>JAOYRS010000027.1:0-5300781 GCA_032432895.1 Dryadula phaetusa
TCGGGAGATGAAGACAGCACGTACAACTATGTCATATATTTCTAAGATTACTTAGTATTGGACTATCTGGGTAAGAGTCGCACGCACTGGTCATTTCTTAATTGATAATTTTAAAAAGCATAAGATAGTAAAATCAGAACAGCTCCTTAGACGCGGAAGCAGATCAAATCAAAACAAATACTTAAGCGGTGCGTGCTTAAAGTAAAAAAACTTTTACAATTGAGCAAGATGTTAGCAAGCAAAATGACCGTATTTATGCTGAAAGCTTTAAAGAAGGTTCCTAATTAAACAACCGAGTAGTATAACGTGAGCATTGTTCAACTTCTTTGATGATTTCCAAGTTAAAAAGCATGAAGCTAAAAAAAATTATGACACAAAAATATTTCTTAATATAAAATATTTATTCGAGGTAGGTCATGGCGCAGTGGGACGGCGTCTGACTATAAACGTGATCGGTTGTGGGTTCGATCCCCACTCAGAGGAGTGATTATATCTAAATTATTTTCACTTCCTGGCCCTGACAAAGTGCGGCGTTGAGTTCCACCTCTCAATACGCAATGTCTCGAATTCGGTGAGAAGCGAAGTATGGAATGTCTTGAAAATAGATACTTTGTGTGTACCCTACTATGCGGGATAAAAGCGTGAAAATAAAATAAAAATAAAAAAGAAATTAACGAATTCTTAAAGTCCTAAATGCTATATATTGCTTAGAGAAAAGCAAAACTAAAAAAGAAATTAACGAATTCTTAAACTCCTAAATGCTGTGGATGTTAGAAAGAAAAAATAGTTATTTTTCCGTTTGAAAATCGTTCGTTCAACCGCAGCGAAAAAAAGGTTGTGTTATCATTAAAGTTAGATATAATTGAAATTTGGTTTAATTCGATTCCTCCGTCCTAAACCTTCAAATAAAACTAGATTTGGATATCCGCTAAAATTTTATATTAAATGGTGATTGTTTGATACATGAACAAATTCATTAATAATATGTTATTTATTACCTTAATATAGGTGACGCTTACGATGGTCACATCGTTTTTGAGGATGAGATGGAGGAAATTAGGAATGAAGCAGCTGCTAATAAAGCAACCGAAACCAACGCGTTAGACGAACCTAAGAAAGAAGACGAACCAGCGAACGGTGTCGCATCGGTCCCCTCTTCGAGTCCAAATGATCATAAAATGGACGATGAAAGAATTATTCGTGATGTGTTTTGAATTTAAATTACAGCTTATTTATATATATTAGACTATTGTTTATGTTAAATCAGAAGATGTATATTCTTAAAGTAATTTAATTTAAATTATATTATTTCCAAAAATATTGAATTACGATTGTTATGCAACGGAATGTCTACAGCTTATCTCTGACTACTCTGTTATAGGATAAAGAGTGAAACTGTAAAAAATATATATTCACTAATTGAATTAGTTTATCTTAAAACAATATTATTTTAATGTATTTTCGGCTTTAATAATGATAAAATACATATAATGTATGATTTCTCCAAGTTTTTTCCAAGGAGACTTCTCCTTACTTATATTTTCAAATAATTATATTTTCAAATAATTTGTTTATGGGCGCCATATATTTATTTATACATTAAAAACTCAAATCATTGCTTAATGTACATAAAGGATATATATATATATATATATATATATATATATATATATATATATATATATATATATATATATATATATATATATATATAATAAAAAATATTATTGACGACATTAAGAAATGGAATAATGTTTTTTTTAATATTTCTTTGTTGTCTGTGCCTGTTTGTTTGTTTGTCTGTTTATCTATGCGTTTGTGCACGCTTTTCTAGAAAACAGCTTAACCACTATAAAAATAATTAAAATACCAAGTGGATGAGTGAGACAAATTCTGCATATAAAAATATCTAAAATATCCCTTTAAATAAATCCCACTACTTAAAAGTTCGTTAAGTAGATTGTACCTAGTAAAATAGTCTTAAGTATAGTTGTATTTTTATTTTAAAAAGAAAAGTTTGTTAATTTATTATACAGGGGATTTTTATTAACTATACATTTTATACTTCTCACCAAGTAATTGCATAATTTTTTGTCAGCTTAGAGAAGTCTCAAAGGCATATAAAAATATTACCTTCTATCTAATAAATATTCAGTTGGAAATAAAATAATTAATTAATAACTCTGTATACAAATAATTTGAATATCATTTTGCCACGAGGATAATCTTTATGGAAGGGAAGCTTCTTACTTTATTGTAGTTGTTGTTTCTTTTGGCTAATTTTGGCCACGGCGACTGCATTAGCTCTGTGGCAGATGACAGCTTGTAGAGCAAATTTTGGTTGAAAAGCTCCGTGCGCATTGCGGGCACATACGCATACCATTGTAACTGATAACCGATGAAGATCGAGCTTTCAGTTTATCGCCATTGCAGCCAAGTTTCAAGTACCTCTGTATTTCGACCCAATCTTGAACCAGAGTTCTTGACCCCCAATCTACTGTTCCCACAGCACTATTACACCATCCTGTAAACACACTGCAGCTGACACCGCATGACATATGTTAATGTTGCGATACTTCAGCCGCAGTACTTCAGTGTTTCGCGCGTAACATCGGTCCAATATGTAGATGTAATGGCGGTATATGGTCTACGACTCGCTAGAATATAATATATTCGGCAGGGCGACCGCCGTATAAATTGATTATTTTTTCACATAATAATTATTATATTGTAATATTTATTGTCATTATATAATTGAACTAGCGGCCTGCTCGTGGTTTACAAGAACTACACTATTATATTCAATATATAAATGTTTCGTTTTGCTTAAACTTCTTAAATCACTGTGTCACAGACTCTAACAAGAACGTTCAATAAATAATGTACAAAAAAATAATGATCGATGAACGAACTCAAGATAGCACTAGGTGTCAGTGACATTTTGCTAATGTAAGTGTGGCGGCGCCTATAATTTGTATGTCAGTATCATTAGAATTTAATAAAATACTCGCATTTTGCATATATACATATTATTTTGTCGACTCAAATATTAAGTATTTTATGTTTTACTAGCGGCCCGCTCACGGCTGCGCTAGCGCGAACTTACAAATTTAGCTTTTTCATTCTATTACCTGCCCGCATTCTCGCCATAAACACAGACTTTGCCATCATTAATAATTAGATTATAAGCCTAGGAAATAATCCACCAACAAAAATCTCTACGACCTACAACTTAAACTACATATGAACATATCTTCTTCTTCTTCTTCTTAGCGTTAATCCCGTCTTGTGATGGGGTCCGCTTTCCTGCTATTCTTCTTCCACTTCGCTCTATCATGGACATCTTCCTCCTCCAGATCGCAGCTATTCATGTCGTTCGTGACAACGCTCAACCACCGCAATCTCGGTCTTCCCCTTCGTCGCTTGCCAGGTAGAGTGAAGTTGAGCGTTCTATTGCCTATGTATTGAGGTAGTCTTCTTTTAACATGCCCATACCATCGTAGCCGATTTTCTTGCAATTTGTCAGCGATGTCGCGTATCCCGAGGCTACCCCGCACGTGTACGTTGCGGATCTTGTCGAGCCTCGTCACTCCGCACATCCACCTTAGCATTTTCATCTCCGTCACACGAATGGAATTAACATGCTTTTTTGTTACTGCCCACGTCTCGCACATATGGAAATATGTGAGAACTGGTCTTATGATGGACTTATAAACTAGCCCTTTAAGCTTGATGGGCATCCTCGTGTCACAAGTGACTCCAGTAAGCTCGCGCCACTTTATCCAAGCAGTGGGTCTATCATGCTACCCAGGTATTTGTACTCGTCGCACTGTTGTACCTCCTGGCCATCAATCACTATTGGGTCAGTGCGAGGGGAGAGACATAACATTCCATGTACTGGGTCTTAGCTACACTTAGTACCAATCCTCCTGCTTGTAGTTGTTCTTTCCACGCGCTTAATGCTACTTCCAGATCTTGGCGATTTGATGTACATATTGCTACATCGTCTGCGTATATGAAAGTCCATGAAGCTTTTTGTTGAGCATCTTCAGTGAGTGTATCCAGCACTAGACTGAACAAGAACGGACTTAGCACTGAACCTTGATGAACCCCTTCAGTGACTGGGATGGATTTAGTCACTCCCACCGGTGTTCTTATGAAGGAACGAGCATTTCTATACATGTCGGCAATGGAGGAGACATATGCTTCAGGAATATTACGAAACCTGAGACTCCACCATATAGTGTCTCTAGGGACTCGATCAAAAGCCTTTTCCATATCCAGAAATGCAACGTAAAGGGGTTTCTCTTTAGCTCATATGAACATATACATATAATAAATAAGTGAATTCTGTGCAAGAAATATTTAAGAAATAATTAATTTATGTATATTAATATACATAGTCAATAACACACGGTAGAATTTTTGTCTGTCTGTGACTCCGTTTGTGCCAATCGCGTTAGTATAACATAGCCATAGTAATAGCTCATACTCTGGAGCTGCATACGGGACAGTTTTTATCGTGGTATTTAATGTGGTTTTTGAAACAAATGCCTGAAAAATCAAATTACTTACCATAATAATAATTACGGGATGGATAAGAATGTGTTTTTTTGGATGCCAGTAGCTTAGCTTAGCCTCAGAGCTCAAAAGGGAAAAAAATATTAAATATCATAATTTCGTTCTAATGTTCAAATGTAGCAAAAATAAAATTTAATAAGTAGTTATTAGAAAAAAAAACATTGTAAAGGTATTCGTATGTATGTAAGTGTACACTTTTTGTTTAGCTTTGTAGCTTAACTGTTCCGTGTAGAGTAGACAGACAGAACTCAGTGTTAGGACACTTTGTTTTCCACTTTCCGCCCCAATTCAAGCCATTGCGCGTTGGCTGGTGGAACACAACGCCACCAAATTCGACATTTAGTCCTATATTGAATGCGTATTTTTAGTAAATTCCTATACGGGTGACGTGATATACGACAAACTTATTATTTGCGGTTAGTACAATAGTCATGTCTATGGATCGAGCTGGAAAAATAAGTTTGTTTTTATATATATATACTATATATTTACTATATATATATATATATATATATATATATATATATATATACTATTACGGGATAAAAAGTACCCAGTGTGTGTGCAGGATAACTGGGGATTTTTGTGTGATGCTTAAACAAACAGCCAGACAGACAGTCAGACAAAATTGTTTTTAATCACATTCTTGTGTTGAGTATCAATATAGTAACACCCCTTTTTTTTAATATTTTCAATTTACAGAATTGACTCGTTTACAGTTTTATTAAAGGATTTGGCTACAATCGACTCTACCGTGCCCCTTGACGAAGCTATTATTATAGATTATAAATTATAATTATGTACACATGCCAAGCATTTAAAGTATTTATGTGCTGGGTACATTCAAAATATTATCCTTTTGTGTCTGAAACACTAAATGACAAATCAAAATGTTGATTATCGTGATGTAATGCCATGACCGCATAAACACGGAACTTTTTTCGCCTAAACCAACCGCATTGATAACGAAAACGTAAACGTGAATGTGTCATATAATATTTAATTTGTAGAAACCAAATAAGTAAGACTGTTCGAATCGTAATCTTGATAAGACGTCGATGAATCATCATGACAAAATTAATAAAAAAATATATAAGTAATAGTTCTCCGCTATAATTAGTGAGTACATACACTTTTCAGTTTAGTGGTTAAGAATATTGATGCAAGTTGTGCAGGCGTTTGTTAAACAACATCTGGGAAGTAAACAAGCATCTGGGAACGCCAGACGGTATAAGGAGACGACCTACAGAAGCCGATCAGAAGTTTATCATCTTTCTATAAATATAAATTGTTAGTAAGTGCTATTTTTGTTCTTTACAATATTTGTTTTAAATACTAAATATTGTTACACTTTTCAGAAAGAGATAAAAATATGATAATATTTCCAAAACATTTTGTTGTTTCGTGGTATATACTTAATTATAAATTTTTAATAATTTTTAATGTACAAATGTTACTTTGAAACAGCACAATATAAAATAAATAATTGTTTTAATTGCTCATTTACGAATATTATGATTTCCTTAGAAAACTATGACTATTATCAATATTATGAAGGTAAGCTAATGACAGTTTAGGAATGTATTAAATAAAAATAGTTTTGTTAATAATAATACAAATAAAATTGCGCATAATACATTATATACTTATGAGATTTTCATTTAAGACAATAGGATGACATTAAGGTAATTAATGATATGAAAATTATAGAAAAGTTTGGAGAAAATCGTTATAAAAATACATACTTTAGTAGTTAATTTCAATGTACTGCTAACTGGTATTTTAGTTACCGTTAAACAGTATATTTATTTTCTCAGATCTAAGTTCAAAAATATTATTACTTTCTGGTATAAAGCTTGAAGGAATAAGCATCATATATCTTCAGTCAGAAACAACTTTAACTGAATAAAAGGCTTATGAAAAGGATTGAGAGGATTTTTATTTACTAATTAATTATTTTTTTAATCTTATTTCTTGAATTGTTCGTGTACGCCTATACATACGCAATAAGGACTGTTGGTAAAAATTGTAGTGAATATATTTATGCTTTATCCTGCATGGCAGCGTAGTTAGAGCCAATCTAGTGTCGAAGCTCTCCGTTCTGTTCTTTTCGCCCAAATTTGAGATATTGTGTGTTGATTGGTTTAACTCAATGTCGCTTTTTATCTAACCAGAGTTGGAAAATTAATTGGAATATAATTATTCCCCGAATAAGAGTCGTACCCCAACCATCGTGCTTATAGTCTGACGCAGTCCTTTTGCCTCATGGTGGCTTCACATTTATTTCTATTTTAAATAAATTATTTTAAATATTCAGATATGGCTAACAGTCCTTGCGAGTTAAAGTAGGGACTCGAAGGAAGTAAATAAGACAGCGGCCGAGACTGGAGTACTAGATACTAAATCTTTGGATGAAAATGCGATATTAAATGATATCCAACCAGCGCACGTGATAGTTACGATCCGATTAGTTGTCTAAAAGGTCAAGCAATGGGCGTTTTTTAAATTGTTTTTATGTAAATATTTATGGAAAAATCTTAATAGGTGTTCTTTAGATTATTAGATCCAATTATAAAATAAAAGGAATGACTGAAATTATGTATTACTAATGATACTTTGTATCGGAAAATTATTATATTTTTTATTAACAACAGGTTAATCATTGTGTATAATTGTACATAAAGTTGACGTTACACTGGAATATTTGAAAATCTTATTTGAGCCAATTGTAAACAGACTAAGATGTAAATTCTCTGTTGTCAGTATGTTTTGGACTGTATTTGCTAAACCACCTTTATGGGTTTACTACTGGTAGATACCATAAGCCTGGGCTTAAAAGCGTAGATCTAATTGATAAGACTCGAGAAACGCAAGAAATCCCCACCCAATGAGAAGTTTCCTAGGCCTAATAATGCTAAATCAATTGTCTAAATAAAAATTCTAGTCTTATCTACACCATATCTTGTAACACCTGACAGGTTAGTCATAGAAATAGCATCTAGAAAACTTCATCGTCCTCATCGGATATTTTTAGTTATCTCATATAAAAATCTACTCTAGCCAGAAACTGTAGTACTCTAAGAGTGGGGGCGTGTATCAACGCATCATGTTGTAGCATACGAATTTGTTAACCACACGATAATAAAAATATTTTACTAAAAAGATTTTATCCATAGCCACACCATAATAATCCCTCCAGTGTTTCACCCGTCCCTTTTTGCAATCTTTGAAAGATTTAATTAAAATTTTTACCTGTTTTACGTAGTTTCTTGTCAAACTATTCTTGATAGAAAGCATGATTTTCCTCGGTGAAATATTTATTGGTCATTATAATTGTACTTCTTATGACTTATCTAGCAACATATACCGAATATTAGTAAAATCCACTTACGTGGTTTTTAGATATTATTATAATGTTTTTTTTCTGTAACAAAGACATTATAATCAATATTTCGTTTAACAGTGACTTTATAGACATTACAATTTATGTATTTTGGTTCGCTTTTTGCATCGAGGAAAGTCATAATTGAAATAGAAATCATCAAGTTTATAATTAATTACAGTTGTCACCTTTAAACGGCTATCTATTCTCGTATGCTGTACATGTTTTGGGTACTTTGCTAAAATTTTCCTTGTTTTCGTAATAAATTTACTTAAATCTAAAGACGTATATATAATCGTTATAAAACATGTATGTATAAATTTTATTATTGATGTAAAAAGCTTTGTTTTTAGTTCCCTTCGTCTACTAAAATAATAAAAAATAACGTGCATTTTTAATATATAAAAATAAATGCTTAAAAACAAAATACAGATAAGAATGATACATACTAAATATATTGCAAAAAAAATTCTAAGGATATACATACGTATATCCAACATACGTTTTACAGGGGAGTATTCAATGACTAATAATGACGTAGGATTTGCAAATGATTTTTTAAGATAAACAACCGTTTGGCCTTCCGATATAAGGAGACGATCTAAGGGAAACGGTCATAAGTGAACCAGCGGGCTTGGCGCTACGTTGTTTTCCGCATTCCTGTAAATAAGAATTCAGTAAGTGCTTTCTTACTCTATTTATAATATGAACTATATATATTTGCTTTGTTGGTTGGTAAATTAAATTATGTATTATTATGAATTCTTCATACGCAATGGACATAATCTTATCTGCAGTAAATTTAATTAAATCTGTTTCAATTATTGAAAGAAGGAGAAAGAAAATCAAAAAGTGTTCTTTTTTTAGTCAATTGCTAACATAATAAAATAAATGAAATTTATTATATTCGTATGCCTATCATTTATTAAATTAAAAATAAAATATAAATTCACATTACTAACATAATTTTTGCCGACTTATTTTAGACATGCTTTTCATATGCAATAAAAGATGGACAGCCTGTCTTTAGTTACAGAGTATCCTAATTTAAAATTGTATTTTTTATAAATGAGCGACTGTTACATTAATAATAATATAAGAGAAATCATTTGTAGGTACAAAAATTTAGTGGATTACTTACAGTGTAGTTTTTACTTGTGAATTATTGCCAGTATACTCTTTACTTTGGCAGTATTATTTTCAACTGATAATATAAAAAGAACTTCGATTAATCGATGATAATACAGGTTCATTACATTGATTCTCATGTATAAAGGCCACAAAAACTTTATCTAGAAACGTCAATAATAAATAATTATAATCAATAATATTCAATAATCGGGTTATCTGTCAGTAGAGTCGTTACAATACTTTTCAATACTCTACTCTTCTCGTCTATCATATAACGTCATCTACAGAGTCCTTAACCTTGAAGTTGTAGATTTATGTTGTATTGTATTGTAAAACTTATTTATTATTAAAGATCTTTCAATAATGTTTGACATATTACAAGTCCTTTTTTCAAGACATATATGAGTCATACACAGTTAATAATTATTAGTACGTTTATAATTTCATCTGTATCTACCCGTCTATATAGCTATTTGTCTATATATCTATCAATATAATAATCTTTTCTCATTCAATTTTGCACACGTGTCCGGATAAAATGACAATAGGCAGGGTCGTCGCCACCCAATGATGCCACCAAATGGAATGATATAATAAATATTTTTTTATGTCAGTTAATAACTAAAACAACACTTTATTAGAAGTTTTTTAAAAATGACAAAAAGTAGATACATATAGTATATGTCAAACGCATAGTGGTGTTTATAGTTTTTATTTTATTAGTTTGATGTTCCGCATAGTAGGGTAGACAGAAAGTACCTAATACTTTCTGTCTACCCTACTATGCGGAAGACACTCATATAATTAAGTAAAAATATTGTCTTTTCACACTTATTCTCCATATAAATTTTAACTGTGCCAATTCTAATACTCTTCCAAGCAACCAATATTTGTAAAAAGGTGTCGATAATTTATTAGATATAAAGATTATTAAGAAATAATCGTTTAACAAGAGAGATTGCTATTTTGTTTTAATATTTACTATTTTTAAAGTGTTATTCCACACTTAGGATGTGCGCCAAGATGCGCGGGTTCGTATCCCGCTGCGTTCAAATTTTTATACGTTTTTTCAAATATGTTTTCTAATCCTAAGTGTGGAATAAAACTTTAAGAATAATAGTTATTATTTATTTGCTTTACTTATCGAATTAGGTAATAATCTAAATAATGAAGTCCATTGATAAATCCCACAGTATTATCTGTCCGTAAGGCACCTCAGCGTCGCGCGATGGTGGTCTAAATGCATTTTCCAGCGACAAAAAATATATCAATCTAAATATTCTTTTTACAGAAAAAATGGCTGATAAAGATCGTGTTATCTACCCTGATAAAGTAGAAGATGTAAAAGCTAAAGCTAAAGAAAATGAAGCAACTAAAACCAACAGTGTAGAAGAACCATCAGAGCCACAGAGTGTTCCGAATCCGTTTTTAAGAAGCACTATTGAAGTACCTGCCAACTGCCCTCCGGGACAGCAGAGGGATATTTATGGAGTTTGTCGTGATGTTTTTTAAGGACATTATGATTAAAAATTTAAATATATTAATACAGCTAAGAAATTATACTGTTCGTCAGTTTTACAATAAAGTTTATTATGGGATAATATTTATTTAAGTGATAAGATTTAGTGAAGTATTATTTGTGGTATTTATTAAAGATTATTAGTAAAAAACCTATATTTTTTTCTTTTTCAATCGTACAATGACTAATTTATTACGAATTCTCATTTATTCATGGTAAGTATTTACCGATGTGTTCATTAGTATATGTTATAAATATTATTAGAATTGAAAGGCTGTTCGATATGTTCTTACGTTATATCAGTACGTTTGATGATTAGTAGCAGTACGTCACATGAGTATTCGGACTTGCAGACAAATAAATATAAATATTTATATAATTAAAATAGATATATAAAGCAGATTATTATTAAATTATAAGTAGAGCTAACTCATTACATGGATGTTTTGTGATGGCGTCGTAGCTGAAGTGATGCATTCTTTAGAAAGCGAGCGACGTAATTAAACACTCCATATTTCACTCAATATTTAAAAATGTCTCAGTTTAAACCTGAGTTCTTATTAAATCACTAAATTCAAAATTTAAACTACATTTAAAATTTGCATTTTCTAATTTCGCCATTTTTAATAAAAACGTACCTATTTGCGAGTCGCACATGACGATTCCGTGAAAACAAGCATACAAACGTGACAACATATTATAAATAGTAAACAATAAAATTCGTTCTAATATGTAATAATGAGATGTCTGACTTTTATATTATAAAATCCTGAGATTTACGGATATAATTAGATATCTTTGTGCAAAATAAATGTTGTTTTGTTTGTTACCACAGCGTGAGTACTTTTCTACTTACCCTCAAGCTAGGTTCCATATTGACCTACGACCAAATATTAATATACCTAGCAATGCCTAAACACAAAATGTGCCATCTGCACTTGCAGATGAATGTATGTAGTATTCACGGTACCTACTTCTTACCCTAAAAGTATGAAATAGAAGTACTTAATAATCTAAATTAAGTGTTCACTTAATGTCAATTTAAACCTAGTTGAATAACTTCAGTATGGGCTCATCTTTTTCTCCCAATCTTTTATTTTCTTTATTGTATAAACACACACACACACACACCTCTCTTCCTCTAGTATTTTATCTGTACGTATAGTATAGAGCAGAAGAGTATGTTTGTTTGTTTACACGCGCTAATCTCATTATCTACTGATTGGAATTGAAAAATTGTTTTTAAGTTAAATAGTCCATTTATTTAGGAAGCCTATAGGGTATGTAACATTACTCTACGACTAATGAGATATAGAGTAATACAAAATGTTTAGAAAACGGGAAAATTTGTTGTATATTTAAAGATAACCTTGCGTGCGTCGAGTAAACGGTTACGCAAAAATCATTATTCTCTCAATTATATTAAGAACTTATTATCGTTTTATAATAATGGTATCTAAGGGGTGAGACGGAAGGACGCTGGCTGACTGTGTCGTTAGTCTTCTTACTAATATCATAAAAACAAAAGTTTCTGAGGATGTATGTTTGATTTAGATGATAATTTACAGTATTATAGGTTGTAAATTAGAATAATGATACATATAATTTGAATTAATTATATGTTAATAATCTGTCCTTCGAGAACTATCCCAGCATACGCTGATAAAACCATTGGTTGCTTGTCTTAAATTGTTGATGAACAAAATAGTAAACTATAAATTTAACTAAATTGAACATTTGTTAATGTACATTTTAAAATATAACATAAAATAATTACATTAGCCATAAGGATGGTAGATCAAAGATGCAATAAAAAGTAATTTTTATAGTAAATCAAAAGACGTTTGCATTAGGATAATTCAAATAAAACACTGTATTTTCTAATAATTAACGATCATTTACTTTAAAATATTCATATAATTACATAATAGTAATCTAACTTTGTGATAATCGAAACATAGGGTCTAAGATAAAAAAATTGAATACTTTTTTTCCTAATAACCCTGATGTAGTAAAATATTGTATTGTATTCGCCTACAAAAATTATAAGTAACCGAGAGTTGCGTAAGTTTTAACAAATGGAGCATCACTCTCACAGGAATTCCTGAAATAAAAGAAAGAATATGTTAATGAAATTTAAGAACAGTAGTTAATAATAAGTTAAGATAACACAGCTTCTATTTATTTTATTATTTTTAAGTGGTACTTTACACATAAGACAGGATTTTATTTTAAAAAAACGAATACGGAGTATCTTGACACCGATACTTTTTGTCTATCCTGCTATGCGGGATAAAAGTGTGAAGCTTAAGAAAATGTATTATACAAAAAAGTGTTTTGGAGAGTTTCTTAGAAATAATCTTAGACATTTGTAAAATTCTCTCTACGCTAACAAAAACAAAGTTACTTAGAGTTAAAGCATAAAGTTGTAAAAAGCATATACTAACTTCCGTTAAACTAATCGTTATAATTTTGGCAACTATTATAATTTCTAAGAAAGGTTATTACGATAAAAGAAAATAGAAAAACAAATGGAGATGCTATTTTTTTTTGTTTGACAAATATACTGCATTGTTTGTATTAAAAATATCAGATTAAATTAATTAACCTTTTGATTTGAAACATTATACATAGTGCTAGCTATTTTGATACTCTTTTACAAAAATGGAAGATTAATTTTTTAATTTTTTTGCCCATTAAATAAATATAAAAACAACGCCTGATGGAAAGAATGGTAGGTAACCGGTAAATGTGGTTTGCGCCAAAAAAAGCTTGTGTGTTATCAATATTTTAATGGTGCATGTTTTTTTCCGGTTAAAATAGTTTCATTTAAGAGGTAAACAATATTTTTATATTAAATGTTTATATATATCTCATATAGAACAACCTTTTGATAAGTTACTACTACTACTAGTTTTTAATATATTAGAATTGTATGAGAAATGAAGGAAGTTTTATATAAATAATAACAAAAACATATTTAAATATATTATGGTTATGACAGAAAGAAAAACATGAATTCACAAGAAACTTTCTCCTTAGCATTTTTTTTTGAAAATGAAACTGCATTGTTTTCAATAAGGATAAAACAAAACAACATTTGTAAATTAAATCTTTTATACCATTTAGATAAAGATAATAAAATAATATATAAAAAAAATTAAATATAAATAAAAGGTAAGTTGATGCAATATTACGATGTGAAGAAAATAAAAATAAACAACATTAATAATAAAAAAATAATATAATAATATCTTTAGTTCTTGGGTCGACTGTGTTACCATAATATGTAACAGTAAAAAAATCTTAATGATTATATTATCATGATGTTAAACCATCGTAGCCCTATATTGTGTATAAAGTCTTATAAACTATGTATGTACTTCAGAGGTCGATCATTTGTAGTAGTAATTGGTCTGGTCTCATATTGTGTCTATATATGTACATTAATACTTTACCTATGTATGTACATGTGAGAAAGAATCTAGAAGCATTCATTAAATAGGAGAACACTCAAAGGAATAATTTTTACGATATGAATTGAATGATTCCAGTCACGTCGTATGTCTAATTATAAAGAGAAGTTACTAAAAACAATGTTTTGTAGTGATTAATTGTAATGAAAGACGATGTTAAAAAGTCAATAATTTATTGAACCTCGACGTTAGGCGCAATTGCAGAGATATATAGGCGTTTATATGTTAAAGATTTTCATTTCTCCGATCTGGCATTTCCAAGAGCAGTTTTAAGCTCCACCACCTAATGCACCATATTACCACCAAAATAGCGGCAGGTTCTCGCTGCCTACCGTTAAATGTAGTGCTGCATCGATATATAAGGGATATTAGAGGAATAAACAGGAAACCACGATCCATTTTGTGAAGTATCTTTGTGCGTATTGTTTTATAAAGGTTTTTATTTAAAAACAACTTCTTTTTATTACTAAACATACGACATCATGCAAGAGATATGCCAGCTGCAATTTACTAACAACTCGGAAGCAAGTTACGGGCTACTGTGTACAATTTACTTAAGTGATATTCTAAAACTGTTACTAACCACTTACATCAAAATAAGTAACATATACTAATATTTGCAGCGCAAAACGAGTAGGTACTTACTCGTCCTCCCAGGGACAAATGTCGTTTCGCTGCTTTCGCTCACTGACTCCGCTTTTATTATGCTTAACAATATCGGATTCAGAAACTGACGATAGTTCGTCTCTATGAGCAACTTTTTTGATGGCGTCAGATTCGGACGCTTTGGGATCTTCGGATACTCGCGCCAGTATCGAAGGCACTTTGTCTACTTCGTCATCGATGATGTCTTCGCACACGGCCAGCGGCGCCACAGCACCCTCGCTTTCCGGTCGACTTGTCTCCTCTTTTTTCTTGTCATCGATACTTCTAGTCGGAGTGACGCTAACGTCTTTTGTAATCGAGGACTCCCGTGATGAGAGACGTACGGATACACATTCACCTTCAGACGATCTCGACTGCTCTTCTCTCAATATCGCGTGCGATTCTTCCTTTAATTCCTTAGGCGCCTCTTTCGATTCAGATATAGTGGGTGTATCGATTGAACTTTGCTTTTCGACTTTTATAATTTCTGTAGTTGCATCGAAATGATCTACGATCATTGCACAACGCTCACCAAACCCTATCACTGGTTCGGTCGGCGTCGCGTCTACTGAAGCGAAAACGGATGAGGGTTCGTCAGAGTGAGCGATAGATCTTCGATCTTCTGGGGATGCCGTACGGGAAGGAGAGTCAGCCGATTCATCATCGGGGGCCGAGCTGACACTTATAGTGGGTGTAGGGTGATGTTGCGGCGCGGCGTGCACAGGTGGCGCCGGTGCCGGTGCGGGGGTCGGTGTGATACGTATTTGTCTAGGAGAATGGGGAGGCGAGGAGAGAGGCGCGAGGTGTCGAGGTTCCACGGCGGAGAGGCGCCGCAGCGGTGGTGGCGCCCCTCGCAAACCACCATCGAGCGTGCTTTGCTGCGGGAGACGACGAGTTCTCTCGGCCGTGGCCACAGCGGCGCTCACGTCAGAAGAAGAACTTCCAGAGTCAGCGGTGGAGTCTTGCCTTCGTCTGGCTGCATATGAGCTTTCACGGGACGAATTTTCCCACGGCAATACATCTGCCGTATCGTCGTCAAGAGGATCCCTATATGAAAAATGCAAACCACGTCATAATGTTATAAAAATAGAACACAGGAAACAATATAAGTATTAAGTATATGTCAGTAGAGCTATCACAATGTATTTATTTTTTATATTATACTTTAAATTATAGTAAGAGAATATTGAGGAAGAATTATTTAATTAAATTTATTGAAGAGAATTATTTACCTAAACGGTATATCACACAAGTTAGACTGACTGTGACTGTGCGGAGGCGGATCCGACACACGCGGCTGCGCGGCACACACTGCCAGCTCATGAGCGGAGCCCGACAGGGAGCGGTCAGAGCCTCGCCGCCGCGCCAGTGCACTTCCACCAGACGTCGAGCCTGGCTTTTTCTTTACTTGACCACCAAAATTGAAAAATCTGTAGATTTAAAGGCCACATTTAATGGTACCATACGTACCAACAAATTTTTGACACGATATATATATATATATATATATATATATATATATATATAAAACATACTTGGCTTTTTTCTGATAAACATTTCGTCCTTCAGTCAAAAGTCTCTGAAAATGATCAGAACGAACGAAACGTGGGTAGCAGTCCTTTTTGAGCAGCAAGCCGTATACGTGTTCAGCGGCATGGTCCAGCGCGAACCGGGATCCACTGCGGATACCTTCGACTGCCCGTTCTGCGGTCGCACCGTCGATATTAATCTCGCAAGGCGCCCCGGGCTTCAGGAATTCCCTATTAACAGGTTTTCCTCATTTTTAGACAATCGTAACATTTGTTTTGCGTAAAATTTTATCAGTAATAGATAAAGTATATTTTTGAAATAAATATTACTAAATATTACATCAGAAAGATTAGAAAATAAGATTAAAGTTATCTCTTATTGAATATCATAATATTACATGCCATGTTTATTCTTTTCAAAGATTTTCTTTAAAGCAATATAGTACAGTAGCTAATGACAAATTTAAATTTAAATTAAGGTCTCAAGTGGTAAAGAGTGAGAGTCAGCTTTTTTAAACGTAGTTTACTTGTTCGATTAATGAGTGTTATATAATAACTTTTTTTTCTAAATAGACCGAACTATATCTATATAATATTAGACGAGACAGTATTTAGCTAATACGCTTAAACTAATAATAAATAGTTTTAAAAAAACTGAAAAACATGCTTTTACAAATAAATCAAACCAAAAAATAAAAAAATGTAATAGATACATAGAAATCGTTGAAAGTTTTTTTTTCATGTTTGAGCGACCTTTGACATATTATAAGTGAAGAACGGATAAAATGACATGCATGAAGTTTGTTAAAATCGCCAAATTTAAAATAATGAATGATTTATTTGTACATATGCACTATGTAATTTTGTCAGTATATAATATTTTAGCGGTAGATATTAGGTAAGTTTTTCCTCTCAAGTAAAATTTTAGTTGAGAGGAAATGACTGAACATGTATGTATATATGTTTTTTTATTGAATTTATACTTCACGCTGGAAGAGTTGAATGACCTGGGTGAGTCTCCTCGAAAATTTGGCCTCGGCAAGAAGTTGGACAAAATCAAGGTCATGTTCAATGAACATGACGTGCCGCAATTGATGTCTGTCGACGGCATCTTCCTCGAGGTTGTGCAGGATTACACCTACCTTGGCCAGACATATCCAACTAAGCCGGCAAAACTTTGTGAGGGAGGCTAATACGAGGATTCAGTTGGGCTTGGCAGCGTTTGGCATGCTTCATATGGTTTTTACGTCAGCTATTCCACAATGTTTAAAGACGAAAGTCTTCGAGCATTGCGTTCGATACGTGGACAATGATAGTGTGGATAGTCCACAAAATTTTAGGGCGTGCAGCGGGTGATGGAACGAACTATGCTAGATGTCTCTCTTGCGGATAAAATCAAAAATGAGGTTATCCGTGAGAGAACCAAAGTAACGGACATAGCTAGGAGAATAAGCAAGCTGAAGTGACAGTGTGACCATATCTGTCGTAGGGCCGACGGCCGCTGGAGTAATTGAGTCCTAAAGTGGAGACCGCGTATCAGTTAGCGTGAGAGACTAGAAGAGAAAAGTAGAGGACCGAGCAACATGGCACGTTCTGGATGCTTATGTTCTGCAGAGTACAGATATAGGCTGATGTGACGTGATGTGATAAACAAGATAAATTAAAAATAATAATAATTGGTAATTTACAAAATTATAAAATGGCTTTATTAATATTTTACTATATATTTATTAAACTACCAGCACTTGCCATCTCAGTCTTTCTTGCACTAAATTTATTAGTTTTAGCAAGATCTATGTGTTTATCTCTTTTCTATTACTTAATTAATAATTTTAAATTGCAACTGTTATAAATAATTTTCCTACAATAAAAACACTTTGTTTAATATTTGACATTTCTACTTACTCGTAAATTTCTTCAAGTTTCTTAGATATTTGTTTAATACTACTCCGCCGCAAATCCATAACCGCCAACCAGAAACGAATATTCTCATGAGAATATTCTTTTCGTAGAAAGCTGGTGAATTCTTGAAGACCAGTAGGATCTGACACTAATTCTTCTATGGACAGGGCCCAGCGTTGAACTCGCTTGTCACTAGGCACCTCCACGCTAAAATATATGTTTTATTTATATATTTCTTGTTATCGTTACGAATATATATCTAGATTTAGAAATCTATACTTCAATCAATCCGAATGAATGAATTGTGTGAATTACGAAAATTTAAGTGTTTTTTTTAGCTTCGTGCTTTATCCAAACATGCAAGTGTGCAAAGTGCAAAATTTTGCAGTTTAATATTAAATTTGTCAATAGAATAGAAGCCTCAAAAACTGCACAATAAATAATTATAAAATTTATATTAAAATTATGCATGTTTTAAAGTATTCAAAATATTTTTTCTATTACACCACAATAACATACTTGTAGTATAATAGTGACTATATAACGTAATTCGAATTTAGGAGAGTATTTAAAATATTTAGCGACTTACATTGGACTATTAATCTGCCAAAAGAAAGTGTCATCGCTGATCCATGGATTTGAAGGCTGCGGCGTAGTCAGCCAGGGATCGTACGGTGCGAATTTTTCTGAGTAACCCATTAGGGCCTCGAGGGCAATAGAAGTCTTCACTCTCGTACGATCCAAACTAGCCCTCAAATGCTCGATCTGTAATCAGTTGTGTAAACGTTATTATTATAATTGTATTTTATTCATTTAAATAAAATCTACTAGAATTTGACAAAATACTATAAACCGGGACTAGGGTCTGTCTGTAAATGCGATCGGTTGCGGGTTTGATTCCCATTCGAAGGAATGATTATATTTAAATCATTTTCATTTCCTCTTTCTAGTAAGATAATGTGTGTAGTTAAATTCCGATACTTAATGCGAAATGTCTTGACTTCGTTTGAAAGCCGAATACGAAGTATATTGACGTTAGTTACTTTCTGTCTACCCTGCTATACGGGAAAAAAACGTGAAGCTAAAAAAATGTCAATTCCAAGCATATATAGCTACCAACCTTTCGTACTTTATATAAATTTTTGCTTTATAGCAGGGCCTATAAAGTTTTTTCTTGACATTATCGTTCAAATTTAAGATACGACTATTGGTAGCCCACATGGGTGAAAATTTATATGATACCTATATACGTATCTTAGAATTTTATAGAATAAATACATTTGAGTTTATGAAAAAAACAACTTTTGATACTAAAAAGATTTTTTAAGATATTTTGTTTGCGTCTTTTCTTTAATATCTCGTGTAAATATTCATTCAGCATAGAGCGCATTTCAAGCATACTCATATACCCGCGTGCGACGGCAACTCTTGTAAACAGGCGCTTAAATGACGCTCTCTTAATTGGACTTTTTGCAAAGTGTGTATTTTGAGTTAATTTTTAAGGAATATTGTTTAGAAAAAAAAACATTTTAGCTTCACAATTTTATCAAATAGCAGGGCAGACAGAAAGCACCTAGTGTCAAGACTCCATACTTTGCTTTCCACCGAATTTGAGACATTGCGTGTTGACAGGTTGAACTTTAAGCCGCACTTTGTCCTTACCAGAGCGAGGAAGTGACAATAATTTAAATATAATAGACCCAACCGAGTAGGGAACGAACCCACAACCGATCGCATTTACACCAAAAAGATGTCCAAGGCTTTAATTTTTTTTTAAGGTTTATGATGTATTAAATGACATCCTCGTTAGGATCTAAATACATCATCCAGATGATGCACTTTCTAGATTTAGGATTCCGATTTCAACATCCTACTGTGTAAATATTAATTGTGCTTCAATAATCGAAGAAAAATAAACGTATGTAAATTATTTATTTAAATTTCTATGACTAAATTCATCCATATTTCATGATTGGTATTTAAAATTACTATAACATTTTACACATACTTCTCGGGTAATGTGCTGTATAGATCTTTTCTTGGGGCGCGGGTGACGAGCGCGCACCGGCACCGGGCACGGCTCCAGCGCGCTGACCGAACCTGGCGGCGGTCGGGCCACACGCCAGTATGCCCGCTCTTGACTATCACTTACTATTTTGTCGCCTTTCTTACGTTCTTTTGCTAACCGAACCTACAATATTAACAACATTTTAACGAAATACGTACATAGGTACGAGTATATGCTAATGCATTTTTTTATTTACACGGGAATAAATGTATAAAAGTAGTTTATTATAAAGACTTAGATTGTTAGATTAAGATTATTTATTGCAAAGAAATATTTTGTGTTACTCTCAAAGATTGGTGAAATCCTAAAATCTAATCTTGGATAAATATTACACACTCGACCATGTGCTTCACATATATTCTTCTCTAAGGTGACATACAATTTGTAAAGGTAACGTACATTTTACGCGTCAAAAGAGCTACTGGTATTCCAATTAAATATAAAAATGTATGAGAAATAGACAAGTAACAGAGTTTTGTTAACAAAGGCTAAATAAGTCAAAACGATTGATATTGTCACAGAAAAATAAATAACATAAGAATTGTACATAACAAACCTGTTCTTCCGCCTGCATAGTTATGAAATCCCATTTGGCAGCGAGGTTCTTTTTCAAGTTAGCTAGAGCTTCTTGCTCGTACTCCTCCAGACCATGACGTTGCTTATTTCGTAGCGTACGTTTCACAAGATATATGGCATATTCGACGTTGTCGGGGCCGAGCGTGGGCGCGCTCGAACCCGCCCCGGCGACTCGTGGCCCTTGCCACGGCCAGTAGTATGGACTCTGTTTATATATTTTGATTATTAAATAATATATACATTTGAATAAATTTTTTGATGTAGTAACGTTCAACATAATTAGATTGTCGTTTAAATGAGAACAAAGGTATCTAATATAGAGAAAATATTGATTATTTCTCTTTAGAATATTTATTTATATAGCATAGAGGTTACGTCAGTAAGCTATAAGTAGGGTTATAATTATCAAATCTCCCGACATCAATATAAATTATTGCTATTAAGTAATAATTTATATTAATGTATTTGAGATTTGATAGATATATTAAACAAAAAAAACACAGGGTAGAAAGAATAAACGAAATGTCAAGATACTTAAGTTGTCTTTGTTTACTCAAAACCATAAATTTCTTGTTTAGTGCGGGAACTTTTAATTACCAAAGCGAAAAAATAAAAATAGTTTATATTCATTGTTCTGAGTGAAGATCGAACCCGCAAAAGTCGCACATATAATTTCCCTGGGCCACGTGAATACCAATATTATTATTTGTAATACAATTTCATTTAAAACACAATTAAAAAAATATTGATGACATCGATAAAATTGAATCTACGGTGTGTATTAGTTCAACATGCGCAGAAATACCAAGAAAATTTAATAGAAAAGACAGATCGTGCATTTCTATTTCCGTCCTCATTTATACTTACTTGAAATCTATAAAGAGAAGAATCATCCTTTAATACAAGGTTTTTTGAATCGTTGACAGGAAAGAAGTAACCATATTGGCAGAGTTGATTGGCTAAATTTATTGCTTCAACTGTAAAGAAACAAAGTTTATTATAGACTACATATGTACACTATTCTAAGTAATATGCGAACATAGCCAGAAAAATTGATGTTTACTTGTCACAAACATATTTACGAATGAATACTGTAAGGGGTCAAGGGGTGTATAGATCAAAGTTTTAGACACATTTCAGTTTGACAAGGACTCTCGTTATGCGTCCTAGCAATGTACTAAGCAAGGACAATTATTATTGAGCTTGACTCTATTTCAATTAAATTCTCATTTCAGTAAAAAGTTTAACGGTGATTCTTTTAAGACAAGAATGTTAACTAAGACATAAGGCAGTGTGAATAGGCGTCAAAAGAATAATTCATATTATGCGCCTCTGTGTGTCTGTGAATTGCATTGCAATTTTCGTTGCATTTCATCACTGAATTCAAAGCTTTTCTGTCACTTATGTTCCTGATATACTGGGAAGTAGCGAAATACGTTAAAGTTTTTTTAAAACGTTTACGAGATTCGAATCTATCAGTATAATACATAAGAAGGAGCTAATAAAATATGAAAAACGTATGTAAATACTTTACAATAGTAATTATATATAGAAAACAAAATAAAAAATGGAATGAAAGCGAAAATACGCACCGTTACTAGCCTCATCTAGATTAAATCTATCCATGAGCCACTCGACAAGATCATATCCTGAAAAACAATCAATTTTTCATATATATTATGAAGATAGGCATAAAACGTACAAAAACATAAGTAGGTAATGTTAAATTAAATTCAGAGAAGTGTCAAAGTGTTATCAGTTAACTCAGTTTGGAAATTTTAAAGAATTGATATGAACGTATGTTTGATAATATAAGAGAGAACGATGTTAATTATATCGTTCATAGTTTGACAAAATGATTTCTGTTAAAACATCACATTTCCATTGATTATTTTATTATATAATACTGGATTTTGGAATCCTTTAATTATAAATGTCGGAAAACATGTAAACATTAAATTGTTTAAAATACTTTAATTATAGGCATATTATAGATTTGTCTAATCATTTACTTTATAAAAATCTTTCAAGTCGGCTTCTTGAAAAAGATCTTTTTATTATTATTACGAATAATTGTAATAAAGCTTAATATCTATCTTATATGTGTAATGTATACCGTATCTCATTGTAAGTAATCAATGCAATCATCCATAAGAAATCATGAGAGCGACGGTGAACGTCCGACGCAGAATGTAGATGTGTTGAGTTCACTATTGATTTTGCAATTAGACCCCGCAGACATTGTTGAGACTTGCGGTAAGGATCGTAAACGGTTAGGTTAGCTAAAATTACATCGTGACATATATCAATTTCTAGCCACGATTAAATAACTTCCATATTTATTTATTAAGATAAATGCGATGTACGAATGAGAAAGGTTTCGTGAACTTTATGACCGTTGCTACAGTATTTTTAGTTATATCTATCTAATTTAAAATGTAAAATCATTTTTTATTTTTTATCCTTCCTGGGTAATTGGGAAATCAAAATAATAATGTTGTGTTATTTGTTGATTAATTCTGAAATATTAATTATTATATTATTTAATACTAATAAGTGAATTTACTATAAAGTCTACTATAAAGTGAATTTATGTTCTGCCTGCTAAAGCATAAGTCGAAAAAATGAATTGCGAAGTAACTCCGTTTCACATGTTACTCTTTTTTTGGAGAAAGCACAAATCTATCACGTTTATAAGAAATGCATCGGCTGTAGGACGATATCACAATATTATATATGTATATAATTTTTATAGTCTTACCCATAAAAGCTGAAGGTATAATGCTAAGAAACAGTTTTTGACTCCGAACTGGAACGCCCGTCTCTGGATCTTGCATTTCCTTTATTAAACTTTCCATCTGAAAAAAATCCATTGTGTATGATATTTAAAATATTATTCATCAGGGCTGAAAATAAATTAAATACGATTTTTTGCTTTTGCGGTTTGTACACCACTTACATTACACTATATTAACCCGATAGATCGCGTAGACCCATGGTGGTCACGGATTAGTGTAGTATTTGACTAGTATTATAATTTGACTAGTATTATAACGTGGAGTTTTTCTAAAATAAAATTCCGAATACCAAAATATATATAGTTAATCGGTGTAATACGGTATCATAGGTATTACATTTTATACATAAATAATATTACTCAAATACGTATAAACAACAGAAGGATGCTGTGACGTCAGTGCTCATATACTTTAGGAGTTCTGCGCGTTGTATACTTGGATGCCATGAAGAGGGCCATGCTGAAGACTGACTCTTATGATCAAGTGTCTCTTGAATCAATAAGACTTTCGACAATAGCGAGGACAATGATGCATAGCGTTCTTTCTATAAATACATCAAGAGTGCTCGATTGTGGACTTAGGGATCAAAAAGTTGGTATAAAAAATAAAGCACTCTTGTTAAACATGAGAAATTTACTTGGTATAAAAGATATATTTCAATGGCTACTCACGTAAAATTTTGTAATTTATAAAACACGCTTATGAGTTTATTTTCTGTTCAAAAAAATATTCAAAAAAGAACAAAGAGTAATATATATATATATATATATATATATATATATATATATTCCTTGTTTCATTTTAAAAAAAATTACACAACGGAAAGAATAATAGTTTTATTTTAGCAAAGGCGGGTTTTGAAGTTCTGTAAAAATTTATTATAATCATAACTAAATAACCTAACTTATTAATAATTACATAATTTCATAAATAAATTGATCTATCGAGTATTCTTTTTTATGCTGTTACAATAGCACGTAAAACCATAAAAATAAAATATAAATTATTAAATCAAATATCCAACATATACTCGTATACCTATTAAAGATCTATGGTTCTTAATATTTTAGCCCCGGTCAAAGCACCATAAGAACGTGGGATACGTACGTACCTTTGTATATATGTATATTGTGTGCGCAATAGCCTAGTACGAAACGCTGATAGAAAATAAGAGGATCAATAGGAACGCGCAGAAGGAAAAGCAGCTAACTCATAGCGGTCCACGATTTATGTATTGTTAAAACTAACATCGTACCATCGTACCCACATCGTATACTATACATTTGTAAAGAAATATAAATTCTGGTAAATATGTATCGCAATATTGTATGACTTATTATTATTTTTGCTATATATTATTTTTAATATATATTTTTAACTTACACATAACTTGTTAGAAGATTTAATGAAAACACTAACTTACATAGTTGTGTTACATAATAAATTAAATATACTAACTAAATATATTTAAATTAACATTTAATATTAATAATTAATAAATATTTAGGCCGTAAACTTTTCGATTTAATATATGTAAAGGGTTTCAGGTGTAAATTGTACGTGTAGTTCGCGTTGATTTGTCCAGGGGGACGTGAAGGCGAAGGCGGTGATGTCATGCGCGATCAATAGTCCGATTGCAAGCAAGAACTTCATTACGATAATTCTGAAGATTGCTCAAAATCTTAAATTTGTACTCCCGTATTTAGCAAGTATAACGAAGAAATCTCTTTATAATATACTAAAGGATTATCATCTCTAGAACTATCATCACTTTATTTCTAGTATATATTTCAAAGGCGGCATAAGTGACTTTTACAATTTTAATTAGAGAAAAGAAGCGAAGGATGATTCATATTTTAAAGGGGGCCTTGAGCCTACATTAGGATCACAAGTCACAGGCACTGCCCCGACCTCTTACCTCTGCAACATTCAGCCATGGAATACATAAGTATACTTTTTTTGTTCTCTAGAACGCACTCATTTTGTAAGCTTATACTTAAGGTTCGAGTACTAATATAATTATAGCAAAACGTAAGTTATCAAATGCACGAGTAATCAATAATAAGCCGAGTTCCCGGGACACAATATACTCGTACGTGTATTGTACTCTTTGTACCGCTGTTGTCCCGAGCGACACAACAAAAGGAGTAGTGGCTCATACAAGGCTTCATTACAATAGCAATAAAGGTAGACTAATAAAAGATCGCATCGGGAATAATTAACCAAGACGATCTCACTGTGTTTTAATCATTTAAACCAATCTTCATAATTAGGTTTTGTACAGTCTCTATATGTAATGGTTTTTAAGGAGTAGAGTAGAACAGTGAAGTTTTTTGTCTATTGGATAAGATTATTTCAAAAAACTTGTCCTTTTTCCGTTTATAGTATCCAAAACTAGAAATATAGATAATTATGGTGACCATGTTTTTAGTAGTGAAGTTTCTCAAGATAACAAAGATTAAGAAGTCTTTCTCTCTTTTTCAACTATTTTTAAGAAATGACGTGCAAGCAGTAACAATACCAGGATTTGGTTAACCATATTAACTTAAAGTACACTATACCTACAGTATAAATGTCTTCTACTTCATAATAAGTAATTATTTAGTAGCTTACAGCTTCAGCACGCTAGCCGCAAAAGATCTGAAAGTGAGTCGTCGTAAACGTTCTGAAAGTGGTCTGTGTTTTATACATCACGCGTGATTAAAACATATCGACCATTTAATTACAATCAACAGTACGAACAATGTTCTTATTTTTAAACGAGTTTTGTCTGCCACTTAGTTGGCGCAAAATTTAACCTCTGGTTCTTTATAATTTCTTTTCTTTCATAATCCTTAAATTAAAATAGCCTAACTTATTCCTTAGTAAATCAGCTATCTCACAATGAAATTCCCGTCAAAATCAGTTCAGCACTTTCCGAGATAAGCCGAAACAAAATTAAAATATTAATAAATTAATTGTTTTATAAATAAAAATTAAATGAGTAATAAATAATCTTGGCCAAGCTATCCTAGCTCCTTCACGAGGAAGTGTACTTGTTTTCAATTGCAAAAAGCCTAAAATCTTTAAAATACCACTCTAATTGTATCAATCAATATTAAAATGGTTAGTCAATCCAAAGCTCAATCTTACTTTACTAAAGCATGACGCAATTATGATGAATTCAATTAGTCAGAGATCACGTTGATTGTAACACTATACCAGAAACATTCTTACATACATATAATAGTATTAATAAACCTTCTCTAAAAGTAAACGCGAACCATAAGTTAAACTCATATGTAACGTGTAATTTAAATTATTTTTTTTTAAGTAGTTCTTTGTTTTAATCAAGGTTCAATCGGTGCATTAATGTATGCTACGGGCAAGTTGTGGTAGGTGATATTAAAAATATATAGTACGATATTGTCAGATTCAGTGAAAATATGTTTTCGATTTTTTTTTTTTTTTTTTTTTTTTTTTTTTTTTTTTTTTTTTTTTTTTTTTTTTTTTTTTTTTTTTTTTTTTTTTTTTTTTTTTTTTTTTTTTTTTTCGAACTTGTAGTTAAAAATGATTTGAAAGTTTATAGAGATAGCATATTCAAAAACAATAAGTACATACATACGTTCCCATAAATATATATCTACCTTGTTTTATCTTTTGCCTTTGTTAAAATATAATGTGAAAAATATTTACAATTGAACCTTATTTCCTTACTGATGATGATTCAAATCTACTACACGTAAGACATTTTTTATTGT
This sequence comes from Dryadula phaetusa, assembly GCA_032432895.1. NCBI lineage: Eukaryota > Metazoa > Arthropoda > Insecta > Lepidoptera > Nymphalidae > Dryadula > Dryadula phaetusa. The sequence continues at coordinate 27,348 of JAOYRS010000027.1, forward strand.
GTATATATAATTATAGTATTAGAAACTAATAAATATTCCTAATACATTATACATACATACAGATATACATATATGCAATAGAAACTAGAAACTCGATTATCCGGACTAAATATTGCAGTTAGATATGTGAATAGACAAACATCCGGATTATCGAAAGTGTAAATTTAATTTTCTAAACTAAATTATACATATTAGTGTTTATTTAAAAATAAAAAGTAAATATCAATAAGAATCAATGTTTATTTATATACACGTCCAGCTGTTCCACGTTTTTTAGTTTCAATTTCAATTAAATTTCACTAGTATATATGAGATACATCAGTCTCCACTGTGTATGAAACTAAGTATATGTATATTTATTATTTATTTGTGTTATTTTATACTACTTACTTCTTATATAAAAAACATTTATTAAAAATCTATAAAACTTGTAAAATCACCGAACCTAGTTACAGCGCTGGAAAAGTTTTCAAGAGGGGCAGGTTCGGCTCCCGCTACTTCCAAATTACTATATGATTTTTTTAAATAATATATGTATCTATTTATTTAGCTAAGCTAAATAAACAGATACAATTTTTTTTGAACTGATACAAAAATAGTTTTACCTTATCGAAGGCGAGAGGTCTGTGCCTCGGCACGTCCGCGAGTTCCATGTTGTCGAGAGGGCGGGACGGGGGGAGCGGGCGCGGGGGCAGCGCGCGCGCCGCTAGCCGACCTCCATGGGCGTCTGCCGCAGGGGCCGCATGCCGCTCGCGCCCGCGCTGCGCCCCCGACACCTGAAACACTCTTGGCTATTAGTTATAGTTTTTAAGGAAGTAATTTGATTTACGTATTTTAACTATAATGAAGTTATTTGCAGCTACGCAGTACGTTTTATCCTGCATCGCTGGTCAGTCAAAAAGAACCTAGTGACAATTTACTTTATTCTTCGCTTACCTTCTAAATTTGGCGTTCACTTTAACAGAGCGGGGTAATGGAATGTAATTATTCTCCCGAGTGGGACTCTACAAACTATCACGTTTTCAGTTAGCGGTTGTCTGAAATCTAATAAAATCTAAATTCATGTCAAAAAGGGTTTTTATTTCTTAAATATTATTAAAAATTTATAAACAAGAGATACAATTAAACAAGCGGTAGAATATAGTAATCGTGTGTATTGTTTATGCTAGATGTCTTTTATTTTTTTCTTTACCTGTTTCTTACATATATAGTTTAAATTTAAAAAAATATATTTACTTAAAATGAATTTTGTTATCTAATTTATTTTAAAAACCAGTTTTCCAAAACATAATACTAGTAAACATACAAAGGCGAAGATCCATATAGATTATAAAACTAGTATTAAAGAACAATTTAATAAGAATTTCATATATAAATACATTAATAAATATAATTTATGAAATATGAACGTATTTAAAATGTTAATAAATCATAAAACATTCATAAAGTATCCATCATTTATCACTTCACTATGAATTATTCTATTCCATTGACTTCGAACTATCAGTATAATCAATAATATACAATCAGTCAAAGTCTACGGATATCGTTCAAGTACAAGAGTTCATAAGAAATATCTGTACTGTCTATAGATACACAGAGAATATAATTTAGCTGCAACATATTTATGTATTTTTTCCGGATTTCAAATATAGCTTATTAAGAGGCGGAACTTAACCCCGAGCCACTTCTTACTAGAGCGGGATAAAGAAAATAATTTAAATATAATCTCGCCTTCTCACGTTCTCACTACGTTATGATGCCCTAAATAAAATTGTTATTAATCTATGTAATGATTTTATTTATTAAGAGTTATATGATTTACGGCTTTAAATTTGATATTCAATTGGGCAATTTTTATTTGAATTATTTTCGTCTTCCTAGACTAATTGTACAAGACGTTTGGTACAGCCAGTAGAAAAATTGTGTACCGATTTATTTTGTTCGTTATTGGTTATGTGTTCGCTTTGGAGCAGAATTATATTCAAATTGTTTTAATTTTAATTTCTACCATATCTAGACAAAGCGCGGCGTTGAGTAACGCCACTCAACACGCATTTTCTCCATTTATGACAAAAACTGAACTGATACTGGATTGTCTGTGTATAAATTGCTGTCATTGTTTGTTTTCTATGCACATAATATATTAAATATATTTAAACATATATTCCTAAATGGTTTAATACAATACGCGTACATAAAAAGATAAGAAAGGTATCAATTGCTGTCATATTTACATAATAAATAAAATAATTTGATCATTACGAATCAATCACAAAATGGATATGTAAATGGCAGCTAAATTACATGATTTCCATATCATGTCCAATCATTTAAAATGTATGGACACCTATTATTGAAAACGTTCGAGCAGTATTGAAGCAAATACGAGTAGCTAACAAGCCACTTAAATAAATAATGCAAAAGAAACAATCTAGCTTTCACGTTAAACACGACAAGCACTCGACTAAAATACCTTAACCGATTGACGCGATGGGAACATTAAAATGCATAAGAGTGAGCCACATTAGCTCATTAACTGTTCCACGAGATAAATTATAAATTACATAGTGAACGCATGATCGTGGTAAACTTTAGTTTCAATAGAACGAAGAGTGGCGGCCGGTTTGCATAACGCTTCTAGTAAAATGATAACTTGCGTACAAAATTTATAATGAAAAACCAATTTAATACCATATACGTGGTAATATTTATGTTTTTCTAGATAATTGAAACAATTATAAAATAATTTAAGATGATTAGTATAAAGAATAATAAAAAAATATCTTTTATTATCCTTGTCAACCTCGCAAGGAATTGCAAGGTTTATATAATCATCGTATAGTCCGACACGTGTGCAAATTGTCAAGCAAATAGGACACCAAGAAGCGAGTCTAGATAGCATTGTAGTACTGTGTTGCATTAATTGATATGTAGGTGCAGGTGAAGGTCATCACAGAGAATATTTATTTATTAGAATTTGTGGTATAATATTAAAATTTGTATATTGCGTAAAATTAATAAATAAAATTATTAATAAAGTAATTGATACTACACGGTGAATTACTATTCATATTTATTAATGATAGATTAATAAGAACTTTGATTTTCGTGATTTTTACACATTTTAAATAAAACTATTTAAAAGGAATTATTACTCTTTCTCGTTAGCAAATGGCGGTAGATTGATATAGTTATTTTTTGTATAAGCTGACAGACGAATGCTACCTTTATCTACCTGAGACCACGGATTACTGTAAAGTGTTCGTAAATTCGGTTTTTCAAAAATATATTTCCGAATACCGATAATTTATGTAATAAATCCGTTTTAAATAGTTTCGTTTACAATATTTATAGATTATATAGAAATTGTATTATGTTAAATAATATAAGCAATATTCTTCCCAATAGAAAAAGTCCTTAATAATCTTTCCAATAGTTCTTAAAGCAATATTGATATAAAACATAAAATTCTAATAAAAATGTTTTTAACTAAAACAAGTTACAATATTAAAAAAATTGCATTCTTATACAACATTTTCATTCAAATTATAAGTCCACTATACCGAGTATGAAAAGGAATAAAGTAACCTTGTAAAATATCTTTTTTCCCTTTAAGTGATTTAAAATTGGACTACCGATGTGCAATATTGAATTTGGCAGTGCAACAACCGAGGTCACAGATTTATTTCTTAAAATAATACCAAAAAAACAAAATAAATGAATTCTTTAATCTTTTTAAAAAAAATTAAATAGAATCTCACTTTAAAGGTGTGATCAATTTACATAGAATAAAGATTTCCACGAGCTGTGAAATGAGGAACTATCGATATAATTGCCTATTTGATATACATAATGATAATTGGTTATGAATAAAATTAACACTTTTTTAAAAATTCATTAGTAAGCAGAAATTACTATGCATTGGGCACTTAACTTACTATCGGATCTAATTTATATTGAACCAGTTAAATTTATGAATATTAGTATGTATATACAAATTAAAGATATTACTTAGCGGCATTGAGTTCAACCACTAAACGCGCTATGTCTGGATTTTGGAGTGGTCAGTGAGTGGCGCGGAAAGTAGTCAACATAGTGCCGTGACACTAGTACTCCCTGACTATCCTGCTATGTGGGATACACTATGAAATAAGAATCCATCGTACCTAAGCAATGTTCGCACAAAAACTATAAATTAAATATAGCATTAACTCTCTGACAACAACTTCTGTAGTTTCGACATATTCGAAAAAAATAATGACTAAAACTCTAGAGCGAACCCATCATTGAAGTTAATTACTAAGTCTATGGCAAGCAATTTAGGAAACAAAGTAGGAAATACGAAAGCAAAGAAATATATAAGATAAGCTATTTTAAAAATATATCGACACTAAGAAGCGTATATTATTTATATGATTAATGCAAAACATTTTTTTGTTCTCAATAGTGCTTATAAGCGATATAACTTCATTAAATTCTAACCAAAACCTAATTTACGCATTAAACACTCATCGGTGTTTGCAAACTGAGCGAATACCACGTTTTATTACTAGTTTATTTATGCAGTAAATCCAATGTTTATAAGTGGCTCTACGTGTTTCAGAGCAGATACAGTTAGAGGCACGAGTGCTCGGAAACTATCAATCGACGCGCGACTGTTCGGTACGGACGCTTCGATATACCAATGGTTAGAAAGTGAATGAAAATAAAAATAATATTTTATATCAATAAAAGAGTAGTGATGCCATTAAATTTGTAGACTCGATGCTGTTTCTACATTGGAATTTACTTTATAAATGAAAATGTGTTTTTGACGTATACGTATGTATAAGTAGCATATATGTAGTGTTTGTACGCTTATTGTTGCAAAAATAAATACTTAATGATTTCACAAAGTAGCAGATTTTTATATATTTAGAAATCAGTGAAATTTTATGTAAATGAGTTTAATTTACTTAATTTCCTAAAAATTATATAATATAAATAATCGTGATTAAAGTCGGTTATTTTAATATTTAAATAAATTTTGTTTTACCAATCCACATTCAGAATTTTATATATGACGACTTTAACTTCTAAAGTTCGAACATATTAATTAATCGTATTTTATTCATATTTCTCTATTTTTAATAAACTAAATTTAAAATAAACCAAGAATACTTCATAATTCTATCTATATATTATTGATTTATTTCAAGGCCTGTTTGAAATAATAATAACAGATAAAGAAAACAGACGGCTCTAATGATATCTTTTTTCGTCCACATGTGAAAAGCGTTAAAATGAATTTATTTTAAAAATATTTTTCATGTCTATATATCATGTATAACTTAAAAAAATTACAAAATTTCAATCACATGAAATTTTATATTGAGTGGGAATTGAACCCACAACAAGTACTGTCAGAGGCTGTCCCACTGAGCCTCTTAGATTATAACATGTTTATAAAACTACCTCACATTCTTTACGGAACCCAAAATATTAGTTATACTAACTATGAATTCTTATCGCACTTATATAGACAGATTTTTACGTGTGACTGAATGTTTCGGAAAAGTAATATACATTATGCAGTCAATACAGCCGAGTGGTCGGAAGCAATCAATCGACAAGTTCTATGCAACGAGAAAGTGAATGTGAAGCATAACGCTTTGTGATGCTGATGTTATGACACAAACCATTTATATTTTATGCAATATATGTGTCGTCAATAAAAATACTTTGGTATTTTACAAAATTACTATACAAATATTTTTTTTCGAACTTTTAAAAAATTGCACCAAAAAGAGTAGGTGCTTTTGGTCCACTTGGCTTAGCCTATTTGAGCATTCAAAAAAGCTTAGTTAATATAAGCATTCCCTATACTGAAATTTGAACCGAAGATACAATTTCTCTAGCAAAATATAGCTCTTTATTATTTTTTAATATTATGAATTATAAATGATAAACAATTTCAAAACGTAAAAATACCTTGATAAGCCATGCTGATGAAATGACAAATTCATCTACCGATGTCATTTGTATTCTGAAAATAGATACAAACGAATAAGAGACAGTGCAGCGATATAATAAAATACTGTATATTTTTATATACAACTTCAATACTATATGTATTACTAACCTCTATTAACTAATCACATAGTTACTTATAGCATGTTTGATTCTGCGATGGCCACGCGACTTGTCCAGACTCGCCGTACACTATTCACTGAACACTATTATATTACACTGAACAAATTAGCACAGGACGTTTAATTTGCCTGACTAACGACAGTCGCACACCATCTCCTATCATCATCTGATAAAAGATAAGAAAACGCTTAAAATCTCTTCTCGTGTCGTAAATTTAAGAATCATAGGGGAATTTTGGGGCTTAAGCACCTTTAGATAATTGAGATAAGTGGACTCTAGCAGAGGCACCTTAGAGGATAATGACGGCGGCCTTGTTAGTGTGTCTCATATATTCACAACTAAGCTCGGGCTGCTTACATTTCATATTAATGCATGTTTACTGTTTCACTGTATTTTTTTTACTTTATGTAGCAGTGATTTAAAATAGGATTTAGACGTGAAATATCTAAATTGTTTAAGTGGTTCAATGATATTGTAAGAACTTCGTCAAATCTTTGGCATATTTTTCTATACATAAAAAATATGAAATTATTTTTTATTTATAAACTATTATTAGAAGTTATTTTATAAAATATTATAAGAAAATAAAACTGGATCCATGGTTTGACAGTTATAACAAGTAACTTCAGCAACAAACATGTATCATCTTTTCTATAGCTTAGTTTCAAGTATGAAAATATAATATAATAAATATAATATTTAACAAGAGCAAGAAGAAAAATGTAAAATGTAAAAATAGTGAAAGTAAAACCCATTAAAATGTACACTAATATTAACAGTTATTTTAGCTACATGTTTTAGTTTTAGTACAAGAGATTTAATTTAAATTGATTTATTACAAATAGTTAAACAATTGTTATGGTAAAGAAAAACAGGAAAAGAATGTGAAAATTGGCATGAAAGGACGATGAAGTACGGACGAGATCTGATGAAAGTAATTATTTCTCACGGCATAATATATTAATAAATATTAAATTAATAAAAGAAAAAATGTCCACACCACCCTATATTTTACATACACTTTGCAGAACGGCACGTTGTTTTGAAAAATGCGTGTCCACTAAAAACGTCTATTTGTATATTTTAATGTACATATAATGAAATGTTAAGTAATATGCACTATTTAATATTTTATTTAATAAAAAAATCATACTTATTATTGTAAGTAAAGAAGTGACCAGTTGGTAGAGCACGTAACATGAACAGTAGATATTGTAACCTATTGAAATAAAAAAGACTAGATTAGAAATTTTAAATCAAAACGAACTAAATTTGTGCAAGCAATTCATTATTTATTGAAATGCAACTACACTGTGCTAATAAAGATACTCCGTTACTGTTAAATTTACAAATAGTATTTACGCAAATCTGCACTCTCACGTACTCTGTCTATATGCCAAGAATTCAATAGGTTGTTGTGATGTTTTCCTTTAAGTTAACTATTCTGTATTGAATTATTAATGTAATATGCGGGTATATATTCTTGAATATTTCAAGATTGAAATCAGATTTTGAAATAATAGCCTAAGGACGCCTTCAATATAATAATTTTTTTATTTTTATATTGTTAATTTTAATCAGAAAATATTTATTAAAAAAATTAAAAAAAAACAAAGACATACCTTTAGAATTTAGGTGTACTAAAATATATATAGGACTATAGAATAAATATTAAAGCTTGTCTACTTTATTTTCCATACGTGTATTCATATGTACAAAATCTGTTCAAAAATTAAGTTTTGAATTTTTTATGGTGTATGTAATGTTGGTATTCATGTCTCTCACTTATATCGACAAATTCGTTTGGCCAGTTTGAATGTTAAGTTAGTTATCGATTATTGCTTATTTCAAAAAACGGATCGTATATGAAATTAGAATTTTGATTGGAGCATATGGTAAAGACACCATTTTGTGTTAAAGTTGATTAAATTATTTCCAAAAAAAAAAAAATTAGCTTTACGCTTTATCCTGCATAGCAGTGACTTACAAATCACTGATACTTAAAGATATTGTAACAAATGACCACATAAAAGTACTGTTTATTTTATCGTCTAATTACTGCCGATGAGCTCTTGTGCTTGTAGTGTTTTAAATTTATTGCTTATTTAAATTTATGTAATAAATATTAATTCCTCTATGATTTTGAGTGGGTGTTAATATTTATGTAATAAATAGTATCACCCACTCTTCGAATAAGCAGCTCCATTCATCTCGCTCCCATTGGACGGCATCTATTTTCATTTAATCAATTTATAAATTACACACCGAACCAAAATGTGGATTAACTGTAATTTAAACATATTACATAAAATACGTGAATTCTACTTACTGTACAATGTCTCATTCTAAACATATTCGTGTGTAGTATTATTCATATACATTTTTTATATAAATGGTTATCACAACAACGATGACACAGAAAAACTAAAATTTATACTAAATGCAATTTTTAACCATTCAACATTTAAAGCCCGTAACGTTATAATTGATAATGGAAGAGGGGACAGTAATAACAGGATTTAATAATTGAAGTCCATATTCCATATAAGTATACTACGAGTTTTTCCTTCACTACTAACGCACCCTGGTTTCGGTGAAGCTTAATAGAATATTTGGTCAAAATTTTAAAGGGTTACTACGAATAAAAATAGCCTAGAATACTAAAAATATTGAGCCTTATTATGTAAGATCCCAAATCATGTCTAAATCAGTTCAGCTTTTTCCCAAATTTTGTAACGTATGACTAACGATAATTCTCTAATGTATATAAAATACATACACTTAATAATTCTGTACTTTTTTCTTTTCTTTGTGATTGTAGGGAAAATAGAAAATTGTTTACATATGAACAATTTAGTTGTTCTGAAGCAAATAATTTTAAAAGTTATATATTCAGAGAACCTTTATTATGCGACTAAAACTCATATCGAATCGATGAAAATCTCTGTTTGGCTAAATGAAATGAAATAACTTATAATTTATAACTAAGAATAGCAAAAATGTAGTTTAAAATTTTCGCTCTGAGTAGCGTACACTAGCTTCAATAAACAATGCGTAGAAGCAAATCCTTTTATAAAGGTATGTTGATTAGATCATTGCATCGATCAACATAATACGACTTCAAAGCAAGTATTCTGTGCCTTTAACGTTGCAAGGTAATTATTTATTACTTATATGGTTCGTCAACTCACAGATTCATCAACTCACAAGGAAAAAAGAAATAGGCAAGATATCAGTAGTAGAGAAAAAATGTAGATATGATAAAAATGTAGATAATTTTATTTAAATAAATGAACTTCTAGGACGTTAAGTTTAATATTAGTTCAAAAAGTATTATACATGCCACCATTGTCAATTTATGTTAAATGCTCCATACAGTTATATCAAAAACAAAACGCACTTAAAAATTGTATAAAGTGTGTGTGCCAAATATACGTATAATAAACTATAGCACAACGCAAAGTTGGCTGTGGCATTGGTTCTTATGTCCCATTTAATCACATCATGTAAAGCGTAATATCGTCTAGATATGGGCGCATTACCTTAATAATAAGTCAATTAGCATCCATCAGCACTTGACCTCCATTTAAGATGTAGCTGTCAAACTCGTGTTTAGAAACATGATTGCTCAAGAGTCATTGCACTCTATCGCTATCAACGCATCGTACATTGTTTATATTTACTATGCGGAAAATTTGTTTCTACATTACATTATTGTACTCGTATTTACATACTGTTAAACACTGTTTAATAATTGTATATAAAGGAATATTATCACAGTGGATTGTAATGCAATATAATATGTTTATGTTAATTATATTCATTTAAATTTTCGCTTGAAACGGTACAGTTTTCGTCCATTTTTCTTTATTTATTCCGATTTTCTTCAAAAAGAAGTGCACAAAGGGATTTATTTCTACATTACCTGTGATTATACCAAAATATTGCTATAATGATACAAACATAACAAATAAATTAAATGAGTTTTTTTTTCATTTAAAAATATTAAAGTGTATTCTGAATAACAAATGTTTTACTGCAGTACAATAGCTGAAATATTGTGAGAAAATCGGGCATATTTCATGTAATATTAAGAAATTATAAGTAAACCTTTATTCAAAGGCGTCGTGAGTGCAGAAATCGCCCAAGGGAGTGTCGAGGCGCATGTCCGAAGTGGTAACTGAGACGTTCAGGTCCTTTTGTTGTGGCTCGATGGTTTCCACTGCGTTATTGTGTTGCTCTTTTTGGTTTTCATTGCATTGTACTTTTTAATTTCTTTTCATTTGTTTAAGTATTCGATTGCACAATAAATATTGACTTGACTCATTAATATTATGTAAATGTATTTGTTATATTATATAATTGTAAAATATTAAAAAAATGTTCAAGTAGCATATCTGTATAATCATCTATTTATTTTTAGTGTTATTAATTACGTAATATTTTACATTAAAATTAAAATTATTAATAAATTATATTTATAACAAATTACTTTCAAATAGATCGAGGATTTTGAAACATTTATTTTTAATTTTTTATAAATATTCAAAGTCGTTTTATCACGTGTGACCTCGAGTCAAAAGGTCAAACTTAAGGTTTTGATATCCTTTAATAGCAACGTAGAATAATAAAACTATTGAGAAGGGCTAAAAAATCTTTAAAAGCGTTTTAATTTATTCTAATATAGAAGAAAAAGGGCTTTAAAAGCGTTTTAATTTATTCTAATATAAATTTATAAATTCTACTGGACAAGTTCTACACGAGAGCAAAACCAGGGTTCGTCTAAACGTCCGTTATGTAACAACATCTACAACGTCGTCAAGAACTAGATAGCTATAAAAGGAAAACAGAGCTGTTTATTTATTCCATTAAATTAACCAAGCAGCGGCGGCTTAATGCAAGAAAATATATAAATCGAGTGAACTAACCAATAGAGCATGAGAGCAGTCGAGAGTGGAACACACGGTGATTACGATCACTGAAGCCGTTGATCAGCAGCTACAGCACAGACACGGCGGCAACGTCCCGCGGGTCGCGCGGATCGCAGCCGATACGTGCTACATAGGGAGGGAACGGGCGAGGGATGGTCAGGAAGGACTCGGATACGTTACCTAGTAGTGCGTGGGCGTGGGGCGAGGGTGAAGTCGTCGCGCGGGCGGCGGGCGCGGTCGCTCGTGCGGTCAGCGGTCGCGCGGCGCGGCCATGGCGCGCGGCAGGCGGCGGCGACTCGCGCACTGCCGGCCCGGCCGCCGCCGCCGCCCGCGCGCACGCGCCCTGCCGCCGCCCGCCGCACCCTCCTCCGCCCGCCCAGCAAGCGGATTGATCAGAGTTTCTCGATTACGATGAAATTTATTATTCGCGGATCTATTATCGACGTGATACCATGGACGATTTTACGGACGTACACTCGCTCTGGACTCACTGTGTGCCTTAATTTAAGTAGCCCATTGTATCTGCATGAAACATGTAGTATAACCTTCGAATCATAAGCTTCAATACTTTTTGCGTATGCATAACAATAAAACGTAAAACAATGAGTACGTAACGTACAATAAATGTCCCTACGAAGACTATACAGAATCTTACGGCCAAATGTTTCTACTTGTTTATCCTTGACTAGGTAGTATTGATTTCTTTGTTGCCTTATTTATTCACTTCAAGTTCAGTACGATAGTTGCGATAAGGTATATTAAATATATCTTAACGTACAATGAATCATATCTTAGTTAGTCGTATTTTAGTCATTTACGAGTATAGTATAGTATCTTTGAGGGATAGACGACAAAGAAAGATTTTACTGAGCGTTGCTATCAATTTGCATTAATTAAATGCATTAATAGAGCTACGATTTTAAAGCAGTTCTCGAAATACGTAGCTGTTATAGCCCTAAATATACAGTTCACATTGATACGAAATATTATTGTATAAACATACTGCCTCTCGTTTTGTATGACAATGGATTTCTTCTTATGATTCTTAATCATCCTTCCGTTCTAAAAAATTATATACATTTCAACTCACTGAATGCTGTATGACTGGCAGAACATTGAAAAACTTGCTAAGAATGTTTTTCACACCATTTTATCAGTTTGTGAAGCATAGGGAAAGCCTGCTTGCCGGTTGCTAATCGAGGTTCGAGTCCAGCAGGAGACGCCCTTGTGACCGTCGACACCTCTGAACCCACACACCCACGTTGTACTTGCATTTTTCGTAGGGACGGAACACCCTCTTTCCTCTTCTTACCGGTGTCGCTGTAAAGACCAACTGGGTCAATAACATTTACGATCCAAAAAAATATAATATAATATAGAGATAGAAAAAACTATCCAAATATTTTGTAGCGTACAAGGGCGACGTTATCATTGAAAATGATCTTTTCCAGGTAATCTCAGGCTTATACATTTAAATGTAAAGAATATCATATCTTACGGTGCAAAAAAATAGAACTACTAACTTGTACATATGAATGATTTTCTAAAATATTTAAGTACAGCTTTAAATGTAACACTGAGTTAAATGTAAATAAAATTGTAATTTATGCAATGTCATATATGATTTTTTAAATACAACATACCTATGCAGTATGTATATGTTACCAGAGTCTATATTTATTCGTAATTTGCTCTTAAAACTTAATTTTCATGCTCTAATTGCAGTGGTTTAAACTTCATAAAGTTTAAGCACGTCATTAAACATTTATAAATAACATGCAAGGTATGCGGCCTTTAAAATCATTAGTGAAATATTTATATAAGTAGAATTTAAAAATAAGTATGTAACTGATATCATGGAAAAAGTTGGTAGTTTACTTAATCATTACATTTTATACATAAGTAAAACATATTAAGATTAATTGTCAGGCACCTACAATATATGAAATGTTTGACACTGTTAACCTATAGGTTATATATATAATTATAGGTATAGTTATAACTATACATATTTGTATGTACGTTAGTTTATGTTTCAAGATGAGGGATGTGTCAAGAAATATACTTCAATCAATAATAAGTTTCAATACCAAAACAGAGATATATAACATTATAAATGTCATTATAACACTATATATAACATACATAATATATATAACTTTAATTGACTGACTGTCAATGGTTGGCAAATATAAGTTGCTCAGTTTAAGTTTACGGAGGTATATTTTAATCGGATGGAGGTCACGGGGCCCAAACTGCAACTAATAAGTACTACTGTTTTAATTTCGTATTTATTACTTTCCAACTGGACTAGGAATTCAGGTGTATCCTAAAGACTCACATATTCGTAGGTACCTACTAAGAAAGATTAGAGTGACCTTTAGTCATAAGTTCGGCTTTAAGTTAAACTAGTCATAGGTAGACATTACGTATTGTATGTATCTTTACCTCTACCTACTAAGCAATATTAATGGTTTATAAACTATACACAAGCAAATAAAATACTTATCGTTTATTACACATTTACTTTTGTTGAAGATTAATTACATGTTTTTTTTTTCATAAATGTTATTAATTTCACATTATCATATTATGTCTCATAGTATGAGATTTGAGGCCATATTTTCAACGAAATCATGACAATCGAGCGGTAAAACGGGCACAGCACGCGATACCACCGTTTCGCCATTCGTCGACTACCCACTTACGAACCTTATCACACTATCGTATCGGGAGCGTAGGCGATTATCTACGGCGATAGATCACCAAGCCTTAGTAGAAAGTATCTCAGAAATCACTTATAGATAAAATTAATTGAGTTAAAACTACTTTACACGTAAGTTCCACTCTTCCTATAAATACAAAACTTAGATAATTAAGATTTAATACACTTATGACGCTGTTTAAATTAATTATTTATTTAATTTCTTAGTAGTAACAATTACACATAACTTTGATTGTTTTTTTTCCTGAGGAATATTGCAGACGAGACAGCTTTGCGTATTGTATCAACTTGAAAAATATATTTATATGATTTTTTTGGCTTTATGTTTATATCGCATAAGAGGGCAGAAGCTAGTGTGAAGACATTTTTTTATATTATGAGTAGATGTGAGAATAATTTAAATATCTTATTCTTCCCTCGAATAAGAATCGAACCCACAACTATTACGTTGATAATCAGACTCCGTTTGTACCACGACAGACACAGATCACCACAGATCTAAGCTTTATGTTAATTTAAGTAATAAATATAAATATTAGTATTTAAAGTAGTGTGCTAGGGATCTATTTGGTCGATACAATCAAGTCGTTTGCCTCACGCTGCAATGCTGTAACGCGATTTATATTACTAGCAACTACATGCGATGTAACATAAAGTTATGGTCATACGGTTCTTTTGTTGTGAATTAAATAGATATCAAGAATATCATCCCTAATGATATTATAAACTAGTCATAGGTATATTAAAAAATACCAAAAAACAGCATTCGCTAGGTATATTCGCTAGGTATTTTTGTTAGGAATATTATAGCATCTTTCAAAGAAAAATGTTTGATAGAAAAGTATATAGAAATCTTCTTAATAGGAAGCTAATTACAAATGTTATATCGACCGCATGATAATTTAAAATTGACACAAAGTGGTGGCTTGAACATGTGATGCATTCCAAGAGAATACTTCTAATATTTTTATAATTCTTAGTGTCCAAAATGATACCATAATCATAAAATAAATGTTTTTAATAAAAAGTATAATAAGTTTATATTGTATATTTTTACTTTTATTTTAATACCAATTATGATGCACACAAAATAGAATAATAAGTATCTAATGTTTATAAATAACTATATTTATTTTTTGCACGTGCCTTTTGCCAATGAAAATAATCGATGATAGATCGCGAGGTTGAGAAAATGTAACTGTCATTACGAACTCAATATTTGTGTACGTTACCGTTTCTAAAAAATGTTAACTTTATATCAAGTAACAAAAAATGTCACTGTAAAGCAAACCTTACATACTTCCATGCCGTTTTTACGATGTGATTAGTTTGTTTCATGCTTTAGCTTTGTTCGACAATGGTACCGTTATTTCATAATATATTTGTAAGTTGTTAAATATTTAAAATTTAATCCATAATTTCTAAATGTCCAATTTACTAAATGTTAGTATAAAAGTTTATACACACTATAGATTATTATTGCTAAAAGAAAATTACTTTGTATAATTTTACAATTCAGGCATTACCCATTATTCATCAGCCTTATCTTTTGGAAAATGCTCTTGTGCAGAAAAGTGAGTTTGAATTTATTTTCTTCAGATGATTCAATTTTCATTACATTAAAAGTTTTGTTTTTGTTTGATATTCCTATACCGATGCCTTTTCTGTCTGTTGCCTTTTAGTAAGAGATTTTTTGAACCTTCAGTTTTTTTGTCTGGTCTCTATAATTACTCTCCTTTTTAACAAAATTTTGTAAGTAGCGGTAGTCAGAACTGAAACATACACTCATTTTTAATCCAAATAACATCTTGTCTTGAATATGTTGGATAGCATTAAGGATTTTGTTGGATTGGATAAATTCAACCTTATCTCAGTTCGTAGTCACAATATTGATTTTCATGCATAAAAAATTACTGGTTACGGTTTGAGTGAGGTACGGGGGTGTTAAGGCCGACATATAAGTGAAAAAAAATAGTTAAATGGTATTTTGAGTTTTGCTGTAATTATAAGGGATAATAATAATAATAATAATAATAATAATAATAATAATAATAATAATAATAATAATAATAATAATAATAATAATAATAATAATACTTTATTGCACACCACACACATGAAAAGAACAAAGAAAACATATTAAATAAAAATGGGTACAGCAGGCGGCCTTATCGCTATGAGCGATCTCTGCCGGGCAACCTTAAGGTGTAGGACAAACTAAATCGGTAGGCGGTGTACTTGCTACATATATACTTATATAAATAAATAGTAGAATATGAATATATACACATGCCTAAAAATACACATACATAATACTATATATAATACTACTAATATAATACTGAAAATACACATAGTTTAAATAAAATTTAGTATATATGGAACTAGTCACTTAAGTAATGTGCTTTCACCAGGGACTTAAAACTATTAAGAGTCTTAGCACTTCTTATATTGATGGGAAGGGAGTTCCAAAGTGGAGCAGCCTTGACTGTAAAGGAGTTAGAAAAGAAGGAAGTGGAATGAGGAGGGATTTTGAGGACTAGATTTTCATTGGATCGGAGAGAACGACAGTGTGAGTTGCCTAGGAACTGAAACTGTTCATTGAGATAAAAGGGAGTTGAAGAATTAAAAAGCACACAATAAAGAAGATGTAAGATATGAGTTTTCCTGCGAAGTCTTATAGGAAGCCACTTGAGTTTCTTGCGGAAGTCAGAAATGTGGTCATATTTGCGAAGTCCAAATATAAACCTTATACATAGATTTTGGAGTCGCTCAAGTTTACTTAAATGCTCATCTCTGATGTCGAGATAGTAAATGTCGGCATAATCGAGAATTGGTAGTAAGAAGGTATTTGCAAGCACAGTTTTTGTCGATATAGGCAGAAAGTTTTGCAGTCTACGAAGAGAGGCAACTGCTCTAAAAAGCTTTCGACTGAGCTCGTTAATTTGAGGCTCCCAGGACAAATATTGATCAAATGTTATCCCAAGATTTTTAATGTTTCGTGAATATGGGATTGGTGTGCCGTCAAATGTCAAAGATGGTAAATTATGTACTAAATTTGTTTTCGATATTAATTTGTGGCTGCCAATAATAATGGATTGACTTTTAGCAGGGTTAATTGTCAGGCCATAATATTTACTTCATCTTGAAATACGAGCAAGATCTTCATTAAGTAGGTCGATTGTGTAAGACAAATTTAGTAAACTTGTAGTAGCATAAGTTTGTAAATCATCGGCATATAGATGGTAGGGAGAAGATATTTGATTAGAAATTTTATTTATGAAAATTGAAAAAAAGAGTGGAGACAACACGCCACCTTGTGGAACACCAGCATTAACAGTAGACCATTCGGAAAATGAGTCTTCTATACAAACGCGTTGCCGGCGGCCACACAAGTAACTTCGAAACCAGTCAACTACCTCAGGAGATACGTTAAGAGAAGTAAGAGTAGCAAGCAGAATATCATAGTCCACAGTATTAAACGCGTTGCTGAAATCTAGCAACACCATTACTGTGACCTTACGATCATCCATACCTTTTCTAATATCATCTGTTATTTTGACTAAGGCAGTTGTCGTACTATGACCGAAACGGAACCCGGATTGGACTACTTTTCTTTATATAGTTAGTTGTCGATGTCATCTATGCTGGTTGACAAACGTTTAAGTGTGAGCATGATTTTAAAGCAAACGTTTGATCTTTTCTAATTCTGGTAGGTAGAGAAAGACCTCGAACAGAAGAGACGATTTTAATGCGCATTTTAAAAGTGCATTTTTAGGTTTCTACATGAATCGTAAGTCCCAAATACTGTTCTGATCTCGATGCGATGCGTCCCGCAAGAGTAAATACAATTTATGTAATGCTACAAAATTTCTTCTTCTTAAAACTTAGATTCTCGGTTAGGTAAACCACGGTGTTGGGTTGCGCGATTTAAACCGCAATGTGCCCGAAAAAAACTGCAAGTGGAGTTTTCTAAAAACAACTCGTCCCTTTAAATGTATAATGTAATTGCATATCTCCGACTACAATTCCGCAACTTTTATATACAGTCAGACATACGAGCCACGATCTTAGTATATTTTTTATCTTCACTTTATTTTAACACGCACAGAAAGGTAATTAGACTTAGTGTAAAAGCACTTCAGTTTACTGTTTTTTGGTTCAATTCGTGAAATTGTATGCTAAGTGGCACAATATTTTCACAATATTTTTTCTTAACAAAGTGGAAAAGTCAAAAAATCTAACTTAAATATAACTTTCCCTCGGAGTTGAAATTAAACCAACTAATCACGTTTACCAGTAAAACGATGTCCAATTGCGCCAGGGTGGCCTTTCTTTATATATTAAGTGCCCCTATTTGAAACTAGTTGAATGAAAAAAGTTTTTGTATTATATTGTAATACATTGTACATTGAAGCGTATTAAATATTATTTTTCTACAATACAATTAAAAATCATACTAAATCAACATTATTTGTACGCAAAATTGATTTGCATGACGGCGCGGTGTTTAAATCGAGAAATGCTGGGTTCGCACCCTTATCAAATACTAGTACATAATAATAAATAAAAAACAATTAATTACTTCAATATTTATTATATTTAAAAAGATAAACACAAGAAATTAAAATATGCTTGAAAAAAATAACTATATTCGTAATAATATCCAAATTAATATAACAATATCATAAAATCAGGAATGCTCAAATAACTTCCACCAATAATATAATGGATATAAAACTTAAATCTAAATAAGTATTAATATTTCGATAATACACTTAATATAATACGACGAAAAAAGAGAGTTGCTTTTAGAAAAAAATACTTCGTTTAAGTTATGCTTATAACTTGAATTATGCAAATTTATATTTGGAAAACAACTCCTATAGCTTTCACTTTTAGTTTCTTTTAATTATATTACATAAATATAATATCACAATTTTATTTATAATATGCTTTAAGGCAACATATATTAATTCTATTGAAAATAATTTAGAGGGCGATAGACTTATATTAGAATTTGTTTATTCAATTTATTATTGATCAGAAAACTATGCGATAACATTTAAAAGGAGTTTACATTTTACATAAATTAACGAGATTTGTCGGATTTTATGAACTTGTCCAAATCTGCATCACTGGTTGGATCTACTTGAGAAAGTTGACGGAAGCTTTCATCGTCTACAAAGCAAATTTCGTGGTCGTCAGGATCAGCAAGGATGATCACTCTAACTGTAGCTTTGCCAGGGGTGTCCAAGGAGATGAGTGGAGTCAGTATTTTTCCTTTAGCTTCCTGTATCTTCTGATCAATTATGGGTTGTTGGTCAAATGGACAGGAGAAGGCGATACGGCCGTAGGCCTTTGCATGGTTTACTGGTTCTCCTGTAATTAACAATGATATAATTTAAAAACTCCCACATATGAAAGTATAGCAAGAGAAAATCTAAAGTAAAAGACTACTGTGTTATTCATTTTCCGCTCAATTTCTAGTTATTGCATATTGATTAGTAGAAGGAAACAATTCGCTTTATATTATCAGTCTATGGGAAATGAACGTATTTTAAATACAGTAGAAAGTCGATGATTTGGGGTATAAATATGCCACGAACAAAATATAATTAAAAAAAAAGTCATCTCCTTATGTCTTTTTTAACAATCATAGACTTTTTAATATCAAATTATATTACAAAAATTTTGTATTGAAATAATACAAATATTTTTATCAAAATTAAAACAGTTTATGTATTGTAAATATAATTTATATATGTCACATTCTTTTATGTAATGTTCAGTTCAATATTATTAGACTCACCAATATCAATTAACTCTAGCTTTGCTTGATCCTCGCTAAATCCAAGGAGCACTGATTTATTATTCTTTTCAAAAATTTTCAGAGATAACAAGCCATTCCAATAGGCGATGGATTTTGAGAGATTTGAGCTGGCTAAGGACACTTTGACAACTGGATCTGAAAAACACAATAAATTAATAAATCAAATGTTATAATTAAATAAAATATATATTAAATACCATCTGTAATTAAGAACCACCTTATTTAGTATTTTATTTTTTAAATTCGAGCATCTATTATTTAAATTGAGCATTTATTTTTTAAATTCGACCATTGACTGATTTCCATCTGAAAACGAGACACCGCGTGTTGAGTAGCGTACTCAACGGCGCGATTTGTCTTACCAGAGTGAAAAATAATAATATTTTTTTTAAATAGTCATTCCCTAGTGGGAATCGAACCCACAAATCCATTTACAGCCAGACGGCTGTCCCACTGCACCGAGATGGTCTAGTATTATTCTAGTATATTTGTTTATTTTGAACATTATACAATTTTCAAAGTTAATAAAAATGAATTTTGCAAAATTTTAACAACAATAAAAAAATATTGTTACTCTATGCTAGACAATGAATGTTATAAAATTAGTCACCTAAAGGTGTTTGAACCTTATTTTACTATTTTTAAAGTATTATTCAACACTTAGGATTAGACAACATTTTTAAAAAACATATTTATACTTAGAGGGCATGATAGGCCTAACTAAAAAGGCTTAAAAATCTAACATAAAAAAATAATAATATGATAGACTAATTGTCATATATACATTACAGTGGTCATACTTATGCTTTGTTAATAAAATAAAATGAAATTAAATGGGTAAGTTATAATTATGTATGATGAGATTAGATCATGTTCAGCTACCTAGCTAATAATTGTATTAGCTATCAAGTTATTAACTCCAGTGTTTTATTTACATTTTATAAATATAATAGTAATATTTGTCATGCTCATTTTTAAGTAAATAGTAGATTCTTAATCTAATTTATCTGAATATCTAATCAATTTTATATGTAAGATATTTAAAATATCTCATTCCCTATATTATGTGTTAGCAATCATTGAAATACCTATCTATTTACAATGAAATGTTTATTATATTATTATTGAGTTGTGGTTGAAGTGAAACAATATGTGTACAGATAGCAAAGGTGACTTTTAAGAGAAGATTGTTTATCTGAAATTTGTATATATGTTATACACTCAAAGCATTTTTACTGTAACTGTTATAAGATAAAAATAATTATGAAAATAAATAAGACATTAAGATAAATAATTTCACTTGTTTCTTTCTAATTCATATTTCATTGCAAGTCTAATGTCAGTTATATTTACAGTTCTCCAACAATATACAAAAAAAATACAAACATAAACAAATATCTTAATAAAAGTAGAGCAGAGACTTCAAATTATATTAATTATAAAAATTATATAAGAATTAAAAAATATTATATAAAAATTATAATAATTTAGTAAATTTGGAGTTGAACCATTAATTTTCTTTCCGAAAACAGGTAGACATTCAAAATGCACACCTCAAATGAGACATAACCGTTTAAATGAGAAAGAAAAGCAAAAGAAAAATGCTTTTCTCAAAAAAGGAAATCTTCCTCCACAGCCATTTCAAAGCTTTATATATATACAACACAGCATATTAGACTTATGAAAAAGTAAGGAAACTTGGTTACAGTTTGGTGCTTACAACATGTGGTATGTTAATAAAAAGTATCATATATCCTTCTGCACCTTTCAGACATATTTAAAAAGATAAGGTCAAGTAAGATAAAGTTCTACTAAGTTTTATGTGAAAGCAAAAACCATATATAAATCCACGCAAACATTTACATTTATAATATAATAAGTAAGAGTAGGATGTTAAAATAACGTAAATATTATTACAAATAACTCAAAAACTACTTATTCATTCATTTTAACTAAATTAAAAAGAAAAAGAATCATCAAAATTAATTCATCCAATAAAAAGGTGTGTAGTAACACACAGAAAATATATTTGACTTGATAATATCATCCTTTTTTTGAAACCTGTTAAAAAGTAATATCACAATAATCTTAACTTCTTTAGTATGACATATATGTATAACTATACAATTGTCACATGATCTTAAATATGATAAAATTTTCCAAAGTATTTGAAGATAAAAGAACAGCATATCAATATGTATAAAATTAGACTTTCATATTAGTTATATTTTAGGTGTTTCTTATTCAAAATTTACAGGAAAGTGACTTGTGACTTTATAATTCACAAAAGAATGACAAGTATTTTTATTATAACAAAAAGCATAACTAAATCACTGAATTGAACTAAAATGAATATATTTTATTTTTAGTGCTGATTTATAAAACAATAGTCCTTTTTACTTTAATATTGAAATGTTTAAAAAAACATTAGGGTTCTTAACCCTTTTTGCAACATAATGCTTGGTAACAGTATATTATTAGTAGATAAGTAATCTCACCCTTGTCCACAGGTTGAGGATCATCAACAATATAAAATTTGTATCCACCAGGTGCTTCTACATACTTCAATCCATTTTGTTCCTTAATGGGCCAGTTTGCAGCTTTAGCTCGTTTCAAGCTTTCACTTGACTGTATTGTAAGGCCCAGGAAATCATTTCCTTGTTCATAATAGGTAATTCCATAGTTATAAGTTAATTCCACAACAAAATGTGTGTCTTCTGGGCCATAACCAATCATGGTTTTGCTCCAACGGTTTGCATAAGGTCTGAAATATTAAACTTATATGTAACATTATACTAAACATGATGTGTTTTTACTTTTAGAATACTAAAAATAAAACGAAGTGCGTTAAATTTTAATAATATTTCTAGCTTACCCATTACAAGCAGCTTCACATCCTTCACTAAATTCTTCATGGCGTAAAACCTATAAACGATAAACATACTGCTGAAGTACTTATACAATCTTTCTAAAATTATTTAATAGCGAGAACACTTATTAATTTCAAGCAAATTACTAGTTCTCCGATGTAATTAGTATTCCGTGGCCTTGACAGTTTCTAGTCGTACCGGCTTTTTAGGTTTGTGTTCACTATTATAATTTAGAAATTTTACA
Source organism: Dryadula phaetusa (assembly GCA_032432895.1). Lineage (NCBI taxonomy): Eukaryota > Metazoa > Arthropoda > Insecta > Lepidoptera > Nymphalidae > Dryadula > Dryadula phaetusa. The sequence goes on from JAOYRS010000027.1 coordinate 50,086, forward strand.
CTACTTAATTTTTTTATAATGAAATGATAATTTTTCTTACCTTCATACCCAGAATTTCCCTGTAGAATTTAGCAGTGAGAGTCCTATCAGCTACTTTAAAAACGAAGTGTAAAGCTCGTCCGTTAATCATTTTTACTTAATTTTTATTTTTTTAATATTATAGCTATATATTAAATATTGATGAGCGAATTAGTAACGTGTTTATTGTGCTAACTTATGAATCACTAATGTTGAAACTTGAATACACTCACAAAGCTACACCTATTATAACCATTTTAAAACGTCAAGTCACACTTGTCATTTGTCAAATGAAAACATTGAGCAATGAGGCAGCTAGTGTGGAATCGTAACTAGGGATGCTCACTAAATCTTTCATTGAATCATTTGTCTATATCATGATAGTTTAGCATTATCTATTATGATAATATGATAAGAAAAAAGTGTGGTTGCTTAAACAATCCGCTAAACACAATTTTATTTCTTCGCAATGAAGACTGAATCTGAACAATATTATAAGCATTATCTATCCCACGTGCAAAATTTCATGACCAAGATAAGATAAAAGTGATAATAAATATTCTGATTGCATTCAAATGTTAAGGGTCTTTAAGTGCCATTGTCATTTTGTATTAGAATTGCAAACTGTAATAAAATTCAAATAGAATTTATTTATTTATAAGCATATGCTTATAAAAACACTATTTTAATTTAAATATCTGTATTTGGTCTAACAATTTTGAATCTACTCCTTCCATAAAGATAGTAGATTTAAAAATATTAAACATATAGTATATTTTTAATAGTCAATTGACATTATTTTTACGCCAATGCTAGTTTACGAGCAAATATAAATATAATCTTACATACGGGTACAGCACAATGCAAGTCACCTAATTTTGAAAGGCAGTTAGAATATTTTCTTTAATCAATATTCTCAAAAGATAAATTAAAAAAAAGAGTCAAAAGATCGATCGAAGTGGCTTTAAAGCTTTAAACGCGATCGACTGTGATTGTATTAAATTATTTATATTTCCTCGCTCTGAAAAGACAAAGGACGGCGTTGAGTTCCGCCACTCAACACGCAATGTCTCAAATGCGACGATAAACGGGTACAGAGAGTCTAGACACTAAGTATTTCCTGTTTACCCTGCTATGCAGGATTAAAGCGTAAAAGAATCATAAATTAAAAATTTAAAGAGTATTTATATGTAAGATATGACGTAGTAGTATCACGCAAACGCCATGTGTCGCCTAGGCCTAGAGACATGCATGTATAGATTAAATTATATTAGATGTAGGTTGATTAGATACCATCTATTGCAGACATGCGAACGTCTGCTTGTTGTAGGATTTAGTATATGTTAAACATAATTATGATCACTACATTATGTCGTGTACTTTAGTTGCAATTATTATTCGAATAAAAAGAATATAGTTAATTACTAGGTAAATATTTTAATATTATAGGTAAATACCTTCCTTTCCTACTAAATCCTTTTTTAGCGACTTGAAAGATAATATAACTAAAAATAAACAGTTTTTATTTCTGCTCCTTGGTAAGACAAACCGCGGTGTTGAGATTTAGGCGAAAAGCAGTTAACGGAGTGTTTTGACATTACGCTGTATGATGCTGCATTTTACGTCCATTTATAATTATAAATAACACTTATACGACTGCGTTATGAGGGTATCAAGTTGCTAAATATAATTTTATTTAATTTTTTATGGTTTTGTTATAAAGATTTGGTGCCAATATGAAAAAAAAATGTAAAATATAGATTTCTGGTTAATAATATTTTTATTTTTTCCTTTCCAGCTAACCTTCATAAGGCTTTTTTTTTCGTACACAATCTTATCTTCTCTTAAGTGGCTTTTATTATTTTTCTTGGTTTTCTTCAAATTATTTATTTTATACTCGGTATTTGTTCACATTTTTTTTAAAAACTGTTTTAATTTAGAAATATATGATATGAAGCAAAAAATAGTAAAACGGTACGGTGGCGGAGCCGTATCCTTTAATATGCTGACATACAATCGCAATTGATGTAGATCTTTAAGATTAATTAATATTTATCACTGGCGAGATATCGCTCCAATTCCATCTAAAAGTATACTTTATTTTTCTATATTTGTACTTACTTGGAAGAGGAATTCTACATTAAAAAAGAGACATATGGCACTCAGTACTTTGGAACAAAAGTAAAGTAGAACGGAAAAAATGCCAAAGTAGGAATATGGGTTTCACCTGTTATGTTTAATAGGAAATCAAATCCACAAATTAATTCATTCACATAAAAACTACATATAATTTCATACAGAAATACGATTAAATATATTTTCTCTTACATCTAAACTACAATCATAATTTTGTGTTAATATTTTTTTTTACATTTTTCCCATAGTATGCAATAAATAGTAATCTTATATAAATCGTACACAGATAAGTACTACGATCTCTATTGTTTCTGCTAGTCTGTAAATATTATATCTCATAATTTTATGATTAAATTTATCAGGTATACCGTTATTCGGGATATGATTATCAAAGCCATTGTTCGTCTAAGATTCCGCTCCGTAGAATTATAGTAATTTTATTACAAAAATAGCAAGGTTAAGGGTTTTAAGTACAGTACTAGGTCGCTTTTTTTACCACAATCTCATATATAAATTAATATTCATTATACAAATATTATAGTAACAAATTGATCAATGAATAGTAACAATTTTAAATTCATGACTAGAATCAAATCTATATTAACAAAGCGTCGGTACGCATCAAATAAACGATAAATAACTGTACATTTACAGTTATGTTTATATAGTTACAATATGGAAGGTATGTTTATTTATGTATCATATATATTTATATTTGTTGTAAAATTTAACATATAAGTAATTCTAAATGAAAATTGTAATAAAAGTACAAAATATATTGTAGTAAAAAATGGATTGGTCATGAAGACACCTGATAAATTGACTATAATGATCCCTATAATGATAGTTAATACTTTTGAATATTTTAAATAATCAATACAGTTGCATAAGAAAATACGTCAATTTTGTAGGCTCTCTGAAGATATATAAATATATTCTTTTTTAAATAACGCCATGAGAACATTAAAAAATAGTACACACAGATTAAAATTGTAAATAATTGTTAAATATTCGCTTTCATCCGCATACATCAATGAAGTAGACACGTAAATATTTAATACATTGATATTAGTTATATAATATAAACTTTTTAAATAACATTGTAGCATTAAGCAAAAGTAATTCTACTTTCCAAGTTAAGAATTAGTATACAATAGGGGTGTTGGTTTTTGCCACAGATCATAGTATTTTTAGAGCTGTAAACAAAATAATAATAGTATTATTTTAAGAAATACTCGATTCTCAACCTGGATTTGATAAACATTTCTAAATCATAGTATGATTAACATAACTTTCTAACCAGAGTCGGCCCTAGCGTTAGTGTTGCTTGTAAATAAGACAATAAAATAAGATTCGTAAATGCAAAGCGTTGTATATCATCTATCTTCAATGTGTAAACAGTTTTCACTAGAGCCGACACTTATTTTGTTTTCTTAAATAACAAGGTCATGTTGACGTAAGCAAGGTAATTCAGTTGGGTTTCTCCTTGTCATTGCCTTCCTTCTCTTTTTCTTTTTCCTTTTCTTTATCTTTTTTCTCCTGTAGTTGTTGCAAATGTGCCGGTAAAGCCTTTAAAATTGCATGCACCTGCAATTTGTATTTAATGAGTATTTTTATATTATTATTAAAATAATATTTCTTGCCTATGCCAGTAGCGCAGTGGGACAGCGACTGACCGTCAACGCGATTGATTATGGGTTTCGATTACTACTCTGCGGAATGTTTTTTATCTCGCTCTAACAAGACAAAGATTTCCGATTTAACAGACAACGTCAAACAGTTTTGAAATTTTGGCAATTATTGCGGCATTTTTAATACGCCTTGTTACATTTTCAGATAGACGATTAAAGCCATTAAATGACGACCATGTTAAAGTATTGTATTTATAACGGCAGTGGAAATTTTATTTTTCAACCTATACTTTTTTGTTTTAACGTAAAATGCATTAGTCTTGTAATTATAGTTAAATTAGTCTTAGTTATATAAAATTATTGGTAATGTTTTATTAAGCATTTAATTAGTACATATTTCTTTTTATTTCCACGCCTGTATTCCGTATAGCAGGATAGACAGGAATAGTGCCACGCTTGGCCTCAAAAATTCGCACTTAATTCAACCCTCTAACTACAGGTCTATATAACTTACTTAGCACTGATTATGTTTATAGGAAAAATTACATAATTAGTTAAATAAACTATAAGTACTAAGTACTAGTAGTTGTCTACTGTGTTAACTTAAAAATTATTAACTTCTTACTTCTTCAGCGACAGCCATGAGGACGAATTCGAACTGTTGTTTGGTAGCCACAGTGCGGGGACGCTGGTCTCGAATGTGTTCAAGAGTGGCAGCGATGTCAATCTCCTTAGCGCCTTTTGCCATGCGGTTTAGGACCATGTCAATTAAACAGTAGGTGCCGGTGCGACCGGCTCCATCACTAGAATTATAGTACAAATTTTACATTAATAACACAATAACACTATAAATAAACGAAAAAAAACTTATATAAACAAAAAGATTTAGCAATCTCTCAATAAAAAAAGACAAAATTATATTTTGTGTATTCCACTCGACACAATTACTAAAAGTGTAAAACAAAGTAATTTAATAGAATCTTTATTTTGTTTTAAGGTTTAGTACTAACCTGCAGTGTACAACGATTGGGCAAGATCGTCCACGGTAAGATTTGTTCACCTTCCTGTAATATTTACATAACACTTAAGAAAAATATAAATAAGCTATTTATAACGGCGGCTTCTATTTTATGCTACCACAAGAGATTTCTTTGTCTGTATCAGACTGGAGATAAACTTCCTTTAATACGTAACACTGGTACTAACAGATTAAAGTATGGTTTAACAAAATCAATAACAAAAAAATGTAAAATAAACAATTAATAAACTTAAATAAAAGATAACAAAAATACCTTCTAAACTCAAGCAGTGCTTTAGTCGACGATGGTACACCATTCTCAGGCCAGGAGAGGAAGTGGAATTGCGTGACAGTACGAGTCTCGCCGGTGCGTTGGTTCTTTAAGTAGAAGCTTCGGACAAGATAATCATCGCACCAGATGTGTTCGCTTACCAAATGCACCTGCAAAAATTAACATTCTAATGGGATTTTGCTGTGTAAAACATCGAAATATTTTATTGAAATATTATCTAAATATGATATAATCAATAGGTTTGAAATAAATTAGTAAAAACAGATAAGATTAGCCAACAGATAGATACGAAATCTATCCTCATAAGGTCGTAAATTGTAAAAAAAAATTTCTTGCCTAAAATCTCAGTAGGTATATTCATATTGCTATATACTTGTTATAAGTATAATGTATCATACACCTAGGTTACTAAGGATAAAATATATTAAGGAAAACATATGTATTGTTGTTACTTTATTCGCTATTTATATAGGACCTCTAAAGTCACACCCACCGTAATTTCCCAAAGGCCGTTATATTATAAAAAATATTACTTAAAAATGAAAGCTATTGGAACTGTTTCATTAAATGCTTTCAAAATTTTTATTTGTTTAATATAAGTACTCGTAAATTTTAGAGAAAGTAAATTTAGGTGTTTTGTTCCATCAAGTTGAGTGCTATTTCATGTAATATTTATTTGTTTGAACGTGATCTATAGCTTTGTATATTTGCTCTGTAAATGTTTTTAAAACGATATAATGGAACAATAGAACTTAATATTATCGAAACATAGTCGTGAAACTTATATTTAAATTAATAATATTGCCAGTTTGGGCGGAAATTTACGAATAAAGAGTCTCAACACTGTGTTCTTATTGCTATGCTAGGAAAAGCGGTAAGAGGTACACAAAGATATACCTCATAAATATGATATAATTCGGATCCCTCTTCAGGCCAGTATCTATGACACAGCTGCTGTCCGTTCTCTGTGAGCCTAGTGAGCATCACCATGACGACGCTGCCTTGCTCCCATACCATTTGCCAAAAGTCAGGGGCGGTATGAGCGAGTGGACCAGCAGCGGCGATATATGCGGGGTTACGCGGGTCGTGATCAGTCTATAAAAAAATAAGGTTCATGTGTGTATTTTTTTAATCTCATCTAATAAGTTAACAATCGTTTTTATCATTTATTACTTTCCCGTTGTAATAAGAAAATTTATTTATTTAAAAGGTATTAATTGTAAAATAACATTATAAATATAAAACAGTATAAAAATTATAAATAATAAAGAAAAATGATTTTTAAGAATTATTTCTTTATATAATACCAGATAGTTGTAAGACATTTTAAAATTTATACTCACAATAGTTGAAGCATTGATATAATCAGATCCAAGATGGTTAGACAGAGAGTTCAGAGTTACTCGAGAGTGGTCATACGGGAGTATATCAGCATAACGATTCTTGCCAGTGTTATCTTGTTTCAGAGCAGCGGTAGTAGCACAAGGTTCAGCCTCATACGCACACAGAGCTCGCCATTCCTGCTCTAACCGGTCCTTATTGCGGAGGTGATCTTCCATATACGCCTAAATAATATTTTAAGATTTTTTTATTACGTCATTATTTTATATTTTAAATCTGAATATTCTATCTAAATTATGTGAGTAACAAGAAAACTCACAAGCACCATATGTCCAGTTGAAATGTCCATATTTGTTAACGCCGGTTCCTCACTCCTACAAAAAAGAATATTAAAAATTTGTAAGTACATATAAATTTCTTCTTCTTCTATCGTAATTTTCAATACCTGTTCTCTCTAAGATGATTACATAAATGTAAATATACATATACATATTTCTTACCAAGATGAAGTACTAGACCGAGTTGAGGGTGAATTTCCCTCTGGTTCTCGAGAAAGCGACGTGATCCTTTGTGGTGGCTCCGCTGGGTGTGGAGCCGTGGCAGTTGTTTGTTGACCTGTCCATTTGCCTGACATACGAGCTCGGCAAAGTTCCTATAATAAATAACAGGTACACACATTTATTATATATTCTAATACTTTCTCAGTTTTTATACCTTCGAATATACAATCACAAAAAAAAATATAATAAAAAAAGGGATTGTAGCAAAAGTAAACTATATTAAGATAATTTCCATAAATTATTTGTTATATTGTTTTTACCTGGTAATCTCTTGTTGCCTCAGCATCAATTTCAGCAGCAGAAGCTAGTCCCTGCATCTTTCTTTTGGAACTCATGTCACGTTTAAGTAACACGACGAATACAACAGCACCAATAATTAGAACTGTCAAACTACCTACAAGCGCTAAAAGCACTGGTAGTTGCAGGCCAAAATATTGAGGTTCTTGGACATCAATATGATGAATCACTGTGTGCTTTGTCTGTAAAAAATAGTTTAATTATTTTAAAATTTAAAAATCATACAAGTACTGGTATATCAATATTATAGAAAAAAATTTTTAGTATTCCATAATTTCATAATGAGGGTGCCGGGCAGTGAGAGGAGTTTGGAGATATGCTTGAGCCTTACTTCCCAAGTGTCAAGCCCTTTCATGATTCGCAGAAACGCTCGCCTCGACTGTCGACTCCCTCTGCCTAACTATGTTAATAATATTTATTTAACTGAATAACTCATTATATAATAAATAATATTCATACTCTATCGCCAATTCCAATAGATTTTATTTGAGCGCCTGTTTCTTTCCACACTTTGTCCTTTATGGCGTCTGAAATTGAGATTATGCATTAAATATCATAATTCATATATTTTTTGTCTTTTTCTTATTTATTATTGTAAAATTACCTACCAATTTGGCGACCAACTTCCGCAGCGTCGTATCCTTTGCTATTTTTCTCAACTTTGAATGTAACTTCACTGGGGTCAACCCTGAAAATATATTTAATTTAATAAATATATCAAACTCATTGTGTCTGTCACCGAATAAGAATAGCGACATTAAGGTAACAAAAGATTACCGAGGATTTGTGAAAGTATTCTTTTCTAAGCCCAGCATCTCTTCGAGCCTCGTAATAAAAGTCATTCCCTTCTCCCAATTTGTAAGGAACCTGGGGCAAAATTTAAGCAATATTATACAATATTAAACATTTGAAGAAAATGTTATAATCCTATAAAATATTTCATATATGCGTACACTTGGCAAAGCCTTTTAAAACATAAATTTAAATGAATTACATAACTGTACCTATTATGAAACTCAACGAACGCATAAGAGGGATCATAATCATAATCGTTGTGGTCATGACTTGACTTTACGGCGCCCAGCTTATTGGCAGCATCATCAACTGAAAAGAAGCTAGACTTTAATTCGAATAGATAGTACAAGCTGGTCATTCAAACAACAATAAAAATTTCATGCAAAATTTATATAACCTTTGACAAAAATTAATATAATTGTAGTTCTAATACAATATATACTCAATTGAGTTTCATTCGTAAATTATATTGCAATTGTGTTTAAGCTGAGAATTGCATACTTTACATAATTTAAAGCTGAAAATACATTGCTAAGTGTACTGTGAAATATCACAGTATTTATTTATACACATATAAAAAAATAGTTGCATTTTTAAATTTCTTAAGCTACAAATAAATTTAAGGTGGTCTGAAATACACATGTTCTATATAGTGTCAGCGTACGAAATACACAATAAGATATATAAGATAAAATATAAAGAAAAGAAAATTAAAAATAAAGACACATAAGGATCCAAAATAAATAATACACCCATTTAGTGGTAGGAGAACGATAGAGTCTCATGCGTTGTTCGTAATACAAGAGTGTGCTGCAGAGGGAAACATTTAGTGCGACATTCTATATACGACGTGGCAGTGCATTAATTTGGAAAATCAAAACGAATTATTGATTTGGACGCGTGGTTAGCGCAAATTGTACACAATAGGGCACATTGAGTGTCTAAAATATGTAGTTGTCTCAGGCCATCGTGACACTAACCTGTCACCGAATTATTGTTGCGCATTAGTTTTAAAGTTTTCGCGTCCACACGCGGCCCGGGCTTTTTAACATCATCTCTTTCCCTACGTTTAAAGCCCCAATCTCTATAAGGCAAATCTCTGTCAAAATCTTGAAAACGTTCCGATATAGGAAATTCGGAATTTTCACCTGAAACATCGTTGATATTTGTAACAGTTTGATTTTTTTTCGTTTGCACTATTGAAATTTCTCGTTCCAATTTGTTGTGTTTGGGATAAAAAAACAGAAAACAATGTAAAACAAAAAGGTTTGTAAAAGAATATAAGCTGTATATGTTTGTTATCAAAACCAAGATTTTTGTCATAGAGTGTGATTCAGCTCTACCATGGTGACTACAAGAAAGTAAAGTATAACGTAAATTAAAACTATGATAAAAGCGTTCATTATTTTTAAATTACCTTGTACATTATCTGGTTTTAGAGGGCCACCTTCAGCGTACAATCCACCTTGATTATTCAATTTTGATCCAAATAACTCTCGCCAGTAGTTAATCAAATATTCCATATTTTTAGTGTTTTTCGCTTTTGCTTTGTTCATGTCTGCAAATACATTAATTAAAACATTACATGCAAACATTTATAATATTTATGTAATTATACTTTATATGCATGTAGTTATACTTTATATGCAAGAATGCCTTATATATACCCTTTGTATGGTATGGATCTAATTCTCCGCTACCTGCATCGAGAGGAAAGTCATCAGTGGCATCATCTTCAAAATAAATTCTTTGTTCCTGTATATCCCCTGGATTTTCATATTCAAAAGGGAAATTTTTCTCAGCAAAACTCTGCTTATATTTTTCTAATGCATTGGACCGAACTTCAGCGTCTAAAGGAGAAAATCGGTTCGCAGTTAAATATTCCGCTGTAAAAGGTGGTGGCTTAAACTTAACTTTGCGGAAATGAGCTCCCAAACGCTCTTCATCTGGGAATTCATTATCCTCTGTTAGTTTTTGAATAGGTTTTGATTCTGCTAAAGATTTCTTTTCTTTATCTACAAATGCATCGGTACTATGATTTTCCTCATTAGGACTTTGTTCCCTTTCTATTGCTTGAAGACGTTCTCTAAAACCTTCAAAAGGCATAATGACCGGAGATTCCTCAACTCCACTCATCAGCATTATATCTCTTATTTTATCACTTGGGTTTTCCTCATCTTGATCTATTTGTTGATTTTCCATGGCTACTTGAGCTGTTTAAAAATTATAACGTTTTAAATTTATTGAATTAGATTTTGCAAAAAACTTATTATTATATAAAAAAATTTAGCTACATGTATATACTTATGTACCTTTAGGCAGTATAAAATTAGTGGGATTGTCATCTGGCTCCAAAGGTGGATTGTAAACTTCATTTGCGTAGTCCGAATCGGATATTTGTGAATTAGGTGTGAATCTTACATAGGCCGTTTCATCTGGTTCAATCTAAAATAATTAATGATTGACATTTAAAATTTTTATAGCATAGAAAATCTTTTTGCTTGAACTGAAAAAAGTTTAGCTTACTTCTAAAGCTTCATCTCCTTCGCCTGTCGGTGCAGAATTAATTTTGGGGTCCACAAAGTGATCGCACAGCTTGGAATTAACGATAGTAGGATTCCTAAAACGGTTAATGCAGATTGTTACTATTGTATTTAATTTTGATTTCGTAGTAGTAATTATTCACAGATCATATGCTAGAAATTTATTTGTAGGCTAGAAATAATGAAATAACTTACATATTATGGCGTAAGCCGTAGAGCATACTTTGCAATATACATTGAGTGTACGCATGCTCCCATCGGTAACCGCGAGCTGCGAGCTGCTGCAACTCTCTTTCAAACCATTGCAATTGATTCGAGCTCATGTCATATCTATATCAAAATTACACGTTTTTTTATATGTAACATTTTCAAGATTTAAATAAATTATACATTTTATTATGATTTTTTTTAAGTTAAAAAATAATATAATAATATATTAATTACTTACTGGTATAGAGACCCTTCTTCTGGGTCACTGTCGTAAATTGGTATACACTTCCCAAACGCAAAATCTAAAAAAAAAACATATAATATGTAGTTAACATTATTACATAAATGTCAAGTTTAATATTGTCTATATATTTTTTTTCAGAGGAGAAAAATAAAAATACATTATTTAAATATAATCATAAAATATAAAGTTTTCTTATTTTTTATAACTTAGATAAAAAATTAAATACTACGGTTACAATGTAATGTAATTATTAGTAAACGTCAAAAAGAATAAAAGAGATAAATACATATTAACATATTAAATAGAATCGTAAACTTACCGTCATAGCACCACTCCACTCCCTCTATACAGAGGGATGGGCTAAATAAGCAACCTGCAAAAACAATTAAACTAATTTATATTAAGTATTAACTTTCATAATTCTTTAACTATTAATATTTTTTAAATAATGGTCATATAAATTACATCAATGCACATTAAAATTTAAACCACATAACATTAAATTTATTAAAATTAAACCTATCGTTATTATACACAGAAAAATATAAGACTAAAGTAGAGTATTCCAGTCTGTTGTTTTTGTGTCATTTATAAAAGTACCAGATGAAAAATGTAATTTACTTAATCATATCCATATGATTAAGTAAATTACATTTTTCACATCACACAGTGGCATAAGGTCAAATTTTAAATTTGATGATAGTAGGTTGAAATTCCACAAGTGTCTTTTTGAAATTATTATCATTTTCTGCTCAGGTACTAAAAGCATGGCACGAGTATAGCTATACTAGCACCTGGTTCCTAATATCTGGAATTCAGACAAAACGTAGAACATAGAATATCTGGACACTAGGTCTTACCCTGCCATTTAGGAAATTGTAAAAAGGTATAACTATATCTGTATTATAATTATTTTTACAAAATGACTTACCTATGTTCCCATCGGCGTGCGAGGGCGCCAGCGTGCATAACAACGCCAGCGCCCACAAAGCCTCCCGCCAGCACAATCGACTCATTACATCTGGAACAAATGTAGAAAAATATTTATTATGCGTTTAATGTTCATCCAGTATAATAAAGACAAAATTGGGAAAAGCCATTAATAAACATGTTTTAAATAAGAAAATGAGTTTTATTTAAAGTAATAAAATACATAATGACGCCGGACCGTATGACACGACAATAGTCAGCGATAACAGTTAGCGACAAATGTCAAGACACTCCGTATATAGATCGTGTGGGTTCACTCTAGATAATATGACATTTTTATTCAGCCTATCACCGTCCACTGAACGTAGGCCTCCCTCATGGAGCGCCAATAACCCCAGTCCCGGGCAAACGCACATCCATCCGGTGCCTACCACGTTCTTTAAATCGTTTCTCTATCGTACTGCAGGGCGTTCTGCACTACGCTTGCCTAAGCGGTCTCCACTCTAACACGTGTCAGCTCCATCGACCGTTGTCGCGCCTGGAAACACAAGCCTAATTCCACTTCAGCGCGCTGATCCTACGCACAATGTTTCGATCTTTAGTGAGTGATATATTACAATTTCTGTCAGCCAGAGTAACTACAAGTATTTTGCTCATTGCTCGTAATGTTACATTATAATATTTAAATTATTTTAACCTAAAATGTCTTCTCTGAAACGTGAAAACACGCACTGAGAGATGCGCACTAAGTCCTAACACATGCCTAAAGTGGGTGGAGAAACGAGTGACGTTACTCTGAATTCTTTCTGTTCATTCTATATAATATCTATAATGTATAAATGTAAAAAAGTATGAGAATTAATTAGTCAAGTACATTAAAATGGATCGATAAGGATACAAGAACTGATAAACGTAAAATGGGAAATGAAGCATTTTGTCATATTTTCTTTTGCACTATAGTCTCTACTCACTCTCTACTCTTATTAGATTTTTGATTTGATTACTACATAAACAAAGTTCCTAAAATATGTACCTATAAATAATATCTTTCCATATAAAATTTTTAAAAATTGACATAAGATTTCCTTCTTATAGCTATGTGCTTCTTTATCCTATAAACACAGTATATACCTTTTACATTAAACTATTTTCTATGGATTAATTGCCTATATTTTGGTAATCGAACACTTTACAGTAGTCCGGACAGGTTTACTATAAAATGTTCAAAACGAATACCGTAATATAAACGCGGCTAAACCATTTGAAATAGTTTCATTTAACATAAGTAAAAATCAAGTATATATAATTGAGATACTATAGATAATATGTATATAAATTTAAAATATTAGTTCATATAATTATATAATTTATTTAATAATTCAAATCAAAATTTTCAAACTTTTATCCATTTATATTTAAACATGACAAATAGTAACCGCAATGATACGACGTCATACGGGTAATAAGAGTCAATGGGAAGTGTGTATAAATATTAAAGTTTGAATTTTTTTTTCTATTTTTTATACAGTCACAATAGCTTCAAGCTATATCCCTTGCGGGATACTCAAAGAGGTCAGAGCGCCGAAACACTGCGTTCTCTGCATATTGCTTTCGCCTCGTCCACAGTCATTAACCTTCAGTTGAGTTGTCCCCTGCCTCTCGTACCACCCAAATTTACTTCAAAATTATTTTTACTATTCTTTCCTCTCTCATGCTTTCGACATGACCAAACCACCTCAGCATCTTCGCTGCATATACGATCACCTAAACTAATTCCGCATATCCATCGAAGAGAGCACATTTCTACAGCATTCATCTTTCTTTCCTTCTTCTTGTGACATACCCAGGTTTTAACAATGAAATTACATTACGGTTTTGTAACAAAAGACACAAATTTTATAATGATAAATGTTTTGGTACTCGGTTTTTTAGCTATAGATCCTTATGTTCAGTCGTGTTACAAAATTTAAAAAATAGTAATTTTTGTATATTATTGGCTAATTGATTGAATATTTTTACAAATCCAAGTCGTCTGACGTTCCTATAATTGAACTCAAAATTAAACTGAGACACTTCAAAAGTATGTATAATATAGTAAAGACTAAATTGCTTACTTCTTTTGGCAAATAATAATTAATTGTTGAGTACAATAATGTATTAAGCAGTAAGCTATAATGATAACCCAGACAGACAAATTTTAATTACGTAGATAGAATTACATTAATCTGTTTCCAAAATATTTGTGTTTATTGTTGTTTTATATAATAGACAAATAGTAGGTATTAACTAATTTATGTGTTAACTGTTATTTATTTATTATTTATTCTATAAAAAGTAAATAAGCTTTGGGAGAAATAACCAGAGTACCAAGAACCATAAAGTGCACGTAAATTAACAAAACGAGCTTTCATTTAATGATTTTTGAAAACTTTTAGGTATTACAGTTAGGATAACCTATAAAATTTTAAAAAAGTAAAAAAATCTAAATGTATGTAATGTAATGTATTTTTTTCCTTGATAATGCATGGTGTATCCATCTTCAAAGATAATATATTAGTCTTAGGTTTTTTTATTTGTATTTTAATAAATAAATAAAAAATATGATTTAAGGATCGACATTACAAGTGAACAAATATTGATGTTATGATTTCAACACAAAACCGAAAAAGCTGTACAATAATACACATACGACACCACTGACATTCTCATAAAATGGATGTATTCATTTAATGGAATAAAAGTATTTACAACTAGATCTCGACCCTTTTCATTAGAAATCAATAATACAAGACACAGTTTTGAACGTAACATTCTGTTGCTATAGACTATCTAGCTCTTGTTTATTCTTAAAAAAGGGTCTTCGCAAAATAAGTGAAATTATATAAGTTCCACGTAATCAAAGTTCCCATATCATTTTTTAAAAATCTTCTCTTATAATATAAACTTAGGATTTGTAAGTGTGATCTGTCATTAAAGAAATTAAGTATTGGGTTGCAAAAAATGAAAGCTATGTTATATTAACAAATGCATAAATATATATCATCATCGTTAAAATAACAAATTAATTTTAAAAAACATGTAAAGAAATCAACAGCTCCTATTTTTATATTGTTATAAAATTATATTATGATCAGTTCCGGACACGTGTGCAAATTTCTAATTAAATCAGACAGCAAGATTTTGAAATAATGATTGATTGATCGATAGGTAAAAAAGAATATAGGCGAAGCTAAAAACATTGATATACGACTAGAAGATATTTATGTAGTATTTCTTAAAATTATTATTAATTTAATTAATTAATTAATTATTTTTATTTCTTAAATATGTAAGTGTAAATTAACAAGTAAGTGTTGAGAATTATATAAATGTACAGGAACACTTCTAAATGAATACAAAAATAGATGAACAGATAAATGTTAAGCGCACAGCGATCAAATTGATGGATTTCCTATATCTAGGCTTTTAACATTCCATTATTATTACGTATTACACAAATACCACAATATACGACAGGATAAAAATCGTATATCACGACATCCATTGACTTCTATAAATCTTTCCATCCATTCTTATTTAATTTATTAAAGCATCAGTAATATAAGTATAAAATAAAAATATGTATATAACTAATCCTATATCTTTTTTATCAATCGAATAAAACTTAAGAGCATCTTGAAAGTAAGTCTAAGTTTGCAGCGTCTATTTATAGCTTTTGCCGGGGTGGGAATAGAGCTTATACCCAGCAATAATTTTTTTTTTATATTCTAGGATTAATTAAAAAATAAGTTGCATATTTACCTTAGTTTTGAAAATGCTATTTTTAAACTATGAAATATAAACAGAATCAAGTAAATCTATAAATTTCTATGTTCAGCTCTGACGTACGTAGGCGTTCATGCCCTTTAGGTACCAGTAAGACAACCTACGCAATTGTTTGGCCTAAAAACATCTTTAATCTTGTTTAATACTTCAAATGATCATTAAATATTGTAATTATGCACAAAAGTACTGTCCATAGAGCTACGACGTCAATTGAATATAATTTAAGATCTTATAAATACATTTCACATTTCTTCAATCGAATTCAATGACGTTTTAAAAGAAAATTTAAACAAGAAACAATTACAATAGATAAAATAGCATTTGTCTACTGTTGTGCAAGAAAACACTTATAATGTATATGATTAGGCGTTGACAAACAAATAATAAATTTTTATCAATGCGACAAGTACCTATGTATGTAGACATCTTAACCTGCAGAGGGTTGAAAATACATTTTGATAGGGTGTGTTTGAACAAACTGACGCATTCGTGCGATAAGAAGTTAAGGATATTGGTAATACGCACCGTTTAGTGTCGCAAATCAGTCCGGAACATTTCCATGTGAAAATATATCCCTTAAATTTGCTGTGGGCACAGAGACGCGGGTGTCGGAGCGAGCTTCGCGGAAGGATGCGAAGCCGCCAGCTGTATGCGAAGCGGACCTGCGCACACTGCTCTATCGATCTTGCGCCCGTCCATTCACACGATGCCACTTTACCGCCTACATAACCGATACCATCCAACTAGATGTTATACTTCAATCATCATTAGATAACGCGATATTAACACCAGCTCTCAAAGCTTCTACAATAGAACAACTATACGACATCAAACTGTTTCTATTAGTGTGAAAATCTATTTGGATATGTAATGTTTCACAAGCTCTGCTAAAGCTTACCGCTCATTATGTATTTCAGACAAAATAAGAACAAATACAATAATGTTTGCGTTTGGTAGCTTAGTCAAGTCAGTAATGGCGATTACTATTCTAGCCAGTAAGTTATCATGAAACAGCGCTCCGCATGCTAATGACGCTGTAGCGATAACGACCGAAGTCGATATTTCAATGTTCTCAACATACCTATTATTTGGTGTAGTAAGAATAAAATTCATAATGAGTTTATGGACTCATTTTGCTTTATTTATATATATAAAAGCTTTTAGGAGCTTTTATAAATGCTTTAGTTTTCAAAACTACACAATAGTAGTAAAAGTTTATTATTATAATTTCAATTTATAATTTTATATACAAAGAAAAGAGAACATATTTAATTAAGTAATTGACCTTTATGTTTTACATGTAGCCATACTAAATTTGAGCTAGGTTTATGTTCTAGATAAGTCCCAAAGAGTAGATCGTAATCGATTTGTTAAATATTATCGACAATTATAATATTAAAATTATTTTAAAAGTATTATTTACTTTTATGACTCTCGTCTTGTGAAGAAAGAGACAAGTAACTTTTAAACCGAAAAAAATACTCTTAATTGTCATTATATAATAAACCAGGATAATAAGGCTAATTATTGATAATATAATTACTAGGGAAAATAATAAAGTAGAAGTAGGCATGTATGTATGTACCTCCTATTCATTTGCCAATTGACATTTATTGCTAATGATCGAGAACGTTGAGGGTCTTATAAGATTTAATGATTAATTATAAAATTCTTTATTAGTTAATTAAAATTAATAAAATGAAAATGATTAATCACCATTTGAATTTTAGGGTAAGCAAAGATAATTAATAAAATACTAATAATTTAATATAATAGTAATAATTTAATAAATATATTAAGACTTTACTAAGTTAGTTATAGAAAGTTTCTTAAAAATTTGTGTTAAAGGATGAGTGTTACTGACACTCCACGGACTTGTTACTGATAAGTCTATATTGATATTGTGAGGAAAAATACTATAAAGTACACTACTGTTGCATTATTGGAAAAGAAGAAATATAAAAATAGATATTTAAGTTTATTCTTAAGACTATATGAGTAAGACTATTGCAACGCTATTGTATAATCAGTTTATTTTTTATTGCCCAAAATATTCATTTCATTATTAAAGAAACGACATCATGACAGTTCATATAAAAGAAGTAATACAATTGATTTCAACTAATTTCAACTATGTAAGCTGCCATAGTTAATATGACATTAATAATATAGATGAGGCCGGTCGGTCTGATTGTAAACGCGATCGGTTGTGGGTTCGATCCCCACTCGGGAGAATGAATATATTTAAATTGTTTTCACTTCCTCGCTCTGGTAAAAGACAAAGTGCGGCGTCGAGTTCCACCACTCAACACGCAATGTCTCGAATTCAGTGGAAAGCGAAGTGCGGACTGTCTTGATACTAGGTATTTTCAGTCTACCCTGCTATGCGGGATAAAAGCATGAAGCTAATAAAAAGTATATATAGATGAAAATTTTAAATAAATTTTTACTAAATAATTTGCTTCACAAATTGAAATTTCAGTAACCTTTATCCTTGAAACGGTTAAAGCTTTGCGTTAATAGACCTGTCAGCCACAATCAGTTTGCCAGTAAGTGAATAATTAAGTTTCAGTTTCAAAGTATTATTAAACTGTCAACCATATTGTTCAAATTTATACCTAAATTAAACAAAAAAAATGTTAAATTCAACAACGTTTCCCGAAGGAAACAGAAATACTACTCTGCAGATCATGTTACTGAGATAAATTACTTCTGTAACTTAAATAAACATGAGTTTCCAGAAACGATCAAGTTTACCATAACTTTTCAATTTTATTATCTCAGCATTAGCTTTAAGTTATATTTTATGGAAAACAATTGTTTTTTATAAATGTTACGTTATGTAACCACAATGCAATTTTTTTATTAATAATATGAGTATATCTGTACTTTATAAAAATTTGAATGGAACTTAACAGTGCACTTTATTTTACAAAGTGCAGTGTTCCGTTCCACTCATTACGCAATGATCCGCACGCAAAAAAAAACTGGATGACTTCGTGTGGAAAATGGAGAATTTAGCAACGTTGACACTAAATTCTCTCGAATATATAACTTGGTGAAAATAGCGTAAAACTATATTTCAATATTAATTTATTAATACCTAATGATTTAAAATCGTGAAGCAGTTGGCTTCATTAGTTAGAATCCTACTTGAGAAATCATTTAGGTACAATGAAGTTTTCCCGAGCCGCTCTAAGTGTTGTATAAATATTATATATTCAACAAGTAGAATATTATATTTCATTTTACATACGTAGCACGAGAAACAAGTGAACATGAATAAGTATTAAATTAGATTAAAACAATTCGTTTCTCTTGATTGTTTGCTTGTCGTCGTTTGGAGTATACAAATTCATGTTCTGTATCTAAATATGTTTTCTTTCCATTTTCAGTACAACTAGCTATGTTTATAAGATTTTAATAAGGAATTATTATACCTAGATGATAATAATTACAAAAGATATCGTATATAGATCGGAATTACCTATTAATTTTATTGATTGTATAATAATATCTGGTAGGATTTTTCTCTGTGTAGGTGTCGACCGGACAGCTACGTGAAAGAATGGCTACGACTTAAGATTACTAGTCTTTAGATTTGACCTACTTAAACATTAAGTGTGTAAGATGTAGTCATCTTAACCATTATTATAATAGTTATTTACGACTATCTAGTAATAAAATTATAAATTATTAATTACATATAATATTTTTTATAAATTAAAATCTATGTACATACGGAATATGAATTGTAGTCAAATTATAATTGCAGAAAAAGAAATGACTCTCTTGAATCTCCGGACATAGAGACATAGAGGTACTAAGCTCCATAACTTTTTATAAGCCTATTTTTATGTAATGATGATAACGAAAAAAATATATAATTATTTTTTTATTTTAAATCAAAATCAAGATTTATATATATATATCTATGTTTATAGTCTGTTAACAATAATAAATAAATAATAAGACATATATAAACTACTTACTTAAACGAATAAATGCATCAGAAATTAATAAAAAAAGACTAAAATAAAGGCACGCTCTACTTTATACGTACCTAATAACAGTCGTAATATATGTAGAACAGATCGATCGATATGGTATGCACCTTTTACTGGGTCTTATCCACGTGGAAGCTTTATTAAGTTTGCTTAATACATCGTTTGGCCTCATTTGAGTTACTGGCAAATAGCAATACAACAGTATTTTTAGCAATACCGTTTACCTTTTAGAAAAAATACTAGAAATTGTGTTTTATAAGTCTAGTAAAAATTACAAACAAATATATTTAAAAATATGCTTTTTCTGAAAAAATATTCTAAGAAAAAAGCAAAGTTGGTTAATCCTTCAAAGTAATTAAAGAAAATGTCAAGGGCGATCTCAAATTACTTTCTTGCTCTTGACAATATTATCGTAAATTGTTACTTACATCTTATATATGTAATTATATCTCTTACGTATGTATATTTGCTATTATATTCATTATTATTAGTATCAAACTATATTCGCTCAGCAAGCTATGGGCTATATTTGGAATATCTGTTAAAGATCGCATTCGAAATGAAGTGGTCCGACAGAGAACCAAAGTCACCTATATAGCACAAAGGATTGGCAAGCTAAAGTGGCCTTGTCAAAATTGTGGCAGAGCTGATATCCACTAGGGGTAAACGTGTTCTGGAGTGGAGACCGCACCTCGGAAGACATAGTGAAGAACGCCCTCCAGCAAGATGGAGTGACTACATATGCAAAGTAGCTGGCAGCAATATTAAACGAAGCCACTGATGTCGAAAAATCGACCTCAGTGGAGTGCCATTGGAAAAGCCTATTTCCAGCATATAATTATGAATATTTATAAAATATTTTTAATAAATAACAAATAGTAGTGAGCGTTCGGTGATAGTAGGTTGACTATTCAATCGGGGAAATAATAAGATTTAAAATATCTCTGATTTGTTAAAACAAAGAACGGTTTTCGGAGTCGCTACTCAATTTTTATACGATGCAAACGTTGAATTCAGGTATTTTTCTATACTCAAATATGGGTAGAAGAAACATAGAATAAACTTATCTTGCTCTATATTTTTAGACGACTAAAAACAAAAAATATAGTGTTGTTGTTAAAAATGTGTTTTTTTTTCATAACTGAAAAGACAAATGGTTTCAAATACTAACTGTATTTGAAACTACTATTTGGTACTATTTCAGTCGATAACAAGAAACCTTGAACTTAGGAAATCATGAAAGATGTCAATAAAAATCTTATTTATATTTAAATGTCTTTATTATGATAGCAATTAATTATCATAAAAAGATATATACCAAAAACTGTACAGCACATGTAAGATACTGAGTATGAGAAAATATTTCTTTTATACTAGAAAATAATTTATATATGACGAACAACAGCTAGTTATTAAAACTATTAGTCATAATACAATTTAAAGTACACAAAGGCGTAAATACAATCAAACTAAACAATACCACTTTGAATCTCTGTCTTTATTTATATCTTTATAATAATACATGCTGTGGAAAAGTGAGATAAATGTCTTATTATATATCTTAAATTATGTTGAAAGCGAAGATTTCATTGACGAATTAAAAATCTGTATTCAATATAAATGTAATATTGTTCTCATATATCGATGTCATTGCTTTAGTTGTATGATGTTTGAAGATACATTGATACTCGGGCCCTTTTTGGGAATAGATCGAATAAATATTGATAGTTTACTTACGCATCATGTTACAGCAAAGTAGTTATTCTACGGTTTAACAAAATGTAACCTCTCTTGGCAAACCTTATTTTGGAAATAATATATAAATTCTGGAGTCTTCTACTTTGTAATTATATTTATTGTAAATAAGTAGACAAAGTTTTATATATATATATATATATATATATATATATATATATATATATATATATATATATAAACATTGAACTCGTGGCTTAGCAGTCAGAAGCGATTGCGATCATTACATCAAAAACTCATATAAAGATTATTTCTTAAACGATTTTATACTTCTTAAAATGTACATAACATATTAAGTTTTCAATATTAATTCGTGTTATGTTTATACAAAAACTAAACATTGACACACGTAATAAATATATTATATATAATGTAGTAATCAAACATAAGCCAATGAGTTCCAAAGTAGTGTTCACACACTTTGGGCAATAAAAAAAATGAATATGGCGGAACCAACCCCGTATCTCGAGATCACCGTCCCATAGCATTAGACAACTAATCATTACGTTCATATAGTCATATAGGGTTAAGTTAAAATTGTTATATGCTTATTGCAACTCCTGGTTAGCATCTATGAAGGAAGATTTTCACTAATTCATGCTTACGAATATTCCGAAGAAGTCATATTGGCAAGAGAATGCTATTTATAAAATATTTGAATTTTTGTACTGTATTCACGCAAGTGAAAAATAATTAGAATGTATAAAAAATACACATATTTCGTTTTTTAAGTCGCTGTTTCGAATTCCGTTACATTCAAAATTGTATACCTTGCTATATTTGTGCTGCTATTCATACCTGTTTATTTCTTTATAACTAAGAACATCAAAATTTTATACATACGTCATTGAAATTAAAGTAGAATTTATTGAATCTGACAAAATGATTATAAACGAACATACGTTACATTGTTTATACATAAATCTAGGTTACCAAGATATTTCCTAAAGAAATCCACAAACACATTATACACACAAATTACATTAATGTTCACAAAACACTTCAGCAACTTCATAAATTAATGAAGTATTTATAATAATAAATATTTTATGTTACAAGTTATTTAGTAAGAGATTTCATATATTTAGTCAATTTTCATATAAAAATGAACTTTAATTGTATATGATGAACAAAATATAACAATTGAAAAAAAGTAAAGGTTTTGCAATTAAATTTTGATAAATCCTTTAGAAAAATAATAGAACCTCATTAAGTCAAACCTCAATAGGTATATAATCTCCAAGTCTCGAAATATATTTTGTTAATTTCCCTTCTAACACCAAAAGGAATAAATAATCAATTACTTTATGTCAAATCAAAATCCGTCCGAATTGAAAATTACATAATTCCCTTCATGCTCGACTTATAGAGGTCCTTTTCTGTCTTTAAGCTATATATATTTAATCAATCTATAATTTGAGAAATAATATTAATAATTAGGGAACTTTTTAAATATCAAGAAATCTTATATCAAAATTATCCTTACTAACATATTAAAGAAAACGTTTACATGTTTTTAAAAAAAAAAACAAAATTAATTCTAAGTTTATAATTTCCACGGGCAATTACATAATGGTTGTATATTTATGTTTCACTATAGCTATTACTATTTCTAACAGGTACTTGACGGTGAGGCACCATTTGATGTATTTATTTTACACTTGAATCAAATTAAAATCATTAAAAAAACTATTTATAGCTAAATGAATATGTCTAATGTAAAATCGATGGTTGATAATATTTTTAATTCAGCAAATTAAAAATTCATACTAATTTAGTTTAATAAAGAATTATTCTTAATAAATTTGAATCAGCAATGCTTGTTAACTGGTGGTTCAAAGTTTTTTTAATTAAAACAGTGAAAGGTAAAAGACTTACGTGTTAAATTCTTGTCAAAATAAAGTAACAAAATATATGAACGCAAATAATTTCCGGGAAAATCTAAAAAGCACAATTATTATTTTTTAAATTTCACATCTTCTCTATCACTTTGCTCACGAAATATTTAAAAAAATTCTTCTTGTAAAATGATCACAAGCAAAATTTGTTAGTTTTTAAAAACAATAATTACAGTACAATAATGTGTATATATATTGTACTAGTACTTGTTAAAATGAAATCATATATAAGCTTGAGTTATTAAATTTATTAAAAAAAAACATTTAAATCTTAAGTAAAAGATGTGGTAAACTTAGTATATTTATTTATTACAGTTGCCTAAATTGTTCATTATCAATTTAAAATTATATAGCTACCGGCAATGTAAAGCTTAGAAAAAAAAGATTAAAGTTATTAGTAATGTATCTAATATGTGAATAACTTAAGTGGAAATTTGGTTGTTTCTACATTATCATACAAATGTAGTTTATAAAGTAAAAATTTCTATAAGAAAAATAAAATAAAAAACACTACAATAAAGTAGTTAGGTTTAGCCATTCAGTGCAACTATAATGTAATTCGAGTGCATATTAAAAAAATAGATCAAAATGTGATGATAGAGTATAAATCACATAAAGAGAAACTATGCTATAAGTCGCAGTGGGGCTGCGACACGTATGTGAATGTAGGCGGTGGTTTCGACTTCTAATCTCACTTGGGAAGAAATATTATTATAATGTAGACGGTATCCTACGGTACGGACGGTATCGGTAAAAAAATTAACTTCTGCCAAAGTTCATCTACTTTTTAAAAGCAAGCCAGAATGGAATAATGGTGAACTTGTGTCGGGACATGTGATCTTGGTCATATCATAAAATATATGAAGAGACTCGAACTTAAAAAAAATCCTGAACCTAAATTTTCAATTAACTTTCAATTAATCTTAGCTCTTGAGTATTCGGGAAAGAATATTTACATTAAAAAATAGTTTGAATAACAAAAATATTCACCTTTTGTTGAAAGCAATAAACAACTATATTTACAATTATCTCTTCTCTTCTTCATATATTAATATCAATTAATCAAATATTATGATGTTTCCTTATTTTTATAACCACATAAAAAATATTGTCTGCTCTTATTTTACACACACATAGATATATCATAGCTGGCAAGTATACATTCGTAACGAAGCATATCTAAAAGAATTAATAGGTTTTTTTTTAACTTTTTTGTCGTATTTATAATACAGTTACGTTCCTAGTATTTTATATTTTCTCACCTGGCTACAAGTGTAGAGCATTTTGACGCATTCTATATTCGAGATTTAGGCAAAATAAATCTATTTCGTTTACATCTTTACACGAAAGTAAAATTCACCCGTGAAACATTTTACACATAACTAGTTTTTTAACTATTTATTTTGTCACGTTTAAGCACTAGAAAATGTAACAAAAGTACATCCCGTCTGACCGTCTGATTAAAGTAAACCTTTTAGGAATATTTTATTTTTCGTAAGAATACGATTTTACTCATTACAGATTTCTCGAGTAACTTGTTTCGATATAGCTGGCCGTCTGGCGTCTACGGCTGGTAGGGCCGGGGCGGCGCGGGGCGGTGCGGGCGCGCGGGCTCGTACACCTCGTCGTAGAGGCACGCGTACTGCTCGATCTCGCTGTACACGTTGTCGGCGCTCACCTCGTCGTACGCGACGCCGCCGTAATCGACATTCTGGTACTTCAGAGCGGAATAATTCTTAGAATTCTCCACCGACTCACTGAAATTCCCCAATTTCTCCTCAAATTTCGGCTTATACATGTTCTTTTCGTAGTCGTTGTTGCTTTGGCTGCCGGACGGTGTTGAAAATTTCGCGTAATAATCCTTAGTTTCTAGTAAATACTGTTGTTGATTTGGATTCATTTCGAAATTACTATAGACGGGAAAATCGTTGAAGCTTTCCGTTGCACTGTAATTCGATGTCGACGCCATTTCTTGTGTATTTGTAGTGGTATTGGCATAGACGCCCTCGTTAGCGTTTTTCGTTCTTAGATTGAGCGATTCGGATATTCTATCATCTAACGACATATCTGCTAATGTTCTGAGAGATTCGTTTATAGATTCTGTCTGTCTGTTTGTGAGAGCATTAGTCGAGTACGTACTGTTAGGTACCGTGCCATATGTCGATTGAGTTGAATTATTTAAAGTATTGTTGTATATAGCTTGAGTAGTAGTTGTTGTCGTATTATAAACTTGAGATTGGTATATATTATCATCTAATTGTACACTATAATTAGGTTTTTGAGATTCTGTTCTAGGCCAGAACTGTGAGGTATCGAAGGGATCTGGGCCCGTATGTGAAGACGAAGTAACATTTAAGCCATCTAGGGATTTAGCACCGTAGAGACTTGTTGAACTTTGAAGATTTTGTGATTCTGTGCAGTATGTAGGCAAACTTTCTATACTTTGCTGACCCCAATCTAGATCATGATCTGAAATTTAATATATAATAATATTGAGAATATTAAATAATATTATATTCTTGTCTTAATCAATTTCTTTTTAAAATGGAAATTTCGTACAAAATAACTTTGGCTTTGGTTATTCACATATGATTGCCAGTTCGTTACTTGGCCCATTGAAACATGTTTGTCCTATCTGACGTGACAAAGCGCAGGATATGGATCCGCTGGTATGTAATGTTTTTTCTCTAATAGGATTCATAAAATATGTCACATGAATTTCATGATTTTTTGACCCTGAAGTTCGACTACATTGTCACGGAAAGTAGTCGACCCTACCACCCTTTTAACGTGTGACGGTATTTATAGATGACCATGTACAGATAGTAAAAACATAATTATAATACTCACTTATTTCAGGTACATCAATAGGAGCATCCAGAATGGATATATTGTTTGGGTTTGTTTGTTTCTTGGCCGGTGAAGTCTTAGTGGTCGCCGGTGGAAGATCCAAATCAATGAGTAAATCTTCTTTTACTGAATAAAAGACATAAACACTATGGTAAAGAACATATTAATATGAGCTATAAAACGAATTATAAATAAATTATTAAAAGTAAAATAGTTTAAAATATTAAAAAAAGTAAATATTTTTATGTTATATTCGAAATCATTGAAATATTTGTAAATAATTTACATTCTGAGACCGGTCGAGACGTAGTGAGACAGCGTCTAACTGTAAGCTCTGGTAAGACTAACTACGGCGTTGAGTTCTGCCACTAAATACGCAATGTCTCAATTTCAGTGGAAAGCGAAGTACGGAGTGTCCTGACACTAGATACTTTCCGTCTACCCTGCTATGCGGGATAAAACCGTGAAGCTAAAAAAATACATTCTGAAGTCGGTCATCTATTTTTACCAAGCCTTTCACAGCATCACCTAATTTATCCAAATACTCGACTGACCCCAACCTATATCAGCATGTTTCTTTATATTTTTTTGGCTATTTAAAAATAGCTTACCATGGTTCAAGCTTTTTGAATAGTTGTCCCGCGTGGACCTCGCCACTCTATCGAGTAGAGTCCTATCATTTATCAACTTGTTGTAGTTGAAGTGCTTGCTCGCGCTATTTCCAGCGCGCGTCGTCGACGGCTGGGTGGACTCTATAGTGCGACGCTTCCTTAGTATCACTTCTGAGTCGTCTATTACTATGTTATTTGGTTGGTTTGTTGCTAAAAATAGAAAGAAAATCATCACATGTATATTACTCCGATACAATAAGGGAGGATCGCTACGCTTATTATTGCTACCATATCGGATAGATAGTTAACATACAATGTCTCGAATTCGGGCAGAATGCGGTGAATGAAGCGTCTTGACACTCGACATTTTTCTTGACTACCTTGTGCTTGATTTTAACTATAATAATATTTTAACAAAAAAATGTTTAATATGTGCCTAACCTAACAAAAGAAACCAAATGCGAAAGTATACAATTAAACCTAAATATATACTACAGTTTGCCTAACAAAAGTATATAACACTTTTATTTTACTAATAACGATATATTTATTTATAATAATAACAAAATTATTTACTTCTGCCGAAAAACATATAACTATTCCATTATTTTAGGTTAGAGAACCTTTACATTAATAAATAATAAATGATTATTGTACTTGTACTAAGTGATAGAAAGAAAAGTATTTATATTTTTTTAGCTTCACGCTTTTATGCCGCGTAGCAGGGTAGACAAAAAGTACCTAGTGTCAAGACTCTCCGTACTTCGCCTTCCACCAAATTCGAAACATTGTGTGATCAGTTATAAAACTCACGCCGCACTTTGTCTTACCAGAGCGAGGAAGTGAAAATAATATAAATAACTTCCCCGAGTGGGGATCGAACCCACAACCGATCGCGTTCACAGACAGATACTGTCCCACGACCGGCCTCAATATTTATATAGCAATACATGTTTATAAAACATCTGTTAATCAACACTCACTTCACGTAATGCTTAGTTAGAGCAAGAATACATTAAACGCATCTTCTGCTAGCAAAGTACAATGACCAATTTGACGTAACTTTCATTGGTAGATAAGTGATTAAATAATTAATTAGAGAAATTGAGATCCAAAAAATCCACGCGGACAAAGTCGTATACACAGTTAGTAGTAGTTAGTATATATATATATATATATATATATATACACACACACAATATATAACGATATATAAGATACAATATATAACGTATTACACAATCAGTCACACTGCGTCGTGGTAAAACCATTTAGTCATAGATTAGCAATTTTCAATGCTAACCATTGCTTCGTATTATTTAACAGTTACAACTTATAACGTGTACAAATGAATAAATTATAAATACCTACTATTAACTACGTGTAGCTCTCTATGGGGATTTGTCCTACTAAACTATTTAAAATTCTATAATGCATATTTATTGTTTATGCAATGTTATTAGAAAAACAAAAAATATAGGTACCTACTTAGAAATATAAGAAAATTTAAATTAATTTCTCCTATATGATAATATAACTCTCAAGGGATACATTGCTAAGGCAACGTGTATTTACGCATCAGTGGAGGAAATAAAAGTAATTCAAT
Organism: Dryadula phaetusa; assembly: GCA_032432895.1. Lineage (NCBI taxonomy): Eukaryota > Metazoa > Arthropoda > Insecta > Lepidoptera > Nymphalidae > Dryadula > Dryadula phaetusa. The sequence continues at coordinate 78,653 of JAOYRS010000027.1, forward strand.
ACTCATTTAAAGTTCCAGCATTTGCGGCCATTGACAAACTACTATTTCCGTTGTTATGTGAAACTGCCTATGGCTCTTAATAAAGAAACTTAACAAACGGTGACTTGTTACTTGCATATATTTTTTATTAATATATACTTCGATAAGTAAGATAATTGCAAATATTAAAGAGAATGTAGAAAATCTCCCTTCTTACCTTTCGGCGACATCTTCGCGGTTGCAGCTTGAACGTTTTTGCTTTTCACTGCCGTGACAAGTGTGCTGTGAAACAAAACAACGATATAATTATTATTGATAACATCAAAACGTTATCAAGCAATATTTATTTTTATGACTACACATTATAACTACGCCGTTCCAATTTAAAGTTATTATTTTTATTAAAAAGCAGGAGAAAAGGTATATTTTTGACACATATCAAGGAGGCATTATCAAATGTCAATTAATTAGATCAAATAAAATTTAATGTAAGCCTAAGTAAAAAAAAAATACCTAGGAAACAGTCCAACTTCCAAGCTCCTCTGATTCTGTCCTTTCCACCAGTGGAGTTCCGGACGTTTGTCAATCAGGACAATCGCGTCTCCAGCTTCAATCGTCATCTGACCTTGTTTCCTATAGCTATTAATCAACATAAATTATTTTTTACTCAATACAAAAATATATTAAAATTATATATTTAATTCCCATTCGATGACGTAATATCAAAACCCAATAGTGTAATAGAAATAGAATGTTTATATTAACAATATTTTTGTTAATATCGTCTATAAAGGCACATTGCATTGTCTGTTGGTTTGCAATATTACGTGCATCTATTTTCTTTGCAATTGTTTTACTGAAAAATATTTTCTCATTATTATTTTTTAGCTTTACGCTTTTTTCTTGCAGAGCAGGGTAGATAGGAAGTAAACTTGAAGTAGTATCAAGATAAGGGGAGCGGAGTACGGAGTGTACGTACTCCGCTTTCCGCCGAATTCGAGACATCGAGTGTTGAATGTCGGAACTCAACGCTGTATATTAACAATAAATTATACTAAATAAATAGTTAGTAATCCATAATTTCTTTCCTATAACATAGTTAATATCGTTATTACAGATGCAGCCATACCTAAGACTAGCAATTGCAGTTTCGAACTTATTCGTCTCCATATACCGTTGTATGCCCGCAAACGTGGGCCTCTCCTTTGGATTTAGCTCCCAACATTGCATCATTAGCATATAAACGTCTGGCGGACACGCGTTTGGCGCAGACAGGCGTTGACCTTCCCGCATTATTAGGCGAAGGATCTCTGAGCCATTCAAACCTAAAAAAATGTCAATTTAATTATATAGAAATAGTAATAAGAGATTTGCGAAAGGGAAAGAAGTATATTAAAAATAGATTACCCTTGATATAAAAGCGATTCACTCATACAAATTTACGAGTTATAAAGATTGCATAAAATAATATCGAAATAATTATTTAATATAATTTTGAAACATTAATTCAATTTAAATTATAATTACATAATTTAATTTTTTTAATGTATTTATATAAGTATATAGGTTCGGCAAAAAGAAACTAGCGCCGGAAATTCGATTTTCGCTTTTCGTCTGACATCATATTTACTTGTTACGTTTTAACGTTCGTAATTTAAAATGTCGGAAATCAACTCATAAAAATAATTTAAATACCTTATATCTCCTAACAGTCACGAGATGTCACGAAACCATGTCATTTATGTAACGCTAACGCTATATTTTATTTAAATAAAGAATTACTATAAAATTAAAGAATTCAATATATTTTGTTCTTATCCAAAATAAGGCCTTAATATTGTTAAAACTCAATATAATCTACATTAATTGCCAAATAGAATAAGTTTTTAATGACAAAAAATATTTATAAAATTTCATTAAAAATATCATTGAAGTGTATTGACTAGTGTAATACTTTATTATTAAGTGCATACGATCGCATGTGTATAATTTGTTCTATCGCACGCAATAACCAAATTAATAACATGTCTAGATATTGGTATAAGTTGGGATTTATCTAAAAAAATACGACATTCAGTTCTTCTCATTTGAGAAATATATATACGATATAACTTTACATAAAATAGGAAATATTGATATGCATATGCTATACATATCAGTATTTCCTATTTTATGTAAATTGGTGATTATCGCGAATCTTCGATCACTATTCGGAAAACGGTTTATTCGGTATTAGATAATATGTTTATAAAATAAGTAAGTATAAGAAATACGGATTAAGAAATAAAGGCGACCTGTTTATTTGTCATTGTCATCAAATTTTCACATGCAAACTTTTGTCGAACTGTCACCGATGGCCAAATGTTGGCAACCAAATATACGGGACGTCTGGTATCCTATATATTCGACCAAATCACTATTCATGAGTAAAGTTTCATTGTGTAATAAATATTTATGGGTAGCAGATTCAGAAAGTCTCTTCTGTCAGAATGACACTACATTAAGTGTTTCCACCCACCACGCAATGATTTTAAACATTATTTTTCGCAAAATAACCACGTGGAATACATTTTATCATGAACTGGGCAAAGCAAGGTTTACTCAAATATAGGTTTAATAAGGAAATGTCATAGTATTTAAATAAATAATGCGATTAGAAATTCGTAATATCGATTACATATCGTGCAGAGAATGACCCTATACAACGGAGTAATTGATCAAATTGATCATCAACTGATGAAGGAAGTGCATAACATCGGTTATATATTGTTTTGTCATTATATATATATATATATATATATATATACTCACATATATATATATACATATATATACATATATATATATATGTATATATATATATATATATATGTATGTATATATATGTATATATTTCTTGCATATCTTATCTTTTCAGATGTGAAACTTGTCACCACAATATAAACTAGTTCCGTGTTAAAGTAATATAAAACTAATATAGATTTGCTTCTATTAAGAACACTAAAATTTCTAAGTATATCTATTATTTTGAGAAATAAGAAGTTAAAATGTTCCTGTAAATAAAATACAATTCTTTACAAAAAATATACCTATATTTTTTGTAAAGATTTATAGTTGTTTGGATTGCATAGCATGTAAAACAAAACACAATCAGACTGTTGCTCAGAATGTTATTAATATTAATAATTATACAAATAATGATTGCTTATGTCATTTTTATTAGTTGAATAGATATTATCATTAGAAATAATAGTAAATGGTAGTAGAAATTATTACCGGTTTTTTTACAAAGTTCATTGTTACACTGCATAATAGGTGTGGGAATTTAGACAGGTATAGGCGGCATTGTGAGACAGTATGAGATTTCATTGTTAAGTGAGAGTTTTGAGAGGTAATATAATTAAATTTAATTATATGTTTGAGTGCAATTTTTAAGGATTCATTTTCAGATATATAGGAAATGACCTTGAAGCCAATAAATGTAAATAAAACATGTTAAATATTTATATATTCCTTTGACTCAATAAGACCCATAACCACTGTATTATTTAGTCAATTTGTACATTAGTAGTTAAAAACATTACCCATCCAAGGTTCTTCTCCAAAGCTGTACATTTCCCATAGTGCAACAGCAAACATCCACACATCTGATGCGTGTGAGAACTGTCTCGATCGCAATGACTCTGGTGCACACCAGGGGAATGGCACACGGCGACGCTCACTCATTACATAGCAATCATCAGCATCTGGTAAAGCTCGCATTAATCCAAAATCACCTATTTTTACCTATTATAAAAAATATTCTCAAATTACAAAATGTGGCAATGAGAACTTAATTGTTATACAATTAATTTGATGAGGCAGATTAATTAAATTAATATTACTTAATTGGTGTATGGTTTTTTATAATGATAACAATAAGTATATGTAACATCAATTTCTGTTTTGAATAATTAACAACAATTGCACGTACCAATTCTAAATTAGAAAGTAGTATGTTTCTACAGGCTAAATCTCTATGTAAAAATCTACTTTTCTCTAGATGTGCCATTCCAGCAGCAACTTGTCCTGACCATTTAGAAATAAAATTCAATGACACTCTTCCATCTTGTGCTCTTATGTAATCTAATAATGCACCCATTGGGGCCAATTCACACACCATCATTAGTGGATGAAATACTACACCATGTAGTTTAATTAAGTTAGGATGTTTTAAACTATGCATTGCCTCAACTTCCCTTCTGAAATCATCATATATTCCCGGCTGTGAAAATGCATCAGCTTTTAACACTTTCACAGCTACTGGTACCATTTGATTTGCCTGATCTGACATTCTCCATTCCCCACGTCTCACAACTCCAAATGAACCATTACCTAATTCATTATGTAACCTATGAAGAATAATAAAACATAATTGAATTAATTGTTATGTTGTATTTTTAATTGGTAGATAATAATAATTTTAAAGGTTTATTAAAAATATATTATTATGTCAATAAAGAATACATTTTATGCTTGCAACTACGGTTATGCAGGCTAAGTATATGTAATAATATTATTCAACAATTTAATATAATACTTACACAATATCTTTTTCTAGTATTATACATGTAGTGCGACTTTCAGCTTGCGCTTGGGGTTTTATTGCTAAATCAGTCTTTTCTCGAGTAATATTATTTGAAGAACCAAACAACTTGTTCCAAAATTTTCGATTCCACAGTTGTAATTTCTTTTTCCTTACTGCATCAAGCAGTCTTCGAATACCAGGCTTGCTTATTCCAATCTTTTCAAGGTCCTCTGCATGTACATAATCAAAGTGTGCTAATCTAGTAATCTATAAGTGATAACCAAGATATGTTATTTTATGTTAATGTAATGTCTTATAAACAAATAATAGTGCAATATTTACCTGTAATTGATCTCGTATTGGAACATAAAATTGTTCAAGTTGAACATTTTGTAAAATTTCACAGAGCCAGTCTGTATTAGAATCCATTGTGAATGTAGTGATTATTGGCTAGCTTTGCAATTTGTTTATTAGAAATCTTCTCAGAAATAACATTTCTAGCAGGAAGTAAAAATTATTGTATATGAGAGAGTAGTTGTCCAATTATAATGCAATATGCATTAAATATCTATAACTGTAAACTTTTATAAGCTCTTTGAAAAAATTTAACTTATATTATTATATTCTATTTTGACGCACAGAAAACAAACAACACTAAAACTAAATACAATGCAAGAAAGCTACGAAGCGAACTGCAATGTACCATCGGCTAGAGAAAGAGATAGAGTTATATCGTTCATTCATTAATTAATCATTATGAAGTTTATAAGAAGAGTTGCCAGAAGCAATTTATTTTCAATTTAATTGTCTATGATATTATTATATAATAATGGCTGGAACAGATTATAAATAATATTATTTTTTGTATTTATTTTCTTTATACTGATAAGATTTTTATATAAGTTGATATCATATTTTTAAATTTCCATGACATTCAATATAAAACTTCATAACGGTAATAAGTTTATATATATATATATATATATAGTCTGTGGTCATTTATATGTTAAATGGCTTCCGTCTATTTTGTGTATAGAAATTGTTGATTTTATCTCTTGATAGATATAGCATTTTCTCGACTAGTCAATATAATAATGCAAAACTTTTCTGCAGAGAGCATAACAGAAACAAAAACTGTTGATTTTGGTTTAGTACCGATAGATACTATATGTGAAAAGACTATACTAATTCAAAATTTAACGGACGTAAGCGACTAATCACATAAGCAATAAAAAATATTTCTTTTACGGTAACGCATCTTAATATTCGTTATTAATTGTTTTAAAGAATTACTAATTATTTTCAGATACACTTGACATATCGTGTGTCTTTGATGTATATTTTAGATAACATAGATCAAGTTTTTAAGGTGTCTGTTAATTCTACTCCTGTAAAACCATTCGATTGGGCTGAAGTAAAAATTGTATTTAAACCGAAAAATACTTGTCAATTCTACACTGACTATTATATCATTGGCGATACATCTGGAAATGCTTACAGATTAAATTTGAAAGGAAAATGTTATGGTGAATTAAAACTTGCAAAGTTACTAAGAAATCACGACGATATAATTCATGCAAATTAAATAGAAATCTAAATAAAGTTTTATATTTTAATATTAACATTTTATATTATTTAAATATTTTATTACATAATTATCGTTAATTTACTTTATTTTTAAATGTTTTAATAATAGGTCCTAAAATAACTATTAACAAGAAACAACTTGTATTTAGAGTTGTTAAAAATGTCAGCGAACAAAGAACGGAAATAGTGAACATTGTAAATAAATCATCCATAGATGCTACTTATCAATGGCTTTTACCCGCTTGTGGATCGGTTGGTTTTTTTCAAGTAAGAATATAGCAATTTCTTTATATAAAAATAATTCTACAGTAGATAGCAGACAAGCTTACCAGAATTTATAAACAAATCCTATAGAAATATAAATTTTATCTAAAGATCCTTTACGGAAACGGACCTCTAATATTCTCCTAGCAAACTCGACTATATATATACAATCTTTGTTGTCTTTGCGACCGATCAGCTATTTTTAATTAAAGCATCAATACGTTGAAAGTAAGTTATAAAATGTTAATAAGATAAGAGATATCCGTAAATACCCGGCGTACATTCTGTTTTTCTTCAATAAGAAAGTCTCGTTTTAAGTTTTCATAACTTGGATGATTAAACAAAAACCGAGCTGAAAGCTTCGGGGTCACACTATCATGGGAAAAATTTAAAGGGCTAAATATAAAATTCTGGCTCGTGAACTGACTTTTAAATTTAATTTTTATATGTTCCGTGTCTTCCACGTTATTACATACTATGAAAACACATCAGAGTACTCATATATTAATTGTATTTATGCATTATTTTTCTTTATTTTTTAATTTGAGTATTCTTTTTTAGATTTCAACAGGTAATTGTGGTGTTATAAGAGCTTTTGAAACCATTGCTACGACTATAATATTTTCTGCTACGGCGTTGGGTGTATATACGACAGAATTAGTTTGCTTAGTTTTAAATCAGGTAATGTTAAACTAAATATACTAAAAAATAGGTAACTACTTCTTAAAAACTATTATTTTTTTACTTTTTTCTGTAATAAGATCAATTAAAAATATTAAAATAAGAATACCTTTACAAATAGGAACACTAGCATATGTACCCCTAATATATTAAAAAAATATTTTATTTGGCAGGAACCATTATATCTAACCGTATTAGCCTCTGTTGTTTTACCCATAACTCCATTTTACAATTTGAAAAATCATATTTTCCAAAAATATTGGAAACGTAAAAGTCGATCGGCTCATTTAATGGAGAACAGCCTTAACCGATTAACTTATATACCTTCAGCATCCGTTTATGAAAAATATTTAGATTTTGGTACAGGCAGTGTAACGGATAACAGCTTAAATATATCACAAACGTTGTGTGTAACCAATCACGAGTTACAAGAAGGATCAATAACCTGGATCCAAGGTAAGTCTTAATAACAAAATGAAAAATGAAAGAATCGTCGTTTCATCCTGATTTAAAAAGATTGAAAGATTTTTAAAATTAGGTTATAAATATTGTTCAGATTTCTATTTATACATGTACAATGTTGTGTTTACTGCAGATCCAAACAACGTATTTATTATTGAACCAGTAACTTGTGATATTCCACCTAATGAATCTAAATTGTTCACTATAAGATTCAGGTAACAAACTAGAATAATATATTTAACTTTATATTTAATAAAGCTGAAAAATCTGCTTCGAAGATGCTCTTTAACATATTTTTTTATAATACAGACCTAAATTTGATAATGAAGTATTCGGTTATTTACTGTGTGGAGATTTCCAATTTGAGTTTTATGATGATGAATCGGAATATGTCAAAATTAAGCACACCTGGTATAGAATTCCATGCATTGGTAATACTTGGTTGCCTTGTGCTGAGTGGAGCACGGAGTGGGACTGCCCTACAGAGGTTCTTATTACATATTACCTACAATACACTGATAATGTTGAAAAGCTATCTTATTTACATTTATTGCATAAGTAGCTTTTAGGTTTCAATTTACCTTTATAGGTTAAACTTAAAAGTTTAATGTTTATATGGTCTGGTTGGTGAAAATTGAGCGTTTATTATTTTTTAGCATCATGATTTTATCCCGATATCAGAAATCAACGACGCGCTTGGTTATGCCAGAACGATGAAATAAAAATATTTAAAATATAATCGTTCTTCCTAGTGGAAATCGAACCCACAAGAGATTTGAGTTTATAGACGGACGCTGTTCTACTGCGCCCCGACAAATAAACCAGAGCATAAATAATAATATAAATTAATGATGCATCGTGACATTAATTTTAACAATATATGTGACAAAATTAGGGCACTCTTTAATTTTTCAAGGTTTAACAGGTTGTTCTGCCGCCAACAGTACCTGCTAGATCAACATTTACAAATTTCTTACTTTCTAACAAATCGGGGATACCCATGCATTTCAAATTTGAAGCACCTTATAAAACGTAAGTAATAAAGTGTTATATTATTGTACCTATTAGAGATTTATATCAAGAAATTAATGTCAAGAAAAATAATATTAATTAATTATAATGTTTCCCGTAGTACTGTCATTATTTATAACTTTTGTTCTTAATCATGTTTTATTAAACGAACGATTTCAATGTCTACTGCCGGTTAGTAGGTGTTCTCAAGTGGTGGGTGAACCATGTCGGGAAGTTTATATTAAAACCAACATCGTATTTAACATCGAATACGCATGACGACATTATTTAGTTATGAAGATACAAATATGGTACAATTTGAAGAGTAATGTACCTTAATTTATTTCAGATACAGTGTTGTCTAAGAATATTTTTATAGTAATAAGTTTTAATTTTATTCTAATTCTAAGTGTGGATTTACACTTAAAAATAGTAAAATAAGTTATACTGTTTTAAATAATTTTATTTAAGATGTGTTAAAGGTGCGAAAATCAAAGATCTTATTAAGTTATGACGTACCTGTAATCCGACTTATAGCACCTACCTAGTAGTATACTTTACTTTTTCTACTGGCCGATATGGATTTGTTATTTCAGTGACAAATGTTAAAAATACATGTATTTATATCAATATTTAGTATGTAAATATAATAAAGCAAAACTTTATCACTGTCTAGGAATTTTGTCGTAATGCCGATGTGCGGTATCGTGCAAGGGCGTGGATGGCAAATAGTGACAGTTGCATTGGAGCCCATATCTTTTGGAGAATATTGTGAGAACTGGGACCTTGTTATTAACAAATGTCAAACTGTAAGTTTATTTAATAAGATCTTTGATTTTCACGATTTTTATACATTTTTTATACATACAACTATTTTAAATGGATTAACCGCTTATATTTTGGTATTCAAAAATACATTTTTGGGCAACTGACGTTTCGAACACTTTACTTCTACCGTGGTCACAGATAGGCTGAGATGCAATTCGTCGATCAGTTGATACAAAAATTAGTAATATAAATTTATCGCCGTCAGTGTGCAGGTATATATAAACTAGACTGTGACTATGGCTTATCGTACATTGATCAACAAAGAGGAGCATCGGTGATATGGTGAAGGAACACATATCCGATGTCAAGAATGAGCGTGTGTTGCAATCAGTAGCTCAAATCCACCACACCAGAGACAAAGATACAGTCCTCTTATTCTCAAGAATCCAGGGCAGTATGCGAGGCATTTAAAAACAATATATATAATTCAGAAACAGATGGTGGTAGATTTATATAATATATCAACTGACAGACGAATGCCACCTCACGTTTGACCACGGACTATTGTAAAGTGTTCGAAAGTTTTTTGTTGTAGTATAGTTTTATGTAGTAGTCACGAACACTGAAAATTACACTCCTGTGTTTTAGTAGTTTGGTAGGTAATCCTCCGATTGGCTCGGGACCATCGGAGGACCACTAATGACAATAACGATCCACCAAATATCTGATAATGTGTTCCGGAATGACACCGTGTCATTCCCACCCGTTCTTTCCCTCGAAGTGTAGTGGTTCTGACAGTTCTGGCTGCCGAGGCCACTACACTATCTCTTTTCACTTCCATACCAAGGCCGACAACGTATCCACAAAAGTAATGTTGTAAATATCCATGGTTGAAGATGACAGCTTACCATCAGGTAGCCCTTCTGCTCGTTTGCCTTTTATTTTTTTAAAAAAATCATACATTTTCTTAATACATTTTAATCCTGCAGATTGCGATAAATAAACCTAGCACTGGGTAACAATTATCACTCTAAAGTTAAACTTATGGAAGTTTGACATTATAAATAAATGACTTCTACTATTTAACAGGCTCGCATTTGCCTAATCGGTAGTGCAGAGATTAGTCAAGTGGAGATGATGTCGCACGGTTACAATCCGGATACGCATGCTGTATACGAGTTTCCGCCTACAATTACAGGATGCACTAACTATTGTACTGCGTTCCTTCATAATTTAACTAGAATGGAGATACAGTTCGTATTTATAGATATATATCCTATGTTAAAATTGTATATCTTTACGTATTTTCCTTAGTGTTCTCGAAGAAAAGAACATAATGGTCTCTGCTTTCCGTCTGATTGAAATTTGAAATGAAATGAAAATATTTTATAATTAAACTTTTCTCCTAGTCATGACCGAGCCCAAAACCATAAGGTTTACGGTCCACTCACCAATATTACATTTGGATCAATTAATTATTGATAATAACCTAAATTAATTTATGAATGTATGTTCCACATGTTTTTTTATAATATAAAGCGAATTAAGATTTTCGAAGCAGACAGATGAAGAACGCATGGGTAATCGGTTGATCGGAGAGTTTCTAAGAGGCGCGTCTTTGAATTCCTCTGCTTCCCAACATTTTTTTACGACGATTAAAACATGTTTGTAAGCAAACATGTTTTATTGTTACATTGTCCTGAGTGTGGAAGAACGTATAAATTGTATAATTAATTTACAATATAATAAATACAAAAAAATCAAACACGAAAATGTACACACTTTGTGTGAACATTGCTTACAAATTTCGGTATTGAACGCGCTAGAACAATAAGGAGTGTCAATTTGACGCATACGCTATGAGTTGCATTCGATGCGATTTTTTTATTCATAAGCCGATTTACTTCCAGTAGTTTTAGTAACGTTTAGCTAAAGTCGTTACAGAAGGTTGAAGGGTATCAGCTCTTTTTCAAAATTATGCCAGGCATTTTAAGCATAAAACTGAATACTTTTTTATTTAAGGGCCTTTTTAATATTTTTTTATTTAAATGTGACTTGTTTTAGTATGAGAGTATTAAATAATGTGTCTTGGTTGGGTGGTGACAATTTCGGTAGTATAGTACTACCTCCTAAAGAAATAGTGCGGTACCACTGGTGGTTCTTCCCAAAAGAACACGATAAAGTATATGAAACTAAAATAGTTTGCTCCTGCATTTGTTTGATTGATGAAAAGTTAGTATCTAAGCAATTTTTTAATTATTCCTGTATTGTTTTCAGCATTATTGTCTTTTCAGTGGGACAGCGTTTCCACTCGAGTGAATGATTATATTTAAATTAATTTTCATTTCTTCGCTTGAGTAAGATAAAGCGTGACGTTGCGCCACTCAACATGTTTCGAATTCGGCGGAAAGCGAAGTATGAAGTGTCTTGACACTACGTAAAAAAAATAACCTTTAAATTAGTTAGCGTTAGCAAAAATATATGCTTATAATATATATTTCTTATTTTGGTACAGATCATCTATCTTTCAATGATTCTATAATGTGGAGTCTAGCATTAAGTAATAAGTATGTATTAATTTAGTTAGATAAAAGTTAACTTAAGCGTTTAGAACTTGTGGATAAGTCCTAGCAATATATATTTACTAGATACTCTCAGCCTATCCAGTGTAATGCGAATTAAAGAATAAAAAATGACGAGACGAGGCAAAGAATAAAAAAAAATAATCAAGGTCCACTACGATTGTGTAGTTGATAAAGAGGAAAAATCGCAATGCTCACCTACACTATGATTACATATATATTTATTTTCTTATCACGGGTTATATAAAACTGCACTATGTTTATTTTGACATCCTCTATTTTTATGTTTAATTCATAATTAAGTATTATCAACATCAATTGTGTATTCAGTAAGAACATTTAATAAATAACATTAATTATCATTTTTTGGCTTAAATAAAATATTTTAAAGGCCAGTGGGACATCCAACGGAGCTCTTCATCCAAATAAATGGCTTCTCAGAATTACCGAATTTAAGAGTAAGTATAAGTTTTCTGAATGATGCTTTCGATTTATTTAAAATAATTATAATTATATTTATTTCGCCACTTTTGTTGGACAAAGCATGAAAAGACATTTTTCCAGATAAAATATTTTTTAAGAATATATATAATGGGATAAACAGAAATATATTTTAGGTATTACCGAGAACGTTTAATCTTCGAGACACAGTAGTAGGAGAAAAAGCTTCGACGACGATTACTCTTTACAACTATGGTTCGTGCTATTTTACTTCCAAGTTGTATCATATAATTAACGGCATGGGGGATGACTTCAGTGGCGACAAATTAGAAATTGAGTCTTCTGTTGTAAGTTAAATATAATTTATGAAACTAAACACTTTTATTTTTACTGGTATTGTCTTATATCGTTCTATAAATCATATGGTTAATAATGTAGAGTTAATAAATAATATGGTTAATAATGTAGAGTTATCGTTAATAATGATAAGTCTATGCTACTAATCGAAAATATAAACAAAATAATGCTACAAAATAATGAAAGCCATGATATGACAAAAATAAATGAATTAGGCTTCCAATGGCTTTCACACCCCTCCCATAATGTTGAAATAGGCCACCAGAGACAATTGACTTTAGTTTCTGTAAAAGATGAAACATCAATTTATATAAACATGAAAAAATCTCAAAAAATTTGAATAGGTAGAATAAACAGGAAAAGTTATATGTGTGCTACTTAAGTACAATAAACTAGTTTATTTTACAGTATCTTTTCGAAGTAAAATGTACTTATTATTAGGAATTAATAGATCCCACTCCGATTTATAGACCGTATATGATTTTGTAAAAGCACAGGCCCTCAGAAGTATAAAAAATACTTGTCCTTTACTAGATTTTCCCGAAACTTCTCGTTCCTTGGAGATCTATTGTAGAACAAAATCAATCAATTGTTTTATATATATCCATTACCCAAAAACTAATGTAAAAACGTAGTTACGGACTGGCCTAAAGGGTGTAATTATGACGACACAGAGAACTTATTGTTAATTCCTAAATGCCTAGTTATATATAACATATGTATACCTACATTCAAATTTTGAGTAAGAGCCTGGGGACCTGTAAAAAAGTTTTTCGCCTTGTATAGACACCAATCTCTCACAATTGCCTTTGCTGTTTTGTATTACATTGGTTAATGTGTATTGTACTGTCTGTTACGACCAACCATCGGTGAAGGAAATAAAGATATTAGTATTATAATTATATATTTCTTTTATTATTAATAGAATAGTCTCAAGCCATCTCATCACTGTGAGGTCAAAATGACTGTCATTGCAAACGGAGCTGGCTCACGACAAATAGATATTAAGTACACAGTTTTATATCGTACTGAATATGACGAAGTAGAAGAAATACAACCTATTAAAAAAACAATTTTAATTATTTGGTACGATGGAATATACCCAACGATTAAGGTAAAAACTAAAATTTACCATTATATTGTTTGTTTATTTTTTTGTTTTAGTATGTTAATTTTTTTATTATGTTTGGTGTTTGTATTGACTAGGGATAGTTGATATTATATATCTGAAGCTATTAGTAGTGTGTTAAAAATTTCATTTTAATGTGTGGTGTATTATTAATTATGTTTTTTACTTTATACTACAAATTTAAGAAAAACGGACAACCTAATTGATTGATTTCAGGTTAAGCGCACCATTTCTGTACAATGCCCAATCACTTTTAGCGATCATTGTGTATGGAATATTATCAATGTGGAAGAGTTCGTATAATTATTTCTTCCTACTTTGAATTAAATAATAATATTAATAATTCTTTATATAATCATAGTAAATACGATAATATTTATTTTCAGATTTAACAAAAAATTAGTAGATTGTCGTCCCAATAACATTTTAACTGTCAATTTACATGCCCCAGATATTTGTGTTCGTCCAAACGATGTTGTGTTCATTTTAGTGTTAGCTTGTGTTTATTCGATACCGGTACCGTTTAGCTTTCGTAGAGAGAAGATATGCGATTGTAAAATGTCAGAGGTCCAAGTAGGTATCTCTACGTATGAAATGAGACACACATGCTTCCATAGAGAACTGGTTGAATTGTCACCCATGAACGGTATTGTAGCGGTATGCATATATTATAACTAATATCTTCATGATATTTTACACATAGAGGGCTTGACAGACAGTTTCGTTTTCCACTTTTTGGTTGAAATAGAGGTGTAACGTGAGGGGTAACGAGTGACGAATTTCGTTGAGATCTTTGCTTTGTCTTACAACGGAGAAATTATAATAATTGAAATATATGCATTTTTCCTAATTGGCCAAACCCACAACGGTCATTTTAAAATCATATATATACTGAATTTATATTTATATAGTGCTAATTTGTAGCAAAATATAAGAGTGAAGAAAAAAAGTTGAAGGTTATAACAACTTGGGTCCTTTGTAATAAAGTTTGTGATAAGTTTTTTTTGAAATAAAATTACAAATTATATTTAGTTTTTCTTTAAGTAACAATGTGGAACAGAGTCAAAAGAGAAAAATGGGTTCTTTCAGATATAATTAATAATAACTCTTTATTAGTCATTATAAGTGCAAGTGATTCCAGTCAACCTAATTTGATTAATATCTTAATAATAATAAAATTATAACATAAATATATGAAAATATAATATAATCAACATTTACAGCCAGATAAACCTGTTTTGTTGCATGTAACATTTAAATATAAATACGAAGGACGCCATACCCTCTGTTATGTTATGACGATGCCTAACCAAAGGAATTTGGAGATATTTTTTAATCTCAACACATGTACAAATTCTATGGGATATTTAACTCCTTTGAGGAGGAATGTTCAAGTGGACGATTATTTGACTGTTTTAGACTGTGGCCGTGTGCCTATTAACAATTTGGATCCAGTGACGCGAGTAAGTGTTATTGCAACTTTTAAATAAGTTTTAATCAGATATTTTAAAAAGTGGATTAAATATAACAATAAAATCGTCGGGTAGTTAATAAAACTCTTTATATTTATTTAGACAATACTTTTATTTGGCGTGTAAAATAATTAAGTTAGATTTCAAAAGCTTATAAAAAACCTTTAAATATTCTGCCAAATAAGACTTAAGAGACATTTTATATAATGAAGTCTACAAAAACAATGTGGAGACAAAGATAATTAAAATTGTATTTCAATAGTGTACTGTGAGTCTCAAAATGTTATTTTCAGAGTTAAGTTTCTTAGTCTAATTTATTTTGTGGATTAATAATTAAATTAATGAAACATCTAATATTTTATTAAATTTAACAATTTTAGATTTTATGGCTATACAATCCGACGGAGGTGTTTGCCACGTGGCGTCTTTTACGTGGGAACTCAGTGGCTCCGGATACAATAATACGTTGCCTGCAATATTTTGCAGAAGTACCTCCAATGGAAAAAATAGCTCTACCTTTTTCTTTTTTGCCAACAGAAATGATTGATTACCAGGTTATTTTTTTTAATATATTGTTGTACAAATCTTTATATTTTAGAATTTTATTAAGGTAGAAAATATTTAATTATATTTAGTTAAATATACCTAATTAAGGGGGAAAAGTAATTTAAATTAATATGCCTTTTATTTTTGTCTGTCTAAATATTAAATATTTTATATTTAAAATAGGTGATGTTTTATTGTTCCTTTGGGTATGACATAGTCAAAATACTTGTCAAAGGGCAAGGTGGTCTCCCAAACTGCATTGAAACAAGACTTGACATTCCTTTATACGTCGAGAAGTTAATCCGATCAACATATAAAAATGACGTGGTCAGTATACTTTTTAACCATAAATTATCATTTGCCGTTATACGACATGTTCCAGTCCTACCTTTCGATTTTCGTGTAGTTGTGACTAAATTGGAAATGAAAAAAATCCATATTTTTTTTTGTATGTAGGTAGTTTTTGAGACCATCGTGACGCTATAAAAAAGCTTCTGACTGTAAACGCGATTGATTGTAGGTTCGATATAATTTTCACACTCAATCATTCCCCCCTGTAGGAAGCAAATAAGAATGATTGTTATTAGAAATTATTTTCATTTCTCCGCTCTGGTACGATGCTTTATCGTAGAGTGGCCACTGAACATACAATGTCTCAATCAACACGTATGTATCTCAGTCAACATATACTTTGTGTGGAAACCAGCCAACGGAGTATGCAATATAATCAGTGTCTTGACATTAGATCGATTCTGATTGTCACGTAAGGCTGGATAAAGCGTGATGCTGTAGTTGTTTACCAATACCATAGAACAATTTGAAGCCTAGACCCGTGTCTACTGTACATAGTCCCTACCTGCTCTTATGACAGAGGTACAAAACAGTAATTTGATTGAGCATATCATGTTACTATTATTTTTTCCAGCTTCACGCTTTATACCATATCATCTGGGTAGACAGGAAATACCTAGTGACAAGACAATCCGTACTTCGCTTTCCGTCGAAATCGAAACATAGAGTGTTGAGTGGCGGAAACCAACGCCACGTTTTTTCTTACGAGAATGAGGAGATGAAAATAATTTAAATATAATCATTCTCATGAGTGTTAATTGAACGCATTTACAGTCGGATCTGCGCCACAATCGACCTCAATTCGTGTTTTTATTTATTTACCACATTACGAATATCTTACTTAGGTATACCTATCTAAAGAACACATGTCATTACCAATTATGCCTACACATTCACTTATAAGGGAAATAATAGCCATAAACAATGACACGGACCACGTATTGAGGTTTATATGGATGCCGTAAGTTCATTTTTTATACATTAATGAATAATTTGTACAACATTTTTATGCTAATACTAGATTTATGAATAAAACTGGTAAAGCACTCCAATGATTTTTGAAGAGTGACGTAAATTTTTGTCTATTATTTTGTTTATTCTTACTTTTTAATTTGGATGCCTATAAAAGCGTGTATTTTGTATTTTAAAACTATAATTTATTTTAAAAATATATTATAATAAGCATGCTTCGAGAGCTATGAGAAACATCAATTATCTTAGGTATTTATATTTTTACTGCACTAAACGTGCCTAAAATATCTAAAATGTATTTTTCAGTGAAAGAATAGCTAACATTATCAACATAGTTATGACGCCTTGGTGGGGCGTCATACAGCCTAAGAACACGGAATGGATCACCATCACCGTTTACTCTCTACAAGAACCGGCTATACTCACGTACTATATTTAAGCATGTGTATTTTTGTGATTAAGGGACTTTTTTAAGTTTTGATTAGAATTTTTAAGATCTCTTAATGATTGAAGTTTCTAAAAAACCATACACCCATAAATAAAACCATACAAAGTTGTGTATCAATAGCTATAAAACAGCGGAATTTATTTATGAAACATGGCGTGTTGAGTGGCAGTACTCAACGCCGCCCTTTGTCTTACTATTGCAAGGAAATTAAAATAACTTATTTTTCAACAGAACCACAATAACTTGTGAAATCTTAGATTTGACTGAACGCAAGCGATATCAGAAAAACGAGTTGCTAAGAAAAACTAAAACTGAAAAATGTAAACAAGAGTTTATTATTACTGAAAAGGGTCTACAGCATCCAGTAAGTAAAATAATGGTTCACGCTTTTAAAGTGTGTGTATTAATGTGCACGCGTATGAAGTAAAACTGTTTCATTACTCCTAGTTAAATAATTCTATTATATATTTATTATTGATCAAGTGAGGTTCATTGTTAAATATTGCTGTCACCGTTATTATCATAATTACACAATTTTAAATACTGATGGTAACTAAAATAAGAAATAAATATATGGTTTTCATAAATACATTAAAGAAATATACGTTTTTTTTATTTTATAATTTGTTTTTCTGTGTATATATATTTTTTTTTTTTTCATTTTCTTAAAAATTTATTCAAATAGTTTAGTCGCTAAATCCTCAAGTAGCAGTCTCAAATGTGACGATTTTTTTAACATGGAGTCGGAAAGACTGACGATGTTTTTTTAACATATAGTTTTCTTAATGTTACAATATTTCTTTCATTCGTCGATAAAAGAGTTTTACTTCATTATAATTTACAGTGCCTAGAGTTCCACTTCAGTCTCGCCTATTGTTTAATGTTTAAGTTATTCGCGTATTTTTAAATGATTACAGCATATAAATGATTGCCCGCCTTACGTGTTGGATTTGAAGAAGCCACAACCATCGTACATTGCTATGTCGCTGTCGATGTCATCTAAGGGCCAACGAGATGGATACCCGCGAATGTTATTGAAACAAATGTGGGAACAGGTAGTGAAATGTGTGCAGTAATGAACTCATCAATCGTGCAATTATACGCTCGTAAATTCATTCATACATACATTCATATATACATACATTCATACATACATTTTACCATCACGTCAGTAATACATTGATCCGTCTATTGAATATCGATCTCCTATCGTTACGTCTATATTACAAGAGCCACTGGTGAGAGTAGTAATGTTGGTAGCCTGGAGCAGATTTAGCCTATTAATGAACCATCGATTATTTTGTTAGGCATTTTCAATTCAATTCAATTTCTATATTAAGGTATGTTTTATTGATTTCGTTTTGATTGTGAATCTCGCGTTCATTCTTTTACGCATTAAATTCATTTAAATTCGGTCTATGAAGTACATATTATATATTATAATCATTATTATTATATATTGAATTGGTGACCTTCCCGGTCACTAAAAACCTTCGAAAAGGTAAAATCTCATTTGTAAATCATATAAAAACTTCACATATTTAGCATTTTTGTATTTTAATATGATAGCGACTGTTTGATTAAAGATTTTTTTAATACTTTCAGCCGCCTCAGTATGATCTATTGTCATCAGAGGGAAGTAATAATGGTATACGTCCAGAAAGTTCTGCTGGAAATAACATGACAAGAGCCGATATTCTAAAAATAATCGACTGCATACTTTGGTACTTTTATACTTACAATTTGTGTGTTATATTATATTGTATTTATTGATTGAGGCCATCCTAGCGCAGTGGAACAACGTCCGATTGTTAACGCGTGGTTGTGGTGTCGATTCCCAATCGAAATTCATTATATTTAAAATTAATTATCACTTCGCCACTCTGCGATTTCGGGCGGAAAGCTGTCTCTTCTATCTATTCACACGTCAAAACTTATATTTGCATTTTTATTTTAGTTAATTCTACAAGTATTGTTTTTAAAAAAAATAACCTGTTCTATGAGACAAAAATAACTACTGATTATAGTAAGCAATTATATACTTTATTTTTTATTTATGATTTACACAATTTAGATTAACAAAATAGACAAGCTTAAAATATAAATTGTAAAATAAAAATTCTTGTACACATTTATGTCATTTTTTCAGGGACGCATTACATAGCAAGATGTTCAGGACTCAAATAGAGTATTACGCTAAAGAAGATATACCTACGTATGAGTATTTGGTTAATGTTATTGAGAATAGTTCAACGCCCAAACTAAGCAAACGGTAAGGCATATATAGTTAAATTTATATAATAATCACGGTTTAACAAACTTTTTGAAATCCCCTGGAACTGCACCTTGAGTTCAAATTTCAGTCAACAGATTTATATTTTGTAAGGTAAAGTTGCGCTTTGATTCTTAATACCTCTGATGTCTTCTCGTTTAAGATCCAAAATAAAAATAAAAAATAAAATATTTTTTTTATTAGCTTCACGCTTTTATCCTGCATAGCAGGGTAGACAGAAAGTACCTAGTGTCAACACACTCCGTACTTCACTTTCCACCGAATTCGAGACATCGTGTGTTGAGTGGTGGAACTCAACGCCGCTCTTTGCCTTTACCAGAGCGAGGAAGTGAAAATAATTTATATATATGATCACTCCCCCGAGTGGGGAACGAAACCCACAACCGATCGTGTTTGCAGTCAGACGCTGTCACACTGCACCACGACCGGCCTCAAAAATCAAAATATGTACATAAGTAATACGATTTTATTAGAACTGAAAACAGCTTCTATTTATTGAATTTGTTTTAATGATAATACTAAAAATTTTAACAAATTTTTTAACAATACATAATGTAGAGCAATTTAATTTTTTATACTGACTGATTCTTTTTCTTATTTCAGGGTGACGTCAGGAATATGCGATGCTATAGTAAACAAGGCTATTTTTCATGTGTACAATTTAAATCCTAAATATGAAACTGCAGTTCTGGAAGCCGAATAGATGAATACTATATAACTATATTATACATTTAATATAAATAAAAACAAATTTAGGTCAAAAATTGATTTATTACAATATTACTTAAAACTAACATGTCACATACAAATAAATATTGGATAAAGCTACGCGCTTTTTGCCGCATATCCAAATAAGTATAGACAGTTTTATAAAAGAGTGCCGAATTTCAGACATTGCGTTAAGTGACGGAACTCAACGTTGCAATTTGTCTTACCAGAAAAGAAAATTTTAAAAAATCATTGTACCGAATGATAATCGAACCCACAGCCAGTCGCCTTTACAGTAAGACGTTCGAGTACGCCACAGAGTTGTAAATTAAATTACAATACTCAAGTTATTTTATATAACGCTTTTCAAGTAAGTATTTTGTCCAATTTCAATTGTATCTTCTTTGGCTGCGGCGTGGATATGACCGTGACGGCAACTCTGTCGCCCAGCTTTAATTGAGCGTTGCCCATTTTGCTAGTGTGTATGAGGCCGTTGTTGCCGACGCCGCAGTCTATGAAACAACCGAACGGTACCACGTTGCGTACTACACCTGGAATAAACAGTTTAAATATGATTTTCTTCAATACAAAGATTTTTATATCAGCGAATACGACGATACATATATATTTTTTTTATGTTTGACCACACTATTTTTCCAGAATAGACTTTAATTTTTTTATATGGATACAGGAAGTTGGCCCCATGAACAATACCTATGACATTTTGAATTAATTTCTAGCCCCAAGGGTATAAAAATAAGGGATGATTACGTATACTCGAGTTGACGTCAACGGCCAATTAGTCGGTTAAAAGTCAATCGGTTTCTTCTTTTTAATTATATAAGTAGATTATTAAATATCAAATATATTTAAAAAACATTTTTGAAAAAACGTTTAAAAATTTGAACGCAGCGGGATTCGAACACGCGCCTCTTGGATACCGTCCAAGCGCTCTGACCGCTAAGCCATGCGTTCTACTACCAGCTGCGTCGAAATTCTTATACGTTTTGTTACAACTTATTTATGTTGTTAGCATCAAATATATTTTTTAATATGTAACAATAAATTTAATAGTAAAGCCGTTTTATCTACGATATACCTTAGAAACAAATTATGACTATCTTAAGGTTTGTAGAATAAGTCCAAAACTTGGCGATCTAAACAAAGCAGGACTTTCACAATGTATTTTAATATAAATAGTATTAAATATTTGCAATACACAACAAACTGAGTGCAGTTAACGGTGAAACCCAAAGTTTCAATGTATTTTTGGAAGCTACCGAAGCGAAAATATTTCAATTATAAACTTTTGATCGTGGAAATTGAATTCACGAAAATTATTATTAAATAAGGCTATAAGGCTAAACTTAGTTGTTTTTTTATCATAAGTATAAACACACTAGAGTCGGCCCATACTTTTTTTCCTTATTATTATTATTACAGAATCTAAAACTATATATTAAATCACTTATATAAATAGTAACATAATGGAGAACCAAAGGTGATATTGAAGCGTTTTTTTTAACCTTACCAGTTAGAGACATTCCTTTTTCTAATTGGTTTCTTTCTTGCACGGTAAAAGAGTAAACTGGTCTACAGAATGTTATCATGTTATCTTCATAGACTTTCTGTTTGAATGCGTTAATTATCAGTTCTAATGTACTAACTTCAGTGTCCAAGTCTTTACTCATTGTTTTAATGTCTATAGTCACACATTTTCTTTCTACTAACTCAGGAAAATGTGGTTGCGTTATCTCCTTTATGTTCACGTCTATTTTTTTGGCAAATCTATTGAGTTAAAATAAATTTCTTTCTTATTATTATAAATATTTTAAGATGAGTAATTGAAACTTTCATTTTTTTAATTATTAATAAGGAGAATGCATTATCCATATATCTGAGAAATATAAGTTAATAAGAATTCTTCAATAAAAAATATAAAATAAATGTAATCTAATAAGTTCTTTTGATTTTCGTGATTTGAAACATTTCAAAGGTGATTATTTTAAACGGATAAATACGTGTGACCACGAACTACTGTTAGGGGTTCGAAACGTCGAATTCATATATTTTCATTAATAAATTTTCGAACACCAAAATATAAGCGATAAGTCCGTTTAAAATAGTTTCATTCTAATTTAAAATTATATGTCAATAATTTCTTATAGTCATTTTAATATACAGAACCAAAAATATAATTTAAAAAGCAAAAAATATATAATATAATACATACGCTTTCGCTATAGAATAACTTTCAGGATGGATAATAGTAGAGTCCAACGGTTGAGAGCCCCCTAACACTTTCAAAAATCCCGCACACTGCTGGTACGTCACGTTTCCTATTCCACTCACTTTTAGTATTTCAGCTCTCGTCTTAAAACCGCCATTGTCTTGACGATATGCTATAAGCTTTTTAGCTCGACCCTCGTTTAAACCGGAAATACGTCTGTTAATTATAAAATAAAGTGTTTCATATTTTAATTTAAGTTTATAAGTGTAAAATTATAATACTGGTCATTATAATACGCATAATAATAAAAAACCTTTTGATAGATTGTTATAAACATATTTTTATAGCCAAATATAAATTGTACACTGCAATTGAATTTACAAATTATTAAGACTTTAGTAAAATAAAATTTACTTAATTAATAATCTATATGAACCTGTAAACCCACTATAAAAGTTTAAAAAAGTTTAATAAACAAAACTGTTGATTCTCTGTCTTCAAATAGTCATGACTCACTTCTCTATGTGAAAAAAAGTCAAAACATATATTGTTATTTTTTTTAAATGGTTCTGATACCACATATGGAGTTACGTATATGAGTATGGAGGTTTACACTAGGCCGATAAAATATTTCTTTTATAGCAGGTTACTTCGACACCGAATAAAAATAAGTAAAAAAAATCAACAATCACCTAAGCATGGCGTGCGAAGCGGTGTTGAGGTCTACGCCCACAAGACTGACCACCTTCTCGACGGTGGCGTCTAGCGCGCTCTCTAACATTTTCGGTGGGATGTCGTGTTGGTAGAGACCCACACCCAAGTTCTTAGGTTCTACCTGCATTTATTATAAAAATTAAATACAAATATTTTTGTGTCATTAAAATAATTACAATAGAAAAATTTTAGACAACTTAAAAAAAAACATTTTTAAATCACGTATGTTCGTATCTTGCTTAGTTTAATACAGAATATAAAAAAATACAAATATTCTTTTGCATTTTTAAATCAATAATTACCAAAAAAATGTAAGAATATTGATTCCATAAGAAACTACTATACCTTAGTAGGTAGTTTTACTAAAAGAAGGCGGTGAATCCTGAAGTATACAAATAATAAATAATTACTAACTACTAAAACGATTATTTGTAGAATCTCGCACAATTTCCTTTTTTTTCTATTCTGTATGCATATTGACATATAAGATTCGTAACTTCACGCTTTTCCTAACGACGTATTCGAAAATACTTCTCGCATACATTTTCGTTTCTTCAAGTGTTCTCTACCTACATATAATGATTAGTGTGTATACATTTACATCGACTTACTTTAATCAGTTCACCTAAAGGATCTAAAACTCGTCTAGCAATAGATAGTGCCGATATCAAATTTGGATCCATGTTGGGATGTTCCTAAAAATATCAAATTATTAATAAAATAATAGATTTAGTCACTAAATGCGATTGTTTAATTAATTAATATTATTGGTTAAAATTGTATCTTATTTTCTTAGGTAAGTCGTTTTATTTTTAATTCAGCAACACACATTTTGTATGACTACATAAATATAATGAAAATGTTTTAAAAGTTAACGTTAAACTGAATGGGAACTGAACTCAGACTTTCAGTCTTTATAAAGAGAAAAACTGCAGAATGCTAATAGTTTACATAGAGTAAGTAGAAAAATAAATATAACACGTTTTGATGTACACGTTTATATAAAGTGACATACACGGAGCTAAGACAACGCGTAGTTTTTGTTCACGCGTTAAAAAGACATCTATCTATTACAAAGACATGTTTTAAAATTTTAATATAATTCACCTTCTGCGCTTCCTTACTAATAGAGTAAATAGACGCGCCCTGTTCAGGTACAATAATAATTGGTATACCATCGCATATGCGATGTTTTTTGAGCCACATCTCAGTTTCTCGACAGGCCGTGCCGTTGCCGAGACCTATTAGTTGAACACTGGAAAAAAAGAATTCAATTGGTATTATTTATTATTCAACACTCGGGTAGTGGTTTATATTTAAATTATTTTCATATCTTCAGTCTGGCGAGATAAAGCGTGGTGGTAATTTCTAAAACTCGACACGCATTATCTCGTTTAAGAATTGGGACTGAAAGTGGAAGACGGAGTGTTTTAACATTCAGTTATGGCTACCTTGATCCGTGGCAACAAGCATAAAGATATAGAAATTTATTAATTCAATGCATTGCATAATTTACCCGTGCTTGGCTAGAAGATCTCTTAATTGGTCCGCTGCTTCGTCTTGATATGAATTGTTATTAAGTTTTGGATAAATATTACAAACTTCTAATTTCGCCCCTGTTATGTCAATAATTCCCACCTATAAAATAAGAGAAATAATTTTTTTTATATAAATTTATTAACTATCTAAAATAACAAACATTAAAAATATATTAAGTATATTACACAGTATCCATTTTAAACAAGGACATTAACATAAAATATCTCATCATGTATAGAGTATTAACATTTTTTTTAATATTTTTATCTAAATTTAAAACTAGCAATGATTGAGATCTTAGCCCCAACGGACTTTCTTCAATCTTTAGGGGCCGTCCATAAATTACGTCACACACACATTACATGAATTTCATGAATTTTGGAACGCTCCCTCGTCCTTATCATGACTGAGCCCTTTTGGTAGACCACCATTGTCAAGCAATGTCACACTCTGCCGACCCCATCCCTCCGCCTTAACGTGTGACGTAATTTATGGAGGGCCCCTAAACTAAGTTACACCTTCTGTCAAGTGTGAATTTAGAATTTTGATGTTTCATATATAAATATGTTTTACTATTAATTTTTTTTTTATTTAAAACTATAATCCACATTGAAAAGTAAACAATAAATTATTAAGTTTTGTATATATACTAAAACTATAAATAATTTAAATATACAAATTAATAAAATTTACCTTACACCCTGCTTTAAATCCTGGATCTAAACCTGCTATAATTCTGTTCTTTATAGGTTCAGTCAAAAGATATTTCTCAAGATTATTAGTAAATGTCTTAACAGCTTCTTTTTGAGCTGCCAGAGTTAAATTTGACCGCACTTGTCTTGAAAGCCATGGTTTTATAAGACGATTGTATGCATCATCAAGGCCTTTACGGACCCAGTGGCTGCTTTTCCATAATGCAAGGCAATATCTGAAATAAGCAGAACTATTAATATAAACAAATACTATATTACAGAATTTAATAATTCTATGAACAATGGTAGGATTTCAAATATTTAACAAAAATAAGACTTATCTTATATTTATTTATTATGAAATTTATCAAAACATTTTAAATATATAATATTAAAATGAAAATTTGCACAGAAAGTTTTTTTTGTAGAATAAAGTACAAAAATATTTTGTTACATTTTAAAACTTTTATTAATTATTTTTCTACCAATGTCACCAGTTTCTGGCTGGATATAATATAGCTCTATTAAGAGAAGCTTGAAGAAAAGAATAAAAAAGTCATCATTTAGAATAATTTAACATATATATTGTACCTTTCTAGTTTATTATAAAACCAATCAGGAATGATGACTTTTACAGAAAGCACTTTTTCATCTTCACCTCTGTTTACAGCCAATGTTTGATAACATTTAACAAACTGTACTGGACATTTCCAATCAAAATATACTTTATAGGTCTCTGGATCAGATTTTGTGGTAATTTTTTTGTTGTCAGTATCTTTTTTTTCCTTAGTTGAACTTTTAGTTCGACTGCTTTGGATGACAAAACGGGTTTCTTCTTTTCTGAAATAGACATTGACAAGATAATAAAAATTGTATTATATTGGGCTGGCTAATTGCATTATGACATCAAAGTAAAAAAAAACATAACAATAATAATAATTTATAACAATATTGTTAGGAATGTTACCAATAAGTCTATTCATATTCAATTCAATATAATTTTTTTACCTCTGCATTTTATTGCATTTCAAGAAAGGCACAGAGAACTCAGTACCAAGAAACTTAAGAAAATAGTTCATATCTTTAGTTGAACCAAACTGACAATAGCATTTACATCTAAACACTTTCCTACTATGTTTGTATAATAAAACAGACAATATGAATTATGAATACTTACAATACCCTCATTTGTTGTAATACTCTAGCATCCTTATGTATAATATCAGCAACAATGTGTGTTATATGAGATTCCAGTTTATCAACTGATGATAATTCATCATTGTCATTGTCACATAAACCTCTTAAATCTAAATATTCACCATTCAGACATCTAACTGCATAAGATTCAAGGCCTAACTTACGAGCTCTCTCCGCCAATGACAAGGAGTGTGACTTTAATGGACCATACTACAATAAATTATAAATGATTTTACAAGGAATGCTACAAATTAATAAAAGTTAAAATGTTGCAAAGATGAAAATAAATGATGTTTGAAATAATAACATAATTAAATACTAAAAGTTATTATAATAACTCACCACTAAATCAAGTTCAGACAAATTGTTAGCTTTTAATATACTTTGTTCTATCTCTGGTGTCAACTTGTTGGACTTCTTCAATGTACCCAATACAGACTTTACTTTCTTTTTAAATTCAACAACATTTTGATAACTTTCATACATTTCTTGAAGCCTAGGAAAATATAATATTCATTACTCATAAGTTGTATCAACTACCAACATGTTGGAATAAACACAAACATGAATGCATCATGAAGAAATTTAAAAAAAAATAAATTAAAAGTCCGAGTGCTTTTAAAAGATATATAGCAAGAAATAATATTCATTTTCTTACAATTTTCGTTATGAATTTGAAAATATGTCTGTACCGGTCTGGCATAAGATGATTTACAGCTTCTTTGCGGTATCTAGCAATAAATGGTAAAGTACAGCCATCATTCAAAAGCGAAATAAATTTCTGTGCAAGATTTAGTGAAATATTTTCGATATTTGATAGCATTTCAGCGTCATTTCCATAATTACTGTAAGGATCCTCATTGTTTTCTGCAATTTTTTCAGCATTAGGATTGTCGAAGTCATTATTGGCCTGACTAGGCGGTTTAATGTTCCGTTTAGTTACTTGTTTAATTTTTATAGGTGATTTTTTTTCTTTAAGAGTATTTTTTTTAACAGAAATTAATTTAGGTCTTACACTTTTAATTTTTACAGAAATTTTCTTTTTAGCCTGAGGCCCTTCAGTATCATCGTCAGGTTCTTTTACTTTTCTTTTTCTACTAAGAGTTTCCTTAACTTCCATAGTAGTAGCAATTAAATTCTATAAAAAATATAAATTGAACAAGATTTTATAGGCTTCCAGTTGAAACCTTTTCCAAAAAAATAAATTCAAAACAGCCGTCAGTAACAATAAACTATTACTGTTTATGAGGTTGAGGCGTAACAATTGAATGTAAGTTACTTCGCGTATAATGGATAAGATTTACTGAAGAGTAGACATAAATATTTTTTTTTACTTTAAGAAATATATAAAACTAAATATAACAGTATCAATAAGTGAACGTAAATTAATTTATAACAAAGTATAATAATTGGATTTATTTATAAAAAAATGTAAAAAATATTTAATCAAGCCTAAAAAAGGATTTTTTCGATTCAGCTGATTAAGTGGTCTTCGTGTTTTACATCCCAGCGAGCAATATCTAAAACATAGAAAACTTGACAATGGGACATCTACTAAATAAAAATTTGGGTGATTTAAGATTACTAGATAAAAATAAACTGATTTACTATATACTAGTTTTTCTTTAATAATATAAAACTTAACGCATTAAGGACTGCGTACTTTGCTTACCTTTTTTCTTTTTATTATTTATTTTTCATGTTCACATAATTATAATGAGCTACTTAGAACTAAAGATCTATATTTAAATTTAAGCGAATTTTTGACACATTTATATAAATTATTTTTCATATTGAACATATAAAACTAGACATAATTTAAAATAATAATATTTAACATGGGTTTAGGTGAGAGGGATTTGGTCGGAAAGGGCATGACTGCTATGGTGGAGGACGTGACCGCCTGGTTCCTATTTTTTATGGCCATCTTTTAATTGTATTCCACTATATCTTTTGTCGTTGTCTTCATCGCAGTCCAGATTAGCCTTTTGACCGCGTCATTTTCGCCCACACTGTAGTAGGTGCAGCTGTTCGTGTGACGTGAAATTGCAACTACAGCATGGGAAACGCTATCATGCAGCTGCAATTTTATTCATTTACAGTTAACTACAATAACGGTTGCGTTGGTCAGACTTTGGGCCTCATGGATGGTTAGTTTCTCCTCCCCATCCTTGGCTGGTCAGACATTCTTTCTCCTCTTGAGTAAAAGTAAGATAGAGGGTATCTCTCAGATCTTTCGGCACTGGTATTGTTTTGATATGGGAGTGTATTACTGTTGCTGTTGAAGAGTATATACCGAGGTATATTTCTCGCATGGCATAGGCGACGCCCATGGAATTTCTATGGGTCCACAAAAGAGCCTGCGTGATGGTGTAAATATCTGGTGGTCTGCGGTAGAACATTTCAAAGAGGTTATCTCGGTCTAAATAGAGCACCTGATTGACATCCCCTATCAGCAGTATTTCGTCTGCTCCGCAGACTCTGCTTGCCATAACTATCGCCCCAAAGTGGTTCATCAGTCGTCCTCGTCTACTATCAGCCGTTTACACCTTTCTAATTCTTTTCGTACCCCGTTTGCGAGCATTGAGGCCCAAGTACGGAGTTGGCTGTTTACCAGATTCCCTATAAGCACGAACAACCTCTTTCGAAGTTCATTTACTGCTTCTGTTGTACTTGTGATTATAATGTCCCTATCTAAATTAAATTGTTCCAATATCCTAGTTGTTTTACCACATCCAGGAACACCATTGAGCTATTGTACTCTAGGCACCTCCTGCATATATGATGGTGTGGAATCCTGATTATAGTCAAGGCATGTAACTTTTTCAGCATTCTATCCCCCAATGTTATCCTCATACATTTGACGATAACCATAATGGAATCATTAACAAGAGTGTTGAACATGAGCAATCCTGTTCTTCTGGTTTCCTCTTCGTTCAACTCCATAAAGCCAGAAATTGTATTATACGACACCACATATGTTGTACCTTTAATTTTACCCGCGATTCTGTCTGGCCGGTATCGTTATTATATATGGCAGCTTCTGCCTCCTTGAGTTTTACTTGTGATATATAGTGGTACAGTATATAGGATTAGGATTTATATGTAAATGCCAAAGACAAGAACGAATATTGGTGACACGAAGTTCTTGCCTATTACGACAGAGGTTCACCAATATCGGTCTCTTTATTTTTTTTTTTTTTAGATACCCAGCTTACATTCGGGACCGGATAGCTATTATCGACGAATGTCAGACTCAAGGCATGTCAACAACAGATGCAGGAATTACTATTTATAGATGGGTAAGCCAGAGGGATCGATTGGGACCTTTCTTGTTTTTGAGAGAGAGCTATGCGGACCATTTACTGCAAGGAAGCTCGGGTATTCTTAAGGTTGCTATACATTATATCTACAATAACGTATTTTTTTAGCTTTACGCTTTTTTCCCGCATAGCAGGGCAGATAGAAACTACCTAGTGTTAACTCCGCACTTCATTTTCCACCGAATTCGAGACATTACGTGTTGAGTGGTAGAACTCAACGCCGCACTTTGTCTTACTAGAGCGAGGAAGTGAGAAGCCCAAATAAGCGCTGTTTGGATCCACTGGCGTGAGGTTTGATACAAGCGCATTATCCAAACATTTTATACGGAAGTTCTTTTAAACAAAATCGATCGTCTGCCAGATCTTGGCAAACTCGCAAGCTTCACTTCATGGAAATGAAGATGCTTAGGCTGAAGTATGCGCAGCGCTGGGTAATCGTATACATCTCACATTTATTTGTAGATTAGATTTGCAAACCCGTAGTGCGTATAAGCTCCAAGAGCATCATCTACAGATGGTGTTTCCAGGTTGGGCGTAGGCCTATGAAATATATTTTATTTTATTTATTTATTTATGTTAGAATAAGATGCTTTCCTATATTTCTCCCTGGAGTTACAACTCTGGGACTACCAAGAAAGAGCCAGCGGATCAAATATAGAGAATGTTGCAGATTATATATTCTTATTATGCGGACCGAGTTCTTTTTAGTTAAATTTACATAAAACTTTTTACACTCGAGTATAATTCATTCGTGAAAAAATTACAAATACCTGCAAAATATTATGCAGTGGTTGCAAGAAAAAATTACGTGGCTGCCATAAATGTATGGAACAATAATGGGGCAACAAATACGTTTCGTTGTTTTTACTATGGCTGCCTTTTGTTATTGTATTTAGATGTTTATAGGCTAGGCCAAGATTACTGCCAAGTAAGAGAAAAAGAAGTAAAAGCTGGTTTAAGGGAAGTTGAAGATTACTAAATTTAATACTCTTTATACACCATTTAAAGTGGTACTATTATTATAGAAGTACTTATATAGAAAGAATGCTCTATTGCAGAATTATAACAAATTTAATTTTTAAACTTTTTGATATTTAATATAAGAATTTGATCAGGTCTTTAATGGCTGTATAGTAAATTTAATTAAATCACAATCTTCATTAGACAGTATTTAATAAGAAAGGTATACCTATTTAAAGATTATATAGAAAAGTGCAGAAGGCTTGTGTATAAAGCAATATACTCACTGTTAAGGCAGTGCATAATTGACACGTCAATGGAGCTACTGGTTGTAATAAAAACCAGTAGAATAACTTAAATATGCAAATGTGCTTTATACATCTGAAATAATAAAGGTTACTCAGTCATTTATTTTTGTTTTATTTTGATAGGGATCCAATAGTACCCTTGAAACATTTATGGTTAACTTTTTTAGTTGTAATATTTAGCGCGCGACTAATTTTTTTTGGTGAATAGCAGGCTACTGCCAGTTATCTGCATCCTATTATGGTCACAACATTTAGTTAGAAAAAAATTTTAGTACTCACAATATATTATAATAATCATAAATTGTTTACTTCTATATTAAAATGCTGTATACTTATAATTTTGATTTACACAAAAAAATTCAACAATTAAATGCATGCATCTTTTAATTACTTTAAAGTAGGAACCTAAAGTTAAGAGAGTCTTGTCCATTTTGTCAGATTTCAAAACTAAAATAAATTGAATTTAAATTAATTCCAACATGTATGACTCAGACCCACAACCAATCAGGTTTAATTTCATACAGTCTACTGCACCAAAATAGATTGCTTATTAAGAACTTAAAATGTCAGTTTTATAAGTCTTTCTTTGCCCTGTAAATGTGGGAAGTTCATAAAGATAAGAAAATGTGCTATTTAGTAATTTTTAATAAGCATTTATCTATGTCTTCATTCCAGTCTATAAAACCTTTGTTTGTTAGAAATATTTTTTCATATATAAATCCAGATGATTCTGAAAAAAGTATGTACAGGATTAAATACTTCTGTATTATGTGATGTAATTTATTTTTTAAACACAACAATTACCTAATACCATTAAAAATTCACCAAATGTATCTTTGTTTCGTATAACACTGGCAATGTATATGTGAATATTGTTATTTCTCTTATGAAATAGATTTAGAACATTTATTAATGACTGTAATATAGAAGGATCATACACTATATCCGATCCAATTATAATATCTGGCACTATAGTAGAGGATAATTCATCAATTTCATTCCAATCTAACATCAAAACACCTAAAACATTATAATAAAAAAATTAACAGGTAAAATCATCATAACTTGTATTACATCTATTAAATTTAATTTTGTTTTTAGTAAATAATAATTCTTTTCTTAATATTACAATACTACCTATTACTGTATCTTCTATTTTATAAATTGTCTTTGCTTCACTTTGTTCAGAACAAGCACTAGGAAAATTTATATGGATATTTTCATTGATAGTTTTAAGTACTTCTGTATGACAATCAGTCATTAGCATATATTCTATACCACAATGCTTAGCTATTGTTATGCCAGTTAACCCAACTCCAGAACCGAGTTCTAATATTTTCTTATTAGAAAATATTTGCTTATTACTTAAGGACCAATCTGATAACATAAGTGCAGCCTACACAACAAAATAGTACAAATTAATAGTTTATAAATATGCTATAAAATAAGAGTTAAAAAATAGGGTGCTAAGTAAAAGCATTATTTTATAAAAAATATATTAATAAAGATGAATTTTAAGTTAAATTAATGACATAATCTTACCTCCCAAGTTCGCAATCCAGTAGTTCCATTAATCACCATATTTTTTGTTTCTTTTATGGTTATAACATTGTTTAAATCATTGTTTAATACATAATGTTGATAATTGTAAATATTATAATTATTATTATTTGTCATGGTGGAACATACAAATTTATATATATCATCATGAACTTCTTGGCTAGTTTCCAAGAGTTCAATTAATTCTTTAAAATATAATGTACAGAATTTTATGTTACAAGGATATTTTTTAAATAAAGATGAGTAAACAGTTTGTTTTAAAAGCTTTTCTTGGTAATCCCATGTTAGCAATTCAATGTCTTCAGGCTGCAAAATAAATGACTGCTAGATTAAATATACTTTATAAAAATATATAAAGTAAAGATAATAAATAACTTATAATCTCAGTTTTACTTACTGTAAGCTTTAAGTGTAAACCTTTATAGAAGCTCAATATAAGATTATTAACCAAATTGTTACTTTTACACATAATGTTGTTTTATTAAAATATATTATTGTAGCTTAAAGACGTAAATACTACAATATTACCGAATGTAACTATTAAATAACCTTTATTAAAAAATAAAATTAAGTTAGAAATAGTTTTTTGTCTGATAATTTGCAAACTTAATTGTTATTTTGATTTAGACTTTGTAATATTTGATTGTTACTTTGAGCTTATGGACAGTTGACATAAAACTGAAGTATAAGAATATAAGTTTGTTATTGTCTGCTATCTCATTTTTAATTATTTTTCATTATATTATTAGTGCTATATTAATTTGAAAGACTTTATTTTTGAACTGTTATTTTGTAATATTTTAAAACTATTGCATATATAACTGACCAATTTCCGTAGCTTTTTCTTCTTTCTGCGTGACATTCCTTGGTACAATTAATATTGATAAAAGGACACGCCTAAAAAACATTACAAATATTGAATGTTTTTATTTCAATTATTATGCAATATAAAGCACAGATATTATAATTAATGCCAAAGATAAATATGATAATTGAGACTAGTTAATTGTGAATAAATTCAATACACAATGTCCAGTATTTTTGAACATTGTTTTTAACTTTATAAATTATTTAGACCATTCTGAATGATATGGAGAAAATTTACTTATTTTTCAAATGTCAATGTCAAATAATTATATCTAAGAGGTTATTTTAAAATTTATGTTTCTAGTTTTTTGCAGCGCTACAGTTTTTTGCGTATTTAAAATTTCATTTCTAGATGTCAGATAGTAGTGAAGTAATAAATAATAAGTCAGAAGATGGGGATACTAATCAAGGAAGTGAAAAGAAAGAGAGCTGGGGTTATGATTTATATCCTGAAAGACGAGGAACGTTTAAGCCATCGGTGTCCAATATACTTTTAGGTAGAGAAGGAAAAGAAGGTATAGAAAAGATAAAGTGTGAAAAAAATGTTTACAAATGCATAAAAGAGAGTAAGTAATTTCCTGTATTGTAGCAAAGCTATTTCATGATTTAATTATAAAACTATTATTCCAATATTTAATTTTTTATTTGTTGTTGGTTAAAGTTTTAAGTCTTTTTGTAGATCCACTATTGTTGTCTCATTTTTATAGGTCCCATTGTAAAGGTTATGATGGCGGCACTCAGAAGCTCTGGTTGGTTAGTTGACATATACTATATGATTATGTACTATACTCACAATATTTGCAATAGATTATATATTTAATTTTATTGCAGTCCAATTGACATAAGGAGACATATATCTTGTGAAGTGTGTGATTATTCAGTAAGTGGAGGATATGACCCCCAGTTAAACCAGGTATCTTATATTTTTTATTGTACATATCTTTTATCTCTTACAGTAATATTAGTTAAGACATTATCTTTCTCCACAACTAGCTTCTTTATAGTATTTTTCATGTTTTTAGATTGTTGTGTGCCAAAATGTATCAACAAGGAAGGGTATGGTGCAAGGTGTGTTGACTCATGAAATGATCCACATGTTTGACTATTGTCGCAATGAATTAGACTTTAGGAACATGGAACATTTAGCTTGTACAGAAATAAGAGCTGCTAATCTTACACATTGTTCCTTTGTAAGTGCCTGGTCTCAAGGGGATGCTACTTTCACCAAAATAAGAAAAGCTCATGAGGTAATGTCAACAATACTATAAGTTATAATACAATACAATTGAAATTAATTTTCATTCATTAAATTGGATCTAATTGTAGGACTGTGTTAAGACCAAAGCTCTATATTCAGTATTAGCTGTACGTCAAATAGGCAAGAAGGAAGCTGTTGATGTAATAGAAAAAGTTTTTCCAAAATGTTACAATGACTTAGAACCTATTGGTAGAAGAATAAGGCGAAACTCAAATGACATGGATCGGGCTTATCGGGAAGCATCTTACTATGGATATGAATAATTAGAGAGTAGAAAGAAAGTGTAGATATATATATGTTATTGCATTTTTGATGCAGTAGTAAATTAAATAAAAGAAATGTTAAATTATTCAAAATAATGTCTTTTATTCAACTATTTACAAGTATAAGTATGGTCTAATTTGATAAATATTCAATACTGTCCCGTAACTAGTTAGTGACTTCCAAAATTATTTATTTAAGCACAAAATAGCAATCCTATTACAATTACAATTTTCATAAGCACTAGTAACTAGTATTTGCGATTGAAGTAAAATTTGACAGACAAGTTTACAAAAACAGATTATAGATTACATAATATATTTTTAAAATGCAGATTTTAACATAAATATTAAAGAAATTAACATTTGATAACAATTTAATATTCCCATAATTTAAGATCTATTTCTAGTAATTTATTTAAATAAAAATTAGATCTAAAAAACTGTAAACATGCAATAACATTAGACCTCAACATTTAATTTCTGTAAAAAAAATTTAAACAATAACATTTTTAAGTGTTCTAACTATGAAGGATTGTTTCTTTTTTCAAATGTAATATGTATTTTGATAAAACTCGCGTAAGAATTGTAAATTAGCCTTGTAGTATAATTTTTAAATTATTGATTTCGTTTACAAGTGAGGCTATTGATTAATTTTAATTTTCTGTTGATTGGACATCAATTTGAACAAATTACTTATGGGACAAGATTTATGAATTTGGAATTTTGTGCATAGAAAATATTTGTGCTTACATGCTTCGAGAGTTAACGGTGAGCAATTAAAGCAATTCATGGTAACAACAACTTAACTCTATTTCATTGCTATTTACACATGACTAGAGCAATAAATTTCGGTAATATCTTAAAAATATTGATAAAATAGAATAAATTTGTTTTGAATTGTTTGTATATACATAATATACACGTTTTTTACAACGCCGGGAAAGCATGGCAAGTAAAATTGAACATTTGTCAAAAATATATAGATTTTACTATAGGCTTAGACTTTACATTGTTTGTAAATAGAAGTTACAGTACATATATAGATAACAATTTATATAATATATCTTAATTAACATTATTATAAGAAAATTTAATCAAGATAATATATGTCCATATTGTAGAAGTAAATAGCAAGCAAATTTTCGCGCATTTTGTATAACGTTTATAGAATAGAGTCGTTAGCCTAATCACAAAAACCTTTTATTTATCTAATGATACGTAGCAAAAGGCACGGTAATAAGGCGTGACGTAGAACATTATTCATTCTGTTGAATTTTAGTGGTCCCAATGTTGCTTCAAATATTAATTGATACTTAAAAGCAATTAAATGTTATGATAATATCATTTATTCAATTTTGTGTATAAACAAGCAACAAAGAGGGATTCTATTTCAGACAGATATTCATTTTAATCATATTTTAAAATAAAAAAAAATCTTAAGCCATAATATTGTCATTGTTTCGCAATGCACAAAAATAGTTCTATAAATATACGAGTACATCATTGTTAAAATATAATGAAAATCAATAAAAAGAAAACATTACTTTAAATTATACAATTGGTAAGAGAAAATTATAAAATTAAATTCTATCCGCACAAAGAAGAGATATTATAAAATTAAATTCTCTCCGCAAAAAAATAAAGATGCGTACAGATAAAAGATATTATATTATAGAAACTAATAACAAAATAAGTCTATTTTTACACAGTGAGAATAGTAATTTATATCAAGATTAGACAAAGGACGGATAAAATATTACACACATAAGAGTAGGTATTTAAAATGTCACACATTTTTTCATGTATTCCATACAAGTAGGTGTATTTGTAGAAATATTATTTAGTATATATATTTAGAAGATATACCTACATAAAAATAATGAATATAATAAATACTTTATATATTATTAAGACTGGCTACTGAATAAATTCGAAACATTAAAAAAAATAATTAAAATAAAATTCAATAACATAACATATCAATAAACTTTGAAAATCTATCAAACAATTATCTTAAGCTTAACTACGTGTCAAATGTAATTCAAACATTTTTAATAAAATTATCTTATTAAGGTATGTACATGTAAATAAATGTCTTTGTGACTCAACAGTCACATAAAAAAGTCACTCGTGCATCGCATGATGCGCTTCACTGAGATAAGTGGTCCAGTAAATAATGGTGAAGAGGAGGAAACAAATGGGAAACAATATGAGAGCGAACTTGTCGAGAGCGCCATCTTGGGCGCCACAAAACATGACGCCCCTGTCGACCATAGCGGCAAATCTTACGTAGAAACTTCCAGACGAATCACCGGCTGCCATCGTCTCTAATATTGGCGAGTCCTGAGAAAATGAAAAAAAATTAAATTGTTTTTGAAATACCAAACGATATACGTGTCATGGCAGTTCTACAGATTCTAACAATACTCATAAAACTACACATTCTTTTTACGTACCTGTGTGCAATGCGATGAAAGCATTGGTGTAAAGTATACCGAGTTATTTTTAGCTTAGATAATAAAATACCTAATACCTATATTACTTTACGGAATTTATTACGGAAGCTTCAAAATATATCTAGCACTAGTTTGTTCAGATAGCTTAAGAACTGTTCTACATCAACATATTTTACAATCTACGTTTACTTAAGTACAATTTTAAATAGTCATAGTATTTGTGTTTTAGTCTATTTTGTACTGCTGGTAAGGTGATCCACACAATGGCGTGTTCATTGAACTGTTTTACCTTACTAACTGTTCTCGTCTCACATCCGACTTTATTGTCTCTCCGAAGCCTTCTTTCCGAAGATGTTAACTAAAAATTTGCCTAATTTTAAAATCAATAACTAGTTTTGTATTTTTAATTTACTTAAATCTGACATTCGAGTAACATATCCTATAGTTATTAATATTTTGATTAAAATATATGTACTTAATTTAACATCTTTGGAGTAAGCGTATTTGTTCTATTACTGTTAATCGGTTTAACTATATGTTAACGTTCTACAAGCTTTTGCTTTTTCTTGAACGGCAGTGCTAGAAAGTTATTTTAGCAAGATATTTACCCTCTGTATCGTTTGATGAGAGAACTGTTGTTTAAGCCCTTCATCTTCAACGCTCAGTTGCGGAGAGAAAACACCACCTTGTGGCGTTCCGCTCACTGGTGTGCTTAATCTCTGCAAGTGAACAAGCAGTACGTAAAATAAAAGATTTTTATATTTAATATTATATTTTTATATTATAGGTATATCTCACAGAGGGTCAATAAATCATATGTTAAATATAGAATCAACGCATATTTAAGGGAATATTTAAAAAAAATATGTTATATTATACCGAAAAAAGTGTGGTTTGTTAATAATTTACACGCAGTAAATAAGTTATTTATTAGTAAGTAACTCATCAAAAGTGAGTAAGTAAAATGTATTTATAGTAAGTGTCATATAGGAAAGCAAAAGCGTTGCCGACAGATTAGTTACCTACGTTTACGCACAAACGTTTCGAATTTGATTAAATATGTGTATTTATAAGAAATGTGTTTGTTGTGTTTAGAACAAGCGTGATTTTTATAATGGAAATCGAGTGATAAGGAACTATAGAAGTGTTAAAATAATTAAACTAACTAATCGATCTATTGAAAGTTAATAGGGTAATATTATGTCCATTTATTAGAATTTAAGCACCTGTGAGTGATTGATATGTAGAGGTGGTGCTATTTGCGCGGCAGAGGCGGCCCGTCGTAAGTCCTGCCGCCGCCGGCTCCAGCTCTTGTCGTAGCGGATGCCGAACAGGACCACAAAGTATTCCAACAGAGCGAGGAACACGAATATAGTACATGAGATCAGCCAAACCTCGATACACTTGAGTTCTAAAGCGTCTGGGGAATGAGTGCTGCGAAAATAAATTAACCTGTCATCAATAATATTTTCAAATTGCTTTCATTTTTTTTATTTTAATAATTTAAGTTGCTTATAAAGCTTAAAAAATATTAAAAATCTATCTGTATATAACAAAGAATAAAAATTTATCTGTATATAATACATTTTAAACAGATACATATTTAATAACTGTATATAATAAAGTTATTAAAACTGTATCCGCTTAAAATGGAATAAAAAAATAATTTATACAACCCAATTACGATAATTTCTTGTTACATGTATCTGCATACACCTTATAATAAAATATACAATTACGTTACAGAAAAATTATTCAAATTACAGTCATTTTTTTGATTAGAACAGGTCCTTTTTCCTGAATGAACACGCTACGGTTGTTTTGGTTTTGCCTTCTGCTAATAAATATTTAGACAAAGTTTTGAAGTGAGTGTTATGGAAATAAAAGTAACTTGTGTTGTGTAAAAAATGTACATAACTTAATTTTTTATCATTATTTACCTGACTGTATCAAACATGGTGACAAGTGAAAGCAATGTAGTCACAAGCAACACCATACGACCCGGCACAATCTCGGGTATGACACAAAAACTGCCCCAGGATATGATGACGAATAGAGACGATGGTAGGTAGCTCTCAAGGAGGTAGCTCCGCAGTTCCCTAGAAAGCTTGATTCGCAATCTCGCTGCGGAATGCTCACCTGGAAATTTAATTTATTGTATATAATTATATAAATAGTTTTTTAGTGAAATAAAAAATATATACATATTTTGAAATAAATTTTATATATATAAGAGTAAATCTTATATATATAAGAGTAAACTTCACTTATATCTAAATTTATAAAGTATTTTGTAAGCCACTTTCAACGCGCTTTTTTTATAAATAGCATAGGAACAACATTTTGCTGATGCTTTCTAAATTAATGTTATTAGGAGAATCTTAGGAATGGCATTATTAGCACGCGATGAAGGAGCGGCTACTATGTTTTAGCAAGTTGTTTCGCTTTTTTATGTTATTTTATAATTTTGTTTTTGTGAATTGTTACATTATTTAAGAATGTAATATTTCACATCTGAAGATCAAAATGTTCAATTTAATCATGTATTTTCGTGAAAGTTACTAACACCATAACCATGATAGAGAACATTTACGACTGATTAAATAAACATATGTACATCTAATAGTTACCATTAATCTATCATCCATTAAATAACTAATGTTATAGACATCTTATTTATACTACCACACCACAATTACAATAAAATTTGCACAAGTCACGGGTCATTAAGAGATCAACTTAATTATTAGCTACTTGATATAATAGAAGAATATAAGTTATAACTATTGCATACTCTGTAAAAGTAGAGTGATAAAAAAGAATTTACTTGAACCGTGACTGGCAAACAGCGGCATGCAAGCGTACAACACTGCGTAGCGTTAGTATGGTACCAATTAATACATACAATTGCGCAAACTGAAGCGCAAAGCAATAAATATACATTTACCTTCACCAAAATTTCGAATATGATTACTTTTGTCCGTAACAAATGTGACCACGTATTTCGGGAGGCGGAATTCGCGGCGTTGTCCTCCAGCGAGACCGAACCACGGCGCTACTTCCCGCCACTCGAAACGCACATCTTCTGTAGTGTATTTGTCTATAAAATTGTATTTTAATTTTCGTTTTCGAAATCGTAATGGCAGCATCGCAACATAGCAGCTTATGTTGTAAATTAAGTGAAAAGCTCCCTTTTTGCTCATACATTATCCCTACGAAACTTAGATTTTGATATTTTACCGATTTTGTATATATATATATATATATATATATATATATATATATATATATATATATTTATATATATATATATATATATATATATATATATATATATATATAGTAACGACCATTTAATCATATATAATATTAGTTAATTAATTTTTAAGGATATTTGTAGTACATATATAGCACGACGGCGAAACGCAATATATAATAAAGAAATAATAAAGTCGCGTGCTGTAATGGCTGAAGTTTAAAATAATTATACTTACAACTGCTGAAGTCTATAGCGCAATTTTGTACATCCAATGGATAAAGAACGAAATCCATTTCACATTTTATAGTTATTGTGGCACTGAAAAAAGAAAACATTATCGTTAATGTTCCATTATTAAAAATATTTAAGCGAAGTCCACCTGATGTATTGAAACATGTTTTCAGAATGATATTTATTATTCGGTTTCTATCTATATTTATAAAGTAAACAATTTTAATGAGCAAGCAAAACATTTGTTGATTATTTTAATTAAATGATTAAAAATATAAATTTTATATTACAAATTATGTAAATCATTTACGAAATAATTGTACATTATTTTTTTCTTAG
The DNA here is from genome assembly GCA_032432895.1 of Dryadula phaetusa. NCBI lineage: Eukaryota > Metazoa > Arthropoda > Insecta > Lepidoptera > Nymphalidae > Dryadula > Dryadula phaetusa. Next base: position 120,467 of record JAOYRS010000027.1, read on the forward strand.
CTACCATCTTTTATTCCTTATAGCAGGGTAGACAGGAGTACCTAGTGTCAAGACACTCCGTACTCAACTTTCCGCCGAATTTGAGACATTTTGTGTTAAGTGGCGGAACTCAACGCCGCATTTTGTCTTACCAGAGCGAGGAGATGAAAATAATTTAAATATAATCTTTCCCCCGAGTGGGGATCGAACCCACAATCCTTCGCGTTACAGTCAGACGCTGTCTGTCTGCGCAACGGAGTGCTTATTATTTCAAAAACTAAAAGTAGGTGCTACTGCTAATTACTATTTAAAAAGGAATATAAATACCTACCCTATACTGACAGAAACGGTGCGATTAGCATACAATCGCAATGAAGCCATTTCCTGGAGAACTGACATTATTTTCATCGTTTGAAGCTGCCATATATAAAGGTCTGGAGTCCAGATCAGTTGCCGGAACTCCCAGGGTAAGTCAATGTAGGGCATATGATGAGGCATTTTGAGACGCAAGTCTTCCCATGAAACTTGCAGGAAAGCGTCTAATGTGATCTCCTTTAATAAATAATAAAGAAGTATTAATTTTTATGTATACAAATAATGTCGTGAAGACTGCGTAATTTTAATTACCAATAATGTAACTGTTGGTTTTTAATATACTGTAAGTCCACGCCCTGTCTTTAGCAAGATAGCTCTATTTGTGAGCTAATTCATCTTTTATTGTTTTTTTAGACAAGCTCATTTATTGTTTTGTAAGTTTCAAGAACATAAGACAAGCTCTTTGATAAATAACGTAAAGTGTCAAGACGTTCCGTTCCTCACTTTCCGCCTGAATCTAGAGATTGCACGTGTTAAGACAAATCTCAGCGTCATGCATTGTCGTATCAGAGCGGAGAAATTAACATAATTTCAATATTATCCGACTAGAGTTCGAACCCACATTAAATATTATCTCTAAGTTTCTCAAAGAATTAATTTAGAGGTTTTTTCAAAAGTATTAATTTTTAAATATTTAATGTATTAAATAATAAAAAGTATTTTTTAAGTAAGTTAATAATTTTTATTATAATATTATTAGGTACCTCTCTATTTTCGTCTACTCCAGAGACTCTGTTGACGTTTACTCCAATGTAAACTGTCGTATTTTTACCTGCAAAAGTGAAATTACAATCAGACCTTGATTTTCATTGAATCGCTATAAACTGTTGCATAGATCGTAGTCGTTAAGGTCATCGTCCAAAAAACGAAGCGCTATATATTTTTGATTTTAAAACAAAGTGGATTCTTAATTTTAATCTATTCTTACTTGTTTCTAAATATGTATAAGAATAATGTTTACTATTTTTTAAAAAAATAAATAAGTAGATAACAGTGATTTTGTTACCAATAGCCTGTTTAAGAAAATTACTAATATACAATAGGCGATATCTATTGTTATGGTTAGTGTTACAAAATTATAAATAATGTAAGCTATAATATTATAACAAAATATTTGCAGAAGGCTTTTGACTGCGTACCTTGTCAATGCGATTCAAGGGGATCCCTGAAGCCTATATTGAAATTATCGGAGACATGTACTCTGATTCTATTTTAATGGTTAGGACTAATGTTGGTTACATGAAACCCTTTCTGATTACGGTAGATGAGAGCCGGTTTGAGCTGGAGCAGAGAGTGAAACTCTAAAAGGGTACGCTTGAGAATACCGGCTGGAAGTTGTGAAACAGGAAATGAGGGCCTAGACCCATTGGCCCTCATAACATGTTTCCCCATCCACCAAGGATACAAAAGATATTTCTTGGCAAATTCTTGCAAAAGTTGAACAGTAAGTGGGAAGGCAGACCCTAGGTAGAGCAAGGATAAATCTAGGAAGCAATAGAAAGTAAGAAGAAGTAAGCAGAAGAAGTTGTGTTTGCGGGTAATATTAAATTTTAAATGAAACTATATTTAACCGGATTAATCGCGAACACTTTACAGTAGTCCGTGGTCACAGGTAGACTGACACAGGTCTACGTGTGACCACGGACTACTGTAAAGTGTTCGAAACGTCAGGTGTCCAAAAATGTATTTTCGAATACCAAATATACGCGATTAATCCGGTTAAATAGTTTCATTTAAAATGTATAAAAATCGCGAAAATCAAAGATCTTATAATATTAAATTTATACGTAGTATATTAATATAGTGATGTTAAATAATAAAACAACAGAATAAAATCTTCTACGCTTTTTATGTGAATAGTTATTTTTTAATTGTGCTGTTCATTTGTGGACCATCAGCCTTATCAGTGGCTTTGCGGCGCCCGTTGGAGATATCACCGATACGCCCGTCTTTACTATCGGGCTTGTTCGAATATAATAAAATTTAACCAAGCTACCTACTTAATGAAATGTTACCCTAATTTGTGAATAGAATAAAACTAATTATTTTAAAAACATAATTCACTTGCTTCACTAATTATCCACGTAACGGCTCAGACAAGAAGTATATAAAAACTAACAACATTATAAATATATGCTAGTTATTATAGTAAATACTATATACGAAAATTATTATGTTCAGGATTAAAAGTTGCAAACTTTGTAAGACTGAAATATTAAATTACAAAAAAATTATATACAAGGCGACTAGAACAATTATTTTGATTTACGTAAGAATCATTACTGTTGCGCTGATATTATATTAAAAATTATAAATATATATATATATATATATATATATATATATATATATATATATATATATATATATATATATATATATATATATATATAATATATAAGAAATGTTTAGACACGCTCTGTCTATAACAAATTACTGTTTGAGTAATGATTGGTTGGATGGCCGACAGTTTCGCTGAATAATGTCCGGTGTAAAGTGGATAGCTGTCTACTTTAGTCAAATCATCAACGCATGCTAAAGTAAAAAAAAAACTAAAAATAAACGCCTTTAAAAATAATGAATTTAGGTTGCTTAAATAGGGCGGCTCTTGTTTGCGGTGTTACCCTGACCTTTGTTGTTTAACAAGCGCATGTCATAAGCATCAAATATGGAAAATTAAAATCTGTTGATTTTCTATGGGAATATTAAATTATAATTGAAAATAAACATCATATAAAGGCTATGTAAGTATATAAACTATTTTAATATTATGTAAGTGTTATTCCACAATTAGGATGAGGTAACTTAATTACACAAGTGATTAAAATTTGAACGCAGAGAGATTCGAATCTGAACCCTCTAAGAAATATACAATTGTATTGCGTCAAAATATACAATTGAATAAGCATATAAACTTATATTATTATAAAGATAGTAGATACATGTTATTATGATGGATGTACTTACCAGGTGGAATGTTTCTACTATAGTTAGTTGGAAGTTCATATGAATGGTGACCCATATACAGGATCTGGCTGCAAAAAAAATTATGAATTAAATACAGTATATATATATATATATATATATATATATATATATATATATATATATATATATATATATATATATATCAACTGTTGCTTATACTATTTACTTAATTTATTTATTAATAATTTATATTAGTTTTATTTTTTTACATAAACCATGTTGATTTTCGTGAAAAATATACATTAATATCGTACTCGTACACGTTTATTGTGAGGTAGGCAACCTAATGATGACATTCAGTTTTTCACATGACTTACCATGGTTAAAGCTAATTACATACAAAGCGAAGAGATAGTTATTTTGTATCTTTTTACTAAGTTCGCAAATTGTTACAACGTAAAGCTAAGAATAAGTTAATAAAGTAATTTCTGTAATAAAACTATTGATGATCTGAAGTCTGTATTCTAATATTTTTATAGAAGAGGCGGCTTGGCCTAAGTGCGTTAACACGCCGGCTTAATAGTTTATTTGCGGATATGTGTTGGAAATTTGAACTACATGAGTAACTTTTTGTCTTATACTTTGTTAATATTTATTTCTTTGGAACACCAAATTTTCACACTTACACAATGAACTTTTAGGAATGTTTTAATGAAAAAAAAAACAAATTTAAATAACTACAAAAAGGACGCAAATGTCGCGAATTTAGTGGAAAGCGGAGTAAGGAGTGTCTTGACGCTAGGTGCTTTCTGTCTACCCTGCTATGCGGGATAAAAAGCGTGAAGCTAAAAAGAGGACCTAGAATCACATAATAATACTCAGTTCTTTTGCTTTGAAATCTTAATTTATTAAAATATAGAATAAAATCTTTATAGCAATAACTGAAGAAAAAAATTATCGTCATAAAATTTTACATTACTTTGGTATAGAGAGTATTAGTATTGTTATATTTGTGAACTGCACTAATGCTACTAGCTATTTATTTGCTAAACAATTTTAAGTGACCTACTCTTAATATACTGACACAAAATACTTATATTGGACCAAATCTCTCTTAAAATATTTTGTTCTAATTTTTTATTTAGATCACTATTATTATTAAGGGAGATGATAGAAAACATCCAAAGATAGGAAACAACCAATGAACTATGTCGATGATTTTTCGCGTAAGAAATTAAATAAACGTACGAAAACTTTTCTGCGCTACGTTTCAAGTATAGTTGTTTGGGGTCCATTGGGTCCAGGAATTCCACTGAATCAGGGAGAGTGATGACGATTGATTGTGCCTGTGTCTGTGTAAGCGTTAGCGCGCCTTAAAATATTCTACACATTTGACCACTTTTCTTTACGATGTTTTCGTGCGCATGCACATAGAAATGAATAACATATGGAGTAGTCCATGGCCAAAATCGGTCGGAGAGATTATCATCATCTCATATTTCTAAAATTAATAGCAAGTACTTACTTAATAAACCTATATTGACTTTATTTTATGCCTAATAACTTAGGCTATATTAGGCTAACTTATTTTGTGGGCCCAAACTAGCGCCATTCTGATTAGAATTATAAGTAGTCTTGTATTTTCTTGATTTCAAATTCCTTTGTATATTTTTTACAATCTCGACTTCAAAATATATTATCAGTGGGAATATGAAAAATTTCAAAGCATGGCATGTCAGATACTGCTAACCGTTGTATTCCGTCATGCATCGAGCAGGCTTTTTAGTGAAAATTAGCATAGTAATCATGTTTCGCTTTGTTGATACAAATAAGATTTTTTAAAAAATATAATTTACAAAGTAAAAGCAATGTTTATGTAGCTAATTATTTTATAGCTTCTTATATTACTGCAAAATCTCAAAAGGTACACTTTAATTACGAACAAGTTAATTAATTAGCTCTAAATAAAAATAATAGTACATTAAAATCATTAATTTTATTTAAACTATTAATTCTGATCCGCATACCCGTATGGCAAGGTACATAAAATGGGAGAAACGAAAATAATTATATATAATCATTTTAATCAAACACAAACTAATCGTTTCGGTTAGATACTTTCTCACTATGACATAATAAATGCACAATTACCGACATAAGTCAAAATATATTTTTACCATCTATATATTAAGCTTTTTTTATTATTAAATTTAGTAAATAATAAGTTTCCTGTATTTCAAACTCAGAAACTAACTTGAAAAGTATTTTAATATTAATTTCCCACTAAACTCTAAGCTATCTATAAGGTCAGTTATGTGATTCTCCGTGAATATTCATTTCAATTTACTTTACACTTAAAATATTACTGATAGATTTCTCTGAACTGACGGTTGCTTGAAGTATTAACATGGAATAGCATTATTAGGATTGCTCTTTCATGAATAGAGGCTGCACCAAAACGAGGTTTATATGATTCTATGTTAATTTATCATATATTCCACTCTATTTTATTTTAATATTTATTTCATAGCAATATTGGATATAGAAAAACCTATAAGAAAAAACTACTTTCTCAGATCAAACATCTAAAATATACAACAAGATGCATACTGCATGATGTGTTACGATTTATATTAATGTGATCATCTTTACTTAATTAAAAGTACTCTGATTAACGCAACGCTTATTTGACTGATTTCATATATCTATTCTAATATATGTATAAGTATAAATAATATTGGATTTAATTCCTTCCTTTGCCATATGAACGGTAATCATGACGAAATATGATACTCTAAATGATTTTTGATTAAAATCCTTTTATATGCAAAGATTTTCTTCGTGTATTAAGGATAATTTTATTAAAAGGCAATAATTATTGCACTAGTAACCGTGACATTATACAGTGCTGCTCATGACCAGTCAAGATCAGTTAAGACCACCTTCCCTTAATCCTGTTAAGATATTGACGTAGCCAGTAAAGTATGCCTACATAAAGTTGAGTTATACAAGGTTATATAATAACATAAATACTTAGGTAAATTGAAATTAAATGTGCTATATATCCTTAGAATTCAAAAAAAGTGTTTTTATATTGTAGTTATATATTTTTCTAAAAAGTTTAAGAAAATAAAGGGTTTATAGATAAATTTATGTATTCGAGAAAAAACTTTCGTTATAAAATTTACTAAAATTATATTTTTATTAATAAAACTCTCTAAATAAAATATTTAATCTCAATGTACAGAAATATTTTGTAGATTTTTTTTCAACTTTTAAATAATATTACAATTTTTTTATCACTGTGTCGTATTAATTATAATTTTACTGCTCATATATCATGATTCTAAATCTTTAAAATAGTAGTGAAAGCATCAAAAGTAGAGTAAAATATTATATTTGCTTATACAATGTTATATTTCTTTATATAAATATCAGAACTGTATTCATTATTTTTAATATGTAAATTATTTAAACTTATAATAATCACATGCTAGCAATTTTACACTACACAAATACTCTTAATGAGTTTAGTATATCTATCACATATTGCATGCTTTACATTTAAGACATGTTTTCTATTTGTATTTATCTATGTAAGTTTATTGTTGTCTTCCGTTTGAAGCAGACAAACAAAATTTTGCCAGCCGTTTATAAACGTCAGTTGTACAAGTTTAACTGCGCGTTTATGTTTCGCGGACATTTAATGCCTCTATTTTCCAGCCTTAGCGAAGCTTTAAAATAGATTAAAAGCTTCTTGAGGATTATTACAAGCAAGTACACCTTTATTGACTTTCGATATCTAATTATTTCATAAACAAGCTTCTATAATAAACTATCAATAAGTATCATAACTATATCTTATTTAAAAAGAAATCAGTTTAACTGTAAATGAAAATTGGTGTAACTTGTTAACCCATTTGCAGATGTTGGTAGCAACATACAGCAGCTATCGTATATTATAATTTCGGAATTTAATGTGACTATAATTGTAGTTTGCCTTTCAAAATGTTTCCGTTTATTTATTTTTCCTTCAAAAACAACTATTCTTCGCGTATTTATAATTAATTCTTATTCTAACAGCCTATCAATTATTATAGAGACCAAAAGGTCTTCAAAGTAAATAAGTAAATAATATATAATTGTTGAAACACACAAACAAAACACACACAAAAAAAATATCATTAGTTTTCAATTCGTATATATAACTAATAAATTATGGTTAGATAAGGTGGAACATATCGAATTTTTTATTTGGAAATATAATAAAACTCTTTATTAGGTACTCTGCTTTGCGCGAGAAAGCATGAAGGTGTGTTAAGTGAAGTATCGAATATTTTTCGTTTACATAACAACACAAGCGTAACATTTTACACAAACTTAGAAAGATTATGTCGTTAATATAATTATATGATTGTAACCGAATAGCTCGCTGATAGTAAATAGCATTCACACAAACGGACGAATCGGATTTATGTGAACTGGAGTCGTATGTGAAGCGTTATATCAACAATGAAAGTCGAGTTATAAAGTCAAATATGTGAAGCCAAAAAAATATTAAGCAATTTTTTTCCACCTACTGAATGTTATCACTAGACTATAAACAAATAATAAAATAATACATTATTTAATTAAGCGGAAAATTGTTCCAATACTTATCGGCAGGGAATTCTTGTCAGTTTTGAAGTCAAAAACCGGTTATTTTATTTTATCTTCAATAATTAAGTACGAGGCTAAGTAGGCAAGGCGTATACATATATATAGCTATTACCCTAAAATATTTTCAATGTTACATTTTTGACAATGAAAACGTTCGATTTCTCGAATGTTTTTGAATATATATATATATATATATATATATATATATATATATATATATATATGTATTTATTCCAATGTTACTTTGGATTCTGCTATCAAATTAGGTAGTATTGGAGAACGGAAGGCCTAAACAGGTTTTCTATATCATACCTAATGTAGATTAACAGTTTATCGTACATTTATATATTATCTTCTATCATTTGTAAATATAAAACATGAAATGAATATAAATATATACATTTCAAATATACTTTATGCCACATAACAAATAAATAACAAAGAAGAAATAATTAAAAAAAGCGAGCAATAAGGCGGCCTTATCGCTTAAAGCGATTTCTTCCAGGTAACCTTAGGATGTTGGACTTGTATAAAGTAGAAGAAGATAGTTTGTGCATTGAATAGTATATATGTATTTACTATTTTTAAAGTGTTATTCCACACTAAGGATAAAAAACATTTTTAAAAAAACAATTATAAAAATTTGAACGCAACGGGAATCGAATCCGCGCCTCTTGGACGGTATCCAAGACAAGACGGTATCCAAGAGGCGTGGTTTCGAATCCCACTGCGTTAAAATTTTTATATATTTTTTTCAAACAGTATATATGTATATATAAGTAATATAAAAAATAATTCTATACAACTAAAAAACAGATATAATCAATAACAATAACATTAATAATTACTTAAATATATAATTACATACAGGCGTACATACATACATACATACTACATTCACAAGTAAATATATAAATACAAACAAACCAGCATTGACACTTTAATGTCAAAAAAGAGCAATTTATTTTTTAAGGACAGTTTTAAATATTGGGCAGCTTTAAAAGTAGAAGAATTTGGGAAAGAAAGAAGAATGAAGAGGAATTTCAAGAAGTAGATTTTTGTCGGAGCGTAAGGAACGTACGTGTGTTTCGTGAAAAAAAACTGAATTGATCCTTCAAGTAGGGAGGGGAAGAAGGATTGAATAATGCAGAATATAATTATTGCTAAAACGCTAATTTAGTCTTTTTTATAATATAACTAGTGCACATTTTAGTCATCGATAAACAATCAATTATGTGGTTATTTAGTGAGTTGTAATGAGTTTGATAGCAGATCGTCGCAGGTATGTGTTGGCCGAGAGCCAGACCGTCTGCAGACCAAGCCCAGATCTTTTGACACATCAGAGGATCTTCTTTAATTTACAACGCGTAACCTGAGGTTAAACAGACACTTTATCTGTGACGTCGAAGCCATATGTCATATTGCAAATGCAAATACATACAGTCGACAGTTTTGCAATAGTCTATTAGATTGACTGTTATTATAGATAGTTTAATCGATATTTATTATGTTTTCACTTTGTTGTTGGCACCTTGCCTTTTGCTGTCTATTTGCAAATAATTGCAGGTAATTTATAAATTTGAATGATTATAGAGACATGTTTTTCGTTTTATGTTCAATAGACTTCAATTAAATTAAATATTCTGTGTATTTATCTATAAAAAATATTTATAAAAATTATATATATTTATAAAAATTATCTATATATATTTATAAAAAATATCTATATATATTTATAAAAATATAATATAGAATATTAAGCAAAGTAGGGCAAGAACCTTACTCGAGTTCTTAGATTGCAGTAGGTTACTATTTTTTTCTATGCGACATACGTGCATAACTGCTTTCCTAGATATTTAATATTATTTTGGTGACCATTTTTGGCGAACAAAAATGAAGGAAACTTTACTCAAATCAATAAATGTAATTTACTTTTATCTTACATTCTAGTTAATCGTCACACTCTAGTTAATCTGGTTCGTAATAGAGTTAAAACAAAAGACTGTCACAAAAACATATAAAGAAACGATGAAAAAGATTATAAGTAATTTTGATTCCACGATAGAAACACTCAAGGTTACGACAGTACGAAAAGTATATCACCGCTAATAGTGGTTCAATATTAATTATAGCACAAAATTAGGACATACGTTTAAGAAGATGCATCTATGAATACGACAGACGTACGGCGCTGGTGCAATGATAGGTATTCGGAGCAAGGGTTTATTTCTGTTGTCACAGTTATCCGACCCGCCGGTTTATATTTGGATGTATAATGACGCAGATGTTAACTGGTTAATTTTGGCGCCATTGAAAGGCTATTGTTGTCATTAAAACGAAAATATTATCGTTATATATTAGTTTTACGATTACACTCGCCCATTGTTTTCATATTTCCCGTGTAAATGGAACATTCAAAAGTATTTTCTTTATTTTTTACCGTCTTGTTTATAGCTTTTAAGTTTTTAGAAATATCTTTAGTGTTTCTGTACTAAACATACTCAATGCATATCTAAATCAGAGAGGGCGTGTTAAATGTCGTTTAAAGTAATTACAAACACACATACGCGTTTAATGTTAAAAACATGTTCAATTAAAAAATCTCGACAATACTATTTTGACAATTTCGGCCTCTACAGTTAGAATCACTAAAGAATATTAAGAGGTTAATCAAACATTAGTAAAATAAACAATATTTGGATTTTATTAAGAATTTTGGAGAGTTACGCTGAGATTAAATTCGTAAAACATAAAATAATTGCTACTTACTAGTTCGTTTCTGTGCTAAAATGTGTAATATATTGTTTATTTTAGTGTAGTGTTATGAACCAAAACAAAACATCAGATGGTAATGAAACAGTCAGCATCGCGGACGGGCTACGCTTTACCTAACAACTACTTAACAGTTACTGCCATAACTTCAAATATTTGTTGATATTATTGTAAAATACGCGTCTTCATCACAGCGAACTCTCTCCGTAAATTCAGTTTAAATCGTTCATTTTCTGTATGTTTTAAGTTCAAGGTTTCAGTGGTTTGTTTGTTTCAGTTGATTGGTCTTAGTTTGTCATCACATTTGGTTACGGCTCTGCGTCATTGTGACGTGATCATGTTAAGCTCTTCAAATTATGATTGTAAATATTTAACGTGTTAAACTAAAAATAAGAAAAATATATCTAAGTTTTTATCGTCAAGACACTCTGTACTTGCCTTTCCGTCGAATTCGAGACATCGCGTACAAGAGCGCGTTTATAAGAGCGAGGATGAAAAAAAATTAATTATAACCATTTTCCCAAGTGGGAATAGAACCCTCAGACCGCGTTTGCAACAAGATGTCACACTGCGCCACGACCGGCCTCTAATGAAATTTTCGATTTTAACAAACGATTATTTTATGAAATATAGTTTATTTAATTAAAATACTATTATGTATTTAAGATTATTGCAAAGGTTACAAAATTATTAATAAAAATTACTTGATGTTTTGTTCTGAAATATATAACAATATATTTACAAAATAGACAAGTCACTTGTACAAAACATTAAGCCTGAAGCATGCGTAGTGAACTATTGATATTCGTATAGATGGTGATATCAAATATAAGAAGTTTATTTTATATATTAATTTTTATTAATAGAAACATAATTAAATAATAATAGTCAGTAATAATAATCCTATACGCATACGTTAGACTCAAAGACGTTAACCTACACATCATGTTAATAAATACTTACTTATGTATTTAAACGACATAAGATTTTTTATAATATGACAAAACTTTGAATGGATTTTGAATTCGATGTACAAATTGATAAATGTAACGTTTAGAGGTTTCCGCGGGTTCATTGCATATATCATAGCATTTGACTTTCCCACCTAACATGCAATACTCGTATTACATTGGTCTTGTATAGAGGATACAAAACAAGATAGTTGTCTGTAGGTTTTATGACTTAAAACTTAATAAATAATATATCATCAAAACAAACATATGTTTACATAAAACAAACATATGTAACAATATTCGGCTAACAGACATGTTAGCCGAACTTAGTCAAGACTAGAAACTTTTAAAACCTATATTTAATTACTAATTCGGACAGGGAAATAATGACTACGTAGGTAAAACGTAAAGCTACGAATATAAACAATTTGCTTTGGTTTGTACATCTAAATAAAAAATATAGATGTTTAAAATTTATTCATTTTGTCGAATAATTTTAAATGATTTTCCTAACTAATAATACCTCGCAAAATAACACAATTATGTTAACATATAAAGATAACAATAAGTAATAAGAAAATAGTTATAACTAAGAAACTAGAAAAGTAGTCGACAGCACATTTAATTCTGTAAGATCGTTGCACCTGGCCAGTTCGTCTAGCCAGTGAGATGTTTATGTCAACAAGGAATATTGCCAAACGACTAGTCGCCTCGGCAAGATCAACCGGCGATTCGACTAAGAGCTTGGTCTTGCCAGATTAACGATTGAGACAAATTTTTGTATATTTTCGTTTGATCTTTTTTAATGTCAATGTCAATCCTTTTTTAATTATTAAATATTTTAACAAACATTACAAGAAATTAAATTTTTTTTACGTTCATTAGATAAAGCTATTTAAAGCGGATTCATTGTAGGTATATTTTAGTATTTGACAGTACATTTTAAGCTTGATTTAAATATTGTGTCTTTAGTCACAGGTATACTGTTATTTTTATTTAATTAACTATTTAAACTAATTCAAGTGATATCTTACACATTAAATATATAAACGTTTTTAGTTGCAGTTCAATGAAACTTGATAAGCAATAATTTTATATTCATGAAATAGATATGAATTACAAAATCTTGTACGCATACAAGACTTGAACAAAGTCAAGAAGTTTGCCAAAAGAATATAGTCCAAGGTTTACATTGACATATGTAAACCAATATATTTTTATTAAGTATTATATTATTTACATTGTATAAATTATTGATCTATTTATATCTATTTGGTTAAATTATTTACGAAAACAAAATAATATTTTATTTAAATAAATGTGGTCATATATAGTATTGCAACTCAAACGCAGTCGTAATAAGTGTTCGCTTTGTATCGCGTCAAATTTTATTTTTGTAGCTCATTCGAGGTCCCCGAGATACTTTAAATACCAAAATATTTTTTAATTAATAAATTTTTTTGATTGATTTGAATGATTGATATTTAACAGCAACGTGAGCAACGAACCTAGCACATTCTAGGAGTTCTCTGTGGGAAGATAGAGAGTCACCGCCACCCGACGCGAGGAGTGCCAGCAGTGGCATCAGGAGCGTCCACATGGCAGGTTATGGCCGTGGGGGCCACCGGCGCTCGTCGCTCGCGCACTCCCGCACTGTACACACTCTGCACATGATCAGCTCACGAGGCACATCACAAATCTTCGCGAGCTATACCGAATCCACGGGTCGAGGTCCGAGGAGCAGAGAGCGCGGCGCGATACTGCGCTACTTGCGATGTAACGGCGGGCGGGCGCGGGCGCGGTCACGGGCGCAACCTTCGTTTCCGCGCGATCTCACCCTCTGATGCGACGCCGTACGAGAAACTACATGCTACGCAATCCGCTACGCAGCTGACCCTAGTTGACGGCTGTGATGGCACAACTCAGGACTATAGTTCAGATGCTTACTAATATTTATATCCAGTTAACGATCTCAATGTAACCTTGTACCGCAGCGCCATCAGGGCGACCGATACACGATACCATGCGCGCGAATCGAATAAATTTCAAATTCCATTATGATAACAAAATCTACTCAAGCAGTTGCAGCTCGTCGATTGCGTGACTTGACATGTCGTGCTAAATATTAAAACAATGCTTGATTTTTGCAAATTTTTAATTTGAGAATATAATTTTAAGATAATTCACTTATTGACCTTGGTACATTGGTTACGTGCATGTAAAACTGTTAATTACTGTAAAAGTACATATTTTTATTTAAATATTATGCATATATACATAATTATGTAATTATAGAACATGAAAAATGGAAATAAAAAAACACATGTGTTTAGAAAATACAATAAGGAACTATAGTAAAATCCGTAGCGTATATTGCGTGCTATGTAGTTTTATTAAATTTTGGCATTACCTTCAAGCAGCTGCTTGTGGTTACAATAGTCGGAATTAGGTAAACCAATATACTTGTACACCATTTGGAATTTAGTAAACTAAGAAGAGTATTTTGAGCTGTAAGAGGACATTCTTTTATGGCATAAAAAATTCTTATGATGTAATGGTGTAGGTTATGTAAGCGGAAATGAATCTGATAACCAATTGAATACAATAACATTAATAAAACTAAAATCGATATAGCGATTTGTTTGATTCCAGGAAATGTATTTTATAATTTTCATTTAGGTGTTTCGTTGGAATTTTCCAAATAATTCGTCGGGTTAGTGGAAAAAACAAGTATTCAATTAGTTAAATATAATTTAAAGATTACAATTTAAATATAGATATAGTATGACTACGTACACATATACAAAGGCTAACTTAATTCAGGTAATTATATACTTTGTGTTCTAAATGTAAAACTAATTGTTGTATATCAACTTCACGTTTTATCGAGCATAGCAGGGTAGCAAGAGACAATCAAGTGTCAAGACACTGTATTGACTGATTTACGACCAATATTAAGACACTTACCTTTGCCTTACTAATGAGGAGAAATGAAAATAGTTTTGAAATATAATCATTACCTCACGAGGGTTATTGTTTAAAATATTTTTAAAATAACTAAAATTGTGTAGTATATATGCACTTATTCAAATATCAATTCTTTTAACAATATATTATAGATGTAGCGCTTACAAAATAGGGAATATGGAACTGAAAATAAATGTTGCTAGAAATTGGCTTTAAAATTTTCTTACATGTTAAATAACTTTGTTCTACGCAAGTCAATAACTGGATGTCATGTAGTATATTTAAACTTGCATTTCATGGGATTCACTTTGGCCCCGTGTGTACTACTTATGCGCATTACACTATCTATGTAAAATATTTTAAAGAGAAGCGCATGTTTGTACCAAGAAGACTTATATAAAGATACCATTATTAAATACTTTGTTTCTTAAGGTTTATAAAAATAGAATAATAATATTAAGTGGATACTGCTTAGGCGCAGTTAGAAAACGTCATATCTTCGAATACTATGAGTCAAATATTGATAGTAATATATTTAATCATATTTTCAAATACTTCACTACTTGGAATTTTTTTTACCACGGAATATTTCTATTTCTGAATAAAGTGTCAGTTCACTAAGTTTTACATATACGTTGTAGCAACACAGCACGAAATATATCTAAAGGGTTCAAAATGCGGGAGATAATCGAAATTTTAACTAATGATATGAAGAATAGATTGTCCTATCACTAGAATACTTTTGGCTACCTTATGGAATGAATATATGAAAGAAATCATTCTATAATTATTATAGTTAAACAATAAAAGAGTGTGAAAAATGAGACATTACTATTTTTAGTAATTTTTTCAATTCTAGTTTTGTTAGTGTCCTCAACCTATGTATTTATACTTAATATATTGCATTAAAAATTAAACAGCTGTTTTGTTTTATATATACGTCTAACGCGAATATCTCAACTCAACACGAAAGGTCCGAAGTTATCGGAAAGCGGAGCACGCAATATCTCAACACTAGTTACTTTCTGTGTACTAAGATATGTGGGAGAAAAGCTTGAAGATAAAAAAATTGTAATAGAGAAAATTATTTGTTCTTTTTAAATAGGTACATTCAGTTATACAGCATATATACAATCAGCTAAAATATAAAATAGCAGTGGTATGTTTATGGTTTAATATTAATTTAAAATTCTACAAATATTAATTCAACATAGCACTGCACCATGACAAAAATATGATGCATTTAATAAGAAGCAATTATGTAAAATTATCACGGCAATAAAAGCGTCCATTCGCAATTTATCAATAAAATACAATGACACGATAGTTAGTTTACCCGCAGTATAATTTGTAAAACAAACCACGGTAATCGGGACATTTTACATTACCTATTAAGCACTCATAAACCTGAAGGTAATTGCCGGTTTACGACCACGCTGGGGAGGTGGAAGTCAGCAAAGCTCCATCTTCACCCCTATGGTAATAGTAACAAGGGTTCATAAATGTGCTTGTGTTGCCTGTTTAAAAGTAAATATTATGCCACTGTCGGTGCTCGGGAGCCAGATAGAGGCATTCTATAAATAAATACCAAATTTTCTTTCAAATACGTGAAATGTTGGTACTCGGTACGTAGGCAGACGCCCGGGACGCAT
Organism: Dryadula phaetusa; assembly: GCA_032432895.1. NCBI lineage: Eukaryota > Metazoa > Arthropoda > Insecta > Lepidoptera > Nymphalidae > Dryadula > Dryadula phaetusa. The sequence continues at coordinate 136,752 of JAOYRS010000027.1, forward strand.
CTGTGACGTCACTCAAGTCACTGACGGTTTAATCATGCGATATTTAATGACATTATATTTTATAAAGTTCTATTGGTAATGAAATTCAAGAATAATGTATAAATTTCTGTATTTTAAAAATAATTTTACTGCTAGCCTGCTTTAACAAAGTATATTCACCAATGCAAGTATACAATATTAAGTAAGCACAAGTATCTTAAATAAACACCAGTGGTCAGTATCAGTAGTGACCTGAAAACAATATTTGGTAATGGTATTTGGCACAGTAAGTAAATTCATATTTACAGAATCTCGTAGTTATTCCAACTTTCTCCCTCTGTATATTTTTGGTGCGTCTAGCATTAGATGCTCTCAGACTGGGATATTATGGGGACGTCACCGGAATTGTTCGCGTCGTATGCGTAGGCAAATTTTTTCAGTTTGGCCGGCGGCCAGGTGTTTTGGCGGTCTTTGTCAATGTTGGATTTATTAATACAACGCGTTGCCACTGCTCTGGCGAACCTAAAGCTAGCCCTTTTTGTGAATAATGTGGTGACGATAATTATGACCTACTCTCCCGTATTTGCTTTGCATATATTAGATATGTTTTGTCTATACATGTTCTTTATATGCTGATATTATCACTCGAAAATTTATTAATTAATAATTTATTTTTTAATAAGATTCTGTTAACACTTAAAATATCCCCGGTAAAAAAGTATTTTATTCCTCCGTCAGCTTAATATCACTAAATTATTTCCCTATATAATACCTCACAAAATACAGGAGATACGTTTAAAATAAAAAAAACAGTGATTACATCATTAAATAAAAAATAAATTTTAACATTACTTTATTAGAAAACAAGTGTATCTAAATGATCTGGTATCTGAAAAATTTAATTATTTGTATATTCAATGTGAGTGGAAATAAACCTATACGAATGACGGTGCCAGATTCCCGGCGCGTGCGCGTCTCCCTGCCAGCAAGTGCCGAGGCGTTGCAGCCGCTTTGGTTCGCGTACGCATATGTACCTATGTACTAAGTGTATTGACTTGCTGAAAGATTTCATTTGTAATGTAAATAATGATAAAAATATTTTTATAAGCCAAATATAGTTCAATGTTTTGCTATGTTTTTATCTTATAAGTTTAGTATTCCTAAGGATTTAATATATCAAAGCATAACATTATGAAATTATTACAGATAGGTGTTATTTATCTCTATTATCTACAATAGTAAATACTAGATGTAGGGCAAATCGTTCATTAACAAACTATTTAAAACGACCATGAGATTGTAAACATACTACGAAATCATAATGTGGGTAATTATAAGAATGCATCTACATATGTATCGGCTGGTTCATCTAGTGGCTCTTACGTAGGTGTTTATATCGTAAGGGTTTGGATTTGCAAGCCGTTCAAAATGTAAAAATAAAATTTGAATTAATTTTTTTATATGAAGTAATTTTGTTTTTTTTTATATTACTAATAGTTTAAATTATTTCTGTCTACAATATCAAATTGTTCACTTTTAGGTGCCACCACATTTGAATTATCTCATGACATTTCATTTATATTTTTTTTCTAAAAGAAACTGGTTATTCAATTAATATACACAATTATGCAAAAATCATAAGATTTAATTGAAATAGTCATAATCGTTGCAACCTTGCCATCCCACATGATTTTCTTTGCCATTTTTATAATTAATGTCGTTTAGCCACTTAATAGTTTTATGCAAAACAGTATAAAGTATTACATAGCGTGTGAGTAACGTGTAAGTAATGAAGGTAACATTGATCTAAAAATATATTTCAATACACTTTCTGGTAATTGGTAGACTACTCTGTAGACACAGATTACAAATGGTTATTAAAACAAATTTTTGTTAGCCTTGGCACACACTCAAGTGGAAATATTTCTTTGTTCACACATTGTTACACGCGGATTTAGTTAGAGTGACTTATTACTCACGACTAAATACAAAACCAAAAAAAACTTTAAATTGAAGTTCTCCTGACCCAATACCGACTGGTATTGTGTCAGGAAAACTTTTCCTGTTTTTTCCACAAACATAGATATTTATTTATAGATAAAAATGAGAAGACAAGGTTTTGCTACTTTCAGCCAGAACGCACTGTTCCTCTTGTTTTGATAGTAACTTAGCCTTCGCATTATAATATAGATTGGAAAGCATGTATAAAAATCACTTACAATTCGAATCCACAACTTAATGGTACGCTTAGATAAGTGCCAATTGCAATATAAGTTTTATATTATCATATAAGTTTTATATTATAAATAGTATATTTTAATATTTATCGTGATGTCTTGGTAGCTGTCAATTTTTTTATGAATTCAAACAATAGGCGTAAAGGATATTTTGCATAGCACGTGCGTGTTCGTTTTCTTAAACCTCGGCCTCATAATCGCAAAGTAGGTCACAGTAGTCCTGGTGGTTTTTTTTCCAAGAACAGTTTGTTGGTAATATAAATCGTTAATTACTATATACATAACTTACTTTGTGCAGAGTGTATCGTAACGTATAGTATGGATTTAAGTGATATTTAAGTCTATATAAGATAAGTGTTTTTTGATATAGTTATACTTATATAAAAAAAAAATATACAACATTAGCAAGGTAACGTGCTCAGTTATACCAGATCCTTGTGAACCAACAATACGCAAAAAAGCGAGTGAAATTGTAGATAGCAGTGATCTTTTATTAGACTTTTCACAGATTCGCTTTGCTTTATTGGCAAAGCAAGTGATGGTTAACGAAGTTTCACGAAATAGAAAACAATATATTATACATTTGATGACTTTTTATACGTATCAATTGGAGTGATACGTTCTTTAAAATTTTTTTAAAAGCATAACAGTAATTGATGATAGAGTTAATGTAATGGTTTGGTGACGTTGATTTTACAATAAAGAAACTTATTTGCCGTCCTTGACTTAGTATATTTATTAACCGAGAATCGCGTGCAAAATTTACAGTAAAATTTCTTAAATATTTCAATTTTTAAATTAAACCTTATACATACATAATTGTAATTACTCTCGGCACCTACATATAATTGTACAATATCAAAAAAAAAAACAATAAAATATATTTATAGATCAATATAAATCCAAAGGTAAATTTGTAAGGTAAGTATTACATAACACAAAGTTCGTAAGCATATTATATAAGTATAATTATAATAAGAGCTGCCTATTGTTACAGAAGAAATATAAATAAATATAAATGTTAAACACTAAATATTTCTTTATATTTGTGAAATACATAGGTTAGAGGTTAGGCAAAAGTGTACAAAACACAGTCTGACTGTAAAGACACGATGACCGTGGGACCGATTCCCACTCGGAGGAATGTTTTTATGTTACATAATGTTCTAATCCTTAATCCTTTACTTTTTTTCCCACTCTGAAAGTTATATCTCAGTGATTTGAAGTTGCATAAAATATATCTCAGTGTCTCGCTCAATATATCAAGACAAAAGTCAAGTTTAACCAGAGTTTGTTGCCATTACTGGCACATACGGGAGTGAAACGTGTTTGCTATCTATAAAATGCTCTCCCAGTGGACAGTGGAGGGAGCAATCCTTGGTGTTTTAAAACAACGGTTGGAAAATAAAAATAACTAATTTTGCCCAAAGAATTGCTCTGCTGAAGTGGCAGGCTGGCGTGACACATAGCGAGTAGAACCGATGGCCGTTGGAGCGAAAAGCTCATGGGTGGCGTCCACGAACTAGATTGTCAGAAAAATTTTGAAGGAGGTCTGGCAGTGAACGTTACAAAGCTGAACTGTATTTATGGATATAATTTAAGAGAAAAAGATGTAAAAAAATGTTTAGTCTGGGTATTTGCTTGCGTTGTTATAAAAAAGTATTTCTGTATGTTTTCAAGTAATAGCCATTGTTCGTGGCATATATTAGATTGTTGATTAGAATTGCATTATTTAAAAAAAACCTACCTTGAGGTTTTAATGACTAAGCTCATTTAACGTTATCAAATATACATATAAAATGTTATTTAGTAATTACGTATTTAAAGCTTATTTTTCTTGTAACGATATTTTTTGTTTAGCATTGAGGTTTTATTACCGATTACATTATAAGTTTTACAGATTTTATACATCAGTGAAATTTTACAGAATAGGCAAAATAAAGTTTCGTTACCTTCCGATAGATACATTTTTTTTTTTTTTGTTGGATGGTGTGTAGTTATTAATAATTGTAACTTTTATGTATGGTTTTTTTTAATTACTTAAATAACATTTTTATAAGCTATTTTACGGTTATGTAATTATTAATAAATTTCATAATGTTATCCTCAGCTAATAAATTGTAAATTCTGTATAAGAGATGAATAAATTTTGAAATCATAAAGAATATCATAATCATATCGATCATCATCGATCATAATAATAAAATATTGTTATTTAGTTACGAAAAATTATATATTTTTATATAAATATAAATTCAGTTTACGTTCATATTTTCGGCACAAATGTAACTCCCTTTATTTTTTTTATAAACCATAACTTAAGCAAAGATGATATCGTGTCAACAGTAATAGGTAAAATTGAAAGGCTGTAAGAATAACATGCAGTACAGTCAACTAACTTTTAAAATTAATAAGTAATACGTGTTACTTTTGAAAGGGAAATTATTTATATGGACTATATAGCATTATATAAATAAAAGTAAATTGCCCTTGCCCTGTCTCAGAAACTTCTTATGAAAAAATACTACAATACGATTTCATATAACTCTTGTTGACTTATTTCGAATAAATAAAAATATAATGTATTATATCTCAACATGAAGTAATAATCTCTTAAGAAAATAAATATATTTATTATTCATAAGAAAAATAGAAAAATGATAAAAGTTGTTGTTATAATGTATATATTTTAAATGCTGCTTACTGTACTAATGTACCTTTCACATTACCTCGACTGACAATGGGATGTCTACAACGACTAGACGCGCGACGTAGCGTTCAGAATAACGGACATATTGAACTTTAAAATTCTAGCAATGCTTTTCACGATTGCCATGAAACTAGATTTAATATTGATTGTTTTTGTGGTTGATATATGATTGCTTATATAATCCAATTAATTATGTCTTTCTTTAAAATTTAAGGAAACCATTTGTTATATGACTAAATAAATTTGATCAATTTAATAAAAAAGTAATAGCTTTAATTCCACCTTTCTTTCCTATTTTTTTGTTTGCCATCGTGTTTATATTAATATGAATGATTAGCCTAGTCTAGCTTTATTTATAATTAGTAATAAGAAATAAGGCTAGGCTAGGTAAAAAAATATTTGCTATATCTCTATCTAGCCTTATTTCTAATTAGTAATCAGAATAAGGCTAGGTAAACATATAGCAAATATTTTTTATTGTTCTAGCTTTCGATATAGTTACACTATATTTTCTCATACATATATGCTTGTATAATTTTTACAATTGTTACTAGTAGATTAATATTTACTTGAGGTAACAAAAAGAAAAACGCGTTAACTATTTTTTCTCTTCGTACTTCATTTTCGCCAAAATCGAAACATTACGAGTTAAGTGGCGGAACTAAACGTCACGCTTTGTCTTACTAGAGCGAGGAGATGAAAATGATTGAAATGTAATGACCTTTGCGTTGGAATCAAACCCACAACCGATCGCGTTTACAGTTAGACGCTGATCCACTGCGCCACGACCGACCGTGTGTAACATGTGGATTGAATCAAAAACCAACGATTTAGCTTTGTAGGTTTCTTAAGTCCCAACTGGGTCAAGTAGCCAAAATTATATAGTCATTGAAAATATCCAAGGACGTCACTAATCACCATAACCCCAAGTCAAGGTTACACGTTAACTTTTTATTAGCCGCTATTCCACCCTATTTATTAATAATGTCTGAAATTTTATTCATACTAATTTCAATACTTCCGACAAGCGATTAAGATCTTATCATAAACGAAGTGTTACGCACCTACCTTGTAGAGGTTGCATTGAATATTTAACTAAAGTAACCTTCAAAAAGATACTACTTAATATTTACTACGACAAAACGTAAATTAACTAAATTTATTAAGTTAAATTCGTTAAGTCAAAAATATATATTTTATTATGAAGAGGGCAGTCGTGGCGCAGTGTCCAGTCCACTATGGGGAGCGATTATATTTAAAATTATTTTTACTTCCTCGCTCTGTAAGACAAATTGTGGTGTAGAGTTCCACCACTCAAAACGCAATATTTCAATTCGGTGGAAAGTGAAGTACGGAGTGTCTTGACACTAGGTACTTTCTACCACGCTGCGCAGCATAAAAGTGTAAAGCTAAAAAAAATGAATTTTATTTATAGTAAGATATAGAAAACAAAAAACTATATTATATAAAACTATGTAAAAAGTAATATAAAAATTAAAGAGCATCATTTTCCAGATTAGCTGTGAATAGTGCATATACGTAGATAGTCCAAACAAAAACTATAATTATAAATTCTTTTCATTGGTCACACTGTAAATCTTATCGAAAAATAACAATGCTACTTTATTATATATGTAATGTGACGTCCCTTAATCGTTTGAAAATCCAATCATAATGTCCTGTTAATAGCCAGTCATTTATCTTAAGATATTTTATTAAATCTTTATTTTGATAACCTATATTATAGGTTGCATTTTATAAAGTATAGTCTTTAAAGATTTAAAACCATTTTCAGAGGAACACAAATATAATAAAAATAAAATATTTTTGTTTCTGTATAAGCAAATCAGTCAAAAAATTATACGCCAGCCCTAATTTCCGTGTGCGGTTATACGAGAATTATTATATCTGATGGATACGTCATAAAATCGTGCGTGAGATGTTTGTAACTTGAACCAAGGACAAGCAAATGAGACGGTCTGCGTGACCCAAGGCTTCTTCGTCATAGAACCTAATGTCTGTTTGGTATTATTAATAGCGGTGAAAAAGTTTTGTTATGCCCAAAAAGCGAGGTTTAAACGGCAAAGCAAATTCATAATACAAATAGTTTATTTACGGTAGTGACTGAGCTTTATTGTGGTAAATATTGAATGTTATCGTTTGTATGAATGTTACTTTCTAGGTTAACAGAGTAGAAAAAATGACTACTTTTAAAGAGGTAAAATGTCACTTAATTTTTACTAAAAGAAACAAAATTAAACTGAGATTTGAACTGTGTTTTATTTTAGACAAAATTTAATTTAAATAAATCTTAAATCATGAACCTCGTAACAAGCAATCTTATAATACATATGTTAAAAATATATTTGTTCGCTGTCTGTCCATGGAAGATATATAAGAAAATAATGTTGGGGCCATTTATTAATGTTATAAAATCCAAAACAATGATTTTTAATTTCTTGTTTGTATGTTTGTTTGTCTGTGCATTTGTGCTAATCTCAGAAAGGGAATTAAATATAGTTAAATATAGTTACCAAATTAAATACAGTTTTCACGGTTGTAAATTTTGCAAAAGTTTAATTGTTTTATATCAATACGTTCATAAACAATTTAATTATACCAATTTAAAATATTATGTTTGTCCAAATTATGACAAGAATCTATTCCACGTAAACGATGTTGCTGGAATTCATTAGTATTAATATATTTTATAAATAAAAATCCTACTATCTACTTAGTTGATATCTATCGACATAAGAGCGTAGAATAATCTTAAATAATTATTCTTTTGAGTTATGGTCAGGTACCTTTATCGTCATATTTTGTCTAATTAAACAAGTATAATATTCATTATTATAATAAAAAATATAGACGTTGCGTGCAAGAATCGAAATACCGATGAAATCCGACTTGTCTTTTTTATATAAATAAAAAAATATTTTATTTTGTTTTTATTTCAACTAAAATATTTTAATATATTTAGTAATCTTTTATTTATTTAAATGAGTTTGGAATGTCCATGAGCTTTCAAGTAGCAAGTGCCATCTAGTTCTATAGAGTACAACCATTTCCTTACAATTTCGTCACGAAACATTGAAGCTTTCAAAAACTATATAACTCTTTAAATAGAAAATAGAGGGCGTCATTTTTTATACATTAATAATATTTGTTTTAATTTATTATTATAATTCAGAATATAATAAAACAAAAAGTTTACAAATACAAGATCTGTATAAATAAAAAGGTCTTTTAAAATAAACATGAAAAAACGTTACTGATTAGACGGTTAAGTTCTAATATTATTTGTTTGGATTTATAGATTTTAAACACAAAATTATGTGGAAAACGAAGAACAGAATAATTTTTTAAATGAAACTATTTTAAAGTGATTAATCGCGTATATTTTGGTATTCGAATACGTTGGTTTGGTATTCAAAATATACGCGGTTAATTCGTTTAAAATACTTTTGCGAAAATGAAACATCTCATTATCAGAACAACTTGTTTTCTACCAAAACGAGAATACATTAAAAATGACCGTTATTTTTTAAAATGTCCAGCTTTTGTGTTTCAGAAAATTATGGCTCAGTGTCAGCTCAGTCAGCATTTGACGGTAAACGCGATTGATTGTAGGATAGATCCAAAAAAGCGAAAGAACATCATGTCTTGAAACTAAACTCTCTCTGACCACATTTGTATTCGGGATGATAAGTTGTAAAAACGGCTTACAAGAATATATTTGTTTATATTTTTAGTTATAAAAGAAAGATTCAAGTCAGAATATTTAATGATTACATGTTTAAAAGTTCTAGAATGTAAAATTCTGTCGAGATTAATACAACGTAATCTATTTTATTTGTTATCATATTGTTAGAATATTTTATTAGCAATATTTAGAAAATATTTAGAGTTCTACTTATGTTAATAACATAAAATAAGAGAGTTGGTAAAATAAAATATATAGATTTTTTGATTATAGAAAAGTACTAATCAATTTAGTTTTTCTAACCTGGTGTTTTGTCTAACATAGTATTGTTTTGAGTCGCAAATTTAAATCTTATGTTTTAAAAGAAGTATAGTAAATCAAGCTATATAAACGTGACTTATTTGATAAATAATAGTGTGAGCATCTAAAATAAAAAGAGAAAACTCCACCTTTCCATCTGAGATGTTGCGAAAATTTTTAACCTTTGGAGCAACGAAGAGCGATACAGTGGATTCGAAACTTAATTACAACATCATTAACGGCACAATAAACAACAATCTAGAAATATAGGTCTCTAAAATTTGTATATAAGTAGGGTATTATATTTACGAACGCATTATTTATAACATGCAATAATTAAATTCATGTACATATGTACGTAGTACTTGATGCGGCGTAAGCAGAAATATACTAGTTATAAATCCGCTTCTTACTAAAGTAAAGCATAGGGCATGGGATGATGGGACGGAAGTAACTCTTTTTTATTAAAATCATATGACCGAAAAACTTATTAAAATTAAATACGTTCCTTATAGGTAAAGCAAATATACCATCAGTGTTTTTCTACGTAGCAGTTGACAGTGCTTTAAAGACGTTATAATAAATTACTAGTTGAGGAGGCAAACTCCGTATGATTAATGAATTAAAATACAGATAATAGAATATAATGCTCAAAAATATTCTCAATCGTTACAGATTTATAGAAAACTAGATTTCGTTCGCGACTTCGACCGCGTGGTGTATTGATAAAAAGTATCTTAATACTTGATATTTTTCGTTATAATATGACGAAATTAAAATGATTATAAACGATAGCCTCTGTATTATTCTGATGAATTATGTATCTATAGTTTCATCCAAATCCAAATTATATTTATTAGTAGGTTGAGGCCGGTCGTGGCACAGTGTGACAGCTTATGACTGTAAACGCGACCGGTTGTGGGTTCGGTCCCCACCCGGGGGAGTGAATACATTTAAAATTATTTTCTCTTCCTCGCTCTGGTAGGACAAAGTGCGGCGTTGAGTTCCACCATTAAACAGTCTTGAATTCGGTAAAAAGTACTAGGTACTTTCTGACTACCCGACTGCTATACGGCATAAAAAGCATGAAAATAAATAAAAATTAGTAAGGCGCATGCAAGTTGTAAAGATACGTACTATACATAAATATATATGTAGATATATAATGTATTTTGTACAAAAAAAATAACATTAAATATTATTTTATAAAATATTTTTAGACATTTTTTACATTACTACAATCACAATTTATAATTTTATTTTCATTAAATATAATTTTGGCTGAATGAATTACTGGCAGTAATGCTGCAATGGATTTTTAAAAAAAGAATAGGGATTGGCTTTAGCGTCAGATGCGTAAAAGGACGCTTTAGAGGATTGTTAGTATTTAATTTGGAATAATTGAAAAGTTAGAAGTTAGAAGTAAATGTAATAACAATATTTAATATCGGAAATACTTAGAAAGATAATTATTATTGTTTTTGTGGTATTCGTGGTCGGTAAAATTTGCTTATGTATAATATGAAGAATTGTTGGTAAGTTCTTATTCTATTATTAATATAAAAGTAACAATAAATTTAAATAATTATATTAAAGATATTAAAAGTGTAGAACGTACATTCTAAGAGATATATGAAATTTGCAATACAAATATACTAAAACGTCTGCCTCCATCTTTGAATAGTGTTGTATGAACATATTGTTACATATATATATTTACTTAGTATTATAAAATACTTTAATATACTAAGCACTGCAAACAATAATTAATAAATCACAATTAATATAATATGATGTACTAAACGAATAAAGGTTTTATGGTGATCACTGTGTGATCTCATATTTATATAATATTCTTAAACATATAGAAGATGTATCGTCATGTACTCATGTAACGCGACTGTAGGGTTGCGGTGAGCGTTACAGCTTACTGATAACTGATGTCGGTGGCGCAACCCAAGGTTGCTTGGCGTCACTGAGGCTGGTATAATTGACTTGGGTGAACTGCTTTGGCAATGTTAGTTGATTGTATCAAGACTGCTGCTGTCTCGCGTTGCAGTAAGCGATACTTGTACGGCGTCGGACGTTTATATAACTTGCGATACGCGACCGTCGGGGTTCGGTGAGTGTTACAGTTTACTAATAACTGATATCGATGGAGTAACTCGGTGTTGCTTGGCGCTACAGAGGCTGCTATAGTTAGCTTAGTTGAACCGCTATTGCGATGGTGGTTCGTTGTATCGGATCTGTTACCGTCTCGCGTTGCGTAAACGATGCTTGTATGGCGTTGTATGTTGATATTACTTGTGACATGCCACTGTTGGAGTTCGGTGAGCTTTATAGCTTACTGATAACTGATGTTGGTGCCTTGACTTGTAACTTCTCTGATGCTGTCTTGCGGGGCACATACGATACGTGTACGGCGACGGACATAGATTTAATTATTTCTATGTCGTTTTACACCCCTGGTGTGAGATTAATAGTTATGTGACGCTATTATGTCTCGTGCGTTTCGAAGTATGTTTTAGTTGCCTCCTTACGAGGAGAGCTATACTATAAGTCATGAAATGCTGTAGTACGTAATGGTGTTCGCCTGTTTGTCTAGCGCCTTAATCGAGTTTAATTGTTGGTTATGACAAACGACTGCTACGTATGTGCTGTGCGTAAATATAACACAATCGGCAATTGGTTGTGCGTCTGAACTGTTATGCGAACCGACAAGTAATATTGGTCTAGCAGTCCAATCAACGTATCGTCAACATATAGTGGTCTCACAAACCAATTCACGGCTTATAGTGGCCTCACAAACCAATCTATGACATATAATGGTCTCACAAATCAATCTCCGATATACAATGGTCTAAAGATCCAATCTACGATATACGCAGGTCTAAAAAAAAATTAAAAATGTATTGATTTCAATGAAGGTTTCGTTAATATTCTAAAATATGCATTATTAAAAAGTATCTAATTAAATTATATTTATGGTTTATTTATTTTTATTATAGTGGCTTCCACATAAAACATAGATATATGTTGTCGCGGCATTTATTTAGAATTATATAAGACAAACAATCCTATCTCATATCATCTTTGTGTAACTCCAACGATTTAGTCAGCGCACGCCAAGATAGTTCTTAGATGTTTTGCCGACTTATTAGATATGTATCGTCGTTACAACCAAATTACGCAAAATTATTATAAATTGAGGCCTGTATGTTATTCTGATATACATATAACCTATAATAATGTAAAGTTTCATCGCAATAGGCTAAGTAGTTTTTGCAGGAAAGACCAACAAGGATATATAAATTCTCACAAACTTTCGCAATTATAATATTAATAAGATAAGTAGTAAGATGTCATGTTTGTTAATCGTCAACTATTACTGGTATATTCGAAATTATTTTTGGTTCGAAGTTTTCTCAATTTCTTAACGCATAATTCAAAATGTCAAGTAAAGTTGTTATTCTCACTATTTTACTCATTGTTTTTTTCTTAGTCTACAAATATTTTAAAACTAAATTAAGCCCAGCCTTTCTTTAGTTTTAGCAAGAGTGAAAACCATCATTTCACTTTTATTATTTTCTTTATTTATTAGATTTTGTAGTAGCAATTTTTAATGACGAGTCTTGAAGTTTTTTGACGTTTTATTTTGACAAACGTGGACTGTTTTTGAACAAGCGTACTATTTTTTATATTATCCTTTATATAACGATAAATGTAGGGAATAATAATATATGGAGAGTCTGTATTGGGGTTGGAATTTATTTGTTGATCGGTCTCTGAATAGTAGCGACCTATTTATTCCATGCACGCAAGCAATGTAATTGAAGGAATAACAAACACGAATTAGGTTGTAATTGGCAGAAAATCTGATAGGAAAAGTACCAATATATAATAATACTCTTCACTTAGTTTATTCATATTTTCTTTAGTGCTTACGCTAGAATTTTATTTAATCTGTCTGTAACACATTTAAAATTATTTTAACTTACTAGTTAGAACTTGATATTGATATCATAAAAATGTAGGAAAATTTAATGTTAGTAAACCTAAACAAATATGAAACATCAATAATACTCGCCAAAAATATTGCTACTAAAATTCACTTTACAACGAGACGAAAACAGAATTGAGTCATAAAATTACGTAAGTACTCGAAAATAATGCTAACTTTTTCCAACAAACTGATGTTTTTCAAATGTACTACTATATATAGTACTACTTCATTTTTTTTATTTATTTTCAGATTCTCTATTTATATCCCTTTAAAGTTTATATTATAGATTTTGTAACATTTACTTTTCTTTGTTTTACAAGAATAAATATATGAAGGCACAGTTTAATCAGATATATCGCTTGGATGGTGTCCAAAAAATGCAGCTTTAAATTCTAAAATGTTGGTTGTCCTGGATTAGATAATAAATAAAACGTTGATAACACAAAGTAATATCAATTACGACGAAAGAGATAATAGTTATTATAGGTATATAATTAAGCTAAGATATTGTATTATGTCTAATATATGTATGTAGATGGGGAATTCTTTTGAGTATTTTATTTTGTACTTTAATTGAGTTGACTACGAAGCCGAGGTTAGACTAAATCAGATTATACACATTTATCAACTTAATTTGAACTCGCTTCATAAAATCTTGGCCTATTTTCATTTTGTTTGCTTACAGTAATTTTCAAGATTCAACATGCTGTAGATCTCTTAATAAATATAATTTAATAAACATAACAAACTTATATCTCTGCTCTTTTACATCGTAGATTTCGCTAGTATTTTATGAATTATATTCGTAATCGTTATAGAAACATAATATATTTGTGTATTATGTAGAATCTATACTTTTCACTATAAAACCTATATTTTAAAAAATAGATGAGTATCTGAACATTACGTCCAACTCCATAAAATATATTACCGTAAAGGCGTTTCGTAATGAACTTTACTGTTTTAAAAGCTTATAAAAGCTGTCTCAGTCCGTAAATTTTCTTAAAACAAGTACTCAGCGAATGGAAAACCATGTTTATTTTTTATTATTCTTTTTTATTTTCACATCTACCGCATATTGTACAAATGAAAGCCTAGCGAAAAATGATTATGATGAAATGATCTATTTGCTCTGGTAAGACAAAATGTGTTGGGAAATTCCTATTAATATTGTTTTTTTATCTATTTTTCATCCTAACGTTTTCTTCCATATATATATATATATATATATATATATATATATATATATATATATATATATATATATATATATATATATATAAACTTTGCTTGTTACTAAGTAAATCCTTAGTATTTATATTGCACTTAAAAATATAGAAAATATATTACAAAGTGGACTTTTGCACAACATTTTATAAATTATTCCGTAGAAAATCCATATTTCAGTATTTTTTCAGAACATGAAATACACTAAAAAAACGAAGGGAGCCTCACGAAGACTTCTTTGCCAACGCCGCCTCAAAATGACAGTAATACTTTAAATTTACACTTCTTTGTAAGAAAGTAAATTGTGATAATATTATTTTACTGGTAAAAAGAAAGAAAGCAGTGATATAAAATTGAGTTATTTTCATTTCTTTAAGGACTTTTTTACTTAATTCTATACTCACGTCTAACTTTGTGTATACGTATCTCAGTAAATATAAAGGTACAGTAGGCTTTGATTGATAAATTTCATTTGTATGCTTATATGAGTATGTTTTATATTTATCACACTTTTACTACAGTTAAACAATTTGTTAAACCGTGATAATAAAAAGTGATTCAGAATAGAGGAGCATTAAATAATTAAAAAGTAAAAAGACATACATACAAAATATATGGACACAATTTATTTGTAGATGATTCTTTTTTGACGTTGTTGATGTTGATGTAGATGTTTTTAGCTTCACGCTTTTTATACGCTATCCAGCGTAGCATAGTGGACAGCAAGTACCCAATGTCAAGACACTCTGTACTCCGCTTTTCGCGAAATACGAAGCATTGTTTGTAGCGGAACTTAACGCCTCTCTTTGTCTTACGAACTCACAACCGATCGCGTTTACAGTCAGGTGCTGTCTCAATGCGCCACAACCGGCTTCTAATAAGTATAAGAACAAATAGAATACTTATTTGTTTGACTGAAAATACACTTAATGGTAGAATTTAAAAATAATATATTTTTATCTTGCCCAATATTCTAAAAAATAACGACGTCACGTAAAAAAGTTGTTTAACAGATTTGAAGCGACATCGAGTCTTAGTCACGTATGAAAGGGTAGACAAATCGATTTAGTTTTTCATTTTGCTGTAACATAGAAACTAAATACATAAAAAAGTTAGATTGAGTGAATTACTAAGTAAGTGTATCTTTGAAATTGATTGTTTAGAAGAGTTTTGGTATATTCAAGTACATTTTTGTCATTATACGCTTTACTGCTTCTTTATCTACTGCTTCTTTACCTTTATATACAAATTTATTTTCATATGAAATTCATAGTTAAAAAAATTATACTTTATACATCATGATCATCGTGACCTGCAAAATATAGACATTTTCTCTGGGAGATAGAGTAGAATACAATTCCCCTTCGCTGCTGGGTAGCGTCCCGTAAGAGATGGATATCCCAGTAATTTGGTGGTAGGAGGTTAGTCCTCCGACTGGCTCGCGACCACTATCATGACAAAAACGATCCACCAAATATCTAATGATGTGTTCCGGTTCGATGTCATGATGTAAGCCAGCTTTCCCTATTCTCATCCGCAACGCATCTACAATTCTAATATTGTGGACGTCCGTGGGTGATCACTAACCGTCAGATGGCCTTTACTTATTTTTATTATATTATTAAATTTTACCTTTCATTTTTACATAACTTTATTAAAAATTATTTTACTTCATTTTAAACAAAATATGCTATTCAAAATTAGCTTTAAAATAATATTATGCTCTATGATTCCAGTTTAACATGTATTGCTATCATACAGCTAGTCATGCAATCATGAATATTGTCTCTCGGGATCATAATTTATTTGGGACGAGATAGATTGTGAAACCATATATAAGATAATTATATATATTTTATGGCATACAAGTAAATAAGCTTAACATTGTTCAGGTTTAATTTTTTAATTTTAATATGTACCATGTTATATTTATTTACTTACTTTTTTGCCTTTTTTGGCCTTACCAAATGGAATTCGAAAAAGGAAAATTAAAAACGGCATATGCTGTTCCCTGCTCAAGTATAACCTTATATATTAATCAATCATAATATATAAATATTACTCTAGCTAAATTATGATTTATAGTCAAAATGACTTTTATATATCCATAATTATAATGAATAACATTTTTCAATAAAGATAGGAGAATTTTATATGTTTTAAGCTTTATATCTTAATTCTTTACATCTTACGCAATTACTTATTTTATTTCTATGTATTTTAAATTTTGCTACTTGCGCTACAGGTAATGTCTCGATTCTGGGCTCTAAAAACTATTTACTTATCGATCAGATTCAACGGCAATCCGTTGAAACTTGATACTAGGTTGTCTCTGCAAAAAGTATATATAGTGAGAAAAATATAAAAAAAAATTATACATGTTGATCACACATCAAATACCTGTAATAACCGTTTTATGTTTTAGAAACTCGATTATCTCTTGATATGAAATAATAATTTCTAAAGAGTTATGAAACAACTGAAGTTATTGTACAACAAAGTAACATAGACTGACTTGACTACGGATATCCAAAGATGTGAACTTCAGTAAACTAAAGGATTAAATCTTTTATTATATTAGGTAATATATTATATAAGGTATTATATTTTACGAAGGTAAAATATAATACCTTATATAATATATTACCTTATATAAGGTATTATATTTTACGAAGTTAAGGCTTCCAAAAATTATTTTAGGTTAAGTATCTATTTAAGTATCAATATTACTTTACTTTATTATAATTAATTAAGTAATATTATTACTTCTGTATATTATTAATAAATTATAAGTTATGTATATTGGATTTTTTATTCTGTCAATAAAGAATTGTTATTATTAAAACTTATAAACGATACAAGTCAAGCCAATCCTACCTAATGACATGACTCTCTGTAGCTTAGACAATATTACACAATCATTCTATTTTGAATTTCGCACAAACTAAAACAAATTTACTTATTACTGTAATGAAAATTCATGAGATTTTTTAGATAGACAAAAATATATTTCGGTCAATTTTTTTAAACTATTGTATTATTTCGTATCTAATATTTTATGTAAGTAGGTGATCATATGATATGATAGTGTATTTATTTTAGATTTTTCTACACATAAGTTGAAAGTAATATTATTTTTTATGAAATTGCATATAGCGCTAAACGTATTAAAATTTAATCTAAGCAAAAGTAAGATGCAATAAAAACATTACTAGGTTATTATGCTAAATCACGTTATAGGAGGAACGCGAATGTAAGCTCTGTCTCGGTAGAAATAGTATTATTATATTTCTATTATTTACAAAAGTGTGAAAATAGCTTATTAAAAAATGCTCTACGGTGACATGATTTCCCTAATTCAACGCGACGTTTATGAGTTTCCATGCAATTAGGGGAAATTATTAATATTTTTTCAGCCTTATTTAACTGAACATGGCGTTGGGGTCTAACCCTAGAGGGTTGTAGTAGATTAATTAAATATAAGTTATAGTAAGAAAAAAATCCATTAAAATACACTTCACGTCTATTCGTCCTCAGGGATTAATAAGTAAAGAGCTTTGCGAAGCAACAACTATTTTCACATTATAAAAGATGCTTTATTAAATATTCAGTGAACTGAACGTTTTATAGTCTTATGAGTAAACCTGCATTGATTAAGCATAAAACTATTTAACACTTACTTACTATATTTTAGACTCACAACACAGACCATCTGTGTTGTGAAACTTCGTGTTCACTCGTCCAAATGTAGCGATATCATTTCCATTTAAAGATTGTGTATTTAAATATGATGTACAAGGGATCGAATTGCATCATCATCAGCATCAGTAAAGATACACATTAAAATATAGCATTTTACAAAACAAATTAATTTATTTTCAAATTGAAAACAAACCAAGATACAAATAATTTCGTTCTATGTTCGTTACACAGACGCTATTGTTTATTTAGTTGTGTACTTTGTTTTAATTTAAAGGTAGAAGTATCAAGTAGGCGGCTTTGAGAGTTAAACTATAAATGTTTATAATTTCAGGGAAAATACATTATTTCTGTAAATAAATTTTCAACTAAGCTCAGTGTTTGAATAAGCTCTGATACCAAGATCAATTGAAACTCCATTACAATCGATTAAAAGTTATAATGACGTTCAGATTAAAAAGGAATGGATGTAAAATAATTAATCTCATAGTTTTAAATGTGTTTTAATCTTTACTTTTATTCAAATCTAAATTTCTGTTAGATTTTTAATTACTTAAATATTTTTATATAACATGAAAAGTAGAAAAGTGTACAAATTTATATACAAATAAGAATTGTTTTATAATCTTTTATTATACTATATTAGTCCCAAGCCAAATGTCCAGGTTGTAAATTACTGCGGTGGTAAATAACAAATGTTAGGTCAAATGCTAAAAAAATTATTGCTCCTATTACCTACTTCAATTAGTGGGGTAACAATTTACCATAGCGTTGTGATTTGGTATTCCTTTTTTAAGTGTATTAATGTAGTTAATGTCAAAAAATATATTGTATGCTTAATAAATTATTTTATTTTCGCGCTTTTACACATATTAAATGAAAGTATTTTAAGCTGATTAATCGCGTATATTTTGGTATTGAAAAATACATTTTAGGAAACTAGACGCTTCGAACATTTTACAGTAGTTTGTGGTCACAGGTAGACTGAGGTGGCATTTATCTGTTTGTTGATACAAAAACTAATTATATCAATCTACCGTCGTCTGTTTCCTAATTGCCTCGTGTACCGACCTGAACTCTTGCACGATGAACTGAAAGTACCTTTGTCTCCGGCGTGGTGGATTTGACTTTTGACTTAAATATTATAATTTTTATAACTCACTTATAATTTGTTGTATGTTGGAAGCTTTCTACCATCATCTCTTTTGATATTAGAATATTTTTGAATTCGATTCGGAACTTTCAATTTCAAAATTATTATTTTATATTAATAATGTATTACATAGATACATAGATAAATAAAAAAAACAGTTTTACGCTCAGCTTCATAAGTTGTTTATCCCGTTAAGACACATGTGTAAAATTTGCGGAATTCGTGGAATTCAAGGCCGTATATATATATATACACACATCTTGCATTGCCTCGTCAACAAAAATTATCGATTTAACGAATCACATTTTGCACTCAATGGTTTATGCAAGCCATTTGCCGTTAGTAGTAATCCTGTTAGTGGAAATTTGAAATTAGCCCCAAAACAAGTTTTATACATAAATTTTACCCAACATAATCTGCTTAACGAACTTTGTAAATCCAGCTTATCATTTAGAATGTTGATTAGAATTTTCATTATCAAAATACACTTCTTATAAACGATCAGCTTTACCTGTGCCTAAGTGTTATAATTATATCTTGTCCAGAATAAAATATTTTTATAATTGCACTTATATTCATATTATAGAACTCAGTAAAATTTGAACCCCTGATTCTGGAATCGTTCTCAAGCAGGCTTGAGAAGGCTTCCAGAAGCACTCGGGATCGCGTGGCGTGGAAGTGCGTGAATATAAAAAATAAATACTACGACCCTAAAGATATTGAAAAATAATTTATAGAGCGTGAAATAAAAACTGAATTTGTTTTCACTGATGCCGTGGAACGGTATTGTTAGTTTGCATTGTTGGTAGGCTTCATTTTTATTTCTATACAAAGCTTTATTGAGCTTATGTAGGTCAACTGACATGATATATTAATTATATGTAAATAAGTGGTGAATGGTAAATTATCGCTCATTGAACAATTAAACATTTTTCAACAAAAACAATAATAAAACAATCTACAATAACACAAACGCAGAGGCAATTTTGCAAACGTTATTATTATTGCAAACATACATACGTTATTATTATTTATACATCAATAAAAGAAAAGAAAAGTGAAATCTACACATGAAATATTTAAATTGGGATTTTCGGACTGTGTGTTAGCTTGTCTGAGTTGGTATAGCTTAGTGTAGAGGTACGTGTTATTATTCTGGTATTCGATCTTAGTTTCTTAAATAACATAATATAAAAAATAAGGATGGCCTAATCAATTTATATACTGATGGCAATGGGATAGATAATCATTTCTTACACAGTTATATATACAACTTGACGTATTTTCATTTATTTAATACATTAAATGTGTATTTTCTGTAGAAAAAATTATAAACGGCACCGTCTAATTATGTCGATTACTCGCAAATTTCTCACTTACCGCAAGTGATGCAGTTATTAGAAAACTATAAATAAGAGGATTTCATAAAGGCATACAATCTTAATTTTAATTCAATTCATAAAAATCTATTATATCTATATTTCACATTATATTTATAGTATAAAGCAAAGTCCCAATTGCTGTCCGCACGCTTTAGTTTCCTAAACTACACGATGGATTTTAACGCTGACGGTATTTAAAAGAAAAAAATATTTTGTAACGTCTCACGGACGTGTACATAGAATATTCAAATAAGTTAGGAGGCAATCATAAAAAATAATAGAGTAAGACACCGCATTTAATAGTTATTATTATATTAATTTTATATAAAGATAGAGTGCGGGCTCTTAAAAGTTTTAGAAAGCATTCAGATGCTAATACACATATGTATACAAGTAAAGCGTTGAGGACCATGGATATGTCCGGTATATTTATAGAGATGTTTTGTGAAACCTTTTTACTATATTATTAAACAGGTAAACGAAGGGTCGTCGTAATAAAAACATTTTTCGCCCAAAACTGATTTTTCACGTAAAATATTCTTTTTCATAATAACGTCGGTGAAATGGAACAAGGGAGGCGCGGGGATACAATATAAATTACGTACCGCTACGGCAACTTCGATTGTAACGTATGAATGATTAGACGTAAGCCTTGTTATTCACAAAATTGGCTCGGAAACGTTGCGTGTGAAAATTATTGTATTCTTGAATAAGAAAATATATAATATTTTGCTAAATTCTGTCTTACCAAATAAAAAATATACTTTTATAGACTATACCTGCGATGTTAAAAAATATACTTTATTTACGATGTTGTCGTAACAATCGGGTATTAGCACGTCTATAAACAAAATTTGGAATAAATAATTATGAGGTACTTGTTTGGTGACGTGCGACTTAGTTGCCTACGTCATGCTGTATAGTATGTGCTGTGTAGCATACGTGTAGCGTCTTCCAGTATAAGACTGATACTATTACAAATTTAATACTAATAGTGAATATATTTTTTTCATAAATTATTTTTAGAGTATTAAAGGATAAGTTAATTTGTCCCCTATTAACCGGATGATTTTAACGATATCATTCTAGTCAGAGACAGTAAGCGCCGCGCTTAAGTTAATATTAATTAACTTGATATTATTTAAGTTGATATTATTATTGTTAAGGTTTTTTAAAATATTTATTGTCAATTTAAAACGAATCAGTTGTATGTAGTTATGTGTCTATATTACTTTATTGCCTATTATATTTAGTACATAGCGTACCGATAGCTAATTTGTACGTAGTATAATGTTTCATATATTCTGGTACCATTACGTTTTATTGTCTCATTAGCCTTTTCGTAGAATATGTTGTTTTTGTTAACTTATATTACTTCTAAGTAAAATGACGGTTGTCGGGTTTTAATTATTAACTATTCATGTTATTTATTATATGGACAATATTAATTACATTAATAACGCACACAAGATGCATGTGAAATAATGATTAGCGAAAGTGGTTGCCGAAGCTTGTTCATTACAATATTCACATGTAGGTGGCTCCTCGCCTATTTAATGAATACCTCTCAGATGGTACCGATGTTTACTCTACAACTACTGTGTATATTGACATCACAATTGAATTGTGTTAATTAACAAGAAAACTAAGTGTCTTATGATAGATTAAATTTTGTTTAATTTAATTATACTTATTTGATTAATATAATTTATTTATTGTAATAAATAAATTATATTAATTAAATTATTCATTTAGTAGTGTTTTAATTTAATTTCAAATGTGCGAATACTTTTTTGCTTCATTGAAATACACGCGTGAAGTCATATCTCATTGCGCCACGATAGTGTTCTCTATGATTGACAACAATAACCATAGATAATCTATATTTTTTTCACCTGTATCTGTTTTCAGGCAAATTTGTATCGCTAGTTTGACTCCAAAATATGTACAAGTCCGATATTTTAATTTTTTTATTGCATGAACCACTGCCCGAACGATCAGTCGAAAATAAAAATATTTTTTCCCCTTAGTTTATAAATAATTTATAATAAAAATGTCATACTTTGTAATTTAAGCTCGTAGTCACAAAATGTCGATAAATATACTAAGCAAAAGTAAAAAAAAACGCCAACATAAATCCTCCTTACATTATCACTAAGAACACATTGAATTTTCTTTCTTTCATCATGAAATAAGAAAACTCAGATAATGTAGATGTATATACATATCTATACTTACGAGTGTACACTTTCAGAAGAAACAGTTTCGTGGTATGTTACTTTGTTCTGACCTAATTCTTAGTAGAGTCACAACACGTACTCTTAACTAAGTAGTGCTGCAAATTGAGAACGTCGTAATTACATACAATCAATTTCTATTACTATACCATTTCGATAATTCACCGAAAGCGTTTTGTTTCAGATGACGCAAACATATATTTTATTTTTAGGCACTTGAACTTCGAAATAAGTACATGGAAATATAAATAACAATCTATAATTATGATACGTAGTTTTCCTGTCTTTAAAAAACATTTTTGAAAAAACGAATAAAAATTTGAATGCAGCGGGCCTTGAACCCGCGCCTCTTGGATACCGTCCAAGCGCTCTGACCGCTAAGCCATGCGTTCTACTACCAGCTGCGTCGAAATTCCTGTACGTTTTGTTACAACTTATGTATGGTTTTAGCATCTCTGTAGAGAGATTTTTACAAATTTCTACTATTAAATACTATTAAGAAATAATCGTTTAATAAGAGAGATTGCTATTTTATCTTAATATTTACTATTTTTAAAGTGTTATTCCACACTTAGGATTAGAAAACATTTTATTTCGACGGTATCCAAGAGGCGCGGGATCAAATCCCGCTGCGTTCAAAAAATTTTTATACGTTTTTTCAAAAATGTTTTCTAATCCTAAGTGTAGAATAACATTTTTAAAATAGTAAATATTTCCTGATTTTATTTATTTTAGATAACAAAACATTCCAAACTACAACAATGAAATTTAAAAAGTTCTGTACATTATTAAGCTTAAAATTATATAATATAACACGACTAACGAACGTGTTAGAGTGTCAACTTCAATTTAGTGAAGCAAGCGAATTAAAGTTGTCAGTGAAATGCGAATTTAACAATTTATTTTTCAATAAAAGAATTTTGTTCATGCAAAATAATATCATTTCTATATTCAAACGTAATTAATATTTTAGGACTGACTTTATAGTATGTTATTTGGGATTTGCGTGAAATGAGTGAGTTAAGTAAAAGGAACCTTTATCAAAAGAATTAACTCATTTTATCTTTTACACCTATTATTAAATACATATAACGATGTATTTTCGAACTTACAATTATTGTCGGATTCAATCATAGGTATGTGCTATGATAGTTTCCAAAGTATATTCCAAAAATATAAATAGATATAAACTTTATATTTCTCATCAGAAACAAGTTTTTGACTTCTGTCCAAATATAAACGAGAGTCTATGATTATTAATAAAATAATCATAAAATAATAATACTTCTGTATTCGAATTGCCATTTCATGTAGTGTATGTGTATTAATAAAGCCATTTGAAAACACAAGATTAAAGTTATATACAGAATTATTTGTGTGCACGGTTGCACACAGATAATCTGTATACAATTTCGTAATTTAAGAATATTAAATTATGTTGAGATTTTTTATACATAACAGTTTCATTTTATAAATTAAAGCTAATATTAAAGAAACGGATCGAGGTTTATTAAGTGTGCGGACTGTTATAAAACTTCTCTGTGGCAGTTTGAACAGCAATAAGCCTGTCTATTGATCTCGCTTACATTGTTCAGATGAGTCGCTCTTGACCCCGATGCATCGTCATACTGACACAAAGTCATCTGTCATATGACATTCAGAACTTCTGGTATACTTAGGGTAGTATTTTTAACGTTGAGAGATTCTGGAGTTTCCAGTCATTGTCAGAAGATGAAATGATCAATTCAAATATGAAGTGCCGAATGAGATATCTCAGTGTACTTTGAATGTTTTGTTAGATACAATCCAGAATATTGTTTTTTTAATATTATTTTTAAAAGACAGATAAAGTTTGAGTAAAAAGACAAGCTTTTTCAAAATCAGTACAGTCGGCTGCATTTGGTCTTTGTTGATTATACAAAATGTATGTAGAAAGAAAATAATGTTATAAATAGATGAACTATGTCGTTTAGCTAAACTTTATAGAAGTTTGCTTTGTATGGAAAATTTTATGTGTTTACGGGATTTGGGGAAGGGTTCAGTATAACACTCTATTTTATCACTTTATAATGATTTTCACTATTCCTTGTATGTCATAAAATAAATATTTAGAAGGATTAAAGCCACCGTGACATGCAATTTTATTGTAAAAATACATTTTCATTTCAGGTGAAAGATTGAATGAACTCGAAATTTGTAGTAGTGAAGTAATATTTTCAATAAATTTTGTATTTGCATTTTCAATGTGGAACAGTTAATATTCCAGCTTGTGGGCACGGAGGTCGTAATGCGGGGCATTTCAATTGGTACGTATTCTATGTGAGTAATAGCGTACTCGCTAGGTTTCACAGATTTATGAGCATATTTATATTAACAAATTAATTAATATGACACGAACATGTCATGCAGGATGTGCCTTATTAAATAGGACAGGTGTGAGTTGAAATTGGTTTATAAGTTAATATACTGCGCGCACCTACTCACGCCAGAAAGTTAGGCGATCAGCTTACCCAGGCTGACCACCCTTTGGCCTCTTAGGGCGAGAGGCGGTGATCCCGTGCCATACTCCAGTGACCCAGTCTTCTGCGACGGACGTCATGGTTGGAGGAGGCTTCTCTTGCCCGCCCCGCCATTTCCTTCTCGAGCACTACTGCCTCGCAGAAGGATACGACTGCATCCCACGACGTCTTGCAAGCCACCATGGCCTTCACAACGGCCGACAGGGAGAGGTCGTTGCCAATAACGCTGCACAAAGCGCTGCGTTGAGACGCCTAAGCAAGACACACCTATAACGTGTGCGGGGCCGTCTCTTGGAGACACTTGCCATATTGGTGGCAGCGAGAATTAGGCTCCCTCCGGGAGGAATCCGCATCAAGTACCTTTCAAAGCATCAATGCCCCATGAGGTCCTGCGTGGTATAGAAGATTAGGACGCCATGACGTCTCGCGAACTACTCGTGGAACACCGGACACACTGCCTCGATTGTCCTTTGGCCAGCTGATGGAATTGGCAGGCGGGACTTTCACATTTCCATTGCGGTTACTTGCGCCTTATCAAGTAATGTTGACTCAGGCAACGTCAACGGAAGCTGTGCCTTGATGCCAGTGATAAACCGCCGCCAGACTAATCGTGTCCAGATTCCAGAGAAGGAATCCAGCTAATACAGACGCCACCTCACCGGAGGTAGACCGGTACTCCCGTATCACCGGGACAGCCAGTACTTTCTGCGCTTGTTGTTGGAGAGTGACGTTTTGCCTTTCCAGGGCATCATCCCAAACAGGGGTACCGTAGAAGGCCATTGATCTAACCACTCCAACCGACCGCTTGAAGCATTCGGTCCACGCAAGTTGCACATGGGACGTGCCAAGGCCGGTGCTGATTTCAATAGCTTCGGAGCCAAGGCGCCAAAATGATCCCGACAACTCCACTTCCCATCCAAAACAAGTTCGACGTACTTCATTCTCCAAGTGACGTCAACTCTGACGCCATCAGTGTCGATGTGGGCATTGGAAGGAGCATAGATTGCCTCAGACTTATGAAAGGCATCCTCTAGGCCCAGACTTTGAATCTGCCCGACGACCTGGGCAACTCCCGCCGTCGCGAGTATAGGAGCCACGCAATAATTACTCTGCTGCACCAAAACCAGCGTATCACTAGTTGAAGCAGATGTTCCACGGAACCGGACCCAGCACCGAACGCTTGTGGAACACCGCATGACACTTCCCAAGAACCCTAGACAGCTTTTCCTGGAAAGATCATGGATCTCCCTGAGAGGTAAGTCCCAATAACATGGTACAATAAAAGTGTCTCCTTAATGCAGGGCCAGGTTATGAAGTTGAAAGCATTGGCGATGTCTAACGACACCACTAAAACCCCTTCTCCCTGGGCCACTGCTTCCTGCGCATGAGACTTCACCTTGAGTATAGCATCCACTGTGGATCATCCACTGCGGAAGCTATACTGACGGTCCGAGAGATACGGGTCTATGTACTGTGCTGGTGCTGGATCTATATTGATTTATGGTGCTGGATCAATCTTTCCACCACCACTCGCTCGAAGACCTTAGCGATTTCGTTAATAACACGACGGCCGATACATCGAAGCTGAATTCACCGGGCACCCCTCCTTCTTAATGAGGACTAGTCTGCCTGTCTTCCATCGCTGTAGAATTTATGGCTTGAGACAGACAGGCAGAGAATAGCCCTCTCACTCTCGGCCTCAAGATTACACGCCCGGGAATGCCATCGAGTCCAGGAGCGGCGTTCTTGCTCCTGGATCACCTAATTGTCTCTTCAAGTTCCTCATACAGCACCGCTGGTACGACGCTCTCTTCCTTTCTTTACGCTGCAGGGCGGGCCATACTTAGTGGTGTAAAGTTGGCCCGCTGCGGAAACCGTGTCGACAGCACTCCTCGAAGAAAGTATCTATACCATAGACTATGCATGGAAGCAAAAGGTGTGTAAAGGTAAATAACTTTCAACTTACTATTAAAATATTTTATGTTGTACATTTCTATTAACTAAATATGAAAATAATTGAGGTCAAACATATGTAGTTACAAGACCATTGAATCTTATTTTCGCAAGGCTAGTCATTCTCAATTTATTACTTCGTACACCTGACGCCATTTATATAACATAATTAATAGACAATAGTACTCTCGTTCACTTCATCTTGCGTGATCTGTCTCGATTAATCTTTTGCACATTCCTTATGAAAATAATTAATTTCAACGTAAGGGTGTGTATTGCTTACTGCTAGTAGGATTTTATATATGAATAATTATTCCTAGCTAAAACAACTTACGAAGCTTTGTTTTTTGATAAAAAAGTGAATCAAGTGTGCTCTATGAGTAGTGTACCAATTTAAATGTTTAAATGTTAAATTGTCAGTACGATCAATACGAGTGTTTAATTAAACTGACAAACCAAATATTTAATTTTATAACTCAATTAATTATTACTACAACATTTTACTGTAGCTTTAGTTTTATACGAAAGTATTATTATACAAACATTTAATTAAACCTACATTTAAAATAAGTTGTATTAAATGATATCAAATAAATACAAAGAAAATATTAATTTTCTTCTCTTCATTATTTATGATAACCACAACGCGATATGTTATTGATTGCGGCCGATTCAGCATTCTAGCCACATTTAGGAATGTAAGCTATACTCGAGCGAGCGAAACAAGCCTCTATAAACGAGGATTATTATGTATATGTACAAATATACACTTATACTATTTTTTTTTTTTGATGATGTTGTTTTTGTGATTTAACTAATGTAGGAATATTTTTCGTAAATATATGTGTTATAAAGAAACATATGGTTATACTTATAAAGCGACGATGTGGATAGTGGAGGATAATCGGTCTATATCTATTTGTTCACCTCTTACGTATGAATGTCTTACGTTCAAAATCTTTAAAAAAGACAAAAATGAATGTCTGAATGAATGAAAATGTCTTAACATCCAGTTTTTTCTGTCAACTTGTAACGTTTACCTCCCCCCTCTATAAAATGCTAGAATAAAACTATTTAAATACTCTATTTAAATACTATTCAATACTACTATGACACATGATACGTCTCGCAATTAGGACCCATTATGGTCATGCTCGCAATAACTCAAGATCTTTTAAAGATTTAGAGGCAACAGTGTTAAGAAATGTTAAAACCTACCTTTTTAAATGAAACTATTTAACCGGATTAATCGTGTATATTTAAAACCTACCTATTATCTTTAAAATTGATATAAAACTTTCAGAAGAGATTATAGAGAGATATTGTAGTACGTTAGATATTCCGTTGTAATCACCTCCAGCTTTTCCAAGGAAAGCCGAAGATGCGTCTTATTTAACCCTCTTTTATAAGTATCCTTTGCTGATAGTCATAACAGAAGGGAAAATACTTAAATGGCCCCGGCGGAGAGGACTTCAGAGTGAGCCCTCCGAGACGCAACAGAACATCGAACGTATATGTTACTTACAATGCCTTTACAAACGAACAATTAGTAGTTATTTATTCCGTCCATGTAAGGATCTCTCAATGAGGTTTATAACTTTATATCTCGATACTTAAAATTACTTACGATATTTCTTTAAGATACTTTTTACGCTTATTATATTAAGAAAATATTATAATTATATATTTGAATTAGCTTGTGAGACCAATATATTATGCCGTCGATTCTTTTGCGAGACCATATATATCGTAGATTGGTTCGTTAGGCCATTGTACAGTGTTTCCCAATAGAGATGATAGGATTTTGATAGCTGACAGCTGCCATTTTGTTAGTTTAACATTTGACATTTGTATTGTTTTGTGTTTAGTAATGTTTGCCATTTAATCATGAACAAGTCACGCTACCTCAACGTTTGGAAATTGTCCAAATTTTCTATCAAAATTCGAGAAGTATTGTCTCTACTCAAAGAGTATTTTGTGCTAAATATGGTCGTCATGGTGCACCGTCTGAGCTCGCTATACGTCGCATAATCCAAAAACTGGAAAGCGAATATTCTTTGCACCATAGTAGATCACCATCACGACAACGGACAGGCCGTAGTGTAGAAAATATTGCCGCCGTATCAGCCAGTGTCGAAGAAAATCAAAATGTTTCCGTTCCACGACGTGCATTGGACTATTTTTTGTGGGGGTATGTTAAATCTCAAGTGTATGCCAATAAACCAGCTATGCGACATTCGAGCGAATATAGCGGCCATACTAGCCGAAATGCTGCACTGAGTCATCGAAAATTGGACCGATCGTATTTACCAGTGCAAAAAAAGTTGTGGCGGTTATTTGAACAATATTTTGTTTAAATCATAAATAGCATAAAATTTCCTATCAAATAAAGCAATTGAGTATGAAATTCGATCATATATTACATGTTTTATTTCAATTTCAAAACATATTGTTTTATTGGGAAACCCCATACATTCTAACCCTGTAATATCTTTAATATAATTCTTTAAATTTATAAATATTAATTTAATATCGATAAACTGTTTTACAGTTTGGCAGAATTTTAGTTAATAGTTAGCAGTAAGTATCTTTTGTATGCGATAAATTTCAAAAAAAAATATTCATTTAATTTTATATTAATAATAGAAAAAGAACTTATCAAATAATTCTTCATTTATTCAAAAGAAAATCTTACTGACCACGGATACCACATAAACAATTATAATTATCTTTCTATATATTACCGATATTTTTTTTGTTTTATTTTTATTGTTTTTATTTGTTTACACCAGTACATACAAAAAAATACATTTAACACAATTTAACCAAGATGTAACAAACGTTTACAGACAGATTATATATATATATATATATATATATATATATATATATATATATATTTATATATATATATATATATATTCACATTAATATCCATTATGTCACTGTAATCAATAACCAACCTGCAGAGTCTAGGACCTGGGGAATTGAATCTAAACATGGTATTTCAGGGAGGAGGACAGAGGGGAGTGATTTTATTACCGGGACGCCTCATAAGTACACGTGTATAAAACTTATTCAGTAACTGATTGCAATCTATTAGATTTGTTAAAATTTTAGAGACAAAAAAATATATATTCTTTTGTTCTCCTCGCCTTTTTATTTGTTCAATGTGTGATACAAAAGTCAATTTTTTTATCAAAAAATACACCAAAATCACGGATTTCTTTAATTTCTTTGATGTTATTCCGAGCGATACTATACTGGAAAGTAATAAAACGTCTTCTTCGACCATATTTTATGAAAAAAACACTTTTCGGAGTTGAGGTTCATTTTGTTGTGCAAACACCATTTAACAAGCTAATCGAGGTTTTTTTGAAGCATCATTGAATCTTTTATGGTATCTATAACTTTACTAATTTTTAGGTTATCTACATACATAAAAATTTTAGAAGATTTGATTACAGTTTGTATATCATTAACAAATATAATGAACAAAATAGCACCTAGGTGAGATCCCTGCGGTACACCAGAAGTTATTTTCTGCCAGTCAGAATAAAATTCATTTACTACTACAGAGAACGATTGATTTTCCAAGTAAGACTTTATCCTTTGCAAAAAATTACAAAAATACCACAAGCAGGTACTTTCTTTAACCATATGTTATGAGGTAGACGACTAAAAGCCTTACTATATTCTGTATATATAACGTCTATCTATTTATGAGAATCTAGTGCCTCTACCAAGTTTTCTGTGAGATCAAGTAAATTTGTACATGTTGATCGAGAAGGAACGAAGCCATGCTGTTGAGTGCATTAGCTCTACTTAAAGTGGCGCTGTACAAAGGGACAGATTAGTGATTCTAATAACTTACCCAGAGTTGACAAAATGGAAATGGGTTGGTAATTTGATATGAAATCAACATTATTTGCTTTATGGATTGGGACTATTCTTGCCTTTTTCCATTCTTTTGGAAATATTCCCATATATTTTTTTCTGATTCACTAATATATTTGTTATAGTCTAGCAATCAGTAGATAAATATATGCATCGTGAATTTCATAACTTCTATTCTAATTCGTCCATAAGGTTTTTATTATTTCTTTTAAGCGTCGTTTTAAGTTACTTTACTAGATACTTTTCAATTTTTGTGTAGGCACCAACAGTATTATAAAATTTGAATAGGATTCCATTATCATCTCGAAATATGTGTACCCAATCATATTTTTGAAACTCTTAATATATATTTAAAAAATCAGCTTTGTGAAAGTTTAATTTGAAGGTAACGTGATTAAACGGTAGTTTTTATTTAATAAAAAGTGACACATCTATATCTAGATGTATATGATCAATGTTACATAGTGATGTGTGTCTTGGACGGACTGGGCAAATTGGAAAATTACCACCAGATCAAGTATTCTTTCAGACCTATTGAATACACTGTTATACTGTTTGAGTCCAAATGGGTTTAATAAATTTATTAGAGATTGACACAGACAGTAGTATCTTCCAATAAACTACAGTCAATATTCGTCAAATCAAAGTCACCCAAAATACAATGAGAATCACAATTTTCAAGTACATCGCTACAACCATGAATAAAGTGTGTTAGCGAAAAGCTGTGCACTAGAGGAGGTATCTACAGTGCACAAATAGCAACACAATATCAATAATACTCAGAGGTATTTTTTCTCAATTAATTCAGCACTACTTCTATCTCTCCTATAAATTACATACCTTTCATTGAACAGCTCACTGTTAGAAACAAATTCGTTTAATCTATTTGTTTTGGTTCTAAAACCACGTGTATTTTTATATACCCAACTGCCAAGAATAAGGGTTAAGTAAAAATTATTATAAATATAAGTTATTAGATCTTCTTTAACATATCTAAATTCTTTACTAGAATTTAATCGGTTTCATCACTTTTCCTCAAAAAAATCTTGCCATTCTGAATCCAGACAAACTTATATCCAGCTTCCTTTGCCTTTTTTCTAGCTGTAGCATGAAGAGTCTTGTTAGTGGCAGAAAGATGTTCACAGACAAAGATCAGTGCATTGTCAAGGGATTTTCCTTTATTGTATTTAATAGAAGCAAGAAGCTCATCGCGTAACCTAGGTGAAAACAATTGTAAAATTATGTATATCAGTTTCCTTGAGATGACAATCAACTTGTTTTCCGAGATCGCAAATTATTTTAATTTAACATTATTCGGTCTCGATTGCTGCTCTATATAATTAATTCTCTGTTTAAGATCGTTCACTGTAGAATTAAGTTTTTTTTTTCAGTTTACAATTCTGGTATTTTGAGTTTAAAGTTTTGACCTCCTTTTTCATGTCCTCATAATTTTCAACAGCGAAGTTCAAAAACCTCTTAATTTCAATTACATCTTCTTCTAACGGTTTTATTTTTCTATCAATAAGTTTGCCAATGGTATCTTCTACTTTTGAAAAGAAGTCTTGCATTTTCTGATTCGTAACTTCTTCAATTGCCTCCCGTAAATCATCCCGAGGACTACGATTATCCTTTGCAGGTGGGGAATGCAGATAAAATATTCTTATTACATTCACTTATTATGTTTCTATTATTCCAAATTAAATACTCATCGTCTTCTCATTAAAGCGTCCTCTATGACATGACGCTAACGCCAATCCCCTTCTTTTTTTAAAAGTCCATTGCATCATTCTAGACTGCCAATAATTTATTCAGCCAAAATGTTATTACTATCTAAAAGTATTATATAAAATATTTTTTAACGTTTAATATAGTAGACGTTATTTATTAAATTATTTGTACAAAATATACTATATATCTACATACATATTTATGTATATATACTATATATAGTACGTATCGTTACAAACTCCGCAAAAAAACCGAGATAAGTGGACGTAAATAAAGTACATTCTTGCAATAGATTCTTGGTATATTTATCTGACCTTTGTGTGTCTGAAATAATAAATCTTTAGAGATAAAACCGGGCAAGAGGGCTTCTTATATCGCCCTCCTCTATGTATACAATCTGCTTTGCCAGTCTCGTGCAGGCTATTATTTTAAATATTTTTAATATCAGTTTAATATCTGTACTAATCTACTACGACTATATTGGCCATATTGGCCACTTATATGCCATAGTTAACGATTTATATCGTATTTAGTTAGTGTACTATATTTTATTAAGCTATTTTAATTATATTTATATATCAAACATGTAGTTTAGCGTTGCATTTCAACATGACGTAATAATTCCAATAACTGAGCGGAAATTAGAATCATTATTATCGAATTTTGTTTAATTAAAATAATATAGTAGACGTTATTTATAAATCTGTATTAATCATTGAACTTATTAATAAAACATGGTAGTAGTCTATAAGAAAATATATTATAATAATACAGATTGTACTGATAATACAGATTGACTGTTTGCAATGAGTTTGAACATATTTTTTTTCAGTTAAGATATTACTGAAGATATAATATTTGAAATTCCATATAAGCTTAAAAGTTATTAAAATTTTATTTTTATTTTTGCAACATAAAACCGCTTTATATAGAAATATCTACTAGTGAAGGATCTTTCACAACACAGTACCTAGAGAGTGCTTGCTTACCAGGGATTTTTTTCCTATTTTGTATTCTACACGTTTCTTAATGCAGCTAGTTAACTTTTAAACTTAATTTATCAACATTAAAAGAATTTTATAAAATAAATACTGCAGAATTTCGAAATAAAGTTTATTAAACGTGAAAAATTTTGCTATGTAAATATTTTATAACCAGCCAGTCAGCAAAAATTTTGTGTCAAGATGTTAATTAAAACCATTTTTACGTAGTTCAATATACGTAAAAAATCAATTAACACGACAAGGGCCCGCGTAAACTAAAAAATCGTAATGTTTTTTTTAAATTGTTTTTTTTTTAAATAATTAATTTTCTACATATGTAATAAGGAAAATCGCCATAACGCCAAAAATAATAAATCACTATTGTGCCAAAGTCTTTGGCAAATGCGCTATTATTCTAGGTTATTAGCCGTAAAAATTCTCGAGGGAATACAAATCCATTGACTTAATTAACATAAAGGTAAATATACCTGTTGCTTTGTATCATGTAAAGTACTGACTACTTAAAAATATTACTTTATTATTTTATTAAACACTAATTATCAGTTTCTTTTGAAGTAGTTAGTAGTAGAATATTTATATATAATCCCATTAAATGTCCTGCTTACATACAATCCTATTTAGGGAATGTATCTAGAAATAAAATTATATTGTATCTAGTTAGACAAAGTGCGGTGATTAGTTCTGCTGCGTAATGGGTGATAAGTACACAGCCAAGTAAATAACATATAAAAAAAGGTTCATTTTCTTCATTCCTTAATTTAATTTCCCAAAATTCAAGAAATATATGCATAAGAAAGTTTTCCTCAACTTATAAATTTAGAACGTACTTTAAAATATATCTTACACATCTGCTAGATAAATTAAATTTCTTTACTGCGCAACAAAGAAACTTTGGATTATAATAAAATTCTTATATAAGACCAAGTATTTATAGTAGAAATTGTTCTCATTAACTGAAGTGGCAGCTATTAGAGCTACGTTTCATTTTCACAGTTACTTTGTGATTATTTAAGGTAACGTTTTACGGGATTTAATGGTACCTGCGCTAGGGTTATGGGGCGTAGCGCCTAGGGAATACAGTAAATTGGCTGGTGGACAACGAGAATTCATAACAAGTTTTGTTTTGATATAATTTGTTATATACCACTTCAAGTAATCTATCCCTGTGAGGGAACGGGGTAGAATACTATCTCCCACTACTGCTGGGTAGCGTTCCGTAAGTTGGTGGTAGGAGGTTAATTCTCTGACTGGCACGTGACTACTATCATGACAAAAACGATCCGCCAAATATCAGATAATGTGTTCCGGTCATTCGATGTCATGTAAGCCAGCTTTCCATATTCCTTTTATCTTTTCCCTCTTCTCCTTTCAGTTCCTTCCCAAGGCCGGCAAAGCATCTACAACCCTAATATTGTAGATGTTTATGAG
Organism: Dryadula phaetusa; assembly: GCA_032432895.1. Classification (NCBI taxonomy): domain Eukaryota; kingdom Metazoa; phylum Arthropoda; class Insecta; order Lepidoptera; family Nymphalidae; genus Dryadula; species Dryadula phaetusa. The sequence goes on from JAOYRS010000027.1 coordinate 171,914, forward strand.
CGAAGCTGACCATTTACCATGATCTTGCTGTTTATTTTAATACGAAAATAATTAATTTATATTATTTTAATTTAAAAATATAATAATAGGTCTCTACCTATCTTAATAATCGCGCTTTATATTAAACTAGCGGCCCCGCGTGATCTCGCAACTATAGGTATTTCGTTTTTCCACGTGCCCGCGTTGTCGTTTAAATCACAGACTTTCCCACAATTAATAATTTTATCGATTTATAAATTTAATAATAAGTCTAGAAAATAACCCACAATATATAAATATTTAATATTTAAGAAATAATTACTTATTATACTTATAATTACGCCATAGATAAGAGTATTTTTTCGTATGCCAATAGCTTAGAGCCTCAGAGCTCAAAAGCGAAAAGTATCAAATATCATAATTTAGTTCTAATGTTTAATGTTGCTACAGGAACTACTGTAGCAAAAACCGACACCGTCAGATTACGTCGATTATTTGGAGATTTTTTCTAAACTTAATAAGTAGTTATTAGAAAAAAACATTGTAATGGTATTCGGATATGTATGTGTGCACTTTTGCTAGTTGCACTTTTTATTCCGTATAGCAGAGTACGCAAACAGAACCTAGTGTTAGGACACCGGTGGAACCCAACACTGCGTTTCGACTTACCAGTATAAAAAATGCAGATAATTTAAATACGATCATTCCTCCGAGTGGGTATCGAACTCACAATCATTTATAGTTCGTTACTACAGACGCTGGTCCACAGCGTTTCACCGGCCTCTTAATATTTCATCATCAAATAATTGATTTTAAATTTTTATGTTTTATCGATCCCTAAAGTACGCACACGTCCCACCATCATACCATCACCACATTTGGACGACCACATCATAAATGAACATTTTATAATAGGCGTTTAGTTTTTATGAAGGTGGTTTTATTAGCACTTCCTGTATCTATATAATTTTGATAAATTAAAACTATATTCTTTATTAAAGAATAATATTAAATTGAAAAAAGTAGTATTAAAATATTAATTTATTCAATTTAAATAATTATTGAAATAAAATGAAAAAATAATAAAATAAGTAAAACATAAACATATTATTTTATTTACAGCAGTCATTTAAAATAATTCATTTACATATTATTTATATTTAAAGCGTAATGTTAGTAAATTCCAATACGGATGACGTAACATATGACAAACTTGTTATTTGCTGTTAGTACAGTAGTGATGTCTGTGGATCGAGCTGCAAAATTAAGTTTGTATTTTAATGTATTTTTTTTTCGGCATAAAAGGTGCCCAGTGTGATGCCCAATCATAATGCGTAATCAAACTGGGAGTTTTTGTGTGATGTAGACAGACCAACGGACAGATAGATATTTTTTTAATCATATTTTTTTTTCAGTATCGATGTAGTAACAACCCTTCTACACTTTTGTTATAAATATAGATGACTTAATAAACGTTTTGTTTTCACGCATTTCATTCTGTCAGTAAAATCTATGGAGCTCTAAGCACAACTAAAGTATTTGCCTTATAATCTTGTCGTGTCAACTGCATTCGTTTTAATTTTTTTAAAAATCTACTCTTATCGATTCATTTCAATTTGATACTGATTTTGACTTTAGCAAACAGTAGAATCGAACCCTCTGGCATGCTTATAGTTTAAAACTTGATTTTATGCGCTAACTTGTATGTAGGTGACTTACAAGACTTGTTGTGGTCAAAGACAAAAAGCGGGACATTACTAATTTAAAATTCTTACTACTTCAAGTTAATATATCTTTGTTATTCATACATACGCATCTAAGCATATTATTATATTCCGAGTTGTCGCTTATTGTTGGCGTTGTTTGCGTGGACATTATGAGCGATTAAAAAAGGTAAAAGTGTCATGTTTTCTATTTCTCGAAATTCTTAAAAATTCTTTCTTAGAATTACGATCTGTGCAATCTCTAAGGAATCGACTTGCTAAATTAAGTTTTAGCTGCGCGTTATCTGTCAATTACTCAATGAGTAACAGGTAATTTTTTAGCTTCACGCTTTATCCCACATAGCAGGGTAAACAGAAAGTACCTCGTGTCAAGACACCCTTTGCTTTTTACCGATTTCAACACATTGCGTGTAGTGGCAAAACTCAACGTCGCGCTTTCTGTTATCGGAGCCAGAAAATGAAAATAATTTAAATATCGAACCAACAACCGATCCTGTTACAAGAACAGTTAGACGCTGTCCCATTGCGCCACGACCAGCCTCTTATAATAATATTTATATTAATAGAATATGTACATATGTACATTTAATAATTCTGATATGCATAACGACGTCATAGTCATTGGTAATTAAACGGAAACAATTGTGCTTCCGATGATTAATTGCGTCTGAAAACAAACAGCCTTAATGACAGATACTAATTACTTTTAATGGATCGATTTTATGTTGAACGAGTTTTAAATAAACTTGAGATTTTTAATTAAATTTAAAAGTTATTGATTGATTGATTGTATATTTTGAACTCGGATACAGAGCGTAATTTCCGTACTAGTATGCGATAATAGGTGCTACAATCGTATTAGAATTGTGATAAAGTTAGAGCCTTAGCACCGGTTCAAATTCCGCTTTCTTATTATTTTATTTACGTTTTTTATTATTAATGTTACTTAGTTTACAGTTAATTTTACTATGGATACACATAATTATAATGTTATTGAATTAAGAATATTTAATTATGTATGAAACATAAAATTTTAGGTACATTATTTTCACGCGCGCATTGTCTTGCCAGTACATTGTCTCTAACCATCCATCATCATCTCATCATCTCTAACCAACCATCTACGTAGCGGGATGTTTAGAGACAATCTGGTGGCAAGACACTGTGTTGACTGTTTTCAGCCAGAAATCTGATTTTACTGATACTGAAAATCCAATAATTTTAGTAATATAGATTTCAGGTAACTTCCTGTCTTTGTTGTTTACAGAGGCCGTTATTTCTAAACAGCATTATATAATGGAGGCGGACTATTATTTATACAAGGCGTTAGGTCAAACTAACCTCATAAACATAATATAATATAATACGACTCATTTTCATTGTAACTGAATCAACAAGAGGAGAACATAAATTATAGAAACATCAAAACAATAGCGATCTGAGTAATTCTACCTAGATCTTAATTACAATAAAGATAATTCGGTTACCTGTATTTATGACAACTGTCATGGCTGTGATTATTGAATTTGTTTATAAAGATGAATGTTTTACGATCAAGTTTTAACTAATGACAGGGTATGTGCCTTTTTAATAATTATTAGTCTTTTGAAAAAAACCTAAAATAATATATGTAATTGATTCGGAAAAAATATAAGGTTCATACTCTATAAAGATTATAGTCAATGGCCTCGTTCACGTATGCAAATTTTTAAACGTATTCAACGCTAAGAAGTGGGTAAAAATATCGTTGCAAAATTTTGTTACGTACAATAATTGATTAATTTTTACAGGTGAATTATTAAATAATATACATTTTCATTTTTACTTCAATAATATTTTATATGTACTTTTGCACCTATCCAGAACAGTGTGTTCTGGATAGGTGCAAAAGGTATAATAAACATAATTTTTATTGACATATTGCGTATGGTGGAAAGTAAAGTCGCGCTTTACTTTAACCAGAGCGAAGAAATAAAGACAATTTAAATATCCTTCTCTAGAGTGGGAATTGTAAAGAATACACAACTAGTCGTGCGTCATGACCGGCCACCTTTGACAAGTAGAAATTATATAAAAATAATAAGGAGATGCTCCCCCGACTCTCTTCACTCACCAGTCCTCAGCCATGGCTCCCGTTCGCTAAGCCATTCTTATATATACTTACTTAGTCATACATTAGAATAATTGACATTTTATATGTGTTTAGAAATATATATTTTTTAGTCTACAATTACATATTTTTAACTCAAATTTATAATAATTGACATACATTTATGTATAATTACAACAAGTTCTATTTATTTATGTGAAACTTTGCAGCAACTTCAATTTTTAGATAAATTAAATAGAGCAAAACTTTCGAACGTGGCTCCACTATTTGCATTTAAACATCGCTATATGGGAAATAAACTGAACGAGCTTTGTCCTGATCGATCTGCACACTCAATAAAAAGTTAAATGTGAATAAAATAACGACAAAAGTGGCGATAGTCGAGTAATTATACTTTCTCGTAGTCTCTGTTAATAAAAAAGCTATATGAAAATTTGTTTTTTAACTGTTTGTTGCTGTCTTGCAGCAATAATATGACGTTAAGTCACTCCAAAATTTAAAGTAAATACTGTAGGCATTTTATGAAAAAATAAAGAAACAAAAACTACGTCACTTACTTTCATCCGCTAGCTATTCTAGTAAGTATAAAATTTGATTAATTATAATTTTTAAATTGTTATAACACGAATAATTCTGAAATACGTTACACTAATCCAATTCAAGAAATATGCTTTTGTTCTATTCTGTAATTTTAAGATTCTTTAGTTTCATCAAAGAGAAATTTACTTAAAGCTTTAAAGGTTAAGTTAAATCAATAGAACTTTTAATTATAATATTATTACATTGTTCACATAAAATTGTTTAATACCATGAACTGTCTGAATGGATTATTTGGATTATTTATAATAAGCTAGTACAAGACTTAATTAATATTTATAAGTGGAGAACGAGTCTAAGTCATACGTTAGTGTTTTCAAAACTTTGATAGTGGCTTTGTGACTGTCGTAGTTGGTGTTTACCGTGTAACTACTGTGCTATATAATTAGGAATTTATTTTTTATATTTTAGTTATCTATTTTAAGTGAAAAATTAAATGGTATGTGTGTGAGAATGTTAAACCTTAACTCGTTGTATATTTCTCTCGTTAAATAAAAATTTTTAATTAATTTTATAATAAGTTTAATTTTTTTTTTAAAATATGAAGTATAAAAAAATACAAAAAAATGTAAGCTATTTATAATTCTTTCTACGACTAACCGTTTAATTAAATTTAACTTTTTTTTTGTCGCTGGGAAATGCAATTTACGCAGAACATCCGCACGCAAGGCATAGTGCCCCACTGACGGATGATACTGTAGGACTCATCAGTGAACCCAATACTACCCACTAAAACCCAGCGGAAACCTTCTCCACCTAAATGAGACGCCGCAGGATCACTTGCGCATGCCACTACGCCGCCTCGGTGTACGGCCCGCCTATTGCAGGTCGGCACCGTCGCCTTTAGGGCGCTCTGGGGTTTCCTCCAGAGCACCCGCAGGCCTGATGACTTGCAGGATGATCTCAATGTCCATCCCGCAGTAGCTCCTCAGGATAGGGGGAGTTGGAGATGCACATAGCATCTTCTCCTACCCCCTGGCCTGCAACGGCGAAGCGGGTCATCAAGTGCGATGGACTCGCGCACCCGCTCCGCAGCCTCCTTCAGTGCGATAACTGTCTTGCAGAAGGAGATCATTGCAGACCAATTTTTCTCACTATCCAGCATGGCCCCCACCACACTAGGTAGTGAGAGATCCCTACCCACAGCCATCAAGATGTGGCGCTGTGAGGCCCAAGCGGCGCATTCAGCCAAAGTATGATGCGCCGAATCAACGGGCGCATTACACTCATGGCATGCCGGTGACATCTCCCGACATGCAATTTGGTGCAAATATTTGCCGAAGCAACCATGCTCTGTTAGCACCTGCACCAACCTGAACGTCAGGACCCCGAAATTTCTCGTGGCCCAGCATTCAAGATGAAGGCGAACTGCCTCTACTGCCGTCACTAGGCCTGCCACCGGGGACTCCAAATCTTTCTTCCATTGTCGGATCAGGGCGTCATCCGCTCTTCTCCTGATCCGCACAATATTCTCTCTCGATGGTAGCTCTCCTGGCGACCGCTCACTTACGCGGAATGTGTGAACTTTGGCGAGCACTTCCGTCTGCAGCTCCCAAGGCGGATCACCCGCCAGGAGAGTGGCCGCCGTCCATGACACCGTACGGTATCCCCGTATTGCCCTCACCGCTATGATCTTCCGACATTGGGCTCTGTTACGAGCGGTGAGAGAATCCCCCACCCACACGGGTGCACCGTATAGTGCCATAGATTTTAACACGCCTATACAAAGCCGTCGACATGGAGAATCCGGCCCTCTAATATTCAGCATTAATCTTCCGAGGGCACCGGCGGCTTTCACAAGCTTCGGCGCAAGTTGTATGAAGTGCGACAAGAACGACCATCGACCATCCAAGATTAGACCCAGGTACTTCATCTGGGCCTGTACCTCCACCTCCTGTCCCTGTATGAGCAAAGTAGTTAAAAGGGCCTCTGTCTTAGGCATAGAAACGTTTAGACCCAGAGCTTTGATGTGATCGATGAAAAGTTGGGCACCGGATTCAGCCATGCATGCCACCTCCTACTAATTCCGTCCCCGGGCAGTGACGAGGGTGTCAACCGCATAACAAATGACACCTAGCCCGGAAGGAAGACGGTAACGCAGGAGACAATCGTACCCAAGGTTCTATAGCGTTGGGCCCAAAACCGACCCTTATGGAACCCCACAGCAAACCCTTCGTCGAACGACCTGACCATCTCCCCCCATCCAAAGGATTATTCTGTCCTGGAGGTAGTCATCTAACAACCACCGGAGATAGAGAGGTACACCATGGTAGCGGAGAGCCTCTCTTAATATCTCAAACGGCAGGCTGTTAAAGGCGTTAACCACGTCCAACGAGACGACGAGAAGAACATCTCTCTCTGCTGTCGTGGTCAGCGACTGAGCTTTCAGGGCATTTAGAGCATCAATAGTTGAGCGGCCAGCCCTAAACCCGAACTGAGCCTTTGAAGATCCGGACCTCCCTCCTGTAGGTACTGGATGAGACGAGCAGCAACGATCTTCCCAAAAAGTTTGCCCGTCTCATTCAGCAACACAATCGGCCTGTACACGGAAGGAGAGTCCAGAGGGCGACCCTCCTTGCGTAATAGGCACAATCTTCCTTCCTTCCACATGTTAGGAAATTGTCCAGTCGACAGACACTGGTCAAACAATTCCCGAAGATTGTCACTTAGGTATTTCAGGGTGACGCTTAATACTCTTCCTGGAATACCGTTTGGCCCTGGAGCCGTCTTTTTAGCCCTCAGCCTCTTCAGAGCTAAATCCATCTCCCCTACAGTAATAGAGGGAACCACCAACTCTTCCTCATGCGCTAAGGGAGGGGCCATTATAGGGGGGATGTGTTGAGGCGACTCCGGAAATAGCTCAGCTACAAGATATAGGAGGAAGTCTGGCAACAGCGTTTCCGTTAATGGCGCGCTCGTAATTTGCCCTGTGCACCCAGGTAAGGGCGCCCCCATGGTTCCCCCGGTTCAAGTCCGCCAACTGTTCCTAGCGAGCTTTGTTCTTCGCCGAATGGATGGCAAGCTGCAAGGCCTTCTTTCTCTTCTTATACATGTTTTGCAGCTGAATCTCAAGAGCAAAGTTTAATCCATTTCTCCTCCTACACCTTGTATATGCTCGTCGCGCTCGGGTACATGACGCCCGCAATTTCTGACGTCCACCAATAGACTTGACGAGATATGCGCTATCGACGGGCTCTCGGCATTGACGCGTTACAGACATCCGTCAAAACATTACATGTCCGAGCAGCAAGCCTTTTAACATTAAAGCTGCCATCCAACACTCTCGCCTGGAGATTCCAGCTCGCAACTATTGTCGCCTCTTTGGCAAGCTCTATATCAAGCCAGTCAAGGGCCCATCTTGGGAGCCCTCGAGATGAGACCCTGGGGTAGACCACTCTACACTCTACACTCGGTGTCTGAGGTAGGGTTGCCCCACGCCCGGGACTTCGCATTGAAGTCACCTAGGACTAAGATTTTCCTGGACGACTGCCGACAAATCGCAGCTCTTATGGAATCAAGGAAAATCTCGAACTCGGCTATTCTGCGATTGGGTGAGAAGTATATACCTATTATGACGTAATCTCCCCACCCTGCTACGACATATCCTGAGCCCTTCCCCAAAGCTGTGAGAGGAGAGCTAGTGTCGGTACTCTCAGAGACAATTGCGACTGATCCGGTTAAGTCACACATCCAGCGAGGATTTTTTGGGACGATATACGGTTCGCAAACAACTCCAACGTCGATACACTCCGCCATAGATTGCAGCAATAAGTCCTGCGCACTAGTAGAGTGGTTTATATTAGTCTGAAGGAAGTATGCTTGTTTCCTGTCCATTATGACAACATAGCACCTTCGTTCCGTCCCTGACTTGGGTCTTCGGTTCTAGAGGAAATTCCAGTCCCAGCAGCTTCCATCCCTATGACGGGCGGTGAGCGGCACTCATCACTACCCATTATATGCCTGGCTGGCCTTTTCGCATCCGCACAAACCATACATCGCGGCTAAGCCCGACACATATGAAATATGTGCCCCTCGCAACCGCAGCGGAAGCACAAATGTTTCCTTACAAATACTGAGGGACACTTTGGCCTGAAGTGGCCTAAAGCTAAACATCTGAAGCACCGCAAAGGGCGTTCTTCTAGAATTTGGACTTTGATAGAGCTCCAGCCAACCAAAATTCGTCCCTTTGTTACGATGGTCTTTGCTATTTCACATGGGCATCGTATCACCGCTTTCTTCATGACCCTAGGGCCACGGAGTATTTCAGATACAAGGACGGTATCAGCTGTACATCCACTAGCGCTCACGACAGCATTCAGCACTTTTTCTTTAGTGACCGAGTCATCTAGTCTCACCAACTTGAGGGACGCGTTCTTACGGGGCCTGGTAACCACGGCCACGCCATCCAATACCTCTAGTAGGCGCTCCGCTAGCATATCTGCTTGCTCTGAGGAGTTCGCAGCAGATAGCTCTATCAATCGAGCACCCAAAATCGCCTGGCGCACCGTCAAACCCTCAGTTATGCCCAGTTGCGGTAGATAAATATCGGCTTGTGCTCGCTCTAGGACCTGAGTATACGATATATCTTTTTTATAACAGCCTTAGTGCGGGGAGGTTTCACTATTTTTGGTTTGGGCCTCTGGCTGCTTTTCTCGACGACGACGTCAGTGACGACGTGTTTGTCGCAGTGAAGGTAACAGCAGAGGATTTTTTCTTCTTTTTGCCACTTCTAACCACAGTTGTTCACGAATCTTCTTACACTATTCTGCCTTCAGAGACGTTGGCTTGCGCCGTTGTTGGGAGCCTAAATTCGGGCTCTAGACAAGAATTAGACAGAGTTACATTATCTATTACCGCTAGGTTTCGAGCGAGAGCTGCGTCATTATGCTTCTTTATACGCCTCGGTCTCTGCCTTATATCAACATCTGTCTCCATCCCTGAGCTCGTCGAAGGTGCTCTTAAAGAATGTTCACAAGGAGCTTTCCTTGAATCTCCTGCTAGTGGAGGACGCATTCTTTTTGCTGGCAAGAGACGCTCTTCGATACCAGCAAAACGAGCCTCGATCATAGTTCCTACTGAAAGAACTATGGATCGCTTCAACTCCTCTAGAATTTTTTCACTGATGTTAAGAGTTGACGCTGGAATCTGCGGAGAATTTCCAGAGGCTACCAGGTTTCCTCTTAGGTCCTGCATGTCTTTGTTATAGGATTGCAACTCCGTCCGCAGTTTCTCCACCTCCTCAGTGAGGCGTCGGTTTTCTTCTCGCACTTGGCGACCCTCTTCACTCACGGTGCGCGTGACAAGAAAAGTTTACGTACAAATGTGCCCTTAAGGTTGCCAGACTCCTTCGCAACCTCCAGTATTGAGGCTACGCGTTGTTCGGCGTATGTACGCAATTCCTGAGCAGAACACCGTGAGATGTCTCTCTTTCCTTCCGCCTCTAATACACTTTCCGCGTCTGATGTGTGAGCTGACCTACTTCGTTGTACTGCCTACTCAGACAAGTCCCGCTCAAAATATTCCTCATGCGCGCTCTCTTCACAAAGTTTCTGCTCTCTACGAGTGCGTGCTAGATATGTACCACGTGCTTTTGGAGGCTTACCTCTCCTCGAGGTGTGGCATTTCGTCCTATGCACCGCATCGGTTTCTGAGCAAGAATCATCTCCCTTTTTTCCATCTTTATGTTTACGCCTAACGCGCTGCGTAACTCCCGAGTCTGAAGCGGACTTCAATACACCTACATCATCATTATTGTTTATTTTATTGTTTTCATTCTCCATAATTGTTCCCACGAGTATGGGGGAAAATAGGTCCATCCAAGCAGTGCCCCTGTACTTGGATAAGCCTAGCGTAACTCGCCACGGGTGTCGGCCGGTACCCTGGTGGGGACAGCAGTAGCGACTGATCATCCCATCAGCCGCGCACCCCTCGCGCTGCGTCACCACTTGGGTTGGAGTAATTTTTTTAAGAGGTTTTCTTCCTCGCAGCCCGACCAATTAAGGCAAGACCCTCGGTTCCACACGAGATTACGAGATATGACCGCATTCTTGTGTGGATTTCCGATCCGATCATCGGCGATGGCATAAAATCCAGTAGATTGTTACGCCAGCGTATCGGTAGTGTTAACACACGTCACGCACGCCCTTTCTCCTCACATTGTGTCTTCTGCTAGTCAGAGGAACATGCGGAGGATAGTCGTCGCGTCGGGTTATTCACCATCGAGCAACCATTACCCAGGGAAAAATTCCTTGGGAAATAATTACTCGCCACCCAGGGAGTACAGGTCCGCAACGCTATCTTTCCCCCCAAATGTAACAAGCATTTGAATGGGACTGACAACAAGCGAGGACACGAGGAGGTTACCCGACCTAGCTCCCCTTAATTAAATTTGACTAATTTGACTTCTTTTTTTATAAAAAAATTGAATATATATACATTTGTTGTATCAAGTTATAACTCTACTACACCTTGAGTTTTTCCCATACTTACGGTAAACCAAATAACGTTCATAAAAATAGATCTCGGAGAACATTGTAAAACCTACACGTACATTGTTATGAGTGTAATGATAATATCGTTTATTGAACAATGTGTTTTTATGTTTCGGTAACACCTACTGTGTAATGTTAAAAAGTTGTATGCTTCTTTCATTTAATAAATTATAGAATATAAAAAAATATAAAATATAAGAAACTAGAATTTTTAAATTTTTATGTTTTGCAGCTCCATGTTGTTTCCATCGTGCAGTTTTTAGATTTGCCAAATTCGTGACAGAAAATACCAAGTAAAAAACATATACGATACATCAACGATATTTTTTTTGTAAATTATATATACCTTGATGTTTATTTTATTCTTATATATTTAATGAGTTCTTTACAGAATTTTGATACAACATGTAATACTTAAGGTTTTAAAAAGATTTGTTAGACTTCCTATTTAAATAACTTCCAATTTTCGTCACCATTACTAACACTAGGCAAACTAGAAGATTACATTTTTTATGTAAATTATAATTATTTGCTAGGTAGTCAGAAAGGCCGGAGCGCCTTGTCATTATTTTCTTCACACATGCCCTTCAGGAGTTCTCATTCTTTTTACGTGACCTTCCTCTAGTATCGAAGATACTGGACGAAGGTCACGTGTGTTTTCGAAGGTCAACCGAGGTCTCCTCCGACCTCTCGTGCCACTCACCTTGGTTCATAAACCTTTCTTACCATTATTGCATCACTCATTTTCTCAACATGCCTAAACCACCTGATCATGTTCTTCTTCATTCTCACTATGATATTCACGCTTACACCTGCCTGCGTATCTCCTCGCTATATATACGGTCAACTATACTGACTCCGCATATCCGACACAGAGACCGCATCTCTACTGTATTCATCTTTCTTTCATTGTTCTTTTGACACACCCACGTATAGCTGCTGTATAATAATGTCGGTATCAGTACTGCATTGTGAACGGCAATGCAGTAAGAGCACCGTTAACCCTGTTACCGGCAGCAATATGCCTTTCCACATTCATTTCGTACCTTCCATCTCTACTAAACATATTTCCCAGGTATACCTCATACCTACCTACCTCATTCACTTGTTCAAATATCTTTCTATCTACCCTAATCTCACATTCCGTTCTTTCTTCATCTCTTTCAAATACTTGAATCTTAGTTTTACTCGCATTCAGGTTTAGTCCATTACTAATAAGATCTTTGATTTTCGCGATTTTTATACATTTTAAATAAAACTATTTAACCGGATTAATCGCGTATATTTTGGTATTCGAAAATACATTTTTGGACACCTGACGTTTCGAACTCCTTTCACAAACGGTAGAAGTGCTGGCTCTCTCCACTGTGGGTGGCTTGTTGGTCTTCATACAACGCTGGTGGGGAACTGGCAGCTTGTTCTGATGAAGGGCACCCTTCACCTGTCGAAGCTCGTCCCCTAGGTGTTCAGCGTCGCAAAGATGGTAAGCTCTCTGAAACAAAGATTTGCCCACGGTAGATAACTGTGTAGGGTGATGGTGGGATTCGCCATTGAGATACCTGTTGGTATGGGTAGGCTTCCTATACACTGTGTGGCCTAATGTGCCATTAGGATTCTTTATTACAAGTACATCAAGAAAAGCTAAAGAGTTATTTGCCTGTAATTCTATTGTAAATTTTATGTTGTTATTAATAGAATTCAGATGGTTTAGGAATATATAAATATTATCCGTAGGTAAAATTGTGAAAGTATCATCTACGTACCGCTTATATATTCTAGGTAGACATGGTGCAGAGCCAAGAGCCATCTCCTCAAAATCCCCCATGTATATATCTGCTATTACAGGGGATACAGGCGAACCCATAGCAATGCCATCCACTTGCAAATAGAATACCTGATTGAACACTAGATATCCAGATGTAAGGCAGGGTTCTAAAAGTTCAAGATATTCAATAGGCATCTTGTTTTTCTCTAGCTTCCGCTTGACAATCCTGATGCAGTCCTTTATAGGTATACTGGTAAACAGCGACTGGACATCAAAACTGACCATGGTTTCATTGCTAGCTAACTTAAGATCTTTCAGTCCGCTAACAAAATGGTAAGAATCCCTGACATAAGATGTTGTGTGACCACGCAGGGGAGAAAGTACCTTCGCGACATGTTGAGCCAGTTTATACGTCGGCGTATCGATTTGGCTAACGATTGGACGAAGTGGTACATTAGTTTTGTATATTTTTGGTTACCCATACAACTTTGGAGGTTTAACACAACTAGGCACGAGTGATTTAATGTCAAGTTGTAATGTTAATAACAAATTATTAACTCGGATGTTCTTTTAAGTATTTTTGTTGTAGGGTCTTTGTCAACAATTTTATAAGTTTTTTCATCCGATAGCAATAATGACATTTTTTGGTTATAATCCTCGGTATCCAGTATAATTACGCCGTAGTAAACCACCTAAATCTAATCTTTCTCGTGATGAATCTCGTGCTCTTAGAAATTTGCGGCAAAACGAAGACATAATAGTTCTCAAAGCGGATAAAGGCAACGCGACGGTTATACTCATTATAATCCCACCATCACCCTACACAGTTATCTACCGTTGGCAAATCTTTGTTTCAGAGAGCTTACCATCTTTGCGACGCTGAACACCTAGGGGACGAGCTTCGAGAGGTGAAGGGTGCCCTTCATCAGAACAAGCTGCCAGTTCCCCACCAGCGTTGTATGAAGACCAACAAGCCACCCACAGTGGAGAGACAGCCAGCACTTCTACCGTTTGTGAAAGGAGTTACAGACAGGATTGGCAACATCTTAAGAAGAGCTTCTATTAAAACCTTATTTAAGCCTAATAAAAAAGTGATCCAATGCTTGAGACCCGTGAAATGTAATATTCCTTTGCAGTGTGTATAAACTAGACTGTGACTGTGGCTTGTCATACATTGGCCAAACAAAGAGGAGCATCGGGGTTAGGGTGAAAGAACACATATCCGATGTCAAGAATGGGCGTGTATTGCAGTCAGCTGTGTGTGAACATACAATGAATAAGTCCAACCACTACATCAGGTTTGATAAGCCACATATCCTCGCTAGGGAAAGTAGATATGTTCCTAGAATGATCCGCGAGGCTATTGAAATTCAAAAACATCCAAATTTCAATAGAGAAGATGGTTGGAAACTATCTACCACCTGGGACCCACTTATTAAAAATTTAAAGTCCCAAGTCCACCACACCAGAGACAAAGATACACTGAGCTCATTCTGCAAGAATCCAGGGCAGTACGTGAGGCAATTAAGAAATCGATGGCGGTAGTTTGATATAATTATTTTTTTTGTATCAACTGACAGACGAATGCCACCTCAGTCTACCTGTGACCACGGACTACTGTAAAGTGTTGGAAACGTCAGGTGTCCCAAAATGTATTTTCGAATACCAAAATATACGCGATTAATCCGGTTAAATAGTTTTATTTAGTCCATTACTTTTCACACCCTTCTGTCAGAATGGTGACCAACGCCTGTAACTCGCATTCTGATGATGCAAATCACCAACTTTTGCTCCTATGTCACCTCTTTCATTCCAAATACAAATTGAACAGCCAAGCTGACATGGCGCAGCCCTGTTTGACACCCGATTGAATATCAAACTGAAGCGACATGCCAGCTCCTACTCGTACACAGGCTGAGTGATCTCGATAAAGAGATTTTACAGCCTGCAAAAAGGGTCCGTTCACGTTGTACCGGGGCAGTATCTCCCATAATTTCTTTCTTACAACCCTATGAAATGCCTTTTCTAAATCCGCAAAAGCGCAGAATTTTTTTTTAATTACAGCCAAATACTTTTCTGCGATCATGCGGAGAGAAAAGACCTGATTTATGCACCCTCTTCTGGGTCGAAATCCTCCTTGGGCCTCCCATAAAAGCCTTTCAGATATCTCTTGCATTCTTTTTGTAGAATTTTAGCATAAATTTTACTGCCCAAGTTAATCAAACTGATAGCCCTATAGCTTGCACAGCCACATCTGTGAACCTTTGCCTTTATACAAAGGCACGACGACTGCGCCTCGCCAATTATCCGGGACCTCTCTCGTTTTCCAGCATAAATTGCATAGAAAAAAGAACAGCTCCAAGATACGCGGCCGACCATATGTAGTCTTCTCTGCAGTAACTCCGTCTGCTCCCGCTGCCTTACCAGATTTCAAACTTCTTATAGCATTCTCTACTTTTTTTATGAAGATTACGCCATCTGCCACATCAAAACTCAGCATATTGCTGTCGCTTGAGACAGAGACGTCATCACATTCATACATCTCCTTGTAAAAATCCGCCCAATCTGAAATGTTCGTATTTTCCCAGAAATTGTTTGTCTCTTCTTCTTTCGTCTTTCTTTCGTCTCTTTCATGCTCTGACTATTCATATCATCTTTTACGCTTCATCTTTATCAGTGCTTTCGTTAGGTGCTTTTGCAACTTATATTTGTTCTTATTTATCTCTTTTTACTTTTATTCAATTCAAAATCAATTTTAAAATATTTAGGTAGTTCAAGCTGTGGATTAAGATCAGTTCTTTATGTATAGCGTGCATGCGTGTACGTGCCAGTATTTACTTTTCAACGTATTTACAATTTCAACGTACGACTATTATGAAACATTAAAAAAAATAAATCCTCATGTCATATATGAGGATTTATTTAGTTTTAGTAAAAATTACTTATTTTAGTTAATTATCTTATACTTTGTTTTAGTTCTGACAAAGATAATACCTACATCCTCTTTTTATCGTTGTTAGTCCGAACTTTACAACAGTAAGTTATTTGAATATACAGTTTCTTATAGAAAGTCCGAAATCCCTGTCTGTGAAGTTCAATGTTCGCGCTAGTTAAAATTTGCAACTTGAAAGAAGAAAATAAATCTCGTGGATTTATTATAATTAAACCAATTTTAAGTTTTTTTTTGAATTTTAATCGTGGTCACGTTTTAGTAAATTTTATTTAGAAAAGTGAATTATATGTATATTTCCTCATTATTAAAGAGTAAATATAGTAATTTTTTATAGATATATTTTCGCATTAGTGAAGAGTTTACCTACTATATTTATATATATTATGTCCTTAAAATATAAATGCTTCAAGAATAATGTTATAAAAAATAACTTACTGTGACCGCATCCAAGAAACTTTAACATACATAAAGATATAATATATGAATATATACGAAGTTTGTCTAGATTCTAGAACGTGTCACACAAGCTGTATAATAAAGTGTAGGCGCGGTACATTTGATTGATCCCGTCGGACTATTTCATAGTTCGTTAGGTTGAAATATTCTCGGGTGAATAACGCCTTTCAAGCTATAGAGCGGCGCCTCGAATCCTTTATCAGATATACACACCCTTCTATCAACGTCGCGATCGCGAATAAGTGTGCCCAATTCTGTTTGCAATAAGCTATTTTTAAGTAGTTCCTAATTTACTGCCGGTGTGGTGCAACTAGTGTTTGAATCGAATGTTAAGTGTTGATATTCGATTTAAGATAATCTTTATAAGCATCGTGTATGATAATATAAGATATCAAGAAATATCATGAAGTAGTAACATGAAGTAGTACTTCACTTATTTTCATGACTATTTTATAAAGCTTAAAATACATTTTAAAATAACATACTTCTTATATGTAGTTACGATAAGTGAAGATTTATGTCTCAAAACAATTGGAAAGTAAAGGGTACTGATCAAAAAGAAAAAAAAATAAAAAAAATAAAATGAGTATTAAATATAATCTATTTTAAACTACATAAATAATGATTTGTAATGAATCAGAAATTTTTAAGTGAACATTTCGTCACTCAACGTTCAATATTTTAAAATCTAGTGAAAATCGATTTTGAAAAGAATGTTTTAAAACATTGTACTGCTTTTTTTATAAATTTCTTATTATTCTACTTTATGTTTTTTTAGCTTTACGCTTTTGTACCGCATAGCGGAGTAGACAGAAAGTACCTAGGGTGAAGACAATCCGTACTTCTCTTTCCACCGAATTCGAGAGATTGCGTGTATAGTGCGGAACTCAACGCCGCACTTTGTCATACCTTTTTTTTATTTATCACTTTGTTAATATTTCTAGTGCAGATTTTTTGTATTTATATTTTTTTATTTATAATTATCTACTTTATTTATAATATTTAAGTAAACTGTATAAATACCATCGTAGCCCAGTAGGACAGTAAAGACAATTGGTGGTATGTTTCATTCCCATTGAGGGAATCATTGATATGTATTTTCGAATGCTAGAATATTTAATTCAACTTATTGTTAAATAATAATTTAATAATAAGTTTAAAATAGTTTCGTTTAAAGTTATTACTAAATTATTATTTATATGTTTTTGAATTAAGAAGAACGACATTAGGTCCCATCATAAAGTGAATTTTAAAAAAATATAGCATTAAATAAAATACTAACTATGTACTTTTTATAAAAATATGTAAGACAAATTTAAGAGCTTTATAAAATAGAAAAAAAAACAATCACTAAAGAAATTAGGCGCGCTGTATAATTCACTTTAGAAGCTTTAAAAATCGTACTGAATTTACGCAGCAGAGCTTTTTTGTTCGAACAATAAAATGTTGTTAGAACGATATCTTTACCTCGTTGTAGATGTTACTGGCCAGTTTCCGGGATGAATAGGGAGTTGTAAGAGAGAGGTGACAAGGCAGGTCGTCCCGGCGTAGAGTATCGATCGGCGCGCTGCGCAACAAGTGACGCCACCACTACACACCGACAATTTCGATGACGAATCGTTGAAATTGACAGAACTTCTGACAGATATTGTAGAAGTTTCTTAACAACTGTTTTTGAAAGTTGTGGAGTTCCAAAAGCTTTAATTTATAAAGGCGTCAAGCAGTTTTATTATATACTACATTAAAGTATGCATAATTGATTTAAAATCAAATTGTATTATCTTTTAGATGTAGGATATTTTACAATATTTAAGTTAAAATGATTTTTCCGTGGCTCGGTGGCTTAAAAATGCTACGAAGATCCTATTTAAATATTGGAATTTCTTTTGTATAAAGTGAAAATGTCAGTCCTTTGTATACGATGACTACAAACATGTATATTACTCAGTTTTGTTTTTTAATTTTTGCCTTTATTTGATTGAAAATTGGATTATAAAGTAGAATGAGCCTAGATTTATTTGGCTGTAAATGCAAAAATAGAATTCAAGAAATAAATCAATATATGTAAATATAAAAAAATACATATATTATTAAGAAATTTTACAATAATGGTAGAAAATTTACAATTTCTTATTCATTTTATTTCCACATATGTTACTTACTAAATTTGGTTTGAGTACAATCTGTTAAGTGGTGTAGCGATTGGAAATTATCTCAACCAGCTGATACATCGCTCACTGCTAACACGGCGATGAACATTTATTGCGGAATGTTCAGTTTCGAATAAAAACATTTTTTTAATTATTTTTATGTATATATATATATTTAAGAGTATTATTAAAAGGCTTTATGTCGAATCGAAATATAAATTATGTTTTAAAAAAGAAAATGTGAACATTGATAACAACCAATGTATGCCAGACTAGTCTGAACTTTGGTAATTTAACTTTTAATTATGCGCTTAACTTTGTAATTGTTAGTTAATTTAATCTAATTTTTTTAAATTATTTATTCGCATTTGATACACTAGATTATGAACATAAACATGAAATTTAACACTCGTACAGCATATACTAATATATAGCTTGCGATCGTTCAGTCATGCATACACCAAATGTAATGTCTGTCATAATACTTCATTTATATTTTAGAAAAAAAAACAACAAAACGAAACAAATATGCCATTCATTTTCAATATAAATGAATGAACAATGTATCAATACTATTGAGAAAATATTAACTATTGTGACACGTATTTCACACACAAACTAGCAAACAAAGGGCAGCTTAATGTACGTAATGCACTTGGTTACAGTGAGAACAATGCTATAGCCTAATTAACAATATGCTTGTGTAGGACTGCTGGTGGAAAATCAACGTGCTTTAGCTAAACGTAAATACTCCATCCAAGATTACTTTGTTTGTAATTGATTTATACTGCATACGATCTATTATGATTGTGCCAAGGAAATGTATACATTTCGAGCTTGTATAAAAGCAAGAATATTAGACATCTAATTTCATATTACGTGAACGTGGAAAATGAAAAAAAAAAACTAAATTTTTATAATAGAAATATTTCATCAACTCACTCATAGTTGTCATAGATTTTATAATTTTTTTGATCAATGAAATAAGTCACTTTGACTTCTTAAGCCAAATTATCTAATATATAATAATATTTCTTTCAGCTTCAGGCTTTTCCCTTTAAGCTGGATAGACGAAGAGAACTAAAAGCAAGATTCTTCATTCTTTACATTTTGCCCCAATTTGAGTTACTGCGATTTGTTTCACCGGAGCAGAGAAATGAAAATAATTTAAATGTCCTAATTATTCGTCCGAGTAGGAATCGAACCCACAATCAGTCGTCTCTGTAATAAGTCTAACTGTACAGATATTCATAACTAGTTTATTACTATTTTTATTCAATACTTATTATAATTTATTCAATTGAAAGTATATTTCCCACATTTTTATTTAAATGCTTTGCTTGAAACAGAAAGAATCAAGTAATTTGTTTGATATATTAATTGTAACATTTAATGTTAACTGTAATAATGAATGAACTGCATATAGTGTATATATTTTTATATTTCTTCACAAATATTGTGTATAGCCCTTGCCATGTGACAACAGCGGCTACAATTTTAGCAACACAGTGGCGGCGGCTCGTTTACATAGAGTCGCTAACACAGAGGCTCGTTGGCAAAGTAAACAAAGGATGACGGTGTAATTTATTTTCAATATCCACCAACCAAGTATGCACTTACCGTAAAATTAAACTTGTGAAAGTATCGTTCACTATATTGTATAGATGATGGAATCCGGCGTCTATGGTGCTTATAAACTCAATATATTGCAAAAGGATTTTATTTTAGATGAAATACAGCTATATCATTGAAGATAGAAGCTATTATTATTATTATTATAAGAGTATACATAATATAATGGTAGTTTCGATTGTGTCATGTGATGTTTGTAAACTCAAATTACTGATGTTACTCCGACTTATTTAAATAAATTGAGGCGTTGGATTTCCTCACCTAATACCCAATTTATTTTGTTCAAAGGATAAATTACCCTTATTGAATGTTAAGACAAACGCATTTTATACCGTTATATGTATATTTAATTTTTTTGTTATTTTTATATAAATATTATATGAAATTTATATGCTTTTTTGAATATATTAATAGCTAGCTATTGTATGTAAAACGTACAATAACCTGATAAATTTTGGTAATACTTATTTAAACGCCTTTCATGATCCATACTATTTTTCAGTACTTTTATAAAAAAATCCATTTCTTTCAATGATCCGCGGTTTAATTAATATTAATTATTGAATAGTCACTATATTTTTTATTTAAATTATACTGCAATAAAACATGATAAAATTTATTAACATCCCTGGCACTTCAAATTTTAAATAAAACTGGCCTTCGGTATAGAGAAGGTTAACGAGAGACATCGATATATTGCTCAAGTTCGTGAGTGTTGTAATTAATCTCGAGCGCTACGTGTGTGCTACACGGTCTGCTGCTAAACATTAGTATCATAGAACAATATGTCAAAACTTTCTCGCTACTTCCAAATTACTTTGGTTAATATGTGTATTTTATTATGTGTATTTTTTTTATAACTTATTCTTTTATTAGTACATAAAAAAACCTTTTATGTTAAAAATCATTATCTTGGAACGTTAACTACGTTCCAGCTTTGTAAATAAAAAAGATAACAAACACATATAAAAAAAATATAAAAAAGTTGTGAATCTGTTGCAAATTATAAAGAAGGTTTTTTTTGTTTTTTTTTTTTTATTTTAGTTGGCAGCAATCACCTGTTTGAATCAGCCTAGCATATTTAAAACTAAAGAAATATATTATATAATATTATTTATTTTGTCATGAATTCTAATAATTATTTTAACAGTTGACATTTTGACTCATACCATTTGCAACTGCAACTGTGATTTAGCAATTATATTATCCTTTTCTTGTGCATATTTATTTTACTTTTAGCTACTAAATTATACGTTTAATAAGATAACAGACATTAATACCTTCTTGCTATTTAGACCCGAAAATTTGAATTCCATTAAAAAATAAAGCAAGGCTCTATTATTCAATGGACAAATCCACTCAAGCTCAATTTGTAATCGAATTATGTATATAACGAAATTTTGTAACGGGGTTTCCTTTTATTACGGGTTTCCTTTTTACAAATTTGAATGGTCCGTCACAGTAATTTGAAATGTTGTCAAGTGGAAAGCAATAAAAGGATTTTGCAATATTTTATGAAAACCTGACATGGTCAATAATATTAAATTAAATTTTGGCTTCTTTTATATAGACCACAGATCTTAAGTAAAAAAAATATAATATTTATCGGTTAATTTTCTAAATGTGTTGTTACTATTATAATGTAAATTGAATAGAATTAAAATAGAAAGTCAGAGGTAAATATTTATTTAAAGTTACATTACTCATATACGGTACAAACATTATAATTTTAGTTTGAAACATAGTATTTTGGGGATATGACAAGATAAATCTTATGACACCATTGAAATTACATTAAATATTTTTAATTAATATCTTTCTACGTTTTCAAATCCTTCTGTGCTGACAGCTCAACTTAACATAGTAACTACGTATATTCATATATTTTGACATACACAATTAAAACTATATGTTATTTTTAGTAAATTTATAATAAAAATAGAACTTTATAATTATAAATAAAAATCGGTATTTTAAAATATTCAATAAGCTTTTATACTACTATATACCGAGAGTTTTGGATCCTATAAACTTTCACCGTTCTGTTATTAGAAATTACAATAATATGTTTTAAAATTTAAATCGATATTTCAAATGCTTCATAAGATCACGTTTAACATATGTATGATGTATATATTTTATTTCAATGTAATCTCCTATTTTCTTATTTTTACAAGTAACTCTATAAGGAATTACAGTGTGTCATATATTTACTAATATAGCTGTAAAGATAAGTTAAAGACATTGATATTCATTGAAATCCATTCTACACAATGACGCTAAATGCTCTCAATAAAATATTACTAGCAATATATTATTATAATTAAAATGTAAATGTATCTAATTCTAACACACAGCCTTACAACTGAAAAGATTGAAAAATAAGTTAATTTAAATGAGACATAAACCAGTACTTGTGAAACTAAGGATGCTGTTTTAAAATAATGGCACAAATTATTTATTAAGAAATGTTGATTCATGCACGTAATAACTATTTTTAAAAATATTACATAAATATATACAATTATAAATGTAAGTAGATTATATTAATTTTGTATTTTTAAATGTACATTTATGTATCTGTAAAGACCATATTTTGTATATCTCTCTCGTTGATCGCTTTGCTTTGACCAAAGTGCATTATGTACTTGTATGCAGATTTTTTATTTTTTAGTTATTTTATGATTTTGTAAATGCTTATTTTGCCTCTTTGATTATAAATATAAAAATATGAACAAACTTAATTCACTATTTAGTTAAGTAATTGAAATAATAATTTTATCATACTAAATTTCACATGAGAATAATATACTTAAAGTTGGTAACATTACGAGTTCATCAAAAACTTAGCTTAATTTTACTGAGAAAGTTAATTTGATACTTTCTGTATAACTTAATTTAGCAAGCAAACAAATTTCTTCAATGTTAAGTCTTAATTGTATTTTTATTAATTTAAACAATTCATAGTTAATTTTATTTTTTTGGTTATTTCACTTGACTAGAATAAGTTTCATATGACTTAAAATAGACAATAAGATATATGTATATTTTAAACAGTTTCATTTGTAATGATGTAAATCTATGCATCTCGGCTTACCTTACTCGTGCAGCTTAAAAGGGTTTTCATTTCTCTTACTTTTGTTGCAACTTTAATGGATTGTACTTTGTTGCGAACAATATTGCGATATTTATAAAAAGATTTTTTTGTACATTTTCATAAATTAAATTTGTGAAATATTTTTCTTTCGTGAAGGAAGTTTCTGTATTATATTCGCTATTGAAAGGAGTTACTATATTTATGTACTTTTTACTACAACTTAAACTCATTTTCTATTAAAATGTTACCAGTTTGCCACTTTGTTTTAGAATATTTATCACGATAAATACAATTCTAAAATAATTTACAACAGGTCTATGAAAGTAACCTGTTCTATAATTTCTGAGAAGCACAGAGGACGGACAAAAAATAGTTTTACAGATAAGACTGACTATACTAGTTATACCTTGTACTAAGTGAAATCGATAGATGATACCTTACAACGAACCAGTCACGATACATGTCATCTTACATTTTATCACCTGTTTCAAACATTTCACATCGAAGACAATAATCTAAAATCTTAAGTAAACGCATGACACATTGGTGTTATATTACTAAATTAAGACCCCACATAAGTTACGGTTATAATATAAAATATTTAAATTTGGTTATACGTTTACAGAATATACAGTTTTATACTAAAGGAAGTTCGACAGATACATTGACTTTATTAACCTAACAAAAATATTTCTTTATAAAAAATCTAAATATTACGTAGAATGGTAGTATTAATGGGAATTGATTAAAATGGCTTAAATGCAAGGAAGACCAACGTTACATCAAATCCTTAGGATACTGAATAATATTGCATAGTACAGACTTAAGAAGAGTTGGACGATTTAAGAAATGACGCAAGAATTCCGTTTGCTATTGGCATGCCTTTCTCTTATTTGTTGTAAATGCGCAAGTTGAGCTGGCGATGGCACGTGCGGTTGGTTTGACGGGGATGGTGTTTGGGAGGAGCCAGGAGGGCCTTGTGGCCCCGTGGGTAGCGACTGCCGCCGTCGTCGACGAAGTGCCGGAGACAAATTGTACTTTACCTTCGCTTGCACCAACAGTTCCTTAAAAATCTGCGACACGTTCAAATTATCTTTAGCTGATGCCTCCACGAACCCATTTTCCCAATCAACTGTTACCACAGATTCGGTTGTGTGAAACTCGACCTGTAACAAATTATCAATAAAGTATTATTGATGTTATTGGATTAGATTTCCTTCACACATGTTTTACTTTATAAATGATATATTAAAAGTCAAATAATATATTGTATACATTAGATTATATTCATGTCTTCTATACGTATTTTCATTTTTAAAAATTGTTATATAGGAATAATTATAGCGTTAGAAGCATCAGTCATAAAAAAAAGCAAGTTCAAATGTTCTTTGGAAAAATATTAAAAACTTCGAGCACTAAATAAACAGTGAATAATTGTTTTGCCAATTTATTTATTTATTATTATTTTTGTATTAAATTTCTAGGACACATTTCAAATCGTTAGCTTCTTTGAATACACGAACTTATTTTCACTCAGAAGCTTCACGTTCCAAAACTTCTGTTTAATGTCAGGAAGCGCCTCTGAGTTTCTCTAGAATTAACTGGTAATTTCGAATTTAGAGTTTATTAGACTTCAAAGTTTAATATTCGATATAAATAATAATTTGAGATGCATAAAGGTGAAAGTTATTGAGTATATATAGTTATTCTATGGCCATTTTTAATTGATAATTATACTCGTACTATAACAAGACGATGATCGCCAAGTGTAAGAATATAATGTATTAAAGTAATATTAGAATCAAATAATATAGGTTCTTACATGAATATATGTTGTTTTTGTGGTATTTTCAACAAAATACCACAAAAACAACATATATTTATGTAGAAACATTAACACGGGGTCACTAGGTTCTATAAATCGACACTATGATGAATTGAGGGTGATGTTAAATGTTAAAATAAAAATATCAATATTCAATTATTATTGATTTCTTTGTCTGTAGTTTTGTGTGTTTTTATGTACACGCTAATCTCTGAAAGTCAAGAACAATCAGATATGATATATCTTCATATTGATTTATTTGAAGCTATTAACGATGAGGCACCATCCAACTTTGGTTTTGGTGGCTGGTCTGTATCTCGTGGAACCCTAAAAGCGTAATGAAACTGTTAGAGATATGAAAATGCCACCTACCAATGCTCACTTAAAGTTATTAGTAGAATATCTGGAACAAATAATGCCATAATACGAACCATAATACGAACAGTCATGGTAAGCTATACACCCTTAAAAAGATCCCTTAGCTAAAATTATTTACCATTATAGACAGACCATCGTTATGGTGTCACAGGCGGCATAATAAAGGTCAAAAAGTCATCGACTAGTATTCGAGTACTAGTCAACGACTTTTTGACCTTTCGCTCCGCTACTTTATATATAACATATATTATATTATAAAAGATGAAGAAATATAAATATTACCAGTTTATATTCTAATTACTAATAGGAGCTTCAAGATTTATTTTTATTTATTATAACAGGGAAGTTAGAGTTAGCCTAGTGTCAACATACATAAAATATATGAAAACTTGTTTCCTTTATAGAAGATAAATAAATAATAATCAATATTTTAGAAAACTAAGCTATAATTGTTTTATATCGTTTCGATTAGTAGTTCTGATTTGATGAGCAGGTTTCAAGCGGCTTTCTAATTAACATGGAGGTACAACACACAATTCTTAGAAGCTAATTTATATTTACAATAACAAAGTTATTCCCACGAGATACGGCTTAAAAATTATGTTAAGGCTAATAAATTTCATAATCAAATTTTTACAATATTTTATTAACATTATAAAATGTTTAAATATTTAATTTGTACCTAATGGAAGTACAATTCCCAAAGAAAATCGTTGTAATTAAAATCATAATCAAAATCAGAGAACCACATCAGATGTGGTTTAATGAACTGCGGTATTTGCATTCATTACTCTCTCAACCTTTTCAAAAAAATATATGAAGCGCTGGAACATATTTTAGAGTAAAAATTATTAATAAATCATACATATATGAATCAATATTTTTTTAGCTTTAGGTTTTTATCCGGCAATGGAGGGTAGACAGGAAGTACCTAATGTCAAGACAGTACGTTCTCCAATTTCCGGTGAGTGGCGGAACTCAATGCCGCACCTTGTTTTATCAGAGCGAAGATATGAAAATCATTTAAATATAGTCTTTCCCCGAGTGAGAATCGAACCCACACACGATCGCGTTTATAGTCTGACGTTGTCCCATTGTGACACAACCGGCCTCTGTATATAAAATGATGAGGCGCTGCTTATTTGATGCTAATTTATTATTAATGATATATATTTCTTTATCATATCCTAGTGGACTAATAGAATTAATTGAAAAAAAAGGAAATCATTTGTTAAGAAATCATTTTGAAAAAATTACGTACAAGCAAATTATAATATTCATATTAAAAAATCTCTCTCACAAAATATCTATAGGGTACAACGTCTCTATTTACTCTACAAGACATGCTTGTTACAGTTCTAAACCGAAAATATTAAATATAAATTTCACCGGGGAGCGGATATTATAATTTACATGTGCAATCTCAAACAGAAATTGAATTGTGCTAAAGCATCGCTTTACAATGTGCATAAAAGTGAATTTACCACCTGTTGCAGGAGAATCATTGTTTGCGTTACCTTTTGTCTAACCAAACTGTGGGTCTATGATATTACTTAAATTTAATATATGTTACATTACTGACGTTCAATTGAATAGGACATCGAAAGAGCGTCAATTACTGTTTCCAATTTAAAATCAAGTTGGCGCTTCTTGACAGAAACGTATTGCATTCACATTTAGCAACCTGTTCTGTGTTTTCGATGTATTAAATTACTTATACGAATATTCTAAAAAATGTGATGAACGTGATTATGATTTCATTTGCACGATACGCACAGTAAATCCACATGATATAAAACAAATGTCCAGGCCGAGATTGCTTCTTCCATTTTGTGCTATCAGACTTATTACTGACTAAATGTTGATATATTTATATTAGTTTTCTTATATATATTTTTATACACAATATATAGATTATATTAAATTAATTTTACATTAAACTTTACACTACATGTACCACAACGTAATATATATACTACTAATTGTGCTTATCGAAACAATAGAACAAGTTAGTCAATGACAACTGGGTACAATACTATATTGTAAAGTGAAATCTATAACTGTCCAATTAGAAATGTTCTGTGAAAAATGTAAATTGCACACGAATTTTGCTTTTGAATGACAAAATATCATTAAGAATAATTAAAAAAATGACTATTAATGTTCTGTTATTACATGCTATTATTAATTCAAATATTTTTTATATTAAAATTGTTACCAAAATACACCCAACTTTAAATTACGTTCATTTAATGTTTCCATTCAACTATATACAGTCTAATACAACGCTGCTCAATGCTATTTTATATTTTACTGTACCTTAAAACACTTGTAAAAAGTGGAATAGATCAATAATAAAAACAGGTTTGAATATTTTAGTAACTGGTGCAAAAACGAACCAATAGTTCAACCAATAGTTTGCTAAGTTGTTATTATAACTGTATTACGAATGTAATTGAATCTTTTAATAATTCTCATGTATAAACACAATAATGGTGAGCTTGCTAAGTATTAAATATTTTATGAGAGGCTATTGTAGCGCAGTGTGAATGTAAGCGGCATTGGCTGTGGGTTCATATCTGTCTTGATGTCGAAAAACATTCAATGGAATGCCTTGACACTAAGTTAACCCAGACCACTTGGCTATGCGGGATATAACGTCGATGTCCTTATTATTTTATGAATAAAATGGAAATCCTATTTTAATAAAGCTGTTTTTAAGAAAATAAAATGCTTACTAATCACCATACCATCACTGCAGTATGCAGCAGCCATGATTGTATATTAATACAATGTTATTACCTTAACACTTGGCACAATTTTTATAATAATATAAGATAAATATGGATAAAATAATTAAGAATAAATAAGGATGATATGCTTATTAATATCTATCTCTATATATCCGACGCTGAACCTCTTCACATTTGAAATCAATTATATATATATATATATATATATATATATATATATATATATATATATATATATATATATATATACTTATGCACACATTTATATATAATGTTTTAATATGTAACCAACCTAATAGAACTTAAGTGTGGATGTAGTAAGCGCAGCAAAGCGGATATTGACCAGACAGTGGTCGCTGCAAGTTATTAACCAGTCGGTTCCGGCCATGTCGTAAGCCCTCTACGTATTCGTAGTTGCATCAATCCATACCCACTTTGATATTGTCGTGTGTAATTTTATTGTGTTGCCGATACTTTTAAGTTTATATGCTTTGCACAGTTTATTTTAAATGCTTTCATTGATTTTTTAAAATATAAAAGAAAGTATAAAAATATTAGTAGAAATATTTTAGATAGATGATGGTTGATGGTTGAGGATAATTGAAATTCACATCTTTTTTATTAAATTAAGTTGTATTTAGTAAAGTGCAAAATGCTTTGCATTTGCATTCAAATAATATATGTTTTAGGAGAAAAATATTATAATTCTCGTGCTAGGAATTTGTTTATTTTATACTAGAAAAAAATTTCTAAGGTATGCCTGATTTAGATAAACCAAGAAAATTAAATTAATTTGTTCAATCAGTTAGTTTGTTATTTATTTGTTTATTTACTTTCTGTAAATAAAAATTATAAATACATATGTATGTATACGGTCCATCTAGTTATACAAACTACGGCTTTACGTGCACGTTGCAAAAAACGTAGAAACGTAGTTTAAAGTAACATAACTAAAACATAATTGTTTTCATCAAGATACAAATACAGCTATAATATAAATACTCAAATAATAATTAAGTACTAATATACCGCGGATTCGGATTAATCGCGGATATTTTGGTTAACTAAAATAGTTTATTGAAAACCTGAAGTTCGAACTCTTTACAGTAGTTCGTGATCACCGGTAGACTATAAAATGTTCGTAAACGGCGATTTTTCTAAAATATATTTGGTAAAATAGTTTAATTTTAAATGTGTAAACGTCGCTAAAATCCAAGATCTTATTAGTAATATACCTATCAATAAGGTTATTGAAAATACTTGAGTATTTACCGAAATACACTTTATCATCGTATTCGTAGGTCGGACACGTCAATATTTTATTAGCCCGGATTCTTTTACGATTGGTGAAATATTATTATTTGCGAAATTGACAGGTTAGATAATCTATGTAGATTTGTAACATTCTTCTTTGATACTTCTTTATATATAAATATCGCTGTAAACCTAATCTTCATGTGTTTAATTACACTGTATTTGATATACATATACTTGGATTATTATCTATTAAGGTTTTGGGATTTTCCATATCTAGCTGACAGTCTGATTCTTTTATTTGAAAAAATAAGTATCTAGAATGTTCGGAGTTCGATGAAGCCATATTATGATTACTATAGTAATATTTTAAAACGAAATTCACACACACATATATATATATATATATATATATATATATATATATATATATAAATATAACACTATATTTAAATATAACTCAAAAATGACCGCAGTATTGTTATAGAAATTTATAACGTAAAGCTTGCATTGTTCAATGCAGGGAAATGGACATGTCGACCGTACTTCCGACATTTAGAGCCCACGAACTTTGATGATAATGGAAATATTATACGACAAGGAAATTAAATGCACTAGTGATGTAGTGTGTAGTGTTTTCCTTGACATTTTTGAATAGAGGTTTTAAAAACAACGAAAAAGGGCAAAAGAATGAAAATCTAAATTTTAACACAACCATCATAAAGTAACAACTTCTGCAAGTGTCAAGCATGTTGACTTTATTAAATATAAATCATATAGAAAACAAATATGTGATAATGTTTTTATGATAAATTTTATATTAAAATTGAATAACAAAAAATATGAAATAGCAGTATTAAAATATTTTTTTTTGAAATAGTTAATACCAAAAAAATATCTATTACTATTTCTATATATAGCTTATGAAAAATATACAATAGTAATAACTCTAACTCGCTTGCCTTACGGCACTTAAAAATACTTTTCTAAGAAGAGAAACAGTTTTCAAAGAAAACGGGTATTTATAGTATAAAGTTACATTATTTTAGTTGCATGTTGAAATTTTAAAAATATAAGTATTTCTTAATTGATGTTAAAATGGAAAATGGAGGATGAATGACTCCTGTACAGAAATTCGATTTTTTTAGTGAAATATCACTTAATTTTATTAATAAAATGTTAATGTTGATATAATATTTTTTTTATGTTCTATATAACGTTACATATCATGTACTTAAAGTTTTAGCGTTTTATTCTGCATAGCAAGACAGTCGGAGACAATTTAGTCTCAAGACATTCTGATGACTGTTTTCCGCCTAAAGTCGAGATATGACGTGTTGTGTGGCGAACTCAACGCTGCGCTTTTTCACACTAGAGCGAAGAAATGAAGTAAATATAATTTTAATCATTCCTCCGAGTGGGAATCGAACTAACAACCAATGGCGTTTACAGTTGGATGGTTTTACTAAACATATACTTAATGTTTAAACGACTGTTTAAATTATTGCCAATAGTGCTACGTTTGACTTTTACGTGGGCTTTCGAAACAAATGTACAACATTTATATTCCTTATCATTTATTTGATAAGGTGTCTTTGAAAGAGGCTTTCATTATTCTCAATTATTCAAAATATCTACTCAAATAAATTACACATTCAACATTCTGAAAGGATATTTACAACATTTTTCCTCTGTTGTTACGTGTGGGCGTTTGTTGAAGATTTAATTGAATGAGTAGCATAGTGTTATCGCCTACATACTCGGTTAGACATATTAAAGCAAATAGTTATATGTTATAACTTTATAATATAAAAGTAATTTATTATAACTAATTTTAACGTATATCGTGACGAAATTTTTTGGTAAGCCTGGATACAGTTCTTGGAAGAAAAGAAGAAGAAAGAAGAGAAGAAGAAATGTAAAATAGTTTAGAAGGCTACCACTTTGAACCTATTTTTACGAAAATTGTATGGACAAAGGGTTGCGTAATTTAGCGCAACCAAATTATGAGAAATTTCAAACTCTTTGGTACAAAAGAGGAGTGCAGAAAACTATTCCTTTTTTAGTTTTATGTTTTTTTCCCACATAGCAGGGTAGACAGAAAGTACCTAGTGTCAGGACTTCGTACTACGCTTTCCACCGAATTCGAGACATTGCGAAGTTTGTTAAGTTGTGGAACTCAACGCCGCACTTTGTCTTTACCAGAGAGAAATAATTTAAATATAATCATTCCCCCGAATGGGGATCGAACCCACAACCGCTCACGTTTACGGTCAGGTGCCATCCCACTGCGTCACGATCGGCCTCAAGAAATCTATTGTTTATTATATAAAACATTAGAAACTCATTAACTTACTTATAGTCATTTATAAAATATGTTTCTGTCACATGTTGCATTGCTGAACGGGACCTTTACTTTATATTAATATTTAAAAAGGAAGAATAAGATTATATTGTGTAGGTTATTTTAGTTATATAATGCAGAGATCGTTTCGAGAATGACTCAAGGGATTTAACCTCAAGACCTCGGTCTAACACTTTATTGTCTAAGTTATCTTTTTCTACACGCGTCTCAATTTCTCTTAACGTGCCTTTGGGTGTAGACGTGACAAATGAAATATTTGGGTATTTCACTTGAGGAAAAATTCTTTTGTATCTATATCTGTATATATCTCGAAAATAATTGCTTTACAAAGTTTCTATTCTTTTTATTATTACTCACGTATTTATTTCTTTTATTACTCTCGTATACTGAACATCTTCTGTCTCGTACTTTTGTCCTCACAGTTAAATTATACTATGTTCACGATTTGAAGATATTGTACTGTTATCAAATTTTTAAGAACAACGGACGGCTAGACGTTCATAACGTTGCCCGATTTGCCTATATTAGATAGATAACTTACAGATTTAACTTACAGACAAAAAAGAATATGTATGTAATACGAATTTAGCCTTTTGTAAATGTAACATCGAGCACAGTTTTTTACCAAGAAACCTTTGTATGTAGTGCCTGCACATCCCAAGAGAACTTGTACAGTTAGATCTTATTTTAGCCATATTATATTTATAGTCTAATAATAGACCCATATAATATATATAACTAAAATCCTCTTTCAAAGACACCAATAAAATTTGAAGAATATGAATGTTTATTTATTTTCAATGCCCATGTAAAAGTCACTCTATTAACGACAATTTAAATAATCGAATTAGGTATATGTTTTATAAAATAATGTAAGAGGCCATCTTTGCGCAGTGGGACGTGGGGTTGGTTATAGGTTCAATTTCCACTTGGAGCAAAGATTATAATTAAATTAATTTTCATTTCTGCACTGTGGCATGACACAGCACGGCGTTGAGTTCGACTTCAGGCGGAAAGTAGTAAACGGAGTGTCTTAACGCAAGATTTTTTCTGACTACCTAGCTATGCGGAATAAAAACAATTAAGAACGTAGAATGCACATTTCAATATTTAGATATACCCGTTAAATAGCAGATTAATCCACTAAACATTATCTAACCAGGGCAGGGTAATTAAAATCCACTATAAAAATATACCTATAAGGTATATAAATATATAAAAAAAGGTAGTTGATAGAATTTGAAACTAGGAGTATTGTACACAGTAAAATACTGGCACTGCCATCTCCCAACTGCGCAATGACTTTATTGATAAGAAAAAACGTAAAAAAAGTTCAAGAGGCGCGAGTTCAAACCCTACTGCATTCAAAATTTTTATACGTTTTTTCATAAATGTTTCTAATCCTAAGTGTGGAATAAAACTTTAAAAATAGTAAACTATTAAAATAAAATAGCAATCTCTCTTGTTAAACGATTATTTATCAATAATCTTAGTAGCAGAAATTAATAAAAATCTCTCTTCCGAGATGCTAACAACATAAATAAGTTGTATGGTTTTTAAGAGGCGCAGGTTCGAATCCCGCTGCTTTCAAAAAATTTTTTTGAGACTGGCCGTGGGCAATGAGTCAGCGTATGACTGTAAACGCGATCGGTTGTGGGTTCGATCCCCACTCGGAGGAGTTATTATATTTAAATTATTTAAATTATTTTGCCTTCTTCGCTCTAATAAAGACAAAGTGCGGCGTTGAGTTCCACCACTCAACAAGCAATGTTTCGAAGTACGGAGTGTCTTGACACTAAGTACTTTCTGTCTACCCTGCTATGCGGGATAAAAGTGTAAAGCAAAAAAAATTATACATTTTTGCATAAATGTAATATTTATATTATTACCCTTTATAGGCCATTAACTATTAACATATTGGCATTAAAATTAAGTTAAAAGAGAGAGATTAAAAAAATAAAAATAAACAAAATACAATTGGAGAAAAAAAAAACATTTTTTTAAGACAAAGACTTTAATAATCTAATAAAAAGTAACGAACCTGTCTCTCTCCCGATTCCGCCAGATCCACCTTATTGCCGACAACAACTATGGGCACTGCTGTACTTCCTTTAGTCTCGTGAATTTGATCCCTGAGGGCCCGAACTTCGGCGAAGCTATCTGCATCCGTTATATCGTATACTAGTATGAATGCATCGGCTGATTGCATAGACAGTACTCTCATTGCAGGAAACTCGTACGCTCCAGACGTATCCAAAATATCTAAAGTTAGTCTTACTCCAGCAACATTGAAATCTCCATGGTGCATTTCTTCAATAGTTCGCTTATACTTTGTGCAGAAGGTTCCATACAAGAATTGACATATTAGCGACGATTTTCCGACTTTCGCCGCACCCATCACGACGATTTTGTGTCTGACAGCATTGTTAGTTAGGTTGCCGCTGCTTGATGTCACTGTATGCTCGGTTTTGTCCGGCCTGGCAACAAAACATAATTTATGATGCAACGTAACCTATATAAAAAAACAATATTAATATAAAAAATATTTATTAGAATTTCTAATTATAAACGCTTTTATCCCGCATTAGACGTGAAATACCTAGTGTCAAGACACTCCGTATTCAAGTTTCCGACAATTTCAAGACATTGCATATTGAGATGCAAAGCTTAACACCGCGCTTTGTTTTACTAGAACGAGGAAATGAAAATAATTTAAATATAATCATACCCTTGAGTGGGAATCGAACCCATAACCGATCTCGTTTGCTGTACCACTGCGTACGGACTGGCTTCATTTTGTTTAATGTTTTATTTTTTTCATAATAATAATAAATAATATAGTAAAATATACGTAACATTTTGTACCTAGTGCCTGCACATCCCACGATAACTTATACAGCTAGATCTATTTGTTGCCATATTGTATTTATATTTTTTACGTCTCACAATACACCCACATAATATGTATGTATACTTTCCTAAATACATTCGATAGACACAAGTTTTAAGCAAAAAACAAAATAATGAAAACAACCCTATTCACCGAAAAACAATTATTCTAATCTAAATATGAGGATAGCAATATAAAGTTGTTGCCTACGTTTCATCCTTTGTTCCTGGGACATTTTTCGTGGAAATAATTTAATCATACAAAACAGATTTGATGTACAAAGTTCTCGTTGGGTTGGCTATAGGGGCAAAATCATATAATAATTAGTATATAACAATAAGGTACAGCGTAGGCGAAAATTACTTAGTGATATTTCGTCCCTTTTAATTATTATTTAATATTTTCTGAGTTCTGTTGTAAATTCAAATCTAGATATTAATTTATTAAAGAAAAACTTTCGACTATATTTTACGAAAATCCATCCATTTGCGTAAAATATGGGGCGTATGTAATTTGGCGATAAAATTTATTATACATCATTAAATAAATAAAACAAATTTAAGACACAAGAATACGCTTACATACATTTTCTAAATAATTGTAAAGCGTCATAAACCGTAAGCGTAAAATTAACTGGATGTTTATTAATATATAAATTCATAAACGTAAATATGTTGAATAAACAATATATGTGTTAACATAGAGAGTTACGTGAGGGTGCGTATTTTAATCCAATGCACAGTGCAACTAACTATGAATGGACTAGGCTAGGGAAAGTCTATATTTTATTTTGATATTCCAAAATTCAACGCTTATTGTACATTGTAAAATGTACTTATATAATATAGTGTTTCCCAATAGTGATGATAGGATTTTAAATGAAACTATTTAACCGGATTAATCGCGTATATTTTGGTATTCGAAAATACATTTTTGGACACCTGACGTTTCGAACACTTTACAGTAGTCCGTGGTCACAGGTAGACTGAGGTGGCATTCGTCTGTCGGTTGTACAAAAAAATTATTTTTTTTTTAATTTTTTTTTTAATTTTTTTGTAATTTTTTTGTAATTATTTTTTTTTTGTATCAACTGACAAACGAATGCCACCTCAGTCTACCTGTGACCACGGACTACTGTAAAGTGTTCGAAACGTCAGGTGTCCAAAAATGTATTTCCGAATACCAAAATATACGCGATTAATCCGGTTAAATAGTTTCATTTAAAATGTATAAAAATCGCAAAAATCAAAGATCTTATTATGATGATAGGATTTTGATAGCTCACAACCGCCATTTTGGTTGTTTAACATTTAATATTTGTATTGTTTTGTGTTCAGTAATGTTTGCCATTTAATCATGAACAAGTTCACATTACCTCAACGTTTGGAAATTGTCCAAATTTTCTATCAAAATTCGAGAAGTATTGTCTCTACTCAAAGAGCATTTCGTGCTAAATATGGTCGTCATGGTGCACCGTTTGAGCTCGCTTTACGTCGCATAATCCAAAAACTGGAAAGTGAATATTCTTTGCACCATAGTAGACCGCCAACACGACAACGAACAGGCTGTAGTGAAGAAAATATTGCCGCCGTATTAACCAGTGTCGAAGAAAATCAAAATGTTTCCGTTCCACGACGTGCACAAGAATTGGACTTATCCAGAATGACAACCTGGCGAATTTCACGTATGGATCTTGTCCTACATCCATACAAGATTGTGTTGGCACAAAAACTTAAGCCAGCAGACCATCGATTACGTCGTGAATTTGCTGATTGGGCGCTTGAAATGATGGAAACGGACCGAATTTCATAGGAAAATCATCTTTTCAGATGAAGCTCACTTTTGGCTCAATGGTTATGTAAACAAACAGAATTGTCGTTACTGAAGTGAGTCAAATCCAAGAGTAATTCATGAAAAATTCATCCTGAAAAATTGACTGTTTGGTGCGGATTATGGTACGGTGGAATCATTGGCCCGTACTTTTTCAAAAACGACGAAGGCCATACTGTTACTGTCAATGGCGACCGTTATCGTGACGTGTTGAACGATTTTTTTTCCTGAAGTGTATGAAATCGATGCGGACGACATTTATGTTCAACAAGATGATGCAACATGCCACACTGCGACCGTCATAATGGATTTATTGCGTGATAAGTTTGGTGAGTCGTTTCCTATCAAATAAAACCATTGAACACGAAATTCGAACATATATTACATGTTTTATTTCAATTTAAAAACATGTTGTTCTTATTGGGAAACCCTATACATATACAGTGGCCGTGGCGGAGTGAAGCTGCGTCCTTATGGGTTCCATCTACACTCAGGAAAATTAATATATGTTATTGTATTTTATATATATTATTTTCAAATTGTTCTGGAAAGTCAAAGCGAGACGTCGGTTTCCACCAGTTAAACCACATTTCAGGCACAGTGCGAAAAACGGAGTGCCTATCTAATCTCTCACCCACCTTATGCAGAAAAATCATGAAGCTGTTAACCTTATTTTGCTACAGTAATATAATATAAAAGTTTCATGCATAGTTCATTATATTTCACGTACAAAGTTTCTAATCTGTTATTTATACTTTGACCTCGTAATTTATAAAGTTTAAATTATTATATTTACACAGGTGGGCCGATCGCATATTCGTCTGCAATAATTACACTATTATATTTCAATAGATAAATTTTTCGTTTTGGTAAATTACTTAAGTCACTGAGCATCTTTTAGGTTTATCCATGACAGTATCAATAATGACTATTGATACTGACATGGATAAACCTAATAGATAATGAATGTATTAAAGCATAACGGTACTGTATCGAAATTTTACTTATTGTATGAATTGAATTTAACAATATTGATATTCTTAAATACGATTCGCATTTAGTGTTGGTGATGTTTAGCTGTGTTTTATCATTCAGATAAGATTTCAATTGAGTCTACTGTACACCTTGACGAAGTTATTTATTTAGATTTCAAAACAAAATAATAATTAACCATACTTTAATGATTTTCTGCTTAATCTTAATTCAATTTCATGTTAATCTTTCGTCTTCATATAAAGTAGTCGTATAATAAATTGTATAAACAATGATTTGTTGGATGCTTCACAAATATATGTTACGTCTATTGAAATTTATATACTATATAGCGGAGAGTTGAGCTGAGCGTGGCAGCATGCGACATGCATTCATTTATTCGAAACAAGAAGAATCACGTAATTACGCCAGCCGTACAACATCAGCATAACAAGTAACGAGTATGAAAATGCAACTTTTATATTTAAAATATGTTGAATACTTTACTCGTCTATCCATGAGTTACAAGTGTGCTTACTTTTTTAAAACGCAAAGAACCTCATTCGTCTCGTTGGTGCATAAATGAGTATGATACGCAAGAAGTTGTACAAATAAGTAATTTTACTATTAATGCTATAACTTTAATTATAGTTTAATACAATTTTATGTTTTACAACTTCATAAAATAATAATGTTAATACATGATCCAAAGGGTAATGTCACCTCTAGCGGTATTTATTGTTTCCACGTACTATCTGATGTCCACAGTGTCATCGCTTATCGGTCGCCCCTCGCAATCGTGTATCGATCGACCAATACAATATTTTACATGAACATGTATGAACAAAGTGTCTTTAGATCTCCATAATTTTTGTTTAAATTATAATTTTTAATTTATGATTCTTTGTCCCACAAAAAATCCTGAAGATCCCGGCGTAAAAGCCCCCCCAAGAGCACGTATGAAGAGGTTAATGACTGTGGACGAGGCGAAAGCGGTATGTAGGGACCACAGCGTTTGGCGGTCCGTCCTTTTGACTACCCTGCAAGGGATAAAGCGTGAAGCGTGTAAAAAAAATATACTTTTTCTTTTTAATTTCCCATTTAATACGTAAATTAAGTAATTGAGTATTGATAGTGAGACAACGGAAGCAACCATCCAGTACGCTGTTCTAAAACTATCAACATACTTGTTGAAATTCTAATTATCGGAGTTAAATAATAAAATCTCAAATTTAAACAAATATAGATCTTTTAGATTTGTTATTTTTTTTATTAAAAATCTTTTACAAACTTTACTCTTAACAAAAACGATGCTACACTTGATATTTAAGCAGTATCACTTAGAGCATTTTAAAGCATACATAAAGTTTATTTGAAATTCTACTATATTTAGTTCTATCCCGCAAAACGTTGGGGTTCGATTAATCTCGTTACCAGTGTTTACCTCCGTGTGTATCATCGTTATCAAGTTAGCAGGCAGGCCATGTGATACCGATATCACATCACTTTAGTCTCTCAACTTGTTCATGTTGAAAAATCTAGTTTATATTTACAATATTTATTCTTTTTATTTATAAATACAATAAATATATTATTGGGGATATTTATTAGTGTATTACACCCCAAAACAATGATGTTTTCAACTTTTATGTGTCTGTTTGTCTGCGCACTTGCTGTATGCTAATCTTGAAAACGGTTTAAAGAATTTAAATGCCGTTTTCACTACAATTTACTAATTACCCTTAACTTTAAGTGTTTGTTTTATTTCGATCGGTTCAAAAAAAAGAAACTCCAGTTCAATTAAAAATATTTTAGGTGCCAAAATTAATATAAATAACATATTTTAGTTATCAATATAGAGATATAGTAATTTTAGGGAATTTTTAGCAACTTTTTCACGTCGACGAAATTGCAGCCAGAATTATTATTTTATATATTTACATTTTCTCGCTCTATTTAGACAAAGCGCAGCGTTGAGTTCCACTACTGTGTCACGATGGCCTTTCACGTTATATTTATACAGCTTGTTTAATAAACCTATATTCCTATTAAGCATTAAACAATAATAAATATTAGCATCTCTATTTAATATAAAAAAATTGTACAAAAAAAAAGATAAAAAATAAGGCATTTTAATATAAATAATTTCTCTTATGCCTTTGAAGTATCAATCACAAAATATGTATTACTACATACATCATGCAAATTGGATTCAACTCTAATGATATGGTTGTCGAGTAAAATATGTTTTTCGTCTTTCTATAGATTTGTACTGTGATTTGTTTGTACAGCCATACGCACACATATGTTTAAGTTCGTACTATTTATAATGTGTTAAGCTAGTACTGCTTAGTATTCTCTATTTTTTATCATTTTTAAATAATATTACAAACTTATACGAACTAATATTTATACGAAATAACCGTTTTAAATGTGAGCCTACAAGTTAATTGCAATTAACAGACCATGTTAGGTTACGCATATTGGCATATCCCCACTGCTGTAACCAATATAATATAATATGTATAATTGTGTTTAAAGTACGCGTGTATTGCGTGGTATTTATCCTCTACGTATACGTATAATATAGGTAATTTAAACCCACTAGGCACTAGTCCTTAGTAACGGTATAAAAAAAATTACTGAAATTATAATAAGTAAATAATACGAAATATCTGCTTTATGTAATTATAATAATTAAATAATATGAAAAATCGTCGATCAAGCAACACAGCCAGCCTACTTTATTCATTATTTGCTTTATATATTTTATCTCTAGGAAAGTTGTATGTATGCGACAACTTCATTTGCGTGGACTATAAAACGTAAAAACTTGTTTTTCTCGTCCTCGTAGGAATTTTGTGAAATCCTTTTAGTGCTCCCAAAAGAGCTTACATACCAAATTCTAGCCATCTACTCCCAGTAGTTTGTAGTTGACGTTGTCTGTCGGTCACTCAGTAATGAAAGTATTTTATATGCACATATATTTCTATGGTTATTTTTATTATTCACACATAAAATAACATTTTATTTCGTTATAATAATTTGGAAATAATCGCTTTTCTTTTATAACCAGAAAATAAAATCCTAAGTATTCACCAAATCGCCTGAGTGTGAAGGTAATAACAATATCGTAACAATTTAACGACGTCAATGAAACGATTTTGAGTGCCTAAAAATATTGAGAGAGATAATCACCGATATAAAATAATTCGTTCATATAATAACGTTATACAACACATTAAAGACAAGTACAATAGAAGAAATATTAAAAACATCTTTACGAAATGGACGTGGAAGCCTGTCGTAGCGCAGTGGGCCGACGTGAGACTGTAAACGAGATCGGTTGTAGGTTCAATTTCCACTTGGGAGAATTTATTTACATTATTTCCATTTCCTCGCTCTGGTAAGTCAATACGAGATAATGTTGTGAATTCGGCGCATAGTGGAGTACCTAGTTTTAGACATTAGGTAATGACTGCCTACCCTACTTATTCTATAAAAAAATATATTTTATTTATGTCTATATTAATGAATTATTCAAAAGCTACGTTAGAATCGATTGAAATATTGCTTGAATCATAAAATATAAAAAAGTAAAGATTTTGAATCACGTCCGCAAAATTCAAACTGACAAGTAATGTTAAATTCTAATGAGGCTGACAGACCAATAACTGTCACCATATTTTGTTCAGTAAAACGTCACTGACACCTAATGTCATCTTAAGTTTATTAAATCCGTGACTGGGACTTATTACTACTACACACTATGAATTGGAAGTCACAGTTTCAGCACAGTATCGTGATTTTTTTATACATTATCTACTGGACATATACCTGTTAATGTCAGTAATGACAAAAAGTTTAAGTAATTAAAAAAAAAACGAAATATTTATGTATTGAAAAATAACAGGGTAGTTCTCACAGGCGACGCCGCAAGCTGGTCGCTAGTATTATAATGGACGATGACATTACTGTATCTGTTAAATAATATTTACAAATAAAACTATGTAGTGTGATGTAAAAAGAGTAATACAACATGAATCTAAGATTTTTAAGTTTTTGGAATTTACTGATGGGATTTGAATGATTTTGTTTTTGTTGGACTGAGCATGGCTTAATCTATATTTTTTATTGAAAAGTAGAATACCTGATATATAACTGTAACAGACTTTCTAAATGACAAGGAATTGAGAAATGTTGACTTACCAAAAGTGGTCAGTGTGATTGGTATTTTTAACGACCTAAAAATTAACGATCTAGAACGTCAAGCGAAAAACCCCAATACATCAGATAAACTATAAGAAACAAGTAAATGGCGTATTGCCAAAAAAAATTTAATATAATAGACAGTTTTCAATATCGATCGACGACAACACATTTCGCAATGACACGGCGTGTGAGTGCTACCGGGATGACGGTGCACTTGGGCGAATATTATTTAAAATTGTTTTCGTTTTCTTGTTTCATTGCACAAAGTGAGACGCTAAGTTGTTTACATAAAGAAACGTGTAGCTGAAAAAAACTATAATCATCTGGAACATATGATAAAAAAATACCCGTAAATATATATGGAACGATCTTAGCAGTGTTTTCAGCGGGCATGACATTTGTTATTTTATGATATGTAACAAGAACTGGAAGTACCTCTGTGTGGAACAAAACTATTTTTCAATGTCATCACGTAGAAGTCGTATGGCAAAGTCCATGAGTCCATGCAAACGAAGTTTCAGAGTTGCGAGTATCTACTAGTTTAAACTAAGCCTGAAGTTTTGTACAATGCCTGAATCAATCAGACGAAAATGGATCTAAAAATAACTTGTTTTGTTTATGGAATTGAAAGTTATGAAAAGTTAGTTGAGGTATATGTGAATAATTTTATTGACAGTGTACTAAATAAAATAGTTGGTGGTCTCTTAACAAATTTAATTTAAAAAATATCCTAGAAATGAATCTGTTATAATAAGAAACTCGCAAACAATATGGTGACGAAATATTTTTATTTCAAATTTTACATAATCTTATAAATTCCAATAATTTATTAAACAAAATTCATATTAAAGGTCCCCTTTTAATTTCCCTTCATAAGATATATTTTATGTTTCTGTTCGGGGAACCAATTACGCTAAGAATCGTTTTATAATAAAATCTTGTCAAATTCATAACAAAAATTATGGTAAAATTGATATATTCCATTCCACCATTAACTTCTTCGTAAGAAAATTATGAGTATTGAAATTAAAATTATGAATTAATGGAAAATATACTTTTCATTTGCATAACTTTTTATTTAATGATTTCTTATAAACATGTTCCTGTAAATAACAACTAGATTTGATTTTTTTTAACAACACCACACTTGATAATGGCATTATTAGTATTGAGTCTTCTTATTCTAATCTCATATAGGCAAATTTATTTCTTTTCTACTTTTTTTAGTCATTCAGTCAGTGTAAAGTGGAAACTTAAATGGCTTATGTTATGTTTTATGTAATAATTGCATTTGTTGTAAATAGTGTTTGTTTTGCCCAATTTTTAATAGAATAAAAAACAAAAATAAAAAAATATTTTTAAAGGTTGATTTTGTATTTTAATTTAAACCCTTGATGCTTTATTGAAAACCTCTTTAGTTCCTTTACTTTTAGCCTATTCATTCCTGATGGAACCCTATAGCTCTTTATTTAATCAGATATGGAATAATATTTAATGTATCTAACATTTCTGGGTACGATTTGAACTGACACATAATCTACGATGCCGTGTAACAGCTTCTTATATATTTTTTAAGTGTTTACACGTAATTAATTCTGGCTTACTATCATTTACCTAGAACTATAAAAGGAGTACTATATTAAGAACATTTGCAATAGAAACAACAATACCTCTTTACGAGCAGAGCGCTCTATTTATCTGCGGGTGGTACCATAATAGCTTTATTGAGTCATCGAGAAACAATCGAAGTATATAACGCTCTCGTTATTATCCATTTAAGAAAGTAATAAAGTACCAACCGCTACTTTGGGTTTGTTAGTAGTTAAGTAACTAGGAAGTTCGTGACAATGATAGAAATCTACTAGTAGCTGCTTATTGTAATAATTGAGCTATGCCATGGTTTTAAGAAATCTTTTATTGAATATTTTTTGCATATTGTTTCCTTTATATTTACTTGCTAGATACTCTTACTCAAAGTTCCACTCAACATGCAAGGTTTTGACTTCGGGCGAAAGTGGAGAACGTAGCAACTTAAAATTAATTTGATAATTTTAAATTGCTACGTTCTCCAATTCGGTTAGACGCTGTCCACTTGTGCCTGGATGGCCTTCTTTGTACATTTAAATAAATATATTAGTAGAAAAACTCGGCAAGTTCAAGTTTTCTTAGGAGCTTGAAGCCTGTAATGCAGGATAAAATGAAAAGCGATTTTTCTAATCCTAATAGATCAAGTGAAAAACATAACTGGAAAAGAAAGGCATATTTAACTTTATTTTTATGCTA
Organism: Dryadula phaetusa; assembly: GCA_032432895.1. Classification (NCBI taxonomy): domain Eukaryota; kingdom Metazoa; phylum Arthropoda; class Insecta; order Lepidoptera; family Nymphalidae; genus Dryadula; species Dryadula phaetusa. Next base: position 215,630 of record JAOYRS010000027.1, read on the forward strand.
CCGATAAATACCGATATGTTACCGAAATATGTTTTGAAAATCAATGTTATAATGTTATTGTTTTAAGACTTTGGCTATATATTATTACCGTACCAGGCGTGAATACGTTGATTAGTCAAAATAACTAACATTTTAGGGAAACCGTTTTAAGTTTCAATTTTGTTAATAAAAGAGTGATTTAATAATTCACATTTTTGCTTTGCGCGGTAAATCATATTTGACGGATTAATTATTTTTATTCCCCTTATGAATATAGCTATCCTGATGCCTATTACGGCTTAAAAAAGAACTTATACAAGTTTGGTACGAAATTATGTGAACTAATTAAGTTAATATTAATTAACCTATAAAAATACTGACATTTGGAAAAATCCAGAAAAAAGACATGGAGTGATTATTCTAAAACATCATATACGTAGGTATAGGTAGGGTACACGTTCAGTATCTGCAGCGTTTATGCACGTCAACCTTCAATCAATGATTCTGGATATGACCGGGATTTAAGCTTTTATAATATCCAAATTTTAAATTCTAGGATTCTTGTAGTATGTATTTTTTCCTGTTTGTTTGCTGCTGCAACGTAGATAATGTTTTAGTAATCAAGCAAACTTCATTAAATAATTCTCAATTAATATATAGTTTCAATTTCATTCACATATATTTTATTAATATCATATTTCTATTTACTGCTTGTAAAATTTCTCATTAACAATCAATTCTATTATATGAAAGCTATGGATTCTAAAATATATTATTTGTTATGCGCACCTTTCAGATACTCGATCACGATCAAATTATAAATGTCAAATTACGATACCTGATTAATCTTGTAACATAAAAAACAGTCCTCTCAATAGGTGAAAAAGGTCAAGAGCCAATGACTTACGTAAAACGAAACGGGCATTTTTAAACTAAAATTTTTACGTTTTTTTTATTACTATTTGTCAGATTTTCAATGTATTATTTACTAGATTTACATATTTTTTATTTATTTTAATTTAATGCTGTTGATCATTCGTAATATAACAAAACTAAGACTTAATTATTATTTTAATTTGTTTTCTTAATAGATAATTTATCATTTTTTAGTGAAATTAATTTGACTAAGAATTTACTCATATAATGGCATTTATGTCAATAATAAATTAAAAATAGCAAGCGTACATTGGAACCACTCCCCGCATGAAGGTGCAGACTGGGCCAATGATTTTATAAAAAAAACATTAATATCGGATGAATGAACAATAATAATGTTACAGACTGAAAGGGGGTGCGACGTCGCCATCGCCTTTATTCGCACATAAAAGAATAGTTTCATGAAAGAGCTGACGCGTTTCTTTGTGAGCGGTGTAAAAATGTTTCAAACACGGAGCACGGCGTGAACATACGTTTCAAATGTTTCTGCCTAATATCAATTTAAATTTAGTGAAAGAGTATATAGTATACGGCCGGTCGTGGTGGCGCAGTGGTAAGCGTCTGACAGTAAACGTGATCACCTGTGGGTCCGATAAGGACTCAGAGGAATTATAATTAAATTATTATTATTACCTAGCTCTGGTAAAACAAAAGGTATTAGGTAGTTCTTGTCTACCCCACGGTGCGGGATAAAAGCGAGAAGCCAAATAAAATATATAGTATTTTAAATATATTCGTAATTTAATTGTGTTTAGAATTTTTGGCATAAACTTGATTTGATTGAAAAATATATATTGTATTGAGATAACAGAAAAAAGAAACAAAAATAACAACAAAAAAAAGAAACAAATGTTTAAGTTAAAATACACAACTGTTTTATTGGTTAAGCATATTTGATTTATGACATCAAACATGGCATGGCAAAAAAGCATTTATGTTTATAGAAATTAAATAGAACTTCTAAAATTTTAATTTACCTATTATAAACAACATACTAAATATTCTTTGTTGTACTTTTTGTAGTTAAAAACCACTACTCATTATAGTACAATATAAATATATGAGGTGCTGCATACATACTCATGAATATATACAAGCTTAAAAGTTTATTGTATTTCTAAGATATGGAAATCACTGAATTCTTCATACTCGAAGCTTCCAATTTATTTGAAGAACAAAAGGTAAGAACAAAGCTACTTAGAAAAGACTTTTGCTTTAAACCACTATACAATTATGTAGACCAAATCAATAAAAGAAATAAGAAGTCGGACTAGGATCTTATAATTTCTAGCTGTAATTACAGCTACAGCTGGTATTGTTTGAAATTTTAAATAATAATACGAACTTAAACGTTGCACGTGCCGTTTTAATGAAGCGTATTGATGAAAGTAAGGTATTTCAAAGGTAAACAATAAAGGACGGTATACACGTGGATAAGGCAGTTTAGATTTTTCTTTGTAGAAGAAAAATAGAAAATGCATTCATATAAGTTTCATAAAGGCATAATAGGTGAATGTTATATTATATAAATAATTTACGAAAAAAAACAAAAGCTATTGTGCTACAGATATGACACAAGGTTGTCAGGTAGGTTTAGATTTTTGAGAATTGAAGAAAAGGTAGATAGCATATGATCGCATTTTTTTTTACGGAAAAAAGATGCAAACAAGCAGAAAGGCCACGTAAGTAAGTAAGTGGCCATTTTCGCCCATGGACATCTACAATATCAGAGTTGTAGATGCGTTGCCGCCCTTGGGATGCAAGTGAAAGGAGATCAAGGAAGTGAAGGAAGGAGAGGTGGGGATAGGGAAAGCTGGCTTACACAATATTGAACCGGAACACATCACTAGATATTTCGCGGCTCGTTTTTGTCATGATAGTGGTCGTGAGCCAGTCGATTGCCAAATTACCGGGATACCCGCCTCTTACGGGACGCTACCCAGCAGCAGGGGGGAATTCTACCCCGTCCCCCCACAGGAAAAAACATGAAACTTAAGTTAATGAGCCCATTTTTTTAATTATCTTAGTTCTTTAGTTAATACGGTAGTAGGTTGTTGGTAAATAAATGTTATAAGAATAAAATTTTCGATATATTTAAACATGAATGTAACAAAAAGTATATATTATAATCTATAGAAAAGTTTTGTAAATCGACTTCGTCGTCTCTTTTGGAACACGTCTTTCTGTACGTGTTGCTTTCAGAATTCTTTAGATGGTATTCAGTCAATTTCAATGTACAAAAATGCATTTACAATATGTATGTATAACACATAAAATATCCTGTGTAAGCTGAATGCTTATCTTTACTTAAATATATTCCATTATTATTATTATTATAAAATAACATTATCTGATCTTCGTTAACATTTGTGTCTTTGATTTTTGACTTGATTTGATTTATTCTTATTTTAACTAGTAAAGAAAACATTTTTCTTTACAGACTGCGCTTAGTAGATAGATAGGTAGGTAGGTAGAAAAAAATATAATATATAAAAAAATATTATTTATCTTAATTATAAGAAAGTGGGAAACAAACTATAATCAGCACTTGTAAAATAACATTTAACAATAAATTATACTCATATTAATTAAATAATAAGAGGATTAGTACTTTGGTAAGCTTTGCAAAGGTAAGTAATAATTCCAGAGTAAAGTGGACCAGTAAATTATTTTAGATAAAGCTCTATTGACTCTATAGAAACAAAGTTCTACGAATCATCAAAATGATTCGTTTGTACAATTTTATAAGTAAAGGACTGTAGTAAAATAAATTGAAATAATGATTGTAACTCATTTCACGATTTTTACTAAAAACTTAGTGTCAAGACATTCCGTTATCCACATAGTGCTTATTGAGGAGATGTCATGCTTAGCTAAATTAGACTTTTGAGCGGAATTTAAATACACACGCTTTTTATCTCGCATAGCAGGGTAAAAAGAAAGTACCTAGTGTCAAAACACTCCGTACTTCGCTTTCCACCGAATTCGAGACATTACGTGTTGAGTGGGGGAACTCAACGCTGCACTTTGTCTTACAAGAACGAGGAAGTTCACTTCCTATTTATATTTAATAATTTAAATTTAATCACTCCCCCGAGTGGGGATCGAACCCACAAACAGTTGGGTTTACAGTCAAACGCTGTCACAGTATGCCACGACCGATTTCTCAAAAAAAAAAATATTATAAATATTTATCATACCAAAATACTATAAATATTATCATACCAAAATAATATATATATATATATATATATATATATATATATATATATATATATATATATATATGTTATGAACCATGGACACTCAATTTTATTATATCGGTAATACCTTTTTATTTAGAGTAAGGGCAATGTCTCCAGCATTTCATCATTGCTCAGATCAATTATAATATTATTACCTTGCTCATTAAAACTTGTAGTTTTTACTCAACCACCAGCATTCGGAATTGAAGGAATCCCCAAAGCGTATAAAAGCGAGGAAGAATTTTATGATATTTTACTCCAAACTTAGAAAAAGTTCACTAAATTCGACAATATGAGTATACGTGACGATGTACTACACTTAATGACAGTTTATTTATTTAGACTGGGGAAACTGACATCTAGGCAACTATTAAAGAAACTGGAAATAGAAGTCTAGTGTTCAAGTGTTATTTTCACCACAACAGGCATATCTTAACTCGTAAATGACATTCACACATTAATATTCTGCTTCATCCCAATAAAAAGTGATATATATAATTATATATTCTTTTTCAATATTAAAAAGTTTTTTCTGGTTTAAGGTCAAAGGTTTTTTTTACCTAAAAAAACCTTTTTACGACTAAAGTGTATAAACAGAAATATTTTAGAAGAAATCTCATTAAATCTGAAAGCAACTTCATTGTTCTGAGCGAGCAGTATTGAATAATTTTTTTAAAAGTTCTTTTCAGCAACGCTATTTTTCTTATCGAAATGACTAAATTTTTCATGAAGACCAGTGGGAGTTATAAAAATGTTAAGTAGTTAAGATATCCTAACGTTTACTAAAATATTTCTTTTCAAAATTTTCTGTTAAATTGTTTGTTCTCTGTAATGGAACAAAATTAAATGAATACACCTAGATCCATATAAATTTAAATAATTCGTTTGAGATATATGACACTCTTATATATTCTCATATTCATTGTGTATAAAAGATAAATAAGTGCTAAAAAACAATAAATGATATAACACCAATTTAAATAAATAACAACCTTTTTTCTTTTCCCTTCCTTTTGTTGCTAAATGCATAAAACTAATAATAAATAATATTTTGCTAAGTTAAAACTTGTAAATTATTTATTTACATTTTATATTAAATAGTGTAAGGAATAAACAAAACATTACATACGTGAGTTAACACGAACTCATAGACATTTATGAGATGCAGTAATTGCTTTACCTTCGTCAACATCAAAGTCGCTTTCACAATAAGTGTAATGTGTTCAAAATGTCAATAGCTGCCTTTATTGGAGCCATCCAATTACTATTGCCTTTTGGGTTTGTTTAATAAATATTCATCATTATTACACTCTATTTAATAAATAAGTTAAACATAAATATTATAAAATGTAAGAATAATTAAATTATCTTAAAATTTCCATGTAGTATATAATACATGAAGATATTGCATGAAATTAATATTATTAGAAGTATATATATTAACTCCGAGCATTATGAAAAGTTAACTGTTGAAACTGAATACAGCAGAGGATCGAGAAATTGGTTCAATTATTTTAATTACTTTAACTTAACCTCAAATAAAATAACGATTTTCTCTTTCTTTCATAAAATATAATACTTACTAAAATTAATATTTATTAAGTGTAATATTTACTTATTATAATATAAAAACATACCTTGGCGGCCTACGATCTTCCTCCGACTCCTCTTTAAGGAAAGACGGCTGCAAGCTGAAGCGGCGACGGAATTGATGTCTACCTTTCATGTTGTTCTATTCGAATTCCACTTAACACATATTATCGTGAAACGTAAATTCCAATCAGGTAATGACGGGATACGTGCGTTACGCGGGACGCTCGGGCGGCGAGTGGTGGCCGGGACGCTACAGTATACGTATTAACCAGGGTTGGCTTTTAAAGTAATATTAACTTTTATATGACAAGTAATATTATTCAGTAATATTACTCAGTAATTTTAACCATTTAATGTCAAAATATTCATCTAAGTCGTCAGCAATTTTCGAGCTATTTCATAGTTACGCACTACGCTTTATTTTTCGCGCTACGTTTTGTCACAATCGATTTTCACTTTGTTTTATCGTGGAACTTATCAAATCCGGTGTTAGATTACTTTAGGTTTTCACAAAAAATATTTATATTTTCGTTATTTCACTAAAGCATAAGCTTCCATTTAATATATAAGTTATACATATATATATATATATATATATATATATATATATATATATATATATATATATATATATATATATATATATATATATATATATGTTTGTTTAATATACAATATAATTTTCTTGCTTATATTTAATGTAATAAAATTAAACAATAAACCAGGATTTGAATGTCGATTTAAGTTTGAAGTTCTTATAGACTAGATAAACATAAAACGTAGCTATACTAAAGCTCGCCTGTTGCTTCGGTTTGAACGAACATCTATAAGATATGAAACGATTGAGCGACGTATTTTATATGTAGACAAGAGATAATTTTTAATGGTGTATATTTTTCGTTTAGTGATAATCATTTAATTTATTATATTATGATAATAATGTATGATAATTTTAGTAATTTCAGATATAAGCTTTAATATAAAGCATTAACTACTTGTAAAAATAAAGTTTAACAAGCAATCCTTAAGAGCCGGATATTAGATTGGTATTTAAAAAACAATACGTTTCCATAAACATATACGTGACGAACAATTTGAAATGATGTTGTTTTACAAATTTACTTTCTTAGGAAATCAAAGCGTTACTTACAGATGAGGCAGAAAAATATTTTGCAATATTAGTGCTACCTGTACTATTTAAAAAATATAATTATCATAATATACAAAAAATTTATGAACATTATTATATTAAAACGTCCAAACCAATCTTTAAATATTTTTCTAGATCATACTGATGTCATCCTCAGGCTATTTTTATTTAGTCTAGACATTACCAAGCAAAACATATTTTTGTATCTATTAAAGTAACTGGTTCAAGTTCTTTACCTAAATGTTATCTTACTGACAAGAATTTTTTCATTTCACTCCAAGTAAAATGAAATGAAGGAGGCAATTTAAGACGGTACGCCGCTGTTAAATATTTACATTCATAACGAGGTTGGGTCGTCAGCAAAATAAATATTTTACCTACGATATTAAACAAAAGATATTGTAGTCATCTTAAGAGATAATAATTAAGGAGCTTAATGTTGCTTTGATTTATTTGAATTCACCCTTGATAGGTGAATTGATAAAAGAACAGTTTTTACTAAAATTTTAATAAAACATCAAAATGACGTGTGATTGTGTTATAAAATGTAGGTAATTTAATTACTTTTTTATTTTATTATACTTTTGCTTATAAATGCTAAATTAACTATTTTTTTTAATTTCGTTTTATTGTAGTTTATTAAAAACTACCCTCAAAGCCCTAGATTGTTGTAACATTGGCATCGTTTTCATACTTAAAAGATTAAAAGAATTTATTGTATAAAAAAATCTGGTATTTACCCATCCACCTTATAGTATTTTAATGAATAAAACAACGGCCAACTAGCGCGTAACCAGATACTTTGACTCTTAGGAGTTTAATCCTGTTACTTAAACATTTTTAATCACACCCTATATATATATATATATATATATATATATATATATATATATATATATATATAGCGCTATAGATCTTTAATAAGATTCATTCATGTTGAGATAACAACTATGACTTAATTACGAAGGTACATCGAAACATATAATACTTGCCAAACCGAATACGTGCTCGTCCGTTTATTCATCGTCACGTACAAGAAAGGTATAGAAAATACACACGAGTCAAGTAATTTGACTAAATTAGCCGAAAGTTATCAAAGTTTATGAGAACTTGAGTGAAAGGAAATGGTAATGAAAGATGAAGATGAATTGCTGTGATAACATATATATGGAGTATAAACGTACATTGATGTTTATATTGACGCATTTTTCACTTTGTGAGATTGACGAGAGAATTGTCACTGTCATTTTTTAGGGACCTTTCAAACATTTTCTATGGAGATGGGAGACCATTACCTTGTTTTACCACGAAATATATTGTAAGCTTGATTTTTGTGTATTATTAGGTAAGTAACACAATTAAAATATAAAAATGTATACATCTTAATCTTTTTATCTTTTGTTCCACTTTGTTATTTAATTATTCAAGCGATTTAATATAAATATTTTCATTAGCTTCAATATACTTGTATAAGCTGTTTAAATATATCTAAATATTGAAATGCCCTTTTAATTAACATTGTTAACATATTGTTAGGAATAAATTTAAACTGTAATCCCGTTTAATTTAAATTAAAGTTCCAAGTAAACAACGAGGATGTTTATAGTGGCATTTGCGGCGATTATATTGTGAAGATTTAAGTATTTTCGTTGTTATTTAATGTAATAGTCATCTTTAGTTTACCACTGTAGATTTATATGCCTACTACTTAACTTCTTACAATAAAACAATGACATAGACTATAAACAATAAGAAAGAAGTAAGTGTTTTATCCTCACTCTTTTATCCCGTTTAGCAGCGTAGATAGAAAGTACCTAGTGTCAAGACCACTCCTTACTCCATTTTCCGCCGAATTCGTGACATCGCGTGTTAAATGGCGGAACTCAACACCACGTTTTATATTACCAAAATATAAAACTGCATTGGCTTAAAGCGAAAAGGTCAGGATTAAAAAAATTAAAAATAAATTATTCTTATGATAAAAAAATTTAAAAATAAATCTTGCACATTCGCATAATAATATAATAATCTTTAATCTTAAATAACTTAAATAATTTAGATAATAATATAGTTCAAATGTCTTATAAAATCTCCTTTTAATTGATCTTTCATCATCTATGCTATTTTGGTATAAATATTCTAAGTTTATGTAACCTTTTTCTAGTTTCATAATTATAATTTAATGGGTTTTATAAAAAGCGTTTATTAATATTCTTTCAAAAGAGAACTCTTCTTTTTTTATTTTTTATAAAAAGCGTTAATTAATATTCTTTTAAAAGAAAAATCTTTAAAAAATAATTAACTTGAGGCCAAAACTTCATAAAATAACGAATATTTAATAATAAATTATTAATAAATGTGGACGACTGCACTTAAAATAAAAACATTTTTTCTTAAGATATATTGAGTGTATATAATATATATCATTGAATATTTATTTCAGCCTCACACTTCGACCCATATAGTAAGGTCGATAGAGAAAAGTTAATGTCAAGACACTCCGTTCAACGCCGTTTGTACCAGAATCCGAGGTATTGAGTGTTGAGTGGCCGAACTCAACGCCGCGAATTATATCATATATAATATAATTTCTCCTTTCTATATATATATATATATATATATATATATATATATATATATAATATTGTATAATACTTGAGATTTTAGAGTTGCCAGTTACATGTTGCTGTGATAAAATATTATATAAGACAAATTAGCTTTACAGAACATGGTCGATTGCTTCAATTTCGCTACTGGAAATATCGGAAGTAACTTGATTTAAATGACAAAATATACAATTTTTTTTGTTGAATAATAAGTTATTTTTAGTATATTTGTAGTATGTATGCAATATTAAAAGAAGTTTGATTGATAAAAAATATGAATAAAACGTAAGGTAACAAAGCGTATGTTCTCCAAATTATGTAAAATTTAGCTGTCAAAGAACTTGACTAGATTAAGGTATCAATGTTTTCGATTATATTCAGGTTTAACCACTCTCTTGGGTGTCGTGCCCTAGAAGCCCTGCCAATTAGGATAAGCGCTTGGCAACCCCTACTTTGATATTCTAGAATCGTGACTAACAGTAATTAAGATGAAAGTTGAGTTCGATGCGTTCGTTATAAACTAAAATAATCCAAGCAGCGGCTTAAATATTAAAACTCTGCTCTGTTACTTGTTAACATTACATATGCAACACTAAAATTCAAATAATTTACCCGTCAGAATAACATAAGTACAAACAAACATTTTTAGACCATCGTGGCGCAGTGGGACAACGTCCGATTGTATATGCGATTGGTGTGGGTTAGATCGAATGAACAATTATATTTAAAATGTATTTCTATTTAGTAAGGCTAAGTTCCGCTTTGTGTTCGCTACCGCACAACGCACTGTCTCAACTTCGGGAGGAACGCAGTCAATGAAGTGTCTTGACACTAGGTGGTCTTCGAGTACCCTGCTATGTGGCACAAAGCGTAAAGCGGTGAGAAAAAAAATATTTGTGGTAAGTAAAAAGCAGTTATAGTATTTTCTGCATACGTGCGGTTTGAAAATCAAATAAATTCTATTAAATATTTTTTGATTTTCATATTTTTTTAAAATCTTTACAATTTTATATAATATATAACATTCGTATCAAGTCGATGCAATTATGAATGCTTGTTATAACGAATAAAACACTCCGGGCGGTAGAAGAATATAAGAGGGTGACAAGAAAAAATGCTTGGATAAAATAATTTTTCATGTATTACTTACTCGCCTCCGGGAATATATAATTCAGTTTTAATTTTTTTTAGAGGTTAAGCTTCGCATGTTTTTAACTCATCTCGGCACAACATAATAATTTGCTTTTTATTATTATACTTTATTTTTGAATCTTTGTCTTAATAGGGTTTTTAAGATTTTAAGGTTTAGGTCAGGCCTAGCCTTAATACTTAAAGGAGCACAAATATGGTATTCCAAACGACGTGGTGGTGGACAGTCGCTGCGACCGCCTAATGCAGGCGAGGGTACTGATTGAGGATGTAATTACTAACTTAATAAGTACCTTTGCCCCCAGGTGGATTGTAGCGTGGCCGATAATAAGTCATTTTTGGAGCAGTTTGAAGAGCTTCTACGTGCTATACTGGCTGCTGAAGTAATCATACGTGGTATTTGAACGGTCACGTAGGTGGCTGCGGAGACATGAACGTGTTCACAGCGGTTAAGGTTATGGTCGTCGCAATACAGCAGGAGAAAATATTCTAAAAATCTATATGGTGTCTGACTTTTCTGTCGTGAACACGTTCTTCCAAAAGAATCCTTATTACTCTAATAACACCTGATGAAACTCGGAACTGTCGTCAACGCAGGAAAAATCAGAAAGCGGCTCTTTTGGTGTGCTCGTGCTTACAGGCCTTTTTAACCATATCTTGAACACTGGAACAATGCCACATAAGTGGTGGTACTGCTTTATAACCCCTATTTACTAAGGCAAGGGCAGTGTTCAAGATTATGGTAGTTACAGGGGCATTAAGATTAGGAGTCACACCATGATATTTATAATAAATACCAAAACAAAAGACAGTTTTAATTGTTTTTCAAGAAAAAGTATTAAATTTTAAGATAATTTTATAGTAATGATTTTTAATTACATAGTAGTAATAGTTAAATCTGATATTAAACATATAATAGTATATTTAATAAAGGATTTGAGGCCGGTCGTGGCGCAGTGGGACAGCGTCAGACTGTAAACGTGATCGGTTGTGGGTTCGATCCCCACTCGATGAAGTGATTATATTTAATTTATATAAATATTTTCACTTTCTTGCTCTGGTAAGACACTGGCCGTGTGATTCCGGCCTAGAATAGGATCACGCTGGTATTGGTGGTATCGTAAGAGGCGACTAAAATACGTGTGGTATTGTCACGTTGCTAGCGATGACTGGACTTCCACTAATGGGTAGACTCGATCGGATCATTACCACCCCTGGCATTTAAAACCGACGTGAAGTGATGGCTTTATGCCATTGCATTTCGTCTTCGCCAGGCCCTGGCGTCCCAACCCTCCCTAACCCTCTTCTCCCTAAAATGAAAGCGGTTCTAGAAGGAATTTTACCCCAGGAGGGTACCAGCATCATTGATGATGTAGAATTACGCCCCAAGTCTTTAAACTCAGGCCGTCGTTCGACTTCCAGGGAGGGCAAAGTACCGCGCCATAGACAAGGCCAACTAGGCGTACGCTCCACGGCAGCCTCTTCCACACTTAACGTGGATTTTTTAACATTAGAGGTTTGCATTCCAACCTGAATGCCTTTCACCACCATCTTAAGTCGGCACGGCTGGCCTTATTATTTCTGACGCAGACTCAAATTGCCCAACCAAGTGACATACCCTCTCTTCAATACCCCAGGCTACAAAATAGAGCACAATTTTGTGCGTCACTCCGGGGTCGCTGTGTTCGTAGCCAATTTTAAAGGTCGGGACCTGTCTACCACCTGGCTCTGTATTGATTCAGATGATCGTGTCCGAATCTAAGCATGCTTGTACAGGTCTCATAGTAAAAACGCAGAAACGGATCGACTTTTGGAGCACATATAATCGGCTATTGCCGATATACTACTCAGCTACCCTCTGCCAAGGTTGTGATACTTAGCGATTTCAATACGCACCATGCCGATTGCCTCACATTATACACTACCCACTACGCAGGGAGGGCTGCGTTTGACTTTACTGTGGCAAATGGACTGTCCTAATTGGTTAATTAGACTACGCGTGTCCCAGATGTGGACAGCCACAATATCTCCTTATTGGACCTTCTGCTAACTTCACATCCAGAACAGTATCAGAACAGTATCTTTGGGTTCTTCTGACCACTGTTTGATATAGCGTGTTGTGCCTATTAAACGTGGTAGTTGCAGAATATCTGCAATCCGTCGCGTTTGGCACTATAAGTCAGTGGATTAAGATGGGATGCAAACATTTTACTCATCTTATCCCTGGGGGCTGCTTTGCTATTCTTCTGATGATCCGAGTGACTGTGTTGCTGCTGTTGCCGACGTGATTCTACAGGGTATGGAACTTTACGTCCCCAGCTCTTTGGTGCCAATCGGTGGCAAGTCACGGCCCTGGTTTGGTACGTCTTGCAAACAAGCTGCCATTGGCAAGCGGGATGCATACCAAATCGGGGCTGAGGCACTAGTCACAAAGGATACAAAGGTGAAAGCCTTAAAGAGAGAGTACAACCGTGCCCCAAGTTATTTTAAGAGGCAAATTGCTAATGCAAAGCCCGAGCATATTGCTAAAATCGGTGAGAAGCTTGAGAGATACCCATCCAGAACACGTCAGTTTTGGGCGCTCTCGAAGGTTGCACTTGGCAATTTCAGCTAGTCTTCCACCGTTGCGCACCGAGAATGATACCATGGTCCACACAGCGAAAGAGAAAGTCGATTTCGACTTTGGTAGACAGAGGAATCACGCCGCTTACCATTCCGTGGTCTTAGAGCTCAATGCCCGATATTAAGTTCATCCAAAAAGCTGTTCGGCAAGCTCTATATTCTCTGGACATCTGCAAGTCGAGTGGGCCGCATGGCATTTCTCTCTTAATACTCCGTGTATGTGCTCCTGAGTTGTCACCGGTACTAATGCGTTTATTTCGGCGCTTTTATTCACTCGGCATTGTAACTAACTGATCCATCGAAGAGCGCCCTAATCCAAGTGATCCCGAAAAAATGTGATGGTTCTGATCCAACTAGCTACAGGCCTATCGCTATCACCTCCCTGCTCTCCAAAGTAATGGAGAGCATAATAAACAGCCTAATCCTAGTATATCTGGAGGATCAACAGTTGCTCAGCGACCGTCAATATGGCTTCCGCCATGGTCGGTCAACTGGTGATCTCTTAGTTTACTTAACCCACTTTTGGGCTGCTGACATTGAAAGCAAAGGAAAGGGCCTGGCAATTAGTCTGGGCATGGCGAAGACCTCCGATCGAGTGTGGCACAGACCGCTCCTTGCCGAACTTCTATCGTATGGGCTTCCCTAGAAATTATACAAGTGGGTCGCCAGTTTCCTCACTGGGCGTAGCTTAAAAGTCGCTTTCGATGGTTTTTGCTCTCAATTAATGCCCGTGAATGCTGGGTCCTAGGGATGTGTGCTGTCCCCAACACTGTTCCTTCTCTATTCTCCAATAAATCATTGATATGCAATCAATGATTTGTTAAAGGATCCTAGCACTCATTGTTATGCAGGCGACAGCACGGTGGACGCCGTCTACACTGGCCGTGCAGGGTTTTTTCGCAAAAACGTCGACAAGTGCCGAAAAAAACTTGTTTCTTAATGTCTTTTTCTGGGGCGAAAGGAACCTGGTTCAGTTCAACCCCTTGAAGACACAAGTTTGCACGTTAACCACTAAAAAAACCCTAATTATCGTATTACCAGTTTTCGAGAACACCGCTTGTTTCGAGCGACTGTCTGTATCGCGATCATCTGGAAAGCATGGCCAAGCTAGCGTCGAAAAAACTTAGTGTCATCGGCAGAGCGAGATGGTACTTCACACCCAAACACCGTTTGGCCCTTTATAGGGCCTAGGTTTGGGCTCATTTGGAGTACTGTTCTCATCTCTGGGCTGGTACACTCAAGTATCAGCTTAAACCATTTGATCGCATACAACGGAGAGCCATTCGGATCTTTGGGGACCCAATAATCTGTGACAGACTTGATACTTTGGCGGTACGTAGAGACATTTAATTGTTTTGCGTTCTCTATCACATATATCACGGGGACTGTTCTGGAGAACTGTTTGACCTAGTTCCTGTTGCTTAATTTTTCAACCGCACAGTATGTAACAGACTAAAATACTATCCCTATCATCTGGATACATGGCGTTCTAGTACTGTGTACTTTTGTAGGAATTTCCTTCCACGTGCCACACGATTGTGGAACGGCCTACCTGCGGCAGTGTTTCCAGCTCGTTACTACATAAATACCTTCAAAAAGCGCGCTTATTCCTATATTAATGGCCGGCAACGCACCTGTAGATGATCCTCTGGTGTTACACGGGGTCATGGGCGGCGGTGATCGCTTACTATCACGTGACCCGCACATGTATATATGGGGTTTCCCAATAAGAATGATATGTTTTGAAATTGAAATAAAACATGTAATATATGTTCGAATTTCGTGCTTAATGGCTTTATTTGCTATTTTATGCTATTTATGATTTAAACAAAATATCTTTCAAATGACCACCATGACTTTTTTTGCACTGGTGAATACGATCGGTTCAATTTTCGATAACTCGGTGCAGCATTTCGGCTGGTATGGCCTCGAATAGTTAGTCGCTCGAATGTTGCGTTCAAGGTCTTGAATCGTAGCTGGTTTATTGGCATACACTTGAGGTTTAAAATACCCCCACAAAAAATAGTCCAAGGGTGTAAAATCATATGATCTTGGTGGCCAATTGTGAGGACCGTTTCGAGAAATAACCGACTCACCAAACTTATTACGCAATAAATCCACTATGACGGTCGCAGAGTGGCATGTTGCATCATCTTGTTGAAAATAAATGTCGTCCGCATCAATTTCATACACTTCAGGAAAAAAATCGTTCAACATGTCACGATAACGGTCGCCTTTGATAGTAACAATGCGGTCTTCTTCGTCGTTTTTGAAAAAGTACGGGCCAATGAA
Source organism: Dryadula phaetusa (assembly GCA_032432895.1). Taxonomy (NCBI): domain Eukaryota; kingdom Metazoa; phylum Arthropoda; class Insecta; order Lepidoptera; family Nymphalidae; genus Dryadula; species Dryadula phaetusa. The sequence goes on from JAOYRS010000027.1 coordinate 231,202, forward strand.
TCCACCGTACCATAATCCGCACCAAATAGTCAATTTTTCAGGATGTAATGGTGTTTCATGAACCACTCTTGGATTTGACTCACTCCAGTAACGACAATTCTGTTTGTTTACATAACCATTGAGCCAAAAGTGAGCCTCATCTGAAAAGATATATATATATATATATATATATATATATATATATATATATATATATATTGCTCAATGAAAAACAGAGAAAATCAATTTAAGCAAAGGTGGCTAAGAATTTGGTTTTATTGCCATAAATATTATAAGTAAACTACATATAGTAAAACATCGGTCGGTGGGTAACGCGGCGTAAATAATTGCAGCCCTGCCACGCCTTCACGCCTACATCAGTTGCCATACGCTTAAATGTCAGGCGTAAATTGTAGACTCTGATTAATGATAATTTTTCGAGTAGTTATTTCAACACGGAACGTATATATGTTTACAAGTTTTGGAATGATTGATCCACATATTTATTCCATAAGAACAATACAAACAAAACTAGCCCTGATTATTTGGATTAAAATTTAAATAAAACACGATTTTTTAAATGTTTTTTTCTCTTCTATTATTTAGCTTATATTGGAAAAGCACATGTCACTTTCAATGATAACATAATGCAGTCCACGATAGAGGATTGTAAAGTTTTTCATTTTTTGTGTCTAATACTTTTCCTCGCAAATCACTTATTTTTCAAAATTTCTTTTAATTCAGTTCTTATTAAATATATGTTATCTGCTTAAGGTATTTTAAATTTGTAACAAAAAATCTAATGTTTCCGACGACAAAAATACATTTTTAAACACGATATGATCAACATGGTTGTCTTATGAATCTATTTCGGTTTCATTATACATTGGTATAAGTTTATGCCAATATAATTCTTTTAAGCCATGGAAATCTACGGGCAGAAAGCTAGTCTATTTAAAAAAAACATTTTATATTAGCTTCATCATCAAATATGTAATCACAGAGCACAATATAAACTGTAGACTGATGACGGTTAAAGCAACAGCAGCTCTTTAAATAACGTGGTAAAAAAGGACATGACAGAACATGTCACGTGCAAGTGACAGAGTTTTCCAAAGTGCGAGGAAAGTTTAAATTTCATACTTCACATACGTATATCGGTTTTAATATTCATATCTATATGTAAGACATAAAATTCTTCCGTTACTAACTAAAACTAAACTACCGGAACAGAAAACTGAATTTTGATATGGTTCTTTGTGGACAACAATTAAAAAAATTTCTCGATATTAATAAGAGTTTCTTTTTTACAAAAATATGTGCATATATAATAATATGTATTAAATGTAATACATGGTATATAAAACTTATACAAAATTATTACGATAAAAGATCATTTGTTCGCTATCTGAAAAATCTAAGCATCCAAGAATAGGTATATTCTTGGATACTTTGATTTTTCAATATGTACCCTACAAAGGTATTTTAAAAATTTAAAAAATTCATTTCATCAATGTCACAATTTAAAAAAATCACTTTTTGTATTTACGATTGAGGTTTTAAATAAATAAAAATATAGTGTTAGTCAATTATACTTACAATGTACATGTTGCTTTTATTATCGCAGGAGCTATTTAGCATTTAAATATTAAGTATTTTAGAGTATATTTCCCAAGTACCTACTTATTTCTTTGGCATTATTATAAACTACCAAATTTGCAAGAAACATTTGAAACACAAAGAATCACAAATCATTTTCAACGAGTTTCACCAGTTCTCCATCTACCAAACTGTGCAAATTATGGACGTACGTGGCAGTTGACGAACGATGACTATAAGCTCAGGTGGGAATATGACGAGTATAAGCTCAGGTGGGAATATGATACTCCTAATATTGCTCATTTATGCTTATTACTTCTTATTACTCCTTACTTGGTCTCTATGTAAAAAAATACAAATACATCACATTAGTCACCAAAAAACCGAAAATATGTAAAATACAAATATGTGAAATGCAAACGAGCATAAAAATCATTTAAAATAACAAAGTATTTATAATATTTACTATTTTTAAAGTGTTATTCCACACTTAGGATTAGAAAACATTTTTGAAAAAACGTATAAAATTTAAAATCCCGCTGCGTTCAAAAATTTTTATACGTTTTTTCAAAAAAGTATTTAGTGTAAATAACAAAGTATTTAGTGTAAATTTACCTTCTATATTCAAGGTTTGTTTTTCTTTGTTCTTGATATACATACATATTAATGTTAAAAAGTAATTTAAAAAGTTATACAGTCTTCTAAAACTACAAAATATATAATAAATAAAATAAGAATAATTTATAATTATCTGAAGGAAGTGGCGGCGTAAGGAACGTAATACGAGCGGAAAGCTGCTACAGGATGTAAAGCGTGATAGAAAAAGTTCTACCTATACCTAACTATCAGCTGGTACTACGCCCATTAATAGTGTGTTTAAATTTATTATTGTAAAGATTACTTTTTTTAAAGAAATGACAAAATTATATTCCATATATTTTAATTTCTTTTTAATTAAATTATATTGCATTTATGCACTTATTCCAATATACGATTATAACCGTTGCTGCGTCAATTTATCGAAAACTACAATAGATATGTATAAAATATCATTATTGTAACATAATGTAGCATAGAAACTCATAGTTGGAAATGTTGATAAAATAGACACAGTGTTAGTGTTACATAGCTTGTTAGAAAAAGGACAAACAGTGCGACAAGTTTTAAAAAACCAAAAAGAATATTCTTTAAATTAATAACATATATATATAAAATAAAGTAGCTGTGTTATCGATCTATATGTGAATTTAGAATATTTTATAAGTAAAAACAAATGATTTTCAGTGGCTTCTTTTACGCAAGATTCATTGCAATTAAGTCATGCAAAGGATTTTACATTTAACATAATATATGACAAGCTTTTTGTCTGTTTTAACAACACATTTGTATGTTCAGGTTGTGTTTACTTATGTAATTGTTTGACCCAGTACTACGCTCGTACGTGTAAATTATGACTGAGCTTGCTACGAGCTAGCAATTTTATTCTTAAAACTAGTGAACTTACGACTATAGCTATTAAGTATTCCCATCAGCTTTCGTTCTCGTTTTAAATACAGATAGCTCATGGTTACATTTTTTTTAGATTTAGTCTATCTACTTTTAAATAAAAATATGTACTTATATAAACCTTTATATAAAAATAATCCTAATAAGTAACTACTTTAAACTGTGCTTGTAAAAAATAATAAAAATAAAAAAGGTAGAGCCGCGAATGATTCAAGCCAAATTTGATTTTACTAACGTTACACTGTAATTGTGCCATACAATTACAACGTAACGTTAGTAAACTATGCTGTGAGTGACATAGCGATAAACTTATTATATGCGTTTAGTATCGTTAAAGCCTAGAGTTCGAGCTGCAGTCCACTCACCTCCAACCGCACCCGGAACAATTCAGCTTTCGCAGCAATCATTCAACCACCCTGCAAGTGGCCAGGGTGCTGCACATCGCGACCACCGACGCAAACAAAAAGGAGCCTACAACTGCAGCCTTTCTTGAGGACTCCAAGGCCTTAGACCAAGTAAGGCACCCTGGTCTTCTATGGAAAGTCATCAGAACTGGCATCTCATATCACCTCGCGCGTCTCCTATCCGCCTTCGCCTTCGTGGAGGGAGCCATCTCCAACAGCCACCTGATCGCAGCGAGAGTGCCCCGGGGAGTTCCCTCTCCCCACGACGACGACGTTCCCCGACATCCAGCTGCAAAGTTGCCACTTTTTGCCAACGACATCGCAGCTGGTCACTACAGTCAACGAACCCGTCCCACGCAGCCCGGAAACTGCTAGAAGCACTAGACCTCCTGCCAGCCTGGTAGATCTGCTGGATATTGTCCCTCAATGAGACCGAGACGCAAGTCATCCTTTTGGGGGGCTTTAGGAAGATGCCACCAATTACCCTGCAGAATCACCACCTCCCTTGCCAGAGAGAGGCCACTTACCTCGGTGTCATGTTGTCAGAGCAATAACGGCTGCGAGGGTTGCCGCACACCTTCCCAGTGTTCAGGTCGAGCATAACGCTGCGCTCTAGAGTTGACCTCTACAAAGCGTACGTCAGACCCCATCTGACGTACGATGCGCCAGTGTGGTGTGCTCTGACCAGCACCACCCGGAAGAGATAACCCGAATCTGCCCAGAAAGCTTTTGTCAGACGCGCGTCTCGGGCTCCTTGGTATGTGAGAAATGCGACTCTGCATAAAGACCTCCGCAAAGAGAGCCTGAACGCGCATATCAAGTCCCTCGCGGAAAAGATGTTCCGCCGTGCTAACGCATCGAAGCACCTGCATCTCCGAGAGGTGATGTTTTGGAGATGCGGGTGCGGATGTCGCAAGCTTCCACGAGACCTTCTCCCCCCTACCGAATCCTGAGCCGCTGTCCCAGTCTACGCTGGTTAGTCTAAGCTGGGCTGGGCCCTGAGTAGTCAGGGGTCCCACCGAGCTGGGTCGTCCCCCCAGGCATCCTCATCTCGGCTCATCCTTTCTTTCCCACATAGATATCCTTACCCCAAGGACTCCGGTCCAACATATTCATCAATGGACCTCATAAAGAGGTCTACTCAGGGACCCATTCATATTACCCCTCTACACTCCAGGAGAGAGAAGAATATAACGACGAAAGAACCCAGTGTAATTAATACCAGGGATGATGAAGTATAATCGAATCATAATCAGTTTCATAGTAACCGAAGCGGTAGTTTTTGTGTAATGCTTGAACAAATATTTAAGCCGACAATAGGCCAGACAATTTTTTTTTTATTTTTTATTATATGTATAGAAAGTTGTGTAATTTATGTAACATTTAAATATGTATTTTTATGTTTCCATATTTAAAAAAATACATTTAATGTTTCCATATTTAAAAAAAATAATTTAAAAAAATACTAAATGATTTGTATGCTTTAATTTCTGCTGTTTAATGCGATAATAATAATGTTTAATTAAGTCGTCTAAATAAGTGATCAAGTGTCTGTAATGTTCTTATATATAAATTAATTATCTAATATAAGCTTTGTACATTCATTGGAATACATTTGAATAATATGCATAATGTATCTAAAACATATATCTCCATAATACCTACATACACCATCCAACGATCTCATTAACCAGAAACTGTGTAAATTCTCAAGAGCTTTGCTTTTCTTAATATTCTTAAGGTTCATTTTTGGAAAATATTTTGTTTTTTTTTCTTTGAAGTCTCTGAGTTACGACGGTAGATATTCAGTTTGAGAACAACTTTGACAAAAAAGTGGAACAATGTAGAGAGTTCTGAAACCTTACTGTATCTTTTATTGAGAAGATAAAAGAATTCAAGATCAAAACGTAATAATAACAGTTTAATTATTCTAATTAAAATTCAAATATTAATCAATCTATAATTTTTACTGCTTCTATGTTATTTTACTTTTTATTATATTACTTTTTATGTTATATTATTTTTTATTGTAAATATTGCGATACGTCAAGTCTAACTATAGGCACATAGTTGCATCACTACCTTATATCCATATCCACAGGAACTTCGTTACACAAATTTGTGAACGTCCGCAGTGCAACGGGTGCAGGCAATTCAATTGGGGAACTTGTCCGGCTTCCCCGACATGTAGATATCCAAATATATATATCCAATATATAATGCTTTCCTAGCAATACTAACAACAAGTTAAAGCAGATATGCATAATGAAACACAAAATGTTTACTTAAGGACTTGTACTATCTATTATTAATTAATTAATCTTTATAATAACGTTAAATTAAATATATATAAATATTTTTCACGATATGTGTATTTTCATTTTTTGGACATATCCCGGAAATTGAATAAAATTTTTAAAATATTATATGTTATTCTTAATGAAGTAGAACGTATAACTTTTTAAACTTAAAAGGTTAACTCTTACTGGGTGGTTAAAAGCGTAAATAATAGTGTCCATCTTAATATTTTATTCAATCATTTTCTACATAATATAATATTATACTTTATACAATAAAATTGATTATAACTTTTATTATTCAGAAACGTCTAAAGAATTATTTCTCGTATCGAAGGCATATAGTCACAATCTGTGATCGAATGCTTATTCAGAGTTTGCGGAAATTTTCAACGAGTATTAGAAAAGTTATTTTTAATTAAGCTTTCTCATCTCCTTCATTTAAGTTTCGATTGCGGCTGTCACTCCATTTAAACGCGATTTGTCTTTTTCAAATATTACTAAATTACGAAATGAAATATATTATTGCAGAATATATGTTTTTTTTTATTTTCAATGAAACTATTTTAAACGGATTAATCGTGTATATTTTGGTATTCGAAAATACATTTTTGAAAACCTGTCGTTTCAAACACTTTACAGTAGTCCGTGGTCACATGTGGTCCGTGGTGGACTGATCGTGGCATTTGTCTGTTGATACAAAAATTATTATTGCAGAATAAGCTGACTGTGTCTTTGTCTCTGCTATGGTGGATTTGATATTTTAATTTTTTTAATAAAAAGGTCCCAGATGATGAGAGAGTTTCAATCATCTTCTCTATGTGGTTTACCAAACATGATGTAGTGGTGATGGTGGTGATGAAGGTGAAACATGAAAATTATCTAATATCTGTTACAATTTTTATTCCATTATTCCACTCCTCGGAAGATATCACGGGCTCTCGCTGTGTCTGCAAAATAAAAATTAATGAAGATGGATTTTCTTTTAAACTTGCGGAAATTTAAAATACAGTGTCATTAAGTTATGATCAATTGCCCGTTTATTTTTAGTTTACAATTAATAAGCCATGATGAGGTTTTAGTATAAAAACATTCATTAAAAGAGCGTGCTATAGATATATATATATATATATATATAGGGTTAAACAATAAATTACTGCGTCTAAATCCTTATTATATTATATATATTACTGTGCTTGTTGCAATTTTTATACTGCTACCATCCCTGTAGGGAACAATTATATGGCAAGAGAGGATGCTGAAAATGCAAATTCAAATATTTTCTTTGGTTTAGCTTTTTTTTATGTATCAGGGTAGTCAGAGAGATGTGAAGACGATCAGTTTTTCTACGTTCTACTCGAATTCGGGATTCTGCATGAGGTAAATTTCACGCACAACATATACGTAACAACATATACGATTGTGTAATATTCACGCACAACATATACGTAGCAGTCGTTTATCGAAACCAAAAATTAAACTCGGTTACAGAACACTGACAGTCGAGTTTCACATTGTGCTTTCTATTACCAAACAAAGGCGACAAACAGTCGAACACCATTACATACTACAGCACTTCTTGAGATAATAGTACAGCACTCCTCGTAAGGACACCACTAAAACATACTTTGAAACCCATGAGACATAAAAGCGTTATATAACCATTTATCCCACACCAGGGGTGTAAAACAACATAGAAATAAATTTTCAAAATAAACGTAAGAGAATGTCAGAGAGAGAGAAGAAGTCGTGTCACTAACATCAGTTATCAATAAGCTATAAGGTTCACTGAACCCCAACAGTCACGTACCACAATTATATCAGCGTCCGACGTTGTACAAACGCAACGCGAGACAGCAAAAGACGGTGTAACCTAACCAACGTCGCCATAGCAGTTCAACTGAGCCGAGAATATAAGCCTCAGTGATGCTAAGCAATATTGGGTCTTGCCACCGGCATTAGTTGTCAGTAAGCTATAATGCTCACCGAACACCGACGTTCGCATGTCGCAAGTTGTATAAACGTCCAACACCGTACAAGCATCGCGCATGCGACACGAGACAGCATCAGTCACGATATAACCAACCAACTTCTCTGTAGCAATTCACCTAAGCTAATTATTTCAGCCTGAGTAATGCCCAGCAACGTTGGTGACCGAAAACGAATATCAGCAAGCCATTAGCTCGCCGAATATCATAAGTCAGGTGGCATGGTGTGTCTCTATCACATAGATCCACTATATGTATCGTCTCATATACATATATTTATATTCTTATTAGAATTTTATATGTATAAGATCGTACCAATGTTCGCCATATAGCCATATATCATATTTATTTTAGATGCGGTACGAGATAAAGAGGTTGACTCGACCGCCGCGTTGCCTCCTTACATATGCCGACGACATCGCTGATATCGACGAGCTTGGCCGCCCTATTACATACACAACTGCAACCATTACATATATATATATATATATATATATATATATATATATATATATATATATATATATAGTAGCATAATATAAGTACAAACCGTTATATTACAATAGACAATAATTTGATTATTGTCGATGTATTATACGATATTGTTATGTATACATTAAATAGATATATTTCATTTATATATTGAAACATATTTATATTTCAACATGTACATAAGTACATACCGTTATATAGCGCAATGGGAAAGCGTCAGGAAATGATAATTCAATGGTAGATGAAGAAATAAGTGGTATACCAGCTGAAGAAGTAATTTTATCCCTTATACTTATATGACCTACCATTTGAATGACCTACCATTTGAATTTCGTTCAATGACAGCCGTGTTATAGTTACACTACTTGCGTCGAAAACACCCCTCAATTTGGTAGTACTGCTATCTTCACACAATATCCCATGTTGAGGAATAAAGTACAGACTTAAATTATTATTATTATTAAATTCACATTTAGACATATGCCCAACATTTTCATACTCCACCGAAAATTCTACGTATATAGGCTTAAAAGAAGGCTGATTTTGAAGTCTCCGTTCCAGAGATAAAAGAAATCGTTTTGCTCGTTGTAAAGTGTCTCCTAATATATCAGACGATTCTTTCAACGGGATTGTGACGCAAAAACGACCATCTACTCAAGCTATTATTATATAAGCTATATATATATAAGCTGGTATTTTTAATAAAAAGCTCTTCACACATTAGACTTACACTTGTACAGAATATGATGACTTAAGGCTAACGTCTTCAAACGGCCTGAAACGTGATATCATATTATGTATGTCATCATTATAATAGATAGATTAAACAGAAATATAATCAAAAGTATCTCCTTTGTGTAATTACATAGGATAGGGAACGACTAATATACTCCACTGATTGGCACTAAAACCAGCCATTCAAGCCTGGTTTCCCAAAGAATTGGTTGATTTGTGCCTATACTAATTTTATCTGAACCCAGGAATTCTCAGAATTTGCTCGTATCCGATAATCATATCAACATCATCTGCCCTATAAAAATATGAATCTACCAAATTAATGTCGCTCAGTCTATTTAAATGTACAATATTCAATGAGCGCGAAAGAATATTATCGGTTATAAATGGCAAAACATAACAAAGCATATCTTTTGAATAATTTTCAGTCAAAGAGTATTATAATGCGACACATTTTTATTACATTCACTTTTGTTTTATTTATTCCGAATATAGGTTTATCTACATTTACATATTTTAATTTTAATGATTCACATAAGCTTTCAATTACGATACATGATGAACTTGCACAATCTAATGAAACACGGCGCGGGTTCGAATCTCGCTGCGTTCTAAAAAATTTTTATACGTTTTTTTAAAAATGATTTCTATTTTTAAGTGTAACACTTTAAAAATAGTAAATATAAAAATAAAATAGCAATCTTTCTTGTTAAAGGATTATTTCTTAATAATCTTTAAGTAGTAGAAATTTGTAAAAATCTCTCTACAAAGATGCTAACTACATTAATAAGTTGTAACAAAAACGTATAAGAATTTCGACACAGCTGGTAGTAGAGCGCATGACTTAGCGGTCAGAGCGCTTGGACGCTATCCAAGCGGCGCGGGTTCGAATCCCGCTGCGTTAAAAAAAATTTTATACCTTTTTTCAAAAATGGTTTCTAATCCTAAGTGTCGAATAATATTTTAAAAGTAGTAAATATCTTGCTCCATTTTCATAGGAGCACTAGCTAAAAATGTCATCAGAGTCGAAAGCGCTTGTCGTGGCTGACCAACGGGTAAAAATTGCGGTAGTAATTAAAATTCAGGATCACTTATAGAAACTGAAGCTTGATGAGCGGGTTTTTTTATATTCGAAACATGAACATGGTATTAGGCTTGCGTTTACACACTTTACAGCCTGGCTTCTTTCAATGACGGAGGTGGAGGGATTCTTACATTGACGAAGGCAATTATAATATATTTTATACTGTGACACTAACTCAAATCTTTGTTTATTACTTAAATTGAGGAAAAAAGAACAATTCTTTCTGCCAAATTATGATCATCTTTTCATCTCGGACTTGGCTTTACAGACAAGCTACTATTGTGCTCATCGCATGCTGGACGAGAAAAAGTATTGGCTACAGACATCATTATTCTGAATATATGCGTGCTTCTTGTGAGATTATTCATGATGGCATTACGAGATGATTCTAAAATTTTTAATAGGTCAGCGCGATTTCTAAGAAATTCCGAAAAATAGACATAGTTACGTAATTACTCTTATTTAACAACCCTTGCTCTCCTCTCATTTACGAAAAGTTTTTTGATCAAGTTTTCTAGTAATAATGTGGAGCCCAGTGTGTGTGTACCACAGTGTCGGTTTACTTAATATTTCCAAAGCATGTAAGTTTTTATTAAATTGATTAATCGATTTTACGTTAATAGAGATAGGATAGGATTCACTCTTAATTCAATCTACATTGAATAAATTATCGACATGGTTTTGTACTAGTAAACTGTTATTGTTAAATCTGTCACATAATCATTCCCACGCAACAGTATAGTTGCAAGCAGAAAACTCAATGTATTGAATGATCACAGCAGCAGACCCTTCCAGGGATGACCTAAGATAATGAAATTCATTTATTTCATCCATTGCATCGTTTGGAAGCTATAAGACTGGTGAACATGTCATGAAACTCAAGCCAATTGTCATAAGAACCGTGAAATTTAGTCAATAGTAGGCAATTTAAGCAAATTATGATTACTTATTCGAGAACTGTCCGCATTATCACATCGAAGTAATTTAGAATTAGACGTGTTCAATCTTGGGCTTTTGAAAGTAAAAATAATAGTAATAATATAAAGATTCAAAATCATTTCTTTCATTAATCTGAGTATCAATATCATTGACTAAACATCTTCATCGTACAGAACATATAAACGTTAAATCATACCTATCATATGTTGATTTATTGGTTTATAAATCAAAACATCAAAATATATGTAGGTGCTGACATGTGTAATTCACAAACTCGAGACATACGCAACTGAGTATGAGATGTTTGAACAGAGGTTGTGGGTTCGATTTCCACTTGGGGGAATGATTATATTTAAATTATTTCCATTTCCTCGCTCAGATAAGACATAGCGAGGCGTCGAGATTCTCAAATCTAGATATTTCCTGTCTAACCTGCTGAGCAGGATAAAAGCGTTAAGCTTAAATATTTCGTTAGAGTACAGAGTACAGATTAAGAAAAATATTTAGAAATGCCTGATTATATAAATATGTCTTTCTGTAATTCCATTCTGCACTTTTTATACTTTCAATAGGTGATCATAAAAAATAATTTAATGAGTAAAAGACAGAATGACATTTGTCAAGGAGAAAAAATATTGTCATTTTGAATTGTAGATTGATTCATAAAAAATTGAAATATGTACCTAATGAGCGTTATTTGCACTTGGAATTACTTTGATTAGAATACGCGAGGAAAAGATCCATAAATATTCATCATCTTTCTAAATTCTGAGAGGACTTTATTATTAAATTACTTGTTTCATTTGAAGGCTCTTTAACTTTTGTATATTTGTTTCAATCAATTGTAATTTTTTTTATTTAATATGCTTAAAAATTTTAACGAAAAAACATAGTATAATAAGTACATGCTGTTAAAATTAACATGTATTTTTTTACTTCTCACTTAACATTCCCTGAGTTTTTATACATACATTAATTAGGCCTTTAGTACTAAGTACTTCATATTTTAGGAACATTGGCACAAAATAGAGTTTTTTGTAGTATGTAAAACGCAAACAATCCGCCCGCGATAGCACTAATGGAAAGACTCGGCCGGATCATTACCAACACAAGTTAAGTAATGGCTTTATGCCAGGCCCCGGCGCCCAAACTCTCCCCCTTCTTCTTAAAATGAAAGCGGTTTTAGAAAAAATTTTACCCCAGCAGGATACCAGCATCGTTGATGATGGAGAATCCCTCCCTGAGTCTTTAAACTCAGGCCGCCATTCGAATTCTGGGGAGGGCAAAGCACCGCGTCAGAGAAAAGGCCAACGAGGCGTTTGCTCCACGGCAGCCCCGTCTAGAACGTAACGTGGATTTTTGTAACATTATTTTTTGGGTCTATATGTCAACCTCGATGCCGTCCATCACCATCTTGAGATACCAAATCTGAGCTGAGGCACTAGTCACTAAGGATCCAATGGTGAAAGTCTTAAAGAGAAAGTATAACCGTGCTAATAAGCATGTAAAAGTGTAATCGTGCCAAGGTACTTTAAGAAGCAAATTGCTAATGCTAAGTCCGAGCAAGTCGCTCAAATCGTTGAGAAGCTTGAGAGATACCCGTCCGGAATACGTCAGTTCTAGACGCTCTCGAAATTTCAGTCAGTCTTCGCGTCCGCCGTTGCGCACCGAGAATGACACCCTGGTCCACACAGCGAAAGAGAAAGCCGATCTCCTGGGCGCTCAAGTAGGCCGGAGGGCATTTCTCCCTTACTGCTCCGTGAATGTGCTCCTGAGTTGTCACCGGTGCTAACGCGTTTATTTTGGCAATCTAATCGACGTGTTTATTCATTTGGCGTAGTCCCTGACTCATAGAAGAGCACCCTAATCCACGTCATCCCGAAAAAGGACAATGATTCCGATCCAACTAACTACAGGCCTATAGCTATCATATCCTATCCTATCCAGACCTACTCTCTAAAGTAATAGAGGGCATAAAAAACAGCCAAATCCTAGTATATCTCGAGGATCAACGGTTGCTCAGCGACCGTCAATATGGCGTCCACCTTGGTCAGTCAGCCGGTGATCTTCTAGTGTACTTAACCCACCGGTGATCTTCTAGTGTACTTAACCCTTGCTAGTCTGGACATGGCGAACCCCTTCGATCGAGTGTGGCATATGGCACTCCTTGCCAAACTTCCATCGTAGTGGCTTCCCGAGAAATTATGCAAGTGAGTCGCCAGCTTTCCCACTAGGCGTAGCATAATGGTCGCTATTGATAGTTTTTGCTTTCAATTAATGCCCGTGAACGATGGCGTCCCCCAGGGCTGTGTGCTGTCCCCAACACTGTTCCTTCTGCATATCAATGATTTCTTAGTGGATTCGAGCACTCATTTTTATGCAAACAAAAGCAGATACCTTCACCTTCACCTTAAAGGTCGGCAACACTTCTATAGCTCCTCTGGTGTTTCATGGGGCCGTGGGCGGCGATGATTACTTACCATCACGTGACCCGCACACTCGTTTGCCTTGCCTGTCCTATAAAAAAAAAAGAGGAAGATGCAGGACAGCGTAAATCTACGATGTGTTATTGGTGCTGTGGCGCTCTGGTTTTCTGCTGAGATATACAGTAAATACTTTATATGGAATGTGTATTATTATTTCTTAATATAAATTTCTATACACACGTACATAAAATTTAATACTGAAGTATATAAATTAATACATAGTAAATAAATTATCTTATTATCTGTACCTAAATATATAAATATAAATAATATGTAAAGTAGTCCCTTACAGACTGGCTGACAAACAACATAGCCGAAACTAGTCAGTGCAGAACACATCTAGAAGAGTCCACTTCAAAGATTCCCTAAAACTACTAAGAGAACGAAAAAACCGGATTCTATGTTTTATAGTCCAAATCGAAGAAGCTAGGAAGATTCTACCGCAGCAAAGTTATAGGTTGCTATCTATACCTACCTGAAACTTTATAAAAATTTGAACACAGTTTATGCATTTTACACCCGGTTGCATCGAATTGCGTCGTTCGTCTGCGCAATAGTGGAGACAAAATATTATAGCGTTCAAAGATATTTTATATCTCTATAAATAGAAAATTTTAAGTTATAAATATGTCAGACTTAAGAAAGTAACTTTTATTATTTGGCGTAATAACTAAGCACAGAGTATGTCACTGCAAACGCGATTGGTTGTGTGTTCCATTACTCTTGAAGAAATTATTGTGTTATAGCTATTTCTTTTTTTGGCGCTTTAACTTAAATTACAAACTACACCTACAGTCTAAAAACATATCCAAAATATCAGCTTTTTTGTTGGAATTAGTAAATATATTTTAAACCGTTTTTTAGAGCTTAGATACCCGTCCCGATACTTTTATACCCGTCTTTCAGAATGATGACCAATGGCTTCATATACTGATGAAGCAATAAGCACTGAATCATTTGCGTACAACAGCTAGTTAACCGTCAGATCACCTTTCTAATTCTTAGTGAACATAGGGCAAGTGATATCGTTAAAGAGATCTTTGAACCTGTAAAAGGGTGCGTTCATACACACGTTCACGCTAAGTTGGATTTGGGGCTCCGAGATATTGCACCCTGACTGAGTGAGGCGGAACTCAACGACTTGGATTACCTTAATATTCCTTCTTTACCATTAGAGTAGTCTATCGCATATACATTTTTCGCTAGTAAAACACATTGGGGCGCGACTGGGATTCAGACCTTTGGATTCCAAGGCTGATCACTTAAGTTTGACTGTGCTAACATTGTTCTCACAAAGTATATTCAATTTCATCAATTTTGTTTATATGTACTCCTATTCAACATTTAATTTTAAGATAAGTTTTTTTTTAGCTCCACGCTTTTCTCCTGCACAGCAGGGTAGACAGAAAGTACCTAGTTTCAACACATTCCGTACTTCGCTTTCTACCGAATTCGAGACATTGCGTGTTGAGTGGTGAAACTCAACCCCGCTCTTTGTCTTTACCAGAGCGAGGAAGTGAAAATAATATAAATATAATCATTTCCCCGAGTGCGGATCGAACCCACAACCGATAACATTTACAGTCAGACGCTGTTGCATTGCGCCACGACCGGCCTCAACATTTCAGATATGTAACAACTTCTTTATAATAATTAAACGTCCTATTGGCACTGCATCTGTACGCATATTAATTTCATTATGTGCTCTAAGTGCGGTTGATTTTTCCCTAACACGTTTTCTTTATTTATAATAATTGATGAGGTAAATGAGTATAAATAAAACGCCACAACGAATAGTAACACATGAGATTAAATAGATAAATACATAACGTAATTAAAGCTTAATGTTTAAACGATAAATAATAATTTGAAAATTAATACTTAATCATTACGCATAACTAAAAATTTAAACAATAATTTGTCTAAGAAAATATTTTCTCTTACATTTTCCATAGAATCTAATGAATTAAAACATCCTCTTATATTCCCGTTCTTCAACAGTAAAGTCGTGATTAATGAGTTTTTAATGCATTATGTGTCCATGGAAATCATTTTAAAAGTTTAACTTTGTTCTCGATAACAGATAAGCAATGTTAATTAGAATACTTTGTCAATAGAGCTTTAAATTTTCTACATTTCTTTAATACGTCTAAATCACTAGGAAATATTCGAAACTTTTAATATATATATATATATATATATATATATATATATATATATATATATATATATATATATATATATATATATATATATATATATATATAATAACTGTTCTTTATGTTAACTTCATGTTTCTATCCAGCAAAGCACGGTAGACAGTAAGTAGACCCATTGTCTTGACACTTCCGCGAAATTCTAAGACATTGTCTCTTGAGTGGCAGAACTCAATGCCGCGCTTTGTCTTACCGGATCGTGTAAATCAAAATAGTTTTAATGTAATCACACCCCCGAGTGGAAATCGAGCACACAATCGATCTCGTTTACATTTAAACACTGTCCCATTGCGCTATGAATGGCCCCATGTACAATTACAATACATAAAAATTACTACATAATTAGAAATACAATTACTATATGTCAAATTGTTTTTATCATTATTTAGTTTCATTTAAAAATTGATGAATTTTTAATTTTCTGCTGTAAAGCTGTACACAATGCTTCTAATTACTTGTACTGTGTAGTTTGATATCGTAGATAGTAGCGGCTCTGACGTTTCATCATTGTAAATTACTTTTGTTTTTCATTTGTAGACTTTCATCTCATCTTCCTTTGTCTTTCCAATTTCTGCCTTATAATTTTTCACTATATTTTTTCTGTAATAATTTAAAATGGGTAAATAGCCTATTACAGATAGTCTTGTTACGTCTAGATATACCAGGGAACAAAAATCTTGATAGAGACGGTAAAAAATAAATAAGTTACAACAGTCTTATTACAATTTTGCACATTGATAAGAATGTAAATCTTAATTGATTATTAGCGCTTGGACGAATTCCAATTGCTACAGGTTGAAAACCTGTTACATTTTCATACGTTTCCAAACATTCATCCCAAGTGTGTTTATTTAAATATAAGTCGAAAATATACAAAACACAGAGTATTATTTACTCTGTGTTTTGTATGTTACTTTGTGAGTAAAATAATGTGTTAGCATTGAAAAAAACATCGATTAATTACATATTATTATCCAGTATAAATACAGTAATTTTTACGTTTTAACATATCAAATTGTAATCATTTTAAACTTTATACAATAGAAAAAAAGATTGGTTTAAGATTTTGAAGATTTAAACGGTTATTCTAGTTATTTTAGGTTTGCAGCAAGTCCCACGATTAAGCCAAACAAAGAATTAATATATAAAGTTCTAAAACTATTATCTCAGTTTGAATTTTATGATGTTTATTTTAAATTTACAACGTGTTTATATAGTACCTGGTTTATGATTTTAATTGCTCATGTAAGTTTATTTTCTTTTCTTATTTTAAAATACTGTTTAATTCATTACATGATCCTTCGTAAGACCCTTGTCAAAATGTGTAATGAATAGGATTCAGTAAAATAAATTAAAGGAGCCCGATCTGTTCCCTCGTAGGCAGTGAGAGTTACTGTATCCGTTCTGGTTAATTACTTTACATTATTACAAATTCAATTAATATATAAAAAATCTTTATATGTAACAAACTAATATGGAGATGAGCCTGTTGCTAATTTTTGAAGTAAATAGCTATACCGTATTTGTCCCAACAAATACTTGACAAAAAAAATAAAAGTATGAAATATAGGTATATTTTCATAGGTAGTAAATAGTAAACCCAAATTGAATACCCATATAGTGAATTGCACCACAATGGCTTCATATCTCATATTATATTATATTATTAACCTAAGATGAATTTAAGCAAAAGTTCTAAGTTTTAAACAATTCATCTTGTAAGAAATTCTCGAACTCGTAATTACGCAAGAGAAGATTGTTAGAGTGAAGTCCACTCTAACTTAAGTTTTCAGACAAATAATATTCACAAGTAGTCCGATTTGGGTTCGCCTCCAAGGCGATTAGTCGACTGCTTACTATAACTGTTCTAACGCTATTTTGCATTTTGTATAGAGTCCTCTTAAAAGTTGAAAAGTGCAAACTTTAATTAAAGTATTTCCTTTGTAGGCTACGGTCTATTTTTTAATTATTTTCCTTTGTTATATAATATTTAATTAAATAAAACTAAAATCTTCATCACTAAATAACTGACTGACTGATGGACAGCATGTAGCCATACTTTGGAGAGTGTAGAAGATTTTTCTTATAGGAATAGGAAAAAAAATACTAATTTACACTTTATAGTTCATGGAAACGGATTTTAACTGAATACAATTCATTTACTATTAACGTTGTAAACTTCAATCTAACTGACCGTCAACTTAAAAAAAAAAAAGAAAATATTACAATGTTATTTTATTTGTAATTATGAATTTTGAAAATATCAAAAATGAATCTTCAAAAAACAATAAAATCTTTCTACAGAAATACTAACAACATAAATAAGTTATAATAAAAGTATAAGAATTTCGACGATGGATGTAGAGCGCATGGCGTAACGTTAGCTTGGATAGTTTCAAAGAACGGGTTTGAACCCCACCTTGTGCATATTTTATAAATTTGGGCAGTTTTTTAAAAATGCTTTCATCATAAACTTATACCAATAGACATATAACCTGCTAACGTTGTACTTTAATAACTGATCTTTTATTCTTGTAGAAAAATAATATAAACAAAATATTTATGTTATTTTTTTATTAACAATAATATATAATAAAAGAGTATGCATTACAAAAGAATTTAAAAACGATATTTTACTAAGTACAACAATGTATGCCGTTTTTGTATAATACATATGTTGTTTCGCTTTTATGCCGTAAATGAACTCAGTAACGCGACGTGGTAAAGCGCTCGCGCGAAACGACTTTTCATGTACGTATTGAAGTTTCGTTAAAACCTTCCTCACTTTAGTATGAAACTATTTGGTCTCTAAGACTTTGCTTGCATTAGACAAGTTCGCCTTCTCCAAAGATAATGTTTACATTTAATGATAAAGCAACTTAAAGCGCGCTTGTTTAGGAACCTTCTGGGAAGTTAGTGTTACATATTTTATAAGTAAAAATGTATAATGCATATTTTGACAAATTTTTGATAATATATTTTATTTTAAGGAGTCAACTGTAAACACGATTGGTTGTGAGTTTGATTTCCATTCGAGGTAACGATTGCCTATATGGAAATTATTTAATTTTTCCGCTCTGGTAAAACAAAGCACGGAGGAGTGGGTACTTAACACGCTCTTGACGCTTGTAACTATGCTATCTCTGTAACCCGTACTATGCAGAAAATAGCGTGTAGCTGCAAAAAAAATCAATAAAAATAAAATAGCATTACAAAAATTTTGGGATAAAATGTGACATTATGATAAATGTAATCAATGACCCTCTGAGTGAATGGCTTTAGGAAAGAAGCGTAATATCAACCGAACCCCTTATTGATGACATTCTGATAAATCACCCAATAATTCATTCCTCTTTTATTTTCTTTGGAGCGTTGGCGATGTCCGCCGGTCAGTTCACTGCGGTGCGGCAACTTCATTTATTACGCTAATCCCTCCACGACCTTTAGCTAAAGGTTAATACCATCGTTATAATATCCTTTTTCTCATTGATATTCCGTTCAGTTGTGTCTGAAACATGTTGATCTCGTTTTCTGAGAATATATGAGAGATTTTAAAGAAAAATACAAGTAAGTGCACCTTTATATACATATGTTTTAAATAAATTTATATTTTAATAATTTGATTATTAAAAGTTTTAAACATAAGACTATAAAAAATGAATAGAAATATACTTATGTGGAACTCTTTATACCATTGTGTTTCATGAAAATGGAGAGCAGAGGGAGGTGTCACTAGCATTTTTTTTTGTTCGTCACTATGAACATAGAAAAAATACTATAAAACAGTAAGAAATGCAATCGGAAATCCGCAACGAGATAAATCTTCAATATATATTTTGTGGCATCTGGTGTATTGGAGATTTTATGATAAATCATGCTACATTTCATTGTTCCCAAATCTGAAATATCCGCTCGAAATGGCCAATTTATTCATGCGAATGCGTAGATTTCTTCTAACTCCCATAGATTACGTTTTTTGTACAATTCAAATTTCTTATTACCCTTAAGTAACTATTTGTAATACACAAAAAAAGACGTGTGGTATACACAATTTGAGTTCGCATTTGTACAATTTCTGTGTAGTAAGTATGTATGTCTGTAGTTCTTTTTAACTTATAATTTTCTTTCGCACAATACAGTAAATATTTGCTTAAAATAACTTAAAAAGTATTGAGCTTTCTCACTTTAGATCTGTGTAATATGGAATAATCTGAGATCTGACATTTTTGGTACACATAATAACAAACGGAACGGAACAGAGAGTAGGATTTCCGTTTTTTTTTTAATTTTTGGTAAAATACATTTGATACGGACAAAGATTTCTAAATTATCATGGAGCATGATATTTTCAAAGGTCTTTTTAACAATTTATTTACTACATTGATACAGATAAAACATTAAAGAAAATTAAAGGAATCATTATCTATAAAATAATCATTGTTCATCACATTAGATTACTTAAAATTCAACGAATCCACTGGTCGATCGATGTTAAAAAGATTTTATCGTAATTATATGCAATGCGACACAGAAAACCTTTTTATCTGAATTGCGAATAATTCAATTCTAAGGGGGCAATAATAATAAATTATTCAGAGGAACGCTCTATGTAGCCACGCGCTATAAGCGGGACCTGCGTACATACATATTTATTACTTTTAATCTTACCAAAGTTTATTTCTATCAATATTGCTCTTTTTAGACTTTTAAAAAAATATCTTTGTATATGAATAAATTAATTATATTTTTAAAATTCACGTGAAGCGGACTGATATATTGAATTAATGATACTTTGAATGAGACTAGAAGATAGATATTCTGGTAGCAACCACAGTGTTTCTTTTTATTTATAAATACTGTACAAACAAATGTTTAACAAATAATTGCATAGCTTGCGAGAGAGATGTTTCAAAGTTTTTAGTTATTTTTGAATTTGTTCCCAGTCAAACACCAATTTTCAATTTCAAAAACTAAGAAATATAAGTCCAAGTATTAAGAGTGAGAATCAAACAAATAACAGAATATAATTTTGGATTATTCTTAAAGGGACATTTTATAAAAAAGTCTGGACTCTGAATTAAATTACAGGACTTTTACAAAGTGAAAGGAAATCTGAATATGAAATATTCAATGTAAAAGAGAGTGCATATTATTTTCATTCTTAAGCTTCTGCTAAGCCCCGCAGTACCACACAACTAACTACCTATTTCCATAAATCTGTCTTTAATATTATAAAATATTATAAATGTAGTTTTAGTTTTTTAGTATTTTATGTAGTTTTATTATTAAAAATCTGAGCCTGCAACCATCGTACAGTAACAGTCAAAAAATTACAAGTAATCTAAGATTATTATCTATATTAAGATAAAACTGAATATATCTTTTGGTGTAAAAACACATACCTCTATATATATTTCAATAACAAAGAGTAACTTTTAAGTTACTCTCGATGCAGTGAGCGGAGATTATAAATACCTTAGTACGTATACTACAATTTATAAAACTTGTAGATGTTATTGCAAGTATAATACATTTTGTAAAATAAATATTAAAAAACACAAAAAATATTGATATTGCGTATAATTACAAAAGTTTAATAGATTAATCATTTCTCGGGCAAAGTCTCTATTAGCATACGTCTACTATTAATTTTAAGTATAGGAAGTTGGAATATATGAGAAATAATTCTACTATTTTAAAGTGATATTTTACACTTAAGATAAAAAAAGACAAAAAAATCAATGAAAAAAAAATATTAATTTTTAAAAAGTTCTCGTAGAAATAAAAATAATTTTACATATTAAAGCAAATTAAAAGTTCGTTGCATTAGTCTTTTAACATACAAACTGTTTTATATGCATATTGTCGGTAATAGTTAATAGAAATACTGCAGTAGCTTAGATTTCCCGAGAGTAATTTTCCAAATAAATAGTAGTGAAAGATGTCAAAGAACGAATAAAGTAAGATACACATTTGGTACCATTGAGAATTTAGGCCTACCCAAAACGATGTTTCAACGATACATTCTTTACATATATTAATATATTGAAGCGTTTTTATACATTTTATTATAGGCACTATTTAAATATAAGAAATATATAAATGCAGCCAATGCAGAAGTTTTGCAACTTCACGTTTTATCCTGCCTACCAGGCTTGTAAGTAACACATTAGTGGCAAGACAGTCTGTTTACAGACTCCATTATCCAAAATAGAGACAGTGTGTTGAGTGGCTAACTCGACGCTGTGCTTTCTTATAGAGAAGAGAAATTAAAATATTTTTTAAATGAAATATATTATTTTTTTAAATAAACTATACAATATTTCAATTTGATTATAATTAACAGCACATCAATACTTAAAAATACATTTCTTCTCAAAAGTTTCATTATTGTAAAATATTCATTACAACATACACATTACAGTTATAGACGTATTTACCATTTATATGAACAGATATAAATACGTAATAATTTTATATAGCTACTTGTTAGCATAAACTTCAACAGTTTCACGAAATCTTTAATTAAGCCATCTATTTCCGGCTCAAAACTAACTTAACTAAGCGCAAAAGTGAGTGTCGCCATCTTTATTCAATTATACTAGATTAAAGCCCTTAGAACTACGCATCACGTATCTTTATAATCATTTGGCTTATGAAAGAACGGAAAAGGAAAGACAGAATTTAGTCCAAATGAATATTATAATATATAGCAGCAAAATTGACAGTATTAAGTTCTTAGTATTGACAGGTAAAAAGCATCCCCTAACTGAGGCAAAAAAACACGGACCTAACAGCTTAACATAGATTTTTTAAGGGCCTGAGAGCAACTACATGCGTAAAACAAATCACTAGACTTAAAATATGTAGTAATAAGAAGCAATAAACTTGAAAAATATTATATATTCTTCAAGTATATTGTTGAGTGACTTGAGTAAAACAGTCACATAAATTTTGTTTCCATGTGTATATACACTCGTATTAATGGGATCCGAATGTTTGGTAGAATTGAAAGAGGGTGAAAGAGGAAAGCGCATAAATCTTTAGAAAAGACAACAGCGCACTGACTGAAACATATTGGTGTCGTCGAAAATACGATAACTCTTTTATATTATCGGTTTTAAATACAAAATGTTATTTTAGGAAATTTTTAATTAATTTTGCGATTTAGTCTGTTCAATGTGAATTTCTTTACAATCTCCAAGCATTGCCATAAAAGTACATAAATATTGACTATGAGTCAAATATATTAATGTAAAACCATTTAAACATTTAAAGCTTATTCGAAAAGATCTTTGTTGGCTGCAGTACATTTGCTACAATTTAAACGTTGAGGAGGTGATCAATCTTTCTATTTTAAGATGTATATTTCTAAATTAAGATTTGGAAGGTTATATGATTCCCTAGTAGGGCTTTCGCTTTACTTTCGAATAAAAATGCTTTCCAATATCTTAATAATATCAAAATGTTTATTCCCGCCATCTAATATACTCAGGGTAGCAAAAGGAAGGCAGGAAGGAAGCTTTGATTAATTTATCATTGCCCACTACGGTTCCGCCGGGTTAGTAGATCTTTCTAAAGTACATATTATACATCCTTATTTCAGGGTTTAAGAAGAAATTTAAAAAGAAATATTGAGAAAAATATTTTCTTTATTTATTTTTTGGGGCGGAAAAGATCTTTTATTATGAAGATCACCTTCTTATAAGATCATTTATAATTATGCATCATTTTCTGAAACGACTTCGTTCACGAAGATTTTAATATCTCTTTCTTTATGATTTTAAAACAAAAGAATAAGTTACTTCTTATTAATTTAGCTATCTAGTAGTGAAAGTCTCTTGCAAATCGATCCAGTCTCTACTATCCTCTTTGTTTGACCAATGTACGATAAGCCACAGTCTAGTTTATATACATTGTCAAATAAATTATCGTACATTGGTCAAACAAAGAGGAGCATCGGGGTTAGGGTGAAGGAACAAATCTGGTGTCAAGAATGGGCATGTATTGCAATCAGCTGTGTGTGAACCTACAATGAATAAGTCCAACCACTACATACAGCTCGCTACGGAAAGTAGATATATTCCTAGAATGATCCGCGAGGCTATTGAAATTCAAAAACATCCAAATTGCAATAGAGAAGATGGTTGGAATCTCTCTACCACCCCACTTATAAAAAATTTAAAGTATCAAATCAACCACACTAGAGACAAAGATACAGTCAGCTCATTCTGCAAGAATCCAGGTAGATTTATATAATTAATTTTTGTATAAACTGACAGACGAATGCCACCTCAGTCTACCTGTGACCACGGAATATTGTAAAGTGTTCGAAACGTCAGGTGTCTAAAAATGTATTTCGAATATCAAAATAAATGCGATTAATCCCGTTAAAATAGTTTAATTTAAAATATGTAAAACTCGCGAAAATCAAAGATCTTATTAGGATTAGTTAGATTTTAATTACTAAATTTGACCCACCAACAACACAAATGAGCTAAATAAAACCTTTTATTAGCTTTACGCTCTTATAGCAGAATAGACAGAACGTACCTATTGTCAAGACACTCCGTACTCCACTTTCCGCCGAGCTTTGCATGTTGCATGTTGAGTAACGAATGAACGAACGAACGAACGGGGATATGAAAATAATTTATTTATAATCATTCCGCCGAGTGGGAATCGAACATGGGTTCGATTTGGGTTATGGAACCGGTCGCGGTTCCAGTCAGAAGCTGCCCCTCTGCACGATGACCGGCCACATATGCATTTAGTAAAAAACGATTATTTTAATATTAAAAATATTCAAATACTTTTTATTTGTATAAGATTAAAATCTGAATAGAATATACATTTCAATTTTTAGAAGGCTATTTTAGATTCGTGACAATACTTACTTTTCGAGATTAAAATATACAATAGTGGGAAATTTTACAGAGTTTTAACACAGAAAATTGCGTGTAGAAACAAAATATTTGAAAGCACTCACTTCAAAGTTTCGGTTATTCAGGAAAGTTTCTTATTAAAAATTAATATAGTCATTTACGTTGGTGATTTCAGTTACTTTTATATTGTTTTTCCACTAAGACGAATGAAAATGTTTTCAAAATATATCGTGTTTCAAGTGTGTTTTACTGCAGTGAATAACTTTCAGTATCTATCTCCCATTTGACAATTTACATTATCAAGAATATAAATTTAACTATTTAAATGTAAATGTAATTCATAAGAAAAATTAATGAGGACGGCACTCCAGAAGCTTAAAGTTAATTAGTGTCACTTAAATCGCTCGTTGAGTGATTTTTACTGCTACGCTGGTTGTTTAATTTATACCTATTTAAAATTTTATTTTTAATTTAGGCTTTTTAAATATGTGTATTTATTTACATGTGACCAATCTATATAACATACACAGTGTAGCATGAAACATAAAAGAAAATTATTATTCTTAGCTTGTCAATACAAGCTAAGAATAATAATTTTCACTTGAGAGAAAATACTGTTGTTAGAATAAAAAATATATCGTCCGTGGTTCTATCTGACAATCAAAACTTTTTTATTGTCATCAAATATTATTTTGTATCATATTTGTATAATTTATATATCATTTTTTAACCTAGATATTACTATTATATTATCACCTTCAGTGTGAGTAACATCCCAAAAGGCGTCGAGGGGATTTCGATATATGTAATACCGCTTCACGTAATAACATTACAAAGTCATTTACCAGACGTGCCATTGTGTCTTGGAATAGACTCGCACTTGTATATGCTCATTAAGCAAGCTTCTCAAGAAAATCTATAACAAGCTATAAAAACAGAATAAACTAGTACATATATAATATTATGAATTTGGATATTTATAAATATTTTTTTTAGCTTCACGCTTTTATCCCGCATAGCAGGGTAGACAGAAAGTACCTAGTATCAAAACACTCCGTACTTCGCTTTCCATCGAATTCGAGACATTGCGAGATAGGTGGTGAAACTCAACGCCGCTCTTTGTCTTTACCAGAGCGAGGAAGTGAAATAATTTAAATATAATCACTCCCGCGAGTGAGCATCGAACCCACAACCGATCGCGTTTACAGTCAGACGCTGTCACACTGCGCCACGACCGACCTCAATAATAAATATAATTCTATTAATAATAAACATATTATTTAATCATAGTGGAGTCAATAAAATATCCTTAATACTTATCGTATTTTAGTTTTTAAATTCCTTATATGGATTATCTTTCTTGCATTTTCAGATTTTTATCTTGAAGATTAAGTCACGAGGTTGTAACTGAAGCATGAATCCCTCCCGAGAGTATGTATGGTGAATATAATGACGATAAATAAGGAAACAGTATATAATATTTACTTTGTAACATCTTGTGCTCAATTTTCTACTCATGCGGTATGGCACAATAGGTGACTAATTAAATATTTATCGCAATTGACAAAAAAACATTATATATACATTTCCACATTTGGTTTAATGTGATTAAATTTAATTTCTTTAATAGCATTTAACTAAGAGATTGCATTAAACGTATGACATATTGTTACCCTTATTTCTTTCAACTAAACGTCATTTCCAAAATGAGGTTAGATCCTTTTTTTTTACAAAAGTGCTAGAATAATAAAAGTGTACACAGTATTTATAATTAAAAAACATGTATCAATCGTATGAAAATTTCACACGTTGAACAAGGAAGTAGCTTAACTGTGTTGTGGTTCAGCGGATTATAATTGACATAAGTTCAAATTATCGTAAATAAATTCATAAGTATATGTAGATGTATAAATGCAAAACGGCAGTCAGCTTCACGCCGTTTTTCACCTAAAGTCATAGGATGTTGAGTGGCGAAATTCTAAAACAAAACGAAATTTTTTTTTTCAGCACACTCTTTAATCCTGATGTCGTTGTGTATATGTATATATTTGTTACATAAAATTACCTACAAAATACAAGATATAAACAAGCATATAACAATAGCATTTATATTACTAGAGGGTTTCATTCCCGTTGAATTATTACGTCAACCAAAGTGTCGCGGTGCTTCGGACTCGGTAAAGCAAATTGCCTCGACACGTACAATTTTACAATCCCACCCGTGAAATTGTGTGTGATTTGTTAACATAAACGCTTTCATTTCAAAGCAGGCATATATTTTAACTAAAAAGTAAATTTTGTTGTTACTTGGATTATGTAAAATAAATTATTATAAAATTGTAAAAGAAGATGGAGTGTTGTATAATATTTTAAATCTATTTCTAGTTTTATTTTACTGTGCAGTTATATTATGTTGTAAATGCTACGAGTGACAGTTTATAATAAACGAGGGTAGTGTAAAATAAATTGTGCTTGGTCTTAACATTTTTAAATAAAAACTACTAGCAATATCATTAGTACTGAATATTATAAAATCTCCAATTTGGGAGGACAAAGAAGTTTCTTTCTATCTTCTCTGAACTGTAAATCTATAAAAATATGTCATTCGCTTAATATTTGCATTATTCTTAATAATAGTACAAGCAACAAAATGCAACCTACTTCATACAATGTATAGCGGAAATCGTAAATTATGACTTTATTATCCATTTTCCAATTAAATATATTCAGATTTGGAAAAATTAAATATTTTTAATTATGGAATCGATTATTTAATATGACAACATAAATTATTTTGTTTTAAGAGGCTCTCATAGCGCAGTGGGAGAGCGTTTGACTGTAAATTCGATTGGTTGGGGGTTTTTCTTCTCTACTACTCTTTTATAAACAAGAGCTTTATTTCCGCACATACTACAAGTTGTTTGATATTTACCTTAAAATATACTTTTAATCTGTTTTTTTTCTTTTAATCTAATATTTATACTTTAAATCATGATACTTATATCACAAGATTAAAATCCAAGGCGGCTTTATGTAGGTATATTATTTATGTAGGTAGGTATCCCAGTACTACATATTTCATAAAATAACGTGCTTTTATTTGCTATATTTCATTATAGCGTTATGTATAATTAATGGTATACTTCTTTATAAAAATAACGTGTTATAACTGGCCAGCAAATTATTTTATTTTCAGAAATAGATCGTAGAGGCACTTAAGGTAAAATGAAGCCTCGAATACATCTCACACAAATATTTAGGTTCATTAGCGAGCGTTATGGTGCCAGTTTTTTCTAATAGAATGTGTCAGGGCCTGGGGGATCCGCATAATTGTCGGACCGTATCATAATGGCAGGCGCTTACCACCAGCGGATTAGAATAAATAGCAGCTTTTTCGCAGTAGCTACTAGAAAGTTTGCGACAGTGCTCTTTGATGGAGTCTAATTTAATGTCTCTGTGGAGATCTACATCCAAGCATGTACCACGGCGCGTCCATGGCCATGCGTAAAAATTTGTTCTGAAGGACTCGGAAACGTCTGAGATCCGTGTGTGAGAACACAAAATTGGCATACGTGAAAATTTGTCTGATACACGTCGTATACATGCGGATCTGGTTTCTAATAGACAGTTTACTTTTGGCGCAGATCAACTGGTAGAATGTACTTAGAACGAAAGTCACTTTACGGTAGACTTAATCTATGTGGGGCTTGAAGGTTTACTATCTAGAACTATTCCTAGGTATTTGGCGGATTTAGCCGTTGGTATTTATTTGCCAAGCAGTTAGACTGTCAGCATGACTACGGCGTATCTACGACGAGGGAAGAAAACTGAGACGCTTTCCTCGAGGTTGACCTCTATAGTATTTAGTGAGCCATTGGCCTGGACGGCTTGTCGAGGCTTGAAGACGTTTTGCTATACTGACCGTATCGTTGTTGGCCGTTGGATTTGCCTTGCAGTTTGATGGTCAGCATGACCTCGTATCTATAACAAGGGCAGAGAACGGAGGTGCTTTTCTCATGAGCCATTTACCCAGACAATTTGTCGCAGCTTAGAGAAGCTTTGCTATGTTGACCGTGTCGTGGCCACTAGCGAAGATTGCGGTATCGTCCGCGAAAAGTGTTTGATGGGTACTTGGGACTTTGGGTATATCGTGGGTGTATAATATGTACAGAAGCAGTGATAAAATGGGGCCTCGAGGGACTCCCGCTCTTGTAGGAAGTTTAGGAGAGAGAACCTTCGACCGAGTAATGAAATGAGCAGCTTGTGAAATAATCTCATAGGATGTGCACTAGCCTATCCTAAAGCTGTGCCTGAAGTAGTTTATCGATTAGGCTACTGTGCCAGACCTTATCGAAGGCCTTAACATACCTAATTTCTTAAACATTTAATATACAGATAATATGTTTCTACACTTTTATTATTTAGGTATAAATATTATATGTGGAATGTATATTCTCCAATAAAACATACATACACATATACATTTTAGAATAAACTTACCTAAATAGCGTTATGTAATCATTTCTTTGAATCGAATAAAAGCATAGTTAAAAGAAAGAATAAAAATTTTGACTATATTTTTTTATATTTTATGTACCAAACATAGCAATATTTTAATATTTACTATTTTTAAAGTGTTATTCCACACTTAGGATTAGAAAACATTTTTGAAAAAACGTATAAAAATTTGAACGCAGTGGGATTTGAACCCGCGCCTCTTGGATACCGTCCAAGCGCTCTGACCGCTAAGCCATGCGTTCTACTACCAGTAGCGTCGAAATTCTTATATGTTTTTGTTACAACTTATTTATTTTGTTAGCATCTCTGTAGAGAAATTTTTAAGTAATAAAATTTTAGTAAACTTCCCTTAATTTTATCATTTAGTTATTAAAAAAAATTACATATAATAATATATAACCTGGAAAAGCACCTAACAAAACACTTGACGAGATACCCATTTATTACATTACCTATGAACTTATGGACCAAATGTTTCTGAATGATATTGAATTTAAAATATGTATTCACTGGAGCGTTATCATCGAATGCATGAGCTTAATTATTTCTATATTCTGTTTTAATTAATTTATTGCTGTCAGTTGTTTTCAAGCAAAATTTATTCATGCCACCCGTGTACCCGTGTATCAATTTATTATACATTCACAGATTTAAATACGAAATTCACTGGGCTGAGATCGTATATATACAATATATTTGTTTTTATTTTCCGTTTTTGTAGAATAATAACTTTGTGTAATTTACTTATTGATTATCTATTATCCACATGACACATTTAAAAAGTTTTAAGATATTATTATAATTTTTAGATAATTTTGTGAGTGATTTTAGTTTAATTTGTTTAGGTGATTATTTCTTAACGAACATGCTATCATTATAAGCTTAAAAAGGAAAAAAAGGAACGCTCATAACAATTTATTTTATTATATAAGTTGTATTGTATTGTTATTATTTTTATTGTTTCTTATATAATTAATTATGCATGCTTGCTTGCTATTATTTATGTACCAAAACAATTTTGTTATCGTCTTAGATTGGCTTCTTTACAAGGCTATTTTAATGATACGTACTATACATAAATATGTATGTAAATATATAATATATTTTGTACAGATAATTTAATAATAACATTAAATATTATTTTATATAGTATTTTAGGTAGTAATAATATAAGTAATAATTTTATTTTTATTAAATATAATTTTGGCTGAATGAATAACTGGCAGTCTAGAATGATGCAATGGATTTTTAAAAAAAGAAGGGGGATCGGCGGTAGCGTCATGTGCGGAAAAGGACGCTTGAGAATTATATTAATATTTAAATTGGAATAATAGAAATACAATACACTGGAAGTGAATGTAATAACAATATTTAATATCGGAAATACATAGGAATATGATTATTATTGTTTTTATGGTATTTGTCGTCGGTAAGATTTGCTTTTGTATAATATGAAGAATTTGTTGGTAAGTTCTTTTTCCATTATTAATATGATAGTGCCATTAAATGAATATTATATTATTATTAATAAAGTAAAATAATTGAGGCCGGTCTGTCGTGGCGCAGTGGGACAGCGTCTGACTGTAAACACGATCGGTTGTGGGCTCGACACCACTCTGGGGACTGATTATATTTAAATTATTTTTACTTCATCGATCTGGTGAAAAGACAAAGAGCGGCGTTGAGTTCCACTACTCAACACGCAATGTCTCGAATTCGGTGGAAAGCGAAGTACGGAGTGTCTTGACACTAGGTACTTTCTGTCCACCCTGCTATGCGGGATAAAAGCGTGAAGCTAAAAAAAACTGAAAAATAAATTAAAAAAAATTTAGATACTAGACGTTTAGAATGTACATTCTAAGAGATATATGAAATTTGTAATATAAATATACCAAAGCGTCTGCCGCCATCTTTGAATAATGTTGTTTAAACATATTATTATATGCATTTACTGAGTATTATAAAATATTTTTATATTATACTAAGCTCTGCAAACAGTAACTAATAAATCACAATTAATATAATATCATATATTGAACGAATAAAGCATTTAATGGTTATATTTATATAATAGTCTTAAATATATAGGAGATCCGTCATGTACTCGCGCTACACGACTGTCGGGGTTCGGTAATTATTAATAATAATTCGGTAATAACTTATTGATAACTGATGTCGGTGGAGCAATCCAATGTTGCTTGATGCCACTGAGGCTGCTATAGGCGGCTTAGGAGAACCGCTATGGCGGTGTTGGTTGATTGTATCGAGTCTGTTGCTGTCTCGAATTGCGTAAGCGATGCTTGTATGGCGTTGTAAGTTGATATTACTTATGACATGCGACTGTCGGGGTTCGGTGAACTTTATAGCTTACTGATAATTGATATCGGTGGCGCGACTTGTATCTTCTCTGATGCTGTCTTGCGTTGCACATGCGATACCTGTACGGTGACGGAAGTAGATTCAACCATTTCTATATTGTTTTACACCCCTGGTGTAGGATGAATGGTTATGTGACACTATTATGTCTCGTGCGTTTCAAAGTATGCTTTAGTTGCCTCCTTACGAGGAGAGCTATACTATTACTATACTATATAGGAGAGCTATATGGTGTTCGACTGTTTGTCTTGCGAATTGTTTGGTGATAGAACACATAACCGAGTTTAATTGTTGGTTATGATAAAAGACTGCTACGTATGTGCTGTGCGTAAATATAAAACAATCAGCCGTCTAGCGGTTGTGCGTCTGAACTCATATGCGAACCTGCAAGTAATATTGGTCTGGCAGGCCATTCGACGTATCTTCAACTTATATTGGTCTCACAAACCAATAGACGAGATATATTGGTCTCACAAACCAATCTACAACATATAATAGTCTCACAAACTAATCTACGACATACCTTGGTCTAACGAACCAGTATACGATATATAATGGTCTCACAAACCAATCTACGACATACAATGGTCTAAAGAACCAATCTACGACATATCTTGGTCAATTGAACCAATATATAATTATGACATATTCTTAATATAATAAGCGTAAAAAGCACGTAAAGAAATGTTGTAAGTAATTTTAAGTATCGAGATATGTATTTAAAAGCGTTTTAACCTCTTTGAGGATCCTTACACGGACGGAACAAATAACTAATAATTGTTCGTTTGCAAAGGCATTGCAAGTAACATATACGTTCGATGTTCCGTTGCGTCTCGGAAGGTCGGTCGGGTCCGCCAATCGGTCGGAATTCACGGCATATGGCGAGGAGGGGCCATTAAGCTATTTTCGCTTCTGTCTATATGACTATCAGCAAAGGATACTTATAACAGAGGGTTAAATAAGACGTATCTTTGGTTTTCCTTGGAGAAGGTTTCCTGGAGGTTATTACAACGAAATATCTTACATACTACAATCTCTTACTATAATCTCTTCTGAAAGTTTTATATCCTTTTTAAGATAATAGGTAGGTATTAACATTTCTTAACACTGTTGCCTCTAAATCTCTAAAAGATCTTGAGTTATTGCAAACATGACGATATTGGGTCCTAACCGCGAGACGCATCATGTGCCATAGTAGTACTTAAATACTTTTATTTTAGCATTATTTTTAGAGGGGGGGAGACTTACTTACTAACTTACACTATGAGCACAAGATATAAAAATGAATAATAATTAAAATAACTTTCAATTTATACAAAGAAATATATGGCGGCAATGGGACAACGTCAAACTATAAATGCGAGCGGTTGTGGGTTCAATTCCCACTCAGGGGTATGATTATATTTAAATTATTTTCATTTCCTCGCTCTAGTAAGATAAAGTGTGGCGTTGAGTTCCGCCACTCAACACGCAATGTCTCGAATTCCGGAAAGCGAACTACGGAGTGTCTTGACACTATATACGTCCTGTTATCAAAAAGTGTAAACTATTATGGACTTTTCATTAATATTTTCTTATAGAAAAATGACAATCCTAGTGGCGCAGGTGAATTGTATTCTACCCCGTCCCCCTGTTTGTAATATTAATATACCAAAATCTTATTTTATTATATCATATACCAAGATAATTTTTTTTTTCAATTTTTGTCAGTCAAATTTGATAAAAAGTCAGATTTGATAAGAAACAACTTAAAACTAACTAACTTTGGAATTATCAAATAAAGATCCAAAGACGTTAAACTCCACACAAACAAAGACACAGGCACAGCTAGTGTTTATATACAAATTATTTGACTTTAAGTAGATCTCCTACTAATATCAGCTCTTAGTCTACGTCTCTTCGGGATATAAAATAAATCTATATAAATGTGGTACGTATTTTACGTATTTTGAGTCTGCTAATCTGCTGAGTCCTCTAACTAAGGATTTGTTTTTATTTTTTTACTTTAGCCTTTAGTAATTGACTCGGACATAATAAATCAAAATATACGTATGAATATATGGATACTTTCAAATATATTGTGGATACGAAATTATTTGTTTCGAGCATATTTTAATAGAAGTCACAAATAGACTGAGGTTGCATTGATCATAAAATTATTATATCAAACTTATACTGATATTTCATCGCCATTGATTTGAAATATTTAATATCATGCCTATTTAGAGTAATTTATGTATTGAAAATATTGAGGTAGCAGTGAAGAACCTACACACAATTACAAAACATAGACTCTTATACAAATACTTAATGCAAAGATATCGTTCTTTTGGTAGGGGAGCCAATGACATATTTATTTGACCAAGGTTTTCTCAAGTAGTAGTGCGTGAAATGATTGAGAGAATAATACTAAATAACTCAAGTAAGGAAAAATATATTTTGGTTATATTTTTTCTCAAGTAAAATATTGTTGAATTGTACTTAAAAAAATATTCTACTATTTTATATTTTATTTGTTTTTATTTGACTGTCATTAATGATGGTGCTTACAGTTAAAAGAGGTATCGACTTCAGTGCTTAATTGTATTCTCTTTCTTATACTCTTTTCTTATTCTTATACTCTTTAAACTAGAAATCAATAAAATAAAAAGGAAACTAAATATAGCTATATTTATTTATTTTTAATTTTTTCGCTCCTTAAAACAGAATGACCCATATACGTCAATCCTTTCGTACGTGTTTTATAGCGTAAAGCGAGGATCACATTTTAAGTGAACTCATGAAAAGAGAATTCATTTGAGAATGAAATTAAATTTGTGTGCAGCTGAAATTTTCAGAACTTATTTTCGTGTGCAGTGTGTCACAATTTGATTTGAATAATAATTTATATTTTTATTTAAAATATCAAGTTTTGCAGATTTAATCGTATAATTATTTCAGAAATTAATTTCTTTTTGTTAGAAATAACTTGTTAATGTTGTATTCTTTTATAATTAAATTATGTTTTTTATCATTTATTTTGAAAATTTAAGTAAACTTTACCCAGCGTTTAAGCTTTCAACTAATTACGTAATCGAGTCCGCTAATCAAGGGTGGGTACTTGTACTAAAAAAAACTGAAAAGTAATACTTTCTCTAGTTCTCTTAAAAATCCATTATTTCTTGTACTATTATAATCTGTTAATTGTTGATTATATTATAAGAAAAATATGCCATAGATTATAACCTTTTGCAACATAAAAATCCAAGTCAACATGTCATGTGGCTTTTGTAATTTCAGTGCGAGAATTTTAATTTGTTTGTTTTGAGTTGAGAGATATTTTTAGAGCGTAAAATTGTATTCGAATTGGATTCGAAATTCAACAATTTTGTTTATATTTTAATCGAAAATGTGTTCTCGTCCATGTTTGAACTATGTTTTGAACGCTTTACCGAAGGTACATTTTCCACAGCTACGAACAAAAACGCCGTGAAGCAGTATAATTTTGTATATAAAATTTATTTAGTAAATATTCTTATATGTTTATTATAATAGTAGTGTAAGACCTTTTCAAATTATATCTTTCTTACTTTTCAATCTTTGTTATTACATTAACCTGTAAGTACCGAGATAAAGTTTAACGCCTTGAGAAAACAGAAAATCTAGTTACGTATGTTAGCGAAAACGTATAACCTTGTGCTTCTCTCTTGGGCAGACGTTTGGTATCATTCATAGACGGCGAGAGCGATTCCAGTGCTTATCGATTTTTATAGAATCACATATGGTCTGTCAGACCACTAGCTTGTACTTAAGTATCATTTTAGATACAAATTTCTTGATCATATAGTTTTTTTTTTTATTATTTCCACTTAGTTGTAAAATAGGTAGCAAAAATGCAAAAATAAATCCCAGTTATTCGGATAAAAACATAAAACAAGACCTCAAAACAAAAATCTTTTCGACAGAAAGACTAAATGAAAGCTGACAGTTCAACTATGAGGTTATCGACCAGGATCATATTGTTTTGGAAATAGATCATAATACAGAATTTGAACAAGAAAACGTTGAAGGTGAAAAAAAACAATATCAATATCAACAGCAGCAAATAATTGAATACAATGAGGCTAAATCATCGTTACCAAAATAGGTAAAAGTCAAGTGAAAACCCGTCCAAATATTGTTTTTTAACGTGTATTCTTATTTATATGTTCTTATCTTGCATTATATGGATATATAGATTTTGGTAAAATATACACTGTAATACCTAGTGACATTTTCCTAATCCGCCATTACAACTTCAATATTGTCGCGTGTATTAATGTATAACTTAATGCGTGTATTAATCTATTTGTAGAACAATGGAATTGGAGAACAGTGATAAAATAACATATGTTATTAAAAAAATTTTGATACATACGAAAACGTATAAAAATTTAATCGCAACGGGATTCGATGCCGCGCCTCTTGGAAACCGTCTAAGCGCTCTGGCCGCTAAGCCATGTGTTCTACTATCGGCTGCGTCGAAATTTTTATACGTTGATTACAACTTATTTATGTTGTTAGCATCTCTGTAGAGATATTTTTTCAAATTTCTGCTACTTAAAAATTATTAAGAACCAATCGTTTAACAAGAGAGATTGCTATTTTATTTCAATAGTTGACTGTTTTTAAAATATAATTCCACACTTAGGATTGGAAAACATTATTGAGAAAACGTATAAAAATTTGAAGGCAGCGGGATTCGACCCCGCGCCTCTTTTAAATCGTCAATAACAAATTGAAACTTGGACGGTTTCCAAGAGGCAGTGTGGAATAACACTTTAAAAATAGTAAACTAACATATTTTATATTGTTGAATTATTTTTGGAAAACATTTTAAAACATAAAAATTCTCGCAGTCTCTTGGAAATCGTCCAAAAGTTGTGACCCCTAAGCCACACGTTCTACATACGATAGCGTCGAAAATTGAAACACTTGTTACAACTTAATGCCAAGAAGGTGCGGGTTAAATCCAGCTGCAGTTTTTTGAATGTAACTGAATTTTAATTCTTTAAAAATTAGACAATTTAATTTTTTTTACGATCATAAATATATAGATAAAAAAGAATAAGATTGAAGTAGGAAACTCTATATGTAGAGCAAGCAATTGTCGTTATGGGTGATGAAATTCAGATCATGAATTTAGTTTTTCGCCTTCGAACCGAACTTGAGACATCAGATTAAGTAGCGCCAATCGACCTGCTTAAATATATAATATACTCCATCATGTCAAAATCGCTAACCTTCACTTGAAAAATATATATGAGCACTAACTGTGCAATTCTCGCCTTACAGATTTTTTGAGCAGGTTTATCTTTTAAGATGACACATTTTATATCGAAAGTCATACCAACATGAACCTACCTAATTAGTGTGTTAGTGTGTTATGATAGTTTAACTTTGAGATTATAAATTGATTCATTACTAGGACAGAAGAGTCGAATATGCCATCTTCTTTGTAAATACCAGGATAAAGGATTAGGTTTTTAACGTAGATTTATAGCCGATTCCGATTATATAAAGACAAATACGAAGAAGAAAAAGTAAAAGTGATATATGTTTTCCCTTCGTCTAGTAACTATTGTTAAAACTTTAACAACCAACTTAAAACAAGTGTGAGCGTTAGTAAATTGTATTGTATGTTTTATTCTTTATATACTTGTTTACCTTTATCGATTATACACTTTTTATATTATATCTTACTTAAATATTTACATCACAAAAAATCAGTATATTAATGATTGGCCAATAAATACAAAACTAGTCTAATTAATGTAAATGGGATGTTCAACATGTCAAGTTTATATCAAAATTAGTATTTTGATTGCTTTACAATACTACGATCCTCAACTAAAATTTACGACAACAATTAAACTTGTCTGTGTCCCTTTACAAAGTTTGAGGTAGGACTGAACTGTAATTTCAATTATAAACCACTAAACATAAGGTTCGTACTTAAGGTTGGTACCAAATTGTCATTGTGTAATTAAACTTAACAAAGAAGGGTTAACAAAGAAGGAATATAAGTACTTTTTATAAAAATATTTTAATAAATAATCCGTAATATAAATACTTTTTTCAATCTGTATATTGGATATATTTTCTTTATTATTTTATCATAAAGAGCGATATGCTTTTTAAATATATTTTTAAACATACTCGTATTTAGAAAACACTTTTATTTTTATAATGATATCGTATGTAATAAAGTTCTGTTATACTCTTGGTATGACGCAATAAAGACTCTTGTTGGCATATTTAAACTAGTCACAACCTACAGAGAAGAACGAAAACAGAAGAAGAAATGATAGCAACAGGACCGACAACTTTTTTAAATATAACGCAGTGTTTCGATAGTATTCCGCTGACTGCTTTTCTTTCCAAAAGAAAGAAAAGCAGTCGGCTGAATACTCTGCTTAAGACACCTTAATACTAAGATATGTTTAACTCCCCTGCTAAGCGGAATAAAGAGTTAAGCTGCTTTTATATTCTTTGCGGTAAATATTTTATAACTTTTGCCTTTATTTTCTCGTTAAAGAAAAACATGCAACATCATGTTTCAAATATACATTCGTAAAATAAGATCTTTAATTTTTGCGATTTTTACACATTCTAAATGAAACTATTTTCAACGGATAAATCACGTGTATTTTGGTATCTGAATTTAGATAATATTCGAATATGATAATCATTCTATTTGTGACCTTGTGAAATACAAGCGATTTATCCGTTTAAAATATTTTTTTTTATTTTTAGCGACATGCTTTTACCCCGCATAGCAGGGTAGACAGAAAGTACCTAATGTGAACATATTCTGTACTTCGTAAGAGAGTAAGAATTACAAATAGTAAATCTATAATAATGTGTTTAACGTTACTCCACTCTCTTTTTATCTATGTTTATATATATATATATATATATATATATATATATATATATATATATATATATATATACATATATATACACATAGTTGAGTGGTGGAACTCAACGCCGCTCTTTGTTTTTACCAGAGCGAGGAAGTGAAAATAATTTAAATATAATCAATCCCCCAGTGGGGATCGAATCTACAACCGACCGCGTTTACAATTAAATGCTGTCACACTGCGCCACGATCAGTCTTAAAATAATTTCATTATATATATTGTTATAATTTAAACATAGAATATTATTTTTAAATTATTTTCATTTCTCAGCTCCGGTAATGTGGAGCACGGCATTTAATTACACCACTTATTTATTGGTATAAAGCACGGAGTATGATGACACTAGGTTCGCACCGCCAATGCGAGTAAAAAACGTAAAGTTATATAAAAACTTATATATCGAATATGCATGTAAATATATATAGGTTTCCACAAAACTCAACAATTATGGCTGTGAGGCAGCTATAAAACGTATTCTTCACAAGCGACGATCAAATATGATGCCAACAATTAAGATGAAAGCGATAAAAGCCTGTCATTACCAAGAAAAGCAATTACGGTATAGACAAGCTCTCCATAAATTAACAAGACCTTTATATTATCTTGTAAGCTTTCTTTGTAGTTGATATAACTTTATCTTATGCTTATTTAAGAGAATATAAGAAAAATTTAATACTCGATAAACATTTCATTTTTCGTGTTTTAAAGAGACGTGATTGAAGATAGAATTGTCATATTTTTGATTTAATATACTGAGTACTGAACAGATAAGAAAGCTAATAAAAATTTTAATATTGATAAGGGAAAATAAAAGAAATACTATCATATATTTTTACGAAATGAGAAGCTTTTAGTTTACCAAACATTTGTAATTATTTTTCATATATTATAGCAAAGCGCAGCTTTGAGTACCACTACACTACAACACGTAATGTTTTGAAATTGACGGAAAGCGGAGTACGGAGTGTCTAGATAATAATAAATGTCGTGAAAACGGGAATTTCTATACTTTTTTTAAGATTTATATATATATATATATATATATATATATATATATATATATATATATATATATAAGGTAAAGTTTGACAGTATTGGATTTCAACCAATGTGCAAGGACCAATCGTTTTAAAATAATAACGTCAAATGCCACGCGCGCATTATTGTGCGGGGTGTGTAAAGCGAAGACGCTGGCTGACATTGTCGATAGTCTTTTTACTAATATTGTAAAAGCAACATTTTCTGAGGATGTATGTTTGATTTGCATGAAATTTTACAGTATTATCGGTTGTAAATCAGAATAGCATATTTACAATTTATAATAATTTTTTGTACTTTGATCGTAATATAATGATACAAATCAATTAAGTTGGTTAAAAATCTGCTCTCTGAGAGCTATTATCTGCGCTGTTTATAAACTATTGAAGTAATAGAAACATGATGTACTGTAGGATTGTTTGTTTATTTTTATGTGGGAGCCACTATTAAAGAAACAGTGAACCATAAATTTAATTAAATTGGATACTGTTTTACAATACACATTTTAGAAAATTTATCAAATCCTTATTAAAATCGATACATTTGTCACTTTACGTATTTAATATAGATTAATAATGTCTTTTACACATAATAATTTGGCTGAATTTGCAATAATGTAACAATACCTAACAATTATAAATATAGTATTTAATGTTTACTATTTAACATTTTTGAAAAAACGTATAAAAAAATAATTTTAACAACATAAATGAGTTGTAACAAACGTATAAGAATTTCAACGCAGCTGGTAGTAGAATGCATGGCTTAGTAGTCAGAGTGCTTGGACGGTATCCAAGAGGCGCGGGTTCGAATCCCGCTGCGTTTAAATTTTTATACTTTTTTCAAAAATGTTTTCTAATCCTAAGTGGAATAACAATATAAAAATAGTAAATATTAAAATAAAAAAGCAATCTCTCTTGTTAAACGATTATTTCTTAATAATTTTTAAATAGTAGAAATTTGTAAAAATCTCTCTACAGGGATGTTAACAACATAAATAGGTTGTAGCAAACGTATAATAATTTCAACACTACTAGTAGTAGTAGTACGCATGGCTTAGCAGTAAGAGTGCTTGGACAGTACCCAAGAGGCACGGCTTCGAATCCTGCTGCGTTCAAAATTGTATACGTTTTTTCAAAAATGTTTTTTAAATATAGTTTTTTATAAAAAAAAACGCGAGTGAAGCCACAAGCGAAATCTAGTGTAATATAAAATTATATGAAGTTAATTATTTAATATTTCAATGAATTATTATATCACTTTTACAAATTCACACTTTTGGGGTAGGTTATACTCACGAAAAAATTAAATTGACAATCCTCAAGTGTAATCAAAATTGTGTTCAATTCACCATGATAAAACCAAGGAAATTATTTCAGAGTCAGTTATGCTATTACTTAATACATTTATAGATTAAAACTAAATTGTACATAAACACAATAAAATATAGGTGTCATAATTATACATTCATATATATTTAGTGTTATTACTAAGTTTTTAAAAATTAACACAATATGGACATATCTTACAAGAATAAACATTTTTTACACCATCCTATTTTACCTCGCATAGCGGAGTAGTAAGAGAGAACTATACCCCGTAGTGTCAAAATATTCTGCTTTCCATCCAATTCCAATTATTCCATCCAATTCCAATTTCCAATTATTGTGCATTATGTGAAAGAACGTTTTGTCTTACCAGAGCGGGAAAATTTGTGAAAAGTTTAGATTAAATTAATTAGTATAATTTTATTAATTAAACTCAAGCTTAAATAGTTTTTATTTGTCGCTTGTTGTAGGTGGTTTTTAAAGGCAAGTAAGTAGATAATAGAGTGATGTAATTTTTTTCCGACTACTCTGATTAAATTGAATAATCTTCATTTATTAAAGGAATTTATATAACTCCTTACAATTAATAATGTTCTAAAATTATGTAATTATGTAATATGTAATAATCAATTTAAAACATTTCAATAACGAACAGATAGCGAATATAAAATATAATTTAAAACAAGGAAACAACATTGTTGAGTAAAAAGTTTATTTTTGTAATTGTACGCTGAGTAATTGAAAACTTAAGTTAAAGTGGCCTATTTTCTTGATGTTTTCCTTCCAATTAGCCATCTGTTTCTTACCAAAAGTTTACACTTGGCGTCACGAGTTTTTTCTCATTATAAAATGTCATTATTATACCTATCTTTACGTAGTGTTTATGATATAATAAAATCGTTTAAATAAAGTTTATTAAAAAATCAAATATTGTAATTATAGGACTTACAACACCATGTTTATTTTTATTACATTGTGCTTCAATGTACCAATTTAAAACTTGTGAATTAGACAACTACTTTGTTATACATATATAAATATAAAAAAGTAAAATATTATTTTATTATTCATTCATTATTCCCATAATAATTCAATAATTCATAAAATTAATGTTATGAAGACCCTGCCCGACTTATTTTCCAGTGATTCAGCTCGTTAACGCTAATCAAATATTCTAATTAACGAAGAAAAGGTACAATGGATATTAAAGGTATAAATTTGTGCATAGAATAAAAAAAGAAATAAATATTACATCATTCAGTTTTCTTTAGAGGCGTTTGGTTATGTTCTTTGGACCACTTTTTGTCAGAATTATTCAGACGAAAGCATACTTTTGACATAATAACTTTATATAGAGAAAAATCATAAAATCAATTTTTATTATATAAAAATGTGTACATTAAATAGATACAAATACCATGACAGAGATTTGTATAAAGTGTTATACCTAGTGGCCTACCTGGTGGCTATTTACCTAGTAACTAAACAAATAACCTTGGATTTCGTTTTTTAAATAAAAACATACCAAAAACTTAACATTTTATTTACTTTATATACAAACTTACACTAAAATATATCTCAGCTTATCTATAACAATATTTTAAAAAGAATCCATGTTTAATACGTCTTTGATTTACAATAAATATAGACTAGAGTGTATATCTTTAAATATTTATAAATACCTATTTGTATAATTGTCGGTCTAAATTTAATTCTTCAAATTATAAAATCAACCTATAGAATAAGATCTTTTAAACGTTGCATGTCTTCTCGTTCTACAAAATTTTCTCTTAAACTTACGTCTTGTTTGAAAGCCTTTTAATTTTTCACTGTTGTTCAATGTTTCTATTATATTTGTCCATTTCTGATCTAAATCCTCGGGCGGTTTATCATTGATTAAAATTATTGGTTTCACAAAGCAAACAGTCTTATCTTCGGGCTTAGTGTCGCCTTTTAAAAATACTGAAGATATTTCCGACCAATCTCGAGTCACTGTTTCTTCTGGAGTATTTAATTTGGAATTCTCTTTACTGGAAATAATTGCAATTTCTACAGTATGCGACAATTCAGATGTTCTTCCGTCGATTTGTGCATTTTCTTGAGCTATTGCATTCAATGCTGCTTCTGCATCAGCTGCTGCTCTCTGTAAATTATAAGCAAGCGAGCGTTAAAAGAAAGTCTTTAAAACCTCTTTAAATCTTACCACCTACACATACTTTTTATAAACGTAATGAATTACTTTAATATACATGACGTGTGCTTTTTTCTTTTTTTTTATTTATACACTACGAACACATGATCCAAAACTTTTCTTAGTAGTCTAGTATTTATTCTTAAGTAAAAAGTTCCTTATTTGATT
Organism: Dryadula phaetusa; assembly: GCA_032432895.1. Classification (NCBI taxonomy): domain Eukaryota; kingdom Metazoa; phylum Arthropoda; class Insecta; order Lepidoptera; family Nymphalidae; genus Dryadula; species Dryadula phaetusa. The sequence continues at coordinate 274,375 of JAOYRS010000027.1, forward strand.
CTTATCATCTAAACAATGACAATCAAGAACGTACATATTTACTATTTACTATAAGTGTTATTCCTTGTAAACGTATAAAAATTAGAACTCAGCGGGATTCGAAATGGGGTTTGAATCCTTGACCGCTAAGCCATTCGTTCAACTAGAACAATTTTTACGTTTTTTCAAAAAAAATTTATTTAAAGTTATGCATGTTTAAAAGGAAAGCAGTTTAAAATATATTATATTTTAAACATAGGTCAAAACGTTTAGTCGTGGAGAATTAATATTTATCGTTTGGTGTTTTTAGAATTTTTCCACACCTGATATGTTTTTTCAAAAACTTTAACTCGTTTTTCCAAAAGGGTTGCAATAATCTCATTATAAGAACAATAAAGGTGTTGTTCTGTATTTACACGGCTGCGGGTAATCTGACTATGAAACAGCTCAAAAGAGATGATATACATGAAATATAAATACGTTTATATACGCGGACCGTGATTTTCACATATTGGTACGTTCTCAACCTCAAAGGCATCGTAAAACTGCGCGAAACGAATCCCTTGAGAGTACATTGGTGGATACGAAACTAGCGGATCAAACTGCCGTACGCAATTTATTTATGAAATTTCTTATCTATCCCTTCTTATGTGATGTGGATATAAAGAAAATATTGTTCTGAAGATCACTGCATGGGTATCTCTATTTATTGAACCAACAAACGTTTGAAATCAATTTATTGAAATTCTGAAAAAATAGGTATGTTGCTTCATAAAGAATTATTATAACTATTTTTTTATACCTGATTACACAAAATTACTGATCATAATAATTATATTTATATTAAGTATAGATTAAATATAGTTTTAGAGAAATATTTTACTGTACTCTAGAGGGTACAGTCTGTAATTTTATATAGGTAAAATCATGAAATGTTTTAATAACTTAATTATTTAGAGAAACTTTGTTATAAAGTATATTAAAGGTTTTTAAATAAAAATATAGTATTATTACAACAATACAATGACACATTTGATTTTGTTTGCCTCATAATATATTCTTTTAATACCCTTTTTTATTTGAAATAAGTCATTGACGAATGAAATTAGCCTTTAAATTTTACGTTACACAGCTCTATTACATTTTATATGCATTAGAAATACTATAATTATTTAATATAAAACGTCTGACATGTGAATTCGAATCGCACATCGCAGGAATGTTTCTATTTAGATCGATTATATATCTTATATGTTATATTTTAATTCATGTTACTTATCCGTTGTATCCTGGCTTTGCTAAGACAAAGCACAACGTTTAGTTTCGCCACTCTCTACTCAATGTCAAAGTAATTTGACACAAAATTTTCTCTGCTCAATCTGATGTGTGGGAAAAAGCTAGTGGCTTTGAATAACTATGGTTTAGAAGATTCACTTTAAATAATTATAATCTTCTAAACCCTGAACTAAATTTCAAAACCACTTTAGCTATCTATAAGATTTTATACCAAATATTAATATACAAGTACACGTTAAAAAATTATACACGCTTGTTCTATAAAGTTTTATAACTTATACTAGTCTAGTAGAACAAACTGTAGCGTAATATATAGTCTATTTAATGTTTTGTGAAACATTTGTCATTAGTTCAAAGCTGATAATAAACTAAAATGTAGTTGAAGCGAAGTTTTAATACGAGAAATACAAAACAATTTAACAGACAGACTATTTACAAAGTATTATTATTAGCTTAAAAACTCGAAAATGTAAGTCCACTGTAAAAAAGATATTTTAATTAAGTTGTTTTTTTAATGTTATTTACTCAGTAATATTTAATATTCTAGTATGCCTTTAAAATATAATACAAAAGTAGTTCTTAGAACAACACTATCCATTACATGTAGAAGTACATACAGAAGTTGTATGGAACGTGAACGCAAATGAGTTGAGCTGTATCAGGTGCGGCAACCGTCTCACTGCTTATCATAAACTTAATGCCCAAGCTTCCAGCTTTCGAAATACCGACAGATGTTATATTTTAACGAGATTATAGTTTCATTCTATACATTAATAGAATATAGAATTCTATCAGTAGTCATTAATAATTAATCCTTAATAAGAGAACAAATTTATTAACAAAATCTAAATATAAACATAAATATATTAAAAATATATGATTTTTTTTGAGATAATCGTGTCTAGAACGTAACAAAATATAATGTATTTTGATTTAAATTAAATCGCATTACATTTTATTGTACAACACAATAACAAAATTGTGAAAGAAAATCAGCGTTTTAACTTTCAGTCGTAAGCCTTAATAACGCTCTCTGGTCTCGGTGCTCGATCTAATTGAAAACGATCAACGCCCAGCTTCTAGGTACTTCAAACAAGGATCGGGAAATAACTTTAGAATCAAGCAAAGGATAATCTTAATAAATAATTATTTAATATATACTCTTAAAGACAGATTTCTTTATTACTAATACTTATTTATGATGTACACTTTTTATTCTTATTTAAACATTTGATCGCATTTATTATGAATTTACAAGTCAGTCTTAAAAATTTTGAGAAACATTTTATTTATTTACATGTTTTCATTTTTCATTTATTCATTTTAAAATTTGTGAGGAGATTTAAAATTAAACACATAAATTTGGGCCCAGGGCCCAAATCTAGTGAGAGATAATGGCGATTTTGATAATATTAATATTAAACAATTTTGATAATATTAATATTAGGTATAGCCATTTTACAGGGCGTTTATCTCAAAATGAACTCTATCGAAGTCCTAGCCGAATAAGACTCGGAACACAGACCGGTACAATTATAAGTTAAAAATGACTGTACAGATTGGAAAACGTTCGCGTCATGTTCAACACGAACAATGAACCGATACCGGATATTTTTGACTCATCGACTATACCCGAGAAACGGCTATTTCAAATCTCACCTCGCGATTAGGCGAAACGCTAGACGAATGCTCAATTTACAAAACTTATAACGCGTAAAAATGCGGAATATAGGGCCCACATGTATCCAACCCCAGAAAATCTTAAAAAAGACTACAAAGACTGGTTCGACACCGGTTCACAGAACTCCTGCAGGAAAAATGGTATCCCCGTTTAGCAACTGTCTCGCCATCGCACCTGGCGTTCTTGTCGCTGGCCTTATAAAAAACAAATCAATCGCGGAAATGGCCCCCCTAACACGTCCGGGCGAAACGATAGCCTCAGACGACCTAGCAAAAGCCGAATTCTTAAAAGACAACCGATCAACCGTGTGATCCAGATCACGTCACCACGGTAGACACACAGTTTAAAACGTAGGCGCCGTTACCACCAGTGTTAGAACCCTCAGTCGAAGAGGTCAAATCGGTAATTAAAAGCCTTAAGCCTAGCCTTAAGTTCCAGGATCTGATCGTGTTACAAATAAGATCCTTAAAATCCTGCCTGTTTAGATTATACCGCTACTAGTACCAATCTTCAATATTCTTCTAAAAGAATGTTCGTTTCCCGAACAATGGAAATAAATTGTTATTTTGTTCATCAAAATCAGATAAAAACATCAGAAAAACATCAAATATTGCAAAAAGATACTCAATCAGGCAAGTAAAAAATTATTATGTCAACTCATTAAAGAACACCGTTATGATTTAAATAGCTTCGACAAACAAATCAAAGCCTTAAGCAATGATATCGGGTTGTGTGTTTCAAAGACAGATTTCGATCATTGTGTAGATTTTACTAATAAACGCGCGGATCATAAATATAATCAATATAAAAATAGACAAATTCGTAAGTACGTTAAACTCGAATTAAAATCCCAACGGAAAAATGTCTATGGCAACACCGTAACTTCTACACAGACAACACAAACGTCAGTGGTCAATCTGTCCAAATAAAGAATCGATAATTCGACTATTGAGGTACTAAATAAAGGCTTTAACTTTGCGCCGGCGCCGCGAAATTTTTGAAGAAATCATAACGTACGTTGAGGACTACTTATACAAAAACCAGAAGGAAGAAGGAAGATTCAGAGACTATCCGTCAGGATATTTCTGCCATATTACGCCGTAGTAAACCACCTAAATCTAATCTTTCTCGTGATTGAATCTCGTGCTCTTAGAAATTTGCGGCAAAACGAAGACATAACAGTTCTCAAAGCGGATAAAGGTAACGCGACGGTTGTACTGGATACCGAGGATTATAACCAAAAAATGTCAGTATTGCTATCGGATATAAAAACCTATAAAATTGTTGACAAAGACCCTACAGTAAAAATACTTAAAAGAACATCCGAGTTAATATCAATATCTTAGTTAATATCAATAACACACGAAAACATTACTACTTGACATTAAATCATTCGTGCCTAGATGTGTTAAACCTCCAAAGTTGTATGGTTTACCAAAAATACACAAAACTAATGTACCACTTCGTCCAATCGTTAGCCAAATCGATACACCGACGTATAAACTGTCTCAACATGTCGCGAAGATACTCCCCTGCGAGGTCACACAACATCTTATGTCAGGGATTTTTACCATTTTGTTAGCGGACTGAAAGATCTTAAGTTAGCTAGCAATGCATGTCCAGTCGCTGTGTACCAGTATACCTATAAAGGACTACATCAGGATTGTCAAGCGGAACCTAGAGGAAAACAAGATGCCTATTGAATATCTTGAACTTTTAGAACACTGCCTTACATCTGGATATCTAGTGTTCAATCAGGTATTCTATTTGCAAGTGGATGGCATTGCTATGGGTTCGCCTGTATCCCCTGTAATAGCAGATATATACATGGAGGATTTCGAGGAGATTGCTCTTGGCTCTGCACCATGTCTACCTAGAATATATAAGCGGTACGTAGATGATACTTTCACAATTTTACCTACGGATAATATTAATATATTCCTAAACCATCTGAATTTTATTAATAAAACAACATAAAATTTACAATAGAATTACAGGCAAATAACTCTTTAGCTTTTCTTGATGTACTAGTAATAAAAAATCCTAATGGCACATTAGGCCACACAGTGTATAGGAAACCTACCCATACCAACAGATATCTCAGTGGCGAATCCCGCCATCACCCCACACTGTTATCTACCGTTGGCAAATCTTTGTTTCAGAGAGCTTACCATCTTTGCAACGCTGAACACCTAGGGAACGAGCTATGACAGGTAAAGGGTGCTCTTCATCAGAACAAGCTGCCAGTTCCCCGCCAGCGTTATATGAAGACCAACAAGCCACCCACAGTGGAGAGACAGCCAGCACTTCTACCGTTTGTGAAGGGAGTTACAGACGGGATTCGCAACATCTTAAGAAAAGCTTCTATCAAAACCATATTTAAGCCTAATGAAAAAGTGAGCCAATGCTTGAGACCCGTGAAATGTAATATTCCTTTGCAGTGTGCAGGTGTATATAAACTAGACTGTGACCGTGGCTTGTCATACATTGGCCAAACAAAGAGGAGCATCGGGGTTAGGGTGAAAGAACACATATCCGATGTCAAGAATGGGCGTGTATTGCAGTCAGCTGTGTGTGAACATACAATGAATAAGTCCAATCACTACATCAGGTTTAATAAGCCACATATCCTCGCTAGGGAAAGTAGGTATGTTCCTAGAATGATCCGCGAGGCTATTGGAATTCAAAAACATCCAAATTTCAATAGAGAAGATGGTTGGAAACTCTCTACCACCTGGGACTCACTTATTAAAAATTTAAAGTCTGAAATCCACCACACCAGAGACAAAGATGCTAATTTTACAAGAATCCAGGGCAGTACGCGAGGCAAATAAGAAACAGATGGCGGTAGTTTGATATTTAATTTTAGTTTGATATTAAATTGTAATTTTTTGTATCAACTGACAGACGAATGCCATCTCAGTCTACCTGTGACCACGGACTACTGTAAAGTGTTCGAAACGTCAGATGTCCAAAATGTATTTTCGAATACCAAAATATACGCGATTAATCCGGTTAAAAGAGTTTCATTTAAAACATCATTTACCCGAGCAGTTTGGCTTTAGAGCCCAGTACTCAAGCGTCCATCAAGTTTACGGCCTCACGGAGTACTTGTTATACAAATCCAAATGGATGTCATCAGCAACCATATTTTTAGATATTTTTAAGGCCTTCGATAAACTCTAGCACAACGGCCTAATAGATAAATTACTTCAACCACAGCTTCCGGACAGGCTAGTGCACATCCAACGAGATTCTCACAAACCATTTTGTTACCGAGTCGAAGGTAACCTCTCTCTCCAAATGTAGATCACTCCACTAAACGTCCTATACGAGCAGGAGTTCCTTAAGGCTCCACTTTATCACCACTTATGTACACATTATTCACCCACGACATATCCAAAGTATCTAACTAGTAGTACCTATTCGTGGATACTGCAATCTTCGCTAGTGGTCACGATACACTCAACATAGCAAAATTGCGACAAACTGTCTGGGCCAATGGCTCATGAGAAAAGCATCTCCGTTCTCTTCATTCGTCGTAGATACGAGGTTATCCCGACTGTCAAACTGCAAGGCGAATCAATTCCAACGGCTAAATCCGCCAAATACCTAGGAGTAGTTTTAAACAGTAAACTGTCCTTCAAACCCTACATCGATTACGTCTACAGCAAAGTGGTTTTTATCCTCAGTAGACTCTATCCTTTGATCTGCCCCAAAAGTAACATGTCTCTTAGAGTAAAGATCCGACTGTATACAACGTGTATCAAGCCAATTTTCACATTTCCCAGTGTTGTGTTCGCACACAATGTACTATACATAAATATGTATGTAGATATATAATATATTTTGTACAAACAATTTTATTACATTAAATATTATTTTATATAATATTTTACTGGCAGAATAATGTAATTGATATTTTAAAAAAGAGAATGAGAGGGGCGTGAGCGTCAGGAGCTTAAAAGGACTCTTTAGAAGATTTTTAGTATTTAATTTGAAATAAGAGAAGCATTATAAGTTAGGAGTGATAATTATTATTGTTTTTGTGGTGGTCGTGGTCGGTAAGATTTCGTCGTCAGCCAATCGCAGTCCACTGCTGGACATAGGCCTCCCCAAGTTTGCGCCAAACATCCCGGTCCTCCGCAACCCTCATCCAGCCCGCTCCGACAACCTTGCGTATGTCGTCAGTCCAGCGGGCCAGAGGGCGTCCTACACTACGTTTGCCAAGACGCGGTCTCCATTCCAGGACTCGTCTGCTCCAACGGCCATCGTTCCTGCGACAGACGTGACCGGCCCATTGCCACTTCAGCTTACTGATTTTGCGAGCTACGTCGGTTACTTTAGTTCTCTCACGGATAACCTCATTCCTGATTTTATCCTTGAGAGAGACCCCGAGCATAGCTCGCTCCATAGCTCGCTGAGCGACTTTAAATCAGCGACTTTAAATGGACCAGCCCTACTGTCAGTGTCCACGTCTCTGCAGCGTATGTCATTACAGGTAGGACACATTTCTCGAAGACCTTCGTCTTTAGGCTTTGCGGAATTGTTGACGTAAGGACTCGACGGAGCTTGCCAAATGCCGCCCAACCCAACTGAATCCTCCTATCCGCTTCCTTCTCGAAGTTGTGTCGGCCAAGTTGTATTGTCTGGCCTAGGTAGATGTAGTCCTGTACAACTTCAAGAAGAACGCCTTCGACCCGCACCGGTCTCGGCATGACATTTCTGTTCAACATAACTTTTGTTTTGTCCAAGTTCATACCAAGACCAACACGTCGGGAGGACCCATTTAGGTCGTTCAGCATTTGATTTAGCTCTTCCAGTATCTCTGCAAAGATGACTATATCGTCGGCAAAACGAAGATGAGAGATATACTCTTCATTGACGTTGACGCCTCATCCAATCCAGTCCAGGGTTTTAAAGACGTCCTCCATCGCGTTGGTGAACAGTTTCGGGGATATCACGTCCCCCTGTCTCACCCCACGATGGAGCCTTCTTGGCCGGTCCGCTGATGGTCTTGTCCGCTGATCTTGGATTTGGACGGTCATCGTCGCAGCGTTGTAGAGACATCTCATCGATATATCGCCAGTCGATTTGACATCTCTGCAGGGACTCCAAAACAGCCCAGGTTTCGATGGCGTCAAAGGCTTTCTCATAGTCCACAAATGCCATACACAGCGGCTGATTATACTCCTCGGTCTTCTGTATAATCTGCCGAACAGTATGTGAGCGATGAGTGCGCGATGAGTAGAGCAGCCCATAGAACTTCTCAACCTCATTCTGGATATGGGGTCTTGACGTGACTATTGTGCCATCTGCTGTCTTAAGCTTTGCAAGGTGGCTTCTCTCTAGCGGTCTTTGGAAAACTTTGGACCCCCTATTTTGCTCAATCAGGCTTATAATAGTTCTTGTGTTTGAGCAACGGAGGTCCCGGCGCGTGAGTTTCCTTATCCACCTAGAGAGAGCCCGTTGTTTTGGAGAAGCTGCTTGAGCGAATGGCATTTCCCGTCTCTGCCTCATCAGATCCAGGGTTTCGGGAGCAAGTTTGGACTGCTTAGTGGTACTCATCGGCGGAAAATGCTTACGGCCCAGTTTACACACTGTCTTCACCACGCTGTCGGTTATCTCGTCCACATCGTCAGTGGTTTCCAGCGAGTCGAATCGATTTTGCAGTTCCAATTGGAACTGCTTGGACATACGGTTTACTTGGGGCGGCGTAGGTCGGAGAGTAGATTTCAGCAGGCGTTTTCGTTCGAAGCATATATTCAGAGTGCCTCGTACGAGTCGGTGATCGCTGCCGGTGTTAAACCTGTTGATCACAGAAACATCTTTGAATATATACTTTCTGTCCGCCATGATAAAATCTATCTCGTTCCTTGTCACAATATCTGGACTTTGCCAGGTCCATCTCCTTTGGGGCCTCTTCTTGAAGAAGGAATTCATCAAGTAAAGCCCCTGCAAAAGCCCCGGTAAGATTTGCTTTCGTATAATATGAAGAATTTGTTGGTAAATTCTTTATCTATTATTAATATAAAAGTAACATTAAATAAATATTAAATAAATATTAACCAATCTACGATATATAATGGTATCACAAACCAATTGACGGCATAATATTATATACTGATCAAACCAATTTTAATATATAAATATAATATATTCTTAATATATAAAAGTACGTAAAGAAATATCGTAAGTAATTTTAAGTATCGAGATATGTATTTAAAAGCGTATCAAGTATAAACCTCATCGAGGGATCCTTACACGTACTTATTTATAATTGTTAATTTATAATTGTTTGCTTGCAAAGGCATTGTAAGTAACATATATGTTTGATGTTCTGTTGCGTCTTGGAGGGCTCACACTGAGGTCGGTCGGGTCCACCGATTGGTCGGAATTCACGGCATATGGCGAGGAGAGCCATTAAGCAATTTTCGCCTCTGTCATGACTACCAGCAAAGGATACTTATAACAGAGGGTTAACAAGACGCATCTTTGACTTTCCTTGGAAAAGCTGGAGGTGATTACAACGGAATATCTAACATACTACAATCTCTTACTATAATCTCTGCTGAAAGTATTATATCAATTTTAAAGATAATAGATATTAACATTTCTTGACACTGTTACCTCTAAATCTTTAAAAGATCTTGAATTATTACGAAGTTATGGAGTCTAACTTAATGTCTGAGGAGTCTGTGGAGACTATTAAGTTAGACTCCATTAAAGAGCACTGTCGCAAACTTTCTAGAAGAAGAGAGAGCTTCAAGAGAGCTGCTACTCAATCGAACCCGCTGGTGGTAAGCGTCTGCGATTTTGTTACGGCCTAACAATTATTGAGGACCCCGCTGGCCCAACACATTCTATCGGAAAAAGTTGACGCCATTACGCTCGCTAACGACCCTAAACACACAGGTAAAATCATAACCGTTTCGTAACCACCCGATGCCAATAGGCATATTCCGGACAGGCAAGTCTCCCACTACAAACGGTGTATGAGGTTCGTGCCTCACAGAAGGCGCCCTTGTGACACAGTGTTCTAGGTTGATGGTTTTCTCTCGAGGTGTCCACGCCAAGGTCAGAGCTCTTCTAGCTCGGTCTTCCCCAAATCCCGGTGACGCTTTTAAGGCCCTATTGGCCAACAGCATACTACACAATCGAAAAATGATTAAAATTGAAAATTAAACCGGATTGAATTATTTTTTCCCTGATTGGAGTTACTTATCTTGGCTTTATAATATACTAAAATAATACTTTAATTAAGAAATTCAATGCTTTTACAATACCTACCTAAGTATATTTTAAAATTCTATCAATGAGCAAGCTACGTCATGTTTACGTACGTGTTCATACCACGTTAAATCTAATTCTAATGAATATATCTCCGGTTCTACTGTAGATCATGTCTTGCTTATTTGAACAACGGACTGGATTTAAGCCAAGAAGTCAAACTACTATTTGTTCGCAACAAATCTGTTGATATAAAGCTCATTTAGTCCTGTGTACTGTACTATCGTTTTCATCGACTTCCTTAGCTAAAATCAATGAACAATAAACACAATGAATTATAATACGTACTATAAACGTTTATAGTACTTGTTTATGATAGAAAATCTTGAAAGAATCTTAATATATAGATTTTCTATCCAAATCGAAATGTATAATTTCCATGGTTATGACTTTTATTTTATTTTTCTTCAATCTATTGTTTTTGAATTATTATTTATTTAATAATTTTACAGGTTTTATAATGAACTATTTATTATATTGAATGGATATGTTTTGTGAGCATACTTTTAACAAAAATAGCAATGTATAATAAAAAATTGTAATTCTTATATTAATATTTTTTTAACCAAATTAGCAAATTGCACTTAAAAAATATACTTCAAACACATATTTAAAAAAATGGAAAGTTTTTTATAGTTAATTAAATCTGAGTCAGAAGAGGCAATCATGGCAATTGTGCAAGGAAATGCAAAAATGGAAGGTTTATCTGAACAGGCACGTACCGTGGAAATTGAAATGATTTATAGTAAAAAGCATTCAAAATTGAGTAGGTACTCTAGAAGAATCGGCGCTCACGATTGAATATAAACTATTTTTTGTGCATTTTTAGAAACATTACGAGTTAATTGGCGGAATTTGAGGCAGTGAGAGGACAAATTGAAATAATTTCATATATCTTGTGAAAAATGAACCTAATACGAATCGTGTTTACACTCAGTCGCTGTCACTGAGCCTTGATAGATTCTTTTTACTATATTTATAAAGAGATATTTAAACGGTGAACATGTAATTGTAGCACATTTCATAGTTTATTTAATAACATAAATGTAACGTAGTCCTATTTCAATTAATATCAAAGTAAATTATTGATATCATTTAAGGTTAATAGCTCGAACTTGGTAATAAAAATGGAAATTTTAAATTAACATCATTTCTAATCACATATTTTAAAATGAAGATACATTTTCAAATTAAAGTTGTAGCTCGAGCAAAGGCAAGAGGAGATTAAAAATCACAGCGCATTTGAACTGCAAGTTAGTCAGTTGCAGTGACATGAAACTGGTCGATGCGATGATTTTAGTTGCGAGCTTTGTAGAGTACTAACAAGCTTTTAGCATAGTTACTTGCACTTAATTTTATTTAAGAATTTCATATAAAATCATTTTTAAGAATTTATTACACACTATAATTGACCATCGCCTTACGAAAATATTTATTACGCAAGTTTTTTAATATTATTAATTCATAGCGATTCTAGTTAATATAACTAAATACGGCTATATATACTTATTAGTTTATATTTAGTAATTAAATGTTATATGAAGTTGGAAAATTATTCAACAATTAAATTAGGAAAAATACGTGGCATTTGTCTATTGCAACAAGTTAGGAGAAATCATAAATGTTTAATTTTTAGTACAAGTAAGAATTACAAATAGTAAATCTAAAATAATATGTTTAAAACGTTACTCTCTCTTTCTGTTTATATACATATACATACATATATATATATATATATATATATATATATATATACAGTCACACACACACTCTAATTCGGACTCCTTACTCCGTACTGGGATCGAACCCACAACCAGTCGCGTTCACAGTCAAACGCTGTCACACTGCGCCACGATTGGCCTCCTGCTGTAATATATACATTTCTTTATTCTAAAAATATATTTTTTTCTATAATCCAGATTCCGTAAAATTCATCACGTGTTTATGCATGGGAATACCATAACATCAATTTTACAAAGCTTTTCAACATAAACTTTAAGATGATTCACGTTTAAGTTATTTATAAAGACAAAAAATGTACTGTTAAATATATGAAATATAACATTTGAGACGGATCTGTTAAAAATTACCAGGCTTTTAACGTGGCCTTGGTATATAAAGTAAATATGTATGTAAATATTAAGGGAAAATAAATAAGCCACTTGTATCTGTTTTCACAATCAAACCTTGAGTAGGTTTGATTATAATATATTACCATAGCCGCATCAGCATCGCCTACTCTCATTCAGCTTAAGAATTTTCTTATTTTAATAATATCATTATAAATGGCCTGTTGTGGCGTAGTAGGACATCGTCTGACTGTAAACGCGATCGGTTGTGGGATCATTTCCCACTCGGGAGAATTATTGTATTTAATTTATTTTGTCGCTCTGATTAGACTAAACGCGGCGTTAAGTTTCGCCACTTAACATGCCATTTCTCGAATTTGGCGGAAAGCGGAGTACGGAGTGTCCTTACAATAGATACTTCCTGTCTACCCTTCTATGCAGAATAACGCGTAAGTCTAAAAAAAATAGTCTAAAAAATTATATGATAACATGTAATTGATTCAAAATGAAATATTTATACAACAAAGCTTGTGATTTATATCCTATAAGATTACTACTAAATCAAGTCTAAATTTCCAATTCTACCTACATATCGAATATCTATTTCAATGCGAATATTCGTTAACCAAATTGAGATACACGATCGCGGCTTCGCTTCATAAATATGTACATATCTACGACTAATGATGAATTACTACGCATATTTGGAATGAATATCTGGGACGTTTATTTAAAATACATTTATTTCTATTTTTTACGAATTAGAGACAAAGTTTAGGAAATTCCTATTTTAGCTGCAAGAAATGGCAATACCCATCAAATTTAATTGAAATGATTAATAAATATCTAAAACATGACTTTGCGCTTATTAAATCAAAAAGTCATGTTAAGTAACATTACTTCATATGCAAGCATTTCCCGTGCTATAAGTAGTTTATAGATAGAACTCAGCTAGTTTTCCATCAATTCGCTTTAGACCTATGGACCATGTCAAATTATTAGAAAAATAAAAATATTTGTTTTATTTTTATATATACTTCATAATTATATTTTACTATAATCAAACTCAAAACCATCGTGAAAATCACATTTTTCCTGTATTTGCATGGCATTAAGGTATTTTCGTTTATATATTTATCATGCATTTAGAACTCTTATAAAAAATCGCTCCCTCTCTCTCTCTCTCTATATATAAATATATATATATATATATATATATATATATATATATAAATATATATATATATATATATATATATTTATATATATATATATATATATATATATATATATATATATATATATATATATATATATATTATCACTACTTTATAAATAATTTTACCAAACACACTTTATTACTAAGCATATGAACTTTATCATTCACTTTTCTTATTCACGCGTAAATCTCATAATCATCACGTAATATATGTACGTAGTAGCGTTTTGACATTTTACGAACCTTTTAATTTATTCATTGTAAACAGAATGTTAGCGAAGCGTTAATAGATTTTACTTCACGGACAAGGAACAAATCCGAGGAGACGTGATGTATTTTCTTGTAATTAACAAGAAGCTTGAATAAAATTTTAAAATTATAAGTACTTTTCGCATAGCAGTGTCGGCTTGAAATTTCCCCCAAATTCGACATATCGCGTGTCGAGTAACGGAGCTCAACGCCGCGGTATGTCTTATCAGAGCGAAGAAATAAAAATTATTGAAATATAATCAATCCCCCGAGAAAGAATCGAACCCACAATCGATCCCGTTTACAGTTAGTCGCTGTCCCACTACGCCACGACAGGCCTCATACCTGTGTATGTGTAATTAACGCTTTTTGAAAACTTTGTTTTCTTGGAAGTTATGTACGACTTAACATTACTAATAATTACAGATAATTAAATACATTATCATTATTATTTTTGCTATGCATTAGGCAAATTTGAAGTACTTTTTTAAGGTTCTTTTTTGCTTAAGATTTTTAAGTCTTTTAAATTGTATGCATATTGAGGTCGGTCGTGGCACAGTGGGACAGCGCCTGGCTGTGAACGCGATCGGTTATGGGTTCGATTCCCACTCGGGGGTAGTGATTATATTTAAAATATTTTCACTTACTACTACCACTCGACACGCAATGTCTCCAACTAGGTGGAAAGTGAATTACAGAGTGTCTTGACTCTAAGTACTAAGCTATGCGGGATAAAAGCGTGACGCTTATTGTATGCATGTGTCATTATAATAAACTGTTTGGTGTAAGTAAACAAGTTTATATAAGAAATAAAATTCGAACACGAACTCTTTATCTCTGTTTGTATTTCATAAATAGTAGGTATTAAGGTAGACATAAAGTAAAAAATCTATAAAGTTTAACCGTTTCTATTGAACTCTATGTTTCAAGGATGTAGCAGCATTCGCCTGTTTACCCATACGAGCAGACGGTCTATGAATCAGTCCGCAATATTTACATTTCTTTGTAATCATTAAACCAACTTTGAAGTTGCCTTTTTTATTAATTGATTTGGCAGTTCGGCATTTAAATTAAGCTAACGATTTTTCTTTTATTTCGACTAAATCGTTAACACAATTTTCTTAAAATAAATCATTAAAATCGAGATCTGTACCTATATCCAATGATTATTATTTATAAAAAGACAACTTCTACACTAAATGATTGTTATTTACGTTATTTCATTTGGTAAGTCAAAGTAGCTCAGTGGGACAGCCAGGCTGTAAAGGTTGTGAGCTCGATTTCTACTCGATATAAACAATTTACATTTCACCGCACTCGTAAAACAAAGCAAAATCGACACGCAATGTGTCGATTTTGGGCAAAAGGCTCACCCTTCTGTTCTGAGTATGACAAACATTAGGTTATTTTTGACCTTTGCAATGCCGGACAAAGTATGTATAACTATATAGTATAACTATTAAAACTGACACCACCCTGTTCACTGCGTTAGGTAGCAAAGCGTAAAGCGGCGATATATCTAAACATAACTGAAAACTAAAATATTTTAAATAAAAATAGAGAGAAATTAAGAAGTAAAGTGGAAAATAAATCTATTACCATACGTATGGTTGACATATCTCACCATACATAATAGCGCCATAATAGCGTTACATAAACATGTTAGAAGTTATATAAAAAAAGTTCACGTAGTTTCTGCATAGAAAATAATTTTTATTAAACTCATCTTCCCGCCCTAAAGGGATATTGTTAAGAAAAACCCTTTCCAGCTCAGTGCCCACAATCTAATTCTCTACATTACGTTATTGAAAATTATCCAACTATAACGATCAATTGTTATAAATTTGTACGTGAGTTCACCATCAAATTACTCGCATTGTTACATCTTCAGCACGTTCGTATATTATTACATATTTTAAATTTATTATTAATATATTTAAAATTAAGAACAAATGTTTATTTTTTATAAATTCAAGTGTATATAATATGTACAATTTCAAATCAGATAAATATCTCATTTTAGCGGTACGTAGTAAATCTTTAAATCTCTTAATAAACTCGCCAGCCTTATCCTCATCAAATGTGTCCTCGCTTTCATCTTTTAAACCACTACACGAAATTTTATATATAAAAGCATTTTTAATCAAATTTTACATCTTTAAGCTAAAATATTAAAATGTACTTATGTATATAAGATTATTTTATTTCGATGTATCGATGTTATATCATTTAAAATATAAAACATTTTTAAATCGTTTAATATATTTATTGACTAAATAATAATATTGTTAGTAAATATAATCAATTCTTAATAGCAATGTATCTGAGAGTAATAAAAAATAATCATTACATTCTGAAAATAACACCTATTACAGTAATGTTCTCAGTAAAAAAATAGTTTTTATTCTATATAATAATAATTAATTTTAGATACAATATGATATTTACCCTCTTCTTATCCCTCGATGCGGTATAGAGCACCCACCCAACGTACACAAACATGATAAGAGCGGGTACCACGAGACTGGCTACTACCGGTATCCGTCGAACCCATGCGTGGTAAAACGCCACTATTAGCAAACTTATTCCAACCAAAATCGCAATATAACGGCCTGTTCGTTGTCTCTCTTCCTGGAATTAAAGGAATTTATTATTTAATGAAACTTAACTAGTTAAGTCGCTCCCAACATCGGGCTTTTATTAGGAATAGTTTTCTATATGTTAAATAAAACTTATATTAGTTTAGAAATAAATTTCAATTGAAACAAAATCAATACTCTATTAGTATAAGCAGATAAAATGATTATGAAGTTTCAAAGCTTATTTAGGTAAATAGATTTAATCCAACTTTAGTGGTGCGAAACATGCTTCGTCTGTTAATGGATTTCATACAAATCATACCTCTCTAATAACAATAAATTATGTAATTTCATCATACGATTCTCATTCCAAAGCGCTTATGTTAAAGACTATTTTGGTATACGCCATTTTAGGAGTTGGTGGCTGTACGATTATGTGTTTTTGGATTACGAACGATCCCAGGGCACCTGTCGAAATTTCTCCTCTCAACACTACCAACTAGTCAATCAACAATATTGATTGAATCATAGTATTCGGTTAAAACTTCGTACTTGCTTATCTTGCTTATTTTATAAAGTTTCCATAAATTTTTATTAATACAAAAAAGTCAATGCTACCCGCATTTAATAATACTTTAAAACTAAATCAATTAGTTGACACAGCTAAATTACTTGTATGTTTCATAATTCAATAAAAACTTCAATTTTATAACGTCTATAAACAAAGTTATAAACATCTATTTTCTTTAAGTATTTTTAATGAGCCTGTTTGAAATAGAACACAAATTAAATTAGATGCGCTTTGTGTTTCACTAATGCTAGAGGCTTTATTCATATTGTATGCTAATACTGCTTGTAAACGGAAATTATTAAGCACTGTTAATTGCACGTCTAATGATGATTACAAAATCATGCAAAAACAGTTGAACGGATTTATATGAAATAAGCTGAAACCGCGACTTCATCTGTGCGAAATTTAACATCTCTGGATCTTTATTTTATAATTCTACAATAAAAGTAGCATAAATTAATCCTTATTTACATAGCTATGAAACTGTTGAAAATTCCGTCATAATTGGTCTAATCGGAGACAAAGATTAGCCGGAAGATACAGACAAAACGGACAAATACCATATTACAAACAAACAAAAAAATGGGTAAAATATATACAAATAAATAAAATTGAAGAATTATATTTATTTGTATAGATTTTACCCACAGCATAATCTGATTTACATATATCTGACGTAACCCAACCCTCGATAAATTTTGAAGTTTGTAACATTCATACAGTAAATATGTGAATCACTTTTTTCTTTAATACAAAATAGAAAAGAAAATAAATAAAAATTATGAAAACCAATTTTTTGGGACGCAAATTTCAAGATTTTAAGAGCCATCATGGCGCAGTAAGACAGTGTCTGACCATAGAACTCATAGCAGTGAATTCGATTCGCACTCAAGAAAGTGATTGTATTTAAATAATTTTTACTAAGCCCCTCTGGTAAACCAAAACGCGGTGTTGTGTTGAGCAACTCAACATATAAGGTCTTGAATTGGGCGGGAAATGGTGAACGGAGTTCATGACACTAGATTCTCTCTACCTACGCTATATAGGATAAAGAGTGAAGCAATTTTATTTAGTTACATACTTTTGCGCACAGGTGATACATAAGCTTTTAAAATGTTGTGAATGAAAAGAAAAAAACGGAGCATGTGCACTCCGGGTATAAATGTTTGTTTTTGATATGGATATAGTTATTCATGTTTCGCTTTGCCGTTGATGAAGTATGGCACAATAATTTAAATATAATAATTCCTCCGAGTGAGAATCGAATCCACAACAAACGCATTTACAGTCAGTCTTTGTCACATTGCACCACAACCGGACTCAAATCTTCATACATTTATGCATAAAAATATTTAATGATAATTACAAATATATTTTTTAAAATAAATCTTAAGTAGATAATATGTAATAACCGCAAAATGAAATAATAAATAAGGACCGCAGATTATGTATCTGCGGTTAGGAAGGAGAATGAAGAAAAATATGCAAACTAAACAGAAAATTTAACCTATATTTTTAATTTTTTCAAGTTCAAACTTTTTCGCAAATTACCATGGAATCAGAAAGAATCTACTGTCCAGTTTCCACTTTGTGCCCAAAATGTGGCGGAACTCATGAACACGTCTTACTTGAGCGACGAATTTAAATAGTTTATAAATATAATTATTCCTTCGACTGGAAATGCAACCATTATCCCACGGCTCGCCATAATGGCTTTGTTCGTCTAATTGCATATATTAGTAGAAAGACATTCGCTGCTTTGAAACTCCGAACCTATATTATTAAAACGTGAAAATGAAAAATACATCTTAGTCCGGTTTCAGTCAAACGATGTCCCAATGCAAAATGAAGTAATTTTATTTAACTTGTCGTGTTAGTTAAAGAATGTGAAATCTTGCAAGCATAATTTAACCCGTTTCTTCGATTCCATTCAATATTATTAAACCGCCGATATAATTGCCCCAGTCTCTTGTCAAAATGGCCTATAAATACCAAAGAAAAACCGAATCACTTTCTCAACCTTCAAATTCACAGAATAGTGTTAGGTTCCAATTCTCCAGTGCCCCGATAGAGTAGCCTAGCTAATAAAAATTCCAGTAGAAGTGATATTTTCTGGAAATCACTGGATCGATATGATCCAGTGATTCCCAGAAGCGTTAGCTAATGTAATAATGATAAAATATTGTAAAATTAATTTTATTTCGTAAAATTTTAATTTGGACCCTCTTTATGTATTAGAAAATATGTAAAGCGGTTTTTTATAATTTTTAAAGCTACAATTTCTATAATCAAATGTTTTGTAAATTTCTCTTACAAAAATATTTTACAAATATAAATAACCTAATAAGTTCGTAATATTGTTATTAGTTCGTAATATGATAGACCAATAAATAAATAATTTAATAAATAAATATTGTTGTACACCTAAAGTGGCCGTCACAACAAATGGCGGATTATAAATTTTTGACAATCCAAATAATGTTAAAGGCTTGTTTTGTAAAATACAAATTATAAGATATTATGAAAAAAAGTGTTTTTAAAAATATATAGTATTCTTTATTAACATTTATGAAGGAGAAATACGTTGAATAGAGTAGTTGTCTGGTTGTGTAATTCAAAACCTACAACGATCCCATATCATATTTTAATATATGCTTTTAAACTGGGCCAGTATGGAATTAGTGTGATAGAATAATAATTAAAATATCAAATATATTACAATGTAAAATATAATATTTATTTGTTAGAATAATAATGAAACGGTAAAAGCCGCTATTCATTTTTTTTGGCCACAAGGCGGTGTGAATTACGAAAAAATGGAAGCGTACATATGTTTACCTTTCATAATGTAGTGTAATTTAGTAGTTGCTGTTATGAAAAGTTTAATCTAGGTGCTTTTAATAATAGAGGGGAATAAAAATCGTTTACTCTTATTCTACGTGACATTGGCAAGTTAATTGTGCTCTGAAACAACAAGTTTATTCTTAATTTTATTAATGTAATTTTTAATTTGTTATTAATTTAATTTCGATGTAATGTGCTAGTCATTATTTACCTATTATGTATACATGAAGACTAAGTTTCTCTAACAGCGATTGTCTGTAATGTTGGACCGAATTGAAACTGAGGTGGCCTTTCAAACCCCCTCGTATCTATTTCATATATATATATATATATATATATATATATATATATATATATATATATATATATATATATATATATATATATATATATATATATATATATATATATATATATAATTGATCTATTCAAATTTCGATTCGTCAATTAATATGAATTATCAGTGTTGTGCTAGTGTGAATTATCAGTGTAGTCCTGCTTAAATTATCAACCACCAGCTAGTAAGGCAGTCCCGCTGAGCAGAGCTGGCGAGAAACTCAACAAATACTCTTTTAAAATATAATTTTACAAATAAATTTACAACTAAGATTAGTTTTGCGAGTGAGTATCAACAGCAATTAATTCCAGACATTGATATCAGTATAGTAATCTCAGATAATATACTGAACAAAAACTTTATGATTAGCTTTGATTTGTTCAAGTGGTCGGTCTGTATTTATTCTTTGTTTTTTTTTTGCTTTCTACATTTGTCCCGCAGCAGGACAGACAAGAATTTTCCAGTGTAAGTCTCAAATAAATTTTAATATTACCACTTCCCTGAGTAAGAATCAAACCCACAACCGATCCGAACCGTTTACAGTGTGACGCTGACACACTGCGCCACGAGCGGCCTCATAAAAGGTGGAATTACTAAAGTTACTTTTTATTACATCTTATTTTATTTTTCCTATATTATACATTAAATATATAGACATAAAAATGACAAGCCAGGCCAAAAGCCACATTCACTTAGCGCCGCTCTCAAACTAATTTATCTTCTTTTCTTCTTTTCTTTGTACTTCCTAGAAGGTCTTCAAATTGTTTTACATTCATTTCGATTATCTTATTATTCTTACTATTCGATTATCTGTTACAAAGATTTTTCTCCAAGCACATGAGCCTTTTATTTTTTATGCCATTTACACTTTTTTTTAGTTATAGACAAGACTTGCAAGACAACGCGGTTATTTAAATATAATATTCAAAATCTACATAGTTTTTTTTACTAATTTGAAGAGGACGAGCAGATCTCAGTAGAACAACGAGAAATAAAATATATAATATGCCTATGTATAACTTGTTTCACTTTGACACCTCTATAGATGTCAAAATGAAAGAAGTATGGAGGAACTGTAGTGACTGGCGCTCAATTCTCTATGACTGTCGCCTCTAAAGATAAGATAAATATTTTTTAATTATATGAAATTTATTTTATCGTTCTAATTAGTTTATTTGTCAAAATTACTTTTTTGTTAATTAGTAAAACTATCAATTTTAATTCAATTAGAAGCAAAACGTTTCTTTTATTATATTAATGCTTAATTAATTGTATCGTTGTTTTAAGCGAATATATAAATATTGGTCAATTAGTAAAATTCACAAGAATTTACGAACACACGTAACAACATGGCTACTTCAATTAGTATCGGAAAATAGATTGTTAGCTAATGGTAAACATTTCCGTCTTAGACAATAAACATTCCATTAACAAATAAGGTAATTAAAATAAACTAAACAACAAATCTATCTATTTAAAAAATAATGATATGATATTTATTAGAAAAGTTCTTGTATTTATTAAAATTACCTTTACAGAAGTGGGAGGAGGCTCTGTATGAAGCAAGTTGACTGAGCTCCTTACCTCGTTGTTCAGTTTCAGATTCATTGCGCTGTCAAATGAAAAATCCTTTTAAGATTTGCAAACTACACTACCGGGAAAGGCACAGATTCTAAGTTACCGAGGGTAAATAATTTCATGGAATCGTTCAAAATAATAAAATTAAATAATATATTCTATAAATTGAAACATATATAACAACACACCTAACACTGATATCACTCATAAAAAAATAATGAAGATGCGTATTCGGAACACGCAGTATTTGCGTGTGCGCGTACACCGGGCACCGGCGCGTTGCAGGCAGAACTAACGAGACTGCAAAATTTTAACGCTGTATTTACATTGCCCGTTAAAAACGCGTTAAACTCACTGAACAGTGTATCACTCACGGCTAAGCTTTAATGCTTCCCTGATTTCCTTCAAGAAACAATAGTGTAATTAATCATTTAGAACGTATATATCGACGTCTGAAACTTGCCAGAGCAGTGCTTTATTTACTGAACGGAGTTAACCAACCCACTGACTATAAACAATTTTTGCTAACCATCAAAATTTACGACATATGAAACCGAAATCAAAAATTGCAAGTTCGCCGCCGGGCGTTGAGTGATGCTTTGCGGTTTACACATTTCAACGTTGTTTTTTTCTATATTCGTTTTCAACACAAACAAACGTAGCGAGGTAACAATAACTGAAATCGACGTCTGTTTTACAACTTCTTTCAAATACCAGACGAGGATATCGATAAATGTCTATAGAATAGATCAACAGAAAATGTCGGAATAACTGAGTAATAGGGAGTTCCAAGAATTATTTATTTTTCAAGTAAAGTAACTTAACTAAGAATTCAGTTTCACAAACTTACAGACGGCACGTGCAAAATAAAACTAGTTGTAAAGTAAAACTTCAAGACTTCTCATTTTATTTCTGAATCATTTAAGCGTTATACCTAATATTTTTGTTTTAAAAACAGCAGCTCCACGCTTTATTATTTAGTTGGGGACCACCTAGTGTCAAGAAACATCGTGGACTGCTTTCCACCCAATATCGAGACATTGTGTGATAAGTGCTAAACTCAACGCCGCGTGTTGTCTTATAAGAGCAGAAGAATGAAAATAAATTTTAAGTACCAATCCCATAATTGGGAATCGAACGCATAACCGCGCCTCATAATCTGACGCTGCCCCACTGCGTTACGATAGTCATTTACTTTCAGCTATTTTCTAATTTGATTTATTTTATATATAAAAAAACTCCATAATAATGTAACATATATGTATGTATTTAACTTGACACGAATATTTCAATATTAGTGTCAAGTTAAATACATACATATACGTCATAAATAGAGACTTAAAATACTACATTTTGTCTAAGAAACAATTGAAATTGTTAATTTTGCATTATTTACATTAATACTTTGAACCCTGCACTGAATCAGACTGGTATAAAAAACGCTAGAAGCTAAATAAAAACGCGCTAATAACTAATGACATATATCGATTACCCTCGTAATTAACGGACAACTCCGAAAAAAAAAAGAACGATAAATCAATCTGTTCTGGACTATTAAATCAATCGTCACATGAACGACAGAACCTTGACTTGGTCAATATATAAAGAGGATGGGGAAAAAAATTAATTATAAATATTTTTCCAAATGGAATTCAAGCCTATAACTATAGCACTAAGGCAACTTCAACCTACTCTCATCAAGTGTCATAATACAAACAACAAAGTCCTTCTGTAAAATTAAATTCCTAGAAAATTTTCAAAGATTTCGCACAATTAAATCGTAATATTGCGTACTAACATTTACATCTACTTATTCCGTAATTATATTTCTCTCTGTCATCAAGTCAATGACTTGTAAATAAACCGTCCCATTAAACAGAGCTTTCGAAACTTTTCCATTATATTATTATTTGCGTATTGTTTTAGGCTCATGGAAAATTATTTTCATATAAATCAAAATTATTTCATTTTAGAGGCTTATGTCATTTGAGTGCTTGAAGCACTTTCGGAAAATTAGTGATTGTAAATAATTTAATGGAAGTGCAATTATAAGTACATATACTGTTGTATCTCCATAGCGCTAGTTATTTAATATTAATTATTAGTAAATTAGCTATAGTTCTTTATAAAATAAACTAAAAACATATTATAAAAATGTCTTTGATTTTAAGTTTATTGAATTTAACTTAAGTATGATATGTCGTGTACAGTTTAACATAATCGCCTCCTAGAAATTCTAAATAATATTCTAATTAATATTAAAGACATCGGAATAATACAAAATTTGTACTGGAGTCAAAGTGCAACTATTAGAGTAGATGGAGAAGATTCCAAGGAAATTAATATCAAAAAAGGAGTACGACAAGGTTGCATTTTAGCGCTAACTTTATTTAACATATATTCAGAAGGGATTGTGACAGAGGCTCTCGAGGACTCGAATTGTGGTATCAAGATAAATGGTTGGCTTATTATTAACTTGAGGCACGCCGATTATATAGTCCTCTTAGCATCAACGGTGGCCGAATTACAAGTAATGGTTAATCGAGTTAACGAGATAAGTGCTAAGGCAGGATTAAAAATAATTATCACCAAAACAAAAGTTATGAGTATCTCTACCAAAATCAACCCTCACTGCAACATATTTGTAGCAGACCAAAGAGTAGAACAGGTGGACATATAGAAACATGGCTTACACAAAAATGGGACACTGACATGGAGATAAGAAATTGCATCGAAATCGCTCGTAGTGCGTTTGGAAAAGTGAAAATGGTACTATGCAACAAAAACATCAAGATTCCACTCCATGTACGCCTGGTATGTAGTTTCATATGACCCATATTTTTATACGGATGTGAGTCTTGGACCATCAAAGAAGACCTCAGGAAATGTATAGAAGCGTTTAAAATGTCGAATGATGAAGTTCTACGCCGAGTTGACCAGAGACGAAAGCTTTTGCAAACCGTCAAACAGCGTGAAGTTGCATATCTAGGACATGTGCTGAGACATGATTGGATTGAACTTTTGCAAGTAATAATGATGGGAAATGTTACCGGAACAAGAAGAAAAAAGTCATGGGTTAGGAAGATCAGAGAATGAAGGGAAAACATGCGCTGGAAAGATCTTCCATTTAGCCAGAGACCGGGCAAAATATGGGAAGCTGATTTGGGAAAACCTTCAATAGTTGGAGTATTATAAGTTAGAGTACTATAAGAAGAAGAAGAAGATGATGTGTCATGAAAAATCAGTTATCCTATTAATTATAAAAGGTATTTTATTTTGCCTAACTATTAAATCATAATATCGACAGATTTCCGGCGGAAAGCATACTTATCGTTAAAACTTGCTCATTTGTTTAAGAGCCCTCATAAATTTTACGATTTATTACGTTCCGCTTCATGTTAAGATACATATGTACATCCCACACAAAACTTTAAGATTGTTTAAAGTGCTGACATAAGCTTTTTAGATATTTAAAAATATTTTGCTGAGTTACACAACAGTTTATTTGACAGCACTCTACTGCTACATGTTCTATTAAGTATGAAATAGTAATGATGGTTATTTTTACAGCAGTAGTTACATAAAATTATGATGAAACGATTCTTCTAAAGAACCTTCTAAAGATCTTCTAAAGATTCCTGTGATTTGAGAACCTACATAACATATGTTAATAAGTTATCAACATTGTCTAGTATAGAAAATTAGAAATTACATATTAAACTTCAAATACTAGTATTATATAAATATAAATATACTACACACCTCCAGTACAAACATAACTGTCGTAAAGGTCAATGGAGGAATAAAATAAATATTATAAAGCGACAATTACACTACATTATGTTCATGATTAATTGATATGCATAGTAGAAGACAAGTGATAGTCAGAAGTGGGCTAACCACGCACTAAGTATGTCATTGAACTGTGGCATTATGCCCGTTGCAGTTGCCAAGCAAGTGACACCATAACTCTCGTCTGGCAACGATTGATGCCAAAAGTAACTGCTAACATTAGATAACGACTTTACTTTTAATTCTTTCAACACCTTTGGAAGTTTAATAGCTTAGAAGGATTCCAATGTTAAAATATGTACATCTATTTATATATATTTAAAAAGAATAGTAGTATGAAAGAGCAGTTAAATATTTTATGAAAATTATATAATGTATTAATTATTACTATTCCTATTTTTTTAATTTCTTGATTTTTAGGACTCTTTTAATTTATTATTATTAGCACTATATACTGATATATACGCCGTACCTATTGTTTTGTTTTGCCTTATTTGTTTAATTCCTATTTATTTATTTACATAACCTTTAAATTGCCTACAACTAGAGTTACAACGCAGCAGAACAACGTCTTACTGTAAACGAGGGTGTTTGCGAGTTCGATTACCAGTCGGGAGAAATTATTTTATTTTTAAAATTTATTTTCAGAAAAAGCATTGATTATGCCCCTTAACATGCAATATCTCAATTTCGGATGGAAAGCAGTCAACAGAGTATCTTGACACTCGGTTGTCTTTGACTACTCTTCTCTGAAGGATAAATCATGAAGCTTTACTTGTATTTTTAGTTTTACTCAACTAAACCACCGTTCGTTCATTCATAATAGTATCCAATCATTTAAGGTTTCATATTGAAACACATTAATATTTGTGTGTAGCTTTAGTTGGTGTGAGTTATGCCCGCTGGGCCTCTATAAAAACCTATCCAGTGTGGTGGGAGTTACCGTGTTACTGTGAGTCAGTCTTTGCAGCGAATCACAAAGATAAGTGTAAGCCACTGAATCGAAAGCAACATGTGAATTTCAAATCCCTTGGAGAAACTACGGAATTACTAGCCACATCTCAGTGGATAATACCAAAGAGGCTCCCAGTACAATCCCAGGCAGACATGCTTTATTCCCATAAAATTTCAGCATCTTTTTTTATAAATGTACTAACAATATTTGCTAATATGCTAATAGGTCGAAATTAAAATATGCAGGTAAAGAATAATAAATATAAATCAACTTCAACATATTGCATAGCAAAGTATAGTTATATGACATTGTATAAATAATGCCATTACAGTGCCTCACCTACCTTTACTCGGGAAGTAATGAGGTTAAGACAAACTAATTCCACCTGAGGGCTACTATTTGAGGACGACCGATAAGTCTATAAATGGACATTACATCTAACAATATTCAAAAGCTGTCACGAGTATTTAACTTGTATAAGGTAATTGTCTGAAAGACACTCGATAATTACATAAGAAAATTGAAATAGAAAAATACTTGTCAAAATTAGTTAAAAAAACGGTGCCTTAGCCATTTTTTTTTGCGTGATAAACGTTTTGAATTACATGTAAACATCAAAATTATGGAAAAGGTCGAGTGTGGTGGAGAGGGACAGCACCAAACTGTAAACAGGATCGGTTGTTGGTTTGATTCCCACCCGGGGAATGATTACATTAAGATTATTTTCATTTTGTTGCTCTAGTCAGACAATTCGCGGCAGTAGGTACTTCTTTTCTATTCTGCTATGCAGGCTTAAAAGCGTAAAGCTATAAAGCTTATCAGTGTACAAATCGGCAAATACGATTTGCAAATACGATATTTTAAGACGTTATATATATATATATATATATATATATATATATATATATACATAAACATAGTAATGCTTTACAAGAAAAATTAATTTAATTTTCTCTTCTTTTAACCTTTGTGCCATTTATATCTTTAGTACTGTGATATATTAGGACTGCATAAATGAGTGGAGCTACGTGATGCAAATCTACTTGTCATAAAAGTTTCATTAATAAGCGGAGATTTCAATTTAAATAAAGAAAATCGGAACAACTTCACGGTTACATTTTTTATAATAATATTCTATATTTATAAAAAGAGTAATATTTTTTATTGTGATATATTCGGTATCAGGTAATAACGAAAGCCACATTTAAAAAAACGTTTATTATTCTTAATTAAGACAACAAGTTCCCGGTTTGCTTCCCTAAAATCGATAAATAATCGATAAATAATCAAGAATGAGGTAATTGTTCGGCTAACAAATTGATGATGATATTAATGCAAGATAGAGCTATGTATGAAAGGCCTGAGAACTATGTCAAACTCAATTACAGTGCCGCTAGCTGGATATGGAACGAATAGCACAGTAGTTAGAGTGCTTATAGAGCTTCTTAGCAGCACGGGTTCGAATTCCTTTGCGTTCAAATTTTTATAAGTTTCCATAAATTGTGACAAATACACTAAGTATTTTTTTAGAAAATACTATATATTATTTTTTTTACAAATTTATTTATTTTTGTTTCTATTATTTTTCTTACATTTTTTTTTCGTTAAACTAGGACCTACATAAATGTATGTAGTTCTTGGTTTGACTCAAATTACAAATCTCATTAATTATTCTCTCAATTGCGTATTTTTCTTTAATTAAGATGATTTAAACCAAAAATGGTACTTTCAACAAGATTACGCGACGGATCGTAAAGGTCGATTCACCCAATCTTGGTTAGAATCGAACGGAACATAATCTATGAACAGTTCTAGATAGTAATACTTTCTCTAAACTCCATGTTAAGTTGGCCCTTAAAATATCGTTGAAAGTGAAGAATTTTCCCTTAGAATGACAGAATGTCTTGCATCCAATAGAGACTTCTATTGGCTGCAAGACATTCTGTCATTCTAAGGGAATTATTAATACATTCTTCGCATAATAGGTTATTCGAGCCAATTCTACTTCGAATAAGTTTTATATATTTTTTACCGGTTTATTATTTATATATTAAGCTACACACTGTAGTAGTAATAAATGTAACGTACAAAAAAAATGTTTTACTTTGTAACATTGCAAGACTAAGTAGTAAATAATAACGTAACTTACGTTACTATATCAGGTCTTCCATACATTTGATAATAGCCACTATAATATTTTAACATAAATTTTATTATATGAGCCTAACTACTTAATATTTTTCGTGAAGCTATACATTTAGAGACAAAACATTTTTTTCACAAAAAATTGCTGTAATGCCTGTTCATGTGCATCAGATAATCTCTCAATAAGGTGTTTTACCAAATGATATCGGTTTTAAAAATACATTTGGACGATCGTTAAGACAGTTACTCATCAGCGTGGGCTGTATTTACTACTACCCTGTGAATTGGCCACGTGGCGTGGCTATTTAAAGTGACGTAGTTTAATCTTGAAACATCATGTAAAAAATCTTAGGAACAATCTGATTTTTTGCAGCGATGATGCTATTATGAAACTTCGCCGCTGATGCTGACGGTATTGACGTGCAGACATGTTTAAACGTTGTTTATTACTTTACCTAATAGGCATAAGATTAATGTTCGTCTTATAAACGAAGATGTTGATTCTTTCCGTAATGGAGATATTTTAGTGTTAAAACCACTTATCAATCAATTACCACCAAGCGAATGGAATTGATATTATTCTGGTCATGAACGCATACTTTTTTAGAGACATATATAACATAGTTTTGTTAGAATTTTCGAAATTCACATTTAATGTATAGAAATTTAAAATAGTAGAAAATTATTGGTTTAGTATTTTTTCTTCCATATAAACTGGTTTATACTGAAATACGCTAGCTGTCAATTGCAAGCTAATCTTCATTCATCATTCATCTAATAGTAATCTGTTTTAAAATATTTTATTTTTTTCGATAAAAGGGGTACGATAAACGCTACATTTCTTAAGGTCACAGCCTTTATGTCAATATATCTTACATAAATTAATTACGCATATCTCCGCTCTATAAGTGTATAATAAAGTTCAATGTTTATGGTTAGATATTTTTACTCCTTCATGCAAAAACTGTTTTAAATACCAAATTACTTGTAAAGGGCATGTACTTAAAAGAAGAAATAATAAAAAAGCTTTGCAGATTTTTCTTACTTATATTGATAGATTGATACCTCAAACAGGTTGTGTTTGACGGAATATCCCAGCATCACGCACTATTGATAACATTATCACATCATCAATATCAATAGACCAATATCTATAAAGATCAAGGTGTCTGATTTCATTAAGCAATTATTGTTTTGTGCATTCCTATAATGCAAGGATTGTCGTTGGATGCAGCTTATAATAGCTTGATTGAAATTAGATAAAATCATTGTGGTTAGATTAAAATCTTTAAAATTTGTCAATTTTTAAGTCATATTTATAAAAAAATGGTATTTATCAATTTTTATATAGAAACTAACTCGCAAATTCTTCAATATTCCAATTAAATATTACGTTTTTAAACTTTATCTTTACCTTCACTATGTGTTATCAGACTGGAGAAGAAACCAAATATAAATATATTTTCAGAAAGTGCAAATGGAACTTTTTTCTGATCCCTCTAAACTTTATTATACAATATTTTATTTTATTTTTTTACATACTTTGTATGTATACTGTATGTAGATAAGTAAAATAAAATGTGAGCCATAACATATTTGTATCATTGTCAGCCAAATAAAGTTATCAATTTCAAGTAGGCAATACTAATTTCATGTTGTTGATATTTATTAAAATTTAATTTCATCTCGTCTACTTAGGTCAAATCCTTAATGATCAATTGAGTTTATAAGTTTAAGTCGAATAAACTAGCAAATTATGAAGTGGTTTATAATACTTCTATGAAATCCAAGCCATAACAATAACTTAGAAAAGAACATATAAATAAAGATGTGAGAGCTGTCGTAAAAGCGCCTACAAACATCTATTGTTTAAGCTATAACGTGCATAATAAAGTCCCAAATTAATATCCTTTTGTTATATCTTTCTTTATATTTTGACGCGAGCTCGTTCAATTCTAAACAGTGTATTATTTTAATGAGTCATAAAGAATGTCAGGCGCGGAACCAAAGAGCTTCATGAGGGAAATTTACAAACCGTTTTAAATCGCTCATGACCCGATTAACGAAATTATGTCATAACGATATATCATGTACCTATTGTTTATAAGTGGTACGTTTTCTGCATTTTTTTAATATTAATAATTTCTCATTTTTATACATTAATTCATTCTCCGATATATTTTTATAAACATAATATGACTTGGAGGAAGTATGATGAAGTAGATGATAGTTGATAAAGTAAAGACCTGCCAAAAGCCAGAAAGGCCAAGGCTGTAGATTCTGGGTTCGCTTAGTCTATAGCATAGTATATGGAATAAAAAAAATCCTAAATTGAATTTTGTCTCTTAGGAACATACTTTCATAAACAAGTACAAGTGTTTCGTGCTATTATATATATATATATATATATATATATATATATATATATATATATATATATATATATATATATATATAAACATTCAAACATTTATTAGTTTTAATATTTATTTAATATTCTGAGACATTTTCATCATAAAAATGATTAACGATAAAATACCTTATCTAACTTCAGTCTTAGTCAGCAAGAGCTGAAAAGATTAATGGGTGAAATTAAAGTCTCACATCCGATTTCCCTCAAACCCCCACATAAATTTAAAGTTTCCGGTCTGTAAGTAATGTCTTTTCAAAGGGTAATGTTTATCGATCTCAAAATTTTATTCACGCTCGCTGCCATTACTGACTTTTACAACCCTGTTTAATGTTTCAGCGAAACAATGTAATATAAGCTATTTAAATATAGCCGATAACTTAGTCCCTGAGATATGTACATGCTAATTTAAAATAAATATATGAAATTTTAGCAGTTCCGAAGAGTCTAAAAAATAGAATGTGTTATAAAATGTACATCGATCGACTGATGTACATTTTATAACACATTCGATCACACATTGATTCACATCTATCGAAATTTTCTAGCTAAATAAGCTACATCTATAATAAAAATAGGAGAGATGGGGTATAAGTACAATACACAAACAGCCGTTGTTAACAGTTGTAATGACTTTAACATGTTATATTTTTTTAAAAAATTTGCCCTAAACTCTTGCCCTACTATACTCAAATGGCTAATAATCACATTATTCTTGTTGGCTTATAATAAAAGCTTACAGCTACTACGTTACTAATATAATATAGGAAATGTCCGAGTTTAGCCAAAATTTAAAAATGTGCTTTATTTAAAATGGCATTCATCTTAAAGCCCTCCTTTATTTGTTTCACAATGGTATACACCAAAAAGGTTAAACTGTAGTGTTTACCTTACTTGTTTAGAATTGGCCAAGCAAGTCAAGGTAGGATATTTGCATTGCGCTCTGCTAAGCACCTATTGGCACTTGTGCAAAAAGACTGAATGTGACTACATCTAACTTTGCCGGAAATATTAATAATAATTTTATATTTTTAGCTATATTACTGTATTTTGCTGATAAAACCTGTCAATGTACTATGGATTGCTTTTAAAAGTCAAACATCAACAGTTGACTAATCATAGAATTATATTTTACATCCGTTTCAAGTTGTTCTTTACGAAAGATACGAAGGAGTTACTTCACCCCGTTATTCGACTGTGCCCTCGTACACATAAAGAGAATGAGGGAGCGAGTTAGTAATTACATAAAAAAAATTGTATTTTGGCATCTATGACTAAGAAATAGTTATCCATAGACGATAAATGCCGCCGAAATTTTACTTTCAACTACATGTAACTAAGATTATATTTTCAATAATATTACTTCTTTTATTTTAAATCTCTTACAGATCTTAGAGACTTTTTTTATATATTTTACCTATATAAAAAAGGTAAGTTACTTCAATAGCACACTTGAAGTGTATTAACTTAATTTAATAATTAAATAAATTATTATTTTTTTATTTTGAGTGTGTTATAGAGAGTATCTAAGTACGTATGAAAGGTAAATAAAATATCACTTCTTAATATCTTCTACGCATATTTTTTTCAATAACCGGATCCCATATTACTACTTGTCAAAAGTAATCCAAATACCAGAACATGTAATTTTAAATTCTTTAAACAAATATTAGAAAGAATATTCTTCAATATTCAACAATTAAAATTAGAGATTAATAAATTTAAAATATTAAAAATCCTAAGCATGAAGTAACAACCTAGTATCAAGTCAATACTCTGTTTCTGCCCATAACGCCCGCGTCATGCGTGTTACGTGATTTCATTTAATTTTTGAAATATGTTCGAATCCTAAATAAAGTAATTTATAAATAGCATTCTCTCTTGCCAAACTCTCTTTCTTAGAAGAAATCTTTGGGTAGCAGAAATTTATAAAAATCTTTTTAGTAATAGTAGTCGTGCTAACAACAAATATAAGTTGTAATAACCGTATAAAAATTTCCACCCACCCTTGGGTTAGTGAACATATGGCTTACGAGGATTTCGATAGATATGGGTTCAAGTTTCGCTGAATACTTTAAAAAAGTAAAGAAACTTATTTAAGTCGTTTATTTTACCATTTAATATAATTAACTAAAATTATATATAAAAATTTTTTTCATAGAGCAGTAGTTTCAGTCTAGTTGTTTCCGAAAGTTACCATAGAACCGGAGGATATTGTTTCAGCTTCCATATAGTACAATTAAAACATTTATAATTTTGTTCGTCTTTATGTTTGTTTCTGCTAATCTCTGGAACGAAGTTACTCCTTATTACATCATAAAGCTGATGTAATAAGGAGTAACTTAGATTAATTTAATTCAATAATGCTAATTAAATATCAAGAAATGTTAAATTACAAGTGGGCGAAGTCGCTGCAACATCTAGTTTATTACTATGTAATAAGTAGTTTCAATAGAGAGCTGATTATAAGAGACTCAAAAGAGAAAGGTTAAGAACAAATTCACTACACAATTAGATTTAATAGTTAGAGACCTAAAGCCTAATTCTGTTGTTGACATCGTTTAACTGTAAAAGCCATTGGAAGCCTGCGACCCATTTTCTCGCATGAAACATTGTATGTAGTTTTTATTAAATTTTTCACGAGCACCTTTATGGGTCTGAAAGCATGTGAATACTTGGCTCGTAAAGCTTTATAGTGTTTTACACTGACCGTTTTATTATTGAAATATAAAATGATAATATATTATGTATAAGAGTATAATAACAAGTTAAAGATAAAGATTAATTGCCATTTTTGTCTATTACAAAATAATGTAGCAGAGTATTTTTATTATCACAAAATACAGGCGTTTCCATATACATAATTAGCTTGATTATATCGAACTGAAATATATCGAACTGAAACAAATTAGAAAAAGAAATTAAAATTAGCACGCTTTAATTTACCTTCTCGTTGAAACCATGGTGTGACCTATTTCTTTGTGATTTCTTGGACTCGAAGGTGACAAAAAAATTAATATAAGGGAATGCTCTATCTATTTATTCTATAAATTATTCTTTAAGTGATAGCCGTATGCTAAATTCTTCTCAAAATTTTGAAAATAATTTTCTTTTGCGATGTCTGTAGGGCTTTTAATTCATTTTTCATCTTTGTACATATCTATAAGAGGCCATCCATAAATTAAGTGAAATGAATTTCGTGATTTTTGACCTCTCCTCTCTCCTTGTCACATGTCACATCTCTTTTGTGAGATTACCGTTGTCAATTGTAATTCATGGTTAGCCCTTAAATGCTTAATGTATGTGAAAATATATTTTAAATTTTCAATTTTATTGTATAGAATTTAAACAACTTCACGCTTTTTCTCGCATAGACAACCCAGTATTACAAGACACATCGAGACATTACGTGATGTATGACG
This sequence comes from Dryadula phaetusa, assembly GCA_032432895.1. Classification (NCBI taxonomy): domain Eukaryota; kingdom Metazoa; phylum Arthropoda; class Insecta; order Lepidoptera; family Nymphalidae; genus Dryadula; species Dryadula phaetusa. The sequence goes on from JAOYRS010000027.1 coordinate 308,791, forward strand.
AACTCAACACCGCGCTTTGTCTTTGTTTACATATGTAAAGCTTTTAGTCACAAAAAACAACAGCTTTTGAGAAATGAAACAATTATTAACTGATATAACATTTATTTCGTTTTGATGCACGTGTAAAAATAAATATAAGCTATTCACTAGTATAATATATTTAAAAGTTCGTATAAATAAGGCAAAGCTCGTAATAAATTGCGATTAACAATAAGTGTATTTAAATTAATTATTTGCTATAGTACAATTAAAACTGTTGCCTAATAAGTTAAATTTTATAAAATTAAGATATAATAACCAGTTTCAGTTTCAAGAAGCTTTTACTAGGTTTCAACACACTCTGCCGCCTTCCGCTTAAATTTGAAATACTGCGCGAGTTGGACAATCGATTACAAAATATTTTGTACTTTGTAATGTATACAGTTATTATTGCATACAACAATAAAATTACAATTTATTAGAAAGGTGATTTTACAAAAATATATATAAAAATTCTAGTATATTAAAAAACCTCTTTAACATTTCGTTTGAAGTAATACTTAATATCGACTTGTTATTTTATAATGGAAAAAAAATTAAACTTTCTTGGTTCGGTTGGTTTTTCTTTCAAATCTAATAGTCCCTAGTATTTAATATGTCCAATTTAATCAAAAGTTCAACTTAAAAAAATATTTGCAGTTTTTATTATAAGAATATTTTGAGTATATTATTTTTTGACTGGTAACTTAATACTCACTGATGTCAGTGCATGTGTTTTTTTCCTTTCTTTTACATCCAATAAGAGTAAAAAATAAGGATTGTAATATCGATCTTTAACAACAAAAATCTATCTGCAATATCAATTCTTATTATAATTGTTTGTTCTTTAAATTAATACCTGAATGATAGAAAATACTGTACACAAAAATAATATTAAGTTTAATTTAATTGGTGTATCCACTGGGTACAAAATAAATACACGATAATTTCTAACTCATAATATTAAATCATAATTATTAATTATGTATATTAATGCTATATTATTAGGCGAAGAAAAAAGTTCTACTACTTCTTACGAAAATTATGAAATATGGTATAGTTAGTTATTGTAGAACGAAGTGTAGAAAGTTTCTTCTTTTTAATTTCATTGGAAATACCTCAAATTAATAAAACTATAATTAAACACTACCTTGTGACTGAGATACACTTTTGTTTAAAGTAATATACACGTTACGTATTTTACTCGTCACCGGGACCGCTAGTAAAAATTTCATACCCATCCATACAACAAACGCTCTGAGAATATTAGCCATATATATGTTTGATTAGAGAAATAATGTTTTCTCTTTACTTTAGTTAATGGTTAAAAGACCAGTCCAATAATTTTTAAAAAGTTATTCATCAAATGTACATAGGTTATTGTAATCACAATTTTCTATGGATTCCTGAAAATATTTCCTCAAGTGAGATAAAGGACACAGTTCGTTATCACACATAGGCAATTTGATTACTCTTTCTTGATGTAGAGTTAATAGCTTATCACCATCTTTACATCTGAAAATTTGCAATTTTATATATTTAATTTAACTTAATCGAGGCCGGCGCAGAGGGACAGTGCTTGTAAGAGATTGCTTGTGGATTTAATTCCCACACGAAGAAATGATTAGATATAAAATTATTTTCATTCCTAGTAAGACAAAGCGCGGCGTTAAGTTCCGCCACTCTACACGCAATGTCTCATTTCAATATTTATTTAAAAATTTGTCTATTATAAGCAAAGAATACATAGAACAAGACATTCCGTTCCACTTTTCACCCGACTTTAAAACATTGTGTTTTGAGAAGCGTAAATCAATGTCGCCTTTTGTCTTACCTGAGCGAAGAAACTTAATAAATATTCATTCGAGTGGGTATTGAACTTATAAACCTCGTGTTTACAATAAGACGTTGTTCTACTACCCCACGATGGTGTCAAATCAATGAATAATGACATTTACCTTAATTAAATAAGTTTTCTTTGAGCTCAATCGGGTTAAAATTAATTTTACGTTATAATATCGACACTTCGTATGTACGTAAAGTTTCGTGGTTTTAAAATGAAATTAACTGCTTAAAAAACATACATCAATTGCCGCATATATTATTTGCATTTCTTTTGCAAATATAATTATAAAAACTAGTGCATGAACCGAAAAATAAAAAATATATATTTTTGATATTACATACGTAGCAGATGTCGATATATTCTTCAGTATACAAATTTGCTTTATGACAAAACAATGACTATAAATAACAAAATTATTAAGAAATTATATAAACATTATAGTAAACAGTTTTTAAAAATTCCAAAATTAGTATTTAAAAAAAATACCATTTAACATACTCACTTGTACAAAACAAAGGCTACATTAGAAGCGAAACAGTCAATGTTAGACGCTATCCACGTCCTCTCCTTGTTAATAGAGTCACCTCTCAAATGTGAAGCAGGTTTGTAAAGTTGTAAGTGGCTTAGTAACTTTAATACTGTTCCGGAATGCGCGAAAAGGAATGTTGAGATTGGATTTTCTTTACTGAGAAAAAAATATTTATAAAATGCATACTTGAACAATACCATGTATGTATATTTTTTAAAATTTATTATAATAAACGCACTACAGACATGTGGTTTGTCTAAAACTAAATGTAAGATTCATAGATCTCTACATAGACTCCAGGTTTTATATATATTTAGTTGCTTTTTCTTTATTTATCAAAGAGAACGCCATCTATTGGGGCCCATATGAAAAATAAATACCTTTAAATTAAACTGTTACTATTACAGGTAGACCTGTGATCACGGACACGGACTGTAGTGTTCGAAACTTAAGGTTTTCAAAAATATATTTTCGAATACCAAAATATACCCAATTAAGCCGTTTAAAAGTTTCATCAAAAATTGCGAATCAAAGATCTTATTAAATAAATAACTTATAATGTATTACTATTTTTATGATACTTACAGTAAAAAGAATAAATTTAAGGTCTTCAGGTTATCTATACAAATTTACAGAAATAATAACATACCTAAACGTATTAAATAAGTCTTTCAATAACATACAAGAAATTTGCTGAGTGAAGTTATGTCCATAGCCATCAAGCCAGTAGTGCTTCAAGTCATGATAATACTCTAATACCTAAAATAGTAAAGGAATAACTTTATAAATTTTTTTTTGTACAAATATTTATATCTAAAGTGTTTATGTTACAAAGTTAGGTTAGAAAGATATTTAAAAGATGAACAAAAAATTTTAGGTAGCGGGATTTGAACCTCCAATAGCAAAACCAAAAATAACTTGTAACAAATATATAATTTGTAACAACACTTTGATCTTTTTGCTAATAAAATTACAAAAACATTCTATAAAATATATAAAAAAAAAAATTGAATCCTGCTCCTTTCAAAATAGAATGAATTTTGTGGATTTAAAATGACTCGTATGAATCCTACCACATTTAAATATTTATATTAATTCAATTATTAATAGTATGCTTGAAATATTAGTCTTATATGGAAAGACAAGATGTGGCTTTAGTCTCTGCAATATTATAGGGTCTCTTAGCCTACCTAGGTAAATTCAGGAGTAATATAATTTAAAATAAACATTAAATAAAACATATCATTATAAAAATCTTACTTTTATACTTTTTTCATCAAAGCCATAACACCATGGTGATAAGAAATATTTCTGCCACGAAGTTTCATATCCACATATTTTATAAATCAAAACAACTGTATCTGTTGAAGATAAGTAATAAAATAAATTAAGTGACTGTTTCATTTTCATGTTCTCCTTTTTTATAAGTATATTATCTTTACATAATACTTTACTTATACTATAGATATAAATATTTATTAGTTTTCTAAATAACCTTTAAAGGTAAAGTAATGTAATGAGAGGCATATTAAAATAAGAGTAATATCTTTTATTACATATTTTTTTCTTGAAAATTGATTAAACCAGCTGAATCACAATCAATTTCCAAAAAAACAATACATAGACAACATTCATTTTAAATATTAAATAGTATTGTTAAGGGTTACAAAAAAAATAACTACACTATACAACATAGTTAAATGTATTTGGATGAATGACAAGATAACATGAGCTATGAATAGATGTAATAGCAAGAAGCATATTAGGTGCATAGAAAGGGTGAATGTTATATAATACTGTTTTTTTTAAATAAATGCAACCAAAAAAAGAAAAACATAATAAAGAAAAATATTATACTAACTTTCTAAAGCTGAGTGATATGTGCATAGGGCATTTACATGTGAAAGTGCAAATAGCAAAGCAAGCTTACTGTTTTTCTTACAAACCCAAAGTCAAATCTCTATCTAAACCAAATTTGTAAGATATAGATTGTATGGTCTCATTCATTTCCTGACTTTTGCCAAACAATAACTGTTCCTTATATGTATCTGGATTTTTCTTAACTTGCTTTAGCCACCTGTCACAGTGTTTATAAAACTGAAATGTTTTGATTTAAGAATAAAATAATTTCTAAGAATCTTAAATATTCCAGGACATAACTACATTACTGTAATTAATTACCATTATTTATTATTTTTATATATAAACAGGTGGAAACATTCCATAGTAATAAAATTTGTTCCAGAAAAATTTTAAGTGTATGTGTAAGTCATTATATTTTTCTTGTTGTAATTGCTAAAAATACATGATTATTATCCAATTTTAACATGAGTTGTTTAGTTTTATACTTACTCTCAAAGTAGTATCAATTTTCAATGCTGGCTCAAATATTACATCTTGAGAACCTTTTTTATCAAATAATCCAATAGTGAAATATCTAGCACTCTGTTGAGCTCTTTGTGTGGCTGTGTATCTAAACTAAAAAGGTTGTAGAACTAAAATGGTAATTCCATTTTGAGAAAAATTTCAAAATTTTAGTTGGAATAATTATAGTAATCTAATTAAAATAAACTTGAATTGGGATTATATGTAATAATTATTAGTTATCATTTTTAGAATTAATAAAATATACTTTGAAAATAATAAAAATTGTCTCAAGTAATATTTTATTTCTTACTTTGTGCGTTTTGTTGCTATATTTTGACTTTATAGCATTGGGAAATCTTTTTTGCATTCTCTCAGCTAGTAGTATCATTTCATCTTGTCCTTCTAATGTAAGATATTTTTCTTCTTCTATTAAAATATCACTGGACCAATTTTGAAAATTTTGTAATTGCTCTTTAGTTAATTGACCTTTGAGACATAGTAGCGAGTAATTTAAAAAACAGTAAGGTAAAACTGTAAGTCTACTACTGAAAAAAATGGTCAAATTAATTTACCTTTTTTATCATTATTCTTTAATAATATTTCATATTTTAAATCTTTTAGCTCAGTGTTCATCCCTACAATATCCTTAGCACTTGGTAATCTTGTTCCATGTCTTATGAGCATCCAAATACTTGTATCTTTACAATCTTGAAGAACAAATAAGTTAAAATACATGTACACTATTTAACATACTTATCTGTTATAATTAGGCAATTATAGTAAAAATTTAATATATATCTAATAAACAATTTACGTACTAGGAAACTTTTTCTTATTATCATCTTTATTGTATTTCAATCTATACGGAGTACGTGTTCCCAAATAATTTTGTATATCATGCGACTTAAGAGCTACAACGTTAAAATTACAGCCAAATTGTACTATTATGTTAAATAATAAAAAAGATGTATATACAAAATAATTTGATAAAATGTTCTTCATTTTTAAAAAAAGATTCTAGTTTTACATAATAACAAAATAAACATAAACAAAAATTTAAATTGCCATAACTTGAACTATCATTTATCATCTGTCAATTAGCCAATGAAGCGAAATCTGGACGAGGGATAAGAAACGAAACACGTTTAAAAATTAATTTTACGAAATATTTACAAATTTATTTAAATGAATCCTTAATATTAAACATCATTGTACACATATTACAATATTTGTTAAGTCCGGGCGCTAAGTTTCAAATCAAATTAACCTTTAATTTCTTATCTTTTAATATTGTTATATGTAGTGTATATATTTCTTGCAATTATATCACTAAGTGTCTTAATCAATATAAAATAAAATTTTATATCGTGGAAGTAATATAATTTACTAATCAGGACCTTTCTAGTAGAGTTAAGCATTACTAGTCTGTTGCATTTAATTGTCAAAGTTGTCAACATAAAACATCGTTGCTTGTCAATATTTTTTTAGGTTATTTTAATTTATCTATAAGGAGTTTTGAGGACCCGAGTGTACAAAGAGTGATGTCATAATTTTTTATAAAATATATTAAAAAACATTATTAAAATTTGAAATCTGTTTGTTTCTCAAGTCATCATCTAATATGGCAACTGCATACGGGATTCATCTTGGTGATAGTTCCGGGTGTCTAGCAGCATTCACTAATGGTACAGCAGCTGTGTTAGCCAATGATGCAGGCGACAGAGTCACACCAGCCGTAGTTGCTTTAAATGGTGCAGAATGGGAAATAGGGTTACCAGCAAAATCCGGGCAAGCATCTTCTAAAGCAATAATTAAGTATAATAAGCGCCTAATGAATTGTGATTTTACAGAAGATGATCTATCTTACGTTGAGAGTGCTTCATCTTGCCGAGTACAAAACGATGATAAGTTAGTATACGAATTTGAAACTAGTGAAACTAAACTTTACTCAAATCCAGATAATATTGCAACTAAAATTTACTCAAAGCTCTATACAATCGCCAGTCATTCTGTGCAAAATGAAGGAGATTTAAAATTAGTTCTAGCTGCTCCTTTACATTGGTCCAGTGCAAGCAGAGAAAGATTAGTGAAATGTGCAGAATTGGCCGGTTTTGATGTTTTGCAAGTTATAAGTGAGCCAGCTGCGGCTCTCTTAGCTTATAACATTGAAGATTCCCCTGAAGATGTAAATGTATTAGTATATAGGCTCGGAGGCTCGACATGTGATGCATCAATTATAAAAGTTACTAGTGGATTCATGTCAGTAGCAAAGAATATTTTCAGAGCTGATTTAGGAGGTCAGTGCCTAACAAAAGACTTAGCAGATTATATTGCTCAAGAGTTTAAACAAAAATGGAAATTAGATCCGCAAGAAAGTCGCAGAGCCATGTCTAAACTACTACATCATGCTGACAATTGTAAACATGTACTCTCAACACTTAATTCAGCACATGTTTTCATAGAATCACTTTTAGATGGTGTAGATTGGAGCCAAAATGTTTCTCGAGCTAGATTTGAAAATATAATTTCTTCAAAAATATCTTCTTACATTGAACCTGCTAAGAAAGTTATAGATAGTTTTGAAGGCAAAATAAGCAAAATTGTATTATGTGGAGGTAGTATGAAAATACCTAAACTACAATCAGCTGTTGCAAGTTTGTTACCAGAAGCTGAAGTGTTCTCAGGTATAAACCCAGATGAAGTAATTGCTGTTGGGTGTGCAAAACAAGCAGGAATGATGTTAGATTTACCTGAATTATCATTAACAGATATCAATACTGATGTTGAATTTCTAGGCAAAGATATTTATATGAAATACTTAGACCAAACTGTCAAATTGTTTAAAGAAGGTGCACCTATGTTTGCACAAAATATCTGTAATATTGAGACAAATAAAGATGTGAAAGATATTAGCTTCACATTACATGATGATCCTGAAAATGAGCAATTTGCAAAAGAAACTTTCAATGTTGAAAGCCTAAACAAACCAATCAAGTTAAAAGCTACACTTGAACAGTCTAAAATCTTACTACAGATAGAATAAAACTATTACAATAAAAGATATTTCTGCTTAAAAATTGTATTATTTTCCTTGACATTGCTAATTTACATATCACAGGTTGTCTTCTGAGAACTTGCCAACTAAATACAAATTATATATCATATCAAAATGTGCATAAATCACATTTAGAAAAATGAAACTGTTTAAAATAACTAAAATAAATGCAAAATAATGAATGTACTTTAATTATACAATTTATATATTTATATGATATACTTTATTTATTATATTTTTTTAAAATAGTAAAGAAATAATTTTTATTTTTAATCATGTGGCTTTGGGTGTGTCCTAAGCCTCAAATATATAAGCCTAAGTGTTTAATTTAAAAAAAAAATACAATGAATGAAATGATATGTTTGTTTACTTTTCTTGCATAATTCTAAAATAAATATAAAAATACTCAATATATAAATAATTTATTTTAAATATTTACCTAAACTACTCTTATATTAGTTATTAAAAAAAATCTATAATTATTTTAATGCAATAGGGAATTTGGATTACGTCCACCACCTTAAGATTTTTTTTTTAAAATGACATTACAATATTATTTAAATACTTGATAAAAAATACTTATGCTAAGTTGCTAACTATATACTTTGATAAAGTTGTTAAAGTTTGATTACCCACTGCAGTAATTTAAAATGAATCCAATAACGAATATTGGAGAAAATAGATCTGATAACGAAAAATTGCAAAATATGCTAGAAAATTTAACGAAGCTTAAAATAGTATGTGTTATAAAAATTTACAATGCCGTGTACAACTTTTTACACCTGGATTGATCGTATATTTCTGTATAATGTTAAATAGGATTCCACAAAGGATAAAGAAGAATGTAACAGATTGCGGGATATCAATCTAAAATTAGAATTAGATTTAAAAGAAACGCGCGAGTTAGAAAAATCACATCGCTATCATTTGCAAACATCTCGTGAAATGATCGGTAATCTACAGGAAACTGTATCCCAATTAGTTTACCTTAAACGCGACGTTAAAAAATTAAAAGACGAGATTATTTCAAAAGATATGATTATAGCAACAATGGAAAAGGTATGTAATTATTGTTATGTGAAAAGAAGTTTCTGTACATGCACGCGTATACACTACACATTCCTATTCGTAGTTAGGTTGATAAGTAAGTACGTACTCACATTGTTGTTAAACAAAGTATAATAATACTTATGTTTTGTTGATTGTATCAGGATAAAGATATCATTCAGCACAAAAACGAAGAAAGCTTAATAGAATTAAGAAAATCTCATGAAAAATATGTTGAAGGAATAACATGTGACTATGACAAAAGAAGTATAGAACCTAATACAGAATTTTAATTAATTCTTTTAATTACATTTATTTGTATTCGATTATTTTTATTATACATTGAAGTATTTTATTCATAATTTACCTTTCTTTAATTAGTTCAACAACTGCAATACGATTCTGATACCCAAATAGCTCAATTTACTTGTATTATTGAGGAACTGAGAGAAAAAATAACAGAGACTGAAGCTGAACATAGAAACAAGGTGCCTAATATACAAAATGTTATTAAATATAAAATGACTTAGTCCAATAAATTTTTATTCTTTACGATTAAATATTTTACAGATGAACGTAGTTGTCTTAGAATATGAGGAAAAGATCCAGCGAAGTGCAGCTGAGGTGATCCAACTGCAGGAACAGCTTTCGGTACAAGCCGCACGCACTGATGCTAATATTGAAGCGTATAGAAGGGTAATTAAATTTACATATTATAGCATATTACGCTTTTCCGCGTGACAGGGTTCTTACTTCTTACAGAGAACCTAGTGTCAAAACAGATATACACATGCCGGCACGTTTGCCAGTTGAGTTTATTTTTACAAATTTAATTGAAATGGACTTATAATAACATTCCTGAACTTAACTGTTACTAATTTATTAGGATAAGGCACATTGTGTACAATGTATCAATTTTTATATTTAGCTTCTATTGAAATATTTATTTAGTTTATCATTTGTGATAAAAATCACGTATTTAAAATACAATAAAGGAAAAGTAAATTCAATTCACAAATTATGCAAATGAAGGGTCAATGATCGGACACTGAAGTCCGTTAAATAGGTAGCAAGCCAAAATTAAAAATAGTTAACTGAATAACTTAATATACTTTATGAGGAAACTTATAGTTGAATTTAAAATTTTGTTAATACAAAACAAATTTTATCTATTTATTATTGAGCTATTAGTTATGTTTTAATCCATTAATATTATAAAATTACACCCAAATGAAATTAAAGTAGATATGCTATCGTTTAGAGCTTTTCACACAGATCACAGAAGCACAATATATAAGTTACTCTTTATTGGTACTTCCTGTAGCTTAGGTTAAAAGTACATAATTAGGTAAATAGGTACTTATAGATACACTTTAAATTTAATATTTTAAGCATTAAAAATTCTTATATAAGTATTTCATTTTCGTATATGAAGATATACAAAAATGAAAAATGAAATATGTATATATTAAAAGTTGTACCTAATATATAAATTAATAAAGTGATTCTTTTTAAGTTTTAATTACAATATAAAATTAATTTTAATAGTATCAGTATGTATAAAGTATTATAATATTTTAGAAATTAGAAGATTTGGAAGAGAAACTAAAACAAAGTCAATTCAAAGAATATTTAGCTCAAAGCGCTTATCCCTCTCAAAGTCAATATGAGAATAGGGTTGAAAGACCTTATTCCGTGAACACAAATCCCCACTCAGACTCCTTTACTGAATATTCCATTCCGGAAAGTCCTAAACAAATACAACGTCCAATGGCGAATTCATTTAATAAAATTACGAAGTCACCGTTGCAAGTAACGTATCGTGATACAAAAAATTTTAATGTACTGAAAGCCGATAAAAAAGGTCCATTCAATATTATGAAGAAAAGGAAATTGTATAGCGAGAAGGAATTTCTAAACCAGTAGAATGACTCCTGTATACCGCTACGTTTAATTGAACGATTAATGTTACCTTTTAAAATAAACTGCACGTTTTAAGAAATTCTTGGCAATGTTTTCGTTTCCTTCACTTTCACTTGTCAGCTAAGTTTTTTTATCTCCGGCAAATAGGGAAAAGCGCACGTATCCATAGTTAAGCCTAAATAATTTTTTTATAACACATGTACTAATACACTTTATATTTTTTTTGTAGACAAGTGAAAGTAATTTTAGGTATATTTATATTTTATTATTAACAGTCACACTCAGAGACCATAAATAAATTTTGTTGTACCTATATGCATGATGGAAGATACGAAATGGATGTGGAAAGGCGTATTGCTGCCGGTAACAGGGTTAACGGTGCTCTTGCTGCATTGATGCGACGGCAAAACGTAAGCGTACCTGCACGTGTTGCCGTTTCAATTCAATCCTGATACCGACGTTGTTATACGGCAGTGAAACGTGGGTGTGTCAAAAGAAGAATGAAACAAAGATGAATGCAGTAGAGATGAGATCTCTTCGTCGGATATGCGAAGTCAGCTTAGCTGACCGTATATGCAGCGAGGAGATATGCAGAACGGCAGGTGCAAGCGTGAATGTCACAGTAAGAATGAAGAAAAACGTGCTCAGGTGGTTTGGGCACGTTGAAAGAATAAGCGATGAAAGAATGGTAAGAAAGATTTATGAAGCCAAGGTCGGCTCGTACCCCTCGTACGAGAGGTCGGAGGAGACCTCGGATGACCTTCGAAAACATAGTATCGAAGATACAGGAGGAAGGTCACGTAAAAAGTATGAGGACCATGCATGAAGAGGATAATGACTGTGGACAAGGCGAAAGAGGTATGCAGGGACCGTAGCGTTTGGCGCTCTGTACTCTCTGACTACCCCGCCAGAGATGAAGCGTGAAGCTATATGCGTGCCGATTTAATATAATTATATGAATTAAATGACAACATACTTTTAAATTATGTAATTAACGTAAGTTACAGGATTATAGGTAGGTGCTTTGATAATAAGATCTTTATTTGCACGATTTTTAAACGTTTTGAACGTAACTATTTTAAATGGATCAATCGCGTACATTTTATGCGAGCGGCCCGATCGCGGCTTCGCCCGCGTGGAGTCACTTTACTATAGGTATTTCTTTTTTTTACCTGCCCGCGTTCTTGCTTAAATCACAGACTTTGCCAAAATTTTAAATACTTCATATAAACAATATTTATAAGAATCACTACTCTATTTACAACAAATAATAATTATAACTTCATATATAGTTGTGCAAGTGTTTAAACCTTTATAATCTCACCTTGTTGTAAGTGCTGTTTTTAACAAACATCTCCAAATTTCATGGCATCTTGGATAGGTTGTATGGATATATGATTTCATACATCCACATATGACATCATGGTCCACATATGATTTTGCTCGTTCACATATAAAATCATGGTCCACATGTAATATGACCCTTCCAGGCATGCCACCATGGTCCATATGAGATTTCACATATGGCACCATCATAAGATTTTACTCGTACACATATGATATCTTGGCCCACATGTGCTTTTACTCATCTACATATGGCACCATGGTTCACATATGATTTTACTAGTCCACATTTGATTTTATTATTCCACACATGCCATCATGGTTCACATGTGAGTTTATCCATCCACATATGATACCACTGTTCAGATTTGATGTTATTCGTCCACATATAATAGTATGGTCCACATGTGATTTTACTCATCCACATAGGATACCACGGTGCATATGGTCACATGCAATTTCAAGAGTTCAGTGGAACCGAGCACAGAGCGCCAGACTGCAAACGCAATTGGTTTTGTGTTCCATAAACAGAGAAAACATTACACTCAGGAAAAAGATTATATCATAGCTATTTTTTTTTTGGCGTTCTAACTTAAATCACATTAAAGTTTACTATATTAGAAATTAAATTGAAATAATTAAAAAATAAAATATATAAAAACTTATGATATTACGCAAATAAATATATACTTACTTGGTTTTTATCTTTTAACTGTGTTCCACTAACACATTTTATAGTATATTTTTCAATATGTGTGAACTGAGAAGTTGGCATAAAAAATAACCCTCGAAACCTTCCCGTTTCTTATCATTTATTGTATTGCAATAGTTGTGTAAAAATATAATATACGAGTAAACTTATGCACAGCAATCTTCAGTTTAAATTTTATAAAGATATCTTTAATAAATATTGAGAAAATAAACTTTTTGGGTAAATATTGGAATCGTCATAACTGCCTTTGTTAAGTGTATCTGTATTGCAGGTGAAATATTTATTCTTATCCTGCTTGCTAGATTCTAGTTAGTTAGCTAGTTCATTATTACAGATTTTACGTTATAACTATATGAACTTTATCGTTAATGATTGATTATATTCTAAATTAATATTACTTTACTATACCAGATGTCGTGATGTGTCCATATATTTTACCGTAAATATTTAGTAAACAAATTAGTTTGAAAAATATATTAAAATACAACAGTAAACAAAGAAACTCGCTTAAAATAAGGTATCATTTTCAGAAATACGTAAATTTGAAAATTTTCAAACAAATTTGACATCAAAATGTCGATGCTGCTTATTCTATGGATTGATGAAATGTTAATATTTAAAATCAATTTTTTGATTCTTATGAAATAAGTGCACATATATTATTTTTATTTTTTTGTAATAACATTTTGCAACGCAGAAAAATTTTGGAAGTTATCGACGTAATTTGAAGGATTTTTATTTTTCCTACAGGAGTTCAATTGAATATCAGGATGAAATTATCCAATATGATGCTCCAAGCTTTAAGCTATTACCATACAAAAGATCATTTTTTTCTATCCTTTGGTATCAGTTTTAAAAAAATATGAATTTAATTATTTTTATACAAAAAGTATTATGAATATTAATAACTTTTCTATATGTCCATACCCCCGGACTATGAGCTATAACGACGCCAAAGTTCATTGATTCTAATATTTACTATTTGCTATTTTTAAAGCGTTACTCCAAATTTAAGATTAGAATACATTTTTGAAAAAACGTATAAAAATTTGAACGCAGCGGGATTCGAACCCTCGCCTCTTCGATACCATCCAAGCGCTCTGACCGCTTTGTTACAGCTTATTTATGGTATTAACATCTCTGTAGAGAGAGAGATTTTTACAAATTTCTACTACTTAAAGATTATTAAGAAATAATCGTTTAACAAGAGAGATTGCCATTTAATTTAAATATTTACTATTTTTAAAGTGTAATTCCACACTTAGGATTAGAAAAGCGTTCAAATTTTTATTCGTTTTTTTTCAAAAATGTATTCATTGATTCTATCGACTGATTTTTCTTCTGTTTCTTATATATATTACTTTATTTAGATAACAAAGACACTTGAAAATATCAAAACATTCGCATTGAATACGTTCAAAAAAGTTTAATTTAAAAGGTGTTATGATGCTTATTAGAAGGCCAGTATGGCGCAGTTATCAAATAACAAATGACTTTAGCACGATACTGCATTCAGACAATTAAGTAGATACTACTACCGATGCTTTAATCTTATTTCACAAATAGAATATTCTTTATACTAAGCTTTGAACCTACAACCATTTCAGTAAATACATCATGTTTCAACTGCACCATGAAATGATAAGGCAAGATAAAGTAGTAAAATTTATTTACTTTCGTTAACTGTTAATGGGAAACATGTCAAGTTATCGAACATATACATAAATCTTAAAGATTACAATTCCTTATTATATGTAAGTTCATACGTAAATTTAGACTTTCTATAAAATAATGATGTTCGTTGAAGTCGATAAACATAAAATATTATTACACAGTTATTTTATTTTATAATTTTTATATAATTTGTACAATGTATTTAACTTCAATTGATTCACGTCAATTTGTTATATACAAATATTCTTAATGTTAATTATTAGCATTTCCCCGGTAAGATAAAACGCGGGGTTAAGTTCCGCCACTCAACCCACGATACCTCCGGCGGACAGCGGAATATAGAGTGTATTGACACTATGTAGATGCTTTCTGCCTACCCTGCTAAGCGGGATAAAAGCGTATAGCTAAAAAAAGGAATTATATTTAATTTACTGATGTAAATGTAAGATGAAATGTTACTGGAGGAAAGTCACGTAAAAAGCATGAGGATCCCTAGAAGAGCATGTACCAATGAAAAATTAATTTTTGTGGACGAGGCGAATAAGCATGCAGACACCATAGTGTTTGGCGATCCGTTCTCTGAGACAATTAAGCGAAAAAAAATAATGAATTATTTGTGAAATGAACATTAAAAATATTTTAACAAAGTACCTATTTGAAGCTGCAAAAGTTTTGGCATCCTTTAGGTATTTTACAACGGCCGAATTCATTCTTTAAGTAAATAGGTTTTAAATGTTAAGTTCAATAATTATTTTACGCATTAAATTCAATGTTTTTACATATTTTTTGAAGTGATTAATTTGAAATGGTATGAATTTGAAACTTAATAATATAAATTCTCAATTAATTAGAATTCAGATGAATTATTTGAAAAACTTAGCCTTAAATAGCTATACAGGTTTCGTGCACAATATTTACGGGTTTAAATTTCAAATGATTTGACATAATGCGCCTTTATTATGCGTCTTAAACATATTTTCGCATTAATATAGTAGTGAGTACTACTAGTAGTAGCAGCGCAGTAATGTAAGAATAAAACAAAGAAAATGCAAAAAAAAAGTTATTAATTATTATACGCAACCAAATAGAAACGCAATATTTTCGTACAAAAGCGACATGGCTTACATACGAACGATGATCAATCACTAGATGGCAAAGTGAATGCTAACAAAAACACTTACGTAAGAAACTTTATTTCATAACAGAATTCCTTCAAAAGAGTAAAGCATGTGTAACAATTATTTCGACTGCAGTCTGCTAGTTGACTTCCTTATCTAATCTTAATATTTCCAAATCTCTTGTCTAATTCCGAAATGCGAGATAAAAATAATATAACCGTTAGTAATTATGAAAATTCATTTGTAATTACTTACATGATTATTCATAAGTTACATCACTAGTTACGAATGTTGGTAGACTAATCGTGAAATATTTTTAATGTTGGATCGTCATTGTTTTTTTTTAATTTTGTACAATAAATAATAACTGTTGGATCTTTTGTGTTTGTAATTGTTATCGTTTTTTGTAAATAATATTTAATTCGTAGATTCTCGTCTGGTGTCCATCAAATAAATCGAGTGCATAAAAATTGACAGTTATTGGTCATTATTTAACAATAATGTTGTAGTTAGATAACCTATAATAATTATTAATTACATAGATAAATAATTAACTACAATGGATATCGCACTTTAAATAGCATTTGTAAGGTATTTAAAAAGTACTACGTAATTTATACTAATTGAATTAGACTTCCCATAAATATGAAACATCTAATGTTATCGATGTAAATATTTACTTCGGATATATTCTGGTTTCAAGGCTGGTTGTAAGCTTTAGCTTTTAAATTATAGATGTAGGTATATTGTGTACCACCACTAAGCTTCCTAATAAGTGAAAGTCTTCGTTATTTACGTAAACATACAATCTCTCCCTGTAATTTACGTGGAAAGCTACCAACTATACTGGAGATAAATATGAATCTATACTTGTTTAAATTATTATTTACCGGTCGTTGAGCATAAAATCATTAACGCTAGCTGGCGTTCTGTCATCGCGAACGTAATCTAAAATCACTTTCTACTAACGTTCTAAACGATATCCTGCATGATTATAAACACTAACTGGAGGCATAAATAAAACAATTACCGTTTATATATCTATAAACATTTGAATATTACATATACGTTGTGATTTAACTTGAATATATATAAAAAATATGCTTAAGCTTTACCCAGTAATGGATACATATGTCTATGCAATTTTTAACGATTTTTAAAAGTATTAAGTTGCCTATATTTTGGTATTCGAAAACTATATTTTAGAAAATCTGACGTTTCGAACACATAACAGTTATCAGTTACGGTTAGTGTTCGTTGGGTTATCAAAAATGTATTTTCGAATACCGAAATACGCGATTAATCCGTTTAAAATGTTATCGTTAAAAACATGTTAAAAATCGCGAAATTCAAAGATCTAACTATACAACTGTTAAATTTAATTTGTTGGATAATCTGAAATTGTGTGTGTAACTCAATAACTAACAAAAATACATCAAGAAATAAAAATAAAAAAATACCAAATTATGTTTTGGCATTCATACTTCCTCATTATATACTATCAGGTATGTTTTTAATAAAATTATTATCTACATAAAGATTCATAAAATAAAGATTACTAGTAAGTTGCCTCGTGAGTACTTAAAACTAAACAGACTGTGTAATAAAATACAGCAAAACCTAGTATGACAATAAGAAAGTTGCTGTTGTACATAAAGTAAATTTATCATCATACGTACTATTACATACAGAGACGGATTCTAATAAGTGTTTTTCTTTCCATAGTAGATTAATTTCAAACGATTAAAGTTAAATAACGTTGAGGTCGATCGTGGCGCCGTGAAACAGCGTCTGACTGTAAACGCGATCAGTTGTGAGTTCGATCCCCACTCGGGGGAGTGATTATATTTAAATTATTTTCACTGGTAAACAAAGTGCAGCATTGAGTTCCACCATTCAACACGCAATATCTCGACTTCGGTGGAAATCGAAGTACGGAGTGTCTTGATTTACGTACTTTCTTTCTACTTGCTTTCCGGGATTAAAAGCGTGAAGCTAAAAAAATCCTTACTTACTTCATAATAATGTTTAACTATACTTTGTATGTATTTCGAATGTATAATGATACTGTACTGAACTTAGTCAATTAGTAAAGTACGTCCATGTTAGTTTTCTATTTTCAAAAACTAAATGCAACCGTTATATAATATTCCTATACTTGTAGTTAAAACGATTACAAAACTTTTCTTTAGGGTTAGTATATTTGGTAGTATATTTAAACAAATGATTGCAAACTAAATTTCGTAATGAATAAAAACAAACAAAATATAATAACAAATAAATCTTTATTGTCTTTGGCCTGTGCTTCTAATATGTTTTTACAATTTAGTTTTAATAATTTCTTAGTAAATAATTTTCTACTTATTCAACTCATCGAAACAATATCCCAATAAGTATATAAATCCGCATGTTTGATAAATTTAAAGATGCATTTTCGTTATATACACAAATATAATAAAAGCTCTACATACAGAATAATAATTGAGGTTTTATTGTATTAGGTACATAAATAAAACAATATACAGCTAACTTGGTCAAAACCAAGTCTAGAATTAGATTTTATAGTATATATTTTGTTTACTGCACAAGTGAATAAAACCTCAATTACTTTACTATTTTCATTTTATTATTAAAAAATCTTCGAATTATATCGAACGTTTACTTTTATTTCTTAAAACAATACTCAATATACACATTTTACGATTATGGAATGTATTGCATATTTCGTTTTATATGTAGAATTTTTTTTATTAAATCATAATAAAAATGATTTTGATCTTAATAAATAAAGGAGAAAAAAATTTTAAATTGTATTATTTTAAATTGTATGTATAAATAGTCTAGAACGTACCTAGGTAATACAAACAATTACAATTTTATAATTATATGTACATAACAATTACAGCAATTCATGCACAAGAAAATTAGATATGAAGGTTGTTGTTTCAGATATTCCGTACATGGACATGTAGGTCGATTGATAAATATAAGGCATAAAATATTTAGCACGTGAAATATTAAAGATAACAATGATGTATATTATTAAAGTATAAACCTTACAGTTAATATTATTAAGACTAATAGAAATCCTTACAGCAGAACTAAAGGATGTCAATTAGCATTTAATTGACATTAAGTCAGTACAAGCAATTTATAAGAGTTAAAATGTTAAAGTAATTTAAACAGCAATCGATATCTGTAGGTGCGCTTTTTGATGTTAAAAATTTACTGTAAAAATGACTCATAAGGAAACACTCATATTCATTTGCTTGCTACTATTATTGTTAGCACCAAAGTATCGGGTTTTCTCAGGTTTCTCTTCGATTTTATTGGTTTCGAATAATCCTATCAAGAGAATGCCAGCTGCAAGAGTAATCAATCTGTAAGTGTCCGTACCGGGAAAGATGGAAATTATCAGGAGCTGTCTTCGGCATCGGTCGCGCCCAGTCTTCGTATTCAGGCGACAAGCTTTCGTACGCGTATTGCTCGTACGCTTCTGTCAACCTGTCAAACAAAGATTGATTTTAAATTTATTACACTAGTGTTACTTTGTCTTGTGTTCTTTTATAAAATTTTGTTCTTAATTAATTCTATGTATTTATATGTATTTAAAATCCTGGCTCCCCTACGGTTTCGAATTTTATTAAGCTGGTTATTAGGTAATCGCTTCTTGTATACCTAATATTCAAAAAAATGAAAGTCTAAATATATAATTATTAAATACATTTATTGAATTAATTACATATTTAAAATCGTTAAGTTTACTTCATTATTAAATGTACATATATCTGAGTTATGATGATTTGCAGTTTTAAATCATACTTTTTTTATTTTAGTCTTTTAGTCGCAGTATGACAGTGTCTGTCTGTAAACGCGATCAGCTGTGGGTTCGAAACCCACTCGGGGAAGGAATATATTTAAATTATTTTCATTTCCTCGCACTGGTAAGACAAAGTGCGGCGTCGAGATCCGCCACTCAACACGCAACGTCTGGATTTCGGCGGAAAGCGAAGTGCGAAGCTTATTAAGATCATATTAAGCTCTACCATTCTATTCTTCCAAGAAGCAAAAATAATACTTATAATTGAAGGTCATCGTGGTGCTATACGACTGCACCTGACTGTAAAATCAACTGATTGTAGGTTCGATCCCCACTGGGATTTTCGTGTCGCTAAAATCCGTCTCTCAATACGTAATATCTCAATAAGTGGAAAATTATAATCTAAACTATATAATAAGCTTTTGAAATTATAAAATCTAACTACCTTGCTGTGTAAGAAAAGCCCTGCTATGTAAGAAAAGTACCCTACTACTACAAATATATAATGAATACAAATAACGCATCAGAAATTAAACAATGCTTTTACAGCAATTTGCTATGTCTTTCCACTTACCTTGTATTTTGACTACCCACTACGAATAAATTATACCGCGTCTACAGGTATGCATGACTATCGCAATAGTTATGATCTCTCATCCGTATCAATACGATTATACATTAGATAATGCGGTTAGTTTCTACGTGTTCACTGTTCACACTAATGTGCGAACATTATGACAGGACAGGTTCATGCCCTGTATTACTTTCTAGATGTTTCATTGCTTTATGCAACAATATTTATTATTCATTAATTAAAACTCATAATTTAGGTAATTCTTTTTGACTTAGTTTATGAAGCGCTACATGTTTTCATGTAAGGCAAGTTCTATTTGAATTCTAATAAGTAAATACTTATTAATTAGGTACATTTTGGACTCAACCGGAATAAAATACCTTAATATAAAAGGTAGAATTAGAAAACAATGATATTTTCATTTTCTTCTTTAGGCGCAATATATTTATATTCAAATTATATTTCTATATTTTAGTTATATTGTGAACGTAATAAAATAAAATTAGCAAAATTGATATCGCTTTATGTATTATCGTTTACATCAATTACGTATGAATGCATTATATTTTATAGCCGTAACTTTCATTTTCAAAAAAACATTTTAAAACATTTTTTTATTAGTATAAAAAATATTTTATATGATTTTTTACAGCTTGAGTGATGTTCGGATAAAAATTATGCAATGATCCAGAGGTCAATGCTAGGAACAAGTTTCTCTGTAAGCAAGAAACGGGCTAGATTCTCACCAATGCAACTTTCATTTGTAGTAAACAAAAACTACCGCACGTTCACACGATGGATAGAGGATCGTTATAATACAAAGAAACTCGTCTAACTTAGCGAGCCCCTGACTATGACGATCGGGTTTTTTCCTCCCATATTAATGCTATCCGTGGAACTCCACACCATGCGATTTTGCTGGGAATGAGAACTAACATTCTTCAGTTCAATGTAAGTAAAAGTAAATATAACGATTGTATAATAACTTACTTAGCTATTATAACATAAAAAATTACAAAAAAGAGACGTTATTAGAAAATATTTTTTTATTATAATATATTTTCCCCATAAAGATTAGAAAACAGACTTACAGTTGAGTGCGTGAAGCTTAAATAATAATGTATCATTAGCGAGAAAATGTTTGCGTGTTTAGTAAAGATTTCATCTTGAGAGGATTAAATGTCCGATTCGCTATGCATTGTAAACATCATTTGAAAATCGTATTTCTATTAAAATATACTTATATTCCTTTAAAACATGTACTTTGTATATGTTTTGAAAATTAAAGTATATTTTTATTAATCATATTTGTATGATTATTTTCCATGTCAAATATCAACATAGGTAAAAATATAAAACATTAGATGAATTAAATATTTCAAATAAAAAGGTGCATGACCTTTGTTTATTTTATATATTATCATTGCGTACTATTATAACTTTCTATATTACCATTACTATAAACGATATAAAAAATAATACAAAGCAATTCTCTTTGGATTTAATAGTACGCACTTTACATGCAAAATATAACACGCAAACATTAGCAACCTTTTTTATTGGCATATACTAATTAATTATTTAATGTAATATTTAATTCAAATTATTATTTGCTATCAGACAATGAATGCGGAGAAGGGAGTGTCTTTGTAAGTACTAGGTTACCCATGTCTACCCTGTCTACTATTTTAGCTATATTATTTAAAAATATGTAACTAAGTACACACGTTTGTGTAGTAGCGGTATTAGTTAGGCACATTCCATCTGACGATGATATCGATTTTGCCGTGATATTTGACTATATTCGCGACGAAATATACTCCCATGAAACCCCACGCTACTCGTACTTTAATAATATAACTCAATAGCTGTTTAATTTAGCATAGTAAAATGTTGGTAGAGAACATAATTAGAATAAATGTTAATTTTAAATGAAAAGACAACAAATGTATAAATATAAATTATTACCTTGAGTGTCTTCTTTGTTTGCCGTGACCGTTTACCATCACGTATTCGGGCTGATGCTGGAGAGACATCCGCGGTCTGGGTTGCATATAGGGATTCATAGGTACAGGTGAATAAAGACTCTCGTATACCATAGGATGCGGGGCGTACATAGGTTCTTCATTGTATATTGAGCGTCTACGTTCTTCTATAAATTAATAATTATAAATTAATATTTTATTATATTAAGAACTAAAAACAAAAATAATAAAAATTTTCAAGAGCATCTGAATACCTGACGGTAAACATGAATTGTGCGTGCGATTTTCACTCAGACGTGTTTTTTTATGGAGAATTTTACCAAGGTTCTTGTTGTGTTAGACTATATGGTTAAACATCCTATTATGAATATAAAAATATAAAGAGGAAAGAAAATGTAATTATAAAAAAATAATATTATTTTATATAAATATATATTATAAAAAAATTCAATTTAGCACGAGTGTATTCACACTTTACGATTAATTAAAAAAATGCGTATTTATTAATTAAGAATAAATCTTTCATAAATATTAATACAATTCAATATAATTTCAATTTAGAATTTATATCTCTAATTATAGAAGGAAAAAGTAAAATCATGAAGCATAAAAAATATATCTACCTACATTATTTTTATAAAAGTAAATAGCTCTCGGATGCCACAAAAATGTGTAACCGCTAATTAGAAATCTAGTTAATTAACAGTAATTAGAAGAATCATATCGAGTTTATCAGCTTTAAAATTTGATGTTAATATTCATCTTAATTATATGTGCATTTCCTATCAACACGTTATAAACGTGCTTTAATTTTAAAATTAAGATATTTTAAAACAAGATGTATATTCTAAATCGCAAAACTTACGTATCGGTACATGTCCATAAATTGACATATCTTGATAATCGGCCATCATGTGTCTAGAGGGTCGTCTTCCGTAAATAGAATAATCTGATGGAACTATATCCTCTTGGAAAATAGTTCTTTTAGCCGGTTTTGGTTCTTCTCCCGAATCATAAGTTTTGGTTGGGACGTAATAAAAACTAGCACTAACGGGCTCTCCCGCAAAAGAATTCATATTATGTTCTTGACTGGTATCTGGTGACTCTCCTTGAGTCATTCCAAACGCATCGTTATCCCAAGGGTCGAGGTAGACTCTGCTGTTTGGTTGGACGTTCCTCTCATCATCACCTTCGCTGTCGAAATCCACAGTCGCCCAGTAAGGACTGTTGGCGTGTCCCGGCATTTTAGATACACTAACACAATTCAATTGAAACTCAAACTGTCCTCACTTGATGCAACAGCCTCCAAATTTGGACACAAAACATTACAACAGTTTGCACGTCCTATCCACACATGGTCGTGTTATTTATGTGATTTACTTAGCAATACTTATTTGTATTCTGAGCACGGCACGCGAACATTCGACTATGCGATACGATTGACGGCAAAAGCCAAGAAGCACACGCGAGTGTGCGCCACAGCACCTTCTTTTAGAATAAGCGCAATTGATATGCGTGTGTGGGGTTATTTAATGATGAAGATGTCTAGTATCGCATATCGTTATGGATGCTACCGCTAACTAGTAGTGTTCCTAATATTGTTTTATTGTTTCTTTTAAACTTTTTCAGATGATTTTCATATTCTTAAATGTATTGATTGTCATTATTAAACTTTTCACAAAATATTTATTTAAATTTCAAATATATATGATATTTAATTTTTTTTATTATTTATTTCTATTTTAAATTTCTACTTCTAATGTTTATCTTCCAATGTAAGCATGTATGAAAATATCATTCTTATAAATACAATATAAAATCCTAGATGGGAGAACCCAACCAGAATTAAAATGAATCCTTGTTCGGTTCGGCTCTTAGCTTTGGTAAAATCTTTGTTTTTATACCTTAATATTATAATTTACAAGATTAATTGTCAAGTTATTCGTTTACCTACAGGTACTACTCACTATATAAATGACTTATAGAAAATATATTCATAATTATTTTGTAAAGTAAAAAACTAAACACCATTGGAAATCAGAATAGTCGTATTAAAATCACCTTTGTGACTTTATACTGTACTTTGCCTATTCTATTGTGAGAAGCAAAGTTTCCATAACCAAATTCATACCTAAACCACGTGAGTTGCATAACGGGAGAAAGAAAGGATCCTAATCAAGAAAGAAAATATCGGAAAGAATAAAAACGACCCAATAATCCTAGAACAAATCAATGGACATGATATTCAATTGGTATTCAGTGCGCCTTTAACAAAATATATATCATCGTCATAAGCAATCAGAAAATGTTACTAGGTATTTATTAGTTCATAAAAATATATACTTCATTTATAATTTAAATCAAACTATTGTTTATTTGTTATTTAATGTATCACTTTTAGTGTAGGCAATGTCACGTAGATTGGAAGAGACACGTTACAGAATGGTAAATATATTAAGAACTGAGAAGAAGAAGAATATAGTAAATACTCAAAAGACTAAATTAACCATTTAAAAATAGAAAGTCTTAAGGTAGAGCACAAGTATTAATAGGACACACCCCCTAGATGTCATGAAAATAAAACTTCATGGATTTTCAAAACTATGGAATGCTATGTTCTGCTACGAAAAGGATTCTCTTTAATGGCCATTAGATAACTAAGAGAATCAGTGAGAATAGCAGACCGTCGAAAGCCTCGCCTGTAAATACCAATGTTAGGGTTTGGACATTTAGCCTTTAACATTATTTTAATACTTTTACCTTACGTCAACAATTCCGCAAAGCCTAAAGACGAAGGTTTTTGAGCAATGTGTCCTACCTGTAATGACATACGCTGCCGAGACGTGGATACTGACAGTAGGGCTGGTCCACAGATTTAAAGTCGCTCAGCGAGCTATGGAGCGAGCAATGCTCGGGGTCTCTCTCAAGGATAAAATCAGGAATGAGGTTATCCGTGAGAGAACTAAAGTAACCGACGTAGCTCGCAAAATCAGTAAGCTGAAGTGGCAATGGGCCGGTCACGTCTGTCGCAGGACCGATGGCCGTTGGAGCAGACGAGTCCTGGAGTGGAGACCGCGTCTTGGCAAACGTAGTGTAGGACGCCCTCTGGCCCGCTGGACTGACGACATACGCAAGGTTGCCGGAGCGGGCTGGATGAGGGTTGCGGAGGACCGGGATGTTTGGCGCAAACTTGGGGAGGCCTATGTCCAGCAGTGGACTGCAATTGGCTGACGATACGATACGATACGATATTATTTTAAACTTGGAAATCCGACACACTGCACTGGCACACCCATCCTTGGATACAGGTAGATTAGATGCATCGGTATAGATAAGAATATGAATAAACCAATCACAAACAAGCTCTGATAGCAAGAACATACGAGGCAGTAAGAGATGTGAAGAGGCTCGAAGCAATTGGCAAAAAAGCGGCCAGGAAGTGATTGACCCACAAGATGATTCGAAGGTAATGTATTTTATTTAATTTAATTAACGACCTGGAAACACTGCGCGAGTATGTCGTTCCATAGTTTTGTGGTACGTGGAACGAAATTCCTCTAAACTGGCCAGTAGTAGAACGCCACGTATCCGGATGGTAGGTT
Organism: Dryadula phaetusa; assembly: GCA_032432895.1. Classification (NCBI taxonomy): domain Eukaryota; kingdom Metazoa; phylum Arthropoda; class Insecta; order Lepidoptera; family Nymphalidae; genus Dryadula; species Dryadula phaetusa. The sequence continues at coordinate 334,405 of JAOYRS010000027.1, forward strand.
TGGTATTTTAGTTTGTTACGTACTGTGTGGTTGGAAAATTCAGCGACAGGAACCAGGTCAAACAGTTCTCCAGCACACTCCCCGTGATATATGCGATAGAAAACGCATAAAAAACAGCCAGCGACAACGCCCCATGCTCTATCAACAAGCGAAGCGAAAGATCATCAAGGGCTGTCGGCCGAAGCCGCGCCCACGCTCAGGGCGCCGCGCCACGTTGCGCTCATACGTTGTGTGGATCTCGTGAAGAGCTTACTATAGAAATTTACCAGTGTGATTCAGAAATCGTTGATAAATGATACATACTGCGATTAAAAAGTTAATCTCTTCATCAAAAAAGCGTTCCTAGTTTAGGTTTGTATTGTATATTATCGAAGCGTGTATAAGTGTTACGATAAGCTGATCTGCTATTCCAGTTTCCAGTTACAAATGGTAAGAACGTGATTGCCAAGCAATTATCCTGGGCACGAATTTCGCTTATTATAAATTTCTTGTGAAATTTCAGTAAAAAGCAGTAGAAGGGTACTTATAGAATTTTGGTAAATAAATTCAAGGTTTCGCTAGCATTGTTTTTACATCATTGACATTTTTGACATTTCATGATTTATTACTTATTAATAATAATAGCATGATTTACGTATAACGTAAATATTACATAAACTTGTGACTTTATGGTCACGTCACAATGTGATTAAAATATTATGTTAGTTTTACGTTACAACAAGACTTGTTTCTTATGTAAAAATATGATTAAGTTATGATGTCACTTTTACGTCCCAATCATGACTCATTGCTCTTATAGTTGCATGATTTACGTATGTCGTAAATACTACATAACATTGTGACATTAATGTGACGTCACAATGTAATTGAAATTACGTCAGTCTCACGTCACATGTAAGTCATAAATAGGTCTGTAGTCAAATTTAATGTCAGCATAGATATATAGTGATGTAATTCAATGTGATATCATACTAAAGTCCTAAATTGAGTCATCTTTACGTCAAGAAATTGTGATCATAGAGATCATAATCTTTATATGATGTCATATTGAAGTCATGTGTTCACTGGATATTGTGTATTTTTAAACACACAAAATTGTAGTAAGACTCATAAAAATATATATTCCTTTTATTAATTAATCAATGCAACATTATTACATAAAAAAATTTATATATGTGTTGTTACTAGGCATTATTTGAGGCATTATTTGATGTGAATCATAGTTAGATATTTGATCAGTCGAGTTACGAAATTTTAAAACATCGATATAAGAATTGCTCTCGTATACTGTAAATATAAAATATAAAAATCAAATATTTATTGTTTTTTATTTTAATAGATAAAAATAAGTGAAAAAATATATTTATAATCTATAGTATTTGCAAACGAACTGACGTTGCTACTAAGGGACAGAATATTTAAAAAAGCATTAGAAGGCCAAAATAATAGAAAAATGCACTTTGTATTGAAACTTTCAATCATACGTAATTATATTACTTCCCTGGACCCTCTTTGCACATTTCAACTCCCAGATTAATTTAATTTCTTAATCTATGTACTCATTACTGTGCTTACTTCTGTGCCGCTGAGAAGTAAATTCTCACATTTCTGGACCGATAAAATGTAAGTATCACAAGCCTAAAACTTTAAAAACCAAAGGCCGGATAAAATGATTTCGCGGGACGGCTATGGACCGCAGGCGGTGGTTTATCTGGCTGAGATCAGTTTATACTATACTGTTTTAAAGGATAATTGAATAGTATACAAGGGATACTTTATACAGTTTTCAACAACAAATGTATTGTCTATATGTTTTTAATTTGTGAGCTGAAGCTCATTGATTAAAAACAATAATTTTGACTTTGACGTAGTTATTAAAATACCTGGAATTTATGTACAATAATAATCTATAGTGATTATAAATAGATGAGATTATAGATATGTATCTAATTTACTAAACTCTTTGAATATTGTTGTAGTCTTTTTTTATGTTTTATGTATTTTAGTGGTTCATTCAAAGATAACTAAGAAATAGTAATTTATAAATATCTAATTTTCTATAAAGACATCGAATAATATTTTTGGTAAGATTTATATAATAGCAAAAAAAATACAGATTATATTCAATTCCCATGCACCATTTTAAGTAATGGCAATAAATTATATGTCACTGTTCGCGCCAGAATTGTTATTAACGTCAATATGTTGTATTCCACGAAAAAGTAACAAATTCCTTTACTTATAGCTGTTTTTTTATCTGAAATAGGTGATTATCATGATTTTATTATTCATTTATTTGAATATTACTCTGATAATCATATAATTTTTATACTATCTATCTATTATATGTCTTTGTGTTTTGATGATTATAAATAGATATATAGCTTTATACCGGTTGCTTTATTCATTACTTTTTATGTTGGTCGCGTGGTGTTTAGATAGAAATAAAGTATAAAACGCTTTTTCAGAGATGCCTGAAGAACTGTGTATCGTGACCGATCTGGAAAAATCGTTAGATTATTCAGACGATTATATATTTAACATACACAATTATCAATCTATTCAAAATGCATTGGACGCAGATGATAATATTCAAATACCAGTGGTTGAAAAAATATTATCGTTTTCCGTACGACAACTGAAAGAGGATTTGAAATATACAAGTAACATATTAAATATTATATCAACAGTATTGGAAAAAGTCAAGGTAGAAAATAGTATGGCTAATAATATTATTTCTAAATTTTGATGTAAAAAATATTGTGTAATTAATATATTTATCATTTTTAGAAGGCACAGCTTTCACCCTTACCTGATTTAGTACCATCAGCAGTAGGTGTTTTACATATACTTAAAACTACTGCTTTATTTAACAAAGTTGAAGCATTAAAGGCACTGTGTTTTGAAATTATTCTGTCATATCCAGATGAGACTTTAATATCACTAGTTGTACAACAATCTAATGAATTAATTGAACTTTTCAATTTGTACTGTCATCAAAGAATACCACTTAAAATCAGATTGCAGGTAAATATGTTAATTTATTATTCTTTGTTAATTATTTTTCTTCAATAAATAGTTTTAAAATCTATTAAATATATATTAATAAATCAATTGGTCCTTTCAGATTATAAGTATTGTATTTAAAATACTAAAGATATTACCTATAGAAAAAAGAGCCACATTTGTAAAAGAGGGTATGGACGTATGGTTTTCAAAGGTTATACCATTCATTAGCATTACTTCAGCATTACCACAAGTATTAGATGTCTTGGAACTGTTGACTCAAGATTTGATAGCATTTGAGTATGGAGATAATCCTCACTGGAGAGTAGTCCTGGAGAATATTTATACACCACAAAAGTAAGTAAATTTTACAGTGTTGTATCGATTGTAAATTGTATTGTTTTCTTATTGCAATTGTTTTATATTTTTAATTCATTCAAAGGTTATCATTAAATATATTCAACTATATTATTGAATATATTTGTGTAAAATGAAATAAACCATAGCTGTTAAACATATTTAGAAGTATTTATTAATAGATAAATAAATGTATTCACAATATGTTACGAAAATAATATTTGTCCTGATACTTCAGTTAAAGCCACCAAGTGTTAAACTCATAACATCACAATTACCATACAGACAATGTTATTATTTTTATTCTAATTGAATAAAAATATACAGGTAGAGAATCTAAATATTCTCTTTTATTCTCTTTAGGTACCCAGCTTATATGAAAAATTTACTTGAATCAAAAGATGACAACTGGTACAGATTATGGATAATATTTATTAAATTGTTAAAAAGCCAAATAACTAAAAGCATAAGCAATACAGGAAGTCCCATTAACTCAATGTTACCAGTAGTCGAAATGGCTTTTAAAATGGATGTTCCGAACCGATGTAAAGCCTTCTCTTGTTGGAATGTTTTAATAGATAACTTTGCAACAGAAACAAATGAGACATATATAAATAAAAGAATTAAATTATTAGTAATTCCTTTGACCTCTAATAATGCAAAAGTTGAAGAAACTGCACTCGCAAAACTAAATACATGGTGGCATTTAATATGCAGTTTTTATTTGCATATGGAAAAGATATCAAATGTGGTATTAATGCCATTTCTATGCTTTTGCTTTGGGAAATCTATGTCTGACAAACCTATATTTATACCTGGAATGATCTCCGAATCAACAAAGACTGAATGTGTTCAAGCTCTTATAAACATAAGTGGTCACAGCAATTGTGAAGGATGTGTAAATTTACCTAAATTAAAGGGAAAATTGTTGAATCCCAAAATGTTAGTTGACCATTGGAGAGAATGGATATATTATTTAAATAGTGCTTTAAGAATATGTGCTGAGAGTGATAAATTTACAAACAAACAGATAGAGTGCCTGTGGAAGTCTTTTATTAAAACAATTAGGGAATTACCAGAAAATAATATTAGAAGAGATATATTCATTGAAGTTATTGGACTTCTTGACAAAATGGCTAAGGTAATTTTTAACTTATTTTACAACTTTCAATTGTTTTTCCACACACATTAAAAAAACATAAAATATTGAATACTTTATGATTTAATATTTTTTTAATTTAATTTGTATTAATTAGTTATATTTTCTGCTACTTATAATGATTTATAATGATATATCTAATATTTATTTATTTTTTCAGAATTGCAACTCAAAGTTGTATAATATTATTTTGAATACTCTCATTAAGTTATTAGTAGATGATGTAGAAATACAACCTCTGATGACTACGAAGACTGATGACAAGTATTGTCCTATTACCCATATAATTAAAGTTGTATTGAAACTTCCAATCAATGATATAGAAAGCAGGTTAGAACTTTTTAATATAGTAAAAATATGAAATACTATTTTTATAAAGACAAAGTATTATTTTTATAAAGTAACTAAATGTTCAAAATGTCTATTTTAGTCAAGCATTAAATAATTTGGAGCCAGTAACAAATTTCTTGGTTAAGGAAGCTTTTACAACATCAAGTCATACAATTGAGTGTATATTAAAAGATTGGTCTGCAAATGATATCCTTCTTTGGGTGGCACTCACTAAATCAGTATTTCAAAATAACTACAACTCATGTGATAGTATGTTATGTAAAATGGTGTTATGGCCTTTAGAATACTTGGAACAATTTGCAAAAGTGAGTATATATTTTTTATTTAGATTGATTTTTATAGTTAATGACAGCCAAACTAATTCAGCCAAACTTTTGTCTAGAAATTTTATAATTTTCTCAATGTTTTTAATCTTACAAGAGGTTGAATGTGTTTTATTTAATTTTTTTTTTCTTTTCTTAACAGACATGTATATACTTTGTTGATGATTTAAATTTAATAAATTGTTTCATTTTTAAGTGTTATATTTCTATTTTCATTTTATAATTTAAGTTATTATTATTGTTTCATTCATTAACGTAACTATTTGATATAATGCATTTTTAGGAAGACTTAGCTACAGAAGCATGGTTGAAATTATATAAATTTGCTTACAACAATTTACTACAGACAAAAGTCAATAATGAGGTTTTTCAAATACTAATGTCAAATACAGGAAGTTTGAAAATTAACAAGTTTATCATAAATGCTTCAATAGTGGCAATACAGAAAAAAAATGAATGCATTGGTATGTTCTTTTTTAACACTTTTTTTAATTAATTAAAATATTATGAGCAATATATGATTAGATTAAAGCGTGCTGAAATCAATCTATACAAAGTTTTAAACTAAAAAAAACCCAAGACCCACTCACTGCAATCTTGATGGCAATAGCAAATTTACTGACCATTGTAAAGTTAGTGAGACAAAAATGATAATTGAATTAAACTTTTACATTATAAGATAAAATTACATTATTCATATATTTTTAAAACAATTAAATTATTAATTTTTTATACTAGATTAATGTAAAAATTTCGTTCAATCAGTAATATAATTTGAAGTCTTATTTTAAAGTCTTAGTAAGATTTCTTATATATTTATAAATATTACACATTATCTTTTAATGCGGCAACTTGGGCAAGTTTAATAACTCGTGTAGTTATTTGATGTGTCTTTAGTAATATGATATTGCTCAATATAAAAAAGTTTAAATTTGTTTTGATTATGTTAAGAAATCTTTACGAAATCTTCACACCTATATTTTTTTAGACAATAGTTTTGATAATGAAGCAAAATGGCTTTTGGAATCAATTAATAATATAAATGTTTATGAAGATATTGAAGATATTATCCAAGTTATCTCAGAAATTGTTGTTGATATGATGAAAAAATTATCAGTTAATAAGTGTGTTAAAATAGCTGAGCAAGTTATACTCATAGTAGAACAGTTGCTTAAATTGCTTAAGCAAAATGGCACAAAAAATTTATTGGTTTGTAAAATTTTGTATTTCTTTCTTTATAATTAAAACTTATTATTTCTATTACTTTATCATTATATTATATAAATCAATATTTTAAATTTTGCATTGCAGGGTGATTCTTACGCATATTTTAAATTAATCTTGGAAAATTTAAAAACTTTCTTTAATATAACAGAATACTCGAAACTAATAAATCTTTTACTCAATGAGTTTAAAAGTTATGCTGTAATAGCTAAAAATAATGATGGTTTAAGAGATCTCATACTTGATGTTTTAAGCACTAGTAGTAAAGATGCAAATATTGAAGAAGTTATCAAGCTGTTGAAGGATAATTCTGAAGAGAAAGCTGAACCCAAAAACCTTGCGGAAGAAACAAAATTCACAACACCTGGAGGAAACAGTTTCGCTAAAAAACTTAAGAAAAAAGAAGCCAATATAGTGAATACTGTAATGGAAAATGGTGAAGAATATGTTGTAGTGAAATCTAATTGGAAATTTAATCCAAGAAAATTAACTGACAATCAAAAAGAAAAGCTTCAAAGGAAAAGAGAAGACATACCAGCTTTATACCAAGACCTGTCACAATCACAGGACGATTTCAAACTTAATGCATGGAAAACGGATTCTCAGGATACAACTACTACAAGTAAATCAACCAGTACATCTGCTGCAAATGAAGATGTTTCCACTATTCTTAAAAATATTCCACGTACCGAATTTGTTCCCAAAATTTTAGAAAATATTATAGCAAAAGATAAAGAAGATCATTCTAAGGAAACAGCATCCAAAGAGAACAACAACACTGAAAAAGTTGACGTTAAAAATAATACGAATAAATTTCAAATAGTCAAAGATACTAAATCACCGCGTCTTGCCCTTAAAGATAGAGTATTTAAAAATGTTAAGAGCTTAATGGAAAAATCAAATTTAAATGACGAAAATAATGTAACCAGTTCTAAGATTACTGAAAATTTATCAAAAACACCGACTACAACAAGATCTGCACCTTTAAGCCATGTCACGAATTCCGCACCCACTATGTTAAGTGCGGACCGACCGTCTCGACTGAAAAGGAAACCTAAAAAGTTTGAAGACTTACAAATTTTTGGATTGAAAAAGAGACGTCATTCTCTAGGGCAGAATGATTCTCCTACTGACGGTGAATCTAGCGATAGTAGTTCTGTAGAGCCACATACTATAGAACCTAAAAAAGTAAGCGCGTTAAGTGAAAATAAGCAAATTGGTGATAAAAATAAGAAAAGAGAGGATACACCTAAAGTAATTATACCAGATTCGAATGAAACATGCGCGGATACTCCTGTTGAACAAGAAAAAAATGATATCGATAAGAAAGAAAATCAAGACAAACCAATGGAAGTGGAATATAGTGCATCAAAACCAGAAACTGATTCAAAAAGTTTAAATGAAACACAAATGGACCAACTTGTAACAAATAAGAAATCTCCTGAGGAATTGATAACAAAGAATATTGACAAAAATGACAAGAACTTATCTACACCAAAACCTGATAGAAATAAACAGACAGATACAAAATCATCAACTAAAAAATCTAGTTCAAAGAAATCTCGCATAGAAAAAGAACTAGCTATAGATATGGTTGAAGGCCATCCATTTTTAAACACGTCGCAAACTGAAAAACGTCTCACCAGAAAAGCTATCTTAAATTCTCCATGTACGCGGAAAAATTTAGCAGATAAATCAAGTAAAAATAAAACTACTTCCGCGAAACTTGATAAAAGGTCCAGTGAAAAAGACAAGTCTATTTCAGTAAAAGAAATTCAAAACACTACTGTTGATATTTTAGAATCTCAAGATGTTATAGAAAGTTCACAAGAATCGTCAATAACAACAATATCTGTAAAATCTAAAAAAACACCAAAAAAAATTGCACTTGTTTCATTAGAAGATATAAATCAAAAACTTCAAGATACTCAAAATTTGTTAGAGGAAAGTGAAGCTGCAGATAAAGTTGTTACCATGGATAGCAAAGACGATGTAGAACTTCCAGGCAATAGAACAGCTGAAGACAAATTGCTTATAGATTTAACAGAGAATATGGACACTGAACCAATGGATGATAATCTTGACGTCATCGTCATTAACGACGAAGATGATCAAATAGTAAATGAGAAACCAGATGAATCGGTTAAAGACATAGATATGCAAAACACTGCTGAAATTGTGACACAAACGCTAGACTCCCAAATATTTACAAAAGAAAATGAATGTAATAAAATTGAAGTTGCAGACACTACAATAAATTTACCGACAAACGAGGATACATCAAAAGTTGATAAAGACACAATTGCAGACGATGCCACACAAACAATGACAGAATCGATATTGGAAAAGGATTCGCCGTTCAAAGACGAGGAACAAAGGAAGATGGACTTTATGAATAATACTTTAGAAATTTCGCCTATAAAAACTCTGAGTCCTTTACTGGAGCGCAAGTCTCCACCAGAAAACAGTGACTATATGGTTATCAAACTATCTTCACCTGTACATGGGAATGGTGAACCATTTGACAAGTGCGAGTCACCGGAAATATTTACTGAAGAGAAATCTCCTCCTCGCGATCAGTCGCCGGTAAGAGATGAATCTACAGCTGTTAATACGAGTCCAAGTTCTTCTTTATCCCTGAAAAAGAACAGACCCCAAGTTCGCTCAAACGGTCGTGCGGCTCAAATGTTAGGTTTATGCGTTCCAGATATACGAATGGACGAAGAAAAGAAAAGTCCTTCCGTCAATACATCTGCTCGACGCAATTTAAGGATTCTTTACAACGCTAGTGCAGAACAAAGTGACAATGTAGAAGAAAATGAGGATAGTGATAATTTTCTCAAATTTAAAAAATTATTGCCGTCTACCGATTGTAGTCCTTCTGGACCTATACTGAAGAGGAAGTTGGCGGATATTGCAGATGAGGCTACTGCGTCACCGGCTAGCAAGGTAAAATGAACTTCATTTTATTATTTGTTTATTGTTTTATTGATTTTTAGTTATTAATTTACAACTAATTAAAATGCCATTGTAATGGAAATTAAATTTCTAAATTTTATATTTTACATATTTTTGTATATTATAACTATATTACGTTTATTTAATTTTTTATACACAAAATTATGAATTGTTCAATTAAGACCAATCATTCTTTGCATATATAAAGAACATACGTTAATACGAAATTATATCTAGCCGTGTAGTATTTGATTTTAAAAATATTTGCTTTAGTAATTTTCTTTCAGTATTCCTTTAGTATTTCCAATAATATCTAGTATTATCCGTAAAATATATATAATATATACAATTTTTTCAATAATTTCAGAGAAAGCGCGTTAGTTTTCACGACCCACCCGTATCCACAACCATATGCGTAAAGAAATATATAGAGCCGTGTGGTTTACGATCTCCTCAAAACTCAGCTATAAAACGACAAGAGAGACTTCTAAGATCCCATTTACCCATGAAATCACCTAAAAGACTAGAAAACGTTTTCAAATTAGATTCAATTTTAACAAAAACAGTTGAGAGCTTTTCTGAAAATACAGCATCTGATACAGAAATGAGTCCGGAAGAAATAACTCCTGTGGCAGAAATTACGAAAACAAGTGAATTAAACGATGTTGACGCACTATGTCCTGAACTGATTGAGTGCAAAGATTCCATTTCAAATATTGCTTTGGAATTGTCTTCACCAGCTATGAAAGTGTTATTACTTAAAGAATTTGAAGGCAAAATAGACACAGTTGGAGATATAGCAAAATTGACTGAACTAGAGATCAATAGTCTATGCATTAAAACACCAAAAGTACAGACGGCAAGAAAAGTATTGAATGAATATTTAGTTAAAATTAAATCACAAGGTAACGATATTGAGGAAACATTAAAAGAAATAGTAACATCGGCAAATAAATCTGTGCAAGTTCAAACAAAAATTGTAGTAGAAAATATGGGAATGCAAACTGAGGAACATGTAATTCAATCTAATACAACACAGACAGAGGTTCCCTCAGCTGCAAATCGCAGTGTACAGACAGACGATGCTGAGAACAGTACTGCCAATATATTAACTACTTGCTTATCTGAGGTTAGTAAAGTAATTGTTTTTTTTATTTGTTAGTCTTTTTCTAAAAAACCGAAGACATCTTTTAATGTTAATATCATAATATGATATCCTTGTGTATAATATGTAGGTAATTTTCTCTAGTGTACTCTATGCAGAATTTTGGTCCATATTTTAAGATTTTGGTGACCTTTTGTTTGTAGATATATGAATCGAATTCGAAACTAACAATTAACTACAAAATACTCCCTTAATTATTAAATAGCGCTGCTTTTTCTAACTACAATAGACAGAAACGGAAATATGTTAATGAAAATACATATAATTTATTGATCATCAATGTCTATCTATGTATACCTTGACATATACGTGTCATTTTTAGATCATTTAAAAAATCATAATTATTATATCTGTTTTTTATAATTACAGAGAGAGGACTTTGTAGAAAAATTATGTGATAAAATGGACGAAGATGCAAAGAAGAAGCTTGCCAACAATTTATCATTTAATGACTTAACTAACACGTTAATGAGCAAGCTTACATCTGCAAACTCTACACAAATAATGAACAAAGTAATCGAGGCACAGAGTAATCATAACACTGCACATGACGACAGGAATATTAGAAAGCTCTGTTTCATCAAAGATTATTTGTGTAACAATTTCGAAGCAAAAGACTTGGTTTTATTCTGTAGTGATCTTTTAAAGGATGTGTATAATAAATCGTAGTGAGAATTAAATTTTAGTATATAGTGTGTCCGTTTACGATTATGTTAGAGGCTGGGCTCGGTTGATTTAAAAAACAATTAAGTTGATTTTTAAGTTTCCATGTTTCTATCTAAATTGTTAAAGTAGCTTTAAGTCGTTATAAGATTTTAAAAAATAAATTAGATTGTAGTCAAAGCATGACAAGATAAGTGTTTCTTCATACAACTTGTATTTACTTATACATTTTAATATGTGCATTAAAATTGAAAACTCCATTTCTAATCATATAGTGTATGTATAATATTTATTTACTTTTTTTATATATTTAGAATTTATCCTCAAATCAACTTGTCATTTATAAACATTCATAAAAGGTGTATCAGACGTTTCATATACATTTTGCCTGAATTAGTTTAATAGTGTCATTTGACAATTCAGTATCTTGATTAAATTGCATTAAAGGAGATTAAATAAAACATATACTAATATAAAAACTAATTTTATTTAATATAAACAGTTAAAATATTTACAATATCAGTCAGAGATGTGACAAGTCACTAGTAAAACGACATAACAAATTTGTTATGAATGAACTATATTTTATTGTAACAGATTGTAAAGAAATTTTACAGAATCAAAACATAAAGATGCAATGAAGGTTGCATACAATTTTCTTTTGAATATCAATTTTGTAATATATTTAACTTTTAGTTATAAATCGATTAAATAATCGATTTTCGTCAATCTTCCATCTAGTACCACCTATAATGTACGGTACATGGCATCTGAAAAGTATCACATTAATATTTACAGCGTCTATAAGATACAGGTAACGTTAAAGCTTCGTCAATCAATGAGACCTTATACAAAGTTTAAATACACACATATTTACAAAAGTTTAAGGAGCCTAAGGTACGATACACCCGAACCAGAATAATCATAATTATCACTAGACATCGGAACATAAATGGCGACTGTTATAAAAATAGATGTTAATGGCTTAAAATTTTACTTTAGTCATTTTGATTTTGAAATCTTAAATTTAAAATATTCGTTTTATTTTATAGCAGTTATTATTCTGAGATAAATTGTGCCAAATTACTTATTTTCAGCAATGAAATAAAAAGGATATATCAAACAACGGAATATAATAAATTATGTTAAAAATTATAAATTAAAGTATTGTAAATTGCATACAACTTTTAATATAATGTCAAAAATACATAATAAGTAGGCCAGGTTAGTGTCCGATGTCTAATTTATATCACACTATATTAAACAGTAGATTTTATTTTCCATATTAATTTTAATAATAGAGTAAGCAAATTCGACTGAAACAATGTTTACATTATATACTTAGGAACTCGTGAAGTGTCAATAAATTATGTAAAAAAAATATGTTTTTTTATTAATACGACCAGCGTTTTTGTAAACGATAGCATTATTTAAATATACATCATTATTAAGAAGAAGTATGTTTTTAAATGGTCTAATTTAACTGAATTTACTGCTCTTATCTTTAAGAGTTCCATTATTTTACTACTAAACCCCATGATACGCTATACTATACTCTTTTATATATCTAAAGGCCACCATAGTCGTACTTAAAGGCTTATTCTATGTTACTGACTTGACGTCACAGATCCAAAACATGCACTAACATTCAAAAAAATGTCACTCACGAAAGAATTAAACTTTGGTCCACAATTGAGCACTTATTTTACTTTAATTTGTAGAGGTTATATGGTTTGTGTCAAGGAAAACGCATTTCGGCGACGTAATCTAAATGTTCAAGGTTATGGTGAGAATTAGAGCGTTTTGGGGCCGTTTTCCTATGAAGGTTATGATGGGAGTGAGTCCGCGTCACTCTGTACGTTCCAGGTTGTGGACTTCCGTCGCTATTCTTTCGTCTTGAGAACTCATCGTCACGTCCTGGGCTTCTGTAATCGTAGCTTCTCTGATTTCTTTGCTTTTGCCAGGTGCGATCACTTTCATGTCCGTACAAATCTAATTCGCCTGATGGTTGAAATTGACTAGTGCTACGTCCGTAGTTGTATTTCTTCCAGCCGTCGTCAAACTTTTTTCTGTTTTCGTTACTGATCTGCCGACGTTGAGACTGATTTGAGCTGCTCTCGCTTGTATCTTCGCCAGACGTTCCTATCCCAAGATCTTTGTCGTCTCCATAAATTTTGTAAACTCCATTAGGATTTATGTTTTTTCCATTAAAAATTTGATCGTTGAGCATTAACTGAGGATGTGGGATGCAATAGGGATTTGGAAAGCATTTCTCAACATTTGATATCTTTAGCTTCTCTTCTCTAGTACACGATCCGGGTCCAAACAATGAAAGTAAGACGGGTAGTAGAAAGAGTCCATGCATTGCACCAAAGAAAATCACCATAAAGACCATTTTAAAGAAGACAGAAAATATATAACTGTCAGCCAGAAGCAATGCGACCACTCCTAAGATGGTACTGAATGACCCTTGGACAATTGGTAATCCTAATGAATAAAGGCACTCACTAACTCTCTCCCTAGGGTACTTCGCTTTGGATGCCATGTACGCGTAGCATATATGAGCAGTGAAATCTACTGAGAAACCTATACACATAATAAGATTTATCATTGATATAGAATCGAGATTTATATCCCACAGTGCCATGTAACCTACGACACCTATCTCGATGGATATGATACTAAACGCCACCCATAATGAACAGAGAATATTAGGAATAAAGATGAACGATGTAATCATCATCATCAAGGCTCCATAGCAGAGATTTTGTATGGACGTTGGTCTAACCAGCTCGAACTGCAAAAAATATACGGGTAATTAATGAAATGTTTTATTTATATAATTGGATCAGAATACAAGTTATACATTATATATTACTATGATCATTTCTCTAAGTATGATATATATATCTAACAGAGCATGTCGTTTGAAATTGCAATTTAAATCTTTTTTAAATTTCTGACCAATGGAATGCATCTATTTATTATATTATTGTAGAGTAAATTTAGTAGAGATATATTTAAACAAAATAACATATTTACCTGATCAAAGAAGACGAAGTAAGGGTGAAATACAGATGCGTTTAGTGGCGACTGGGCAACAACCTCTCTTAATGCTTTAACCATTTCCTTTTCATGATTCGTTCCGCTAATATTTATGGCTTGTATAAGAAATCTTGAAGCAATTATTTCGTTTCCGGCTTCATTGAATTTTACGTCCAGTGAGAAAGGATTGGCTGGGAATAACCATAACTGGAATTGACAATAATTAAAATAAATATTTTTACATCATTAATCGTACGTTTCGAGTATTTAATATTATACCTAAAGGTGGACATTGAAATTATGTTTATTTCTTACTTGTTCTTACGTTACGTTCTTCTTACATACAACGCAATTTCTTGTAATTTGTTTACTTTCTACAACTAGGTTACAAATTCGACCGACATTGACCATGATATGTCCTTAGACGGATATAAAAAAACTTAAGCAATTACCTCTTTAAGATTCGCAATAAAATCTTCCTCGGAGTCGATCGATACGTTCAGATAATCATTATTCCTGTCCACGTAATTGACAAATGTTCGAAGCCACGATTCGGTGTATAACGAATTCGATATATATGACGTATTTTCCAATTTCTGTGTCAAAGTTTCCACTTCGTCCTGAATTTTCGGATCGGAATAGTTATAATTTCCACTTATTACTACCTGTAAAAACCCAGTTGCAATACTTAGTTACTTAGGCAAATACATGCGCATACATGAATAAGTTTTACCTATTTGGTAAGTAGATACACGTTTAAAGGTTTCAGTATAGTCATAGAAAATTCTTACTGAAGGTCGTGGGTTCTATTTGATTTTTATCATATAAAAGAGTTTAAAGTGATAAAATCATTAGTTAGAATGATTTTAGCGTATATGTTCTGCACGTTTTAAATATGCCTTAAGCTGCATTACGCATGAAAATAAAAACTATTTTTTACCTGTATTCTGTAAGGAAATTCTCTATAATAAAGATCTTCTCTATCAAAGAACTCCACAGAATACGAATCCACTTTTGATAACTTTCTTCTTTCCAATCCTTCTTTCAAATTTGTCACTCCATACCCGGCACCGGCCAAATAAGCCAAGAACACAACTATGACCAGAGCTTTAACTAAGTTGTTATTGAGTAAATTCGCCATGGTCGTACGGAAAAATGCCATAATGCAGTGTTCTTTGTTGTCTATAGGATTGTGTGGGTCCGCATTGTCGATGCCGCCGCTGCAAAATGCTCGGTACAGCCATGATTTTTCTTCTGAAATGAGATATTCACATTGCTAAATATCTAAGCTAAGATAGTAAATATATTTATTTAAACTTTCTAGGCAAATGTGCCGGTCGCGGCGCAGTGGGTCAGCGTTTGACTGTAAACGCGATTGGTTGTGGGTTCTATTCCCACTTAAGGGAATGATTATATTTAAATAACTTTCAATTTTCTCGCTCTAGTAAAAGAAAGTGCAGCGTTGAGTTCCGCTACTCAACACGCAACGTCTCGAATTTGGCGGAAAGCTGAATACGAAGTTTCTGGACAATACGTACTTTCTGTATATACTGCTATGCGGATTTTAAATTACTTATAAATTAATTTCATTTATTTATTACCTTTTCGCGCTCTTGATTCAGGTAAAACTTTTAGCCATGTTATCGTGTGTCGATTTTGCTTTTCTCTGTACCCAGATACCGCTACGCATCCAGCGAAAAACGTTAAATGCCAAACGAATGTGAAACACACAGCAAGACCTGTGAACGTACAGTTATTACATTTTAGTATTATTCGTCGATGTGTTGCAATGCAATGAGTTGAAATGACTTTACCGGTCAAAGGTTTCATACTTTATGTACCTAATATATTCATTTAGCAAAGTGACATAATATATTTATACTTTACTATAGCGCAATACAAAGTATAATGCGAAAGACTGAATGGTCTGGTGATATGTAGTCACTAATTCTTATTATTCAATAAAAAAATATATAAAATTAAAGGTTGATTATTTTCAAGTAATGAGAAATAAAATATATCGTAATTAAAACACATTTTATCGCTATTAATTATTTTATTAATTATATTATATTATTTTGTTAATTTTCGTGATTAATTTAAGAGATACTATTTCTAATAATGATAAAATGTGTAGAAAATAGTTACTTGATTCATCAGATCATATAGAAAGCTATAAAATACGGCTTAGGTAATTTAATTATAATAAATTAATCAATTAATTACTTTAATAGCGTTACCAAAATAAAGCATGAAATTAACAATTACAGTATTTTGTAAGAGCAAATTAAAGTGAAGGTTGTTTGAGCTATGATTTCACCACACTAGTAAAACACCTTTAAAGGTAATAGTAACATGTATATATGATAGTTACAGACTTTGCGTTTGTATAAAAAGTTAATATAAAAACATAGATATATAGACCAAGTTATTCTTAAATTAAAGTAACAAGTGTTGACCGATATTTATTTGTAATTTTTTATTAAACTTAAGTTGAAAAGTATTATTTCTATATAGTTTTTAATAATACTTACACTAGGAATATAAAAGACATTTACCTGAATACATGCAAAAAATCTGCACTGAAGGGAACGGTGAAAAGATGCCGATGAAGAAAGATAGCATATCCGTCACAGATGTGATTGTAATGGAGACAGCCGCTTCAGAGAGCATAATTGCCATTCGTTCCGGTACAGGTAGCGTCGGCGCGGTGCGTCTCCAAGCCGCCAGCATTACAAAAGTATCGTCAATACCGATTCCTAGAATTCATATATTTCTTTAGCAATGAATAGAGAGGAATAAAAAATTGTATTCTAAAAAGATATTTATTCCCAACTTATGCTAGTTAAAAGTTGTAGCCAGCTATATTTTTGGTAAATTCATGCTAAAAGACGTAACACAGAGCTTACTATTTCATCATCTTTTATGAGAAGAATTTTTAATAAGATTCGTATACCTGTGTAAAATTTAAAATAGGTAAAGGAGTGGCATTTTAATTTATTATGTTGAAAAAATAACAGATATAATAAATTTATCACCGTGTGATTTCCCACATACTTGGACAAGTATGTAATATAAAAATAAATAGCATTTATTAAGAATTCGTGTCACAATTATGGCATTTATATTCTGACTTTAAATTATATCAATAACAAAATGCCTTACCAATCATCAAGAACGGTGCAGCAAGATTAATTCCAATGAATGATATGCCCAAATAAATAGCACAGCCAAAAGCTGCTGCAGTTGCCATTACAGCAGATATGTTACCAAGAAGACCCAACCAAGGTTTAGATCTCACCCAATCTCCCATCATACACGTTACTATGGAAAATATTCCCATAAGAATAAACGTGGAGCTAAAGAAAGGTATGACGGTCTTCGTATTCTTTTCTAGCTCGTGATCAAGTGTTCGAGATGCGAAACGTGCAATCGATATATGTTTAAAACGTCCAGTATCTTCAGCTACACCTACAGCATCCAAAAACGCATCTTCCCACGCAGCCCCTCTGAGAACAATAATAATGCATTATACTAAAAAGATGCAGTGGACGGTGAGACAGCATTTGATTGAACTGACTGGAAACGAATGGTTGTTGTGAGGTTGTTGTGAGATATTTAATCGTTTCTATTTTTTAGCTCTGATAAGAAAAAATCCGACGTTGAGTTCCATCTCCCAATACCCAATACCTCCGTTTAACGCGAAAAGTGGAAAACAATGTCTCTTAAAGCTAATTTTCTCAGACTGTCCTGTGCTGGAATTCACACTTTGAAATAAAAATCAGACAATGTTAATGTAATCGAATTTTAAAAACTGACTACTCAACCGTTAGCTTTATATAGTCTTAAAATATAATTATACTTTAAGTAGGTAATAATTTTACGAGTATTTATTGATTGAATGTAAATAATATAATATAAAGTCATTGAGACGAGTAGCAACAAAGTCTAATGTAGAAAGTCATACTAATTATATAAAATCTAGCAATTATAAAAAATATTATACATAAATATTTTTAAAATTTAATAAATAGCAAGCGTTTAAGAGAAATTATTTTAAATTTTGTTTACTTTTTAAATTATTAAAAAAAGTAGCTTCAACCTAGTGTTAAGATACTCCGTTGACTGCGCCTCAAATGACGACATTGCGTTGAATATGATAATTACTCTAGTGGAAATCGAACCCACAACCAATCGCGTTCCCAGTCAGACTCTATTCCACGATGTCCGATATTAATTATGCTTCAAACTCTTGCAGCATAAAAATGTACAAATATTTAAGTTTCATAATTATTCAAAACGAAAATTTATTAATTAGATCAAATTTACTTTAAAGCCATTGTACTTTAAGCCTTCTTATAATTGAAAAATAATATAAACAATTAAAACTAATCAAGTACTTTGAAATATCGATTCAACAATCGCTCATATAACATTTGATATCAGTGAAATTTTCTATTCGTCTCACTGAATGTTACACAGTGTTTTATATTCGAAACTGTTTTCCAAACCGTGTCAAGATCGGACCATTATCTAAGTTAGTGTTACTGTTTGCAAAGTGGCGTGCTATTGAAATCAAGCTATAAAAATATGGAGAGCATAAGCGAACATTTTTTACAGCTTTACGTTTTATTCCGCATAACAGGGTACTCGAAGAGAAATTAGTGTCAAGACACTCCTTTCGTCAATTTCCGCCTGAATCCAAACTGTGTGTTGAGTGGTGGAACACAACGCCGTACCTTGTCTTATCAGAACTATTTAAGTATAATCCTCTGAATGCGTATGGGACCCGCAACCCTATTGGTTTAGTGTTCCATACAGTTACAGTCAGACGCTACCCTGCTGCGCCACAATGACCTCTTATGGCTATAGATGTTTTAAATATTTTTTTCATTTAATCACTTAATATTTTGATGGTTTCCTTTTGCGTGTGTTTTCTAGATATTATACATTAATGTAGCGGACGCTCGTGTGTTTTAATTGCCCTTTTCAAGTTTTATCTACGTTTAATGTTATTGCCTTGAGTTGAATTTGTTTTGAGATAGCTTTCTGTCTGGTAATGGCCGAATAAAACATCAGAGAAACATTCTTTAAGAGGATTATGTCACATAAAATACTAGATTAGACAAATATATATTTTTTAAAATGTTTGTTAAGAAGCTTTTATACTTTATCCATAGCTTGATTTTTGATATAAACTTGAGATAGTTAACTCTCTATTTATAAATCACTGCATTAGGAAAGCTTATATGTATAAATGAATTACTGAAACTTTAACATATAGACAGGGTATACAAATAAATATCTTTCTTCGGGTTTATTTTTTATCAAAACATAAGACTTGAGTACAATTATTTGACTACAATTATTTGAGCGAGAATCAAATCCATAAGCATCGTGCAATTGTGTCACTGTCAGGTAGAATATTTTATATATCTGAAAAACTTACCGTTTTTCTTGTATTTTGTTATCCGTTCTAATGAACCATACGAGTTGCACGGCGGGCACGGATTCTATGACGTCGTCAACCACTTTCGAACCACCGAAGAATACAGGAAAAGCGTGTGCCTCCCATGTGACGGGGTTAAACATGATGGGAAACGTCAGATTTAGCTCCCCGCGTTCAACCTAAAGCAAATTTATATTATATAAATAAAGTATATATAATTATTATATAAGCATTATTACAACAATATAAATATATTCTACTATTTTTAATTTATTTATCTGGTGTTTAAAAAAAAGTATAGCTAAGTAAAGTACTAGCGACTACAGAATCTATAAACATTACAAGTCGTTATCGCGAACAAAAGATTGAATGGAACCTGTTTACATGGAAATTTGTCAATAGAATAACAAAGTGCCTATTTTACTAAATTTGATTGTTTTGTTCTATTACAGAAAGTGTTTTACAAGAGTGCTTAAGTTTTTGAGGGTCGGCAGTAATAATACTTAGGTAATAGTAAAAACTTATTGGTTTAAAATATTAAGCAATTTTGCATATTATTTTAATACACATTGTGACAGTGGGAACTTAGAGTATAAGTCATCTCTTCATAGTTTTCCCATAGTCCGCTTTTTGCGGAATTCGAGACATTGAATGTTAAGTGGCGGAACTCAACGCCGCACTTTGTATTACCAGAGCAAGGTGGTGAAGATAGTTTAATCGTTTCCTCGGGTGAAAATCGAACCCACAATCGATCGCGTTTACGGTCAGATGCTGTCCCACTACGCCACGACTGGTCTATATTAACATATATATACATAGCTGTTTATTCTATATAATAACTTTTTATTCTTATAAAAGTTATATGGATTTGTATTCATTTATTTTAGACAGCAAGAGCCAAGACAGCGTTAATATTTTATTCTTTGTTAGATACTTATTTATATTTAGTAACAAATCAAACGTGAATAATTGAAAGTTGCAATTGACCTTGATAGTAACTAAAAAATAGATTGGAGCAATCCTGAGAAGCATGGAAATATCCCAGACTTGCTTTGCAAGTTTTTCGTTTAAACTTAAGGAATATTAAAAAAAAAACACTTTGTCCAATAGAATTTTATTACATCACGTACAGATACCTATTACAAATGATATTAGCGACATATTCTTGTTGACGTGCCGAGTATAATACCAATAAAATAATAAATGTGTGTTTTTTACGACTCAGTGAGTTTCATTGTTTGGTGTACCACAGGGTTGTTAAAGAGTACAGGTAGGTAAATATATTATCTTGAATTGCTAATCTATTGTATTAATAATTTTACTATTGTTTGGATTGAACCTCTGGTTTAGTGAGATTTTTTGTCCCATTTTTTTTCTTTGAAATTTAATATAAAAATGTTGTAATTCGAAAGTAATAATAAAAAATTACTTATAAGCAAAATTGTTGTCACTGTCAAAAAAAATTGTTACACACACGGTTACTTTTCCAAAGACGCTTAATTGAGATAAGATGTTTTCTTTATGGTAAAATATTTTTCTAATTAATATTTCGTCAAAAATAAATTGCATTTCTAAAGAAACTTTAATTAAAATTGATTTTAATTTTATAATATTCATATACGCTATGGAAAATAGGATAAAAGTAAATTAAGCAAATATTAATTAATTTACGTCCCAATCATTTATAATTGTATTGCTAGTGTAAAAATATATGTAACAAGAAATTGAAAGAACTATTCACGTGATTATTGGTTTAAAATAACTACATCATGAAATTCGATTTAACAGTATTGAATATAAA
Source organism: Dryadula phaetusa (assembly GCA_032432895.1). Taxonomy (NCBI): domain Eukaryota; kingdom Metazoa; phylum Arthropoda; class Insecta; order Lepidoptera; family Nymphalidae; genus Dryadula; species Dryadula phaetusa. The sequence goes on from JAOYRS010000027.1 coordinate 355,906, forward strand.
TGGGATGTAGAAAATGATTAAATATAGAAAATTCACTTTCAACATGAATGACTTAATTAAATCAACCCTCTGTAATCATAGTCTTGCCACTCAAAACGTAATGTCTCGAATTTGGGCGCAAAGCGAAAGACGAAGCGTCTTGACAGGTTTTCCTTAACAGTCTGTTTCCTTAACTGCCTGCTTTGTGATATAAAGAGTTAAGCTTAAAAAATCTCAGCGTGATTGCAAAAACTTTTTACCGTTGTAATAACAACAGGTAGTGTTAAAATTTTTTATATCCTTTTTGCCTGTCAAAATGTATACAATAATTACGAGTTTGCTTTATTTACTTGTTAGTAATCAGTATATAAGGCTTATATATAATTTTCCGATGAAACATCACTAAAATTATGAGGAATTACTTACAATGGCTGGCACTTACTTATATATTATGTGGTATTGATTAAAATCTGTGGGTTTAGTCAACAGTGTGAGTAATGACTATTGTTCGAAATTCATCGGTCAAAAGCTCGAATCGTGAACTTGCATTAATCATCCGTATATACCAGATAATACCAAATTGAAATTTTATAGAGAACTTGGTAAAAATTTTTTTTTGCTAAATCATTTTATATTGTCTTTATTACGTAAAGCAAAGATGTTAAAGGAAACATGGTGGTCAATATAGTTTTTTTCTTTTTTTAAGCTTCACGCTTTTTATCCCGTAAAGAAGGGTAGATCCCTGTGGATTCTATCCCCACTCGGGGGAGTAATTATATATAAATTACTTTGACTTCCTCGCTCTGGTAAGACAAAGTGCGGCATTGTGTTCCACCACCAAAGACGCAATCTCTCGAATTTGGTGGAAAGCGAAGTACGAAGTGTCTTGGCGCTCGGTGCTTTCGGTCAATATAGTTGTGATTGAAAACTCAAAGATTCTACTACAGTAAGACTTTTAATTGGGAGGAAGTAAAGTATATTGACTTCGGTACTTGGACTTATTTTAGTAATTAATGTTAGTTTAAAATTTGGACACATTCGAAACTTGTTATTATTTTGGTAACTACTCTACGAAGTTGCTCTTTATTCTAGTTTTAAGTAAATACGGCCGTAAACGTCGAGTTCCTTCGTTTTGTCTTAAAAACGTCAAGCAAAATACTTATGTCAATACAAACGTGTATGCATTACACGTTGTGTGTCCTTATTCTGTTAATTTAGAATACTTTTTATGTATTATTATGAAACATATTGTCGTTTGCACTTTTATCTACTAAATTTAAACTACTGTCTTACCTCTCCAATAATTTTGTCTAGGTTCAAAATATCATTGACGAAGCACTGTCCTTCCCATTTCGCGCACTCTTCTCTATAAGTGAATTGCTCTCCGTTGTCCAGTGTTACTGTGATGTTTCTAACGTATTCATCGAGCTGTCGAAGTTCCTTCCACACTTCCGTCCGGAGCATATTAGTTATATTATCCTTTGCTACAATAATCACTCGGCCGAATCTACCTATGAATAACAAAAACGAGTTACTTGCTACTATTTAGATTATGTCCTTCCTTTACTAGGAAGTTTTTTTATATATCCTATGACCCTTAATATTGAGTTTATTTTGTTTTAATTAAATAATAGTTTATATTAAGAAGGAAGTAGAAGTAAGTTGTTTAAAATCGTCCTTGGGTTATTTAAAATTAACGTTATTTTATTTTATTTATCCTTGCTATGCGGGCTACAGCTGCTTTTTTATATTCAATAAAGTAGACTTTTAATAAGTATTTGATTTCCTAAGATTTTTAATATAAATTATAGATTAGTAAATTTCTAATTATGTTTTTTTAATAAAATAGATTTTTTTTCTGCACACCTGGTCTTGTAATCCTACCCACATTGAACCTATGGGTATAGTTTACTTTGAAATATTCTTCAACTATACGCCGTTCTAACTTTCCCTGGCCACTGACAGGTGAAAACAGATACTCTGGGTCCATTTCATAATAGACTCGCTGATATCCAGTGATCATGAGAAGCGTTAAGAGTACGGGGATGATGATGAAGTATCCTGGTCGTTTACCTACGAATAAACCCAGCCTATAAAACGACCGGTTTAATATGTCGTCCACGAACGTTAGCTTGCAACCCATCTGAAACAAAATATTAGGAAAATTTTAATTCATAGTTATCTGTATCTATACATATAATGGAATTGATTCTGTCTGTACATAAAATATATATGAGATAAATTATCACCATACAATGATGACCCCAAACAATGTTTTTTAACATTTTTTACGTTTGTCTGCGCGTTTGTGCGTCTGCATGTTGGCAAACGGTTGGACCGATTTATATTTAGTTTTCATTATTGAATTATGACAAGCATTTCTTAACATTTATTGTTTGTTTTATTTTAACATGTTAATAAGTAAGAAATTTATTTCAACTTAATATTTAGTTCGACTTAATTATATCAAGGCTCAAGTTCGCTTATCCAAAATTTTTCATATTTTATTCCTTTTTCTATCAAATTATGGATATAAGGCACCACTACGAAATCATTATGAATTGATATACTATATATTTCGGCTATTGGCGGCGATATTTGGCTGTAGCTTATTATTAAACATAAAATAGGTCATAATCAAGTTAAATATGAAACCTTATAACCATTTCGTAAGAGTTTGCACTGTTTAGTGTCATTCTATATTTCAGTGAAAATCAATAAAATCAAATCAGTTTCCTGGACTTAAATCACATTTAGCTAATAATTTAAATATTGTTGGATACGTATTTTCATATTATGTATTAGTAATTATAAATTGGCTCAAAGTTTTTTGTTATCGAACCAATAACCAAATAGAAGTATAATATTAAACGAATATAAAATTATTTAAATCTAATGAAACGCCCTTAACATTTAAGATTACTGATTGACCAAAAACATTTTCTAACACGACGTATATATGTATGTACGAATGTACATATGCTGTAATGTGCTATAACTTGCAAAACAGGTTGATTTCACATTTTATGTAGAGTATTGCAAAAGATTGATGATTTTTTTATTAGGCCTTGGACGTTTAACATATCATGATATGATTTTACTCGTATACCTAATTCATACAATACTTGTTTCTAAACAGCTGTAGCTGTAAGTCTTGTATCGCTGTAGCATGTCCGTGGATGCATGCCCTCATTTCGTAATCAAAACTGGTTGTTTATTATATCATGGTACGCGTTGTATTTGTGTATATACATTTAAACGTATTTTTATCGTTTTTGAGTTTCTACTTTTTACTAATTACTTAAGGAAATCCACGAAATAACTTTTTGATACTAACTCTGATAAGTCACAATTATTATAAAAGTTATAAGTAGTCATTTTTTATGACCAAAATCTTTGTAAACAAGGACTTACTTGTATACAAGATATTTTTCCGAACAGGTTTGGAAAAAATCATTTATTTATTTAACATTGTTTAAGCTCCGTCTTGTACAACCGACGACAGGAACAAATATTCGAATAAAGATAAAAAATGTGCGAAATACGCGTACTTACATAGTTTTTTTTAAAGAATATGACAATTTTTTTTTATTTTTTTGTACATAACTTTATGGTTTTATGATTTTTTGTACTTTTTGGTTTTTACTAAATATAAAGATATGCTAGGTATTTCCCTCAGACCTACAATGCTGATTCACTGAATATTTTAAAGCATTTCGTTGCTTTGTAATTTGCAATTGCGACGTTAACTTCGCCAGCCTGTATGTAATGTGTCGATTTTTGGGTGGAAACCACTCAATGGAGTGTTTTAACTCTGGGTTGTCTCTGAATACTCTGCTATGCGGGATTAATAATGAAAAAAATAACTAAATATGTGTAAGTAAATTGTACATACATTGTTACATTCATATTAAATGTTCATTATTATAGCGAATTGCACTTAATTGTACACACTGTATAACCTTGTTCTAAATCAAATTTTTAATTATATAATTATTTTAGATGTTTAACTGAGTGTTGATGTTTCGAGGTAATTCTATGATACCGTAGAATATCCGTGCGGAACGCCTTGACCAACGATTGACCACCTTTCACTTATATATGTAACGAGCTAATAAAGGTTAAAATATTTAAATTATCCTTAACATTTTGACCAAGGTATACAAAAATTTGTATTAAGTCCTTTTTTAATTCTTTTTATTATTTTTTATTTCTTTTCTTTATCTTACAAGTTTTAACGCTTGCTTCTTGATATTTTAGTGTTAATGTCGCGTGCTTTTTCCAGGCGAAATTTAACGCTGCACTTTCTTTATTTAAATCGAGCTACATATATCACAGTACCTATGTATATAAGAGAATATTTGAAAAAACGTATAAAAATTTTGAACGCAGCGGGATTCGAACCCGCGCCTCTTGGATACCGTCCAAGGACCCGCGCCTCTTGGACGGTATCCAAGAGGCGCGGGTTCGAATCCCGCTGCGTTCAAATTTTTATACGTTTTTTCAAAAATGTTTTCTAATCCTAAGTGTGGAATAACACTTTAAAAATAGTAAATATTAAGAGAATATTTATTTGATTAATTTAATGTACATATATGAATGAGTGAATGAATGAATTAGAAAATTATTATAAAAAATGCTGGTTATCAACACTGTTTCATTATATGCAGAACTTTAACTAAATATGTTAAATTCTATTCCTCTGTTTGTACAATTTGGATAAATTAGATCTAAATTTTATGACTATATTAAAAAAGGCTTTAGACGTGTTTTATTGACGCCTTGATGACAAGCTTCATTCGAACGAAAGGAAATTTTTCCTCCGATTTCTTATTCAAAATGCGCTAATGCGTTTCGTAATTTTTTATAGCTTAGAGGAAGATAAGACATTGCACTTTATTCCTTAATGATAAGAAAATGAGTACTAATTTAGTAGGCAAGGTAGGATTAGTTGCGGTTGTTTTTCGTACCACTTTGACATTATTTGTGTTTACTGGCTATAAGACTTTTCTAGATCAGGTCAAGGCGGCGAGGATTAAGCCACGTAATATCTGGCTGATTATGGAATTTTCTCGTGTTATAAGCATTAATGCACATTATGCATTAATAAACTGCCCTTTTAAAAGTTATCGGACTTAGTAATAGAAACGATTATTTAAATTATACATTACAGTACCACATAAAAGTGGCTTACCTAGTAAAGTGGAACAGTCAGACTATAAATTCGATTCCCACTCAGAAATATGGTCGACGGAAGAGTGACTTTGAGCCAGCCACTCAACTGACAGTGCCAGTTGACACTAGGTTGTCTTTGTCAATACTGTTATGCGGGATAAAGCGTGAAGCTGCTTTTTGTATAAATACAATTCTAATTATTCTTTAAATACTAATAATATATATAAATGAGAAAATTAAATAACATTTTTTAGATATTAAAAAAAATAATTTATATAATTTATAATTTGCCTACTTGATAGCCTTTACAATTAGGCAAATAACGTACCGAGTATACAAAAACTACCGAGTTTGGACGAAATATTGACGTTTTCGACCTTACGTTAAAATACTATTGCTGTAATTATAAATAAAATATAAGTTTTTTTTTTGAAATTGATAAAAACTGCGTAATGTTTTAATATTAAATAGTATTATTACAAAATCGGAACGCAGAGAGTGATAATTTTTAATATTTAATAATAATTTTGAATGTTATTAATTTCAACTTATTTAAAAAATATTTATTTCAATTGCGTCTAATATCTAAAATAGTAATATACATATAACCTTTAATAATACTAGTTACGCAAGAAATTGCTCAAATGTTTACATTTCAATAAAATAAAAAATAAAATACATATTACTGAAATTAGTTTAGCAAATAATAAATGTAAAAATCAGAAAATAATTTAGTTAATTAAAATACTTAATTAAATTAAATTATTTAATAAATTACGTAACTAAAAGATACTTTAGAAAATATCACATAAGATTTACGCAATAAAATATTGTATTGTCTGCATAGCCCCACATGTGTAAAGTAATTTTAAAGTGTTATTCCATACCTACTATAAGTAAACATTTGTAGAAATCGTAACGCTTAGTAGTCAGGCGCTTGGGCGGTTTCTAAGAGGTTCAAGTTCAAATTCTTTTTAATAGAATCTTGTTTTCTTTACTGTACTGTGAAGTTCAAGAGAGTAGGACAAGATTTTCTTACAACAAATGAAATTGATATATTAATACAAGTGAACTTAATCGTACCATCCCTCAACCATAAGCCACTCCAGGTGGGAGATGAGGGATCGATATTCATCCCTTTTCTCTGTGAAATAAAAACACACATTTGCTAATAGGTACAAATGCTACGTAATAAGATTTTTTAATGTAATTTTCGAATATAACCATATGTCATGTTTGTTAACGTTACAGATGAACTCGTTGCATAAACGCATAGTATCTGTGTCGCGTAATACATCAGAATCTTTCTCTTCTCGTCAGACTTGTTTCCTTATACAAATTAGTCTATCGAAATATCAATATTGACATAGTTTTTATCTTTAAATTAAAGATTTAAAATATTGTACTAATGTAATACTCTTTATTAAAGAAATGAATAAAACATACGATTATATAGTTAGCATATATAGCAAATCTATTTCTGTGTTGAAATATAATAATTATATCAAGTGACAGACAATAGACACCTTAGTCTACATGATACATAACTTAAGTAAAATTTTCTTATAAAAGTATTTATATTAATAAAACCTACGATTTTACATATTTTTACACATATTTAAAGTAATAAAATAGATTCATTTAAAATATATTCTTCCATTTTAAATAGTTTTGAAATATGTTTTTATTTATGTTTATTATTATAATGTATTCACATCTACGTTTACGTGTTATATGTTTTCCCTTGTAAATATCAATATCAGACAACAGTAGAGGCAAAATAAAGTAATATGATTAGTAAAATTAAATAAAGTTCTTTCGAGTTTAAAGCATATATAAGCTTAATTTTGATTTTATTCAAGTTTTGTAAATTAACATAGAGAGCGTGCAGCTTTAAAGGGTATCAAATGGCGTCTTAAGTATGTGATTATATTTAGTTTCGTAATCGTTTTATTTATGATGCATTTATCTCTATTGCATTTCAATATATTGAGAAATAATTAGGGAAAAAGTAAGTCTCTAATACATTTTTTTTTAATACTCGACTTCCAAGGAGCATCATGCCACATGTAAATATATTTTTTTTAATCTTAATATTTTTAGTTAAGATAGTTCATCCAATTGGGTTTCCTATCAAATACCTGTCAGATATTCGGTGTTGAGCACACGGATACACGACCACGTGCCCCCGAGCTACCTCTATCATACTCTATCTCATCTATAAAAGTGGTGTCCTGTCCCTCATTTATAATCTCTTTGCCTCTTTGACCTTTGCTTTTCCTGTTTTCATTTACAACGTTAGTTTTGAAAGTCACAAAGTAATCACCCCAAATTATTAAAAAACAGAAAATGCTGAGTATGGCAAGAGATCTACTTAGTAACGTGGGATATTGGCTCTCTAACCGGACAAATATTTTAAAATCTTTACTTACTTAATACAGATTCTTGAAATATGATTTCATGACCGTCATACTATAGGACATACGTATATACGTAAATAGCTTTTAAGTTATCAATATTAAACCTTGACCTATTAATACTATTGTTTTGTGAGACTGAATGTGAAATGTAGAACACACACAATACGCAGTAATTCTAACTCCCAGACAATTTTACCGCAACGTGATTGTTTCTATTTCATTTCCCTTGCTTTCCAGCCTTATAAATATTTGTAAAAGTTACTAATTACACTATTGTTTGCGACACGCGAATAGATAGTATCTTAGTATTGTATGCTTTCACCGGGCATTAATTCTAAAGTATAAATATAGTATATACACAAGTACGTTATAATTAAACAAATAAGATATTTAAAATAAAATTAATATTTTTAGAATTTTTCACTTAGAAGCAGCGAAATTTCGAGCTACTTATTCGTAACAATATTCAATATTAACTCAATACACTTTTATGTATAAGCTTATTTAAAAGCTTGATTTTTTTAAATTGGAATATAATAGAAAAGTTGAATATTTTTAAAGTAGCAAAAAATATTATGTACTCTTGGCAACATACACCAATTACTATAACGAGTGTATTATTGTTCGTCTGTTATATGACTATATTGTTTTTCTTCATACACCTCTGACAAACTTATTTCATTTCCTCGCTCTGGTAAGACAAAGCGCGGCGTTGAGTTCCGCCACTATAATAACTTTGATAATGTGTGAGACACCGACTAACTAGTACACTTTCAAACTACACAGGACAACAAAACCAAAAAATATATTGAATATAAAATGTGTATGAGTATCATATATTATAACTGTGAAATCTTTCTAGAGCGTATATTTATAATACTAACAACAAATTAAGCACAGTAGCATCTAGAATACGTGTCACCAATCAAACACGCGAGGACTGTGAAAGTAAATACGGTCATCGACACATCACGTGCCAAACGACCGGTGTATTATATTTACAACATAATAATTGCCAGTGTTCCTCTGCATTAAATATTACCGCTATATTAATGTAAGGAAACTTCAAATATCCAAGTAAACAGTAGTAACGGTAGACCAACATAGAGTTGTCCTCGTCTAAACATTATTTTAGGTATGTTTCAGCGCATTTATGCGTATTGATTACGCTTTTATGCTGCATGGCAGAGTGATATTGCGTGTTGATTTGGGGAATTCAACGAGTAATATAATCATTGCCCCGAGTGGGAATCAAACTCACAACCGATTGCATTTACCCTTCTCGTACCCTTATGGCCCTCCTATTTATTCTATTATTATTCATTTTACGTATATTCAAGATACAAACAGAATGTAGTGATAATATTAGTAATTAAAACACAATATTTTAGTATAAATATATAATTTTGGCTATAAGTTCTCAACTACTTATCCAAAAATATCATATAGGGTGTAACAGTAAAAACCCAAACATCGTTTATTTTCGTTCCACTATGAAATTCGATATATCTTCTCCTTAGTACTCCTTTAAAAATCCCTGGAAATCTTTATGTCAAATTTCAATTTTCTACGCCCAGTAGATAAAATTATGCGTTGTTTTTTGTCATTCAGTTCTTTATGTACACAGTTTATATCATAAAGTTAAGTTTAAAATTCATTAGGGTCACAATCTCAAAAAAACGAGGTCTCTGATTTTTTAATGTGAATTTTACGCTGTTTATACACTACGGCTTATTAATTGTCTATTAGGAGCAAGTGTCATTGTCGAATTGCAATCAACCTCGACACGGGTCGTTAGATCTCGTAAACTTGAACTGTGGTGTCGTAATCGGACTAAGTGGTGTCACCTCTTGAATCGTGTAAAGTTTACACGAACGACACTTTGCAACAACGTTTTGTCGTTGCTACATTGACATATGTACCTACACACATCAACACACATATCTAACGGTATGTATTCTATATATTTATGCTTTAGTGTAATTGGATTGCATTTTAATGATTATACGAGTATATTAAAAAAAAAAGAAGAATTATATCTTATAATTATCATTGTTTTTTGTATATTGTCTGCATTTTAAATCAATATATTGGTAGTCTTTAGCCTAAATGCACAATTAAATAAAATAAACATTTGTATTTTACATTACCTTACACGACTAACAATAGTAATCTTTATATTTCCTTTATATTATGTTTAAAAGACACATTAGTCTTAAGATCCAAAATAAGTCATTTTAACAATTAAATATTCAATTTTTTTTTAGAAAACTTTACAATATCGATTTGTAGTTTAGAGTTTGTATACCGCAAGTAAGTAAGCAAATCGTACCTGTACACAAAAATAAATAAAGGTACCGTTTACTAATGGTCTATAATAATAAGATCTTTGATTTTCGCGATTTTTACACATTTTTAAATGAAACTGTTTTTTACGGATTAATCGCGTATATTTTTATATTCGAAAATGTATTATCGAATACTAAAATATACGCGATTAATCCATTTAAAATAGTGTCATTTAAAATACTTTTACCTTTTTATTAAGGTAAGACCCAATCAATTTCCATACAAATTTAGGAAATCAACAAGTATACGTTTAGTAAACATAATTGCAGACGTGCCATGCCATGATGTGACAATAAAATGGACTTCGATGGAAGGGACAAGTACCAAAATTATTGATGAGCAACAGATTTTCTTAATAAAATAATTCTAGTGTTCTCGCGAGAAACTGTTGTTCCATACTCGTTTTTGTTCCCATCTCAGTAATATTTAAAATAACACATGAAATAGTGTGAACGGTATTTTGCGATACAAACATTAAAATATTTGGTGATTATTATTTTTAATAGCTCAACCAGATATTTTTATGTTTATTAAAAATATAATTATTTTTTTGCTAAATTTATTTTATTATATTTATTTAAAGTAATAGAGAGAATATTAGTGGGCGGCGGTTTTACCGACTATTAATTACGAATACTGTTTCAAAAGGGTTTTAATATTATGACCAATACGAGAAATCAGATAAGAAGCAAGTTGCATTGCCACGACATTATAACATTGCATATCAACTATCGACAAATAGGTAATGCTCAATGATTTAACTATAAGTAATTAATTAAATATACATTATACACCAAAGGCACGCAATGTGTGCAAGCCAGTAAATAACTAAAATCTTGAAGAACTAGAAGCGATTCAATCATTTATACCTGCATCTTGCGCATGTGAGAATTACGTGCGACTTTATTTTGCACTTTCATAGTTTTATTTGAGTCATAAAATAAAATTTATTGAGGGCGGTCAGAGAGCCTAGATAGTGTCTAAGAGGCGCGGGTTCGAATTCTGTTATGTTGAAATTTTTTTATACGTTTTAAAAAAATGCTTCCTACTTTGCTATTATAAGCGTGGAATATAAATTAAAATATTAAAATATATATTTAAGAACCGCTGTAATATTTTAAAGGCTTCATAAATACTACTTAACGCGTACATAAAGATTGCGATTATTTCGTCTTCTAAGAACGCCATTACTTATGGTTAAATACGGCAATATAATCGTATTTCATCGGTATAATAATCTCCATAAAATTCCTTGGGCAAATATTTTGAAAGTAGCTTCTGCAATATATAAATTGATTATATATTGTAAATAAATCTCTACTTAATTTTTAAAATAAATAAAAAAATTAATAACTTATAAACTAAACTACTCTTAATAATATCTTTGATTTTCGCGATTTTTATACATTTTAAATTAAACTACTTTAACCGGATTAATTTAAACTATTTTAACAGGTAGACCTGTGACCACGGACTACTGTAAAGTGTTCGAAACGTCAGGTGTCCAAAATGTATTTTTGAATACCAAAATATACACGATTAATCCGGTTAAAACAGTTTCATTTAAAAAAATAAACTACAATTTTATTTTTGAGGTAAATATTTATATTTAATTAATTAGTTTGAGAGGCAATCACTTGTCTTTTGTGTGTTTGGTTTGTGTCGTAATATAATAGTAAATTCTAGAAGAAAAATATTAGGTAACTAAGGCAAGGCAGGCATCGAATCTACTAGTACGTATTAATATGTGCTCTCATTTTTTTTTGCTTTGGCCGTCAAAAAATATTTCTAAAATATATAGATCATAAAATATAAGAAATTTGTTGAGAAAACTTGTAAAGTAAACTTCACTTTTCCTTATCATAATATGAGGGATATATGTAATATCCCTCTTGCTTAAAATTACGAAGGACCTTCTTATTTTCTTGACTGTTTATGTTAAACTAATTTCATTTTAAAACTTATGTTCGAAATCTTTATTAATAAATAGATTTATTTAAGAAAAAACTCACCTCCTACAATTTGAATTTTCTTCATTAAGTGGCATATCCTAATTAAAAATCTGTATTCCGTTTTTAAATATATTAAGGCGCCCCTATTTTAAGAAAATGCCTACTTTACATTTTGGTATGTAATGCAATTAAAAACACATTGTACCCTTTATTTTTCTTGGTGATAAGTATTGTTTGGGTCGAGTAAACTTAAACATTACTAAGTCGGTTCTAAGTACAAAGATAAAGGATATTCTAAACTATATTGTTACTAGAACAAATTGTTTAACGATGATTACGCACACGATAATAATCCGTGTTTATTTTTGACCTCAGTGTTCTATTTTTAAACGTTTTATTCATTGTTTTGATGAGAATATTTTTAATGATTTTCATTTCTCCGCTTTGGTAACGTAAAACGTTGAGATCCGCTATTAAACACGCAATGTGTATTACACGTACAAAGTGATTCTACACGACGTTGACTTTCATATATGCGAGATAAAGAATCGAATTGCATCATAATTTTCATATATATAGATAAAGCTTAAATTCATACAACCTACCTTCCGAGATGTATTAAAAAAATGAGACATTTTATGACAGAGGAAAATTAAGCTACTGTCACTAAAAGTGAATATGACAACCAAACAGAATAATAAAGCAACTCGATTTAGACCGTGCATTTATTGACGTAGGCATTTTTTTATAAAATCGATCTCCACAATTGCGTACATAATGATGTTATTAATCAGTGACATATTATTTTAAAACGCAGTTGTCGGTGTTTACGACCTGTAATGTAAAACAATTATATATGTAGTATACTTGCGTGTTCAAATATTTGAAGGTAAGATTAATTTTACTACATATAATTTTGTTTATATTTACAATCAATTCTGTTTAAGAGGTTTAACATGAGATCTTGGCTCAGTTATCACTCGGTATGAGCTATTTCGGTATACTATTGGTTAAAATCTGTAGATTAGTTAATTATTTTAATTAAATCATTAAGTACCTAATTAGCATTCTTTGTTAATGTTTCAAAATATCCTATTTAAGGAAAACTACGATAGACACCACAGATATAGATGTCGTTATAAAAGCTTGCAAGCAAGAAAATTATTTTCGAGTGCTTTGCTTAATACATAATTATTTTAAACCGAATGATGAAAGAATTCAACGTTTGCGTGACGGTAAGCGCCATGACTGACCAACAAGTGTTGATCCGTTTATAAGCTTGCATAACACTGCGTCCATTACCTTTGTAAAGCCGTTAATACTTAAGTATGACATGCTCAGTTAAACTGGCCACTGGTTATGAATAAGAATGATAAAGATGTTGCGATAAAGGACAATTCATTCATGTAAAGAAAATAAATTAAAATCTTATTTTCTTTTCTTTACCTAAAATTTGCATGTTAAAAACGGAGAGAATTGTAGTGCAAGATTTAGTTAATAAATACAAAATAGTTAACACTTTAACAATACCATTATATCCTTTTTAAGCAAAGTGTTGTAGTATCGGTCAACCATTATACCACGGCCTATAACTACGTACTATAAAATATTTCAATTATGATAAGCATATGTGTTTTGTTCCACAATTTTACTGTATTATTTATAAGTGAATATATTATATAAATGAAAATTTTAGTTTATTATAAGATAGTATTATTATATAAAAAATCTATTAGACTTTATTTGTGTTATAGAAATGTGTGATTATAATTAAAAGTAAATTAATTATATTAATTATGAGTAAAATATGTTTTAAAAACATAGCTTAAAATTATAACGCACTTGGCTAAGCGAGAAATAACAGATTTTAAAAATTTATCCTGTAACGAATACATTATCTGAATCAATTAATGATACTTTTAAGAGTAGCACATTTCTATAATGAAATAGAATAAGGATAACGCATTAATCTTTATCTAATACATACATTGGGAGGTAAATAATTTCTTGCCCCTTGTTAGTTTTTCATTTTAAAACTTTTTCGGTGAACTGAAATGAAATACTATGAAAATATAAAACCCAGTTTTTTAAAGGGTTTTAAAGGGTATTATGATAAGAAAAATCCTCCGCAAGAACAATTTTGTTGGTACCATATTTATCTTATTTAGTAGGGTGGAAAAATTCTTGTAAAACTTTTGAGATCTCAACTTGTATGACAACAAGGTTCAACTTTAAAATAAAATACATTTTTGTATTGTTAGGTGTGCAGATATTATATGGCAACCTTATCGAGTCGTTGTCATTTACGACAAGAACTTATTTATATTCTTTATATATACATTTCGGTAATGAAATAAGATAATTGACCTACTTGAAATTTTATTGAAATTATTTAAAATTCATAACAGCAATACAATTTATTTCCAATAATATTATAATCTATTTATCAATATACATTTATTCGACAATTTAGCAAGAAAATGAAAAATGTCCGTAAACATACTATATTCAAAAATATGTGCAATGGTCAGGCCTCGTTTGATTAAGTACAAAATAAATTTAAGTCAAAGCCAATTAAATTTACGTTATTTATGGCAAAAAAATCATCGAAACGTATGTAGTTGTTCAATATAATTAATAACTTTTAATATAATATGAAGGTTACGCTTTGAATTCACAATACATATTACTTGATTAAGCACATTCATCGGTGAGAAAATTTTATTAGGAATTACACGCATATAAATTGAGAAAGAAATCTGTGCCTATAAACATCTTTACATAAATATGGGTAATAGATCATTTTCTCCCTCATTGTGGATTTATCTACTATTTTTCATATCGTATTACGAGAATGACAGAATGTATAGAAAGTATATAAACAATAAACAAACCTATCACACTTAAATGTCTTATTTAGCATACTCAATTATTATTATCGTAATATTTTATTAAAATAGATGTGGGCATTTAATAAGGTTTCCAAGCTTCACATTTATTAAATTAATTCAATTCAAGTTAATTTATTAATTTGTAGATTTTTCGTTAAAATATTAAACAGAGAGAATAAACTCCTTGGCATAATGGCGGTGCGTTTGCTTGGAACGTTCCAGTAAAAACTTGGAACAATGTCAGGAACTTGCAACCCGTGTAAATCTCTCTGTCTTAGTATAGTCTTAGTCTTTCTTTAATTGTCACTCATTCATCGTTCAACTATTGTAACATTAAATTTCATTTTTGGAATACCCAATGTCGAATATGTTTTTAAACTTGTTGCTGAGAATCATCTAGCGCTCAAATTTTCTATAGTTAGATGCAAAATTAACAGCCGTGGTCATTTATCATTCTGTTTATTATAATTTGGAAGGTGGTACAAAAAAAATACCTCTTCGACATTATATGTATACAAACGTAATCAAAAATATTTTTTATCTATTTGAGCTGTGATTAGTCAATGTAACCAATTTCATTATTAGCATTTTTAACGAGTATTTATAAATTACTTCAAAAAGCAAAATAATTACTGTCTGTGCTATATTTTTTTTATTAAAAAAAAATAAAATAAAATATATGTCAGTACTGTGCAATACAAATAGCATAAACGGTATACTATAGCAAAAGTTGGATTTTTCACATTGAATTAACATTACTAACTGTATTTTGAAATATAATTTAGAAATAAAAAACTTTGTGTCGAAATTAAAGAATATTTCACATGTTGTTGTATTTTTTCCTTAATAAATCTTGTTATCCTAAAATTGTCTCAAAAGGTTTTCGCAATCAAAAACCAGCTCGACGCAGCAGTAGTGTTAGACTTTCCTTGTACATAATGATTACTTCAGTATTACACAGCTGTTACGGCACAAATAGAAACAAGGCCAAAACTTTTATGCCACATTATCTTTAATATTTTAATTGCTTCCACGCACAGTTGGCAAACATATACGTAATGGATCACATCGAGTCACTTTGTGTCCTAATCGCCGCTAATTTGTTTGCAGGTCATGTAACAATCGTCGAACGTATATGATTAAAGTATTGGGGCTTAATGATAATGGTGGATGGGAGAACTCGATTGAGTCAGTCATATAAATACTTAAAGTTACTACTATAAGAATTAATACTTGCGTTAGGTAAATTTATCTAAACACTGTCCAAATAAGATCCATTATAATGAAATTGTATTGAGGTCAAATTTCTAAATTAAAAATTATACTTATTATACTTTCAAAACTAAAATTAAGAAAGCTTTATTAACGCGGCAGAAATGAAATATAAAAGTATTATCATTTTTCGGCTAGAATTAGGTATTGTAAAAATTATGAATAAACAAAATGTGTTAATTATATGTTTTGCGAAGTTTAAGCGAAGTATTTTTGCAATAACTTTCAAAAAAGTATTAGTGAAAATTTGTTTTTACTATTCTGTACCGTCAAACGTGTTCTTACTTACTGTATAATGGATAACCAATAATATATATATATATATAGATATATATATATATATTTATATATATATATATATATATATATATATATATATATATATATATTATTGGTTATTCATTATGTCTATTTGGCACAAGGTTAAATAATCTCGAGTAAACAAAAGACGCATGACAGTTGTTTCCCCTAATTTGTAAAGATTTACGGATCCAAATATTAAGGCCGCACCTGACCCGCATCGAATTACATGTACTTAAAGTTCTTGTCAAAAATACTAACATTTTAGTGTAATCAAGGATTTTGCTTAGTGAAAGGATTAATTTTATTTATTTTTCGACTATCAGGATTTTTGCAAATGTGTCAACCAATGCTTTTTGTTTTATATTAGCACGCTATTATGAATTTTCATAAGTATTAAAATAACTTTATCGAGCAAAATCAATTTAGATCATGCAGAGCACGGTTAATATGTATCGTTTTTAAACTTTTAGTTACTTTCCAACCTGACATTTTTGCTCAAGAAACTTCCGTATGAAATGTTTGTTAAAAAGCTGATTTAAAGGTTCGTTGCAAATAGGAAATACAGAAATATTTTTATAATACAATATCTTTCCTATTATGACAGTATTTAAAAGATTAAGTGTATTTATATTTTTCTGAAAAATGAAATTTACGTTATTACAAGTTCTTCTGTGTAGTCGTCAATACTTAACAGCATCTCATTGTAGATAATAGAAACTACATTTAATGTAACTAAAATTAAACATATATTGCCTTAAACCAAATCATTTAGAATCGAATAGAAGTATACATACATATGTGTGACATCTTAGAGGTCACATCAAGGCATCATCGTGGTTAAGGCTAATGCAAGAGGTTATTCCGAGGCTATAGGGCTTTCCTCATGGGGAAACTTCCTGATACCTAATGTGTATCAAATACTAAAGTCCTTATTATCATGGCGCAGTGGGACAATGACTGATTGTAAACGCGAAAGATTATGGGTTCGATCTCACTCGGGGTAATCATTATATTTTTAAATTTCTGCTCTGGGATGACAAAGCGCAGCGTTGACGTCGTGACTAAACACGCATTGTCTCGATTTCGGGTGGAAAGCACTCAATTTTTTTTTAAGTTCCTGACACCAAATTGTCCCTGACTTCTCTGCTACACGGGATAAAGCCTGAAGGTTATTGTAGAGAAAATTTAAAATTAATTTATATAGGAGAATGTTAACAAATTATATATGTACCTGGTGTTGTAAACAAAATTTTACTTTTAAATAGATGATATGTGAGAAAAAATGATCTACTTTACATTGTACTTTAATTTCAATGAACTTCTAAAAAGAAATAAAAAATTATACATTTACTTGTGTATTTATATTATTATCTTGATATTATCAGTAAACAGTCTTACCTAATCACCAGTGATTAATAGTGACGCATATTTTTTTCCAAAACGTGTTCTTCCTGGCATTTTCCTTCACAATACATGTATAGAATTTCAAGCAATTGTATAAATTTGGAAAGAGATACTATAACGGGTGTGAGTTTGTAACCCTGAACCGTGTTACCGTCCTTATCGGCCATATATGGGAACAGTAGACGTGATCTCATAATGTAATTAAAAATTTTATTAAGATAGTTTAATTCTACTTGGAAATTGTATACTTTTCGAAAAAGAACAAACAACTGCGAAGACGTAGCATCGCTTAAATTCAAATAATTTATAATAAATCTCAAAGGTCGAACTATAGTGATTGCGTAAACCATAGCTTTAAAAACACAATAAGTCCTTAACATATGAAACTCTATGTTCATGGTATTTTCCTTACTCTGTTAACTATATGAAGGCCAAAAGAACACATGTTGTTTCAAGTTCATAATATATAATTTTAAACATATTTTTTAATCAGTTCTATTTGATTTTAAAGATAATATCCTTCACCTTTTCTGCCATTTTTTGTCCTTTTAGTATAAAGGTATTTGCTGTTAAAAACATTAAAAATATTCATTAACAGTTTAGAAATTAATCCATTGCTACTATTTGAAAGGCATTGGGTGTCATACAAAATAAGTTTTTTATTCGATTGTGCGCTGGCCCTACCGGCCTTGACAGTGTCACCGGGTTTTGGGGGAGGCCGTGCTAGAAGAGCTCTGGGTTTGACATGGAGACCTTGGGAGGAATCCATCAACTTAGAACAGTGTCACGATTTATTTTTATTGGTCTTGGTTAGCGATCAGTACGGAAGGTGCGATGGCGAGACCGTTGCTAAATCCAGTCGGTCTGTGATCCGAGTCTCATTCGGCTAGGACTTCGATAAAGCGCATTCTGAAATGAGTGCAGTAGCCTTGTAAAATGGATATATGGGGCCCAAATCTAGTGGGAGATAATGGCGTGACATTTTCGAATTGCGAGATGGTAAGACTTGAGATCGCTTCTAGCGCGATCCCATGTTGTTTGATTACAGTTCCACCTGGTATGCTTACTTGTAAATTGTCTCACAAATAGGTACCTTTTGGCCTACTCGCCATAACGTACAACGCTCTGAGTGATTTCTGTTCCTAAACCCTTTGCAATCTTAACACAAAAATGGAAATATGTGGCTTGTCCGCTTTGTAATAGTCAAGACACATTTAAGTCACCGGCGAGTATGACCGAGTTGTCTAATTCTAAGAGAACTCTTAAATCTTTTTCTAATATCTGTTTTTTTGGGGAGAAGATAGAATGAAACTATTATTATCGGTCAAAAGAAGTTAGATGCAATTGACAGGTGCACGACTTCAATGGCCGCGCAATTGTACGACGCGAGTGAAAGTCGTTCTTGACCTACGTTACCGTTTTTATTACTAAATTATTATATATAGATTTCCAGAAGTAATAATTATTGTTATACTACTACAGTATCGACAGTTTAAAGAATTAAAATTGAAATTTTGAATAACATTAAATTATATGCTTATAATTCCCATAACTATTAGGTATCGTCGTACTGTAAACGGTGTTACAATTCTTTTTTTACAGCGTTACATTGTATCCCGCATATTAGGGTAGTCAGAGACAACCTAGTGTCAAGACACTCCGTTGACTTGTTGCCGGCCGTAATCGACAGCTTGCGTGGTTAATGGCGAACTCAACGTCGCGCTTAGTGTTACCAGAGCAATAAATGAGGAAAAATGAACACATTTTATTATTAAGAAATTTTTAAAGACCTACTTCATTTAAAGCTCTATACAAATATGTATAAAAAGCAAGTGAAGGTTGCGTTGTATCAGACATTAGTTTCAAAGCGGGTATTAATACTTTCAAATAGTAAAGAAAATGATTCAGATTTTAAATGAAATCTCAGGTTAATTTAAACCGAACAAGTACTTGCCGGCCTACTTTCGTCAATCATTTGTCATTATGGACGCATTATTCAATTGTGACATTCTATTAAAGCGATGTAATCGTCTTCTACTTAGGTTTTTTACAATTACTTAATATACGCCTACTCTAATCAAGGGTTAAACACGAAAGAAGTCGGATATATTATACTATTTATTATTTCCTACGTCTTTACAAATTGAAATATAATATCTTACATATTAAACTATTCATTTCTTACTGTATGGCTTTTAATTTTTCTTATCAAAGATAGTATTAAATGCAAATTATTATTTGATGTTATTTAATTAAAAAAATTGTTTGTAATTTCAACTTAATTTCGTTATTTCATTTATCGCATAGAGTTTAGACTAAGGACGCCTTTTATATGTACTTCTTGAGCTTAAACCTATAAAAACTAAAAGGAAGGAGAATGATGTAATTTTTTAAATTTTAAGCTTAAGTTAAGCTTTATGTATTACGCAAAGCTTTTACCGTTTTATGCTTTAATTACACATTTACCAGCTTCACTACAAATTCAAATTCATAAACAGGTTACAACTGAGTTACCATCTGAGTGTCATATGGCGTTAAAGATTACAACACAGTCGCGTTTCCGTTTTGTTATGACAACTTCTACAGTTGCGTCCGTTCCTTGGTAAATATCTAATTTAGTGTTACACACAAAACATACATTGCGACAATAACTCAAGGAAGTAAATTATACGAAAATTGCCATACTTATATATAAGTAGCGTGTGTATGTTTAAATAACTTTTTCAAAGTTTATGCTTAGAAAAAGAAAATTTAAAATTCATAAATGAACGTAAATGAACGGAGATTTCATTGCTTACGTATGTATACATTTATTACCTTAGTTGAGGAGAATAAATTTTGAAGATAGATGAGCCAAAAACTCCATGAAATTACTTATTGATACTTCATAAACCTAAAGAGACTCAAGGTGCTATGACTACGTATTCTTTTTTAGCTTCACGCTTTTATCCCGCACAGCAGGGTAAACAGAAAGTACCTAGTGTCAAGACACTCCGTACTTCGCTTTCCACCGATTGAGACATTGCGTGTTGAGTGGTGGAACTCACCGCCGCACTTTGCTTTAACTAGAGCGAGGAAGTGAAAATAATTTAAATATAATCACTCCCCCGAATGGGAATCAAACACACAACCGATTAAGTTTACAGTCAGACGTTGTCTCACGGCGCCACGACCGGCCGCGCACTGCCGACTAAGTATTAAAAATAGAAAAGCAGCTTTACTATTATCCCACGTAGGTACGGCCGCTAAATATTGCTTTCTGTCAGTATTCAAAAGATTGCGTGAAGCAACAAAATTCATTACAGCACTATCTTATAAGAGAAAAGATGAATTTCAATTATTTCATCTTTTCCCTGAGTAGGATTCAAATTTATAACCATAACCCACTGGCCGTGATGGCATTCATTAAACATAAATTTTAAAAAATGATAAAAGGAATCGTTGCCAAGAGAGAAAGTGAAAACCATTATATACCTTCGCAAACAAAGTTTGTTGACACTCAAGCTTATATCTTCATAGGATAAGCATTAGATATCATCTGATATAAGTTTATATCTTATTCGCTTAAAACATTTCTTTTCCGCCTATGAGAAGGGGTAACGACCAGTGTCGCAAGGCCGATTCTGCAACTTCATGATGTAATCGCTTGATCGCTAATCACTTTTTGCTCGGGAAAGTGTGTTAAATATTTTATTATATTAGAAATTAAAATAAATCTGTTTTTAAATGAACATTATAGTTTTAAATGAACATATCATCCTATTAAGAATATATTTATAAAATAAATATATAATGAACACGTGAAATATGAATTATGTGATCAGCCGAAACGTTTGAGAATATTGGTGAAGATTCCAACATAATTTTTAATATTAATATATAATATATAATAATTTTTAATATATAAGTTATTTATTGAGAAAATAAATTATTACACACACATACAATGACATATATTTAAAAATAACGGTAAAACAGGATGTAAATTTTGAATTGAACTGTCATTGGTTCTCGTCCTTCACATCTCATGAAGCAGATTTATGGTGGAATTAAAAATCAGCCTCAATCTTCATTAACTGACAACTCAGTTCAAACTGTAACCAGTTTGCCATAATATTTACTCCTCATCATATTTGTAATTGTACTTGTTTTTTTCTTCTCTTCAGTAAATATATTTTAATGTCTTTTTATATTGTTACTAAATATAATGAAATTTAATATTTATATGTTAAATTGAACGAAAATAGTTTAGCATGGTGAATTAATTCGTATAATCGTTCCGGAAGTGCGGCACATGTGGATTGCGCCATTCACCTTACTTGGCCTTTGTCAATAAAATATTTTGTCAAACACAATTACTAGATTTTCAAGTTTATTTTGAAACAATAAAGTAATTATCATTTAACGTGTATAGACAAAATCACAAAGGTTCTGTAGAATTTCCTGTATGGAATATCTGAGCAACATACATACATAACTAAGTATCCTTACTAAACTGTATATCCATGGATTTTAGTAGCCTTACCCTTTATGCTGCTTACCAGGAAAATGAATATAAATTTCAAATATAATCATTTCTCAGGGTGGAACTCTCAATCACTGCACCACGAGATAATCTTTACTAATTTGCTGATTTTAAAAAACTTACATAGAAACATTGATAAATTTTAGTTGTTTAGTCAGAAAATCTGAATTTTGATCTTATTTGAGGAATTATTTTTTTGTGTTTCTATACAATTATGAGCTTACATTGATATAAAAAATATGCGTATCTTAATAGATAGATGTCTTAGTAACATGAATCTCACTTTACTATGCCAAATATTATACTTCTCCAATTTGCTATTATTTTCATAAATACACAAGAAATACCATTTTTTTCTATGCTATAATGATTGTTTAATAAAATAAGAAATATATTTAATATATGATTAATATACATATAACTTTTTAGTAACATATAAGTAATTCGGTTTCTTTATAATACACAATCTTATCGAAAAGTATTTTTTTATCAATGAGCAAGCGCCGCAGTCCAATCACGTTCTATTTATGTACCGCATAAAAACTTGCTTAATTTTGAGGAACTAAAATTTACTAAAATTTTATACGCACAATGTACCTTATATTTCACGTAAAAAATATTTTATGTTATCGCTTGCTCGTTAATAGTTTACCCAGTTCTTTTTTCTGTCGTTTGAACTAGAAAAGGTGTACCTTTTTCTAGTTCAAGTAGGAATCTGTAGGAATTTTGTGAAATTCTATTATGGTAACCGCGTACAATCCCTATCGTACGCGGTTGCCGCTACACTTCGAATGTTTACGCCTAGTAATTTCAGCTGCACGATTTCTGTTAATCACTTGGTAAGAAAACGAAAAATTGTAAAAATATTGATGATGTATGTGATAGTAGGTAGTTTCCTCATTATTTTTGTCAGCTTTTAAATGTTGGATGAATCCGTAGCCACATTTATGACAAAAATCAGAGCTTGATTACTAAATACAACCTGTAATACTTCTGATTTTGATTTAATATATATAATTGTACATTATATCAATACAATGTATAACAATAATTATATTTTATATTATACAGCTCGTGGTATTTATTGATATACGACCATATAATTAAGGTTTTATAATAGTGAAAGTTCCTCATTATTAACATTTCGTAAAGTTCAGAAAATTATTTGCTCTTTTATATGTATATATTGTTTACGTTACAGGAAGTGTCATATGATAAGGAAATTTTGAAACTGGATATGGCCTTACTGATGCCAAGCCTTACTAATTTGAATGAGGCCCCTTAGGACATTAGACAAGGTGTCAAAATTGTAATTCTAATATGCCTTAAAATTATAATATTTAAATCATAGTTTTAGTTTACATTCTAATTATTCTTAATTCACATACTAATTTTCAGAAACTTTATTTTTTGAGATTATAATACTGCAAACTAGAAATAAATTTAGAAACGAAAGCAAAACAATATTTTTTGGCAATTGTATGTACGTAATATAAATTTTACAGCTAACCGGATGTTTATAATTTATTACACTTTCAAGTTTTTCATTCTTACGTCACGTACCTACATACTGAAAGGTGTTATCCTTCGAAGTTCACAAACCTCCTATAATTATTTGAACAGTGAATATAGTATATTAAACTTGATATGTTTCGTAATAACTTCCTGGTTGGTTGATTTCCGTCAAAAATTTGCAAGTTTCGGAGACTTTTTTTATTTATTCCTATATTTGGTTAAAATATGTTGAATATGGTACATACAATTACAATTTAATATTTATTTACTTTACATAAATTCTTATAGAGTAGTAGTATATACATACTTTAATTGGCAATGGGCTGATTAATCACAATATCTAACCTTGATACTAAAATCTGAACACTTAGTGTCGAATTGATCACCTTGATAGATCACTGGTTTTGGACATAAATCTATCAAACAGCAGCTTGTGCTTTAATTGTTAACTATGTATCGCCTCAATTATGCACAAAATACGTGACGTGTGTAATAAAACTTATTTTTTATTGTGCTACTCGTATGTCACTTTACATGAACATGTGTGTCAAATACATTGCATTTCAAAATATTTGTTATTAATACTGTACTTAATAGTAAAATAATGAAATAAACATAATGTCTATAATATCTATTTTATATACTTAATTCGAGTTCGTTCGAGTAGTTAATTCGATTCGAGTTCGGAAAGAATCTTTCTTTTAAATACTACTTAATACATTATTCTGTTGCATACTGTTTCAAACGGATACGCGCCAAGAGATCTATTTAGAAAATAATTAAAAGGAAGCAGCTAACGTTATATTTTATAAATTCCTGCAACTTGCATAAAAATAATATTTAAATTTTATAATTTATATATCAATTTCAACCATCGTAATAAAGTAATTGTTGCCCTGGTTTGGTGGTTTAGAAACCAGGGCCAAGACCACATTTTTTTGGCTAAATATCCAAATTAGTATCGTATTTAAAAACCTATTTACAATGACATTAACGCTGACATATATTCAAAAGTATATTACTTAAAGTGGTAAAACAATACTTTTATTTTCTCGTTAATTTTAAACTTCGATCGGACATTGAAATTAAATATCCATGTTAAAATCTTTACAAAAAGGTTATTAAATGGTGTGTGCACCGATCGATGCGTTGTGTGTTGAGTTGTGGAAATCAACGCCGTGCTTTGTCTTACCAAAGCGAGGAAGTGGAAATAATTTTAAATATAATCACTCCCCCGAATGGGGATCGAACCGATCGCGTACAGTCACGACGCTGTTACATTGCGCCACAACCGGAATTGTTTTTTGTTATCCCGTTTAAAAGTCTTTGTTATTTACAGGAAGATTAGCGACAGAAACGGTTAATAAATTCATATATTTATTATCTTAATTTATTTTTAACGCAAAGTAGGAATTAATACAATAATAATTAATTTGACATTTCATTTATTAAAAGAGTAGGAAATGAGTATTTTACAACACAAAATTTTTCTTATGTGGATTAATTATTGATAAATATTTCATATGATTTAATATATTTATATGTTTATTGGATATTTCTTGTTCATTTAGAAAGTTACATGTGAAGACGAGTCCAGTGACGTATCACTTCACTAAACTCTCCACTTTTCACTCAATTTCAGAAATTACCTGTTTTATGGCGTAACAATAATATTATGCGTTAATTTATACAAGTAGTACAAATCAGTGTGCGTGTGTGAGTACACTTACAAATTGCACGAAAACAAATTCATATTACAAAAGAAAACGAAACATAAATTAATAAAAAACAAACGAACAGGCGAAATTTTTATAAGTGATAAAAATATATTTTTATAAAGTTATATCTTTATTTAAACAAATAACGCGTGACCTATTATTGCTTGAGGTATATTAGACTAAAGTTACAGGTAGCTACTTGACATGGGTCGATTTTTTGTTTGATCCTTAAAGGCACCTTTTTAAGTTATACACTATGTCTAGAGAAGTTATAACAAATGTAATAGTAGTGTGTAATATATCTTTGAATAAAGTACTATTAGCAGAAGTTAAGTTCTTATATATAACTTGAGATAACGTATTGACGCTTATGGCCTATGTTTTATATTCAATCTGGATTTCAATATATGAATCAAGGTTTATTTGAGCTAATACTTTGATTGGCCAACTATTTTACTACACATTGTGCTACTTGCTAATTAGGTTGAATTGGCTTGCCATTCTACCATATGTCTAAATAAAAGAAAATAAATAGTCAATTTTAAATATGTACTACTGTACATATTTAAATATCTATAATCTTAACTATTATAAAGATAAGAAAAGAAGAAAATTTAAGTTAAGAAAAAAATGCGATACTTAAAATATAATACAAACTCATACAATTCTACCCAAATAAGCTTAACTTTACGTTATACGATTATTATTATTTTAATGAAAGTTCAACAATGGAAAAATAAATATTGGACGTAAATATGTATTGTAAATAATTTTGGCAATTCTATCTATTTATTAAATAATATACAGTTATTATAGTAATGAAAACTCTTTACAGAAAACAATTGCTAAAAGATTAAAAAGCTTTCAATCAATAAATACTGTTATGTATATTTTTACTAATGTATGAAGCCGTCCGAACAGGGCATATTTTTTTATCAATCAATAATCAACGTTCTGATAACAGTGCGTTTGAAATGTGAACTCAACGCTATACTTTGTTACTTATATTCTTATATTCTTCCTGGAGCAGAATTATGAAAATATGTTTTAGACAATCATTTCCCTGAGTGGAAATCGAACTCACAACCAACCGCACTTAAAGTCACACGTTGATCTACAGTGATACGATGGACCACATGCATTAAAAATACATAAAATTAATAACAATAACAGTGCATATCTATCTTTTTTCTATGAAACGCAACTCAACAAGCAACGCGTACTTTACTCGGCTACTAATAAATATAATTTGAATTCACAACCACCGCATTGAGTAAAATAAACATGTTATCTCTACAAAAACATAATGTAAATTTCGTTTTCCAAATTCCCAAGTAAATCTGCCTGACCCTTATCCTATAGTTTACCTGCGTGATGTTTCTACATCGCCCATGACTTTTATCTTAACACCCATGGTAACCATGCTGTGACAAATCACGTTGAAACAAAAATGTACGCTTTAAAGTTGCTGTCGTTATTTTATTGCCACCTATTATGTGCTTTATTATGCTATACAAGGGAAATCTTGCTTTATTTACCGATGGCGTGCTAAATGAAATTAAGTAGTGAACATTTAATTAATGGTAAAGCTGAAGTTGCATTTTATTGATCGTTTCCCATTTTTAACTGACAGTAAAGGAGTTAGTTTAAATTAAATTAATGTATAGAAATTATAAATTTATGGTTACGGTCGTGGCGCAGTGTGACAGCGTCTGACTGTAAACGTGTTGTGGGTTCAATCCCCACTCTGGGGAGTGATTATATTTAAATTATATTCACTTCCTCGCTCTGGTAATAGACAAAATGACACTACTGCTTACTTTCTGTCTACCCTGCTTATATGTTTACAAATCGGTCGGTGTACTAAAGTCATTTTCTTAAAATTTTTAGATAAGCTACGTTATTGCAAAGATCACAATGTATAATGTAAATTTATTACAAACAATCGATACTTCCCCCCTTTTTCTTAAAAGATGATTAATTTTTTTATATAATATTTATCTAGATAACTAGTGATCTGGACAATCTTCAAATTATCAGATAAAGTAAGTTTCTAATATTCATAATACAATAAGTGGGTAGCTTATTTATTTCTTATCATACTTTATAACGACTTAAGAACTAAATCAATTATACGGTTTCTTTGTATCTGATATGCATTGAGATGTAACGGATAACCGTATTTTGTTTTATATATATCCACATACATGCAGACATACAGAATGTTTTTTATATATTTTAGTAAATGTTTTTCATATTACTATTTAAAAATTGTGTTCAGTAAACAACTTATTAACTGTAAATTAATTTATTAAATTATAAATGTCGCTTCTGCTTATGAGATTCAAATTAATTAATTTCTTTTTTAAAAAATGTATAAAAATTTGAACGCAGCGGGATTCGATCCCGCTCTCTTGGATACCGTCCACCTGACCGCTTACCATGCGTTCTACTACCAAGAGGTGCGGGTTTGAATCACGCTGCGTTCAAATTTTTATACCTTTTTTTAAAAACTTTAAAAATACTAAATATTAAAATTTATTTCTATAAATATATTTTTATGAATACTTTTAAATTTATATAATAACGGGCTCGTTTATTTATTTTTAAAACATTTTATATAACATACTGCACGTTAATAAAAAACGACAACAACCGAACGACTCTCGCCATTACGTTCAACAACATTACGACAAATTTAAGTTTTTTTTATTTATAAATCTTGTTCTACTTTAAATGGAATGTAATTTGACTTTGAAACGCTTTAAAAGATCGTGATTGTTAAAGGCCGTTTACAAGAAAATAATTGCGAATCAAATAATATTGAAATAATAAAGGTTTCACGGATGAAATTATACCGTGAAATAAGCCATAAAATTAACACATAGATACACGCCATTGATTATTAAATATGAATAAGGAAATTCAATTTTGAATTTCTATGGTAATATTTTGAAATAAATAATGTTAAATAATACATATAATACCATTATATTATTCAGAGATAATAATCTTAAAATATTTTAGACATATTTGGAACGATTTTAATTTACTTTAATTTTATTATACGAAAAATACGAATTATTTTCTGAAGCAATTTATTTATTACATATCATAATTCTGCGTGAAAGTACACTTACAGCGGACGTACAGTGTTGAAATTAGGTACCCGCAAAACGAAACCGCACATCGCAATAGGTTACTATATTACAAAAATAAGATATATAGAAAAAAAAGAATATAAATAATCACCTTGATCGATGAATTTTCTGTACACTTCACAAAATATAAATCCCCGGAACCTTTGCACAAAACAAATAGCACTATCACAAAAAATGTTTCACCCAAACACTGAAATTCTAAACATATTTTGAATTTTGTAGAGTTGCGCGGGCGCAGCGCGGCTAGTCAGCTGCGGTAGAGCGCCGAGTGTGCGACTGGAGTCCGCCCCACTCTGCCGCTGTTGAAACTTTTGATAAGGACCACCTCCACTTGTGGCTTCCCGTCGAGACCCTAATCCTTTACGGGGCTACGGATTTTTTGTCATCTCACTGTTAGACGAGAAATCTTTGTTACGGTGCTTTACCTACAGGCGGACCATGGCCGGAAACCTGTTTATTATTTAAATTGTTTGAAATCGTTTTATATACAAGTAGATGCGTGATACTCACAATGTAACAACTTTGAAATAGATTTTCTATTTTGGCGATCTACGTGATTGAATCGATTGTGTGTACTTAGTGTACACGTGCACCAGAGTACACGTGTTCCTCCTGGCAATCAAACAAGAATGGATTTTTTTGCAGAGAGCCCTTGAAACTAAGCGTGATTAAGAGTTGATGACTACCCGATACGATACACAACGTGTACGATGTTGGGTTTATGTTTCCGCTTACCCATGTTGGTGGGATGAACTCAAATGTATTGTATTTTAAAAAGAAAAAAAATATATTGTTTATATGTATATGGAACTTGTAATATTAACAAGTATATTATTATAATAAATTTCTATGCAACTTAATCTGAGCCAATTAGCAATTCAAATCATTTTTTAATAAATAATTTTCTGAATTTTTATAAGTTGCTAGAAGCTTGGGGCAATAATAATATCTTAAAATATTTTATTTTTTTCTTTTGTTGGTATAAAACATGGGGTTTCCCAATAAAAACAATATGTTTTAAAATTGAAATAAAATACATAATATATGTTCGAATTTCGTGCTCAATGGCTTTATTTGATAGAAAATTTTATGCTATTTATGATTTAAACAATAATATTGTTTAAATGACCGCCACGACTTTTTTTGCACAGGTGAATACGATCGGTCCAATTTTCGATGACTCGGTGCAGTATTTCGGCTGGTATGGCCGCTATAGTCGCTCGAATGTTGTGTTCAAGGTCTTGAATCGTAGCTGATTTATTGGCATACACTTGAAATTTAACATACCCTCACAAAAAATAGTCCAAGGGTTTGAATCGCGTGATCTTGGTGGCCAAATGTGAGGACCGTTGCGAGAAATAACCGACTCACCAAACTTATCACGAAATAAATCCATTGTGACGGTCGCAGTGTGGCATGTTGCACCATCTTGTTGAAAATAAATGTCGTCCGCATCGATTTCATACACTTCAGGAAAAAAAATCGTTCAACATGTCACGATAACGGATAATGAAAAAGTACGGGCCAATGATTCCACCGTACCATAATTCGCACCAAACAGTTTTTCAGTCAATTTTCTTACAGTCAATCAAACAGTTTTTCAGTCAATCTTCTTGGATTTGACTCACTCCAGTAACAATAATTCTGTTTGTTCACATAACCATTGAGCCAAAAGTGAGCCTCATCTGAAAAGATGATTTTACTATGAAATTCGGTGTCCGTTTCCATCACTTCAAGCGCCCAATCAGCAAATTCACGACGTAATCGATGGTCTGCTGGCTTGAGTTCTTGTGCCAACACAATCTTGTATGGATGTAGGCCAAGATCCATATGTAAAATTCGTCAGGTTGTCATTCTGCATAACCCCATTTTCGTGCACGTCGTGGAACGGAAACATTTTGATTTTCTTCGACACTGGCTGATACGACGGCAATATTTTCTTCACTACGGCCTGTCCGTTGTCGTGTTGGTCGTCTACTATCGTGCAAAGAATATGCACTTTCCAGTTTTTGGATTATGCGACGTATAACGAGCTCAGACGGTGCACCATGACGACCATATTTAACACGAAATGCTCTTTGAGTAGAGACAATACTTCTCAAATTTTGATAGAAAATTTGGACAATTTCCAAACATTCAGGTAACGTGAACATATTTGTGATTAAATAGCAAACATTACTGAACACAAAACAACACAAATGTCAAATATTAAATTACCAAAATGGCGGCTGTGAGCTATCAAAATCCTATCATCCCTATTGGGAAACACTGTACAACGTTAGACTGCACCACACAATATCTCTCAAAAAGTCGTAAATAATAGTGTCTAAAATCTTCAGGTCCTCCTAAATCCGGTTGAACGCTTTTATTTTTTTAATATAAAAACTTAAATATTGCCAAAATGGCAAAGTGCAGTGCTTTTAGCAAAGTAAAAGAAAAAAATTGAAAAAAAAACAAATAAATATTTTTATTATAAAAAATTCATTTGTCATTTATTAATCTAACTACTGCGACCATGCATTTGTGACGTAAAAATAAAGATACATTAATATATTTTTATTTATTTAGGTACAGATACTATATAACACCTAAATAAAATAATGGACAACAATTCTATAAAAAATAAATTTAATTAAAAGTATCTGCTTAAGGTTGCTATAATATAAAAAGAAAGAAATATCCGCCACGTACGATTTGTAGAACGGAATTATTAAGTCAACCGTGCTTATAAACATATATATATATATATATATATATATATATATATATATATATATATATATATATATATATATATTTATATATATATATATATATATATATATATATATATATATATATGTATACTTTTAAACATTTTATTTTTTATGTCAAGCTCCACACAACAAACATCTTAATTAAATTATAATATTTTTTTTGTGCAGTGATTTGGTAATAAAAAATTCAAACAACAAAACGGTATATTCATATATCGGTACTTATTTATACATTACTAACTTTAATACGACGTTTTTTGTTCTGCATATGAATATGCTAAGATGAAACCTCTGTAGTGCGTCGCGGTCGCAAATGGGTTCGGAATTCTGCTAAAAGTGATATGTATAACTAAAATATTTTCATCTTTATTAAGATTAAGTCAACCGTGCAGTCTTCTTTCGGAAAGAAAGTGAAGCTTATAATACATAAAGAAGTGTTTGTTGTTGCCTATCGTCATTAATTGATTTTTGTAGCCCTCCTACAAAGAGCGCCAAGTATGTCAATCTTGGTTAGCTCTCATGCATCTTGCTTTCATCAAATATTCTCTCCATTATACTGTTGGGCGTACTACATTGCGCTGAGCTATTCCCGAGCTCCATTATAAAACGTATAAGAAATGTAGCTTGGTTCACATTTGTTCACAACAATTGTATATTATACTATATATATTTTGATAAAATTAGTAGTCTTAAATGGAAAGGAAATCATATAAAACTTTCAAAAAAAATCTTAACAGACCTTAGAGGTCAGGTGCTTGAAGGTAAATAAATTATACTTAAATTATACTTATTACTATTATTATTATAGTAAATGGAAATTTGATTATTTATTATTTAAAAGCATCAAGGCTTTAAAGTGATTGTTTTTATGATGATGGACATTTTTTAATAAATCAACTTAATAAAAATACTACTACACTTAAAATATACTTGTATTTTGTGGTCACTTGTTAATAAAAGTATCTTTTATGTCTTTTTTAATATATATTAATTAATTTTATATCATTTCCTGACTTTACGAAGCTTTTGTTTTTCACGAAGCAAGTAAAACATACATGTGTGCCACAAATTACAAATTACTTATATGTATGCATACATTTAAAGTTTGTATACCTTGGAAAAATTTGAATCCACGACCATAGCGTTCAGCCAAGCATGTCTCAAGTCAGACTCTATGGCGTCTATATAA
The DNA here is from genome assembly GCA_032432895.1 of Dryadula phaetusa. Lineage (NCBI taxonomy): Eukaryota > Metazoa > Arthropoda > Insecta > Lepidoptera > Nymphalidae > Dryadula > Dryadula phaetusa. The sequence goes on from JAOYRS010000027.1 coordinate 388,515, forward strand.
AAATAATAATGTACATTTCGATTTATTGGTCCATGTCGACTTCAAGAACATCGATCCATTTTACTTGTATAAGTTACATCATTGTAACAAGGCTAGCCAGTTCAATGCAGGTTGCGACATATTAAATTTATAATAAAACTATTAAAACGGGTACTCTTAGCTGTTAATATTATTTTATTACTTGTAATAAATAGTAAATAATTTAACATCGACTTTCCACATAATTTTTATAAACATTGGAAGGAATAATAAGGTCCAAAAACATTGCGTATTGATTTTATCATGTTTTTATTAGACACTAATAAATTAGTAGCAAACATCGTTTCATAATAGCTTTATTTGCTTATACATCAATATGATTTATTCAAATACAGTTCATATTACTACATCTACATCATTTACATATACCGACGTGTACAATGGATTTCACTATCATAATGACCACAAAGAATTTGGACAGCGATCCTAATCGCCGGAGCCGGACAGTAAATTGTTATTTAAAATTTTCCAAGAGCTGTTTTGTAGTGTTCATTGTATAAAATATAAAATAAATTTATTTTTACTATTTTTATAGTGTTATTTCACAATTAATATTAGAAAAAAGTCTTCAAATAGGTATAAAAATTTGAACATAGCCGGATTCTAACGCGCACTTCTTGGACAGCATCCAAGCGCTCTGACCGCTAAGGCGAAATTTTTACACATATATTTTAGCATCTCTGTAGAGAGATTTTTACAATATTCCTAAATATTGCATTTTTTTTTAAATATGAAACATATTTTATCTATATATTTATAAAATAAGCAAAATATTCTCTTGTTTAGGTTTCATAAAAACCAAACTATTTAGTATAACTTTCTTTACTTTAAGTATACGCAACTATTTAGTTATAACATACGCGAAAAAAACTTTCAATCCCTTTTCACGAAAATTCTACGAACGGAATTTGGTGATATTTCATTTTATATTATACTGAAGGAAGCCTATTTTTTATTTGAGAAATACAATATAAATAATAAAATTAATATTATACATACTGCCATGTGTTTGTCATGGGCTTTTGTATAAATTAACATCTATTTGTTATGTGATTGATTAATTGATTACATGTCAACTCATCTTATTTTTATAAGTGATCTTATTAAAAATTATTAATTATCATGTTATATCAGATGCATAGGCCCATATAGGCCAAGTTAGCAATGCTAGGTCACGGTCTAAAGTACTCAATGACGACGATCCACTTACTGGCCGACATCTATATAAATTCCTCTCATTCACAAAATGAGCATCCTAATTTGTGATTGCAAATACCACCTACTATTGGTGTAGATAATTTATAAACTGTATTTTAAATCTCTTTGTTAATATAAGTCCGTCCGTTTGTAAATAAATACGTGAAGCAAAAAGCACATGCTTTTTGCTAGCCATTATAATTAATTAATACCTGAGATTATTGACATTAAAAAATGAAAATAAGTAAATTTAATGTCTCTACGGTCTTCTTATTCTTTTCCTTATCTCATTATTTTGGGTTGAATAACTACGGTATATTTAAAAATTTTCGTTTGTTTTAAATTTATATTTTTTTATTATAGAGCATATCACCTGATGACCAATCGTTATACGAGTTACATAATAATAATCCGAGTTAAATATGTTTCTCATTTAAATAAGTCTGCATATTTACATTTATTTAGATAAGTTTAGCTTTCTTATAAATTTTACATATGTTTATTGAATTTTCTTTCACTATTGTATGACGGTATATTTTTGATTGCATTAGTACTAGCGTATCGACTGCCTATCTGTCAATTGAATGCTACCTGTCAATTGAATGCTACCTGTCAATTGATTGCTACCTGTCAATTGAATGCTACCTGTCAATTGTCAATTATATGATAAATAACACTAAACAATGTAATGCTAAACTTCTCAATGGGTAAATAAACATTTCTTTTGCTTTTTATAATAATCTTATTTTTATATAACCTTATAATAATCTTTACGAATGCCTTTAAATATTAATAACAATAGATGTCCAGTCGGGGGAGAATATAAAACTAAATCACACTAAGCAATAGTGACGAAGTATGGAGTTTTTTAAAAGGTAAACTGGAGTGACCTTAGCAATATATAATATATACGAAGAAAAATTTTTAGGATATAATGAATAAAAGGCTTTACGTTGTTAATGTCTTGTATGCTTTAGAGACGACATTAAATTTTGTACGGTTTATGGTCTGTTAGATAATTGCATTTCAAATAAATATATTTTTTTAATAATCTATAAGGTAAGTCGATCGTATTAAATGGACGCTTCGCCATTGCTATATATAAGCACTAATAGAAACTAATAATTATTAACAGCACAGCATAATTTACTCGATATGTTACAAAATTTTGCATATACCTATTATTATTTATTATATGAACGGTACATTATTGTTTTGTTAGTACGGCGTTGAGTTCCATCACTCAACATACAATGTCTCGAATTTGGTGGAAAGCGAAGTACGGAGTGTCTTAATACATTTCTTATTTCACTTTCTGTCTACCCTGCTATGTGGGATAAAAAGCGTGAAGCTAGAAAAAAATATAGTTTTAAGCATACAAGTATAATTAGAATACTTCTATATACAAAAGTGTATGTAAAACACCGTAGAAATATATATTATCTTAATGTGTTTCCAATGCTATATGCATAATGCTATGAAAAGTATCGAGTTTAATATACCTACCTAAATTCTGTATATATAAATTTTATCTAAGTGAAATTTCGTTTACGTCCGCACAATTTTCGTAATAAAGAGTATATATTTTCTTAGTTTAAAATTGTTAATTGCTTCTTTATGAAGTACTTGCCCACATGAAAATTGAATAATTTTTGCTAGCTCGTTTATATGAGATTCATTGATATTCTTTTGGAAAATAAAATAAGAAAAGGTAAAATCACAGTGAAACACAAGTATTATGTAGTTTAAATTGCCTAGAGACAAAACAGTGGTCCTTGCTCGTGGTTAGGGACAGATAGACGAGTTACATATAGCATTTGGCACGCGGGGTCACACCCACTGATGTGTGTTAAGCGATATCAAGTATCTCTCGTTGAGCTTGCAAAATTTAGTCAATATGTTTAATAATATATATAGTTTTGATGAAAAATCTTTAAATAACAATCGAATTTTCGTATTACTCCAGTACAATACACTACTAATGATTTGTTATATAAACTTTTTTTAGCTTCACGCATAGCAGGATAGACAGAAACTACGTAGTGTCAAGATATTCTGTTCTTCGCTTTCCGCTGTTGAGTGGTGAAACAACACGCCGCATTTTGTCTCACCAAAGCGAGAAAGTAAAAATAATTTAAATAAAGTCATTCCCTCGAGTGGGAATTGATCCCACAACCGATCGCGTTTACATATCCATAGTTTGAAATGTTTAACATTTAGCGAAGTTTAAATTAAGTATCTTAATTAAATGTTATATTTGAATATAAAGAAATGTATTTACTTAAAAATAAATATATATCAAATACTAAAAACAATTAACCAGTTTATGAGAAAAAAGCATAAACTGACAAATAAACAAAAAATAAATAAGAACAAAAATAACTTCAACAGTATATTTAGTGTAAACAATTTGTAAAATTTCTTGTAGGTACTTGAACAACAGTGGCAAGTGCTATGAAGCAATATTAACAGAACGGCAAGATGGAACACAAAACACTTTAACCGACACTTTCCTCATTTTAAATAATGCTTCTTTAATTGCCATTGTCAATGCTCTTTAAAGCGGAAGACTAAAACGTGTCCTTTTTAGGTTTTAATTAAAAATAAATTAATTAGTCCCTTACACTGCAAACAAATACATATGATCAATTCATAAATATACGTATATTTGTTTGCAATGTCAATATAATTTAAAAATTTTAATTTTCGCTATTTTTATATGTTTTAAACGATACTATTTTTACCAGATTAATATATTTTGGCTTTTAAATATAGACGACTCAATTGAATATAGATTTTGTAATATCATCTATTAAAATACCCCATTTATGAAAAATGAATAGATATCTGAATATTATTCAGCAGTCCATTTTCATCATAACTTCTAACGAATCTTATTGTTTATGTTTATCACTAGATTTTGCTGTGCGGTTCCGCTTAATAGACAGTGTTACGAATTTGGACGAAGAGCGAAGAGCTCAGTGTCTTGTCACAGGTCCTCCTATGCTTATTCTATTACACTACACTACACTTACACTTTTAAATTTATAAATTGTTGGTAGGTAAATAGTGACTACTTACACTAAGTAAAATGCATAAGTTACGATCGTTTCGTTTAATGACGAAACCGCAAACCGTCCAAAGAGATGTGGTTTTAGGCATTGACATTAATATTGTTAGATTACACGTGTTTGTAAATTGTATATAATCCTTACTCCACTCTATGTGATAAATTATTTTATATTATTTTAGTGTATATCAGATTGCTCCAAATATATATATATATATATATATATATATATATATGTTGTTATTGTTTTGTGAGCCTTGATAGTGCATTAGTGTTATGCAGCACTTAAGTACTTCAAAGGACCTAAAATCAGTACTTATGGTGACGACTTAGATACAGGAAATGCTTATCACAGCTCATAAAGATATATATTTGGGTATCCTACACTTTATATTTTTAAGTAGAATATGTTTTGAAATAATGTCATTTCATCATGTTTTGAGGGAATTGCATTTAATATGAATTCATTTGCACGTACTAAGTGACACATACGCACGCGCAGTTGCATACAGTGAAAGTAGAGGAAAATCATGGCACGCGTTTTCGCTCAGCAAAATCCGTATGCCTTTCTCTAAATATACTTGTATTACATAGGATTGCAGATTGCAGTTTTGCGTTTATTGACTTATAATATGTATAAGTATATTAAGTGAGTTCCATTCCCACTTGGGGGAATTACAATATTTAAACTATTTTTGTTTTTCCGCTCTGGTAAGACTAAGTGCGACGTTAAGCTGCACCACACAAGCCGCAACGTCTCCAACTAGATATTATACCTCTCTCTGATAATTCTGCCATATGGGAAAAAGCATTAAGTTAAAAATATACTATTAATATATCTAAGTGAATCAATAAATGCAACAGAATACAGTGTAATAGTCACTAAACTTTATGCCGTACTACTCAAAAGAGTAAACAGACCGAACTACTTCAGTATTAACATTTATAATTATATTCATTCAATGCAGTTTAGAGTCTATAAGTAATTGAAATACAAAGGATTAAGATGTTTTTGTCACTTATATTAAGATGGTATTGGTATCATTCCATAACTCTTTTGAAAAACGTGTTATTTTAAGTATGTAATGTAACCTATATGTAATATAATTGTACCTATTATTTTATTTATAAAAAAACTTAGAAAAATGTAGAACAGTAAATTCACCTCTATTATTAGTTGCGCTACAAGCTCTCGTTACACAAAACGCTTTTCATTGTACAAATTTAACATTTATAAATTTGCAGTGTCAATTTCACGTGGTTTTTCTCGCTTATATTTTATAATGAAATGTAAAATATATTACTGTCTAAAAATTACTGTTATGACACTTTAATAGTCATAACGTATAATGTTTGAACTTGTTCAAATTATATAATAATATATAGATCATTTGAAACATTAAATTTTAAAATAAAATAGCAACTTGGCTTTTCTTTTTTAAGGATTCGTAGATTTAAATGAAACTATTTTAACCGGATTAATCGCTTATATTTTGGTGTTAAAAGTACAATTTTGAAAACCTGACGTTTTGAACACTTTACTAGAGTAGTAGTTCGTGGTCACAGGTAGATTGTATGTAAATATGGAATGTATTTTTAAATACCAAAATACATGCTATTATTCCATTTAAAATAGTTTAAACATTTTTGAAAAAACGTATAAAAATTTGAACGCAGCGATATTCGAACCCGCGCCTCTTTAATACCTTCCAAACGCTCTGACCGCTAAGCCATGCCTTCTACTACCAGCTGTGTCGAAATTCTTATACGTTTTGTTACAACTTATTTATGTAGTTAGCATCTCTATAGAGAGATTTTTACAAATGTTTACTACTTAAAGATAATTAAGAAATAATCGTTTAACAAAAGAGATCGCTATTATTGTATTTCACACTTAGGATTAGAAAACATATTTGAAAAAGTACTATGAATTTTGACGCAGCTAGTAGTAGAACGCATGGCTTAGCGGTCAGAGTGCTTGGACGGTAACGGTACCTTTTTCAAAAATGTTTTCTAATCCTAAGTGTGGAAAAACACTTTAAAAATAGTAAATATTAAAATAGTTTAGTTTAGTTAAAATAGTTTCATTTAAAATATGTAATATTTGCAAAAGTTTCATTTAAAGTATGTATTAACTCATAGATAGTATACTAATATACATGGAATTGTGCAGCTTCATTTTGTTTCATGTATTTAATATACCATATACCTTATATTTCCACTAGCTAATTTATATACAAATCAAAATAAATCAGGTAGAAAACTAACAGACATTTTATGTTATAAATTCAACATTTAATTCTGGCATTTAACGGATTAACAAATATTGTTCTGCACACTGAAATAACTTTATTATAATAATATTGCGCGTGTCTTCACTTTGCTTTGGTAACTGCTAGCGTGAAGTATGCGGTAAAATGTGGCGACTCTAATTTCGTTTTCTCATGTGAATAGCTTCATCATACATAATATACTGTTTTAATTTAACTAAAAAAGATTTTTATATTAATTGATGGTTATTTTCATATATTGCCATTTGAACGTCAAGTTGCATTTCTATATATTTATCTGTGTAGTGATAGTTATATATGAGTAGTACATAAGTTAAATATTACAATTGTATTTGTTTCTGTATTTGAGAAAGAAAGGTATACAAAGGAGACTACTAAGAAACTATAATCAGCTTTACTTAGTTATACATGACAAAACTTTTCTTTAAACAATTACTTAAATTACACCGGAAGTCTTTTCGGAGATATTATTCTTTCGGAGATTTACTTTTAACTAAATGCATCGACGCAAATGCTCTTTTGTTTATGAACAGTACTGGCTAAAGCATCATGTAACATAATAGTGGAAGGTGTCGAAAAAGTAACTGCGTGCCTACAAACAAGCAGTTCGAGGTGCACCGTCCCCAATTCACCCGAGCGTATCGTTGCGTCACTTCGGACATCATTTTCTTCGAATTATATGTCCAAATTTCATTATGTTAAATAAACTTTTCCCAATAAGTTTAAAATATTATAGAAAATTGTTATGGTCAGTTAAACATAATAAATCTAGAACAAATATAACTCGTTATTGAAGTGCTAACTATAAATTTTTAGTATTTTTTTAATTTAACGCTTTTATCTAGTATAGCAAAGGATCACTTGGTCGCTCTTGACCACTCGGTCGAGACTCTCCATTCTCCACTATCTGTCAAAGTCTAGACATTGCGTATTGAGTTGCGGAGCTCAACGCCGCGGTTTGTCGTCTCTAGTATATTTTTATTAAAACTAATTTGATTTGAATTTTGAAGTTTTCAATATTTTTTAAGGTATTTTTTGCCAAATACCTCAATATAGATTTATATAACTCTCGTTAATACTAGATTACCCTAGTAGAAAAAAATGGCAAAAAAGAAAGAAAGGAAAATTTAAATCCATAACCGTGTAAAGTATAAAAAATATTTTGTATTGTCTTTTAGTTAATCATTATGAGTACTAGTAAACCCGTTCACGCGTAAAAACATTTTGTCTTAACGTATGTCAATTTGATTGAAACACAAAGTGTTTCGACAACATTATATATATATATATATATATATATATATATATATAATATTTATAAGCGTCATCCGTAGATGTATCTTCAGGTGTAATGGACGTTAATATAACGAACTACGTCTGGTGTCGACGACTATATAACTGTACTATATCTTCAAAGTACTCGCTCGCGAGCTGTTCAGTTTTTATAAAAATGGTCAAGGTATTTTATACTATAATAGTTATTTTTTTCTCGCTTCACGCTTAATCCCTAGCGAGGTAGTCAGACAGTATGAACCGCCAAACACTACGGTCCTGGCATACTTCTTTCGCCTCGTCCACAGACATTAACCGCTACATACATGCTTTTCGGAGGTTCCTTATGTTTTTTACGTGACCTTACTTATCAGTATCATCAATACTATGTTTTCCAAGGTCAACGTACTCTGTCATCGTAATAGAAACAATATATTTATCTATAAATTTTGTACAATAGTATCATAAATTATTTATTTCGTATACCAATCTTATACAATCGTCGTATATAGCTACCAGATACAATGTACCGAGACGGCCGTCATAGGCCTAAGCCCTCGTGAGTTCATTCACTACATCGTAGTGATTAGATTAGGGAGGGCGGACATAACCAATTTGACTTATCCCCTCCATACTATTACGGCATCGTTTTAGTTCTACACGTGTAAATATCTTAAGAAATATTATGTAGTCTATTTATTTTAATCGTGTGTATACTATGGTATATTGTGCGACTTAAATTGCAATTTTTAAACGGGCCAATAGACTTAACTAATGCGTAGAACGCATTCGTAATGGGCTTAAATTGTAAACGAGTAGCAACAAAGCTTAGTAATAATTTTTATTATTTGAAAGTATTATTACTATTTGCATTTCTTCACTCTGGTAAGACAAAACGCGGTGTTGAATTCCGCCACTCAATAATATTTTGAACTTTGGTGGAAAGCGGAGTACGTAGTGTCTTGACACTACTAACTATAACCTCGCTATAAGGGATGAAAGCATGAAGCTAAAAATCACATATAATAATATTTTGATAATGCACATATATTGTATAAAACAAAGAAACTTTTATATAATTTGGACCATAAAGTCTATAAGCATATGACGTGGTCAGTCACATAGCAATTTAAGTTTAAGTAAACTCTTATATATCACAAGGTGAAATACTTATGTCCACGGTTAAAGAAGAAGAAGAAAAGTAAGATTTATAAACTTTATAAATATTTTTCTAGATTCAGAACAATCGGACTAAGTAAGACATAATATGGTACCATTCCAAGCTGATTCCTGAGCTGTGGTTTATTTGGTTATTATTCGATATAAATTGCTTGAACTTACAATTTGCAATAGCAATATTTATACTCAATATTTTAGATTTAATTTTAATATAGTATATTTTTTTTAAGAAATCAAAATATTCAAATAAGAGAAAGTATGCCACTTTCATGATGATTGATGATATCTTTGCTTTTAATTCGCTAATCCTATTAAGTGTACTAAAATGTCGAATTCAGGTCAAAAGGCAATAATTTGTCTTTGCAGGAGGTCATATATCTTTTTACCAAAAGGTTAAATAATACATCCTTTCCGAGAAATTTAAGACTTTTGAGAAATTAAGTACTTGCTCTACATGGGTTCAGTTAACGCGGCGGCATCATTGTTGCTAACCGACTATTAAACACTTCACTCTAACTGTCAATTAGAAAAGGAATTACTAAATTATGACCTTAATAGTTTTTGAGAGCATTTTGCTGGAAAGATTTAGTACGAACATAAGTCTCTTGGCTATGATCTATGAACTTACTAAGTCATACTGAGACATGGTTTAGATGTACCATGTCTACATATTATACTTTCAAAGAAACGTGATAAAAAGATTTTCTGAAGTTGGTCTCCACCGATACCGTCCATCATGTCATCAAAGGGATTGAGTGGCACCTTACGTTCGACTCCGCTTCTCTCTGTACCTAAACAAATATATAAATAAGTATGTTAAAAATTCGTCACTATTGCATCCAAACAAAATAATTCTGGCGTCACGATGGTGTCAATATAAAATGGTAACTAAGTCAACATTAATATTTCACACGTAATATGTGCTACATCATACAGTCTCATTAATCGTAACGGATGTAAAACTCATCTCGTAACACATGTTATGGTAGCTCATAAATAAGAAATCGCTTAACTTCAAAATTTGTTGGCTGTGATGTATGTATATATCCCCACTAATATGATAAATATGTAATATACTAACTACTAATTTAATTGTTTCAAAAATCTCGCGTAAATATAAATCTAGAGTAGCCGACTATATTAATGTCAATTACATTCAAATGAGAAATATATAACTGTAAGAAAAAAAATTACAGACCCAGCGCCAAGAAATATAATAATACAAGAGGTTTTTTCATTTTGGTTGATTATACAATCTTTGTTCAAATTGAATAACTTTAAGTACTTTTTTTAAACTCGTTCTTTTAATATTTCACATGTATATTTATATGGTTAAATTTATAACGTCGTCTTAATAAAAGTTATTTATGTATTCGTATGATTTTACAATTTAAAACCGTTGTTGTTAATAACAATTTAAATGTCTTTTGCTAAGTACATCTAAAATATAGGTTAGAAACAGAATTATTTCAAATTTATTTTTAAATTTATCAATTATTTAAATATATAAGGGTAATCAAAGAATACTCAGTGTCGAGACACTCCGTTGATAGCGATTTTCTAATATGAACATTCCTCAGAGTGGAAATTGAACCCACAACCATTCATCCTTACAGTCAGATGTTTTCCGATATCAGCATGATAGCTATATATATAATAATATCTAGTAAACAAACCCATATTTAGTTTATTATTATTAGTGGAATAGAATGTAATTTTTGTGGTCATAGAGAAACTGTGTCGGTCAACGTCCGTACGAGGATAGTGGTATCGCTATTACCTACTAGTGTTCTTATATATCTCTTTGATGTGCTAACTACGGCAATTGACCTGCATTTTTTTGCTAACCGCTCTCATAAAACTAATAAAAAATATGATTAATCTATGACGTCAGATTCTTTTTTAATTAATATAACTATAGGAATTTATTGAAATTTCTTTCAAAATAATTAAAAATTTATTATATACCTTACTAATATTATAAACGGTAATGTTTGTGTCTCTTTACCGCAAAGTTACTGAACAGGTCTAAATCAAAATTTATTGTTTGTAATAGAGATATGTAAATTATCTATAATACAAAACATTGTAACTAGTGGACAAAATTACTTAAAAAAACTCTCTTATTTTCACCTAAAACTTTATTTTTTAATTAAACAAATATTAATAATACCTAATTAATTGTGGGTTCGACCCCACTCGGGGGAGATATATATAATTTATTTTCTCTGTACTTCCTCGCTCTGGTAAAAGACAAAGAGTTCTAAAAGCGTTGAGTTCCACCACTCAACACGCAATGTCTCGAATTCGGTGAAAAGCGAAGTACGAAGTGTCTTGACACTAGGTACTTTCTGTCTACCCTGCTATGCGGGATAAAAGCGGGAAGCTAACAATACCTAAGTACATAATAGTAATAAAAAATTGTAATTAAATTATCATTAAAGTACCAATTTATTTACTAAGTACTAAATATGTATATAACTATAAATAAGTATTTGCCATACAGTATACACATGTAACCTTGTCCTATCTGTTGTATAAGAAAAGAAAATAATTGGAGTCGATAGATGTTTGTGCTAAACTGTTTTATTTCTTGTTAGTTTTGTATTTCATGCATTTTGTAACTTTTTTATATGCAGTCGAGTTTATTGATTTGATTATTTTTTGTAACCCCACATTTTTATTTTAAATTTTGTATATTTAGTTATGATTATTAAATAAATATATATATTTTTTGTTTAAATGTATATAAGTTAAACAGGCAAAGCGAAAAATAGAATTACATGCAACATATAGTACAAATTGTCCGAGGTTAATGGTCTATTGAAAATGTACTTGTCTTTTAAATTATAATTTTACAAATTGTTTACTTATGTACTGACTTATACATAGTAACCACATTATTGAATAAAAGGTGTTATTACTACTTGTGAAGTATAAAAACTTATAAAATTACATATATATGTTAAATAATTAAAATAAACATTTAACAAATAATTGAGGCCGGTCGTGGTGCAGCGGGACAGCGAATCTGTAAATACGATCGGTTGTGGGTTTGATTCTCAATCTGGAGAATCGTTATATATAAATTATTGTCACTTGCTCGCTCTGGTAAGATAAAGCGTGGCATTGTGTATGGATTGTCTTGGCACTAGGTATTTTGGCCCCGATGTAGATAAAAGCGTGAAGCTAAGCATATAAATTTATATAACTAGTAGTTTTATAAGCAATCGGTAGATAAAATAAACAATATTACAAGAAAATCAAATAGTAGATTGGAATGGATTAATTTACAGGAAGCTTTTGTAAAAGGAAGCTGTCGAGCTTTTTTTTGACAAAGGCCTTCACCTACTACAAACGTGATTAATGGCGATCGTTCCTCGGAACGACTATTATAATTCTTTTTTTTGTCCGCTTTGGTAAGACAGCGCGCTGTCTTACCAAAGCGGTTACACTCGCGATTACACTAGATTATCTCTGGAAAACATATGGGACAAAATACAAATTTTTGTGATGAAATGATTTATAATAAAATATTATTTGACGACCTAGAATAAGTATTTGGGGCCAAAGGTCAGCGATAAGGAATGTCACAACAGGATTACTATGTTGTTACTCGTTATAGTTTCGAAATAGGTACATTTTATAATTTGTTTTTGCATTGCCCATTTTTCATAAATCTTAATTATAATAAGATCTTTGATTTTCGCGATTTTTCCACATTTTAAATGAAGCTATTTTAATCGGATTAATCGCGTATATTTTGGTATTCGAAAATACATTTTTGGACATCTGACGTTTCGAATACTTTACAGTAGTCCGTGGTCAATGGTAGAATGAGGTGGTATTCGTCTGTCAGTAGATACAAAAATTAATTTTTGAGACTTGTGAAATGTAATATTCCTTTGCATTGTGTAGGTGTATATAAACTAGACTATGACTGTGGCTTATCGTATTGGTCAAACAAAGAGGAACATCGGGGTTAGGGTGAAAGAACACATATCCGATGTCAAGAATGGGCATGTATTGCAATTAGCTGTGTGTGAACATACAATGAATAAGTCTAACCACTACATCAGGTTTGATAAGCCACATATCCTCTTTAAAATTCAAAAACAACCAAATTTCAATAGATAAGATGGTTGGAAATTCTCTACCACCTAGGCCGGACTTCTAAAAAAATTAAAGTCTCAAATCCACCACACCAGAGACAAAGATACATCACATTCTGCAAGAATCCAGGGCAGTAAGCAAGGCAATTAAGAAACAGATGGCGGTAGATTGATTTAATTAATTTTTGTATCAACTGACAGACGAATGCCACCTCAGTCTACCTGTGACCACGGACTACTGTAAAGTGTTCGAAGCGTCAAGTGTCCAAAAATGTATTTTTGAATACCAAATTTTTCGAATATACGCGTTTAATCCGGTTAGAAAAGTTTCATTTAAAATCTAAGTTATGGTATTCATACTGCCTACTTTAATTATAATAGATTTTTTTTTATTTTGCTTCACACTTTTATCCCGCATAGCAGGGTAGATAGGATTTACCAAGTGTAGAGACACTCGAAACTCGACATCAAAATATTGCACGTTAAGTGGCGGAACTTAACGCCGCACTTTGTCTTACCTCGAGTCATTTTTAAAATAAACAAAAAACAGTTTTACGCCTTATATCACATAGCAGGGTAGTTAGAAATAACCTAGTGTCAAGACCCTTCGTTGATTGCTTTCCGCCTGAAATTGGGACATTGTGTTAAGGCCATCCATAAATTACGTCACATGAATTTCATGATTTTTTCGACTCCTCCCCCCCCCCTCCTTGCTACAGTTTGTCCCTTTTGTGAGATCGCCGTTGTTAAGCAATATCACAGTTTGTCTATCCCCTCCCTTCCTCTTATTGTGGGACATAATTAATGAATGGCCCCAGTCACGAGCACAACCCCCCATTTTGTCTTACCAGAGCGTAGAAATGGAAATACATTTTAAATATAATCATTTAAAAATTATTAAAAATGGACACTTGATTGATTTTTGGATTACACTTATATGTAAAAAAATATTTTATATCTTAAGATACTGTAGGCATGTTTTCCTTAAAAATAAATAAATACATAATATTTCTCAAGTGGGAATCAAAGACATGACGAATTATATCAAAGAAGCGTTTACAATCAAATGCTGTCCCACTGTGCAACGGTATATCTATAAATAAAATAAAATATTTTTTCTATATAAAATAAATTACAAATTGAATACTAATCGAAAGTATACTAAAAAAGTTTTACAATTAATGTTTCTTCAATTTCATAGAGAACACAAAGTAGGTAAATAGACACACAATTTTCCTCAAAGCAAGCAAAAGCAATCGCGTAATTACAACACGTCCCGTCCGTTGCCCATATACAGTTTACATTAGTATAAGGATTTTACGTGAATTAATTGCACTTTAGTGTAGTCATTTTCAATAAACCTGACTGTTGTACTTGAACTTCGCTTTATTTTACTAAGATTAAAGTAAATTTCAAACATTTAATATTGTTAGAAATTAAATTTTTATTATGTAGAGTAGTTCTGTAAAATCTGTTCAGTATCAAATTTTTAATTCATTTTTTTCAAAGACTTACTACTAAAATGGACAAGTTATTGAGAAAATCCACCATTTTTAAGTGTCCTATACTGACGCAGTCACAGTAAAGCTTACGGTTTTTTGACATTTACATTGTAAGAGAAATTAACAACGTTAATAACAGTTAAGAATAAGGAATATCCATACATGTAACGAGTTTTAGGGAAAGTGATTTATACCTTGTTTTAAGGCTACGGGAAAAGGAAGTCAAGCTTGTTTACGATATTACATCTGAACAAAAACCAGTCGACCCCAGTTGTGAAGAATACATGCGCGTGCGCAAATGATTTTTTGATGACACCCTGTAATTATTTTCCCATATACATGAAAATTTATGTATTTTGTATTTATTGATCTCAACTCTTTATAAGTAGTTGTTATTTTTTATTAATAATTCAATTGGTCTGTAGAATTCATAAGAGTTTAAAAATTTTGCTATGGAAAATAAAAATAAAAATTAAAAATATTTTTAAATAAGAAAATTCGAATATTGTATTCAAGTTTAAAATAAAGTAAAATTGTTACAATTATGAACGAAAAAATGGATTTGTAAAGATGAAAGTTTGCAACAAAGTAGTTTGTTTGTTTATTTAGACCAATAAAACTAATTAAGTTTTATTTGTTTAAATAAACAGACACATACAAAAAGACCCTTTCACATAATACGAATCATTAAAATCGAAATAAATGTACGCACAAAATTATATAATAACTCACCTAAGGCTTAGGAAATTAAGTAAAACCCCATTAGTTTGAGTCGACAAAGGTCACGAATGTTATCTAACGTGTAATGTATAATTATGATTATTTAGTTGCACGGCATGTTTGATGTTGCGTTAAATAGGCTCTCTCCTTTTTTTATTAAGCGTTAGAGTGAGATAGCATATGCTTTTCGCCTCCAAGTTGACCAAAGTGGACCCGCTAGCATACTTTACTTGGCCACATAGTGAACTGACCCAGGTTAAGTTATATAATGTTATCGCAACGTTTGCTGTGGGCCAATGTACTTACTCAAGATTGTATGTTAGCAAAAGTAAAATGATGGTCTAGATAGTTTTAGATCTGTTTGTTTAAAAAATATTAAATTCGTGACGAAATAGTAAGAAGTACTGTATTTTATTAGAACAGTGGTAACATTAGATAAGTCTCTTCAAGCAACTGACAAAAGCAAGACTTGTATTAGTTTCAAACAAAATTTTATTCATTGTTTGAAGTAATAATATATTTATAACAAAAGAAACAATAAGTGCAGTTTTACTCATTAGTCGTTCTTATATTACAACCCGCAGTTACCGCTGCAAAACCTTAAAATGCTTTTTTTGTTCAAGTAAGAATATTTGAAAATTATCTGTCCTTTCCCCATACATATGGCCGGTAAATATAAAGCTACAAATTTTCAATGTTGGCAAGCCCCGTTACATTTGAAATGCTTATGCCAAATTTCAATACGGTACTTCGTTATGGTAAGAACTTAAACATGACAACGTAACTGTCGAACCTTTAATAAGCCAAATAAAATGTAATGACATCTTTAACAACGGCATGCATTGAGGCCGTTGAAATTACTTGATACGTTTTTAATTATAATTAACTTAACTAAGCTATATCTCTTTTATAATGTTATCCAAACCAAACTTTAATTGTAATTTGCTTATGAAATTACTAAAATATTTTCGTTATAAACATATTTAATATTCATTTTTTTAACAAAAATATATATTTAAACATAAAAATTTGATGCTCAAAAAAATATTTATATAAATATTTAAGTATTATTTCCTATAATAGTAAATTAAGTTAATATATGTAAATGACCATTTTATACTTGATAATTGAACTTCCGCAAGTTGCTGTGTAATCTTGGGGTATGTTTAATGCACATCAAATAAAATATTTCCGCTCCATATGATTATGTAGTAACGAAACAATTCCGCATTCCGAAAAACAAATATATGATCGTGTGTATGTTTATACATATATAATATTGTACGGTTGTATGTATGGTATGTATTTAATTCAGATTTTCATGTACGTAGGCATTATATGTACACTATGTACCTAATAAATAGTTATGTGGGTATAAGACCGTAATTATACCGCATAGCAGATTTATACTAGAGACCCAGTTTCAAGACTCACTCCGCTAAATATGTGTAAGAATAAATCAAATAGAAAAATTATGAAGACCTCTTTAAACACTATTTTTTGCAGTAATCAGTATCTGCCTATTATAAGTAATTCCTTATAAGTAATTCCGGTTATAAGTAATTCCTTTTGAAATTACAAGGAATTAAACTGCAAAAAAAACTTGAAAAATTATTTGTGTGAGTGAAAGGATAATATTAGGGACGATATAAAGCTATATATAGCTTCTTTATTTATTATAAATTATTTTCAAAAGACATATTAACTTATTGTTAAACACGCATTTTTATTTAAATGAATATTATATTTGTTTAAGCATTTCGATTACTCCTCAGCTTTGTCTCACTAACATGTTCCCTGTGAAAGTCCAGGTTTATAACTAATGCCTTTTCTAAGGCCAATCAGCGCGCCATCTTTAATGGACTAAGTGTAGAAATTGAAGTTTCTAAAAAAATAAACGAATATAGTAATAACTTGTTTCATTTTTAGTATATTTATTTTATATTTTTATAATTATAAAAGAAGTCAGAGAATACTGCTTGTTAAACTGCTCTGAAAAGGGAAATAAGCAAAAAAACAAGACTTAAGATTGATGCATACCATTATTTCTCTTAAAGAGATTTGCTAGCGGCATGTCTCTTACATTCACTTTTTTTAAATTACATTATATAAGTAGGTAAGTGTGGCCGTGAAATTTAATGTGTACGGCTCAATATAAACAATTTATGAAAATTATAGTACAATAATTCACGCTTTTTACCGCATAGCAGGGTAGTCAATGATAACAGAGTGTTGAGACACACCGTTGACTACTTTTGATCACGCAATGTGCGTGTTAGTGACGAACTCAACGTTGCACTATGGTTTACCTCTTGCGAACTCACAACCACATTTATTTCTGTTGATTTAACATTTAAATATTCAACAGTTAAATAAACGTAAGGCAGGGCTTAAAAATGCATATTACATAGCTAGTTACTGCCAACTTCTCACACTCACCCTTATATATGTACTTTATAAACAAAATAATGTAACTTTAATTTAGAGTTAATTTATATCTTTATATTTAGTATCTAATTACCGTACCATTGTTTAATTAATCTTTAATAAAAAGTTTTGAGCGTAGTGGAGCTTGAATCCGTCTCTCCTGAATAAAATTGTATTGTATGCATTATTAAGACTTCCATGTATTAATTACATGGAAGGATCATCAAGGAATCATATCATTATCATATATGTTTATTTGTTTAAGTTATATTGTTATTTATTGTTCTAAATTTATAAAGTAATTTGAAATATATTAATATTTTGGGAATAAGGAATGACTGACAATGATACCGTTAAACCTATCGTGCGTAATACATAATAAGAAGCAAAACTGAAGTGTGTATTTAAAAAATCGCATTATACGTAAGGCAAAGATAATAGCACCACGAGGGTGTTAGCTTTTAAATATATAGAACCGGTATTAATTTATATTATCTATATATAACCTGTAAAGAGAGAAAATAACATTATGGGAAATTTAAAATGTTATAACTGATATTTAAATTATATATGTATATATATATATATATATATATATATATATATATATATATATATATATATATATATATATTAGATATGTTACAGAATAGGAAACAAAGGAACACTTACGCTGTAACAGAAATCTCATGATATGAATGTAAAACTAATAATAGATAACTTTCAATAAGAAAAGCGCTTATACAATCTATTACTACAATAATTCTCAGTATTCATTTATATTATATATCAATATTTAATAATTCTTGGAAATAGAAATCGGAATACAATATTATATCTTAAGGATATTACGTAAAACTTGTCGTAATAAGCGAGCATTATTATTTTTTTTTATTTCGTATTTACCTTATAATTTGGTGAATACGGAGAAAGCCTAGTAATGTATCACTTCCAGGCAACTTTTGGGTTCTTCTCTGTCGTTCTCTTCATTAGTGAAGATCGTGCCCACTCTGGCCCCTGTGCACGAGGTACCAAGCTGTTTCCATCCCACCACGTATTCAGCTGGTCTTAATGCTTCAATAATCCTTTGAGTTAGAAGATGTGAAAAAAGATAGTTAACTCATTTCTCTATTAAAGTTTTAATCGTTTTTCATGGAATGTTGAGATAATTTTAATGGGATACCTTTTCAATTACATAATTAATAAGTATTTTTATCAACTTCACCGGTATCTATCTATATTTATATATTCGTCAAAATATTATCAGGCAAATATCTTGCATCCTTAGTACGATCTTTTTGATGCCTTCCAATTTGTTTGAAAATACGTACAAGTGTTACCATATTTTCATAGCACTGATCTGATATCCTAGTCAGGACGACCAGAGCAATAGAAAAACAATATTAAACGTGTTATTTGTTATTTTAAGTAATAATAACATGAATTATTTTTCAATTATACGTTTCAATACAACATTACACGCACGACTGCTACTTTTTGTCGAATTAACTATACATATAGACTAACATCTTTTAACTAACATATTCTTGCATAATTTAAAATTCAAATGACGATTGCCGTTGTTTTCCATTATGAGCATAATATAATTCACCATCCTATGTCAAAATATATTATGACAAATGAAAAGTGTATTTCAAAACAATATTTATCCGCTTCAGGCCTTTACAAGCATAGTAGAGTCACAAAAATTAGTGTTAATATAAAGCAATCCATTCAAAACTCAATATGTATAATGTACAAATTAGCAAGGAATTTTTATTTTTAAAAATAGAAATAAAAGTCAATCATTTTGAAAAAATAACTAAGATATTTTCGCGGATATTTTATCGTATAAAATGTGACTTAATGTGTTAAGTTATTAAAAATAAAAAAAAAAGCATTAACCTTATTCTCTTTATTGACAGCATTTGAAAGAATACAGTGAATTTTTAACTGGCATTATCAATACGGGATCGGCGGATTTCAGACAGCATGAAGTAGAGGAACTCTCACCTTCATTGCTAACAAACAAAAGATAGGTGAATCTGTGTGTATATGTACATTTTATTTAAATGTTATGATTTATTAGATTTTTTCATTACAATATTTTTAGTAAAACAATCCGTACATAAATATCGAAGATCAATTCAAGAGGTTAGTCTTCAGTACCGCGGTTACGTAAACGTTCATTCGAGATTATGTTCCATTGTTATATAGTGCATACCATGTAGGCACTCTAATGAAATTACGTCACAATGATATGCCGATATGATTATACGATTGTTAAACCTACCGCAGAGGTGCAATGAAACTAAAAAGTAAACCTTTTTATGTTAAGCTTGGCATATGATGTATCGAGCGTATTGTTTCCATTTTGTTCTTATAGCAAATCCGAGACTTTCGCTTTACACGATATCACATTAAAACCTGTTATGTAAAATGCTTTTGTTTTGTGTATATATGTAAATATAAGTATAGATATTATATAATATAGCTTACTTTGGTTGAGATTTAAAATGAGCTAAATTCCTGATTAATTGTGTTAAGCGGAAATAAAAATATTATTTTTTATAAAAGTAAGTTGTTACACGTCAATGTGAAGAATAAGGCATTGCTAATAGAGAAGACAACGTAATAATTTTAAAAATGTATAACTTGTGTAAAATAATATTTCGTGGAAAACAGCGTTAATTTATGTAACTTGGAAAAGTGTCGCAAAAGTTTCCTAACGTGACAGGTATGTTAAGTGTATATGGTTCTTTTTCGAACGTTATATAAAATAAGCTTAAAGCAAATATAAGCGAGCACCATAAGGCGTTCGTAAATTTTTGTTGACTTTCCTTCTAAGGTTCTTATATCTAGGCCTAAGCAAAATTTACAAAATAATTAATAATAAAATCTGTTTGTTACAACTTCAATAACAGTGAGCATGAAATAATATACATATTTATACACTTTTAAGAATTTAATGTATTTTTTTTACCAAAAAACTACAGCGCAACTGGATTTAAAGCCGTTACATAAATACATAAAAGTCCTGTAAATTATCTACTTAGCTACACTATGAGGTAGAAGGCAACTATTGAGCTCGCTACTAACAAACCTAGGTATCTAAGACTGTTGAAACTTTTATTATTATATATTTTTACAGACTATTCTGTGACATACAGTGTTAAGAAGCCCTAAATTTACAATCAATTCGCTTTATAAACTGTAAATGATTTCTATTACTATAATTTACTTAATATTCGACTTAAGTGAGATAATTTTAATGCTAAGCTAGTAATAAGTAATAAATCCAGCAATTAAGTGCTGTTAGTTGAGAAGAAAGTGTTACATAAGCTGGGATCGTCAGAAGTCGCCAGTTCGCCGTCGGTTTGCGAAATACGTGACCGTTACGTCATTACCTCTTATGCTATAGCTTCACTGTTTGTGCTGGATGCGAATGTTTGACCAACTTTGGAATTAAGAGATATTATAAAACATTTTTCTTTCAATTTAAGAAAGATATGAAAAATCTAAGAAGGTTCAATTGAAATTAAATATTTTAAAAAAATATATGATTGTTTTATAATACTTATAATATACATATTATGCAGGTAAGTAGATTTATTTCTTAGATGGTTTTTTTGGTGTCACGTGTATATAATATTTAGTTTCATATAAAAATATTTAGTTATTACAGCTTTGCTATTTTATAGTATATTCTTCTCTAACTATGTATGATTTTTTTTAAGAAATCAATATTGTTAAAAAGCTTCAAATCAACTTCTTTATCAAATTACAAGCCCCTTAAAGAAATTTAATAGTTAACATAAAGTAATAATCGTATTTTATTACTAGACCACAAAATATCACACTATTATGGATTATTACTCATCATTTTTTTAGCTTCACGCTTTATCCTTTGCGGAGTAGTCAGAGAGTACGGAGCGCCAAAAGCTACAGTCTCTGCATACCTCTATATTTCGCCTCGTCTACAGTCAACATACATACTCTTCGGGGGTTCATGCTTTTTACGTGACCTTCCTCCAGTGTCTTTGATAATAAGTTTTCGAAGGTCAACCGAGGTCACCCTCGTATTCTCGTACCACTTCATTCATTCGTTGGCTTCATAAATCTTTCTTACCATTCTTTCATCACTCATTCTTTCAACGTGCCTACACCACCCGAGCACGTTCTTCGTCATTCTTACTATGACATTCGCGGTTACACCTGCCATTCTGCGTATCTCCTCGCTGCATATACGGTCAGCTAAACTGACTCCGCATATCCGACGAAGAGATCTCATCTCTACTGCATTCATCTTTCTTTCGTTCTTCTTTTGACACACCCACGTTTCACTGCCGTATAACAACGTCGGTATCAGTACTGCATTGTGAACGGCAAGACGTGCAGGTACACTGACGTTAACCTTTTTACCAGCAGCAATACGCCTTTCCACATCCTTTTCGTATCTTCCATTTCTACTAAACATACTTCCCATATATACCACCTCATTCACTTGTTCTAATATCTTTCTATCTACCCTAATCTTGCATTCCGTTCTTTCTTCGTCTCTTTTAAATATTAGAATCTTAGTTTTACTACTATTCAGGTTTTAATTATTACTTTCACACCCTTCTTTCAGAGTGGTGACCAATGCCTGTAACTCGTATTCTGATGATGAAATTAGCACTGCATCATCTGGCATTATCTGCGTACAACAGACAGTTAACTGTCAAATTACCAACTTTCACTTATATATCACTTTCTTTCACTCCTTGGACAGCTATCCAAATATAAATTGAACAGCCAAGCTGACGTAGCGCAGCCCTGTTTGACACCCGATTGAATATCAAACTGAGGCGACATGCTAGCTGTACTCGTGCACATGCTGAGTGATCTCGATAAAGAGATTTTACAGCCTGCAACAAGGGTCCATTCACATTCTATCGGGGCATCATTGGGCTCAATTTGATAAAATAAAGAAATATTTATCTATTGTGAAAATTATTAACCAAAATTCATTATATGGTGCAAAACGCCATCTAGTGTACATGTTTCGTACTGCTAAGTTTCGAGTTTCCATAATTATCTAAGCTGTTATCGATAATGACACTAGAGCGCGCAATGAATTATGATTTTTGTTCGATCTTATAATAGATGGCGCTAGAGTGTAGTAAAACCTGAAGTTTTAATGTAATAAACATTGCCAAAGCATATATTTTTTTTCTGTTATTGATGCCCAAGCAAATAAAAAATTCAAAGTATACAGATTTATAAAATTTGTTATATTTTTAGTATTATACTAAATTTACGTTCTGTTTATATTTAGTTTATTTAAAATGTAATTATCATATCAAATATATGTTATGGTATATGAACGTGTATGTAGCTAAGTTTTTTACTTACTTAATTATAAAAATAATTACAACATTCAATGGCACTGGCGTGGAACGGAATGCACATGACCGACTGCGCGAGATGGTTGCTATTCTCACATTTGGTTACTTACATACTTTCAGCCGATATTCATTCAGAAGAAAAAAATATACATATATTTTTAAAATATTTTTTATTCTATTTGTTAAAACGCTAGTTTTCCTTGACCATATAGAAAAGATTATATCATTAAGTTCTTTCTGTCTTTCAAAATAGAAAAATTTTGAAGATAATATTGGATAAAATGAATATATACCGCCCTTATAATCTACTACTACCTTACTTCATGCATAAATATACCCCTGAGTGCAATCGTGGTTGCACACAATGTAGCGCGTACCGTTGCACTGTAGTTTCCGCTTCATTAAACATAATTATTATATTTAGCTTATAATCATTAATGCATAGTATCAATTTTTATATAATAAATATAAGTTTCAATTCCAGCAATAAGTGCTGCCATTTTTTTCGCTCAACATTCACAACATAATGTATTCACGATTATTATAGTATACATAATAAAAGACGATCTCCATAGACAAAAAAAGTCAGTCATATATTGTTTTTACTGACTTTATAAAAAAATCTCGCTTAAGCTATATGTATATAGCACTATGACACTCGGATATGGTAAACACGTCGGTACTTTCTATTCCTTCTGCTTCATCAAGTTCTGCCACACGTATATAACAAAACTGAGTCATCATTCAAACGATCATAGAAACCACTATTATCATTAGAACCTACATATAAATAACTCTCACAGAACAAAGAACTTGTAATAAATTCGTATGTAAAGAATGAAAATAATATCGCTGCATTATTACGAACTACAATGGGCGGGACACAACGTTGCGTGGCTTATGAGCACATATTGCGCTGAATTTTCTTTGTTATATACTATTTTTGTTGTTTTCACGTACAATGGGAATTACCTTAATTGATATGCGCTTTGATTTGAAAATCATATTTGGTTTATTTTAACTCGATGTGAATACAATAATGTTATAACATGATTTTTATGTCCTAGCCATGACAATCAGGATACTGAGAAAACAGTTTAAGGTGTGTTCCTGTATTTATTTAAATAATTTGTTATTTTATTTACAAATATCTATGCAGGATTTGATCTGATAGTTATCATTATTTTTGCAGTGTTAGTAATATTTTGGAAAAGTCATATAAATATACTATTATACATTTGTACAATTTAATTATTCTTATTTATAATATAATATGTCATATTAGATAAATGAATTTTTAGGAAAATAAATTTACCGCTTTTTTCTGCGTGCAGTACCTACGCGTTTAATCGGGGGAGGCCGGGGTGCATTGGAGGCATAGTGGTGTGAGGCCTAGTCGCCGTCCTGTACCAATGTCACGCGTTCATTGCCCGACTAGAGGTCGCTCTAACACTGGACTGTAACAGGTGCTTCCAAATCCAGTTTTAGAGTTAAGATTTACTATTAGGACGAATTAACTGTTAATTATACTTTAAGGGAATAGTTGAATGTTTTAATGAAGATGTCGGTTTAATTTTGTTTCGAACGCTATTTTGTTAGTAGTGTTAATTAGTTTTACTGTTTGGTTTTAGTACGCTTAAGGTATAACTGTTGTTTTTTTTTCGAGGAAAATTTTATTTGCTAGTGTCTTTCTTCCAGTTTTCGATCTTTTATTATGTTGAGTAGCAGATCTCATGGTCACACTTGTTTTAAATAGACTGGGAGTAAAAATATTTTAAATATAAACACTCCCCGGCTGCAAATATTAATAACTATTGAAACACTTTCAGATAATTATAATCTTCTTTAAAATATAATAATTTTACAATGTTAAGACAATTTAATGTTCCAATGTTAAGGCCGATTGTGGCTCAGTAGGACAGCGTCTGACTGTAAATGCAATCGGTTGTAGGTTCAATTACCGCTCGGAGGAATGATTATATTTAAATTATTTTCACTTCCTGGCTCGGGTAGGACAAAGCGCTGCGTTGAGTTTCGGTACTCAATATTAATTGTAATGTCTCGAATTCGGCGGAAAGCGGAGTACGCAGTGTCTTGACATTAGCAGACATAGACAGGAGTCTATGTCTGTCTGCTATGCGGGATAAAAGCGTCAAGCTAAAAAATTACTTTTTAGGTACACACACGTTATTTTATCAAATAATTTTATTTAAGTTTAACGAACATTTACTGAATTAATTACTTTTTTGTATCATATCGTCGGTCAGGTTTCCTTGACGTGCAATTTAATGTGTAATTTCGTTACCGTCATTAATAAAAATAAAAATCTTATTTACACAAATCGCGTGTATTTTACATTTGATTTCCCACCGTCACTCAAATGTCAAAAGTGATCGCTGAATGAAAGTAGGTATATCAATTTCTTGGCTCAGAGCCTTGCAGTACGTAATATTTTTACTAATAATAATTTAATACAGAATTTTGGTGACTTGAAATTGAAATTGTTTCCAAACTCACTATAAATTACTGTCGAACTCGCTGTCAAGGAAAAGTCTTTTGTGGTAGAAAATGAAAGGTACAAGTTTTGTGTGGTAAACTAAATTTCATCTTATTTTATTATTATTTTGTATTAAATTAGATTGCTATAGCAGTTTTCTTCAATTAGTTTCAAGCTTAGCGAGGTACGCAGAAAGTACATAGCGTCAAAACACTCCGTTCTCCGCTTTTGTGTTGAATGATAGAACTCAACACCTCGATTTGTATTGTAGTAGTTGTAGTCAATATTAGAGCAATACACATATTTTATACTTAGTGTTACTGGCCAAAATTATTCACTTTCGTTAATTGACATTTTTTGCATTAATATCTTTTTGTATTCAAAGTTTTTAAATTAAGCGCTCATATTTAATTTACACGGTTCAAATTGTATAACATTTTTCAATATTTTTTTAAATTTCAACAAGCAATGACAATTTTGTTAATATACATTGTTTTTGGTAATGTTGTTATGTATTTTGTATATAAATAAAAACCAAAATAATAATAATACTAGTTTTCTGAAAAATTGAACAAAAAGCAAAGTAAAGTAAAGTAAGCTACTCTTTAAAGTCCACCAGAAAAGAAAATACGGAATCTTGATATTTAAATTAGTACAAAAGACGTCTTCATCGCAAAGCTATTTCTACCGGGCAACATTTAGGAACAAGAAATAATAAATATAATGAGAAAGGGCGTACGGAGTAAATAAATACCTAATATATTATTAATATAAATAAATTAATATTATTAATATAAAAGTATTTTTCGGTCAAGCTGTACTTAAAATAAGTTTTTTTTTCATATAAAACTTAAATTTTATAGTACAACCACTCCCCGGCTTCAGTTATTTGTGTATCGATCGTACCCCAGCGCATCGTTACAGGCTTCAGACGACCTCAAGGTCGCAGACAGACGCAAAATGCACGCACTGTTGTCTGCGAATGTACCTGACCGTTCGCACTAAGGACGTTACACTTTGGCCTATGTTATATGAGGTCATTGATTATAGTAAATGTAGTAATATGATATATAGCTCTTTCTCTTGAAAATTTATTATGTATAAATGTTTTAAAATTTGTATAAAGAATATTACTGTACGTTTATATTAATACTTAAAGGAATGATTTTATGAGATAAATTTGGGCACTATTAAAGTTATTAGAAGTGCATAAAACCTATGTATGTTTAAAATAATCTATTTAATTAATGTTTAAATAGACGCTGAGAGACACTATGGATTTTTTTTGATATCAGGTATTTTTATTAGTAAGTTTTGTTACGCTTTATCTGATATTATGGACGTAAGCTTTATCCTAGCCCTTTTATCCCACGTAGAATCTACCCCACAACCACCGCGCCTTAAGT
The DNA here is from genome assembly GCA_032432895.1 of Dryadula phaetusa. Lineage (NCBI taxonomy): Eukaryota > Metazoa > Arthropoda > Insecta > Lepidoptera > Nymphalidae > Dryadula > Dryadula phaetusa. The sequence goes on from JAOYRS010000027.1 coordinate 415,614, forward strand.
CAGACACTATACCACTGTACCACTATTGGCTCTCATTTATAGTCCATTCTAAAGGTCAGTTTGAGATTCTGAGTCTTTATTTATTACTTTGAAACATCTTTTGAAAATTATATATTATGATAACTATTTAAAGCTAGGAGCTATATCTTCTATAAGATATTTAACATTAAGAATCTGAAAGGTTCTAAAAATTTTTTCAAAGCTTAAAGTTCAAATAAGCTATTTGTTACTTGGCACGACCTCTAACTAGGCGTAAAATGGACTGACAAAGAACTATTAGAGCGTATTAGTTTAATCATTGTGATGTTTAATCGACGATAGTTCGCTGGGTAATAAAGTTACATAAATTTTATTTCAAAAAACAATACAGAATTTCCTCCAAGTAGAGTATCCGTCCGTTCTATACACTTTTACACTACTTGTCTACGATTTATAGATCTTGAAGCACGTCTTTCAAGCTCGACGAATAAAAATTAAGGTAACCAAGCAAACCAATTCGCTAAAGTTAATATAAATTCTATGATCACATTTCTTATAGAATACATCTTTATAGTTATAGTAAAAATAGGATACTGACTTAAAGTATATATAAAGTATATAAAGTTGGTGTAGGTCGTAGGTGATTCAAGTTATTAATATGTGTATTTTTCGTTTCAACAGTTTCCAACTGTAATTTCTTGTTTAATATATATTATTATGCCTTGAGATACGAAAATATGACATGACTGTACGTAAATTAGTATAGCGAAAGGATAAATAGAGTAAAGACTTTCTAAGCTTGGAAGGTCACCGCATTGTCCATTAGACTGCCAGTTAGATGTTAAATAATATAAACTTTACAGTTTATAAACAAACACTTGTCATGATGATTTCTTGTTTTAAATTAGATAATATAAATTTGATTAAAAAATTAAGTAAATAAGAAAATAAAATTTTTATATAATATTTTAATTTTAAATTTCAATATAAGTGTCTTAGTTTGCTATCTGCATGTAACATTGCACACGAGTGCGATTATAAAATCCGTCAGTTTTGCTGACGTCACGGCGCAGCTAAGGGTGCTCGCTCGCTGGAGGGCCCTAGACGCTACAAAGCATTCAGGTCAATCAATGAGGTTTTATCTACCCTGGCTTTTTATTTTCTTTTTGGATGCGGTTTCTCATTATTAATAATAACGCTTGTTTGCAATTTTTTATATTGAATATCGTTTTAATTTGATATCACAATAAAAATTTATATAATTATCTCATTTCTTCAGCATTCTGGTTTTTCCGCATAGCAAGGAAAACAGAGACAGCTAAGTGTTAAAACACTCTATTCTCAGCTTTCTCAGACATTGCATATTTAGCGGTAAAACGCGACGATGCTGTTTATTGTACCAGAGTAGAAAAATGGAAATAATTTAATTACAAATGATTATGCGAAGCTATAAACGCAAATGATTGTGGGTTCGATTTCCACTTGAACATTATATTTAAATTAGAAAAGTGCGGTGTTGAGTTCCACCACTCAACACGCGATATCTCAAATTCGGTGGAAAGTGAAGTACGGAGTTTCTTGATACTAGGTACTGTGGACCCTGCTATTCGGGATAAAAGTGTAGAGCTATAAAAAATACTCGTAATTATTTTCCCGAGTTGGGATTTAAACCAAAAACCATTCAGGTACAGTTCGACGTTATCCTAGTGTCTCGTGGCCTCTCTAGGTTCCAAATGTTACACAATAATCTAATTTAAGCACGTTTATGAACTTTTGAATGATATTCCTTATTTTGACGAAGCAATTCACAGTATCTTTTCGACTCCCATTTTGTTTGTTTCTTTTAACCCACATATCTAGCTACCTACATATATACAAAAATATATACACATATATATTAACTATGGACGTTGCATCTGCATCCTATCATTATGTTTATTATTCGAAGTGCACGCAAAAACCTTTGTAATTAAAGTCATTAATATTTCTGGCAGTTAGGTGAAACAAAGGTGATACGGTTAATAAGATAAGAGAGAATAACGACCCGGTAGACGTATTGTTTATTTTTAACTTGATTCAGTCATATCTCAATATATATTACGAAACCTATATTTGTTATATGCTTAATGTTAATAACGAAATATATTTTTTTTTAGCTTCACGCTTTTATCGACACATTGCGTGCTACGATGCGGAACTTGCCAGAACGAGCAAAAGAAGATTCCCCCTTGTGAGAATTTAACCCACAACCGATCGCGATCAGTTAGGCACTGTCACTCATCGCCTCAATTAAATTGATATAATTATAAGCCTTAATATTATATGTTTATAAATATTTTTATAACAAAATGTAAATATTTTTCATGCCTAATAAAGCCAAGTAAATATACATAACACTGAATATGATTTTTTCTTTTAATTGTCATACAGCGCCACGATCGGACTCTATATAAAAAAATATTATAAGCGTAAGGAAACAAACGGCACTTTCCGCTAATATTTAAGTTCAATTGTAATGCGGTCTGGCGTTTAGCATAATCTAATATGCAACGCTGTGATCTGTACACGGCCACTGTCTGAATTGTAACTAGAATTTTGTAATATAATTTTAAAAAACGTTTAAATTTAATTAACAATTGTGTATTTTTAGCCATGAAAATGCAAAAGCTAGTTTTCACAAAGTAACTGAGGTTGAGGGGAGAGTTAAAGCAGATATCCTTTAGTATTACACCTCACCGACATTTCTAAAGGCGTAACCCAACACCGCAATCATATCTTAGATACTAATTTATAAAAATAAGCATATATCTTAACCGGCGCATATTAACTCCATTGACAAAGCAACTACGTAATACCTCAAATATTAAAAATTAGCTGATATTACCCATTGTTCTTACTATTCGGGTTTTTATCTGATAAAAATATAATTTCAGTTATTATATCCGGAAAGTAAGGTATAATGAAAATACAAAGGTAACTATTAAGCTATAAGAGCAGCTTATTATTTTGAATTAATTTATTGACATATATAATAATAATATTAATATACTTTAATAAAACTTTAAAGAAGCATCGAGAAAATATTCAAATAAATTTAAAGTGACATGTTATTGATGCAGTATAGAGTATGACGTTAAGTCACGTGGCCACAAGCATGCATGCCTCTATCCATACATGAAAAACATAGTATATTCTGTACACAATGTCGATCTTTTTATAACGATCGTTCGTACCCGAAGGCTTGTTCAAAAGCTATTGTAATACCAGATGTAACGCCTATCATTGGAGATTTGTCGTGCAGTTAGCATTGGAAATTAACGATTTGATATTCTGTTTGTAAATGTTCACCGCCTGAACAAATATCTAAAGTGTGTAAAAGTGATTCACGATTTTCCTCTACCTGTATAATTCGTCTTGTCCCACATACGTATACCTAACTGTTTATTATGATAAGTAGCAGTTTTTTTATTTTTATTGTTTTCTAGTTTGGATAAACTAAGTTCTTGAGACTTTTAATGCTTTGAGATATAAGGATACGTTTTTTTCTGTATGTAATGCATACAGAGAAAAACATATAAAAGATGTATGTAATGCAATAAAAATAGAAGTACAATACTCTAGACACAGATAAATGAATAACAATAATACTTTATGTTCATGAAAAAAAAAACGTTTTCCAACCAATAAACATTTAAAACTCAAAGAAGTCATTAATAACATTTTCAGTACCATTAAGTGTACCGTCTAAAAAGTTTACAAACGGAGACAAGAAAGCTGATGCATAAACAATACTTCAAAGGGATTTAACGCTGCATACCTTTGTAGTACACAGCCAGCAACATGTGAAACAAACTTCCAGCATGAGTGAAACACAAGTATGTTTAGCTAACTCATGTACTTGCTACTCAACACTACGTAAAAGTAAAGATGATTTTTTCACATAATTGCTTAGTTCTTACAGTCCTTTTACTTTCTTTACACTGATAATATTAATAACATATAGTAAGTTTAAAGAAAATCCTATAAAAATTATATGCATGAAAAATTGAATCTTATTAAAATTGTATGCCTTTAGTTATAAATAATCAATTTTGTTTAAAAATTTTAGAAATAGTAATTTGGTGATCTAACTCCGTCAAAAAAAACAGGTAATTGCTATTAAAATATTATTTCTTATCGAATATCGGGGTATATACAAATTTTGTATACTAAATAAAGGGTCTAAATAGCGTTGCAAGTATTTTTTTATAGTTTGAATGAGATAAGATATTTATCTTATCTTAAAGCTAATGAAAACGTGTTCGTTATGTTGTCCACTTTATTTGTATGTTATAATATAAACGGTCATTTTTATTTTGGCAATAGAATGTATGAACAAAGTATCTAATTAATTAGATAAGATTGTCGTCTAAACATATCTTACAAAGCAAAATGTTATACCCCTAGTGGCTTTTGGTATTTTATAGTAAAATATAGGATATGGTGACAATCTATTCCAATACATCTTATTGCAATGTGCATCCAATTACATCTTAATATATAAAATATATTGTTTGTAATTAATTTTATTGTAATTTTTATTTTTATCAGATATTTGTAATAATGATAAGTGAAATGAGAGCCAAGTTTAATATTATGATAGATACCTAGAAATATTTTATAACAAATTAAAATATCCTTTTTCTTTTAATTTAGAATAATATTTTGCATTCTAAGGTCTGATTTTTCTAATATTTAAACTACCATTGAATCTTAATAGTAATCAGGGTTTCAGCAAACGTATGGAACGTTTTATTGAAGTTTTTTTTGGCAATAGGCTTAGGCCAAGACTTAGTCTGCAATATGTTGTCCTTAGTTATAAGAAGAAAGAATATTTGAATTTGTTATGAAATATTCATAGGGATTTATCATGATATTGAACTTGCCTTTCATTTCACACATATGTTTTGATGGAATATCATTAATCTTTTTGCCTAAATTACTATAAATTTTTAATTATTAAGACACTTCGTAAGTAAGTGTTCCTAATAGAATCAAATCGTTGAAGTAATATAAGAAAATTATTAAAAAAACTTTAGTTTCTGTTTTTTTTCCTTCTAACTTAAATATTTATATGGATTTTAACTTTTTAGGCCGACTGAAACTGGTAATTCAGTATAAAATAAAAAAAATGATTAAATAAGTATCGTAATCGTTACTATCCAAGTAACGTTTCAATTGCGTTTATGAAATTTGGAACACATATTTATATGCAATTTGCACATCTTGCAAATAGAAATCAAATTTAACATGTTTAAGTGAAACACCTTTTTAGTTACATATTTAAAAGTGGCTTAACTTGATACGTACAATACACGTGGTGCTACTCACCAGTTTCAAATTCAATTGTCTTGATTAGCTACCGCTTGATACAATTATTTAATGCCTAAAATTTTGCTCTCTTTTACAATTGACTTGTATTAAATTTATTACCAATAAAGACTATGGTTATAAAATATAATGTACACATGGTATATATTTTACAAAAAATCTTTATATATAATCTTTTGAGCTTATATTCAAACACTTCAAAGCTTTAGTCTATATATAGGTTGAAGACAAAGTGCTAATTAAGCTCTAAATAAGTGCGACGTGGACGGTTTATCGCTGATACAGTGTCAGCTTTATCATATTCACAAGTCATCTTGCTTTCTTTATGAACAATGTGGATTAAGCAAATTTGAAGTTTAAAAGTTGCTTAACCCACATTGAAAAATGTGTTGAATTTTAAAACCTCAAGAACATAGACCGGAGTAACAAGTAGTTTTCGTTTTAAATAGAGTATGGGCCAAAAGTGTAGTGTAGTGTCAGAGAATATTTAAATAATAAACAAAACCATTATAATTAATATAAATAAAAAATATTAACACAGATATAAAAAAGAACTTTCCAGTTAATGTCATAGTGACATCTCACAAGCTCTCAGATAATCAATTTGTACGAATCTAATGTCAAATATAAATAATTAATATCAATTGCAATTTACATGCTTCAAACCTTAGTTGTAATTTTAAATAAAATATCATAAAACTTACATTCAAAATCAAGACATTTATATAACAGTACAATCTCATTTCCAGTTCTGACAATTTAGATATGTTCTTTTTTAAGTCAAAATATTTATCACTAAGACCTAAAATAAAAAGCTAAATAATTAACTTAAGGAAATCATATATAGATATTTCTTTTACCTATGGTTTTTCCAAATAGACAGATCGTCATGAGTGAGCATTGTCATATTGTGCAGACATACAGAGTGCTAGATGTAAACATTTCACTATTTAATAACTTTGGGTATTTTAATTTCGGATATTTAGATATTTAGAAATATTTTTTTGAGGCTGGTCATGGCGCAGTAGGACATTGTCTGACTGTAACGCGATCGGTTGTGGGTTCGATCCTCACTCGGGGGAGTGATTATATCTAAATTATTGTCTCGGTTCGATCCTGACTCGGGGGAGTGATTATATCTAAATTATTGTCTCGAATTCGGTGGAAAGCGAAGTACGAAGTGTCTTGACACTAGGTACTTTCTGCCTAACCTGCTACGCGGGATAAAAGCGTGAAGCTAAAAAAAAATTTTAAAAGAAACTCAACATTACGACTTTAATTCGTTACAAGTATTCTTTTCAAATATATATCAAAATGTACGAGATTAGTCCGGTTAAAATTTCCCTTATATTAATATTTGAAAATAATTACAAATATGTAGGACTGGCAGGTAATAAGTATGCATGAAATGGAACAAACAATGTACGTCTAATAATCATCTTTAGTATTATTTTCTACTTTAGCAAACGCGAAACAATCTGGCTTGATGCAATTATACAAAATGAGATTTTTTTTTCATATACTAAATATTTATTAAAAATTTACGATATCGTAATGGAAAATCCCATGGCTTACTTTGAATCTTTTCTATTTGCCTCCGTAAGTACCGCCATTATCCTCGTGTCGTTAAACGATGTTTTTGTTGCACGTTTGGAAGCGTTTGAGAGAAATGTGCTAATAAATCATCTTAATGGTCGTTTGTACGTTTATTCGTTGAAACTGAACGTTAATTTAACATATACGTAACATAACTAAATAATGCACATATATTTTACGCTTTATGATTTGGCAGGATATTTTGTATGACGTATGATGTATCTTTAGCAGAAGCCATTGTCATAGGTATCCGTAGACCGGGGAAACCGGAATTCAGCCCCAAAAGTTATCGCCCGATCAGATTTTTAAGCACCATCGACAAAATCTAAGAGCGTATCATACCTACAGGTCTTCAGGCCTTCGTCGAGGCCAAAAATATCGTTCCCCCCAAACGGTTTGGCTTTCGAGCCCAGCATTCAAGCGTTCATCAAGTGCACCGCCTCATGGAGAGCCTGTTATATAAATCCAAATGGATGTCATCAGCGGCCATATTCTTAGATATTCCCAAGGCCTTCGACAAGGTCTGACACAATGGCCTAATCGATAAACTGTTTCAAGCACAGCTTCCGGACAGGCTAGTGCACATTCTAGGAGATTATCACACAAACCGCTCATTTCGTTATTGGGTCGAAGATACCCTCTCCACTAAAGGTCCTATAAGAGTCCCTCAAGGCTCCATCCTATCTCCGCTTCTGTACACTCACAACATACCCAAAGCTCCAAGCATCTATCTAGCCTTATTCACGGACGATACCGCAATCTTTACAAACTGTCTGGGCCAAGGGTTCACTAAATGGCGCATAGAGGTTAACCCTGAGAAATGCATCTCAGATCTCTTCTCTCGTCGTAGCCACGAGGTCGTGTCGACAGTCAAACTGTAAGGCAATTCCAACGGCTAAAACCGCCAAATACCTAGGAGTAGTTCTTGACAGTAAACTGTCCTTCATCAGGCCAATTTTTACGTATGCCAGTGTTGTGTTCGCACACACGGATCTCGGACGTTTCCAAGTCCTCCAAAATTAATTCTCACGCATGGCGAAGGGCGCGCCGGGTACAGGCGTAATGTAGATCTCCGGAGAGACATTAAGCTAAACTCTATTAAAGAGCTCTGTCGTAATATTATATATATATATATATATATATATATATATATATATATATATATATATATATATATATATATATATTCATTTTTCTTATTAGTTAATGAGGTATAATTAAAACATTAGGACTATTTAAAATAACATAAGCATCTATAATAATAAAATTGAGGTTTAAATTAAAAAAATATATATTAATCTAACTATGAAATATATGGATAGACCGCCAGACTGGTAAATTATCTGGATAGATTTGTCCCTGACCACATGTGGAAATAACTTTAAAGTTTCAAGCTCCAATTTACATAAAACTTAATAAATAAAATAAAACTTTATTATGTATGTATAATTGTTAAATGTGTTTTCTTTTTCAATTTAATTACACATAAACTTATATTTTTAAACAAAAAATGTGTTTAACTGAGTTTCTTTAACATTGTTTAAGCTCAAGTAAGTTATTTCTTTATTTTTTTTTACTTCACGGCTTTTGATCCCGCAGTTAGACAGAAAGTACCCAGTGTCAAGACACTCCGTACTTTGCTTTCCACTGAATTCGAAATATTGCGTGTTGAGTGGTGGAACTCAACACCGCACTATGCCTTACCAGAGTGAGGAAGTGAAAATAATTTAAATATAATCACTCCGCCGTGTGAGGATCGAACCCACAACCGATCGCGTTTACAGTTAGACGCTTTCTTCTCTAAATCCTTTGAATAAAAATGTAATTAATATCTTAAGTTATTTTATAAGTAGTTCATGTAACAAGGTATATTATATACATGTGTTACATATATAGTTAACTTTATTTAAATTCAGTTAATAAAGGTATCATCACTCAAGTACGGTCAATCATAATATAGAACTCGGTTTCCATATCTCTTATTATTATCTACCTTCAAACATGTCAGATGAAGAGAAAAAAAAGAACAAAAATTACACAGTCCCTCCATTTTGACTTTAAATACCTACTTAGGAATATTTAAACACCATGATTGATTGTAGATCATCAAAATAAAGAAAAAAAAAAGGCCTTAAAAATCTTACCAAACGTTATACAAGCCAGAGTAATCTCGGACTGGGTTTCCTTTTAATGGTAATTAATTACATCAATCGAATGTCTTCAAGTTCTTAGTTTGGGACCGTCGTCATTATTATAAATTGTACTTGCTAACCGCCTCTTGACGTAGCATTTGATAATTTTATTAAGCTTCGCCACCTTTTCGAGATTCTTTATTTGTATTTTTCGTTTTATTATAAAGCTGATATAAACAGGTTTTAAAGTAACAAATACAGGTATTATGGTTTTATCTTTAAAGCGAAAATAGTATTCTGAGCGTAATTCAGGAGATAAGTCCTAAGATATTGGAATGGGAATGGGGGGCAGGGTGGGAGGATGAGAACGACAAACTACGACTTCTCAAGGTCAGGAGGTGAGACCGCCTCTAGTAACTACACTTTCTTTAAGATTTGCAGTCGTGATGACAGCACAGCTTGAAAAATTGTTAAAAGTTTTTAGGTGAATTTGTTATTTCAACATAAATGGCTGTAAGAAATTCTTTTTACTTCGTGCTAATACCTACAATATACATATATTTTTATATTTATTAATGGATTATTTATTTATTATATTAAAAAGGAATAATAAGTGATAAAATTTAATGTTACATAATTAATACATATTCATGTTCCCCTATGTCTTAGAGACATCAAGAAACAATAGAGTTATTCCATACGAAATGATCATTTGTTATTTTGTTAAATAATTCACCAGTTGAATTAAATTGCATTTTTTAATGTAACTAAATATGTTATTTCTTATTTATATACAAAGTTATTATAATTTTAAGTCAGTACAACGTTTTAGTATTACTTTGTATAACAAAGAAGAAATTCATTATTATTATTATTAATTAATATTAGTTTTACAATAAACATATGTGTTTAGTCCATTTTTATTTTTATTTTTTGGTTCAAGAATTTTTAAAAAAAAATCAGAAAAAAAGAAGACAGAAAAAAATTACGTGAAATTAAATAACGTTGTAATATAAAATGTAAAAAAAACCTGTAATTTTTTTTCTCTAATGTAAATGTTACCTATATATTAGAGAAGAAAAATTGTTGAATTTATTATCGCCTCTTTCAAACAAAACTGCTTTCTGAGTTAGTGATAGCTTTATGGTCGACTATTCGAAAGTGCTCGCCAAAATGTACTTTATACCGTATAAAGAATGGTGTGTCGGTTGTACAAATTTAAAGATAAAACTTACGTACTAATAATTTTCGCAATGTAACTTTATCACCCAATTCGATACTCGTGAGGCCTCTACTTAGCAAAAACAAACAAAGTTAGGTATAATTGGTGTCTTTAAAACATATACTAACTTATATCTGACCATATTTTTTACCACGAAACTTTGTGAAGGGTATAAAGTTGATCAGTATCTATAAATATTTAATATATAACTTTAATATACCGATATATATGTATATATATATATATATATATATATATATATATATATATATATACTCACTAGAAGGAACGACTATACTAATATAGTCTGGCTGATTTAAGCAAAGTACGGAATTGATATCGGTCATCTATTACGCCATATCTCTACATTGGTTGCAAGGTGGATATTAAACTACTTTATTAATAGGTTCTTTCTTACATTATAAAAAAACGTATAAACTAATAAAAAAATAATGTAGCTCTTATATTCAATATGACAAGTTACTTGATAATTATAACATATTTAAATTCACGTCACGTTTCAAAAGATATTATCTTTTGTAAATGAATGAATATTCAAGCTAGTCATCGGCCGACAGTCCTTGATCCTTCTGCAAGTCGTGTTAAGCCTTTAACGATTTATTTATATGAGCGACGGAGATGTCAACTTAGGTTGATCTAATCTTAAATAAGATGAACATTTTAGATTTAGTTGAGTTCTTATTTATTTTATATATTTTAGAAATATACAGCCGTCGTTCTAGTTTTTTACAAAAACCTTATATTAATGAATGACATTGGTATGACTGACGGACTGACTGTATCTGTGCTTTATTTGCTACAATTATTAATTGCACTATTGATGTTTTAATAAAGTCTAAAATAAAATAGTAAAACATAACAGTTCAACAAGCCACGAAACAATATTACGAAAAAGTTGAGATAATCACAATTTGTCATTGGTTTACAATGGTAGGAGATTTATAATTCCATATATATCTAGATAAACTTTCGAGAAATCATCTCTTCGTGACCTACACTGTACGAGGAACTTATATGTTAAATTTCATCTTGCTTTCTTCCTTTCTTCGTTGATTGGTTTCGGCTGTACGTTGTCTGTCAGTCAGTCAGTAACGCAATTGTTTTTTAATTATATGAAATAATGCACATATATTTTTTGTACACAATATGTAACATGTCGTATTTTATGATAAATACTTACTTATAAGTCCGTTATACTAATAGCGACAACATTTTTCATTTATGTTATCCAAAATATATTGTTTTGCAAGAGCTGAAATTTTGAGTGTTCTAAGAAAACAAGTTTATAATTACAATATAAATTTGTATGTAGATATATTTCATTCAGAAAGAGATAAAAATCACAATGCAAAACGTATCAAAAAAGTTCTTGATTTATTATCACTAATTTGAATTAGCAAAAACTAGTAACTTTACTAATAAAAAAGAATATAACATCTTTATGTAAGTATGTACCTACTTTGACTCTAGAATTATTTTTACTGTAATATGTTTGCAAAACTAATTCTAAAAATGCAAGTAACTTTTCAATTTGGAAAGAAACGTTGTGTGAGTTGAACAGCCCGCCCTAATGAAACATCACGAGACCGTTCTAATCCGTTGTTATTTATGCAGTTATCTAATACCTGATAGGAGTTCAAGGTTACCGATGCTGAAAACGTTGCATCTCCTCATCCCAGGCCTGCCCTTTGCGCTTTTATCAATAAGTAGAGCTAGCAGCGCCGCCTGCCGGCCACCGACAGTACCGCCCCGACCACCATTGCGCACGCTCCGCGCTCCCCGTCGTTGCCGCATATAATGTCAGTAACTCTTTCACCCCCCCAATCAATCCTATAAAAATAATCCAATTTCTTCATTTTTTTCCGCAGTTTGTTGTAAATTCTATTAAAAAATATATAAAATTGCAATAGTCGGGTCACGCGATTTCCGCGGTATTCCGTTCGGACTTATGTTTATTATTGTGCTTGATACTATTTTCATCCTAAAAGTGTCGTTTACACTGAAGCTTTCACGGTAAGTGTTCGTAAGTAAGGCTTGTAAGATTTGTTTATACGCGGTCTGGGTGTCTGCAAAGTGTTGGGAGTGGGCGAATGTGAGTTCTTACTTTCGCCGAGCGCTCAGGAATGAGGTTACTCTCTAAAATAAACCGCGATTTTTACCGCGTCGTTCTGCAATATGATACAAATGTTCGCATCTGCGCATGGCGACTTTAATATTAAAGGAATGAATATACTGCAAGACGCAGCATTATTGTAACGCGATCCGTAATTCAAATTATTTATGTTAAACTTACATTTTGCTATAATTCTATTATTTTACATTTAGAATTATGTAATATTTATGAGTATTCCTAAATGTTCTTCTAATAATATTTACTTAACTATAAATAAACAAAATGTAATATTTCATTATACATATAAGATACCCAAATAAGATAATTGACAGATGCTTGTATTATGATGGTTGCGAGAAGTAAGCTTATTTCAGCGTGAAAATAAAGAACACGTAACTATTATTTTACTATATTAGAGGCATTTAAACATTACGACTTAGAATGTCATTTATAAATAGTATGATTTAACGTATTTTTAATTTAAAAAGTCAATTTTCTATAAGACGCCTGTTCGCCTCCACTAGCAAAGACAAGAGAGCTGGATCGTTAAAAATCATACAATATTCATTGCACTTTGCAATTAACTGAAATGAATATAAAACATTTAAATTCGTATAAACGAAAACCAAATATTTTTTTATTATATGTTCAAAACATATAATTTTGTACATAATAACCCCTTCCAGCAAATTACAACTTTGTGGACATACAATCGCTTGCATTACTCAATATTTACCTTTCATTATACAACTGTTAACGACGTTTTATTATGCTTAATTCCTTTGTATCCTGTCCCTGTATACCGTGAGAATATAGGCCAAGTTCAGGGTTGCTGCAATGGTCGTTCTATAGAGATTATAGGGTCTCTAGTTGCGGACAAGATTTTATGCCAAATAATAGCAAGTAGTTCTATTCATACAACGTATGAGGATGTGAATTGTAATTTTAAAATATAGAGTTATTAAGAAAAAAAGTTGTACTGTTTTACGGCTGTTTATGTTTTTTTAATTTCCCATCTGAAAGTATAAGAAAAAATATTGGATATAATTAAAAAAATCGACATATTTATTTTATGAACTTCATTAGGTAAATAAGAATAAAATTTGGTTTAGCTTGAATACACTTTGGTAGGTAGCTATTTATAAAACAACCAGTAACATTACTATTAAACTTTTTAGATTTGCTATTAGTTTTTTGTAGATCATAATCAGAATTGCCAACCGCAAATTAAGTTAATTCATGTCCAGATACCTTCATAACACATTTTTTTATGTTTTTCTTTTATTAACATAAACTATACAGATATCATTTGTAAAAATCCAAAATAACTCAGACCAAAACCTGTACAAAATAATTAAAAGTAATCAAATTTCACTCGTGTAAAACCGTTGGCAATAAATAACATAAAGCTTTATTATTGCAATCAGGTTTTCGTAAAATAAATGTCTAGGTCTTTCAATTCAAGTTGAGAAAGTTGTCTAGGCTGTGAAAGGAGCCAGTGTGGTGGACACAGAAATGATTTTTTTTATCATTTTTAAAAGCACTTACTACAATATCACCGAAAGTATTTGTCACAATACATTTCGTTTAATGTAAAATAATGCTTGAAATATCTATTATGGAGTTGAAAGCTTTTAGTTTTCGTAATAATAAGTTTGATACCAAGTAGCAATATTTTATATTTATAATATAGTCAGAAAAGAGAATTCTACTATCTTCATTGCTTGCAGAAAAACGAGGGATTAGGGAGGGTGGGAGTATTATTAAATATATTTTTTTACATACGCTGTTTTGACTTATTTACTTTTTAAATGTATTTATGATTTTATTTCGGTAAATATAATTTATACACAAATTAGAAAACAGTACATAGTAGTGTTGGTAGATTTAAACCTTTTTGTAAGGATATTTATTTATTTGAATAACATACCGCAGATTGTTACATAAATTAAAATAATTTACATTACATAACAAATTTTCATCAAAAATAAGGTAGGGCAAGTATGAAATCGTTAAAATAAATTGTAACTTTATAAATAGTCGTATAACATAAAAAGAACACAGATTAATTATACAAAAATATATATTATACATATGAAGTATTAATATATAGAAATTAGATAAATAATTGTTTTCCTTTCTACAATATTTTTGAAATTTTCAATGGCATAAAATATAATTTCAACAAAATGCTTTTATATAATTAGTACAGGCTCAGTGAGTCAAAATATTTTGTGCATGCTTGCTTCTGATTTTCGGTAGGTTTAATAATAATTTAATAATATTAATTTAATAATATTCTTTAATAATAATCTAATAATTTATTCTAATATCTGTCATATTCTCATATATTAATATTCATCATAATTTCGACGAACCTAATGAAGTGCAAGCCAAGTCATCATATTAAGCTCCCGTATGATGGATTTAAGCCCGCATCATTATGAAATTAACTTTAAAAATATTATGTATATATTTGTTCGACGGAGGAAGTATAAATGAAGCCGTTAAATCTATTAATTCAAATATAAATAATAATTTCCCTTTGAAGCTTTTGTTAGTGTACACAAAATTTGTATTACAACAGAATTACTTTGATGTCAAAGAAAAGTAGTCCCATATTGTTGTTTGTCGCCAACTTGGCATTATTGAAGCATGTTCAGAAAGGAAATCATGTACATAAAGACGAATTATTATTTGTTACAATGAGAAACCTTATATAACAGAGTTAAAGTTACCGATAATTTTACGGAAATACCTACCTGTTTACAAAGGAAAGGTATATTTTCTTATTGGATATTTTTGTGCTGTTTATTGCTTAATAATGCAATTACACGGGTGTTACTTCGGTGTCATAAAACTAAGCGTGTGGCAATAGCACCAGCACAAGCTCGTGTTGTAATCCAATATATATTCGTTAGGTGTTACTAAACTATGATAGTATTAACGCTACGCTAAAGTCACTTTTTTACTATAAGCGTAAGTGTGAAAAATACTTATTAAAAAAAACGTGAGCTTTCCTTTAGTAGTATAAATAAAAAGACTTTCTCAAAGATAATTAATATTTTATAATATTAATATTGTTTTAATAAACATATTATATTCTATAAATGCACCTAGTATTACCTATATTTACTTTTCATTAAGATAATATTATTTTTGCTTGTTAAGTCATTCTCGTTTTATTACTAGGATTATCTGGTAATACTCGTGGCTTTTAGAAAAAAGCGCTAGGGACACTTGATTAATATATGGAGTTTGTAAGTACATAGTAATAAGTTCGTCCCTTCAATTAATTTTGTGGCAAGCTTTCATCAATCTCTGCTGAACTTGATTGGATGGAACCTTTAGTTCGAGGTCAAGGTCCAGATAAAATCTTAACACGTTATACGCCACAAGATTTAGGGAGCACGTGCGTTATTGTTTACACTAATTAGTTTGATACAATATATTCTCAGACGTCATGGCGAGTAGTTACTGCCAAAGTTTTTTTAAGGCGAACACTGTCAAACTTTAAGTGAAATATACCTACTGTTAAATGTGTGAATTGATATGGCTATTGTTTATTAAGACTAAATTTATTAAAAATCACGTGTTCATTTGTGCATAAAAATAAAATGAATGAAATGAAACTTGTTGATGACATCATTTTTTTCATAATTATCATATATTAACAACTTTATGGGAATTGATTAAATAAAGATAAATTAGATAAACTTAAATATGGCGTGTAACGGAAAAATATAACTTAGAAATAAAAATGGAACCAAAAAACGTAACAGTCTTTTACATTGCTATAAAATTTCTCACATCAGTCGGAGTCGGATAAAGGAGTTTTTTTCAATAAACACATCAACGTACAATGTCTTGATATACAACATTTTATTTTTCACTCTTGTAATTGCTTTCTATTTATACTGTTTTAAGAAAGCGATATTTAGATACATATATGTAAATAAAATTGAAATGTTAGTCTGTCATTGAAAAATGTTTCTTATTTTTCTTTATGCAAAATACATTTATGTCTCAATTTTTTTCTGGCTTTATCAATTTACGTCTCTTTGTCCGGGCAGTCGAGGCAGATTTAATGGGGCTTCCACGAGCAGTTTTAGTTTTTTTCGCTTATAAATTTGGATACAGTGTAAAATCTTTAGAATTCTGTTACAAAACTGGAGAAACTTTAAGTATTTTTGCATTCAAAGACTATTTTTAATCAACAAATACTTTTACTAGAGGAATCTTTTGCAAGAGAAGCCGTATATATTTTAAACTTCGTTCAATATTTGCTAATCAAAGTAAATATTTCGCTGTATACAAAATTATGAAGTCGTACGTTACGGTGTGTTACAGGTGACATTTGGAGGACTAGGCTGTTAGCAGAGGCAATGACCGAGTGCTAATGTATTCCTTTCAAACTCAACACTATTGTGAGACAATATATCGACTAAAAACAGGCAAAAAATACACTGAGAGTCGTCCTCTAGTACACTGTCAAGGTTATGTTTCGTTATTGGAATAATCAAATACAATGCGCGTACGTCAACAAAATTACACAGCGACTGTAATTGTGGATATTTTCCATCTTATGGATTTAATAATATAGCAAGCAACATTTTTTGATGAACTTTGTTTTCACAGTAGGTACTTTATTCAATAGTTGATTGAATAAATCTCCAATCATAATTAAGTCGACATTATTTAAAGTAAAATAATAATTTAATCTTTATTTTTTAATTATTACATCGGCTTCATGTTTTTCCGCATAGCACGATAGAGATAACGTATTTTACACGAAAGAATATATTTTTCACTTTCTGCTCTTCATTTTTAATTGAAACACTGCGTCTTTAGGAATAGGAATCGAACTCACAACTATCGCGTTAACAGCCATATGTTAGCAGACATAGCCCCATGATGGCGGTTTTTAAGAAAGAATATATATTATTTTATATTTTTATGCAGCGGTTCAAAAATTGATTAATTATTTTTTTTAAATATCATCATATTATTTCACAAAGTGTAGGGAAAAAAATTATCTTGCATTACCAACCCCTACCTATTACAGATTCAAATTACTAATAGTAAAAAAGATAATATTGTGTTTTCGAAACACAAATTTGAACCCACAATCACCTAATAGACCACGAAGGACTCAACACGTAATATATCTACTGATGATTATATAGCAAAGATTCTTGTGCTCAATATTAAGTCATAAATCAAAGAAGATTGCTATAATTCAAGTCATTATCCAAGAACAAAAGTCCATTAGTATAAAAAGTAAGCTAGCTTTTGAAGCTCACAATAGGGCTTCCAGTGGAAAATGTTCGTTCATTTTTGGTCTTCAGCGCCTGCTTTATCTTTTCTTCAAATATTTTGATGAGTTTTAATGCATTTAAATAAAAAATACTTAAATTGGTGTTTAAGTAACGAATGTCTATCTATGAAATAAACAATTAATCAGTGTAAAAAGTCTTTCTAAATTAATACACTTAGCGTCCGATTTGTACTAAAATTTGAACACGTGTCTGAATTCGATGGTATATTAATATTTTCATAGAAAAACGAGAATGCTTATAAATATTATATTTTAAAAAAATACATACATTATAATCCTAAGAACGTATCTAATAAAACAAAGTCTTAGTTTAAAACATGAACACTCGGTCGCAAATTTATAATTATAATATTATCCTTATTATTTGTACCCATAAAATGCAAAAAGTACATAAAGCTAAGAAAAATATGTAAGAAGTTATAAGTTTATATTTGTATCTTGATTCCATTCAAGCGTATTATTACGTTATTTATTTCCTAAAGACGAATGTCCACTGGCTGTGTGATACTATACAATGTTATTCGAGTGGGACATCTAATTATTTCGCATCAACGCTTTACGTTTCGTTTTTCCTCGAATCTATTATATCTATTTTATTAAATATAAAGAAGAAAAGAATATTCTCTATATATTTATGTAATAAAACATATCCAATTTTAATTTTACTTTGTTATAATTTATAAAATCTTTAGAGGTACAGCTGAAAACTTAAACTTGTTTCTTCCGTACTTCCAGCTAAGACTGTTTTGTACAGAAGGCCACTGACATATGGCTGAGGGACCTGGGTTTTAGGCAAGAACAATGAAGAGTCCTTGTTAGTATTTGAGCGTAATATATTAAAACAAATTCGGCGCGGTTCTGGAGAATGGAACATGGAGAACACGCTACAACCATGCGCTTAAACCTTTGTGCTACGAGCAGGGCATGTTGTTAGAACAAATGACATGAGAAGTGCAAAAGAACTGCTTATTGAAATGGCTGACAGCCGCCGAAGCCGAGGTAGACCCAAGCTGTGATGGTTGGACGGACGTTAATACGATATTTATAATATAATAGGATATTTGAAAAGAGAATATTTTATAGATATTATGTAAAGAATATATTTAAATATAGGTAATTTGATTTTGATTTAAAAATACATCATGCATCGTGGGTTAATAACTTTCCACCATCAAAAAGTGCGCTATGCAGTTAACCTCATTTTCCATAACAAAGAAAAAATACGAAAATGTTACGTTTTATAATATACGCAAATGAAGTTACTGGCATAGATTAGAGCAACATAAAAATAGCAACGAAATTATCAGTATGATAAACATTTTAAGAACTGAAATTAATGATACAAAAAAATGAAATCAAAATTTCATAAAACACATAGATGTTTTTCTTATTCCGGTAATATAAATAGATTTAAGATGTTTATAATAAATCCATGTGGGGCACTGGAACGTGTTGAACTACTTTTATAAGCGGCATTATATGTTCATTCGACTTGATGGATCAACTATGTATCCAAGAATCTGGGTCGCAATATTTAAAATTTCGCATACAACTCATAAAAAATTACGCGGAATGTAAAGGCGGCCCCGGACCGGTGACAAAATGAAAACGTAACGTGTTTGCTAAGATATTTTATGGCCAACGGTATGGTTGCCGCTTAACAATATTCATGATAAAAGAAAATCCGGTTGCCTAAAAAGACTAGAAAAACTCATCACTTTTTCTTACACACATTTCACAGTCAATCTTATTATTTTCAATAAGTACGCTGTGTAGTAGATAAGTGACAAGTAATAAATAAAATATTTTATATTTTTAAAATTTGAAAAACACTTTGAAATTATTAAAAAGTTTTAAATATAAAAATTAAGATCATTTAAATATACCAGTACCATATTTATCTAATTAAACAAATATATTAAATTATTGGAAGACATTCACAACCCTATGTTCGTGCAGTAGCGTTCATCAGTCATCGGCCTCGGCTTCCCGCAGTGTTTCATAGTTCAATGCCTCACCAGATTTGCGTCGCGATGGACGACCTTCATTATATTCGGCGCAAAGATACTACTATCCTCCTGCACTAAAAAAATAAGCGATATACTTATCGATCAATATTTAAAGTAGTTAGTTTATAATTTGTTATTTGATAACATTATTGCTTAGTATTAAAATATAGTTAATAATGATCAGCTATTATAAATCAAGACAACGTAAAAAATGTAATCAGTTATGTAAAATGTAGTGTAATTAACTAGACGCTTATTTAAATTTTAATATTATTAATTTTCATTATAATTTCCCTTTATAACAAAACCTACACGGCTTACTTAAAATTTTATTTATTAGTTCCTAGTAGTAAGAGGTTTTGAATTTGAAACATGATTCATCTGACGATTTGAGTTTATATAAAAGGAGTTCGTTTTAAAGTCGTATTCAAGAAATAATTAGCTGGCATCAGTTAAGGTTCATTAAATTTTATGAGTAACTTTATTTATTATTATATTGTTTTATTATAATTTATTTAGATACCTTCTTCATTTAATAATTTTGCTCCTACGTATTTTACTATTGTGCTAAGGTGAAAATTTTAGATTATAAAAAAAAATAGTTGTGAATCTGCCCCTGCATTCAAGGTCTAGATAAATTAAACAAACATTAATGATTGATCGCTGAAAACTAATTAAAAAATGATACTATACTTAATATACTAAATGCGAGTACGTGATTACATACTTGCATTTAAATAAAATTAAATTTGTTAAATAAATATCAAGGTCCGATTTTTAACATAAAATATTTATAATGTGAAAGCGCTCGTTTATCTGACCTTTACGCCTTTTTCATATTTTGTGGGTAGATAGATCGAGTCTTGTCTTATGTAGACATACAATATTAAAAAAATAGCGAAACTCAACATAAAATCATAGGTTCGTGGACTAAATATTGGACGTGGACCTTTTGCATATCAATCAACTATACAACTGCAATATAAATGTAAGATTTCCTAATATTAATAAAAGAATAAAAAAAAACACTTTATCAAATCAACCAAGATATAGAAAAATTGCTGTAACAAAAGTTTTCTTTAGAAGTTTAAACTAACCAATTGTCATGCCCGTACTCTGATGGATGAAAGAAGTAAAAATTGACCTTTTTATTCTCTGGCCCACTCCCAAGCAATTGGAGACAGCAGCCTCACCCTCCCCTCAATTTTACAGCTTCCGTTGCCAAACGCTGCCCAAATTTTCAATTTATGTACCCATCATCTTATTTACTCAGACGTGAATAAATTATATTTTTATTGCACTGGTGCAGCAGTCGCTGTCGATCATTACTTTGACATTCAAACAGTCTAGCTGACTCGGTGCACCAGTCGCAACCATATTTCAAACAACTGTGAACCTTATTTCAAACAATTTTGTTTCAATTTTGTATAAATTGTGTGTGACTGGCACTCACATAACGACCAGTGCCGACGCTCTCAGTTTATTACATTACATGCTTTGCACCCAAGGGCAAGGGTACATAGTTTGTTTTTATTTGTTTGGCAATTCTTCGAAGGAACTCTCATTGTAAACGTAACCGATATGATTTCGCGGTCAAATCTATTGTTTATCTTCCGAAGATTTCAATGAATGACTTCGCACCAATTTGACAATGATTGCATGTGCAGATTATATGCGACCACAAATGCGAGTTTTGACATTGAATGCCCCTTATTTCGTTCGTTCGTACGATCGACTGAAATGATTCCTTGCCACGGTGTTTGTATATTGTTTAGTCATATATGCTTGTATTTTATAACTTGATACCTCACTAACTTATTTTTTTCTTTTTATTACAGGTCTAAATACCTCATATGAAGAGGCGAAACGAATTTACTAATTTTATTACATACTATATCGGGGTAAAAATAAAACCTAGTAGAATTTAAAGAAAATTGTAACTGCCATCAGCAATAATAGACATTGTGTTGTAATAAGTAATATACTATCAAGTTAGATTCAGTGTAAAAAGTGGAGAACCTAACGGCAACGAAGAGAAACCCCGGGTTTACCCCGGTAACGGACAGGTTAGTTGAGTTTACTTTCTTATCGTATTTCTGAAATTTAAACTCGGACATAATCAGTTACTTACGTCATATGGTTTATTATATTTAACAAAAATTTGCATTTCATTTTGCATTTTGCATTTCATACGAAATGACGAAATGTATCAATTATCCAATAACTTTATAAAATCTTGATTTGTAAGTAATATGGGGAAGGCAAACAATCATCACTGCACTTTTTGTTACTATCTATAAATGTATGGGTGACCAGTGCAAATGAAAAAAGTCTATAATGTTAAAATTTACATACATCACATTCCAGCAACAGGATTGTTTTAATTAAGGGAAATCCGTGGTACGAATCGGTCTCAGGTGTGATTAATTAGCTACTTGCTCACGTACTTCTAGCACCTATCTAGCTCATTATCTAGTCGGCTCAGGCACGATTTTGTAGATCTGCCCTACGGAAAAAAGATATTTGCATATTAGTGGGGCTAGGCTTGTACCAAGATAAGCGGGTGGTTGAATTAATTACATAAATAAAGATTCCGTGTATCCTACTTTTTTATTGTTTTGTTATAAGTTGTAAGGAAAAATATTTCAGAAAGTATTTTTTTAACTAAACAAATGGAAGCTGGTAAACTTAGCAGTTTTAGTTTAAACTGATAACTTGTAATAAGCTAAGTCGGGTTAAGTCGGTAAGACCTATTAAAAGTACGTATGCATTATATTTAATATTCAAAAAGTATGTACATATGTCTTTATTTGCCTTATACACATTCGTGTAATTGTAATAAAATGTACAAGTAAAGTGGTGAGAAACGTTAAAATATATATATTTTTGTCCATTTTATTTAAGGAATGATGACTGGACAATTGCCTTCTGCAAACATGTCATCGACAATGCAATATGAAGATGTTTTTCGTTGTCATGCACACTGCACTGTAGGTACTCATTACCGAGATTTTTTTGTATCATTTATTTTGATTGAGATGAATGGAACAATCTGACAGGTTGGACTCTGTGTATTGTAATTTATTTGCAAGCATTTTGTATGTTTTTTACGATGTTTACAATAGCGAAAAGATTTTGTCAATACTAGTATGCCCGCCCTACTTTACCTGGTTGTCTTTATTGTTATTGTGTTATTGGGTATTAGTTTTAAAAGAAAATTAATATTTTTACTTTAATATATGAAAAATCAAATGGCACAAAAAATATGTTTAAATAAATATACGATTACGATTTTTAACGCCCTCGCTTAAATTTTTCTAAAAGAAAGAAAACAAAACCATTAAAATAAACCTGAATTTAAAATTATTTTCATTAAAATATTAATAGTAAAATTATAACAAGAAGACGATGTTCACCTGTTATATGAATTAATACGAGTACTGTACCTCATTCTTTCATATATATTTATCTTATTCCAGATGATCGATTGTGTTCATTGATTGCTGAACTAATTTTGCAATAAGGCATTGTTATCGCAGTGGTCAGCTTCAATGCAGCTTGCGCACGACTTGACAGAACAAACGATACAGATCGACATTAATCAAGATCCCCAACTAAATAATCATTTTTGTAGATTATATGTAACGATAAAATATTTTTTTAAAAGAATAAAAACAATTGTTTCAATTAATTACCGGCTGTAGGAACAACAATACAAAAAAATATTTTTTATAATACATTAATAGTTAGCTATTACCAGCTGTAGGGCAGTCGACCGAAGTTAAAAGTTAGTTCAAATTTATTCCTATATTAATGTATATTAATAAATAAAATTCGAGTTTCTGTTTATAATAATAAAATAACCGCTATCGCTACCGCAATATATAATTGTAATAATAAAATATGTATAGTATACATAGGATATAAACCAAAATAACATTTTATAGAATATTTGTCTGTCTCTTTGTTCCGGCTAATCTCTCGAACAAGTGGACTGATTTTGAAGCAACTTTCACTGCCAGATAGCTGCTTCAATAAGGAGTAATTTAAGTTACCTCTATTTTAAAATTATAAAATAAAAATTCAGATGTTTTACGCGGACGAAGTCGCGTGCAGAACTCGTTCTTCACAAATATTGCACACATACAAATATCAAATTCAGTTTTTAAGATAAATTTTATTTTTAAGAAGCATGTGGTATGTTTAAGAGACCGTAGTATTTAGCGGTACGTTCTCACTGGCTACTTCGCTAGACATAAAGCGTGAAACGTTTATATGAATATTTCTATTTACAAATTCATCTTTCCTACACATCTGCTATCATAGACTACTACACCAATATTTTTAAAGGAAAATCGTATAAAGGTTTTTTGAATAGAACTAAACGTTCATTTGAAGCAGTACATGCATGCATTTTAGGTTTGTATGCGAAAAATAGTGATTGTAATTTCAAAATGAAAATAACTATCAATATGTTATCAAATTTCAATCCTATATAATATAGTTTAGCAACACCATAACACGTTATGTATGTAAATATTATGTATAATATATAGGTAATACTTTGTATGAATTTAACATAGATATTTGTTGAACTAAGTATTGCCGCGTCATTTAAATGTAAATAAATGTAAATTATGTTTATAAACAAGATATTTGATTTGTTTGTTCAAAAAATAACTTAAAGGAGAGCAAGAAGTCTAAGTTATTAATTGTTTATCAATCTATTCTATTTCAATATTTCATTAGAAATCAGAAATACGATACTTATTTTATAAGATTATATAATGTAAGCACGTTGAAGTAATATAGATTGGTCGGTAATTGAAGGATCGGCACGTCATGATCATAGTCAATGGAGCGAGGTGACTCCGCCCACAGGCTTAACTATGAGCTTAATTTATTTTATTCTAGCCTCTACTCGCTACAACTTAATCTAGGTAATTGCATGCCTCGTTAGAAATCCATTCATTTTGTTACGTATTAATAAATATTGCAAATGTATTTGATGATCCTATGTATAATTAATAGGCCACCAGGAAAGTGATCATTTTTTTCTTAACGAGTCGTGCCCGTGACATCGTCCCGTAGAATATAACATTTCTCAATGTTTTTTTATAATTCTAAAATAATTATAGCTTAACTTACTCCTTATACATCAGCTATCTGCTAGTGAAAGTACTGTGACTGTCCTGTCCTGTCCACCCATTCCAAAAGTAAAAAAATGCCGCAAGTAGAAATATGATATTATGCCATTTAATCGTTAATTAATTATTCAATGCAATTTTATGGTATATTTTAGGTAAAATAAATTTAATAAATTAAGTGATAATTAAATAAAATGACCATGATGAATTTTAACATTACTTAAAATTTAGTTCTCCTAATTAGAGGACAGTTAATATGAATAATATAGGTATTTTATACCGTAATGTAGAACTGTTTATTACTTTACTTTTTAATAATATTACTAACACAGGTAAGTACTTATACAATATGATCTTAAATAACATCAAAATACTTATTTTATAGGTAAGATATATGGACAATATTTTCTACTTTAAGAAGAGTTGTTCATTTTAGTCAAATATTTTATAGAGCCGTAAAATTTACGCTTTATCTTAAACATTTAATGGCCACTTGAAGTGAAAACCCCGTGTGGGCATTTTGATAGCAAACCTCTTACCGTCCTCGCCAATAAACTGTTAACGTTTTACAGAGTAGCAAAATACGAGGTGCTATGCAAACTCGCTGTAAGCTTCAAAGGTCGAACTGACCTACATTACTATATCTACCCTTGGAGCAAAATTGATAGGACTTTGCTCGATTTATACCTACTACGGTGAAAAATTATTATTCAATAAAATACTATTGTAGCCCCAAGCCTTTTATAGTAAAAAGTGAATAGTAATTATTTTTATGTGTGGTTAATCTATTAAATGAGTCGTACCTGGCTATTATATAGCTTATAATCGAACAAAGCTATACTATATATTTTGCTATTAATTATCTATATAAATAAATAAAATTAAAGAGTCGGTTTGTGTTATTAAAATACCCAATTTTTGAAAAAATAATATGTAACTTAGGCTACTTTATTTTAAAATTGTAAAATAAAGATTCAGAGAGGAAAATTTCTCAACTTTCCTCAAGAAGTCCAACGCTATGACGCTACTATATGTCATTAGATATAGATAGTTTAACTTGTAAATCTAGGAAGTCGACGACCTAGTTTCCCAGCAGAATACAAAGGTCAACCAAACATAAGCCCGGGAAGCGAATGATAACTTTGGCAAGACTGACCGATGCACGCACACATCTTTCGCTTACGCAATACTAATGTAATAAACATATCTATGTGTATATAATTTTATCACTAGGTATTTACGGTTGCAACGATATTAAAATCGGCGGCAAATTTATTCGATTACATGCAAAGTGAAGTAATTAACTATTAAAGTATAAAAACCTAACAATTTTCGACCTAGCATCGTAACTGGTCCATTATATACTGTTAATGTAATGTCAGTTTAAAGCTAATAGACCCAGTCGAGTGCAACGGTAAATGCTTATTGAATGAGGATAGTAAAATTTAGTCGTCGTCGTCAGCCAATCGCAGTCCACTGCTGGACATACGCCTCCCCAAGCTTGCGCCAAACATCCCGGTCCTCCGCAACCCTCATCCAGCCTGCTCCGGCAACCTTGCGTATGTCGTCAGTCCAGTAAAATTTAGTGATAATACCCAAATTTTATTGTTCTAGTAATAAATTTATCAGAGCAATACATGACGGCATTAAAGTCAATTAGTTGAGCATATGGTATTCTGGTTCACGTTTTATTCCCCATAGCAGGGTAGTCAGGGACAACCTTGTATCAAGACACTCCGTTGACTGGTTTCCGCCTGAAATCGAAACATTGCGTGTTGATTGCTAGCTCAATGCACTTTGTATTACCATAGTGACCATATAGACAGATACGACAATCAGATGCAAATATATCAAAAAGAATAATATTGTGTATAAGTATATGTCAGTGTTATTTTGTACTGACAATTTATGAAACGTAATTATTGAGACTTTAATATGTAATAAAACATTGAAGTACATAACTAGGTGCATACGAGTATAGGAGTGTTTGTAGATATATGGTCCAAGCAAAATGGTAGAAGATATTCATGATTTAATAGACATTTATTATGCAAAGTTACGAGAAATGATTGTCTTTACGATTGGCCTCAATATTATGAAGTGTAGTTTTCAACTTAAAACAACATAACTACTCTGGATACTTATGTAATAAAGACAATATATTTATCCAATATCTCTTAAATCTATATAAATAAATTACTTTCGCAGTAGCGATATCAGTATCCATTACTCAGTAGAATGACGGATAGTTGATTTATACACAAAATCATATTATAACATAGCTGTATTTAAATTATTTTTGGTAAATATTTTACTTTAGTTCTATTTACATAAGCTCAGAATCGTCTCAAAGTCAAAATGTGTCAATAAAATATGATATGAGAAGTCATAGTATTATAAAAGAATTTGTATAAAATTATACATTCCATTATAATAAAAATATTTATATAACTTTGACTGAAGTCAATTTTAATAACAATAGGATGCCAAAAATATACAATATATGTAAAATAACGTGCTATATTTCGGAGATATTGAAGAATTAAAGTAGGACGTGGGAGGGGCGACCTAGTTCCCGTGACCTGGCCAGCTAACCCCTCACCTGATATGAAGTGCAAATATTGATGCGTCGCGTAATAGCCATTATTGAATATTTGAACACTTGCCTACTCATACTCGTCAAACATTACGTTTTAAGGTTAGACACACGGGGTTTAATTTTGTACGCTGGTAATACTTATTTAATAAAATTTATTATAATATTACTTTATATTAATTTTAAAAACACAATCTACATAAATTACGTCAAATTTAAATGCCCTTAGCATTTTAATTTGACATAATTTATATAGAGTAAATTATTTGATAAAATGAAAGTATATATCGATTTCCATTGAAGTGACGTTATCTGTGGTATAATTAAGTCCATGAAATTTAAACACAGATACTTATCAAATATAAACGTCCATTGCCGGATATATTAGAACCTCCGCGCACATGGTAAAGCGATAATTAATCAGATTTTCTGTAACCGTCAAAGTGGCGGATGCTGATTTTATCTGTGACATTCACGCTCTGTGGCCACTTCCGCTCCACTGAACACTAGATTCGGATTTCCACCATAATTCGATATTCAATGCCGATTTATACCCGTGAAGCCTTTTAGGATATTGGCAAATGAAACTTTTTCAATTAAGTGCCCTGAAAATCCATTTTAAGATTTTATGTCCATAATTTATCGTAAATTGTGAACTACTGACTACTAAACGGGTATATTAATAGTAATTGACAAATTTATTAATACATTTTACCGAGTTGCCGGATATATAACTTTTTGATTACACAGAGAGAAATATTGAGTATGTTCCAGAAAGATTAGGGTTGTTGATAAAAGAATTATAATAATTACTTCGACATTGACATGAAACAGAGTTTGCTAAGCACGTGTATCTTTATATATTTACATATATTATAAAAGTTGCTTATGCACATAAGCATTGGTTTTCGAACACTCGTTACTAAATAATCTTTGATAAAGAATATTATTTAAATTTTAAGTATAATATCCGATATCTAATAGATAAATCATAATAGCCGATAATCGACCTTAAAATTTAGAATATTTCCAGTCAGAAATAACTCTCGGCCACTGCAGTTCTATAATCAAGTCCTTGGCTGAACGTGACTCACTGTTCTATTTCTTATTTCCTAAGAATACATTGAAAACTGCATATGACGCACTCACACTAGTTCTAAGGGCAATGACCGATGTATAAACATATGTTTTGCTTTTGTATAATTATGATGAATGAACACTTCAGTTTTGGTTAAATACTTTACATTAGATAACAGGGCTAACTTTTTGTTTACTTTTACAATAAAGATAATAATAATCTCTTGTTACTATTAAGAATTTAATGTACATACATATGTTTTTGTAATAAGATATATTATAGAAAAATGTTATATAATGGAGCGTTTAAATACGTCACCAGCAAAATTGAATTAAAACAAAAAAAGAAACGTAGAAAAATGCCTTTTCTACCTGCCCCATATAGTGTAGATGCATGATAAAATAGTTTCTGTTTTATGCTAAATCAGTCGCAACATTTTATTTAAATAAAAATATTTCAAAAACTGCATATCCTAAATGATATCCACGAGCAACTTTTTTAACAGAATGACATATTAATTAAAACTTAATACATAACTTGTAATGGAATTGAAATACTTAGGAGTTGCATAGAAAATATAAGTTGTCACTTTTGATATTTAACTTTTACTAGAACTAAATTATCTTAATAAAATCACGTTCCCTTTACCAAGAAAACTGTCACAGCTGCTGGAAATTTGCATGCACTTTCTTAATTATACGAGAACTTTCGCTAGCAAAGTTATGTTACAATCTGGAATACTTGTAACCTGTGCTTCGGAACCACAGCGAGTGTTACACTTAGGAATTATAAGGCAATAGATAAATTTGTTTTAAAACATATCCTATTTTATATTTAAATATTATGACGAGTTTGACTATTTATGCGACTGATTGTGGTTCGATCTCACTCGGGGGAATAAATAAGTGCATATGCATATTGTATTATTGCAAGTATTGTATTGTTGTAAATATTGTATTATGTAATGTGAGTGTTAATGTAATTGTTTAACATACTTCGATTAAATATGTCAAGATTTGTTAATTATATATTCTACGAATTCGGTTAATAATATGAATTTGTAGCCCCGTCAAGCACAGACTAGCAACAAGTTGCTTTAGCAACGTAGCGTATATCAAATAGTATGTATATATTATTTATAATATCAATTTAATATATTAATAAATATTAAAGTTTTGGGCACATAAATTACCGTATGTTATGCGGGATAAATGAAGCGAAGTTAAAAAAATCCGTAAAAAGAGATTGGAGGCGTTATTTAGGCCATAACGTACATTTCTTTTTTCACTGTTTGCATAAAACTATATTTCGCGTATTAATAATCTATGAAATGATGTAAAAATGACCTCTTACTATTTTAATTTTCTTACTTATTTATAAAAATGTTTACTAGAATAAAAAAAGTCACACATACATTATATTAAAAACGTAGGAATGACTTTTCCTTTCAGTATTTCAACATAATACACAAACTCATATGAAACAGTCAAGTGCACTTAGGCATAGGATTAGGTTTAATAGTATATATACCTACATATAGATACAACTATAAGGTAAGTCTACTTAAGTCGTTATTGAAATTGCACTCGTAGTTCTTCGTAGAGTCATTAAAAGTTCCCAACTTCGCGAAGAAAGTGAGCCTTTTTGTTTAATAGATAGGATAGGTTTAATACAACCCATGTCTGCTGAATCCTGGCAAAGATTTATTTTTATAAATTAAGAAATACAATTTTTCATGTAATTTTACGCATTTTAACCTAATAATTTATTAATTTTAGTGCATATACAAAGTGCATTCTTCTATTTAACTTGGAGCTTGGTTAGCGGCGGTAAAATACTCAACTTCAAATACATTTTTGTCTTTAGATGTTATAGTGTAATCTTTAGTTTTCTCATCAAGGTTTCAAGGTAAATGCTTGGAGTTAGATGAGATCTTTATACTTTAGTACTCTTTAATAATACTTTACCAATTTTATAATACTATCTGTTGGATTAATAAAATTTAAAAACAAACTGATTAAAATTGGTTAATTTTAAAATAGCTTTTCATACAGGTATACATATACTTCAGTAAGTTAAAAAGATGCTTTTAAAAGTTAACAAAATGTAAGTTCAAGTGCTAATTTAAAAATTCTAAAAAATATCATTCTAATAAGTAACAGTGTAGCATAGCTTCAAACACCTCTAGATGTACTTAGTAAATAAAAAAAACAATACCAGTTCGCAATCTGAAATTTTACTGGATCTCTTTTTGATGTGCAGTCTATGCAAAATCCGTAAAAAAACGTGGAAGTATTTATTTTCAAAAGAATATTTATTTCATTGTAATATATAAATCAATCTGTATATCCGTCACTCAAAATATATAAATTATATTAAAAGTGTACATAAAAAAGAAATTTGCTTTCATAACTTTCTTGGTATATTGACAATTTCTAGTTATACACATGTTATTAGATAATCACAATTAATTTACCCTTCACTTTATACCGCAAAATCTGAATAATTAAAATACTAACATTATATTTATTGGTGAACTATAAACTCTATAAGCTCTAAAGTTATAAAGCGAAGACGTCAAACTATTTAAAATCATAATTACACTGCAGTGAAAGGGCTAAACTACTTGTACGATATAATGTTACCAATATTCTCGTGTAATAAAATTTATACCGATGGTCGTAATTATACGTTTATTCTATATTATACTATGTTACTAGTTAGATGAAATGCTTAGTTTTTGATAACTTTATGTTGATGATTTTTAGTTATTCTTCTTGGAATAATTATAAAGTCTACCTGTGACCATAGACTACTGTAAAGTGTTCGAAACGTCAGGTATCCAAAAATGTATTTTCAAATACCAAAATAAACGCGGTTAAAATAGTTTAATTTAAAATGGGAATAATTGTTAAATTTTTAACCTTTTCTTTTGCTCTTAATATTCCCAATAATTTTTAATAACCAAGACGGTTATAATGAAATATTTTTATTATTTTGAACTATTTAATGTTTGCCCAGAGTAACTTGCCGTAGAGTATTTTAATGAACCTCCCTTTGTTCTCCCTCAAAAGGATTGTTTGAATAAGAAACTAGAACTTTCTCCGCACCGCTGTTATTTTATTTCGTAATTGAATTGAATGGATGAGCGTGGCTTAAAAGGAATCCCCTAGCATCAGGCAAATAGTACGGTTTTGGCTTAAATAAGTGAAAGGAATATAGAGTCTTTTTGTGTTTTCTGGGTTCTAACCACAATTTCGTTTAAGTGTTTATCAGTTTATCTTTTGCTTGGACGCTGTTTTTACTTTCATATGGATTTTTTTCACATGTTGATTATTATTTTAAACCTATTGCTTTTAATTTATATTTTTTATTGCTGATATAGGCACATATCTCCTACGTTCATCTACAAATAAAATATATGTATAATCAAATATCATCCCGATAAGACTAGTAGATTTAATTCAATTAAATAAACATAAAGTGGGTGGGTAACCTTTAAAGGCTGTTTATTAACAAACCTGC
The DNA here is from genome assembly GCA_032432895.1 of Dryadula phaetusa. Taxonomy (NCBI): domain Eukaryota; kingdom Metazoa; phylum Arthropoda; class Insecta; order Lepidoptera; family Nymphalidae; genus Dryadula; species Dryadula phaetusa. Next base: position 447,740 of record JAOYRS010000027.1, read on the forward strand.
ATGTAGGTAGCAAGAGTACCAACAAATAAACCTTATCCTTCCTTTATCATGCACTATCGACGGTATGTTATTTCTTTAACGTACAGTAGTCCGCGTAACAAGCTTAAACGTGTTTTAAGAATTATAGGCTTTATATTGTATGGGAGAAGGTTTCTACACTTGTGCCTCTCCTGGGAGGTTTGTATTCAGTATTTTGTCCTCAGCTAGTCTAATGAAATGAGATAAACGAACACATTCTGATTTCCCTGGTGAGAAACGCTAAATAATTTTCACTGAAGGGCCTCTTCAAGGACTGTACTGATTGTTGTCAAGCGTAGATGTGACACTTCGTCTTTTAGAGCCTATAAATACTTTTGTATTGTAAATAAAAATAGGAATTGTATTGTATAGGTATTTTTGTCAGTAGAATACGTTTTATTAATATGTTCATATATTTTTTCTTATTATTTTTTTTACAACCACTTAAAATAGCTTAAATTTGTTTATGTTATATAATTTCAAAGATAAATGAAACACCAATATTGAAACTTAAAGAGAAACAACCAAGAAGCTTTAGATATTTTTTATTACATAAATAAAAAATGAAGAAAGTAAAGAAAGCAATAGCTTTCTAACAATCCAATGGTTCGTAAATTACTCTCACCTATTAAGGACGATGCGAGATTGTTATCATTTAGACTCACTCAGACTTTACTGTTCAAGATGAGAAATATCGTAAATCGGATTACACAATGATAAAAAATATAGAAAACTTGCGGTTTTACTCATTTTTAAGCTATAATTCACAAATATCGTCTATACATTTTAATATATTTGGTCCTCTTTAACAAAATTAAAATTAAGAATTTATTTTATTGAATAAATTACATAAAATCATTAGTAAAGTAAGATGGATATATAAAAGCAGCTTCCCGGTTTATTCCGCATAGCAGGGCAGTCAGAGATATATAGAAATATATAGTATCTTGCCTGAATTTAATAAAAAAAGTATTTTTCTTGAGATTACAGAACAAAGTTACGTTTAACTTAATCTTAGTTACTGTTATTTTAATAGGATTTTATTAGGTTCATATATATTTAGAAGAGAAGAAAAATCTTTATTTTAACCCGCCAATTGCCGTCTGTTAGTCTGTATTGTTAAAAGATTACAGACGTATCTGGTTGTAATGAGAATATTTTCATTAAGTATATTTGTTTAGATTTTAAAATTATTTTGAGGTAATTCTTAAACATTCTCTTCTCTACATTATTAAAGGGTATTTAAATCGTAATATCCGTAATAATTGTAATATTTTATATCTGTATTCGAAAACTTCTAAGTATTCAGAGAAATTGATCGCGGGATTTATATTAAGCTATCATTTTGTCTTCATATCTTCAATAAATGTATGGTTTCAATGCTAAGGCCACTGCAAGGACTTTCAGTGCCTTGCGGCATCCTTCTATTGTTCTAGTTACTGCAAATTAAAATGGAAGAGCTGTATTAAGGATAAAATGCACTTACCGCCTTAAGCTATTGCAACGTTCAAAGTAATTTCTTTATAATATTCTTCATGAAATTTTAAATTGAATAATATTATGATTACAAGAAACAAAAGTGATTAGAAATCTTAGTCTAAAAGCTTTAATAGTTAAACTGAAAATAAATATTATAAATATAAAACCATTTACGCTATAACGTGTGATTTTACTTTTTTTTTAATTTACTTACGAACCAATTCTACAAAGTACTAATAATTTGAAGCATTCCAATGTTCTTTGGAATTTGTCACCAACACGATATTAATAAACCCTATGTCACGTCGTTGCACCCAGTATGTATAAATTAAGTTCTGTGCATAATTTTCAAGAATATTAAAGACATCAATCATTATGTGTAATTTTCGTATTAGCATATGTGAAGTTTGGACTTTCTGTGTGAAGTTTGGCATTAAAATTCTTTCTTAACTGAAATGAAAGCTTTGCAATTTAAATTATTTATCGGATTTCTACAGGTGATAGTTATGTCTGTGGGTTTTATATAGGTTCTATCTGTGACCATGGACTATTGTAAAATGTTGAAACGTCGAGTTTTCAAAAATATATTGTCGAATGCCAAAATATAAGCGTTTGATATAGTTTTATTTAAAGTGTGTAAAATTGGGACAATTGAAGATCGTAATAAATTAGTAATAAATCAGTAATAAATCAGTCAAGTCTCCTTAGCAGGATAGTAAGAGAGGATGTAGTATCAAGACTCAGTTTTTCAGCTGAATAATGAACTTTACTGTCTTTTTTAAATACAGTTATTACAACTGACTGAATACTAATTTAAACAATAATTTAACTTTTAGCTAATGTTAGTTCAAGTAAACATCAAAGACCGTGTGATGTGTATCGCATATCGAAATAAAACAAGCATCTCATTGCGCGGCCACAGATATATTCACATCCGGCGCACGCCCCGCCGAAACAGCAAATAGAACAGTGGGCCAAATTACCAGATATGAACATAAACATATAGGTGGTATGTTTTATCGTAATCCATGTTCTTAAGTAGTGCACAAATATAAATTTACCAAAGATTTTAAATCCTTTTTTACAAATGCTTGAAAATCAAAAATTATAAAAACCATTTTACTTTTAATCTGAAGTCTATGTAATCCCTAACTATATCTCCTTTTTTACGTTAGCAGTGGCGGAACTGAAATGGATGGATGGATGCCGGAAGTTTGAAATTTCAAGTTCTAATATACTAATGTTAACAAAAAGAGATGATAACAATTTTGCCAATTTAAATAACAAATTTGGAATAGCACAAACAACAAACGGGACTGTGCATAATATATGTATGACAAGTCTCTTTTATTCATAGAGGCCTTATATAAGTTTTCACAAATTTTTACACGGTGATGAAAATAATAAAATCTCTGAATTACTGAACAACTCATCATAGTTATAGTTTTCATTATTGTATTATTAATATATTAAAATACTAGGCGAAATTTGATGTAACTTATATTTTAAACCATGAAATGACAATAAAGTATCTATGTATATAATATGTTGTATATGACACAAAGTGTATTCTAACGACATATAATAAAAATTGTACTTTTTAACATTTTTAAAGTGGGTTTTGTACACTCCAGTGTATAAATAACACTTTCAAAATGTTAAAAAGTACAATTTTCTTATCCATAAGACAATCGTTTTTAGAAATCATGTTGTAATTTTGGATTCGAAAATAGTTGCGTTCAAAATGTGTACATTTGTTACACATCGTTCATTTTTGTCCTGCTGTAGAATTTGAACTTATGTCAAGCTGAATGGCATCTGAAATTTATTACATGGAGTACTTGGAGAGTAGACCTCTCCGTGTTATTACTGCTTTATGGCGAAAACATAATTTTAAATTTTGTTCTTATAGTAATGAAATATCAATTAAATTAGCAGTTATTAAACGTTTTACTCCAGAGGTTGCGGGATGAAATTCTGACACGTTTCAAACTTTACGTCTGAATCTCAATGTATTTATCATAAAGAAATCACACAAATTGCCTTGTTCATTACATATTAATATACCTCATTAATATAATTTTATAAAGTAAAATTACATTTCATACTACAGATGAATGATTACTTACTTCCGTAATACGTACCTCCAGCTGTTGAGTAAATAAATCATTTCTGTGTCCCATCCCCCGAGCAAATTAAAATCATCAGCTTAATGACCATTAGTGGTGCGTGCGCGTGTTAATTGCAACACAAAATAATTGCTAGGCGTAGAAATAAAAAGCTCATTGCTGATAAAGCAAGCTTAAACCGGTCCTAATGGCTGTAAAATATGCACGAGAAGGTGCGAATACAAGAATCTTAGGTATAAATCAGAACTAGAATCGTGCGCAGCATAACATGTATACATCGTGCAACGTGAGTTTCTGTTTTAAAATAATATGTTCCTAGCTCATGGAGAAAAGATTTACTGTAATAATTCAAAATAACACGAAACACGCTTTTTAAATTTCTTATCTTAACATACACTTAAAGTGCTATGTGCTTGATAATTTTTGATGTGGTATTCATGTTTATGAAACTTAATATTATGTAAGCTCGTCGTAAAATCTTTTAAGGCTCTCGTGTACTGTTGGCCAGTCTTTTAAAATAACATTACGTGCAATTATATAGAATTATAACCATTTTAGGGTCTGCTGATATCTTTATGTTATTATTATTCAAATTTAATGTCACATATAATAAATAGTTACTTTAATGTATAATTTTAACTAAATTATATTATAACTTCAATAAAGTCAAAAAAGGTTGAAAATCGAGCTAAGATGTGTGCTATTTATTGGACGTAGGTTCAAAGGTACAGATAAAGGCAGAAAGGTGAGGGCGATAATCATTTCAAATAACTGTTACAAGGCGACTAAAAAGTCCACAAATTTTAAGGAATGATATGCACGTAATATACAGTGCTATGTAGGATGTTTCAAAAAGAAATTTAGAAAAAAACAAGCAATAATTTTAATTTGTAAATTATTTATATCACATTCATCTTTGAATTGTATAATATCGTTTAATTATGTTTATTTAATAAATTCTCGCTTAATTGCTTCGTAATGTTTTAATCTTTGATTTCAAATTTTGGGCACGATCGTGATTTACATAGTACAATCGCTAACAAGTCAATAAATTAACTCTGACTTTTATATTGAATTAAAATATAATTATTATATTACTGAAATAACTACAATATTTTATATTTTACACAGAAACTTGTATATTCAGAACTGAAAAGTTATATCTGTATAAATAAATTTGACTTCTTTATTCAATAAATTCTTTTAATAACTTTTAACTTTTTTATCTGTTCAGTTTTCCTAATTACAATAAAAATACAAATATTTGTATTTAGTCATAAATAGCTTGGGCTACATTTACTTACATCTATGGCATTGGAAATAGAAGATTTTTAAGAATTAATGATATTTTCTTTCATATTATTTAAATACTTAGACGAATTCACCATACATTTTTTTTTTAATTTTCAGATATAGTGTCATCCTGACAATATCAACTTCATCATCTGACGGATTCGCTTTGATCAACGGTAAGGCTTAACCAAAACTTAATGAAGAAGTTTTTTTAATTTTTTTAAATATTTACAGTCAAATTAAGATTAAATATAAAAAAAAATATTTCTAGAATATATATATAAAAAATGTTCTCTATTTAATACTGCTACATTCAGATTAACAATGTATTGCCTCAGTAACGTGTATGTTAGACATATAGTAGTGAGTGTTACATTATTTTATTAATTTAATTTATTTTTTGCATTATTTAAAAAAATTGCATTCTGCACTCTTTCTCTATATAAACTAAAACCGTGCCAAATTTCATAATCCTTCATAATATTCTTAAAAAGAAAAAAATTGTCACTTTTGAATATATAGATAGATATTGTTATCAATGGTTTAGAATTTCTTAATAATATCTCTGACAAATATTTATGCGGTTTGCGTTTGTAAAAAATAAAGAGACGAAGCTGACGTCGCCAGTGTAGTGTTGCAACAAGTCAGGTCCATGACATATGTGTACGTATGCTTATACATTTTTACTCGAGGCCCATTTACAAAATATTTTATTTACAAATTTCTTAATAGAAAAAATGACTATATAATATATATTTATAAAAAAAAACATAAAATAGTGAGAAACAAATACTTATATTCTATATAAAAATATTTGAACAAACGTTACATAATATATCAATGATAAATGAATAAAATTCAATTAAATGATTTTTATGAATAAACCTTATTTATAAAAATATTTATCTTAGCCTCATATCGCTTATTAAATGAAAACCATAAACAATGCGTGAAACTGAAAGAAAATGAAAGTGTATCATAAATCCCGCAACATGCGCAATAAATTTTCATCAAATAGAGACTTGTTAATTTGCATAAAGTTAAATTGGATCTTTTATAACGTCTTATTCCTATTGAATTTTAAAAAAAATTAAACTTTCTATTTGTTTCTTTTATTCTTATTATATTTAGCATTGTAAAACTAATAATGACTTTTTTATTTGTTCTGACTTCATACCATTTTGAGATTTCTTTATACACAATTTATAATTATACATATAACTTATAATTACTAAAACTTAAAAAAAATCACAAACGGGACTTCGATCGCAACGTTTCAGATTCTGATGACACTCGATAAAATCATTTATTGATTTCTATCACCACAAATAGTAGGAGACATATTTCAAAATTGTATGTTATTTTTATATATATATTTCTTTATAAATCTCATATATTGTGGTAATTTTTTAGTCTTATTAAGCGTAGGTCGTATTTCTTTATAAATACAATAACAAATTGAATACAAGTTATTAAATTAGGTTCCAAGCAATTAACTCCTAAATGATACAGCAATAACGCTACAACCAAATATATATTATGTGATTAACTTAAATACGGTTTTTTATTATAAATTGGCTAAAATTGCACATCCCTATTGTAATATTTACGTTATGCTTTATGAAGACTGCGTTAGCGAGGGCGACACAAGGGCGCCGAATGTCAGACGGTCGATTCTCCCGCTTTACTTGCCTAATTGCTAACTAATCACAAAAGTAAACCGAAGGCGTTTTTGCAAGATCCGTATTTATCGATTAAGATCTCCATATTCATCGAGACTTAACACTGAGGTATAAAATAATCATAAAATTTTAGGTATAATTTGAATTTTCCCTGTAAGTGTTTAAAACTTTTAGACAATTTTTTTTTACTTTGATATTAATAAATATTATTTAAAATTGTAATTAATTTTTAAATTAAAATAATATAAACAAACTAAAATAACTGTTGCCAATTCCATTTAAAACAAAATGCTTAAATACTTGTTCGAGCAATTGTGAATTGGCAAAAAAAATCCTCATCTTAGCATAACATAAGTAATACAAACCGTAAACTAAAATCGACGTTAAAATAAACTAATTTACTGTCTAAATCACACCACACTCAGATAAAACAATTATGTGTACATTTATGTAAAGTACATTAAACATTTTTTTTTGTATTTGAATCGCTATGTAGATAATATATGACTTGATTATAATTACTCTGTGGTGGTTTAGTTAGAATATGTTTTTCTAACCGTAGTAGTAGGGGACTGAAGTTCTAATAGTGAACGTTTTTTTTATTATTTAATTAATTTAATGTCTTCGGTGTATTCAATAAATTAAAGCTACATAGTTTTTGTAAACAAGCATTGGAGAATACAACAAGGCTTGATGCCTTCGATTCTTCGTATATACATTCTCATAAAAAATATATATAATATCTAGTTAATACGTACATATAAGGCGCTTGTTTAAATAACCAAGAAGTATCCGTATATCTGCTAGACACTGATTCATCTCAGCTTTAACACCAAACGCATAGATCTAGTATAAGTAAAGAGGCCAGCGCATTTGACGGCGACACTTTTCACGCGTGCATAGGAGGGGGAGTTACGCGTGAAGGTCATTGGTGACGTCACCCGCGTACATTGACCCCCGAATGTTGAAAACAGTGATGGTGGCACGGCATATTGACATTAAATTGAGTGTCGTGTTTTCTTTGAAGTTTTTCAATTGTAGTCATTTGTACAGTTGCTAAGTTGGCTTTGCATGTAATTTACTTATAGTTATATATTGTTTCTATGTTTGAATAAAATATTTTAATATTTAAACATTGTCTTGTGAATATATTTTTTTATTTTCACAATGATTTTTTTGTGTTCCGCATAGCAGCAAGAACTTGATCCCAAGACACTTCGTATTCCGTTTTCGCGAATTGGGACATTGTGTGTTGTGTGGCGGAGTTCAACACCGCGCTTTGTCTTACTAGAGCGACAAAAGGAAAATAATTAAATATAATCATTCCCTCGAATGGGAATTGAACCCACAACCGAGTGCGTTTACAGTCATACGTCTCTCTCCCACTTCGCCTATATACATATAAGTAAATAATTTCATTTATAAATTAATATGTATTGTAATGTAGACACAGTCGATTAAGAAACAAAGTAGACAAAAATTTTATTTAAATCTCACGTCCTTTTAGAAATCTTGTAAATGAGTATAAGGTAATCACAAAACGACGTATCAACGGAATATTTTAAGTTTTCTCATTATTTTCCTATTACTTTACGAAAGAACGTGATATGTTAATAAATAAATTTAAGATATTATAAAAGTAATAATGTTGTATTGCAGAGCGCTGTAATATTCATAGTTAAGAGTTATATTATTTTATCTATGTATAGTGAGGATTGTGGATACAACTTCCATTTCAGACAACATATTCATTTACAAAACAAATTTTATCGCCGCCTAGTGCGAACTTGAATGAGCGGGAAGTAGAGTAAATAATTAATATTAATAAACATGTAAAAAAACTGTTAGTGCAATGGAACATGATGTTACAGCCTTGTAAACGTAAAATGTGTTGTTTTATGTTTAAAAAATTTGCTACATTTAATATTTTTACTAAACATTCAAAGTAATATACCATATATTTGATTCTTATATATTTAATTACTGGAAAAAATACTGTATATTTAATTGGTTTATATTAAAAATTATTACCATTGCCTCTCTCTGGTAAGACAAAGTGCGACGTTGAGATCCGACACTCAACACGCAATGTTTCGAATTCGGCAAAAAGTGAAGTACAGGATATCTTGACACTAGGTACTTCCTGTCTACCATACTATACGGAATACAAGCGTGAGACTAAAATAATATTTACTTTATATTTAAAAGGAAACAAATTAAAGTAGCTTCATAGTAATCTCATTTTATTATATGTACTGATTTTATTAAAAAACTGTGCTGGAATTATAAAATCAACTAAGAAAAGCTTATATTCATAACGTTACCTAACAAATAAGAAAATAATTCTGAAACGCACAAACATGAATATATATATATATATATCTTGTGTCAGAACACTCCGTACTCCGCTTTCCGCCGAATTTGAAACTCGGTTGAGAAAGGAGTGGTTGTTAAGTAGCAGAACTCAACGCTGCGCTTCGACTTACCAGTCAATATTCAAAAATATTTATAATAAATATATATTAAAAATATTTAAATAATAAATATATATAAAAGGAGTCTTGTCAATTTGTAATTACAACGGATTTAAACGAAACAAAGAGTAATTGCTTAACACCTACCCGTGCGACCTTTAATTATCTACATGCTCGCTGTATAAGCTCAAGCTAAAATGAAGAAATTACCTCGTCTTTACACATTTCGCTGACTCTGATAATAACAACTTGTTACGTTCATGTCTTAATCATAATCATGTAATTAAAATTTGTTCAGTCACTTGGTTGTTGGTTTGACTTTGTTCCTTTACACCAAAGACACTAGGACATGTTATGAATATATATTTGGTTTTTAGAGTAAATTCCCCGGATTTTTATTATATATATTTTCATAATTTTAGTTCATAAGAAAAAAAGAACCCGGTCGTAGCGCAGTAGGACAGCGTCTGACTGTAAACGCGATCGGTTGTGGCTTCGATTCCCAGTCGGGGGAATGATTATATTTAAATTATTTTCATTTCCCAGCTCAAGTTAGACAAACCGCAGCGTTGTTCAATAGGCAATGTCTTGAATTCAGCGGAACGCGGAATAATGAGTGATTGAAAACTAGGTACGTTCTGTCTAACCTGTTATGCAGAATAAGAAGTGTGAAGCAAAAAAAACGATTTGCATTTATTAGTCAAAACGTTTAAAATTACAACGACAGATGTAGCTTAGCTTTATAGTACTGGTATATAGTACATTTTATCAATTTGCAAAAAAATATTGTTTCATTTTAATATAATTTACACTTACTGTTTGCCTCAAGTAATATAATTTAAAATATACGTGATACGGGTCTATTCCATAACCTACTATGAAGGTACAAAGCCCACCCAGCTTGCTAGCGTGTTAAGGACCGTAGTATCGGACATAATATGTAATAAACAGTAAAATTTCGTTATGGATATAATTTAAAGATAAGTATTTTAGTTCGTTATTCCTATGTCATTAAATAAGAAATATTTTTATGGGTAATACCAATATTTTGATAAACATTGTTTTAATGTTAAATTTTACTCTTTTTATAATTTATTAGTAACACGCATGATAATTGACCAAACCAAATCTAACTTTATAATTCATGTTCTTCTTCGCGTTTAACATACTTTTAAAAAATAAAATCCCACGTAAATTCAAAAGCTAAAGGAAAATAACATTTAGCACTTTTTAATTTGAATTAAATGTTTATAAATATTTCATTACACATCAACACACAGGCTATAATAAATTGCGTTTCAATTACAACTGATTATATTTACATTTAAACACCACCACGATACATCATAGTCAGTGATATTCCTAACCACTTGCAAAGACAAAACATGAATAATAACGCTTTCTTTATACGTTTCCTAAACAGGATGTGTACGCTTGTCTACGCGACTCACGGCTGAGAATTTTATTACCTACGTATTTCACATCATGCCTCCAGTAATATTCCATAAGATGATCCAATGAAATTACTGTTTAACTCTCCTTCTGACACCATCAGAATTTGAATAAATCATTTAAATTTCTCATACATATACACTTGATTAATCGACCTCGTTTCAAACTCCACAATAGAAACTCATTAAGCTCCGGACTCGTGTCTTTTTTTCGTATTTGTTTCATATTTTCTTCTAGCTTCATTCGACGCTTCATTCATTGCTGTAAAGTTATTTTGAATAAGCAAATATTTTGTTTATCTGCTCATTTAAAAATTGGCAATTTTGGAACCATACTTTTATCTTTAGTGTTTGTGTAAAAAGATAGCAGTAATAGGTCCTATATCTGAAAAAAAAATTTCTTTGTTGTGTTAATTTGTTTGAATAGTTAAACTTAATTGATTGACTGAATAACTTGATTATATTTAATTTTTTTTATTATATTTTTCTTGTCACGCTAAAAACACATTCTTAGAATTAAAATTGTAGAACGACTTATGGTATTCCATTACCCACTTATCGACTCGCAAATGAATTTATACTCAAGCACAAACATATGGTGAATTTAACTGATAAATAGAAGTTTCAAATTACTTACTTAATAATTTCCTTTTGGATGATGAATACATCTGCAGTGTATCAATTTACATACATACATGATTTAAACCTTTAAATTAGAGTGAACTACAGAGACAAAGGTGATCGTTCTTCTTGTTAATTATTGCATTAAACATAAGTATATGCAATAAAGTTAAGCTATCTTATACTTTTATTTGTATAGAAAATGTAAGCATTTTATTGGTTAATACTCCATTTTTATCAGTCAGTTTGTACTTTTTGGTGGATACCACGAGCGAAATGACACCGTTTCTCCTAAGTACATAAAAATAAACAAATATTTTATGTATAACGACGATGAGCACGACGTCGTTAAATTACAACCAGTGTCATCGATACTGATATGCTATTAATCACGCTATGAACCTTATCCATCAATCAATGCTTGCTTATTTTGGAACATTTTCCAAACTTCAATATATATTTTTTTATTTACATTGTACTAATATTTAATTGTTCTGTATCGAAGATAAATACTAACCCAAAGTATGACTCATTTTTTTAAATTTACATTTTGGTGATGTTACTTTGATTACATTTTTATTTGGTTATAAATTTATATTTGATTGCAAGCGCATATAAATGCGCCAATAAGAGACATTATATTTTTTTTGTTTTTAGGTTTATATATTTTAATGAACTGCAAAATCATTTGTTTTCTCAATGTTAATGATATGAATATGTACAATATAAATAATTTATTATTGAACTTCAGTACAACGTTACATACATTTCTTTTAGACATCACAAATAGTCTTATTCTATTTCAATGTTTTGCCAAAGTTATCATATAAAACCAAACCTGTAAACGAATTGCTGTAAGAGATGCTCTAAAATGCAATATGTAAATTAACCCAATTAAAAGAATTATTTCTCTTTACATATACATAGTCAAAAACTACTTAAATTTATATTTTGATTGCATTATAAAATGTCAATTTATAAACAAAATTCAATAAGGTGGTATTTTTTTTTCTAATGTGTAATATCCTGATGCCCTACCGTCCTTCACTGAGTTTTGGGGGAGGCCGAGCTAAAGGAGCTCAGACCTTGGAGACCTCGAGGGGAATCCACTTAGAACACAGTGTCACAAGGGTACCTCCTGTGAGGACCTCGGCTTGTGAACACCGTTTATAGTGGGGGCCTGACCGGGTCAGGCCCATTGGCATCGGGCGGTTACGAAACTGGGACCTCGTCTCCACCGGCGGGGACGGTGTGAACACTGACATACGCAACACAACACTGACATACGTAAAAATTAGCCTAATACACGTCGTATAAAGACGTATTTTATTTGTAAGAGACATTTTACGTTTGGCGGTAGACGTAATCTATGTGAAATAGGCGGTAGAGAAGTTCGTTGTCAATTTTTAAATCGTACCGCCAAACAATACAGTTTAAATAATATAAATGATGCAGTCTAGATCTGAATATTCCAATTTCTTTATTCTACCAAAGTTGTCATCAAGAAATAAGAATTTAATTAAACCCTACTCTTAATATCAAATTAATATTTTTCTGTTTTGTGATTTTACATCAGTAGAAAGGTTTTTTTTCAATAAAATTGTGAAGTAAATTAGCCCATGGATTCACATTATCCCATACAAATTTTGTCCCCGATTTTATACGATGTCTAAGTCTTACAGAGAAGTCCCTCCAAGTTCCAAGTATCTACGATCAGCTGTTCTGTGCGTAGATCCATTAGTTAGTTCATAACAAAGCATTTCAGCTGTGCAAAAATACTTAAGAAGTTTAATTTATATCATAATTCTTTACCATTCCCTTTGACCCGACGTACATAATTATAATTTTTAAACGTATGTAACCTATATATTGAAAATATTGAACAATGATTATGAATTCGATTGAAATATTGTGTGTAAATTACTTAGTTATTTCTTATTTATATATTTAATGAACAATCTTATACTATAAACTGTAATGTACAGTTTATAATATAAGATTAGTAACAAATATTAATGCAAAAATAAGTATATTATTGGCTAAAGCGATTTTAATTGTAAAAGAGATCTTTTCTAGTTTATTTATAGGTACATACTCTTACATACAAAGATGTATATAAATATTGTATTATATAATATATAAATATTTCTTTACTATATATATATATAAATATATATATATATATATATATATATATATATACATATATATATATATATATATATATATATATATATATATATATATATATATATATATATATATATATATTAGTGATTATTTAAACCGTCCCACGTAGTCACATCTACGGCATGTCACGAGTTCGTTAGATTTAAATTTTCATTAGTCCATTGATTCTGTGGAGGTTCTGTGGCAGTCGCAAATTTATTACATCATTACTCAGCTAGAGGCCTAATTGATTACTTTGTTTACTCCAGGACGGCTTGAACCGACTGCTTCGTTTCATTAAAGCTAAGGAAATGATTTAGTGTGCAATATTTTTATTATTTCTTCAAACATTAAGCATAAGTTATTGTACTGTAATGCATTAATCTTCTCTTTGAGAACGTTATTGAAGTACAATTCCATATATTGTAGTATCTATAGTAAAAACAATTATTCTTAGATAAATTATTAAAACAAGCATTAAGTATATTTAATTTTACTATCAATAAATTTTATAAGAAATTTGTTTGACATTAAATTTAATTAATTTAAAATTGAAATTTTAACAAAATACAAAGCAAAAAATTCAGACGAAATGATTAAATCACACCTATATAACCATTTATTGAGTTTAGTCACATACAGCGAGCTGTTAAAATAGTATGTACACGTACAAGATGACCGATAAAGGGGTCGTAGACATAATATGAGGTAAGGCCCCAATATCGGCATTATCCATCAATAAATCCAATGGAATGGTGATTTTATATATTATTTACGGTTCTCAAACACCTAATTGGTGTAAGGGCTGACGACCGACCTTGCTTCTAAATTAAGGTAATTTTTAAGGAGTAATGCCTCCTGGTCACGCACAGGGCCGCGTGTTATATAAATCATTTGTGTCCATTTAGCGGTCACTCCTACGTAGCGAACAATAGGATGAGGTAATAGATGCAGTTTACGATGTGAGTTGCTATTTTGTGGGTGCAGCGATGACTATTTGCTGCGCCGGCGCAAATTGGCGCGGCAGACGCCGCGTCGGATGTTACAATTGTAAGTCACCCGTCCCCACGGCACCCAAACACTCATACAGCTAATAAGGTTTATTATCTAACCTATTCAAATATATTTCGTAATATCTCTAGGTACACTATACACTCTTAAGCGTAAGTTAAAATTATCCGAATTAATTTCATATTTTCGTTAAAATATTATTTACGTTATTTGCCCACAGATGCGTCAAACAATTTTTCATATACACAATATGTATATACAATATTTTAGATATGTACTACATACTTATTAATTTTATAAACTTAAATACATATATAATTAAAATTTTACCATTGTCTTAAATAAATATTCAGCCATTTATTCCAAAACCCTAGTGCGATTTGCATAAAAAATATTCGGTGTGCCAATCTGACCTCGTTTATGCCGTAGCATGTGTATAAATTTATTTAAAAACTCGTTAATATTAAACACACTTAAAATATTGCGACAGTTGATATAATTACAAGTATATTTTTATGCACAATTGGTTTTTTCGTATAAAACACAGCCTTGAGTGCGCGAGCGCATGGCCTCAACTCTATCATGCATCATATAATACTGATACGTCACTAAAATATTACTTTACCTTTTGTATTTATTTCTGCCTGCACTATCATAATCATGAATGGTTAGGTTTATGACTTCACTTGACATTACGGATAATATAGAAGAAGCATTATATAAATTACTTGGCCATTATCGTGTTTTCGTCCCTGCTTGTTGGTATATAATTCTAATAATAATCTCTTTTCCACTAGAAAGACTAAAATGTCACAGTAGGGGCGCTTTATCTTAATTAAATTAAAAGTAAATAAAAGCTAAAGTCATTTATTGAATTGAATATTTTTATTCTCGGAAATATGTAGCGCGAGCTGCATCACTTGATAGCCAATATAATATTTGCAATTAGTTATGTCACAGCATGACACACTTTTGTACTTGACAATCACGTGCATCGTAGGAAGCTACGGGTCTCGTGAATGAGCAGGATATCGGCCCTACATAGGTCGCTGACTCTACAGCTTCACCTTGAAGCTAGCATACATTGGCCCAACGAAGGCCAATAGAATGTCGTCCGTATCAAACGAGTGTAATAAAACTGTATCGTCTGTCTGCACAATTATTTTTTTCGTATTAATAATAAAATATTCCTTTTGATCAAACTACCTGTTCAAAATTAGCATGGACTTCATAAACTTCATACTTTATGAGGGATATATTGCTAAATATATTTTAAAATGGCTTTTATCGCAAACTTTTGTATACAATAAGTTAATGCTAGGTTATTTTTGAGACGTATTCGGTCTTAACTTAAAAATATTTTAATTATGAAATACTCTAAACTCATGTTTATGACCAACGACTATTTCTACAGCAATTGTTCTTTTCTAGGGCTTTTATTTTTGTATATTTTTTATTTGTGTAATATAAAAAAACATATTTATTATTTTTAAAGTGTTATTCCACACTTAGGATTAGGAAACATTTGTCAAAAACATAATGTCTATTTTTTACCTCTCT
Organism: Dryadula phaetusa; assembly: GCA_032432895.1. Taxonomy (NCBI): domain Eukaryota; kingdom Metazoa; phylum Arthropoda; class Insecta; order Lepidoptera; family Nymphalidae; genus Dryadula; species Dryadula phaetusa. The sequence continues at coordinate 463,627 of JAOYRS010000027.1, forward strand.
TGGAATGTATTCTATTAACAAAGTAGATCAATAGAGACCACCAAATTAAGAAAAAAATAAATTAAGAAAAAAATAAATACAGAGTACACTAGATATAAAAAAGTTACCTTTATTTATCCCATATAGCAGGGTAGTCACAACCTAGTGTCAAGACACTCCATACACTCAAAAATTCATTTACATAAATTGTATGGCCTTCCAATTATTCTTAGTCCTTTCAAAATTTTAATTTATTGAAATTCTTTCCTTCATTTTATTAGCTAGCGTGATGCATTCTTTCAATGTAATTAATGTACCAACTGAATTATGTTAAGTATAATATGTTATTTTGTCATGTCAATTGTAATTTTTTATGAGATATAACTACGATGTATGTAAGATATAAATAATCTTAATTTCAATGATTACAAATTATTATATAATATAATATTTATATCTATCGACTCGTGATAAAGTGGGAAACTTAAAAAAAATATCCACTTATAAGATTTGCACAAAAAAATAGATCAAAATATAACCTAAAACATAACTACATAACTTTTGACCTCTCCGCCTTTCTTGTTACAGCTGGTCATATTAGTGAGATCAACGTTGTCAAGCAATGTCACACTTTCTCTACCCACTCCTTCCTCCATGACGTGTGACGTAATTTATAGAGGGCCACTATTTTTGAAATTTTACCAACTTTTCTTTTTACAATACGAACCATTTTAGTTCACACAAATAAATAAACTTCTAGTAGAAGTAAATATATCTAAAGAAGTTGTTGCGTTTCAGATGGAATTTCATCCTCATGCCGATACGTTTATAGGCAATTAGGTTCAGTAATTAGTGCTGACGTTACTGTCGAGTACGATATTTACAATAATTCTAGGCATCTTCGAAGATTTATATTTGTTTCTACTTCAAAGTTTATGTAAGCAACTAGTTTATTTCGTTTAGCAGTATCGTATATACTGGCTAGCTACGTTAATTAGTATTGGTATGCCCACAAATAGGTCTACACTATGTACAGTATATATAGATAGATATTCATGATTATTATTTTAATTTTATAACTTAAAATGCGTCCTTTCCATAAAATATACAATACAAATTTAATGAATTGTACTTACATTTAATAATATAAAAAGTTAAATTCATTAAATTCATATATAGCACTAAGAATTACAATATATCTCTTCAAAAACAAATATCTTAATTATAATTTCATAACAATTTGCTTTTCGTGCATGTTGTACATATATATATTTTGTACATACATTTATTTATAATAACAATTCTACTGTATTTTGCCCTCTAAATTTTCGTGTTCCTTTTGTATAATACTAAAATTAAAATGAAAATAATTCATGCTTAACATCCAATTGCAAAATCCACAGATCTAAATTGTAATACTAATTAAAATTTATTCGTGAATAAAAAGCAAATGTCAGTCATACATGTATCCACGTAAAATTAACTTTGATAAAGTGCGAGCAACTAAAATAAATTAGCCTGAATGTCACACAAATAAATCTTGATATTTTTCCCTTTGTACGCGCCGTTTGATCCCAGGTAAATAGATAAGAGCAAGCCATCATTCAGGCTGTGGCAATAATCCAACTCCGACACTCATTAAGACTACTATCCTGCTACACAGGTTTCGCTACTAGTTCTTCTATAAATAGTGGTGCGTTAGTGACATCTAAACGGCTCATGACACACATTTAATTAATCGATAAAGAACTCTACTTGTATTAATAGTAAGACTTATTTTTCAATGCAAAATGAGATTATCGATATTTCCTTTTTAAAACGAGACGCACATGCATAGTGGCCCAGTCGCAAGTGGCGGAATGAATTTCGTAGACTGCTTGCACTTTCAATAAGAGTCGCTTTATGAGTTGATTCATTATTGGCTCTTGGAATAACTTTTACAACACTATAAAGTGGTTCGCTTTTAAATGGTTTCAGAATGTCGCTTGTTAAAAGTGCATTATTCGGTTCATTCTGCTTAAGTTCTATTGCAGTAGTAAGAGAAACAGTTTGTTCAACAACTAACCACTTAAATATTTACTTTAATATATGTAAATCATCAAATACATACATCGTAAAGTATTATTCATATATATATTTTTCATGGCCTTTGTTTCTTTTAGTTTTTATAAGTATTGTTTTTATGAATTAATCAAAACGACAACGACGTTAATACTCACAAAAATTTATATAAAAATAAATGAAAATTATGTTACACAAATTAAATACTCCATATTGTGGTCTGTGTGGTAATTTAAATTAAATTATATATTATTATGTATATTAATTATATATTATTATGTATTTTAAATTTTTTAACTTGATATCAAATATTAAAATTATTTTTAAATTTAATTTATATACTTTTTTGGTTATGTGAAAAATAATGCTGATTGCAGTAATTTTAACTATGGTTTTAGAAATTTAAATAGAGAAAAAACTTAACGGTTGCGTTACACAAGGACGCCAAAAAGAGGCGTTGAAATTAAATTTCAAATAATATAAATTTAGGGGCCGGTCGTGGCTGTGACACTGACAGCATCTGACTGCAAATACGATCGGTTGTGGGTTCGATCCCCACTCGGAGGATTATTTTCACTTCCTCGCTCTGGTAAAGACAAAGAGCGGTTAAGTTCCACCCCTCAACACGCAATGTTTTGAATTCGGTGAAAATTGAAGTACGGAGTGTCTTGACACTAGCTACCTACCTTGCTATGCGGGATAAAAACGTAAATGAAATGTTCACGTTTATATTTAATACGAATATTTCACATTTAAAATGTACAGTAACTAAAAAATATATCTTTGCAGTTGGTAATTCAATTTTGCCTTGTAATAATTTGTCATTAACATGATAAAAAAAATAATAAATTTAATATAATATTTATAGATAAAAATGATAAAATCATAGAAATATTATTTATATAACATGTATAAAATATACAACTACTTAGATGAAGTAAAAGCGTCTCCCGATATTTTTGAATAATGTTGTACGGGTGATTCTAGATCATATTTTCCTGACGATACTATACTTTGAGATATTGAATAAGTATGATCGCATGTTATATAAATGGAACGTATTTTAAATTATAATTTTCTTTAACTGCTAACTCGGATCTCTAAAAGATGTAACTTGCTTAAAAACATAAGAATAAAGGGTCCTAATATGAATATAGTCAAACCTTGAATATAGTCAAAAAACGTTTACAATAGTATTACAAAGTCATGTAATATATTAATTACTTATTAATAAAATAGTCTTGCTTATAAATTTATAATACCACTAGTTAATGAAATTCCTTATATATACATTATACCTTATTATGTTACCAAGAACATTTTAGGGCTAATCTACATGTTTAACAATTTATTAATACAAAAAAAATTTAAATTTTCAATAACCTCGTACATATTTTTGAAAAGAGATATTAAATGCAAATGAAATATTTAAACTTCCTCAGTTTAAATTTTTCATAGTTACAATTCACTTAGCAAAAACATTGTAATGCAAGAAGCAAATGGCAAACGAAAATGCAATTACTTCAATTAATTGTACTTTTTTGCAAATTTGGCTTACTTCTACATATAAATTTAATATTAATAATAAGTTAACTATATTCAGGTAAATAAAGACATTAAAAAACAAAGTGATATTGATATTTTTTTCTTATATTATAAGAATACAAAATATTTTGTATCTTCAAATAAATACAACACGACAATATCATACGTATGCTTGTAACATCAAGGAAACTGAATAATAATGTTTCACCAAATATAGAATTATGAATAATTTATCCATGTTTGATACGTCAAGAATATATAAACATAAAAATATAAAACGTATATAATATTTAAAAAAAATATATAAAATTTTCAAGGTCTCTCTTTGTCTCGCTATCGTAAAAGCACTCTACATCGATATCTCATTGTAGCCTCAAGTCACTATACTGACGATTAATAAGCAAGCTTTGAACAACCTCCTTTGATAGAAACACGCAGAAACGTGACTGCTACGGGCTAGTCAAAGCGTCGCTAGTCGATTTTAATAAATCTAAATCACTATACACATTATGCTACTAAATATAAGGCCAGATCATCATGTGGACATTAACTGAGCCCACAAAATGTTTTTTTTATCCTAGTTCTTGCTGTTGTCTGCAACTGAAATTAATGTATAAAAAAATCTCAATATATAATTATTTTAAATCATCTTCTAACGTGTTAAAACGTATATACATATACAAATTAATTTTGAGTATCTCTTCTCACTCTTCAACTTGTTACTCAAAATCTTTTACAATTAATGCAGCACGCTTATGGAATTCCTTGCCCTTAGCGGTACGACGAGCTAAATCTCTAGACATTTTTAAACGTCGCATTTATGAATATTATATTGATACTTAAAATCCTATGTATATCCCTTACCTTTCTCCTCCTCCTATCCTCATTTATTTTAAAAATGTGTGTGTGTTTTCTTACTAGTTTTGTGTGTATTTTCTGATTATTTATGTATGTGTTACATACTAGTTTATTAAATTTGTATTATGGTACACCTCCACCCAAAATTTATTTATTATAATGTCCTATGCCAACCGGTTGCCTAGAAGAGATCGCTCTTCTAGCGATAAGGCCGCCGATTGTATGCTCTTTGACATTGTTTTTTTTTCTGTTATAAAATTTTATGTATTTTCCTTGGTGTACAATAAAGTATATTTCATTCATTCATTCATATATATATATATATATATATATATATATATTTGTATACGTGTTTGTATATTATTATATGTACAATATACCAGTATACGACTATATGCGAGATTTAAGACCACACGAAATAGGAAGTGCCGGATCACTTTGAATAATTCGTTTATTTTAAGTCGAATCGTTGCGTACACATACTCTAAAATACAGCACTTCAAGTCGAGTTTTAAGGATTTGTAACTTTTTTATTTCATAATCTTTGTAGTTATATCCTCTGCATGTAAAAGTTAATTGAATTTTATATTACAGACTTTAGAATAATTCTAAAGAAATTTCATTTCATCCCATGTACATTTATTTTACTGATAATTTTAACGCCATTTATCACAAAATATATATTGTTTGTACAAGTACAAGAACACAAGTTACACGATATTTATTAAAGTAAAGATCGTGAGTTATAATTTTTTTAATAATTATGTTTCATTTGAATTAATTTTATTTTTATATTAAGGAGTATCAATGTTAATATTTTCAATATTTCATCTTTTGTCCTCAAAAATCTGCGTAATTTATAGACACTAAACTATGTTATTAAATATTAAATTTTATTATACCTTACCAGCTTTTAGTTCATTATGATAACAGTCCTCAAAAGCTCTAACGCGCGTTAAAAACAAAGATTAACTAAAAATATTAATGTAAGCCAAAGAAGGCCGACTGCATTCCTCGATGTGGTTTATTTTTTACTCTATTACGTGAAGTAGGTTGTTAGCCTGCAAGGTTTATATTGAATCAGGTCAAAAAATTGGGTTGAGCTCCAATATAAGTCGTTTATTCACCTCTCTGGGTCACGTTAGTGAACCGAAGTACTTATCTTAATCTTAAATACATATACTTAGACATAATACAAATAGACAATTTGGCATGGGACTCTATTACAACAATAGCCATATAAGTTCTTTCATTCTTTCCTCTTGTCTTTAAAACAATAATTTGAAAAGATAATATAATAATTGGTAAAACATTACCGTTACTTCCCATTCACATATTTGCTGCGGAAATATATATATATATATATATATATATATATATATATATATATATATATACACATATATATATGAAACATGAATAGTAAATTGTATTTACTACTCGTATCACATGTTATAGGAAACATTAGATTCACCCTCGCTTACTGACCCATTGGACGAGTAGGCATGGTCTAAAAAGGAAATCCTACTTGCGCACGCGCAAGCGATATGAGTGTGACGCGTACAACTACAACCATTACAATTATATAGATCATAGAATTTAATTGACTATTATAAATAGGATAACTTAAATGATTTTTACTAAGCAAAAATGATAAAGTTATTCATAGTAATCAAAAATTAGTGTTTTTTTTTGACGTACAATATTTTTCATAAATAGTACCTACATAGCAATTTTTAACCAAACGTTAACGGAAAACTTATCCTCTTAAAAACTCATAAAGTATAGGTACACTCCCACTATGTATTCAAGTAAAAATTATGTGTATATAATCATTTCGACGTAGATAAAAAAAGATATATATCATGACAACACTGCTATTAAATAAATGTCAGTATATAAATCACACTCCTTTGTAATTATATAAACGTGCGTTTTTATTTATGCGTAATGATTTATATGCGATTATCAATCGGTTGGGATGTAGCGTGGGTGCTACGTAGGCTGTGGGTTGGCTTAAAGCGGCCGCGACCTTTGAAGGTGTTAATTGCTCAAAAGGACAAACTGACAAACAGCAAAAATAGTATATTTATATATTTTGCTAAATGCGGTACATGTATAAAAAGGAAATAAACATGTTTTTATACATGTACCGCATTTAGCAAAGAAAGGTGAGAGATTTAGGTATAAAGACTTTGTTTTCCTCTTTCACGTCTACATTGACACATTGGAGTCTTGAAGCTTATCGAAGAAAATAAATATGCTATAAATATGGATGTGTAAAATACAAGTTACCTTGGCAACATGGGCATCGGTTTGTGTGATCACGCACATAGTGCTCGTAATATTTATTTTATTTCATTTAACACTCATTAATTCTAATATAATTAATATGTATTATTAATCTGAAACTTTATTATGTGTTTGTTCTTCTTCTCCTTTCTTCGCATGACTTTCTTAAAAATGAGCCAAAATGTTTTCTTTTCCAATTAATAATGATATTTTACAAGAACGAGCTTTCCGTATAAATTATGCTTCTGCTTCCTTTCTTATTATTTAATTTCCTCAAATAAATATAAGTGATGTGATCTTAAATAACTGTACATTTCAAATCTCTTTTTGTTACTTTTAAGTTGAGGAGTCATGCATCCATATCGTCATACCATATCTGTTCTTCAATTATAAAATCCTCGCAGCACTTAACGTGCAAATTTATTATCCAATATTATAACTTATACCCAAAAGGTGGTTAATGATCACGTTTCTGAAATATCAAGAATCCAGCGTTTTAAAAACGGGCAATGACCTATCTTCTCAATATTCTAAATGAAAAGCCTGCAATCACTGGTCTCACGTTTAAAAATATTTACGAAAGACGCGTTGGACTCCCAAAACGACAAGTAAATTGACTATTATATTAACCGGAGAGAAATACATTTTAAACTGGTAATAGTTTGTTTGCAGCCAGTTACGACTATTTGTTGTCGTTGTAACGTTTGCGAAAATGTTTCGTTGACGGCGTACAAAAAGATCTAAACATTTATGTGGCATTGTCCGGCTTTAGAAGTTTCCATGCCCATCACGGGCCTTTGTCGCACACGGACTTTCACGAAGCTGCAGTCCATAACAAACCGGTGTGGTCCATTCAAAGGAGAAACTATAGTTATCTACAGTAACCACACCCATTCCTTAGCTGGTTTTGGGAGGAGAAAATAAAACTATAGTCCAGCACAGTGTTGATTCCCTTATATTTAATTCACAAAATAAGAAAAATTTTCTTTGCGTAGGATCTAATGTCTACGAACGCTAAGGAAGAATAATTAAAAAAACTCAGTAAAATTTTAAAATATATTTTCTTAACATAAAAGCTACAAATTAACTACGAAAAAACTATTACTCAACACCATTAAAATCACTGTCTAATACATTAAATGTAATAATAAAGCGTGCATATATTTACATGTAGATAAAACAAAATATACGACGTGTGTAAAATAAACGAGTTTAAAATTCCTTAAATGGCTTATCCTTATATATTTAAATTTTACTTTTGTACCTTTTAAAGCACTTTTAACGTTCGCTCGACTTTCCCCCCTAAGTGTTTCTGGCAATGATCCGGGCGCCGGCGGAAGTACAGATTGGCATCCCGGGCGACCACCTCCTATGAACAGAAACGACGTTGTTCAAATGACCCGTTGTCTTTGAGACGAGTTATCTTGAAAACACACATAGCTATTTCTAAAGGAATAAACTTTTTTTAGCTTCACGCTTCTATTTCGTATAGCAGGGAGTAACCTAATATCACGACACTCCGTTCTCCGCTTTCCGCAACGTATTCGAGGGCTCCTGAATTCGCAACAATGCGTATTTAGTGGCTTAAGTCAACGCCGCGCTTTGCCTTACCAGAGCGAGCAAATGAAAATGGTTTAAATATGATCATTTCGCCAAGAAAAAATCAAATCCACAATCAACTGCATATCTAGTCGAATGTTGTCCCTTTGCACCATGATAGCCTTTAACTACCTCAAATCCAACATTTTAAAATGTTTTGAGCAAAAATATAAGATATATGGTTCAAAAAGATGCCCAGAAAATAACAACACGGCTCATTTCATCCATTTCAAACGCGTGGCCCGAAATATGAATTTGGCAAAGAAGAAGTTTGAAGTTTGTCATTAAAAATCATATTATGTTTTTCCCAAATCTGATCTCTCGTGGCGGCGTAGGTACATCTCTTATTACACGTCATTTCAATGTCATGCCACCACTATAATCCCAAAATAAAGGCACATTTTCGGGACATTGTAAATTTTTAAAAATAATGAAGCTGTTTTATATAACGCGACCTATTCATGTATTCAGTAACGGTAAGACTAAAATGTCGCACTAAAATTAGATTGGTCTCTTTTATCATTATATGTAGGAATAAGTCGAAATAAATTTATTTCGGTTTTCCAATGAGGAAATTCTTTGTCATTTTTTTTTTGTTTACAATATCTTAGCAACTATCCTTCTGGGTTATAAATATAACATATTTCTAGATGTAAATAGATAAGCTTTTAAAGTTTTACTGAATGATTATTCATCAATAAACGTCTGATAAATATAATTCTTAGATAGGAGAATTATTCAAGTGTAAGATAACTGCACCCATTTGAAAGTGATTGCTTTCTATTGACACCGGCACCTAGTTTTGCAAGTGACATAATAAAATTATCTCATTCAAGATTCTAGTGAGATTTTAGCGAGCGCAGTGCGTGACGCCGGTGTACGTGCTCTGACAACCTTGAGCGTGTTTCGCATTATAGCCGTGTAGTCGGTAGTGATACGATACGCGGCTAGCTAGCTCGACGCTCATCGCCCGACGCTCACCGCCCGACGCCTGACGCCTGACGCCCTCACTACACTCGCTATTATTAAACGAGTTCATTGGAACATCTATTTGCGCAATTTGTAGCATCGCACCTAAAGCATTCCGATGACCTTACTCTGCCTCTTCACATGCAATCTTTTGTTGCCGTTTCGCTATTCGATCTCACTTTTTAGGAATGAAAGTGATATGTAAGCGATGCTGGAAGATTTTTAATTTTCAATCCAGTCCCGCAGTTCATTTTTTTTTAATAGAATCGATAAATATAATCAATTATATTACAGGGCCAACCAAAACATGACATACTTATAAGTTATATCTAAGAGGCGCCATAAGGGTAGGTGCAGTACGCATGCGCTTTCAGTGTTTTCACACGCGCTATTCATTCAATGCGCAAGTAATCCACTGAGCGTCGCGCGGCAGACATCATTTCGGTAAATATTCAAACTATCGGAGCGAGTTTCGACGGACATCGAGATTTTAAAGTCAAATCGGGAATGAAATTTTAAAATGTTATCGGTAAATGTGTCCGGCGAGGTGCGATCGTAGCGCGCGGTGCGGCGCGGTGCGGAGTGGAGTGGCGGCGCGGCGCGGAGTGGCGACGGCGGAGGGCCGCGGCGCGAGTGTGCGCGAGTGCGCGTGTGGTGGTGACTGCTAAGCCGCTGCCCGTCAGTCGGCGGCAGCGAGTCACGCGCGTCGTCTCGTCCGCATCTCTCGGAGCCCGGCCTGTCGCTGCACTTCGCCCGCACACCTGCTATCGTTCAGGCTCTGTTGACTCTCACGGAGGTCGCCCCGACCTCGCCACTCGGTTTCGGTTCGCGGCGATTTCACTCGGCGTCACAACGACCGCGTTCGCCGCAGCGGCCTCCGCGGCCCGCCAACTCCAGACGTGCACCACCGACCACTGGTCGGCACCACCGATTCCGGCGGTCTCGCCGGCGCCGTTAGCTGTGACAGTGAAATCGTGATTTTCCAATTGGTGCGGATGTGCAGTGATGGATAAATAAGACACGAGCGCGAGTGTACGCGCGAAACGTATCTTCCTTTTTCCGGTGGAGTGATAGCGGATCGTCAAAATTGAGCCCAAACTGTATCTAGGTGGGTATCTTAGAAGAGGAGAGCCAGTGCGATAGCGCTGGCTGCCAGAGCGTTCATTGAATATTTATAGCTTGTCAGTATGAAAACGTCTTTCATGTGTCGTCGAGGGCGGCCAACCCGCACCGCATGCCGTGGTTGCCCGTATGCCGGCCATCGGCACAGCTGATCTCTTGCCCTACAAAACATTTCGTCACTATTAACATATCGCATATCTGTATCTCATGAGAATTTAATTTACTATTATTCCATTTTTATATTTTATCATATGCCTTGTACACTTTATTTTATTACTTTCATTCAATTTTATTCATAACTTAACACATAAGTTAAGGTTTTACATAAGTATTTTTAAGAAAATTAAGCAAATATATAATTTTAAAATATTACAATTTAACTTCATTAATTTATGACGAAACGTACACACTTTGCAAACTTATTGCCTCAATTATATCTTATTATTTTTTGTTATCCTAGTCTTAGATACTAGAACGTACTGAATAACCTATTTACTTTAAATAGTTACACGCGACGCTGATAACATAGCTGCGGCATTCATTTCCTATTTAATTGCCACTAAGACCTCAATTCTCTTAAATTACTTACTGGTGTCAATATTATTATGAAGTTCTAAATATTAATTAGAAGATAGCATTTATTGCCCGTATATTTTTTAAATAATTGTGACACGTATTTTAAAGTATATTACAGGCATATAGTCTGCCTATGGCTGAGTCAGGTCAACAACATGCAACTGTAAACAGCTTAACGCAGCTAACATTATGCAAATTGAATTAGACTCAAGTCCAATAGACTAGTATTAGAAATAATGCCTTCATTGGATAAAGGGTTGGTCCTTTATTCGTATTCGCTTGGCGGCAGTATCATTAATTCTTACATGTGTTTCTGCGTGAAACACATATATCAGCTATAAATTTAAATTTATGGTAAAAAATCTTTATTAACTTAACTGAAGTAAAATAACCCTAAATACAATTCACTATCAAAACTTATTTTGATAGTATTTTTAATATTCATTAAAATAACTGATTTTAAATAAATAACAATATTTTAATTTTCCACGTATTTTATATATTAACACAGGAATACTAAACACTACTAAAGTCTGTACGGCTATTTTTACGTGAAACGTACGCTAGGGAAAATTATATACTCATTTTTTTCTGTCTTTCATTCAATATAATATAAAATTTAAAAAACTTGCGAAATCTATAAATAGGTTATAACCGCGTGCTTGTTAATTCAGCATTCCTGCAAAGTCACTTTAATATACATATGCAGTTTGATAAAAGGCTACATTTTATGCTGATACTTACATACTATGTGTTCTAAAAATTAAAAATAAAGAATGTAAAATATTACTTTACAGTTTAGTATAATATAATTAGAAATATTTGCTAAAAATAACTATTAGTGTACCTATTTTAATTTTATAACAAACTACTGCCTTTTTTTCTTTAGTGTTAGAATTATACACGATTTTCAAAAATATTTAATTAATATTCTTAATATCATCTAAAATATAACTACACCCATTGTTTTAAATAAATGAATATTAATCTGTCAAAATCAATCAAGTAAACAATATATTCGTGCATTAAACAATTTTGTTCTTAGCAACAATTTACGATATCATTTACATGTTTACTTAAAATTATTGCTCTGACCGTGATGCGAAGAATAGAAAAAAGTGTGCTAATTTTTAGAATCAGGACAAGGTTATGCCCTCGATCTGCACATAGAGCATCCGAATCCATTGGTATCTTGAAACCTGATAAAACCCAATGTTTATTTTAGATTTAAGTAATGCCACAGTTTTAAAAAAATGCCAAGACATTTACACGTGTCAGTTTTGTTACGATATCTAACACCAAAGATAAGTAAAGATATATTTAACTGCATATATTTGTTTATGATGTTTTACTTATTATATTAGCTCAATCTTTCATAAGAGCCATCAAATTCTAATGACGTAAGTGAGCGTATAAATTTCCTCCTTCATTGGGTATTCAATCGAAACCGGTTGTCCTTTAGAGCAACGTACAAAAACTCTTAATTTGATATCTCAAGTGTATTGCACCGCCGTTGATTATCACTTGGGGCGTCATGACAGTTGCTCAGTTCTTGTGTCAACAGACGCGATTACAGGTGCCTTAGTGCGCGCGGTCATTGACCCGCCTGTCACCGATATTTGGCTACCACACATCCAAACTTATAACTCCAAAGATAACGGGCCCGCGCCGAATGAAGCCGGTCCGGGAACCGGGACGTGGAGTGACGAATCTTGTGTGTTTAGTCTGGCCGCAAGTTTTACTTAGACGTACTGTAGTAAGTGTTATATAGCTTGGGAGCCAACAATCACATAGAGATTGTGAACAATATATTACCACATTTAATTAAACTTTTAATTTAATATTTTAAATAACAAAATAGAGCTCCAATTTATACGATCAGATTGAACTCCAGCTATGCTCAGAAACCGGTAGTTCAAGTTTCGATTTGGCTGTACTTGGCTCAAAGATAAGCGTTGTGTTGTGAAATTTACAATATAGCATGAAATAAGTATAAAGATTTAATTAATATTGCAACTTGAATTTACCCGACTATGAATATTTCAGCAATTTGAAAATACGATTTTATGATTTTTCATACTATTAACTTTACTCGATGATTTACAATGAAATGTAAAAACTACAAAGCGCATCTAAACTCGAATTAAAAGAACACAAACAAATGCGGCTTCCCCGAAACATGCACCAAAAAACTGAGTTGCTTGCTCGGTCACTCACACGGGGTTGGAAATCCAGGCCCGCGGTAAAAACCGGGCGCGCGTCCAGGACCTTACGCGTGGAGCGGGACAAGAGAATTAGGACACCGTGCGAGTTATTTCGGTACCCGAATTGGGGCGACCCGTTAACATCGGGATTTCTAAGACGAGATGATACAACAAATAGATGAAGACGATGCGTTCCTTTACACTAATACAAATCTGTATCTTATTATATAGCTCAATGAGATTTAAGTATCTACATAAATAAAATATTATTGACAATTAAAAAAAAACAACTTATTTGTTATCAGAGTTCGTCGCGTTGCCTCGATGATTTTTATGAAGAATATCTATGGAAATTCTAATAGCGCGTCAATTAAGATCTAATAAACTTGCTAAACGTGTTCAAGCAAGCATGTACTTTCAACATACTTTCCTTGATAACCTGTTTACAGAATTCATTCACTGTGAACTATTGTATTTATAGCACATATAGGTAATGCTTTATATTTTTTGGACATTCTTTAGCCACGAAGTCTGGTAATCAGTCAAGGTCAAGCGTCCATTGAATACTAGTAAATTGTGAGAACTGAATACGCAATAAATATAGATTAAAATATGACATATAAATGTATATTAAAATAAAAATAATCAAAAAGTCTCTACATTTTCAAGAAATAACCAGATCAATAACCAGATCAAGTCGTTGAAGTTATGAAAACATTTTTTTTACCTGCTATTTAGCTATTTAGCTATTTAGATATTACCTAGTAAATAAAAATAACTTAAATATGGTCATTATATTAACACCTGCAAAAAAAAACATTAGACCCCTTTTTTACGAAATTTATTAAGATAGATATCTATTTAATAGTGCATTAGAATTATTTTCTTTGATGGCACAGTTTTATACAGCCACTGTTGACGTACGATACACGTTGCTATGGTAAAGTGTATTGTGTGGTTTTTGTGTGTTTTATACTAACGCCACAGCAGATACGTAACTATTTTTGTATTAACATTCATAATTATTTACTAAGTAAGTCCTTTTTTGGATTCATTTTAAATATTTTAAAAACTTTGTGTTACTAGTTAATGTTATTTATTAACAGTTATTTAGTTCTTTTTAATATCATAAACCTTTCTAACTGAACTAAACTGACCTTTTAAGTTTCAATAAAGGTTATATATAACATAAAAAAAATAATTTTGGTTTTCCTATTAAATAAAATAAAAAGAAAAAATTAAGCACTATATTCAAAAAAACTATATTTAATAAGCAAAAGTTAGTGTAAATATTTGGGATCACGAAAGTTTACTATTTTCATGGATAAAAAATATTTTTAATTGAGTTTTAATAATATTAAATGTGTGAGCTTTACAAAATTACTTTTTTCCCAATAAGGAATAAATTGTATTTTTTTTGTCCAGGTCAATGCGCGTGCGACTGTTTTTGTACACAGAATATGATAATTTGATTATCTAACCACAGCAGTGATTCAGAATCAACCCATTAGAGATATAAATTACAGCGTGTTATTATGAGCAATTTTGATTTAATAAACATTCACCTATGCCTAGATTTAAGTAGTGAAAAAATACGCCGTCCCACGATCAGTATCATAACTCATAATTATAAAAGGATTGCAATTTATGGCCTACGTAATGACGAAATTGGTTGTGTTAATTTTATGGATAGTCAAATAAGATGTAAATTATAAGGTAGTCGTACACACGATGAAAAAGTCGATAACCGACGGACTCGGGCATACTTTCAAATCACACCGTCTCAGTCCGTCCCCGTGCATTCCACAACTCGCTCACCCACAGCAGCGGACCGGTCTCCGAGCATTGTACGAAACTGTACTAAACGTTCAAGTTGTGTAGTCTGTTACTTTGTTTATGAGTGGAACTGGTGAAGGGATATTTTTATTAGTAGGATTATAAGAGGCGAAGTGAGGTCTCAAGGTGAATCGCCGCGGTCAACACACGCCTGATCCGATCGCATACCTAGACCAAACAGCCGCGTGCGCTAACTATAAATACGAAAGACAAAGCCGTACCCTAAATTTTTGGTGGCAACCTTATCTATTGTTTAACTGAGGGCCTATGAACAATGGAATTAGTACGATTGCATCAAGTAACGTTATTGACTGTTACAATATCTACGTAGAATACTAACATTTAATAATAACTTGAAAACATTGTCAAATTAGATTCTTAAAAAAACATTGGATATCTAATTTGAAGTAAATACTCAGTAAAATAACTGAATATACTCCATATTCAGTTATTTTCTTTGTTATATAGAAATTTAGAATTTGTTATATGGTAACTAATAATTTTAATAAAAATCAAATAAACAGAATTAACATTGTAATTTTAAAAGTTTTTATCTTCTTCACATAATTTAATTATTACTTAACTCGAAACCTGAATAAAATAATAATTATATATGTACATACATATATAACAAAATTATACAGAAGGTGTTTAAATCGACGTATATTTTAAGCATATAATTGTTAGTAAGACATAAATCTTTTCGAAGCACGAGGTTAAAGTTCTCATTAATAAACATTTTTTTGCTGATCGGTTACCGTGACTTTGTTATACTAAGCTCAAATTAACTACAAGAAATAGTGTGAAGAACACGAAGACAGAGCGTGGGTTTTAGTAATCTGTGCGATCGTAAAAATAATTTAACTGTTTGCTCGAACGTTACGATTACTTTTTACAGGAATACGAATAACTATTGTATATTAACTGGGTTGTTTTGTTACAAATTGGCTTTAAATCAGAACGAGTTTTGCAAAGGGTAGTAATTCAAATGTCAGTGCCGTTAAAAACTTAGCCTACACGTGCACGTACTTAAATGAACGCTAAGCCTTTATTCCTAAGTGACGACATTAGTTTTTTTAAAGTTCATTTAAATCTAACCCCAAAGATCGATGTCAATGGAGCGAACACAATGGGGCCGCAAGGCCGTTGACCGAAATAAAAAATAAAAAGAGTATTCAGTCGTTAGAAATTCAAGAACGAGTAATTTGTATTAGTTCTCTGTCAGCTTTTGATGTTAGTGTAAAGAGGTAATAGAAAAAAAATATTTTTGCTCCACGCTTTAGTCACGCTCGTGTCTAATTAAACTCGTACAAATTGTATACTTACTATATAATAGTGAATATAAAAATAATAAATGCTTATTTAATTTATGTGAATTAATTAAAACAAGGTAGCTTAGCAAGGTACTATTATGTTGAATCTTTTATTATTTTAATAGTGTCACCCTAACAAAACAATATTGGACTTATACAATATTACTTTTAGAATATCTTCAAGTTTAAGGTTAAAGCAGATGTAACTGCATTATAATACTTGAATAAATTTTCCTCGTTCTGATTTAGCTTTCTTATCATTAAGGTTATTGAACTTTACTTAAAGTAAGGGCGACTGCACAAGCAACATAATTCATTATGGTGATAACCAAGATGCAAGTAGATAAAATGTTTTTTTTACCGTAGCTATTAGCATTCATCGTAAAATATACATGCTATGTTCTCTTAACAAGAAAATAAATATTTGCTCATACTTCTGGCTTGTTTTCTTCGAATTTTTTCCTTATTAGATATATTAGAGAAATCACATATAACTGTGGCTTGGTCTAGCGCTAATAAGTAAAAGGTAGTAATAAATTAGAAATAAATATACTTACAAAAATATTATTACTAAATTAATCTATCGGCATACTATGCAGTACATTTAATTCACGTTCCTGTTTATACAATTCAATTATTATAAATTATATTCTGTTTACATTACGTGTATATACAGGTTTCTTAATTTTTAAACCAAATAGTATATCTGATCTTTACCTTTGCACATATTCCACGAACACGAGAGCACGTTGTTAAAGGTTTACACGGAAATGTCGATGCCCATTCGTGTCATTGCTTACATACAAAAAGGTATTTTAATGAAATATTTTTTGCTTAAAACTTTAATTAAATTATTATTACTATATAAATAAACTGTCTTCCATCATATTCCTGGAAACATTAAAAAAGCTATTTTTATATGGGCTTCCAAAAATTACTCACATCTTTACATTTCGTTCATCTCCCTCTTTTTGGAAATCATTTATTCATCTCAATGTAACTGGATGTTTAATCATTTTGATTAAACTTGGTCCTTCGATATCGAATACAAATATAAGACGACTTCTCTAGACGCTTAGAGTACAAAGATGCCATAGTCGAAGTTGCGCAAGCGCATTGACAATGGGCAATAGAACGGCCTACTTGCCTATTGTAGCAGCAGATGTGAAATTCGGCCAAGGTGACCTCAGATTACTTAAATAGGGAACTTCAGACCTGAAATAAATTTTCAAGTAATAAGTAGCCGAGTATTGAATGCATATATATATTTTTATTTTGTTGTTTTTACAGAAGACTAAGTAAAGTAAAGAAAAACGTATAAAAACAGTATTTTAACTAAAACAATTCTATGTTAATACTAGCTTCGTGTTCTTTGAAATTATATTTAAAAATATCCGAAACACGTTTAGAAGGCATATAAGTGTTCTTCGTTATAAAAGTTTGAATATTAATTAGTCATATTGCTGTTAAGTTTTATACTGTTTCTTGAACAATGAATAATAAAAGTTAGATGTGACAAAACAGGTTGTTTGGAATTATATGGTGAAATATTAAAATAACCGGTATTAGTTCTAAGTTGCCATCAAAAAAGTAAGAAGAACATTTTTCGTGTAAATCACATTGATTTCTTAATTTCGAATACGATCTTGGCTACCCCTCACAGTTATTTTATCGAGTGTCAGTTTACACGAAATTTTAATGATAGTTTTTGTACACGATCAAAACATATAGAAAGAACACTCCACTCTCAAAAAATCCAAATATATTATACTACTCTATAAAAATAAAAACAAAACCAAAATAGGATCTGACAACCCATGAGGAACGCAGCGACATTGTATTGAACAAATTTAAACAAAATTAGCAGTCGGAAGTGGAACAGACACGTGTAAATGGCCATCTTAGCAACCGAATAACTCTACTAGACACCGGACTATCGATCGTGTTGGACAAACGTCGCCTTTATTACGGACGAATCGCTAAAATGGAAGGAACAGTACCGACTCGCATACATTACTTGTCAAATGTGCAACGAAGGTCGCTCTAGCCTTACATAGTCAGACTTGGACTTATTCGATAGCGAGCGTGGATACTATCGCCGCCGCGTTACGTAACACCGTCGGTCACTATTCTCTACACGCTACATGAACAATATTACACACATACGCAGTAGACTCACACTGGTGTGCGCTTTGCGTGACAGTGTATTTTCACTTCTATCGCTGTGCGCGGCGGAAATAGCTTTACGTAAAAGAGAAATGGTTATAAAAATTATGGGAATGATAATATTTTAGTTCGGTAGGGCGAACGTAGTGTTCAAATACGTTATGAAATCTATTGAATCTTATTAAACTTATTAAACAAAATTCTACTTCTTTTGATTCAGTAACACTATATTAAAATATATATTATTATTTATTTCAACTATGTGATAGAATTTACATGGCTATAATAATCATGGCTGTAAAATAAAACATTCTCATGAACTGGTACTTTTTGCATACAACCATACCTATACATCCTTGTATATAATCCAATAGCATTAAATATGTTTATTGGATTTAAAAATAATGTGCCTAACAATTGTTCATCATTTCTTTGAAAATGTAATTAATCTTTTATTAGAAAAACAATAAGGATCATGTTTTATCACTGAAAAATTGAAAATCTACTTCTAATTTCAAATAAGAATCTCAGATAATCTTAAAAGCAACCTTCTACAGTTAATTCATTTTCCGTATCAATGACCATCGTCAATTTCAATTATCATCTATCTATTAATTCGAAACTATTAAAACTTAGCAGCGGATTGCATATCAAATAACTCCTAAAACACTTTTGTATTGAGAAACAAGTAAGGGCAAAAGATACATTTAAAAAATGCTGTTTGTTGTAAAAAAACATATTAAATTTTCAATAAATACCAGTGCTCATTCGAAGAGCATTGATAAAATTCCTTATGATGTAATCTAATAGTTCTCTGTTTACGGAAAATGTAAGAATAGTGGGATATATTGATCAGAAAAGGGAGTTAATAAGGAGGGAGGGGGACACAGAGTCGCGGCTGGCCGTTTGGGCGGGCGGTGCGTGCGGCCGGGGTCAAGGGCGGGCCCATTCAGTTTGGAACACGTGCCCCAAAGTAAATATAGTACTCGCAACCCATTATGCTGGCATAATGCTCGAAATTAAATCAAGCGTTCCCCGCTGATTTACTCCCTTTGAAATCATTCGCTGCCCTTGAAATCTGACCCTTTTAAGATGTTCACACGTGTTAAGTAATCTAATTTTTAAGTTTCAAATTGTAAAGTGAACAGTGAAACTGAATAAACGGTTTAGAAAAATATATTTTGTATTAGAATAATGCGTTATACTGCTTTAATGGTACATGAAATATGCCAAATGGGCCAAATTTCATGTATAATTGTAGAAGATTCTGTAGAATGCGTATCGAAGTCTTTAATTTCGTTCCAATTCGATTCCCTAATTTTCCACGCAAACAGTTTAAATCGATTTAATATAGCTGAGAAGCAAACGATTCGATAACCTCTATAGCAATTATCACTTTTGACCCTAATCTCATTCAATGTAAATGTGTTCACATTTATATTATGTATATTAGAATTTACTCGTGCATATTTGAATTTTATTTGGCCGTTTATGGCTTGACACTATGGAATGGAATGTAATAAGTAGATAATATATATAGTCACAAAGCGTTAGAAAACAGAATAGCCAAGCGGTTACCCGATAATATCGCACGCATTGTGCGCAACGCGTTCCTCAATAAAAACTGTACAAGAACAAAACTTGCAGAATTATGTAGCTAGCAACACGTTCAAAGGGCCCCTTATACGTGTTCTCGTATAATCATAAACATAGAAAACGCACAAAAGCCTCTCGGCGTCGCGTCGCGTCGCTGTCAGATAAAGTTGTTGCATTTCTTTTAGTAGACGTGCCGAGGAACGAGGAGCGCGGGCTGGTCGCGTGCGAGCGAGACCGCCGCGCCGATCGTTAGCCCTGATCTTCAGCGCGCCACAAACACACAGCCCGACCGAGAGCGAAATTGCAGCGAGAATGCACCTAGCTGTGTTATTACTGCGACCACTCTCTTGTGAAACGGCCTTCTTCCTTCTCGGTTCCGATCCAAATTGGACTCAAATACGACTCCTCTGAGTGGCGAGTCGTCCGCTCGTGCGCTAAAACCGGTTATTTTCTCTGAGCAAGCAATTGTGGACGTTGTAGTTGCGACATAAGTTCCGTTCGACGGCGTACATCGAGGGAACGCGCAACGCCGGGCCCTGTATATTTAGCCCGCATTGCGAGCGGCTCGTAGTGGGTGTATTAGGTCGCTCGCACGCACTGCTGAACTACTCGGAGGGCTTCCTATTATCGATTTATGTTGCTGTAGGACGAAGTTATGCTGCACGTTTTTGCACTCTTTTTATCTAGGATTTTTCTTCGTTGTTTCTAGAGCGCGCGCTCAACGTTCGATTTCTCTTTCGTAGAGAACTTAATTCGAGTGAAACTTGCACTTGGAAAATGCGATGCTTTCACTCGTGTATTAATTCCGATCGTGCTTGGAAATCCTAAAGCCTTACTCTGTGAGCGGACACAGACATCTGGTTTTGTAAACAGTTACGCATTGGTTTACGTATGCAAGCAAATAATACTATTAACAGTGATTTAGACACCAATATCAGTATAAAATGACCAAATTCTTTTGTATGTTTTTAACATGTAAAGCTTAATGAATATATCCAAATAATACTCATAAATAGAATGTATCAGAACAAAAATGGCTTACATTTTTGGTCAACCCATAACGTGCGATTCAAAACCACAAATACACGGACATACCAATTTTCACTACATTTTCTCATATAACAAATAAATGAAAGGCACATTTGGAGCACTATAATGGTAACATGTCTGGGCACTAGGAGGTAGTTGCGGTCACGCCCACCCGCAACCCGATCACACTTAACCACAAGATATAGCAATAAACGTAAATGTAATTTCGACTGCACTTGGTCATAATATATATACATATATTGTATTGCTTTTTCTCATGTAGCGGTATTATTTAGGTATTATTCAAGACAAGTGGTAGCCTTGATGTTTAAATATAAGTTTAATAGAAGAAAACTTTCAACTTACAATACTTAGTGAGGCCTACACTTAACTATAAAAAATATTATTCGTCATCATCATATAACTTATATGTTCTTTTGATGATATAGCTACTTGCTACCCTTTAATGACCTCGACATAAAACCATACAATGCAACTTTGTCAAAGCCAAAGGGAAATGGGCGGGGTCTCGATTCTCACAGTTCAATGCCGTGGCTCTTCACAATAACATGTTAAAGATTTCCTCACAACTTAATAACAAGTGAGTAATGTTCCCGCCGTTCGCTTTCAAACTCATGTTTATTTCTTAAGTACGGACTAGAAGCCTGCAATTGCTCCTGACTACTGTGTAATATAAAAATGTACGTTCTAGTTGAAATCTTCAATTTGCAAATGCAAAAGAAACTTAAATATATTCATTTACGCTTCACGCGTCTCTATTGAGTGATGGAACTCATGTGAAACTACAAAAATTCAGATTTTATTATTTGTACTGTTTGTCATAGATCAAAACAAATATCTATCTATATAAAGCAAACAAATATCGTCGATATGAATATGTTCTGACGACCTAAAAGTTAAGTCGAACTGTCTAACAACTAACCGTGAAAACATGTAGACGTAAATTTAATAAATATTTAAAGTAAAATATTGAAAGTATAATATATAAGTTTAATGTTCTGTGTACATTTAAATATAAAATCATATATAGTAACGTTACTGATATTAAAACAATGTAATGTTTGTGGAACCAAGCCAAACATTATAGCTTCCTCTGGAACTAATAGTAACCTAGATTAAAACTAGATATATATCTAGTATTGTATAAATTCGCTTTAGTCTTCCAAAACCTATAAAAATATAGAGTCCACCCACACAGACGCTCCCCTCCATTAATGTTTATAAATATACAATAAGCAACAATCTTAAATTTAGGTAAATAGAATTTTGCTCAATGGTGCTTTTAGTATTTTATTTCATTCACCTATCAGCTAAATAAGAAACAGCTTTATAAAAAAAATATTTTATTAATGTTCAAGCAATAGCCATTTGTAATGTAAGTTTTCGCGTTTACGTATTTATGTCTACCTACAGTTCTGCATTACCAGGGTTTCGTTGAAACATGGCGTACAATTTCCGAGTACAGTGAAATGCAACGCTAAATATAGGCCGTCGGGAAGCGAGGCACCTAGTTGTGCGTGGTCAGGAATCGACACCCTGCCTCACTCCACTCCACCCGCCTCCACAAACAGGGTTGCCCACTTCAGTCGCTAGCTTTTCATAGATTGTTATATTTACCTTTTAATCTTTTAAGTCTATTATATAAATGTTATGTTTTCGTTTGTTTTTGTTTTGGTATGTTATTACTGAAGGTCTGTTAACATAAATATTATCTTATTAAAAATTTACAGAAGTGAATCTATTATATATTAGTGTTGAGATTGATTTATTCATAGAAATATTGTTAAAAAAATAAATAACAGTTTATTTCGGGCTTTTATAAGCGTACGAATGTATAAGGAGAACGTAGAAGACACTACGTTCTGTACTTTCAAGAATTTGACAACAATCAGATATTGTCACAAAAACCACAAAAATAAAAGTTTTAAGTTTAAAACTTTTTCAATAATAAAAATTTTAAATAATTTTAACACTTTTATCTATACTAAAAAATAAAAAATAATAAGGCATATGTTCTACTAATAAGATGCAAATAGGGAAACATTTTTTATTTGCTTACGATTAATTATAATTAACTCGTCAACCCTGAAATTCTTTTATATACAAGAGAAACCGTCAGTATATGGTTACACGAGTATATGAGCGCGTGCGTGAGACGTATTATGCACATTTTTGCATAAACTGTAAACAGTTCTTTGTATATTGGCTTTCCTGTGCATTAAAAAGCTCGTTTTACCGCCTTCGACATAAAGGTTACTATATGAAACAGAAGGTTATCGAGCGTATGGAGAGTTTATGTGAAAGACTTCAAAGTCCGGTCAGTAGGGGAAACGAGACAGAATACATTGGTTTAGGTCAGTACTGATGAAAACACTGCAGGCTTTAATTATAGTTTGGAATGAAAGCTCTTTCAAAGTAAACTTTGTAGAACAATAAAATGCAGTATATACATGTAAAATGACAGTAGGTATCCGTACCGGAAATGATAATCATGAGTAGGTAGGTGATTATGTTGTAGTATTCATAATTGACGACAACGTTAAATATGAACAACGTTATATCTACTTATTGCAAATAAACCTCTTTAAAGAAGGTAGAGTGCTGTATACTTATATGGCTCAAGTTTTCCAGAATATATCACGATTAACCATATTATTTTTACTATATTTTCATAATAGACAAATATTATAATTAATTTTACTTGTCATATAAGGTTATCAAACGTGACACAATAAAATACTATACATTTTTCACAAATATTTCATCTCTTAAAAGAAGATGGCGGAAACATACAAAAACTTAACTGTAAATGTCTTAACAAACACTAAATAATTTATTTTAAAACAACTTAGTTTGGTTCTATATAAAGAGGCCGCGAACTCACGCACACTATGCTGCACATTCACACATGCCTTTCTTACACACACTTACGAAATCTTGTAATCGTACACATTTGCATGCCATAGATGTAAGCAATATGGCAGTCGACAATTCAAGTGAATACTCGATCAGTATGTCAGTTTTACGCAAGTTTATTTTAAAATATTTGTTCACTCTTAAATTTATTTGATATTTAATTCGTTTTAGCATATTTATTTGATAGGTTTTATTAATAAATAAAAAAGATTTTTCGTTATTTCGTAGACTCGTAGTTTATTTATAGTCTTTATATTTCCGACTACTAGATTTTATTTATAATATTTAATTGAAAAATTTAATTTTGTTAATAAAAAATACGATGGGATGTCGTTACTAAGCATTGTATATTTTTCTTCATCTAAGAATACATATTGCTGAAATATTCTTTCAAGTTATATATTTTTGCTTACATTAGTATTAGCAAATCTTCGCAAACATCCTAAAAATTTTAATTAGCATATTATTTATTTTTATATTATTATTACTAAATGGCTTAGATTTTATAAATACTAAATCGTTTTATTATAAGAAAAATATTTGTATTTAACATTTAATGGACTTTTTTTGCTTAACGTAAGTATAACTTGTACTTGCATAACTAAACAATACTTGTATAAATAATTATACAAACATTATGATAATTTGTTTTGAATATTATTTCATATACCTATGTATTACTTAAAATAGATATAATATCTCAACGTTTCTATTACAACTGTTAACTAAATAACTTCTCGGTGAAAGTCCGCAAAGCTCTTCCAGTTTTAGACTAATTAAATTATACCACGACCAGTGCGTAAGACCCTATATGGATATGTATTAGCTCTAATCAGTGGTGTCAAAGTACATTGGTGCAGTAACCGGCGGAGTTGCGTAAGAAAGTGTCGTTTACCCCGTGGCCTTCGCGCATATTTCATAGAGCATTATTGGCATCATTCGTAGTTGCATTTTATATGAGTTTGTTACTAAAGTACATAAATTAATATTATAGTTTTGAATATTCATTTTTTTGTTATGAAAAAATAAATAGCTCAATCAAAACAGTAGACAGAATGATTTAAAGGGATTTAATATTTCATTTTGTTAATATTCCCGCTTATAATTTATAAACTGCCTTGTAAAATGAAACCATTTTGATATTTGTATAAATTAACGAAATAATAATGGAAAGTAGTAGATTTAAATGTGTAATAATGAATTTTAATTCTCTTCCAGATTACAACGCCGCCCCGCTGTTCGCCTCGGAAAACGCCTCCAGTGGTAAATTATTTTATTATTTTCACTATTAACTATATTAAAATGTAACTATATATGTATGTTACAATAATACATACATATAAAATTCGATAAATTTTCGTAACTAATGCTATATATTATACGTATTATGACGGTTAACATAACTAAATTATTTATAATAAAATTAATACTGCATTGTAAAGATTGGTTAAACGCGTTCTGTTAATGTAACATAATAATGACCAAAGGCCCTGCTAATGCACTATACAAAGTGAATGTCAAATACATGCTAGTGTGTATTATATTTTTTTTACTATTTCAATATATTTCTGATGCATTATTGTAAAAAAAATAGCTGTCTGGACTCTTTCTCCATGTAAATTTAAAATATATCATATTTTATTTTATATTTTTCAATCTACATATTTTCCAAAAAAAAATTCTTTTCTTAACTTCCTCTTGATTAATTGTTTAATATTTTAAATTAACAATTAAAAGAAACATAAAACCTTTTTAAATTATGTATATGAGTTATATCATGTCATTTCCAAAAATGGCGATCTGAAATGTAGGAAGTACTGATTAAATTATAAAAAGCAAATATCATTTAATATAACTTAGCGACAACTATACAAATAAAACTCAACAGATCATACCGTTAGTACCAACGATGACACTATACGAACGATCAGTTTGATAAAGATTTGAAGTGCAGTGATAACTGCGATTGTTCAGTATAGCGGTAGGTTATTAACCCAGTAAGATAGGGTATCGCAAACGCCCGACCGGCCTACATACTTCCGTGCATGCATTTGGTATTTTTTATTGTTATGTAATAAAGTATATGAGCTTTTGTAGCAATCAAATCATTTGAAATTTGTTGTGAACGAGAATAATATTAAAAAGCTCTAAAATGTGTTAGCACTGAAGTATCGCTCAAATGAAATAATTTAGTTAATCTTTTATATTTTTGAAGTAAAGGAGTAAAACATCATAAAAAGCCATGAAATGCGTCTTTATTATGAATAGCGTAAGCAACTTTTATTTTGAAACTTTATTGATTTTAAATTACATTAAATTTTATAAATTACGTAATATATATCGATTGCTATCTACAATATTGCTTATATTTATCACATCGTCTAGCCACACCAGAGAAATTTATAATCAACTGGTTTGCGGCGCATGATACTTGTTTACAACATACTTAGCATTTAGACTAATGCTTTGAGGTGTTATTAAACGAAAGTCGCCACTGTCATTGACCTCGACTCGCTAACTTATACTTATAATATACTTTCTCTTGCAAAGATCTATATTCATTAAGATTTTCTGCATTTAATTACGTGCATTCGTTACCTGGCTAGCTTGAGCAAAGTTCTCAGATTTCTTTTTTCTGGTCATGTTAATATCTAAACTATTTCAAAATAATTTTACGTTTCATATAGACCTGTCTTGAATTAAACAACTTGGGTATACCGCCACAAACGCAAATTATAGGAAAGTTTAGGTAATATTATGGAGAAATTGAACTATTTTTAGTTTTCATAGTATAGAAAATGATAATACTTCTAAATAAATAACAAACTTAAGAAATTGTCTGAATCTTATTTTTATAAGCTTCAAATAGTAAAACGTGCGCTAGTTACAACGTCACGACCTGTGACAAAACATGAACTTACAACTAGATTGGCCACGCGATCTAAAAAGAAATCACGCTATCGTGCTTCATGTAGTAGACTGTCTTGTTTTTGACATATCTTTAAGTTAACTAGGTTAATAAAACTTATATAATTTTCTTAAATTTTTCTTTTTTTTCATTGAAGACTACCTAATAGCTAACATTCACTATAACAATGTAAAAACCATAAAATTTCAATTCATAGGAACTTTTATATATGTACATGTTTAAAACATTTAAATTTATACCTTGTTTTTCATCGGACAGTATATTATTATGTCTCCTTATATATTTCAACACATGACGTTATGTCATATTATTTACCATGAAAATGTTATTCACCGCGCCCTTCACCATGCACCTTTGTTGTGTCCACTATACAAAAGTGTTACAAACTAGCATAAATGTTTATATTCAGTTCATATAATAAACATGATCTCGGCTATTTTTAACCCTTAATAGTGTAACAATAATTCATGTGATCCTATAGGATTTAAATTTAAAAACCAACCAGGTGTGCCTAAACGTTATCTTGACAGCAAATACCAATATATATAAAATAGTATATACAGAACAAGTACTCTGTACATTATTGGTCGATAGGAACAGAGCATAGAATAAAGATGGATACGAATGTCTTATCAAATACATTGAAATTGATGCAATCGATACATGAAACTGCGTCAACAAACGTCTTTACAAAGACTGTTTTAAATAATTGTTATATAATATGAGACGGTGTAGGAGGAAATTTAAATTGGTTATTGAGGCCCACTGTGCTTGTGGGTTGAAATCCCACACAAATAAAGACAGATATTATATTCAGGTTAGAATTTAGCAGTGTAGAGAAGCGCCACCTGAACTGCACGTCTCAATAAATATACGTTATATATAACTCTTAAAAAAGAAAAAATATTAGTAATTACAAGAACTTCAATTTAATTTTATCTTCATGGTTTTGTTCTTTTAGCCACAGCTTAGGTAACTTTTGATTGATAACATATTTTATTTATTTAAATTATTGAATTCAACTTATTGGAATTATGATACTTAATGTAGAAATAGAATGGTACAGTAATAATTCCATAAGCTAGAAATAGATAAAATGTTATTAAATTTGTTTTTATATATTATTTTTATAAAAAAAATACTAATATTCAATTAAATCTTTATTATATTAGTACGAGCTATGTTGTCACAGATGATAATATTTTATCTTCAATTTTTATGAAACACACAATTTGAATAAATATAAGTAAATATAGCAAATATTTACTTATGTTTATTTAAATTCTGAAATTAACCAAGGCTTATTGATTAAAACAATATTTTTTAGTTATTTACGATGATTTTCAACTTTTGTATTATATTTAAACTAATATAAATGATTTCTTTGCCATTAATAACATATTTTTAACAAACTAAAATATAATACGAATTAAATACTTAGTTATCTTAAGTTTTTCAGTAAATTCTTTCTTAACATCTACTTTAACGACATTAATCAAGAGAGGCTTTTAAGGTTTGATGTAAAAAGGCGTGACATTTAGTATTAAATCCTTTTCATAAAGCGTGACAAGACATAATGGTTTAGCGGCTTTGTCCCGGTGTCCGTGCGTGAAAAGCACCGACAAAGGTTCATCTACCTCAAATAAGATAATACATGTTTTTCTCATATCAAGTTCGAGGTAATGGCGACCGTGTTACTTTATTATAACGTACTGTTAAGAAAGTTGAGATGTTTTCGACGAATTGTCCATTACTCATTTAGGCTTATATTCTGTGGAAATATAAGTATTTATATATTATAATATTTAGAGTTTTGGATTATAGTATTTAAAGTCTTGTCTACACTGATTTTGTTTTAACTAACCTACGCTACGCATATAATATCATCGTTGTTTTTGTTGAAAAATTTAATATAAATATGTAAATTCCGGCGATAAAGAGTACTTTCTTTAAAGAAATATATTTTGTTTTTCTATTTTGTTTTACTTGCATTAATAAAAAAATAATTTATTTTATTTTAGTATTAACTTTAAAGAGAAATGATTTTTTAGTTAAATTTTATATTAACAATTAATTTTACATCTTCAATATTAGTAATTTATGTGACATCCAATTAAATTAATCATTAATTTTCGCTCATACGCTGTGCAACTTATAAATTAAAAAGCCAAAATAAAACTAAGATAAAAGCTTAAAAAACCCAACATCAAATTATACATGAAGTGAATTCTAAAAACCGCAAGCTTTCGAAGTAGTCATTTTCCTTATACAAAAGCTTTTTTTTAACTTTTTGCCGCACGGTGTCGATAGCGCAGTGCAATAAAATCCCGGCTATCTTCGGGTAGGTCAGGCTGTCCCGGACGAGAGAAAACGAGAGTGTACGAACCAGTTCAAGAGCAGGGAGGGGGCGTGACCCGGTCTGCGAGTCCGGGGCACGTATTAGCTACTTCTATTTATTGTATTGAAATAGCTTATTGCGCTTTTCTTGTATCGTTAATACATTGTAATCATTAAGTGACACACAGAACAGAAAATACATTACATAAATATAAAATTTAATGAAATAGTGATACTAAAATAAAAATAATAATTAGTGAGTCTGAAGATATTGATCGCATCTTAAAACTTACTAAAATATCTGTTCACTAATAACATCATATTATGTTTAATAAGCAAAGAAGTTTTTGTATTTAAGGTACTTTTACCTAAGCTAAACATTACTTTAAACAATAATTCATACTAGAAGCTCTGTTGACACATAAATAATAATGTAATAATATAATGCGTATAATATTTATTTTAATTAATAAACATATTAGGTTTTACATTTTTTTCTCATGTTAAAATTATACCACATTTTATACTCCCGTGTCCGCATAAACAGAGATCGAAAACCATTCACTCACGTATTAATATATTTCAGACAATTTACGACCAAAGATATCGCATTGAGTGAAATGTTGAATATTGTAACAAATAATTTAAAAATACATATTAAACAAGTCTATGGTTATGGCTAAGTCCCTCAGCAGTGCACAGCGCTCTAATCCAGAATCCTACCCAAGTTAATCCTATCGAAGTCGTAGTAGATAGAATTATATTCATAAACTCGTTAGTAATCGAATAGAATTTTATTTAATTCTCTGAAGTACTGAAATAGATTTTAAACATATTCGTATAAAGTAGATGAACATTTAATAGTAAGCTTACCATTGTTAGTATTTAAAATGAAACAAGTGTATAAAGCAGAAATACCATTTCTATTTATTAAGAGGGCACACACAAGAACTTAAAAGACAAGAAATTAAAAGCTAATAAATTTATTACTGTGCTTTACAGCTTTTGCTAGGAACAACTGGGTTGGCGAAAATATGTATTTTAAAAATAAATATTCGACCGTGTGGAATTCCAATTCATAGTCATCGTGTGCCATTCAATTTATAACCAGTCAGACGTGTGTAAACAGCGCTATGGCGGCGACTATATCAATATTGATATATTCATTTAGCAACTGTCTACATCTATGTACGTTATATTCATACATTACATCCACGCACTGATAAGACAAAGTGCGGCGTTGAGTTCCAGTACTCAACACGCAATGTCTCGAATACTATGGAAAGCGAAGTACGGAGTATCTTGACACTAGTAACTTTCTATCTACACTGCTACGCCGGATAAAAGCATGAAGCTAACAAAAATATATTCTAGTAACAACTAAGGCTAATTACACGAAGTTATACAATTAAATATAAAATATTACGACAGCGGATCGCTGAATGATCTGATCATATTTGTTATGTCGCAATCGATAAGCGATGTTCCGAGCAGTTGACTCATTGACCTATATAAAAATGTTGTTAACGCAAATTAAGCACAGGTGGAGTAGTGGCATTTGTAAACTTCGCGCAGGAAATTATATTAAATAAATATCTATGAATGTGGCATTCATGTATTCCATTTAAGTCGGCTACATCTTGTTTTTTATCGTTAACTACGTAATTTTGTTAGATGCTATATAAAGTATAGTAAAATTTGTTAAATATTCTTTTATCTAAATACTTAGTACTTCTGTTAATAATAACTCAAAATGTACTGTTTTATAAATCAGTGACACAGAACTTATGACATCCAACCAAAAAGTCAAAGTCATTACAGTAAGTGTATAGTAAATGTGTGTATAATACGTTTGTAGCGAGCACCAAATTCTACTAACCCAGCTATACTTACCTAATGCCCTAACGCCTAAATGATCTGTACGTTTATTCAGACCGGGTCATAGCGGGTCAAAGGTCACGAGTAGGTCACCCCTGATACGAGTCTCCTCAACCTTCTGTAAAGGACGAAACAAGGCTTTATGTAATTCATAACAGCATATCCTCGGCCCGGTAAAGTGCGTATCGATTGTACAAATGTAGGTCACAGGCTGGGTCAAAGGTCACGGGTAGGTCGCTCCATCTGTCATTGGGTGACTCTCAATATTCGTTACTTGCTCCTGACTTTATTATAGCTAACAGATGAGAAATTTTCTTATTAAATGCTTAACGTTGAACAATATTTTAAGAAATATGATAAAATCTAAATATATCTATAATTACTTCTTTCAAACTACTTGTAATACAAAAATAAGTATATTTCTTCATTGACCACTATTCACCATTGTTATAACATTGAAATCTAGAAGAATAGTGCAAAGATGAACGTAAAACAATAGCTTCAGTACAAAACGGCCAGTAACTTGCCTGAAAAATGAAGTATTATTTTTCACAGCTGTATTCATCTTCAACTTCCTTAAATAACAATTTTAATTCCATTTGATATCGATGAAACATGTTGCAAATATCTTTACAAAATCAACTCCCTCTTATTTACACACATGTTTACTTAGTATCAGTTGCATTAAATACACTATAAAATACATTGTATCAACTTTAATGGGTTACGGCCATTTATTATTTAGTATCATTATTCTCAATATATTTACTACATATAAACAGTTTAGAGCAGAAAACAAACAATAGCTCATTATATTAATGAAATTATGATTTATTATTGTGTTTAAATAATTTTTAATATATACCATACGCATAGAAACGACATTGTATTTGTTATATTCATGTTACTTTACTAAATTACTTAAAACACCTTGACTTGTTCCTTCACTGTATGCTTACTGTGACAACCTAAAGCTTTATATAACTGAACCGGAAAAGCGAGTTTATTTTCAGAGTAGAAATTTCACGTGTCGCTATTAATTACTGAATTATTTATTAGTCTAGACCAAGCCTGCACTATTGCATTGATGAATTTATATAGTTTCGATTAATATTATATAAATATAATTTGATAAATGTGTATTGATTTTTCATTAATTAATTTACATTAATAGTTAAACTAAGAGTTAAAATACACCAGCTTTTAATTTTATCAATTTTAATTATCGTAAATCGTTTAAGTACATGTAATAAATATTTATTTGCCATCATAATATACGGAGCAATAAAATTATTTATATATAAATAGTTATAACACCATAATTTAATGTTAACCTTGTTGTTAGGGATATGATTTGAAATATATTTTATTCAGATCTTTGTAATGTTAGTCGCGTTAATAATATTTGTATCGTTTCATTAGTAAAATGTAATTAGATAGGATTTGTTATTTTTTCTTTATTTTATCTCAGTTACATTACTCAGCGAAACAAAAATTGTGATAAATTGCTGAAGGCAAATTGGCAATGTTATAAGGTAAATATACATTCTTATATAGCAAGATGGGAAAATATTAAAATTGGTGAAAGATTGAGAACAAGTTACAAGTGTAGTAAAAGAAATTTAGTGAGAGGACACGAAATTCAAGGCAGATCTAGCAAAATATAAGAAAACATTGTTTGAAATTGGAGTAAGGTCACGTACTAAATATATGAATTCCCAAATGTCTTATATGAAAAGGTTAATGATAGATGATTCGAATGATATATACACATACCTTGACCACAGTTCCCTTGCGTCTATTGTTCTTATCTATAAACCAATGATAAAACACTTTTTCAGTTCATGACATACCTTATTAATAATATTTACTAGCCATATTGCATACAAGTTAAAGTAAAATCTTTTTACAGAAATTAACTTATCTCCATTTTTTATTATATGTAATTTTATTTTATATCTTCGCTCCATATCGAACTTATCTTCTTGCCATAAGGAATGAGTCACTGCAAGGTCTAACCCCACATTAATGGCAATCGGAACAACGGCTTCTGAAAATTATACCCTTACACGCTACGTAACCGCGCATTAATTCGCCTACCAGGGCTTCTTTGAAAGCTAACCTAAGACGAACACGACCGCCATCACGAGACCTTTACCTTAAAACAAGAAACGAAATGCAACGTGCGCACTTAAAATGGTCGTGAACTGAAACAACATTGGTACCTTCTCACGCTTTGAATGCACAAAGCCAATTTTCTACAACGGCAAAAACAACGCGATTTCAATTAGGGAATGCTCTCTGTTTTGCTCTAGGGTAATGTAATGTTATAGTTTGTGAGAGTCGTTAAGAGAAAGAGGATGATGGATTGGATGTACTTTTTTATGAATATCATTGTTCAATACTAAAGTACTATCAAGTGGTGGTTAAGTGGAATATACAACGATATTCGTAACAATGCCCCCTAGACTACTATACTCGTTAATTATTTGATTTTTTATCTTAAAAAAGACCTTCAATATGCTGTTAAAAGCATATCTGAAATTACTCTTCTACATAGAAATCATGGGTTTTACTCAAGTAAGCTTATTCAAGTCCCGTTGTGTCATATATACATATCACAAATTTACTGTGAGATAAATAAAACGTAATGGGGTGATTAGTTAGCAGTTGTTTCTGAGTGTACTCAGAAACAACTGCTTGTAATGTATACAACCTACATGAAATTATAATGAAAAATTAAATATATTTTAAAAGAAAAATATAACATACTTGAAATTAAATACTCACATGCGTGAAAGCAGCTTTACACTTTATCTCTTATTGCAGGGTGGTTGGAAACAATCTAATGTCAAACAGTCATTTGACTGTTTTCAGCCCGAAATCAAGACTATGCGTTGCGGGCGTGGCGAACTCAATACACATGAAATGTAACCGACGATTATGATGATACGTAGAGTTGAAAACCTATCTTCTATAAACTATCTATTATGTTTTAATGCCTCTCTTTTATCCTCACGAGAAAAAAAAAACAAATTTTGTTTATATTTACTTTCTTACTCATCAGGCTATTAAAAGTAATCACAAAAAATACACGTATAAGTAATCAAATTCAGAACACTGGCTTACTTTAATATTTGATTTAGTAAAATTGGTCAAATTCCTTAAAGCTTTTTTTCTACTATTATTTTTAGCATTAAAATACTCGGTGCTTTGTGTTATATATTTTCTTTTTAATAGGTAATGTTTAATTTCTACGTAGCGATTTTTTGTAATGTATCGTAAATGGCCATACTTCGGTGCTTTGTAGTTATTTGATTGAGGTTTATTTTATTTTAACTCATTTTCCATTTTCTATTATAATAGGTTTGAAAGGTCTGAAAAATATCTACACATTTTTAAAAATATCACTACAAGTAGAACTTAGAAAATATATATGGTTCAATATTGTATAAGGACAAGCAGCATCTACGAGAAAAATACTGTGATACGGTTCATAGAAGTTTAACTTCTATACAATTGCAACTGAATCGAAAAAGTAATATGTAAGATTCAAAAGGAAATAGAATTTTAAACGTATCTATATTTCTAAGAATATTGATAAATGACTTGTTATATCTTTACATTTATATTTTAAAAGTGAAAATATATGGTCTCGCTCGGACTAGACAAAAGCTTGGCCGATTAAGCCCATTTTTATAGCTTCACGCTTTGAATCCTGCATGGTAGAGTAGAATTCAAGACATTGTGTGTTGAATGGCGGAACTCTACGCCGTGCTGTCTTATTAGAACGAGGAAATGACAATATTTTAAATATAATCATTCCCTCAAGTGTCAATCGAACCCAAAGCCAAACAAACGTTTACAGTTAGGCGCTCTCCCACCGCGTTATGACCAGACCGATCTCATTAGCTTATTTTGGTTTAAAAATATTTCTAGAATTCCAAAGATTACGAGAAAAATACTAAAAACAACTTTGCCATACTAATTGAGAGATGCGAACTGTCAAACAGGGTGCGTTTAGAAGTTTAATATCAAACACGGAACAAAGTTTAGACTGCGCAACGTTAAAAGATGTATGATGTAATAATAATTTGTGCAATGTGCATTGTGTAATCTGTGATGCACTTTTTCATAATGTTTCTATTTTAGTTTTTTTGCAACATATATTTTTTTAATGTAGTTCAATGGATATCGTTCTAAATAAATTTCTGAACACATAAGAAACATTTGGTAATAAACAACATGACATTTTCCTCAAATCTCAATGAGTTGAAAATGTTTATGCGTGTTTTTTCATTTGTTTTTTTTAAGTTTATCTGTTTTAATTAACTAATAATAAATATAATATTTGAAACAATGTCGAATAAAATTTTCTATTTCTTTGAAAGTAACAGTTGTTGCTTAAATGTTGTGAAAATCTCAAATACTAGTTATATTTTAATAATACTTTTTCGTGAATTTGCAAACGAAAGCTCACCAATCCAATTACGAACACGGAATTCTAAGTAGCCGTATAAATAACACCACTCAGTTTAACCAAACCAGAGAAACGCCTATGCCTATTATAAATTGAAATATTATTTTAATTTATAATTTTTTAGACAGTTGTGGTTTCAGCTCGATTTCTCGATTCTCGATTTTTGCATTTAATGCAGTGAATCAGCGTTTGAATTGTGCGATTGGTGGTGAGTTCGATTCTCACTCGCGTTTGTAGGCGGTGTCCCACTGCGCCTCGATGGCCTGACAAATATAAAAAAATTCATATATGTATACTATTTTTTTTGTTTAACGTTTTAGTTGAAAATAGCCTAGAATAAAAAACACTTTTTAATACATCTTCTTTGTGTTTGTAGGTTGAAATAGGCATAGTAGGGAATAAACTTCACTGGCGGAAGTACCTTTATAGATATAAATCTATCTGGAAGAGCGTTCATTGAATACCTGACTTAAAAGCGAACATGATTAGGCGTAAATTCTTTCATCGTCTCCATTCATTCAGTATTTGAAAAAACACCATTATCCATGTATCATCAATCAAAAGCTCTATGTTTGCGTAAAATTATGTAATAATAATAAGATCTGTATTAAATTTATTTTTATTACATAAGACCTAAGTCAATAAGAATTTTTTTCAATGACTTAATAATATAACCGAATATTGTTGTAACATTTTATTAACGTGCCCGACTAACCTGCATAGTCGCTTCAAGCTATCTTATACCCTTGTAGGCGCAGTCGGGCCGAAACGAGGGCGCCGGATCGATAGCACCAGACACAGACACAACACGCAGCCTGGCGGCCGCGCACTGCGAGCCTCCAGCCTCGAGGCCCCGTTCGCAAACAAACAACGACTGACTCATCTAGTGAACTAAATAGTTTGCGAATGCGAAAGCGAATTCGCCGGTTGTTCAAAGTGACGTGTGGTCGTAGTGTTTTTCTACGAAGATTAGCCGCTTTATTTGAGCTTCTCCAAGATTTTTTAATCAAAACTGTGTGTTACATACAATTTTTCCAGTTGTGGTTTTTGTTTGAATGAGTGTTTTTTTTTGAAAAGTTGGTATTCCTTCAAATGTAATATGGAACAATGTGTAATTAAATTAAAAACTGAAAGCTCAAGACTTAAAATTATGCTGTGTATGCAGGTATTATTTCTTATAAAATTTATATATTTTTTTCGAATATTTTTCATATTACTTGTAATATCTGAAACATTTTAGTTTTTCAAATATCAATTGAATATATTTCATGTTTTTCTATAAAATACATACGTGTATCTAAGCGCCAATAGTAAATATGAAATTACCCAATTCGTTATCTTATGACATCTACTATGAAAATATTGTATTGAATCTCTTATTCAGCTTGTAGCTTGCTCAGTAAGAATGAAAAAGAACGCTCAGCAAGCAGAAATGCTCAGGTGGTGTGTGTGCGTTGAGAGAATGAATGATGAAAGAATGGTAAGAAAGATTTATGAAGCCAAGGTGAGTGGTACGAGAGGTCGGGTGAGACCTCGGTTGACCTTCGAAAACATAGTATCGAAGATACTGGAGGAAGGTCACGTAAAAAGCATGAGGACCCCCCGAAGGGCACGTATAAAGACGATAATGACTGGACGAGGCGAAAGGGTAAGCTAAAAAGAAACACAGCTTGTGTATTATTTATACAATGTGACAATAGTGAAGTGATTTCTGCTCAACTGACGCGTTCGAAGCTCCTATAAGAAAAGAACTGAACTGGACCGAAAATATTATATTCTATTTCAAAATACAAATTGAAAATAGCTATATATACTTTAATATTCATTCTCAAGTCGTTGTAAAACTTAAATAATCGTTTCACCGGCGTTCTTGGACAAAGTGCGGCGTTGCAAATTCAAGCAACGCGACGTCCAATTTCGAAATAGTCAAATCACAATAAGCGAAATAATTATAGGATTTCCTCAGCCCTTTACCCCTTTAAACGTGAATCCACATCGTATTTCAAATATTTATATATATACATACAGACAATAAACGATATATTCTTTATGATATTTGAATTACATTTACAAGCACCTACGCAATAAATTTAACGTTTCAACTCTACAGGAATAATATCGGTCTCCTTTGTTCCTTCAATATTCATTGCTTTATGGCGTTATTTGCGTAGATACCATATAAAATATTATAACGACTTCCTTCTTAGTTTCTGGGTACTGGAAACTTAAAGCGTCAGTATTAAATCAAAATAAGTACTTCTTTATTACATTTAAGAATAAAAAGTATATATGTCTTTAAACCTATTTTTAATAATAAGTATCGCAAGAGTACTGAAAATGTATGTACTTACTCGAATAACCTGTAAGCTAAGTGGTGAAACACAAAGCTTTCCCAGTTTGTACGTGGAAATGGGTTTTTATGGGAAATCGTGAAGAAAAAATTCTTTTGGAAGTCCCAACTGTATAAATTATATATATTTTTGTTTCTCTTTCATTTATTAATACATTTGCAATTGGTTAATCCTAAAAGAATACATTTTATGACAGGTATTCAATGTTTCAAATATTTTTGTTTATTAAAATTAAATATATAAGACATGCTGTAACTAAATATAAAATCTTTTCTTATATTTTCCCACATTTTCATTATCATCATACTTCAATATAGCGCGTAGTTTAAAGCAGTATCAATGAAATTCGACCAAACGTATCTACGGCATACGAAAATATCACACATGTATGTACATACATGAAGCAGCTAATTTCAGCTAATGACTGACATCGACAGTGAAGTCTATATATCGATTTAAAGAGATTTATTATTTTTTCTTTATTTTATATAATTAATGCACTAGACATAAAGCTACAACATATACTCATTTACGATTTCTTTTTAATTACGAACGATTGTCATGATTACATCCATAGTCAATATTTAAATTTAAAAAAAAACATTCATAAATTCTTATAAAAGTATTTATTACTCTCGTGCTCTCCGCCTTCTTCTGACCAACTTAAAATTCGCGTAGTATAAAATAAAGTGCGCTATATTATAACGTAGTTATTTATATGCTTCTATTTAATTTTTACACAATTTATTTATTTACTATATGAAGTCGGACGTGGTGCAGTCGGATAGTGGAATGAATGATTGTATTTGAATTATTTTCATTTCCTTAACCTGGCAAAGCGCGGCGTTGAGTTCCGCCACTTAACACACAACGTCTCGATATTGGCAGAACGAGGAGCATGGAGTGACTTGACTTGTTATGCGGAGTAAAAGCGTGAAGCTAAATAAAAGCTTAATTTCGTGTACATATTTATAATTTTCATAGAAATATGACTTCGCTGCAACACGTGTACAAAATTTGTTCCTTCAAATGCAATTTCATTATAAATATAAAGTGTAAGTGCCTTATTTAAACAAGCACGTTAGTTTCAGGTCCTGTGCTTCTGATTGCGCATTTGGATGCAAAACTCAAGTCAGATGGCGTCATGTCGCTAGATTTGCGTTCCACCTCGCACAGAATACAAAATTCTGTCTTTTATAATTTTGAATTCGTGTACCTAAAATGACACAAATTATTTCTGTATATAATAATCAAGAAATAAATATTGTGATAAAATTAATTTGAAACTCATTTATACAATTATACAATAATAATTTATTTATTATATTTTTTATAAATGATATGTATCTGGATGGGGGAGGCCTATTTCCAACAGTGGATGTCTTCCAGGTGATGGTTATGACGCTAATGGTTAAAAAGTAAAGTAACACGATCAATCCATTCGTGTTATTAAGATCACAAGTTGTAATTATTATAAGCAATTCCAAGCCGAAGTCAAAATAGAAAATAAAATAAAGTTCCTTTTAATACTACACAGCACCGCACGTATTTATCAGGTAATTACTTTTAAAAGTAATAAGATTACTATAACATCTTTTGAAAAAACGTATAAAAATTTTGAACGCAGCGGGATTTGAACCCGCCCCTCTTGGATACCGTCCAAGCGCTCTGACCGCTAAGCGATGCGTTCTACTACCAGCTGCGTCGAAATTATTATACGTTTTGTTACAACTTATTTATGTTTTAGCATCTCTTTAGAGAGATTTTTACAAATTTCTACTACTTAAAGATTATTAAGAAATAATCATTTAACAAGAGAGATTGCTATTTTACTTTAATATTTACTATTTTTAAAGTGTTATTCCACACTTAGGATTAGAAAACATCTTTTGAAAAAAAAAATTATACGTTTTTTCAAAAGATGTTTTCTAATCCTAAGTGTGGAATAACACTTTAAAAAAAGTAAATATGACTATAACATGATTTACGGTACTAATGACAAAACAATTGAAATATACCAAATATGTTTTTATTATCTTGATGATGACATGACTTTTGATTCCACTATTATGGCAATTTTCAATATTATGATACCCGAATAAGTTATAACGTGGCCTCATCGTGTGCTGTATTTAATTGCTAATTAAACTGCACAATAAACCCAACGCCTTACGTCAAGTGGGCGGTTATTTACAGCCATCATAAAAAGATAAAGGACACCATCAATATACGTCGTACAAATTAACAGAGGATGCAGATTTAGTGCGTCAACTGCATACTCATGCTATATCATTTTGGCTATCAAAAATTTAACACTACAACTTCATTAAGTTATCAGTAAATGTTTAATTGCAATGTCGTTTTTCTGCTCGTTACACTTTGACGTGCTTGAGATGCTCGAAATGACCGCGTCCGCTGCTTTATATCCCTTATGTCTGTTATTTTTAACGCTTGTTTGTACATACAATAAAATTTTGTAAAAGGAAAATACGACCACGTTTATTTCAACTGTAACCATTTATTTGTGTAAACAAATATTTATACGAAATTTACATTTTCCTTTGAAAATATATAAAACATACAAAGTATCGGAGCATACATTCAGCAATAGTAATAACAGCTTTCTGTATATCAGAATATTAGCATAGTACATTATACAGAATATTTCATCGGTAACATATCCAGCAATTTGTTCTTGAGAAAGTACACTTGAATGGGAAAATAGACGTTTGAACGATCTTCAATAATATTATAGCTGCAAGCATAAACTGTGGAAAGTGAACTAAGAATAAAACCATTATGCAAGCTGTATAAGTTGATCGCTTCAATTGCAGTTTATCTTTATGAGAATACTTTTAACATTAGAATAGTAGTTAAAGATCAACATTTAATAACTTTTAATATCGCCATTCAAGCTGTTTTATCTCAAGATGTATAATTATTTGACTATGAACATTAAAACAAGTCAAACCAATTAAGAATTTAA
Source organism: Dryadula phaetusa (assembly GCA_032432895.1). NCBI lineage: Eukaryota > Metazoa > Arthropoda > Insecta > Lepidoptera > Nymphalidae > Dryadula > Dryadula phaetusa. The sequence continues at coordinate 504,670 of JAOYRS010000027.1, forward strand.
AAAAAAGAAATATAAGATTTTAAATGAAGAAATACAATTAAAAATTGTTCTTATAAACATAATATATTTCCGGATTTGGCATTAGTTAAGAGCTGATTGATTTGTTACAGAACGACTGTTACTTAATTATAATTTTAATAATATTAATACGCGAAGCAAAATCTTTGTACAGGCGAATATGAAATTGGGTACAATTATAGATTATAAAAAAAGAAGCGCAGAATGCTACTTTTTAAAAAAAAAAAAATGTATAAAGATTATTAAATTGATTAAATAAATGTAACACACACTGTCATATGCTAACATACACGTTAATATGAAGCGATATCCACGTTGCTAAAGCAACGCGTTGTGTAGTTTAAACGAATATACAGTAGACAGGAAGTATCTAGTGTCAAGGCACTCCATATTCCGCTTTTCCGTAATCTCTCGAATATTGCGTGTTGAGTGGCGAAAATCAACACCGTGCTTTCTCTTAATATACTTACTATACTCGTACTCGTACGTTGATATGTCTTTATCAAAATAAGTCACTGTATGTATTCGTTTCCCAAAAAGATTTATGTAACGCTAATCTTGTAAGCCCTATTTGGTTTGTTCTTTTCAAATCGTCTTGACTCATTGTTAGTTTTAAATTATAAGTGTCACAATACCGTTATCGCCAAAGTAATCAGGTTATGTTAAATCGTGCAATTCATATGTAATTCTTTCGCAACGTACGTAGTCGTGTGATATGTATTATGGTTGGCATCTCATGATTAAGTGTTGCCATTTAACAGAGTAGTGTCAGCCAATCTTTTTTGTGTCATCATTTTTATCTTTGACAATGAAACTTAACTCTTTATATATGCTACCTTTTGGATTTGCAATATATCATTTCATAATAACCGTATTTGTATAAAAGTAGTAGGTACTTCTATATTTTAAATTTAGTACGTATTTTGACATCAAAGATTTGATCGGAAATAGATATAAAAATAAAGTTATCTTAATGTTATTTAACTTATTCTGAAACTATTTCCAACTAATTATTTATTTGGATTTTGAAGCTTCCTTTCACTGTATAAGCGAAGTAGTTTTCTTCATTTACCCGCTCTTAATATTCTTACAACATAAATAGAATATTATCAATATAAAGCTATACCTAAAAGAACTTCAATAGCACATACTGCGAATGCATCGATAAAATAGCGACGTGATCCCTTCTGAATCCGCCAATCTTTTTATGTTCAGACCGTCCTCCGTAGCGTAAGACGCAGTAAACACATGGACTACGTCTAGTGGGAATATTCTAAGATTTCACATTCTGAACGAGTCGAGAGATCGTATTATTAAAGTACTCTCTAGCGGATATCAGGGATATAGCGCGTATGGTGCATTCGAGATGCATATTGATATTTCATTTTAAATATACATAGATGTATATATTATAGAGGTTATTGTTTTGTAGTGGGAGCGTCTAACTTTAAACGTGGATGTAGATTCGACTCTCACCGAAAGATGTCTAAAATTCATGTGACAATTGGAACTCGGAGTGCTTTAACACTAAATTCTGTCTGCCTACTTCTCATAGTTTATACTTATAATAATGTTAAAAGCGTGGACATAGGGGCATAAATAAAATAATTTAGTTTGATGTAATATATATTTAGAGATATTATAGCTTTTAAGACTGTAAAACTGTAGTTAATGATATAAGAAAAAGAAAATGTCACTTGAAATTAAGCAAGACATTCAGTCCTTGGATAGTCTCTAGGGTGATGCATACGTAATGTAATGTTGGTAGAGTGGCGGAGATTCATTTAACTTTTTTAATTTATGCACGTTCAGTGTAACAGTGTAAATATAAAAAATGTCACAGCTTTTACTAAATTACAGTTCTTTCTTGGTATATTATGAATGAAAAATAAGCATGTTAATTACTGATATTTTTATTATAGATCTATATACGACTAGGTAGATTAGCATCTGCCTTTGGGTTCGATTTTAAAATGTGCTTTCGATCTATGTTTTAAAATTGTTTTAAATGTAATATATAATTTGTAAATTCTCATTCTGAGAGGGTATTTGAAAATATTTTATCTGCAAGAGCATACACTTTGATAAAATGTCTATATATTCTCATTACTATAAGACTTGAAATGTTACTAAACGTGCACGTTTCCCTAGGGAATAAACAGGCAGGTTGAAGTCACATGAAGCAGGACACACACTGGCTTAAATAATTCATAGGGTCGATACGTCCGCTGTGCCGAACTCTAATTACGGCAAACAACAATCGACTTATTCCCACCTCATGCGGTTATCGAACTCACTTCTAGAATTATATACATCTATATTCATGATAACAAGGTCGTTAATCCATCATTACGCAACAGCACTAACGTAACGTCGACCTCGTCGTACAAATAGAGCGCAGGGGGGCGAGTCACTCATAAATTCTATTTCCGCATCGTTGACTATCCTAATGTTAAAGAAGTACAATACGTAGTCACTGCTTTTGCATATAGATTATTCACCAAGAGCGATAACGCCACGCTGACTGCGTCGACTAAATTCAAAATATTCCCGGTTTAACTTTATTCAAAATAACATGGACTCCGCTGACCGTTGTAGACGAATTTTACATTCGAGATACAAGAACTCTGCGCGTCAAATATATTTCGAGCAGATATTTTCTACATGCATAAAATAAAATTGCATTGCAACTTAAAGCATTCCGCTGGGAGAATGTTTCTGTAGAAAATGTAAGTTAGCGTTGCCGGGAACTGGAGTTGGTTCTAGTTGTATTCCTTCGATTGCTCTTCGCGTATTTTATTCGAACGTTATCGTAATGAGCCATAAAGTTTTATCGCATATCGTACAGGCACATCCTCTGTTTCATTTTAGTGTTTGACGCTATGAAGCGAAAATGGTATTGTAACGACAGTTCATCTGGGTTTTGGTTTCAACTCAAAAGTTTTGTGGACAATCTATAATAAAACATTATCGTTCTTATAAAATCTAAAAAATATGCTTATTAATATAATTTTATTAATTACCTTAATATCATATGTTTGATAAAAATGTGTTTTTATGACCTTTATAGTTAATTATTTTTTTATTTGAATCAAAAAATTATGTCCATTTCCGACAAAGCGATTTTTTACCTTCTTACTATCATCGTTGAAATAGAAATTACAATTATCTAATAAATGTTTCTTTGATTAGGCTCCAACATGGTCATTTGAGAGTCAATAGAAAGCTCGACATTGGGCCGGTATCGAAGTGGGTTGTTGCAGGCAAGGCGGCAAGTAGGTGAGCGTGTCGAGGTCGTGACGTCACGCGCTTTCTCTGCGCCGCGTTCGTTGTGCAACGCCAGTGTTGAGCGTTCACGATGCGTTTGCGCACTTCTCTCTACTGTTTGAAACTATTTTAACAATAAATAACATAATTTAAGCAAGTTACCTCGATATAAATACTGTAATTTCGCTTGATCTTTCAAGTTTAAGTAAGAATTTAAAATAAATATTTTTCATTATAATTAAGAATGTTATATAAGTAACTGAGCTTATCTATGCTCATAATTTGACAAAAAAAGCATTTTATCTTTTCAAATTTAATATAATAATACGCTTGACGTTGGCGCTACATCGAAATTCATAAGTATAGTATAATTTACTTTTATGTTCCGCCGTAAAATATTTAAAGCAACACAGTTTACTGTTGTCCATAAAACAATGGAAATATGCATACATACGCTACTCATAACATTCTTTCGGTAAATAAAAAATAACTTTCCAACGAAAAAAATTTTAAAAACAAAGAAAATTTATAAATAAAGAAAACCAAAAATACCTATCAATATTGATTATCTGGCTATATACAACTTGTTTAAGTTAACAGTGTTTTTCTTATATTTATAATGAATAATTGATTATATAATTTCTAAATAAACGTTAGTCTAAAGGAACATCTGCAATAATGACGTTTGCGTGTAGGCAATTCCAGGTGATTGCTGTTGTACATTAGCCATTTTATTATAGCAAAGCAATTCTAAGTAATTCGCAATAAAGAACTTACATTCTGCTTCTATTAGCGCGAACGGTGATTATTTTTGTTAAATTCATTATCTTATTTAATGTCTAGAGATTCTAGTTAATATTATTAATTTAACAGAAATCCACGTTCCTTACGCATATATTTATAGTTATAATAATGATTATATATTCGTTAAAGCTTGCAATGTAAGCAATGCATCTCAGAATGTTTTATATTTAGTGTTTTAAGCTAAAACATCGATGCCATTGTGACGCAGTCTGACAGCGGCTGACTGTAAAGCAACGTCAGTTGCGGGCTCGATTTCGACTGGGAGAAATAATTATATTTAAAGTTTATCTTCATCTCTACTCTCTAATAAGTAAAAACAGTAAACGGAGTGTCTTCACACGTGGTTGTCTCTGACTATCCTACGATAAAGCGTGAGGTTATATAAAATCTATAATATTTTCAATAGGTACATAGCTTAAGTATATATTTTCAGTTTCTGTTTACATAAACACAACGAAACGAATGCCTGGTGCACTAAGTTTTTACAACCTTGAGTTTTGTGTATGGAGATTTGACTGATTCCACGTTATCACGATCAGTTGCAGACGTGTTAACCTACTTCGTGACAAAGAGCTCTTTTATTTTTTTTATATATTTGTTTACAAAAAAGCGACCCAAGGCTAGTTTATACGTGAGCAATGACAAGCAAGAAGTAAGGAATCAAATTATAACCGTATTTCAATGTCGCTATGTTAATAAAAACTACAATTTACGTTTTATTTATATATTTAAGATTAAATAGTTTTCAGATAATATTTGAAAATAACGCAAATTGTTGTATTTGAGGACGCTGTACGAATTATTATTTGTTATTATATGTATTTTTGTTTTTGTTACAATTTTTAATTAATTTACAAAATTCAACAACTTTGCTTAATTTTCTAATTATTTTCTCTATTTTCTAGGCTTGTTTTACTACGAAATATTGAATCTTGCAGCAATTAATTATTGATGACATTTATTTGGAATGACTGCTCCAATTCCTTAAATAAATTAAAACTAGGACCCGGTCCTGGAGAAAACTATTCCACTAGTTTGTGATTTCCTCGCATCATCATTGTAAAAAAAACACTTTAATTTAGAATAAAACAAGATCGCAAAAATTCATGAACGCCATTCATGGCTTAATAAAAAACTTAAAAGAAAGTATTTATAACAGTCAACTCAACTATTTCTGCATTTAATCATTATATCTAATATTCTGCATTACGTATAAAATCAAAATCTATGGATCTGCAATTTAGTAACCTTAGCCTATTGAAGTAAAGTTTAGTTATAACACGAGTACGTAGAGCGATGTCCTTCAATGTTAACTTCTAATCAACCTTCAGAGACAAGCTGCCTTTTAATCTGAGACTTTAACCGAATTACTCATACTCATTAAAGTTTTGCCTTAATCGTGTCGTCATTAATCCTTATCAGGGATAAAATTAAAAGAATTATTAATTAAAAAAACAACTTCATATTCTTTCTCTCGCTTAGTATGTACATTTAGCAAGCACAACTAAGTGACGAGTCATTCTAGTCTTTTTTCTTCCTTCCGGTATTCCGAATTCTAAGTATTGTCCGATGTGGTGGAAGTTAAACGAGGACTTTGTTATACCAGAGCAGGGATATGAAAACAAATCAAATTTAATCGTTTGCAGTTCGAGATCGTACCCATAACCATCACGTTTACAATTATATATCACACAACTGTACAACAGTGGCCTCGTGATAAATATAATAGAAAATTATGACAGATAAAATCAACGATTTAACTATTGAATAATTATTTTATAAAAATATTTTAGTTGCCTTTATAATTTACTACAGCTTTGATTTAAACAAAGTCTTTTTTTCTTGTTACGGTATGTCGTTTATTAAACGACCTTTCTGATCAACATCAATGGCCGCAAAAAAACAATAAACTATAATATTTACTACTTTTTGCTTACAGAAGTGTGGAGCGCGGGCGGCGGGGGCGGCGCGGCAGCATGCGGTAGCATGGACCTGAAACACGAGGTGGCGTACCGGGGAATCCCGAGCCAAGTGAAGGCGGAGCCGGGAGTCAGTCATAACGGTCTACCGAACGGTCACGTCCGCGATTGGATGGCGGGGGGCGGGTCACCGTCGCCGGCGCAGCCGCAGCCCAACGGCTACTCCTCGCCCCTGTCCTCGGGTAGCTACGGACCGTACAGCCCGAGTGGAAAAATAGGTATGTAGTTTTATTTTGAAATTGATTATGGGACTGAAGATAAGTTTACAAAAAATCAATTTATTTAAGCGTCAGAAGCACATGTACACAGCTATAATGAATTACATCAAAACAAAATCTTAGCACAATAAAAAAATAAGGGTACATTGAACTTTAAAATTCATTAAACCAAATGGACACGCAAGGTGACGATTAATTACAAAAGTATTCGTTTTATAAACTAAAATTAACAATATGCTTTTAGAACTACTAAAGTACTTGTCATCATTAAGCCTTATTAGAAAATTAATATAAGAAATCATAACTAATTCTATTAGCGATACATTTTTGTATTTCATTTTTTTAGTGTCTACTTTTATTGAAATATTGAAAATAGCACAATGTCACAAATCGAAGTCATCGTATTATTGCCATGTATTCTTTAGTAGGCGGCAGCATTATCATCTAATCTAGTTAATTGACATGATTTAAAATGAAATAAGATGCTTTTTCAAACAAAAACTTAATAAAATTTTAATTCAAATTTCTGAATATCCTCGTTTGAGCATCTAACCTACATAAGTGTATCCTAATGACACGTCGTAATCGAGCAATGGGGAGCTGAGATGGCCCCCATATTGTTAACAAAGGGTTTCCTAAGAGCATAAGCTCATTTATAACTGGCGGGTGGTCAAACAGATTTAATTGCGTTTGTTTTGTTAGTATATAAAAGTGAAAATTTCAATATAAATAAAGTTAGTTTAAATAGTGTTTAATTGTATGCAGTAATAATTATGTTATATTTTTTTTATCATTACGCCTCTTCCGCATACTGGGTGGTAGAGCCAAGCTAATGATATATCATCCGGTTCTTCTCTTTCCCACCGTTTAGAAATGTTTTATGGCAGTACCTGATTTAAATTTATTAATATTGCTTCTTTAAGTATGGTAACACTAAACTTAAAGATATCTACACTAATAACGTATTTAACAAATAAAAGGCTTTCAAATCAACCTTTATGTCTCGTTTTTGGGTACAACAAGTTTCATTAGCTATTGAATGTTAGTATTTATATTGATAATGAGAATTTTTATATGATAACTAAACTGACTGTGCCTGTTAAAAACAGTCGAGTGTACATCATAATGTTTTACTATGTTTAAAATGTTATTCCACACTTGGGATGAGAAAGTATGTTTAAAAATCGTTTAAAAATATATTTTTTTTTATAAAAAGTTCAAACGAAATATAAGCAAAACGTAGCTTAAATTTACCTTTTTACATAACTATAATTAAAATTTTATAAATTTAAACGTCAAGTAACGAGCAAAATATTTTTACTTAAAATTGATAAAACACATCAGGATACAAAAATTATGGAATTATTTCAACAACATTTTATTTTTATTTGTCGTAGTCGGGCAGAGCTTCTATAAAATTACCGAGCAAAATTTATCGCATGCAGTCACGCTATACACTCTTTAAGCTGCTAATTTTTCGTTTCCAAAACGTTTGGAATTTTTAACGCTAAAGTAGTTGAATATAACGAGTTATTTTAATTTTTTTTACATTAAATTTATTTTTGGCGATGTCATAATATGGTCAAAAATTCAAAATTCCTCTGAGGGTTTAGAAATTTAAATAAATAAAAATTATTGTCTATATTGTGCTAATTTTAAAGTGTTATTTCACACTTAAGATTAGAAAACATATTGAAAAAACGTAAACATAAATAACATTAATATTTTGACGCATGGCTTAGTTCAGAGACAGGCGCGGATTCGCTTAAAAAATTATAAGGATTTTTCAAAATGTTTTTTAAAAATATTATCTATTAATTTCCTTTGAACGTAATAATATATCACTAAGCGCTCATTGCCAGCAAGGTAACATGTACAAAATTCATAAAAAAATATATATTTATATTATTGAAATTTTATATTAACTTGACCCCGCATTGACATCATATCAAGGACACATTTTTTATCATCGCATTCCTAAACGAAAACAAATCGCAAATTAGTAGACGGACAGACCTCCGATGCAACGAGTTATGTATGTGACAACAGGTCTTTTTACTTTGGCTACTTTTATCAGTGTTAAAAGGATTTTTCCGTATCGTTATCGTGCCAAACTCGATAATGAGGGCAACGACCTAAGTATAGCGTGATATGCCAAGATAAAGTATATGTACTTATAATTTCACTGAAAAAACAAATGCATTAGAATACGAGTTTTGACTTAAAATATAGTTTTGTATTATATTTTGCAAATGCTATATTTATTTTATTACTTTTTTTTAAATAGAATAGATTAATCGTACAAATTTGGTAAAATAGTAACGTGAAGCTAACTCCGAGTATTATATATATTTTTATCAATTCACATGTTCTTCCAATATAAATTAGCTGTAACACTGTATGCTAGACTTCGCGAGCCTCCACTAACAATGTTAAAAGGCAATTCATCTAGATAATAAACTATATATAACCTTGAAAACAAAGAGTTATAAAGCTTTAAATATTATCACATAAAGCTGTCTGTCGATTGACCAGTCAGTATTGGCTTCAAGTAATAATAAAATATACTTTAAGATGGATAAATCCGAAAATATTTTTACCTTCAACTTTATTGTACAAAAAATAAAGAAAGAGACTTTCGGAGAAACAATTAAGAACAGCTTGTCTGGTGTCTCACCGAAAACATTTGCTTCCACTAAAAGCGTCGTGTTGCGCCTCGGCGTCCCTCATTAATTCCTCGTTAAAATTTATTTCATGACACGGTGGACGGTCTTTGCGAAATAAAACACCGTTGGTATTATCTAAATCTTCGTAATGTGAACAGGTCAAATTGCTATTAATGTATATTTCAACTGATATACGAGTATAGGTAGGTACTAAAATATACATTTGTATAATGTCTCGATTTTGAGAGGAAAGTTGTCAACGGAGTATCTTGACACTAGGTTGTCTTTGTCTACCCTGTTATACAAGATATGCTTATTTTTTTATACTAAAAAGTTTTTGATTAAGTTAAGTTGTTGAATCAATACAAATATCATTGCCTCTTTGATTTAATCGCGGTAATATTCTTATTCTTCGTAACAGAATATTCTATTTTTATATCTACCTATTTATATATTCGTATGATGTTAAAATACGCGTTTTTCCTAGCTACAAAAGAAATAAATAAAAATAGCTATAATGTTAGATGTGAATAGACTTTTTTTTAATAATAATTAGTAAGACTTTTCTAACTACAGTAGACATTGTCTTCAGTCTCGTAACTATATGTTAATATATACCTATCTAAATAAGAATTAAAACATTATTTTCTGGATTTTTGAATTCATCCTAACATTACATTAAAATAATATAGAAAATTCTTTAAGTTTTATTTCTATAGTCACTTTCTTAATAATATCTACTTGTAGTTGCGGTGATTAAGTACAGTGCAAAGATTTTCATGATATCAACATAATAATGACACGAAAACTTTCTATTTTTCAAATGATGTCATTATAAAAATTTTAAAGTACTCGAGAGATCTAATTTGATTTTTGAAACGAACTCAGCGCAATGCAGCGTGGGAGTATGCAGTACGAAAATATTTTTAAATTGCACTCAAAATAAGATTTTTTATTGAATGCCACATTAACGGGAAACCATTATATTTAATGTTGTTTACATCGTTCTACTACAATATATACTAAATGTACGAGTAATGTTCTTCCAAGATAGTTATAAAGCTTACCACTCTAGAGCTTTAAAAAGCTCAACCTTGAAAAATGATTCAGTGTAACATGAGAAATATAAGAAATTTACTAATAATATATCTCAGACCAAATATCATATATCAATCAGTACGGCCATGAAAACCTTCAATACAAAAGGATCCGAAGCAATAGCAATAACTTCGAGAATACGTGCACTCGATAAAATATCTTAGTTGCGGTATTTTACAGTAAACCGTACGACTAGACTGCAGATGTATCGAACATTTTATGCATCGCCTATGTTTCTTTAATATTTATGTACTGTCCGTGTTAAGCGTTGTTGCTGCACTGTTAGCCAATTTAGCCTTGTCTTAGCTATTGGTACGAGTTAATTGTCATGGTATTTTAACTGAAATAGATCTAATATATATATATATATATATATATATATATATATATATATATATATATATATATATATATATATATATGAATGTAATATGCTTAGTGCTTTATTGTAACAAAATCTGATTCTACATTTCAATGTACGACATTCCTAACAATATTATCAATATAGAAGCCAATTTATCCAATAGCGATGTACACGCGTGTGTCTCAGCAAGATGCAATACCAGTGATCGTAATAAAGATTCCGTTTCGATTGTGATACACATATATTGCCAATATCATTTGATTTCCTGTGAAATTAAACGTTCGTGCGGAAAAAATAATATATACTTTAAGATATTATTACTGAAAAAGAACTTGAATAACAAAGGAAACAAACATATTATTAACGATTAAATATTACCTTCTTTAAATATCATATAATTTTCAATAATATTTACTTTAAATCTTCTTACAGTGTACTTATTTCAATAAGTTGGCACTAAATATAATATTAAGTCAGGACTTCATGAAGATTTTGTGGTTCATTATATCATCCCACGCGAACACCCGATAACATCTCTACGCAAAGTCCGTACAGCAATTGTGTTGACATGCTAAAATTAATATTATTATTTTTATGATTTCGAAAACAAAATAAAGTAATGCCTTTTTTTTAAGATCACTTACTTTTTATATAAAACAATAAATCAAATTGTAAAAAATGCCACCTTGGCAGACGCTTTGCTGACGTTCAATTGCAATATTGAAGACACAATTTCAAATATTCTAATTCTGAATTGCATAAACAAATAAAATTATAAGTATATTTTAATTTTGAAGTATTAACTATACTTCATTATATTTTATATAAACTTATAGTAAATAATTAAACAAACTAACTAACACAATGGGATAATATGTGAATAACGTACACTATCTACTTTCATTAGACCTATTTAAGCAAAAGCCCTTTAATAAATATAATTAGAAAAGTATTTATAAATAATAAGCAGTATAAGTATCAATTTCACTACTACACCTTACAAAAATATTACGTAAACTGCAAATTAACTCTTTTTTCAGTTCATGGTGTATTAACGAATGTACATATACACTCATAGTGTTTTCCTTGTACGCATATTTCATAAGCACTATTGTCTATCGGTGCAGAGGCCAAGGCCGGCGTTATCGTACGGTTGAACCCGTGTGAACTCGCAGTGAGGCAATATCTGGTATAATGTGCGCGTTCTAATCTGCCGCTCGTTAGCGTTGATTACGCCCCTGTAAAAAGGTTTATTGATGTAATCTATGTACGATTTGTTTGTTACTTGAGATTTCTCTCCGATTTTCTAAGAAATGGTCTTATTTGACCAATCGAATATTTACTAATATTTTTTTTTTTCTAATATTGTTAATAAACGCTTAAGACACTTAAAGATTAAGAAATAGGAACGGCCGTGTGAGCCGCGTTCGTAATAGACGTGCAGTTGTGGCCTTGTGCGCAATATTTTTGCAACATCACAAATTGACGAACATTATATCAATATATTTTTTTTTAGCTTTACGCTTTTTATCCCGCATATAGAGTAGACAGAAAGTACGTAGTGTCAAGACACTCGGTACTTCAGTTTCCACTGAATTTAAGACATTGCGTGTTGAGTGGTGGAACTCAACGCCACACTTTGTTTTGTCAGAGCGTGGAATTGAAAATAATTTAAATATAAACACTTTCCTGAGTGGGGATCGAACCAACAACCGATCGCGTTTACAGTCAGACGCTGTCACACTGCGCCACGACCGGCCTATTTTTATATCAATATATTTTGTGTATACATATATCTAGTAGTTTTTCCAATATATTGTTTTAAACATTATACGCAACATTCTTCCCATGGAATTTGCTTATTGAAACCAACGTTATAAATTGGATACTCAATTATGCAACTCTAAAGTAATTCTGAATTACTCAAGACACAATATTCTAGAAAGGCAATGGTTGTAGAAAAGATATTTAAAAAAATAATTTTATGAAAGTTATAAGTAGAAATGTAACTGTTTAATGTTTACGTGTGTATGTAAACGTTTAAACCCAATTTTATTTAACAAGTCGGTTCTTCCCAGATTAAGCGACTACGCGAACTTAGATTCTGCGATGCGCATATAGCTTGCTCTTTGTAGGTCATTAATAGGGCAAATGTGTCGACACGTATGTAAGTATATACTTACACATATATAATATATTAGCAATGAAATACAAAAGGATAATTTATTTTCACACCATAGTAACGGAAGTGGCAGTTGGAGCTCATTTACGTTGGGCGGAGCTCGAATAATGGAGCGCACGCGCATACAAACGCCATTGTGAAGAATTCAAAGCCGAGATTGAGATAGAGATGGTATAAGGTGTTTTTGACTACCACAAGTGCTTATTATGTTGCGTAAATATTTAAATTAAAATCTTTTACAATAGCTAATTTAAATATAAGGATTTATATAAAGACATTATTATTTTTTTTTCAACTTCATTTAAAAACATATATACATTTAATATGTCTATATAATTTTAAAAAATAAAATTATTGATATTTATAAAAATCGTCTAAAGAAAATAAATAAAAATACTTTTAACTGAATAAGTTCAGTAACAGTTTCTATTAGAGTCTTAGTTCTGAAACAGGATCGTGAGCGGAACTGATGTACAAACAATCGTACAAGCCCAAGCTGACATTTCAATACTTTGTTAAGTGCAATGTTTTACATATATGGTGTTCAGATCTCAGAGATCATTACGCACGACATTATTAGGTTATTTATGTCTTTATTGAATGAATGTTAAGCCATAATCGGAAAATCTCCTGAAAAGAAAAGACTTGTTTGTGCCTATATGTTCTTAATAAGGTTATGTAACTATACTACCTTTAAGAATATTCTGTCTGTAAATATTTTAAATTGCACTAAAATATAATGATTTTTTATTTTTTTTAACTCCACGCTTTTATCACGCGTAGCAGCGGAGATAGAGATTACCTAGTGTCAAGACACTCCACGCTCCTTTCTCTCCGTATTGGTTTCCCCCGAATTCGAAACATTGCGTATTTGTCTTACCAGAGCAAGGAAATGATAATAATTTAAAAATAATCATAACTGGGAATCGAATCCAAAATCGGTCGTGTTTGTTGTTACAATGGAAGTGCAACTTGAAACTCGAAGTGAAATTACTTTAAATTTGCCTGTAATATTTATTCAGTTTAGGAAATTAGTTCTTAAAATTAGTGTAGCTAAAAATACCTACATAAATTTAGTATTGCCCATAATTTCTGCAATGTAAAATCCGTAGCGGCAAATTGGCCTGCATCCTTCTGATACTTGTGGCGAAATGATATTAGCCTGTCTATTATTCAGTAAATACACATCATTTCTATTGATAGCAAATCTTTATGACCGTCGCCCAACGCACAATGATATAATACTGGAGTGGAGTTCTCTATATTGTTTTCAAGCACCAGAGCGTAAAATTAGTCACACCGCGTATGTATAGAATACAATTATATAAGTGTCTCCAATTATAAAACATATGTGTTTATTTATGTAAATATGTATTTATTAATTTTTTTTTGTATATCTTAAGCTCTATGTATAATTTATTTTCTCTTTGCTTTTAAAATTTGTTTAAAAAAGGAAAAAATAATTCCTATTTTATTTTATACAAACGTTTGACTGTGTATACCTCTTTGGAGAAAAGTTAGTCCGATACTGTGCACATAGCTTCACGCTTTATTCTTAGCTGGGTAGTTAGATAAAAGGAAGCGACAAACGCTTAGGTTCCATATTAACTGCTCCTAAAATTTGTATAAACAATTTAAAATTCTAAACACAAAAAAATAATTGTAACGCTTCATTCCCTTCGCCACCATCTTCATAATCAGGAGTAAATTACAATCATAAACAAATTAATGAGCCTTTATGTTCCAAAGGTAAAACAATCTCGTTAAATTTCGGTCGCTTAAGTAGTCATTGTTGTTTACGGAACAAACATTTTAATTAAATTTAAATCTATTCCACTCTATAAATGTTTCAAAATTAATTTGGAAACCGTGAAATACTTTGCCGACGGCGAGTCGCAGGAAATTTTGCGTTAAAAGCGTTTAACTTCCATGGACGCTTAATTAAGATGTATTAGCATTGAATCTAAATATCATTAATGACGAATTTAGTTAATCAATTAAGTTTATGTAATTAGAGATTTATTTTGTAAACGTAATAATTATTGAAAAAATGTATCAACTTGAGTGCGCGCTAATTATAGATTTAATCATCTTTCGATGTTTTACATTCTTGCGGACTTATATTTTTTCTTACTTACTTTCCGGAAATATCCCTATCTTTTATCAGTTATTGTTTAATCGTTTACTAAACCAAAGCCTTTGAAGAACTTATTTAACTGTTACTTTGTTGCTCATATACTCCATAATATTATATAAAACGGTAAACACTATATAGATATACTTATTATATACAAAGGTAAACCACATTACATAGGTACACATAACTACCTGGCCAACTACTTTACGAAATATACCCCACATGTTACTAAGTAACAGCTATTTCGGACTAAGTTAACCTCTTCTATAAAGTTTCGACGTAACCTTTGGCATTACAATTCATTCTGGGTAATGAGCCATTAAAGGCCGACTCGTTCGAGATACGCATCTATTGTGGCTGAAAACATTGTTGAATTTCTAGTTAGTTTATAATATACAAAGTATTTAAAAGTGGTATACCTATAACATAAAGTTTATTCAAGCTTAAATAAGCGTAGCCAAGGCGTTACCTCCGCTATAGACGTCATTATGGTGGCGTGAAAATATGTTTAGCTGAACAAGGGAATTGCAGGATAAATTACTTTTCGAAAGAATTATTTTGTATAATATATAATTTTTATAATATGATTATATTTTTTATGATCAAAAATGTCGCATCGATATGGTTAAATAAAGTGCGGTGTTTGGTTCCGCTGAATATCTTTGAATTTTCTAAAAATTAGCTTTAAGTAAACAATATTGTGATTTCTCCTACATACTCTACATGTATAGAAATAAGTAAAAATAAAAGAATATTGAGCTTAAAATAACTAAAATAGTTTTTCTAAACGCTTTTAATTATTTATATACTTTATAGTATACCTACAGACGCTGTTAAAGCCGTACTTTAGTCCTTAGAGACATACGTCTTATGTTCTATTCGTATGTCGATATACGCATGTCTGGGATGAAACAAGCGAGTCGTGGGGTAGGTCAGGAAACTAGGCCGAGCCTCTGCCCCATTTACATCCCGGGCGAACGCTTACATAGTATGTAATCTTATAATTTATATTATTTATATAAAGGTTTTTGTTATTTTTAGGTGGAAATAAATATCTTATTATGGATCACGTATAATCATTTTTGTATTCGTATTTATTTTGACGTTCTTGAGTTCTTATATTATTGGGGGACGATATTAGCTTTACTTATCATGTAGTGGTTATGGCAAATAGCTAGGTTTATAAAAATGATAATATATGCTCAGAAAAGCACTTGCGAGCTATTATCGAACCTACAATAATAGCTTATTATTTTCATTTTAAGGAAGTCCAGTAGGAATAACAATCTCTATTTATAAAACATATGTATAATGTCCATACAACATCGTGACACAGCATTTTTAACTGAAACATACTTTAAATCTCTTCATAATAGCAATACAATTATTAAATTATTCAGTTTGTTCAAAAATTGTTCAAACCCAGTTGTTCTTTTATTCTTTGTGTTACATTGTTCAATTTAAATAATATTTGTTTTCTTTTCAAACAATGAAACATAATAGAAATTTGCGTATAATTGCTCTACTTTTGCCATAATTTTAGTAACTACTTATTCGTTGAATTGTTAGTGTTTTATATAACCAATTTATTTATTGAAAACAATTAAATAAGGATACTATTACAAAGAATTCATACTTTTAAATTCAAACATTTTTAAAAAACGTATTAAAAAATTAGACGAAATGGGATCCAAAACCATTACGTTATTAATAAATGTTTTCTGACTCTAAATATAGAATAACACCTTAAAAATAGTAAAAAAGTTTCATACTTTATTCAACTTTATTAGAAAAACCATCAAGTGTCAACGTTCCTTTACTAGCAATAGTGTAGTTGGAACGTTATCAAAACGTATCTGACATTCTTTTTACATTTTTGTTCTAAATTCAAATATATAAAAAAATTCTACTAGTATTTAGTACTGACTGACTGACTGACTAATGACAATTTAATTACAGTAGTGTGTCAATTTTTTGTAATGTAAAAAAAAAATAGATTAAATTTTATAAAATATAAAATCAGTTAAAAATGTCTCCTTTTTGTATTTTTTCATGAACTGCATTATTTGAGAGCTTGACGACAACTCCTCTTCTGCCGCTGTCAGGCATTTTGATAGTGTATCATTAGCATATCATTTACATAGCCTTCTTGTCTCCCAGACACACACAAGAGCCTCCCGTGGCAACTGGCAATTTTGAGCCTTCCGAGTGTTTAAATAAACTATTTATATTCCTAAAACACTAAAATTATAAGAAGTAGATGGTTATCTCCTTAAATGTCATTAATTTATGTTAAGATACACACACACATATATATATATATATATATATATATATATATTATTGACTTCCTTTTGTGATTCGACAAATCAATTTGTACACACTTACAGGTGTTTACAGATATATCATATAAATTAGAATTTTAGGTAGAACGAACCCGCTAAAGAGAAGTCACCTGAAATCCACGTATTTCCAGTAACTTCAAAATGACTTGAGGTAGACTAATTTGGTGATGTTTACGCTTGACTAGTGGTTTAACGGACTTATATTGTCGATAATTCTAGTTGTTATATCGATATGGACTAAAAGATAAGGTTTAGTTTATATGTCTTTTGAACAATTTTCAGGATAGTTTTCTCAATAAAGTATCGTTATTAATATAAACAAGTATTCTCTACGATTTTTTTAATAAAATGATTAATATTTTCTATCAGATACTCGTAAATAATTCTCAACTTTCATCTTTTATAAATATATATTAATACACACCTATAAACATTTGTACATATATAATTTGAAACATGTTACTGTAATCTGTATATCGTTTTCAATCTACATAAACGTCTCAAGTAATATGTTTATCGAGATATCGACATCGATTATCAACGAGCGCTTTCACTAGAGGATTGCATCCATACGCATTAGCCTCATCCGTATTCAAGGGCGAGCCGCCCGCCTGCAGCGTTCCAGAACATTCATTGCACTGACGTAACGTCTTGTTATATGTGATTTTTGTCGGGAAAAGGCAATTTGTACGATTGTGGTATATTGTACAGCAGAAACAGTTCCTTTTTAACTTTACGCGATTCCATTTTACGCTAAATACGAGATACCTAGTTTTTGTGACACTGTTAAATTTTCTTGTTAGATCCGTATCGCACAGCAACAACAATGTGTGATTCTGAATTTATTTGGAGGAACGAGATAGGGAAAAACCCTATACTTCCACTTTTACCCATAACTTGGAATTGATGAAATAGAGCAAAACAAAATAATATTATATACGCAAAATACCATTGTATATGCAAAATAGCAATTTCATACACCCAGACATTATGAACCTAAATTTAAAAACAAATGCATCAAAACGCATTTGTTTATTTCAACAAAAAATATATGACTACATTGGGAAATAAAAGTACTCATTTAAATATGCATTTATATCTAAAGTATTATTCTTTATTTACATACATTACATACATTATATACATTTTTGCTATACAAACTAACTATAATTTACAAATTAACATTTAAATACTAAAACTATTATGAAAATTTGAAGGAAAATCTAAATATAAACGTTTCACAGACGTAGCACGAATGCAATTATTTTATACTCTACAGTAAAACTTTACTGCGTTACTTCATTCGATACAATTAGTAGTTTACGTTAAAATACTCACAAAAGGCTAATATACATTACGTTGAAATATAAAGGAATAATGTTTCACAGATAAAGTGGTTCTCACAATAGAAATTTAACTATCCGCAAACCAAAGCGTTAACGACCACCGCGCGAGGTCGAGTCAATTTAAAGGGCAGTTTTAGCCTTGAGTGTGTAACGCTTGTGTGGATGAAATAAAAAACAACGCTTATTTTACAGCATTTTTATTATTGAAAGTCGTATTTTTTAACTAATCCTTGTAACACAGTACCGTGTCTAATATAATAACCTAATATAAGCTTTATAAGATTCTAGTGCCGCGTCCTGAACCACTAAAAGTGTTGCCAATCAATGATATCACACTTCTACATCTTTGGAACTTAATGGTTTGGTTCCAATTTTAATATAAAGTTGTATATATTGTCATCATATTTAAATAATTTATATGTAAACATAAATAATTGTGTTAGATTCCATTTTACCTCTACATATATTATGCAAAGAAAATAAAAGTATATTTCTTGTTTCAGGTAAGCGGACGGTGTTGCATTTGTGTATTTTACTTCGACATACATAAAAAATGAAGGTAGGACAATTTTATATCTGTTTCAAAAATAACAAGCAAAAGAACGACGCTGATAGACGTTAAAGAAAAAAGTTACATTTTTTTTTTACTTATATTACTAGAAATCCAACGTTGAGAAAGGAAAATGTACATCGACTAATAAAACTTATTTAAAATTTGCCATTTTAAATGTTATCAAGTATATCTAATATTTTATGTCTCTTTCTATACTAATAAGAGTAACAAATTTAATGCATTACACAATAATAGTTTCACAATTTAGGTTCTGTTAACAAGATAAGGAACCGCAGGAGAAATGCAATATTCATTACATTAGAAAGTGTCGCGGTTTACACGATACCGCCCTCCTATTAAATGTAGATACGGCGTTAGGAATTTTGTAGTTACCTGAATTGCCACGCCTTGCATAAAATGACTAGCTGTGTAACTTTTTGAATACTTTTTAAGCAAAACCAGACTGAACATTTTTTGTTAGTTTTTGTATAACTTATGCTTATTTAAAATATATTTAATTTAAATTCTAATTAATTAAAAACAAAAAAATAGTTGTAAGATAAAACGATTTATTCTTTCTGGACATTTATATATTTAAAATCTTATCTATAATAGCCTGGAAAAAAGGTCTATTATTTATTAACAAAGAAACTATCACAGTTCTCGGACTGATTTCATATAGTCAGTATCGGCTAGTCAGACGTATCAACTACGATTAGGTTAGATTTACATATACTTTATATACATTAAAGTCTAAAATCAAAATGTCACATAAAAAAATACTATTTTAAGGAAATAATAAATTAGCCAAATATTAGCTATACGAGACGTCATTGATATTTTTTATTCTTGTTTGGTATATTTTTGCTATAATTTATGTTGATTTAAAACTATAAGACTGAATTTGATCGACTTGTGTAATCGATTTCCACATGATTTAAAAATCTATATACATTAAGTTTCTCATTAGTTAAGCCCTATCACAATAGATGGCGCTCTTACTTATACTTCCAACAGATATATTAAAATTAAGCATTAATGTAATTGCTTTTTTTATTCATACTGTATATTTACAATATATTTTAAGTTATCCTGAATTGAGAGAAAAGTGGAATGTCAACCTAGGCTTATCGCATATGCGATTTTGGTGCAGTGAGATAGGGTCTGACTGCAAACGTGATAGGTCTGAGTCCGATATCACTAAGCAGAATTCATACGTCTTATCTGGTAAAGTAAAGCGCATCTTTTAGTTCTGTCAATTGACTCACAGTGACTCAAATTCGGGCGGGAAGCAGCGATCGGAGTGTCTTCAACACTAGGTCTTTGACTACCTACTACTGCTACACGGAATAAACCATAAAACTGCTTGTCGGTTCAGGTCTAACAAATCCATATGATGGCATATTTATGTTTTTGCGGAATATTTATTTATCTACGGACATCATGTCAATAAGTCTAAACTGATAGGGCAATAATGTTATATTTGCGATATTAAGACGACAATAGAATTAATTTACCGGTTCACTCGCTAAAGGGTGTGGTATTTAAAACAAAGCGACGCTTCCCACCCCTTTATTATGATTTGACATTTTAATGGTTCCCTAATGGAGATGTACAATGCATAAACAAAATTAGCAGCGGCATTTACATTTTAAATTTAAATAGGAAAAATTATTTCAAGTAACTTTATTTTAGTTATATTTTTAAAATGTTAGGTAATAAATTACTTATCAGACCGTCTTGATTCAGTGTGTTACACTCAAGACTCATCTCACTGTAAACGTGATATTTAAGTTTGATCCCCACTCGGAGAATAATTATGTTTAAATTACTTCTATCTCTGTATTGATAACTTTTTGATTATTTTTATTTCTCTACTCGAATAAAACAAGGATTGTCTTGAGTATCTTTTCTCTTTTCCTGTCCTCCTATTTGGCAAAAACGTGAAGCTGTGAAAATATCACAATTAAAAATGTACAATCTCTTATTTTAAATAATATAAGAAAGATCTTAAATTCAGTAATAAAAATATCAAAATTTTATATTAAAACACAAACTGAGCTTAACTTTAATATTAACAAACGTAAATTTGCTTTTCATTCAAAAAATATCGTATTTAGGTACTTGACCCATTAAAATATCCACTTCATTTTAGTTATTGGCTAAAAGATTGTTCCACTTCATAGAAATAATATTTTAAATTAGTAGGCGTCAAAACACTTTCTATTACCAATTATATAACATGACAGCCACCATATAGAGCGAGAGCTAAAAACGAATCAACTTTAGATGCGTCAACTACTTGACTTCAAACTTTAAGTACATCTAAAGCAAAGATTGGACACACAGCGAGATAAACTGATAGTTCTTATTACGTTATGATAAAGGCTATAATATGGTATTACCAAGCAAGAAGTATGCACGCATCGAATTTCATTAGGCGAGTTTACTTGACGGCCAATGAGTAATGGCCCGATGAGATCACTTTCAAATGGTGCTAATTTAAGCCAACCAACAACCCTGAGTCGTTAAACTCTGTTGTCTTGCATCTTGGTACTGAAAGCAGAAAAGCATATAAATTGTTTTATGTGAAACTATTTGTACTGAATTCAAGTATTTTAAAATATCAAAATATGCACAACTAATCCGTTTAAAATCACAATCTGGTTATATGAATTGTTGTTATACTTATAATTTTATGAAGCAGAATTTATTCAAAGTTTTTTTTACAATTTGTCAATTCATTTAAATTAATTAACCAAGGTAAATTTATTGTTTGTTAAATTTAAGAAATAGGTTACAAAATCGATCTTATCTTTCTCGATTATAGAAAATAATAGAAATGATTGCTGCGTTGTTGTTGATGTTTTAATAAGAACGTAAGAAATCAAGTGTTTAAATTATGACATTGTAGCAATCAGCAAAAGATTTCACATTATATACTGGTTGAACCGTTTTTAACATTAAATAATAGCATGTATTTTTAGTTTTTATTCGACAGACTGAGGTGTTTAAACTATTATATATTTGTAACACGATCACAGTGGTGTATTAAACATTAATATTATACAATGGAAATTAATATTCTTACAATTTCTTATTTGCAGGTAAATAAAAATAGCGCCATCTATTACGCAATGGCAAAACTATACCGTATTATTGCGTAGTGCTGACATTGACCGCTAGATGGAGGTGCTAGTACTTATGATGAATGACGCGCGGTAAACGAACGTTCTTGAACGCGCCGCGGGTTCAGAGTCACTACCATGTGTTACTATGGTAATATTACGTTACTATACTAAACACAAACGACTTAACTTAAATAGTTAATAGATTAAACAGTAATAGGCTACTATTAAGTTGTTTTAAATGGTAATAGTTACTTTAACTATTGCTATCGTATATTTATTCAAAATCAATACAAATTTAAAACTAACTACTAAATGATATTTATACTTCAGCGGTAATTACACGTCCTTAATATAGTTTATAAGAAACCGTTTGATTATTTGTTAATCATAAAGAAAAAATATCAAAGTTTACCTATTAAACTTCCTAATATATAGAAATAAATAATACTCACATATCTAGTTTTCAATGCTCTTGACATTTTTGTTACTTAAATTATACACTTAATTGACCTCAAAACATTTCCGTAATTTCAACTCTACGAATTGGATATTGTTTCGAATTCTTTTGACTATCTGCAAGAAAACTATAGGTATATTAAGTTAGCACGTTTATTTATAACTTTATTTACTTATGTTTAACGTTAGTAAAAACTTAAAAAAAATGACTTTTAAGTGGAGGTCAATGTACTGTAAATATATAAACATAAATTACACATACGCTTTGGTTTTATTTATACAATAAACTTGTATTCAAAGTTAATTAAGTTACGAATGAACGTTGTGAATCGGTTTACGAAGATATATATAAATTGCTTATAAATTTTTTAAAGTGTCGATAGATGGCGTTACTAGGTACTCTACTAAATTAAATTTATTTTACAAACATTTCTATTAAGACTGTTTTCTATATGACTTACATATAAGTCTCAGTGTCAGTATAGATATATAAAAGTGGGTAGGCAAATATAAAAATAAATGTTGTAATAATAATTTTATTTTAAGCTAATAACTTTATCTGTCCTACAAGTGCCTTTATCTGTAACTACTAATTTCCTTTTTAATCACTAGAATGACTAACAAAATAGGAATATCATGAAATTGAGCCAAGTAATATGCAGAAAGGCAAACAGAAGTTTATAAATATATTAAAATTTCTAACGAAACTCAAAATTGAATCTGAACTACTTAATGAGACTACCGAAATATTTATATTTCAAATAGACACTTGTTAAAACCATTCGCACAATTGTTGCCTGATAGTTGGCAAGACATAAATTCATAAAAATAGGACATTAGGGTATATATTTTACGTTATAAACCGAATTGACATTTTTAAATTACAATTTAAGTGACATTATGTTGACAAACAAATTTATCCTGATTTAATGACATTTCTACTTTAAAATATATTTTAATGCAGAAGTAAATCATACAACTCGACTTACCTTTTGTAAATTTTAATACTTTAATAAATAAATTATATTTATAGTAAATAAAACTATTTAATAAACTATAAAAACTTCTGAAAAATATTATTCTTAAATTATACACGATAATTCCTATAAGAAGGTTGTCTATTTATAAAAACCTCAATATGTTATTTCTAGGTTTTTAATATAAAACGCCAAAGCCGTCTTATGTTGACAAAAATGCCACCCCTTACCACTGCCAAGAGGTTCATAGCATCGTAGTTTATTTTCAATACAGATACCACTTATGTATAGTACATAGGTATTTACACGTTCTGTACATGTTCAATTATGAGTAATGTGAACATCACGCTTGCGGTAGATATATGGTCCGATAGCGATTTTACACGGCCTTAACGTCTAATTATCTAGAAGAGACTGCAAAACATTGAGTGCAACTTGTGTTACTTTCGCTTTAGCTTTCACTATGTACTATGTATAGTCATTAATTTCTAGTCATTAAATTCAGTGAGGTATTGTGTAATGTGAAGTTATTGATGTAATTATTGTATATCGTTACAAATTTTATTTTGATACAAATTTTATTATATTTCTTTATAAATGTTATAATTAAAATGTAATGTATTATATTTAGTGTATTTTTGATACACAATGTATTAATTTTAGAATTTATTTTATAAGAACATTCTTACTTAAAAATATTTAAGACTTGAAGAATTTTTTCGTGTAATATAAATAAATGTACTCTTGACCAAAGTTGCGAAAATAAAAAAAAACATATTTCCTTTTACATGCCTTCGTTAATTTTAATTTTGTTATTTATTTATAGCGGTAACGAAGTTTTAAAATAAATTGGTAGGTAGTAGGTTCTATTTCAAGTCAGATAATGTCGTGATAATCGTGAAATTTCTATGTCTATTGGATGTTAATTGCTGCACCTATATCTATGCCTTGTTCTTCATAGGCGTTTTTTTTACTAAGTCAAATTATGAAAATCTTGCCTTCAGTTAGTTCCTTATTGTCTTCCACTTAATTCGAACTTTTATAAGCGCCGTTGTTCGTGCAAGCATAGAGAAAGCGGTTACCTGGTTACGCAGGCTGCTGAGTAGCTAGCAGTGGATTGTTATGTCCTTTATATAAAGCATTACAACTAGTATTTCAAGGTTATAGAAGTTATAAATGTATTATTTATGTAATTACAATAATAATTTTTATTTAGCTTAAAGTACTTGCAGCTGTGATTATGATAAGTTTAAATTTCGACGTTTTTTCGTTTAAACATCCGTCAGCTAACGAAACAAATTGTGAGTACTATACAAAATTGTTAAACGTAACCAAAAATAATTAATGAAACCAGAAATATTGTGTTACGCTTCCATTAATTTAGTGTTAGACATACCGCAGAGGCAATTCCTGTCACTTTGGTCCTGGTAATGATCTCATCGTCGCATTCTGTGCTGATGATTAATGCGCGTCGCTCATCGTTTATAAATTATGTACTATATCAATATATTTACGTGGCCGCGGTCGTACTGCTCGGAGACGTTATCCGTCGATCTCTAATTGAAGGAATTATAGCAATTTATGGCTTTAGAATTGGCTATTTTGTTAGAAGTGTTACGGAAATTTGATTCTTCTTTTTTTGTTATTTTTTCTTTATTTCATGTTTCATTCTTAGTTTTTTTAATTGTAAAATATAAATAATATATAGTATAAAATTATATTTCAATTACTTAATAGTTGTAGGTTACTTAAATTATGTGTACGGAGTGTAATTATATATATATATATATATATATATATATATATATATATATATATATATATATATAAATTAATTATATATATATATAATTATTTATATATATATATATATAATAAAATTAAATATATATATATATAATATATATAAAATTGTCTGAGTTTGCAGTAATTCCATCACATTCGCTGTTCTAGGGAGATAGCCATGTATCTTGTAGTCTAAATTGAGTAATTAGCAAAATTGTTCTTGATAAAGAAGAAATAAAATGAATAGAGTTCAACGATTCATCTCGTGTCGCCTGCAATTTTATAATTCGCTTTATTGTTTAAATAGTTCTTTGACTTATTTTATTATGAGGTGGGAAAATTGATGCTATTGTTTAGATTCTTTTATGTTTCATAGCTTTGTAAGTTTTTTTAAACATTTCATAGAAATATACTCAAAGTAGTATTAGTTTCTAATTACTAAACATGGCTATAAATGCTTGAAATACTGATTGATATTTTTAATATTTTCTATTTATTTCAAGATTGCTTATACCTCGCATATAAGTAGATGTTACATATTTACAATTGCTTATTTATTTCAAAGAGAAATATTTATCTAACCAGTTTAATAAATTCACAAACCTAATGAAAAATACAATAACTGAAACATATTTAACCTTATTTATTGTACGTCATTTCAAAGCTACTAAAATAATATTTGAATGTTATCAAAATAAATATAATATTCATTGTGTAATCAAAACTGAAGAGATGGTTAGTAGTAATGAATCGTTCTAAATGAAACAATAGCATTATATTTTATAAATGTTTTACCTATATATTTAAATAACCATCCAATTATAGAATTTTGATGAACGCTACCAAGCCGTCATAATTATCTTTTATTAAAACATCATAAACATCGGAGCCAAATGGGCTTCCTTTTAATTAACTAAATTATTTTCCGTATAAGCTTAAAATCTGCTTAAAATAACGTACATATTTTTTCTTAATTTAAAACGTTTTCCGCACGTTAGGAGGTAGAGTCTCTCTTACATCCCTTAAGGATTAAATTTATTATTATTCATATAAATCGAGCTGGTACTGATGGCACTTCTACTTAGTAATATATGATTTTTATCAAGATAAAAACACCTAGTTGTATACGCAAAAATAAAAAAAAGAAAACACATAAAGTACAACTTTATGTATTTTTATTTTTAATGACAGTGTAGGTATATGTATATATATATATATATATATATATATATATATATATATATATATATACATATATATATATATATATATATATATATATATATATATATATATATATATATATATACATATATACATATATATATATATATATATATATATATATACACACATAATATCTTTAAAAAGAGTTTTTATTTCCTCCTAAAATCAATGTAAATTTCAAAACAATATATAATCGGAAATATATAAGGATGTAGTTTTCTTTACTGAGTAAGCTCGTGAAGGCGGGATAAAAGCAAGACAATTAGCCCCTGTTACATGTTTATTTTAACCGACCACACATGGAGATTTGGTTAATAACATAAAAAAGGATACCGTTGTTCAATAGTATAAAGTATGTATTTATCTGGGCTTATAATTTTTTTATCTAAAGACGACGATATTTATATTATATTATTATAATGTAGAAAACTTTAAGGTTCATTTTTTATTATGCCTAATGTATATAATATCAAAAAAACTGACAGTTCTCAAGAGTTGTACTATTTGTTTTTTATATGAATTATGAACCGTTTGCGTTATTACTGTTTGTTTATTATTATTAAAATCTAAGTATATATAAGATAGTATCGAATTTTGATACAAAATGTCTATTGTTCACACTTCACGCTATTGTGGATCAGTTGTAAAGTATCTGGTATTTGATAGTTACAGGTTCATTAATTGGAATTTGTACATTCGAACTTGTACAATTTCATTTTACTGGTTTAGTTATAACTATATCAGTATTGAGTTCTGTCATCGACAAAGAAGTATATGTATACTACTTTTATTTTTTCCGGGTGATAACTTTAAACATTGATGATCATAATTATATTTTGTAGTGTTAAGAACGACATAAAGCATCATGAATTCATTGTGCATTTGGAATGCTGATTGATTTTATACACGCCTACTTATGAATGGCTACGGGCCACAACCGGAAGTTTCCTTTGATCAACTATATAAGGACGAAACATCAGTTAAACAATATATTCATATGCAATAAAAAATGAACGTTAAATTTAATATCACAGTTAAAAGATAAGTCGTGTTAAGATAAATATATATTTATATTAATAAGTACTACCGTTTTCAGTGTGACATTAATCATGTATATATCTGTTCTTATAACTATCATTTTCTTTAATTATTTGTAGTTAAAAAAAATACAAAGTTGCGTTTGTAAAATCTGACAATACAACAAAAATGTTGCCTTTATAATGCCTTGTTCGTTAGTTAGCTTATATTGATATTGCTCAATAAATGTTTTACAATACCCGATGCCAGGCTAATGTAGAGATGATTAATATCGGTTCTTGTATACGTAATTATGGCATTAACACCATAGTTCCAAGGCAATAAAACAGGTCGAAATCCTTGACATTTAACTGTAATTTACAAAAAAAAAATAATGTTGTTAAATATAGTTTAAGCAAAGTATTTTTCTTTTGTTATCATTCGTAGCCACATTTAACGGTTTACATTGAGATAACACGTCTAAAGTATTTCATTTAGTTCTTTTTAGTTACGTTTTATTTATACATTTTTAAAGCGTACCAAGAAAATGAATTAAAAGTATTAATTAAATAATCCTAAACTGAATTATATACATAACGAGACTATTTTAAATGGATTTGCGAAAATAAAATTTTGAAAACTCGACGTTTCGAACACTTTATAGTAGTCCATGGTCACAGTTCACGTCTACAAGATTAATTCCTTTAAATTGGTATAATTTAAAATTTATAAAAATCGCGTAAATCTAAGATCTAACTATTAATACTTTATAAATATTTATCCAGATAAGATGATTTTTGTCACAGAATAACATCTTGGAACTATTTGCATGGTAAAAATTAAATATTGAACTTCCAAATATAATCTAAAATATATAATCTTCCCTTATATATGCTTCCATTTCGACTCCAACTAAATATATACTCTTCACTTTGTAGCATGTGTAGTATCATCTCGAAGGTCAGATCACTCCAATAAGTAAATATTAATATCTTAAATCAACAACTTGTTTGCATTTGTAACCACCCAACCCTTCGATTTCTACGAGTGCTTACATTCAGTAAAGTATGTGTACTTATACAATTCAAATCCTGGCAAACGTTATAGTGTCGCGAATGATAAGGTTTTTATAAGCTGATAAAAAATGTTGATCCTACAAATCAAGCAGTGTGAAGTATTTTTTAGTAAAGTGTCATATTATATATGTATTATATACCTAATATGTTATCGCAGGTGTGCAGTGGACAGAGTCTGATTGTTAGCACAATTAGTTATAGATTCTCATCTTCAGTGAATTTATAATTAAGCTAATAAGTATGAAATATCATGTTAAAGTAATTTGTAATAAACACGTGAAACCAGAGAGTGAGACTATATAAACTCGTAACTTATAGCGTCTGAAGTATCCAAATACTCAAAAAGTTCTCTTAAAAATTCAAGTATGATGGAAAATATTTGCTGGAAATTATTGGATTTATTTTATTAATATATATGTACTGTACAACTTACTAGTAATATGATACAAGTTCTGTCTAGATTAGATATACCAATGATTTATAATAAATAATGTTAAAAAACAATATAATTTGTTTTTTTATTATAAAAGTTCAAATAAGTGATTTTCGAAAATCAAATATCTTATCAAGTTCATATAAGATTTAAAATTGATAAGCATTTTCGTATATTAAAAAAACTTGAAACACATTTTTCATATTCACCCATCCTGTAATCGATATATAATACAATATTTTTTTACATAAAACACATGTATAATATTCGCTATATAATCATAAAAAGCGTTGAAGCCCCGCTATTAAATTACCAAACAGAAGTGATCTTTACGAACACCGGGTTTAACTTTACAAGGGTATCAGATTTTTCGTATTTATACGGTATTCTTTAACGTTCCATCTCCAACTTTTACGTTTATTTTTAACTTAAGTGCGATCTTTACATATTTTTATTAAATTAGGAGGTGTAATGTAATGGTAGAGTGGCTACTCACTTGCTATAAATTTCGTATATTCTCGTCTGTATACGATAAGTATATAATACTAGATATTATTGATCAATAATTAGTATATTTATCACATAAAATGATGGGAATTCTTATGCCGTCCATAGGTCTGTAAACATGTGACATACAACGAACAGCCACCGTTATTGGGCGTCAAAACCTAAAATTGCACACATACAGTCATTGAGAAGTTTAGAAGGGCAATAAGATTTCTCTAAATTCGAACGATATGGAAAAGGATAGAGATCTCACATAGTGTATACACAAACGAGTCGTGGACTAAAATTTTAAGAGAAAAAAATATTTTTAATTTTAATATTTATTTATTATTTGAATAAAAAATACTTCAAGATTTATTTTTATGCTAATTATTTTTTCTTTCATGGCTGTAGATAAGTAAAATTTTTCTATGGAAATTAGGAAGATATTCCTAAGGGGCTGGGAAATAATGAGATTTTACCTTTTACTGTTGAAATTACGTAAGATAATAATAGGATTAGGGTCATAAAGTCCACTCAAAGTTGCGGGTGACTATAAGAATAATATTAAACGTAAACAAGCCTCTAGTTTATTTAAGATATTATTTACAAGTAAATTAGGTATCTCAAAAAATAATCTGTAGAATTATAAAGATACATTAGATTTATGTAGGCGTAAATATTACACTATTTATGGATTGTATTGACGTCAGTTACTTTAATATACGTGTTTTCATTGACAGTCAACGATCTTTTTTACCAATGCTCGGAATTTATAGGTTTTAAAAGAGTAACCTCATTTACTGACATAAAGTTTTCAATTTCGACGTATTTCCTGAATTTTATTTCTAATGGCCGATTTCTTAGAATTTTATGTAAACGCACATGAGTTAAAAATAAGCAAATCATTGTGAGGCAGAAAATAATATATTTATTTTAAAAGTAAAGATTTTTTTAAAACACTTGTATTATGTTTTTAATTACCAAGTATACATATATATATATATATATATATATATATATATATATATATATATATATATAATATTTTCGTTATATAATAAAATTATTAAAAATACAAGGTACAAGTTATTAAAACCATCGTGCAATGTCTCAGCAGATAGAAATGTGCCGGAGAAAGCGGCCCAGGAGTCATTGACCCCGTCTAAATTCGGCCAAGGTCTGTCGGGGCAATTCCGGTAAAGCTCGATGTGACACAACAATTGTCCTCTAAACAACTAATTACGTACATATATTTGAAATCCTCCTCCCTCCCTTCATATTGGCGCTGAATACAGTATTAATAAGAAAAATCTATTATTAAAAAATGTATATAAAGTAAAAGTAATCTTTACTGTGTTTCTTCTTTCAACAAACATTTCTCGAAGCTTTTAATAACACTAATGTACCATCTGGCCCATACGTATTTATAAACAGACGTCGTAAGGAAACAAGTTCGGACATAAACTTTATCGCGGAGCGGGAAAGTTATAAAACGATCCAGTGATTCAAACGATCATCGAACCTGAGTTTAAAATCGGCCAAGGTCTCGCGGGTTGGCGACCCCACAGCTAGAAGAAAGCCATGAATCGACATAGTTAGCGTGCCTCGCAGATGTTGTGTAGGCTATAGCGACATTCCAATAGTAAATAATGCAATAAAAGGTCAGTATACAAGATGAAAAGTAAAACGAATGGCGTAGAGTTTGTCGAACTGCGGCTAAATGCAGCCAAGGCCTCCGACGGTTGAAGGGCGCCGCGTCCGACCGCCTTTGTGTCGGCCGTTTACCCGCACCGCCCGCGCGCCCTCGCCATCCCCGATAACAAAGGGTTCGTGACGACTAGTGACTCATAGAGGTGCATTTACTTTCTTCACAAGGTGAAATTATTATCGGCCACATACCTGTGTGATAACAAAATATGTATGTTTATTATACAAATTACGTGTTCACTAATTAACTATTGTATTTTTATTTATTGAAGGACTGATTTCCATAACTTTGACTGGCTCTTACATCGTGTCAAAGGAGTCGATTAACATCAGGTTTTGGAAGTTGCCCCCCTGACGAGTTACACAGAAAATGCAATAAGGTCAATACTGAATTAGACGTAAGCACTAAAATATACATTAATAAATATTGTGTAACCAGTTTAAAAAGACCTCTGAACGAACTTGGACTGTTCTAAAACGTAAGAAGATAATGGAAAGTAAGAGGATATTACAGATCTGCTTATAATGGGGGGGGTGTTAATATACAGGCGATGTCTAGACGTGGTTTTGCTTCGCTGAACCGAGCCACGTTGTTATGGCGCTTGCGGTGAGCTCCTGCAGCGTTCCCACAGAGTTGAACGCGCTTATTACAAGAAACACCTTTTTTGTAACTCGAGATCTTGATCAGAAAAAGAAAACACTTACTTTGACTCCATTTCATTTTTCGAGACAACGCACACAACGTATATATGTGTATAACTCATAAATTAATAAGCGAGTAGATAAGGTGAACGATATGGCTAAGGGCGTTAACCTCGACCTGCCCCAATGTTTTCGCATGGCTGATAAACTTCGCGCATCGCACTGCGTACTTGTCATGACAACGTGCGGCTGGAAGCAAAAATTGCTTTCCGCACCGCAGGCTGTGGTTCCCTTAATGACCTATATTCGCTCCCCCATCACTTAGGGTTTACAGTAGAGTGCCTGTGACTGGGCCTGACCTATCCCAACTGCGACGTGCTTGCGAATTGCAAACTAAAATAACCGGGACGCAAGTCAGCTGCGCTGTGTCCCGCATATTTACGCACTTCCGCGTTACTTTCACACTGACATTAATCCATGACAATTGAAGCTCCCTTTCCCCCCTCGAGTGAAGCACTAAAGTCAATTATGTTTATTGTTTTAACAGACATTCAACTGGCTTTAATTATTATTGTTTTGCGATATGATTTACCTGATTGTAGGTATCCATTAAATGAACGCTATGAAATGCATTGTAATTTTATTATAAATATACTGTTCTATAAATATTAATTGTTTGTCGATTGTTCCATTTCAAACCAAGGTTAATGATGTTTAAGTTTAGCGAACTGCATTCATTTAAAAATTAAAGATTTATATAATGGGTCTTACAAAAGTTGCTATTTTTATAACTGTAATATAGGTACGTAGTTTTTTATTGTGCGAAATTATTTATCAATTAACTACGACTTAATTTAACTGATATACTTTACATTGTATTTATTATATTTTATTAATTAAATTTAATAACTGCAATACATAAAGCTATCTTTTTCTTGTTCCTAAAAGTCATTCCCATTAACAGATATTTTTCTCTTATATTAATATAGTCCCTTTTAATTAACTTAATTTGAGTTTATAGCATGAGGGCACTTAAGTTTGATATGACCATGGCTTTTACAACAACACTAAGAAATGTACCAATAACTTGTAATTACAACATAAAAATAAAATAATCCTTACTTGCCCTCTAATAAAATAAAATTAAAGATATCAAGAATACATGAAACCTTTTGTAATTGCTTTCTATCTTAAACATTCTAAGAACGTTTATTTTATGCTACCATTGTTTTATGCTACCATTATTGCAAATTCCAACTGTTTAAATACAGCAATTAAATAACGATTCAAGCGTCTGTTTGTCAATGTTGATGCATTATTCTTTTATTGAATATTGTAGCCAGAATACTATTTTTACATAATAGTTTCAGACATTCTGAGAAAATTTAAGGTTTATCGTAAAAAGATCCTACACTTAAAGAATGAACAAATCGGTAATACTGCTCATAAGAAAATTCTATTAAGTCAAGATTTGATAAGCAAAATGCTGATAGCCATTGGTACTTATTATTATTGATTGGCGCGGCGCAACGCGACCGTGCATCGTATTGTTCGAAGGATCGATTCCTGCGCGTCTGTCGCCCCCGCTTCTATTTTTACCGCTTCATTGCCTACTCCCCTCGCTGCCTGTTTCCTGCCTTTTATTAAACTATCTGTATGTTAATTAACAACGGCCTCGCCGCTCGGTTCTATGTTTATTTTTCTATTAGCTCGCCTGTATGAAACGTTTATTTGCTATTTAAGGCGATCCTGTTTGAACGTGCTTAAATATTCCTTTACTTATATTTTTACAGCTGTCTTTGAATCAGCTTTTTTTATATCGTTACGGTTCATACTCTTATGTCATGTATGTATATATTCATTATTTTTCTTACCATCTAGCTATAATCTACATTAATTAGAGTTCTCTGCACGTTGTCAAACCGAGCATAACTCCACACTCGTCCTTTCTTTTTCTATCGTTAAGGATAATTTTAACTTGGTCTCTTTCTATGGGGGCATCTGGTATGCATAAACCTGCGTCTGTTTATGTTGTCTACGTTGCGCGTCTGTGTGCGGATATAGGGGTGCGAGCATGTGTTCGTGGCGTGGCGTTCTGTCTACAGCTGTTGTGGGTTTGTAGAGCTAACTCACTATCGACTCTTCTAAATTTATGCTTCCTCATGACCTACGCCCCAACTTCACAATAGAAACATTAAAATCGTGACTCAGGACTACTTAAAATTCTCTGCATGGCCTTATACAAGTAAGAAATCCATTGAAACGTCTTATGAATCTATGCATGCATGTCCCTGTGCTACTAAAACATACTTATTAGTCAAAGTTGAATTTTGTAAGCATTAAAGAGTGTAATATATTTAATTTTCTTGTGAATGATTAATTGTAAATAATCGCTCATTATGCTAGTTACCGTATAGAGATTGCGTAAGAAGAAAATAATGATGCGATTATCCACGGATCTTTTGTTCCGGTTCGTATACCGGAATGGTCCCTGTGGAACATCTTACACTTGCTACAACTTAACAATAGTGAAACAGCTGTTAAGAGGTCAATGACATTGGGAAGTCACTGCAAATTGTGAAGATAAACATACAAGAAGCAAAAAATGCGATAGCTTTTTGTGTGTTTCCTTTATGTGCGGTGCATAGGGGCGCCTCTATTTCACATAATATTTGTATATCAAGTACCCAGCAATAACCAGGATTTCCTTGAAAACAATACTAAATGAAAAATAATCTTTAACCTATATATGTATCTGTTTTATTTTAATAACTGTATAATATTTTTTCATGGATTTACATTTTGTTTTTAATTTAATAATTCAAGCGAAACCAGTGGCATGACCTAAATTGCCTAAAGATCCGTTATTTTCCGATTACGGTTAATTTTATTCGATTTTCTAACGTTACATTCGCTTTATGCGCATACGCGATGTGATAATGACGTCACCATAGTTGTGGGGTCGATGCTCGAGCCCCTCTACCTGCATTTTTTGCTGCATCCCTTCAGGACGTAAACGGTTCTTGAAAGGGAGAGTATTCCAAGCATTTACGCTGGATCAAATATTCCTTATATCGTATTTATTGTAAATAAAACATTTTCAATAAACTTTTCTTTACGTATAACGTTGTTGTGGCCCTTTTAAGAAATTATAAAGCTAGCACAAATCTTAGATATATTCATTTTTAAATTTAAATATTATAAATTCTTTTATTGGTTGGCTCGTGTAAATCCAAACGAGTTCAACAAGAAATATTTTTATATCATTTACTTTAAAAGAGCAATAAACACTCTAAATTACCATTAATATAAAAATATGGAGAGGAAGACAATTTTAATGAATTAGATTAGATTGCTCCAAATATTTTAGCAGTATTCTTTTGAATATATTTAAATATTATATTACAATATATATTGATAAAAAATATACATATAAAAGTAATAAATGGATGTATTACAGTAATAAGGTTGTTAATAAACATAAATAACTATTGAAGTATTTTCTTAATATAAATCTTGATGACGGTCAAAGTTTATTTATATTTTTAACCTGTAGGCGTCGCTCTGGTAACATCCTTGTCCCAGAGCCCTACTTGAGTGTTCCCGTTGCGCAAGCAGGTCGCCGATCCCTACAATTGGGCCGAAAATGTGTCAAGTTGAAGCGGGCCATTCACCCTGTATGTTTACCTCTTTTGTTACAAAACCGTAACGACATTTATGACGTAAGAAATATCCTTTCTAATTTACTAAACGTCATTTTAATTTTAAATGTTATTACAAAATGAAATTTTATTTTTACATACATTTTATCCCTTTTGCAAGCTTAAAAATAGTTACTCTATTAAATGCTCCTGTATCATTACAAACTATTTATAGCCAGCATTCGCAGACAAACTTCATTCTTTGAGTTTAAAAACGAGTTTCGAGTCCAAGCTCACCTTATACAAGCGGTATAAGCAGTCATGTACTTGCTATTCACGAGTTGTTGCCTTCAAGAAAAGAAATAATTGTAATGGTGAGTACGTGAGAAATAAATAATTCATGGCGATCTTTTGAAAAATATTATGGCCAGGCGGCGCGGGCGCATTATACTTGTAGATTCCGGCATGAAACTTATTCCCATCTCATAGTTGGCTATAAAACTTACGCTCGCTAAAGGTCGATTCATAAGATTTATTGCGCTAAGCATGCGACTATGAGGCTGTTAAAATACTGTAAAACGTATGGCCTGGTACAGTCTCATTATAAATTATGACCAAATGAGTTCCTACAGTCATATATCGCTCTACGTTGCTGAAAATAAACTATTGAATTTTACTAATGCTTGTACACAAGCATCAGTGTACATGGTTACTATTAAAAATATGAAATAACTTATAAGTTATTATAAAATTTATTTTAAGTAGATAAATTTAAAGTTTTTATTTTTCCCAAAAACTATCCTTATACCGTATTTTCCAAACTAAGGGAGATTTCCTCGGGTTTTGTATTTTAATATTAATGTAAATATTAAAAGAACAATAATAACTACGTATATTAAGGAACTCGCAACTATCAATAAATTTTGTACGATCCCCAAATAATGTCAACAGCAGGACAAATTATTCATGCTTGTATAAACTATTATGAATGTCCATGTTTAATTCTAACACAATACATTCATTGATGCAAAGATAGCACACGTCGCCCATAGCAACGTTCAAAAGTAGGGGATGGTCCCTTCTCGAATCACAAAATTCCGATCGGTGGAAATCCCCCAGTGAATATTTTTTCTAACAAAATATGTTTGTTTCCTCATTATTTTACACCACGTGTCGATTCAAATCAAAGCAAGACGAAAGATTAAGTCACATATTATTATCTAACTCCAATTTATAATCTGGATTAAACTAATTTTAAAATACAATTTCGACTGCAATTTCATAGATGACAAAACACCAAAAGTTAGAGCAAAGCTACCCTAGAAAATACAACATCGGCGAACTTGGTATATTGAAAGTAGTTGAATCTCTATCCAGAGATGTCTGGATTTTTGTCCGGACCGAAACGATTTTAGTGTAAAAGCTCCTCTCGTCCACACACGTTGTTATATAGAAAATAAAATACAAAAGATTTAAATTAGAAGTTCAAAGCAAAATATATACATACATCGTCATGTGCTAGAAAAATACCACTAATACTATAAGCTAAATATACAATCACAGCATCGTTGTGAAACAAAGCAAGATACAGTTTATATTCGACAACAATCTTCTAAATTAGTAAATGCCTCCTCACGTAGAGGACAATGGCGTACTTTAGGGATTCACACTTACGCTCGTATTGTTAACGTTTAATATCCTATAGCATTTGAGCAAGATGAATGCCTCAACGTGTACAAAAAACTAATCTAAAATGCGACGCGGTCTGCTTGAAGGATAACAAAACAACAAAGCTTATGCAACATCCTGCTATGACCGCACAGGATGGTTAGATATAAAATTGTGTATGGCCTGAATTCACATTTAGCCTGTCGTGGCCTTGATTTTTTCCAACCCATCAAAGCTGGCCTCGAGCCGGCAGGTGATTAGGTTACATAAACTAAGTCCTTCCCCACTTCCTGCTGGCGCGCTTTGCAGTTGTCGGAGGCTTCTAAGAAAAAGCCGAATTCGCAAGCCGCCCCTATTGTCTTGCTCGTGTTGCTTTTCAAACTATACACTCTTAGGTTTTATATCCACCAAATAATCTAGATTATATGGAAATAATTTTTATCATAATGGCTTATGAAGAACGATGGATATATTTATATTATGATTTATGAAGAATGATTATTAACATCATTAATATGCAGTTATTTTGGATTTTTTTTATTGAATGTTGACAATATTCCTATTAAATGGTACAACTGTACGTCCTAAAAAAGCAAATATGTTGATATGTTTCTAAAATATATTTCACGTTTAAAATATCGTTGAATGCGTTAAGTGTAAAGCAAGAAAAATTAGAAATGTAATGGAGATCCTGCCTTACGAATGGAGTGGAGGACAGCATCAAACTGGTTTGGCCGCACGCGATCCGGCTCCAACGAAGGGGCATGCAACAATAAAAAGAAACCTAAATGCACCTCTAGGAAACGCTGACCTTGGACGCGAGAAGCACGGCACCTGGTGTTTTTATATGTCCTTCGCAAATTTTGCTAAACATTGATAGTATTTTTTTGACAATGAATTAGAATATGTCAACAAAACAGATAACTTAGCAGCGTTAATATTTTTAGATAACTTTAAACAAGTTTATTATTCCATAACACCAATGTCATGGGATATGTCATCAAAGTGATAGTGGAGCGCTTTCGTTGCATTGATATGTCGGTCGTAGTGCTTGCGTAACCGGTGTAGAGTCGTCAGGAAAGTGAATGCAGCATTTCGAGGTCGCATAGAAAGTTGATGTCGCGCCCATTCGTTACTGCCGTTGGCAAAGAGACATCTTCACAAGCTCCTTATTTGCATATTTTGCATACACCATTTATGATTTGATCTTTTAGTAAACAGGCATTTTTTTGTATATAATACGTTTAATAAGGTATGTGTTGCATCAAGACTAGAACGTCGCTTTAATATGATGTAAGTAAAACATAGCATATGATAAATAATAGTACGTGTAATATTTATTTAACTTTCATGTATTGATTTTATTATTCTCCGGCAACATAATTTTTGTGAAAAACACTTAACGAAATACCAAATAAACAAATAATAAACAAATGATAATGTTAAAAACAAATACAGATTTTAAAAATATTGTTGCATACTGTGAGAACGGCTCACAATCCTTTAAAATTGCATTAAAGAATAAAAATAATATGAAAGAATGTCAAGGAGTTTTGCACAAAAAGTTACACGTGCCGCCCAGCACAATCGCTCTGGGTTATTGAAATTTTGACCATGGCCGCTTGGCCCGACGCAGACATAATAGAACATCAATTCCTCCTGCCTTCTCGGATAAAGGACAAGAGGACTTCAGCCCAAATACGGAAGAATTAACCTTAACTTGATTTCTTAACATGTTACTGTTTGCATTATAAAAAAACTAATTAAATTACAAACTTTATTATATATTAATACTTGTATATGCTTTTTATCATAGGTAAGTCGAATTTTTTAACTACCTTAAGCTTTTTTCTTTGAACTCACGGTATTTTGATTGTCAAATTAGTGAATATTGCCCTCACTGTTCATATTTTATCTTTTATACATTTTCTATAATTTGGTTTCACCGAATATTTTTCAAGAATATTTTTTGACATCGTTCTTATTTATCCTCAGCAAATTTTAAATGCGTCTTTCGTAAAATAAAGAATTCATACATCTCTTTTATTTTTACTGCTGATGTATAAATGTAATTGTTTTTGACGAATTTAGTACGAGCTCTTTAAAATTGCTCTCGTACTCCATTAATGTTTTAGTCTCGAGTGTTGGATTAGAAGTCAGGAAGGCGAGGCTTGTTATCTGTTGAGTCTCACATCAAGTGTGCCGCTTATCTCCCCATATGTTTGATCAGGTGCCCGAATGAAGGAGACTAACACTAACCACGATCGTCTAACGCTGGAGACGGTACTTTATTCAAGGTCTTCGATTATGGTTTGACCATGAAAATGGGGTCCGATTCCGCCCGTATTGAATTATGTAATAGGGCTTCCTATAAAATATTAGGGAACTGCTTGTTATCCTCCTACACATACAAAACAGTTAAGGAATTCTACATATATATATATATATATATATATATATATATATATATATATATATATATATATATATATATATATATATTGACATACGATCTCAATTTTTTGTATTTGAAAAAAGCTTATTATTTTTAAATAAAATCTTTATAGGAAATAAAATAATTTAAGAGATATGAAAAAAAGGTTCAAGTAGTTTTTCTGGTTATTCTACATCCAAAAATTTAATCAGATTAGAGCTGACGACGGACGTAAAATTAATAACGTCGGATTTACTGGCGACTTTTGAAAGGGTAGGTAGGTATCGTGTATTACAATGATATTCTATTTTAACATTTTCAATTAAAGCTTTCAAATATTACAATACTTGTCTCAAATTATTAGTTATTTGTCAACGATATTAGATTTATATAAGTAGAAGTATTTCTATAATCTTTTCAATCATTTTAGAAAATATTAAATGCATTATAATTTTAAAGTTATTTAACAGTATGATAACGGCGTAAAAGGCGCGCGCATGATTCAGCCAACATTCCCTGTCTTTTACTTAAGGAAAGTTTCCTTACAGTTCTTAGAATTAGAAGGATATTAAGACTCGCTACGTCGTCCGACAAAATTACATATGACGTAACCCTTTAGGGATTCGATCTTCGTTTGACTTTGCCGATGGAAGGGCAAGCAGGTCTACAAAACATCTGTTACATATTAAGGATTATTACTTAATTTACAAATTTTATTTGGTCGTATTTCGTAATGAAGAAACAAAAAGATAAATTTAATAAAAAATATTTAAGAGATAGTAACTTTATTAATTTATGTTATATATAATAAATAAAACCAACATTGCATAATATTAAAATTTTAAATTCAGTACATATTTTAACTAAATTTAGTAACAAAAACTATTATCGCTAGGACCTATCTTGTGCTATTACATGTTTCGTTATCAGATTATGTTCAATAACCAGAACAACCGAATATTTTTAATTGTAAATACATAATGCCATTCGTATGCGTAATTCCAGTACCTACCGATGTGAACATAAGTAATGGTCTTGATTTTAATTACGTAATTGCGACACTATTTTACGCTTGTGACTCATTTTCCTATATTTTATATACATAGAATAAAATAGAGATAAAATCATTAAGACATGTTGATATACGTATGTATCTGTATCATTATTGTACATGTTTCGTAAAGGAGAATAGTTTAAAACTCATTATCTTTAATCCGTAGTAACCAGCTCAACTAAATTGTAGGCTATTTTAAATAATACATATTTATTATACATTTGTTAGAAGAAAAAATTCGGTAATCATTTTATAAAAAAATATATGCAATGTGTTTTAATCACTTAAGTTGCGAAATAAACAAATATTATTAGATTATTTTAATGTGCAACGTTAGGAACCTGTGTTGTATTTATAATTAATATAATAACATTCCATAGCTTAGCGTTCTATTGTATTAGATATCATTGAAGTATTCAGTTGGGTAGCAGTGCGGAAATAAAAATCTTTTATCACGGATCCACAGTTGCAACTCAGAACTAATTATGCTCTCTAATGAAAAAAACGTACTCAATTCCCATGACTAGAAGCTCGCAAAGGTAGATCGCAATGTGGAAACACAATTAATTGTTATTGCATATTACATATATTCGCAAGAGTGTATAGATACCTATTGCCAGTACTAGAATTAGAC
This sequence comes from Dryadula phaetusa, assembly GCA_032432895.1. Classification (NCBI taxonomy): domain Eukaryota; kingdom Metazoa; phylum Arthropoda; class Insecta; order Lepidoptera; family Nymphalidae; genus Dryadula; species Dryadula phaetusa. The sequence goes on from JAOYRS010000027.1 coordinate 546,018, forward strand.
TTGTGAAAACTAAAATTAATTAAATTTGTATTTAAGAAGTTTAAACAGAACTCCTAAGTCGAGATTAACCGTAAAAGCTTATAATACTGGGCTGAACACTTAAAAGCCAAAAGCAATACTTGCTTGAATCCGATTAGTAAACAAAAATACAAGATTTGTCGTCATCACAAACAAATAACATTTCAATATTTTTTGAATTGTAATTATTTAGTAGCAAACAACTGATCTTTGGAATAAAAAAATACGCAATATACTTTACAAGGTATCGCACTTTTAATATATATATATATATATATATATATATATATATATATATATATATATATATAATCTAAGCTTATCACGTTAGATCTAAAATAATTCTTCTGCATTTGAATTACTGCAATATGAAAATGAACATATAAAATAGTAATTTAGATATTGTTTTAATTAACTTTAAAAGTATAGAAGGAAGTCATTAAATTGCAAAACGGCGGTATTTTGCTAGTGAGAAAATGGTTTATATTTGTAGCTTTGCACAGACATTTGTCAGTCTTATTTTGAAACACGACTATTAGAAAATATGTGGATATGCTCAAGTTCTTTTTTTTTGTAATATAACAATTAAATATTAGATAGTCAAACACAAAAATTACTGTAATAAAAATATACCATACAAATGTGATGAAGTTGTCACAACCACTTACTTTAATTTATTAGTTTTATACTCTGTGTATGCGCTGTCTAACTTAATTGCAAGACAAGCTGTTTTATTGTAATTGTACCTAGTGTCTTTTGTGAGCACAAACCGACAATGATTTCCTACTTGCGACCTTGATCATGGCAGACCTTGAATCGAGAATTTGTTCAACTCAGAGCGAGCAATGTTCTACAGTGCCGCGTTCACTAAACTTTGAGATTACGTCACTCTATATTTTGGTAGGTACACTGACTGGTCGGGTAGCCTCCGTCAAATGGAACTGTGTTCGGATATTACCTGTGTTTATTAGAAATACTTCTACTCAGCTAACTTAGAATTTGTTCGACTAACTTATTTCATCCTGAACTTGTTTTTCAACGTTTTTAAAATAATATAGACCGTTGAACTTTTCATCGTTAATGAAAAAGCATTTAGTTTATCGGGTTATTTTATTGCATTCAATTTATTGCCAATCTTCTTTCATACTAATGAGATGGATCTTGTCAGTGATTAATAGACGTTCTTTTAACGTTTTAAGATTTATCGAATGCTAAAAGTTTTATCCCGTTAATTATTGAAGAGCATGAAAAATACATTTTTTATTTTTTATTATAATTACATTATCTTTATAAAGGCTGAAAAATGGTGTGGCTATCGAAACATGACTAGTTATGGAAGACGCATTTATTCAATAGATTCTTCACAGGGAAAAATACTACAACTCGATTATAAACTTCTGATTATAAGTAAAGTTTAATTTCTTTTAAAATGTATTTAGTTACATCGTAAAAACCAGCGTTCTGCGTATCAACTGTTGCAAATTGCAATGTAATGGTGCTGAAATGGAAATTCGTGATTTCACAAGTAAAATAAATTTAAACTATAATTACATACTTTATATAATCATGTTTTTTAAACATGCATATATAACATAACATCCATTTTATTTAGTGCTCAACAGATGTCATAAAACACATTACCACATTTATATATTTTATTTAATGATACTTGATTTATGAGTTTGAGTTAAGAGAATTTTGTAATATCGTATTTGACCAATATTGTTTATATTGCATAATCATATTATACATGATAATATGCTAAAAATAAATGATAATATCTCACAAAACGAAAAGTTAATAGCATTACAAATCACCGAATAATTTCTAGATCCTTCGATCTGTTTGCAACCAATAGAAAAGAGCGTAACTTTTTTATTGACACCGACACGAAACGATTCTTCGATATTGCACGATGTCATATTTATTTACGCGTAGTTATCAGCTTATTTGTACTCTGTCAATGTCACCAAGTTGCTGCGAGGGCAATGGACGCTATATCTGTAAACACATAGACCAAATTATGTATGGCAGCGTTGCTTCATATCCACTCACACATACTATCTTATCTAACACCATATAAACGTTTTAACGATTTTGGCCAGCTTCTTCATTGATCATATACCGTTCGGAACAAATTTAAGACTTTACTTTCGATTGCAGAACTGGCAAAGAGTACCAGGATACACCGCATAATCAGATTATCACTCAGTAAGAAGGGGATAACAATCATAATTTCAAATACCGAATATTTCAAGTTAAACATTCAACTACATTACCTTGACCTTTTATTGTTAGATAAGCTGGTAGGGGACAAATATTGAATATATAGAGAAATGTTGATCAATTTTTTATGTGTGTAACATATTTTTATTCTTTACGTCAGCAGTATCTTCAACTGTACAAGTAAATAGTAGTGCTGATAAAAAGTGAATTATAAATCATTGCCCTTGCTCTTTATCACCAATTATGTCTCCGTAAGTCCGTATTTATCTTTAAAATAATAAATTATAAATGCTTGCTGAACCTATCACGGGCTTAAATTTTTGCTCTGAGTGACGTTGTTTTAAATTTCTTTTGTAATTACGAAGTATAAACAGTTTAATACTTGGTACCAATTGAATTTTGAAATAATAGTTACTTAATGTTGAATTTCAATTGGGTTTTTCAGTATTGCGAACTTAGAAAAGTTCGTTATATATATATATATATATATATATATATATATATATATATATATATATATATGCATTATTTCTCAAAACATATATTTCTATATAAATCATTGATTTTCTAAGATTTTACACGACTACAATAGCTTTTTTACCTTTCTAAGATACCACGTGCCGCGGTGGAGCGAAACGGCGAGGGCTGTGTGTACTGGGTCATGGCGTGCGCTTGCGCAACTATGACCGTTTTCTCTACTAAGATGAACATTTAGCGTCACAGATTTTAACATTTAGATACGTTGACCGATTTCACAACCATATAAAAATCGTGATTCACCTTATCATCAATTCTAAAAATGTTTGTACAGATTGGACTGCTAGTTAGTTTGTTTCGACTTTTACAAGGTCAGTATGTTTTAAATATAAAATCTTAAATTAATTGTATTATTTTTTACTTCACATACATTTTAAATAAGGATATAAAAAAAACAACGTGTGATTTTTATCTGGCATCTATATTTTATTAAGTATTATTATACAACCCTTTGGAATTATTGGTGAATGAAGTGTGTGACTAGAACTTTTTCCATTAAATATTAATATGAAATATTTCAATTTAGTCCGTAAATAGATATAAACCACGAACAATTTTGTAAAACGAATCGTTAAGTAATTTTAGAGCAATCTCAATGTTTATGTGGCCTCAATGTTACATCAATACCTCTTTGGTACCGTTACGGCCCTTGTGAAACCAACCATATTCGAAACACCATGAAGAAATTCGTGCATTTTACTGTTTTATAATTTAACGGAATGTAGTAGTTAGTCTTATATCGTATTACGTTCAATAATGCTGAAAATTTATTTAATTTTTCCTTATATATAATTATAAGAATATATGCAATAGTCATGTTTTTTTTCAGATATGTAGGATAATTTTTTTATGGTTTTCATTCATTTACTGACAGCTTTCTTAAATTATTTAAAATTCAACTTATATTGTACAAGATGTACACGTACTTGTATATACAATAGATAGGTGTCATTCACACCCAACTGTAATCTTCATATGCGAGTGTCGTTAAAAGTGTCCACACTAGCTATAAAACTTCATTAGTGATAGAACTATTCTTCGTCAATGTCATCTTTGTAAATATATATTATTTATTTATGTATCTATATATACAAATCTACTTTGAAGTCTGATCATGTTCTTGTTTATTTCTTACTTCTGTTGCCTATTATTCCTATGATACTTGTGATGCTCGATTGGCTCAGTTTGGACGTACAAACATACATATTTATATAGATATTTATCGTAAAGAATCGTAAACGTTCAAATACTCGTAAGCGTTTATACTTTAAAACTCGATTGTATATCGTATTTTGATAGATTTTCTACTAGTATCAATTTATTACAAGATATGCGAAATTAATTTAAAACAGGAGTTTTTCCAATTTAAATGCTTATTAAGAATGCATGCGCAATTGCTAAAACTTGGTTATTAGTTGCTTGTTTGTCTGACAGGCAGCCGGCATAGCTATTTATGTATTCTATACAGGTGGTAGGGGCGGCGCAGGTGTCGCATTGTCGACTGCATTGTATGACCTTTGCATAAGAAGTACAGTTTTGCACCGTAATACAAATTGTGCAAAGTAAGTACTCTATGTAAATATAATTGAATAAACGCATATTTTCTTGTATATTTTTTGTTAGAAAAGAATACACTCATTTTCTTATTTTCCAACTTATTTTATGTATAATATTTTTAGATAAAGAGAAATTATTTTTCTAAAAACAACTTATATTCTTAGAAACTTATAAGGTAAGACAAACTTCAGAAATAGTTTTTTCATCGTCCTCTATAAGTCTGTCCACAATTTTGTTTGCGGTTTAATCATTGTAAGTATTATTCATGTTTTTTGAGGTTAAAAACTTAATGTATAACGTTTCTAAATCTGAGTCAAAGAGCAAATAATAAATTAAAAATTACTTAGAAAGTTTAACTTATATTCCACGTATAAAGCATAACTAATAATAAAAAAATTGTCAGTACATGTTGATATATTTGTGTTTTTGAATTGAATTTTTCCTATAATTTTTGCTTCCTATATAATAATATATAGCAAATATTAAATAATAAATATTGACCACCTGATGATTTTTTGTTTTGTAGACAAAAAGTTCACTTTTCACCGAATTCGAGACATTGCGTGTTTTGAGTAGTGGAACTCACCGCCGCACTTTTTCTTTGTCAGTCCTACTGCGCCAAGACCGGCCGGGAAGATTTTACATACACTTATATACACACATATATATATATATATATATGTATATGTGTGTGTGTGTGTATATAAGTGTATGTAAAATCTTATAACTCGACTTTTTCCTATGATTTATGCTTCATATTATACAGAGCAAATATTAAATACTTTGTGTTTTTGTCTACCAATTTAAGTTCCCATTTCACGTATACATAAGTGTATAGCCGTTATCAGATGGCAATGCGTCGTTATCACTGAAAGTAGACCAAGGGCTCGCGCGATAACAAGGTAAATTTAGACAGCAAAGCGTTGACACTGTTTTGGTGTGGGTATTTATGTAGGTATATATATTTATATAATTATAACAATTGCAATTTTCATTGGTGATATTTTATTATATGTGCTTATGTATTTTAAAATTTAAAACAAAAATTGATGAAAAAACTAAGATAATATAACATTATGACATGATATCTCTCTGGCATAACATCTCTCTGGCAAGTGATTTCTTTTCACGCATTTCCTATACGAAATGTATGAAAGTCAACAAAAATAGTCCTTCTCACTCTGTTTCCGGACTAAAATTTAAATTTCTGTTAATTAAAAATCATCTTCCGATAAATAATATGATTAATGTAATAGGATAAATTTCAATAATAAACTGTCGCAATAATTTCATCTGCCAGAATTTAATTGGTAGAGCTATCATAAATTCTTCTTTTATGGTATAAAATTTACTCGTTACTCATACATTCTACATGTTTTATAAATTCTGCATCGCATAAAATAATATTCTTTGGCACTTACGAAGGTCAAAATTTTAAGAGTAGAAGATGTTTACGATGAATAAATTATTGGAGTAAGTAGTATCTAAAACGTTTTTATAAAATTTGTTTTTATAATTAAGAATTAATTAACGATTTTTATGTGAAAGATATTATATATATGTAGGATTAAATAATTTAAAATTGGCGATTGAAATAATTTTAAGTTGTGCTGAATATACATATTTATTATTAGTATGCATTTAGCCTCATAAATCTTTAATAGTTTTTATTGAATTCCTAACTTAATTTGTAATTACTTTGTCATTGTTGAAAAAACAATTATTATTGTTAATAAAAAATTGCAGTAGTAAAATACATAAATGAATCCAGTGTAATTGTAAATAAATCTTATCAAAATTTAACAAATCCCCATTCAGTTAATCCGAACATTTTAAAGAAGGTCACTTGATAAGCAAATGCATTCGTTTTCATTGTGTAAAGGTCAACTGATAACGATATCACGACCTCGTGAGTGCGGAAGTGTGTATCCAATATTACGTTGCCAAGTTACAAAGGCACTTGCTGAGCGAGATCTTTTTTAACGAAAGCGTACTATTTTTGTTGGTTAAAATAAACTCCAACAGACAGCTTCCAGGTTGAAGTAGATAAAGCATGATAATTTGGGCCATGCATGTCGTACGTCAAAATGGAAGTACGTGCTAGACGGTAAAAAAACGACTAGATTATTCTTAGGATTATGCTAAAGCGGACCGCAAACTTTGTATTGTATATCATCAGTCTGGCATCTCACAAAAACTTAATTTAGTAAGTATGTGTTCTTTCGAAACGTAGCAGAGACCAAAGGTCATCGTTAGGTTGGTATAAAAAGGAATGTGCATTACAAGTTAAGAAATTGCTGAATAAATGACTTAGTTAATGTTTCCATGCTATTTGCTCTTTAAAATTATAAAGTAGCTTACCCATATACGTATTTCAACATAAGCGTTGACTACGTGCCCATTTTTAAAATGACCTCCGCAGGTTGGTTTAAAATACAGCTTACTAGTAACTTTTAAACATTTCTATTAGATTTTAATTATTTCAATGCATACATTCAGTGAGTGACATCTTAAAAAATATCGGCACAAGTCATCTATTTCATTTGTTCAGTGTGCTTATTGAAGAACATAAGAGAAACAAAAGAAAAATATTGAGACATTATTTATTTTAATTAACATTTTTTTAATATTCCTTTTCTAAAATAATAAAAGCCGTAGTCCAGAAACTTTCAATGTGTTAAAAATATATAGGTGGTACATGAAGAAGTAGTGCAGTTCTAAGTAATTGCTGCTCCAAACGGCGGGGTGTTGCGAGCTAATAGAATAATGGTCTACAGCCTTGTCCCCGTTCGCTGACCCACTTGCATGTCCTGAACAGGATGTATATGTCTTTTTATATCCCCTATTACAGTTATTAAAGTATGGAAAGATGAGATACATTCGCTTTATATTTCTTAGCTTAGCTTTCTATCTACCGATTTATTTTATATGTTACATAACGAAATTTTTGTTATTTTGATTTTAAATAATATTGTCTTTTTGGCAATATTTATATGAAAACCTCATGTTTCGATATTGCAACCAAACTATAAATTTGGCGATTTAAAACTGCAATAAACGGTTTTAGTTTATTATTTTTCTACTGCAATATAAAAATCATGTGAATATGTTACTTACATATTTATATGTATATAAATAACTTGTAATTAGATTTTCCTTTTACGTTACACGTACCAATAATGGCCGTGTTGTCCGCGGTGATGGTTTATGTTATCAGTTGTAACTGTTAAAATGTCACGCGCAGGAAAATATATGTTTAGAACGAACTGTGCGTGTTGTCGCTTATCTATAATAATGGTTATTAACTTTTTTCAATATTTTTACGATGTATGAACGTGAAAAAATAAATATATTTTTAAGCGAATTACAGCATTATTACATCGAAAGCGAATTAATTTATTGTCTTAATGAATTACTACAATGTATACAAACGTCTTATGTGCGTGCAACTTTATGATAACATCGTGCTGTACTCAAACTTCATATACTAAATCTGTCCAATCCGTCTGTGTGTCTCTCATTTACCCGCTAATCTAAATTAGTCTGAGTATATTATTTCATAAGCTTTAGTAATTATAAATAGAACGTACTGAAATGCTGGCTCATAATACAGATGCACACGCGACACGCTGGTCGCTGAGTCAGGCGTGGCGGGTCAAGGCCGGCTGACCCGATGACCCGGTTACTCTGACCTCAATACGATTTTGCCAGTGACTTCTAGGCGAATTATACAACATTTACGACTTTACAGCGCATATTTTAGTAAATATCAAAGTTGTAACTGGCAAACAAATAAATGGCATTTCATTCAAAATTGTAACATGTCTTTTCATAATATTTTTGTTATACCTGCTTTAAAATATTTCCTCATAACAATACTTAATATTTTATGTTCTCAATAACCATACAAGTATTTAAGTACAACTATGTATAATTATAAAATAAGTCAAGAAAGTGATTGCTAAAAATTTCATAATATTTAATTATAAACTAATGTAGCAATTAACTAATTATCTAGTTCTGCCATCAAAATCAAATCTCATTTCACGTAATAACACAGCTTTACTTGACCCATTTACCATACCGACGTCTTTCGCTTTCCCAGGTGACTGGAGCGCCAATTATAACGTTTGATTTATATTTCCGGTCTAATTTGCGTTGTATAAACTATTTGAAGTTCATAATAAATATTTATAGTATTGAGGTTTATGTAACGAAGCGAAGCAGTATTAATAATTTACTAAGATTGTTTCGATTATTTGAAATGTAAATTTAAATTGTAACTGGTTTTTTTTGATATATTGATAAATTATTTTATACTAATGTTACATTAATACTGATGTCTAGTGATGATATTGTTGAACGACACGCAATAAAAAACAATAATTATAAGTATATATATATTTTTTATTACTTAACATAATGTGAAAAATACATCAAGATAAAAAAATATTTATATCTATAAAATTAAAAAGTCAGTTAAAGATTTTAGACACTATGAATGAGAAATGTCAAAATGTACACTTGTATACTTGACATGTACTCATAATCTCAACGTACTGTAGAAGAAAAACAAGATGACGGGTTATCATAAAAAAGAGATAAGACCAGAATTCATATTAAATATTTTATCCAAATTATAGAGATAAAATTAATCAGAAACTCGAAGAGAAACTAGTTGTAGATAGAATTTCATAATTCGTGTATTTATAACCGGAAAGGCTTCATTAAATTATAAAATGGTAATATCATTTATTTTAATCACTACGTGATAGCGTAGCAATGTCGGAGCCACAAGAGTTTGTATTACATTTATTGACGTTACCTAATGAAAATCATTTTATACATCAACAAGCTAATTGAATTCACTTATCGTTTAATTATTTCTGTTATTATTTATAGACATAAGGAATTTTTATAGTTGAAAGGCAAGATTCAAAAATGTGAATGCTAGTCGTTCATAACAATGGTAACTAATTTCGAATAAAACCTGAAGATATTCACATACAAACGAAGATATCTGTTATGAGGATTTAGGTAACCTAATAGATAAAATATTTTATTAAGTTCTTTACGAGACTATCGTTAAAGACAAAGAGGGCAACAATTCTCTAAATTAAAAATTACCATGCGTAACAAAATATTAATATTTCTTCTAAAAATGGAGGAATAGTTTCAATTCAACACGCTATCATATTCGATGAGCATTCCTCGTCTTAGCACTTTGTATTACGTAAGTACACGACAAACATTAGTTAACGCTTTTCAAGGGCATGTCTACTGGTGCAGTGTAACCAAGTTGTTCGTGTTCATGACATGAGCGAAATCGTTGTCGTCATACTGATACTCGTGCATACCATAGATAACACGTAATGTGTGTACTTACTTACTGTCTAAACATTATTCATATTTAGAACTTATAAAGCATACTCATATCTCGTGAAATACTATTTCATTTAGTAAAGCACCTCCCTTCCTCCCAAGCACCCTATGTCTCTATGGTAAAAAGAATGAAATTAATGAATATGCCGTATACGATAATGAAAGTCGAAAAGATGTATAAATTATGATAGAAATTGTACGTGTTACTTCTTTAAAATATAATAAATATTAGGTACAAACGTTACAAAATCTCAGCTTTCGTGTAATTTTAATTGTATTACAAATGATAGATAAATATAGAAATACAGAGGATGGTTGAAAATTAAAATATGACAGCCATTAAACATAAATAAAGTGCGTGGGTACGTGAAATATTAATAATAATCCTTACTTATTAGTGATTCGCTTCTTCCCACTCGCTAACCATAACAAAGGTGTTCATTATGTATAAAAAAATAATCGACTAATTGGCACAGTGGTAATGACTCGTTTTCTTAAGTATTTATTATAGCAAATTCATTAATTGAAAAAAAATTATAGATAACTTTATTTATTAATTTCAATTTATACAAAGACTTGGCTTTTTATATTTTCCAATAATAAATTCGGTCTAAATCCTTATAAAACTTGTTTACGTTAAGTTTACGGGCAGTAACAGCAAAGATGTAAAGTCAATGATTTACAGTCACGGAAGCAATTTAGTACGGGAAGACAACGAGGACGTATAAAATGTTGTCTTAATATTGTGCTTGATAGATCGCTAAAATTATTACTCATGTGAATTAGACATACGAATGTACTTTAAAAAAATATATAATATTTTATTGCATATTCTGTTATCTGTTCTATAAAATAATTAAACTTTATGTTGATTCGTACATACATATATTAATGTAGAAAAACATTATTTTTATATACAATTTTAAAATGTAAGTAATGTAAATATCCTTTTTGAAATCTATTTAGCAAAAAAAAACAAATCATCCCACACATTCAAGAAAAAAAATAATGATTAATTACCTGTGCGCAATGTTAAAGAGAACGTACACGTATATATCTAACTTTACACCCGTACATACTTTGTAAGGAATAATTTGAAAAAAGTTCAATGCATTAACGTAGCTATTTTAATGGGCTTGTACGTGAACCATAACTGCCACATGCCATAAAATAAAAAGAAAGATAAGGATAGAATAAAATAGAAGGTGTAATTAAGGCGACAGTGACCGTTGAAATGTCAGACTTAATGTGTAGCATAAAATAAATAAAAACGACTTATGTGTTAAAGACGTGATCCAAAGCTTTACAGTGCGTGACACAGTAAGGATCATTGTTACATGACATGCCGGCTGCACTGACTGGTTAAGTGCTAATTTTGTATGTAGACAGAAAGTACCTAGTGTCAAGACACTCCGTACTTCACCCTACCTTCACTGTCTATCCTGCCACGCGTGATTAAAGCGTGTAGTTAAACAAAATCGTATATAAGGTCATCTAAAAATACAATATACATTGTTATGACATTCTTACAACATAATTGGAGCTTGTGTCTGTCTGCTACATATATTTTTATTATTTCTTGAGCTTCACGCTGATATACCGTGTAGCGGGCTAAATAAGAAGAAGGTACATAGGGTCACTCTGTATTCGAGACATTACGTATTAAGTGTCGGAATTTCAGGCCAGGCTTTATCTTACCAGAGCAAAAAAATGAAAATAAATATAATCATTTCGCTTAGTGTGAATCGCAAACACTAACATATCAAATACCTATAGATAAAAAAATTTAAAGCTTAAAAGTTCTTTTTCTTTGTAATATTATCTTGATCTCGATACTGAGATGAGGTCTTGGAAACGATTTACGGGTCTTTAATAAAGGGCAACACTCGTTACGTTCCGCTATAGTCAATTGTGTTCAATAATTAAGAGTCAAAAGGTTACAACATGCTCTTTCTTTGCAGCAGTAATTACAGGTCTTGCGTGCAGTAAATCATCGATGACATATAAAAGTATTTTAATAGTATATATGTATAAAATTTTGTTGCCTTTTAGACCTCGCAATAATATTTAATATTAGCGGACACGACGATCTTCCTGCCGCCATGTTTTTTTTAAGTTACTAACACAAAAACGTAATCTTTATAGTAAACTAAAATTAGTTTAATCGATAATTTTATACATTGATGTTTGATTTATAAAAGCGATAAACTCGTCAAATTAATAAGCGGCTGAGAATATTACCTGTTTCGTACTTAATGCGAATAGACGACAAAAACGTCCGATTTCAATACAGCCATATTTAATTATTTAAAACACAATACAATATAATAATTTACTTTTATAATGCTTTATAACGTACGATATTGGTGGGATATCAATCACTTTTTATATTCATTGAGATTAAAAAATATATGTTCTGATTTTTTATATTTCCACCAACCTTGTCCTGATAATAAAAAACAAAAATAAAGAAGAAATATCCAATTAGGCGCAGTCGTTCAGTAGTTACGCACGTACATACATTACAGCAACTCAATTTTATTTATGTATCTAGATTAAACAAAGTGCCACACAATAATTCTTAGAATAAGATTTTTTATTTGCAGTTAAGCAGTAAAATTCTCACATTACACTTAAGCTATGGCCGTGGACGGAGTTTAAACAAGTGCACATAGGCCACGCTGCAGTCAGCGTAGTTATTCTACTTTTATTCACAGCAAACAATGGACCTGCCGGTAGAACTGCTGGTTATGTTGACGTCCTTCGATCATAGCAACAAGTTACGATGCAATAAATTTAATATACCAATTGCTCGCACCCCGCGAGTTATTCCACTTTCACATAAACTTTAGTAATACGATCTAAGTTTTTGAACTCTGGCAGCTATTTTCATACTTGTCGTGTTGTTTGCTGAAACATTTTATCGCCAAGCAATGAAGGGTCTCGTGTATGTTTGTTCGTACGTGACTCTGGCTTTATTAAGTTGTTGCTGATTGTGTTAGTATTTCTACCCATAATCACCGCTTGTTTATTCTCGCCAATTTTGTGTCTTAGTTACTATTGGTTAATTAAATTTTGAATAAAAAATAATCTAAAAATATTATAATTAATAATATTCGCCTTACCTTCCGTAGAATCTTTATTTTCTTATGTATTATTTGATCTCTAGTATATGACTATTACATATTTAGTATATAGAAGCAATGTTGGCAATAATCCAGCTATACATCTAGGACAAACGCTGGTACGTGTCTATATGAACCGTTGTTGGCAAAGTCCCTTACAGGCTATGGGAAATTTACAAGGTTCAAATGTTGTACGTTTCAAGAAATTTAATTAAATTGTATAAAACACAAACCATTTTGAAAATTATTTTAGCTTTCGTAATTTATTATATTTATACTCGTAGTATACGAAGAATTAAATGATTTAATTATATTCTACACAAAATTTTATCATAATGGTGAAGTCATCGTGACGCAATCAAGTATTTCTCTGTTATCGCAATGGCTGTCCATTCTATCTTGACTCTTAAAAATGCTAATATTGCAATTATTTTCAATTCTGTTTAAAATAGTGTCAAAATGACCAACTCAATGTTTAAAGTTCCAAACTTCTTCACTAAATTCTCGAATTTATTCTAATGGTTTTTTAGTTTTACTCTAATGCTATTTTGTATTCTCATGAGCATCCTATACTTATGCGAATAAAAGAAAACTTTACAATATTTTTTTTAAGTAATAATGATTATAGAAGGAAATTTTATACAATTTAAACAAAAACTTGTATTATCTTATTGATACAAAATTAGAAATGAATATAATAATAAACTTAAATAAAAGATAAAAGTGCAAGATGCGCTGATTAGTTTAAAATATCGAAGCAAGGTCTGATAAAACACCTCAAACAAGTTCCAAGGTAAAAGCTTTATTAACACATATGTCGTAATCATGCATATCGCATTCAAAAATAACCAGTTAATGTAAGAATTCAAGCAAGGTTGATAATATATGCTGCTTGGAAAATTGTGTTTCTTGATTTTGCTGGTTTAGAATAATAAAATTATAAGCTTCGTTTTAATTATGGGAGCAATAATTATATTTATGTTGTAATATTAAGAATGGACCACTTAATGAAAATTAATAATTTAACAGTATAGAGATGTGTAGGCGACCTGTTTGCTTCGTAATTTGCATCTACGATTACCTAGGAGATGGAACCTTCTGTCTACCTTCTCATGTTCTTGCTTATTGGTGCTTATTGGCCATGACCATGGCATACAATTAGATATAATTACCTCCAATTTGAGTCACAATCAGTGTTATTCCTGTGACATGACGTCTTACTAACTCCGTACTCTGTAATTATTTTGTCTTTACAAATTAGTTCTCGCTCCTTTACGATCGATGCCAACTTATCTGATAATTTATTGTAATGATTTCATTGAAAGTTTTAATAATAATATTTAAAGATGTTTTTAATAAATATATTTTTTAAATATTAATTAACGTTATAATTATAAAGTTACAAAATTAATTTGTAGTTTCTTTGTTGTTTATAGTCATATTAAAGTTTAAAATTAATAAAACTTAATGAGCGAAACGTCAAATGCAGTATAAATATAAAAAAGGGAACGCTCATCAAATAAAAGATGTTAAATTTAAGTTAAAATAATATATTTACTCAATATCAAGTTAGGAATTTAATTAATAATTGAACATGCATATGTATGAACAAAATCAACACATGTGGACAATATATTGTTCTAAATAAAACTATGATCCTGTATACCATACAACACATGTACAAATGATGTTATTTGTTTAGACGAGTAAACGTTATTATTTTGTCTAATTGCAAAGTTGGCAGAGTAACAGCCAACGACGCAAGTTGTCAATTCGTTTCAATAATAAATTCTTAAACTTAGCTTTTGGCAAAATCCCTAAATCCTAGAAGAAGTCAACGCTTCCTCTGACAGCCGACACGGTCCATGTCAAAGAAATAAATAGATAAATACTTTTACAGAGTGAAAATATAGAAAATATTCTTTTACACATTGTTCCGCTGTGATCATGAGAAATGACTATCCGCCTACTGTTTTGCTAATTTCTCCTTTGACATGAAAAAAGAGTCGCGTTTAATTTTATATTAATATTAAAATGCCACAAGCTGTTGAACTTTGTAATATTTTAATTAGATTCCTCATGAAAATATATTTTTTGAAACTAAAACAACATGTCACAAAACTTATGTTCTTGTAAAAATAGTTATATATAATTAGTTAAATGGTCGTGGTTGTATATATATAAAGCTTTTACTTAGTAACAAGGATGTTCTAATTCTATAGCATATTCAACACTACCCTTTACTGAGGACAATGCATTACGCAACTTATGTTGCAGTGTAGGGTAGGCGAAACAAGTTTACCTTGTTATGAGTTTTGCATGGTTAATGCAATGTAGTAAGAGCTACAAGTGTGCCTCTGTGTGATTGGATGTATGTATCTGTAGTCGAATCACGTGTAACGTACAACGGTCGTCGCAGTGCTTCGCTGTTGACCTATTTGAGTCTAGTTTGTACTTTTCAAATTCAAATAACTACTTCGTTTAAAAAATTAAATGATTTTTTAAATGTTATTTTTTTAGAAATAATAAATTTTTATTAAATAACTTATTGTTTAGTGTATTAGTATTTTTAGTAACTTTTAATAATTAAACACCAAAAAATTAACCTACATACAAAATATTGCAATTATAACATATTTCGAAACAAGAGTTGAAAATCTTATTATACAAAACTTGATCATGATCATATTCAAAAATTTCCTTGCTTGTATTAATTCTAAATGACTAAAGCCACAATATCTCATAAAATATTACATTTAAAATAATATCCAAACAGACAAAAATATTTATTCATTGCTATAGTAATTATATATTAATACATGTGAACATAGTTGCAAAAGAGTACAATGCATTTAAATAAAAGTAAGGCTTCTGAGTTTTGTTGAAAACTAACTTTACCTAACTTTTTGTCCGTAATATAGTAGTTATGTAACGCACGATATGTGAGTTCGTTCGACTAATAAAACACTTCGTTACCAGGTCACAATTGTGCACGTGACATATGCTACAGTCAAGTGCATACAAGTCAACGAACAGGATCCTAGCATTGCGTATGCAATAGATGCTCTGACTTCCTCTAGCTGTACCTAATGGCTCCTGGCCAGAGTCATTATACGCCCTACTATGTCTCGCTGGAAATTCCAACATATTTGATCACTACAATAAAAGACATGTCTAAAAAAATGTAGAGATGATAAATGTCAGCGTTAAAGCTAATGTCAACCGGCAATTAAAGGACCATAGTAATGGCATCGGTTTCCAGAGGCTCGGTTGGCTTATTATTCAGTTATAAACCGTGACGAATAGCCGGTACTATGCAAGTATTTAAGACTATGCAGCCGGCGTGTTAACCCTGCTATTATCTTTTAATACCATCGTCGTTATTATTCGCTACATTTTTTTGCGCTGGCAGCGAGGCGCGGCAAGCTCCGCGAGCCGCCGACACGAGTTTGATAACCCGGAGACCTTGGTCTTAATTGCGCTTCAGCAGACCATTCCGCCGAGTCCACTTTTTATACGCCTGCATCACTAGTAAAAACACGACAACGGCTACCCACCCGGCTTAAAAAGGTGCGACAACTTAAGGAAAATTTTAACCGGTTCGCTGCGTATACAAACTTGCCGCGTTACTTGCAAGTTGCAAGTGTGCTCTACCACTCTATCAATAAATAAGCTACGCTTAATTAACGGTGAAGTGAATTCGTCGAAAACAAAATAATAATTATCCTTTTGTATCTTATTAATGATTCGTAAGATAAATATGTGAAAGATATGAATGATATATAAAATGTATCTTTAACGGCTGTAAATACTACACATATTTTAAATTTCCGATTACTTTATATTACTAATAACAATAATAAAACCGCTCCTTTTGTATTGTAAATACTTGTAACTAAAAAAGTTACAAGTATTTAGAATACTATAATTTTACTTTAGAGTGTAAAATATTTTTTACAATACTGTTTTAGCTTTATTCTGTATAATTTAAATATACACAAACAAACAAACCTACTGCGCCAAGATAGCCTGAATTGTAATATATGATTTTGTCTTTTTTGTTCCAGGTAAGGGAAATGCGGAAACTCTAATGCACAACATACAAAAAGGTTTCCTAATAACATAGCTACAAATTGGACGAGTATAAAGTTACGGATAAGTTTTATTTTCGACAATACACTATCACAACTTTCACACAAACGGTGAGTTGCCCTCAGGTTAGTGGAGAGCTAGTGGACAACTTAACATATAAATCATCTTCGGTCTCGTGGGCAAGAATGTAAAAGTTCTTGATCTTTTTGGAAAACCAAAGTAAAAAATAAATGTAAACGAAATACTGTGTTTTTTATCTGCTTCGTTGCATAAATAATTAAAACAAAATTTTGGCATTTCTATTTTACGCGTAACCGGAACTACATTTTTATCAATCACCTTGTTCAAAAGTTGGTTAGAAAGACAAATGTGATTAATAGTCAGAAAATATTAAGTAAAGAAAACCTCAAAGAAGTTAGAAGCATAACAATAAATTACGAGAAAAAATAAAACAGAACAAAGTGAAAATAAAACTGGCCATGACTATCACACAGCTATCCTGTTTCCCATAAAGTTGTCAGTGCCGCCTGATGCTGCGATAGCGCTAAAATATTATGGCACTGTTTAATTTATTTAAATTGTATACTTATATTATATCCTATTAAAATAGTTAGAAAACAATAGAATTTCAAGGCTAAGAGAAACTAATTTTCCTCAATATTCAGAACAAAATTTCAATAAACAACCCTCGGATTATTTAATTATTTTTCTAATAAAAGTTTTCGCGGATCGTATACGATTTCTTATTTTGTTTTAGGTAGATTTATTTCTCGTAATTCTCATAATAATTTATTTTAGATTAAAAGCATAAAGTAAGAGGGGAACATGAACCAAGATTTGCCTCACGCACGATTAACTGAAGTCACGACTGTACAAACAACACTAAAAATAAAACTTCTTTTTGGAGACCAAATGAATTCTTGGTCTCTTTTATTTCACATTAAATACATGTTGACTTACTCATCTTTAGCAAATGTTAAAGCAAATAAATCGCTGGTTACTGTGAGGTCAAGACGTCAGATAAGTTATGTCAAAACAATTTTAATTTAATTACAACAAATTTAAACCACAAGTTATTTTTTTTCTTTTCTCCAAGAAACACTTTTAGTGTTCCTTCAAATGGAATAGCAATCAAACAAAGTACATAATTTAAAGGTTTATTATTCCGCCAAATCATCATACGAAAACGAGTCACGTATTGCTCGTACCTACATACTATTATGTATTTATCTTGCTGTCAGATTACCATAGACGAAATAATAATAAAATGGCATCAGAACAATCTGGAAGTGACCAATGATTAATGCCAATATCGTTAACATTGAAAAATCGTCGTAATGATTTAATATAAATCACTGGGCAAATATAAATGATTTAACACCCACAGCAGTGATAAAATGATGGAAAATTAAGATTTATAAATTATTTATTTCATGGACGAAAGAGCGTTTGCTGATAAATAGTTTGAATGTCACGGAAGCTGATGGTAAGCGAGATGCGTGTTTCCAAAACATGGAGGTCAACGATCCGTGCGAACACGTGACTGTGACGAGAGCATGACGGGTACGTCATACAACTAATCTAATCTACCCGATATTTTGCATAAAAATATACTGCACTCAACTATTTCACATAAATTTGAAATTTGAAGACGGATTAAGATTTCGTATAAGACCCTTATTCCATAAATTGATGATAATAAATGCGCTGTCGCAAAAATACAGATAACCTACATGCAATTTGGGTCATTGCGCTATATTCTAACGACCTTACCTTTATCGTTTTCATCTAGATTGATATATTATATACGTGAAAAAAAAATATTCCACTAAATTATGTACTCATGAATGAAAAACTAGTTAATAATAACTATTTAAGAATGTCGATGCAGTTTATAATAATGACCACAATCATTAGTTATTTGTAAATTTGCACATTAATTACTTACTAAGTAATATTTTATGTCGGTTACTTCCTATTTTGTTTAAAACCTCTATTATATGTATATTAAATTCAAAAAAGTTGAAATTTTATAAACTACTAATAATTGAGTATTGAATTCACTAATGAATAACGAAGATTTAATGTATACATTATGTAATAGTCTATCCCTTTCTAATTCATGATTTGGTTATAATTATCCTCATAACATTAGATGAATTAAAAATATAACCTGAATATACATTTAAATTCTCAAGAAAATAACGCGTATTTAATCATTTAGGTAAAATTTTTATACTATATAAAGTAACTCTTGATATAAAAACTGTTTATCAAAAAAAGTAAATTATAAAACTTAATTAATAAGTCTTTATTCTTTTGACTTGAAAAAGTAAACGCCAAAAACATTTTATAAGTTATTACAAGCACAATTTCAGTTATGACTTAATAATTATGAAATATGTAATTTCATCTAGTTGAAAAGTCATGTAATAAAGAGAGTTGTTTTGATAAAGTGAGGAGGAATCTATTTCATAAATTAAAAGTGATGGTGTTATCGGCGCGCTACATTCTGTCGCCTGGTGAGTTGACTTTCTGTGCCACGGTTGCGCGGGCTGCGGCGCGGTGCGGGGTGGCGAGCGCGGGGGGCGCGCGGGCGGCGCGGGGCGGGGACGCGCGCGGTGCGGGGCCGCGTGACGTCACGCTCGACCGTGGCAGTGAGTAGTGAGAGCGGCCGCGTCGTTTGTTCGCTCGCTCTACGTACTTCGTTGACGACGGTCGCGCGCGTGTAACGTGCTTATATTTTCATTGAACTTCGCGGCAACTTCTTGCGATTTCGCAAACACCGGCGAATTTGCGAAAGTTTTTTATCTATCTTGTAAAGTGTTGTGAGTTCGGGAGTTCCAAAATCGAGTTTCTGAGTTTAGAGTGTACTGAGGCGGACGATTGTGAGAAACGATTCGTTTCGGTTTCGACGCCGCCGTTACTAGTGGATGTTGATATTATAACGTTAGATAGTTAAAGTGCGAGGCAAAAGTGAAGTGTTGGAGACGCGGAGAATGTCAGTCGGCAGTCAGGGATACGAGGGCGTGTGACACGCTCTTCGACATGAGACGCCGCTGGTCTAACAACGGAGGCTTTCCGCTGCGAATGCTCGAAGAAAGCTCTTCAGAAGTCACGTCCTCCTCCGCTCTTGGATTTCCTCCGGCTATGGTTATGTCGCCAGAATCACTCGCCTCGCCAGAGTATGGCGGGCTCGAGTTATGGGGCTACGACGATAGCATTACCTACAATACGGCGCAATCTTTGCTCGGCAACACCTGTACAATGCAACAGCAGCAGCAACCGCCGACGCAACCTTTACCCTCCATGCCGCTACCTATGCCACCTACGACGCCTAAATCAGAAAATGAATCCATATCATCAGGTTAGACATTTATGAATGATAAATTATCCTGACATACGCGCATGACCATTATATTACAAATAATAATTTGGCGGCAAGTGGTGGAGTCAATGTCAAACTCTCGAAGTTGGAGAATCGAGCGCTGCGGCGCTGTCATCGACCTTTGGCCCGGATACCTTGACCGGGCGGCAGAGGCCGATGTCTCCGCTCTTTGCACAACATTGATAATCCTAATGTTTTGTTTATGTTGCATTTCGCGACTTAATATTTAAACTCATTTTCCACAAAGCTTGTAGCGTAGTATATGAACTTTATAACGATTATGAATATAAAGTATCTTCAAAAATCATATTTGAAAAATATCTTAGAATGTAAAAGATTATGGCATATTCGCAAGATTCATGAGTACGAGTAAATAGGTAAACTATTAAATATACGCAAATATGTGACTAATCTTCGGCATGACAAGTTCGTAACTTATAATAATATATTCAAAACATAATTTTAAATCATAAATAAAGTATTAAGATTCAGACAAAGTATTGAAGAGCACGTCTAGGTTGTTCTCAATAGATACAACGTATACCTAGTCCACACTCCACCTATTTTTAGTAAACAATGCTGCCTATGTTTGATTAGTGACCGCTAAATAGCTAGTAAGTCGGCGTAGGAGGAACACTGTATGAGTAATTCTTATCGCGACACGTTGAAGGTCACCGTGGAAAATTTAACATCCATATTAGCCCGGAAATGTGTACCTGTTTTTTGTTAATAAAATTTTAATATCAACGCTATCGAGATTGCGACATCATTGTTACTCTATGAAATCGCTGGAGAATATATAATTTATGCATGAAATTTATCAATATTACGAAAATGTTACACCATATTACTTTTTTAATCTTTGATGCCTATATGACATAAGAAGATTTGTGGGATTTATAACTTATAAATCATTATATAATATAAATATAAATAATTTTTCATTATTTATTACTTAATTGTCATTATATTATATTTGCTTGCAAATAATACGATACGTTATTTATTATCTACATTATATAGCCATTTTAATATATAATTAAGTTCGTTTAACGTTTTAGCTTCCTTTATAATAAACTCATTTCATGGTGACACTACTTAACCAGTCCTTAAGAGGTTTCCGTATTTATTATGCGTATCTGACTCCCTGCCTTTATTTTTAAGAATGCAGAATCAAAAAAGGCTTTATATTAAATATTTTTCTCTCTGCCGCTTTTAATTTCCGTGAGCACAAACACTCTAAGGCCGCTCGTGGCGCAGTGGGACAGCGTCTGACTGTAAACACGATCGGTTGTGGGCTCGATCCCCACTCGGGGGAGTGATTATGTTTAAATTATTTTCACTCCCCGCTCTGGTAAAGACAAAGTGCGGCGTTGAGTTCCACCACTCAACACACAATGTCTCGAATTCGGTGGAAAGCAAGCTTTGTCTACCCTGTCTATCTTTGTCTATTTTGTCTACCCTGTTGTGCGGGGTAAAAAGCGGGAAGCTAAAAAAACACTCTTATGGTATACTAAGTAGCAAAATTTTCTCTAGTGGGGTTATTGTCACCCACAACCATCGCGCATTAGGGTGTGATAGACATGTTTCAACTGCACAATGTAACGAAGTATAAATTTCTCATATTTATATAGATAATTAATTTTTCTTGCGTATTGGTCATAGGTTGGTATTGTAATAAATTCGTTTCAGTAAAAGAAGTGGCCAAGCCAGTCATGACCGGAACATAAAATTTTATCACGGTTCGGCATATTGCTCTTATCTTATGAAATAAAATTTAAATTCTAAAGTAGGCAGGCACTTTGTTTATAGACACACTTTAGACGCTACTTCTGACGGTAAATCGCAGCCTGACAAGCCACGCATGTACTTGTACATGTTATATATTAAATTTTACGTAGATATTATTTGACTACTAGTTAGCCTATCAGTTAGAGAATCTAACTAATAAATAGAGACAAACTTCTATAATAACGACATATTTTAAGACTCACAATTGTTATGTGAGATTACTGTACTTCAGCCCTGAAGCGTATACGTGAGCGTACATTGCCAGAATAATACAATGCTTAATCTATCATCAATCTACGAGGGAGAAATGTTGAGGCGGGATTGGGACCGCTCCCTCCTAATAACATCTATCCAGACAGCTAGTAACCTACCTACAACACTTCCTATTTTTATCAAGAATCTAAATAAGTACGCCAATTTAAGTTTACACAAAAAAATAAAAGATCGAAATACGTAATCTATTTTCGTAACTCAATTCACGCTGTTTACAATGGACGCAATTTTGAGACGAAGAAAAGTTAATTGGAATTCATACTATGTATTCTAAGAAGCTTTATTTATTTAAGAACTTTTTACCAAAATATAATATAATGCGTAATAAAATTTTGTATGAGAACAATAATAAATAATTTTTATTGAACTAAGTAAATATTTCCGTAATACAATACCATTCTTTTCGTTAAACCGCCTTACACTTATTTTCTACTTATATAAGTATGTATGCATTATTCTTATATTTTGTATACTGAGATTTCGTTACATACACATGTAATTACACAAAACAATAACAGTACAGATCTAATAGAAGAGTTAAAGCAAATTACATACTCCTATTACAACGAAGTCTTAAATTTGGTGTACATCCAAGATCCTTTTAATATACGAGCAAAGTAATACAACATAAACAATTTAAGAGTTGAATGCAAGAGTTTCGAAGAGGCTGATGCCGGTCCGACCGGTTTAGACGCTACTTCTGACGGTAAATCGCAGCCTGACAAGCCACGCATGTACTTGTACATGTTATATATTAAATTTTACGTAGATATTATTTGACTACTAGTTAGCCTATCAGTTAGAGAATCTAACTAATAAATAGAGACAAACTTCGTGTGTTTTATTCCAGTTCAAATCTACTTATGATTAGATTCGAAAACATTATTTATGCCAATATTAATCAAATTGAAGCCACACGTCAAAACTGCTTAAAATAATGTAAATTCAGAAAATATCGTTCCAAGAAGAATTTCATAATTTTCTTCCATTATGTAGAAATTGGTCCATTCAAAGTTAATTTTCCTCAGACATCGTCGCCGCTACTCGTCGTTGCTAGACTGTTTTATCCTTATTAAATTTTTATTTCGCTTGAGGTTGAATTACATTGAATAACTTGTTTTAGAAATAGTAGAAGTGCATAAATAAATGAGAAAATACAATTGGGAGTAAAATAACAAATAAGTACTAAGTAAGTAAATTTATTTTAAATTTTACATACATGTGTCCTCATATTGTGTGCATTTGCGACTTTGTATCTAAAGAATAATATAATGGTTAGTCACTTTCTTCTACGCTCAGCCAAGCAATGAATTCTCATTTCACACACTTACCCTGTAATTGACTTATTGTTTTTTCTTGTCTATCGCACGAATCTGCTTTACAAACTCGTTTATGTCTTTTATGTTAAATTAATTTCATTTGCTTAGTTATTTTGTTAAGAAATAAACGTCCATTTGCTTTATAGACAAATCAAGACGAAATTGTATGTGTCAAAATTATTTTTTTTAATAAATAATGCTGCTTATTGTTAAAATTATTAACTATTCGCTTGAATAAAGCTGCGAAACATTTATTATACAAACTTACCTTACTTGTCGTCCTTAATTGTGATGGATTACATTGTTGCTAAGAACTAATATTAATTTAAATTATATTATTATCAAATTAAGCAAATATTGTACTTTTATTCTACACGCAATTTGTATATGAAAGTACTTAGGTATAGTAATATATTTTTTTAACTTGAAGTAAGATAAATAATTAATTACTCTATTTTTTTAATAATTTATGTCGTGACGAATTTATTAGCCCATCATGTTTTCCTTAGCTATCTCGAAATTCAAAATATTTTTTAATTAAATTCTTGTTCAAGAAGGCACTTATTTTTCCCGTTGACTTCACTATTCAAACGGCCGAGCTTTAATTGAATATTGAAGATAGAGATGTTTGTAAGAAAATTATTTATTTTTAAACATTTAATTCTTTGTCATCTTTAAAATTATATATAGCTTTTTCATTTTATTAATATAATAATGTATTTGCATTATTCTCTGCTTAATAAAATAACCCGCATCGGCTAACGTCAATAAAACTTCTCTAAGTCACGGGGAATTAACAGAGATAAGTAGTGTAGCAACACAAACATGCGGGCTCGTTGCTTTATTAAATACTTAAATTTAATATCGATTACATACTAATATTACGTATGCAAAAACAACTCCGCTTGCCTATTGTTGCTAGATCATAATTTATAAATAGGAAGCATAAATGTATGGACACTACTAATGGCTAGGCAACATTGTTTTTTGGTATGAACATTGACATGGGAACGATGCTTGTAAAAATATTCCCAATTCAAATGAAAAAAGATGTTTATTTTCACCTTACATTCGGAGCTATTAAAGAAGCAAAGTTAAAACGAAATGTAACCTACATTTCGTCTCGTTATGTAACTCTTTATGTTATTAATTATTTAAGAAAAATTAAGCGTAATATTTGACGAAATAAAACAAATTTGTTCTGTACTGTATTATTCTATAATATATAATATATGATGATTAAAATGATCTATCTCTCTACTAGGTAAGGATGAATAATCTGTTCATTTACAGCTACATCCATAGCTGGTTGTTTGTTTACCCGTTGAAGTGTAAATGTGCAAACTTAGTAATGTCCGGCGCGTGTTTTGGTAAATATATCTTACCTATTTTGCCGTAAGAAACTACACCGTGTGAAAATACCTGTAGGGCATATTTTCATACCCCAGAGGCCCCAGTTGAGGTGAATGTAACTGCGTCCGCGTGGGGGCGCCAAGGTCACTGCGGTTTTTTGACACATCGTAATATAAATAGTGCCAAATCGAACCATCGTGTACCTAGCACGTTACTTTTGTTATAGGTATTCACTTAACCGGAAATTATTTGTTTTTAAACAATCATTCTCGCAGTTACAGGGTTGCGCACCGTGTTGAAGGTCCTTCGATTGATTAGTTTTAGGAAGTTCAATTCGCCGAGCTCGTGGTATATATTTATTTACATATTTTTGCATTGTTACGTCAATTTTATTTAGAACGAAATTTGAATACAATGATTAATATTATAGGAAATATTGACCTATTGACAAATACGTAATAAATAATACAAATCAATACACAGTTTGCCAGAAAATAATTCAAATATATTAAAGCAATAGGCACAAATAAAACATACAGCCAAAATTTAAATGTAAATACTAAGAGATAATTATAATGTTTTGGATATACATGTACTTATATAATATATAAAAAAATATCTTGGGTATGTTTATATATACAAGGTTTTATATTAAATTCTTAAAAATTATGTAACGTGATGTGTTACAGCATAACATTGAAGTTTTATTATAATTATACTCAATCATTTTGTTCGCGTATCCGATAAAATATTACACTTCTATGGCGTGAAATGTGAGATCCTCTCAGTGTGCGCAAGTCATGATTGATGATTCCTTAATCAAAAAGGTCAGTAACCTCACATCTTATACAGAGAAGATAGCTTATGACTTCATCTGTTTTAAATAAAATATAATTACAATAATAAAATTAGCTCAATTCATTAGTAACATATTCGTGAAACGTGTATATTAGTTATTCTCTTTTTTCATTTTAGATGTTATATATCTAGGTTACAAAATTAGCATATAATTCCATTTGATTAAAATTCAAGTATTATAATACTTCTAAGCGGGTTTGGTGTTAGAATAATATTACTTAATCCTAGCCCCACGAGCAGCTGGCATTAGAACGAAGGGAACAAATTTCATTATATGAACGTGATTTTGCAACCCTTTGATTATATCTAATGGTTGGATCCCCTATTTTATTTATGTGCATACATCAATAAAATAGCCATTTTAATTGTGTTCTTAGAGTTAGCTACTAACGAGTCATATATAATAACGGTTGATTTCTTGATTTTGTTTTATTTTTATGATATTACGTCTTGTTTTTTTCTAAATACGGTTAGAGAATCTAGTTAACATGACTGCACTTTACTTTTCGCGCATTCACGGTTTTCGTTCTATTTAAAAATTTTAAAGGGTCGTGTGGTGTTTAATAAATTATTTATTGATTTACATTTTTTCAAAATCACATATCTACAACTTTTCTTAAACATTTTATAGGAAAGATAATCTAGGAAGGCACCACACCGGATATGCGGTCGAGCGCTCGTCTCGGTTGGTTGCGCACGCACTGCCATCGCGTCGCTTGTTACTTCTATTATCTCCCTTTACTCAGTCGCTGTAACATACAGATGAACAACCTTGATACAAATATGTAGAGTTTTATCTTCCTTGGCAAGTTGATAAATATATTAGTAGCTTAACATGACTATATACAAATACGCCATAAAACTTGCTTCAAATTTCAAGATTTGATCTTTGATGACCATTGTTTGCTTTACAAAAGGTCCGGTATGGTGTCTTTCAATTTGAACACCTTAAAGCTCATGTCTTGAAACACATAAAAACTTAATTTATAGATCACTTTTGGAATGGAAACCGTTTTGGTAAATCAAATCAAAGTTTGGTACATTCGTTGTCAGTTGTACACCTAAAAATCAATGGCCAAGATCTACTGTAGCGGAAGTATAAGCAATATTAAAAGATTATGATCAAGTACAAAAACAATCTCATTGTTATTATCAAAATACCGAAGATTTTTTATCCACTAAACTAATGGTTTCATTTATCTTATCGAGGGCATCTGTTGTATCGCAAAGCACGCTTAAACAGAGTTGGCATTGTTGACTGTTTATTATTTTGTATGATGGGCCTCTCGAGATCTTTACTGCTGTTATATTAGAGTATTTATGTCGAGGGACTTGAGTACTAATGACGATAACGTTACGAATCAGTTTCGGAATCTACGTTCTATATGCTCAAACATTAGTTCAAATCTCTTCGTCATAACGGAATAAATTAAAAAATAAAGGACTAAGTGAAGAAACATAGTTTAGAAAGTAGACTAGTTACATTAAATGTGTATTTACTACAAAGACTTAAAGTGAGCTTATTTGGATAATAAACTGATGTCAAGATGTATAGGCGTTGAATTATGTCACTAGGAAAAAACTAGGCAATAGAAAAGGAAATACACCTACGCGATTCGCATAACAGGCGTAACTCACGTACTTCCTCAAGTTCTGGTCTTGTGTCAATATCAATGGCTTTATTGTATAAATCTACAAGGAAGCCTCGACGCTTGTAGCTAAATGTGTATACTATGAACAATATTTAAAACAATTTCAAAGGATTATTTATATCCTTATATTATGTAAAATAATATTTTTATATTCTTTTCAAATATCATGTCATTTGGTTTTTTCTATATATTTATATATACCTTATACATATTAGTATAAATGACTAGAAATTTGCTTAAATGATATAAAGGATATCAGTATAATCGGTTCGTGTCGTAGAATACATTGTTATTTAAAATAGACATACACAGAATAGGTTTATCGGAATAATATCAATATTTCTTGGACCTTGTTAGAACGCCCCCTCACGCGTGTACCACGACGCTTTATTGTGCCATCTTCGTGCGACCCACACTCTAATATTTAACGTCTTCAGGCGTTTCTTGTGTAGGAAATGTAAGAAAACTATGTATAAATATAAGATATTATTACTCACCTATAGACTTAACAAATCAAGTCTTTAGATAATTGTTACTTCACAATTCTAATAATTTGTTTTCTTTTTCTTAGTAAGCTTTGTAAATTGTTTTTGTATTTTTTTATGTTTGTTATCTGTTTTACTTATAGTAAAGACTATATTAGTTTAGCTAGGTTAAGTCTCATGATATCATCAGATAGGCTTAGGGTATTACTCTACCTAACCAGCAAAATATGAGTATCGTGGCCATAAAAATGTATAGGTAAATTAGTTACATTCACAACTTACGAACAAGTAGTAAGTTAAATCAAAAGTTTGAAGAAAAGTATGGCGATCATTGATTAATTTTGTAAAATAAAAGCAAATGTCCCATTTTCAGTTAATGAGGCAAATATTCCACTTCAAAGAAATATTTTTCACAGAAATAATGACCTGCTTGTATGAAAACATGACGACGTAATATCGAGACGCTTGATGACAACAATTTTATCCAATCATTTATTTGAATGTCTTTGTATAAATAATATCTTATTAAATTCAATGATTAGCTTTAGACATATGGTAATAGCGGTAATAAGACAAGTTATTTTGACGTTTTATTATGTTCTTAATCATATTAAGATTTACGAATAGAAATATTTCTTACACCTAAACATCTAAAGTGTCATTAATTCAGAAATTAATAACCTTCACTAACGTCGACATCAAAGTCGTTACTCATGTGCCTCGTACACAACACTATTTGAGGCTACATATGTATCATAATACGTGTAAAAGCTTCTACAAAATAAACGGAGCACTCTTATGTAACTAACTAGTAATTTATTCACATATATATCGCCGTGTCAGTGTGTTTGTGTGGCTCGAGTGCAACGCGTCGCATCCAAATTAAAACTACTCATAATATTTTAAGTCACTTGGCCTTGATCGTTGTGCATCGCGACGCGGCATTCACCTTATCGTGTGTTGAACTGTTCTATATAAAGGCAACCCAACACATTATAAGTACAAAGGCTTTATAATACTAACCATAAAATGTTACGTGCAAGTATTTTTTTTGTATAAAAATGCTTGCCTCTATCTTACATCTAAAATCAGACGAATAATAACTATTTGCTAGCTTTAAATACATTTGTGACGAACACATTCCTCGTATTAATGTGTGTGTATGTGACTTGATATACGAGGCAGTAGTCAAGGTCGACAATGTCATTGTACGAACTCTACGCGAATTCACACACTGACACAACATGCAAGCTTTGTATGTAGTTGAGCTATTGAAGTAATCTTATCATATAGGTCACCTTACATTGCAGATTATAAATACTGACTGATTGCAAATGTAAAAGTGTGTGCTGGGAGCGAATATAATATAATACGTCAAAAGGTTTATTTTAAAAACAAAGAATACCTATACTCGATATTTATAAATGTAAATTAACCAAAACGTGATCAACGATTTTATGGATTTTACCTGTTCTTTTTGTCAATAGTCATTTTTCAAGTGTCAATGACACATCAGCTTTTATATTTGTCATTACTCATCGTTAAAGAAATATGTTGAGTTATACATATTTAAAACTAAGATGTCATTTGTATATAATTAATAATAATTGCGAAACACGTAAGAGTATACAATGTATATATAAGATGTTTTGATCTATTCATAAATATATTTATAGATGATAGCTCTTACGTAGAGTGGACCGTCTAAATTTACTTATTCTATTAAGTCATTTGTGATGAAGTCATAGTCATAAGAGGTTGTTTGGGTTCATGAAAATAGATCTAACAAGCTTAAACAAAGACCACATCAATGGTAGGGCGAGGCAGATATGCTGCGTGTAAATGATTGACGCAAACAACGTCAGTTGTTTACAGTGCTACCGCCTCAGGTTATTTACATCGGGGTCAGAGACACGTCGGACCGTCCAATCGATATAATTTATCTAAGTTGCAACGAGCAGCACCTGTAGCCCACGAGTGAACGCGACTGTAAAATGCGACAGTGACCTGCTTTGGCATTACGAGGTCGTTTATGCAATATAGAGCTAAGTGGGTGACTCCAGCAATAGCGCAAAACTTAGAGATGATTGAGCAAGGCCAACTGGCATGTCTATCACGCAATTCATAGATAACCAAACGTATTCAACATTTTCGTACCACGCAACTTTTGTTGTTGGAGTTTGTTATCGTGCACCAAATTTTATCTGATTTGAAAGAGATAGCCTCGTATCATCGTCACTTTTCTAGGGTCAACGATCTTTTTTCCACGTGGTAACTTATGCAATGTTCATTTATTTCTATAATGATCATTTTAACGCATATCAAAATTAAAAAGCAGTCCAGAAGTTATCTATAATTACAAGACTTTTATAAAGACTAAATAAAATGTCTTACTCATTATAACTAGCATAGGTAATATAAAAATAGGAAAGTGTTTATGTAGACATTTCATGATGTACTCGTAGACCATCTCATTTTACTAGTTAGCGATATTATTATATTGTCTGGCTGTACAATAGACAATAAACACGGCATTGTGACATTGTCTAGATATTAATCGGGCTTACCTTCCTACATCTTCCAACAAATTAATTGCCCAACGCATACACATATCGTGTAATTTTTAAAATTGTTTTATGTCTTCAGAGTTAAAACTTGAACATTAAGAAGATGGATATTGCAGTAGATCTATTTATATCTGGTCCGGCCATAAACAGCTTGCCTGCGAACCGGTCAGCCCGGCTCAGCCGAGGAATGCTCTTGCTCTCGCTAACTACAACGACTATCACTGCAATGAACGATTGCAAATGTGCGAACAATGTATTTATTTTAAATAAAATAAATAAAGCAATCCAATTATTTAAAGAAGTTAAACTTTTTCAATAAAACTGACATCGCTTCATGCTTATTTAACTAAAATGGTTTATTTAAATGCATCGTGCATAGTGTTGAAGCAATCACTCCTTTTTTGTTTTAGTTTCAATAAAATCTAACAGAAAGTCACTGTTAAATAAGTGAGCACGCGAATAGAATATCTACTACAGACAAATCCAATTTTGCTATAATAGGAATTTAGAAGCGAGAACAACTTGGAATTCTTGAAACCTTTTGGAACGTACTGTATTGTTGTTGAACCAATTCTTGGATAAAAAGAGAAAATATATTATAAGAATTTTTTTATTCAATTCGAAATTGTAACCGCATGAGTAATTAGGAAACATTCGTGCTGTTTACGAATAATAGTCGAGAATGGGTAGTGGGGTTGTGGAGAAAGGAGTGGGCTGATGTCCCCGCAACGTCATCGTCATTCCATTCATCAAACTGACAGCACCGATTATTGCCACTGGCGGGATACGGGCTCCCGAGCCCTGTACAAGTTATTTTGATGTAGAAAAGGTTTGCTGAAGTTTGCATTAAATCCCTAAAACGTTTTATATCTAAAATGTTATAGTACATTTTTTCTTACGTATTTACCATTATTTTTTAAACATTTGAAATATAGACGTCTAAGTTGTTAGATTTTTCAGAATTGATCAATAAGCCGCGAGCGCATGATTATAAATTGTATTATATGTACATTTGGTCTATGTGACACTATATGATATGTTTGTTCAACGAATAACTGAAGAATGGAAACTTATTTAAACTAACAACATTAAATTAAGATTAACTGGATGTTTATCGAGTCAGACGGTGATATTGAGTGAATGCACTGGGCGCACGACCTTCCGCCGCGCGTGGGCCGAGCCCATGACACAGTTCACGAGATGTTCCACTATAAACGATTATTTCTGTCCTATATTTACCAATCATATTATATTTAATCGTAGAGAAAAGTAAACAATAATGATATTCATTTCAAGAACGATGAATAGGGATCGTTTAGTACATTAAGAAAATTAATTTATTAAAAATTAGCCTGACCAACGACATTACCACTTCTATCAAAAACTATTTGTTAGTTATAACAAGCTATTGATACTTTATTATTTTTATCTATTGATCGTTTGATCAGTAGATAAATATATCAATCAGTACATTGGAGATTATTTTTTGCTCATTAAATGAGGTAGTCACGCGCTCCCGAACATGTTTGAAAACTTTAATTATATATTTTTTTCAACACAACAGTCTAATAATGTTATCATACTTCAATATATTGGATTATAAATTAATCATGGCTAGTCAGAGTTCAGATAATCAATATTAGTAAAAATCGTACTATACCTTAAAGTATCGATTTTATTATATTTATATTTATCGATTTTAAGGTATAGTACTTGCAATTTAAACACCTTATAACAGCCGTCTCGTGTCATTTAATAGAAATATTATGTAGGTAAAAAAATTGGTTTATTTTTTGATTCACAACCCATATTTTTGCCAATAGAATGTGTTATAAATTGTAACCTTTACACTCAATTTACTATGTTATCTCTTTATTATGTAAAAATATAGACTGTAAATAAGAACGATTTTATAAATTATTTAGGAGTTGTTTATTAATCAGTGTTCTTGTTTGTCAAATACGTCGAAAACAAAGGCGTTCTTTGTCGGCTGATAAGCGTTTCGTAGTTGGCTTATCTCTGATACACGGTCAGTGACCCTAAATGTTCCCGGATGGGTTGGCCCAATAAACTACAAATGTTGTGATTTGTATTGAAGTTACTTTCATTTATACATCCTACTGGTTTTCGAATTAGTCTTTTCTGGTTCCAGACAAAAAGTATTTCAGGAATACTAACATTTTCATATTAATAATATGTATCAAAACAAGGAATGAAGTTGAGAGAAACGATGCTTTAACCACTCGACCTACATTACAATATACATTTTCCTCTTTGAGGTAAGACTTGTCCTCTTAATGTATAAAACGTTAATGACCTATAAAACGAAATATTGTTTATTTATGTTTCATATTGAATTATTATTTCGTCTTTGTTATTTAGATAATTTAGTTTGTGGTAATTAGGTGTTACTTATTTTGTTTCTTGTGATGTTTAGTATATGCAATATAAATTCAGCTGGCAATTACAGCGTTAAATGCATTTCATTGACTTAATAAAAATATATAATCAACCTGGTCTCGGTTGATTACGAAATGTTTTATCAGGTTTAAGAACAAAGAGTCGTTGACCCACTTGGAAGCTAGTCTTAATTAGCCCTTATGACGAACGCTCGACGATAACTTATTGACGTCACCTAAACGCGCCTTGACCCACTTTTCCATTCCATATAACGATTTTATAGAATTAGGTTAATAAATAAAACATTACTGCTATGAGTAAGTATTAGTTCTGGTAACTACACTGTAATAGTAGAGTTCATAATGCAATATATATAATACAAATGTCAAGGGCGTACAGATAGGGGCTAACGATGTCAACGTCTGCAATTATTATGTTAGCGAGTTCAAACAATGCTAGACAAGGGCTACCAAATTTTTTATTTTAATATGTAAATAATAAATGTGTGAGGTACGAAAAATCTTATCTTATATCAATTCGTTTCATCATTTCGATACACATGCAGCTGTCAAAGGTTTCAAACGTCAGGGAACCATGCATTCATTCTAATTATACTTCCCTTCCTTTACTATTTACCCATTCCCATGTTTACTCGAAAAGGCGTGGGTGCACACCTCGTCAGTACTAAATTAGGGAATAGACAGAGACAAAAAACATAGTCGACTTTTTAACACTTGGGTAAAAGAGAGACTCGATGTAATCTAGTACTGTAAACACGCACAGCTAAAATGTTGGGGAGTAGTGGCGTATCCATTACGTCCAGCTATGTGCATACTTTCGTCTACGTGATAACTGATATCCACTTTCGACTTTACGGCTGTACTTTACGAGTGACGAAATGTAAAGAGAATGTTGTACTAAAACAATATAGTCAATGCTTATTTTACTTTATCATTTACTTTTAGGGTGCTTCATTAGATATTTACTTACAATAAAGTTAAAGTATAAAATTATATAACTACTGTCTAATAAACCACAGTATGGCTTAACAGTTTTCATATTGTAAACTTATTTTCTATTAGTCAATCATGGGTTAATACCCATGATTGACGTAGTTTTCACGCGATGTAAGTAAATATGGTCGTTCGATCAATAGGACCAAATATGATATACAAATAATCAAAGTTTCCACGATAGCGTGTGACGTGAAAATGGCGATTTTCACCGCACGCGATTTCTATTTCAATCCAATTTTCCCGGCGCGTGGAGAAACCGATCGCTCTAGTTGCGCCGGCTTCGGCCCACATCTCTTGCTAGAAAGTATTGTAGAAAGTAATATTATGATTAGATCTTCGACCAACCGATACATCGATCACGTGTCTTTTTTTGCATAACTGCGTGCTAATCCATAAACATTAATAACTGCATCAAAATGTGCGAGTAACGACTACTTAGTATAAGAAGCTTGTCACTGCGTTACGCTTGCTTTCGCCGCACCCGAATTTCAATGAGGCATACCATAGGCTTGTGCAATACCTAAGTTTGGGCAACTTTCACTGACTAGTAGTCGCTTACGCGGTATGCCTGCAAAACTGTTGCGTAGCCTGTGTTGGGGTCACAGTGAAAGTGCGTATTGTCGTATTGTTCGATCGAGATCACTTTCAGAGTTTTCTTTTTTCTATGGTTATGATCTTGAACTAATGTGTCACTTAATTGCTAGTATTTTATTTTTTATTTACTTTCCATATTTATTTCGTACAGTTTTCGTTTCTTTTTTTTTCAGTTTCTCAACTGTAAACAATAAAATAGGTACACATATAGTTTGACTATCTACATAATTTGTATATCTTGCTTGTGTTGGACAAATTATGTATAATAAATGACTAAACTTTTGTATCTCTAAAAAATCCTAGTACCGTTTTATATTAGCAACAGCGATTTTCTCACGTTCACATAATGATAGATTAATTTATTTCCGTGAGAAAACCGCCACCACCAAACTGACTGTTGCATCAAATCTAAATTAGACTGGACTCTAGTCTAGTCCATTACATATTCTTATAATATTTAAAAAAAACTAATTAGAAAATGTTTAGCAAGTGATTTATTGCTTTCAATAAACTCTCTTAAAATATTGAAAGGAATAACATAAAATGAATTCAGTTTATTCCCTTTTACCAAGTTTGGTAATACTAAAAGGATCGGACCTAAAGAAGTGAAAAAGTCACAATCGCGTGAGAGGAAAAACGAGTTATTATTAGCTGGTAGAGAATCGCGAGCTTGCTTTGAGCTCAGATGCTATCATAAATAATGTTGCGGCGGTGAACGTTGGAGGAGTGCAGAGGGGAGGGCGGTACATAAGAGTCAAGGCCGCACGCTGCCCCCGGTCGACGCTCGCGCCCCACTTGTCGCTCAATGCCTTCTCGCTCTAGCTGCCGAGCGGAGCCGATACGCCTCGATCTGCTACGAACTAGACCTTCTATGCGCGCGCGCACAGCTGAGACGTAACAACATAACACACTGACTCGGTCATCCGTGCATTCAACTTTTGATTGGCTTTCTTTTTTATAAGTATTAATTTCATTTTTTGATAGTAATCAATTACATTTATAAATATTATTTGTGAAGTTCAGGGTATTTATCGTATTAATAAAAAAATATTATAAAACTGATATCAAAGGCCAACCAGTAAGGCTGTAAACAGAAATAATTGATTTTTAAAGAATATAAATCTTAATTATAACTTGTTATTGATCAATGTCATTTATTTCTTAACCGCCACTTATTAACATATGTACAAGTTTAGTAAATATTTACCTCTTACGCATACGGTCCTATATAAGACAAACCCTCTAATTAACTCACCAAATTAATACTAACTAGCATTGAGTTTGTTTTATTTCTTTTAGCTTCACTTCATCCCCAGCGAAGAGGTCAGAGAGATTGCCAAACGCTACGGTCCTTGCATACTTTCTGTATCATATGTTTTGATTATCTTAAGATAGAATGTTTTTAGTAAAAAAAAAAATATTTTTTTAACCACACGTTTTATGTTTTCGTGTACGACGTTTATTTTAAAGGAAATTTATTGCTTTAAGAAGGTTAGTTCAATGGGCCGAACCAGTTCTAGCCATCTCGGTCACTTTCACCACGTTCGATGAGTTGCGTCAACATAATAACCCACTAAATGGCATTTAGTGACATAATCGTTGTATATCTTAATATTGCTATTTTCAACTTTTTATCATTGAATGAGAGTACCTTAATTCCCGATTACATATAAAAATCAAGTCCAAATGTTTATTTTGTAAAAAATATTAATTTAAATTATAAAACTTTATTCTATTAATTTTTCTACTCTTTAAGTAAAGAGATATATATTTTTAATTAATGGTTATGGTTACTGATTTTTCTCGAAAATTGCTTCACCACTAATTCTTAGCTTCTGTACCTGGCTACTGTCCCACACAAAACTAGTTTTTTGGCACCAGTTATTTAAGCCGATTGCGCAATTCAGGTACGCGATAAAGGCCACCGACCCGCGTCAGCACGGCTTAATGGTACCAATATAAAAGTAAATAAAATTAATTACTAGAATACAGCCTTCCACGGTCGAGTGAATGCGCTTAGAACTAAATCCTTATATCAAAATCAATATGAATCTGTTTGTTCAGGCGTCATATTTTATTAACATATATTTTTTAGTGTATTTCTTTATATCCTTATTACAAACTCGTACTTTAATATGTACCTTCAAATATATTGTATTTACTTATATAATTCTAAATCAATGAAATATAAATACTTATGTTATCATTTTTAATTCGTAGGACTATGACGTACATATTTCACTTTGAAAAATTGATACACAATGTAATTTATTTCAACGACAATAGAAATTAACATTCATGTAACAAGAATATCAATGAGCACGACAGGTTAAGTAATAATAATAGTAAAACAACTTGCAATACTTAGTCTCACTTTTTAAGGAGTTCCGACTGCGTGATTGACAATTGTCGATTTATTTTCCATTGCACATCGTATTGCCTACTCATGCACTTTGAATACAAAACTGATATACCAACATACATTAGTATGCGGACAGCAACTCTCGCCACCTTTTGTTTGGGCAGGAAGCGTCCAAACTTCTGTCAAAACGACTTTAACTTATTTAAAAATAATACATCCAGCATTTGAAATTATTAATAAAATTCAAATGGTCTTCACTTATTAGTCTCTTCAGCAAGTGGTTCATGTAAATATGTAAATTTTATAGCATCTGATTTTAGACGTTCTCGACATTCAACGCCATTGGTCCTCTGACTCGACCTCTCAAATTTCATTTATTGCGCAGTTGCAATACTGTACATCTTTTGAATATAATTACTATGTTAAATGTTGTAAAATATTAACATTTAGAAAAAATATATATTTTTTTTACTTTTTCAGGTCGTGAAGAATTATCGCCCGCATCAAGTGTAAATGGTTGCAGTACAGATGGCGAAGCGCGACGGCAAAAGAAAGGGCCTGCGCCGCGTCAGCAGGAAGAACTTTGCCTCGTTTGCGGTGATAGAGCATCTGGATACCATTACAACGCGCTTACATGCGAAGGATGTAAAGGTAACTAAAATAAACATAATTACGTTCTGTACTAGCAAACTCGATACTCTATAATTAACAGCCGCTTACAATTTACTATATTGCCAAACTAGTGAGCCCTTACCTAAAAAGCGCCCACGACTGTTCCAATTTTGTACTGAATTGGCGCATTGTGTCGGTTATCAAGGCTGTTAGCTAAGCGTACACATTGAATCTGAGTCGAGACATAACGTCACAATAGCCGTCTGCTACCCGTCTACTTCTTGATTCATCCAATTCAATGATGTCGTTGATTATCAAAGTTAAGCTTGTATATGTTCATGATATCACAATTTCTGACTTACCAAATATTTACTTCTCACATTGCAGGATTCTTTAGACGGAGTGTTACTAAAAATGCTGTATACATTTGCAAATTTGGACACGCATGTGAAATGGATATGTATATGCGGAGAAAATGTCAAGAATGCAGATTAAAAAAATGCCTCGCAGTGGGCATGAGGCCAGAATGTGTGGTGCCGGAGACCACGTGTGCAATTAAGAGAAAAGAAAAGAAAGCACAGAGAGAGAAAGACAAACTGCCTGTAAGCACAACGACAGTAGACGATCATATGCCGCCTATAATGCAATGTGATCCACCACCTCCGGAAGCAGCTAGGATTGTAAGTTACATCGACTTATATAAATCTTAAAAATTGGTGGCTCTTAAATTCTCATATAAAATAAAGCTTAAATCGTATAATTGAGAACACATTGCAAAGACCTACATATATCTGTATTCTTTGCGCTCTGTTCTCTCAGTTGTGGTACCGGGAGACATATAAAGTAAAATATTTATTTTGTTGATTAGATTATTGATATCATATTAGCTCCCCCCTCTCTAACCACCAGCAACAAAATATTAATGTTTGTTGTTTCCTACGTGAAGCTGGAATGTTTGCAGCACGAAGTGGTCCCGCGGTTCCTCTCCGAAAAGCTCCTGGAGCAGAACAGGCTGAAGAACATCCCTCCATTGACGACAAATCAGCAGTTCTTAATCGCGAGGCTTGTCTGGTATCAAGATGGATACGAGCAGCCTTCCGACGAAGATTTGAAGAGGGTAACTCAGGTGGGCTTCATTCCGTTTTATACTAATTTCATTTTAAACTAATATTATATTGTTTAAAGTGTCAAAAACAGTGTGTAATAAAAAAATGGAATGCTTACTAAAATGTTTTAATTCATTTTATACTTCAGGCAGACATTTTTTGTTCTATTCTAATTATTTATTATTTGTTCTTATCTATAGAGATAACTAAATCGCCGAGTATGTATACTCAGCGACGTAAGCTTTCTATTTCTCTAACAACATTTTGTGTATTTTGCATTATTTCTCTATAAACTTCTTAAAATTGCATTTGAGATCTCATTCCACTAAATAGTTTTTTAATCTGCATTTTTTAAATTAAAAATTAATTATCTTTTTTGGAATTCCCTTTACATATAATTTGCAAAAACATTTTCTGCTTGTTCACGTTTTTGTCATATTCTACATTATGTAGTTTTATGTTCGGTTATCAGTAGCAAGAAAACAGTAGAAAATGTTTTAAAACGATTGAAATTCGCAAAGTACGCAATTTGATTTGTATAGACTTGGCAGGAGGCCGACGAAGACGACGAAGACTCGGATCTGCCATTCCGTCAGATCACAGAGATGACCATCCTGACGGTGCAGTTGATAGTCGAGTTCGCCAAGGGTCTGCCAGGATTTTCCAAGATATCTCAGCCTGACCAGATTACTCTTTTAAAGGTAAGTATAAAAAAGTAGTGGTATTAGAGATTATTTGAAAAATTAAAAGTTGTGATTGATAATAAGATTATAAAAATATAATTATTTCTATTCCGTAATCTGCGTATTAATTTTGATAATTATACTTGTTTCAAGGCACCTTGTAGAATTGGTAAATTTTTTCAAATACGTTTTCATTTTTTTATTTTTCTAATCGAGTGAAGAACGGCTAATAGATGGAAAATGCAAAGTGGAGTGAATGATTGCTGTTTATTATTTTACTAAATTAGATAGGCTGTGCTTACTCTTCCTGCTGTAAAAAAGAAGCGTTGAGCGTTTTACGTCCAAATTTGGGACATTGCTTGTTAAGTGGCAAACTCAACAAGCTACGTCCCGACATGCTCTGTCTTACCAAAAATGAAAATAACTCCCCCATATTAGAAATCAAACCCACAACCAATCAAAAATAATTATAATCTCATTAATTCAATCAGGCTTGTTCGAGTGAAGTAATGATGTTGCGGGTTGCTCGGCGGTACGACGTGGCCACAGACAGCGTGCTTTTCGCGAACAACCGCGCGTACACCCGCGAGAACTACCGCAAGGCGGGCATGTCTTACGTCATTGAAAACCTGCTGCACTTCTGCCGCTGCATGTGCACTATGTCCATGGATAATGTGCATTATGCGTTGCTTACTGCTATTGTTATATTCTCTGGTAAGTGTCTCCTACATATTGTAGGCCACAACATAGTTTTCTTCTATTATAATATATTTCCCGTCCCCAAGGAAATTTCGAGAAATCCTCTCTCAGGACTCCCCTACACTATCCAAGGATCACACATGCCAAATAGCTTACTACGTCTAGTGTTTCCCTTGTACGTTGCCTATCAAATGAGTTAGTAATGCTAAGTTTCATATATGCACATTGACAAATATATAAGAATTACTGTGGAGAGATAGTGAAATGTTCACTTTTTGATTACATGACACATAGGTCTAGTGAAAGTACATATAATGTCCTAATAACAATAACAGCTAATACAATATACTGCTGATTGCAAAACTAATTTAAACAAATATACTTGAATTGTTTTATGTTGACTATAGACAGTCAATGACTACTTGTATCTGTTAAATTTAATACTAAATCTCTTCTTAATAGACTTATTTAATTAATATTTCATTGATATACACAATATAGTACAATATGTACTAACCAAAACATGTTTACCATAGTGCACAGATGTGTATTTACATTGGAAATGTTAAACATCTTAAAATATATACGAGCTAAAGCATTTATAAATAATTACATTCACAAATAATACTCCCAAAACAAATGAAGAGTAATTTTAAAATCCAACGGATGTAGACTCGTCACGACGTGTAACGTAATCGTTGAAAATATGATAGTCCCCAATACATCATTCAAATGCCAAATACTCCTGCTAAATTCATTGTAATGCAAAGGGGGAAATCTAAAAAACATGAGAATTTATTAAGAGAAAGAAAAAGTGTAAAACAGCGGAATCTGCCATATTATACTCGTATATGGAAAACAAATCATATAGCCTTTATTTGTGCTACAATAATTTATTTTTCCATACTCACGTGTGGCTTATATTTTTGATTTTTATTTATTATGTATATTTTTTATATTATTATTTAATTGTACATTGCATCAACTTTAATTGTAAATAATATATAATATTAACATACATTGGTAATTGCATCTTACAATATTACTTCATTATTTGAATTCAATTTAATAGATAATTCTATTCTCAAATAATGATCTATATATACATATTACAATGAAAAAAGAATCTTTTAAATCAGAATGTATGTAGTATCAAAACGAGGTATGTAATAACAAAAGATCAAACAAAAACTATAACCATTTGACAATTCTTATTTCTAGATCGGCCGGGGCTCGAGCAGCCGCACCTTGTAGAAGAGATCCAGAGATACTACCTGAACACACTACGGGTGTACATCCTGAACCAGCAGAGCGCCTCCTCCCGCTGCCCCGTGCTCTACGGGAAGATATTATCCATCCTGTCCGAGCTGCGCACGCTCGGCATGCAGAACTCCAACATGTGCATCTCCCTCAAGCTGAAGAATAGGAAGCTGCCGCCATTCCTCGAAGAGATCTGGGACGTGGCCGAGGTGTCCACGGCGCACCCGCCCCCCATCGTAGACCACCCCGCCGACCTCTAGCCCCCGCGCGTCCCCCCGCGCACCCCCGGTCACTGACCCCAGGAGAGAACGCTATAGACTGGCTAGTTTAAGTGAAGTGCACGGACACGGCCGGCCCCGTCCGCCAGGTGTTAGTGAATATATGTGCTGTTGAACGTTCGAGAATATATTAGTGTTGATAGTTAAGTACGACGACTGCACCCCGACGCGCTCCCCGACAGAGTTATATATCCAGATGTTTCTATGTGTGTATATGTGGGTGCGAAGTTGACAGTTGTGTTTGTTTACCAAAATTAACGGTACGTTTAACCTTTTCGATTAATATATATGAATATTGTAAAGTACGTCCCGCCGCCGGAGATATCGGCGGACGCTGTTGATGATTTATGACTGTGTTTGTTTATATATAGTTTATGTCAGACGTTTTATCGTGTCCTGTCGATTTCGGTTCCGACGTTCCATTGCCCTGTGCCCGCGTCCCGCGATTTCACGACTAATTATAATTTATCGCTGTGATTACATTTATAAATGTTGAAGTTAGGTAGTCTGAGGTAAGTGTGTCTTATTACATATAGAGTACAGTCGCAGCAGTTTTTCTAAACTTCACCGATTTCTTACGTGTCCCTTTTAGTATTTTGATAGTTGACTTGATATATGAGTGATACATTTTCTACAGTGATCACACTGCACTGAGTCGATTTTACTTTAGACTGTTGTTGCCTTTGGTACGTCGCTTGTACAGCTTCATTTACAGAATACGTGTACCGCCTTGTGCAATTTATCATAGATCCGTAGGTAATACTTATAGGTTCGTGTTGAATAGACTATTGGTGTCACAGCTACATTAACATACTGGAGGCAGATTGCGATCCCCGTTCACTATTGTATACAAAACAAAAAAAAACTAGGGTAAGGTTTACCTGTAAATGGTTTTTTCATTGCATTGCGCGTTTGTCGTCAGGCAGCTGTTATTAGTGTGGTTAGATGTAGTGCCCATATCGACCCTTTGTTTATTTTAATTAAATTTCTATTTATTTTTTCCTTTACGTAGATATTTTCTAAAATGGCAGCTGGTTCTTTTTATGTTCTGTCTAATTATACTCTTTGGCCGAGCTTACTATGGGAACAATATTGGAATAGAGTACGTAATGTGTTGGCATCCGCGCAATGTAATGATGTCCCCCTGTCCTGTCTTCGATTTTGTATAAGAGTGTTTAAAACAACAAACATTGAATTATATGCGTCTTATAAAATATATTTAATATATATAACCTAAATATATACGAAGTCTTTTTATATATAATTGGGAAATGTAATTATTTGTATTTTTTTAAATTCTAGTAC
The DNA here is from genome assembly GCA_032432895.1 of Dryadula phaetusa. Classification (NCBI taxonomy): domain Eukaryota; kingdom Metazoa; phylum Arthropoda; class Insecta; order Lepidoptera; family Nymphalidae; genus Dryadula; species Dryadula phaetusa. The sequence goes on from JAOYRS010000027.1 coordinate 588,956, forward strand.
TTTATGAATAAACGTTTATAATTCAATGTCAGATAGAGCTACACGGTCACATTATGATGTTAAAACTGCCCATATACAATATTGACGCAAAGCCTTATTTCGCGTTACCTGTACTATGTACCTACATTGTTGAATGGAATATAGTATATAGAAATTATAATGAATCGATCTCAATTACCCGTAAGCGTTGTTGAAGCGTAAACTAAGCGTTTTGTTTATTGGGCATTCTTTTCGATGGTATATTCCAAAACTGTTAGTTGCACAGTCCGTCTACGCCTTCGATGTGTATCGCAAAGAGTCGTCTCGATTAAACCGACATTCTCGCCTCGCTCATTCGTGTAACACTAGCTCGGTGTTCTGGCGACACCGAGCGGCTCGCCGGTTCTTCACCGTCATCGACATTTAAATCGTAAGACGTAATTTAAGTATATGTCTGGTGCATGTTGAATGTGTCTTCTTTACACGCCACTGTGTTGTAAATTTACATGATTAGTATGTTTGAGGTTTTTGGAAGCATTTCTTAATATACGTATAAACTCAGCGTCAGCGTGAAACGATCGTGCTTGCACCGCGGGCCGCGCGCTAGTCCGCTTGTATTACATTTTCGACTTATATATAATTTTATAGTAGCAGTAGGCGATTTCTAAAATAGTTAACGAAGCACAAACGTCACTGGAGTGTCTTACGTGTCTCCGCCGCCGGGGGCGTATTGACAACACACACTGCCATTATAACGTACGTTCACGGTCTGGTATGATTGAGTCGTAGCGGATTTTATATGACACCTTTGATATATTTCGAGTGTAGGAGCGTTACGAGTCTACGCTGACACGATGCCTTATGACTGAGATGCACGTGTGCGAGCGCAAGCTGCTTTCGATACTTTGCATCTCAAGTTTGTGACAAATATTACTGCCATTCGATAAGTAAATAAATTTCGATATGTGAATCATTCGACGCGTTGGGTTCACGATGGATAGCTTCATAGTTGACGGTCTCCGTCGGTGCACAGCCGGTCGTGTTTGATACATTATATTCGATATGAGAATCGTAATAGATTTATTAAGTACGTAATAATCTCACACGAGAACCTAATAAGTAACGAGTACCCTAAATATAATTTGTGTCTTAGCTGATAATGGAATAGTAGTACGGTAATAAGTTTATATCGCTCGAGGTGGCGCGGCGAGAGCGTCCGAGTGGGACTGGAGAGAACAGGACGACATGCACGGTGACGTGTTGCGAGTTGCGGGTTACGAGTTACGAATATACAGATATTGACAGCCGGTTGCGTCTTCATGTCTGCCGACCGACCAGATAGGCTTGCAGTTTCCACTTCACGGTTGTAGGTTTCGCATTATTTATCTTGCAGTTTCAGTCACTGCCGTACATGTTGTTCTGAGTGGATAATGCGTTTCGAAGCGCTCCGGCTGATCGGTCGGTAGTGAGATATCGGGTTACTTTGCGTTTTCGCCTTACTCCGTTTAGTTAGTATCGGATCGAGTGCAGTGAGTGACAACGTGGCACGTCCATACTATCGCACGCGTGCGCGTGTCCATTTAACTTTGTACATAAATACCTTTAGATTTTATTGTCATATGTTCGACATATGTTTAATTTTATTCATCTAAGAAAGTACAGATGGCTGTTGTTATTTTTATATTATTTGGGTAGAATTATTATATCTATATATTTTTTGTAAATTACCTCTGTATTTATCGTTTCTAAGCTTTGTAAGCCGTAGGGACTTAGACTATTACACGAGTTACAAACATTGTGATTGATCTAATTACATTGTTTTTGTATTTACTTATAATTTCGTTCTGCGTATAGAATTTAACTTCGTTTCGACAGATATATCTAATATTTTTTTGTTACTTCAGAGTGCAATATGTACAAATATTTACATATAAAATATTAATTGTACAGTCATTTTTTAGTTTATAATGTGTCAACGCAATATCGATCGCTGTTCATTCGTTGAATGTACACGGGAAGCATAATACATACTTGTATCACAAGTGGGCCCCGCCCCACTCACTATTATGTTTTCTAATACTTAAGATTAATTTTATATAGACGGACTAGGTAACATTTGTATTTAAATTTGCTAATTTTTTGTAGCAGATTAGATTTGTTTACTCGGATAAGATGAATAATGTACATTTTGAATTGATTTTAAAGTGATTTAGTTGTTATTTAGTGACGAATTTTCTTAGGTGTAACTGGCAGCCTCGTGGCCAGTCCACTGATACCAGTGTGATTTGTGCAATGTCCATTAGAACTATTGTATTCGACTACCGGAGCTTCCTCAAGGCGGCGCCGGCTCTTAGCGACGCGCACAGTTCCGCCCACAGTAAACGCCAGCGAAGCCGTGGAAAATTCTATTACCTATCATTTTTATACTAATTATTTTATGTGTTACATGCGATAGATCACTAAGTAAATATTATCAAGCGAGTAGTCACGAGAATATCCCAATTAATCGTTTCAATTGAGACTTATAAGGAGGTATAGAATTTTTCATGGTGGACAACGTGTTAGGCGTTTGCGTTGGGCGTAACTGTTCGCCGTCGAGCTGCTTTCTGCTCCCCATTGCTGTAGTGCCACGGCGAATGATACAGGAAGGCTGATTTAAAAGATAAGATCCCATTCCGATTTTATTGGAAAACTTTTGTAATACTTCTTTATTTTATTTGTCCAAAGTTATTGAAGTTTATTATTCTACCATGATTTTGCCTTAGTAAATCCTTAATGTATGATTTAAAAGTGGTGAAGCGAACTAGATATAGGGAACAGATGATATGTTGAAATTTTAGAGTCAACTTTTATAAAAGATAACTACAAAACAAATGAAAAGGTGTGTACAAAACGAGGAAATTTGTATGAAACATTGTTATGCGAATAAACTTACACCTCAATATAAAATATATATATTGGCTTTTATTTCCTTTTCCAACCTATTCGTTTTTGTATCATTTAAGTTGTATGTGTACGTGTATAATATTGACAAACGTTATTCAATTATTGTTGGTAAATAGTTATTAATTTTGTACTTAGTATTGTAGATTAAATCCCAAACAGGAAAAATTAAATTTAGTGAAGTATTATGTTTCCTTAAATTTATTATTTTAGTATAAAGTAAAACCTTGATATTACGAAACTGAAGGGAGTTGGAAAAGAATGTGTTATATTAAGTAATTTGAAGTTCGATGTACAGAGGTAAGATTGATCTACCATTCGATACGTAGATAATTGATAGAATTCAGAATGGTGAGGATATAAGTCGACGAAACATTGTTACAAAGAGGTACATAATACTTTCTATTATATTTTGCAATAAGTGAAAATTTATTATAAAAAGGTTTGTAACGAATGTATTGATAATGTAGAGGTATATTTTGTGCAGATCTAAAGGATATTGAAATTCTTCGCTAATCGACAAAGTCGTTATAATGAGTAAGTTTACACTTACACAAAGTGCAGCATCTTAGAGGAAAGTGGAAAACGGAATGATATCGTTAGGGTCCGTTTAAATGCTGTACATCTCATGGTCAGGCCTGGAAATGCTTGTACACAAGTAGCTATAGTATATATAGTTTTTAAAAACCCATTGGACGGTTCCAATAGGTTCAGGTTCGAATTCAGCTGAATTCAATTTTTTATACGTTTTCAAAAATACTGTTTTCTAATCCTTAGTGTGGAATAATAATTTAATAAAAAGTAGTATTAGTAAGTAACAGCGTGTGTTATCATTGAAGAAAAAGACCGCGCGTATGAAGCACAAGTTAGAAGTGAAACTTCTTTGGCAAACCTATTTTTTAATCTAATTTATATTTCAACTAATCTAAATCTTTAGATTTCTGAGATTCAGAAGAGATACGGAAAAAGGAAGATATATTAGGAATTAAACTAATTTTATTGTAATTAAAATGACAAATTTATATTATTTATTTCAGACATATTTACATTATTTGATGTGATTTCTATAAGTACTGTTGTGACCAAAGCATTATGACAAGGTAATATAAGTTCGTATTACAACATTACCCAAATAAAAATATCTTGTAAAAATAACATATATGTTATCCTTGTACATGTAGTTGAAGTACTTGGATTATAATTTAACATTATGCGTTGCTTACTCTATCCTACTATCAATCCCAATCGCGTCATGACACTGTGCGTGAAACGATGTTCTTTCTATTTTCATCTCTCTCAATCTTTCTTACAGGCTTGCTTTCTATTTTCAATCCGTGGCCATGTTCTACGGTCCATGCTACGTTCGCCCTTTCCGACTGTTTCAATTGCTCTCTCCATCTTCTTGGACAAAAATATTGTACAGTCACTAATTGCGTTTAGTCCGTAATATTTTGCCCCTTCTGCGCATAAATAGTTTTACTTCAAATACAACTTTTTGAACGCGATGATAAAATAAAGCAGTAAACTTATTTTATAATTGATAATAAAATTCAGTCTCAACCATTCCGTACACACAGTTGTGAGGACTGTGAATGATGAATCATTATTTCTTAGCGGTATGTGTCCGTAATGCCGAGGGTCGTTATAACTTAATTCATCGTTATAAGTTATATTTAGTATATGTGGGTATTTTTCAATGTTTATTGTCTGAACCTTATTCTGAATAAGTTTAGTTGTAAATATTAATAGAATTTAGATTAAGGAAATCCTTGCATCAGAACTAGTTCCTTAATTTAAGTAGTACAATGACGAATTAAGTTTTAAGGAACGAAAACATACCGCTAAGAAATGGTAAAGCACAATTCACTCCTCCCTATTGGGTATATACTGAATGCTTGAGATTGAATTTTATATCAATTGTAATTTAGTTTACTAACTTTACTGCTTATTCTACAAACAACTTGAAAAAGGAATATAAAGTTATTTTTGAAGTTAAACTATTGAGGATAAAAAAATACTGATGAAACACAATTTAGAGAAATATGTTTATAACTTTGTTTTAGAAAGCGATATGGCTGACATTTTGTATTTGTACTTAAAATTTCCCTAAATAAAAAGCATTCCGTAATATACGGAAATTGAACTTATTATGAGTCGTTCGCCTTGTAGAAAAAACCAATGGACATTAAGCACCTGCGAATAGCAAGTTAAATATAAACTTAAGTTTAATAACATTTGCCATTGAAGTCTAAGCCTATCGATTAATTAATTATCAACCATTAATGATGGCATTGCACTTCACTACTGTATTTTGATACAGGAACCAAACAGATTTATACGACCAAGGTCAAATCGTCATGATTGAGGCACGTCAGAAAAAATATAATAAAGTTTCGTCAAAATCCGCTGCGATTAAATGGAGGAGCGACAGTAGCATTCTTAGTATGTAGAAAAATATGTACAGTCATTTCCTCCATTTCATGTCTTAGCTGACAAGGTCTCCCTTGACTTTTTGGCAGCTGATTTCTTTTAATAAATGATGTGCATTTTAATGCATTATTTTGATGAATTATAAACGTATAATCCAACTTGATGAAGTCAGCAAATTATATTTTTAGAGTTATTGGGTCAGCTACAATTTAACAAAAATTTTAGTTCAGAAGAAATGCTTTAATATTTTCTTTCTACCTATTTGAAAAGCTCTTACCGCTCATCGTTTCGCAGCAGATGTTTACGGAGCCATATGATACTATTGATGTTAACACTAATTATCGTTTGAGAGTAAATAATTGTCCAAAATCGGTCTTTAGTGTGTGCTTTATATTAATCAGTGTACATAAAAAGAAAATTCATATAAACAATGGCCTACTAATAGTGTCATGACAAATCACAAGTATACTGAAATATTTCAATTCAATTTCTCAATTGCGGGTATAGCTAGTTTAAAACTAAAATTCCTTTGTAATTTACCATCTAATAACACTATATAGAATAGCGCTTAAGATATTAATTCTGTTGTAAATAAGTAAAATGAAAGAAGTCTAAGCGCCTGTATAGATTTTCGAGCATTATTCTGAAAAGATGTATTGCATCCAAGAACCCAACCTGTTATATTTATTAATAATGGCTTTTATAATGCGATTTATAATTTGTTCATGGCTAAGAACAACGAGCAATAAAAAGGCAAGTAACAAATTAAACTATTTTTTTTAATATACATATAATGTTTTATTTCCAATTAGACAAATCAAAAACAGTTTTCTTTATTAGGTAGATCATGTTTTTCTATTTATAGCAAAAGAATTCCCCTTACGATATAATTCAAATATTATCGATATTTATGACATTTGACGATAATATTGTTCATATAAATTTAAAAAACAGAACACTAAAACTTGCTCAGAAATTTAGCATAATTTTATATCCGGGTCTTTGAACATCAATTCGATGTTCATTTTTATTTACTTTATACCTATATGTTAACAGTAGACTCAAGTTAGACGTTAGCATTATGATATGTACGAAATTACACGTATCTGCTCAAAGAACGAGTATTCGAGTTTATTTTCCTGTTGATATCTCGATATTATGTGAATCTTTTTAGTTCGCTTTAGACCAGTAAATCGTATGGGTGCGTCTTTAGCACACGTGTCAGTGCAAATTATATGAAATGATCCCTTTAAAGTTTTTATTTGTTTTGTTTACAGTGCAATGTGTTTTTCAATTCACAAGTAAGTAAATGAAAGTGTTCTTATTAAATAATTGGCTCTAATTATGAATTTTATTATACCTTTCAACTCTTTTGTTAAAGTTTAAATTTTAATTTTATTTGATTCGTACGTAATTAAAGATTTACGTTCAAGATTGCCAACGTGACTTGAAGTTTTTTCGAAAAGACTACACATATATAGAGGATACGCGGGCATTTTATAAAATACATACGTATCACAAAACATGGGAAGAAAGCAAAGAGACGTGCGCCAAAGAATGGGCAACGCTGTTCTATCCTGACGATGACGATGAAGCAAACAGTGTCATAAATTATTGGAACCAAACGCAACCTTTTAACTGGGTTTTTATTGGAATTTCTACCCCAAATGTCAAGCAAGTATTCGAAACCGTAGACGGTGAGTCTTAGTTAATCTTCTTGATTGTTTTAATTTTTACAATAAAAATAACATAACATTCAATTAAAATTAAGTGTGAATATTAAGTGTAAATGTTTAATTAAAACCGAAATGCGTATTGAACATGTATTTTAGAGGCAATCTGCGCAGAATAATTAAAATATTTCAAAGAAAATTACACGATTTAGAGGTCAAAGGTGCACGGGCCGGATGTTACCATTTAGATATATATTATACTTATTATTATTGTTACAATAAATAATTAATTATTATAGTAATAACAATTGATGATGTCATCTGTTCTTGTATTAATTTTATAATTTAGTAACATTATTTACGAATATCACGTATAAATGTAGATATAATTTCATTTATTTTCCCCCTTTAAATAAATATATAATCTTAATAAAATTTACTGACAGTTGGCCAAAAGTTTTAACCTTTTGATTAATTATTTGATTAACAATATATGTGATAATTATTATTAAAAGAATATTACGACTTGGAAACCTAACCACTTGACATTAGGTTTATTCTCGTTGATCGAGCCTCTAAAAGCTTAGAACTATTTGTAATGTATTGCTCGAATATCAGTAATAGTAATTAACTTTGCTTGTGAAATTAATGAAGAATTGAGCTTTTTGTAGCTCTACTCTGTTTTCAAATCACTTATTGAACATAAGTGATTTGAAAACAGAGTAGAGCCGACAATTAATTCTTTAAAAGATATTTTTGATGTTGTATAGATAGTATATAAGGAGTTATAACTGTAAACATGTGCGTAAAACATTATTTGTTTTTTTTTTCTATGTTCTAATATATGGTATATTATATAAATTCTAGTATATATTATATAAATAGAACATTAAGCATTTTCGAAACTAAGTTACCCACATACATACTTTTGTATTTCAATTAGGTAAATGCTTAAACAGTTATAAAAACAATGATAGTACTAAAGTGTCGTTGATTTTATTAATTTATTTAATTATTCGCAAGAAAAGTTTTGAAAGTTAATATTTTACTAAATTTACTTTTATTGAACGGTCGAAGAGGCCAGGTTCCTTTATTTTTTTCGATCCCTTTTACACTAGGAATTTTGTACCTTTAATTTATACCCCATTAGAAAGTACTCATGACTGTGAGCAACTTTATTTGAAACCTTATATTTATATCTCTTAAGATTTATTGATTATGTTAACAAAAAAAATGTTTAGGTTTTTTTCGAATATCAAAGATGAATAGATTAAAGAGTTATATCAAAATCCGTCCAGTATTTCTGACGAGAAAAGGGGAAGACTGGCAGACACAAACAAATATTTTAAAAGTACAAAAAAATTAATGTTTACAAGGAGCCTTAATTTATTTTTCTTAATTTTATTTAATATAAAGAATTCACTTTTACAGTTTTATCACATGTAGATATAATTATGTAGATATAAATATGAATAATATTTAAGGTCTCGCTTTAAATGCTTATCTGCTTAAAAACGAGCATACTAATAGATATAAGCTAACTGAAAATACCTTGTGCTTATGACGAATATTGAAAATTAGGTCATGATACGGAATCAATTTTCGGAGTAAGATCTATGAAAAAATATTGTAAATATGATTAAATACAGAGTAATAAAAACAAAAATTCCACTTAAGTGATTTCTAAATTGTGGCGTTTATGACGTAGATGATGATGCAAAGATTAATACTGACAATATATTTTGATTTTACAACATTTTTTATTGGTATATTATGTAAATTTTTGTCATTTAAATTGATCGCGCCTGTATGACGTGTTGGGTACATATCTGAATATAAACACTACTTATATATAGATGTTTTGTTTTTGATAATAAAAATCATAATGACATTATTTACAATTAAATTAATTAAATCAGTATTTCAGGTGTCCCAATATCAAATGTGTACGATAGATGGGGCCCGGGGGAGCCTAACGACGCAGGTGGTGATGAAGGCTGTGTAATATTAAGGAGAGATGGTACACTGAACGACGACAATTGCGAACGCAAATACCCGTTCATATGCAAGAAGACTTTGAGCTCACTTGAGTGGAACAATCCCTGTGATATACCTGATCCTGGTTAGTTTCCATTTGCTTTTATAATATTATTATGTTATTTAAATATACAAGTGGTAATATCGAGAATTATATACATTTATATTCAATTACTAATTAACTTGGCGACACCACTGAATGCACTATTGTCTATTTGGATGTAAAGTGATTTTTAGCACATTTCCCACCCTTACATTTAAAGTGACAATTTAAAATTTATCGAATTTAACATAGTTCTATATTTAAATGTTGTATTTGAATACAGATCGATTGGAAAGATCGATTTTATTACCTATACACATTACACAAAGCAAAAGCAAAGATTATAGTGCATTATATTTTTGCTTGTTAAATTTTGTTTTATTGTATACAATACGTGAATACAATGTAAATAATATTTAAATAATTCATTTAACAGATTACGAATACGTTGAAAAACTTGGCAGATGTTACAAGTTTCACTTAACGCCTATGAATTGGACAGATGCCTTTAAAGCGTGTAGTACGGAACTGTCGTATTTAGCTGTCATCAATTCGCAAGATGAGGCTAACTATTTAAAAGATTTGACTGCTAAAGCCAAAAAGGACAAAGTGCAAGGAGATTATCTACGAGGCGCAGTACATTTGGGGTATCGGTTAAAGAATGGCAATTGGAAAACTATAATTAATGGTCAGTATTTATATGTTAAACAATTTACACTAACGATCATATGAAGTAATTATAATATATTCTTGCTCTACTAAGAATCTTTACTTGAAAACGGACTCAATAACGTAATCTAGATTATTTTAGTATTTGTATTACTGTATACGATATTTGTGGGTTCAAATTGTTGGTATTGTATAATAAACGCATATAACTGTAAATACAGCAGCTACCTTTAGAGAACAAAGTGACAAACAAACAAATATGCGCTGATTATCTTATTAAAGATTCACCTTTTTTAGGTTAATTAGATATGCATGAAGTGAAAATAGGTTATTAAATAAAATTTTCAACTGTAATAATAACATAAAAAATTATTTTAAAATTTAAAATATTGAAGTAAATATTGAGTGCATTCATGTAACGTTGATATGGATTTTCCGTATTCGCGACACTTACGCGAAAAAAACCAGGTAAAAGGATCAAAGTAAAAATGAATACCTATACTTTGTATATTTTGCGGTATTTTTGTATGTATTTTGTGCGGGTTTCCTTTCTTTTTCTCAATTAATATTCGTACTAATTGTAAAAAGTAAAAGATATATCTCAAATCTTGGAAAACCACTTTGTATAGTTAGGCTGAAACTACATATAGTAAACAATCAAATAATATGTAGTGTTGACTTTTCTAAACCTTTTATAAAAATGAAGATGAAGTCTAAATAATATTCATATCCGGTTGTATATCGCGGCATAAGAGTCAGGTGAACGTTTCTATATTTTCTAAATTTTACAGGAGAGCAAAAGTACTGAGAAAATTGACCATTTAAAAGTTTACCAATCTATTAATGGAGATTGTATATGGTAGGCGAAAATAATACATTGATGTATTGCTGTACTGTTATAGCTTTGAAAACAATAAGAACTATGTATTTGCGTACTCTTACAAAGACATGACATACTATTTTTTTAAATTTAGTTGATATACGACAGTGTGGCCCTTTATTTAAGTTTAAATTTTGTTGTTTTATAAGTAATAGAATGAATAAATAAAAAAATGATTAATCAATCAAACAGACAGTCTTTATTAGCTAAGAGCCATAAAATCTGATATTTTATATTGTTTTTAACCAATTCAACTGAAAGGGGTTCTAATTTTCTTATGTGTTTTTTGGAATTTGTGATATATTAAATATATCGTTATGTCATTTTGAAAATTAATAAGAGACTGTATTTTGAACTGTTTTATGAAAAAAAAAATGATTTTAGGTTTTTTTGTAGTTCTGGTTCTGGTTCATCTGGTCTTTAAACAGTGTTATATGAAGGACGTGTTGTTGTTGTAATTTAAGACATTATACTTCTGAGCAGGTAGCTGCAACTGTAAACGTATTATACGTCACTAGAATTTCCACTCCATGACGTAAATTTTGAAGGCTAAAAATAAAAGAATACTATATAGATTTGTATATCAATAATTAATCAATCTTAATGAACAGATGAATTAATTCATCACTGATCTTTTTATAAGCTTTTATTTAGTTGAAGCCGATATATATGTATAATTTATTTATTTTTTTGTAGTCCACAGTCGTGAGTTAACGCTTATGATAGTGAGATAGATTGTTTTTGAAGCCACAAGTCTAAAAAATGTATACATCAATTATTGTTCAATTATGTTTATACACAGCGCTATACGAATATTTATTACAGGGTGGAGGTTTTTCATCGCAAGTTCAATTCTTTATCAGATTTACCTTCACAAAAATGTATTAGAAAAGTAATTTATATTTTTTATGACACCACTAAAATAATTGGTGAACTTAAATTGTTGTAAACTTTAATTAATTTCTATACATACGATAATTTGTTTTTTAATTTCAGACATGTCACTACAAGATAGTGGATATAATGTATGGGGGGGAGGTCAGCCCGACGGAGGAACCAAAGAGATCTGCGGCTCTATGTTTTACAACGGACAATTGAATGATATTAGCTGTGACCGACGATTATTCTTTATTTGTGAACATGAGATAGACCTTCTTCGTAATAGCTACATCCTAAGGTTTGGTGATGTGTTTGAAATGAAACCAACAGCATGAAGCATGTGTTATTTCAAAAGAGAGTTGCGCATGACTCATATTAACTAGAATTAAATATAGAAGTTCAATTATATACTTACATCAAATGTCCGTATTATTATAAATATAGCTGCATAATATTAAAAATAATATAGAAAAAATCTACGAAATGTCATGTGGTAGTATTTTAATATGTTGTTTAATAATTAAGCATGAAGGAAAGCTAAGCAAATAAATAATAATTGGCTACTTGCAACATCTCGAGACAATTCATCTCGAGTTAAAGTGATCAAATTTGTAAACATTTTCTAATATAATTGACTCCAAGTCATTTTTAAGTGCCATTCCTAATACATTTTATAAGCATGCTGAAAACCATGAACATATACATTCATATAAACCTTAATTTTTATTTAAATTTCTTTTATTTATTTCTACCACATGCAAAAGGTTGTTATATATTTTTATTATGCAAGTAATCGATAATTTTATAGGTTTATAATAAAACATATGTTTCGTAAATTATTTGACTCATATACCTGAACTCAATAACGACTTAACTAATTATTCAGTATGAAATGAGAATAAAAGGTTATAGATAGTAATAAAGAAAAACCTAGGATTTAAATAAAATTTACCTATATCTTTGGTAATTCTTATACAACTGTATTTTGATGATATAAACGTATTTATAAAAACAAAAAAAAATTGTATATTTTTATTTTAATATTTTATAAACATATGAAAGCCTGCCAGGCTTTCATATGTTTATAATATTAATTGGTGGCTCTTTCTTAGAGTTCCCAAATGTCTAAGTAACATTTTAAGAAATATTTAATAAATAGCATTCCCTGCAGTTAAAAAAACAATGTATTGACATGGAGTAACATATATTTTATAATAACATACATACGTACGTATAATAACGTTTTTCTCATATATAATTCTAAATATTTAGAGCATTACCATGTATATAGAGATAATACAAAATATTATAAAAATAAAAAGCTCATTTTTTTGTATAAATGTTTATTTTGTCTTATTATTCAAAATTGCAAATAATTGCTTGTGTCCCGTAACAAGTTTATTAATGTATTAATTACTAATTATATTGTAATCACTGTAATGAACACTCACGTACTTATGTACGTTGCCATTATATTGTTCCCATATTCGAATACTGAATTTGAAATAATCGATTATATGACATTATTTACTATTCCAAGCTCGAGGGTGATCATAATATTCATGATTTCATTGAAGTCGCAAATATTGTTTTTAACATCTATTTATAGTTCTTTTTGTTGATAACAAAGGCAAAGTCGTTATGTCTCTCATTATTATAACTTGCAATTCGACTCCGTGAACAAATGTCGGTCACGAGTCATATCAGTGTTATTCATATATGTACGTATGAATGTATGTATGTACATGTATACCTACATATAGATATTATATTATTTGTAAAGAAGCGCAATAGACCACAACAACGTTCTTATTAAATCAAGAATTATTATTTCGTATGAATCATACATACAATGAAGTTGGCTTTATATAATTCAATTAAACTATAGAAGCCAAAATATGATAAAAAAATCTAAACGATATAAATCTTCAGCTTTTATGTTTATATATATTTTAAAATGATAATAAATTTATGTTAAGCGTTGTTGATAACATTGGACCTGAACGTTGATCTTTGCACTGCACTGATACACAATATATATGTTATATATGTACATATATGTAAAGTATTTTGTAGAACATTTCAAAACTTAAAAAAATTGAGCATTCTTTCTTATTGTATTTTTTCATTTTTAATGTTTTTGGAAAACTGCTTTACCGACCAGAGGTAAATATCTAACAAACGGTCCACCGTATGACAATATCTCACGAACAGGTTCAAAGAGTGTAACCATCCAATAAACCAGTAATAAGTAAAAGAACACAGACACCAAAAGATCCAGAACGAATAATCTGTAAAAAAATATTCATTATAATTATTAAGAATTTCATTTTTTTAGCAGAGCTAGAAACTGAGAATAATTAAAAAATTATAATGCCCTCGAGTAGGATCGAACCTACTGTGCCACAACCGACCTCAGTGAATTTGGCTCATTTATAAATTTTGCAATGAAAGCTCTATCAAAATTTATTTTTGATTTACTACTTTTTTATTATTGACATTAATTTGTCTGGATTTAAATATGATGCTTGATTTTTAGGAGTTATATTGAGTTCCACAAGCTTTCAAAACATTTTCCATATAAGTCAAAAATAAGTTATTGCGTTAATAAATATATTTATTATTTAACGTTAAGAACTATTTCAAAAAAATAAATACTTCAACATCATTAAATATTTACATGTATAGATATTTTATTTTTTAATAATTTGATATCTAGTACAAATATGGGACTTTAGATTGAGTTGGGTCAAGGTCATCAACCTTGATCATTAATTAACCCACTTATATTTTTCATTTCATCAGACTATTATAAATTTGTATGTCTAACACAAATACCTAATTACTCTGAAATTTATAAGCAATTTTTATTTAAAATCTTAAACCAATGAATTAGCTATTAAACTTACACACTTATACTCACATGTTATTTTGAAGTCTTGCTTTTGGAAGGTTTTCTAGTTTCTCCTTCAGGCAAAATAATTTGCCCCCTATCATGCAAGTCTCTATGTATGGGCCAACTTCTATAATAGCTAAATTCATTGGAAAAGTTGCGAAGTCCGTTGGGTTTAATTTTGTTGCTAACGCTTTAAAGTTGTGAGTGTCGAACCACCATTCACGGGTAGTAAAATATTGCAAGACTTCCAGACCAACTGATATCCGGTTTTGTATTCGCACCATACTGAAATTATGCATGTTGACAATTATATATTTGAAAACAAAATGTACAACAACATTATGTTGTTAGTATACTGAATATATTAAAAGACTTATCACAGTGTATTTTGTTTTAGGAAATAAGGAAGGCCAGTGTGTTGCAGTTGCTATGCAATATTTAAGACGAGCTGTGATATGTGAATGTTAAAATTTTTAAACAATATATAAAGCGATTCTAAAGTGAAGGACAATATTTAGTTTCACCTTAAACTTAGATGCGTATTTAATACTTACAATCTTTTCTGACCGAAAATAAGCATCAAAAAGTCAATAAGATAGGCGGGAATAATGTGATAGAAGAACACACAGAGTTCGTGTATTAGCTTATTGTGTCTGATATTTCCGTTGGGATACCACAGGGGTCCTTCGAAAGGGAATTTACGCACAGTCGCCTTTCCAACGTCCAAAACCTCTTTCCATGTTGTATCTCGATCGTCGCCGGATGTTAGATTAAAAACTGGGATGTCTACTGGTCTGTAAAATCATGTGTAAAATTAATCAATAATAAATCTTAATTATAAAAGATATTATAAAAATTTTATAAAATAAGAACCTTTCTATTTTTGTATTAATATAATACGGAATAAGAATGATAGCGTTGATAGCAATATCAACCGGAATGACCTCGGCATGATAGTGTCCGTAGCAGTGCATAGTTCTTATGACTCCTTTACCCGCACCGATCATGAGGCCTATAGGTCCGTTTAGATTGTCCACCCAACCCGGGGTGGGCTCCTTGTAGGCTGGCGTTACTGAAATATTAATTAATAAAATCAAATAAAAGCATTTATTTTATTGTATACTTTTAATAATACAAGTAATTTAATTTAATTTTATTAATTTAAATAAATATCAATTAATTATTTGTCATTCATTTTATTCTCCTGTGCTCTTTGTTTCGTGGTAAACAATATAATGTATATATAAAAAATATATTTAATACTAGATTTCGCTCGCGGCTTCGCCCGCATGACGATATTGATAAAACTATATTTGTACTTGACAGTTATAATTATATTATTACTAATTTTTCTCCCCCGCGCTGTGAGTCCTCATATATTAAGCACCTTATGGCGCTCAATTCAATCATATCGTTATATTTTTTAAACTATTCGGACAAATTACTTGATTTAATAGACAGTTAATCTATACTAAAGACTTAAAGATTGATATATATTCTAAAATGTGCACTGTAAGAAGGTATTCAAGTTTTATTTATAGTTCACTATTTTGTTCATTATGGCTTCCATATGGCTATATATAATATGGCTAATACTATATACGATATATATAACATACATCCAAACTTTTTCTTTTATAATATTAGTAAGAAAACTATCGACACTGTCGGCCAGCGTCCTCCCGCCTCACCGCTTTACACATCCCGCACTTTAATGCGCGCGTGGTATTTAACGTTGTGATTTTAAAACGATAATAATTCCTTGCATACTGGTTGAAATCAAATACTGTCAAAGGCAATTTTGGTCAAAAATAAGTGCCCGTGATAAATAACTTATTTATTTGGATTAATATTAATTTTTAGTTTATAGAAAGACCTTCGCAAATAATATATTCGTTTAGAACTAAAAATATATACATAAAAATTATTATAGTGAGTCAGCCGTAAAAACTGGACATACGCTGTCGCGGATTTTTTTTTAGAACATTTAGAGGATAACAATTTTGTTCTACATAATTTTTGCGTTACTTAAACCGTTTACTTGGCGCACGCAAGGTAAGTTTTAAAAATATACAAATTTTCCCGTTTACACTACATTTATTATTACTGCTTCACTCTCGTTAGTCATAGAGTGATGTTATATAGCCTATAGCCTTCCTCAGTAAATGGACTATTCAACAGAAAGATTTTTTCAATTCCAATCAGTAAATCCTGAGATTATCGCGCTCAAACAAACAAAAAAACAATATTTTTTTACGAATATTATGCGGACAGCATATAAGATGTGTCATATTTAAAATATGCACTAAAAATTATAAAAATATATTATTAAAAAATACTACATGTATTTTACTTACTTTTGTATAATCTCATACATGGTGTTGTTAATATAATTCATATGCTACGCGTTATCGGCGCCACCGATAGAAATATATCAATATGTATTACATACCTATACTCGGTCGGACAACAACCGTTGGTAATTCTGAATAACTCTCCTTAACCAGAGCCTCAGCTAGCCGCTTAGAGTAAGTGTACGAGTTGGGATGTTTCTGCATCATTGAAGGAGCTAAAAGATTAATCTGTTCATCGGAAAGCCAACTTGCAGCGTGTAACACTTTGTGAGGGTCAGCTGGTGGATCGTGAACCTGAAAGCCATATATAGCCAATTATAAAAAAAAGAGACTGAACGGGGCGCAGTCGGACAACGTCTGACAAAAACGTCTGTAAACACGACAAGCTGTGGGTTTCGATTCCCACTCGGGGAATGATATATTTAAAGTAATTCATTTCCTCGCTATTCCGTTTTGAGTTCCGTCACTCCACACGTTATGTCTTGAATATCGCGGAAAGTGGAATATGGAGTGTTTAACACTCGATACTCTCTGTCTACCCTTTGCAGGATAGAGACGTGTAGCTAAAAAAAATTATACACCGTACAATTTTGGCATATAATAAAAAACTCAAAGGGTTAGTTTTGTACATAATTTTAGTTGTGTATGCATATACCTTATCCTAAAAGTGGAATAATACATTAAAATAGTTAAAAAGTAAAGAAAATTACTCTACTGATGAGATTTCAACTCATCAATATGGTCTTTAGTGACAGGCTTCCACTGTTTTGTGAATGTTTTGATATTACGTCAAAACTCTATTTAGCATAATTTAACATGTTACAGTAGAAATGTGATTTCTATCTCGTGTGCGAATCATTTGTATAGTTAACAAAAAATCTGATATATCTATATAAAAATATATATATTATATATTTTTTAAATGTTTTATCTGAAATAAACTTACATTATGAACTATAAAAACAAAAACTATTTTAACTGCCTACAATAATCTGATCTATATTTAGGTAAAAAAAGTACCTTTTCTGCCATTCTCTCGTAGTCTGGATAGCAAAATGCAGTAGAGAGATGAACGAAAGACACAAGATTTTTCATATTCTTTGCTATTTCAATGACCCTAAGAGTGCCTTTGGTATTCATTTCTAAGCCTTCTTTAAGAGGTGCTTCCAAACGAAGACTGGCTGCAAAGTGAAACACTATAGACACCTGAAAATAAAATATTTGAGACTTTTAAAAAGTATTATTGATGTTTAATAATTACAATGAAACCTAGTTATTGGTCTCAAGTTTGTTAATTGGCGAATTCAGGTTCAGCCCGAATAAATCTTAATTCACGTGAATAGATATTTATGGAATCTTAACGATAGCTTGAAAAGTAAGCAAGTCAGACCTTAAGCTTTAATATACTATCCATAGTTATAGGAAGATAGGGTATTATGCATTTTTATAACAGACATCTTACATCTTTTATAATATTGAACTTGGCTCACATTTCACATTTATGTTCTGATAGAATATTATGAAGCGTAATGATTTTGCAACTAAAAATATTTCTAAAAAACACACGATAAATAAACATTGAAATCTTGTTATACAAAACACGAGTGACCGAAGCGTTATGTAAAATATATCACATAAGTGTGTTGCATAAACTATTTCTGAGAATGTACCTAAGTATGCCTACCGCTTAGATCACTGCGTAACAGATTTACTGTAGTCTCCTTCGCCAAAAGCTGGTAACATGTATGGTAAAATATATTTTAGCTCATCTTAGAGCCTTCTCCCCGCATTTCAAAATATTTAAAAAAAATAAATAACTTGTTTTAGTTATCAAATATTATCTTTGTTATTAATAGAGTCTAAAGAATCGATATAAATGATATTTATCTGATGTTTCGATTATATATTTGCCTATAAGTCTTTTCTACCATATTGGGGTAGTCAAAACAACGCAATGCTAAGATTTCTGCACCATGCGCCCAAAATTAAGATATTAAGTGAAACTCAACGCCACACTTTATATTTTCAGAGTGGGAAAATGATGATAATGTTATTATATATAGTTATTTTGATGAATATATTTATTTTTCTGAATGAGGATTGAATCCACTAAAAAACGTTAAATTCAATCTACTGCGCCACAATGGCCTTCTTAAAAAATATAATTTTTTTCTATATATTTTGTCCCAATGGCTAAAATTTTTCGTACATACACTACATTTAAAATAACAAGTAGTTTCTATATTTTAGTTAGTCTATCTAATATAAAATAATTACTTATTACAGTACAGTACAGTGTGCCATTGTGTTGATTTATATTACAAGGCTTATTGCGTTGTAAAGTGAAACTAACGTAGCTTACCTCATTATAAATTTCTTCCAGTTGTTTTTTTTCTATACCGAGATTATCGTACAAAATATCCCCGACTACTGGCACAAGTTTTTTCATAACATGAGGCTTATCTTCTCTAATTCTTGAGAATAACTGGAACATTAAAATTTAATAATGTAAGGGTACATATGTTTTGGAATAAAGGTGTTGTTTAATTGATTTGTATTTAATAACTTGTTTAATACTCGTTTTGTAATATCATTATATAATTTTATCAGAGAAGCAGAATTATACTTTAAAAATCTCCTGAATCCTTATAAAAATAAAAATTCTTGTTCAAGAATCTGTTTAGTTTTATTAAGACATTTCTTAAATAGAACAACTTAATGGCTTTTTAGTAGGCGAAACAGGGGCTTTTGGTCCATAACTTTATTATTAAGCGACTTTTGTAGTAAAGTAACCAAATGTATAAAAGATTAATGCCATTTTTTATTTGTATTATATATATTTCTTGCATGTCTCCATATATAAGTCAAATATACTCACAGGTAGTTTCCACATATCCTCGATGCGCGATTCAGGTGATTTCCCGCGTTTGCTGCGCACGAGCGCATACACGCAGCCTATATCCGGCACGCTGTATAGAAGTTTCTCGATCAACACCTTTCCCATCAAACCTGATGCACCGGTTACCAATACCTTCCTTCCTCTGTACCACTCGTTTACTTCGGATGCCATTTTGCCTTTGAGGTATAAGAACAAATATTAAATTTATACTTATATTTTAATAAATAAATATTAAGATAAAAAGGATAAATCAATAAGTTACCATTGCAATTTCAATTATTTAGTTGGTTAGCAAAACAATGCATGTAATGGTCCACACCTAAGGGCGAGAATTGTTCGAAGTTCTATTTAGGAAAACTCGTTTCTCCGGTTTGTTTATACGAAATTCGGTGTGAAATTACCACGATTCCAGTACATGTTGTATTAGTGTATGCTTCTAGTTAGGAGGAAGTGAAGAATTCGGTTAGATATTTGTAAATGGGTTTTACATTTTTTTAATATTTGATTAGGTTAGGTAACGGTCGCGACATAGTGGGACAGCGCCCGACTGTAGACTTGATTGTGGGTTCGATTTCCACTCGCAGGAATGATTAGATTTAATTATTGTTATTCCGTTGCTCTGGTAAGACAAAGCGCGTTGTTAAGTTCCGCCATTCTCAATGCAGAGCACAATACATGCAATATTGAATGAATTCGGCAAAAAGCAGATTACAAAAGTCTTGACCATAGATATATTCTGACTACTCTGCTCTACAGGATAAAAGTGTGAAATAACTAATAAAACAAAGTAAGTAAAATAACTAATCATTTTAATATTTTATTAGCTGGGGTTAATCTCTTTTATTACATTTTTCTACAATAATATTATCATAAGCACATTAGTTTTTAGTTATGTAAAACCTGTACAATGGCCGTCGTTTGTCCGATGAGATTCTATTAAGAATGAAGAAAAAGAAAAAACATGTCATATACACATCACCATTGTCATTTGTCTTGTGTACTCGAAACTTTTGTCTGTGTGTAACAACATTTTTTATAATATTGAACATACTAATAAGTTTGTATGTATATTACGGGTTATTTTTGTGGCGCTTTTCCCAGCCTTGAAATTCCAGAAGATAAAGATTAATTTTTTATAGTAAAAAGGATTTTAGGATGGAATTATGAAAAAAGTTCCTGGTTTTATCTTGACATTGACAGATGCGTAAGCATTCAACAACAAACAACTTCATCCCTTTACATATGTGATTGGGTTTACCGAAGAGTATTTACATATAAAAACATAATAAGAACAGTACATATTACGCTTAACATTTTTCTTTTCATTTTTTAAACTTTTTGCTTTATTATTCAGGATTTTTTTAAGCATCATGTAGTTTCCAACTTCCCAGTTAGTAAAAAGAAGTTAAGTTACGCCAAATATAGACGATGAGATAAGTAAAAGTGGGTTTGTACAGTGTAACTGGTAATAGGTTTGTTGTAGTCCCTTTCAACTCGAAGTTGCAAAACCGGTCCTATACAATTTTCTTCGTAACTGTGAATACGTTAGTTTCAATATCGATGAAACTAATATATTGTTGCTATTTTATGACGAAACATTAATGTTTTTAGATGTATTTGTCATCTTCATATACGAATTAACGGTAATACATCATGGCTAAACATTCCCCATAAACCCGAGCTATAGTAATTTGTTTACGTCCATTGTCTTTCAAAATTATATTAAATTATTTAAGCGTCACTATAATAAAAATGAATTGTTTTATGTCTTTTGTTAATTACACTTGCTAATATCAGAAAGTATCATCATTTTTAAGAGATATATTTAAATATTAATTGTTACTTTATATCATTCGATTATAATTGTTTATATTTTATTATTTAATTAGTATTTATTATAATAATTTTAAATTAAATATTTGCAAGTATTGACCATGTTTGGAAATATAAGCACATAATGTTAAATTCTGCATACAATTAACAGGAACCGGTACTATAGGCATAATGAGTTATGTAACTAATAAAGTAATCAAAAATCGAATTGCGTTTTAATTAATAATTATATATATTATTGATATATACACGACATCAAAAGGTACGAATCTAGATGATTAAAGCTCGCAATAATATTGTCATATTTTCCAAATAACGTAAGATTTAAATTTTACAAAAACTAAATAAACTAAACTATTTTACACAAATTATATTCATTTTGTACATATATATTTCTAAACCACAAGATACGTAAACTAACGGCCTAGCGGTTTTCGCCAAATTCAGGCCACTCTGGTACGGTTACGAAACGCACATCACGTCAACTAAGTAGAGCTGCTGACAGAGCGTTAAATTGTCCGAGGTATATTCCTCGAAACTCTATGTTTTATAACCTTTACTTACAATACGTTATTATTTGAACCTTTGACTAGAATCCTTTTCCGCCTACTACCTAAATATGATTATAAAGGTAAGCAAAATAATTAATTGTCAGTTATGTTGTTATGGAATAACAAATAGGTCAAAACAATAAAAATATCTGGTCTGCAAACATCGTAATGAACTGCGCAATCACGAGACTAAGTTTTTTTTAATCACATTTATGTACAGTACTTCCCTGTCAATGTTAAGAAATAAAAATAATACCTTCTATACAATAGGATATATTTCGTTTACATGATGTGGAAAATATTGTTTACTTAAACAAGATATTTTCTTTACTTTTATTATTTTGAAGTTACATTTGAATTATTTTACGCTACGTCTCACAAGATGTACATATATATAATTTGATGAACTAAGCTAATGCGTCAGCGTAAGTGTATCGAGCTAAAAATTAAATTTATTTACATTAATTTCAATTCATTTAAGTTCGTTATCTTTTGAAGATTGAATGATACAAGAACATAAACATAGTGTTCGATCTCGCCGCGATAAAAATACCAGGTAATTGAAAATGGAAGTGACAAGAGTATTCGCTTCTGAATAGATAATAATAATTAACTAAATCAACTGTCACATTTAAACAGGCCTATACATTTAATTCTAGCATATTTAATATCCTTTTTTTGTTTGAGTTCTCATGCATACAATAGTGCAAAATCTTGAGTTTTATTTGCTACAAACCGTAAATACAAATGGTTTTCATATTTAATTTACATATTCTAATTTCCATACACCTTCAATTGCAGGTTGACACAAGTCATGGCTATAAGTAATTATGAGAAAATATAAAGTATATTTAATAATACTATTAATAATGCACCCAAGAAACAGTAATAAATTAAAAATAAATAAAATGTAAAGAGGCGTACTTATCGCTTAAGCAGCGATGTCTTCCAGGTATTGGAAGTAATAGGAAGGAAATAAAATATTTATATTTTGACTCGTTCATTCGTTCAATTATGTTTATGATTACCTTCTAATACCTGTTAGATATCGCAGAATCGGCAGAAAGAACCTAACATTAAGACTCTTCATTCTCTAAAGACCATAATAATAATTATATAATTTGTTTGAAATTACAGAAAACGTTTGGCAAGTCATCAAATCATTCAAAGTATTTTTTTTGTGATTTAAGGCGACGATAATATGCACCTCAGCGTCTTTAATCTTTGTGTCTTACTTGATTAAGTAATCTTCGAATCTAAGGTACAGAAACCATTCACTTCCAGTAAAGTGTATATACTTTTATTTTCATAGGCGTAGACAAAATTATATAGTAATTATTTTATTTATGCTATACAATAATCATAAGGTAGGCCAAGTTTGAGAGAAAGCGAACAAGCCGGATCTACATTAAAGTAAATATTATATAATACTCAAATGTCGGTACTTATTCTAAATGAGATTCTCATTTCTATTGACATATGACAACAAATAAAGTTATAAAATATTTTAAGCCGAAAGCGTCTTATAAATTATACTCTAATAAAATAAATACATATTTTATTTTACAAAATGTTACATTTACCGTTGAAGTTCGCAAGTACCTGCATTTCTCATACCTCATATTTAGATTGAAATAATACAAGAATATTACGCGAATTGATCGGACTTGTGACAGCGTTAAATATAATATTTTTTACTATTGTTACTTACATATTAATATTACAATCATTTGCAATGAACGAAAAACCGTACCCATAGTGCATAACAGTATAGAAATTTCCGCTGGATTATACTTAAACCGCAAGGTTTTAAGTAATAAGATTATATTTATGAGGAAAATTCACTTACCAAACCCAGTTTTCTTTACCAAGGCGGTAGATAGCGACACTCGCGAGGCGTTCTGCGCGGGCGACTGCCAACTGCTTCTATTGTATAATACTGTCTAACACACCTTTTCGTGCCGAAGTAGGAGTTATGTTGCGTGTTCGCGAATAAGTTAAGTATATTTAAAAATTTATTAAAGGATCAGTTTGTAAAGGAAATGTCAAAACAATTTTTGAAAATAAAATAAACGCGTGGTTTGCCACGGTCGTGACTGTGAACACAATCAGATTTATGAAAATTTTTATTGTACTGTTATATCTTTCACATAACAAATAAAATTTTCATACAGAGAAATAACATACACATCAGTTTAAGATTTATATGTTTAAACAACATCGTAGCTGTTAAATTAAACAAACATATAAATTTATTTAAGTACCTTTTTTAGCAAACATATTATTAAGTGTCTGTAAAAAAATGTGAATATTTCGTGTCAATACATTTTTGAAAAAACGTATAAAAATTTGAACGCAGCGGGATTCGAACCCACGCCTCTTTGATACCGTCCAAGCGCTCTGACTGCTAAGTCATGAGTTCTACCAGCTGCGTCGAAATTCTTATAAGTTTATTACAACTTATATATGTTGTTAGCATCTGTGTAGAGAGATTTTTACAAATTTCTACTACTTAAAGTTTATTAATAAATATAGTTTAATAAGACAGATTGTTATGTTATTTATTATTTACTATTTGTAAAATGTTACTGCACACGAAGGAATAGAAAACGTTTCGAAGAAAACGATAATTTGAACGCAGCGGGATTCAAACCCGCACCTCTTGGATACCGTCCAAGCGCTCTAAACTTGTTCTACTACCAGCTGCGTCGAAATTCTTATACGTTTGTTACAACTTATATATATTGTTAGCTTCTCTCTAGAGAGATTTTGTTGCTGCTGCATTCAAATTTTCTAATTTTCTAATTGTTTTCTAATTCTTAGTGTGGAATAGTCAATGTCCAATTATTAAAAATTTAAATTAAAACCAATATTCTTTATTCTTTTTCTTCGCTATCTTAGAGAATTAGTACGAACATTGGGTTCATACAATGAAAATATTATATTTACGTTTAATTTTCTAGCAAATCGGTGAAGAAAGAAATAGTTCTAAACAGCATTGCAATATTAATAGATAAATGAATGTACAAATAGATTCAGATGAGGCTTGTAAAAGTGTCTTACCAACATTTAAAAAAATGCGTTATATTTGATTGTTTATAATATCATTATGTTATAGAACACGATAAACATAAGGCATTATACAATCGCTTAGTTACTCTTGTACATCATATAATTTGATGTATCCACATATATAAGTGAAAAGACTTCATTAGCGCTATACATTCCTATATTTTTGTTTTTAATTGTAATGTATAGTATATATAAATAATTTTTTACTTTATTATTGTAAAACATATTAAGATATAATAATTCACATGTAATAATAATTCATTTACAGAGATACTTTATATATACAGTATATATATATTGGTCATATTATTTAATAATTAATTATTTATAGTAATGAAATAAAACATAACTGACGTTTAACTAAAACTATAACTTTCAAAGATGTTACTATTTTTTAAACCCAGGTACATTATTATAAAATTTCATTTTGTCTTAGCCTCACCCAGGAAACCTCTGACCCTAACCTTGAACTTATTCAAGTTTATTACCCGACATACTAAAGTGATAACCCGCTTGCCCGTAAACAAAGTTTTATTTAACATTGTAGATTGTGTTAAAAACAATATGAGATATGTAAAATATATGTATTGGCATATTTTTACCATAACCATGATTAAATATAAAAAAAAAGCTCAGTATTATATACGTGAAATGCAAAGTCTTGAAATCTTCACTAAATAATAACACAAAAAATGTAAAGAAATCTATTCTAAGTACAAACTTATTGAAATTTCATGAAAACTGAAACATTATATTTTTATACATTCTTACAGCGCTATCTAGTAGTGGTTTTAAAAATCAGAATCCAACTTAAAACGAAACAGTACAAGATAGTTGCACGTGAATTATGTAGATGGCAGCACTACAAGATATTCGAATTGTAGACGGACCTGTTGTCAAACAATTATGTATAGAATATACATTTTTTAAATTATTTTACTTTTATTTATATACTTTGTAATCAGTTAGAGACGTCTTTAATAAACTAAAAAAATAGGAGTTAAATTGAGTAATATATTTTTAAAGCTAATGTTTTTTTCCATTTAGCAAGAGGTATATAATTTAAACATAGTGGCACTCCGTTGTCAGTTTTCCGCCCATGAAATGTTGCCTATCAAAAAGTCGACAACAACGCCGCCGTCTGTGAAAGAGCAAAGAGATACAAGAAAATAATTTAAAATCATTTTACTATGCCATGTCGACCTCTAATCTGTTTTCAATGGTAGTTATAAATGAAGTAAATGCCTTACCTTCTAATATGATGCTACTGGATATGCTTACAAAATAATGTGCAATATTATAAATTCGAAAATGAGCGACATTTCCTACTCGGGATTGTTTTAGTTCCACATATTTTCTGTTTAGTGCTCATCAGTACCGATGATACTCGTTGGTTTTTTTAAATGTGTAAATAGTAGAATGTAAAACCAAGGGACGAACGCTCATATACATATTATTCAAATAGATCTAAGTTGACTTATATCCATGTGGTCCCCCTTCCTATCCCCTTAGGGATAAGTGAACGCACTGCATACATGTTAATGTCATAATGGATTCGAATTTTGAATTAGGAATGCAAATAAATAAAACTTATTATTTAGCGTGTTCGAGATACATATTATCTGTCGGTATGACGTCACTGTAATAAATTTGGTTGAAGTTTATAGCAATCAAAGATGAAAACATTATTGTGAGCATATCGCAATCTCTTTAAAGCCAAAGCTCGTTAATGAGTTACGATGGCGAAAACTTCCAAAAAGAGAAAGTTGTCCACCTCCGGAGCTTTATCCACACGTCTTCTCTACGCGTAACGTAAGCTCATTTTCATTGAACAGCTCAACCACAATAGCACGTGTAAGTTCGTAATATAGTAAATTCTTCAATCGTGTTTGTAATTTTTTTGATTAATATGTAATATATAATATAATTAATTAAAACGTGATCAAGTGATTACTATATGCATAATAAAAACTATTTGCGTGGGTTAAAATCTAATGACTTAATCAAATTTCAATGTGAAGCAACAATGAAGCAGTATTTGTAAGTCGGTCGTGCTCGCTAGTGCTTATCATATTATATATCACCTGGCTGCACCCGGCCTTGCTATTTGATATGGTAATTCAATCATCAAGAAGTGTGCACGCAAAAGCTTCGACAAATTTCAAATGAATGATTGCCAGCACCAGTTGTACCAAGATTCCATAGAGTTCACCACGTCTTGCGTTCTGTAATGCGTCGGAAGGAACAATCCTTACCTCAAAGTGGTGGTAAAGGCAGAAGCTTGATTGCGACTAGAACAAGTCAACAGCAGCGCAGAATGCATGGTATAAAAAGTCAACTACCCAGAAGCTATTCATCGCCCGGCTGTCAAAATGAAGAAACCACCCAAGAAGAACTAACAAAAGGTTATGTTATGCGGAGTTTTTCTTCACCCGAACCCAAACAAACTAGTAGCAGGAATAATGATGAGTCCTGTTATCGACAAGAATCGCATGGATCAAGAAGTGAAGTGGATTCAGATTTGGAGACTTTTGAACAACTTGAGGAAAGTTTGATGGATATCGATGCAGATAATGATAAAATTTATGGACAATATCTCAGAAGTCCAGAGGGAGAAAATCCTAAGCGTGTAGTGACTAGTCTTCTGCCCGGTAGTGGTCTTCAAAGAATTGCTATGCGTCCAATATTACCTAATTTTGGTCTTAATCAAGAAATAAATAAAAGAGAAAAAGCTGAAAATAAAAGTAAGTACATTAATAATGCAGTACACACTTAATACAAGTATCCAATGTTAAAACCAGTACAGTAAACCAGTAACAACTACTCTTGTGCAATATACACATGAATAATTCGGTAAATGCATCAAGGGTAAACTGTAGGTAGATATTTAAAATTATTATTAACAAAATTTCTTTAAAATGAAATCTTTTTTCAAATGAAACTATAAATTACTCTTGTTAATCATCGCTCAAACTAAATCAATGGCAAAGGCACTTTTAATAAAAAAAAGCTAATAGTTGTAGTGTTTATATAAGTCTTTATTTAACAATTAGAAATTTATACATAAAACAATTAAAATATGTGAAGTAAAATACTAAGTCTTTCGTATGTCGAAAATTTGACAAGTCTAATATAAAAGTATGCAATAATTCCGCCCACTATAATTTCGTACCTACGTTACACTTATAAATAGTAACCTTTTATGCAAAGAACAATCTTAATTTACAAGACAAATCTTAACTAAACTGTTCATTTTTACTGTAATTGTTTTTGAAAGATATGATTTTTATTTAAATATATACATAGATACATAACGTTCGACTTAACAATTAATTCTTTAAATAAATTTCAATTCATACCCGGGACAGCATTAAGTCATAATACTTAGAGCTTATTTATTGAGTTAGAGCGTTAAATTTTAATTTCAATATATATGACACAGAAAAAAATATTACAGAAATATCACGGCTCAACTTCCGTCCGCTAATTGTGAAAATGCCATCTCCGAAATCATTTAAAACCGATTCCGAGCGATCCGTTGGCATCGAGGAATTGCAGACATCGCCACAACTAGAACTGGAAGGATCGGAGCTAGATAAGGAATTTGATAAAGCAGAGGAGCATTTGAAAAAAGAAATCGCCATGGCAGCCGCTGAAAGTGATAGTGAGGTTAGTAGTACTTTAATTTAGTGTTGTAGGTGGATGACTATTAGCACAAATTATGCTGATTTAAACATTTTTATATAAAGACTATGTATGTTTTTATACTCACGTGGTCATTGTATGTATAATGAGTATAAAGGACTAGTCCTTAAACATACTAATATGATTTTCTTTGATATGTGATAGTCAGTGGAAGGATTAACAATTGTTTCTAATAACAATATTGTATTAACATTATAAAGAACCCTAAATGTAATTCTATTAACCAGTTTTTAAAAACCATGACGATTGGCATTTTTTAATAAACTTTATTTAAACGATTTTTATAATTAATTTGAAATTTATAGCTTCACGTTTAATTACGCGAAGCAGGGTAGTCGAAGAACATAGTATCAAGACACACCTTAACCACACAATAATTTACAATCAGATACTGAACACTGGTGATAGCGTCAATAATTATTATTTTAGAAAATATTATGTAAGTGACCATTAAAAAATTATAATAAAATCAGGTGAGATCCAAGCATAATTAGTTAGGTCAAGACGCCTACTCACACGAAATCGTGCCTTAAATCTTTGAGTTCAATGTGATTTGTCATAATTTAGTTTGTACACTAAAGTAGCTGTCAGACAGGCCCAAATGATACAATCTTGGTTGTAAACGTACCGAAAGATCTAAGGAAACTGCTAATCTAGTTATCTTGATGTCTGTGTTATTATTGACTCTATTTGTGTGTATACTAATTCGTCCTATGTTAGAGCGAGAATTTTCAAACTGACTAACATTTCTGTGCTGGAAAGCTATTTACACGTGATTTAAAAATCAAAAAAGACGTAATTTCTAAGTTATATGCCTATTATAGTAAAAAATTTAATAAATGTAGAGGTATATTAAGGGTCTGGTGGCTCAAATTTTAGTATATTTAATATGATGATATTTGATGTGATCGTAATTTTAAGTAAGAAAGAATAAAAAATGTTTTAAAACTGATAACTTTTAGCGCATAAAGAGTGTAATATTAGAAGAATTTATTCTTTTTTGTGCGCTCCTTTTTAAACTATATAGTCTTGTTTACATTATTCTAAAATATTAATAATAAAATCCTTATAAAGATGAAAGAAGTAGAAAACGTAGCGTTTGACGTTCTATTCTCTCTAACCCCAGGCATAAAGCAAGAAGCTAAAAAATCATCCTTAGCCATAAGTCTGTGGGACCTTAAATTTTAATATTATTAAATTTTATTACGAAAATTGTTTATGAATTCTTTTCGTGTGTTACTTAAATATTATAAATATTGAATATGGCGCTATTAAAATAAGTATTTACAAAGAAACGGACAAAGTTTTATTTAAAGTTGCGTACATCATTTGTGTTTTAATGCTCTTTTCTTATAAATAAAGTAATCAAATATACATAAACGACCGATATGCAATCTAACATTTACGTTCTGCGCCGGCGCTATGTTTATGGAGTCCATTTAATACAAGATTAACAGTCATGTCTTCACACCGTTATTAAAAATAAAAATAATAAAAATTCAATAGGTTTATCTCTACCTATATCTATATTATTATACATATGTTTCGATTTCCGAGATGTTTATCTATTTTAAATGAATCTAGTTTAAGCGTATTAATATTTTACTGTTCGAAGATAAATATCAAATTTTGAAATTTGAAAAGAAATTATCAAAATCAAAATATAAACGATTATTCCGTTAAGAGAGTTTTATGTAAAATATTCTACGTATAATAATAATAAGCTTTTATTACATCGATGACTCCTTCATACACACACATACACATAAAAAAAATACAAACATATCATGACCCCCTTCAGTATGGGCTCCTCCAGGTGCTGCCATTTTTCTCTATCCTTTGCAACGTCCATCCAGCTTGATGCTGCTAATTTTGCAATGTCGTCATTCCAACGAGATTTTGGTCCGCCTTATTGTCGTTTGCCATTTGGACCATGCCATTTAGTGACGCGATTTGATCATCTGTTTCTAGAGTAGCAGGTCCAGCCTATCTCCTTCTTCAGACGTAGCATGTACTAATTTAACTAATGTCAATTGCAGGGAAATCGGGAAAATCCTAACATGTACTTAGGTTTTTTGTAAAAAACCATTGTTATTCAGTTATACGTTATTCAGTTTTACTTATAACCAATTCTGTTATTATTGGATTACTTTAAAATATTATAAATTATGTTTGCAGCATCTGTCAATTGAAAAAATAAATGGAAATGTCGCTCATAATTCGCGTCGGTGTGAAAGGCGGCGTGAAAGCACGTTAAAACGTGGCCCGGTTTCTGTGCCATCAAAAGTTGCGACACTACTACCGAAATAACCAGAGATCGCATATCTTCACTCGAAAATATTTTAAGAATTACAAAATCTTTTTATTATAACGCTCTTATTCTTATTTTATTCACACGTACTTCACAGTGGCTTTCAACAAAGTGTTACGTTTCGTTTGTTCATGTCTACTAATACAGATATCCCACCTAACTGTAGGAAAAATTTACGTGTCATTGTAAAATAAAAAAGAAATGAGAAACAAGTACGTTTGTGACGTACTTGTTTCTTAAAATAAATATTTGATCTCGTAACGAATTTTCATTTTTTTATAAAATCTATCAAAGAGACAAACAGGATAGATAAGGTAAGGTAAGGTAATAATTGAATATTAAAATAAAATATGAAAATAACATTGTTTTCATATAGAAGTTTTATCTATGAGCGTTACCGTTAGGAAGGACGGAAACACATCGGATCATAGACCAAAAATTAATTAAATAGGACACTACATTTATGATCACTTATATGCATGACAAGCATAGCGATTACAATATTATATGACATAGAATAACTTTACACAGAGGAGGTATTTTTTATTGTTTTATTTATGTGTTAGAATAGGGCAACATGGCGCAGTAAGGCAATGTCTGAGTGCAAACGCTATGGTTGCTGGTTTAATGTCTTGATCATAATTGTGCTTAAATTATTTTCATTTCTTCAGTCCAGTGAAACAAAATGCGGCAAGTTTTGCCATTAAATGTTGGAAATTCGGGCAGATGGTGGAGAACGAATTATTCCAATACCAGGTTCTCTCTGCTTACTCTTGTTATTTAGGAAGAATGTGAAGAAAATAGAGGAAGTATGGCCGATGACCTTGGTATTTCCTAAATTATTAATATAAAAAACCTGTATAAATATTGTGGAAAAGTCACATTAAGTTAAATATGGTATTAGATAGTCTTAATGTTTTATGGTGATTGTAAAATTTGCTTCGTTTGTTGTAAGCGTAATTAACTCAGCGTATTAAATTTACAACGCGTTTCATACGTCGCTACACGTGCTCACATCACTGCGACTGCGGCCGCCCGCCTCCGAGCGCCCGATAACACGTATAGCACGACCGCGTCCGCTTCAACAAAACATTGTTTACTGTTTGCTATATTGTATAAACATTATTCTTAGATTACCTCTTGCGCAATAGCTAATAATAGTAATAAATAAAAGTAATCAGTGTTACTTTTGCTAAAGCCGTATGACGTGTCTAGTTTGTGAATGATTTTTAAGTGTTTCAGCTATTCTACTCTGTGCTGCGCGATTTAATTAAATGCATAACAACGGTAAATAACGTGTCGCTATTGGTTACTTTGCCGTTCCCGTGGTAGCGAAACGTAAACATTGCGTGATCGATAGCAGTGTCGGCTCGGAGCTGGCTGTTAGGTGGTGGCGGTGGTGCTGAGGTCTCGGTAAGCTGCGGTAACGGCGCACGCCGTGTTCAGGAGTAGTAATGAGTGCGCCTTGACCTTGTGGCGCGGGGGAGGAGACGCGCGATGACGCCAGCGCGGCCGGCACGCGTTTGCGTTTTGGCTTTCGGGTGTGATCCTTCGTGGACGCCATCCGCGTAATCGGCGGTCAGCGTGATTCCAAAGTTTGCGTCAAAAATACCGGGGCGGGTGGGCGCCACAGCGCCGGGGACTCGCGACGCGCTCATTCCGCGAGCCGGCGCCGACGCCGACGCGCCTCGAACGACCGACCGACCGATCCGACTCCTGCCAGCTGAGCCACCGCGACATGCTCGTACCTCGACATGGGTAACGTGCAATGCTGCGCTAGCGACCGTTTCCACGAGGGCAAACCGCCTAAGAAACCGAAAAACAAGAAGAATAACAAGAAGAAACAAAAGGGTAACAGTGAAAAGACTAACGGGGTTGGGGGAAATACAGTAGACAGTGGTGTACAAAAGGTGACGAAAGTGGCTGAAGATTCTTCAGAACGGGTTGCACCGCAGGAAGCGCAGGCGCAAACTGCTCTTCCTCCTGGCGATCCTGCAGAGGAATCTCGGGAATCAGTAAACATGACACAGCCTTTAGATTCAAGTTCAGTTAAAAGTGATACACCACGTAATGAGACTACAGCTGCGGCGAGGGAACGCTTCTTTGGCCAGGTAATATTCTTCTCGCTTTCGAATATACCTTAAACAACTATACGTATGTTGTGTCCCTTTGATTATATATTCTTAAATAGTTATGTTAAAAACTAAATAACAACTATTTGCTTCATTTATATAAAGGTAAATATAAGAATTCATATATAAGAATTCAATAAATAAAGCGAGTTTCATTAAACTATATAAAGAGTGGTACATAGACTACCAAATTATTAACACTGATAAAGAACACAACAGGTATTAAATACGTATTTAAATGTAAATTTAAATAATTTTGTATTCGTGTATTCGGTCGTATACGTATTCTGTGTAAAACAAAATGTATGAATTTCAATTTGTAGCGAAAATAACTTTGAATCTAAATATTGATTATACAAAACTTATCTCGTATCACAAGATGTAATTACAATGGCCTGTTATCTCACGTTTATAATGTGCCATAATATATTGAACGTTTAAAGACTGGTTTTCCGTGATGATCTAACTTGCATTGATTAACTGTCAAGGATACAACTTAACGTGACCTCTTCTTAAAATTAAACGTTTAAAATTTTACAAACAAACCGTAGCCTTTACGATTATGTAAAACGACGCTTTTTGACAGTGTATTCTGTTGTAATATATGTGTCTAGTAATCTCAAGATCGCTCGTTTACTGATAATTATTTGTTTCAACATTTTATTTACAATTAGCTTCACGCTTTTTTATCCCGCATAGCAGTGTTCCAGACATTACGTTTTGAGTGGTGGAACTCAACGCCGCACTTTGTATACAATTAGTTTATTCTTAATGCTTTTAGATAGTGATTCAAGCGCAGGCTGCATTTATCAATACGCAAATCTGCTTAAGACACCTTGACTTTTGAGTGATATATTTACAAAGTACCGATTTAATGTATTGGTTCATATTACTTAATTTCAGAATGTTTTAATCAATTAATTAACAATTCTAACATATGTTTCAGGAAAAAAAATCAAAGTAACATACTTTCACTTTTATTCTAAAAAAGTATAAGTTCTATGTGACATGTATATCACAAACGAAATTATAATAATATACAACAGATTCACTCTTTATTCCTCATAGGAGATCAGTCAAATACTATCTAGTGCCAAGACACTCCGTTGTCTGCTTTCAGTCTGAAATCAAAACATTGGATGTTGAGTGGTGAGCTAAGCGCTGGTGAGTGTTTTGACTTGCCAAAGTGAAGAAATAAAAATAATTTTAATTATAATGATTCCCTCGGCTAAGATTCGAACCATATAATAGCGTTTTCAATATGACGAGTGGGACAACACTGCGTCATGATGGCATCGCGATACGAAATTATGTAGTTTGTTAACCTGTACACTCTTTATCTTCTTGAAGTTTTTTTCATTTTTTTATATATTAAAGAGTAAGTTCTAACAATATTTCATATATTTTAGTAATACAGTAATACAAATTTGAAACAATAGCATTATTAAATTATTTACATATTTATTTGTTATGAATTGCCGAAATTGTGTCTCTATGACGTTTCAGTGAAACATTACAAAAATTTGATTTACTCTCGTTCATAAAATTTCGATTACACACAAATTTTCCGAGTATCAAGTCAGTCAACCCACACATTAAATGTTTTTCCGACGAAAATTACTACAAGATAATATAAATAGATCGAGATTGTCGATATATTTGGATCATTGGTAGGATCTTTGACATTCGAAAAGCGAAGTCATGGATGTTACTCACTTGTTGAGTCAGCGTAAAGTGACCGGCTTCCGATTATACTCGTTTTTTGGAGCAGATCCAGCGTATTCCTGAAATAAACCCAGTTCCCAACTTGTGAGTTTTGATACGAGTGCGTGATCTAAATACGCGAGATTCGTTTTGTCGTCCCATTGACACCGATGAGTATTGTGTCAAATGTTTCGTGTTACTCGTATTTTGAAGTTTTGCTGTATTTACTTGTGCTTAATGCAATGTGTAAACAAATGTATATATATATATATATATATATATATATATATATATATATATATATATATATATATATATATATATATATATATAAAATAACAGTAATAACAATGCGCCACGGCCCCCAAAAATCATGACTCTCAAGTCTTCTTTTGACGATTAAAAAAGGGTACATAGTAAAAAGGTTTTTAAATACGTCATACCATTTCTAAACATCATAACAAACTAAGCAGCTAGTGTTAGTAAGTCTGCACGTAGTAAAGAAAAGTCAAGTAACTAATAAATGCAATATATGACTTCATTGTCTCTGACATGTGATTTAATCTCTGTGTGAAACAAAATCCATGGGAAATGTTTTTAAAGATTTTTTTAAAGATTTTTAATTGATCAATATAATATTGTGTACGGTATAGTATTTTATGGTAATTATAGCTTAATTAATATAATATTATTATGTATTAAATCTTTTATGCTCATCGTTCACATATTTTATTAATTAAACAGAGCAATTGTGACTGTTGCTTGGATCTCTACTGTTTATTATATTTGTACGCTATAGATGTTTGATGATGGAAACCATTAATATTGGATTGGATTAAGTCGAATTTTAATTGCTAATACGGGCTCGAAATAATTATTTTTTAAAACTTTACCCCTTAAGCAAGAAATTTTACCCCTTAAGTAAGTGAAATCTATTTTGCAGTCTACTATAGTCTATGATCTACAAGTAGTTTCAGTTAAGGCTTACGGCTATAGCCTAATTTTTGATGTAAAATTGAATGTATATTAGATTTACCTTTATTATATCACATTAGTACGAGTTTCAACATAACAAAGTATAATAAATAAATAATATAGTTAAAAAATATATTATTAACAATATATTTCCAAGTTCATAACATAGAATATTTCTACACATACGTTTTAATATTACTGTAAAAACAATTTTCAAATGATAATTCGAATTATATGACCCATAGTCGATACTGTAATAATTCCTCCTGTAGTCGTCGCTTAACATATTTTTACCATGAGTTTCCTCGTTTAATTGTCATGAGTATTATATATATTACTGAATAATAATATTATTTAATATTTTCTACATCACGTATAAATGTGAAGATCATAAAGTGTATTTAATTTTCAATATGATTCTAATAGATGCATCTGTATTATCAATGTAACGCAATCTTTTACGTTATTATTAAATGTGCATGTATAATCCTATTTTTACATTGAACATCCATGACTTTTAATTTTCATAGATCTAATCTTATGTAAAATAGTACTAAGAATTCCTAATAACCAAGGATGCAGTGCTAAGTGACAGAATACACATAATAAGCATCATAACATGCTAAGCGTTACGTTGGTTTACTTTACACGTTGTATTGATAACTTAAAGTTATGGATGTAATATTCACAGACTTACATGTTCTATATAGATAAAATAAAAAAGGTTTAGTTTAGTTTATTAGAAATGATTAGAAAATAGTTTATATTATAACGTAAAACAAATATTTGAAACTAATTACTGTGATCTCTATGAAGCGTCATCGCCAAAAATAAGAAAATAATAATATTAATAAAAGTACCAGTTAAAGTTGACTGACAGTCAAGTCTTCTAAGTCTTAATCTGACAAGTATTATATATTATAATAAGTTTAATGTTTATTTCATAATTTATTCAATTTGTACCATTTATGCTTATCAGAGGCTCAGTCGTGGCACAGTGGGACAGCGTCTGCCTGTAAATGCAATCAATGGTGGGTTCAATTCTTACTCGGGGGAATGATTATTTAAATTATCTTCATTTTCTCGTTCTGATAAGATAAAACGCGGCATTGAGTTCTGCCACTCAGCACACAATGTCTGGAATTCGGCGAAATGTAGAATACAGAGTGCCTTGATACTAAGTACTTCCTGTCTAACCTTCTGTGCAGGATAAAAGGGTCAATTTAAAAAATACCAGATTGGTTTTAATTTTAGATATAATATATATAAGAAAAATTATTGTCACAATCCATAAAATATTCTAAGTATGAAAATTGTTATGATTTAATCGGAATGGCGAGTATGACTCATCTTACTACTGCTATAAAACATAATTTACAATATACGTATTCAAATATACATATGTAATATAATAAATTTAAGTATTAATCATTGATTTCATTAATATAACAAAAACTACTAACAGCGGTTTTAAAAGAAAAAACCGATTGATTAACTTATTGTTGATTACATACATTATTATTTTGGTTTAGCTTTGAAAAGAAATGATATATATGTCTTTTTAAATGAAAATATTTTAAACCGCTTAGACGCATTATTTTGTTACCCGAAACATCGAGTTTTCCGATACCAAAGTAAACGCCACTAATCCTTATAAAATAAATTCATTTAAAATCACGAAAGCCTTTACATGTCTCTCATTTATCAAATCAATCTCACTGTATGCAATATTATAAGTATTTAATTTCTATCCTAGAAAGTATAGATAATTTGTTAAACAATTCAAACTGAAACTCCTAGAAAGTCAAATAAATACAAATTGTCACATTGTCGAGTCGACCTAGAAGACGTGGCGTGGCGGGTCAATGGCGCGTGACGTCATATCACAATAAATATTCTACTGACGATACACGTTAAGTATGTAACCGCACCCAAATCAAAACATTTAAAGAATCCGTATTTGTAGTTTATTTAATCTGTTAGATCGTTGCCGTGTAATTTAAATTTAATTGATGCAATAAACGACTATTTGCATATTTTCTCAAACAACCGTCTCTCGATTATTACATCGAGTATCATTTGATTTCGACATACTTTATTTATGCATATTCGACTCGATCATGTCATGGTTTGCAAAACATATATTTCATATTAATATGTTTTTACATCTATCCCTATTTCTTTTTTAATTTTTAATAGTAATTTATTAAAATGATAAACTACTTAGAAGTAGTTTATTATATTGATAATATTAATAAATTACTTTTAAAATTTAAACTTACTTAAAACTTCTATCAAAATAAAAAGAAATATTTAATACCTACCGAATTCTCTTATGTAAGTTCAAGAGACTTTTCAAATAATAAATAACATTTAATACAATGACTCACGAGTACAAAATCTACGTAAGTACATTATAACTGATAATACTGTTTTTACATCTGAGCAGAGAGATCGATCTATTTATACACGATGACGATCATTATTATAAATGGCGCATGCTCAAACATTCAACATACAACATTTACAAGAAAAACATTTTAGGGTTACCGCTATTGTTACCTCAGTGTTTGTTGTTTATGACATAGAGCTAATTAAAAATTAACTTATGTCATAGTAAGTAATTTGTTTAGATGACTTTTAGCTTACTAAAAAATATTAATATTATATAACTATCTGCGTACAAAAGAAATCTAATTTACATTCATTTAAATATTCCCATTTTCAGACATGACAGACAGACAAAAAATTAAAAAATGTTAATTTTATTTATTTTTACTATTTATACTATTTGTAGTGTTTTAAAAATATTTTTGACATGCATAGTAGGTAGTGAAAGAAACATGTGTTGAGACATGCCATTTTCCACTATCGATTCAAAACCGAGATATTGATAGAATTTTTCTATTGGAACAAAGAAAGAATTTTTTTTTAAATATAATATTTTTTCCAAGTACTCACATCGCGTTTATATCGCGTGGTGTGGTAGAACGGTATCAGTCAGATACTGATCTGAGTAATACCGTTCTACCACACCACCACTATAGCCTCTATATAGATAAACAATTTCATTAAAGCTCTACAAATGATATGATAATCAGTTTTTAAGAACATTGTTCAACACATATTGGTTTCATGTGATTTACGAATGATCATTTTAAAACATTTCATTCACTGTTGACTATAAGTATTACACTTTCAGGCGTTGTGCCAAAAATATTCACAACTTGCGAATCAAAGTCAAATAATTTGAAACTATCCATCGAGTATAGCATCAACTCCTATAAATATCATGAATGTATTCACTGAAATCTACCTAGGTATCTATAATTATATATATATATATATCTATAATTACAAAAGTTTTAATGTTTATACATGGGTACCATAATTTAGGATGAAATGGAAAACGTATTTAATTTATACATTATACATATATATGTAAATTAGTAGGAATTAAACAGGTTAATACAATAGTATACAAAACTTTATTTATAGATATGAACTAATAGCAACACTTTTATCTTTTATCCTTTGCAACAAAAAATCAATTATTATAACAAAGATATAAAGAAAATCAATCACTACATACAGATCAATTTCACAAGTTACGTTTTTTTAAGATTATATGAAAAGCAGCCGATTGCTGAAGATTTAACTTAAAAGGTTAAAATGTAAATTTTCACAATATTGGTTCTACGTCAATATCATACAAAACAAAATCCGTATTTTTATTTAATCCTTGTTCAATAAAACAACCGTACCCGCCCGATGCCAATAGGCCTGTTCCGGACAGGCAAGTCCCCCACTACAAACGGTGTACACAAGCCGAGGTTCGTGCCTCACAGGAGTCGCCCTTATGACACCGTGTTCTAAGTTGATGGTTTCCTCTCGAGGTCTCCACGCCAAGGTCAGAGCTCTTCTAGCTCGGCCTCTCCCAAAATCCGGTGACGCTGTCAAGGCCGGTAGGGCCAAAAGCATACTACACATTCGAAAAAAAAAATTAAAAAATAAAACAACGACAGCACTCATATATAAAACTATATCAAACTAGGCGAGAAAAGGGGGCTCTTTTAATATTATACTCGCTATAAAAAAACATATATTAAATCAATAAGCTTCATTCCAGCAACCTGCTATCGCTTTACCGAAAGCACAGTATAAAAAATAAGTGTTAAAATTCATTAATTAATAAAAATGATGTAATATTTCACTTCATATCCACACTAGTGCAAAAATTTCGAAGCCAGGAAGTTCCAGTTCTACAGGCAATACAAAAAACGCCATGTTTAAGAGGCGTAAGAGGCGCTCTAGAATTTACATGTCTATTATTTATGACTCATATACGAGTATATTTGCACCAGAGTTCAAAACTAGATTGAGATAATAACGGGATCGCCCACGTTGAAATTAAATACTAAACATAATTTATATAAACGACATGACCTTCTCTATCGGGAATTAGGTTTGAAATAATTAAAATATTAATTACACTAGAAATTTAATTTTAAAATTTGTATGACTTGAGACATGTTTATTATTTACTATGAATGAATAAGAGCTCTGATAATACAGCTTAGATAACAATCCAGCCGTTAATTTAAACTTACAATAAGTATATTGAAAAAAAAATGTAAATATTAATTAAACACATTCAAATAATATTAGTATAATAGGAAACCCATGATAGTCCCACTTTAAATAATGTAGTACTTATATATTAACTAAGTAACTTTGATTGTGTCTTAATTCAGTTATAACCAATTGTGTGAGATTTAAGTTCAATACAATGAAATTATATTGAACTCAAATCTCTTACAATTGTAATCATAATACTTATATATTAGGTGGTCTGATTAAAAAAGCACGGCGTTAAGTTGCGCCTTTCATTATTTTACTTTATTATGGTAGGAATTGGAAAACAAAATAATAGATATATCTATTTCTTTAAATAGCTTAAACAGCTTATTTAATAAATCTCATTATATGTATAATATTAAACCTACACTAAAAGCTTAACTTCAAGATGTCGAACCATTTTGAAAGAACCCCATTTACGTTACGTTAAGCCTCCATATAAGAGAGTTCAGAAGAGCCGGTCGAGTAACATTTCGTATTCATTATAATGCATTGTACGCCCTTATAGGATGCAGAGGTCAGATTGCAGTTGCATTCTTGAAACCGGTAGTGTCAATGGAGTTAAAAAATCGCTGATTATAATAAAAACTTATTATATAACATGTATAAAAATAACTCAATATAAAATGTAATTAATTTTACTTTAAGTTCACATAATCGAGGCCATTTTTATTAACCTGATACTTTCTTCTTTCAATATCTCATATTCTAGATTTCTGGAATAATATGTCATAATTATTAAGAATAGCGAATTTTTAGTTAAAAAACTGTTAAAGAATAAAAAAAGTTAGCTAACTACTAAAGTTAGTTAGAAAATATTGTGATAAGAATCGAAGCAACACCATATAATCATGTCCCAGTATAAATGATTACTGTCATATTTTATAAAATATATATAATGTCACCACTATGAATATTTTTTTTATTTTATTTGTTTTTTCCTCTTGTATAGATTAAATATCGATATTTTCCACAAAGATTTATTAAAATGAGAGAAGCGAAAAAATATATTTACTACACCATTGAATTTTATTTAAACAAATTATATATTATAGTATAGTAGTCCTTAGTTTACTACTGAACTTTTGCCAAATTACATAAAGAAAACGCTTACGACATACTCAATTACGCAATTGACATTTCACATACTGCGTGTGGTCTTAATGATGATGCGTTTAAATTAACACCCTTTGACACTGTGACACGCGTAACTGGCGCCCGAGGCTATTCAAGATTAAATGAATTGTTATTAAACTACCTAAACTTAATATATACGTATAGTCATTTGCATTTTTTCTAAGTCGTCAGTAAGCATTAAATATCCACAGTAATATGATAAATTTGGGAAATGAAACTCGATACTCTATTATTTTGATAGCTTTGTTCTTCTAAAAAAAGGTAGAGCTGATAATTTAGAATCTAATCTGGAAATTATTTTATAACTTTGTATAAAGA
The DNA here is from genome assembly GCA_032432895.1 of Dryadula phaetusa. Lineage (NCBI taxonomy): Eukaryota > Metazoa > Arthropoda > Insecta > Lepidoptera > Nymphalidae > Dryadula > Dryadula phaetusa. The sequence continues at coordinate 631,014 of JAOYRS010000027.1, forward strand.
TAAGAAGGTGTAATGAAAATTTGAAAATAATATACAGTAATTGTATGGACTATAACATCGCGGTTTAACACCGCTTAGCGATTATTTTTAAGTATAGTCTATAAGTAACTATAGCCAGTCGCCATTATTTGAACCATTATTGTTATGTGTCAAGCTAATTCTATGGAAGCGATCTATATTTTTTTTATCTATTTCTTTCTCTATTATTTGCTCCTTATAAAGTGCTGTCTAATTTTATTTTAAAATTTAAAGCCAGACGCCTAGATTCGTAATACGCTATTATTGACGATTACTTTTTGTTAGCTTACGCATAGGTATAATTTACAAGAACCGAGTAATACCCAAGGTGAATAACCTAGTCTGCGTAAGATCAGATTTTTATTTATAACATAATTTCTGTGAGTAAACTTCTGTTCTTAGAGTCTGACTGACTTTTCTTATAGCAAATAGTTTAAACAAATTTATTTTATTAACTTTTCAATGAATTTTGTACATTACAGCATGTAATCCGGTTTCACTTTGTAATTTACCGATTAACGTGCCGAATGTCGGCGGAAACAATGAGGTCGTTGCCCCGTTGACCGGTGACAAGTAGACTACTCGAGAGGCAAGTTGACACTATCATATTTCTTCTTTATTCAATTTCCACGTGCCGGCATAGCGTCCGCTCCATCAGTGTTATCATATGAATTCTGGTAATCAACACCCACATTGCTTAAAACAATATCATATGTTCCAATACATTTCTTTTTAGATGTACAGCCTAAATTTTTTCAAAAATTTAAATTTTACAATATTATAAATCTAGAAATATATTGTACTAGAACCTTTTTTTAATTATGTAAGGACTATACGCTACTGCGTTCGCTGGATAATAAAGCCAGTTGACAAAATGATTGCATATTTCATTAAACGAAACACTTTGTAGACGATGAAAGGCATATAAAAAAGTAAAATAATAAAATTATTTTATACTTAAATAAGTTGAGGCCGATCGTGATGCAGTGTGACAACGTCTGAGTGTAAGCGCGATCGGTTGTGGGTTCGATCCCCACTCGGGGGAGTGATTATATTTAAATTATTTTCACTTCCTCTCGCTCTGGTAAAGACTGAGAGCGGCGCTGAGTTCCACCACTCAACACGCAATGTCTCGAATTCGGTGGAAAGCGAAGTACAGAGTGTGTAGACACTAGGTACTTTCTGTCGACCCTACTATGCGGGATAAAAGAAGCGTAAAGCTAAAAAAAACTTAGATAAGTCTAATATTTCTTTTTCATAATGTCTAAGTAAATCTTTCAACTTTCTAATTTATTTATTCATATAACTGAATTCTATAAATGTTATATTATATAATTATAACGTATAATTAATAATTATAATGTTATCAAATTTGAAAAGAAAATAAAACACAAAAAAATAACGTTTTGTTGTGAGAATGAAAGTTTGCTTAGAATTCTTGAGCAGGCGTAGTGTAATTTTTAAATATGTATAGCATAATGTCTATGTAGTACACATTGTACATATGTTATTAATATTCTATATATAGCTTCTAGATTTATTTGTTTTACATAAATTTTTAAGCTTAAAAGAAAAAGGTAAATAGAGAGCGAGACTTGTGCTACCATAATGTTTGAAAAATCGACATTGAGCGTAATTGCGATGAAACAAATGAAAAATATTTTTTATAATATATTTTCGCTATAAATAAAAGTTTTAATTATTTTTAAAAATAATAATCTGTTATTATAATTACACATAATTATGACAAAAATACTGTATAATTATGTTTGTTAGGAACACAAATTTTATATAAAACATTTGTATTTCAGTATTTTGACATACAGTACCATGAGTTTAATTGCATAATTTTTTTAAAGTCTTCATATGTAAGCCTCATATGTGGCTTATCAAATTAATTGTTGTCAAAAAAGAACTTTTTTGATTTATATAAATAAAAGGCAACTCTTTTGCTTTAAAAAAAATTATGAATTTCTGAAGCAAAGATTCGAAAGAGACTTAGAGCCATAAGTCATAAGTACAACCAAAATTACTTTAGTATTAAAAAAAATAATAACAAAATATTAAGTTAGCGTACTTTTGGTGTACCTGTTCTTGGGTTATGAAATATGGTAACAAAATGAATTCGGCGGAAAGTGGTTTACGGAGACAAGAAGTCTTGACAATAGATACTCTCGTCTACTCACCTATTTGAGATAAAAGGTTGAAGCTAAAAAAATATATTAGTGTTCACTTTCCAAAAAAAGACGCTTATAAAATGTCTAATAATATTAATGACATCAAGAGAAACCTACTTCATAATATGATAATATCTATTTTAATTAAAATGTGCAAACGATTACAGTATTCAGTCATCATTTAATTCTTAAATATATATACCAAACAAATGCTTGCTTGTGACAAGCTTTAAATAATCGCATTTTCTTGATAAAATAGTGTGTTATACGTAATATTTCAAATTGATATTCGAGAATGAAACGAACCTTGTAAGTAAGCATAACACAATATCTTCTTTGTCAGGTTGCGCAGGCGCCAGCCAGACGCGTACCTATGACAATAAACAGCAGTTTCTGCTTATTATAAACTCAAATTTAATGTTTTCCGTATATAACATGCAAATAAAACATCTAACAGTTGTCACTACCTTTATAGCTACAAAAATTGGCATTCACAATGTATATTTAAACAGTTTCAAAATATAATCTTAAAGTAGACTTAATATCATAAATATATCTTAAAGGAATATATAAATAATAGTATAGAATATATATAAAGAGTAAAATGAAATAAATATTATAGTAATATCTCTCATATATTTATATTATTGGATCTGGGTAGATAGTATTGTATTAGTATAGTATTAATAGACTAATCGCTGAAAACGTACACTGTTAGTAGAAACTTCTAGCACTCTTATTATTTGGGTGGAGTGTAAAAAGTGCCATTGCAAACTTTTTTTACACCTTATTGCTTATTCTACATAGAAGTACTATACATAGCAATAAAGTCAAGACATTATACTCTCTGTTGTCTGTCAGAGCTTAAGACATTGCGTGTTCGCGCTAGGTTTCATCAGAGCGGGGACATGAAATAAATTTAAATGTAATTATTTTTATCAGTCTATAATTGTGAGGTTGAATCCAATCATCGTCTACTATCTAAAATGATCGTACTAGACACGAAGACCTAAACGCTAGTGTCTCGTTTCCTTTTCTATACAGCAAGGCATCAAAACAATAAAGCTCACTTGAACAGCTTTATATACGTTATTCTGTATATTTTCCATTTATACTTTATTTTATTTTATTTTTTTTATTTACTTGTCAAATATATACAAAAATTGTTAAGATTACGCTGTTTAACGATTACGATGAATTACATAAAATAAATAAGCGATTTTTTGGCGTCATATACTTGTTTTATAAATTAGGTCATTCACTGATAATGAAAAATGAATCATCTCGTTTTGTTTTCGTAACTCCTAATCTGTGACAAGAATTCTGAGAAGTAAATAGATAGTAAGTATTCAATATAGCATTTTGCGATAGTTAACGTTCTGTTTGATGATAAATAATTTGTATGTTAAACTTGTCTGTGTTATCTATAAAAATATGCAATAACTTTTTCTGGCATTTCATGCATCACATATTATTGAAGCTCTTCATGATGAATAGATTATAGTAATTTATACGTTATTGCTCATATTTCTTACATAATTAATATTATTTAATTACTATGGATGAATATGTACCACTAAAAACTTTGTTCTCAATGATATTTTCCATAATGCGAAGGAACAATGTTTTACAGTTAGTTATATTAATAAAAAAATATTATTATTCCATTCAACTTATTATTTAAACAGATGTTCAAATAATATTCGTTGCTAAATACTTGTCAAGATATTTAACAATATAATATACATGATCCATATACGCCAATATATCCTCGCCAAAAGCTGTATTAAATACTTCTTAATAAAAAAAATCTTTATAGTATAATGGAAAAAGAAGTATCTAAGTAATACAAAAATGTATAAAATTATTGCAATATTTAACTTTTAAATATTCTTGTTAGATAACAAGATATTGACTCTTTATACAAACTGAAAGATTTAATAAAAGTATACAGTAGTTCAGTCCCTGACTGTAAATGCGAGGGTCATGGTTTCGACTCACACTCGAAGAAATTATTATATTTAAAACTAATTTTCATTTCACCGCTCTGATAAGACAAAACGCGACGTTGAGTTTACCACTTAACACGTAACGTCTCGATTTCGGGCGGACCTTGTCTCTAACTTGCTATAAAGCCTGCAGTTTTTAAACAACTAATATACGATATTGATTCATACGCTTAGCTCTAAAGAAACTAGATTTTACTTAAATGGCAAAAAAATAAGAATATGAACTTTAATTATACTTAAATGACTGCTTCCCATTAAAATTTAACAATTTTAAATGTATATTTTACAAATAATGTAATTTATAATATTTTGTTTAGTAAAAACTAATATTTCGTGACAAAAACTTTGAGTAAATTGGACATAAGGAGGGTTATACATGCGACAATCATTAGTACTATAAATTTGTACTTAAAATGTTTTTATTTATTTTAGGTCTTACCAAAGCCAGAAAGTGAAAACAATTTAAATATAAGCACTCTCCGAGTGGGAATCAAACCAAAAAACCGATTGCGCTTACAGTCAGATACTGTCCCACTGCACCACTACCGCCCTCGTACTTCTTTTTTTAAATATTTCTTGTATTGATTTTGTATTAAAATCGTTAAATTGCTTAACATATAAATAGAGTAATAAATTAGTATAAAATAATAATATTAGATACGCACATAGAGCTCCATTCTATTTCTTTGCCCAGCCAGGATTATAAACAGTAAACTTCACTTATTTAGGAACATAAGAAACAATATTTTTAAGATGACGACGTTTGGGCGTCGTGTGCTTAAAGTCATACATTGCTCTCTGGCTTAGCTTTGTGCTTTTGTAATAAAGGCTATTTACAGGGCGACAGGTTCATACTGACCAGATTAGTATGAGACCATACTATAATTATCATTTGGAAAATCAATAAATACTTCGTTTATATTTCCATTTTGCAATATATCACGTCAATAACATTATCACATACGGTTCTTATTAAATTTATTTAGAAACACTTAAAATCAAGTTATCATTTTCTTTAATAGTAAAAATTAAAAACGAAGAAGTACGATTAAGCTGTGACTGTCAATTTTCTCATGCAATGATTGCCTTGCTGTCCTTTGCTTTGCTATTATATTATATGTCCTTTATTAAATAGGGCACTCAATTATGCCTTCTGTATCTAGGAGGGGGAAAAAGAGACCATATAAACCACGAGACTTAAATTCTCATTTCTTACCTATTTAGAATTTTTCGGTTTTATTTCTTCCTAAGCCAGCTTAGGTAAAATATAAAATTAGGCAAAATAATTGTAAATGCTTTTTTTAATAAATGAATTTTTCTTGTAATTATATACTTCTTAAACACGTAGTAGTCGTATAATTTTTTACATAAAATAATTATCATTTATATTTTTATTATTATTATTATTATATTATTTTTATTATTTTATTTATCATAATTACAAATATTTAAATATAAACTATTTCAAAGATGGGAAGATATTGTAAAAATACATTTTCTACATAGTCTATGTAAAAAAAGTGTTTTATATAAATTTATAATATTATTAACGACATACTGGTTATAATATTTTATTTTGATATGTTTTACACTAAGTATATTGTCTGTTCTATTAACCTATTTTCTTCGTTACGTCTATGCTTCAACGCACAAGCTAAAATTGTTTATTATATAGAACAAAAAATATTACAGAAGCGCCATCGAAAAAGACATTTAAAATTATTTCTATTTTCTTTTTATACAACTTAGGTTAAGTTGTATAAAAAGGCAAACTTCGTATTACGAGTATAACAAAATTAAATAACAAAAAATAAAAAAAATACCCGAAACCATTCTTAATTTCATACTTTCGTAACCCACGCTGTTGGGCAGGCTGTTCGTACCTGTCATTTAAATCCTTACAATTTCTGTAATATTTCTCAACGTTTCAATCTTCTAGCAATTTTAAATATTTTAACACCAAAATTAATCCATAAGAATCCCATTTTGCCAAATAACCCTATCTCAAGTTTAAGCGAGACTAACAGCCGTTATTTCACATTTATTTATATCATCATCATCACTATCATCAGTCAGGAGACGTCCACTGCTGGACATAGACCTTTCACATAGCTTGGTACAAAAAATATCTACTGCATCCGGCAGTTAACCGCAATTTTAACCAGACCATCGGTCCGCCTTGTGGGGGACCGTCACCGTTATATATAAATTAGTTTATAACAGTCTATATAAGTCATGAGATTTTTATTGTCAGGTGATAAATAAATTTTCCCGATCCAGACAAGACAAAGCGCGGCACTCCAAATATCGGTCTTAAGAATGATAGACATACGTAATATTCAGACTGGCATTCGTACTGAATCACAAATAAACTTGACATACACTATGGAATGTCTAAATTTGTTTTGTACTATTTAGAAAACTCTTATCGTTACTCGTTAGTAACAAAGTAAACATTAGTTTACGGGCTCGTCTAGCCATAAACTTGACTAATACGTGAATCAGCTAGTGTTATTCAAGATTTATAAAAGATTTCCGTTCTTTCGTTACAGGTAAGTTTTGCATTGTGTAAACCAAATGCAGCGTAACGGTAAATGATGACTGCAATACAGAATTCATGCTATTATGAATCAATGATAAAGTTTTTAGTATTTGAAAAGGAAAAGTTAAATAAAAAAATCAAAAAGGAAATACCAAACATATGAACTTCAAAATACTTATAACTTGTATTTTATGGCAAAATTTGGGAGAGAGTCGAGCTATTTTTCAGATCTTGGAAAACATCACCGACAATACAGCATTTTTTTTATATCAGAACAATTCAGACAGAACAAGCGATGGTAAGGTTGGCGTTATCAAATTGAACAGAATAAAAGCAAAAAAACTGAGGTGGAGAACAGTAGTGAAGTAAAGAGAGGTGTTATATTCCCTCAGTATATTCTAATGCGCTAGCATTAGAATATACTGAGGGAATATAACACCGAGTGATTTATCCTTTCGCTTTGGAGTACAGTTGGAATTTAAGTTGGAAAGTTTAATATAACGTTATTTTACAAAGTATGATTCGATGATTTTTTAAATATAATAAAGTTTCTCATATATTGGTGTGATAATATATTTGAGATTTCCAAATTTTGTTCCACGTATACAAATAAGCAACGACAAGATATACATATGATGTAATGTATTTCTTACTTGCCTGATGTAAAAATGTATTTCTTACTTGCCTCTTGCATATGAAAAACTGTACGTAGTGTAAGCAATTATATATAATTTATTTTGAAAATTATAATGAAATATTTAGTAACTGAATCCGTGAAGTAAAAATAAGTAATATATATATATATATATATATATATATATATATATATATATATATATATATATATATATATATCTCAATATCATAGAAATGACAACTGACGATAAACAATAGTATCCATTTTGATGTTCTGAATAGATATTTTTAGGTTATCGTAAGACTTTCTTTGTCGCCGGCTATTTTTGAGAAGTGCAATACAGGAAAAAGTTAAAATGACACACATATATAATGTTCAGTATTCACTAAATATGATAAATCACTTAACTGTAACGTATTACGCATTGATTTATAATATTTGTTTCAATTTTTCTATGTAAGACATTCAGGGATCAGAGATTTATAGCTTTCGTCCTGAAAAAATAGATAACCAGCTTAAGAACCTTGTTATTAATTATGTTCGACGACATCATTTACAGCAATTTACCTAAAAGTATAAATTCTAAGCAAATCACGATTATTACCAAATGATCATAAAGTTGAGTTGTCTACGTATTGTGTTACAAGTTACGACAGTGTCAACTATCCTATTAGTCCGGAGGTCAAATGGCCAGTGGAAGTGCTCAATGAATGAAGCACAATAAAACCATAATATTCTAATTTGCAACAGAGCACGTGGGCAGGCATTAAACTTAAACAAATAACTTTATATCGCTTCTATTGGGATGTCCTGCCCGCCAGATTGCCAAGTTCCATTGGCACGCTAAGGTACTCAGAGTACGGCACGCTAAGGTACTCAGAGTACGTTACACAGAGTACATTGTTTACAGAATATAGCTTTAAACAAGTGTATAACATATTTTTATTAAATTCAAAAGCCTACATTTGCTTAAATGATTACATCATATCACACGATATCATACGATTACATCGCAAGTCTCAATAAATTAAATTACTATCTTACATTTACTTCCAGTTATAACAGATATTGTCAAAGTACTTAAGGAAAAGTAATTTTTGTTACGCTCGACTCTTTGTGTATTTCCGGACACATTCGAAGATATCACTATCATCGGATAGACAAGGATGTTGTATCATGCCTTAAATGATAGAAAATTCTTTGAAAAGATAAGACGATACATAACTATCATGAGACATATTTGCGATAATTTTTGTTTAACCTGACGTTATAAATATATACTTAAGAAGTTGTAAAATATCTTTACGTTTTATACGTAATAAAAATACACACACAAGTCAGAAGACTCGATGTAAATATCCTTGTATCTTGATCCCAGCAGGGTTCTTTATTTTAAAAATATTTACGTTTCCCTCACTTGTTAACCCAACTCTGCCATCAATCTTAATTTCACCAAATATTACATTTCACTTTCAACCCTCAATTGGTAATGTCTCCGTGTTAACGAAACAAAATGAAAACAATGAAAGACGAAACACGAAAAGACGAAAGCAGCTTTTTTGACTTAAAATCATTTACAATTTATATTTAGCAAATATCTTCCTCTATGTAAGTTCTTGGCGTGGTTGGAAATCGGTCCTTATCAAATACAATTTAGGTTTTAGACGTTACGTGGGCGCTATACGTGTTCTAAAATTCCAATGTCAAATTGATCTGTTCAGGTTCGAGTGTTGTTTCTTTGCTTATTTATGCTATATACGTTTTAAATACTACTACTACATTTTAAATACTACTACTACGTTTTAAATACTACTACTACTAATTTAGTAGAAAATTTTATTTAATATCCTCTATAGATACATTATAATATATATAAATGTATATAAATGGATTGTTATACATCTGTCTATTAAAAAATATTTGTATTAATAATAAAATTTCTTCACAATCCAAGTTAGAAATGACATTCAACTTGACTAGAAGTCTGTTTAGATTTCTAGCCAAGTGGTTACTATGTGCCGTATTTGTTACAGCTATTGAAATTTATTATAAATACATGTCACTCCAAACTGTTACCACTTATATTATTATCATTGTATTATCATAAACATATTAGAATCTTAAGGCTTTGTTTAGGTACCGTCTCCTTCGCTTTATAAATAAGGCTAGCCTGGAACAATCGTTAATATTGTTTTGATAATGTGCTACGTTTGGTAAGTTAGTCTCATAGAAAAATATTTTGAAAACATATAACGTCTAGAATACAACAAAGATAATTTTATATTACAATTTTATATTCAAATGTTTTTGTTTTATACAAATAAATTTAGATTTAAATTTAATATAATATAACGCCCATTTCATTTTAGTGAGGTTAAACTAAGTTAAACTTTGCATATTAATTTCAAGTATCATAGTCGTCAGGTGAATTTAACCCTTATAGGGGTTAAATTTTATAAAACCCATATTTTTTTTTGTTTTAGTTATTTATCATTATCTAAGTGATTTTTAAATTTAAAATTTTATATAAAATATAAGTACATATATATAGTTATTTTTTTTAACTTCACCCTTTTATCCAGCAAAGCAGGATTGCGTATTGACTGTGAAACTCAATGCCACGCTTTCTTACCATAGCGAGGAGATAAAAATAATTTAAATATAATCATACCTCCGCGTGGGAATCGAACCCACAACCGAATGTGTTTACAGTTAGACGTTGTCTCAGTGCGCCTCGACCGGCCTTATAAAGTTAAAGTTAGATGTTAAAATTACAATTAGTTTATATATTAGAACAAATTTTAGATATTTTTATTTCAAATAAGTGATTATTTATTGCTTTCTTGTTAAGCTTTGGTATCCGCATTAAAATACCTAATTTTTTATTATTAATTTTCATATTAAAAACTATGAAACTCCATTAAAATTCAACTTCAAAATTAAATTAATTTTAAAATGTTATCAAAACTGTACACACTGTAGTGACAGTACATTAGTTTGCTAACAATAACAAAAAGCCTATAGGATCTTGTCTACGTAGACTGTTGAAATCCAATACTACTTTGTGTTGACATTATAGACACGTGCTTTCGAGATAAAGCCAAGCTCGCATGCACGTGGTTCGTAAGCGCTTATGTACTATAGATTATAATTAATTATTTTAGATAATTTAAATAATAATACAATTTAAATTTAAAAATGAAATAAAATTTACCTTCATTTTGATAAATGATTAGAAATATCTAGTTTAACACAACGAAAAACGATGTAAATTGATAATTTTCTTTTGCGTTATATAGAGAATATACTGCGTAATAGTATATATAGTTTATCGATTAGTTCTAGGTTTCCTTTGTTCACTATAATGCATACTTACAAATAAGTAACTGTGAGAAACTTCCTATGTTGGGAAATCTGCAAACAGTTTAATAAAATTCTATAAAAAGTAGAAATATATAATAATGTTATACATAATTTATATAGACATAGTTTATACGTCAAATAGGCTTACCTTCAGTAACTTTTATGTCACTTTGTACAAAGGTGTGTGTGAAAAATATGGAAATATGTATGTGTTTACATATTTTACTACTTTTAATGAATTTCTATTGCATTATTAAAAAAAAAACTTTAAATATATATGCAAAATTTCGTACACCTTAAAATTTTTTTTAATTTTTTTTTGCTTAAATTAAAATTAAGATTTTGCATAAAAAGCCCTTTTTTGTATATGGTTTAAGTAATGTTCATTTAAATAATTTTTAAAATGAAATAATATTAGAATATGTCATATTAACACTGAAAACTCTTAAATCAATTTTGCTGTGTATCATGTTAGTGTTGGACAAGTTAACAAATAAAAACATTATACAGTTATTAATTTAATGCTAATACTTTTCTCAGTCACTTGCGATATTTATAAAGTAAACGTAACATTAAATAATTTAAATAGCACTAACAATTTAAAGCAACGAAGATCATAGTGTTTATGTTTAAATTATTATTCCTAACGCGGCAGTTTTTTTGTTAGCTTCCCACGCGTCTTGCCCGGTGCCCGGTAAAATATCAAATTACGAAAATCAGCGTTACACGATGTGCATATATTATTTTCTATAATTTTCATTTCATATCATTCAGTTTGCCACCCATTATATTACATATAAATTATCTTATTTCTCATAAATACTTTTAAATGATAAGATCTTTGATTTTCGCGATATTGACACATTTTCGTGATTTTCGCGATTTGAAATGAAAATATTTTAAACGGATTAATCGTGTATACTTCGGCATTCGGAAATACACTTTTGAAAACCTGACGTGTAGAACACTTTACAGTAGTCTGTGGTCACAGGTAGACTGATGTCAGGTTTTATAAAATATATTTTCGAATACCAAAATATACGCAATTAATCCGTTTAAAATAGTTTCATTTAAAACTTTTAAATGATTTATTTATGAAATTCTGAATCAAGTTTATCCTTATTATCTTATGCCCCTTAGTTGGTGCTTTTGCTTCGCAGTAGGGCTGTGTGGGCTTCCACATTACTCTGCCATCTCGGTCTGTTTTAGGTGATTAGCTTCGCCTCGGGCCACGCCCGATTGCTTTCAATTCCGCCACTAAAAGCGTCCAAGTGTGATTAGGACATTTTAATAATACGAATAATAATCATATGTTAAAAAACGATATTATTAATAATATTTTTTCTGTGTAATTAAATGTACCCGGAGTAAACAGAATATTGGTGTTACTACTAAAATTATACCGAAAGCATTTGCGTGGCTTGACTATAAAATGTTTATTATGTTGAGTTTACACAGCGTGTTGCAATAAATCTAACAAAATGTTCTTTAAAGCTCTAGGAATATTATCCTAAGCATCAAAGGGCTCATTAACATATACAAGGCAACAGTTACGCCTTGAACATAGTTGTAATCCCTCACCTGTACATAGGTAACTCTTTACTTCATTTCATACATAAAATAAGCAATATCCTATTCATTTTGAATAAAACTATTTTAAACGGACTAATCCCGTATATTATGGTATTCGACATAGTAGTCAATCCGTGACCAAGGACTACGAAATATAGTTTAATGTAATAGATAATTATAATTATTACAAAATTGAAGTGTCTGTTTTTAATATTAAAATAATCGTTTTCACTCAATTCATATGTCGGCCGGTTTGTTCCAGCTAATCTCGGAAACGGCTTGGCTATTTTTGATAACACTTATTGGCAGATACCTGATAAAATAAAGAACTTCTGCTAATTATCTTTAATAAGCATAAGGTGAACCAGAGTATCTAGACATGTCAAATTTCGCGAGGACGTTGACGACGATGGTAGTTTATTAATATATAAACCCTATCTTTCTATAGTACCTTGGAGACATCGAGACAGGGAACGTAGTGCAAACAAACTCTGCTTTTCGCTTTCTGCCCTAAGTCCGAATATTGCCTAATTAGCAGAAATCAACGCTGCCTAGAGTCTCCTTTTCATCTTTTAAATCTTTCTTGGACTTCTACAAATATTTCAAAATTAAAATTGGCTGAATCGGTCCAACCGTTTTTCAGTTTTAGGGAGACAAATGTCATTACAATTATACATAAAATATTTTTTACACGCTTCACACTTTACCCCAAAAGAATGGATGGGATAAAGCATGAAGCTGGGGCGGGGGAGAGGGTTAGTTAGAGATAACTTATTGTCAAGATTCACTGCGCTAACTGAGTTTTACTATTAGGCTAGAGCCATCGAAGAACAGTGGCATAACGTTTGATTTTAATCGCGATTGTGGATTTGATTCCCACTCGGGAAAATGATAATATTGAAAATTTATTTTCATCAATCATCACTCAGCATGCGATGTCGTATTGATCGTATTCGCAATATTAATATATCACTGCATTTGCAACGATATATTAATATTACGAATACGATCAGGGATTATTCCACATAAATGGAAATTAATAGAATTTTAAAATTTCTAAGAACTCAACACAATACATATATAGTTTACGTCATACAATTTAGTGTAAAGTGCGCTATTGGTCTACGTGCTTACTTGCAAAATGCTTGGAGGGCAATTTGTATCGGTGTCGAAAGGTGTGAGCAATACGTCCATATTTGGTGCTTGGGTGCAATGACCCTTTAATAATTGCGATTTAGTATAAACAAATTACAATATGAATATTCCATAACGGCAATCCATTAATTTGACCTAAATACACTGCTTGCAATATATTCATATACATATATTAATCTCTGCTTCAACTCGTTAATTAAAACATTCAACAAAGAGTATAAAAAACAATGAAAAACTGATATTTAAATAACTAATATATAAACATTAAGCATACGTATCATGAAAGTAGCAGGCATAATAGTAACAGGCATTCAGACCGTCTAAATAAATATAATGTATAAAATTTAAAGGAATTTTTAGCTGCAGTACATTATAAGTAGCCGATACATTTTCTTTTTTGTTAGATTTATAGTTTATATCACTAACCACTTAGTTTCTTAACAGTTCTAAAAATTAAGTATAATAAGTTCTCTTAATTAATATCGCATTACATAAATTATGTTAAAGGTATTGTAAGAACTTTATATGTATATATAACTATAATGTATATATATATATATATATATATATATATATATATATATATATATATATATATATATATATATATATATATATATATATATATATATAATTCAGCTCATAGAACCTACGTGTTCAGTTTTCAAAGGAAAAGTTCATGTGCCAATTTAAGTTGCATAATTATTTCAAAACGCAAAATCGCAGAAAATATCGGTCGTGCAAATGATTTTGCTGACTTTGTTGAGTGTAGCGTGGATTTATTTTTCTTTTCACTTAACGACAGAATTGAGTAAACTATTATTTGATATAGACGTATGCATCGTGTATCATAACATTAAGTACGTGTACAGTGAGACAGTGTTTGGTGTGATATGAAATTGAAGAAAACGGTGACATGCTGTATAAGTGGGAATTCGTTTTATATCGAGTACTCTACAAAAATTGTTCAACAGGTGACATTATATTAAGTCAAACTACTTTATACTGATTAATAGAATACTGTAAGGTGTTTGAAACGTTGGGTTTTTAAAAATGCAACTTCAGATACCAATATATACGTGATTAATCCGTTTAAAATACTTTCATTTAATATGTGTAAAAACTGCGATAGTCAAAGGTTTTATTATTATAATAAGTTTTTAGAAAAACTAAAAGTAGAAAAAGATGTTTAAAATTGGGATGCCGATGTGGATATTGAAATTATATGCAGTCTTAATCCCAAATTCCGATATTGCGTTTGTTCACAATATAGATGTTGCACTTGTCTGGATAGAGGAGAGTGTATATACATAATTTTTAAAGCGATATTTCTTTGTAGAATTTTTTATACGAAAAATGAGACTAAATAGGTAAGGTATATTAAAATGTAATTAGCGGTATTAAATACTAGCGTCTGAAAAAAAATAATTAACATTTTTAAAGCGTGAAGTAAGAAATTGACTCAAAATACGCTGAAAATAGCGTGTTGTCCTGCGGCGCCGGCGCAAGTCGGCATGATGTCGCGACCAATATGTGTCATGGCTTTCTATTTTCACTGACAGCCTATTCAGGATATTAAGTTAATGAGTGTTACTCATAACACTAAGAAGAATGTGGACTTTTTTATTTTAACATACAATACTGTATAAAAAAAATGTGAAATTTTGTTTATTTTACTGAAATCTACTGTGTTTTTGGCTGATTTGTTCGTGGTAATTATTTGTGTCATTACAAATACTATAATATTACAATATTTGCGTCATTAACAAGTATAGATAGTGTAACAATATAATATTTATTAATTTATAATACATAGAGAAACAATAATAACTACTACTCAATAACTTGTACAACTTTCTACAATAATGTAGAATAAAATTAAGTTCAACTTGGCAAGAAAAACAAAAAGCATTGCTAAGTTCTTTATAAATCGTCTTGTAAATCTTGATTTTCCTTTTTGGTACTACCCACCATTGCACACAAAGGATAAAGCACAAGTTACGTGTAACGGTAGACTGTATGTTGAGTCAATTTGTGTTATATATGTATTATGGACAATATGAATCATTGAATTAAACAAATATTTATTAAGTTTTAATATAAAGATATTTTAACTTTTTTGTGATTATTTTTCAATATATTAAATTTTTTAACATTTGATGCTCTCTATATCTTGTTCTATGTATTTTTTCATTTTACCACGAATAATTTCTAAAGCGATTATCTATTTTTAATATAATATGAGCTTCATATTTGTTTCAAATAAGATATATATTATTAACTACTATAATTTTGCTATAGCAACAACTATACAAGATAAAGGTAATTATTTTTCAATTATTTATAACGTTTGCAGTAATTAAAACTGCGTTAAACGTCCATTTTATATTTCAGCCATACATTTTCTATATTCTGTAAGATCTTATCACAATATAACCATAACTACTGATTACAAGTAAATGATAATAATTAATTGCACTAAGTAGAGTTCTTTATGAGCCATTAATCGTGTTTCACAGGCTCTACTATGGCAATAGCATGTATAGGAAACGCAAGAGAAGTCTCAAACATATGTCGCTATACGTATTCACTATCTTGTAGAACTTATATCAAAAGTGAGGCGTATCGCAGGTGTTATCCTTTTTACTCTTATGTATTTAACATAGAGTTAGAGCGAGAGCCAACATTGCGGGAGGGACGCGCCGCTGAATTGATAAAAGCAACAGTTGAAGCCGACCAAAATTCAGTTCGGAAAAAGACTCGTGCGTGGTGGGTTGTATGCGCCGTTTGTGAATTAACCGCGCCGATACTAAAATGTGACAGCAAATTTGATGAGTGCTCGAATAATATTTATCATTTAACCGGTTGTGAATAATACAGTTGTACAAATATTAAATAAGCAGACGATCTCAGCCGCGACGTCGCTGACGTGTACGCAGCTACCACGGATTAAAAGCTTATTGCGACGAAAATCAACGGAAAAGAAACTTTCTTTGTGATCTCAGTACGTAGTCAATAAGGGAGCGTAAGCTTGAAACGTTACTATCGGTTCACTTTAACCTCACGACACGTGATCACCGAAAATTCTCGAAGTTATTTAAAACATTTCTCGTTACGTTGTGTTTAATCGTGTAGGATTAAGTGATTTTTTGGCAAATTATGGTTGTTACTAAAGTCGATAACATGGCATCATACTCTACTTACACGGGAAAACCGAAGATTTTATTTCCAAAGAAGGTAAGCATCAAGGTAGATCTAGTATGTAAGCTGAATTTTGATCACCGTATTTAACCAAAAATACATAAACAACAGGCAATTAAAGCATTTATCTTTGAAAACAAGCGTTCGCTGAATGGTGTTTACGTAGGTGTGTATAAGATTAAATATTAAGAGTAGGTAATTACATGAGCGGAATAGGAGTTTAATTAGTCGCCATAATAATTCTGATAATTCGTACGCTTCCTCCATAAAATTCATATTTTCCTAATAACGCCAGTAATCATGTACCATATGTTGAGTAAAGAATGACTATAGTTTTAATTTTATATGAACGTATGTAGGTAGGTATAACGAATGGATAATACGTAAGTTAATGATATTAGAAGCCAAATAGGGTAATAAAGTAATGAGCTCTAGACTGTTGCGTATTGATATGTGTCCTAGTGTCCGCTTCAGACGAGGGGAGTTCAATTAACGCTGGTTGCCGCAAAACTTGTATACAAACGGCTATAATCTAAGTTTTTGTGTTCATTATCTGCTCATTTGCATTAATCCAATATTATTTTGGCGTTTCCTGTTACTTGGTAAATACACCGGATGACTAACTTGTATCACTAAACGTTGTGATAAGTTTAATTGTTTATGTAAGTAGTAAAGTATTGAAAATAAATTAAAATATGTATCAATTGCAACAATTTAATATATATTATATACATAATGATTTACAAATTCGAAGCCATAATTATGATAGCTAAGCGCTGACGGTACACCATGTGATTCAATAAGACAATGTCGTCCTACTTCGTCGACCTACTTCAGATATATTTGCACCTTCAACCTTGGCGGAATTCCGAGAAATAGCTGTAAGTTTGAGCCTATCAGCTAAACAAGCTAAACGAACAAAGAATAGCGTCTTCAAAGATATTACCTTAAGTAAACTAATGCGAAACATTTTCTTATTGCTAAACTTGTGTTCGACACATTGTTGTAAACAGTTTCTCCTCAATGACTATGTCCTATATACACACTAAACTACAAAATCGCATGCGGCATCCAATCTCAGTACCTTAAGGACGAGTTTTTCATATCAATGGTAGTTTCAAAGCACTGAATCGGTCTTACATGTGGACTTCGTGAAACAAGCTAATTTGAATCTTTTGCGACCCTCGAGAGTAATCTTCGTTTTAATTATAGTTCTTTGACCACGCCGCGCCGCTTACTGATAACAGGCGCATTTTATAACGCATTATGAGTGAGTACCAGAAATGTTCAAATGCATAACATCCTCATTAATGATATTAGTATTAATTTATATGGCAGACATTTCATAACATCATAAGGTCTTTATTAGGTATACTTACTAAAATTATAAAAATATAGAACTAAGAATTTAACATTTTAATCAACATTTTTCTCTACACATAAAATTTCAATGTAAATTAAAGTATTCACTGCTTATTAAAACGTATTTTACAGGCATATGGGATACACATACAATATAAATATTTCTTAACGGTAGGAAATCTTTTCTATTTTCTAAAAAGAGAGAATATATTGTTTCTTGGCGTTACCTTTTTTTCAGTATCTGATTATAATGTATTTTCAAGGTGGTTTTATAAAGAGTAAAACCTCATTAAACCACTATAACCCAACCTACCAACCAACCTAGCATTATTTACAAATATACCAAACGAATTAAGTTTATTTATGTATCTCCATGGTAATATTTCAATTGTTCAATATGATAATATATAAATCTTTTTCCTTATTGAGCGACTGACAAACAACGTGCAGCCCAAACTGCGTACACACATACTAGACGTATTTATGTCTGATAGATAGTCTTAGGAAGGTTTTGTACTAATTAATGTAAAATTTCTCCAAATACAAACATTTCCCTGTACAGGGTGTAATACAATTCCCCCTCCGCTGCTAGGTAGCGTCCCATAAGAGGCGGGTATCCTAGTAACTTGATGGTAGGAGGTCAATCCTCCGACTTGCTTTCAACCACTATGATAACAAAAGCGTTCCGCCAAATATCTAATGATGTCTTCCGGTTCAATGCCATGTAAGTTTCCCTATTCCCACCCATCCTTTCCCTCATCTCCTTTCAATCCGACCCCAAGGCCGGCATCGCATCTGCATAAATTTGTGGATGTCCATGTTGCAAAGTTGACCACATACCATCAGCTGATCCCTATGCTCGTATGCTCCTTTTTATATATAAAAAATCATAAAGGATCGGGGAACAAACGTATTTGATTCAATTTAATCATTTAATTTGGCAAATTTTGGTAAATTTAATTATAATCAACTAAAATCCTTTGCTTCCCTTACACAAAAGATATTTTTTTAAAAATGTCAAAGCGTTGTCTGTAAATTCCGGACGCGGTGATGTACAATAATGCCCATTCGGGACCCCCAGTGCAGGAATGCGGTAAGGAATGCCCTCGCACTCTTCCTGTCACAATGAACTCTATATTTTTTTTACTTTTTAAACGAATACATGTTTACAGATTTCCTTCCATTTTAGGTCCTAAATTTACATTATGTGATGCTAAAGCGGTATTGATTACATGCTTTTATAAAAAATTAAATTCTACTATGTTCAGCTATATTGTTACAGGAATTATATGTTTTTTTTGTATAATCTTTAATATTTAGTATTATTTTGAATATAAAAATAACTATGGTTATAAAGAATTTATTACGGGTAAAGTACACTTGTAACATATTGTTTTGTTTGTCATTTTATTGAATAAATAAATTAATACATGATAATTATTTATATTGTAAAAAATACATATATAAATAATTACCCGAAGTTTACATTCTAGGTAGAATAAAATAAAATATAAAAAAATATATGTATTACACATAACTATTATTGAAAATAAGACCAAAAGTAAAAAAAAATATTTTTTCCTTTTTTATTAATATAAAATATTTATAGTATCCAACAATAAACTTTCCTCGGAGGAAGCGATGGTGGGCGCCAAAAATAGCGTTTCCGCTGAACCGCTCGCTGTCTAAGTAGGAAGTCCACTAACACTCCACTCGACTCTTCCGGCCGCCTACTGTCGCGACGCTTATCGAGTTTTATAACGCACTTATGAACGATGCAATGTGCCCACGCAACGTCTTAAGCTGAATTAAATTGCTCGCTTGAATCAAAATTATTGACCGACGGCGATTTAAGACACGTTTAATGTTCTGTGTGGGTTGATATCACTGTAATTGTTAACATTCCTGTTCGTCCTTATACATACCAAGTATTTAATCTATACAACATTAATTATAAATATTTATGGATATATTAATAACTAGCACTAACAATATTTAATTTTAAACGAAATTAATATTACAAAGTATTTTAAACTAACATCTAAACTTGCTGATTAGTACTTCATGTGTCGAATTTTCCTCTAAGTTACATACTGATCAACACGTATACAACTGTAATAATATATATTTACTTATGTTTCTATTAATGACTAATAAACATGTTTTTTCCACCAATATTTCTCAGCTTGAAGTATCAATAACCTAAAAAATTGTATGTCCCAACCTGAATTAACAATTTGATTAATGTATAATAGTTGCTCTCGAGCTTCAGTGTATCAAATATTAGAACTTTTTTATTCATATCAGTGCTTAGTCAATGAAAATGTCCTAAAAAATTATAATATTTTATAATATAAGCAAATGCATTGAATAATGAGTAATAAGTCGACTGGTTTTACAATTTGGTATTACGTGCATTTTGCAATTGATTACTTAAGATTTACAACTTAAGGACAACTTATAAAATAAGTATTACTTACTTATAAACAGAAAGGTAAATGACCTATGAGTCAGTCATTCATAAACATGAGTGACTCAACTAAAGTAATGTCATTCCTATTATTCAAACAATTTTCATATAAAAATTATATCCACCGATTGGATTCTTACTAGGAATAAAACAAATATTCCGCTAAATGTTTATATCTAGCATGGTCACTGCTAAACTTAATAAATACGTTTGTAATAAAATATTAACATTATGTCAATACATAAAGGAAAATCATTGAACTCCTTTTTTAATAAAACCACTTACCAAAAACTAATTATAAGGAAAAGAAGTGCTGATAGCCCATTCTTTTATAACAATGCATTCAAAATTCATTAAATTAATAAAAAATATATAACATTTGCCCAACTTGCCATGTGTTTGACATACACTTTTGTATGAATAAACATATACAGTGAAACTTAGTTAAGCAGGACCTGGATGAGTGAGAAATCTCCATTATTGAGAATTCCAAGAATATATATAAACTTTTACCGCACCGTCATATGACGTCCACTTTTTTACACGTAACATTTATATAAATTGATATGGCGACGCGTATTTTACAAGTCCCTATGTTATTACTATTACTGATTTCCTTAAGATTATCTTAATTTCCATTAACATCAATTCGGGTTAACTAATTTTAAAGTAGTAAAATTGTGCCTGACTCGTGTTTCTTTATTATATTACGATTGAGACAAACGATTTATGCAAATAACTACGTTCGTATATAATGCATTTTATTTTTATTTCCAGGTACGTTCAGAAGAATCTCTCCTTACACCGGAAAAACCAACAAAAACTTCACGATGGGTACGTGTTTTGTATTCAAATTAGGTGGTGGGCACATTTCATTAACGTAGATAAATAATCATTTGCACCTTGTACCTACCTTCAATACTTACAATCAATTATATATTTTTTATTTGTTTTCCTGAAATGATCTGGTTTTTTTCATGAAGTATTTAATAATGATTTTACTTCTACAGTTTCTTATGTTTTTCTATAATTCAGTAAATAACTTACGGCAGAAATAAAATATTTTAAACACGCTTTTATCTTTACGTTACGCTTGATAACTAGCTTTCAAACTAATTTTATTAAATTCATGTCGTGATTTTCAGCAAGATTATATTATTATATTAATGTACGTCGAAAGGTACACATACCAGTAAGTCGTGACGCATGATATATCTTTTATGTATACTATTTAAGATAAATATTTCAAAATATCAGACGTTTTGTGTTATCTTATTGCCTGTCTAATTCTTGAAAACATTTATACTGATAACCCTTTACAAATATTCAAAGACACTAAAACTTTTAGATAGTAACCAATTAAATATAAATAATAATAGGTAGAAATTGCACGAAATATATAGTCATATTTGTGCCCAATATTCAGAATAAATAGTGGACCCTAAAATGTTTCGCTTTTGCGTCTTACTAAAGTGGAAAAATAAAATTTTTATTTTTTAAAATTAAAATATAATTAGTGAATGCCCCGAGTACTGATCGAATCTATAACCAACGCGTTTACTGCCTAACTACTACACAATGGCCTTAACACTTCGTTTAATGTATATTTAAAGATTTCAATTAAATTTTAGAATGCATTGTTAAAATTTAACAAAAAAAAACACAAAGAAAAGGAAATTGTGCTAAAGTTCGACATTAATGTCAAATTATAAAATCCTAATCTTAATCTTAAATCGAGAGGCAAATATTTCAGTTTTCCGCGTATCCTCGTTTTACTGAGAAGGAATGTGGTCCCATGGTCAGTAATAGTTTATTTTCCGAAAGTAGTCATTTAATTTTGGTAGAAATTACTTAAAAGAAATATTGCTTATCTCGGTGCAGACTATAACAAGTAACTAACAATAATGTAAAAAAACAATTATGCATAACATATTTGAATAAAGTAACTACGGAGCCCAAGACACTTCACGTCAGCTATTTTCATTGTTTTGAAGAATTGTATACATCACTCATTATGCAAATAGAATGAGTTGAGTTTTCCTAACAAGCTTTGTACATTTTCGCCTTCGTATTCTGATATTATTGTTCTTTGACCCTACACGAGAAATTTGGAGTATGGAAATAATTAATTAATTCTCTATGCGATATCACACATTGTAACAATATAGTTATTGTGGACAGAAAAATCTTAATATAAAACATTTCAAATAACATAAATTGATATAAATTATTTAATTGACTAATAATTGAAGTTTAAAGTATTATTAATGCTCTCTATATAATAAACTTCTATATTTATTGTTTTATTAATATAACACTAATCGAAATCTAAACGACCACTTAGAAGTCTCATTACTTTAAATAACAGTAAACTTTTGAAGTTATTTAAATTCAATTAATCGCAAATATAACTATAACTTCAAATATATCTTTTTGTGAGGCAATATGGCTCGACAAGCTTATTTTCTCAAATTTCTGTCAGGTGGATTTTAAGTTATCCTCATAGTGAGTCTGTAAATATTACCTCATTCTGTCACTCTTTATGCGTAATCTAATATAAAGATCATTAGACTTGGACGTGATGATAAACAAATTTCAGGAAATAAGGTGTTATATGTTAGCTGTATGGATTTAAATTTCAACCTAAAATAGAGCCGCCCAAGTTGCAACTTATATATTTAGCTCCTGTCTAAGGATGTTCACAAATGTTTTCAACAAAGCAGTTTCTAGTTTGTATTTATATTCCAAGGTACGGAAATAACAATTTTTAGAGTTACATACATCTATGGCTATTGCCAATTTAATCATTCAAATCATTCGGACCTATATTTAAATATAGCAGAGTGACTACAAACTGAATTATGATAAAATATTTTTATTTTATATCAATAAAATTCATCATTTATCAATAAAAATCAATAACATGAATATGTGGGTAAATAACTATGCATAAGGCTCATTTAAGCAGTTTATCGAATTTCGAATTATAGTCCTAATTGGATGACTTCATCATCCAATTATTTATTCGATTAAGAAAATGAAAAATTTTCTTTATGAAATAATCGAGCAAAACAAGTTAAATGACTCATATCATAGAGATGCTTATAAATATTCTCTTTCGGCTAAGATGTGATCTAATATTTGACATGTTAAATAAAAAAAAAAATATTTTTTAACTTTTAGCTTTACCAATGTCCTGGTACATGGATAGTAGGTAGAACTCACTATTAATTTACAAAATCGATAAAATGTTATTAATAAACTAAAAAAATATTGAAAGTAACAGAACATCGTACACTAAATTTACTCTTAAATCGTGCCAAAATATATTTTCGAATTATGATTTCAAACAAATCAATTGAATAAATAATGAATCAATGTAATTACAAATTCAAAGTGAACTACTAAAATAAAAATAAGGATAACTTTACGATATCTGCAAATCGATATCAACAAAATGTATGGAATACTTAATTTGTGAAAGTGTCGAAGGTAGAACAGGATACATGAGTCATAATTGTTATAGTCGGCGCACGCGCAGGTAACATCCACTGAACGTAATATTGTACTATGCTTGTGTGGTGATAAGACCACGTGAATGGATCATGAATCATCGCATGCCATTTGAGCGCTGGAAAGAACGCGCGATTGACTTAATGCATTCTTAATAGTTCCCAATACTGTCTGAAGTTTTTGTTCAATTAGCATTTTTTATGTATAGAATATATAGTTATGTTTCGTTTGTTTTAAGAAGATTTTCGTAAGATGATGCGCAAATTGTACATTGTAGTATACACAATTAAAAACTATTGTTTTTAATTGTATATACTACAATGTACAATTTGCGAAAAGATTTTTTAATAACATGACTATTTAATGAATGTCTCCAAGCATTCATTTAAATTTCTATTTCTTCTCAGTTGTAAGTATTTAAAAATTCATGAAACTATTTATTTTACAATTGCGTTTCCACGAACTAGTGAATAATTATTAAGCGATAATAGAAAAAAGCTTCTACTGTATAATACAATATTTAATTGAAATGCAATAATATTTTAAGAAAAGTGTATAAGATTGATATAGAATTACAAACATTATCATAATCGTACGTATGCTAAATTTTATAGATTTATATAAAGCTACATGCACACTTAAGAATACTGTAAGCATAAAGGAAAATTCCATTGCAATATATCTACTCGCGTAAAATCAACGGAAGACCACTTAAACATATTCAATTATTACATCAGCATAGTTCCTGAAACTTATCTTATAGAGTACGTATACATCGATACTTTTGCTTGTTATCGTGAATAGATATAATAAATTCAGACGTAATCGTTATCAATGATGACACAACATTTGATAGTCATAAAACATTGCTTGTAAACATTGGTGACCACTGAACTTCATAAATGGACTCATTCAGCTTAGTCATACGAGCCGATGTC
Organism: Dryadula phaetusa; assembly: GCA_032432895.1. NCBI lineage: Eukaryota > Metazoa > Arthropoda > Insecta > Lepidoptera > Nymphalidae > Dryadula > Dryadula phaetusa. Next base: position 655,971 of record JAOYRS010000027.1, read on the forward strand.
TGAGAATCATAGGTTACGTTACAGGAGGTGACTCAGTATACTTTTATTAATAAGCTTACCTGACTTTCCTCAATATTATACCTACATTTGTAAAGATGCAAAATATTAAAAATAATTACGTATTTATCCATACAAAAACAAATTAATTTATAACTTAATGTATATTAATTTATTACATATTACATATATTGAAATAACAGTGATTTTACAATTTTCCATGTCTGTTTATACCAGCTAGTCTCTGGAACTGGACTGGAGCCTTTTTTGATGGAATTTTTACTGGTACTGATGTAATAAGGAATAACTTAGCCTACCTTTATTTTAGAATTATTAAATAAAGATTCAGAGATATAAAATTCCGAGCTGCCGAAATCGCGAACACAGCTTGTAAATAATAGCATCAATAAACTTAGTCGCTTACGAAAACTATGATTTTTTTAAAGTGTTCTTAAACACTAATATACTAAATTGAAATGCAGCATTAAATTATAATCTTAAAGTCGCAATTATTGTATGTATCGCAATTATTTTAATTCGATCAATGCTGCACATTGACGGTGATCTGAATTCTTAACAAAATATAATAATTACTGAAACAGATAACTTCACTAATTATTATAAAATCTATCTAATGTTATGATATCAAAATTAATATGTATATTATATTCATAATATTCATTTGAATATTAATATTCGTTTTAAGTACATGGGGTATTGAATTACATACACAGATATGGTATAATCACAATTTATTATTATATATTAGATATTTTTGGATAGTAAGTTCATGCCTGCATTGTGGCTTGTATAATCCACCATTTTCTTTTTCAAGTAATTTTATATATTCAGTGACTTGCGTCCATCAGATGAATCTGACGGCGGATCGTTTGTCAAAATCGGTTCACGGGTTATGGAAATAAGGGAGCAAAGAAACGGACATGTATACATACTTACATACGCGATAAAAACAAAACCCTCCTTTTGGCAGTCGTGTATTAATAAATAAGGTGATGCACTATTCTATGGCTATATATAGTTGATTATCGAAATATATACATGTATCTTTAAATGAGGTAACGCATGTGGAGTGAAGCATGACACCCTTTTATTAAAAAATTTTAATAAAAGAGTTACTTTAATTTCGCTTAGTTTATTTGGACATTTTTTAATTATTACTATCTTACTATTAATAATGTTAAAACTATTGTGTTTTAAATATGCTTTAGATTATTTAGAACAAAATATTTTTTGTTTCACACTTTTAAGGAATAGTATATATTTTCTTTTGGTAAAAATTTAACTATCACACTTACCTTAAATATCGGGTTTTACATAGAATCTACTCAGTAAAATACACCTGCATTCTCCATATATGTTTTACAAAGAGTGGGCGACAAGATTCGAGCCATGTTAGTCAATACTAGCTTTACATATTGCATATACCTTGCAATCATTAAATTTTATAGAGCATTTGAAATAACATCAAACCAACTTTATTACATTAATTAAACATACATTTGCTTGATAGAACGTTACACATACTATCATATTCACGTTCCAATTTCCTTATATTTAAAATGTATCAAGGTTTTTTTAGCTTAATCCCTAATGGAGCACTCTATATTTCAATATATAATTGATTAGTATTAGTAATCATTAATTTATTATTTTAATATATACAGTTGTTTTAATTTCATTGACAGGTTAAAATTATATAATATACGTTCAGTACTTTATAGCGTGTATAAGGAACGTAACTATCAAAAAAAAATTGGCGTACGCAGCAAAAAGTACCCTTAAAAATAAATATGTAAGATAAATTTTATTATATTTTTATTTTATGAATATTTAAATATGTAAATTGACTCATGATTCATCTATTACTAAACTTTATTGATATACTGTTCAGATATATGTATGTATTTACCGTAACTATCATATTATTAATATTAAGTTATTATGCCATATCACACCATGAATAACAGTATTACTCACTGTTATAAAAAAATAATATGTAATTGTACACTATGCTTTAAACAAAATTTAAGTCAACTATTTGAATGTGAATTCATTGAATTCTCTAATAAAAAATTTCCCTCGAAGTGCATTAGGGATGTGACTGAATTAACTGTTATTGGCTGTGGTATTATCATACCTATTTGGTATGTTTTATATTTTAAATTCTTTAATTTCGCTTGGTTTAGCAAAAGGCGGCGTATGTTTCCATTTTATTTTAGCTTCACGCTTTTATCCCGCGTGGCAAGCAGAAAGTACCTAGTGTCAAGATACTCCGTACTTCCATTATTAGGGCGGCTTCAAAAATAGCGAGTAGTTTCGGACTTAGATATATTTCATGAGGCAAAAATTATTTTATTAAATGTTGTTTTCTGCAAAATTTTTATAAATCCTCAAAAATAACTAAATTTAAAATTTAGGTCAAATACCCTGAACCATTTTGAATATAGTAGTACTTACATAAGCATATAGCTAATAAATAATAAATAAAAAAATAAATTTGGTGAGTTATAATAATTTATTTCGACCCGTAAGACTTGAAATCTCAGTCATGTTGTCCCTCAGTAATTTTAAATTTTATGCAATGTTCATTATGAAATGTAGAAATAAATTAAACATACATTTATTTAATTATTCTATCTATAATACATTACTGTTATATTAATATCAGTTAATATTTTGTTAATTATTATTCATGTCGATATTTCGTCGTACGTTGAGATATGTACGTCGTCGCTGACATTGAAAGGTCTTTGACTCATCACAGTAACAGAATTATAAACTCTCCCTTCACTATGACCATATTTAAACCAACGCTTACCCAAAAAATCATCAAAATTAGTATAAGTAGATATTTAATAAATTGAACTTTTGAAAAGGGTACTTTTTAGAATAGCTAAAATAAGGATAACAAATATTTTTTTAATGCCAAATATACTATAAAATGCCAATTATACTGTATGACGAACACATGTAACATGACAGTTTACTAAACACGAGAATGTGACATTTGGCAAAGCGGCAAAATCAGAACACACGTGAGTTACAGTATGTCAATATTGATCTTGTCAGTTCAGAAGGATGTATTGATAATATCGGGGTCTCATCAGAGTCCACGAGGCGGATGCAGAGTTCCGTGGGTGTAGTCCCCCTCGGCCCTCTCCCCGCTGTGCTCGCCATTCTAATTAGCTATTGTGGTCGCTGGTTAAAGTTTGCGATCGGCCGGCCGGCTGGCAGTGGAACGACAGTCACGCCGCAACCGCCGTCAAGCCGGCACGTGTCTTGAATATTTTAGTTGGGCACTACGCGACGCAACTCGTTTGTAATGACGATAAGTGATTGACAGTGTTCTCGATAGATAACAAAAACAATATAACCTAAGGTTCAAAATGATGTGAATCATATCTGATGGACATTTCATCGTGTGTTAAGATCTAATTGTTGGCGCACCACAAGGTAAAACCATTATTCGCCTCGAATACTTCTAAAACTGGCACCATTGTGCGACGTCGATACATACTGCAAATCCTAGTTGCATTACATACATACTGCAAATCCTAGTTGACATATTGGGTAGGCTCCAATATTCTGATAAGCGCGTTCAGTTTCGATGGGTAAAATCCTTTCACAAGTAAACTGATTAATTTAAGTGAAACATTGTTTATATTTTGCAATTAGTGCACACAGATTGCGATAAAATGTAATGTGTATAATGAAAACAAAGTTTAATCATTAAAATTGTTACATTTTACTTACTAAAAAATATAGAATTAGAAATAGAAGCTTTCCAAATGACACCAAACATATTCTTGTACCTTCTTCCTTATTGTGTGGGGATTATTTTTGATTACAAAAATTATAACGTTTAAGGATTATTTAAAAAGTAAAGTACGGGTCAAGATTTCTTTTGTCTTATTAGTATATCACATAAATATAATTGTATATCAGAAATTAGGGAGCTTTTTTGGTCAATATGGTTGTAGGATTTATTATTATAACTACTGGTATTAGTGACAATTGTTAGAATCATGCGTATATTAATTATAGTTTGTGCATTAAATCCATATTCAAAAATACAATAAAACCTTATTTGCAATAATAAGTATGGAAATGTATGCTAAATCAAAGGACCTGTTAGCTGGTCCGATAGTTGAATAAAAAATTTATAGATCGATAAAATAAAACATTAAGAGCACCGGTTTCGTCGGCATATTTGGCTATTTATCAAAAGCCAATAAATACTATTGCTTTCTGGTCTCTTCGAATTAAATGGATAAGTTGGTTAGTTAACGCAATATAGGATTGTTGGTATATGCACGTGATGTTTCACTTAAGTATTATATAACGGTTCAGCGCTCATCACGCTTGTATCTATTGCGCATGCAGAACTGACCTTCACCAACAATGTCCCTCAATGTGCACGCAACTTCACAGTGCATCCCGCACTTACATAGAATATTATTAACATTTGCGTCTTAACTTTCATGCAATTTGAAGTCCAACTTCTAAAGCCATTAAGCTTAAATTCTAACACCAAAGTTAAAAGAAAATATCCGTACTTGTGAAAGCTTTGCCAAGAAACAAGCTCTCTAACATAAAGAGAATATTTATTAATTTTAAATCGTTTTCCATCTGACAATCTACATATATATTGTATGGATTCCTATCATTACGGACATTCCTTAAGTTCTAACCGAATGCAAGTATTTCTAAATAATCCACTTACTAATTTCCTTATCTAACTCCGTATCACGAACGCAATTATTGTTTATATTTAGAAAGGTAATCAAAGCTTATCTTTAAAACAAATATTATCGGGTGAAGTGTTTCCTGTATTTATAGACGGATATGTAAATATACTAGAGCGATATGAACTCTTCAATAAGCTCAATACTTGAGAAGTAGTTAATAGTTTGTTTCTATAGAAAAATAGTTTGGATGATCTCTTAATGATTTTACGAAGATAACATCATTAAGAGATCACCCAAATATAAAAGATGAAAGTGAATATTAAAATGTAAGAAATTATAAAGTTACCGTTCTTATATTTGAAAGTAGTTGTTTATATATATCAGTGAAATATTTCTGATTTAAGTCTATTATTTATAAAGTGTGATTTAGTAGAGATCATATATAAAACTTCTAAAACTTTTAACAAGAAGAGTAATATATATTTTATTTACTGTGAAATACGAAACGTGGTAGAATGTACCAACAATATTATTATTTGCTACATTGATGTCAAATTATCGGGAAATGCCTCTTTATCTACTGGTCCAAACTCAATTTATATAAAATCTAAAACGACAACTGAATCCACTTTTAACTATTTTTTATATCTTATGTATTAAACAGTAGACTTTTGCAATTAAAAAATGTTTAGGTTATAAAACTCACTTAAATATCCAACGTAAAGAGAGAAGTTGCATAATTTGTCATTGTTTTATGGTCTGTTGTGATCAAGACTGTTTACGTCTGTAGCACGTGGCTTCAAATGTGACCGACAACAGCGTGTCGAAATGTCAATTGGATTAATAGATTGTTGTAATTCAATTCTTTTAAAGCTATTAGATCACAAATGACCCAGCTGTGACGTGTAATATTAACGTAACCCGTCTAACATCTCTGGAAATGTGACGACACCTCCATGAATATGACTCATGGCCGCGCTACAATTGACCTGTTTTGTTGAAGATCTCTATTTTTTTGCATCGCATGTATTACTCATTCTTGAGTCAGGGTGCTACAGAGTTATCAATGAAATCATTATGTAATCGTACACTGGTATGGCGATACGCGCCACGCTTGTTAGATCTTATCACGCTAACTCGCTCCACTAATATGATACGTCAATAGAATATATATTATAATTACTTGCATTTTATAATTTGAGTACAAATATTTACTATGTTTATCGTTGCTATCGTTGTTATTGGATAACTCCTGAAATGCTTTGACGAGTTGTTTGTTTTGAGAGTTAATTTACTTTTTATTATTTCATATTAGTGAGTATTATTTTAATTAGTTTTCTATGATACATTATATCTTTATCATTAGTATAATAGCTGCTCATATATATGTACGTAATATGTGCTGTGTTTAGACTTACGTTTGTTATATACATTTTCCTGTTCACGGAATTTTACTTACATTTTTGATAAAAAAAACTTCTAGAATGTAGCAAAAATGGAAATACCGAAAGTTATGTGTTTAAATTTAATTTATGTGTAGATAATGTACAATTTCGTGTGGCAATGACGCTGCCCGTACGCATATGACATCATTTAAATTACGTCAAGCTGCGTCATTCGCATCTTCACGGATTCTCCGTAATGCAATCACCATCTTATCATACAACAATTAACATTATCTGTTTTTTTAACTTCACGCATTCCGTATACATTATAGGAAGTGTACAAAGAATATTGATACATATTCGATTCTACTTACATAGAACCCTTAGGATAATTGTGAAGTTGTTGTGGATAGTATAAGATTTTGCTGTAATCAATAATTTATAAATATAAAAAAACATATTTGTGGTCAACAATATATCCAAGAATCAATTTTCTTGACAACGCGGTTGAACGCATTAAGATTATGCCATAATCCCGCTGCGTGTCTATATTCATCAAGCCAAGTTTCGTAACATGAAGAATCGTCTCGCTTGCTTGTGAGTTTGATTGATAATAGCATATTGTAAATTAATACTTTACGCAAGCTTTTGTTAAGTTATTGATTAAGGGCTATTGTTCGTGGTTTATAGAGTGGCATGTTTTGATTGGTGCGTTCAAAGCATTAAGTATCGGTATCCGTGGGCAGCTATCAATATGCGAATTGCAAATATAACACGTGAACCGTATTTGTGATGACAATAGTTGGAGACTCCAATGACTCATACATAGATAATATATTACACCAATGGTTCCTTTGACCCTATTCAACGGTCCGCTAAGTGCTGCAGATTGTCCTTGCGCTGAATACTGAACAGGTTCCCAGAAAAGTAATTCAGTCCGCATTTGTACTAGAAATGAAGGTTATATCTATTGTACATGATTTACATTCATAGCATTGTTCGCTTTCTACTTATTTTTTTTACATTTATATTCTTGCATTTTTCGGAAGGTAGACACGAGAAATTAGGTAACGTTCCGTTCTCATTTTCACAACGGGGAAAAATATTCCCACAATTATTGCATTCAATCGGAAACGTTTCAACTTCATGAATCTTTAGCAATTTTATTTGTTATATATTTTTATATTACACTTTCCTTATATGCATTACAATGCGTATATTACGTACATACATTAAAGGGATGGGTCAAACAAATTTATTAATATTATTAGCTATTCCGAATGATTAGGTATAACTTTTGTTTTGTTTAAGATTGCCTACTTTCATGACGAGTAAACAAATATATAACAAATGTTTTATTTTTGTGTATCTTATAGTTCAATGGTAAAAAGAAACAAAAATACCAGAATATACATACAATATTACTTACATCAAGCAATATAAATATCGAAGTAAAAAGATATCTAAACCCTAATAGGATTAAAATAGTTTGATACTAACCTTTAAAACATTTATTTTTAGAAAGAAACATATCAAATTCATTTTATTTAATTAAATTTAAACTCTACTGTAAAACATACATGTACATGTAACTAAAAGTAGCTTCTGTACTAAATTATAGTAAAGACGCTTTACTGGCTTTCTTAAATTCTTAAATTTGTATAGCAACAAAATATATATATCTTACCATGAATTTTATTCTTCCTGTCCTTCGTTTACTTAATCGGTATCCCAATCGTACATTTTTATTAGCATATTATAAAATAGACACTTTTACTTTTTTGAATTCATATGTTTAAACTTTTTTCATATTGTTTCAGATACCAGAATTTTCTTTGGATGGCAATGGCAGTTTAAAATCCAACGGCAGTGCCAAAGATCTGGCCTCCGTAATGGAGAACCTAAAGAAAAACAGTCTCGCCCGTCAAAACCAGACCCTTAACACTCAAGTCACAAGTTCGTTAAAACAACAGGTGATTAACGATTTTATTGTAATACTTCTTCACTTAAACTTCTAGCCCCGTTGAGATACGTGTTTGATACGTGTTTTCCACAACGTATACGTCATGGTTCATTAATGTATGTCAAACACAAAGGTTTATATGAAGTTATGATTTTTTTAATAATTTTATTTATTTCTAATGCATTTTTTTATACTCTAACTGTATATTTCATACTCATCTGTCTGCATAACTTTCGTGAAATATTGCATTTCCATTATTGAATTACTCATATAAAGATATTTCAACATTTCTCTACCTACATACAAATTCGAATATCTCAAAAAAGAGTTAAATATATTCATGTACTAATAAAAATGTTCGGCCTTACATATTAATGCTTAGATTTCTTGTTTTAAAAGTAAAGAGAGAGATAGGCAAGTCTTAAATAATTTGTTTATGTTTTAAGTAGCATTTCAAAACGAATAATTACAACCTATTAGGAAACATCTGTTAATTCTCCATAGTTCAAAATTCTCTATGGCAAATATTAAATTATGTAAATAATAATAAATTAAAGTTTCAAGCTAGTAGTGTGTAATCATTCAATTATATCTGTAAGTATCGTCCAACAACACATGCCTGCCTGTGATTTTACAGACTTATACTATCTACTTTTACATTTGATTTGTTATTAACAATAATTCCCCGGATAATCGAGCTCGTCTCGATATTTTTTGACATTACACTATTTATTCGGTACTTTTCATAATTAAAGTATTATTTATAACATAAATATTTCTACTAAATTCTTTCTTTCGATGAATGGTATTCTAAAATTGTAATATCTTGTCAATAGATATGTAAAGCTATAAAGACAAAAAATCTTTCCTAAATGTATTATTAATATTAATTCTCTTTAAAATTTTAAATATAAACTTATATACCAAACATATCTTGAAGAATAAGTACTCGAAACACTTAAACAATCAAGTATAAGCATGTAATAATTTATGACGAAGTTTTCGATCAATTTTGACATGCGTAAAATCTTGCATTGAGCCTGTTTATCCAGTGTAAATGATTTAAGATTTGAAAGATCAAGGTAAACTTGAGTATTCAAGCGATATAATCATTAGGGTCCACTTTACATAGCATTATTTCATATATATTTTTAATATCGTCATATTATATTAATACTATATCTGTTACCATCATATAATTAATTATGCATATAAATCAAATATTTAGTATAATGCTTTGTAATTTTGGCAGCGTAAAAAATAAACTTTGACCCTTCAGTTGAATAATAGTACTGAAACTCATGTTAGTTTGTATTTAAAATTAGATTTGGGTTATTTCGGCGTCGGCCTCGGCCGGTTCATAAAATTGCCGGTTTATTTTGAATTCGACGAGCGCAAGTTACGAGAAAAATAAATAATATAAAACAAATGCCTCGCACCGAACACGACATGGGATTGGTACAACTATTGTTAGAAGTACTCAGAATAATGAACACGGAGGTCAATGAAATTATTTGGAAACTGGGATTTTGACGCGTCTTTGTTCGACAATTAGCGTGTGGGTTTCAAACTGATAAATGTTTGTTAGAGAAAGTCGTTTATGACTTTGATAAATAATTATCCGTAGCAAAGTGAAACAAGAGGCCGCTTGTTACTGGTTAACAGAAGTATAAATATCGAGCGTAAATTCTGTTTACGATAAATCTAGTAGTAATTATCCCTGCGCGTGCGCATACTCGTTGTCTGTGTTGGCAACGGGCCACAAAACCTAAAGAGCGCGGCGACATGGCGCAGAGTAGTCGGTAGGACACGAAGACTTGTTAAGTTTTTAGTGTAACCTATTACACTAAAAACTTAACAAGTTTTTATATAATTTAGTATAATTTAGTATAAAGTAAATAAAAATGTCTTTTGTTTCTTTACACTCTTACGCAGAATAAGTCAGGTGGAATACTTTGATTGCATCAATACCCATCAGTTTGTATATCTGAAAAAATAATTTAATTAACGTAACATAAACATATATTGACAAAATTGTCTAATAAGGAAAAAGTGCAATACGTAATTCTTGTCAAGTGCTTTTCATGTAATATAAAGTGTAAATATAATTATGGTGACCAAATAATTTAACTATCAGAACCCTCCCACGTTAATTTGGGTGTCTTCCATAAATGGATAATAGATACTGATGAAAAGCAATGTCTAAGTATAAATAAAGAAAAAAAACCTAATGTAAAAGACCCGATTGTGACGCAGAGGAACAGCATCTGACTATAAACGCGATCAGTTGTTAGTTCGATTCCCACTCAGGGCAATTATTATATTTTAATTATTGTTCCTCGCTCTAGTAAGATAAAGCGCAGCGTTGAATTTTGCCACTCAACACGCAATGTATAGAGAGTGTCTTGAATGGATACTTCCTGTCTACCCGATATTTGTTATATAATCGTGAAGCTGATAAGTAAAAAATAAAAAATTGTTCCTATTGGAAAAATTTATGAATATATAGACGGTAGCGTTATAGAAAATTAGTAAGAAAATTTCGTAGTGACTGAATGTTATATATAATAATTACATATACTCAAAAATATTGTATACTATAAGAAGAAGATTATCGTTGCACTATATTAAACCACATTTTGAACACATACATATTAAATATGAACAACGAGAACGAATCCTTCAACCACTTTAAGATCATAAAAATATATTGAATTGTAATTGGCTTATGTAAAACTATAGACAAACTTAGTTCTGTTTAAAGTTTCAAAACAAATCATTGGTATTTCATGGTTTCTTAAAGATTATTCAATGATTTGAAATAAAATCATCAAGTATCATTAATCTCCACCATTATTTTTCTCAGTCACGAGTGTCACGTGCAGCGTGCGTATTGCAGCAGTCCAACGACTTCCAATTAACTACCTAACTACTATTCATGTAAATTATCATCATAAGTCTTGTAATCTTTAAGAATAACTACAATTATATCTGTCATTATTTTAATTACGTATTTATATAGCTTTTGCCTTTATTCTGCAGTTCCGATAATATATAATAATTCGATTTACATGGAAGCTCGATGAAGATATATGTTTTTGGTCTTTTAAAATGTGTAACCATAAATTATTTTGATCCCTTTTTTGTTTCTTTGTTCTTTTGTTGATTACTTATTTTATGATTATATATAAGATGTTAGTTATAAATATTTATGCGTATATATTACTTCACGTTATGTCAAACATATAGTATATGTCTAGAATACGTTTTATTTATATATTTACATACTACAAATACATAGAACCGGTATCTTAGGCGGTATCGGCTGCTACCACCTCTGCACGCTAGTTGGCTAGGAGGTTCAAGGCTTTTCGTTGCATCCCACCTACGTATGTTGAATCATACGTATTGCTTCTCAATCACGACGCGTTCTGCCAAAATTACAACAGACGCTTCATTTTTTGTATCTTTGTCTAATTTTGTATTCAATTTGTTGAATATTACTATAATATAAGAATATGATGTTAGAAATTGTCGTATAAAAAATAGATATATGTCGATTTCTTAATTAGGTACTTACCAGAACATTTTAAAATGCAAAAATGCGTAAAACTAAATGATTCACAAATATTTCAACATCGCATCACATTTTCTGCGACGTCACAAATTATGAAATAATACACAACTAAAAATAAAATGCCATTTTCGTATTTCTATTTTAAGATTAACATAGAGTATATAATTCGCCAGCAAGTGCGCCAAAACGTGTGACGCCCGCACGTACGAACTTCTGTAGCATTGGCACTGAACTCAACAGTCCCTGTCTAGATAACGACTGAGCACGAAGTGGACTATCACTACGGCTGTTTTCATTTTTATTAAAATATTAAATAATATATTGAACCTATTTAATTTTAAGTAATACCAGTCATTTTTATAAAAGGTAATTTAAAAAGGTACTACAAATACATAATTATAAGAATATTAAACATATTTGATTAAATTAAACAATAATACAATTGTTACAGATGGTGTCTAGTACAACATCCAGCAGTGCTGTTACGAGTCAAAGGGTCCAAAGCTCATCACAGCGCGCAAGCTCTATGAAGTCTGACCTTACCGAGCTTAAAAGTTCTATTTCTGAAATGAAAACACTCAGCAATTCCGCCGCCCTGAATTTTGGACAAAGGTGATTCATAACGTTCATTATTTTCGGATGTATCTTTATGTAATAACATTATTTTACATTGTTTTGTTAATGGGTATTAAGATAACACCGTTTCTAGCCCACCTGAGCGTCCTTGGATCAACGCCAAGTCCCACTCGATGTTTTTCCGCCCCCTGTTTGTATGTAGTTTAATGCCGACAAACAATAGAATAGGACCCGTTTCGCGGAATGAAATTAAAGAATTACGTATAGAATTTTCCATTACAACGAATATTTTTTTAAAACAATTATATTGATCTTTATACACGTGGTTGCAGATTGAGAAGCTCGATGGAGAATATAGTGGACCAAGATGACATAAAAGAACGTCACATCCCTGATATTAGGGATCTCAGCGACATGGGTGATATCGGTGATATGAGTGATATGGGTGATTTAGCTGGAGATGGACCTTTAGTGACCTTTCCGGAATCAGATACACCGCCGCCTGACAAACAATGCATGCTTGCTAGTAATCCCGGTGCTGTGGGATCAAACACAGCAAACGAGTTAAAATACAGTGCTGCCCGAATGACATCTGCGAGCTCTACACGAGTTGTTACTGATGGATATAGTGCTTCCAAGTCCGAAGCAAATAGTACGCGGATGCGACGCTTACAACATGGGGATATGCAATATGCAGAGCGGAGCGCCGCTGGAGCATCACATAGGCTATTACAAGCTGAGGGCTTAACGGCTGAACAAAATGCTGCCTATCATCAGGTAAGTTTATAATTTTGAATTTGAAATCGTAATGTTATTATATTAATACGGTCGTTGAAATGAGTGAATATATGTATAACAATTAATTACTATTATACACATAAACTTAATCATAAACAATAAATATTTCCTATTTGGTAGATTATAATAATCCCATTATAATTTTATCGAACTTATTCATTGCATATGATGCTACGTCCTAATAGATTAATAACATTTAAATAGTTAGCCATTACATCCCCGAAGGACATTTTATTCTGTATACAGTGCACATTATGAGGTACGGTTTAGTACGTATACGAATGAATTAGAACAGAACGTTCTGCAGTCGCCATGAAGGCGCGCCGAAGGACGCGACCTCGACCGACGACCCGATCGATACGATACTGGCGTCTCACTACCGCGCCGCACCGTCAGTCGATTTCGGCTTCTTGCCTTGATAACACGATAAAAAAAATAGCATTGCTCCAATGTTACGTGTAAGATGGCCGCACGCATAGTGGCATGGACGACAAGGATGCTGCGGCGTGGTGGATCGCCGGGCGCGGTGAGCTCATTTATCTCGAGCGCTTATCGTTCGAGTTATGGTTGCTTGTGTCAGTCAACGTTTGACCGTCGTGCGTGCGAGCACACGCGGAAGTTAAGCATTGCGCATGCGCGTTCGGGAACACTAATACACTTTAAATTTAGAAACGGAATGTCTAATGGAGGGGGTTCGGCCCCGTGGCCGGTACACAGAAACGTCCTTAAGCGCTTTTCCACTAAGCCGCCGTATCCTTCGGTGAGAGTTTTATATTTTACTCATTGACCTTACAGAACGTGACGTCTGTACACAAACTTTAAAATTATCATCAAATACCCACGATTGGCCTATATCCAATAGAGACGATTCAGCATACAAACGGAGCTATGACGCGCAGTACTTTTGAATGTAAAAGTAGTTTTCATCTCGAGACGAGCTAATATCGACTTCGTCCGGATTCAATTTATAATTCTAGTAGCCATGTCTTCGAAAAGACGCCTGCGACCAAACTTGCGTATAATTATTCCAGTAACTATCAAATATTTGTTTAGCGTATCAGTGTAAAAATGCTTAAACAAAAGTGATTTAAAGATAAGAATAGTGTTTTGAGTCACACAAGAAAATTCCAGATTTTTATAGTGTTTATAGTTTAGATTGTGTGAAATCCATGTGTAATTATAAGATTTATGTGTTTTTAGGAAAAACGTTCGTTGCAAGCTGGAGAGGTTACGGCGCAAGAAGCTAACAATATGTCTGCATCGAGTTCTCGGTTACAAACAGAAGCGTTCAGTGCGGAAAAGAAGGCTATGGCTTCGTCACAGGCCAGACAAACAGTTACGTCGAGCGGAATGTTTAGTCATAAAGAACAGACTAGTGTGGCACATTCTAACATGACTATTTCAAGCAAAAATCTCACAAAATCAACTTTACTGTCATCTCAGGTAAGCTATTATACCATTCTTTTAAAACATTTATAACTTTATTTATATTCTTTGAAAGCCATACATACCGGTATCATTACGTTATGATTCAATTTGCTTGTGTAACAAGTCAACAATTGACATCGAATTTTATATCACACCACCGCTAACTACAATACATGCCATATTATGACGTATGTTTGAATTATTCAAAGCACTAATAATATCAATCTTTGATGTTTCAGATGAGCCAATTGCTTAACGGAACAGTGAAACCTGGCGACGAAGATTTATCGAACCTGACTTTCGAAGATTTAGATAAATTAGATGCAAAATCAAATCAGAAAGACGTAGATTCGGCTATACAAAAATATTCTTACAGGATGAACGCATTTATTACAGCAATAAAAAATAACCAAATTGATTTGCGAAACGCATGTGGACATTTCAACAAATTGAACGAGATGTTAAGACGAGCCTGGGCCGTGCCTACATACGGGCACGAACTAGGTTACTCTTTGTGCAACACGCTACGTACTTCTGGTGGTCTCGATATATTAATGGATAACTGTTTAGAATCAAATAATCCAGATTTACAGTTCTCTTCAGCAAAATTACTCGAACAATGTCTTACAACTGAAAATAGAGCACACGTTGTAGAAAATGGTCTAGAAAAAGTTGTTAACGTTGCTTGTGTTTGTACTAAACACGCGAATTCTGTAGACCACGCTAGAATAGGCACTGGAATTTTAGAACACTTGTTCAAGCACAGTGAAGGTACTTGCAGCGATGTTATAAAATTGGGGGGTTTGGATGCTATTTTGTTCGAATGTAGGAAGAATGACGTTGAAACGCTTCGGCATTGTGCCACAGCACTTGCTAACCTGTCACTTTATGGAGGTGCTGAGAACCAAGAAGCAATGGTAAAAAGATCTGTACAAATGTGGTTGTTCCCTCTTGCATTTCACAACGACGATAATATCAAATACTATGCTTGCTTAGCCATCGCGGTGTTAGTTGCTAATAAAGAAATAGAAGCTGCAGTATTGAAATCTGGTACACTGGATTTAGTCGAACCATTTGTAACTTCACATAACCCGTCCGAGTTTGCTCGTTCTAATTTGGCGCATGCTCATGGTCAGAGTAAAAACTGGTTACAAAGACTAGTACCGGTGTTAAGTTCAAAAAGGGAAGAGGCCAGGAACCTAGCCGCATTCCATTTCTGTATGGAAGCTGGAATTAAAAAACAACAAGGCAACACAGAAATATTTAGAGAGATAGGTGCAATAGATTCTTTGAAAAAAGTAGCCAGCTGTCCAAACGCTGTAGCCTCTAAATATGCAGCGCAAGCGTTAAGGCTCATTGGGGAAGAAGTACCTCACAAACTATCCCAACAAGTTCCTCTTTGGTCTATTGAAGACGTCCGAGAATGGGTGAAACAGATAGGCTTTTCAGAATATGCAAATAACTTTTACGAAAGTAGGGTAGACGGTGATTTATTATTACAAATAACGGAAGATAATCTCATAGAGGATATTGGTTTACACAATGGAATCAAACGTAAGAGGTAAATATTGTAGCTATATATTTGTATATTATCAAGTATTTAATATACATGTACAGATAATTTTATATTATAAATATTTTGTTTAGACAAATATTTCTATAATAAGTTTTCTTTAATTTGTGTTTTATAATTTTCAGATTCACAAGGGAACTTCAACAATTAAAGAAAATGGCGGATTACAGTTCTAGAGATACGGGCAGTTTAAACGAATTCTTACAAGGCATTGGTCCCGAGTACACTATTTACACGTACTCAATGCTGAATGCTGGAGTTGACAAAGAATCTATTCGGGGGTTAAGTGACGAACAACTAGAAGTCGAATGTAGAATTGTTAATAGCATACATCGGTTACGGATATTAAACGCTATACGAGGTTAGTAAAACGTAACTTCCTTCATTACAAAAGCTTACATGCGTAATGTTGTTTATAATCTTATTTAATTCGTGTATAAAATATACGCTATAAATTATGTTCTATTATATAAACATGCGTGATCAAAGAAAATATAAACATCCATCGTCATTAACTGTATAGTACAATGAAAATGTATTTTTAGATTCGATTATAACATTGAAAAAGATAATCCATTTATTACTTAATAATAATAATTTACAGCCTATGAAAGTAACCTACTGAGTAAAGGCGATGAGAGCTTGGAAAAGAATTTAGATGTATTTGTGAGTTACCGAAGATCGAATGGTTCGCAACTGGCAAGCCTCTTAAAAGTCCATTTGCAAGTACGAGGATTCACAGTCTTTATTGACGTAGAGCGACTGGAAGCGGGCAAATTTGATAACAATCTCCTTAGAAGTATACGACAAGCCAAACATTTCTTGCTTGTCCTTACTCCGAATGCTTTGGAGAGATGCAAGCACGATAATGAGCAAAAAGATTGGGTTCATCGGGTAAGTACATTTGGTACATCCACACAATAAATATTAATCATTTAAATTGACAGCTCTTGACAATAAGATATTTCAGGTAGAAAATATAATAACACAAATACAATACATTACAATGACACAAAATATGCGAAAATTCATCGTTTATTGAAGCACTTTCAACTGGAACCTTCCATACCTAATATAAATATTATATTTCCAGGAAATAGTAGCAGCGTTGCAATCACAGTGTAACATCGTACCTATTATCGACAACTTTGAGTGGCCGGAACCCGAAGAATTACCCGAGGACATGCGAGCAGTCTGTCACTTCAATGGCGTGCGGTGGATTCATGACTACCAAGATGCTTGTGTAGAAAAACTTGAAAGGTAAGAGTTTAATGTAATATCTAAACAGATATCAAACGTTGGAGCTCAATATTCATATATTAATTCTGTATGAGGCCATCGTGTAATAAGACAGTGTTGTAGATTCGATTTCAATTGGTAGGAATGATGACATTTATGTTATTTTTATTTCACTGCTCGGTTCAGATAAAGCGCGGCGTTGAGATCCGCCATTTTCAAATTTCAATTTTTTGGCGTATAGCAACAAACGAATTGTTTTAACACTAGGTTGTATCAAGCTACATGTGAAACTGCTTTTTTATTAACACATCTGTTCTAAATTAATCACATCTTTTCCAGTTTCCTTCGCGGTAAATCTAATTTGCCCAATAGAATGGACGGTCCACTAAGGAGTCGTGACGTTCAGACGCCCAGTACAGCGACAATCGGTCGTGGACCACCTAACTACCAGAGAATGCACTCTAGCGAGAGCCGAGGGAGCGATAAAGCAGATTGACTAGAAACGTTACACACTCTGCCACCAGTTAGGTATGAAAAATCTGAAATAAAAAAACAAATGTCAAGTATATTTGCCATTCCTTGTGTATAGAACTTTCTTTATCATATAAATATAAGCTTCTATTAGTCATTATTTTAAATACAATATCTATTTTCCTATCTATTTTTTACCCATTAATAAATTTATTATTTCTTATTTATAGGCCACGACGAAGCCGTCAATCGTCGGTAGAAAAAGCTTTAGCAATCTCACAGAGCTGTGAACAGCTACCCAGTAGTAGTAGTGCGACAATAGCAAGCTCACCCGTCAAAACTTTGTACAGTCTTCCCGAAAGATTATCGGAAAGCGATAATGTAGACTGTAAGGAAGTTCATATGTTAGATGACGGACATGTTTGTTCAACTTGCGAACGCCCTATAGACTCGTGTGAACACACACAAATATCACTATCTACACCTTTAGACGTAACAACACAAACTAAGAGGAAAAAGAATTTCATGGACAGATGTGTCAATAAAGTGAGGCTTTGCTG
This sequence comes from Dryadula phaetusa, assembly GCA_032432895.1. Lineage (NCBI taxonomy): Eukaryota > Metazoa > Arthropoda > Insecta > Lepidoptera > Nymphalidae > Dryadula > Dryadula phaetusa. Next base: position 674,247 of record JAOYRS010000027.1, read on the forward strand.
ATGGTTGCTGTCACTTGATGCAGCAGGAAACACCAGAAGTGATTTCAGAGTGTGTAAAATGAACTGTTACGCCCCGTTTCCACGCTTAACGTGTCGTTCTTTGTAATATACAACGGCCAGTGCAAATCGAATACTATACTATTCGTAATAAATATTATGAGATAAAATTCAGCTGGCTTTTACAAACAAAAAAGTGCACTGTGGCACTAATTTTTGCACTATTCCTTATTTCGTGGAAGCTAAGGCAACATTGGACTTATTGCAAATTAATATTAATCTTATTTTAAAGTACAAAAGTGCACAACAAAACATGTAAATATTTTGTGTATAACGCTATATAAAATTGTTGTGATGAAATAACAATAATTGGTTATTAAATTATATTGTAATCTCAATGAGTGCATGTGTAGTTTTAGCAACTGATGGAGCAGATCACCACCCTGTGATGTTTGTAGAGCATTACACCGAGGTGGCGATTGTGGAAATGTTTTTAAGGTTTAAGTGCATTTTAGTTTCACAAAATTCTTTATTCTTTTTGCTAATACTTTATGTATCTCTCTTTTCACTCTCTATATTTTAAAAAATTATAATATTTTATTCTACTTTTAGTTTCTTGCCACTAAAGTATTTGTAAATTACAAAATTATGAAATTATTATTTGCGTATGTGATAGCTAAGAACATATAAAAAGCTTACAATATAAATATATTTTAAATTTTTTTACTGATATGCGTCATGCATATTGTATTAATTTATTTTTCATCAGAATATCGACATTGTTTTAATATTGTACAAAAAATTATTTTAGATTTTAGTTATTTACATGAGTTAACCATAATGATTACAAACCTTGTCATAAATATATGTTTATGTTCTAAGCTTAACCATGAAATAAATGGTATTAATAAATTCTGGGCAGTTTTATTTTCTACATTATTATATGTATTGCATCACATTAACAGAAAAATGATATTCATGATGAAAAATCTTCATATATTTCTCATACTTTAGGTGGTGAAGTGCTAACATTTTATCCTCCATGCCAAATCCACCAAGTACCAAAAAATTAATTTATAAAATAATATGTTTATAAAATAAATAAATTATAATAATATAATTAAATTATATAATATAACATTATCAATTTACTGTTAGTGATGGATAAAGTGCCAAAAGAGCAGAAAATACAAACTAAATATAATATAAAGATAACCACAATCATATATATATATATATATATATATATATATATATATATATATATATATATATATATATATATATATATATATGTATATATGTATATATATATATATATGTATAAATATATATATATATATATAGATAAATATATATACATATAAAAAGGCAACATTAACTATTTAAATAGGTTATATAATTTAAAACTACTTAAGTTGAAAGTATTAAAAAAGTACAGATTAAAAACACATTGAATTAAAAAAGTACAGATTAAAAACACATTGAATTAAAAAAGTAATATATTTTTAGTTTTTTTTTCCATTTGAATTGTGAAATGTGTTAATTGAATCTGTTAACTTACAATAATATTTTTATATATGTAAACTTCATAATAGTTATTAATAAGAATAGATAACAAAATAACAACATTTTAAAAAATAAATATTGTTACACAAAGTCTTTTATATTTACTTGAATTGAAAATGAACATTCATTGCAATTTATGATAACTTGAGGCATAGAAAGTTCACTAATATCTAAGTAATAAATTCCACCACATCGGCACTCATAACTATAAACGTTTTCAGTAGAGTCTAATTTCATATCAGATAGCGAAATTGTATTATACAACAAGAGATCATCACTTTCATAACAGGCAAGCATTGCATCATACTGTTTGCGACTTTGTAAATCCCTTAAAATAGACCAAGCCTTTTGAATTTTATGAAACTCTTCTTCTTTACCACAACCTCTCTTGTCTGGGTGATACGACAGTACTAATTGCTGATAGCTTTTTTTTATCACTTCATCAGAGGCCGTTCTGTCACATTGTAAAATTTCGTAATAATCACAAAATGCTTCTTTATCTGCCATTTTGATAAGTCAAACCGAAATAGTTAAGAAATATAACTTAAATTATAACATTAAAGTAACTTTACATCATACTGATAACAGAATAAATAAAGATCCTTATAAAATGCCTAATTCAAATGTTTCATTGTTCATTATAGATAATTGACACAACATGTGATTAAATATTTATATTAAAAAGATATTTATATTTTAATATCGTATTAATTACAATAGTAGCAATCTAATAAAGGACAATAACACGTTCTTTTCTAAATGTGTATGACATTTTGTTATTGACATTTCAAATTGACATTATGTTGATCGATATATTTTTTAATGTCGTTGCGCGTGAGATACTAATATTTTAAGAACATTCAATAATAGAGTAAAATACTAAGTGTTATTTGTAATATTTTTATTATAAATAACAGGCTCTTTTTTATTATAATTACTAAAGTTTTCTTTTCTTTTTCCACTTATTGGCACCAGCGATCACGCTTTAATCAGGTGGGTTGAGAGAAGTTATAATTTTGGCGAGGTGAAGCCATCGCTCCAATATCCTTTAATTAAACAGCACATCAGCTTCAGTCTTTTGGTGTGATTTGGCCTTTAGAGATTTTTAGAAAGAGGATTTGGGGCTTAGTAAGGCGTTTCTTATAGTTGGCCGAGTAACGCTTAGCTTCTTCCAGGACTGTTAGGATTTCAAGGTATTTATGGACTTCCGAATTGCTTGCATGCCAGGGTGCTGATGAGAGTTTATTTAATGATGTGCACTGAATATTCGATTTACTAGTCGATGACCATAGTTGGATTCCATATGTCGAAATCGGTTAAATTACGGAGCAATAAACTCCCCGTTTGTTGTATAAAGACAAGGCATACAGTCTACCCAGGAGACTATAACACACCGGCGTGGAATTTTCCGTCCCTAAGTAAACCTTTGTGCCAAACTGGGTCAAAATCTTGTTATAAATCAAAGAAAGCGGCTGAGCAAATTGGTGGTCGGGTATAATTTGAATGCATAGGTGTTAAGCTGACAGAACGACCTAATATGACTTCGTTAGGCAATTTGCCAGGCTTCTGGAAAATAATGATTTTGGATGTTTTCCAGAGTATAGAGCTAAGGGTTACATTCACCAATATGCTAAGGAAGATGATGCAATTCTTTAGGAGCACTTTTAGTATCTTTGGTGTGATCAGGTCAAATTCAGGAGCACAATTAGAATGGATTTTGAATCTGGTTTTAAGAAATGTTCTATTTCAGGATCCTCAGGTGTATCCGAGTTATTACGTGTGATGACATTACTAAATGTATAGCAAGAGTTTGGAATTTTTTCGAGTCTGTTCGCGCCCATGTATTTCCAAACCTGATGGGCGGGGAGCATTGTTGGGGCTGAGGATAGTGTTTAGTAGGCTTCCAGATTGGTTCATAATCTCTGGTAGAGTGACTCATTATTAAAGACAGTAAGAATATCTTTCACTTCTTTAATTGTACGATTTACAGACGTTTTATCTGGTCTCTGATGGGATACCAAATTCTGGGTAGTCGACGTTTATCGGCGATTTTTTCTTTCATTTTGAGAGAGAGTGGTAATCCGTGCGAAGATTCTTCAGTTCATCGGTACTTTACCAAGCTACTATCTGGATCAGGTTTGTTATGTAAAGACATGCGTTCTCTACATCATTATCGGTTCTAAGGAACCGTTAAGATTTATGTTTGACTCAAAGTATTCGCGGATTTAATATTCTGAGCGGTAGTACTGGCGACAGGTGGAATTTTTTGAGGTGTGGTTTTTGTTTCTCTATATTTCACAACCTTTGTATTTCGACCTGTTTTTTACAATCCGAAGTTTTTTGGCTCTCACCGCTTTTATCGCACCTTTATGATCTTATGCAACTGTTTTTAAAATGTCCATAGCGCTGACAACGTTGACATTATATAATGAATTCTCAGTCTTAACTTTTTGGTTGAATATATGGGTGATGTTTTTGACTTGCAGGGTTGCTGACACTAAGTACGATATTCACAAAGAAAGTTGACGTCGGTTTTTTGTCTGGCCCATATCGTGCAATAATAGATACACCTTTAATTTTATTATTAGTTTCTTCCAAGGTCAAGTTTATATCTATGCGATAACATTTGCTATCTTTGGGTGTAAATTAGAACATTTGTTCTGATCGATATAATTTTCTTAACAAAAATGTGGAGGAGGTCCAATACCTCCCCCACATTTTTAAATTTGAACCTAACGCCATCTTTGGAGTCAACAGTTCGAAGTAACTTCGATAGTTCTGAAAATATAGTTCATGATTCATGGTCGATAGTGATAATGATTCATCTGCTGGATCTAGATTTTAGACGATTTTTCGTCGTAGTACTCTGTGCTTCGGTGGAGAGTTACATTATTTCTTTTTTTTTATTTTTCCTATATAATTTATTACTAAACCAATTATAATAATTATAGTAGATATCTGAAGGAGATTTTTGATTAAAGCTACCAAATGTTATAAATTAAATTTGTTATAAATTTTATTATAAATTAAAATTCGTGTTTTCTTTTAGTTATTATTTTTCCACAGACAAAGTCGTTGTGAGTTATGAATGTGTTGATAATCTGTACTATGAATTATACTGTGCAAAAGTAAATTGCAATTAGCAATATTAAAACTTAATGTCAATTCGCAATGTTCTCCACATCGTATTATATTTTAAAAAGAAAGTGATTGTAAAAGTGTATAAATAATTTATTGCATCATTCTATTATAAAATATATTTAAATTTGTTAAATACACGTAATGCAACGCTTATAAAATTTAGTGGAATAAAAAAATATATTTTAAATGTATTTGTGACGTTTAATAAACATGTATTTATCCAGAAAATATTTAGTTGGAGGATTAATTTTACGACCGAATAACATTCGTAGGTAAGCGTAAACTTTAATATATTCAAATATTCATATTGAATATTATTATTTTTAATTATTAAGCGCATTTATTATTTAGTTTTCAGGGTCATTACGTAAATAAAGATGATTGTCATTGCCAAACATACCATCATCCAAAAAGAACTCTTTTTAATTTTCCGAAATCTAGTCGGAAGCGTGAATATTGTGGCAGGCAGCTAGTGGGGTAAATTGAAAAATATAATTATGTTACCTATTTCTTATTATAATGTTATTTTTAAGCTATTAATAATCTTTAATATAATTAGAACAAGACTTGTTTTTTATTATTTGATTTCATTACTTAAATAAAGTGTAATCAGGCAAACTTTTTTATTTAGTATATCTGGCCAATACTTAAATATAGTAATAATGAGATTATGTTAAATATTATTGTAATGTAATCAGTATGTGTCTAAAATAAATATAATAGATGTAGACTTTTAAATGTAAGAGGCCAGTTGTGGCTTAGTGAGACAACGTCTGACTGTAAACATGATTGGTTGGGGTGTTATTCTCACTCAAGGGAGTTATTATATTTAAATTATTTTTACTCCCTCTCACTGGTTAGACAAAGTGCAGCCTTGAGTTTCGTAAATATTGTAGTTGTTCACTAGCTTGTTAATAATCTTATAATTTATTAATTATGAATATGTCACTTACCATCTACATATATTATGTATGTGAGATTAAACTTAATATTTCTCAATTTCAGGCACACTATGGAACAAATGTATGAAGTTGTATCAGATGTGGAAAATTATTATAAATTTGTTCCATGGTGCAAACAATCTATAATTGTACAGAAAACACCAGAGTTTTTGAAGGCAGATTTAATTGTGGGATTTCCGCCAATAAATGAAAGCTACACATCTAATGTTACCATGCTGAAGCCATACTTAGTTAAGGCTGAATGCAAAGATGGTAAACTCTTTCATCATCTACTGACACTGTGGAGGTTCAGCCCAGGGTTAAAGAGAGAAAAACAATCATGTGTTGTGGATTTTCAAATTACTTTTGAATTTCGTTCTGCTTTTCATTCAAATTTGTCAAATTTATTTTTTGACCAAGTTGCACGGCAGATGGAAGGTGCTTTTATAAGAGAAGTGGGTAGAAGATTTGGCCCAGCTTCAATGCAACCTACTAATCTTTTACAAAATCATGACACACTAAAAAGTTGACATTAAATTTTTGGTAATAATAGGAAATTGACTAATTTAAATGAATATTTATTTTCTATATAAGGCTTATGTAAGAGTTACCTGTTGTAGATTTATTTATATAATATTAAGATGAAGCTAAGCTTCTTATGATATAGTTGAAAAGTATAAGTTATCAAAATGGTCATAACTAAAGTTATGAATTGAGAAATATATCCTCAATAATTGTTGAAAAATATATGTATATATTCAGAAATTCAAGTATTATTTACAAAATATGATGGAAATATGTGAGAAAACATCGAAAGAATACACACCATTTATAAAAATATTTTTTTATTTTGTTTCTACATCTGACCACACTGGGATATTGTTACAGGAATTTTTGGTTTATTATTAGGGCCTGTTGGTACATTTTCAATTTTTCTCATAACAAGTAAACCATCTATAACTCTTCCGAAAACAACATGTTTATTGTCTAAAAAATTACACTTAGCACAAGTAATAAAGAATTGACAGCCATTTGTATCTTTTCCACTATTAGCCATTGATAAAAGTCCTGGTGAATCATGTTTTAATGCAAAATTTTCATCTGCAAAAGTACTACCACCATAAATACTCATAACTCCAGTACCATCTCCCTATAAAAAATATTTTATTACTTAACATGTTATCTTGTAGTGTTATGAAGTGCTATATGAAATGATTAACTTTCAGTAGAAAGTTTTTCTACAGAAAATATAATTTCCTGTATATAAATTTTTTCTGATAAAAAATTAAAATTATTTATTTTTTTATATTTGTTTTACTTACATTTACGAAATCACCTCCCTGAATCATAAAATCTTTTATGACTCTATGAAATGTTGCTCCTTTGTAACCTAATGGTACTCCATCTCGCCTATATTCACCAGTGCAGAATTCTCTAAAATTTTCGCTCGTTTTCGGTACGACGTCCGCAAATAGTTCAAAAATCATACGGCCTATTTCCTGAAATATAATAATTAAGTAAAGATCAAGAAGATCATCTTTGCACAAAAAGAACACTATGGGATGAAATAAAAACTCAGTAAGATCATTACCGTTGTGCCTACGGTTATATCAAAAAAAACTACTGGATTATTCGGATTTCTTAGTTGTGACTGGATTTGATTCCATGTAGGCATTTTTATATAGATATTGTGGGCGGCTGTACAGTTATTATAATTATATTAAGCTTAATATTAATAAAAATGTTGACATAACCTAGCAAAATTTGTACACTGTAAACAATATAGTTAGTGTTTACTGTCAATGTGACAATTAACATTTTTTTATTACCATACTAGCATTTCATTACTAATATTTGAATATACAACAAGAAACGTGAAATATAGTAGTAGGCTTTGTTATAATATTGTAGGCAAGTATATTATGGAAGTATCTACAGGAGTATTTCTTTTTGGATTTTAATTTAAAAGTTGTGAATTGTAAAAACTAAAGTAAGAATAATTTTAAACTTAATAGAAATTTAAAGACAAAACTTTTGTTATAAAAAAATATTGCTTACAATTTAAAAATTATTTACCACAAAATCTTTTTTTTATATATATTCTTGCTATAAGTATGTTGACTGTAGTCACATGTCATATTAACCGTTGACGTACCAGCCAGTGACATGAAAAACACGCTAAACAATTTGCCGCAGATTCACACGTGTTTTAGTGCGGTTACTTCTGTTCAATAATTGAAGTTTTATATATTATATAAATGGGGCGTAAAGCGAAATTTGATGAAACTAAAAAAGTTAAAAAGGGCCCTGGAAGAAAAGCCAGAAAACAACCAGATCCCGTTTTTAAAAAAGGACTTAGTAAGTTTTATTTTATTTCACAGTGCGGTTTTACAAATTCCTAAGTTTTAAAGTATTTTACAAATATTTCTTTTTTATATTGTATATTCATGATTCACAATTAAGTTCTTTTGTACATTTTGAGTGTAACTAATATTTTACTAGTTTTATGTGTACGAGGATTCCTAACTTTTTAACAAATATGAAATTATATTATGACTTTAGTCGAAGAAGATAAAGAAGAAAAAAAATTAAGTCACAGGCAAAAACAGCGGGCAGCTCGTAGAGTTAAAAAGAAGAAGGAATTACTTGAAAAAAAGAAATCGTTAAAAGAAGCACGTAAAAATGTTGCTAAGCAGCATGAAAAGGAAGTTAAAGATTCTGAAGATTCAGAAGAAGAAACTAACACCAAAGGTATTTTTGGAAATTTCCAAAAATAAATATATATATGATTCAATGTTATGATTTGCTATTGCTAGAATACCAATAAATTGCATGTTGCAAGTAGCTCTTTTAAAAAATCTACCTATTATTAGGATTACCTACATTAGTAAAATTTAAAATAAAAATTATATAATTATTATTTCATGTCCATAACAAAATAATCTCAAGTATTTTATACAAAAATTCAATAGTAGTTATAAAATTAAAGTTATATTTGGAAGGTAGCAATGTATTATGATAATTAAAAATGTTTTATTAATGCAAATTAATGCAGTTTAATTTTTTTCCTAGGATTTACAGATGATAATAAAGATTGGCTAAAACCTAAACAAAAAACTAAACCAAAAGTTAAAGAATACAATTCCGATAGTGACGATGAACAAGACAGTGAGGAAAATGAAGAAATGTCAAATGAGGAAAATATGTCTAGTAATGAGGAGGAAGCATCAAATGATGAAGAGCAATCTGAAGATTTAAAGCCTAAAGGCAAATCTGAAAAAGAATCATATAAGGTATGTATGTGTTTCTTTCTATAAATAATGTTGATAAAATCATTGCTTAAAAATATAATGCAAGTATTTTAATTATATTATTAAATAATTGTAATTTATAATAACTAAGTATGGTCTATAAGTATAAGTAAGTATAAGTATAAGTAAGTATAAGTATAAGTAAGAATGAAGAAGAACATGTTCAGGTGGTTTTGGCTCATTGAAAGAATGAGCGATGAAAGAATGGTAAGAAAGATTTATGAAGCCAAGGAGAATGGTAGAAGACGTCGGGGGAGACCTTTGTTGACCTTCCTAAACACATTATCGAAGATACTGAAGGAAGATCATGTAAAAAGTATGAGGAACCTGAAGGGCATGCATGAAGAGGATAATGACTGTGGACGAGGTGAAAGAGGTTTGCAGGGATCGTAGCATTTGGCACTCCATGCTCTCTGACTACCTCGCCAGGGATAAAGCGTGAGCTAAAAAAAAATTAGTATGGTCTATGAAATTTCTAAATAAAACTATTTTTACTATTTGTTAAACCAGATGTGTTTTGGCATTCAATTTTATAGTTTTAATTATATATATATGCTACAGTCTTTAGCTGTTTGTTAAGGATATCCCTAACAGAATATTTTATCTTGGTCTTGTACAAGCAGGTAAGATATTGTGCTCCACTGTTGAAGTATGTGGAAATTAATAAGAAAAATTGTCAAAAATAGAAAATGTAGTATATAAAAGTCTAAAGACAATAGACCAGTATTCTTTAAACTTAATAATATTATACCACTTTGTAAAATTGTAAAATTGAAAATAATATTGTTTGTAAATTGTAGGTGGGGAAACTAGATGACTTATTTGAAGATTCAGATAATGATCAAGAGAATGACTCTGAAGAACAACCACAAGACGATAACAAAATTGTTTATGATTCTGACTCAAGTGATGATAGTAAAGGTGAAGATGGAGATGATGATGACATGCTACCCATTGAAAAAGCTAATATTAAATTGAAACAGAAACAGAAATTAGATAAAAAATTAGCAGATGAAGAACTGCAACTGAATATAGCTAAGCAAGATGTATTTGCATTTCCTACTGAGGAGGAATTGGAGAACCCAACGAGTTTGCAAGATATTCATCAAAGAATCAAAGATGTTGTATCTGTGCTCAGTGACTTCAATCGTTTAAAAGAAGAAGGCAGATCTAGGTGTGAATACACTGACTTACTTCTTAAAGATTTATGTATGTATTATAGCTACAATGAATTCTTAATGGAAGTTTTAATGCAAATTTTCCCAGTGCAAGAATTAGTAGAATTTCTGGAAGCTAGTGAAGTAGCCCGTCCCTTGACAATTAGGACAAACAGCTTGAAAACGAGGAGGCGTGACTTAGCCCAGGCCCTTATTAATCGAGGTGTTAATTTAGATCCTGTTGGTAAATGGAGTAAGGTTGGTCTTGTAGTATATAGTTCAACAGTTCCTATTGGTGCAACACCTGAATATTTGGCAGGCCATTATATTTTGCAAGGAGCTTCAAGTTTCTTGCCAGTTATGGCATTAGCACCTCAAGAAAATGAAAGGATATTGGACATGTGTGCCGCACCTGGAGGCAAAGCATCTCATATTGCAGCTATTATGAAAAATACTGGTTCCCTATTTGCAAATGATGCTAATAAGGAAAGAACAAAGGCTGTTGTGGGTAATTTCCATAGATTGGGCGTTGTTAATGCTATCATATGTAATTATGACGGGCGGCAGTTCCCAGAGGTTATAAAAGGTTTTGACAGGGTATTGCTTGATGCACCTTGTACTGGTACTGGTGTTATAGCTAAAGATCCAAGTGTGAAAACTACTAAAGAGCAAAAAGATATTCAAAGGTGTTTCAATTTACAAAGGCAGTTATTATTATCTGCTATAGATTGCTGTAATGCAAAGTCGAGTACGGGAGGTTATATTGTATATTCCACTTGTTCTATTCTGCCAGAAGAAAATGAATGGGTTGTTAACTATGCATTAAAGAGGAGAAATGTTAAATTGGTACCAACTGGTTTGGACTTTGGCACTGAAGGCTTTGTTAAATACAGGCAGCATCGTTTTCATCCATCTCTAAAATTGACAAGACGGTTTTACCCACATACTCATAATATGGATGGTTTCTTTGTAGCTAAGTTAAAGAAATTCTCAAATGTTATTGTAAGTATAATTTTTAGTATAAAAAAAATGATTAAATTTTTATATTTACATTGAATGATTTTAAATATGCTTATATAAAATATATATGACTTAGTAAAAATCAATATAAAAATAACTAAGGAATCTTGAGTAAAATAACTTTTAACTTAACTTACTTACTAAATCCATATGCAAGTGTACACAGTACATATTCCAAAATAACATATTTCACCATTTTTGTTTGTTTATTTGTTTGTTGGTTCTGGGTAATCTCTCAAACAACTGTTTATAATAGTATTTTAACTGAAAGATAGCTAATGTATTAAGAAATAACTTAGTCTAGTACTTTTATTTTAGACACAGCTAGTAATAAATGTTACAAATATATTCTAAATATTATTATAATATATTGGTAAAATTTGTTACAAACTACTTTTTCATAGAATTGACATAACCTACCTTCATTTTAGTTTAATATTTTTTTAATATTATTTATGTTTCTTATATAAATATTTTATGATAGCCTGAAGCAGTCAAAGATGAGGATGATGAAGAAGTCAAAGAAGGCGAAGAGTCATTGCAAAATGGTGATGCAACATCAGAAGATGAAGCAGAAGTGGTGAAAGGTCCATTGAAGAGGCCCGCAGAGGACAATGAAACATCAAAAGGACCAGAAAAGAAGAAGAACAAACCAATACCAAAAGTAACAAGGTATTGAATTCACAAACAATGTCAGATCTGACGCTAGAGAAATTCAAAATTGATCATATAAGTGTATTATTGAAAAAAGTATATTATTCTATCAATGACTGATGTTAATGTGTGGAATTTAATGCAGTTGATAATCAATCAGGAAACTAATTATTGTCACAAACTCATTGTAAAACTATATTTGAAAAGAGCAACTGTTGAGTTTCTTACCGGCTTTTCTCAACATAACTGTCTTCCGAGCTATGGTGTGCTTGTATACAGCCCCAATATTATAAACTCCTAATATGGTTATATTGCAATTAATAACTAACTTTAATGTTTTCTAACTTCAAATGAAAATAGTTATTTTATATGGGTTAATCGCGTATATTTTGGTAATCAAAAATACATTTTTTACAATCGATCGTTTCGATTACACTTTACAGTATTGACGGTCACAGGTAGACTACCTGTTCATTTAAAATAAAAAATATCTTTTTAATCACAGTTCTCAATTTATTATGTAGACTTCATAAAGAATTTATTTAGCTGCTGCATTTTATTAAGTCAAAATCTTAATAATTACTTGTATTGAAAATTATGCTTGAGTTTTTCAATATAGTATCAGAATAAAACATACTTGTTAGTTTAGATACAAATTCAAAATCTTTAGACATTTATTGCGATCAAATTATTTTACAATGACATTTAGTTTAACATTTTATGTAAAGTATTCATATATAATTAAATTAACTCTTTCTTTACTATACAATCTCCTTTGTGTGTTTTTCATATAAGTGATATTAGTGAAGTGACTTGTGCTCTACTGGCAGAATATAATTTCATTATTTTTTGTTTCAGTGTTAAAACAAATGACAATTCAGAAGTACCCAAACCTATAGCTGCTGTTCCAACAAATGTTCCAAATAAAAAAAAGAAAAAAGCAAATAAGAAGAACAAAGGTAAGCCTGATGCGCAAAACAAGCAAAATGGAAATAGTAAAGAGGAAAACAATAAGGAATCCAATAAAGTTGAACAGAAAATTATAAATAAAGCAAAAGAAAACAAAAATACTGACAAAAAAATTGAAAATGAAAATGTTAAAATAGTAACGGCCAGTCCTAAAAGTTTACAAAAGGGTAAAAATAAAGTTCAAAATAAATTTATTCCAGTCCTAGAAAAAGATAACAAACCTAAAGTAGAATCAAGCTTAAATGAAGTGAAAACGACTAACAATAAGGACATACAAAGTAATCCTAAAAAAAACAAGAAAAATAAATTGAACAAACAAAAAGCGGAACAAATAAAACCAATCAATAAAAATGAAGTTAAAGTACCAGAGCAAGTAGCGCTTACAGTAGCGAAGAAACTCAAGAAGAATAAAAAAAAGAAACAAGTTGGACAACTCAATAATAAAAAAGTTAATTTAAACAAACCGGAAGGACCTTCAAAGAAGTTTAAAAGTAACAAAAAGAAAGCCAATTGACATGTGTTAAATGTTTAATTATGTAATTATGATAAATAAATGTATTTTTATTGGCAATAGTATTTTATTTTGAATTTACTACTATTTGCTTAACTATTTAACTTATAATTAACTTATATTTTTGCATTTGTGATAAACAGGTTTCGAATTTATAATTCTTAATTTATTAATAATTATAAATATAAACAGTAATAACTTAATAAAGTATTTCTTCTATAAAGTATATATTTTCATAAAGTATATCTTCTATCTTCTATATCTTTTATAGCCTTTGAAAGTATAAATACTCCTATATGAAAAATGATTTTTGCTCGTAAGAAAACATGAAAACCAGACATTAATCTAGTGGTTAAATTCGAATTTAAAATATGGGATTTCCCAATAAGAACGATATGTTTTGAAATTGAAATAAAACATGTAATATATGTCCGAATTTCGTGCTCAATGGCTTTATTTGATAGGAAATGCTTATGCTATTTATGATTTAAACAAATATCGTTCAAATAACCGCTACGACTTTTTTTGCACTGGTGAATACGGTCCAATTTTCGATGACTCGGTGCAGCATTTCGGCTGGTATGGCCGCTATAGTCGCTCGAATGTTGCGTTCAAGGTCTTGAATCGTATCTGGTTTATTGGCATACTCTTGAGATTTAACATACCCCCACAAAAAATAGTCCAAGGGTGTTAAATCGCATGATCTTAGTGGCCAATTGTGAAAACCGTTGCGAGAATTAACCGACTCACCAAACTTATCACGCAATAAATCCATTGTGACGGTCGCAGTGTAGCATGTTGCACCATCTTGTTGAAAATAAATTTCGTCCGCGTCGATTTCATACACTTCAGGAAAAAAAAATCGTTCAACATGTCACGATAACGGTCGCCATTGACAGTAACAGTACGGCCTTCGTCCATGATTCCACCGTACAATAATCCGCACCAAACAGTCAATTTTTCAGGACGTATTGGTGTTTCATGAACCACTCTTGGATTTGACTCACTCCAGTAACGACAATTCTGTTTGTTCACATAACCATTGAGCCAAAAGTGAGCCTCATCTGAAAAGATGATTTTCCTATGAAATTCGGTGTCCGTTTCCATCATTTCAAGCGCCCAATCAGCAAATTCACGACGTAATCGATGATCTGCTGGCTTGAGTTCTTGTGCCAACACAATCTTGTATGGATGTAGGCCAAGATCCATACGTAAAATTCGCCAGGTTGTCATTCTGGTTAAGCCCTATTATTATGCACGTCGTGGAACGGAAACATTTTTCGACACTAACTGATACAACGGCAATATTTTCTTCACTACAGCCTGTTCGTTGTCGTGTTGGTGGTCTACTATCGTGCAAAGAATATTCACTTTCCAGTTTTTGGATTATGCGACGTATAACGAGCTCAGACGGTGCACCATGACGACCATATTTAGCACAAAATGTTCTTTGAGTAGAGACAATACTTCTCGAATTTTGATAGAAAATTTGAACAATTTCCAAACGTTAAGGTAACGTGAACTTGTTCATGATTAAATGGCAAACATTACTGAACACAAAACAACACAAATGTCAAATGTTAAACAACCAAGATGGCGGCTGTGAGCTATCAAAATTCTATCATCCCTATTGGGAAAAACTGTACAAACACCAAAATAAAATCCAAACTCAACATCACCATTACCACATCAAGCACGTTTACACAATATTAATTTGCCATGCTTTAACAATATAAGACCAAATATTTTTTCATTTGTTACCTAAGTAAGGTCAAACAGTAGGTGATATATAAATATCCGGATTCAGTTATAATTATAATGTTGGACATGTACTTAGTAACAAAATATTTATTACAAATACAATTCTTAATAATACTTCACATGAATACAGAATTATTTATATTAACTAATTGTTACATACATTTACTGTCACGCATAAAAATATTTAAATATTTAAGAGTAAAGATAATTCTGTAATACGAGCTTGTTTTAAGATATAATATTATTCAATGTTAAATGTATATAAATACTACCGTTCCTTACCTACTAACATACGAAGCGTATTCGAGACTACCCAGTACTTGGCGTATAAATAGGCTACTGAAATATGACATTTAAGGGACTTTAAAAAGTTTAGAGGAAACACTAAGGTGAGATTTCCTGTAATTGACGGGAATATTTTGTTTTAGAGTAGAAATTACTGAAGATACAAATGAAAATAGTAGGTACAAGTAAACAGGTATCAAGAGAAATAAAGTTCAGTCAAATCAAGCAAACGATAACTACTTAGTATATTATATTTATTAACTTAAACTTAAAATGTTATAAGATCTTTGATTTTCGCGATTTTTATACATTTTAAATGAAACTATTTAACACAGGTCTACCTGTGACCACGGACTACTGTAAAGTGTTCGAAACGTCAGGTGTCCAAAAATGTATTTTCTAATACCAAAATATACGCGATTAATCCGGTTAAATAGTTTCATTTAAAACTTAAAATGTTATAAAACTATGAAAAAATTTTTGGTTAGCATCCCAGTATTTCATTTATTTTAGCTTCATGCTTTTATCCCGCATAGCATGGTAGACAGAAAGTAACTAGTGTCAAAACACTCCTTACTTCGCTTTCCGCCGAATTAGAGACATTGCGTGTTTATTGGCGGAACCAAACCCCGCACCTTGTCTTGCCAGAGAGAAGAAGTAAAAATAATTTAAATACATATAACCCATCGTGTTTATACATCATGTCAGACGCTGTCCCACTGCGCCACGACCGGCCTCAAGTACTTCATAAATCTCTATATTAGATATAGGAAATACACAGTGGGAACAACAGTACCTGACGATTATGTCTCGTTATAGATATATTTTTCTCACTCTACGTTGCGTGACGTACGAAATAGAAAGCAAACGTAATAAGTTAATTGACATTTCTTTTACAAGCAGATCTTTATCGTAAAAAATGTATATGTTGTGTTGCTCATTATTATGTTGTATTAACGACCTTCCATGGCCGCAAATAATACTTTTCAAATAATTATAAGCTCATACCTTCAAAACGTACGTTACCTTTAATATTAAGTCATTGCCAAAATATCTTCTAAGCAAAAACGTAACATTTCTGTAACAATTGCGAGTACGTTGCGTATTTGCAAATATAACATTACATGACATGAAATGTATATTTTGAGCGTACGGTGTTTTTTTTAATCATTTATTTTTCTAATTATTTAGCTATAGGTTCTTTACTAATTATTTCTATTAATTCTATTTTCTCATTATTTTCAGTCCTTTTGATGCCACAGGCTATCTGCAAGTGCAAGTACTTGAACCAATAAGACCGCGTTTGCATACATTTTATCGCATACCTAATCTGTGTTTTGTTATTTGTATTTTTCTATTTTGGTTCTATGTGCAATAAAGTATATTATATTCCATTCTATTCTAAACAGCAGCGGTTACTTTCTATGTATTTTATTTAACATTGCCATAGTGATTTTATTTTTGCGATGGAATGTTTTGGGCATGGTTGTCATAAAAATAAATGTATTATTTTTGCTTATACATGTCAAAAAGCGAAAGAACAATGTGTGAAGAAAATGGAAAGAGGAATATAGCTATGTGGAAGCGTATGAAGAAGTAAAAAGAGGAACTTCTTTAAGGCGTGCTGTATAAATGCAAGTAATAAATCGATTATCTTTGTTACGATACATTTAAAAAAGCGATACGGCTAGCACTAATAACGATACAAAAATAGCCAGGGGTATGATCAACAAATATTTCACTGAGCAGCAGGGATATGTTGTTTTTAAACATATTTTTGTTGTCCCCAAAAAAGGTTCTAAAGTTAGCTTTTGAACTTTCAACCTTATATAATCTCAAGTGAACTGCTATTTGGTTTGAGAATGAGATGACTAGAAAAAAATTGTTTTGATGAGATTTCCATCACTGTCTGTTCATGTACCGGAAAATACTAGCTCAGAACTATGATCCTTAGTACAATAAAAGTGGAAAACTTTTAATGACAATTCAACTGATTTAACATTATACTATAGTTTAAGATTACTATACTATATTGTAAACTAACTGATGGAAGATGGAGCCGTCAAATTATTAACTGGAGAACTAGGCAGGGTAAAAGAAACGTGGCACAAGAACCAGGAAGGTGGACCACTGATCTGGTCAAAATGGCCGTCAATGAATGAGAATAGCAGAACATCTAATTGATTGGAAACTTAACGAGGAGATCTATACCCAGCAGTGGGTGAAAAACGGTTGAAAAAAAGAAGAAGAAGATTGTAAACTAAAGCAATACTTAATTATTACTGACCATAAATTTTTCATGATCATGTTAGTATTTTATTAAACCTGTCACTATTAACACCAGAAACTGTCACCATAATCCCTTGCATGTGGTGGGTTGTGACATGTTTTTTTTTGTTAATTTGCTTCTATGAGATAAGTATGTGATATAGAAAGGAAATCTAGTATTTATTTGAAGCGTAAAAAATATTTTTCATACCGCTTACTTCAAAACGTAAACGTATTAGTAGTACAAATTATTTTGCGTCAAATGAAAATTGTCACAACCGTACCCAGTCCACTTTACAATTAGTTTACAAAAATACTACACATTTATGCATGCAAAATATCAGAAGCAATTATAACATTTAAATTGATGTGTAGCTTTTAAAATAACTTAAAAATATATATGAATTTATTAATGTCATCTCTTAGTTGATAGAACACATAAAAACGACTTGTGGTACGCAACTTTTTTACGTGGCCTATAAAAGATAAATCGTGTTTCTTGTTCCTTCTCGTTGAAATTTCAACAAAATCGTATTTCAGTATCGTTTACTTTCCCCAAGGTACGTCAAATTTCAGACGTTTATGCCCAATCTATTTATTGTCTGTCTATCTATATATATATATATTGTCTGTCTATCACACACTCAGTAACGATAGAGTTTTATATAATAAAGTGTAAGTATATATACATTTTATTATGTATTTATATGTGAGTATACTTAGCTAAACAATAAAAACATTATACGGTAATAGAAAATTGCGTCATTGTTTTTGTGTTCATTAGTTAAGTAATGAAAACTTGCTATATTGTATAGCATACTTTATTGCTTTTAATTTCAAAATTATAGTATTATATTAAAACACCTATACTAATATATCTATCTGTTATTATTTTTTACTAGACTTTTCGGTTAATAAAATTTAGTTATTTGTTCAATTAAAAAAAGAGAACCGTAATATATACCTACTGAATAGAGAAAATGTACAGACATTTTTTATCAAGAAAAATTGTAAATAGTACACTTATCGCTTGTTAAATTTGTATACTCTTCTTTTAACCTAGCGGAACTTACATTAGACCAGTTTTAAACATACTGCTTCCCACGTTTTGTTTATTTTATAAACGTTAGGTTTTGTATAGAGGAATCGACTTATAAGCTTTTTTTACTGAATGAGAGTCATGAATAGTGAAATTATTTACATATGTAATGTTTGCTCTAATGTGGGGCTCGAAATATCTAACTATCGCGTTTATGGTCAGACATTTCTCACTGAAATAAGATGGTGACTTTCATTCTTTTTATTTATATATGAAACTAGCTGTACTTGGGGAGAACTTAATAACTGAACCTTTATTTTATGATTCTATAATAAAAATAGCCTATGACAACTTATGACATTAACTGTCAGTGAGAGTCCTATCAAAATCGGTTCAGAGGTGCCAGAGGTTAGCCGGAACAAACAGACAGACCAAAATTGTAAAAAATGTTATTTTTGTCATATGTACCTTGTATACATACAAATTCATTTGGTAAATATTACAAACAAACACTCCATTTTTTTATTAGTATAGATAATTCTTTTCAGATTGTGTTGTGTGTGATGTAAGTAACTTTTATACAGAAAAGTATTATTTTACTTGAAAAAACTGAAAATGGCGACCCAAAAGAAACCCGGTTGTTGTGACCTGGATGTTGAGCTGTAGATCAATAAAAAGTATTTTCAAAGAACTTATTTTAAAAATTGCTTCAATACTAAAACTTGGGTATACTTTTTTACTATCTTCCCGAAGTCTCTCAACGATCCCATTTCAACTTTCCATTGGGAAATTGACCTACAAAAGTAGTTCGTAACGTAGTTTCATTTTAAAAATGTACTTCGATTAAGATTATGTGAAGCAAAGAGCTTTTTTTAAAGATCCATATATTGTCCATATATAAGTTAAGACTATTCTTAAATAAAGCTAATGTTAATTTGACATTCAAAAACATTTTTTTAATTTTAAATTTATAAAATTACAACTAAAATATGATTGTTGCACATCTTTGTCTATTATAGTATGATAAATTCCCAGTTTAGCTTGATTTAATATTCAAGCCCAATAGTAATTTATAGGAATAATATCAATACCTATAGTAATCTATAGGTATAATATATGTACTTAATAGAGAGATGTGAAATGGCATATTTTAGGTTTTTTTTTTATTTTAAAAATTGCACAGAATTATTACTTAAAATTCCAAAAAGATGTGGAATTGCTCAATTATTGCAATCGTATATCGCAATCGTACATATTCAGGTTAACCCGGAGGAGTAATTAGCTTAAAATTTAATTATTTATTTACCTTAATTGTTACAACTTTTTTTTTGAATATCTATTTTAAAAGAAGAACTAAGTAAAAATTCATCGTCCTGCCTCACTTTTTATTAAGCATATGCGTCCAGGAAATCACGGACTAGAGTAGTAAATGGTGTTGGTCTCTGAGGTCCCGGGATCTGAGGTTGGCGGCCAAGCTTCCCCGTGCCGGGCGGCGACCGTAGCTACGTGCTACGATCCTTAATGGAGCCGTAGTCCGCGCAGCCCCGCGCCCCCGCGTTCGGAAGCTGGCAGTATCCCGCGGACCGCGCTGTCGACTTCACACGTACGACATACGCTCCCACATAAAAAAAACTATTTCCCTAGTAAATATATTATAATTGATTTTATATATAGAGTGCTCGTTTCATCTCGTCTATAGAGTGTGGGTTTCATTTATAGTGTACAGATTTTCCGCCGGAAACGGTTTGGGTGGGACGCTTTGTTCGTACTACGCCCGTGACGGAGGCTGTAGCGCGCAGCATCCCTGTCCCCTATCTACTCGACATATAAAGCGGTGCAAGTAATAGCCTGCGCTCGACAACTATTCATTTGTTCAGAGATTTGTGTTCAGATTTTATGTGCTATATTTTCATTTATACCATTTAATATTTTACATAGGTATATTTAATTGTTTCTATATATATTTTTTAATATATAATGTTGCTTCAGTTATTTACCTATATAATATTTTGTTGAATATTTCAAATATTATTATTAAAAAATAACGTTTATTTATATACATATTACTTCAGCTATATAAAACTATGTATAAATTATAAAATATAAAAAAAATATTAGGAAATCAATAAAATCAATCGATGCGACGATATTCAGCAATAAGCTGGTACATCTTGTTTAGCTTAAATGTAATTAATTAAAGGGGCGCGTGTTACACCGATGCTAATGAGTCCACAACGTTTCCCGTGCAAGTACAAGTGTAGATGAGGGCTCTTCAAGCAAATAGGCCACGGGGATTCACTCTGCGTGATACAGGCGGCAATTTCAAATGAAATGCTACCACAGAATAAGCGATATATTTTAATTAAAACATTACGATGTCATTTGTATTAATTATAAATGAATCCTTTAAAAATTTTTGTATATACCATAATTAAAAGTTAGCTTCAAAAAGAGAAATAAATTACAATATCGTTCATAGGCAAAATATATTAATAAAATGACTTATTTTATATGAAACTATTGTCTTCAATTAATCTTTATAACCTACATAGATAACAATACAATTAAAATTTTGCCTTATTTAGCACCGTGAAAATATTGATAAGACTACTTTACTATGATATTCATTATGCCTTCATGTATATAAAGTTACTTTAATGATCTTTTTTAAAATATACCATTGTTCAAAAGCTGAAAAAGTAAAAATAAAAGTAAAGCTTTAAAATTATAGAGTAAATTACTGCTCCATTCTTTAAAAACGATGTATGTCATTCGTTAATAATATAGTATTATTTATTTAATAAACTTTTATCATAGTGAATTAAAGTATGCTTTGTACATTTAAATTTAAATTATCCTTTTACATTAAGGCAGAGCAGTATCTATCAATACTTCCTTAACATCTACGATATCTAATAAGTATAGGTTGGTCAAAAATTTTTGTTACTATAAATTTTGAAATATTTTGCTTTTAATTTACTTTGTTATTAAAAACAATAAAATTACAACACAAGCAATGTGTATACTCGATATTATAGTGTACTGCTAGAATTTTAATTTGAGCATTATTGAGTCTTGATGAACTAAGACAAATAATGCACAGCGCGTATCACTTTCACGTCGCACGCGCACACTGTAGGTAGCTACTGTATTTTGCAATCATTCTATTAAATAACCGCTGTATATACATTTTTTTAAATATATATATATATATATATATATATATATATATATATATATATATATATATATATATACATTTTTTTAAATTAGCTAATTTCGAGCTAATATTTAAATTTATAAACTTAAATATTGTAATTGACTACATATAATTGTAATTATAATTAATTATTTTCTAGAGGATTTAAAAGTGACCAATAATTTTACCTGTGTATGCCGAAAACTTACTGTAGCAAGTGGTTATATAGAATTTTCCATTTTCCATTTTAAGCATCGAATTGGCCTATGAGGTTTATGAATGACATGACCTGGCAGTGTGCCCGGCCATTCACTTTTACTTTCTTGTAAAATAGCCCTCCCTACTTTGTTTATTTGTAACTTTTATTTGATTTTAATATAGTACTTCAAAGAAATGACAAAAATAAAACTTAATTTACTTTAATCGAGTAAATAGACTACGAAAATTAAAATGTTCGTTTCACATTTTTGTATCATTCATTAAAATTATGTGCAATAATATCCAAAATAAGACTTAAATATACCATCCCGATATACAAGTAACCGGATTCTTATGTAAAATATCTTGTACGCTAACACGCGATTTTATATTACTCTTACATATTTACATTATAATAGAACAAAAAAGTTTGAATTTTATCCTAAATAATGAAAAATATGTAGCTATCATTTTATATTTCACTAGACCTGAGATTTCTGCTTACCAAACATTTCATTGTAGTTTCTATGATACTCAACAAAACATTTTATTCCTGATTGTTACTTACATTAGATGGGTAGGAGCGGCACTTTGTGAATATTAGTATGTTGCATCCGATATCTCAAAATTTGGCAGATCTTCAATTCACTGAATGAGCATGAAAATTTTCTTTAATATTGTTTTAATAACAAACCAAAATAAGCTTGCAACAAAATTATGACGAAAAATGATACTAGAACAAATTTATTTAGTCTCATAAAGTACACGCAGCTCTATGTTTGTAGAGTGAGTAGCTGAAATGAGATAACAAGATGAAATCATATTGAATTAGAGCAATGTAGACAAATGTTTTCATCGCTGTTTAGTGAAGGTACTATGAAAAACATAAAATTGTGAATATTAATATATGACATAATATGATATTTGGCAAATTATACGCATTCTATAGGAACAGAATTAAATAACAAATAATTTTAATGAACACGATATTATGCTCTTTTAAACGAAATTGTATATTGTAACAGACAATTTAACTTTGTTCCATGTTAAAATCCGGATAAGGGGCTTGTAAAACAGATTAAATATTATAATGGAGACAAGAATAGGTTAGTGGAGGCTTCACGGGAGGTCTAATTAAATGACTTTTTTTATTTCAATATCTGCCGGCGTTGCGCTCACACTGTGCCCTAGTTCCTTCTACGCTGAAATGTTCTTTCAATACGAGGCCATTTTGAGTAAGGTTTCATTATAGCTTTATTCCTTTATTACCAGGCTATTGTTGTACGTTTGCTTTGTGAAAATGTATTGTAAATTAAACTACCTGAATCCTGAAAGCTTCACTGTGTGAATATTTTATTATTGCAATAGGTAGCTAAAGGTTAGGGTTAGGTATGTTATGAGTCATTTGTATGGAAATGTTTTATTTACCTATATTCATTTCTACTTATGTTGGTTTCATCTTAGCCAAAAATAAATCAGTAATTAGCATGAACAGGCGTATTTTATTTTTTTGACAAGCACCAGAAGTAGAGGCTCCGCGATCCTGACTCTGATCACTCTCATACAAGTACGTAATTGTTTCTCAAAATATAAAATGAGATTAAATATTTCTTAAATTGTATTATGTATAAACACACATTATAATACATTCGCCCTTATTTTTCCTCCTAACGTATATTTCAGTAGACGCTTAAGGCTATACGTCCTCTATGAATCATTACATATTATCATATCTCTTAAACGCCTGCTGTTATTGCTGCTACTCATGCAATAAACGATATGCCTTTAAACATTATGCATCTTCTATAATATGTTTTTTGTTTCCTTGTTCAACGTAATCCTTTTAGTATCAGCAGGTGAAGCTTGATAAGGCAGTTTTATTTAAGGAATTTTGCCAAGGAAGTTTCATCAAAAAATAATTTAAGACTACGTGATTAGTTAACTTTATAAGGAATTATCACGTTTTTATTTATTAAAAAATGACGTGGACATAATAAAACATTTTTTTTTATTTTATTTAACAAAACTATGTTTTAGTATATATTTATTATTATTTTTTAGTTTTCATACATCTCTGGATTAAGCAAAATACCTAGGTTAGTTTGTTTTATGATTTACGCTTTAAGTTGTTTCTTAATTTACTACATATTTAGTTATTAATAAAATGTAAATGTCTAATTTAATGTCCATTTTTCTCTGTTTTTCTCACAAATTTTATAAAAAAGCCCGAGTCAAGCCCGGTAATATTTAAATATATTAGTATAGCTAAAGTCTAATTGGGTAAGAAAGCTTTTTGCTACGGATCTAATATACAATTACATTACTGATGGAGTAAACGCCGGATATTATAGATTTGGAAGCAGAAACGCGCAAATTGAGTAACATTTCTTTTAAATTAATTATATTTAAATAAGGATTTAGTTAATTTATCCACTCATTTACGTACATATATGGATCGCATGTTGCTTATTTAGTATATAAGTACTATAAGTATATATATATAGATAGGATTATCCATTTTTTCCCAATTGCATTTTGAGACTTTTTTTTAATTTTCATATGAGAAGTAGTGCAGTTTTTTAGTATATGTAACTAAAATTATTTGTAAGTAATTTTATGTTTAGATTCTTAACATAGCTTCAAATTTAATTATTCAATTTAATTACTAAATATAATTAATGGACTAATATTTCCAACATTGGCCACAACGAACATATAACAAGAAATGGCATAGTGGGAATTGAGTATTATACATTAATTATCTATAATTATAATAATTAAAAATATAAAAACAAGAATAAAAGTTAAACTTATTTCAACATTAACCTTCTCGTATTGTATGTAGGTTAGGGTTATTTAATTTAACAAATATCAAATCTACAAACCTTATTTAGCTACATAAAAAACACAAAACAGAGTAATATCTCTTCTCAAAATTACATTTTTGTACAAGCGAGTGACCACCCCTGTTACATCGTACAAGCAGGACCGCCATAAAGAAACCATACTAACGGATTTTTCATAAATATTTACGTTGGGTCCATTTAATGTAGGTGCGGGCTCGCCTGTGATAATCACTTGAATTTTTTATATCCCAAACTTAACATTTATACCCTTGTTATAAGGTTCTCGTATATGATCTATTTCAATATAATAAAATACGAGTATTAGAGAAAACCATTTTTAATACAATGTTTGTAAACTTTTTTTACTTATTTAGCTCTTTTAATTCTAATGACCATAACCAGATTTAATGTCGTTATACTTAAACGAATGTTTTATAAAAATTGAAATTCTCTCTGGTTGTTAATCTTAACAATTAATAAATTTTAATTTATAAAAATATACTAAATTCAAATTATGTGTAAAGTGCTCAAAATAATGCCTTTTTTTCGCTTCCTTAATGAGCTTCTAATATATTTGTCCTAAATAAATCTGTAACAAGGTAAGAGTACAAGTGTAATTAAAACAAGTATCGCTTCACGCTCCTTAATCGATGTCGTCGAGGAAATTTATGCGGTAAACATTTGTATAGAAAATATATTTTTGAATTAGCAAATTAGATGCTGTCGTCGAGAGCTTTTAGGGGAAAATAGGATGTCGAGTAGGATCTCAAGTCATTTACCTTTTTAATGTTTACCCTCACGGTGTTTGAGAATGTAATAACCCATTTTAGAGCGGCTCTATATCTTGTACCGCTTTTATAATGTGTACAGGGTACTTCATTATTTAATAGAGTAAAAACATATTTTTACTTTATATACTGAAGAATGCCTGTTAGAATAAGCAAAGTATAAATTATCTATTCATTTGTATATTTATACCTAACATAAATAATTTTAATAGCGCAGTAAGTTACAGTTAATTTTAATTAACTAAATTATTTCTGCTCATCAGGGATTAATGTCGTTAATTAGGTATATTGTTACCATACTGCTTACGACATGCTAATGAAATGAATTCCCTGTTGATTAAGAAAATTGTATTTCACATGTCACCTGTCAAATTTTGGGTTTTACGGAAAAGGTAATTTCGCAGTGTCACGGAAAACGTGTCATATTACAGGAGTGTCATTTTTCCAGGCCTAATGAGACAGGCTCGGTACTTCCGTGCACACCTTATTAATAGTTTTTGATAAGAAACATTTTGTTAATTTTTTCGGTTAGCTAATTTCCTCTGGGTATAGCAAAATTTTAACTTAAATATAAACTGTGAACTAATATTTTATTATTAGCAAGGAGTAATTGACACTATAATATTTTGTATGTCAGATTGTAATGTTTACAATTCATTTTCTAAATACTTTAAGCAAAAAGTCTGATATTTATACTCTTTCTGTTATACACATAAGTGATTTGAATGGTGTGTAATCATGCTTCTTTAACGTACAGTACATAGGGTTGTCATAGACAGATGTACTTCTTATATGTTAAAACAGTGAAATTATCCATAACCTTAATTTATATATATCATATTTTAAGTCCTTATGCTTATTTTTGACGTAAAAAAATTTCGTTCCAGTAATAAAATACATTATAGAACTATTTATTCTTATATATACAAATAGCATTATGCAAGAAATCTTTTATTGTTCATATCCCGTGTGTATTTTTCCTGAGTTATTAAGTATTCTGTAGGGATTGTGAATTTATTTCTTGTCGCTAGAACTTTTGAATGGCAATCTTTGTCTTCTATCTTAAAAAATAGAATATTAAAATAATGCATAATTTGTATGATACATGAAAATAACATTTAAGTGCTCACGTGTATCAAATGTCTATACTTTTTGTTACTTTACCTAATGAAGCCTAATGTTCTCGAGTAAGTATGAGAGTATCAAATTTTTAGTGAAAACTTTCAAAATAGACTTTAAAACTCTTTAAAATAGATTAGCTTAGTACAAAATTTTACAATTTATAATTTAGAGTTATTACTTTTAATTATATTAAACGAGCGGTATTAAAGTAAATGCAAATGGCTTTTGGCCATATATCAATTGCGTATTTAAACTAAATTGTTATCATATTAAGTATTACTCCATTCGAAGTCACAAACAGTAACAAGTGGAAGTGCCTTATTTAGACGTCGATATTTAGAAAATTAAATTATCATGTACTTTAGGTACTATATAGGTACTTTTACTGAAACAAGTGGCCGTGAAGCTAAAGTCAGCTAGGCATGACAGATGCCGATGTGTTGCATAAATAGCGGAGTTAGGTGGCCCGGATCTAGCCGCGTAGGATAGCCTTCCCCATTGCAGCGGAATGATTTGAGGCCATATCAAATTGTCCTCTTCCTCGCGTCACTACGATGAATAATTGCCTCTATGTCCACCGACACAAGCTGTATAATCACATGGCATGTGGTCCCGGGAACTGTTTTAAAGAGCAGGATGACGGGTAATCCAACTGTTTTAAGTTGTTCTGGGCACATGTGAGTAATGTTAGAAATTATGATAGCTCTAATGTGTATTGTTTCTCAGTCTTAACTTAATTTCTCACGGTTTCAGTCGTTTAGCGTGTGATGTGTAACCTTTGAGTTATTTGTCAGACCATGATAAATGAATGATGTGAATTTGGAGAGTTTTAGTAGATAACAATATCAAGATGACTTGGAATATACGTAGTGAGCACGATATATAATCATTTTCAACTTGTCTAGATGGTAGATTAATAGTCATAATTTCATAAAAATATTTAAAAAACATATCTCATACAAATTTAAAAATGTTATAATACATTTATTCATTATGTCGGTAGTTTTAAAAGTTGAAATCATAATAAAGCGTGAAGACAGCAATGTATTAGTTCAACAGATGTTGTCATAATATGAGAGCGTTACCCTGGTGACATTTGGTGGTTTGTAATATTTCGTTCTGGTAGCCTTGCTCCATATTATTCACAGATGCTCTCACCCATTCAATTAGTCGTTGATATTTGTAGAAGACTATCGTTCAATTAATTTATAGATTGCATAGCTTCACGATAGGATTATCATGTACCCCATTAATTAGTCATTTTTACTTTGCTATAATCTGTCTATGTAGGAAGGTAATATAGCTTACTTTTTTTTAATGTATATTATTCTTACAAAATAAATGATTCCAGTTGAGCTATGATACATATTGAATTATAAAATACAAACTCGAACTATCTTTTGTTATATTATTCAAAGTATTCTCCGTAGGGGTGCAAAATATAAAAGTGCAATATTAATATCTTAATGTATATTTAGCTGTGGCAATGGAACCTATTCAAGTCGACCTCATTTTCTAACAGTCCCGAGGCCTCTTTCCTCCAGTCTTCACGGTACCTGTGCGGCCACAACTTCCAGTGTTCTCTTCTTACATTATATTCTTTATTTCAAGTGCGCTAAGGGTTGGTGTTTACGCGTATACTTGTTATCCAGAGCTTCGTACGATTCTTTGGGGAAACAGACTTTCCTATTTCGTCTTGACCCATTTTAAAAATAGAAATTTCTTTTGGTATAATATTTTAAATTGTTAACATTTTTATAAGAAAATTAATAATTTTTTAGCTTATTTACTCGTAAAATTTTGATTTCATTACACGTACCGAAACAACACAATTACATAATGTTGATAATATTCATTATTATGTTACTCAGAGAGCTGAAGGAATTTTCTTGTTTAATATTATATAAACTTTCTTTAAGTCTTAAACGTTAGTAATAGTAATTACGAGTCCTTATTTTTTATTTGTATCATATACTAGTATAATTAAGTATTATATACATACAGAACGTGTACGCTAGAGCCACTTTAATTATTTCCTTAACAATCACTAGCGAATGCAAGGAAGTACGAATATATATATATATATATATATATATATATATATATATATATATATATATATATATATATATATATATATATAATATTTTATAAACTATATTAGGTGATCATGGAAAATCTTAAAAAGACTATAATTATTTAATATTAAAAAAAAAATTATTGAAATCTAAGAACGCTGTTAGGCCTAGTAGTTGCTAAAGGCAACTACTTATTTATAACCCTCGTTATGTCCCAGCAATACTACGAGTACAAGGGCTCTCTACCAAGTATCATTTTCATTGGGTATATTGGTTTCGTATCACGTTTCACATTCGTTGGAACTTGGAGCACTGCAAATTACGTCGGCCGCGGGCGTTAGACAATTTATACATGTCTTAGACACAAGTTGTAATTTGTAGCAATATTGGTATAATACGCTTTCCTTTATTCGCTTTGTTCCCTTTACGGCAACTTATTCCTAATGTGCGCGTAATTCAGTGGATTTCTTGGTTAAGTTATTTCAGATTGACTTGATATTTCTCCATTGTATAAGGCTTTGGATGAAGTAACAGTCATTTGCTGATGTAATACGTATATGGATTTTAAAGTTTTTATTATTAAAGTTTTTTTTAATGGCGTGATTTTGTACATGGCTTTAAAATATACTTTATTACGTTTCCTAATTTTAAGTGTGGAATAACACTTTAAAAATAGTTAAATATTAGCATTTTGCTTGGCGACAGACTTTTCAAGAAAATTTGAAGTCCCTTCGCAATAACTTTCTTTGTTTATTAGCTTTTCCGCTGCTACTTAACTTATATCTTTAAAAGTAATATCTGACTTCAAATTATATATATTTAGATGAAAATTTAAATATTACAAGACTATAATTTTAACATTTGTTAACTATGTTTTACAGCACATACAATATCTAAATAATTTATAATGAAAAGAATTTGTCTCGTAAGTACATTTGTAAACGCGTTTTTTCCATTGGCTCAACCATTTGTTTTACTCTTGTTTAAAGTGCGGTTACAATCCTTCCCAAAGGGGAAATAAAGAGCAGCTGTCCTTTGAATAGACACAATGTTTTTCTCTTGGTCTTGTTGTTGATTTATTGGTTTCTGATTATAATCTTCTTATTTTAAACACACCTATTATATAAAATAGATTTTTTTTAAATTTTCGTATTTTCTGTGCTCTTGTATGTACAAAAAGTTTGAGGAAAATTATTTTTAAAGTACTAATATATAACTAGTGCATTAGTCACTTTGTGTGTTTAACATAAGTAAAATTATATGGTGTACAAAACTGTGGCAAAACTACAGCTTTGAAACCAATTTTGATTATTCAATTTGTCTCTAATCGTTAATTATTCAGCCAACCTAATAGCCGCTTTTCAAATTGCTCTATTCAGTCGGCTACTTGTTATCTTGTTAGCCACCCGGCAAGGACTTGCTAGACTCAGCGATTTCTCAACTAATTCCACTTAAAATGGACTTCATTCTTCATTCATGCCTGCTCTAAGCCCTTGATTTCTGATTCAATGTACTTTGGCATTCATTTGATCGGGGGCATTACGGTTAATGGCCTGCGCAGAGATCATAAAAGGCACAGAAGTAATCTGATGTTTAAATAAGTAGAAGATTTTCTTTTTTTCTAAGTTCATAAAAGTATGTAGGTTTTACTTATTAAAAAAACTAACATATTTACAATCAGTTCTGTGAAGCCATTAATAATTCATTTTCTTCTAGTACGGTAATGGTGTAAACAGTGGGGTAAACACTTGTTGTGTGACGATCCCTTGATGTTGTCAAACGAAAGATAATCATGGGGTTGTTGGTCATTGTCCTTTCGTTTCTATATCGATCACAATATTTGTAGGTACATTGCAAAACACTCAATGTAGTAAAATTTATGTCAGCACTATTTTATTACGTTTTATACAGTGAATTTATATTAACTTTTTAATTACAAATTTCGGTGCATAGTGAATAATTACATTTTTTTCAAAATATTTTCGCATTCTTATATTTTTATGTAATGGAAGATGAAATGAGCGCTCTTTGAAAGAGCAGTAAATAAATAGAATTACTTTCAGGTTCCCAACTTTGTTCAGAGTTAATCTCAAAAGTTGACGTCGTAATACCTCGTACAATCTTGATTTTCGCGATAGCAAGGATATTTGTTGTCTGAACTTTGCATTAACGTGTCGACTTTGAGTGTTCGAATTTTTGGTAACTGTATTCAGTGTTTATTCTCCGGTATTTCCGGAGGTTACAGAGGCTCCTAAAGCAAGCAAAGTGTCTCCTATAAAGTTGTCTGCCATGGACAGCAATTCCGTATCCCCAATGCCTGAACTAGCACCGATTGCGGAGTTCGATAAGTCACCGCCTTCACCACCTAACGAGGAGGTACCAATGGACGATTTGCCGCCACCTCCTGCTACCATTTCCCAGGCTGAAGGAAAAAAAATTAAAGTGTAAGTAACATATTATTAATTAGAAATATAACATATTTTTTCATTTAGGTTTAGGTTCAAAAGATAAGGAAGGTTTTAAAATTATAAAGAGTATTTGTGAATACAGTTTATATATAAATAAAATCGCTTTAACGGGGACTGTTTTAGTT
The DNA here is from genome assembly GCA_032432895.1 of Dryadula phaetusa. Taxonomy (NCBI): domain Eukaryota; kingdom Metazoa; phylum Arthropoda; class Insecta; order Lepidoptera; family Nymphalidae; genus Dryadula; species Dryadula phaetusa. The sequence goes on from JAOYRS010000027.1 coordinate 705,694, forward strand.
CTCAAACTTATTTTCTTAGTACTGAAAAACCATAAATAAAACAGTGAAATAGTTAAAACAAAATTATTTATAAAATTAATATTTTTTGTAGTAAAGCGCCCTCTAGATTTTCAACTTTGCATTCTTACATATCGAAATCGATATCAGCTCGATTTCAAGATTGCTGGTTCTCCTAGTCTCGTGTAGGTGGCGTTGTTTGTTACAAATTAATTATACATTATTATTATTGTTTAATAACTTTTTATTATTTAAACAATTATAATGCAAAAATTATAATGTATTTATTAATGATTTATATATTGTTAAAATATTTTTACAACAAAGAAAATATTCATGCTATTAAATATTTTTTTATGTATATCCTTTTCTATTTGTAATGAATGTATATATGCTATCTCTATCGTACAACCGATATGTAGAGTTGAAGTAGGGCGCGTATCGAGTCCGTTGCGAGTCGAGATCTCGGAGAGTGGTTACACGATCGAAGAGGGAAACATGCTCATGTGATTGCCGCCAGATTTACAATTTCGAAATTTTTTTCTCAATCAACTCGCGCTTGTGTTTTGTGTAATTTTATTTATAACTATTTGAACCGTAACCAGTGTTCTGTTTGTTTGTGAACTTTATTTACAAAGAAAATGACTCGTAAAAGTCAAACGTAAGTTTTTTTTATATAATAATTATAATTGCGACTATAACATGTGACGTTTAACATTACAAATATTAACTATTTTTAAATGATTTGATGTTGTATTCTTAATGTTTCATAGGAAGAAAAAAGGTAACTTTGTATAATTTTATATATAATTTAACATACTTTTCGTATCCTTGTTTGTATAGTTTATTTACATTAATATCAATAAACAGTTAAAATATTAGTACTTTTATTACATGATATCATAATTAAATAATTTAAATCGTAATGCGAAGTAATTTAGTCTAAATTTCTTTATTGTAATTATTATATACCAAAAAAAATGTCTTAAGAATTATTATATCGATTTAAAACTAAATATTAATAAAAACGGAATAAAAAAACACAAAAGATTTAATGACATGTTCATTAATTAAAAACGAAGCCAGTTTTGGTCTTTAGATTGATTATATTTGATGAGTGTGGAATTCAAACATAGCGGACGTCAGAGTCCCCAATTACGTGTAAAAAATTCATTGTAGTAATTGAATATGATCACTTTACAAGGATGTCCGTTACTTTAACTATGTTATTATTGACAAGATAAATTACTACTTAGTTATTTATTCCGATGATGGCTCAAGAACTGCTATAATTTGCTTTAATAAATTTACAGTTTAAGGTTTTAAGTTACTATTAACATATTGTTTTAAAAAAGTCTTTAATCTTGTACTAAATTGTTTGTGAACATGGACAGATATGACCTCCAAGAGTTATATTGAATATAATTTGTAGTGGGTCTCAGTCGCAGGGAGCTAGTCTCTCAGGAAATGGGATAAAATTGATGCCGTTTAATGTTGCGCTCGCGCACGGGACACATGAGATCGCAACAATATCGACGTGATTGTATATTATAAAATTGTTATACTTACACAATTGTTTGCTTAAATATGACTTTTAAAAAGTAAATGAATTTATAAATATTTTTAGATTAATTTTATATTATATCATGAATACAAAATATATCTGCATAAATTTTAGTCAATTTATATTAAATAAATTTCGTGTGAACCACTTTAACGTATAAGACAATAAAATTTGTATGGCTACTTTTGTTAAATTAGCCCAAAAGTATTATAAAGTATTTTTGAACTCAATTTCTCGAATACTTTGCAGTAACCTAACTAAATAATATATGATTTCTAAAATAACAAAAGCTTTAATAAAATAAATATAAATTAAAAACATCGCTAAATATCAGTTAAATATACCTAATTCGATACTTGTAAGAAAATTCTTTTAATAATATATAAACTTAGCTTTTCACGTTTCATTCTTGTATTGCTTAGGTTTTAAAATAAAGTTCTATACTCTGAATTAATTAACTTATACTTTTAATAACTTCTTGCTGCGTCGAACTTACTAAGCTTTCAAGTGTAGCTAATTAAACTTTGCAGAAATTGTTAACGTAATAAACTTACTTGGTAATAAGATTTTCTTAACGACTTAATAACGAGCTCATACTTATAATTAATAATTTATTAATCTATTGATGTTTTGTATGTATTTTTCTAATCCGACTAAATATTATTTCATTATATTTTTTGAAAAATGTTCATACTATACCTATATTATTTTTTGATATCTTACTTAAAAATCGAAGTAAGATTTCAAGGAACATGTCATGATTTCAATGTCTTGCGCTATGTTTTAATGGCAAATATGCTTAGATCTAAATTTATGTGATATATTTATATGTTTCTGGTATATTAGTAATATCAACCTTGACTTATTACAGAATGCATCTTTAAAGATAAAGATATAAATGTCTATAAAATAGAAAATACTTAGTGAAAATTTTCCAGATAATGTTTAGATAAATAATAATACTTGAAAATTTTTTGCCAAAACGGATCGAATGACTCACTTATATAGAGCTCGTTGACTTTCTTTCCAGTTACTTTTATTAACACCTTAGACATGTAGTAGATAAGTGTCATAGAACCGTTTTTGCGTGAAAGAAATTGCTTGTTTATAAAAAAACTTGTCGAGTTCCAGTTGCGAATTGAGAGCGATGAGAGCGGAACGAGTTGGGCTGGCTTATGCACTTGACGGATCATCCGCCATTTATAAGTACCTACAAAGCTTTACTATCTCTACGAAATATTTTGCAAGATAGCTGTTACGATGTCAACTGCAATTGAATAGTAATATAATGCTGGATTACATAAATTATTTAATGTTTTAAATGTTCATACTCTATACGCCTATATGCTCTACATACCAAGACATTGAAAATAATGCCGCGATCGTAACTGGATGCTGTTATGTAATGTTATACAACGTAATTATTTACGTTCATCGATGCATCCGTAATTATATCGATGATTTCATTTATTAAGGATTTATAAGGAACAATCTGTTTGTGTACTCATGTTTAATATATTCTTGTAACGTAAGGAGTACGAAGTAAGTCTAAGTACACACATATGTATATATGTATTTAGAAAATGTTTTGTGAAGGTTTTGAATTCGTTTTATTACGTTGGTTTAGTTACATTAGATATTTATCATAGATATTTTTAGAAATATAGAACATGTACATGCTATAACTTTATCTGTTTAGTATTTTGATAATTAATATAAAGGCTAGGAGTATGTAAATTGATTGTAATTTAAGACATAATATTATAAAAAAATAGATTTATTACATTAGACTACAACTCTTATTAAATCAGTTTATTTTAATAAAATTTCTCAGTTAAGCAATACTTTGTGTGGAGGCGTCTTAAGCTATACTTGACCTCTTTTTCAGCCTGTAGCGGGATAAAAGTGGACTTATATTTTGCATAACGTTATAGTCTAAAAGGGCTACAGAGCTTAATCGGAAACTTAGATAGTTTGCTTCTTGTTGTTAAAATTGTTAAAATCTTAACGTTTTGAAATAAGTAAAAGTTGTTACTTTGATAGAAAGTCACCCCTAGTTAATACTGGGATAATATCAAGAAGTATAACTCGCGATTAGTAATTCAAAATTGATATATACTTTTACAGTAACAAAGAAAAATCTATTATATTTTAGGTTATAACAAAATATTTTTGAAAGCAAAAATAATATTTCTTAAGATTTTATAAGTAAAACATATTTATTAGAACTTACGGTAAAACCGAACGGATACTCTACACTCATATTCTTGACTTCCTTAGTATAGATAATTTCTAGGAAACCAGTTTTGTAAATATATTGTGGAAGTATTAAAACTGCATATAATATTTAATTGTATGTACTATGTATAGATATATTTTTCTACATAGTTTATTAAACAATTAAATGAATAAAAAAATAATGTTTTGCTCTACGAGCATGTACTATTATGCTTATTTTTGTATGTTATTATAAAAAACCGAATAGTTTTCTATCTCACCAACATTACTTTTGTTTGGCCACATTATACAGTAGATTATTCACGAGAGTTCAACTGAATAATAGTAACCATTTTTCTCCACCGAAAAAAGAACTTTCACCTATTGTTGGTATGAAGATACATAAATTTTGTATTTAAGTTTCAAAGTTATTATATAAAATAGTACATATACGTTATGCAATCCATAACGGTTTCTATTATTTTTATTGTTATATGATGATTATATTGCAACCAACCTGCTTTTAGTATTTTAGTTGTCAGCCTTATTATAAATGCTTTAATTAATTAAGACATACCAACATGAATGAATATACGTGTAATATTATATAACATTTAAGTAATCGTCACTTTGAAATATATATCTGTACTGAGTGCACATATGAAAATATTTCTAGTATTATTTTTTGTCTTTGCGCACAATTATAAGGTGTCTTTTTTCTACTTTTTTCTTTTCTACTTTTTCTTCAAAAGCATTATACATAAATATAGGCAGGTCGAAAAAAAATGATTTTTCTTTGTAGTTGATCCCTCTTAACTGAGGATCACGGTCTGCATTAGAGTTATATCTTCACCGTTTTGTGTCCAGCGCGTCACTCTGTATTTTTCTGGAATTCTCTGAAATTTTTAAAATGATGATTTCTTAATTTATTCCATCTTAAGGGTCTCTTGCCCTTGCATTCAAATTAGTTTTTTCGGACTGTCCTAATTTTTGTACATTATGTTGCTAAAATAAGATAAAATGCGCAGGTGGCATGTCTGATATAATAGACAACCTTAAAGCAAATAAATAGCAAGTAAAGATTTTGTAATAGAGTTGCTCCCTTAATTGTAAATCGGATAGGCCATTATATGTGGACGGAGGCCCTTAACTAATGCATATCCTATTCATTACTTTCAGTATATGTTCACTTGCTTGTAATGATTGTTAACAATGAGAATGTAATTATCATTAATAACATCAATTTGGCGATTGCATATGAACTTTACATTATACAGAATATCGGTAACAAGTAATTTCTATATCATTAATATGTATATCATTAATATGTATATCATAAATATGTATATCAGAAAAATAATATTTGCATGTGATAATAATTACTCGGGTTCAACAAAGTCTGGTGTTGGATTCATGTACCTTTCATCTACCACATGATATTTTTTAAATTGGTGAAAATTGGAGAACAGAATGACTTAAGTTAGGATATTTAGGGGGTAGTAGATTTTTCAGTAGTAGTGATAGAACAGGAAAAACGGATACATATATAAAACTTAAAAAATAGGTCATATTAAGTACGAAAAATTCTTTTTTAACCACTTAAAATATAAAGATAAACATCTGTCACTGCATTAGACCTTGATTTGATCTGCGCATCCTTATAATAAAATAAACGTATATCTTCGACACCCACTCAAGATTCTACTTACACAGGATAAGCATACCTAATCTATTATTGCGTGTGTACTTATCTAATTTTCTTTGACACTGTAAAGATTTAACTATGCCGGTTGGAGGTGAAGCGGAAAGTGAACTTTGGGAAGGGAACGCTGAGAACAACGTTCTTAAATTAGATGTGACGGAGGCCGAGTACATAGCTTGCGGGAGTACGGACTCTAGTCCTGAGCCAGCCGTTAAGAGGAAGAGGTTCAGGTACCTTGGATCCATTGTGCATGAGTCCATGCCCGTATTAGGGCTACTTGAGCCAAATGACATAATGTCATAGGTATGATCTGCAACCACAGAGTATAGCAATACCACGCAACGCAAGGGGCTGATATACAAAAGCATAATCTGACCGATATACAAAAGCATAATCCCTGGTATGGTAGTAAATGTTGGCCAGCACTCTGGCACACTCAGGAGCTTCACATCAACAAAGATGCTGAGGTGGTGGACATATTATATTGAGGTAGATATTTTAAACGCGTCATTTATAGTGAAATGTTTTAACTAGTTACATAAAAATAGAAACTATTTTAACATACCAAGTACTTGTTTCCAAATATATTACCAATCATTTTAGGAGTATCAGTAATGTTCAAAGAAATAACCTTAAAACTAGCTAACTAAAACTGCTTTTTAAATGTAAAAGTTAAATGTGTGGACCGATTTGAGTAACTGGATTGGTTGCAACATACAAAGATATGCAAACGCTGGGCCGAATATTACTCTAAACGAACGTAAATTTATCATAAGAAACTTAACATATATAGAATTCAATATCACTTACCTGACAATAAGTCATGCAATTGTCATACTGAAGTCGTCTGAAGTGGAAATAACACGAATCTTGTGTAAGAATATTTCCTCCATTTCCAATATTTAAATCTCGGAATGCTGACAATGGCGTCAGAATATACAAAATTTGTACGCTTCACAGATGAAACTAAAGATGTTCAAGGATATATGATTGTTCAAATGCATGATTCTCATGTACGTACATATGTAAGTTTGTAGGTATTAGGAGTAAGAAGTATCTCGAAAATTGCGGAAAAATATTTATTTATATGTCAGGTCAGATATTTATACATTACATTAATAAATTTAAACAAATTCAAAACTTCTTATTAACATGGTGGGTCGGTTTATACAATGAAATACACCTGTATATTTTCTCCCATAGTTTATACTTCGTTATAAAAAAATATAATTATTATATTTTTCAATAAATAAACAATTTTCTTGTGTAAAAAGATAATTATTGGCACAACAGTTTATGTCAGTCGCAGAATAAAATGTCCGCTGCACACGGAAGGGTCAGACAGGCGGAAAATCACATTGATGTGGGTTACCAAAGGACCAATAGATATAATACGTGAAAATAACTCAGTTACAATTTTTAACTATTTGAGAAAGGAAAGCTTATTCATTACTTGTTTTCAATGATTATGTAAAAGTGATAACATATTTTTTTATAGAATTTTACAAAGTAACTTAGTAGTGTAAAAAAGAGTAACAACTTAAGATAGAAAATTGATATAAACACTTTTTTCTCATATTTTATTGACAACTTGAGTTTCTATGCAATTGTAGAGGTCATCGCCCGGAGGATAGAGTAATTTGTACGTATTACAAACTTTCCACCTAACCTGGGGTTATATAGTTTCACTTCTACAGCTCTGAGAGAGCATTTATTAACTATTTATTACATTATGCATAGTACACGTGAAATTATAAGAAAACTTAGTTTGAATGCTCAACGTTACTACTACTACGTTAAGTAGGTATATTAAAATAATAAATAATGAAAGAAAATTATTACATTTTAAGCCAAATTTTCTCAATTTTATTAAAATTTATACTTTATTAAAATTACGGTAACTTTATAACGTATTTCAAGAAAGTGTGCTTACTGTAAAAAGATACACTTGGCACTTTTACAAACAATTTGAATCTATTCAAGGATGTTGATATATCTGGTGACATAAATTAATTCTCTTAATCAAAATATCCTTATAAATAAATACATACAATAAAAAAATACATCCGAGTACCAGTACATACAAGAATTATTTATTAAGTGCACTAAAAAATATATTTTATATGGACATTTTTAATAGACTTAGAATCAAGAAACATTTAATTTTTATATGCAAAAACTTTGGCACCCAGGTATATAATTTCTTAATAATTAATATAGCATGAAAGAATATTGAAATGTGATAAAAAACAAGGTCAACATTGATAAGTTAACTAGATCTTAATTACACATCGCTTTATTTATATAGTCATTAATTAAATTATATACTGCCTTGATAGAATCTGAAATAGTGATACATTTTTTTCGGAGAGGTATTTTGGCTTACATATGAAATCTTTTAGAGTTAGATAACATTTAAAAAAAACGGTAAAAAGTAAGTAAGAAGTAATAGCGCTATTTATTTTTCATCATTACTTAGCAACTTGAACGTTGTTAATTTTCTTAAAAACTCCTACAAAATATAAAAAAATATGTCTTCCGAATAAAAAAATGCTTATGGACGATGTCTGCGACCGTATAGAGATACTGCTGTGTTAGCAATCCATTCGAAAACACTTTCATTTGCACCTTTCTCTCAGTCGTCTGTTTCACTTGCAAGTCACTACTGAATAAAGATAACAACCATAATAAAACATTTTGCGCAAAATATCAGTTAAAATAATATTTTTACTAAAATTAATAAATTAACAAAGGATATTGTCCCTTGTAAATAAAAACAAGTACGTTATTGTTATATATAGTAAGCGATTGAAACAAATATTGCATTGCAACTGAGGGACTGGTTGTATCAATTATGTTATTATCCATTTATACATGTTCGACGTTGACAAGGAACTTGTTTGCTATATAGCAACTAGCTGGGATAGAGTGCATACTCGTTGAAAAGTATCGATGTTCGCTAAGATCGTCAAAGCTGTGAATAAAATTCTTAATATTTTTTTGCTATTTTAAAATTCATTTTATATACGATCTTTGTTTAACTAGTTTACTTTAAGCTAGACGAACAAATTTTACTTTTATTTGTATTTCTGCATGAATAATACTACAGATTAGAAAATATGAAAAAAATTACAATACTCTATACAGGTATGTCTCATACTGGTATCTTCCCATAAGCAATTTTGTCATACTGTTGTAATAGCTTAATTAATTAATAAAAAATGTATCGGTTACGTCAAAAATTTAAACTAAATACACATTACTCAACCTTATAGCATAACAGGTGGACCAGGTAATGACTAATAAGAGCAACGGAACGTGACGGTAGATCAAAAGACTGACGTGTTGTGACAGTGCTCTAGTTTGTACGGAATCATTTCTTTTAACACAGCTCAATAGATACTGCGCAATATTCCAAAATTCGAACCAGATGGAAAAGTGTAACAACTTACGGTAAATAATACAAGTTTCCTCACGCTCAGAATAAAATGTTTGTTGTAAACATACTACATAAGTATAAAAGCTTAGCGTATGAGCGCTATGAGCTATGCTATATATATATATATATATATATATATATATATATATATATATATATATATAGAGAGATATTTGTATTTTATTAAAAAATAATTATATATATATACAGATATTATCGCTGTTATTAATATTTTTAATACGATCATATATCAATTTAATTGTTCGCTTTTATTTACCATAATAAAATAGTTAAACTTACTACCACTTTGAAAAATATAAGCACATCTACTATCGACAAGAAGCTTGTTCATTATATGTGCGTGCTGCAAGGAATTGTATTTCAAATATTCATAGGGCATTTATAAGCCCTACCATTCTCGTTCTTGATAGTCAATTTATCCGTGTCCAGTGCCATCCCGTCGGTAATTTGCATAAATTGATTGCACTGTTCTGGTGTCTGATACGGCTCGCTAATGTTGGCACAGAGGTGCGCGGGCGCTGTCGCCTAGTCCGCAGTCGCACGCCCCACCGACCGACTGATACACGTTTTGCGGTAATGCTTAATAACATCGCATGGTGTAATCTGATAATTTCCGGGCGGAAAGTGCAATTTTTTTAAAACATCATAGTACAGTAGATCGGTCGTGACAGTACCGTCGGAGCTCACATGCTTGATGATCTCATTTGCAATGCTCGTGTGGCTTACGTGAAATGAACTTTGGTGATTACATTTATTAGTAGAGTGGTTAAAAATCAACTGTAGCCACGATGCGTCAGAGATATCAGCTGAAGCAGCGACCGTACGTATTTACTTAGATTACGATTAGTTTTTATTACACCGTAGTTACTTATGACTTATGAGAAGTTAAGTTTTGCTTGCTTTACTATAGCACCAATATCAATTGCACTAATGCTAATTATAGTTTTATGGGCCGCGAACACTTTTAATGAATACAATAGAAAGAAAGTAATGCCCGTTTATATTCTAAGTGATTATTTGAAACAATAGAATTCCTTAAGGCGCTCTGATGCAATGTATGATAATCTGTACCATGGAAGGGCTTTACCATTGTTGATTCAATGAGATGATATTTTTATTAGTTGCCTAGTAGAATGACGTAATTTGTGTGATTATATCCATCACAGTATGACAAAAAAGATCTAACTGCATTTAATATGAAGGCAACGTTAAAAACCACCATGATATTTTTATATGATATTTTTACTAGTATGTAATCCAATGTACTAGTGATATGAACTATACTGTAAAAAAAAACTGAACAATTGTTTTATTAATTAGAGATTGCTTCAAATTTAGCCCAGCTTCGTATTAAAATTGTTTCCACTTCCCTGTTGAAGTCGGTGAGTTGTATATTTGAAAAACAAAACACTACTTGACGGAAAACTTCAACAACTGTGAAAACAGTATTGTTTTGTTTCAGCATATATGCCATTATGTTATGCATATGTCAAACAGTTCTATGCAACTCATTGTACCTACTAGCTAAGTTGCAACTTATTTTCAATAATACACTTAAAATAATTAATATAAATATGGATTAATTATATTTTAACACATTGACCCCGATTTTTTTAAAACGCGCTATAGTTTTTTTATGTTTATTCCGTTACTTTTTGCTTCAAATTCTTTAAAATGACGATTTTCTATCTCTGCTTATAATTAAATATTAAATATAATTTCATATTAGCTTCACTAATAAACTGATGTTACTTCCTATTTTTGCTTTATTTTAAAAACTTAAATATAATATTTTCACACAATGCAAATTTTCAATATAGGTTTATTTGTTAGCTCGTCAGTTGGGATATAATGGACAAAAAATTCACACGTTATCTATAATTCCATTATTTTCAAAGATTGTATACGAAACATACAAAAATTCATGAGCCGTAAAACATTTCTATACTATATTAATTTAATTAACTCACTTTTAAATTTATATATGTAAACACATAGTCAAATTTCATCGCTATATTTCGCATCCAACATTTAAAAGGTCACCTTAAAATTATAAACAGTGTATGACAACACACAATTCGCGCAAGTGACCTTAATTTGTGAACACGATTCAGATCTAGTTAATAAATATTAATAGTTGTTTGAAATTTAAATTTGATATCGATTATGATTGCTTTAATTTAAGTTGTATCTATTTAGTGGACTAAACGAGAAGTTTGGTGCACCTATGAACTCACAAACTGTGTATCTTTTTACATGTGTATCTTTAAACAGACGGACAAAAAAATCACCTCACGTCTCAAAATGATTTTGTTATGTAATAATTCCATGAATTTTACTTCATTATATATAACATATCTTTTATAAGTTTTATTTCTAATACTAATTTATTAAAATAATTTTATCCACATTTGGCGTTAGAAAATATTATTAAAATTTTTTGCAGTGCTACATAACTTAACATATATTGTTTAGCGAACCTACTAAAAATATGACTTTCATAAAAAACAATCCACATCTGCCCTAGATATGATATAATGGAGATATGTTTTATTTTTTCCCGTATAATTATGCAGTATGAAATTAAAAGGTTTTTTAGTGTGCGACGACCATGTTTAATTTTTAATAAATATATCTACATAGTTTTGTTCAACTCGTATTCTATGTTTTTATAGAATAATAATAAAGATTTGTTAGAGTATAAATCTCTATAAGGTTTTTTAAACTTTTTAAACACGGTTTCTTTTAAATTATCTAATTGCTTCATAATAATTATTATTAAAAATAACTGCTCTCATAACACATGTTTTTAATTTATGGTAAAGCACCTAGATATTTACATTCTTGCATGTGAAGAATATTCTAGGCTTATTATTTATTTCAATATGAAAAAAATGGCTACGTACATATATACCTACCCGACATCCAATGCATCCTTTAAAATAGGTAGTCTTAAAATTAAATGTTCAAAGTTAACAAATTTTAAGCTTAAGTAGCTCAATAATTACTTGAAAATAAAATAAACCGTGCAATATTTGACCATTTAACGCATTTGAGTGCAATTTGTATAATCACGTATTTTCTGGTCATCGAACGTTTGTATTGGTTATAGTTTTCTTAACAATTTCATTTTTAGAATAACTTTTAGTACATACATATTATTTAACACTATGTTAATTTATTTTGTTCGCAAGTTTTGTTCATAAAATACGTTTAGTGAGAAATTGTAAACCTGTACCCTATAAAGTGGTCAAACATTAACAAACCACTCGCTACAAGAATGCGGAATGGAGTCTGAGTACAAATTAATAGTATAGCTTAGTGGTTCTAAAATTACGGCCTGCTAGAAATTAAATTATATATATGGAAAGTAAATTATTTTATATATAAAGTTTCAATTCTGCCTTAAATTTTCTTAATAAATATTTCCTTTCAAAATAAATTAATTTTGTTATGTTATAGTTTTTCGTCCTTTTCTCAACATATATTTCGATGCCGACATTTCGAATGTAAATTCTGAATAACAATGCATAAATTGGTTTTACCTTTAGAAGTTAGTATAATAAACAAACCCTGGTCAAGTAAAAGGATGCTGTTGTATAGTTAAGGAAGTATCAATATCTATTATAAAACTCTTGGGATATTCGAAAGTGGGCTAGATAGTATATTAAGATGTAATTAAATTGTCTTTTTATTAGAATTATATTATTACAATATAGTATTTATTTTATTGGTTAAAATTTTTGTTCTTTTAAATTTAGATCCTTATCATATAATGTAAATATATATGTGCACATAAAAATTTTCTCGCGGCAAGTGTCTAAAATAGTCGTAATCATTAACATAAATATATCGTTATTTAGTGTTATTAATAATTAATTTTAGCTTTTAATCATACGGTGTTTGTCTTTACCCCAGATTAATATAAACCCAAAATATATGTTTATATATCAAAAACGGTGATTAGTAACATTGTAGTCATCTTCGTGGTATAAATATACAATAAAAAAAATGATAAGATGATACACAAAAACAATATTTACATATAGTAGAGATATTTAATATTTTTTTAAATAAAATTGCAAATACATATACATGTTCTGTGGAGTATTAGAAGTTATTTGCCAGTGTATTTTAATGTAGTTTTAATGGTATGTAGATTGGTTGCATTACATAAACCTGGTATGTTCGACGGGTGCATAGATTGATATGGAAAATATATAATGTATATGAATAACTCTTTTGAACACAAGTAGCTCATTAAAACTAAATTAAATAAAATATATCGTGCTTAAAAAAACAACTTAGAAGTTTTTGTTTGGGATATGACCTACATATACCTACATTTTATGATAAGTCTATTTTATGTAACTTAAAGCATACAGGTTGGGCAGACCAAGAGAATATATATGTATGTATGTGTGTATGTATGTATGTATGTATGTATATATATATATATATATATATATATATATATATATATATATATATATATATACATGTCTTTTTTATATTCTTATATCTTGTTATAATTATTATAAACATTAGCAAATTAAATATTATATTAAATAGTCGTTATAAGATAAAAATTTCTTAATGCTCAATAAATAAGTCATCTTCCCTAAAATAATTCAATAAACGGAACTAATTTGTAACATATATTTTCTCAATTTGTACAGGATAGGAATTAGTATATTCTTTAATAGGCCTGCAAAACTGAGCGTGAAAATACAGTTTTAGTAAAGTTATGGACGTAATGTTTACACCTTGTCGAATGTATGTATGAAAGTAGTATGTTAATACATTTTTAAACAACAGTAAAATATTTTACTTACTTTAAAGTTAAAACATATATTTTCAGTCTACAACTTTAAGGTTTACTATTATTATTTTTTTGTATTTTGTATTACCTTACCTGTTTCATAATATCGAGACATGAATTTTAATATATACTTTCTTAATTTTGTTTAACAAATACTAACTAAAAATTAATCCAATTATGGACTTTAATATTGCAGGAAATTATGATTTATAACTAAGACTGACTTGTTAAGAATATTTAAAAAAATATAATTTTTAAAAGGCATTCAATAAATTTAATTTAATGTGGCTAATAAAATAAAATAAGCTACGTTTCGCAAGAGCACACTCGTATATTAAATAAATCACGTAAAGTAAGCAATTTCAAAATATGTAGATACATACATTGTACTACAAAAATCAAACATAATAAGTAAAGTGACACCGCTTGAAAGGCAGTTATATTTCATTATATTTCTTAGGAAAGTGTTTGTTCTATTCAGTATTTAATTGAATTAATAATAATATATTCTGTTGAACTAATGGAAAAGCTTAGTACTATCGTTAATGAGCTCAATATTCCATTTATTAGAAAATTTCTAATAATCTTAATGCAAGATATAAGGAAACGGTGAGGTTTTTATTTCAATATTTTATAAATTTATAGAATTTTATATTGTTTGTACTTTCAGAATATTATTTGATAATTTTATAATGGCAAGTGGAGCTTAATAGTAGTTATGAGAATTTTCCCTAACGAGATTAGCCATGATATTATGGATTTTGTTTTAACATACAGCCCGCAGCAAGATAAACTTTTACGTTGAGCCCTTCTTTAAAATTATGTGTTCCCAAACATATGTGAATAATTACTGTGGAAAATTTAACAATGTTTTACAAAGTTACATTATTAAAAGGTCTAAAAATACATATTTTTTATACTTATATTTTTTATATTCATTGTTTTATTATAATTTTGTGTCATCGCATTAATAATAATGATAAATTAATTATGAATAATATAAGTGACAAAGAGTTCATTCAGGTCTTGAATGAATTCATGGGAATCAAAGGAACCCATTTTTGTTAAAGCGTAGGTGTCATTATGACATTAGAGTACAATGACTAATGCAATCACAAAACGTGCCCTTTATCTACATAATTATATGTATTTTTTTCTATAGACACCTTTATAGTACATAACTGTAGGTGCGAGGATTTTGGATTAGTTTCTCGACTGGAAATCGCATCTCCGAGTGAGGGAGTACTAAATTATTAACACTTCGCCACTCTATGTTTTGAAATAGAGTATAACGTGGCAAACTCTTAACACTCAGTTTTAGAAGAAGAGTCAGTTTTATAGAGAAGTCTGGTCTTACTGCGATATAAAAGATATCATGAAGTTACAACGGAAATAAAATATAAGAAAGTTATATTTATATAAAGAAATAAAGTAGTTCTAATATAACATTAATTATGAAATTTGTACAAATATTTCATTTTATTAATATAAAATCTATTTACTTTAGTTTATTTGAAACTTAGCATAGAGTAGATATAAATCGAAATTCGAAATTCGATTCTAGCGAGAGCTATTTGAACCGCATTCAAGGCGGACCGGTGAAGGCAGGAAGAATGCAAACATTATGTATTTATTGTTACTTTACCGGCCTTGTAATACCTTGGTTAGCATTCTATATCTGCTTACCATTGTTTAGTGGTAAATTAAATATCTAATACATACAGTGCCTTAGCATTCATTAATGGAATCTTTCTCTCTTCTCTGGAATGGAGCATTAGCTTAATGTACTTTAATTATATTTGTATTTAAGTAGGTGAAGTGATGATCATCAGGTTATTAGATGAGTAGTCAGTATTTTTAATATATGCTATAATAAGCTTAAAATGATGAATATTTACTTACTGAAAGGAACAAATGATAAAATAACTAGCTCACCACTTTTCGTGCTTTAGAGGCATTGCATGTAGTATTACAGAACTCAATATGCACTGGCACTAACCAGACCAGAGATTTTATCAAATATAACTGTCGTTCGTTTTATATAAACTACAATTCTTTAATATTTCATCATTTACTTCAAACAAGTATTGAAAAGACTAAACTTATCTTACGATGACCAGAATAGTTACTTTTATTTTTTTTTGGTAATTATTTTAAGATTTATTAGTTTATAATTTTGTAATAATGTTGAAGGTATAAATGATTATACATTTTAAACTTATTTTGTATTATATTAAATGTCAAGGCGACCTCGTGTATTTTTAGATCCTCAGAGACTTTAACAAGCGGCTACAACTTATTTATTGAGTCCTTTAAAGTTCATCTAGTGATAATCGTCATTTTACAGTATTAAAATATTAATATATCAAAAATAAAATTATTACATTTATAATTTTATCGTACAACCAGTTATTCACGTGTGTAAGTAAAATTGGTTAGATTGACATTTCTAAATGTAACATGCATAAATTGTTTATTAGTAATTGGAAAAATACCAACGTTTAAGAAAATGCGTTAGGTATGAATATTATAGATGTTTTTTTTATTACATATGTGTTCATCGAAATATTCTCATGTGAATTTCAATTGAATTCAGTTCTTTAGTTCACCTTTCCTTCTATTCACAAATAATAAACATAAGAAATTAAGTACACATATACCTATGCCCTTATAAGAAAAACAATTTAACAAAACTTATTACTTCTTTAAAATGATATAAAATCTGATTTTTAATATAAAGCGTAAATTGAAAGTCCTTTTTGTCAACAAAATTCTTCAAGCTTGTCTAAATTGCGGCGCTGTTCATGAATATTAAAACTTGAGCCAGAGAAAAATGAAGTTACCGAGCCTCTTTGACAGTCTCTTATTTTTAAAGGAGAAAATTATTTTAGATGCTTCTTTAAAAATGTATTTCATTAAATTAATATTATTATTAAAAAGAAAATATAACATTTCTTATTTATATAGATCAACCTATATAAATAAGAAATGTTATATTTACTTTTTATTATAAAACGTCTATTCATACTGTTCATGTCGACGCCTAAAGTTTGAAAGTAAATAGGTATACCATATAACTAGTTCTTTTCTTGTAGATATTAATAATTTATACTAGTAAGGAAACAGATTGGACACGCAACGTTACCTTTTTTTCTCGAAATTACGTAGTTCTTACAAATATTGGGAGATGTTTATGATTCTCTAATAAATATCAACTTACATGTTCCAGAGGTACTTAGTACCTAGTGCAATTTTATTACTCTTATTCCACATTGAATCTGTAGGTTTTATTAAGTGTTTCCTAACAAACTTAAAACAACAAATAATATTTTATTATATTGTATAATTGTATTAAATAATATAATTTAAAAATACACATACATATGTAGTTACATATGTAGCTGATCACTAACTTAATCATTTTAAATCAAGTGATTTTTAATCAGCATTATTGTATGGCGTTGATTGACTTGTTCATCTATAGTTCAAGTTTTTGTAGAAAGTGACTCTACTAGTTAAACAAGTACTTAAGAAGAAACTCTTGCAACGTTATTCATAGGCAAAGGACCCGCATATTGTGTAATTTAAACATGAGTGCAAGTCAATGAAAAGGCCATTGTCCATCAATCTTTTACATAATTTTTACGTATTACATAAGATTACTAGAAAGTTATGAATAAAAAAAAATTTTTTAAATTCATATAATTGTCCTTAAATATTGAAATGATGTAGGATATATTTTGATTCTAAATAATATTGTAATATAAAAGATAGACTAATTTTTAAAAAAAATATTTAAGTTAAATTTTCTTAAAATTATTTTAAACTGTGGACGAAATCGTAACACCGTTGTGAAATATTTTACACAGCACAATATGTCGTTTGTAGAATTGTCTTTCACATGAGAAGACATTAAAAATACTTTGTTTCTGCAGAATAGCGGGCCTAGAAATGTGCGAGTGATGTATGAGGAGGAGGAAACAGCTATATGATTTTTTTAAATGAAACTATTTTAGACGGATTAATCGCGTAGAAAGGCTATCTGTGACCACGGACTACTGTAGTAAAAAGGATTGTTAACATTTCTGACGGTCCTCAATTTTTATTTTAATAAGAAATACTTCCACGTGCCCACACAGGTGGGAACGTTTATATGAATAAACCATTCGAAGAAATCCGTGAAGCGCAAAGGTTGCTTACTCCTGTCCTATTGACACACTTATAATGAAATTACTCCTACATATAAATTAATAATTTTAGTGTAGGACGAAATAATTATATTTAAAACAAAAAATCCAATAGACATTTTAAGTATCAAAATATATAGGTAGAAATGATGACCTAAAAACTGAAAATTTTCTTTTATATGAATGTGTCAGTACACGTTTATTTTTATTTGGAAGGCCAAATAAGGCATACAGCAAGTAACGCACCCACTTTATATTATTAACCATAAAAATACACTTATGCCTATAAACGTTGTTTACTGGAATACTTGTTAACATCAGTCATAATAAGCTATCTAATAAAAAGAAATCATATATGATTGGTATCAAAATATCCGTTTAGTAATATATAACACCTAGAATACTTATTTTTTATTAGTGAAATGGTAACCTTAGCATAATGCGGTATTGTAGAATAAATAGTGTTTGAATATTTATGTAAAAATATCAAAATAATTCTTTTATAAATAATATGATTCTACGAGTTGAGAATATAAAGAAAATGACCTAAATATGTTCTTGCTCTTCATAAATCATATGCGTCACTTGTTTATACGGAGTATCATATTAAATATCTTGTAGTATGTCATCCAACACCTAAGGTTGAATAAACAAATGCCTCAAACTTATTGTTGCCATCTTCTGCCACAAGGCCATACGATATCTTTGTGATCTTAAATAATGTTTATCAACGCTTTTGATGAAAATAAGTTGTATAATGCGACGTTATCTTATCATTTAGGTGATCATTAGCTAAAAGAGACATTTTTGATTGATTATAGTATATTTACAATCTTAGATAATATTCCACAATATGACATATTATAAGAAAAATCTGTTATGATTACATTATAAACCTCTTTTTCATATAAGCATCTTATAATATCTACCTATAAGTCTTAATAAAAAGTTATGATCTAAAACTTTATTAAAATTTACAAAAGATATTTCGTTATTACGAAATTATTCTTATTTACATATTTTAAAGCATTCTTGCGGGATTTCTTACGGTGCGATGCTCCTTTATCCTTCTCAAGAAAAACTTGCAAGGAATTTTTGATAAATGTTTATTGTGAACAATGTCGTGGAAGAGGGCTCCTAGTGACAAGAAAAATAAAGGATAAAATTTACGTTGTTCAAGCAAACGATGTGATGAAGTAAATATTTCGTAAGTATTATCATGTTGTACCTACTGAATATTTTACGGTTATTTGTTAACGGCCGACTAAATTCTCGATTGTTTTGTAAGTGTTGATCTTGCGTAACATACGCGTTTATAATAATAATAATAATAAATCTTTATTTCGGAATATTTTCCATGTAATTGAGGTAAACGGTGAGATTCAATTTAATTCATGGTTTCTTGAATTAAACATTAATATATTTTTTTAATTGAATAGCGTTCAATACCATTATTGTGCTTTACACTCTGATCTCTGATGATATTAAAGTAACACAATGAATTGATTAACAGCTATTTATATTTGTTAGTACACTATTTTATACGTAATTTAAGAATGCTTGACTGCAACAAGAATTAATAAAAATTATAAAAAACCATAACAGCTTAAATATATAAAAAATTGGATATCCCTCACTTTTCGTTTACTTTAAATACTCCTAATAATATATTAAAAACATTGATTCATATGGATTAGTTTTGAAACAACTTGGTGATCAAAACTACCGGTTTGACCACAAACTAGCAAAATCCATTGATGAACGTATTTTAATACCGTTAGAACTTGCGGGTCTCACGTTGAGGTAGTTGGAAGTACTCGCTGGTCTTTATAGTAATATGCGTTAAGGCCGTATTGAATTTAAATGTGCACAAGTACGAGTGCGTAGGGTCAGAGACCCACTTTTTACCATTTATTGGGTACATCTAACTTGGCACTTAAAATGTTTATAGCAATGCGGTCATTGAATTCGAATTTATGCTAACAATGTGAAAGGATTACATGTAAAGAATTAATTTAAGTTACTACTAAGAAACTTTTCATACGATTTAAGGTGTTGCTTGTAAGGACGTTTATAAACTTCTGTACACATGGGATGTAGTCACTAGATTCATTTCATCTATTCTGGTAGGGATAGGAGATACGTTAAACCAGATAATGGCAATTTGTTTTTTTTGTTCTTATTACATCAGACGATTGATAAGGTAGTGATTTTTTTAAGTCCAATTGATTCATACCAATACTCCGCTCTATCTCAAATCCTGTGCTCCTTAACAAATTTGAGTGATATACAGTTTTAAAAATATTATTTTTTATTATTCATATTATTTTTGTATAAAAAATTACACATTTTACTTTATAGACTTTTAACAAAGGCACTTTTTCTCTAGTACATGCATATTTTTTAATTTTTGTGTCTTCAAACATACACACAGCTGTTTCAACATGAAATTCCTTTACCATATCTCATGTTAATTTAAAACTGAGTTAATATCGACATACTAAAGTTCAAATTATACTTTAACTGCTTTGTAAAAAGTTAACATTAAAAAAATGTCCATGAATCTTTTAATACACCCATCCTCACATTGATCTCATGGCCTTTGCACAATTGGTATCTAATCGCTACAGCAGCTCCCACGGTAATTGTAAGCTCTTTATGTATATAACATTATATTATTAGCTTACAAATAAATAAATAAAAGGTTTTCTAATACATAAGTATTAAATAATCGCTAAAAATAAGGGTAACAAATAATAAAATGATTTTATCGCAAAATATATTTTTTTAAAAATTAATTTGTTAGAGGACAAAAACACTTAACAAAACTATGGAATTAAATTTTAACAACTAATTATCACGCTATTAATTAGCTCACAGACAACACAGAGTACTTTATAAAAAATATTTATTTCTTATGATCGATGGATACCTTTTATTTGTATATTAATCTTGTTACGAACCTTATTTTAATTTACTACTATATAAGATTTTAATATTAACAGACATATGTATATACTAATAATTATTTTTAACTTGAAAAGCAAAAAGAAAATTAATAAGAAACAGACGAGAAAATGAATTTGTCACCAAATTTTAGTTAATTAGGTTAATCTTTGCCTTATGACAAATATATAAATTAATAATCAAAAAAACCATCAAATTGCCATCTAAACATTTTGTGGATAATGCGCTTAAAAGTATATACTTACTACATATTTTGTGCACGATTCACAGTTTTTGCAATCAGCAACGACCTGTTAAATCCAATTGCTGGGGTCGAAGATCAATGAGGCTTATTATAGGGGCGGCGGTGCTACTGCTTTCATTCTATATATCGGCTTATTCGGATTTTTATCCTACAGACCTATTTTTTTTGTACGCTATGAACAAAATTATAACCAAAAGTGTTGCCATTTGATTTCAGTTATTATTATTAACTGTACCTGCCACTTCGTCCGTGTAAATTAAAAAAAATTAACATCTCTAGATCTTTCTTTTATAATATTTAAATAAAAATCCCTTATTACATTAGCTATTGGCCAGTTAAAGTCTTATCAATATCAGTTGAGCCGTCCAAGGGATTAGTCGGTACATACAGATAGACACTACATTGTAAAAAAATATTTGTTTAGCATTTGTACCATGTATACATACAAATGCATTTAGCAAAAAGTTGTTTTTCGGTATTATATACAGAAACTTAATTGTTATTTTTTTGTATAGATACTTGAAATGTAAATATAATATATGCAAAATGAGAATTGTTACTCAATATTGCAAAACAGCTAGTGCGGAGTAGTTGGCGCCTGTGCAACCAGTTACAATTATTTTGCACTTAAAATAGTGACGTGACGTAACAATAATTGTGTAGTTTTTCTAGAACACTTCCTCATTAGGATGAACGGACGCGCTTTATACTGTAGACTATGGTTGCAGCGATATTTAGAACTAAAATCAAAAAGGGTGAAAATATCTCAAATTCTAGTAGTATTTTTTAGCCCAGTACAATGTAACTCTGGCTTCTAATCGGAGCATTATGTTTTTCACTTGAGAATTGCGATTTTGGGTTAAGACCTGTATAGTACATATGCACAATTTACTTATACATAAAGTAGTCTTTAACTAGTTCATAGATAATCTATGCTGACAGAGTTTTGGGTAGAAAAGTTTTCTATGTTTTCTAATCCTAAGTGTGGAATAACACTTTAAAAATAGTAAATATAGAAATTAAATTGTTAGAAAATTATTTCATTTTATTAACTATATACCTAATACTTAGAAGATAAGAATATTGTAATAACTTGTTTCTCGATTCAATATAAAACGTAATAATATTGACTCAGCAAAAACTGCGAGTAAATACAAGTGAAAGTTATTTTCCTCATTTATGCACAATCATGTTCTTACGTACATTGATCATATATACATATGACGGCTAAATATTTGTTAAAATATTAATTTTGTTTTAATAAAATATTATATTCCTATATAAACTAATAGTTTCCTAAAAACTTAAACGACAGGTTTAAGTTTTTCGGATTTTTTATGAAAATTATCCGGCCAAAAAGTTATCAAACTTGGCATAGTAGTGTTAATATAATTATTTATTCATAATACAGTTAATAAAATAATAAATTTGGCCTAATTAATGATTTCATTATAATTATTTATTAGTTATGTATCTAATAAACATACACATCATCATACGCTTAGCATCCTCTTTTGCATAAGGTGGTAGTTTAAGGGTTCAACGGGAAGAAAACAAATCACAAACAAAATTGGCAAGATCCGATAGAAGAAGCTCTCTTACGACTAAACGGTCACTATTCTCTATGTACATTTATACTTATATATAGTATATTGATATTAAATTTATATAAGTAATAAAATTTAGTTATATAAAATACAGTAAAATACAGAAAAGCTTTATATAACGTCGAGTAATTTGTCGGCGACATTCGCGAGGGACTTGTTATACTTTCTAGCTTTAAAAGGAACGTGCCGTCGTCTCGCCACGACAGCTTTCATGTACAAATTGCAGTTGCAGAGACGTTCATCTCAACTGATTAGATTACTAAGACGTTATGTTTTATTTAAGGCTAACTTATATTCAAATTATGTTAGTGTTGAATAATATAACAAATGAAATAGCTGAATATCTTAGAAATTTATGATTCCCACATTATTTTGTGACCAGAGCTTATGATAACTGGTTGTTTATGTACATAAATGAAAGAAAAATCGTTCAAAATTACAGTATTTATACGTTCACATTTAGACGATATTTGTGTTTATATATTAGAGAATGATTGTATGTAGTATCCTTACGTATATAATATTACGTATATAAGTAATGTAATTACTCCCTGAATTACAATTTTAACACGGCTCTTCCAAAAGTACTTTTAGATAAAACACTTTGAACAAAACTTTTGTTCTTTCGAATTTATTGCAACATTCAAACTTATTTAATGAAAAATAACATTAAGGTGAATAAAATTGTTTGGCTGAAAACCAATTTATGTATATAATAATATGTAGATTAATTTTTAAATTAATTTATTATATAAGCCAATGCTATAATATATTATAGCATTGCCTTCCTTTAAAATGAAATATCTCTTTTAAAAATACATATATCTCACTTCCTACCTTATTAACTTATGTTACTGTTGCTTACTATTTGTAATGGTCCGTTACATTTCATTATTTCAATTTTTCTTAAAAAATGCTAAGTCATTATAAAAGACAAAAAAGCTCTTACAATTTTATGCTTCACCCTTGGAGAAATGTAACGTGTTGACAGCTTAGTAATTAATATTGATATCCCATAAAGATAAGCTCCCTAAGTTACGAACTCAGGCAGAGTTCATTAAAATTAAGTTTCTCATCTTTCGTTTTTCTTATGTGTGAAGTTATACAGAAGAAAATTATATTCTCTTGATAGTTACATAATTACATGTCATCAAATAGTTTCTAAATAAGCTTAAACTTTTCAAGAAATATTATAAGATTATACTTTAGTATTCTAAAGTGTTAATTGACCTGATAATTATATAAATTATTGGGTCAAACGATTTCTGTTTTAATGCAAATACATAAGTACATGAATTGGATCCAAAATTGTAAATAAACAAGAGACACATTTTCACGTATTCCGAAAGACTTAGTATGTAAATGTTAGTTTTAACTGCTTTTGATGCAACGTTAAGTAACTATGAGTAATCTAATTTGATTTGCTCTTCCTTTTCAGTAGATCTTAATCTGTCTGACACATGTCATTGCATAGAGTGCCATCATACAGATGTCTGCCTTGTTACAAAAGATACACATAAATGGTCTTCAATTCAACGACGGGAACTAACATATCGCTGTATAATACTTAAACAAATTTATAATGAAACATAATAAGCTTTTACAGCTCTTACACAACAGCTACCATAATATTTCAAGAATTGAATAAGATTTGGTAACTTGAATGTCGTAATCAAAACAGGTGCTATACAGCATTCTAAGAATCAAAAGCTCTCTTTGGCGAGGTTATCGTTACCTCATTACGTTAATGGTAGGATTTATTATAATTTTTTTTAATTTTTTTCGAAATATAAATATGTTAATTATAAAATTTAATGATAGTTCTCTGAAAACAATTAAGAAATTAACATTTTTATTCGTAAGAATAAAAAAATATTTTTAATTTAATTTTTTCTATAATCTATAGAAGATAAAATTAAAAAAGAAACTTAAAATATTAAATATAACCTTATATGTATGCATATAATGTTAGTTTTCTATGAACACAATTAGTAGTATAGAGGCTAGAGTAGTTTATAACACAAGTGGCATAGAATATGTTCGTTAAAAATTTTGGTTTGCTTTTTTTGTGTGGTCATTGCGTCGGAGTCTCAAGAGGTGGAGATCTAAGAACTTTCTGACTGAATGTGGTTAGATTAATGTTTCCTTTAAATATTTCTTATGTAATCCTGCTAATGTTTTGGAAGAAAACAAATCAGTTAGTTATTTTGCATTGCAATGACTCAAAAGTATTATATTGGAAACATACTCGGGCGTTTACGGCTTTTAACATTATAAATGTAGAAGCAAATTTATTGCCTTAATGCTTTTACATATTTTAACTATTTTCCTGGATTTTATGTTTGTTTTATTTTGCTTTTAAAATACACGAATATACATATAGATACATTTATAAATGGTGTGGTACCTCTCATGTAGGCCAGGAGTACCATGGCCGCAGAGGTCGTTGACCGTCCCTCCCCGCTTCGTTTCCCTCAAGACCCTACGCTACATTTCTCTTCTCTTCAATGCAACCGTTTAAGTAGAACAGCTAGATGATACAACTCGTTTCGCCGCTTTTTTGTACACGAGAAATTCTCATAAACATTTCTACTAAAGAACTACTTCTGTGAAGTATAAATCGCATAAATTTTATATGTTATTCATTAATATAACCTATGTGATTTTTTGGGAGTAGTATTGAAATTGAAGAAACGGCTGTTTAACTTTAATTTTGGTTTTAGTTAGTGACTTAAATTTAAAACATATTTTTTTGTACTTTTTTAATTAAAAGAACTATTTCCATATGAATATTAAGTGTATATGAAAAAGCAATATGTATAAAATATAATATATGTAGAAATCAAGAAATATATTTATCGAAATAGGAAATAAAAGTTGATCGTATAGCATTTATGCCGGAATCAATGATTAAGCGGCCTCTAAGTGTATATAATTATGTGAAAACTAGACGTTAAGCTCAGTTACTTACATAATTGAGGTAGTAATTTATTGCATTTTATATATGCATTATGTTAGGTTTGGTTGGTTACTTAAACTTAGTGAGACAATTTTAACGTTCACCTGACATTAAGGTGGTAATTCAAGAATTTAATTACTTGTAGTTTATCCCAAAATATATATGAGAGACATAAATAAAAGAAAAAAAACATAATATTCATTATTTTTGAGTTCAATAGTGTGAATTCATAGCACAGTAATAGTATAATAAGAAAGAAATTATAAACGTTATTTAAAGTAAAAAGAACTTATTATACATATATTTATGTACATAATTTATTCAATACCCAACAAATGACCATAACTACCCAGTACCATCGACTATACACTTTCACAAATGACCTATCACGAGCTTTATCTTGCAAAGCTTAAAATTACCATTAACTTGTACCCATTGCTATTTTAAATAGCAAACAATAAATAAGTTGAGCTTCATACTTATTCCCCCATAAGGGAGTAAGCAAAGAGAACCTAGTGTCAGGTCACTCCGTTTTCTGCCTTTCGCTGAATTAGAGATATTGCGTGTGGCGCAACAATACATTGTGCTTTTTATAGGTATAGTATAGGTACCTAGTGTTCACTTCGTACTTCGCTAGCTAAAAGAAGTACAGAACCATAATTTTGGCTATTTTTAAATTCCTTATTCTTTGACATCACTCAAATATTTTGATATAAAACAAAATTTAATAATATGTTGCTTGTTATATATATATAATAAATGAATTTAGGCCATTGCCATCGCGGCAATGTCCTTTATGTCGTTTTACATCTAGGAAAATTGATCACTCATAAATATAAGGGTCACGAAATGCATTAGTTATAGGTAGATAGGATACTGCGTCAACTTCAATTTTTATGAAATCTAATAAGTTTGAGATTAGTCTCACACACATTACCTATCTATTACACATTACTTAACAGATTTCACCGGTCGGTACGTTAGTTATCAACTAACTTTTTTTAAACTTAAACATTATATGTATAGAACTTTACACCGACAGATGAGGTGCTTAGCATCCGGTGGCGGTGCAATCTCACGTTACTTGACACCTTTGGCCCCTACGAGGGACATTAAGGACACCCGCTGGTTTTTTACTGTTATGAAATGATGAAGCAAAAGATGCATTGCCAGATGCTCCATCAATACTGTAATAATATGAAATCGTCCTAATTCATTTTGATTGCATAATTAACATACATATTTGTGGTTCATGGGGGCGCTTAAAATGTTTTTTTATAATATTATTTGGATATACAATAAGAAAGTTTATGTCAATTTAAGTATTTAAAATAGTAACATTTCTTGCGAACTCTAAAGACGCATAGTGTGGTGGTACAAGTGCCTTTGTTAAACTAAGTATCAATAGCATTGTGGTTTCCTTTCAAGCCACTCGACCTATCTGTTTCCATTCAAATGCTTTTCCGTACGCGGTCCAGAGTTACGCTATACTATTCTCCTTAGGAAACTGAGACGTGTATGTTAATTCAGATCGTAAAATTCTACAGATCAACGTTTCGGTGAGAACGTTTGAGGTAACGGACTAGATTCATTGTAGGTTAGACTGAACGTATATGCTTCTCAATCCAGAGTTTTCTACGACTAGAATATTTGAAATGTAAAACTTTTATATAAATCACTGATAACTTTTATTATTTTCCCAACATAAAACCTATGAAAAATAATGTTATATTCTTATACTTGTTTCCAGACAACGCAGTCGTTCGTATGAATCAGACGAACACGAGAGGGGTGCTTGCGAATGGTGTGAATATGCCTTGATAATCACACTCGCAACAATTCTTCTGATAGGAGTCTCAGCCCTCACTATTTTCTGGACCTTCTTCTATAGAGAGGGTTATGGATGGGCTGATGACATACCCGAGAAGCAATTCAATCTACATCCAACGCTTATGGTGGCCGGCTTTATTACTTTCAGTGGATTTTGTAAGTATTTTGAAAAATAAATTATAAATTAATTTAAATTACCTCGAGTCATTGTAAAATCTTTTTCACTGCTCTATAGAGCGAGGACGGGTAAAACGTTAGTGAAAAAATGTTATGCATTTTAGTGTAGTACATATTTGAAACCAAGTAATAAGAATAAATAAATCTATATTTAATATAATTTCTCCGTTTTATTTCAGCGGTACTTCTCTATCGCATTTGCCGGTGCTTCAGACGCATTTACGTGAAATTATTACATGCTATATTTCACGCCTTGGCATTCCCTTGTATTGTTATCGGATTTCTTGCGGTTCTCGATTTCCACAACAAGAAGGGTATCAACAACTTCTACTCTCTACACAGCTGGATCGGCTTAGTAGCCATGGGACTCTTTGGAATTCAGGTAAAGTCATAAAATAATTCTCCATTTTTTATTTAGTTAAAATAATTCTTATTTACAAAACATCTTTGAAAAAACGTATAAAAATTTGAATGCAGCGGGATTCAAACCCGCGCCTCTTGGACGGTATCCAAGAGGCGCGGGTTCGAATCCCGCTGCGTTCAAATTTTTATACGTTTTTTCAAAGATGTTTTCTAATCCTAAGTGTGGAATAACACTTTAAAAATAGTAAATATTAATTCTTATTTGTTTTTCAATAATAGGCTAATATTGCGACAGAGAATCCAGGTATACTGAATTTGTAAATGTCTTGTCACGTCTTGTTATATTACTTAAAATAGGTTAGATCACCTCAAGTTTATTTTTTTGTATTAAATCGTTACTAAATCTTAGAATGCATATATAAAACATTTTTGAAAAAACGTATAACGCAGCGGGATTCAAATCTGTGCCTCTTGGAAACCGTCCAAGAGGCGCGGACGGTTTCCAAGAGGCGCGGGTTCAAACGAAAAAAGTAGTAAACTAAAGCATTTGTAGTTAAACGTGTAATAGCATCATTTTGTATATAGTTAAACTGTAAGTGTGCACTAAATTTGTATTAATTCACATATAAATATTAAACAATACTGATAATTATTATTGCTAAATTATTGTTCTTTTATTTTCTTAAAAGACAATACAAAAGCACTAAAACTTTATTTTCATATCTAAGTAAGGACATTGTGCATTTCATAGTTGAGTTATTCAAAACAACTTTATTTTACATAAAACGTGAGTTCATTGAAAGTTAGATGGCGCACGTAACAAGGTAATTTCGATTTCTCGAAACGTTTAAGTCTTAATTTTGTGCTTTTTGCTATAAAGAATATTCACATTTTTATATGTAGTAAATATTAACATATATTCGTAAAGATGCAATGCAAAAAAATGTGCGCTGGGTGGTGAAATCCACAATCATCAGCAGTTAGTAGGACGGATTCTAGATTTTATCTTAATTTTAACCTTTTCTTATTCCAGTATGCGGTCGGCTTCTTCAGCTTCCTTTTGCTATTGATCTGTAATAAGGGGACGGCAAATTTCCGCGCATCCCTGGTGCCTATTCACGCTGCATTCGGCATTTTGACTTTTGTCCTTGGGGCCAGCGCCTGCCTCACTGGACTTACTGAAAAAGCTCTCTTTACTCTTGGGTACGTATATTTAAAACGTTTATTATATAAAGAGATTATAAATATTATAAATGACTTTATAATTTTAGATAAATTTACAGTAATTTTTAAATATATTTAATCTTCGAAGAATTTACTAAAAGTATATTTATCGTTGTAATTATGGTAGGTACTTAAGAGTTCTTGTCTCAGTCTATATGAGGCACTATTTGCAACAACTTTTATTATACGTTAGGCTAAAATTTGTTGATATATATACTCATAATGTACCTTACTCCAGAAATGCTACTGTGGGAGAATTCAGGTATTCTTACACAAAAATTATTTAGTTTTTTATTACTTCATTTTGTCCATGGCATTACTTGATTTATTTAGTTTTTTCATCTAATGAGAAAAGATTTTATTTTTGCTATTGTGGCAGTGATTGTATTCGAGCATGAGAGAGCTTCCATTTGAAGTTATCGTTTATTTGAACTTATATCATACCTTTAAATAATGTCTGTCGGTGTTTTCATTTCTGCATGTATTTTATGCTAGCTCTGTATTAGGGCTGCCACAACTTATAAATATCAAATCATCTACAACAAACTTAATAACGCTGACTTTATTCGATATATCGATGTTTTTATTGTTTTTATGATTTAAAATACATATTTTGCATACAAACCTATTATTAATATTAATATGGTTATGGCAGTTCTATTGTATGTGTGCGTATCCACAGCCCGGAACGGTACAGCGGTCTTCCGGACGAGGGAGTGATCCTGAACGCGATCGGCGTGACCATCGTTGCCATTTTAGCTGTCGTCATGTATATCCTGTCTAGGAACAAGTTCAAGCGGGATGCCCGTGATATAAGAGCTTCCGTTGATCTGTAGACGTAATAAATACAGCTTGTCAAATAGCTATAATACAAAAATTAATATTTCTATCCATATCGATAATTCCATTAAAACCTTTAGAAGATTCCGAAAATATGTTTTTTACCAATTAACCTTTTTACAATTTAATGTAAATTGTATATAGAATTTCTTGTAACACGGACAGCCTATTATGTGTTATCATTTATTTATTACGCAAGAAATCATGATTTATAATAAGGAAGTTATGAAGCGCTCACAATTTATATTATTTTTATTAATAATGATTTTATTGAGTTTTTTTTTACAATAATAATGTTAGTAACTAAATACGATTATGTTAATCTCCTTTAGGTTATACATTGTAAGAAACAGTAAAAAGTACCTACCCATGTACAAATATGGAGGCTTTTAAATAAAATATTTTTTTATACGCGATAGATAGATTAGGCTCGGTCTGTATCAGACCAAAATGCATACTTGTATTTTTATTTTTTACAATTTTATTATTATTACATATTTATAAGTTTTAGTCCGTAATAATAATTTGAAGAACAATAAGCGATCCATTATTCAAGGCATATTTTATTTTGTTGTAATAAAAAATTGTAAGGCAAAATGACTTTTAATTTATTGTTAATTTCGGTTGAGGCTATAGTTAATCTGATTAACAAGGCATCAGTGAATTACATAAATACTATTTATTACATATTAACACCCTACTTTCTTAGATTACTACACTAAATAAATTTATAATATAACACATTATAAAGGTTTTTCTTTTCTAACAGGGATGTGCAGAATCGTATTTGCCGCGCTTTTATTAATGCTAACGCTTGAGCTTATCTAAAATTAATTTAATTTAGAATAAAAAGGTTTTATTACCCTTATGTTGACTAACTAACACGGGGCATGCGGTACGCAGGAGCGAGACATACTCTACGATGACAACAGAGGCGATTGTCATAAACGCCATCGGGATGTCAGTGGTGGCGGTCGTCGTCGTGGTGCTCTACACAGTGCGCGGCACCGGCGGCTATCGGCTCCGCAAGGTCGCCCAGAACCCAAGCTAAACAACTACGGTAAAACGCTTTTTTATCGGTTGACAGCGTAGTTTTTAATATGTGTTCTTATTCCCATGTAATCTGTGCTTTGAGGGTATTATTTTATATGTCAAATGATTAATGACAATCGTTATATTAAAGTGTCAAAATGGCGAAATGATTTATGTTGCACCAGACGTACTATGTAAACTCCACAGAATAAAAATCAGAACAGAAACCTTACAGAGTTTTTATAAAACCAATTGGGTTCTTTACAACTTGAAAAAAATCCTGCTACGAATTAAAGACTACGCTATCAATTGGGACGCACAACACCAAATATTGTAAACTTATGATAAAATGTTTGATTATCTTGTTTATTATATTTACTTCAGACATTGTTATATTAAACATGTCATTTCTTACGTGATGTTCTTCATGTATCTTATCTATATATATATATATATATATATATATATATATATATATATATATTTGTCGGAAACTGAAAAAGTTATCATACTGTAATGATTTACTTTATCAAAGAGATACCATACAGTATGCTGGATAATAGAATATCTGTTCATAAGACAGGTATTTAAGCTCAATTTGTTGTTCATTAAATATTTTATTGTTTAACGGTTGTGCATTGTTCTATTATTGAAATTTTTAATATTATTGCAATTTAAATCCGTCTTCAAAATTATGATGACTGATGTATCTCTTTATTTCAGTAGAACTTTATTGATTCAAACATTTTAAAAATTATATTATTTAGTTTTAGTTCTAGTATATTGAAAGACTTAGGACACTATGCAATTTTTGTGTACTGTTAAACCTTATCAACGAAAACGCATTCTTCTTCGTATTTAACTTTCTATGTACTCGCTATTTTGTGGTAATATAATTATTATTAATAATACCTACGTTATAGATCCGTAGTTAATAATGGACGTGTAGCTTAAATGTCATTCTGAATATTGTAATGAAATTTACAGGAATGGGTTCTCGTTGATCAAACGTATATACCGAAGTTCTACCAGTTTGTAATAGACAAAAAATAATGTGGCCATATACCTAACACTAGGTACAGAGTTATCAACATTTTAGTAGTTTATTAGTTAAGACATTTTAGTATGTAAACTGTATATAAATTAAAGTTTAATTAATGTAATGTGCGAGTGTTCGATAGTTGTAGTTGTGATTGATTCGTAGTGGATAGACTCGAAAGTATTTATTATTAGGACAAGTAATAGCTTCCGATAGATTGAAACATATTGCTGGTTTTCAATTTTTAAACTAATTAGATATCAATAATTATATACTTAATTAAAATTTTTGACAGATTTTCAATATGAAGTAAACATAATATTGCTTAGACAATTGAGAGAAGTTAATTATATAATGTATGTTACATCGATGTACGCGTGTGTACTGTTAAGGAAGTGTTCAATCGAGTTGCCAAATTCTATGTAACGTCTTGTGGTAATAATTGTTATAATCAATTTACTGCGTGTAACATGTTTATCAATAATTACATAGGATAAAGCTCAATATGTTTATACGAGGGGTACCTCCATATAGTTTCCTTGTGTAGTAATTGAGTAAGTTTTCTATTGATTAGATAAAAGTTATTTGTATTCCATTTTGTATAAAACATTCCAATGAAAAATTCGAGCATTTTAAAGATTTTATTATCAAAATATACATCCGTGTGAAGACTGTAAGCGTAAGTAGCGAATCGCAATAAATTGACGTGCGATAATTTTTACTCAATGCAAAGAGCATATTTACAAATTTTAAATATTCCCGTTTTCGAGGATCCCTTAGAGACGTCGGGGCCAAGTTTTTATATTACGAAATCCAGTTCTTTAATCAGCGAAATGGAAACAGTTTCTGCCAGACGACAAACCAACCGAGAAACGACAGTACCTGCAAACCTAAAATTAAGTACACTTTAAAATTAAAATGTTTTGCAAACAGCGATTTAAGATTTTTTAAAGTAACTTTTTAATATTTGACTATAAATTAATCTATTTGAGAAACATATAATTTTTAAACTTAGTTTTATTGATTACAGTTGTATATTGGTTACTATGAATTTTATCACTGTTTTACATTTTTAAATATTTATACGCATTCATAATGGTACATTAAATACATGTATAAAATGAGTTGTTTTATTTATAACCTTTAAAACCTTGGGTTCTTTTTATTTTGTAAATAATTTATTTGTTCTTAACTGACATTCGAAGCGCTACAATTAAAGGATTATATAAATATGAAGTTTAATGGAGAAAGAAGGCAAGAATCTCCGAACTGGTTAGATGAAGTGGAAAGCGAAGTGAATTCCTGTACTAAAAAAATATAAATAAATCGGGAAATGATTGTGTAAATTGTCTATTTTATTATCTCGCCAATTAATTTAAGGGTATTTGTTTTGTAATGTAAGGCGCTTCGTTTAATTACCTTTGCCAAATAATATACATTTGCATAAATTATGTGTGGCCCAAAAATAGGTCTTTTCACAGGATTATTTCGGTCCTTTATCTATCATACATATTTAACACATAACTTTTTACAATCTACAATCAGAGAGAATCTAGCGGGGATAACTTTTAATGGGTCTTTTTGCTACTTTAAAACAGAGTACTACTAATTGCGGATCTCAAGGCAGCGCTATGTTTGTGTTTGTTTTTAAATAGAACCCCCTCGAATGAAAATCAAATCCATAACTAATTGTATCTGTATCAATCAGAGGCTATTTATCCCAATGCACTGCGATAGACTGAACTTTGAAAATATTTAAATTTATAATTATAAGTTAAATAATGAATATCAAGAATTGATGACTTGATTAAAACAAAACCTACAATTTACTTAAGGACTGGTCTTTATTTATACGCAGTGTCAGGGCACCCGTAATGGGCTTTTTTGCAATAACATCTTTTAGTACATCTACATACTATATATAATATCTATATAGTATATTAAAAGGTTAAAATAAAACAATCAAGCCTTTGTCACTTATTTATTTGAAGATTGAATTTTAAATTGAATATTTAAAAAACATGAAATTAGATTTTTTTAGGTTATCATGATGACATTCTCTAACATTATTCAAGACATACACGGTACACACAAATAAATATACTTAATAAAGATTTTTGTCGCTAGATTACCAACCAAAAGTAATACATACAATATTAGTATATAAAATAACTTGTGCAGTTTAATTAAAACTGTTATAAGATTTTTAATAATAGAACAAAAATTTTTACCATTACAGGTGATATATGTGTTAACATCCCGCAAAATCTACTATAGATATTTGGAAGAGTTTTTTGATTGATAACGTTAATTGATTAATAATTTAATTATTTAAACATCTTGTAATCCAGATACAATAATCTAAGTATTTTTAAAAATATTATTTTAAAAGAAATAGCTCTTATTTCATACTAACATCAATGAACACATCTCTACGAATATTTGGCCATATTTTGAGCAGCCTTTGAAAGCAATAACACGACAACAATTGTAATTTGTGACATAATATATTAAACGTGACTAAATCATTAACTTGTTAAGTATTCAAGTTAATACTAAAAAATATATAATTTATAATAGCTAGTTCTCCATTAAGTCATTTTGACTAGATCTGCATTTTGAATCCTGATTATTAAATAATTACAAATATACTCCA
The DNA here is from genome assembly GCA_032432895.1 of Dryadula phaetusa. NCBI lineage: Eukaryota > Metazoa > Arthropoda > Insecta > Lepidoptera > Nymphalidae > Dryadula > Dryadula phaetusa. The sequence continues at coordinate 740,581 of JAOYRS010000027.1, forward strand.
TTATAACGACGTTACAATTTCCTTGCAAAGGAAGCCACGTCCTTACTACCTCGTACATTAAACATGCCGAAGCAAAACTACAGTCGCTTGTACATACACCCTGACACTCGTTATTGGTCGATGAACTTTAGTACAAATAATAAAATTTAATTCAACATGGACAATTTAGATTTATCGAGAAACTTTTTAAATACAGAATTTATTTAAACATGCAATATTTTTTTATCTCATAAGAACAACATGAATTACTTTCCACACACATTTAACATATTTATATATGAAATTTCTTAAAATATCGCTACATACATAGTAAATACTATTTCTACTATATGAAAATATTCCTATTATATAATCTGACATGGACTGCAATATCATCTAGGAGACAAAAGAAATAATCATGAAAATTTCGATATAAAAAAATTATATGCATTCAAACACTAACTGCTCACGTTAACAACAAGTAATAAAGGAATGATATATTATTAATATCTTAAATAAAACACATATTTTATGTAATTATAATAAGAAAGCTATACAGCTACTTAGGCCTGTAGATTGCTATATAAGCTAGATAAATGCAGCTCTTACTGGTCATAAGACGATTAGCTATGGCGAAAATGCTTGGAATAATTGACAAATACATAAACCTATTAGTGCCTTTGTTTAATATATATAGAAAAACACAAAATAGCAACTTTACCTACCTACATAAAATCAACTGTGATATATATATTTTAGACTTACATCATAAAATATACTAAGTTACTGCTGCTACTCGTACTGTATTAAAATATTTTTTTCTTTGTATGTGCGGAAAACCCAGATACGCATCCATAAATGATTTGATGATTTTTTTGATTTTATGGCCGCTCCTACATTCTTGACACAGTTGGTCATATTTGTGAGATCACTGTTGTCAAGCAATGTCACACTTTATCAACGCTCTACATATATTTACTCTTTAACGTGTAACGTAATTTATGGCAACCCCTAATTATTCGAAATAAACAAATTGAATTAACATTACCGCTTCAAAATCAAACAAGTAACAAGCATTATTTGTAGGCAAAATGCATATGAAGTATCTGGAATAATTTGTATTACTTATAATAAAATCATATATTGAAGCCCTAAAATGAGCACCTTCATAGCATTTTGTATATCTTTGGTGCAAATAATGGCACGTTTTTTCTAACATAACATATAAAAATAAGTACAGAGTAATTTAAGCATACAAAAATAAACACACAGAGAGCACAATAAAAGAGCTTAATAAAATTAAGATGTAGTTACAATATCACGAGCTATTATACTGAGATATGATTTTGTTTCAGAAATATCTATTATTTTTTAATATTAATATATTCTGACGATATTTCACCAAATTGGTTTTATAGATACCTACCAACATTTATTTTTATTTTAATTATTATCTTGTAATTATATCAATGATAGGTCTAGAATATTTTCTTTAGAATATTAGGCCAAAAAACTTATTCTTAAAGTAATCATATTAAGTTTTTTACCCATCTAACCAAACAAAGATCAATATCGTTTATGATTAGAACTTTCAATACAAGATTTAAATTTTTAAATATAACATTTTGAATATTATTGGATGCATAAGTTCAAAACGTAATTTTTAAATTATTTATATTTCTTATCCTAACGATTTAGGTATAAAGGTGGTGGTGGTAGGTGTCAGCAACCTTTAGAATTGAAAAAGTTAAAAATGATAAATTACATAATTTTTAAAAAGCCACAAAAAATACTCGCCTACAAATATTTTTTGTTATTACTAACATAAAAATATCTAATAAAATATTTGATTTTCATGATTTTTACACATTTTAAATGAAACTATTTTAAACGGATTAATCGCTTATATGAAAATAAATAATACCATAAAAAAAGTATTTTCGGATACCAAAATATAAGCGAATAATCCGTTTAAATTAGTTTCATTTAAAATAGATATCATTTTTTTCATCAATTAGTAGTGTTTTCAATAGTGGCTACAATCAATTCATAGTTATTTTTTAAGTTTTTATTGTAAAATAAATAATATGTGCCAATGGAAGAGCAGCAGCTTCACATTAAAAAAACTCATGTGGGTCGCAAGTCGCAGATTGCCCACCCCTGGCATAGGGACATTTATGTAAATTATAAATATAAACAAAATTGACAACAAGAACAAATAGAGAGTCTAAAAATAGAACCTATGTTTATATAATTTTGTGCAACATATTTAATGAATTACATACTAATTCTAGAAATCTCTGACGTTAACAACTAAATGAGTAAATATAGTGCTCATTCATTAAAAAAAGCAAAAAATATACTTTATCGATAACGTTACGTATTATAATATTTAATTTTCAAAACATATATATACTAAGTACGTAGTGTCTTGACCCTAGGTACTCTCTGTCTACCCTGCTGTGCGGTATAAAAGCATGAACTAAAAAAAAAATTAACACTATAATTTTAAAAATCATTAAAACACATTTGATTCTGCATAAAACACACCTGATAATAACTTTAACATTAGAATATAAGCTGAAAACGGTCATTGAAGCATTCCTATTTACATGATTTTATTAGCAATGTTATTTTGACCTTCTACGTACCGTACGATTGGTTTGAATACGAATGATTATTAAATTTTTTTCAACTATTTTTGTTTTTAATATTTTTCTTATATTAAATTACTTTCATAATGACATATCTAGTTATAATTTAAAAATTAAAACTTTGCATGCACAACTGTTATAATATATTTACGAATTACAATAAGACACAGTAAACACGAGGCGAACACCGGAGTTAGATATCTAACACAGCCAATTGCAAATATACACAGCTCGACAATATTTACAATTGAAAGGACAACGCTTGTTATATGTATTTAGTGTATTTAAAAGTAACATTAATTTTAATTGAATTAAATTAATAAATAAAATGATTGTTTTTTTATAAGTGTTTGTTAGGAATGGTTAAAAAAATATATTTCCATTTTTAATTAATACATACAAACAAAACTATTCAAAAGAAAGCCATTTCGAAACACATTTGATGATAATAACATTAACATAAGTAATAAAAATGGAGTTCTATCAATATGTAAATAAAGTCGAGAAACGTTTAACACTCTCATAAATATTACATTAATAAATTTATAATAGAGATCTGCCATTCTACATATTAAATAATGATTCAAATATATGCCCACAAAATACTTCAAGTTTTTATTTCAAATACTTCTGTAATTATTTTAAAGACAAATGCTTAATTTTATACTGGGATATGTTAATTCCCACAATTTAAGGAATTATACTATTATTCAAAAATATGATAGTACTGTTTTTTTTTCATATATCACTAGCTATTTTTATACAATCTTCATCTAATGACAAGAAATAGATAAAATTTTGATCTTATTGAGTAAATACTTCTTTCTCATCAGTAAATAATTTGACAGTGCTAATTTAAAAATAACTAATAATTTTACACAGTATATCACAAGAAATAAGTAAATGCTTAAGTTTAACAATTTCAATGTAACTATATTTTTAATTGCGTTAATATGTATCTACTAAATAAAACAACTTTTGTCACTGAATATAAATAGCTGGTACAAGATACAATCTATTTAGGATTAAACGACAAACAGTTGTTATTTATTTCTAATAAAATGCATTGTTTGCGTTTGAAGTGTTTTTTTAAAATGTGTTATAAACAATATAATTATAGTGCAACAAACTTTACAACCATGTCCCATTAAATTACTATGCGCTATTGACATGAGCCTGCAAACATATTTCTTTTATCCATTGATCACAAGAAAACTATACTAGAAAAAAAGTTTATAATAATATATTTGAAAACTACGTTTGATTAAAAAAGGTCGCAAACACCTCTTCATTCGAAACAAGATGTAAGCCACCTTTTATACAACCCTCAATGGTACCAACAATTTCACGACAAGGATGCCAATATCAACTTAAATTATAATCAGGCTGAATACACTAATACCTTTGTGATTAGGCTGAATGTGTCAATACCTAAGCCTTGAAATACTGTGGGAACTCATTAGAGATGGCTCTGACAAGCGCCTGGTCGTCGCGGCTGGAGTCACCTTCCTCGCAGAAGATTCTAGCATAGCATCGCAGTAAGTCATCTCGGCGGTGTAAGTGTGAACCGTACTCGGTATTGCGGATTATACCTTGTAGTATTTTAAGGTACTGTTGACGACGCTGGAAGTTGTAAATAATTAATATTAGTGTTTAAGTCTTATTATATTTAATTTAAGATTGTGAAAATTTCAGAATTTGTGTAACAATAAACATTATTTTGAATAATAATTATTGAAAAAACATATAAAAATTTAAACGCAGCGGGATACTTATACGTTTTTTCAATAATGTTTTCTAATTCTAAGTGTGGAATAACACTTTAAAAATAGTAAATATATTGTATAATATTTAATGTTTTTTTTATATATAGTCTTAATTTTTATAATAAAATGCGACAGATTGATTGATGATCAATCAACATTAAGTCACAATGGCATTTGCTTGAAAAAACGCCAAGGTAAATAATTTAACTAGGTAATAAGGTTTTGACTTTCGCCATATTTCAAAAATGTATTTTCGAATATCATTTGCAACCATATGCTTCCGCAGTAGAGTCCCATTGGGTAAAAATAAATGTCTTTTAGCGGACACCATGATTTAATACATAAAAACCAAATTTAATCTACGACATGCAAAAAGTCATTAACATACTATTTCACTTACAACATCGCCAGGAGATAGATCAGCGAGCTGTCTCACAATAATGTCAATGGCGACTTTGACGTCATTTGTGTAGAAATGTTCTGCGGTTTTCTTACGGCTGAAGAGGTCTATAACGAGTTTTAGTACAGAGTGCGCGGGCTCCGGTTCATGGTCGAAAATGTGTACTGGATCCTCTGTTAAAAGTAATATGGTAAATATCATTAAACACGTGATTTTCAAAATAAATAGTTAAATATTTTTTAAAAAAAAAGAGCACTGGCAAATGGTACGGAAAATTAAAATCATGCATGATGAGACGTCGCGAAGTTCATTTGCAGTCTAGTGCTCTGTATCTGTGCAGGGGCACCACGATCGCGTGTGAGCAGGTCTTGAACGTGAACACATGAAGTCACATTTATTCCTTGATATCATATGCGCATCGGTGAACATACGTGAATTATGACATCATATGTGGACGAGTAAAATCACATGTGGCCCAAGATGTCATATGTGGATGAGTAAAATCACATATGGCCCAAGGTATCATATGTGGACCAGTAAAATAACATGTACGTCAAGACGTCATATGTGGATGAGTAACATCACATGTGGCCCAAGGTATCATATGTGGATGAGTAAAATCACATGTGGATCATGGTGTCATATGTCAACGAGTAAAATCACAACGTGATTTTACTAAGATGTCATATGTGGATGAGTAACATCACATGTGGCCCAAGGTATCATATGTGGATGAGTAAAATCACATGTGGATCATGGTGTCATATGTCAACGAGTAAACCACGTGTGGGCCAAGGTATCATATGTGGATGAGTAAAATCATATGTGGGCCAAGGTATCATATGTGGATGAGTAAAATCATATGTGGGCCAAGGTATCATATGTGGATGAGTAAAATCATATGTGGGCCAAGGTATCATATGTGGTCGAGTAAAATCATATGTGGGCCAAGGTATCATATGTGGATGAGTAAAAACATATGTGGGCTAAGTTATCATATGTGGATGAGTAAAAACATATGTGGGCTAAGTTATCATATGTGGATGAGTAAAATCACATGTGGATCATGGTGTCATATGTGAACGAGTAAACCACGTGTGGGCCAAGGTATCATATGTGGATGAGTAAAATCATATGTGGGCCAAGGTATCATATGTGGATGAGTAAAATCATATGTGGGCCAAGGTATCATATGTGGTCGAGTAAAATCATATGTGGGCCAAGGTATCATATATGGACGAGTAAAATCATATGTGGGCCAAGGTATCATATGTGGATGAGTAAAATCACATGTGGATCATGGTGTCATATGTGAACGAGTAAATCACGTGTGGGCCAAGGTATCATATGTGGATGAGTAAAATCATATGTGGGCCAAGGTATCATATATGGACGAGTAAAATCATATGTGGGCCAAGGTATCATATATGGACGAGTAAAATCACATGTAGGTCAAGATGTCATATGTGGATGAGTAAAATCACATGTGGGCTAAGATGCCATATGTGGATGGGTAAAAACACATGTGGGCCAAGGTATCATATGTGGTCGAGTAAAATCATATGTGCGTCAAGATGTCATACGTGGATAAGAAAATCACATGTGGATCATGGTGTCATATGTGAACTAGTAAAATCACATGTGGGTCAGGATGTCGTATGTGGATGAGAAAAATCACGTGTGGGCCAAGGTATCATATGTGGTTGAGTAAAATCATATGTGCGTCAAGATGTCATACGTGGGTAAGGAAATCACATGTGGATCATGGTGTCATATGTGAACTAGTAAAATCACGTGTTGTCCAAGGTTTCATATGTGGGCCAAGATGTCATATGTGGATGGGTAAAATCACATGAGGACCATGGTGCCATATGTTAGCCACATACGGCACCACGGTCTACATGTAATTTCACTTTTCACATATGAATTTACTCGTTCACATATGACATCATAGTCCACATGTGATTTTACTTATTCACATATGACATCTTGGCATATCTTATCTTGGTCCATATGTGATTTTACTTACCCAAATATGTCATCTTGGTTCACATGTCATTTTCCCATCCACACATGCCACCATGGTTAACAAATTATTTTACTCGTCCACACATGATATTATGGCCCACATATGATTTCACCCTCTAAACATGCCACCATGGTCCACATGTGATTTCACCTATCAAAATACGTCACTATGGTACACATGTGATTTTACTCGTCCACATTTATATTATGGACCACATAAGAATTTACCCTTCACATATGCCTCCATGGTCCACATGCGGTTTTACTCATCCAAATATATGTCATATTTATATATCGACCTACATGTGATTTTACTCATCCACATACGACATCTTGGCCCACACGTGATTTTACTCGTTCGCATATTGCACTATGATCCACATAGTTCCAACTTGGGTACCTGCATTTTACAGGACGCTACCCAGCTGTGTAGAGGAATTGTATTACACCCCATACCATCTCAGGGAATTATATTTAAAATCAAATATTCAACATACCTTCACGATTGAGCAAGAGAAGCACTTTTTCACAGAATGTTTTTGCATTATCCATAGTCTCCAATGCATTGAGAAGTAAATTTTCAAAGGGATTTTCAAATTGAAGATTATATGCAAGGAGAAGAGTCAGGAATAAATCCGGTATCTGCTCATCTACATCAGTTTCTGGTGGGTTCTCTATAAGCTCAAGGAGAAATTGTGCAAATTCCACTCCAAGTTGTTCTGAAATAATTATTAACTTTAATTGGATGGTATAAAGTTTTACAATACAAACAAACATATAGAAAAAGACTTTTATTAGGACCTTGAATAAGTTCTCGTTGTATTTTTTTTCAAAAAAAAAAGTTATTTAAAATACAATGCTTACAATGACATTACTCAAAGTATTGTCCATCATTAGAGACCACTTTCTCCCATCTCTCTGGTAGCAGTTGAATCCTCCGTCGGAAAATTACTCATCTTTCGAGGCAATCAAGCCATTTTACGGCTTCTTCAAAAAGCGAAGCGCTGCTCGCTTAAATCGTGCGCCATCGACCGAAACAAGTAATCAGAGGGGGCTATGTCCGATGAATAAGGTGGGTGGGTAGAACTTCCCATTGAAGTGTTTCCAGGTAAGTTTTGACTGGTTTTGCCACATGTGGCCGAGCATTATCATGTAATAAAATCACTTTGTCGTGTCTCTGCTCGTATACTGGCCGCTTTTCTATCAGAGCGCGACTCAAACGTATCAATTGAAGTCGATAGCGAGCTCCCGTGATAGTTTCATTAGGTTTAAGCAGCTCATAATAAATTACGCCCCGCTGATCCCATCAAATGCAAAGTAGCTTAGAACCATGGATATTTGGTTTAGGCGACGATGTTGATGCGTGACCCGGCATACCCCACGATTTTTTCACTTTGGATTGTCGTAGAGAATCCAATTTTCATCCCCAGTGACGATACAGTGCAGAAAACCTTTTCTCTTTTGTCGTCTAAGCAACAATTCACACATGAGAAAACGTCGCTCAACGTCTCTCGGCTTCAACTCATACGGCACCCAATGTCCTTGCTTTTGGATCATTCCTAACGCTTTTAAACGTTTTGAAACTGTTGACGCATCTACTTGTAACGTTTTCCCAAGCTCTACTAACGTCTGACATGGATCTTCTTCGAGCAATGCCTCCAATTCCTTGTGTACAAATTATGTCGGTGCTCCAGAACGCTCTTTGTCTTCAAGATCAAAATGATTACTTTTGAAGCGCCTAAACCCGTCTCTACACGTTGTATTCGACAAAGCATTGTCACCATATGTCTCAACGAGAATTCTGTGTGCTTCTGCTGCAGTTTTTTTCTGAATGAAGCAGTGCAATAAAATTCCCCGCAAAAATACTTTATTTGGCACAAAAGTACACAATTTCACAAAAGGCAAATAAATATGTAGTTGATACTGTGGTAAACTCTATTCTACTATGAATTGAGGTTACATATAGCCCTACTTTGGTGATTCGTTACCGTACGAAAATCAAGGCACCGAGTGCCGCAACGCCATCTTTCAAAAAACAGCGAGAACCTCATGGTCCTATTATTTTTTAGTTAAAACATAATGTAAGTATATAATAATAATATTTTTTTATTTTATATGCCTATAGAGAGGTAATTTATTACTACGAAACTATACACAATTTCCAATAAATAATCGTTATGATACTTATATAGTAAAGTTTATGTAAGTGTAGAAGTATTATATTGATTTCATGGTTGGTCAATTTTATTTGAATTTTTTTTAGTTTTCTTTTTGGTTTACTAGAAAACGAGTCGCCGACAAACGTTTAGTTTTTATTGTATTATAATTTAAGGTTGATAAGCAGTCTTTAAATGCTATTATTTATTATGTTTTACCGAATGAAATATAAATATAATTTAAAACTGAAAAACTATTTTAGTTACTTTGGTTGATCTGTGGTTAGTTTTCATACAAAATATAAGTAGTTTAAACTTAATGTATTAATATATTTGGGGAAAAATCATTCGCTCGTATAAATGAATATCAAAAAAACCTAAAAATAATCTACCCATATACATTTTTGTAGGTCGGTCGTGGCGTAACGTATTTTTCTTATATACAAGCGAGGCCGATCGTGGCGCAGTGGATTCCCACTCGGGGCATGATTATGTTTGAATTATGGTTACTTCTCAGTTCATTACAAAGCGCAGCGTTCAGTTCCGCCGTTAAACACGCAATGTCCCTAATTCAGCGGAAGGCGACTTCCTTTCTTCCCTGCTTGATTGAAACGTGAAACACCACAACTCACCAAAATGCGTAACAGGCAGCTTGTCGGCCATAGACAGCACCATAGACAACAAGAGCGCAGAGTGAGAGAGGCGGCCGACGGCGCGCGGGTTGTCGCGCATGTCGCGCGCTATCTCCGCGGGCAGCGCGGACAGCGCCAGCGTCGCCAGCGCTGTGCGCTCTAGACCGCACATCACACCGAACGCCTGGAATACAATATGTCAATCAACATTAATCGATAGAAATATAAACTTAACTGATTGCTGTCTGTCCAAGGAATCATTGGGAGCATTTTCAAATGTAATAAACTCCAAAAAATTAATTCTTCAATTTTTTAAATGTTTGTCTATGCATTTGCGCACTATAATCTCGAAATGGCTAAAACTAATTAAAATGCATTTTTCACTAGTGTATTTTAGTAATCTTCCGTCACATACCTTTAGAGTTTGTTTTTTATGAATCGGTTCCTAAATAAGAAAATAAAAATGTTCTTATCACCGCAGGTGATTTTTTCCAGACAATGATTATTTATTTATTTATTAGGGAAACATACACGGATATCGTATATTACAACTTAATACAATCATAATAATTTAACATTTATGCCAGTTAAGTTTCCACTACTGTTTTAACAGGGAAGTGGACTAATTTTGTTGTTACACAAAATATAACTATTTATGACAAAGTAAAATTTGAACATAATATGGTTATGGTTAATTACTAATAAGTATAAGTATTTTATAAGTATTATAGTGTAAGAGATCTGAGAATAAATGGATATAGACCGGTGTTAGGCTTATTAAAATAATTTGTTCTACAAAATTGTAATAAACTAACATTTCTGGGATTTGAGAAAGTTTCCATAATAGACAAATTGTAATTTTAACTATATTTTTAAAAGCAAATTTCGCTAGCCGAAGAAGTCGGGTATCTAATACAGCTACAAACATATGTAAACATCTCTTTTATCACTGACTTATTGACAGGTAACATAGTTATAACTACTGCGGGTAGAATGTTGTATTGTAGCTTGTGATAGCGTGTAAGGGAACACAACATTTTTTTATTTCTCGAAATTTGGGAATGGAAGATGTCAGGATTTTACCCGTGTTATAATTGAAACAAGTGAAACAAAACTAGTGAAATATATAAAACACTTCTACTTCTTTTATTTTTCAATGAGCGACTGATTGACAGCGCACAATCATAAAGAATGGCAGTAGAAAAACAGACCTGAAAGCGATCATATGGATTTCTTATAAATATATTGAAATAATGTTCACACACATTTGTAACAAACAAATGAAACTATGGCAAGATAATAATGGGCCATTCAAAAATTACGTCACACAAATTACATGATTTTTGAGGTCTTCCCCGTCCTTGTCATAACGGGTCATATTTGTGAAACAAGCAATGCTTACCCTTAACGCAATTTATTATGGCCCCTAATGGTAATAAAGCCAAGCTCAAAAAGTCTACACAAAACTGTTGGCTATAGACTCGTAAAATAATTAATTTACAACTAAATATCACCTGCAAAAGTAATTGTCGTAAGGGCCAGCGTGTTTCCATCTGATAGTACTGCACTAAGGTGGTTACATAAGCGTAGCGGTGACTGCTGAGCACGTGTTGAGATATGTTTACATCAGCATTGGACTGGAAAAGAGTTTAATTTAACGTATTTTTCTTATATACCGTCGAGGGACAGCCTCCGACTGTAAACGCGATAGTTTGTCGGTTCGATTCGTACTGGGGGGAATAATTGTAAATAAATTATTTCCACATCCTCACTCTGGTTAGACAAAGCGAGGCAATGACTTTCGCAACTCAACATGCAATGTGTCGATTTCTGCGGAAAGCGGTCTTGACTTTAGGTACTTCCTGTCTACCCTACTATGCGGGATAAAAGCGTGAAGCTAAAGAGTATAGGCAGAGAGAACCTAGTTTTAATTTACTCCAGGTGCTATATTAAGTACAAAGTGGAATTTAATGTTGAACACACCATGCCAAACGGACCCAAGAAAATGTTTAAATAACAAATATCTGTATGAACAGACAATCAATCACGATCAAACGAGTTTCGAATTTTACATTTCTCCCTAAGCTCTCTTGTAAATATAAAACTTCTATACTCCAAAGTAGGATAGACAAAGCGAACCTAATATCAAGAGTATTCGAGACATATATCTAGTGTCAAAAGCCAGAACTTAACATTGCCCTTTGTTTTTACCGGAGCACAGAAATGAAGATAAACCAGAGAAGTTAAATTTATTAAACATTTTTCTTACCATAACAGATATAAGTTCCAACAATTGTGTCTGTATGTCATGAGCATCATCATGTAAAGCCCAACCTCGTTGTTGCGCATCATTTGCTGCTTTAGACAAAGCATTGAGAGCAGTCATCATTCTTAGAGCATCAGGTGCAGCGTCTATGGCATTCTTTGGGCAAGTTATATTGCTATTGGCTTCTCTTAGTAATGCATCTATTATAGATCTTGCTGCACCACCTGGTAGAAATTCCTATAACAAAATTTAAATGGGTAAATGAAACCAGCCCTGCTAGTCGGTAGTAGTAAGATTACATAGCTTTTTATTAATTATATTATGAGTTAAGAAATTTGGCACTTACAGTTTAGAAAAAAAATGTGGCATTTCAATAATAAAACAATAAGAATAATTCAAAAAACCTTATATTGAAATTGTTTTCATTTATTAATAATCATATAAAGAATAAAATATATTCTTTTTAAAAATATATATTTATAAAATGTTTAGTGAAATTTAATGAAATATGAGGAAGTAAAATCATAATATTGCTTTTCTATGTTATGCAAATAATCTTCAACTTACCCTGAGGGAGATTAATACCGTTTCAACAGCTACTTTAGACATATCATGGCTAAGTTGAGTCTCTTTACGAACAGCTTGTACTATTTCATAGATGGCATTTGGTTTGATGCTCTCACTGCTGTCTTGACTGTCATCTTGGTTGTCAGTATCTGATGATAACTGATTGCATGTTGACTTGGCACTTGCAGCCTTTTTATCATCATCAATTTCTAATCAAGACATAAGTAAGTAAAAAATCAATCAATTTTCAATAAGTATTCAAGTACAATGATATAAATTACAAGCATAATAAAATACAATTTCCCTATAAGTAACTTAAAAATATCATAATACTATTAGTAAATCAAATGTACATATATTTTTGAAAAGCATAAAATAAAATATTTTGATTGATGTAAAATATTAACATACCTTTAGAAACTGAAGAACTGTTTTGAGATTTAGAAGGCGATGAACATGTTTGCTTTTCTTCAGATATTTGTTGTTGAGAAACAACTGGCCTTAGATCAAAACAAGGTGATACTCCATTAGGTGGAGTACTGTCATCTAGTCGTGGAGGAGGTTTGGGTGCAGCTTGCTTTTTGCTAGAAGGTTTCACTATTATCTGAAGTTGTTTTTTCTTTTCATTTAATCTCATTAAAAGTTCTTGTTTTTGTGAAGTCATTGTAGTATTATCATTTAAATTTCTTATACAGTCATTCAGAAATGACAGAAAGAACTCTGCCTCAACCTGTAAAATAAAGCAATGAATGTTATTTAGAGCAAAATTATATTATTGTAAGTGGTAATTAGTTGAATGAAGCAAATACCTTGACTGCAGCTACGTAATTTGAAGGTACGAAACCAACATGACCTTTTCTATTAACAACATGCCACCAATTTCTCTGTTTAGTATTACTCTGCTGAAGAAAAAAGAAGTCTCCTTCCGTAAAGCTTAACGTTTTAGCTAATGTTGCTTCGAAATCATATAACGCCGTAAGCATTTCCATGTCATCTAATAAAATAATATGATTAAAAAGTATCGTACAATTGAACAGGATTAAAACATGTAATTAAAGTAAATTCATTATACCAATACTCTGTTGGCCGTCACCCATTTTAAACAATATATTATAAGTAATATGATTTGTATGATAAACCACTATAAGTTTGCTTAGATTTTTACAAATAAAAATGTATTTATTAAACGATAAATCAATTTTTTAAATGAACGCTCTTTTAGTTCGTTACTGTTAAATTATGTGCGACTTCACAAATTGATATAAAATCACCAACAAAAGGACTTATTAACGCGATAAATTCAAAATGTTTTTAATTATATATAACGTTTTCTTTTCATTTTCCGGAAAACCAAAAGATATTTCTTTTAAAATGACAACATACGAATATTATTGCCAGCCGTAAATTATGACATTACATATTAAATTAAAAGTAATAAGCTTGAAACGAATTTAACTTAACGATAAAATAAAAATAAGGAATATAAATGCTTTTTGAAAGCGTTATTTAATTTTAGCTAATAATAATAAATATATGACTTAAAATGAACGGAAGGTTTTTTTATAAGTTATTACTATTACATTACAAAAGTAAAAGTACATTGTAATTTTTATCTTATTAACAAAGACAAATTAAAAGACAAAAAGACAAATGATTTATTGCAATTTGATAGTTATTTTATATGTTATATTTAAACTCTAGTTTTCTGGTTACTTCTACAGCCAATACTTTATGACTTTCCTTTGTGTGATTATTAATGTGTAAAAATACTTCAAAAATTCTATTTATCAATTTTTTGTGTTGATGGCTTTTGAAATAAGCAATTAAATTAAAAAAATATATATTTTTTACAACAATAACTATAAATTAACAGAAACAACTATCTAAAAAGATTTAAATAATATATTTATTTGGTCTTCAATTTTAATAATATTGACCTTAAATGCGCAAATTATCATGTCGAAAGTCGAAAGATATCTTTAAAATGGCTAAGCGTATCCCATATTCAATTGTTACTGCAATTCTGACGAAGTCATGGCATACATATGAAATATTATGCTATTATTGTACATAGGTATAAACATCGACGTCTAAATATGTATTAACATGTATTACTTACGTAAATGTTTTCCTTAATTCAAGGTAGGGTAAGTACCGTGCCCCATTTAAATTGGTCACAAAAAAACGTTCTTTTCAACTTTACTCTTTTTCCATCATAGCGGGACAGTCATAAAAAATAGTTTTAAGGACTTTCTCCATTTTAAATCCGAAATGAAGGTCTTTGGCTTTATTAAGACCAAGAAACCCTCAGAGCGGTTTTAAAGTGTTATTCCACATTTAGGATTAGGAAACATTTTTTTTGAAAAAAACATAAAAATTTGAACGCAGTGGGGTTTGACCCCGCGCCTCTTGGAAACCGTCTAAGCGCTCTGACTTATATAATCACTCCACCTTTCACTTTGAATAAATTAAATATAATCACTCCACCTAGTGTCTATTTCATAACTATTTTACTTTATTAACTTTATAATAATTTTACAAATAGAGTGAGTGAGTCTCATTTAAAACTAGATACAATTAATAAATTTCGAATTATCGTATATTAATGTTTGAAAATCGTCACCTTGACGTATATTAGATTTATCACGTCACATTTTGTATAGGTCAGAATTATGACATAGTTCCTAATGGCTCAGAGGCCAAAATTGGTACCCAGAGTAAGTTGTTGGGTCAGAAACATCAGAAACTAGATTATTTTATTATTTTATTATATTTTACAATTAATTGTTTCTACTACGAATATAAAGGCTAGGCTATTAGACTATAAGAATCGGTAATCAAATTTGGTGACAGCGGGTCATTTCGTGGGTTTCAAAGACTTTACGTTTAGGCTTGTTTATTGTATCGTAAGTTAGAAGAAGGGACACAAGGAAATTAGACTTATAGATATTTTTTTAATTTTAGATTTAATGAAATATGTAGTTCTTATTTGTACAAATGTAGTGTATAAGTATATACATTACATTTGTAATAGACAAAGAATTTAGATAGCCTATGTTAGATAGACATAAAAATAACTTATGTTTGTCTTAATTAATTTAATTAAGCATTGGTTAAATGTCACAGTTTGATGTAAATAAAATGAGTATAATATATAATTATAATATTAATACAAATACAGATGTAAGAACTTTATGATAATTTTAATCACAATACTTAGCGGGATGCCCCTAGTTCTCGAGAAATACTTGGCAAGGGGGTCATGAACCTTGTCCTTTTGTAGGTCGGTTATCATTTAATCTAATTATATGAATATGCATTTTACGCAATTTAATGTAATATATTCAATATGTTATCATCACACACTTTTAAAAATTTATAAAAAACGGATCTATTAAAATTACACAGGACGATGAAAACACCTTTGTTTACATTTCTTCAATTGGAATATGTGTGACTGTTCACAGGGGGTTTTATTCTCCTCGGGGATTTTTTATTCTTTCACAATAAAGCGCGAAAAACAATTCGGTTTCTGCATACAATTCTCACCTCGTCCACATTCATTAACCTATTTCGTTTATTGTTTATACTTTATTATTATATATTAAACATTTTGTTTTTCGTATCGTCGGTTGGTTGGTGGTTGGTTGGTGGTCTGACTGTCAAAGCGATCGATTATGGGTTCGATTCCCACACGAGGGAATGATTATATTCGAATAATTTTCATTCCCCCAGTCTGATAAGACAAAGAGTAGCGTTCTGTTTTGCTTTTCCTCAATACACAATGACTTGAATTCTGTGGAAAGCTAAATACGCAGTGTCTTGATACTAGATACTTTCTGCCTATCCTGGTATGCTCGATAAAAAAGTGAATTTAAGGAATGTATAGACAACACTTCATATATTTTTTTACTGTTGTAGAATAGACGGAGAAAGCCAATTTCTAAAGACACTATGATCTCAATTTTCTTATTATTTTTAAAAATCTTTTTTTAAAAAAAAAGTCAAACGGGCAGAAGGGCTACCTGATGGTAAGTGGTTAGCTTCGCCCATGTACATTAGAGTTGAAGATGCATTGCTGGCCTTGGGCAGGTAGTAAAAAGAGATGAGGGAAATGATGGGTGGGAATAGGGAAAACGGGTTTACATGACATCGAACCACAACATTTCATCAGTCATTTGGCGCATCGTTTTTGTCATGATAGTGGTCGCGAGATAATCGGGGAATTAACTTCCTACCACCAAGTGACTGGGATACTGGGATACGCCTCTTACGAAACGTTATCCAGAAGCGGAGGGGAATTGTATTCTATCCCGTCCCTTCACAGGGAAAAGATTGTGTTTTAGATCTGGAAACCCATCACCGTGCTTTTTCTAACTGGTATGAGCTAATTTCATCAACAAGTTGTATATTCAACTGCCATACGGGGGAATCGAACCCCTAACCCGTTGAGCGTGTTTACTGCATATCCCGTCTTCAGCCAGATTCAATCTCAGTAAGCCGCAACGGTATCGCAGCGCAGTATATAACTAAACCTAATAGTTATTGATTCAAATCTTGTTCGGAGAATTAGAGGAGTGTGTATAATAAATAAATGTACTTTGGACTTATTTTGATAACATCGAATACAAAGAATATTTGAAATGTCACAATTAATAACATTGTTTAAGTAGCAAATGTGAAATATATTTGACACGTCTTTTATTCAAAGGACGATACATGAAGTGATTAAAGACATATACAGAATAATGAACTAATTTATTTTATGTTAGGTATCTCAAGTACAAAGAATAATAAAAAGGTAAAAATGTAGGTAAATACTATATATCCTAGAAAATATGTATGAAACATCACTGTGGTGTCGCTATTAAATATCTTTATAGATAAAAGATAAAAAAGAAAGAAAGATATTTTAATATTTTCATGTTTATGTGATGTATAAAGTAATGTGTAGTGTCATTCAATATGCATCATCAATAGAGTATAAAGACAAAGAAAATTTATTGTATATTTTTATAAGCTTCACACTTTTCACGCTCTCATAGAAGAGTAGACAGAAAGTACCTAGTAGTAAGTAAGTAGTGTTAAGACACTCTGCATTCCACTTCCCACCGAATTCGACATATTGAGTATTGAATGGCTTAACTCAAAGCTGCGCTTTGTCTGAGCAAGATAATGGAGATAATTTAAATAAATAATAATCAGACGCTGTTCAACTAAGGCACGACCGGCTCCTATTGTATGATATATTTGGAATTAAAAACTTTCTAAATTTCTTGAATATTTATAATATTTTTTTATTTTGATTTCTTCTTAATTGTTAGAAAATCAGACATTCATTAATGTAAGAGAGATAAAAGAATGAAATTTATAATATTTTTATTTTATCTTAGTAATATGTACATAATATTTTGTAGTTAATATTAGATTTTAAATACACATTCCTCTACATATTTAGTACAACACGAGTTCATTTTTGTTGTAATTTGTTTACACTGTATCTATAAGTTAACCAATAATATACATATGTAAAACTAAAATATCCGTAATTTAATATTTATCTGTAAAAACATTCATTAAATAAGTAGGTATTACATTCAGATTCATATCCGTAAATCCATTATATTATAAAGACTTCCCCGTTTTTATGAATACGTCAGTAAGAGTATATATTCAAAAGTAAAGTCCCTTATTTATAAATTGCTGTTTTCCTTAAATAAGAGTATAAAATGTCTATAGCATCTTAAGTGCAAATCATTCCTTCAGAACAAGCGTAGAAGAAAAAAGTAAAAATGTTTAAGATATTAATAATCCTAGTGTTAGCGACAGTTGTCGACGAAATATATGGGCAACATTTTATTTTACCAACGTACAGGCCGCCTCCATCAAAACCAATATTTATTCGCACTGTTAGAAACACAGATAACCAAGAACCATTATGGTTGAATCAAGGAGACATACCAAAATCACCAGCAAGTAGCGACCATCCATTTCTACCTAATTATATAGATGACATCAAACTGGACCCAAACACTAGGTATGCTCGCAGTGTCGATTCCCCAAGTGCAAGACGATCTGGTGGTAGCCATAGGACATCTAGTGGCAGTCGGAATACTGGTGCCACTCATCCAGGATATAATCGAAGAAACGCAAGAGACACAGGTAACCAAGAACCATTGTGGTTGAATCAAGGAGACATACCAAAATCACCAGCAAGTAGCGACCATCCATTTCTACCTAATTATATAGATGACATCAAACTGGACCCAAACACTAGGTATGCTCGCAGTGTAGATTCCCCAAGTGCAAGACGATCTGGTGGTAGCCATACGACATCTAGTGGCAGTCGGAATACTGGTGCCACTCATCCAGGATATAATCGAAGAAACGCAAGAGACACAGGTAACCAAGAACCATTGTGGTTGAATCAAGGAGACATACCAAAATCACCAGCAAGTAGCGACCATCCATTTCTACCCAATTATATAGATGACATCAAACTGGACCCAAACACTAGGTATGCTCGCAGTGTCGATTCCCCAAGTGCAAGACGATCTGGTGGTAGCCATACAACGTCTAGTGGCAGTCGGAATACTGGTGCCACTCATCCAGGATATAATCGAAGAAACGCAAGAGACACAGGTAACCAAGAACCATTGTGGTTGAATCAAGGAGACATACCAAAATCACCAGCAAATAGCGACCATCCATTTCTACCCAATTATATAGATGACATCAAACTGGACCCAAACACAAGGTATGCTCGCAGTGTCGATTCCCCAAGTGCAAGACGATCTGGTGGTAGCCATACAACGTCTAGTGGCAGTCGGAATACTGGTGCCACTCATCCAGGATATAATCGAAGAAACGCAAGAGACACAGTTAACCAAGAACCATTGTGGTTGAATCAAGGAGACATACCAAAATCACCAGCAAGTAGCGACCATCCATTTTTACCTAATTATATAGACGACATCAAACTGGACCCAAACAGAAGATATGTTCGTGACGTTAAATTATCAAGAAGCAGTTACATACCTTTTCCATCATTGCCTCAACCTACAGGGCCATATAATCCTTTTCCGCGTCCAGGGCCTTCACGAAATTCTTTTCCTATTTATGTAAATCATTAATTTATTTTATTAATTAATAAATTTTAAAAATATTCTCAATAAAATCATTTTATTTATTTATATATAACTGTAAACTCTCTTAATAATTAATGACATTATGTTAAAAACTTAAAATTATCAATCTAGTCACTTAATACCTATGGAATATGAGTTAGGTATTGTATGGCGTAGAGAAAAGTTTATCGAGGTTACCTGAGTTACAAATCTACACTCACAATTACTGTTCATCCATAGAAATTGTCGTTGCGCAGTTAGGAATTATTTGGCTGTGCCTTGATTATAGTTCGATAGCCACTCAGAATTATATTTAAAAATGTTCACTTTTTCGATTGGTAAGACAAAATACAAAAAGGGTATCAATGGTGAGTGGAGCGACTTCGTGTTATATTCGTTGTTCCTACAAAATTATAATAATTGAGTGCAATTTAAGTTTAATAAACATTTACAAATAAACGCGTCATAAATCCGTAATCTTTTGTTTATTTAAAAAAAATTACAGATGAGTATACTAATAAAATGAAACACGGCAAGGGGCGGATCCAGTCCTCAAAGGAGGTTGTGATAGCACCCACCCAAAAATCTGACCACAAATAAGTCAAAGTTACAGAGGTCTTCACACAAGCAATATAAGGTTGTCAGACCTGTCACGCAAAAACTATTTAATGAATTTTAATAAAGCCATGATTATTATACAATGAAGATGGCAACTTACTCAAAACAGTATTATTATGATATGTTGCCATCTCGCTGAAGATGGCAACATATCGTAATATTACTGTTTTGAGTTACAGTAAAACAGCTATTATAATGGAGTACAAATTCTTTTGAATTGACAGCCATCACTCAAAGAGGTAGTAACTGTTCGAGCTTTCTGTTGAACTTTTCATCCACTGCGTCTGTTAGGAAGTAGGACCCTGGTGTCTTGCACAATGGTGTTGGACTGCGCTGCACCACATTAATTTATTTTGGACTCTTCCAGTAATTTAGTATTTTCAACAAAAAATTATTTATAACCAAAATTTTTAAGGTGATGCTACTGTGTTGTTTCGAGTATCCAAAATTTAGTCCTAAGCACTTAAGTATTCCAAAGGCTGGAAACCTAGGCACACCAAGAGGCGAATGCTTCTGTTTCGGATCACCTCGAAAACCCAGTTAGAAACTGCTGCAAATACACATGTAGCTGATGAATTGCTGTTAGCTGAAGGATTAAGAAGTGATGGTAAAAAAAACCTGTAAGAATCTTTTTGTGTCTTAGCGACACTAAGGTGAAAATACGCCTGGTGAAGGTACACAAATATTTGAGCTGCTAAATGAAAATATCTTGCCATTATGTTAGTATTTAGTGCTCTGAAGTTTACTACAAATTACAGTGGTGACTTCATATTGATGGATTTACGAATAGATTTATCTTAGCAGCATTCGCAGTTAAAAAATTTAAATTATAAACTAACGTGAAAGCGGCTCGCCTCGTTTACTTTAGTTACTTTCATAGTATTCTCTCATATGGCATTATACTTCGAGGTATTGCAGCCGCTATTAATTCAATCTTTGTCATGTAGAAGCTGGTTATTCGCGCCATTTATAATTTAAGTCCTAAAGATTCCTTGAGGCAAAAATTTAAATAAATTAATTAATTGCCTGTTTTATCTCGATACTTCTTTGCTAATGTAATGTATGAATAGAAAATATTAATAATTTTACTAAAAATAGGATTCGAGATTATTCTATATCAAAATATAAAAAAGTTATGAAAAGAAGTTTGTGTGTTAAAGGTTATTACCATATTGCTCGCTCCAGTCTATTCCAAAGGTATCATTGTCACTAATAAAAAATATAAAATTTCTTAATCTACAAAATTTTGATAAGCTACATTAACCAAGTGACACATTTTCTTCAAAGTGAAATGCAAGAAAAGGAAAAGAATTATGACGATAATCTTCTATCTCTTCACGGTGTGGATTTTTTGAAATAATTCTTATATAACTGCTGCCAGTTATATGTAACTAAAAAAACACTATGAGTTTCTTGTGTTTCTTTAACAATATGACTTTAATTTCTAACAAATAATTTACAATAAATAAAAATATCTTTTCATTTACATGCTTTAATTAAACAAATTATATCGTTATCAATGATAGCTTTCTTTGTAAGGTTATCAAAAATACATGTAGATGAGATGGAACAATCATGTAAACAATATTGGAAATTTATTAAAAGTAATTACCCCTAGATTTATAACATATTTATCTACAGGTCATAACAGTTCATATTAGAATTAAATCGTGTGCGTATATAAGGACTGCATGTTTCTATTTATTTTATTAATATAAGCAAACGTAAAGAAAATGAACGCATATACACACTCTTTGTTATTCGTTTTTACCATCTTGGCATCAATATGTGAGGGAAGGCAGCTTAGAGCTCCGCGGAGCATGAAGCACATGTCGAGCCAGCAATTAGCAAGCCAAGAGACTTTTCGCAGCCCAAGAAACGTCGAGCAGCTCTCTAGCCAGCAATTTGCTAGTCAAGAGACTTTTCGCAGTCCGAGAAGCGTGGAGCAATTAGAAAGCCAAGAGGCAAAGTACAGAGACGCGAGGAGCGTAGAGCACTTAACTAGCCAGCAATTAGCAAGTCAGGAGACTCTTCGCAGCCCAAGAAGCGTTGAGCAGCTTTCTAGCCAGGAATTTGCTAGTCAGGAGACCTTCCGCAGTCCAAGGAGCGTGGATCAGTTACACAGCCAAGAGGTAAAGTACAGAGGTGCGAGAAGCGTAGAGTATTTATCCAGCCAGCAATTAGGAAGCCAAGAGACTTTTCGTAGTCCAAGAAGCGTTGAGCAGCTTTTTAGCCAGCAATTTGCTAGCCAGGAGACTTTCCGCAGCCCAAGGAGCGTAGAGCAGTTGTACAGCCAAGAGAAAAGGTACAGAGGCGTAAGGAGTGTAGAACACTTATCTAGTCATCAATTAGCAAGCCAGGAGACTTTTCGCAGTCCGAGGAGCGTGGAGCAGTTAGACAGCCAAGAGGCAATGTATAGAGGTGCAAGAAGCGTAGAGCACTTATCTAGCCAACAACTAGCGAGCCAGGAGAATTTTCGCAGTCCAAGAAGCGTTGAGTTCTCTAGCAGACTAAAAAAGTAGTTAAATTATCATCAATCATTAAGTAGATTGAATCTAAAAAATTTAAACTTTTTCTTTATTAATAAATTAATTTCAAAATACATATTGGTTTGGGGTAGTAATTAAACATTAAATATATGTCAAAGAAACTTTTGTTATTAAATACCAGCGGCCCGCTTGCCGTTTTCCGATACCCGTGCCATCGTCAAGATACTCCGTTGACTGTTTTCTGAAATCTAGACATTGCATGTTGAGTGGCGAATTCAACGTCGCGCTGTCTTACCAGAGCTGAGAAATAAATCAATTTTAAATACAATTTACCGAGTGGGAAACGAGCCCACAATCAATCGTGTTTACAGGCAGACGCTGTCCAACTGCTGCAATATAATTAATAAATAATATGAAAAATATTAATCAAACTTATGATACACTACGTAAAATTATAAGCTTATATAACTAATCGGTTATTATTTTTTGAACTTTGCTCCACTACATTATTTTATTTATAACTTTCAAATATAATAGTTAACTAGTGAATGAATATAGCAATTCAGAGATTGGCATAAAAAAATCACCTCAAAACATTATCTTTCCGTGTTTTACCATTTATAATATTGCAAAAATGCTAAAAAAAAATATTGTTAGCTTACTCTCAGCATCGTTCAGTTTAAATTTTATCAATATATCTTGAATAGGTATCGAGAAAATAAACTTTTTGTTTAAGCATTGTAATCCTCATAACTCACTTCGTTAACGGACACGAAATTATATGTATCTCTATTTCAGATGAAATATTTATTCTCATCCTTGCTTGTAGTTTGTAATATTCCATCCGTTACCTAACTAGTACAGATTTTGCAATTAACTACATGCTCTTATTCGTTAATAATAGATTACCTTAGATTGATTATATTATTACTACTAATTAAATATTATTTTACTATACACGATGTTGTGTTATGTCCCACCTTCATAAATTCTCTAGTAAACATTTAGTAAACAAATTGGATAAAAAAATATAATAAAATACTACAATAAATGAACAAACTCAATTAAATGATATAATATCATTTTCAAAAGTAAGTTTGAAAATTTCTAAACAAATTCACCAACCTTTGTTGGCAGTAGAGAAATGGTTTTTATATTGATTAATTAATATATACATAAATACATACAGGAGATGTTATTAAAATCGTTTTAATAAAAGACTATACGCCTTTCATAAAACGTTTGAATGAGAATAATTTAAAATTAGTTGATGTCTCTCTACTTTCACAACATACAGTACTTATTTAAAAAGATAGTTAAGCTGGGCTAAACCACATAATGGAGTTAGTAAGTGTCTTGATGGTAGATGGTAAAAATTTTTGGCTTGTCTTCTTTTAAAAGAGATATTAGGATATACTACGATCCTTCTATACAAGTCAGTAATTTCAACATTTTGTGGAGCTGCAGTTGAAAAGTTGTTAAAAATATATGTAAAAAGATGTTGGTCCTATGAGTCCTATAGACCACGGTTAGTAAAATTACCTATATGGGATGTAAAAATTTTGTTTGAGTGGCTAAAATATTTGATTGCATAAATAGTTTGCTTGACAAAAGTAGAAAAACTGCACTAATTCTTCTACTAGCCTCTAGTCGAAGATTACCTGATTCTTTGAGAATTCACTAAGGAGGGTTTTGCAGAGATTGATGATCTGTGATTTTCTGGTAAAATTTTGACTCAAAGACAGATTCAGGATTATACCGACAATAAGCATGGCTTCGTATACGACAGCAACATCCTAAAATTTATCCAGTAACTCATATTAAGGAAGTAAAAGTTCAGAAGCTAGATGTAGTTAGGATAATCGAGTAAAGTCTCTGTTTATCTCTATGTGATAGACTTTAACAGATACTGTTGTTAAACATACTTTCAAGGCAATGATTGCAGGCTTAAGATAATTAAGCTAACTAAGGTTGATGCTACTCCAGACAGTATAAGATCTACTCTAGCATCTAGAAAGATGGATAGGTTAAAGACCGGCACAGAAGATCTTGTATAAGAGTAATTTGAAATGTGTAGAAACTCTCTCGAAGTATTACTATTAAGAGGTTAATAGATCAGAGAGTGATTCAGCGATGACAGATTCTCTTTATGACAATTTAAAAGCTAAATAATATTAGAGGTCTATTTAAATTAATTGTGTTATATTATGATATAAAGGTTACAATTCGTTTTTAAGAGACGCAGACTAATTAATTATCTCATTTGTAATACTTAATTTTTTAAGAATTATTTATTCTCAAAGCAGTATAATTTATTAATGTTGAATAATTGAACATAAAATATGTTAACATGTTTATAAAATTTCTTTTTTAATTATTCACATTTATGTATGAAAATTATTAAAACAAGTAAATACTCGTATATCTTCACTCAAATGTGGTTTTAATTTATTTGAATTTATATTGAAAAAGGAAACAATTAAATTGCATTCTTATGTATGTATATTAACATTTCTGATCGCTACCAGATATAAAGTAGGTACTTCATATCATTACTGTGTTTTCGGAGGCATAATATTCCTGTTTTGAATTTAATTATATATTGAAAAAAAACATAGCAATGATACAAGGAGCTTGCTATTGATGAAAATTGCAATGGTGCTTGACAGCTAAATTGGCGGTAAAGAATAATGACGTCCACTGGTGCCAGAAATGTAACGTATACTTAAACTTCGTTTAGAAATTAAGGCGACATTCTTCAATATCAATAGAGTCTTGCTTCTTCAACATATAATACCTATTTGTTGTAATTCTAAACAGATATATTTTAGTCGTGTGGGCAAGTGATTTTTTGTGAAATAGTTTGTTGATAACATCGAAATGATGGTTTCAAACAAGGTTTAGCGAGCTAGAATTGAGTATTCTACGTTTACAGAAGTTAAATAAAACATTTATTTATTAATAAAAATTTATAAATAAAACAATGTAGTAAAATTATTAAAAATATTAGGTTATTCAAATACCTCTTTGTATACCACATTCCCAGTTCGACTCGTATGCGCCAGGCTGTTGGCAGAATTAATTAATTAATTAATTACTATCGAATATCAAATATCAAACACAAATAAGGATTAAAACTAATTATATTGACATGTACTTATAAAAACATACATATGTACTTATAAAAACATGTCCTGACGCATTGCAGTTAACTATTGAATTAGGACTCATACACCTTAGCCAGTATAGGTATATTACACTAAACACGCAAAAACAGTAAATTAATTTTTTTAAATCAATAGCTAAAAAATAAAATTTCATTTGCTAATTTTAAAAACATCAGACTTTATTTTACGTGTAAGTAGATTAAAAAAATAACAGTCTTGCATATAAACCCTTACAGGTATTTTGTGAAAAATTTCAACAATTGCCGAAATAGGGTAGTTGAATATTTTTAATCATTGATTCAAAAATTAAGTATCATGTTTTATATTTTAAAAACTTATTTAATTTAAAAATTAATAGAAAGTCGAATCTCTATTTGAACTTTTAGATATACAACTTTCACGTAAACTGGAAAAAATACTGATTTATTATTAAAATACCATTACATACCCTAAAAATAAATTGTCATGTATAACTTTAAAACTTAAGAATTTGTAAGCAAACTTTAAAATTCCAATTACGCTGAAATAAGTACATATTTACTATTTTTTATCAATAGCCTAAAGTATTTTGTTTATAAGTTCTAAACTTTCATAAAAAATACTTAACCCCTACTTTACCACCATAGGTGTAGAATATTCATACAAACCTTTCTTAGTGAGATTTTACTTTACGTAATAACTACTGACCAAATATCATAGGCCTCACTCTGATATTCACCTGGTGATAATGACCTGTGAATTTTGTTTTTTTTTATAAGTATAAGGCCTTTAATAACTAAAATATTTGCCTCTAATTAAAGTAGCCTTAAATAAATATTTTAGAAAAATATTAAAAAATGATGAATTTTGAATATTATTTATAATATAGCGATGACAGGAGTACATGTTTTGTGTTGAGCTGTGTGTCTATTATTTAATTATCACAATACACACACGCGTATGTAATCTAATTGCTAATATATGGGACCTACGTACATACTTGTGTTTTTAATTCGAAATTAGTAGTAAATACAATACGTCATACAATGATCTCTCTTTTATATAAAATACATTACATTTCTACAGGTCCACCTTCTGTTACATTGATTTTTTTAATAATTATTACTTTTCTTATACAATTTAAAATGCTTAAGCTAATAAAACTAATAAAGACTCTAGTGTCTCTATGTATTTTCTAAGAGCGTCCAGGATCTAGAAATAGTTATCTTACTTAGTTCCTAATCTTAAATTTCGATAAACCAATGAATTTAATTGTATTTTTATTTTTTGGTAATAATTTATTTGCTAATTGGTTTATATAATAGTGCTAAGACACATTTTATTTTTAAATAAATAATATATGCCAATATTAGTACCGCATTGTAAATCAATCATCATGTAAATTATAACAAAGCTTGTCAAAATAATAATTTAATTAATACAATTGCAACAAGTTTGTCTATAACTACAAATATTAAAATTAAGTGAAAACTCAATTATATTGAGTCCTTTGAGAGCTAAACTAGTCTGGTAAATACTTTTCCATCTGTCAACGAGGCTAGTGTACGGCGCCTTAATTACAGCGGAGAACGCGAGTAGCGTAGAGTTAATTAAAGGAAGTTTGCTGTGGAGTGTAGAGCCGTCGCGCGGGCGCGCACCTAATGGCGACTCGACTGCTCGCGCTCGTCGCGCGTGAGGGCTCGCATGACATGCAAATTACGAATTGCACGTAACACTCCCGTACATTCACGCTATGTTCACGTGTTCCGTGAGTTTGAACGTTGTTATTTGTTAAATAATGGTTTGGGAAATAGGTCTTGTTTATTTACACAAAAATGATAATGTATTTTACACTTTCGTGTTGAATTTTTACCTCTATTATGTTAAATAATTATTACTGCAGCCTTATCCTGGCGTAAAAAGAACTGACTTACTGAAAATACTATGATTATAGATTCGATATACTATCACTGCCTAAAACGAAATTTCCCTCTAATCGTTTGTAAATGGAAAATGGAGTGTTGAAGCATTCTCTCTACCGACTAAATTTACAGTCTAAGTGTAATAGCAGAACTCAACATTGTACTTTGTTTAACAAGCGATAATAAATATTGCTTATAGAGTGATTAAAATTTAGAATTGCGTGCATTCACGTCTCAACTGCGGCACGACTTTGTTGAATCAATGAAATTTATTTTGAACCAAACGCTTACACTTTTCTCCGAATAGTCGGAGAGAACTTGCTACTAGAACAGTTGTTCTATGATCTCCGAAATCAAGAGTATTATAGAGTGAAAAAATGAAATTATACTCTGAGTAGTAGTCGAACCCACAAACAATCGAAAATCGAATTACAATCTGGCATTGGCTGTCTATGGATGATTATTCAAACATTTACATGCATAAAAAATATGTACTAGCATATCATATTAATTTATTAATAGATAAATAAAAATAATATCAAATAACAATATTGAAGTAATTTAGTTTAAAATGTTGCGTTAAAAATAATTTGTTTATAAAAACTAGAAAAATATTATTAAAATGATGTCAAAGTAGCTACTCTACTTGTTACTCTTGTTCGTGATAAATGAACGCACTCATATTAAATGTAACAAGGGTGGCAATCCAACCTCCCCCGAGACCTATTCCCTGACGCGTAGCGCATACCACAATAAACATTGTGCCTACATACGTATATATACGAATACGAATAAATATTATATATTTTTTTAGCTTCACACTTTTTATCCCCCATAGCAGAGTAGACAGAAAGTACCTAGTGTCAAGACACTCCATACTTCGCTTTCCACTGAATTCAATATATTGCGTGTTAACTCAACGCCGCACTTTGTCTTACTAGACAAAGGAACTGAATATAATTTTAAATATAATCACTTCCCCGAGTAGGGATCGAATCCACAACCGTTTACAGTCAGACGCTGTCACACTGCGCCACTACCGGCCTCAAATATTATATATTTACTTAATTGTACTTATATCTAGAATTTGTGAATTACGCTAAGCTACGTGGGTTGGCGTATAACTTAGTAATAGTGAAGAGCACACTTATATATAAGTTCATAGAATTTATTTCATATCGTGTAATTAGTATAATTCGCTGACTAAAATTTCTTAGTGATTATATATAAATCAAGTTAGATTCCTATTCAGGGATCTGATTATCTTAATTTTTTTTGGTAAGATAAAATGCGGTATTGGGGTCCGCCGCTCAACACGTGATGTTTCAAATTCGAATGTAAAGCGGTGAACGAGTGTCTTGACATTTGATTCTCTCTGATTATCCTGTGAAACAGGATAAAGCGTAAAGCTGCTTTATTCTGTTTTTTATAAAATTATTGATAATAGAAACAAAATTATCCTTTACAAAAATTTATCTTTAATTTTTTTTTATCTAAATAAAACGAGTGATGGCGTGCAAGTGGCTACTACCATTCAAGTACCATAATATGTGTGAAGTGAACTCGGTGCCTCGTCACATGCTCGTACTACAGTTATAAGCTTGTAAACAAGGGCTGTAAACCAATTCGTCACAAAATTAACTAGATTTCTATACGAAAGGAGTTCTGTCAAATATTTTAGTTTATTTTAAAAAAGACATAGTCATCAGAAAATTAACAAATCTTTTTTTTTATTTATTAAATAATTTAAAACGTAGCTATTATATGATGATTATTTTTTACCTAAAAAAATGATAAATATGCGATAGGAATGAAAAATTTCAAGTCCGAGAAGTAAATAAATAATTTATAGATATGATAT
This sequence comes from Dryadula phaetusa, assembly GCA_032432895.1. Classification (NCBI taxonomy): domain Eukaryota; kingdom Metazoa; phylum Arthropoda; class Insecta; order Lepidoptera; family Nymphalidae; genus Dryadula; species Dryadula phaetusa. The sequence continues at coordinate 770,192 of JAOYRS010000027.1, forward strand.
AAACCATTCTTTTTCTTTTTTTCATTTCACCCGCATAGCAGGGTAGACAGAAAGTGTCAACACTCCGTATTCAGCTTTCTACAGAAATCGAGACATTGCGTGTTGAGTGACAATAATTGAAATATAATCATTCCCCCAAGTGGGAATCGAACCTACAACCAATCGTGTTTACAGTCAGATGCTGTCCCACTGCATCACGACTGGCCTCTACAATGTTCTAAAGCCACTCAAAAATATTTTAATAGTAAAGCTTTTATTCGGTCCAAAAATATCTGAAAAATAAAGTTGTATAGAATTCTTTTTTTATTTTATACAGGATAGCTATCATTGTAAAGTAATGTATGTATAAGAACTGTATTTTTTTGCTAAGCTCTTCTCAATAAAATTGCCTTCCGAGCCGGAGGTAGCTCCGTTTCCATTTAACGATTCAAAAGTGCTGACCAAACTTTTGACTAAAAGGAAATCTTAAACTATATTATACTTTACAAATAAGTTTTACCTAAATAGAATTCATCGCACGTTTGTCTCGGTTTAAAATAAATAAGTTACTTTTTCAAAACTTGCGCAATAACTATATTGCTACTTTTTGTAATGGTATCGGTAGCAATAGTACGTTTTGCTGCGGTAGAAAAGATTTTTTTTTCCACAATTTAATTATATGACATGGTACTAATTGTTGAAAATTACATAGACTGTCTGACAATTTTGAGGCTAGATATTTTACCGATGCCGATGCCCTAATAAATAATAAAGGACACTTTTTGGTTTTGGATGCTACATGGTAATATCTACTAAGTAGCAAAGATGTATTTTCTTTCGCATACTACTAGTTGACGTTGATAAGCAGCGTAGTAGGCATATTATTGCAGTTATTAGCATTGTAGCGCTTCCTCACATACACGCGCTTGAAACACGCGCTACATATTTGGAAATATTCGGAATGACATGGCATTAGCATGACATTACCGAACTAATAGAGGTCCCTACTTTAAGTCTATCTACCTAAATATACTAATAGTTGGTTAAAAATAAACATTAGTAATCAATTGATCTTTATTTCTACTTAAAAAAGATTCCAGTAGTGCTGCATGTATTTTATATGCTTTATGTTTTTTAATAATAATTTATATTAAGAATATAAATAAAATTATGAACGTAAGATTAATAAATAATACGCGGAAAAATCTTTAAGTTCTTTCATAATATTTTTATACCGTATTTAAAATATCATTTTTAAAGTTTTGTAAATTTTTTAAACTAATCTATAAACGCATCTCAAAAACGTTGTCATTAAATTGAATAGGAAATAGTATTTTCGTCTCGGAAAACACAATGGATATTATAGTTAAATTGTAAGTTCTTGCGGAACCCGGCTTTGTTAATATTTGCATATTATGTAAATAAGTTACATAATCAACATTTTATATTGTTTCGCGGCATAAAACCCTTCTCATTAATAAACGTCGTAAATATTTCATACTTCCAGCGTTCTACATTTTCTCCTTAAGCCTTTTCTTATAAAAAGTGGTGCTACTTTAATTAAACTAAGGCATTAAGAAATTGTATTCACTGGTTTACTTCTAATTAGTTTTTTTTTATTTGCTGTATTTATCCCTGTTTTGTAGTTTTGATATTTTTAAGCTAAAAGGATATCATTGATATTTACAATTATTAATTTATATTTTTTATTATAAAAATTAAAGATACTTATCTATGTATATATATATATATATATATATATATATATATATATATATATATATATATACATAGATATATATATATATATATATATATATATATATATATATATATATACTTAACATAAAATACTTAAGTTAAAATTGTAACGATACTTATACTTATTTATTATAAAAACTTTAAAAGTCTCCATAGCATGTTGTATAATTAATTATCGCAGTTTTGCAATTTAGGTGCATGACATTATAAAGGACCATGTATTAGCTTTTGTTAAAAAGTATTTATGTAATATTTTATATTATAATAAAAATGTTGTTTGAAATTTAATTACATTTAGATTAATTTAAGTAATAATATCAAATTATGTTGGTACTATATTTGTGTACTAAAATTTGTAATATAATTCTTTACAAAATTTTTCCTCATACATTTAGAACTTATTACGCTATAAAGAGCTTATTACTAGCTAAATGATTTTTCCATGTTTTATTTTTAAGGTATATTTTTCTTATAGCCTTAATATCAATTCCCCTGGACCGTCGGCAAATTATAGGCTTACCGCGTAACAGAGTAGTAAGCCAGTAATTTATCAGAAAGTAATATTCTTGGGAAATATATTTAGCAAAGTAAGTGTTATTGTTCCAGACTGTTTCCTAAATATTTATAGCTCTAAATTCATCAAATTTATTTTATTTATTGGTACTTATTATATTATTATATATATATATATATATATATATAATATATATATATATATATATATATATATATATATATATATCTATATATAATATTTCTTTTGGAAAAGTTACATTAATATAATTAATTACTTGGAAGAAATGGTTACGTAAAAAAGTACATTATCAGTCAACGCATTTATATTGTACTTGTTTAAAAATATTTGTTTAAATACATTTCAGTTTTTGATAAACGTTTTATTCCTAGCTGTTTCTTTTAAATTTGTTATATTGCGCCCAGTAAATCTAGATTGCACAATAAAATGAATCATTTATTTGAACAAAGCTTTATCAATATACATAATATGTACTTATCAACGCATGTATGTTCATATATTCGTTGAATTATAGACAGAGAAATATGACAGTTAGTATCTTAGTCCTTTTATGAGAATTAAGAGGGACGATTTACAGCAATGTAATTGTATTACAGGAAAAATACAATTTTATCATTTAAATTTTAGGTCACTAAACTACGATTAAAAATTGTTGTAGTAAGACAAGGGTTATAAAACCTACGCGTATAAAGTTATGGACTAATAGTAAAATATAATAAAACTATTCCATTTACGTTTTTATAGTTTAATGTATATGAATACAATATAAGTTTAAACCGGGCCGTAATAAAAGGGAGAACCCAATTGTGGTCTTCACAGCATTTTACAACAACAGATAATGTTACCAATTTCCTTTCCGTATCTTCCGTATGTGATCTTATTGAGCTTTTCATTGCAAATAGAATTTTCTCATTTGCTACACAATTTTTTATAAGAATACTTTTCAATCGCAATGTAAGAATAAAAAAAGGTCACACATCGCTTTTACTTGAAAATTTCACCAGTACACATATTGTAAATCATGAGGTTATTTATTATTAAAATAAGGCATTTTTTGTAAGTTAAATAATTTTTGAAATAAAATCCAGAGAAAACAATTAAAATGAAGTTGTCTAAAGCATAACAATCGCTTATCTTATATGTTAGTTATAGGCTATTAATATGTACATACATAGTTAAAATGCTATTATGGGTGTGCTACCTACGTTTCAGCTAAATTATGAAGGTGTAAGTATAACTAAAATTACAGCACTGAAATTTGTTTATATAATACAGATTCAGTTCGGAGTCTGAAACCGGTATTGATGAAGGCAATGAAAACTTTTTAACTAGTTCTATCGATTTCTGTTCAAACTTCCAATTAAGCTTATCATCCAAAGATGGCTTAATGATATTATATTTTACAGTAAAATTAGTTTTACATAAAACAGTGTATAAAATAAGCTTCGTAGAAAAGTTGTAGGGGATTAAAAATGTTGTTTAGGATAGTTCTTTCTTAGAAATAATGCTTTTTTAATTCAATTGAATATTTTAAATAAAATAACTTTAAACGGATTATGCATATAAGATAATATTTTTTATTAAGATCTATTGTATAGATCTATTGTATACTAAGAAAATATTTTATTGTATTAGAAAATTCGACGTTATTCAACGTGGCCATAAGTAAACTGAAGTGGTATTTGTCTATTCAACAAAAAAATCCAAATTTACGTGTATATTTTCAAATACTAAAATAAACGTGATCAATTCCTTTAAAATAGTTTTAAATGTGTAAAAATTTTAAACAATATAATAATAAATTAATTTTGTTCGTAAACAAGCTTTCACAATATTTGAATAGCCTATTTATATAACAATTCATTATTAAATGTGAATAAGTTTAAAAGCTTTAAATTAAACTGATCTGATCACAACTTATGATTGTTATAATAATTATAAATGTGTGTAACAATGCATTTCATGTTTTAATTTATGGTTTACAATTAAATATTATATAATGCAAGAGAATAAATTTGGTTATCGATACATGTAAACACTACAAGCGGATTTGTGACCAAAATAATTTATTGGATTTCCATAACATGCTAATTATATAATTGTTATTATAGTTTTTTTAATTGTTGTATTAAGCTTATTTATATAAACCTAATTAGAAATTGTTTTGTTTTCATAATAAATAAATAAATAAATAAATAAATTACGTAGTTTGATGCCTCTTTGCTTGAGGTTATACTTGCTATAAACTATTTTACAAGCAATGGTAAGGATTGATCGCATTGTAAAATTTTTAAACATAAACCAAAAAATATTTTCACTTCCCTGGTGGGAACATATTAAAATCTAAAAGAATTCACACAGCTTATTTACTCAAATGGGGATAACCGTCTTAAATACTTCATGGTGATGTTGGGTTCATAGTTAGTCATGTAAACTGTTTCGTCTCAGAATTTGTGATGCATCTTCCCTTAAATATTTAAAAATAAAAACCAAGGTCACTAATAGTGGATAACTTATTATGAAGTGACAGTTTCATCAAAGACGAATAAAATTAGCATTTGTTAAGTTTCAATATACACTGTTTCTTTTAAAATTGAAGACATACTTTACATTTATTTCTTATAATATTACAAAAATTACAAAAATTGTTATTTCGATATTTTGAATATTCATACTCATATAAGAATACAGCTTCAAGTTTTATACTGTTTAACAGGGTAGGTTGGTTAGAAATGAGTGTTCAGTTCTCGTTTCACTGCTTTCTGTCTAAAATCAAGACATTGCGTTATGAGTGGGAAACTGAAGAGTGGGAAATGAGTGGGAATGCTGCATTATGTATTACCAAAGCCCAGAAACGAAAACAAATTTTCCCCCAGGTGAAAATTTAACCTACAATGATTCACATTTAAATTAGATTATCTTACTTAATTTATTGTTTTATATACAAAAAAAATATTAACAGTATTGGTATTGTAAAAAGTCTGTGAAGTGACAGAAATAGTTCTTCATATTATAAAAAATACCAATAGCGTTGCTGTGGCTAAAATAAGTGCTTACCGTCACAACGTGAGATGTTTTAGAATTTCTCTTAAAATTGGAACGCGCTAGGAAAGCTTCAATTATTTAGTTCAAACTTCCGTTAGTAGTTGAAAATAAGTGGTATGAGTAATAAGGGTCTAATTTAAAAGGGACCGCAAACTTCAAACTATTCTGTAACATTTATAAAATTTTAAAGCAATATGTATATATAAGCCAAAATTTATTTTACTTACTTTAATATTACTAGCTCTTTCCTTATTATATTGAAATATATTGTTTATATTGTAATACATCATAAATATAGGTTATATCTACACTGAATAAAATATAGGTTATGTATGTAAACTGCAACAAATATTTTTCCTTTATCCATTTTCTATACGTATGATATTTCTTTAATTTCTGTCCATTTAGAATATCCTTTACTGATGGTAGTTGATTAGTAATAAGCATGACACTTCTTCGTTATAATTTTATTAAATAGTTTAATGTTTTGCCGTCGTTTTTGGAACATCAGATTTCCAGTATTTTTTTGATCAGTCAAAAAATTTCAATTACCCTACAATCTCCACAGAACTAATCTAAATAAGAACCTATTAACACATTACAAACTATTTATAATAGTGATTCTCCTCAGAAAGTTCCAATGAGAACAATTTGGTCACACCTAAAGACGACACTTTGCGGTAACATTTCATATAGTATTATTCGTAGAATTAATCTACATTCGGACTATATTAGAATATTTAGCAATTATATTAATAATTTAAATGTGTATAAATGATTGTTTTGTTTCTTTAATTGTCTATAAATATATTGCTTAAAACTGAAGACGTCTAGGCCGAGTTACGATTAAAATATGTCTTTGGACTGTTTCCAAGAGGCGCGAGTTCTAACACGCTGCATTCAAATTTTATACGTTTTTTTAAAAACATTATTATTTTATTTATTAAATTATTAATGACATTTAAATTTACTTTATCGTTATAACTAGACTAGAAGAGTAGTAATATTTTTTTTCCTTTAAAATATGATATTATGAAATGTTTACTTATAAATATTTTATTCCACGTGAAATATATTTAGTGAAAACTTGGGGCTGACGTTATTAGCTAGAAACTTTTACACATATAGTGTAGGCAGGCCATCTACATCCACTTTTAAGCACTTAGTGAATAAGTTATAACGCCTCTCTTTAGCGCCCATTAAGTGGAAGAGTTAGTGCGGGTAGTTCGGTAATAGATCGCAAAACTACGAAGAAAATATGAAACGTAAACCATTTTATGTATTGATGATACTAATATCACTGTACTTATTATTTACGAGCTGTATCCGCGTGGAGTTCTGAAATGAAAATGGCCTAAGTCACTCCTTCTGTTGGGTATGTACCAATGAAAATCCTATCAAAATCCGCCATTCCAAGTATCCTGAACCTGCCTGCGAAGCCTGAACAAACAGACAGAAAGACGACACAGTTAAAAAAATAGAAAGATATAATAATAATAAAAGATATAATAATAATAATAATAAAAGATATAAAAATAGAAAGAATAAAAAAATAGGCTATAGAAAATGTCATATACAATATGTTATAGTTTTGGGAGAGGTTTAATTGTAAAATTATATATTAATAGCAAGTCAACAATTATAGTAAATAATATTTAAAAATAAAACAAGGAACTTTTACATTTTACATAATATGTAGAATGTAAAAGTTTCTTGTGCCATAACAAAAAGAAATAATCAGTTGTCATTAATTTATGTTAGTAATAGAGAATAAAAAAAAATAGTACAAACGTAAATATTGCAAAAAAATAGTTACTAGTGTGTGAGTAAAACGCTCAAAAAATTGATTCTAATTTTAAAGCTTACTTTGTTATAATTATATCCTGTGTTTATTCGGGAACTAGGGAAACGAAAGTATTTTACATATGTATATGCCAATGACAACCAATATTCAAATCCAGAACCAAATATATCGTAATTTGAATACTAATTCCTTAAGCATCGCCTTATCGTCTTTGCATGCTGCAAAATATTAATGTTAATGTACGTTAATTTATTACTTTAATGTTGTGTGCAATAAAGAATATCCATCTATCTATCTATATTAGTATTTTACCAAGAGCAGTAGTCGAATACATCATAACTGTATCGCTTTGTCAACGATGTCGATGTCAGCATCAAGCCTAACATTGACAAATGACAAACAATGTAGCTACTCAAGAATGATTAGCAAAATATTATGTTCAAAATGGAGTACACTTACGTTAATTAAATTATATACAGCACTTCTGTGAATATGATACAGAGGAGTTACAACCGTTTATGTTATACTTAATAGCTATTTCCCGTCACTTTGTTCATATTATTATATATGCATTCTGTTTTGTGCTATGTAATTCAAGGCTTCGCAAATTTCAATGAATTGTTTTTTAAAATAGTTTTTCACTGTAACTGGATACACTTATAAGAAATTAAATGTTGAAAGTTTACTTAGTAGGACTTATAAAAATAGAAACATTACATTAAACACATTGACATGATGTACTCAAATCCCTGAAACTGAAAATCGGCAGTTTTTATATGAAACATATGATATTTATTATAACATTATAATAGGATTCATCTGACCAACTGTTTACTTTAAAAACATATATTTTGTGAATTGAAACGTTTAGTTACCTAAAAATATGTCTAAATTTCCTTCATTACATGTTTACACAGATAACATTTTATATACGTTACTTTCGAGCTTTGTTCACTTTTTCGATTGATTTTTGCAGTCGCAAACTTTTATATTCAATTTATTGGTTACGGACTGTTTGATTGGCTTTGCAAACAAAATTCATTTAGGGTTGTTATAAATAATTTATTTACATCAGGCTATAAATGAAATAATAACCTTATTAAATATTTAAGCTAATGAAATGAAATAATAACCTTATTAAATATTTAAACTAAATTAATAATCGCGTATATTTTTAATTCGACAATATTTTTTTAGAAACCTGACGTTTTACTAATAGACTCACCACGGACTATTATAAAGTGTCTGAAACGTCAGGTTTTCAAAAATATATTTTCGAACACCAAAATATACGCCATTAATCCATTTAAAAATAGTTTCATCTCAAATGTGTAAAGACCGAGAAAATGGATTTTGCTAAAAAAATAGTTTGCTATAAAAATGTGAAGTTTTTAATGAAATTAGTTAAATTAAAAATATATAATGGTAATAAAATCCCTTGCCAAAACGCAGCTTAAACAACTTATGCCTTCAAAACTTTTTCTTAAGTACTAACTCAGAGTGTTAATCGCTGTTAGTTACTATATATGTTAAAGTAAGATGAGAATTTGGACTGTGATCTATGAGATTTCATTAAGATATGCAAAAACGTTAGTTATAGGCTTACCTAAACTTGTCGAGTCGAGGGGAGTGCGATTCTGATAGCCATCGCCGCTCCTTATAACTTTTCTCTTTACACAGTAATAAATACTTGAAAATTTAAAATATTAATGTATAACCTCTTTGCAGTATATAAAATGTATAAACGTAAGAAAGAATTTGAAAATCACTCGTTGCATTACATTTTTTTACGTTGCAATAGCAACATTCAAATCATGAAATGGACAGAAAGTAGAGATTCATTAGATTCTTTGAGGCGTTTACAAGGCTATGTTTGACATTTATAATGACCTTTTATCTAGTTCCAAAAAGTATAGCAGGGTGCGAGTGGTCAAGTATCTGATGATATCAGTTTAGAGTTTAAAAAACACGATCTACATACAGAATATATATTTTGCTGAATTTCTATCAATATTATAGTTTAAATATCAATCAACAACTTTGTATCTGAACAAATAACAAATATAATAATTTTATTACTCATTTTTAATTATTCATAACATTTATATTATTTTACATTGATTTATAAAATAAATAAAAAGCATTCTACAGTATTAAATTATGCACGTAGGTAATGAACAGCCATTTTTGTGTACACGACTTAATTGTGAAAATTAATTGTTTTAACGAATTTGTATCGGGACGGTTACAAAAAATTCAATGTTTCAATAAATTTATAGGGAGAGTATCATTGTGACATAAAAATAATACAAGTATGTGTATATTTTTGCTTATCTTCTATAATAAAATGACATGATTAATTTTTTATGTTTGTACAAACTGTAGTAGTTAAAAACTTGTTATTGGTATGCAGAAAACTTGTTTATTACAGCATAAAACTTAGAGCATACAAAAAGTCGCATTCAGAGCAACGTTCACTCTCAAGTCTTGCAATCCAATCGCTGGAGAGATAGACATTTTCATTATAACTTTAAAGTGGTGTAATTCAAATAAACATTTTTTATTTCTTAAAGCCATTACATTGTTTGTGTTAGTTATGTTTTATCAAAAACACATTGTAAATAATAGATAAAAATATTATTATTCTTTACTTAAAATCATCAATTTTCATATGATTTTCACGATAACATTTTAAAACGTATATCTTATTGTATCTTATATATTAATTTAAATTATTTGATAATCTTTTATATTAATTTAAATTATTTTCATTATATGGACATATGCCATGACCTTATACTTAGTTTTTTGAACAAGTACGATAAAATAAAATTATGATATTAAATAACCTATAAACAATAATATTTGAATTTTTCAATGTTTAAAAAAATCACAATTCGTATACCTATTGGATTTTTAAATATAAAGCGATATACAATTTGTTCAAGAGTTCATTCATGCCATTGTGTAGTATGAATGAATACTATTGTAGGAGTAGCGCCCACACGAATGAGTGTTGCCAATTACTACCACGCTACATCCCACGCACAATGGATTTAACTACGTCACCAACACTTTGATCGTGACGTATTTCTTCCTCTTTAACTTTGTTCTGAGAACTTAGTAAGCAGTTCCTGCGGATACTTTGTTTGAATTCGTAATGTTTGTCTTACTTTAAAGCTTTACGTCAATGTTACGTAATAATATTTGTTTGACTTAAAATAAAAGAAAAATAAATTTAAATGTCTTAAAAGAAAAATCAATTAACAAATGTGTAAACGTATTTATCTTTTGTGTGAACTTGAACTATAATTACTGTGGATTTGTCAAACAAAATATTTTAAACTAATATAACTTTCTTATTTATAAAACTATAGAAATAAAATAAATGATGAAGGTAGGTTGAAAAATACGACATTATAAACTGCTTTTAAATTCGCCGTAAAAACAAGCTGCATCCCAGTTTAGCTTGCACAAACTCAAAGTCAAACAGGCATATAGGCAAATAAAAATTGTTCACAATACAAATTTTAGAATCAAAAAGATGTTGCGTATTGAGTGGCGGAATTCAACGCCGCTCTTTGTCTTACAATATCGAAAATGAAATAATGTAACATTAAATCATTCCTCTGAGGTTGGAATCCCTATGAAATGTGAATTCGTATGGGTTCCTAATTGATGCTCGGTCAAAAGCTAGTTCCTTAAGATTGAACGAAGTTGAGCGTTGATTTCTACTACCCGGTAAATAAAGCTTCTAAATGGGCAGAAAGTGGTAAAGGTAGAGAGAGAATTATCAGTAGATTACCTTCTACTCGCACCTATACTGCAAACTACAAAACAGTTCAGGTAAGTTAAGGTAAGTAAATTTCTGACACACCTTAGTCTTTAATAAAAAGCATTTTATTACAATTTATAATATAATAAAATAAGACATGAACATATACATATACAAACTTTTTGTATAAAAGAAATTGTAATATTAAAATTTTACAAGTTAAACATATAAATATGATTGGATGGGGGTTGTAAGATCCTCATTCCCATTTTTTATAATTTGTTTTGACATTTCGCTCGGTTTTATGTCAACTTTCGTAAAACGAAGCTAAATAGGATGTTTTTTATATAAACGAAAATGTAAATTGTATAATGGAATACGTACTTTGCACAACAATTTGGACACTTGTATATACAATTTTGTTGACTCTAGTATATTTTGTCTCGGGTTAGTTGGATTTCTGTAAGTTATTTTTTTATTTGTCAATGAATTCATTTTACTAAGACCTTCCTTTCCTTAAAAATATGTACGAGAATTTGTTTTTAGTTCTACGCTTTTATCTCGCTTAGCAAATTAGACAGAAAGTATTTAGTGTCAAGACACTTCGTACTCCGCTTTTACGACAATTTTATAATTTCATTAATTTAATCTTATTCGTTATGAAATCAACCTTTTCGAGATGCCCATTTCCCATGTAATGAAGGCTATACTGCTTTGTCATTGAAATCACCTCGTCGTGTTACAAAGTGCGTCGTGTATTAAATTACTCGTGGTAATCTGTCAGCCGTCGGGAGCGCAGGACCGGGGTGTTATCAACCTGCTTCGAGACAAAATTGACTTGTATATTACCTATCAACCCTACCACTAACCTTAGTATGACATCGTAAAGAAATAGATGGCTGATTAAATGAAACACCTTGAAGGGAGCGAAATCAAAGGTCTAAATTTTGCTATTATTTCAGGTGAAAAAAAACGTAAATATATACATATATTCAATATATATGAGTTTCTATTCATTTAAAAACTCTATATTTCATATGTATGTATATATGTATATGTATATATATAAGTATAAATACAGAGATACTTATCGTAAAAAGTATAAAAATGTTTAGTGGCGAAATCTTCGTTACCTTACAAAATTTATCATAAACAGAACTTGAGCATATTGCTCCATATAGTTATTTTAATTTAAATGAATTTAAAACATGCAAAACTATAAAATGAATTATTTTATATTTATTATTCAATGTACCTAAAATTAAATTTAATTCATGCATGCGGTCACGCATATCATAAATTTTTCACTGCCAAGTAATGTTTTTCTTACTCAGTGGAAGTATGCTTATGTCATTGCCCCTGCCTAAAACTTCTAATCCCTCTAATCCCATTGTTTTTCATCCTATATCTATCCTTCCAATCCTATCCAAAGTCCTATCCTCGAGTCCTTCGTCAATAGCAGACTCGATACAACCGACATTGCCATAGCGGTTCGCCTAAGCCGACTATAGCAGCCTCAGTGGCATCAAGCAACATTGGATTGCTCCACCGACGTCAGTTATCAATAAGCTGTAACACTCACCGAAAACCGAAAGTCGCATGTCGCAAGTTACATCAACATCCAACACCGTACAAGCATTGATTACGCAACAGCAGACGCGATACCACCAACCAACATCGCCATAGCAGCTCACCAAAGTCAACCACAGCAGCCAAAGTGATGCCAAACAACCCAACGTGGGTTACGCCACCGACGTCAGTTATCAGTAAGCTGTAACGCTCACTTAACCCCGGCAGTCGCGTAACGCGAGTAATTGACGAATCTCCTATAGGTTTAAGAATATTGTATAAATATAACATAAAAAGCTTCATTCGTTCAATACATGATATTATATTAATTGTGATTTATTAGTTATTGTTTGCATAGCTTAGTATAATATTAAAATATTTTAAAATACTCAGCAAAAGCATATACTACATAATAATATGTTCATACAACACTATTTAAAGATGGCGGCAGACGCTTTGGTATATTTATATTACAAATTTCATGTATCTCTTAGAATGTACATTCTAAACGTCTAATATCTATAATATAATTATTTTACTTTGTTAATAATAATATTATATTCATTTAAAAACACTTTTATATTAACAATGGAAAAATAACTTACCAACAAATTCTTCATATTATACACAAGCAAATCTTACCGACCACGGATACCACAAAAACTATAATAATTATATTCCTATGTATTTCCGGTATTAAATATTGTTATTATATTTACATCCAGTGTATTATATTTCTATTATTCTAAATTAATTATTAACATTAATCTCAAGGGTCCTTTTCCAGACATCATGCTCCCGCCAATCTCCTTTCTTTTCTTAAAAATCCATTGCATCATTCTAGACTGCCATTAATCGATTTAGCCAAAATTATATTTAATAATAATAAAATTATTAATTATGTTATTACTACCTAAAAATACTATATAAAATAATATTTAACGTTATTATTAAATTATTTGTACAAAATATCTTATAAACTTACATACATATTTATGTATAGTACGTATTGTTACACTATCTCGCCTTTGGTACTCATCCACTTCCAGAGGTTGAATGGAAGAGATCTCTTCAAGACATAAGTTCACCGTTGTACGCGTAACCTTTACTTGTATGTACTCAAAAAATTTTAGTGCAATAAATAATATAATTATTGAATAATTACAATAAATATTTTCTCGGTGCGTATTTTTAAATCAACATCGTTTTTCCATTTACATTAACAATGAGCTAAAACATTAAAAATGATTAATAGCGTCTATATGAATACAGCAAACAAAAACCTTTTATGTAGTCCAACTCTGAGCAAGAATGAAGTGCATTTTTTTATTTTATACGTTGAAATGCTTTTGACTGGCTCTTTCGTAATATTCTACACATAGTAATAGTCTATACATACAATTTGTGTTTGAAATACCTATAAGATACGAAAGTTCTTTTAGATGACATTCTTAAGGATGTTGGTTTTATTGCATATGACAGTAATTGTTTTAAAGAAAATGTGCGTCTACGAAATCTCAATTGAGAAATATTAAATATTGCAGAGGCCAAAATTTTTACAGTATAGTTATTTAGTAGTACAGTTCTACTTCAATTATTAATTTTCTATTTTATAGTAGATAGCATTTCTTGTTCTTGTTTAAGTGACATTAGCAACATGAATGCCTTTCTAACGATTTCGAATAAATTACTTTAGTTTTCCGGTGTGATTAAGTAAAGCGCAAAGATAAGTTCATTCACTTAACATATATTATCTGTAAGTAGGCGACAATGTTAAAACATATCGACTTCTAAAATGTTGTTCTACGTCTACACTATTATGAGAGAAATTCACGTAAAGAACATAATCAATAATCCAAAGTAGATACAAATTTTGAATCAACATTTAGTTTGCGTATTGCACTGCTACTAAATGCATTCACTCGGTTGACATCTTCGAGCCTTAGCTTCTAGGGTTAACGATTGTGTTAATTTATATTATGTTCTTATTACTTCATAGGATAGAAATCACTTATTGAAAATATATATATATATTTTTTTTATTATTTCGACAATATTATGACTAAATTGTATCATTTTATTACTTCAGTAGTGCATATTTATTTTGAAAAAATGACTTACTAGTAGTACTTATATACTTGATTCAGTAGTACTTATTTATATAATTTAAGGATAATTGAAGTTACTTTAAAACTTTAAAAATAACATTTTTTACGTTTACCTTAATAAATCTTAGCAAATATATATTAGCAAATATATATGGCTATAAACTATATAAATATAGTTAAGTTTAAATATTGGGCAAATAATTTAACTCAAGTCTCTAAAAATGAAAATAGGGAAAAGAACAGAATATCCTGACCCTAAAAGCTTTTAGTAATTTGAAACATGTCACCCCAATAAGAAATTGTAGAAGTGAAATAAAACAACTATTGTTCCTTTAAGTTTTATTTTGCACTCGTAGTCGTTGTTCGTTTAAAATAAAAATAAAATAAAATGTTATATGTACACAACATGTTATACATACAAAAATTATGTAATTACTTTATACAAACTTGTTATTTCTAATCATATGAACAGAAATACTTAAGAAATGCCTGTCTTTAAATTCTTTAACTCTTATAAAAAAAACAAACGAAAAGAAATATAATTTTAAAACTATAGCAAGGTGAAATGTTACCTAAGATAGCCGCTTAGTTGATTGTCTATTCACATATAGACTTAAGAATTGTATGACAAATCCTTAAAAGGGAAGCTTTGTCGGTTATTCACATTTTATGTTTCCTCGCTTTAACAATAGGTTGTTTATGAGACAGAAATGCAGTATTAAATCGTATAAAACATTTTTATTCTGACGAAAATATTATCATCCTTTTAGTACGTTATAATAATTAATAATATTCCAAATTTTATAATAATTTTATCAAATTGGATATTTTTTGAAACTAACTTTGAAACTTTGAGCCTGATAAATAAGTATCATAATCAATTATGATTATCCATCACTACGTTGCGGTTGATAGATTTATAAACTCCTATATAAAACATATAAAATGTAAACATTATATATTCGGATTGGTTTTGAACCTACAAATATTGTATACAAGAATTTGTGCAATTAAACCCTCCCAGGAAAAATGATAAAAGCCAACACAGTAAAATAGTTACATTTTCTTAAAATTTATATAGTTATCATAACAATATAATAATTATTTCAAAAAATGCTTGCTGAATTTTTGTCAGATATATTTACAAGAAAAAGATTATTGTTAATTGCCTCAGGAGATAGGCTTATCGCCAGCTTTGTCCGTAACCGATCCCACAGCGTCACACCATAGTGACGAGGGTTTCAGACAGATTTCTAGCGCTTGAAAAGAACATAGACATATGCCATTGCCAACTTATAAAAACTTATAACTAGTTATACAAAAGGTTACAATAAAAGTAAGTTAAAATCGACTTTTCGATGGTTATAGTGTTCACACATTGCCCGCGTATTAAAATATATATTTCCCCGCTTCTCATTCAATTTTGCGAAATTATGTATTGAACAGTGAAACATAAAATGAATGAAATGAAATAACATAACCCAAATGTGGTTAATTCCATAATTAACCTTCTTATAGTCAGGCGATGTAAGTATACAATGTACGACAAGTTGAGCAAGTATACTTATATATTATATAAGTATATCATGTCACAAACTCAGTGATTTTATCTGTAAAGAAAAAAAAATAATTTAAGGGTACAAAGCTATTTTAAATTATTTTATTTATTGTTAATTATATATTTTAAATTTATGACACATATATATTTAAGACACAAACATATATATATATATATATATATATATATATATATATATATATATATATATATATACATCATATTATAAATAAATAATATTATATATACTTAAAATATACATTTTTTTAATACGACATACTTTTGCAATTTAATTCGTACATAGGGAATTTCATTTTTTTTAAATATTACCAGCTAAATAAATACTGCTTTACCTATGGAAACTTTATAATCATCTTTTTTCTGTTTTGATGACCCACTTCTAGTATAATAACATTAATAGATAATAACTTATAAATCAAAATTAAACCTCCTAACACTTGGTACGTTTTAATAAAATAAAAATTCTTTTGTAATATGAACAAAATGTGAACATCTAAGCGGTATCAGTGAAATATCGAAGGCGAAGGCGGGGGCTTTTCTGAAATATAATATATTGTTCAATTCCACTCGCCGCGTATTTGTATTGAGTCCCTGGCTATTTGCATTCATGTCTCGAGCACCCGCCGTCGCTACTCTAAATCGTTTGGGTCTCGCTATTCCTTATATTTCTAATGCTTTTCGTTATATTATTTTACTGAGAATCGCTTTTTACGATGTAGCTTTAAAAATGTAAGAAAATTATAACTTGATGAGTTTTTTTTATTGATAAATTACGGGCGTGGCTGACTCATATATTCTTGTCAACTCTTCTAATAATTAATTTGATCCGTTAAGGTTAAATCTTATTTTGAAATAATTATAATATATTGAAAAGAAATTGTCTAGACAATTATGTTGACTCGCCTCGTCCCCGTGAACTATACTAAAATCATAAACATTATCGCAATTTATAATTTTTTATCATATATCACTTCTGTTTTTGAAAACCACGTTGATATCCATTAGTTACTTTGTAAAATGTAAGAGTACCGATAGCCGAAGCGACCTCGTGAATACTATGAAATAATGATGCAATGTAGTGTCATAACTGTACGTTTGTAATCGTTAATGATTATTTATCTTTGTAAGATGATTATTTTTATTATATGTATATATATTCAATTTTATGAATTTATTCTCTCATAAACATTTAGTAAACTAAAAAGATTTTTTTCAGGACTAAATATGCTAAGTGGGGATGGAAAGAATTTGCTTGTATTTTTTTCCTAAGAGAACTAAATTGATTAACATGATGAAATAATCATTTATTTATGCTTCAGGCTTTAAGCTAGTATGATGCAAAAAGTCATTTCATAATTTATCTCGTAGACCTCTTACATCTCACTGCACAAAGTATATAAAGATCAATAGGAAATAAATATAAATATAAATATATTGACGACCTTCTACGTTATTTTCATTTAAAGTAAACGGTCGGTCGTTTAGTTTAATTTTCCTGTGTCCGGCATCGTTAAGTAACGAGTTGTCTTTATTGTCCTCAACGTCGCATTAACACAAAGCGGTCTGTAGCGTGTAGCTTCATCAGATAGTATATCGGTGTATCTGTGTACTTGTTACTTTTTGTAGGAAGCAACAGCTATGTAAATGGTAATAGAAAGTCTATTAATTACTGGTATAATTTAATCAATGTTCAAGTAGTATTTAATTAATTATTTTATTTTAAGAATATAATTATGAAATAATATTCTAGTCTATGTTTTCCTCGTTTAATAATCCGTTTTACCTTTTGATTACTGAAAAAAATTGTTTTAGCTTACTTTTTGATACATGATAAAATGTAACACAAACGTTAATTAATTTTCGTACATTAATTTATTCTTTAGTTTAATTATATATCATTATATAAAGTTTTGACATGATTGTTAATGTAGGAACTTATAGGTGTACATCAAAGGACTTAATTATAAAAAATTTTGAACATGTATGAGTTCGGCCATTTTAATACTAGTATTTATATTAATCAATATATTATTTATATTAGTATACTATACCGAAATTAATAATATTGATTTTAAACAATAGGGAATGAAAACACAATTTTATATGTAATAGCAGTATTAATAAAAGTGGTTAGAACGTGAGCCCATGTAGGCGTCGCTCGGACATAGCCGTAACGGTACCGCAATATCATCAATTCATCTACGCCTACAGCTGTCATTTACTTTAATACATTCTATTATTTATACATTTATACACGTGTTATACTTTCGAAATGTAACTAATCATTGTCGTAACAAAATAAACTACTTAAAAATAGATATATCTAATATCTAAATTGACTATAATTACGTATAGCTTCAATATTAATTTAGTATTCAATAGAAAAACAAAATGACTTAAAAAACAGTCATTCTCATTATATTTACTAAAAAATGTAAACTAAATAACCCGCAGATTAAGAAGCGGGCAAATTTTAGATTAAAATTTTATTTCAGGTATTTGATTGGTTGCATTGATAAACTGCTTACTTCTCTTTTAAAACATCTTAATGTTTTCATTACTTTTCCTTTTAATTTCATCAAATCTAATGAAAATTACCTGCTTTTAAAATAATGCATCGTGATTGTATTGATAAATCTGTAAAATGTTATTTAAATTGACACGTAAGATTATATAAATCTAAAATTGCAGAATTTCTAATGTCTTACTTATAAACAGGCAAGTTTCATTTTTATATAATATATAAATTATAAAATAACTAATCGGTCTATTAACAAGATTTTTTATTTTCGCAATTTTTTACATATATTAAATGAAATTATTTTAAATAGATTAATATACGGTATATTTTGGTATTTGAAATAAATTTTTGAAAACCTGACGTTTTGAACACTTTACGGTAATCCGTGGTCACAGGTAGACTAACCTACCCACTAAAATAGTTTCATTTAAAATCTGACTATTGTTTAATATGTTTTATTTATTACATTTTTTTATTACATACTGTAAACGTATTTTACTATGTTTCTCTACAGAAAGGTTCATAGATCCAGTGCTACGAACTACATATTCACATAGCCGACGCTACACAATCTCTACGGTCCACTTTTTTGAACGTTTCACATTTTGTAAATGTAAACATGCCCATTTAGCACATCAAAAACTGACTGACTCTTATGAAAAAATCTCAATGAAATATAAAAAACATGTGTACTTGAAAAAGATAGCTACTAACTCCTAACTGCATTTGTTTGTGTTGTAGTCAGATAGAGCTGTGTATAAGCCGGCTATGCGGGCCAGTAATGATATATAATATTTTGAATTAAGTATTTCATTTTTTTTAGCTTCACGCTTTTATCCCGCGTAGCAGGGTAGGCAGAAAGTACCTAGTGTCAAGACACTCCGTACTTCGCTTTACACCAAATTCGAGACATTCCGTGTTGAGTGGTGGAACTCAACGCCGCACTTTGTATTACCAGAGCGAAAAAGTGAAAATAATTTAAATATAATCACAACCGATTGCGTTACAAACAGACGCTGCTCCACTGCGCCACGACCGGCCTCATATTTAATTTCATTAGTAATATTTTAAATAATATATGAATATTGTTATTGAAATTGGTATTTTAGTGGCTTCATAGAAGTCACGTAGCTCTCTAAATTTTGACGAGGGTACTATATTTAAACGGTCCAGGCGATAACAGCTCTAGTTCTGTTAACTTCTATGACTTATCTTCAAGTAGCTTCTGACAACTTGTCTGAAGTTACACAATATTGCAGTCACGTCATCGCATTTGCACTAGAATAATTTTGGTTATTTTTGCTTTTATAGTAATAAACTAAACCAAAATACGTTTTTAATGACTTAAAGTTATATGAATGACAATATTTAAAATTTCTATCTTAATTTTATGTAAATAATAAAAAAACACAAGCTTATATAAAATATTTGAATTAAATGGCGTTCGTTTTTTATGTACAAATTAAAATGAAATAATATTACATTTTTATATATTGTGATTCCAATATATTTAATAATAAGGGTCTTAATAAATGAATACGTGAAAAATGTTTACGCTGGTAATAGCGAAAATTAACATATTTTTAATGAATATAATATTGTATCTAATATGGTTCTAGGAAGCACATTTTATTTCAAAAAGATTAGTATTCTAAGCTTACAAAGCTCTCTGTTATCTCGTAGTGGAACTAAATAATTGAAGGCTTCCGGGCGCGTTCTAGTTTTAGAGGCAATTTTAAACATCTCATGTAGCCTCGATAAAGCGTCCATCGGGCAACGGAGCTCTTGCTTCGTGAATACAGCTACCAAGAACTATTTTTATTAAGGTAAAATTAAAAATAAAATCATCCTTATTAACTGAGTGTTGTATTAGTAACTTTTATTTCTGCTTTCACTCGTGTCTTTTTCTCAAAAAGTTAATTATTAAAATATTTAATTTTATGTAAATAATTTCTAACAATTAGCTGGAAGCTGGAGCCTAAGTTGAAAATTTTATCATTCATTATATTATAATCAATCTGTTTAGTTTTAACTCATAACATAGAGAAGGTTAAAAATAGAAATTAAAAGTGTCATTTACGGTTGATAGCAACAATGATCGCGCCATAATATATACCGTGGTGGCATTATGTACCCTAGTTGTGTTTATTATATACATTTTGAGTTTAATTATTAATTTAATTTATCTCATATATATATATATATATATATATATATATATATATATATATATATATATATATATATATATATTAATATTATATACGAATATGTATTAACATGTCCCCTTATTAATACTCTTAATATTATTTAAAAAAATCTAATTATAAAAAACAAAAACTAAGACAGCGTAAAATCAAAAATGAGAAGTAATAAAAAACTAAATAGTTTTATAATCTATACACACAAAACAAATCATAAATTCAAAAGCAGAATAGAAGGATCATCCGTGGGGACCTATTCAAATTATACGGACCTCCGTTGATTGGTCAAAAAGAAATGGTCAGTTAACATTCAAAAATGAATTGAAATGTTTTTTTATTGTTAAGTTGACAAGACAAAGATATGAAAATGAAATCTTAGCGAACTAAATCTAAGCAAGTTTAACAAATTTACATTCATTAAACCTACTGTCATTTTATCCCAAATGCGTTGATAACTTTCCGTATGTTGTAGTAGAATAATTTCATTAGGCCTATAATCGCAGGGTTTTATGTGAAATTCTCAGAACGATCCCTCGTCTTTCTACTGTGACAGTTAAAGCCGCTGAGATCGACTAAGATGAAAACTTGTATCAGCGAGGGAGTCCTCAAATCGTTTTACATAAGAACCCAATTCGTCATTTAACCAAGCACGATTAGTAAATATAGTTTCGGCTGAGTTTTGGCATAATGTAATATTATGTTTTAATTATATGCATTGAAGAATGATTAAAAAGTAATATGCGGTATCGAAATAAAATTAAAACTCGTGGTTATCAATCGCAAACACAATATAAGTTGTAATTTTTGGAAAATAAATGTGTTAATTTTGAAATTATTTAATTTACTTCCTTACATTTATAATTCAAATATTTTTTATAATTTCATATTTTAGCTGGTCAAGAGATATTCATTCCTATATGGGAATTTAAAATTTCCGCTCTATATGCTTTATACTGGACAAGTCTATTATATTATGAGAATTTCCAAGCAAATAAAAAGCAATTCGAGTACTTGAAATTTTAATATTATAGTATTTCTTTTCATGTATGTAAGCTCATTTACATTAAAATCCAGACTTTGTGATTATAAAAGTCAAAAGCTCATACTTGAAGTGTATTTTATAAAATCATATTATATATTTTATGCCGACGATTCAACATTGTATATGTGGGTCCAATCCCCACTCGTGGAAGTGAATATATTTAAATTATTCTCACTTCCTCGTTCTGATAAAAACAAAGTGCGTTGAGTTCCACCACTCAACACGCAATGTCTCGAATGCAGTGGTAAGCAAAGTACAAAGTGTCTTGAAACTATGTACTTTCTACCCTGCTATGCGGGATAAAAGCGTGAAGCTAAAAAAATATTATATAAGGCAGTGATGGAATTATATAATATTACATGAAATTTCAAACTTGCAAATATAATGATTCAAATACAAAAATGAGCGTGAGTTTCAATTTAACTATTAATCACTTATATTTACTTCATTCGCCCGTCACGTTTACGTCAATTTATGAATCTATAAAAAAATAAAATAAAAGATATAAAAAATTTATAACGCTATTTTGATTGAATATCAAGGCGCCATGTTGCCTCACTAAACATTAGCGGAACACCGAACGATTAACCTCAAATTTTATACAATATCCTTTAAGTACAATTAACAAGCTTTTCTTTAATAATAAAAAATATTATGCTCTATATACTCTTTATTAATAAAGTATTAAACTATTGTTATTATAATTTTTCCACGTCGATCACTTCTAAACTTCTTCTCAATTTAATAATTTACAAAACTGGTAGATTTTTTTTCATACAGACTTTCCCCTGATAATGATGAACACAAAAATGCAATTACCTAATTTGGTGTTGTCGTTCTAAAGGCACTTTCATACTTTTCAGGACTTATTTTTTATTTATATAGATATTCCTTTATTTGTTATCAAGTTCTATCTGCCTAGTGTCTACTCTGCTAAGCGGAAAAGTTAGATAAGATAATTTAAGTAAAAAAAAGATTGTGCGGTCGTAGCACCGCCATCAGGAATGAAGTTCTTTACGTGTTCTATTCGAAATGTTACCTACATTATTTCAAAATATTTAATATTTTCTTATTATTTATTGTTTTAACTTCACGTTTATATCCCGCATAGTAGGGTAGACAGAAAGTACATTATATTTTGAAGGCAAATAATATGAAACAATGAATTCCATAAGAAAGTTTCTTTCATTATTTTAGGATAATATTTAATTTCTAAAAAATATAAAAGCAAAATAATAAATTATACATTAACGGAATTATTAAACGAAAATTTTGAAATCCAATGATTATGTTTTGCCGAAATTGTTCTTGACGTTGTGTATTGTTTTCTGGGATTTTACTTGCACTGATGTTGCGTTGCGTTTTCAATACTCTTTTGGACTCTGAACACATTATTTTACTTTAATTATTATATTTAAATAGTCAATTAAATAGTAAATAAAAATAATGTAGTTTTTATTTTCTGTATGCTTAAATATTTACTTGTGTTATTACTAATCTGTGGTTCTTGTAACGATACGTATTATTTATAAATTTGTATAATATATAATATAATTTGTACAAATAATTTAATAATAACGTTAAATATTATTTTGGTTAATATTTTTACGTAGTAATAACATAATTAATAATTTTATTTCTATTAAGTATAATTTTGGCTGAATGAATTACTGGCAGCCTACAATGAGGGAAAAGATTTGAAAAAAGAAAAAGGCGTTAGCGTCATGAGCGTAAAAGGACGCTTGAAAATGGACGCTTATTTAATTTGGAATCATAAAAACATAATAAGTTAGAAGTGAATGTAATAACAATATTTAATATCGGAAATACATAGAAAGATAATTATTATTGTTAATATTTACTATTTTTAAAGTGTTATTCCACACTTAGGATTAGAAAACATTTTTGAGCTTAGCGGTCAGAGTGCTTGGACGGTATCCAAGAGGCGCGGGTTCGAATCCCGCTGCGTTCAAAATTTTTATACGTTTTTTCAAAAATTATTATTGTTTTTATGGTATTTGTGGTCGGTAAGATTTGCTTTTGTGTAATATGCAGAATTTATAGGTAAGTTCAATTCCTTCTATTATGACTACCAACAAAGGATATTTATAACAGAGGGTTAAATAAGACGCATCTTCGGCTTTCCTTGAAAAAGCTGGAGGATTACAACGGAATATCTAACATACTACAATCTTACAAGTTTATATCAATTTTAAATATAATAGCTAGGTGTTGACTTTTCTTGACACTGTTGTCTCTAAATCTCTCAAAGATCTTGAGTTATTGCGAACAGGACGATAATAGGTCCTAACTACGTATCATGTGCCATAGTATTATTAAATTGCATTTTCATAGGGGTGGGGGGGGCTTAGACGTTACATTCTGAGAATTTCTGTTTTTAGTTGAAGTGTCTAAGTCTATGACAACGATGCGCCTACTATCGAATAATTAGAAATAAAAGTTTCATCTTTGTTTATAATAGGCTCGATACAAGCACGCATAACGTGGTTGCGTGATGATTTCTACTAATTCGTGCTACCCGTAAGTCACGTTAAAAAACTTCGTTCTAAAAGCTAAGTAAGTAAATAAGTCTTAATCTTTTAAATACATGTGAAATTTATGTATTTAAATTTACAAAATAAAAATTATATCATTTTGCATCTATATTGACTATCATTTTATTTTACAGAGTAGTCCAGATTCACCCTCGTCTATGTGAAATCCTTATCACGGTCCCAAAACTATACGAGAGTATTATCGTGGCCCAATGGGATAAGCATAAATAAATAAGTCAACGGTGGGATAGAAATCTTTATTTTTATACTAGCACTACTAGGTCTATCTTCATGAAAAACTGCAGAATGACCTTTATATTGATAAAGTATCGCCTCGTTTCTAACTCTTTGTAAGAAAACAATTTTCGATAATAAATGGAGGGATAGAAGGTATCGACTCTTCGTTCCTATATTTTCGTTAGATGTTGAGATTAAATATTTCTTGTTATTTTTTTATAAGGAATAAAAAATATTTTGTGGACAACACTAATACAACGCTAAATTTTACTATTATTTATTAATCTGCATCCGATATCTTTACACAATTAGCTTAAAATTAAAACCTCCTTATTATCTGCTTCATGTTTTAAGACTAAAATCGATAACCGTCATGAACATAACAATACAATTGATTATAACTCCTTCATTAAAACTAAGCTTCATCGTAAACTTGTCTATCAATAAATGGTGCTTTGGATTATTGTGATATCATCGTTAATGTGTTACTTTCACGTGAGCGTTAAATGGCTTGCTTTATAGTTAGACTATTCTACCTTCAATCATAGTGAAGCTACTCTTCTTAAATTGGTAATGCGTCAGTATGAAAATTTCTTATTATTTTATACTTCCCTGCGTAATAGGATACGCACTTAACCACACACAATAACACCCAGAGTTAAAAACATAAGCTAATATAACCAGAATAGGAATCGAACTAATAACCATTGTATTTAGAGTCTGATGCCTCATTGCGCCATGACGATCGAAAAAAAATATTCATGTTATGTCACATACCTGATTACATATACCACGCCTTCACTTTATACCCATATTTCACTTTACACCCATAAAGAGTTAATGAGATTAGGGCAATTGTGTGCTGTACTTTGTGTTACGAATCCACTCCAATATTTTGAAATTTTTTTAATTAAATTAAAAATTATGGACAAGTAAATTACATTGAATAGTAAATAAGAAAAATCCGAATGTTTGATAAAAAGTATTTGACTAAAATATGCGATGGTGTCGTAATGGCGAAGTTCATTTTTCCACTATTAACAATCGAAACGTATTCACTTTATCAAAGAAATCGGTTTTACATACGGAATTTAATATAGTTACATGAACACGTAACATTGGACGTACGAAATTGTGTGATGGTCGGACCTCATTCGTCACATTATGCGAGTCCCGTGGGCCTCGTGCGTTTGTTTCGCTCTAACAAGATTGAGCCTTCATTTCCAACACTAGCCAACTATGTGTTAGCTATATTATTTTATACATAGATTTTTATCTACATTCACTCTGCTTTATCTCTGTATATTACTTTCGAAATATATTGTGTAGAGAGAAACTATTTAGAAGATAGCAATTCTTTTTACTGTATTATGGCCTAGTATTACGTCGAGTTGATTATGTTGATGGCCACTGACTTTATTATAAGTTATAATTCTACCTAGGAGAATATTTATATATTACAAATGATCATTTAATTATTTATTACATCAAAAGTATAAAAAAGTAAAAAATATGAATAAAATTTATACCATCTGCCATGTAAGCGTTGTACGTATAAGTAAATTTATTTTTCGGAATATATTAGAAAACAGTATTATATGAGCAGCATGCTCCTTTTTATCCTATGGTAATATCAAATGATGTTTTGGGTAACTTTAAATTGGTATGGGAACAATGAAGGATACAATATTCTGTCAGCGTTACACCATAATAAAAGGGTTCACATTAAATAGGAAAACGGACATTAAACAAGTATCATTACTCTCTTCACTACTTTGTACATAATATTATTTTAATAATGAATAAATTCTAATATTTTTTTTCAAAAACAACAAAAGCTTATTTAAACATACATTATATTATTTATAGTCATATTTAACTTGGAACAATTTAACTTTGAACAATATAACTTGATTATAGCACATTGTGCTTTATTCATATATAAACATTTTAACAAATATCATCTCCAGGGATTCATACTAAAATTGAGTCCATAATGAATGGTTAAGCAAATAACTTGATGAATAAAATCATATTTTTTAATATAATACTATTAGCTGGTAATAATTAAGTAAGCTAAATGGTAAGGTAGTGTTACTGGCTCCTATTCGCTGGTCACGTACGTGTGTTTTTTTTATCTAAAGATCGTTGTGTTTGTTAACTTGAATAAAAAAGAGTGAGTGAGTGAGAGACAAAATTGTTACGTTACAAAGTTCATTTTCTAAATTGAAATCCTATTGAAGAAGATAGGAACATATTCATTTTAAAAATAAACTAAAAGGAACATGGCTAGCTATTTTCCCTTTATGTTGTTCGTCCTGACTGACATCTTTGCCAGTTTATACTAAGATAATTTTCATTGTCATTTGATCGGACTCGTGTGAATTTTTAATTGTATAGCATATTACTAATAACACCAAAATAGTGTTGCAAGATATTTTTACATACATTGATACAGTGATACAGATCAAACTTATAAAAGTAAATAAATATGTTAAAATGAAGTGTATAAGTAAGGACAGTAATAAAGAAAAAAGAACTTAACTCTTCTGTATTTGAACTTACAACAATCGTCATGCAGTCGAAAATTATTATGTCTACTACAGTGCTCTAGTAGACAATGTATTGAACTAGTCCCAACCGTACCACGACAGCTTCGCTTAGTTTAATAACTTAACCTTAATATTGCTGAATATGAATTTGCATATCTATTGTATCTTTGAATTTACTTAACCGTTTGAAATGAGTGTTATTTGTCCAGAGAAGCGCTATATATATATATTTTTATGAACTATACAAAATTTTGCTATGAAATGTAAAGGCTTTGTTTATTGTTCTTATAAATGAAAGGGTTATAATTGAGTAAATGTTTTTCGCATAATTTTTTTCGCACACTAATCTTTACATAAAAAAATCAACAGTATTTTCTTAATGATATCCTTAAGTGAAAATTAGATTTGATGTTATTTATGCCATTCTTATATTATTTAGAAACTGCAATTAAACAAATAACTTTATTTGATATAAATTACAAACTTAAATATATATATGACGACATTTGGTTTTTGGACTGTAAACGCGATTGGTTGTGGGTTCGATTCCCACACTGGGGGAATGATAATATTTTCATTTCTTTGCGCAATATCTCGAATACGACGGATAGCGGAGTACACCATGTCTTGACACAAGTACTTTCTGTCTACCCTGCTAAGCGAAATAATGCGTGAAGCTGTTTGATTTTTCAGTGTTCGAAAGTTTTGTATTTCGAATACTCTACAAATAAAACTTAAGAATTATTAAGAAAAACCGATACAACAATGGCATTATCGAATCATAGCACTGCAACCAAATCTCAAAAGTTGGCAAGACAGTGCTCGAGAACGAAGCAGTTAGCTGAACTCCGCTATGCCGTTATCGCAAGCTCGCTGGAGCACTCTTTGTCTCCCTCGGAGGAGCTACGTGACTCGGACGCCCGCCAAATGCATCGCCTTCTGAAACTTTCGAAATCTTAAATTGAAAGTGTGAACTTTTAATTTCATTGGATACTATGACAATTTCTTTAACATTTCAATCGTTATAAATAGATTAATTTGATAAAAATAATAAGTATCTTTATAGATGTAGACTTATAATATTTGTAGGTTTGTTTGCTTGTTACTAAAAATTAGAATTTTCCTCCTGCATTTCCTAAGTAAAAAGAAAGTATCTAGTGACCTAAATCCGTTCTTCAATTTACGCCACAAACAAAGTCATTGGGGTTTTTGTGTATACCAATTCTGCAATTTGCTTAACTAGGCTGAAGAAATAAGAACATTTTAGAAATAAATATTCACTCGGTTGAAATTGGAATCTTTTTCGGTTGCGTAAATCCCTTCAATTGTGTAGTCAGGCTCACCCTTGTATTACGAAGGCGTCCATGTTATTTAATGACATTTAAGAGTTAGTAGGGATTTTCTTCTGAATATCTTAGAGCTATTTGACTCTCCTCCAAGACCTCAAGGCTGTTCTACCATCACTAAATAGATGACAATATAAAAACTTTTATTCTTTTTTAAAAAAGAGCGTGGCGTTCAATTCACCGATCATCACGCAATATCACGAATTTCAGCTGACAGTGGAGTACGGAGTGTTTTGAACTAGGTGCTTTGTGTCTACCCTGCTATGCGGCATAAAAAAGTGAAGCTAAAAAAAATGTAAAAGAAATCGAATTAAATAAATGTTTAATTACGAATTTCCGTTTAAGACAACTTTTATTTTATTTTAATTATTTAATATTTTATATACTGACTATGTTTTATTACTTAACTGTACAGTTCTTAGATAAAACAAAGATAGTTTACGACAGCCATTTGACACCGTCTGGTCTTAATAAGAACTCGTCCGTTGAAATATATTTCGAGACATTTTCGTCGTCGCTGTTTTGTAATTGAAAATGTATGTATTGTATTGTATTGATCTGCCAATTTCTTCAAAAATTTTTGTGAAGACTTAGAAAATCTTTATTCGCGTAAAGAATCAGACATATCAATATAAATAAAAAAAAATGGAGTGTCTGTTTGTAATATTAAAATAACCAGTTTTTACTTTATGCATATGGTACATTTAACAAAATAACTTATTTTTTCCAATTTTTGTCTCTTTATGTGTGTCTTTGTTACGGCTAATCCCTGGAACTGCTGGACGGATTTCTAAGGGACTATCACTAGCAGATTTAAAAAAGAGGAACTTGGACTACTTTTAGTTTAGAATTATAAAATAAAGATCAATAGATCTTAAATTACATTTCATTATCATTGTTTCATTATTATTACCATTTCATTCACATGACAGCCACAGCCCTAAGGACTTCCACGACGATGAATTCTGCGCTATTGGCATCCATCGGCTTTGTATAGTGTTTAAAAGATGATATTAATATGTACCTTTACGTACGTTTTTTAAAAACATATTGCTCAGGAGACAATAGTAAACATTATATTTTACTGGACCCGATATGTTTTAATAATATTATCTTTTCTTTATCTAATACAATATATTGATATGGATGTATTTCATCGGCTTAAACCATTAAAATAATACTACGGCTTTTCATACTTTACGGCTATTTAAATTTAATCGTGAAGCTAAAATTGGATGCAAAAATTATGGTTACATATTTGTATTGTTGGTTATATATTTATAATATAATTTCTTTATGTACAGTAATTTTATCAAAGACATTCGAGACACACATGATGTTCACGTAAGTATTTAAATTAATTTATAATTATATGGATGTAAGAAGGGAAAACTGAGCAGTGCCTTAAGGTAAGAAATTGAAATGAAGCAATTAAGTAAGGAGTGTGTGTAATGTTACTTTTGCTCTGACAATTTATTTGTTGACATAGACTAGGTAATAATTGTAAAAAATTAATATATACATACATACTATACAAAATGCAATATCTCGAATTCGGTGTAAAGTAGAGCACGTAGAGTCTTAATACTGGGTACTACCTGTCGACTTTGCAATGCAGGATAAAAGCGTAAAGCTAAAAAAATACCAACGTCATAACTATTTTCAGTCATACTTGCCAGTAACTTTACAATGAAAATGTATCTGTTCTGTATCAAGTAAGGAATTTTACTATGAAGTGTGTACACGTTCATATGAAAATTTTCAAGTATTTGGCAAGAAAATTATTAATCATTTAATAATTGATATAAGTTAAACTAATAAAATCTCGTTAAAATGGATTAATACTAAATAGAAAGAAAATAGAAAACAAAATGCTAGAAAAGTTACTTTGTTTTTACGTTAATTATTTGGAGAGGTTTTAGTACTCTATATTATGATTGCATGTACTGTATATATAAGGTAAGCTTTAAAGTACACTTAACATTAATTAATTACACACACTTCTAGTAGTACTTCTTAAAATTAATGTAAACGAATTTGTATTTACCCTGAATATTCAAACTTCATTATTTAACTATTGTTCTTTAATTTCAAGCAGATGTCAGAGGAGAAAAATAATTATTCTAGAACAATTTTTATTATATTAAATGATATAGGAAAAATGAATATACAAAACATGCTTTTTCTGAATAGATTCACGAACTACTTTGAACTAACAGTTCAGTCGGACACTCTTCAACTATTTTATGATTAAGTAGAATGTGTAGTAGAAGAACTAATATATTATTTTATACATTACCGACAATAATAAGCAAAGATTTCACGTACCTACATAACAGCGGTCGATTATTTAGTCATTTATTATTTACGCCCTCATAGGCTTTACGTAACATATAAATCGATTCAAACATAAGTCTTTCTTACTAATATCTAAAAATATCAGATGAATTTCCAAATAAAATTAAAATGATTTAGATTTTAAATAAGAAAATGAGAATAATAAATTATATTTGTCGTCGCTCGTATTCCAATTTGCATATTACGAAGTATAAATTTGTACTTTTTCGTTACGTTGAAATTCAATGCTCTTATCTTGTTGGGCCTCGAACGACATGTTTTACGATGGACAAGAGTAAAAAAGTAAAATAAAAAGAACGACGTCAAAAGTCGCATTGTTTTTGTTTAGAAACACCTGTAGCAAATGTAAAACAAAAAGTACAATACTTAGCACTTGTAATAAACTGTTCATAAATAGCTATAAATACCAATAACAATCAAACTTACGAAGTTTCACAATTCTTTATTTTTAATTTAGTTAAAATGGCTTCGATGATATAATAAAACGACAAAACTCTTACCTCTAAAGCGACGAAATTCTCTGTCATCTTAATAAAACTTTGATACCTTATCCTAATTTGCATTGTGGAGACGCAAGGAGTAATCCTACGGGCACGCTCTAAGATAAACCGGGGGCAGCCGTAAATCTGACAAGATTAATGGCGCTCTGACCTTTGTACCACCTCCGACAAGCCGCCGATTAGTCATGCATACACACTGATTTGCCAATACGAACATTGTCTTGATTATGTGAAAAAGCTTTTAGTTATAAAGTAAGCTTCTAATGATATTTATAAACTTTTAACAATATAGGCAGCGTCAGCAAATGTGAAAAGATCAGCTTAAAAAATAATGGAATCTTCGTAGCAGTTTCTCCCTACTCCTTACTCGTTAGGTTTTATTTAACTAATGTAATAAGTTTTCATACGCAATTTATATTTCAATAATAATCTCAAATGTTGCTTATATAACAACATTAATTTTGTATATATTATAGAGCAATAAAATAAATCATAATAACACGACATTCGAGTTAGGCTTCAGACTGTTAATGAAAAAATAGTAGATTCGTAATTATAATAAATGTGTTAACACTGCCAAGTACCCGAAAATATTTTACTTTTCAGTCGAATACGGCCTGCGCTCAGGAAATATTAAAATCAAGTTGCATTTGCTTGATTGCCACACATTGAATGGATTGAATATGAGATTGGGGCAATATTTATATAAAATAATCTTATATAGGGTTATTTTTGAAAATTTCTTACTCCAAAATATAAATGCAGGCTTTAGTAAAAATATTATTGATAAACAAAGTAAAACTTTAATATTTATTTGTTCATATAAATTGTGTGAAGTACATAAAGCTTTGTGTGTACTCTTTTAGGCGGCTTTAGTAATTTTGAATTTATATCTATATATAATAAAGATCTTATAATAGAAGAGACAATGGTTTAACTACTCTGACGCCATTGAAAATCAAATAAAAATCGTGGTCTGTGTACGTTAAAGTTGGACAAAAGTTAAATTAAGCGAATTGATTGCCCTCATTTACGCAGAATAACGGCACAAGAAAAAATTGATGCAATCTAGGATTTGCATTTTACATTGCATTTATTTTATGTAAGTCTTTTTTTATTTACTGCACATAAAGGCTATTGCAAAAATCTTGTGTCCTTTCTCATGTCGCGAAAAGTACAAGTAGTATTAATCTATGAAAAAAACTTATTTTATAAATACAAACATATGTCTATACATGGTACATTTACCATAATAACATTTTTTACGATTTTAATCTGCCTCTCTATCTCTTTATTCAGACTAATCTTTAGAACAGCTGGACCGATTTCGACGGAACTTTAACTGGCAGTAAGTTGAGAAAATAAAGAGTAACATAGACTATTTTTATTACAGATTTATAATATAAAGAACTAGAGATATTGAAATCCAAACGGACGAATTAGCGAGCACAGCTCGTTCCAAATATGTAAGACAAATATTTGTTCATGAAAATTTACTATGCCGTGCTTTATAACTATTTAACCAAAAAGTTGTCAAGGCTACATCCGTAAAAAGTTCAACCGCACCAATAGCATTATTTAGTACTTTAAATATTGGATCAATTAAAAAGAGTGTAACAGAAACGTTCAAATTGGGTCTTTAATCGCTTTTATTACATATAATTGTACAATTTAAAAAAAATTCAATCTATGTCAACAAATGAAGATTAATAAATTATTGATGTTAACATCAACGCCTAATACAATTAAAATAATATAAAATAAAAACATTCCGAAAATATAATTGATATTGTAAATTTGCTTATTAGTCCACTGATCTTCGCTAGTGGTAATCATTTGCATTAGATAATAACAGTAAGCTGAGGACGGCGGCGTCGAGACGGTTGGAACGTGCCTAATTACAAGTATATATTTCGCTTAGATGATTGCAGATGTGTTTCACTTTTTCCTCTGTTCCCTTCTCTTATAAATTCTTCTCATATTGACATTTGTGTAATATGATTTTTGATTTTTACATATTTTAAATGGTACTATTTAAAACACATTGCGCAAAAAATCTATTTATTTTTTTTTAATTTAAAATATTTTCTATTTAAATTACTTCTTCTTCTATATTATACTTTTAAGCCGCCTATTTTATAAATATTTCAAGTTAAGCTCCACTATGTTTAAGTAAAGAAATTAAGTTTGAGATGTTACTAATTGGTTTTCAATAAAAACTAGTTGCAAAATATTGCTCTTCGAAAATCGTTCAGAAAGTTTGAGGCGAGACGCCGTCGGACTCCTGTCATGCCTTGCTAATTAAACTGTCATCTACTCCTTTATAAGTAAAGGCTTATTGATATAGTGAAATTAATTTGACTTCTAATTAAATACATTTTATGTTATATAGATAATTTGATTATTAAGGTATAGTTTTTATAGTAAAGCTGTTACTATAAAAAAATAATCTAATTACACTTACATGATGTTTTGGTTTTAAATCCCCCCGAGAGTATAATATGTACTTAGAAATATCCTAACCCATGTTATTTGACCAAATTGGACGATGCGTTTCTTGGATTTCATTGATGTCTTAATTTGTCTACATCAAGTCTTTAAGTCTTGATTGCAGATAAAGTAAAGAAATTCCTTAATCAATTGAATTATTTAACAATTATTTAAAATGTTATTTAAAAAAATCATAATGAATAAATTAATAATTAAGATTAAAGTGTGTACAAGAATGAATTAACCGTTGCTGCCATTCAAATAAGTTTTTTTTTCATTATAATATTACTAATAAACAATCAATAAATTAGACTTCTACTAATAATAATTTCCTTTATATTAGTGATTTGTGCTCTGATGAGCTAAATATTATAATTATATAATTCAATTTTGCAATCGTCAAATAAATTCCTTTTTTTAATTAAGCGATCGGTATTTTCTTTAATACCAATGAACAACTGGTTTTGTATCCCATTACATTTAATTTCAAGTAAAATTAAATTTAGTATATGACGGTTTTTGATTGATTCTATTAAATCGGGGATATGTTTTATTCCTATTCTCTAAAGTTATACAGTTTCAATTGATTTATTGAGCTTACTTCTTGTTCAAGTACGAAATTTATACAAATCATTCATGAAGTATAAGTACATTACTTGCCAAGTTGCGAAGTTTGCAGGAGAGCCAATACACAGAGCTGCACTACTTTATATAGCACAACCTCCACATTTGGAGCACCTACTCAGCTAGACTAAGTTGTTATAAGTAGATCTAAAACTACAATGCTATTTAGGTCGAATAACATAATGTTAGGGGATTTTAGAGTTACACATATACAGGATCCAACTAGATCAATAAATCATTGGTAGCCCAAGGATATGGTTAATGTCAAAATCTACATATTTAAGCACTTTGTATTTTAGGAATTGACTGCGGTTCAGTTCACGTTTGGAATTATCTTAAAAAATTAAGTCTCGTATTTACATCCTACTTTAGTACCTAGTAAAAATCTAACTGTTAAATTGCTTGTGATCTGTTTTTTTTTAAATAGTTCAGATGGTTTAAAAATACAAAAATTTTATTAAAAGATAATTTCAAAAAAAAACTTTTACCAATAATTTCAAGAGACTAGAGCAAAAGTATTTTACTTGCGAGTTCTTTCACGATTTATTTTAAATACTAATAGTATTCATATAACATTTAAATAGTCCCTGAAAGTTTAATTTGGCTTGCTTTACTACAATACGTTAAATATATTTTTAACTAAGCAACGAGTTTTTCTCGTTATTCGAATTGTGTACTTTAATAATTAATTTGATCAAGTATCTACGAGTATGTATAAACAGACATAATGTTACAGAGTTCATTTATATTAGATGTGAAATGCCCACATATCATTCAAATATTTGAAAACAATCACCACAACTGATATATATAATAAAAAAATATATTCTAAAAAGACAGTTTTCCCAAACAACAATATTTTATTTAAAATCGTTCCATAACAATTTACGTACTTAGGTTAGTATTAATAATGTAAGATAGACAAAATTGTCTTCTATCTTTCTGTTTTATTTAGATTAAAAGACCTTTCTGGAAATATTCAGAAAAAACGATATTATTAACTAACAACTAATTGCATAATCTAAATGTAGAATACTTTTAGATTGTACAGTTAGCTGTTAGTTTAAAAAAATATATTAATATAGATTAGCCAAGGCATGGGCTCAATTTTAATTAAGCAAAAAATGCTGTAGTGTATATTTATTTATCAAACATATTTTATTATAAAATAGTATATTTATTAAAAAATATACTTTACTTAAATAACATTAACATTGTTCGTCGTATTTAAATGACATTTATTATTATTGCATCTTTTTACCTTTCCTGCAAGTTTCGATAGATAAGCGATAACTAAATAATAATATGAAACAAAATATAGCTGCATTATTAAAAGTATATTTGCTTTGTTATTTGCAAGTACACCTTTTTAGGCCACATGCATAAATCTAATTATTATTCTTCGGCCAATAGAATCTATAAAACATGTTATGATTTTGACATTGTAACTATTATATTAATATGATATAGTTAAATATAAATAAATGTTCAAAGACCTTTCTAAGCTTTTCCAAAGTGTTGCTAGTCAAAGCCTAGTTTTGCTGGTCTATTATGGTAAACCCATTTCCATGCGATAATGCAGCTTCCTCGCATTCAGGTCACGCTCTGCTAGGATTATGGAGCACTACGCGGCAATGTCCCTTCTTTCTCTATATTTACTTGTCGCCCTCAAACTGAGTATAACATACATAAACCTTTTTTATTGCCATTTTTATTCGACTGCTCCACTGTATATTTGCTATATATTATATTATATTACACGTTCCATACAAAACGAGCCCTACAAAGAAATTTCATCATATGTTTTAACATATACATGTGAATAATCATAATCTTAAAAATAAAAAAAGCTTTAGAATTAAATCATATTTTTATTTTTAAATAATCTGTATATTTATTTGAAAGCCATTAAACAATCTATATAACATTTGTGTTTTTACTATTATTTTTAATAGAAATTAATTTTACATATTGTATAATAGGTTCATATGTATATATAACGAAACATGTATAAGCAAATTCTTCTAACTATCTACATCCAACAACTTTACCTTCTTATTCACAAACTTAGAAATAGGCATTACAGATTCAATTTATTTTTCAGATAGCTGCAATATTCGAACCTCACGGATGCGAAAAATTGTTGAAAACTTAAAGAAACTTTCAAGACAAAATTTATAGATGATTGAAATAATTTAGGTTTACGATAAAATATAAGCTTTGGCAACACATGTTTATTTTTTTGATATATGTAGAATTATTATACCTAGTAGTATAGTCAACTAACATTTTATTTAATTCAATTATTTTTTAGGCTTGACAATAAATAAAGTAACACACATGTTCCACTACTTTTTAAATTTACCTATATCTTTTAGACTTACCTACGAAAGAAAATAAAACGTTCAAGAACAAGTAGGGCAGGCACAAGGCTATACAGATCGCCTTTAAGGTTAACGAATTCAAAAAACCCTCGTAAATTTGAAATGCCATTCGAAATAAAAAGATTGAAAGAAACGGTGAAATAACCTCAGTAACCAGAATATACAAACCCGAATTTCGTACTCAAATGAAACTTTGTAGTCCTTTGCTCGAACAAGGTAAACCTGAATACATTGTCTCATTAGAGGCGTGGAATGATGAATATTGTATGCGGGCACCGCGGACTAGCTGCATAATGACCAACTCTCCCGGATTTTATAATATTGTTACACTAAAATAATTTTCAACATGAATTATCGTAATTGATTATTATTATACTATCTAATTTGTACACGCTTTGTTTAATTTAAACACATTTCACTTATAGTTCAGTGTTCACTCGTCAAAATCACCATATTTAGACATGAAGTACAGATTACGTGGCTTTCTGATCATATACTGATTAAAGTATATTCCACGAATATGTTAAAAAATATTATTGACATTTTATTAAAAACTATGGTGCCGAAAATTATGAAATAAATGTATCAGATCTTTGGATATAGGTCGCATACGCTTTCACATTTTTATTTTAAAAGCTTGTCACAACAAAGACTACTTTGACATTCAATTAATTTTTAATATACAAACATCAATAAGATAGGTAGTATTACTTTTATAAAAAATATATAAATTCAGTTTAAATTAATATGTGTATTGAACATTCTTGTTAATGATATTTTTATTACGATATGAACATGATATGAAGTTAAAATTAGTTTTCAATTTATTATTTCCATATGTAGATGAAATGGAAGATTCCGAATGTAAATCTATTGGCATACACAACCCCAATTTACTTTCTAGTTGAGAAATACAGATTGGTACTGTCTTGATGGATGCGGTCGTGATAGAATCGCAAGCATTTTGGGTCATGGGCTCGGAATATCTATCTTCCGTCTATTTGGTCTTATCGTATATGTCAGTCTCACAGGAGATTGATCTCTATAATGCGAATTAGTCACATTTTATAACCTATTTGAAACAACTACAGTACTCTTCAGTACTAGTACTTCAAGTAAGTAAGCTTATTGTAAGGTGTGAGTACAGTGAAGTTAAATAAAAGTATGATGTTTTTATAATATTTTATTGAAGACAAGTACAATTAACTTATAGAAAAGAATTTAAGAAGATATTTACAAGAAATGTAACATTAAGATTCAAGTAATAGTTCATTAAATTGATCTCGTGCATAGGTAACTAAACAATAAACATATCTATTTGTAACATATGCAGATAGTCAACGCATTAAATTTTTTTATCGAAGTAAAACGTAACGAATTTAGTGAAAATATACAATTTATTTCATGTATCTAAATGATTCAACTATAAAAATTATTGCCTTAATCAGATAATTCTACTTATGAATGTGCACAACATTTAACAGTGATTAAAATTATCTATAACTAATTAAATCTAAACCAATAAAGATTTATTTTCATTTAAAAGATATAACTAAATAAACTAGAGACCTACTTACGATATATAACTTAATAGTAAATATTGAAAATTTGATATGCTTGATATTCTTGTTGATAAGTGAAATACTGAAGCTCAATTGGAGAATTTATTATAGTGGACTACTTGACGTGCAAAATTAATGCTTCTATATATGCAAAATATTTATGATTTTATTTTAACGTTATCATGCCAGGGTAAAGTTGATAAAAAAGCAGCTTCAAATTGTAGACTACCTAGTGTCAAGACACTCCATTATTTGCTTTTCACTTGAAATCGAGACATTATGTATTGAGTAACGGACTCAAGGACGCACTTTGCCTTACTAGAAGATATGAAAATAAATCATTTCTCCGAGCACGAATCGAACAGACAAGTAATCGTGTTTACAGTCACATGTCCCACCGCGATAGTCTCAATTGATTTTTTTTATTGTTATTAATTTATCGTTTTTATTATATTACTATAAAAATTTTTAACTGCATTTTTTTGTAAACACTATGCCAAATTTCATACTCTGGCTTCCGTATAATATTCGTTAAACCAGGTTCTTAGTTTTTCCTTTATGTTTCATTTAACAATATACCTAACGAATTATTGCTGATTATAATAATAATAGATATTGAAGTAACGTAGTTTTTTTAGTAATTGCTAATATTCATCAGGAACTTTTGCGCTTGAAATTATTTGAAATATTACTTTTCTCTATGAATATATAAAAAAATTGTGTTAACTGCCAGCATTGTGAACACATCACCCTCAAGATAAATAAAATAACATAATATGAGTTATATCGTACCTGTCGTTTTACAATATAATTTATATATTGATCTCGTCATTTTTTCTTCTTTGAAGCATATGTAAATTGGACTTCAGTATTTTACTTACAAAATTCTTTAATATTTTCGCTCGAGGTTACTACTATGACGACATCTTATTACTACTTATCATGTGATCACAATTTGTATCGTATAAATTGCGTGCTCTTAAGGTATCTTCACAAAATTCGGAATTATAAAACATATAAATATTCGTTGATCGTGAAAATTTGATTAGGAAGCCAAAATTCCTACTAAAAAAATGTCACCCTTAAAGCCCTTAAATGCCTTCTGTACACGACTTTATATTTCTGTCGTATTGTGGTTGGATTGTGAACATATCAGCCGTCTCGCGTCTTACCTATGGACATTTTATGCTAAATAGGTATCACTTAGACTTATTCAACTAACTCTTCAGTCTTGGACGTTACACTTAAATAGAAATACTTCTAAAACCCGCGTCGAATGTTCAATTTCAAAATCTTTAATAAAATCAGCGTGTTATTTAAATATGCTACAGCGTGAATCACCACACACGATAAAGAATATCAGAATAAGAACAGGAAATAGTATAGACACATAGACACACACGTTTTGTTTTATAGTAATCTAATTGCTCGTACTAAAGAAGACGATTCAACGACTTTATAACTACGATTTAAAAATTACCACTCTTGAATTTGGACAATATGAAATACCTCGTCTAAGATTTGAAAAATCACATTCACTAGTAACGGAAAACATTAAGAAACGTCGCACGATCAAAAATTACAACATCTATAAAGAGAAAGCGAATAATGTACAACACTCATTCATGTAGCTATATTTAAGGATTTATCTTATAATCACTTATGGTTAATAAAATCAATCGATTCTAAAAAACGAAACGATCACAAATATTAA
Organism: Dryadula phaetusa; assembly: GCA_032432895.1. Lineage (NCBI taxonomy): Eukaryota > Metazoa > Arthropoda > Insecta > Lepidoptera > Nymphalidae > Dryadula > Dryadula phaetusa. The sequence goes on from JAOYRS010000027.1 coordinate 810,436, forward strand.
AATTCATAATATCTGTATATCTAACCAACGTTGTATAAGGATAGCACACAATACTTAGTTATATATAAAAAATATATTGCTCAGGGTTTCAGTGGGTCGGTTTATCAAATCAGTACACGTTTGATGCCTGTAGATTATTTCTATTATAAGTTTGTATAAAACACTAAGAAAAACCATAATAGTAGCTGGAAATCAAAATAATTTCATATTTAATTTATTAACATTTTGTTCCCCTTCTTACACACTGACCATATAGTTTGAAAATAAATATATTAATTAAAATTTTAACAACATAATTACGAAAATATGAATAGCTAACATGTCATATCTCTTTTAAATTCAATTATTAAATTATTCGCTTTTATATAAATTAATAAATAAATTAGTAAATATCTTAAATATCTTAGTCTAGGATATGCTAAAATGTATACATAAACATTTTTAAAAAATCTTACTAATTAATGATATGTTTAAATTGATATGTATGTATTACATTGATACATTGATATGCAACTCATCACAATTGTGTCCATCTCGTTCAATCGATGGTTAATTAGACTAGTGATTTATTCAATCCTCGGGCCATCCGAGATCTTCCCCGATTAAATCATAAAACCGCTGGTTGTGCTGTACAAAGAACTTACGTAATTTGGTAACGACAGCGGGATCTACCCGTGGATGCCTGCGGCCTTTTGTTTCCCGCAAGCACTTGTCCGTGGTGTCGTTACGCAAGCAGTAGAATCCTTTAGTTTCGTTGAAGTAGAAGTTTTTTCTTCCTGTTTTTAAATAAGACTTCAGCATAAAACGTAAAAAAGTGAAGCGAAATTTTAGCTTTGTAGTGGACCATTGTTACAAAAAATGTCAAGCGTTTTTATGAGGCAATTGTATCCTTAAGTTATTTAAATCATTCAAATGCAGTATAAATGACGAAGGAAACTGTTTAAATAAAAGGAAATTATCGAAGATGTTAAAGTACTATTTTATTTAATGTCTCACCAATTTTATGCTCCAGCCCTAAAAATTTTTCGATACGACGCAGCTGTGGTACCGGGTCTTCTATAAGCTGATCGCCGTTTACTACTAAAATTTGTTCCCGCGGGAACACTTCCAGCCAACGATGGAGATATGCGTGGTATAATGATATTGCTATTGGCCTATAGATCATAAAAGATACTTTAAAAGTACTACTTTAAAATTAAAATACTATAATAAAACTAATTATTGTATAATGCAACTACGTTTCTTTATTTATCTCTCATTGAATAAAATATCATGTTGGTTTTTATTTTCTTACCAGTAATTAAAATTATTTAGTGAAAAATTATTAAACAGACTCATACTATGCGATTTTCATATAAATGTAAAATCAATCAATCATACCGATAAGCAATATTAATTGAACCATCTGCAGCTAAAGCAAGATGCTCAAACGGCTTCGCCGCGTCAGGTAGTGGGTGCCCCACGAGAGAGACGGCGGGTGCAGAAGGAGTCGCTCGACTACGTAACTGAGTATAGTCAGAAATAGCTCTGGTAACCGGTTCCCGTACAATCAGCAGTAAGCGTACTGACGAATTCATAGCTCGCACTCTTTCAGGTACCTGAAAATAATCGTTAATTGAAGGACTCATAATATATATATAAAGATTCGGTTTAAAAAATTATTAAATGAAAGAACATTTCCAAATAAAAAACAAGATTTTACATCTTATTTTTCATCTAGCTATTTTCAACGAAAAAGTGCCCATAAGACTTCTTATTAAAACATTTTTAGGCAATTTATTATCATTTACAAATCTATTTTCAAGGTAAACATGAATAATTCATAATAATGAACTAACATTTTGCTGAGCGAAATGTATATTTTATTATACTAATTAGCTTTTGAATACGAGCTCGTAGACCTGTTTTATATTGTACGAAATGTTTTACAAATATAGTATTTATTGAACAAACAAGCACGACACAATATTTGTTTCTTACCTCCGGGGTAACGAAGTAGCTGGGACTTTTTTCTATAGTTATTTGCCCTTTAAACGAAAGGGGCATTTTGCTTCGATACCATTCTAAGCCCAGAGCATAGTTCTCGTCACGGTCGAAAAAATGAACCTCCCCTGATGCCTTTTGAACCATAGGATGAAGGTACAGCATTTCCAAAAGAGCGCGGGTTCCACATTTGCGAACACCTATTATTAACGCCTGGACAAACAGGATAACTATATCTAATTGTTAAATTCGTTTATTATATTCTAAGCTTTGATAGTTAAATTACTTTTAAAATGACTTTAAAGAATTGAAAATAGTTTTTTTTTTAATTTATCAACTAGTTACCTACCACACTTTTGTGATAATATAAATATAATAACTATAAATAAATTTAACATTTATTATATCGGCTAATTATATTATGAAATAATTACACTATGCTATTAACGAAAAGTACCACTTGCTTACTGCATCTCATATTGGCGGCAATTGTTAGATGTCACTGCAGAAATATATGTGTCAAGAAGTTTATACCTGAGGGAGCCGTCGGGCAGGCCTCGGCGCGCGCGGTGCTTTTAACCTTTTTCTTAAGGCCATAGGGTGGCTTATTGTACGACTGCTCTCTTGACTTTGTAATATCTTACGACCCTCGCTGGCAGCTGACGCCATGCTCGCCGCCTGAAGAAATATACCACTTGATCTCGCTGCCTTCAAAATGCTAAAAAATTAGTTTCTTTTGCGAATAAATATCTTGTATGATTTCAATTTAATTAAAATAGTATAATTTTAATAAAGAAAAAAAAAAAAACTTTTGAATGTTATATAATAAATTCGTATAATATTGTTCACAAACTGCCTAAGTTTATTAAATTAAAGCATAATTGATTCTGTAGATTTTTTATTTTAGTAATACGCGTATCGAATTACGTTTTCATTTTTAAACTTTTTAAAAATATAAACAAACAATACAATAAACTATTTTATTAACTATTAACACTCCATTAAATATACGGCCTAGTATTTTCAATTTTAAATTAATTGAAATGTAAATAATTTGTCGTGTGTTTAAATTTTTCAATGAGTATAACACAATCTTTCATGCAACATGAATGAATAAAATTTGGCACACGTTTAATATATAATTTTACTTCTTTCCTTATACTTATTGAACTATGCTGAGAGAATGAATAGCACTGATACTAATCAAAGTCTGTCATTCATCACATTGGCCTGGGGCTTTTCTAGTACGTTACGTTACGTCTACCTTAAAGGAATGCGTTATTTCAGTACGCTTCCAGGTGTGCCAAGATAGTTCTGTGCCAGCATATGCTATCATATAAAAGAACCGAGCAGATGCTCTTATATTTATGCTATTTAGAGTGTTGACATCGTTATCATCGCTTCCGATATTATTTCCAAGGAGCGACTGCTTTAAATTCTATATGCAAGTAGATTTTCCAAGTTGATACATATAACAATAGGTGCCATTTTTTCGCAGTATTCAATTATAAATATTTTTTCAGGAATAAAAAATGTACGTACACACGCATACATACGTAGTTAACTTTGATTGCTAAAGCCACAGGCTGGGAAACAAAAATTGGCGTAATTTCACAATTTCATTAACAATATCCGTTAAAGTTAACTAATTTCGTAAGCATATAATTTGAAGCTCTAGCTTATTCCTCTCTAATTGAGAATAGTTGTGTATATGTGTACATAGTAATTTTTAAATATTTTTTACTACAAAAACTTTGTAAAAACATTACCATGCGCAATTATTTACAAAAACAAAACATTATACTAATAAATATATAAGATAGAAATATATTATAATGAGAATATAACAAAGTTCAAAAGAAAAATAACAATTTCACGATGAAATATTCTAGTTAGTATAGTCCTACACATATGATAATAATGATGACACGGGACGAATATGTTTTTTTTTTATTTTAAGAACTAAGTATTTCACAAAAGATAATCATTTAAATTGAGTAAATATTCGCGTAGAGGCCGTTCCTGGCGCAGTGGGACAACGTCTGACTGTACTCAACACGCAATGTTCCGAATTCGGTGAAAAGAGAAGTACGGAGTATCTTGACACTAGGTACTTTCTATCTACCCCACTGTGTGGGATAATAAGCTTGAAGCTAAAAAAATGTGCGCGTGTTGCATAAGCACTTTGCATTGAACACACTGTGTATTTATTATGTGGACAATATTCATTGAACCTTCACATTTACACAAGTGCATCCCCTTTGTATTTCCTCAATCATGATTCATCATTCAATATACAATTTACGAACACGAACCTATCAATAAACGTCGAACGAGATTATCGACTTGTTTAATTATTCCATACATCTGCATGAATTAATATAATTGTGGATGTTCTCGTATAATATTTAAATGTAAGGGGGTATATAAAATGTGATACACTAACAGTCATATAGCATTTAATATTTTTAAGCTATATTTCCCTATATAATCTCGTTTCGTTACGGAATTTGAACTCAGACACTTCATTGCGCCCCAAGCAAGTAAATTTGTGTCAAGCTCAGTAAACGGTAATGCAAAAGAGTTATGTAAATAAGTGTCTTTGTGCCATTGCCGTAGCAGTATTTTCGAATCTGATTATAATAGCGGAATTTTAAAAAACCGAAACACATGATGTTGGAAAAAAATTACAAAGTCGTGGCCTAGAAAATGTCAAAGGAACGCAAATGCTACCTATGACCTATTTATTTTGAGTAAAGGGGACACGAGCAAGCTTAAAATACAATTTAGAAAAGGACCGATCATTTTAAAACGATCTGTAATAATTGACATGAACATACATTTGACATTAACGTCTTATGTGAACGCTATCGATTGATTCGATTTCTTCAAGAAGTTATGATTTTACTTAAAATATAAACTTATATATAATTAAAATTTAATTTTCACCACACTCACCACCCACGTTTAAGGTTAGGTTTTGAATATATTCCGTTCCTCCAACTTTACTCTGACTAAAGAGAGCTACACTCTTAAATTAGGTTTTTATATATACATATTGCGTATAGTACTATACTCGACCACAAACTATTTATTACAGATTGACGTTATCGTTCACTACTCGTATGAATCGTATCTGCAGCATAGAAGTAACAAAACGAGGGCGTCGTAAAGTAAGGGTAAGGTAGCCCACGTCCTCATATACATATTGCATGCAAATTTAAATCGTAAAGTGTTGCCTTAGAGATTATAATGGAATATAATACATATATAGATCAACGAATATCTATTTGATGGTATCTAGTAGGTAGGTGGGAGCCTTAATTACACCTTCAGGTAATATCTGGATAGCCCAGAGGTGGGCCTGGTCTGACACGCCTATTGCCTATTTCCTGTGATTCATGCAGTATACTCGTATTCAAAGATACACTCAAAGCTTTATTACTTAAAAGCTCCGTTTCAGTTGCTAAATTTTTATATATATATATATAAAGTTACTTATTATCTTTCAATACTAGTCAAATATCGAATTGTTTTATTGAGGTTATAATAAGGGTTATAGGGTAATAAAGTTACGTTATTACATTTTTGGTATGAATATGTATTAAATATAGTGTTTTTGTCATAAACCGATTTTATAACCATAAATTTAAAAAAGTAATTCTTACTTAACCATTATAGACATTTGATTACTTTTCATAATTTTAAAGGATAGATTTCAGGGATGGAACGCATTAAGGAAATATAGAGTGTACAATAGTGTTAGAAAATTAATATCAATTTGGATATAAATTCCAACATGATATTCATTTGAATAATAATAAGATTTACTAAGTGTTTATACGAAAAAATATTATATTTATTCTGTTAATAGTTCATATAAATGGATTTAAAGTTCTATCGACTTTATGAGAACGTTTCATTTTAACGGCGAGCTCGTCTAGCCACTGTGACTACTAGTGACATTTATGTGAAATGTGATCCTTTAATTTGATTAAGCTGCTAGCATTTTATTTACTTCTTTTTATTTATTAATTTTAATTACGTAAGCGCCTCGCTGCTTATTTTACTTACTGTCTTATTGCTGAACCATATATATATATATATATATATATATATATATATATATATATATATATATATATATATATATATATATAATATATATATATATATATATATATATATATATATATATATATATATATATATTCTTCTTATATATATTCTTCTCTTCTAGATCTAAAAATGATCACAAATGACATTTCAAACATAGTTACTTGGATGCTGTAGAGGGCGCTGTCATAGAGCACATGAAAAGTGAGGAAGAGTGAAAGCAGCGTGACGGAGAGGAGGGCCGCGGCGAGCTTTGGCCGCGACACTCCCACGACTAACACGCAGTCTGCCAGCTCGCCCTCCGCCGGCCGAAACGACGACCGCGGCAACCATCTAGCAAAAAAATATATATCTAGTTACCTATTTTAGTAACACCTCTATTAGTAATACCTATAAAATAAGAATTTATAACGGTAAATAAATGTTAGTGGCCGATAAAAAAACTTATAAATCTAATTAACACAATTATTATCTAAATGTTTCATGTTGTGTAAACACAAACATTACAAAGTGTATATTTATTCCTGTTAGGAATACACAAGGAGTGCAAGTGTACGATAGACAAAACAATTAGATCCGGTTCGATGAATTTCAAATTCTCGCTCGAAGAAATCGATATAACTACTAAAGATGCTTCTTGTAGTTGTTTAAATATAAAGCAATACTTAAGACTTTCCTTGTTGCCTATCTACATAGTACATCATTGTAATTTTTTTTTATAAAAACCGATGGAGTAATTAGGCTAGGTGATACATTAAACTTACAGAATGTCAAGCGGTAGAGACTGCGAGCAGCTCCTGTAGTTTGCTTCAGGACGATGTTTATTCGGCAGAGAGTGACTCATCTGCACCATGGACTCCATGTGTCTTCCATTTAATTAGCTTTTACATCTGTTTTATTACATTTTTCTTCGTATTGTGCATATTTAAGTATTTTCTCATTAATACATGATTTCAAGTTTTGTTTCTTATTGGTATAAAAGATTTTGTTTTTCGATTCTGAAACAATTTTTTTTACGAAAATATGGACTTAAGATTTTTGATTATTTTTAAAGAAACGTAACTTATTTTGGGAAGGATGAGAAAATCTTTTAAGTTATAATTTCATAGATTAAAAAAGTGTGACACAAGGGCAAATATTTTTTTAACACTTAGCAAGAGATAAAAGGATGAATCTACATAAAAAATTAAAAGCACCGAAAATGTACAATACCAATTTAACTCTTAATTTTTTTTCTCAAGCTATTTTCATAACTTGAAAAGAAAAAAATACAAACTCATAAATTTTCTTCGTTTTAAATTTCCAATTTTGGAGGTATATGAAATGATTAAAAAATCTTATGATTGTAGAAGTTGCACTAAGCCCTAATTAAGTTCCAATTTGCATCTCAAATAATAGAATTAATGCTTTCGCCGCATAGCAGGGTGGTCTGGAAGAACCTAATCATAAGGCACTCCGTTCTTCACCATTAGAGTTCGAGATATTGCATGTTAAATGACGGAATTTGCCTTTGTCTGCTCTTGTCAAAGCGACGCTATGAAAATAATTTAATTATAATGCCGGTATATGTTCTTCATCTTTTTTTAATCATTACTAATTCCACTACTATTACTTACCATATTATGTGGCACCACCAAGCGAACACCTGTAACAATTTAAAAATAACATAAGTATTAAAAATGAAAAAATATCATAATTTTTTATCTTGAAGCATATCAGCGAAAATCAGTTTTAACAAGATTCTTTCTGCCGAACTGCTACATGCCGAAGACAGATGGTAAAACAAATCTACAATTACATAGTAATACAGTAAGTTATTACCTGCTCCACCAGGCCGTCAATCTTAACCTTAATTATTATGGTACGGTGTAGTAATACAATATATAGATCTAAATTCCATATCAAATCTTCAATCACTAGTCATTATCGAGCTTAGCTGATCAAGTGTTATATTTGAAATAACGTCTACAGAGTATACATTGTAACAATGTTAATTGTGTGTGTAAAATAAACAGTAAAATTTTAATCAAGCAACTAAAACCCTAATCGCTTTAAAATATTTAACTACAACATAACTACGGTACGGATTGGTGTAAAAGCTATAAAGAGGTACCTTAATATACTTCTCATGGAAATCCAGGGATATAAACATTCCGTCATAAAATTGAAGTGCACGAAATATTTTAGCAATCACAGTATCTATTTTCATTGTCTACACGAAACTGTCTAGGTTATTTTATACTATTCACATCTCACGGCAAACACGAGACCTGTTTCGATTTAACAAACTTTATCAGTTTGTTGTTTCATTTCTATTACTGCGAACACAAAAACTAATTTATTTTGACAGCTTATTTCTACCTGGACATTTTTAGAATATTATTTAGCTTTACTTATAAATTATTTATATTAAATATTAAAAATACAAAAACAAATTATATAATCTCTTTAAGGTCGCCCTCGCAGTATTAAGTATACCTAAATGCAAAAGCACTCTAGGGATTTGTAACATAAAGTAAAATGCTGTCCCGTTTTACGGTTAGAATTGTTCTATGTCAAATTAAACGAAGAATTTCTAGCATTGCCAATTGATAAACTTGTTTTTACGAGCGCCATTTTCCTTTGTACTTCGTAATAAACGTTTAAAGCTGCACTACATTTTAAAGGCAGTTTGTTTGAGAGCTTTTACTTTGAAATTTGCTCGACCAATGTAATGAGATAATTCTACAATTAGATTTCTTTAAATTTTACTCAAAATATTATTTACGATTTTTGATAACATTAATGAATACTTTAAATAAAGTTTTTTTTTAAGTTGTACTAAAATATAATAATGAAATATTTTTTTTCTAACAATGAAATCAAATTAAGCCATATATACAATATTAATCAAAGCTTAATTCACGCATTGTTAGCAGTTAACAAAAGATCGAAATCAGACAAAGGTCCAAGATTCTTCTCTTATCTGAGCAAAATTTATGATTAGCCTTTTCATATCGTGGTTTCATATGTAATTTATCTTATAAAATTGCCCATTTCTGGTTGCTGCTTTTTCTTAAGATTTTGAATTAAAATTTAGCGTATAAATATCTAAAACAGTAATTTATTAAATAAATTTTGCTTGTAATAATATTAAAAAAAATATATATTTTTTAAATGTGTCTATTGTTGCATATATAATATATTGTATCTTTGTTATTACTAAAAGTAGCAATAATATTTATAATTCTCTGGAATTAAGCTGCTAGTTAAGTGGCAGAACCGCATATATTTTGAACAATAACTTTATTTATGAAAAAAAAAATTACAGATTTAAACAAAAAAACAGCTTAACTGATTCTTAGTAAAACTATAATAATGCTATACACGTAGATAAGATAAGAATCCTTTAATTATATGGTGGTTAAAAGTCGAACATATTACAGTTTTATTATAAAAGCTGTCTGTCCCTGGCCAGCGAAGGTTAGGTCAAGGCAAATGCACTAGTGTATTTATACGATACGAGACCGGCGCCATGTATACTAGTAGTTCTAGGTGTAGGTCGATCTGAATTATTACTTAACCTGTAACCTAAATATATTGCGTCCAATTTGGGATAGTCATTACATATGGATGAATGCGGCTAAATATATGGAGATTAATTAGACGTTCTAGAATAAAATTATTTAAACTTTTTTTTAAGTATTTTGCTATTTTTGAAGTGTTGTTACACACTTAGAATTAGAAAACTTTTTATATACATATTTAAAAAAAATGTGGGCCCTTACTCCTATCAATATTTATATTTTTTACATGCTATTACAATTTTTTTTACATTTCATAAAACTGGATATAAATTTTATTATTTAATTTTTACTACACGTTTATAAAGTACAACAACATATTTACCCGCGCAACTTCGCCTTCAAAAAGAATACAGTATTAGATATTTAGTAACACTTTTCATTGATGCATCTTGTTAGGCGTAGCGTGACTTTTAAAACATATAACCTTGATCATGAAACTGCCTGTTATATTCAGGAAATCTTGAAATGATACACTTAAAAACAGACAAATAAACTTGTTCGCTTCGTTAAATTCTATAGATAAAAATGTTTGAATCCGATTAAGTCTTCTCTAAATAGGCGGAAAGAGAAGATCGATTCGACAAGCAATTTACTCTCCGTACTTAATACAAATTAATCCCAGATTTACTTCTTAAATGGCGTATTGTCACAAATGGAACGTGTCTGATTACACGTAATAATTATAAGTTCAAATTCAGATAGGTGTTTATTATATTTTGTTTGTCCAATAATATGCAACATTGAATTCTGGAGAATAACAACATTGTGGCAAAGAGAAACAAGTAGTGATGGATCAGAAGTCTTTTCTACTTACTTTGCACAAGTACAAAGAAATTGAAATGTAAAATATTAACCCTCAACGAATGCAAGATCCGGTCACTCGGAATGTTTTGAAGAAGCATTTGCATATACAAATTACAATCCTATAAAAACATTTATATAACCAAATTCAAAAAGCTATGAGAATCGCGTTTCTGTTGAAAAATAAGAGTATAAGCTAATTAAAGAGTAAAATTGCCCCGCCGAGGCTCTTTTTTACTACTAATCATAAAACGGCCTTTAGGAGCTCGGCGAAGTTACCTACCCCGTCCCATAGACCAGAGTTTTGTATCAAACTTGCTAAACTGCTTCAGATTTGCTTAGTTAATTAAAATTATTTTTAAATCTAAAAATTATTTAAAATAATTATTAAAATAATATTGAGAATTAAACAAGCATGCTTAGCTGTTGAAAATTCCTATTTATTTTTACGACAAGGGGCTTACAGCTGCAACTTTGCGAGAAATAAATAGATTGCTTTTTAAAAGTAACAGGACTTTAACGCATTCCCCAAATCTTCCAGTATTCGTTAACAGTGTTCATGGTACGATTCACTTTCCGTTGTGTAGACATAGAAGCTATGGAAGAGAAAAACTAACATTTACTTTAGGTTATATGGTAGGAAAATTATAATATTGAAATTATGATATATAATTAATATGAAAATTGTATACTTACTTGTTATTCTACAAGTAAACAAGAATGAATGTGTCCTAGTTTCAAACATTTTTAAATTACTTTTGTTATAATGTAGTAGTAAATTTAAAATTCGCACGTGTTTCCACAAGTGGCATTTCGAATCATATTTTTTAACATCATGATATATTACTTTAGTGGAATTTGCGTCCATTCCTACACCACTATGACGCACTGTTTCACATTTAATTGAAATTGCTAAAAGTAATTACTTAATGGAAAATATTTTAGTACTTTTTCTATATACAGTATATTTGTAACTTGGTTCGGACATGTCAGAGTAGTCTGTAAGTTTTGCCAGCGTGAAAAAAGGCCAAATTTTTTTGTGAATAAATAATCCCAACGGTCGCCTTTCTGTTATATCTCTATTGAACACTTGAAACGAGCGCTACAATGAAATAGTGCCTTGCCTTTTTTATTTGCCACAGAAATCTGCAAAGTGGATTGAAACGTCTGATGCAATATTTGTATTGGAAATCAATTATTATTATTATTATTATTAAGTGAATAATAATTTATTTTAATTGTACTTACGTATATATTTAAATTTACAATTATAGTTATGTATCAATTATGTGAATAATAATGTTAGACTAGAATATTGCATTGTATGAAATATATACTAATCATATATAAATAAATAATTGTAAACGTTTGTTTATAATAATGTAACCAAAAAATTGCAATAAAATAAATTGAACATTAAAAAAACTTATGATGGCTGGTAACAGCTCTACGACGTAGGTTGGTTCATATTACCATAAAGTACGGAAGCAATAAAACAAAGACCCCTAGAATGCCGCTCAGACCGCTACATCGATACTCGAGGAATTATGAAAATGAAAATTTGCTATTTTTATTCATAATATCAGTACGAAATTGTAGTACGTATGTTTTATATTGTCTTTTTGTTATTCTTATAAACGATTTAATACTTTAAGAGGTATATAAAATTTTGATTGATCAATCACTACTCTGGTAGATTTTCAATCCACAAAATTGTATGTAGTATAATAAAAGAATTTTATCGATTTTATCGTAAATCTTGTCAATTCCTTTATATAACTTACTTCGAGAGAACATATTTATATGATTTTTTTATTTCGAGAGAAGACATTTAGATATTCATATGTTTTTGCAATGATAATATTTTGTTATACTTTGATCGAAAATTGTAAAAAAGCAGTAGATTTTTATGAAAAAAAATAATATATATAATAGAAGTAAACATATGTGTAATTTCAGATGACCTTACAAATATCCATTTCATTAGACACAACAAGTACCATCAACTATGTCTTTTATAATAAATCAAGCCATTTCTTATAACAGACTCAATTTCGCAATGAATTTAAGGGAACTTCTCAAAGCGTTTAGTCCAATTTTCTCGCAACGAAGCAATTTTAATGAAAGGATTATTGAAACTATAAGGGTCTTAGTTTTATATAAACACATTTATTATGACAGGGCTATAGCCCTGTAAAGCCCAAAATTATGTAAAATATTGTCATTCTATAAGTTTATACATTCTTTATTAGTCAGCCTTTCATTCTTATACATAATAATCATTTTAATTTTATTTAATCATACAGGAAATAATATGAAAAAGAGTAATTCTTTTACAAATATATATAGAAGATACTTTATAAAAAATATCTTGTATAAAGTTAAAAGAATATTTTTGTAGTTTGCGACACGAAAACTTCCAGAAGCGTAGTCACAGGTATTTAAAGCACTCATTTGTCATACAAAGTTTGCTAGAGCGGTCTATTATAGAGTAATATGCAAGGTAATGTAGATAGATGTCATAGTTCATATTTTGCTTTTTACAAGTATTATGTGTGTAAAATCGAAATTTATATTCAAATTTCTACAAATAAGGAAAATGATTAATTAAATTTAAGTATATAACAAATATTTTGTAACTTGAGACATATTGCATATATTACAACTAAATAATAAAAAGAAATATATACATATGTACGCTTTTTATCCCGCAAAGCAGGGTAGACAGGAAGAACCTAGTGTCAAGACATTCCGTACTCCGCTATAGAAGTATAGATTACATATATGTATATATGACATGCATAAATTTCATTCTATGAGGGTTTGGTTGGAAATAGCATGTTCAACCTTTATTTTACTACTGCGCAGTAAGTTTGCCTCTGATTGTAAACAGGATGACTGGATTTAGTCTCCACTCCAGAGAGTACTTAAATTAAAACTATTTTATTTTCCCGCTTATATAAAACAAAGCGTGGCGCTGAGTTCCACTACTTAACACGCATGAGCTTGAGTACGGGCAAAAAGCAGAGTATTTCGACATTATTCATTAATTAAAATTATTATCTTTGTATATCTTGCTAAGCGGAAAAGCGGGTCTACCAAAAAATTGTATAAAATACTTTTTTATATAGTTATCTTAAATAAAACATAGACAAGAAAAAAGTAATGAGAGCTGGCAAAATAATCGTTACTAATGGCGTGCATATTTTACCGTGAAACTTCGTATTTTCTAGACTTTGGTGTTCTTTTTTCTTCGAAAACTTGAGATTAAGATTATTAAGTTAAAGAATTTTATATGAAGATGAAAATCTACGTCTTTATAGAATAAACGTAACAGACTAATATGATTATTGATAAAACTGAATCAGTGTTGTACTTTTTAGAATGTATATAGACGGTTCAAAACTGGTGGTCCGGAGAGTTTAAGAACATATTTTTACTATAAATAATTTCCCCAATGATAATTGAAACTTAAATATATTTAAAGCTATTTCTTCTACAAAAAGATAAGTTCTGGAACATTATGTAACGGAACATCACGCAATGTACCTTTAGTGTTGATGATGTAAGTGAATAACATCATTGAAAGTTTTAACTAACGCTTTTACATACAGCATATAATATTGTGACTTACATCTTTCTTACATTCAACAAATTCTTCTTGAAATAGATTTATCGCGAGTTGAACCTTTTCAACTCAACATTTTCAATTTGACCTTTTAGAATTTCAACGTTTTATATCTAATATCTTTTAGATATAATAATTACAAGTTAGTAGAAAAGGTTTAAATGTTAGTAAATTAAAAATTTCACAATTTTAGATATAAATTTATGTAAGAACAATAATATACAATATCAGCAATTCTATAGTTTGTAAATAATTTAGGTTAATAATAGGTCTAAAGGAATAGGCTTAAAATATAAACGTAAAAAGTAAAGTAAGTGTAAACGTTAGACTATTCGCATATCTTACATATTTATTAAAACATTGTAACGTATATAAAAACTTAGAGATAATTTAAAAATCATCACGTAAAATAATCACGTAAAGTCAAAAAGCTTTATGTGCCATGTACCTCGATAGGTATGAAAAATTCAGATTCTAAATTGGAAAAATTCTTGCTTTTTATTACATAACATATGCCAACGCCGTACTGTCTCTTCCTTAACCAAGCAGTCAAACTCTGTCACACTATGGGTTTTAATTGCAGGAATAGAGATAATCTTAAATTAATTAAGATAATCTTTATAAACTTTTTTTCCAAAATAATTAATATAATCTTCATCAAATAATTCTCTAATCAGTTTTTAAACTTTGGTTATTTGGTTATACTCCAAAATAATAACTTTTTCGTACATTCATAATAACTTTCGTTTAATATTCTTAGAATCAAATAAACAACACACACACGCAGTACAAGCAAATAATCGTACACTGATTGTGTATTATGGTAATAAAATCTTTATGAATTCAAAATGAATTTAGTATGGAGAACACAAATACAATATTAATATAGCTTCAATACTATTTGTACAGTAAACATATAGAGAAAATAATCTGTAGAGTGATTTTCTTCTTATATGACGAATTATTTATTATAAATATGTAAAAAAATAAATACATTTTTCTTGTTTAATAGTTTCGGTTCGAATAATATTTAGAACACGACTAGTTTTTACAACGTCACTGCTATATAAATCTGCCGAACTGTTAGGGTGTATCTCATATACTCGTTCGAAATTGTAGAATGACCAGATTACTATTTTTTTCAGATTCGACAGCGTGCCTTTAAAACTTGTAGTTCATGTTCAAAATCAAATATACTTATAACTGGGTTTATATTGTTCCGGACTATGAACACATTTCCGGGGTGTGAAACTATAAGTATTATAGTTAAGAATCTAATATTTTATTATGGATTCAGAAACATGGACTAAAATATAATTGTTTCCATTTTTACCTCAATGTAACAAAAATAGAAATAGCTTAGGCAGTGTCCTCGTACACCTACAGATTTCAAGTAATTTAATATTCAAATTCTAGAGGATTATCTTTCATAACATCACGTTTTATCTCGCATAACGAGGTAGTCAAAGGCAACCTAGTGTCAAGACACTCTGTTGACCTTTTTCTGCCTAAAATCGAGACATTGCGTCTAGAGTGTTATACGTGCCGAACGGAACTCTTACCAGAGCAGAGAAATTTAAATAATTTTTAAATATAATCATTTCATATACAATTTGAAATATAACTCACAACCAATAGCATTTACAAACAAAAACTGTCTATATGCGTCAGTTTGGCCTCATATATATTATGTATATATATAGATGTATTATTCTAAATATATTATACTGAGAATTTCAAGCATTTACAAGACCTTTAATCTACTTCCTCCATGACGTAAACTGCAGTAGTTATATCCTTTTAATTATAATCACCGACTAGTACATTAGCATAATGGCTACTACTGAGAAAGTTTAATTTAAATTACCGCCAATTATAATAAATAACAAAACTTAAATTACATCGTGGAACATTATTAGCAAAACACAGTGGCAAGTGAAAAAGGGATGAGAGAAATGGTGTGGTTTCATACATACATACATTCATGAAGCACTACTAAGAGATCTCGATTTCAATCTTATTATGAACAACTAGTAGAGAAAGAATATATTTGTAGAGTTTTATTAATATTTGAAATAAAAATATTGTGTTATCATATGATCTGGAAACTTGCAAAGTAGGGTTGCAAGAGGTAGTTACGAGATCAAAAGGATTAAGAAAATCTATGTGTGCCTATTTCGATTTGGTTTTGAAAGCGACAAGTATATCTTCTCAAATAATGCTACCCCAATATTGTAACCCGCAGACAATGTATATTCCGTTATAGATATGTTGTGATATGATCGTTAGGGAATATAAGCCAATACTCGTTGTTTATCAACTGATACACGTGTATCAAGTAGTTTACATGCTAATGCGACTCAAATAGTGTCTGAAGGATATAGTTGCAAAGTTCAACATGATCGCATGCGCCACCGCGAGGTCATTTCCGCTAACCCATCACCCACCCTGCTTTAATATGTAAATTGAATACTTAATTGAAATCTAAACGACTGGAAAATTGTTTAAACAATCCTTGTTTTCTGTACCAGTCCGTATCAGCTTGTTTATTATACAAGGACTAGAGATCAAACAAGAACGACGTTGAGTTCGCCAAGCAACACACAATATCTTGAATTCGGGTGAAAAATAGTCAACTTGGCTCGGACATAGCTCCTTTTAAAGTGTGAAGCATTAAATGACATATTATTGTAATGAAACTCATAATAAATTTTAAGAGTATACAAAAAATATTTTTATAAAACATCATCTATAACTGTGGTTCTACTGGTAACAATTATATAATAACCATAATCACCAGTAGTTTTTTGTATTTTTAATTTATATTATTATTATTAATTTATATTATAGCTTCGTAAAGTAATCTAAAACAAATATTTCTTAAGCACGTCTTACATCAATCTGCGTGTTGATAGGTTATAATTTAACGCTCCACCTATAAGTAAGAAACATAATGAAACTCACGAATGTTTTTATTTTTATTTATTTCTTACATTTATATAAAAAAAATCTTTTATTCTTCAAGTATATTAACTTAGTGTACAAAATTAGTATAATTATAACTTACTAAATTCACAAGTAATTATTTTTACTTTGCATTCATTAATGTGGAATTATAATATTTGAATATATTTATTATAACGCGTGTACACAATAATATCTATAACTTAGTTTTCCGAATTGGTTATATTGTGAATTTCTTCCTTTGCCGCGTAAAGTTAATTTAATGGGTAAAAGCTGAAAATAAAACACAAACTTTTAATTTAATGTCATGAAAATCATGATATTAAGAAAGATCTATATGTAAGCAATGCCCTATATAAAATACGTGCGTTTCAAGTAGAAATGGTATAAGGTTTGTTTCATTTATACTTCTGCCAGTGACAAGACAATATGTCTTTCTGCAATATGAAATAAGTGAATATACGTAACGTTGTCCTACGTTTTATGTCAACTGCATAACACTGCATTTAATTGCATTGGAGTTAACCATCTACGATAATCTTAAAGACAAAAATAAAAAATACTCCTTAAACAACATAATTAAAATTAACAAAATTTTATAAAATACAAAGACCATAGTCGTGACAAACAAGGAAAAGTGATAAAATATATTATTATAATGAAATTTTCAATGTTCTAAAATGAGAGTTTCAAATATGTATTTAGCGTTTAATTAGGACTTTGATATTCGACAATTCAATAATGCAAGATAGGTTGTTGATGTGAATGAAACATTGGAAGTGGAAAGGAGGCGTAAACGTTTCGGAGTAATTAATTGAATGAAGGGGTGGAATATAGCGTTCGCATGATTAATTCAGGTGACCTCTAATTCAAGGCGACTACAGTCTTACCACTTACTACGCTATGACATTTATTTATATATAATGCATATTGACGTCAAAATAATTTAATTACATATTTATTATTATTTTTTATATAATCTATATATACATTTTATACATTCGTAATGAAGTAATAGATATACCTAGCATTTTCTTAATTGGATGTTAAGATTGATTTTTAATAAATGATAAATGTAAATAAAATATATGTAACCATACATTAAGACAAAACTAACAATTATTTGAATAAAAAAGTAGCTATAATGTAACTTTTATTACATAACCTATATTATAACTACAAGAATATATTACTTTAGTATCAATCAATGGAACACAAGAACCTTTAATTACATTTTTTCATCATTAATACATATATAAAACTCAAAATTAATTAAGTTTGAATAAACCTTTAAATATATTTAAGATATGATTTACTGACTAACTTTATAACCATTGTAACTTGCAATTTGAGTGTATGCCGCCTGATAAGATACAAACTACTTGCCAACAAACTTCCTCCAGCCACAGAAGTGAGTAACGCGCGAAATTATGACACTAATTGCTACGAATGTCTACCGGCGGCACTTCGTAGAGCTCCGTAGAGGCTATTAGAGCAGCAATAACATATTATAATAAGGCAAGAAGTCAAATAGTATAATTGGAAATTATTCAATTCACTAAAACACAAAAATTATTCTACGCACGGCATTCTTAACCTTGTAGGCAGCCACAATTTTTGACCTAAAATGAACTTATTTCGTAAACAGCTAAAAAAATGAAACGATAAAATCTCTTATCGAAGATTAAAGCATTCTTACGAAGTGTTTACTACATGCTATGACTTGACATCCTGTGCGCTACCGCTTTCAAGGTCTTGACCTAGCTTTCAGTACTTCCACAATACATACTTATATTTGCTTAGTCTATTATTTTGTACACAAAAAATATCTTACCGTGTTAGCTGCCGAATGTAGGCAACTCGGTTTTAAGGGCACAAATTCACACGACACAACAATGTCTTTTTATTCACACACCGTCTAAATTTTAAAAGTGCAATTAAAGTCCCTCACCGTCAGTTGGTGTTACATATATATTTTTAATATTGAGGACTTGAATGTTTTTATTTCGTGTTTTGTTGAATTTGTGAGGTTGTGATCGCGGCAGCTGTCACGGTGCGTGGGGTCGCGCGACGCGGTCCGAGCGGCGGCGGCAACTGAGGCGGCGCGCGCCGGGCGGTCGATATACGCGGCAGAGGCAGAATAAACACAGCGTACTAGGATGGAAGTAGCCTGTGTTACCAGCCTCCCACCCTCCCAGTATTGCCGTACTAGATATTATTCTGTTTTAAAGGTAACGCTTAAAACTTTCATATCTTAAGGTGTACACGTAACTTCATCGTATCTGTGATGAGTGAAATAAAACTTCTTACTTATTACTTTTTTCAGCATGCTCTGAATCTGATTAATATCATTGACCAAAGCTTTGTCTATAAATAAAACATAGAAGGAACATTTAAATAAATTTAAATATTGTTATTTATTGATCGTAACAAGCTATTGTGAACTGAATCAAAACTAAACAACCCTTTATAGATTATCATTTTTTACATTTTTTCTTCTATAAAGTATACTTAAGTAATTAATGACTTGTGCTCTTAAATTATACTAACTTTATTTAAAATAACACTTGCATATATAAACTTATTAATAAATATACATATTTTCAAGAATAAAAATATATAATAAGCAATAGTTTCATGTAAATCACATGTCGTCTTTTCGACGTTAGAGCGAACCAGTATAATTTACGTGTAACCGTCACTTATCAGTACGTCTGATACAGCGCTATTTCCATAATAAACCCATCTGTAGTCGGATGAGATAGCTTGCAGTTTTGTCTTAGCTATGTAATATCTCAATTTTATTATATTCTCCTATATAATCTGTCCTCAAAACGCAACTTTTACTGTTGCTACCTATATTTTTTTACGTGTAAAGTGTGATATTAAAAATATAAGCCATTGTTCATGGATTTATTATAATGATATAATAAAGTCCGTTTCTTTACTTTGAAGATAACGCATGCTAAAAGGCCTATTTCTTAGTCTTACTAAAATGGGAATAGGAACAAAATATTTATATTTGAATATAATCCTCCTATAATCCTTTAATCCACAATTATCCTTTGTACACTAAGACAACTCCGGAATGCGCCGCAATTTAGACTATTTTTTAACTAAAGCCTCATGTTATTGTAGTCTCATATATAAGTATATCGGTTTCGGTCTACGCCATTCTTTTTCTTTGTTAATAATTCAGGGAGTATAGAAAAATATAAATGCTACGTAATCTACTTCTTGAGTCCACAGCGATCATATTTTTTATATATATATATATATATATATATATATATATATATATATATATATATATATATATATATATATATATAACTTTTAAAATGTTAAACTTTAAAACATTTGACGACAGCTTTGAATCCAGCTTTTCGGAATGGAATCTCTCGAGACAAATATTTGTTGAAAAAAATAAAAAGAGAAAACATATATTATACTTAATGCCAATAGAATTGCAATTAATTATTAACTAAGACGGCGTTTAAAATATAATCCATTTATTTCTAATTTCATAATTTAATTGTTTACGTCAAATATTTATAAACAGAATAACTTCCTAGTGTAGACAAATTAGCTTCTACTGTTTATTTCATGGTCTACGCACTCCTACTTATACAACTTGCAATATGTTTAGTTATGAAAATTAAATATTTATATTTAACTGATGAAACACACGCAACAGAAACAAATATTGAAACATGGAATATTTTTAAACATGATGTTATTAAATCAAAGGATTTTGTTATTCAATGAAAAATACTTTGTTAATATCCAATTTATTGTTCAAAATATACTCTTTATATTCAAATATAATTAACGATTTAAATTACAGGTAGGTTTTTTAAGTACGCATTTCGTCAACCACAATGCGGTATTAAATGAAGGAGTTGGCGTCAATTTCATTTGAGGCTGCTAAGTGCGGGTTTTACAGGCACTTCGCCATCTGGCAGCGGCCTGACCTCGGTGGCTAATGTACACTCATAATATGTACGTTATTACGTGCACAGGGTGTAAATGACTCGAAATATAGCCTCTTGAGATAGAAGCCAAAATTTCTACATTATATATCTACTGCAGATTTTATAACGTGCATAAATTCATTAGTTGTCTATATTGCAGAAGATACAGTTTTGGAATCCTTTTTACATCATATGTATATTTCTTTGATATTCTGTGATAAACATAAGAAGATTAAATTTTTGTCTTATTTTAGTCTGGATAATTATAATAATAAAAATGTCAGGCTATTTAGGTTCCTGGAGAAGCATCGAAAAGCATTAAGAAAATTTACCAAAGTTCGTACGAAAACTACTAATAACTGATTTTCAAGTTTTACAATCTATTAGCAAAATTAAAATAGGAACGGGTTGGCAAGGACCATATTAAAGTCAAAATCAATACATATAAATTTATGTAGGTAAGTGACTTTTTAAATATATGCAGTTAAGTGACTCAATTCAGGCCTTTAATTATGGAATTTGCAATTATTGTATAAAGAAATGCATAATAATAAAAATATAAATAATTGTAATGATCTAAATATAGGTACATTTGTTGTATACTCATAAAATAATTGTAACACAAATGTATAGGATTTATTTTGCAGTATGCAGAGTCAGGAAGTTCATTGCCTCAATTACAAATAGAGGAAATATCGTGCTTTTAATAAGGTAGCAATTTACGGTTTGTTGGACACTTACTGGGAACATAATGAGCGTCTGTCAAATAACTTGCCTTGATTATACTACTTTTGGTTGTATACTTAACTTGCATGATAGTTAAGCTTGCTGGCGTTCGTTAAAATAATATATTTTCATAGTGTTTTTCTCTTTGTTTAATAAATCTACTATATGACAATAGTTTAAATATTGTTTCCGTTGAAAGTGTAAATCAAATTGGTTTTGTTTGCAATTGAATTTAGTAATAGATAATGCGATTAGAATTAATCGCTTGACACGTGTTGTTTGCGCTGTTGGGTCGCTTTTAACAAAGTAAACACGCCGTGTTTAACGACAAACATCCGTGAAATGGCAAAGTCTATGATATTATGTGATTAACATAATTTGAATTTGATACATTTTTATGTTAGTGATTTCGTTTCATTAATGTTTTTTACGGGGGAGGGAACAGCGGTTCCTATTATAAAGAAAATACTAAATCAAGCTAAACTAAGCTTCTCTTATACCTAATAATAAATTCTATATAAACAAAAGGCATAAGCATAAGTAAATTTTAATATGTAACATATAATTTGTAAGGCTTTCATTTACATGTATGTCTAATTAACCACAAATCAGTCAAATCACCTTAGATTAGGTGGCATGGCAATTACTAATACGAAATTTAGAGCCTACTGCTCATTGATTAACACGAGCTATTTAGTTACTGGTGTTAGTACTTTGTTATTGTATTACTCTAGTATTCTGCTAACTGTCTGTAACTAAGTGGTGACATCACCGAATCTCATGAAAATTTTAAGTTACAAAACATTTTCAAGAACCTAGATTAAAATTATTTTATTATTTATTATCTATTTTAAATCAATATTTATTCTTGATAAGTTAGGTTAAATTAGTAGAATCAGGAAAAAAATGTAAATAAAAAAAATAGTTTGTTAAACGATCTGTGATCATTTTCATGTTCAGCAGCTAAATACTACTTTTTGAAAAACACTTATAGTAATTAATACCACTTTTACATTATTCATTATGCAAGCGTAGGAAGCGTAGATAACAGACTTAAAATATAAAGAACCATTGTTTATAAAACAAACAGAAGGTAAAAACATATAAATATTTGAAGTTTTTATTGCTCGGGGACTTCGTTATAGCTATTTAAGTTACGGTGGGATTGGTGGAATAAGTAAAATCTTCATTTTATTACTTGATAAAACTAGTTAGTACTCTACAATAGTATTAAGGAAGAAAAGATTTATTGATAACTTTAGGCATTAAATATTTCAGGGTATACTGAAAATATTACGAATATTTTTGTTAGAAACTTTCATTGCTTAATATAGATATTCAGCGTGCGTGCCAGCGTGACATCCCGCACAGACAGATAACATAAAAGCTATGTCGAACTGCCAAGGTCACCTGAACCTAAAACCCGCTTCAATCGATTTACAAGGCACGCATCTAATTAGACAAAACTTTGTTTCATGTTAATTTATAAATTTCACACTGCTACGAGTAGATTTTGAACTTCTTAGATATCCCGGACCGTCTATAGAACTATTGACTCTTAATGTTCTTCCAAAAAAGTGGCCACTCTCACGACACTCGCTGAAATAAAATTTATCTTATATTTTAGCTTTTTTCGATAATTTTCGGTTTTCTACATGGAACACAACTTAATAATACGAGGGCCAATAACAATTTTATACCAAGGGCGTCTCAAACGGTGATGAGAAAGACGCATAAGAGATGTACCATCTCTTATATATCCCAAGTACGTAGATAAAAATTTTCTCTCAAAAAAATTGCCTGGTGCTAGATTCTATTTATCTATGAATAAATAACGTTTCATTCATCCGCTTACTGTATTTAGGGGAAAGACCGTCCGCTGATGCGTTGAAAGTTGTAATGCAGGATGTAGCGGTGAGTATTTATGTCCTATTTAAATGTATTAGCTGATAAGTTTGCGCTCGAATTGCTGACAGCTGATTTTTTTATGTAAAAAAGTACATATATCAATCTGACATTTTTTCCATTACATTTATGTTGTTTCGATGAAACCACCGGACCAGCGGGCATATTATTCATTATGAAATAGTCAGTGTAATTTTTTTTAAGGTTTAAACTACAATTTAAGAATTTTGAATTATGAGAAATTTTTTAATCATATAAATTTTTTCTGCGTACTTGAGATGCTACTGACGTTCACCCCACCCAACAATTGACAGAGGTTTAAGAAGATATGTGATAATATTCTCTTATACGTTTGACTAATTATCTTTTGAGAGAAAATAATTGTCAAAAACCGGCCTTGGCTCCCTGTGATTATTTAATCACGAGAATTTTTGCTACTACTTTACAGGTTATTATTACTGGACTAAAATAAATAGTATAAGCGTGATCAAGGGTAGAAAATAGATCTCCAATTAATATTATATATTAATATAAATAACTTTTTCTACTTAATTGAAACACTGATAGATTGCGTGTATTCTGTGACGTATAGGAAAGGGAGATAATCTTACAATAACAAATTAGTACAAAAAAAACAAATGAAACACGCGTAAAATATTTTCTCGTTATTTAGTCGTAGGTGTTGTAACGTTCGAGCAGATGTATGTGTATTGTAAAATTTCTATTTATTTTTCATTTCATTGTAAAATTTTTATTTATAAATTTCATTTCTATTTATGTACTAATATTATGAAATATTTTTCAATCAATCGATAATAATTTTCACCTTAAATAACTAAAGTTACTGAAAAAAAAATTCTAACTTCACTATTTATTCTGCATAGTTATAATCCATCATACTCCGTTATTTACTTTCAGCCGAATTTGGGACTGTGCCTCTTTAGTGGCGGTGAAAATAGAATAATTTTTCGATAATCGAATCTACAAGCACTCGTGAATACAGTCCAATGCTGTTCTGCTGAACACAGTGGCCTCTAGATTATCTATAATATAAGCCCAGATAATAACCATAAAATATAAAAAAGTATTTCATAAAAGTTAAACAAAAAAATAAAGAAATTAATAAATTTAAATTATATATAAAAGAGGTTAAACTCATAACTAAGTACAGACACCGAAACTGTTTCTATTCTGCATCTTGATATAATTAAATTGGAATTTGAGAGAATACAATTTCAGAAATTTCTTTCATCTTTAATAAATTTAACAACTAATTTAGATTTAAAGGTTGCCCTATGGCAGTAAACAAACGGACATCGTAATTACATTTGAAACAGAAAGATATGTTTTTATAATTTATCAAATATTGGTATTTTAATAAATTTGTCTTTAGTATCACAACGAAAATGAAAAAAAAAATTAATGAAGAACAAGAATAAAATTTTACATGTTATCAATTTCTTGATTTTTTTAATATTTTTTTCAGATGTTTACGAAGAGAAATATTTTAAAAATATTTCCGAAACATTACTTTTTATTAAATTATCACAATGCTTTTTACGTTAACTTGACAAGAAGCATATCTGAACTTGACAAAAAAAACTAGTTCAATCATAAATAGAATATTACAGTTCGAGAAAGAACACATAAAAATTGGAAAAGCATAATGAATATTTGAGAAATGTCAAAATAATCGTTAAAGTCCATTAAAGTTAACTTTTATTTTGCAAAATACAATAAAAATTGGGCCATAATCATATTCACATACATATATGGTTAATTTAGAACGTTTTGCTATGTGATAATTCTATTTAAGTCACAAGATCCTAGATCGTCCATACAACACATCTATCTGTACTGTAATTGTTAATTGCAAAGACAAAGCCCGGCATGGCTCTGGTATCTACACGACATTTTGGTTCTAAACAGCCAACAATTGACGTAACGAAGATTTTAATCGAAGTACCTCCTGATTATAATGCACAACAATAACTATACATTTCTTTTTCACATCGACAGTCGATCGATTTTTATTTTAGTGTACATATTACAGCCTTTATATTTACTCTCCCAACTCTAGTACTTTTATATATTAACAGTCTTCGAATGACATTAAAACATACAATAATCTATATCAGACAGCTCGCTCCAGCTATACGACGATAACGAACAATTCCATAACATTTCCATAACCTTTATTGATCTTGAAAATTCCTTATTTTATATTTAGTGTCGTTTTTTCAGCTTCACGTTTTAACGTAGTCGGAGAGACCAGAACGCCAAACGCTACGGTCACTACATGTTTCTTTCGCCTCGTCCACAGTCATTTATTTCTTCTTACTTGCCCTCCGAGATATTCTGATTTTTTAGGTGATCTTCTTCCAGTATAATACTCGCACGTTCTTCTTTATTCTTACTATGATATTCACGCTTACACTATGGCATTCTATGTATTTTTGTTGTGGATTCGATCAGTTAGCTAACTTCGCATATCCTACGAAAACATCATATATGTATAGTGTTTCGCTGCTATATAACAGTGTCGGACCCGCCACTGCATTGTAATCAGTCACACCTACAGCTGTAGGTATACTAATATCCCGCCGTTTCATCAATGAAGACTGAGCACCGTTAATCTTGTTATTGGCAACATCAATACGCCTTTTTACATCCATTTCCTATTTCCATCTCAACTAAACATTCTTTTCAGATGTACCACAAAAAGATATTGAAACTAGTCAATAAGTTGTGTAGTGTTTTTCTTTTTATCATGAAAAGTCTAGGTCAAAGGGAATCAATCAATTTCTGTCATAATTTTACCGAGTTTTGCTGATTAGGTTACAATAATTATTTTTTCTGTATTGTGTTGTCAAAATTATTAATGAATATAAAAACCCATTGTTATTTAATACATTTTTTGGGTATTATATACCTAATGTAGTACTTACATATAAATTACGTCATACCTCATGGTAATGTATCTAGAGTCGTGTCATGTTTTATGAATGAAGTTTAGATTTGAACGCTCTGTTTGTAATTCCTAAGTACATATGTATGTCCTTGTATAGCAAATTTAGTAACCCACATGAATCTCAAAGGCCCTGCCCACTCACTTACATGTGAACGGAGAGTGAATGTGAATATTTTTTAATATTATTCTGGTTGAACTTTTACTAGTATTCTTTTAATTATTGCTATATGTTACTTTAGTTGCCATATTCTTTCAAGATTAAAGTGGTACGGTGTACACTAAATGTACACATTTTAATATTACTGAAGCGATAATTACAGAATCTTTTAAACATTGTTAAAATTTCAATTCAAAATCCAAATTTTAATACTTTATAAAAATTTGTAAGTTATTAAAGTTTTGATCCGATTAAAATGAAACTAGATCAGTCGTGGTGCAGAGGGACAGCGTCTAACTGTAAACGCAATCGGTTTTGAGTTCGATTCCCATTCAGATGAATGATTATATTTCAATTATTTTCATTTTCTCGCCCTGATTAGACAATGCGCGGCGCTGAGCTACCACAACCCAACACGCTATGTCTCCAATTCAGCGAAAAGCGGAGTACGGAGTGCCTTGACACTATGTATTTTCTGTCTACCCTGCTAAGCGAGATAAAAGCGTGAAGCTACAAAAAATGAAAATATTTTAATCGCGTATATTTCGTTATTGACAGGTGGTAGACACTATCTATAACTACGGACTGCTAACGAGTTCGAAACGTCAAGTTTTCAAAAATGTATTTTAATGTATTATTCCATTTAAAATATTTTTATTTGAAATATATGAAAATCGTTAAAATCAAAGATATTAGATATTTATTTAAATTGTTTTATTACTAATCCATGGAGATCAATAGCGTCATGATCATTGATACTAACATTTCTAGTACGCCGATGCGCTGCTCATTGGTATGGAAAGTGATGCCATTTGCATGCCGACAGGGCGAGACCCGCCAACGTTCAATTAATTTGTATCCCTTCCTAAACGCCGCCTATTTAGGTCATTTGGGCATAACTTCGCAGCGGTTAACTTTGCAACAACTTTACGCCAATTAAGCAGAGTTATTTAGGATACACGCGTACTGGACAATTTGGCTTTACAAAAACAAAAAACCAAAGCCAAGCTTATTTAGGTCATTTACTTACAAAAATGTATTATAACACAACCGAATATACGAAAAACCTTTTCTTTACCAATCGATCAAATTCAATTTATAAACAATACCAAATACATACGTACAATATTTATGAAACCTTCATCGTTGGGGCCGATCCAGTTCTAATAATTTGTATCGTTTGAAAACAGCAAGAAATGAGCAAATAAACGAATTACGTGAATGGATTCGATGAGATTTTATTTTTATTTTCTGTGCCATGATTCTATTTTACATTCATTATGGGATTTTGTCTAAAGTAAACTGGAACGAACGAAGAACGAACGAAGATATTAAAATAACTTGTCACACACAATTTAAATCTAGTGATTCATATTGTAATAAATTCAATTCTCAGTGCATTTAAGTTTTCGAAAAATGAACATTTTAAGGTGGTTCTTTGTGTAAACAATATATATCCAAAATAATACCTTGAAATTTCAATCGCTATTTTGTACCATATTATTGCATATGTTGTTGTATGTATTTTAGTAAAACTTCTGTATATACAGACCAGTGGAACAGTACCTGACTGTATACGCTCTGGCAGTGATTTCGATTCCCACTCTAGAAAATGATGATATATAAGTTTATTAAATTTTTTTAAATTATCTCTTCGATAATAAAAGTGGAAGTCTAAATTTCGCTAGTCAAAACACAACGTCTTAAATTCCGAGAGAAGTGTAACTATGCTTTCTTTACAATGATTTTTAATTTGATTTAATAATATTAGATAAAATTTCCTCAGTGTAGTACTTTACGTAACAAAGCGGGTTACGGTCAAGTACTTTACATTGATCTTGTGACACGCTTTATCATAAATCAATGAATGTTCTTAAAGCCACTTAACTTTCTACTTGTACTTCACCTCCCTTTAATACGAAATTTACCTGCGTATCTTTTTCATCAAGAAGGACATCCTGTTCATAATAAGTATTGGTTGTAAAACGATATATATATATATATATATATATATATATATATATATATATATATATATATATAAACGATATATATATATATATATATATATATATATATATATATATATATATATACACGTTTTTAATATGGCACGGGATAGATGGTATAAACTTCTGTTCGCCACTTTACATGTTACATACTGGATGATAAAATGCTTTGACCCATTTTGTCATAAAATACTCAGACGAGGGTATATGTGTAGTTTAATAATTAACATCCTTCCAAGTAGAATATGAATCCTTAGTTATAATCATTTCTTTAATACATGTAACTGCATGTAAATATGTATTATCATAAAATTACTTAATTATTAAAATATTTGCTTTACGCTTCACCTCTTGCGGGCTAATAAGAAATTATTATCTTAACATAATAAAACATCTTATTGATTAATACGATCATAGAATCAATGATCTGAATAAGAGAGGGAGAAGTGGAACAAATTGGCGGAAATAGAATGGATCCATTTGCGGGGATGGTTTTAATATGAAAATCAGCCCGCCGGGACACGTCGTACCGTCCTTGTTTTCTTTGGGCGTCTTTAGACTTAGTTTAGGTAGAATTTAGAGTATTTCTAAAGTCAGGTTGTTTCTTTTACCTTTTATTTCACGTGTATACGATTTCGTATACTATAAAGCCTTCTTCAATTAAATTCTGAATGAAAGCCTTAGACATATAAAGCCAACTCTTGATAAGGAACAACATTTTGCTTACACTATTGCCAGTACTATATACTGACACGTTATTTAATAAATATGTTTTTCAAACTATTGACGGCGGTAAAAATATTGAATAAAAGATAATTAAACGAAATAAATTTACATATCGATACTTATAAGTTTACGAAGGCTACCATATGAGAGGCCATCGTAGCACAATGAGACAGCATCTCATTGTAAATCCGTTTTGTTGAGGGTTCTATTCCTACTGGGAGTAATGATTGCTTTTTTTTAAATACAAAGAAATAAAGCGCGGCATCTTGATTTCGAGCGAAATGCAGTGAACGGAGTGTGCTAATACTATGCAAAAGTCTAATTTTAAATTACAGTTTATGCAAAGAAAATCACTTAATACAGATTAACACGTATGATACAAAATTGAATTTCACCTGTAAATTTTTAATGTAGGCCAATATATATATATATATATATATATATATATATATATATATATATATATATATATATATATATATATATTGACTTGGCCTACATTAAAAATTTACAGGTTAAATTAAATTTTATATCATATATATATACTAGCCTATGTATAAAGTATTAAATAAATATACCTTAATAAAATAAAAACAATATAATCAAAAGAAGGCATCAAGTGCAGACTTGCACTCATTGCGCTTGCTCGGCGCTGCAAGGTCACGACGTAGATTGTAGAGATGGGTTCTCGCAGCTGTTCCTCGTAGTTTGACGTCATGCATGCACCACTTGAGATATTTAAATCGGCTTAACCAAATACGAAAATAACACATTATTGTTCGTATAAAAGTATATTTTTTAATAGTATATACTTAAGAATTTTTTTTACATATATATAGTTCTCTCCGCTTCTAGTTAGCGTCCTGTAAGAGGCGGGTATCTCAGTAATTTCTTTCAACTGGCTCGCAACCACTATCATGTCAAAAACGATCCACCAAATTAGATATTTGGCGGATCGTTTTTGTTCAAATTGTTCAATTTGTTGTTGTTTGTTTGTTTTCAAAGTCATTTAAGCCAGCTTTTCCAATTCCTACTCATACTTTTCTCTCAAAGAGCAGCGGTTCTGACAGTTCTTGCTGCCGAGCCCACTACACTATTTCCATTCGCTTCCATCTCAAGGCCGATGACGCATCCACAACTCTATATGTAAATGTCCATGGGCGTAGTCGACCACTTCTGTTCGTTCGCTTAGTTTTTCCCATAAAGAAAAATACTCATCAAATATAGTATATACCTATTATTTTCTATTTCAAATACGATTCTCAGAATAGTTTACACTTCGATAATTTATTACTAATACAAAAAAATATAGTACCTTGACCTTCAGTCCTATTCCTTTTCTAATTTATTTGCCGTCGAATACAAAATCTAACAAGACGAGAGTCAACAAACCAATTCTGGCAAGTTGCCTAGCTCTGTATATCATCCGTGCGTAAACTTTGGCCTCAGAAATCAAACTTGCATATATAATAACTTGCAGGCGTACCGCAATTACAGTTCTTTGTTATAAAAAAATATAGCGTTCATAAAAAATCTTTATTTATATGTATGTTTATTAAGTAATATAATTAAATTACATAGTATTTAACTAGCTACATAAAGATAAAGTACAATTGCACTACATCTATATGGAATTCTGAACTCAAGTACCAAGGGGCCATTAAGTTATGTGAATTTTAAAAAATCAGAAAAAAAACTACACGGCTTAGGTAAGATACTCTTTTTACATAATAAAGTATATATATACATGGGAATTTTATTTTATAAAAATAACATCACTGAGATATGTACCATCTAAACGTACACACTCCTCGAATCGGGACCTAAAATTCGTAAAAACTCGCTGGCACATCACTCGTGGGATAACGGATAGTTCCTCGCAAATGTTGTACTTGAGCAGGAAAGTTCGGTTTTTGGTTGCAATACCTGGACTAACTGAAGCTTATAAGGATGAAATTTAAATTTTTTTGCCAAAAATCACCTTAATAATGTTCTTGATATAGTGAGCTCAGTTGATCTCTTTCAGGTTGATAATTGGAGATCGCGACGTATGCTGCTCCCCGGTGATATGCTCGATGGCTACAAAATTTCCGAGAAACAAGCTACCTATCCCCACTACTCGCGCCCCGCTCCCGTGTACCTATCAAGATCAAACATATTTTGAAATTCACACGCCTTTCTGGCCTACCTGTATAATATTATGAAATAAATAATAATAAATTGGGAACCATTTTTCAAAAATATAAATTTAGAAAGCAAAAATATTTATAATTTTATGAAAATATCTGAAATGTCCTTCTGTTCTCTTAGAGCGCAACGATATGACCCTATAGCATAAATGAAGCAATTTTTCCAATACAGAAGGTAAGATCTTGTTGTTTTTTAAATTTTGAATCCGTAACATAATCTAGGCTTAAGAAGTATATATATACCTACTCTCCACAATATAAATCTACGGTAATGACAGATCGCTAAAAACATTTCTGTTATAATATAGTAACATAACATTTGATTTATTATCCATATATTATTTTTATTTATTACCAATTATATAAAAACTAAAAAAAACTTGAAATATAACTGTAAACGCCTTCTTATAAATATTATACTTGTTTATATTATTTGTTTCTTTATCTGCATACAAAACATGTGAAAGTCAATGCTTTCCATTATAATCTAAGAGAATTACTGATAATGTAAAGCGACACACGTCCTGTTTCTTTAGTTACACGTATTTTATGCGTCAACAGGGGCACTGATATTCTTTGCTGTACTCAAAATTTATGAGGAAGAAAGACTTATAAATTTATGACTAATGAAATGAAATTACATTCGCATGATTATATTTATTTATAACTAGCGGCCCGCTCGTAACTTCGTCCTGCGTCAACTCACACCTATAGCTATAGTCGTTTCATCATCTGCCCGTGTCCTCAGACTTTACCAAAATTAATATTTTTATCAATTTACAAAACTAATAATAAGTCTTAGAAATAACCCACCAATCAACCTAATTTAAAGTTAAAATTAAAATAAAGAAAAAATATATGGGTATGTTAATATATTCAGTCAATAGTACACTCAATAGAATATTTGTCTATTTGTCTGTTTGTCCGTTCGTTCGTCACTTCTCATCCACACTTTATATCATGGTCCACATGCGATTTCACTACTTTAGACATGACGCCACGGTCCACATTTCTTTTCATCTCATCTTATACACACATGATATTATGGTCCACGTGTGATTACACTCATTTACAAATGATATTATGGTCAACATATGACTTCACTCATCCACACAAGACATCATAGTCCACATTTCACTGATCCATATATGATATCATGGTCCAAGTGTGATTTCACTCATCCACACATGATGTAATGGTCTACAATTAATTTCACTCCTTCACACATGACATCATTATCCACATATAATTTCACCCATAAATACATGACATCATGGTCCACATGTGATTTCACTCCTTCACTCATGACACAATGGTCCACATGTAATTTCACTCATCCATACATAACATCATGGTCCACATGTGATTTCACCCATCCACACATGACATCATGATTCATATGTGATATCACCCCTCCACATATGATATCATGGTCCACATGCGATTACACCCATCCACATATGATATCATGGTTTACATGTCATTTTCCTTAATCTTATAGACATTTGAGTTCTCCCTGTTTACACGCCACAGTAAAACTAGTATGAAGCGCTTTGTATGGGATGTAAGGTGTCCCACCAACGCCTTCGGAACCCAAGTCAACCTCACCTGCTAGCAGTACCCCCTGCTGATCAATGGACGAGGCTTTGCGGCAGGCTTTTTTTCCCATTTGAAATCTGAGAGAATGAACAGCAGCGTCCTCTCTTACTGTCGTAGATCTGACATCACACAGCGGTTACCAATCCGCTTGCGTCGTAGCCATGGGCATTTCCCCCCTAATGACATGAGGCACAAAAAGAAACGGCCCTCAGTTCCCGGTAACCCTGTTACTCCCGATTACGGCAGTGGTCATGGTAACAGCGAGGCGGAGGGTGTGAAGAATCCTCGGGCTATGGTAGCCTGCCAACACCGACAACTCTATTTGGCGTTACAATGAACGCACGCTGATACTCGACCATCACCTCGCCGAGCTCGAAGTTGAGCTTAGTCATATTAACTGGCACGTTCTGGGGTTATCAGAAGTCCCAAGAGACGGCGAGGACACAATAATCATAGATTCCGGTCACTTACTCTACTTTCGGCAAGGCGATCAGAGTTCACAGGGCGGTGTCTGTTTCCTTGCCTTCAGTGCCCTCAGTGGCAACGTAGTGGAAATTAGTAGTATGTCGACAAGGGTAGCCTATCTAGTACTGAAGCTGACCGATAGGTATTCCCTAAAGGTCAAAGGGCAAATGTTGGTAAACTTCCTCAAGATGCAGACTCTAGTTGATGAACTCGTTCTTCAAAAATAAATCCCATAGGAGGTGGACTTGGCAGAGCCCTGACGCTGTGACGCGGAACGAGATACACTTCATCATAGCAGATAAGAGGCAGATATTTAGAGATTTATCCATCCTCAACCCGTTTAACACCGGCAACGAACACAGGCTGGTACAAGACACGCTGAATATGGATTTCAAAGCCAAAACGCATCGCTTGGTAAAGTCCGACTCCGATCGACGCAGCTCCAACTAGACCATTTGTCAGAAGAGTTCCAGCTGGAACTTCAGAACCGATCTCCTTCGTTGGAAACCACTGGTAATGTTGACAAGTAAACTGACGATATGGGGAAGGTTCTGTGCCAAATGGGAACCAAGCATTTTGACTTGCTTAGAAGTACAGAAAGTCAAAGCTGTCAGCTGAAACTCGAATCTCATGCCGCTGAGCCGTGAAATGCCACCTGACCAAGCTTCGTCAGCGGTATCTAAGACCCTCTCCAGACGGATAAGAAACCTTACGTGGAGCGACCTCCGCTGCTTATTTACGGAAACTATCAAAGTTACTATTCAGCAGAATAGGGGTTCCAAGGTGTTTTCAAGACCGGTGGGCAGAAGTCCTCTGATAAAGCTGAAGACGGCAGACGGCAGGATTACTGCGTCTCACCCTCAGATTCTGACGGAAGTGGAGAGATTCTATAGCGACCCTCTCCGAGGGTGGAGAAGCCTGCAGCCCAAGGTACAGACGATCCACGAGCCCCACTCACGCGCCATTTCACCGAAGACATCCCGAACGTTGACGATGGCGAGGTTATTTTGGCTCTTAGGAAACTCAAAAAATTCTTCTAGAGCTTCTCAAGGCTGGAGGTAAACCCTTGCTTAAAGGTTTGGCGAGGCTTTTTAATGTTGTTTTCCACCAGGGTGGTTGTCATCCACCATCGCACTGGAGGCCTGGTTCAGGAGTTCAAAGTTCTTGTTCTTCAAGTAGGATGATAGGACTCTATTGAAGAACTACAGGCCAATCTCTCTTCTGAGCCACGTATACAAGCTGTTCTCGAGGGTCTTCACGAATCACCTTAGTATTAAACTTGACGAGTTCCAGCCACCACAACAAGCCGAGTTCCGTAAAGGCTACATTACTGTAGATTCATACTGTTCAGCAGATTGTATAGAAGATTGAAGGGTATAATCAGATGCTGTGTATAGCATTTGTGGCTTACGGGAAAGCTTTCGACTCTATCGAAACCTGGGCTGTTTTGGAATCTTTGCAGCGATGTTACATCGACTGGCGATATATCGAGGTGCCTGAGCACCTCGATATATCGCCGTTGCAGCGATGTAGAAACATCTGAATGTTTCTACATCGCTGCAACGGTGACCGTGCAAGTTCAGGGCCTATGATGACCTAGGAGAGTCCTCTCGACGAGTGGCCTCGGCATGAACTTGAACAGAACGAAGGTCATGGTTCAATGAACATGTCGTGCCGGGACCGATATTTGTCGACGACATCCCCCTCGAGGTTGTGCAAGATTATGTCTACCTTGGCCAGACAGTCCAACTAGGCTGACATAACTTTAGAGAGGCAGGCAGGCTTCGTAAAGTCCTTACGTCAGCTATCCCACAATGTTTGAAGACGAAAGTCTTCGAATATTGCGTCCTACCCGTGATGAAGTATGGTGCCGTGACGTGGACCCTGACAATGGGGCTAGTCCACAAGTTTAAGGTCTCGCAGCGAGCGCTGGAACGGCCTATGTTAGGTGTCTCTCTAGCGGATAAAATCAGAAATGAGGCTATCCATGAGAGAACCAAAGTAACGGACATAGCTCGGAGAATAAGCAAATAAAATGGCAGTGGGCTGGACATATCGTAGGATCGATGGCCGCTGGAGCAGACGAGTCCTGGAGTGGAGTGGACGACATTTGTAGGATCGCCCGCAGACTCAGAATGAAGCACGCAGTGGATAGAGCAACGTGGCACGCTCTGGGGGAGGCTTATGTTCAGCAGTGAACAATTATAGGCTGATGATGATGCTTTGTATGTTCCATTAGATTTGGGGAAATTAATGTTTTATATCTATTTCTTTTTTTCTCGTTTTAAATATTTTAATAATAGTTTTAAACAATACACCATGTGAGCGAAGCCGCATGCGAAATCTAGTATATTATAAAGTATAGTCCCCCTATTTTATCTGTCTGTGTATATGCGCTAATCGCGGAATTTTATGATCAGATATTGTTCCTGTTTGAAATGTTGGAAAGAGTGGTTTCTGTATCACAACGTTACATACGAAATTCACTTTAATTAACAAAAATTACAACATTGTCGTGACCACGCGTATCTGGTTGCATAGCTAGATAATTTTTCGTTGCGCGGGCTTTTCATTTTGCTGTAACTCCTACGATATCAACTTATTAATTTTTTTTAATTATTATTATTATTGAGTTATTATTATTATTAATTCTACAATGCCACTAAAACGAACTCCTCCCAAATCAACTTCATCGTCACCACTCCAACATTGTATCTCGGACTCTAGTCTCAGTAGACAGATCATCATTGAGCCTAACAAAATGACCCCGAATGTTACTGTACGACATAAACGTAGGCGGTCGCCATCTGACGAGGTGGATGAAAAGCTAACCTCTTTTATGACTGAGTTTAAAGACCTTCTCGAGGCTCTGAAATTGATAGCTTAGAAAAAGAAAGACATCAAAATCTTCTCCAAATACAATTATTGGAGACCAGGATGGAAAAGTATGAACGCTTGTCGAGGTCAACATGTATTGAAATAAAAAATATTCCGAAAACCACTTCAAAGTCAAAAGATAAGCTCCTAAGCACTGTTGTCGCTGTCGACAATAGCTTAAACGTTCCCATTAAATCACACGAAATTAAGGACGTTTTTCGGATTAATTCACGTGATCCAGCTAATCGCACAGTCCTTGTAGACTTTACAGGTGTAATCATGAAATAAAAAATTATCCATATGTACAGAAAAAACAATAGAGAGAACAATAGACTAACTACTGAAAAGCTAAAGTTACCAGGACCTTCCAAGCCAGTGTTTATTTCTGAGAGTTTAACACCCAAGATGAAAAGACTCTTCTTTCATACCCGGGATTTCGCAAAATTGAACGCATACTCACACTGCTGGATCTCTAATGGCAAAATTCTACTGAAGAAAAGGGAAGGAGAGAATTCCATTCTTATTAGAAACGAAGCCGATTTATCCGAAATAAAACCTAAACAATGACTAGACGTTATAAAGTTGCACGCATATACTTATACTAAATTTTTAATTTTAATTTTATGTAATGTAATTTTCTTAAATTTTAACTTTTTTCACTATATATTCTTATTTTTTAGTAAATTCTTTATGATAAATATTAACTACTTACAAAATATCTCAATCACTCATACACGATACACTTACAATTTATTTATTGATGATTCAAAGCATGATTATCTTCACCGGTCTAAATGGCTATTTTTTATATTGAAAATACTCCAGGTATGTTTCCTGCAACTATGTTATAAAAAAGGATTAAATAATGATTGACAAAAATATTATGTATAATATCGAGGAATCATTGATTCCAGATCTACAACAGTGTTCTTCTGAACAATTTAACCAATTTTTAAAATATAAATCTGGAATAAAAATTCTTCACGTCAACATATGTACCATAAGGCGTAACTTTGAATTACTTCTAATTTTGCTGGAAAGAATTACTGGTCAAAAAAACTGCCTAGATCATATAATTCTTCGTAGTAATAGAAGCTTGGCTACTTATGTCTTTGATGCACCATTAACTGATCATAATCCTATTTGCATTTGTTGCGAATCAAAGTTTAAAACTAAGACAATACCACAATGTATTAAATCTGTAGATAGGTCAGCGGTTATTAATTCCATTAAAAACTCAGATTTTACTGACATCTTAAGTTCAAGACATCTAATCCAGAAGTTGCTGCGGAGAAATTAGTCACAAAAATATCTTCTGCTGTATAAATTAACTCAAGAAATATATTGATGTCTTACAGAAAACATATCTTTAAGATACGTTATCCTGGATTATTCCTGGGTTACTGCGTTGTATACGTAATCGTGATAAGCTTTTTAAAAAAACTAAAAAACACGCTAATAATGTGATTTTCAAAATCACTTATTCACGTTGCAAAATATTTCTGCAACAATTTGCTTAAGAAAATAAAACCAAATTATGAAAAAAACGAATTCGAGAAAGCTAATCAGAACACAAAAAAAACTTGGAATATTATAAAAAAAATTACAAACCATTCTAAAGAAAATACCAAAGCATCTAGTGATCTTTTAAAATTAGCAAACGACCCGATTGAAGCTGTAAACAGTGTGAATAATTATTTTGCTACTATAGGGAAAAACTTGCATCATCTTACTGTCCCAAAAATAATTCTCAACAATATCTTCCTTTCTTTGTTTCCCAGTCAACGCCAAATTCGATTGTCGTGATAACTCAGAAATCAGATCAATCATCTGCAGTTTTGATGGTGACAGTGCAATGGGATGGGATAGTATAGCATCATCTATCCTTAAGGACACTGTGGACATTCTTCTTCCTTCGATAACATGGGTCTGCAATCTGTGTATATCTCAAGGTATATTTCCAAGAGTGTTTAAAAATGCTGTTGTTCACCCAATCTATAAGAAAGGTTGTAAGGGTCGTGTGAGTAACGACCTAAATCTGTTTTAACCGCACTTTCCAAGGTTCTTGAAAAACTTATACATAAAAGACTGATCTCTTACCTGAATAAATATGTCTTGCTATCTTCTAACCAATATGGTTTTAAAGCTGGCAAATCTACAGAGGATGCACTCATGAGTTTAGTAGATGATGTGGTACAAAACAATGATAAAAAAATAAAAACTCTTTGTATTTTCTTGGACATTTCCAAGACGTATGACACAGTGTCTCTACCGATTCTGTTTAATAAATTGGAAGCAATTGGTATCAGAGGAATAGCTTTGAATCTCTTTAAGAGCTATCTATCAGATAGAACACAAGTAATTTCAATTGATGGCATCACCAGTGACGAAGCAAGTCTCTCGTGTGGTGTGCCTCAGGGCAGTGTTTTAGGTCCCACTCTCTTTTTAATTTATGTTAATGATCTATGTAATCTTAAAATGCCAAATTACAAATATTTCTTGAAATTATTTCTTATGCAGATGATACCGCTTTGCTTGTACATGGCAACAGTTGGAAGAATACTCGAGATATTAGTGAAAAAGCTCTTTCTGTTGTGATAAATTGGCTATCCCGTAATATGTTGCCTTTAAATGAAGAAAAAACTCAATATATAACTTTTTGCCACAAGCGTTTTTCGGCACCTGATTCATTTTCAATAATAGCTCATAGATGTTGCTTAGAACTGGACAGCATTTGTAATTATAGTACAATAAAATATCTAGGGGGTTCACACAATAAAATATCTAGGGGTTCTCATTGATGAAAATCTTACCTGGAAGAACCTCATCCTAGCAATGGCTTCCCGTGTACGAAGGCTTGAATATATCTTTAAGCAACTAAGAACTAGCGCTAACATACAAGTTTTGATCATAGTCTATTACGCCCTTGTATGGGGTTTCCCAATAAGAACAATATGTTTTGAAATTTAAATAAAACATTTAATATATGTTTGAATTTCGTGCTCAATGGCTTTATTTGATAGGAAATTTTATGCTATTTATGATTTAACTCAAAATATTGTTCAAATGACCGCCACGACTTTTTTTGCACTGGTGAAGACGATCGGTCCAATTTTCGATGACTCGGTGCAGCATTTCGGTTGGTATAGTCACTCGAATGTTGCGTTCCAGGTCTTGAATCGTAGCTGGTTTATTGGCATAAAAGTAAAGTAAAATACTCTTTATTGTACTTAAAATAAAAAATATACATAATCTATCTTTGTATTTAATGCTAAACGAGCGATCTCTTCCAGGTAACCTTTGGGTAGAGGAGAGAATCAATGAAAAGGGGAGGGCGTACAGAGTAAATAGATATAAATATATAAATACATATGTAAACAAACAAACACATACATACATATACATAAACATATACAATACATATACATACACACACATAAACATATACATAGACATGTATCTATATATACATACATTCTGGTAAATAGAAAAAAAAATGCAATAGATTTATATCTGTGTTAAATAAAAATCTTTTAGCTTTTTTTAAAAAGTTTGTAATGTTTTAGCTTGTTTGACTCTCAGTGGTAAAGAATTCCATAAGCGAACGGATTTTATAGTGAAGGAATTTTTATAGAAGGAAGAAGAATGGCGGCGAATATTAAGAATTAAGTTAAAGGTGGAAAGGAGAGAAAAATTATGTGATTCACATAAAAACTTTAATTGCTCTTTAAGATATGATGGGTAAGACGGATTGAAGAGAACATTATAAAGAAGACAAAGGACGTGAGTATTCCAGCCAAGCCGAATTGGGAGCCACATGAGCTTCCTGCGAAATTCGAAGATATGGTCATATTTGCGAAGTCCATAAATGAACCTTATGCAGATGTTTTGAAGACGTTCAAGTTTGTTTAATTGTTCCTCTATTAAATCAAGATCACAACAGTCAGCGTAATCAAGTATGGGTAGAAGTAGTGATTGTGCCAGCGCAACCTTAGTGGGAATTAGTAGAAAGTTACGTAGTCGGCGTAATGTTGCAATAGCTGCAAATATTTTACGACTTACCTCACTAATTAATGGTTTCCAAGATAGATATTGATTAATAATAATACCTAAATTTTTGACTTTATCAGTAAAGGGAACTATCGTTCCATCAAGCATTATAAACGGTTACGCTTGTAGAGAAATTTGAAGAATAAGTCGTGAACTACCTATTATAATAGCTTGAGTCTTCTTCGGATTTATGTTTAGTCCTATTAGTTTACTTTTAATTGCAATATTTTTTAATTCTTCATTTACTGCTGATATGAAATTTGGAAGTTCATGCAACGAACATTGACGATAAATTTGGAGGTCGTCAGCGTACAGGTGGTAGAGAAAAGAAATATTGTAACATAAATAGTTAATAAATAAAGAAAATAAGAGAGGAGACAACACGCTACCTTGTGGAACGCCAGCACGTACCGGGGACCATTCAGAATAAGATTCCTAAAACGAATACGTTGCTTGCGACCATGCAAGTAAGAGTGAAGCCAATCAATCACTTTAGGAGATATGTTCAGAGAATACATAATCGCCAATAGAATGTCAGTCTATGGTATTAAAAGCATTACTAAAGTCAAGCAGAATCAATACTGTAACTTGACGATTTTCCATGCCCATGCGAATGTCATCTGATGTTGACTAATGCAGTAGTCGTACTATGACCAAGTCTGAAACCGGATTGTAAAGGATTAAATAGGTTGTTGTTTGCTAAATATTTACTAAGTTGCTGGTTTACAAGGCGTTCGAGGACTTTTGATAGGAATGGTCAGATGGATATAGGTCGATAATCAGACATGGAGGAAGGATTTCAAATTTTAGGTAGTGGCGTTAATTGAGCCTCTTTCCAGGATGAAGGAAACACATTACTATTAATGGAAAAATTTAGGATTGACGTTAAAACAGGAATTACGATATCAAGGATTGGTATGATCATCTTACAACTAATGCAGTCAGAGCCAACTGCATCAGAATCAATCGCCAATATATTCCCTTTAACATCACTTTCAGTAAATTGAACGAAGTTAAAAATGGAATTAGTAGGGGTAGGTTAGGCACGAATTTGATTTTGAGTTCTTAATTTAGAAGTTACATCAATTGTAGCAGAAGGAGAAAAATGAGCGTTAAGTTCATTTATATCTATATTACATGGATTGGTATTATGTTTAGCCTTCCCAACCCCAATTGACTTCAGAAATATCCAGACCTTTTCTGTGTTACCTTCCTCAACAACAGATTTATGGATATGGCGTCTTTGTTTATCCCTACTCATCCTGTTACATCGATTTCGTGATGTATATTTTTCTCGGTTGCTGTCACTAGGGTTGTTTTTATATTTAGATTTTGAGTTATTTTTCTTTTCTTGCAATTTTTTAATATTTTCCGTAAGCCACGGAGCTGGTAGATGCTTAACACGTACGGGTCTGATAGGAGCATGAGTATCGAACAGTTTAATAATTAGGGAGTTAAATACAAATACTTAACAGTCAATAGTATTTTCTTTATAGACCATATTCCAATCAATATGTTCAGCACCCTCACGCAAACGTTCCAAATCTATATCAGTAAAGTTACGCTGGAGAAATATCCTTGATTTTGTTTTGGGCGGTTTTATTTTGTAAGAAAGAAAAATAAGATCGTGGTAGGAAAATGCAGTAGCATTGCATTGACCGTGGATTTCAACATGGTCAATGGAGAAAACTAAAATTAAATCTAAAAGAGAAGGAGTACAGTTGGGAAATTTATGAGTAGAGGAAAGGGGAAGAATATGCATATTAGCTCCAGTAACCACGGATCTCAACCGAGTTGCTCGATTGTCACTTTTTATCAGGCAGGTGTTAAAATCAGCCATGGTAATTGAGTGCTTATATGAGAGGGTAAATCTTTCAAGCAGTATCTCAAAAGATCTGAAGTAATCCACAGTAAGTGATGGGCTGTAGTATACTCCGAGAAGGACTTTTGAATGTGCGAATGTAAGTTCGATAAATAGATGTTCAGGCTCGACTGTGTCCTTCATATTGTCTTGAGAATAATCAAGAATATTAAATGGTATGTGAGAGCGTATATAAATAGCAACCCCCCCGCCAGCGCGACCATTGCGATCACTTCGAATTAAATGAAATCCCGGCAGTGAATAAGCTGTTGATGGCAAGCAAGGCTTAAACCACGACTCGGATACTAATATGGCATGTGTGGTAGTATTATTGAAAGAGGAAAAAGATCTGGTTAGTGAGCCGGAATACAAGTTTTTTGGATAAGGGGTAAGATAAGAATTCAAAGAGTGTTTTAAAGAAGGAATACTCTGAGTGCTACTGATAGTAGAATCCTCTGAATACGTCAATCGTTAAGTAGACAAATATATCTTACGCACCAGACTTACTAATAGAATACAGAAATATTTATATTTATAAACTAAGATAGTAAGATATTTACTCGAAAAAATAGTATTATTTATAATAAACACATAAGTTAAATATGCAAACACGCAAACTGTCAAACTATTGCATAACACGCAAAATGTCTCTCGTCTAATTTAGTTTTTAGTCTGTTACATAAATTAACATTAGTTTTCTAATAGAAACAAAATATGTAGGTAGTAAGAAAAAAAATACGTTGTTTACACATTATGCGAAGTTGACAAGCAGAATGTAAACAAATGGGTGATTATTTCTTAATAAGTCGTTTCGGGCGTGCACTTGTTACCTTTTGTGTAGTTTTATTAACTTGTACGGTGTTTTATGAAGACTTCATACTCATCAAGGCGTCCAGTTCAGAAGAACATTCAATCCGATGCCTGGTGCCGTCAGGAAGTATTACATGAATATTGCCATCTCTCGTCCAACACTTAGTGACACCATAACGCTGCCTCGCCTGAAGAAAAACTGCGTGACGGGGTTTTGTTAAAAACTCTGATAGCGTTATTCCAGTACCTTTCAGTTTGGTTTTGGCATGCCAGACTTTATCTCTTGTGGTAGCA
This sequence comes from Dryadula phaetusa, assembly GCA_032432895.1. NCBI lineage: Eukaryota > Metazoa > Arthropoda > Insecta > Lepidoptera > Nymphalidae > Dryadula > Dryadula phaetusa. Next base: position 854,107 of record JAOYRS010000027.1, read on the forward strand.
GCTAAAAATTTGACGACAATGGCACGTGATTTCTCAGAAGTATATCCTAGCCTATAGGAATATTTTTTACTAGAACTTGAAAAGTCTGGTAAATCTAGATTGTCACCTATGACAGTAACAACTCTTGCCAGGAGTTCTTCTGATTTCTCTTCTGTAATACCGTGGAATAGCAACATCTTTCTCCGTCTTTGCATCTCTTGACGATCCAATTCCCTGCTTACAAGTTCTACCTGCCTCTGCAGAGTGTTTAGTGCAGAGAGAGTGAAACTCTTAAAGTTATTAAAATCTGCCGCCAATGACAAGGTGGGTGGGTGGGTGAGTGGGGACGAAGATTTGTGTAATTGTTGCTGAAATTCATTCATCTTCATATTAAACATCTCATTCATAGAAGAGAGTGATTCTTTTATTGCGTCCACGTTGTACAGCAGTGGTGAAAGTTGTGTTATTTACTATATATTCGAATATGACTTTTAAAGGAAAACAACACTACCTGGTGAGTATTGAACTTAGTAAATCGTTTCTTGTTAGGTATTCACTTAGTAAACGGTTATTACTTAATAAATACTGAAAATTATTAAGGACGAAAAAAAAAAACGTTGTTTACTATTTGACCTCCTACCCGCGAATCTTATGGCATACACTTGAGATTTAACATACCCCTACAAAAAATAGTCCAAGGGTGTTAAATCGCATGATTTTGATGGCCAATTGTGAGGACCGTTGCGAGAAATAACCGACTCACCAAACTTATCACGCAATAAATCCATTGTGACGGTCGCAGTGTGGCATGTTGCACCATCTTGTTGAAAATAAATGTCGTCCGCATCGATTTCATACACTTCAGGAAAAAAGATCGGGCCAATGATTCCACCGTACCATAATCCGCAGCAAACAGTGAATTTTTCAGGATGTAACTCCAGTAACGACAATTCTGTTTGTTCACATAACCATTGAGCCAAAAGTGAGCCTCATCTGAAAAGATGATTTTCCTATGAAATTCGGTGTCCGTTTCCATCATTTCAAGCGCCCAATCAGCAAATTCACGACTTAATGGATGGTCTGCTGGCTTGAGTTTTTGTGCCAACACAATTTTGTATGGATGTTGGCCAAGATCCATACGTAAAATTCGCCAGGTTGTCATCCTGGATAAGCCCAATTCTTGTGCACGTCGTGGAACGGAAACATTTTGATTTTCTTCGACACTGGCTGATATGGCGGTAATATTTTCTTCACTACAGGCTGTCCGTTGTCGTGTTGGTGGTCTACTATCGTGCAAAGAATATTCACTTTCCAGTTTTTGGATTATGCGACGTATAGCGAGCTCAGACGGTGCACCATGACGACCATATTTAGCACGAAATGCTCTTTGAATAGAGACAATACTTCTCGAATTTTGATAGAAAATTTGGACAATTTCCAAACGTTGAAGTAACGTGAACTTGTTCATGATTAAATGGCAAACATTACTGAACACAAAACAATACAAATGTCAAATGTTAAACAACCAAGATCGCGGCTGTGAGCTATCATCTCTATTGGGAAACACTGTACAATCAATACTTTCCTACAGTATACCAGGTTGGGGTTATCCTGTGAAAACAATTTTACTTCCACTAGAAAGAGTCCAGAGGTGTATCTTAAAGATTATCCTGTCTAAACCTGTTCGTTTCCCAACAACAGATTTATACCAATCGTGTAAAGTGTTAACAGTCCGGCAACTGTTTGTTCTCTGCTCTGTTCTAAGAAAACATAGACTCACTTGCTATGATTTGCAGTTTATGTCCAGTAAACGCAGATTTAATAAAAATTTTAAATTTGAAATGCGACGTACCATATCTTCTATCCCATTCTTTACAATAATAACAATAAAAAAATAAATATATACCCTCTAACTTCTCATCAATGTAAAATTAACATAAAAATTTTGTTATTAAAATTAAACTATGATCAGACAGAAGATCTCCTTATTGTCTAACAATACTTTGGATTATAAGTGTAAATATCACGCACACACACACACTCACACGTAATACACCTACACTCATGTTCACATAAACACAAACACAAACATAAGCTCATGTTCTTAACTTACACACTACCATATATTAACCTTTGTATCAATTCATAAGATCTTAGTATTATTTGATTGTATAATGAACGATATTGTCAATTGTGATGTTACCTTGGTTTTTGAAAAGACGCTTGTAAGGCGGGCGTTAATGACTGCGGCTCAGTTTCATACTAATGCAGTTATTATCGATATAAGATGTTATAATTATGTACCAAACCTTATAATGAATAAATTTTACTATTATTATTATTATTGTAAAGAACTAATATGATCTAAAATAAATCTGCTTGGTGATAAACGTATTTATTTAGATATAGAACAGCTTTGCAAAGAATCAGATGTTATTTAACAATATTTTAAACATAAAAATGGTTACTGTTCGTTATTTAAGAAGATAGACATATACCCTCGCGGACTTTTTTGTATATCTTTTTAATTTTTTTACATTTTTGTCATACGTTACTTCAACTTATATCAAACGGTGTAGGAGGCGCACACAAAAACGTCATTACATTCTTTATTTGACGGACTTCTTAGATAAAATGTAAGTACTATATAAATAAAATTAACTAAAATCAAGTTTTTCAGATTTTTTTTTCAGTTTCTTAAATGTAGAAAACGTGATAAATAATATATTTTGTAATAAATAGATAATTTATAAAAAAATATGTTTTCTAGATGTATTTACTTCCATGTATTTTATTATTTTAATAATATGTATAACTTTACCATATTCATAAACAGTCACGTGCTGTAACTAGTATAAATAAAAATAAACATTCAAGTGGAATGCAGATTAATCGTATTCTGCCAGCCAACTCTATATAAAAGAGGTGCAATATCCCGGAGGACTTGCGGCGTTTAGTAGTGAATTCCCATACCAAGCCAAGAGACAGAAGCAATATATAATGTGTACATTGTACGTACTTGTATTATGTCATATGCGCGCTTTAAAATAAAAATCATTTATTACACTAGAATACACGATTTATGTTATTATAAGTTGTATTTTATATTAAAAACAATAGTTGTCTGTTAAATATTCTAAAAACGCAATACACATCACAAACTAATAATTTTACTAGTTATTGTAATTGTATATTCATATATATATATATATATATATATATATATATATATATATATATATATATATATATATTCCATCTGTATTTTTATATATTATATATTTCAATCCATACTGATGATTCTTTATGAAGATATATGAGAAAAACTATTTATCAATTCAATCCAAAACAATTTTTTTTTCGGCTTGTCTGTTTATCTATTTGTATGTGCGTTTTAAAACGCTAATCCCGGTAATGGCTTTATACATTCAAATGTAGTTTTCACTATTATATTACGGCAACTTCTCCAGAATATTTTGTGTTGTATTTCAACCGATTCATAATTAAGAAATTTATATAAATTTATTAAAATATTAATATATTTCTAGAAACTCGACAAAAAATCTAGTAACGGAAATAAAATTGCAGACATTCACTAGTAATTAAATTATATTTTTGTAAAAATATCATTATTTAATTTAATAATATGAAAACCTTATTGTATGCTTTGTGTCCAATCACAATGCTACAACTGTCGCAGGCTAATATTTAGAGACTAAATCTGTTCTATTTATAGTTTTCAACATAAGATGAAAACGCGCTACGAACCGTAGTACTGAATAATATTATTGTAGAACGAAAATACCGTCGAGGCTTTATATCCAAGAATGTTATTTCTCCTGTATATAATTAGCCGTACAATATTGTAACGTCTTACATGTATTTCTTGGACTATTATGATTTAGCTAGTGGAAACGAACACAATACCAGTCACAAACAATAGCACAAGAATATATTGTATGATATTTTGAATATTATTATTGCAGAATGACGAATATGTACGTACGTGTAGATAATTTCAGCAAATTTAGTCTATAATATTTTATTAATGTTTCAAATCATTGGCGTAATTTTATGCTAATAAAAATATACGTTTCTATTTTTAGTATTTAATTAATTTGCATTTGAAGTAGTGTATAGCAATTAGTGCATTTTGAGTCACTCACCTTAGAATTAAATATATTGACGTGTAAATAAACGTACGTACGATTTATGTTATTATTTTTTATTCGATAAATACTTTGTCGAAATATATGATATTTAATTAGGTCATCTATTAGGGAGTCAGGAATTTGTCACGGTTTATTTTTAATGTAGTCTAATATGCTACGAAGCAAAAAATCAAAACCATTGCAAGAACTATGGTTGGAGTAGGGAAAACATTTCATTTGTTTTCCGGTTTGACTGGCGGAAACCAAAGGAAAGAAAAAGCTGTCGTTTCCTTTTTTTGCCAGATATTTTACTAGCGTGTATGGCGAGATTTAATGTTCTATACGTTTGTGTGTACTTATTATAAGTACACATATTTAGCCAATTTGTACAAAATAAAACTAACTTCTTCAATAGTTTTATTATTAACAACACATTAACCTTTAAATGCATAAAATGTTGTATATCTACAAATAAAAATATATGGATGTAATATTTTTTGTACTTTGACAAACAAAAAAATAGAAGATATCGTGCAGCGTTGATACTTTACAAAAGAATAGAGTCGGCAAATACGAGTGTAAAATTATAAATGGCATGCAATATCAAAAAGCAGACAAGAAAATAGTCCTTTATTGTAAATCTCGATAAATATATTTTTTTAACTTTTATATAATTTAAAACGTTAATACAGTTTTTGGAGAATAAAATTAGCTTAGGATTATAAATTAAGCAATAAAAATAAGTATTTCATAAAATTAATATATTAAAAAAGTATTTATATACATACAGTATATAGTTTATTAATTCACTACAAAAGGCTTACTTAGAATAAAAATTACATTAATTTAAATATAAACATTTGTTTAAGTATATTTCTTTATTATATTACGAACAATTTTATTTACGATAAATCAATCTTCTATAAATAATTTTACAATTTTCTAAAACAATTAACAGTGCTAACATTTTTTGTTTTAATTTTCCGTAGCGGATATGAAAGCAGGACGAAATAAAATTTGTCTCATAGTGAATAACGTTGCTCACTCAGTATTTGTAATCGAAAATAGAGTGAACAAACCAAAAGCTATTTATTTCTGTGTAGTTTAGGTAAGTATTGATTTTAAAACTTCATACGTACTAAGATCTTTGATTTTCGTTATTATTACAAATTTTAAATGTAACTATTAGTATAGTTGGTAGATTGATATTTGATATTTGTATTAACTGACAGACAAATGCAATCTCAGTCTACCTGTGACCACGGACTTCTGTAAAGTATTTACAACATCGAGTCTTCAAAAATGTATTTTCGAACACCAAAATATACGCGATTAATCAGTTTAAAATAACTTCATATTATTTTAAAATATTTTGTATTACAAATTAATTTTAATGTGATAAACATATACTTATTTATTACTTTTCCTAAAGATTTTATATAATATATAATATAAACATATTTATTAATTACTTATTCATTTTTACTAAATACTATTTTCATATATAAAATGATATTACAATGTACTCATAATTTTATGCAACTATGTTACAACACAGCGAATTCGAGTTAGTAAGCTTAAAATGTGTAAATTTTACAAGCTTTTGAATTAATAAGTAAACGAAACTTTTAATAAGGTACTTTGCCGTCGATTTAGGTAAGTTGACTTGAGATGTTATACATACTAATCAAATTTAAAAACCAATGACATATTTTGATAATGTCATGAATTAATAAAATGGAGACCAGAGACTAAATAAAAATATACGATGTATATTTTTTGAACATAAAATAATATTCCATTTTTGAATTTCAAACTCATTCAGTTAAAAATTCTTAATTTTGGATACTTTTTATTCTTCCAAAGTGATGAGAGAAAGTATGTGTAAAAAAATAAATCGGAAATTCAAAAAATAAAAATAAATGTGTAAAAGAATGTAATCCGAGTTCAAAAGATACATAGAATAAGTACAACGCTTCATTAAGATAAAACTTTTTGATTTAATTGTTTCAAGACATGGTCGAGAAACGACGAACTAGGAAACTAAACATAAATAAATGTTTAATTATTCCGCTCACGTACTCAGCTATTTGCAGTTAAGTTTGCTGAAATATGTTGTTCCCCAACAGGTAGAGAAATGAAAAAAAAATAACTTTTACGTGTTATTTTATGTGTAATAAACATTTTTACAGTTTTTTCAAACAAGGAAGCCAACCAATACTTAATATTATTGTTTAATAATTAACTGTTTTTATATTGCAGGTAAAGTTTGCTAAGAACCTTATTATTTCCAAGCCGTTAATCCATTAATAAGAAATTACGTGCAAGGTACTATAGAAGTTGGTCAAAGCAGGCGACGTTCTTGAACCACCGCAAAGTTTCCTTACAGCGTAACTTTTGCAGTTGCAGTAAATTTACAACGAAAACTTTTATTAAAATTTATATCCACAATATTTATAGAAAATTTTTATGTAACTTATGAATTTGGAATTATATTTTTCTTTTAGTTGTATCTCAAATAATTGGAATATAAAATTAAAAATTTAAACAAAATCAATCAAATTTTAGGAAATGTAATAATTTTTTTTTAATTAAGTAGCAGCTTTCAATATATGAAGAATTAAAATATATTTCACAAAACGCAATATATATAATGGATTTTTATAAGGAAAATATTGTGTATCGTCATGTACATATATACGACTTCGTAAACACAAATTTTTGTAGGTAGTCCCGTTTATATTTCAATAGCGGGTCGAATTACCGAGTTGTAATTTGACTTCTTATCAATATTTCAAAGCGGAACACCTAAGTGAGGTACAGGGTACGGGTGGATTGTTATTGCGAAAGCTTCGTTCTTTTATGTGGATAGCATTTTATGCGTATAAAATAATTACTATTAAATAGTACCTACCTATATTATTATATTTTTCTTCTGTACTTTTACCATATTTTCTTATTTATGCAATACATGTATTAAAACTGCAAACCGCCTTTTTTGCCAATATCTAAAAAAAATACATATTATTATTTTTTATTTTTTTTAGCTTCACGCTTTAATCCCGCATAGCAGGGTAGACAGAAAATGCCTAGTGTCAACACACTCCGTACTTCGCTTTCCACCGAATTCGAGACATTGCGCGTTGAGTTGTGGAACTCAACGCCGCTTTTTTGTCTTTACCAGAGCGAGGAAGTGAAAATAATTTCAAATATAATCACTCCCGAGTGGGGATCGAACCCACAACCGATTTACAGTCAGACGCTGTCACACTGCGCCACGACCGGCCTCACATATATATACATAGATTTTTCATTCACGACTTCAATCTGCTTATGTTAATAAAACATTCGCAGCTTAAACACAACAATTGAAATCACTTTTTATAATTTACATTATACAGTGTTTTATTAGCTTCACGCTTTTATCCTGCATAACAGGATAGTAAGAAAGTACCTAGTGGCAAGACACTCCGTACTTTACACTCTCTTGCAAGTGTCATTGCACTCAACACGCTCTCATATCTCGAATTCGGTGGAAAGTGAAGTACGAATATAGAGTTTGAATTTTAAATTCATTTTTTTTAAATTAAATTCATTTTTTAAATTCATTTTTGAAATTCAAGTTCGTACTCTTCAAATCCATTCTTGTAAATTAAAGAACCATCTCTTTTAATTAACTAAAAATATTGATTCGCTTAAATTGAAACGAGTAATTCTCACGTTTTTCCCGCATAGAAGAGTATCAAGACATACTAAAACAGAGAAATAAAAATAATTTTAAACACTATCATTCTCCCAAGTAGGAAAGAATCTACGATAAATCTCGTTTATAGTAACGTTTTTCGCTGACACTGTTTCATTGCCTCGGAAATTATTATTCGTGCCTAAAATTCATCTGATTAATTTCAATATTTAAAATAAGTTTGTTGCATGAAAGAATTAATTTGAAGTTTGAAACCTTTGTATTTATGAATGTTATATGTTATGCGTGTTTAACGTCATCTCGGCAGATGTCGTGATATCCAGCTATTGGAACTTGCAAGGTTACTAAAACAAGCGTCACATAAGTAACTTACAAAAACATTTTTGTTTGTAAGACATTTAATTAAGCTATAAGTTATGATTTATGATAGTACAATATAAAACTAAGCCTTAACTGAGTTCTTTGTATTTTTCTTCTTTTTGACAAACTGTTATGTATAACAAAATTGTTATTTCACAAATCTTGAATACAGATTATTCTAAAATGTGATCGTTTATGTCTCTCGGAAAAATTTTATATTAATAAAAAATGACCAATGTTTCCTATAAATAGAAATTACTGAGTTTAAAAATAATATTTACAAACAATATCTTAATTTTGATTAAATCTCCCTCTGACTACCCCGCAAGGGATAAAGAGTAAAGTATTCAGAAATGCATATATTTTATCATCTTTTTTACTGATAACATTTAATAAATATACGCACGAAAATGTAATAAAAAAATTGTATTTAGTTCTTAGAGCAATTCTTAAAGCCTATTATAAATGGAAAACATTTGTACTCTGGTACATCACCGTCGTGTGACTGCCATAAACAGTCGCACCATTATCTACTATTAACTTTATATCTCTCGAGGGATGAATAAGACCGTAGCAAAATGCCAATTGCAGTGTCACAGTTTGTAGGTAAAAATTAAATAACTCATTCTTATCAGTTAAACCCAATATATAAATAATATTGAATGATAGATACATATCACATATGCATATTACAAGCTTTTATTTAATTTGCGTGTTGTTTACTTAGCGTGTGTGAAATCTTGCAACCTCAATATGACCCACTTCCTGGACTGAAATTTGGGTTGTAACTTCAGTCCTGATGACAATGAAATTACATATCAATATTGTTGTTTTTTTGTCAACCCTAGTGGAGTTATAAAATGATGGGACCTAATTTGTAGAATACAATATATTATAGAAAAGATTTGTTTTTGAAAACGTATATTTAATTTATAATTTTTTCATACAAACTCGTATGTAGTGTGTATCTTAAATTAATACAATTAGTATATCAGTATATATAGTCATTTTTATTGCATATTTTATTGTTACGAACGTAGTATACATAAATATGTATGTAAATATATAACATATTTTGTATAAATAATGAAATAATAACGTTAAATATTATCTTATATAATATTTTTAGGTAGTAATAACATAATCAATAATTTTATTTTTATTAAATATAATATTGGCTGAATGAATTACTGGCAGTCTAGAATGATGCAATCGATTGTAAAAAAATAGAATGAAGGATTAGGCGGGAGCGTCATGTGCGAAAAAGAACACTTGAGAATGAAGTTAAGATTTAATTTGGAATTATAGAACTATAATACGCTGGAAATGAATGTAATAACATTATTTAATATCAGCAATACATGGGAATATTATTATTATTGCTTTTGTGATATCCATGGTTGGTAAGATTTACATTTCTATAATAAGAAGAATTTGTTGGTAAATTCTTTTTCCATTATTGATATAAAAGTGCCATTAAATAAATATAAAATTATAATTAATAAAGTAACATAATTACATAATAGATATTGAACGTTTGGAATGTACATTACAAGAGATATATGAAATTTGTGATATGAATATATCAAAACGTCTGCCGCCATCTTTGAATAGTGTTGTATGAACATATTATTATATGCAACAGTATTACAAAATATTTTAATATTATACTAAGCTCTGCAAACAATGACTAATAAATCACAATTAATATGAAATCATGTATTGAACGAATAAAGCGTTACAGCTTACTGATAACTGATGGCGCAACTCAACGTTGTTTGGTGTCACCCAGGCTGCTGTAGTTGACTTCGGTGAGCTGCTATGGCGATGTTGGTTGGTGGTATCGCGTCTGCTGCTGTCTCGCGTTGCGTAAGCAAAAGCGTCGGTCTATCTAAAGAACCAATCTACGGCATATATTGATCTAAAGAATCAATCTACGACATATAATGGTGTAAAGAATCAATCTACGACATATAATGGTGTAAAGAATCAATCTACGACATATAATGGTGTAAAGAATCAATCTACGACATACTTTGGTCTAACGAACCAATATACGATATATAATGATCTCACAAACCAATCAACGAAATACAATGGTCTAAAGAACCAATATACAATATGTATTGGTCTCACAAACCAATTCAAATACATAATTATAAAATATTTTTAATATAATAAGCGTAAAAAGTACGTAAAAAATATAAGTAATTTTAAACGGTGTAAACCGACAGACACAAACGAATAAAAGAATATCATAATGGAGGAAGTAAAATTTAAATATAAATTGTAGCTTTTAAAACGCAATTATAAATGCATATATTTTTTATTTCTTAAATTTTATTATTTTGATAATATTACAAGTAACCCTAAAAAATAATTTTGTAAAAGGACCGACTCTTCTTCAATTTCACAAAGGTTTAAAACATTCAAAGTATTGATGTTCTAGTTATAATGACAGTATTGATATCAAAAAAATTAACAAAAGCTATATCTTTATCGCGGTGTTAATATCTCGATTCAAAGAGAGTTCTTTTAAAAAATAACCTATTTTTACCTGACAAAGCTTTCATGTAACCGATCAAAATATTTTGATGATAAGATTGGTGCTCTATAAATTCTGATATGTGTAGCAATGAAACTTTTAAACGTAACATTCATTAATTTTCTTGAAATGATAGATATATTATAGCGATCGGAGTGTAGCAACTATCTATATTGAACATAACTTAGGCCATCGTACCGCAGTATACTGTAAATACAATAATCGTGGGTTTGGTTTCCTCCCGTTCAAATAGTTATTTAAATTATTTTTATTTCTCTCATAGGAAGACAGAGAACAGGGCATATTACACTAGCTGATCTCTATCTAACCTCCCTAATAGAGAAGAAGCAAGAACTTACCGAAATTCTCAAAATCTCTCTATGTGGAAGGAAAATCACGATATTGTCCAAATTTCTTTCTTCTACGATCTCTACAGCACGCTGCATTAGATGCGTAAAATTTATTATAATGTTTATTAATTTTATAAGTAGAAATTACATATTTAAATATATATAATTAAAATCGTATTAATATTTTAGATTGAATATAATAATAAATAAATTATCCAAAAAAAATTGTATTTTTTATCCAGTATGTTAAAACTAATACACTAAAGTAGGGAATCACGTCTGTCTATCACTCAGTATTTACCATTTAGCAACTACGGATGGACAGTGATTGGTTTTGTAATTGGCAGTAGCGGTTTGTTGCGGAACGATGATTAAAACTTTCACGAAAGACTATTCAATTTTATCAATGAATATAAAAAGTATTTTATTTTCATTATTATACCTAAAAAAATAATATTTCTGTTAATCTGTTGAGTAAACAAATAAAGAATATTTGAATTACTATTATTACAATTACAATTATATTATTTAGTATTTATTACATTCACATTTCACATTTTTGCTATAATTTGAAGTAACAAAAATAAAAATATAATCATTGAGACCGGTAGCGGCCCAGTGGGACAACGTATGACTGTAAATGCGATTGGTTGTTTGTATGTTCAAATGATTTTATTTAAGATTATTGCCATTTCTCCGCTCTGGTAAGAAAAAAGCACGGCGTTAAGTTCCGCCACTCAACACGCGATGTCTCATTTTCGGCAGAAAGCGGAGTATAAAGTGTTTTGACACTAGATACTATACTACTTTCTGTCTACACCGCTATGCGGAATAAAAGCGTGAAGCTAAACAAATATAATCACGTATCTAAAAATATATATACTTATTATACAATGTAAAATATTAACAAAGCTGTGTTTAACAAGTCAGAAGCAGAACAACACAAGAACACAAGATTAAGCTTTAATTGAAGTATGCTTTAAACGACAATAAACTACGATGCAATCAAAGTTACTGGAGAAATTAAATTTTATTACTGGAAATTGGAACAATTTTTGCAGTCGCAACATACAAATCAGAACGAACTAATAATCGATAGTACTTTACAAGTTGGAGCTCTCGTTGACCTGCATAAACAGAGCGAGTCTCGCGATACCTTTCAAACTCCCCGGAGATTGAGTTGTTGGAAAATGGAACAAGTTTTAAAGCTATCCAATTCGAAGAAGTGAAAATTACATTTAAATATATAAATATTATTTATTATAGTGGGCGCGTTGAAAGGCTATAGCATTTTCATGCAGATAATATTTAACTAAGAATCCTAACCCTAAGGATATTTATTTCGCTGTTGTAACCGATCAGTTTGATTTGAGGTAACGTTTGCATTTATCATAATCATTCATCATAATCATCATTCAATTATTTAAAATACTAAAAAAAACATAGTTTCTCCATGTCCTAGTCGTTCTGTCATAGCTCTAACAACGTTTATGCTATAAAAAATTTATATACTCAACACACCAGAACAGGTGCACAAATTTAAATTTCAGTAATGTGTATAAAAATAGAATAGTAAGATTTTAGATATTAATAAATAGTGTATCTATTTATTAATATCTAAAATCTAACTAACTAATAAAACTATGTTGATAATATTATTTATTTAGTTGAGCTCTAGATGAATCTAGTTCCCTGAGCAACAGCGTTGAGCGCGATCTTAGTTAATACAGTATTTTTGTAGTTTAAAGATTCGCTTACGCTCAATGTGAAAGTTGAGTGTGAGAATTCGTCATAGATATAGCTTAAATAATTGTTTATATTTTTTTACAAATAAGAAGCTGATAAAAATTATCTTATGTAATATACACATAATGAAATATATGAAGTTCTGCCGTGTGATTCCCGGCCTAGAATAGGATCACCCTGGTATTGGTGGTGTCGTAAGAGGCGACTAAAATACGTGTGGTAGAGTCACGTTGCCAGCGATGGCACTAATGGGCAGACTCGATCGGATCATTACCACGCCTGGCATTTAAAACCGACGTTAAGTAATAGATTTATGCTATTGCGTTTTGTATTAGGTAATGCCAGGCCCTGGCGCCCAAACTCTCCCCCTTCTCCCCAAAATGAAAGCGGTTCTAGAAGAAATTTTACCCCAGGAGGGTACCAGCATCATTGATGATGGAGAATCCCTCCCTGAGTCTTTAAACTCAGGCCGACCTTCCAATTCTTGAAAGAGCAAAGCACCTCGCAAGAGACAAGGCTAACTAAACGTACGCTCCACGGTAGCCCCTTCCACACTTAAAGTAGATTTTTGTAACATTAGGGGTCTACATTCCAACCTAAATGCCGTCCACCACCATCTTGAAACGACACGGCCGGCCTCATTATTTCTGACGGAGACTCAAATTGCCCAACCAAGCGACATAGCCTATCTCCAATACGTCGGCTACAAAATAGAGCATAATTTTGTGCGTCACGCCGGGGTGGCTGTGTTCGTAAGGGAGGGCGTAGGTTTTCGTCGCCTTGCCAATTTTGAAGGTAATCTATCTACCATCTGGCTTCGTATTGATTCAGAGGATCGCGTCCGAATCTACGCATGCTTGTACAGGTCCCAAAATGGTAATGCAGAAACGGATCGACTTTTGGAACACATACCATCGGCTATTGACGATATGCTGTCCCAGCTACCCTCTGCCGAGGTTGTGATACTTGGCGATTTCAATGTGCACCATGCCGATTGGCTTACATCACGCACTACCGACTACGCCGGGAGGGCTGCGTTTGACTTTACTATGGCAAATGGACTATCCCAATTGGTTAGATAAAGAGATAGCCGATCTCCTAGGCGCTCTATTCGCCTCAAACTCGACTTTGGATGACAGAGAAACCACGCCGCCGACCATTCCGTGGTGCCAAAGCTCGAAGCCCGACATTAAGTTCAGTCAAAAAGCTGTTCAGCGAGCTCTATTATCTCTGGACATCCACAAGTCGAGTGGGCCGGATTGCATTTCTCCCTTAGTGCTCCGTGTATGTGCTCCTGCACTAGTACTCTTATTCACTCAGCGTAGTCCCTGATTCATGGAAGACCGCACTAATCACCCGATCCTGAAAATCACGTCCCTGATCTCCAAAATATTGGAGAGCATAATAAACAGCCAAATTCTGGTGTATCTGGAAGGTCAACGGTTGCTCAGCGACCGTCAATATGGCTTTCGCCATGGTCGGTCAATCTTTTAGTGTACGTAACCTACCGTTGGGCTGTTGCTATTGAAAGCAAGGGAGAGGGCCTGGCAGTTAGTCTGGACATGGAGAAGGCCTTCGATCGAGTGTGGCGCAGGGTGCTCCTTGCCAAACTTCCATCGTATGGGCTACCCGAGAAATTATGCAAGTGGGTAGCCAGCTTTCTCACTGGGCGTAGCATAAAGGTCGCTATCAACGATTTTGCTCTCAATTAATGCCCGTGAACGCTGGCGTCCCCCAGGGCTATGTGCTGTCCCCAACACTGCTCCTTCTGCATATCAATGATTTCAGACGACAGCACGGTGGACGCCGTCTACACCGGCCAGGTACTTTCGCGGGAAAACGTCGACAAGTGCCTAGTATCTTCCATCGAGGCTTCCCTTGAGAATGCTTCTTCCTGGGGTGAAAAGAACCTGGTTCAGTTCAAGTCCCTGTAGACACAAGTGCGCGTTAACCACTAAAGAAACCCTATTTATCGTATCACCAATTTTCCAGAATACCCTTAAATCCGCGCCTGATATCAGTATATTGACCCTGAGCGTTACGAGCGACTGCCAGTATCGCGATCATCTGGAAAGCAAGGCCAACCGTTTGGCCCTTTATAAGGCCCAAGTTTGATCTCATATGAAGTACTGTTCTCATCTCTAAGATGGTGCACCCGAGTATCAACTTAAGCCATTTGAACGCATACAACGGAGAAACATTCGGATCGTTGGGGACCCAATTATCTTCGACAGGCTTGATACGTTGGCGCCGCGTAGAGGCGTTTCATCGTTATGCGTTCTCTATCGCATATATCACAGGGAGTGTTCTGGAGAACTGTTTGACCTGGTTGCTGCCGCTGAATTTTCCAACCGCACAGTACATAACAGACTAAAATACCATCCCTACCATCTGGACACGTGGTGTTCTACTACAGTGCAATTTTGTAAGAATTTCCTTCCGCGTGCCACACAGCTGTTGAATGACCTACTTCCGGCAGTGTTTCCAGGTCATTACGACATAAACACTTTCAAAAAGCGCGCTTATTCCCACCTTAAAGTCCGGCAACGCTCCTGTAGCTCCTCTGGTGTTACACGGGGCCGTGGCCTTCACTTACCATCAAGTGACCCGCACGCTCGTTTACCTAATAATAATAAACAAAAAAAAATGTGCTACAGATTATTAAACAACAAGACCCCATATACTTATTAATCAAGAACAATATATATAATTTTCATAAAAATTATATGTAAATTCTGATTTAACTAATGAAAATGTACGAGCATATATCAACAAGAGAGCACACAACAATAATACATTTTAATCAACTCGTTTACCGGCTATTAAAATAATGTCACATACAGAAACCTCGCTTGCATTTCGAATGCGCGATGCTAAAACGTCGGAAATATTCCCTTTTGTACTAAAAATATGATTTTGCGGGTACGATGTGACTAGTTCTTTCATAGAACGACAAGTTTTGTTTTTAAAACAACCTTTCGTGCATCAAAGAAAATTAAAACGTATGAAAATTTTGGAATTAAGTAAAAGCACCTATGTTTTATAATTTACTTAAATATTTTATATCAGTATCAAACTTTATACAAAAACGTATATACGTAGTGAAATACATTATTTTAGTATTGGCTTATACATATATGAAGGTATGGCAAATTTCACGCTCTGCCAATTATTTTAGCGCTGCACAGTGGGACAGCGTCTGACTGTAAACGCGACTAGCTGTGAGATTCAACTCCCACTTGAGGAATGACAATAATTCAAATTTATTTTCATTTTTCCGGTCTGATAATACGTAGCGCGTCGTTAAGGTCACCATTCAACACGCAATGTCTCGACTTTGGGCAGTAAGCAATGAACATGGTGTCGGCTACGACTGCCTAGTTTTACGAAATAAAACGTGAAGCTATGTTTTTTATTATTATTTTAATGTGTCATCATTAATATACGCTTACCTCGATACATATACTTGAATATTATATATAACATAATTTTTGTTAATTTTAATATTTCTTTTCGTTTTATTCAGCAAATGGAAAGTATGTTCACATTTCAAAATAATGTCACACCATTAAACAAGTTTATGTTTTCTACCTGTGCGTTAAAGTAGGGTTACTACTTGATAGCCGTCATTTTATGATAAGCACAAGTTTACACCTACTAAAAGATTATATCTCTACGGAAACTACTAAAAGATATCTATGTACATACAAGATTCAAACCAAATTATATCCATTGTAAGTACGTAACTACTGAGAGATATAGATATATAGATACTCTTTACTGCATACAACATTAAAAAAACAAATAAGAACACAGAATGTCATATTTTGCAGCATGCAAAGGCAATTGAGATACTGTTTAGTCCGTAACTGTAGAAAATTAACATTTAAAAATATTAGTATATTAATTGTTAAAATATAAGTAGACAAACTGCGGCGTTGTAGGAATTTTGTGTTGGGAACTTAAGTTAGAAAAATTTAAAAAGGAAGTGTTTTAATAATAGCTATTGCCCTATTTTCTATAATTGAAAGTAAACTCAAAAAAACAGAAAAAGGAGGTAAAATAATACTTTACATTTGTCATAGGCAGTAACTTAGATTCTAATTGTTTGATAACAATTTGAAGCGAAATACAAAAGTTTTATTAAAATAGCGTGGAAGATCGAGCGTTTCAAGCAAAGAAAATTCCTACTCCAAATACTCGTGATATTAACTGCAATAAATAAACACAAGGCCAAGGCATTGCGTGATTGTGTAATAATAAAATTGGTTCTGCAAAAATGCAATAATCGTGTTTCGTTTATATTATGTGAATAAAACAATGAAGCCTGTTTTCATTTGAGAAATTAACAACGAGCGTATCATGTATGACGTTGATGTTTTAGTTTTTCACTTGATGCGTTTAGACTATCGTACGTTCGTGTGTTCGTGTGATCGTGTATTCGTGTGTTCGTGTGTTGGTGTGTTCGTGTGTTCGTGTGTTCGTGTGTTCGTGTGTTCGTGTGTTCGTGTGTTCGTGTGTTCGTGTGTTCGTGTGTTCGTGTGTTCGTGTGTTCGTGTGTTAGTGTGTTAGTGTGTTAGTGTGTTAGTGTGTTAGTGTGTTAGTGTGTTCGTGTGTTAGTGTGTTAGTGTGTTAGTGTGTTCGTGTGTTAGTGTGTTAGTGTGTTAGTGTGTTAGTGTGTTAGTGTGTTAGTGTGTTAGTGTGTTAGTGTGTTAGTGTGTTAGTGTGTTAGTGTGTTAGTGTGTTAGTGTGTTAGTGTGTTAGTGTGTTAGTGTGTTCGTGTGTTCGTGTGTTAGTGTGTTCGTGTGTTCGTGTGTTCGTGTGTTCGTGTGTTCGTGTGTTCGTGTGTTCGTGTGTTCGTGTGTTCGTGTGTTCGTGTGTTCGTGTGTTCGTGTGTTCGTGTGTTCGTGTGTTCGTGTGTTCGTGTGTTCGTGTGTTCGTGTGTTCGTGTGTTCGTATGTTACATAATGTATATCTAAGATGTTTTCAAATTAATTTCCTACATCTTTGTGTTACGGTAGTTGCTTTCCGCAAGTTTGCACTACGTAGAGAATTTGTTGTTCTACGCATGCGCAAATTATATAATGTGCTAGACTAGATCCATATATTCATCACTGGCCTAATATTGCCATGACGCTAAATTAGTATAATTAGCTAGATACATTATAATTAAATTGTTCCGTGAGATTTATTTTAAATTCGCAAATATCTGTTAAACCAACAAAATCTGAAGACAATCCCAACTACAAAGTTTATCTGTCGCTACGAAGCACAAAGTTACTGTCGCAGTAAATTTATTACAACTTTTATTTCAATTTATGATTTTTTCTTTTTGTAAAACTTTGAGATGAATATCCTGATTCCTACAGTTGTATTTGTTATACTATATTGTATTCCACAAATAATTAAAAAAAATCATAATTAAGTAATCATTTTAAAAGAATTATTCTTACAATCAATCCTGCCAAAGACCCCATTTATGCTCTCAAAATATTATGTTGTTACCGGAGGAAATAGAAATGAGTCAAAATGGCGTTGCAAGATTTCTTTAAACAAATTGATTAGTATTTATCAAAAAATCGATTGAAGTAAAACTAATTAGTGGTTAACATTAAAATGAAAATTACTTTCATTAATTTCTAAGTTGACTCTCAATTTTTTTATTATATTATTTATATTATTTCAAATAGATATCAGAACATTTATTCTTATCTAAATAGCATACTCAACTAAAAGCGAGCAAAGTAAATTGCAATATTATTCGCAATATATCATTTTAAACTTTGCAATCTACAGCTACATCTAACAAAGGTAACCTTCTTCAAGGTATAATGGATAGTAAAATGAGTCACGAAGTGTGTTTATTTGAGAAATTGCCTAACATAAAGTACTGTCTCACGTAGCAGTCAAAGACACGGTAAGAATATCCATTAGCTGAAATTATTTAACTTCCGCTCCAAAGATAAAAGTTTATGTTAATTGTCATGACAATTATTATTATATCCTTTTTAACCTTTAATAACATTTTCATGGTGAAAAAGCGACTTTACGCTTTATCCTGCGCAGATAGTCAGAGACAACCTAACTTCAAAACACTCCATTAACTGCTTTCAAATTTGAGACATTTCGTGTTAAGTGGCGGAGCTCAACGCCGTGGTTTGGCTTACCAATGTAAGTAAATGAAGATAATTAAAATGTAATTCATACCCGGATTGAAAATCGAACCCACAACCGTTTACAATTAGAGTTTCGGTCTTATTATCAAAAATATTGGCTTCCAGTACTATATAACTTTTAATCTAGGTAACAGATTTAAAACTTCTACAACCACATGATATTGGTAAAACTGTTTTATTTACGAAAGTAGTTTTCCCTTTACTTTTAAATCAAAAGATTATCCTTATGTATTAATACAAATTCTCACCTACGCTACTTGTCTCATTAGCTGTATAACATATATTCTTATCTAGTTTAATAAAACTTTTATGGTATTACATCGTACATTATATTGAAGCATATACTAATTTGTTTGTTTCATAATACTAACAGCAGTAAATTCATCAAATACAATACTCGTATTTTATTTGATGAAATTACTTCTGGTAATACTAAAATTTCTACAGATACGTTAAAAAAATTGCATAAAATACTAATAAGATAAATAATAATAATAATAATAATAATAATAATAATAATAAGCCCCCCAAAATCCTACCTTACGTCCTAGCTGAACATCTTGCTAACGTGGGGGGCGGTAACGTGTACTGAAGAAACTTACACGGCCAACAAGGCAAAGGTAACCCATCAAAATGGAGACACGGTTAAAAAAGAAACTGAGAGGGTCGCTTCCCGAGGGTGATCGTCGGGGCACACCTGGAGCTGACGCTGGGTGTTTCAGCATGCGAACCGTCAGCGGTCTGGAGTTGATCAGGCGGGCTCCCACCGACAAAAATACTACAGCCGAACACACCACCCTACCCAATAGTACCACAGAACCATACAGTCCAAGCAGTGACTCGTACACGCCTTCTTTGCCATCGTCACCTTCGTCAACTCATACAATAGAACATGTGCCAACTGTAAGTGCTACGCAGGAGGCAAATGCCTTTTTTCCTGCGTCCACCAAAGCTGGAAAACCAAGAGTACGCATGAAATGGAGTTCTGAAGTTAACATATTTATCATGCGTACTTACTATCAAATCACAAAGTTGGAAACAGATTTCACTACATATAGACAACGCTTACACGAAATATTCTGTCAAAAATATCCTTACATTAAAGTTTCCGAGCAAAGAGTATCAGACCAAATGAGAACCATCATTAGAAATAAGCTATTGCCTCAAGAACTACTGAACGAAGTTAAAGAAGAAGTAAAATGTGAATTAGAATTAGAAGAAATAAGAATGGAAAATATTGATAACAACCAATCCGAGAATCATTTAGTATTTTCAAGTATATTAACTACACAGTCTCAAATTGACCAATCACAAAGTACTTTTAACACCCAAGGAACACAAACTTCTACTCAAACGGAATCTTTAACATATTTATTAGAAAACGAAATAGAAACTATTTTACCACCTACAGAAGTTACGGATGAATACATCAACAATTTAAAAGAATAGCTAACAACTGCACTTAGTCTCTTTTCTGGGCTGGACCCGACAACTCGGCCAAACTTACCAAAATTAAAATATTCCCCTAAACTTGCTGAATTAATAAAAATATTTAACTCGAAAATTTCAAATACTTATAATTGCAAAGACATTCAATTAATAGATATTCATACATTAATATATTGCACGGCTTTAGTGATAGGAGAAGAATTAGGCTATAAAATCATAAAAAGGATAGACACAGGACAAGGAAAGAAGAATAAAAATAAACCGTCTTGGCAAATAAGATTAGAAAAAAGTATACAAAAACTTAGAGCAGATATTGGGCGGCTCACACAATATATCAATAATAATAGATCTAAAAAAGTTGTTAATAGAGTCATGAAAATTTTTCACAACACAAAATTACATACTAAACACGAAAATAATAACCAAAAAGCAGAAGAATTTTTAGACACTTTAAAACAAAAACTAGCTCTTAAATCACATAGATTAAAAAGATACAAGAAAGCGCAGAAACGAAGAGATGATAATATTATATTTACAACGAGAGAAAAATCATTTTATAGACAACTTTCGAAATCTAATAATCAATCCCAAAATAATAATAAAGAGAGTATTCCTTCAGAAGAACAGTTAACTACGTATTGGTCAGATATATGGGAACGAGAATCAAAACACAAAGAACATGCTGAATGGATTTTAGCAGAGACAAATAATAACAGATTAATAGAAGAAATGAATTTCACCGAAATAACTGAAACTGAAGTGCTGAAAACTACTAAAAAATTACATAGTTGGAAATCACCCGGCGTGGATAAAGTACATAACTTCTGGTTCAAGAAATTGACCATACTTCATAGAGCAATAGCAAAGAGTTTAACTGAAATTATTTTAAAAAAGCAAAATATACCCAAGTTTTTGACGACTGGAATTACCTACATGATACCAAAAAGCAAATTTTCTTCAAACCCTGCACAATATAGACCTATAACATGTTTACCCACGATCTATAAAATTCTAACTTCAATTATCACATTTAAAATTACCTCTCATATAGAACAACATAATATAATAGCGGAAGAACAAAAGGGCTGCAGACGGGGCCATATGGGATGCAAGGAACAACTCATTATAGATTCTATAATTCACAAGCATGCTACAGCAAAAAATAGAAATTTACACTGCACTTATATTGATTACCAAAAAGCTTTTGACAGCATACCCCACACTTGGTTAATAGAAATACTGGAAATATATAAAATAAATCCAGCTGTTATTGAATTTTTAACTAATATAATGTCACTATGGAAAACCTCTTTGCAGCTTAATTATAATAGTACCACCGTAAGAACCAGACATATTTTTATTAAAAATGGAATCTATCAAGGGGATTCCCTGAGTCCGTTATGGTTCTGTCTTGCGTTAAATCCTTTATCTAATCTACTGCGTAATAGTCATTTAGGATATCAATTTAACTCACACAAACAAAATTCTTTAGTATCACATCTGATATATATGGACGACTTAAAATTGTATGCTAAAACATATAAAGATATGAAAAAGCTAATAGACATAACTGCACAATTTAGCAACGACATACAAATGCAATTTGGACTAGACAAGTGTAAAATTCTCCATATAATTAAAGGGAAAATCCAACAGGGTAATTATTCTATCAACGATCAGGATATCATTACAGCTCTTGAACCGAACGATATTTACAAGTATTTAGGACATAATCAACTGAAAGGTTTGGATCATACAAATACGAAACAAAATTTAGCTACGGAATTTAAAAAAAGAGTATACGCTATTTGTAAAACTCAACTATCCGGAAAACATCTCATAAAAGCAATTAATACATATGCAATCCCAATCCTAACATACTCGTTTGGAATTATAAAATGGTCTAAAACAGACATAGGGAGTTTAGAAAGACTTATACGTACCATATTAACAAAACATAATTATCATCACCCCAAATCTGCAATAGAAAGGCTAACTATTAAGAGATCAAGTGGTGGAAGGGGTCTAATAAATATTACCACTCTATGGCAAAATCAAATTAATAGTCTGAAATATTTTTTTAATCACAAATCTAATAATAGCATGATACATAGAACAATAAAAGAAAATGACTACAATTATACTCCTTTAAATTTACAAGAAACTGACGTAAACATCAGCCCCAAAACAGATCCACAAAAGCAACAAATAGATAACTGGAAAAGTAAAGCATTACATGGAAGACATCCACATGACTTGGAACAAGCTCATATCGATGCAATAGGTTCAAATAAGTGGCTTAAAGTTGGGAGCTTATTCCCTGAAACTGAAGGATTCATAATAGCCATTCAAGACCAAATCATAAACACAAGAAATTACAGGAAATATATAATTAAAGATACCAAAGTAACAAATGATAAATGTCGCAAATGTCGCAACCAGCCGGAAACCATTCAACATATAACGGGCGCTTGTTCCAATCTCACACATTCAGACTACACACACAGACACAACCAAATTAGTAATATCATACATCAACAACTTGCATACAAATACAAACTTATTGAGAATAATAATACCCCATACTACAAGTATACCCTTGAAACCATACTAGAAAATTCAACCCATAAATTATATTACGATCGAGCTGTTCTTACCGATCGAACTATACATTTTAACAGACCTGACATAATATTACAAAATAAAACAGATAAAATTACTTACCTAATAGATATTGCCGTACCTAATACTCATAACCTCCAAAAAACAATAACCGAAAAGATAAATAAATATGAAGAGCTAAAAGAAGAAATAACAAGAATTTGGAAACAGAAAATAGTATATGTGGTACCTATAGTTCTCTCTACTACTGGCGTTATACCAAAACATCTTCACCACAGCCTACATATGTTAAATTTAAAAAATACAACTTACATTACACTACAGCGAGCAGCAATTCTAAACACATGTCGATTAGTAAGGAAATTTTTGCAAATAGACGAAGACCAAAACGCGTAAAAAATACAAACATTGTATTATATCTACTTGGTTACTAACCCGTAGATATAATTGAACCCAGTTTCGGACTGAGAAAAAAGCACATATAATAATAATAATATGAAATACCTTATTTCTTGCAGCAAAATTTTAATAATACTGATATTCTTTACTTGTATCTTATAATGATCATTTTATAATATAAAATACCTAAAGTATATTAATTTCAAGACCTATTATAAAACGATAATAAAAAAAGTCTTTTTATAGAATATTTTCGCAATATGGCAACAATAAGCCGTAAAAAGTTTGCCTACGGATTATACGATGCCATAAAAGCCGGTGCAAACGTAGCCTATATACTGGATTTAAATTTAATAAAGCCTGTTTCAACCCAACAGTCCCGATCGGCTTCGGCAGTGCGTGAATTTAATTGCCTTTAAATAATTATACATTTATCCTGACTGAATTGCGATTTGCAATTACGCTTAACATCCACATGTATATTGAAACTATTTTGTTAATGTTCCACTCATACTGTGTAACGTATAATACGTTGCTTAATATTGTTCGGAAGATGTCATTATTCGGGGATAAATAACTTGTTAATATTTGTCAGATTTAAACGATTTTTGACTTTGCAGACTATAGTTTAATGACCTGTAAGACTTTTTTTAATAATATGATCGTAAATAGGATGAATCTGTAAAAAAGTGATTTAGATTTTGAAGTATTAAAAGAACCCACATTTTTAATCACACATTCAACTCTTCTTAAATACTATTTGCTTAAATATCCTAGTTCTTTTTTACCAATTACATACAGTATTTTTAAAGAAGTTTTGTTACTAATGATTAAAATTAATAAAATGTGAAATTTACAATTTTCTTTTAATTTATATAATAGACAAGAAATTTTACCATATATTTATATTATTACCGAACTTTATTTATTATTAGTTGTAAGATATATACCATTAATATTTTTTTAAAAGTACAAATATTTAAGGATCTGATCAAATTTTCACTAAAATCTTGCTTTTCTGTAATCACGATTCGCTTTTAATCTAATATTGCTGATTTTGCTGTTCGAACACCTGCCGACTGATTGGATGTGATTGAAAAATGTTACCACGTTAAAAATGGTACCATTTTTGTGTATGGATGGCTTATTAACTTATTAGTTTTTATTAAAAAAAGTTTTCTACTACATATACATGTCATTCCTGTGAGCAAGGGATTTTTGCTGAGGGTTGTTAGGGTTTGTGATCGAAGCAAGTGTTAGACGCGGCCTAGTAATATTCTATAATTTTGTCTTTCAATAATTTCGCACAAAATATTGTATTTATTTAAGTTTTATATGTTCTAAATTCGGTATGTGTGTTTTTAAATAAAATTCTTTTAACACACACTATAAAGATATATTAGCACGTGGGATATATTAACATGATTAGACATATCAGTCCCGACACGTTTTTCTAATTTGTGATTTTGAGATTAATGACCCACGTTCCCAGGATAAAACAATAAAAAAGAGAAAATGTATTATATAAATCAATTATTTAAATTATTGTATACCAAAAAAAACTAAATATTAATTTATTATTTTTAAAGTGTTATTCTATACTTAGGTTTAGAAAACATTTAAATATATATATAAATATATATATATATATATATATATATATATATATATATATATATATATATAAATTTGAACGTATAAGCACTAAGCCTAGTTCTACTACCGACTGCGTCGTAACTCTTATATGCTTTGTTACAAGTTATTTACATTGGGTAGCAGATATTTGTCGGTGTTTGTTTTAATTGATAAAGCTTTCTTATTTCTTAACCAATTCAGCTAAAGAAACAGTAAATGTATAGAGGTTTTCAAAAAAAAATATTGAAAACTGCATTTTAGTCGTTATGCCGTTTCTGAGATTAACGTGCAATAACACATTGACAAACAGAAAAAAATAAAAAATATTTTTTTATACTATTTACTATTTTCAAAGTGTTATTCCACACTTAGGATTAGAAAACATTTTTATACTATACGTATACACTAGCTAAGTCTTAGTAAATAAAAATTAAGACGTTAACGAAATGAAATATATCAATACAATTGAATTCAGTATTGCTGCTTTTATACAATACTTATGAGTATTTTCTTGACTTCAGCCCATTAAAATAATCCCGGGACAAAGCTAATTCTTGAGGTTTTTAGGATTGAAATGAATAAGGACCAGGATCTTGGGATATATGATCCCGATGATGTTTATATTAAGTTATTATTATTTTTATTCATTTAATTGTCGTTTTTCTATTATTATTTTTTTAATATATATTTTTAAATTATCTTAAATTATTGTAAAAAATTTACTCCAAAGGTCCATAAATTCACGAACTTAGAAACAGAGCAAAACAGGTTTCAAACAACAGTGTCCCCTGTGAGGGGAAGGGGTAGAATACAATTCCCCTTTGCTGCTGTGTACCGTCCTGTAAGAGGCGGGTATCCCAGTAATTAACCACTATCATGACAAAAACAATCCGCCAAATATGATATGTTCTTGTTCGATGTCATGTAAGCCAGCTTTCTCAATTCCCATACCCATCCTTTTCTCATCTCCTTTCACTTGCATCCCAAGGTCGGTAACGCATCTACATTTCGAATTTTGTAGATGTCCATGGTCGAAAACCACTAACCTTCAAGTGGCCTTTCTACTCGTTTGCCTCCTTTTTTTTAAAAAAGAAGATCCAAAAATTAATTAATATAAAAATAATATCCAACTAAAACTACATATAAATTTCAATTTAACAGATTCATAGATTTTTATTATATTTAAAAAATGTTTAAGTACCTTAACATACCAAAATACGGGACATGTACTTTACAGGAAAGATCGAAGTAAGCATGCAATCAGTTGAAAATGTAAAGCAATGAAGGAGGTCAAGTATTTGACATGTATGGGAGCTTCCTCTTATTGATTCAAGTGACATCTATATAGCGTTACATTATTGAAGGAAATTACACGAAAGGAAAGAATATTACGTGACATAATTAGCTTATTTTCAGAAAGTTGGCTACAGTTGTCTATAAACGCAATCGGTTGTGGTTTCGGTTCCCCCTGGATGGAATCAACATTTAAATTATTTTCATTTCCTCGCTTTGGTAAAAAAGCGCGGCGTTGAGCTATACAGGATCTCCCATAAGTCCTTTGAACTGAAAAATTATTACAGAAAAAAATACTATGTATAATATTAAATTTTTATTTATAGTTTAATAATTTACTTTAAAAATGAATTATTTTTTAAAAATCACTTCATCTAAATGTGCTTCACTTTGTTCTTGGCACTCCTGCAAACGACTACAAAATTTTTCTATCACTTCACTGCGTAGCGTATTTACGCTCTGAAATGCTTGATAATTTTCGTCAAATATTTTATTTTAGTTCATTAACTGACCGCGGATTTGTTTCGTAGATTTAAGGTAATCCCATGAGAAAATGTCCGTTGGACTAAAATCCGGGTTCTTAGGTAATCCCATGAGAAAATGTCCGTTGGACTAAAATCCGGGTTCTGATGAAGGTCACTTTCACATCAACAGCCATGTCAATAGGCAAAATTGTCGCTACTCCAGTAGCGACAGTTTTGCCTATTGACATGGCTGTTAATTTGAAAGTGAGCTTCATCAGAAAATAACACATTGTCAAATGAAGTAAAGTGGTTCATAATTTCATTTACGAAATTAAGTCTATTGGCAGGATCAGTATCTTTTAATTCCTGTACTGACTGAATTTTGTGTGGCTGAAATTTCTTATCTTTCTTTAAAACACGCTATAACGTCGATCCGGGTATATTTAATGCACTGGAACGCTTACGAATGCATTGAGTTGGATTTACACGCACTGACTCTTGCACAAGGTTAATGTTTTCTTCTGTCCGTGATGTCCTTGGCCGGCCCAATCATTGTTTATCCAAAGTAAAGCCAATCTCCTCAAACTTTTGAACCCAATTTTTAATCATGCGTGCCGTTCCTGGGCGCAATTTGACTTTTCTTTGAAATTTAAATTTTAAAGGACTTATGGAACACCCGGTACCACTCAACACGCAATATCTCGAATTCGGCAGAAATTCTCAGTTACGCGAGATAAATATAACTTAATTCCAAGGAAGGTCGTTGATACGGATAAAACACGAAGTAAAGTATACTTTAGGTAGAACTATTATATAAAATTGTTATTTGTTTATGTAGTGATAGTTTTCAGTATATTACAGTCAGGTTCATAACGCATTATATTATTATTAAAGCAAGTACTTATCAATTGAGACAAGCTTTGATACTAATGCTGCTTTTGTATTAACAAAGTCTTGACAAGTCTTGGTAGTAATCACTTCAGTATTATACTATTAATTATAATAAATATTAATAAAATAAAAAAAAAAACATTATAAAATTCTTATCGAAAATCGTATAGTATCAATATTTTTAAAATGATATTACTCTTAGGATAAGAATAATATAAGAAATAACGTTTTTAGACAAATGTATTAATGCCTTTCCGAATCTGTGGTACGTTCAAAATTTTGTATATATTCTATAAACATTACATAATGTACTATTCAATAGTATACGTTTCATATTTGTCATTTAAAAAAAGTTTTAAAAGATAAATAAAAATTTTTTTTTTAATAATTATGAATTTTTTAGTTTCAGTTCCAAAATTCAAAGTAATTCTGTCATACTTATTGTATATTTTTTTGCTGTCAGAATATTTAGAAAAAAAAATCGTCTTTTCTTCTTCCTGACATTTTACCTAGCTTAGCCAGAGTCTTTCTTCCCACTTAACCTCCCCTTACTTTGCACGGTATTTGGCATCCTCGATGGTAAGTCCATTAGATCTCATAACCTGTTTCACGACATCCATCGCTTCTTTCGGCATCCGAGGGTTTAACTCCAAGGACAGATATTCTTCCGATATAGTTCCCAGGCTGGCGCACAACGTGTCCATATCATCTTGCTTATCCGCTACGTCAAGGACTCTAAGACTTCCTCGGATGAATATGTTACGTATGTGAGCAGCCACATATCACAGAAGTCACGGAAGTGAATACCTTATCATATTCACTTCCGTGACGTGAAGCTCCTGATTGTGCCGAGATAGTGAAATTAGTAACTTTCTATAGAAATAAATAAAATTGAAGTGTCTGTTTCTAATATTAAAATAACTGCTTTTTACGTATATCAAATATATATATATATATATATATATATATATATATATATATATATATATATATATATATATATATATATATATATATATATATACATATATGAAAATAATATTTTTTACATTTTTTGTCTTCTTGTCTGTCTGTTTGCTCCGGCGAGATTAGCCCCGACAAACATAAAAGTAGTATCAGTTACAGTTACTGTATTAAAACAACAATGTACTAGTGAAAGTCTCATCGGACTTTCATTTTATTCATTTAGTATTGGAATAAATGTTTTCTTACACAATAATATATCTCTTTTATATGTAACTACTCACATAAACTACTCATATATAAAAAATAGAAATAAAAAAACAATAATTATAATTAATGTCTTCTTCACAATAACTTTCCCGTTTAAATAGTTACAGAGTAAAAATAGTAAAAATGTGTACGGCTTAAAATGCTACAAGACAAATCAAAATCAAATGCAAGCGAAATCTAAAACAAAATATTATTGAAAATACTTGTACATTTTAAAGTAACATTTTTAAAGCTAGCTCAAATTTTATTAAAAATTTCATTAAAACCATACTTTCTAGTTGCACGCGACATTTGTTAGTTGAAAATAACTTAATGACCTCTTAAAATAACTAACGCTGGGGTAAAAGAGACTTCAGCTAGATTAAGACTACAGTAAGAACAGCACTTAACTGGAGTACACTACTAAGTATACATTTTCTACTTCGCACTTCATTTCATATTTAATATAATAAAAAGGAAAAAGCCTTTTCTTATAAAGACGTCGAATGCTTTCGTTATTTGTGAATAAAAACAGAAATTTTTAAGTTTTCAGACTTTCAAACATTTTCTGTTTAACAAGTTAATTATTATATTTGAATTAAAAACGAGCCATTTTTGTAAAAAAAATATTACAGCTTCAGTCAGGGTCAAGTCAGAGAGAACACAGTGTCAAGACACTTAGTCCTCGGCAGTACGGTCAAATTTGTAAAGTGCTTTACTATACAAGGCCAGAAAAGAATAATGTAAAAATAAATCATTTCCCCTACTACATTACGAACTGTCATCACGTTTACAGTCTGACTGTAAATTTAGGATCATTACCTCACTGTGCAGCTATAACCTCATTTTTTTCATAACCATGTTAGCAAATCTTCCATATTAACATTGTAACAAACTACAACGAAACGATTATTGCGTGACTAACGGCTTTCATTAAACAACATTTTCTTATCCGACCCAAATTACACTGTTATAATTACCTAAACCAAGCGAGGAGAACTATAATCTATTATTTAATTAAGTCATAGACTGAAAAAATCTAAGAAAACGCAAAAAATATTGTAAATAATTATTTCATATTTAATCTACCTTTACATATTCGTTATTTATTTTTTAACCATGATAAATAATTTAAAAAAAAAACATAAATGATTCTCAGAGTGGACCAAGCAGCTCACAAAATTGCAATAATCTAGTAAATATAGTGTTAGTCATATTAATGAACACGATTAATTTATCTATTGACATATAATATAATTATTTAAAAAATATGTCACACCAATAAGTACTAAACAACTTGCTCTGTGGAACAGAATATTTTGTCACAGGTTTTATTCAAGGTTTAAATAAAAAGACACAATGTTCACAGTCGTGTAGAATGTTAATTAATTTAAACAAATGCAAATGCTCGTTGCGCCTTTGACTGTGTAACATGACATTGCTCCAGGTGGTGCAATCTTCTTATTAAATTATTCTGACTTCATTTGTGTATTTTCTGTGAAAAAGTTTAAAGTTTAACTTTAGATTGGCTTCTAATGATGTGTTTCAGTAAAGTAAAAAGTTTTAATTAATAGAGATGCAAGGAGTCGAGTTGAAAAAAGATTAATGACCTACCTTCAGTTATCTATACGATAGCAATGGAAAATGTTGTTGTTGTTAGAGAAATAAATAATTAAAGAAATAAAAGCCATCCGGTGACAAATATCATGTGAACAGATTGACATGTGGCTGTCTATCTTCATGTAAAAGTGTGGGGATGTGATAGTAAGTGATCACCGCCGCCTAGGGCCCCGTGTAACACCAAAAGAGTTGCAGATGTGTTGCTGGCATTTATGATGGGCATTAGCGCGCTTTTTGAAAGTTGGATAAATACATTGGGTCCAATGTATTTATCTCCCCAGATATTGGTGAATTTAAGGGGAGTGTTCTCGAAAACTACTGATATGACAAATGGGATTTTCTTACTGGTTAACACGCAAATTTGTATCTTCTGATAGTTAGTACAGCAGCACATCGGCGGGTTATTTATTCCATCAGATCACCCAATGAGCGACCATGGCGAAAGTCATATTGACAGTCGCTGAGCAATCCCCTATAATCCATAGATATACCAGGAATTGGCTGTTTATTATACTCTCCATTACTTTGAAAAACAAGTTAGTCAGATCGGAACTATCGCCTTTTTCCGGGATTGGAAGGATTAGGGCGCTCTTCCACGTTCCAGTCTGGAACTAAGCTGACTAATTGATGAGTGACGAAATAAACGCGTTAGCACCTGTGTTAACTCACGAGCATAGACCTCACCGAACCACCGACCAAGGAGGATAGAGCTCACCGAACAGCCTTTAGCTAAACTTAATATTTGGCATTAAGCTCTGACAGTGAAATATTCACTGTTGTGACAATTTTAAATATAAAAAAGACATCTAAAAATGTTGTCAAAATCACTTTACAAGTATATAACTAATAGACAATTCAACAATGAGTGGATAAAAGTTGAATATAACCTGGGGAATAACGAAAGTCAACGTGAATACAATTTGAAACAGATTGTTAAAGCGGACCGCGCGCTTATGATTATGCTTGAGTTTACATTATTTATATGATAATGGCTGTTGCAATGTTTGGTGAAACAAAATGTTACGAGTTGACATACATATGTAACATAAAAAACTTATTGAGACAAAATAAAAAAATTATAACTTGGATACTTAATAAATTGTGCCTACGAATCTTGAATTTGAAAGAATGCTTTCCTTTCTGGTGGGATATTACATGTCTTCATCTAGCTTATGATCGATACAGGAGGAGCGCGTCATAAAAAGGTTTCTTCGAATAGTTGTGTACGTCAATATTTCACGTATGAACTTAAAACTTGTTTTAGGCGCGTAAGTCTTCTTTTAATTAATAATAAAAATAGATTTTTAGTATGTCACAATTAAATTAAATTAAATTATACTAGAAACACAGTTAATTCAAACACAAGTATACCATTAAACTATAACTAACGTGCAACTACAGAACTCTCGCTAATTGAAGATTGTCGTGGGCTTCGTTAACTTAAGGTAAACTTTTCCACAATAAGTTTTAATGCATTAAAACATTTAGTTTAAATAAATGACTACACTATTCTTATAAAATAATTTTTCAAACTTATGTTTTTCAATTTATTTAAAAATTGTAATACTGTAGTCGCGATATAGCATCACACTTTTATCCAGCATAGCAGGGTAGACAGAAAGTACCTAGTGTCAAGACACTCTATATTCCGCTTTCCTTTAACTTAAGACATTGCCGTGTTGAGTGGCGGAACTCAACGCCGTATTTTGTCCTACCAGAGCGAGGAAATGAAAATAATTTAAATAATTTAAATATAATCATTCATTCGAGTGGGAATCGAACCAACAATCGATCAACTTTACAGTATGTCGCTGTCCTACTGCACCACAGCCATTATTTAATAGCTTA
The DNA here is from genome assembly GCA_032432895.1 of Dryadula phaetusa. Lineage (NCBI taxonomy): Eukaryota > Metazoa > Arthropoda > Insecta > Lepidoptera > Nymphalidae > Dryadula > Dryadula phaetusa. The sequence goes on from JAOYRS010000027.1 coordinate 886,550, forward strand.
CTTAAATTAAGCAAAATACTTAAGTGGTGGAAATAAAATAATGTCTGATATGCGTATGACTGACATAGGTATTACTAAAGACCATATTTTAAAAAAGACTTCTTCCTTTCAATATTTAATTATTTGTCCTGATAAAAAAATCTTCTCATTAGATAAATTTTAACAGATCAGAATTTATGAAGTGACATGAACGACGACGTACCTTTATTCATAGTCAAACGTGTAGGCAATATTGCAGCTCATTTTAACGTCTGGCCCACTTACAATGACTAATGAAGCTAGCTAATTTTATTTTATGTTAATAGTTTAAACATTATTTTGTGCCGTATGAATTATACATTTATTTTCAATATTATTTTAAAGCAAGCTATTATTTATTTTGTAAAAGTAATTTGTGAATCATTTAATCCCCGTTTCACAATACGCTTAGCTAGCGTCGTGCACTATCTATCTACCTTTTGTGACGAAACTAGTTATTTCAACACACAACTGCAAGCATACGTGTTCAGAATAATGATTTCATTACTTACTCCCTACCCCCAACTTGTTGTCGCTTCAGCTACCCCTGGCAATTAATTGGATGGCATTTTTGCTTAACAATTCTGTACAGAGGCTAATTTTATTCAATATCTTAGATAAGTATAAGTACATTGATTTGCAATACAATTTCTTTTCCCGCCTGATTTCCCGCCTAGGTAACACAAATAGCAACGTTAAGTTGGAGTCCCTTTTTGAGAAGACACTTAAGGTGTTGTTCTCTCTGAATTTTCTTAAAATTTATCGTTTAAACTCCCGTTTAATATACCTTTTTTCCTCCCGTTTAATATACCTTTTTTCCTCCCGTTTAATATACCTTTTTTCCTCCCGTTTAATATACCTTTTTTCCTCCCGTTTAATATACCTTTTTTCCTCCCGTTTAATATACCTTTTTTCCTCCCGTTTAATATACCTTTTTTACACACTTCATAAACAGTAGAATTTCTGTCAGATAACATAAAAACATGTTTTAATAACACTTGTTCCATTCATCATTTCACTATATCGCGAAAGCTCTAGATGAGTAAAAATCGTTCAACTAGAGAGCACTCACTCTTCGAAGCTCATTTTTCAACTTTCCAATTTTGCTGAATAGTGTACCTTTACTGACTGTATTATAATATTATGTAGCGTATCTATATCTTAAACTGTACATGCATATAACGTGGAGGGATGATTTTCAACTTATTTTATATTAAAGCTTTGAAATGCAATTCACATTTAATTTTTTACACACAGCGATTGCCCTGTTATGTGTAAAAACATTAAGGTGAAAAAAGAATAAAGTATAAAACTAGACATGTTGAGACACTCTATTGGTAGCGATAAGCGAAATAGACTAAAACAAATCAATTTTAAGTAACCACGTATACTAATGATAAATTGTAAAAATATTAATAAATTAATATATTAGAGAAAGGGTCGTAACCGAGTGTTTGTAGAGTCAAAGTATATTCATGTACAAAAAAGACATTATTTGACAATACATTGCTTTTTACTGCTGTTGAGTACCGAAACACAAGTCCATGCTTCGCTATACCAGAGCTGAATAATTTTGAATACCCCGGAATCAGGATCGAACTAAAAACAATATATTTCATGTTGTTCACTATCCCACTTCGCCACAATGACAGTGTTTATATAAATAATAATATAGATAATTATGTCATAAATTTCATTACAAGCAATATAATAAATATTTTAAAATAATAAAATAAAAAAATAACTTTAAGTTAACGGAATAATGCTTAAGATCACAATATTATTAATATAAAACAAAAAACAAATAGTAAACTACTGGCAGAATAAACAATAAAATAATATACACGAGTGATATAAAACTTGCATTTTATTGTTACTAACTTTGATATTACATTTAAACTTATAATTTCAAAACTAAAATAAATTTATAAAAACAAAATATATAAAAATTAAATACTTAACGAGTGTACCACATTGATTAAATAAATCTGCAAATTATGTGTCCAATGGCTCATATTGCAATTTAGGTGTCTATCTATCTCTCAACGTTTAGCTTGAGCCAAAAAGATGTTTAGTTAGGTTAGTATATAGGAACAATTCATGTGTAAAGTTAATTCAATTTTTAATCTTTTCTTCTTTATTTATACTCTTTTGGCATATATTTAATCTATAATATTATATCATCTGTTCGATAAAAAAAAACATGACATTTATAAAATAATACCAACATTAAAACTCGAATAGTAAGCAACATTGTAAAATATAAATCAATTAAATTCCGTAAACAATTTTATTTTATTAAATTTAATATCTTTTCTTAAAAATATACTTCAAATATGGTACGAAGACAACGTGAACCCAGTACTACTGAAGATGAAATTGTCATTGGTATTTTATTATTGAATGTATTTTTTACAATGCAAACAGAAATCAATAATTTGAATACTGCATATTTCAGATGCATCGCCGCAAAAGAAACAAAAGCGGCACAAGCATAAGAAGCACAAAAAAATAAAAATCGACAATGATTACGATAGTGATACTTCAATCGATGTTGCTTATGAAGATGGTGTAGAAAAATCTTCCTACAAAATGAAATCCAAAAAAGATATTCCCGGTACTTCAGCAGCAGATATATTAAAAGCTCAAGCAATAAAATCCTCGTCTGACTCACGCAAATCCATGCCAGGGTCATCTTCTAGCACACCACCAAAAGTATCTTCAAAGAAAAAGAAAACAAGAGGTCGAGACAGTGGAACATCAAGTGAAGAAGAAAGATGGCTTGATGCAATCAAATCCGGAAAATTGGAAGAGGTATGTATGGAATTATTTTTTATGACAATTATAAATTGGTTATTGCATGATTAATTTTTATCATTATTAGTTGATTGTTTAGAACTTTTATATCTATTTATTTTATATTACTAAAGGTTGATGAAGAACTAAAAAAAATAAAACCAAAGGATCCTAAAATGATGACTGCGAGACAAAGAGCCATGTATGAAAGAGGTACAGACAAAGAAACAAGTCCAGGTGGAGAAGTTCTTTTGGCATTGCCTTCTGGATATAAAGAAAAAGTTATGACCGCTGAGGCTATACAAAAAGCAGCATTAAAGTCTCAAAAAAGAAAACAATTAGCTGATGAAAAAAGGGAAAAGGATAAAAAGAAAACAATGGATCGACTTTTAAAGAAACAAGAATCTAAAAACCTCAAAAATTCTCAAAAAGGAAAACCAGTTCGAAAAATAGAACCTATGATAGTTTATAAAAATAATAATGATCAAGTGACTCTCTCTTTGCCACAGGGTGTACCATATCCAATAGAACAGCAACTTCCTAAAGAAGCTCCTAAGCCAACTAAATGTGGTGTGATTGGGTGTGGTAATATAAAAAAATATAACTGTTCAAAGACTGGGGTACCACTTTGTAGTCTAGAATGCTATAAGAAAAATTTGGTTGGAATAAATACTTAATAATTTTTACTTAGTAATTTCTTTTGTTGATTGTATGTATCATCATTCATATTTATCTGCCATTAATGTAATAAAAGATTGATGATGTTTTTATTTTTTATAATTTATTTTTAAATAAGTACTACCATGTATTATTATTCAAAAATAAAATTATAAAAAATAAGAACATCATCAGGAGTAAGGCAAACAGTATATCAATTTTGTCAATTCTTGATTTTTAATCTGTTAAGATTACTTAAAAAGAATGTAATTTGAAACATAATATATACCAAATATCAAAGAAATATTTGGTATATTTTATGTATCAAACATTAACGTCCTGTGTATAAAGAAAAAATTATGAACAAGATTAATGTTTTATTGTAATAAAATTGGTTATTGGTTATATTACTATACAAAATAGATGGTATAGTGAATCTTGTTTCTTTACCAAACCTTCCAAGTCAGAAGTTTACTTAACTAACATGTAATTTTCATGTAAGAAATTACATTTGTGGTATTTATCATTACATACATACATAGATGAAATATACAAAAGTTCAGGTGAAGAGGCAAACACATGAAATAAAATCAAACACATGGGCAGCTAAACAGTGAGCATATATTGATAAGAATTAAACTTTTATAAGTGACTTGAAACAGGTTTTACATTCAACATTTATAATTACATTTAATTCATTTATACCAACATTTAAAAAGAAAACTTAATGTGTACCTCATACTTCTAAGAATGTAATGTGAGAAGTCAAGAACTTAATCCCTTAAGTGAGACATGACTCAAGTTACTATGTTTATTTACATTATATTACTTTAAATAAATAAACAAAGCCTCAAACCATTTCTATTGATATATTTTATAACAACAAGAACTGCAATAACAAGTATTAGACTAGACTCTGCTTCTAGATAATAAAACTACTGGCATCTCAAAATCACTTTGCAAAGTCAATTAATCACAACTAAGCTTGGAAGAAAATAAAAAAATACCAAAACAAGAAAGATAAATAACTTAAAACTCAATTCTTGTTATAAACATCAGAGCGTATTTACTTTAAAAAAAAAGATAAAATGGAAAATCCACACAATAGTAACACTCAAAACTTTTAACTATGTTTAGCATCTTACAGCATTTAAACTACTAGCACAAAATAAATTTCATGTTTCATAACTAGAATTTTATGCTACTTATTAAATTTCTTTTGAATATATTTATTAATTATTATTATCAAATATATATTAATTATTTCATAAATCTTATAAAGTTATTTAAAATCTAATTCCTACACAAAACATGAACTTGTACTGTTTCTTTTTTTTGAAGTTACATCTAAAACTTTAACTAACATCAATTTGGCATATAACTTGAGCTATGAAAATAAATAACATTTAGTCATATTTTTTTGTGTGGATGAAAATATATTAAATTTTAAAATATTTTTATACTTTAAGCAGTAACAATATTGAATAATATATCACTGAATAAAACATCAAAAATACAAACTCTACAGATAAGTACATAAAGTTACAAATAAGTATAGTACAATAAAAGTGAATCATTTCTTATCTTCTTTACCTTCCATACATGATGTTACACATTTTATATAAAAAGTGCAAAAACTTATTTAGCAATAGTCATCCGTTTTCAAACAAACAGCAGTGATAAGTTATATATTAGACATATTTTTTACTTGTTGTTTTCACTCAAAACCAAAATTGCAATTCTTATTTTAAAATACACTTGCTTCACACTGTTCATAATAAGAATAACAAAAATTATTTCATCTCACAAAATACTCACAAAAGTTTGTCATGAATTGTGTCAATAATTATACCATCCATATCAACTATATGCATGGACTCAATTATAGTATAAAATGTATTAATATATTTATAATTTCTAATTATTACACTTAATTCCATATACATACTTAGATGTCCTTGTTAGCTAACTAACTATCTAAATAAATGCTTCACTTTGTTTATCACTAGATTGTAAGGAGTTCACATGAAGGAAGGACTCACAGAATAGTCAATAGTTCAGGCAAGTTTATATACCGAAACATGAGAACCAGCAAAATGGTAGAAAATACTTGGCTTGGTATCAAACATTTGTACGTTTGGAGCTCCTTAGGCGAGCCAGACCAGATTGTAACCGCTAAGATTGATTATTCTGTTTATTTGATCTGAGTCTGGCCAAGCCAGAGCGCTCCTCCTCCTCATCACTTGTGCAAGACAAACCACCCACAGCCCCACGTGAAGATGTTGCCTGTATTAAGTCTTGATCAGGACCATTCCGACTTTCATATAACAAGATTCCCAATGTTTCTTCATAAATTCTAGCTTCAGGAAACTCCACTTTTGTATGTTTTTTATCAGTTGCATACACTATAGATGTGCAACAAACTTCTGCACATTTCTTACCATGGCCAAAAAATGACCAGCAGCAAATTTCATTAGAACCTATAACATCTTTTATGAACAGGACACGCCCACTGAATCGAAGTGACAATTTGTCAAATAATTCAATATTTTTGAGCAAATTATCGTCCGATGTACTCGTGTAAGAATATTTATTGTTATGTCTGTTGATGAGTAGTTTAACTACAGGCTGGAAAGAAAAAAATATTACATATATTACAGATATACATTTATGTATGCCACATATATGTTAAAGTATATTTTGAATATAAAGATGTACATTTATGTATATATATATATATTTACACAGAAAAATGTAAGAGTATATAGTTTCCTATTGCATTCTTTAGTTTACCTTTGAAGTTGACATAATGAGTAGCTGCTCTTCTTTCTGTGAGGTAATTAAAGGAACTCTACATATAGGTTCAGCATCTCTTTCTTTCTTACTAAGAGCTTGTTGACAAGAATCTGTTAATTCTTCTATCAAGAAGTACTTAGCTTCCGCCAATAATTCCATAATTTCACGATAACTGTCCGGTAATGCGACAGTGCCATCTCTAAGATAATTTAAAATAGTCCCAAAATGCTTTCCACATCGATCGATCAATATCCAACCTGGTTGAAAATTAAAAAATATATATATTTTTGTTTTATAACAATTTAAATACTGTCATTAAAAAAATAATAAATACCCTCTGAATCTGTCAGGACTTCCATCCTGCCGCTAAACATAGTTCTCAGCATATTATCACTTTTTGTTAGCGTACCAATAGTAGTGTAAAATAATGTACCACCTACGTTTAATTTCACGTATTGTGATGGACTTCCCTTTATCAAAGTTTTGTGATCGCCCGACATTTTATACCAAAAAAATTGTACAGTACAACTTAATTTTTTATACTTATTTTAGAACAAGTAGATACAGTAGTAATATTTTAAGACAATATATTTAAGTATTTACTTTAGTCATTGTGCTTACAAATGTAATTATAGTTTTAAATGTATAATTGACGTTAATATTCACCAAATCAGCACTGCTTTACTTTATAAAATTTACAATTTACATTTACTCAGCATAGACTAGGCCAGACATAGACTAATCCATCAAAGCTACAGAATCAAACAAAATATATGTAGATTTTTATATTCTATGTTTAAACGTATCTCTAAATTGCTTACGGTTCGCCATCTGCGAACGTCTTGTCATGAATAAGAAGCTTAACAGTACAATAAAATTTAGTTTATTCATTAGAAAATATTTTAGAAAAAACGTATAAAAATTTGAACGCAGCGGGATTCGAACCCGCGCCTCTTGGATACCGTCCAAGCGCTCTGACCGCGAGTATAATGATTTAAAAAATTAAACTCTTTTTTAAAACAACTTATTTATTGTGACTGTTTATTTTACATTACAAATTATAAAGTGAATTAGTTCCTCTCCTCTTCTCATTTGCAAAAAAATTATATAAGAGAACTCCACTTCAAATTAAGTCATTAATTGTTCTGACTCTCGTATTTTATGATTTCGTCCAAATATTTTAGCTTCTTCTAAAGTTTCTGGTAATTTTGCATTTAAAGTCTCTGGTAAAAAGTATGCTGCTACTAATGCGCCTATAGACAGAACAGTCAATATAATACCGGGTAAACGGTCATCAATTCGGCGACCCTAAAATAAAGAAATATAATTTTTATACTAATAATAATAATAAAGTATATATGTTTATTTAAACTGTTTTTAGAATTACTCACAATATACAAAATGTAGGGGCTCACGGCTATACTTATACCAGATATAATATTACCCATGGCCATTCCTGTTTGTCGAAGGCAAGTTGGATGTAGTTCTATGTTAAATAAATTAATAATAACATACCCCATACTCGTTGATAGTCGGGCAACAATAGAGAAAAGACTACCCAACCACCACTGTCGCATCAAACTATCCGAACCTGCAGTAAGATACATATTACAGTAACACAGATAAAATTACTTAGGTAGCTTTTTATCTTATCAATATTTGTTTATTCAATAATAACTAGGGACATCGTTTTAGCTAACCAAATAATCATTAATATTTGGTTAATTAAAATAAATAATGTTTATATATATATATATATATATATATATATATATATATATATATATATATATATATATATATATATATAGTGTCCACTGGTGGAATTCAACGCCACGCCTTGTCTTACTAGATAGAGGAAAAGAAATTAATTTATTCAATTATTCCCCCGAGTGGGAATCGAACCCACAACCAGTTGCATGCCGTCAGATACTGTCCCACTGTGTCATGGCATAGCGTTATGTTTTGTACAATAGTTTAATTTATTTTAAAAATATTTAAATTTCCCAGACTCCACTAATCGACATAATACTATATGACATTTCTTATTCTAGTCTACATAAATGACATCCTTTCATACAATTTAACATTATTTACAATATAATGCTTACTACTGCCTCTGAGAGCCATACACATCCACATGCTGCCTTGCATAATAAAGGTTATAATACATGTGGGTCGCCGACCAACTTTATCAGCAAGCCAACCCGCTAAATAAATGCCAGGCACATCTGCTATCGCTTGCCATGCAAAGTCAAGAAACGGATTTCCATCAGATTTTTCGCCCGCACTCATAAGAAGTAAAGAAAAACTCATGCTAGTACTACACCTGAAACATTATTCACGTTATTTACATAATACTCGTATATTCTATAAAAAAGGCACGAATGAAGGTATCACAATAGTATAGTTTATATTTAAATGTTTAGTTATATACTACTATCTATCAACTCTTATTGTAGAAAAACAGGATACGGTAAAATAGTTTTTGACAATGAACATTATTAGATTTTAATAATTTTTCCAACCAATGTTTCTTTGATGTATTGTTTTGATTTACTGTCAAATATCAATTATCCTTATAAGCAATTATAATATACGACCTTTGAAAGCTTACCAAATAAACATTTGACAAAATGTATTTAATGCAAGCCATTTTCCTGAAAATAATAAGAAAGGAGCAAAAGCTTGAGGCTGTGCATTAAAAACTGCACTATTTAGTTCCGTTTCCGTTTTATGATCTATTTGTTTCTTGTTTACTTTTGCAATTTTTTTTAATATATATGTAGCTTCCCGAAATCGTCCTTTGGTGTACAGCCATCTAGGAGATTCAATGGTGTTCCTAATATAGAGGAACAGGTTGAAAAAATATATGTAAAAACAAACAAACACACACTCACACACACACACACAGACACATACACACACACACGCATACACAAATAAAATAAACATATTTAATGTAAACCGAAACTTAAACCTACCAGGATAATATAAGAAAAAACATCATAGGGACAGTTGTTACAACGGAGATTATCTTCCAATCTCTTAACCACCAAAAAATTAGACCCAGGAGAACAAGTCCTACGCTACTTGACTTAAATCTTGCTGTCGTCAGTTTTAGACGTCGAGTTGGCGAGGATATTTCCGTTGATATAATTGCAGTGGTTTGTGGCGCAGACCATGATGGAATACTTGCAATTAAACATCCAATAACGAAAATAAGATAAGAATTCCCAGCTAAAAGTGTAATTAGTCGGCCAAGTATTAGCATAAATACCGAAATAAAATAAGTAAGTCTTCGTCCATATCTATAAATAAGATAGTAACTATTATAAATTATATGTAATGAAAAAATAAATAAATAATATTTTGATAATGTGTTAAAACGTACACGTCACCAAACCAGCCGAAAAAAAAAGATCCAAATATTTCTCCAATTTTACTATACATAAAAATATAGGCCACATTCAATTCTTTATCGCAAGTCCAATTGAATTCTGATGGTGCTGTTCGGTCATACCAAGTTTTATCGTAAATAAATTTATCACATTCTGTGAAAAAAGTAAATATTAATTATTATATCATTCTTTCTGTAGTTGTTTTTTCTTAAAAAATTCTATCAAACACATTCATTAATAATATGTAGACATATTCTAAAGTAACAGTTTTGTTCATATGTTAATATATCAATTTAATAAACTTATCAGTAATATAAACATTATTTTTTTTTTGTCTCACACTTTAGAGAGAACGGAGCACAAAATGTCCCTCCATATTATTTTCGCCTCGTCCACGTCTACATGACGTGACCTTTCTCTAATATTGTTATCACTGTATTTTCAAAGAACAACTAAGCTTTCGCCTAGTACCGTTCTCCTTTGCTTAATATATCTTTCTATGAAAAAAATAATATTTTTTGAACACTCATCCTCTCGACGTGCCCAAGCCATCTAAACGCATTCTTCTTCATTTCATTCTTCCTCTAACACATACCCATGTTATGCTGCCGTCGACACCAGCATTGCATTATAAACATCAATACGCTGACGCTATGCTCCACTTATCAATCATCAATCATCCAGAGCTTCGTCAGTCCTATTATCGGCAGCAATAAGTACATTCATGTGTTTTAATATCTTTCTAACCTAATCTTGCATTCCGTTCTTTCTTCATCTCTTTCGAATACTAGAATTTTAGTTTCACTCACATTCAGGTTTAGACCATTGCTTTCACACCTGTCTTTCAGAGTTAAATGTAAATCTTATACGTACCATTTGTAATATTGCTATTATAAGGATTAATGTAAATGTGACATTCATCAAATTTTTTTCTTCCGGTCTCATCTGTATATCTGTACGTAAAATAATTTATTAGTTACATAATAACTGATAGTTCCCTGGCTAACGAAAACGACAATTTAAATGTAGCAATCAAATTTAAAAGTATGGGTGTGTTAAATAAAAATAATCAAAATATAAATTATTATTAATTATAAATATAGCTTTATAGAAATAAAAAGGTCATGTAAAAATCAAAACCTTATTGATATTTCATTTTATTTAACTATTTAATTTTTTGTAACTTCACGTTTTTATCCCGCATAGCAGAAAGTATTTTGTGTCAAGACCCTCCGTACCTTGCTGTCCACCGAATCCAATGGCGTGTTGGTTGGTGGAACTCAACAATGCACTTTGTCTTACTAGAGCGAAGAAGTGAAGATAGTTAAAATATAACCCTAATTATCTCTGGCATAATTCACAGATACAAAGGAACCTGGGTCTTTGAAAAGCTTCGGTGGGGACACTTAAAGGAGGCTTAGTTCACCAGGAAATGCATAAGAACTATTAAAAATATGGAAAATTAAAATAGGGATATGGAACATTAAACAGACTGAACATTGAGTAATTGAATGAGACTACCAGACATCCTCTATTTTAACTATCTCGAATTGAATAGCTGGTGGACAGTGACTTGTTTTAAACTAGATGGGCACTTCCCATCTGGAGGTTTCAGATCAGTGGGGGCCGCCATTACCCATCAGCTCGCCACGAGCTGCTTTCCCAGCTAATTATTATTATTATTTTAAGGGTAGGAACGGGACGTGGATGGCATTATTGCTATAATAGAAGATGTGGCCGCCTCATCCCCGTTTTTAAAGCCCATTTTCAACTGCAAATTGCTGCTGGTGAGGCACGTTATCTCGATGACTGCGTGAAGCTGCAATTTAAAACCGAGGCAGTGGACAAACCATATGCCACTTCAGACAGAATATTTTAAAAAGATTCTCCCGGTCAATATAAGGATACTCTAGATATTTTAGGAACCGTCACTATTGCTCCAAAGACGCCTTAATGGAAATTATGCTTTTATTTAGTATCCTATTCTTTTTAAAGTAACAGTTAGGAAATGACCAGTGTGTCTCTTATAGGCTTTCCTAAAGTCTTATTTTCCAAGTTCCATCTTCATCCTCCTAGGTTTCTTCGGTTTCTTTCCCTTACTAGTATGATCGCTCTTTTCATATCAACACTATGTGGACAGCCAAACACGTCCACGTGGTTTCATTATACCTTTCAATAGCCCGATATACAAATATTGGACTAACACCAAATATATAGAGGACGCATGAAAATAACAGACTCCACATTTAAAAGTAATAATTTGTTTATTTTTAATTGTAACAGTATTTAAGGCCAAATTAAGCATAATGTTGGCTCACATGGATAGGAAAATTAAATCCTACAACAGAAATCGTATACGTTTTGAAAGGGCTTCGCAGGAGCTACCAAATGGTAATAATACAATACCATATGACCTTGTTTATGCCGGTATCGTAAAAGAATTTATGCGTGCGAGTAAGTCGATGACTATGCCAGTACACCGTTAAGCGATTGAAATTTAGCAAGTGGTTAATGAAATCGGTTCTTTTTCGACAATGGACAATACAGGTGACATTAAAAATCCCACATAGATTATAAGGTCTACTATAATTATAAGATTCATAAAGTAATATGTAGTCCATAAAACAGTAACACGCCATTTTATAAGTAATGATTTTTATGTAGATACATATATATATTTAATGATATATTACCTGGGTATATGTAATAGTTTCCATTCCTGTTTACTAACATTTGTAGGTTTTTCTGGAAGCTCACATGTATGAGGTACTATAGCGAGAACCAATATTATATTTGCATATGCTAAAATCCAGAACATCATAAAAGCTGAACTGTGTATTAAGTCAAATCGTTTTTGATACTTATCATCGTTTCCCACTTCAGCCAATGCACGGTCATAGCTCTCACTCATATTAAAAAATGTAAAAAGAATTAAACTATAAAATTGCTTGTTCTTGGTAGGTTATTACGAAATACTGGTAGCGTAAAACAAATTATCTTTATATAATAATATCTTTAAAAAGCTGTATTTGTTTTAGATCTCTTTATAAGTAGAAAATAAATAAAATAAGATAGATTTGAGAGATAGTGGCATAGACGATATCCTCTTTGATTTATTAAGTAAATATATTATTTTTCTTGTACCACGACTATGTTAATATCGTTATAAGTATCAGTTACAGTTGAATCTTTATTTGATTATAGTTGTACACTATATATACGATCTTACATAATATATTTATAAGTAAAAATGTGTCACAGTTGCGGATTTCTAATTGTAGATAGATCGTTACTCATCAGTAATGACTCTCGGACATAGAAATTAGCGAGCGAGGAGAATTACGTCATACATTACAAACTTCAACTTATACATCATTATCCGATCACCATTCAAAATAGTGAAGAGTAGAAACTCCTTAGCACTCTATTGACTCACCAGGCGGGCACAGTGTCTTCCTTTTGCAGGAAGAGGAGCTCGAAGAAATGCCTGAGACTAGTGATCCAAGTGTAGGTTTCAGGAAGCAGTTGAAAATAAACAATTAAATTAATTTTACCTATAAGATTTTAATATTAATAGAATTAGATTAATTTACCAACCTTTTAAAATGTTACTATAATAGTAATGTAATAAAGTTTGTAATTAAAAACATTTCATATATAATAATTAAAGCGCTATTATTTCGAAGTATATATATATTTGTATGTATAATTCGATTACAAGAGAAATTAAGATTTTTATTCGACATTAAAGAATACAATTAAATTATTAAAAACGTAAACCCTTAAATATTGTAAGATATTTTGTATGTAAGTTTGGTGGAACTAAACACCACGCATTGTCAAGCCGGGACAGAGACATGAAAATGATTAATATGTTATAATACTTATTAAACATTAATAATTATATTTATTACTTAATACATATTTTTTTTATAATAAAAAATATATTTTCAATATAAATTGATAATTATGTTAAGTTGCTTCAGTAAGCATTATGATTTACAGCCATCCTTAGCTTTAGCCATTAATATTTTTTTTCATTACGTTATGAGTCTGTTATATGTTAGTAGTCTGTGGTTCTGAAGCTTGTGGCGTTCTTCATCTGTGCTTGCCGCCCGCAGTTTTTAGGGTACTTGGCGCGTCAGTTATTTTAGAATCATATTTCATGCAATAAATTATCAAAATGGGTGCTTATTTATCTGAACCAGTTACTGAAAAAATGTCCAATGATGAAGTAAATGACAAAATCGAATGTGGTGCAAGTTCAATGCAGGGTTGGCGTGTCAACCAAGAAGTGAGATTGTGTTTCTATACTAATTATACAATTTTATTATTCTTTACAACGAGAATAACTAAAGCTAATAATTTATAATGAACTATTTAGTTGATTCTTTAACAAATACTAAAAAGAAGTAATGTGTGTGCGTCGTTTAAAATTCACGTTGTACCATTGTATTTCGTGTATCCACTAGTTTAGTTTTCGGAAAAGCTGTTTGTTTACTTGAAATTCCTTTAAAACATTACATATTGTTAAGTGTAATTGTCTCACACAATAATATATTTCTAGGATGCTCATAACACAATTCTTGATTTTGATGAAAACATATCATTGTTTGCTGTTTATGATGGACATGGAGGTGCAGAAGTTGCTACATATTGTTCTCAAAACTTGCCTAACTTCATCAAAAACACCGAGGCTTATAAAAATGGTGATATGGTAAAAGCTTTAACAGATGCTTTTCTTGGTTTTGATGCAACCATTGCCACCAAAGAAGTGATGGACATTTTAAAAGAACTAGCTGGTAAGTTTTTATTGTACTTTAGTTTACTAAAATCTCATCTTATAATGTTATTTAAATCTTATAGTTTTTCTTTTTTATGAGCAGGTGAAATTAACCCACCTGGACCAAGTGACAATGAAGAATCAGATGATGAAAGTATAAGTAATTTATACAAAGATGCTACACTTCCTTTGCAGGTATATATATCTCCCCCTTTTCCTTTATCTATTACTATATTTAGTATGTTTTGACTAAATAATCTATTTCCTAAAATTCCAACCATAACTTAATATATAAGTTTATTTTGTTGTAATTATTTGTAACTATTGTATACTTTTACAAATAAAAGTTATATAACTATGATTATTTAGGAAGTACTGGCTAAGTATGAAAATAAACTGACTACCCTTCATCGTGCAAGACTAGGGGAGACAACTCCACTTTCCCCATGCCTGAGAGCCAAGAAGAATATTGATGAACCAGGAGGCTCTGGTAAATTACAATCTGTCTACTAAACAAATTAAATAAAAAAAGGAATATGCTATAGTACTTTCTATGTCTAATCCATCAGGAGCTGGAACTTCAAGCTCAAGTGCTGGGTTTGCTGCTGCTGGTTCTAGTTCTGAGCAAGCTGCTGAAGAGGCAACATCTAGCAGAAATGGCCTTTCAGAGAATGAAATTGTAAAAGCAGATGATGATACTGGTGGAGTGTCCTCAACAAATTCAAATGAAGAAGATAAAGAAATTAATGGAGAAGTATGTTAACTCTACCTCTTAATAATGCTTAACAAATTAAATACTGTCAAAACTTTAAACATATAACCTAAATACATAAGTCACATTACTTTTTTTAAATTGTTTGTTTAGCTTGGCCTGTGTCTTTTCCTCTTAAAGCAAGAAAATTTTGCCTAGCTTCTTGCTACCTGATTAGCTTGAAAATTTGCACACATTCTGTAATCTTACTGTAATCAATATATTCAATATATCATCCCAAAAAATAATATGATTTTTATTATTTGTAAAGCTGTTATTTATTATAATTATCAGGTGTCCACAAGCGATAATAACATAACATCAGAAAAAGTTGTGGAAATGGAAGTGGACAAGACAAACACCCCAGACAGCTCGGCAGAAAATTGTAATCAACCAGAACAAAGTGCAGATTCCAAGACTGAAAATGGCTCAACCTCCGAAATTTGTAATGGAGAAGTCACTAATTCAAAAGTTGATGGTGAAAACAATATAACATCTTCCAACGGATCTGGAACACCTCACAAATCCGCGAAAAGCAAAGGTAATTTTAAATGTATTTAAGTCTATACTAATATTATAAAGAGGAAACATTTGTATTTTTACAGTTTTTTCATACAAAAACTACAGGACCGGTTTCAAAAATATATTCACCATTTGAAAACTGCGTCTACACAACATAGGCTATATGACATTTTCAAAAAAAAAATTATCCTTACTAAAAATTCAATAATGTAAGTCAAGGTGTGAAGGAAAGAGCTATAAAAAATCTATAATCGCGTGCGCTGCGAAAACTATTGTTGAAAGAACAATAAAATATTCTACAGTATAATAGATCGTATCAATATTTACAAAAAAGTCCGCGATACCACATGTCCAACTACTGTAGTTACTGCTGTTGTTATAAGTAAGAGTCGAAAATAAGGCTACCAGAATAAAATCATATTATTCATACCTCTGCATTACTCTTTACCCCCATTAAACAATATTTTAATAAACATTTACATTTCAATACCTGTAAAATACTTTTTGAATTATTAAAATCGTACATCGAGGCCATGGACACGGAGGCCGGTCGTGGCGCAGTGGGACAGCGTCTGACTGTAAACGCCATCGTTTGTGGGTTCTGTCTCCACTCGGGAAAGTGATTATATTTAAATTATTTTCACTTTCTCACTCTGGTTAAGACAAAGAGCGGCGTTGAGTTCCACCGCTCAACACGCAATGTCTCGAATTCGGTGGAAAGCAAAGTACGGAGTGTGTTGACACTAGGTACTTTCTGTCTACCCTGCTATGCGGGATAAAAGCGTAAATAAAAAAAAACAATCTGACATTCTATTCAAAAGATTTAAAGAAAATAATTAATATTAAAAAAATAATGCGGCGTATGTGGTCCTGCGCAGCGTAGTGAGTGACGCTGCGGGGTGAGGGAAGGCGCATCGATATCTGTAACATAGGTAGCCGCGGCTCCGTACGTAGTGGACGTGACCGCGATTGAATGTTTTGAGTTTCAAATTTTCGAAACGCATTTTTTATTCCTGTTGAAAAGCTATTTTCTAATTATATTTTCTTGTAGATTTTATTATCCTATTTATATTTATTATTCATAGGTAAATACCTATATTTTAAGCAGGTGTATATCAAAAGTTTTTTTTAGAACTTCCTTTCCTAACCTATACCATTACTTATTATTTTCTGTGACTTAGTTTCACGGAACAAATATGCCGCGAAAAAGGAAATCGCAACTCTACACGTAGTTTCCAAACAATACCATTCATTCCTCTGTATTAATACTTATCCTATTAAATATTAAATTATTTTTCACTTATTACTATTTTTAATTATTGAAATTGGACATTCCATTCAAAAGATATGACGAATTTAAAAATGTCAATCTAAATGAAATAATGAAGCCGGTCTTGGCGCAATGCGACATCGTCTGACTGTAAACGCAATCGGTTGTGGATTCGATCCCCACTTGGGGGAGTGATTATATTCAAAATTATTTTTACTTCCTCACTCTCTGGAAAGACAAGGAGCGGCGTTGAATTCCACCACTCAACACGCTATGTCTCGAATTCAGTGGAAAGCAAAGTACGGAGTGTCTTGACACTAGGTACTACTTTGCTACTTTGCTATACGGGATAAACGCCTGAAGTTAAAAAAAATAATGAGTTGTGGGGAGAAAGGGGCATTGATATTTGTGAATTAGGTCCCTATGCAGTAGATGCAACTTAAATTGAATGTTAAACGTTTTGGGATTTCACAGCACGTTATTTGTTCCAATTAAAAAGTTATTTTCTAAACTACTTATAAATTATTTTATTGATTGACCACCTTAACAGCGGCGAAGCCGCGAGCGGGTCGCTAGTATTATATATGAGATTACTGAATTATTATTATGGGGTTTAGATTATTATGAACAAATTTTAAAGTTGTACTCTGTTAAATAATATGTACTATATATAATGTACTTTAACCAAACTAAATTCTTGAATAAAAATTTTGTAGCCATATTTGTTGTACCTATATATATATAATATGCAATATGTTTCCGACTCTAAACCAAATTGGTTGGATACCAACTCGAAAGAAATGATTACATTTAATTTTTTTTTCTATTTCTCTTCTCTGGTAAAATAAAGCACGGCAATAGGTGAGCCACTCAACACTCAATGTCTCGATTTCAAGCGTAAACCTGTTAACGGAGTGTCGTGACACTAGTATGTCTCTTGAATGCCATTGTGTGTGGGATAAAGCATGAAGCTGCTTTTTTACTATGATTTATGTAAAAGCAAAAAAAAATACAATAATATAATTTTCATATTTTAGATAAAGTATCAAGTTCAGAAAAAGCTGCTGCTGAGAGACCTAAGAAAGCAAATCTCAGAAGAGCTGCTGCTGCAGTATATGAAACCATTTTGAAACAGGTCACCAATGACGATGATGATGACGAAAGTGACTCCAATGATGAAAACTTTGAAGGTGGGGAAGTTGACTCTTCAGATGAAGAAAATATAAATGGAGTGGAGGCTTCCTCTAATGAAAGTAAGTCAATGGCATTAAAGTAATTTTAAATAAAAACATGGTTTTGTAAATATGCATCATCTAAATGTGTTGGGGACTGCCATCCATCACGCCAAGACGTGGAGGGTGGTGCTACAAATGGAGCTATGTGGAATTAAAATAATATTAAATAAATATTACACATTTTGTTTATAATTTATTTATGTTATTTTTAATTAGTTATTAAGGCTTGACTCTTATATCCTGATCAAATTCTGCACGTTTGTACATACCAATGGTGAACAGAATTATCATTTACAAATAAAATAAATTTTTCATTAAAGTTTTACCAATATATAAATCTAAATTTCAAGCCCTTTGAAATACTTTTTTGTCTTCATTTGGAGTTAAATGATGTTTTCAATATAAATAAATATAATCTTCATATGACATTTTAATGTGTTAATAATATGTTTTTTTATAAAAAATCTATCTATATATCTAACACGAGTATTTAAATATAATGATTTCCTTGCACATTTTAATGATAAGTACCACTATTCTTTTGAAGATTTTTTATGTGTCATATTAAGAGAGGTTTTCATAGGAAAGACATATTGATGTTATATGTTACACGTAACATACTCGCGGGACATTATCTGATTATAAACGCGACCGACTGTGGGTTCGACTACTACTCGGAAAAATGATTTTATTTAAATTATTTCTCCTCCTCTGACAAAGCGCAGCGTTGAATTCCGCCATACAACACGCAATGTCTAGAATTCGGCGGAAAACGAAAAATGGAGTGTCTTGAGACTTATTTCTGACTTCATTCTGACTATCATGCTAGGATAAAAGCGTGAAGCAAAATAAAATGATTTATATATATTATTGATATTCAAATAGAGTATTTCTTTAACACAGAATATGTTAAATCTTGTTCTATTATTTAAGTTAATATAATTGCTAACTATTTACATATTATACATTATACGCGTATTACTTTTATTGTAATGAAAATAATCGAAATTATAATAAAAATAATCGAATTCATAAGCCATTATCTTTGCATTTAGATGATTTCTCATTGCGCCACGACGGTCTCTTTTTACTACTAATATATTTTAACACTAATATATATTAAGACTTAATACAAATGACAATTTTGTTAGGTGAGGCTGAAGATGATGAAGAAGAAGAATATGAGGGTGAATCAAGTGATGAAGAAGGTGAACAAGACATCAGCATGTCTGAGGAGCCTGGTAACGACAGTGGTTGCACAGCGGTTGTTGCTCTATTAAAAGGTATATAAGCATTTTATTAAATAATGTTTAGTATCTAATCAATGATATATTATACTTCTTGCCAACATTTTTCTTAACGTTTTCAATAATAACATATTTTGTTTTCCTTTTTTTTATTTAAATTGTAAATATTAACAGGAAATATGCATTTTATTTTACATACAACATAATTGCAAAAGTTTATTTTTTTTGTGGCTAATAGGTAATGAGCTATATGTTGCAAATGCTGGTGACTCTCGTTGTATAATTTGTCGAGAAGGCAAGGCTATAGATATGTCCATAGACCACAAACCCGAAGATACACCTGAATTAGAAAGGATCACAAAAGCAGGCGGAAAAGTATCCAATGACGGCCGCATTAATGGAGGACTCAATCTTTCACGTGCCATCGGAGATCATTCTTATAAACAAAACAAAGAATTGGATGCCAAAGAGCAGATGATAACAGCTTTACCAGATGTTAAGACCTTAACGATAGAGCCAGAGAAGGATCAGTTCATGGTGCTAGCTTGTGATGGAATATGGAACTTCATGTCAAGTCAAGATGTCTGCGACTTCATTTTGCCCAGACTGATTGAGGGTCGTGAGAGGCTATCACAAATATGTGAAGAGGTGTGTTTGAATATTTTTTGAAAAAACATACACAACATTTTTTTTAATTTATTGCATTTATTTGTGTTTCACACTAAATATAATCTTAATTTGTATCTGACATTTATTTGCATATTTATATACTATAAATCGTCTAAGTAATTTTTATATTAATAATATTGTATATTTTGTAGATGTTTGACCATTGCTTGGCGCCGAGCACGGTGGGCGACGGCACCGGCTGTGACAACATGACAGCTATAATTATAAGGTTTAAAAATGGCGTTATTTCGGATGTCGGTCAACATACAAATAACATTGAGTCGAAAAAACGTGCAGCCGATGACTCCAGTGACGACATACAGGACTCCAAAAGGCAAAAAACTGATGACCCCCTTTCGAGTTCTGTAGTGACTTCAAGTGTTTAATTCTATGATTTAAGTACACAGTGTATTGCATTCGTAGAGACATTCAAATGGCGAATCGCTATAGTTCTAATGACTTTTTCTAAACATTATATTGAATTTTCTTAATTATTTTGACGTAAACATTTTTTTTTATTTTGTTCAATCCAAACAATTTCTTTTATATCCCGTGTGCTATTTATTTCCTCGATAGATGACCTCGATATTAGAATTTGATTCTACTCTATTATTGATGCATTCCATTCATATATCCTGCATATATATATATATATATATATATATATATATATATATATATCATGAATGCTCCATTGCAAATAATATATTGTTGACTTATCTTTCCTTTTTACGTTCTGATTTATAGAAAATATCAATTGTTTTCATTTCTTATATTTGTATTGTTATTAGTTTTGAATAAAATGGACATCATTGAAAGACTAAGGGTAGACCCATTGATAGTATAGAACTGATTTGATGAAGATAGTTAAGAATAGTTTAAGAATGGTAATTAGTGTTAAGATTCACCTTTAAGTTTAAGAAGGACTATGAATATCATATTTGTTTTTGTTTGGTGGGTGAGGCAACTTTTGGGCTACTTTTTTCTATTTTACACTTATTGTCAACATACACAGGCAAAATCAAATAATTTTCATATTGTCAATACCACTAAATCAATGAAAACGAATATTGTAATGCAATATGTTACTGGATAATATTTCCAAATATTTGTTTTGTTAGGGTATTTATAGGTGTTCGGTATTAACAATTGTGACATTGTAATTGGCATGTTCCTACAAAAAATTCTAAAGTGAAATTTTGAATCAAAGGAGTGAATGTATATTTTAATTCATTAGTTATTTATATGTTACTCGAAATGTAAGTAGTAATATTTTTCTATCACAGGACGTTTTGGAAAAAAAATCACTGAAAAAATTATGCAATTTTCAGTTTTCAATGCAATTACTGCAAATAGATGTTTATATTATTTAATTATCACTGTAGAATTTGGTTTACTTTTACTTCTTCATTGTGTGAATCAAATATTATGAAAAAATACATTTTTACGGACTCTATTTTGCATCTATCATTTCTCACTTTTTTCTAGAAAAGTTAAAGGAAGTTAGTCTCCATTGTAAGTAGACACAAGTTGGTTAACATGCAGGCTAATTGTAAGTTCCAGTATTGCATGTTAAAGTAATAATGTCAACTATTTGAGCAAATATTATACATATTTTAAAATATTATCCTTTCTTGTCTGGTTAGATGAAGTGCATTGTTATTTTTTGCAATCTATAATAAATATCTGTCAACATATAATTAATTATTCATGTTTTGGAGGGGAAAGTGGAGACAGCGATAGTAGTCATTAACTAGGTTTTCTTAACTTACATTATTACAATATTTAAGTAATTTATACCTTGTGCCATTTTACAATTAATGAAGATACAAGTAAATTATTGAAATTAATTGAAAGTAAATTATAGTTTAGTAATTGTAGTATATTTTAAGCCAGTGCATTAAATATAAACTCAAGTCAATAAAAGAATAAGGTAGAAATAACAGTGTATTGCTTAAGATCTTTTTAATAAACAAAAGCACATATCTATCGCAGTTGAGTTAAATAATCTATAGTCTCCATTTGAGTAGCTTCTAATATCTGAAGTGCATCATATTCGCTGTCTAGTTGCTCAAGAATTATTGACTTATCGTTTATTTCAGCCTGAAAACATATGAAAATAATATATATCGAAATTATATATATAAAATGTTCTTTGTTAAACCGCGCACTTATGACATCATGAGATTATCTGATCGTATTCTATCCTTATTGTGATATTTTTTGCAATAACAGATAAAGAACACTCATTGCCAGAAAATTAAAAAATATATTTAAAATCTCCCAGGAGCAGTAAAGGAGTACTCTCTTGTTCAGAGTCGTAGTTAAAGCGTGTTTATAATAAATTAAGTAATAGTGTTCTTATTGATACAGTCAACCTTAATATTGGACCCAATAGTTTGCGGTTGTAAAAATTTTATTCACGCATAACCATAAACTAATTATCTATTTTAATTTTAATATTATACAATTTAAATATATTAAAAAAAAACTCACTTGTAATTTAGCTTGTTCAGTTTCCCTATCTTTTGCAATAGATTTTAACAGATTTGTGGCGCCTATGGCTGCCATCTTCTGCCTTTCTACATTGTCCCCGAGGTCTTTTAGCATATCTAACAACGAGGTAATTATTTTACCAAAGTCTTGAACTTCTGAAAACAGAAATATATAAATTTATTATGGTGTACTTGTCTAATAAATTAATTAATATAAATTTATCCGAGTCTAACGGCCCGATAAAAAGTTAAATATTTTCTTAATACGTATTTTATATCAATAATGGTAATGTAATATTTATCTAAAAGAAATTACAAATAAGTACTTATATCATAATCCTTGCAAGTGTCTTTTAAATCTTCAGTTTCTTTAAGAACAGAATTTTCAATAACCCTAATTTTATTAATCTCATCATAATAAAGGTGTGCTTTTTCTAATTCTTCT
This sequence comes from Dryadula phaetusa, assembly GCA_032432895.1. Taxonomy (NCBI): domain Eukaryota; kingdom Metazoa; phylum Arthropoda; class Insecta; order Lepidoptera; family Nymphalidae; genus Dryadula; species Dryadula phaetusa. The sequence goes on from JAOYRS010000027.1 coordinate 909,635, forward strand.
GCCATTATTAACTAACAAGGTCCTTTGTTAAAAGAAATATTTTCCTTACTCGCTATTTTACTAATAGCTCTGTCAATGGTAAATATTTTTTTGTTATTTCAATGTTGTCGTTGCCTAGCAATCAAATACAAACATACTAAGATTTCGATTAAAAGATTGGTATATGATTAGCAATATTATTGTATTCTAAAAAGTTGTGGTTTATTTACGTAATTAATATCGGTCGATAAATAGTATTAATATAATGTACATTGGATATATACGAGAAAGATCGTCCATGGCCGTTAATAAGAATTTATAAAATGTTCTAACATGTTACGTGTGTAACGTACAGAATACGTTCAGTTATATGTTATCTAGAATGCATTTTAAATAAGCGACATAAAGTATGATATCATATATTAGGTGAATAAATTGTATTATTAAATTCATCTAATAGTACACGACCACGTCAGCAGAGACGGGGGCTTCCCCTATTAATTATTTAACTTATATAAATTATCTTTGGTCGGATTATTTATTCAATTTCGTGTCACATAAAAATATGCAAACTTTAGGAAACGATCCTAACATAACACATTATTTATATTTAAAAACACTTGGTACAAAGAATACAGTGTTTTTTTACATTGTTGAATTGATTGTTCGTTAAGCTGAATCTCCACGGAACACAAGTAGTCTACTTATTTGTTGTCAACATGTACTGGTGACAAAAGTTTCCTTAATTTCCTTATGCTAGCAACACAACTTGTAATCAATTATTGGGAATCGTCTTTCCGTTATTGCCGGTAACTTAATGTAGTAAACATTAAAAGAGAACACTTGTTGCCGATATTTATTCACTTCCAGTTGGAAACAGAAATTTTCTATTTTTTGTCAAACTTCTATCCTTCCTGTTACATGTCATCACTTCTCAAAGAATTTAGCATATTAATTCCTTTATGCACTTTTTTTGTCTCCACTAGCAGTGTAGTCAGGGACATACATTTCCTTAAACACTCCGTTTTCTGCCCTGTTCAAGATATTGTGACCGAGTATTCGACCCAAGTGAATTGTACCCACAACTAATCGCGTTTACGGTCAAACGCTATTACACTGGGCCACGATGGACTCTTTTTGTTTATAATATTTTGATGTCAACTAACATGTTTCTCACCCAGTTAGAGCTTTGTTTTGATTTCATAGATACACAAATACTTACAGTAATTGATTTTTTGTAAAGTTACAAATTATTGGAACTTCAAAAATTGTCAACAATTTTAATAAATACACGCCGATTTAGATAGGTAATGTAATAAAATTGCTGCTGCTCTTGTATTAGTCTTGAATATAATATTCATGAATAGTGTACAAGTAAAAAGTGTACAAGATAACTTTTAATTAAGATTAATTCTAAAAAAGATTAATTCTAATAACAACGTCGACAATCATAATCAAATGATGTCCGTATATAAATATAAAAAACAACACTCTGTGGTGATGCTCGAAATTTGACACTGACAATTGCTATTGATAATTTTGTATTTTATTAATTAAGTAAACATTTCTATCTGTAGTTTATACCTAGGAGCAAACTAAAGCGACTAAGCAATAGTATTTAGTAAAACGTATTGTTCTCATTAATGAAACATTAATTTATTATATAACCTAACGAATTTCTTATTGAATATAGTGTTACAGTGATTATTGACATTAGTGTTTCATAACATCAATCAAATTTGTTACAAAGACTTTATACTGCTATTAAAATTGATAAGAAAATAATTTTTCCTTTCATAATGCAATAAAATTAAGTTATCTGAACTAAGTAGTAATGGAGGGCTTAAGTCAAAATGAAAAAAATATTTGGAGCTGCTGGGAAGAAAAATCTTCCAGAGATATAGTACGTGAAGCAGCAGCTAAAGGCACTCATATCAATCTAGCAATTAAATATTTGATTTTCAAAAACTCTTGGAGTGAAACGAATGCCAAAGATTGGTTTTTAGCAGAGGTATAGATTTATATGTAAACATAATATTTGCAATTTTTTTACAAACTGTTATAACATACTTAAATTACGCTATAATTGATGTTACACTGTTTACAGGTGAAAGCATGGACAGTGCAGTTGTTAATGCGAAAACAAATTTTTAAGGTTCTTCATATACTTAATAAATGTAATTTAAATCCTGAAGAGCATTTAATATCAATTGCAGAGACAGCAAATCAAATTGAACATAGAGATTTTATAGTGGAACACTTACAAAAACTTACAAAAGATATAAAAAGTGAAAATCTTGAAAAATGGGAAGATTTTAAAAAACATTGGAACCTTCTTAGATGCCTGGAAAACTCTTTTGAAGTAGATGGTACTTTTAAACAGAACAAAGTATTTGGTATTGATAATGACAGAGTATTTGTTAATGAAAGTGAAATAAAAGCTTTGACTGTGGAGAAAATAGCAAAATATCCTTCAGACTGGAAGAGCAAGATTGCTACTTGCCTTTTTTTTGACACCTTTGGTAAGTAAAAAAACCTTGTAAGCAAGTACTGTCTTCAGTTTATAAAACTTCAATATAAGTTGTAAATAATAAAAAAGTAATTTAAAATGAAATCACAACATAAATATCTTTTATTTTCAAAAGGAATAAAAATTGTTAAATAAATTTTATAATAAAATAGGGAAAGAGATTTAAAAAAGATGTTTAATAAAATAAGGAAAAAGTCTTGAAACATTTTTATCCCTTTGACCTTTAATTTATTAATAACTTTAAAAATATTTAGTTAAAATATTTAGTAGGGAAATCAGTTCTGTTCTTTTAATTAAGCTGATTGAACTGTTCAGTTCTTTAATTGAACTGAAATTTAGTAGGGGAATTTAAAAAAATAATGATATATTTAATATTGTTTTTATTTCCCTGGTCTGGTGACTCGATGCACGCCATTATCCTTCCACTCTTCAATACACAATGCCTCCAAAATCAATTTATATGATTCTATTTGAATGACATTCATGGGTTTTGAGCCCCATTTATAAAGGGGATATATCATTTTTAAAAAAAGGATAACATTTTTTAAAAATGTTTCCTTGATCTAACATTAATTATTTAAACAGATCTTCTCCTTTAATAAAACAATTTTTTTCCATGATCATACACTAATTATTTTAATTATGATCACAATGTTAGTAAAATATTTAATAACAATTTTATTTTTTAATAAATATATTAATCGATTTTTAATCCATTTTACAGAATTCTCCCTTCTAGAATTTTCAACACCATTTCAAATGTGGAACCATTTGGTTCAAAACAACAAATCTATGATACTAGTACGCTGGATAAATGTTCAGATGTCGGAAGTTGTACGCGATATGAATGCTCGCTATAATTTCTTTAACAATGACAACTTTGTCCAAAAACTTCTCACTGTTGACACAAGAGGGTTTACAAGTGAAGTCCTCGATACTTTAGACGAAATATTTCGTAAATGGCCAATATCGGAGGAAATGATAAAATCAATTGCGAACAGCAAGTGCTTTAATTACACAAAAATGTGCATTTATGATACATTGTCTTCCTATGGAATTATAATGGATGATAAGAAAAAAGATTTGTTCCAAATAATTTCAAGACTGACTAGAACTCAAAATTTAAAACTGCTTGATGAAATTTTTTCTGAATCTTGTGCAACAATGAATAGTCAAGAATTTAATTTAGAATTGGTAAAATATTTTGTGAAAAATAAATTGTATAAACTTTTAACAATGTGTATCGAAAGTTACATATTAGATGCAGATTTATCAGAATTGGAACAGGAAACGAGAGATTGTATAGAGCTTTGGTTGCTATTCAAAAGCATAGAACAAACATCTGACAGACAAAGCCATGTGGTACCAGTCTATAAGACATGCCAACAAATAGCCAAAGATAATATTGATAACTATATTTCTTCAAACCCGTATTTGGTTTTAGGTATGCTTTTGCTTGAAGATAAAGCTAATTTATTCGATATATTTTCCGAAAAAGAATTTTTAGAATTCAAAGATTTTAAACTTCCTAATATGGGTTATAAAAATAAACTTCCGCATTTATATAATGTTTTCAAAAAACATTCAAGTGAAAAAAAAATGTACGAGTGTAGGGATGTCAATGTATATCAATTACTATCTGGTTATCGAGGATTGGACGTCTCTAAAATATTTGAATTCCAAATAATAAACATGAACATGAACTATAAATTGCCTGATAAATCAGATCGACGAAGCTTGGGAAGTCTTTTGTCTGACGAAGTAGACGTCAGTTTGAAAACTTTATCACAAAGACCAATAGATATGCCAGACTTTGCAAATGAGAAACTTATGAAAAGATATGGATACGACGCAAAATTGAACCATATTTATTATTTGAAGCAATATCGCCCTTGTAATGGTAGCCAGGCTTTTGTATCACAGCAATATCTGACATACAATAGATTGCAAGAAAAAAGCATAAAAAGCGCTTGTTGTGAGGCTCATGCTTTAGCACTGCAAAATTGGTGCGATCCAGCTATGACCGCTTGCGCTATATCATTCGTCGCTATGATTGGATGCAACCCAACAAGATGCAGAGTTCATATATCAGCCACTAAAATTATGAAACATCATCTCATGGGCCGCAAAGGTTTACCCGAAAATGAGGTTAACAAAATAATAAACGATTATATGACAAAACTAATTCAAAATAACGACGATACAGCTAAACACATTCTTCAATACTTGGAAGATATAACATTATGTGCTTTGAAAGAGATACAAGAAAAACAAGGAAAATTGGACATGTCTGTGATTTTATACGAATCTCAAACGGTGGTCAAGTTTGCAATGCTCCACAATTTACCATTACCGGAAATGCAGCTCAGAGAGTTTGTTAAAAGCAATTCCTGGTTCAACTTTCTGCTATTTGGAGATGTATTCCGTTACCCTTTAGCACAAATGCTTCAATTATCTCAGGAGTTCAGCAAAAAGTCGTATTCGGAGCATTTAAAACATATCATGATGCATAGATCACTTGAAGACGACAAAGATCAAAAGTCCAATTCAAGTAACGGACAAAGGAGATTGACACGCTTGAGTTCAATCGACAGTGTTGGTCAGGTAATAAAAATTCATAGTATATTGATTCATCTATCATTTTACCTGATTTATTTCTCATTATTATAGTATCGATTTTGCCCAATTCGAAGATAATTTATTTACATTTATTTAGAAAAAAAATAACACCACTTTTATGATTAACTATACTAATTGACTGCAGTAATATTATATTCTTAACAAAAGAAATGGTTAAAATTTATGTCTCTGTGTTTGATTACCTTTAAGGGCGTGATATTAGTTTTTTAAACAATATTTTATTTAATTGTATGTATGTATATAAATCACACAGAATTAGGCAATTTCAGAGCCCAACACAAAGCGTGACATTCGAGTTCCCGTCCAGTACGTACATGGGCCGCGAGCTGTGGGAGGTGGCGGCGGCGTGCCACGGGCCCGAGGACCCGCCCGCCGCGCTGCTGCGAGCCGCTGATGTCTACAGAGAGCCCTTGTTGGTGCTTATAGCTAGCTGCTATGAGGTAAACATAATATCTTAAACCAACATACACTCATTTATGTTCTCTGCTTTTCGTTTTTTTTCTAAATGCTATGTACTTCATTATGACGTTATGATAATTTTGAATTCATATATTTAATAAATACTTTAAAATTCAAAAACGTGAATTTAATGTGATCAATAATAATTACGAAGTTCCAAAAACTGAACGTAAATCGTAAAAGAATGAATTTGCAATTCGTTCTTCGTACACGTACATATTTAGGTATATGTACGTGTACGAAGTATGGAGTATTTTGACTTTAGGTATTTTCTGTCAACCCTAAAAGCGTGAAACTATAAGACATAAAAAATGTACATGTAAGTAGTTTATCATTTTCGTTTATTCTGCTTTATAAGTTAATAAATATCTTTATTTAATTTAAAGCCTAATGCAGTGGATGTATTATGGGCGCATTGGATACTTGCTTCCTTGGAACCGAATGCACGAAGTCGAGATGCGTTGCAAGCAGAAATCGCACAGAACGTGCCGGCTCAGCTCTTTCAACGAGTGGCTGAAATATGCCTCATAGAAGGATATATTTCTACGTTACACGAATCCATGTTGATATTTTTACCGGTAGGACTATTAATATTAACAAAAATGTTAATTTATTCATATATTTAAAAAAAAATCCTTTTTTTTAATCTAAGATTCAGAAATACATCTAGTTTTGTATGAATTTAGAATGTATCTAAGCAAACGTCAATTATAAAATACTGTCACCTATATGATTATATTTTTGTCTATTCCATAGGAAAGTCCTCTCGCCCTACTAACAGCTTTCCTCTACCGAAGCGTCCGCCTCCTTATATTTGATACTGAAACACACAAGTACCTTAATAGCTTTATCCAACATTGTCTTCGGAGATACAGTGTGGATGCAAGCAGTATGCCATACGAATTGTCAAAGGAATCGTTACAAAAAATATCAGTTTCTCTCATAAAAATTGCCTTAATTAATAACTTCGATATGGCTTATCATCAAAAGGAATTTTTAAGGTGTTTAGCTGATGTCCATTTTGGAAGAGACCTTATTGGTAAGTGGTATTGAAATTTATTAGGTTGCCATACTCAAACAATTTCAAGTTTTAAGTTCAGAGTTTTCTATAATAAAAAGAAATATAATTCTTTTTCCCTGAAATATATAACATAATATATTTTTTAACATTATTTTCAGTGCCGTCACCCAATTTTACAACTCTGTACGAAATTTTCAAAATATCTATGGAAACTTCTACAGTAATGGATATATCCAAAATGTTGCATGACGATGCGTCCAGCTACATCGAAGAGTGCGTAGAAATGTATACGCGAGATAAAAACTATGACGTAGCCTTGAAAATAGCTAAACTCGCAGGGCTGTCTGTTGACAACATATTAATATCTGAATGGGAAAAGAAGTATTCTAAACTTACTTCTGTTACCGATGACGATGTTATCGTTGAAGATAAAGATATAACACGTTTCGTCGCCCAATGCAGTGAAGCTTTCAAAGAGGCCGGAGTCACATTAAACAAGGCTTTTGATTTTCTCTCGGGAATCCCCGCTCATATGAATGAACGTCATCAAAAGTTCTATGCTTACAGAGTAATGATGAGTTGGTTCGAGGAAAACCACATATACGGAGACAAAAGGGAAGAAATTGAGCATGAAATGTGGGAATCATATTTACTGATTGATCCTAAAATTGATATTGTGGTTAATGATTACCAAAGTACTATAAAGTTTGTGCTTAATGGTGAAAAAGAGCCGTTTGGGAATCAAAAAACCGATATTTTGTACGAAGAAAAACCATTTACTTTAACTTTACACGAAATCGAAGTGGAATCGGATGTTATGAATATCGAGAAAGTTGAGATGTTAGAAGACGCTGAGGACATCGAGCGTTGGCAAAGAGCAGTGAATAAGCTTTTGGAACTAAAATTAATTGTGGAAGCGTTTCGATTATCAGCTTTGTTCAGAACACCAGATGAGTATAGGTACAGGACGCCAGCTTGTCCCGTACAAATAATACGAACATGCCTTAGATTAGCTGAAGGCACGTGTTCGCCTTACGAGTTGCCTCAAGAGTTGCGTCTGGTAATATCCTCGCCTACTTTGCAAAATAAATTATCTAGTAAGTCCCTTTTTAAATTTATTGCCATTACATTGAAAATAAAACATTATTTGTTTAAAATTTTTCTCAGGAAATATTAATTTAAACCAAAAAAATCAAACCCGGTATTTTATAACTCGTCAAAATATTTAAACAAAATGCATGCATAGTCCATGTATGACCTTTGTGTTTATTTCCTATCGAGTCATTGTGATTCTAACTTTTTTGCTCTAAACATATTATTTAAATATAGTTAGAAAAAATAAAATATTAATAAATTATGAATAATGTTGGTAAGAAAAAGTGCTGCGCTGAATTCCGCCACTCAACACGCAATGTCTTGAAGTCGATGCGGGATAAAGCGTAAAGCTAAAATTATAATAATATTGTATTTATAATTTTAGTGTCAGAAACTTCGGAAACTAGTTTCGAAGAGTTAGTAGTGGTACAAGAACGACAAGATGGGGACGGGATACCACATTTGGCTGTAAGGGAGGAAGCTGATAGACTCTCTGCTTTAGATGCGCTTGCTGTCAAAAGTGGCCTCACTGTAGCAAAGCAGGTATGTTAATATGTAATTGAAGAATAAATAAATGCTATTGACTTTTATTTTTTGGTAGTTCTTGTATTTTTAAACACATAATATATTATATTATGTAATAAATATTAGATGTCGCATTGACCTAACACGTTATCTTATGTGTATGCACCTCTTTGATTTAATGTTTTTCGAAAAAATGTTGCACTGCGCACTCCTTTTCTATATTAATATTAAAAACAACTGTGACAAATTTCAAACTCCTCCATCCGCGTGATATCCCTAAAAACACATAGAAAGTTTTTACTTCACGTATTGATATATAAATAAGCAAAAAATGATAAAATATTACTAGAAAAAAAAAAGTTATTGGTTATTAAATTTAATTTTAGTACAATATTAATTTTCATATTTTTTCTTAAATCATTTTTAGGTCGCTAATTACTTTCGCATTGCTCTACAAATCGGCTGGGATTATACATCGGTACTGAAATATCAAAGTCGGCCATTGGACTTCATTAATTTGGTCAGTGGGAGATCTCGCATGTCGCTAGCTAACTTGGTCTTCAGAACATTCAACATACCGTCTAAGCAGGTACACTGTTGCTTACTTCTTAACTATCTTAGCACCGTGGAATGAAGTACCGTAACATGTACATACAGGAACTTTGCGTTAATTCTTTTGTCTTAATATATATTTCAAATTTATAGGTTGCAGAGTATCTGTGTAGAGAATTGGTGGCGGCCATCATATCACCGCATTTGGTGAAAACATCTTCTTTTAGACAAAAGGAACATTTTCAGTATACACTCTGGGGTTATGTGCTTGATTCTGACTTAGAAATGTTCCTGAATATGCGACCAGACGCATGCAGTCATATTGGCAGACTAATATTGGACCACCTAATGGCCTTCCAAAAAATCTACAAAGCAACGAACACGCTGAAAATACCAGAAAATGTTTTAGACGATAGTTGTCTCGATGTTGAAACTTTAATCGATGAAGAATACCAAAATGTAGAGGGCGATGAAATAGAATCGATATTGACTGAGGAGGGGACACTAATGTCCGCGGAAACGGAATCCGTGTATTCGGCGTCCACTGTGTACACAGCGGGCAATAAACTGTCCCGAGACTCGCGTAGAAATTTGTTTGATGTGATATCTAGAAATAATGTTCATATCCGATATGAAGTTAAATCGAATATTCGGAAGATAACTAAAGGAGCTAAATTGTCAACCAAACAGGTTTATTATTTAAATTATTTTCGTAAAAAACTTATGTTTCCAGTTTTGAGTTACATTTCTAAACATAATTTACATTTGTCGATCTATTTAGAAAATATGATATTGAGTTGTCTTTCCTAAATAACTCATTGTTATAAAAATTAAGAGTCATAAAAATTTGTCATTATTTAGTTAAAGCAAAGAAGTAGCTTCACAGAGTATACTAGTCAGAGAAAAATTAATGTCAAAATACTCCATTGACCACATTGTGCGGTAACTGGCAGGACTCAAAGCCTTGCTTATTTTACCAGAATATGAATCATAATTCCAAGTGGTAACTGAACCCGTGACCCGAATCAGATAAAATATTACAAAATTCTCACAATCCGATCGGAATTGATTACAAATTTGAATATATTTTTAGCGCTAAGCTAAACGTAAACTAGTGTTCAGTATATCTTTTGGTGGCTCCAGGTGAACATAATCTCGCTGGAGCTGCTCGTGGTGTCGCACGAGTGCTTCTCGGTGGCGTGCGACACGGAGGGCGTGGCGGTGGCGCTGCGCTCGGCGGCGGCGCTGGCGGCGCGCCTGCTGGCCGCGCGCTCGTGGCGCCTCATGGTGCGCCTGCTCACCGGCCTCGCCCGATACGCGGAGTGCGCCTACATACTGCAGGTACACCTCGCAACTATACATTAAGCGCGTCTTTTATGACATAATAATGCGATAAAAATTAAAACAATAAATGACAATTACTCGTATAAAGTTTTTAGACGACTTATTTTTAATGTTACTTCCATAATAGTAAGAAATGTTTACTGTAATGTTGATTTATAGGCATTACGTGACAACCACCAGTTCGAGTTCCTCCTTGGACAGTTCGACTACATGTTGGGACAACAACAGGACAAAATCGCTGAATTCAAACATGGATTACTAGATTTTCTCAAAACTCATTGTCCTGGAGACACCGACACCTATATAATGGTTGCATTACACTTCAACATGCATGCTGAAGCTGCAAACGTAAAGAAGAAACAAGCATTTGATCTTATAGACGATTTAGAGAAAATGGCCACAGATGCAACTAAAACGACTAAGAAACTACCACAGCCAGTATGGCTTCTAATACATGATAATATACCGACAAGATCTTTATTAGAAACAGCTTTAAATCATTGCACAGATGCCTGTGAGTTGTATCTGCAAGGTGGGTGCACAGGATTTGCTGGAGAAATGGCGACTCTAGCTCAGCAGATAGCGTTGCAAATATCCCTTCTAAATGCATCGCCAACGAGGCTCATTTTAAATAGAACTACTGAACAGACATATATCCTAGTCAGTGATTATTTGAGGTAAGTTTGAAAATTATTTAGATTTAAACTTCGATCGGTAAGGGCTTTTTGCCTATAGTAGGGTTACAAATTTCGGTCCAGTGTATTTCAATTTGAAGGCAATTCATGCCTACTCAACTATTCATGCCTACTCAAAGTCAAAATTAAATATTTTTATTCAAACAAAAAGTAATTCAAATTATTTACCTTCGGTTCATTAAACTTTATATCTCCGACCTCAAAAGAATCGGTGCAAAAAATTCAATGGGACTTTTTTGTCCATATATTTCGAATTATATAAGAAATATATTTTATTATATTTTAATATTAATGGCCATCCATAAATTATGGCACACGTTCAGGAGGGGGGCCTTCGACAAAGTGTGACATTGCTTGAAAACGGTGGTCAAACGGTACCAGTTGTGACAAGGACCGGGGGAGGGGTCCAAAAAATAATGAAATTTATGTGAGGTTATTTATGGATGGCCCCTTATGTACGAAAAGCCTAATTCTATTGATGTCCAAAAAAACTTATTCAAGTATAATGATAATAATAAGTATAATGAATTAAAACAGCAGTGTCAGCCTGCCATACGTTTTTATCATGATATCTGCTTAGTTTTGCTGGCTCTTATATCGTCTTGATTATTGACGAGAAAGTATTTATGAAAGGAAGATTCAAATTTTGTTGTCTAATTTTTATATGTACATATTTTTGTGTATATAGTTTTAATTCCATAAAAAGAATTTGCTTCAAAATGTTCGTGCCTTACATCATTATATATTTGCCTTAGTTTAATGGAGGGTCTAGTATTAATGTGTGGCGGCGGCGGCGTGTGGCGCGAGCTGGCGTACCGGCGCGCGCTCGCCAACGACCAGGTGTACTTGCGCGACCTCGCCACGTACAGACCCGATGTGGCTTACGATTTTCTGAACAGGTATCTTACACTATTAAAAAAAACACATTACCCGCATAACATGGTAGCCAGAGAGAACCAAGTGTTAAGGTACTCCGTTAGCCGTTTTATGTCGGAATTCGAGACTTGGCGGAACTTAACGCCGCGTTTGGTTATACTAGAGAAGCAAATGAAAATACGATCTTTTTAATTACGATCTTTTTTTTGATTTTGTTTCTGAAGGTACACTATTATATTAGTTTTATTGGTAAATAACATTTTATTTATTATCACCCGTAACCTATGTTTTCTATGTTTATTTACATTTATCACAAGTTAACTATTTTGCTACTTTATAAAAAACAACTAAAGATATAATCAGTCTAAAGATATAATGTGTGTTGTCTATGACATAGCTGTAACAAAATTAATACAATAAATAAAACAAGAATAACAGCTAAAAATATCTCATTGTTTCTAATAATAATATAACAAGTAGAATAGAAAACAATAGATATAAATGGTGACCCCTTTGTATTTATTTATGGAGTCGTGATCGTCCTTTAGTAGGTAAACGTCGTACTTTTAAACATTTATCATTGTAAACTATATTTACATACTAGTAACATATTAATTAATATATCATATGAAAAAAATAAAAATAACTTATAATATTAAGTTCACTTTTAGTAATATTATTAGTATATAGTTATTACCATAAATAATTATTTATTACCGTATCGTTACTTAAAGCATGTTTGCTAGCTATCCAAATAATTTCAAATTAAATGAACGAATAAATAATGAACCCGAGACGCCATTTGCGTGGAATTTTACATCGTACAATTCAAGAGAGAAAGAGAGAGGCCTTCGTTAATTTATTTTTATTTCTCCACTCTGGTAAGAGAAGGCGCGTTGTAGAGTTCGCAATTCAACACGCAATATCTGGTTTTTGAGGTGGAAATCAGTCAACGGAGACGGAACAACGGATCTTGATACTAGGTTTTATACCGCGTGAAGCTGCAAAAAATGATCAGAGATTAGCTGGGGCAACAAACTGACTGAGACAATAGATATAAAAAATGATTTTAATTAAAAAAAATATAAGATGAAGACTAAACTACATACAGGCAACAATCTTTTAATGTTTTTTATAACTTTATCTTCCAGATACAAATCTGAAAAAAAGAAAACTCCAGCATCCCAAGCCGCCATGACAGAGTTGCGCACTTTGCTCAGATGATATTGGTCCAAACCAACCTAATCAACAAGATCTCTTTAATCTCTGATGTCTAGTTTATTCCAAAGTATAACCCATTAGTTATTTGATGTGTTATTATTTTTTATTTATTATATTATTATTATTAATATAAAAATATATTTATATACTACTTTAAAATGTATAAATTGTATAATCAAAATTTTTGCTTCCTCTTGTTTTTGACAAGTGTATAGCTGTGATATTCTGAATTGACTGAGAATTTTTATTGGTAAATGGTTTAGAAATAAACTTTTAATATTAAAAAAACGTTCTTTTATTTTAAATTCTTGTGTTGTCCATTTGTTTTGTTTTCTTTTTTAAATAAAATTTGCGAAGTATTCGTAATCCTTTTTTTTTGTAGAATATTCGGCAGAAAAAATTTAAATTTCATTTAATTTTTAAGTGGTTTATGTTTTTAGCAGGATAAAATAAAAAAAAAACGTAAATACTTAAAATATATTTTATTATAAATTAAACCCAACACAAATATATTGGCCACATCTAGTACGTAAAGTGACAGAATATAAAGCCCTAATTTAGGGTACAAGTGAAAAGAACCTCAGTCCTTCTAATACTTGAATATACATAATTAAGTAAACAAAAATATCAATTACAAATACATCTTTTGAAAACTAGGCGAAAATATTTGAAACATTAAAAAAAATTGTATAAGAAGTAACATAATGAGACTCGTTTTGTCATAATAATTATATTTGTATGTTATCTAGGAATAATTAATCAATAATTTTGTTCAAAATAACAAAATAAATATAGAAAATATGTAAAACAAATCATTCAAAAACTTTCATTTGCATTCACAACTTAAAAAATATAAAATTCAAAAAAACGTACTAAAAAGCAAAAAATAGATTAATACTTCACTAAGGCACCGTATAGCAAGCATCAATCAACTTAGGCAAGAAAATAGGACTGAGTGTTACCTTTAATAGACATTGGAATGTATATTTTTAATCTAAGAGATTTAAATGCCACAGACAGACGTACAGTCAAGAGTTAGAGGCAGGTTATAAATGTATTTATCAAGTTCGTTTAATTTGCTCCCGAAGTTCATAAAGTTAATAGATAAAAGTTAGATAATAGATATATATGTAGGTAAATAATTTGGCAAGTTTATTACTACTGTCTTAATATTTACAATTAAATACGTAGGTTTATATTATATACTTAAATAATTATTCACTCGATTTAAGGAAGCATGCCTTAAACCGTAATTTTTTCAAATATTATGATACTGTATTTCAAGGGGTTTGCAGAGTGTTTCGTATTCAGAAATTTGTAGCAACGGTCAGTAATAACAAATTAAAACTATATTTATATATGTTTTTTTTCATAATTGACACCGGTAACGCAGTATCCTATTCTACAACTAGTTATTGTACTTAGTGGTAGCTTTGCGAGTCTTAACGTTAAGTGCATGGAAAAATGATGAATAAAAAGTTTTTTATAAAAAAAATTGCTTTTCAATTGAGCAAATGAATTATGAGTTTAAAACTCCATTTAAAGCAACCAAGACGAGTTTTAAGGAATATAACACCGATTGATAGAATATCATAACGTTTTGAACGTCAATAGTTTACATAGTTGATAAAGCATAATTATTTACACAGAACCATGCAAAATCATAATCGGTCTAGATCACTGAACTATAAAGTCTAAAAGATAATTACACTTAAGTTTGATATATATTCATACTAACGTCATCACAGTCTTCTCACATTACGCCTACTAATGCCATTCCTAAATAGTGTTGTTCATATAATTTAATATGTATATACAATGATATTCTATACTACTCATTTTCTAATATTTACAAACGAATATAAAAATTGATCTTGTCATAAATTTGTTTGAATCACTTAAAACTAAAGTGAATGTCATATTGAGATTACAACCTGATATATAATATAATATACATATGTATCTACTACAATATATCGATTTCGAATTAGACAAAAAGATAATAAAAATATTAATTTATATCATTTTCAACTTAATTAATCTAATAATTTTACTAAGATACCGCTTTATAATATGTGTACTTCATTGTACTTAAAATGATATTTTGAACATGTTCACACATTACTTACTAAAATTGATCGATAATTGTCATTGAAGAAAATACTGACTTTTATTAACATGTTATTTAGCCTATTCTGATTAAACTACTTGAGTGACTCGGTACGAGTGTTTCTCTTCAATCACTGTTTGTATGGTGCGATGTACATTCTCAGGCAGATGATCTAGAAGCATCCTAGGCATCACTTGTAATTCCATGAAGTCCTCGGGACACGCCCATCGCATTTCGTATGACGGCTCCTGCGTGCGCACTTTCCTAAAATAAATTGATTTATACATATTTTTATAATAAATTTTGAATTTTTTTTGGGATTATTCGTTTTAATTCGTAATTACCGTTCCTCATCTGCATCATTGCTGTTCAGAGTCAGACATGTAAAACGTTTTAATGTTAATTAACTATGTCACCTTAAGATATTATTGTGCGTAGGCTGCTTAATTAAAATATAATTAAATAAAATATATAAATATGAATACATAATTTTTTTTTCGATTTCTTAGTAGCCGATTTTTTTAGAACTAAATCTTATATTTAATAAAAATGCGACAAAAACAACATATAACGAATAAATTGTTTACACACTTTTCGATTCCCATGCGCTTTCGTCGTACAATGTGAAGAATTCTGCCGGCGGTGAAAAGGCGAGCTGAGGAGAAACGTCTTGCGAACACGTTCCGCGACACCAATGCTGCCTCCTGGAAAATATAAAGAGCGGATTTTAAAACTATATCATAGTTTTATTTGATCCACAGAAATGTATACTTAAACGTAAACGGGTAAATACTTAATACAGTCTAAATTTTAACATCTTAAAAATAGTACAATATGTATTTTGTGCAAAACGTGTAATGTCATCGTTATTCCTTGAGTTTTTTTGATAAATATTTTCAGCGTGCTTCTTCATGCGTGAACACAATTATGTATTATTTGCCGCAATTTCGTGAAAGTTAGTGACAGATTTCAAACAAGTGTAACCAATTTTAGAAATGAATAAAAAATATGAGCTTAGCTTTAAATTTTTTAACAAGATTTGATAATATGTGATGAAACGCTTGCAGTGAAAGTTTTAATATAATGGTTATGCCTAGTATGTTACATTTGGAATACAATTTAAAAAATAAATCATTTTTCTTAAATAACAATAAAATAAGTAATGTAATGTATTAATATATAATTATATATATTACCGTAATAATTTACAAACTATTAAGTAACGCAATTCCTGTCTTATGTGATGTTATTTGCTACAATCTTATAAATATATAGTACAATCATCCACTGACTGATGGAGGCCATCGTGGCAATAAACACGATTGGTTGTGGGTTCAAATCCTCTAAGGGGATTGATTATATTTAAAATTATTATAAGAACAATTTACGTTAATTATGTAACTACCAGTTTAAGACTTCAGTTACTATGTTGCATTTTCTATCTGTTCATATAGCAAAAATTTAACCATCAGAGAACGCCCTTCACATTAAAAATAAGTGCAGGGCATTCATTAATTTATTTCTGTTACATTGGATTCTAGTTCTAGCCATGTTTTACTTTTAGGTATCCGTATTTTTCCGCTGAAATTTAGAGAAAATACTCAGGTCTACTGTTCCTTGTAGTTATGAAAAAAACATTCTAAGCTAACGCAATCAATACAGCAGTTTATGCTGCAACTTTACGAATCTAGCAATGGAATCAAAACCTATAGGCTACTTCCCGTGGACTCTGAATCTTGAAATGTAGTAAGTAGCACCGTCTTTATAGCACAAATAAAAGAAAAATTGCGAAAATCATAAATTTTTAGTTACAACATATAATAAAAATAATTATTTATAATTATTTAAGTTTGAGGAAAGAGGTATTAACTTTAGTTAATACCTCTTTCCTCAAACGTATTTAATTAAAATTTACATCAAATATCTATTGTTCGAAAAAAATAATGTAAGAATTTTCTTCTAAAGTAAATAGTAAAAAAAATTAATTAAGTAATATATATACATGATTAAAAAAACTGAATTATGTCGTCAGTGTCAATGTCGTATATAATTGTTATAAACCATTTTACAGTTATATATAAAAAATTGAATAATAAAGACATAAGTAACGGTATTTTAAAAAATGTAATAGATTTTATAGAAATAAAAAAGAAATGTATATTTCTTTTTAACTGCCGTCCTTTTACTCATTTACACTGACCATCAAAAGAAACAAATAAACAAAAAAAACCAAAAACAATGAAGATGTAGGTGAAGATGATGGTGAATCCCAAGCAGCACAGCACAGCACAGCACAGAACACGTCACTCGTAACCTGGTAATTGACACTGACAGCACTCACTATTGACACGCCCTGTACGAGCAGCGCGTCGGAGTCGTCCGAGTTGTTGGCTTCTAGGTCCTCCGGCCGCCGCCATGTTGACTCTAGATCTCGCGCGGGCACGCCAAACAACGCATAGCCGAAACCGTTCAGCATTATCCGATACTGGAGACAAATGAGAATGTATATATAGAAATTCTGTTAAAGAATTGTTTGAATATACGGAGTTTTAGTTTTTTGAGATTTCAATTTAATATATAATTAATAGTAAGCCATTTAAGGCTTAACAATTAGTAAGGTGAATGAAAGAATCGCTTACATCGGCTGGAAATATATTTTTATATTAATAAAGCGAAGCCTTCTTAGTGACTCTTAAATAATTATTATAAAGCAGTCAACGGAGTATCTTGACACTAGATTGTCTCAGACTTATCGTTATGAAACCATGGGCTGTATAAACGTAATATTATAACATCTTTGATTTTTAAGATTTTTAAATATTTTAAATGAATTAATTTTAAACGGATTAATCAGATCACATATCACAGGTGACTTGTGACAACGGACTTCTGTAAATTGTTCTAAGTGTCAGGGTTGTCAAAGATGTATTTTTGAGTACCAAAATATGCGCGATAAATCCGTTTAAAATAGTTTGATTTGAAACATAGGTAGATATAGAAACGTAGCATTTAAATCTATGAAATAAAAGAAATTAGCACCTATGCTAGTTTAAGCTTTTAGTGAACAACCTGACATTTACAATACTTTATATTATTGATTACCTTAACCAAGAAATGAATTTCCCATAAAAAAATATGAAAAAAATAAACATCAACTTTAAGGCATTGAATTCACTACTCTATACGTAATATAACAAATTCGAGCGGTAAATAGTCACTAGATTGTTTTAATGTATGGTACGCTTTTTAATTCTTTTTCGGTAACAGGTAATTTTTTTTGCTAATTTAGAATATAAAAAAATATTAGGTAGTCATTTACTAGCATGTCCCGGACACTTCTTCATATGAGTTACAACCATGTCTCTCACAGTCATAACGTTTAGTTGCTATCCTTAACGTTATCTCTGACATATGTAACTGATATTGTTATACAATATATGTTACCGATAGCGATTTAATGCAACTTGAACAACATTTACTCGATCAGGACTTACTAGTACAATTGTGGGCACGTTTTATATGATTACAGCTTACATGTATACACGCTTACACGCCATTGTTATGGGAATTTAATTTCTCTAACTACATCCCAGTTTAAGGAAATGTATACGTGCTGAGTGGTGAACCAACCTAGTGTTAAGACACTCCGTACTCTACTTAATTCGAGACATTGCGTATTAAGTGGCGGAATTCAACACCACGCTTTGTCTTACAAGAGGGAGGAGATGAAAATAATTGAAATATAATGACTCCCCCGAGCGGGAATCGAAGAAACAACCGATCGTGTTTACGTCAGGCTTGTATTATTTATGTCTATATACGTGAAGGAAAACCTCGACATGTTTTTTACGAAAATTGGCAGAGGTGTTTGATATTTGACATAAAGTTCATATAAAAAGAAATATAAAAAGCCAATATTCTTTAATTAAAATCCAGACAATTAAATAATATATCAAAAAAAATGCTGATTTATATCTACGTCGATATCTGGAAATAAATCAAGTAAAATATAAAATTAAGCCGGAGATTGTAATATAAATTGCCTCATGCGATATATCGTGTTGTTAATTAGAGAATTATTTCATAAGAGTAATTAATATTAATTTACCTTGGGCAATTTAGTGGCATGTATGGTTTGTATGACTTTAGTACGTAGATTTTCTATACTGTGGACGCTAAGCCTCATAACCAGGTCGTCTCCAACACCTATTGTCATCACGAAACTCTCTGTAAACCGTGCCGCCTCTCTGCTAATGAGTCCAGCTGAAAAATAATTAATAATAATTTTCTTAATATACCTATTCAATGATATTATAATCAATTAATAAGTATTTTTAATATTTACCTGGTGTTGAAAATGCATATACTTTAAGATGAGGATATTTTGGTCTTAACTTTAATGCTACTAATACTGCTACTCCAGCGCCAAGACTGTGTCCTGAAAAATATCGTATAAAATTAGGTTCGTTATTAATAATTATATATGATAAACAAAAGAAAGAACTTTCACGGGTATATAATTTCAACAATTAAATAATTATATTTATATCTTTCTGACAACCCCGCAAGGGATAAAGCGTGAAGCTAAAGAAAATATCTTTATGATATGCGTTAATAATTTTAGGTATCTGTATAAACAACGGTCGTCTAAGTAAGGATTTTGGATTCATTTTATGAAATTATAGTAATTTTCGAAACCAGACACGAGTACTACATTTACAGAGATAAAGGCAGTATTGTTATAAAACTGTACCAAATTCCGTCCACCATTTTTACGTAGTTCTTGTGTACGTAGTATAAAATGTTTCTGAATATTGTGCCAGGTATTTTAATATACCTCTTATAAATATTTCATTCAAAATAACTTTAGAAATATTAATGCTCATATTATTTTTTTATTTAAAATATTATAATTTTATATACCTGTTAGAATTAAATCGTAGTGTGGAAACTGCGCAAACGTCCTGTCCAGTACAGGCGTGAGACGCCTTAACATTTTAGCTGCCCCCATTGACATACCCTTGTGTGCTGCTGTATCTTCCGGCAAACCTAATCACAATGATAAGACATAACTGTTTTATTATTTATATATTAATAAATTGCAAGCAGTTTTGGTAGTACTAATAACATAGAGTTCCTCAGCTCCACACTTCTTCTGAAGTTCATAATAGGAAGCACCTAACAAGAGAACCCAGTTTAGTCCGTCCATTATCCACTTTTCTTCGAAGTAACCAAAAAAATTACCAGGTAGCGGGATAATGTAGCGTTTCGTTATTTGAGACCAGGAAAACCAAAGTATTTTTAAATGATATAACATATCTAAGTTCGCAAAGGTATGTATGTGGTAAAATTACGTAGTAATAATATTACATTATATTTTTAAATACAGAATTTTTATAAGAATTATTTATAAAAAGCATAGAAAAATGTTTTGTACTTTATAAATATGCCATATTCATTAATATTATCATGAAACTTAAGGTGAAATAAAGAAGATATCGATTTATACTTAACAATAAACCAATTTACAACATATTTTCTAACCGTTATAAAATCAGTAAGGTCATCAGTACATACCATCGGCTTCAAATTTTTCCGACCCTGCCGTAAAATCCGTAAAGATGTCCCTCAGAGATATGGACCCTCTAACCGCCACCACAATACTTTCTCTATCATGATCAGCTATCACGCAAAACGGTAACTGTTGATAAGCAATACATTCATTTTTATTATATTTTTTTTTATTTTCACGCTTTTTACAGAATACAATGGGCACCTTGTTTCTCACTTTCAGCTCGTTTAGCGATTGAATGGTGATAACAAATACTTTGATCATATCGGAAAAATGAGAATCTATACATGTAATGAGTTAGATCATTGTTATCTCTACTTATACTCTATTATTTAAGTAATGATTAATGTAATAGAGCCTAAAACAATATAATTGTTTATGTTTGTCTATCGGTTTGTACACGCTAATGTTGGAATCATCTTAACCTATTCAAATGCAGTTTCAAGCAAATTTGTAAATACAAAACTCTTAACTATTTTAGCAATCTAACTTTAACAGTTAGAATTTGTTTCATTTCAATCAGTTAATAAATAAGAAAGTTATCAGTTTAAAGTTTTTTTTTTAACAAAATTATAGCAAGGGTTAAGGATACGCAAACGATGTTGCAGTCATTAACTAGTTCAAAATAAAGTTCTAATTTATATAATAATTGAATTAGGTCAGGTTATGTGAATTAAACATGTGGTCTTTAAGTGTGAAACGAATGTTTTAGGTTTACGCTAATGTACTTAATATGTAAAATATATTTATGAATATTATGTCTGTGTAATATTTATTACTAAGAGATTTATGTGTATTATCAATAATAATACAATAAACATCATTATAATATAATAAAAAAATCATTTTTTATTTGCATATATAAATAACAATCATGTCGAGCCGTCAAAATTATGAAAAGTTGCTTTCCGCAACTGTCACGATTTGGTTAAAGCAATTACGTGTTGGAACTCGAGGTTTTCGTGTTAACTGGACCGAAATAAATACCGGCTGTAATTCATACACATGTAAATAAGATATCTATTTTTCTATGTGTTGTATCAATGTCAGTTCTAGCACCATACATATAAACAAATTACTTTAAATTTGTGAATAGGAGGAAAAAAGGAGGAAAAATATTTTAAGCCAATTAGCTAAATATTTCGTAGTGTGTTAATAATATGGCCAAATAATAATAAATATTACTAATTTTCTTTAATAACCATTTATGTTAACAGGAAACGCAATAGTAGCAATAAATACAAAAATCATTATTACGTCAGTTCAATTCTAAATGCATGTCACGTTTGCATCATTATATTACGATATTATCACTGTGCTTTGAACATAAAATGAGATATTAAAACACTTAGTAAGCCAATTTAATAAGGATAATGTATTTCGTGACCTTTGCCATATGGTTGTGGCGGCTTTTCTTAATTCCTTATAGTTTAGCTGGTCGGTTACGGTTTACACCTTAAGTCCTAACAGCTATACAAAAAAAAGTGTTATTCAAATTGCTATAGTAGATGCAAAGATGTACGCGTACAAGTAGACAAATACAAAACTAAACTTCTGCCTTCATAACAATCTTCATTATACAGACATAATTTTTTTACTGTTTTATTATAGTATAGAAGATAGGTATGTAAAAGAAAAGACTGTCTTATTAATATAGGGTGATTTAAAAATATGCTTACTTCAAAGACTCGATTGTTGAATGATGCGAAGATGATATCATCTGCGGAGAGCTTCGACATGTACTTGACTCCGGCGAAGTGGCACAAACAGCAATTGTCGTCTGTTACTATAGAGTTCTTTGGCCTGTAATTATTTTCATATTACAGAAAAATATCCAAATCGAATAAAATATAAGTGTCCTACACTTTTTATTATGTAGTTGTTGTTCCACGTAATATAATATTGTTACTTTACATAATGTATTGCGTCACTAGTGAGATTGACCTCCGAAGAATTTACGAGTTACGCTATTTTATGGGACCAGTGTATGCTGGATTTTTTTACGTTTTCTTTTAAATTATTTTTTAAAAATATTATATTTTAGTAATATTTATATTTGCCTCGATTGATAGATAGATACTTTTTGTTGCACACTACAAAAGAAACAATAAGAAGAACACTGAAATTCATATTTGTTTAGTTATATAATTTAGTTATTAAATAACGTATTAACAGTTTAGTCACTGTATAGCATAAATCAAATCTTGCGTTTGAAAGCCTTGAACCGGGACATATTTGCATAAGACAAATATCGCGAGTAGTTTTTATACAAAAGTTATACATACAAGGAATAAATAATATATGATACGATATGACACAACTACCTGTGCTCGCGACTGCGTGTTTGTGGAATTAAACATTTTTGGATCTTTATTTTACAATTCTGAACTAAAAGTAGCCTAAACTACATCACCTACATGCTAATAAAAGTTCCGTCAAAATCGATCCTACCATTCCAAAGACTAGCCGGAAAAAATATTTTATATAATTATACTTTTATTTTTATATTTCAAACAGACGCACACATTTTGCTTATTTATATAGATATATAGATGATATTCAATTTCCTTTCTGAACTACCACGAAAATCTATTCAAGTGTAATTTAAGCATTACTGATTGAGACTGAGACTTACCGACAGCAACAACACGTCAAATGTCTTGCCAGCTTACAGAAGCCAGTAAAACAATGCCGGTATAGCACATAAGGCCAGCCGTACGCCGCTATCGACAATCTCAAGTAGTGCAACGCATCGTCCAAATTCATCCAGGGCGGGGTTTCAGAGAATACTTTGTTGACGTCAGTAGTATATATTGGTTCCTCATCGTTCAGCATTTGGATTCGGCGCATCTCTCTAGTTTCGCGCTTCTGACGCACACGAAGAAGGACACATCCGGCGACTACGTCGGATGGCACCAAGTCGGTCGATCGGAATAAAGCGCTTAAGAGTGCTGAAAATTGAGTAAAACTTATAGTAAATAACGAAACCATTTTAAAAATTACAGCTTCACTATCTACTTTTACTTTAAAACTACTAACGGTGATAAGAAGATGTTTTTTTATATTTCATGTTATCAGTAAAGTAAATTCAAAATCCATTTGTGAATATATTTAAAGATAACATATATTTCCTAAGTATTACTCAGGGTATCTCTGAGAACCAAGTCACACGTAGGAAGCTTAGATAGATTTTTGTATTTGTAATTTTTTTGTCTCTGATATATAACATAAGTAATGAAAGAAACAAAAATTCAATTAATAACATTGAAATAAATAAACTAAGTACAAACAGTAGTTTTATTATGAGACTGAGACATGTTACTGTGTAAGCATAAATACACTTAATTGCTTAGTATTTCACGCAATTAAATGTATTTACTACAGTTAATTTACTTGCAATAAAAATCCTAGGTAATGTTTTAAGATTATTTTTGATTTAAAATTATTTTAAAAATATTATGACCATCCAAGTAACAACAAAAAAAACAATAAAAGATAAAAAATGTGATGTATAATTTACAAAGCTTACCTGCTACTTGTTGAAAGGCTTCCTTTCCGTGTTCATCCCTTTTCAGCCAACAAAAGGCCCATCTGAATCGCCGAGACCATAATCCAGTTACTTTTTTATGATGTCGGACTTGGTTGGGCGTATCTTGCATATCTCCATAGTTAACTGATCCCAAGGGATCGAATACCATAAATAGTCCGAATACTGTTAGGCCCAATTGAACCCAATTAAACAGAACTATACCTAGAAAAATAAAATACATCATTAAAATAATATTTTAAACAAGCCAAAGTAAACAGTAAGCTCCTGTAAGTTATTAAACTAGTGTTGCTTACTTTGTATAACAATGCTAGAAAACTTATCCGATACAGTGCACTCTATAACTTCACAAAACATCCACATTGTTCCCATTACATTCAAAGCCACCTCTGGTAACACTAGAAATACCCTGAAATACAAATGATCAAGTTTAATGCTGCTACATTTTTTAAAACCATAATTAAAATAATATTTAATGTCCTTATCAATATTTAATATATATGATTAAAAATGATAATAAGTTGCAATACAGTACACTTACTTAAGTAAAAGCAAAGGTGAGACCAGTTTTCTGGCATCTGTTTCTGTGATCGTCCCTCTGGCTGATTGCTGGGCTAGTGCGGCCAGCAGCAACATTAGACACGCTTGTAAGGCCAAACTGCCACATAAGTACAATCGTACGAATGAGCCTCCATGCCAGCCATTGCTTTGGCACTGCCATGTTATTGGGTATAATACTTCGGCCACCAAGGCGATGAGAACCAGCCTACAAGATTATCCCGATTTTAGCCAAATAACTTTAAAGATTAATTGCATGGAATAATATACGATTTAAGAACATAAGTGATGATAACAAAAATAATTGGAATTAAAATTTTTATATTAAAAATGAAAAGAAAACATAATTATTAAAATACGAAAGCCTGAAGCCAGACGCCTGTCGTGGCGCAGTGTGACAGCGTCTGATTGTGAACGTGATCAGTTGTGGGTTCGATTCCTACTCAGGGCAGTGATTATAACTAAATTATTTTCACAATTCTATATATTCTAGTTCACAATGTCTGTATATAGATATATTTATAAAATATATTATAGAAGTTGTTACTAAGGTAATTGTAATGTTATATTATGAAGGACATATTATTTTCTAAGTATTTATTTTTACTTATTTTAATTCACACGAATCATAAATTAAGAAATTATTATTATTGGATTTTTTAAGAATATATAAAATATCTTATAATTTAATTACAAGTTGTAAAATACTATAAATTATTTTATGACTCGTTACTTAGTTATAATAAATTTTTGTATTCAAGCGCCTCTGGTATCAAGTATTTCAAGATTGACTAAATTGTCTATCCACTCGAAGTTTCTGTCTCTTCTCCACTTTTCGCTCATTTTGTGCACAATAGGTGGAATTTATTGAAACCTTCTCTTTATTTGAGTAGATTAAGATATCTTCCAATTTAATTATTTCAATGACTGCGATTCAAACCCACATCCGTCGCGTTCAATAAGATTTCCACAAACAGCACCACGATGACGTCGCAAATATCTTAAATTTGCGTAGATCTATTCATATGCAACTTACATAACTATATTAAAACAATTCTACTTTATTATACGTGAAACTTGTATATGTATATTATATTTAAATAAAGTTTTGGAATAAAAAGTTAATTTAAAAAATTTAAAAATAGTAACAAAAATTTAAAAAAGCTAAGACTTTTTATAATCAGTTAAACATGTTAATTATTAATGTTAATATCTTTTAATTTATGAAATAAATTTTAAACAAATAAACTTTAGTAAGGCAAAAAATTATATTAATTATTATCTTTATATTTATTTTATTAAAAAGAAATATTTTTTTTCTATTTATAAATATTTTATTCAATTAATTTATAATGATAATACCAAAGCAGCTTTTGTAATAGCAGCGTCGTCTGGTAAATAACCTACATCTATTAGTGAAATAAGTACTGAATTGAATAATAAGAATGACATGTCCAAAACTAATGAAATGTCCGGTACGACAGTAAGTGGCCAGCAAATAATGGCAATCAAAACGATTCGTGACAATTTAAAATCCATTATGAAGCAATCAGACGGGAGCAGAAGGTCAGTAGCGGCGCGTTCAGATCGCGTCATTGGGAAGAGTGGAGAAAGCTTAATGAACCCAAAAATATCTTCGCTAATGAACATTTCACACCAAAGTCAACGGGCCACTTAAAAATATAATGTTTATACATAATTAATCCTTAAAATAAACTAAAAATAATTTTTAAAAATTTTAATCCATATATTGCAAAATGTATAACAATTTTTGTTGTGTAATGTACACAGATTACAATAAAAATGACAAATTATGCGTAATGAAAAATTTTATTTCCTAGAATAATAACTAGTTGTTACTAGGATAACGTACAAATTATAATGACATGACTCTATGAAAAACCACAGACCGACATAACAAACCGTAATTAGTAACTAGTAGTTAAAGCTATTAAATAGTTTAGATGAACATGCGTCGTCCGACGGTTGTGAACCTTGAACGGAAACTAGGCTATCCAGCTTACTTCATGTCACATGCAAGGTTATTTAATCAAATATTAAATTTCAAGCTGTGTATTAAGAAACACGGCTTGCTCGCAGATACGAGCATGAAATTTGCATTTCCTTAATGGCCAATTTAGTATTTGCTTATCATTATACTGAATTAATGCATTATAGAATATCTATATGTTACCGTGTTTCGAAATAACATGTTATTACGCGGAAGGAGGAAACAGATCCACTTATCAACGAACCGAATATTTATATCCAATAACGCACTCACCAAACAAATCGGAAAAGAAGTTCGAAGATACTCGGAAACACGAGATCATCTGAGGCGGCCAGCCATTTGCGCCCGAGGAGCCGGAGCGCTGGCATTCTGCAACAAGAGAACATCTTTAAATAAAAGACATTAAAGCTTAAATTACTTTAACAAACATCAGCGTACCTAAGTTCATAAAAAAATAGGAATAGTAGCAGAGGTACTACGGGAAATCCAGTTATGTTGTGTAAGAGTATTTTATTTATTTGCGCAAGTTGATATCGTAATTCACGTAAATAGCATGCTGACATCTGCATATATATTTATGCAAGTGGATTGCTGCAGCTTTTTCATTCATCATTTAGAAGGAATAAATTATTTAATAAAAAATTAGGAGGAATTCAATGCTCTATATTGAAAATAAAAAAAAATAGAATTTATTACTATCCATAACAACTCCTATGTATATAATATTGTAATATTACTACTAACGTAGTATTTAACAGTGTTTCCCAATGGGAATAATAGGATTTTGATAGCTCACAGCCGCCATCTTGGTTGTTTAACATTTGATATCTGTATTGTTTTGTGTTCAGTAATGTTTGCCATTTAATCATAAACAAGTTCACGTTACCTCAACGTTTGGGAGTTGTCCAAATTTTCTATCAAAATTCGAGAAGTATTGTCTCTACTCAAAGAGCATTTCGTGCTAAATATGGTCGTCATGGTGCACCGTCTGAGCTCGCTATACGTCGCATAATCCAAAAACTGGAAAGTGAATATTCTTTGCACGATAGTAGACCACCAACACGACAACGGACAGGCCGTAGTGAAGAAAATATTGCCGCCGTATCAGCCAGTGTCGAAGAAAATCAAAATGTTTCCGTTCCACGACATGCACAAGAATTGGGCTTATCCAGAATGACAACCTGGCGAATTTTACGTATGCATCTTGGCCTACATCTATGCAAGATTGTGTTGGCATAAGAACTCAAGCCAACAGACCATCGATTACGTCGTGAATTTGCTGTTTAGGCGCTTGAAATGATGGAAACGGACACCGAATTTCATAGGAAAATCATCTTTTCAGATGAGGCTCACTTTTGGCTCAATGGTTATGTGAACAAACAGAATTGTCGTTACTGGAGTGAGTCAAATCCAAGAGTGGTTCATGAAACACTGTTTGGTGCGGATTATGGCACGGTGGAATCATTGGCCCGTACTTTTTCAAAAACGACGAAGGCCGTACTGTTACCGTCAATGGCGACCGTTATCGTGACATGTTGAACGTTTTTTTTTCCTGAAGAGTATGAAATCGATACGAACGACATTTATTTTCAACAAGATAGTGCAACATCCCACACTGCGACCGTCACAATGGATTTATTGCGTGATAAGTTTGGTGAGTCGGTTATTTCTCGCAGCGGTCCTCACAATTGGCCACCAAGATCATACAATTTAACATCCTTGGACTATTTTTTGTGGGGATATGTTAAATCTCAAGTGTATGCCAATAAACCAGCTACGATTCAAGACCTTGAACGCAACATTCGAGTGACTATAGCGGCCATACCAGCCGAAATGCTGCACCGAGTCATCGAAAATTGGACCGATTGTATTCACGAGTGCAAAAAAAGTCGTGGCGGTCATTTGAACGATATTTTGTTTAAATCATAAATAGCATAAAATTTCCTATCAAATAAAGCCATTGAGCACGAAAATCGAACATATATTATATGTTTTATTTCAATTTCAAAATAATTTTATATATAATCACTCCCCCGAATATGGTTCGAACCGACAACCGGTCACGTTTACAGTCAGACGCTGTCACACTGCACCACGACCGGTCTCAATAGTAATTGTAGCCTCATAACGTAGTATATATATTTTGTTTATTTAAAACCAAATGAATACTGCAAAGTTTCGGTTAGCTTAAAATAAACAAAGCAATGTCGCAAGCAGAAATCACCTCGCTCTCGTATCCTATTTTCTGCATCGTACGCTGAACCCGGATGAAACAAATGTTTTGGGAATCTTCACTTCAGTCGATTTTGTTTACTATTACTATAATAAAGCTCGGTCAGCATGTAGACTACGGTATCTATGTAAGAAAATTCCCCTGTCATTTTTCCTTGTATTAAAATTATATTTACTATATAAAGAAAACAACACAATAATACCGAGTTATAAGTAACATAATACCTAAAGCTTATTATTATAAATTGAATAATGCTTGTTTAAGGATAATATTTACTTGTGATACTATTTTAAAGTATAGGTACATAAATGTGTGTATGAGTATAACCTTACGTTTCGAACACTTTACAGTAGTCCGTGGTCACTGGTCACAGGTAGACTAAGGTACGACCTCAAATCACGTCGGGTTTCTAAAAACGTTATTAATTACATTAATAAACACGTACATATACTATATAGTATGTGTTTCTTACGACTTAAGATTGCCACTGTAAGGTCGTTTTATATAATATATATTTTATTTTGTCATTATTTTCCCTTTTTCTCTTCTTTATTTTCCTCAAATAAGGGAAGGCTAGCAAATATTCTTCTTGTATTGTACTATTTATTGAGTACAATAAAAATGTTATTATTATGTATTATTTCGTTTCAGCTCTGTAGCATCATAGCATACACATAAATGAACTGATTTTGTTTTAGTTTTACTGTAAGTAAATTTCAAATTAATTATTATTAATTTTTTAGACAGAATTGTTTCAAATTTCGTGTATGTACGTATGTTCAATTATTGTAAAAGAGTAATAGTCATTTCCTAATACTAATCTATGTAAATATTTCATTTTACATATTAAATGAATTATACATATGTCAAGGTCTGATATTAATGCATAAAAATATAATATTTAATATAACGTAAGTTACAAGATATATGACAGCATTTTCAAAATATTAGTAAGAAGTTTATGTAGAGTTATTTTTTATATTTTTTACAAATTTTTACATTAATATATACACACACACACACACATATATATATATATATATGTGTATACACATATATATATATATGTGTGTGTGTACCCATATAGCAGGGTAGACAGAAAGTACCTAGTGTCAAGACACTCCGTACTTCACTTTCCACCGAATCGAGACATCGCGTGTTCAGTGGTGGAACTCAACGTCGCACTTTGTCTTTACCAGAGAGAGAAAGTGAAAATAATTTAAATATAAACGCTTCCTCGAGTGGGGCCTCGAACCCACAATCGATCGGGTTTACAGTCAGACGCTGTCCCACTGCGCTACGACCGGCCTCATATATGTATTTATACAATTCCTATATATATATATATATATATATATATATATATATATATATATATATATACAAATAACATATTTTATAAATATGTATTCATAATCAGGTCATTAGATATGTTATGTTTGAATTTACAGCAAATATTATCAGAGACAAAAATGTTGACAAAATACCTATCAATAAAAAAAGTTTCTACATTTCAATTATAAATTTCGTTCGTATTAATCTATCGTGGCTGTCAAGATAATAATTTTTATAGCAGATAATTCTCCGTACTCATAAGTTTTTGCAATCACATACAAGCGGCAAAATTTCCGAGTCTAGCAATGACGTCAATCGTTACTCGACCTAACAAGTTTCAATTTGTTTTGTATCTTTAAAATCGTTTTATCTTGCGATTCAATTAGCTTATTAATAATGAAATTTACACGATGTGTCCCGATTTAATCTATTAGTATATGTAAAAAATATTTATGCGTAATTAGATAAGCGTTTAAAATAATAATAATGTTTCTTACAATATATATTTTTTTATTTAATATATAATTTCTTTGATAATACATGTTAATAGATTTTTTAATTAAGCTAAGAACACAGGTTTTTATTCTATACAATCATCTAATCTTTTATTTTAACATGCTATATGCATGCATGCATGTAAAATATTATGTAATAAATAGAAACAAACTATATTTCGTTATAATATTACTACTATATTATAACGAAATATAGTTTTATACAGTATGCTATGTACATACTTTTGATTATACATATGCCTGTTACGCCAAGACAACGTCCTTAAACAATAATTATACTTTGAATATAATGTATCATGCAATGCTACTTATATTTAATATTCGAGTATGTATGTAAGTTGGGGTGATCCTTGTTGTCCTTGTACATTATACCATTATACTCTTGTATCTTGTTTTCTAAATTCAACCAAATTATTAAAAAAGTCTACTGAATATTTGAGCCGATGTAACGCGATCGCATCTACGTTTTGAATGGAAATAACATGGTAAAAAAATATTTGTTCTTTAGATTTCCATAACTCATTGAATATATCATAAGTTTAATTAATCGCTATATATATTTATATGTATGTGTGTGTGTGTGTGTGGAGCGATTAATAACTTTTAAAATCATTTTTAAATTCTGAAAAACATTAATAATTATGTACTATATCGCTCAGTAACACTTTAGCCAATGGATTTTGCGAAAAATATAAGATATCATTTTTATAGTGAAAAATTTATTTTAATAAAACAAGATTAATTAAACTTTTGATTTATTTATCCATAAGTTATGGAATTTTAAAGAAGAAATGAATTTCTTTCCTGTTATTTCCACGAAAAACTAAGGTGAGATCGAGAAACATCTTAAAATGAATATTAATACAATGCAAAAATGTTATAATTTTAGTATTGTATTAATATTCATTTTTTTTACCAATTTAGAAGCATTTCAGCCTGCCCAGGAACAAAGATATTTATAAACACTCCTATTAAGTACCACACTAAAGTATATATATATATATATATATATATATATATATATACATATATATATATATATATATATATATATATATATATATATATGTATATATATATATAACAGTGTTTAATATCCGCACAGATAAAAGTAATAATAAAGTCCATCGGCAGTCAATAAATCCAAACATTAACCAAAGCTTTCAAAACACATCAAATAGATAACAAATAAAAGCGCAAACTCATAACAATTTATTTCCTACGACTTTGCGCGATTGCGCTATCTTGATGTTGATTGGGATGGTGTCGTTTATATATATAATTATTTTAAATTTCAAGCTTTTCTTTTTTGTAAGTTTTAAGCTTTAAATGTTTCTATATTCAAAAAATAAAGATATGAAGAATAAGAAACAGATAAGTATATAGTTTAAGAGGCCATGTTTCTGTATTTCGATTATTTTAACATCGATAAAATATCGTGTTCGTATCATCCATATTTATTTAGTCTCGCCAGGTGTTCAAAATATTTAATTTAAGCAGAGAAAATCTTCAACAAAACATTTTACGTTTCATCTTAGTTTTATTGCCTGGTTTTATACACAAAATCATAAAATTGAAAAGGCAATAAATAATGGGTTGTTAAAAAGAAAATAAACTTTGATCTTTTAGCGAATTATTTACGAGAGAGGATTTTAGATCCTTTCAACTGGTAGTTTGTATTGGCTCTGTACTATATTGATTTAAAATGTTTTGAGCAAAATGCACTCAAATATCATAAATAATTTATTTCATTCAAAAGCATATATAGAATTTATTATATAATTAACAAGAGGGCTTAATTAAATCTGCCTTCTTTGAACCTATTATTGTCGTTATATTACTTAATATTAGATAATTTCTTGTTTTATAACGATGACAATTTCGTTGAAATATTTATCAAACATAGTCTCACTTCATTGATTATTGGATTTTGCAATAAATAGGTACAAACCACCCATACTTGTATGATACGACTACGTCCCACGTAATTGCTCTACTAATTAAATTATTGCGCATCCTCGACAAACTGTGTAGCTCATGGAGCAATACAATCATTGTGTCTCTTCGTTGCTTTTCATAAATGGATTTTAACTAAGAAAGTTAAGTTAAAACTATACTGGAGTTTAATTTTTAAAAATCAAACAATTTTATTCAAATTAATAAGTTGCTTCATTATTTTACTATTTTTAAAGTGTTATTCTTCACTTAGGATTAGAAAATATTTTTAAAAAACATATAAAAATTTGAACGCATCCGAATTCAAAGCCGCACCTCTTGGTAACCATCCAAGCGCTCTGCTAAGCTAAGCGTTCTACTACCAGCTGCGTCGAAATTCTTATACGTTGTGTTACATTTATCTACTATTTATAAAGTGTTATTCCACACTTAGGATTATAAAACATTTTTTTACATATACATTTTTAGTTTTATACATATAATTAGTAAAATATTAAAATAAGTAGCATTCTCTCTTGTCCAACGATTAATAATAATTCTTAATAATCTTTAGGTAGCAGAAATTTGTAAAAATCTCTCTACAGAGGCGCTAACAACGTAAATAAGAAACCATGTAACAAAACGTATAAGAATTTTGATGCAGTTGCTAATAGAACGCATAGCTTAGCGGTCAGAACGCTTGGACGGTTTCCAAGAGGCGCTAGTTCAAATCCCGCTGCGTTCAAAAAAAAACGTTGTTCAAAAAAGTTGCTTCATTTTTTGAAAGACAAATTATTTAACATTTAAGTATTTACATAATATAAGAAAAATTACATCATAAATACCTAAAATAATCTTGATGTAAAGGTTGAACAGTGAAAATTAGCCATGTCGGGTCTAAAAACACTGCATATAAGTCACATATAATATTAGGATATTTATAAAAACATTTATAAAATCTTTCTTAATAATATTTTTTAAAATTGCATGCTTTATATAATCTATATTCTTGATACGAGTGATTTCTACTTAACCTTTATGACCTTTATAAATGAGACTGTAAGACGAGTTAAAGGTCAAAATATTATTTCTGTAAATGCTTGATATTATTAGTTGTAAGTAAAGTCGTGCTTACATATTGCTTTTTATGACCGGTACTTCAATATATCAATCGACATACAAGATTATAATGCAATAAATTTATATTTTTGGTAAAAGCTAATTATAGAAAATTAAAAATAAAAAAGCTTATTATTAAATTTAATCGTTTAAGAAGAATAAAGCAATAGTAAAATTGAAAAACGTCGCAGAATCGTTTATATACCTAATTGAGTATATTAACGATTCTACGACGTTTTTCAATTACTCGTACTACCAGGCAACTAGTTTGTACTGATAGGAATTTCTTCTCAGGAAATTCAATGCTACTTTTTGTTTAACGTAGGAGTATTATTTAATATTAACACTGGTTAAATATTGAAATTGTAATTATGCCATAAGACCTATCTGCGCATGTTATACAAAATTGTAAAAAAATTTAAGAACCTCGACCTCTGAATGTAATGCAAGATAAAGTTTTTCTTATAAAAATAGCGTGACCACTAAATATTTATACAGTAATTTGAATAACAAACGTGAGTTCCCATGACTATTTAGTTCATAGCCATTAGATGCGCTTAAAGATATCTTGTTGTTTTTTAATAATAATCAAATTTTATTTTCAATTAAAAGATATCTTAAAAATGTTGCTATTCGAATTTTTTTATTTGACTTAAATTTAAAAAAATGATGAATATACAAAGAGTCGATTAATAGTATTTTCAATGGGAGTAAGCTTGGATTCAAAAAGAGAGAAAGATGAAATTTGAAAAAATAAAAAATTTACACAAGTTTATATTTCTTTCAATAAATTTCAATAAAATAGTTGTCGTAATATTTTATGCAGCCTTTACTTCACGGAAGCAATGTCTCTCTGAAAAAAATATTAATGGTCCATTTGTATACCAGTTGAGCTAAAAATTTCAATATGTTTTGGATTCATCAATTGGCCACAAGAATCTCTAGTTTAAGTCAATAAATATTTCTGTCATTACTCAATACAAATGCGACTTTCGAAGTGCTCAACTTTCAAAAGTCCCATTTGTATTGAATATTCCTTAAGATGCTTAATTAATTTCCATGACTAGAATATATATATATATATATATATATACATATATATATATATATATATATATATATATATATATATATATATATATATATATATATATTGTCACGCTTTTTATTCCGCATAGCAGGGTAGACGGAAAGTACCTAGTGTAAAAGCACTTCGCTTTCCATGTGCGAGGCTAGTCGTGGCGCAGTGGGACAGCGTTTGACTGTGACGCAATCGGCTGTGGGTTCGATCCGAACTCGGAGGAGTGATTATATTTAAACTATTCTCACTTCCTTACTTTGGTAAGACAAAGTGCGGCGTTGAGTTCCACCAATTAACACGCAATGTCTCGAATTCGGTGGGCAGCGAAGTAAGGAATGTCTTGTCTTTAGACTAGGTACTTTTTGTCTACCCTACTTTGCGGGATGAAAGCGTGAAGCTAAAAAAAAACATTTATTTGAATTAGATTTTGTGTCCTTACACATGTAATAAATTAATGATTATTTAATATTTTCAAATCGATAATATATACGAAATCCAGTTTATGTATTTCTCATTAAATTTTTGAATGAGTTGCTACCAGTTTTCCATGATTAGACTATTTGGACTACACACTTACTGACACGAAAACAACTTTGTGATGTTCTCTTTTCTCTACAACTAATATCAAAAGCTTTTTAACTATTAATAAGTATTCCTATTCTTGTAAGGCTATCATAGTGCAGTGAGACGTCTATCTGTAAACGTGATTGGTAGTGAATTCGATTACAATTTGAGGGAATGATTGTGTTATAATATAATGTTTTCATTTTTTCACCGCCGTTGTCTTCGCACTCTAGACGCAATGTCTCGATACCAGGCTGAAAACAGCCAACGAAGTGTCTTCGCTTTTGTCAGATTGTCTGAAATTATATAGAAAATCATCTCTGCTATGCGAAATAAAGTGTGAAGCTGCTTACTCGTGAAATGTGAAAGGTTTTAGGGTTATGGTAGCAAAATTTGGTAGACACTTACTTAATGGTAATAAATATTTTTCAGACCCTAATGGGTTTGCTTTTAGTCAAAAAATATGTTGTAAATACGTATTTATGTTTCATACAAAATGTTATAAATAAATTATGAAATATTATCCTATCCTGTCTACATTATAAAATATTTTCGCATTTGATCCTTTTAAAGTGTCAATCTTCATCAAACAAATTCGTTAAGAGGAAAATTATTCTATTGAGATGTTTATTAAAAAGAAAATTTAGAATGAGACGTATATATTGACCTTCTCCGCTGATAATTATCTTACATTTATATATTCTTAAAATTATTATATGTCTTACCTATTATATGTCTTACCTATAAAATTACATGGCTTTTTTGTTATTGCATTTTAATCTTACATAATAATATGTAAAATAAGTAATATATGTATGTACGGATAAAACTACATGAAAATAATGATTATTTATGGATAATTAGATTATTATTATAAGTTAGTGTTATGTTACTACAATTTGTAATTTAAAATGTATAATGTTGTATAAAAATAGCTAAATAATATTAAAAAAAAACATAATTTAAATACTAGGGATATTGTACCCGTTGATTTATAATTATTGGCACTTGGTTACCATAAAACCGGAAGCTTTGCGCCTAAGTAATTTATATTGAATTTTTTTATAAAAAAAAAACGGAGAGTAACATAAAAATATTGTCGTAAAGGAAATGAAAATATGAAATGTTTGGCTAAATCAAGATGGGACTGACTCATTTGCCGTCCTCTGAGGGACATTTAGCTTCGTTGAATAGGTCTGCGGTATTAAATATAAAACCTAAAATAATTATTTTTTATGATTTTGAACTGTAATGGCTTAAGCAATGTTTATATAACGAACAAATATCATAATTTAAACGCGCAAAATTATAAAAATAAACATTGTAATTATAATTCTTTCTTTTTTTGGTACATTTACAATCTCTTGAACACATTCAGACTTGTAATTTCTACCAAATTTTGCTACCGTAACTCTAAAACAATACGTTTTAAACGACATTGCTTTCATACTAACCTGTCACATTTAATAAACGTATTTTACTAAGTAATCAATACAATAAAATTTATAAAAATTTTTTTAGCTTTCAATAATATTTTTTTTATTCTACACCAATAATCAAATCCCAATGGATTTGATATAAATCTCTCCATGTTAGACTTATTTTCATTACGTATAATATTAAATCCTATCCTAGGACCACATATAAATCGGGGGACTAGGTCGGGTAACCTCCTCGCGTGCTCGCTTGCTCGTCAGTCCGTTTCGAATGCTCGTTGCATTCGGGGGGACGGGCCTCACACTATGGTCACGTCGGCTTAGGGATCTTCTGGATTCTATGCCAGCGCTGGATATCGGAACTCCACACGAGATTACGGTCATGTCTCGTAATCTCGAGTGGAACTGAGGGTCTTGCTTTCACCGACTGGGCTGCAAGGAAGAAAACCTCTATAAAAAATTCCCCAACCCAAGTGACGACGTAGCGCGAGGGGTGCGTGGCTGATGGGAAGAGCAGTCTCTACTGCCATCCTCGTCCCCGCTTATCCGTGGACAGAGGGCACTATTTGGATGGGCCTTCTTTTTCCCCATACAAGTGAGAATAATATAGAAATCGGCATAGGTGCGGAGCTCTTCAGCTGAGCAGAGAAAAAAGTCCCTACTCTCATCTCAAGTCAGTACCACGGGATTTTGGGGGGAGGTAGATCCTTGACGTATGGCACTTGGCACTAAGCACCACCTCAGCTTCTGAACCAGAATCGTTTGGACCCTTTCTAGACTTTCGCTTGCGCGGCATACGCCGCATAGCTCCCGAGTTTGGGACAGACTCTAAAACTCCTATAATCTCGTCTACCTGTGACCACGGACTACTGTAAAGTGTTCGAAACGTCAGGTGTCCAAAAATGTATTTTCGAATACCAAAATATACACGATTAATCCGGTTAAATAGTTTCATTTAAAATGTCTAAAAATCGCGAAAATCAAAGATCTTATAATCTCGTCATTTTGTTTTTTATATTTATTGCGTCATTGAAGAACTAAAACTATAGTCTCTTCAGTGGAGTCTATGATTATCTTTTCTTTTGCCAACAATAAGATTACGTCCCTGCTAGCGGCATATGCAAGGGAAACCTCTCATAATCGCATAGTAAAAACATCCACACCCTTAATAGAAACACGATCAAAAGCCATGGAGATAGAGACAGAGAATAGGCGTAAAACAACGCGTAAGAAGGCTTTATCTAAAACGATGGGACGAAGAACCGAACTTCTTTGCCAACATTTCATCAAGAAAGAAAGCCGTTGAAAGTTCTAAATCATGCAATGAAAATTCTCCGGTTCTCCTTGAAGATCTAACAGCTGATAGTGGCTCCTGGGTTACAGTCGTTAGGAGAGGCCAAAAGGGAAAGAAATCTTTTACCACCAATATCCCTCCGCTACAAATAGCACAAGCTTCTAAGATGATGCAGTCTAAGGTTAATGTGACCAAATCGCCACGTACTAAAGCAGTTATGGCCAGTTTAACACCAGAGGCCGCTGCAAAAGGTATGTCCTATGCCCAGATTTTAGAGCGCGCGCAACAGAGTATTAATCTGGTGCAGCTAGGCATCACCGAGGGTTTGGCAGTGCGCCAGACAATTTCAGATGCCAGGCTTTTAGAACTGTCTGCTGGCCATTCCTCTGAGCAAGCAGACTTGTTGGCTGAGCGACTGCGAGTGGTACTAGATGGAGTGGCGTGGCCCCTTAGACAAGTCTCTTTAAAACTGAAAAGCCTGGATGACTCAGTCACAAAGTTAATAATCTTTAATTTAATAACTCATTTATTTATATTAATTAATGTTAATCTATATTTTAAATTAATAACTACAACGAATAGAAATATCAAGTAAAAGACATAAATAAAATAAATTGATAATTTTTAAAATCTTTACCATAATAACGTTAATAAATTTTTATAATTTAGGATCAGCTAGATAATAATGATTATAATGAATGGCTTCCGATTATTACATCATATTTTAAATATCTCATCACCTAAAAGGTTTTTTGTACCTTAATTTAAGCTTTAAATATTAAAAAAGCTTATAACAAATAGGCACGTAAGTTTATAAGTAAATAAGAATAACCAAGAGTTAAAAGTGAAATTGTTAAATTGAAATATTAAATATGCTAACATGAACTTTCAATACAAGTTACATAAAAGTTTAGTATGATCAAATTCACTGAAAGCCTTAGCGGCCACCGAACGTGGTTTACCTTTAATATTTGAGCAGCTCCCGCGTGAAGCTAAAACAAGAGAATATTTGATGAAAGGAATAAAACGGTTCTCATATACATGCACAGCGTTCCCGTTAATATAGATCGTACTCTTTAGGGAATACGAGCTAGAATTCTTATTTGTTTTTGCAAAAGTGTTCAGGTAGGTAAGCTATCTCTGTGGTATTCACGAGGGAGGTGCCTCAAACGTACATGTATCACAAATGTGAGCAACATAGTACATTTGTAACATCGATCTAGTTGATTAGAAAAGTTGTCCTTATTCCAAAACAGACACACACACATATATATATATATATATATATTAGCGTTAAGTAATATCAGAGGTCTACGATGATATCAAAAAACTACTTTAAGAGCCAAATTAATATTTGTATTTAGATATTTATTACAAGTTGTCGAACATCACATCGGTCAGATCGCTAACAGTTTTTAATCAATATAAACATTAACGATGGAAAATCACGGAATGAGCAAAAACATCGTGCCAAGTGTCTTGTTTTTGTAATATCATTTGTATAGCATAGAACACTTAAGAGAACATTCAATTATAATTTTAAAGCACCTTTTTCAGTACTAAAAATAAATAGCAAAATTTTAATATAAAGCTTCATAAAATAATGAATAACTTTTTGACAAACTTTTCCTTCTATTTGTTGAAGTTTAATATTCAAAAGTTTAAAATTCAAAACAAAGGTAATTGGAGCAAGTATGTTTCGGTTCTTTGTTTTATGACGCGTGTCGCCTTATTTAATCCTTGTCATATGCTTCCTTTAGAATATTAAGTGACGTTCATAATTGGTTTACCAGATGAGCTTTCATACTTTATTTCTGATTAAAATTACAAGTTAATAGGAAATCAATAAATAGTAGCAGCAGAAGTGCTTGCAAGATAAAGAGTGAAGCTCAGAAAAAGTCGGAGAGAAACTAGTGACAGCCGTTTGAAGGAGTTTCGTTCTCGGGTTCCGACCATGTTCGAAACATTGCTTGTCACAAGACGCAATTCAATGCCGCGTGCTTTTTTTCACCAAAAAGTATATAAGCGCTTATAATTTATTGTATGTATATATCTAAGTAGATGTATAAAGTGGTACGTAGTAAATATATTATAAATCGTAACATATATAAGAGAGAAAGAGCGTAACCATAGTATAACTACAATCTATAAGCATATTAGCAAATAATAATTTAACTTATATTCACGCTAGCATGAAATACAAACATTGTGTAAACACTACATTGAAGCTTCGAAACAATAGCTTTTATACGACCACGTGTAGGTGCTCATATTATATGGGTAACGTCTAGAGCGAACAACATAAAGGCCGAGCTGTAGACTATTGAATTCACATACGAGTACACCCATTGTTACTGCGTGTCTGATTTACATTGGTATAAAAAATTAAGAATTTCAAAAGTTTAATTTTACATTTTTAATAGGTATTAATTTATATCACTACTCGCTAAAACCTTTAATATAAAGAGCAGTATGTTTTGCATCAATATATTGTGATCTTGCGTAAATTAATTAATTAACATTCCTTGAAATAAGGATACAGTCTCAGATGAACGATCTGATAGTAATTTTATAGGTGTAATAAATGCTTCATTCGACGTAAATTGAAATATCAGGAAAGTAAACGAACATGTTTCGTAGCAGAGCTCTTATTTCTTTTTATACAGTGCATCAAACCACTGTTAAACCTCAATGATTTGAATCTTTTAGAATATAAACGTCTTGTTTTTAGTTAACATTTATATGGTATATATAGTACCTACTCTATCCTTGCGGCCCCCAGCCTTTAGCAGCCAATGCGTTTTATATTTGCAGAAAGTTTTACTGGTAATACATTAAATATGTGTTAAGTATTATAATACTTAAAGCAAGATACCATGTCAACAAAACGTTAAAACTAAAGAAAATCTAAAACTAAACATGAAAAAATTGCTTCTTCTTTTACACAATAACTACTGCCTCTAATATAGAGGTGGCACTATGGAAAAGGTATAGCATATTATAAATATACTATATTACTTAGTACATTGCGAAAATATTATAAAAATAGGTATATATCAATAAAGTATTATAAATATATATCAACCGGGAATGGTCGACCGGAATACTATTTTAATTTCTATCTGATTAGAACTGCTGGGGTCGTCAATACTTAAATGTGCATAGCATAAAAGTATACCTAAACAACATACGTTATTGTTTGCCAGATAACGATGCGTTCTTTTAACAAGAATCATTATTTTAAGTCTATATACTGATATTTATTTAATTACAAAATACAGATTCTTTTAAAATTTGAAATAAACCAAATATACTTACATAAGTGTATTTAGTTTAGTTTAGTATATAAATAGTAACTATGTACACAGTAGAAACCTATAAACTTAATGAATTCCCGTCAAGGCTTCTGTCAATCCTATTGTAACACTTTTAAAGCGTCAGTATTAGAAGCTTAAGTAGTTTATTTCTAGCAAAGTACCTACTAGAAAAATCTATTAAGGAGATTTCAAATTGGACATGGAACAATCTTCTGTTCTGTCTGTGGAGATAAATAAATAATTAGTACCATATTTTTTTTTTATTTTCATTCCTAATTTCAACTTTGAATGCAGTTTGAATACTTATTGTAAGTTATTGTGAAAGGTCAAATCACCGCTGATAGAATATTTTTATTTACAGAGCTGAGTCTGTCTATTCAAATGATTTTATTTTATTTTAAGCATTTATTATAAAATAAGCTGATAGAATTTAAAATTAGTCATCATACATATTTTTCTGATATGCATATGAAGTAAGATAATCATTTGATAGTATGTTTTCGTTACATTGTTGTTTTTGCTTACATATTAGCAAAATCAAGTTAATTATTTTCGTTATAGTCTTTTTTGAAAATTCCCTATTCTCAAGACCTACTTTTTTAAAATGATAAACACAATTGATTCCATATAGCTATTTAAAGCAAAGTGAAACAGCATACTTTTAAAATTAATAAAGTAAGTCTGTTATGACAAAGTAAAATCAAAAAATAGTTATCTCTGTCTCACAATGATTTAATTCTAAGCAAGTTCGTGTGCAAGCGCAACGTTAAATGACTAACTCTTTAAATTGCATATTATGTGATTGGTGCGCGAAATCCGTGACCTGAATGTCTTGTACCAGAAGCAAAGACCTGTAGTCTTCATTTTATAAGCTTCATTATTTTAGGTGTAAAGGTCAATATAAATTGACGTTTATTATATTTACTTTGAATAACAAAAACAATATTGAAGTAACTTTGTTATTTGGATATTGATGTTCATTGGTTTAATTAAGGTAAATTGATCGATATGTGCAAGGTCACTATGTCATGTGTTCATTTATTTAATAATTTTGTTTACAGATTTAGTTACGAATGGTGTACTGTGTAATCTTTATTTAACCATATTGTCATTTTGGAATAGTGTCAAAAACGTTTTTCGTTTTTTTTTCATATCATTTTTACTATCTGCAAAAATTTAAAATCTAAAATGTATTATTAATAATTTTTTATGTTAAAGACTATATGATTTAGGACAAAATTGGAAAATAGGTTTAAATATTTTGTACATATGGCTTATACAAATTTGCTTTATTTTTGAGTTTTCAACACGTGATGTCAATGAACGGAAGAAATCTCAATTGTTATATTATTTTTTTCGGGAAGTTGGATTTTCTGGAGTACCGCTGCTAAGTAAAATATATAACGGCATTGAATAAATATGTGCGTAAATAAATCATAAATAGTCAACTTATTTGTAAATGATTATTTACTGTTTGGTTTTCTGTCATAGGTGAGTCAACTTAGCATGAGACTATGTATTATAAAGCAATGGTGAGATATATCTATGCAGAGAATACAGATGATTGCCATCTACATATATTTCAAACATTTCAAATTTTCCTATAAAATAATCTGCATTTAGAAATTCTTAAAAAAACTTTTAACTTATGTTTTACTGTACACCAGTAAGAATAGGTAGGTTCTATTATAATAGTTATAATTTTTTTTTATTTTTAAAAGTCATTATGTTGCACTATACACATTTTCACGTGTCATCATGATAATATTCATGTTTCTATTTAAATAATTCTTTGATAAAAGTTATCATTGAACGAAGTTATCTTTTACATCACGTCAATTGTATATTCTAGAAGTCAATTGGTATATCAATTAGGCATAGTGAGTCCGGCCATCCGATATTCGACATTAACCTACCGAGGGCCCTGGTGGCGTTCACAAGTTTCGTCGCAAGTTTAGCGAAGTGTTACGTGAAGACCATCGACCATCCGGGATTAGACCCAGATACTTCTACTTCCTGCCCCTGGATGCGCAGAGTTTTGAGATCTTTTTCGGCCAGACGTACCGCTTTCTGATAAGTCGGTCCCCGAGCAGTGACGACATAGCAGATGACACCTAGTCTGGGAGAAAATGACAACGCAGGAATTAGCTAGCTAGCTAACAGGAGTACCACAGATTGGGCCTAAAACTACCCCTGTGGAATCCGACGGAAACTCATCGTCGAAAGGCCTGGAGAACTTCCTCAATTCATGATTCTACTCTGTCCTGGCGGTTGCCGTCTAACAACCGGTCGCGATAGAGAGGTACACCACGATACCGGAGAGTCTCCCTTAGTGGCCTATACTTCTTTTTAGACCTAGATCTTTAATATTTAAGTTCTTTAAACCTCACAAACTTGCATTAAATTGGTATTCACTTTAGTTAGGAAAATTCGTACATCACATAATATATTAGTCATTGTTAAAAACTGGACTTAAAAATTAAAACTAAGCAATTCTTAAATTATAATAAGTTGATAGATTAAAAATAATTAAATATATTACTTTTGAATTGTGTTCCATTTTCTTTATAATATTTATTTTTTACTTGGTATAACTTGTGAACCGGGCATAGCATTTATGGTTAGGGACATAAAATTAAGTACATCTATATTTCGGGTAAAAAGTAATATAAATATTGTATAATCAATTTATTGGAAGCTAATGCAGT
The DNA here is from genome assembly GCA_032432895.1 of Dryadula phaetusa. Taxonomy (NCBI): domain Eukaryota; kingdom Metazoa; phylum Arthropoda; class Insecta; order Lepidoptera; family Nymphalidae; genus Dryadula; species Dryadula phaetusa. The sequence continues at coordinate 953,907 of JAOYRS010000027.1, forward strand.
TTTTTTAGCTTATTTTGTTAGTTCTATTTACCTTTAATAAATCAGTTTTTACATTATAACTGCATGTTTTAAATCATAAAAGATTAATTATCTCAGTAGGATGATTATTTTTTTTATTATTACTAACTAATGATTATTATAAATATAATGTCCCATAAACATTTAGTAAAAAAATTGTATATAAAATTAAAACGCGACACTAAACGAACACTCTGAAAATAATAAAATACGCTTAAAATATTTTATTGTTTTGAGAGTTGATTGTTTGAAAATTTCAAAATAAATTTGACAACTCAGTGCAATATTTTCTTATATTGATTATTTCACACATAGATACATATAGACGACCGAGATGGTAATAAAGTCGTTTTAGTAGAAGACCATACGTTTCTTATAAAACGTTTATTTTTAAATGCTTATTTTACTTAAATAGTATATTACTTTATAGGAACACCAATGTCTATTTGATGGCCGATGGCTATGAATCACTGAAAATGAATAATATGATTTAATTGAAATAATTGTACATATATCTTATTTTAATTCTAATAATATTTGTATAAAATAATTTTTTATACTAAATGAGATTGATAAGAATTTGCGGTGTCGGATTTTTTCTACGGGAATTATATTGAACACGAGAGTAAAATAGTTTTTATATATGCCACAGTTATAAGTAGATACCTCCAGTAATTTGACGTTTTGTTTCTTCTAAGAAAATCTGAATAAAGACTATATATTCTGTATGTACCTTAGGATTATAAGCTATTACCACGTTAAAATGTACAGAATTGACTTTATTATGTAAATAAATATAGCTTTTATAGACAATAAATTAAATAGAAAAAAAGTGAAAAAAAGAATAAAATAATTTACGAAAATAAATGTTACTATTATAATTATATGACGCATGGGGTTCTGTAACTCAACTGAGTTATTGCGGCGACGAAACTGTAATAACATGTTACATAATGAAAGGTAGGTAATTGGATTTTACATAATAAAAGGACGATATTTTATTCTTCACTAGTTTATCGAATTTTGATATTGTTTCAATAAAATATATACCTACCTAAGTTTTTTTTAGAAAGAGACAATAAAATCTAAAAAAAATACTATAAACAATATTTAGGTATAGCCGATATAATTAATTAAATTATAAATATAGATGTATTTACATAACATAAAATTTTCACGAATTATCACTCAATTATTGACAAATTACATATTTAATTTGTATAAAAGAGTAAGAAGAAGAATAATATACTTACAAATGTATTGTAAATAAATTATTCTAATAGCCTGTACACATTACTCAATGTTATTTTAATCTCTATGACATAACTATAACGGCTATTAATTATATATATGAACTCTATATTGAGATGTCAGTACGTGCCTTGCATGCGGATGCTTTAACACGGAGCCGAAGTGATGCTGCCATTTAGTTAACTCATAAATCATACATAACTTAAATTACACGGAAGAAAACGTTATAAATAACACTTTACATTTACGTCACTACGCAATGATATGATACCTCAAGTATTTTCACTAATAGTGTATTTGATATATATTTTACAGACTTATAAATTTAGGCGAAGCACTAAAAGCGAAATCATTACGTATTAAGTTTTCAACTTCCATTTGTATTATATGAGAATCTGAAAATATTTTAACATCACATTAAAACAGCATGAGTTGCGCAGTGTTCATGGAATAAATTAGATTACTTATTTCGCTCCATTAGAACCGAAGTTACTAAAGCTTGAGCAGAAAGTTAATTGAATATAGCTGCGTGGGCGTTGGGTGAAATCAAGTTTATTCTAATAAAAGGAGAACGTTGTAAATTTTACTGCAAAAAAGTATTATAGAATAAGTGTTATCTATTGTATGCAAAACTAATACACTACTTATTATGTACAATTCTTACTTAATACTTATTAGGTTATTAAAATATATGTGACTTTTTGATCACAATTTTCAGTTGCGTTACTATTACGTTTCTCGTATATTCACACATATCAAAATGACAGACATTGGGTACTCGAAGTTCGTTTATAATGAATTATGAGCTGATACTTGAAAATTAATTAATAAGTGTTTTAGAATTATTTAAGTGTATTTACATAGTATTTGTGGAGACGTTTATATATTAACACCTAAAGTACAATTTCAAATGTCATATAGTTTTCACACATGATATGATATATTATATTTATGATATGATATATTTAATTAATTATATGTATACAATTAATAAAATATATTTGTTTAATTTAATTCTTTTGTATTCATTGTAATTTAAATATGTTAATACGTACGACATTGTATGCAAAATATCACACAACGTATATCATATTTGTATGTGCATATATTCTTTATTTCATGCGCATATATATGAAAAAAAAAACATTTTTTTTACTAATTAGCAAAAAAACTAAATAAAAACGCAATATATCTCCACTGGCAGACATATAGGGTGTCCGTAAAAGTTAGTATTACGTTACAAATAATCCTTTTGTTTAGATGGATGCTCGACCATTTATTTTTATAAACCCTTAGTTATCTTTGAAAATATATCAATGTCAGAGCCTCCTTGCGCGGCTGTCGATAAATATAGACATTTGTAGTAAAACAGGGTATCCACCCACAGGATCGTGTCTAATCACTCCGTTATCTCTTTGACCTGCCCGATATTTTCAATTCCTGCTTAAAATACCTTTTTTCATCGTAACCATAATGCTCATTATGTTGTAACAAAACATAGTCAAAATTTTGCTTTAAAATACTTATTGCAGTATCTATTTTTGTATAATTAGATTTTGATACACTTAATAACTTTATACTTTATCATTTTAATAACTCTGAAATAAACTTTTTTCTGGGTTGGAATGTAGGATCCAAATTACAAGAATAAAGTAAGAGTAAAACGTTGATTGTGTGTCAAGTGAAAGTTTTTTCATGAATGTATGTTTTTTTAAGAACTTTGGTTATTAATTATTTTAAATTTTTAAGTTTTTTTTTCTAATAAGACTTATAAGTAATATGCGACTCTACTTTCAGGTGAAAATATATTTATTATAATGAACTATAACCGTATACGACAAAAAGTAAACTTTAGGTAAGTCTTTATTATACATATGATTGGAATGGCATGGAAACTTATAAATTGTCAAATTGTGCTCTACATGCTTCGATAGAGCTCAGATATTTTAAATCCTCAGACAAACATCTCTTATTCTACATGAATAACGAATTTTTCTAAATATCTGGACGAAACTTTGTAAATTATATTATTAATATGATAAATTTTACAAATATTAATATATTCTTTATTGCATTTTGTAACAATCAATATGAAATAAACTATGTCACTGGCAAAGGCGAACTTATCTCTAGAAGAGATCTCTACCAGTCGACCTGTGGGTATAAGAGAAAGTATAATTTACTCAAATTGTTGATCTTTAATATTATTTCAGAATATTGTTTTTTGCAATTAATTTTACTTTATTTAGCTCTTAAAAGAAATGGAAAAACCGGTTTTCAACACAAAGCGTACCTTTAATTTATGTATTAGTCATTAATAAACACCAAGTTTCAATTCGCTTGAAATGTAGACGTAATGAAACTGATTTGAAATGGAACAACTTTTACAAATGCTAATTAAAATTACATTCAAAAGTAGCATACTTAATTGCTACTTTGCATTACTTTTATTTGCCATTGCCTGAAAATAGTTCGTATTCTTGTTATGAAGTCCAATATAGGTAAAAACTAATTATTATTTTTAAAAAAATATTTTTAAAAAAACTAAAATGAACTCGCTTAATTTTTTTAATTGATTTACAAGAAAAGAAAAGGCCGACACTATGACTGGTATCCGATCCGGACATGTGACATGTGACAAATTTTCAAACAAATCAGATGGCAAGAAATGTGTTAAAGCAGCGTTGTAAGATTTCTACAAACGGTAGTTAAGTAGACAGCTTACACAGGTGAAGAAATAAAAGCGTTTTAAATGAAGCTATTTCAAACGGATTAATCGCAAATGTTTTAATATTCGAAAATTCATTTTAAATACCCGTCGTTGCAAATGTTTTCCGTGGTCATAGGTAGTCTCTACCTACAGGTAGACAGGTAAATTAATCCATTTAAGATAGTTTCAGTGTAGAAAAAGCAAAAATCAAATACCTTATCAAATAAAAGCGTTTAAAAAAATAAAGAGCAAATAATGTCTTCATTATAATTTACATCTTAAATTAATGTCTTGAATAATCCTTTTCAAATATCATTAGACTAAAAGCATATATACCACTATTGTATTGCCAATGTGATAAAGTCAATGAGGCATTTACTTTTATGCTAATTTATTTATGCAATCTTGACTTGATGTAGGGTCAAGTGCGTACCCTATTTATAAATGGCTACGATTTTATAGAGGTTAATAAAATTTTAATAAAATATCTCTTTAAAGATGATCGTGTACAAGATATAACAATAGAGAAATAAACAAAATCAATTAACAATTTTTGTAATAATTTTATTAAACGTTTATTCTTATATTTATTTTATTATTAAATTACAAAAAAAGCAGTTTAATTCGCAAACTTGCGTGATGCCACATTCCATTTAAAAGAAAAATTATTTAAATTGATTGAGTGACTATTATTTTAATATCTTTAGGAAATAGTGGTAAATATATGACAGGTATTTGCGTTAAAAATGCTCTAAATTTAAAAATTATTTGCGATCAGGTGCATGTCACGCCTGACTATCAACAGTTAAAAATAGACTTTCAAGTAAAGATGAGTTCAGCGGTGCGCTTCGAACTCTGATAATTATTTGTAACTCTATGTTAAATAGACAAATTCTATGCAGAAATTAATAAACATCTTTATTTTAAAATGAAAAAATAACAAAAGAAATTTCTTATTAATTTGAACGTTGATTTATATTAACAAATAAGAACGTTCCATCGATCGATGCTCGTGAAGTAGTGAACTATTAGGCATTATCAATAAATAAAATTTTATACACTAACCGCAATACTGAAAATTCCTTTAAAATAATTTTAAACTTTCTTGTACAGTAATATATTATCAAATATTTCTATGATGCGGACAATTATAACTTTCAATTTTTACTACATTTAACATTACTTACCTAATTCAGATGATCATAAACGAATCACCTATGAAAAATTGTCTTGCTGGAGTTATACCATTGTTTTCAATCCACTATTTCTCACTTCATATACAGTCATCAAAATAAAGTTATATTCAACAACGTTTTACTGAGAGTGGATGATCAACGATCTCCGTAACAGTTACTCACAGAATCGTACACGAAAACCGCAATATCAGAACTCCTTTCACTTGAACACCGCACACCAAAATACACCTTCTAACCTGGCATGATTACTGCAACTACACAAAATTCAAGCAAGCCGGCCGTCGAGATCGGTATCGTAGCCGCTTTGCGAAATTATCACTTCGGTGGAAAAGCTTAGAGCATTCTCAACAGTTAGATTAAACGATTTAATAAATAAACAGGGGTTTCTGTCATATGGTTTGTTTACACTGATAATGTGAGCCGCAGCGCAGCGCTGACGTAGTGACGTAGAGTCCACGTCGGTCGGCGACCGGCTGCCTAGTGCTCGGTGCCTAGTCTATAGTCGGCGGCTGTGCCCTGAGCGCCGGTCGGGTATCGCGGTGTTCGCGCCACGCGCCGTTCACTTACGACGTTCCGTCTCTACTGCTCTCCATTTCCCTCGAAGTGTTACGAACGGCGCCGAGCTCGCCCGATTCGGAGCCGGTTGCCGCCAAATCGTGTTTTCCTTCACGCTCACGCCACTTTGAGGGGCCAAGAAAGCCATTCCAAAGAGAAACTAGAAAAGTGGAACTGTGAGTTTTCATAATCGCATGCAATATATTAAACGTTATGGTTCGTCTTTATTAGTTTTGATTATATAATTTTTGGCTTAAGTAAATATTGTGTTGAAACTTATTATACTGCCACAAAAAAAGAGCCGGTTGTATTCTTGGATCAAAACATGTCCTAAAGAAAGAAATTCCGTATTATTTATATCAAAGAAAAGATCTTTAAGAATGTAAAGTGTACTTGAATTAAAAAAATAGGTACAAAATAATAAAATATCTCTGATATTCCTTAATTGTAACAAACAAGAGTTTATTTATCTTGGAATGGTAATATTAAAAAGTAAAAAATATAAATATTGAGACCTTGAGAAATATTCCAATAATCAATTTCCTAGGTATAATTGATGGCAAAATAAAAAACAAACTTATAAAAACATAGTCGACTACAGATTATATTTTATTAAATATAAAATAGTTATTTAAACTGTAGTAAGACAAAAACATGAATTCAGTCACGTAATTACATCCTATGTAATCTCTATGTTCCAAAAAACAGGACAAAAAATCCTGTAGGTACAAAGAATATTGTTAAAATAAATTAAACAGTTGTCTTCGCAAATAAATTTTACTAAAAACATTTGGGCAACTTTTGTAATAAAAATAACATTTTAGAAGCGCTCTCTATTCTCATTAATCCGTTGAACATTAGACGTGACATTCACAACTTTCAGGGATACAGACATTAAAATGGAAAGTAGCGCGCAACGCAGCGTGCTAATGGTGTGAAACAATTTTGGTGTGAAACAGCATATTGTATCTAAATTTAATACACTACGAGCATATATCAGTGTAAAGAGTATAAGAAACTTTGAACAAAAATAAAATAATTCTCAACACGTATTACGTTTTTCTATAGACAAAGTTAATGTCACTAGTTAGACTTGTTTATATCTAACCATACAAAAACTAGACATCATTAATTAATTTTTAGCCTTAGCTATTTTTCCTAGGTGTGTCTAATAACAATTTCTTATTCTACGAGCCAAGAATAGATTTTTTCCGTAAAATATTTAAGAAATTATAAATATTCATTAACAACGTTACTTTATGACAGTTCCGTATACTAAATATGTGTGTTAATTTTGCTTCCGTGTGGCTTAAATTAAATCTTGTCTATTATTTAATGTCCTTTTAACAAAATCTCATGATCTCTTGGATGTAGTCTCCAAACCTAACTCTGTACCCACCCATTTCAATATGGAAAGTTTTATAACATATTTTTAAGAATATATATAAATAAGAATTTATATAAATGTGTTTGAAGTACGGATACTATATATTTATTATAATATAAATATAGATAATATTAGTACGTGAAGTACGGATGCTATATTTTTATTATAATATAAATATAGATAATAAAATTTAAAAAGATGTGTATATTCCAATGGAATACAGAAATATATTTGACAAATTGTTCAATAGAAACAAACTACGATATAAACGAATGGAACTGTAAAATAGAAACAACAAAGTCGTTACAGTGCGCTTATTACCAAATTAGTAAACATTTTGGGTTAAATTTTAATTCCGGTTAGATAACATTTGACCCTGTGCGTCATATTAATGCCGAAGAAACGGACGCGATACTGTGACTCGTCCGGATCCAGGATTTATCTTATCTTATACCAAAAACCAACTAGCATTCATAAACTGACAATTTTATAAACGTCAAATTGAAACAAATATTTTTATCGATGTATAGTTACACGATACAAATTATTATGTAAGCTTAACTTTCTGACACTCAAATACATACATATTTTATCCTGCTCCTTTACCTCCATTTTGGTACCCGTTATCATGGATATATTTTTCCAGTCGTCAATTAATAAAATCTTTCCATGTAGACATGTAAACTTTAAATAGGTGCTGGCGGTTAACATTTTTATATTACATTAGAAGAATAAGTTCTATCTGTGTATATCAATCATTAAATTCAGTAATTTCAATGGTTTAGTTGTTGAGTATTACTTTTAACAAACATTCTAGACTAGTGGGCTTATTTTTTTCTTCTCCCTTTTTTATTTTAAGCAACTATTTTTAGGTATTTTTTTATGCTGATCCATTGACAGAAGCGTCCGATTATACCGCTTTTGTTCCGCGTTGAAGGTATTACTGATTGTCCATTTTGACGACCAGCTAAAGACTTTAAGTAGCTTTCCTAATAATGTCAAAAGTCGGAAAGCAGCTATAGCACTCCGAGAACGAAAAAGCTAGCTTCTACACCACAATGCTGATCGAATTTGGTTCATCATTAGTATTGAAATCTGGATTAGCCTGCCAATTATCTGACCTGAATTGTATTGAGCCATTGTAGGATTTATTAGAAAACAAAATCAGAATTTATTATGGATAACATTAAGCATATACCACAACAGGTCAATATTATAATACCACAATTCCGCAGGACAGCGAGTATAGCCTTAATAAGTAAAATAACACAGATTAAACATTTATGTATAATAAAGTTACACGAAGATAATTTAAGAAAAATAAAATTTCAATTAAGGAAACATAATATTCTAAAAAAATGATCGTGATTAAAGCGGGGAAGGCCTGATAAAATATTGATTTTGTTTTTAAAATATTGATAAAATATTGATTTATACATAAAAACAAAATAATGAAACCTAAATATCAGAGTTTTAATGTTATTTCTTAGTCAAAATTAAAAAAATATATCATGTGTTTTCATTACTTTGGTCCAAGTTACATACTATTTTTAAAATTATTCCTTACGTAAAATCATCACAGTATTTGATAGGTAAACTAATAGTCGGATGTGCTTATTGTACGATTTTTTGCCATCTTGCATGTCTACACAAAAAATTCATGACAATTTTAAAATAAATTAAACAATGAAATTGTAAGTATCTACTGCGCTTTTATTATCTAGGAGTATTTTGTACACAAAGCCATGTGTACTTCCACTACCGGAGTAAATACAAAATACTTATACTTATTAGAAATAAATAAAAAGAAACATATATTAGTGAAATCAAGCTTCAATGTGATATTTCTTAAGTAGTGTTTTACGAATATATACAAAAATAAGGCTTAATATAGTTGTAAAATAACATTTTTTTGTCGGTATCATTGTTTAAAATAAGTACGTCATATGGAAAAAAATAATCAAGATTTATTTTCGTTTTCTTCAAGTGCATTTGAGGATGAAAACTTATTTTATCGCTAGTCTAATTGTATAATAATATCACGAACCATACTTTATATGTTTATCCGATAATCAATAATTTCCTCATCGATATAAAAATTTAATAATTTATTGATGCGGATACGGAAACAGATCTAATGTGAGGGTGACGCGAATACATATTAATATCATTTAGAACTATTTAAATTAGTCATTTTATGGTATATACACTACACCATACATAGGTATATATACTAATGTTTGTATGCACCAATAAAGTATATTTAATACGTAAAAGCTTTTTTATTATCTTAAGTAAATGTCGCTTTCTCTTTGTTTTTTGATGTACAAACAAGATAATTTAATTTCATCTGAACTTAAAGAAATTCTGATAGTACTTACTTGTTCAATCCGCTGATTCAAGCTTACATAAGCACGTGTACTCGTTTTTTACAGAGGCATGAGCGCACTCACCACTCTTCATAAACCAGATTTCGACACTTTAGCACTTTTTTTCATTGCAACACATCTGAAGAAAAAACACATACACAAACAATTGTTCCGACTAACATCACAAGCCTGACCGCTTTCGCTCAGTCTGAGCAAATAAGAACTTCGCACCGGAACGACAAAACCAAAAAATAATAATATTTCACAACACACTTTTTCCGCAATACGCTTTTTCAATTTTAAATATTGTAGATAGTGAATGCGTATACGCAGAATGCCGACGTCCGACGCAGACAGCACCGAGTGGTCGAACGCGTGGCACACTCCTACCAAGACTAAAGGCGCACCGCGGCCAACCGCGACCGCATCGCTTCAAGAGGTAGGCGACTTCGACACACTTCAAGCTCCGACCTGGTACATCTACACGTCCTAGAATTGATTGTTCATTAAACTTTTGTATCTTTTCGCTGTCAGATGCTTCATTTTCATAACTGGATGGCATAGTCACTAATAAGGTATAAAAGCTGGTTTACATACAAACATATACGCAATTTTATAGTGCCCCTCTAAAATCGTCTAGACTAACGTTCACTTTCACAATGAAATGTTTAGACGATCTAGATTTTTAGACATTTTAAAAGTACAGGAAAATTCAAACATTTTGCAATACATTAGGCAATTAATGTGATTGTCAATTTTGTCGATATTTTATTACCTAAAACTTCAATACACATTATTAAATATATTCAAATTAATGTGGAAATTACTAAATTAATAACTAATTAATTTAAATTGGGAAACTGCAATTCAACACTTAATTGATGAAGTCTTAAACATTCTTTATATTATAAGTACTTAGGTCAATCGTTTTTGTTTTATGCTTACTAGATATAAAAAATATAAAAGTATGACTATATTATTACCGGAAAACCATAAATTTATTAACATATACATTTACATTTTATTACTAAACTAAACAAGAAAAGCCAAAAATGAATACTAATTAGAAATATAAAATTTATCATTAAATTATAATCCATGATGTTCTATTATAAATGGCAAATAACATAAACAGGTAAATACTAGCTAAATAAATTAGCTAAATAACTTAATAATTTATAAATTTGAATGACATTTCAATTAATATTTAATTACATTAAATTGGTACACAACAAATTAAATGGTTACAAAACATGGTAATTCTATAGTTTTACATAATTATATTAAATACATACAAATGTAACACACACGAGTGAGTACATTTCATCATCGAAATACATCTCCTCGATCCCTGCTATAGACCGCAGGTTCAAGTTCGTCTTGAAAAATATATTTATTAGTATAATGTATTTAATTATAACGTAATGCTTATCAATGTTAACTGAAGAGCCTGAGGACAACGAAATAAAAAAATCTCAGATAATAAAAAAAGGATAAAAATACGTTATTATTGCTTAAAATATAAATATACATACAAAAAGGTGAAATTACTAACAATTGTATAGATAATAAATTTAGTTTACTTAAAAATGATAGAATAGCTAATTTCGTTTCAAATATATTATGTTTATTTTAAAGTATGCGTATGAAATATGAATTTTAAGAGATAGGTACTTAGAAATGAAAATAAATGCCTTTATTTTTTTCTCACAACGACAAAAAGCTATTGTGAAAGACAGGTGTGCGTAAAACAGTAAAAACCTGTTTTATAGATCACCAGGCTCTCACCCTTACATGCGATTACATTTAGTTGGTGGAAAATATTTAAAACAGTGCAGACTGATAAGTATATCATCTACAAATAAAATATGCAAATAGTATATACGTATAAACAATTTTTTTTATAAATGTGTGTATGTTTGTATATATCGAGCCTTTACCGCCAAATTATCGTAATCGAAAATTGATCGATCGTTTTGTCAAAAAATGACTTATATGGTAAAGTATTTTAAAACTCTAACGGACCCATCACTGAAGACATTTTCCTCCAACCTTTATAATCGTTATAAAGGTATAGAAAGTGACAAAATTGTCGTGAGTACACCGTATTTTTAAAACTATAACGTAAGCGACAACAAACATTTTAATTGTAAGTGCCTTGTGTTCGATGTTTTGTATCACAAGCGACCTTACTGCTTGACTTTAAGGTGCCTACTGTAAACAATCCGGTAGTCACATTTATTTTTCGGCGAAAGTCTTGATGATATTCTTAATTATCACGTTCTTTTCGAATTGTAGCTTAAAAATAGTTTCATCTAAAATTAGTTTTACCTAACTTAATAAATTTAATTCTGAGCATAATTCAAAGGCATTATTAACATCATTACCTGCTATTAAACTTGTTCAATACTAATAATTTAATGGATTTACATAAAGAAAATATCACAAGAACAGTTAACAGCTTATCACCATTCTATTTTAGGGTATACATAATTTGCCAGTTTTCATTAATAAATTAATACAGCCTAAAACAATTTTAGAAAGTTCACTCTTTGACCAACAAGAACAAAACATATCCAGAAACTCCTTAGAGACCCATCCTATATTGATAGTGAAGATTAATGGAAACCGGCCTTATGTGATGTTAAAAAATTGTGTTGGTAAAAAGGAATACACAAAAATCTTTACCAAAACGTCTGTTGGCTGTAAAGCTACTACAAGGAAGTATGTGTAACCAAAACCTTGCAAAAATAAAAGATCTGGAAATTTTTGTGCAAATAAACTAAGTGAAAATGATCGAAATAATATTTTTGAAAATAATTAGGGGTAGGATTATGATAAAAGACAAGAAGATTTCTTGCTGTTCTATACAAAAAACTGATTGGCAAAAGAAGAGCTAGTTATAATCTTCACAAAATATCGTACGATTATTTTGTGAACTACTATGAGGAGAATATTAGCAATATCTACTTCAAACCTTAAACATATCTCAAATGTCTTTGAGATGCACCAAAGAAAATGCAAATAAAATTTTGAATACCGGGTGGTATTCAAAATTTTATTTGCATTTTCTTTAGATGGCAAAAGAACTCGTCATCCTCATAATAAATGTGATGAAGTAGAAGTCGCATAATTAAATTCATTTATAATGTCACAAAAAGGTTCTAAAGTACTTCAAAATATGAGAAAATATCGTTCTTGTACTTATATTGCATTAATTATGTATTATTATTAGCATTGATATAGAAAAAATTTTCAAAATTTCTGATGGTAAATCCTTATACTACAAGAAAATACGCATACTATAATAAAAGTATATACAAGTGGCACGAGGAATTGTTAGGTGTAGAGCGAATGCCAGTTGGCAAGTAGAAGGGTCGTAGTCAAATAGTTACAGTTGTTTATAAGTATTTGAATATGTTAGATCAAAGAGGTACCCATACTTTTGTTAATCTACATTCTGTTAGCTGTTAAGGCTTTACCTGAACCATGTAATGCAATTTCCATGTATTTTTTTTTGAAAATTGCAATAGCAATTATATCAATAAAGGTAGCCTATCTCTTTCTACTTGGACTCACAAGGACTTCACAAGTTTTACTATCAACTAAATTTAAAAATTTAATATCAAGTTTTTTTTTCAAATTAAACCGCCTTTTTTTTAAATATTTTTAATTTAAAAATAGCGGTTTTAATTTGAAAAAAATATTGGCATCATTATATTTCAATACGGTGTTGAATATGAACGTCGAAGATATACATCAAAGATCTCAACATTTTAGCATCTAAATACAAAGATTTATAGGAGCTATACAACAAAAACGTAATACCAAACAGATTCAATAAGAATATTTAAGAATGGGCATTGTTGGAAATATACGTGATGCTTTAGCTGAAATGCTAGATATGTGTGCATGATTGTGTGTATATGTGAAAAGTGCATTTGTATGAATATGTGCTTAGAACACACACACAAATGTGTGCTTATAATTATTTTGTATTTATTAAGGTTAATATAAGAAGTAACAGTGACAATTTAAGAAATTGAGGAATTTATATAATTATATAATGACGTTCGCGAAGTTAATTATTTTAGCAAAATACTCTGATTTTCAGTTGTCTTACTTATTAAGAAAGCGAAATCCTCGAATGTTATTCTTAAATATTTATAAAATTATATTAAATACTCTTTTTAGGTAAGACATTTTTAAAAATTTATTTCATAAAATTTTGCACAAAGGTAAGAAGTAAGGTCAACATAAATACTCCTATGTATATAAATAATACAAGACAAAATGACCTTGACTGTCACACTCTTTGATTGCTTGTATTATACATTTAGATTAATTAAATTAAAATAAAATATTATTTTTTTGAAAAAGAAGAGGTCGGTCACGGCGTAGTGTGACTCTGAGGTCTGGCTGAAAACGCGACCGGTTGTGGGTTCGATCTCCACTCGGAGGAGTATTTATACTTAAAAAATATTTTCACTTCCTTGCTTTGGTAAAACAAAGTGCGGCGTTGAGTTCTCTCAAATTAAGTGATAACGAAATACGGAGTGTCTTGGCACTAAGTACTTTCTGTCTACCCTGCTATGCAGGATAAAAGCGTGAAGCTAAAAAAATAAACACTAATCTTATCCCTCGTCTATCTTCATGTGAGCGTATTATGAACTTATTGTAATACACTAAACTATATTTCATGTCAGAAGTACTCGTCGGAACTATTTGCATACATGTACCTATTCAATAGCCAAAAATCATATTTGATTGTTTTAAAACAAGCGCATTCGTGTGAGGCCAGTGAATTCTATTAGTAACATATAAATATATTAGGCTAAGGCTAAGTTGTTTAGCAAATAGATCTTACACAATTTCCTTATAATAAACACGACCTTTCATACTCACATTGAAGTTTACTTTGGGATTGACAAATTCATTAAGGTGGAAATAACCTGTCTTGTGTTAGCGCAGCTCTATATGCAAGCCCGTTATTTAAATTGCCTACTTAATTTACGTTAATTTAGATCATAATAACTTTACCGAAATGATAATTTTTCGTATTTATATGACGTATGTATCTAGCTTTCCAGATCGCCTTTTATTTAGCACTTTAAAACTAATTAAATTTAATAATACCAAATTCATCTACAAGTAAATACGATCCTTTCATACAATTTCATACAAATTTAAAAATATAATTAGCACAATGTAAGATATTATGAACGCGCTTATTATGAAATGAAAAGATAATTGTTTTCAGAATCCAAATTAGCCTAAGATATGCTCTGAAAAATTTAGAAGCCGTTGTGAAAATCCTGACAAAATCGGATTAAAAATTAGGAAAAAGAACATAATTCAAATACGTAAAAAAATTACTTACTCGTAATGTTAACACGTAGTATTTTTTACACGACCTTTGCTTAATATAAATGTTAACACTTTAATTTAAAATCATTTTGTTTTGCTTATTTACATTAACTTAAAACTTACAAAGTTTATGATTCTAACTAAAAGAAATTAATAGAGGCCGATCGTAGCGCAGTGGGACAGCGTCTCACTGTAAGCGCAGGTTTGATTCCCATTCGGAGAAATGCTTATATATAAATTATTCACATCTTCTCCGCTCTAGAGAATTCCGCCACTCAACACGTAATATCTCTAATTTGGCGGAAAGCGGAGAATGAAGTATCTTGTCTATCCTACTATGCGGGATAAAAAATATACATCATTCACGTACCAAGTAAATAAAGTTCTAAAGCAAATATCAGATTTCTTTATAATCACTTCACAATTTAGTGCAACTTTCTTAGAAATCCTCAATCTCGTAATAACTTCGTCATTCGTTCGCCGAGCTAAGAGTAAACAAGCAATTACTTGATATAAATCTTTTATGTGTACTATGCGGTTTTCTTGTTGGGTAGATGTCCTTGCATTTTTAATGAGGCGGTTAAGCGAAGTTAGTAAAGGAGATCTACTTACATAACAAATATGTATTAAAATCAAATATTGTTTGATTATTATGTATTATTACACTTTGATTATCAAAAATGTGCTTTTGTGGACTTCCACAGATTTTATTTTCAAATGATACAGTATAATTTTGTGATGTCAATTTATGACCCAAGAGAAAAAATGCTTATATACTATCGTATCGTCAGCCAATTGCAGTCCACTGCTGGACATAGGCCTCCCCAAGTTTGCGCCAAACATCCCGGTCCTCCGCAACCCTCATCCAGCCCGCTCCGGCAACCTTGCGTATGTCGTCAGTCCAGCGGGCCAGAGGGCGTCCTACACTACGTTTGCCAAGACGCGGTCTCCACTCCAGGACTCGTCTGCTCCAACGGCCATCGGTCCTGCGACAGACGTGACCGGCCCATTGCCACTTCAGCTTACTGACTGAGCTACGTCGGTTACTTTAGTTCTCTCACGGATAACCTCATTCCTGATTTTATCCTTGAGAGAGACCCCGAGCATAGCTCGCTCCATAGCTCGCTGAGCGACTTTAAATCTGTGGACCAGCCCTACTGTCAGTGTCCACGTCTCGGCAGCGTATGTCATTACAGGTAGGACACATTGCTCAAAAACCTTCGTCTTTAAGGTTTGCGGAATTGTTGACGTAAGGACTCGACGGAGCTTGCCAAATGCCGCCCAACCCAACTGAATCCTCCTATCCGCTTCCTTCTCGAAGTTGTGTCGGCCAAGTTGTATTGTCTGGCCTAGGTAGGTGTAGTCCTGTACAACTTCAAGAAGAACGCTTATATACTATTCAAAAATGCTTATATACTATTTGTTATAAACACTGCAATACTCGACACAAACAATGTAATACTCAGAAAAAACATCAATGTTCAATATTAGTATATTGAACTGTGCTGTATCAGACATTTATGAATATGGAACATCAAATAAAAAAACTGTCATGTATTTGCTATTTCTGCATACTAAGTAGTTTACATATTTTGATGCAATACACTTAAGGTCGTGATGTTTTTGCTTTGTGACCTTAAATATTAATCACGCTTTAAGTTTTAAGTAATGTTAATTTTTCGTCTGCTTTCTTAAACTTAATTTTAAATTTAATATTGAAATTAATACTGAAAATTTGGTTCATATTAGAACGTACCTAAAATAATAGTTTAGGCTGATGTTATTTATATGTGAACTATAATAAATAAAGAGGTAGAAAACTATGTAAAAAATATACATTTAATTTAGAGTATTTTGTAAAAAATTACTTGTAGTTTTTTATACTTTATTTCAAATTGAATTCAAATAGTTTTGAGTATCGCAAAATTAAAATAATAAAATAAGCAAAAAGGTAGTAATAATTAAATAAGCAAAAAGTAGTAGGTAATACAACTACAAAAAATTTTAACATAAAAGCTTGTATACAAAAAACATACTGGAATAAAGCTCACAAATTATTAATACCAAAATTAATAAGTGAAGAGTGAGTAAGACCTATCGTCTCATTAGATAGATGTTTTAAGTGACGGTAGTATCCACTTCTTAAAAGCTTTTCATTTTATACATAGCATCATACCTTAAAAATGGCAACAAAGTAGTAGGATAAGTAGTAGGATAAGTAGTAGGATAACTTTTTTTGGTTTTTATATATTTAAACAAAACCCAACCAAAGAAACAAATAAGTATGTAAATTGAGTAATTTACTTGATATCTATATAATTAGGTATGCCACGATATTATAATTTGTACTATATAGTTAAGTTATTGTAAATTAATATACACAAGGAAGGCAACCTTTGAACTGTGACAATAAAATAACACGCCATAAAATGCGCAAATAACAAATAAACCTATTACAAAAGCGTTACATACACCTTTAACACAGCTACATATATATTGATTGTGGCATGTTATTCCCCTGTGCATTTGAATATTCACGCCTTAGTTCCTTAAGATATCAGCCTCCCTTTTACGCCACATTACCTTTGGGACGACAGTTTCAATTGACGTCATGGGATTTTACAAAGTCGCTATTTATATATAATATTACAGGTCGAGTATTAAATATGTACAGTTATTGGAAACGTTTATCACGTGAGACATTTACAGATAAATGGCACACCTTGTGTACGTTAGTACTATATAATGTATGAAACCACAATGTAAGTGTGAGTAGCAGTGTATGCGATAATAATTCTTACAAGATCTTATATTTAACAGAATTTTAGCTACTTTTTTATTACGAGGAATTCATATGTGAAGAATAATTTCGGGTAAAGCAATATTGGTCAAAACTTATAAAAGAATTGTATTCATTAGCACTTTTTGACGATTTTTGCAAATATAGACTTTTCGAAGTTATTTACAGTAGTCAGTAGACATGGTTACACTTTATTATTATGTCATGTCTTTGTACATCTAATTACATTCCCGAATTAAACCATTTTTACTTATTTATTTAGGTAATTGTTATCATTTACTAAAGACACTATCTACTTTGTGAGCTATTAGTAATTCCTAGGGAAAAGACGACGTAAAAACAGAAACAATTTACCATAAATTGTACGAGACATGCGAGCCTCGGCCTTGCCCTTTCTAAGCACTCTATAGTTAAGATAAGTGGCTTCTTACACGACAGTCCCAAGTATACTGTAGTGATACCAGGCACCAGCCATACAACTGACAAAATATCTAGGTTTTACCTAGTAATTGTTGTTTGTTCTTTTTGATTACCTTTTCATGCGAATATGAAGCGAAGAATATTAAATCCAATTACTTTGCTAATTGTACAATGCTGCACTTTAATTTTTAAATAGAATCACTTAAACAATTTAAATTTAAAATGTTAACTTTAGATTAAAAATATTTTCTTAGTGAAAGTATATTCTTCTATACAAGTATACTATAATACGTTAATGTGTGGCGTTAAAAATTGTTGATGCTCATACGGAAGGCTAATCACGGTTGTAAACTTATTGTAAAGTTAATTTAAAAAAGCAGCAGCTATTGATTTTTTTTCAGAATTACCTTCCAAGCTGGTGGACGCTTCTAGAAAGAATACGAACAAAAGGATATTGATATACTGATTATATATTTCTTTAGCTTCACGCTTATCCCAAGACACTCCGTACTCTGTTTTCTGCTGAATTGGCTCCTTGTCTTTCCAGAGCGAGGAAATGAAAATAATTTCATATAATCTTTTTCATTTCTTCGCTTGAGTGGGAATCGATCCACAACCAATCACGTTTACAGTCCAGACGCTGTCCCACTGTGCCATATCTTTAGTATATAATAATATAACGACTTCAAAAGTGAAAATTTGTCGATGCTTAATACTTTTCGTCGAAATATTATGTTTTCTTGTGTTGAATAATGGCTTTAGATAATATAATTCGACCTCATTTAATGATTGGATAGACATTTCATAACTGTTTAGTATTGACCAATATCTTAACTAGGTATATCCTGAGCATTTCATGTAAGATTTGAATAAAACCTTGTAAAACTCGTTTTTACTTCACAATTTAATTTAAACTTGTATTTTTTTAAAAAATTGATAAATTATTAAAACTTTTTTAATAATTACGCCTAAAACTTAGTGAAATTTTATGTGTGTTTTAATAAGCTAAAAATAAAACAAAAAACGAAGCCTTAAAATTGCTATATCTAAAAGTATTTTGTTATCACTCTCATCCTTCTGACGAGGAAATAAGCAACGAATATACTATTTTAATATTAGGTCTGGACACGTGTTAGTTTTCACACAAAAAAAGTAGAAATAGGAAAATAAAAAGCAACATTAGAGATAATACTTATTTATTTAAGGTACAGATGGCCGACGCTTATCTCTTAGATTATATATAATCTATTGCCTATATTGATCGCACATAAACATATATTTACAAATATAGGCAATTAAACACGTGTGGAAAACGAATTAGCAGCATCCTTAAACAATGCACATATGAATCATTTCAATATTAAAAATAAAATAAGACTCGACACAATAATATATTTACACGAATATTAATATTTAATTCATATTATTATTATAAAACTAAATTGTATCAACATTTATCACCAACGAACCTGTATTGTATATATTTAAAGTAAATATCACAACGATAAGAACATTATGGAAATTATATAATAAATTAAGAAATTGAGAATTAATTATAGCGTTAGACCGAAATACAGGACTTAAACTGGGAATATCTAAACTCAGTCGCTTCAAATAACATAATTGTTCGTTTTAAGCTTAACTTACAAACTATTTTACATGTTAAAGCTTCTTTGATTTACGAACTTAAGCTCGGAATTATTAAGGAATGTATGGTATACTAGTTATGCTACACAGAACGCTGAGACCTCGGTGTACCTCATAATGAAGGAAATGAGATTACGTTAAACATATTTACTATTATTGTTTAAAATTGAAAAAAAAAGCGAGAATACTCTTGATAATTTACAATTTTTAAACTAAAAGATCGAAATTTTAATATAGCAAAATGATATTATTTATCATTAGTGTAAGAATAATTAAGAACGTCAACGAATAGTGGCACAAATATTAAGAACAATAAAATTATATAAACGTTTTAAAAGTTTTAAGCAGTCCACAATGTTACCCATATTTTTTTTATTTGGCAGTAGTAGCCAATAAAATTATCTTAGTTTTGCCACTTTTCTAGTGACTGCTTTTTTATTCTATTATTCGATAATTGAATATGGACATTTATAATAATAAATTATTTACAAGTGTCGTATGGCCTTTTCTGTATGTTATATTACAAAATCAAAATCTAATAACAATGTCAAGACCTAAAATTATTTTAATTTCTTGTTAACATTGACTTTTAATAAAAAAAATAATGAACATGAATAATTCACAAATTAATAGTTATCAATAATCATTATATAATGATTAATTTAATCATAGATTACAATATTATTTCATAAATAATGAATGACATGAAATGTGTTTTTCATTCAACAAATTTCAATTTTACGAGCAAATTGATGTTGAAATAAATGTGATAAAGTTCAATTCAATTTTAATTTTAGAACTTTTAAATAAAGTACAAATATATATTTACTATATATTATAAGTTTTTTAGTCAATTCTTATACTAATCAGCCATTTTGTGTTCAATGAATGCTAATGGAATTAGGCTTTTAGCGTAATTTGATTAAAATTGAGCTATCGGTTTGAAACGAAAAGAACGCTAGAATAATCACAGGATATATACCAAGAACTAGCTAACTAGTTCATGGCGAGATGTTTTTATTTTATATATTTAATTCATTTTTTAATGTATTTCAAAATATGATGAAGATACAAAATCACAAATTAATAAAAATGGCACCATATGTAAATTTATCAAAAATCATTGCAAAGTTTTTTTATATATATAAAATAAAAAAGTGACTGTCTAAGTAATTGATCAAGGCACAAGTGGTACCGCTAGATCTATAATAATTTACATTCAAGTTTATTTAAATACATAAGCTAAGACTAAATTTCGTATTGTAGAAATTTTCTCTTAAAAAAATAAAATTTGAGATAAAACTTCCTATAGGGATAAAATAGCTTTTTTTTCTTAGTAATAAAAAGTACACGTGGAGTCGAGGTGGGATACTGGCTCTATAATATATGTTACAGTAGAAGTTCTGGTCCCAGGAAGAATAAAATAAATTGCTAAGCATATAGTGTCATGTGTGTTTTTGCAAAAACAATCTTTGTTTAGTCTGGTTGATCACTAAACATAAATCATAGCCTTAATTCTAAGTACACCTTAATAAATCTGTTGTACTACTACTCCACTCAGTGGAAATAGTAGGTTTTCATAGCCAATTTTCTTAACTAACAAATGCCTAAGGCCTTGTTTTTTTAATGATATCGATATTAACAAATATTTCAAAGGTTTGTCTCGTAATTTATTATAAATCATTTTCACAGTCTTATATTTAAAAATGATAAATACGACTGTTTTTTTTTTCATCGATATTCACTAGACCAATGGCACAAGAACAACACCATATAAGGACCCTAGTATTGATAAACCTTGTTTATATAAAGATACCTCCTATAAAATTGAACAGGAAAGTATACAATATGCAGTGATTAGTATATAAAAGATTACATAAGTACCGCATAGACGGGTGTCGAATGGTTTCGGTAGTCCGTGTGTATGACAATGTCCAGGAGCAGCGTGTCAGTCCGGTCAGTCCAGTCAGTAGTGGTAGTCGCGTCGGCCGGAGCGGCGCGGCGGCCCGCTGTCGTACTCGTAGAAGTTGGACTGCGGGCGGAAGCCCGCCTTACTGTTGAAACCGGCTGCTGGCCGCCGACTGTCACCATATAATATCATTTAGATTCATTTTAGTATAAAATAAATTACTTAAATATCAAATAATAATAACATTTATTTAGATCTAAATATTACGTGACAATAAAATGGACGAATACAATGTCATATTCACAATTATAACTTTGAAATGAACATGTCTCTTTAAATATTAAATGTCTACCTACTTGAAAGAATAAAATAAAAGACGATACACGAGCGATACTATGCGCGTATTTGCTAAGTACATGAAGGACATGACAGGGGGCAAGAGAGGTCGTTTCATTAAGCATATACATATATGTATGAATAAAACAGACTGAGGATTTAATTTAATAAAAGAACAATAAATGTAATTACAACAGCTTTCATAGTTTAAGTTGTCGGTTCTTTAGGCCATTGAAGACTTATATTAAATCACTCGGTATGTTTGTAGTTAATTTACTCGAAAAGATAACTAATGCTATCTATATACACATTTAGAATATTTTACATGGTAAATGTAAGAATAAGATAGTATAAGTATAATATACAACAGAAATATGACAGTTCATGATCGAAATCCTGGCAAAGCTAGCAATTACAGTACAAATACTCGCATCTTACCGCCCGCGGCACGAAATGAACAGAACGGGTAGTTAAAATAGTTATTTTGTTGACAGATTACTATAACATTGCAATATTATAATTATTAGTATTTAGAAATATTCTTAAATATCTATATTTTATAGTCATTATGGTATCTATTAAAACCATGAAAATTAAAAAATTCTGTAAAAACTCAAAACATTTTTTGTCCCGTATAATTAGTGTATTTGATTGCAATTTAGAGGAAATAAAATATTGTAAAATTACATAAATCAACTTGAAAATTAGACTTTGCTATAAAATATAATATGATATTCAAATTTTAACATTATAAATGTATACATATATTGAAATCATTCTGACCACAAAAAAGCTACCGACCAGTTCATTCTTTTTCACTTGTACAACCGGTTGCATATTTTTTTAATTATTCAAATGTATATAAAAGTTGACGACTTCATTTTGTGTTCAATTCAATTTAATCAATACATGCTTACATGACGCGATTGTTATGAGTTCAGATCGACATACAATATATAACTAATAAAATATTTAGATATATTAAATAACAAGAATTCGAATTCGAATACCAAAATATACGCGATTAATCCGTTTAAAACAGTTTCATTTATAATGTATTAAAAAAAATGTGACGTATATCCAGTTACATATGAAGCTATGGAGTAGATCTTGTTTAACGTAAAAAAATAAAAAGATCAAAAAAAATATAATTAATATAAAAAAAAATATTTGTTATGAATTTCCGTATGAAGATGAAATTTTATAGCCTTGCACCCAATGTAAACAAATACAATGAAACAAGAATAATTTTAATTAAGCCTCAGTTAAAAACTAATTAAAGCTTGATAGTCGATCTTTACAGGACGTACCTGACATGCTTTACTTTTACAATGAAACAAATAAGGAGGTTATTAATACTTTATGAATTCCATGTCCAAATATGACTTTTAATTATTATATCCATTCAAATATTCAAATATTTAAATATTATTTCAACTGTTTGACTCTTTTGTTAATAAATACTAATAGGCTCATAAAATGTTACTGATTAAATTAAGAATTAAAGAATATAACAAACAAATAAGAATGTCATTTTATTGTCTTCTATTACTTAAAAAAGATAGAAGGCAAGATTGTCGTCGATCCATTTTCTTCTTTTATACTTCTTTTAAACATATTTAGTGTTGATAATGAACTCTATTTGGTTTATCCAGATAACAAAAATGTTTGAAATTAATAATCCTTTTAGCAATTTTACAGGACCGATTTTATACGACACCAATAAAACTTTTACCAATAAAAAAAATATAATCGAGTATGCATGTCTATTAATATAATTTTACATAAACGAAAGTAATTATCATCTTAAAAAAATATTTTCTTATAAAATTACTACTTATAATTGAATACGTTTCACTACGTCTACGTACAATTATTATTGTTATCAAGCCCTTGAATAAATTTAAACAAGCAAGTGTTTTTGCAACGTACAGTAGTTGATTGGTTTGACCTTTATCTATGTGTATTATATTCTATCACATGGATTATTAATTGATATTTTTTGTCCTGTTTGTTGTTTTTTTTATTGCATAATATATATTTTTTGAACGAGGCAATATTTTCAAGAATGACATCTTCCTGTTTTCCGAATGATGGAATTTTAGTACAATGTAAATATAGTTGAACAATATAAAAATATTAGTTAAATTTAATATATTGTCTTCATCTTGTTGTAATTGAATCTTAACGCCTCGCGTTGTCTTATCAGAGCTCAAAGGAGGATCGCGTTAATAAGCAAAAGCATTTGGTCAAGTATCCTACTGAGCAACGACGACGTCAACGGTAACTTTTGTTAATTTAGTTTAAATGATAACTTTTGTATATTTGTAATAATTAATATTTTTTATTGTTATTTTTATTCATATTTTTTTACTGATTGATTAATCATCTTTTTACTGTTCCTAGTTTTAAAACGTTGAATATTAGTCGAAAGAACACCATAATATATTTAAGTCAGAAATGTCTTTATTTTCTGTCTTTCATTGCAAATAAGATGTGAACTCATAACAATCCGATATGGGTAGTATAACTGAAACTTAGAGGGAAAACCCCATTATACTAAAATTATACAAACGAATCATGAAATTTGGAGTATTTAAAATAAGAATAGAGAAGTAATAAATAGAGAAGAATTTATATTGATGAAAACTAATATTTTTAATAAAAATATATTAAATAATTAATAAAATAGATAATACATACATAGTCAAGTTCATCAAATATTTTTATATTAATGATAGTGTGCAACTTTTTAGGCGTTAATTTCATTTAACATCCAAGTTAAGCATTAAATTTCAAATTTATATTGTAACAAGCAAGTCACCTGTCGCTCCGTTCTTCGTGGAGCACTTGCGTGTGTAGGTGTTGGTGGCCGGTGTTAGTACGGCGTACCTGCCCTATCTGTACCTCGCTGAGTTTCTCTCTTCGAGCACTGGAATTAATATAACTGTTAGATTCTGTTTCAAATTCTATTGTATATTCATTAAATTAAAGGATGACTACTTTAGCTAGTATATTATTAACGGCAGGCGCCACTTTGCTTATCACCAAATTTTCATAATATCCCCTTGTTGAAATCAGGAGAAATGAAATAAATGAAAGGGACGATTTAAAATTTTGATTATTAGATTTTCATATTCATAAAAACTATTAATTAAATAAATAATGAATTTAACTGCTAATCTTAGTTTTTTGATTTGTCAAAAGGCATTTGTTTTTTGACTTGTCAAATATTATCATTATTTTTATTTTTACAATTATGAAAATAAAGCGCCGTCAAATATTTTTTGTGGCATTTAACTTCCTTTTATTTTACTTTCCATTGGTGCCACAACTCAAAAACTTTTGTAAATATAACAGAAGTATGTTCCTAAGAAGTATGTTCACTTTTAGGACAGTAATGTCGTAAATACTTAGTTTAAACAAAACTGCTCATAGCTGATATATAATAATATTTTCTGTTATATGTTTGTTCTATGGACAAGAATAATAAACAATATAATTTAAAGTTATAAATGATCTTTATTGATTACGTTCATTTTTTTTGTTAAGAACAAAAAATCTGCTGTTACGATAAATGTATGTATATGATAATCACTTCTTGTTATAACAAGTATCAATTAATTTATTATTATTATAATTTATGCCTTCATAGTAAGGTTCTAATTTATTAAATAAAAACATGGCTATAAAACATGGCTTATAAAAACAATATCACTATTTAAATATTTATGAATATGTTTTTTACAATAATTACACATGTATATTATAAGAATTACTTTAAATTTTGCTGTATCTCCTCATAATTGACATAATGACCATTCGGGCCCCACGCAGTGTCTACTGCCTGAAACAAAAATATTTAATTGCAATAGATATAAAGATCTACACAAAACTCTCTATAAATAAATATTAATTAAGTAGACAAAATTTATTATAAAGGAATATCAGAAAGAAAATAATTGTTTCCTTAACTTGTACTTAAAGTAGTAAGTCTAAAAAGACCATTCAAACAAGATTGTGTTATCTAATCTTGACAATTTAATTGTTAAGGTATACATAGAAATTACATAGTGATACATTTAGGCTCTAAAGTGTTATTGAAATAGTATTATAATGTGAAATAAATATATTCGTAGCGTCGGCTCTAGTGTGACGTCGTCAGATTCTAAACGTGGGTTCGATCCCCAATCGGGGGAGTGATTATATTTGAAAATTATTTTCACGTCCTCGTTCTGATTAGACAAAGTGCGGCGTTGAGTTCTTCCACCACACAACACATAAATGTCTCGTTTTCGGTGAAAGTGAATTATGGAGTTACTTGCCACTAGGTACTTTCTATCTACTCTGCTATGCGGAATAAAACCGTGAAGCTAAAATGAAAAATCGGAAGTCTGTCTATATCGTTGTTCTAGTAACAACAAGTCTGTTTATATATTTTACTATTTATAATTTAGTAAGTACCTGGTTGCGAGTGTCTGAATAGGGCGCGGGCGCGGGCGCAGTGCGGTGCGCGCGCGGGGCGTGTCCGCTGCGCCTCTCTGACCGACTGCTACGTTCAGAACTGCTTTGTCTTGACCCTCTTTCCTCACTGTTCAATTAAATAATTATCATAAATACATATTATTTGTGGTTTTATTTCGTTTTTTTTAGTTTACATTTAAATTGTTTATTAGAAGTTTAAGCAGAACTCGGAAGTTATTTAAATATATTATTAATAAGTAATAATATATTTAAATAACTTCCGAGTAAAACAAATTAAGCTACTAATATAAACAAAATCAATAGTATGTATTTTGGTAGAGCTTAATTTTAGGAAAGATTTATTTTTACTGAATTTTTGTGAAAGACACAACCGGTTGCGTGTGACTATAGTCACACGCTGTCCCACTGCGTATTCATATATAATGAAAAACATAAATGAGGCGGTATACACACCGCGCGGGCGCGGGCGGCGCCGGTGTCCCAGCGTCAGCGTCGTCGCGCTCTCGGCGCTCTAGCGCTTCACGCGACAGCGACTTCTCAGAAGCGCGTCCCGGCTGGGATCTCCCATACACCTCAGTTTCAGTCTTCTTGTGTGGTTTTCCGATTCTATCAGTTGATATAGTTTAAATATTGTTTTGTTTTATAGTTAAAATAATTCAGAGGTTATAGAGGAGATGAAAGAAAATCATTCTTTCATCTTGTAGTCAAATTTAAATTAATAAAAATATTTGATCGTTTTGATTTACGTCTTGATGTTTTAATTAAGAGCTGTCTGATTATACACAAAATAGTTGTAGATTAATGAAGACATTTATTTTTTAGAAAACTTATAAATATGAACACAGTGAGATTCTATTAAGTGCAAAGAATTTCAATGTAAATATTTTTGAAAAAACGTATAAAAATTTGAACGCAACGGGACTCAAATTTGCGCGTTTTGGATACCGTCTAAGCGTTTCGACCCCTAAGCCATTCGTTCTAGTACCCGCTGCCTCGAAATTCTTATACGTTTGTTACAACCTATTTATGTAGTCAGCATCCCTATAGAGAGATTTTTACAAATTTCTACTAATTGAAGATTGTTAAGATCGTTTAATAAGAGAGACTACTATTTTATTTTAATATTTACTAGTTTTAAAGTGTTATTCGACACAGGATTAGAAAACATTTTTGAAAAAACGTATAAAAATTTGAACCCAGCGTTTGATACCGTCCAAGTGCTCTGACCGCTAAAAAATTAGACTTAGTGGTCAGAGCGATTGGACGGTTTCCAAATTGCGAGTGTGAGGTCCAGTCTTGTTACGTTTAAAAATTTTACATACATTTACCTAAAATATTTCTATAAAAATAGTTTAGCTATCTTCTTAGATTTCATAAGATAAAAGTCTATCGATGTGCACAGTTATGTACAGCAACAGCAATATCCCCATAATAGGCGATAAATAGAGAGAGTAAACATATAACAAAAATAATTAAAATAAGTGTTACCTGAACATTGTAGACAGTGACTTGAGCAAAGACGGTTTCTTATGAGATAGTGAGGACTGTTGCGGTGAACCGCGCACTATCGTCTCGGGCGCCGCGTTGTCGTCCGTCAGCCAATGTTTTAAAGCTATAATAAAATACCCTTTAAAACTTAAAGAATGAATCATAAATATGACGATATAGTCCTAGCATAAAGTATATAATATAGTCTCTAAAATAAAATATGTTTCCTATTTAATAATCTATGAATTATATAACATGAATTTCATGATATTTTGGCTCCTCTCCCGTCGTTGGCATAGCTAGTCCTTATTGTGAGTCCATTTTTATCACACACGGTCACACTTTGTTGACCCCATTGCTTCCCCTTAACGTATAACGTAATTAATGAATGGCCCCTTATTAAGAGTTTTTAACCCAATTAGTAATGTATTGAATATTTGTTATATTTTTATTTTTTACGCTTTAAAATTATTGATGGTACTCACGTGGGTGCGCTCGCGCATATATCGGCTCGTTACGGTTGGGGTTTCTTTGAGTTTCTTGTATCGCAGTCTGTAGAGATTCTAAGCTTGATGACTTTCTCATGCCTAGTGATGGTCCAACTTGCATTGCTAGTAATAAAAAATTTATTCAGAAATTGAACTGATTTTAAACACATTGATAAAAAGTATTGTATTAGTAAATGTAAGTTGAACCAAAAAAATAAGATGATGTGTGTGAACGCGCACCATTGATGGCTTTGTTCTCCTTAATCTTGCGGTAGGTGCCGGTGGCGCGCGCGTCGAGCGCGGCGTGGCGCTTCTCCGACATGGAGCGGCGCCCCACCGCGTCGCGGCTGAACGCGTCCGCGCCGCCCTCGCTGCCCGACTCGCCCGCGCTGCCTCTGTGGATAATCAGGGACAGTCTAGTGTCAACAACCGCCGTGGACAGCTCGCTAACTCTACGGTATGCTCTACCAGAGGGGTTATCGAAAATATTTTTATTTCCTAGTGGAAATCTAAACCGCAATCGTGCGCTTACAATCAGTTATATTTCCAATGCGCCGCTGCGACCATATCGCAGTTATATCGTGAAATCTAAATATTTATATTGATAAAGCAGATTTAAAAATAATGCTATTTAATATTACATAATATTGTTGTATGTTATCGTGTCAATATTTAAAATTTTACAATTCCTAAAATTTTACGCTTAATCTACAAAAAGAAACATTGATAATTACCTAGTCGTACCATAATCCTCTTCAATAATAACATTATGGTGTGCAGGCGGAGATCTAGACATGTGAACATGGCCTAAATTTTGTCTGTAATGGTGACCATTCACTGGAGCGTCCATTTGCGTCGCCATATAATAACTTTCGTTTCTTAGCCCCGTCAGTCTATCTATGACGGGATTCCATCCGTCCAGTCGACTCCATTCGAAGCTATCCCGTTTACTATCATGAGGTATCGTTTCTTTATCCCTTTCCAAGTAACCTTTGCTATCATCCGACTGGTTGGACACCCAGCTATTGTTATTATTTATAGTGACTATTGAAGCGTGTTTCTTATTCGTTCTATTGTCATCTTTAGTTTCATGTTTTTGGTAGTCAGTTGATTTGTTCTCTTTGTCGTTAGTAGTGTTGTATATGACAGTGTTGAAGTTCTGAGAGTTGCTGTTTTCATTTGAATTCGTCGTGTCGTTGCCGTTGGGCGGCGTATCGTCTTTCCACCTCGCCAGGCTGTCCATGCTGTCTGTAATTGCAAAAATTTTGGTAAAACAGACATTTATATAAACGAAAATCGTTGCAAGAAATAATTAACACACATACACATAAGTTAAATATCTTTAGGACATAATTTTTCGAAAAATGTTTCACCATTTATTTACAACTTTACAGGAATTAGTTATATAATGCAAAATGAGACAAAAATTAAACAAAATATATATGGCGCGTAACGGAAAATCGTTACTTAAAAATAAAGATTGCGCGTAACCAAAAAACGTCATATTTTTTTCCATTAGTATAAAATTTCTCCTATCTTTCGATAGTAAAGTTTCACTTACAAACAATTTATTTTGCTATATATTGTTTAATAATTAAATTACCAGTTCGCCGGGCGATAGTAAGCGATATACTGCCGCGGACGTTCGGTCGCGCGTGTAGCAACGCGCGTCGCAGCGTCTCCATGGCGTCGGCGTTGGACTGCCCCACTAGCGACACTCCGTTCACGCTTAGCAACTGGTCGTTTGTGTGTAACCTGTAATAATGACCATATAAATACAGTTCAAATATGTATCGTAAATGTACATTATCTTTATGTATAAGCGAGAAAAATGTGTAATAACGCTAGTTCTGGGTTTCATTTCTTATTGGGAATTAACTTATATTTAAAAAGATTTTCATTAATTTACTCAATCATTAATCAAATAACTTAACACAACCGAACCTGGCTAACTTTCTGCATTTTTAATTCTGAGTACCAGCTAATATAATGAAATTCTGAAGCTGGTCTCTTCTCAATTCTAAATCTGTATATATGCAAATAGTTACTCTTAACACTAAGCGAATAGGGGCGCATTCTAATACAGTAATTGCAGGACGTAAATTCACATCAGCGACAAATAGAAATAGAATTTAAAATGACGTGAATTCACGTCAGCGCCAACAAGAAGTAGAAATGGAGATGACGTAAATTCACGTCTGCAAATCATTCATACGAAATATTTAAAAAGCAATTTAATGAAACTCAATATAAAAATAGTTTAATTATTACTACCTTCCATCTCTAGAAGCTGCACCTCCATGTAGTACGGATTTGATAAAAATGCCTAAATCATGAGGTTCCGGTCCAACAGTTACTTTGCCTTTTACGCTAATACCAAGACCTGCTTTTTCAGAGTCGTGGACTGGAACGTCTAGCCTTAAGATCAGTCTATTTCTGAGGCCAAGCAACTGAAAAAAAAACAAGTTTTACTACATTGAACGAGGCATATTAGTATTAACAAATAATTTATAAAAAAATTTATTATTTCTGATGAGAACTACCTTTTAAGATGTAATAACAATATATTTCTTTTAGTTTGTTAGTGGTAGAATTAAACACTGTAAGTTGCCATAATAGAGCTAGGAAATTTAAATAATTTATATTCAATCATACTCTAAGGTAAATCGAACCCATAACCATACCATTTACAACCAAACCAAATTTTCTTTTAATTTTATTTATTATAAAAAGTCAAAAACCAAGTGTTAAAAAATAAAAAAAAACACGTACCGAATTAGAAGAAGAATTAAGAGCATCCTGCATAGCACTGTCAAGAGATCTTTCATGTTCCTTCAACAAGTCATCTTTGCTTGAACTCTTCGGTATCCTGCCCCGCATCGAGTTCTGATTGATTGCGTTCACCATACTGGTCACGCGGCCATTTTCTTGCTTGCTAGTTTCTTTTACTTGTATGGGTGTACCTATTGGTTTTTCTGTGTACTTGTTTGGACTTATGGGCGGTTCTATTTTCTGGGAAATAATAATAAAATGTTACTTTTTTTTTTACTAATATTTTGTTATAAATATTACAAACTTCGTGATGATTGTTATATGTTTGTTTGTCATTCACGCTCATATTACTTAACAGATTAGAATAATATTGTAGTACCTATGAAGTAATGATAAATAATAGATACTAAGATACTTTCTATCCACACACCATGCGGACGAAGCCGCAAGTAAGAAACCTAATGATAATGTAAATTATTAGACATTACTTCTGAAATAGATTCTTGATAAAAATGATATTTTAAAAGCATAACAGTTTACAAGCGCGATACCTGATCGCGCTGCGCGGCGCGCTCCACGACGATGTCGACGGCGGCGTCGGGCGGCGTGTTGCGCAGCAGCGCCACCACCTGCTGCTGCGTGCGGCCCGCCACGCCGGCGCCGTTCACCGACACCAGGCGGTCGCCCGCGCGCAGCCGCCCGTCCGACACCGCGGCGCCCTGCACCGGACTTTATATGTATTTTATCCCGCACAGCAGGGTAATCAGAATAAACTTAGTGTTAGACACTGGATACTTTTTATTTCTCACTTAAATTAATACACATTGTGAAAATTTTTAAACTAAACAAGATAAAAATTATGGGCCATCATAAGAGCGACAAGAGCGGGCTAACCGAACTAAGACGACACAAATAATAAAATAAATTGTATATAATACATTTCATATTATATATATGTTTGAATTAAAAATACATATAAGTAGTACTAAGTCGTTATTAATTCTAAGAGTTAAAAAATACTTAAATTCTTATACAATATGAATATATCAGATTTCAAATTCTTTGTTCTACTTTAAATCTATAATCTTGTCGCTATTAAAATTATAATAAACATTGTACAAGTAAAAAAATGTTATATTCATTCGTATAAGCCTGATAATTAGACGCCAAATACAGTAAAAATAGTTTACTAAGCTTATAAACGATTATTTCTCAAATATCGAAAAAACAATACAAACCTTAGGTAAAATATTCTTAATATAAATAGGACAGTGTCCACCGGTGGGGTTATCGCGCGTAGTGATAGTGAAGCCTAGCCCCTTCTCCCCCTTGACCAGTGTGACGGCAACTCGCTGCACTCCACCCGTTGGCTTGCTCGGACTCACCGGTACTTCTGTACCGGATATCGCTCTCTCACTGTTACCCGCTATAAATAAAAAAAATAGATAAATAAAATATATACATGAAGACAGTATAAAATAAATTGAAAAATAGAATTAGAATTTAAAGAGGGTAACGGTTATATGTTTCGAATGAATTATCTATTCATATTTAATCCAGTCATTAGATTTGCTTTCTGCATATACATCGACATTAGGTTTGCTTTTATTTCACACTAAGTACACATGTAAATGTAACTGTAAAAATGCAATTATTGTATTGATTACCTCCAGGTTCATACAAATATCAACATTCTTTAGTTGAGCAAAGAAGTTTTTCTTTGGCAAGAAAAAACACTTAAATTTTACATATCATATGAAACCCTTACAGCGTGTTTCCTAAAAGCTAACCATGAATAGCAGGGCTATCCAATCAAAAGCTCACATATATATCACTATATTAATTATTCCAAGAAAGATAAACATATAATCAATTTGTTTTAAAACCTTCAGTTTATTTAAATGGCAATAAGTTAGCTTAGGACAGCCTGATTTTACACATTTTTTAAAGTAACTATTTAGTTTTACATTACATAATATTTCCATAAAGGATAGAATGTTAATTGCTTACTTTCAGGCAATAAATCCAAGGGACGTTCCTGCACTGCAGGTGCTGTAACATTGACATTATTTACTCCAGACACCCAACGGAGCATGTCTTCTACTCTGAAATTTATATTTTCATGTTAATATGTGTACATTTCTTTAGTCTCATAGTCAGAGTATATTAATATATATTTAACACCACTTAGTTTATACATATTTAAATAACAATATTTTAAAAAATGTGCCATACAAGTATGTATTTTATACATAGTTACTATATCTATTATCTTAAGTATGGAGATGAATAAATATTAAAATATAGGTGCTTTTATGTTAAACTTACACATAGTCGTTTGACTCCAAGTTAGGCAGAACTTGTACTACGGTGACTTGACAACTAATAAAAATATACATATTATTTGAAATACATATATAATAAACTTTACCTAAGCTGTCAAAGCCACTATAAACCACAAGACCAACAACATAACTAGATTTTCTTAAGCATTTACTAAAAATATTATTTCCAACTAAAGCTATATGATAACAAGCTTTTTTTTACTAATATAAAATTTAATACACTACAGACTGCCCCCATACCATTTTTTTCCTTGTTATTATTTATTTTTCATTTATATATTATTATAATCAGCTTAGAACTAAAAATCTACATTTAAACAAGCCTTACAATATTTAATGAAATTAATATAATTCAATTTAAAAATTTATATTTTGGTATTGTCTATGAATTATTGTAATTATGGATGTTATAATCTAAAAAAAATTACCTATGATTCTGATCATTAGAGGGAGGTGTGTCTTGACCTAAGGGTTCCTTCCGCGCATCTCGCGGTAAACTTTTACTGCCATATATTTGGACTCGTTCTGCTGCATCTAACCAAACACCACTTCTAAAATCAAAAAATAAATGCATTATTATATTGCGCCTTTTAAAAAGACGAAACTTTGAAAAAAGTTATTTAATATGATGTGGATAAATATATTAACTTGTAGAATTATTAATGAATTAATAGAATAATTAATAAATTTACTATAATTGTTAAATTTAAAAATAAAAGTATCAACTCATTATAAAAATTGATAACACTAATCATGTAACTACAATATTCACACAAGCAATATTCTAAATTAATCAATATAATCGTTTAAAGTAATTTTATAATTTAATTGGTCATATTGTTATGATATAAGCCAATAATTGCACAAAACTTAAGAAATTTGTTATATCAATTAGGTAATATTCATTTAAATCAAAACTGATATAAGTATGAAACTTATAGGGCCTTAAACAAATTAAGCTATGACGTCATTTAACTGGCTTACTTTTGCACGTGTAGTAATAATTAATAATGTATAATGATAAAATGTATGTATTTTTAGTGTTAAAGTTACTCTTTTGTATATTTTTGTAAGTTCTTATTATAATTATTTTCATAATTATTTAATAAATAAGATTTTGATATTTTTGATACTTTAAAGAAAAGTAGCAAGTGTTTTTGTAACGACAGTCGACTAAATTTAAAACGTTACAGAAAATGTTAGCAATTTTAAGTAAGTTTATCACTCTTGAATTTTAATTTGTTTTCTGATAACAAAGTTCGTTGACAGTTATTGTATTTCCAATATATCGTTTTTTTCAGTCTAGGCGATTATTTTTTAACCATTAACAGCAAATAAGTATAATTACAACAGCAACGAAATTTATTTTCACTCAATTATACCTTATGTAATATGCATCGATACTAAGTAAATTCAATTAAATTATTAGCTTCAATAGATTCAAGGTATTTCAGTTGCAATTTACTTCTATTGTAACAAAATGTTATTCAATTCTCATTTACTCGTCATTTATTTTATATTTACAAGAATAAGCAACGCCTCTTACTGGAAAATAAAAAGCTATCTTATATCCACATTATTATTATATTTTGCTTAACAAAATTTGTGACACTCAGAATATGAACCTGTGACTAATGGTAGAGCATAAATATTAGTTCTACGACAAGCGTAATTGGATAAAACTCTCTCACTGATTAATTACAATTCATTTACATAAAACAAATATTAAGTGACGAAGGTTACAATAATATAATAGAAAACTACTCGATTTAAAAATCAAAAGCGTAAAAAGGACTAACCCAGGTCCAGAAAATTGCATGGATAAACGGTTAGACTGCCTTTGGAAATGCTGTCCGCTTTGGTCAGGAGGTCGGCCGTCCATCGGGTGTTTGTGCGTCACGCGGCTGTTGTCCTCTCTACATACTACCGCCGCTGACCATCGCTTTGTTTGATCTGAGTCCTGTAATATATGTTTAAGAGGTCTATTTACAGAAAACGTTTTAGACAAACACAAAATTAGGAAGGGAAATCTCATAAATAACTCTTGTATATAAATATTGTGGATTTTCTTAGGATTTTCTTAGGATAGAAAGACATCAATTAACATTATTTAATGATAATTTTAATAATGCTTGTACTGGAAAATAAACAAATAAATAAGTAAACTTTATAATATGATATTTTTTTGCAAAACGCTGTACATTTATAGAAATAAAATTAATTTAAATATATTTATTTTAAAACGAAAATAAAAAAAAATATTCTAAGATCAAAAACGGATATTAACTAAATTATTATTATTAATTACATTTAAATTTAAAAATAAATGAAATCATGAGTCAGACATCAACATTTAAAATATATAATTACCTGTCTCTGCGGAGGTAATGTGTCTTGATGTAGTGTGGGTTCACTTCCGCGACGCACTTGTAGACCGTTAGAGCCATCTTCTAAGTCCGCTACACCTACTTCCACGCACGAGTCCGTATTAGGCACTCGCATACTGCCTCCCATACTGCCGACACCCTACAAGTAATAATTTATTATGAAAATCAAAGATCTTTGATTAAATATATTTGTTAATTAAAATAGTCGCATGTTCAAAGTAGGTTCGTCACTATTAATATCAATTCCGTTAACTTCTATTTATATTAAATTGACAGTACCGCAATATCGTATTATCATGAAATTGTTATATTCAATAATATCTGTGGCCCGCCACCACAATAGAAAATTTTCTTAAGAACTATTAATAATTTAGAAACAGTTTGTTTTCACAAATCTTTTCATTTTCTGTTTCGGTTACCTAATATTTTTTTTGAGTTTCACGTATTTTATTTCAAGGCTGATCTTATTTACAAATGTTTACACATTTTCCTAAAATATAAAATTATTTTATATGTCACTCTACACTAATACTGGTATCGTATACAAATATTATAATCCTGTTAGCCTACTTTTAGCTTCTTATCTATGAAACAGAAACACCTATATTTATACATACAATGTACTTAAATGTAATCTTATGTGTGACTTTCATTCATAATTAGCAAAAGTATTTCAAGAAATTAATAGATAAATTGCGAAAATCATTTTTGGATTTCTTGCTAATAATTTTACAACATTCATCTTACCTTATTTAGTTTTATTGATGATAAACAGCTAGATAAACATTTACCCATTATAAATTGATAGTTTCAGTTTAAGTATAGCTCGAAAAGTTTTTTAGAAAAAAATGGAAATAAAAAATGTACTACACATTAATTATTCATGCTACGAACATGTTTAAACTTGCACATCAATGTAAAAGTTCTAACGTCACTCCAGTTTTCCAATTTTCATATACATCTTTCCCGCCTTTTTTAATGTGTCACTATTTTAATCT
Source organism: Dryadula phaetusa (assembly GCA_032432895.1). NCBI lineage: Eukaryota > Metazoa > Arthropoda > Insecta > Lepidoptera > Nymphalidae > Dryadula > Dryadula phaetusa. The sequence continues at coordinate 990,835 of JAOYRS010000027.1, forward strand.
GTGACCATGATATTATATATATATTCAGCCTATTATTAAAATAGTAATTGTATTTATCCAGTAATTTTATTTAATGATTATTTTTTTAAATTTCTTTATTTATTTTGAAGTTAATTTTAATCCAAATATTAACAGAAACAAGTTAGAAATAAATGTCATAATTTTTTTAAAGTTCTTTCGCAAGTAAATAGTATAAGACAAAAAAATATCTTTTCGTAATTTATAAACGTCCTATTTTGTTATGTGTTAGGTGTTACTTTCGTAGATGGAACTTACCCGAAACATATCAGGCGAGGCAGTGCCAGCAGAAGAGCCACTGGCACCGTCAGCTTGGGCAGCTCGCGGTTGCGCCTGATTGGCGCATTCTGCGGTGAGGGTTTCGCGGTCGTCCGCCACGTCCCGAACACGGTCGTCTAGGTCTAGGATGCCACCTGAACTGGCACGAAGGGCTCTGACGCCTACCCATGTTTCTGGCCCCTAAAAATGAACAATACCAATGTAATCGTTAATAACTTCAAAATATCTTTTTTTTAACTAAATAACTTTGAAATACAATTTATTATAGTAATCTTATATTATAATACATCAGTATTTAAATAGAAAAGTACCGTACCTAAATATGTCTTAAAATTTTTGTATAATTTTCATGGGACTTTTCTACATTCATAAACGTATTTAGGCACTTCGTTTATTACAAGCACTAGATACGAATATTAGCAATATAGCGTTAGTATAGCAAAGTTAAGTCTTTCATATGAAGGAATTAATCACGGCAGTTTGCGACCATAAATATTCCCACGAAGCCTTTGCGCCTTTCAACCTATTCATCGAGTGAACGTTGCGTGAACACTTGGATGTTATGTACGTTATATTCAGATAGAGTTGTTTTGTATAGACGTTCGTAAGGCTTTGTATGGCTGTCAGCCGACTATTCTGCCATTGAATACGTATTGTTATAATGGAGAAGCTTGGATATATTATCTTTGATGCAAAAATCAATATAGCTGACCCTGTTATAATTACAGATTTAATTTCAGGTACGTAAGATTTTTTTTCATCTGTGTACACATAATTTAAACGTATTCATTTTTAAATATATACGTACACAATATTAAATTACATAAAGTAATTAATAAGTATTTGTTCGCTTTAAGAAAGCTAAATCATACAAATATTTAACTAATCTGTAAACCAATGATTTCTATTGAAGAATTCTAATGTTAACTGTTTTTTTTTTATATTTTTAAATGAAACTATTTTAACCGGATTAATCTCGTATATTTTGGTATTCGAAAATACATTTTGGACACCTGACATTTCGAACACTTTACAGTAGTCCGTGGTCACAGGTAGACATGTCCAAAATGTATTTTCGAATATCAAAAATTCATTTAAAATGTATAACAATCGCGAAAATCAAAGATCTTATTAGTTTTTTTTTTTATATAAAGAACGGAGCGCCAAATGTTTTAAGCAAAGCTAAAAGACTAAGATCTCTAATTGAATTTTTATAACAATCATATTAAACAGCAAACGTTAAGCTTAGTATAATTGGACAATTGCAATCTGTTTATCTTTAATCTAATTAGAAAATTGTCTATGATTTGTATTTGATGTCATAATGTAAGAGTACTAGAATAGTAGTAACAGCAACTTCTGGCGAAACTGACAACTATTTTTTTTCTCTTCTATCGTAACTAATTTATAATAACATCTTTTTTAAAATAAGCACATTTAGGTATCTTTAATTTAATATTGTCATACCCAAGTAACTGTTCTCTTTTCACGTTCACGTTTAGTAGCCAAACGAGCACGTTTCTTTAATCGAGGTGGAGGCACTGGCGTTTCCTCTGTCTCAGTCATCTTCTTTTAACATTTTACACATATTTATCTAATTTCACTCACGCACAGTAATACATAGAACTTTTCATAAAGAAAAATCTTGATATTCACTTAAAAGGACATGCTAACACAATATTTAATTACTTTAAATGTTGGTTAGTAAGTGTCGTTTTTGAGCTAAAATAACATAAGGCCATATGTATGAAAGAAGTGGTGGTCACGAAACAGCACTTAATTGTAACAGGTCATTGGTGCGGATGAAGCCTTGACCTTCGCGCGCCGTCGACCAAACACGGCCTCGCGCCTAACCAGCATGCACTAGATGCTACATCCCATTTAGGATCGCGTGATTCATTAGAAATCCGCTTATCAAGAGCCATACCGCTATTTTATCTAATTATACTATCAAACAGACATATTATAACGCGCAACGCACTATACATAATTATTATTGACTTAAAATAAATGATTATTAAAAAAGATTACTGGAAATGACTATGGCTATTGAAAACGTGACCGACGCGGTGCAGCAAGATCACGCAAAACTTTTCTCGGTCGGTGCACAGTGCAACTCAAGCAACAACCGTGCGTACAATATAATACTTTTTAGTTTTAACGTCATGACGTCACACATACATGATCATTCAAATTCCACTGTTTATAAATACCTATAAAATGTTTGTGATTAAATTACGGTATTGCAACCGCAACAATGCAGTCGATGCATAAAGACAAAAATAGTACAAATAGTCTTCATTTACCGGCTTAATATAACAATCTCGCAAAGATTATAAACCGTTACCTTACAATATATAGCTAATGTTCCGTAATACACTATAAATTATGAAACTCAACACACAGAATGCATCAAACCAGGCATCCCCATTACATTTTTTAAATTTTACATAATAATTGTTCTAAATGTCTTGAAACTTTTTAATTAAAGTCAGGTAATGAATGAATTGAATGAAAAAAAGCTATTGATTTAGACCTTTCAAATAAATTCGTTTAAATGGAAAAAATATACCATATAAATTTATATGATAACATAAATTATAATCAAATGCAATATGCTCTGATGACTTAAGGCTATCTACTGAGCCATAAAGGTTCTATGTGTCTGTGTGTGCGTGTGAATAAAATTTAATTTAACGTTTATTGTAACAATCACGATTTCGATGTATATACATACATACATACGAATTTACATGTAATTCGCAAAAAGGACCCTGATTATCTTGACGACAAATTTGCCGAAGACCTTTTCTAGAGCCATCGGAAGTGCAATCATTTATGGTTTTCGTTGCTCGTGACGAATTACAAGTAAGACGATGCGCGTCAAACGTATTTATTAATTTCGTCTATTGTAATTTATTAATACGAGATTTAAGTTAATTATAAACCGGCGGAAAGAACAAATTATGTTATATTATTTAGGTAAAATGACTTTAACGTTATGGTTTTAACGTACCTAATGCATATTTTTCATAAAAAACCCACAGCCTTTTTATTTTTATTAGTTTTATAACATAAATAATTTTGTTTAGCTTTAGCCTGTCTCTTGAATAATAAAATTACTTAATTAAAAAAATATCTATAGACGAGAAAGTATTTTTAGAAGTACATTAAGACATGGCTCAAGGCAACCCGCGAAATTCTTATGTAAATACTTAATGTAGAGACGTGCATAGTATCGGCGGTAATTTGCAACTCTTCACTGACATCGAATGTTTCAAGGTGTATAGTATCGCTCTACAGTTTTCACTGAACCAACTATCAAACATTCAACTTAGTTTAGCTGTTTCAACACACGTAGGCTATTCTACTAAGTAAAGCATGACTTTCAAAGTAAGATAATTGTTTTAAGGACTCTATGTATCGAATAAAAATCTTAACACTAATCCACTATATAACTTTCACGTCTTTCATGGGTAATAATTACTTTTTAGTTTAATTATTTTTAATATCTTCTTTACAAAACAATACGATCACTTCATGAAAAAAAATTATAGAGCGTGTCACACAAACGTGCCGTGCCGCGGCGTAAATACAACTGAAGGCAACTAATAAAGATCGCACAACAACGACGAATAAACTTGAGAAAGAAACTGTTTCCTAAGAAAAAGTAATATACGCATATGGAAACAAAAAATATGCTAAAGTTACCGTAATAAGCAAGCTGAACACTTTAATGGAGCTGATACAGTGTTATAAAGAACATGTGGTTTGAGGTCATGTATAAAATACACTATGTTCACCCGATGGCTGTTCAAAATGTTTACGCACCCAGCAAAATTTATGTAGATTTTATCGTGTAAGTTTTCGTGATAGATTTTAAGATTTTACATGTTGTGATTAATTTATAACTAGTTTCATAATTAATGTCTTCGCTTCATCATGATATCTACCAGACCAATGTGAGAGAGTAACTTCAACGAGTTTCAAATGTTAAACATTGTTCTCTCTATATAAACTAATTTTAATTGCTTAATTTTTGTAAACACTAAATAAATTATTTGTTATTAACTAGCTGATTCAGCGTACTTCGTGTCTCCTCAGAATTATATAATAGAAAACGGAAAAAAACCAAATCACATCCTCAATTATTTTCCACTTATACGTCTTTTAACATTCCATAGTCTACAATTGCTTGCTCAAATTCAAATATTTAAATTTTAAATGCACCCTGTTTGAGAGTTTGTAAGTATCTGTCAATATTAGTGGGACAATAAAATTATTATGTTTAGTTCCAGTTTTTATATTCTCCCACCTTCATCTTACATTTTAGACTTCTACAAATTTTTTAAAAATCTAAATTGAATTGAAATTGAAATTGAATTATCCAGACTATAAAAACATCACTTTTTTTTATATATATGGAAGATATCGTTATATTGTTATAAAAAATCATGTTTATTGTTTACAAAAGTATAAAAATATGTCTATGTATCTATCTAGCTTCACACTTTGTCCCTAACGGGGTAGTTATTTCTGTTACTTAATTCACAATCAATCATATCATGACGTGTTATTTTATTTGCAAACATTATGTTTAAAACAAAGTACCAGATAGTACTTTAGTACTATTGAGATAAGTTAATATATTGCGTGATGTTTTTTACACATCTGCTACAATAATGCATATTATAGTCCACGCTCAACAGGAAATGGTTTTTTATACTAACAATGAGAGTTACGTATACACGGAGTTTAGGTATTCGTTTTTAATGAAGCATGGAGGTGAATAGAATACCTGCATAATAAAATATTTCAATGAAGCCTATGTATATGCAATAATCCAGTTATTTTATAGCAAAATAGCATGCCAAGGTTAAAAATCTAAGATTAAGTACTTTGAATTTCAATAGCATTTGCTTGTAAATTTAAACAAATGCAATAAACTATGCACAATTTAGATAAATTAAAATTATAATATGAAGGAGATTTTAAATTTATTTAAGCTTTCATTAAAAATAACAATATAAACTCCATATTAATAACAGCATTATGATATCTTTTATATTTTAATATAATTATATAACGATTTATATTAAAATTAGAGTGTGAAGCTATTTTTTTATTACCTTATTATAATGATATATGAATCGTCATATGACCACAAATTTAATCGAGACTTTAATTCACTCGCCGTGACATTTATTCGCTATGTTTAAATATTATTATTTTTGAAATAATATTTTTAAACTTTTACTCTATACATGTATACAATACAATATCCACAACGTATCATTAGTTTATTATCTAATACGGGGTATCATTTGAGTTTAAAATATAATATTACAATGTTATTTATATTTTATTACGAATCAATACCTCATTAAATAATATAAAATACAATCAATCCAAGACTTTCCATCAACAAGTCAGGTGTCACGGACACCACCTACGTAAGATTCATCACCAATTGAACACAGAGGCCTCTAATTTTAAGTACATTTATGTTTCAATATATTATATCTATATAAAATTATATATTATATCTATATATAATTACATATTATATCTAATTTAGTGTAATTAACTTAATGATATTACCGGGGATTATATTGATATACGTTGAAATTTAAAACAATCGTATACATTCGGTTATAAAAAAAGACAAAAATAATTAGACAAAAATAGCGAATCTTTTTAAGTTTACTAAAATCCAAATCGACACACGCCATATTTACATATTGTAATTAAAAAATATTATCATTATTTCTCTATGACAAAATATATTAGTCAACGTTAACATTATCGCGTTGGAATGTGACAGATTAGCCTGCCATCATAAAGATAGATACCTACCTATTTTTATAGATTGTTCCGTTTGGTAATTACTTATCCATCATATTAAGGTAAAGGCAATCGATCTCTACTTTATTGGATAGTTAATTACAAGTGAATCTATTTTATATTCAAGGTTCTGTTTACTTTTGTTATTTTACGATGTGAAGTGCTGACTTATTGTATTTTAATTTCATCTAAATTGCAAATTGCACATTAAGGTAAAATTTTATGTTATGAAAAAAAGAACTCTTTAAACCTTTGTTTACAATATTTCAAATAATTATTTATTTTATTGACCATATCGGTCTACTCCTATGAGTTTAATCGGTATCTATAAGTCATTTTGTGAGATCGTCAATTTAATTACACTCAGTAACTACGTTAGCTTAATGAAATACTTTCCAATGTTTCCTCACAATAGATACTGTGAAAGTTATTACAATAGCTCTTGACATAAAATGCCGACTATAAAAATTCTATCCAATTTCCTACTTAAAAAGAAAATGTTTTTGTAATATATATTTAAGTATATACTATTACAAACTTATTTTATTGTATTCAGACGTAAAATAAGACGTTCAAACAACGCCGGTATACAATCTCAGATAAATACTTATTGTAATGTCCAAATTCCATTATTTCTTGTTTAAATTGGTGTATTACTATTGAATAATTTAAAAATTATAAGCAAAAAAAATTGAAAAGGAAAATACATAACATTCGTAAAAGGGATGCATTTATTCACTTACCGTATCGTTACACTGGGGCAATATGTTCCTTTGTAACTTTTGAACTGGGTAAGTCTGTCTCCATCCAAACAATCTCACTAACTTGTCCGCCACATCTTCACAACGAGGAGGGTCTTTCATGTTTGTTTTTAAAACACTTTCAAAATTTATACAGATGGCATGGTGGTATTTATTACCTAATTCACTTTGACGTATACATGTAAATAATCACTATATAAATCACTATTATTTTCCGAGAGGACAACTGATGAAATGCTATCTACTAATGTTCAAATACAAATCGGTCAATTTTACCGGCTAGACGCGCAAAAAGTGCAAAAAATTTGCGATGCGTCTAACCAGCGCACTGTGCTTGGCCTCAACTCCGTTATCTTTCTATCGTTATCTACAATCCCCACTTATTTCGCCTTTAAATGAGGCTTCGAAAATTAAACTACTGAAATTTCTAATTACCTCATTCCAATTGAACGATATTAGTCACTGATTAGTACAAATTGGCCCTTCTTGAGAAATTTTACTTTTTACATTTCAATCAGAAATCCTAAGTAAAATAATCTTATACAGTCTCCTCCGGTTAAGTATTTGAATGGTATCTCTAATATAATTATTATAACCTTTATAATGGTTAGTAATTATAAAATTTAAAAAAAAACTAATCAGTTGAAAATATAACTAGTTTAATTTAATATATGTATATTGTACACAATTGTGGTAAATAAAAAACTGGATTACCAACTGGTACTAATGGACCCCGAACAATAACATGCAAATGCAACGTGAAGGGGGACTTCAGAATAAAACAACAAAGTGCAACTTGATGGCCGGGACGTTGAAGCTGCTAAAAAGTTCAATGACCCCACATGTACAACAATTTGAAGCGAATAATTTTATTTTATTTATGGATGACTTCTTATTCATCAACTCATCATCAATCGTGAGATATCTAAGAACCCCATTCTAATATTAAAACAATCGAACATTAAAAGTAACAAAAGCATGTTAACAAATCCGATTTAAAACTGAGCCATTGTTATCAGTACCGAGGTTACGTTGACGTGAGACTATTTTGGAGCCTTATATCATAATTGCGACATTTATTTAGCTTTTAATAAACACTATCGTCATTATAAAAGATGTTAGTAATCCTAAGATGAATTCTACTTAACTATTAAACTGGTCTACATAAACCGGAAATGGTGCCATCATTGTAATATAAGAGAAAATACGATACCATAATATAAGAGGCAAAAACGAAGATAACAGTCAACTGTGTATTCTTTATTGAGATTGAGGTATATAGATCACCATTATATTGCTGGCTTTAAATAACAATACATTAAGCCACGGCAATAATACTCATTGGGGGCTATAGACAATCTCCACCGCAGCTAATGCATACCTAAGTAATTTCTGGTCCAGAAAGAAAATTAAATATGATTTTGAATGTATTTTCGAATACCAAAATATACGCGATTAATCTGTTTAAAATAGTTTCATTTAAAATATGATTTATTTAACTTAATACTTAAAAACATGACATTCTTACTTTTGACGTCTAATTGCAAAATTGCACACTTAATATACCTATGTATAATGCGTCTGTGCAAACTACAGTTATGTAGCACTTTTAGTGTCAAATTTCAATATGTTTTGTTCGCTGGTTAGCAATGTTAATGTATAATTATAATATGAAATAGGTGAACAGAATACTTTTGTCGTTTAGAAAGCAGAATCACGACGAGAAAGTACAATATTTACGCTTAACGCATATTGCTTAAGTATATTATATATATTTAAAAGTGATTCGCTTAGTAATTACATAGTATTGCGTTATCTATTACGATCACGGGGAATCTGGCTTGCGTGTGGTCACGCCACAATGAAAAAATTTAAAAAAAAATGGTGCTTAAACACGACTATCATACAGATTTACTTACGAGCCTTTATTTTCCTTATACAAGCTGTATAAATAATAATTTTTCGGATACAAATGTATGTATTCCGTGAAAAACACATTAAACTATCCATCTATTCACTTTTTCATAGACCTTAATATAAAAAATAAGACATTTCTACAAGAAACTGAACTCTACTCTTTTCTGAACACTTTCAACCTTCAGTATCCGTTGCGCTATTGCAGCGGACTGTGCAACTTTTGTTCAAATACGAATACCTATATGGAGGAACCGTGGTAAGAAGTAATATCTTCAGTAACTACCATCTAACATGTCACTACTGTTTTATCTAAAGAATTCACTTAACTGCTATTCTCACTGTAACGTTATATGACTGATATGTTTAAATAGGTTTAACGTGACTTAAAATAACGGATGTAAACAAACAAGAGGCTGCACGGCGACAGCAAGCAACTGGCTCGGTTTTCTGCGCGTGCGTCGGTTGTGTCGGTGTCCGCGGAGGGAGGGAGGGCCGGCACTCAGATCACCTCCTCTCCCCTCTGAGGTAACAAAGTCATTGAGCCCCATGTAAACAATCACATGCAACATAGTTGATATAAAAAATATAATTTATAAAGAGATAATGGTTTAAACTATGCATAATTAATATTTTAGGAGGTAATTTTTATAGTTGTCAACATTGCTGAGACAACTTATAAATATTTAATTTACTTATCTTGAATATAATTTAAAATAACACCTAGTAATAATAAAATAACACCGAGAGAATGACCTCGACCTGTGGAGAGGCGGAAGGTGTGTCATCTTAATTAGAAAACCTATTAAATACCACAGTATCAAAATAATAATAATGTTACAAATTAAATAAATAATGTTATTTTTTAATCAAATGTATTATATAAATCAGAAAAAGGGGTCCGACCGACCTAGACCATCCAAATTAAGTTTTTTAATGTTCCTGTAGTGATATAATATATTGACGAAAATATTGTAAACCTACATTTTATTCAAACTTACTAATACCATATATGATTTAATCTCGTTGCTGACAGAGTTACTTAACATTTATTTCTTAGTTTTTTTATTGAATGACATTTGCATTTTTGCACTATAGGATTTAACTAGCTGTGTATTCGTTTTGTAATATGTGTTTGAATAAATTATCTAAGTAAATAATAGATAATGAATAATTTTATGAATTATTTTAAATATTTTGTAAATATTTTAATAATATTAATACTCAATATTACATGATAAAAGAGTAAAAATAGTTTTATTTAAGGGTGGGAAGGATGTCGTTAATAATGCAGCGGAGCGTGACGGAAGCGTCCAGCGGAACGCCCGGGGTGCTGACTGCCGACCCGATCCAGTTCATATCAAGGACACTAGACACTTTCTAATAGGAAATTATGTTATATTTATGGGCATAATTTATGTTATAAAAAGTATTTTATTATGTACAAGTATAAATTAATTGTTTAATCCAAGATAAAAATGATGAAAAAATAAATTATATTGTTTGTGTGTAGACTCATCCTCCTCATGAAGAAATAATTGCAATTATATATGATCGTAGAATTATGGAGAAATATTGAAAATTTATTAATTTATTATTGGCTAATTAAAAAATAAATTTATTATTACAATTATTTACTTATATGTTTAATTTGTCAATATATTCACATTTGCTTTATACGTTATTATTTTTGACAATAAAACCTTTAAACTTTGAAAAATATATTTAATATAATTTATTTTAGAAAGCGCCATCTACATTTAAGCGACCATACTATAAGGTGCATACTTTCAAACGCTTGTATAAATCAAGTATAATAAGAATAATACTGAATAAATATTTCGATAATATAAATACATTCAGTTTGCTATTTTGTAATTGAATTTAATATATCAAATTGTTAAAAATAAGCCGGGAACTTAGGCTTCAACGTGGTATTGTTTTTCTTCAATAGATGTCGCAAGTGAAAAATTATAATCTAATGTATGAAAAAAACATGCTTTTATAATCCTACAAGTTAAATATAACGATAAAATAAGAATAAAAAATAACAAATAGGTTTAGTTACATTACCTTAATTAATAGTTATTAAACAAAAAAGGAGATAATGTTATAGAATATTAAAAAAAATGTTCTTTTTTATTTTTTATTGACAGAAGTTTTAATTATATAAAAAAATATGTATATTAAATATGATGTCATCGTGGCGCAGTGGGACAGCATCTAAACGTTTGTCGTGGCTTTGATTCCTACTGGCAGAAAATAAAATGTACATGGTCTACTTGTCTTTTTGTTCTGGCTAATCTCTGGAACATTAGGACTGAATTTGATAGGTCCGTTACTAGCATTGATAGTTGATATAGATATAATATGATAGAAGGTAACTAAGATTACTTTTATTTTAAAATTATAAAATTAAGAACCAGAGACATTCAATAACACGCAGACGAAGTTGCTCGACATAAGTGACAAATAAGTCACTAAGTACTGGAAAGTAAGTACTGAGATTGCTAGACGACTTTCGACTACCATTATTCATTTAAAGACAAAATACATGATCATCGAAAAGCGGAAACGGAAAACATGGTATGGAACATGTTAAGTCACGTCATTTATTAAAAAGAAATATGATTGCTTACAAAAGAATATGCGAGTCTAAGTCTAGAGGTTATAGTTTAAAATGTGTTTATTATGTACATACAACGCAGGCTTTAAAGTTACACTTAATTTTTCAGGCTAAAGTACGTTAAAATATACATTTTAAAGTACCAATAAATTTTTCACCCGCATTACGATTACTAAGCCCATTATTTCAATGTTACGTTATACATCATACATCATACTTCATACGTTATTTTCAATATATGTATTTAAAAAAGTAAAAATTTGTTTAACATCTTGTCTGGATGAGGATATCTGTATCAATTTACAATGCTTTGACCTAATGTGTGGTATTCGCTAAACCAGATTAAGGAAATACTATACAATTAAGTATGTATATTAAATGTAAGTTGCCCTAATGCATTTAAAGTTACAATAAACATTATTTCCAATATTAGTCATAGAGAACGTAAGTACTTAAACATATATATATATATATATATATATATATATATATATATATATATATATATATATATATATATATATATATATATATATATATATATATAAGCGTCGTTCAGTAGTTAATTCAGGATTTTCTTATTTTCAGGCTTTGATTGACTTCTGTATAACTTTTAGAAAATATCGACATAGAAAATAACTAACATATACGTAACATCCACAGAAAAATCAATCAGAGAGAAACCTACCAACTGTTTTCTACTAGGCTAGTCCCCTGCGTAATGCGCCCTGATCGTAAGTATATAGGTACCTTCATATAGTACAGTTCATTAAACCACTACATGCCATATCTCAAGCCCCTTGCTTGTACTATTGAGTAATGCGTCCATGGTAACCTGACTAATGGCATTTTATAGATTTCAGAGGCATTTTACGTTCACTTACAATTTACATAAATTGTCAGTCGAGCGCTCTAAACTGGATTTCAATGTGTATCGCAGAATAGTATAGTGACCTACCATTCAAAGAAATTAATTTATTAATAATAAGCATTACTTCATTTAGATTACTACAAATTACTAATAATATTTATTTAATTCTATAAAATTATACTTCTATCTTTACTTAACCAAAATGTTTCTTTTACGTAATTTTTTTTGTGAGTAACATCTTATCCAATAGAACGTCTTTACAATTTTTTTAACAGACACTTTTAAAAAAACACCTTAACCTACAAAATTTATATCAATCACATAGAATTCACTTCTGTGGGATAAGAGCACATAGCTTAGAATACCTGGATTTAAAGACTTTCACATATAAAATTTACTCCGTTAAAAATGTTTAAATAAAATTTTAATATTATTATTTTGTTAAATATGACATTATATTCGGTATTTAGTCTTAAAGATATTGTCATCTAAATTTGCTTTTAAAGTGTCAGTGTCACGTGACATTAAGTGTCAAAAATGAGCAATATTAGTGTACATAAATTTAAAATATATTTTAAATTAGAGTAACCCAAATTGTTAAATACACTATTTATTCTGCGTGTTATAGTAGAACCTTGTAATTAAATTGCATTAATCGATCATTGTAAAGGTCGCACCTACGCGATCCATCAGATGCGGAATGTAAACTACCTGCATTATTGATCTTTTATTAATCATGGAAAAGTATTGTTTTACAAACATTGTTACTGAATAGAAACTCGATTTCCCAATAGAACAATAGAGATACTTTATGAAAACTGGGTAGCAGGTCTGATATCTATATTACCTACATGACCTTGTTGGTTTTTTAAGGGAGTTTTCGTGCCGTGCCAGTAAACCACTGGGAATAGGTAAGGTCGCTCTGACTTTATTTTTTACTAGAATAGGCCAACTTTATAAAATTGATTCTGTTAGTAGATTCAATCTGTTAGAATTTTGTAAAGAAAGTTTAACCAGATTTTCTGTTATGATAAAATTTGATGTATTTCATAAAATAGTAAAATTTGATGTGTTTGATAAAAGCTAGGTAAACTGTGTCATATAATTCCGTGGTATGTATTTTGCTGGACTTAAAATTTTATTCAAATTTTACTATATGAGGTTGACGATCCCATTAAAATGTGATTCATGGCAAACAACTGCCATTTATTGCTGTCGATGAAGTTTCTACTACAAACGAGATCTTGACGAAAATAATATTATATCTTACGAAAATAACACGACTTTCCTTTTTGTATTAAATGTAGTAGAACATGAGGTCACACGTCATAAAATTAGTGTGTAGTTTGAAACTTGTTTTAGATTAAGTAAAAAAAGTTGTATTTTTTGTTACATATGGCTTGGAAATAAACCTGTATTTCGTATGCTCACATGTTTAAGCGTTTACTCCAAAAATAAGCGATGCTTTCAGTTCTTTACTGCAGATCTGATTAGATTTTTTCCTTATATTAGGACTGTGACCAATATCTTATAATATATATTTAAGTGTAACGAATGAATAAAAATGGTCATAACCAAATATATTATGAATATATAAACGGTTTATTCACATAATTTCATTTATGGAGGCACGGCCAAGAGGAAAGCAAAGCACTGCTGTACCATATTTTTCTGGCACTATTTTATCGTATTCTTTTTTTTTAGCTTCACGCTTTTTCACGTATTCTTGTGCCACTATTTGAAAATCTCTGGATAGATTTAGAGATTTTCAACAATTACCTTCTCGTAATCTATAAACAAACACATAAACTTTAAAATTATTATACATTTCCTAAGTTAAGCGAAAGCAAAGTCTGTACAATGTGGACTACGTGTGTACATATGTGGATTTCGGTATGTGTGGAAAGATCTGGTGACCCTGGTGAGAAACTAAGAGCGTAGACAAGCTATCGATAGGTATCGACATGCGAGTATTTGAGGAAGAACCCTAAGAGCTCGTATAAACTATAGAAGAAATGGAAATGTCACCTTAACAAAAGTCATACAGTGTGATTTGTCTCTTCTCTTGATAAAGATATGTAAATATATATAAAAACCGGAAGTCTGAAGTAAGTCATAATTAGGTCTTGACAATATAGTAAAATAATCGCACTAAGGAACATAAAAATGATAACCTTAGACTTGTCTTGGCTATACGTAGAGAATTCTTTACTTTTTATACATAAACAAACAGCTTCATCGAGAATTATCTGTGTTTTTACAGGATGTATTTCATAATATGCTTTATTTGTTATCCGGAATTCAAGTTTTCCATATGTTACATGTATTTATAAGTGTGAATTACTATAGCAGCAGGTATATTGATTCTAATTGAGCTACAGATATTTTCTGGAATAGTTGAAAGAAATTTCCTAAAGAAATATCCATGGTGAAGAAATTTGTATTGTATTCTTTCTGTACGTAATTTTCACGTAGACGCAACATGTATAGATTCGGTTCACTTATTTCATTTAGTCAGCAGGACAAACAGGGTGGCCAGCCGAGGGTAACGGTCGTGGGAGAAAATGAAAGTTATAGTATACACGACTGATGACTGTAGTAGCCCAGTACTATATTATATATACTATGTTTTAAGTACATACAATGTCATTTATAAATTATAAGAATAAACGTTACATATATATTTGCTCATTAATATGCAAGAATGTTTGTTTACAAATGCATTACATATGCAAAACAAGTAGGATGAATATATCGATCTAAAGTATATCTAGTAAGATACAGACATAGTCTTCAAGTCATGAGTAACATACAATAATCGTAATTGTACAGACATCGATGTTATGTTATCAATACAATGGATTACACTTATGAATGGCTACGTATACAGATTTAAATATTTTTAAAACTAACAATTATATAAAACATTTAAAATTTTAATAACGCTAACTACAATTTTCAATGTCTACATTTCATCATTATCTATGTTATCAGTTCGTAACCAATCACAATAAATAGCAATGTTTGTATACTATAAAACTTATCACATGTTTTCTTATCGGGCAAAAAAGTAGGTTATATTCAATGAATATTTCATAAGAAAATAATCGATATAGTTTTGAATTAACAAAAGATGCTATAGGAATATAAGTAAGTATAAAATCAAACTTCAAGCTCTTATCTTAATAGAAATTTAAGAAAGTAATACATTCGAAAGATAAGATAACGTTAATAGTAACATGGTCTTCATAATGAAGTAATGCAGTGTTTGGGCCACATCGGGTCGTCAACTATACATACGAAGGATTCAAACAATGGGTGCGTGTGCGCCGGTTCAGGTACCTACCCAACGTTTCACAATGTTTTAATTTTATACCTGTACTCTTTGTTCCTGTACTATGGTTTTGAAACACAATACTGTTTTATTTTAAACGTGCAAATTGTAACAGCCAGACAAAACAAGAAAATGTTTCTTTTCACACTTGTCCCATTTTTAAGCAGAAAATGTTTTTAAAAAACTTTAAAATGCTACAATCCGTTTAGGAGAAACTTGTGGAACGGAATAATGGTTTGGTTTAGAACTAAACTTATAACGTTTCATGCGTGTCATTTGAAGATATATTTTCGTACGAAACACAATATTCTACAAAATAAGTTATCGAGATATGTGTCGCAAAACATGGGTAATGCGTAAAGAATCAAATTGATGTGAATTAATATTAAATTATTAACAAAAACACAGACTATATGAACGATACACCCAATAAATACGCCTTGTGGTGTTATTACTTAGTACAAGAGGAAAAAATGTGTTGGTGCACAAAACGATCATCAATATATCAACACTTATAAACTAGTTATGTTGATGAGTATTCTTTACATATAAATAACATAGATGTTTCTGTCTGACGCTATAGACACATAAATTTTCAATTTGTCTGGTAAACCCGCTATTTCGGAATTCTCAGATTCTTAGCCTTTTATGGGTTAGTAATTTCAAATATCCTATAAGTAATAAGATGATTTTTGTGACCTATGGCCTTGCACTATTCTAGACTATTCGAAACGTTGGGTTTCGAAAAATGTTTTCAAATACAAAAGTGAATGCGACTAATCTGTTTAAATTAGATTTATAAAAGCCTTTACAAAAATTGAACTTGAAAAAAGTTAAATTGTTATTAATTTATATTTTAAAGGGTAAAGAAATATTTAGGAAGTAATATAATATAATATTTTTATAAACAAATTTAACAATTTTAAGTGAAATTGATACTACCGAAGGTGTGAAGATATATGTGTAGATTGTATTTATTGAAAATAACAGGTAATTGTCGAGCAGCGAGCATGACATCGATACAGTAAAATTGATCAGAATAGCATAACAGTGAATCAAATTATATATCAGCAAATGAAATACATAACAATGTTGAATAGACCTATTTCCTTAAACTATATGACATATTTTGAGTTTTAATAAATATCTGAATTGAAAATAATTAAGTATTAAATCTTATTATAAACCATAAATATCATCCACGCATCATTTTTTGTACCCCCGTAACAGAAAAAAAGTAGCATTATATATTATTTGTAAATCGGCAATCCACTAAAATAACTTAAAATTCCATATATAAAATAATGTGACTAATGCTGTTGAAATTAAAAGTTAATTTTATGAAACACGCATGGTTTTGGTAATAAAATATTTCTTAAAGTATACATTTTTTTATACTCTTAATATTCGGAAATTAGGCACAAATCAAGTTCATGGCCCTCGCTCCGTTATTCGACGATAAAAAATAGTATTGTGGCGACGCTTAAATTAAATATAAAAACTCCAGCTTTGATCAGGACTAGACGAGAATATACAATTGTGTTTTAAAAGGCCTGCAGGTAGGACGGCATTCCATAGACGATAGCTTACCAAACGTTTAGCGTTTTAAAGACTTATAAAATTTTCAAAATAAACTACTACAATTACAATTTTACTAGTGTATAGTAAGTAAACTTTATAGGAAACTATTTATAAATACATCGTTGTGTAATGATATATTAATAAAAATATATAATTAAAGTCTGGTTTATAAAATGGAGTACTATTATAATATTGTTACTATGTGCATTCTGATTTTATACAGCTGTTCAAGATATAAGTTTAAGCTACATATGAATTTGTATACGAACTTAAGTCCCAAGTCTAAAGCGTATAAGGTAGTCAACCTTGTGTCGGAGGAGTCTCCACCTTGCCTCGCCCTATCGTGATCTGTCGAACGCAATTACTAGCGAGCGGATATAAACCACTCTATCTGAAGACATTGGCCACTCCACGTTCCCACATGTCGAATTGTTCATTAAAGGTTTAAATTTACTACCAATTAATAGTAATATTTCTTGCTTATTTACGTTTATTCTTATTATTTACATGAATGGTTATGTATGTAATAGAGTTTCACTTACAAATGAAAGCTAAACTAAGTCTCAATTCCTAATATTAATAAGAGAAAGAAAGAAGTTAATGAAAAATATTAATTCGACATACTTTCTAAACAATATCACGAGAATGTTGTGAAATATTAAATTGAGACGAAAAACTGTCTACAGTCGAGACAGAACAGTTCAGGCTTGTAACTTCTTTATTGGATTTATAGAACGTTTCAATGGCATTTAAATAGAATAGCCTAACTTAAGAACGTAGTTACTTTTAATGGTATAGTTTTCTCTCGAAACGTGAATGTATTGAAAAAACAAGTAATTGCCATGAGGCGGGTCTGGGATAGTTTTATGCGCTACCTGCCAACAGGTGCATCTTGTTTCTCGCATGTAATGAAGCAGCAGGTAGTCTTAACTTTTTATATTCTCTTTTTTTTTGTAAAATCATTTGTATACTTCCGTTCAATTTTAAGATAGTAATTTTATTATAAAATTCCCTGAAATTGTTGACTACAATTTTTTATGATGATATTAAATTTTGATTGTTATTTGGTTCTATATTTAAACAGAACAAACCTCTGACTCAATATACCGCCTAACGCATACCACAATTAATTTTAAACATAGATGGCTGCTCCATTTTAAATATATATTCTATCATGTGGTGTAAAAAGAAATCTATAGCATATGTCAAAAGTTGTTAATTAACAATCTTCAAAGACATTTTTATCATAATTCTCTTATTTTTTGCTCATAAGTAATATTTCTTTATATAAAAAGGTACTTAGTTACCGCTAATACAGCCAAAAGGCTAGCCAAAACATCGTAGGTAATTCCACGCTCACAGAACTCGTTTTTCCTACTTATTGCGTGATTGCGAATGAATTTACTTTGTTATTCGCATATAATTGGAGTTTTTCTAAATGAATCAGACACATAAATAATATTAATAGTAAATACGTAAAGTTGTATGTAAGCCAATACGTTGTTATCATAAAGATTTTTTTTGTACTTATAAACAATTAGATTCACTATAAAATAATAAAACTAGAACTGGTTAAGTTCATTGTTATATTCACAGAATTGGTTAAATGAACTGACGTATGAGTCACTATGTAATCAAAAATCTACACATTGTGATATTTTTTTTTATATTTTTCGGATGTTATTCAAGCTACTGAAGCCCCTATGTATATTCCATTATTAATAATTAAAATTAGTAATATTTAATTATTTAACGTAATGACTAATACAGATCTTGTATGCAGCAAAATTAAACCGAATCAAAGCAAAGTCCACATTATTTTGACCTTCAACGAACATATATACATAATGTTTTACATATCATATATATGATAGCTAAATATTGTTATTAAGTATTTATATTACTTAATAATATTCAGAACTATTTAGTTAATAAAAATATTTAGTATATTTTATAGGTTTTATATAAACTTTATTTTATTATTTAAAGAAATAATAAACACAGCACTATGGTGAGCTTCACCTAATATGTGAAGTCAGTAAAAATATGAGAATTTCCGGAACTGAATATTAAAAATAATAGTTATTATGGCATATTAAATTATGAAAGATAAGGACGAATAGTTAGATAGTGGTCTGAGACTGGAACAATATCGTGAATGTAAACTAGCAAATTGTCGCCTAATTGGACATGAGACGTGACTGAAGCTGCACGTGCGCATGAGTGAGTAATCCTGACCAACCTACGCAACTTTTGTGGGACAATGCAGAAATTTGCACAAATATTCAATAAATATAAATACCTATATACTTATATACAACATGCATATATTCTACATATAATAAGTACAAATAAGTAATAGTCATCGGTTACTCGATTTATATAATGAGATCGGCTTTGTATTCAAACGGCTTCCTTGACAAATGTTATGAGAAGACTACCATTTCTCTTTTAATATTTTTAAATCTACAAGCTCATATTTTAATAATATATCAACTTGCTCGATTCGCTTCTTGTTCCAATTACCCATTTCCGAACGACGATAAGGTTGATCTCTATGTCACGTACTTAAAAAATACTTTATTATATTTTACAAATTAGGCCAAAGTTAATATAATTTTATTATTAATCATATATATACAATCTAGATTTATATATATATATATATATATATATATATATATATTATATATATATATAACTGTAGATTGTTTTAACTAAAACTCGAATAGGGTACACAAATTATTTTATTTACGATTTATAACATGTGCGAAGGAATCTTAAGTTAAAATCTCAAGAGGCAGATAGAAATGAAGCACATTTATTCACTTGACAAAAACCTCACATGTGGCCATCTTGTGAGAATTCCGCTTATATGTTTTTTCCACGATACTAACTTTACTGGTCTCCATTAAAAGTACAAAATCTATACCGTGCAATTTGGTGTTTAAAAAAAAATTTATGAAAAAAAAATATTGTTTCATTTTATATAATAGTATAGCAAATCAATTAAGAATAGGTCAGAAAATTAATGCTCTTTTTTCTAAAATGTATTAAAAAGTTATGACTTAGTGGAAATAAACAAAAAGCTTTTGTCTTAGAGCGGTACACAATATAATGATGGATAGGCTTAATCTCAGTTTTCCACGAATTTAGGGGGCGAGTGGGACTGTTATACGAGCTGTAAAAATAGTAATCCGATATTTGCGTATTATGAGATAGACGTTTAAACACCATAAGAATGTTTAATCACGTTTCTTCGAACTGGTCCAAGATGATCATATAACACAAACAAGTACAATAACTATGTTAGATAAACTATATATTATAGAACTTTTGGATGGTCATTATTGATAATTACTGAATAATGAGTAAATGGGTGTCTAATGGAAATAAATTTTAAATTTTACGTATTACAATATTAATTGCTGGCCTGAAATTATCGAATTTTATAATCTCAATTCCTCCAATATTAGATTCCCAGGAAAAATGTTAGTTGGTTTTCTATATTTGTTTTTATTAATGAAATTAAACAGACGAGCAAATATTCAAATAATGAATCATACAGAATCAATGAATTACACAGGAAGTAAATGGCAATAAAGAATCTAATCAGTTTGAATAACATATAATATCGTATAGCCGATGGAGCGACAAGAAACTGTTTGCCGGTCGTTAACTAGTGCTGGTGACCTTTAAGTTGTGTAACTACCGGGCAATCATGCAGAAAGTTTGCCAAAACTACATAGGTAGGTACTATATTTGTGTAACACTTAATGTACTACCGCTGATGCAAGCGAACCTATTGCATATCGCAGGATATAATCGTAATATATATCTATTAAATATTTGGAATTTTAATTTAAGTTGTAATGTTAACATTGCAGATAATATCCAGTTTTTGTCCCTGATAATAACTTTGTTACCGAAAAGGCTTGGCGTCTATGTAATTATTATGAATATGATTCTAATGAACTAGCGAGGTCAGCCTCTACAAGTTAGCAGTAGTGGGATGTACCTGCAGGTGTATTTGCAGGTGTATAACGAGGAACCTTCTTGTTGTTTTATCCTAGATAACTATTCAGGTATCTAGTAAGAAATGTAAGTAATTTTAATAAGTCGCCAGCCACTAGCAAAGTACATATAGTTTCACATTGTTCTTTAATAATGCCTAATACCTTCCTGATTAGGATACTTGTGCTACAGATGTTAAGAGTGCAAGAACACCACATTCTGAGTATTCAAAAAATATTTAGTATAAAAACGATATATAGTCTAAAAACAAATCTTACAAAAAATAAACAGTTTATAATTTTGTAAAATTACTTTTTACTATAGGTAGATCCTGATACTAAACAAGCTTTGTATTCGTACTTGGAACTAGTGTGATGGCATCCGTAAAGGCGTTGCGCTAGCACCGCACCGATCTCATACATGACGCGAAAGTGGTTCGGTACCACGATCGTGCATTCCGTAGCGAAATGATCATTAGATACGCAAAAACAAGATATGGCCAAGATCTACAAATCGTGACACTCGTTTTGTTACTCACGATGCCTTATTCACACTTTCCACTATTAAAACAATGTCGTTTTATTAAAATTGAATTATTGCATATAAAATTTATATTGAAGTACCCGCAGCACTTAAAATATTTAACATAATTCCGTAACTGACGTTTCCATCGACCAATAAAAATGCGCGGAAAACCCGCGTAATTAAATAAGCAATAGTGTATGTACCTGTCCGGTAGCTTTCTTGTATCGCAGCGTCGCTTCCCGTATGAGGTCCCTGACCAGCAAGTCGCCAGCGCCGCAGGGTACCAACACCCGTACGGAACCAAAACACACCGTCACCTTCATGATAACACAATAACACTATGATTCACCAAGCTCTGCGCTCGTCGCTCTCCGCACACCGTACACCGTATTCACTAGCTAGCATATTAGTTTGTCCAAAACTAATAGGAGCACTCCACTATCTGACGCACATGGCACGGGTAGCCCTACGACGAAGCCACTCACAAAGCACCGTTGAAATAAAAAGGCCAAAACCATGGGTTCGGTGGTGTGTTGTCATAGCGCCGTACGTGCAGTACGCCCGCACCGAATGATGTGGATTATATTTTCAAAATCAATTCACACAGCTATAGAAATAGCATTCAAAATTCAATTGAGCACATTTCGATAAGATTACGCGAAATACGAGTTCGGAGCGCTAATTCAGCAACAACAACGAGCAAAGCGAGTAACGCAAGGTATGAATAAGAATTCGTTTGAAGTAGTGGCCGGGTGCGAGGCGGGCGTGAGGCGGGGGGCGGCGGGCGCGGACCGGTTACGCTACAGCCAATCCGCGGCGGCGTGGCGCGGCTCGCGGGCGGCAGCTGTGCGCTCCCGCTCCCGCTCCCGCTCCCACTCCGGCGACGTGTCGCGTCATACATGCCGCTGCCGGACGCCGGCGTCGTGTTGTGCCGCGCACGTCGCACTCCACTAGCATACCAACCGATTCCAATTTTTGAATGAAACCGCCCCTCACTGCGAATATCTCTTGACTCATGTGGTTTCAAGAACTGCTATTCTTCTAATCATCTTCAATAAGTCCTTAACTGAATTTAAAATACGGTTTATTTTTGCACAACACATGTTATTTTTTAAAAACTCACATTGGCGAGATTATTCATACCATCAGTAATGGCTATGAACTCATTTAAACTTTAGAGCGATTGGCATAGAAAGCACCATGAGTAGTTTGATCAATGTTGTCATGACGATAGGAAAGTATTAGCATTATAACTTGTTATACATAGGCGTTACTTAAAAGAAACTCGATGAACGCTTAAGTTACAAAAAAGATTACAGTGTGCACAAAATGCACTTAATGTATATACGGACGTTATACATCTACAGCGTCAGCTATTGAAATATATAGTTATATATTCACTTTTATTGATAAAAATACAAGTATGTATCAGTTGCATGGATACTTACTTACGTCTAAAATAAAATAAATACTTATTACGAAATCTTTTAAATTTACTTTTTGTTTAGTTTCACTTACATTTAATTACCGTTTGAGTTTATTATACCTACTCAATTCAATATTAAACAACTTGTCCTATGCAATATTTTTACAATACCGATTTATACTTATATTATAAATGAAAAGCCGAAAATTATAAATATTTAAGTATTAAATTTGATAATTATTCATCTATTTTAATTATTATTATTATTGTAAAACATTAATATGTTATAATATACAAAATTTTCGTAGACTGGAACCACCAACAGAGAGTGATTATATAAAAAAATATATATTTACATAAAAATGTATAATTACCTATTTATTTCTCTTCGGAAGTTTATAAATATTAATGTTATAAAAATGAGCGTTTCCTTGGTCTAGTTAAATATAGTGTAACGCCGACTTTCGCTGTCGAACATGCAATTTTACGAAATGGCACAAACTAATGACAGCCACTCCTACGTGAAATTAAAAAAATATGTATAAGTATTGTATAGTATAAAAATATCAATCGACACATGACTGCAATATATGCGTGACTTGTGATTACAAGAAACCGGAAATCAATATGCTTTTTTTAGCTTCACGCTTTTATCCCGCATGGCAGGGTGGACAGGTATTACTTAGTGTCAAGATACTTCGTACTCCGCCCAATTCTATGCATTGCGTACTGAGTGGCGGAACTCAACGCCGCACTTTGTCTCACCAGAGCGAGGAAATGAAAATTATTAATATATAACCATTCCCCTGAATGAAAATCGAATCTACAACCAATCTCTTAAAATCAGACGCCTGTCCCACTGTGCCACCAGCTACGAATTTTAAAAGTAAATTAAAGCAATTTGGGCAAATTAATCTAACAGTTACTATTTTTCTTATTATAAGCCTAAAATTCTTAGTGTATTATACTATTAACATGTAATAATTAAGCACATTCTTCCACGTTTTAATATGACAATAAAGTTTCAACGGTCGCTCGTAAAAGCTTGCTAGGCTGGTCTACGCTGTTCGTTTCAAGGCTAAGGGCATTAGTATGCGGAAAACAACACCATAGGCGACGCTTCACACATTATATGCACGTCTATGTCAAAGCATGGCTTTTATAAACGTGACTTATCCACTGGGATATGTGTACATATATCCCATGGCGCTAAGTAAATACTAAATTCTTAAATTTTAACGGTCTTTATAAGCGTAGGAAATTTTAAAAGAATAGATTTTCATTACCGCAAACTATAAATGAAGATGATACTAACTAGTGTTAAGTATTGTTGTAAAACATTTTTAAAAATACGTATAAAAATTTGAACGCAGCGGGCGCGGTTGAATGGTTCCCATGAGGCGCGGGTTCTAATCAAACTGCGTTCAAATTTTTATACGTTATTAAAAATATAAAATTATAATTTATGCTTTATTTGTATTTTAGGTATATAATAATTATATGAATTATAATAGGTAATTCGTAGTAATAAAACAAAAAATCAGATCTTGTAAACCATTTTTATTATATTTAATTAATATTGCTTAATTGAATTGAAATAAATAAAATAGACACTTGAATATGCAGCAATCGAAGTAAACAACAACTACCAAAATAAG
Organism: Dryadula phaetusa; assembly: GCA_032432895.1. Classification (NCBI taxonomy): domain Eukaryota; kingdom Metazoa; phylum Arthropoda; class Insecta; order Lepidoptera; family Nymphalidae; genus Dryadula; species Dryadula phaetusa. The sequence continues at coordinate 1,015,686 of JAOYRS010000027.1, forward strand.
TGATACACAACATATTTGGCTAATACTCTGTAACGTTCCTTGCTGATCTGTGAACATTAAAGATATTTACTATATTATAAAAAATCATTTTTAATAAAAATAAAAAAAACAATGTCATTTTTTCTTTGTACTACTTTATTTACTGTAGTTTAGATAATAATTAAAGAAATTTCAAGGAAACTCGCATGACATTCCTTGTTATTAATTACATTAATAAACATCTTTAATGGATCAAAATCATCAATCATCAAAATGGTTATAATTCTAAATTTTCAATTCGAATTTTCAAAAATGACTTAGTTCTTAAGGAATTTTGTAATTTCTACTAATATTGTTACATGTGCTACCGATTTACATAGAAATATCATAAATTCACTATGATTTATAAAATTGAATAACGTATAACGTGACGTAAAAATAAGAAATGTAAACTAAACATCAAAATAAATACAAATATAAGCATACAGTCAAAATATTTGGCACTAGACCTAAACACGTTAACGAGAATATCCAAATTGACATACTGAGAAGACCGATTGCAAATAAGAGATCTCTTCCAAAAATAAGGTATATCTTCACAGCATGATACACTACTTAAGATTAGCACTAGACAGATGATTAACAATATTTACAAAGATTATTAACAGTTCACTAGAATTAGATCATAGTGGAGTACCCATGTATAATGTACAAGTCGAATAATTGTTATTTCAACAAATCAATAAAATGCGAAGATTCCATGAACTCCTGCCTAAAAAATACGTAAACTGCTACAAAAGTACTAGATAAAGATTATAAATAGTTACTAATAAAATATGTTTAAGTAATCGACATATAGACGCTTGATGCAAGCAACTGTAAAAGGAAATATCAATTATATATAACAGTAATTTAAATGTTCCACGACCAGCAAAGTTAATTAAGTCATTCTCCGAGCTTTATCGCAATAATTAAGTACACGCTGAGACAAATCATACGTCAGAGACTGGAGTGGCACTCGACAGATATACGTATGCAGAAGCAATAATCTAATAATGATATCAATTATAAATGAATTATTTGCTTGCATTATAATAAACTTACACATAATTATAACGTGAATTGACACAAAAATTACTTTGCATTGAATAATAAGAGAAATATTCTATAACAAATATTGGATTTTTTTCAATACTAAAAATTGTGGCTAAGACCGCAACATAGAAGAACTCAATTAAAGTATGTAATAAAAATTTGATATTAATTATAGTTGCGTCTTCGGTATATTTAAAAAATATTTATTATTCCTAATTAAAAAAACTCTATATTAGAGTCTTATACTTATTCTATGTTCATGGTAAAGGTTATTTTTTTTTAAAATGAATTTAATATATTTTTTGTTATTAAACGAATACTTCTTTTACAAAAGTCATGAAGAAAATTGTGTGAAGTGACTAGAATTGAAAGATGACAAAGAAAGAAATTGAGACTTAAAGACTGGTGTTTTCATCATAAAGCGCAGTGTATAAAAGAATTCATAAAATCTAAGCATCTACAAATACAAATAATAAATTGTGGTAACGATATTTCTAAACATACACAATATGAATCGAAATGCAAAATAATACATTATTATCAAAGCACAGTGACTGGCCCTCACACACGCTCGGCCACGCGTACACACACTGACACGCACACACGGACGCTCGGGTCGACTCCTCTATCACAAGACAAGTAACTAATAATCCTACATCAGAGCACCTTATAATTGTAGAGACCGCACCTCTAGACGCACGGAGACGCCATCAGATGGCGACCGCGAATGTACAATGAATATTATACAGTGGCAAATAGGTACATATTGACAATTTACATATAAAGTACACGAGAGTTTTAAAGTTACAGGCACGAAACACGACCGATCTACGGACCGATATCGAGAGTCCTAAATTCGATTCGAAATTGAGTATTAGTCGTTAGAGAGCGGGGTGGGTAAGTGAGGGGGGTAAGGGAATTAGGGGGACAGGGTAGGGGTGCTAGACGTCGCTCTCGCCGTCGGTGACATGCGCGGGCTGGCCGAAGTTGCGCGTGATGGACTCGCTGACGGTGCGTATGTTGGCGAGGTAGCGATGCGCCGGCTCGTCCGAGTCGTAGATAGCGCTGAGCGACTCGAGCGACACGAGCGCCTCGGAGTCAAGCAGGCGGGAGGAGGCCCGCGACGAGATGTCGTCGTCGCGGTCGAAGTAGCAGGAGTTGACGTCGCTGAGCGCCGCCTCGGCGTCCGTGAGGCCGGCCTCGTTCAACATGGACACGTTCTCCAGCGCGGGGTCGTCGGTGGTGTAACCGGTGCTCTCCGGCTGCCCGCACTCACCCTCTCCCTCGCCTTCACCCTCCGAGCACGAAGAGCTCCACTCTGATTGACTCTCCCCGTATATACCCATTTCCCTGTGGTTGGAAGTGGTTACCTGCAGAGATGAAATGGTGACATGAAATTAAATTTTTCCTAAACAATAATGTCTATTTGTAAAATTTTTTTTTTGCACGTATTTATGCAAGTGGCTATATATTGCCGTCCTGACAGAAAAATGGCTATTAATACTATCATACCTGTAATGTCATATAATTTTTGCCACTTACAGGGCAAACTACAACTTGGCAATTTATAATCGATATTCACTTTTGCAATTTTCAAAGGTATAATTATTAATCATATATTTGTGTTCTTTTTTGTATTGAACTAAATAACATAACAATTTACAATTAATACAATATTATTCATGTTTCTATTTTTGTATATTCACTGATTAAATAATCTTTAAAATTTTATTCTTGTTAAATCATTCTTCACAATCACCATTATAAGTGCAAAACTCATTAAATAATTTCCTGAATAGTGTCAATTTTGCACTTGATGTTTTAATCTGGGTGATGCTGACATATCATGTATGTATACGGTTTAATGCAAATATAGTACGCACCCGGTTATGAAGCCTCTCCTGTAATTCCTTTTCCTGTTTTCCTTTTACTGGCACCGTTTCCCTCGTTCTAGCAGTTGGCGCACTGTCAAAAGTTATAACGTTCATATGTTTGAGAATATATTAAAGCAATATGTAAGGAATATTACAGAGAGAAAACTTTAATTTCTCTGATTTCATATATAACATATGATATTGAAGTACGTACGCGGTATGTATTTGTTCGTGCGTGGGCGAGGGTAGTTCCACGACGACATCGGTAGGCAGCACGCCGGGGAAGTCCGCGGGCTTGAGTGGCGACGTGAGGGGCAGCGCGGGGGCGGCGGGGAGGGCGGGCGCCGCCGCCGCGGGGGACGGGGAGGGACGCGCCTCCTGCCGCGCTAGTTGCGTGATGGCCGCCAGCCCCACCGCGTGCAATGGACTACTGTTGTTGTTCACTGATGGTGGAGCCCTGTAAACCATTTTTATAAGTCTTTGAATCATTGTAAAGATTTCATTATTTTATTTATCCTTCATGACTTATATAAGGAAAATGAATTTTGAGTACGGTGTTACTCGGTTCGTTCTATATTTTACATCAAATCTAAAATTTACTTTTTTTAACAGATTTATGATTCTGTACATAATATTAAAAAATTAAAACTTCAGTTACCTTAATTCTAACTTTAAATCTTTCCTCTCCGCCTTAGGTGAGTTCATCTTAATAAGATTTTTATCATCAAACAGCCTTTGTATCTCTCTCTCGAATGGCGGCACGCAGGCCACGTCGGACGGGCTCCGCTTGGTGAACATGTCTCTGCCGTCGTGGTTGAGGTGCTTCAGGTTGGAGGGGCGGCTGCCCGAGCTCGAGAACGAGCTCGTCCGTTGCGTGAGGCGGTGCGGCACGTCCTTCTTGTCCGTCTGACTGCAGCCGTCTCTCTTCACGGAGGCTTGAAGCATGTTGATAATACTTCTTTGCAGCTTCTCCTCCTCCTTTTGGAAATCTAAGCTGCTTTCGAGAATCTTTTCCTCCAGTGACGACTTTTTGTTTTTATGTTTCGCATAAAATTCATTAATGATGTTGGGAGTCGGCTTGTTGAGTCGAATGGGAGGATAGTCGTAGTTGTTCGGGTCGGTCCGCTGCGGCCGCGCGGGGGGCAGCCAGGGCGCGGGGCGCGGCGGCGAGGGGGACGCGTCCGTGGTGCGCGAGTAGCTCTCGTCCGACGAGCTGAGGCTGGGGGAACGGGTCAATGAACTCAGCTCATCCGCTGAGGAGTGTACTCGGGGACTCCTGGCCAGGGGAAGACTTTCACTGGAGCGCGGGCGCGGCAGCCGCGTCGGGGGTCTCCGTTTGTGTACGGCTGGGGGCCGGGTCTCCTGCGGTCGCGGCCAGGGCGGCACCAGGGCGCGCGGCGGCGGCCATCGCGGGTTACCATTGATCCCGTGCGGGGGAGGCGGGGGCGGAGTGTCCTCGGAGTCCATATTGCGTCTTCCTTTGCTGCTTTTGTGATTATTTCCATTATTTTGATGACCGTTTGAAGGTAACAGTGGCTCGTTTTCGCCGGCCACGGAGGACTCTCTCAGAGGTGGTAGCCGTGAAGGCTGAGCAGCTCTTCGTGCTGAGTTTTGTAACATGGCGAGAGGAGTGGCGACACCGCCGTACGCTGTGGGAGGATTCTGTGGTGGATTGTTTGTATTGTTCTGACTACTGCCATTAGTGGGCGCTCTGTCTGTTAAAAAATATGTGGTCATTTCGCCTTTTCCTTTTACTTTGACTTTACCGCGACATATAAACTGGTAAGGTAAATCTTTGAGCACTTGGAAAACTTCCTCTGTGACTTGTGTGTGATTTGGAAGACCAGTTGAGTCCATACGAGATGCAACATTGACTGTATTTCCCCATATATCGTACTGAGGCTTTCTAGCACCTATCACTCCAGCGACCACGGGTCCGACATTGATACCTACACAAGTATATTTAATATGTTAATAATTTATGTTAGAACTTCTAATATTATAAATATTGTTTTTGTTAACTCTATCGTGGAAGTTGTCGTTGTATTTTATCACGTAGCATGAGTATAAACCAACATATAAATACTAATTGTATTCAAATTATTTTTCATAATTTCTGATTATGTCCTTTAAATATATGCCACAAATAAATTAAAGACTTACCAACGCGAAGCATGAAGTTATTGTAGGAATTATCATTGATATCCTTAAGTTTGTCTCTCATAGCAAACACGAATTCCACTAACGTGGCCATGTGCTTTCTCGTGCTCGCGTCGTCTAACATTTTCTTGTCGGGAATGAGACCAACAGCTGCCATATATGTTGAGCCTACTGTTTTTATTTTATCTATTGCACTAAACCTGTCTTCGCCTAATAGCTGGAAAAAAAGTGAATATATTAATTAATAATGATTTTTATTAATTTCCTTACTACAAAAAGGCTTTTAATTTTTTGTTTAATTTAATTTTTAAGCGCCATCGTGGCGAAATAAAAGCGCATCAATGTAAGTGTAATGTCCGTTGGTTTGATATACGATTTGGGATGAAATGTTTCATTTTATTTTTCCAATCAATTTAATCAACTGGTAATATATATCTGCATCATTCCCTAAGATAGAAAAATAATTATTCTAAATTTTAAAATAATTATTTTAAATGAACAATTTTACTAAACAATAATTTTAGTTTGGTTTTTAAGTAATTACAACAAACAAAAACATACTTCATCGAAATCAGCTATAATTTCGTTGAGCAGCCTCAAGCATTCCATGCCTTGATTATTTCCGTCTAGCTCCATGTAGAACTCGTGGTAGTTAGTGATGGACGCAAACACCACACCCACACGCTGGTACGACTGGTGGTACAGGTCCTGTGATTTACAAACATATTAAATTTTATTTATTTAGTGATTTAAAAAAAAAACTTTATTTACACAATTTATATGCTTGGGCAGCTTCACGTTTTATCCCACGGAGCAGAGTAGTCAAAAACAAGTTAGTATCAAGAAACTCGATTGTCTGTTTTCCTGTAAGACATTGTGTGAATTGCGAACTCAGCGCCGTGGTTTGTCTTACCAGAACGGAGAAATCAAAATAAATTTTAAATACTATAATCATTCCATCGAGGGGGTATCAACCCTATTTTTTTACAGTCAGAGTCAGACTGCAGACTGCACCTAGTGACGCAGCATATAACGATCTCATCCGAAGTGGTGATAATGGCTTTCATATATTATATTACGCATCAGATTTCATTGTTGAACTCTTAGTTCAATTTATATTATGAATAAAGTGATTTATTTATTTACCATGTTTGTCCTGAACTGATTATCTAAGAAGTGTGTCGCAACATGCGCCGGCAGCAAGTTGAACAGTATTCTCCTATTAGATGCCTGTAACATAAAACAATTTCTTTTTTATACATTTCGTAAGTAATTATTTTTTAAAAGATGATAATTTATGAATTATATAAATTTTATTATATTCTTTCGTGATGTTAGTAAAAAGGTTTAAAAGTAAAATTACACTAAAAAATATAGCAGAGCAAGGTACGTTTCATAAACTACATATGCATACATGCATTTGTTTGCAAAGTGTGATTAATAAGTATTTTTAAATGATATATTTTTTTAAAACACTATACGTGTTCGTCCTAAGTGTGGAATAACAATTTAAAAATAGTAAAGTATAAAAACATTAAGTTTTAAATTTAATCCCTGTTTTATACTTACAATAGTGAATAATAGTTTTACATTATTTTCTTTTTCTTTGTATTTTTTGTTTTATTACTGTTTCAATTTATTTATTCTTTTTTTGCATCATGTGTTTTTAAGGTGTCCAATAAATTTATTATTATTATTAATTACCTGCAAAGCATCCATATCGCGTTTCTCATCTCTCGCTTGCACCTGCCAAAGGAAGTCGAGCCTCGCCGTCCATTCGGTCTGACGCGCGTGCAGTAACACTGCTAGCGCCAGCGCTAGTGTCCACGCGCATGCTACATACGCCGAGCCTACTGATCCTGGGCTGAAAGTAATAATAATTTTTGATAACATTAACTAGCACTAAAGAGTATCTAAATATAAATTGAATAATAACTAGTTGGGTTATCGTTTGCGTTAACCCAAATATATCCCGTACAATATATAAGATTTTCAAGAAATAATCAAGCTATATCTTATCCTTTAAATACACGCTTATATATATATATATATATATATATATATATATATATATATATATATATATATATATATATATATATATATATATAATAATAAATTTATATATATATATATATATATATATATATATATATATATATATATATATATATATATATATATATATATAATATATTGATGATTTTTAGATGAACTTTAAAAAAAGAAGGATGAGCTACATTCTAGGTTTATTACAAACCGTATATTGAGCTTTATATATATATATATATATCAATCATAGAAAGCTTAATTAAAGCGTGTATTTAAAGGATAAGAAATAACTTCATTATTTCTTGAAATTGATGATTTTTAGATGAACTTTAAAAAAAGAAGGATGAGCTACATTCTAGGTTTATTACAAACCGTATATTGAGCTTTATATATATATATATATATATATATATATATATATATATATATATATATATATATATATCAATCATAGAAAGCTTAATTAAAGCGTGTATTTAAAGGATAAGAAATAACTTCATTATTTCTTGAAATTGATGATTTTTAGATGAACTTTAAAAAAGAAGGATGAGCTACATTCTAGGTTTATTACAAACCGTATATTGAGCTTTATATATATATATATCAATCATAGAAAGCTTAATTAAAGCGTGTATTTAAAGGATAAGAAATAACTTCATTATTTCTTGAAATTGATGATTTTTAGATGAACTTTAAAAAAAGAAGGATGAGCTACATTCTAGGTTTATTACAAACCGTATATTGAGCTTTATATATATATATATATATATCAATCATAGAAAGCTTAATTAAAGCGTGTATTTAAAGGATAAGAAATAACTTCATTATTTCTTGAAATTGATGATTTTTAGATGAATTTTAAAAAAAGAAGGATGAGCTACATTCTAGGTTTATTACAAACCGTATATTGAGCTTTATATATATATATATATATATATATATATATATATATATATATATATATAATATATATATATATATATATATATATATATATATATATATATATATATATATATATATATATATTAATCATAGAAAGCTTAATTAAAGCGTGTATTTAAAGGATAAGAAATAACTTCATTATTTCTTGAAATTGATGATTTTTAGATGAACTTTAAAAAAAGAAGGATGAGCTACATTCTAGGTTTATTACAAACCGTATATTGAGCTTTATATATATATATATATATATATATATATATATATATATATATATATATATATATATATATATATATATATATATATATATATATATATATATATATTAATCATAGAAAGCTTAATTAAAGCGTGTATTTAAAGGATAAGAAATAACTTCATTATTTCTTGAAATTGATGATTTTTAGATGAACTTTAAAAAAAGAAGGATGAGCTACATTCTAGGTTTATTACAAACCGTATATTGAGCTTTATATATATATATATATATATATATATATATCAATCATAGAAAGCTTAATTAAAGCGTGTATTTAAAGGATAACAAATAACTTCATTATTTCTTGAAATTGATGATTTTTAGATGAACTTTAAAAAAAGAAGGATGAGCTACATTCTAGGTTTATTACAAACCGTATATTGAGCTTTATATATATATATATATCAATCATAGAAAGCTTAATTAAAGCGTGTATTTAAAGGATAAGAAATAACTTCATTATTTCTTGAAATTGATGATTTTTAGATGAATTTTAAAAAAAGAAGGATGAGCTACATTCTAGGTTTATTACAAACCGTATATTGAGCTTTATATATATATATATATATATATATATATATATATATATATATATATATATATATATATATATATATATATATTAATCATAGAAAGCTTAATTAAAGCGTGTATTTAAAGGATAAGAAATAACTTCATTATTTCTTGAAATTGATGATTTTTAGATGAACTTTAAAAAAAGAAGGATGAGCTACATTCTAGGTTTATTACAAACCGTATATTGAGCTTTATATATATATATATATATATATATATATATATATATATATATATATATCAATCATAGAAAGCTTAATTAAAGCGTGTATTTAAAGGATAAGAAATAACTTCATTATTTCTTGAAATTGATGATTTTTAGATGAACTTTAAAAAAAGAAGGATGAGCTACATTCTAGGTTTATTACAAATCGTATATTGAGCTTTATATATATATATATATATATCAATCATAGAAAGCTTAATTAAAGCGTGTATTTAAAGGATAACAAATAACTTCATTATTTCTTGAAATTGATGATTTTTAGATGAACTTTAAAAACAGAAGGATGAGCTACATTCTAGGTTTATTACAAACCGTATATTGAGCTTTATATATATATATATATCAATCATAGAAAGCTTAATTAAAGCGTGTATTTAAAGGATAAGAAATAACTTCATTATTTCTTGAAATTGATGATTTTTAGATGAACTTTAAAAAAAGAAGGATGAGCTACATTCTAGGTTTATTACAAACCGTATATTGAGCTTTATATATATATATATCAATCATAGAAAGCTTAATTAAAGCGTGTATTTAAAGGATAAGAAATAACTTCATTATTTCTTGAAATTGATGATTTTTAGATGAACTTTAAAAAAAGAAGGATGAGTTACATTCTAGGTTTATTACAAACCGTATATTGAGCTTTATATATATATATATATATATATCAATCATAGAAAGCTTAATTAAAGCGTGTATTTAAAGGATAAGAAATAACTTCATTATTTCTTGAAATTGATGATTTTTAGATGAACTTTAAAAAAGAAGGATGAGCTACATTCTAGGTTTATTACAAATCGTATATTGAGCTTTATATATATATATATATATATATATATATATATATATATATATATATATATATATATATATATATATATATATATATATATATCAATCATAGAAAGCTTAATTAAAGCGTGTATTTAAAGGATAAGAAATAACTTCATTATTTCTTGAAATTGATAATTTTTAGATGAACTTTAAAAAAAGAAGGATGAGCTACATTCTAGGTTTATTACAAACCGTATATTGAGCTTTATATATATATATATATATATATATATCAATCATAGAAAGCTTAATTAAAGCGTGTATTTAAAGGATAAGAAATAACTTCATTATTTCTTGAAATTGATGATTTTTAGATGAACTTTAAAAAAAGAAGGATGAGCTACATTCTAGGTTTATTACAAACCGTATATTTAGCTTTATATATATATATATATATATCAAATAGATCGAATGTAATGAGTAAGCACAAATGAATATAATATAATTCTATTTTATGTGACGAGTTACAAAACGAGCGAAACAACATTAAATGGATGCTGGTAAGTAATAGAATTTGTTGTAAGTCAATTAATGCCACGTCTGCTCGTTCTTAGAGGTGTACAATAAACGATATTTTCTGCGATATTTTCATCAAAGACAACATATAGATTGAATAAATATGAAACTTACTCAGTCATAAGGTCGTAGCAATCGAAGAGATGTTTATGATAAGCCAGTATCACAGTGACGTAGCCAGCTGTCATCACGGCCAGGAGAATACCCTTCACTAAAATAGGTAATCGTAAGAAAACAGCAACAGCAAGCATACTGAGACAGCATCCTAGAGTGATGTAAAGAGGGATAGGACAGGCTCGATGATCAGTACTACTCCATAGAACTGCAGACACTTTGTCGGGCGCCGCTTGTATATCGCCCATTGTTACATTTTCCGTTAGGTTCGCGCATACATTTACTTCGCGACATGTTATCTGTGAAAGAGGGGATAACATTATATTTTTTTATTGATGATATGTAAGTTACTGCAAATTTATAGATATGGAGAAAGAATTATAGTTATAATATCTGTTTTCCATTTTTATTGAATGATTCCCGAGAAATATCCAGAGGTATCAATAAATATATAAATCCTCCGAGTGGAATCTGATTCAATGGTTAGTATAAATATCTAGACTTAAAATTTTAAAGTTAACAATAAAGCTACGTTATTTAAAAATATTCATATTACACACCACATTAACTTGTCCTACTGCGTAACCTAACACAATTGTAAAAGTCGTAATGGCGTTTCTAAGTGCGAACGGTCTTGATACATCACACGGAATGAGTCTCAGTCGTGCGGCTAAAGTTAAAGCCAGTACTGCAGCAGACCATGCAAAAGCGGTAACGAATAAAAGGAGAAGAATGGTTGTGCGAGGTAGAATCGCAGCCTGAAGCGCCCCGGCTGCGACGAGAGCTCCAAGAGCAGCACTCAATGAACCCGCCCAGCCGCCGTCTGTTGACGCCCGGTACTAAAACACAAAAGAGTATCGCGATTAAAGGTTTCAAATTTGAATACGGAAATTTACGGAATTCGCGACATGCGATATCCTTTGTAGTTGTTCTGATCTCACTCGGCTGTTTTTTAATGTCTGTAACCATCTATCACAAATGCAAGGAAACTAAACAATAACAAGAAAAAAAAATTTAAAATATGACTTAATTGGCTCATAAATTGTTACGTAAAACGATAATTTAGGTGTATTAATAAAAGAAATTTATATAGCCATTTGTATGTACAACATAAGAATTATGTAAAACGAAGTTTTATTCCTATTGAATCTCAGCGATATATTCGGAGCGGTCTCTATGGCATTTAGAAAATAAGTATTTCATTTTCAATAAATCATACTCGATTATTTATTACGTCGTATAAGCAAGATTTATAAATTATTCCACGGCAATTTGTTTTGCTTGTATATGAATTGTGGATATTACCTGTGCTTCTTTATCAGCATCTTTAAAACAAAGCGTGAGTAGATGAACGTGTGTGGCCTTCTCCCGGTGTACAGAGCGCGCGTCTATCGCCTGCGCCAAGTACTTGTTGACGCGATTGGTTGGCTGATGATATACAGAGGAATGACGCTTTTTCAAAGGTCGCTTCGACTTTTCCGTCACCTTATTCTGTATAAACATAATAAAAATTCAGCACCACTGAATTTTGTATATTTTAATTTTGTTAACATTCTAGGGCGGAATGGGTAAAGGTTCAGTTATTAAGTTACACATCAAGGGCCAGACGTGAGGGGACCGGATACATGTAGGGTCCACAGCATGCTGACTCCATGCTCCATTTATAAATTGAAACTGACCTTAGAAATAAAAGTTCCGGAATCCGAAGCAGCATAGCATTATTAGAATTGCAGAATATAATTTGTCAAAATTTAAACATCAATAAATCTTAAAGTGATTTTAAAATTTTCCAATTCAAAAATACAAGAAAGATTCACGTGACGATTACACACAGAGAGTAGATGTGTCTTATAGAATTGAACTATTTAGACATAATATTACATCAATGTTATACAACTAAATTAGATCCCATTGTTAGAAATCCATGCAGGTTATGTTGTGGGTCATGCCATGCCATGCTTAGGTAGCTAACCGGGATAGCAAGTGAAACACATTTCAGTGCATTCGGCTTTATTCTCAAACAAAATTTAATAAAAACAATATCAAGTATAGTTTCACAATTTTGAAAGAAAATAAGTCCCCATAAGAAAATAGTGACATATAGTGTAGGTTTTGAGTGCTCGCGTTTCTCTTTAGCTTGGTCTTCAATTCATCCGATTCATTTGACGTTAGAAAACAAAGGTGCGAACGAATTCATTCGTGAGGTGCGACCCTCGACCATAAATAAGCTTCCTACATTTTTTGGGATATTTAGTGTCACCTGGTGAATGGAAAACAATAATACACATGAAAAACACTTTTCTGCGCTTACTGTTTCAGCGGGTATTTGTTGTGGAACTAATGTCCAAGAGCGGAAAATCTGAAAAACAACGAGCAGACGTTCCATGTTAGTTGTTGGAACATGTTGTTCATTAATTTCATATTTTATTACCTAACATATCTTGTTCTGTAACGTAATATACATTTCATGAATCTGGGACATTTTTTGAGTTGGATGTTTCATTATCATACCTAGTTAAGTTATTGTCATATACATCAAGACGGAAGAATTTTTAACTAGTAAGTAATAAAAAATATGTTGTGCAATTTAAGAATTGTGGTTTTTAAAAAATTTGGAAAATGGTGTGGATGTAAGGTGTGGGGTGTTCTTGTTGACCGCAAAGAATTTTAGTGCGAAGCAAAAGAATCCAATCCCTCGCAAAATATTTTGATAGTGCCGTAAGAAAGCTTGACAGCGTAATATATATATTTTTGAAAAAAGCTGCAGATTTAGTCTCAAAAAATCACACTCGAAAACCATACTAACTACTAGAAAACATTAAGCGAGGTTATAGTTGGCTGCGCATATGAAACGCATTGTTTAAATGCATTTCATGTACATTTTTGTAAGCATAAAATAGGACGCTATAGTCATATGATGAAAACGAAACAATTCAAAGTCATATTTTACGCAGAACTGTATCATCAATAATTGAAATTGTTATCATGGTCATATAACTATAATGTTTCTTTATAATCTACACCCCGTTATTATCGCAAATTATACAATTCCTTTGAAAAATAATAACAATCTGCAAGAAAATTATAAAACATTGATATAATAGTTATGCCATAAAATTAAGGCTGGTAAAATAAGAAAATACTTTTCTTGCAAATTGATTATATTTAACTTGTCTATAAGATGTTAAGCATAAACACCAAATACGTTTTATTAGGTAAACATCGTATAGACAAATTAAGTGCATGGTTAAGGCATTGCTAGGTGCTATCGGTGACCGTTGTGCGTAGGGCGTGGTGCTGCATGACCGCGTCGAAGGTGTGCTGGTGGGGGGCGGTGGTGGTATCGGTGCTCACGTGCTCCCCGCGCAACGCCGCCAAGCGCAGCGCCTCCGCTGAGCCCGGCTCCGCGTGCAGCGCGCGCCGGAGGTCCAGCACCTGTCAACCCGACAAGCTGCCACAACTTCCTTGGCTACCACTGGACCGATTTACTTTCCTTTGGCATCCATGTTCTTTTTTTATTTATTTATATATAAATGAACAATCACTACAAATACCAAGTTTATACATTTTTTGTTCTAATGACTTTATAATTTTTATTTGCTTTGTATAAATCTAGTTTTTCCGAACTACGTTTTTATAATGCCATAGAGAGTTCTCGTTTTTATATTATTATAATTATATAAAGTATTACTACTATAAAATTATTACATTATCTTTATCATCTTTTTTTAAAATTAAAGTATTGTAATTAAAGTATTTAAACTTTTTGCGTTAATATAATTTATATATTTTAAAATGCATCCATCGACAACGTATTTTATTGGTATTAAAAATAAATTAATGCTCAAAGTAATACATTTAGTTAGTCATATGCACAAAAACTCACAACAATAGAATAATTTAGAGGTATGTTTTTCGTCTTCTATTGGTTATCAATTAAATTGTATTTTATTTATTTGCTTTCGAGCTTATTTCATCGATATTTGAAAATAATAACATGACGTTCTTACTAAACATTTATTTATTTGTGTCTTTAATTTATATGGTACCCCAAGCAGTAGTAATTTGTGTAATTAAATTAAACTAACACCTATTACTATACTGCTTAAGAAACCCTGTAAATGGCAGATTCGCACCATACAATAACTTTAAGCTTAAACACTTAAGGCGGTGTGGAAGGGTATTGAGGAAATTTTAGTTCTTAAATATTGTACTTACAAAACATTTAAAAAACTAATACGAGTAAAATAGACATTGAAGTAAAGAACGTTATAAAATTCGAGTAAAAGAAAACAGACTTACCTTTGAAGTATTAAGTGCAGTTCACCATAAAAGAAATATCACACAATTGAAAACATCTGGAGAGAAAGAAACGTCGTGGACATCGACCTCGTATTATTTGGCGTGTCCAGTACAATGTGAATTACGTCCAAGTGCAAGTTCAAGTTTGAAAATTCTCAAAATTTATAATTATTTACACGTACAAACTTTATTTAATCTACGATAGACTCTTTTTATGCGAAAAGTACCTTCCTGGCAGCATTTGCTTTCAGCTCCTGAGGCGAGGCGGCCATATTGGAAAACGGAACGTCTACGTTGAATTTTATAGAATGTAGTAACTGCACTACAACATTGGATACATTTTTGAAAGACAACTTCCGGCGAGATCCAGACCCTAATCCCACACCCGCTGACAGACACATCTGTAAATGCAAAGAAAATTAAATAAACCAATTTCAATATATTATCAATGTACTTTTAATAATAAACATACTTTTCTTCGTCTAGGTGGTGGTATGATGAAGTACGTTTGAATGGAATGATCGCGGAGATATGCGTTTCGACTAGCACCATGACCAGGCTCTACCTCGTATGCCCCTCCAAGACATTCTAGCGTGGCTTGTGTTATATGTACCCGGCTGGAAAAAAAAATCTAGCTTGTAATTGTATATATTACAATAAAATGTGATATTATCATTTTAATATTTGTAAATTAACTTAGACATGAAAAACTATTTATTTTAATACTCACCCAGGTTCACCTCCGGCTTCCATATTATTTGCAAGCGTGACATCGTTCGACCATACATCGTATTGCCATTTGCGTAATCCTAAAACCCCACAAAGTACACGGCCAGTATGAATGCCTACACGCATATTCAGCTGCACGTCTGTTGCTTCTACTACAGATCTATAAATAAGTAAAAGTAAATAAGACACTAGTTTTACAAGACTTAAGACTGTTGACTGATTGATTTATTAACCGTGTTCTTCATCAAGTTTCATGGAAACTTCACTCTACGAGTAACAGAAGTAGATTTATTGTATTTAATTAAACAAAGGTGTAAAATAAAAGTAAAAATAAATTTGATTCAGCATATACAAACAGCACTTGTTTTGTTTTCATGATGAAACTATACTTGCGCCGTATAACGCTCTTTTCTAAAATTTGCAAACAAAATAAATTCCTTCAAAATATTTTCACACTGAAATAATAGGAGTTTAAATTGAAATAAGAAAAGAAAACAAACCACAATTGGAATTTCCGCAATTATGATTTGACGATACATATGAAGAAAAAAATCTTTTCATGTTTACTTTGTTGCCTCCATGAGAATATCCTCAAATTTTAGGCACTGATTTTCCTATCAAATTATGATATTTCATAGTAGATTTTAAAAATTATTTATAAAGAAACACCTCTCGAAAATAGATTTTTGCCTATCAGACTTGTGGACTTCATTACTTCAGGTATTTTTTTTCAATTTTAGACTTAATAATTAATATCTCTATTTTTTATATTTATGGCAAGAATGCGATACAATAGAAATCTTCTTTTAAATTTTTAATATCGTCATTCCAAATTCATACTTTTTCTTTTATAAACCTCCTTAGTAAATGACCTTTGTTCGATTTCAGAGGCCTTGAATCCCAGAGGATAACCAATTTTGCCCTTGCCCTTCTCATTTACTCTACTTACCACCATAAATATACCTTTATACTCATTCTTTTATCATTTTCTTTATTTTTTATCTTTTCATAACATTAATTTAATTTGTTTCAAACAATACATATTAAGAACAAGAAATTTATTAATATGTTAAAGCCGTTTTTAAGTATGAGAGGAATATTATTATTAAACATCGCAAAAATTAATCAGAATCTAACAATGTATTTCAAATTTCGTATAAGTCAACTCGAGTGGGTTTAAAAGATTTACCCTCTCAGCTCGATCAATAGGCAAGATAAAATTACAATTTTGATGTTTTTAAACTTTATTGATATATATATCGATGTCATTTATACAATTCTTAACTTTTCAAGAACATATTTTATGGCTATAAAAATATGATAATAATCTCTTAGATATATAATGTAGTTTTTTTTATATATTGTGGTACTATTATTGATGCCAAACATCGAAAATTGTTAAGAAATAAGCGTTCGTCATAACATGACAAGCGGAGGCCACGAGAATTGACATCAAAAATAATACGCCAGCGCAGTTAGCAAGCAAGATTTTATAACTTGGTAATGGTATTATAGAATAAACAATAAAATAAAGCAATAAAAATATCTGTTTTATTCCAATATATAGCAATAAGTCCTGCAGTACCTGCTATGCAAGTTGTAGGTGTACAGCGAAGTGTTATGAATGAATTCGTTCGAGCGCACGCAACATCCACACTTCAAACGGTAATGGGGTCGTGTATGGCGGTATATGGATTATATCTTAAAATAATAACATTATGATACACAACATAAATGTTTCTGTACAGAGTTTTATACACCTACATACCTACCTGAGGTGTTACTTATAACAATTTAATTAAATATTCATTTTTGTTACAAATTAAACTTGGTGTAATCAAACCTTGTCAATTGCGAAACGAAATTATTACTCTGATAATTAAAATGATAAAAATTGATAATTTTTCATCATTTGTTTGCAAATGAAACTGTTTTAAATGGATTAATCGCCAATAATGGTCACACGTAGACACCGTGGTCAGTCTAGCTGTGAAAATGTATTTTCGAATATCAAAATATACGCGATAAATCCGTTTAAAATAATTTCATTTAAAATGCGTAAAAATCAAAGATCTTATCATTTTTTTCTTTACTTTAATTTTAATTAATATGTACTGAACATATGACTATGAATAATTATAAAATATAAGGCCTTATCCGTTTTTCCTCAGCCAACAGAATTTGCGTATTCCTATCTTACTGACTACTTCCGATTGTATCGTTATAAGGGATAATAAAGAGCTCTACAGCAGACTTCATGAAGCTTTAACGTCCTCGGATATAGACACAACTTCCTCTTTACCTTAGCTACCGTTAAGAAATGTTTTTGCAAAAAATAGTTATTTACTATGCAAGTATGGACTAACGCAGACTGACGATATAAGTAGGGCGTGCCATCATTCTGGGAGTCCCACAGACATATCGTCTCTGACGGTTCTCGTTTAGTAACAGTAAGTATTTGCCAAGACCCAATCAAGTAGGCAAGATGCTCTATACTCTGCTATAAAGTGACTCCCTGATTGGACTCTCATTATGGTATGAACTGAATAACTAAAAAAAGTTTGTCAGATACAATTTCAAACTAATCCGAACTTGCTAACTGACAACAGAAGCGAAATCTGTATAGTCTATTCATGAGCCTTGGCCAGTTAAGAAGTACCATCAGTTTATTTATCCTTACATATTTCTAAGGTCTTTATCGCATCTCTTACTCGGACCTTTTCTAATTATGTTGGGTAGAGAGAGAGGAGTTCGAAAAGTGATGATAAACGTCATTCGAAAATTAATTAGTAGCGTAATTAATAGCGTAAAGCCAACATATCAAGGGGCTATCGTATAATCATTGTAACAATGTGATACAGACTATAACACAACGTGTTTTTCATTTTGGAACCCTAACCATCGATGATCCCTTAATGGACCTTTATTTTATTTATATGTATATATATTCTAATACAAATTAATTCTTTATATTAAAATAAAAGTTTTATTCTGGGTAAGTAAATATTATTTGGTAAAAGATGTGAAAATATTTAACTTGTAATGGCTCGTAACAAATAAATTCTAGTAACTTTAATACAGCCATTTAAATTTAGCTAACACGTGTTTACATGTATATAGTTACAGTAAGTAGTAATATTTCTAGTTAATATAGTATACGAAAGAATGCAATAGCGATAAACAGCAGTGTTTATAGCAACGCGAGTGAGATCACACGCACTGAGCAATAAGTTGCTTAAATTGTACAATACAATTATTTTTTGTATTGTAATTAAATATTCTTTATTTTGTCCAGAAGAAGACAAAATAGAATTTTGCATTATTCGTAAAACATTTTATCCGTTCAACTTCTAATTTACCTAAGACTTAGTAAACATGTTTCACTCCCAAATTGGTAACAAACGTTTTAACAGCTTATAGCAAACTAAAAAAGCACAAGTGAAGTAGAAAATAAATGTTGGAAATTGATATACATTATGTGTTGCTTTTTAATATCTGTTAAGATTGCTTTTAGGTGAGTTAATAAAAGCTTTTGTATTTTAACGAATTGGAATAGAGTGAACATAAGTAATCTAAACAAATTAGTCATGTACTAAGTAACTTGCAGCTATTCGATTCTATGCCATCGTGCCTGTGTGCGTTCTATCTTTACATTGTTCCAATATTTATATAGTGAAACATATTGTAATCTATCATGCAACAATGTCAATAGACTATGTGAATATATACGATTTTCATAAAAAGTAACTAAGAATTTAATTCAATTTGAATCGTAAGCGCCAGTGTATCTCGGCCAGTGTGTCAATTGGTAAGGCTACTGGCTGGGTTCGCTTCAAGCTGGGGAGAGCAAGAATATTCTTGATAGCGGCGTATGCGCCAGTATCCTCATCTCTATCATCTGAAATAGAGGAGTCCTGGGAGAGTGTAAGAGAAGTTTTAGGTAGTCCAAGCCGCCGCCAGTCTGTAGAATGAATGGGGTGCTTTTGAATGACGATGACAGATTAACAGAAAGTCATTCGATAGGGTTGGAGAAAGAAATTATGGGAGATACTGCCCCGGTACAATGTGAACAGACCCTTGTTGCTGGCTGTAAAATCACTTTATCGAGATCACTCAGCCTGTGTTATGAGTAGGAGCTCATGAGCATGTCGTTTCAGTTTGATATTCGATCGGGTGTCTAATAGGGCTGCGCCATGTCGGCTTAGCTGTTCAATTTGTATTTGGATAGCTGTCTCCAAGGAGTGAAAGAAAGTGATATAGGAGTGAAAGTTGGTGATTTGGTGAAGGTAATGGTCTAAACCTGAATGCGAGTAAAACTAGCCATAACCGTGATCATACAAAGAGAAAAGACCTGATCTATGCACCCTTTTCTAGGTCTAAATCCTCCTTGGACCTCCCACAAATGGTTTTCAGACCTGTCTTGCATTCTTCTCGCTAGGATTTTAGCATTAATTTTATTGTCCAAGCTAAGCAAACTGATAGCCCTATGGCGTGCACAGTCTATCTGTGAACCTTTGCTTTTATAGAAAAGCACGGTGACTGCGCCTCGCCAATCATTCGGGGCCTCTCCTGTTGCGCGGTCCACCATATTTGATCATCTCTGCAGTAGCTCCATCTGCTCCCGCTGCCTTACCACATTTCAGACTTCGTATAACATTCTCTACTTCTTTCATACTGATTTCGCCGTCTGCTACATCAAAACTCAGCACATTGTGGTCGCTTGAGACAGAGGCGTCGTCACATTCATATTGTTGATTTCCGCCCATCGTTGCAAAAATGTGTACTTTCTGTTAATCTGTCATCGTCATTCGAAAGCACCCCATTCATTCTACAGACTGGCGGCGGCTTGGACTACCTAAAACTTCTCTTACACTCTCCTAGGACTCCTCTAGTTCAGATGATAGAGATGAGGATACTGGCGCATACGCCGCTATCAAGAATATTCTTGCTCTCCCCAGCTTGAAGCGAACACAGCCAGTAGCTTTAAGATTCAAATTGAATTAAATTCTTAGTTATTTTTTATGAACATTGTATACATTTCGTAAGGGATAAAGTGTGAAGCTAAAAATATAACGAGACATAGACGTTGCTTGTATACAACTAATACAAAATAATTAAGTAATTTCGTACCAACAATAATCAGGAAATGTATCAAACGATAATAAAAGGCGTTAACGTAATTAGGGTAATGTCATTTCAACTCATACGGGTAGGTAATTGCGTGTATTTTATACATAAAGAAATAATAAAATAATGGATTTAGTTGGCATATTAATATAGTAGTTGGCATTTATATTGTGAGTATTTCAATGTTACCTTTTTCTATCTGAATTTAAAATGAAATCGTTATTAAAATGTATCTGTCATTAAAAATATCTGTCCTTAAGGTCCTATTTTATATTAAATTACTTTTAATCTACACGTTAATAGTTTTCTTGTTTTACAAATTTCATTAAAGAGGTTACATTTTATGTTTACCTATACGTAGAATATTTTAAAAAGTTGATGTATTGAAAATATTTCAGTTAAGAAACAAATGATAACTTCCAGCGCGGTTTTGAGTTCCGCTACTCAACACGTAATGTTTCTGTTTTTACAAATGGAACTTATAACTATACACATTTTAGGTCTTTCTTTATATATATTTAGTATTAATATTTATTTATAAGTAAATATTTTAGAATATAATTTGTTAAAGAAAGGAATAGGTAAGTAATATCTATAAATTTTAATATGTGACACAAAAGTAAAACACGGAAGAAAATCTATGCGATACAGCGGAAATTGTTGTTTGAAATCAGAGACGTAAACAAACACTCGTTTCATATAAATTATTATAATATTTATAGCGCGTCCGACTTCGTCCGGTATTAATAGGATCTGCACATTTTTTATATATTATATAAATATTTTTTTTATATAGCTAAATATGGCAGTGATAGCTTTTATTACTTAAATCGGTTAAGAATTATATTTATGAATAGGTAATAAATTCAAATCATTTAGGAAAAGCCACAAAACGTGTAGAATGTTGTGTTTAATATAAAAATTAATAATTTTTTAAATATACTTTTTTTTTTTTTATTATTATATAGAACTCACAACTTTTATATACATCCATAGATAAGAAATAGAAACCATAAAAACCAGTTATTACTACAATCAAAGCTGTCTGCCTTAAATCTCAACGTTAAGTGTTCATGAAATCACACCTGCAAGAGATGTAAAGATATTTCTATCTTGAGGTTTGCGGTCTGGTCGCCTTTATATGCCGCAGACTCACCGCACGCAGATGTTGACAATGCGATACCGTTATGCTACTTTTTATACATGTATCATTTACTTCATGGATATATTTCTTAAAAATTTTATTTCGAAAAATAAAGAAATAAATCTATTTTCATACTTAATAAAAAGGGAATTTTATTTCTTCCGTTTTCCACACAGAAAAGATGTAGTGTCACGGCTGTCTATTCCGTGTTAAACGCTTTTTCTTACCCTAAATAGACGAATAAATAAGTAGTCAAAGAAGTTGTAAGCTTAAAATCTTGTGTCTCTTATAATAGGGTATACGCAGACCTATTGTTTTTTTTTACCCAACGTCACATAGCATTATGAAAGTTAGATAGCTTGTTTAAACTTTATATTGGTAGCTGTATAGTTTGGTAGAAGCTCAAGTTCCTATCTTATTTAGATACTTGTTTTCTAAAAGTTTAAATGCAGCCTTATTAAGTTATTAAAATATTCATAGATTTTTAATTTTACCTTTAATTTTTATTTTTACGATATAGCTATACAAACATGCATACATACATATATATATATATATATATATATATATATATATATATATATATATATATATATATATATATATCAGATGTTCGAGTTATAGAATCGCTGCCAGCTTATAGCGAAACTGTGTCACTTTCATTAAAATTGGATCCACTCGCTTTGTGCCAACGGAATTCAAAAAATGAATTGTGAATAAGATTTATTTCTTGTAAGGCTTTATTACTAAGAATAGCCATTTAATATTATACTATAAATTACTGAATTACTGAAGGACAAAGATGAAGAAGAAGCTGTACCAAATCTGCTTCCCAAGATTTTAATAATATTTCAGAGGCAATGTTCATTTTTCTTTTAGATTTCATAACTGTCAGCTTCGTTATAGCCAGAAGCTTTGAAATGGAAATGTGAAAAAGGAATTTGTTCAACAGCTACGTAGAGACTCGTGAAACTTTTCAAACGTGCAGTCAGCAATAAATACTACCCACGTTTTCTGTAAAATACAACACGCGTATTTCAAATACTCAGATATATGTAGCGTATCAAAGAAATCTGTCTGTCGCAGGACCGATGGCCGTTGGAGCAGACGAGTCCTGGAGTGGAGACCGCGTCTTGGCAAACGTAGTGTAGGACGCCCTCTGGCCCGCTGGACTGACGACATACGCAAGGTTGCCGGAGCGGGCTGGATGAGGGTTGCGGAGGACCGGGATGTTTGGCGCAAACTTGGGGAGGCCTATGTCCAGCAGTGGACTGCAATTGGCTGACGATACGATCAAAGAAATGTATATTCGCAATAATTTAGATTTCTTATGTATTATTGTAATTAATTGTCTCTTAGGAATTTTGCAGTATATAAATTGTGTTTTTCGTGACATTCAACAAAAAATTGAAAAGCATTTTTGGCTATGATCAGTTAAATATATGGTAAATAAATATCACTCAAAGGTAAAATATATAAATATTTTATTACTTAGGGTATTATTAATCCGTTTTTCTAAAATTGATTTATAACATAATATTGTTAATCGTAATTAATTTTTATCTTTAAGAAGAGTTTCTAGAGGCCGGTCGTGGCGCAGTGGGACAGCGTCTGACTGTAAATGCAATCGGTTGTGGAATGGATCCGCAGAGTGTCTTAACACAAGGTACATTCTGTCTACCCTGCTATGCGGGATAAAAGCGTGAAAAAAAAGTTTCTAAGTTTTATTATTTCAAAAAGGGCGGCTAAGTTATTTATAAGTACACGTCCATGATGTTGCACAATCACTGAAGGCTACTTATTTTTTTTATTTAATTAAACGACCTTCACTGGGAAAAATAGAATATACTCTTCAAATATCAATGCATATCTCCGTAGCGAGCGTGAAGTGCCATAAGCATGTAATGTACTTCAAAGCTTTCATTTTAGTAGTATTTGAATAATACCTTAATTCATTTGCGCTGTATTAAGATGTTTTATTGTAAAATTATCTATCATTACTTTCTAGAGATAAATATTGACCTTGACTTCTGTTAGACCACCCCATATCAATTATACCTTAGATAAGTATAACAGCCCTTCACACTACAAATGGTGATAAGCCAAATGACACGCACGTTAAACACAGTCTTTGTTGTCAATAGACAACTATTTAAATATCAATGTTTGTCATCTCAGTGCTACAAACTTATGTATTTTATTTGCGGTTTAAAACTAAAACATATTGTTAAGGAATTTTTTATTAATATTTAACAAGGAACAACTATAAATTTTAAATCTTATTTACTTTTTTGATAATTAATTAGCGTACTACGTACGTATGTATTAAACATAAATGCACCGTAAAGAGATATAAAATCACACTAAACTTCAAGGATTAAAGATTTATCACTATTGATACAAAGACGTACATCCACTCATTAACATACATAATAATAAACAATTTTTTTAATAATATTTTTTCGTGGTTCTTTGCTTTAGCTAAAATATTTTTATAGTTATAAAGTTACGAATTGATGAAGATGTGAGAAGTCTTTTTGTTTATTATAAACACACCCAAAAATATTCTCATTTATTGCAGATTTTTTTAAAATGTCATATTTGTTTGTTGTCAAATATTTTTGGCGTGTTTTAAAACGTTCTTAATCAAATATATCACTACTACTAAATAAACAAAAATATAAATGCTATAAAAAAGTTAAGCCAAACTAAAAATACACAAAATGTATGAGAAATTAAAATCGTTCCTTACATTTTCCTTACATTTTCGTTTCCTTACATTTCCTATATAATTATTCAACTTTTAAATCTTCCTTGAACTTCTAGTAATATTAAAAATTAAAAATTTTCAAATTTTTATACATAATTTTATTCAATTTTTTTTACCAATAGACCATCTTCCATCTCCCATACTTCCCAGATATACTACCTCATTCACTTGTTCTAATATCTTTCTATCTACTATTTATATCAATTATTTCTATTAAGAATAATATATAATGTAATGACAATTCATGATTTCACTTCTAATAATTTTAACCAGTTTCAATTTTTTTAAAATAATACTCCTGAAAAAATTAAAATATGCACACCAATGCTTTGATATCGAGTCGGAAACTCGATGCCTCTACAAAAGAGTAAGTACACACGACCCGAACAATCCACTCGTTCGGTGACCTACAAAGCTGAAACTCTATATTATTTATAGGACGGGGACAACGGTTGTTTTCCTCCCTAGAGAGGCGAACATTATCTTCTTATTTTATTACTTTAAGAGGTAATCGTACTCGCTGGAAATTAATAGCATTACATATTCAATTTATAAGAGCAATTAACTGAATCTATATTGGTTTTCTCAAGTACCAGAATATTAATTTACTATAGAAAGATTCATACAATATTTATAATAGTACTAAAACCATATATCGTCGAAAATATGGTCATGGCGCTATTAGTTAGTAGGTAACTATGTCTGATTGACACTGAACCGTATAACAGCGGCTGCCAGTTCAAACTCTACTAATAGCTGCATTTATTTTAAAATGTCAAATCGTAAGTTGCATGAAAAACAAAAATGGACTCTGCTTACAAGGACCAATTAGCTTTTCATAGGATTGTAGTCTGATGCAATTTTAAGGGCCAATGTTTTCCTCTGCATATACGTTACACGAATTGTTCGCCTGCTACATCTCGATATCTTACGATAGAGATATAGAAGTGTCATTATCAAGCGCATAGACTATTGAATAATAATGTAAAACACAAAATAATTATGTGAGTTTCAGTTTGGCATCAGATCAGTTAGCACTTGCGATTTTAGGAATTATAGATAAGATGCATAAATGCTTTCCTATAACATGGATATAAGGTGTTACATAAATACTTGTACGACACTCAATGTTAATGTGATATTGGCACGTTAAATAACTAGAAACAAACATTCACGTGGAGATCGAGTGATTGATGGAAGAAAATAGTTCAGTGGAATATATCAACGTATAGATTTTATCTGTTTTCCTGTTTGAAGAATGTACACTGAGCTGTGACAAATGGGCAAGTGTAGGCTGTGCACCGTGGAAGCAAGCGTTACGTCAGACGTCAGCGGCGACGAGCGTGGCCGACTGAGACTGTAATAAAAACATTATTTATTTGGCCAACACTCAACACAACGTCCAAGCCGCATTTAATGAGAAAGACGTTTATTTTGTAGCTTGCGCACTGTATAATTGTTATGTCATAATAAAAATACAAGAAATTCACTGTTCACATTTAGCTTGCAACTAAGTAAACGTTTTATTTACGTATATATACAAAATATAGTTTTAAAATCTTTTCACAAACCCAAGTTAAGATTCGGAAAAGTGCATGTGGTAGCAGTAATCTATTAATGTTCGATTAATAAGAACAATTTATAACATTTAAGTATCATAAAATTTAATTTTCTATTTATTTTGATTACCAGGCATTATTAGTTTATTATATTTACTATTCAATATACAAATATACATGAAACATAACATATATATTAATAGAATTAAGCTGTATAAAATATAACAGCTCAAAATAAAGCAGCGGAACGCTTGGGAATAAACTTGTCATAATGTGAGGCAAGCATATCTGGGGCTATATCACATCAAATGTCATCCAGACAAGCATTGGGCCTCGCGAGATACACGTAAATGTCCTTACATAATTGAGTTGACCAGTTTTACCTCAGATGTTGAGCATATTTTTGTATATATTGGATAGTAAATGTGGTATAAACATTAAAAATGTTATCTTATCGTTAAGAAATGATCTGAAGTTTTGAATTACCTACTGGTGTAAAACTGTTTCAGTTCGCTTTATTTTCCTAATAATTAACATAATCTTTAGCGGAAGCAAAAAAATCTAAATCTTTCATTTGTTGTAACTTCAAGATGCTTGAGTTTAATAAAGCTCCTTTTAATACAATAATATTCTAACTTTGCTAGAAAGTGGATTTTCAAAAAGGATAATACAGGATAATCCGTGGTAGCATGTTAAGATAACGAGCTACGAGAATCTATGAAGTTAAATATTCGCCTAACTTTGCCCGACATACTGTACTTATTATAAAAGGTTAAATTAACTACAATTCGGCTATTTTATTATGCACTACAGCTAATTACTTTTTCTAGTTTGCAATAAATACTTTGATAAAAAAAAGTTACAATATAAATTGTAATTGTAAAAGTATGTAATAAATAAAAACGCAGCGACATTATAGGTGCATTTTAACATTTATTTTTTGCAGATGTAACAAGAAGGGGAGACTTGTAAATAATTAATGACACGTACATATAAATATACGGTATGTGACGTTGGAAACTGTAAAACATACAAGTTTCAGGTACTGGTGAAGGATCGTTAAAGTATAATTTATTATTCCAGTCGATGCCAAACGAACAGTTGACATTCATATTCATTTAAATTAGTGTAATACATTAAGGCTATTCGTGACTTGATATATTGTTGCGTGATTATTATACGTTTATTTCGTCCAAATAATTATATGAAATTTGAGAGTTCGTTTGTACGTACGAATAAAATTATGCGTATCGTATTACGTCATATGGTACTATTATCATTATTTACAAAATATAATTAGCCAATTAATTATAAATTTAATTTTAATAATTAATAAAATAAATATTAATAAATCTGTGACAAATTGAGTGAGGTATTTTATGAATGTGCATTTATATATATTTAATTAAACAGTATGGTGTATATCCATTATCAATTACGTTACATTTTTTGTTTTAAAACGTAAAAAATAAAATAAAAATTTGATAAATTAATACAATATATACATATTAAATAGTATTATAGTCAATATTAAATAAAAATCAGAACATCTCACTTACGCAATAGCGTCGATCATGTCGAGTCCCATTTCAACGGTACAACGTGCATGGTCTGAGCGCGGCTCGGGTAACCCCGACACACAGTAGTAACAATCACCCAAGATCTTGATGCGGAGACAATGGTTATCCTAATGAAAATTGAAAATTAGTGTTTAAACAGACAAGTAGTTTACATATGTTTTGTATATGTTTAAGTTTAAGGCATAACATATTTAGTATACTTAAAAAAATTGATGTCCAGCTGGGAATCAATCCTGCTTTGTTTAGAAAACATCCAAGCATTCTGAGCACTTAAAATATTTTTTCTTATCCTAAGTGTGTGCATACTTTAAAAACATTAAAAAAAGCGTTAGGAAGCTGTTCTTTTAACACAATAAAAATATCTACTAAACAAATTTATTAATACAAAGCAACATCACATGATTGTATACGTCCTATATATATTTAGATCACAGGTATTATGATAATAAGTTGTCGTGAGTTCATTTAGCATAATATGAGTGGATATATTCATTATCTAATCTGCAAATCTCCACATAATAATTTCTAGACATAAATTAATTAATTTTATACTTGTTTTATACTAAAATTTTGCATTCTTACTTTAAAAGCCATAAAAAGCTAATCAAAGCACTCCTTAAACGATATTATGGAACTAAAAAGTTTCGTAAAATTAAAGTGGCCATTAAAAGATACGACTACAAATTATTCTAAATTTATGTTGTGCATGTGGATATTTCACTTTTATACACTTTTAAATGTTTACTTTTATTTTTAAGACTATTTTGATTTTTATAGTGGCCTTCAGTTCTTATAATCTTGGCATGTTTGTTTTTGTGTTTATAGTCAATATATCAAAGAGGTAGTATTAGTCTGCGCGACTATATTATTAATTTTCTTTGCAGCTTCATACTTCATATAGTGAACCGCATAGCAGGGTAGTCAGAGGCAGCTTGCTATCAAGACACTTTGATGACTGCTTTCCGCCCGTAATTGTGACATTGCGTTGAGAGTTGTGAACTCAACGCCGCACTTTATCTTACCAGAGCGAAGAAATATTATCTCGAGTGGGTATCGAACCCACAATCATTAGCGTTTTTAGTCTGACGTGGTCCCACTGCGCCTCAATGCCCTTTTGTATTTGTATTCTTATTATTAATTTTGTATTATTAATATATGCATTTTATTTCTTTATTAATATATTTGTTTATATGAATACAATGGATGCTATTAGGCTATTGACGTTACAACAAACATTGCCATCACCCGCGTGGGATGTAAACATTCGTACAGTGATCAATACACACGACTGACACAGCTATCAAAACACATTTTAAATATAGTATCCGTACTAAAATTACCCGTTCTTAATAGAGACGACATTGCGGCTTAAATGATTCTTGGTGGGATCATTATGATAAAATGTAACCTTGTTTAATGTGTGTGACGACAGGTGGTTTATATCTAGATTCAACACCTGCTTATAAAAGATGTGAATTTAAAATAAATGGCTCCTATAATAATAAGAAAACATTATGTTCCTTACGTTGGCAAGCTGATCGAATCTGCCAAAAAGCTCGTTGAGAAGCCGCACCAACTCCTGCGCACTGCACTGCGATGCAAGAACCGTGAAACCCACGATATCCGCAAACAGGATGCTAAAACAAAACTTAACATTTAACAACAATCAATTAAATTACAGTTTTTTATAAAGATGTCAAGAAAAATTATCTATACATATAAATAAATTTATTATTATATATGTAATATATTTTTTTTCAATTTTTGTCCGTCGTCTGTTTGTTCCGGCTAATCCCTGGAACGGTTTTGACATTAATTTATCTCATATACACAGATGTTATTATAATGTACAACTGAGACTATCAATTTTGAAAATATCAGCGTTACTTTTATTAAAATTTCGATAAACGTGCATACATAAATAGACAAACAAGTGTACAAGTAGTGCCAAAATATTGTTGTTTTAATGAGTTTCGCCGAACATGGGGGAATATATATGGGGTTTCCCCATAAGAACGATATGTTTTGAAATTAAGATAAAACGTAATATATGTTCGAATTTCGTGATTAATGGCTTTATTTGATAGGAAATTTTATGCTATTTATACATATACATATATATATATATAATCATTCAAATGACCGCCATGACTTTTTTTGCACTGGTGAATACGATCGGTCCAATTTTCGATGACTCGGTGCAACATTGCGGCTGGTATGGCCGCTATAGTCGCTCGAATGTTGCGTTCAAGGTCTTGAATCGTAGCTGGTTTATTGGCATACACTTGAGATTTAACATACCCCCACAAAAAATAGTCCAAGGGTGTTAAATCGCATGATCTTGGTGGCCAATTGTGAGGACCATTGCGAGAAATAACCGACTCACCAAACTTATCACGCAATAAATTCATTGTGACGGTCGCAGAGTGGCATGTTGCACCATCTTGTTGAAAATAAATGTCATCCGCATCGATTTCATACACTTCAGGAAAAAAATCGTTCAACATGGCACGATAACGGTCGCCATTGACAGTAACAGTAACGCCTTCGTCGTTTTTGGAAAAGTACGGGCCAATGATTCCACCGTACCATAATCCGCAACAAATAGTCAATTTTTCAGGATGTAATGGTGTTTCATGAACCACTCTTGGATTTGACTCACTCCAGTAATGACAATTCTGTTTGTTCACATAACCATTGAGCCAAAAGTGAGCCTCATCTGGAAAGATGATTTTCCTATGAAATTCGGTGTCCGTTTCCATCATTTCAAGCGCCCAATCAGCAAATTCACGACGTAATCGATGGTCTGCGGTCGGCTTGAGTTCTTGTGCCAACACAATCTTGTATGGATGTAGGCCAAGATACATACGTAAAATTCGCCAGGTTGTCATGCTGGATAAGGCCAATTCTTGTGCACGTCGTGGAACGGAAACATTTTGATTTTCTTCGACACTTGCTGATACGGCGGCAATATTTTCTTCACTACGGCCTGTCCGCTGTCGTGTTGGTGGTCTACTATCGTGCAAAGAATATTCACTTTGCAGTTTTTGGATTATGCGACGTATAGCGAGCTCAGACGGTGCACTATGACGACCATATTTAGCACGAAATTCTCTTTAAGTAAAGACAATACTTCTCGAATTTTGATAGAAAATTTGGACAATAACCAAACGTTGAAGTAACGTGAACTTGTTCATGATTAAATGGCAAACATTACTGAACACAAAACAACACAAATATCAAATGTTAAACAACTAAGATGGCGGCTGCGAGCTATCAAAATCCTATCATCCCCATTGGCAAACACTGTATTACAATATGTAATTATTATTATAACTGCAACCATATATTTATAACAGGCACTTTATACGATTGAATTATTTATTTCAATAAAAACCATACAGCTAAAATTAAATCAAAAGTGGACTCGCGTGGAGCCCGTGATTTAATTAAACAACGCGAGCAAGCCATACACGAGCAAGTATGTTTTTTACACTTTCATACATTTTGTGAACATTTTATATTATCATTTCATATATATATATATATATATATATATATATATATATAAATATATATATATATATATATATATATATATATATATATATATTTATATATATATATATATATATATATATATATATAATACAACATAGATATTTAATTAAAAATTATTAAGTTAAATATTTTAAGCTTTTATAATAATTATTAAAACATCTGCTTATTTCCTTGCTAAAATTGACATATTTTTTTAATTTCAATTTGTATAAACATCAACGACATTAGAAATTATTATAAATTCAATAGGCACATATATCTTTATAAAACATGCGAGTGTTTCTATATTAATAGATATTGCTTTTGAGAATTTTCTCGTAAATGCTACTGATTAATTTCTTCCAACTCCACGATATTCATACGAGATATTTCCCAAAGCGCCGAGGTTATTATCACTAGCTTCTTATTTTTATATGGAAAAATAGAAATCTGAGAAATCATCCATCCATTCAAATCATAATTATATGGTGCTAAACTTGCACAGCCCGTTTTATTAAGTTTTGGTTGCAGTAGAGCTTTTATTTGAATTGCGTTTTGATAAAAGTGTGAACACTTCGCTAGATATTAAAAAACTTTTTTAAAGTAAGCCATTAGTTTTTGTTATAGTATATAAATGAATAGAAATTTAACATTTTTGTGGTAACTTT
Source organism: Dryadula phaetusa (assembly GCA_032432895.1). NCBI lineage: Eukaryota > Metazoa > Arthropoda > Insecta > Lepidoptera > Nymphalidae > Dryadula > Dryadula phaetusa. Next base: position 1,047,738 of record JAOYRS010000027.1, read on the forward strand.
AATATTTAATTTCACCAAATAGTTAGCATTAAAAATGACAACATAAGGTGTCTAAAATATTTACTACACACCGTAACAAAAATAATGTAAATTTAAAGCGCAATATTTTAAATATCATGAAAAAGAAATAAAATAAGTGACTGTTATTTAGTAGAAATTATTAAAAAAAATGTTGAACAACAAAGTTTTGCATAATCTACAATAGACGATAAGCATAGAATTTTGTTATAAGGCTATTCATTGATCCTGTAAGGTCTATTATAATGCCAGTGTTTCTTACGAACAGCCTCCAGACACACAAGGCGCCGCTAAAGTAAGTTCGTTATGAAATATTGTTGTAGACATTGGACGGTTTTGTCTGAGAGCACAGTATTGTTTTAATTAACCTACTTTTCCATATATTTTTAATAAATATATAAAATAATAATGATAAAACAAAAACATATACTAGTACCTACAACGTAGTGGCTGGCGTTGTTTCTTCGATCTATAATTCATTACTTAACTGATAAGAGCGTTTATAGCATTAAGACTAGATTTAACAATTTATTATATCACTAGTTTATTATATTATATAATAAAATACAAAAACTAAATCAAGGAACAAATGAATATTTTTTGAAACGCAAATTTAATATACATTTGTATTAAATATTGCAAAGAAGGATATGATTTAAAGATTACAAAGAGATTGTATTTTACAATATATAGACTTATTCATTGAAGTAATCCCGAGAGTGCTATATCCGTTTAGCCTAAAAGGATCAAGCGCGGTAATAGACTTCCTGTCACAGTGACGTCACGTTGCACGTTGCGCAACTGTAGACGTGCCTCGAAAACAAACGCGAAGATTTGACTACGACCTCATAATAAAAAACGGTAACCTTAAAGTGTCTCGAGGTAAATTGAAATTAATGGAAGCCAAGTATGAAATATTATTTTTTTAAAATCTTCAACCAAGCTAACAATATTAATGTGAATTTATGATGGTATTATTTTAATACGCCAATTAGGGAGATTAATCTCTTTAAATCTGGAGTTTATACACTCTTTGTAATCGCATTTGTGAATAGTTTTGGTTGCTCTGGTAAATTTGTCACTTAGCAGCGTCAGAAAACATAAAACAAAATGTGGAACAGTATTTTTTTCAGTATATTTACCACGACTAAATAAAACAATAGAACTCGACCTCGGTCGAAAGATGTTACAGCTATTCGTATAGTAGCGAACCATTCACAAAAACATAAAAGCATTTTAATGTAGTAGCGCCAGGAGTATAACATACGGATTATAAGTTTTCAATTTCGTATTACAATTACAGAAATCCTAGACGTGTGTATGATCCTTTAAAATAAATGTATGAAAGAACTTACATTCTTATAATTATGTAATTTGAATATAAATCCAATGAAAACTTAAAATTGAAAGGTTTTTAATTTAAAATAGTCTTTTAAGTTGTTGAAATTTTTTGTATAGGCATAGTTGTCTAGTACAAAAATCTGAGACTTTAACTAAATTTATCTGTATGATTTCATGTAATTTGCCATTATACTGAAACTCTCATTTAAAATAGAGGTTTAAAAAGGAAAGCAATATAAGAACTTAGCTGATAATAATTTAAATAATTTATGTTCGTACGTTTACGTTTCTCAGTTAAAAGTTACAACTTCTACATGTATTTAATTTTTTTTTCTAAATGCATTTTGAGAAGGTTTACATTTGAGAATCTTAAATAGAGAATAAAAAGGATAAGACTGTTGAAGCCTAACTCTTTAACAGCCCTAGTAGTCTACATACGAATATATAAAATAAGTAGTTACATACTAAACTATGAAATTTATTAAAGTTTTTAAATAATCTATATAAAATTATCGATTTTATACACGTATAAAGTAACGTAAATGAAATTAGAGGGCTTCAGCACATATAGAAACGATGTCGATCGCTAGCTGGCCTTCCTTTTGTTATACAAAGTAAAGGACTATTAATACTGATGAACTTGTATTCGAGTCTTCTATAAATTAGCATAGAACAAAATTCTTAATTTAGTATTGTATTCAGAAATCTGGATATGGATGTTTGGAGGCTCAAAAACTAATGGAGCGGTTTTATATTTTTTTTACTATTCGAGAGTTACAATATCACGAGTAACACAGGCTATATTTTATTATGAAAAAAATAGGAATCCGTATATTTTAGAAAAGTTACTTATTTTGCGTACGCTGCTTAAATTATAAAAGATAGAACCATAAAAAAATCCGCGACACAAGTCGCGACACCATTTATGTCGAGTAAGGCACAACAACTATTATTTTATTGAAAAATCTTTTATTTTTTTGGAACACATTTAAACGCGTTTATTTTACTCATGCTATTAAATTTGTTGTAACGTTGTCCAAGGGAAGTTTAGATATTTAAGTAAGGTACCCGCTTAGGCGCGAAATCGACTCCCTACGCAGCGATCGTGCGCTATGTCTTAAAATTTTCAAACGTTTTTTTTATGTTTCTTTCTTAAAACTACACATATAATATAAGAGTAGAAAAGTCAATTAAAATAATATAATTGTATGCGGTTAATATATAGGTAATAAAAGCTGTAAAACCACTCAATATAATTTTTGACGATCTGTTTGTTCGTTTGTGCGTCAATCACGCAAAAACTACTGGACAGAATTAAACAACTTTAGCATGATAATAGCTTATAGTCCAGAGGTAAATATAGGATAGCTTTTATCATAATATTTGTAGTAAATTTTGTATAAAAATTAAAAACCTAAAATTCACAAAATTTTTTTTTATACTAATAACCAAAAGATAGATAGAAATGATTTTTTTGCATGGTAATAGCTCAAAGTTTGGAGCATCATATTGAATAATTTCTAATGTGATTCTTGTAGGAAAAATAAAAAGTCGTATTTCTTCAAATTCCCACAAAGTAATGTTATTAGAAAAAAACAATCAAAGTTAAGATATATGTAGATTTATTTCATTAGAATCAAATAATAGATTTTAAATATTAAAATTTCATCACAGTTAGACCCTTTCATTATATTATATTATTATTTGATAGTCTAAAACGACGTAGCGTCCGTTGTCCGGTGCGCTTAGATCTTTCAAACGGATTTTAACACCATTTTCATTAATACACATTGTGACATATGAGGGAAATTAATTTTAGAAGAGGAAAATTAATTTAAAACAGTTTTTAATCTAACGGAAACGGAGAACACGAGATGTGAGGCAGATGCAATAACAAAATAGATATACACGGCAGCAAAGCCGCGAGTACTATATAATAAAAGACTAGAAAAGTCACTTCTGTACATGAAATATTTTGCAAAATATGTAAATGGGATATAAAAAAATTGAGAAATGTTAGTGATTTTAGTTACAAAGCCAAAATAAGAAATAGCTATGATATCTATCTTTTCCCGGAGTGTAATGGAACACACATCCAATCGCATTCGCAATCCGGCCCTCGGTGTCTATGTCATCTCCAATATCCATATATCAGTTCCAATGCACCACGATGGCGTGTGGGGAGAAAATCGCATGTGAACACCACCATGGAACCCATGGTGGTGTTCACATGCGATTTCTTCAATGGAACCCATGGTGGCATTCACATGGTTTGGACCATGATGTCATATGCGCATCGGTGAAATCACATGTAAGCCATAGTATCATATGTGGATGAGTAAAGTTACTAAGTATTAAATAAACTGGGTATCTTTAATTTCGTTTTATAATTTATACAAGTTATAATTGCAGTTCCTTAATTTACATGATATTAGAATTAAATGATATTGCGACCATATGCTTTTAGCTAAGTCCTGGGTCTTAGTCAAGACACTCCTTTCATAGCCATCCACCCGAATACGACGTATTCCTTGTAGAGCAGCGGAACTCAACGTCGTGTTTTGCAGAGAATAAAAACTATTTAAGATGTTATTATATACTCGAGTAGGGATTGAATCCACAATCCATTAATATTTAGACATGGTCAATTTGCAAAGGTGGCGTTTAAAGTGAATAATAAATAAACAATTTACAGCAGCGAAAACTAGACAATAATTTGAATATTTTATGCTATATTAGTGGAAGAGACAAAGGGGTCTTGTTTTAACTCGTTCAATTGAATGCACCAGTGACAGATACTAAGTGGAAAGAATCATTTGTATTGATACAGCATAAGACAATAAAACTAAAAATACTATTCTTATATGAAATATTCCTAATTTAATTTTAAATGAAACTATTTTAAACGAATTAATCGCAAATATTTTGGTATTCGGAAATACATTTTTGGAAACCTGACATTTCTAACACTTTACAGTAGTCCGTGGTCACAGGTAGCCTAAGGTGGCGCTCGTCTGTCAGTTGATACAAAAATTAATTATATGATATACTCATAAAGATCTTTCTAATTTAATTTAATAAACGAAAGAAGTAATATCGTTACCTCTTTGAAAAGTTAATAAAGTTAAACATACTACTTTGGTATACGTCGGTTTTTAACAGATATAATATTTTATATAAATAAACAAAAAAAAATATAAATCGTCTAAAAAAATAATATCGTCTCAAATATGATCGACAATTATATTCATTGCTGTTGAATCTATGTGATCCGTTCAATAAAACATATCTTTAAGATGTTCCATAAAATAAATGATATCATTTCTATAAATATTCACATAACGTTTTATCTTTTTCTAAAAGTAACTCATAAAATGTCACAGTCATGTACTCATCATATTTTTTTAGTAGAAGAATATTTTGTTTGTACTAAATATTTGTAAAACAAGGTTTGGTAAGAAGCCAAAGAAACGACATAAGAATACTCCCGGCTGGGAAATTTTATTCTAATCGCTTCAAACAAATTTTCTGTAAATAACCCAATTAAGCCAAAGAAATGCAGCCTAGAATTTTCAAGAAACTTATCCGCCAATCCCTTAAATCATAATTTAGCTTCATCAAACTTTCCTTCATCAGACTGAAATTTCATTGCTTTCTGTTTACGTTGTTTACTGTTAAGCAAAATCATAAGAATATGTATATAACTTTGACAGACATTTTAGAAAATATGCCGAATAAAGTATAAAATAATACTGCCTTATCGCAGCAAAATTTAATTTCACATGTCACCTACCCCCTTAAATGTTCAGACGTTGGCCGTGGGTGTTGACATGTCAGTTTGTCGTATATAATAATCTAATAACGCTCAAGGTTAATTTACTAAAATAACATCGTGAACAAAAATTTAGAACAAATGTTCTTTTTACTACTTTAAAATCGCAAAGTAAAGCTAAATTTAACTGTTCATAGTTGGTAAATACATATGGTTTTTTTTAATTGCTTTGTCGTCGATAAATATGATATCTTTATATGTGGCCATGTAAAAGTTTTTCCTTTTTAAGAAATATAAATTTAAGTAATCATATAATTAAACAGAAAATAGTAAACCCGCAAATAAATTATTGAATAAACGGACCTCTGATAATTGACATGTCACAAGACTTTCCTGCAAGTCATTGATACTACGGAAGCCGCGTTCGGAAAGCGACGTCTATCTTTTGTATCAGCGCCGTGATCACGGTTCTACAATGACTAGTACGACTATAGTTTCTTCAAAATGCTGGTAAGTAAAAGGCATCGATGTCTATTACTAACGAGGACATTACACGAAGAGTACTAAAGCTCTCAAAGTACTTGTATAATTTATATCTATACTGTATTTTAATGTTAATGTATTAACAACATAGACAGAAGGGAAGGATTTATCCATGTCTTTCAAAAATAATTATCCTCAAATACTTATATAATGTTCGCATAACGCATCTAAGTGAACGAAAATCTCTTAGTGGTTTTTGAAGTTATTTAAATACCTTTTAAATACTAACAAAAACCTTGTGAAAGCTTCTATTTCTAATGTGGGTATATTTCGTCGTCGTTTCTCATGACGAGATAATAAATATCTTTTATAATATTTAAAGTTTCTCATCTGATCTGACTTTACTGACATTGCGATCGCGCAAGCAGATATATGAAGCGAAGCTGAATGAATTAAGATAAATAAAATTAAGAGAAAGTAAAAACTTAGTTATATAATGTTATATTTATTATTTAATATTACTATGAAATAATGGATCATAGGCAATAGGGAATGTAAAATTTAGAGACGTTTTATTTTGTAAACTCAGCCATGAGCCACCTTTCTGCGCTTCTTAGGCCAATTGTAATATTGGTTTACTGGCTTGTGCTTCCTAGAGTACTTTGATGTAATTCAATATAATATAGTAATCCCTACAAAACATAAATGTGATATAAAAACCTATTACAATATATGTCTATGAATATTTCCTATCAGTTTAAACATGCGTTAGTCTTATAGCTTAGGATAATATATTGAAGTCAAACATTAGTTTTCAAGCTAACTTTTAGTTTCCGAATAAATCTTGATTCGGCTAATCGGCCAACTAGCCAATCTTATGTCTATAAAATGTTTTATTATATACTTTGAATTGGTATCATGGTACATGAGTAAACTAAATACTTTGTGGTGGAACTTGACTTGATAATCAACTAATTTTAGTATACATAGCTCAGGTAGTCTTGAATAAGACAAGTTGACAAGTAAGAAGAGCTGCATTTCAGGAATCAGGAATTCAATAATATGTATTGTTAAAGTTAGTAATAGTTATGAGATGCATAATTTAATTTGATATAAGTTATGTTGTTCTGAGAGTTAGAGACAAGAAAGACAGAAACTATGGCGGAAACTTCGAAAATTAATGAATTCAACAAAGGATGTGCGCACTTGAGTAGTCTACTGACTACATGTCTGTTAGCAAACTTTATACTAAATGAAAGCAAAGAAAAAAGGTTGAAAGGCAGAATTACATTTCCGACACGAATCACAGTTGATTGGCATCGATCTAGACAAGTAATAAACGCCGTATTGTAAGTTAATAAAAAACGGATGTGTACATAGAAGAATTCCTTTACTTGTATAATATTTTATTTCAGAAGTAAAGGAAAGACTTGTATTTCAATGCCAATATATTTCTAAATTATTAGAGCGCATTCCGTATGATGACGTATTCTATGTAGTTAATATTAGCTGAAGACAAAGTAACAAGTAAATATCCTGAGTCTAAATACACTCACGATTCATCCGATTAACTATAAGAGCTGGTGACTGGCTTCGCTAATTCAATTGAATCATATTCATTGAAACGTCATCTTATTTAGCATTTTAGACTTTTTTAATATTTTTTTCACTCAATGTAATTCAAATTATTTATTTAAGAAAATATATCATATAGCCACATTTTATTGAAATTAAAAACCAAACAATTTAAACAACCTAAGCAGTTCTAAAGATACCAATTTACATTGTGCAAAACAATAATGCAAAAAATTTCAAAGAAAACTTATATAATGTCTTATATTCTGTATATTTCTGTATGCCTTAGTCACCGGCGTAGGGTTGCTTCACTGACTGTTTTTTATAGTATACACTTCGGAGAGTGTATTTTGGCATTGCGTAACCTAATTCCCTCTGCCCCATTTTACTACGGTACTCCAAAAAATTGGAAAATTGGAAAGATTGGAAAAGTGGAAATTCTGGAGGTCATGTTTTTATTTGCATAGCAAAACAGTGGAGCTCCCTGACGGCGTCTGTATCTCCGAAGCCAACCTTCAATCTTCTGGGCCAGCGGGTGTCATCGAAGACCACATCAATGCTTAATACATATAAACAAAACTCAATTATTGGTCCATTATTACTTTTACGTTAGAAACTATATTAATAATATTTTTATAAAATATATAATATAAAATTTTTATACAATATATAGCAAGATATAATAAATTTTAATATTCATATATATTATATATTTATATACATACATAATAAAAGATATTTAGAATTTCCATATCATCATTATATCATAAAATTAAATTATTTACAGTAAACGAAATATTGATGCCAATTATTGCCATGTAGTTAAGTTCATTACAATGAAACTTACATACTTATCATTACTTTGCACTGATTAAATCACGACCTTTGTTTACTTAACCTGTTTAAAGAGTAAGAACTATTATAACCGTATTTTATATTGTATGCACACTGTTGAAGTTCTGTGACATTTTAAAATAACATTGTATTACTTAAATAATTATGCTTTTAACAACAATTTACTTGTTGCTTAAGGAAATCAAAATAAAGATAAATAAATCATGTTTGCTTAAGTTTTTGGTCTAGCTACACGCTTTTATACTGCAAAGCAGAGTAGATAGAAAGTACCTTGTGCCAAGACACTCCGTGCTTCGTATTCGACCGAACTCGAGACATTACGCGTTGAGTGGTGGAACCCAACGCAGCAATTTGTCTTACCAGAGCCATTGGGGATCGAACCAACAATCCATCGTGTTTACACAGACGCTGTCCCACTGCGCCATAACCGGCGAGTTTTTTAAAATATTTCCTATATTTTATATACTATGCTACATTAGTAACCATTTTAAATAATATGACGATGTTTATACCAAGTAAAAATAAGTTGTGAATGTAGTTGGTTGTAAAGTAAATCTTTGAAATCCTTATTGTCAATTAATCACTGCAAAGTTTATATGAAGTTGCAAGAAGTACTTATTCTCTTCTTTGTTGCCTTTGTTATCGTTACCGTTTAAACTCTAGCAAGAATCAGTTATTTTGAACAAACAAAAAGCAAATTTCGTAACAAAGAACGTTGACATCGAGTGCATATATATTTTAAGCCTCATGAATTTATATTTATTAACGAGTTAGAGAACTGTAAGAACTACAGCAAGTTTATTAGTAGAACTTCCCACGTCAGCATTTATTATAAATATAAGCGGCCTGCTCGGGGCTTTGTTTGCGAAAATTGCTTTATATAGGTTTAGTTTGCGTGAATTATATAAATATTTAATTTTGTTTAAATTACTTAAATTACTAGGAGCATTATGTCATTACTGACACTGACGGACACGTTTGATAATGTATGACAGAATAATAATCACGATTTTTGACGCAGCTGGTAGTAGAACGCATGGCTTAGCGGTCAGAGCGCTTGGACGGTATCCAAGAGGCGCGGGTTCGAATCCCGCTGCGTTCAAATTTTTATACGTTTTTTCAAAAATGTTTTCTAATCCTAAGTGTGGAATAACACTTTAAAAATAGTAAATATTAAAATAAAATAGCAATCTCTCTTGTTAAACGATTATTTCTTAATAATCTTTAAGTAGTAGAAATTTGTAAAAATCTCTCTACAGAGATGCTAACAACATAAATAAGTTGTAACAAAAACGTATAAGAATTTTGACGCAGCTGGTAGTAGAACGCATGGCTTAGCGGTCAGAGCGCTTGGACGGTATCCAAGAGGCGCGGGTTCGAATTCCGCTGCGTTCAAATTTTTATACGTTTTTTCAAAAATGTTTTCTAATCCTAAGTGTGGAATAACACTTTAAAAATAGTAAATAATAATCACGATATTGTGATGAAACTTTACTGATAGTGTGAATCGGCCTTAACGCACTTAAGATGATGGCATTAGGATCAATCTGTCTCGCCTCTTAACAAAATTATTAAGACTAAATGTCCCGTTGACCTTAGGAACGTATGTATATGTTACTCCATGTAAACGTGTATGTCAAACACATGGTAGTACATTTTTCTTTATTAATTTAATATATTTTTATGCATTATTTTTAAAAATTGTCGGTTGTGTTCGATCCCCAATCAGGGGAATGTATATATTAAAATTATTTGCACTCCTTCACTATATAGACTATAGCTTTGTCAAATTTTATACTCCTCAGTTCGCGTTACTATCGTAAAAAGAGTACAAACTTCTTGCTTTATATATTAATATATAGATAGATAATATTGCAGATTTCCTCTGATAATAAAATTTATTCATTATAAGGTTAGGTACATAATTATAACGTCTTATATCGATAATAACTGCATTAGTATGAAATTGAGTCGCAGTCATTAACGCCCGCCTCACAAGCGTCTTTTCAAAAAATCAAAGTAACATCAAAACTGATAATATCTTTCATTATACAATCAAAAATACTAAGATCTTATGAATTAATACAAAGGTTAATATATGGTGGTGTGTAAGTTTATGAAGAGAACGTGAGCTTATAATTTGTTTTGTGTGAATATGAGTGTGTATGTGTGATGTTTACAGTTATAATCCAAAGTATTGTTAGACAATAAGGAGATTTTCTGCCTGATTATAATTTAATTTTAACAACAATTTTTTTAAGTTAATTTTACATTGATGAGAAGTTAAAAGTCGCTAGTTCTTAGTCGCTTAAAGATATATGCGAGCCTTCGTACACGGGAAGCCATTGCTAGGATGTGGTTTTCCAGGTAAGATTTTCATCAATGAGAACTCCTAGATATTTTATAGTGTGAACCCGTGTTATTGTACTACAATTACAAGTGTCCAGTTCTAAACCTAAAACACTACCCTGAGGCACACCTCACGAGAGAAACAAATTGTAAATTAAATAAAAATATATTAAATAAAAATATACATATTGTATATTAAATAAAATTCATAAAATTCGCCACAGATTGTAAGCTGTCTGTATCTTGCAAAACGAAAAACAGGCAAACATTAATTACTCAATTGTACATGAATGAACCTACATACATTTATAACTTATTACGTAATCGGTAGCTACCATCCTATTTGTCGAACATGTGTAAGTACGTGTTAACGTTAAGGTTCAAAACTTTATTATGTTTAAATAATAATAATTAATATCGAAGACGTTGTTACTGCCGTTTCGTATTTTAGGTAATCTCAATTTCTTATTAATTTAGAATCTTGCTAATTTATTAAAATAAATTTTATTTGCAAGAGTTTTGGTTTGATGCTCACATTAAAATTGTAATAAAATATAACAAAGTTTAAATGATAAAATATTTAACTTACTTTTGTAAAATCTTTCTCATCGTATGGTAAAATAAATCGCAATTTATCGAAATATTACATATTTTGATTGCAAATTTCAACATAAGTAGGTATGTTTATCATGGTTATATGAGATATTCAATTTTGAAGGTATGGTAAGATTTTGATAAAGTATAAAAATATATATTTAATCTTATGTCATGGCGCAGTAGGACACCGTCTGTGTATAAACTCAATGAGTTGTGGGTTCAATCCTACTCAGGGGAATGATTATATTTAAATTATTTTTATTTCCTTGGCTCACCTTATTAGAGAATAAGACAAAGCGCGGCATTGAGTTCCGCTATTCACACGCAATGTCTTACAATTCAGCGGAAAGCGAAGTGCGGAGTGTCTTGACACTAGGTACTTTCTGTCTACCCTGCTATGCGGGTTAAAAAAATACACCACTAAAGCCGTGCCTGTAATATTTGCAATGATTTACTTAACATAGAAAAAGAAGTAAATTAATTTTTATGTATAATGTTATTAAATAGGTAATTGACGATTATCTTCTAGAGCAATGATTTTTTCATTTTATTAATTGTTATATATTTTGTTTTAAATAATTGTTAAATCTAAATAATATCTAATACTGAGAAAGTTGACTAATTGCCATGTATGTTCTAATGACTTTTAAATAACTAATTAGTAAACGATAAGAATGTGTACGAGACGTTTGTCAGATATAATATGATTTTAAGCAACCATAGACATGTTCAACGAAGAGGCCCTCGTGCGTCTTCCTTACAAAATAAATCTTTAGAGAACGGTCACACAGATACTTGTTGTTTTTTAGATATCGCAAAAGTGTACTTTTTTTACAAAATTATTAGCTCTATGAACTTCAAGTAGAAACGAGAACACGTCAATAAAGAATAAACTATGATTTACGGTTCGAATAAGTTTATGTAGTAAGTTTTACGTTTAGATTTTTTTAAGTTTTTATGTAATAAGTTTATATTTCAACTAAGTACGGAGTGTCTTTCTACACTATGTACTTTCTGTATACCCTGCTATGCGGGATAAAAGCGTGAAGCTAAAAAAAAGACAGTTTATGCTTTGTTGGTACACAGATAAAACAATACTACGGCATTTTTTCAACTTTCAGGCTAAGGTAAATTTTTTTTGTAATTATATAGAAAACTACCCACGATAAAGAAAGTAGATAATAATAACTAGCTGCTTCCGCCCGTATCATTTCGTTGCCTATCCGGCACTTTATTTGTATAAAAAATTATACCTATATATTTTTACATATCTAGCATAATCTATCAAAAACGACAGCGTAAGCAATAAACAGGTCATGACCGCATGAAAAAAGCAATATGTCACGATGACATCCAACTACACACAAATTAATCCATCAGGCCGCCGAGACGCCACACGCCACTGACGGTACAGTAAATTAAGTTGAATTTGTTTTGCTACATTAATTATAAACAAATATTTTCTGGAAGGCCGAATCGTTGTTTTCTTTTGTTCCTTAATATGATATTAATAAAAATATCAGCAATAGCAATCAGGTGGAAATTAATTTTAAACCTTTTGAATTGTATAAATGTGAACACTTTTGACAACAATTTATACTAACAGTGTCTGACTATTGGTAAAGAATTGCAAGTGATTTATCGCTGATCACTTTCAGTTGACTTTGTCTATAACAATACAGGTGTAACCACTTATGTAATCTTGGGCATGTCACATTTGGACTATGACTTCTACTCTGAACTGATCATTCTACACAGAGCTGAATTAACATTATTCTTCACGAATTATTCATGAATTCTTTGGTTATAAAGTGGCGCAATTTAAACCTTATAAATATTTATAAGCATTTTGTAATATTCGTATGTGGTTGCAACAGAACAACAATATTGACCTAAACGTGTCGATTAGCGTGTCTATAAAGATTAATCAATAATGAAGGGAGATTATTGAATCGAGAGGAGTCATTTCTAGTTCAATTTGGAGGCAAGCCAAAACCGCAATGTCCAGATAAGATACATTGCCAACCACAAGTAATCTAGCGTAGTTGGCAATATCATAATAAAAGTGTAAATATTATGTACTATATATTATATTTAATTTAATAACCTATAATCAATTAAAAATTACCACTCTACTCCCGTACTATTTTATAAAAGCTGGGGAGCTAAAATCTAATGTCCATCTTTTCAGTAAAAAATAATATATAATTTTAAGCATTTATGATTTTTGCGTGAATGCACATAGTACAGTTTAAATATATTAAAAATGTAATCCTTCCACTACACATTCTATTCACTTCATAAAGATAAAACTAAAGGTAACAAATGAGTCTCTGAATGACAGAGTAAAGTAATAGACAGCTTACTCACCTAACTTGTTCATGTTTTTGAATATATATCTTGTGGAATTGTCCTTCGACAGGTGATATTATATCGTTTTTCATCTCCATAGCGACGTGTTGCGGAAGCACGGATAGCAGTAATCGCTCCTATTAATAATGAAAAAATACATTTCTTAAAATACGTATAGCCAAGTATTCATACTGATATTTAATTACATCTTTCATGTACTACGCCATATTCACGCAGCAAATACTGGCGTTTATTAGTACGTACTCTATAAATTATCGATTCGATTTGGTCGCGAAAAATTAGTATACGATATTTTTTTGTCAACATTGGTCGCGATTCCAGTAAAAATAATAGCCTACTTTGTACTCCAAGCCCGGCTTGTTCCGCCGAAGTAAATATTTACACAGAATACGAGTTCAAGTAATCGTGGTCTGGTTGAGCTTTTGTATACATCTCCGCTTCAAATAGCGTCGTTAATGTTGATGATTAGTTTTCTTTTGTGTTTTTGCTTTTACTTTATAAAAAAAGGTATATTTTTGTTAATATATTACACCGTTTGTTCTAAACCCACTTATACAATGTTTTAATCCTGTCTATTTCAAAAACATTTATGATCAATAAGTAATTGCAAATCTGAAAATCAATTATCTATATATATAGAAAATAAATGAATTATTGTATTTCTTACTTATTTTTTAATTTCTTTATATAATTAAATATGTAGATTGGATTGTACTGTAATATTAATATAACATATTAATCTACAATGTGTATACCAGTTTTTCGTTTTCATCTTCCATGTCGAGTCTGGCAGCAATACAGTTTCTTGTATCGAGAAAAGCGCGCCTTTGAGCAGTCTCCATGAGTGAATGCATGAGCGCACCCACGATGTTAACACACAGGAACACCACTACATTGCCCAGCATCTGGTACAAAACGTTCTTTATTAATTATAAGACGAATTAAACTCAAAATAAACTTAGATTAGAATATGTTTTAAAAAATAACAATTTGCTGCCTCTTGTAAAAACATTAGGTCAGAAAACATCAATATTTGTATAACAATATCGAGACGCCATTGCAACGTACTTGAAATGTAAGTAACATTGGTACATTTAAGAACAACACCTTATATATAAATCTTATTATTTATATCTACTAGTAATTACCCGCAACTTTGTTTGCGTGGATGAAGTCGACATTCGATGGTAGAGAAGAGTAAAATTAAGTTACTGATATCTGCTTTATTAGATGGTATCTAAATTCAAAAAATTAGTAGTGGCGCTAAACGCCACATTGAATTAGGGGAGCGGAAAAATAAAATAATTTAAAAGTAATAATTCGTTAGCCATCGCGTTTACAGTCAGATGTCGTGATTACGCCACAATGGCGCCAATTTATAACGATTTCTATTTTTCAGTAAAAACTCTGTATTATAATTTAAATATATATATAAAAAAATAATTTACTTATATTTTATGTTATACCTTTAAGCAAATATGACGCGTCCATTAGGGTATGAGCGTTAAGATTTTTTATTTAATACCAAACGCAAAATAAATATTCATGTTACATTATACAAAATAATTTTTAAAAAAACTTTTTTATTGTTTCATATAGTCTTTGATATGCGGAACGATAAAACGCTACCTCACATTAATACCTCGTCTGTCGGTAGTTTCAATGTTACCGTTAAGTTCTTAACTTCTTTTTGCCTCGCTTTCTATTAAAACGTGTAAAATCACCAACCTTAATCATTAAAACCATCGCTAGGTTGAGATAAAAATTGTGCTCTTTTAAGTGCGAGTCGCAACGCTTGATTTATAGATGTCTGATTAGAAACCGAGATATAAAGAGTAAACTATACAGCAACTTATGATCAACAAACTAAAATTGAATAATTCAATAAATTAATTTAATATATTTCACTATCAAATTCTAAATCTAAAAAATGAGAAAGTATAAAAGTGATTACTTTGTAATATTAAACAAACAAAATTTATTACAATTGACTGAATGAGGCGGCTATGAAAAATTACTATTTCATATACGTGAAATGCTTTAATAAAAGTAATTGACAAACTTCGAAAACACACATAAATGTATAATATTTCTTAATATTTACCTTTGAAAAGAACTCTTTACAAACACTCTTTTGAAAAGCATGTAGGGGACGCACGGCACAGTTCTCAAGTGTTTGCATTGCGTTAAAAACAAAATAGCTATGAAATCAGCGCACCCTACGCCTGAAAACTCGTTAGTGAAATTAGGTACGAACTTCTGTTTAAACTCATTAAACAAATGACCCTTTATTTGACAATCGACCCTTCGGTTGCCGCAAAAATTCAAAAATTTAATACCAGAAATGTAATTATATATTTATTATACGGCTACATAAGTATATGTAATTGTAATGATACTCTAGTAGCCCCGTCTATAAAATGCACGTTGATTAGCAACATGTTAGCCACTGAATACATGAACGTGTCTAAAAACATGGCGGTCAGTACAACATATATTTTACTAATTTAACACAAACGAGCTGAAGAACGAAACTAGAACTAAGACGAGATAAGACGATACAGTGTTGTGGGGATATATGAATGATTGACGATAATATGGTTATGATTTTCTTTCAAGTAAGCAGTCGACCAATAAATAATCTCTAGTAGTCTCTTCCGAGTAATAAATTATATTTCGATTTAGATCTTCATACACAGCTTAGAGTACTATAAGAAGTCGTTAAAAGGATGGGAAATATTAAGAAAGAAAGATATGTAACCTCTCAATGATTCTAATATTTTGTTTTTGAGTAAAGGTCATTTAGTAAATATATGATGGCAGGTGATATTTTACTTCAGTTTATAATTCCAGGTAAAAGGTGACATTATCTATATGTATATATATGTTATAGCAATGAAGCGTGCAATATGACGGGATGTGAATAGAACTTGTCCCACTAAAGGTTGTGACGGCCCACTGAACATTAGCGCCCCTTCGATTTCCTCTCGGCTCGTGCAAAGTATCTGTGACCTACTAAGCATTTAATTTTGTTATTTTAAAACGTTATATTTATTTTTTTTAATCCGCTCCGTAAATTAAAAATGTTATAGAAGAGTTTTTTCATAGTACACGAAAGGTGTAGCGTCATAATCTTACATTAATACATTAAATATCAAAGTGCTCGTTCTTTTTGATTGATAGTTTAGATCCGAATCGCATTTAAAAGCGAGCGATCAAAACTAATTAGATACCACTCTGAATGTAAGTAGTGAATTATCGTATCGTCCAAACTACAATATTCCAGACAAGAAAGCTACACTTGTCAAACTACTTTTATATATTAAATGGTAAATGGAGACCGAGACGTGTTTATTAGCATGTATCTGTTCAGCGTGTCGCTTTCTGATAACTTGATTACACAAACTGATAAAGAGATCTTTTAAAATAAATCTAATCAATTTGTAAGGTGCAAGTTAGCTTTCAATGTTGATATATTTATGAAGTAATATTGAAGTTTTAGAATAAAACATTACAAAAGGCTCGTATATAAAGAGTACAAGTGAATCAATAATAACAGTGCTGAAAGCTCCTACGTCTATTCCGACCATTCACCATCCAATTTCCGTAGCGAATACTTTTCAATATATTCAAATCTGAATATAAGTCTTTTTTTATTAGTTTCTTCAGGAATAGAAGCTAGTGAATAATTCAAAAGACCACATATAGGAGCGAAAATTAAAATTGAAATAGTACATAACTTATAAAAGTTTTAAATAATATTTGTATACTTTTATCGTTTTGAAGTAGATTGTAATTTTGGTTAAAAATAGATGTTACTTATTCAGTTTGTTAGTAACCACATAAGCTAGTATTTTAATTAGCTCAGGTTAACGGCGCTATACTTGAAGCAGAACTGTTGTAATGATTTGGCTTTCCTGTTTAGTTTAGTATATTACAGGATGCTATGTACTGCACCTGTTTGTTATTGTTACTAATTTAACATTTCATAACTTTTTATGTAAAAATAATAATTTATATAAAAAGAATTATACGCTTAACAAATTGTTTGTCGATAAACATAAATTATAAAACATGAACAAAACTATACAAAGCATTATTCCTTCGCTTCTTTTCATTGTGATATTGTCTCTATAAAGCGTGTCAGCTTTGACCTTCATAGAATTACTAGAGTGTAAATAATGTGAAACAGTGAATAAATTTCGTGTATAATGTTATAGGGTAATGTTGTTATGGAAATCTAAAATGAACTCGTTCAAGTGGTATAAGGATTAAAAGATGGAATGATTTTATTTTTTTATATATATCGTAAATTTTAATTTTCTAAGTGATCAAATAATTTCGGAATAAAAATATGTTTTCATATTATAACACTCAACTCACTAATTTTAACAAAAATTAAACATGTAGCAAAACCTAATTGCACGTGATTCCAAATTTTTTTTATAAAAATAAGAAATTAAGTTAAAGAACATTATTATTTTTGTTACAACGTGAAATCGATTCAGTTCACATTACATGTATATTAAGTATAAATCATATTGTCAACATTATTCCTAGATATATATAGAATTACAAATATTCGTTATATTTATATCGTTGTATATTTTTATTTTATTTATTCAATTAAGCATTTAACAGGCGTTTCATTAGTGTAAATTTCACACAAATTCCAGGGATCAATTAAACGCACTCCCTCTTGTTATTGTTGATGAGCGATTAGCCTAATTTGTACTACACACATTCACATGGTCATTGCTGATGAAGTACAACAAGCCACAAATTAATTATTTTGTTTTTTTTTATAATAAACTAGCTTTTCATAACCAATTTTTTAGTCGCATGAAAAATCGTTTTCTTTAATCCTTCCTATGGAGAAGGTATGTAAGGTAGGTAAGGTAACATAAATAATTCAAGATTTCAAAATAGAAGTTATGATTTCCAAAAAATTTAAATTCTTATTAAAAAGGCATAGTTATTAGAACTAAGCCAAGTCCAAGTCAAGCCAACCTAGTCTTAGAAAAATATGATAAAAGTTAAATTAATTTGCATACACTAGCGATAATAGGCGAAATATATTCGCCTATTGAGACCTTTTAGAGGATGAATTTCATAAATCCATTTTATCCATCCATTCTAAACTGACATCTCCTATCCATAAACCAATTTCCTGTGTTTTCGTGATAGACTTAGATAAATTTGACACATATTGTATAAATAATTTAGAAATAAGTAAACGTAAATGTTTTATAAATTTATATTTAGGTTTTTCATTACGAAATTACAGCTGTAATATTAATTTAGTATGAACTAAAATTAAATATTAGAAAAACATATTAGTCTTCCACTATGCCGTTTCCATAAATCATAATCCATCAAGTTTTGACTGCAGAGTTTGCTTCAATGTCGAAATTGTTGTCAAAGCTATAAAATTGACGTCAGTTGCCTGTTATATTGATCGTAAAGCAAACCGTCGCTTCCATTACATTAAGTGGATTACGATTTCGTAATTTTGAAATTTTAAATTACGTATTAGTAAAAAAATTAACAATATGTACTTAATTAAGTTTCAAAATTTTTAGGTTTAAAATTTTAATAAATGTATACAATACAATAAAACAGAACTAAAAGCTACAAATAATGTTCGATTTCGGTACGTTTAGGTTCCAATTGATTGGTCGGGTTAGTTATTCAATTATTACAGACTGCAAACCGTTAAGACAAACGAGGTTTCTGTTCAAGTGGACGGGAATCGGAGGTTGACCGAGCAAAACATTTGTTAGGGAGCGATGGGTCTGGCTGGATTCCATAAATCACAGCCGAATCGCAAACTACTTATCAGACTATAAGAATCGTTATTAATTGAATTGATGTTATAATAGTGATAAATCACTTATGTTTTTTATATAATGACAGACATAATCTTTCAACTGTCATTTAAATATTTACACTAAATATTATACTACAGGTTAAATATGAATAACATAAATCGTACCCATGCTTAACGTAAATTGACATAAAGCATAATAAATAAATAATTAGAATGATCAATACTCAATATAAATTGAATTTAGGTAATTGCATGTCTTGATAACAGTAGAAATATTTAATTCACTGTGAATTTCCGTAACTGCTTTAATTTTCAATCTCGGCAGATAATTTTAAGATAACTAAATATCTAAATAGTAATTCATTGGTGGATATATTCATCGGATTCGGCACGCGGCTCTGTTTTACACGAAACAGATGCTGCCACCAAACTAAGCGATGTTATTCGATCTTACACGTACTGTTTTAATTTACAGATAACAAAGCATATTATAAGAAGTAAATTACCCGAAATGAAGATTTGTTAATATTGTTGAGGTTACCTACGACGAATCCATTCTGCTTATCAATTGCTGATCTAGTAGGTGGTGCGTCGTGGGGTATATATTGCGAGTTAAGGGTACGTAGATACGGTATAATACTAAATGTTTGTGTAATTTCTTACTCACTGGTAGAACGATTGAGTAAAGTAAGTTGATTGAGTAAAAAACATCACGTAACGAAATTAAGTAAGCTGTGTGTGTATGCGTGCGTGTATCGAGTCTAACATTAAAAGGAGCACTCGAGCCGGAACGTATGCGCCCGGGTTGGCCACTCGCTCCCTCTCTCTCTCTCTTCCTCTCTCGAGTACAGAGAAAAGAAATTTTGTGAGAACGTATTTGTTATTTTAATTAAATTTTAGGAAGTATATAGTAATATATTTGTAATAATGAAATCATCATATACCTACTCAGAGTGCATGTATCATAATATAATTACCATAAACTAATAATTTCAATTACTGACTGAATCAATTATAGAACATAATAAAAAAGTAAATATAAAAAAGTTATAACTACACCATTGTTATAATGTTAATTTAATTTACCATTTTGTATACAGGTAAATTAAATAAATAAATATTTTTACAGAAATACTAAATGAAACTTTCTGATGCAACTCATTCCTCCCAATTTAATAAAAAAATATTAAAAATACATCAGATTTCATTATTACAGATTTCTTTCGAACGGCTTAAATTACGTAACGAAAAATGTAACGGGGTCTCCCGACCGCATATTTTTTAAAATTTATATTTGCTGATCAATGATCAAAACTTATTTTTAATTGAAAAATAAATTCTAATAGAAAAAAATAAAAATATATTTAACAACATTTACACGAGGCATAACATTATTAAAGAATGCTTCATATAAAAATAACATATTGAGATCCTTTAAAAACCGACGAAGCAAATAAAAAGTAGATATAAAAACGTGCCACTGAAACATCTTACTTTGATTTCTGGATAAACACAATACGAACACACGGTGTGAAGGCCGTTTTTTATTGTTTCTACTAGTAATCTCAACTTTATATGCCAGTCTTTATGTCCGTAAAGAGTGATGCGCCTTTAATGCTCTTATATAGTACCAGACTATACAAAAAATGAAATGTAACGTTGGATAAAAACTTAATTTCCATAACTCAAGGATCTAGCGATATCCTGTGAATATAAGGAAGGTGTAAAGTGGGATTATAAGTGTTATTTATATCAAAGTACCGGTCTGCTGCCGTTCTCGCACATACGTAATACGATAAATTTACATATTGACGACGTTAGCAGTTCCACGCCCAATATGACACATCGGTGGATTCGCCTTTTGTTCCAGGAATAAATGTATATTGTTGTACGTAATTGCCTTGTTAGTAAATGGTTGTTTTATTATATTAAGCAAAATTAGACAAGTATTTCACTGGCGATAACAAGTCTTCGAAGCTTTAACTATTATGGTTAGTTTGAGCAGTTTGTTATTCCTGTTAGCAGGTTATGACATTATAACTGCAAGAAGTATTCCTGATATACATACCGCTGAACTTATTTATAGGTTAGTATACTTTTTATTAATTATGTTATTGATTTAATGTCCGTTATTACCGACCGTTCTATTTTCGTTATTCTTTAAGAGTTATTTCTTACAATTATGAATATAACTTAACATTGAAGATCAATCTGCCCAAGGCTGTATAATATCTTTAATTTATTTTCTGATTTATCTTGAAAAGTATCGGTTACAATTTATCGGTATGTATATAACGAAATTATTCGCGAAACATGTCCATGACTAATGTTTATTTAATAGTAGAGAGGTTACTTTAAACTTTAAAAAATATCATGAAGTATATTTTAAAATAAAAAATACTAACCTGTTGCCATACGTAGTACGGAAATCGTGGTGCTACAAGTGCTGCTGCAACTGTATGCGCTATGGGTAGTAGAAGACCGAAAGCAGCCGCTACAGGTGCACCCACTGGCAATAAGGCATATGCTGCGAAAACAGCCCACACGACGTGAGCTGCGCCTTCCGCGGCAGCACCAGGACTCCAAGCCGGGAGGGTGGCAGCTAGAGCTGTCCCTCCGCCAGCTAATGCTAGCCAGCAAGCTCGGGGCAGGCGCCTTTCGGGCGCCACGCCGCTGGCCCGCCCGCACCACCATGCGAGACCGCCGCAAAGGATAGCGTGCGCACTGAGCACACCGACCTAGGGAAGATAATAAAATAGAAAAACAATATACATTAGTTTTTTAGTTTCTTTTTTTCGTTATCATCAATTTGTTAGTTTTTTTTTATTCAATATTCTTTATTGCAACTGGAAAAATACCAACACTACAAATTTATTTTAACCATTATTATACACTAAAATTAATTTAAAGTATGTTTAATGGTTTTTTGATGTGAAATTATTTAAATAAAAATTGCATTTTCAAAAATATTCCAATGAGATACCTGCGGCGCTCTACGCCAGCCTCGTGTCGCATCAACGGCAGCGAGTGCGGCGGCGAGTGCAGCCCAAAGTGCCAGCGCGGATCCCACAGAAGTGCGCTGTAGTTTGCACGCATACCGCGCGTACAGCTCCTCCAACTCGGCGGACTCGAAGCGGCGGCGCGCGAGGAGCCGGGCTAAGGGCCCGCGCGCCGACATCGCCTTCACCGCGTGGTCCATGTCCTCACCTCGCCTGCGCTCCCTCGTGCACTGCTGACCGCTTCATCTGGATAAAATTAAATATAAAAAAATATAAAGGTTTCTCTTTTAAGTCGGTTTCATCTTTGTAATATGATGAAATTTAATTCTCGTTTAGGTTTTTATTTTTATTCGATAATTTTTTATAAAATAACAACAGAGTTCAGAGTTTTTATTCTAAATTTTAAAATGTTTTTGTTCTAAACTTTTATTTATGCTTACTTATTTCATAACTAAAAGAGATATATAATCTTTTTTTAGTTATCTAGCTTTTGACTTAACTATTTTATTTTATATTATTTAACGCCTCTAAACGGAACGCAGGTGGCCATAAAAAAGCTAACGTCTTCTACAACTACTTTCACAAACATAAATGTTCTTTGGGGTCTTAGTCTGTTTATACCAAGCTCGGATATAATAGATATTTTTAAGGCCAACCTTTTATCACGGTCTTTTACATCATTCTTGAACTAATTTTCCTGTGACGACAAGTGCATTTATTATAAGGTAAATATGGACTACATTGTGTTCGCTCATTGCCATAGCCAGATAACACACCATTAATATGTTTATATACAACATTGTTTGTCGCTCTATAACAGCAATCCATTCAATTATTTCCTTCTTTCAAATTTTACACAATAATATTTTCTTTACAATGTAGTAAAGACGTTAATACCAAAATGGAGTCTAAACTGGCCAACGTCCATCACCTAATCGCCTAATCGCCTCTTTTTTCAAACTTATCTTACACTGTCTTAGTTATAGTTGAAGCTGGCGTCATTTGTTAATGACGCTTACTGTCCGTCATGTCATGAAAATTATCTATATATGTGTGTCTCTTTCATAATGCAAAATTGACTTTCCCTTTAATATATGACAAGGGTTCAGGAATACTCATATTTTATTAAGATTGTAACAGTAAACTTTATATTATAACTAATACAACTAAGCTAATAGGAGTAAAATATTCATGTAAGTGTGCCTAAGCAATGGAAACTATTTAACATTTCTGTTATAGAATAGAAGCCAATAACTTTACAGCTCAAAACATCTGAATACTAAATGTGCAAAATAACAAACCAACTACTGTACTCAACTACAAAGGCTTAATAAAAGCTCTTTTTGTTTTTTGTTCAAAAGGACTTGTATCATGATGTTTCGAGTTTTTCTAAAGTTTAAAAGTTTGTAATTTTAAAAAAGAAATTACACTTATATTTTAGTTTATATGAATAATACCTATAAGAGTAATGCAACACTCAGTGACACATACATGTAACAGAATTCGAATATTTGTGAAATGATTGAAAAATAACTGATCACACAAGTAGGATACAGGATCATGTATATCAATAGAAGACATGCATGGTCGGAGTTGACGTCTGATGTGTCGCGACATAGCCTGTTCGCAATACACAAAAGGACAATTTCACATACATGTAATGTTATAAACCTTACATATTATATATTTTTGTTTGGTTAAAAAAATCTTAAGCTTATAATTTAATGCAGAGTTTAAAAATGTAAGTAGTTTGACACTCAAAGTTTTGAAGTTTTATTTTTCTTCTAAAGACATAAATTTCTTAAAATTTCAAACCCAACTTGACGAATATTCGAAATATAATCATTTTTATATATTTAAACTTTCAATGTATATCTTAAATAACAAACACTTATATTTTAAATTGAAACCTCATTTACAGGGTTGCAGGGTTACTGTAATATAAAAATCATTCTACTTGCTCTTTGTGAATTTAAAACTACGACGGGGTATTTGTGCAGTTGTTTGTATGTTAAACGTACCGCAGGACCGTTTCGAGCCGCACTCGCTGCTATACCTCGATAAAAAAATATTCACGACGGTTTTAAAAATAAACTAAGCAAATAGGATATCCATGGAGTTGTTCAAGTTTAAAAGCGTATGAATAAATATAGGAATATAATGGTGTACCGTTAAATAACACTATATTAAGCCACAGCACCTAAGCAACTTTTTAGTTTTATAAAACAAGAGATAGGTGCTATAGACTAGCACCAATTTAAATCAAAATGGATTATGATTTAAACATTAACATAGTTTTGCAGTATATTACATAATATTTAGTGTATACTATACACTATACACACAGTATACACTCAAGCTCGTTACTTGATAAAACGTATAAAGATACCCGTGACCTAGGAACTTATTGTGTATGTATGATTTTATTTTGATTTGAAGAAAAAACAAAAAACTGGGTCATGTGAGGCTTATCAAACGCGAAATAGCAAAAAGGGTGTGGTATTGTATTACAACAAAATAAACGAATACTTGTATTAATATTGCTTGAAAAGCAACTGAAAGTTAATGATTTTTTCATTGTTACAATAATTTTAAATAAAGAATAAATGCTTTACAGATATAAAATATTGATTATTATAACTATAATGTAATATTTCTAAAAATGAACAAAAAGCATGTCCTAATTCCATTTAGATGGATTTCCAGACGGGAGCTGAAATTGTATGAACTAAGCAATTCGTTCATCGTGGTGTTTAGTTGCAAATCGTAGGCACTGGTGGGGTACATAGAGGGGGAAGAGGGGGTCACGGTCGTCGGGTCAATAAACTCGGTAGGCATCGCGGTAGACGAATGGAACTCGGTACGCAGAGCGCCGCGGCGCTCGGCGCGCCCACTGCACTGCTATATGAAAAATTCTACCTTTCATAACAACTATAGAAACAAACAATTTTCTGTAAAATATTATATAGTAAAATATTCATATTTTATTATTTTATTTAATGTAGATAATTTATGTATTCTTATTTTATAGAACAACATATTTAACATTTATTTTCGAGAATCTCACGAATGTAATAACAACAAATAAGAATGACGATATTATTATTATGAATCAAACATAAGTTCTTTAGAAATTAACATCAGTAAAACAAAAAAACATTGCGAACAACAATAATCCTATTACTATGATCGAATTAATGAAGCACTAGAAACAATTGCATACGTGGCTCTTTGTAATGCAATCAATTCAATTGTCATCGTAATAATAATTAATGGATCGATTCCAAGCGACAGCTGAGCAGCACAACACGTGAAATATATTCATCGATAGATAATAGTGACGGATCATAATTATTACGCGTGTTGTGTAAAACAAAGTGGCATTATCGGAGTACTGCGAAGACCTACCTCAAACGCTTCGATTCTACCTAATATATTTTGAAGAATTCAAAGGATACAAGTTTAAGCAAAAGCAGGCAGTTTAAGCGAAAAAAGTGAAAGATACTTTTACTATACTACTATATAAGGAAATATGGAGGAGAAATCGAATAAAAATGATATTTTTATAAAAGTAATCGCGCAATAAACATCAAAATGGGTTATCTATTTTTATGAAAATTAATGACTTTCCACGAAGTAAAAGTAAATACGGGGCTTACTCAAAGATCTGTCAACAGCGCGCGGCCGGCGAATGCGAAAATAGACTGTCACCTCGAAATATGAATAAATAGCTGGCTATTTACAACTACTCCGCACCGTACATTTTATTTTAAAAGTACAAGTAATTATTAAAATAATATATGATCAAGTCTTTCCGTTTATATCCTACATCACGCTAAGGAAAGAATGATTAGAATAGAAAGATCTTTGAAAAGTTTCATTAACATATTCCATACATTGAAATAATTTGTACGCCTACTATTTATAAAACAAGAAGAAGGCAGGCTTATATGACATTGGTAATGATTGTGTAAGCCGTGTTTGAGTTAAGAATGGAGCAATAAAAACAATAAAAATAACAAGTTCAAAAGTTGAGCAATGTAACACATATGCCCGTGAAGAGCGCAGAATATTATAAAAAGATATAAATGGTAAATATTTTTCGTGAATTTGAAATACATATTTGAAATACATGTCAAGAATTATTTGTTTTAAATGTGACCATTTTAAACGGATAAATAAATAAATAGTCAGATAAATTAAAACTCGACATTTCAAACACTACTGTTAGACTGACTACCGTGACCAGACTACTGTAAAATTAAAAGATGTTTCTGACTACTGAAACGTGTAAAAATTGTGAAAGTTAAAGATTTATAAGTTATTCAATACTGAAATCAACTCTAAATCTTATTTTAGAAATGTTCAACTTAATAAACAAATAAAAAAGCAGAACTATAATTTAGGCCCACATTAAGCACCGAAAGACCTGAAAAGTACTATTAAAAGATGACATTGTGAGTATGAAGCTTACACACGTCTACCTATTGACCTATTTTCATTTAACACGGAAACTTTCCTCTAATTACAAGAAATCTTTTCAAATTTCCGTTTTAATTTAATCTTCAAAAGCGCAGGCAACTCAAATTAAAATGAAAAGCACTTATTGACGGAAAATGCCAGTATCACAATATAACAGTATTGTTTATTAACTGTTTTATTGTCACACTGTTTTAATGAGCGAAAAATACAGCAACAATAAAATAAAATGTTTTAAGTAATTCCTTCTAGATTATTGTTTTTTTTGTTACTTAATTAATTTATGAAACATCTTGGGACATTAATTACTATGTAGGTCAAAATGTTACAATATCAAGATCTTTGTTAGTATTATAGAGAATTTCCAATATATTAGTCCATTCGCAAATATATTATTTAATAAATATGATAAACTTAATTTGAAATTACTTTATCAGCATGTATAAGCTTAAAAAGCCACAATGAACGTACAATTTAAGAAGAAACTCCTGAGTATTTCATAGATTCACTCTGCTTAACCCTGCATCGTGTTGCAGAAAGAGGGGCACGAAATAATGCCTGGGATTTGCGGCTCAATTGGCCCGTTTAAAATTATTAACATTATGGCTGACCTTCTTTATCTTAGCTGGTTCACGATTTTTAAAACCTTAAGTAATTCTGATTATGATGACTTCATCGTAAATCAAAATCATATTTATTGTCGTATATTAGAATCGACTAATCAACCTAGACTATATTTGGTATACACAAACATGTTTAAAAGGACTAATATTTGTAAAGTCAATTGATATAAAGGCTGATAAAACATTATTATATTATCTTAAGTTCACAAAAAATTAAATATTCAATAAATACTTCAAACAAACCACAACGATCGCTGTCGTTGAAGCGTACTTTAGGTATACGATACATGCGGTTCACATGTTGTGCTTACCCGTGGAAAGTCTAGAAAAATTACCGCTGCTTCTTCGATCCACATCGAAGAAGTGAGACAGCTTTTATTCAACAAACACTATAGAGAACTTTGTGTGTACTGTACATAATATTTGACATTTAACATAGAAAGAAATACAATAAAACAGAAATGAAAGAACATATAAAGTTACTTATCATTGAAAAATAAATAATATGTGCAAGTTCTTTGGTTGTCTTTAAGCATATCCTGATTAACTAACGCAGTGCAAATTCTTCTCTCTCACTCTTTCTGTGGCTCGCTTTTCATTTTGAAATAGGATGATCAAGCCAAGAGCAAAGATTTAAAATAGCTTTAACATTTTACCAAAGTCCTAACTGAGATAACCAGATAACAAGTTGTAAACTATAATTTAATAAATTATGATTTCCATGACTTTTATTTTAACATAGTTCTAAGTATGTTAAAACAATGATTTAATAAATGAAACGAAAAATATATTTTATAAAGATTACATTTTTAATGATGTAGGGGAGAACGGGGCAAAATTAGAGGAGTAAGGTGTTCCGAATGAAAGAGTTTAAGGACTAAAACCCGGCTACTAAAACATCCTCTAAAAATATGAAACAAAAAAATAGTCTCCGCTGAAATTAATATACACAATATATAATATATAAAACCAGCTATTGAAGAAAAACAGATTAGTTATAATAATAAATTAAAATATCATCTATCGGTATGACGTATAAAAATAAGTTAAGATATAATACTCATAGGTTGTTTATTTCATGGTCGGTAATTTTTTAATAAATTGTACATAATAATAATTCCAGAAAGCACTCTCGTCTTTTTCTGCTTCTTGTTACTGATTCTACTGATTGAAGGGTTGACTGGAAGAAATCTCTCTCAGAAATAAATCCACCTTTGCAATACACAGTGTTTTGTAATTGTTTTATGTGCAATAAAGAGTATAAAATTTTCTACTTTCGTACTTTTTACGGCTTTAGTAGTTGGGATTCAGTTTTTATACTTTCTATTCGTTTAAGTTATTTTGTAGTTATGTAAATTTTTATTAGCTATACTTATTATGCAGAACCGACCTAATATAGCAGTTAAGGTGTTTTTGTTTCATAATGTATTTATCAGTAAATTATACATATGTACATACATACATATAAGCATACTTTTTACGCACCTTACCATAACATGATCATTTAAGCCGCCTTGGTTACAATTTACCCCAAACTGGGGTAAGTTGTCAGTTTCCGACTTCAGGCATTACAATATTTGTTGTACATATAAAAACCATGGTTAACACAATGCTTGTAATATAAATATGTAGAAATATTTAAATATATAGTTGTTAAATATTCTAGCATTATATTAAGGGAACGTATTGTTTTTTAAGACAATATATTTAAATAAATAACACAACACAACTTTTGACTCCGTTTACACCTACGGTATTCTACTGTAAAAGCTCTTTTATATTTAACACATATTATATGAATTGTGCAAACATATGTCAATCGCCATTATGTTGAGGCTGGTATTTTGAATTAATAACAATAATGAGTATGGTTATATTTAATTGCACGGTCATAACAACTAAAGATTTATTCCAAATTTCAGCTTAATCAGATATCTTATTTAATAATATAATTTATAATAACGATGAAACCAACTGACACCGGCTATTTATTTATATATGTATAATTATAAAAATTAAAAAGTGCTTGTATTATATATGTAATCGTCAAGGACACGTTTAACATGCTGATAATATTAGCTTCGCCCCTTTTATGCTTGTCACGCTAATGTTTTGTTTGGACTCAAGTCAAAACGGTACGGAAGTACGGTCGCGGCCAAGGGCGGCTATTCCCAAACGATCAAATAACACTACCATATGATATCATATTTTCGTACTATTAGTATGTATAGTGACAAACAAAAGCATATATGTATATACCAAATGTATATAATTTTGCCCTACATAGGCATATACTATCATATTATAAATCTTTAAATTATAAAAAACCGATGAATGCAAACATTAATGAATAAAACTATTGTCACTCCTAGTCTAATTCGTATACAAGGTACATAGGTTCACGATTTATGTTACATGAAAAGTTTAAATAAGTATGTAAGTAATCTATATACAATAAATAATACCGTTTTAGTATCGGTTTTAATTTCAAAAGAAAGAAATGTTTCTAAATTATTTTATATTAAAATTGATGTATAAGCTCAGATCTTGAAGCAAAGTAAAGATCCATCCATTGGTTTCATTCCTTA
This sequence comes from Dryadula phaetusa, assembly GCA_032432895.1. Classification (NCBI taxonomy): domain Eukaryota; kingdom Metazoa; phylum Arthropoda; class Insecta; order Lepidoptera; family Nymphalidae; genus Dryadula; species Dryadula phaetusa. Next base: position 1,077,620 of record JAOYRS010000027.1, read on the forward strand.
ACGCCGTAAGCTACCCGTGTCCTATAGCAAAATTATAGTAAATCCTCAAGAGCCTTTCTTTAGCTTCACGCTTTTATCCCGTATAGCAGGGAAGACAGAAGGAACCTGGTGTTAACACACTCCGTACTTCGCTTTCCAGCAAATTCGAGACATTACGTGTTGAGTGGTGGAACTCAACGCCGCTTTTTGTCTTTACCAGGGCGACGTAGTGAAAATAATTTAAATATAACTACTTCCCCGAGTGGGGATCGAACCCACAACCGATCGCGTTTACAGTCAGACGCTGTCACACTCCGCCACGACCGGCCTCAAGAAGAGAGCTTTGAAGAGCTGTTCATTTCCTTTAAAAATGACTATACTATAAGCTAAGCTCAGTTTGATAATTCTGTCTCTATTTAAATAACGTAAAAGTTTTTTAAAAGTTTTAGATCTTTAGGTTTATCTAGCATATTTAGTTTTAGGTAGGTAATTTACTATACTTTTTTACGTTTTATTATTATTGTTATTAAAGTTTAAGATTGTATTATATATTAAAGCTTTATAAGAATTTTGGCATATCATTTGTATGTCTTATATACAAATGTACAAGTTATATAATATATAATCTTTACTTAATATAGACGTTGAGTGTTGTTAATTGTTTGCCAAAAAACCGAACATTACCTAAATTTACTAAAAACTTAAAACTGGTTAAACCTGTGTATACATCAATGTCAGTAAAACAAAAATCACACGATTACATTATACTAACCTGCTAACAACAATTCTAACGATCATTCCACAGATGAAATAAATCCGTTTTTATAGCGCAATTGTTTAAATTATAATTTAAACATGTAATGACCATCGTCTGACAGTAAACGCGTCTGTTTATGGGTTCGATTCCCATTCGGTGGAATGATTATATTTAAATTCTATTCTCACATCTCCACTCTGGTAAGACAATTCGCGGCGTTGCGTTCGCCTCTTATCACGCAATGTCGATTTTCGGACTGAAAGCAGTCAACACAGTTGTTAGGTTGTCTCTGACTAACCCTAATATGCAGAATAAAGTCCGAAATTGCTGAACACGTAATGAAGTAATAACTTACTTATGGTATTTACCAATATATAAAAATAAAAACATTAAAAAACACAATATGATACTAAATTAAAAATTAACTACGGAAAGCCTTGATTAAAAAAGTATTAACGTTTATATCGCAAGCATGAATGGTTAACGATAATCGTTACGTTTTATCTAAATTATTTAAAAAATGGGGCAAGGTTGTAATGAAATCCAAATAAGTAGTGGCGAGGTAAACTTTTATATTATTGAAAATGACTTGGTTAAGTAAATAATTAATACGTAAATTGCATATTGAAAAGTTCTCATTACATACCAAAAATTTACAATGCTCTTGTTATATACCTACATACTACACAACAACTGAGGTTCGTTAGTGAATCATTTGAATATTTTATTATCCCATTATTTCATTTCCCCGCCAAAAGAACAGAAAATATCTTTAAATATGATTTAGAAGCAATACTCAATAGGACATAAATGTTTTAAAAGATGGAAAAATACGTATTGCATTAACAGTATCATACTGTAGCCCAAGTACACACAATATGAGATAAGACTTTTAGTTAAAGAACAATTAGTACGATATCGCGATGAAATTAGAAGCAATTAATGTGCCCAAACGTAACGAGCTTCCGTTCGCGGTTATCATGAGCTGCAAGCTTAGTTTTCTTAGAAACAGTTTCTATAAATAAATATCTAAAACAATGATCACTTCACAAATGTAACAAAACGATAAAGTAGACGTTATAGTAGGTCGTAAAGGGATATTGATACATTTATGTAGGCAAGAAAATTTTCTTAACTCTTAAAAATATTAAAACTTTTGAAATAGTAATTTCATAGCAGTGTTAGCGGATTCAAATACTATTCATCCTTTTAAATAAACAATGCTATAATATTACCATTAAAGTTATAATCTAAATTCATATTTACCTTAGCAATGTTTGCCACTTAATACAAAAATATATAACAAATGTATAAGTATGGTAAGGTATTTTTATAGGTTTGTATATTTTTAATAATTTTATAATTATATAAAAAGTAAAGACATCTGTTAGTTTTATAGAAATTGGAAACCGCCGTGTGGTTTTTTCTAATTTTGATTTCTAGGTCTAGGTTTAGAAGGTGAGAAATAGTAAAAAAAATAGTAAAAGCAACAATCAAATTTACCTACCAAAAAATATTTAGCATTTAATAATATTGGTAAGTTTAGGAATGGAATGGAATATGTAATATAAAGATACGTTTGACTTATTGTTAATTTTTTGCTTCAAATTTCTAATGATAAGTTTTTTCAAGTAGATACGTGAAGGACGTTAAATAAGGAATCCATAATATGACGCGCGGCCGAAACGTTCAAGTGGCAAGAATAATATGTTTAGGGAAACCTTATAAATTCACCGACCAACGAAAAAATTGTATTGTTCATTCGATGTTCTCAAGGTAACCAAGTTAAGAAGGTCAACTTCAGAATGTAAAGGATATAATGCAAGATGATAATTTTATAAAATTTTCAACTTAGTTAAACTAGTCAAAGTTCTAGTATAATAAATTCTTTGTCTTTTAATGTCTTTGCACGCAACTTTTAATACATAACATTTTTGTTAGACAATTATCAAGCTCAGATTGGACAATAAGCTCAGACATTATAAATCTAATGATTATTAGGTATTTTTTTTTAATATTACAGCGACAAAATACAACAGTTAATAAAATAATTTATAACTTACAAATAAATAAAAAAATATAATTTTAAGGTTTACAAATATCTTTTCATCTGTTTAATTAAAACAACGAGTATTTAGCTAAGCTCTAAAACGATCGATTTTAATTAAAATTCCAACATTTTCTTACAATGATTTAAGTCATTGACATTTATAACGTTTTTAGCATCACAATGGCACTAGCAAAGGTAATTTATTATTCATATTTATGATTTATAATATTATATATTGAGACTAAGTTATAATGGTATTGAGAAAGTTAAAAAAAACGCGTTGATAGCTTTATGAAATCAAATGTTAAATTTAAAAAAAAATATATCTAGTACTGATTGAAGTTAATAAAATTAAAAATAAACCTTATTAACTTAACTTAACCTTGTTAACTTTAACAGAACACTATATATTTAATTTTTTGAAAGAAGATAAGAAATAAAATAAATATTTATTTCTAAATATACACTACCGGTCAAAAGTTTGAGACAAGATATTTAAAACTTAATGGAAAACTAAAGAAAGACAACTAAAAAAAAGTCTTGACGAATACTGATGTTCTTAACAAAATATAAACAGGAGAGAGGAAACAGATTTTTCGTCGAAATATCCTCCTTTGCACTTTATACTTTTTTTACCAATGCATACGAGCAATTAATTTATCTATAGTCTCTTACGATATATTATTCCAGCTTTCCTCCAATACACATTCCACTTACCACAAAAGTTCAATGGGATTAAGATCGAAGCTTTGGGTTAGCCAGGTCATGTTTTGTAATACTTTTTCCCACTGTCTTTTTTTAATTAGCCACCATATAATTTCAAACTATGTTTCAGATCATTCTCTTGTTGCAAAATAAATCCTCGGCCGCTTAACCTTTGTCCAGGGGGAAAACCCGTTTTTCTCCTAAATTTTCTTGCTTCCTTGCTCCTTTTTCAATATGCCTTTAATTTGGACTAGATTTTCAATCCCATAACCAGAGAAATAAACCCAGACAATAACTGATCCGCCACCTTGCTTGACAGTCGGAACTACACACTACGGCATCATCTTTTCTTCGGCGAAGAGTCTGACAAAAATTTTCTTTTCTTTTCTCAAGTCTTCTTCGGTCCATTCTCGATTGGTTAGGGCCCATTGCATCCGTTCATTTATATTCTGCGGTTTTAACAGAGATTTACGCACAGCAACGCGTTTAAACAACTTGTCGTCTTGCAATCGTCTTTACCCTATAGACGACACTGGTACTGGTTTTTTACGTGATTTGTTGATTTCTAAACGACTTTCTGGAGATGTCAGGCGTCTATTCCGTTTGCTGGTCACCACAATAGATTCACTAGAAGTTGTAGCCCTCGGTCTCCCAGAGCGCGGACGATCTTGATTAATGCCGGTTTGCTAGTAGCGCACAATAGTGCGATGAACATATAAGTCTTCGATAACTTGCCTTGAGTTGACTCGCAATTAAATATCCAGATTTGCCTTCGTTGTAGAGAACATCGTTGGCAGATCGCGTTTTAACACTAATTTCGGAAACTTTTCCCATTTTAGAGACGTCTTGATTGTAAGAACCACAAAATCAGACTAACTGTGGACATTGATGTAAAAAAATAGAAGCGCCAGCTACGTTAAAGAGATAATAATTTTTTGACAATTGATCTGTCAGCCTACCGTTTCCGCGGCTGACATTGACGTTTGGATACAATGACTGTTTATTGCCCTATCCTTGTCTTCTTGTATAAAAGAAAAATGAATAAGCTTTTACGCAATCTAAATGAACATTAGACATATACAGGTTTGCAGATTACTATCTATCACTAATATTTTCCTACATATATATAAAAACTAATGATAACAAAAGTTTTTATTAGTGGTCTCAAGCTTTTGACTGGCAGTGTATCTACTTTGCATTACGCAAGAAACATAATTCCGATATAATATATTGCAAATTGAAAAAAATAAAAATTATCTATTAGTATTATTTATTATATCATTATTCATTGTTACTTGAAAACAGGGACAATAAATTAATAGAATCAGTATAAAAAGTGCAATTAAAATATTATAATCTTAGCGCAAAAAAACAACGCAGGCGTTAAACAGTTAAAGTACTTATACGTTTGTTACAACTTTTCTATGTTGTTAACAACTCTGTAGAGAGATTTTTACAAATTTCTGCTACTTAAAGATTATTAAGAAATAATCGTTTAACAAGAGTCGCGGGTTTGAATCCTGCTGCGTTTAAATTTTTTATAACGTAAATATATAACCAAAAACGAAAATAGTAAAATATAAAAACTCCATAGCAATCTCTCTTGTTCAACGATTATTATTATTAATAATTTGACGTTGCAGAAATTTGTAATAACAACAACATAGATAAGTTGTAACAAAAGTTTAAGAATTTCGACGTCGCCTGTAGTAAAACGCATCGTTTAACAGTCAGAGCGTTTAGACGGTTTCCAAGAGGCGAGGGTTCGAATCACGCTGTGTTCAAATTTTTATACGTTTTTCAAAAATGATTTCTAATCTTAAGTGAGGAATAACACTTTAAAAATAGTAAAATATTAAAGTACTTATTACAGTTTAAGTCTAGTTTTTACAATTTAACATTATAGAACTACTTAATTAACTTACATTTATTGTGATGCCTTCGTTGCTCGTTTTTACGCATTTTAAAAATATTCACTTCTTAATGGTTATATAACTTTAATTAACCACACTTAAAATTCTGACTTGTACAATGAATAAAAAAATAACAAAGTTATTAAAATTAGTATAAAAGTTAATTTTTAAAATATACTAGCATTTTGTAAAAATATTGCATAGAGAATATTTTTACGTAAAATATTTATGGAACATGTAAATTATGTTTTTTTTGTTAGTTTCACGCTTTTATCCCGAGGAGCAGGGTAGCCTGCCTACGAGGAGTATCTATCTACCCTGCAAAGTACCTAGTATCAAAAGCGTACTCCCTTTTCCGCCGAATTTGTGACGTTCCGAGATGTGTGGCAGTACTCAGCGCCGTGCTTTGTATTTTAGTGCAAATCGAACCCACAATTGATCGCGTTTACAGTATGAAGCTGTTCCACTGCGCCACCACCGGCCTAAATACTTTATTTTTTCTATCCGTATATTGTTACAGTTATCACCGTTATTTCTATGTATTTGTAATTTAAACTGATAAGGCCTGTTAAATACCTATTAAATAGAGTTTCTCCTTCTAATATTTAAATGTGTACTTAGTACCAATTCACTAGTATTTTTTTTAAATTGACTTATTTTCGTTCAATTTGTAGTTTTAAATTGTATATGCACTTATTGCTTGTCGTATAAACGACTTTTTCCTCTTTTTCGAGAAACAGTTTAAGGAAATATAACATATTTTGTTTTTAAAAGCAGTTATTTTGTTGTAACCATTATTGTTTAATTCCGCAATAGGTTAGATAAGACGGCACGGATCAAAATCTGTGACATCATCTATATGGCCAATGACTTCACCGTTCGTGCGTTACGCTTTTCACTACTAATTCAACTGATAATGCTCAATAACTAATAACTAATTGAATATAGGTACAGCGGCATTGCTTATTATTATTAGTTACTTAAATATTCATTACCAACGAGGGTTTGCTAATTTGTTGAGTGAATTGCTAAATTGTTTTGAATAAATATTCGCTTGAATTATATATGTATATCTAATTGGAAAGCGGAGTGTCATGACACTAGTCTTTCTAAGTACCGAGTTATGCGGGATAAGAAGTACAGCTGTTACTTATTAGACTAAACTATTATGAGTCCGAATGTCAATCAAGCGACTATTGATGTTTATAATATACAATTACGACGTTCTGTTACCTATTGCAATCTTTGAAACAACCACCCTACACGCAATGTCATTGATATACAGTAGGGCAGTGTAAAAACCGAGTTAGACGCATAAGTATTAATTATTTTCTCTATCTACCCCGTAAAATGGGGCTGACTAACACAAAGACTAAATTTGTACCGTATATAGCGGAAAATATAATAATAATATTGAATAATAACTGTGCCCGATACTTTGTCTGTGTGGAAATTAACATTCCAGGATATGTATTTTATAATTGCAAAATAGAAGTAACTAAGTAGTAGTAAGTTATTCTTTATTAAATCAGCTATGTGGTAATGAAAGTGCCGTCAAAATCAGCCTAGCTGCTCCTGAGGTTAGTCGGTAGTCTGTAGTTAGTGTAAAAAAACATATTTTAGTATATTTTTCATGTATACATACATAAACATTTATTGAAAAGCGATTATTTCAATATTACAAAATTTTATTTATGTGTAGTTTTAAAAAATGGCCTATTGGTGACTCTTATCATTTTACTACGTGTGTAAAAGCAGCTAGCTACCTTTGCCTTCCTTATTTTGCGTAACAATTAATAATATTCTTTGTTATTAACCTTTAAAAGATGAGTGTGAGTGTGAGTCATTATTGTAACGTTTGCCGGTTTGTTTAATATCTGGGCATATATACCTAAACATAGGTACCTGAACCATATTTTTTATACGTTATTTTTACTATGTATAAAATATACATTTTTTATTAAATACTTCATAGCAAAGTATCATCGGTAATATTTTTTATATACTAACACTTAATGGTACATACGTATATGCATGTTTCATTTTCTGTATTTTATATCCGTAAATTGTTTCTGTTATCAGCGTCATTTCTATGCATTTGTAATTTAGCTGATTACAATATTTTATACTTGATTATACTTCCCAAGTGTACATTGAAATTTAATAGATTTAGAAAATAGATACACAAAATAACAATTCATTGGAACAAATACAACCAATAGATGATGTTTCGTAACAGGTTTTTAACGATCTGCATGCAGCAGCAAAAAAAAATTCGACATGGACCACGAGAGCTTTCCACAAGATTATAATATATTATTTAAATTACGTATATAATTTGAACATCTTGTTTGGACATACATTAGATAATATTTCTTAAGATTAGTACCTCTAAGAAGAGTCCTCGAGGGCGACGTCCCTGCAACACGCCGGACGGAACGGGCGCCGCGCTCCCAACATAAACACAGCACAAGCTCGAGTTCAGAATAAGGAACTAACAAGAATAGGATAAGAAATATTCACACTTCACTATCACTAATATTGATCACTGAAATCCAATTTCAATGTTTGTTTTTAGTTAAAATTAATTACAATAACAAGAGCGCATGCCATATGAATTAAAAAAATATCCTTTAAAGCTTCATCGTACCATCGTAAAAGGCCGTCGCTCGATGACTGGCGAGCGCCGAGCGCGGAGCAGCGAGCGCACGCCGCACGTCTCTCGCAGCGGTCGGGTTACCTCGGGTGGCAGTCGGTGGCAGTGGTGGCGGAATATACGCGGTCAGGGGAGAGCTGCGACGCGAGGAGGGCAGGCGCGTATACCGCAAGCGCCTTCTTAATTCGGTAGCTTTATACCGGACATAGAAAATGAATGAACGAGATAGTACTTGCATATCCTCGTAATGTGTGATTTCAAAAGTGTCAAATTAATTTCAAATATTTATTATTTACAATGTTTTATGGCATCTTAAAATTAAACTAAATATTTTTGAAAATATGAATATAAAAGTTTATCACCTGAAGTAAGTATCTATTTTAATTGATTAATGCTCTTTGTTTAGTTTTAGGCAATTAAAATACCAATTGTACATTCTCTGATTATATTTAATTTGGTTTTTCACAACCATGTCTTAAATTAGTATCATAATTTAACTTTGTGTGCAATTATATTTCTATTAGCATATTAATGTTATGATTTAACATCACAGTACATCGCTTAAAAATTTAGCAGTTCTCTTACTAACACTGACTTGGACTAATGGATGGGCAGATGGATGGATGCAAAATTGCAAGTGTTTTCCTCATCGCAATAATGTAAAACATACACGAACCTGTACTCCGCTCGCTAATCTTTTGTTTGACAGCTAACAGTCAAACGCGACGTAAATAGCCACCACCGACGTCAGTGGTGCACGGACGATGCCCTCTTTATTGTGCAAAGAATATAATTCATAACCATTTAATTGAATATCGGATCTGTTCACTTTCATCTGCGAAGCTCTCTTGCTTAATTGAATCCTTTCTTGAACGCGTGCACTGAATCTTTAGCGTATTTGTTTACGACACGTAATTATTTCTTCATCATCGTAAATAAATGAGATGCTTTTATGTGATAACATTTGGCTGTAAGTAACATGAACGAGATAGTTAAATATTTCTTATTACTAACTGTGTAAAATGTATAGTATATAAAGATCCTTAATATTTATCAAAACCTGGTCATATTATAAAAAAACCGTACATATTTTAATTTAAAAATAATTGTTGAAAACCTTAATATTAAAAGTTCTATCAATCGTTTATAAGTTAGTATCAATTATTTCATCGCAATTATTAATATTACCAATAGATTAGGATTAAAAGACACGCATTACTTATAAAAAATGTTATCTTTATTTATTTATTTAGTTATTAATTTATATATTTATTATTTAAACAACAGCTTTTATACGACAAGCAACGCCAATAGCAGTTTTCCACTTATCTACATGTTAATTTATAGGTACAGAACCATAAATAGTTACAGTGTTTTTTGTTACCTGGATCTTGTCATATCATAACCTATTAAATTTACATACCCAACGTACGTTTACACTATACAATTAGAATCAATGCTAGCAAGAAAATTTCTTATTGTATACCCAAGAGTATCACTCTAGCTACACCTCAAGTCAGAGTACATATACGAAAAAGCTTTATTACATAAAAGCTTTACGCTACTTTCCTTAAAAGTGGTAAATGACTACATAACATTATCCAGTTAGATAATAACATTATCCAGTTTCGTTACTCCTATGCCTTGGATAATACATATTATCACATAAGTATACAATAAAATCACGCATTGTATGGTGAATTTTGAAAACAAGTAAATCATAGTCACTTAAAGTAGTGCAATGTTCGTAGTTTGTATCGATGTTGAATAGTGTTCAATAATTTATTTGCTTTCGCAGTCAACATATTTTTTAGTAAAAAATTTTTACAAAGCCAGTTACTAATGTGGTTGTTGAAACGCTGCTGGAAATAATTTATATTGAAAATTTTCATTGTAGTCTCTACAAGATGTTTTACTAATTCTAAAAATATATCTTTAATCGTAAAAAAATCTAAAAAAAAAAACATATCATAACGCATAAATATACTAATTATCATTACTGGAATATACTAGAATAATCATACTTACAATATATATTTTGTATAAACTAATGTATTATTCCAGGACTAATGAGGTCAAAAGTCACGAGGTCAATTACATTCGGATACAATTTTGGCAGGATCCCTAAAGTATTAGTACTACAAATTATTTTGTTACAAATTGAATAAATAATTTTGCTTTGTAAAATTAAAATAACAATATTCTATACTATATTTATATAAGAATTCTTGTAATACATATGTATGCAATTTGTCGATACAATTTTGAATAAGATTAAAATACCTACGTTAAAATATAAATTTCAAAGTAGGTGCTATAATTGGCTTATTAAGTTTAATAGTATTTTTTAGCTTAGCAGGTTGGAGAAATTAAAATAATTTAAATATAATCATTCCCGAAGTGGAAATCGAACCCTCAACCGATCGCGTTTACACTCAGTCGCGGCATGGCCTTTTCTATGATTTATTTTTTAAAAATTATAAATTTTCACTTGTATTAAAGGTATTAGTATTTAATACAAAACCACAATAAATAAGCATTCAACTTGGAATATCAGAAATTACAATTATATCTTTTAAGCGTGCGTATAATGACTATAAATATTATTAATTAATTTTGTGGATGAATTGCATTGTTAAATATAAATCTATATATATAAAAGCGGTAACCTCGCTTAACATGATGCTATCGAACCATGCGCCCACTATGTACGTCCGCGACAGAACAAACCCTGCATGCTGATTACTATCATTACTTTAAAACAATAGTAATCAAAGTCAGAGAATGGCCTATAAATTATATGTAACATTAGGATAACACCTCATTATTTTATAGAAATTTTTACAAGCAATATATTATAGATTAACTGGACTATTCTGGTTCTTTATCAGGAATTCCAGATCTCCAAAAGTTATGTCAATCGAAAATATCCATGACGCCAGTGAAGGTGCAATCTACTATGTCTATGTTTGGTTGGTTTTATTCCAATGGTTACACTTTTCTATATCTATTATACCCTAAGTTCTATCCAAGCTAAGCTAAGCTGCTACTTAATACAAAAAAGTTTTTATACAATTGCGTCCAGTACTTTTAAAGATTTACGCCTAAAAATCATATTCTATTATTATTTTTTTATTACCATAACCTATATTTTCCCAAGGACTTCTAATGTACAGAGACGCTTATTTAATGTTTTATAAAGGTATGGTATAAGTATAAGGTACGAACGCTCAAACGCACAAGTCACAGGTTCACAGCTGATTGATAACAAGTAACTTTTATCTTTGATTTTTTTAATACGTTACATAGTCTATTTTTTGCCACGTAATGTAGAGTGCTGTTTTATGACATCGTCGGGATATTGGTTCTAGGCCCCTATTAGATGGGATGCCTAGATTTGGTGCCTATTCGTAAAGTTAAACTATTAATAAAAATGTATAGCAGTTGTTTAAAGGCCATTTGAGAGCCCCTTGATGTCAGAGACCCTGGACATGGACTCACATGTACATACTCGTATGATGAAAACGGAACTCGTATGATGAAATTTTAATATTCATATATTATTTTATTTAGCTTGAAAAACTATAAAGTAAGAAGATACAAAGTCTCTACTTTATTCATGCATATTTTTTAGCATTTCATAATATTTAGTATTTTAAAGCTAGTCAAGCACTCAAATGTCAAAGTATTTTAAGCTCTAAAAACGGCTACTAATAGTTTTCCAATTCTTAATACATTCTTAAAGTTTGCATAATAAAAGGTTTAGGTTCACTTTTAATGGTATAAAGACGGGACGGGAAGGGTGCCGCGTATATACGATAATATATAAATAACGAGCGGCCCGCTGGCGGCTCCAACTGTAACATAATGATCCACTTGTGATTTCACTCATCCACATATAACATCATGATTTACATGTGATTACACCTTACATGATATCTTGGTACACATGTGATTACACTCATCCACATATGACTGCATAGTCCACATTTGATTTTACCCATCCACATATCACATAAAGGTCCACATGTGATTTCCCTCAACCACATACGGCACCATGGTCCACATGGGATTTTACTCGTCCAGACATTGCACCATGGTCCATTCTCTCTTGCCAAACGAATATTTCTTAATAATCTTTGAGTAGCAGAAATTTGGAAAAATCTTTACAGAGATGGTAACAGAGTTAGTAAGTCGTAACAAAATGTATAATAATTTCGACGCAGCTGGTAGTAGAACTTTTATACGTTCAAATTTTTATACGTTTTTTCAAAAATTAACATACATACCTTCCACCCTCCTTTGAGGGATAAATTTTTACAATGTCCTATTTTTGTGATCACCTAATAGTAAATAATTTTACACTCCTATGACTTGCAGTAAAGAATTTTCATATAAACTTTCAACCTCAAATACAACCTTTTAAGAGTCGAAGTTTGCAATGTCCCGTGTTAAGCATCTACCCATCTCAGTAAGCATTTATCTACCCATCTTAGTAAGCTTAAAAAGAACCACCATACAGAAGTTTTAACTCCTAGCACTGATAATATAAAAGATTCGTTAGAGCATTCAAAGTTTCAACCTACAAAACAATCGCAGAATCATGTATTAGTGACCACCTATATTCTGAACCATACAAAATTTGAAACTCCTAACAACTATAGTTTCTGAGATTTCGTGATACGTGACTTAGTGCACTTTCACAATTTTTTAAAAAGATACTGCAAATTATAATAAAATACACATATATCTAGAATATTATTTTTTATTTCTTAACCTAACAATTCACTTAACAACACGCATCCCATTTTCCTCGTCACCAAGTTCCTCAGTTTTCACTTGTGCGTGATAAGCATTCTTACGAACCGGAACAAAATATCGATAAGGTAAAATGAAGGCCCCAGGTCCTGTCAATTGCCTTGAATAATTTATTCCAATCACATATTACGACGACAGGGTCCCTGGCTACCGACAGATGCTTGCAGCATCATAGATAATATTCTGACATTGACACTGCTCAAACACAATGCTAATAACATTCTATCCGGCGTTTTTTGTTGGATTACCGAGATGTTTATTAATGGTAAGATCATATTTATACGAGGCTTAGATAATATATGTTTTTTTTAACATATATTTGACTACCATGCCTGTCATTTTTCCGCCAAGTAATACCTGCCAAGTTCAACTTTTAACATTTTTATGATCTTTAAAAATTAAAAAAAATAAATGAACATTTTTAATAAGGCTGAATCCGAAAATGTTGATTACATTAACATTTTTCTACCATTTCACATTCGAAGTCATAAACTAAACATGTTAAAAAAACGTCCAAAAGTGTATATAAACATTTGTAAACTTGTTATATACGTAATTATATCTCTGTAGGACAGGTAGTACATATTTTCGGATCACTCAAATGAATAAAATATCACTATTTCTTAAACTGAATATTTAAGATTTTATTCATTTATTAAATTTACCTAGTATATGGTTAAGTCAAAATATGAATAGATAGATATACGAATAACCTCTTTCCCACGACTTCATTTTAATACAATTCAATTTAATACAATTTCTAATATTTTTAATACTTTTTGTTAAATTTTTTTACATTGAAAGTAACATAAATGATGCATTATAAAATTCCATATTTAAATACGTTAACAACAAAGTTGAAACTCAGGTAAATGTAATAATTCCAGGCCGCAAGTTTTCCAGGAAACCGCGATATCGGAATTGCAAATGTAGGCGCATAGCCTACACTTATCCTTTCCGCTACGAGCTCGTGCATGGTACGCCCGCAATATTTCATATCCTGGCTTGACTAATCAAATATCGAACCGGGCAGAGAAAACAACAAACAATAATATAATTTAAAATTTAAGTTCTATCTACAATATTCTTAGGTAAACAAACTTTTGATTGAAGATACCTACACTACTAAGTGTCAAACACACCATCATTGTAAAATATGATAATATTTTTTGACCTTTTCATGTTTTCTACTAGATTATCCTTAATAGAAATTCATAGGTAATGTTTAAATTCACTGCCATAATTGGGAAATTTATTCTTTTGTCCTGTTTCATTATTCAACGATTCTCGCATTGAAATGGAAATAACGTGTTTTTTTGGTTTCGTATGTCAATATAAACATGCTACCTTGTTCTTTATATAGGCAGTAAATCGATTATCTTGTTTCACAAACACCAATAATAATTTTATAAAATGTAGAAAACATTATAACAGATAACATTAAATTTAAACTATCCTTATAAAATGATTCACTAATTGGCTCACTGACTCGCTGAATAATGAGACCCATTGACGATGGTCTGTAGGGCTAAAATAGAGGCTTAAAGTTTGTATAAAAGTCCGTCACTTCTTTGGGACTACTGATTAATAATTACGAATATTTACATGTTCCTGTATACAATTCCTTTGATAAAATAGGATATATATTTTTATGGAAATCCTTAATTTTTAAAGTCATACCCTGCAACAGATTAACAATAAAAAAATAATAAGTGTGCCAGCGCTTGTGGGAATTCTAGGCTAAAATACATATTGAAAGTAGCGGTTGTAACAGTTTCGCTAACATGTAAATATGTGTAAATTATACTTATAGCAAGGATCATAAAGGCAAACGAAGATTCGTGGCATCAGCTAGTGTATCTACATAAGGTGATCAGAATATCTACAATGTTATGGTTGCGAGAAACGAAAATCGACCAACTCACAGCTTTAAGACATTTCTTTTGCACATTCATAAGCACATTGCACATTTCATTGAAGTAAGTCATTATCAAGTTTTATGTTGTCAGCTCTGGTCTGGATATTTAGCAAAGCTAAAGATGTTTTTACCATCACATGAATATAATGATTCTTTGGGTACTGGCTTATAGAAAATTATTAAATAGCTATTAGGTGTAAATAATAATTTAAGTAGTTTGAAACTACTTTGATCATACAGACTTTTAAATTAAGTTTTTAGTTTCGTGAATAAAATTATGAAAGTAATAAATAATCAAAAACATTGCGTTAGCCATTGAGCAATATCATAGAGTAAAATAGCAAAAAATGGTGTAACCACGAATCTAGACACGCGGTAGCTTGTCAAGCTACTTCTTGATAACAGAAATAACGAGTAGCACCATGTGTTTCACATACTATTTGAATCCACTATTAACTACTCATTACTATATATAAATTAAGCCTAGCCTAGCACTATATATAAAATTCACCTCAAAGGGTTACTTAGATATTAACTTCCAAATATATTGATTATTATCACTAACGTAGCAAAGGTAAAAATTATTATCTAGTTCCAGATGGCCTAGAAATTTAAAATTTGAAACCATATAGGTAGGAAATAAGCCTAACCACTATAACAGGTTTGATAAACCTCATATCCTCGCTAGGGTATTCTTAGAATGATCCACTAGGTGGCGGAAATTTAAAAACATCCTAATTTCAATAAAGAAGATGGTACAAAACTTTCTACTACGATAAGGTCGAAAAAATAAAAAAAAAACATGAAAGTGATAAAACCGAACATGGCTATTTTGGAAATTATTTGCTTAAAATCGGGCGTCAGATGTAGGAAATTTGTCCTCACTGCCGAAGAAATCTTGACATCTCAACCTTGCTCAACACACGTGGGACACAGAACGGAAATACTGAGCTGAAGGATGAAAAGATGCTGAGTAGAGAAATGCTTGGACAGTCATAGTCACCTTCAGAAAGAGGCAGTTGGGTGAGAACGGAAGATAGCAGACCCTGCTCACCAGGGAGAACACAGCCGACGTCAAGGTGGCGTTTTAAGTAATTCTGGTTTCCCTGATTCATTACGCGGGGAATAAATAAATTTTCATTTATACAGGTCTGCTGTCAGAGCTGTCAGTATTTGGTTGTACATGCAAATAACGGAGAGTAATTGCTCCCTGGATGCGAGCTCCATTTGTCAGCGGAACGACTAAGGAGGACAACGCTTTGCGTTCAACCGATTTCCCGGCTCTACTATCTTATTGGATTCTTTCATATTACATTACAATATCATTTTATAGTATAAAACGAAGTCGCCTCTGTTATCTGTGGTTTTCATTAAAATACTTAAAGAAAATTGGATGACTGACTGATCTAAATGCGCGCAAAAACAAAATAAATATATTATTGGAATTAAATACATTAATTCTCGTAATCCAAGAAGAAAGCAGCCCGCTAATAGTTTATAGTGCCTGAAATTAACAATTTCATTATTAATTTTGTTTTGAATATGTATCTACCAAACCTACGATTGTAACATTTTATGTAGAAAGAATAATGATATTCCATCAAAAATCCAAATTTGATTTGAGATCCTATTTCAATATGTCTATGAATATTTTATAACATTTAAAAATTTCTTGCGTATAGGAGAATATATTGAAGTCTAAGGTCTGCCTATTAAGCTATTAGCATATGATGATTCATATTCATTCATTTCATGTTTGTTCAGAACCTAAAAGTTAGCTTTAAAACTAGTCAAGTCAGACCTTAGGCTACAATATATCCTCCTAATTATATACAATCAAAAACATCCTGTAAAAACCCCAAGTCTCACAACTCAGTCTCTACACCGTAAAAAGTTAATCTATTTAGTGTCTACTTTAAGGACCTTCTGTCTTAAGTTATTATATGATTTGATTATTAATATGTATCACAGAGTACGACGGGCCAGCTACCGAACTCCTCACCAAAGAGTCCTTTCGAATATGATGATTAAGGTGAGTATCTAAAAGAATTTAATGATCCTGAAATGTTAATGGCGTACTATAGTTTAAGTGAAATAGTTGCACTTGATCCTATATCGACTTCTTGGTTTATTGAGATGTTTAAATGCCCCCAGAGCCATGATGATATTCGTTGACTCGCTTGGAAAAGATACATTTACAGCTTGTTTTGGAGACGAGAGTTTCAATCGCGTGAAGAATGACGAACTAAAGAATCTAATATAGTTGGTATATTCATTGTGATCTCATGTGATGGCTAAGTCGATCTGTTTGTTTAAAATATAAAATATTTTTAATGTTGGCATAATAATAACTTAGGTAATAACTTAAGACAGAAGTTCTAAGGAAGGGTAGAGAGACTGAGCTGCGAGACTTGGATTTTTTTTGATAGGATGTTTTTGATAGTACCTCACTTCTTTTTGAAAAGTTCTACTATTTGGTACCATCTACTTCCAATGAATTTTCTTAAAGGCTTTGTGTTATGATATTTTCTTAATCATAATACAAGATATTTTCCTATGGGAATGTTGTTTAGTTTCATGGGCTAAACACACCCTTACTTAACCCTATACCCTCTTCCGGTATGCCTCTTATAGTAGGTACCTATACGTCCACATCTATTATTTTCTATTATACAGTATTAATGATTCATTAACTGCAAATGTAACCTTATAATCCTATACATTTGTATGGGATTACAAAGTTATTCATGCAGGGGGTGTGTTTAGAAAACTGAACCAAAATTACAAAATATTTAGGTTTTCCCATTAATATATTTAAAGCTTCTATGTCTGCTACAAGTGCCTTAGACTGTTGATGATCAGTGAGTCAGTCAGTCAGTAAGTGACAAAATTCAGAAACCTGAACAAGTTGTCATTGTTAAATTACTGGTTCAAATTAACTGAAATTATACTGAGCTAACTATACTGAGCTACTACTGAGCTAACTATACTGAGCTTATATATACAATGCCTGATTAGTTACTTAAAATTCATGCTTCTTGTTTCATCCACAGCGAAATTATAGGGATATATATATATATATATATATATATATATATATATATATATATATATATATATATGCTTCGAGAAAAGGATGGTACGGCCGTGCTGCTTTTTTTCCTTGACTTGGCGGGGGTACTGCCGTGCACCTAAATAAGAGGAAATTATATTTTAAATTGTAATTACATATTCAAAAGCATTTATAATTTATATCGTTTAAATTGTTATATTGTTTAAAATATAAGAAAAACATAATTCTTAAAAACAAATTATGTATAGTTATGATTAATCTATTCATTTTTACGAGTAAACTGAACTCAATAGCTGTCATAGTCTTCCCTTTAAGAAAATGAACAGTGCAACCGTTAGAGCAGCACAAACAATAATGTTTCATAAAGACTTGAAGTAAACTAAGTAAGATAGTAAGACTTGAAGTAAACTAAGTAAGATAGTAAGTAAGAAGTAAGATTAGAACGTATTGAAATGTAATGTAAGGCCACTAGTGTTTATTTGAAATAAACGATCATATATATTTAAATAGTTTAGTTATATACAAAAAAATTAGACATTGATAATAAAACCGATAATCGCAGATACATAAATAATTCATAATGATCGGAATCGGATTGAGGTCCATTTTTTCCTACTATCGGATAGTAAATGTCTCCCGAAAATTTCTCCTAATGAAAAAATAAACGGTTTTGAGAGACAAACTTAACATGGGCTATAGGTAATGTAGTTTACAGTTAGTTAGTTTAGCAAAATATATTTTGATGATGTAACTACAAATTTACGGTGGTCGTGTTCTCCCTTTACTTGTACTTCTTAGCAATGCCAAATTTCATGATTGTAGGTCAACGACGAGTACGAGAGCATGACAATTTATAAAAGTTGACAAATTTAAACTAGCGAGCGTATGCATTCATTTTTTATTAAAAAATTAAAAATATTATGTATATATTATATTACTATTGGAATGTTTTATTTATTATATTATAACTTTTCATTTTTTGCTTAAATCAGTCATTCGATATAAATGGGAAGTGCTTTATATTTACTCCATGAGTCCGTACCAGTATTTGATAAAAACTTCAGCCTCATCCAGAAATTTCTGAGAAACAGGGACAGACGAACAAAAAGATAATCCTATAAGGTTTTCGTTTATTAGAAAAACAATAGAAATCCAACAAAAAAGGTTCTTACAAGTTTCACCGTTCAAAGCTCTATAAAGTTAAATGAAGTAATAACATTTCTTTCTTTCGAAGAGGCATATTCGGGAAATTTTACATTTATTTTATTTTCTAAATCATGTCTTAAATAGTTATTGTGTCAAGTAAATTATTGAGAAAGCATTTCAGAATCTGTAATGATACTAGAAATTTATATCATGCTTGTCTGACCCCTTTAAAATATATTCTATATGGTTTATACAACTGTGCGTATTTAATTTTTTGTCTATATGTTTTTTACCTTTGTGTAGCAGCAAGTCAAGCATTCTGTAGTCGTCTTTGATCGTTAAAATAACGTAATGGAGCTTAAAAAATATAACTATTCTTATAATGAAATGATATATGTTCAGGTCAAGACATTATTATAATGTAAACTATGATATATAATTTCTAAGTAAATTAGTTGAACATAGTCATACTGTAACTTTAGGACGCAGTGGTCGAGTGGCTTTAACTATAACAATAAATATGTATGTATGTACAATAAATATGTATGTACGTACACACATAACAATAGCAAAATTTAATTCTCGGCGCTGCCAGTTTCTATGCAAATTAATTCCATTTGAATTTAGTGTGTAAGTCGGGATTAAGTAATGCTATTGTATGACATGCATACTTGATTAATTAATTATTGTACTATACACTTACTTAAACAATTAGGTACCTTTAGAGGACGTTAGTAGTAATATAAAAAAAACGTAGGCAACTTTCTCTACATTTAATTAATGATTTTCTTCATTTGGCAGAATTACCTGAGAGTAAATGATAAATCACTTCTCCGCCCACAGACTTTTTAGATACACATTGGATAGCGGTATTTAGAGAATATTCTTAGTTAAATCAAGCCGCAGGACGAGGAACTATAAAATACAAAATTTTTACCGAGCATATTTCTTTTGAAACATTCTTTATTCTGCTTTTTAGTAATTAGTCCTAAATGTATTTTACGGGGAGACATCTTAATAATAATTGATGAAAAAAAGTGTTGTCAAGAAATATTGGACCCACTGGAATACAAATAATAATTAATTGCTACAATTTTTTTAATTTATTATTATACTGGGTAGAGTTTTTAAATTATAATCAAATATACAGTTCCAATATTTCGTTTACAAGTAATAACTGTATTTGATTGTTTCTGCCCCATTTCCGAGGTTATGTTAACAAATCCAATGTCACGACCCCCAAAAGTGTCCTTGATGTTATAGCTCACCTTTAACGTCATTGGCGATACAAATGAGCTCATTGTTAGTGTGAATAGGGAAAAAATCGACTATGAAAGCATTTCCTTTATCATTTATTATTCAACGTTACCTTCAAAATTGTGACGTTCCTGTTTTTTAACAATATATAATAATTATTTAATAAATTAATTCGTCTATTACAAAATTATAGAAAACAATTTTATTTACTGAAAAGTTTATAAATAATAACGCTTCCAATTACATCTATGAAGACTGTTTACATAAAAAACTCAAAGCATAACTCTTCAGAAACTTCAAAGAAAAAAACTATCACGCAATGTCGCTTTAAACTTGAGTAGATATTAGAAATTGTGGTTACAATCGGTCTCATTGAGCACCGTATTTAGAATAGATGTATAACAAATTAATTAAAATTAAAAATTAAATTTAAAAAAAATTAAAAATTTATGTTATTCAACTATGACGCTGATGAAGAATGGTGGGTTTTGCAGCTGACAAAGTTTGAAACACTATAATTATGTACACCAGTAAAGCTTATCAGAAAAGTTATGTTTTAAAGAAATTGCCAAGTATATGTTACATTTGAAGGCTTGTATTTTTTTGGATGGTTTAGTTTTATTGATAAAAATTTATACAATATATCCTTTTTCTTTCAAACATGTATATGAACTTAAAATAATGCACAGAATATTAAGTGATAATGCTAATATATACATGTCAATGTCCTCATTCAAGTCTGCTATAAATAACTAGCGATCTTCATGATCGCACATTATCATAAAAATGACATGAGAACATTTTTTACATCATTTCTGGGTAACATCATAGATTAAGTATAAGCGTCTGTCCGTTATGTCTTAGAAGACGTAAAAAAGTATTTTAATAGTACTTACACACATTTGTACACAGTAGTAAGCTTTTAAATGTTTTGGCAACTTTGGCTCAAACTCAAAAAAAAAATCAAAATGAATCACACCTAATATTTATAATATATTTCAGAAAAAAATTATACAAAAGGTTGTGAGTACAAATACTCCATAAAAACACAGATAAACAAATTTACCTAATTTGACTTGTAAGTTCCCTATTTGCAAAGGCTTATTATAATGTTTTAACTATCGTTTATAAATAAATATTGAAATATTTAAATTATACAATATATTCAAAATGGTTACTTTTATTAATATTAAAAACTAAATTTATTCCATCTAATACAACCCAACGTATGTGTATATATAAGTGGTAGGTGGTTGTTAATAGACATTTCCATTAACGCTCTCATGTTACCTGACAATTACACGATACATATATTTTTAACCGCGGAATCCAGTTTTATAAATAAGTACCATTGAAACAGTTTACAAGGACTGACATTGACTTTGCATAAAGTCGGAAGGTTACGTGGTTTTGATGGGAGAAAGCATGCGATTTGTCAATTTTCGAGGTTAGATCATCGCATGCCTCAAGGCGGGAAAACCATGAGCGACGAGGCCAGATAAGTTATAATAATAGAGTATACGTTTTGATTTACTTGCCATTACCAATCGATATCTGTTTTTTTTATTTAAAAATAACATCATGAAGTCGGTGTCAAGCGCCTTGGAGAAGCCTTCACTGTACAAATTATAAAATCAAACTAATTGTTGATTATTTGTAGTTAACCACGAAAATATCAGTACCGTATACCTAACAAGACTTTTAAGTGCTAGTAGTCTCCGAGATTACCGAAATCTACAGGAAAGCACCTATGGTGAAACCATAAACATGAGTTCCTCGGCTTTTTACAAAACTCTAAAAAACCGACTATATTAATCAAAACGGCTTGGCACCGACTTCAAAC
Organism: Dryadula phaetusa; assembly: GCA_032432895.1. Classification (NCBI taxonomy): domain Eukaryota; kingdom Metazoa; phylum Arthropoda; class Insecta; order Lepidoptera; family Nymphalidae; genus Dryadula; species Dryadula phaetusa. The sequence continues at coordinate 1,099,735 of JAOYRS010000027.1, forward strand.
CTATGAGCTGGTAACAAAATCAAATAATAGTAGTTGTTTTATTAATATTGCTTTACAAGATGTATTTATATAAAATAATAATATATGTTATGGAATAGTAATCATATACAAAAACGATTTCAATAATCGCAAATCATTTGCTGTTATTCATTGAAGATTTACATTTATATCTCCTAAGTTCTTCGTTAGATCTTCAACAATTTTTTGTAGGACATTCCACAAATAAAAAAATGCATCAGTTCACAAATGGCAGATAAATCGCAGTAAAAACGTAAAAATTATTCAATATATATTTTTTTGATTATAAAATAAACTACGGGGCGCAACTGAAAGTAATTTTTGTGGCTGCCTTACTGCATCGAAAAAAAAAAGAATCACGTGAATCGATCTAGAACTATTGGCGTAATCACTGTACATACATAAAAAAAGATACCGGCTATATTGATGGCTTAATACAAAGGAAGCTAATTAAAAAAAGAATACTCCTTTGAGCACTTTGACAAAATAAAATGTATTTACCTACTAATAATACTTTCACAATAAAACATTTCTCAAATATATATAATTATTTTTACCTGTATCTACTAGAGTCTGTTAAATTATATATAGAGAATCATACACCAAAATAAATTATGTTAGCCCAGCCGACAGCACTGCGCAAACGGGGCAAACATGGGCGGAATAACCGATGACGGTCCTAGGATCAATACAGGATAGCATATGTACCTACTGAAGCGGGTTTAACTATAAGCTGTTTATAATCTATTTTAAATGAACGAAGCTTAAAAACACTATCGAAATTAAACTTACTTCGGTACTTTAGATATTTTACTAATATTTTCGATTTAACATCTGCAAAATATTGAGTGGATTCGAACATGCATGTATATTATAGTACATATATCGTCTATGCTATATTCATTGTATTTAAACTGGATAAAGGTGGGGTGCACTTTGTTAGCGTTCAATTTTTTCTTTTTCAACAGGGCACGTGTCATCGATTAAACGATCAATTTACTATCGTGAGCATTAATATTTTTTATTTACAAAAATTACAATTGAAAAAGAATTTGTAAATATATTACAAGAAATATATATTATCGTTTATGTATTATATAATTAAGATACTGATACTTACTTTTAGATACCGATAATTTATTTTTCATTGATTAAATATGTATAAAGGTACCATTTAATTAAATGGGGGAAAGTAAAATTCAGTTTTATGGTATAAAAAATGAATTTGTGCTTTTACTCCACACTTTTTTTCCAACAAATTTATATAATATAGTAGAGTACGATTTTTCTGACAAAGCTTTGAGGTCAAACATACCAGGATTATAACTTCGCAAAAGTAGTTCAGGCATATGGGCCAAATAAAGGTCAAGTTCGTGGAGAACAGGCGGTGGTGGTAGAGGCAGCTCACGCTCCACCGCGTGCCACAAGGCCGTTGAACATCAAAGCCTTCGATCGCTGCAAATTATCCCCTCCGTCGAACAGAAGCTCTACCCGTTATCACACATGTATATAATCAGAAATAACTAAACATTTAATATGAACAAGGCAAAAAATAAAGAATTTTATATTTTGTTCCACATTTAGATAACTTAATGATTACATGCAATTTAAACTGTTCTCGTACTGTAAACTCAATTTACCGAAGACAAAGATTTTCTCTATGTTAGTTATTAATGTATATATACTATTGTACTGTTACTATTTATACTCTAATTAAGTATTATTAAAAATAGTAACCATTTGTATTATAAGACCTAAGTAACTGGCCGCTGTTGATAAGTAGCCTATATTCGAAATTAAGCCTATTGTAGAGTTAATTATCTTCTCATTCCGCTTGGCTAATCCAATTAAAATACTAGTTTCAAGTCTGGGTCGGTAGAGGTACAATGTTGAATGTAGCTACAAATTTGAGGCTTATACCTAAACTTTGTTAATCTAGAATCTATATTTATAAAACTATATATTAATAATATCATGAAAACGTTAAATTAACGAGGACGCTACCTAGTCTATGTACTGAATTGAATTTATTTTAATTATTAGTTAATAAAAATTAATCCCCACTCGGGGTGGAGTGATTATATTTAAATTATTTTCACTTTGTCACTCTGGTAAGACAAAATGCGGCGTTGAGTTCCAACTCAACACTCAACACGCAACGTCGATTTCTGTGGAAAGCGGAGTGCGGAGTGTCTTGACACTAGGCATTTTTTGTCTACGCTGCTAAGCAGGATAAAAGTGTGAAACTAAAAAAGAAAAAGAGAAATATAATTTACCTTGGGACTTTAAATATTGATATCAGCTGCTACGTACCTTTAGACACAATAGTTTTCCTAAAATATTACATTTTAATTGAGCTTGAGGACAGAACTTTCTAAGCAGCCCCCGACTCATGAAAAAATAAATAGACCCACCTTTTTCAATCAAAGGTTTAAAAATAATATCTCTTTTTGTTAATTGAAATAAAAGCAATATTTAAATACATATTTAAAATTAAAGTATATTGCCAAGCAACGTACTTTTCAATTGCTCTAATTATTCCAACGTTTTGATCTAAATTCGTTGTACCTACGCCATCTAAAAATTGATCTACAGTTTAACCTTTTCTACAATATTAAATGTCCATGATATAGGGCCGTTTAAGAGACAAAAAGGAACATAACTTTGGTTTACATAAACAAACTAACAAACGTCTCGCTCTATACTCATATTTCTGTAGGAAATAAATAAATGGTAGATAAAAGTTATGTGAAATAAATATTTTCAAAATAAAAATAATATTAATATGCATATTGCATTCTAACAAAAAGAACCATTCCAGTCGCCGAAGTAAAAAAAATAATAATGTTTCGGTTAACAAAAGAAATCGTGTTTGATTTTATCTGAACGCTGAGACGACCTTATCTTCTTCATTTCCTAATAAACGACTTCCAATTTACAGAAGACGACTTCCTGAAAAAAAGCCACTCGTCATACCATTTAGATTGAACAAGTAGATCTAATTTCGTAAGCAATCACCAATGTGTTATAAAAAAAAAGGTTTTTTTTTGCAAATACGTTATAAATAGTAAAGAAAGACATTTGAAAAATACTTAAATATATTTAATACATTGTTATTATAATAATATTATTTGAAATTAAATTCGTTACTCAACTATCTGTTTGTGAATACAAAAAATAAAAACGTGGCTTAATCTTGCTTAATAGAGCTTATTTATATAACAATAGTAATATTGTTGTATATAGATTGCGTGCAAGTACGCGTCAGTGTTGATTTAATGAAGAGAAATTCTATGAAAAATAATTTAATAACTGCATTCTCATTCCATGCTTAAAACAAAGCTCTTCACAAACATTAAAAATTACACTAATCATTGAAGATAATTAATATGTGCTATTGATTGTTTTAATTTTTTTTTCAATTAATAACTCAACAATGTTTTTCACGTTATAGGCAAATAATGAAAAATCTAAAATATAAGCAGTTACAACAGAAATGAAGAAGGTTTTTTGTTTTACAGTTTCGCACCGTAGAAAAAGTATTGTTTGTGCGTTGCGTGAATAGTCCTCATGGGAAGGTGGCCTGCAGAGCGTTGGTCTCGAAACATTGTGAACAGAATAAACTTGTGCAGCATAAAATGTTCGTTTCATTTATGGCTCAGCCGTGAGCTGGCGTGAGTGTGCAGTTACTGTACTAGATATATACTCCTGTATGAACACTTATGCAACAATGTTTTATTATATTTCTAGGTACATCCCCAAAACATTTTTGGAATGAAAAACTATATATATAATCGCCTAAAGGTGGATTTGAAATCATTTCGTTTGAAGTAAAAAGGCCTGACAGTTGAGAATGATATATTTGGTTGTGCTATGTGTATATATATATATATATATATATATATATATATATATATATATATATATTTATATTTATATATATAATGATAAAAAAAATTATGGTTAAATATTGCAGTTGTGAGTACAATTTAGAATCGTCAGTATCAAATCATTCATTAAGTTCATGATGTTGAAACATTAATAGATAAGTGTCTCTCTCTCTCTCTTCGGCTTTTTCGGCGAAATAGAAAGCATGAACAAAGTTAAGAAATGAAATTAATTAATCAGTTAAATAATGAGATTTAGTAATGTATACCACTTATTTATAATATTTATAAAATTTTCTAAAATCATTTTGTACTACGTTAACCACACCAGTGTATCTTGTTATCGCTAATAACCCACAGCTCACTTCATAAGTGCTGTTATTAACGTTAATATATATTAATGTTGTCAATATATCAATAAAATGAAGTTAAAAATAACATAAATTATTTCGATTTTCTATAAAAATAAATTTTTTACATTTACATATATAAAGAACATCTTAATTTACTTGAATTAATATAAATAAAACGCAATACGTAACATTTTCAAACATTTTATTTATCATAACATTTTATAGAAGGTGATAAGTTGAGAGCGCAGTGCAGAGCTAAGCTGGAAACCTCATTGAATTTAAAAATATAAAAGCAAAACCATCGCCACAAATGAAGAGAAGCTCTGCTCCACTGAATGTTGGATTTAATCCTTTATAGGTTGTTGTCTAATGTTAAAATGTTTTTAAACTCGTGCTACAACTGTATTTAATGCGATATATATTTTAGTTACATAACATATCCTTTTATTTTCGCTTATATTTTTTTACTAAGAAATGTCAATCTTAGAAAGGACTGATTTTTTTGTGTCTATAACAGTTTGCATACATATGATAGGATTGAGTTGTAAAGTGTTGTAGTTGTTGTAATTATTGAAAGTTTTCCTTTTGCAATTAATAATTTTTAAGCACACTCGTATCCTCATCCCAGTAAATTTATTTATATATTTTAAATTATTATTGAGATATTACCTAATTGTACACCCAAATAGGATTTTAAAGTATATTTCCGGCACAATTTTATGAAAAAGAAAACATAGCCAGTGAATTAAATTTAAGCTTAATCATTTTTATTAAATAATTATTGTTACCGTATTGTTAAATAATTATCAATAAATGAACAGCTACGTAAATACGAGAATCATTTCTAAAAATTATACATATGTATTTTACATGGTCTCGTTTTCACCATATGTATAAAATAAAAAGAACATGAGCACGGCCTCTTCACTTTATAAAAGCATTCAGAGTAACTCGGCTCATCTCTTGAATATTCTCACTAATTAAATTCGTCCTGAAATGCTTTTTATGAATACGAATAGACTTTTATATTCTGTATCTACGAATATTACTCATGAAGCAAAAGTGCAGCAATCATTTAAATACTGTCTGTAACTAAACACAACATTAGCATTATTTGTTAATTTTACTTCTTGCATAAAATTCGTATACCTCAGGTCACTAGAATCTAGTGTAAAATCGTTTGGCTATAAACATTGGATCACAGAAAGTTGGATACTTTTACCAGCGCCAGCGCTATCAACTAGATAATAATGAGATGAGCTGTCGTACATCTACACAGGTATATGAAAATGGCGTTGTAGAGAATAATTCAGCGTGATGGATAGATATATGATTTACATAAAGGTAGTGCTGCAGAAATTAATTCGATTTCTATTCTCCAATTATCAGTATGAGGTATGTAGGGTTTAAATATAATATTTTGTAGTTCCAGCCATCATTACCGGGTATTACCAGCTTGTTTCTATTGTTTTTCAAATAGAAAATATTTATGTATATAGTTACTCTTTTCGATTTATAACAATAGAAATAAGCTGGTAATACTCGGCTTTGGTGCTGGTAAAACAAAAATTTGACTGCCTTTTTATGGTGTAGGAAAATTTGTATGATAAAGAAACAGAATATCTTTTACAGGAATTTTAAATTAAAATTAAAAATAAAAGTATACGTAAATATAATTTTTCGTTTTATTCGTTTCGTTATTTTTTCGTTTTACATGAATATTTATATATATAAAATAGCTTATCCTGATTCACCAACTGTCTACTTCATCATCGCTGAGCGTAAACTATTGGAGGACTTAAAGTTGCAGGTGGTGATGGAGATGATAACTTCTGGCAAATAGGCTCATTTTATAGCGTAAACGCTCACTAAGAAAGGAATGTGACCTGCAAAGAGATAAAATAGAGGTTAGAAGTATGAAAATAAAAGAAATTTTGATGTTATAAGCATGAAATTATATATATTTGGGTTACTGGACCATCCTTAGCGCATTTCACTCCTCTTGTTTATTTGAAAGTTTGTATGGAAGGTCCCTCATGTTTTATTTTAGAGACATGAAATTATTATTGGCCTCAGGACTCAAAAATAGAAAATATATATTTTAGCAATTGTGTAAATTCCATCCCTAGGGTGGTCAAACAAAGGATGAAAATTTGTATGGAAATTTAAAATTTTTGATACGGAGGTTTAATACTTATATGTAAGTCCTAGTGTTTTTTATCTAAAAACAGCACTTTATTTTCGGACTATTAATTGAAAACAACAGCTATGTGATGCTGTGAAATGCCATTTGCGCAGACTACCTATAACCCTGTGGGTCTATAGCCCTTAAGGCACTTAAAGATTTTCCCAACTTCGGCAGCATCACCACCAGATTTTTCTTGCAAGCCTAAGGAAAATATTTCAAACGCATAATGGCGTTTGGAGTCTGGTAAACTAAAAGCTGTGTTGACTCTCATAGAAACGGCCTGATCGAATACGCAAAAAAATTGAGAATAGGATTCTTAAATTCCAGAATACAACATAAATTTACATTTAACATAAAACATAAAACACAAATGCCGGGACTGGCCGCTGTAAGCAAACATTATTTAAAAAACCGCAATCTATTCCTATTTACTTATCTCTTTTATTATAACAATATATAAATTATATAAACTTAGTAAACAAATTATAACAACTTATATATTAAAAATAATGAGTTACAAGTATATTATATAATAACAATGTTTAGTTCAATTCGAATTTTTAATTATAGAGTTTTATAACATTGAAAATTATACCACAATTAGTAGCAATTCAAAAAATAAACGCGGGGAACTATTTCACATTTTCATTGATACCAATATAGCGATATCGCTTCCCACAATTTTTAATACGAATTATAAATATTTTTAAGATGTTTATTCTTTTAAAATTATCATATGTTTAATGTATAATATATAATTTAAATATTCACTATACTTACTTACAAAGTTATTTTTTCCATTTATGTGTTTGAAAAATAATTCTTAGAAATACGCAGAAAAACTAAACCGTCTTTAAATATTTAGGTTGCAACCATTTCAGTTTATTTTCTAAGAAGCTGATTATTTTAATATAATTAATTAAGAACATGTAATTAATTTAAATCAATCTAGAGTAAATTCCGACCATTACTCGCGAGCAAATGAATTACATTTGTTTATATTTAAAGTTTGGTTTAATGGTAAATTTTATACTGTATAGCATTCCGAGAACAATCAAGTATAAATGTTACTACGCGTCACGTTATGTAATTTTATTGAATACCTATATTAATTAAATAAATATATATTAGTAATTTTAAATTATGTAGTAGTTATTTGTTATTGAATCACATCCAAGAAAAAGACAAACAGAATGTTAATATTATTTACTACGTAGATAACTTAAAAAGACATCAGACTACACCGGGTGGCAGTTTACAATACAAAATGCTTTCAGTTTGCTTCGCTTATGTAAAGTGGTAGTGCCTATCTATCGAGGAACTCTACTAACTTTATTTCCGGATTATTTTAAGATCGGAGTGTCAAACGCTCATACACAAGTAAAAATCACGATGAGTTCTTATATCTTTACCGCTGCTAAACTATCAATAGAGGAAATATAACACATATATAGAGGGGCATCATCTAGCCAGATTCAGGAGGCAAGCACTAAATGAATTCAAACTAAATCTTATATCTGTACATAGTTCAGCAAAATATAGACTAAAGCAATTTTTAGAATATATTAGTCAACGTGCACCTTTCTCTAGATTATTCTATTCCTTACTGCTAAAGTTTCACTCTTCCTCTTTTACTGTTACCTCTTGCTTATTAAGCATAATATGCAAAATCCCTATTTTTCTGAACCTTAATATTAATTTTCATTTATCGTGGAGCTTCGAACATGTACATATGGTATATAATTTACAGTCATATGCTAGTTTTGTAATCTTTAATTTCTATTTTGACCAAACAATATCTTTGAATTTGCCACTTGTCTAGATTTCGGACGGAAGGCGGTCAACGAAGTGTCTTGACACTAGGTAGAGGCGTGAAACTTCTTTTACATAGCACTTAATGGATACTTTTAATAGTTTAAAATAATCTACAACTTTGAACGCGTTATTTAAAAAAAATCAGTAACAACACAACGAAATCTATTTATACCCAAGTACGTGATTCGTGATCGACAAATTTGTAGTGGTGGATAATGAACACTTACTTACCGATTTTAATTATCTGTGTTCTTTGAAATAGATAATTATCTAGTTGGTAATAATTGTATAGTACCAGAAATTTAAGCAACGGTCTGGTATTAGGAGGAAATGCTGGAATAACAGTATATAATGCTTCAGTTTTAAGACAACTTGAAAAATGAAGTCACAAATCCTTCCGGGCAAATGACAGTTCTCACGAAGGAGGAAAAAGAAATAATAGTAAAATGAATCATAGCAGATATTAGATTCCCCATCACTAAGAAGCAGTTAATCCATTTTGTTGGTAAATTAGTTTGAGGACTGAATAGAAACCAATTCGCTTCAGAATGTGGTTTGAATTCTAGTACCCGATCTACGAACACACACACAAGAAGTAGATACATAAAGTTTTATTTTGAATTTATTTAATTTTTATTTTATTAATTTGATTTTACTCTGATATTTCTTCTGTTCTAAATATTACAACTTATTGTTTATTGTTATTTTGTTTTTCCTATTACAAATTATCTTTACATAATGTAAAAACAATTGACCAAAACAGCGGTCACGAACTTAGATGAAGTGCTAAATTTTGTCGTAAACCGGGTTCTTGGAACAAGAATTAATTAATATAATAATAAAACTAAAAAATTATATAATACTTAGATTGAATTATTAACACAGTTATGAGAGCCTCAAACAAGCCAAAATAAGGAGCATTTACCTTAACGCTCGAAAATAATGCGCGGAAAAGCACAATGATTGGAAACAGAAACGAATAATCGTAAGAAGGATATATCTGATATTAGTACGAAAATTTTCATCAAGATTAACATAGATAAGATTATTAGAATATTTAAACATAATAGTAAAAACACGGGGTATTAAATAAGCGATAAAACAATAAAAGAACATTCACCATGGATCCTACAATTTAAAAAAATCAGTAATAATACTGAATTTTATAAAAATCTTTTTACTCCATATTGCCTTATATATAGTAAAATAAATAAAAAATAATGCCAAACCGTTATTCCATGCATTCTTTAGAGCATAGTAAGAAATGACATATATATAAAGAAGCCTTCTGGATAAAAACTTTCTACAAAAACGTCTGGTGATGATAAGATATATATATGAATGTTAAACCCTACCATCTGGATACGTGGCGTTCTATTACTGTGCAGTTTTGTAGGAATTTCCTTCCACGTGGTACACAACTATGGAAAGGCCTACCTGCGGCAGTATTTCCAGGTCGTTACGACATAAACACCTTCAAAAAGCGCGCTTATTAACACCTTATAGGCCGGGAACGCTCCTGTAGCTCTTCTGGTGTTACATTTACCATCACGTGACCCGCACGCTCATTTGCCTGTCCTATAAAAAAATATTTTAAGCATTGACAGAATTATTCAACGATGTTGTATTAATAAAAGAAATACCAATACAATAGACATGCAACAATAAATCTACCAGAAGGGAAACTAATACCATATCAACAGTTACAGATTTAATCTTTTAGGTCATCATTTACTATATTTATTTATGTTTTAGCTTCACGCTTTTATCCCGGATAATAGGGAAGACAGAAAAGACCTAATGTCAAAAGACGTTGAACACTGGGCCGTGATCGGCGTCCTAATTTCGAAAGAGTAAATTAGGTAAATGACAAAAAATAATAATATAATAAAGAAAGATATACGCATTAAAATGTAATTACATATGTATATAAGACATATGTGGACATAAAAAGACAATGGACAAGAGATATCCCGGAGTAGGAGATATTCCGGAAATATGAGCAAAATGTAAAAAGAAAAGTGGACAGATACTTAAATATAAAACGGGAATACGAGTTAAAAGAGACCTATATCACTAGACAACTCGACCAAGTTGTTGATATTACATTTTAGAATATAATTTTTAAATATTAAAAATTAATAGTAATGTCTTTTACATGTAAATACTTTAGGTATTAAATAAAAGAAATTAAATATATAAATTAATTATAAAATGTTAAATTTATTACATGAATTTTAGTGCCCTAGTTATTTACATTTGTTCGTTTATAAAAGAATTTATCAGCGAAAAAAGGCTATGTTTATTTATTTACTTACATAGGCTTCAAGTTCTCAGAGGAATTTATCTAGAAGAATGGCTATGATGAGCGTACGACAATTCCCACGATGATAGAAGGCTTTCGTTTTTTCTTCTCGCTTTCAAAAGAACAACTTTAACAGCAGAAAACAACTGCCTCTGAATTTGGTCTCTTTAGCTAATGATTGAATTGAATCTGGTCTCTTTAGCTATTGAATGAATGACATTTGATTGTTTTTAGTCAATTAAGTTTTGTCTCAACCTTTCTTTCGTATGTAATTTATTCACTATATATTCCCGCTTCACAACTTCATCCTTTCCCATTATACTTTATTTGTGAAATTAAAATGATAATGAATTGTATTATAATTTCAAAGCTTTATTGATTTCGAAAATCATAATTAGAGTTTAACATTACATCTGGGTTCATATTCGTACGTAATAAACTTTTAATACTGAAAAGTTACGAAGAAATAATGTAGTCTGAGCGTGATTAGATAAAATATTTTAAATTTGTAAGATTATTTATGTAGACAACATAAACATTGAAGTACTGGTAGTGTGCTTGTATACTAGTGGTAGTTAAATGTAATGTACTGAAAACTACTACAAACCTAGTATCTTTCTTCAGTTTTCATGTAGGTACTATTTTATATTTTCTTATTTAATAGATAAAAATTACACGTTTCTATATTAAGACATACAACAAACAAATAGTTTCAATATTGAATAATATTGAAAGTTTTTAGTCTATATTAGTAACGGTTTGCGTATTTTAACTAAAAAACAGTTTTATAGTGTGTAGCATAAAAAAATCCCATATCATTTTATGGTAAAACAAAATCATGTAAACAATGACATTGTACGATAAATTAATAACCAAGAAGTAGAAAAACAAGTTTTTGATAAGAAACACACCATATTACTATATTTTGATTTAAGTAAATTGTAACTTAGTTGGCACTTATTTAGCTTAAAACAATGTCTGTGCATTCCAATCTTATTCAATGGAGTAATTTTATTTGTATATAGGTGTGTAGGTGCGTCGGACACTGTGGTTCGGCAAGAGTAATTAGTAAGATATTAGTAAGTCTTTACATATTTAATGAATGCATGAGACGGAATGTAAGGGGTGAAAAATTTATCAGATGACATTAAATTCATTCTTATTATGATGTTACAGTTGATGAGTGAATACAAAAAAACTGGGGTTATAGTTATGAAAAATAAAATGAAATCGTCAAATGCACAAATAAAAGTAATCGACTGCGAAAAAGATGTGAATAATAATAAATAGACTTGCATAAAGTCAATAATATTTTTTATTCATGTTTCAAAATAATTATAAGCCAGATTTAGAACACTCTTAAATACGAGCATCATTTCTTTGCATTAAAGCCACTCGCGTAGTTCACACTACATCTTCCCTCCGCGGGGGAACGACGCGTAGCACCTCAACAATACGATACACCGTAGTAACATACGCATAAAGATCTCAATATTTTATTTACATAAATACTCAGAGAGGATCGATATAAATAAACACGGCACTCATATTTTAACTTTTTTAATAGGGATAACTTATATAATATGCTAGGGATAGTCCCAAGGATTCTTCTCTAGTGACAAAAGGTCGAAACCATTGATGAATGTAGAATCACATTTTATCACCTGCTCAATAAATACAGTCAACAGTAAGCATAATCTTAAACAATTTAATCCGTAAACGATATAGTCATTTGATAGCGCGGGTCGCGGGTCGCGGGTCGCGTGTGCGGCGCGCCTCGGCGTCAGGGGCGCGGCGGGCGCGGGCGGCGCGGGCGCGCGCGGCGCGGCTAGGACGACGACCCCGCCGCGAACAGGCCCGCGCTGAAGGCGGCCGCCGGCGCCGAGCCCGCGGCCGCACCCGCGCCCGCCCCTGCCGCCGCGCCCGCGCCCGCCCCCGCGCCCGCGCCCGCCGCCGCGCCGCGCGCCTTTGGCATGGGCGGCTGCAGGTACTCGTGCCGCGCCAGCCCGAACACGTCGATGCGCTCCTCCTTGCGGTACGCTAGGCACGCGCGGATAAAACTCTGCCAACCAAAACACAACCGTTACTAACGTACTTCCTAACACTCAACGACTACTATGAACTTTTTCTTTTAAGCAAACTTAGAAGAAGAGACTACGTAAGAAAAGAGATAGAGAATGTATTATATATATACATATACATACACATACACATACACATATACATATACATATACATATACATATACAAATACATATACATATACATATACATATACATATACATATACATATACATATACATATACATATACATATACATATACATATACATATACATATACATATACATATATATATACAGACTAAAATAGTTTGTTCTTATTCAGCCAAATTGTCTATTGATTTTCTTATATCTTTACTCTTTAAAAATCGCAAAATTATTAAATAAGAAGCCAATATAAATATAAATTTGTATTTGTTTAAAAATTTAAATGCTAATTGTTACATACATATTTAAATTACTACATTCTAATATTTACTATATTTAAAGTGTTATTCCATACTTAGGATTAGAATTTTTCTAAAATGTTTACTACATCTACTACATACTTCTCTTTAGTGTAGGCTATTTTTAACATGTTATTATTGAATAATGAACATTACAACAATAATTCCGAATGCCTTGTTTGGATTTTATTCACTTCCAAATTGATGATGAAATCAAAAGCTACATGTTAAATTTTAAACTCACCTTAGCCTCGTTACTGACTGTAGGTTTATTGGCAAACTGAACTTCAGTAGCCTTTAATATGGTATTCTCTTCTAAGATAGTCGCTTGGCTTTGGTTGTGTCCAAACGGCTTTTTGCCATAGAGACACTGGTAGAAGATAACACCGACACTCCACACGTCCACCTTACTACTGATCTTTGGTGGGTTCTTGCCGACTACAAAGCACTCTGGCGGCAAGTACCTGGAAATAAAATTAACACTTACAGTTTTACACATTTACTAATGATAAAAATTATATATAAACCTTAACATGATTTACCTGCTTGCAAGTACAATGTGTTAAACCAAGAAATTATGTTGGAAAGAAATGGCAAATTTAAATATTTATCATTGTCTATTGATAATTAGCATTGGTGTTTACCAACAATAATTATCAATAGACAATTGATTTATCAAAACATTTTGTTTCTAATCTTAACAGAAAATTATATATTTAATGTTATAATTTTCAATTGCAAATGGCCACTAAGAACACATTATTAACCATTCAAACAAAATAAAAATTTTATAGCACATAGAATAAAAATAAATTAGACTATCATGGCGCAGTGGGGCAGTATCTGATTATAAACGCGACTTCTTGTGGAAGGGGAATGATTATACCTAAAATTTATTTTCATTTCTCTGTGGTAGTATACAAGGTCTGTAATGTTGATTTCAGGTAGTTAACTGAGTGTCTAGACACTATGTTGTCGAAGACTACTCGACAAAGTGTGAAGCTTAAAAAAAATAATTAAAATAATAACATGTCAATACTAACCAATAAGTGCCCGCACCCTGACTGGTAAGGTCCATACCATGGTCCGGGTTATAGTTCTCCTCATCCATGACCTTGGACAAACCAAAATCTGTAATCTTGATCTCACCGCAGACATTGCCCTCTGTCAGCAGAATGTTGCCTGGCTTCAGGTCATAATGTATGACTGGCGGCTTGATCTCATTCAGGTACTTTAGTGCAGACACCACTTGCATCACTATGGACCTCGCCTCGCGTTCGGGTATTGTTTTATGCTGCAGTATAACAAATATTTCAATATGGTTATTATGCAGCTTTATAAATTATTAGAATTCATCAATCATTAGTCTAATCAATAATAAATTATGTGTTATACAGTTTATGAGGATAACACAAAAAAGTATAAGACCATCACATGGGCTATAATAATCTTAACAAAACAATTGTATTTGATATAATGAATCATTCAATGTCCTTTTGATAATGTTTTTAATAATTATTATAGACCAACAAAGAGATAAGATAAAATAATAAAATGTGTTAAACAAAAGTTTCAAAAAATACCTGTTTGAGATAAAAATCGAGATCATGTCCATTACAGTATTCGAGTACTGTACAAAATGAGTTTCCATCTATTTCAAACACATCATAAAGCTTAACAATTCGTGGATGATCAAGAGCTTTGTGAATGTTATACTCCCGAAGTGCATGTCTAGAACAAAATTACATACACAATTAAAAAAATACTAAAATTATTTATTATAAAAACATTAATTATTACATAAAAAGCACTACATATATATATATATATTTATATTATTATACAATAAATAAAAACGCAAAATAATGTCCATAGGAAAGAAAGACATTCATATTGCTTGTGTGGTGTACAGACTCACTTGATGTAGTTGGCCTTTTTGTCCTCCTTCCAGTCCTTGTTCAGTTGGTGCACTTTGCACGCGGTGTAGCGCTGCTCGTGCAGGTCGAACGCTTTGTGCACTTCGCTAAACCCGCCTTTCCCAAGTAACATTAGAAGTAAATATCTGTAAAATATAATTATACTCAATATTAATAACTTTAAACATCTAAAAGTAACCGTGACGCACTCTAGAAGTGTTTTAGTGTAAACACGATTGGTTTTGGATATGGTCCTTGCTAGAGGCAACGACTATATTCAAATTATTTTTATTTCGCCGCTCAGCTAAGACAAAACGCGGCGTTGATTTCGACCATTCATGTCTCGAATTTAAACGAAAAGCGGAGAAGGAAGTACATCTTACATAGGTTCATAGTACATAATGTTCTCTCTGCCTATCCTATCCTATGGTATGCAGGTTAAATAAAATTAAACATTTAATTTATATACTATACTTTATATTTTTTATTTTGATATGCCGAAGGAAGCTCATATCAATCTAGCTCTTCGGCACATTACACAAATAAACAATCTACAAGCAAGAAAGTCTCCGACATCAAGTTTTTATTTGATAAAAAGAAAATTAGAAGTATCTTATGATCTATAGTTTTTGAGAATTGCAGATTAAAATTGTGTGTATTTTATATTTCTACTATATGGTATAGACGGTAGATTTACTAGTTCTCCTCAATCAAACAAACAACATATAGAATAGGATATACATATGTACTATAATAATGTCGTCGCCCACAAGTTTGTTTATCTTTATGGACCATAGCCATCCCCACCCATATAATTTCCAATTCTACCTTCTGAAGTTTCAATTGAGAAAAATTTAAACTTGATTTGAGATGATGAGATCCGCTTTTCCTCTACTTCCTATGGAACCTATTTGTTATATTTAAGGATTTTTGGTTTCTGATTTGTTAGTTACTCAACAAGTAATGGAATAATGGTACAATAATTTATAGTGTGTACATTAATTTAGAAATTTACGTAAGATTCTATGCTAAATGAATGGTAAGCTTTAATAAAATAAAATAGTAATATTACCTTCCAGAGAGTACAGGATGCTGTGAAAAGCGACTCTGATCCTCATTGTGTATCCGTTTTAGCTCACGAATATGTAAATTTCTTTCTCTTTCTAATTTCTCCATTTCTAGCTGCAAATCTGCATCTTCTTTCTTTAAAGCACTTTGCCTCAACTGAAATTAGTAACAAATATACTCTTTGCTTTAAAAGGTACTAGAACAGAATAAACCCAAAGCCAAACAATACATTAAATTATAAAGTGTAACTCGCACCATATGTTTCAAATATTTGTCTATATGAAATAACATACATGTTGTTAAGACAACACGCTGTTCACGCGTCAATAGAACGCCTATATCAATAATAATAAGCCAGATCTTCTCAACAGGACTGCCTTCTGGTCACATGCGAGCTATCAGGACTGACACTAACTTTATTTTAATGTTACTTGACGGTTTGAAACTGCTTGTATGAGCCTATTTGAATAAAGGATATTTTGATTGGAGTGATCTATTACCTTAAGTATTTCATCAGCCTCATAATACTCTTGCCACGTCATGCTGGGCAGGGGGTCCGGCTTGAGGAAGGTGGGCGCGTCGGTGCCGTTGTGCAGCGGCTGCGGCTGCGGCGTGGCGGGCGCGGACACGCTGGACGTGCGCTTGCCGCGTCCCCCACCGCCCTCGTTCGACGGCCGCTTCTTTGATAACAACTTCTTTTGCCTATCTATTTCTTCTTTTTCAGCCGTTATTTCTTCTTGCCGCCTGTAATTATAGTTTCATTATTCGTTAGATTTAACAATTATGAACACATACAGTTATAAGCAAAAGCATGCATTACAGGGCAATCAGAGAGATCCCTACAATCAAAATACTCTATTCCCTACTTTTATATATTTTCTTCACAATACTTAACCACTATAAAATTCTTTTGCAGGATGCTCATCAAAATTTATTTTAATCAATTAAGTCATATGAATTATTCTATTTTCAGGTTATTTAGTATGAAAGGAAGATAAATTTATTACTAAATAGATACATACATGCATACATTAGTAAACATTATGTGTTTTGACAAGCAATTATAATTTACAAGAACACATTATTAATTTAAAGTATGGAATGTTATAATTTCATTTTTTAATTACACAAAATTGTAAATAAAACAGTAAAGGATTTGAGACTAAAATTTTAAGTTGACATTCATAACATTACATCAATAACAATAAAGAACATAAGTTATCCTCTGCTCAAGTCACCATTTCATGCTAAATAATGTCATATAATCATTGTATGTCAAAAGAAAGAATTAAAATTGATAATAATATATGAAAAGCAGCAGTGGCAGAGGGTGGACAAAGGCAACCTGGTACAATCATTCGCAAATACAAATGTATAATTATTTAATTATTTTAATTACTATGTTTAATTTGATGTAAAATTAAATAAGTGTATCAAGAGGTTCAAATCCTGTGATATTTAAATTTTATATGTTTCCAAATATTACTCATGTAAATCAATAACATTTTTTAAAAATAATAGAATATAACATACCTTGTTAGTTCTTGAAATGCATATCCATCAGTCCAATTCTCTTGGAAGGTAGCGCCAACACGCTGAGTAACAAACTGACCAAGTCTTAATCTATTTTGCATACATCTCTGTCTAGCTTCCTTTTTTTCAATAGTACTTTTCTCATTTAACAACTTCTTAACCACTTCTATACATTTATTTATATGTGACTTCTGTTCATCTATCACCTATAATGTAACATAATATTTATGTGTGTTTATTAATGTAATATTTATATAAATATATTATTCCATGAAAAACTAAAAAATTAAATGTATATATATCTTAATCATTGGGATATAATATTTATTAAACCCCAAATTTGGGGAATATTCATACTAATGAAATGTTAGACCAACATAAATAACTTATGTATAGTAATAAATAACATATTATACAATTTCAATACATTTTTTTTAACATTACTAGGATTTGGGTACAATTTCTAACAAATATAAGTTGCTAAGAGAGTAATACCTTGCTCTGTGCTTGAACTTGGTGTTTCAACTCTTCATTATTTCTTGTTAATTCATCTATTCTATTATTTCTTACTTCTAAGTCAGAAGAGGCTTGAGTTTCTAACTCTTGTATCCTCTGACATGTCAGTTCTGTTGAAATCTGGAATAAATAAAGAATATTTAAAACATGTTTGCATTTATTACTGTAACTCATCATATGTAAACTTAAACATATTTATTGTAGACTCTGTTATATAACTTAAATATTATGAATTTTGCAATTTTGAGAATATTAAAATAGGCTGTTGGTATATTTATTAAATGTATAGGATCTCTATCTTAAAATATACTTAAAATTACCTTTGGACCTTCCAGTTAAAACTTCCAATCAATAGATGGAAGGTTCAAGTTATTAAGTTAATCTAAGCACACAAATTTGTGATAAGTTCATTTTTAAATGAATTATTTTCAGTATAGATAAGTACATAAATATTAATACCTTTTTTTCAGAAGTATGAGGTCTCTGTTGTGAGGTGGAACGTAGAAAATCAGCTCCCAAGGGCAGTGATGCTGAAGGTGATGGTGGGTACTAAGCAAAAGAAAAATAATATTTTAAATCTATAATTATTACAGAGGATTTGGTTATAATCGAAATTTTTAACTATTGATTACTGAGAATACCTATATTAAACCTAATTTTCTATGTTAATAAATATATTATAGTTACCATAGGGTAGTTTGCGCCCTGTGGTGAAGGTGACTTTGCACCAGTATGCCGGACAGGACTAGATGATGGAGGTTGTTTTGAAAAATATTCTCTGATATTTTTATCTGTAGGGTTATGCCTTTGTTTACCACCACCGCCTCCACCTCCACCTACACCTTCATCACCTGAAAATGGACAACCTGATTAAATATTTAAAATGATGGGCTTAGAGCTAAATAGCTATAAATGTATCTAAAATATCTATGGAAATACCTTTCCGTTTCCTTTTTCTTTCGGGCATTGCTATAGTTGGTGTGGCACCACTAGGTGGTACAAGAGCACTGCCTGGGCCTGCGTTTGAACCTCTCATAGCAGCTGACTTTTCAGGTGTCAATGCATCTACTTCTTTATCACTATGTGAAGACCCTGGAGAGTCATAAATATAATTTAAAATAAAAATTATACTAAAACACAAAAAACTAAAAGTAGATTAAAGATTATTTCATAAATAATGTAACACTTATAAAATAATTTACACGAATCAAACTATCTGATACGAATACTTATCAAACTATCTGACGCAGGAGAGATAATTTTATCATATATTCATATTTATGAGCACAACAAGATCTACTAGACACAAACTCAGTATGCAGGGATAAACATTAACTCACTTTTCGACAAAGAGCTGAGCAGACCGATGTGGTTCACGTTAGTTCCACTTTTATAGTCATGCATTGTGTCACGCAATAGTTTTGGTTCACAGTAGAAAAAATTACACTTTCACAGTTCTTATCCGGCATTATACACAAAAAGTTTACGTCACTATCCTTTCGATGGCAGTTATCCATAGAAGTTTAAGTCCTCAAAGTTCATAAATAAGGTTAACCCTCCCGAGAAGTTGTGAGCATGTAATAACTAACACTAACTTCACTGATCACATCACAAGGTTAAACTGCACTTCTACCACTTATACACACACTTTACCTGTGCTCATATTGGAGTCCTGATTATGTAGTGGCTGCCCCGTGTTGACAGTAGTTTGTGGTGCCATCTGAATTTGTGACCCAGCTGACATCTGTAAAGAAAGATGGCGTCTTTACATATGACTCGCCCAGTATATTTCTGTTTTCACTGAATAATCTTTAATTTGTGTTCACAATTAACATTACTCACTAGTTATTTACGTATGCGGAAGTCCATTTTTTATTATATTTATTAATATTCGCTTCAATAATCCGAATAACCTAACTTGTTTGACAAGTCGTAAACGCCAGTCGCGACTCACGACAATCGGATACGCATCCGCGGGGAGCGTTGGAGCGGGGGGCTGGAGAATGGAGATCGTCACGAAGTTCGCTTCGAATGTAATAATAATAACGTCGGGCGAGGCGCCATTTTACAAGGATACAAGGCCAGAAGCATTGTTAATCCAATAAAAAATGAAAACACTGCACACTTATACGAAAATTCAACATTTCTTACAAATGCATTACGCAAAACTATCGTGTAAGACATGTATCGTATTAAATATTAGAATGGCAGTTCAACAGCCCATAATTGCACATATCGCAGTAGATTGATTGATCGCAAGTTAGTACAGTTTGAAATTTACACTGAATCATGCGGTTTAAATCAGACGGCCAAGGTTCACAATAGAAACTAACAAAATACAATAAGCTAGAATGTAATCACTAAAAATGTTTAATGAGAATATATAGAAGTGTATAGTCGGAATGAAATCGACTTGACCGATTATTCCCGCAACGAGGTGCGGTGGCAACGGCGGGTGGCGGGCGGAGTGCCACCGACCTGCGGCGAACGAGTACGTGATATCGGCGCTCGTGCCCCACAACAAACTGCTTACTGGACGTGTTACGTAGGCGTCTGTGCCGCGATGTACCAACATAAACACAGATATGAAGGTAGGTACGTACCGAGCACATACCTAAATGTACATAGGTACGTTGAATGCGGCCAAGCTATATGCGCGATAAACTTATATGCACTGTTTTATATACGAGACATACTAACTTTGACTCGGTAAATATAATTGGGTACACTTTGTATAAGTTATGTGAAATATAATACGTTCATTATTTAAAAGTATTTATAGACAAAAATTGTAATCGATAAGTGAAAAATATTATTCTGAAACAAAAAAATGATAGTACCGAGAATTGAATTATAAATAAGAAGTAAAATAATACAATATAAAATTTAAGAGGCTTAGTTAAATAAAGACCTAAAAAAGCTTTCATAAATTGATTGTATTACGTGGACGTCGCGGTCATGGGCATCACAAGAACAACCTATAATAGCTTTAATGACCTTGAATATAACATCTATATTTGTTGATATTTATCAACAATAACACAGTTTAGAAATCGTGGCTACGTTCATTGATGGGAAAAATGGTCAAATGTTGGCAAAGACAACAAGGAGAAAGCGATAAAGATGGGGCTCGCTGATTTGTCAAGCGTTATAAATAAAATAATTATAATTGTATCTACTAATTTTTTTTAATAAATAATGCGAAGTAATATTTTTATGTTTTTAAGAACGAAACAACGTCTCAGATATGTAAGGACTAGAGAAAATATATTATGAGATACATTTATGGGCATCTGTCTGTACCGAGTTGTAACATTTATTGAGAAAGTTAACTGTAATTTAAAGTAATTGAACTTAGGATTCTATTTTAGATTGGCTGTTAATATAAGAAAATTATAACCCTTGCATTTGAATGAATTAAATTCATATTACAATAACAATATTAAAGAAATATATTGTCGATTTGTAATTGCTAACTTAACTTACGAAATTATGGTCTAGGTCTAGAGTCTATATCAATAGCATAGTGACGATTTTAAGCATCATAACGAGCGATGAAAACATATCAAACGGACATATTAGCGTTATCATCGTAACGTTGCCGCTCTGCACTCCCTCCGGTGCCTCCTGCCCCCGCCTCTTCAATTCGAATCAACCTACCACCGTGCTAAAGTTACAATCGTGGCAACGTTTAAACATATGCAACGTGTTCTAACCACTTCAAAATTAATGATAAGAAAACTACGTATCACATGAATTCTTTATACCCAAGGACTAACATAAAATAATTTTACGTTAAATGTTTTATGAGATAGCAGATAAATTAGCGAATAGGTTGATAAGAATGTTATAATATTGTAGTTTACTCAGTATCAGATTATTAAACTTAATTAGGAAAGGTGTAATGATTTACTTGTCAGTACTCATTGTACTATCTATATTTAGCAGACCTAGCACCAGGCGAATGGAAAGTTAGCGAGTTGGCAACAATATTTATGAACGTCGATGCATATGTGCGTGTGAGTGTATAAGTAGCACATATAAAGCAAAAATGTAATAGAGTACTAGACAGCGGTAATATTGATATTTACAGGATCAATGAGTTTATTTCTTTTTTTGTAATATTTTCATTTTCGAAACCAACGAAAAAGATAAAAAAGAGATACTTTACTTTATTAAAGAAAAACTTTAGTAAATTTAGCTAAATCATTTTCATTATGCACCGTCGACAGATAATTATTTTTATATATATTTATTTTAATACCATGTGAAATTAAGACGTTATTATAAATTCTTTAGTTAAAATACTTATATTGTTAATCGATTTGGGAACAAGAATATGATTTTGTGAATTTTATTTAGAGTTCCTTCATGTTTCATTGATTACTAAAACCTTTAGTGTGGAAGGGGCGTGTGCATAGCTATGGCGCAGGAAACTGCGTCTCGATGTTAAAGACAATCAATACTCCGTCACATCTCTGTCCCGCATTCATTGTGGAAGCGCAGTTCCGCGGACCCCGAAATCCCCTCTTCCGGTGCGGTATTCAGCCGCGTGCTGTTTAACCCAATTTTCTAGTGCGAGGGGTGTGCAGGGCCTGAGGTGAGAGCGGGGTGGGAAGGTAGGGCGCAATTTCAGCCACAAGTGTGCAACGCCAACGAGGCGCCACGAGATTGGAATCCGACCCTGCAATATTGATTATTTCTTGTGCTGCCTACCGTTCTATGCACGAACCACTCACTTATAAGTTTCACTGTTATCTTTTATATTTACGACTGATTAAAGCATATTTTTCTTATTCCCTTTCGACATTTTTTTTCATTAAAATTAATTGTTAATGTGATACAAAAGTTACATATTGTGTGTAAGACACACAGTGTATCTTTCGAATCATTCTGAGATATATATTACAGTTAATAGAAGTAAATATTGCTTTTATCGCTACAGATTTGTCGCGTTAAGTGGGTTTGACAGAATAATATTAACTTTTAGAGATACTACAATATTTTCGCCCAATTTAGTGGCCCATGCGTATTAGGTAATTACACTAACTGCCGCTATGCACTTTTTCTAGTTAGACTGAAAAAAGATTTTTTTAATTAAGTTACATTATCTATTGGGGATTGAAGCAACTTTCACGTACGTAATCAGACTTAATATGTATAATTACCTATTAGCATTTATTTTAGATAGCGATAACAAAAGTTCTATTAAAATATTTAGTATGAAGAGTTTTTCTTAAATGATAAAATAAAAATATGGTAAGTTTCGAGAAGCTGAAGTTGAGAAAGCTTACGAAGGATATATTAAAGTGACCTTTAGCGATATGTTGCTATATGTGAAATTAAGAATATATTTAAATATATATTGTATTTAAATATTGACATCCTTGAAGTTAAATAGAAATATTGAGAACAATTTATTATAATGTACGATTAGTTTTAACCATTCAAATCAGAGATGACTTTCGCACTTTGACTCGGAGAATAATCACAGTCCGTCTGGAATGGACTTCACATATTAAGTGGTGAGAACTAAACACCGTGCTTTTATTCTGTCCAAGCAAATGAAAATAATATATGTACTTAAGGCCTATGTCCGGCAGTCCCTCTGAAACGACGATGTAGATATGTAATCATTCTCCCGAATGTAGATCGAAGTTCAACCAATCGCTTACAGTCAGACGTTGTCCCATTGCGCTACTACGGCTTCAATTTGTTTAGTTTAAATAGTAAAATTATTATTTACGATAACTTTTGTTGTTATATTTTTAAGTCATGAAATATATTTACTAATTCAGAATTCTAAAAAGAAAGCGCTAAGACACACCAAACAGAAGCGCAGTAGTGCGAAGTTATTAGTTGTCGATCTAATTGAAAACAACTACAGCAAGCCATCGAGCGTAGCGAGCATGCGCGGCGCTCCATTCACAACAAATGACGTGTCGCCTCGGGGCGAACCGGCTGACTGTGCGTTCTACTTATCGCTTGTTTTGACTTTATTTGTCGTTTAGTATAACTCACAGTTGTATATTGTATGAGTGTAGCGCTACAAAAATAATTAAATGATATTTTGAGTTAGAAACTCAAAACTTTAAATGTATATATACGATAATACCAACATTTAAAAGCCGGCCGGTGCGGCGCAGTGGGTCAGGCGAGGCGGTACGGGCGGACCTTGCAATGTCGCGGCGTGACGCTCAGCTGACGCATGACAGGCCGCCCGCCCGCTGCCCCGGCCCCTAAGCCCCGCGCCGCGTTCATTGCCTTCGCGGCAGTCTGTACGAGTGGACGTTTCGTATGTAACGATTGCGATGATCGTGTATGTTTGGATAATTTCGATTCACTTTCGAATTTGCAACTGTGGGTATTTCGAGCAACCGAAGCAACGTCGCAGATGATTATCGAAAAATCTTCGTTAGTGCCTGAATAGTGAATTTTGAAAAGTAATTGTTTGTGAGTGCGATTTAAAATGTAAATTATACTGAGTGCGGTGATGACCGATGCGAAAGGTCGGCTGTGTAAAAATAACTGCGGAACCGGGCGGCTAAGCGGTGGAATGAGGTTTGGCGGCACATTGTGGTCGAGGCGGGGCGAGGCCGTGTGCGCCATGCAATAATTTCCCTTCGTATTGAATGTGCAAACTTGCTCACAGAATGTTATATAAATAAACTTATATATTGTAAAGATAAAAATCATAAATATATACATATATAAATTTCTTATTTCACATTACTACAACAAACATCAAATTGTCTAATAACTGATAAATATAACATTTAAAAAAGTAATGTTTTAATAGATACGTAATATTAATTCGAAATGAAATATTTTTATTATTCTGACACTAGTTGCGATACTTCATCTCTGTATTTTATTATTAATACTGTTACTTTACTATTACATGTTCTTTATATGCAATATATCAAATTGTAAAATTGCAAAGTACCCGTGTTGGACGGTGATAGATAGGCGCGGGGCGAGGCAGTGTCGGTGACCCCACGGCCCCGAGTCTAAGCCGCTTGCTACGCTCATCGAGGCCGTCCGCAACGCTACTGGCATATTCTAGCTCTCTTGCACTCGCAAATATACCTCGTTGTAGGCACTACTTGTCACTGTCGCGAGTACAATCGATACCAGTTAATTTAATCTCTGTGATATTACAAACAGAACGTGTACAAATCGAAAAATATTTACTTATAAATTTATTACGCCTATTCTAGCGTCTTCAATATACTGATAGTGATATATTTGTGTTATTCCGTTATCAAGCGTTACGTACTTTATAAATTTATTATCAAGATAACCATACCACCATACCTTTCGTGAAGCGAAAATACATTTCTATATTTAGCGTATGCCATCATGCATTAGATAGTTTTCTTATGAGCGCATCTACTACTGTGATATGTGACAATATTGATTGAATATAAATTCTAAACTCACCGTTTTGAATTCTGTGACTCGTTGAGTTTCTACTAGTATCGCCCCTGCGCTCACCTGCAAGCACGCGATCAATGCGCTCATGTAAACCATGCGTTTATTTTAGAAACCCCTCTTATTAGAACAGTTTATATTTAGAGCTACCAAATATAAGAATCTTTTATAAACACATACTACACGGACGTCCTTGTACATAATAAATACAATATTCATTATCATTACGATTTAATTTAATGCGTGCTTAATTATCATAAATGTAAATAAATTTAAACAAAATACAGAAACTTGGCGCGCCGCGCCGTACAAGCAATAATCTCAAGAATTACATAGGCACTTTGCGCTCTGATTCCGCGCAGTCAGGCAGTGAGAGCACCAATCTGTTTGTAGGTTGATAAGTCACAAACGTACATTTACCGACAAACTATTTATGTCCGTCCGCCATCTTGTTGTCGAATGACGAAATGGTAGTCTCATACCTACGACGCTCATTATTATAGACTGTGAACAGTATGCTTTACCCCTCAATAGAGGTGTTCGATTTGTTATCATTAATAAGATTTATGTGTAGGTTAAATAATTTCAAACGTTAGTTACTCACATTAAATAACTTCGATGTGCGTAAGGGGAACTTGGTTAAAAAAGGAGATCATTTGAATAACCTATA
This sequence comes from Dryadula phaetusa, assembly GCA_032432895.1. NCBI lineage: Eukaryota > Metazoa > Arthropoda > Insecta > Lepidoptera > Nymphalidae > Dryadula > Dryadula phaetusa. The sequence continues at coordinate 1,125,948 of JAOYRS010000027.1, forward strand.
AAGCAAAACAACGTATAAAACCAATGCTCTGGCGCGGCAAAATGACGCGTCAATAGGTTCACTGAGGGGAGAAGAAGTGAAGCGCGGGCAGGGGGAACGGACGGAGGCGAGACACATAATGGAATTACATATCTACAGCACTTACTTGCTCGAGACCACAATATATGTATGCAAGCTATTTATGTATATACGTATAACTAAGTAAGCGGTGCGACAACACAATAATCCGCCGTTGCCCGCGCAAGCAGGCTCAGCAACGGTTCTCTTAGGTGGGGTCGACCGAAACCAATGTATATTAACCGAGCGACGTAGGTTAAAGGATTTAAGTTTGTGTAATAGTCTTTTTAAAAAAAGATTATAATGATATAATTATTTACTTATCTTTATGATTTATGATTATTTAAAATGATTAATAAATTTTAATAGTACTAGGAGGCTGTCAAAAAATAATAGTAAACATTGTAATAATTAATAATAAAGTTAAAAAATAAAATATACCGCCAATTAGTTACATAATGACATAAATACAATGTTTGTTTCTTTCCATTATTAGCGATGCGGCCATTTTCTTTTGTACACGTAAGCCTGAATTTGTGTGCTGACGTAGCCCAATGATACATAGCAACGTCTCCACGTAGCCGATAAACTGAACTAACAACCTAACAGAGCGCACAGGAAACGACGAGAGAACAAAAGAATCGATACGAAAACATCAATTAAGTATTTTTGAACGATGTTAAAGTTAAGTTTTGTATTTTCACTATACCTATATATATATATATATATATATATATATATATATATATATACATATATATATATATATATATATATATATATATATATATATATATATATATTGACTTTCAAATATTTGAAATAATTTTAATGTTATGTTGAACGACTGCATTAATTTCTACTATTACATTTATAAAGATACATTTTCTATAATTAAAGTTTTAGATCAATCTAAGAGTATAGTTAAATGGTAATTTAAAAGTTGGTTATTGTTTTGTTATTTTTTTACGACCTAGTCTACGTAGGGTATTAAATGGATGGCTGACCTTGGCGCCCAGAAAGCGAGCTTCCAGCAGCTCCTGCTTGCGAGGGTCCAGCGCCGCCTGGAAATGCTCCATCTTGACGCCAGCGCCTAACAACAATACATCATGAGTACAGTGACGTTGTTGTTTGATATTTCAAGGCAAAATTGTAAGAAAAAAATAAATTATCTTTTTTTCGACTGGAAACAGTTATGCAATTATGGGTACTGAAAACAGCATAACTAGTATAATTAATATTTACTATGTTGAGATTTTTTTATTTTAAAACATCCAAAATTCGATACAGTAAATACAAATAAATTCGATATAAGTATAATCATAATGAGAAATAGGCGTCCTCGTGTAGTAGGAGAACATCCAACTATAAACGCGTTGGTTGTGGGTTCGATCCCCTCGAAGAAATGAATGTAGGCCATTTATTTTCATTTTAACGCCCACTGTTAAGATAAAGCGGGACGTTGTTCTCCGCCACTGAACACGCAATATTTCGAATTCTAGTAGAAAGTGGAGAACTTCTCTCTTTCTAACTTGCTATGCGGAACAACGTAGAACCTATTTTATTACCAAAATAAGACAATATTATATACAAAAAGAATAATAATAAAGCATGAATAAAAATCTGATAGAACACTATCTAAATTTAAATTCTGAAATAAATATACCTATGTTGACATTGATGTTCCTCGTTGTCTTTTTCGTTTTACACAATCTTAAAATAATAAATAATAAAACGGGATTATTGCAAAGTGACCCTAATTTGGTAAAAAAACTAGCCAAAGTACCAGGCTTTTCATAATTTAACTAATAATAGTTTAAATAAAATTGAATATAAACAAACGTAGAGCTTATGACCAAATAACACTTCTATAAGTCTTACTTTCTTAATGGCAGCCGTTCTAAGTGATCGTAAATATAAACAAGTAGTCCTCCTCATTGTTAATTATTGAATTAATATTATCGATAATAAAACATTTCGGTATACCTCATAATTTAAAAGTTCTAAATTAGTTACTAGTTATTAGCTATATACGGAAAGGTATAATTAATTTTTGTTTATATTACTCGTTTTATAGAAGTTAATATTAACGTACGTAAAAATTTAAATGTAAACAGTATATTTTATAACCTTATTGTCGTAAAATTATTACTTTATATTAGAGTACATCAGCGTAAGTATGCAATGTTGATCGAACGGTGAAGGAACGTTGATTATAATGTAATTGTTTATTATAATTTATTTGTACACTTAATTACCTTTTCTTAGGTCTCTTCTTCGTAGAGTGATGAGCTAGAACTAAGCCATATAAACAAGCAATATTAAGCTTTATTTATAAGCAAGGGAAAAAGATTTAAATATTCCAAGGGAGATATAAATCCCGATCGTGTGCGCGCCAATGTCTGGCCCTCTTTCAGGTCATGAGGATAGTCCTCAATATATACACAAAATAATTATTCTATCATGTTCACGTTAATATTTTTAGAATAAGCACAAACAGGCAGCTCCGATAAGTACCTACCACTACCATTGAGGCATTGCATAACAATGTGTGTGGTATATTTAGTAACTTATGCTACAATACGTTGGCATCAAATTTATTTATTACTGTTATTATAGCAGTAGTAATTAAAATCGTTATTGACTATTATAATATTTTTAAAAGTATCGAAGAGCCCTTTTTATTTGTAATAAAAATATTTACACCGGTTCTTATAAAATCTTGATACAAAATATCTTAAATAGTTTCTTTAAAAGTTGGAACAAGTTAACTTAATATGCTCATTCTTCTTTGACCGGTCTAAAATGCCAAAAAATTAAGAGAGGGCAACATAAATTATAATTAAAAATATTTTACAAAATTTTTAAGGTTTGTTATTATAAATAATTAAATATATTGCACTCTTGAATAGTCACATTATTCAAACCGTGGTTAACATTAGTATAAATAGAACCACCAATTGGTGTCATTTTGATAAGCAAATAATTATCACTTTCACAAATAATTGACTGGTATAATATTTGTACAAGACATACACATATATTTTTAAACGATATTATAGCATATTTATTAAAAAGAATAGTATAAATGATAAAGGGTGGGGGATAAGGGGTTTTGGCGCAGTATTTGGAGCAGACAGTGAGTTGGGAGAAGTTAGGTACCGTTATTTATATAGGTATGTATGTATGTTCAATGTACATATTGATCGCCTCCCCGGGCCACTCGCCACTATGATCTCACCTCCATCCTCAGTGCTCCCCCCTCATCCCTCTTGCCGCATAGACTCTAAAGCCTATATACAAACTAACCAACTGTAAAATTTGCTCATTGTTCGTATCAATTAATATAAATCATTAAAATATCTATGAATGATGATGATGATATTGTGTTCTAACCGTGCCTACTTTAGACTTTTAGTCTACTCTAAATAAACCAGTCATATACATTTTAATTATTGAAAAACTGCTCTCGAGTGAGCACCTTGTTTATTGATTCTTGGAACATATCCATTCCTATGATATAGGAAATTTATTGTAGTAAATAATATGAGAAAAATAATGTTGATCTTTTTAGTTCCAATTTATACAATTTTATAACGTTAAAATTTCACATTTTAGAAAAATCATGTACGCTCCAGATGATGGTTTATTATTACAATAATAATGACAATATTTTGGCGAATCACACTGTTAACATATTTTATATATTTAATCTATTAAATTAAAAAAAAATTTAAGAAATATATACTTAAATCGTATTTCCTTAAAACAGGTGATTTAGCTTTTATATATATATATATATATATATATATATATATATATATATATATATATATATATATATATATATATATATATATATATATTTGTTATAATAAAATGTAAAAATTATACTTAATTACGATTGTTTCACAATAATTCAAATTAACTTTAAGAAATATACAAAAATATATTACATTTATAAAAAATATAAATATTTTGCAAATAATAAATTAAGTGTCACATAGAGATATAGTGCACTTGGACTTACTGTGCTTGAGAAACATGAATTAAAAAATCCCCTTAATTCATAGATTTACAACGTTTATATTAAAGAATTGCTAACCTAACGCTTAGTCAACCTGAGCACTAAAGAGTGCAAGTTAAAGGATACGTCTTCAAAGTTTACTATACTTGAACTTATTACCAAGATCTTTAATTTATTTTAAATTCAATTCCATTTGAAAAATCAGTTACACATAATGTATTATTAAATGGGTCTTTTTAACTTCTCATTATTTGCAGCTTCCCGCTTCTTTTCGAGAATTTAGTAGCCAAGCATACACCGTTCTCCGCGTGTTGTGCGTGGCGGAACTTAATGCCGCGCTTTGTACAAACGAAGAAATTAAAATTATTTAAACATAATCGTGTCCCGTTAGACTAAGCCCACAATCATCGCGTTTATAGTCAGAAACGGTCATCAAGATTGCCTCTTTTAACTTTATTTTTTAAGATAAGAGTATATTGCATTTACTTTTCAAGCAATATGTCTCTCGAGCGAACTTATAAGCATTTTTCGATATGGATCAAATGGCGCAAAAATACCTTATTTAGTACCTACCTAATAATATGTTTACCTACTTAATAATATGTTTAACTTGTCATTACAGAACAAAATAAATTTTATTTAAAAATCTTTGTATCTTACAAGTAAAAAATATTTAAGTTACATTTTTGGCGAATGATATACTTCATTGTCCTTGACATTTTACAATATTTCTTTATTACAAGTAAAAATTTTACAGTATCAATTATTAGCTGTATTCATTTAGCTGTATTCATTGCCTTAATTCTTACTATAAGGCAAATAATTTATTTGGGACACAATTTCCCTGAGGTCGAATGTTTTACTTTCGAAATAATAATCTGGAAAATAAAACCATATTACACTTTAATTTCTAATTGTATTATGCAATATTTACAGTTACAGTGTTTAAAAGAAGCTGTAGTCTAAATCTACTATGAATTCGAAAAATAAAATTAGCATCTGACCTTGTAAAGGTTAAACGTAAAATAATTTATGTACTAAGTTATTTTGATTGAAAAAGATTTTTATATATGTTGATTATATAAGAAACATTAATTAGGTACGACTTGCAATTATTTTTTTATCGGTATTTATAATAATACTTTTGTGAATAAAAAAGAAATCCCCTGACACAACGGTATTTACGATTTCAATTATCATTGTTTATAAAACAGATATACTTGCAAAATGTTCGCCCTGTAATACAAGCACCAATCCATACTTGTTTATGGTAACTATAAATTCAACCTGCGACCAGTACGTGTGAGAAACAAGCAGCTGTTTATTGTATACGAGCAAGCTTGTTGTGGGCCGAGAGAGTAAGCGCAAAGCATTCGCGGCCGTAGGCGCGTATAGATAGTAGACACCCACCCTTGCATCGGGAGTTGCGCCGGCTGCGCTCGTTCGGACGATCGCTCATCGCAAACGACTCCTTGAAATGCATTTTCCAACTCCGATCTGTACCCCATTCACATTCACGTGTATCATCGACGAACTAGTATCATAATCCAACCATTGACACAAATTCGGAACTATAGTAACGGCATGTACAATAGGAATGTTTTGTCACAAACGCGATTCAAAACTCATCACTGATTGTTAGAGACGAACCGGTAAAGTGCAAAAGTTTCGTAAGGCGCGAACCGATGCGACAGTCGGCCTCGGGCGTGGACTGGCGCGTGATGCGAACGGCCGCCGCCGTCGCCTCCACCGCGAGACCGGACCTCGCGTCTCGGGGCGAGGATGCGGGAATCGGCTTCGGCGCAATACCCGTCACGAAAATAATAGGAACAGCGAGTGCACCTCAGAGGCGCGACGCGACGCGGTCGGTGCGAGCGAGACGCGGATAAACACCAGACTGTTTACTTACGGTGTTCGAGAGCGGAGCGCCGGGCGCGGCGCGGGGGTGATTGCCTGCAATCCGCGCGGTGCAATTACTTGCTCGTACTTCAAAATCTCATCCTAACATAGGGTCACATTCTATACAAATAAAATATTAAGTGGCATAAAGAGGTATAAGCTTAAAAGATAAATTGCTCATAAATATGTTTAAATGTTCAGGAACAACGTTAAAGAGTTATTTCTTTACGCGACCCCATCTGTATATGTCTCATAATTTAAAAATAGTTTTGAATATCATATTACACTGTGATAAAAACATTGGAAATTATTATTGGTAATCTACTGAAGGACACGCAGTCGTCAGTAGACAATGCGTGTAATATGGTTTAGTGGTAAGCAGTGGAACGATCAATCGGCGAGCTGTGCATCGAGCGGTGGTGACTGCATTCCGACGCCCCGGCCGCGTCCCGCGAGACCTCACCCCCCATCCTTCCGGCGGTGGCCACGTGACGCGCCGATTAGCCGTCGAGTGTGCCACCGCGACCAAAATAGAGCGCACGCATACAAATCTCGCATCTCGTTCTACTTCACTACACTTACACGCCTCTTTTCAGTCTCTTGTCCAACTTTTGCCGTCCGCTCACCATAACCTAGCATCGTCAGACTTAATAGGATATAATGTTACTTTTCTCAAAATAAAAAAGTACCCTTTAAGATATTTTTCTAAGGTTATTACAATGAAGGATGTTCTTATAAGTAAATAGGATTTCAAAAAATAACAACTACATTTCGAAGCTCACTTATATTTAAAAAATATAAATATTTAAAATGTTAATCTCGAGGATGAAACCTGAAGTATAATATTTTTAACGGAATATAAGCTTAGCACATTAGAACAGTTTATTTTACAATGATGTACTTACTCATTATTTGTAGGAAGAAACATAAAAAATACATTATATTGAAATCCTATCGATCGACCCAATACCAATATAGGTTCGCTTGACAAAAATAAAACAAAATGAGGAAATAATGGCACGCACCCAAACAGCAACACAGTTCAGTGGTGTCACGACACAGCAATTCGCTCGGGACGGCTTCTGTAGCATACACCTGCCTTGATAACTACCGATCATAGTATTTGTTTTTATATCAATTTTATTTACGTTTTAAGTGACTTTAAAAACAATATGATATGTGTAATGTCATTGTAAATATTGTATAAAGCGAAATTCTTCTTAGTCACAGTCCCACTTGTCTAAATAATCTAGTAAAATAACTCTAGGAATAATGTAAAATACTGAGTCAAACAATCGTCAGTAGGGACTTGAAATTGTAGGAAACCACGCAGTGTTACCGCATTTAACAAGAAAAAGACGACAGGATCAATACAGGCTGCAAAATGTACACGTGATCGCGTCACTATATAACAACTCCCACCATCGACCGCACCCCTTACACCCACTGTGTCCCCTTCCCTGGAAGTTGACTCTAAAAGATTTTTTCTTTCCCTACACTTATCAGAGGCGTCACTTTAATCAACAAGAAATAATATATTATAATAATACAGCTAAAATGTTGGTCCAAGCCCGATTATTACTTGCATGCATGTTTTTATTCAAACACTTAACCCTAGGAACAAACTAAAGGTATTACATTGCGAAACCTGTTCCCGTGGGCGAGTGCCAACGAACCAGAGCTACTGTAAAGAATGTCAATTCAGTGTTCTATTCTAAGTTTTATTAGATTTAAATTGTCAAAACTGGCAATTATATCGAAGAATTGCATATAATTATTTAACAATTATTTAATTTTATTTCTCAACAATAAATAAATTTAATTAAAAAATAGATAAATTTTAGGACAATTATTAGCGTGACTCATAAATAAGTGGTAAGGGGGTGGTAGAGGTTTCCACTCGGTACAAAGGGTTCACTTGTAAATTGGTATCCGACGGTTCCGGTCGATAAGCTTCGCGTCGGCGAAAACCACAGAAAGAAGAAAAGTAACCTTAATCCCTAAGGAGTGAAAATGCATTATTTTAAAGCACAAAGTATTCAAAATACGAACACGATGGTAGCAACCAAAGATAAGTTTTGGTGTGTCATATAGGACAAGGCTCCAATAGCTTTTAAATGAGCACTTAAATAATATATTTTATTATATTATGTATTTGACCATGCTATAACCAGATAGTAATATACTATTTTCATTTGAAAATATTTAAAGAAATCAACATAATAATCACAATATAAATAAACTAACGGAAAAATTTTGATGAAAATACGCAAAAAGTGTTACTTTTTGCGTATTTTCAACTAAATTTTTCTGTTACTTTATTTATATTGTGATTATTATGTTGATTTCTTTAAATATTTTCTCGCAGATTTGTCAATCTTGAATTGCGAAACTTTAAACATACTTTAAAGGTGAAAATGTTTTTTTTAACCAGTTATGTATTTCAGTAAGATAGAAATCGTCCACGAGTTTATTAGAAATAACTGAAGAATAACTCGGTTTATATAAACTCACGTTCAATTTCCACTAATATTAAATTTGAAACAATTTCACAATTAAAAAATAAAGTAAATAGTATACAGGCAATAACATTGTTGAAATAAAAGATAAAAATGCTTAATACCTAAAAATATCTTCGACATCGAGTGCAATATCGTTCGCTTTCTACACTTTGACATCGATACTTTTGTCTAAAATTTTTCACCTGACTTAGCAATGATTATTGCTTTATTTAGTCGACAGAAGGTCGGTGGCAGGTAATAGAAATGTGCATAAGAGTATTTGCAACGGATGCAGCAAAATGAACGGTTCAATGACCTCGAGCGGGCCGGGTTTCACTCGTGCTTGTAGAGCGGCACCCAGCCCAGTTCAGTGGCCCTATTATGTGTTAGACTTAGAACTATTATTTCACTATACGTAAATGTAAATAAATATATAGTTCTTGCTGCAGTAAAACATCTTTGGTGCAATGCGTCATAAGTCCTCAATAAGCAGTCGGAACAATATCAGAACTCAGAAATCGATACTCCAAGCAAAATAACTGACGTATGACAAACTTTAATTAACCTATTAAATACGTAACGGATGACGTTTAACTTCAAAGAACTACCTAAAAGTAACGCATTGGTATTCTTATGGTAATAAGTGTTTATTGAGTTCTTCTATATTATTATGTACTAACCAAACGCTACTCTTCCCCTGAATTGTCACTGAACGTCAAGGTCACAAGGGTGCGCATGTGCCGTATTTGATTGCAAAGAATAAAGATTTTCTTTGGTAGAATAGACGGACCTAAGAACTGTTATATATTCATATAACTATTTCTGATAAAGTGTAAAAAATGAAATAATTTAAAAATAATTATTTAAAATAATATATTCCTAGTGTCTTTAATTTATATGTGACTTAAACATATCTTAATAAAATATGAGCGCAAAAATAATGTTATAGTTATAAACGTATATATAAATTAAAAAGTATAAATTTATTTTTAATAAACGTTTGCTTTCTTTATATTTAATAAAATAAAATTTATTAAGATATTTACCTAGAAAAAGCAAGCATTTCATGAACGAACTATGGAAAGCATAATAATGTATGTATATATGTATGTATGTATGTATGTATGTATGTATGTATGTATGTATGTATATGTATATATATATATATATATATATATATATATATATATATATATATATATATATATATATATATATATACATATACATAGTTCGTTCATATATATATATATATATATATATATATATATATATATATATATATATATATATATATATATATATATATATATATAAATATATATATATATATATATAGTATTTCCCAATAAGGATGATAGGATTTTGATAGCTCACAGCCGCCATCTTGGTTGTTTAACATTGACATTTGTGTTGTTTTGTGTTCAGTCATGTTTGCCTTTTAATCATGAACAAGTTCACCTCAACGTTTGAAAATTGTCCAAATTTTCTATCAAAATTCGAGAAGATTGTCTCTACTCAAAGAGCATTTCGTGCTAAATATGGTCGTCATGGTGCACCGTCTGAGCTCGCTATACGTCGCATAATCCAAAAACTGGAAAGTGAATATTCTTTGCACGATAGTAGACCACCAACACGACAACGGACAGGCCGTAGTGAAGAAAATATTGCCGCCGTATCAGCCAGTGTCGAAGAAAATCAAAATGTTTCCGTTCCACGACGTGCACAAGAATTGGGCTTATTCAGAATGACAACCTGGATCTTGGCCTACATCCATACAAGATTGTGTTGGCACAAGAACTCAAGCCAGCAGACCATCGATTACGTCGTGAATTTGCTGATTGGGCGCTTGAAATGATGGAAACGGACACCGAATTTCATAGGAAAATCATCTTTTCAGATGAGGCTCACTTTTGGCTCAATGGTTATGTGAACAAACAGAATTGTCGTTACTGGAGTGAGTCAAATTCAAGAGTGGTTCATGAAACATCATTACATCCTGAAAAATTGATTGTTTGGTGCGAATTATGGTACGGTGTAATCATGGACGAAGGCCGTACTGTTACTGTCAATGGCGACCGTTATCGTGACATGTTGAACGATTTTTTTTACCTGAAGTGTATAAAATCGATGCGGACGACATTTATTTTCGACAAGATGGTGCAACATGCCACACTGCGACCGTCACAATGGATTTATTGCGTGATAAGTTTGGTGAGTCGGTTATTTCTCGCAACGGTCCTCACAATTGGCCACCAAGATCATGCGATTTAACACCCTTGGACTATTTTTTGTGGGGGTATGTTAAATCTCAAGTGTATGCCAATAAACTAGTTATGATTTAAAACATATATATATATATATATATATATATATATATATATATATATATATATATATATATATATATATATATATATATATATATATGGGGTTTCCTAATAAGAACTATATGTTTTTAAATTGAAATAAAACGTAATATATTTTCGAATTTCGTGCTCAATGGCTTTATTTGATAGGAAATTATATGCTATTTATGATTTAAACAAAATATCGTTCAAATGACCGTCACGACTTTTTTTGTACTGGTGGATACGATCGGTCCAATTTTCGATGACTCGGTGCAGTATTGCGGCTGGTATGACCGCTATAGTCGCTTGAATGTTGCGTTCAAGGTCTTGATTCGTAGCTGGTTTATTGGCATATATTTGAGATATAACATACCCCCATAAAAAATAGTCCAAGGGTGTTAAATCGCATGATCTTGGTGGCCAATTGTGAGGACCGTTGCGAGAAATAACCGACTCACCAAACTTATCACGCAATAAATCCATTGTGACGGTCGCAGTGTGGCATGTTGCGCCATCTTGTTGAAAATAAATGTCATCCGCATCGATTTTATACACTTCAGGAAAAAAAATCGTTCAACATGTCACGATAACGGTCGCCATTGACAGTAACAGTACAGGCCTTCGTCCATGATTCCACCGTACCATAATCCGCACCAAACAGTCAATTTTTCAGGATGTAATGGTATTTCATGAACCACTTTTGGATTTGACTCACTCTAGTAACAACAATTCTGTTTGTTCACATAACCATTGAGCCAAAAGTGAGCCTCATCTGAAAAGATGATTTTCCTATGAAATTCGGTGTCCGTTTCCATCATATCAAGCGCCCAATCAGCAAATTAACGACGTAATCGATGGTCTGCTGGCTTAAGTTCTTGTGCCAACACATTCTTGTATAGATGTAGGCCAAGATCCATGTTGTCATTCTGGATAAGCCCAATTCTTGTGCACGTCGTGGAACGGAAACATTTTGATTTTCTTCAACACTGGCTAATACGGCGGCAATATTTTCTTCACTACGGCCTGTCCGTTGTCGTGTTGGTGGCCTACTATCGTGCAAAGAATATTCACTTTCCAGTTTTTGGATTATGCGACGTATAGCGAGCTCAGACGGTGCACCATGACGACCATATTTAGCACGAAATGCTCTTTGAGTAGAGACAATCTTCTCGAATTTTGATAGAAAATTTGGACAATTTTCAAACGTTGAGGTGAACTTGTTCATGATTAAAAGGCAAACATGACTGAACACAAAACAACACAAATGTCAAATGTTAAACAACCAAGATGGCGGCTGTGAGCTATCAAAATCCTATATATATATATATATATATATATATATATATATATATATATATATATATATATATATATATATATAAAGTTATTAAAAGGTAGGGATGATACAAAGATAGAATTGAGAACGAGTCTGTGAGTGTCGGTCCCCGGCATCGATCCAAGGCTTATGTGCCTGTTTTACATACTTCCACGGTTCTCGCGAGTCGCGCTCTATGTAAAGATTCAACTGTGATGCGCCAACTAATGCACATGCACCACATCAGAGTAAACAAGACCGGTATATAGCGCTTGTTTCACGGCTTAAATCTCTCACACTTCTCACGTGATCATGCGTGGTAAGTATGTGTATATATGTATATATATATATATATATATATATATATATATATATATATATATATATATATAAATATATATATATACTGAAGTGAGAACAAATGTAGTGGTAGCTTTGTAACCGAGTAGTAAGTAACTTTCCATAGCAGGTGCGGTATTAAAATTAATTTAATTAATTATTTTATAAAATGATAAACATTTATATAATATGTGTAATTACACGGAATATTTGGCTTAACAGAATTTAAGCGCCAACTGAGAAATAAAATTCTATATATTTAAATCTTTTACCAACGATTACAAAATTTCCTTTAGTAGCTAGGTTTAAAGTACATATCAAGGGTATAACTATTATTAATCTTTGAATAACAATTTTGGTCCGGGCAAGGGTAAATCTAAGCAAACACGTCTCTGTCCATTCAAAAAAGGAGCGAGTTATATTTGCTATCTCTTTTGCATAACAAAGAAAGAAAACAATTCTGCGATTTTATATATTTTATAAAAATGACAATACAATAAGTAAACAGGTTTTCTATTATAATTCACAAAAAACCGTCTCAATTATGATGAAAAAATAAAATAAAAGTGCAACATCATGTTTTCGTTATGGTTTATATATAGATCATGGAAGGTCACTATGTTCACTGTGCTAAAACTTATATGAGACAGTAAAGCTATAACTACCATATAAACATGTATATGAAATTTCAATTGTATAATTATAATTTTTATATTTCAATTTATATTAAATATATATGTTATAGGAAAATCAATCTACTATTTTCTCGTCATTCTGGTCTTCCTGGCAAGAACATGTTCATACTATGAAAATATTACATTTTTATCAAATGATGACATGTGTGCTACTTTTTGTGTTGAAAAACTTACTTATAAAATAGGAATTTTAACCAAAATACATAAATTTGATTCATAGAGGTGTGATCTTCCATAAATATATATATATATATATATATATATATATATATATATATATATATATAATTGCTAGTTAAAGATGATGTAAAGTTCTGGATTATTGTGAAACCTATATCGTATTCAAACACGGCCTTTGGAATTTTAGTAACGATAATATTAAACGCTTTACGTTTACGATAGAATTAACTAGTATAATTAGTTTTCTACTTGATAAGGTTTTTTAAAAAATAACAAAACCAAGGATATAATTATAATAGTTGCCTGTATTTCGTAGGAACTAAATTTCAAGTTTTAAGTCAATACATTATTTAAATGTGTAAATTTCTTTACGATGTCAAGAAAAGTCACCACTAGCAGCACGATTATGAATTCGCACTTAAGGTTATTCTGAAGAGAAGTGACCATAGATCAATAGTCGAGTTGGAACAATCTAGAATCTTTATTGATTGGGGTGACGACTCGGGCGATCCATGATGCTGGGACCACATGATATTGTATCAGGGGATTAATATGTTACTTTATTAGTACTTTTTTGCGATTTCCGCAATCATTTTATTTCTTTATTTATATACTTGTGACAAATTACTATCGATCGATTATCAATATTCGATTAATATCATTTAGCTAGCTGGTGATATATATATATATATATATATCACCAGCTAGCTAAATGTTTTTATAAAATTCAGCAAGGATAAACCCAGAATTATAAGCTTATGTTAAGTATATATGTTTATGTCCTTAAGAAAGTTATAAATTTATACATAGTTGTTCTTCAATGATTAACATATAGATAATAGAATTTTAATGATAAAGTACAGTATATATAATCACTCTTGCTTGTTCTGATTTTTATTAAAAAGTAGATTAATGTTTCTTTAATAAAAACAACATTAGCTTGTTATATAACTATATACTGTTGGAGTTGTTAATTGATTTACCAATGGTAAATGACATTTTTAAAATTACTAACCTTTATTTCACCCAGACATTCTATATTCCCAATACTTGTAGTAAAAGATGTATCGTGAAAATAGCAACACAAGACTTACAGATTAATAAAATGCAAAAGATTTCTTTACCTGGGTATAGCACCTTTTCAGTCATGCCGATGGATCTAATGTGTTATCCATTGAAGCCTGCAATAAGTTACATAATATATTAATTTTTTATATACACTAGATTACATAATGTAATTTTTATTTACTACTTTAGCTACTTTTTATTGTCTTAGATAACTAAATTTATTAGAAGTATGATATGTTATAGTACTCATATCATAATAGATTAAAAGAATCTTTATGTTACTATTAGACTTTAAAAAAATTTAGTGTTATATATTTTATGTTATGCATTATGATATTATACACATTTTGCTAGTATAGTATTGAACAATATCCATCTAACAATGTGTTAACTATATTGTATTTAATTTAAGGGTACAACATTATATTTATAAAAAGCAATGTAAATAAATAATGTAATCAATGTATAATGCTTACAAATTAATCTATAACACTTCCTTTAAAAATTCGATTAAGGATGTCCTGAGTAATTGTTAAATAAAAATATTAACTACGTGGACTATCGATAAACTTATTAGAACGAAAACGTAATGAGTTCGTATTAGGATATTTTAAAGATAAACTGAAAGTAAACTAGAGGGTTAGCTATTTTATTTCGTAATAATATATTCTCAGCGTTATTGTCATGTATATACTTACTACTATCAATATGAAACTGAATTATTGAATAGACTATGGACCGCAAAATAAATAAGCATGTCAATACGATAGTTTGTGTAAGTAAAACCATAACACTAACCTTTTTGGGGAAAGACATCCAAATTAATCCGCGACACTTAAACACACAATTTGTACTAACTGCAAAATGTTACAATTCAATTCACACTTTTGATTTTTTATTACTGTATTTAAACCACGAGCCCAGAAAATGTCACTGCAATAAGTGCGAAAATGGCGACGCATAAATTTATAGTAAACAACAATAGTTTTTAATTTACACTACAAATCTGTTACTATTTTAAGTAATTTTAAAGTTTTAACTTTGTCAATGATAAAAAATATCAATTTAACACTATCAACACAACAAAAACAAAATTCGTTTTGTTTAGCTAATAAGTAATAAAAAGTGCAAAATGCAAATCAAAATTTGCAACGATAGCACAGATGCACACAGAAGGATAGAACCCCTAAAATATACGAATGACGTAAAAACAGATAATGAATTACGGCCATAATGAATGCTATTCACATGTTAACAAGGATATTTTGTTATGTATATAAGATTAAATATATTTTATATTTTTGCAAATAATATAATGTATTCAATTTTTGTTATGTTATTATTTAAAGATTATAGTTTACTAGTTTTCAATTTGAAGATATAAAGTTATTATTTAGTTTAGAATATATTTCTACTTTTTACTGTAATTGCACCAGCAGCGTCAAATGACACAGTGGATAAAATTTTATGTACTCTGCGAGTGTATAACGGGCTTATGATATTTTGATATTTTATAATTGAAGTTACGATTTTACATAGTCTGTGCTTCTGCCGTCTATAATGTCAATCTCAAATCCAAATTTGTGATGTAGCTGGAAATTATTTATTTGATTTTATTATAATACTAAGAATATGAATTCTATTTTGTGGAAACAAGTTTTTTGAATATTAAAATGTCGTTTGTTAATGAGCCTGTGTTAAATATAATAGTTGTGGGCTTCCATCATAAGAAAGGTTGTCAGGTAGGCGTCATTATATTTCTTAAATCAATAGTTTTTGTTAGCTCAATTTAATGTTTTTTCCACGTTAAAGTAATTTGTTATCAAATTAAAACTTAGTGTAATTATTGTTTGACTTCAGGTGGAACACTGTTATCCTGAACTGGTACCGGGTCGTCCTTCTGAACTACCAGCTGTCTGGCGCTATCTTCCAGCTTTAGCATTACCTGATGGGTCCCATAACTATCTTTCAGATACGATATTCTTTAATTTACCTAGTTTGACTGATCCTCCGCATACAGTTTATGGTATATCATGTTTTCGTCAAATTCCAGTTGAAGTAAGAAGGAATTTAATAAATTATTCCATTTTGTTTTCATTTTATGTACATTTTTTATTCAAATCTTTTATTCCACTAAAAAAATCTTTCTTTACATCTTACATTGCAGCAAGTGCTTCAAAAAACTGAAGATATGACTCGCAGTTCTGTGCAAAAAAGTGTCTGTATAATTTGTCGTGTTCCTCTTTTCGGTCGGCTGGCTGTAAAAATGGAATTAGTTGTGAGGGCATGGTTTCTGCAGGGTGATTTTTCTCAAACAAAATTACTTGAAGATGCTTTTAAACATTTGAATAGTTGTCCTGTGCAAATAGATCAAGCCCTTGAAGGTAAATTTACTAAATTACAAATTGTCATTTTAATGCTCAATTTTTTAATGTAACTTAATGTTTGTTTTTATTTTAGGCTTGTCAATTACAAAATTAGTGGAAAGTTGGAAACACAAGGCTTTATTACTATTTAAACTTTTGTTATTAAGAAGAAAAGTTCTTATTTATGGGTCACCAGTTGGTGCTCTCTCAGGGGCTCTATTAACTCTCATATCCCTTCTTCCACGCTGTCTAGAATATGGATTGTCGCAATCTGCTAATGTTGTGTAAGTAATATATTTACTTCCTTGATCAATAAGAAACTACTAGCAAATTATGCCTCCTTTCATTAGGTGGAGAGACAATATAGGATGGATAAGAACCTCACCTAATCTATACTATATCCTGAGTATTTAATTATTGTTTCAGCCTGTTTTACCTAAAAAAGTAATTGTTATGATCATTACAGTTTTGGTTGAGGCCAATAACATGTAATGCATTTTTGGTAACTCTCAGTATTTAGTAATTCATGCGAATTGTTAGGTGATGTTTGTCAGATTGCTATCATAGATTGACTTTGTTACTAGTGGATGCCGAAAGGCTGGTAGTGATGCAGTGGGACAGTGCCTGACTGTAATCACAATCAGTTGTGGGTTGTGGCTCCCCCAACTGGGGGAGTGATTAAATATTAAAGTAAAATTATTTTCACTTCCTTGCCTTGGTAAAACAAAGTGCAGAGTTGAGTTCTACCACTCAACACATGAAGTCTCGAATTCGTTGGAAAGTGATGTACAGAATGTCTTGACATTATATATTTTCTATCTGCTATGCTATGTGGGATAAAATGTGTGAATCTAAGTATTATAAGTAGCAAGATCCTAAATGTATTATACTATAAAAAAATAATGCAAAATAAATAAATTGCCATAAGAGTTTTAATATCATTGAATAAGATTTGATTTCGCTAGAAGGTCTATGTCCACTGAAACATTAATTAATTCTATATGTTCACTGAAAAAATAATAAATACTTATATTTTACATATACATATGTATATTAGAAATAATGCTGATTTATTTCAGTCTTTCTAGACCACTATCACCAGTTTCTTCAGAAAAAGTAGATATTGTTGATACTAATACAAGTTTCTTTAATGGAACAAGCCAGTTAGATGAGGAACTGTCTCCTAAGGAAAGTGGTAATTTGATGGATGAAAAAGACAGAGTAAGTAGACAAAGTTTTGATGAATCCATATTGACAGATGTAGTTGACAGGCAGGAGCTTTCCACTGGTAGAGAGAAATGCCACAGCATTGGCGAAAAATATAAATCACAAAAATCTATACCAGAGGCACAACAAAGCCCTACAATGGCACGGGATATGAGTGTTGACGGCCTTTACAATTTGACTGGTCAAATTGATCAAACAGAATGTGGATTTCCATTGCCGCTATTTGAAGATGGTTACCTTTGCTTACCATATCTGTCTCTGCAATATTTAGACCTTCTTTCTGATACAGCTGTGAAAGGATTTGTTGTTGGAGCTTCTAATGTACTTTTTAAACAGAAAAGGCAATTGTTTGATGTGTTGGTAGAACTTAATGAAATGAGAATAGAGACAGCAGACCTAATTCTTAGACGGCAGTTGACCCTCAGTACAGAGGATCTTAGGTTTGCAGACCATGTGGTACGCCATGCATCAACGCAGGGTGACACCTGGATAAGGGACCAATTTGCTAGCTACTTAATATATTTAATGAGGACCTCCTTGTTACCAGGTATGCATCTATATCTAAAATATATGAATAGTTTTGTGCTGTTTTCATTGTTACCAAATCTTAATAGAAGGCCTGTATAGTTATAAAGTCCACTTTAGTACATTATGAATAATGAAAAATGCTGTGAAAATGACATAATAATTTAGTGTTTTCAAAATAATAAATTGTCAACTGTATGAAGGACCCTAAAGTTGCTGAAAGTTTAAATTATATTATAAATAATTATGTTAACTATATTATAAATAAATATATTATAGATGGAAGTCGTGAGTTGGAATCGTACAATGCTCAGTTTATGTCAGCATTTAAATCAACACCAGCTTATGACAAGTGGCTAAAGTCAACAAATGATGCAGACATTGAGGCTTTTATGAATCTTACACCCATGCATCCTTTTTCTGGCCAATTGTCTGTGGCTGACATGAAGTTAAAATTGGCGCAGTAAGTTTATTTTAGTATTTAGCAAATTGTGTTAATAAGTCACAGACAATCTAGTGTCAAGCCACCATGTTGACTTGTTCCCGCCCGAAAATCGAGACATAGCGTTTTGGATGGCGAACTTTACACCGCGGTTTGTATTACCAAAGCGGAAATGAAAAAAAATTAAATATATATTATCATTCCCCCAAGTAGGAATCGAACTTACAACTAATCGCATTTATAGTTAGTAGACACTGTCCCACTGCATTAATTAACCACTGTCGAAATATTGAAATTATTTTGTAAAGGTAATTAAAATACAAACTTTTATGTATTTATTTTGCGATCGTGGCGTGGCCGTGGCGCAGTGGGACAGAGTCTGACTGTAAACGCGATCGAATGTGAATTCGATCCACACTAGGGGGAGTGATTGTATTTAAATCATTTTCACTTCCTCGCTCTGGCAGCTTCACGCGTTTTATCCCGCATGGCAGGTTAGACAGAAAGTACCTAGTGTTACGACACTCCTTACTTCACTTTCCACCGAATTCAAGACATTGTGTGTTGAGTGGTCGAACTCGAGTCGAGTGACCAACAACTAACGGCTGTTCTCTATGAAGTATGTTTGTTCTAAAAAAAAATTTAACATTAGTTAAATATAACGAATGTGATCAGCACAATGTCCACAACGGAGGGCGGGCGCAAGGTGTCGGCGGCGGTGGCGAGCACGGGGCGGGCGGTGGCGAGCACCTCGCGCGCTGTGGGCGGCGCGCTGTCGCACGCACGCGGCGCTCTCTCGGGCTGGTGGAGCGCGCTCACTACGCCCGCGCCCGCCAACGCCGCCTCCGCCGACGAAGATGACGCGGAGGTGGCAGAGGTGGAGGTGGCCGACGCGGAAGTGGCAGAGCTGGTTGAGGTCGCCGAAGTTGCTGAAGTAGCAGAAGTGGCGGACAACAGAGCCCGAGATGCCGCCGCTGACCCCCCCGACAAACTCATAGAAGACGACATCAGTAATCTTAGTAAAATACAAGTCATTTGAAGTGTGATACTTGAATAGTAATTGTTATATATTATAAGTGTAGATTATTTTTGTGGATTTTAATAACTTTTTATCATTATATTATAATATTTTATTTATAATTCTTATGTTTTATTTTTTAAATTTTATTTGTATCAAGTTTAGTTTGTTTTACAGACGGCCAAATATTAAGATACAAAATGCTCTCATTGTCATATTTATATATATTGTTTTTAACAATAATTTTATTTGATTATAGTAATTATATAATCTATTTTTGTAATCATTATCTGCTAGTTACTTTGACAGTACTTATTTAGAATTATTGAAATTTAAAACTATTATAGGGGTAGACTGTAGCTTAATATTTATTTCCTTGCTTTCGCATCTATCTAATCTGATTTATAAATAAAAATGAGATTACATGTGAAATTTTATTTATTTATTTTAAATGGAAGCTTCTAGCTTTACTTTAATTATAAATATTGCCATATGACTTAGTATTTAGTAATAGGAGATTGTTAAAATATTGAAAGCGATTGCGTAGGTGTGAGAAGTTGTGTTATAGATATTGTTTATATATCAAACGTTCTTTCTATACATATTGAATATGTAGTAATTCAGCTTTGGTCTTTATATTTGGTGTGAAGAAAATTCAAGTGAAATCATATGTCTCATACTGTTTTGTTCATTCATGTAACATTTGCGTGCAATAAAAAAATAACGAAACGAATTATGAATATAAATTCGTACTTATATGTATGCGTGTTAAGTAAAGGCTAATTATTTAGAATACAGGGAACTATTAAGTGTAACAGTTGTGTGACAAGTATGGGCCAGTATGTTTGAAATATTTTAGTTGTAGGATTAATTTATGTAATGTAGACGCGTAGTAAAATTGCTCGTATCTTTAATTTGTGATCTCTAATATATACTTATTGTTGGTATTATAATGTATATTAAACAATTAATCTTATTTTATTTTATTCAATTTTCATCCTTTAATAAATTCTCGATTTATACATTTTTCTTAAAACTTGACACTTTTTTAAAGATTAAATTCTTTTATGATATACTCTAAATAGGTAGGCAAGTTACGCCTAGAAAAAGTATGGGATTTTTCATATAAGCCAAAAACAGGATTTGATCTATATTTGAATATTGTTTAGTGATGTAATATGGGTGAACACAAGAAGCATTTAGTAAAGTCATGTGTGATCTTGAATTGCATTTATTTGTATTATCTATATAATAATAAAATTGCTTATCGTGACACTTAATAGCTGGTATGACTAATATATCTACATATGAATTAGACTCCACATAACAATGATAACTGTTTGCGAAAACAGTAAGCTTAGAGCCTATTGTTATAAAGAAAATATTAAGTACAAGGTCACTGTTCGAAATCGCCGCTAGGTAACTTTCTCAAGTACTCGTAGCCGTGAGTGCGCGTGCGGTGCGGCGTGCGGTGCGGCTCCAGCGCGGCCAGTGTGCGCTGTAGTGCGAAGGCGGCGCGGGGCAGCTCACACGGCCGAGTCGGGCTCGTGCCACGGCGGGTCGCAGTCGAGCGCATCCTGCCGCCAAAGCGCGCGCAGTCCCTCGGACGCGCCGCGCGCCAGCAGCCGCAGGTTGTAGGGTTCCATCATGTTGGAGATGGAGCCGTCGCTCGCGTCGCGCCCGCCTTTGCCCTCCGGCAGCAGGTCGAAGTCGGCGCCGTCATCCGACGCGTCCGAGCGTGGCGAGAAGTCCGTGCTGGTCGTGCCGTCGGGCGGGCTCACGTCGTCGCCGGCGACGCGTGGGCGCGCGCTTTCGCTTTCCGGCATTACCAGCGGCGCGCACTCGTCGTCGCTGGGCGGCGGCACTAGCTTGTCCTTGAGCCAGGTGAGGCGCTCCGCGGAGCCCACGTGGCGCAGGACGTCGGCGGTGCGACGCAGACTGCGTAGCTTCAGATCGAGCACGGGCGAATGCGCAGGCGAGGGCGCGGGCGAGGCGGCCACGAGGCGCGAGGAGTCCTCGACGGAGAGAGAGCGTGCGGCGAGGCGCGCGTCGGCGGCGGCGTCGTCGGCGAGGCGCAGCGAAGAGGGGCGGTCGCCGGGGCGGCGCGCGCGGCGAGGGCGGGGGCGCGCCACGAACGAGATGGGTGCATCCTCGGTCTCTACGCTGAAGCTGACGACGGGCGCGCGCACGTCTCTGCTCTCGTCTGAAAGCAAGGCGGCGATGAGGCGGCGCGAGGCGGGACGCGCGCCGTTGTGGCGTCGACCCGCCTCTCGAGAGACACGCAGGAGAAATAAAACGAACTTTCGATTCAAAACGTTTATTCATAACTTCAGTATTAAAAAATCTATCTACGGAATGATAAATGGAATTCTAAGAGAGGGGAGGGGTCTATTTTTCTGATATGTACGCTTCTATCAGATCTGGCACAATCTAGAGTCGTATACGGCTAAGTACAAAGGCATAAGATAGACTACAATATATAAGTATTCCTAACGACAGCCTTAACATTTCAAAATTATTTTTCCAAAACTGGATACATTTTAAACAATAACTTTTACACAAATTAGGACTTTCTTGCTTAATAATGTCTACGAAAATGTACAACATGAATAGTTAAGTACGTCACGTTTCCATATTTGGAACAGTAAAGATAAAAACTCACAATAAAAAGTTGTGAACAAATATACGTGTTAATAAAAACTTGTAATGGCACATTTAGATCCTTATAATTAGTGACACGTGTTTATCACAACCGGGCGCGGGACAAAGGGTGCACAGCCAAAACAAATAGTCTTAAATTTATTATTACAGTCTAAATTATTGCAAGACATTAGGAATGATAGACAATCAATTGTATAATTATATTAAGCTATTAATCTCAAATTTAGCTGTTGTAATTATTTATATAGGAAATATTAGTAAGTACCACTAATCAACGTATCAATTGCAGTACGAATAACGTTCTACGTTTCGCACCATTTACAGAAAAAAGTTGCGAGAAAAATTTAATACTGCGTATGTGACATGAATAGCGCAACTTTGTTCTTAAAAGGGTACATTTTTAAATGTAATATATATATATATATATATATATATATATATATATATATATATATATATATATATATTTATATATTGCTTAAAATAAAATAATAATTTTATGATACTAATATGGATAAATTAACTAATAATAATTATAACATAAGATATGCGTATCTACAACGGCAGATTGAGATCTTGAACGTAAGTCTCCGATTTATCACTTTACCTAACGTTAATTATAGTATACAAACAACCATAAATTTAAATGATTAATCTCAATAAAGCCTCTAAAAATATGGCAGACAACAATGTAATAGTGCAATTCAAAAGGCTTACAAGCGTAAAGTACATTTTATGTACATTTGTGAAAAAGCTTTTTGAGATATTTTGTTATGAAAGCATTACTAAGCTAAATTAACATTTCATGTACAATGCTTTTCAAAGAAGTTTTAAATTCAGTTGTAAATGAAACTAATTAATATGAAATTAATAAAGTATTTGACTACTTAAAAACATTCTTTACAAAAATTTTCGGCAAAAGCTAATATAATGAACAAATTCAACGTCTTTTCAAATTTTGTAATAAATATATAAATAGAGATAGTCAAATACTCAACTTCTCTACAACTCTAAAAATAGTTTTTGTTATATTTCAAAATAAATAATTGATAGTTTGGATATGATCGCCAATATTACAGGAACACGTCATCGGAGAGGTTAACGATGACGTGTTCAGGGCGCCGCTCGCCGTCCTCCGAGCCGCTGTGCGAGGAGGTCGAGGGGGTGCCGGGGCGGTGCGGGGGGGCGGCGAGGGCGGACGACGCAGAGGGGGTCTCGCGGATGGTGCGCAGGGCCTCACCTGGGGGCGGGTTAGCGGAGGGCGCGGAGAGCGCAGTGGGTGCGGGGAGGGCGGAGGGCTCCGATTGCAGGACGTCTTCCATGGCCTCCTCGTTTAGGGTTTGTAGTGCACCGCATATCATCTGTTCCTCCAATGTAACCTAGAAATATGTATGTTTAAAACGTAACGTAATCATTTAAGTTACATGTAAAGTCAGTACGAACAAGCATGCCATCCTTAACAGGTACATGCAAGCGGGCTGGATATGATAGATATTATTAACGGCATAATTGTGAGACTACCTAATTTTTCTACGCTAAATTGTAGTAAAACTTGATGTCATATACTACAAATATATGAATCGAGTACTTTGAAGAAACTGTAATCGATATGAATTTATTTCTACCTAATTAACTATTGTGATATATGAATTTCAAAGGAAATTGAAACTTGTAAAAAATATTCAAACGATACAAGTGCATTGTGTCTAATAAACGTTAACATGTTGGTGATAACATTTTTATAAAACACTTCACCTGATATTCCGCAAATGGCTGCAAATATAAAAAATAAATAAATATTGAAACATAATATTATAATTAATTGTAAAGAAAGGAATTATCTTTTTAGCATATAACTAATATTTACATAATTTAAGTATGTACTATAGGTGAATTCAAATTCCGAATAAATATTTCATTGATATATTCATGCAAAATTTCACACTAAAATTGAGAAATGAAAAAACTCGAGCCTTTATTGAGCACTATACTATTATAGCAGAAATATTTGTGCGAAAGTGACGATATGTGCAATGTTGTAAGCAACTTCAGGCTTTATCCCACATAGCGGGATAGTTAGAGACAACCTAGAGTTTTTCCGTTGACTGTTGAGTGCTTTATTTTACCAGAACGAGGAAATAAGAATATATTCTATATATTCTATAATCATTCCTCCGAATGGAAATCGAACGCACAACCAATTTTGTTAGCAGTTACACGCTGTTCCCGTGGGCTACGACGGTGTCTTATTATAAAATATATAATATAAAATTATTTTAAAATCACCTGTTTCTCGACATTTGAGGGGCGTGGCCGCTGGTGTTCTATCCCCGATCTCGGTTTTACGCTATCTGGTTCCGATTCGCTCACTTTATCGGTAGCGACTGTTAATATAATTATAATTATTTTAAGATAAATACATTACAATTTTGCTTCATTCTTAATACAAAATATTATACATTATAATTTTTTTTATGTGTGAATTGTGACATAGACAAAATCATAACAGAGATAAATTGGATGATTATTTCTAATAACACATTATTGTTATACAATGAAACAGGTACAAACCGGTGAGTGTGGGAGCGTTCAATGGCCCGTTCGCTTCCAATTCGCGTAAATTCATTATGAGCATCTTAAACAGTTCCCAGTCACCGAAAGGTAGATCTAAGATCTGTAATGATCATAAATTATAATAGCATTATATATTGTTATTTTTTTATATTCCTTTTATGTGTGATTTATTAAATGCTTAAAATGTTACTCTATTGTTATATAGATTAGTAGTTATTGTAGTGGTATATTTTAAATTATATCGTTAACAACATCTTGTATAAGTTTTGAGTGTTTTGGTTTCAAATATATTAATATCACAAAAATTTAAATTGAAAATTATTAAAATAATTATAATTAAATGCATAAAGCTTAATTTGTGATAAGTTAAACGTTATTTCATTAAATTTTTATATTTAAAATAAATAATTGGAAAGCCGAAGGTGAAGAATATAAAAATAGAAATTTAGTTTATTATAAAACAGCCATCTCAAGTGATAAAAGTAAAAAATCTTCGGAGTATATCGACCAATAATACAATAGTGTTTAAAACACAACACGCAAAATTTATTGAATTTGAGTTCTATATTCAAAGACAATATATGAAAATAAAAATATGAAAATAGAACTATGCCAAATTGGATCGTAGTTACAACACTTTTGTTTTATCACTTTATTAGCGTGATATACAATCTGACAAACAAATTATTTTCGATTTCTGAAAACCCTATAGTTTCAAATGGGCTATTCAATTTGAAATAGGTGTTATTTACCGGCTTGAGGTCGTTAAGCCGGCAGACGGCTAGCACGAGGCCGCACACGCGGTGGGCCTGCAGCGCCGCCGCCGCCGCGCCGCCGCCGGCGCCCAGCGCCGCGCGCGCCACCGCGCACACGCGCTCCACGCTCAGCGACGACAGACGCACGCTCGATGCGTCACCCTGCAACACGCACACATCAAGGTTGACGTTCGACACACATGTGTTCATTAATTATTTACTTAAATAAAGAAAAGATTTGCTGAGAATTTATTTATTTATACATATTTATATGCTATATCTAAGAAAAAATAACGTAAGCTATGTACGTTATTTTTTCTGTTAAATAGCAACAGATACACTTTAAAAAACTACACAATGTGACCAAATATTAAGATGTTACTAATATGATGTTAACTTGAATATGGCACGGATTTGGAATACTTAAAAAGAATGTGAATGCATTTGCTATAATATTAATACAATTAGATAAATTAAAACAACTAAAATATTTTGGTCTCCCTAAGAAATTATTTATCTATAAATATTTAGTACTCAAATGAGGAAATATTTAGATTTTGCATAGTAGGATCGATTTTCTATAATCACTTACCAATCCCGGAAAGGCAGTCCGCAAAAGAACGGCTGGGTTCACAGCGATGGCGGGGATTAACGCCGACGTGTGTTCTTGTATCTGGGTCTGTGGTTGCGTCTGAGTCTGTGTCTGCGATTGAGAATATGAATTCCAGCCCGTCCATACTGTTTGTGACATCATTGTGTTTGACACTGGTGGCGCTGGGTTGTTGATAATTTTTGGCTGCAATAATTCGTTTGAAATTTGAAAAAAAAAAACGGTTTCACGCTTCTCGCATAGAAGATTAGTTAGAGACAATGTAGTGCCAAGACACTCTGTTTTCATATTAAACATCTAATAATATAGGATTAAAATATGAAACTTAAAAGTATAGCTATATTACACATGCTAACCCTTATATTAAAATCAATAACTTTAGTACCGGTTTTTTATGGAATGTCTTGGAATGTGGCTGTCTGGATGTTTGCGGCCATGGCGTTGACCCACTCGCTACTATTTCTTCCTCCATACCCGATTGCACTTGCTCTTCTAAAAAAAGAAAAAAAAAATGATTTTGTTACTAGGTAAGCATAAGTTGAATATTAAAGTTATGTTTAAAACGTTAAATATGTTATTACACTGTTCAAATATTATATTTAATATATGTTACTTAAATGTATTATTTGCAAATTTAATTAAATATAAATTCTATTGCAAGAAATAAAGCAATCAAAAATCAATTGTCTGTGAGGGATTTGTTGATTTTATTTATTTTAAACTAATAATTCTATTCAACAGATGGCGCTGACTTTGTCACTAAAGACTTATTATAAAATCACTCACTCAACCCAAAGTGTATTTTCTTTTGTTAACGTGATCTAATAACAGGACATAAAATATAATAACACCGACAAATATCATTATTTTTGCGTCATAATTAACAAACAAATTCACGTACCTTTGATAACCTTCTTTATATACGGATCAAGGTTAATAGTGAAGGGTAGGAATATCTTGAGGTCTGCTGCGGTGAGCGTGGCGCGGTGGAAACTCAGGAACACCTCCAGCTTGCGTTCATCGCGGTCCAGCTCCATTAGCGTACTAGCTTCACGTAGGCCGCCTATTAGAGGTTTCACCCTACAAAAAAATTATATATTTTAATCCATGTTCCTTGTTAAATATTCATGTGTTTTATTAAATATATTTTTAGGTTTTATTAAGTATTCATAGCGATGCAATCATTTTCTTAACATATTAAATAACTTATTCAGGTTAAACAATGTGTAGACGTAATAAAGGATATTATTTTAAAAGAGGAGAATCAGGTTGTCAGTGAAAGTAAAGATATTTGTCTTTCCGTTTTAGTCTACGAAAAAAGTTAATGCATTAAAATAATATATACAAAAATAAATAGCCAATGATGAACAAAATAAACAATAAAAGATTATGACGTGAAAATGACAGCGAAAGAGTGTGAGAAAGAGTGTGTCTTACTTTTCAAATATATTTTTAAGAGATGTAGTATCATCAATGTGTTCCTCATAGGTCTCATGATGGTAAATGATCCAGGATGTCCGGAACGGCCACTGTTCCGTCAAATTTACCCATGAGGCTAATTGATACCAGTTGAATTCTATTTGGAATGCTTTGAGTAAACGACCTGGAAGAAGAATGCAAACAAATTTTAATTATTTAATTAAATTAATAAAATAAAGATAAATTATATTTATATATAAAATATTATACTAATAACAAGCAGTAACAGCTTGATAGAGAGATTAACTGTTTTTATGTTGAAATATTAAGGAACAAAGTACATCATTTATCACTAAAAATAAGTTTTATTTTACATACTTAACTATCAAGTAATAGCTGTATATTAATTTAACCGCATTTACAAGTGATTAAAGATAGGCAAATTTTATAAAATCTAAAGGAGCAAATATAATGTAATTTATTATACAATAACTAAAGTATGTACGCACCTGTAACATATAAAACGTTCATCAGCCGCCTCATACTGCGAGGGTTGACGTCGCTAAAGTAATCATCCGTAAGCAGCACGCGTCCGAGGTCGGCGGCGCCGGCGGCGGGCGCGGGCGCGCGGTGCAGCCCCGACGCCACCGACGACGCGACCGAGTCGGAGGCGCGCAGCCCCCGCCGCTCCCCCCGCGCCGCCTCGCCCCGCACCTCGGCGCGACCCTCCCCGCGCCCGCCCTTGATGCGCTCCTGGCTGGACATCAGCTCGGAGGTGGATGACAAGCGACGTGCAGATACCTATGATATTATTTTAAAATATATAACGCACTGATAGTTTAATAATTAATCATGTTAAATCATGTATCAAAGTTTTGGATATCAGGATATTTGCTATACTTGAAACTTTTTTCCCACTCTCAAGCTTTATCACATAAAGGAGGCTATTATGGGTCAGAAAGTACTCTGAATTCATGTTCAAGACTGTTCGTTTTACGCCAACTACTATTCCGTCCGATTTCGAAGAATGGAGAAATGGAAATAATATTTTTTAAATAAATTCATTTTAACAAAGCGACGATGATAAATATCTTAACTTACTGATCTCTGCAGGGACGTGCTAAAGTCATCAGTGCCCAATGCTTGAAACCTCCTGGCCGCCGTCTGCTGGGCAACTTTAACGCGGCGCAGCGCAGAATTTTGCAAGTAAAAGGGAAGCTGCACCATGTTGCGTAAATAGTCCCACCCACCGATATTGCTTTCCGACAACGCACGACGACTATTTATTTCTACTGCCTGGATATTGTATTGTAAAAATATTATTTATAATGCTATATTACACGCTTAAAGTAATTAGTAAATTTGAATATTTTTTATAAAAAACTAGACAATAATACAACAAAAAAAAATTATTTTCATATAACGTCAAATACATTTTATAAAGTTTTAACATTTCATATGTAACATGCGACATCAAAGGCAACTGTATAAATAAATGCTAAAAATAACAGCAAATTTAAAATAAGACCGATCATGCAAGCACACGATATACGATAACATCGATCGCAATACGAGTAAGTCGATAGTCACAACATTGACTGCCGTCTAACGGTTACGGGACACACCCAACACTTAACTAACCTCCATCCAAGCAACCTGCGCATTTGAAATGTAATGAATTGCCAATTATTTTTTATATCACAATAAATCATCATAAATTATCTGTGTTAAATAGTTAAGTTCCATATATAATAAATTATAATTAAACCGTCCTATAGCTTGCACGAATACTCGTAAAGTAATTAAACTTTGATTATCAATAACAGTTATGATTTAATGTCATTGTTTACTAATTACTAATTTAACTAATTTAGCCATTTTATTAATAAAAATGGTCTCGTTGTCGAAAGAAATCAAACAGTTAATAAATTATGGTATTTATACTACGTATAAAGAAACAAACGGACCTTGCTGATAATATGAGGATCAATAGCCAACAACAGTATGAAGGGGCTCTTAGGATCGGAGCAGAGGGCGTGTACGGCGTTTAGCAGCGCCAAAACCTTCTCTTGTTCGCAGCTGTCCAAAGCGTCTACGACGACTACTAAGCGAGTTTGTTGGCCGGTAAATGCATCTAGGCATGATACCTGCAATAATATTAGATTGTTAGAGCTAATAATATTCTACATAATTATGTAGTCGCTGGTGTGAAAAAATAATAAAAAAATAGACAGAAGATAGAACAACAATAAAAATAATGGGATAAAATAAGTGTTTTAAGATTTGTCAATATTTTTGAAGTATATTTTTTATGCGTGAATAAACGAATAAGACCATGATATTCGTACAAAAGAAAAGCCAACAATAATGAATGAAGTTGAAAATAATATTTCAATACTAGTATTTTTATTGATTATTTATATGATATACGTTGACTGATAAACGGGAACTAGCCACAATAGAGGTCGCAAGACGCAGAGAGTGGGAAATTAGAAATGAAAAATAAATAAAATTGATCGATTCATTTATAGAATATTCAGAAGAAAAGTAGTATGAACTAGTCATTATATTAATTGCATTAAAAAGAGGTACAAACGAAGATCGAAGTTTACTGAGAGCGAGGTAGTAAGGTAGATGGTACTGACGGTGTGCGTGAGCGCCTGCACCTCGGGGCGCAGCGCGGCGGCGTGCGCGCGGTCGCGGCGCAGCGCGCGCGCCAGGCGGGCGAGGCGCGCGCGCGGCGGCAGTGCCAGCGCGGCCAGCGCGCGCCCGCCCGCGTACAGGTTGGCCAGCAGCACGGCGCCCGCCGCCGCGCATGCGCCCACCACCAGCCCGTGGCGCACGTCGCGCCGTCTGCGGGGCGTTCAGTATTCACTCATTACTTTTTTATGTTCAATAATTTTAATTACTGACTTTGATTGATACTGTATTGTGATTTATGTTATATGCATTTTGTGTTTTAGATTTACTTCAATTACTAGTTTAAGATTAATTTACAAAACTTTAACACAATAAGAAATTCTTCTCAATACATTACTCGGATATATTGGGATAAACTAAACAATGCATAATTTTTTAAAAATTACTTACGTTGGGTCTGTTTCACCGTCGATGAGGTATATAATCAGCACCGAGAAGCCAACGAGTACACATAAGAAACTTAGCTCAAACGTGATTATATGTGGGATACAACACGCCCGACGCCACCTAGAAAAATCACGGAGACATAAGATAAAATTATAAATTCGTAGCGGGCGTGAATAATTCTATAACGTAAAAATGCTAACTTTTCAGGGCAATCATTTTAAGTTTTACTATCGTCTTTAGTAAAAGAATTATTTAATAATTCTCATTTAGTTCTGCTGTAGAATAGATTGCAATTTATCAACTTATTCAGGTATTGCACAGAAGTCACGTATTTTAAAACTTTTAGCACAATAAAATGCAACATCTTTTAATATACATCAGAAATCTTAAACAATTAGATATGACATTATCGTCTCTATCTATCTCTTTTCTTCACAAGTACCCCTGCCACACTCACTTCCAGCCCGACGTGGACGACACGGGGCGCGGCCGGAAGGCCCTGGCGAGGCGCGTGCAGACGCGCCCGTACTGACACTCGAGCGCTTCGGCCAGGCTGCCTATCATTTGTACCACCATTGCTTCACCTTCTTGCCCTGCACCGCCTTTCATGCCTTCCGTAAAATGGAATCTAGTTTGGATAAGCAAATGTAAGTAAAGTTAGTATTGTCAGCCTTATGGAACGCTCAGCTACGATCAGCTTGAAAGGCCGTTCTGCTGCAAAGAATCTAAAATTAACCTGAACCTCAGCAATTGCTCTTTAAAAACATAATTTATAAAAAATATTACATAATAAAAGTTTTTAAAAAATTACTATTTTTCCTAGTATATTTTAACTGCATTTAATTCTATAACGTATATTTAAGTTTCACAGACTTAAAGAACAAAAATATACATTTTCTAAAGAATCCATAAATTAATTGTTAATCAAACCTAATAGGGGTGGCGGGTAACGCTCGTGGGTCATCAGGGCCTGGCGGGTGACAGAACACGACCTGCAGAAACAGCAGTAGCGAACTAAAGCGTCGACCTAGTGCCGCTACCATTCCGCCCGCCCACCACCACTCATACCTATGGATTAATTATTAAAATAGTTATATACATACGCTCTATTCTATATTTGCTACAAAAAATATATAAAGTAATTAAAAATCAGGGTTAAATACTTCGTAGTGTATTTTTTTACAAAAAATACCTATGACAAATAAAACTTTATATATAAAGTCAATATTTTAAAAGATATACAAACACTTACTTATTACCAAGATACCAGAGCATATAAAAGATCAAGTATAGCAAAGCGAATAGCGCAAACAGCACCGCGAGTGCGATGTAGGGCGGCGTGCCCGCTATGGCGGCGATGGCGGCGGCCGCCAACGCCACGTGCCACGCGCCCCACGACACCGCCCACGACCACGCCCACCCCGTCTCGCTCCACTGCCGAGCGAAATTCTTCATTTCCTCTGAAAAATGTTTTTTTTCTTTAAATAATAGTAGGATAGTCGTTGATAACCTGGTGTCAAGACTTGGATTGAATTCCGCCCGAGATCGACATTGCGTATTGAGAAGCGAACTTAACGCCGCGTTATATCTCACCATAACGGAGGAATAAAAAGAAATTCTAAATATAATCATTCTTTGGAGTGGAAATAGAACCCATAACCAATCGTGTTCACAAAGGTTTTAATGATCTCACATTTTTATAGGTTGAGCTTTTTAAACTTTGCCAAAACACTTTTAAAAATATCTAGAAGAAGTAGAGGTACTTCCTCTAGGCGGCAGTTTTAGTACTATTAAATGTTTACATAATTTTATCTAGGGTTACACTCGTGGCGTCGAGGAGTAAGATGAGGCTTTAGTGGGTATAAGGCTTACAATAAATAAAGATCTAGGAATATTTAATTAAATTGTACTTGCTGACTATTAAAATCAATATATATATTTTTAAAATTTTCATATTCGTTTTGACTTTGACAGCTAAAAATAAACCATATTCAAATAGTTTTCAATGTGTTACAATAAAAATTTATAATCTATTAATCATAGAATGTCTTAATAAATAAACATTAATCCATATTTATTAAGCGTAAGGTTTGGCAAGTTTTCAGCTAATTTGATCACGAGTTAAGTCGTGATACAAGCGAATTGGCGGAAACAAATATGTGTTATAAATAATTGATATAGAAGCTCTCGTTTTGCTTACATAATTACGTGATTTAAATACAGATTAGATTTATTAGTACAGTAATCTTTTTATAACAGGGTTCTTCTTTAACTCGTTTTCACACAAGCCTAGGCTAGGCTCAGTCTCACATAATACGGATATTCTCATATAACGCGGGGAATAAAGATGCAATAAAGCTGTTATTGAAATTATATATTTCGTTCATAATGTCGTTATATTTCGTTCATAATGTCGTTATATATTTCGTTCATAATGTCGTTATATATTTCGTTCATAATGTCGTTTCTTTTAATATCCGATTTAGACTATTTTAAATGATTCATTCATATATACATGAAGACGCGTTAAATGAGCATACTCTTACAACCTGTTTTTTTTACGCGGACCCAATCTACCGTGTTATTGGGGGGGACTTACTATACACTCAAATTTAAAGTAATATTCGAACAAATGACATTTTAGTTAAATACAAGTATCTGAAATTCTCGTTAATTTTTACAAAAAAAAAGGTTAATTTTTTTATTCTAAAGTTACATATATGTATTATATAGTATTTTTTATATATATATATATATATATATATATATATATATATATATATATATATATATATATATATATATATATATATATTCTTTTGCATAGATTAATAAATTATATTATATTCTATTCAATTATTAGAATACCTATGTACTTCGCTAATAGCAGTAAGAAAGCTCAATAAATAAAAATAAACTTATATTACATATTTACCTTTAAGTTTATTAAGCAGAAAGGACTTCCCCGATCCCCACCTGGCATATAGCCCCACGGTGATGGGCACGGAGAGGCTCGGTTCCGACAGCATATCGGCGAGCGCGGCACTGTACAACTCGTAACCGAGCATGTTCTCATTATCCTCATTAGTATTTAACTTTCTGGCACCGAATATTTGTCCCAATATCGTTTTGTTGTAACTCATGTCTATATTGTATGGAGTTTCATTCATTTTATTAGGTTTGTAGAGCAGCTGGCTGTTCTTTGGATTTCGAAGAAGAATTTCGACTATTTGCTGGAAAAAATATATAAATTTAAAATTACTAACACCCAAATTGGTCGTTTATATGTGGTCGTCAATGAATTATTTTAACATATACAAATTTATCTATTAAGTAAACAAGAAGCAACTATTTTCCTTATATGCCCCTACAATACAAGTGTGGTGCAGGTTGTACCTTGGAGCGCGCCCGCATGGCGACGTGCAGCGCGGTGTCGCCGCGGTTGTCAGCGGCGGCGACGCGCGCGCGTCTCTCCAGCAGCAGCGCGACCATTTCCGCGTTGCGCGAGCGCACCGCACGGAGCAGTGCTGTGTCACCGCTCTGCGCACATATAAACATACTCTTTTCTTATATATATATATATATATATATATATATATATATATCCGAATTGGACATATTGTGTGTTGGGCCCACCACTCAACACCATGCTTTGTTTTACCAGTGTGGGCAAATAAAAACCCTTTAATTAATTTAATTTCCCGAAAGAAATACAAACCATCAATTAATTGGGTTTACAGAAACAGTCTCACTGCGCCACGATAGCGATTACATACAATAAATAGTAAATATTTTTCATAAATTTTAAACAGAGCACACAAAGTAAAATTTTATACTACATATAGAATACTATAATACTATATATATATATATATATATATATATATATATATATATATATATATATATATATATGTGTGTGTGTGTAAAGAAAAAAATTGAAATATTAAAAATTTGATATTATGTCTTATAAATTATTTAAGATTGTTTATGGATATATTATATGAATTAACTTACATTTGTGCAATGTTCTAGATCTGGATTAGATGCCAGAAGAAGTTTAAGTATGGCCACATGGCCTTTTTCCACGGCAGTGTATACTGGAGTTTTCTTCTCTTTACCCGGCAAGTCAACATCCACGTGTTTTTTGAGTAAAGCTTCTACTATGTTCTTATAACCACCTTTCACAGCATATATTAGAGGTGTGTCTTTGGAATGATCCTGCAATAATAAAATCTATATAATAAACATCAATAAAGGTTTTATTAGTATTTTTCATTAATAACTGCGTATTAATATTGACTATTTTTAAAGTGTTATTCCACACTTAGGATTAGAAAACATTATTGAAAAAACGTATAAAAATTTGAACGCAGCGGGATTCGAACCCGCGCCTCTTGAATACCGTCCAAGCGCTCTGACCGCTAAGCCATGCGTTCTTATACGTTTTGATACAACTTATTTATGTGGTTAGCACCTCTTTAGAGAGATTTTTACAAATTTCTACTACTTAAAGATTATTAAGAAATAATCGTTTAACAAGAGAGATTGCTATTTTATTTTAATATTGACTATTTTTAAAGTGTTATTCCACACTTAGAATTAGAAAACATTATTGAAAAAACGTATAAAAACGCATGGCTTAGCGGTCAGAGCGCTTGGACGGTATCCAAGAGGCGCGGGTTCGAATCCCGCTGCGTTCAAATTTTTATACGTTTTTTCAATAATGTTTTCTAACTGCGTATTACTTTGGTCACTGTTATTTAACAAAATTCCTTGAATGAAGAGGTCACTTTATAACAAAAAGAGTAACAAAATAACGAAACAATAGTTTACAAGCATAAAATTCAATTAAAGTTTTGAAACTTTGTGATTTTAATGAATACAAATATATAACATGAATATGAACATAAATAGTACAAAAACAAAGTGATTCGTCATAGAGTTTTGTTTCAAAATCAGCATTTAGTAAAATAAAAGTATTTAAACTTTGAAAAAAAAACCAGTTGAAGAGAAAAAACAACAAAAGGCTTTGTTTACCTTAGAATAATTGTCTTTTAAAGAAATGATCGAAAAAAAACTAAAATAAGATGGAGACATAAAAAATTTGGGGCAATCATAACACCTGAAAAAAAACTTAGGCGCGGGTATGAATCCCGTTGCGTTTAAACTGTCATAGACAAGACTAATAATAGTAAATAAG
Organism: Dryadula phaetusa; assembly: GCA_032432895.1. NCBI lineage: Eukaryota > Metazoa > Arthropoda > Insecta > Lepidoptera > Nymphalidae > Dryadula > Dryadula phaetusa. The sequence continues at coordinate 1,162,267 of JAOYRS010000027.1, forward strand.
TCTAAGGTAGTACGCGCACAATATGAAAAAGCTTGTTGATTATGTTGATAAGTTCTTTACAACTAAAGAAGTGCCTTTCCATAGGTACGAGAAAGAGTGATATATATGATCTTGACGGGTGTAGAAAAAGACATGAAAAAACTTGCCTTTATCGATGGTAATGCAAATTATCGAACAACATGGCGCCTCAAATTAAATAAGAGCCGACTCAACGTAACGGGGCAATGCGAGGAACAAGAAGAAAATTAGTTATGTCAAAATAATTAAAATGATATTTTATTAAATTAATGATACTTTATTAAATATCCATCGTTAAATTTGTTATAACGAAAATTTATGAGCACATCATATTTACCAGAAAATTTGTGACAAATTAATGACTTTAATTTATTGAGTGAAGCGTCAAAATTGGCAACCTCTCGTATCGCTCAAGGCTGCATGACGCCTCACATCATATTTGATATAAATGATTTATTAGCCTGAGAGTATACTAGTATTTAATAATAATTACAGTAGAGTATAGTTCGGTTAATCGAGTAATTAACTGGACTATTATGTGTTGTTAGGCTTAAGACTTTTTTTTAAAGTTTATTGAAAATTATCAGATGACTCATTTTCTTAAATACATGTATAAAGTTATTTGTTCGGGGTATAAAGTTATATGTCCAGGTAATCGAACATCCGGACCGGATAATCAAGAATATACTGTGTAAATTTCATGATATTTCGTCTTTTTATAGTTTTAAATCCTATTATTGCATAAGTTTAATTAACAAAGTAACTTACCTGAACATTAATATAAGCTCCTGAACTGATTAAAGCTAGTGCGATATCATAAAAGCCTTCTTTGCAAGCGATCGCCAAGGCGGTGCATCCATCTTTGTCTAAGGCGTTAACATTGGGCTTGTGTTCCAAGAGCATTTGGACAATTTCAAAGTGGTTACCTGTGTAAATTTTAATACATTAATTTATAACTTGTAATACATGAATTTTATTTTAGTTTAAATCTGTTCGATATTTGTTTTTATTTCGTGCTTTCGTGTTTTCGTGCTTTGTTTTCATTACGCGGTCCTTGAAAACATCTTAAAACATAAAAGAAATTTGTTACTGTAAACAAAATAAAATCAAAAGGTACGATATTAAAGCTACAGGGTAAAATTAAAAATAGTAAATGACTACAATTAAAATCAAAAATACAATATGAAATATTTCTGTTTGTTGTTCGATGGCAGGCGGCTCTTTGTATAAAGTGGTTTGAAAATCTTGGCCGACAACCAAATTTAGCGTCTGTCACTGAACTGTCATGACTAAATGTTGTTTTGCTGGAACGTCAACAACAAAATTGTATTCTTTTGATATTTGGCATCCGGCGTAGCCTACGCGCCTGTCTGTTTATCTAATGTCATTTATCTCAATCCAAACCAACGTTTATATTAAACGATCATAATGATATCGATTAATATTCTAAATAGGTCAAGGTAGTTAAAAATTTCTTTATATCAAAACTTCTTGTAATCATATGCTTTTAAATAAACTAGCTGTAAATTTAACAATATTATATATAAGTACGCTTGTCAACTATTTTAAGGTCTAATATTGTATTTTCTCTAGTATTTAATTAATATACAAACCTTTCCTATATTAAAATAACAAGTGATTTAAATTAGATATACGAATTGCATACCATGCGTAGCTTGCAAGAGCGGCGTCCAGCAGTACATGCCGGCGGTGTTCGCGTCGGCACCGGCGCGCAGCAGCGCGGCGCAGGCGGCCGCGTCGCCCGCGCGCGCCGCCCACGTGAGCGCAGACGTCGCGTACTTGTCGCACGAGTTGGGGCGCGCGCCCGCCGCCAGCAGCCGCGCCACCACCCCGCTGTGCCGCCGCCCCGCTGCCCACACTAACGAGCTGTACACGATACAGGCATCATTGTTTTAATACATTTAAAAAACAGCTTCACGGTTTATCCCCCATGGCAGGGTAGTCAGAGAACCAAGAAAGTGTTCACAGCTTTCCGCCTAAAAACTAGACATTGCATGTTATGTGGCGGAACTCAACACCGAATAAATATTACTTATTCAATTTTTTTTTATCTACAATAACATAACAGCAATCTAAACAAAATAATTGCAATTTAAGTCATAATAATTTTAGCGTGGTGCCCGGCAAGAAAACTTTATTTAAATTAGCTCATTAGTATGGGTACAATACCCATTGTATAATTACAAGCATATTTACGTATTGTGCGTTTTAAGAAAACTCTGACGCACTATACCAGTATGATGTTATGTTAATTAGCTTATTTATACTGCATATTAATTCCGTGATTCATCTTAATTTTCAAATACTTAAGACATTTTTATAAGGTCACGAGCATTTGTAACAGGAAAAACATAAAAATATTGTAAAATAGCTCTATTAATATAACAATAATACTTATTTAAATACAAGTGAAGTTAGTGACATTTTTACAACCTATACATTGTGGCACATAATAAAATTTTAAAAAGATGTACAATATATGCTAGTAGTTATGTGGTAACATCATTATATTTTTATATTACTTGATATTATAGTTTCCGTGTGCATGGACGTCAGCTCCTTTCTCAAGAAGTAATGCGACAATTTCTTCATGACCTTTGTATGACGCCCACATGAGAGGAGTCCATCCACCCTGTAAATGGAAATAACTTTAAATATAATTACAAATTTTAATTGTAAAATCTTATCATCGTCATCGTATAAATTTCTATGTGACATCCAAAAGCAAGTGCAAAATTACTAGTATAAAATTTGGGAGAGTAGGAACTAATTCTATTTGTGATTTACATATAATATTTGTTTTTAGCTTCACGCTCTTATCTCTCATTGCAGGATAGAAAGGAAGTAACTAATGTTAAGACTATTCGTACTCTGTATTTCGCCGAGTTGGAGACATTGCGTGTTGAGGGGCAGAACTCAATGCTGCGCTTTGTCTTAGGAGCGAGGAAGTGAAAATAATTCAAATAATCGAGGGATATCCAATTTTATTTGGTATAAATGAATAGTGGCTTTTCAGAACATGATTTTTACATTTGGTTATAGGTACGCCTATATTACCTAAACATGAATAGCATCCAAGTCTTAAAATACTTCGATGACGTATCGCGACCATGTATTTGTTATCGTTATATTATTAAACAATCTAAAAATATTTTTCAATTTTCTTAAACGAAAAATCCTATAGGTAGTTGTGTATTTCACCAGATTTAAGAATGTGGGGATGTCGCTGCTATCTTGGCAGTGATCCACCACAAGTATAAATACATAATTTTAGGTGCCCAGTCCAGAATACACTTGGTCATTGCTCTATTATAGTTATTTAGGTCACTCAAACACTTTAAAAACAATATATTGTTACAGAAGCTATTAATATTAGGTTTATGATAAGAAGTGTACATTTTTAATATTTAATGTAATAAATGAGTATAAGCTTTGTGAGCGGTAGTTGTAAAATGTATAAATAGTGATTTCGTTATCTTGTATTCACAATACGACAAAGTATTCTGATAAAAATTTAAAGTTGTTTTAAGTATCCAATGACTTACACAGTCTCTTGAATCGATTTGTACACCAGCATCAATAAGTTCTTGTACGACGGACAAATGTCCTCCTCTGGAGGCGAAAGCGAGTGATGTCCAGCCGTCAGTGTCAGCGGCGCACGCATCTGCGCCCGCGCCGAGCAGCAGCCGCACAGCTGAGACGCGCCCATTCTCACTAGCACACATAAGCGCTGTTGTGCCGTTCTGAAAATATTAATAAAAAAATATAAAACAGGTTAATATTTAGAATTAAATGTGAAAAGTATGTAATCAAAAATAGTATCATTTTTTTAGCTTCACGCTATCCTACATAGCAGGGTAGACAGAAAGTACCTAGTGTCAAAACACTCCATATTTCGCTTCCACCGAATTCCAGACATTACGTGTTGAATGGTGGAACTCAACGCCGCACTTTGTCTTTACCAGAGCGAAGAAGTGAAAATAATTTAAATATAATCACTCCCTCGAGTGGGGATCGAACCCACAACCGAGGCTGTTCCACTGCGCCACGACCGGCAGTATCACCGGTAGTATCATATGTATAAGTATGTATAAGTATATATATATAAGTATATATATATATATATATAAGCAACAATCAATACTTGAATAGTAGCAATTATATATTTGGCCTAAACACAAAAAGTCTACTTAAGTATATAAATAGAGGAATATTTTACGTTTTACATCTTCACGATATCATACAAAAAACTATGCACGTATAATTGAATTTTGTATATTATATTGCGGAAATGTTAATCAAATTTTAAGTAAAAAACCTTCCTGGTTGCACGAAACTAAGTGTAAATAATGTTATTTTCTGAAAATGTAATGACTTAAATAGTTTAATTGTATTCATTATTCATCAATAATCAATAAGTATGTAGCAAATTAATGTATTTATAACGGCATATCTCTTAAAAGACTTCCTCCATACTTACGAAAATTATATATTTTTTATGTTTGCTACGTAAAAATTCTTCGAACTACATTAGCTCCTACTAAAAATTTAAATATAGTTTTACTATCATGAGGAAAATAGTATTTTTTATAAATTTAAACTTAAATATTTGATTGACTTAAATTTAAATATTTGATTTTCGGTATTCACCTCATCTCTGTCATCGACATTGATGTTCCTATTGGACGAAAGATAGTTTTGTAGTTCATTGCCATCGCTGTTCACCAACTGAGAGAGAGTCTTGAAACACGCCAGGGAAACCATCGACTCGCTGCGGTGTAGGCTCTATCAAAAAAATGAAAAGCTTTTCAATAGAAGATTACAAGTAAACAAATAAGAAACCGTGAAGTAAATATTGATTAATTTAACTGCACTTTTTTAAAATAACAAATATATTTTATCAATTTGCTAAGGATAAATCTTTTATACATAAACATGCAGTACTGTCGTCACAAATTCATCATTCGCATTCACATAAAAATATAAACAAATTATATTTTTATTTTATATTCCAGTCAATCGTTCGTATTGTATTTCAACCCATGCATTGTTAGGCATATAATTACTTTTCAAAAAACATTTACAAAAAAAAATTAAACCTCTGTTGCTTGGAAGCTCCAACGTAACATGGTCACCACTATTCACGAAACTTTAATAAAAACGGAAAATAACCTAAATGAAACTCACGAGAACATTCACATATGCGTTTGCTTATAAGGTTCACAAAACCTATTATGAATAGTAATGATTATTATAGATATAATGATAAAGAGCAGATATCACAAGGCAACTTCACAAACACAATTGTCTTCCACGAGTTTAAGTTTTATAATATATATCCCGATATATTTATTTGTGTTTTATCTGATAAAGTTATCTTATTGTTTATACGCATATACCTAATCCATTTAAAAAATTAACCAGGCGTGTTACCACAAATATTTATTTAAAAGTATTCACTTATGAACGTAGAATATTATCACATGTTATTTAAATGAAGAATTAAAGTAGACTTTTATCAAATGTTATTTACATCGTTTATTTCGCGTACCTTAATATCAACTTCGGTTTACACTTGGTAGTTAGATTATGTGCACATAGTTCGTTTTTGTTGCTGAACAAATCTTACATGCTAACAAATCATGCACAATATTAGTAAATAAACGCGCATTTTGCTAATGGACATAGGCAATCAGAGTTATTTCTTGCTAAACACATCACTAATAAATTTTTTGATTAAACTAATAACATTTCATTGCAGACCGTATTTGAATGGCGACGGAGGGCAAATCCATGGAAAGGAAAGCCATGACTGAACCGACGATGCTCTCCTGGTGGCGCCGTGACGGTGAATCGAGGCAAGTTCAGGTGTGGGCCTGCAGACAAGGGACCAGTGTTCGGTTCACCTTTAATATGCAGTTGCAGAAATGAGGGTCGCCGGCGTTTATGTATTAACGGAGGCGCCAACATAGCACCCGCAAAACTATTGCTTTTTGCACGCTGTGGCGGTGTAGCTTCTTCTATGATGTTTACCTCAACGGAGTCCAAGTTTTCAGACCTTTCCGAATGTTCCGAAACTGAACGGCTCCGATCCGTATCGGACGACGGAGGTGATTCTTGAACCACCTCCAAAGGTGACTCTGACAATCCCGGGGGTCTAGATACATTTCTAGGCTTATGTATATTCGCAATAAGGCAGCGTATGTGAACGTACTCATCACCATTTTTTGATTTAGGTATTTCGGGCATTTGAGACATATCGCGACAGTCGGCATAATAAAATAAGATCTCTGCGAGACGTCCCGTGACAGATATGCGAGAACCGTGACTAACTCATTTGGGGAACTCAAACTGTCTCGCGTGATCACGATGGGCGGATACTATTTAGAGCGCTTTGTAGTGAGAGCGGGCGGAGGGCGGGCGCGATGAATGAACGCGGTCGGATACGTACTAAAGAATACGCGCTGTAAGTTCCTAATGAAAGGCGTTTGATAATCGCGGAGGTGGTGCGGTTGACGGCTCGCTCTGAAGGCAGCATATCGCTCGGTGTCCGGGCACATTGTGCCGGCCAATCGAATATGATGTTAGTATCATCGATGGAGTCGGAGCTCCCCACCGAGGCCGTTATTCTTTTACGTTTTTCTTTTATATTTAATATTTTTTAGGCTATTCATCACTTGCATGATATGACCAATTTAATTATATGCCAATCACTGTGCCATGTTTAACTTTACCAAAACAAGTAAGCTAAACATGAATCACTTTTAGCGTAAATTATTAAATATATCTTAAATTGTATATATTAATAATACTTATATATATATATATATATATATATATATCTAGGCACGGTAATATACTTTGAATACCGGACAATAGAGAACAATATTACACGAATGTAGTTAGAAAAGTTACTTACTTAGTACCTATTGTGTTCATAAAAAACCAGTTTAAAGGATCTAGTTAGTGGAATTACATAAGAAAAAGCAAAAGAAATAAAGGTGAAGATCCGCAAAGCATGTACGGCAAAAAAATAACGGGGACTGCAGGATTCCGCCCAGTCGAGCGCTACACTGTTACCGCTGGACTCGCTTAAACATTGGTAAGTAAGCCTTGTCTTATATCTGCTCTTATGATGATTTATTAACAAGATTATATTTATGTCTCACTTATTGCTTTAAAAGTACTAGATGTTTTTATCGTTAAGGCTTTTAATAAGGAATTGTATTTTTCCATGTTACAGTCTTCCTACAAAACGATTACATTAATTTATTCAACGATTAACAAACGACAACTACAAAAGAGGCAGTCGATTATTTACATAAGCTTTTATACGATGTTTAAAAAATTTATAAAATCAGAATCTGAAAATTATATAAGAGGATGTAATGATGAAGTGTCTGTTACATTTCTATATTATATCATATACTTTGGAACGAGAAAGAATTAACTTAAACTCTTAACAGTTCTAATACGAGCTAGGAATTAAAAACTTTAAAATACACACACACTATCTTAGATGCATACCGCTCAGTTTAATTAAATGAACTTAGTAATTTTTTTAAAACGTCAATGTAAACATAAATATGCAAGTACTATACAAAATATGTAAAAGAATGTAAGCGCACATTAACTAATACGCACTAAGAACAACATAATTAATTAGTTACTTCTTGTATTTTCATGGATGTTTGCATCAAGTGTAAATGTACATAACATTTCAAAAATTAAAATTAAAACAAAAACCCTGCCATACGAGTGTAAATTTCGAAGAATTTTAATAATTGTATATTACATATATTTATCTACCTGTCCGTAAATCCGTATAAAAGAAGGCGCACGAAGCATTTCGCAGAAACTTCACCAAACTTAAAATGCTGCCAAAGTTGCAATGTTAATCGTGTTTTAACGATTTTTGTATTTTACAATATCGTTCGTATACCATATTCTAGGCGCGACTCATTAATATGAGATGCGATAGCTATAAAATAATGCGCTCCTGGGCTTAATCAACTTTTATATAAAGATAGCAAACCGAAGTTGTTGATTCTGGGATAAAACAGTTTTCTGTGAACACAGAGATTTGCTTGATAAATCGCAATTTTCTTACACCATAATTTACTCGTGGCCCATAAAGCATAAGGAGATAATATAGTTTACCGTTAAACCTTGGTAGATATGATTACAAGCATGAAATTTAAAATTTCAATGTCGCGCTTGCCCAGTGGATTAATTGCAGTTTTAGTTGGAAGTTAGGTATACCTTCATTGTGCAATTGCTATACATTGTTTGTGCGTTAATAATTAACACTTGTTTATTAGGGCCTGGTAAACTAAATAAATATAAAATTAAGTAAGATACTAATTGACTAAAATTAACGCTTTCTAATATCTTCTCAAAATTATGGTTGACAATTATTTATATTTTTATTATTTAACCACCGTATACGTCGATTTAATTTAAGGTTTTTCGATTTAACTTATGTATATTATTCTCTATTACTTTGTATGTGCAAACAGCAAATACACCTACGTCGATAGTCGTCTACGTCACATGCAGACCGTTATTTATCAGTATCATGAATTAAGCAAGCAGATACTTATCATTATCACAAAATAAGAAGTAATGTTTAACAAATATAAGTAGGTATTATTAATTATTCACATGGCGATTAGGTATATGACATCTACAACTCTGAGCAAAATTTTTGACCCTTGCTATATTATTTCCATTTATATATTTTGTTACCAGTAACAACTTCAGGCAGAAGATCACGGATTTTTCCACTACACCACAACCAATATGTCAAAATTCGGTTTTCTAAGCAGGCTTGTAGATCGGGTGTGTTTTCACAGTAGTGATTAAGCAACGCAAGAGTTACCTATATTTGACTACTATGTATAGGTAGTTTAATCTATAATCAAATGTCCTAACTGCTTTTCTTAGGTAATTATTTTGTAAGCAAAGGTAAAAATCCATGCCGTAGTAAGTTAACTATTCATCTGAGCCATGTAGTATTCGAGCCGTATCGTAAAATCGTACTCACAGTAGGAAATTGTTGCTTTAAATCTACGTGTAATTGGATATACTTATCTATCATGATTATCTATGAAAAGAAGCGTTTACAATATTTCTGCTCCTATTTAATATTGACGTAAGACGCAAGAAAAAAATAAGGAAGAAAATTTTAAAAATATTATTTTTTACTTTAATTACAGAAGACTAATAGTAACCTCATTCGGAAGAGCTTCTCCTAATGCATCTCTCATAAATCTATAATACGGAAACACACTTCCATAACTCCTTGGAACTCTGAACGGTAGCACGAGAGGGTTCCTTTCAGAATGATTTGGTGAGGAAGATGACCGGCCTCTGGTCAACCAAGAGAACATTTCACTAGAATTTAATCTTATACATTTTTTCACTCACATCACTATTGTATATAACAACCGAACGAACTTCTTTCACACAAGGTAAACCGAATAAAATCTTTGTGATGATTTATAAAACGCGTGGGTAGACATGATAAAAATACGACAGTAAAAGGATAAGTCGCTCCTGCTGCCACAACCGTCCCATATACATTGATAAGAAGTGATTGAAGTAATAATATTAAATTACATACATAGTACTTATCAGTTATCGGTGTGTTTACTGGGTCTTAGTCAATGTAGGTTTACTCGCTGTTTATTTATATTTTTAATATAACAATATACGGAGAAACTGTTTTTTTTACATTTATGAATTATTATTGCTTTTTTATTATATTATTTGGGCCTTTGAAGTTGACGTGATTCGTGAGATAAGATGTGAAAAATAAAATTTAGATGTTTTGTTCATACTTAATCATTTATAATAATAGATTATTCAACTCAATTCAATTTAAATATACATATATATATATATATATATATATATATATATATATATATATATATATATATATAGAGTTAATAAAAAACCTTTTACTTAGGCATTTTAAATTGAATATCTATTATTTTTGTCGTTTAGTGGACAGCGCCATCTATCAGAGAATAGCAATATTGCTATAAGAAAACTAAACGCACAAACGTGCCAACTGACTGAAGCTTAGTAGCTACTCTGTTATTTATAGATGGCGTTTGAAAATTCATTATAGATATAAAAAAACGCCATCTCTGGTATGCTTCTTTTACCTAAAAAGATATTGTGCTTATACAAATTTTATTCATTTATATTTACCTAGTTTGTAAAAGGTAAAAAAAATAGATATATTTATGATCGAGTCGAGAGTTAATTTAAATAAAAATATTAGTAAGTATTTTATTAGCTTTTCGATTTTTTTATTTTAGTTAATAAATACTGCTTCTACTGCCCCTAGAGATAAAGCGTTACAACTAAAGAATCGAATAAATATTTCTATATGTATAAAATCTTAATTTAAGCTATGGGTTTCGCCCTATAAAGAATACCTAATTAGAAAAATTAATACCACCGTCGAAGCAAAAAAAACAAAAATGATAGAACAGTAATATAAATTTATTGTTAACAAGTAAGTCACGAGTTTTCTTACTCAAATGTCAATTGCGACTACTTGATAACTATATAGGCACAATTGAAACAACACCAATGAACGAATTATCATAGGGGTAATAGAACTGTAAATACAATAATATTCTTTCAAAATATGTATGACTTTTAGCTACGCTTCCAATTGTACTAACTATAAAAAGTTTCATAAGAAAAAGTATTTCACATAAGTTTTTTTTTATTTTCCAAGTCATACAAATACAATCCTGGAAGAAAATAACCAAATAATCTTAAACAATAATGAAGGTACCTACTGTTTCAAATTTACCTACTCTCAATTAATTTTAACCTTGCAGATAGGAATCATTACAAATGCTCGCTTATCATAATTAATGGCTTTTAAGAGAAATATTTATATTTAGATGTGAATATCCTATTTAATAATATATAGACATTACATGTATTAATGTAAAAAAAATATCAATTTTGTAGGACAATGGATACGAAAAGATATAGATGTTGATGACAGTGCTATTGGTCTCCTTGGTTAATGCAATGATGGTGTTTGGTTATAATAATATAATGTTAGTTCTAATGTTATAATTCAGCAATGTATAGAAAAAATATATTTAATCAATGATCATTTTTTTAGAATTAATGTAATGTTTGTAATGTTTGTAATCTATTTAATCATTTTATCATCTACTATAATTATAATTTATTACAATCTTTAACATTAATTGACATTAAATTATTAACAGTTATTATTTTGAAATTGTTATTATGTCAATAAAGAGCTATTATTATTATTAATTCATAGACAAAACAATATCATCACGATGATCTTCGTCACTTTAATACCGGTTTGTTATTGTATTTTTTATGATACTGAGTCATGTTTCTTTACATTGTAATTTTGTATCTTTTATTTTACTACTATCGTTAAAAACTTAACAAGTATCTAAATGACCCATTGTCTAGTTACGTTAAATATTTTAGCATTAAAAAAGGATAATTCGCGATAAATCTACCACGTTCAACCATAGTAATTTTTTTGATAATTTCTGCTGTAGATTACCGATGTTCAATATAATGAATGAAATTACCGAGCGCATAACTAATTTTCACAGCATAATTATTTATATATAAAATTTACAGCATAATTTATTTCTAAGTTTAAGTCTCTTTAATAGGTTACCAATGTCGTGTATGTGTTTCACGTTTTGCGCTTTGTACCTAATAATTTAAATTTTGCTAAGAAAACCTTTAAAAACAAAATAATATCAAATTCACTATTATATTATTATGATCATCTCTAAGAGAATATGCTTATCGGTTTTGAATTATCTATTTGATATAGTGCATTCGTATCACAAATCAGCACAAATTTTGTAATGTTACTTAACATTGATAAAAACTAAAAACATTAAATATACGTAGTTTGTTGAATTAAATATCGCTTACTTTTCCTTATATCAATTTGATGGAATATTTAAACTACGGAAAGCATCGATTATTGGTGAGGGAGGCGAAGCGGGGATTTCGGGAATTACCAGCGCAAAAAAAAGCGCAGCAGATTCACGTCATGCGGGATACCTCTACCAAATATGAGTCCTATACATTTGGCCGCCAGTCAAGGATAATGGATCCGATTAGTAAAATAAAGTTAATCATGTACAGTCGCATCAAATTACCGAAAGGAGAGATAATTAGATACTAAAGAATCCTTAATTCATAAATCTGACAATTTAAGATTAATGCAAAGAAGGGTCGTGGCGAAGAGGGGCAGCGTCTGACTGTTGAAAATAATTTTAAATAAAAAAATGCCCCACTTAAGGGCATTTTTTTTTGATTATCTAATACCCGCTCCCTCCAAGGGATGAAAAGGCAAGAATTATATAACATTTTTATCTTTTTATCATCTGCTCTGCTTTCCTAGTAAATCCTCATTTAGGTTTACAGGAAAAAATATATAATAATTCTTGGCATTTCTTTCAATATCAATCATATCACTGATAAAGCACACTGCACTGAGGTCTTCCTGATTAAAGGTCCGAGGTATAGAAATGGGTTAAAATCAATTATACCTAACACTTTCATTATTTCACAAGACCTTTTTTTTAAATCGTGCTCATTTTGTACTTATGAAAAAAAACAGGCATATGAGGACAACAAGCGTAAAACGCGTAAAACCATCCCTGTCGCTTTCTTTTATTAATCCCGACTAAATCAACCATAGAGAAGTAATCATCGCGATGGATGGTAGATTTCCGCCGCAACATTGGTGTTCGATTCTTACAATGAACTCATCTTATTCGCCACCCATAATGTCAGACGTACCAATGAATCTGTTTTCTGAACTTCGACACAATTTTTAAATGTATTCTATCCACAGATACAAATATAGGAACGTTTTAACAGATTCTTCTAAACGTTAATAATTTTGAAAAAAAATTTAAGACCTACATTAATTTTAAGTTTAAATGTGAGAAGTACAAAACTACGTGTAATAACCGTATTCAAAAAACTAGAGTTGCTATAAAAAAACCTGACGCTAGATTTGAAATCAGCGAACTCAAATTAGTAAAATAGTCATAATATTTTACGCAACAATAAAACGTTGATCGCTTGTGTCACTGGAGAGCTTGAGTTAGATTAAAATAATGTGTAAAATATTTTAACAAATTACTTCACACCTACAAATACTTTTCAGATGCTTTATAAAAGTTGGAAAGATAAAAAATAAATACCATAAAATTTCTCGATCTTTATCTTGTTTTGATTTATTAGTTAACAACAACAGTATCTAAAACATTGATCAGATGATCAATCTTGATAACGTAAAGATAACTTATTTTTCATCGCATCATAATAACTCATAGTTTCCATGTCAAGCAATACAAATACGTACAAATATATATACAATTTTAAACGAAAAAAATCCCAACTCTTAGCACTACACAAATTTAACAGCCAATCAACTTTAATTAATGGTATAGCAACGTATATGTTTTAGCCGACAAGACGAGGAATGAATAAAACGATAGAGTTTAATAATAAAGTAATATCGATTTTACGACATGATACGTAAATATAGTACAAGCATTTATATCAATTTCGAATGTCTTTATTTTATATTCAAGCTACGGTTTGGTTAGATATTTTTTCAAATAAAATTTATATAATACTTTAAAGTGCTATAAGTGAATTGATAACGGCGTAATTTATTCCACATTTTGTATGTCATTTTGCTCGTCATAAATGTTTTCATGATTTACTTAACCAGTTGAGGAAAAACTAGTTTTCGATATCAGTCATTTTTTATTTCCCTTAAGACTCAATCGTCAGCTTTTATGAGAAACATGAGAACAATTTTTAGAACTTGAATGAGTTAGAAAGAAGAAAATATAAAAAATAGTTACATATTGCACATTATTATCATTGCGCAAGAATCAATAATCGTCAAAGCAGTACATGAAAATGAAAAAGATTAAATTTTGTTTTTAAGCAGTTGTACTTGTATATTCTAGTGTTGATACGAATGTAAATATTAGTCAGAGACAGAGACACCAATGTATATTTTTAGTTATATATTTTTTATATTTATATTTATTATCTGAACTGTACATTACTACCAAATATGGCAAAAGGTTAAATAAAGTCAACCTAACAAAATATAAAGGATATTTATTATTTTAACATGGACGAAAGTATACTTTCGAAATCATAATATCTTTCAAGAGCGTGTGCATTTTGATTTGTGACCTACTTGGTATCAAATTCACATATGTATTTATATTCACAAAAATATTTAAAACATTTTCTTATATCATAATAAGAGATTAAAATTTTAGTATATATAATTAATTTTTCTGATTTGGAAACGTTACAATTTAAATAATTTCTTTTTAACTCACAGCGTAATTTCTTTTTATTTCTTTTAATTATATTTTAACAAATAAGTAAGCAGTAACGACAATATATTATATAGAATACATAAACATTACTTTTATGTATCCCAAGTTGAACTTTACAGATTAACGCTTTATGACGTATAGCTATAATGTAATGTTATATCACACAATTATTGCAGTTTGAAGATTATTTTTTAATTATTAAGACTTTTCGTTGTGCACGGTTATTTCAGGCAAAGCAGTCTATATCTCCAGTTCGAGAGGCATATCTTAACAGTCAACTTTAAATAAGTCGCGCTACAAAAAATAGTCAATAACTTTTATAAGGCTATCATCTTATAGTGACAATACCAGAACTAAATTAAATTTAGAGGCCAGAAGTAAATTAAATTAAATGGAATATTTTACGTCCTTGAACAAATTTCAATTTCATTTAAACATATTATGAGTCTATGTCATTCTTTTATCCCTAGCTTATTTAACGAAGTTGTTTAAGATAATGAAAGATATAATTATAATAAAATATTAACTGAAAATACCTTATTCGTAGAATTCGTAGACAGTATAACTTTTAGAAAATATATGAACAAAAATAAGCTTTTTCATGTATTTTCTACAAATTAATTATTCTATTATTAGATACTCATATTAAGTTTTATTCCTTAACAAAATGGCGGATTATACATTTTTGCAAAAACTCAAACATTTGTAACTCGTTATTTTGTTACAGCGGCCATTTTAGATTAACAACAATATTGATGATGACATGTAATTTCATTCTCATTAGGACTGAAGTCGTAATCAAAATTTTAACTCACAATAGAAGGCTACGAAGTTCGTCAAATTGAGTTTGCAAGATGTCAGACACACTAACATAGCAAGTTAAATAAAATGACTTCATGGGCAAACTTTCAGCGACTTCTAGAAAAAAGTCATTTAATAGAAAGTATGTCATATGTTAAGAAGGTTACCAAAATACAACATACAGGGAAAACTGCATTTAAATCGATTTAGCCGCTAATGAGAAAAGTATGCACAGAAGAAAAGATGAAAATTTAGTACACGTTGTTATGGATTCTATTAATTAATAAACGTTCAATAACAGTTTTTCTCATGTATTATACAATTGAAAGGTAAAGTAACAAGACCGGAAAATTTTATACGACCTTTTTATATTTCTAGGCGCGAACGATGGCATAGATATGTTACAACAACATTCTAAGAAATAATAAACATATAGTCTTAAGTAGTAAGTCATAAAAATTAAAATATTTATTTGTTAAATCATCTAGAATTTTTAATTTTTATAATCACAATTAATTAAGCAAAATGAATCCTCGCATAAAAAAAAGACAAAGTCTAATTACTTCTGAAAAAAGATATTGTACACACATAAATTACAATTTAATCTAAAATAGGACGAATTACACAGCCATATATCTTGATGTTTACTATCTAGTGAAGGTCTTAAGAGATTAAGAGATAATAATACTAAGAACATCGTATATTGATATTTATTCTATCGTTAATTAGTCATTGGATTGCAAATACCTCACCCAAATGAAAACATACGGCTTGTTATATTACTTATCATTAATTTTGCAATCAAAACAAAATCATATGGCTTATGTGGACATTAAGATTATTAACAATTAGAAGATAAGCACTAAATTTATATACAAATTACCGTTTTTATATTTTTATTTATGAGATTCCGCTTATTTTCAGAAAGTAGGTATTCTGTATTTTTTATAATCACTTAGTAACTTAATAATTTTATAATTATTATTTCTTTTTAAGCAAGATTTTTATTTTTTATAATAGTGATTGGACAACAGACTTGTATTTTATATTATTTTTTAAAATAAAAATATTTATTACACCGCATTTCCGCAGGCAATCAATTAGCCTGTTTGTATGCTTTAACTAGTGATAGTTTGTAAAATTATCAATTAAATATGAGTAAATGTTAATTTATGTCTCTGAGTGTGGTGTTTCAAGGTTAAACTTACAGATACATTAAGTCATAGTAAGTGTCTTACTTATGTTTAGGCTGTAATTATAAATCTTTTCAATATTTCTTTTTATTTATTTATGTAATTCATAATGACCGACGTAAGTACATAGCTTACAAGATGAAAACATTGTCAAAGGACGAAGGTGTAATAAATGTACTTTACTACTTTATAACAATATTTATATTTTTATAAATGTTGATATCATTTGATAGGGTAAGACATGTTTGATTTTATAGAATGAAAAAACAAATTTAAATAAGTATATATGATAATTGATTTATCTTAAGCATATATTATATAGGCTAGGTAATATATATAATATCTGGATTTATTTGTTTGGCAAGAATACTATATGAAGCTTGTACCTACATACGTAAAGGATTAGTGTCTAGGTAGCAATAAATTCTAGCTTAACTCACGTTTAAGAAGGCTACTACGAACGTTAATTTTAATGTTAATTTTATAGCAGTTATCTGAACATGTAGCCTTCAAATATTTAATATTATCATAATAAACATTTAGCCTTCAAACAATTAATATTATTATAATAAAACGTTTAGTTATAATAATAATACAATATATAATATGGACGCAGATACCAAAGAACTATTATGTTAACATAAAATTTAACATTACTTTAAAAATTAAAAAAAAAAAAAACTAATAAATAATGTTACTCCAATGGAGCCTTTAGATTTGGCGAGCTCAGGTTTTATATTTTTTTATATATCAAAGATAAATGTCTAAATAATTTTTAATTTTTTATATAAAGATAAACTTAGAAGACATCAAGAGAGAAAAGGCAGGGTGTCGACCAAAGGTAACATTGCTTGACAACTTCGGGAGGGGTCAATAAAACATTAAATTCATGTGACCTCATCTATCGATGACCCCTTAGTACAATAAACTAATTAATTAAGAATACTAGCCAATTGAACAGATATTACATAAAGTACTTATTAAATACATTATAGTTATTATTACTTAATAACAGTATTAAAATTCGTTGCATTGTTGTTAGTAAATAAGCAGAAACCATAGTTGTTTAATAACATATGACAGTTAGTTAATAACTCCATTACAGAAACACCTTTCTCATATACGTATAAATATAGTTTAGACTTTATATATGTTTACGTTTAATTAGAAATCCACGTGTAAATTTTAAAATATTATAATTAATTTCGAACCATTAGACCATACTTTATTTGCCTGTATTTGTACGGTCAAAATTAAACGCATGCCAATTTAAAAATACTGTAGTTCAGAAGGAACAGTATTATCTGTTCTGTATCTGGCAAATTTTATATATAATAATATTTAAAATATTAAATATATATCTATAAAAATATGTTGATATGTGAACGTGTCGATACGTATTGCGGAATCCGGTAGATAAGGCACGGATGACAAGCATTTGACGACGTTGTCACTTTTAATAAGACTAGGGATATTATACTAACGTAGTAGTTTTTTGAAATCAATCATTTTCGATATTGTATTAATGTAAAAATATAGTAATAAGACTATAGTATAAACTAAGTTTACTACTAAGTGTAGTATAAAATAAGTTATAATTAAAGAGCTCTTATCTATCTTATAATAAAACTGTAGAAGGGTTGATTCCATACATTGAAAATATTCAAATAGAAAATATTCAAAAAAATAAAATAAAAATAGATAAACACCCTCTGTGTTACTAGATTGATACTGAACCCAAAAATGTGATTAAACATGTTCCTGTGTGTCTGTCAAGCATTACGCAAAACCTACCAGTTCGATCATAATCAAAGATGGTACAATTATATTTTAATATCCTGGGCTACACACTAGGTACTTTTTATCCCGGAAAAAAGTATATATTAAAAAACAAACTTATATAGACATGATTCTGTACTAAGTGCAAATAATAACTTTGTCGTATGTTCAAGATAATAAGTTTGTCGTTGTGATTACGTCACTCGCACTGGAATTTACTAACATTACACTGTAAATGTAGGGCCGAATATCGAAACACTAGGTTCTGAATACGTACTAAATGGCAACACGGCGGCGGAACGGCACACATAAATATAAGAGTACCTTTACAATGTTTTTTTTCTAATAACTACATAACTTGTCAAGAAATTTGCGAGTAATCGACGTGATCTGACGGTATCGGTTTTTTTTCTACAGGATCTACATTGAACATTAGAACGAATTATTGTACCTTCTCCTATATGCACCTCCAGACTATAAGACTATATTATACTTCCGTGATTGGCACAAGTGGACAGACATAAGGATAAAAATTCTATTGTGTGTATTATTGACCATACAATTATATTAATTACATCCAATTTTTTCAATTTTTTTCTTAAATAATTCATATACAGAATTGACGTCTTTTACTCTTTTATTATATTTATATGTAAATATATAGGTAAATAAATAGCAGGTAAAAGATCGAAATATCGATAGTAGTGAGATGGTGCGGGCGAAAACGCGAGGTGGCTGCTAGTTAACTATTACATAGGCAAATCTCGATATTTAAACACCCCTAACGATTCCTGTTGTAATTTTCAACTTACTTACTACTTACAACACAATACCAGTCCTATATTATTAGTCAATTTCAATTGTTAAGTAAAAAGAAAAAGTTTTAATGAATAAAGTTTTACTCTAATTATTTCTTAACCTCATAAATGTAATTTAAAGGTTTCTGGGAAATCTATTAGAAAATTTTAAAATCTATTTGAATCTTGCGAGTAATGCAAGTTGAAGCAAAATTTATGAATATTCGCAAAGCCTCATTCGTCACTTATCTATACAGCCCCTTACCACTACTTATTTTCATACAAAACAGTTTCTGCATTCTTTCAAAACTTGTTATCTATATGCTGGATACTTCAGCTGTTTAATTTTTACTGTCACACTATCATTCACAGCTATCATGATATTTGAGTCATAGTTTACTGTGTATCACTTTATTATGATAATTATTTGCATATCTTGGAACGTACATTTTGGGTAACAATTATTATGTATTCTTTTGCTAAATATAGTTAAAAATAACATATAAAAGTCAGACCTTACATCGCATTGTTTACTGCCATATATTATATTAGTCCAATCTGTACATTAAAATACACTACCTTTAATAATAGACTATTTAAATACTAAATATTTATTATTAATCTAAACCATTTAACTTCATATATTTCGTAAAACAGATGACGAAAACCCTTTTTAACAGCTGTTTAATGAAACAAAATGTAGGTATCCAGGTACACTGCACATTTATATTTAGCTCAAAGTATCAAAGGTATCTGATAAAAGGGATTTATTATTAGATAATATGTAAAAATATATAATGTTAGCTAAGCAGATTTTATGTGGTCCCGTTAGAACATATATCCTTAAGTATAATTATAATATTTACTTGTAATTATAATAAAGATTATTATTTATTATTAATTTTTTTTGTTTCTTTAATATGATACTTAGTCTTAAAGGTAAAATTCAAAAAATAAAAACATTTTTTAAAATAGAAATAATGAATCAAATTTAATGAAACACTAATTATTGTTCTTGTTTAGACCGAGACCGTGAAGAATATATGTTAAATTGGCAAATATACATATGCGTCGTTTCTGATTAATTCATTCACAACACATAATTTACCTTCATTTAGCACAGCTGCAATAGCTTATTAAACTCATGTTGTCAATAAAGATACATATAAAAGTGAGTTATACATTGTCTGTATTGTAAAAATTTTAATAAAATCTTTTATTTTGCGATATTCTTTACAAAACCCTCACATACTCTAGGTATAACGCCAAGAGTTAGTACGGCATTACTTGAGAACTTTTGAACGTCCAAGGTTGCTAAGTAATAACTTAGTTACGCTAAGGCTACAGTTAGAAGCTTTAACAATCGCCTTACATGTCATAGTTTAAATGATAAGTAACAAACATATTAACGTTTGTTTACGCGTAATATTTCGAGTTTAATATTATTGTAACATTTGCTTATTTGTTCTTCTAGAGCAAACCTGAGAATTAAAGAGAAGAACTTATTAAAACATGTTAGAAGGCTGATTAACAGTAAACTGATTTGGAAATGTGAAAATGTATTATACGTTACTTAGTTAAGTATCGACTGTGTATGTATTCGAAAATCTCATTTTACGATGTCACAGCTCAGTTTAAGATATTATGTCTGTCCTCTACACGATAGCCATAATTCTCAAACGTTTGTATTGTAATGATTAAAAACTTAGGATATATTTTGGTAACTTTGGTTCTGTCTTAGCTCACTCCCCGTAACATAAATATATTAAGAAATAAATTTAATTTTATATATTTACTGCTATGTCTTTTATACCCATAAACAATTTCCATGCATGAAGCATGAAACCATAAGTCATGAAGTTTGTCGCACATCTCTATAAAAGACAACTAAAATATTCTTCATTGTTACTTTACTTGTAATTAAAGAATCATGAATACAAAATAAACGTTTATAATATTTTATCTAAAACTTTTATGCAAGGCGTGACATAATTGAAGAACCTTGAATTGTTGTAGTAAAAAATAAATATTAAAAAAAACATGAAATATTAAAGGAAAATAAATATCATTTTCTGTATAACAATTATTAACCACTACGAGTTGTACAAAAATAACTTCATGTAAGTATTTATTAGGTAGTTAGTCTTTTAAATTTGGGACAATGTAATATATGGTATTAGGTAGTTGATTTTATTCGTTTATTTTAGATTTGTCTGATATTTTCGCGTAGGGGAATAGGCAACTTTGCTCTCGTATTATGTTTATAAAATCCTACGAATTAATATCTTTTACTCCGCCAAATTACATTTACGGACCCGATTTATTGAATCGAAAAAGTAGACCAAGGTTTCAGAGACAATGACACTCGGCCAAAAACTACTACAATTTACAAGTCAATCATGGTCATTGCTATACATTTTATTATAAAATAAATATTGTATTTTTACTAATAATGGACCTGCACTTAGACGTTTAGTTCTTTCTGGTTTAATTTCAACATATTATTAACTAAGAATCAATTATATATTAATATTAATAACACTGGTTTTCAAAATAAAATGAAAAATTGCCTAAATAATTCTCATTATTAGTAACTCTTTTTATACGTTTTCACGCTGATAATTGCGTTCCTTCTCTAAGCTGCCAAAGTTTAGTGGATGATAATGAAAAAAATAATTATATATCTTGTTTATATATGAAACATTATATATAAAATTGGACTCATTTCGAAATCGGCACAATGCATGTTCCATGCAAATATTTATAATGTAAATCAAGAACAACATATATTAAATGTTTTAACTACCTCTTGGGGTTTGTGCGGTTCGCTGCCCCAGATGTCTCTCCAGTGGATTAGGTGATGAAGGTGATTCATATAATTGTGATGTCGGCCATCACGTTTCTTGCGGTAATCAGTAGGTGAAGGTGGTGCAGTGAGCGACTGTCGCCGGCCACTGCCCATGGGCATTATAATAGGTGGTTGTTGCAAATTTAGAAGCCTTTCTGTTTCAGGTTCATCAGATGACATACTGTCCGTAAGCATTCGAGCGGATCTCGAAGCTTCCTTGCTTAAACTACATTGAGACTCTATTCTCTTCATTTTGTTAAGTGTACAACACCTATGAAACAAAATGTTATTACGGACGCGTCGTTAAGAATAACATTTCGCGAAGTTTTGATAAGAGCGATTTGACGAACGAATGGCGGGCGTCTACCGCGGGCGACGCCAATTACAAACTGCGGCGCGGTACGGCGTTAAGTGAACACACGTGGGAAAAGAGATTGAATGTAAAAACACAGCACCATCATTAGCTGTTTTCTCTAAAATATTAAACTTTAAAGTAACTCTTTAAGGATACATCCTTGTGTATTTTATATTGTAACATATAAAATATAAAACAATATTTAAAAAGTAGAGACAATAGATATTATTGTTACTGTATCATATATACTTTAAATATGATTTGTATATTATCCTTGTAATACATTGATGAATAATTTTTATAGTTAGTTAATGTTTCTAATATGCTCTTTTACTTTGATACTTCATAAATTACTATTTCTATAGAATATATTATGATACAGCTGAAATTACAAGCTGCTTAAATATTTTATACAAAAATAAGGAGAAGAATATATTCGATTTAGAAAATACTTTAAATATGTGTAAAAATGACTAAAGATAATGAAACAAGAAAATCTCTGAACATTTTTTTGTAATTCAAGACATAATAATATCAATCAATAATAGATTTTATTTCCAAAAATTTTTAATGAGATATCTGAAAGTAAATAGTGAATTGTACAAAAATATCAGTAGTATAGTAGTTAGGCTAAAGTGTAAATAAAAATTAGGCAACAGAAAAAAGTAATATAATAGAGTACTTACACAAAAATAAAATACATATGATTTAAGAATGTATATCTCAGTATTTACTTAATTTAGTGTCAAAAACCATTAATGCTACATTGCTATATATTAATATTATAATTCTAATAATGTAAGTAATTATTTTTCTAAGAACGTTTCCTTTAATAAAATGTAATATAATACAAAATTATATCAGTCTTCTCATATAATTTTATGTTAAAAACGTTAAAAGGTTGTGTAGAATTATCTACTCATACTTACTGAAACTCTATCTTCATAAAAAACGTTGTTGGATGCTACTTAGTTTCAGCTTTACATCACATATATTTCACCAAGACTTCACAACTAATTCACTTTAGATATGGTTTATTTTTTACCATGTTTTCTTTATTTGTAAAAAAGCTCTATCAGTGATATATCTATAATACATATAGCATACTTAATGATAAACCACAAGTGACAGGAATAAGTCAATGTCAATTGCTACTTGTATATGACATTGACATAGAGTGCCGTAATCACCTGAACTCCATAAACTTTTAATATTTTTATTATTTTTATAGATTACGATATGAAAACTCAAATACAAATCACTACACGCATTGCAGTTTTTCACTTTCAATACATTCGATGCGATAAGTTATATAATATTACAGCAAGCCTTGTAATAAGAGTAGTTTATAAATGATTCTTATTTATAAGTAAACATAACTTGTAACTTGTAAAGTACTGAAAATATTCTTTAATTAGTATATATATATATATATATATATATATATATATATATATGTGTGTATAAATATCTTTTTAAATTAATTTCTTTAAAGAAAAATAACTGCTTTAATTGCTATAAAAGATACTTTCCAATGGATATAACAATATCAGTCAGTAAAGTTTTCGTTTTGTATCGTAAATTTGTAATATAAGGATATCATATGTGATGTTAAGACCTTTTTAATATGTTATCTATTACATAGCTTAAAAGCTATGTAATAGATAACAGATTAAAAATAGTATTGGTAGCACTTGCTAATTACTTTTTTCAGTTGTCAGCTGTCAATTGTAAATGTTTAAGGTTCATAGTGATAATAAAACAACAAATGATATCACAGTTAACACTTCTGAAAAATAAATTTATAATTTCTATCAATAATACTTGAACTATATGCATTTAAAAATATTTTTATATGCTTCATACTTTTAGATTTTAACAAAACTTATATTGTACAAAGCTTTTAACCGGCTAAATTTTTAAATAAGTGATACATCATGGCATGTGATATCATGGTATTTTTTAAGCTTTAGTTATTAAAATGAATACGTCTATTATATAAAATTTACGTAATGAAAAATATTCTTACGTTTCTTTCAGACTCAGTTTTATTCTTGCTTGAACTTGCCACTTCAGGAAAGAATTCTGGAATTGACTAGACTTATTGATCGAGCTAGTCCGAATAAAGATTTGCAAGTAATTTTCCCTCAGCTTATAAATAACATTTTTGCGCCATATGCTCAAAATGGTTGGAACCTAAGACAAGTTACATATGAAGCAAATAGATACGAGTATCAGACCTTACTGAGTTTTTTAGAACCCCTGGGACCTATGTTTCGTCTCTGTTACAAATTATTATCTGATCCACAACTTAAGTACAATCTCCCATTAAACACCCTTCCTGTAAGTAACATTAATAAAGATAATGCATTAGTTGCTATCATGTTATATTAATGAAATGTATTTTACAACAAGTATAAAAATAACCACAAAAATTTCAGTTAAACCTACAGATAACACTTGAAAGAGGAAGATGCCCACAGTTTTATGCAGATCTCCTGGCTATGGATTCGCAATCAATGAATGTGGTGGCTCTTTCTTTAAGTATCCTTTTTAAAATTTGATATTAGGTATTATTAGTTTTTACTCTATCACTTTATTGGTATAATCTAAAGAATGTTGTCACTCATTCAAATTAAAAATATATTTTTATATTAGTAAAGAAATAATTGTTTAGTATATTTGATTTTTTAATTATACATAGACTTTTTTAATTTCTCTACATATAATAACAGATCCTTTTGATTATTATATATTTCACTTTGCAATATACTTAGTGAATAATAATCAGAATAAAGCTTTGTGGGAGAATTGGAATAGTGTTTATTTTGCATTGGCTTGTGACTATCTGTTGAATTTTTTACCATCAGATCCAAATATTCCTATTTTACCACACATCCCACATTACACTGGAAAGGTACCCATGGCTGCACCATTACAAACTGCAAACAGGTAAGTAAGTTGCCTATATAATGAATGAAAAAAATTACATTTGTATATAAACTCTTATAATTTTATTTTTTAGGCCTCTATACTCACCATCATTATTAATAATACCTGACTTATCTGGAATGAGCAATCAACATACCACTTCTCAAACACAATCTAGAAATGAAGTGTGGAGATCTGAAACTGTCTTACAAGTTTTTATCGATATATGGTTGAGTGTTGAACAATTTAACAATAGAAACCTTGAGGTATTGTAAACTTTGATATTATATTGAATGTATATATAAATGGAAATAATTTATGTATGACCATAAAAGTAGGAATAACTTTTTTAATTAATATTTTAAAACAATCAAATATTTTTAGATGTATGAACGAAACTATTGTACAGCAAATTCTAGTCCAGAGAGAGTAAGAATAGTTCGAGTTTTAGTGAAACATATACATTCATTTTCTGCAAAATACAATTCTGACCCAGCTATTAGATCATCTGCACTACGAAAATATGCTAGACAGGTCATGTGTACCAAAGCATATCATTATATTAAATATCTAGTTATGACTTGGCCACTAGATGCATCATTTCGGCTTGTATTGGAATTGTGGCTTAGTCTAATACAACCCTGGAGGTATACAAACAGCAGTATAAATCAAGATAGGTAATTACATATTTTATACCTTAATTATTTAATAATCAAATAGTACATCTTAGTTAATGTTGGCATTATATAATAGCACATAAAGTTCTATTTATTTTGCTAAAAATTTATATGTTTAATAGATTTCCTGCTAGCAACCAAGAAGAAGGTAACAGTGGTACATTAGATGCGAGTTATACTCAATTCATTGCCGAGAACTTTGCATCTTATACATGCATCTTTCAATTTGTCTTACCAAGATTCATGAGATTAGACTTGTCAGCATACAAAAACGCTGTTATGTTATTTCGAGTAGGCAAGGTAAGTACTTAACTAAAATATGTATTAGTAGCTTAAAATATATTTAGTTATTTTATAATTGTGAAATAAAAAAAGCCATCGAAAGTCCTATTAAATTCAGTCCTGCTGGATCAGATATTAGCAACAATTTATGATTAGGAACAACAGATAAATAGACAAAAATTGTAAAGAATGATATTTTAGTATATATACTGTGAACTATTAAATTTTTATATCTTATTCTTTATTCATATTTATTTAACCTCGTTACATTTCCCACTACTTAAAGTCATACATGGGGCCTCAATGCATAGAGTAAAATGGATGGTCATTTATATGTTAAAGTTTTATCAAAGCATACATGAACATTGAATTAGTTTTATTTTTTTTTGTCTCACAATCTTAAATATTTTGTAGGTTTATTCACAACAACATTTGGTGCCAATTCTACAAAATATAGAAAGAGCAATAAAGGATAACATTTGTGGATCACAAAGTCCTGATAACAGCTATAATAATTCAAATTTGGACCAAAGGTAACTTAGAATAAAAAGATATATTGCTTTATATATACAATATATATATACAATTATAATAATAAATTTTACAAGATATATATACAAATATATATTGTATATATTTGTCTCACTGCTGAAGACTTAAAATATTTATTTTAAAGAATTTGAGAATAGCTATTGTATATACCATTTTTGAACGCAGCGGGATTCGAACTTACACCTCTTGGAAACCGTCCAAGCGCTCTGGCCGCTAAGCCATGCGTTCTACTACCTGCTGCGTCGAAATTCTTATAACTTTTGTTACAACTTATTTATCAATTTGCGTATTTAACGAGTTGGAATCAACCGTTGCGTTCATAATTTGTATACGTTTTTTTTCAAACATGTTTTCTAATCCTACGTGTGGAATAACACGTTAAAAATAATAACATAGCTATTGCATAATATAAAATAAATACTTATAAACAATTTATATTCTTTTAGCTACACATATAATGGGGTTGCCTTAAACAGATGGGTGGCTATAGTTAAACAAGCCCTATCGGAATTAAATATGACGACCAATTTTGAATATGACCCTGTCTGGAGTGACAATAAGAAGAATTTTTCTTTAGACTTTTTAAAAAGAATATTAACTGCAAAACACGTGGCTGATAAAAATTTAGAAAATTATGTTGAAAAGCTAAGCCAACAAAATAAAGGTAACAATATATCTTTTTAATTTATTATGTGTGGGCTAAACACAATTATTGAAATTGTGTGATAATTTAACAATATCTTTGAAAATAATACAATAAAAAAATATATATGTTATTGAAAAATACTGTCATACTGTCGATTGGAAATATTAATTAATTACATACCCGCACGCGGCTTCAACATTGTTTTACAATGAAATTTCTGGAAAAATGAATTAAATATATCTTTGTATTAATTTTATCACAATCAATTCAGCGGTTTGTTTGTGATTACAGACAGACCTACAGCAGTACCTACTACTAATATAGTGTTACTAGAGAATTTATAATATTGATATAGATTCAGAAATATTACTTCGCTGATGCTACATTTGTAGTATTATCAATATGATATAGAAATAGGATAGGACGGTAAATAAATTTGAGTGCATATTCGATTTATTTTTTTGTAAAACTACTTTAAATCTTATTACCTTAAATGGATTAATCGCATATATTTTGGTATTCGAAAATATATTTTTGAAAAGCTGACGTGTCGAATACTACGTCAGAGGTAGGCATGCCAGTGATCATGGACTGCCTATGACTAGTGTAGTGTTCAAAACGTCAGTTTTCAATATACGCGACTAATCAAAGATCTTAATAAACCTCCATCAAAGTCTGTTTGTATTATAATTTTTAGATTCGATACATTATAAATATGAACTCTCAGGCATATTTGCATTGTGACTTATTTTCAACATTTTATTTCATACATTTAAGTTATGATTTTTTAAATTCTTTCAGGAATCTGGAATTCTGTAAAACATTGGCTCATGATTGGAAATACTGAGGAGGAAACTATGATGTTGGAAGAATATAAGAAAGTTCCTAATTACCTAAGAAGTTGTGTCAATTACTTCACTAATATATTCGGGGTATAATAAATAAATTTATTTATGAGTGTATTATAATATGATTTTCACTTCCAAAATTATTAATCTTAAATACTTCTATATTTTCAGTTAAACGAAGCCATGTTACTGCCGCTAGAAACAGAGTTGATGGACAATTCAACTGAACATTCATCATTTGCAAATTCAAATAATTTTAATCTTTCTATAGCACAAAAAGTAAGTGTGATTGTTTCAATACTGTAATAAAAAACTTTTTTATTTTTATTTAATATCTTTAAAAATACTATACATATCTACTTTAATTTATTTTATTTTTGATGTAATTTGATGGTTCTATATAATTTTCATTTTTGTTATTGTAGCTTCGCAACAAACCAACTGGAGTTCAGTACATGGGAGATCCAGATCTAATGCCAATAATGTCTTATGAAAATACGATATTAGTTAGGATTTTATATCAAATATCAACGAGACTCAATGAAATGGTATGTTATATACATATTATATTAATAATCATTTTTTTCTATTTATATTCTTATTGTTCGTACGCTACTAAATATATACGTTTTAGCAGACACTCCATACTCCACTTTACGCCTAATTTGACAATGCGTATTGAGCGGCGTAACTTAACACCGTTCTGGTAAGACACCAGAGCTGTGAAATGGAAAGAATTTAAATATGTCATTCTTCCGAGAGAAAATGGAACCCGCAACCGATCGCGTTTGCAGTTATCCCATTGCGCCACTACCGGCCTCAATTAGATTTTTTTTATATAAAATATGTTTTCAAATTAATTACCATAATTGAACGAAAAGTGAAAAATGCAGTGCTAAATTACAAATATAATTTTCAGTACGGAGAGGAACTGGTTAATTTATGGAGAAGGAATGACTTTTTGGGGTATGTAACGCGTGAGGTGTTACAAAAGCCGATGACTATACACACATATGTTAAAGACGAGAGTTACCATCAGAACATAGTGTATCGAGATTTGCCTCCGAGACTGTCCCTCCGCCGTCTCGCCTCACACGTACTCGTCATATACATTAGTGTAGGATATGTCATGTTCCGAATGTTGTCGTATAGCGGAATATTCTACGGCTTCTTTCTCATCATGATGTGGTCTTTTTATGTAGTTTCCAAAGCGGCCCTTAAAATATTAAGAATAATGAATGAATGATACATTGTGAATAAATTTTGTTATAATTTTGTGATTTTGTGTTTCTTATACAATTTGACCATTTTATATTTTCATCACAATCCTAAATTTACTTTGCAAAAATTAAGCTTTTTAAAATATTTGACAATTTATAATACATTAATAATTCTATCCATTAATATTCAATACAATGTTGCGTAATGCAGATATTTAAATAATAATCGTTAAATATCTGCATTACGCAACATTGTAAGTAATACACAATAGAAGTTAATTAGAATGTCATAAAACTCCCAAAGGCTGCTCTCTACCAGGCAATAATTATGTGTAATATATATAATATATATATATATATATATATATATATATATATATATATATATATATATATATATATATATATATAATTATGTGTAATAAAAAGAAAAATATTGATCTTTCAATTACATTTTAGGCACTACCATGTATCCCGTATAGGAGGGTAATCTGAGAACCCAATTTTAGGACACTGTTCTTTGTTTTCCGAACAAATAAATGAAATTGTAGTTAGTTAAAATTGTATACTAGCATTAATGAAACTCTCAATCATTATATAAAAATATCGTGCTTAGATAGGACAAATAAATTTGTTAATCGTTACTTAATCTAAAATCAAACTAATACACGTATTTTATAAGTATTTATTAAAACATTGATTTGATAATAATAAGCTTAACATATACTTAATCATAGCTATATCAATATCAAATACAAAATTAGCTTTGGGCAAGTTCAGTATTTTTCTCTAAGCCTATGTTCAGATACTGCACGTCGACCTATTTAATTATATTTAAATCGAGTGAAAACGATTCGTTTCTTATTAATATAACTATTATTTGAATCAACCACACGTAATAATAAGATCAGCGCAGTTACGGGTTAGTCTTCCACCCTGCGTTCAGCAGTAATTAAACGAATATCAATTACGAAAAGTAATCCAGGGAAGGTATCAGTATGTTTGTTTAAATCTACGTTTAGACATGCACGGATTTTGTATTGGATGGTTTTATGATCGTGTTAAAGCTGCGCAGTTTTTACACCACTGTTAGCGTAATCATTCGACAAGCCACACGGCACATCGTTAAAATGGTTCGCTAACCGCCATGTTTAAACTTAGGTTTATACAAAATTATGAACACTTCTTCAACTAACTTTTATTGATATGACCAAATGTAGGTTTAGTTCTTCATAATTTCAACAGTACTTCTTAAGCGTGAGTTTAGGCACTATATTCATAGCAGCCAGCTCCTGGAACAGCAGCTTGCAGGCGTAGGGCATCTCGACGGCGGACACGGCGGCGGAGGAGCGGCACGCGTGGCACCAGGCGCGCGCCGCCAGCCGCCCGCACGCGCCGCAGATGTCCGCGCTGAACGCGTCCGACGCGAGCATCAGACGCTCCATCAGCAGCATGCTACGTGTTATATATGTTTAAAAAATACTTCATTTGCATAGAATACTGAATTTGTGATTAAAGCAAAATAATACATATATTGAAATACTCCACCCCTCCAATAACAACATATATGTAATATGATTTTAATAATTATTATATATCTCATTTTTTTCTTTTACTTTAATTTTTAGAAAAAAAGTTGTAATAACTTAGATATAGCTAGCAAATGGTACTGTTATTCATACATATACAGTAAGGAATAATATAATTCTGAAATATATGATATGATTTATTTCCTAACAGGTATTGTAAAAAGAAATATTATAACGATAAAAACATTTTTGAACAATAAAATAAAACAATTTAGAGCTTTTATTTCATTACATTAAAGCTCATACAAAAGAATGATTTATATCAAACGACTGGGCTACAGCTGATTCATTATAATTATATCGCTATATGAGAAGAATAATTATTATAATAAATTACCTAGCTCCGTAACCAATGAGACAGTCACGTTCCATTTCCCCTAGTCGCAGGCCTCCATCCCTCGAGCGCCCCTCGGTGGGCTGCCGCGTAAGAACAGCACGAGGCCCTCTTGCTCTCGCATGCATTTTATCTTGCACCATATGCTTCAGTTTCTGATAATACACAGGACCTGAATATATATACGCCTCTAACGGCTCCCCGGTGAGACCGGAGTAGAAAATATCCTTCCCGTGGTAATTATAGCCGTGTTTTTCCAGTTCTTTACAAACGTCTCGAACTTTAGATCCGCCAAATGCCGTACCTATGGGATAAAAGTAAATAATTAATAAACATTAAAATGTAAAACGAGTATAATTCATAACCTAACCCGACACACTCTTTAGATATTAAAATCTTTATCGTTAGTTTCTAATACTTCATATTCTTTTACGTTTTTTTTTCAAGTAAATAATTTCGTTTTCCATATTCTTCTTAAACCTACATGTTACGCGATTACAAGTGTTGCACGCCTATGTCGCTCAAATAGGCCAAGGTACTACCAAATTCTGAATAAACAATTTTAGATAAGAAATGGATCCAAAAATTACGTTAAATTTAATTCATTCACTTACCATAATGAAATTTGCCTTCCATTAATCCAGCCTTTCCTGCCAACAGCTCGATTGTTTTACCAACCGTCATTCTTGAGGGAAATCCGTGAGGATTCATTATCATGTCGGGACAAATGCCACGATCATTGAACGGCATATCCTCTTGCTGGACTATCAAGCCAGTCACACCTTTCTGACCGTGCCGAGAACTGAACTTGTCACCAATTTCGGGAACTCTTGTTTGTCTCAACAAAATTTTAATTAGAAAAGCATCTTCAGAATTTGATGATACCATAACTTTTTCTATATACGATTCGACTGGACCTTTATATGTAATGGGGACGTCCTTATAGTCTATTTGCTGTGGTTGACCTTGGCTGATGGGGTTCAAAGTAGCTGGTGGCATTTGCTTGTTTATAAGAACTTGACGGTTCTCCACCATCTCTCCGGGAGCGGCGATGCCATCGACGTCCAAGACCTCATGAGCCTTAATAACTTTGCCCGTGACTGCGTCTCTAGATGGCCCCAATATTCTGTCGGATGTTTGGTTGCTATAGCGTTTCATGGTGGTTTTAGCACTCTTATAGACCAAACAGCGGCCGTATCCCCGGTCTATCGATGCTCTATTCAAAATCAAGGCGTCTTCTATATCATAGCCGCTGTAGCTCATCACTGCGACGGTCGCATTCTGACCGGCTGGCAGCTTATCGAAGTTCGTAAGTTCTATTGTTCTTGTTTTCACCATTGGACACTGAGGATATACTAAGTTGTACATTAATGTATCGATTCTATTTTTCTGGTTGTAACCAATTGTACCTGAAATAAATCCACTGATATATCAAATTGTTCTATAAAACAAATATTAAAAACTGTAGTAAGCGTAATCTGTAGTAAGTAAGTTTGAACGAATTTTTAATTATTAATTATATCAGAAAATATGGACATTCTTGCGATGAAATTATTGATGTGTTAATATTCAAGATGTACCTATTAATATTCAAACACGCTAAAGAACATTAAGTTAGTGAAATACAAGTATATTTATTACTAACCCATAGCCTGTTTCCCCATAGCACACTGATACGTATTCCTAGGACTTTGATTGTGGTGCGGATACGGAACGAGTCCTGCGCACACTCCCAAAATTGTAAACGGCTCTATTTCCAAATGCGTCGTCACATACGGATCTATCTCTATTTCTACAGTTGCTATATGACTATCATTTTCTTCGTTCACATCCAAATATTCAATCAGACCATCCGTTAGAAAATCTTGAAACTTTCTAATGCCCCTATTTAATTCATTTATATGTGACTGCTGGACTAATGGATGTCCTTTTTCAACTATTATGTACGGTCTGCAGAGTCTACCTCCGTCACTGCATATATACACTGTTCTTTGGTTATGGTTGGGATATATGGATACGAAAGATGATATGAGGCCTCGACGTCGGAACAACCGGAATATTTTGATTAGCTTTTTGTACTGTCTTGTCACACCTAATATGTTACCTAAAAAGTAAAGTAATGTTTACAATTATACTTTTTTATAGTATATGGTCTATAATTCATTTGTGAAATAATATTTTTTATTTATTAAAAAAAAGAGGAGAGCAAATGAGTAAATAATTTATTCTAAATGTATAAGTAATACCATTTAGAAACACCATATACACTGCTGGATGATTAATTTCTTCTCCTCCCAGTAATCTGACGTCTTCCACACCGGCGTTAACAGCTAGCCTTGCTATGGGCATCTCAGAACACTCCGTCGTAATATGTGTCATAAGGGCGAGGTTTTTAACTAAACCACAAGCTTCGCCCTCAGGTGTGTCTGAAGGGCACAACATCCCCCACTGAGAGGGCTGTAATGATCTAGGGCCTGAAACTTTTCTAGTCTTCTCAAACTGAGAGTTAACTCTTGTCATCATACCCAAAGCTGATATATAGCTAAGACGACTGAGCACCTGTGTCACACCATGCCTTTCCATTTTAAATCGCTTGATGGTCCAATTTCCCTAAAAAATCAGCACTAAGTATATAATTTGACATATTTTTAGAAGAAAAATTGTAACATGTCACAAAATATAAACATAATTAAACTATAGAAGGATAGTTAATTTATGCAAACTAAGATACAAAATATACATAACATAAGTAGATTTATCTAATAAATTAGGACTTACACTAGATATAGCCGTAAATAATCCATTTGCAATGAGATCTGGCCTCATATGCTTCACTATATCAAATGGAGCAGCTTTTACTTTTGGTATTATTTTGTCAGCTATGGATTTCAATTCCCAGTTAAATCTTTTAAATAAATCTTCAAACATGAGTGCTAACAGTGATCCAGCCAATTCCAATCTTTTATTACCATAGTAATCAGGATCGTCAATAGCTGCCTTACAATTTTCAGCTTCAATTACTCTCTTTACCATAATAGCTAAATATATAGCTTTTACATAAAAATTATAGTTTTCCACAATAACATGTGCAAGAATTGTAGTTGCTAATAAATCTCGTGCTTCATCTACAGGTGTTCGAAATTTTGTATTTGCTGTTTGAAATCTACAAATATTTTTAATAAAATTGTTATTGATTACTGTGTCAGCACAGTACAGTAATAAATTATTATTAAAATTGCAATTACAATTAATCATTTTCAAGAATTTAATGAATGTTTTAATTTATTGAAAAATATATACCTTTTGACCTTGAGCTTACTACCTATATATGCTAAAGCCTGGTTTTGTGTAAATATTTTCAAATTATGGCAATCCATTATGCATGGAGCCATTTTTTTAACAACAGCATCATCAGTGCCAACCAGTTGCATTATTTCTTGATCACTGCATATACCCATTGCCTTGAATGCCACTGCTATAGGTATGTCCTAAATATATAAAAAAATACTTATATTTAAAAAATATTTGAGAAATATTATGTATGCAACACTTTAATATAAAGTAATAAATAATTAATTTTATATTAATTGTTCAATGTTACATACATCAGATAAAGCATTATGTCTAAGAACATATTTTCCATTTTTTACAATAACATTAGTTCTTGTTTTCTTCTCATGAGTTGAGCTTGTAACTTGACATTGTATAGCCCCTTTAAATTCATCTACAATCATTCGGTTTCGGGATAATTGCTCTTGAATTAAAATTACTTTTTCTTGGCCTGTAAATATGAAAGGTTATTTATTTTTTCTAAATAATAATTATATATTAAGAATAAATTAAACCTACCTCTTATTATGAAATAACCGCCAGGATCATGAGGACATTCATTTAATTGTGCTAGTTCAAAATCTGATTTATTTGTCAAAACACAGTTGGAAGATCTCAGCATTAATGGCATTCTGAAAGATTAATTACGAAAAAAAATATTTCAATATTAATCAGGATATACATTAATACTTACATTAGTCATATTTTTTTTAAATCTAATAAAAACATGTTCACACCTTCCAATTAATTGCTTATTTTTAATAACTCTTTGATTGCCCCTAATATACTCAATATCTACAGTAATTGGTGCAGAATAGGTCATATCTCTGAGTCTACATTCATGCGGGGTAGTAGGTTTGGTTATGTTAAATCCTTCTTCCAAATCTGGTGTGCCTACATAAGCATTAAGGTATTTAATGTAAAACAAGGGATCAGAGTCACAAAATACTTTCTCATTTGCTTGAACTATTTTCTTGATTTCAACATTAATAAAATAATTGAATGAATCTATATGTTGCTTAACCAAGCCTTTTACTTGAAGAAATGATGGAACAAGCTTCCATTTATCCTGAAAATGTATACGACAGTCATTAAATGATTATATATTAAAGCACATTATTAATGATATTATCCTTTCCAGTATTAAAACACCATATAACAAAACATTACCGCTACATATTTAAATAACAACTAACCTCTAAGGCTTTTATTGGTTCTCTTAACCCTTTTCCCGTCTCCCATTCTACATGTTTATTGGTAATTTCTCCCATTTTAATGGTTAAACTTGTTAATTAACATACTAGAAATTTTATTTTAACATTATGCCTTATAATAAAGCACGACTATGTAAAGTTTTACCACAACAAATCCTCTCATTTAAATGTCACTTTGACATTTTTCATTTGACATTTGACTTTTAGTTGTAAAATAAATTTCAATATACGCATAAATGTCATAATACGACAAATAACGGTGTTTGTATCGTGTATAGTATCTTTATATTGTAATATCTGTTCCAATTCGTTTGCAAATATTATTTATAGTCTATCTTTTGTAATTTATCTGTAGATTATACGTATAGTAAAAGTCACAGACCAATAATATAAGATAAAACACTAAAATCGGTATTTAGGCTCGTAAACATAAAAATAAAAGTATTTATAAATCGAAACGTTATTTAAATCGGAAATATTAACTGTTACTATGATCTCATTATGTCCTGACAAAGTATAACAACCAAATCCAAAATGGTGTATGAATCTATTCCTAGAACAGTTCGGATAATATTGCTGGGAGAACCAGGAGTCGGTAAAACTTCCTTAATTCTTTCATTAGTCACTGAAGAGTTCGCAGAACATGTTCCCCCTAAAGCTGAAGAAATAACGATTCCAGCTGATGTTACTCCGGAACAAGTTCCTACAAATATCGTTGATGTTTGCCGTAAGTTTCATAACAATAAATTTTATTTAAATATCGATGAGATAATGTTTACTATATTACTATTTTTTTTAGTTTCTGAACAATCCATAGAACAAGTTGCGGAGGAAATAGAGAAAGCTCATGTCATTTGTATAGTATTTTCTGTGGATAAGCAAGAAACTTTAAATAAAATAGCTTCTTATTGGCTTCCATTTGTAAGAGATAACTGCCCAGAAGACTATAGAAAGCCTGTGATTCTTGTGGGAAATAAAATTGATTTAATTGACTACTCTGTTATTGATGTAAGTTAATTTTAATTGTGTTGTGGATATTGTTTATTATTTAGCAATATTTTATTTCTACTTATATTTGACCTTTAAGAATATTTGGGACATAGCTGAAGAATATCCAGAGGTAGACAGATGCATAGAATGCTCTGCGAAGACCTTAACAAATGTTTCAGAAATGTTCTATAATGCACAAAAAGCAGTATTACACCCAATTCATCCTATATATTCTATTGAGGAACAAGAGGTATGTATTTTTTAAATTGTTATTTAAATACTTTGTAACCATATTAAGAAATGAAAGCAATAGCACTAACCTTTTAAAACACTTGATGTCTTTACAGATGGTATTTAATTTCTATAGATTTAATTTCTACAGATTTATATTCCTAATATGAAAGCTTATGTTATGAAATTTAACATTCTTAATATCTTATTTTAAATGAAACTATTTTAAATAGATGAATTTTGTATTCGAAAATATCTTCTTGAATATCCTATGTATCAAACACTGTACAGTGGTAACAAGTAAGCAACTACCAATGCTAGTGTAGAGTTCGAAATGTTGGGTTTTAAAAAATGTATTTTCAAGTACCAAAATATTAATCACTAAAATTAATCCACTTAAAATAGTTTCATTGGAAATATGTAAAAATCATGAACATAAATTTATTTTTTTACTCATAAAAGTTGTTAACATGTTTGTTCATTGAATAGAAATATGCTATTTATACATGGTTGGATTTAGAGCTGTGGAGGGGCATTTACTTTGCAAGTTTTGTTGGTAAAAATGAAACAGAATAGCAGAATGGTTTAAAAAAAAACATCCCTTATTGAAGTTTGGATATTTATATATGTATTGTGAAAGGTATAGAGCAGTGCCCCTTATAGTCTCTCTTAAATCTAGCCCTGTATTCATAAAGATGTAATACTGAATGTGTTTTTGTAAGAATCACACAACAATTATTACCCAATGTTTTATTAGCTTACAGAGAGGTGCAAAAAGGCATTAACAAGAATATATAAGATTTGCGATCTTGATGGTGATGGTCTCATAGATGATTATGAAATAACAGTATTCCAGAAGAAATGTTTTGATACTCCGTTACAATTACAGGTTAAGATTATATAAAATAATGATTGCAAAGTATATAACTCTATTTTAGTGAATGGAATGAATTTAACTACAATAATTATTTTCCTGTTTTCCAGGTTTTAGATGAAGTAAAATCAGTAATTGCACAAAATATTGCAGGTGGTATAGAGAATGAATGTATAACAATGAAAGGATTCATTTTTTTACATTGTTTGTTTATACAAAGAGGAAGAAATGAGACCACATGGACAGTTTTGCGTAAATTTGGATATGATGAAAATTTAGAATTAATACAAAGCTACTTGTATCCCAAGTAAGTATTTTTGAACTCTTCATATTTTGTGGTATTAAGAACTTGGTTGGTTGGTTGACCCGTAAAAGATTTTTTTTTAAAAAGTGGCAATTTGTAGCATTTCTGTTGTCCACTAAATAGCTTACATGTGTTTGAACAAGCTTAAATTTTACAAACAGCATATACTGTTTGACTTTACACATAATTGATCATAGGTTTCATAGGGAGGAATGTTAATTCTATGAAAGTTGTACTTAAATTTTATTCCAATTTCTCTGTTAAGAAAACACTTCCAATTTCCGCTCTGGTAAGAAAACACGTGTTATTTTGCATAAAGCTGTTTTATACATAGCCTTACTAATATGAATATTTTTCTATTACAAATGAGATTTACAATGACAAATATATTTTTATAATATATTACAGTATAAAAGTTCCCCCCGGCTGTTCATCAGAACTCTCATATAAGGGACAACAATTCTTAACCCAATTATTTGAAAAATATGACAAAGATAGAGATGGCATGTTGAACCCAAATGAATTGAAAAATGTTTTTTCTTGCTGTCCACGAATTCCATGGCACAACTTACGTTACACAGTTCCAACCAATGACAAGGTAGGAATTTTTGTAATATGATATTTATTACTATGTACCATTTGTTACTATGATACAATTTCCTGATATGATACAATTATATGGAAAAGATAAAAAGTAAAGTTGTATTAAATTCTTCAACAAATTATTATTATTATTATGAGAATTAAATAGAACATGAATTGTATCAATGGTATATTATTAAATAAATGAATCTATTGAAAAATATTTACAGGGCTACTTGACTTTGCAAGGCTGGATGTGCCGATGGACCCTTATGACTTTACTTGACTTACAAAATACAAGCACGTATTTAGCATATCTAGGTTTTAATTTTTTGGAAAATGATTCTCAAAAGATAGCCATACACAGTAAGTAAAATGATTTTTTATTGATTTTTATATCCTACACTATTATGTTACTAATAGAGGATTTTTAATAATTATTATATGTTTTTTCAGTAACTAGAGAGAAAAAGGTTGATATAGCAAAGAAGCAATCAAGCAGAAATGTATACCAGTGTCACATTATAGGACCAAGATCCTGTGGCAAAACTTCCATCTGTAGAAGCTTTCTTGGCATAGCTCATAAGGTAAATGAAAATATCAGATGCACTTAAATATAGATATAATATTATAATAATACATTCATATGTGAAGCAAAAACATTGTACCCCTTTTTGTAAAAATTACATGGACATGAGATTCGGCACAATAGCTTATGTAGAGAAAGTGTGCAGAACATCATTTTTTTTTATAATTCACAAAGAATATATTTAATTGGTAAACTAATGTTAGACACTATGATTAACTATGATATGATTAACTCATTGTTAAGACTTTATATATTTTACATGTCAACAAGTCCTCTAATAAATATAATTAAATATCTTTATAATATAATGTTTGTTTTAGAAAATAAAACCCAGTACTCATGAGCGAGGTGACGGAAACGATGTAGAGAGCAACTGTTGTATTAATACGGTGCATGTGTATGGGCAAGAGAAGTACTTAGTGCTTAAAGAAATACCAATTACACGTGTGTCGGACCCATTGCAGCCTCATGAAGTCAACTGTGATGTCGCCTGCCTTGTATACGATGTCGCCGCCAGTAGATCATTTGAATATATAGCGAGGATATACATTGTAAGTATATATATAAATATATATATATATATATATATATATATATATATATATATATATATATATATATATATATAGCAGCCTCTTTTACATACGGAAAATCTTCTGCCAATTTGCCATATACTGCTACTATAATAAGTAGTATACTACTATAGCCATTCTATTATGGTGATTGATATTCTATAGTTTCAATTAATGTATATTGTCACTCGATAGTTCCCACCACTTTAAAAAGTTGTTGCTAATTGTTATGGCACTGCATCTTATATTGTATTATGTCATCGAAAAATGTCACACTGAATAAATTTTATTAGACGGTTCTTTTTAATACTTTATGAATAATTTAGCTCATTTAGGCCTAATAGGCACAACAATAACGCTTGAGGCCGGTCGTAGCGCAGTGGGACAGCGTCTGACTGTAAACGGGATCGGTTGTGGGTTAGATCCCCACTCGGAGGAGTGATTATATTTAAATTATTTTCATAATAAAAGACAAACTGCGGCGTTGAGTTCCACCACTCGGCACGCAATGTCACGAACTCGGTGGAAAACGAAGTACTGAGTGTCTTGATACTAGGTACTTTTTGTCTACTCGTTTTTTTCGCTTCACGCTTTTATCCCGTATAGCATACGGGATAAAAGCGTGAAGCGAAAAAAACGCTTCACGCTTGAAATCCGTCTTATATATATGCGCGTAAAAACAGACACAAAAATTTTAAAAATCATATAAATTTAAAAAATTATATATTCATATTTTGTAACGGTTTTTAAATCACCCTGAACTATTTTTCACATTTTCGTTGGTTAGACACACTTAATGTTTTATCATAGTATTCATATTATACGAAAACATCAAAACTAGTTGCAGGTAGTAAGGTCTGTAAAAACGTATTAAATAGATTATCCAGTAATTTAAAAGCATATGTATTTTGTTTTAAATTTCAGAAATATTTTGCTGAAAGTCACATTCCTGTTTTAATTGTTGGTACTAAGGGCGACAACATGATAATTAGACAGGAATATATATTACAACCTGAGGTGTTCTGTAACAAGTATCAACTGTTACCTCCACAATTTTTCAATATCAAAGAGAATAAACACGATGTATTTGTTAAGTTAGCAACCATGGCTGCATTTCCGTAAGTATTGTTTAGAATGACTTCTTATACTAATTATGGCTTATACATTATTTGTTTGTAAAATACAGTATGCTATATATGCTAATATATATATGCTAAAATATTAAATATATATATGAACACCATATATAAAACTTAATGATATTTATCAACGCATTATAATGCTATATGCATTACCTGCTTATATGGCTATATGAAAAACCTTTTACATAAAATATATATTAATATGATATTTATACCCATAATGTATGGAAATTATAAAATAATAGACTTAAGCCAGCTTACTGTAAGTCAAATATGTATATCATATTGCTCCTAAGCCACAAGAGTTGACTATGAAACAATTAGATATATTGTACATTTATTGCAACAGGCTGTAATTTATGATATTAATAAAATTAAAACAAATATTTTAACTATGTTTTGACCAGTCAATTTCAAGCTGCTTGGATTTTATTCAGCAAACACAGGTAACTATGATATGTATCCATTGTACTTAAAGGCTTTCTTAATAAACAAGATTGGGGTTGTAAAAAGTATGAGACTTCTTAGAAATAAATAATAACAATTATTAGTGACTAACATAATTAGTATTTTATAATGAGTACTAATTTACTATCAATAAATCCTTAAAAATAATTTCTCTATAGACTGTTCTATACAGTCCTAATTTTTATGAACCCATAATAAATACGGCAAAGAAAAATTCGTTAAGTATATAGTAAGAAAATGTAAACATTTCAAATGCTTTACGATTCTACCACATACACAATATTTGAGATATTAAACTCTTGTTTTTAGTAATGCACCTAAATTATTGTCTGTACGTAGAAGATTTATGTAGAATATCTTGATGTAATAGAACCTAACACAATGATTTTTATTTTTCTTATCTATTTGTATGTGTGTATGTTTCAGCATGCTGTTATCTAAACTATAAGTAAATTAGGTTATAGGTCTATGTTACTGTCATTAACAGGCACCTGAAGCACTTTGCGAGCTTGGCGGGTGAGAACTCGTCGTGGTGGAAAGCGGGTATAAGTGTCGCTGCAGCAACTCTCATGGGCCTCATGCTTATCAAGATGTTGAGTTTCCAACGTCACTGAACACGTCGCTATCACCAGCATGGATCGTTAACACGGAAGTAGACGCATCATGTAGTTTTTATTTAGAAAGCATCAATACAAACCAAAGATGTGTATTGCGTTGGGCGTACATAAATTATTTTAATTTAATTTCAGTTGTAAATAAAACGTTTTAATTTAATTGTTTTATTAATGTGTTATATATCTCTCTCTCTCTCTCTGTATATATATATACATATATATATATATATATATATATATATATATATATATATATATATATATATATATATATATATATATATTTTTAAAAAGTAAAAAATATTAAATACAAAAAATGTTGAATACAACTAGCAATTAATATACTCTATCGATTTTTGTTGTTTTAATATTATTCTTTAACTACACTGATATTATTAAGCGTATAAAATTATAGTTTATATTGAAAAACGTTAGTAGTTGCGCGCTTTTAAAAAAATACCTAATTTATTTTATTTAAATAAAGTTAAACATGGAACAAGAATGTCTAAAAAGATAATGCAATATAATGAATAAAACCAACTATAATAAATAATATAAGCTTCACGTAAATTTTATAATTAAATTTATGAATGGAACTACGAAGAGACTGCAATTAAATATTATTGTAGAAAGCGGAGAAAATTGAGTACATAACGAAATATTTAGCTTTTACCCCGCACGGCAGGGCAGACAGGAAGTACCTAGTGTCAAGACACTTCATACTCCTTTTCTGCCGAATTCAATCTAATTTTAAAATTAAATAGTTCCTTAATTCAATGTTACGAATTCATAGATAATTTTTCGCGTATAGATTAGAGCTTATAGTTTTTATATTATTTTTTTCCGTCTAAGCAAATCATTATATTATATTATCAAACATCAAACTAATATGTACATATGTTTCAATAAATCTGCTATTGAGCATTAATTTTTTTGCCACGTAAGAAAAATATTACTAATAAGTACGATGACATGTATAAATCATGTACTTTAGAAAAAATAAAAAATCATGACAAAATATTTTACTTCAAATTTTTCACTTCTTTTTGCAATATTCATAGGCGAGATCATAGACAAGATAAAGAGTAGAATACGGAGTCACAGATTTCCTCTTCCGTAATGCCGTTATTCTGTCACCGTCGTGTTTCCGGCGGCCATTAAACTAAATCGTGCGCGGCACGGATTTTATTGTATTTTTCTTTTTTTTTAAATTAGAAAATCTTTATGAATTAAACGGTGATTGCTGACTTTGGTGTATTGCTATCTTCCCAAACCTCAAAATGGGAGACCGTAAGTATAATTATACATATCAGTAACAATTTTAATCTCATTAATACCATAACGATAAGCAATATTTTGCGGTTACTTTTAGCTTACGCATCTAGTGACTATAGCGGAGGAGGGTACCCTCCTGCCCAATATTCAATGCCACCGCCTGCAATAAATACAGGTGATAGTAATTATAATCCTGCACAGCAACAACAAGGCAATTACAATGCTAGCGGCTACTCTGGTCAAAGCTCAGGTCCCGCTTGGACTCAACAAAGTTCGGGAAGTAAGTAGAATATACCACATTCAATAACTTTTACTAATCAATTAGTGTATATTATTAATAAAAATGATTCTCATCACTATGTCAATGCACTAATTTACGCTTTTAGAATACAAAGGCTAGAGCGTAACGCAGAAATAACTTTCCTCAGTATAATATATAAAGTTTTTGTTATTCAAGGTGGTAGTGGCGGAAGCTATGGTGGAAATCAACAAGATAGTAATTACCCTAGTAGCCCTAGCTACGGATCTAACTATGGCAGTGGTAGTTATGATCGGAACAATGGTAATAATTACAATGTGAGTGGAAATGAAAGACAAGGTAGCAGTTACGGCAACAATGACAGAGGAGGCGGTTATGGAGGAAATGATCGCAGCAGCAGTTATGGTGGAAATGATCGCAGTAGTGGCT
Source organism: Dryadula phaetusa (assembly GCA_032432895.1). Lineage (NCBI taxonomy): Eukaryota > Metazoa > Arthropoda > Insecta > Lepidoptera > Nymphalidae > Dryadula > Dryadula phaetusa. The sequence continues at coordinate 1,206,457 of JAOYRS010000027.1, forward strand.
CTAACTATGGTGGCGATAGAGGTGGGAGTGGCTACTCAGGAGGCGGTGACCGAGGATATGGAGGAGGTGATCGATCCAGCTACAATAGAGATGGGGGGAATAGAGATGGAGGATATGGGTAAGCATCAATAATTTACAGTTTAGTAGTTTAAAAAACATGTTTATAAAAAAAATATTATTATTTAATTATATCACAAAACTACACTTTTAATTTGGGGAATTATTAAGTATATTCAATTGACCTAGAGTGACTGCGATGAAAATTGTATTGATTATTGTAAACATTCCTTATGGATTACACAAAATTGATACCAAGGCAGACTATCATTAAGAATTAGTTTTAGCATATAAAAATAATTAGATATATTTTACACTGCTATAATATGTGTTGTGTTGATAGTATGTAAGTTCTGCATGTTTTCAGTTCCAACAGCAGTACATTATTATTTTCAAATTATAAATGTGACAGGTGAAGTATAAATTACCTAACAAATTTAATTGTTCTATTAGACTTCTATCCTATTTATTATATTTGCGTATTTGTAGCCACTTTTGTTTTCTAAGTAAAGTGTTACATTTAATCATAAAAGTTTATTATATTTACATGCAAACATATATAGAACTTAAATTTTCTATAAAATACTGTTTCATGTATTTGTCATTAATAGTATCTAAAATAAATCAAATTCCTATTAACTCAATGTAATAATAAAATGCTTATAGTGTTCATATTTTTAATACAGCATAAATAGTATAATTTTTAAGAATTTTTTCTTTCAAATGTATAAAGACACACAAAGCCTTAAAACTGATATTTACTCCAAATATGCATTGATGTGTTAAAAAACAAATGGCATGGTATACTAAAACCTGATTTTATTTGTTCTAAATTATAGACTTCTATCATTTTTAGTAAGCAGTGTTCTACATAGATAATAAGTGGTAAAATTGCTAGAAGAAAAATAATGGATTATGTATGTTGACATTCTTCAGTTATAAAGGTGAAAAGTCTGTATTAATTTAATTATTGATTTTCTAGAATTAATTTTTGGAGACATCTTAAACTGACCCTTCATAATCTTCATGATAGGGTATTATTTATGGTTACTACTATATTTAATTGTCATACAAATTTGTAATGAAGTGTGCACATAATCCATAATTAGAGTTGTTTGGATCATTACAATATAACATCTTGTCATCTTATTACTTTACATGTAAATTTTTATGCCAGAATGCAAGATATTTCCAATATGAGTAATGGTTATGTTTAGTTTTTAGAATTATCAATTTTAATTCCCATTTTGTATATTTATAATGTTTCATTAAATGAATTTGTATCCTGAGAGTATTGCAGTGATACATTTCTACTAAATAATTTATGAAGTGAATGGAATGAAACAAATACATAAAAAAATCATGTCTCATCACCGTCTGTGACTTTTGATAACTTTATTGCAAATTGGAAGATAAGTTGTTGGTCCACTCTGAAAATACAACTTCTTAAGATGGATTCATAGCTGTAGATGGAAGAATAGTGGCGAAAATTTTATGGAGTATCAAGAAAATGTTCAAAACCGTGATAGTATTTTGTTTTTGTGATACTTCTGTCTATTTGTCATAATTGAAAAAGTGTTATTTTTTTTTTTGAAGTGTATTGTAATAAATTATATTTTTTAATTAAAAAATTAAACTTAACTTCCTTTAAAACACTTTTTCAAAATATGCTGTATGTGTGTGCATGATTCACCAACATTCAGAAAATATGTTTCACACAAAACTGTTCTAAGATTTTCAAGGTATCAAGGTAAAACATATTGCGAAAGAAAAGGATTCAACATCGAAACGATCACAGATAAATGCGAGCTTAGTTACGTCTGCGCGCTCCATTCAGTGTGCCCCCAGCCTGCCCCAGCCTGCCTGGTGTGAACTAAATGGTGTTTTTATTGTTTTAGTGGCGGCGGCAGGGGGGGTGGTTATAACAAAGGTAAAGCTCCTCGCTATGAGCGATTGGTGCTGTTGTCATATTTTTAATTTGTATTTTAAGGGCTGCCAAATATATTGTTCTATAAGGATCTCTTCTTCACTTCCTGACTGTTGACAAAGAATGTTATTATGTTAATACGTTATTGTACGGATATGCGTTGATGTCTTCTAAAGAGAACTTCGTGAACAATCATATGCAAACTTCAGCGTGGGATAGAGCGTAACATCTACATAATATCGTCGTTTTCATTTGCACTCAAGTTTCATAGGGAAGAAAATCATTAAAATAAATAAATTTATTTCTAACTTAAAGTATGCTATATAGAAAACAAAAAAATACTGTTTTTCTTCAACCCACCAACTAGAGTTCGATATAAAGTTTAAGAATTTAGAATTTTGCAAGTTTTTCAGTTAAGTCGCTCAAGTTATCAGATATTTTTTTTTCGACATCCATAATTAGCGCTACGTTCGTAACAAGTGTTCCATTTTTTTGACTTGAACGCAATAACGTTTTTACCTTAAAATTTAAAACTTTATTGCGTTCTAATAGAGATGGAGCGATAGCAATGAGTGACACTACATACTACAAGAGAGGAGCGTTGGGATATGACGTCACGCTTAAATTAAAATGATCGTAACTTTAAAACTACTCACTCACTCAATTTAAATGAAACCAAAACGGGTGTATTTCTAGACATTAAGGCTACTCGATGAAAAAGTTTGAAGTACTAATATAGTGACATTGTATAAATATTAATCGTGTACACAATTGGTAAATTTTAATAGTCTTGATATACCAATTATGAGTGTTGTAAGTAAATCTTTGTTAAAGGTATTTAACATGTGGTGTTTTAAATTTAAAAATACAATTATGTTTTTATTAATGACGTACTTTTTATATTTTATACTCGATAGTTTTAAGGGTGTGTGATGCGCAAAAGTATTTTTAATACTTTTAACTCTCGAGATCTAGGCGCACGATAATTAAGAACGGTTGTCAGCAGTCTAGCCAAGTGTGTAAGGAGTAAAGCAACAGCGGTTAATTATATGCAGAGTATACGAATATTGAATCCGTGTTTTAAATCATAATTTCTTATGTTTAAGCGATAAAAGGATGGCTCATATTTTACGATTAGTAATTTATAAATTTTGGCAGCCCTGTGCTTTACATCTTTATTGAATGTGTAATTACGAGTTAGATATTATACTTACTATATTGTTAAATCGGCGAACTAAAATATAAGGGTTTTATAGTGATGGCGTACTTTCGTTGATACGTTTAGTGCATCAAAAAAAAATATATGTCTAACGTAAAGCGTTATCAGAAACGTCAAAGTAGTATAGTCAAAGAGAAAAATGGTCAGTACGATTATTAAAGAACTTCATTTTATTACTGGATGGACTCTAAAAATATTACAGTACAAAAGAACTTAACGTTTTGATTATAATCGTTACTCATTTCGTTGTTTTCTTTATTAATTTATTTATTATTTGTAGGCGGAGGAGGTGGAGGCTTCAGCGGCGATCGGGGTGGAGGTGACATGATAACACAGGAAGACACAGTTTTTATTCAGGGAATGAACCCGTCGACTACTGAGGACGAATTATGCCAACATTTTGGTGCGATTGGTATTATTAAGGTGCGTCATTTAAGTAATTACAAAGTCAAAAGTGTCATTAAGAAATAAAAGCAACATTGAATTTTTGGCATAATTGCAGTACCATTCACTATTTAACGTTTAAATTGTACAGATTGTAAACAACGGACAAAGATGTAGCTGAATTTTCTGGCCTGCTATTTTTCTATTCAGAAAATTGCATGAAAGTTATATCCTTAGTTTCTTGCGTTGGATAATATTTTTATTATTTTTAAATATTTTCTTGAACAGACCGATAAAAAAACTCAAAGACCCAAAGTATGGATGTACAAAGACAAGGCAACCGGCCAGCCAAAGGGTGAAGCCACTGTGACTTATGAAGATTCAAATGCGGCCTCTTCTGCTATTCAATGGTTCGACGGAAAAGATTTTAACGGAGCCACAATAAAAGTTTCGTTAGCTCAGAGGCAAAATACGTGGGGTGGTAGCAAGGGAGGCGGTGGTGGCGGCGGCGGCGGTGGCGGATATCGCGGAGGTCGCGGCGGCGGCGGAGGTGGCGGCGGCGGTGGCGGTGGCGGAGGCGGTGGCGGTGGTAGAGGTGGCGGCCCGCCCTCCGGCAACCGCGCCGGCGACTGGCGTTGTCCCAATCCCAGCTGTGGCAACACCAATTTCTCATGGCGTAAAGCTTGCAACCGATGCAATGAAGAAAAACCTGGGGGTGGTGGTAACGGTGGCGGCGGAGGCGGTGGTGGTGGTCCTCCGTCCGGCGGACGAGGTGGTGGCGGCGGTGGGCCACCCGGCAGAGGCGGGCGCGGTGGAGGACGAGGCGGTGGCGGTGGGCGCGGAGGAGGTGGGGGCGGCGGGGGCTGGGGAGGCCGCCCAGACCGCAGCGGTGATCGCGGAGGTGACCGGCGGGGCTCGGGCGGCGGCGGAGACCGGCCGGGAGGTGGCGCTATGAGAGGCGATGGAGGGTAACATGTTGCATATATTTTAATTGATTTATCTCTAAAATTTCTATATCATTGCATTTGCAATTTCGAAAGAAGATAAAATCGAAATATTCCATTCTTGTTAATTATGTATTTATAAAAAATCTCATATATTTTTATTTTATTTTTCAGAGGCCGAGATCGTCAAAGACCTTATTAGTTTTAATGTAATTTTTAAATTAGTTTACAGTTATTGTAATATTAACTATTTTGATTGTAAATCACATACAAAACTACTATATTAATTTTCATATTTCTAAATCGGACTACTGTGACGTGTTAAACTCATCCAGAGTTTAGCGAGTGCCGTTTCAATACAGATGTTTGTTTGTGATTGAATATTAATTTTATTACCTTTGTAATTACATAAAATTAGTAAGAGTAGTTAATAGGTTAAAACAGTTTTAAAACTATGAGTGGTATGTGAATGAATCTATCAATAAAATCAATACTTTGTGCGAGTATTACTTGTTTGTAACTTAAAACTTTCTGACAAAATACCCTATTTCCAAACTTTTACCCTTTTTTTATTTTATATTACATAGGTATTTCAATATATGTTTTACTATTGCTATAAAAAAATAACTGATCGCTGTCTGTGTGGAAGATATATGAGAAAAACTTATTGTGAGCAGTTGATGTAGAAAAGGAAACCTATAACAATGATTTTAATAAAATCTTGGTTCTCGTCGAGTGTATGCACACGATACTAGGAAACGATTAACTAAAAATGTTTCACTTATCACCCTCGCTTAATGTTTAGAGTTTAATTTATTTCAATCGGTTCTTAAATAAAATAATTATATTAATTTAAAGTAGTTTGTTCGACACTGTATAAAATAAGTGTTTTCCTGAGTTTGCTGACAGCGTACTTCCAATGTAAGCAAACAGTAATTATATCGATTGTATCCAGACACGGCAACTTGTCAAACTAACATAACTGGCGAGCCGGTTGTTAAACTCGGGTCATAGGTTAACACTTGCGGGATAGAATTCATAAATCTCAAACAATTTTGTATTACCAAACCAAACTTGCTTTATACCAAACTTCATTTTTATCAGTCTAATTTAAAGATCAAAATTATTACCGAGTTCCCGACTGCCTAGAAAGTAAAAATTTGGCATACAGATAGGTAGTTGAGTAAACAAAGCAAAAATCAGAATCTTGCTATTTTTTAATCATTTAATAATAATTTTCCAGTTAATTGATTCTATTAGGAAAATATTTGTATAGTGCCCGTAACTACCAAAAGCATTTTAGTAACATTTGAATTATCTTATAAACTTAGAAACTTTTAAATAGTTTAGCAAAAAATGCGAGTTATAACTTATACACGTTATATATGGCGTACCAAATCTAATGGAGATAAGGAATTTTAATTATAAGTAACATAATCACTGGTGGATTTCAAAAAAACGAATTGATAAATAGAAAATAAAAACCAAATGACTTGCACAGTGAATAGGGATGGAATATAAGATATTTGTAATAAATAGTCATTATTAGATTTCAATTGATATATTTGTAGTTTAAATATTCATAGCAGTCAGTTTAGAAATTCACATTCACCCTAAACTAAGCTTGTTTGTAGAATTTTCAAAATAGAATCTACTTGTTAGGTAGATGGCGGGGAATTTACTCATTATTGGATTGTGCAAAACTTATTTTAGAAGTTGCTGAACAACACTTTATGGAAGGTCGATATGTCTGGCTCCACATTTGAATTAGTACTGTATAAGGCAGGCTTATTGGTTGTCCTGAAAATATAATAAGTATATTAAAAGAAACTATTTTAACCGGATTAAAGAAACTATTTTGGTATTCGAAAATACATTTTGGACACTTGACGAACACTTTACAGTACCGTGGTCACAGGTAGACTTCTACCTGTTACCACCAAAATATACGCGAATAATCCGGTTAAAATAGTTTCATTTAAAATGTATAAAAATCGCGAAAATCAAAAATTATTAAGTATATTAAAAACGACATATTTTATTTTATTCCTATAATATTTATAGATGGAAACAAAGCTGTAATTGTAAATCTGAAACTTATCTACTATTATATGAGAATGCTTCAAAATTACTGTTTTATAACTAATCGAAATACCTTATAACAATTTTTTTTTATATATATACATATTTAGACAACTTTGGCTGACATGTGATTATAGTTGACCAATATTTTTACGATTTTTTAATGTGAGGGACAATTGACATTTGTAGCATCATTTTATGAAATTAGGCCAGTTATGCACTTGCCTGGTTGCAGTTGCTGTTGCACGAGGAGTGACAAGAAGACAATTCATTGGTTGTCCATCAAGTTGTCTATTGTGGTACAGGTCAACGGCTACTTGAGCATCTTCAACAGTTTTATATATAACTTCAGCAGTTCCTGGTCTGACTAAGCGAGATTCCACCATGCCACCAACATCCCCAAACAGTTCCTAAAATTTAATTATATCACTATGATTGCAAGCACTCCATATAATTCTTTCTTTCTACTCAATTTTAGTTTGTTCTGCATTTTATGTTATAAAACATTCTTCTTTTTTAAAAGCACTTTTATAATTATAGCATTAAATGCAGAAGAATCTCTGTTTTACTGAAACTGTTGTTAGATCTTTCAGATAAAGAATATTTTATTTAATGAAAGTAAAATAGTCTTTAGTATTTCTTTTTCTTACCTCAATGTCTCCACTTGTAACAGTATTACGTAAATTGCTAACAATAATCCTATATTCATGATTAGGCTTTTCAGGTTTATCAGTTTTGTTTTCATTTCTTAGTGCAGCCATTGGGCGCTTTTTCAAAATTGAAGGTGGTCTTGGAGGACTTTTTTCTTTTTCTATTATAGCACTTCTACAGAAAGAAATATATATATATACACACATATATATACATATAAATATAATACAGCATAAATATGTGTTGACAAACATAAGAAGATACAGCGGTCAGAGTTTTGAAGAGTTTTATGTTTTTTCCAAAAATGTTTTCAAATTCTAAGTGTGGAATAACACTTTGAAAAATAGTAAAATATATAAATCATATTCTGTTACTACTATGTATGCTATATTAAAATGAAGTTTATAAAATACAATCAAATGAGTAATTTTATAGAAATTCATATTTCAGATATTCCATATAAATCGATTTCTACATATGTAACAAAATGAGCTATTAAACCTTCTAAAGATATAAAAATTTAGAATGTACACAATTCAAATTATAATCTTTAGATATTATCTGTAAACTTAGTACCATTATATGTAAATATTTTTCTACCTATGAACATTGTTGTTGTGAGTTACTATTTTGAGCTGTAAGCCTTGTTTGCCATTAGTCACTGCTTTCCTTATTGGTATATGATCTTCTTCCATTGGGTCATCAATAATCTCTAAATCATTTTCAATTGTTCTTATAATTGGTTTTAGAGTAGATTTGGCTAAAACAATAATTGTTAAATTAATAATTATTAATCTGATTTTTCCACTCATTTAAAACTTGAAGAACAGCCACAATATATAGAAAATACTTACACAAATTTCTGTTTTCTATCAGTCGGTCAGCTAATAATCTTTTGCTACTGATAGTTTGTTGTTTAAATGCATTTCTTGCCAGTGGCTGTGAGACAACCTGTCTTGAACGATCAGCAAAGACTAGTAAAAACAAAACATCATAATTATGAACATGATATAGTTATGAATAATGAGATGAATATTGTATTCTTTTTACAGTTTATATAAATTGTATTGTATGTCACCAATATTGTATTCTTTTTAAAATTTTATATAAAAAGTTATGACTGCTAACTTGCCTGTATATACTTAAATTTTACAGTATCTTTACTATAAATTTGAAAGTAATAGATATAAATGAAATAAAGTAGATCTAAAGCTATAAATTAAAATCCAAATAAAAATACCTGGTTCCATCTTAAAGTGATGTTTTGGGAACTTTGTATGACTCTGTAAATTTGATCCTCCATGAATCTTACCAGTAGCCTGTATTTGAAAATAATAGTAAAATATATTCATAAAATATAATAGTTATCTAGAATGTGATAGATAATAAATATAATTAATTATCTAGTATTTTATGAAATGTATTATTTTTATAATTTGTTTTATAAATATTTTTATGTCCATTGCTATATATACTTTTACTATTCGATAAAAATTATTAATTACTTTGCATTCACATGTAAAAAAAATAAAAAAAATATAGGCGGTATAATTTGTTGTTATAAAAAAAATAGTATGTTTTTTGCTGCATAGCAGGACAGTCATAGACGAAGAGTATTATGTAGCTTTGTGAATACATTCTGCCGAAAATCAAGACATCAATTGATGAAAGTGGTTAAACCAAAGCTGGGCTTTATCTTATATGAAGGGAGAAATGAAATTAATTTTTAATAAAATCCTTCCTGCAAGTATAGAATGTACCCACAAGCAACCACATTTACAGTCGCACAATTGCCTCAAGCAAAAACCTTAGCAAACTCTAATATTAATTTATTTAGTTACAATGTGTAATGTAATGATAAATATTCAGATATCAGACATTATTTTTTAATGAAGAGGTTTATAACCAAAATTCAAAAAGAGTGCATAGCAAATACGGTCAAATTACCTGTTTTGCTCTCATTTGTTGCAATTTTAAGCGTGCATCTTTCTGTCTTGCAAGTTCTGCTAATTTTTCTCTTGCATCAAATATTTGAGTTCGCTTTTTTGATATTATTTTATTTCTTGCATCAACCACATTCGGTTTAAACGGCGGTTTTTTATTATTTACTTTGGGTTTATACCTAGGAAATATTAAAATAATATGTAAATGTAAGTGAAATTATTTTACTAAAACAAAATACTTTATTATTTTAATACTTTAAAGGGATTATGGTAAAACAAAACACAATAAATAAATATTATTAATATATACTTTAGTAGTTTTATGTACGTTACCTAGAATTTCCCTTCTTTCTTTTCTGTATTATATCATCTAAACTCATATCAATGTACGATGCCATTACGGGGGCGCTTGAAAAATTCAATAAATTTTCAAAAACCTTAAAATAAGATTTGAGTACCCAGGTAGATGTTAATAAGATTTATAGATTAATTATAATCTTTAAAGGTATATTTCAAACTAAAGTCTAAAACAAAATCCAATTAGGTAAACAGTAAGTTGAAGATATTCATATTTCAATCTAATACTATACGAACCACAGATTACATTTTTATAAAGATTATAAATATTCACAGTAACTCTACTACAGACATAATATTAATATTTAGGGTTAAACTTCTAAATAAACTAGGTTTATATTTAATTTGTTTTATAAAATAAAATTGCAACAATAAATAAATAGTTGTGATTCTATATTTTGAAATATAATATGTAGAAGAAAATATAATCATTATTAAATAATCTATAAATGTCAGTAATCCATAAGAACCAACCAGAAGCCAGTTTAGGAAAGCAACATCCCATCTTTGGCTTACTGCGACCCGTGTACCATGGTACGTAATAGTGGAGCTAGGGGCTGTTAGATGTTATTGGGTTATATGATGTCCGAAGAGTCGGGGAGGATATAATAATCTTTAATTCCAGTAACTTGCTATATTACTGGGAAGGCCACCAACATAATAAGTTGGTGTCGAGTACGTTGTTCACTAGTCCTTTGTTGACAACGTGGTTATCGGCAAGAGTGTACCTGATATTCTGTACATCGTAACGATATTTACTGAATGTTACACAGACGTACGCTTCGATCTAGGTATACCCAAAACGACGAAGTGAAAGCTATATATGAGGTCATTTCTAAAGTCTAGCATATTTATAAGTATTTACGACGGTGTAGTGGGTACTATACCGTTGTAAATAAGGTCTTCAATGCAAGGCTGGGGAAATGTTGCGGATAGCAAAGTAAAAAAAGTAAAAAGGTATTATGTCGATAATAGTCTCTGCAATGTATCTATGATTAATACTATTAAAACCGGCAGTGATTACCGACCTGTACGAGGCATATTAATTCTAATATTAATTCCATTGGAAAGCTAGAAAGATCTCGGCTGATAAACTCTACGCTCTAACCAATGCCTACTCAAATTCAAAACCCCGAGATCTTTCAGCTCGAGCTCTACAACCGCTTCGAAACCCTTGAGAATAGCTTAGATGTGGGTGCTCTCCAAGTACTTTAAAACCTCCCATACCAAAACAAAGAAACTCTTTTATGATGTCTCATTTCATGTCTCTTTTCCATAAGCAGGAGAACACGAAATGAGGCTACCCAATTCAGAGGAAGGAAGGTAGCCGTTATAGGTGGCTAAATGTATGGGCGCCTTCATTGATTTAACTGGATCCGTGTTAAAGAAGCTATTGAATGGAACCAAGACTCTTTAAAGTTTTAGCAAGACAGTTTCTATGGACAATTATACTCCATGCAAGCACCGATTTTGAGCCGAAAGCATTGCTAGAGATCCCAGATCTAAGCTTACTCGCCACTACTGCAAAAAAATATCCCGGACGGTACTATTAATAATAATTGGTACGAGATTAATATGGCTCCTGTACAACAACAAGACATCAGGTAATGACGAAATCACTACAGATTTTCTGACTAACACTTACGTCCTCCAGAAACTACCTTATTACCGAAGGCCAGGCGCCTAAAGCAAAGAAAAAAGGTAAAGTTGCTCTGTTCTTCAAAAAGGATGATAAAATTCCTAAACTAATACAGTCCAATCTTTATTCCAAACCATATTTATAAGTTGGCATTTGTGGACTATGATGACTATGATACCTTCGATTGGTCAGTGCTGTAGACTCCAAAGTTGCCAAGTAGAGAGAAGAGAGGAGTAGTATGTAATTAATACTTCACAGACAATCTTTATTCCAAACCATATTTATAAGTTGGCGTTTGTGGACTATGATGACTATGATACCTTCGATTGGTCAGTGCTGTAGACTCCAAAGTTGCCAAGTAGAGAGAAAAGAGGAGTAGTATGTAATTAATATTACTTGTTATTACTTTAGTATTAAGGTATTTCTATGAATATACCACTGTGTCAATCCGACTAAGAAACCTGAGCTCTATTCCTATCCAATGGCAAGGTGTTTGACGGGAAGATATTATTTCGTTGAAACTTTTCATTGTGACATTGTAGGATTATTTAAGATCGTGGAATGGGAAAGATACGGCGTCAACGTACATAGCGAGTACCTTACTTGTTTCGCTTTTTCGACGATAAAGTCCTACTGACTGAGACCTTGAAAGACGTGACCGGAAGGCTCAAAAATCTTAGTAGTATTTTTCAAAGAGCAGGTCTTGAAATAAACATGAATAAAACAAAAATCATGTTTAATAGCCATGTTGTGCGTACATATGTATATACCTGGGACACCGTAATCTAGTTAGGTAAGTCCAATTTCGAGAAAGAGATCTCTCGCTAAATCTAGCTCGGATGAGCAGCATTCGTAATGCTAAAGGAATTTTACGTTTACACTTCACATCGCAAGACAATAGTCATTGAGCAGAATGTGTTGGCTGATGATATACGGGAGTGAGACATTGTCACTAAATGCGCGTCTCATAAGAAGTCTCTAGGTCACCCAGCGAGCAATGGAGAAAGCAATGCTGGTTATTTACCTACGTGATAACAGGTAACATGAAAGTAACCGACATTGCCTGAAGAATTGCTCAGCTGAAGTAGTAGTGGATGGAACACATAGCGAGGAGAATGGTGTGGCGTGGACAATGGATTGGGGCGATAAGATTCTATTGAGTGAACAGGATGATGCTCAGTGGGCAGGCCTCCTACCAAATTGCAATGTAAAATCTTTAATTTTCCGAATTTTTAGTATTTTTTTACTTTTCTTTTAGTTCAAACTATCAGATAGACCAATGATGGCCAAACCTTTCAAATGGAGGGAGAGAAATTTTAAGAAATTTCATAAGATGGTCCGATTTATCAAAAAGAATGCACTTTGTATTGAAACTTTTAATCAACGTACTTATAATACTTCTTCGCATTCTCTCTTCACACTTTGCAACTCTCTATGACAGTTCGCACAAAATAAAATACTAAGCGATTAGTTTTTAATTTACTTACGCATCCATTATTGTACTTACTTCTGACATATTTGGACCGATAAATTTTAATGACTGCGATCCATATTGAGCTAGGGTATATCAGTATATGGCTGCTTTGAAAGAATAGTGTATTAATAATAAATACAACAGAACTGAGATTTTTTTTAATTTGAGTTCTGAAGCATTTGAAAATTATATTTCCACTATATCCCGCTAGTCAGTTATGGTCATTATATTTTATATATAGCGTTGCATTGCTTGTTGCAACACAATTTTATAAATGAATACTAGTACAGCATATTTTTAATTTGTCATAAAGCTAACCACTCGTACAGTAAAAATGCACTGGTTTTGAGCTACAATTGTATTATTCCAATGCAGTGATATGTCAACAAAACAAAAAACAATATTATATATTTTGCAGCGTCATAAAAAGATGGAAGCACTTATATTTATGATACTCTGTAGTAGCTGACTACTGGCGACATTATTAAGAGTTGATGTTAAATTGTGAATTGTGTATACTGTGAATTGTAACTCATAAAATGTTGTTTAGACACCATGACTTAATTAATGGTGTGATATTGTTGTTGTTTACAAGTACTAAAGATATACATGCATAAGAATAAGCGTGACGTTTACTTTATTATTTAGATTACTTGAATTATTAGTATTATAAAACCAGAATTGTTATAATAAGAATTAATAACGTTACTCAATACATAAAGAAATCGCGAAAATGGAGCAGGAAAAAGAAGAAGGTGAAATGAGTGATGACACTGAAATGGTAGTGGATGATGAGCAGACGGCTAATATTGACAATAATATAGACAATACCTTAGTATGTATTTATATTGTAAAAAAAGTTAAATATTTAGTAATCTGTCGTTATTTTTTACTATAGTTTTTCTTGTTTTTTTGCAGTTTTATAAAGCAGAAAAAAATGGACTTGTTGTTGACCAGTTGAAAAAAATTGATGCAACCAAACTAGAAGAGAGAGCAAGGAGATTTGGACTCAATCTTTCTGGAAACAAAATTATTACACAACATCAAATTGATGAACTTTATATAAATTTTGGTATACAAGGTGGCAATGAAAGACATTTTAGATTTGATACACTTCACTTAAATGGAGTCAATGGTTTAACTACAAAAGATATCTTTGAATATCTTGAAGATTACAAACCAGTTTCTTTAGAATGGATTGATGACAACTCTTGTAAGTATTAATTTAGTAACAATAAGATATTAGTTACCTGTACAAATTATGTGAAATAATTTTTACATTGTTTCAGGCAATATTGTGTGTCATGATCATATATCAGCTGCCCTAGCTTTGTTAGTACATTCTAGAGAGATAAAAAATGAACAAATAAAAGACATGTTATTGAATAAATCATCATACCATTGGAGAGAAGGAATGCCACATCCTAAGGGAGATACTATATTAATAAGATTTGCAACTAATAGTGATAAGAAAATGACTATAAAAAAGCCAGAAAGAAAATTAGATATCAAAGGTGATGCCAATATGAATAATTCAACTAAAAATCCTTGGGGTGATTTATGCAAATCATGGGGAGTTTATGATCACCAGGAAATATTTCAAAGAAAATTTCCACAAGCTGATGAAGATGAATATGATGAGCCACTTGAGACAATACAAATAAAAAATAAAAAACTTGCCTTGAGACTTGGCAAAAGAAATCATAATGTTGAAGATGATAAAGATAGCAGCGGCTCTGATTCCGAATGGAAAAAGAAATCCAAAACTCCTAGAATGCGAATGCATGCTGACGATGAGGAAACAAAGCAAGGAAAACATAAATTACAAAATCAGTTAGAAGAGGAAAATGAGAGTGGTTTCCCACCATTATCTATTGAACTTGTTAATTCAAGAAGTACATTTATTCCAAGAGAAACAAAAATGATATCAGATAAATTTAAATACAAAGATAAAAACTTAAGACCTTCTGTTAGGAGTATACAATCAAGACTTGGAGCTAAAGTGGTACAAAACCAAGTGAACTCCAGTGACGATTCTTCATCTGATGAAGCTGATTATCATAACACAATGAGCAGAGTACAAAAAGTCCCTAATCCATCTAAAAGTTCTGTGTGGTCCAGATTAGAGGTTAATGTTGCAAAAAATTGTAATCAAAATGATTTACGACAAATTTTGTCAACACGAAAAAATAAATCAGATGACTTAAGAGATAAATTAAGTAAATCTAAACAATGTAATTTGCGTATTGAAATAGACAATAATTATGCTGATGAGTGAACTAATTATACAAATGTTTATTTTTAAAATCAATTATATTTTTTCTTCATGATGTTCTTATTGATTTTTCCTTAGTTATAGAAATAAAAAGTACAACCAAAATTTTTACCAAATTATAATTGGTACTGTCACTATCTGAAACAATTTCTATGGTTTGATTTGACGATTTAACTACATTTTTGAACATTACATTTAAACTTTAAAATTATTTATCTATTGTACTTCTTCAATTTTGACCTACAGTAGTTTATTCTCTGCATGTTTACAAGTTGACTTGACACAATCTTGATATTAGCAACATGCATTTTTTCTTCAACATTATTTTCTTTTCTTGTACAATATATTGTTACATCCATAATGTCATAAGAGCATATAAACCTATAAAGATGTAAAGAAATTATATTTATTAAAAAAATATTTGAAGTTGCCTAATTAGCAAGTTAAATCCTCTTAAAATCTTCAGAAAAAGGTAAAATTAAAAGACCTTTATATTTACATATAAATGCTGTTTGAATTTGTTGTTAAGTTTATATGAAACAATATATCTAACAGAACACAGAAATAGCTACTTTTGATATGCTTACTTAAAGAACACTATCCTGTCTAACTGGAATTAAATTACTACAAAATATACATGATTTTGTGAACAAAAGGTGTAGAAATTATATTTTTAAACATATAACTAGTTTTATAACATTCTTAGTCACTTTATTATAAAGTGTTGTTCCAAAATTTCTATTTGAGCAAAAATCACTTTAAAAATATAATGTATAAATATAGAAAAAGGATTTCACATTATAACTTTAATACATTTATATCAATAGGGAATTTATTTAAATAGAAACGACAGTTAACTTTAAAATAAAGTTTATTAATTTGTGCATTTAATAAGTATATTTTTGAGTGCACTTACAATAGATGTTAAACGGTAATATTGAAAATTTGTGTAAAAATAATAGTAAAAAATATAGATGTTAGCAAAAAAGAAAACATGAGTATTTAAAATATTCATAATATTAACACTTGTAAATAAATTGATTTGCCCTGTAATACTTATCGATAAGCTTTTAGTTAATGTTTACAAATATTTAATTTCTACTCACTATGTCACTGAAATGTGTGGGTCAATAATTTAGTATTTGTTAGTTCACCAACATGTATACGGTACAATAACGCTAAATAATAGATATTCTGATGGTAGTTTAAAATAACAGATGTACTTAGCTGATTTAAATCATCTATTTTAGTTAATATAAATAAATTTTCAGACTTCCATATTACATCTTCATATTACTTCCATATTAAAATGCGAATAAGATGTTTATTTAAACTAATTAAGCAATAAATATAATTCCAAGTATGTTTTTTGAATAAGTCAACAAAATGCATAACACAAATAATATATGAGAAACAAGGACGGATTCCATGGTGGGTCTTAATTAGAAACGAAATGCTCTCTGAAAATTTATAAATTTAATTTATATATATATAAGAGCATTTTGCCAGATACATTTGGAAATCACAATCATTGACATTCAGAACATATATTGTTTAAATAAATTATAAATACAAAAGTTTAAATAAATGTATAAAAAAATGCAAGCTAGTATCAAATTTGTAATAGTGAAAAATGATAGTAGCACCGTTATATGTAATATTTTTTCATTGAAAGGTTTTGATTTTTACTAGAAATAGTTTACAATTACATCACGGCTACTCAGTAGTCAGTACTCAGTAGTAAAGTTTGACAATTATTATTTCATGTTTTAATGGTAATGCTAATAAATGGTATAAAATAATATATAAATATAAATACATTTAAGTGAAGATAATCAAATGTTAACCGATTAATTGTTGGCCATTTTCATAATATTTTCCGTTTTTTTTGTTATTTATAAATTAAATTTTTGAATATTTTTTTAGTAATCATTAACATATATTTAATATTTTGTATAAGTGTTATATTTTGTATAAGTAGTAAAATGTAAGTGTTATGAATATATTTACTGGTATGAAGTTTATTATAAAAAAGCATTAACGGACAGCTACCATCAGCACACAAGTTGAAAATGTGGTATGAAATATTTATAAAATTGAATTCCATATAGACTATTATTAAAAATTACTTTATTTATAGTTTTGATTTGCTTGAAGTATTTGTGCTGAGAAGTAAAATAATAAAAAAATATAGTATATAATAAGCATCTGGATTCATTATTAAATTTGCATTAATGATAATGGAATATATATATATATATATATATATATATATATATATATATATATATATGTATATATATATGTATATGTATGTGTATGTATATATATATATATACATACATATATATATATATATATATATATATATATATATATATATATATATATATATATATATATAGTTACTTAGAAAGTGTCTATAAAAGCACAAAGCAGTTAATTACATATTCAATCTGAGATTCGTTTAGCAAAGTATATTTTTGTATAATATAATATTATATACTGTCTATATTTAGATGTATCTTAGTTTTCTTAAAAGGTATTTCGCTAATTTCGCTGATATGGTTAATTTCCTAAGTAATGATATTGCAACTAATTTAAATGGTTATTTAGTGGATCCTCCACATATTCGTAATACATTGACAAATCCAATACTTCTTATTATTCTTTTTAATTCAGTGGAATGTTTCAGTCTTAAGTACTTTACACACCTTATAAATTATGAATCTAATAAGATCTTTTTCAGTATCATTTTGGGTTCCATATAATTCCCAAATACTTATAATTCGGTATGCCATTAATTTTATGAAAACTTTTGCCAAACAAAATATTCATTTCAAAATAGTATATGATAAATAGTCTTGCGCGACAGTACTAATAAAAATATTATTTAATATATATAAAAAAATTGAGTAACAGTTATGGAACCCTTTCATATAACACTTATATTCTATGTTAGTAGTGAATAAACTTGTGTTTAAAATAAAATCATTTCGACTTCTTCTCCTTCTCTGGTTTGTCTTCATCTTTTTTCTTAGATATAAGTGTGTGTTTAGCCTTTTTCAATTGTTTTTTAACTTTGTCTTTTACTTTGTTCTTCTTAACCGGTGTAACTGCATCAGCGGACTTCATAGATGAACTGTTGGACTCACTGTTCCTTTGTGCTGAAAATAATAAATTATTATCGTTTATTATATAGAAACAGATTTAAAGTACATTAGTACTTAAACAATCGCTAAACAATTTTATATGATAAGATATTATGTATCATAACATTACTTGTTGAACTATGCATTAAAGTAGCTCTTTAAGCTTACACTTGAGTCGCAAGTATCAGACACTGCTTCGTAATATACGTGTGAGCTCAGGAGTATTGAAACGGCGCCTTTTATGTCTAATATAATAAATGTTTTGAATATGATGCGTTTCCGTATGTATTAGAAAAATCCGAAAGGGGGCACGAAAAATTAATTTCTAGCTGTGTCCGTGACTCTGTGGGCGTGAACATTTTAATTTAAAAATAGGTTCAGCTAATTTAAGTTTTTTTGTAATACCTTTTCTGATCGAAATACTTTAAATGTATGTAACTTCATTATTAATGAACTGATTGAAATTGCTTTGAAGTAACGAATCTTGAAAACTGCATTCAAATCGGTTAAGTCATTTCTAAGAACAAGACAAATGCTACTTGCATTATATAAGAAAACAGGTGAAATAAAAAAAATGTTCAGAGTTGTTTTGCTAAGGTCATTTAAAAAAATGACCCCAATATTAGGTTCTTTATGTACAAACAAAAATCAGTTAGATTTTATTACATGTAGGTTCTATATGTATATGATTAAGTATGTGTATATGTCAGTACCTCTCTTGCTGGCGATGGAAGCGGCGATGGCGAGGTCCTCCTGCCTCTCACGGCGGCGCTCCGCGTCCAGCTGCTGCACGAGCTCGTCGCGCAGACGCACGATTTCCACTAGCCGTGTCACCAGTTGCTCCTCGCGTACCTACATGAATATAACATAATATTTTTCAAAGTGTTTTGTGATTCGAGTTTCATTTGGTTCAAACGCTCTGAGGGCTTTGTCTACATTCGACTGCGTCAAAACTCTTATACTCTTTGTAGAGAATTTTTACAAAATTCTGTTGTCCAAAGACAATTTCTAAGAATAAATCTTACCTACTAGCCAGAAAGAACCTAGTGTCAAGAAATTCTGCTTTCCGTATGAACTCTAGACATCGTGTGTTAAGTGTCGGTACTCAATATCATGCTATAATCTTACTCTAGTTAGAGCGTCTAAATAAAATAATTTATTTATATTCACCCCCTCAACAGGGGAGAACTGGCAACTGTCGCGCTTATTATAAAATATTTCACAATTCACCAGTAAATCTAAGCTTCATTTTTATGATATCTATGAGAACAACAGGTAGTTTTGTAAATCTATGATCGTAGAGCTAGTGCGTTCTGAATTGAAGTCTGTAGTGTGCAACAATAATATCCTTAAATAAATAATTTCACATATATACATATCTACATAATGGTTACATTAACTGCAACTATATTACCTATTGTTGTTAGTACGCAATATGTGAATAAGTATTGTGATAACGGGGACATACCTTATCAGCGTCAATGCGATTTACAGTTGGCTGCGATTGTATTATTCGAATTTCATGTTCGATATCAGCTTGCTCCTGTTCCAGTCTTTGTTGCCGCCGTCTAAATAAACACAATCATTGAATGATAAATGTCAATAACAAATTAATCTGAAAAAGAAACTAAAACGAACAAGCATAAACGTATTTACCCATTATCTTTATTGTACCAGTAGTGATACTAGATTACAATTTAGAGCTAATTTACAAGTAAAATATAGTTATAAGATTTTGATACATTGATAATAGATACAAATGAAGGTAAAAAAAATAATAAAAGAAGCAGCTGTAAACATTATTCTGCATAGCAAAGACAATCTAGTGATAAGATATTCGATTAATTGTTTTCCGCTTAATTACTACAAACGTTTTTTTTGAACGCATAGTACAACGAATAAAGAAGTAGTACATTTGAACTTTTAATATTCCCTGAACTAAAACTAATAAAGGAATATTACAGTGAATGGTACGTAGCGACAAGTTTTCGATTGAAGTTATTATTATAAACTAACTTGGACTCTATATTCTATGTACTCATCACGATATTTTAATTTAAATTCTTTCTTAAATGCGAGAGCAGCTTCACGCTTTATCCCACATAGCAGAGGAGAGTAGTAGTCAGAAACAAAGTGGCAAGAGAGTCGGATATAAAATAAGTACTTAAAAGAATCTTACTGGAACAAACATTTTTTGTATCCAGATATATAACCCATACAAATTAGTTAATGCAATAATATCAGCAAAAATAAAGAGATTTTTTGTCGGGAATCGTACCTATATTTAACACATGTAAATATTTATATGCAACATAAAATCGTAATATAACAAGTGAACTGTAAATAAGCAAAAAATACTTGTGAATAGTATGCATTATTATTTAATTATATATACGGATATCAAACAATTGTACAAAATATATTATATCTACACATATATTTCAAGTGTTAACTTTCGATATTAACTACATACTACGTATAACTAGTTTCGTAACATCATTCGTAACCTATGCAAGATTTAATATTATTCCAAATTGTATAAGTATATTACATACACAAATAAAAAAAAACGTTATAACCAGTTTTTTTTAGCTTCACGCTTTTATCCCGCATAGCAGGGTAGACAGAAAATACCCAGTATCAAGACACTCTGTACTTTGCTTTCCACCGAAGTCGAGACATTGCGTGTTGAGTGGTGTAACTCAACGCCGTACTTTGTCTGTACCAGAGCGAGGAAGTGAAAATAATTGATATAATAACTCCCCCGAGTGGGGATCGAACCCATAACCGGTCGCGTTTACAGTCAGACGCTGTCACATTGCGCCACAACTGGCCTAACCAGTTTAATTTAATATAATAAAAAAAAAACAATGACAATAATTTAACTTAGCAAAATAAACTACATTTCCTTATGAAATCATCGCCACCGATGTCCAATGTTAATTTTTTAATCAATAATTATTAAATGATCATGACATATGCAACATTGGAATGAATACGTTATATGCGAGTTTTTTGAAGTATCATCAGTTTGGAAGTTAAAATATATTTGGTTACGTGAAGCATTTTTTTTAATTCCTGTTAACCAGCAATCTGCCTCATCTGGGCGTTTAGCTGATGGTTAAAAATTTTGACAGAAACATTAATGGTATACGCCCAGAGGAATACACTGCTACTTGCAGTTCCCCAGACTTCCGCTCCATAGGACCAGATTGGTTTAAGCACTATACAGTTTTTGTATTTTGTATTTAATAGATTTCCGTCCCAGGTCCCAGCTTTCTTGTCTATAAAGCATTCGAAGCTGTGCACTCAGAGCTTTTCTTTTTGTTAATATATGCTTTTTCCACGTGCAGAATGATATCCTAGATGTACGCTCAGGTAGCGTACCTCTTCCAACTGGGGAATTGTAACTCCATTAATTTCATCGCTGGGGCAAGTATCGTGCCTGAGTGTGAAAGTTACATGCATCAAGTTTGTTTCATTAGCTTTTACTGTCCAGTTTTTTAGCCAGACAGATATATCACATCATGGGCAAGTGTCCCTTCGTGAAGCATGATAAGTTAGTTGTAAGGAGAAAGCAATTTAATTTACATTTTATTAAAAATATACGTTTTACTAAAAAAACAGGATGTCGGTCAACCTGTTGTATTGTGTAGATCCAGAGGTCTCTTTTATATCATGTGTTTATATTTAGTTTATGATCTACGCCAAGTCGTGCGCAACGTAATGCACTGTCATACCATCTTTTTCTGGAATCATTTTGACGCGTTTTCATGCCCCTATTTGAGAACCTCTTGATAATTTAAAGCTTTTGAATTATCGTTTTCCGGTCCATTTTCATGGGACTTGACTGTTGACTTTTATATTTAAACAAGTAATTATGCTCAACACGCAATGTCTCGAATTTGGAAAAAATTAAGTACGGAGTGTCTTGACAATAGGTACTTTATGTCTACCTTGCTATGCGGGATAAAAAGCGTGAAGGTACAAAAAAAACTTTGCAAAAAGTAACCTTACACTTGGCTGGTTTTTTACAGCATGTTTTTGGTGTGATGAATTTGGGTTATCCATATGTTCGATATTTCGAGAAAGTAGAGTTGCGAATATAATAAATCTATTGAATTATTATAAGTCGCGGTGTCGTAGACACTAGTAGTAGAAGTATTCGGCGAATAAGTTACTCGACACTCGATTGCTTTTTATAAAATACGTTAATGAGATGATAAAGGCTTTTGATGAAGCTTAAGCTCTTAAAACGATATGTTCTGAACAGGACACATAGTTGACTGGCTAGGTGTGGCGTCTTGATGGTTTTATTTGGTATCATAAAACACTGAACAAACTGTATCCAGTGCATTTATTTGGTGTCATAAGTATTTTTTGTTAGAAAGTAAGACAGCACCTATAATTTTGTTGATCATCACGCATTTTTGGTTGACAAAAGACAATTATTCTGTTTCACATTTTCGACCTACGTAAGAAATTTTCTATTGGTCATTAAAATTCTCTAATATGTAAATAATGTATTATAATAGATTTAATAATAAGTTTAATTTAACTTTCAACAAATAAGCTCTATGTGCAGACAACTATATAGTTAGACACATGACTTCGCAATGATGATAATTATAAAAAACTTGTATATTCTTATAACTATAGAAGTATTTAATAATTAATTAAAAATTTATGAATCAAGATAAAATTATTTTATTTTGTTATAGGGATTTCAATGAAATTTAAAGTAATGCTGCATTATCTAATCTAATTTGCAACATTTTGTCATACTTGTTTGGAATTTGAATCGTCTTTTCTTTGAATTACTAACATATTGAAGCTGTAGATTTATAAATATTTAAGATTTTAAAACAACAACAACTTCTTTTTTTCTTCTAGATGACTTTTATTTAATATTATTTATTTATATTAATTTCAGATATTGTAAGCAAATATATAATGTGATGGAGTATCCAAGATGGCGTTTTTAGGTTGAAATGCAAGGTGGATATACTCCTGTTATCTTTACCTTTGGGATAGTAGAAATTTTACCGTTTACTGCCGCGAAAACCTTGGCCTCTACGTACCTCAGTACGAAGTGCGGAAATAATAAATGGTAAGAAATTGTCGATTTTAAGACTATATCAATTTCAGTCATTAGATATGAATGGTCTAATTAAACATTTTTAATAGACTTATATTAAATATTTGAAGTTTTTTGTTTCTGAAGCTTTCAGAGAGGCCAACATTAATGCTAAAGTTCCTAGTAAACCCTCAAATATAACAAAAGGATTTTCCTGCAGTTACAAAGGCTGTCATAGCTTTTTTTGGAAACTATCAAGCTGAAAATTATAGCGAACTAATCACTACCCATGACTGAGAATTTCTCATCCTCATATCATATACTTTATTTTAAAATTTTAGTATAATAATCAACAAAAATTACTCTGTGTTATGTTTTAATAAAATAAATCATCTGTGTCCATTTCTTATGTATTTTAATTGATTTGAATTTTCCCTTTTGTTTTTATATTTATTTCGCGGTATACAAGCAATAAGTGTAGACCGGTGTAATTAATATAATTTCAAGCACGATTTTTATATAAATAGTAAGAAATTATTATTTTTCCTAAATACTATGTAAAAAGTGAAACAAAACACTTTTTGCTGAAAATTTGTATTTAGCTATGTTTGTTTGACTTTAAATGGGTCAATGTTTAAATTTAAATATCTGTGTACATATTCTAGTAAGAGATGCAATGAACTATGCTTATTACGCTTAAATGCGTGTAAAGTTCAATATGAAAAAAGGTCTTGTGGAGTGTAATAAAATGTGTCAATATGACTTTATTTTGGTTTTTAGTAATATCTGAAAACCATTGGAACATTTATATATTAGATAAAAATATCTAACTTACGAGAAAAGTATAAAATTAGCAGAAATCCATTGTTATTTTTGGATTCTATTGATATTGTTTCCATATATTTAGCACTTTTGATTTTATCTTTACTAAACAACTTTAGTTAACAATGACTAGCTTTTAAATACTATTATAATACTTATTTTATATACTCGTTTGCATTTAAATCTTATCTTCTAGGAAGATGACTTTTAGTAATCAATAAGTAGGTACTTGTAAAACCTTGACATAGCTACTAGATGTTGACATTAACTTAAGGTCAAGTGGTGTATCGATATCTTTTTCTAGTATAACTTATTATATAAGCAATAATATATCTACTTAAAATGTAACGTAAAATAATAAACTAAAGAAGGTTTTTTGTAATATTGGCCACCTTGGCTAGTTTCTTGTTACATTGTATTGTTATTGGGTCTAAACATGTGCGGAAATTAAAAACAAAATGGACGGAAAAATCAAATTGCCGATTCAAATTTATCGATTTTTTTTTACTTTACACTTTTATCCCGCATAGTGTCAAGACACTGCGTATTCTGCTGTCCGTCGTAGTCGAGATAATGCGTGTTGAGTAACGGAACTCACCGCCGCGTTTCTTCTTAGCGAGGAAATGAAAATAATTTAAAAATAATTATTCCCCCGAGTAGCAATCGAACTTACAAACGATCGCGTTTACAGTCAGACGCTGCCCCACTACACCACGACCGGCCTCAATTTGATATAAATTTTCTTACACTAATTGATACATAAATAGACACAAGTGATTTTTATTGATTGTTATGATTTATTGATTTTTATTGATGATTGTTAATTAAAGAATTATTATTATAATGACAAACAGACGGGAATTAAATATGTAGATTTATTATACTTATTTGTAAAACCAAATGTGTATGTAAATTGCGTAGATGTGATTGTATAAGGTATTAGTTACTTACATGTACATGAGCTCCGTTTGCTTCCTGAACAAATCATTTTTCTCGTTGACTAGTTCGCACAGTTGTATGACGAGATCTTCGATTTCCTCTTGAGGCGCAATCGGTCCATCGTCACCTTATTAATAAATTATATAAATTCATATAACAAGTACTAAGATGGTGTAGAAATTTTATGAATTATGCAAATGTATATATATTTTTATATTTTATTTTAATTTCTACCTAACAGATTTTAATGACGCTGCCCATCGGTTAACTTAGGATACATGGTGGTTTTTTATTATAATAAACGAAGATATGTGCGTATGTTTTCGAGTATCAAAATATACGTGTTTTTAAATGAAATTAGTTTAAAATGTGTAAGCATCGTGAAAATAAAAGAAAAACTATGTGAGCATAGGCTTAAGTCTTGTAGGTAGTGGACAAACCGGTACCGGAAATTAACATTGTAAAGAATGCGAATAATTTAAACTCAAGTTACGATTGCATTTTTTTTCCACATAACACATATTATGTGTATATGATGTTTATTCAATATAAAACAAATCAAATTTATTATTTTTTTTTTTATTTAGATTAGACAAAGTTTCACACATTTGTAATGTATATACAATTTTTCTTGCGATAACTCGGTACACAAATGAATTATACTAAATAAGATTTTCTTCTCGTTTTAACTTGACGCTTTAAACGTCGCGGCTTTAAACGGCCGAGAAAATATAATAACAAGATAGTTCGAGTGGCCAAACTCAAAACTGCATTTGTCTTATATTATATTATAACCATATAAATATTGAGTAATAACTACAATAATAAAAATATCTTTTATCTTTTATATTTGATATCGTAATAACAATTAAGTTTAGAAAAACCGTTCTCTTATCAATTTACGTACATTAATCTGCATAAGGGAATTTTGTAATACTCTATATTAGTATGTACATATATAGTCACGTTTTCCTCTAAGGTGAGTCATGCACGTGCTAGCAGTGATGGAGCTGGTTAACAATAAACTATGAAGTGCTTGTGCTATGTGATTGTTATTCATACAGGCACACTTGAATAAGTACTATCATAACAAAGGCTAATAAACCTAACAAACTCGTTTCATGTCATAATAAGAAATAAACCAAGATAATGTTTTAAAAAGATCTCAAACATAGCAAGAGGTAACTTGAGAAGAAGTGATTTAACTATCATTTCTTTAATTTACATATGTGTTTTTTTTATTCTGATTTCTTAATTATAAAATCTTAATTGAAAATTTATAAAGATGACAAAAATTTTGACCTCTTTAGTTCCTTAGTTCTTTGTTTTAGTATCTGATAAAAACTATTCATTAGGTTCAGACAACAAATACTTAGGAGCTAGGAGATCCATTATAGCGCAGAAGTAATAATTTACAAAACACTGCAAATATTTCTCATTGCGCACTATTCTACACAAACAATGTAAAAAATAAAGAAAACAACAATAAGGCGGCCTTATCTTATTGCAATGAATAGGTAAGCGTGAATAGCAGTAGTAGTGCAAAATGAATGTTTACCCTCACACTTATCCCGTATCATCTGTTCAATGAGTACGCCCTGACGTTCCAATCCCAACTGCTGGGTTTCCAGCAGGTCCAATTGTACCTGCAGTTCTTCAACGGACATTTGCATTTTGACTTCCCTTCGTTCCGGGAGTGGGAGCCCTGGAGCCGGGCCTTTCACTCGACGTACACCTATATCAATATATCTAATAAATTTAACAGACTAAATATATATATCTTACACTTTTTTATATTAAAATCCAATACTAATAAATATATAGGTAGGTATATCTACAATTCTTTACCAAGCCAAAATTTTAATTTAATTAAGATATCTCATCTCATCTGATGATCACTGTTTAGTTACAAATGAATAGATAAAATATACGAATTTACTAATTCTATTATTAAAAATAATATTAACATTAATACTACAAAATCAATAATTATCAATTATTTTCTTAAAAAAAGTATTAGTCTGAGATTTTGATCGATTAGTTATTGTACATTGATGTATAGATATCAAATAAACGATGTAAAGACTTAATTAAATTGATTTTAATATTATCTATTGCCTACGTAATACAGAAATTATTATGTCGATTATTGTGAAATACATAGGAACGTTGTAAGTAGGACGTGAAAACACTAACGGTAAAATCTTAAGTGATACCAATTCAATATGTAAAAAAGCGTAAGTATTCATTTCTCATTTCTAATGAAATATCATTACTTTCTATCATATTAAGTGTTGAAATATAGAAAAATATTTTTACTCTAATAAATTATTATTTTTACTAGTGAAGAATTGAGGCGCAGGTCGTGGCGCAGTGAGACAGCGTCTTATTGAAAACGCAACCGGTTGCAGGTTTGATTCCTACTTGGGGGAATAATCAGTTTAAAAATTATCTTTCATTTCTCCGCTCTGGTAAGACAAAGCGCGGCGTTGACTTTGCCACTTAACACGTGAATGTCTCAATTTACGTACATAAATCAAGCAATGGAAAAAAATCAATATATACTATGCAACGTTGGAACAAATCGCAATAACTTGGTAGAAATTCGTAAGGGAAAAATATCTGTGACATTATTAAACGCTACGCAAAATTACCGCAATTAATTATTAAGCGGACTCGGGGTTTCTACCCTCTGGTCTAAAGTATTGACATTACGTATTAATAAACACTTGATATATAATTACTAAGAAAGGTAGATAAACTATTAATTTTCTATCAGCAGTGCCATTTTTCGGATTACGAGTAAATATACACTATCTTTATTTAATCTTTTTTTACGGTCACAATGTAAATTATAATATCTAAAAGATAAATATTTTGATTAGACTAAATGTATGCAATTACGATAATTAAATTAACAACTAAAAGATTAAATTAAATTAGAAATGATATCACTAAGCGCCTACGTAGTGTAAGTAATAAAATTTAAAAATTAAATAAATAAAACTGGATGAGCAATTTTTATAGGCGTACAAAACCTAAATACTGAAACGATATATTGATAAGGCATTTTAGAAACTTCGTTCACACATATTTTATTATCTCGTAATGTATGTATGTATGTATGTATGTATATATAAAAATAAATAAAGATTAAAATCTTTAACCTATTAAAATCTTAAGTAAAAATTTCGTAAACTATTAGTTATAAATAAAATAAGAAAAATTATGTACACTTCTTAGGCAACATTGTTATGGTAAAAAAACCTTACCTTTAACATTGTCATGGGAAAAAACCTTACCTTTAACATTGTTCTGGTAAAAAAAACCTTACCATCAGATGTGTGTCGGATTCCAATGGAGTCAACGCCCTTTTCCACAGATCCTCCGTAACCAGACACATTGGAGAGACTGTCCGGAGGGGTGGGCGCCGGTCGTCTCTTCTTCAATTTTGGTGTAGATTTGCCAAAAGATTTCTTGAAGAAAATTATCCATGATTATTTTGTTTTATACAAGAGAATTCTGAAGTGATTATACATTTTCTTATATACTTATTCATCAGTTTGCAACTGTAGTTAGCAACATCTTAAATTTTATTAGGCAGTTGGCAATATAAAAACTTATAGTTATCGGTAGCTACTAGGTAATTAAATATGATATAAAAAATGTGCTAGAAAAAAAATTAAATTGTTACTGCAATGCATGCCTTAGAACTGCAACAATAAACCTATTGAGAATTGACAGCCTTTCACTTCTTATGAATGATATCTAATTATTATTCGGTATAAGAGACACTTTCCAATAACAAAGTGTAATATTTTTTTGTTTATTTAGAAGTAGTTATTATAGTAGATAAAAACCATTTCTTTGAGTTTTAACAAGTACTAGTAGAATGATATAATACATCTCGCCGGTTTTTCGTATTATAAACAGCCCCAAAGTATATCAATATTAGTGGAAATTAATCTCAAAAGAACGAACGAAGTAGTAACTGTGATTGACAGATATGATATGATTTGAGCCTATGGCTTTTGAAGTAACATATCAAAGCACCCTATCAATATAAGCCATAGTAACTTAAATTTCACTGTAGTAAAATATACGTTTTAACTTGTGCTGAGCAACTTTGTAATTTTATCCCGGACATGAAAGATTACCTAAGTATAGCTTATAAGTAAATTAACATCATTTGTTTATTTACAAACGTTTTACCTGATCTGAGTGTATAGTCGAGGTGTGCGAACTAAACGAGCATATGCTGGCCACATCGTCCATGGATGTGGAAGGTAGATCCAAGTGCTCCACTATAGAAGGGGGTGGAGGTGGTGCTTTCGGCTTCCTGCGACGGGGAGTACTTAAAGGCAAGTTGGGGGTACTTGCAGTTATTGGCGATTTGTGCATGTTGGAACTGGTTGTAAATAAAGATTTTATGTGATAATACAGAATATGTTGATTGTAGATTTATATATACTTTTCCTATGACTTTTCTATATTTTAAATCCTTTATTATATGTAATATTAATTTATTTAATAAACAAATGTTAGTAGTAAACCTTTGTAAGGGCGTCCATAAAATAAATAACTCTTTTATTTACAAAAACGCAATTGAGTGTTTGCTTTTCAAGTGAATGGAAGCAAAATATATATATATATATATATATATATATATATATATATATATATATATATATATATATATATATATATATATATATATATATATATATATATATATATATATATATATATATATATATATATATATATATATATATAATGTTACCTATTGTCTTCTGATTCTTCATCTGTCGATGGTTCTTCACCGTCAGACCAGAATGGATTGTAAGCTTTAATGTGACGTTTTCTGAAAAATAAAATTTATTTTATAGCAAGTAAGGGTTAAAATATTTTTTTTTATAAAATTCTAAAAACGTCGACATACAATGGCGTTGATGTCTGGTGACTGGACACTTTAGGTGGAATTGGCGGTACCTCGTCATCTTCGTCGCTACTGCCAAAGGGATTTGTGCTGACCTTTCTATGTTTAGAATCTTCTTCCTGTTCATGCTAAATAAAAATGCATGCATTATAACCCCCTTTTTATATATTTACCATGGCCTAATTCATAGATAGAGCTTTGATATTGATATCATAATTAATTTAGAATTAAAAGAAATATTATTTCTTTTAATTACTTTTCTGGCACTATGCAGTGTATCAATCAGAACTCTGTCTAATTCAGCCTGAATATCAGAAACTCACCTCATCTTCATCATCTGAAAATGGATTTAGATGGACTGGATAATCCTTTTTTATTTCAGGTATTATTTTTTTACTATCTATGTCTGTTTTCTTTTCAATCATCTGTTGTTTTTTCCTTCTAGGTGGAACTGTTATAGTAACTTCTTGTTCAGTTTTTTTGTCACTTTTTTCTATTACAGGACTGTCTGTGTTTAATATAATTCCATTTTCTAAGGCTATTCTGCTATCATCAGTTATATTATTGTCATTTTCTTTATTTAAAGTTAATTCTTGGGTAAGACAATCTTGTGTATTATCATAAGTGTCAATTTGTGCAGGCTCCACCATTTCATTTAAAGCATTATGTATGTGTAAGCTTTCATCATTTAATTGTGTTTGTAAAAAAGTGAATTTCTCTTTGTTGCTTTTATAAACTTTTTCTAGTGGACTTTTTATAATATTTTCATTATTTAAAAAACTTTCATCTGATTCCTCCAAACTTTTACTAATATCTTTACTAATTATTTCCAAATTCTCTATGTCTTTAGGTTTGTCACTATCATCTATCTTATATACATCTTTATAAATATCAATAAAATTTTCTTTTAAACTAATATTGGCTACTTTATTTTCAATACTTGTATCTTTTTCTATGTTTTTTTCAAATAGATTAATTTTTTCTGAAATAACAACCAATTATTGTACATTTTTCAAGACTTCTTATTAATTTCTAATTAGTTTTATCTCATTTTCTAGTTAATTATATTAATATTTGGATTTATATACAGTTACATAATATAAGGATTTACTTAATTGGTGATATTAGTGCATTTTCATTTATAAATTATAATGTAACAAAAAAACTGTAAGTTTTTGTACTTTTAATTTTTTTTTCGAGTAAAGACAAACACAAAACATTTTTGAAAATTAATTATACAATTTTAAGAAGCACATGCAACATAGGATAGAAAAAGTATAGTACAAAGGAAAGTATTTAGTTGTTTCTCACCTAATATAGACTGTGGCCTTGTCTTTGTTTTCTGATTAACATTTGACTCTTCATTTTGAACAGATGGGCTAGGATTCATATCAGTACCAAATGCCAGCATTCCTATTTGATGATTGTTATTAAATTTTGGCATGGATTTTTCGTTTTTACATGAATCACAAGAAAAGTTATTTGAATCAATAACATGGTAATTTTTAGGATTTAAATGTCCCATGCATTTAGAGCAACGAAAGCATCTCCTGTGGTAGAGCTTTTGTGAAACCATTAGCCTTTGTGCCAAGTATACAGGCAATCCACAGGCAGCACATTTATCAAGGGCCACTTTTCCAAATTTCATGGGGGTCTAAAAGAGTGAATATAAGAAATAGAATAACAGACAAAGATGTAACATCACAAAAAGAGTGGTGCAAAGTGAAGATGCAAACATACAAATTGAATAACAAACAAGCATTTATGTTAAAAAATATATATACTAACTGCTCCGTGACTTGGTGGTGAAGAGGTTACTTTTGCCTCACTTTCTGATACTTTGGTATTCACTGAAATTTGAAATGTAAGGTCTATACTTTGTCACTTTTGAATTATTCTGTTACCATTGCATTAAGTTGTAATATATATATATATATATATATATATATATATATATATATATATATATATATATATATATATATAGAGATATATATATATATATATATATATATATATATAGAGATATATATATATATATATATATATATATGTAATGTGTAATCTTTAAAACATACCAGTATGACCAAGACGCTGATAAAATTGAGATAAATAAGTCAATATTGATAATCTATCTGGTACTTCATTCTCTACCATATCTTCCGGATCTAAAAGAGATGGAATTCCTAAATGTTTTTCAGCAATACTATAAGCTAGCTGATTGTTCTCATAAATATTTTCTGGTTTTAATTTTGATACATCACTGAAATAAATTCAAAAGATGTAGACAGGTAGATAAATAATACAGCTTTAATTCATAATCTCAACAACGTTAAAATACTTACATTAAATCTGGCCTAAAGTGATGAACAAGAGCACAAAATGCCATTCCATTTCTCCAGGATGTTGTCATATTATCTATTTGCACCTCAGGACAATCTCTTATTAAACGTTTACACCATAGCTCTAAGGCTTTTGTTCCTTTGATTTCAGACATTGTATTTGTTTCTAAGTTTCAATAATTAATTTAAATAAAAATATATATATTATTTTATAACATACATCATAAATGATATGTGAAAAAATAGTTCATTATATCATCATGAATAGTATAATTTAAATAATTTTCTTCTTTTGGATATATTCAGTAACTTAAAACTTAAAGTGAAATTGATAAATAAGTAAAAAATGAATAATATTGCAATGATGTGTCAACAGTCAAAATAATTCTTTTCTCGGCTAAAACTTTTAGACTGAGTATGACAGATTATTATGTCGTAGATGTGACAGTGACAAAGCCATTATACTAGAAGTAATAATATTATTAATCTGTGATCGTAATAGCATCTATTTTTCTTTGTTAATTATTTTGGCCAGAAGGAAATAAAAAAAATACTTCAAATATGAGCCATTATGTAACTTTAACTTACAAATATTCAATTATAAACGATGATTCAATTATAATCGATGGTTTACATTAAAAACTAATAATATAATTGTTTTTCAGACATTTTGCACATTGTATTGATTCAGAACTGTTACGAAAATAAATTTCTTTTAACTTTCAAAAATTTTCCCTGGATATATTATTACAATATCTATTTAATCTAAAATTATTAAGTATAAATGCAAAATGAACGACTATGTTAGATACGTTGTAAATCATTATTTAATTAATTACAAAATACATATAAGTACATAAGAATTAGACGAAAATGGAGGATTATCGAACCAAGCTCTAACTGTTTTTGTTGCCATCGGTGTAAATTTTGCTAGTTTGTGCGTAATGTCTTTGTATAAATTTGGCCCTAAAAGCTCAAAATATCGCTAATGAATACTATTAACAGCCATTTATTAAAAATATCTATTTTTAAACGGTTTTTAGTCATGAAGGATAATAAATGTAATTCGCAAAAGTAACTATGGCAGTAGCTAAACTAATTATCTAAATTACTTTTTTTAATTAGAAATTTAGTAACATATTAATCTTTATTTAATTTCGTTAAAATTAAGTTTTTGTAATCTTTATATAATTTCTATGTATTTTGTAAATAATTAAAGATAAGGCTAAAGGCTCTATTGACCCCTTTAAATGGTTCAATAGATTCCACCTATCTGGTCTTGTAGGCCATTTGCTTTACTTGATTACAACATAAATTTGACAATATAATATACAGTAGTAATGTAATAATGTATCGAATTGTTTCGATCTTATTTGTAGACAAATTAATTAATGACTGATTCAAGAATAACATTTCTATTTATTTCTTATGATGGAACTTACACTAATTTGAAAAAAAAACCCGATCATGTGATTTCGCTCTGCCATAAATAGGAAAAGAAAATGAAAGTATGTATCTGTCAATAATTTTTATTAAGCATTTGTTTTGGATATTTATGAAAGCACATGATAATAATATCATATGCAATTTAATTTCATGCAAATTCTGCAATTTTCCGACAAATTCCGAGAGCATCAGCTTTGTAACCAGCGGGACACTGACTTGGAACACTTATTATATTCCTTATTGAATTTAAAATAGCCTCATTCTGGTAGGCAACGTTAACGACATTGTTGTCTGCTTCTCTCAAACCTCTGGAAAAGTAAAGTAGACATACATTATTATTTAATAATAAGAATAATAAGTCTCCGAGTCTCTTGAGTTTATCTCAAATATTTGGAAAATTCTATTAGATAGATTAGATTTTATTTACAACATGTCATTAAAATCTATATCATAGGAGACACCAGGGGCTTAAAATAAGTAGAGTGGTCGTCGCGATGCGTCTTACGTTCATCGCAAATTGCTACAGTCTACCCTAAAAAATAGCGTTGCCTTAATATACATAGGACTTAAACATAGCGGGAATTAAAGGGGTATCTTTTAATAAGGTTCCAATTTTCGCTATGTTCAAATTCTGTACAGTTTTGGAATTAAACTTCTTGATAGACATGGCATGGAAGGTAATGCCTTACGTTCATCGCTAATTACAATAGTCGGGAAGCGGAAAGTTTAAAAAATAGCGTTGCCTTAATATACATAGGACTTAAACAAAGCAGGAATTAAAGGCGCATTTTTTAATAAGTTTCCAATTTTCGCTATGTTGAAATTCTGTACAGTTTTGGAATTAAGCTTCTTGATAGACTAGAGAAATATATCTTATAGCAAAGCTAAAAAAAATCGCCACACTTTTTAACGCCATATTGGAAAAAATCTCTAGTGTTGTCATTTTGGACTGTCACGGTGCCAAAAATAGAAAAGCGACTTATCTATATTAATAATTTCGTCACGAGTACGGTAAACTCTATAGAAATGTTACTTGGATCGTAAAATGTAAGAAATTTAGAATTCGAGTTGACAAATCATATTAACTAAATTCGAATTGTCTAGAATTTTGTTAAATTCTAATGATTGAAATCTAGAATTTTGTTAAATTCTAATGATGCTGATAGACAAATTACACGCAGTCGCCATATTTTCTTTAGCAAAACGTGACGTCTTGACGCGTAATGCCATATTGAGCCCGTTAAGGTCGATTCACACGATCAGTAAAGTCAAAGTTTTAGCACAGTACCGTGATAATTATACTTTATCACATTATCTATTAAAAGTATCTAAGTCGGTGTAAATATAGTGTTCTGTGGTTTAAGTTATTTAAGCAAAACATTATTTTTATAAATATTTTGAATAGTGTAGTATTTACTGTTTTCACAGAAGATTGTTAAATTTAGTTGTCTTATTTAGATTTATTTAAATATATAGTTACAGTGAGATATAAAAAAATAAACCACGCTAAACTTAAAGAGTTATATAAATTTTGACTTTAATATCACCACAGGTTGAGCGTTATTTTTTAAACATAGGAGCCAATTATTTACTTATTTTCAAAAATCTTTAATTTTCGCGATTTATTTTCACTTTACAGTAGTCTGTGATCACCACGGACCACGACTGACCGCGACGACATGACCACGGACTACTACGTAGTGTTCGAAACGTCAGGTTTCCAAAAATGTATTTCCGAATACTAAAATATACGCGATTAATCCCTTTAAAATAGTTTCATTTATAAAGCTACAATGATATTTTTTTATAATATGAAAACTACAAACAGTAGATTTTGATATGAAATATACAAAAACAATAATAAAGGCCGGTCAGGGTGAAGTGGAACAACGTTTGACTCTAAACGCGATCGGTTGTGGGTTCGATCTCCGCTCGGGGGAGTAATTATATTTAAAATTATTTCACTTTCGCGCTTTGGTAAGATAAAGTGTAGCGGTGAGTTCCACCAATCAACACGCAACGTCTCGAATTTAGTGGAAAACGAAGTACGGAGTGTCTTGACAGGTAGTTTCTATATACCTGCTATGCGGGATAAAAAGCGTGAAGCTATAAAATAAACAAATATATATATATATATATATATATATATATATATATATATATATATATATATATATATGAATAACAAATATATGTAAGTGGGGGAAATGTACGAAAAGGGAGTGACCAAAGCGAAACCATTATGGAAAACGTTGTTTTACAATCAAATTGAGTTCCGCAATCCACCATACGAATATAGTAAGTGGGCTTCTTATTGTAACATCGAACATACATTTACTTTGTAATTAAAATTTATAATTTCTACCGTATAATACTTAATATTCATGTAATTGATCTCGTGTCATTTAAATAATATA
Organism: Dryadula phaetusa; assembly: GCA_032432895.1. Lineage (NCBI taxonomy): Eukaryota > Metazoa > Arthropoda > Insecta > Lepidoptera > Nymphalidae > Dryadula > Dryadula phaetusa. Next base: position 1,242,543 of record JAOYRS010000027.1, read on the forward strand.
AAATTGAATAACCAAATTTTAGTTACAGAGGTTTAATCACGTGGTCATAAGTGATTAGAATAAATTTACTTATTTTTAACTTAGGTAATAGACATCCAGAAAATATTAAACAACTTTTAGAAAATGATAAAAATAATCTATGTTTACGTAATATTAATTATATATTAATAACATAAGAATCTTTGCTTTCGTTTGTGGCTGATATAAAAAATTCAATATATTTTTACATTAAAATAATAAATCAATAAAATAATAATTTGGTAGAATTCAGATTCTTTAGTGACTATTGATCTGGTCAAGCATAACAGTATTATTTCGAAAGTGGTTCACCTGATTTAATATCACAAAAACCAAGCCAAACTATATTTAGCTTGGAAAAGCCATCTTAACCAAAATTGTTAGTATTTTTCAAAGACAAGAAAATTGTTAGAAATAGGGGCCATCCCGTTGGGGATTCTTAACTGTAAGCACGAAAGTTGTGTTGTTGGTTCGACCCTTATTTGATATTATTATTTTTAAATTATTTACGTATTTCTGCTTGTTAAAACTCAAAATAATAATTTACTTTAATATAATGTTACTTACTCGTTAATTGGTGGAGTTGGACTTGAAAGGAATCTTAGCCAGATATCGCGACATTGACCATTTATCCATTCTTGTCCAACTGGACAGTTAGGTGGGACGGTAATAACATTTTTGATGTCACTGGGTCTTGCGAACGCAATCGTTAAAATACTAAACAATAAAAACACCAATTGCATCGTAGCTCAAAGGGAATCACAGATACTTTGTATATACAGGGAGAACTGATTAGCTGCCCACTGAAGTAAAAATATTTTATAATTGTACTTTATCTATAATTTATAGTTGAAAGATAAATTCAAGAATGATGTTTGATACGTTATCTATTTGATTTTCATTGTGTTGAATATTAATAATTTCATTTTTGAGAAGTTTGTCTGTACGAGGAAAATAATTACAAAATATTCATCGTAAATACTATATAACTAGGATTTTTTAAAAAGCAGCTCTTTAAGCAGACTTTTGAAGACTTCACGTGGCAGGTCTTCTAACGAACTTAGGAAAGTTATTCTAGATACTAGCACTTGGGACTGAAAACGAGTTGAACGTTGAAACCCGAATTATGAGTTGAAAAACATATTCAGCAATTGATGGGAGATTCGCTGGAGATCGTAAGGAAAGAAGAAATAAAAGAGAAATCAGAAGAGAGATAAGAAGTATAATGTTGATCGAAAAGAATAGAGTAAAGTAGACAGAAGGTCCTGGCCTTCTAGCGATCACCCACCGTATGACAATTCGACTGCCGCCTTTATATACGGTTATACTTACGTAAACCTTTTTGCTCAATTCAGTGTGTGTAGTAAAGAGTATTGCTTGGACGCTTGGACGGTATCCAAGAGGCGCGGGTTCGAATCCCGCTGCGTTCAAAATTTTTATACGTTTTTTCAAAAAAAAAATTTTGTAAGTTTGTTTGCTTGTTTATTTGTTAAGGTATAAATATAGCGAACACAGGTGTTGAGAGCCCGTTTAAGCTGTCTATTTAAGAGATAATTCTTAACAAAGCAGTAGTAGTCCTGTTTTCAATTCTAAATCCAGGCTGTATTAGATATAACAAGCCAAATTTTAAAAAAATACCCGATATTTATTAGTAGACTGTGGATTTGTAAGTTTTGGAGAAAAAAGAAAGGTTAGACATGGGGCTAAATGAGACGGCAGTGTTAGGATAAAACCACCACTAACCAGACCTACTTCAGAAGAGATACCAAAAATGGCTTTCTTAGTATCAGCGTTAGTGAAAGTAAAGAATGTAAAAATTAGTAAATTAAAAAAAAAAGGTTAAAAGATTTGATAGTTTTAAGCAAATAGTACTTGTTATTAAAATAAGGCCAAGTAAAGAAGATGTTGTAAAATGCTGGTAGAAATTATAAGTTAAGATTGGAGTCGTTAATGGAAGGTTGAATGTTTGCCAATTTTACGAATGCTTTAAACATTTTAAAGTCGTAGTGGCTTTTCCCGCTCACGTCACTATGTATTAAAGACATTAACGTTTTAGTTTGCAACCTATCTCATTATATTAATCCCTTGCAACCTTAAAAATTGACCAGTTGAAATCATTTCGGGTCTTTTTTATTTTTTGAAAGCCTTATCCATCTAGCTTTACGAAAGTTATCGTTACAAAGTAGATTTTTTTTTATTTTAACAATCTGGAGTTGTGCATGTTTGATAGAAAGCATTAATAATGCTAGAGTTCAAAAAGTTAACTTTCCCATCAATAGTGCTCACTTTTTTGTCGCTGGCAAATGCAACTTACGCAGAACATCATCATATTCATGTGACGTCCCCGTCTCCTGAGGGAGATCGCAAAATCTATAATTTTAAAACTAATTCCGAGTGTAAGAAAGAAAACAGACTTGTTAATGAAAAATCTTTTTGTCGGTAACTTAAAGGACACTATTGTTCTCCTCTCTCATGTCCCTGAAAAAGAAAATTGGATTTCAAATTTTAAGTACCTAAGATTTTATTATTATATATATCTATATAAAAATGAAATGGCGTTAGTTTCGCTAAAACTCACAAACGGACGGACTAGTAGATGTAATGAGTCAAAGAATAAATAAAATGATTCTTTATAATATTGTTAATTATTTTATCTGTAATTTATATTCAAGTTATGTAGGGCTTTTTGGGTTGTGTATACTGACCATATTATTACCATAAAAAAATTAATTGCTTTATTTTTACTATATTAGTTATATCAAATGATAAGAAAAAATCACATTATACTCCATAAAACAACATGAGTGATGAGAAGCAATGATATTGAACAATAATCACTTAAAAATAATATAAAATAGATACTGCGCTTTCTTGTCTTGATTGTCAATAGATATTTACTTAGTTTATAACTATCTGCACTTTGATTTGTCATAGGAATTGTAACATTATTATGACTCTATCGTTTTGCTATTATCAAGTAATCAAACTAAGTTACTTCTTACTTTATTATTGAACTTTGGATTACATTTGGATATCTATCGTTGTTTATTGTTTTGGTTTTTATATTGGTTATTCTTTTTTCTCTAGTTTAACTTAGTTTTTACTTACTGGATAAACAATTTATAAGGGTACCGTTGTTTAAATTATACTGATACGTTAATTTGATTATAATGTATCGATTACTATACTAAAACACATTAATATACTATATTTAAGACAAATAAATGCGCAATGTAATTACACACGTTCTATACAATATAATCTCGATGAATGCTTTAATTGTCATATACCTAATAAGGCCTAACAACTTTATTTTTTTGATATTTTGAGTTAGGCTTGGGCGGAAAATCGATTATATTATATTTTGAAGACATCCTATGTCCTAAGCCAAAATTAGTTGTGCGTAATGGGCATTCTTCATTGATATAAATATAAAAATTCTGATACACCCGTAACAGCCTAGCTAAACTATAAAAAATAAGTCTATTGGTATTTTAAATGTTCGGTTAATTAAAATCAATTTGTGACATAAAAAAATACACTGTTAACATAATACAAACTTTTATTAAGAAATATTTATATCGTCGTCTAAGAGTATAAAAGTTGTAGGTAAAATTGTTATTTAAGTCGTTGATTATATGATGGGTTCTAAATTCCAATAATGAGTAACGTCATGGAATTCTTCATTTCATTCGAAGACGATGTACGTCTGAATGATACTGACTCAAGATGGGATAAAGTGAAATTGTAAATGGCTTTGAATTTTATAACAATAGCATAAGAACTATTTCAGCGTTCACAATGATAACGAGCGCAAATGAAACATCCGCTGTTTTGATAAAGCGTTACTATTGGAAGCCGAATTATTTTTCAAAAAAACATACCTCAGTTAAATATATTTATTTATAATTAAGTGTAATGTTATACTTTGAATACCTTTATAAATATTTGTGTATAAGTTATTAATTCAACGGCGAGTAAATTATTTAATTGTGGTGCCATTTAAAGCATTTCATCTATTGTAATTGACAAAAATACCTAATACATAGAGAAATTAGCTTTATATTATGTTACATTACTTAAAATAAATTATATAGATAAGGCTGCGATAATGTTGTGAAATACTAATTATAATGCACCAAATCATCATATGACATCATATGACATGAAATTGTACTTCTTTAACATTTTGGATATGAAGCGTATAATTAAAATAGTTCGAATTTGTTAAGTATCCGAGTTTCATAAAATTTAATGTAAAATATCTGTTGAGCCGAATAATCAATGAATGCTACTCAAATCCTACAATTTGAAAAAGCAACGAATGATTTTTTCATTATATTAATAAATTTTCATTATATTTTTACTAAAATATTTATTTTAATTGTTTATAGTTTCCTATAACCAAGTCTGTAACCTTCGTGATAACTATATTGATTTTGTAAGTGTTTGTTTGCGCGTGTCAAATGGTAGCCTCGATACGTGGTAGACCTCTATTTATAGCTTTGTATTTTATAAAGAGTCCTAGGGTAGGTGACCAACAGTTCGTTCTATCATACGCGTCTGGACAATTGACACGATCAGAGTTCTTTGAGTTAAACAGAGATAAGTGTAATATACGATAAAAAGATATTTATTACAACGGAAAAATGATGAAAAAGACTATTTACGCCATATTTTTGCTGTCTACTTTAATGGTGTGTAATATTGAATCAAGGAAGTTGTCTCGCAGTCGCAGTTCAGGAACGGGTCGTAGTTCTGGAAGAAAACAGAACTCCAATCCACAACCGATACCAACTTCTCTTAGCTATCCTCAGGCATCGGCACCGAAGCCTTCACTATTTGGATGGCAAGAGAAAACATCTTCGTCAAAACAATCCAAGCCGAATAATCAAGGTCATTCATATCCGTCTAGTAATACTGGCCTTTCTGGCAACAATCAACCGAAACCATCATCTAATCAACAAGAGATCATATCACGAAGTAATGCTCCATCTCAACAATTTACCCCAGTGCAAAAAACTAACCAACCAAGTCATGCATATCCTGCGTCAAATAGTCTTTCTGGAAATAATAGTCCTGGTACTGGCGTAGGGTATCCCCAGAGCACAGGATTAACAGGTTCGAACGTTGCACTATCACCTAATCAGGGAATGAATCCACCAAACTATAAACCGCAAGGAAATAATCCGCAGGGTTTATCTGGATCAAATGTAGCTCCTCCCCCTTATCAGAGCAACTACCCAAGTAATACTTATCATAACCACCAAGGGCCACCACCTTCGTATTCGAACTCAGGAAATAATTTTCATCATCCCCAAGGGCCACCACCTCCATATTTTGGACAGAGCTATGGAGGATACGGAGGTCATGGATATAACCCGCAGACTCCTGGATACTTCGGTAATTATATGAATAATGGACGAAATTTTGGAAGTGTGGGTCGGACTGGAAGCACCTTAACTGGAGTCGGAATTGCAGGTGCTGGAATCGGTACAGTGTTGACGGGTTTAGCTTTATGGAATTTAGCGAGATCTACCGGTCATCATCATCATACTGTTATTTATGATAATAGAGGTCAACCAATAGCTGTTGCACCAGATAATAATACCGCATCTGCTGTGGATCCTATACTAGGTGATTTAGAGAACTGTACATTAACTATAACTACTGATAATGCAACCGAAATACTAGCAATTCCGTGTTCAATCGCTACTTCATTTACACCAGATGCAAATGTTAAAGATGTAAGTATGAAAGATGATAAAGAAGATACAACAAAATGCATTGTAACAGTATTAACAAAAGCTGGAAAAGAATTTATGACCACGATACCTTGTTCAGTTCTTCTCAACACGGCCGCAGAAAATAATGTGACAGAACGGCCTATGGTTCAAAATCCACCCGACCTAACTAATAATACATCACCTGTACAAGACGATAAACTTTATGCAGATCAGCCCATAGCTCTTAATTCAAAGACTGACCTAAATCTTAACGAAACAAGCACTTTAAACTGTACTCAAGAATCAGGGGACATTCGTGATCCGATTAATCCTTGCTTCAGCGTGAAGCACAACCTCACAGTAATTCCTTTACAAGAAAATGAAAGTCCTAATAATTGAATACATATTATGTATTCAATTGTTTAATTGAACTAAATGTGAGTTTTATGTCGACATGTCGCTTTAGAAAATCTTTTTAACACAATGTTTGATATAAGTTTAAAACTTAACACTCATTCTAAAAATGTAGCTTTTTCACTATTATCATATGTAAAATTGTTTTCTATGAACATTAAAACATAATTTCCTTTTCGGAGAAAACTGAAATATGGTTATGTTGTAATAATGACTATTTTCTAGTGATAGTAATGCCAGTATCGAATTGTTTAATATTAATAACAATATTTCACTTTGAAATAACATATATATATATCCATAACATAAGGTAGATGCATGAAATTTTAGGGTTAGGAGCACATATGTAAGTTTTATATGTAAGGCACAAACAGCTAGGCCTAGTCTTTAAAAAATAAAAAAATATATATTGGCTTTGTTTTTGTATGTCACAGTTGTCTTCTTTTTTTTAGCTTCACGCTTTATACCGTGCGGGGTAATTGGAAAGGACGGAGCGCCAAACGCTACGGTCCCTGCTTACGTCTTTCGCCTCGTCCACAGTCATAAGTGTCTTCATACATGCCCTTCGAGGGGTCTTCGGGGGGCTGCCGTATCTTTGATACTGTGTTTTGGAAGGCAACCTAGGTGTCCCACGATCTCTCACCTTTGCTTGATAAATCTTTCTTACCATTCTTTCATCACTCGTTCTCTCAACTTGTTCAAACCATCTGAGCACGTTCTTCTTCATTCTTACTATGATATTCGCGCTTACACTTATCATTCTGCGTGTCTCCTCGCTGTTTATACGGTCAGCTAAACTGACTCCGCATATTCGATGAAGAGATATCAGCTCTACTACATTCATCTTTCTTTCATTCTTCTTTTGACACACCCACGTTTCGCTGCTGTATAAAAACGTCGGTATCACTACTGCATTGTCAATGGTAAGATGTGCAGGTGCGCTGACGTTTTGGCGTCACATCAATGCAGCTTGAGCACCGTTAACCCTGCTACCGGCCGCAATACGCCTTTCCACATTCATTTCGTATTTTCCATCTCGACTAAACATACTTCCCAGATATACCACCTCTTTCATTTGTTCCAATATCTTTCTATCTACTCTAATGTTACATTGCGTTCTTTCTTCATCTATTTCAAATAATAGAATCATAATTTTACCCGCATTCAGGTTTAGACCATTACTTTCACACCCTTCTTTCAGAATGTTGACCAATGTCTGTAACTCGCATTCTGATGATGAAATTAGCACTGCATCAACTGCGTACAAAAGACAGTTAATTGTCAATCACCAATTTTCACTCTTATGTCACTTTCTTTCACTCCTTGCAGACACCTATCTAAATACAAATTGAACTGCTAAGCTAACACGGTGCAGCTTTGTTTGACACCCGATCGAATCTCAAACTGAGGCGTTATGCCAGCTTCTACTCGTACACAGGCTGAGTTATCTAGATAAAGACATTTTACGGCCTGCAACAAAAGGTCCTTTCATATGGGCAGTATCTCCCATGATTTCTTTCCTACAACCATGTCAAATGTGTTTCATAAATCCACGAAAGTACAGAAAATTTTCTGGTTTACAGCTAAAAACTTTTCTGTGATCATGCGGAGAGAAAAGATCCATGCACCCTCTTCCAAGTCTAAATCCTCCTTGGTCCTCCCATAAAAACCTTTCGTATCTCTCTTGCATTCTTCTCGCTAGGATTATAGCATTCTCTTTTTCTTTTATACTAATTTCGCCGTCTGTTACATCAAAACTCAGCATATTGCTGTCGCTAGAGATAGAGGCGTCATCAGATTTACACATTTCCTTGCAGATTTACATAATTCCAATATAAGCATACCAGGCTCATTTACTCTTCACACGCACACGTTCGTAACCAACCCATCCATTCAAATCACCTGGTTGATTGCCTTGTATTCTAGCGTTGCATTCACCAATCGAGAGGACAATAACATACCTTTATCTTGACACTCTCGCTTAACCGTTCAACCTCTGAAACTCCAGCCCAGAAGGCGAATCGGTTGCCAGGCAAATCGGTCGTGCTATTGCCCTTTCTTTTGATGACGCCCTAGCATTGTGCGCTCTGGTGCTCGTGGCGGATGGAATGCTGCAACTTTACACAACTGTACAGAACTGTACACCTTACAGTTGTGTAAGGCTGGCAGGGGTCACTACGAGCAAGTCTTCCAGTTTAGACCCCTTACAGTTGTTTTCATCATAAATAAAAAGATTTTATTTTTCCTTCTTAAATTAAACTGTTTTCCTTTCCTTCTTTACGTCCGGAGAAAGATAATGTGAGTTAAGTGGCAGAATGGAACCCCAATGTATTTTTTTTAGCCTCTTAAAATCCATGACATTTGACATGAAACACACACACACACATATCACAGAAGAAATTCACAAGTTAATTCGATCTTCTAATTGCATTTTTCCCGTGTTTCTTTTGTTATGAGTTATATAGTAAGAAGACAGGGTTGCAAAATGTAAAAAAATGACACAACCCGCAAATGACAAATAGATTATAGAATTTAGTGTGCATTTGACATTTCAAGGAGCATATAAAGTAAACATGCGATTTTTATTAAACAAACTAGTCTACTACTACCAAGATTGTTAAAATTTTTTAAATTTACGAGTATTAATTATGGTCATATCATAACTTCTTTATTATAGGCATTAGATAACTTTTAAAGTTATATATTAATCACTAACAACAAGACAAAATGTTTTTGAAACAGTGGTAGCCGAGTATTGATTTTATTACAAATCACAATCATATACACTTTATTTGACTAATAAAAATTCTAAGTGAAAATGTCCGATCCGACTATTCAAACATTTTGCTGTCATCACACGGGTAACAAAGAAGATTTAGCAATAAAAATAATGGATGAATTTAATACAGAATCATATAATACTGTTTGCTTGGTTTCTTCAACGATTGGTATTTTAGGTTCTCTTTACCAGGTAATAAAGATCTAGAATATTTTAAAATATATTTTATATTTTTTCAATATAGCTAATATAACATTTCTTTATTCCTGGAAATCTAATTAGATAATACCCAGAAACATACCAGACTCTTCCTTTAGACCTCAGAATTTATCTACAACTCGAGGGCGTCACATCATCGTCTGGCTGGCTGTGGCAGATTTACTGGCCTCCCTGGGTAGTGCTTTTTTAGCAAATGACTTATATACTTATTTGAATTACATGTAAATGCCATTCATTTTATTCCAGGTGTCTTAGTAAGATCATCTTTATGGCTACAATATAAAAATATTATGCCTATGCCCAATGATGATGTCAGTGTTTTATTTTGCAGTATAATATCGGTAAGTTTACAAATACTAATTGAAAGATACATATTATATCTATTTCCTTTTATTTTGGTTTATGATGAAGAATTCTGGAAAGTAGTTTTAAATGTAGAGATATTTTTATATTTTAGGCTTGGACTCAATATTTTTATACAGCTACTTGGTTCTGGACACTATTTTATGCTATTGATACTTGGAACTCTATTAGAGGCATTAATACGCATCCTACACTCTATCATTCTTTAGCTTGGGGTCTACCTGCTGTTACTACAAGTATTGGTCTATCTATACTATATATTCCAAATGCAACGTAAGTAACATATTTTCCTAATCTGTCTTACATTATTAGTCAAGGGTCCAAATTTCTAATAAGATTTTTTTTCTCTAATGTTAGCTAATTCTGCATAATAAATTCTAATTTTATAAAGGCAAATTTGCGATATTTTGGGCAAAGCAGAGAAAAGTAATGAAATTTTAGACTATTGATTTTCCTCCCTGTCTGCACATTTTAGAGTCATTGACTTTTAGGTGTTGGACCTCTGCATGTTTTGGCAATTATGCATGTCATAAAATTACTATCATATATCATAAATGACTATCATATATATACAATGAGATACATTCAAGACTATCTGGTATATAAAAAATTAAATAATATATATATATATATATATATATATATATATATATATATATATATATATATATATATATATATATATATATACATATATAAATAAATAAATTAAAATGTACATAATTAGCGTAATTTTTGGTGTAGCATTAACTTTTATAAATCCAAAACAATATTCTGTTAATAGTTTTTGCAAATATTTCAGATGCCATAATATAACATCAATTTCAACAGCTTTCCTAAGAATATTACCAAATTACTGTGCTACTTATTTGCCCATTGCCATGGTTATGGTGGTGAACCCTGTTATATATGTAATGGCAAGTAAAAATATCGAGATGACTATAGCGTTACCTTTGGCTCAGGTAAATTTATGTACATCTTTGTAAATGACAAGTATATTTTTAAAATATACTGTTTGCACTTTTTTTTATCTACTAACAAGACTAAACATTATAAAGTTAGTTAGTCACAGGTTTTATTTACAGTTTACAAGCAAAGAAAGAAGAGTTGTGGACACCTTGAAATTAAAGTTCTTTTTAATAAATGCTGTATTCTATGTGTGTTGGCTGCCTAATCTTGTAAATGGTTTTTTGGTGTGGACCATGTGGTTTAATATGCCTGTCAAAGTCATTATTACTATATGGTATATTATGGTATGTTCAAAAATAATTACATTTATAACAAAAAATGTTTATTAAAGTATACAAAAAAGCTTGTCCTTTATGGTATAGTAAAAAAAAAGTTTATGCTAATAATAATAAGGCTTAAATTAGACAAAGTTAATAAAAACAATCTGTTGTGCTATATATACACACAATTTCATATATATATATATATATATATATATATATATATATATATATAATTTCTATCTACAGGACATTGGGATGTAGTAGCAGAACATTGTACTGTTAGGCCATTCATATACAACGCTACGCAAATGTTTTATACTAATGTTTTAAATTAGTTGTGCTACTTGTCTGGTCTGGTCCGTACGTATTAAATTCAATCGCAATACGTGAATAGCCAAATTCTAATTAATGAAACTATGGTTTGCGTCTACTGTCTATCGAAAAAAACGGCCTAACATAGACCGTGCCGAATGTTCGTTGATGCAAAAGAATGCAACAAACAAATTCTAAGTTTACAGAAAATATATAGGATGTCAGAATTATAGTTGTCTCATAGATTTGTAGTTGTCTTATACCTTTGTCTCATACCTTTTCAACTGCTACCCAAGTGTATCCTTTTACCCTGTATTTTTAAAAACAAAGTTATTTTTGACCTTTGAAACACAGTTAATCTACAATAATTGCTCCGCCATCGTGAGAAGCGGAGCGACATTTATAGTAACGATCTCATAATGCAGGCGGTTGCATTTACTTGTGTACAAATCTTTTTAAATTAGTATTGCGATAGTCGTATAGAGACCAAAATCGTAATGTATAGATGTCCGTAGCCTTGTGTACGATGGTTCTTAACGTAATAGTTGTTTGATTACCAAATGATTGGTTTATTTATTATCATTTCTCCTTTCTGGTAAAAAGCGAAGTTTTCCGCTATTTTATCGCAGTATTTCGTAGGCGGGCGGAACGTGTAAATACGTGAAAGGGACGTATCTAAGAGAGTAAGATGGGAATCGAATGTGTATATATATTTTTTCAAGGGTCTGACATTATTTTCGTAGAGTTCAATTTCTCTTAAGGACAGGCATGGAATAAGACAATTTTTTCGGCTGTAAAAAAGTGAGATTTAGCTTTTTCCAATTTATGGCTTCTATATATTGTACCTATATTATCTATGGATAGTATCTCTAAGTGGATGAAAAGTCGTTTAAAGATTATTCTTTTCTTCATCGCCGAATATTATAATTAATAGGAATATTTTTCAGGCTCTATTAAATCCGATGCAAGCTTTACTTAATGCGATGGTATATAGAAAATGGACTCCTATAGAAAAAAGGCTTAGACCGGCACTTCAAAGTACCCACAAAGACTTCAGCTTTCAAGACGAACAGTCCCCATTGCTTGGATCGGAGCCGCCACGCCTACCACTGTCAGCAATACCCCCAGCGATTAATAATTATGCAACATTATAATTTTTTATACCTACACGACATAATAATAACGAGTTTTGTGATACTATAATAAATTTTTGCACGTTTTAATATTTGTTTTTTTTTTTTTAATATAAGCTCTCATTTCTTATAAGTTATGTACCTACTAAGTACTAGTTCTAACTGCATGACTTGATAATTACATCAAATGTATGAATGTTAATCTTCACGCCTTATGCATGTAACATCAGGGTAGTCAGAGAGACCCTGGTGTCGAGACGCGTATTTCACTTTCCTCCTCAATACAAGACATTGCGAGTTCAGTGTAGAAACTCAACCTTGCGCTTTGTTTTACCAGAATGCTGAAATAACAATGATTTTAAATATAAACATTTCCCGAAATGGGAAACGAGTCCACACTAATTGCTATACATTTGTCTATAAATGTTAAAATATCTATTGGGGTGAGGAGAAAATCGATTTGTAATCATTTTGATTTTCGAATCCGGTACTTGACATAATTAAAAATCAAAAACAATATATTTACTATATATCTAAGATAAGATACATATAATACCCTAAATTATTTCTATTTTACACAAGCAGTATAACGTAAGGATTAAATCAGTGGTTAGATTACAATAACAAAAGCAATGATGGTTATATATTTATTTTCTTATTGTATTTATTTACAAAATATATACTTATTCATAATAGTTGCTATCACACATTTATAAATTATGATCATTTTCATTATCTGGTGGAGCCATGGTTAAGTCAGTAACATCTTTGACAATCATATGAGCTATCTGCCAAGCCATCTCTTCTTCTACTTTGGATGTATTAGTTGGCACAAATTTGCTTACCATTTTTTTTAGCACCGACTTGTCTTTTTTGTCTGGATCAGGTTCAAATTTAGATTCAAATCTTCCTAAACTATTTATTCTACCTAGACTTAAACCATCATATTTTTTTCTTTGCCATAAAGAATCAGCATTATATAGCTGGTTAGAATCAATTGTCATATCAGGTACAGAATGATTGCGCTTTTTTCTAAAGTGAGGGTCACCCATAGCTAATAGAGTATTTCGAGTACTTACACTAAATTCACTGCTGCAGTCAGAATGTGATTTGTAGTTGGGTGACCACAGTTGGTCAACTGATTTAATCATTTCTGACAGATAAGTATAATATAATTCAGATCCTAAAAAAGTTTTTACATATCTACTAAGAGTTTTATATATAATTTTATAAGGTGTATCAAAGCAGGTATATATTAAGTTAAGTTCACTACAAATATCACTTTCCACCTTCAAACGAATGTCAGTTGGAAAACCTAGGGGTTTTGTTGCCTGAAGGGAAAAATATTTATCATAAAGTACTATGGCATCTCCTTGAGCTGGTTCAAGTTTGGATTTATTATCATTTATCAAATTGTCCCTAAAATGCATTACAGCTATTAAAAACTCAAGTAAATTGCTGCATGACTCTTGTTCTAAGAATTCTGTAAAATAAAATAATATTGTATCATTGTAAAGAATATCTTGAAGATTAATGCAGCCACTTGTTAATATGTCTATTTGAGATTTGATATAAAAAGGACTGCTTTGAAAGCCGCTAAAATAATTCTGTTCTATTTGCAGGTATAATGATTCTAAAACTGGCTTAAAACAATCTTCTTTCACACCTTCAGGGTGACAAATATTTGAAATTACTGTTTTTCTTATGGCATCAGTTAAATCTAATTGAATAGGAGCTTCTAAAGCAATATATTTCTTAAATAAGCTTATAGCTCTCTCAGTTACATCAGTTGTGGTTTCACTGATGTCATTAATATTTTCATTTTTAAATTGATTATCACTTTCTAAATTTTCTGTTAAATCTATGCAAGAACTCGTAGAGCATTCACTTCTAGTTTTTCTTAAATTAGTATTGTTTGTTTTCCAACCAAATTTATAAAACACAAAATTATCACAATTTTTTTCAAGCTCATTTTCAATTGCATGGTTATCTAGGCTTTTTGTATGACTTATTTTTGGATGTCTCCCTTCATTTAAATTACCACATGATGTTTTCAATTTAAATTTTTCTAATTCAAGCCAACATTTTAAAAGATTTTGTTTTCCTATACTTTCCATGTACATCATAAAATAATTGATTGCAGTTCTGTCAATAAGTATGTCATATAGACTAATTGATAATTTAGACTTTTTTTCAAAAATATTTAAATTATCTAAAAAAATAAAAAAAATTATGTACAATCTAAAAATCACTTGTTGAATGTTGAACAAAAAAGTAGTAAGGTAATTGTATATTATATAAACTTACAAATATATAATTTTAACAGAAAATTATAATTAAATATAATAATGACTTATTTATAGCTAATTTTATAATCATAAAATAAAATATATTGTATTTTTGTATAAATACCATCGTTATTTTCGTGAAGATCCGTATCCAAGATTGATAATTGGGAATTTTCAGTCGGAAGTGTTTCAGGCGGACGTACCGGGCAGCCAGTTTTCCCTTTGGCTGGAAATAATTAATTTACACAAAAATTAACACGTAGAAAGTTTATTACATCAATACCTATCGCAAAAATATAAAATTACAAACCTGCACTTTTCCAAAACTTAATCATTTTGCATACAATACTTTATTTTCAATTTTCTTTACAAAATAAAAGCAGACGCAAAACAGTCTACATAAATTAGCAAGTCGTTCCATTAAGGTAAATAAAGGCAGAATTTAACAACTATTTTGTAAATAAAGTATAACAACATTCCTACGTATAATAACAACGACAAACGTCAAATGTCAAAATGACGTAATTGTAGATATTCTAGTCTATGGATATCTTGATGTACATTTTAACGTCAAGTAGGCATTTACTTATTATACACAGGTAATGGCAAAAGCTGTTAGTGTGAATGTCCAATAAATAATAAAAACGGGAAGATGAGGGATGTCTACTTGTCTTTATGAAAAAAAAGAAACGGATAGCTAGCCTCATTTGCTATCTCTTTTTATCAATAGATATATTTTTGACTACACCAAGTATAATAAATGTACAATTAGTTTATGTAATTACTGAGCATGATTTATATGGGTACTTTTAAGTTAATTTATTTAAACAGCACATTCTATTAGGAATGGTATATAAATAAAAAAATACTATGTTAATATTAGTACGCGTCCTAATGCATTTCAGAAATAAATGCTTTTTTTAGACTTGTGCCTAGTCAAGTTAAAAATTCAAAGATAATATCCACGCTGAAAGATAATTAAAATTGGCTATTTTGTTTTATTTTTTAATCAGGAGTGAATTTTAACTATTTGTATTGAAAATGAAATAGAAACGAAGATTATCACATTTTATTATATTTATCATACTTATTACTACATAACATTACATTAATTAAATTAAGTATTTAAAATTAATATATATATATATATATATTATTACAATTAGGAATGGTAAAATCACATTGCGACGTAGCTGACATGTGATAGAATACCATGGTATAGGTTTAAATCACATTAAAAAAGAAATCTTTTTTAAGGCACTGTTCTTCGAGATCCTTTGCAGTGGGAGTTGCTAAACTTTATAGTAAAGCCAGTAATCAAAATAAGACAGACTTAAACTAGCAATGACTTCCCCGTTGATTAACAAATAAATTTAACTTTTGTAATCTGATTGAAGTCCTTGACAGTGGGAAAATCACGAAATTATTAGTAATAACCTAGTGAACACATTTAAGTCACATTGACAAAAAAATTACTTCATGCTACTTCATGATATACGTAAGAACTCACTCTTACTGACGTTAGACTTATACGTAACACATGTGATATAGTTTGACATACAATTGACATCATTGTGACGTCTGACCTCCTGACTTCAAGCTGACATAACAAAGATGACATAGTGATGACAAGTCTTCCCAAATCACTTACGTACGTAAGACTTAAAACAGTCTCCATTGTCACCTAATGGACGTCAAGCTTGCATAATGATGACGTCAATTATTTTCCCCAATTCACTTACTTCCACATGACTTATAATTGACTCCCTTCTGACCTAACGACCGTCAAGTTGATATAATAACGACATCAATTTCTTTTTCCTATTCACTAACGTACATAGGTCTTAGAACCGACTCCATTGTGACATAACGGAAGTCAAGCTGACATAACAATGATCCTAAGGTTTTGCCAGTGCCCTTATGTATATGTGATTTAAAACTGACTTGTGACCTAACATAAGTCAAGGTGACATACCAATGATGTTAAATTTATGTAAGAAGGTCAACGTCATTCAGACAGTGACAACGTCCCACCCTTCGCCAACAAGTAGCGGAGTGAACGATCATCGGGGGCTGTCAGCCGAAGCCACACTAACCTCATGTTCAAGACCACGTCTACTCATCGCGGCTGTTGTGTGGATTTCGCGAAGAGCTTACTATAGAAATGATCCTATGAAAGGGGAGAGGGGGACGGATCCAGGGCAGTGCCCTCTGACCGTGGTCTCTGGCACCGTCCACAAGTATGGGTGGGTCACTGGAGCGGAGGACTATTAGCTTCCTAAGGTATTAAACCCAAAACGGGATTGGGGATAGGAGGGTAAAGGGGGAAAGCGAAGTGCCATCTGGGCGGACAGCCCAGCTGGGTGACACCCTTGATTGGCCCGGATGAGACTCAGAGGAGGCCTAGCTTAGGCTTGTACATCGACCGAGGCAGCCGCTAACGAGTCAATTGAGGGTAGGATGGCGTCACGGGGGAGTCTTCTTCGGCCCACTCGGCGTGAATGTTAGCGCACGATGTTCTGGATGTGGGGATGTTCCGAAACATCAGCACGCTAAAATGTTTCTCCTGTGTTCCTAACGCACCAAGGAGCCTGGGTAACTTGCGCTGGAGGATGTTCTAAGCCACCTGGAGCTTTTTGTACGGGGCTAGCGGGGGCGTACCAGGCCCGCGCTGCATAAGTCAGATGCGGCTTGATATAGGTTTTATACAACGCGACCTTGGCACGCAGAGGCAAAGTGGAATAGAGAATGAGCCGTAACAGCTTTGAGACGATTCAAGTGGCATTACAGGCCGTCTACGGGGTCATCCGCAGCCAGCAGTCAATGATGACCCCCAGATATGTTGCTTCTTGGGTCCAGGGAATCTGTTGATCTTCAATGGTAAGTGAGGGAGAAGGACTTCTGTACAGGGTCAACCTTGACTCCGCCAACCAGTCCGGTAGTAAGTACAGCGCCTGCTGGAGCTTGACTGCAGCGTGTTTGAAGTTCAGCGATTTCATCAGCAGGGCTACATCACCTGTGTAGAGAGCCAGGCTTGCTTCACGATGTACCAAGATTTCATCGGTTTATGGCTGGTGACAGGATGCTGCACTGAGTGACGCCTGTGGTGATCAGGTGGCAATGCGAAATGGCCGCGTCTACACGAACCTAGAAGGTCGGGTCATGGAGGTAGCTGGCGGGGATCTTTACCAGACGCTATCAGGTACCATGCTAGATCACCATGTAGAATGTCTAGGAAGGCTGCAGCTGCGATGTAGTGGACCACCTTCACTGCCTAAAGGGTGGTCTAGTGGCTGCTTCGAAACCCAAACTGCTCGGGTCGCCCTGTTAGATGCGCTAGGACGAGTGGAAGTAGCAGCTTCTCAAACAGCTTGGATAACGTGCTAAGGAGCGTGATGGGCCGGTAACACTCTGGTCTTCTGACGTTCTTTCCTTGTTTTGACATGGTGATGACTAGCACAACCTTCCAATATCCAAGGCGACAGTCTGGAAGGGCAATTGGCAAAGGGCTGAATTTGTGACACCGTCGATGTTCGGGGCCTCCCTTACTTTTAGTATCTTGATGGTATTTAAGATGGAAGACGGCGAAACGAATGGAAGCAGTGGCGGAAGAATTCTCTTCAATCCTGCGGTGGTAGTTCGGCCTCAGGCTTGGGCTTGGGTAGAATTGATTGGCCAAGTACTCGGCTATGATCCCGGCTCTCTCCGCGACGTCATACCGTAGGGTCCCATCGGAAGAGTAGAGGGTCCTCACGGGGGGATTCTTCTTAAGGACCTGGCGGCATAGCCTATTAAAAAATGGCTGGTCTTCACTGGCGTTGCTGATACACGACTCACAGCTATTAGCAATTCTAGACGGGGAATAAAGACGACATCACATCAATAACAAATTCAATGTCAGCATGATTTAAAAGTTATGTATCAAATTAAAGGCATAAATTGAGTAATAATGACGTCATTTTTACGTCAAAATCTCTTTATGATCTTTATATAACGTCATATATTCCCTAAGAATAACTTCAACTAATATGATATGGTTATAGCTATAACTATAAGCTACTATATGTACCTCTATACTTGTAAGTCTTGCCTTACAATGCCTTGCCCACGTTTAGGTAAATTTGCGAACTACTGCCCAACATGCAACGTCATATGAACGAAAGAGCAGTGTCAGAATTTGAGAATTCCGTCACTCCATAAACTTATGCTAGCTGATGCGAGCTGAGTTTCTTTTGGGGCATAGGTTTAGATACCTGCATTCTTCATAGGCAGCAGAATATATAGAAAAACTCAATATGTACTGATAATTTTACGCAGTTAGAAATATTAAAAAATACTATGTCGTATAAATATACTTACAACAAAGTATTTATCATAAAAATAATATTATTTCTCGTAATAATTTATTATAAATAATATAAAAAATTATTCGGAATGTATGTATTAAATTATTAGTTATCTAATAAGCATATTTTTCTAAACAAATAAAACTAAAGCTTTAAGCCATGATTGTCTATTTACGCTATTTTTAATTGTTTGCGATCTTTACGCAATGCACTAGCATGGCGTTCACGGAGGCTATCGACCTTCTCACGGTTACTTGAAATAACTGTTATATTGATGGAAATAACTTGAAGCACAAAGCACGCAGGGCGGCAGGCGACGATGTTTAGCCAGTTGTGCAAGTTCGCGGGACTCGAACGGAACGAACTTATTTATATCAAAAATGTTAATTATTTACTTTGTTTTTCTTTTGTCAAATTATGGAGATTCATCTCTTATAGATCAGCGACAAGCAGGAGATTTTAATGTCCAAGTGGACGTTAAGGATATTAAATTTTTTGCAGTGCTAAAAGGCGAGAAGGAAGAATATATGGTAAGATATTTAAAATGTAAAGCGATTCTAGCATCTTGCATTTACGACTATATATCATATACTGCGTGCGTTCATTTATGCGTAAATATAATATTACATAATTCCAAATTTAATTTAAATAATAAATTCAAGTAGTTCGTGTTGTATAATAAGAAAGTCTTATTTATTTTACATTTTAATCAAATACAAAAATAAAAATACTATTTTCAGGATTATGATTATGCTTACGATTACTCGGAATTTACAATAAAACCACAAAATCGAACGACAGTTAAGCCGTTTAACGGTATGAGCACTTCTACACAACGAATGACTACCTTGAATAATTCAGCGCCCGTTACGGAGATAGGAGAAAATGTGACAGGGTCATACGCAGAGGAATTTACTACAAGCTCAGAAAATATGACCACTAATGCTGTATTAAAGAGATTAACTCAGGGAAGTCCGATAGAATTCAATGTAACGAGTACTACTATGACACCAACATTAAAGACGCCTGTAAAAAATTGTAAAAGGGGTTTTGTTTTAAACCAAAAAGGAAATTGCCAGCTTAAACTTAATAGTACTGGTAATGCGTAAGTATTTAACTTTTGCAGATTATAAACGATAATTCTTTAATTTTATAAAAAGACTAGAAAATGATGTAGATTTTGATGTCATTTCTACAATTTCATCAGCATTGAATATTCATAAAACTAATACGGTGCATGTGTTAAAAATTTACTTTTAACTTAAATTTTTAAACACTAGAAATTCACAATGATGTAATAATAAAATAATAGTGTACGTAAAGTATTATGGTTATTCAATAAGTTAAAAACATATACCTGATAAGTAAAAAAGGATTAGAATGACAGACGGTGACTCGTTAAACATACTTTACCGCATTCGTATGCAGACACGGTTTCATTTCGATAAAATTCATAACATGCAGTTGTTAAGATACAAGTATCTACACTTATGGTTTTTTTAAAGTTATTTATGATCTAATAATAAAATAAAGTTTCTGTGCAATTGATAATTTCATACTACCTAATAATTTTTGTGGCAGTATTGAAGTGAGGAAGTGCCTTATGCTTATTTAATTTCAATAAAAATTTAAAATATTTCCTAACAATATATATTATGCTGAATAGTTTAAAATTAAAAAAGGCTTTGAATAATGTTGTTGTTACAGAAAATATACATTATGATCATAAGTTTGAACTACTATTATAATTATTTGTTTTGTCATTAAATTTTCCTTAACATTATATTTTCTTTTTTTAAAACTTATAAAATATTTTAATGAATAAATTTTATTTTTTATTTTTACTTATATTACTTGGTATGCGAGTTATTTTAATTATAATCATTCATTGCAGGTTATTGAAGTTAGTAAATTTATCCCACAGACTAAAATTAAGAAGAGAAAACAAAAGCAATCAAAATCCGTGATCAAATGTTTATTGGTTGAAAGCATCCACAATACTTATCAAATTGAGTATTGATCAACAAATATTTGTAATTGTAAATAATAAGACTGCATTGAATAAATATTCATTTCAAACATTTTTTATTTTTATATCCAAATATTTGTTTTGAATTTTTTGACTCATGATTATTTAAAATTTTAACATTAATTCATGAAAGTTACATTATTGTATTACTTTTCTTAAAATTAGACTAAATAATAATATTTAATAATTTATTTGTATAAGTGCATGTGCAGTGAATTGTGCTTAATATAGTAATATCCTATATGGGACGGGCACTAGTTTTTCATTTGTTTTGTACTATTTGGCTTGAGCTTTCAAACATGAGGATGTTATTTATTTAAAAATTTAGAAACAAAGCTGATATACAGAAACATGAATTTACAGCAAATTACATTTTTGTATTATCAATAAATAACACAACATAACAATTATTTGTTAAAGTTTGCAAAGACAAAACAATAATGGTATAAAAGCACCAATTGTAATGAACACTGGAATTAAGACAGAGTTATCATCTGTCGAATAAGGATCAGGCTGTTTCGGGCCACTTGCACGACGAGCTTTTGTAGTTTTCTCTTCTACCTCTTCTCTAGGTTCTTCAGCTTCAGTTTCAGGCCAAACTATGGGTGGTAACTTAGGTACTTCATCTATTGTTCCCCTCATTACAAACATAGCATTGATTTTTGGATTATCTCTGTAGCCTTTAATAAATTCTACTTTAATCTTACCCCCTCTTATGTCAGATTCTTCATCATTATAGAATAATTTACCATTTTTAATGGAATATGGTACATATTCATCATGTGCTACTCCACGTCCAACTTTACCAAAAATATCTAAGTCTGCTACAATTGTATGATCTCCATTTAAAACCACGTCAAAAACTTTCATATTAGGTGCATTAAAATAGACTTCACTAAACTTAAGAACTAAAACATAATCACCATCCCTATTGGCAGGTATATCATAACCAAAAGTGCTATGGTGATATCTTTCAGTTTGGTATAAAATTTCATCTTTGGAATTAACTCTTCCTATCATGACTAATTGTTTCCCATAATCAGATGCTGTGCCCACTCTGCCCTGCAGAGGATCCTTCTCATAATGTATACCGTAAATATCTGTATGGGCAGGACCACCTGCATTAATAGCATAAATTATTTCCCCCAAGCCGGTAGCGCTTTCTAACAGGAAAAAATTTAATACAATAGGAATTACTAAAAGTCGAAACATATTTTTAAAAATGAACACAGTACTACACTAAATAATGAATGTGGTTAACTAATTATATTTGCACAAAAATAGTTTTAACACATTGTCTTTGCAAATAATGTATATTTGCGTGTGTATAAATAACCGGCAAACCACGAGTTTCCCATCAATATATTCCAAATAGCCACAAAATCAGAATTTGGAGTTACGTTTAAGTGTTGCCAGCATGGCATACAATATGTTACAGGTAAGTAAATTATTATATTAAATATAAGAATTAATATTAATGCTTAATTATAAAATTATTGTGAGCGTCATAGGTATATATATATATATATATATATATATATATATATATATATATATATATATATATATATATATATAATATTATTAAGTTAAAAATGTATAGTAAAATAGAAGATTTTTTTAATGTTGATAAGAATTTACTTACTATAAAATGGTATAACAATGCATAATTTTAAAAATTATTTCAAATGTGTTTATAATTAGGCAAAATAGAGAGAAAATGTACAATATTGCCCAGATTTATTTTTAAACGAACGAGAGTTATGGCAAATGATTTGACATTTATTTTATTCATAATTCGTTCATATAAACTTTTTTAAATTTCAACAAATTATGAATAGCTCCATAATATTTACATTGATAGGCAAATTTGAAACACGTAAATAAAAATTCTAATATAAAACTGAGAATAGCATAGGGTTACCCATTAAAAAAAACTTCATATTAGTGGCTGAAATGGCTGAAGAAACATTCACTGCATAAATTAAGTTGCAAGAAGGATGTAAAAATCAACAGAGTTGAATACGCTACTGAAGTCCATCAAGATAATTGCAGTGAGCATTGTATTATCCATTGCCAAATATCCTCCGTGACATCTTAATGTCGTTGATGCGTTTCTTAAAACGCATCAACGGATTGGTAAGAGACTATTGGATAATAGGGAGGTGCAAGGACTTTAGATAGGACGGCGAGTACGGGAATGGGACGATAATCATTGCAAGATATAGGATTAGAGATTTGGGTATAGGAACAATAGAAGCTTTCTTCCATAAAGAGGGCAACAAATTGCAACTCAGTGCGATATAAGAACAATTTAATCAAGACTTTTAAATAAATAAATAAAGGCAGAACGCAATAAAAAAATCCATAAGTCTCAAATATTAACTATATAGCTAGTTAATATAATTAAATTCACAACTAAGATAATGACAAACATAAAATTGTTTAAGTTCACAATGTACGGTAGAAAGAAGAGCTGTAATAAAAGTACATTTCCCAGCGAAAAATAACAGAAATAACAAACAAACAAAGCATAAGATGTGACGACAAAAAAACAAAGCATAAGATGTGACGAAATATATAGCTTTTGAAAGTTTATATATGTCGGAGGATTTCATATATGTTTACTTATTTTCGCTGCTATTAGGGTATTTTACTATTAAAGTTTCAAGTTCAGGCACAGACAGAAGAATTAATAAGTGATGATCATCTACGAGCATCTACAAAAGTGTCTTGACATTATTTTGTAAAAAAATTGGTAACTTGAAGCTCTTTCAAATAGTTTTAGCTTTTCATACTCAGGATCGAAAATGCACTTAGCATATTCTTAAATGTCATGTGTCATAAAGGTATTGGTATAGTAAAAAATTTAAAAGTGTAGAAATTCGAAGCCAGAGCCTTCACAGTAGGGTTCGAGGCCGCAGAATCAGGATGCCGCAGACTTTTTCAAACCTGTCTATTCGATTATTGCACAATAAAGACAGTTCTTCCATACTTTTAACAAGTTGCTCGATTAGGGTGCCCACGCAATTATAAGAGTAATAAGTCATGAAATGTCAAAAATGTCAATGATGTAAAAACAAAGTTCGCAAATCTTTAAACTAAGTTTCACAATTTATAATAAACATAATTCGTGCCCAGGATAATTGCTTGGCAGTCAGGCTCTTACCAGTTATAACTGGAAAAGCAGATCAGCTTATCATAACTCTTATACAACCTCCGAAACCAGCAGAAAGAGGACGATAGAATGATATATAAATGACATTCCCTAGTCTTGATTTTAAATTAACAAAAAAATAGTAGTTATTAGTTAGTTTCTATCTAAGATAAAATAAAAAAGGAAAGATCAAAAACCAATCAAGTGCAATTTGAACTCAGCCACAAGGCAGTTTAAACCATTACTTATAAAAAAAACGGAAAAAATCACATTTTTAGTATTTGATGTTATAACAGAAATAGTCATTGAAATCATTCTTTGCCAGATACCTTTTTTCAAATATATTATAATTATAAAGTGTACTGAGAAGTTCTTTTATTTTTAAAACTTATCTTACATTGCTTATTTATCAGCGACTTCTAAATCACACTGGTAAAATTTTCTCGCGCAAAGTGACAATCGCTGGATTTGAAAATTTTCTCAAAACCTTACTTCATAGGATCATTTCTATAGTAAGCTCTTCAGTATATCCACACAACATTTGAGGTCGTGCCAGCAACGATAACGAGACGTGGCGCAGCGCCTTGAGCATGAGGCAGGCGTGACTTCGACCTACAGCCTTCGATGGTCCTTCACTCCGCTACTTTTCGGTTGAGCGTGGGACGTTGTCACTGTTTGAGCGGGTTGGAATGACAATTCACCACAAGTTGAACATCATTGTTATGTCAATGAGGTCGCAATAGAGTCATTTCTAAATCAATGAGATAAAAATAATTGACGTCATTATTATGTCATTATGACGTCCGCTGTGTCACCGTCTTGGCATAATTTCGTCACATGTACATAAGTCATTGTTATGTCAGCTTGATCACAAGGATGACAACTCTATGTCAAACTTATGACACATATGTTACATCAAAGTCTTAGTCAGTGTGTGTGATATAACGATTCATATATGACTCATATGTGACTTACTTCGTACGTAATATATGACATAGCATGACGTAAATATTACGTCAATGACGACGTAAATGTGTTCGCTGGGATATCAGTAGACAGAGACACCCTTTCGGACAAGACTATCCGTTGACTGCCTTCCCTTCAAAATAGAGACATAGGATACACAGAGACATATAGTGCAAGCGTGATTATATTTTACCATTGGTCTCCAAATGCTATTAAGAAGTTTGATTGTAGAGAATTTAATTTTTGAAGGAAATTAATATACACAGAAGAAATAAGTTTTTAAATTTAAACTTATTTTCAATGGGCAGATTATTCAGTATGTTGTATGGACTGAACAAGTGAGATAAAAATGTAGTGTACTTTGTGAGCAACCGAATTTGTCCATCACTAGCTCTTAGAATCTGAGCCGGGCCAGTGGCTGCTGTCATGTGATATTATCGATATTTCCTCAAGGTGCCTTAATTCATAATCTATATTACCCATCAGGAAGACAGCTACATGGGTCGATGTTTAATGGATAAATAACTTTAGTGTTTAATGTTATAGTATAGAATGACAAGTAAAAAATATTCTTTGGCTTTCCCATAGTCTTCTAGTCATTACGTATTTCTCATAACACCTCATTACTGTACTATTTTTTTAATCATAGAGATACTAAATTATTATTTAAATGAGATAGTGTCTGACTGTAAACGCTATCGTTAGTAGGTTCGATTCCACTAGGAGGTATGGTTATGTTTAAATTATTTTCATTTTCTCGCATAGGTAAGACAAAGTGGGACGTTGAGTTTCGCCACTCAACACGCAATGCTTGGAAAGCGGCGGAAAGCGGAGTACGGAGTGTCTTGACAAGAGGTACTTTCTGCCCTGCTATGCGGAGTAAAAGCCTAAATCTATAATAATCTAATATTTATAATATAAGTAGTAACAGCGTTTGACTGTAAACGTGATCGGTTGTGAGTTCGATCCCCACTCGGGGGAGTGATTATATTTAAATATATAATAATGTATTCAAAAACTATAGTTCGTTTATTTCTATCTACTATATGTTTCTGTATTTAATTTTATTTTGAATAATATGTTAATTATTAATTAGTTTTTGTTTTTTTATAAGTCATAAAAATTATCTGATTGATAACTGATGATTATATATTTTTACGAAAGATCATTTATTTATTGATATTAATATGACATGGCTTAATCTTACAAAATATGTAAGGCGCGCTACTTACTCTTTATGATGGCTTAATATAATGACATCAATTTCACACTTGATGAAAGTTAGCGTTCCGCACATCAACTACCCTTGTAGATAGCGTTGACTTAAATTACCAAGCCTAATATAAGACAAACCACTTGAGATTTCGTGGCAGGCCGTTATAATAAGTATGATAGTTAAAATTGAGTTGGTAAATATGTGGGAAGTAATATCTAACAAACTTACTGATCGTGCATTTTACATACTGAAATTTCATAATACGCAACAATATATATATATATATATATATATATATATATATATATATATATATATATATATATATATATATATATATATATATATTGAACAGGACATTAAGATTTTTTATTGCACATAACTCATTAATAACTTTACAGCTCAATAACTCTACAGGCCTTTAATCATTGAGGCCAATTATCAAAAGCATCACGCACTCTTTATATGGCACGCACTGCCAATCATTATCATATTACATAATTATTAATATTCATCACAGGCCAAAGACTCTTACTTAGTTCTTAAAATATACCATCATGATATATACAAAAGTGTTTATGAAATACATAATAGTGAGTATATTGACTATTTTATTACTTTAATTCATTTCTAACGCATTAACCAACAACAAGTTAAGTTTTTAAGAGGAAATCTTCTGGATTGGAATTGGAAAAAATGGCTAGTAATCAAGCATATTTAAACTTATGTTTGAATACAAGCCACTTTTTCTAATAAAATATTATTTCTACGATCATTCATTATTTTTCTTCAACCAATATCTATCAATTATTCTCTTTCCCAAATTTGTACATTGAAGGACATTCATCATCAATCATAATACGAAAAAGGTCAGTCATCAGGCGGTACAGTGCGATTTTTTCGACAGATAAGTATACGTTAAAGTCGTATATGTTTTACCCTTAATTATGTGAAACAAGGATGTAACCTACAAGTTGATGTAATGATGGAATGAAATTATGAAATGTCTGAAGTATATAACGTAGCGTTTTGCATGTTCGACTAATATAATATTTAATCCAATATAGAAAACATCATTGGTAGCTTCACGTCTCTTTTGCTAAGTTGGAATTATCGTTAACATGTCCAAACTTATGTAATTTGTTATAAGTATGAGTAAGTGTGTGATTTAAGAATAAGTAAAGAATATTTTTGTAATCCAACCGTGTTATTCATAGTGCATGTTTATATGAACCAACTATAAAAGCTATCCTTATGTAAGTAAAGCTTACACATTTCAATACTGAATACAATATAATACAAAATTTAAAAACAGAAATAAACGTCTCATCTATTAAAGCTATTTTTATGATTATTATATTATCATATAAAAACGAAGTGTATACATTAACAAAAACGCGAAAGAGAAGCTTTCGACCCTTTTTTGTGAAAATTCCGAGTACAGAGAACTATAAAAATAGGTATAGTTGAATTTACTATAGGGAAATAGTACAGATTGTAGAAACTCAATGTTTTTGATAATAATTCACTCATCTTCTAACTACCCATTGCATTCGTGACAAGGTTGATGATCCAAGGCCACTGTTTATTTATTTTCTTCCCTGTAACCTTATAAAGTAGACTATCAAGGCAGCCAGTATTTGACCGGTCCTTGATATCTTCCAGAATTACAATACATTCTATGATGGAATATTTTCAGCAAGGAATGTGTTCGTAGCAATATTGAAAAATTGGACGATGGAGAATAGTGGTTTTGTAATCTCAAGACTTTCAAAGATTTAATTTGTTGGTTGTTGGTTAATGCGTTAGAAATCTATAAAATTAATAAAATAATCAATATATTCACTATTATGTATTTCATAAACAATTTTGTATATATCATGATAGTATATTTTATGCAATAACTAACACTTTTTGGCCTGTGATGAATATTAGTAATTATTTAATAACTTTCATTTTGTCAAACCCTTAACGTTTATCAAATATATAATAGATATAAGGTTAATGATCAAATTATTGATACTTAATAATTTATACGATAATCTCTAACTAAATATAGGTAGAATTATAAGGAACACTACGAGATTTTGTAGCCAAAAGGCGTGAAAATGGATTGTTCACATGGGAGCAGCCCGACCCTAGCCTACATATCTAAAGCTTTTACATTTACGAGCTTTGGTCAGTAAGATATACACATCATTTAATTGACAACTTTTTTTCGTTTAAGCTTATAATTAATTTAAACGAGAAAAGTTAAGTATTTCAATTTTAATTTAATGTTTTTTAGTTCTCATCACCTCTACCTATCAGTAACGAAAACTTACCTTTTGTTACCTTTTGTAAATATTTGTCAATTAATTAACACTAAGTACATTTATTTAAAAAACTAAGAAAACAACCATACATATCCATTTTAAATCATACATGACAACTCCAACGTAAAAGCTATTTCAACATTATTCTGAGTTTTTTAGGTTTTAGTAGATATTTATTTTCGGCTTGCTTTAAAAAAAAATTACCCTTCGGCACAGCTATCTACATATCATATCGTTCACTTTCCTTAAATGGTGAAAAACGGAGAACGAAGTATCTTATGAATGAGTTCTTTTTGCCTTCTTAAAATTGTAGAAAATGAATATTATTTAATGACTCATATTATTGGCTTATCAGGCAAATTAAAACAGTAATTTATTGATGATTTATGGCAACTCTTTACAGTGTAGTAAAATTTAAGGATATTTAAATTGTCTGTTATCAATTTTTAAAAGGAAAATCTTTGCATAAAAATCGACTGTGAGTCATACAACTTATTATGGGAAGTAGTATATGTAATATATAAAATAAATGATGTATATTAAAATAAAATAAGAAGACCCGATAAAGTTTTACTTGTTTTTATCAACATTGTAAGAAACTTCCAAAACTAAATTTACTTATACAGAACTTCGTACTTGTGCCATTGTTTGTTCGTATTCGAAATACGAGTAGTTCATCATCAGTTTGTAAGTTTGGCGCAATGCTCCGTGGTTGTACTTAGTTGAGTTTGGTTCTAAAGGTCATAGTAAGAGTTAATAAGATAATAAAGTTATAAATGCACGCAACAATTAAATAAATACAAAATTTTGATTATTATTTAAAATAGATATATCTGTAAAGACGTGTTTTATATTCATGAATATAACTACAAATTGTTTCACAATCCAATTTTTTGGTATTTAAATTAATATACTTCTTGGTCTACATAAATTAAATGACATTGTCGTTCAAATTATTAATCAATAGGGCTGCCAATTCTGCCAAATCTTCGACGTTAAAATTATTGGTTTATTATTAATTATTAATTATTAATTGGTGTTAAAAGCTATCTATGTGTCAAGATGATCGTGACTATTTCTAGTTAGTAATATTCTACATTTTATCAGTGGAAGTAATTGAAAGTTAAAATATTACGGGGAGGACATTGTTTCAGTTTAAATACTTTCCAGGGTCGAGACCAGGTTAGACTTGGTCAAGTTCTTTTTTTACGCAGTGTCACGAAGTGCGTCACACCGAGACAAGATTTTTGTCTAATAGACCAAAGAATTGGAAGATATAAAATAAAAATATAATAAATATTTTTTTTAAGATATATATAAGGTTATAAAAGTTAAATAAATAAAGATGTGTATTTAAAAATATACTTAAATAAAATATAAGTTCAAATTATTATACGCGTAGAATATATTTTAAAATTCTTGTCTCGGGAATTGGGTGTAACGCATGTGTAATCTTTAAATTGCGTAATTCTAAGTAAAGTCACGTTCTTGATCAGCAAATTTCTTATACCTGATTTGAAGATCCTAAAGCAACATATATTTTATTAAAATTATTAAATTGTGATAAAATATATTGAAAATATTGTTTTTGCTTTATTTATTGTAAGATAATTTAATAAAAATTGATGGATGTATGTATAATAAATTATTATTTACAATAAATGTGCAAAAAGCATATTATTTATTTGTAATTTTGGAATAATAATAATAATAAACCCGCAAGGCAGCTTTTCCGGCGTCCAGATATCTCATAAAGTAACCCAGTGCTATGCCATCCAAGTTCTATTCATAGTTTCAGTTTATTTTTTATATGTTCCATAGTCCCTACGTAATTACCGGTGAGGAATATATGAGGATTCAATTACTAGTGGTCAGTGGTGAATCCCGGTTAATGTGTGAGATTATGAAACATTTTTATATCCAACTGACTTCTATTTGCTGCTTCCGTGATCCCATGCTAAAGCACCGACCGGTAGGAGACTGGAACAGTAAGACTCAGAAAATTATTCTACTTGTGTATATTGTTTTAAAAATTAATTCTTATTTTTGTTTATTAAAAACAAATAACTCAATTACATTAAAAGATATATTTTTATATAATATGTATATGTCCTTTAGACGTAGCTTCACTTGAGAAAGACTTGGAATATCGTTTCATAGATCTCTAAAAGGTCCTAAATAAAAGAAGGTAATGCTGAATATAAGTTCTCTAATAAATAAAAGTGTTGCATGGCCTGTCTTTTGGACATCTTCAGTCCGGGGATAACATAACAAGTACGTCGGATAAATGTTGGATAAACGTGTATTTTGCTTGCTACAAGCTTACTTTATATGAATGTAAAATTAGTTTCATTTTTATAATTAAATATATTAGTAGAGAGACTTAAAGAGAGATATATAAAGTACAATAAAAAGTTTAAACTAATTTATACATTAAATTATTTCTCTAACACTTAATATATTATATACAGCCAAAAAATATTGATTATAAAACTTATAAATAACCAAAAGATTTTTACTAACGATGAGAAAGGAATGTTGAAGTTTAATATAGCCCCTAGTTAAAGTTCTTCACTAAATGCGGGCATATTAGGTTATCATAATCGTAGACATTTGTTTATAAAATTTAAATATACGAGTAG
The DNA here is from genome assembly GCA_032432895.1 of Dryadula phaetusa. Classification (NCBI taxonomy): domain Eukaryota; kingdom Metazoa; phylum Arthropoda; class Insecta; order Lepidoptera; family Nymphalidae; genus Dryadula; species Dryadula phaetusa. The sequence continues at coordinate 1,273,698 of JAOYRS010000027.1, forward strand.
TACTTGGTATATATGTATATACACAGTAGGATATTTTATATCTTATTTGGGCAAAGTACATAAATTAAACTAAAATTATCTAAAGATCAACAACAGATTCAATTTTAATATAGTGCTAAAATCTTAAAATGTTTATATTAAAAAATGTACAAATCATTGTTATCGGCTCGGCATTAAAAAAATGAAAAAGTCTTATGCCGGTTCTTCTCAGATCCGAGATCCTATAAAGTGTGTGGTTAGGTTTCCTATATACTGTGTGGGTAGGTTTCCTTTATACTGTGTGTGATAAAGGTAACGCGACGGTTATATTAGATACCGCAGATTAAAACCAAAAAATGTCAGTATTGCTATATAGGAAAGGTGCCAGTTCCCCGCCAACGTTGTATGAAAATGAACAAGCCACCTACAGTGGAGAGACAGCCAGTACTTCTACCATTTGTAAAGGGAGTTACGGACAACATCTTAAGAAGAGCTTCCATTAAAACCATATTTAACCCTTATAAAAAAGTGAGTAGACTGTGACTGTGGCTTATCGTACATTGGTCAAACAAAAGCATCGGGGTTAAGGTGAAAGAACACATGTCCGATGTCAAGAATGGGCGTGTATTGCAATCAGTAGTGTGTGAACATACAATGAATCAGTACAGTCCAAACACTACATCAGGTTTGATAAACCACATATCTTCGCTAGGAAAAATAGATATATTCCTAGAATGATCCGCGAGGCTATTGAAATTCAAAAACATCCAAATTTCAATAGAGAAGATGGTTGGAAAATCTCTATCACCTGGAACCCACTTATAAATAAGTTAGTCTCAAATCCACCACACCAGTGACATAGATACAGTCAGCTCATTCTGCAAGAATCCAGGGCAGTACGCGAGGCAATTAAGAAACAGATGGCGGTAGATTGATATTATTTATTTTTGTATCAACTAACAGACGAATGCCAGACGAATGCCACAGGTAGACACCTGTGACCACGGACTACTGTGAAGTGTTCTAAACGTCAGGTGTCCAAAAATGTATTATCGAATACCAAAATATACGTGATTAATGCGGTTAAAATAGTTTCCTTTGTGTGAAAATCGCAAAAATCAAAGATCTTATCAAATATTAATATTTCGTTCTAATGTTCAAATGTAGTTCTTGTAGCAAAAATAAAAAAAAAACTGACACTGTCTGGTTACGTCGATTATTAGCAAATTTCCTTGATCTTAATAAGTAGCTGTAAGAAATAAAACATTAAAATAAAACATTATATTCCGTATAAGTATACACTTTTTGTTAGCCTCACTTTTTATTCTGTATAGCAGAGTACGCTATACAGAATAAAAAGTGAAGCTAACAAACTTAGCAGAGTACGCAGACAGAACCCGGTATTAGGACACTTCTTTCTACGCTTTCCGTCCAAGCCATGGAAATAAGTAAAACTTAGACATATTGTTATTTTATTTAAAGCATTATAAGTCATTTATATAATTAATTCATATTATATACATTCAAAGCGTAATTATATTAAATTCCAATACGGGTGACGTAACGGATACGACAAACTTATTATGTGCGGTTAGTACAGTATTCATGTCTATGGATTGAGCTGCAAAATTGAGTTTATTTTTAACGTATACACTTTTCCGGGATAAAACGTATCCGGTGTGATGCCCAGGATATTGAAGAATAATTATACCAAATTTCATTTTATATTTCTATTATACCAAATTTCAATCTAACTGAGAGTTTTTGTGTGATGCTTAAACAAACAGATAGACAGACAGAATAAAAAATTTAAATCACATTTTCGTGTTCAGTATCCATTGATACTGAACACGAAAATGTGTAAAATTTTTTTATTGTAATGTAATATAACTATTTATTTTTAATATTTTCAATGTACAGAACTCTACTTATTTTTTTAATATTATCAATGTCCAGAGTTGACCTTACAGTTCAATATAAAATCAAATTTTCTTAGTAAAGCGTTATAAAATACTTGTATCTATAAATTATGTAACACCCATCAAGAATATAATTAATCAAAAGATAAGATAAGATTAAATCTTGCAAAGCGTGCTAAGCTTTTGATGTGAAATATGTTTGTGTACATTTTATTCACTGCTTATTTTATGTATTATACAATTGTAAATACTGATAGAGACCGATAGCTTTCGTGTAAGTGTACACGTCAACTACATTTCTTTTTTATATCCGGTTTGACGGAAAACTAGTTTTATAAATCATTTTTATATAAAAAATTGTAAGATTTTTAGATATATGTATTGCTTATATATTCATACATATCTTGAATAATAACAGGTAATATAAAGATCACTTGATTTAACGAATGTTTTCGTTATCCTCAAAAACTTAGAATTTTAGGTAGTAGTGCAGTGCTCCGAGCACTTCTGTCTGTGACGGGATGCATAAACGCCTGGTACCGGCATCACGAGTCCATGGAATGATATGGAGTTTACTTTCATAATTTTAATTTAAGTTTATGTTAATATTGACTAATTATTGTCTTATTTTGTAGCGGTGGTGGTCTGGTGGACAAATACTGTCTTGAACTTTTTTTTTGTTGGCACGAGTTTTTTGTTGTATTATAGATGATGAAACGAATTTCATCCAGCAGATCTAACGGAAATAACTTTTATTCGCTTCACGCTGTATCTCTCACGGGACAGTTGGAGACAACGGATCGCCAAACGCTACGATCCTAGCATACTTCTTGCGTCTCGTCCACAGTTATTAAACTCTTTATACACGACCGTCGGAGGGTCGTCATGCTTTTTACTTAACCTACATCGAGTACCTTCGATATTGTGTTTTCAAAGGTCAACCGAGGTTTCCCACTAATTCTTGTAACACTCACCTTTTCTTCACATATCTTTATAATTATTCTTTCATCACTCATCCTCTCAACGTGCCCAAACCACCTGAGCACCTTCTTCTTCATTCTTACTATGATATTTTCGCTTAAGCCTACCATTGTGCGTATCTCCTCGCTGTGTACATGGTTAGCTAAACCGACTCTGTATATCCGACGAAGAGATCGCATCTTTACTGCATTCACATTTCTTTCAGTCTTTTTTTTGACACACCTACGCTTCGCTGCCATATAACAACGTCGGTACCAGTACTGCATTGTGAATAGCAAGAACTGCAGGTACGCTAATTTTGCCGTCGCATCAATGCAACCAGAGCACCGATAACCTTGTTACCGGCAGCAATATGCCTTTCCACATCCATTTTGTATCTCCATCTCTACTAAACCACTATCCAGATACCTACTTATAGAAACCTACTTCAAAGATATACTATCTCATATACTTGTTCTATTTGAATAATAAAACTTAACAGTGCTTTTTAATGAAATGTAAAAAGCTTATACAGCTTGTATGTTTTTTTAAAACGGCTTTAGGTACGGCGTGCTACCAGTGATGAGTTGGAGTTCTTTTACAGTCACTGTCATTGTTATTACGCCCTGGTACCTAATAGTTTAAGCTATTTTTGTAAGACAACGCCTAACTACGTGAACATTGCTGGAAGCACTCTATTTTTATTCAATTTATATTGTTTTGAATTCAATATTGTATATATTTTTCGTTATTTTCTATATTTAAATGCTTGTAAGCTTAGTAATGATTATTTAGATTATTTAGTAATGTACAAACTTGAAACTACGATGTTTTTTGCGACATAATTTGCGATTTTTTAAAAATATATTTTCTTTCTATTTTTACATGAAGTGAGTAGGGTAATATTTTGTCTGTTATTTTGTGAAAACGAGAGTTTCCATATATTTAAACCATACATGATGATGGTTCATTCGTGTATTTATATATTAACTCACCAGGGACTATAAGCATTTGGTTCAAGCTGTAAATAAGTGTTCGCATTTATCTTTATATCGTTAACGTTGTTGCAGGTTGAGTTGGTGGAATTAGCAAGAGCAAAGGCGGAGGTGGAATTAATTCATACTTGATAGAATCTATTTCACGCTTGACACATTCAGCGATTGATTTCAGAATACTGGATTTGAACGAGTTTAATTCCGCTTTAATGTCTATATTGATAGTCTCTGGGTAAACGGCAGTTCCAGTTTTATTTACATTTATAGAGATTGTGGTGGTGTCGATGGGATAAGATGCAATTGACGCATTATGTACATGTATTATGTAGGCGTCCAACGACTTCCTGATCTCAATTGCAGCGGAAGCAATGATGACTTTATTCCACGACGTAGCACACTTTCCATCTGAGATCGCTGCACAGTTGGCAGTAACTAGGCGGCTGACAGTTCTGTCGAGTGCCTCAAAGCCTTTGATATCTGCGGCAATCGTCATCAGCGTCTTTATGAATTATTTTTGTTTTCTTTTCGATCGATCGATTGGGGCTCATCGAAAGTGGGAGTCAGTTCAGGACTCATCCTCAACATATCCATAATACTTTCCTCGCTCTCCACACTTTCCATTTTTCTTTTTCTATTCTATTCTTCACGAATTCTTTCCCTTTTCTCAGTCCCTCTGCGCCCGTGTTCTAGGAGGAGTTCTCAACATTTTGCTGGGGTCTTGAGTTTGAATTTTTGAGTCTTGAATGTTCGGAGTCCGGTTGAAAGTTGAGATTTTCGACTTCAAGATGGTGTAATAATATATATTATTTATTGCACTTAACAGAATACATTAAAGCAAAAAAAACATTACAGCAATAAAGTCCGCGACGGTGATCTTATCTCTAGAGGAGATTTCTTCCAGCCAAGCTGTGGAAGTGGGTAATGTTATAATGAGGGTGACAGCTAGTGCAATAAATAATTTAAAAAAATACAAACAATATACATTTAAAATATATAGACGTTAATATATATAGACAAACACATCATTAAATATATATATATATATATATATATATATATATATATACATATATATATATATATATATATATGTATATATATATCCATATATAAAAAAATAAATATAAAATAATATAAGTATTATATACTAAATTTTAAAGATAATTGCTGCTTGATTCCAAGACAAAAAAAAACTTTTCAACGAGGTCTTAAAAGACTATTGATGGGCTTTTTGGATGGATGTGGGGAGTTTATTCCAAAGTGATGCGGCATGTACGGAATGAATTTTGAAGAAATTTTGTGTTGCTCCTTGGGATTTCAAGCATCGGCGTGACACAAGATCTCCTTGAGCGTCCGACAAGTGGTCACCAGTAGTAGTAGATAAGAGATTTGTGAGATTTTGAAGACGAAGACTAATTTGTTAAGTTGCTCCTCGGTCACATCTAAATAGCAGACATGTGCGTAGTCAGGGATGGGCAGGAGTAGACGTTGCGCTAGCATAAGTTTGGTTTTATTAGGAAGGAAGAATTGGAGACGCTTTAGATATTGAAAAGAGAAATGCATGCGTTTGCTAAGTTCGTTAATGTGAGGTGTTCAATTCAAGTTGCTATCGATAATAAGTTCCAGATTCTTAAGTTTTTTAAAATATGGAAATTTAACGCCAGAGTACAAAATCATCAGCACTGTATTGCAAATAATTTTATTTTCGAATGGTTATGTTACTATTGTGACTTATGTATTGCATCTAAGTCTTTATTTAAAAAAGGTATGGTTTCGGAAAAGTCATTGAGATAGCCATGTGGATACAACTACAAGTCATCGGCATGCAAATGGGAAGGAGAAGAAATTACTTTTGAAATATTTTTGATAAATACAGAGAAAAGAAGTGGAGGTAGAACGCCGCCCTGAGGGACACCGACAGTGAAATCTAGCCGAAACGATGTGTTATCGTGGGTTTTCCCGCATTACCAGCGACCGAACAGATAAGAATGAAACTAGTTTATACCTGTGGAAGAGATGTTAACTGCACGAAGAATAGTAAGAAGTTTATCATAATCAACAGAGTTAAACGCACTGTTGAAATCAAGCAGTACCATTGCAATGAGCTTAGTGTTATCTATAACTCACCGAATGTCCTCCGTAATATTCAGCAGTGCACTAACTGTGCTGTGGAAGGGACGGAATCAGGACTGGTAAGGACTTAGTAGGTTATAAAAAGAGAAAAAAGAATAGATTTGATTTTAAACGATGATTTCAAGGACTTTGGATAGGATAGGTAGCATGGATATGAGACGGTAGTCTCTGACAGTAGTAGGTTTTGAGGTTTTAGGTAATGGAATGACGTAAGCATTTCTTCACTGTGACGGAAAGACATTATGCGTTAGTGACAAATTTATAATGTCTGGTGCAATGTCCTCCAACACAGGAAGAATCATGTTGACACTGAGATTTTCACTACCGATGGCTTTTGTAGACATAGAATGGACATACTGCTTGACTTCGTCTTCTATTACAGTCTTTAAAATAAAGGGAGTGGAGTATGGAAATTTACAACGAGATAAAAAATCTAATGTTTGCAATTTTATTTGCGGGTTCATATTAAAAATTTAAGTGATGTTAATTCAGGTGGGCAGGTGGGCGCTACAATGAATCAGTTGGACTGATTTATTTGCGATATTTCATACAGAGGGTACGGGATCCATGAATTTCTATGATCCTTTTTATAATTATAGTGATTTTTTTATTATGACTCACTCAGAAATATATATGATTTAAAGAAATATAAAAATATATATAAGTTAATAGAGGAGTCCCTACATAAGGTCTAGTCCGGTGATTGTGGTCTTCTCGCTCGTTTTTGACCAGTGGTCGCTCATTTGTTTTGTTACGATATTTACTAGGTAGGAGACACTGCAGAAAATATTTATTTATTGAACTTAGGTGTATTACCAGGCATCTTGTATCGATCTTCCGGCACTAAATCTTGAAAACTTAATTTTTTTTATCAAATTATTTACCTCAAAGTATACGTTTTTTACAGCAAATATTCTCACACAATTGAGCACTGACTCCTTACAATACAAACCACTGCTTATGCTTTGATGTAATAATTGTAGCTTCGACATTAAAATATTACATAAGTATGCAATAAAAACGTGCTGTTGCTTTAGTTTTAAAAATCTAAATAATAGCCTCTAAAGTATAAAAATAAATAGTCAAATTGACAATGTTGTAAGACTAACGACGGTGAACGTGTTAATCAAAAAATTAAATATATTTTTTCATCTCTACATTTAAGGACAAACGTGCCCAATTAATTTTTAATTAACCGCAAAACACTCAATTCAGGGCAGAGATTTGTAAGCCTCGGTGTTAAAACGGTGGTTTTAAAAGAAAATATTCCTTTTTGATACTCACACGTATATATATATATATATATATATATATATATATATATATATATATATATACACATACCGTTATGAATTTTAAAGTCCTTTAGGATTTTTTATGATATCTAGTAAAAAATGTACGTACAAATTGTGGTATGCTATGAGGAGGAGTTTCCTTTGTTATTTGATATTTTAAATATTTTTCTGCTTAAAAATAAACATTATATTGATTCTACATTAATCTGTTAGAGACTGATCACTGTCCTAGAACTAATATGTACTTTAAATTGAAAGGATAATTGATGGCCAACCTTATCGAATACTCCTACCAATATTTGTTGACAAGTATACAATAATATCCTTACAATTTGTGCCGTTAATGGCCAATAGATCAATCATAGAGTTTTATTTTCAAATGTGTAATATGTTATCCCTTTTTATCTAATACTTAAGTTTCAGAAAAAAAAATAGTGAATAACTATTTAGTACAAGATACTTGTACATTAAAAAAATTACATATGCATCTATTTTCTACATGTATAAAAAATATAGACCTAAGGATCTTTATATTATATTTAAACCTCTTTCCAAACTACAATTCCAATATTTCGAAGAACGAACATGGTAATTGTCACGTAAAATGGAATATGCTAATACAAAGTTAAGTACTTATAAACGATGCCTATATTATGTTCAAATGAAACGATAAAGCTTTTTATCAGTTGTTATATACGTAGTTAGTATAAACCCATTGCAGTTTGCGCTTCGTTGCCGTTTACAACGATTTCCCTGTTGGGCGCTTAGTTCAGGCAGTGGCGGTATACTCGTAGCTTGTAACAGTCACAATGAGAGCGGCTCTGGTGGAGGACGCCCTTATGGCGCTCGGACTTTCAGTCGCTACAAGCGCGTAATATTTAATTCAAGTCACGATACTCCGCTTGAAATCTTGACGAATTATTATCCCTTTCCTATCATTAGTCAGTTAAACACTGTGTTAAATAAATGAAATTTTCTGTGATTATGTGTTACATACAAGTTTTTGTTTACTTTAAATGGTAAGTTTTTATTTTGAAAGTAACGATACTCGCCGATAAAATAACAATATTTTTAAACTGTATTCCACAAAATGTTTTCTAAATTATATTGTAGCCTTTTTGATAATATAATTATTTTTTAATTGATTTACATTAGAAATTATTTTACAATACAATTTTAAAATTCAAAAATATGAACTAATTTAATGGTATTTACAATTTGCTTGTGTTTCTGGAGTTTTGTTTGAATTTTGCATTTCTGTTTGCTTGCTAAACACATTAGCATGTACGTTCTGTTAAAATAATAAATCATAAAATGATTAAGATTGACAAGTTTATTTATTAGCAGACACAATTGTTCATTATCGCAAATATATAAATATATTACTAGTAGTAAAAGGAGTAGATAATCATAACGTTGATTAATTAAACTCGCTTCAATTTACATAGAACCTAGTCCGTATAACGATTGCTTTTTATGACCACTAAGTGTTATTCATTCAATTCTCATTTAATTTATTCTTTGTTACGTATACGTTATACGTTTGTCAAATAAATGTAGAAAACTTCTTTTAAATTAAATAAATATGTACTTAACTCTAAGAGTTACTTACGATGTTAATATAAGCTTTTAGATTGAAGCGTGGGCTTTGTTTATACTTTCCGTTTTCAAAGGATAACAAATAACCGTAATAGCAACCCTCATTTAAAATATTCTAGGAATTCTTATGTGAACATTTCTATTTAATAGTAGTTATGTATGTTAAAATAAAAAGCTATTCATGAGTTTAGTAATCTAATTTAAATATACAAATAAATAAATTTGGAGTGTCTGTTTGTAATTTAAAAACAATAACTTTTACTAAATGCATATGTACCTATAAACGTTTTGTTTCGGGTAATTTCTAAACGGCTGGACTAATTTTGATGGTCTTTTTGCTAGCATAGAGCTGATGTAATATGGAGTAACTTTGGCTATTTTTCTTTTCAAATTATAAAATAAACACCAAGAGATGTTGAATTCCAAGCGGACGAAGTCGTGGGCACAGCTAGTACACATAGTTTGAATAGGTTTTTTTAAAAAACAAATCAAAATAAAAAAATATTTAAAATATTTATTCTACTTTGAATAAATTTTCTTTTAAGTGTCAAAAATTACCATATAATCATAATTATTTATGTGCTGAAATTATCTATATAACGTATTTATTTATTTATTATTTATTTATTATTTATTTATTATTTATTTATTTATTTGTTTAGTAAATAATATATTTTTTTAAAGTATAAGATTTTCTGAATATAAATTGCGAAGGTCACCTTAGATAAAAAAATCTAGAGCAGTAACGGGGATGTTATACTTTTATATAAAACTTGGGTACGCGCGTACAGAATAAATAATCATAATTACAGTTTCTTTTGAAATGTTAGCAAGAGAATTCATATAATATTAAATAAGTAATGACCAATATAATTTTAGTTACCAATTAGACTTCCGATTGTCAACTAACTTCGATGTCTGAAGTAGTTTGATTTGGATTAATTGAAATGTGGAAATTTCTAGACTATATATGTCATAACTCAGACCATATGACCAATAAGGGATTTTAGATAAGATATCATTGTATGGTTGATAAAAGAAAATTACAAAATATTTTTATAGGGTTCAGTTAAGCTTGTGATAAACCCATTATTACATCGTTGGTAATCCGAGATGGGATTATAGAACCAGATTTCCCTACCATGACAATAACAACGTGTTGATAAAAAAATATATATATTATAAAAATGATCGTAGGGAAGCGAATGAAAAAGGAATGTTATTTTAATTTAAGCTTTATGCATAAGTGCTAAACCTTAAAAAAATTGGGCTAAGTAAAGAACAGTATACAATATACATACATACATATATGAAAGCTATGTTACATTATTCTACATAAAAGTGACAAAAATATTTATACATCGGCAGAAAAGTGATATACGATAGCATAGTTTATACACGCTTAAATTATTTGGTTAACGAGCTTTCTTCAAAGTATGAATCATTTGCGTACGCTTTTATAAACATTTCGGAACATCTTTTAGCGTACTTACTTACTTTTCAAAATGTTTATTTTACCGAGAGCTACAAAAACCTACTGTAGGTACATTTGTAACTGAATTTAATTAAAGTGTTATTTATTTTATTCAACTCAGTTTTATCATCTTATAATTTTAAAATTAAGAAATTTAAATTTTGAATTTTGAACTATCGTCCCGTAGTAGGACGTAGGAGTCCGATTGTAAACGTGATTAGTTGTGGGGAATTCTGGCTTTTCGAAGATTTCGTGCAGTTTTCCACAGGATCTACAGCAATGGGCTCGTTCTTGATAAGGGTGGTTGGTGGTTTGAGTTGTGTCTCTGGGATCTGCTAGTAATAACTCTGGCGGCGGCTAGTAGTTAACATCTTCATGTTTGGTGACCTAGTAAGCACAGCACCACACGACGAGGATAGTGTTGCTGTAACAGAAAAGTGAGAGTTCCTGCTGGTAAAATCCTTCTGCGAGCTGGACGACGGGGCGGTTCATCCATTCTTCCTCCATTCTGCAGGCGTAATGGTGTCCTGGTTCACGTACTTTAAATGTACAGTTGCTTCAGATATTTGTGACTGGTCACAGGGAGGGAGCTCGACGCTTGGTACCGCTAATGCAACGACTGCCCCAAAGAGATGGTCCAGCACACGCATAAAGTGTGCCCAACTTAGTCTTTTCCTAAGTGCCGTGGGGAAGGGCATAGTCGGCTGCGAGAGGTTGTGAGACACCCGTCGTTGAGTGTTGGGCGCCTTGCACTAAGGCTAGTGGCAGTCGAGGTGGGACACCATGAGATTTTAGTGTAAATTCGGAAAATGTATATTTTATTTATAAAATAATATAATATGATCACTTCATCTTATTTAAAAAAAATGAGTAAATGATTTTATTGATATGTATTTTTATGTCATTTTATTTGTTTATAGGTTTGATATTTTACATAGTATAAAGCAAAGATAAATATTTCATTTTAATAAGCGATATTTTACCTAGTATAAAATAAAGCGTAAACTGTCTAGTCATACTTTTGTTGTTCAATCAGAAAATTGTAACTATTAGTTATTTATTTATAATACTGGTAAATTTATAATAATTCAAAATTTTACGATTGCGTTAATTATATTAAAGAATTTTTATTTTAATAAATATTTTTAAAAAATAATTTAATTAGTTTGCCAGTAACGCAATCATCTGAATCTGGAGAGCAAGGCAGGCCAGCAAAGAAATTTGGTGTCATTGGCATATAGGGTCCAGGTTCGGCCTTATGTGGAATATTGTTCTCGTCTCTGGACGGTCAACTTCAGTATAAGTTTAAATCGTTTGATCGCATACAACGTACAGTCGGTCGAATCGAATAATCTGCGACCAGATTGACACTTTAGCGTTGCGTGTGGTGAGCGTTCCTCGTTGTGCGTCCTCTTCTCTCTCTGTGTATTACGTAGAGAGTTTGGAAGAACTATTTGGACCTGTTTCTTGTCGCTGAATTATCCAAACGCAATACGTAAAAAACTAAAATACCATCCATACTATCTGAATATGACGGGCTCTACTACTATGCGGCTTAGCAAGAACTTTCTTCCGCGTATTGTAGAATGAGTTATATGTGGTAGTGTTTTCAAGTCTATACGACTTGGGTACCTTCAAAAAGCACGCTTATTCCCACCTCAAAAGTTCGTACTATTCTTGCAAACTTAATTCACTTGATCCTCTCTTATCAGGCACTTTATAAGTGGTATCAACGTTCTTCGCAATAACTTGCGGTCTTTCTTTAACTATCACTACGTGAATGATTATTTCTTAAATTTAATTGTTATTCTTTTATCAACACGTTTTTTAGCTGACCCGCGTAACAGTGTAGACAAAAAGTAACTAATGTCAAGACACTCCACACTTAACTTTACGCCGAATTAGAGATTTTACGTGTTGATTGGCAATCAATACTTTGTCCTTATGTGATATTCCATAATATTACGTAATTCTGATTTTTTAGTACGACTTTTTTAATAGAATATTGAAGCAGGTATTCTATTGTGATTTAATAGAGTGCTGAAGCATAGTTCTTCTGGCCTGAATATTTGTTAGGCTCTGACTCGTGACTAGAATGTATTGAATAAGCAGCTTTACGCTTTTATTGCTCATAGCAGGGTTGTCAGAGAAAATTTTCAAGATACTTCCTTCCTGTCTTTTCAGTTGAAACTGAATACTTGCGTGTTGTGTGGTAGATTTCAATACTGTGCTTTATCTTACGAGAAGAACTAAATGATAATAATTCAAATATAATTATTATTACTAGTGGGAATCGTATTCACAACCAACTATTACAGTCAGGCGTTTTGTCATTGGGTCACGATGGTCTCAATGGATTAAATAGAGTCCAATATATTCATTAAACATGAGATGGGCATAGCCTGTTCTCGTTCTTTTGGGAACTTATTATACGTCCAATTTAAATGTAGTGTACGCGTTAGGAAACTTTTAATTGCCTTTACGACAAGAGACGGATTTTGCATTATTTGTATTGTAAGATTAAGTTCGAGAAATATATTTGCCAACTTCAGATTTACTTTTATACAAATAAATATCTTTTGCGAGTACACTTTAAATAATAGATCTAGCTAAAACAGTTATATTTACGCTTAACATTTTTTAGGTATAAAATTTATTATCTTGTGAAATGTAACATCGGAATTTGATTTTTAGAAACGACAAATCGCAAAGAGCATCTAGATAATATATATTTTGACTTCTGTTGTGATAAAAGCTTATTATAATTATTTAACAATCTTATTCTACGTTTTTGAGATGTCTCAATTTGATAGTTTTGAATACAAAACTAGCAGTCACTTTTTTAAACAAGATAACAATTTGTTACTACACGCAGGGTCTAATTGGATTAATATTATATACCAGAGCATCGTAAAAGAAGTGCGAAAAATTCTACATAACAGGAAATGTACAAAACCAAAAAAGAATATATCTGCTTGAGAAGAAAAGAATCTGTTTCTGTAAACGTGAACCGTCTATGTACTTAAATACCGTATGTACGAGTATCTTAGTGATTAAGTCATGCGCCAAAAATGTATGTATTTTTTTACCCAAAACATGCAACCGTGCGAATATTTTCTGCAAGTTAAATGTTTTAACTGATTGTAACTGTAACATATTGGTATTGTACATGCACAGTATGCTATTTAAAATGCTTAGTTACAAGAACATTTTTGGAAATGTCAATTGTTTATATCCTTAATTTATTGTGGGTAATCATATATTTTTCTTGTTATGAAAATATGTAATTTAACATCTCTGAATCTTTATTTCATTATTCTAAAATAAAAGTAGCTTAAGTTCTCCTTATTACATTAGCTATCTATTAATGAAAGTTCCATCAAAATCGGTTCAGTCATTCTAGAATTTAGCCACTATTTTCGCGTATATCGCATCAAGTGGACGTTTCTTAAAAGTCTTAGTAAGAGTTTTGTGGAGTTTCTTCTAATCACAATGTTACCATAATGTGTATCGTAATAATATTAAAGTAGTGTAAAAGAATAGAGCAACCGCTACGAGAATATAAAGTTTTACTTCCCTCAGGGAGATATAATGTATGGTTGAAGTGCAATTTAGAGGCAAAAGAAACAGATATCTTCATGTAACATGTTAACGTGGCTTTTATGTAGCTGTATATAGTGAAGTTTTAAAGCTTTCGTCGTTTACAGGAAAGAATCTTTTTTTTCAGCTTTGCACTTATGCGGCTTAGTGGCGTGACTGTAAATGCGTGTGTTTGGAAGTTTGATTTCCATTCGACGAAGTGATTATATTCATTTTTTTTCATTTTCGCGCTCGAACAAGACAAAGCGCGGCCTTTCAACACTTAATGTCACGATTTTGGGTAAGACGCTCTCAACGGAGTGTCTTGCCATAAGGTTTCCTCTGACTACTATGCAGGATAAGGTGTACCTATTTATAGTATATTTTTTATGCACTTCTATATATGAATACTAGTTATGTTCGCGACTACGTTCATGTAAAGTTACTCCGTAATACATCTATCTGTCATTTGTTAGTGAAAGTCGGCCAAACTGTCCCAGGGATTAGCCGGACCAAATAGGCAGACAAAAATTGTAAAAAATGTTATTTTAGTACCGATACCGTGTATAAATACATATGCATTTAATGAAAAGTGGTTAACTTAATATTAAAAACATATTTTATTTATTTAAGTAGAAGCGTATTTTGTTTCAATTAAAAATTATTATTGCGGTAGCAAAATTATAAGTACTCAAAAATAAAATTGATTTCGACAATTAGTTGGATATTTTAATCGAATTAGTTTCTGATTCATTAAAAAAATTATCTGAAAAATAACTACTCATCTATTGTGGTACAGATTTTCTAGGTGGCGACATCATTAAGCCTATATATAAATAATACCCTAGCGAGGTAGTCAAAGAGAACGGAGCGCCACACGCTGCTGTTCCTGCATACTTTTTTCACCTTATCCACAGCCATTAACCTCTTCATATATTCCTCTTGGAGTGTCCACATTTTATGTGACCTTCCCCCTGCCTCATCGATACTGTGTTTTCGAAGGTCCACCGCGGTCGCCCTCCTCTCATCCCGCTTTCCTTTGCTTCATATATCTTTCCTAGCATTTCTTGATCACTTTTCCTCTCGACGTGTCCTAAACACTAGAAGACGTTTTTTTTCACTCTTACTATATTTTCTAATTACGAGTTTTACAACCTTGAATTGTGTAATAGATTATGTTACATTCAGGCTCTGACCGCAATTATTGTTTACCAAAAATCAATGTTTAAACAATAAACTTTAGGGTTCAGCTTTTATAGTATTAATGATAGATGTTTTGAATCAACCTTAATGCCTTTGTTAGCTCAACAATCCGCAAGTAAGACTCTATTACGGCTAAAGTGCAAAGTTTAAATCTAATTGCAAGAGTCTTCATGAAAATAACTTCATAAAATCTTTTGAGATATCGAGTTCCTGGATAATATCTTCTAATGCTTTTACCTATTTATTACTGACAAGGGTTTTATCGTTACTTTGTCAAATTTAATCAATTTATCCACGTTTAGTACAAATTTTATTAATTTTCATGAGCATGTTATTGTAGTAACACACATATATTGGTACATGTAAACTTTTAATATAAATCCTATCTTTACATACTATCCACACGAATGATTACTATTACCAGAAATTTTTCGTTGTATATGAACGTCCAGCTTTATAAATATATTATTATTTCTTAAAAGAATATCTAATTTATTTTAGAAGAACTTGTGTATGAAATCGTGTATTGATTTAATTTTTATAACAACATTCATACAACGTTTTAAAATATAATGGTTTTCTAAACTACAGAAGCTACGGTTAATAGAACTTTTTAAATATTCTCTGGGAACCTTTAATAATTTACATTTACCTAATAGTATAAAAGTATTATCGTCTCGTATGACTTTGCAATGAAAACTATTTTGTATTTAACGTTTATTTAGCTATTTCAGTATCTACATAAATAACATATATGTGATAAAGTGCTTACATTACGAGTATTGCTGTGAGTGGAGCTTTCTCTATAATAGGTTTTCTCTACGGCTTGATATACGACGACACTGATATTGTCACAGCACTATCACTCGTGTAGTATGTTGGAGATAAAACCTTCTTTCACGTTTGGACTTGTATAACATTGTATTTTTATTGTATTTACTATTTGTTTTTAGACTTTGTAAGCTAAAGTTATAATATTTTATGGTGTAACCGTGTTTATTTCTTATATTTGTCTCTCGTTTTCCCAGTTATTGCGAGGCACTAAATCCGTTTAAATTAAAATAAATAACAATGAAAATGTATTTATTTAATTTTGTTTTTGGTAGAATTTCGAAGGTTTTATTGGTGAATTAGAGAAAGTTTACCTGTGTGTGGATGGAGTTTCCATAAATATGAAATAGTTATTTGTCTTTTAGTCTATAAGTTTAATTATAACGCTAAATTTACAGGCCTAGAAAAATCGAATGAAAATTAAATTATATTTAAAATTGTTTTTATTTTCTTGCTCTGGTACCGTGAAGCGCGGTGCGGTACGGTGACTAAGCGGAGTCTGGAGTGTTTTTAGACTAGGTACTTCTTTCTTCTATGTTAGGCATTAAAAGCGTGAAGCAAAAAAGTTTATCTGAAATTCAGATCATGGATTAAATATTTTTTTGAAATGTTGGAAAAAAATCTATCAATTTTGCTCTTACTTTTTTCCTTAAACTTCAAAATAATTATTTTTACTTTCAAATATTTCAGAAGGGATCAAAATGTTGAATGGTATGAATGAGTGAAACTGAATTTGATGTTGTAAAAGATTAAATTTGGAGTTCGAAACGAAAATGTGGATGATATTTTTTATTACTAACTTTATTATGTTCTTGAAATCAGATATTCAATTAAGCTCAGCAGACATTTAATTTTTTCTTTTGTAGCTAAATGTTTATCGAACACGTCTCATATAGACGTAATAATTGAGTCTGAAAAACATAATATTGGAAAATATACAATTTTTTGTATTCAATTAGATGTAATTTATTCAATCAATTTAATATTGTTTATTTGTTTTCAGAAAATGTGTCTCGGCCTGAGTACGATTTATTTCTGCTTTGAGGGTTTATCTGCAAAATTTTAAGATATTAAAATGTCTGGCACACAAGCTGGTGAACCTGTGGTAGCATATTGTGATCCTGGTGGACCAAATTTTCAACGAATCTACGTCAAATTCCATGGCTATATAGCGTTAATAATATGCCTACTGGGATCTGTGGCCAATTCCGTAAATATAGCAGTGCTTAGTCGCAAGGAAATGATGTCTTCTACAAATTCAATTCTTACTGCGCTTGCCTTTGCAGATCTTCTAGTTATGATAGATTATATACCTTTAGCTCTTCATATATACACGAATATTGCTGAAGCCCTTAATCGTAATTCTTATGCTTGGGCACTCTTTGTTTATTTTCATTCGATCTTTAGTCAAACTTTTCACACTATTTCCATCTGGTTAACGATAACATTGGCAGTTTGGAGGTTTGTGGCAATAAAATTCCCACAAAAAAACAAAACTCTGTGTAACAGGAGAAATACAAATATAGCTATAGCTGTGGCATATATAGTATGTCCCGTTGTGTGTCTTCCTATTTATTTTGCAATGACTATACAAGAGTTACCTAGACACGATGATGTAAGTTATAACAGTACAAGTAATGTAACAAATTTTTCGAACAATTCAATGCATGAAGAACCAACGTACGCTATATCAATGACTCAAAATGAACACTTGTTAACTGCAATTTTTTGGATTTATAGTGTTTTTTTGAAATTAATTCCTTGTGTAGTACTGTCTATTTTAAGTGTATGCCTTATATTGAAGATGAAATCGAGCGATAGAAGACGACAAAAGTTGTTGAAGAAATCTGCTATTACCACAAATGAGGTAAACGTGACTCAACATTTTATATTTCCTTGATGATATTGCTTAATACCACTTTATTTTACTCTTTTTATTAGGAATGCATTTATGCGTCACAAATATATTGAATATTAAAAACCATTACATTTATTATAAGTTCTAAGTAATATGAATTTAGGATATCAAATGATATAGTGTGTTGTAATATTCATTCATAATTTTCTTTTAGAGTGTCCATTACGTATTTGCAATCAGCCAAAAGTGCTTCTATTTAAAGAAATCATAAACATGTAATAATGTGACGCATTTACACTTACATTCATTCATTCATTTTTTTATAGAATAAAAAATAAACATGAAATCTTTTTTCTATATATAAAAAATAAGATAAAACTTCTTCAAAATAAGGGTAACTTTACGCTTTTATAAATCGTTTTGAACCTTATTGCAAATTATTATTAACATGTGTTAATGTAACATGTGTTATTATTAACATGTTAATTTAATAATAATGTTTTCAAAATTATATTTATGTTCCAAAAAAAATAAAATATTCGTGGAAATATATATGTCTTAAATTATTCTGATGCGTTGTCATTGAAGTTAGAACAGAATGGAAAGCGGAATAAAGCAAAACTTACAGAAAATGTATTCAATATATTGAGTTCATTTTCTGTTTTGTGTGTTGTATTATTCTAACAAATATTTTCTTCGTATTACTAAAAAAATATACAATCGAATAGACGGCGTTGATTACATTGATTGTTTCATTGGATGAATATCACACCAATGAATGTAGCTAACCACTCTATCATTCTTATCCATACTATTATTGCTTTTTTGCATTGCAAGATATTTATTCATTCACTGCTTATCTAAATGTACATATCTACTTAATAAATTTGCAACTGTGAAGTATTAAGAAAAAAACTATTATCTATCAATGCGATAAAACCAACAATTTTTTTTTACGGCGCTCTGTGACTTAAACCCGCAATTTACGCACGCTTATCCGTAGCATAAGTAGCCATTTGACGTTGTTTGTTTATTTCTTAATTTATGACTTTTAGGCGTGCATGTAGAGCACAATTAACTTCGCCAATGTCGCGTAGAATGGAAGAGACACGATGGAGGATGGTAAGTTATATATCGAGAAAATGATACTTAAAAGACTCAATTAACGGTTTAAAAAAAGAAAGTCTCAATTATTAAACCACCACTTGAAAGAAAAAAAAAACAATGAAAGATCCTTTTAACATAGTGTTAGTTCAATGTTAATCAATAAGATACGTTAGAATTTTATTATATTTAATATATTTACATAACATTGTACAAAGGGGACTACACTGAACATTAAGGGGGCGGGGAACTTTACGGGAAAGGACATCATAGATGGGACGAGTTAACTTAGGATAAGAGAACAGGATATGGGAAGCAGAACCTTCGTCCAGACCCCATTCTCAAAGTGAATAGTCCCTGACCCTCATCTTAGCTAGATGCGTAGGCGTACACGCGTGCCCAAGGCGCCAGCAACAAATTGTGTTAATAATTCTCCGTTCAATAAATTATTTATTCGAGAAGTCGGAATAATTTTCTAAGGCACTACTTATAATAGCATCCTTAGTACACAAGTCTGTGGTTACATTTCTTGTGATGCCACTATGTCTAGGAATCCAAACTAATAAGACTGATAAACTTTCCCGATGGCATGAAAACAAAACTTTGCGGATTTTTAAAACAATGGAATACCTTTTTCTGCTACGAAATCTATTTAATAACCATTAGATAACTAAGAGAGTGAGTGAGAATAATAATCTGTCGAAAGTTATAGGAATATGCAAACAGTATTGCGTCTAATATGGCAACAGTTTCGATACCATTTAAAATTTAATACTATTTTATACTTGGGAATCCAACACGCTGCACCATACACGCATTCTCAGATAGTTTAGATGCATTAGTATGGATAATCAATTTGAATTTTTAAATTGAATGATTAAACCAATTTTGATGAACATAAGGTTGAAATTCCGTGTTGGTATTCAGTGCACCTTTAACAAAATCAAGATGACTATGATTGATTATTCAATTTGTGATAACGGGAGGGGGGTAAGCTTTGGGGTTTTGTAAGTGATGTAGTACAGAGGATTTGAATTAAAGCAAGAAAATTAAATCAAGCTATCTAAGAGATCAGAAACAAGTTCTGATAGCCCTGAAATTCCTTACCTCTTCTCTGGTAGTACGGACAGACGAGGCAATAACGGATGGGAAGAGGCTTGAAACAATTTGCAAAGAAAGTAGTTAGAAAGGAATTGATGACTTAAATGGAGAGGAGGATCCACACACTACCTGGAGTGCATTATTAGGCCTCATTACTCCCAAGATGATTCAAAGGCATTTGTATTGTATTTTATTTAATTTTTCTGAGGCAGATTTATTACAGGGGTCAAGAATAAAGAAGCATTTCTTTTAAATGTATTCCGTATGAGCCACATCCATTCAGACGGTTATCGAAGATGATGCCTAAAAATTTTACTTTATTATCAAATGAGATAGTCTGATCTAAATAAAATATATTAAAAATAGGGACAGATAAGGTTAAATCATGATCAGAAGGTCACTGGTAGAAGTCATCAGCAAATTATAAAAAAATATTGACAGACATATCAAGGGCGTGGGTGTATATGCTGTACAGCAAAGAGCTCAGGGCCGGATACTGGTTAGGTTAGGTCAGGTTAGTTCTATGACTTGAGAACCACTCCTCAGGCAAATGCTGCATTAATAATGTTTAAAAACTACAGCTTGGATTTATCACTAGGGTTCCGGATAAATGAATATGGGACACTACCTTCCCCATGACAGGAATCTTTTAAATTTGTTAAGACAGCTTTGATTTCCTCAAAGGCGAAAGATGAGAGATCTGACAGCTGTTTAATTTTACAGGGAAATAATTATGATTTGGAACGAAGGGAGGAGTTAGTTTGTTAGCAAAATTATTTAGCCATACAGAAGAGTTAATAGAAATAGTTTGGACACCATTAAGGGACGGGCGAAATCTCTTAAATTCCTAACAATAAAATCCAAACTATAGTACAGAGAAAGAGGGTTAAGGGAGTGACTTCCTTAGCCCCTTTTCTCCTTGAAAAATCTAACCAAGTTTTTTTTCTACAAACTACTTTTTTAAGCTTAGCGTCACAACACTGATATTTTACATAATTCTCCATTGCATATAGGTTGCACAAAGTCGCTGGTTAACAGAATCAGTGCATCTTAATCTCTCCAGGGATTGGAGAGCTGATGATTACGTTTGGAGCTTTTCTTCGGTATGTGGAGAACTGCAGACGCCAATAGTGTCGAGAGAAATTTTGCATTACATAAAACTACATTCACATCATCGGTAACATTCTGAAAAAAGTTAATCATCACATTAACAAAAGAAGTAAAGTACATAAGCGTTTAATATTATAAGGTGTATAGGCTTATAAAAAGGAGAGGATCTACATCTATAGTTTAAGGATAGAACGATAGATAGTGGTACATGTGTACAGTGATACAGTGGTACATGCAATGTTCTTCCATCTACCATGAATAGATGGATGAACATTTCATGATAGTTGGGTTGCGAGGGAGGGAGTGCAAAGGGATAAGCCCACAGAATTTTTATTATTCTGATTTGAATTAACCCTTCGAGTCGGAGAGCCATCATTGATAACGCAAAGATTTACATCATCAATCATATCTACCAACAAATGAGAAAATCCATCACGGTAATAACACCTCACAAAGTGTGACGAGTATTAAAATCACCCATAACCAGAATTGGACCAGGAATAGGGGTTAAGATGGATCGTTACTCAGATATGAGGGAAGGATTAGGGCGAGGAATGTAAAGGGAAACAAAGGAAATATCATAAACCCTTATAGCTACAGCATTGATCTGTTGGCTATCAAGTGGGAGGATGGAAGAAAAGGGAGTAGTTTGCCGGACTAAAATGGTAAAATCAGCAAACTCATCCCTTCTGTCATCCATCAAATGACCAAAGCCAGAAATTGCAAACAAAGCCTCAGTCTTCAACCATGTTTCAGAGATGACAATAATGGCAGGCCTATGCAGGTTGACAACAGTAATAAGTTCATGCTTTTTGGCATGAACACTATTGCTATCCCATTGTAGAAATCGGACTGGGTCCATTATTGATATAATTTTTAAGGAGTTTTACTAGATTTCGAGCAACGTTGAACGGTAGAGGAATCTCATTACGGGAAGAAATAATATTTATTAGTCTCTGAGTAAGGGAAACAAGGAGGTTTGTATAATTATCTAAAGTTTCATCTGTTTTGTTTAGCACATTCTTGATAAGATAAGTAGGATAACTGCCAAAAATGACTTAGTGGGATTGTTTATCGTATCCTTTGCCCAAAGAAACATGGGGACGCAATTGACTGGTTATGGTTTTTCAGTAGAAAGTAACAGAACACATTTATAACTTTCATGGGGTTCGGAACACCAATGCTATTTTGGTTTTGACCTGCATCGAGGTTAAAACAACAACAGTTCATGCATTGAATTGTGGGAGATTTATAGGATTCTACATATAAGCAGGAGCGGTAACTCTTTGATCTCAGAAAGTTATTACTACAGTTTGAGTCAGAACCCAAGTATTGACTCCGTCGCTGACTTTCTTACGATTCAATCGTCTCGCTTTCATAACAGCACCACAACCAGAAGGAAGCTCGAGAGAGACGAGAGTAGGATATTTTGTATGGAAGTAGTCGCAGTAGCCGGGTCAGTAATGGTGGATCAGGAGAGCGATCCTCCTCCACGTCTACCTTCAAATTTTATTACATAAAAAATAAAAAAAACTTACCTAATTACATAACACAACTAGCTACCTACTTACTAAACATCACAAAATGTTTAAAGTCAGACTACAACCACCTACTACAACCACCTACTTAAACACCAATTTATATAAATTTTGTAACAAAAAAGAAAAACCAATCTGACTCAACGTGTATCATCCAAAATATATACGCTAGCCAAGTCTAACTTGCAGGGTGTTTCTACATTTGACGTATAAAGGTATTAAATAATAAATGTCATTTTTGAAGTAGGGACGATTGACATTATTTGCTAAATGTCAATATAATCGACTAATCAATTTAAAGGATTAAACATGATTTTAATAACATGATATTGTAATATTTTATTAATATTGTACGACAATTATCATGTATTTTTTAATTTGTTGTATTATTTTAATTCTCACCTATTCGACCTATGGAGTAAGGTTCCGTAGAAAAAAGCGTTAGTTTTGCGGTAAAATCGTCTGTTGTATATTGTTTTCTTTAACTTGATATTTTATTTTATTATTTTTTTTTCTATTTTTTCTTTATTATGATTTTTATTTAATATATACTTTGTTTGTTTTATTTATATCTAATGGTATAATAATAATATATAATATTTAGTCAAAATTTAGAATTACTTTTTCCTTATCATATTTAATAATTGAATTGAAATGTTAAATTCTTATCTTATTTACTCTAGGGAATTTAATTTTTCGTAATAATTTTAATCAAGAAAATAATACTATTTATTTGGGAAGTCTATCTAGATCGAAGAAAGTTGATATTAAAATTTTAAAAAACAAGTCAAAAAAATATCGATATTTGCAAAAATTAAAAATATTTCTATCAAAGAGAGAAAAGAGAGCATACCAATTTCAATTGTTTCTACGATACAGTTTTTCCTTTATTTGAATATAGCTTTCGTATCATTTTATTCATTAATGCGGGTTTATGTCACTCGTGCCATAAAATATAAGTAATGTACTATTAAACTTTACAATAAATATTATAAGTAAATTTTAAATATTATAAGTATTGTACGTCTGTGTGTTTGCGTACGCTTATCTGGAATACGAATTTTAGCACTCCATTAACATTTAGTGTTTGTATTTTGGTTCATATATATAAAATTTTCATATATATTCATTTTTTTCGATATCATTGGGTGTTAAGTGGACAGCGTAGTTATAGCATTCTCTAGTTGCCTAGTATATTTCTGTTGCTTCATATATCTGTCACAACATTTGTATAATATCAAAACATGTATATACAATTTACTTTGTCAATAGTCTAATAGATTAACTTTTGAATAATTGTAATAATATTCATTACTGTGCAGGGTGAAAAGACTCGTCTTAATGAAGATGGTGGCAAAAAAAGCGGCGGCCGCACTGATCGTACAACGCGTATGCTCGTAGCGTTACTTGGATTGTTTCTTGCAACTGAATTGCCACAAGCTTTGTTCGGCCTCCTCACAGCTATCGCACCGCATCTTTTTCAGTTGTGTTATTATGCGTTTGGTAAGTATATTACTATAGTACAATTTATGAACAGTGTTTTTAACAGAGATTTCAAATGGTTGTATAGAAAATAGTTTAGGTCGGTCGTGGTGCAGTGGTCTAACTGTAAACGCTATTAGTTGTGGGTTCGACTCCCACCTCGGTAGAGTGATTATTTTTTTTAGCTTCTTTTATCTTAGCTTAGCTTTATTCCTTGCGGAGTAGTCAGAGAGTACGGAGCGCCGAACACTACGGTGCCTGCATACCTATTTCGCCTCGTCCACAGTCATTATCCTCTTCATACATGGCCTTTAGGTGTCCTCATGCTTTTTACGTGACTTCCAGTATCGTCGAAACTGTGTTTTCGAAGGTCAACCGAGGTCTCGTACCACTCACCTTGGCTTCATTAATATTTCTTACCATTCTATCATCACTCATCCTCTCAAGGTGCCCAAACCACCTGAGCACGTTTTTCTTCATTCTTACTATGACATTCACGCTCACACCTGCTATTCTCCGTATTTCCTCGCTGAATATAAGGTCAGCTAAACTGATCTTTCTTTCATTCTTCTTTTGATAAGCCCACGTTTCGCTGCCGTATAACAACGCCGATATCAGTTAGTAGTGATGTAGTCATTGTGTAGGTAGGTAGGTATCCTGATGTTTTGCCGTCGCATCGATGCAGCAAGAGCACCGTTAACCTTGTTACCGGCAGCAATACTCCTTTCTACATTAATTTCATATCTTCCATCTCTACTAAAATTACTTCCCAGATATACCACTTCATTCACTTGTTCCAATATCTTCCGATCTACCTTAATCTTACATTCCGTTCTTTTTTCGTCTCTTTCAAATATTAGAATCTTAGTTTTATTCGCATTCAGATTTAGACCATTACTTTCACTAACTTTTCAGAGTGGTGACCAATGCCTGTAACTCGCTGTTCTGACGATGCAATTAGCACTGCATCATCTGAGTACAACAGACAGTTAATTGTCAAATCACCATGTGATTTGAGTGATTATATTTAAATTATTATCACTTCTTCGCTCTGGTAAAAGTCAAAGTGTGGCGTTGAGTTCCATTACTCAACACGAAATGTCTCGAATTCGATGGAAAGCGAAGTACGGAGTATAGGACACTAGGTACTTCCTGTCTAGCCTGCTTTGCACCCCGCATAGCAGGGTAGAAAGCGATAAGCTAAAAATAGTCTCATGGCTCTCATGACAATTAAACGTTTGGTACGTTTGAGTAGAAAAAAAAATATAATATTATGCTTTACTGTTACATACCCAATATCCCGCATAGCAGGGTAATCAGAGACAACCTAGTGTCAAGATACTCTTGAATTTCCGCTCGAAATCGAGATATATATTGTCTTACTAGAACAGAGAAATGAAAATACATTTTAAATATAATCATTCCTCCGAGGAGTGGAAATTGAACCCACAACAAATCGCGTTTACAGTGAGAAGCTGTTCCACTACGCCAAGTAAAAGTCAATTTACACAGCTTCAAAGGTTTATTCATTTAGATGCTAAATCACCGCTGTTGCTTGTGTAATTCTTGTAGACTTTCGCCTACAAAATGAAAAAAATAATGTATTTTAAAAGCAAAATCATGTCTCTTTGTTGTGGTATATTTGCGTGATACTGTTTTGAGATATGCTTTTGTCATATTACAGGACTTATTTTTGCTACCGGCGTCTGCCTCATGCTATTTTATTAAAAGTAGCTTCAGCTTAGTAGCATTTTGCTGTCAAAAATGTATTTATAATTACATATATTTTTGACGGTACACAAAGAATATTTTTATCTATTTTAACTGTTTATTCAAATTACTTTCTATACTAGATAAAGTTCATCTATCTAAATTCAATATTAAAATCGGCAAATATATCATATTTAATAGGAATTTTAAAACTTTTCTATGTTATATTTAAATATATTTTTAAAAATAATAGAAGCACTCTCGGGAGTGGAATCTGACCCACAACAACGTATTTATACGGTACATTTTCCAACATAAAGTAATAAGTAATAAATATTGGAAAAGCGTTTTAGCTTAGACGTTGCATTTAGTCTGGCTATAGCCATTGTTCTATTAAAGTAAAATCGAAACTAATATGATAAATAATAAACAATATCTACACAAAAGTATTAATACATCATCAAGTTACGAAGTAATCATGTTCTGTATCTATTTTCGTTGTACTGACAATTTGCTAAATAACTTTCCCATTAACCTATTAGCACTGCTCTGCCATAATGAGGGCTCTTTCACCCGTCGAGACATATACATATTAAAGGCCCATTTCCCAAATAATCTCTGGAGATTTGCGATTAATATAATCACATGTCTATCTGTCTATTTAATTCGAATAACTTTACTTTATAACGTACTATTTAATATTTTTGTGTTTAAAAATACATTAATGCATACTGTAAATTGAATAATCACATAAACTGTCTTACACGACCGTCTTTAGTGCCAGTACTACAACATGGAATACACAATTTTTATTTAAATTGCTGCCTCAGATGTGGATTATGGTAACTACGCGACATATTTAATTATACAGTTTATATTTTCACTAGCTGGAGCTAAAAATATTTATTTTATAAAAGAAGATATCACAACGCCCTTAAGATTAATAACAAGTTTAATACTCAAGAACTACTATTAAACATTCTTGTTAAAATTTACTAATAAAAATAACTAAAAAAATTGAAAGCAGAATCAGAATATAACGTCAGTATGTTAACTTAATTCTTGGTTATATTTTTTTTAGCTTCACACTTTTATCCCGCATAGACAGAAAGTACTTAGTGTTAAGACACTCCGTCCTTTTCTTTTCACCGAATTGTGTGGGCTGGAACTCAACGACGCACTTTGTTTTTACCAGAGCGAGAAAGTGAAAATAATTTAAATATAAACACTCCCCCGAGTGGGGATCAAACCCACAACAGATCGCGTTTACAGTCGGACGCTGTTCCACTGCGCTACGACCGGCCTCGACACAATTATAATATGAGCAATAAATAAACCGGTACAGCCAATAATAACATATGTATAAAATATAACAAATTATAAATTTAAAATAATCTAGTAATTGTACTTATCGAGTTCGTGGCGTCTTTACTTTTATTTTTATTGTAATTTAAGTAGTGTCATAAAAAGTCAGGGTGTTCCCTGAGGTCTTGATTGAATTCGATAAATTTTACGATCCCTTGCTCGTAGACACGTCGTAGAAGGCACTTAAATAATATTACTGGAACAAATGTAATACGTGAACAAGATACTCTTGACTTTTTTGTTCAAAAAATAACGAAACATACTTATACATACATTGATTATCGATACTATCTTTAGTTACGAAATAAAATTATGATTTTGTTCTCTTTGTAGATTGCCGATTCCGATACCTATATCCTCTTTGTTTCGCTTATTGAAAAAATGAGTACATTGTTTATGTCACAAGTGACCTTTGTGGAATTTATTTAAATGTGTTCCTAATTTGCTTAGAGAAAGCAATTGTAAAAATATTAACCTTTCGGTTGGGTTGACGTTGTGAATAATGTTTACAACGTGCACCGATTTTTGTAAATGTTAAACGACGCTCCGGCAGCATCCTGCGTAGCGCATGGTAATTATTTAAATATTCAAAAATATTCGTGTGCTTGTACTAAAGCGTTCCTCGCTTAAATATGTTTTAATATAAACCGTAATCTATAAACGTACAATCTTATAAACTACAAAATATCAGTAATTGTTCACTAAGTGACTGACAAGCAGCTCACATTTGAAATACCCGAGTGTAGAAAGCTGAAATTTAAGTAAGTAAGCTGCTGTAAGTAAGCATGATGGATTTTACCTTCTGCAGTTATTATTTCAACAGTATTTATATACAGTATATATCTTACAACAGTATTTGTACTGTTTTTTGGAAGTTGGACATGTGATTTTTATTATGCTTACTTTTATCCTTTAAAGAAATTTGAAATAAAAATTTCTGCAGCATTTTATTTTAAATATAAATAAATAAAGATATTCATTTTTTACTTAAATATTTTGCATTCAGCAGTTTTCGTTGAAGTTAAGTCATTCATAGACTGAGGATAAAGGAGCTTTGCGCGTCCAGTTAATTAAACAATTGTTCTGAATATTTTGTATACGTACATAATTATTAATACTAAGCTAATATACTCCTGTTCTTGTATCAGCAGACATGCTGCATAATTGTGAGTCATTAAGGATTATTAATTAAATTTGTACGCGTTCAATGTTGACGTCGCCGTTCTTATAATGAAAGATTGTATTAAAAATATTTTCCTTATGTAAAAATTGTCTCTTAATATTCGTATAATTCGCTTTTGTTTCAAATTCCACAATATTAACTATATCCAATATTTGGTACTTTGAGTTTGATACTTTTTACTCATATTCGTTCATTATTTATATCCCAATCCATTTCTAGACTGTAATAATTATTTGTGTAGTATTTTAATTTTATAATTTTTCATTTTATTTTTTACCAATGTTTTTCTATATACGCCAACAGAGTAATGAAACATTTTAAAAGAATTTGATGAAAACTGATTGATAATGTTGATTTTTTTGTTTACGTTTACTGAAGCCTTGAATATTTGCAAAAAAATCTTTGAAGTTCGAACATAAAAGAGCCATTAGGTGATTTGTTTTAAGTCGATGATTGAGTAAGAAGCAAATCATTCGTGATTGAGTCGGATTTTATTCAGGTCTGCCAAAAACAGAGATTTATGAATACAGTAACATTATTAAAATAGATTTGAATATTTCTTCTATTGAAATATGCGCTATGTTTTTTATATATCTATATAATAATACGTGAAGCAAATAATTTGTACCCCTATTTACGAAAATAATGCGAACTAAGTAGTATCGAATTTGTTACTTTATGTAGAGAAAGAGTGCAGAATGCTAATATTTTTTAAAAATAATGCTTATGATATATTAAATTTATAGAATAAATGTGACACACACACTATGATGTTTGACTTACACGTTTATATAAAGTTAAATTCATATTGCTAAGGCAACGCGTTGTCAACGCTTTAACGGTACATCTAGTTATAAAAAAACCTAAAATCATGGGGTCGTATATGAAATTACTAAATAAAAGATAAGATACGAGGAGCGGCTGATAAGTCCGCAATCTATCAAAGCACTATCTTTTTATTTAGGTATATGACCAACCATGCAACCAATTGGCAAAGAATATGGTCTACCATTAATGTCTATTTGAAAATTTCGATTTAAGCCACATTGTTCTTGTTATCGCAAAAACAAGCCATTAAAAAAACATATTATGATTAAACATTTATTTAAAAATATGTTTTGGTTTTTCTGATTTGTAAAGTTTAAAGAACTATTTACATATTCTAAGCAAAAGTGGAAAAGATACAAATATTTTACTTTCGAATGCTTTGAGGATTTTTTCTCTCTTCGAAAAATCAGGCAAATTTCCGATTTATATTTCTAGTAAGGGAAATACCTTTACATAATACTTTTCATGGCAGAACTTAAGAACAAATTTGACATGTACCTGTGTAGTGAGGTTTATAAAGCCTTCAATCCCTCGAAATATGTCATCTAAACTCTTTTTGGGTCAAAGATGTTTATCCTAAGGGTATCGTTATACAATGCAAAGTATAGAGAATTTATACAGTCTACAAATTTTACTATTACTTAAGCTAAAATTTTGTTTATTTTTTAATATTTATTTGCTTATTTTGTAATATTTACTTTCACATATCTGAGGCAGTGTCTGACTGCTAACACGATGGGTTGTGTATATGATCCCATTCGGGAGAGTATAATTAAATTATTTTAATTTCCTAGCTCTGGTAAAATAAAGTGCAGCGTTATTCACAATTCAGTGAGTCAACACAAAATATCTTGAATTCAGCGGAAACCGGAGTATGGAGTGTCGTGATTTTCCTGCGCGAAACTATATAGGAAATTTGTATTCCTGATTTTTCGCTTTTAAATTACAAATTGGGTTTTTGCTATCGAGTACTTTAAAGAAGCTTTAGATTTTTTGCGTGGGGTCGATCTCTGCAGGGAGTGCTTCTATTGACTAATAGATGTTTGTTCCGGTGTGGTTGACTCTGTTCACAGTTTTACGATCGCTACCCTATCCATTGTGTGTCGATAGATTGTATTTACCCAAAGTGAACATATATATATATATATATATATATATATATATATATATATATATATATATATATATATATATATATATATATATGATGTTATTTACTATATATTAAAGCGGAATACTTATTAAATATGTAGTAGGTTACATATACATATGATATTCATATACTAAGCTCAAATGTACCATATTAATAGTAAAATATTGAAAGTTATTCTTTTTGCTTTCTGTGTTAAATTTAGGCCAGTTGTTTTCTGTGTTGGATTTAGGCCAGTTGTAGTTGAGGTGGCGTTGAGTTCCGCTACTCAACATGTAATATTTCGAATTTGGTGAAACGAAGTATAGAGTTTCTTGACAGTAGGTACTTCCTGTCTACCCTGCTGTGTGGAATGAAAGCGTAAATATGTATTTCGTTTCAATTACCACAGCGTAATAGAAGTAGTTATTTCTTTTAAAAATAATGATAAATTGCCATGCTTATGTTTAATATTATTTATAGTTTTACAAAGTAGTGTCTATCGTTTGTTAACAGGTGAAGTAATGGATTTGATGGCATTAGTTGGATCAGCAGTAAATTTTGTCCTGTACTGCAGCATGAGCCGACAGTTTCGTTCAACATTCACCCGATTAGCAGGAAAGTTGCGCCCGTCGCTGCTTCACCAGGATAGCGAGCGAGTCACCACCACCACTACAGTAAAAGCGTAGCGATCGCGATCCGCAGTCACAACGGCTGCGCAATTGTGAATAATGGTTTCTTGTCACAAAACTTTTCCAACCATATTTGGATTATTTGTATTAAACTATTTATTTTTATTCCTGCAATAAGATTAAAATGCTTGACGCAGTGGCCTAAACGTTGCCCTAAGCATTATATGGTACAAGATCAATATCGCTCAGATTATAATAGATAAGACTTTAGGAATCTTCAACATTCGAAGTTTCTTTAGTAGCGATAATATTACAAGGGGTATCTTGATACTTAAAACGAATATTTACTTAATGATTTTAATATGCTTCCTAATTCGTTTAAGTATAGTGTAAAAATTATAGGCTTTCATAGAAAAAGACGTTAAATGTTAGTGACTTTGGTACTAATTAACTAACGTACCCTTGAACCAAAGTAAATATGTTTATAGTTATATAAATGAAATATTATTTCTAGATTAATTACTGGCCGGTTTATATCTATACAAATAGAAAATTGAAAATTGATAGTTTGGTATTTATGTAAGTAGTCGTAACACTATAAATAAACGAAATTAGGTTAAATGGTGCTTAATTTTAAATAATTATATAATTATCTTGTAGGAAAAATAATTTTACATTTACTTACTCATAAATAATTCTAAAAGCATTTAATTACATTTCAAAGATAAAAAGCACATCATTTTGTGCATCCATTTTTTAAAATTCTTAATAGAATTTGACACACTACTATTTATTTAAAAAAATATATATTAATTGACTACAAATGTAGTACTTATCTCTGATATACTTAAAGGCTTAAGTAAAATTGTTATTAAAATCTTGTATTTATTTAAATGTAAATATAAAATTTCGAAATAAGTATAGATAGTATTGTGAAATTTGCATCATAAGTTCATCATGACGAGACGTAATGGAAATTAATGGTTGTCTTTTATTGCGACAGGCGCAATTTAGTTTTAAGTCAACTGGTAAATCTGTTATATTGCCTATACATCGAATATGCATGAGATTGAAGTACGAGAAATTATTAGTTATATAACCTTTTAAAATCAAGGACGAAATTTCTTTTGCGTGCTTATCAACGAATCAATTCCTATTGTTTGACTTGCTATGTATAATTACAGTCTTTTTTTAAAACCTTTTTGGACATTAAATTACAATTAACTTTAGGATTATTTGCTATATTTTGCTATATTATAGATTATAGAAGTTAATTGTTACATTTAAGAAATGTATACATGTTGATAGAAATAATGAAGGTTGATTAAAACATTCATATTCAATTTTTTTATATATTCCGCTTTATAATTTAATATTTATAAGGAAGCGTAATATAATAATAATTAAAAAAATGTAGGTGTTTAATGTTTAAGTCTCGGACGTCATTGTATTATATAATGGTGGAAGAATGTATATTGAAACTTGACATAATCAGAAGGTCCATTGTAATCTGGGTCATGTGGGTCGATTGTTTTTGATAGACGGTTAACTTAATGGACACATTAGGCTTAAATGAAAGTCTCAAATACTTAGAGCTACTCCTTTAGAAACTGTATTCCAAAATGTCTGTATGTTACTGTATGCATATACATATATAAGATCATATGTGTACGATATATTAAATAATGTGTTATAAAATAAACATGTAAATTTATTATTATAGTTTTTTATCATATATTATAATATACTATGTCATATATTATAAATAATACCACTTATAGTAACGTTTATTAGGAATTTAGATGTGTATAACTTAGTCTACATTTGTGTTTGTATATAAGTAGTAGCTCCTCTTTACATTTTATAGCTTCAATCATTTATGTTTTAGTCTAGGTATAAATTCTATGAGCGGTTTGTAATCTATATAATGTATAAATAATATTACTTTTATGTATATATGTAATATGTTCTAATTTCTAGTTTTTATTGTCATAGATACATATATATGTGTTGTCATGTGTAATAAGGCTTTAGTTGTGTATATAAATCTAAAGAGACTTAATAGTGAAATGTTGTAGTTTGTATATGTCGTAGAAATGTTCATAGCTAGTAAAAATTTTGTATAGATTAAAAATGCATTGAATAAAAAGAAATAAGTCAATTATACTCTGTGTGTTTTTTAACTTACATTCATAATATTAATATTATATGCGTACGAACCAACTTCGTAACATAAGTTTAATAAACGCAGTCTCCTAAGGCTTATTTGTAGTAGCAATATATAAATAATTTTGACCTGATTGTGAGTAATAAAATAATCGTGAACGGTTCATAAGCTAACACTTGTTTCCTTTACAAGTTTGAAGGGGATTGAAAGATAAAGGAAAATTTATTATAGTAGAATATGGAGACGTTTTATATTAGCCCTTAATTAGGCTCTTTGAGAAATTCACATAATTAGTCGCACTCTATATCTATTTTCTCAAAATACTTTCTTTTAAAAAATAAGCCTTTTCTTGTTTTAATATTTCACAAACAAGACGCATTGTTAACTTCAAATTTAAACAATAAATAACATGTTTACAATTAGATTCATTTGTTCCGCAACTGACGTGCCTAATGCCTAAAAATGTTGTTAATATATAAATTTACAACACTTGTAATTTTTGGTTCTTTGGTTTTTGTTGCCGTTATACTTAGAATAAGATAAACAACGTCGTCAACATCATATATCTAACGGAATCTTTTTTATTGAATTTGGAACAGTATATTGTTGATACGTCGATATTCTTTCATAAAAACCGTTATTTTGTAGGTAATATTCATATCAGTTTTATTTTTTAAAATAAACAAGTGATGCGTTGTTAGATAGCCGATCTTCTAATATCTCAATATTATAGAAAAAGGTTCACAATTTTGACAATCAAGAGAGATCTTGACTATATTTGTGTTCTTTAATCTGCCACCCTTAGTCACAGAAACCATTCCCAGCAATTTTATTTACTGGTTCCTCCTCTAAAGTAAATCCAGAATTATCATACTCATCTTCAGATCATATCAATGTCATACTTCTCAAGCCATTGCAATTTATATTTAGTTAACCATTTTAAAAATTAATTGAACCAAAAAACAACGGCAAAAATCTAAATAAATACAAAAATGCATGAAGTTAGTACGTAGTATTAAAATTTAAAAAAACTAATTAATATAAAATAACTATATTCAATATAAACCAAGTAAAAATACAAAAGCAAAATGGAATACCTCCACCAAAAAAGTCACTTAAATGGTCGTATAGAGTCAGTGCTTAGGAGGGCAGCGTCAAGCGCGTCAGAATTGATGTTCTAGACGCGGTTAATTTTGGTATTCCACGAGTAAGTAAGCTAGAAAGAGTGCGAGCTCACTATAAAATATATTTTTTTAAATTTTAAATGGATTTGACTTCGTGCGAAGTATACTTTATTTTCAAAATGATGATATAGAAGGACTAAATAAATATGGAAATAAACTACATTTGTTGGTTTAGGAGCTGTCCTAGAATTAAGATTCTGTTCTCCAGTTTCCGTCTGTTTTAGAAACACTTAGTGTTTAGTAGCGACGTCTTATGAAATGCTTAATTTAACTCGACTGGCTAAAAAAATAATTTCCCTTGATCGGTGTAGTGAACCCGCAACTATAGCGCCTACAGTCAATTTTGTACAAATGCATCACAATGACTTCGAGCCAAACGTTTATGGCGGAAATAATTCTTTGATACTTTATTTAGATTAATGTACTTCTAAATTAGTATTTGAAAATTGTACATGTGTTTATAATTACACAGGGAATAGTGAAAATCATTACATTTTTCGCCTGTTTTTTTTTTAAGTATAGATCACGTGATGATTTTCGTCGTCTGTTGATTTTACAGCTACATGCACAGGTTAAGTTAATGGCTTATATGGCGTTAATGCGTCATTTGATACGATTCTGTCATCCATATTACGTGTAATCTTAAGGGCTTTTATGTGACAAGGTGATAAATAAATAATATATAGGTATATTGTAAATTGTATTAAATATTAACATTTTTTTTAGAATTACGTATTTCGTGCATGTCCGTTGTGTTTGTGGCGTGATTCCAAAACATACGCGCTTCCTACTTTTCATATTCGCATGTATATTGTATATTTTAAAAGAAAAAGTGTGTAAAAGTGGTTTCCACTCACTTTAACATAAAGCAAGAACCGAAGATTTCTTTCTCCTATTCTAAAAGGGTGCAAATACATCATGTATTTTTATGAGTTTGTTCCAGTAGATAGGGATTATAATCTCGGCAAAAGCTTTAGTTTAGCAAAAGACATGCACTTACTATATATATTTATTTTATTATAAACAGATTTGAAAACGAAACTTAAAGCAACAAGCAATGTAACGTTTACCTCCCCCCATATAGTATATATGAATACTATAATTATAAAATTATGCCTTGGCTCATAATACGTCACGTGGTTAGGACCCAATTATTATTGTATTCGTATGTAACTCAAGATCTTTCATAGATTCAGAGGTAACAGTGTTAAGAAATTTCAATTGCAATACATTAAATTTATATAATTAGCTATCAGAATGTAATCTCATTTATTATATTTTTAGCATCAAAAGGTATTGACTCGTATATGAATTTATTTGAACCATTGGAGGTAATCATAGTAAGAGAAAAGATAGCCAAAGCGGCCAATTCCGACCGAACGTGTATCTTAAGACCTTGGTATTGAACCCTCCGGGACGCAACGTTAACGTATATGATACTTACAATGCCTTTGCAAACAATTAATTATTAGTTATCTGTTTGATAGTTTCTTTTAAGATAGATCTGTGATGATTATTGGTTTGCGAGATTAATATATGCCGTTGATTGGTTTGTGAGAGACCAATATAAGTTGCGGATTGGTTTGTGAGACCAATACATGATTATGATACGTCGATTGGCCTGCAAGACCAATATTACTTTCTGGTTCGCATATCAGTTCAGACGCACAACCGCTAGGCGGCCGACTGAGTTATAGTCTAGCACGGCACATACGTAGCAGCCGTTTGTCAAAATCAACAATTAAATTCGGTTAGGTTTACCGACATCAGATATCAGCCTTGGATTCGCCGAACACTGACAGTCGTGTGTCACATTATACGTTCTATTACCAAACAAGGCGCTAGACAAACAGTCTAACACCATTACGTACTACAGCATTTCGTGACATAATAGTACAGCACTCCTCGTAAGGACGCCACTAAAATATACTTAAAAACGCATGAGACATACAAGCGTCACACAACCATTCATTCCACACCAGGGGTGTGTCAAGACACAAGTCGCATCACCGACATCAGTTATCAATAAGCTATAAAGCTCACTGAACCCCGATAGTCGCGTACCACAAATTATATCAACGTCCGACATCGTACAAACATCGCTGACGCAACTAAAGACAGCAGCAAGATCAAGTCAAGATATAATCATCCAACATCGCCATCGCCGTTCACCTAAGCCAAGAATATTAGCCTCAGTGATGCCGAGCAATATTGAGTTGCGCCACTTACATCAGTTATCAGTAAGCTATAACGCTCACCGAACCCCGACGGTCGCGTGTCGCAAGTTATATCAACGTCCGATGCCGTACAAACATCGCTCATGCAACGCGAGACAGCACCAGACGCGATAACGTAACCAACGTCGCTATAGCAGTTCACCAAAGTCGAGAATATTAGCCTAAGTGATGCTAAGCAGCATTGGGTCGCGCCACCGCCATCAGTTATCAGTAAGCTATAACGCTCACCCAACACCGACGGCCGCGTGTCGCATGTTATGACAACGTCCAACATTGTACCAGCATCGCGCATGCGGCGCGAGACAGCGTCAGTATAGATATAACCGACCAACAGCTCCGTAGCAGTTCACCTAAGCTATTTATATTAGCCTCGGTGACGCCCAGCAACATGACAAACACCGACAACGAATATCAGTAAGCCATAAGCTCGCCGAACATCGAAAGTCAGGCGGCATGGTGTGTCTCTATCACATAGATCCACTATATGTATCGCCTCAAATACATATATTTATATTCTTATTAGAATTTCGTTTGTATAAGATCGTGTCAATTCGCCATAAAGCCATATATCATATTTATTTATATGCGGTACGAGTCTTTCAGCTCATCATGTTTGTTAGTATCTTAGTACATAAGGAGGTTGACTCGACCGCCGCATGCTGCCTCCCTATACATGCCTCGTAACTGTTCTGACATTCAGGACGGTGTAACCTGAAATCTCTTTAAATATTAAGTCGGAATCTCTATGAAAGAGGACTCAGGCCGACGACGCATATTGCATACACAACTGCAACTTTCTCTATACACGAACACAATCCGTTCATTACATACAATATGACAAAGACTATAATTTTATTATTGTCGATTTATTATATAATATTGTTATGTGTACATTAAATAGATATATTTGATTTAAATATTGAAACATATTTATATTTCAATATGTACATAAGTACATACCGTTACAGTAAGCCAAAGTACCGTTTTGTGTCTTGAATTTTCTTTAAATGAGACATCTAATCTAATATAAATAGTCGTATTTAATTATACATTAAATTTATTATCACTTTAACTAGAAACACGCAAGCGGGCGGAGCTGAGCGATACTTTTGTCAACAGAGATCGATGCCCAGGTGCAGTTCATTTAAACTAAATAAAACGCATCGCTGTTGAGTATAAAATAACTAAGTATTTAAGTTTGATTTAAATAATAATTTAAATATTTTAATTCAATAACAACACATTATAGTCAAAGCACAAACAAAAGAAGGTAAGAAAATTAGATTTGGAAAGCACAAACTAAAGAAGATTAGCTTTCTACAAAGAGAGAATAAATCATCTATATTTACTTCTTTGGACAATTGAAGTGTTCTTTGATTTTTAAGAAATAAGAAATATGTAGATATTCACTACGTATGAAAAACTCATAGACAGTGTTTTAGAAAAATATGTAATAAAATATTTTTTAAAATATGGATAGAATAACATATTCTGATTAGTAAAATATTAAATAAATAGGATATTTTTTCTAAATGATTATTTCTCTATATATTGAAAGTTAGGGACCAATGCATACTAAGCTTCATGAGCGGCTCGTGAGCGGTTTCTGGCACAGTTTAATTTTAATAAACAAATACGAGGGTTGACCAAATGCTTATTTGCTCACTTTTTAATAAATTCCGTTACAGTGTTCAGGTTTATATTTTATGAAATATAAAATTGCATGCATCGGGCAACTTTGAGCAAAAACTATTGAAGAGATTAAGATTAATAGACGCGCACCACTAACAGGCAACTTCACTCATTTCATTAATTACATAAAGTTAAATTAGACATGCAAGATTACAAAAATTATCAACGAGAAAAAATGTAAATACAAATTTTCGGAACTTCACCATAAAATAAACAAAGTTTCGCCTGGTGGTTACACATGTTTTTCTTTCTATTTTCAAAAATATGAGTTATTTTTTATTTTATTCATAGTCTTATAGCTGCGCCCTTTAGTCTGTTGTTTTGAGGTGTGAGATGGTGCGTCTTAGTGTATATTTAAATTAAATATTACGTCTCAATAAAAAATATACTACGGCAATTAGGACAAATTTTAGTTACATTTTAAGCGTTACGTAACAGGATTTTTTTTCAAAAAAATCCTGACATTTCTGACAAAAGTTTCTGACTTGTCAGAAAAAATTTTTAAAGACCACACTTACTAGGAAACTCTTTTAAGAAACGCAGGTTCAGTTTTATCCAATTATTGTATGGGTAAATATTTTCATCCTCTAATACTTTTCTTTTCGTACAATTTTTAATACTATCTAAGTCTACATATGTAGAGAGAACATATATTATCACTCCATTCAATTTTTTTATATAGCCACATTATCATTTTATTGTAAGGTTATATACGATGAGGCCGATCGTGGCGCTGTAGGACAACGTCTAACGTCTAAATATATTTAAAGTGTTTTATTTTCTTGCCCAGAGCAAGGAAATAAAAATACTTTAAATAAGAAAAAATGTGGCGTTGAGTTCTCCAACTCAACACGTAATGTCTTGAATTCGGCGGAAAATGCAGTACGGAGTGTTTTGATGTACCTCTCAATACTACCAAAATCTATTAATTATTATCATATAAAATTAGATTATTTGATTGAAACTCGTTTGTGAGGAACTTTTTCATTAGCCGGCAACCGTTTTTCCTCGGAAGTTAAAGAGCCTATAGCTTTTAGAGGCTCCATTCGCGTGTAATATTTAAAGAAGCCAATAGACCGAATTCAAATTGACTTCCATCTGTCGTCAAAAGTATAGGTATATATTTCGAGATTGTGTTATACTTGAATTGAATCGAAGCAACGTCTCACTTCACACACTTAGTCACACATAAGTATATATTTTAGGAACGAGCATTTATTTAGCATCAATACATTTCTAAAACTCGAAAACAGTTTTAAGTAACTGATTTACAAATTATTGGTGTAATGTATATTAAGTAAATAAATTTAATATTGTATATTAAATATTATTTCGCAAATATTGTTGAGTTTCCGATTTTGGTATCTTTTAAATCATTATTAACAACTGGGATATTTTATTCTAAATTACAATTATTGTTATAATGTTCAATTGAGATAGTATAGACTATAAGCAATCTAAAAATGTTAGCATTAGTTCATAAGATATTTTTAATTAAATTATGCATTAACTTACTTTAATGCATAATTTAAATAAAACTTTTCAAACTTTTATCAGTATTGTTAAATACGCGGAAACAGCAACTGCCTTCATAAGATGTCGTAAGGACTGGTAAAAAATCTCAATAGGAAATATGCATAAAAATTAAATAAACATAAAAAAATAATCCTAAATATGTTTATCCCATTTTTTTATTATTTTATAACACACACTAAAATTATAAGTTTTTATTATATTTTATTTTTTTACTACTAATATTGCGTTATAACTATGTAAAAGTTTAATTTCAAAAATAAAAAACATTGCGTATTGCCTTTTTCAAATAACCAACGCAACATTATTACATAAATATTTTATTGTCATAAATAAAACATAACTTCTATTGAAAGAATACCATGGAAGACGGTTTTGTAAGGGAAAATAGAACAAATTTTGCAATGATAAATGTTTTGGTCCTCACAATTTTTTTTGCTGTAAATCTCTATTTTTGTTCAGTCGTGTTACTGTTTTTTCAATTGTGTTAATTCAAAAACATTGATAAAAGTAACTCGTATTATAAGTAAAGAAAAATAAATACGTACCAATTAACAGATAAAAATATTTATATTACCAGATAAGTATATTGTGTTAACAAAATAAATATTAATTTATAATCCGACATTTTGTTACGGTGGATGCATTTTAGATTTACAATAAACTACATTTACAGTAAACGCGATCGGTTGTGGGTTCGATCCCACTCGGGGGAGTGATGATATTTAAAATTATTTATGGCACTCTGTGACCTACATCCGCACTTAACGCACGCTTTTGCGTGGCATAGGTAGCCTATTGTTATACACCTAGCAGTTCGCCTAATGACATTTAATGTTTAAAAGAATAAAATAATAAATGATATTTCGACGACAATCGACGAAATCTTTACGATGATCCATATTAAAAATCGGTTTAATCGATTAGACATAATACTAATAAATGATTGTATATAATTGATTGTATGTTATTTATTTGTGTATATTTTTATAGATAGATAAGTTTTTTATTATTATATTATTTACGTTAATTCATAACTTTACTTTGCGTTTACCATTTTAAATTGTTCATTTAGTAGTAGTTTCTCTTTTTTATTTGCCTCTTTTTTATTTCTAAATAAAATTATGTCGTCGATGTTGTGATATAGATGTTAAGTCTTCGTAAATATCGGTGTACCTTTGTAATGTAATTTGAATTATAAAATCGGAATATCATCAGAAATTCTTTTAATTATCTTTCTAAAATTGGGTACACATATGAATCCAAATGTAATGAAATTTTAAAAGTGGCTATATATTGATATAAATATTTATTATTATATATAATTGAATTTAAAATGATATAAATATTTATTATTATATATAATTGAATTTAAAATGTTATATTCTTATCTAATTTATTTATTGATTTAATATTGTATCAATAATTTATTCCAATAAGGAAATTTTAATCAACAAATTTATTTGAGGAAATAAGACCTTGTTTGATTGATTTTTAAGACAATAAATAAAAATATTGATATTTGAAAATGTATTTAATACTTTTCGATCTATGTAAGTCCTTAAGCAAAGCAAGAGACGGACAGCAATATCAATTCATCATTTCATTTCATCATGGTTGAAAAACATTGACATTTTTAAAACTATTACAACGGTGTACGAATTTTTCTTTTCTTTTAATATATTATTTTTAGCAATTTAATTCATAATGCGTGTTTATGTCACTCATGCCATAAAATAATATACGATACTCGTGACTCAATAGTATATCATTGCGTTGAGTTCCACCACTCAGCACGCATGTCTCGAAATTGGTGGAAAGCGAAGTATGGAATGTCTTGACACTAGGTTCTTTCTGTCTACCCCGCTACGCGAGATAAAAAGCGTGAAGCCAAAAAATGTTGATTATATATAATTTAATTATCATCCGAATTGAAGACACATTCCAAATCTCAACTCAATCGGATTCTGAGAACTGAGTCAAATTAAACTTGAAAGGTTTCAAATACACTAACTAACTAACTAACTAACTAACTAACTAACTAACACGGCCAGTTAAATAAAAAATTTATAAAGTTTTATATAAAGCAAATTGCCGTCACTACAACAAACTGCCATGTATAGTTTTCTTTAAAAATGGCGAAAAGTTTAAAAACAAAAAATAGAAGTAGATTCTTATGGCACCTTTCGATTCAATTAAAAAAATATGTTATTTTTTTAAACTAGACATTTTTCAAAAATGAGTGATATATTTCATAATTTATAGAAATAATTTTCATCTTTGATACCGTTATTCGTCTCTTGGAATTTGTTCATTCTCCAATTAAGCTATAGTTACGCTTCTGCTACTATCTAAATATTCATTGAGTTTATTAACTAGAAAATATTTCTACGGCTATAATTGATTCATAGTCGGTACGGAAATTCTTTGTATGCTATATCGTTTTCTTAATACGTGTTGTAATATTTCACTTAGACTACAAGTGTAATTGAATTACTTTTGAAAATATACATATTTGCCTAGTTATGAATATAAAAATATGATTGTCGTATATTGTGGTTGTTACTGTTTAGGAGGAAGACATATAAAACATTTGCTTATTGACAGCATCTTTGTAGAAATCTGTAAGAAACTTTTTAAATCGTGTCATAGATATAACAACATCTAGAAAAAAATCTTTTTAATTCAAATTAATTTATTCTTACGAAAAAAAACATATCTTACGTTAACATAATAACATTTTCGAAAGGTAACAAGGAATATATGGGCAAATTATGGATAGTTATGAAAATGTTTAGTTACATCTGAAAGCTTAAATAATAAATACGAAAGAAATTAGGGGAAGTCGATTTCCTTTCAAGGTTTAATAATCGGCTTCACAGGCTTCGTTTATTAACAACACAATATAGCGTTTCTTAGTAACATTAAAAGGAGATCAATAGCTTTTACTTAATAAAAATTCAAATAAAATTAACTTATTTTCAATATAATAGGTGTGGTAGAGGTTTTTTTAAAAAAAGAGTATTTTAAAAAGATTCAAATTTATTAATATAATCATTAGATAATTTGTGATTTTATAATAAAATAAAATGATAATTAAATTAAATTTGTTATCTCAACGTCTTATGTATGAACCTTCTATGTAGAAGTCTCATATGTGACCCATCATATCCTCGTTATAAAATTCATGCACTAGAGACTTTGTATATGCAAAACTACAATGGATAATATCTCACTTATTCACAGTCGTGCCTGTATTTGAGCAGCAGAGCATGAGTGAAAATCGACTCTCAAAGCCGTAAAGGATTATGCAAAGAAAAGAAATTGAAATCTGAAGGGAGACTCTGCCAATAAATGCCTTGATTATTGTACCTTTTTTATTATTATAGCAAGAAAGGGCGTCAAGGTATTTGTAGATGATTTATTTACTCATAAAACAGCACTTTCAACACCACATACATCCTAGTTTCCGAATATGTAAACTAGTGGTGAAAATATTTTTATACGTTTTTTTCAAAAATGTTTTCTAATCCTAAGTGTGGAATAACACTTTAAAAATAGTAAATATTAGTTAGTGGTGAAAATCCCTACAGAGTCTATAGCTATATGAAGTATTTTTAATTTGAAATAAAAAAATTTCGAAATTATTTTTTTAAAATATATCTTAATTTAGGCTAAAGTAGTTCAACTTTGAATAAATAAAAAGAGTTAAGAACTATTTTTAATACAAAGCTAGCTAATAGAGGTATAAAAATAAAATTTTAAGTAATTTCGAATATTGTAAACGTACATTACTTCGTTCTCACAACTTCGCATGACATGATTTCAGTATGAAGTATTTTTATATTAACTCTGTCGCTTATTGCCCTTTCCTTAGCCGCGATTCTTGCGTTCTTTCGATACTTATAAACCATAACATGTATTTGTTTTATGTTAAGAATTTCCTTAATATTAGGATATCTATAACAAAAAAAATATAAATATTTAGATTACAACTTTATAATAACGTTACTGTCATTACTGTTGTTCATTATTCATTCATCTTATATGCCATTATTATTTCAGAACTCTTCATCGCAAGTGTGACGTGTAATACATA
Source organism: Dryadula phaetusa (assembly GCA_032432895.1). Classification (NCBI taxonomy): domain Eukaryota; kingdom Metazoa; phylum Arthropoda; class Insecta; order Lepidoptera; family Nymphalidae; genus Dryadula; species Dryadula phaetusa. The sequence continues at coordinate 1,317,617 of JAOYRS010000027.1, forward strand.
TTCAAGACAAAACGTATATCATTTTTTTATCTTAAAATTCTCTTGTAATTAGCTAAGTATATAGTAAAGATATCATAATATATGTTTAATATATTGTGAGGCATCGTTTATATCGTCTAAATGCCCATCATCTTCCGTTTTTCAAGTCGGAATAAATAATAAAGGTATTTCGAATTTTAAAAAATGTAGAAGTTTGAATTCACAACTAAATTTATTCGGTTAGAAACGAGCATAATATTAAAAAAATCATATAAAATACACAAGCCTAACATTTTGTATTACAAGCCTTAATCATAGATTGAGCAAGCTTTTTTTTCAATTTCATCGGAGTGAAACACTTGTTTTTGCTACCATCTGCAAAACACAGCAATTTTCATGTTTTTGCTTTAGCGATCTGGAGTATGATGATGAGCCTGCCGTATGCCTGTGACTGCTATAAACATTTTGTAATTCGTTCATTATATCAAAATAATTTAAATTATTCATTTTTATAATAAAAGGAACCCGTAAGTAAAATAGTTAATTTGTCAAAATTTTAATTTAAGTTAATGTTATCTCACATTTCACTGTGAAAATCTAATCGTAATTAAATGATAGTACAAAAACTATTTTAGACGAGTATTCCAATTTATCGTGCAAAATTCTTCCGAAGAATCTTTAATATTTTAATATTTAATTTTTAATAATTTATCAATAAAATTTTTCATTCAATGAATTATTTCTAATTATTTGAAGTCGGTTGTAGCGCAGTGTTACACCTGACTGTAAACGCGATCGGTCGTGGGTTCGACCCCACTCGGGGGATTGATTATATTTAATTATTTTCACTTCATGGCTCTGGTACAGACAAAGTGCGGCGTTGAGTTCCTCCCCTCTACTCGCAATGTCTCGAATTCGGTGAAAAGCGAAATACGGAGTGTGTTGTCACTAGGTCATTTTTGTCTACCCTGCTATGCAGGATAAAAGCGTGAAGCTAAAAAAATAATTTTGTTTCATCAATTATTCTATTATTTATTCACTGAATTATTATTCTAATTTAATTTATATTTTTTCTATTACTATTTATTTAATTATTCTACCTTATTTATTTAATCACGTTTAAATAGGGACTGACGCCTCCGGCCTAAGAATGTGAATACCTTTTAATATATTATTGGGCTGAGAAACAAACATTATAAAAATGCTCTAAAAGCCAGTTTATTTAATATATATACCGTAAATGTACTACTGTAATCTATTATTAATATACATGTTTTCGGTGCGCATTTTTGTTCGAGTTTTGTTGGTTAAAAAATAAAAATTATATCAATACAAGCAGTAATGTGAAGTAGCATCTGTAAGATATTTTATGCCGCACATTATTTTTTTTATTACTGAATGTTCTCATTTTCTAAACGTAAACATCGAGTATCGTCTGTTTATATCGCAGTGCGTAAATTTTTATGTTTTTTCTAATAACCCCCCTTTAATTGTAAGTTTCTAATCGCATTAAAATGTGTATAATTTTAATTTTTTAAATTTATTGAATAATATCATAATATCTATGTTTTAATATATACGAATACTAAAGTGACAATAGTAAAAAAATAATAGTGAAAGTAAAAATTCGATTTTTTAACTAATTTCTTGGTGACGTTATCGTGAGATCGTTCCGGAAACACAAATTTTTAAGCAGATACCATGGCTTTTTTCCAGCCTATAACAGCATGTTAATATATAAAAAAGTATGAAGAACGATGATGATATCATTACAAACCTTTTAATTTATTTAAGTTGCAAATAAAAAGCTAATAAAAATATATTAAAAGGGAAATATAACTAAATTTTGTAAAAGCATTCGAGATGAAAATATCTAAAATATCATGAATAATATCATTCAGCGGGGAATTCTAGTACCGCAGTATTAAAGTTCGACAGAGCGTGAGAAACTACTGGGTTTGAAAGAGCGATCTTCAATAACATATAAAAGAACGGATGGCAGTCATTACAGTTTATTGCTCCTATAATAATAATAGTCATATATGTTATGTGTTTTGACAAATGTTTGCTATTGAGTAAGTATCAGACAAGCTCGTTACCGCTAGATTTGTTTGCGACATTTTCAATCACCCTTAATGCTGTTTACAAAAATGTCACTCTGGCTTATGTCATAAATTTCCATATTATTTGTAAATCAAAGAATAAAGACTAAGAAAGCAGGTGGTTTTTGAATTTGTGAACTTTAAAGGTGAAAATCTATACCGAGGCCTTAGTACATCTTTTAATGTTTTTCATTTTAATACCTTATACCTTGTTTTTGTTTTATATTTGAACCTTAATAAGTCTAGTATACGATTCTATTATAAAGAGGAGTTCGGTTTGAGTAAAAATATACGATAATCTAAATATATTCAATACTTAGATTTTTTATGCATCTCTTTTATTTTTTGGAGCAGGTGTAGAAAATAGGGTTCAACTCTTTCTTCAATATTTCCTTTAAAAAAATAGGTCGAGGAAATCTACGGAAGAAACATTGTAAATACACCTACATATACTAGAACAGTCGTGCGTATAGTCATACTGCGCCATTTTAATAACGGCAATGGTATAAAATATATGAATTATATATGAAGTAGAGATGAGAGAGAGAGAGATTTATATGGTTGCAAGGTTAGCAAAAACCTATATTCAGGTAAACGTGAAACACCTGGTGCTACATCATCTGGTGAAATGTTTTGTATTGTTTATATTTTATTTAAAGTATTCACATAATACATATATGTTTTGACATAACATTAAATATTGTTAAACGTAGTATTTTCTTCAGAAAAAGGTTTCTTTTAATATATCAGTATTACATCAAAGAAAAATTTGAGATCTCCGCTTTCCATTACATTTACCAAACCACCTTTGGCGCGTATATATAAGTACTGAACAAATAGCTTTGCAAGCTTAAATGTTTAGCTTTTCCTTTCAAATAAACCACGGTAATCGAAAGATGTTTGTTCAATTTTTTATTCTATGAGCATAATTACATATATGTTTAATAAAGCGGCGTTTCTAATTTAAAACAGATCATCAGAAAAGGATACAATATTTTTTATAATATACCCACACACATACACACACACGCACACACACACGCACTCACACACACACACACACACATATATATATATATATATATATATATATATATATATATATATATATATATATATATATGTATATATGTATATAGAGAGGTATTTTTTAATTCTTGTTGTGATAAATACTCTATACACTTTATGCTTTTAATAGAAAGTAGGCTTTCACTTAATTTAATTCTAAGTAGCATTAACATGATTAGAAATATTGAGCACATTTGTATTCCACTGTTTTGACGAAAAGATATCAAATTATAATTTTTAATTATTAACTTTTTAGCTTCACCCTTTTTTACGTTTTTTCCTAATTCAGTTATTTTAAAATTACTTAAATAAAAAAACAAAGTAATGTTGTTACGTTTAGCTTTCTTCAAAATTTTTTCTGATGATTATATTTGTATTATACCTACAAATAATAACTTCCTATAATCCTCGAAGGTTCATGCTATAAAATTGTATTGGAATCAAATTTGAATAAGTGTGTAAAGTTTTCAAGCAAATCTTAAGATTCGTAAATTAATTATAATTTCTCATCTATTTATATTCAATTAAGCGATTAATGGAAAGACATTACTTACGGGTGAAGATAATAAAAACGTGATAATATCTATAAATACTGTGTAACTACACAAATATAAATGTGATAAAAAGTATACGAAGTAAGCTAAGTACGGAGGGTCTTGACGCCAGGTACATTCAGTTTACTCTGCCATGCGGGTAAAAGCGTGAAGTTAAAAAAAGTATATGTTTTTATAACAAAAATATATAAAAGCATTATATTCTGATTATAATTTTATAGCTTTCAAGTTCACAACGCGTCGTCACGTGTCAGTCTGATTGGCGCATTAATTGCCAATCTATATGATCCTATGGCTGTATTGATTTTCATGTGGTATTTCCTACTGTAATTAATCTTATATTATACAATTATTTAAGTATTGCTTATGGCAGAGATTGATTTAGGAGCAATTTAATGGCTTTGACATACCAGATTGCAATTAAAGCGTCGATGAAAACATCAAATAATAGCTAATGTTATTAATAGATTTATCATTAAAATATATTGATATTTTTTATTTTATATAGTTTGGTAGACAAGGATATGTCTAAGAATTCCTTTATTTGAATTCTGGTGAAAATTAAAGCGATTTTTAGCTCACAACTCGACATGCAATCAACAATCCATACATACTGCGCTAGGATATATGATCACTATTAACTGTAGAATTTATTCATAGTATCATAAATTATTATCACATACTCTCAGTTGGCACGCTAGCTGTAATTAATTGAACTAAAAAAGTTGCAGAAGTTGGGTCAAAAATAAGCTCACGATACTTTTTTATTAAGTTGGCTTATTTTTTGGTCATAACAACACATATTTACCGTGGATAAAGATTGTATCTATTTCATTTTAGATACAGCCTTGTAAGTGGGCTAGAGACTTAAATTATTAAAAAAATGAATTGAAAATATGCTAAAAGTCTTTATTATATCGAGATTTTAATAGGTCCTCTAATGAATGCCAATTACTTCGTCGCCCACACGCTAAAAGCTTGCACGTTTTAAGTAAAATGATATGTCAAAATTTTATTAAAAAAAGTAAGTGAGTAAGAATAAATATAGGCAAAACTTTATTCTATCATAATAACTTCTAACTCTATCATAATATAGACAAATTTTATTAAATCATAAAAGACGTAATTAGTTAATTTTGTTTGCCCAATTAGATATAGTATTATAATAAAAAATAAATAAAATATAAACATGACAACTTCCATCGAGTTAATTTTTTTTCGGGAATTTTTTTTGAACAAATCTATCTTTATTATTTATGTATTTATTGGGTGTCAGCGTGCCGTATGTGACATGAAGACCTCCTCCAGCGCTTTCAAATCCTGTCTTGGCTCTATTATTCGATGCCATCGATACAAGGGACCTGCTATCGTTTTTATTTTATTTGACCAACGCTTTCTTTGTCTTCCTCTTCATTTGTAATCTTGGTGTCCAATTTCTTATCTGTTATATCCTTTGCCCATTTTCTGGTGTTTTCCCTCATCATGTGACCTACCCAACTGTATTTAAATTGTTTGATCTTGGCAACCACATCTTTAATTTTTGTTATATGCCTTTGCCTATGGCCTTATGTCTATTATGTATGATTAATTTTAGTAAACTTAGAAAATAAGTTAATATATATCAAATTATTTTTCTATATAAACTAAGAAATCAAAAACAAAATTGTATTTGCAATTTGGTTTTTTATTATAATTATGGCTTCTAGTATTCGATATCGGATTACCTTTGTAAAGGTCACTATTCGCCACTGATGCACAGCGGTTGTGAGTTTCGCTTCTTACCCAACCTGGTATTAGAAAGACACCTACGATATGTGGGAAATGGAAACTTATTACGAAACAGCGTTTACAACTAATTTCCAAATAAAATTTACGATTCGAATAATTCAATACGTAAGCAAAATAAAGAATTGAATCTTTATTGTAATATATGGCACCGTTTAGGCGTAAAATATACGTTGATTTAGGAACGCGTATGTATTTATCAACCTCATATTATGCATTTATTATATTTGTAACCAATCATTATGATAAATAGTGCTTTTTTCATTTTTGAAAAAAACGTATAAAAATTTGAACCCAGTGGGATTCGAACCCACGCCTCTTGGTAACCATGCAACTTGGACGGTTCAAAAATGTTTTTTGTTTGTTTTTCTCAATTTTTGTTCATATACATATTTCTTCTTCATTTTTATATAGTTATAAATATTCTTTTTAAGTTTTAATAAATATAATGACTATGCTTTTAAACAGTGCCCCGATTTGAAAAAGCGCCTCTAGGATGACTTCCGAGGCGCGGGTTTGAATCCCGCTGCGTGCATATTTTTAAACAGTATTTTAAACATATTTTCACATCCTAAGTGTGGAATACTTTAAAGTAGTAAATATATAAAATAGTAATGTAATTCACGCACCTCCAATATATGTCTGTATTGAATGTACATACAGTTTGTTAATAATAAGCACTTATTGAACAACTTACACATTGTAGCATATGAATTTACACATGACTTGTCACGCTTTTCTCAAACGATACCATTTTGTATTTCCTTAGTATCGCTTGAAAGGAGTTCACTTGTAACTAGGTTGGGTTGTCTTCCTTCAATATCAGTTGTTATGAAATTGTTCATATATAAATAACATCAATTTTATTAAGGTAAAACTATTTTCGTTTGTTCAAAATTATCCAGATTACTATAGACTAGATATTAAATTACAAATATATCAATGTATATTTCATTAAAAAGTTATATTATAAAAGAGCGTTACGAGCGTGTGGAACTTTCTTTGGTGGTGAAAGCAAAATCAATGTTTACGCAGATACTCATTAATAATAATATCTCCTTTAGTCTATTTCAATGATCTAAATAGGCCAAATGATAAGTTATAAAAAACCTTTCTTAAATGTTATTGAGCTATATATATATATATATATATATATATATATATATATATATATATATATATATATATATATATGTGTGTGTGTGTGTGTGTGTATATTCACGCTTATTATCCCGCATAGGGGGATATTCGTTATATCCGTATTCGAGACATTGCGTGTTGAGTGGTGGAACTCAACGCTGCACTTTGTCTTTACCAGAACGTGGAAGTGAAAATAATTAAATATAATCACTGCCCCGAGTGGATCGGATCATAGTCGAACCCACAACCGATGGCGTCTGCAGTCAGACGCTGTCCCACTGCGCCACGACTGGCCTCAATTGAGTTATATTCTTTTATAATAATAATTTTATTATTGAACAGCACCTAAAAATAAACTGTAAACTTTTTTACACATCTAACAAAAATTATGATAAAATTAAGTCACCAAATAAGTTCTTTACTTTAGTCAGGAATTGGGAGATTGCGTGATAAAAGAAGATGCAACTACGCTGTCTTCACAGTACGATCCGTGACAGTCGTAAAACAACTGAAGACGTTGGACGTAACGTTCGGAGCACTGAGGATAAAAGTTAAAACTTTTAACGTCTCCAGTCACGGTTCAATATTACTTTATTTGTTGTTTTATGAACTGGTAAAGTTGGGACGGATCTAGCTCTATAATATGATAAGACCATTGTTAGCTTATATATCTATATTTATATCTAAGCTTATTTATTTTATTACTAGTTACTTTCCACAATTTCGAGTGTGTGACCTTTATACCTCTTTCCGCACTAATTTTGCTTATCACCCATTTTCATCGAAGATTGGGGCCCAGTTACGCCTAACCTACACCTAGTTTACGTTATTGCATACTTTAATAATGTATTTTTAAAGTAACACAATATCACGCGGAACAATAGACCTATAAGAAGATTTATTTTTTATTTGTTTTTTCCACATTAGATATTTGAAAGCTTTTATATGTTTTTTTTAATAAAAATGTAAAGATACAAAAATAGGCAATAGTCAATATTTGTCTGCAAACGCGATTGGTTGTGGGTTTGACACTAGGTTCTCTCTTATAACTTAGCTATACGGGAGCAAGCGTGAAGCCGCCATATAAAAGTATTTCAAATATATATAAATCAGCGAAAAGTGCCGAGGAGATTGATATATGACGATTGACGAGACGTTTCTGCCTACCCATGAACAAATATAAATCACTAACACAAAAATATAGTAAATATTGTAGTAACGAATCTCTTAACCGAAATCGTACGTTATGATAAAAATAGTTAAGAAAGGTTAAAGTAATACGACCCTCAATTAAAGAAGTTCATTTATCACGAAAGAATATTAGAAATATAATCTAGATGAAAAATTTTTAATTTTGCTTGGCAATTTTTGCATTGATTAATTAAAAATATTCAGTGCTTTTAGACTTGAGGAAAATTGCGGTTGAAATGTTAAAAGGATTGATCAAGATAAAACAGTAGCCGAAACTTTGTGTACGTAATAAAGGGCATGTTTTTTTCATAAAACAAAAAAAGTGGCTTGAAACGATCTCTTGATTTTTTGTACTGTTTCTTACTAAATTGGCTATTTATATATGAATAGGAATGTGTTAATTGTAATTACAAAAATAACTTATTATCTTTCAAATTTCTAGGTTTTTGATATCGTCACAATGTCAACAATTTTTATTTACGCATATCATAATAACCTAAGTGTATATATGTATAGGTTCTCTTTAATATAATTCTGTTTTATGGGTATTATAGTACAAGATAAAATCAACATCCATGCAGCAACATGCAACGTGTAAACGCGTGCATGCATTCTAGGTATGCAACTGCACTTACTGTAAATTCTAATCTCGTGTTTTAAGGCAAAGTATACTTTTTACTGTTTACATTTTAAGAAATTTTCGATGGTAAGTAAAAAAAATTAAGTAATGAAATTATTTTGACATGTTTTTCCATTAACGGTTTAGATAAAATTGTTACTTAAATCATCTTACGTAAGAAAGGTTTTCGTTCTATTATGCTAGGCAGGTTTGTGGACATAAAGGAGCACTAGAGTTGTGTAATCAATTTAAGGGACATTGTAAAGCCTTTATGCCTCGAGTCACATATGTCACAGCTTACGATACAAACTGATCTTATATAAAGTGTATAATAAAAATAGATTATAATATACATTATATCTAATGTATGGAATGATATATCTCAGATCTCATTATTAGCAATTTTAACAGCAGCTGGACCGTACATTATAATACCTTAATATTTATTTATACATTTAGTATTTGTACTTCAGGGATACATATACATAAATAGTGTTAGGTTCTGGCATCCAAATAAAATGTCTTAACACTAAGCTCACTGTAAATGCGACAAAAATGGTGAATACATCCGACCTTAAATAGACCTTATTGTCTTATAACTTACTTATGTTTAGTTACATTTAATTCCAGGTGAAATTAAATTTTAAATCCGTATGGTTGGTAACCCTTATAGGATTTTTAATATAATAATTTTTAGAAGTTCATAGACAAACAATTTCACTTTATTTAATAGAAATGGAAGCATTATATCTAAAGTGCTTATTGAAAGTCAATACTCAAGCACCCGTACAAGCTGGTGTTAGAAACTCTGAGAGGATTATTATTTCCTTTTAAAATAAAAATGTGTTAGAAATATTTTTGCCTTTGAAATAACCTGATCTCTCATGCCTACGGCGTATTTCTTTGAAATTACTTGCTACAGTGGCTTTCGTACGCAGTTTTTTTTCATATATGAATAATGAAAAGAATGGACCATAAAGAATTGAAACTACTTATAAGAAAAAGAATTTGGAAATATGCTATTAAATTACAGATGATTGCCTCCTCAGACTACTAAGTACTGTAAAGTGTTCCAAATTTCAAGTTTCCGAAAATATATTTTCGAATACCGTAACTACTGTAATAACGGATTTAAAAAATCAACCCGTTAACAAAATCAATTAACATGTAACGTATTAATCAGAGATAATATTTTAAAATATAAAAATATTATTTTAAATATAAAATATTATTTTTGCTTTAGGGCAAAGTATATATCCACATATTGTTCTCACGAGCTTGTTATAGAAGTATTGATTTTAATAGATCGTTACAGTATAAATTGACTGTAACAAAAACGGCCATTAGGACTAAAGCGTACTTTGGTAAAGGATGTACGTAAAGGCGATTGAAAATAGTTCAACAAAGTTCAACAAATTTTGATGTAGGTAAGTAATTAGGTATGTTACTTAAATTAATATTTAATAAAATATTTCTTTTTCATTTGAATTGCTAGATAAAAATTAAAATTATTTATTAAAATTATTTATTTGCTGTATTAAAATATGAATAGATATAAATAAATTAATTAAAGACCGTTAGATAAATATTTCGTTTTCGTTAACGTTTCCTACGAATTTAAGGAAAAGATATGTAATTACAATACAATACAATGCTTATAAAGGTATTTATTTTGATTACATCGGTTACATTCTCCATGTTAATTAAATTTAAAAACTCCTTACAATCAATTATAAACATTTCAAACAAAGTAGGTGGGTATTATAAATCCATAAAAGAAATTATTTTCTATTGAAAAGACTAAACAAAGAGAAAGTCGTTAATTATTTTTCAATTTTCTTATAATATATTTAAGAGCTTTCATAACATGAAAATATTTTAGCTTAAAATTATGAAAAAGTTGATGTTGGAAATTTTAAAGGTTTTAAAAATATTTTGCATTAGATTTATTACAAAGAATTTTATGTCATTATGATTTATGGATGCTACCGAAGTTTTACATAATTAATAGTTCATTTAGTCACTTATTTATGGTTTTCGGTCTCGCTAGTTAAACACAAATCATTTCATCAATTAAACGTTATATGGAGAACACAGGTAGCAAATTGTTTGGTTGGGATGTAAGAAACTATCGTAAAGTGGTGGGACATCGCTTGATTGTAAACGTGACGGTTGCGTGATTTTAAATTATATTTTATATATAATTTTTTATAAAATGGGATAAAAAGAGCAGGTAAAATTAAAAATGTACAAGAAGATCATATAAAATTTATTATTCATGTATGTATGTATGTTAATATAAGAAAAAAACGAAGCCAATAATATAATAATATTATACTGTAAAATCGGAACTAAAGGCGAATGAATAATTTCGAATAATAAGTTACTTTATATTCAAATTTCATGTTTGGGAAATCGAGCATATTACAGCCAGAAGCCGTCATTGGCATTAAAATAAACATACAATGAAGTGATTCCATATTTATAAATGATTCCATATGTATCGATTTGACATTGGACATCATGTTTATATTAATTGTAAATGCTTGTTTCATCTTTTCAACAAATATTTCAGTTGTAAATAAATCGATGGGTGTAAGTAACTTACGAGTAAATGTATGAGGACGTCATGATAAAAATAAGATGTTTAACAATATTTGTTTTATGATACTTTATAATAATGTTATATATAATAGTTAATAATAATGCCCAATATTGAAAGAGTCAAAATATATTTGGACATATTGAAAGTCGCCTATACCAAGTATCACTATAGAAACTAATTACTCTTATGGAACGCTATTTCTTAACTATTGGCTTAGTGTAGTTTTCTTAATTGACATTATCACTGCCATTTTAATGGTTATTTTCATAATACTTCCAAATGTAAACCCCTTTTAACAGTTTTATAGTGATATTGTACAAAATTTTAACTTAGCAAATTCATTTAATATCCCATTAATTGTGGAAGAAGTTTTTTATAATTTTAAATGCAGGAAAAATTGCAGCTTCACACTTCATCCTGTAGGATAGTCAGGAACAATTTAGTTAAGACACTCCGTTAACTGCTTTCCGCGCGCAATTGAGACCTTGTGTGTTGAGTGGTGAACTTAACGCAGAAAATATCTTTTTTGTTCTTCACATTTCCTGATAAAACTAAGATTATTTTTAAATTGCGAAACAAAATGCCTTATGCGGTGTGATTTTTCCGCAGAGCATGGTCGTCAGACAGAACCTAATTTCAAGATATATAGTGATGAATAAGATATATTATTTTTTTTTCTTGTAATGAATGATTGAGGGACACAAAAAACAAACAGATAGAAGTACTGGAAAAAAAGGATTTTGGCATGAGTTCTCCTTGGAGTGCGTGTGATGGTAGGTATAATAAAGCCATTTTATTTTGTATGATGCTTCTATATTAACTCGTTTTCTAATATCATCATTTAAATATATGTATATGCATACAATTTAAAGTGATGTCAAAACGATGACAATCGTTGTACACAAAAGACAATTAATCATTGAACAATTTGACGCACCGTCGAAAATTTGATATGGGTCCTCGGATCAGTGGGGTGAGACTGGACAGACACTTGTCACACATTTCACCAAGCTTCCCGTGAGTGACAGGTAGTCTGCCATATTGATTTTGTTAATAACTTTCAGTGTACATTTTGTAAGGTTTTTACTTTATATTTATTATATTTACGATGACCTATCGATGTAAAACATAATACTTACAAAGAAATGAGATTTGGAAGAAAAATGAGGTCTAGAAATGGAGTGACCGTAATCGACGTTAAAAAATAATCTTGGTCATACTAGGGGATGGAAAGTTTACCATTTGCAAAATAGTTGATGGGACGGAATTGGTCACATATATTACCATGACAAGCCATTTCCATCATGGCGGTGTTACTTTCGGCGTTAAAATATCGTGGTATTTTACTTTCGTTAGTAACTAATAAGACACGGGTTACACTGTGTTAAATTAGCGACTAAATATAACGACCAATCCAATTGACGCCGGTCGTGGCGAAGTGGGACAGCGTCTGACTGCAAACGCGATCTGTTCTGGGTTTGATCGCCACCCGGGAGAGTGATTATATTTAAATTATATTCACTTCCTTGCTCCGGTAAGACAAAGTGCGGCGTTGGGTTCCACCACTCAACACGCAATATCTCGAATTCGGTGGAAAGCGAAGTACAGGGTGTCTTGGTACTTTCAGTCTACTCTGCTATGCGGGATGAAAAGCGTTGAACCAACATAATAATTATATATAATATGTAGATTGGTCATATCCCCTGCCTTGTATTTATAAAGAGAAGAGAATACGTTATATATTGTTCTTTTCGCTATTTTATACTTATCGGAGCACGGATTTACTTTTAGTTAAAATAATTTTGTTTTTTAAAATAGTATGACTTTCGTAATTTAATTTTATCTATATACGATGTGGCTACCAACATCAAAGAGACTATAATAGTAAATGGTAAGCTAAGAAATTAATTAAACAACTCCTGAGTTGATAATGAAACCCTTTAGCATTCTGTCATCTTGTGATACAAAGGAGTATTATTTCATGATATTTTTTAGTATCGAGTAAAATATGTACCTAAAGAATGTGCAAAAACGAACCACATATATAAAAGAAGTACAAAGAAATGTTTGCTCCGGTAAATTAACTAACTGTTGTACCATAGTTTGCTTTAAAATACATAATTTAATTTATATTTACAAATGACCGATGAGTTTTATATTAAAAATAATCAAGCATGAAGCAGAATGTCAAGAGAAAATTGATCGAATTTAAAAATTGACCTTTTCTTTTATTAATTAAAAGTACAAATTATAATTATTCGATATATAAACACTGTTTTTGATTATTTAGTTCATAGCTATATTAATAATTATTAAAAAATCTTTACAACATAAAGGACAAAAAAATATCAAAATTTTATTATAAAATAAGTTCGTTAATTTTTTTTATCGCAGTGATGTGTTTTAGTAATTATATTTGTAATTAAAAAAATGTTAGTTTGAGATTCTAATTTTTCAATTATCAGAGTGTCGCTCGCGACTTCCCTCGCTTTAGCTTGTGATTATAGCTATTTCGTTTTTTCGAACCCCGTGTTCTCCTTCAAATCATAGATATTACTAAAATTTATTTTATAGATTTTAGTATTTTATAAATATAGAAATTTACAGTAATACTTAATAGTAAAAGAGTCCACTTTCTAACTTACTTTAAAATAAAAATCTACACAAACCCTACTCCAAATTTTAAAAAAAGTATTTAAATTTTATAAACTTTTATTATTCAATACTTGGTTCCAACCAACATTGAAGTTCTCTTATAATTACAATTACAGCGTCTGACTGTAGGACGCGATCGGTTGTGGGTTCTATCCCCACTCGGAGGAGTGATTATATTAAAATTATTTTTTCTTCCTCCCTCTGGTAAAGACAAAGTACGGCGTTAAGTTCCACCACTCAAACGCAATGACTCGAATTTGGTGGAAAGCGAAGTACGGAGTGTCGTGACACTAGGTACTTTCTGTCTACTCTGTTATGCGGGCTAAAAGCGTAAAGCTAAAAAAAATCTAAGGATTCAGCCGTAAAATTCAGCTTATTTTTTCAGTGTACATACTTATCCTAAATAAAAAATACAGGATTTTGAAGTATAATTATACTAAATACGTGGTATGTTACAAAACACGTTAGTCTTACCAACTATGTCACTCTTTTTTTATCAGAAAGAATTTCAATTTTAAGGGTGGTTTCCATGATAAGGAATTTTGAAGGTTCTGATAATGGAATTTTGAAGAAACCGATAGAAACTTTCGTAAATTGCTGTGGTGACTTGAGCGTTTGTTAAGTATTATTAATTATTTTAAATCACCATTAAAGCTACATTAAATTCTGGAACTGATCTGATGATAGAGCCGAAACACGTTCGAGGGAACTCCTCAACAATCTACAGCAGTTAACCTTTCTTTGGGCATGAATAATTTGTATTGATGAGAAGTTTACGCCTAGATGGGGTGTCAGCAGTCAGCTATTAAAAATTTGAATTATTCATCAGAATGTATTAATAAGGCAGTTAAGAGAATTCTTCATCGGCTTACAGCACTTACCTTTTTGTTGGGCTTACTTCATATAGTTAACTATGCCAAATTTCAAACAGAAATAGTACCAACTCATGATTGATTTTTTGTATAAGACAACTTCTTATTTGTGAAATAAGCTGTCAAACCCGATAGTCTATTTTTGCGCTTCTCTGGCGTTTCATTATTCTCTTTTCATTCGTTGTATTCGTTACTTATTTATTAGTAATATAGAAAATTCTGTCTATATATATATATATATATATATATATATATATATGCCTATATATATATATATATATATACATACACTCCGTACTTCGTTTCTCGCCGAATTCAAATTTTTTTACTGACATAATTTTAACAAAAATAAAGTGTGTATGCTTTCAACATTCCATTTTCGCATTAAATCGCGCGTGATGATCTGAATGCACAAAATAGCATGCATAAAATCACATGTGGAGAGGTGAAATCACATGTAAACAAATACTGTCATATGTGAATACAAGGAAATCACATGTGGACAAATGTGGACAAATGTAAATATAGGAAATACGTCGTATGTGAATTATAAAATACGTCATGAAATTACATGTAGACAGGTGACGTCATTTGTGGATCATCTTACTAAGGCTAAGAGAATCATTTACGATTAAAACATTTTATCAATACCTTCGTCGCAAAATTAGTATTATTTAAACCTAATATAAATATAAACATCTTACTAACGCAATCGCCTCCGCTGTATGTAGGTTTACATCTTTGAAATTATGCAACTGGTTTCAACGTTGTTTTCATTAATGGCTTATTACTGGGTTAAAAAATTAATTAAAATTTATTATTCAAAGACGAGTAAGCAGAAATCGAAAAAGTTTTGTAGTTCAAAGTGCGTGGCGGCGAAGCCTCGAGCGGGTTATTGAAAGAGTAATAAATGTATTATTGTAAGTTATCTTGAAGAACTGCAATTTGTCAAGCCTAAAATATTTCTTGTTTATAATATTTATGAAGCTGAAGACGTATCGTCATGGTTCTTGCTTGCTTGAAGGAGTAGAGAATATAATCATAATTTGTTATGGATTCTGTAGCGAATGTTAGCATATGTTAATTACATATATAGACATTCCAATTTCGTATGGCTTAAATATGTATATGTATTTAGATAGGCACTTTAAATATTATATGATGTTATTTCAGTGGACTTTACTGGAAATGTTGTTTATTTAAGGAGTAAGCGTTATTTGTGTTATCGGCCGAATATTAAATTCTACATAGACAATATTTGAAAAAGAAAATAGATTTTACATAGTTTACGATAAATTTAATGAATTCGATAATCGATTTAACTTTAAGAGAAGAATCTAAAGTTCAATTATGATAAATTTCGCAGTTCAGTTAGTTTGAATAATGGTTGGATTTCTTATTAAAACTTAGCTTAGTAATTAATTTCTGCATTTTTTATTTTACCTTTCACTGACATTATTAAATGACATTTTTTTAACTTATTCGAAATATTTTGAATTATTTAATACATTATCGATTTTTGCTAGACTATATAAAAAATAAAATTTCTTCGTTGTCACCTATCGTAATATTATATCGATATTAATACGGCGTAAACTAGTATAGAGATATAGCATCTGAATTAAATTCATACCATAAACTTAATTCCGTTACACTGATTAAAAAAAACACTGATTAAACCTTTATTATATATAATGTCAATTCCATATTAAATACATTTGAATGTTTGACAGTTGTCATCACAAGCGTTATAGGCTGAAGTGTACAAAATTAGAATGGCTGAATATCTTTGGGGGGTTGCGCAATTAGTAAATGATCCTTCAAGTGATGTGTTAAATTTAATTCGTAAGGGCCTATCAAGCCAGACAAGACATAAATCTAATTGCAAAACGAAAGAACATAAAGGTTTAAGTACAGAAACTGGTACGGCGCAGAGCAGTGTAAATGATCAAACAATATTTTTTTCAGACGTTGTGCCTGATGCAGTAGCAACATGCTCATACGGTTTAGATACTAATAAATTTATATCTAAATACGTTCAAGTAGGACAACCGATTTGTAAATGTCACGTCTCTGTTCAGAGCAAGAAATTGTCTCAGTGTGTTGATAATACCACAAGTGCACATGTGCACAGCTTTTGTCGTAGTACAACCACATGCGCGCCAGCGACGAAGAGAGATGGTTACAGTGAGCCTGTTAGACGAGAGATATGTCAAAATCATCGTGAAGTCTTTGATATTCTAAAAAATTGGGATAATATCCACTATAGTAGAGAAAAGATTGACAAAAATCCTGTAGCATACTTGAAAAACAGTGTATTGAAGTTTCTAAAGTTTTTTAAAATTGATAAAATTCAAAACTTTCCAGAATATTATGGAGTAGAAAATAATAATTTACTGTTATATAAAGAAATAAGTAATAACAAATTAGAATGACTTTATAAAATTCGTAATATGCAACAGATTTTTTTAATTGTTTATTTAAAAATGCGTAATTAAATGTGTATTCAGAAATTTTAATTTTAATATGATAAAAGTCAGTATTCTTATATTAAAAATTTAATTTAGTTTTTTATTTTGCGTTACTTATAATATATACGTATAAAAATGTTGTAATATACCTATATAAGTATACATGGATTGAAAATATGAACTGTTTCTATTCTGGTTATATTGCAGGCTATAAGGAGATTTTGGTGATACATAATTTTGTAGCCTGTGTTATGCTTATTTTATGCAAACTGCGTATTCATCATCTGAACTTAAATGGACTCGTCGAAGATAGCGAAATTATAATCATAAATTATTAATTCTATGCCATTCAAATTCCTATTTATTATAAATTTCTTAGTAGCTTTTAATAGTTAGCTGTCAAACGCTAGTGCCTAATCTGAAATCTCATTCAAATAAAATCTTTGTGACGATCTTTCAAGAGATCCTTCTCGTGGAATCTAAAATCTGTTTATGATTTTAAAATTTAAGTAGCCTTAACTTACGGCTTATCTATCTATCACTATACTTATTTTACATATATACTATAGTATAGTAATTCCCGTTAAGACGGGACGGGCCTCACGTCAGTTAATTGCCAGTGAAAATGCTATTACAATCGATACAGCCGTAAAATTTTTGTTTGGGTATATATACATAAATACATAAATAATTAATATATACATAAATTATTCATAGTTTTTATCGAAGACAGAGTCAAAGATAGTATGGAGGAAAAATTCAAGATAATCACTGTCTACTACTTGCCTTCACATTTTCTGTTATGAGCTTGCTGTGTATATATATATATAAAAATGAAATACCGTTTGTTAGTTTGGCTAATCTTCGAGATAGCAAATCGGAATTCGAAATATTTTTAAGAAAAATAGTGAAAACAACAATTTTATGTTCGTGCTTGTCTAACAGGGCGTATTTAAAAATTAATTATTAAACAAGAACAGAGTTTAGACTATAAGATATTAAAATATTCAAAAGTTAGCTATAATTGGAGTATAACTTATTTACTCTGTCACAGTATTTTTATTTTAGTTTATACAAATTTTTTGAGCGCATAACATTTTTTTGACATGAAACAAATATGTCATTTATTTTCATAAATCCGAAATGATTGCGAATGTTTTTGGCCATTTTTGTCTGTTTTATGTTATTTTATTCTGTACCAATACGAAATTGGTTGAGTCAGCTAGCTAGTAATAAAGATAAACCCAAAGATTTATTTACGACTTGCTTATGTTATAAATGTTGTAAACTAATTTTGGGTGTACAGTAATAATTAAGTTTATTTTACCCAAATATTTTTATAAAATGTGTTATAAATATTTTCATTGTATAAATAACTTCTAAGAGTTGCAAAATATATTCATCGTATAATATTGGGATTTCCTCGTAAAGTATATCATATAGTCTTGATAGCCATATCTGGCGATCAGCCAGATGTAACTAAATGTCTTATCTTATAATTATTGTAACACGTTCTAATAGTCCCCTATCAGATTTAATTTGCATGTAAAATTAGATCTAGAAGCAATTGATCAGATCAGAATAATTAGATCTTCAGATTTAGGAAGAAGACTATGTAAACGTCAAGGAGTTGAGAAGAAAGTATCTTACTATACCAATGAAAAGACAATATTTCCGTTTTATATACATAAATATAAAATATATTTTTTATCACGCAATCTAAAGTTATTGCTTAAATATGTATAGTATGTCATGACCCTTTTTCATGGACCTTTTGATAAAAGTATTATTTATTCTTTGACATTTATAAGGTCTATTTGTTCGTAATTAATTTTTCAAGAAATATATATGTAATCGTGTTTAAGCATTCATTTTATGTAAGCAGCTATTTATATATTAAATATTTTAAATGACTCGTAAGTGAAGCAACTTCGAGCACATTTCTATGTATTCTTATTTCAAATAGTGTTATTCTGAAAAACAGAACTCGATATGCAACAGTCGGATTGTTCGACTAATTGCCAATTTCTGTGACCTTTACTTTGTTTGTATTGAATGTACCGGGTGTGGAGTATGTTTCAGAGAGAACAATAACATTTTGGTAATGAAAATCATTTGATGGAAATAAAGAGCATAAAAAGACAGATTAGAGGTCAGAACGAATACTAATTCACTTTACCCAAAATGGAAGACTTTATACGCATATTAACGTACCTAACATTTCTGACTTTTATATCTAGCGTGAGCTTAACAAAACTGTACTTTTTTATTTAAATTACTTTTTTGTTTTACGTTTAATATGCTTGAAATTCTCTTGGTATTGCTAATAGATTTAGTTAAGTATTCAATTTAATTCAGATATTTGTAACTTCTCAGTGACTATTTTACGAATTATTTTCCATAAAAATATCATAGTAAAGTGACAATACATATAAATGTTTGCTTATTCCAATAGAAACCATTAAGTAGTTCCGGAATTAGGTTTACATAGTAACAATTTACGAGTTTGTTTGTGTAACGAATAAATTTGAAGAACGAAAATCTGAACTTAATGCGATTTCTTCTTAGCTTCATGGATGGCATTGTAGCCAGAGACAACTTAGTGTCGAAACACTTTCTTGACTGGTTTCCATTTGAAATGTAATCGAAACGGAGAAAGGAAAATAACTTTTAAATTTAACCATTCCCCCTAGTGGAAATCAAATCCACAACGGATCGCGGTTACATTACAAAATGACCCCGTGCGCCACGACAGCCTTGATGGATGTGATGCTAACGCATCACCTCCATATACATTAGAATATATTTTAGATTAAATTTTTATTGATTTTTGCTGGAGCTAGTAATTTGTAATTACATATTACAAAATTATATAGCATCTTAGATCTGCTTAAATATATTTCATTTCAATAACTATATAGTTGTTCATACGAATATCATAAAAATGTGTAGTAATATTTGAATGAATATGAAATAAACAAAAAAAAAACAATTTTAAATACGAGCAAGCAATATTTAATGCAAGAAGGTATTTTTTATCCTTCGAAGCGGAAAAATATTCCAGATTGACGTATAATTATTCCATATTAGGAAACACTAAGGGATGTTTTATTGTATTATACATTATGGAGTATCAATAGAATGTTTACATTGGTTATTGACGACCATTATGATTAATTGCTACTATTTTGTAACTTATTAATTGAAACTGTTATATAATAAATTAGGTACCCTTTTAAATGTATAATTTTAATGAATCTATGTGATGTTTTCAATAAATGTTTTTATTTTATTTTAATCAATCGAAATTGAGAGTTGATTGGTGAAACTTAACGCCACGCTCCCTTTTTTATTACCAGAGGAGATAATTAAAACTCGATCCGGAGATCAAACCCACAACCAACGCGTTTACAATCAAATAACGACTGAGTGACGGTAGCCGCAAAATCCAATGATTTGAATTTGTCATCAAAATCTGTCCATCATACATAATACTTTTTTCTAAGCTCCATTAACTTCGTTTCTTATTATTTAGCTAATCTATGCCTCGTTATTAAATTTTCCTGATCTTAAATTGTCATATGCAAATGAAAAATATCTATCACGCTAAATAACTTTTTCAAAGGTAGCGTTTCCATATTTATACTTTAGATGGAAGACTACAATTCTTCATAATATATTTCATATCTTAATTGCTATTATTGTCAATGGAGTTTTGCAAATTTCTATACAATGTATATTTTTAGCAAGATATGTAATTTTCCATATTTAAAGTATTGATACTTTAGAACATGTACAAGCATCATTATATTTCTGTAATGTTAATTTATTACCCTGTAGGCATTTTTCTAAAAACGGCGTTTTCATGTCCGCTGCATGCGTTCGTTTTGTTAAACCCTTTTGTTACAACGATGAAAGAGAACGCTGTTTAGATACAGAAAATAAAAGTTAAAATAAATTTACATAGAAATACTGGGGCATTTTAAGTGATTAATATTATGCTATGCTTTCTCTATACCATACAAATTATTCAGTTAAGTTTATTAGAAATTTAGGTCTATTATGTCATTAAATATTATCATAGTTTAAAGGTGAACTTAAAAAAAACATATATATAATTATAGTTTCAGAGGAAATACTTTTATAAATTTGAGGATGTTTTTTTATGTAAATAGCAATGGCCGTTGAAATGTGGGAAACCTTTGTTGGTAAACAGGCTTGGGTGTCGATAAGATGTACGTAAAGGGCTTTTCGTTAACATATAGCATATCATGTAATATGTTAAGTTATATATCTATTTTATTATTTATGAAAAAGCTTTATTATACTTCATATAATATGTACATTTATATGCAAATCCATCTGAGAATATATCGGCTCGGATATAATTTGGAACCTACTTATAGCCTTTTAAAGAACCCAATGGTATCGAGGCTCGGACCCATGTCCCTACAGAGATAGAACTGATAATATAAGAGTTACTTAGGTGTGATTGAATGAGATTGACGTTAAGATTAACTATCGCCACGTTACATGTGAAATATTTTTATATTCATTGCATTTTATTCTATCTATCCTATAAATTTAAATTAGAAACATACGGTGATACAATTATGAGGTAAAACTATAAATTTTAAATAGGTCTTGTTCGATCGAAAAATAAAATAGTAAGCCGCGAGCGTGTCGTTTCTTATACAATATCTTTTTAATCGGAAACAAATGGGCGCATTACTACTTAACCCCCACATGGCACTGAAATTATGTTTTTTTTTCAAATGAATAAATTGTTGCATTTATAGAAAAGCTTAACGACAGTTGTTTCAATTTTTATGATTTGTGGGCTATAAACAAATAATATTTTAGTCTGCCATTAATGACGACATATCAAGCCACTAACGAGCTTATCAATCATCTAGACGTGTGCTCAAACACATTTATGTATTTTAATACATTGGTGCAAAGGTATGATAAAGTTAAACGACAATTTGAATTTTTTATATATTTTCAACATTGAAAATGTGAATGCTATTACAGTTGAGATTGATTATTTGGAGCAGTGATTATATTAATTTGATTAATTACGATTATGTAAGACAAAACGTGGCATTGACTTTCGTTGTTTAAGATGTAATGCTTTTTTCAATTTAATTTTAACACATTTTCGCTACAATCTATTGGAAAATGGATGGTGTGTATAAATATTTAGTTTTGCATTATAATACAGACCAGGTTGATGCACTGGTTCCTAGAACCACTCTGGAAAATAATTACATACATATGTAAATGACATTAAAATATTTTCATTATTCCACTCTAATAAGACAAAGCGCTGTTGACTTCCGCCATTCATCACGCAACGTCTCGAATTCCAGCCGGAAGCGTGTAAAAACGCCGTCATCTCAAAAATAAATATGATATTTTATTCTTTTGTCTAGTGACGGCTAAATATATTTTCGTCGACGGTAATAAAGAGTCAACATAAACAAAGTAACAATGAAAATAGCATAACTTTTACAACGATTACACATAAAGGTTACCAAGGTCATTTGGGTTAACCGTTGTGAATATCAAATTGATGATGTGTCCAATAAAACACCGAAGTTTTTTATAATATATGAAAACCAAGCGATCCTGATATGCTTATTATATTTTATTCTATTGATAAAATTTATCTAATCCTAAGTTTCTCAAGGTGCTTATATAGGTTTTAAAATCAAAAGAATGAATTTCAAGTATAATGAATAACAAAAGTAAAACACAAGAAAACTTTGTTGTGCAAAAAATTTAATTTTGATTTCGAGATTTCAACGTAAACCTTACTTTAAATATTAACATACCACAAAGCACCACATGTATATTGGGAATTCATTTCCCCTCAATAAGATGATAACACTGGGTGTTAAGATACGCCACTAATATGAAATGGTTCGAACTTAGATGTAAATCGAACAAGAAAGTGTCTTTACTTGGTCTTCTCTGCCTAAATGCTATGTAGAAATCGTGAAGTATTTTGAAAAATGTCAATCTTTTTTCTTAATCAAGCAAAAAGAATATATATTTTTTATAAACATTCTGTATCAAATATTGTAAAAGTTGTGAATGAATGTTTTTCTAGAATGTTGCGAGAATTGCAAATTCCAAAGCTGTAAATTATTTGCGTCTACCACAGAGTAATATACATTTGGAAAGTAATGGCAGTAGAAATCAGCACAATTCACTAGGGTGCAAATATTTTACTTTTGTACATATTTTTTCTTAGAAAATTCGATTCTATTCAACATATACACTGTTCTTTGTTGTTTGTAAAACTAACTTGTTCCTTTAATTTATAATATACTCAACAAATAAAAAAGACAGAATACTTTCTATACTCGTAACTAATGACCCAATTTTTATGCTCAACAGTGAAATACAGCGTTTTGTTTGATAAATAGACAAGCGTTATAGTATCTATAAGGTCCTTGGTTTTATACCACATCAATATTTAATTTATAATATGTTTTTCGAAAACTTTAAAATTAATAATCAATAGAGATACGATCTATTATTATCTTCAAGTAGTACTTTATTAAAGTTCATAACAGGGTCATATGAAATGAATGAGGTACTAGTGGATTTGTAAAATAGTTGAAGCGTCACTAAAAGCCGAATAAATTAAAGTACTAAAAGTAATCCGTCGCTAATGAATGGAAATGAAATTAGGCCACATCGCACCCACATTGACCTATCAACTAACTTCACATGACACCCTCCCATGTAAGTATCCACTACAGAAAGTTATATAGCAGCGGAAAATCCTATTAATCTTTGGCTAAGAGGAGAGTAATTTGTCACTGTATTCTCTCATTTCATTCATTCGTCCATTAGAGAAAGATATTGAATGGGTAAAGTTAAGCAAAAATAAGTGAAATATGTTTATTAGAGAATATAGAAACATAACTGTAGACGTGTCGTATATATGTTTATTGTTTTATTTTGTTATAGAAAGGATTTATTCTAAAATCAAAGACTAATAAATTTAATTTAGAAGTTTGTTAAAAGTAAGAAGTGAATCTATGTACTCGTATCTCGGCACTGACTTCAAGGAACTTGCACTCTCATTACACATTTATAGAGGCTTGCCTAGTTTCTAGGTTTCTGCACATAGCCTCAGAAATTTTCATGAAATACTTCCGAATTCTAAAATGTACGGAATAAAAATAATAACTTTGTACTCTTTTTATATTTTTTTAATTTAAATTAAGTATTGCCACAACCCGTTTGTATATAGCCGAATTATAAATGATGAAAAAGATGCAATTTGTAAATAATTAGATTCACTTTGTAAATAATTAGTTTATAATTGTAAAAATTTACAAATGTATTTTGAAATAGTAGGAAGGTTAATATTTTTTAACAAATGTCTCCTAAAATAATAAATAATCTGTAATGTTTTTTTGGTTGAAATTTATTGGCTGATCTGAAATTCCAATTGATGACCGTGAGCGTGGATTGTACATAAAAATAGAACATATCTAACACGTTTATCCGACTATGATGACCTGATATTTGTTTTCCCAATGATTTATTTTCAAAGAAAAAATATGAATAAATATTTTAAGTTACTACGTATTTACAAAGTGAACCCGCGGCTTAGTCCACGTGGAATTTAACGTCTTTTGAGCCTAAGTTAGTACTTAAGTAAATCTCATTAAAATCAGCCTAGCCGTTCAAGAGATTAGTCTAAACAGATCGACCGATAAAAAAGTTTAAAATTATTACTTTAGTATATGTTATATGTGTATAGTAAAAAGAAATTATTTTAGTAGTTTACTATTTTTCAAGTATTATTCCACACTTAGGATTAGAAAACATTTTTGAAAAAAACGTATAAACGTAAAAAGTTTGAACCCAGCCGGATTCGAACATTTTTACAAATTTCTGCTACATAAAGATTATTAAAAAATAAATAATCGTTGAACAAGAGAGATTGTTATTTTATTTTAAACGTTTCTCTTGTTAAACGATTATTTTTTAATTATTATTCTAAATATTTCTCTCTCTTGTCAAACGATTATTTCTTAATAATCTTTAAGTAGCAGAAGTTTGTTAAAACTTCTCTACAGAGATGCTAACAACATAAATAAGTTGTAACAAACGTATAAGAATTCCGACGCAGCCGGTAGTAGAACGCATGGTCAGAGCGCTTGGACGGTTTCCAAAAGGTGCAGGTTCGAATCCCGCTGCGTTCAAAATTTTTATACGTATTTTTCCAAAAAAATATATTTTGGTGATACAAATAGATACTATAATTTGATGTATTTGTATTACTGTTAATTGTATTACTGTAACAGTAATACAAATACATGTACTAATGCTAGAATTGTGTTGACATTGTTAAAATAATATATCAAATTAGTAGTAAATCAGCATATTATAATACTGTCTTGGTTACCGGCTGCTGAGATCCAATTGAGTACTTATGTAGTGTACACAACAAGGGATAGCAAGTAATTCGCAAAGTGTTGTTTACCAACAGTGGATTGTAAATTAGCTTACTTTGATAAATTAGAAATGGAATTGTTTGGTTGTCATGAATTTTTGTTATTTCAAATTAAAGGCAATTAGCATTATGAAAATGCTTTTTGCAGTATTTGTTTTGTAAAAACAGACGTACTAAATTAATGATGATGAATATTCGCGTTCGTTTACTGTTACTGGGTTTGTAGCACAAGCCTAGTAATGGCAAACAAGGGAACTATTCCAAGCATTCTATACAAAAGGTGAAATGGCAATTTTAGAAACTTATTAAAATTAGAATAATAATATTCCAACTTACTTAAATTTATTAATTAATTAATTTTTTCATTATATTTCTATTTCTTATATGCTCTTTATAAGGCATTGGCCTAACACCAATATGATGACACTTTAAATAAATTTTCTTTTATGTATTTTTATATATTTCTTAAAATGCAGTCTATATTAGATATTTACCATTTACTCAATGCCCCAAATAATTAATTAGAAAATCCATCTTCATTATGCTTCTTTATACCTACAAGTTCTTTCGCGATTTAAATAGGCTACAGTCATTGATTGCGATTGTAATTTATGTTTTATCCTTAAACATTAACACAATTGGGTTTTTATTAATGTTTAGAATAAAACTTTAATTTATTTTCAAAAAAAATACTAGTACTTGAATAAGTACAAAGATTCAATTCTAATGAAATGAAAAAGGGACTTTCATTAATGAAATAATAAAAATCTTTAAAATAAATTTATATTTGTGGATTGGATTGGATTGGATATAAATTTTCTCCCTTAGTGCTCCGGAGCTGTCACCGATGCAAACGCGTTTATTTAGGCACTCTTATTCACTTGGCGTAGTCCCTGATTCATGGAAGAGTGCCCTAATCCACTCGATCCCAAAAAAAGGCGATGGTTCCGATTCGACTAACTACAGGTCTATCGCTATCACCTCCTTGCTCTCCAAAGTAATGGAGATCATAATTAACAGCCAGATCTTAGTATATCTAGAGGATCATTGGTTGCTCAGCGACCGTCAATATGGCATCCGCCATGGTCGGTCAACTGGTGATCTTCTAGTGTACTTAACCTACCGATGGGCTGCTGCTATTGAAAGCAAAGGAGAGGGCCTGGCAGTTAGTCTGGACATGGCGAAGGCCTTCGATCGAGTGTGGCACAGGGCGCTCCTTGCCAAAGTTCCATCGTATGGGCTTCCCGAGAAATTATGCAAGTAGGTCGCCAGCTTCCTCACTGGGCGTAGCATAAAGGTCGCTATCGACGGATTTTGCTCTCAATTAATGCCCGTGAATGCTGGCGTCACCCAGGGCTGTGTGCTGTCCCCAAAACTGTCCCTAAGACCTTCTGCCTATCAATGATTTGTTAGATGATCCTAGCACTCATTGTTATGCAGTCGACAGCACGGTGGACGCTGTCTACACCGGCCGTGCAGATCTTTCTCGGGAAAACATCAATAAGTGCCGAAAAAACTTACGTCTTCCATCGAGGCATCCCTTGAGAATGTCTCTTCCTGGGGCGAAAGAAACCTGGTTCAGTTTAATTACATGCATATTAACCACTAAAAACCCCATTTGTCGTATCACCAGTTTTCGATAACACCCCCCTGAAGCACATAAAGATGACAAACCGCACCCGATATCAGTATACTGGACCTTTCGAGCAAGTTCCAGTATCATGATCATCTGGAAAGCAAGGCCAAGTTAGCCTCAAAGAGACTTGGTGTCATCGGTAGAGCGAGACAATACTTCACGCCCAAACACCGTTTAGCCCTTTATAGGGCCCAGGTTCGGCCTCATATGGAGTACTGTTCTCATATCCAGGCTGGTGCACACGAGTATACACCAACTTACACCATTTGATCGCATACAACGGAGAACCATTCGGATCGTTGGGGACCCAATAATCTGTGATAGACTGGATACTTTGGTGTTGCGTAGAGACGTTTCAACGTTATGAGGTCTCTATCGCATATATCACGGAGACAGTTCTGGAGAACTGCTTGACCTGGTTCCTGCCACTGAATTTTCCAACCGCACAGTACGTAGTAGACTAAAATACCATCCCTATCATCTGGATACGTGGTGTTCTACTACTGTGCGGTTTTGTAGGAATTTCCTTCTACGGGCCATACAACTGTTGAACGGCCTACCTGCGGCAGTGTTTACAGGTCGTTACGATATAAACACCTTCAAAAGCGCGCTTATTCCCACCGTAAAGGCTGGCAACGCTTTTGTAGCTCCTCTTGTGTTACACGGGGCAGTGGGCGACGGTGATCACTTACCATTACATGACCCGCACGCTTGTTTGCCTTGCTTGTCCTATAAAAAAAATATATGGATTACTAAAGTCAATGTTACTAAATCTCATTAACCGACCATTTTGTAAGAGAGATTTTAGATACTAAAATATACATAAGGTATAATGGTATAGGTATTTTTTTACATTTTATCCTTAAAGCAGGCCAAATTAAATTTACAGAGTACTCTACCTACATATCAAAATATTTTATGATAAGTTTGATTTTAAGTATAGTCTTTTTTCGAGAAGTTTCTCGAAAGTTTTTTCACAAATATAACAAAATTCCAAATGTCATCTGAATTAAAAATTGAGTGGACGGTTGCGGCGCCTCTGACTGTAAACGCAATAGGTTGTGGGTTTGATTCTCGCTCGGAGGAGTGATTATGTTTAAATTATTTTTACTACCTCGATCTGGTAAGAGAAAGTGCGACGTTGAGTGGAAAGCAAAGTACGGAGGGTCTTGACACTAGGTACTTTCTGTCTACCCTGCTATGCGGGATAAAAGCTAAAAAAAAATCTGAATTAAAATTGCCAAACATACATATAGGTATTAGCTTCACGTTTTTTATCCCGTATAGCAGGGTAGACAGAAAATACCTAGTGTTAAGACACTATTTCGCTTTCCAATGAATTTGAGACTCAATGCCGCATTTTGTCTTACCAGAGCGAAATGTGAAAATAATTTTAAATATAATCACTTTCCTGAGTGAGTATTGAACCCACAATCAATCGTGTTTACAGTTAGACTGTGTCCCTCTGCGCCACGACCGGCCTCGTATTGAGATTCCCTCGCCAGGTATTGAGATCCCCTATCCGTGTTCCGTCATAAAATCTATCGATCGACTAACACCTCGGATATAACTTGTATGTATATTAAACAATAATCTTTTGAAATGTATTTTTACATTTATTTTATTAAGGAAAATATGATTACAGGTTATGTAATAGACGTTACGGCCCCTTATAATCTGATATAGAACTCCCACGAAGGACCAGTTGGCCGGATTTAGATGAAAGGTACACGCGTGGAATATTTTATTTACATGTAAGACAAAATACACATTATATTTTATTGTAAATTTAACTATGCATATAGTTTATTGAATGCCATTTAAAAACATATATGTATTTATATATAAAAATAGAGATCATCATTGCGTTGTGGGTTCGATTCTTACTCGGAGATATGATTCTATTTAAAATTTATTCTCAATTTTCCATTCTGGCTGGATATAGCGCGGCCATGAGTTCGTTACACTAGGTTGTCTCTAGCTACCGTGCTATGCGCGATAAAGCTTGAAGCTGTAAAAATATATATAAGTATAAAAATATTGCTAAAGTTTATTATTTCGCGAACTTCTGAATATATACTTAAGATATTGTAGGTATACACGATTCGTAGTAGCACTCTATATTATTAGAAACCAAAGGGAAACGCTTTGGGACTTACAAATGTGAAATCTATTTGTTTAGTGAAAAGAAATTAAAATTGACACGTCAAATTACCAACTAGCCTTGCGTCTAATGGATTCAAGGCCTAATATTTCAAATAGGCGTCATTAGATATATTTAAAAATGAAAGCTTATTACTCTAATTACACTAAGTGCAAAAAAAAATTTGAAGGAACTTTATTTGTTATCAATAAAAAAGGCCTCGATAAACCTTTTTGAAAGAAATCGTAAAACAATGATGAGTTTAACTTAGAATTGGATTTAAAAGGTGTTTTAAGAATTTCTTCAAAGTTTGAATTTGTTTAGAAATTAAAGCTTAGATGTAGGCTCTTCAGATTTAAATACAATTAACTCAATAATATTTGTTGAATAGAAACGACTCGCGATTTTCGTTGCTTTTTAATTAAATAGAATATTTTAACATATTTTAATTTAATATAATCTATTTTAGTATTTATCTAAATATTTTTTTTAGCTTCACGCTTTCATTTAGTATAGCAGGGTAGATATGAAGTACCTAGTGTCAAGACAATTCGTACTCAGCTCAACGCCGCGTTTTGTCTTACCAGAGCTAGGAAAAAGAAATAATTTAAATATAATTATTCCCCAATTGGGAATGGAACCCACAACCGATCGTGTTTATAGTCAGACTCTGTCACATTACACCACGACGACGAATATAAATTAGTGTCACAAAACATAGTAGGTATGCGACAAAAATATAAAGGTAACCTTGCCGTTTAAATAAAAATCACGTATATTCAAAAATTGAGATCTAAATCGGTGTCAAGTTCTACAGATAATCGTAAAATTTATGAACAGTAAATAAAAGAATTAAAGTTTAAGGTTTTATGGATTTGATATATTAGATCGATATGAAACCATTAAAAAATAGTACTTTAAATAATTCATTTTTTTTCTAGTTTTACGCTTTTATCTCGCGTAGCATGGAATACAGAAAGTACCTGGTATCAAGACATTCCGTACTTTCCTTTTCACCTAATTCGAGACATTGCATGTTCAATGGCGAATCTCAACGCCACGCCGTGTCTTACCAGAGCAACAGAATGAAAATAATTTCAATATAATGATTCCCCCGTGTCGACAGTTTACAGTCAGAAGCTAACACGTTGCGCCATGACCGGCCGCTATTTACCTTTGTGAATATTTACAATTAATAGTTTTCTAATATTCCTAAAAAATATTGGAACAAAATATATTCTCAAAACATTTAAAATGAAAGTTTTTAATTGAACAATCGCTCTAAGCCATAAAACGTGACGATGCCTGGATGGAGCTCGAATTAAGTGATATCGATCATAGGTGCAACAGAATGTATTTTCAAATAGTTTTAACGTGTAGAAAGTTATAGAACCACATATATTAAAGGTATATAAGCATACAGCTTCATATTTTTCTCCGCATACATGGATAGTCAGACAAAACAGTCAACACAATGTGTTCTCGATTTTCCGACCAAATTCTAGATATTGCATATTTAGTGGCGGAACATAACGAAGTGTTTTGTTTGGTCGGAGAATTAAAGTAACATAATCATTCTCTCTCGACAGGGATCCAACTTGTTTATAGAAAGTGACAGGATAACTTCGATATTTAAGAACAGAGCTTAACATGATTTTATTAAATAAATAAAATGTAAATATTAATTTAAATGTAAATGTAAAATAAAAAATAGTCGACTTAGTGCTTATTACGATTGTATAAAGTATCACTAAAACAAACGTCGCTACGAAATTCTTGAAAAGATTTGAAAAAGACATTTTTTTATAAAGAAATATTTGAAATATACTTATTTTATAAAAAAATCAATCGTTGGTCTTTATATTTATATTTCAATACAGAATTACTTATAAGAAAAACAAAATGTTACTCACAAGTGCTTGCGTATGTTAAACTAATGAATTTCCACAGCTTCGTTTGTAAAATATTTTAAGCTGACTTTACCTACTTTACAATTTTTAAACTAATTTATGGAAAAAAAAATATTGAAATAAAAAAACCATTCAAATAAAAAGTCCCTAAATGTTAAGAGGAGGTTTGTTTGAGTTAAGCCGTTTCCGAGATTAGCGTGCAGAAACGCAAAAATACGAAGAACAGACAAATAGAAACATTGTTTTGACTCAATTACAGTATTAAATGGCAATAAATTTCCTCTTTCTAACTTCATTTTTATTGTATTCGTTAATGATTAATTAAATATACATAATTAATACTCCATATTATTATCGACAAATCCGAACAAGCAAGGTTTTAATAAGAAAAATAACGTAGTAGTAGTACTTTAGTATATAAGTTTATACATTGTATAACATTTTACATACAACGTTTACAGATTGCTTTTATTTCTATTATGAATACACGTAATATACATTAATACATGACGAAACGACTACTTAGTCTATTCGTCTAATTTAGATTTCATGTAAAACTAATTGTCACTTTTGAGTTGTTTCTTTATGAATTTTTCGTATTATTTCGTATATTATTTCGTATGAATGATATATCGTTCCTATTGAGGAGAATAAGCAATAATAAATAAAATTGATTTCTAAGGTTATAATAAAACAAACTTGTTATTATCATGTAATAAACACTTTGCATGCTGAATAGTGGGATTTGATTTTGTGTTTTGCCTAATAAAATTAGAAAATAATTTATAAGCCTACAATAATTGCATTTAGCTAGTATTATAATAGGAAAATTAAATTAAATTAGAAGTTTTATAACTATGACTTATGGAATACTACCTGTATTCCGTAAGTCAGGTTATAAAGCTTTCAATTAATTTGAACGAATATTTTAATACTTAATGTAATGTAATGTAACTATCATTATAATTTATTGCAATGATAAATATTTGTTGAATATTATTATTATTATTATTATTTTCGGTGAGCCAAAACTCGACTTTTACGTCGGTATATCTATATATCCCATCCTGAAACCTTCAGGAAAAGGAATATATAGTTTCTCCCTATCTCCTCTTACTCCTTCCTCTTCTACTTGAGTTAATTTTGTTTTGTAAATCTGATGGATGAGCTTGGTTATCTGATATGCGTGAAGCAGATGATGTATGGTTTGTGATGTGTGACGTCTGCTGCGGTACAGATTTTGATGTTACTAAAATTTGTTCCGTGTCTCGTGTCGGTTGTTGTGTACTTGGTGTGTTGTTCACAAACACAGTGTCCCCTAACACTTTGCTGAGTATGGTTGATGTGTGGAAGGCTGCTTGTTTTTGTAAAATTGTTATATCTATTGTTGTGTTTAAATGGTTGATGTATCTTTGTAAGCTTTTACTGATAATGCCTGTCGCTCCTACTATGATTGGGATAACTGTGGTGTATGTTTTCCATAGGCGCTGAGTTTCCGTTTTCAGAAGGTGGTATTTACTTAATTTTTCTATTTCTTTAGCTCCTATGTTGTAGTCGGAAGGTACTGCTATGTCTATTAAATAAGTTCTATTATTAGTCTTGTCAATATAAATTAGATCCGGTCTATTATGTGTTACTGTCACGTCGGTCTGCACGGGTATTTCCCACATTATTTTGGCCTGACTATTTTCCTTTACCTGCGGTTGTGTCTCCTTTATTATTATTATTTTAATTATTATTATTATTTTAATTATTATTATTATTTTAATTATTATTATCATTATTATTATATTTATTGGATATTCCTTCTCGAAAATTTATAGTTTCGGTAAATATGGAACACCACGGGCTTTAAGCCAAGTGTTGATTATTTTCGGGAATAGGTAGGTTTATACTCTCTTCCTGTAAAAACTTCCTGATAATACGGCAGGTGTTAATGCGATCATAAAGCTCTCAGTTTCTGAAAATAAAGAGCCTAATTTAAGCTATTTATTTGAAGCCTAGAGTCAATATGTTCCTGTTCTAAATCATGTAGATGTCGGCCATGTAATTCTTTTTTACGCCAATTATTTATTTTATCTAATGTGTGTTCTTGTACTGATTTAAATTTTAATGGCCTATTTTTTAAATTAAGCGGCGTGAAATTATTACCTAATTCTAATACTGCAGAATGTGAAGTGCTTCCTGTTTTATTGTAAAAGAAATCTCTAAGGTCCTTCTGACCTTTCCTTCCCATAGTACTCTCAAATCAATTAATCATCTGCCAACTAATGTCCTATTCGTAGATATTCTCTCTATGGCTGATTTTGGGTATAAATAATTATGTTAAGTTAACGTTGTCCTTATTTTTATCTGTAGCCTATGGATATCAGTTTGATTCCATTTTATTATTCCAATATGTTAGAACTGGAATAGAAAGTATTGTCTTAAAAAGATTTCTTAAATGAAGTGGTCGTTTACATATTGCGTTTAACTGTTTCGTGAATTCTGCAATAAGATTTTCTTTATTTGGACGTGATTAATTTTTTTTAATGATTGATATATTCCTAAATATCTATAAGTATCACCTGACTCCATTGGGTTAAATGTAGCAATTTTAGTGCTATTACTTCTATTATCTATTTTTCCTTTACAAATGTGTAGTGTTTTGTATTTATCAAATCCAAAAGATAATTTTATATCCTGACTAAATAGAGTTGTAATATGAAGAAGGCCCTGAAGATCTTTTCTAGACTTTGCAAAAATTTTAACAATCGCTATTTAATTTATATCCACTTGATGACATGGTATTCAATAGATGGAAGAGTGGGTTCATAGCGAGGTAAAAATATATTAGGCTCAAGGAATCTCCCTGAAAAATGCCATTTTCAATATTAATCTCATCAGTCACAATTGTATCGTTTCCGACGGATAAATGTAGCGTACTTCTCCAATCCGCCATAGTATTTGGCAAAAAAATAATAATAGATGGATGTATTTTGTAAATTTCAAGTATCTTAATCAGCCATGAATGAAATGAGCACTATCAAATATTTTTTTATAGTCTATATATGATATATGAAGGTTTTTCTTATGAACATTAGCATATTTTATACTATTGAATCTATTATTAACTGTTCCTTACACCCTTTATGGCTTTGCCTTCATCCTTTTTGCTCTTCAGCAAGTATATTATTTAGATAATAATTTAATTTTATTTATATTTATTTATATTTATATAGATAATAAGTTAATTTTATGTGATATGTAAGCTGTAATAAGTTTGTAAATGGTTGGTAAGCAGGTGATGAGACGATATTGAAAGGGGTTTATTGTATCACGATTTTTTGAAGCATGTAAGTTACTCCTCTTGTGGAAAATTTCGGCAAAGCTTGATCATTAACAACTTTCGTAATCATATTAGCTAACGTATTATGAACTACGTAAACTTATTGTACCAGAATTTGTCAACGATTGGGTTAAGAAGATCTGCTCGGTGTCTTCCGTGAAGGGATTTTGCTTGCCATCCATTTAATTTCTGTGTCAAAGTTATAATTTTTTCGTTTTGCTGTTGCTCTTCCTCTTGTAGATTTAAAGGACTGTAATTACAATCAGATTTGACGATTACTTTATGGAGTATTGATGTTTCTGCACGATCTTGAAAGAACTTTCTGAGAGACGTTATTTGTTTATTGTGTAAGTTTTTAATATCTATAAGACCTCTTCCTCCTTCATTTTTGGGTATTGTTAACCTTTGAATACATGAACGTAGATGATGTTTTCTAAATTTAGTCATTAATGTATTGATGGTGCGCTGTAACTTTTGTAAATCTGATTGTGACCAACGTATAATGCCAAATGAATAGGTAAGTATTGGTATTACGAATGTATTTATTGCTTTTATAGTGTTTCGAGAGTTGAGGTTTGTATTAAGAATCGCAATTAATCTTTGTTTACATTTTTGACTGATCTCTATTTTAGTTTCTTTTTGATGTATTTGTCTCGTTTGCTGGTATCCTAAGTTTCTGTATCCATTATCATCATTAATTTCTCCAATTTTTTCTCCTGTTTCTAACTCATACGAATTGTGTTCCTTTTGTCCCTGTCGTATCGATTGCATTTTACATTTATCTACTCCTAGTTCCATTTGAATGTCTTTAGAAAATATTTGTATAGTATCTGCTAACTTTCTTATATCTTGAAGATTTGATGAGTAAAGCTTTATATCATCCATGTAGATCAGGTGTGACAATATGAAGTTTGTATCTTTGCATTTAATATTGTAGCCTTTTCCACTACTGTTCAGCATATCAGACAATGGGTTTATTGAGAGAGAAAACCAAAGAGGGCTCAAAGAGTCTCCTTGGAATATGCCTCTACGGATAGAAATTGATTCAGTTTCTATAGTATGACCTTCGCTATTTATTTTTAATTTTGTGGACCATTTTTGCATATTACGTTCCAAAAAAATTATTATGATAGGATTTACTTTGTACAGTTTCAATATATATAAAAGCCACGAATGTGGCACAGAATCGAAAGCCTTTTTGTAATCTATATACATAGTGTATATACGTTTTCTTTTTGTAAGCGCTTGCTTGGAAGTTACTAAATCTATGATCAGTTAATCCTTAAAGCCTTGACTGTGTCTTCGGTACCCTTTTTGTTGTTCAGCTAATATATTATTGCTATTAATATGTCTGTAAATAAGTTCTGCAATACAAGATGTAATAATTTTGTAAATAGTTTGCAAACAAGTGATTGGTCTATATTTAGCTGGGTTACGACTGTCAGAAGGATCCTTAAGTAGCATATACGTTATTCACTGTGTTAAAAATGGTGGTAATGTATTAGGTGATTTTATAAAACCATTAATGTGTTAGAGTAAGTGTATGTGTGTATTAGAAAGCTTTTTGTGTTTGTAATTATTTATTCGGTCGGTCCCAGTAGCCTTCCAATTATGTATTTTATTGATGACATATATTAACAAATTTTCATCAACTTTCAAATTCCATTAAAGGTAAAGCTATTCACTAAAGCTATTCACATACATGACTGAGTTCATCTATCCAAATATTTTGTATGTATTCAACTGGAATGGACCAAATGGATACCAAAATTTGTGTAGTTCAGCAGCAGTAGGAGGCTCACTATCCTTTACTTTATTATAGATACATTCATTGTTTTTGATATTATTTTCATGTAATTAATTATACAATTGTTTTTCGTTGGTAATGAATTGTTTATTTTGGACTCTTCTTTGTCTTCCTTGAGTGTATCTACGTATTCGGCTTGCTAGTGCACTAAGTTTTTGTTTAAGTGTATCTAAAAATTCTGTCAGTTATGTATTTTCAGTTTCATGCTGTGTATGGATTTTATAGTTAAATTTTATTTTATTGACATGAAGTTGGAAGGTACGATTTCGGTTGCCGTGGATGTATTCCGTAATTCTGCCAATTTTTATTCTAAGATCCTTAATTCTGCCTTCTAATCGTATTTGCCATCTTGGAATATTCAATGGTTCTTTCTTTTGTTCTTGATCGAATTTAATTTTAGACCCATTATCAACTGCTGCCGTAAATGCTGAACAATATAAAAGTGTATGTAGTATATGAAATTCATTATCAGTTTTTAAATATTTAGGTAGGTTTGTTAGATTAAGTTAATTTACTATTTCACTGAACTTTTTAGTACATTTTTGTTTAGATATAAATGGCCTCTTTGTTGGTGATACTTTACAAAATTCTATATAACACTACTAAACGTAGAGTCTAGGGAACATTTGTTTTCATCTGAAAGCTGACATTTTATGTTTTGATTTGTATGATTTTATAACCTAATTCTTTTCCTATCACTAAAGCTGTGCATTATATTAATATATGAATATCCTTTGATTGAATGTCTTTACAATTAAGTATTTAAAATTTTCGAGTTAAATATTTTTATTAATTCAGCAAGTTTTGGGGAATATTTTAATTTTGGTAATTTTGACCGAGTTATCGGGTCCAGCCCACAAAAGAAACTAAGTACAGTTGATAGCTTTTATTTAAATTGTTAATGTACTCATCCGTGACTTCTGTAGGTGGTAAAAAAGTTTCTATTTCGTTTTCTAATAAATACGTTAAAGATTTCGTTTGAGTAGAAGTTTGTGTTCCTTGGGTGTTAAAAGTACTTTGTGATTGGTCAATTTGAGACTGTGTAGTTAATGTACTTGAAAATACTAAATGATTCTCGGTTTGGTTGTTATCAATATTTTCCATTCTTATTTCTTCTAATTCTAATTCACATTTTACTTCTTCTTTAACTTCGTTCAGTAGTTCTTGAGGCAATAGCTTATTTCTAATTATGGTTCTCATTTGGTCTGATACTCTTTGCTCGGAAACTTTAATGTAAGGATATTTTTGACAGAATATTTCGTGTAAGCGTTGTCTATATGTAGTGAAATCTTTTTCCAACTTTGTGATTTGATAGTAAGTACGCATGATAAATATGTTAACTTCAGAACTCTATTTCATGCGTACTCTTGGTTTTCCAGCTTTGGTGGACGCATGAAAAAAGGCAATTGCCTCCTGCGTAGCACTTAAAGTTGGCACGTGTTTTATTGTATGAGTTGACGAAGGTGACGATGGCAAAGAAGGCGTATACGACTCACTGCTTGGGCTGCATGGTTCTGTGGTACTATTGGGTAGGGTGGTATGTTCGGCTGTAGTATTTTTGTCGGTGGGAGCTCGCCTGATCAACTCAAGACCGCTGACGGTTCGCATGCTGAAACACCCAGCGTCAGCTCCAGGTGTGCCCCGACGATCACCATCGGTAAGCAACCCTTTCAACTTCTTTTTTAACCGTGTCTCCATTTTGATAGGTTACCTTTGCCTTGTTGGCCGTGTAAGTTTCTTCAGTACACGTTACTGCCCCCCACGTAGCAAGATTATTATTATTAATATTATTATTATTTAATACTCCAATATTGATATAATGTAATAGTAAAATTTATCTCAGTTGATATTATATGATCCACGTCTAGTTATCAACGAAGCCAATAATTTCATACTAACATACCTCAAGTACAAAGTTATATTCAAATTACATAACAATATTTGATACATTTAAACATACAGAAGAGTACCTATGTTTGTAAAATTAATATTGAGCCTTTTATTGTAAATTTTTAGCCATTCAATACAATTAATTGGTGAAGTTAATTCATATACTCCTACGAGTACTAAAGGGATAGTAAATATTCCATTTTGAGATGCTATGCCCATGGCATCATGGGGAATAGATGAATGGGAATTCATCTGCATTCTATAGGATTGCTCTACCATCGTTAGCCCAATCCCTAGGGTTTCTAAAAACTGTAGAATATAGAGAGGTTTCTCTATGTCCGGTGTTCTTTAGGCGACTACCTTTAGGACAGAATAGAATCGCAGATGGCATCTACTATTCTGATGGATGATCCACCGGGCAGTACTCACCAGGGTTCAACGATCCACATGTGAATGGTAGCGAGGCGAGCGACCATCGGAAGAGAATAACGTATAGATTTATGACCTGGGAAACCGGATGGCAGATCTTGCAACGATGATGACGGTCTGCCTCCTGCCTCTAGAGCGAGCGCGAAACCATAGCACAGTCTACAGGCGACGATGGGCTGAATTAGGGGTCCCGTCCACCAAGGCGTCATAGTGGTATGCACAAGCAATACTACGGCGTCTCAGGTAGGTGCAGAGGATTTCCGCTGGGTTTTAGTGGATGGTATTAGTTCACTGATCAGATTTACAGTATCATGCCTGCACTTGTACAATGCGTAAATTGCATTGCTCTGCGACGAAAAAAGAGGAATAGTACAAAATATGGTAAGTTTATAAATATTTTATTTTCTCTGTGGATATATTTCTATAAGGTGATGTTCGTATATAAACAGTATTTACTTTTTAGTGCTCGCGTATATCAAATAGTTAGATAAAAATATGCTATAATAAAAATTATGTTGTATAATTACTGCTAATCTTATAAGTAGTACAAATTTTAAGAACTTTAATAAAATCTTTATTAGACCACGACACCTTTGTAATTATGTAAATTTTAGAAATATATAATTATAATTATAAATCACATAAATTATCTAACCGTTTCATTAAGCACTAATTTTCGTAACATTACAACATTTTGTGAATTTTCTTAATGATTCCATCTGCGCTTATTAATTATTAGTAGGCCGCCTCGCCTTGTACATTTATAATAGATATAAAGTTTAGGGCTCGATTGCTCAAACATCATAAATTATTGGTAAGGTTCCTAAAATTTTATTTAATTTCACGTTTTCTTTTTATGCCCTACGTAAATAGCTATAGCTGTTTAACAACTACTTTATATCTTTACATTTTTACCACCGTTTTATTGACTTGGCCTGTACATTGTGTGTATAAGGGAATCTGTGAACTCAATTTTTATTACCTTTTGACGGTCAAATTAATTTGAAATTTTGAATAATTTTATATATGTTTTATGAGGTAAACAAAGGATGAAAACAAATAAAATCACTTTGTTAAGTTATGTATAAATCCATTTGAAAAAAGTTCTAAGTGATAACAGTTCATTATCTATTCAGATCTGTGTAGTGAAAAAAAATCTCAAAGTTAAATTTGAACCTATATCTCGTATTTTAAGATACAAGCAATTTCATTACACTACTATAGTCAGTAATATCATTCATTTTTAATAGAAGTGATTAAAAAATTTATGTTTGATTAATTGTTTTATAAAATTGATGCTTAAACTTGTTTATTGCAGTTAATATTAATTTATTATGCTCTACCGTAAAGACAGCTAGGGTGAAATTTACGAGGGTCTAGCAAACATAAACCGTTTTAAGTAGTGTTAGGATTTAGTTTTGTTGATATTGTGAAGAGGGCGCTAAAAGTGCCATTTGCGGTTACCTGGGAAGGACACAGATGACGTTAGTTGTATCATATTTCATTGTTTATGTCGAATTATTTGTTTTAAATTACTGTTGGAGCGAAATACATTTTAATAGTTTAGTAATTGAAATATGTTATAGTAGAGCCAAAATAAAAGCAATAAGCAACTTTGACTTTTTGACGAGGAGGGTATTGTTTGCCATAATGGCTATAACATAGTGGAGGGGTTGGCATTCACAGAGGGACTTCAATTTCGGCTTGAATCGCCGATATATTTGGGCAAGTCTCATTCTCTTAAAAGTACAGTCAATGTGTTTTGATGCTATGGTAAGTTGAATAACTTTTTATTTCTTTGACACAAGTTTGCGCATTAATCACTAAGAAAACCCCATTTGTTGTATCACCAGTATTTGAAAACACTCCGAGAATCAGATGACCCGCACGCTCGTTTGCCTTGACTTTTCCATAAAAATAAAGAAAGAAATAGATATATAGGTATCTATAATCTTTAATAATATTTATATTAAAAAAGGTATGCAATAGGAATTATCAATACAATATATTTTTACGTTAATTTTAAATATCTTTATTTTAATTTTAAATATCTTTATATAAATTGATATGCAAGTATAGATTAATTTCGAGAAATTTACTAAAGCCTACTTAAGTCAGGCTAAAAAATTAGATCCTTGCTCATGTTTTTCTTTTGATTTGTTACTTTATATTGCTGACCTAATTTTTTATATTCTAAGTAATTTACTTTTAAAACTTTAGTTCACCACAAAATTCTTAACAGCTCGATGCTGCATTTGCTACGAATACTAATATATGTTGTTTTTCTTCCGTAAATACTGCTGGTATTTACGAATAATTCCAATTTATTCCGATTAATTGGTTGGAAACGTTCAACGTTAATATTACTAGGAATTGGGTAGCTAGGAAGAGGTGAAGTTGCTTTAGGCATTTAGGATGCACTGTAAACGATAAATTTGGGTTCTAATTATCTTAGTCTTTTTAGGGTTTGTATTCTTGGGCTTTAATTAAATGGAGAAGTTAATAAACAAAAATGTAATTTCAGTTGTCATTCGCTTAGGTTCTTTCAAAATATACTTTTATAAACCAAATGTAAATTTGAAATAGTTAAGAAAATTCTAGTTAAAAAAAGAAAAACGTTTTTAAAAACTACTTTCCCACAAGCTGCTTATAAAACTTTTATATTAAACGTATTTTTATTTGCCCAGTTCCCGTTTAAGAAGGTTATACAAGTTTATTATAGATATTTTTCTAAGAACCTTATATTTTCCATTATCAAGAAATTAATTGACCTCTAGATTTGTAAAGAAAGTAACATTAAAATCTTTTTTATGAATATTTTTAGTGATGTTAAACAGCTTTAGTTAAGTATAAAATGTTCAGTGAAATTATGAAGAGAATTAATATATTTTATCGTTCGTTCGAAGCTATGAAAATGAGAATAAGAAATTTGATTTTTAACTATCAACGTATACAATTTTAAAAATGATTAGTCAGCGTAATAATATCAATATAGACGTTTTTATTTTTAATATTTGCACGATATTTCATAATTAAGTTTTAAAGCATATACATACATATATTGTAACTTGTTCAGAGATTTCCTTTGTTAATACAGTGCAATAACGAGACTCGTGGTTTAAGCTGCAATGCCAGTTTTCCTACCTAATATAGTAAAGTACGTTATTACTAATACGCGACGATCTTCCTGTTTATCCCGCATACCGAAAATTGTCTGAGAAAACCTAATGTAACCAAGACGCTTCGTTGACTTATGTGCCAAAAATGGAAATATTACTTGTTGAGTGACAAACTCACACCACGTACTTTTTCTTACCAGAACAGAGAAATGAAAATAAATTTTAAATATAAGGATTGCCTAGTATGGGTGTCGCAACGACAAGCAATCGCAAAAACTGTTTATTGTATTCCTTGTATACCTATTACGGCCAGAGTGACCACTTATTTCTTGTATTTTAATTCATTCATCTGTTCATGTGCCCGAAGATGGCGTACGTATCCGATCTTCGCAGTGAACTCTTGCTTGCAAATACGAGTAGAGGGCACGCGAGGATCCCTCTATGTTTAGAGTCGAGGTTTTCTATTGCTAACATTTTAAATATATATATAGATTAGTTGCCTTTTGTCAAGTATCATATGGCGGTCAATACATATTTATACGTGAAGGACTAGTTTAGGTTATACGATTTTTTTCGGATTGACGATTATGAATTTGGAAAAATGTTTGTACATACGAAAATATGCGATCTAGATAACGAAAACATAAATACTTCATTATATTATATTTTATTGCATTGTATTTAAAAATTAACGTATACATATTAATTTTGTAAGTAAGAGGTTTTTATTCAAAATATTATAATCATTTAAAACACTTGTTGAGTTATTGTTATAACTGATTTAAGTATTTATCGTTTCTTTGACTTTATTTTCATACAATTTACTGGTGGTTATATCCAGCCACCGACAAAGTGAGCAGTTGTTGTTATAGACGCACAGGAATGCCAGCTTACGTCTACTCCATTTCCAGAACATAAACATTTACGCTTTTAACAATTTTGTTTGTTTTATTCGTTTTAAATTATATTAGCTACTCAAAATGCAATTAGTGTTACAAAATCCCAATAACAATAAAGAAGTTTATAAAAAGCTTTGTTAAAATGGAAAATTATTAATTTTTTACAAGTATTTATTTACATTTCTTTAATGTTAAAGAATTGATAACTATTATTATCAAAAGCCTCATCTATTAAATATTTCTAAGTTGTGGTTTATGTGAGGTCGATATTCTTACACATGGATAGTCAAAGCAAATATGTATTGTATAAGTAAACAAAATTTACCATTCCGTACAAAGAAAAACATTTTATGTATATATGTGATAGTTATCTTGATATAATAATAGTTGCTTATTCTTTTCTGAGTTAAGAAATAATTTTAAGACAAGCTTCTGTCATAGTGTATACAATTCAGTCTCTTTCATTTGATACCTATATTTGGTGGATGTTGCAAAAAATATAGTCCGCCGTTTTGTTGTCGTCGTCGTCGTCGTCAGCCAATCACAGTCCACTGCAGCACATAGGCCTCCCCAAGTTTGCGCCAAACATCCAAACGTTTTGTTGTGGCGGTTTTTTTTACATTAACTACAATGTCGATTGTATATAATTTCATTATTATCATTTAGATATAATCGGACACTGGGACATTTCCCATCTAAACCCACTGTTTAAGCTTGCAAAATTTCACAAACTAACTACCTAATACGACAGGTTAAATAAAAGTTTGTAATAAATACAAGATAATAACAGTACACTATTAGGAACAATATTTTTTGTAATACATCATTGTATACAAAATTATAGAAAACATGATTACACATAAGATACCTTAGATTATAAATAATATATTTTATATAGATTTTATACATAACATAATAGTGTAAAGTGAATATTTTATGAAGATTTCACATTTTAGTAACTGAGTATTAAGAGAGAACATGAGAGACGATAAGAAGCTTTGTAGCTTAAATCCTTCAGCAAGGAGAGCTTATAAAAAAGTAAGAATATATTTATTAAAATAAGTATGATAAAAAAAAATATTTTTTTATTACAACATCCGCACATCAATATATTTTAGTTAAATAATATGACTGTAATAAAGTCAAATTCAGCATCTGAATTTTTAGACAAAACCAATATTAAAACTTAGACTCAAAGTAATTTTAACTCTAAAGTATTGG
This sequence comes from Dryadula phaetusa, assembly GCA_032432895.1. Classification (NCBI taxonomy): domain Eukaryota; kingdom Metazoa; phylum Arthropoda; class Insecta; order Lepidoptera; family Nymphalidae; genus Dryadula; species Dryadula phaetusa. Next base: position 1,361,522 of record JAOYRS010000027.1, read on the forward strand.
TGATTAAGATATTTCATATATTCCATTTGAAATGAAAAAGCTTGTGTAAATAAATCAGATGGCAAAAAGCGAGCAAAATAGGCACAGAGGAAGCTAATAAAAGCATGGTGAATAAATATGAAATTGGTTTTTTTATTTATTATATCTATATATTTAATGTATACACGTGTACATAATATTTCTTTTTAAATATTTTTTCAAACTATTACGATATAGGACTACATTTAGGACTAATGATATGCCATTATTTTTATCGAATCAAAGAAAATACTTAGCTCGTTTATTGATAAGACTTTATAGTATCATTTTGAATAAATAAAAATTTTACTCAAAAATATTGCTAATACTCATGTACGTTTCTGTATTAAAACGCAAAATATTCTTTTAAATAGAGTTCTTAGTATTTTAGGTATTTTTTTCATTAAGCAACTTTTATATTGTCTTAGCGTACAAAAAACGCTTGCAGCCTATATTAAAAGATATGAAACCCTAATTTGTAATATTAAAGTGCTCCTAACATAATTTTATACTGCAGCTTCACGCTTTTTTTCTTTATAGCGGTATAGTTACAAAGAATTTTTATTAAGACACTCTGTCTTCACATTTTTCTCCTTATTCTCCTACCTGAAATGGAAACATTACGTGTTGACTGGTGGAAATCAACGCCGCTCAATTGTTTGTTTAATATATAGCTGCTTTAGAAGATAAATAAAAAAAAAATAGAAATAAAAAAACCCATATTCTACGTTTTAAAGTAACATATTTAAAAAACACATGTTTATTTATATGTTTGTGCTGAATAAGATAGCTATTAGTCTAAGGTTATATAGCTTTTAGCATGTTGTCAGGAAGTACCTGTATATGTTTACATATGTATTGTATATGTATTTTAATGCAAACGTGTTTATTTTCACTTGTATAAATAAATGAACTAAAATATAACATATATGCAGAACCAAATCAAAAATATAATATATATGTAGATACCTATTATTTAATTTTCATGCAATTTTATAAATAAATCTTAATACCTTCACTTATTTGCCTATAATTTCATTGTGAAAGTACAAGACCATGTAAATTTGAACATACAGAAAACAAGAGCCAAACCTTTCATATATTCCAACTTAAAGCCATTAAGCCTAAAACTGTTTTGTTCCTTTACGATTCAAGCAATGTTTAATTGTATTGTTACTGTGAATGTGAAAACAATTTCGTGAAGTAATCAAATTGTGCTTTAAACAATAAAATTAATGTTTATTTTATAAAGGTTTCATACCATTCTTATTGTAACATTATATTATTTATTTCATTATAGTTAGTATATAATAATTTTTACTATAAAATTATGTTTGTCCCGACTACGACGTACGGTAAAGGAAATTTTAATATTCAATTAAAATATTCTTAGAATGATTTTTAAATTAAAAATTTTTATTGAGAGAAGATCAACAAAAAAATATAGATTAAATTATACGAACGGAACAAACTTTATTATCTTGACGCTGGGGAAAGAGTACGAGTATTTTGTTGGCCCTGAGATGATTGAAGGCAAATAGACTGGTTCGCTCTCCGTTCAGTCTCGCCTCGTTTCACTCGTTCAAGAAATAAAATTACTCGTTATCATTATGTTAACGCTGAACTTGATTATTTTGCTCCAGATTTCGTTTTACTGTAATTTATACTGTATACTTGTATTATTTATAATATTAAATTGAAATTCTTAGCTGTTAACAATTTTCGCTTTTGATATGATTTATTAATATCTGCTGTCATTTTAAATATTATTTGTTACTAAATATTAACATTCTAACCAAATTCTAACTATTTGTGAAATAGGAGATTCTTAAATATACGAGTTGTTAGTCGCAATTTCTTCTGCCGGATTACCGTTTCTATCTTATGTAGTTTTGACTGAAAAAGTATAAATAACCTTCAAGAAAGATATAGAACCCGCGCCTCTTGGACGGTATCCAAGAGGCGCGGGTTCGAATCCCGCTGCGTTCAAATTTTTATACGTTTTTTCAAAAATGTTTTTTAAGATATAGTATATTTTTTCTCGTTTCTCTATGCGCTCCGTGACATAATTTACCTATCTATGTAGTCAGTTCAGCTATGTAGTGTGTATCTGTTAATCACTCAGTGAATACCAAAATAATATTATGCGTAGGTACTGATTGAAATATAATTTAGTATGCTATTTAATATTTTATAACTGCTTTTAGATTATATACGATGATTCAAAGTCAATAATGTTTTATAACTTTATAACTTATAATTTATCATCTTTTTTACGTGATTAATATAAACTAATGAATATTTTAACAATGTTCTAGTCACTTAATTTTATATTCTCATTAATTAGGATACCAGGTTTATACAAGCATTTGAATTAATAAAAGCGTTATATGTTCAGGCCAACCAACCGCTGCAAGCTTTTTAGCGTATAATAAGAATACTGAGTGGTTAACTTTGTTAAGTAAATTAATCAACATTTCCAAATGTCTACTTGAAATAAAAATGTTAACATATAAAATCTTCAGGAACTACAAAATTTATATTAATCCATTTACTACCTGTTGCCTGTTGCTATTAATGGAGAATTGGGCATACTTTATAAATATCAATATTTAAGACTAACCAAGAACTCTAGCATAAAATCTTTAAATAATATTGCGTATATTTTATTGATTACTTCTACATGCTTCTAAGAGAAGTCAAGAAGTTTTGAATATATTTTTTAATAATGAAATCAATTTGCGTTTTTCTACAAAATATGCTGCGTATTCATTTACACACTAATAATATGCTCATTTTGTCATTTTTATTTCAAAATGAAGAACTAATTTATTGTGTATCTTTCGTGGCTATAAATTGTTTTATAATCTCTCAAGAGGTCATTATAATACCACCTCAATGAAAATTGCCTGAATCCTCAGAGATTTTACCATTAATTTTTGCGAACCTTACAATGTTTTTTTCTACTTTAATTTTATTATATAACGGTAAGTTTGTATAAACTTTTAGTAGCTATATATTTTTTACTAAATATGTATATATATATATATATATATATATATATATATATATATATATATATATATATATATATATATATATATATATAAATATATACATAGATATATATATATATATATATTGTCATTATTGACTCCAAAAATTTACTGTGCATATTGTTGGTAGTAGGTATTTTGTGCATTTTGGTGAATCTGGAGTTAGTTATTAATATTTTTTTCCTGATTGTGGATAGTTTTACTAAACACGCTGCTCAGATGAGACTACCTTTTAAGTCAGCCAGAGAGCCCGTGTCTAAAGAGGAATTCTTTCTTATTTCCACATTCTAAAGTTGAATATATGAAAACATTGTTGTTTTCAGAGATACAGATAAAGCGTGAAGCTAAAAAAAATGTTGTTTTCATATGTTTTCGTATGTAATATTAATTTTTATAATAATATTCACAAATATTCTATTATATTCGCAAAAAACGCATCCAATTTTAATTTATTTTTAGGTTACTATTTACGATATAATGATATCCCTATAAAAGTACTACTAGTAAACCTTATGTAAGACATATTAAAATGAACAATCCGACGGTACATTATCTTTATGTAATTCTATCTGTTTAGGTAGCGCGCGCAAATATAGTTCTCAGGAAACAGAATGTTGTCCGACACACTTGACATTTATCGTTATATTGTGTGGTTATTTCAAAAAATATTAGAAATTGTAGCGTATATTCTATTCTGATGTATTGTTACCTATATTTTTGTATGGTTTCATTTTTTCATCAAAAAACAAATATTCATACTCACAAACGTTTAATAACATTATTGAAATCAAATGCTAGGCAATTAAATTTAAATGAGATTATATCTCAAGCACAATCCAGTAAAATAAACAATTGACAGCCTCCGCAAATAAACTACAATTGATAGCCTCCTCCAAATAACCAGAATTGTTAGCCTACTCCGTTTTTGGAAGTCGGATAAAAATTATAAACGGTAAATTAAATCCGCGCTTTGCTTACGTTTAGTTTCAGTACATTAGACTTTTATGTTCAGAAAAGAAACAATAAGTAATAGCGTTAAGATACGCTGCTCAATTAATTAAGTTAAGGGTAAAATATATATAAGATAAGAACATTATGTAGTCCTTAACAGTATTTAAATGTGTTAGCTATTAAATAGTAATGTTAAAAAGTTTAATATCTTTATAACAATATATTTCAATATAACATCAATAAAATTTAATAAAATTTTATCAATAAAAAGGAATTCTTTACCATTAGTACAGTATTTATATTATTCAGATGGAAATTCACTGATTTCATATAATTTTCTGTTACTAACGTTCCCGATGAAGCTAATATACACTACTCAGAGAATAAAATTTAGTCGTAATGAATTCAGTGTTTAAACAAATATTATCTACTGAAATTTCGACAACGGATCAACTTTTAACAAGGATTTCTTTAGGCTTCGGAAAATAAATAAGAAGTTCAGCTGAGTAGGGTTTGCATTCCATTTAGAGGGCACTCCATTTTAAGAGGCCCTTTGGTTCTTAAAACGAGTCAAGTCGCTAAATCAATACACAATGAAAATTTTCTGATGCAACATACTTATTTTGTAGGTATATATATCAATTGTGTACTAAAAAACGCGTTAAGTTGCCTTATATTGAACTTTTTATATTATATAAATTCAATGATTTTCAAATTATTATTATAAATATTTTTAACATATATAATTTTATATTTGAGATATATAATTTTCAACTAAATTAATATAAACTTAAATAGATGATTACATTTGGTTATCTTGTTTGCGTCGATATTACATATTTCATATATTTTTATGTATTTTATCTTTATTAATTCAAAGATTTTACTATTTTTAAAATATAGTTATACTATTACTTATGTGTGTTTATGAGAATTTTTATTTTTAGTTGACGTGTCTACGACACCGACGCGCTTACTTTCAAATAATAAAAAATAGCTAAAGTATTATCTTTGTAGTAGAGAATCGAAACGCTCACGCAAACACACATCATATAATGATTTCCTCTAAATTGCGCTACGAAGAAAACGCTTTCCTACAAAACATGAGTGCTACGAAACAAGGTAGGTATCACTAAAGACAAACATAATAAATATATTCAAAATAAAGAAAAGATATTGTTTTTTTATATTTTCCATCTCGAGTTTGGGTATATAAAGCACGGCTTTAAGTTTCGCTAGATACTATTTCTCTTACCGACGGAACGACTTCTTAATTAAATTATCTCTGGCTACTTTGCAAATTTCGAGAAATTAAAGTAAAAAGAAATAAAGAAATTTTAATGTTAAATAAAATATTATAAGACAAAAATCTACCTTTTCAAGGCCAAGTCATTCATTAAGAAATAAGCAATGTTCAAAATTCTCTAGCAAAGTAGAAAATTAAAGTTTCTACACTAGCATGGAATTGGTTTTGTGTGAATATTTCAATATACCTGAGGCAGAGATTTGCACGTTTGAACTGAAGATTTATCTTTACCTTCAGGGATTAGTATTTCAAACGTTACAAAGTACGAATAAAACATTATTATGCCTCTGGGAGTAATATTTCTCTTTGATTATATAATTAAAGTGTCTTGAATTGCCACTTTCGTCTTTTAATAAATTCATAATTTAAATTTTCTAAGTTTGGCTCTCGTAAATCAACATTACATACGTGAACAGAACTTATAGGGCACTTGGTTAAGAATATAGTAATATCAAACGAGATATCACACCAATTCTATACTAAGGTTTCAAGCGTAGCTACGAGTTACATTAAAAGTCTTGTTACTTATATAACAAGGTATTTTTTATTGTCAATGGCCCTGCCACAGGAAGATTTTTATGATGATTTGCTACTTGAAAATTGTTACTTTTAGTCTCTTTTTGCGAAAATTCGGCTTACTAGTTTACTTAATATCTTAATTTTTATTATTGTTTTTTAAATGGATTAATCGCTTATATTTTGTTGTTCGAAAATACATTTTGGAAAATCCGAAATTGGAATATTATACAGTAGTCCATGGTACACTGTAGACGGGGTCTGTCAGTTGATACAAGAAACTATCGTCATCTGTTTTTAATTACGTACTGCGCTGGCTTCATGCAGAATGAACGAAATGTATAGTCTCTGGTATTGTGGATATGAGACTTTCTAGAAGTGGGTTTCTAGGGGTGGCAGAAAAAATGGTAAAAATCAAAGATTTTATTACTTAATAACATTTTCCCCATACTTTTTAGGACCAGTTATTTATTCATTCTTATAATAATTTTAAATTGAGGTAATATTATGATTAATTACTTACTTGCATGTACGCCGAAATATTAAATTGTTTCTAAATGGGCTTTTGCATTTGCAATATTGGTACAATGACAAATAATTTCAATTATTGGGGTATTCGTAGTGTGAAGCTAATGATATATATATACTTATGTATATAGATGTGTGTGTGTTTGCATGCGCGTATCGAGCCTACTACTACAAAGATAAATAATTTCTTATTGTCAGTAAGCGCGTCGGTGTCGTAGACACGTCAACTAAAAATAAAAATTCCAAACCATAGATAAGTATTAGTATAACTATATTTTAGAAATAAAATCTTTGAATTAATAAAGACATAAAATAATAAAAGATATTGCATACTTCATATACTTCTATGTATATATATATATATATAACGCATAAGCATGCATATTAAATAATTTAATTGTATGACCGCCACGACTTTTTTTGCACTGGTGAATACGATCAGTCTAAATTTCGATGACTCGGTGCAGCATTTCGACTGGTATGGCCGCTATAGTCGCTTGAATGTTGCGTTCAAGGTCTTAAATCGTAGCTGGTTTATTGGCATACACTTGAGATTTAACATACCTCCACAAAAAATAGTCCAAGGGTGTTAAATCGCATGATCTTGGTGGCCAATTGTGAGGACCGTTGCGAGAAATAACCGACTCACTAAACTTATCACGCAATAAATCCATTGTGACGGTCGCAGTGTAGCATGTTGCATCATCTTTTTGAAAATAAATCATCCGCATCGATTCAGGAAAAAAAATCTTTCAACATGTCACGATAACGGTCGCCATTGACAGTAACAGTACGGCCTTCGTCGTTTTTGAAAAAGTAAGGGCCAATTCCACCGTACCATAATCCGCACCAAATAGTCAATTTTTCAGGATGTAATGGTGTTTCATGAACCACTTTTGGATTTGACTCACTCCAGTAACGACAATTCTGTTTGTTCACATAACCATTGAGCCAAAAGTGAGCCTCATCTGAAAAGATGATTTTCCTATGAAATTCTGTGTCCGTTTCCATCATTTCAAGCGCCCAATCAGCAAATTCACAACGTAATCGATGGTCTGCTGGCTTGAGTTCTTGTGCCAACACAATATTGTATGGATGGAGGCCAAGATCCATACGTAAAATTCGCCAGGTTGTCATTCTGGATACCATTCTGGATTCTGGAGCCCAATTCTTGTGCACGTCGTGGAATGGAAACATTTTGATTTTCTTCGACACTGGCGGCAATATTTTCTTCACTACGGCCTGTCCGTAGTCGCGTTGGTCGTCTATTATCGCGCAAAGAATATTCACTTTCCAGTTTTTGGATTATGCGACGTATAGCGAGCTCAGACGGTGCACCATGACGACCATATTTAGCACGAAATGCTCATTGAGTAGAGACAATACTTCTCGAATTTGGATAGAAATATTGGATAATTTTCAAACGTTAAGATAACGTGAACTTGTTCATGATTAAATGGCAAACATTACTGACACAAAACAACACAAATGTCAAATGTTAAACAACCAAGATGGCGGCTGTGAGCTATCAAAATCCTATCATCCCTATTGGGAAACACTGTACATACATATACCTACATGCTATGATACAAGTTCTTCTCTGTTTTCCGTGTAAAGTCTAACGTTATTTTATCTAGGCTCTTTTGTTTAAAATAATACAACAAGGAAGCTAGTTTAAAAGACTAAACGATATTTATATAATATTTTTTAAATTTTCATTTGCTATGAAGTAATCGAGGTAGTCAGAAAATTACGATCCATTGCCCTTAAGATCTCCCACTGCACTACGATGGCGTCTAGTAACAATAATTATTTAATATGTAAGCATTGTCTCATTCGTCGCGACCTCACGTGTAATATAGCCATTATTGCGGCACGTACGAATACAAGCACCAAATATTGCAATTGAGGAAGAAGTTATGCAGCAAATATGAAATTCAAAATTCATTTCGCAATTAAACTTATTTTGTGTAACCTTACACAAAATAATGAATTGAATAAAAAAATCATATTTTTTTGTACTTTTTTTGTATGTAAATCTACAATATGGTAAAATTTATTTATTATATATTTTCTTTGAATGGGTTCCACTAGGGCAAACATAATGTTGTGATACATTTCCTTTGTTTATAATGTCTTACTGTTTGGGACGCTTTTATATAATTGTGCTACTTAACAAAATACTAAATAATAACATTTTTATTTCTTTAATTTCCTTTGTTCTGTCGTAACTTAAAATACGTAAGTATTTTTATACAATTTTGTAATTGGCAAAGTTACCCGAGGGTCGGATCCTTTAGTGAAGGATCTCGCTGGATTGTAAATGATTCATAATTCAATGATATATGGAGACTAGATAGAAGTTTTGATAAATTATGTATTTCAAATTGAGATATTAATATCAATAGACCCTCCTAACCCTTTGTGTTTGTAATAAATGGTAATATTGATTAATATAGCTAAGCGTTAACTTCCAAATGAATAAATACCTTCTAAATTGAATTGTTTGTCCAGTTTACCTTCAATCAGTTACAATTATATTAATTAAAACTTGTCATCAAAAATAAGTTAATGCTAATATTTTCGTTGTAAATTTGAGTTCAACAGAAGTAAAGTTTTATAGCGAAATATTTATTAAATTTTATATTTAGGCAATTATTTGTTAAAATAATTTATTATTTTAACAAATAATTAATTTTTTTTAAAGGAGTCGAAGATGAAAGAGGATGGAAGAGGATCGAAGAATTGCTCGTAGCGACCCCTGCCAGCCTTACATAACTATGACAGTTATGTAAGGCTGCAACATTCCATTTACAACGAGCACCAGGGCGCATAATGCTAGAGCGTCCCCCTGAAGCGTCGCGCACCGGTACGCCCCGGCTGATGTGAGAAGTGGAGACGAACGCGGCGTTGGGGACCGCGACCTAGCACGCCGTGCCCGAGACAGTGGAAAGTGGAGGACGAAGCTACAAATAGCTACGTGGAGTGTAAGAGGAAGGATGCAACAGAAGATGAATGAAATTTTAGATGGGATGGATGAAAGAGATCTGAACGTTATCTGTGTGACTGTGACCAAAAGAAACTTCAATAGAAGGGCACAATCAATTTACTGGGCAATCGAGTCGCCTTCTAGACTGGAGTTTCAGAAGGTGAATGAGGATGTCAAGGTGTAGGTATGTTATTGTCCTCTCAGTTGATGAGTGCAAAGGTAGAATATAAGACGATCAATCCGAAGCCCCTCTGGGTTCGGTACAAACTGGGAATAACAAGAATATTCTTGTCAGCGGCGCATGCGCCAGTATCCTCAGCTCTAAGTGAACTAGAGGAGTTCTGGGAGAGTGTAAGAAAAGTTCTAGGTAGGACAAGAAGGAATGAAAAACTATAAATATATTAGTATGAAGGAATTTGAATGGATAGAATGGATGGATCTTTTGTGGTACACAAAAGATGGCTACGATCGTGTGCTAGGCAAGGATGGTGATAGAAGAGTAAATGAGGCTGTTAGGCTCATATTGGAATTATGTAAGGGCAAGAATTTGTTTGTGGCAAACACGACGATTGACCACAAAAAAATTCACATGTATACATGGGAAGAGAAAAGCATGATTGATTTATTCCTAGTGGATCAGCGTATTCGTAACCAAGTTATGGACACGCATGTGTTTATGGGTGCCGACTTGGGAACAGATCACTATCTAGTTGTTGATAGAATAAGGGGTCTGTTTGCAAACTGATGCAGCCGCATAAGGTGTAGCAGAAGAAGCTGGAAGTTTCAAGATCCACCGCTGTCTAGCTTCTTGGAAACCTTTTCTTCATATTAGAGAGGAATATAAAGAAAAGGTTTCCAAGAAGCTAGACAACTGTGAAACATGAAATGAGAATGTTAAATCATGCTGGCAGAATTTTAGTAATTGTATGATTGAAGCTGCAACTGAGGTATATGGCGTTGGGAAATGAAGCTTTTGTAAAAAGCGTGAGGAATAGTGGGATGATGAAGTAAAAGATGAAGTAGAAAGAAAGAAGAAAGTATGGCGGGACTATAATAATATATAAGTAAAAGCAAAAGTATGAGTGAGATTAAGAAGAAAGAATATAAGATGCAAAAGCACCTGGTGAAAGCACTAATAAATATGAAGCGTGGAAAGTCAGTGAATGAAAGAGATGAGATATCGTCAATCTCTTCCAGGAAAACACGAAGCTTTTCTGGCGAGAAGTTAGTGATTCTCGGCGTTGTTCGTCAACTTGTAGACGGCAAGAACACACTATTGCAGCGATGGGCAGAGTTCTACAAGGAGATGTATAAATGTGATGACGCCTCTGTCCAAAGTTACTGCAATATTCTGAGTCTGATGTAGAAGACGGCGAAATCAGTATGAAAGAAGTAAAGAGTGCTATACAAAGTCTGAAATGTGGTAAGACGGTGCGAGCATATGGAGTTATTGCAGAGATGATTAAATATAGTAGGCCGTGCATCTAGGATTTGTTCATTTTTCCATGCAATTTATGCTGGAAACCAGAAGAGGTCCCGGTTGATTGGCGAGACGCAGTTATCGTGCCTTTGTATAAAGGCAAAGGTTCACAGATGTTTGATTAACTCGGGCAGTAAAATTTATTCTAAAATCCTAGCGAGAAGAATGCAAGACATATCCCAAAGGCTGTGTCTCCCACACAGCCTTTCGGATATGGAGCCCAAGTACTATTTAGACCTAGAAGAGGGTACATGGATCAGATCTTTTCTCTCCGCATAGTCACGGAAACGTTTCTGGCTGTAAACCAGAAAACTTTCTTTGCTTTTATGGACTTAGAACAAGCATTTGATAGGTTTGTGATAAAATAATTATTAAGTTGTCTTCTAGGTGTGAAACAAAGTGAAATAGTAGTGAAAGTAGTTGATTTGACGGTTAATTTCCTGTTGTACGCAGATGATCATAATATATCCAAATGCGAGTTATTGGTCACCATTTTAAATGAAGGATGTATAAGTAATGATCTAAACCTGAATGCAAGTAAAACTAAAATTCTAGTATTTGAAAAAGATGAAGAAAGAACAGAATGCAAGATTGGGGTATATAGAAAGGTTTTAGAACAAATGAATAAGGCGGTATATATGAGAAATATGTTTAGTAGAGATGGAAGATACGAAATGGTTGTGGAAAGGCTTATTGCTGTCGGTTACAAGGTTAACGGTGCTCTGGTTGCATTGACGCGATGGTAAAACGTCAACGTATCTGCACGTCTTGCCGTTCACAATTCATGCGATCTCTACGTCACATATGCGGAGTTAGATTAGCTGGCTATATATGCCAGGAGCGAGGAGATACGCTGAATGGCAGGCGTAGTGGGCGTAAGTTGGGGGAGACCTCGGTTGTTCTTTGAAATCACAGTACCAATGATTCTGGAGGAAGGTCACGTTAAAAGCATGAGTACCCCCCGAAGGGCATGTATGCAGAAAGTTGATGACTGTGGACGAGGCGAAAGAGTTATGAAGAAACTGTAGCGTTCGGCGCTCCGTCCCCTCTAATTACCCCGCAAGGGATAAGTCGTGAAGCTAAAAAAAACTATAGGAAATAAATAATATTCCACTTATTTAAAAAAAAGTAATGGTTAAACGTTACTAACAAAATAGATTATATTTATTGATACATTAATAATTGCATTTATCTGATTCTTTTAAAAATTAAAATTATAAAGTATCAATCTTTACATGCACAAATACACACACACATACACACACACACGCACGCGCATTAACACATTCACATATATACACACGCGCACAAATCTATTTTAATGGTCGTTTGTCATTTATTTCTATCTAATCGTATATTTTATCACCTGCACAGAAATGGCAATTAAGACTATTTGCGTTTATCGGAAATGCAATTACCTTAATAGTTTGGAGGACTTCAGTTTATATTATACGAAAAATAAAAAAATATTCACGTACAAAACAAAGAAATTATTAGTAAAGTTTATTTTATTTTGAGAACACTATAATTTATTATATTATTCTTTCTTATGAAAATATCTTTATAAAAATGCTATTATGTTTTATTCAAGAAATATGTTTATCACATGATGGTTGTCGATTCGAATCAACAATTATTCTGGTGTTAGTTCATAGCGGATGTCGGGTGGTGCAGTAATATTCTAGAAAGTTACAGAGGAATATACTGGGGAGGTCTTGTCCAACCGTGTTGTCCGCCACAGCGTCGCTGGGGAGCGACACACGATTGCCGTCTTCCGGACTAATCTGGCCAGAGGATGGCCAGCTTGGGTAAACTGATCACCTAATCCCTTGGCTTGACTTAGCGTACGCTGGTATCTGGCACCCTTAACTATGCGACGTGATTCGCAGCTCCTCAGTGCCGGACTAACAGAAAAATGGGATTGCTGTCGTCCGGCAAGTACCGCATGTGAAACGCCGTTAAGATCTTAATAGATATACGTACTCCCTAAGCCTTATAAAAATTATGTTTCAAACGAGACATGAAAATTTTGGTACAATATACTATTTCGGTCTAGCTTATGTTACTTCGGTCAACTATATGATAGAGATACAATTTTAAATTAATAATTTAAACATTGGTATAATATTTTAAAAAGATTAGAAATTATTTAAACAAAATACTAACCTAATTTTGTTTGGATAATTTAACTGGTAACTTTGATCTAACCTAAAATTAGGTATGTGATACGAAAATTTCATATTGTCCGTCGATCTCGACTTTTTCTATTTTTAAGTAAATCGAGTGCCAAAATGTAGATCAGAATAACGTTGGAAGATTTTCATACATTGACTGATTCATATGTAGACACATGGAAACAAATAAAAAAGCATGTTAGAGTCAAATTTAAAATTTATTCAAAATAAGAATTCAGATTTACTAACGTTTGACTAAAGTTATTAATTTTACAAATTCAATAATAATTATAAAATACCTTATAGTAAATAGTACTTAATATAATAATAAAAATGAATAAACCATGTTTTTCATGGAAATTAGACATTAAATTCTTACATACACCACTCTTTCTCTACATAATATGACCGAGGAAAATATAAATTGTTTGTCAACTGTTGAAATTATAATTCATATAAAAATTGTAATTATAAAGACTGCTCAATTACGAGTAGTTAAATTAGGTGTATAAATTCTAAAACCTGGTTCACCTATCTGGCGCGGTCAGTGCAATTAGTTACTGTCAACTGATAAATGGGACAGTGCGATTTAGATATGGTAAACAAATGGTAGAAACCCGTGGTGGCACAGTGGGACAGAGTCTGACTGTAAACGCGATCGGTTGTGGGATCAATCCCCACTCTGGGGAGTGATTTATGAGGGAGGATTATATTTAAATTATTTTCATTTCCTCGCTCTGGTAAAGATAAAGTGCGGCATTAAGTTCCACCATTCAATACGCAATGTCTTGAATTCAGTGGAAAGTGAAGTTCGGAGTGTTTTGACACTAGGTACACTCTGTCTACCTTGTTATGCGGGATAAAAGCGTAGGGCTAAAAAAATAAAAAACAAATGGCGAATTATTTTTATATTCTAGATTGTCACAATGTATAAAAAGTAACGCGAGAACAATTTTCTATCCAAAATTATAAAATATATCTATGTTGTGCATACGCATATTATATAGACAATGTCAGGGGGAAACATTCTTAATTTTCCCCCTGACATTGTCATTTCAGGTGAGCTAGGAATCTCTAGCAATTCTCCCCATTCTTCAGAGCGTCGAATTTCTACAATATTATCATTTTCTTCTTCATTTAGTTTACAATTGCTGGCTCTATGATTTGTCATTGTTAATTCATCTTTCAAGTTTATTATTTCCTAACTCTGAATAATATCATCATTATCATTTTTAGCTTCATCAGCATTATTCAATTATATCTGAGAAAAAATGACGTCTAACAGTATGTACTCAGTAACTTGATGAAACATCCTTATTTATTATTTGTCCAGGTAGCCATTTTGAACATCATTATATTTTCTGTTCATGGCTTTCTGCCCATTATTTTTCTCTATATTTTTTTTATTGGCATTATGAGATTGATTTCTATTTCTTATAAAGTAAATAATCTGGGTGGTTCATCAAAAGATGCGAAGGACTTTTATTTGTGCTTGTACATGGTGCACCTCTTAGTCCAAGCAATATGTTTGGTATTTTAATCAGTCAAAACAAAACTTTAGTCTATCAATGTAATAGCCCCTAATATCTTGTTTTGGATGAAATTCACCAAATTTCACTGATTTATGAACCATTTTTCACAAATTTATCGTCGTCGACAATAGGGATATTGTATTTAAATTGTACAATATTTTATGTCTAAACATTTATTGAGCTTGGTAGTGAGACAGTAAGTGTCAAAATAATTTTTTTATTATTAAAGTATCCACTTGATGTAACCTTATTCCATAAAAAGTTTCCTTATTTCGTAAATAGTTGATTTAATATACAACAAGCACTTTTACAAAATAACAAAATATCTAGATACTAGTAATGGTTTCTCAATTATCTAATTTTAGTCATTATTTTTACACTCAATTAATTCAATATTTTAAATTAAATTAAATTATTGAATTTTTAAATTATTATGTGTTATAATACATTCTTAAGCCTTAGGCTTCCTAAATTAATTTTTTAGAGTCACTAAGAAAAAAAGATTATTTTAATAAATAAATGATTTCCCAATTTATGATAAGATTTTTTAAAGGTTTACGTTAACAACAAGTTCTCACTTTATTCTGCATTACTAAGTAGTCAAAGGAAACCTAGTTTCAAAATATTACATACACATAAGTGTACACTAGCTATGTACATATTTCAGACATTTCCTTCCATATATAGTTCTTTTTTTCAATATGTCTTAACTTTTTAAAATGGCTGCTGTTTAAAAAAATAACTAACTAAATATTATCCATCCGTATAAATTTGACTAATGCCATACATTTTCTGTTTTTATAAGTTCTTCTAAATGTACACTATCTCTGAAAGTCAATAAAACTACAAACGCTTTATTTACATGCCAGCGAAAATGTATTAAGTAAACACGGTAAGCCAGCGACGGTCAGAGTTCAGATTTTATTTGAACTACATAACAGCATAAATTCAGTAGAAAATTGAAACATTGCAAATATGTGCTTTTGTCAGAAATATGTAGCTTTATTTGACAAAGTATATAATTTTTAACTTAAGTAACAGTTCATGGCCATCCAGTTAATTATTTCTAAGAAAAATAAAATATTAGCTACGTAATTAAAAACATTAATATTAAAACATTAATATTATTTTGTAAAGGTAATATGCGTAATGGATAGTTTATGACGGCTAAATGAAAAATGAAATATTTTGTATTTGTTCAACCTTACACCTTTCGATGTGTGTAGGTGTTTACATGTATATATATATATATCATCATACTATGGTGCGCAAAACCGCTGCGATGCGTCACCACGCCTAAGGACGGCTTTGCTCGAATCCATCGTAAATTCGATCTTTGTAAAAAGTATTTGAATATACAATATTGCTTTATTTCATGAAGATGAAGTGTAAAGTTAAAGACTATTGTGTTTCAATTAATTTAAATAAAACACGAAGTGCGTGAAAGACAATTTATTACATTTACAGAGAATGCCACAAATGGCATAACATTTACCTATAGTAATAAATATAAGAAATTTACAAATTGAAATTCTGTTACTTTGTGAATAATATTATTTGTGACTGTTTCAGCTAAAATAGATATTGATTAATATTTACAAAAGTCAGAAGAATCCCATATTCGACACGCACTCGTAAATACTGAGTATATTAAACACACGCCGATATAAAACAGCGTCGTTGTGTTTTATGTGTTGTTTATAAACTTTGTTTGATTACATTCCACATAGTTTTGATATTTTATCTTAATTTTCATACGTTTGAGCTTTGAATGTTTATGAGAAATAATAAATAATAATAGTTTTAAAATATTTTTGGTTAGGTATATGCATTACGTATTAGGAGTTAAATCAGTGCTTTATTTTTTCTTATTTAAAATAATTTTGTTTACTAGTTAATAAGATTTATTTTTAAAGTATAGTAAGAAAACCAAATCGAAAGATGAATTAAAAGTATAAAAACTGAATTTATAATTCAAAATATTTATCAAAAATCGTAAAGTTCAAACCCAATGTAAGTAATTATCAATTGCCACATAATAAAGAGCAAACCGAAGAAAAGCAAACCGAAGTAAGGTATTTTATTACAATCATTAACACTTCCTAGTAGATTTTAAATAAACAATACTCATATACGTCAAGACAAGTCCCAATAGAGCCACCACGGTGTTATATTAATTACAACATAAAACAGAGTGACTAAAAAGGAGGTTCTATTTTTTTTATTACTATGCGTATACAATGTTATGCTAAAATCACTTATGGGGACAATTTGTATATATGTATGGTAAAAATTTTACTTTTGTACATCGTAACTGTTTCTTATTGAATTAATTTTATTACAAGAAGCCCTTTTATAAATTTTAGTTTTACTTTATCTATATGCTTTTATCCTATAGGCTATTTTTCCTTACAACCTGTCAGCGTAACTATAGCTTTGTAACAACAGTGAGCTTTTCTTACAATTTTTTTCTGTACTATAAAGATAAAATTTTGTATAGTATGCCCATATGTACAACAATATAAAACCTTATTCGAGTAACTTTACAGCTTAAGCGAATACCCTAAAAACACCCTCTTAGCGATATTAGAAAAGTTTGATACGCTATTGAACACTGAAACAGACTTTATAAATACGATATTTGCCTAAAAAGGATACATGATGTTATCGCTTTTGTGTACCTCAAACGAAAAACTAAATATCAATAGAGATATTTAAGAGTAAATTTTGTAAGGAAAGCTTTAAATTTCTTAAATGCCCATGTTTTTGTATAGAAAATATCTCAAATTTCCATTTCGGCTGGTCGAGGCGTCAACAGCATCTGTCGCGCCGCGTCGTCCCTTTCCACCTTTGTCAATGATTTGGGCCGCGTGGTATATTTAAATAGACCTGGTAACACAGTGCACTGTATTAATTTCGGCTCCTCAACTCATAATGAAATTTGTGTCTTAACAAAAGATTTTATTTGTAAGCCTCGCTATTGGTAAGCGTGAAACTGCTAGTTTTAATAAAACACCTATATACGCTATATTTCGTTTGTTTCGGGTGGCGAAAAGCAACTCTGCATTTCTCTTACCAGAGCAAGAAAGTGACGATAATTTAAATATTATATTATCATCCTCCGAGTAGGAATCGAACCCACAACCGATCGCGTTTACAGTCAGATGCTGATTCTACTTTCTATAGATACGCTATAATTGCCTTAAATAGTTCCACTTCTTAAATATTATTTAAACAAAGGGTATCTTTAAAAGGTTCTTTGTACCTCAACTATGTATACGAGAAAGTAAATGTTAGTAGGTAATAATAAAAAACTAAGATTTATAGTACACATATAGCAGTGTTTAATTAAGAGTTATTAGGCTTTATTAAAAAAAGGTTAAGGTCACTTTTATGATACGTCGGAACTGATCCTTGAGTGGCTATTAAATACAATTGTGGCCAACGTTTAACCCCTAAAGAACTAATAGCCTATGCCATAAATTTTACGACCAGCGCTATATAATTATTGCCAATGTCCACAGAAGTCTGACAAAGAGCTCCGTTTCTTACTTCTATCTTTTAGGGGTGATATTTTACGAGTTGTGCACGTAGTCTCAATGTCGAACAGAAAGCAGTCTATTGACATTAGATAGTTGCTGACTACCCTGCTTGGAATAAAAGAGTTATATCATTTCGATATAGTTCTTTATATCACTACTTTTATTAAAATTTCATAAGTCTTGTTAAAACTCATTATTTTTTTAATAAATCCAATATACTTCACTTTCAAGTGACGGCAAAGAAACATTTATTTTTCCTTCAACAAACAGCACTTATTAAAATTTATAGCTAAAACTGTAATACGGAGAATGTTTTGTTACATATACAAATTATTTCTACATTTATTATTTTGTTCTGGTAGAATGAAAAATATAATACAGTATTTGTCATATAAATAAAATATAAATATGTTACACATTTTGATGTGTCAATAGAATATGACAGAAAACAATGGAATGTAAATCTTTATTGGAAATAAATAAACAGTGTATTTTCCACAAAACGGGGCACAAAGTTTCATCCACCATATCAAAAAATTATCAAAATGATGTATTCTTTATAACATAAATGCTTTATAAAACAGACCACGGCTATTTGCAGTCAGCATGAGTATTTTATTTGTAATGAGCGTAATTGTTTTTTACACGGTCGACGCACAGACGTTTAGCAGCTAGACACTGGTGGTTATATCCTACGAAATAAAATCAACCCTTAAACACAAGTCTTATATCGTCATAAAATAGCCCACAGGAAACTAACTGCTTATCATCTCACTATGTTCTTCCGCATTGAGCATGCAAATGTCTATGTAAAATTTGACTGTCGCAGATTTAAAATCTTTTTGATTAAAATGATTGTCTCTCGCACCTCAATACGAATACTTAATTACAAAAAATATTAACAATTAAATATAATATTATAAAATATTAACATATTATTATCTTCAGCTGCAAGCCCTAACAGCTTCATATCGATTTCTAAAAAACGACGTACACACATACATCCTTAGAAAACCAAACATCTTTATTTATTCATAAATATTCAATAAAAAAATATATAAATAAATATTTTAGAGAAATATAAAACCGACTTCAAATAATGTGAACTGAAAAATAGAGAAACAATTATTAAACAAAAATATAGCTCTCGCGTTCAAGTTTTTCTCGTTTCTCTTTTTTTGTGTCCCATTGTATGAACGTATATATATAGTCGAATTGATCACTCAACATAGAATCACAATACATAGAAAAATGAAGATATCGAGTGGACAATTTATCTTTATTTATTCATAAATAAAAAAAATATATAAATAAATATTTGAGAGAAATATAAAACCAACTTCAAATAATATGCACTGAAAAGTAGCAAAACAATTATTAAACAAAAATGTAGCTCTCGCGTCCACGTTTTTCTCGTTTCTCTTTTTTTGTGTCCCATTGTATGAACGTATATAGTCGAATTGATAACTATCTCCTTTTTTAAGCCAGATTCATAAAACTTAGAAAAATGAAGATTTCGAGAGGACAAGTTTTATCCGTAAAGTTAAATCGTCTAATATTTTGTAAAATTCTAAATGATGCTGACAGAGAAATCACAGTCGCCTTTTTTTCAGGAAAACGCCACTGACTTCGAATCTTGAGTTCTTTAAAGCCAATTCAAACTATTAGTGAAGTCAATGTTTCGGCACAGTACCGTGATAATTATTCTTTCATACATTAACTACGAGTTTTAAACGTATCCCTGTCAGTTAGTAATAACACAGTACTCTCAGTAATTAAGCTAATTTAAGCGGAGCAAAATATTTATATACTGAAGTATAATAGTGTTGTTATCGTAGGCGAAGCCGCGAGCAGCCCGCTAGTATGTATATAAATTTTTATAAAAAAGGATATTTTACTTAATATGATTCCTGTGTTTTATTTTGTACCTTTATTACTTGTCTACTGTGTGACATATAAAAATTTGAAATTTATACTGAACTAAAAATTTTGAACACAGCTGTTATCCTCCTGGGCGCGTTAGTCATAGTGAGTTAAGCCAAACATTTTTGTTCATTATAAATTTTTGATACAACCAAATTTTTACTTTAGGCATTTGTGTGTATATATATATATATATATATATATATATATATATATATATATATATATATATATATTTAAAAAAAACATTCCTCCAAGAGTTCAAGATAAGTCTGCCACCTTTAACCTAAAACAAAATAAATAAATAGAAATATTAACATAAAATAAAATTAAGTTAATCGTAATATTTTACAAATATTTAGTTTATAATTTGATATATTTATATTACATTTAATATGTTAATACTTAAATGTACGTAGGGGAGACACCAAATACACATATTATAAGCAATTTACATTTATGGAATGTGGAAAGTCGTAGAGAGGAAGACGGAGCTTAGGATTATCTAAAGGGATATGGGAAACATTTCCTTCGTCTCTTGGGTCTCTATGTCTTAGTCAATAAATTATCTTGACAGTAGCGTGAAGCCGTTTTTTATTGAAAATAATAAAGTATATTAGCTATATATGCTAGTATGCTATGTATTTAAAATAGAAAAACGTAACTAATATTTTCAGATTTTTTTGTTTTACTAAAACTTTTTATGCAATGTTGCTATAAATCTATAATTGACTTATTTTACATTATTTCAAGAGTATTTCATAAATATTGATTACATTTCTTGATTAAAAAATTGCGTGAAAACAAAAATTTGTTTATGGTAACTATAGGAAAACATCTATTATTTTTTTATTTAAGAGAAAAATAGTTTCATTTTATTTAATATGTTTTGCAATAAAGGTTTATTCATCAATTTACTCCTAGGCCACGCTAGCGCGGCACGTCTTGCGTTAACGATGAGCGGTAGAAACAATAACACGAGACAAAAGCGAAGGATTACACGTAGTGCGCTACAAGCGATTGTAACTATCAGCGGAGATTGTACGTTATCGCGTGTTTTGTGGATTCTTCAAATGGTGTTGATTTTAGTAGTAAAAGTCATTTTTAGTTAAATTATATTTATAAGTGGACGCAAATTATAGTAACAAAAGATCATATCTCTAGATCGCTGCCGTAGTAGTACCGTAGTAGTCCCGCGGCAAATAAACCTTCTAAATTCCGCTCGGAAACTCAGTTCGCCTCCGCTCCTCACAGTCGCGTTATTAGTGTCGCCAACGCCTTAATTAAATCAAAGTATATTATTACTTATAAAATTCTAGTTTTTGAATTATCCTAATTAAATACTTGCGGTTTATAAAATTAAAAAAAAAGAGGTACAATGTTGTAACTCTGACTATTGCTTTCAAAAAAGTATATAGAATTTTATATAAAAAGATTAATTTCCTTTCCAACATTTCATCTAAAATGTTCGTTAAATTGTTAATTCTCGTGCCTATTTAATAATAAGAAATGGCAAATTTGAGTTATTCATATATTTTATATAGATAGATTAAATACAGTATTATCACTGCCTATATAAAATCATATTCAGTGAAACATTTAGTTTTTTTAAAAAGTAAAGAGAACAAAAAACAAATTACTTAACAAAATAAAATATTTCAACATACTAACATTGATTACATTACGTCTGCCAGCTAAATCGATATAGTAAATCGATCGAATGTTTTATAACTGGCGATTGCCTGCACGCGGGTGCCCCTGATGTATACTTTACAACATTTTACAATGTTTGCTTACTAGAAAGCTATTTAATCCATCGTTTTATCCAAATTTATTACTTGGATCAGGTTATATCTTAATTTTTCTAAGTAAATCATAATATCGTTCACACGATGATATTTTAACGTTTATTATACATAATAAATATTTCAAAATATTTTATCAAAATAATATGTAAATGAATCCTTTATGCTTTCGGTTTAAACTGTAGTTTAAAATATTTGTACCTGTACTACATAATCGGTATACACGTCATACAATTAGTTAATTTTGTTCGGTGGCGTATTCACTGTTTGATTTATCTTAATAAAATAAACTTCACAATTAATTATCGTTTCCTGGTAATATCATAACTTTTTACCCATTAAAATACTGCTTGAACTTAAATTTTTAATATTACCTAATATTCTCTCTAAGGTTTCAATAGTAATGTCAAATGTAATTACAATCTGTATGATAAATATTAAACGGATAAGCAGTGGAACTTAAATAATTATAAATAAGTAGGCATAAAAATTTAATTCTCACCCATACGTATGTAGAAATGTTCAGGTACTGAGTACCTTTTACATCACTACATAATTATAAACAGCATTGACAAAGAGATAAATTAGTATTACATAAAAAATTATATAGGTACATTATTTGTAATCTAATTTTCCTTTTTAAGGTGGAAATACCAGTTTTTAGTACCTACTTTTTATTTTACATGTTCATGAAAACAACTTATAAAATCAATTTTATTTTAGTTGCCAGCAGCTCGGTGGCTTTATGACCCTTGCTGTATTAATTTTTTTGCCACCCGTTATCTTAAAAATTTGTCCCATAATTTTACTGCTTTCACTGCTAATGTTTCAGAACTTTAACTCAACGCTTGATAGCGTAAGATTCTCCATAAAAAATTTCAAACAACAAAATACGACTGTATTTTTTTATAATTTTTTTTTGAAATATCCTTATGGAATATGTGGTACAGTAAATCACTCCCTTTCATTTAAAATTTTTCAGCATGTGCGATTCGATAAAAAATTAATGGGTCAAGTTAAACTAATTATTCTGATTAATTGGATGTGGCGTGGATCTCGTGAATTCCAATTCTTGAAATAGAAAGCGCTGCTCGCATTCAGGGTTCTCAACATCAATTGATGATTGATTGTGATTGAAGATGGGCTCATTTTAAAAATACTACCGAGAGTTATGATTTATAAATCCCACAAAATGCTTCACAAATTTTCGACTAGCTTGCTATAATATTTATAGTGCGCTCTATTTTGCTCATCGATGGTTCGTGTTTAAATTATTAAAAATATAAATATTAAATGTAATAAATTTTTCGATATCCACTAAAGTTGCGTTAACTGATTTATTACGTCTAAAATTTACTGTTGATATTTCTTGATTTAAAATACCCTGAGATATATTTAAGATATGTATTTTAAAGTAGCTGCTTAAATATTTACAAAGGAATTATTATTAAAGTTATATAACTAACTCAATATTTAAAGTAGTTCGTATGTTTTTTTTTAAATTTAGCTTTTTTTACTGTTAAACAATGAAAAAAATGCCTACACATGACAACATAGCAATGTATATTTTTATTTTCTATTTTATATTACATATGATAGTGAATGTTGGTTACCTGGGCTTTCAGCATGAGGAGCGGCAAGGTCTGGAGACCCAGTGCAGCAGTACGGACTTCGTCGCCGATAGAGTCGCACGTTTCCGCGCGTATCCCGTCGCGTTCACCCAAAACACGAAATTACAAGTGATGCCAATGTTTTCCAAGATATACACCATTCATCCTTAAACTTTGTCAAGATCATTAATCATGCTGGAACAATTGGTAAGTCTCATATATTATAATACCCACAGTCTCTTAAAAGACGTGTATTAAAATTTATATACAATACAAAATGAAATAAATGATAATTTTGACTTAAGCAATATTTATATAATTATTAATATTGTTAATATATAGTTATATAGATAATAATTTAGTAAACACTAAGTAGATTAAATAAAATATTCTTGATATTATTTACAAAAAATCTTCTGAAATAATGAGAATTTATGCTACAATTGTAAACGAAAACGATATATTCTGTGGTGAGCCACAGAATAGTACAGTAATAATAAATTCAAAACAATTTAACTGTAACATTTATATATGAATTTTAAAATAAGTCGTGATTACTTTGATGTTCATTTATTGTTAGACTGAACCTTGAATAACAAACACCTAGGCGATACATAATTGTATTGCCTAGGTATTATGTTTACTTACCTAATACGGGCAATATAAAAACTTCTAATGGTTTCAAGCATTTACTGAAACCGATTACATGACAATAGCTTTCTTTTGTTATGTACAGACTTTTTATTATGGAGTCATTAACAAAAAATTGTGAAGATCTAAAGTAACCTTTTGTTTGCGTTATCGCCTCCAGCATTTTATTGTCTCTTATAATAAAGTCTATATAACTTCTTTGAATATATAGCCAAATTTCCATCCGCCCTTTACCTCGATCTCATTTCAATTTGCCTATCCTTATTGTTTTATGTTTAAGGCGAAATTGAAACTCTTAGCAAATGCAAACACTAGTCAATCTTTTCTTTATATTTGCTAAACCCATGTCATATGTTGATAAAAAGTCGTGGGGTATCTAATTGCAACTAAACTTTTTTAAAATTAATATAATTATATATGAAATATATTTGAATCGGACTTAGCTTATGTTCTAATATGTATTG
The DNA here is from genome assembly GCA_032432895.1 of Dryadula phaetusa. NCBI lineage: Eukaryota > Metazoa > Arthropoda > Insecta > Lepidoptera > Nymphalidae > Dryadula > Dryadula phaetusa. The sequence goes on from JAOYRS010000027.1 coordinate 1,386,067, forward strand.
TCTAAAGTTTACAACATTAGGATTTGATAAGTTACACTATCTATTTTTTACACATAGATAATAAAGAATTTTATCTTTATTATACCGTCTTAATTTCGTAATGGTCAATTTATTATTTTAGCTACTAGAAACACTGTAATATAAATATTTGATGTCATAGTAAGCCAATTAAATGATATAAATACATATCTCGTAGGTATATGTATCTCGTAGATATACAAAATATAATAACGTAATGTAGTTTTGAGCACAGAATTTATAAACTTATTACTAAATTTATAAATATTTTGGTTGGAAAACACGTTATTTTATTTATAACATATTTTCATTAATTTTAGACTAAAAGAAATAACAAAATATGTTTATTGAAATAATACATCGACTTTAAGATTTCATAAAAGCCTATCTAGTTCTAAACGCATTAACTGCGTCAAGCATAATGACAAACTGTTTCTGAACCCAATATGAATATATTTAAAAGTATTTTTTTGACTTTGTCGTCTTGGCAAGGACATTGGGTTCACAGTATGAAAACATTGTATTGTAATCAGATCCGGACACGTGGAAATTTTTAAGATATTCTTACTGTAGGAAGTGAGGCAAAATAGCTTTTGCAAGTTTTTTCTTATTTTAATAGATGGTTAGATAAAAGTACGGCTAATAAAAAATCTTATGTTAGCTTATTGTTCCACATGCTTTTTAACCCCGCTACCTGTATCTATAAAGTACCTAATACCGAACAACCATCATACACGTCTACTATTATAATTTTCCCTCAGCTTCACGCTGTCTAGACACTCTGTTCTCCTTTATTCACCAGATTCGATACATTGAGTATTGAGAGTAGTGGAATTCATCACCGTGCTATGTCTTACCTGAATGAGGACATCGAACCTACAACAGACCGCGCTTAAATTCAAACACTGTCCCACTGCGCCACGACTGGCCTTTACTCTAATATCTATTTAGAAGTACTATATAGGATTAATAAAATAATGTATATTTACAACAAAAATATACCAATTTGTTACGATATGTTATAGTCCATAGAAACTGTATCTGATATTATATTATATGTATATGCGTGTATAATATAACATCTTTGCGTAATTGGGTACCATTGACTTTTGTCGAGGCTCGACCTAGAGAAGAATTATCTTTGTAGTTCTGCCTAATCAATAAGAGATCACTCTAAAAGATGAAATAACAATATTTACTTACATCGCAAAAAATAGTCTTATAGAATTTTTAATGTGATTTTTACAATGATTTATGTATTTTATAATTATTCCTTTTTCGCTTTTATTTGATATATTTGATTTTTTTGTTTCATCTCATTTTTATGATAAAAAATAATGGAAATTAGTGTAATGGTCAGAAGTAAGTTTCAAGAATATTTATTTGTTTAGTAAATTACGTTTGTTTTAGTTTGTATACTCGTAGCAATAATCAGACAAGTCAAACTGGGCTTGACCATGAAAAAAACAAAATGTTATTTTATTATTAAAATGTAATAAATTAAAAAAATATTTTATATATTCAATTTGTTATTATATAGATATTCAATTTGTTATTGTATACAATTGTTAATAAAACTTTATATTTGATGTACGTAGTAAAAACTGTGTAATTGGCGATTTTTGTGTATTACAACATAAAATAAATATTTTAACATGTACTATTTTCGTGAATGTTTTGGTATAGGAAATATATTTTAATATATCCGAAACGTCTGTCTACGAAGGTGCATTAATTTAAAAACATTACTGTGATTAGTCTGTCACACGGTGACCATAGTGACAAATAAAATGTATATATTTAAAAGAAACCTTTTTCTACCCTGCTAAGTATAGAATACTTAAGAGTATAAAAATAATGGATTCAATTTTAAATAATAAGTTTAAGCTAAGAATGCTATTTAAAAACTTAAAACATTTTATTCCAGAGCTCTTGTAAAACACGATGTACAGAATATTTAATAACCTCGAAATAACCAGCATCAGGTTGTTACTATACAGACGCACTCATATAATAATTTTATTAAAGAAGAAAATCTGAATTAAAGTGGATACATTAAAAGCTTGTATTGTAAGTCGACGAGGATAGACCACTGAATCGTAATTTAAAGTAATGAAAAAGAAATCTTATACTTCTTCATTTTATGCTCAGTTAATATAAATGCTTAGTTAATATTTTTTGTGATTTGGAAATAATAGCGAGTTGATTAAAATATTTTTTTTATGGTTTAAAAGTTACTTTTAATGCTATACACATGATATACCAATTTACGGTATGTTTAAATTAGTCACAACTTTACCAAGTAAAGATCAATGTAATCATACAATCGTCAAAACCTTTAGTGTTTAGTTACTTTGTTTATTTTTAACAAGAATAAACGCTTATATAGATAATAGAGAAATATGGTTTTGAACAGTTGTTTCAAATTAATTGAAGCGAAATAGTATCTTTAGTTGAAAAAAATTTTAATTGGATATTTATTAAAACTTAATTTAAACTTTAACATAAACTTTTGACTTATCAAAAATAATATTCTGATTCAAATTCATAGAACAAAAGCCAGTTGAAACTTCTATCGGAAATGAAATATTGATTTCAATGATAGTATCGAAATCAAAACTCGTTATTCGTCGATTTCATCTTCAATATTGTGAAAACTTTTCCAACTGTCATCCGATGCTAGTATCTCGAAGTCCCATTAGTTCGATTGATTAGGTAATACGATACAATAGTAACAAAACCAAAAGTGCGTATAATATTAAGATAACGAGGGTTATTTGGAAGCTTTTATTTAACAGACATATAAGGAGTTGCTCTGCTATTTTTAGTGTGTTATTGCATACTTACGATAAGAAAACATTTTTGAGAAATGTATAAAAATTTGAACGCAGTGACATTCAAACCCGCGCCTTCTGGAAACTGTGCAAATGCCATAACCACTAAGCCCTCCACTACACCCGGCTGCGTCGAAATTCATATACGTTTATTATAACTTTGTTTATACAACTTATTTATATAAGGAGTTGTTTTGTTACGTTAATAATATACTCGCAATAGATTATATTGGTATCTGTGATACTTTGTTATATTGAGCTTTAGCAAGCTTAAGAATCTTGGACGTACTACGTACACCTAATGTTTAATATAGTATATTAATTGTATATTCAAATTATGCATACGCTTGGTAACCTTTGTGATCAAAATGATGTCAAATCATAAAAAAAGAAAAAGAAATAATAGACACCTGGATTGCTTGATTTCAAAAAATGGTTTCTTTGACAACAATGGACAAATGAATCCATACTTCGATTAAGAGCAAGAAAATTGTGATATGATGTTACTTTTATATATTAGTGTTTTAACATTATGTTTTGTGCCTCACATTAACTTAACAATAATTGGTAATATCAATTAGATAACCGGCAGCGTGGGTTTTTATAGTGCGAAGCAAACATTGATCGATGGTTGGTTTTCTTATCCTCCAGGGCGAAGCTGACATGTATTTATTTATTAAAAAAATAACGACTAATAAGTATACGTTGAAGTAGTGCAAGTAGTTCTGTGTTTATTTTACAAAGACGTTTATAGACATCATTTTTTTCTATTTAAAATAAATCTATGAAGATGAAGACGGTATGTCATAAAGTTTTAACTTTGAGAATTGAATTCAAAGTTTTGCATCAAAATTTAAAAAATAGTGTTAAACAACGAAAGGAACGAAATTAAATAAATACGTTGAAATTGAATTTGAATTTTGAATTTGAAGTTGAATGTTATTAAATTAATTAATCCCTGTAACACTGAAAATTAAGTGTCATGCAATAATATCGTATTTCAAAATAATTTATTAAATAACTAAAATCTATATTAACATTTTTCTAAAAATCTTTTGAATAATTATTTTAAAGGTATACAAATATTTATATGTTTGTATTTTGATAATACCTTATTTATTGATGTATATTTTTAAAAAAAGTTTTAAAGCATAATATTATTGCTTAAACATATACTATATAATTTCGGTAAACCCGTCCTTGGTGTTCCCCTACGCTCATTAAAAAACGTACATGCCAAATTTCAAGCTGTGCTGTCAGTAAGTCACTCAGTAATGGAAGAATTTTACGTTATTAACTAATTTCAAGTTGTATATGCGCATTTCCCGTTTTTATTGAGATAGGCAGAGAAAATCTACTAATAAGAGCCGTTTCCCATATTTTACCTCGTTTAGAAATTCTTACCTAACCCTGCACTTTGACTTATCAATTCGAAGAAATAAAAATAATTAATATATAAAAATTTGAGTTGAAATTGAACCCACTGTGGGTTCAATTTCTATTACATGTATTCTGAAGTGCATTCCGATAAATTCTGTCTTTACCAACTTACTCTCTTTTATACACTGGCATATACATATTTTCTTGATGTTATTTATTTACTTGTGTTTATACATACCTACATTAATTATGAAACTTCCATTGATTACTTATCATTATAGCTATAGTGAGAGATTTCGATTTCGACGTCTTGAAAAAATATTAGTTGTTGAAATAACACTCCATCGTTTCTTGTTTAATTTAGGATGCTTAATTGCAGTTTCTTTTGCTTAAGCCTTTCTTTTGTACATTAAAAAATCAATTTATTTTGAAACTCGCCCTCAAAATAATGAAGTTTATTTAACAAGACTTTCACTTTTTAATTCTTTGTGAATTACTGTTTAATTTGCTTTATATATAAAAACCTATTAAGATTATTTTATCTGTACATACATATATTACTTAGATTTTATATTATTTTTCGCAAAAAGCCCAAAACGTTTATGAAATGGAACACAATTTATAAGTGGAGTACCTAGTAATATAAGTAATATTACTAGTTATGGTACATAGTTAAAAAATATGTGTTATTGCGCAAAAGATTAACAAATAAAAATTGTTAACATAATACTAAAAATTATTTATTACATAATACTAAAGAAAATAATATTAAAAATTACAGTTGTAAACGATACAATTTAGTAATAAAAGCAATAGATATTATAACAAAAGTGAAGGGTATGTATGTTTTTCACTTTCCGTCCGAAATAGAAACATTGTGTATTTGAATTGAATTGAAACATTGTCTTTTTTATTGCGCCACACTGACCTCTAATATAATACTCGTAAATATATAATGCATACTTAAATATATTTTATAATGTAAATCTGTTCATAAAATATATTTATATACATAAATATATTTTATGAACAGATTTACATTATATTATAATGATTCCTCATTTGTTCCTCATTGATTCCTAAAAGGAAGTCGCTTTTCATTGCTTTTAAAAACTGAGCTGACTTTGTTCCTTGTGTTTTTATTTTTTTAAAGGTTTCAGAGCTTTCACGTCAAAGCTTTTTATGTGCTCCTATAAATCCATTCTAACAACTTCCGTATGTTTACTCAAAAAAATCTTTAATTTAATCGTTTTATCGAAACACAAAAATAATACAGACGTAATGCCCTTTAAAGGAAGGACAATAAAAATATTAATATGATACTTTTTATTTTTATTATATATGTATGACAAAGTACTTGGATTTATATTTAAATTATGATATGTTGCCTAAATTAAATGGATATTGGAGTAATGAATTCAATCAGTTTGGTTAAATACTACGTTTTAAAAACCTAATTTTGATGCAAAACCTACGTTTTACCATGTTTATAAAAACAAATGTATAGGTGTTATCCGTTACCAATAAATTTTCTACGTATATTTACATTCATATAACGTGATTGGCGAAGTAATTAGTGCTTTAAAGCACGTTCATAAATCACTGCTAAATACAAAATAAGCCATACGCTATTCATAATGAATATATTTAAGAATTATAAAATAAATTAAATATCATAAGCATGAAACAATTAAAAAAACTTGATTGGAATACTCTTCCTGTAATACAATTAAATGGCATCGATTTGAACCTTAGTACTATAGTTAAGAACCTCGGTACTAAAATAGATACACATAAACACTATCTCGGTCAGCGCAAACAGCTGAGACTAGTCGTAAAATATTTGCTACGATTGGATCCTTAAAACGTTGGAAATATTTCCTACCAATTAAAACCAAAACTACTCTAGCTCATTCACTACTATTACCGATTTTAGATTACGCTGACTCGTATTTCCCAGAGTCATCTGAGGAACAATTAAACAAACTAGAGTGTGCTTACAAAATTTCTGTATTAGATTTGTTTGTAGTCTACGTAAATATGATCATGTCTCCGATCATCGTCGTCAGCTTGAATTGCTTCCTATCCGACTTCGCCGTAACTTCGGTCTTTATTCGGTCTTGTATAATCCTCTCGCTTCCTCTCACTTAAAAGAACGGTTCTGTTTCCTCGGTTCAGACTCTCTCCAATACCTCGAGCTTAGATGGCATCGTGATAATCTCCTTAAATTACCTTCGTGTTGTATTCAATTCTATTCTAACTCTTTACTGTGAAATCTGCGATTCTTTGGAATGAACTTCCTACAGAAGTTCGACACTCAAAGTCGTTCCTTATTTTAAAAAATAATCTGAAACAGTACTTATTTAATTTAGACCTTTAGTGTATTTATTTGTTAAATTAGTATATATGTATATATACCTCCTATTTTATTTCTTTTAATTTTTTACAAAAGCTACATTGACCTTATTAACATATTTTGTAACTGCTTGATTCGCAAGTTATAATTTTATTACATTAGCATTACTATGCTTTAGTTTCAACGGTAATGTAGTCTGCGAAATTGTTGACGATTAGCAGATTTCCTTGAAAATACTATTCTAAAGTGGCGCGCCACACGGCAGTTTATGAGATTCACGCTTTATTCATATTGGCGCTTTATAGTATAACATTTCTAAATTAGGTACTTGTATGTGGTTAGGTTTAAAGTTTATTATTAATTAAAAATTTGGCTCTTTTCATATTCATACGCAGATGTAATAATATTGAAGATTAGCTATACTCGCGACTTTGTCCGCGTAGATTTTAATAGGAGACAGTAGATTTTATCTATTTATATTCTATTATTTAATATTTTATTAATTGATATTTTATATCTTTTAATAAAATAGAACCGTTTTCACAGATCTAATAAGTTTAGATATACAACCGTACATACAATGTCAGCCGAGGTGTCCAATGGCATCTCGTACACTCACCTTTGCTTCATATATGTTCTTACTATTCCTTTATCACTCATTCGCTCGATGTGCCTAAACAACCTGAGCACGTTCTTCTTTCTTACTTACTGCCACTCTGTGTATCTTCTCCTTGCATATATACATCATACAGATCGCATCTCTTCTGCATTCATGTATCTTTGATTCTTCTTTTGTAAAGACTTTATTTATATCATTACACTTTAAACTTATCTACTTACACTTTAAACGTGTACCAATGTACTTTAGGGTATAGTATATTATTATAAAATTACGTCTGTTTAATCTTAAAACAAACTCATGGTGAATATTTTGGACCGATTCGTGAAATTACGTGATTTAAAGGCATGTGGCAGATATGGTATTAAGTACCGTCGGAGTAACACCGTATATACTGGTATAAATGAGTATATCACGGACCTTGATGCTATTATAAGATGTTCTTTAATATCACAACAGTTTCAGTTTCTGTCTAAACGATAAATATTCATTCCCACACGTCTACACGACCTTGAAATACTGAAAAAACCGAATGATCATTTTAAATTTGTTTTTTTTGTTACAGATTATACCGTTACAAGATCAAATAAGAAAACATAGCAAGTATGGAAACGCTTAACTCCAATGACAGAGTCTATAACAGATGAATCGCGAGGATGGCAAACGCGACTGATGCGTATTGCGTCCCTGGCGCCACCAATTTCAATAAAGCTTACAGTCGACTTCATGGATATATCGCCATAGTAATATGTATTATAGGGTCCGCCACTAACTCAATAAATATAGCAGTACTCAGCCGTCGAGAAATGATCAGTTCCACAAATTCAATTCTCACTGGTCTAGCGGTCGCGGACCTTCTTGTAATGTTAGAATACATACCATACGCTTTACATATGAATATCAAAATCGGTCCACAGGTGAACAAGAATACGTACGCTTGGGCAGTTTTCGTTTATTTTCATTCCATCTTTAGTCAAACGTTTCATACGATATCAATCTGGTTGGCTGTCACATTAGCAGTTTGGCGTTACGTGGCAATTGCGTTTCCGCAGAAAAACAGAACTTGGTGTAACAAAAGAAATACAACCTTGGCTATAGTTAGCGCGTATATTATTTGCCCTTTCTTGTGTCTTCCAATTTACTTTGCTATGAACATAGTGCCCAGTGAAGTGACCCCACATAACAATTCGCAGTTCGCAGAGGATTTGTCTTTACCGCAAAATAGGACCGTGTATGTGTTAGAAATGTCTAAGAACAAAGAATTAGTTACAGCAATAATGTGGATTTACAGTGTTATTTTGAAACTTGTGCCAAGTATAGCATTGTCAGTTTTGAGTACTTGCTTAATATCGAAGCTCACAACGACTGAACGAAAGAGGCAAAAGTTATTAAAACGATCAACGATCGGGTCCACCGAGGCAAGTATCATTTTTAATAATAAATTTTCTTAAGAACTTTGGAAAATTGCAGATATAAATTTTATTTTATATCTTAGTACTATTGGATAGAAAATGTCCTTATCTACGTAAATTTATTAAAGAAATTGAAGTGTTAATATTGGGGTCTGAACTGAAGTTGCCGATATTTAATTAACTCAAGGAGACGGTAGATATTAATTATGACAAGAAAATTATAGGGACGTTAAAGAAAAAAAATGTTTATATTAATTTTAATTGTACTTTATTTTAAAAATATATACATAGCTTAAAATAAATCTATTACATTATCGTGTTCCTAAATATAGTTTAGATTCTAAGAAATGTTATGTTATAATTACTTTAAATAAATATAATACGAATAGTATGTTTTTGTTATATTATTGTATTTTAAATAATATATTTAAAATTATATTATCAACATCTACATTAGTACTTTTTACTATATTTTACTATATTTACGGTAAAAGCATTACTTAGCTTACTACGAATACTTTATAATGGATAGTCCAGCTAATGAGAGTACACGACCTAAATGTTTTAGTACGGTTTTTTATTGAACATTATACTTATATAAAATCTTGTTTTAGAACTATAAGTCCTTGTATTGTAAAAGAAAAATGAAGAGTCTAAGAAACAATCGAAATGCTTTTTAAAGCTGCTTCTCATTTTATTTAAACTGAAGTTACTAAATTTTTGAAAAGTTTGTGCAAGAATAATTACATTTTTTAGGTAATTTTCGTAAGGTGTCAGTAAACGTTTTCATAAATTACTTATAAAAAACTTTTAAAATATTCTACCCTCTCTTTAATATGAAACTCAGCTTATTACTTGTAGAAATAAAAATGTATATACACTGTATACAAATTCACCGTAATCATAGTCGTTAGCTACTCCTATCCTATCTCTGTAAATAAGGTTTTCACGATAGGCGCTTATATATTCACACGATATTTGAACCTATTACTGAGTTCCTAATATTAATAAAAGTAAAGTGCTTTCAACAATGTACACGGAACTGATTCCTGTGCAAGGGTAAATACGTAGGTATCATACAATGATAGTCCAAACAATCCTGGGGTGGAACACATATTGGATATCTTTTCGATTTTATATGTTGCTCTTTTCTTTCCTATTTTTTTTGAGAATAAAATAAAACTGTGAGATTTATTGTAGTAACATATGTAAAATCTGCAAAATAATAAAAAAAACTGTCTAGGCACTTTTAATTCAGAGCACCCGCTCCCGTATGCGCGCGTGGGTGAGAAATAACTTTTACCTCACGCGGAAAGTACAATATTAAACCTAAAAGTAAAAGTACATGATAAATTGTGGTAATAAGTACATTTGTAAACTAACAATGCTGTGTTTTACTTGCTACAGAATATACTTACAGCATTCCAATTAAATATGTTCAATTATGATATGGAAATGAGATATCTCCATAACCTTTTGAAATGTCGGGAAATAAGCCACTTAGAGCAAACTGGCATAACATTACTTCGGCGATATTAATTGTATGATTTAATACTAAAATCTAGAAACATTATAGAAATTTAGATATATTTTACATATTTCTTCTATACACGATAGTAGTGTGTACTTAATATAATTATTTTATATTGATATAGATATATATATACATATATATATATATATATATATATATATATATATACGTATATCAAAAAGGTACTTATGCACCCTAAGTTAATTTTTGCGTCAGCAATGACGTGTTGCTTTGTCAGCGTTTCAGTGTCATTATAAAAGTCATTATAAAAGCCTGAATATAACCTTGGTGGCGACGTGCACACAATCCACTCATGTGAAATGTTACGCGAGGTAATACTTTGCAACCTAGTGACTACAGTTAATCTCTTATATTCAAATAAAATAATTTTAGAATTTAATATTTTGTGGAAATATAGTTATATCTTATTTTCTAGTAATATATGTCATTGTGATTACTTAAGAAACAAATGATTTTTTCTGAATTAAATAACCTATTAAAACTAATTCAAAGTATTTTAAGCTTTTACTCTATATAAATACTACGTATAGCTAAAAGTTGAAATTGTTTTTGATGCGTTTATTTCGTCTATGTCCATAAAAATTTAAATTCAATAGATTTCAATACAAAACTGGACATTTTCATTTAAAAATTGAATAGTACCTACAAATAATCCAAGCACTATGAGAGATAGGCGATAATACTAAAACAATAGAATAAATAGAAACTTTCGAAAACAATATTAGTATTTAGTCGAACGTATATTACTGTTACCATTCAATTATCAATAGCAGATTCATAAAAAGTCAGAGCTTAACAGGTAACTACATATTGCAACGGAGAGCTTTGTGATTAACAAAGCTATAAGTCATTAAAAAGATTTTTATATTAATAGTTAATACACTATAGTTATCGAATATGATCCCAGCGTTGATACACTACTTATTGGAAAAGAAAGTGAAGAAGTAATTGTTCTGTTCTTTCTTTATGCTGTTCAAAATATAAGATTTGAATGAAGATAAAAAATATAATGTCCGTTGACTACTTTCTGCTCGGTGTCAAGACATTGCGTGTTAAGTGGTAAACTCAATGTCGCTCTATGTCTTACCAGAACGGAGAATTAAAATTCAAAGTCTTGATATAGGTTACAACAATAAAATTACACTGGTCTACACGTGATTACACCTATCCACACATGATTTTTAGTTCACATGCGTTTTGACTGCTCCACATATGACACCATGGTTCACACGTGGTTTCACCTATGATACCATGGTCCATATGAGACTTTTCTCAGCCACATGTGACACTGGTCCACATGTAACTATTTTCATCGACATATGACACCGTGGCCCATATGTGACTTTACTCATGCACATATGACGCTTATGGTCACATGTGGCTTGACTTGTTCACATATAACATCACGGTCCACATGTGATTTCACTCATCCACATATGATATCTTAGTTCACATATGTGTTTACTCTTCACATGACATCATAGTCCACTTGTCATATCACCGATCCACACATGACATCATAGTCTACATGTGATTTTACCCATCCACATATGACATTATGGTCCACATGTGATTTTGCTTATCCACACATGATATTTTGGGTCACATGTCATTTTACTCGTTCACATATGACATCGTGATCTACATGTGATTTCTGGGAATGATCGTTTTATCGCTATTTTTTTTGGCGTTTTAACTTAAATCACAAACATGTCATTTCTTTTTAAAAAACTATCCTACTACCAAACACTAGTATTACTACTACTCTTACAATCACCTTTTTTTTAGTATAATAAATATATTTTATGCCGTTATAGTGTTCCGATGATTACATTTATATCTGTCTTTCAGAATGTCCAATGCCTCACATTTTGATAAAGCATTAAGCACTAAATCAGCTCCAAAAGCCAATTAACCGTACTATCACTCATATGTCACTTTGTTTGGCATCTTAGAGACAGATATCTAAATATAAATGGAAAAGCCAAGCTAACATGGCTCAACTCATGTTCTACCAGCTTCTACTTCTTACTGTCTACAGGGCGAGAGATCTTGATAAAGAGAGCCTGCAAAATGGTCCGTGCATACTGACTACTACTTTACATTCTGGAGTCCTAGACATTTCACGCTAAATTAGTGAGGCGGAACTGAACGATGTGAAATTCCATAATATTTTTTAACTTAAAAATATATGGAGAGAGGGAGAGAAAGAGAAAGAGAGAGATAATATGACTTTACAATTTATTAGAAAAGAAACCGCGTAAGAAAAGCGTCATTAGTAGTAGCCCCGAGTTACTTCATTACAAAAAACCGTAACGACGAGCTTTGAATAAATTATACATAATCCGCCTGTAATGATTACTGTCTTTTAAAGTATCCTACTCTTATTTATTTTCTTATTACATATCGATTTGTTGTCAAGTTGCTTTTGGTTGAATGTAAGTAATTATATATTAAAATTTAAGAATTTATTTGGCTGAACCTGAACAGACAGAGGATGAGTGATGAAAGTATAGTAAAAGATATATAAAGCAAAAGGCGAGTGGTACGAGAAATCAGGCGAGATATCGTCATGTAAAAAGCGTAAGGTAAATCAGAAAAGATCATACAATTTTAAGTGTTGAGAGATTATTACAAAGTGACGTCAAGAGCTTTCAAACTTAATGCATCTTAATTAGGACGCCTTCGTCGTACAAAAGATTAAAAGATTTAAGAGCTTGGGCGGCTGTTAGGCATTTATTGAAATGCACAGCCTTAACTGCTTCTCGTATACATAATATATGCTTTTCGTGACATTTGTGCGATTTAGTCGTGCTTTGGGCCATAGAACAATAGTCAGGTTTTATATAACAAAATAAGTGTTATTTATTTGTTTATTCTCTTATATTTTTAATGTTTTTCTTAGTTTTTATATTAATGAATATAAGCTAAGTTAAAGACAAAACATATGATGATTATTTTAAATTTTAATAAGGCAGTCTTTACAATTTTTGTATTGTTTCTCACCTTTCGACTCTTCCATGAAAGTCTAAAATATTTTAAAGCAAAATTAACTAATTAGGCTGTTCATGAGTTTTAGCGAAACTAGAAAAAAATCATGTTTATATTTACTTGTAGATAAAATGCTGTACAAATCGGTCACTCGGCACTACATGTCAATTAGTGTAAGTGTAATATAACAGTAGCTGTTATATATATTATTTACAATATATATATATATATATAAACTTGTAATTTAGCTGAGATATAAACTGTGTTTTATATTTCAGCTGAATTACAATTTACACTTAGGATGAACCGTACGGGTTTTAGTATTCCCCATATTTTTATATGGCTTGGAAATATAGACTACAAAGTAGCAGGCAAACTAACAAAAAGACGCATTAGAGATATGACATTGACGACGCATGTTGCGCACATTGAATCTAGCCTAGTGTGTATATGTTTCCCCTCTTAAAAAACTTGACATTAAGACCAACCTATGTGCCATTGATTAAAACTAAACTCTTAACAACACTACAAATATCTGCTTTGCTGGCCCAATATGGATATTGTATATATTTATATTTATATTATGATATTTTTTTATATATAAAGTTAAATAACTAAATGTTTTTTCGCACTCCCAAGATTCATGGGTGAGCCAATAGTATAAAAACTGTATATGGCTTAGAGAGGCTTATCTACTCGAACTCACAGTTTGGTGTCAAACAATTTATTTGTATTAAGGTCACGAAAAGACCCGCATTACATTGAATTTCGAAACGATACGAACTAGTGTTTAGACATAATAATGTAATTGTACGAGTATAAATACGTATTATGTCCTTATAATATAATCTCTACGCTACAATTGATACAAAATATAATTATCAATCGTGAAGCACTGGGACAGCATCTAACCATAGCTGCATGATTATATTTAAATTATTTTCACTTCCTCGTTTTAGTAAGAAAAACGCGGAGATAAGTTCCGCCACTTAACACGCAATGTCTCAATAAGGATTGTTTTGACACTAGTTACTTTCTGTGTACCTTGCTATCTATAAAAGCGAGAAGCTACAAAACCAGTTATTAAAACCTTATATAGTTATATGTTTAAATATTATATGTTTAGTAATATGAAAATACAATAAACATTTTAAAATAATAGGATATATTCCAATATTGGTCATGTATTTAGTTATTACTTCCTTATAACGTTACAGAATGAATAGAAATAGAACCCTTTGTCAGGGTCGGGCAAACTAACTGAGTTATTGAGATTGACTTACTACAATTGATGAGAATATACTATATATGCATAGATGTATCTTTATATATATATACACACTTACACATAAAATTTGTTAAGATGATCTTAGCGCGCTTAGAATGTGACTAAAATTAAAGTTTATTTAAATTTAGGAGAATATTTATATTTATTTCTCTACATTTAGAAGCAGGCAAAGTATGGTGTTAAATTTCTCCACGTAGCACTGAATATATCATTATCGGAAAAAGTTGAGGGCATTATAAATTATCAAAAAAAATCACACAAGCAGCCAGTTTTTACAGCAACGGCAGGTTGTGTTGTAATACCACGAACTTCTATATATATATATATATATATATATATATATATATATATATATATATATATATATATAAGAATTATCACACTACATGACTTATATTAAGCCTAAAAGTAGGTCACGTTTATCGCGTCATATCAGACACGTTAAAGTTCTGTAATGCGGTCTATTCTATTCTAAGTGCTTTTAAGTAAATTTTAATCATTGTTTTTTTTTTGCCGTCTCGGACAGCTGTGAGCTGAGTTATTTCGATATCATATCAAATCATGACAGAAGTTTACGCAGAGGAACGATGAGAAGATCTTTTATTCATCTTTTTTCTCTTTCTTGTAGAATAAAAAATGTAGATGTTTGCGCAGAAAATAGCTGATATTCTTAAATATATATACTAGATTTTCTATAGAGATGAAATTAGTACAGTTTTTTTTAATCAAAGCGAGAGTCATAAAGTTAACGCAAACAAAGTCACGAGCATAAACTAGGAGATATAATGTTTCATTTATAAAGAAAAGATATAAACGTATATGTAATTTTATTTCGGACACAGCTGGTCTTTTATTCACGCCTTGTATGACACTCCAAAGGTCGCTGACAAACTACGTACAATATACGACCCGTTGTCGCTATAGTAAATTTCGGATATGTAAACTATATTATTAACGTTCTAAGAAAATCGTTGAAATTGAAAGGTCTATTATTGTTTTAATAATAGAATTTCTTAAAATAATAAAAATATCGTAGTAAATAGATGTTACGTTATCATCCTTTTAATCAATTTAATTAGTAAAGCTTTTTTTGTTTTTTTTAGCGTTACTATACTGCATGGCAGGGTAATCAGAGACGACTTAGTATGATACTTGTATAATCATTAAAATTATTTTGTTTCTATCTAATAATTTAAAATTGAAAGAAAAATAAAATAAATTTTAATAAGTGATAATACAAATACAGCATTATTTGCTTTATATAGGCATAAGTATATTTTCTTTTCCTTTAATTCTTTATCTTTCATATATTTACTACATATACTTTCATATACGTGGAAGAAAGAAACAATATGTTAAATTTCTTCCGACTATATCCTTGTGATTACCAAAAGTTGACACATTTCGTATAGCTCCTTTCAGCCAAATGGAATCTAATATATGAATTTACAGAATTTTACCTCTGCAGAATTGAAGTCTCATCTGCAAATAGTCCGACACCGCCTGCAATATTAGTAACATTTACCCAATACAATTAACGTAATCGTTGCTTCACTTGCCTAAATTATAATTATGAAACTTATTATACTAAAAGCATTATCATACTAAAAGTTGAGGTGTGTTAGTTCATTCTGATATTTTGAAATTTGGATTATTAGTGAAGTTTATTAACAAATTAAAACTCAAGGGAAACTAGCGACAGTTATAACTTTATTACTAACTTTGTCAAATTCATACGTGCATCATGCACATAATATCACAAAAATAAATAGACTGAAACGTATTGTTATGTTCCTTTTTTGTTATTTAATAGAGAAAGCATTTTTTTCATATATGATCGTTAATAGCAAGAACGTAATAATATAGTTAATTTTAAATGAAACAATTTTAAACATTTGGTCAGCCGACAGATAAATGCCATCTCGGTCTACCTGTAACCGGACTGCTTTAAAGTGTGTGTAAATCCGACCCGGTTTTCAAATACATATACGCGATATATCCGTTTAAAATATTTTTATTTTAAATTTAAAGTTTTTAAATTTTTTAATCGTTTGTCTCTTTATGTTCACTACTTTAGGATAAATCGCGTATATTTTGGTATTTAAAAATATACTTTTGAAAACTGGGTCGGAATTTCACACACTTTAAATAAATTATACCGAAAATTATAATATGAAATGATGTCCATAGCTCTAAACTTTAAATATTACATACATTACCTTTTAATACAAAATCAAATATCTTATTGTGTACTCCCCATACACTCTACAAGTAATAATAAGAATTCATTTTCTAAAAATAGTTTTTTTTTACTTATTTATAGTACGACGTAAGTGTTTACTCCAAGGTTTCTTAAAAATATATCACATGAATATGTACATAATAATAAGATCTTTGATTTTTGCTGTTTTTTCATATCTTAAGTGAAACTATCTTTAATGAATTATTCGTATATTATATCTTCACGCTTTTATCCCGCACAGTAGGGTATACAAAAAGTACCTAGTGCCAATACACTCCGTACTTCTCTTTCCACCGTATTCGAGACATTACGTTTTGAGTGGCTTAACTCAACTCCGCACTTTGTCTTACCAGAGCGAGAAAGTGAAAATAATTTAAATATAATCATCGAACCCACAACCGATCGCGTTTACAGTAAGTATTTTTTTTACCTTCACGCTTTTATACCGCTAAAAGGGTAGACAGAAAATACCTAGTGTCAAGATATTCCGTACTCCGCTTTCCACCGAATTCAAAACATTACTTGTTGAGTGGTGGAACTCAACGCCGCACTTTGTCTTACTAGAGCGAGAAAGTCAAAATAATTTAAATTTAATCACTCCCTGGAGTGTGGGTCGAATCCACAACCGATCGCATTTATAGTCAGACGTTGTCAAACTGAGTTACGACCGTCTCTAAATATAGTGTAGTAAATTTTGGTATCTTTTGATATTCAAAAATATATTTTTGACAACCTGACGTTTTGAGCACTACAGTAGTCCGTGGACTCAGATAGACTCGTTCTACATAACAAGCCTAGCATTCACTATGTCAAAATAGTAGGTCAAAACAAATTCAAAGATAATTTTCCCATAAGTATAGATATGTCAAAAAAATCATACAATTCCATGGTAGATGGTACGACGTATTATTTATTCACAACAAAATTGAATGTCATATTCAAATGATGACAGGCCTCCTTCAATATAAAGCTAAACGATTTTATTAAAATAAAATAAAAAGAAATAAGGTACGATGTAGTGGAATTCTTAAAATACACTTACTATAATGTTCCCAGAATTAATAAATCTGTAATTTTTACTACGCTGTAATATTGTAATTTATTAAACCACACAAAAAGCTAAAGAAATGTTTTAATTCTGTGAAGGGATTTTGCCCATAGCATTATTTAACGTAGAGCCCTGTTGTAGAGCTTAATGTTGCCCGTAGCTATACCGAGAAATACTTATATTTTAAATATATTTGAAGAAACCAAAATCGCGTGAAGTGGTTTTATATTATATATTGCTGGTATATTTTTTTATTCATAAGGTCATGTATTATAGCTTTTTTAATAGACAGTATATATACATCAACAAATTAAAACGAACCCGTAACAATAGAATAAGAAAAGACGATTACAAGTTATTAGTTAAAATTTTTAGTTTGAGTTGTTTGAATTGGTTATAAGTCCTGTTTAATTTTATTCCTGATGCATTTATACTAGGTTAATAAAAACTAAATGTCGCCCGTTGGTTCGTTTGCTAAACTAATTTTCTACTTTTACTTTTACTTCATACTACTTTTTACCATCTCCTCTAGTTAAAGAAGTCTATAAAAAATAAAGGGGTTTTCCAAAATAAAATGATTTCGACAAAGCTTTATATATCTGTGTGGATCAATGTATGTGCATGCTATTTGCTTACATACATATATTAAACTATTTCATTAACCACAAAGTAACTAGCTATTAGTAGTAAAGTAAGTAACATGCTTACGCATGTTACATTTTTTGTTTCACGCTCTTTCAATATGACATTCGATTTTATAGTTCCATGGAACATCAATACCATCAAGGCGCAGTGGAACATCGTCAGATTGTAAACGCAATTGACTGTAGGTTCCATCTTAAATAATGAGTATATTTAAGTTATTTTTATATTTTAATATGTTATTCCACATTTATTATTAAATTATAGTAAGTTCTTTCAAACTACCCTGCTGTGTGGAAAGGCATAAAGTTACAAAAAATGTGCATTTTAAAGTTTTTGTGATAACGACGATAACCGACTCCGATTCATATTAAAATTTCCTAACTAATATATAAAATTTTTACAGCCTGAAAAACAAACCTTAGCAGAGGAATCATCAGCGCGGAGGTCAAGCCGAACTGATCGAACAACTCGCATGCTGCTAGCCGTCCTAGGTTTATTTCTATCCACTGAAGTGCCACAAGGCTTGCTGGGGCTGGCGAGTGCTTTAGCCCCAGATTTCTTTAAGGGGTGCTACAGTTTATTTGGTAAGCTTAAATAACTATTTTTATTTTTATTATTATTATAAAGTAAAAAAATGGAAAGCCGACATAAAAATAAATTTACTTTAAATTTAATAAATGTACTTTCTTCTATGCCATAAAAAGCAAAAATATATATGAAAAATATTATTTAAAACTCTATTCAAACATAATTTGATTACACCGTACTGAGTTACAGCAGAGTTTAAATTGACACAAAATAACGCGGTACACATATAAATGAGGCTAAAGTTAAAATAATTGGATTAATTAGTTTTATAGTTGTCAGCTTAGTTGGTACATAGGAATACCTAAGAATATTACGTAGTCTTATGTTTGGGTGGACGGCAATACAAACACTACGAAGTCAGTAAAATGTTTATGGTTAGTCCTACGTTGTAAAAACTTTTATTGACAGCGATAATTACCCATTAAGGTCTAAATAAGCTCTTGAAATGCAAATATGTAATTAAACTTCTATTTATTTATTTCAAGCATATTGCTAAATCATTGTGAATATAATAGCAAAGATAATATGCCCAGTAAGCCACCCATGAGAGTATTATTACCATACTCGTAGGTATGTAACGGTAGAAACTTTACTAAAATAATTAGATTATTCATACTTGAGTTTCTGTCAAGACGTAATGGGTCAAAGGTTGACTGGAAACGCTTATAATAGCTTGCCAGCCACTTCATCTTGCTATGTGTAATTTGCATTTAATAAATAAATATAGATAATATACTATAGGTACAATACTACAACTATGTGAAAACTGGGTAAATCTACATACACTATATTTTCAACTTGTATTAAATTTTGAAGGTTGCATATCAAGTGCGAGTTGGATACACGAACAGGAATACATCATCTGTGAATATTTAAACTATCTAATTACATATACGATATACAGCCTAGTGATAGATGGACAGACAGAAAGCGGGTCGGACGGCAAAGTCTCAGTAATCATAGCCGCCTTATACCTTTTGACTAAGGAATAACAAAAAGTAAGGAAAAAAGAAAATAAAAAACAAGTTTAGGTTAACCCTTTTGAAAATACATACTAATATCAAAATATATTTAATTAGTAATTGCTTAAAATATCTTAAAGAAAGGTTAAATATGGAACAATTACCATAAGTTTTCCTTATAAACATTATGTACTAAAGAAAGGCTTGGACTAAATTCTATGGCTGCATAATTTAATTGAAACAGCCTCCGCTTTGGAATAAACATGGCAGAAAGACGTGTCTTACGTTTGGCGAAATTCTAATAAATTTGACTTGACTAATGTTTACGTTTTACACACGCATTATTTTTATGTAACGTTACAATGAATGATAAGTTTCATATTATATATATTTTAATATTATATATTTATATTAATTCCTTTTCTTGGGAAACTATTGTGCATATAATATTTTATGGTCATTACTGCTCTAGTAAATATTTATTCTTATTTGAATTTTACAGTCTTGTAACTCGAAGTGTAGTTATTGTACTACAAGGCGTACCAACATCACAAAAAATAACAAAAAGTAAAGGATGATTTAGTCGAATTCTTATATATCTGTAGAATTATTCATTTTGGATAGAATGTTATTAACATTGTAGAAAGGGCCGCCGGATATAGGCATATATAATAAGTATTATTGTTGAACATCTCAATGTATGCTAATTTTTATCATTTTGTTTTAATTTAAATTAAAGGTATAACATTATTTTACCACTATCTAATAAGTGTTCCAAATCATTAAATAAGCTATTTTAATAATCTGCATAGATAGTGAAAGTCCCTATTTATTTTGAGTAATATATAATATGTATATATTATATGTATATTTCACCAATCAACACACAATGTATCGAATTCGGCGGAAAGTGAAATGCGGAGTGTGTAGACACAACGTACTTTCTATCTACCCTGCTATACGGGATAAAAGCGTGAAACTAATAAAAATGTATATCTTTTACTTAATAAACTATATTTTCGAAATAATTTAATAATCGCTCGATCTCGTGCTTTAGATACGTCCTAAGGAAGTCCAATAAACGTGTTAATAAAGCGTTGCCATAGCAACGTATATGTCGCAATATATAAGCATGTTTTATTAACTTAATTTATTTATACAAATTATAATTTTATTCGTCTTCGATAGAAAATATATAGATAATATAAAGATTTAAGTTATCGTAAAAATTGAAACTATTTAAGAGAAATCCTTTTATTATTCGTATATTCACACTCTATAACATAGGAGGGTAGTCAGAGACAATCTAGAGTCAAAATACTCTATTGACTGCTTTCCTCTCGAAAACAAAGCATTACGTGCTAAATTAAAAAAGCGGAAAATGAAAAAACAATAATTAAAAATGTAATAATTCTCCCAAATAAATCGTCCCGCAACCAACTGCGTTTACGACATTATTATTAGATTTTTTTATTTCATATTTTTAATAAACAATAATTCTCAAAATTTATATGATGAACTCTAAAAAATATAATAATTTTTTGCATATAAAAGTTCCTAGTTTAATATGATCTAAACATTGACAGAACAAGATTCAAGTCACTGCATGTGAATGATGCTAGGTAGTTCAGAAACTTAATAAAAACATTAAATGCGTTCAACTGACTAGACTTCGTCCGCGTGGAATTAAATATCTCTGGATTTTATAATTCCAAAATAAAGTAATAGTAGGTCGTTAGATCTCGGCCAATGGAAGTAAAATTATGTAAAATCAATTTAGCCTTTCCAGAGATCAGCTAACATAAATAGACAAATGGAAATAGTAAAAATATTATTATTTTGGTATATGTATCGTGTATATGTAAATAATAGTTGTAAAAAATGATTATTCTAATATAAGAAACAGACATTCCATTTTCATTTTATATTAAATAGAATGTAAACATTCATATAGATTTACTAACAATTCATAATATATTGTATTGTTATATACCGCAAATAGGATATGATTGCTAAATGTTTGTTTCGAAGTCCATTTAAGATGAAATCTCTGAGCTTCTCGAGTAAATCCTAGGTCTTACTATTCTTTCACAGGGCAAATACAATTATAAGCATTAAGATCCTATACAAATATATACGTAATTAATGTTTGCAAATATCTGCTTTTTGCAAAGGGACCACTGAATGATAACACTTTAATTTTTATGTTTAGAAGGATTTTTTAAAAAATGGTACATTTCTAAACGAACTAGTTATATACTTTTTAGCTTTTTTATTCCGCATAGCAGGGTAGACGGGAAGTTATTAGTGTCAAGACACTCCGTACTCCGCTTTTCGCGGAAACGTTGTGTGTTAAGTGATCGCCGCGTGTCCAGGACATGGAAATAAAAATAATTCAAATATAATAGTATCCCCGAGTGGGAACCGAATCCACAAGTTGTTTAATTCATATTCTTAACAAAGCGCATACTAATTTAAACTATTTTAAAGAATAAAAGAATAATCAATAAAAATAAAAAAACATGTTACATTTCCATTAAATATGTAAATAGTGTACCTATAAATGTATGTAAATCATAATAAATCGGTGTAATACCAGACTTAGTGTGCCGATTACGAGAAGGCACACATATTGAACGTCGGAGGGACCTTTTATATGTGTCTACTTACAGCTGGGATTACGACGAAATAGGATCGCATTATCTCTGTTTATAGATACTTATTTACAATTTTAATGAAATTGATGAATTCTATTCAGTGAAATACTCTCGTTACGGTTTTATTTTAATAGTGTAATGCCTACGCTCTTCATTTTATAATTTTTACACTCAAGGTGTTTATATAAAGTAAAACATTTTTTACTAAAAATCTGTTAAAAATGAACATTATAAGTTACGCGGGGTCTCTTACGGTTTTAATTGGAATACTTTTGAGTAAAAACACAATATATTGTTAAGTGAAATCATTCCTGATTTGCTACATGTTTTTATTTATGATAATAATAAAAACATATATTATTATCAATATTTATGATAATAATATATGTTTTTATTTATGATAATAATCATTAATCCGAGTATTAAAAGTCACTGAGGTAAGGATAAAATATTTCAAAGGAAATTAATCTGTTTTTTATATTCGTATTCAGCGAATATTACTGCTAATGCACAGATTATTAAATCAGCATATGTTAAAATTTTTAGTGTTAGACCCTACCCACGCTAAATGATGTTTAAAAGGTTCAAAGCAAATTCAGTCGTACAACATCACCGTTTTTACTATAAATTATTAAATAAACGCTAAGCACGTTACTATGTATGTGAGGTTCATGAACGTCGGAAATGTAAAATTACTGAAATATGAAGTCCGTCGAGATGGGATTTACATCATGCTCGAAGGAACAACATCAGGCTACACGTTAATTTTGGGTTTGAATTCCACTTCAGAAAAAGAATGTCTCAGTCTACTATGATATAACGCAGCTTTAGATCCTGGCACTTAACACTCAGTGTCTTTACATTCCGTGTAATTATAAATTTTTCTCTACTTTTCACGATATCTGTTGGGTGTAACAGTAAAGTGTAAAGTTAAATAAATTATAGGTATTTTCTTTTTCTAGGCTTTTTTCATTTCTTTATGACATTACTCAGTACTGTAGTACAGTAACTCAGTAAGAAGTAGTTGTCTTACTATATGATCATACGAATATTTACTTAAATACAAATAATATTTTTTATGTATATAGAAAAAATTAAAGGCATACAACAATAGCCTTAGAAGGTATCGGCCCGAGTAAGTGTATTATCCATCTCAGTGACTTTTAATATAATATTTATATTTGTGAGGGATAATATCTAAAATTAATGGAAAAAATCCTAATAAACTATTACATTAACGGTTTATATTAAGAAGATAAAATATAAAAACAAAATGCTATTTATGTAAAACGAAACGTAGCTTTACTTCATATCCTGAACAGCACATCCAATTATTTTTTTTCTATCCAACTTTTTTGAAGAGAAATTATGGTGCTAAGTTGTTATTTACTAATTTTTCATAAAATAAAAGAATCTAACTACAATGAAAGAAAAGATCAATTCAATATCTAGGTAAGAAGTAGATACAAAGGGTATGTTGAAATTAATAACTTGCAAGGACTTCGCGCGGGTATTGAACCGGGTGTAAATTGGTTTTCTTATAAAATAACTACAGAGTAGCTAGTTTAACTAAAGCTAATTTATAAATTTAATATAATAAATATTATTGTTAAAACTGTAAGCAATTGCTATATCATCATTTAACATCTACAAAAATAATTTCTATATATTATTCTATATCGAACTAGATTAAGAATAAGACTAAGTTATTTATTTAAAAATTACGTTAAATTTAATAAATTTTTAATTTTATATATTATTTTATTTACTAAGCCAATGATATTTTAATAATATCAATTTTATAGAACCCAGAAATATCAAATTTTGTGCCATTTAATAACATATTCACACGTTCACATTTCGTTGTACACTTAAAATTGTAGTAACGTTTGGAATACGCTTTAATAATTACATAAGTAAAAGTTTATCAACATACACTAACCAACCCTTTTTATCTTGAACAATTTTCGTACAAACGTACGAATTTTAATAATAATGATATCATTGGATAAAGAGATTTTGTGTTGAATACGTTGTCAGACTGGAGATGTGATTATTATACTTGAAAATTATTTTATTTCTCCGAACGAGTGAGACGAGGTAGTTGAATTCATCCACATTATGTGTCCAAAATGTCTTAACACTAAATTCTCTACAAACCATGCTTTATGAAAGACTGAAGCTAAAAATCAGTGTAAAACCTCTCATCTTATACCTTAATATTGAGTAGCTAACGAAAACACATATATCTATTGTTTGTATATAATTGTATGTCCAGCAAACTTCTTGACCCGCACTTGGCTTCATTGTAACAAAACAACAATATAAAATAAAGAAATTCCAAGAAAACCTTAAAAAATGAGAGAAACCAGTAGCCTATATTCATTACAAGACCCTCAAGTATTTCTTATAAGATTTCATTACAACCAATTCAGCGATTTGCCTTTGATGACATCTCACATACAGACGTATAACGTTAATTATAATTATTAATTCACATTTATAATATCAGTATAAATGGATTAATTAACGTAAGAGCACTAACGTAAAAACTCAACAGGATTAATCTACGGTTAGCCATAATGTTGTTATCATTTGATTTTATGTAAATTAACTGCGTTGTGTTGTTACAGATGAATAATATAATTCAGATTTTATTGTTAATATATGTTTTTTTTTAATACAGCGGTGCATATTTACTTTCTTTCAACAATAAAATGTTTCTTTTTTTTAGTTTCATGCTTTATCCCTTGCGGGGTAGTCAGAAAGGACGGAGCGTGAAACTATATGATCCCCATATATCTCTTTCGCCTCGTCCACAGTCATATTAGCCTCTTCATAAATTGTTCTGGGGGTCCTCATGTTTTTTATTTTACATTCGTCCAGTATATTCGATACTGTGTTTTTGAAAGGCAACCGAGGTCTCCACCGACCTTTCGTA
Source organism: Dryadula phaetusa (assembly GCA_032432895.1). NCBI lineage: Eukaryota > Metazoa > Arthropoda > Insecta > Lepidoptera > Nymphalidae > Dryadula > Dryadula phaetusa. The sequence continues at coordinate 1,411,603 of JAOYRS010000027.1, forward strand.
TCACTCACCTTGTCTTCATAAATCTCTCTTACCATTCTTTCGTCACTCATTCTCTCAACGTGCCCAAACCACCTGAGCACGTTCTTCTTCATTCTTACTATGACATTCGCTCTTACACCTGCCATTCTGCATATCTCCTCGCTACATATACGGTCAGCTAAATTGACTCCGCATATCCGACAAAGAGATTTTCTTTCATTCTTCTTTTGACACACCCACGTTTAACTGCCGTATAACAACGTCGGTATCAGGACTGCATTGTGAACGGCAAGACGTGCAGATTGTTGTCTTGCTTTTAAATTTTATTTAATCCATATGTCTTTAACTTTTCAGAACAGAGGAAGTGTTTATAGGTACATAAGATACTTTCCGTTTCCGTTCTGACCATATATTATTGTATATAAACTATAAAGTTTAGTGTAACCTTCTGGAACAAAAGTGAAAAGGAACGCAGTAATTATTGACTAAATTCTTATTATTGACTAAAGTCTGTATTCTTTTTATTGACTAAAGTCTTTTTTCATTGTCCTATTGATGTAGCGGACGGGAACATATGCAGATAAATAACAAATTGCTTTCAAAAGATCATTACAAAGAATATGCTTAAAATTATTTTCTCGTTACTATGGTCAATCTGCCAATAACATTAGCTTAACGATTATTTATTAGTTTATTTAGAAAACAGATACACGTACAAATTATATACTATAAGTGTAAATTGGACAGCAGGAGCCAGGCAGTAATCGTGTAAAACACAAATAAACACAATAATTATTATACGATTCAGTGTAACGAAATAAAAGTAAGATTACCTTAGTAAGCTGGTGTACTCGGCGTAATATGTTTTAAGCATAAATCTGTTTAAGTCATATGAAATATTCGTTAAATATTAAATAATGTGGAGGTTATAACATACTCTCTGACCTTCGAAATCTGAAGCAGCTGGGCGTAATAAGTTCAAATAACTTTAGTTTTATGGTTTTAGTAACTTTATTACGTGTTTAACACGTAATAAAGTTACTAAAACCAACTTGCTATAAATAAAATCTTATTATTTTATCAGTTTTTATTATATTTTCTTATATTTATAAGTTTATTCATATTGCGTATGCAATGATACATTAGGTATAGCTATTTAATATAAACATTAAAATAATGGATCTGATTTCTATAATAGTTACATTGAATATTTGACAAAACATAGGCGATACAAAGTTATAATAACTTTAAGTTATTATATATCGCTTATTATAAGTTTTGATAATATTACTTTCGTCAACGTCTAAAACGACAAATGAATACCTTACGCTAGAGAGTGATAGACACAAGACTTTGATGCATCGCTATATAGCTTTCCTTTTGTCTGTACTTACAGAGTGTCTGATAAATTGATTTAATTACATATAGAGGAAAGCACCTACGTTTTTATATCTCATTTGTTATATAATTACAATAGTGAAAAGTATTGAAACATTAAACCTTAAATAGTGATTTGCTAACTAAATCGGATATTTTGATGATAATTAAAATATTCTCGTTACCTCGAGTAAGAATCGAACGAAATCCCGAACGCAACGCTTCCTGCACTGTCCTGTACTGTCGTACTGCACATTTACTTCGGTTCTCTTATTTGTAATCCTTTTGAAGATATTTCCTTCTCTTTTAGGTGATTTGATGGACGTCTTGGCGCTCTTCACATCATCAGTGAACTTCGTACTGTATTGCAGTATGAGCAGGCAGTTTCGGTGTACCTTCGCCAGACTTGCTCGACGAATAATATACACGACAGAAGAACCGGCAAAATTCGGTACTAAACTTGAACCTACAACGCAGGTAGGCAATAACACATCTAAATTTCTAACAACTGAGTATAGCTTCTTATAAATATTATTTATTCTGGCATGTTCTAATTTTTTGTATAGCCAATTACTACTACAAATAAAGCTTTCTATGTTGATAATTAAAATGAAAATTTGCTTTATCATAAAATTGAAGTGTGCAACGGGAACAGAGTAAACAAAATCTTGTTTTCAATATCATTGAAGTACTTTGCATTTAACTGTAATATTAAACAAGTTCAAAACAATTCCAAACGTTTATCATTATCGTTATTATTCGCTTCACTCTTAATTACAAAATTTTAATATTTTTGGCAAACCTTATATTATTCAGTATTAAAAATTGTTTGAGCTTTCCCACATTTTATTGTATACCTATTTTTCTATAAGTCCAAAAAATAAGCTGAGCTGGGATAAATGTCTGTCAGTCAGCAGCATTAAAATTACTTTTTTACTGCTAACCCTGTAAGAGCCGAGATGAAATCAGTGTGAATAAAAGTATGTCAATGAAATCCCCTTGAGTGCCATTATCGGTTCATTTTGACGTTACTTAGCTTATTCAGTGGCTTTGCTATTTTAACATTGTATGAAATAACAAATTTATTTATATAGGTGAAAGTAGATTAGCACCCTTATATTGCTACTACCATTTAAATAGTAGTTTCAATACTTTCCAAACTTACTTAAAATACAAATTTAAAAACATAAAAATACAAGCTATTCTACATATACGTATATGAGAAGAATATCTTGGAGTCGTACACACTTCAGATTTTCCAGAAAAATAAAAAATATATACAATAAAGCATATTACGTTTCATATAAATAATTAAGTTTGAAAATCAAAATCATTTTAATATGAATACAAATATTGCTTTAAACAATATCAATACACTAATCAAACGTGACTAAAACACAAAATCCCCAAAATTTGCATCTAGTGACGGATAGATTTCGTTTCAAATGACATATTATTGGATACTATTTTATAATAAATATTATACTTAATCAGAAATGTGCATTATAATAAAATATTTGATTTTAGTTTGAGTCTACTAGTAACCACGGATTACTGTAAAATGTTTAAAACGTCGGGTTTTTAAAAATGTATTTTCAAATATCAAAATATACGTGATTTACTTATCATTTACTTTCTATATTAACTGTTGATATGAAGTATTTTTAGCGTTACAGCGCGTCGAAGCTTATTTTACTCTTTTTATTAAATTAAAGTAACTACATTAGAAATTGACTCAGTGAACACATTTACGTCACATGACATAACATGACGTAAGAATTACATCATGCTATGTCATATATGAGTCATATAAGAATCATTATTTCTACACACTAATGACGTCATATTTTTTGAGTTCACTGATATACATACGACTTAGAACTTAATCTATTATGACCTAACAATCGTCAAAATTTAATCAACGCGATTAAGAAATCGCTGATAAATAATTAGCGCTATCTCTTGAAAGTTTAATTAAATGGATACACACATTTGCGCTGCGATTAAAAAGTAAATTTCCTCATGAAAAAGCGCTACTAGTTCAGGTTTGTAAATATTGTAAATAAAGAGATTCATAAACAAATCAGTCCCATTCATTTCAGTCATATAAAAGGAACTTATTACTCTTATAATTGCATGATTTACGTGCGACTAAGTATTACATAAGCATGTTACTTTAATGTGACTCAACAAAGTGCTTAAAATATTAGCTCAGATTTACGTAACTATAACTTATTATTATGTCACTTTTACGTCATAAATAATAAATCAGGTTTACGTAAAGTAAAAGGATGATATAAGTATGATGTCATTTTTACGTCATAACAATCAATCAATACGGTATTAATTGCTCGATTTACGTATGACGTAAATATTAATTATACATGTGACGTTATTGTGACGTGAAAGATCAATTTTTTTTAGCTTCACGCTTTTATCCCGCATAGCAGGGTAGGCAGAAAGTACCTAGTGTCAAGACACTCCGTACTTCGCTTTCCACCGAATTCAAGACATTGCGTGTTGGGTGGTGGAACTCAACGCCGCTCTTTCTCTTCTACTAGAGTGAGGAATTGAAAATAATTTAAATATAATCACTCCTCCGAGTGGGATCGAACCTTTTTTTTCTTATCTGACATATTGATCTTTTACAGTTCTATCATCTCCTGATATAAATGTAATTACTGAAATATGTTTGACATTACTCAAAAAATATAAATATTAAGAAAACTAAAACCAATCCTTTATCATATTGCATTTTTGACATGATAGTCTCTTATCAAATTATGAATAATAAAAATACCAATGCCGTATTAAAAACCCTTCTAGACCTTACACAGACTACTAACAATTGTTATTAAATCTAACTAACCCACAACTTAGTTGGTACAGACTTTGTAACTCTAATAATAGTATTTCCATCACCCACAATGTAGTCAATGATAATAATTGGACCTAAAATTTACTCCCAGCTCAATAGGTTGAGCTGATAGCTGCAATTAATAATTCTTAGGTGAACAGATTCAAAGTATTCTTTACTTTATTTACTATTTTACAGCAACATAGACGGAATTATATAAGAAATACCTATACGATTTGGTTTTGCCTTGTTAAACTATCATAAATCGTTGCCAGTTTTCAAGCGTCTAACAGCTAAACCATATTAAAGCACTCGATGTCAGTATCTCGCCAATACTCGTTTCCGAAGCTAGGAGGCATAAACTTTCATACACTTGTGCCTACATCGTTATTGCACATCAATAAAGACGTGAAAAACTGTAAATTTGTAAAATATCTTAAAATACGTTTTATTGGTTTAACTTATATTCACTCGTTGAAGTTCATTCTTTTACTCGTAGAAGTATTATTTGTTATTAAAAATTGTTTTATATGTGTGCAATAGAAGGAATTAACATTATGCTTACTGTAGCAATATTAAATTGCACTAGTTAGAATAAGTTCCAGAGCGTGGGAATTGTAATATGCAGTTTTTATAGTACAGTGTTTCCCAATAGCTATAATAGGAATTTGATAGCTCACAGCCGCCATTTTGGTTGTTTAACATTTGATATTTGTATTGTTTTGTATTCAGTAATGTTTGCCATTTAATCATGAACATGTTCACGTTACCTCAACGTTTGAAAATTGTCCAAATTTTCTATCAAAATTCGAGAAGTATTTTCTCTACTTAAAGAGCATTTCGTGCTAAATATATTTAACACCCTTGGACTATTTTTTGTGAGGGTATGTTAAATCTCAAGTATATGCCAATAAACCAGCTACGACTCAAGACCTTGAACGCAACATTCGAGCGACTATAGCGGCCATACAAGCCGAAATACTGCAACGAGTCATCGAAAATTGGACCGACCGTTTTCACCAGTGCAAAAAAAGTCGTGGCGGTCATTTGTACGATATTTTGTTTAAATATCGTACAAACGTCGTCATTTGAACGATATTTTGTTTAAATTATAAATAGCATTAAATTTTTTATCAAATGAAGCATAGATCCAAAGCCACTGAGCACGAAATTCGAAGATATATTACATGTTTTATTTCAATTTCAAAACATATCGTTCTTATTGGGAAACCCCATACTTGCCATAAATATGAAGTTTCTTTTACTTCCAATAACTTTTGTTATTAAATCTACATTATGCACAAAACATATTCGTATAACGATTGTAAAAATTTTAAATCGATTGAAAGCTAAATTATTGTAATAAAATATCTACATTTTACCTATCAAAGTGAGCATTATAAAGTAATTATTCTTTGATACTATACCATAAAAACAAAAAAAAAACATCTAAAGTAATAATTATTAGTTCGTTAATTCAGCATTCCTTTAATATTTTCTTACATAATTGATTTAAAAAACTGAAAATAAGCTCGAGTGGCTACATCTTCGAATAAATAACGGCAAATGATCGAGAGCCTGTCACTCCCTAAGAAAATAATATCAACAAATTATTTTGCCAGCAATATAATCCTCCCGTCTCAAAATTTTAAACTGATTTTAGAGGAAATATAAATGTTAGTAGTAAATGGTCGGCCATTAATCGCCTATCCTTTAGACCTCGTTATACGCTAGCTCATTATATTTAAATTCTTTATAATTATAAGCGCAGGGAGCCAGTGTCTGACTGTATATGTGGTTCGATTATTACTCGGAGAAATGATCATATATTAAATTTGTTTTCATTTCTTCGCTATGGTAACTGTGACTGCTGGCGTTAAACTGCTTTCTTTACTAGTTGAACAATTAACAAGTCATTTAGGTGAAAATTATGAAACGGTTAAAAATTCCCGCCTTAGCTTCCTCCGATTATGTACTACTGCTTCAGTGTTGTACAGATTCGCTTTTATAGTCACTAATTTAATTGTCACGATATTTTCCATCTTTTATTAAAGGGCCATACTTCGTTATAAATTTAGCTTGAACGTTATTTTTACGAAAAATGAAAAACACGACATTGTTCCAGGTCACCGGCCCGCTATAGCGACAGATTCCCGCCCTCAGCAGGGTGGTGGAGAGTATTATATAGATTTGAACAGGTAAACAATTAGGCTTTGCTATACATTAAAATAAATCGATACGAAAATATAATATCGATATTTATAAGGATTCCTTGTTCTAGTCAAAGCGTTTCGGTGATTAAATGAAACTTAGCCGGCTTATTACAGCGTAACGTTTTGGTACCTATATTTAAAATAGCTTAAATTGTATTGTAATATATAATATTTATTACAAAAAATAATGACAACAATCAAAAGTTAGTATCAGTTAATGATGTACTTTTCTTTCGTATAAAATATGGAATAAAACGTTTATTATAGTTATTTGCAAGTTATTTACTTCAAGAATAATAAGCATTTAACACTTATGAAATAAATATCAGATGTATTTTCTACCGCTTAACTAATATTGCATCTATTATTTATAATATACAATTTTTAACCATTTTAAACAATTGTTAGGGATTTTAAACTCAGAATTAGAAGAAGCGCGGCGTTGAGTTCCGCCACTTAACACGCAATGTTTCAAATTCGTGAGCTAGCGACAGTACGAAGTATCTCGACACTAGGTACTTCCTGTCTACTCTGCTATGCAGGATAAAAGCGTAAAGCTTACGTGAAAAAGATATTAAGACACTGCTTTAGCTTCTCATACGACATGATTATAAGTTTAGTATAGGATTGCAATAAATATTTGATCAAATTCTACTAAAGCCTATAAATTGAACCCTAAGAGCAAATTTGATATTTTCATTTGAACAATACAGAAACAAAGTTCAATATTATTTAAATAGTCTTCATACATCAACATCGGTCATCATATCTTCTATTTAGAGGTTATATTATTTTATTTTATGAAAAAGCGAGCTCCAGTTTCTAAAAGTTTATTCGCGTTGAATATAAAAATGCCAAAACACAGAATTCATAAAAAGTCTTTCTTCTGATTACTATTTTTTTTCATTCGAGATAATAATGTTATATTTTTTATTAGTATAATAAATTCATGTTTATATTTATACAAATTTACAATCCTGTTTGTGTAGAATAATACCCGTCAAGACATTACGTCCGCCTTTTTTTGTTCAAAATCGAGTCAATATGAGTGGAACGGCTGAACTCAAGAACGTAGTTTGTCTTACTGAAGTGGACAAATGAAAATATTTTAGCTATTCTCTGGAGTGGGAATCGAACCAGCGACTAAACGTCTCAAATTTGTATGTTAACATTTTTTAAAATAATACCATTTCTGCGAGTAGTAGTCAATTTTCAATTAGTTTTACTAGATTAACTATAACTATATTTAACTTTTAAAGTACGAGTACAACAATACATAAATTAAAGCTAAGCCGTTGTGGTGACATCTTAGAATATAATAGTATAGCAATACAACTTTGCGATAGATATACTTACTTATTTAAATCTTGTTGAGCCTGTCTCAACAAGTACTTTGGATTTATGTATGTAGCATCTTTTACAAGACTACTTTTGCTAATGATATATGTACATACAATTCGATAACAATATATACTTTTATTTAACGTCATATTCTTTAAGTTATATTTATTCCTTTTTGACTGCTTTCTTAGTTTTTGGACTGATTTTACTAAATGAAATTGTTGTGTTAAAAAGTCTAAGATATTATGTGGGTTTACATTTATAAAAAATGATATAATATTATAATGTTATACTTTTCTTTTCAGATAATATGTCCGAGTCCGACCAGTTAACTGGCACGTTAAGTATAGATTAAAAAATAATTAATAATATTATAGTACTTAGGCATTAGTTGAATAAATAAAATTGTTTAATATTTTGTAAACTGTACCTGTAATATCTTGTAATAATTAAATATGGAACCTTTTGTAAATAAAATATAAATAGACACTAGTTTTAGCGTCTTTTGAGCCGTGACGCCAAAACTAGAATATATTCGTAGAATACTAGAATTAAGTCATTTTAATTAAATGTAAGCGAATATAATGTAACTTTAGAAATTATAAATATTTTAACTTATAGGGTCCAAAAAATCTTCGTAAATATTACTTCTATATGTAGTAAGTTAAATAAAATAATTTTTGAACTATTGTATATGGCATATTCATTATTGTATGTAGACACAATTCTAAATAATTAACTATGTAAAGTGATTCTGTAATAGATACTATTAATAATTGTTTATTTAAGCTTTTGTAAATTAGTGTTTTTTATTGTAAAAATATGTTGTTTAATGTACCTATACACTATTTTTTTTAATAATAAGTATTATTGATTCATTAATAAAATAAATGTTTTACTTAATATATGTTATGATTTTTTATACTCGCCATTCTTTTTTCCTTTAAATTTCTATTACACATATATCATTCTCCCGACGTGGGACTGAACGCGATCGTTTTAGACCTACATTTGTTTTTTTAAACTGTCAACGAACTGTCTTGACACTTCTCTCTATGCGGTAAAAAACGTAAAGCTTATTTATTAAGAAAGTATATTTTTTAATTTGTTCGTTTATATAATTTTTATACATTGTGTCCGTATATAATAGTAATCCCCACAACAAATGTATACTAGTTACTACTAATTACATGTCCGTGTAAGCACACGGACAGAAGTAGGTCAGAGCGTGACGAAAATAACGTAACATATTTGCAATATACTTTAGTAATTAATCTAATTAAATTGCTTTTCTTAAGTGTACATAATAATGTACAGTATACAGCAGCACTCAAATATTATACTATTTTTTAAAGTATATTATTTTTTTAAAATTTACTCTTTACCCTTCGTAGCAGAGCAGGCAAAGAAAATATAATGACTGATCTCCGCTTTCCGCCTGCATTCGAAACATTTTAAATTGTTAAGTGGTGGACCTGACGCCACCTTCTGTTTCATCAAAATGGAAAATGGTAATACTTTAAATATATTCCGAGTGGAAATCGAACCTACGAACATCGAGCTTGCTTTCAGAAAGCGGTCCTACTGCGGCACTATATATTATATATGTAATTTGTTTATTTAATCAAATTCTGAAAAATATTCTATTCAAAATTCAGCCATACAACAATATAATAATGAAAAACCGCAAAATGGAGTATAATATAATTTTGTTTATATTATGGAACGAATTAAGTAAATATAATGAAATTATATGAAGAAAAAATATAATTTTAAAAGCAAACCCACTAGTTGTCATAAAAGGTTAATTCGGAGAAACGAATGCCCCACCTTTCCTGTTAATTGATTCATTTCATATTACACGTCTCATTTGGAATTCCACACCTTTTTCATTACCAGATGTCATGTTGACCTATCATTACTGAATACGACATATATAGCTACGACGCTCGTCATTTTTCAAACGTCAAATATACGCAGTCGTTACTTTGCCGTAATAACGCTTTCTTGTTAGCCTATGAGGCTAAAAAAATTCATAATAAGTTCATACAAAAAATAATAATAAGTTCATAATAAGTTGTTAAGTATAAGAGTTATGACAGTACATGAGTTTTATACTACGGTTTAATAAATGTTTGGCTGAACTATAAAACAAAAATTAAATGAAACAATGTAAAACTATAAGAATAAAACAATTCGTTATCAACTCATATGTTTTAAAATGTTATCGTACATCATGACTATGATGCAATCCAAGCAAATCCAAGCATGTTGCAATCCAAGCAAAAATAAAATAGCAAATATAAAATATTTCAAAGCAAATTTTCTTTAATATCTTACTAATCAATTTATTTATGATTTATAGATTACAAAATTGAAATTTGGCTACATTTCTAATTTCGTTATGCTTTAAACAAAGTCATTGATTATAACGAAATTAGAAATGAACTATATGATAAAGAACTTCGCACATTTTATCTCGCATAGCAGGGTAGACAGGAAGTACCTAATGTTAAGGACTCTGTAGTCCGATTTCCGCCGAATTCAAAATATTACGTGTTGAGTGGCTGACCTTAACACTGCACTTTATCATACGGCAGCGAGGATATAAAAATATTCGACCTCCGACCAATGACCGACGACGACGACTCAATGAACAGTAAATATGTATATTTGATCATCTGACAAATGATAAAAAAGACAACATACTTAAGCTTCAAGAAAGATACCAAATTACTTTAGTGACGTTCATGAATGAATCTGGAATACTTATCAGCATTAGAACGACTGTCTGCATTTTACAGCGCAATATCCTTAACAACTCTTATATTCTTCTCAAGTGAAATTACGTGATAAAGTAACTCAAACATTTGTTTGAATTTCCGCCTCCTCTGTGATAGGAAGAAATTGAATCTTATGTTGGAATTTGTTCTTTACTGATTTTGTAAAGAGTTCTAAGTAGTAAATATATAATATATTAATCATTATTTTACTATAGAAATCATGATCACTATGAGATCATAACAGATTTACATACTTACAAAGAAAATCTATCGTCAAATTGAATCTTTTCAAAACTTATTTAATCCCAATAATGTACATAATCAGAACGTAGTGATTATTTAAGTATATAAAAGTAATATATGTACTTACATTTAAACCGTCCGGTCGTGTCGCAGTGGGACAGCGTCTGACTGTAAACGCTATCGGTTGTGGGTTCGATCCCCACTCCGGAGAGTGATTATTTAAATTATTTTCGGCGGCGTTGAGTTCCACCACTCAACACGCAATGTCTCGAATACGGTGGAAAGTGAAGTACGAAATATCTTGATACTAGATACTTTCTGTCTACCCTGCTATAAGGGATAAAAAGTGTGAAGCTAAATAAATTAAATCCACAACTTACATAGTCAAGCAATACCCACCGAGCCTCGACTTTTGTGCGATTGCATAATATGTGTATCTAATTTCATATAAAAACAATAAGCACATGCATAAATTCAACTTACTTACGTACATGTTTATTTTCTATACTTTTTTACCTCTACTAGCTACAGATTTTTAAAGTTAATATATTCCCGAGATTACACCGACAGAAATGTTTTTTGGTTTGAATAACTAATGCCATGACGTTTACTTAGCTTTTGTAAATGGAAGGTTGATTTTAAAAATACATAAGTTATTTTTCACGTCACATGTTAAACATAACCGTCAGATCCTTTTTATTTTTTTTATGTTTGCATTTGATTAGCATTTTAGAAAGATGTGTTCGTTCATATTCATTGGTTTCATTTTGACACACCGCGGTGAGTGTTAGGAAGGGTAATAAAAATATTTAATGAATATATACATTCTCCTGGTGGATTTTAAATCGCCAACGACCACGTCGGGTCACTCGAGTCCAAACCACGCTACAGCTACAAAAGTAACATACATTATAATAGCGGCATTAATTCCAATCCTAGTGTGATTATTGTGCTAACATTGGATGGACGTGATATGATACGCTATTTTTGTCTATACTATGACTATAAGTAGTACATAACTATAAAATAATATAACTAAATGTAAAAACCCCCAACTAAAAGTAGATGCTAGTTTAGTGAACTTTGCTATCATAACTCAGTATAGTTTGAGCTTCTTGTTTATAAATTACTACTCATGTTTGGGATGTTAAAAGTTTCACGTAAGATTAAGCAAACAAATTAAAAAAAACACAAACGTGATAAACGAAACGTGAAGATTAAAATTGCTATTACAATACATATATTTAATCTTAAGAAAACTAATTAAAATGAGCTTAATTTCAGATCAGCTACACAGACAACACAATATTAAACAATATTTCTACAAATATTTTCTAAGTGTGTAAATACTACTTCATAAAAAACGATTAACTGTTTCACTGTGTTCATTACAATATCACTTCTGGCTCAAAGGTTTATATCGCTGTGAAAATCTGTGGTAAGCTCTGAAGACAAAGCAAGTATTCACCTAAAACCGACCTCGCAAAACTTTGACCCTTGATAAATTTAATTAATTTTCCGACACAAATACAATGAAACGATATGAAAATTTAATGAAAATAAGTGAACCATCTTACATACATTCAATTTATCATAATTATTTTGTAATAGATTAAGTTTTATGAATAGTTAACCTAAGTGAAAGAAAAGTTCATTGCATTTATAAAGATCCTACAGTAGTACGGCTTTGTGGTACATTTTGTTCTTTTATGCTATACGCACAGGGAAAGAACAAAGAAAACATATAATGATTCTCAAATATCATTAAAATATTTTATAAATATTGTAAATCAATGCCAATGTTTTAAACTTGTTATTACAATTATTTGTAGAATTTCATAACAAAAATAAATGTTGATAATCAAAATAAAATAATCATAAACAAGATGTTCAACTGTATAAATCTGTTATTCTCTATTATTATTAAGAGCTGAGCTGACTCTACACAATTTAAGACCTGTCCCTGTGTTCACTGGTATAAAGTAAACGGACTGGCAGTTTTCATGATGCATTGTTTGAATATTACTATCCGTAGTATACAAGTTGTTTGAAATTTTGACATAATGAAGCATTTTTTGTTTGAATATTACTATCCGTAGTATACAAGTTGTTTGAAATTTTGACATAATGAAGCATTTTTCGTTTTAAAGTAACTCGTAACTTATCGATATGCAATAATCATATAGACAGGCTTAGTATTTTTTTTGTTTTCTCGCCACATAGGATTAGAAAATTAGAACTACAAAATTTGAACGCGGCTGATTTTAAGACTCCGACTCTTGGATACCGTGCAAAAACTCTGATCGATAATCCATGCGATACTTGCTAACGTTTGTTTTTTCAAAAATATATTTCGTAAGCATAAATGACTATAGTAATAATTATATTTATACAAGAAGAAAAAGGAGAAAAAAGTCATAATGTGCGTAATGATACACCGTCTGACTGTAAACATATTTAGGTTATGGTTTCGATTCCCGGAATGATTATGTTTATATGATTTTCATTTTCACGCTCTGATATTATAAAGCGCGGCGTTGGTATCCATTCGAGTGGAAAGCTCGGTATGAAATGTCTTGTTGGACAAAGCGTGAGGCTAAAAAATTAAGTGAGGCTAGAAATTATATATACTTCAAATGAGTATGGAGAAGTGTAATAAGGAAATATTGTTAAGCAATTACGTAACTTTTATTCCATTACTACTAAGATTACGCAGGCACAATCACTCCTACTACATATCTTGATTATGCTAACTGCTGTTATGTTGATTTAAAAGAGGCACAATTAATCAAACTTGAGCGTCTCAAAAAACATCTGTATAAGGTTCATTTATGGACTTGGCGAATACGACTATGTCTCCGATTTTCGTAGGAAGCTCAAGTGACATGATTATTCACCGGAATACTCACGTCCTTTGCCTTCTTTATGATGTTCTCTTTAATTCGTTTTCCCCTTCATATCTTAAAAAGCGATTTAAGTTTTTATGAAAATTTATGATTACTTTTTCTCTCCGCTCTACGTGTAACTTAACACATCATATTCCTTGTTATTCTTCTTCCTTCTATACAAAATCCTTTTCTATTATTTTTTTCGCTTATGTACATTACATTTAAAAAGAGGATTTTTTTATTTCTCTTTAAGTCAAACACATATATCTGTCACATTTTTCGTTTTTTTATTTTTAACATAATGTATGTACAAGGCCTTACAATACCGTTGCTTTTGTTCAATCTCGCTATTGCATTACTACGAATTTTTAATCGCGCGGGATCTCGACATTTGCGGGGTCCGGCACATAATATAATTTTTATATTAGTCGATTAAAATAATAAAATAATTAATATAATTTATAAACGTTGTTAGAATGACATCGATCAAATTATCCCATTTATTTATAATAAGATCTTTTAATTTCGCAATTTTTAGACACTTTAAATGAAGCTATTTGTAACGGACCGGTCTGGCATATTTTGGTACTCAAAAATACATTTTTGAAAACCTGACTTTTTGAACCACGATGACCACGGACTACTGTTCGAAACGTCAGGTTTCCAAAAATATATTTACGACTACTAAAATATACGTGAATTATCCCTTTAAAATATTTTCATATAAGATCGTTTATCTATCACAGTAAATTGAAACAAAAACTGAAAAACTAAAAATCATCTATAAGTAATTAGGAACTACAATTCTATTTGCAAAATTTTTGCAATTCAATTACTCCATATTTTAGAGGATATAACTTAACCAGTCTAAAAATCTATAAAAATCCCACGGTTTCCGCGTATCTCGCACCTGTAATCCAGCAACTTGCGGGATCGGATAATGTTGCGGGATCCCGCAATACCGAGATCTCGGTATTCCGAGATTGCAAGCCCTAGTATGTACCTACATATATGTATATGTATATGTATATGTATGAATACATAAATTTTATATGTACTTCAATACTTAGATATCTATTCACTTTGTAAGCCCCTCCCCATTTCATTCATTCTTTCCTCTACGCAAAGGTTACCATCGCTCATTTAGCGATAAGATCGCTTATTATTAGATAAATTTAAATGTAAACATGAATTATATATTCTTGTGTACAATAAAGAGTATTTTATTTATCTATTTTATTGTTTTATAATGCATTTTTAAAAACTTTAAATTAACAAAATAAAAGTTACACACGTTATATATCTATGGCTAAGGTATGTCTTATTTTACTTGTCAACGTGTTTCCTAATAAGTATTAGTTTATTTGGGAATTGAACAAAACAATTTTCTCCATATGTGACAATACTGTAGTACGATACAGACATAATAATATTTACTTTTAGCCATATTCAATACAATAATTTCAAAAAAAACAGTATGTAGTAAAATCTACTCCTACATAAAATGACAGCTCGTCTAATACTAAAAAACAAATTTTCAAACTGCTTAATCTCAAATTTTCTGAGTTAAAATAAGAAAAAATTATAAGTCGTAATTTAAGTAATACAAAGAATAAAAAAAATAGTTTAGACTTTAACATCTACTTTAATAATATTTGAAATCCTATAGGTAAAACATTCTTTTATACCCCATTATGGCACATTTAAGAAGGGTCTAATACTGTCAGTATGACATAAATTTCCACTATCAGAAATCTAAATATTCTCGTTTATCAGGTCTAGTTGGACAAATTACATTATTAGGGTTTGTATCTCCCGAACAACACGCCATCTCTAAAATTAGAAAAAAGTTGCTAATAGTAATACTATAAAGTCCTTCCTGCTAGTTCTGGTCGGTTCTGTCTTCTACTGTTATAAAATAAATTTCAAATTCCATAGTAATTCACTAATTCCTACTTAAAAAAATATTTTGCAATTTGAAATAAATTTTCAAAATATAAAACAATATACTAAGCGACAATCATAAAAAATCTATTAAAAACGTATAAAAATTCTATTTAAAATTATTAACGTGATCAATTTACTCGAAATTTATTCGTGATTTAGGATTATATGTATTCTACATGTTAAATTATACAAGTGACATATACATATATTTAAAAAAATATTAATACCATATATAGAAACGGAACAAACAAAGGTAGTAATAACTAATATATTACATAATAATTTATTTAACATTTATAGAAACGGAACACGGGAGGCAACAATAACTAATATATTATATAATAATTAATTTATAAATAATTTATGGTGACACACGGAACCAATAACTGCTACTGGTATTACATAAACTGTCTGATCTAACTCTCTTTAAATGTATAAAAATATACCAAAATATTTTATATGAGACAAGACTACAAGTGGACTGTTGGACACTAGGAACTTGTTGTCTACCCTCCTGTGCGGGATAAAAGTCTGAAACTAAAACAAACATGTACATGATGAGAGTCTGGTCTGGGAATGATTCTAAAATTGAGTAAAGCCTCGACTATTGATCATGTGTTGGTTGTAATACATTTCTCCGTGCTCTTGTTACTGAATGACTATAATCAGGCCATCTTGAGCCAAATGCACAACGTATGTTATTGTGATTAGTTGTGTTGAGTTCACCTCTCATCTCTCACCACTCACATTATGACACTAGGTTGCCTCTGACTACCCTGCTACGTCAAGCTGCTTTATATCATAATAATAAATACCAGAACCACCAATATCACGCTTAATATCGCTATTATTGTTTAAGACATTCAAGTGACATGGGTTCACTTTTGTAGCTAATTTGCGGTAAATATTGCGGTATCCTCAGAATGACAAGGTTATACTGCTATAAATATCCTATCTGGAATAAATTATATTTAATTATATTCATAACTTTATTTTCATAAATTTAATTAAATATTAAATTAATGAAGGTACTTTGTTCCAAAACATATATGATGTAACGTTTAAAAGAACTTGTATATTGTTAAAAATTTTTGGAGAAAAAATAATTTGAAACTCCATCTCTCGAACATCGTCAAAAAGCCATTCACATTCGGCCACTTTTATTTTTCTATATAATTGTTACCTACAACAATTGTAGTTAGTTTCTTTATTTTTTATGACAATTTTATAAACAAGCGGTAGAATACTCACAATATAAAATTGAGATGCAAAATAATTACATGGCAACATTAGTATTTACACTATTTTATTTTAGCTTCACGCTTTTTATCCCGCATAGCAGGGTAGACAGAAAGTACCTAGTGTCAAGACACTCCATACTTCACTTTCCACCGCACTTTGTCCTACCAGAGCGACGTAGTGAATATAATTTTAAATGTAATCACTCCTCTGAGTGAGGATCGAACCCACAACCGGTCACGCTTACAGTCAGACGCTGTGCCATAGCGCCGCGACCGGACCGCATTTACACTATTAATATAAAACACAGTAGCCACATAGTAGCCCCACATAGTAGTAGTATTAGACACATAGTAGCCTGTTAAAAAAAATCTAAAATATTTTTCCGTTCTATATTTTTATTTTAGGTATGTACGAGTACGCATACCCATATCGCTTAGTAGAACAAATGGACGGTATCCACAATTATTTTTGACGTATTTGAATTATTTTTACAAACTTCTATACCTTTTAACTAGTATACAAATACTACAGTCCAAATAAAATATATAAGGGACTATTCCACATAATATATTTAAACATTATATATTTAAGAAAAATAAAAAAATATATATACTACGATGTACACAAAACTAAATCATTTTCTACGACATATGAGAGCAAACAATACACGGCTTCAATTGCTTACAAAAGTTGTTACTGTCAAAGGCAGGCTGTTTAGTTAACATTAAAGGCTATGTTGTTTTGTAATAATCGTTGTCTTTTCTGGTTGAACATAATTTTTAAATTCAAAGCGAGTACACGTTTACAAACTAGGTACAAGTTTCAAAAAGATGAGATTCCACGCTTATAATGCGAATCTTTTAGACAAGCGGAAGAGATCAAAAGTATTTACACTTCTACTTATATGATGTCAAGTCTACCACTTTATACCACAATATTTTTATATTCTATATTCTTACCTGTGAAAAATTGATAATTTACTTATTTTATTATTTGATACATTGACAACTATTGCGTTTACGGTTGGTTCGATACGTCGCTGTGTCGCTGATTTCTACCACTCTAAATGACATGTCTCGAATTCAGGCTACTTTAAAGAAAGCGTGAACCTGCAATAAAAAAAATATTTTACATAATAATACAATATCACTTATTATTACTTTTTATCAAGTAAGATTAGATCAGGCTTATATCAGACAGTGTAATTGTAACGTATACGTTGTGGATGTTGAGTTTGGGTTGGGTAATTTTAGATTTACATAATAAAAACATTGTCACATTCTAACATAAACAATAAATAAATATAAATAAGGAATATGTATATTTGTTTTACCTAATTTTAATGAACAAACTAATTCCAAATATCTGTATAATAAGACTAAGAAACTAATCATATAAATGAAACCCGTAAACGATTTTTAAGTACCCGATGTGCCGAAAATTACGCCACACAGGCTTCATTTTTAAAATTGTCTAAAAAAAACAAACCCAAAGCATTTATTTTAAACCTACCATATATTATAAATTAAAGCAGTTAAACATATTATAAATGTAATTTAATTATTTTCCAATGTAATAAAAGCAATAAGATAAACACTTAGTTCTATCGTCTCTAAAGCTACCTCAATTGTCTCTGAGACTTAATGACGTAATATAGAATAGCCTAAGGGCTGACCTAGAACTTCAAAGTTACTTCCGTTCTCATCAATTTGTTGTCGCTAAAATCAAGTTTAAATGGTCCAGTTTTCCTTTCATATGGAATCAAATGACAGTAGTTAGCGTCATGTGCTAGTAAGTGCTCGTTAAACTAAAGGGGTACGAGGAGAATGGTTCTTTGAAGTAATCATTCTATAGAAACCGGTATACAATTGAACAAATATTCGATTTCATTCATAAGAAATCTATTATGATATAAAATTTGAATTATAGTGAAGCATATAATAAATATGTTAAACAAATAAGCCACTCTTTCAATTCTTCATTAAGTTAAATGATTATAATGCGATGCATAACTTTAAGCACTTACATATATTCATACAATAAAACCGTCAATATTACATAAGAACAGTTTTTTGTGTAATCTTCGATGGCGATAATTCTTTCTCAAAAACACTAACCCAAAATATAATTTTATTGCAGCTGCATGCTTTATCTTGCGTAGCAGTACAGTTAGAGATAACGTAGTGTTAAGACAATCCGCTGACTGCTTTCCGCCCTCGGAACGGGCGAAACATAACGCCGCATAATTGTTGATTGGAGAACATAACGCTGCGCTTCGCCTTACCACAACGGAAAAATGAAATCAATTTTTTAAATATAATCATTCTTATGAGTAGGAACCACAAATCAGTCTCGTTTACAGTCAGACATTGTCGGCCTGCGCCTAATTAAAATTAATTATTTGATCGAAGAAAATAAATATATAACAAGATTGAAACAATTCTATAAAATGGTGAATATCGTTAAGCTAATAATAATAAGAAAAAAAAGTACATAAAAAACTCATACTTAATTAAATTGCGTAAATAAAGAAATATACAAATATTTTTTTTAATTTTGAAATATTAACAAAATAATATGTATGTTTTCCCATCTCTGCCATAATAAAAATGAATCCTTAGTCCTTTTGCAGTAAATTTCAATACAATATAAAATTGTTCTACCACTCTAAAGTTCGACGTAAACGATGTAAATAAACAAAAACACCCCTTGTATTTATCATTTTGTATGAAAGGACATATACAATAAGTAAGTTATTGATGTAATACATTAGTTAAAATAACTTATTTAATAATGCACAAGCTCATTATGCTTTTAAATATACAAAAACATTCATTAAAAAATCTTTTTAAAAACAAGCTTTTTTCATACATTCGTCAATCCTTTTCATTCGATAGATAATACACGGGATATTGGGTGTTAAGTAAAAACTTTGAATCCACCATTTTGTTGCGGCGGCCATTGTAGTTTAAAAGAATGTTGATTATATTGTCTTCCGAATCCAAATTTCAACTCAAATTGACATGAAAGTGGGTCAAATTAAACTTGGAAGATTTTACATACAATAACTAATTATTACTGCAAATAAAATAAAAGCCTGTAAAAATATTTTACCCTGTACACCTATGATTTGAAGCCACATGTAATAACTTGCTCCTCCATTAGCTTCCTAAAGATGTCGAAGTCGTTTCGTAAAAAAATGATATTACTGTTAAGAAGCGGTGGATAAGAACGGAACCAGCTATCATCTACAGGCTCTACATTTCAAATATGCTATGAACGACGTATAAAAATGTTTTTATACTTGACTTTTATATGTAACTCATTGACATATACCTATATCAGACACTCAATCTCTTTTTGACCTACTTACATAGACAAGTATCAAACACGAACGTGTTCTTACTGAGGGCTTATATTATTATCTAATTTCGTGTAGCTTTGAAGCTTATATAAGTTATGATATACACTGAAAGAAGTCTTAGTATCTAAATAAAATAATATATATATGATTATCTATTTGAAATTACGGATTAACATGTGTATATTATATGTGTATATTATATAATATATAGGTATTGTACCAAAAACTATATCAAAAACAGCGCTTCCGTTGAGATTCCCAAATAATAAGGTTTTGTAATTTATGCATATATAAATGTTTCCATAACTCTGAAGCAGAGCAGGCCACTGTGTCATTAAAGGTCTTATCTATAGAACACAATACCTCACCCCCAAAAAAGTCATTATTGTCAAACCGACGACAAGAACATACTAATTTATTTTGCTTTTATTAGTTGTTTTAGTCGTCTGCCTAATATATATTTGATGTTACGTAGGCTTTCTTGACATAGATTGTGTCTCAATAGTCTTGATTCTATTCAATTGACTCATATCAATAGAAATCATTTTCCGGCAGTCCTTATTGATAAGAGGAATAGCTGACTCTCACCTCACAATAATCCAATCAAACGTGTATCACTGTCAGCTAATCTGATCTCGAAAAATATATCAAGACTTGTTACAACGTAATACTATTTGTAACAATTTGCAGAATTATTATCTTCAATTTAGGTATTTACATAAATGCTAAAAGCGTTATTAACTTTTGTTTTTGTTTTTATATAGAATAACAGTGGAACAAAAGTAGCGTAACCAGAACAAGTATAGTAAATTTTTGGTCCACTTATTTCCATCTCACAAAATCTGTTTTTGGATAACATAATATAATTATGGTTTCAGAAATAAAAATATAAATAAGATAGTAGCGCAATAGCACCCTGCCTCTGTCTGAGACATTTCTAATAAAAGCAAATTATATATTTTTTTTCATTTAATAATGAAAACACGGCGTTGAGTTCCACGACTCAACACTAACATCTAAAATTCAATAAACAATTTCCACTCGGTCCACTTCTTTCACCTAATATGCAGAATCAAAAATAATCAATAAGCAAAAATAAAATATAAGCAAGTACAATATAAGTCCCTTTCCAAAAAAAGCTTTTGAAACTGACACAACTTCACAAAACAAAGAAGCACATTTTAATTAATTATGTAATTTTAAGCGTTGAATCTTTTACATAGCTGTTGTTACTTGAGTGTTTTTTCAGTTTCAAGTATCTTCTGTAACAGGTTTGGCCAAGGGCAACTAATTCGAAACTCTCCGGTCTCCACTAACTAACTTAGCTCGCGATAAAAAATATATCATATTATATTATAATCTAAGATAAGTAAATATAGATCAGTATACATAGTATTTGTGTGTTTTTTTAAACAAACAAAAGGCATAGTTGCTCGTGTTGCTGCATTGTAAGTAGAGCTTAGGTATCGATAACGATTGTCAATAAAAAAGCAATGCATTTTTTATCAATGTTTGTTCAAAGATAAACCTCTGAATTGCAAGTTATAATAACATGACTCTCTGGAACTAATGTATTGGCGAATTTAATTAAAATACGTAGATACGTATGTAGATAGTAAACTTTATACCAAACCCATGTAAATATAGTTAATGTACATATTTGTATACCAAGATATTAATACTAATATTACAAAATGTAACGTACTCGTGTAAGTAATATGAAGTAAACATGTTAAAGTATTGGCTATACAATTTTGGGGTCGCTGCTTAAATTTGCATAAGTTAAATATTATATGTGTATTTTAATTTTAATTGATTATACTAAATACTATTCAGTATTTGTTGGACTATCAGTTGATCCTATAGATGGTCAATTGACTTTGTTGAAATATCAATTGATCGTTTGGTTGGTCTGTTAATTTAAATAGGAATTTAGTTTATCAATGAATTGTTATATTAAAAACTTAATCTTTTATATTTAGTATATAATTTGAAGTGTCATTTAGTATTATTTTCGTATTATATTTTGTGACGATAAGAAGTATCTGTAAATGTGAATTCATGTCGTTGAAATATATCACAGTGCTTTAAAACCGAATGGACGTTTTATTTAACCTAACATTCTATAGTATTTTTATCGAATTAAGTTTTTAAATTTCGTTATACGCGCTATATTTCGCGAAATTTAAAAATTTATTTTAGTATTAAAGTTTGAACCTCCATATTGTTAAAATTAAGATTATAAACATTATATATATAAACATTATATATATTCTGTTCTTCGCATCTCAAACCAAAAATTTGTAAACATATATATATTTACTTGTACGAACATATACGACTCTTATAATAAGTTAAAATATTTATTTCATGGTTTATTTATTATTCAAATATATTGCGGGCTGAACAAGATCATGACAAATTATAAATACTATTTAATTGAGTTAACAATTAATATACAGTATATATACACATTGAACACAAAATTTTACTACATTTTAATTTACTTGTAAAGATATATGCTGCACTTATATTGCACAGTACGTTATCTGTATAGTTTTAGATTTGCTATGACACATGTCGGTGACCCGAATCCACAATATTTTAAGTGAAAAACGTTATATTTTGCTCTTAAAAGTCTCTTCAGTTAAAAGTATTTACAAAGCAAAATATATACGACACTATATTTATGGGCTTAGCAAGACTTAGGTAGTAAATCCTTGCCACAGCTGCCTCAGGCGAAGTTGATCAAGGCTCACTAAATCAAGAGTGATACACGCTGCAACTCGATAGAAACTCTACCGTTCGCAACAAATTGTTTCAAGCCCTATATATTCGACCTGCAAGCTTTTAAAAATAGAAGTTAAGTAACATGACACCCCACGCTCCACTCTTTGCTTCTACATATTCGTAAACTGTTTTATTTTAATTAATTAAGACAGAGTAATGCACAATTAAGAATAAGTTAAATCTCTCTAAAAAAGTATAGAATAAGATCTTTGATTATCGTGATTTTTACACATTTTAATGAAAGTAACTTAAGCGGATTACAGAGGTAGTCCTTTGATTACGGACTACTATAAAAGTTCAGATTTCCAAAAATGTATTTTAGAATACTAAAATATACACGATTTATCGTTTTAAAATAGTTTTATTAAAAAGAAGTACAGAAACTAGTAATTAAAGTTAAATGTACATTAACTTAACAAAATAAATATTACACACACTACGACGTGTCTGATGAAAAGTGTTCAACTTTTGTATAAACTGATATATACTTTGCTAAGACAATACTATGCTACATTCAATTAATTGACCATTTCATGTTTTTACTTAGGAACCAAAAAAAATATTTTGTCTGTTATGTATCTGTTGTGTGTAATGTTAATGATATACTTTTTAACATTCAACAAAATTAACTCATAAGATTGTATTTGTCGAATAACTTTAGGAATGAATTTCTTCATAACAATGTTATCTGAAATTTAACACCTTATAAATAAAGTGTTGAAAAGTCCGCAACCTTATAAATTGCTTTTGTAAGTACTCCATCCTCAACTCGATTTTGTCTCATTAATTCGTTTTTAATCAAATTTGTAACCTTTGATGAATGTTTTGTTCTTCATAAATCCAATGTATTGGAGAGTGAACAGAGAAACGCTATTTGAAATCAGTAAGATATTTAATAAATGAATGAATTAAATATCATATTCACTATCCAAAATTGGAAACATTACTGTACGTTACTAAATAAAAATAACCATATTTGTGATAAAAATATTAATCAATGTAATTACTTTTATTTTTAAACTCTTTCCGTCTATTTATTGAAAGCGTTGATATTGAATCACGTCTATCTCTTTTACTGTTTTGGAGTAAACTACACACACACTTAATTACTTGTTTATTGTCAAATGTCAGTCATTTTTAAAACGTAATATGCTTTAAATGATTTTGTACAATTTATAGAGCTTTCTAGCTTTAATTGGAATAGATGGTATAATTCAATACCTTCGTAATGGCCTAAGAGATGTCTCTGGATTACTTGTTCACTTACAGATAATTAAATACAATAATTGTTTTGCGTCGAAATATATGTAAGCAAATGATTTAATATTTGTATATATTTGAATCAAAATTGAATTATTATGTTATTATAATATTAATCATGGATCATATTGTTATTTTTTGGATAGTTTATTATTAATATAATTTAATTTTTCTTATCGTCAGGGGTTTTATTTATTTTTATAGCTTTACGTTTTGGGTCGAACCCACAACCGATCACGTTTACAGTCAGACGCTATCCCATTGCGCCGTCGTGGCCTATTATATAATCAAAGGTCATTTGCTACATGGAGATAATAAATTGTTTATCAAAAAACTCAGTTGAAATGTCAATATATGGGCAATAGAAGCTGAAAAACTATTTAATAGAATTTATGTGAGTCTATCTTTCTGTGTGCCTGTCTTTTGTTTGTTTGTATTCACAAATCACGTAAAAACTACTGCATAGAATTAAATAAGGCTTAGCAAGGTAACAGCTTATACTCTAGAGGTACATATTCGGTGCAGTTTTCGAAGAAAAACTTACTTCATATATTTCTAACTACAGGAGAGATATGAATGGTTTTTGCATAATAATATAGACCCTGGAGCAACGTATTGTATATTTTATCCTGATAATAAATGTACTTTCTTTAGAAATAGGTGTAAATAAAAAAACCAAAACCGTCAAATTACGTCGATATACTTTTTCATATTTTTTAGTAATGTCTACTCACTATAATTTTATCAGCTAATTATAAAAAAATAATTTTAATTTATAACTTCATTTTTTATAATATTTTACCAACCAATAATGTACATATGTACTGGATATCATTAATTGACATTAAGCCGTACGAATTTCAAATGAAATAGCCTATGCCTATTATCTCGTAGATTATATAGTTTGGGGGTCAACGATAGAAGACTTGCGTGCAGGAACCCCTGCCAGCCTTACAACTGCGACAGTTGTGTAAGGCTGCAACATTCCATCCGCCGCGAGCAACAGGGCGCACTATGCTAGGGAGTCCCATGAGTGCATCCCCGCTGGTGTGAAAAGTGACGACGAATACGGGGTTGGGGACCGCCACCGAGCACGCCATTTCCGAAACGGCGGGAAGTGGACAAAGGAGCTACAAATAGCTACATGGAATGTAAGAGGAGAAATACAACAGAAGATGAATGAATTATTAGATGTGATGGATGAAAGAGATTTAGATATGATAAAAAAAATAGCCTTGTTAGTGGTGAATACGCCGGTATCCTCAGTTCTATCAAGTGAACTAGAGTTCTGGGAGTGTCAGGAAAGTTATAGGTAGTGTAAGAGGGAACAAAAAACTAATAGTATGTGGTAATTTAAATGGATAGGTTAGAACCACAGGATATGGTTAGGAACGCGTACAAGGGAAGTATGGTGATATGACTAAATGAGGCTGGTAAGCTCTGCTCTGGAAAACGGGAGATGTCTCGGATCCCCTACATCTATATATATATATATATATATATATATATATATATATATATATATATATATATATATATATATATATATATAGATGTAGGGTTTGAAGGACAGTTTACTGTCTAAAACTACTACTAATTATTTGTCTTGCAGTTTGATTGTCGGAATGACCTTGTACGACGACGACGATCTACGACAAGAGAAGAGAACTGAGACGCTTTTCTCGGTGTTGACCTCTATGCGCCATTTGGTGAACCATTGGCCCATACAGTTTGTGTCAGCTTGAAGACTGTTTGCTGTATTGACCGTATCATGGCTACTAGCGAAGATTGCGGTATCGTCTTCAAATAGGGCTAGATGGGTACTTGGGGTTTTGGATTTATCGTGGGTGTACAATTTGTACAGAAGCGGTGATAGAATGGAGTCTTGAGGGACTCCCACTCTTATAAGACCTTTAGGGGAGAGGCTAACTTCGACCCGATAACGAAATGAGCGGTTTATGAGATAAGGCCCTGGAGATATTTAAGAATATGGCCGCTGATGACATCTATTTGGATTTATATAACAAGTCCTCCGTGAGGTGGTGCACTCAATGGATGCTTGAGTGCTGGGCTCGAAAGCCAAACTGTTCTAGGGGAATAATAATTTACAGATGCCTATAACAATGGCTTCTTTTCATTGGTCAGGAAACGAACATTCTTTTAAAAGAGTGTTGAAGTTTGCTACGAGTAGCGACATAATCCGATCGGGCAGAATTGAAACGCGATCAGATCCTGGAGCTTTTCTAGGCTTAAGGCCTTTAAATAGCAATTTCACCTCTTCGACTGAGGTCAGTGAAAACTTTAATATTTATATTCGTAATTTATATTCGAACGTAAAATTAAATGAATCATTTGACATCCCTCTCTCGCGATTAGGGATTCACATTGACCTAAACGATTCAATATTTGCAAATATATCTAAAGTTTTTTGATCTGAGTTTCTCAAATTAATAATATTATTTTCTTGATTGAAATTATATATTACGATAAATGAAATTCCCAAATATTTTGCGATTTATTTTTTTACGCTTTAGTTAACACAAACTAAAACATAAACATACTGTAAAAAATAAAATAATACAGCAGATTAAAAATACAACAATACAATATTTATCATATAATATTAGTAAAATAGTGCATTGTTGTAGTAATAATATCATGTTTAATCGATCAGTTCAATTTAATAAGTCGATTAAATCGATGTTCAGCAAAAACTATATTTTTGCTTGGTACTAAAACGATATATTGCCCCTATTTTAAATGAGATTTTTTTTAATTAATACTTATAACGTCAAATGTTATTCGCACGACTGGGAGGTAAAAGCGGTGCGCAAAATGCAGTTTTAGGTCACATACAGCCACAATAACAGTTACTGAGAGTGGAGGGTCGTATCGCAGTGAGACAGCGTCTTACTGCGCTACGACCCTCGCGATCAGTTGTGGGCTCGATTCCCACTTGGAGGAATGCAAAGCGCGGTACGCAATGATAGGTATTTCCTGTCTAACCAGCTATGCAGGACAAAAAGCGTTAATCTAAAAAAGATGGTTACTAAATATGTGACGGTAAAGTAACTTATAGTAGTTGTAAAAATGTAGCACAGCGAACAAATTATTTATATAATTTAAATAACTCATGCTTATACTCTCAATTTCAAAAAGCTATATAATTTCATAACTGACCCAATGGCTAATTACGCTGTTAGTATGGTATGGTATAGTTAAATTATTAATTAACTTAAAAGCATTTAATTAGTCTCTGGTCAATATTTTCTAATTACAGTACATGACTATATTAAATGATGACGTAATTTTCATCATAAAATATCCAATTTTACATAATGCTTGTAAAATTATGTCGTTTGAAATTACAAAAAAAAACAAATAAATGCCTATGTACTGAGGACGAAAATTCACGAAATCTACAAAATTCTCTTTGCATGTATCGGAAGGAGAAATAACACCGACAATAAACGTCTAGACATCAATGTTTAACACGCTCCTTAAACTTAACCGCTTAATCTTGAAAATTTCGTTTACTAGAGCGTACAGACTAGCTAGTATAGAATTGCATAGAATTAATAGAATGAATAAATTAAAGTTAATAATCATTTAGATTCGTGATTATTGAACATATTACTATAATTTTAATACATAATTCACGAGATCATTTCAATATCGTGAATCAATTACTGATATTTGATAGAGTGTAAGAGAGATAACTTTTCTAAGGATCGCGCTCTATCAGGAACAGGAGAGACTATAAAGTTTTAAAACATTTTAAATATTATACAAATTTATTTTTAAAGATTTTTAAAAATCTCATGATCATAATATTTACAACTCAGTATAAAACAAAATTTTGTAGCAATAGAAGTTCATCACGAGTATTATCTAGCTTTACGTTTTATCTCACATAGCAGGGTAGTCCGAGACAACGAAGTGTCACTGTATTCATGTGTCACACTGATTCCCTGTATTCCCCCTGAAATCGCGACTGTGTGTTGAGTGGCGAACTCAACAAGTAATATTTGATATATTCACAGATATACATATGTTACATGCAGAGATGTATTCAAATTGCTACTAAATTATGCAATAAAATTAGATATTTTTAACACCGTAAAAAACGTCAAACGAAATATTATTAATATAGAATAAATGTTAACTATGACAAATTTGTAGTGTACAAAAGGCCCTATAACTTGTAGGCTTTGCCTAAGCAACTTAAAGACTTATGTAGAGACAAAATCATTATTAAAATGTATTTCATAGAGCTTTGTAGAATTTGTAAAATTTATTTAGGTTTTTTTACGTAAAAAGTATTATCTAGAAAACTAATGTTTTAGAAAACATTTTATGTTTTAGAAAACGTTTTAAACATTTATAGGCCATAATTTTTATGGGAGTGCAGAACCACTCGTTCTCAAGAAAAAAATTTCACTGCGCCAATGTTCATAGCCTTAATCCGCGTAACTTTCTTAAATGGGGTTCGAAGTTATTCGTCCACATATCAGTATAACGATCACGGAAACTATTTCATATTATACGCGCAATGGTAACTTGTTAACATTATTTTTATATTGCCTTCTCGATGAACAACGTTTATCTCTTTCTTTAACGTTGAGGTAAAATTAATATACAGCAATAAAAACTTCTTACAAAAAGAAACTTTGGCGTGTTCCCTGAATCTTTACAAAATAAGAAATAAAACAGACTTCAAACTGATATTTTTTGTAAAAACGAAAATATTTTAAAAGCTGAGAAGCGTTTAAAATACGTATTTTTTATAAGAAAAGTTTTAATGATATTAAGAAAATTAAATAATACCTAATTAATGTACATTTTATTATATACTTTAGACAGACACTCCAGAAATCGATTTTTAACCCCTGACGCAAAGAGAAGGGTATTATAAGTTTGACGTGTGCGTGTGCGCGTGTGTGTGTGTGTTTGTGCGTGTGTATGTGAGTGGTGTGAGGTGTGTGGTGTGTGTGTTTGTCACTGTCTGTGGCGTCATAGCTCCCATACAGGGTAAATCGCTTTTTAGATGAATCATTTTTTATTAAAAAGTTGACTAAATCGAGACTGTTCTTAGTTATGTTTTATGAAAATTAATTCAGGTACTTGAAGGTCATCAGCTCTTTTCCAATATTATATAGAGGGAATCATTCATTTAATTGACTCTTAGTACACTTCTACTACACTTATTGAGTTGAAACTTGATACATATAGCAAATCATATAATACGATAATAGTAGCCTTTATTGATGCTGCCAAGATAGTCTGCAGAATACCTAACTCCTCAATAACTAACAGTAGATACGATCATGTTTAGGAATTTATGATAAACGTACTGTTAGTGACAAAGACTAAAGTACATAGATAACACATATTATACAATATTATAGAAGGTAGGAGGATTATAAAACACTTAAACAAATAAACTGTTAACGTTTAAGTGACAATTCGGTGATTAATTAGGAGACAAATAAATTTGATTTTTTTTATAATCAATGGATTTTGTTCAACGTTATTTGACATCTGACCGTATTCATGACCCCCGACGCAATAAGAGAAATGTTAAAAATCTGAGGTTTGTGCCTATGTATCTGTGTGTCTATCTGTCTCATCGTAACTCCCAAAAGGATGAAGCGATTTCAATTTAGTTTTTAGTGCTTATGTGCGAGTGTACTTAGACATATTTGATAAAAATCGAGCCATTTAAAATGTGTGAGGGACGAAAGTGAAATATAACAAAATGTATATATACTTGTGTGGGGTCTTAAATAAAAGCACACCTAAAAAGAACATTGATGACTTAATTGATTGTTCTTAGCAATTATTACTTATAGAAACAAAAACTAGTAATTAATAAGTAAAATAAAATCGAAAAGCTTGACTTTAAATGTAATCTTTACCTTAATATAAATCAGAAACTTTTGAATAAGAATTAAAAAAAACTCCAAAATAAAAACCTAAGTTCCCATGTTTTAATGGGATCAATCTTAAAGTACCTAAGTATGTGTGTATGTGTGGCACTCTGCATATAATTTAAACAAAATACATCACGTTGCGGAACCGCTCCAAACCTAGCATGTGCTTTATGCGCTTAACATTTATGTGCTTATCGAATTAGGTAATTTTTGATAATTTTTAAAGGAAAAGATTTTTTAAATTTTTAATTTTACTTTTTAAGTATACCTTCATGAATATAAATCTTCTCATAATTGCTATAAAATTCTTCTCAAAATTTGTTGATTTTAAGAATACGTTAGCATTTTGAAGAAGCTTTTCAATGCTTTAAGCCAATTCGTTACACATGGGTCACAAATCCCACAGCTCCGGGCTCCTCTCTCAGCAACGTGATGGTGACCCGCTAAGTGAATCCATAGAATGATAAGGAGCTTTCCTCTTTATTTTTGTAGAAAAGACAAAAATGACAAGGTATTACACATTTCTGGTAGAAATAAAAATCTAAAAAAATTCTTTGGTTACTATTTACTTATTAATTACAATAATAATTATAATAAAAACAATTAAAAAGAATATAATATTTATATCCTTTAACTAATATCGTCATTCGTTTTATTAGTTACATCCACCTTACTATTTTTTCTGTATGCCGAAAGGATGTTACTATATAAACAAAATATTAAATACCGTAGTTTCTGCTAAATTCTTTGAAAAAATATTTAGTGTTATATCGTAACCAAATTAATTATTCAACAGCTGTCTCGAAAATAGCGTCTTCTTGACAAACACTTACCAAGTTTATGAAGCGCAGTGTCGTGACTTGGTCTTGATGTTAACGAACGTTAGAACACTAAGTGCATATTAAACTATTGAATTTTTGCAGTGAAAATGCTATTTTTTACACGTGTTCTTATAAAATACGGAGAAAAATCTCGTTAGTTTTCCGTTAAGGGTAGCCTTAAAATACATATGTATACATTTATTTTATATTAAATATGAAAGCAATATTTCATAAATCTGGTCTAAATCAAATTAGAACAAAATTAAAATTAGTAAAGTAAGGAACTGATTAGCCATACATGTATTATTGAATTGGAAGCCAAAAAAACATATCTTTTAATGTTTTTCATTTAAATCTAGATGCATTTTGATTTTTATAGTTT
The DNA here is from genome assembly GCA_032432895.1 of Dryadula phaetusa. Classification (NCBI taxonomy): domain Eukaryota; kingdom Metazoa; phylum Arthropoda; class Insecta; order Lepidoptera; family Nymphalidae; genus Dryadula; species Dryadula phaetusa. The sequence goes on from JAOYRS010000027.1 coordinate 1,443,023, forward strand.
TGACTTGAATTTAACGGAGTCTACCCGTCTCCCAAATTCCAAAATATATATATATACATATTTAATTATATATTTAATATGTAAAATTATGTTTAATATATGTATATCATAAACACATATAGAGACCGGTCGTGGCGTAATGTGACAGCTTGTGCTAGGGCAATGGTTATATCTCGAATTCGGTGCGTGTAAATTGAATATATATATATATATATATATATATATATATATATATATATATATATATATATATATATATATATATATATATATATATATGTATATATATATATCTAATAAGTAAGAAAATATCTAATGTTTCCTCTAAAGTTGTTAATCTAACTCGACGGAAAACGGTAATAAAGTTGTTGCTTTTCTCCCGTGCGATTATATTAAGTAAAATTTTATGGCGATTGTTAATAAGTGTATACGATGTTCTTTTGTAAGGTCATTACTTGATATTAAACATTATTATAAAAAAGATAAATAAAAAAAATTAAATTGACCTAAACAATTGGTACATTTAGAATATACCACTTGGTAAGTTATGACTATAAGAACTTGCTGATAAGTAAAGTTCTATTATGATTATAAAATAACTTCGCCAGCAGATAGAAAACTTTCAATTTTGTTCAGTTCAGTCCCGTTTAGTTCTGTTGCTACGACATTCCCAGTAAATTAGATAACACGCTAAAATTAGAAGCACTTTTAAGTCATTTTTACTTCCTCCTACAGTAGGATTATAGTTCATGAATCTTTGAAGCTAGCTTATCAAATATGGAATTGTATTGTTATTTTACATACGCTATTATTACTTTTTTGAAAAATAAATTTAGTATTCTCTTTATCATATAACTTAATATATTAATAACTAACTGAAATATTTAGGAAGCGCTTATACTTTGCAATAGATAGTAACATTTACATTTAATATAACACATAATATTACATTATAATATTTATACTTTTTTGATTTCGTAATACGTTTTTTTAAGAAAATCTAAATAAATATAGAACAATACGCATAAAAAATTTGTAAGTGATCGTTGTCTGTACCTGAAAGATATATGAGAAGAACTATTATTGGGTGTACTTATCGATGTAATAGATCCCATAACATTCATTTTTATTGTCTCTTTCTCTTTGTGCGTTTTCGCCTCAATCTCGGAAACGGAGTAAATGATTTAAATCCAGTCTTTACTATTGTACTTTTGCAAATACTACTTAACATTTTGTGTTTCTTTTATTTCAATCGGTTTACAAATTAAAAAACGTTATTACAATTTAAATATATCTTTCGATTAAATTATCAAGAGATCGAGTCCACGCAAACGAAGTTACGGGCTTTAACTAGTTATAACTACGTATTTACACTTAATCATCATATTTTCACTAATTAAAGGCTTGCTTGATAATGAACAAGTAGATATATGTACAATATTAAAGCTTTCCCTCGAAGCTTTCCCATTCATTTTTGCCGACGTAGATTTTAATTAACAACGAAATTAAACTTTAGTAAAGATACCCGACAAACGGTATTTTTTTCTACAATTCTTGGGGTATAATTTTGTTTAAGAATTTGCACAACACTTCTGAGTGTTAAGATATAATAAATTATAGTCAATTTTATAACCGCCGTGGCTTAGTAGCTTAATGCTTGTACACCGCATAGCAGGGTAGACAGAATGTACCTAGTGTCAAGACACTCTGTACTTCGCTTTCCACCGAATTTAAGACATTGCGTGTTGAGTGGTGGAACTCAACGCCGCACTTTGTCTTACCAGAGCGAAGAAGTGAAAATAATTTAGATATAATCACTCCCCCGACTGGGGATCAAACCCACAACCGATCGAGTTACAGTCAGACGCTGTCCCACTGCGCCACGACCGGCCTCAAATTATTATATATTAATATTATATTATATTCAAATATAATAATGGAAGTGACAAACCCATAAAACATCCCAAAAACGAAAATGCTTAATCCGCTTAAGCTAAAAGTAAATACTTAGTTATAGATATACAATTACAAGCAGAACACAAATCTTGTTACAGTACTATATTATCTTTAACACTATTTATAAAGTAAAATAAATAATATTTCAGTAACGCTTATAAAGGATTAACAAAAGAGAATTTATTTCTATAAATTACAAATGCTTACATTGTCAAAGATATATTTATTTTCTCTTAGAATCTTTATAATTTTTATTATCGCATTATGAGGATTGCATAGAAAAACACTAGAATATAAAAAAAATGTAATACTCTGTTTTTCTTTAGATGTTTATTTACGTACGTCATTTATTTATAGGCGTTTACTGTGAAGGCGGTACTTACTTCGCTTACTTATTTTTTCTATATTTAAGGCACTTATAATGAGTGTTTTCCAAGCCTTCTTTGATCTCCAGTATATTTAACCCACGTATTTAATCCACGCTGTGAGTGACATTATTTGTTATGAAAGATTAACAATAGTTACATTCTTGTATCGTTTAAAATAAAAAAAAGATATATAAATCCATACTTAAATAGTACCATGACATTGATGCCCTGGGAGGACTAAGAGGCTTGCATGATATACTACATGTTAGAGCCTCCTTGAAATTGAATGATTCCTAGGCGATAGCATAGTATATAGCTTGTTAATAATATAATGAGGTAGGTTGTAATTCTGTCGACGACAGGAGAGTGTTAAATAAGAATAAGGTTTGTCCAATTCAATTTAATATTAAATTAATAAAGATAATGACATATATATATATATATATATATATATATATATATATATATATATATATATATCACCCTCCTTATCATAATTTCTGATTACTGAAGCTCTATAAATATCTTCCTACATATTACGTATATAATGTTAGTTTAAGCCAGGTTAAGGTTTCAGAGTGGACCGTATAGAACACATTTGGCGATGGAAAACTTACGAATGTGTTTTCTAAGAAGTTCCTGGCTTATTAAAGTATGTCTAATATAATTAATTATTTATTTTTAATTACACATTTGTAAGACAAGTAAATTAAAAATAAGAAACTACTTTCACGGAAAAGGTTTTTTGTTTACAGTTACAACTTTATTTCGTCTTCACGAAAATTACATAAAATCTATAGTCGTCCCTACATTTTACTAATTTTAGTGACGTTACGTTTTTTTTCTTTTTTCGACGGTGTAGTAAGGTTTTGGCCCTACTGGCCTTGACAGCGTTACTTTGTTTTTTATTACCAAATCATAGAAATAAATATGATTTATATACAAACAGACCCCCCACTGTCTACTCACAATTATAATATGGTCAGTCTTAGATATTGGCTTATTATTTGAACACATGTTTGCTCTTTCTGCTATGAAATTCCACCAATTTATATTTTTTGTATAAAACGATATTAAAAAGTATTGCATATTTTACTTCAAACTTCATGTAATTCAGCAGCAAGTTTAGAAAACTGTAACTAACGTAAGCAAAGGTTTGTGGACAGACATATTTTATCTTGCTTTAGGGCTATCGCTTGCACAAATGAAAATTCTTTTTTAGAATATATTTCAGACTTTTTTATAAGGTATACATTACGTCTATGAAAGAGTTAGGTTGGCAATATCTTTTGAAAAAATAAATCAGTATGTACTACAGGGAAAATGTTATATGACCGATTCATTTAATTAATTTAATTCTGCGAAATATTTCTATGACAAAATTCACTTAAAAGCTTAATAGCAAGCTTTAATTTCTGATTTGGGATTTCTGATTTTTTGAGGCAGCGAGTAAAGAAGCTTCTATTAAGAATTCATCGTGTATAAAGTGTTATTAGACTTGTCTAATACAAAATTTCTTGTTGTATTAGTATAATAAGAAATTCTAAATTTAGTTTATATAATGGTAATTTTACCTTGGTAATTATTTTAACATTTTTTTAAATTTCAAAAATAATATATGTGCTAATTATATATATATATATATATATATATATATATATATATATATATATATATATATATATATATTTATATATATATATATATATATATATATATATATATATATATATATATATATATATATATATATATATATATATATATATATAATTAGCACATATATTATCTTAGTTACTTTATATTGAAAAAAAAATGACTAAGAATTATCTCTGTAAATATAATAAAATAAATCTCGAGAAATATTTACCTTTGATATAATTTATTAAGGAAGAATTATAAAGTGATGAAGGTAATTAACAAGACCTGTTAAACTGCAATCTTTTATTATAATTTAATTTTTTTTTGTTTTTTTTTATTATTTAAATTTTTTTACTCATAGCACAGTGTAGATAGACAAATGTAAAAAAAGTTTACTCTGAATTGAAAAATATTATACCAAAACACAACGTCGTAACTGAACTATATACGAAAACGACTAATAGAACTGACTGAATGGACTAAAATTCTTTACCAATAAAATACTTTAAAACTATTATTTCGTTAGTAAATAGTAATTTGTTTTCTTATATATATATATATATATATATATATATATATATATATATATATATATATATATATATATATATATATATATATATATATATATGTGTGTGTGTGTGTGTGTGTGTGTGTGTGTGATCTTATCCATCCATTTTTTATTTAAAAATCTTTAATTTTTTGGGACTACATTTAAACGCGTTTATTTTACTCATGCTATTAATCCTTATATTTTATCACTAAGTACAGTTTATGTAGATAATATATGGTTTTTCAGTGATTAAAATTGAACGTTCAAATTTGAAGTTATGGTGAAATTAAAATATGACGATTTCTGCTGCACGGCCCTTTGCGAAGTGGGCGTCACTAAGGCGGGGGTGCGAGTGCGGGAGGGGAATTTAGATCTTTGAGTAAGGTACCCAGGCCACTCAGGCGTGAAGTCGGCCTTACTCAGTGTTCATGCGCGAAGTCAACGTATAGTATAGCTTTTATCTTAATTTTCATAATAAATTTTGTATAAAAAATAAAAAAATAAAATTCACACATATCTTTTTGTACTGATAACCAAAGAATAGATAGGAATGATTTCGATGATTTGCATAGCATTGGAATTAAAGATATCTTTATAAAATTTATGAAAAAATAATGAATAAATAATAAAGAACGGGATAATAATGTTTCGAAGGAGCTTTTTTATGTCAACTTTTCATTTCACACATATTGAAAAATATGACTATATTCATATTAGTTAACTATTACATTTAAGTAGCAAAGAAAATGATTTAGAGGAACACTTGTGGACCATGGTGTCAAGTGTGGATGGATGAATTTACATGAGGGACCATGATGGACCATGATGTTATGTGTAAATGACTGAAATCACATGTAGATCGTGGTGCCGTATGTGCGTGAAGGAAATCACATGTGGATCATAATGTCATAAGAGGAGATATGAAATCACATGTTTAACCTGTGCAAGATAACATGAAATTTGGAGGTAGATGTTCGTTAAAAACAGCTTTTACGACAGGTTGAGGTATGAGGACTATCGCAAGTGTATATGAAGTCTTATAAATATGTTGATAAATATATATGGATAAAGCGTGAATATATATATATATATATATATATATATAAATATATATATATATATATATATATATATATATATATATATATATATATATATATATATATATATATATATGTGTGTGTGTGTGTGTGTGTGTGTGTGTGTGTGTGTGTGTGTGTGTGTGATCTTATCCATCCATTTTTTATTTAAAAATCTTTAATTTTTTGGGACTACATTTAAACGCGTTTATTTTACTCATGCTATTAATCCTTATATTTTATCACTAAGTACAGTTTATGTAGATAATATATGGTTTTTCAGTGATTAAAATTGAACGTTCAAATTTGAAGTTATGGTGAAATTAAAATATGACGATTTCTGCTGCACGGCCCTTTGCGAAGTGGGCGTCACTAAGGCGGGGGTGCGCGTGCGGGAGGGGAATTTAGATCTTTGAGTAAGGTACCCAGGCCACTCAGGCGTGAAGTCGGCCTTACTCAGTGTTCATGCGCGAAGTCAACGTATAGTATAGCTTTTATCTTAATTTTCATAATAAATTTTGTATAAAAAATAAAAAAATAAAATTCACACATATCTTTTTGTACTGATAACCAAAGAATAGATAGGAATGATTTCGATGATTTGCATAGCATTGGAATTAAAGATATCTTTATAAAATTTATGAAAAAATAATGAATAAATAATAAAGAACGGGATAATAATGTTTCGAAGGAGCTTTTTTATGTCAACTTTTCATTTCACACATATTGAAAAATATGACTATATTCATATTAGTTAACTATTACATTTAAGTAGCAAAGAAAATGATTTAGAGGAACACTTGTGGACCATGGTGTCAAGTGTGGATGGATGAATTTACATGAGGGACCATGATGGACCATGATGTTATGTGTAAATGACTGAAATCACATGTAGATCGTGGTGCCGTATGTGCGTGAAGGAAATCACATGTGGATCATAATGTCATAAGAGGAGATATGAAATCACATGTTTAACCTGTGCAAGATAACATGAAATTTGGAGGTAGATGTTCGTTAAAAACAGCTTTTACGACAGGTTGAGGTATGAGGACTATCGCAAGTGTATATGAAGTCTTATAAATATGTTGATAAATATATATGGATAAAGCGTGAATATATATATATATATATATATATATATATATACATGGGGTTTTCAAAACATGTAATATATAATTTCGTGTTCAATAGCTTTATTTGATAGAAACTTTTATGCTATTTTAATAACTTTTATGATTTAAATAAAATATCATTCAAATGACCACCACTTCCACGTCAATTTCGATAACTCAGTGCAGCGTTTCGGCTGGTATGGCCGCTATATTCCCTCAAATGTTGCGTTCAAGGTCTTGAATCGTAGCTGGTTTATTGGCATACACTTGAGATTTAACATACACAAAAAATAGTCCAAGGGTGTTAAATTGCATGATCTTGGTGGCCAATTGTGAGGACCGTTGCGAGAAATAACCGACTCACCAAACTTATCACGCAATAAATCCATTGTGACCGTCGCAGTGTGGCATGTTGCACCATCTTGTTCAAAATAAATGTCATCCGCATTGATTTCATACACTTCAGGAAAAAAAATCGTTCAACATGTCACGATAACGGTCGCCATTGACAGTAACAGTACGGCCTTCGTCGTTTTTGGAAAAGTACGGGCCAATGATTCCACCGTACCATAATCCGCACCAAACAGTCTATTTTTCAGGATGTAATGGTGTTTCATGAACGACTCTTGGATTTGACTCACTCTAGTAACGACAATTCTGTTTGTTCACATAACCATTGAACCAAAAGTGAGCCTCATCTGAAAAGATGATTTTCCTATGAAATTCGGTGTCCGTTTCCATCATTTCAAGCGCCCAATCAGGAAATTCACAGCGTAATCGATGGTCGGCTTGAGTTCTTATGATAACATCTTGTATGGATGTAGGCCAAGATCTATACGTAAAATTCGGCAGGTTGTCATTTTGGATAAGCCCAAATCTAGTGCACGTCGTGGAACGGAAACATATTGATTTTCTTCGACACTGGCTGATACGGCGGCAATATTTTCTTCACTACGGCCTATCCGTTGTCGTGTTGGTGTCTACTATCGTGCAAAGAATATTCACTTTCCAGGTTTTGGATTATGCGACGTATAGCGAGCTCAGACGGTGCACCATGACGACCATATTTAGCACGAAATGCTCTTTGAGTTGAGACAATACTTCTCGAGTTTTGATAGAAAATTTGGACCATTTCCAAACGTTGAGGTAACGTGAACTTGTTCATGATTAAATGGCAAACATTACTGACACAAAACAACACAAATGTCAAATGTTAAACAACCAAGATGGCAGCTGTGAGCTATCAAAATCCTATCATCCCTATTGGGAAACACTGTATATATATATTTATTTATCTTCACGCTTTATCCCTTGCGGGGTAGTCAGAGAGTATGGAGTGCCAAGCGCTACGGTCCCTGCATACCTCATACATTATCTTCATTATCTTCATACATGCCTTTCGGGGGGTCCTCGTGACCTTCCTCCAGTACAGTATTCAATCGAAGTCTCCCCCGACCTCTCGTACCACTCATCTTGCTTCATAAATCTTTCTTAACATTCTTCCATCACTCATTCTCTCAACGTGTCCCAAATTATTACTCTGATATTCGCGCTTACACTTGCCATTCTGCGTATTTCCTCGCTGCATATACGGGCAGCTAAACTGACTCCGCATATGCGACGAAGAGATCTCATCCCTACTGTATTCATCTTTTCACACACCCACGTTTCGCTGCCGTATAACAACGTCGGTATCAGTACGGCGTTGTGAATGGCAAGACGTGCAGGTACGCTGATATTTTGCCTTTGCATCAATGCAGTAAGAGCACCGTTAACCTTGTTACCGGCAGCAATCCGCCTCTTCACATCTATTTCGTATCTTCCATCTCTACTAAACATATTTCCCAGATATACTACCTCATTCCCTTGTTCTAATATCAGTTTTTTCTTCGTCTCTTTCAAATACTAGAATCTTAGTTTTACTCGAATTCAGGTTTGGACCATTACTCATACCCTTCTTTCAGAGTGATGACCAATGCCTGTAACTCGCATTCTCGTGATGCAATTAGCACTGCATCATCTGCGTACAACAAATTAGTTAACTGTCAAATCACCAACTTTCACTCCTACGTCACTTTCTTTCGCTCCTTGAAAACAACTATCCAAATACAAATTGAACAGCCAGGCTGACATGGCATAGCCCTATTTAACACCTGGTCGAATCTCAAACTGAGGCGACATGCCAGCTCTTACTCATACACAGGCTGAGTGACCTCAGTAAAGAGATTTTACAGCCTGCAACAAAGGTCCGCTCACATTGTACGACGGCAGTATCTACTAAAATTTCTTTCTTACAACCCTGTCGTCAAATGCCTTTTATAAATCTATAAAAGCACTGAAAATTTTCTGGTTTACAGCCAAAAACTTTTCCGTGATCATGCGAAGAGAAATAAACCTGATCCATGCACCCTCTTCCAGGTGTAAATCCTCCTTGGGCCTCCCACTAAAGCCTTTCGAATCTCTCTGGCATTCTTCTCACTAATCAAACTCGCTAATCAAACTGATAGTCCTATAGCTTACACAGTCTATATGTGAACCTTTGCCTTTATACAAGCGCACGATGACTATGCCTCGCCAATCATTCGGGACCTCTCCCGTTTTCCAGCATAAATTGCATAGAAAAAAGAATATATATATATATGTATATATATATATATATATATATATTGCGTGGCATAGATCATTTTTAGCGTTAAGGCCGTTTTGCACGCTTTTTATAGTTTTTTTTTTATATATGTGTGCAAAAAATTGTATTTGTATCGTATATCTATTTTTTTGTCCGAAAAAGGGAAATGAGAGTAATTAAAATTGATACAAAAAAGGTAAGACATAATAGAACCATCAACCATATCGTTAAAAATCGGACGGTGTATGTGACCTATGTCGAGTTTTAAAAATAATTTTAATGCATATAATATTCTCGTAACAGATTTTAACATCTCACAGACAAAAAAATAATAATAATAGAACGTCGCATTTGAAAAAGTCATTTACTATGATAGACAGTTTTTTCTAATATATGACCTGGATGAATCTCAAAAATAATACATATAAACATGGCGCTCGTACATTTTTTTATTATAACTGGTAAACATACCTACATACTTTATTAACATACAATAATTTAAAAAACCTTTAATATTTCTATAATAAGAGCTACATACGTTTGTGTAGATGGCGTTTTATTAATTGTTGGGAGTGATGGACATCCTTTCTATCTCAGATTATACAATACTACTAATATACAGTATATTAGATAGAAAATTAGTCCCAATAATTTAACACGTGGGAGTATTATAATATTTTATATACATATAATATATAATACTCCCATGTGTTACATTTTTGGAACTAACTTTCTATGACAGTCGCCGTAAATAATTTGTATGACAAAAGTCACAAATGAAGTTGGGGGCAGTAACTAGTACACAATACTGATTTAACCTTATAATGACTTTCGTCGCGGAAACCACCATATCCTACCGATACCGCATAAGAAAATATCGTATATTATTACTTTTAAATCATGTTTGTTTTACCTACAAATTTACAAATTTATATATTTTTAGAATTAGTTCGAAACGGTTTTCAGTAGAAAAGATAGCATTGAACTTCTGTTTACTCAGCGTATTCATGCGCCTTAGAATAGCACTTACTTAATTAAATAATTAATCCATATATTGTGTATGTAAAAGTCGTAAAAATCGTTATTTTCAATTAATATACAGAATTGACCCTCTGTAATTACTTGAAATTCATTAAATCCTCATTAATAATGTATGATTACGTAAAGGCCCGATGTTCAAAACCTAATTATCATCACGGTAAACTATGTCATCTACGAATTATATCGTGATTAATTAATGTCTAACAAGATGAACCTGGTCCTTACAAGACGACACCTGTTTGAAGAGAAGATAATAGACGTTTACTTGTGGTTTAGTAAATTATCTCAATGCTCATTTAGTCACGCCTTAGTAGGTACTGCGCATGTAACATTCTTAGCATAATGTTACATGTATTATATTATTTTAATATTTTTGAAGTGTTATTCCACAATTAGGATTTGTAAACATTTTTAAAAAAAATATAAAAATTTGAACGCTGCGGGATTCAAACCCGTGCCACTCGAACGGTTTTCAACCAGGGCCTGGTTCGAATCCCGCTGCGTTCTAATTTTAATACGCTTTTAAAAATATTTAGTAGACATATTCTTATTTTATTACAGACCAGCTTTGATGTATTTAAGATATTTTGTGACTGTCGTCAGTTAGTGGAATTCTATTGAATGTAGAAATAAAAGTTTACTAAAGTAAAAAATATGTTGGCTGTTTTTAATTATATTTTGTTTTAACTACAAGATTTGTACAATTTACATAATGACTTAGATCTTAGATTTAATAAAAGAAACAGTTGGGCATTTCATTTCGTAGAATTGTGCGTTGTTGTGAATCTAAATTTGTTTTCATAATTTACCAAGTGTAAGCTTTATTTTTTGGCATAATTAAAAAAAATTTAAGGCTATCCCTACTCGTTTTATTTTTTACTTTAAGACACTACCTATTGGTAAATCATGCATTTCAAAATATTTTTCTTCTAGCACTAATAATTAACAATAATAACTGAGTAAAAGAACAATTAATAAAATAAAAAACTGTTCGACTTTTTCGGATTTAATTTACATTATTGAACTGTTTTGAATAATTTATGCTAATAATTCAGTTCGTGAAGAATTTGTCAAGCATTGAAAACAAGTTTTTCTCATTTACGCATTTCATTTCATTAGCCTCAAGTCAATTATGTTAATCTTTTGGGGTTTTCTTAAAATACAAAATTGAAAAAGAAGTTAAATTTATATTTATGCTATTTTAATAATTTTAAAGTGTTTGATTAAAACACTTTAAAAGATTAATTGAAATAAAACATGTAATATATGCTCGAATTTCGTGCTCAATGACTTTATTTGATAGGAAATGCTATTTTTATGCTATTTATGATTTAAACAAAAAATCGTTCAAATGACCGCCACGACTTTTTTTGCACTGGTGAATACGATCGATCCAATTTTCGATGAGTCGGTGCACAGCATTTCGGCTGGTATGGCCGCTATAGTCGCTCGAATGTTGCGTTCAAGATCTTGAATCGTAGCTGGTTTATTGGCATACACTTGAGATTTAACATACCCCCACAAAAATAGTCCAAGTGCATGATCTTGGTGGCCAATTGTGAGGACCGTTGCAAGAAATAACCGACTCACCAAACTTATCACATAATAAATTCATTGTGACGGTCGCAGTGTGGCATGTTGCTCCATCTTGTTGAAAATAAATGTCCTCCGCATCGATTTCATACACTTCAGGAAAAAAAATCGTTCAACATGTCACGATAACGGTCGCCATTGACAGTAACAGTACGGCCTTCGTCGTTTTTGAAAAAGTACGAGCCAATGATTCCACCGTACCATAATCCGCACCAAACAGTCAATTTTTCAGGATGTAATGGTGTTTCATGAACCACTCTTGGATTTGACTTACTCCAGTAACTACAATTCTGTTTGTTCACATAACCATTAAGCCATAAGTGAGCCTCATCTGAGAGATGATTTTCCTATGAAATTCGGTGTCCGTTGCCTTCATTTCAAGCGCCCAATCAGCAAATTCACGACGTAATCGATGGTCTGCTGGCTTGAGTTCTTGTGCCAACACAATCTTGTATAGATGTAGGCCAATATCCATACGTAAAATTCGCCAGGTTGTCATTCTGGATAAGCCCAATTCTTGTACACGTCGTGGAACGGAAACATTTTGATTTTGATAGTGGTAATATTTTCTTCACTACGGCCTGTCCGTTGTCGTGTTGGTGGTCTACCATCGTGCAAAGAATATTCACTTTCCAGTTTTTGGATTATGCGACGTATAGCGAGCTCAGACGGTGCACCATGCTTCTCGAATTTTGATAGAAAATTTGATAGAAAATTTCAATTTCTAAACGTTGAGGTAACGTGAACTTTTTCATAATTAAATGGCAAACATTACTAAACACAATATCAAATGTTAAATAACCAAAATGGCGGCTGTGAGCTATCAAAATCCTATCACCCCTATTGGGAAACCTTGTGTAAATATATACTAAATTAAACATTGCGGGATTCGAACCAGGTCCTTTACAAACAGTCAAAGGTCTAATATATATTTATGATAACAGTGAAAATATAAAAAACAATTTCTTACGTTATACAAAATTTTCTCAAGCTTTATTACTATGGAAATTTTATTAAACAGCTTTTCACTTAAACAAAAATATGCATTATTTTCCGCTTTCACAAATAAGAGCAGAGTCAGATTTACATAATAATTACGAGCTTTTATGTGAGCACACAAAATATAATGTAAATCATATTATATATAAAAAAGGTTTGTTTGAAAAATGAAGACATTGAAAACTTATAAGGAACTCTCGAGAGGGTCTGAAGCTGTGGCCGACTTTCATCGTGGCAGTGAACACGTAATTTTACCGGAGCATTCGATGTTTGAGAGTCTACTTCAGAATAATTATGCTCGTCAAAGAATACAGCGATTTTTAGTTTTTTTACCTAAAAAGCAAATATTTTTATCGTTATCTTTTGTATAATGTGACGTAGACAGAAAAGCCTGTATACACAATATGATTTCCGCCTTTCCGATCATTTTTGAAACTTCACGTTTAAGCGGATGGATATCGACACGCTTTACGAATATCTGGTAAGATATTCGTAGAACGTGTCGAATGAATGAATATCTTACCAGACATTCGTAGAGAGGAATAAAATAACGTTTTATGTATAAAAGTTGTTTTTACAAACAAGTATACAAATAACAAGTGTCACGGCAAAGCCTAAATATAATATACATTAAACGATACTATTTGTAAAAAACCCTGTTTCCTGTTGCTCTGTTTCATGTGAAGAAAGTCAACATTTTTTACATTGTATATATCCATTAAAATAAATGTATGATTTCTTTTTATTTATGAATATTATTTATTTTAACTATTTTTATAAAACGTATAAACATTTTGAACGCGACAACTTGCTTTGACCGCTAATCCTATATTCGATTGGAACTCTTGTACGATTGTTAGAATTTTAGTTTTGTAGTCAGCTCTATAATCTCTTTTAGGACATTGTAAAGAGATTTCAACGGGATTATTTCTAAGAAATAATCGTTTGGATGTAGAGATTGCTATTCTGAAAATATATAAAAAAAATCTATAAAATGTCGCAGCGTTCAAAATTTTTATACGTCTTAAAAAAATTTAAGGACATAAAAAATAAATATAATCATCCTTCAGAGCGGATTAACCCACAAACATTAATATTTACATTCACACCTTGTACCACTGCGCCACGATAGCCGTAACCTACAAATGTTTTTGACAACTTTATAAAATAATATTTATTTTTATTCTATAATAAAAAACAGTGACAAAAAGCGTTGTTACAAAATTGATATTTAGTACTGTAGTTTAGTTGATGTTTGCTGAAGCTTCACTTTTATGTGGAAAGTGACTCTGTCCCTGTTATTATTAATATGATATATAATGCGATTAATACATACATATTAGAGGGTCTCAATAAATTGTAAAAGAGTGTAAAAAAATCGTAAACACATTACGATTTTTTTTCACGATTTCAAACAAATAGTAGCGTGTGTTACATTTATTTTATATCAAGGCATGTTATATGTAATTTCCTACATATTTTTTTATCACAAAAAACTTTGCAGAGTAAGCTTTACTTGTCTCTGATCTATTCTATCATCCTTACTCCAAAGTAACATCGTGTTAAAGTTTTAGTCAAGTATTTAATTACTGCCGCTTCGGAGTTTCTTCGAGCAGAATAATCACCAAATGATTAGAGGCCACGGATGATCCGTCTGACCCTTAATTTGCAATTTAGAGCAAAGTAAATAAATGTACTATATATAAAATCAAATTAGTCTTTTAGCTGGGAAGGCCAAGGCCAGTTATGTAAATTACATGACCAATTTCAAATAGATGGAAGTGGTGGCTTTGTAAATAGGGCTTTTGTGATCGTACTCTTGATTTTCTTCGTTCTAAGTTGTTTTTTTAAGCAAATCTTTGATGTTACTACTGCAGTGTAGTACAGTTTATAAAATAATTGGCGGATATATATTTAATATAGAAATGGCGGATATATATTTAATTTAGAAAATACATAGTAAAGATAAATGATATTTTTTTAAAATACCACAATTTTACAACAATAAATATATTAAATCAAACACTGCCGTCAAAGTTAGTCATTACTTTCGAACCCACAGAGCTAACTTTGTAACGTTCATCTAAAATATAGTATATATGAATACTATAATTATAAAATCATGCCTTGGCTCATAATATTTCACGTGGTTAGGACCCCTTTATTGTTGTATGCGTATGTAACTTAAGATCTTTTAGAGATTCAGAGGTAATAGTGTTAAGAAATTTCAATTACAATACATTAAATTTATATAATTAACCATCAGAAGGTAATCTCATTTATTATATATTTGCCATCAAAAGGTATCGACTTGTATATGAATTTATTTGCCATCAGATAGGGTTTTTCATGTTTGTAATATCATTCATTAACGTTCCATTGAGATCACCAACGGCTCGTCCGAGGAAAAGCCGAAGGCGCATCCTACTTTTCTCTCACTTATAATGAACCACTAGAGGTAATCATAGTAACAGAAAAGGTAGCCAAAGCGGCCCCACCCCGCCGCTAGCCGTGAATTCCGACCGACCGTGATTCTTAAAACCTTGATATTGAACCCTGCGGGACGCAAGGCAATAGAACAGTTAACGTATACGTACAATGCCTTTGCAAACGATTAATAGTTAGTTAGCTGTTCGCAAGTTTATTTTAAGAAAGATTTGTGATGATGATTGGTTTGTGAGACCAATATAAGCCGTTGATTGGTTTGTGAGACCAATATAAGTCGCGGATTGGTTTGTGAAACCAATGTAAGCATCGATTGGTTTGTGAGACCAATACATGATGATGATACGCCGATAGGCCTGCCAGACCATTATTGCATTCCGGTTCGCATAGCAGTTCAGACGCACAACCAGCCGTTAGCTGTAGCAGCCGTTGGTCAAAACCAACAATTAAACTAGGTTAGGTCCACCGACATCAGATATCAGCCATAGATTCGCCGAACACTGACAGTCGTGTGTCACATTTTGCGTTTTATTACCAAACAAGGCGCTAAACAAACAGTCGAACATCATTACGTACTACAGCAATTAGTGAGATAATCGAAACGCATGAGACGTAAATGCGTCACATAACCATTAATCCCACATCAGGGGTGTAAAACGACATAGAAACAAATTACATCTAAACCCGACGCCGTACAAGTATCGTATACGCAATGTAAGACAATGTCAGAGAAGACACTAGTCGCACCACCGACATCAGTTATCAATTAGCTATAAAGCTCACTGAACCCTGACAGTCGCGTACCACAAATTATATCAACGTCCGATGTCGTACAAACATCGCTGACGGAACTCAAGACAGCAGCAATCAAGAAATAATCATCTAATATCGCCATAGCCGTTCACCTAAGCCAAAGACATTAGTCTCAGTGATGCCGAGCAACATTGGGTTGCGCCACCAACATCAGTTATCAGTAAGGTAAAACGCTCACCCAACACCGACGGTCGCGTGTCGCAAGTTATATCAATGTCCAACACCGTACAAACATCGCGCATGCAACGCGAGACAGCATCAGTCATGATATAACCGACCAACATCTCCGTAGCAGTTCACCTAAGCTAATTATATCAGCCTCAGTGATGCCCAGTAACATTAGTTTATGCCACCGACAACGAATATCAGCAATCCATAAGCTCGCCGAACATCGAAAGTCAGGCGGCATGGTGTGTCTCTATCACATAGATCCACTATATGTATCGCCTCAAGTACATATATTTATATGTACTTGAGGCGATGTATATATATATATATATATATATATATATATATAAATGAATGTCGTGCGTCGTATTTCATAGAGTTTCTGATTTAATGTTTAAAGTGATTTCAGGTTACACCGTCCTGAATGTCAGAATAGTTGCGTGGCACATATAGGGAGGTAGCATGCGGAGGTCGAGTCAACCTAATTATGTACTACAACTACTATGTAACATATATGATGAGCTAAAAGACTCGTACCGCATATAAAATAAATAAGATATATGGCTTTATGACGAATATTGGCATGATCTTATACACAAATTATATTATATACAAATGAAATTATAATAAGAATATAAATATATGTACTTGAGGCGATACATATAGTGGATCTATGTGATAGAGACACACCATGCCGCCTGACTTTCGATGTTCGGCGAGCTTATGGATTGCTGATATTCGTTGTCGGTGGCATAAACCAATGTTACTGGGCATCACTGAGGCTGATATAATTAGCTTAGGTGAACTGCTACGGAGATGTTGGTCGGTTATATCATGACTGATGCTGTCTCGCGTTGCATGCGCGATGTTTGTACGGTGTTGGACATTGATATAACTTGCGACACGCGACCGTCGGTGTTGGGTGAGCGTTTTACCTTACTGATAACTGATGTTGGTGGCGCAACCCAATGTTGCTCGGCATCACTGAGACTAATGTCTTTGGCTTAGGTGAACGGCTATGGCGATATTAGATGATTATTTCTTGATTGCTGCTGTCTTGAGTTCCGTCAGCGATGTTTGTACGACATCGGACGTTGATATAATTTGTGGTACGCGACTGTCAGGGTTCAGTGAGCTTTATAGCTAATTGATAACTGATGTCGGTGGTGCGACTAGTGTCTTCTCTGACATTGTCTTACATTGCGTATACGATACTTGTACGGCGTCGGGTTTAGATGTAATTTGTTTCTATGTCGTTTTACACCCCTGATGTGGGATTAATGGTTATGTGACGCATTTACGTCTCATGCGTTTCGATTATCTCACTAATTGCTGTAGTACGTAATGATGTTCGACTGTTTGTTTAGCGCCTTGTTTGGTAATAAAACGCAAAATGTGACACACGACTGTCAGTGTTCGGCGAATCTATGGCTGATATCTGATGTCGGTGGACCTAACCAAGTTTAATTGTTGGTTTTGACCAACGGCTGCTACAGCTAACGGCTGGTTGTGCGTCTGAACTGATATGCGAACCGGAATGCAATAATGGTCTGGCAGGCCTATCAGCGTATCATCATCATGTATTGGTCTCACAAACCAATCCACGGCTTATATTGGTCTCACAAATCAATCATCATCACAAATCTTACTTAAAATAAACTTGCGAACAGGTAACTAACTATTAATCGTTTGCAAAGGCATTGTACGTATACGTTAACTGTTCTATTGCCTTGCGTCCCGCAGGGTTCAATATCAAGGTTTTAAGAATCACGGTCGGTCGGAATTCACGGCTAGCGGCGGGGTGGGGCCGCTTTGGCTACCTTTTCTGTTACTATGATTACCTCTAGTGGTTCATTATAAGTGAGAGAAAAGTAGGATGCGCCTTCGGCTTTTCCTCGGACGAGCCGTTGGTGATCTCATTGGAACGTTAATGAATGATATTACAAACATGAAAAACCCTATCTGATGGCAAATAAATTCATATACGAGTCGATACCTTTTGATGGCAAATATATAATAAATGAGATTACCTTCTGATGGTTAATTATATAAATTTAATGTATTGTAATTGAAATTTCTTAACACTATTACCTCTGAATCTCTAAAAGATCTTAAGTTACATACGCATACAACAATAAAGGGGTCCTAACCACGTGAAATATTATGAGCCAAGGCATGATTTTATAATTATAGTATTCATATATACTATATTTTAGATGAACGTTACAAAGTTAGCTCTGTGGGTTCGAAAGTAATGACTAACTTTGACGGCAGTGTTTGATTTAATATATTTATTGTTGTAAAATTGTGGTATTTTAAAAAAATATCATTTATCTTTACTATGTATTTTTTAAATTAAATATATATCCGCCATTTCTATATTAAATATATATCCGCCAATTATTTTATAAACTGTACTACACTGCAGTAGTAACATCAAAGATTTGCTTAAAAAAACAACTTAGAACGAAGAAAATCAAGAGTACGATCACAAAAGCCCTATTTACAAAGCCACCACTTCCATCTATTTGAAATTGGTCATGTAATTTACATAACTGGCCTTGGCCTTCCCAGCTAAAAGACTAATTTGATTTTATATATAGTATATGTGCCACGCAACTATTCTGACATTCAGGACGGTGTAACCTGAAATCACTTTACACATTAAATCAGAAACTCTATGAAATACGACTCGGCCCGACGACGCACGACATTCATTTATATATATATATATATATATATATATATATATATATATATATATATATTGTTATGTGTACTTTTAATAGACATCTGATTCATATATTAAATCATATTAATATATTATATAGGTACGTAAGTACATAATGTTATATTGTATACACAACTGCAACTTCTTTTATTACACGAACGTTCGAAAATCTGTTCGTTACATACTTTATTATAGTCTATTATTATTTATATTGTTATGTGCACTTTTAATAGGCATATTTGATTTAAATATTGAAACATATTTTTATTTTAATATGTACATAAGTTAATACCGTTACAACTTGGCAATGTAGCTCTTTTATTCGCTATAGTTAAAAGTTAAGAAAACTTTAGGTGCTTACATTTTAAAATCTTCTATTTTTAACTCTCACATTTTTCAATTTTTTAGAATAGTGGATTAAAATATTAAGTCAATGAAACTTCATTTCAATATGAATGAAAACTATTGCATATAGATGTTAGGGTCTATAAAATAAGTCACGTGGCTATATCGTGGCTGGAGCAGCTTCTTAAAAAAACTTATACAAGTACAATTTAGTTGATGACCAATTATTTTCTAGATTAACAATAATGGACCAATGGTAAATATTATTTTGTAATTATTATAATAAAACGTATTATAACGTTAAGCGGAACATTAGCACATATTTGTAATAATTTATTATTTATTGTATCTATATCTAAAATCTGATGTAAATCCTACTGTAGGAGGAAGTAAAAATGACTTAAAAGTGCTTCTAATTTTAGCGTCTTATCTAATTTACTGGGAATGTCGTAGCAACAGAACTGAACGGGACTGAACTGAACAAAATTTAAAGTTTTCTTCTGGTGAAGTTATTTTATAATCATAATAGAACTTTACTTATCAGCAAGTTCTTATAGTCATAATTTAAATAGTGGTATATTCTTTATGTACCAATTGTTTAGGTCAATTTAAATTTTTTTATTTATCTTTTTTATAATAATGTTTAATATCAAGTAATGACCTTAAAAAAGAAACCTCGTATACACTTATTAACAATCGCCATTAAATTTTACTTAATATAATCGCACGGGAAAAAAACAACAACTTAATTACCGTTTTCCGTCGAGTTAGATTAGCAAATTTAGAGGAAACATTAGATATTTTCTTATATATATAAATAAAATAGACTATATATATATATATATATATATATATATATATATATAAGAAAATATTTTTAGCAAAAACCATCACAAAACAGACTCATTCCGTTTTTTTTATATAGCAAGGTGGGATCTTAATGTTAAGAAACTTAACTCTACTTTTTACTACTTCCCATTACCGGACTTTCCTAAAAAAAATCGTCTAACACAGAATAGAGGTGACTTATAACCGCAAGCACCGTCCTCTTTATTAAATGTAGTCCTACTAAGCCATTTTTAATTATTAATTATTTTCACTTCCTCGCTCTGGTGTAAGATAAAGTGCGACGTTGAGTTCCACCATTCAACACGCAATGTCTTGAATTCGGTGGAAAGCGAAGTACAGAGTGTCTTGACACTAGGTACATTCTGTCTACCCTGCTATGCGGTGTACAAGCATTAAGCTACTAAGCCACGGCGGTTATAAAATTGACTATAATTTATTATATCTTAACACTTAGAAGTGTTGTGCAAATTCTTAAACAAAATTATACCTCAAGAATTGTAGAAAAAAACACCGTTTGTCGGGTATCTTTACTAAAGTTTAATTTCGTTATTAATTAAAATCTACGTCGGCAAAAATGAATGGGAAAGCTTCGAGGGAAAGCTTTAACATTGTACATATATCTACTTGTTCATTATGAAGCAAGCCTTTAATTAGTGAAAATATGATGATTAAGTGTAAATAGGTAATTATAACTACTTAAAGCCCGTAACTTCGTTTGCGTGGACTTGATCTCTTGATAATTTAATCGAAAGATATATTTAAATTGTAATAACGTTTTTTGATTTGTAAACCGATTGAAATAAAACAAACACTAAATGTTAAGTAGTATTTGCAAAAGTACAATAGTAAAGACTGGATTTTAATCATTTACTCCGTTTTCGAGATTGGGGCGAAAACGCACAAAGAGAAAGAGACAATAAAAATAAATGTTATGGAATCTATTACATCGATAAGTACACCCAATAATAGTTCTTCTCATATATCTTTCAGGTACAGACATCGATCAGTTACAAATTTATTATGCGTATTATTCTATATTTATTTAGATTTTCTTAAAAAAGCGTATTAGGAAATCAAAAAAGTATAAATATTATAATGTAATATTATGTGTTATATTAAATGTAAATGTTACTATCTATTGCAAAGTATAAGCGCTTCCTAAATATTTCAGTTAGTTATTAATATATTAAGTTATATGATAAAGAGAATACTAAATTTAATTTTCAAAAAGTTAATAATAGCGTATGTAAAATAACAATACAATTCCATATTTGATAAGCTAGCTTCAAAGATTCATGAACTATAGAATTAATTATTGACAGAGCTAATTTCGTATGAAATGCACGATCCATGAAAAAGTGGAAATTAAAGTTTTATAATTAAAAACATTTTGTCTTAAGCTGGCTTAAATTTATTTCAAATGAGCTGTATGGCTGGTTATTAAACTTTAAAGATATAATACCGTCTCTAAACTCCATCCGCCTGCGTGATCTTAATTCTAATAAGGACGACAAGGACTTAATTGTAATAAAGACATTTTCAAATCCTTAAGTGTATATATATATATATTAAAAATTTATAACCTAATATTTAAATAGATATTTGAACCCATCATGGCGCAGTGTAACGGCGTAAATTGTTTGTTTTTTTTTTATTTTAATTATTATTATATTTTAATTGCGACTACCCTACTATGCAGGATAAAACGTGAACCTGCGTCTTTTTGAATGTATCAGAGTTAGAAAATTTTTAACACCTTTTGAACTGTCTACACGTGTATTTTTTCATAAATACAAACAAATAAACTGATTGATTTGATTATTACAAATTTTGAAATTGATAAATAAGTTATAAGTATAATATTATATATAAAAATAAAACATACCTATTTATTAGGAAAACAGACCTGAAAGATAATATTAATATTTAAAAACCCAAAGAATCCTTCTTTAGAATTGCAAAACCACATTTTACTGTGATGTAAAGATATTTGCATAATTATCCCTTTCAAACTTTCCTACGAAAGCAAAGCATTTACTGCCAAGGTGTTTAAATTATAATCATAATCGGAAAGTCAACAGTTTTATCATATACACTTAAAATAAATTGCTTAATATGCTTTTCTAGTTATAAAAATAGTATTAAATAATACTAGTATATAAACTACATAATAAATATGCCGGAAACCATGAATGGGGAGATAGTTAATATATTTAAAATACAATTAAACAAAAATTTTAATTAAATTAAAATACAAATAAATTATTTAAACAAACGTATAAGAATTTTGACGCAGCGGGTAGTAGAACGCACGGCTTAGCGGTCAGAGACGGTATCTTAGCCGGTATCCAAGAAGCGCGGGTTCGAATCCCGCTCCGTTCAATTTTTTATACGTTTTTCAAAAATGTTTTCTAATCATAAGTGTGGAATAACACTTTAAAAATAGTAAATATGAAAATATATGGAATTGGACAAAATTTACAAACATATATAATAATAATAATAATAATTTCTGGTATCATCACAATTAATCTTATTTAAGGTAGGTACGTTGTGGATAGTCCTCTTATAATGTAAACTAATGGCCCTGTTGACGCGAATAACCTTTGCCTTTTGCCTTATATGTTTAGAAAAGTGTATGCCAAACATATGGTGGTATGCATCGTATTAACTTTATTAATTTAATGTATATGAAATCCGCCTTCTTTATTTAAAACTCTAACTATACTAAATTGAATATTCCTGCGCAGAATATTCATAAAAGGAGGTCAAAGGTCGAAGGAGGAGGCTTTATCTTCCTTACCTATATATATTATTTAATATATTTAATACATGAAGTACGTTTTTTTATACCTTCTTATTAAAATTAAGCGGAAGGCAGTGTGTGAATTTTAATAGTTACAATTTACAAAGCCAGAAGTTCAAAATATAAATATTTTTTTGTAATATATTAGGAATATTTTAATAAAATAAATATTACGCTCACTACTTTACGTTACACAAATACTTGTGCGTTGGTAAGGCTACATGTATTTTACTTGTCAACAAGGCCTCTAGTTCGTATAGTGGTAATTATAAATAATAACGTGAATACATTACTTTTACGGGAGAATATATAAATAATCCTTTCTATACTTTGGCAAATTCTAAAAAAGTAACCGATTTAAGAAGTGATCGATCGTTATTCAAGTACGTAATTGCTTTTCAGGCAACACACGGTGCGTATGACCCATTTATGTGAAATGAATTAATGTGATTCACAAAGGCAACGCGATCAGTACGTTTTATTAAACTTATCTCACGATATAAAATTATATGTTTGAAGCAAATCTTTTTGACACAATCAATTTCAAATGTTATTATATATACAGTGCGCAACAAGTTGTATTCACACAAAGAAATGTCATACAATACTGCATTCACTAATTAAGTTCAAGAAGATGTAGAAGGTTATAACTAAGCAAAAAAAATAAAAAAAAATTATCAATTTTAATTGACATATAAAACTCCTTGCTTCCTCACAGTAACAAACACAAATCAATGAAAAGTAGTAACTATTATGTAAACAAATCATTTTAATTATAATGGACTTCGAGTTGAGACATTTGACATTCAGTGTTGTTGCTTGATCTAGCTTATCTCATAAGGCGGCTAACAACTTTATTAATATAGAAATACTATGGCATGTGAAATATAGGTTAGCGGTTTAGTAGTTGGTATGGCTTGGTTTATAGTAAATGTACATAAATAACTTCTGTACCTGGTACATAAGAGAAATTGACAAATTGGTACATAAGATACGTTGACCTCAGTAAATAATAATAACAATATCATGTTTTATTTATGTTATTTATTTAAAAAAGACTATATCTTAACATGTATTATTATTGTAGGTACTCGCATAAGCAATGGATCTATAAGTTGTTTCTAGATAATAAAAAGATATTTATCCGCAAATATCTATTAATTTAATTGGAATATTTTCCTTTTTAAAATTTTGCTAAAAATATAATTGAGGCGATATGAGCGCCAAATGCATACCTCTTAACCCTCGGCCACAGTCATTACCCTCTTCATACATGCCCTTCGGGGGGTTCACATACTTTTTAACTGACCTTCCTCCAAAATCTTTGATACTGTGTTTTTGAAGGCCAACCGAGGTCTCCCCCGACCTTTCGTATCACTCACCTTGGCTTCATAAATCTTTCTTACCATTCTTTCATCACCCATTCTCTCAACGTGCCCAAACCACCTGATCACGTTCTTCTTTATTCTTACTATGACATTCGAGCTTACACCTGCTATTATGCGTATCTCCTCACTGAAAATACGGTCCGCTAAACTGACTCCCCATATCCGACGAAGAGATCTCATCTCTACTGTATTCATCGTTCTTTCGTTGAGTGTGTACCTACGTTTCACTGCCGTATAACAACGATGGCATCAGTACTGCACTGTCGAATCGATGCAACAAGAGCACCGTTAATCTTGTTACCGGTAGCAATACGCCTTTTCACATCCATTTCCTATGTTCCATCTCTACTTTCCAGATATACCACCACATTCACTTATTCTAATATCTTTCTATCTACTCTAATCTTACATTCCGTTCTTTCTTCGTGACGGAATTCAACGCCGTGCTTTGCCTTATAAGAGCGGAGAAATGAAAATAATTCAAATATAATTATTCCGCCGAGTGGTAGTCAAACCACGATCGTTCGCATTTGCAGGGTCTTTCGGGACTACGTAATAAATACATATTATTTTAGTAATATAATTGTAATATTTCATGAAATATAATGCCATTTTCAAACCACACATTTACAAAAAAGATTAGCTTAATTCTGTGCCTACGAGTATGTCCAACTGTAATGACTTTTGGGGATGACTGATAAATAAAAAAGGTATCATTACTTTTTACATTTAATTAGGATTATAAAAGAAAATTACATGAATGATTAAATATACAAAGTTACTTTAAGCTTTACGGATTTATATAAACATATACGTATTAATATGTTCTTTTATTTATCATCGATGTAATTTTTGTATTAAATTTTTGTATTAAATAATATATTTGGATACTTTTAAGGCATCGTAGTGTAGTGGTTTCCACTCGAAAATATAATTTTACTTATAATTTATTGTTATTTCTCTACTCTGGTATGAAAAAGTGTGGAGTTCGACACTCAATACTCAATATTTTGACGCTCGGTTGTCCGTGACTATCCTGCGACTAAAAGGCACAGATCCTGTGATTAAAAGGCACAGACCCTGTGACTAAAAGGCTCATGCTCAAATTCCACTATTGTTATATTTTTATTTAAAATTATTTCAAGTAAAAACGAAACAATTGACTGTTGTTAATGACTGTGAACGAAGCGCAGCAACGTTACGATCCTTGCATACGCAAGGATCGTAACGTTTGAAGATACATTGTCACTGACTACCACATGTCCGTCAGGGATACAGCCTTCTGGAACGGAAAGATAAGGGAGAGTTAGATAATGATACTACAAGTACAGAATAGTTTAGACAAGGTAAATAATAAAGAACTGAATACTTTAAGCTACTAATTGTAAAAATATATGTATAGATAAAAACGTGTTTTTTGTTTTTTAAGGTATATAATACTTATACTTGTGGTAAGCTTAAAAGGAAAAAGGAAAGAATCATTTAAACGAAAAAAGTAAAGATAAACAAAATTAAAAAAATAATCTCCACCAAATATACATAGATAGGTACATCTAACACAAGCCAATTTATATTAAAATTTTCCTAAACGTGGAATGCTTACCTCCGATAAAGAAATCTACTTTTGCTCCCTAATAACACATTTTTCGGATGTCACCCTTTACGGCGGCCACTCCACGAGTAATAAATAATGAAAAGATGTTTTGTATACAAGATGATGACCCAATTACAATAACCGTACGTATTGAATGGGAACTTGTTCTTTAAAAGACACAAGAGGGTAACCCATTTTTAAAATATTCCTGCAAAGAATGTAAAATATTTATAACGATGACTTTCTTTTATACCGTATGAAATACGTTAATGGTAGTCCAGGTTTTAATATAAACAAATTTAAGTAGACAGTAAGTGCTTGACGCACTTAAACAACTTCTACATAAATATTTAATTGAATACTGTGGAATCGATGATATAATTATGATCAAAACTATAAGCGTGAGTTTGACAGTCTGTCAAAATATTTTCATAATTTAAAATTGCACGGAAATAAATGTGTTTACTTAACTTTATGTTAATAAATTTATTTAAAAGTTCATTTACGATTTCTCAAGAAGAATAATATAAGATACAATACTTTTATTTAAGTTAAAAAACACAAAAAGTATTTTTTAACAAATAGACATAAAAAGCGCTGGGATATGAAATAATCTATAGAGCATACGTGCAAAAATGCGATATGGGGATGTGTTTACCTAAATAAATGTAATACCAGCAACTGACGCACACGCCGTATGAGGTTTTATGAGACAATATATCATAATGTATGTGAAAATAGCACTTTGTCATCCCAATGACAGCCCCATTCAAGACCGCTGGTAGCAACATCTGGAAAGAACTATTAAATTGTATTTTTTCTATAACAGTAATAATATTATAAATCATTTATATGTCGCAATGGTACAGCATCTGACTGCAGACGCGATAGTTATAAGTTCGACAATCACTTAGGGTAAAGGATTTTACTGAAATTATTGTCAATGGTTTTCCGACAAGACATGCTTTTACGGAGTTTATTTGTAACTTACATAAAGATGTATAGACTATATATATAATAATAAATATAATATTGTAAATAGATAGATCTAACTAATACGTTATGACAGTACCACAACCAGTATGAGGACTCTTTTGAAAAAACGTATAAAAATTTGAACGCAGCGGGATTCGAACCCGCGCCTCTTGGATACCGTCCGTTCTAATCCTAAGTGTGGAATAACACTTTAAAAATTATAAATATTAAAATAAAATAGCAATCTCTCTTGTTAAACGATTATTTCTTAATAATCTTTAAGTAGTAGAAATTTGTAAAAATCTCTCTACAGAGATGCTAAACAACATTAATAAGTTGTAACAAAACGTATAAGAATTTCGACGCAGCTGGTAGTAAAACGCATGGCTTAGCGGTCAGAGCGCTTGGACGGTATCCAAGAGGCGCGGGTTCGAATCCCGCTGCGTTCAAATTTTTATACGTTTTTTCAAAAATGTTTTCTAATCCTAAGTGTGGAATAACACTTTAAAAATAGTAAATAGTATGAGGACTTTTGTATATACGCATAGAAGGCGGTTTTATCACTAATCAGTGATTTCCTCTAGATAACATTAGGCTTAGTAGATTTATTTACTTGTAAAGAATGGGTGGTGTAAATATATATTATTATATTACATATTGATATATATCTGTAAATAGTTTCTCATTTGGGTACTAACGTTATTTATTTCGAATTATACCATGTTACACAATGGATATTTCTGTAAATTACATAAGAAAATAATACATTTTATACATCAATTTTCACTTACTATTTAGCAAAATTTAAACAAACAAAATATATACTAATTTCTAGTTAATATTTGTTGTATATTCTACTAATATTATAAATTGCGAAAGATTGCGAGGATGTTGCATGTATGTTTGTATGCATGTGTTGTATCTCTTTCATGAAAAAAATACTTAATGGATTTCGACGAAACATTACAGTATTATAGTTAAAATATCATAATAACACATAGACTAGAACTTATAATGATTTTGCATAATTTGGTCGTATAGCGATACATATCAATTAAGTTGGAATAAATCTGCTTTCTAAAAGCTTTGTCTATATTATGAAGAATTGTAGAAGAAAAGATGATATTAGGAAGGATTGTTTCTCTTAAATAATTCTAAATAAAAGTTAGGAACAAAAGGAACAAAAAGTGAACTATATATATTAAAATTAGACACTTTTTACAATGCACATTTAAAATATTTGTCTAACCCTTATCATAATCAATACATTTGTCACTTTAAGTATTTAATGTAAACAGACTTTGCCTTTTACACTAAACAATTTAACCGATAGTTTAAAAGTTATAACTTGAGCGCCATAAGGCACCTAACAAATAGGTAATTCTCATTGCTTACTTATTTACTCTTTTATGCAAAAATAAGGGCTATACTTTATAATAATTTAAATGTCGTCATAATATAACATTATTCTTAAATACTTTCTAAGGGTACTTTGTATCAACACACCTCGTAGCCGAAGCCGCGCACGGAGTATTGAGAATAAATATATTTTTGTTAGATTAATTTTATTTTTTCTTGATTGTAAGTTCCAAAAGTGACAACAAAATATTTAAGTTAGGAATAGCTTGGAATTTTAAATCAACTATATTCACGAGATGAGTTAAATAGATATTAGTAAAGAAGGAAAAATTGTTTCTATTAAAGAAGATCCTAACTAGCAGTTTACGAGTGCCTGCAAGGATTGAAATGAGAGGACAGTAAATGCAGAAAATGTATATTATTTGCAATTCTAAGTTGCAAGTTTGCAAGTTTTTCTAGCAAATACAAATAATAATACTAAAGTAATAATAGCAATTGCTAAATTACATTTCATTTTATTTTCACATCCATAAAATCATGAGATTATTAATTTTCAATTCACACTTCGTGTTTCGCTTTCCACCGAATCCGCAATGTTTCTAATACGATGGAAAGCGAAATACGAAGTATATTGACACTAGGTAGTTTCTACCCTGCAATGCGGGATAAAAACGTGAAGCTTAAAAAATATACACGTGTAAAAAGTATTTATTAAAATTATATTAATATATTAATATATAATAAGACTACGTAATTAAAAAAAACTTCTAGATCCAAGTAAAATTATCGCCAAATATTATATAGACTATTATTAAATATGTACTGTTACATGACAGCTAAAACTTCTGAACCGTGAAGTCAAGCACGTCGCCATAATTCTTCAGAGGGTAAAGTCCTTCAACGCTTTTACTTATAAGTTATATAATTTTAAATAAGTAGGGTTTTGCTACTAGGAATATAAAAACAACAAAAAAGTATCAGTAACAACTCACCTACATATTTATATGAAATATCAGGTATAAATAAATTTAATGTTAATATTCTATTTAAATATTTACGGAGCAGACAGAAAAATTGTGACAAGCCATTTTTCGCCTGTTTAGAGTGTTAGTCGACATATTTATCTAGCATTTATGTTTTTAAACATATAAATACGAATGTAATTACTCTCAAAATCAGCGTTAAACAAAAGCTACAAAAAATTAAAAAAAAATAAAAAAATGGCTTCTGTTAATCTTTTTGTATAAATAACTGAACATTTATACCATATCTCCGTAGAAAGCCCTCAGGCATATTCAATTTCATTTAATACGGCTTTAGGTTCATACTTCATAGCTCAAACCGCTATCTAATCATAGAATTGCTCCAAATACTTCAAAACGTGTATGATTTCAATCTTTCAACATCAATTTCGTTTTCGTATCTATATTAATATATTCTTTTATCCTGTCTAAGTCTATGTTATAAAGCACACTCGCTCTACAATTATCTGACAGACTATTTTACTCATCATGTACTTAATAGAGCACTAAACTATCCCACTTACCAAAACAACACACTGACAAATATCTTATCCGTATATCAATTGGAAATCTTCCTATATACATATACCGAGACTTCTACTAGATATTTTAATGCACTACATATTCTTCAATTAAGTAGTTAGTGACTGCGATAATTATTTGTTTGACCCATGTGAAATGTTTATATTTAAATATTTTTAATGAAATTAAATTGCTCTGATAAAACAAAGCGCGGTGTTGAATTCCGACATACAACACGCAATATCTTGTATTCGAAACAAAATATGCAGAAGGGTTTATCTTGACACAAATTCTCACTACACCTAAACTGTAATGCGGAAAAAAACTTGAAGTTTAAGAAAATATTTAAACAAATTCTTTTTTTTCTAATTTTCGTATTAACCTAAAAAGTATTAAGGTGAGGTGTTTAATAAACACTAACGAGCAAAGTTTAGAAGGTTCCATCCTCCACTGTATAAAGTAAACCGTAAATATAGCAAAAGATTTAAGCATATTTCTGAGAAGTTTTACAGCTTATTCTAACAAAGATGTCAGCTTAAATGTACTAAAATTTATATACATCTTCAACGAAGTCCACTAACTAATATTTCAGTCTAAATATACGAAATACAGGATCTATTGTCATGGTTGTGTAACCGTCGACTTGTCGGCCTTCATAAGCTTTGACCGAAGTTATTTGAATAACTATTGAATTGGACTTTTGTTTATGACTTCTCAACACATCTGTATGTACGTAAGACGGCTTTATGTTTAATTTGTTTGCTGAAAAAGGGTCAAACTAGGGTTTGTAGTTGTTAAAATGTAAAACTAATTGATTAGAATTAATGATGGAATTCAAAACTTATAGAACTTCTTACAGCAAGGTCTCCTAATTTAAAAGATTTTTTTATTAGATAAAATAATTTTTATAACTGTTACTTAGAAGAACCGCATTAAAACATACACATTTAACATTGAACATATGGAATTTATTATTATTTTCTGGAGTGTCCAACGTAGCTATAAAGTAAAATAAAGTAACTTATTTCTTCGTACTTCTTCCCTCTCCTCCTAGGTCTTTTTCATGACTTGGGTGTATTTTTCACACCCTGCGACTATCTTTAAACAAAGTTTACATATGTTTTGTTTTAATGTGTACTTTTATAAATTTACACTTTATAGCAAATATATGAAAAGGATAGCTATACGAAATATTTCATCTGCTTTTACGTTCATCCTATGACTAAAAGTACTAGAATAATTAATATTAGCATTACGATGTTAGAGGAAGGAAATATATTTTTTTGTCTTTCTAGAGGCATGATGAAAAAATTTTGTGACAATTAATCCGTTCTCGACGATATTGCGAACGTTGCGTTCGACAGTTCGTCCAACGCGCCATCCATTTGTCACATAAAACGATTTAGAGGGTTCGACCATGTCTCATTTCTTATTGAAATGAGCAAGGATAAGGACTTAACCGTTATCTCACGGAAATCATAAAAACAAAGTTTCGGTTGAAGCGTTGAGTGCCATCAGTCAACACGCAATGTCTCGAATTCGGTGGAAAGCGAAGTACGGAGTGTCCTAACACTAGGAACGTAGCACAAGCTATAGTAAAAAACATGTTAATAATAAATTTCATAATTAATATCATCTTTCATAGTGGACAGATACGTCTCTCCCGTGAACTCTCCCACGTCGCCTCCTTTTTATAGATGACGTATTAATCAATAACATAATTAACGAGTCCGGGAGATGAAAAATTAATAAATTATTTTAAACGAACAATAATTTACATATATTTGTTTTTAAGATGCTTTACTATTGTTTTATATTAATTTTGTTTACACAGCGGACGTTTAATAAGAAGAAATTAATTCTTACTAAAAAAACCTAAAAATATTTGGCCAAATTACGCGAACATAAATTGAAGCTTATTCTTGTCACATTAATAATGTGTTTTATTAGAACGTTAGTATCACAATGTGTTTTATTGGTATCTACTTATATTTTTATGCTAGAACCTTTTCATAATATTGAACGTGCAATAAATTTTCGACTAATATTATTTTATTTGTAGATTATTACATTCAAGCTTTCTTGAACACGTTTTTTTTTATTTTGTATCTATCTGTTTAACTACTTATCTGACTCCAATTTTTAATGTGAAAAAAGCTTAAAACGCTATTTTCGCCCTTTTCTTACTATTTAATTTGGTTAAAAATTCCAAATAGTTCCAAATCCGATGACAATACAAATACTATAATAGATTGAATCTTGATAATCTCAACAGACAATGTCTCAAATTTGGCGAAGTCTTGACACTTCCTATCTACCCTGCCATGCAGGATAAAAGCGTGACTTATAACCAGTATGATGAGAAAATAAATTTAAATTCATTATTTTTCTAAACTTAATTGTTATTTAAATGAAATATTTACATCTTAAACTGCACCGCCTTTGTAGTAATTATTTTTAAACTTGTTGCCTGA
Organism: Dryadula phaetusa; assembly: GCA_032432895.1. Taxonomy (NCBI): domain Eukaryota; kingdom Metazoa; phylum Arthropoda; class Insecta; order Lepidoptera; family Nymphalidae; genus Dryadula; species Dryadula phaetusa. The sequence goes on from JAOYRS010000027.1 coordinate 1,475,482, forward strand.
AAGTTAGTCAGGCAACTTGATTATACTTCGGAACAATCTTAATTAGCTAATAACTAGCTGTAAAGATGACATTTAATAAATATTTCTTTCTAAAGTATAGTATATACTATAAGTACTATAGTAAGTATAGTATATATAAACTAAATGATATTATTTTAGTAATATAATTACTTACATAACGATTAATAAATTCATATAGATACCTATCGTATACTGGAATGCAACTTTGCAATATACAAACGTTGATTTTTAACTATGTATTTCATATACCTAATATGTTGTTTCAATAGCTGTCTCATTTTAATTAGTACGCAATTTAATTTTACAGACTACTTGTTTTTGGCTTTTTTCCAATATAACTTATACGAATGTACAACTGACGTTAAATGACGACATTAAGATAATTATTGAGCACATCAAAATATCTATGTTTAAAATATTACTTACGAACCTTTTCAGAACTTCTTCTATTCTATTTATTTTATAATTCTATTTATTTTATATCGGATCTTAATCCATCACGGCTTACTGGCTCTTCCTAATTAAACAACAAAACAAACCTATTACAACAATTAACAATCATTTTAATTTATCAGATATGTTTGTATAATAACTACATAGAACTATCAGTTTTTTTACTCTTAGAAATTTTTGAAATACTTCCTTAGATAAATTTTATAACTTCTTTATTATAGGTACTTGTTATAAAAACTTTACCTGAAAATACTGCTATGACTATAAATATAATTTGAAGGGCACAGTTCCAATCCTGCAAAAATTATATCCAATATGCAGATTATAAACGTAAGTAGATACTTGAAACGTACAGATATGGTTAATAATTATATGTTACGTCAAGATATTAAATATTTTATTAAGATATTAAATATTTTATTATTCTATTTTTTCTTTAGTTGGACAACTTATGCCGGCAGCTGATAAAGGACTTAAGAAACTATTGGAAATTGCCTTTCGTGCAAAACATGTTGAAAATATAGTGTTCGTCATCGTTATCCATGAGAGTAAACGTGATAATTTGAGTACGTGTCACACACAGAGAAATGACAATATTTATATTGATTACCGCACTGATAAAACCAAGGGCAACGTTGAAATCCGCCACTGAACAAGTAACATTTACTATTTTTATAACCTGCTGTACTGAAAAAATAAAGCTACTACTTTAAACATATTTTGATATTATTTTAAATAATGTGTTTGCACAATCAATTATTTCTTTCTATAATTCTGTATTTAATATAAAATAATAAGTAATTTGTTGTAATCATAATAAAAACCAGAAACGTTACCGGCTGGTTACAAATATGCACATTATCAAGTGTTCACTTTATCAGCGTTACGACCCGCTGCGAACGTTTCCTCTTCGCTTTATTGAACACGATTATTTACATTTGTCCCCACAAAAATCAATACACCTTCAAGAACTACCTTAATAGATATTTCATTATGTATAAAATAATAGTTAAAAGTAAGTGCCTGCTTGCTTTATGCCTTGAGGAAAACAATAAATTTTCGTTAAATATATTTTTAAATGACTATTATATAAGTAGTTTATCGCCTAAAAAATATATAAAAAATTAATTATTTCGTGATTTACTAACAGCATACTTCTTGTTAAATATAAACGTGATTAATTCATATAAAATAGTTTAATTTAAAATGTGTAAAAATTGTAAATCTTAGCATACGTCATTAAAACAGAATCCATTCGCTCTTGAAACTAGTATTTAGCATTCAATAAAGCTAAATTAGTCCCAGTTGTAGGATTAACACAAGAGAGGTCACTACTCACATGACATTTCAACTATATAATTCCTTTGTGCGATTCCATTCAATATGAACTTGATAAGTACACTACGACCACACATAAGTGCCCTTAAAAGAGAATCAAATTACCCTACTTTTTAGTTGTAGTTAGGACGAATTCAGGCTAATAAAAATCTATGATTGTAAAGCTCCCAGGACCGACGTTGAATATAATTGTACCTTTATAGAGCTTTAAGGTCAAGGTTTATTAAACCGAATAATATTTCAGTGATAAAATAAAACACAGTAGAACTTAATACGTTACGAATATAATATTATAAAATATTTTCAGCCTATCGAAACATAATGTTAGGGGATCTACAGTATTTACATAGAAAATGTGAGGCGGTAGGTTCAGTCGTCGTGGAGGCGCTCGGGGACGCGGGCGGTCAGCGGATCGGGCGCGGGCGAGGCGGCCGGGGACGCGGCGGGGGACGCCACGCCCCGCGGCGACGGCAGCGTGGCGTACACGGTGGGGCGCGGCGGCTGGTAGGAGGGCGCGTACGAGTCACTGCGCGGGTTGTAGAAGGGCGAGTCGTCGGCGCTGCAGTCCAAGTTGGGCGAGTAGGGCGTGACGGCGCCGCACGAGGGCGCGTCGTCGCTAGGCCGGTAGGCGGGAGCGACGGGCGCGTACACGGTGCGGCGCGGCGGCTCCGCGTCGGGCCTGTGGTGCGAGGACGGCGCGTACGCGTCCGACCAGCACGCCTTGCTCGGTGTGAAGTCGCCTTTCACGTACAGCTGGATGGGACGCCGGAAGCCCTTGCTCGTGTGCTGCGGTACACCCAGTATGCAGCACTTGCTAAACCCCACTTCTGGGGACAGCAAGTACTCCCGAAACTTATTTGGGAACAGCTCGATTGAATTAAAATTCTCGTAAATAGTTGGCTGAAAGAAGAAAAACATTTTAACCAATTATTCAATGAGATTTTCACTTGATCCATATATAAAATATAAAAATTAAAAGTGTTATAATATGTCATAATTGTATTACAACTAAAGTAATTAAAACAAATAACAACTTAATGTTCTGCTACAAATAACCTTTTGAAAGTAAAATTACTATATTACTTTTACATTTTATATTTATAAGAATATAAAATATATTTTATATTCTTATAAATATATATTGTAATATTTCTTACATTTTATAATATTTGATATATTTTTTATTTTATATTTTATATTTATATGAATATACAAGAGAAAATATAGATTTACTATATTATTAATTTTATTATTAAGTATTAATAATTTTATAAATATATTTCTTTATTATATACTAAAACAATAAACACTTACAGTTAAACGCTTTTTCTTCTTATAACTAGCCCAGTTTTGTGCCTCCAATACAAGTTTACCTCCGGGACGTAGATCTGCAAACATTCTACGGAAAGCCCGCTTCAAGCCAGCATCTCCCCAGTTCAAGTGCATCCATTTGGTTGTTGATAGACATAATATTAAATCAAACTGCGGACTTTCCATACCAGAGCCCACGGCTACTTCCTCCCGTGGCACGTAATTACCCTGTAAACACAAGAATCAAATATTATTTAAAATGATTAAAAATCTTAAAGAAAACGCGGTGTTGAGTTCGTTACTCCACACGCAATTTTAGGCGGAAAGCAGTTAACAAACAAATTGTCTTAACATAGAATCTCTATTTTATTTGGAACCTAACTAGAACTGTTCTTAGATACCACATCCAACCATAAGTTCTATGTTGATGAGTTTGAATTATTGACTTGAGACAATCGTGGTGCAGTGGGACAACGTCCAACTGTAAATGTGATTAGTTGTGGGTTCGGTTCTCATCCAGAACAATGGTTGAAAGCAATAAATGGAGTGTCTTGGACACTAGGTTGTTTCTTAATATTTTGCTATACTAAATAAAGCATGAAACTAAATTTTGTAGTAAAAAAATTAAATATATGAACAAATCATAACATCTTTAATTACTCACTTGCTTAAATGTCACATTATATGGAAAGCCCATATTTAATACATCTGACTTTGCATCACCAAGAGGTCCAAACATAATAGACATTGACATGGGAAAGAAGCATTGACCAAGTTCTTGTTTGTTTATTGACTTTCGATTTTTCCTTGGTTTCCGCAGCTTTCTCCCAGACAACGTCTTCTTGGCGTCATCTTCTTTATCATTTTTCTGGTCCACAGAAATACAGTCTTCACATTTCTCTTCCTTACATTTATTACAATCTAGTTTTTTATCATCACTATCAGCTTTTTTCTCATCCTCTGTCTTTGGTTGCTCTGGCGGTATAGGCACGAAGGATCGTAAATTTTTTCTTGCTCTTCCTGAAATTATTATTTTCGATATATTTAAGTAAAACAGTACAACTCTGATATTGATTTTAAAAAGTAGATAAGTTTTTTAGTAACTGAGAATATTTTATTGCAATAAAGAAAAAACCTTTTATTATTATTAAAAACATAAGTATAATTATCATAAGTCGTAATGCAAAATGCAAATATCATCTGTAAAAAATGTTTAAAAATAGTTTAATGAACATCATTTTCGAGTCTGAACCAGTATAGCATATTTTCTGTTCACAAAATATATACATATATATCTTAAAAATTATTATCAACTTATATTTTATCTAATTAATAAAGTATAAAAAACAGAATAATGAATAAAGGAAAATGGCTTAATAATATTATAATACATACCAATAAGAACAGGATCAATGTCAATCCCAACCACTGTCTTAGCTCCAAGAGTCCGAGCCACAGCTATGGAAATGTGGCCCACATTACAACCAATATCTAGGACATCTTTATTTTGAAATAGATGTCGATGCATCTCAAATACTTGCAGTCTTATATCTATTGTTGCATTCAGGTTACGGTAGCCATAATACCTAGAAATAAATAATAAAAAATATTTATAGCCATAATTTTTATAGTGTAATAAATTTAATATCTGTATTATTGATTATTTGCTATTAAAATATCAGTTACATGTAATAGTCATAATGGGACAGGTGGTATGTGTGTGATAAAATAAAACAATTGTATATTTCAATAATTAATTCTATTATATGGTGAGTATTCCAACCTTGCCAATTAAAAACAAATCACTACTCCAATGTACAAAATATAGATTTTTCTAGTCTGGTTAGACAAAATACTACCACCCAACATCCAATTACTTTTAAATAGGTGAAAAGCTAAGCGATAAGCTCAATAAAATATGAGTGACTATAAATGTAATAATAAGACAAAATTATAACAAAGCATACTTAAGTCATATTGAATTTTAAGTACATAATTGCAAGCTTCATACCTATCATAATTTCCATATTGATATCTTGAATTTTTCGGGTGAAATGTTGGCAACTTTTGATCTTCTTCAGATAAACTTTTCAACTTGGTTCGATGTGGAGAAGCTGGACGTTCTTGAGTTCCAGCCCGCTGTTGAGGCCTTGCTCTCATCCATGCCCCAGGTTGTGGCACTACTGGACTTACTATTTTATCTAATGAATCCATTCTACGCAATTTTTTGCCATCTTTACCTTTTTGAGAACTATTTTCACTATCACTACATGATCTTTTTCGCGACTTTGATACAGATGTTGATGGTTCTGGTGGTTGTGGTTCCTTTATTCCCTCCTCCGTTTCAACAGTTACTTCTATGGTAGGTGGATTGGTTTCTGTTGTGCGCCTCCTTAATCGAGGTTTCTTACGAGGTTTTCGCTGTTGCATTTCCAACCTTTTTTCATATTCCTCATTATCTAAAGGTTCCATTAAATTAAGTGGATCTCTAATATTAGGCGGAATTATTACATCTATTTTAGCCTTGTGCCTTGGTGGTGTTGGTAAAGGTGAAGATTCTGGAGTGACAGCATTCATAGCTCTATTCACATCTTCATCTTGTAAGCTGTTGAGATTTAATGGATCTGAAATGTTTCCACCAAGAAGAAATTTTGTAGGAGGAATAAAAGCTTCCTTGCGCGGTCTTTTGTACGGGAGAAAAAATTTTGATATCGACGGAAAGCTTTGTGCTCGTTTCTTACATTGCTTAAACTTTGTGCTAGCATGATGAACTCTTCTCAGGGTACTTCTTTCTTGACTGTCTTTTGTAGGAATATGACCTTTTTTGCCGTGCCTAAATTTCTTTTTTGTTTTCTTTGAGCTTCCAGCAGAAATATCACCTTCTTTAGAAGAATTAGCATCATTTGCTGTAAGTGCGTTTGAAGATGTGCTTATGTTCAACGATACCTCCGCAGATTCAGTGGGATCGTTTTCCGAAATATTGCCGGCTTCATTTTCGACGACCTCACATTCACTTTTATTTTCATTAGTAAGCACATTTTCCTCAGAACTACCCATTTTATATTTTTAAAAAATGTTTTACATGATAATTCGTTACTTAATAGTAAAAATTAAATTTACCGCCACAATATTTCTTGCAAAATGTACAAGGACATCCGTCAATGGTGATAAACAGGTCTAGCAACTGTATACAAATACGATGAAAACTAGGTTACAAACACTATTTATATTACGAATCAACTAATTTGACATAATTTTTTAGAAAATCTTATTTCTATAAGACTAAATATAAAAACAATATGGTTTCATCAATTATTCACCACACTAGACACACTGAGACAAATAGGAAAATGGCAATTTGACTTTGTTCGTCAGTGTTGCACTTGCAAAGTCTCGTGTTCGTAAATGTTATTTGTACAGACTATTTAAAAATATTATAGTAATTTTAAAAAACATTTAGATTTTGATAACTTAACTCATTTTGTAAATTTATTTTGGTTGCATAAATTGCATGAGTAGAACATAATAAAAAGTTCAAACTGAAGTTTATATTCCTAATAAATATATATTTTTAAATTCTATAACAAAAAATAAGTATATTTATGATGGTGTTAATCAATATTTTATTTACAGAACATTAATAAACTTATATAATTTATTTGTTATCTTATTCAAATATAAATGGTAAAATTTAGAAATCAGAATGTAAACACATTCTGATTCTGAAATTAAATTTTATAATTAACTGCCTTCAATTTAAAAAAATAAATGATATTGTCAATATTGTTCTTATATATTACAACACTGTTCCAAAGCGTAAATATTCGAATTTTGAATTGTGTCCGTTTAATATCTTGACAAACGAAACGAATGTTCGTGTTTATTTAATGTGTTTGTGGATGTTACAATTACTTTATATTTAAAGGTAAGTTAATATGTAAGAAAATTCATATATATATATATATATTCACTTTTGTTATTTTACATTTACATTGATTGCAATTGTCATTTCAGATGTCTCGTATTCCAAAATTTCCTTCTTCTACTTCTAAAGAAAATAAGCCTTTATTAAGAAATGGTCAAAATTTTACGAGGACAATTGGAAATGGTTTAAGTGATGCCGACAAGAAGACTTTGTTAACAAACCATACTAAACCCCTGCGTAGTACTGCTCCTACTGTGGCAGCTCCACGCCTTAAAAGATCGGCCACAGCGCCCACATCATCTGCAGTTCCCAATAAAGTTGGAAAAGTTGATAAAAAAGTTACTGTTGCTCCTAGAATTGCTCCTTATGATTATAAAGCTAGATTTAATGACTTAATGGAAAAACATAAAACGATTAAAAGTGAATTAAGTGATCTAAGAGAAAAACATTTGGAAGTATCAGATGAATATGAAAAAATAAAAGAAACAGTGGAAGGAAGTACCAATGAAAGAGACATGTTAAAAGAAAAGTTATTAAATACTTTAAAAGATCTTAGACAAAAGTCGAATGAATATGAAGCCTTAAAACTTGACCAAGAAATTCTAAAACGCGAAAATGAAGACTTAAACTCTAAGACAAGACTTTTGGAAGACGTAACCAATAGTTTGAAAGTAAAAACATTAGAATATGATAAAATTAAAATGGAATTTGATGATTTGACTCGCCGACATAAGAGCTTAAGTGAAGAAACTGAAGCATTGAGAGTTTTGACAGATCATCTGAAGAAAATATCTGTAGAACATGATAAGTTGCAATTGGACCATAAAGATGCACTTGAGATGATAAAAAAAAATAAGAATGATTCAGAGGCTTTACAAAATATTTTAGCAAATATGTATAGGGATCAGCGGGTTCTTAGGAATACAGTACAAGACTTAAAAGGAAACATAAGAGTATATTGTAGAGTGCGCCCTCCACTGGACTCGGAAGCAACAAAGCCTCTGTACAACCTTAACGTACTGGATGCATGTTCTATCGAAGTGGAAAAAATTGAACTTCTCAATTCAGCAAGAAAGGGTAAATCCCAACACTCTTTCACGTTTGATGGTATTTTTACACCTCACTCTTCTCAGGAAGACGTATTTGCTGAAGTTTCACCAATGGTTCAATCAGCCTTAGATGGCTATAATGTTTGTATATTTGCATATGGGCAAACTGGATCTGGAAAAACTTATACTATGGAAGGTGGATGTGGGACAGAACAATATGGTATTATTCCTCGAGCCATAAATATGATATTCACATGTATGGATGATTTGAAAAGAATGGGTTGGGAATTAACAGTAAAAGCATCATTTTTGGAAATATATAATGAGATTATTTATGACTTATTGAACTCCAGCAAGGATCAGGAGAGTCATGACATTAAAATGGTTAACTCTAAAGGCACTGATTTATATGTTTCAAACTTAAAGGAAGAAGAAGTAAAGAATTCTCACGACTTCATCAGGTTGTTAATATTTGCTCAACGTAACAGACAAACTGCCGCAACTTTGAACAACGAAAGAAGTTCTAGGTCACATTCTGTCGCTCAAATAAAAATTTCAGCAATTAATGAAAAACGTAAAGAAAAATTTACAAGTAATTTGAATTTGGTTGATTTAGCGGGATCAGAGAGTGGTAAAACAACTCAGAGAATGGATGAAACAAAACATATAAACAGATCACTGTCTGAGCTTTCAAAAGTAATTTTATCTTTGCAAACTAATCAGTCTCATATACCATATAGAAATTCAAAACTAACACACTTATTAATGCCGAGTCTTGGAGGTAATTCCAAAACCCTTATGTTGGTCAACATTAATCAATTTGATGAATGTTTCAATGAGACTCTTAACTCCTTAAGATTTGCCACTAAAGTAAATAGTTGTCGAACAGTAAAAGCTAAGAAAAACTTAACCATGGTTGACATGTAATTTCCTTTTTTCATGTTAAATAACATTTGTATAATAAACACATAACTTAATCATCTATATCTCTCATACATTGTAATTTATACATTTTTGTATTCAGTGTGCATTATGGATGTTATAAATTAATGTGTTTATTATAATATGTAGAATTAGTTTAGTTTTTATTTATAGTTGTACTGCTTAATTCTCTTAGAATTATCCACCGATGATATATTTTTTAACTTTTAGGATATTTTCATAAAACAATTGTAATAAGAATGAGTTTAGAAGCAAATATTATTGATTCTATGATATAACTTTAATCAAAATTGAGGAAAATAATTTTTTGATTAGTATGTGCATTTTGTTGAATATTCATTGAATTATTAAACTATTTAAAAATATTCTGAACTGTCCTGTCAATTGATATATTATTGTTATAATTAATATGTTTATGCTTCATTTGTTTGTCATTGTTTTTATGCATCTTGTATTGGATATTGCTGGCCATCATATTAAATGACTAAGATGTTATATTTCCAAATATAAGTATCATTTAGTTTATAAAGATAAAACTAAAAATTTAATGAACATTTTGTTATTCAAATTGTGAATACTACACTAATTTGTATGTTTGTTGTATTTTCATCTATTGACATGGAGGTTATTTTTTCTCTTTCAATTTTAATTAAAAAATGTGTTTTTATTTTTACTCATAATTAATATTAAGTAATATAATGATCATCGATAAATACAAATGCAGTTTTCTTGATATTCTTTGTTTCTTAGTTTTGTTTTGGTTACCCAAAAAAGACGATAGATGTCGTTGATTTCAAGTGGTAGGTTAATGTTAACATTTTCTCATAAAGTAAAATTTTAGTATTATAATATATAATATTATGTAATGTATTATAGTGATAATTTTGAAACTGTACATGAATATGTAATAATAGTTTGGATAAATAAAATACTTGATTTTATAGTGATAAATACCATCATATGGGAAAAACAAAGCTATGTTGAAATTTATCATCAAATATGCTCTTAATAAACACAATAATAGATTTTAAGTAAAACTGTTTTGGGTTATCAAAAATATATTTTCGAATACTTAAATAAACGCGAAACTATAGAAAAGTAATCCATTTATTAAAGTTATATTTAAAATTAAAATGCGGAAAGGCCACGACAATCAAAAAAAGCTAATAAAGGTGCATTTGAAAAGTATTTTGACGTTATCCTGATATTTTTTTGTTCATGTTAAAATAATGTTTGCGATATTGGATTTCAAGTAAGTCAGGATCTACCAAGAGAGATAATAGTATATTTTTTTATATGATAATGATGCTATTAAAACTTACAACACTTCTTATATTATATTTATTTAATTGGAACTCTCTCGTAATCTAGACAGTTACGTCATATATGTCTTTCTTATTTGCTATAAGCAACTGCCGGCAACTTCGTTTGCGCTAAATTACCATCCTCCGCTTTCCATCCGTGGTTAAACTAAACAATGCATTTTGAGTTACCGGAGCGGAAAAATAAAAACAAAAATAATTCCTCGCGATGATGTTAACTTCTAACGATTTAAATTTGATATTGAAAACTGTCTAATATACTACAACTTGGTAATTATTATTTACTTGTTACAGTTTAGTGGACCTATAGCTCTTCGTTTAATTTTTGAGACTGTCATATGTCATCGGAAAACGGCCATCACGTGACATTTCCTTACATGTTAACTTAACAACCCTTAAGTTTTTCTAAGGCATCACTGACATACATTTTAGGGTGTAACGTAGCATATTTTCTGGACCATTAAATATCAGTCAACCGAAAATGTCGTATATCTTATACTGGTTAACAGGGCTCTTGTTGCCTAAATTTTCCACATTGGATATTCTAAATCCTTACACTCTATATGTCATCACAAAAAGGTCATCAAGGTCTACACATTCTACTAATGCGCCATTTTCATGTCTTTTACTTTTTCGTCGGTATGTTAGGTTACCATTTTTTTAATTAGTATTTAAAGATCATCCTAAATAAGTCTAATATCCTCATCGCACAAACATAATTAATCTTAAATTTTATAATTATTCGAAAAATACATTTTAGACTTTATTCGGTAAACTATCACAAAATGAGATATCGATGCAATTGGTATATACTCGACTAAAGTACTGAAAGAGATATTTAGATTTTATGGGTAAATATATTTTTGATCTATTTAAATAAAATGGTATTCTAGCAGTATTGGATCAATGTTTTAACAGGACATAGTGTGAAGTAAAAGAAACATGTTATTGGAAAGGTGAAAACTTATTTTATTAATTATATAACAAGAGAAAGATCATATTCACCAGTATATGGTTAATAGCTAGAAATTGGGGAATAACTTAAAGCATTTTTTTTGGCTGTAGCTTAATAACAGTTTTTTACTACTTACTCTAGATGGCGTTACAATATCTATTAAACTACATAAATGAAATTTACTTATATGTGCACAGACAGTTAATTTATAATATAAATATATTCCAAACTCCGAATTTCACTAGTTAAGAGACAAAACTTCAACCAGGACTTTAAACTTGGCGTTTTATAATAGATGCCAGAAAAAACTATTTTTAACGGAAAAGAGGAATAAATAATCACAAAATACTCATTACTTGCATTATAATATTGGAATTGTCTAGCAGTCTAGTAAGCTACGTCACAATTGATTCTGAAGTATTAAGTACTGCATAGATATAAATGTAATACTTCCCGTCTTAAATAATTCCACTACGTCTATTTTAAATATTTTTATATTAATTAACATATTATTATTATAATAAAAAAATAATGTGGGCACTTTAAAATTATTATAAATTACTTTATACCTACTAGTATGCATATACTTTTAGTGATTACTGATCTAAATATATGACTCATTTAAAGAGATATTACTTAAGAAGTTGTTTTTGCTATATTTAGGAACTATAGTAGGGTTAACATTAAAACAAAAATTGTAATTATAAAAATGTAATTAAATAATTAAGGACTAGATCAAATAATTAGATGATACATCGCATTCTCTTTCATATGAGCAAACAAACGTAATTTTTTGTACATCTCCAAGCCTCAACGTAGGCGCAGGGAGCATAGCACTGGGGCACGAGAGCCAAGCGAACGGTAAAGTTACCGAGGCGAATCCAATATAACCTCAACTCTTGTTCAACGTGATACATCTGGTTCTGCAGTTGCTTCAGATATTCTTGCCGTCTCTATCGTGTTTATAAGTCTATCTAATCCATATAAGAAGCCCTCCTCATGATTACCTTGTTGCCAGGGCTGCCTATGCGTTACTTTAATGTCGTCTGGCACGCGTCGAGTCTTAGCAAAATCAATAAGCCAGGCGCCTACACGTTCATCGTCGTAAATTATGAAAATACTGCTGCCGACGATTTCATGAGTTCGGAAGAACTCTGATTTTTCAAATAAGCTTCTAATTTCACGAAGACGAGCTGCGATATCCCGACGAGCTCTCTCGTCGTTACCAAGAAATCGAGCAACAGCAGCAGTAAGTTGTGCAGGCTCACGAACTTTTTGGAGGTCAGTGAGTGGTGGCTGACCTGGTAGTTTCACGGCTTCTATGCGAAAACCTTGTTCGGCGGACGACGAGCACTGTTCACGAAACTGCATGTAACGTAATTTGGTCACCGCGCGGGCTTCGTGTTCCGCTTCGGTGGGTGCATTTGGATCAAGACGAACCATTTTCTCATAAAGGTCTGGTCTTGCCCTAGCGTTACTAACTTCATCTTCTAGGAAAGTTCTCGTGCCCATTTTAATATCCATCACGTGGGGATCGCGGAATCCGTGTAGGAGATCCTGAAGTTCGATGAAATTTTCACCGCCATATTCCAATTCTCTATAGTAACGTGGTATAGCAGAACGCATATGAGGGCAGGCAGCTAAAGCCTCGTATGTGTCCCGCTCTGGATTGTGCATGGGATGATCGCCAGCGGCACGTCTTTTCCAAACAGTGCCAGGGCCAGCGGGCGCCAATGATCCTGGATGTCCAGACAACTGGAACCATTCTGATGATCGTGACTTGAGTAAAGCATCAGATGCTGGTGCTGAGAGTTCTAATGCGTTCTGTAACAAAAATATCACAGTTTAGAAATTATTCACGCTGCCAATTAATAAAAACAAAAATTAAATAACATGCACAAATTATAACTTAATGCCTATATATGTGTTATATCTGTTTAATCAAGTTTTACATATATTATTTGTAGATAGCTGTTGCCAAATTAGTAAGAGTTATAAATAAAATATATTATTTTCTAATGACCATTTGTTATTGTAAATTAACCTTTTAATAAGTAAAACCTACTTTAAACGAGCAATTACTTTCAGTTATTAGGGTAAAGTAGTTTTCATATTAAGATAAACACATCTCACAGTCTCGCGTTGTAAATTAAAGTTTCTAAGTAATATTATTGATTTACTTTAAATGTTATAGTAGTGAGTATGGGGATACTTACAATTGCTAAGAATTTAAGCAAGTCTGAAGGTTGTGAAGATGGAGGAGTCGGTGCAGGAACAGTAGGTTTAGATTCTACTGATGCAGTGTTGCGTTTCCAGCGTTTGAAAAGAGCCCCCTCATTCTTACTGCGCCAACGTTCCTCATCTTTGCCAGAAGCAACCTGCGGACAAAGGAAAACTCAGTTGAATACACCATATTTGCACACACATTGACACTGGAAAACAATTTTCACTTCCATAAAAGGTTAAAGCACCACACAATTCGATGACGTACCGCTATTATTTTATTTGCGGCATAGAGTAGCCCCCCAGGGCCAAGGCGGCTTAGCACGGACTGGCGGGAGACGCTGTTCATCTTGCTTGTTACGGTCATAGTGTTTGAGTTACGAGTGCGTGTGTCAAAGGAGTGAACACAAGTGAGCGATAGTAAGAGCGCGCGAGAAGCGATCGACGTGCGTGGCTTGACGTCTATTGCTAGCTAGCGAGTGGTGCCAGTGGGAGGGTCACGTCAGCTTATATAGAGACCTCGGCTTTCTAGTGACGTCGGCGCCGCGCCCGCGCCCTCCGCTTTTCATCCGCAAATCAAATACATTTGAGTTTTGTTAACTAACACCTTCATTTTTCTCTAATAATTCTATAAACAATACGTGTATTTATAGTCCGGCTATCGAGGCATTAGCTCGCGTTGCGTTTCTTTTTTTATATCAAAATGTATTTTATATTATAATATTTTATATTAAAAATATTTAAAATAGTTAAACAGTTTGAACTAGTAGTTTATTTTTCGTTAATTTACCGTTTTGGATAATTGGATAGAGATGTAAAAAAATCACCTAATTTGTGTTTTATATTATCAGTATGACTAATTATTATATTAGATATTAATTATAGTATATTAGAAAATGCAGCATAAGATCTCAACTTCAATTGTACTAATATAAATAAGCATATATAATTTTTACACACGAAACGGCTGACAAAATATAATTTCTTTTTTTTAGCTTCAAGCTTTTTATCCCGCATAGCAAGGTAGACAGAAAGTACCTATTGTCAAGATTGAAGAAGAAAGTACCTATTGTCTCCGTACTTCGCTTTCCACCGAATTCAAGAGATGGTGTGTTGAGTAAAAATATTTTTAAATATAATCACTCCCCCGAGTGGCGATCGAACCCACAACCGATCGCGTTTATAATCAGACACTGTCCCACTGCGCCACGACGATATTTATTTTGTAAATATATTTCATGAACTTTGTAGATAAATTCGAAAACTTTCTTAATAATATAATGGAATAAATAGTCTGTGTATTGAGAACCTAAAAGCCTATATCTGTTGTGTAGTTGATGTAGCTCTACATAATTACGCTAAAAAGGTAAATACTGTTAAAGCCAAAAAAAATCAAATTTTAATTTATAATAATAATTTAATATGAAGTGTTTTGTTATTTATTACTTAGTGCCTTTGAACCTGTAAGTATTGAATACACTTAGAATTAAATGCCAAGTAAACAAAACGTCCTCTACTATGTGGAAAAGAAAAAATGTTAAATTAAATTCATTGTCATTCGGAACAGAGTGACACAAACATTATTGTAAAATAAAATGTTAATTTATGCAGGGATCGATTTTACGGCTTCACAATCATTAGTCGTGTGAATAAAAAAACGTAAGCACTGTATATATATATATATATATATATAGTGCTTACGTCTATATATATATATATATATATATATATATATATATATATATATATATACACATATATATTAAAGTTAAATTCCAAGACATGATAATGAAACGGCCCATGAAAAGGTGACGTAACCAGTGTCCTCTGTTCTACATATGACGTATGGGGAAGATACGATTCGCTTACAAACATGACGCCCGAAATTCTGAAGCTTAGTCTGCCGTTTGTGTGACGTATTATCACATAGATTTTAAATAAATGATTTAATCAATACTTTATATTTCAAAGCCCATTCATATTTTCTATCGTCACTACCACCGACAAGTCGTGACTGAACCTAAAAGATTAAAGTGAAGGTTGTGTGTATAGCCACACAATGCAGTTTGAATATAGTTGTATAGTATTGTATTTCTCAATACATGTGGACGGGTTCTCGAAAAGTGAATAAAGAACAAAACAAATAAATTAAAAAAATATCTACGCTACAGTGTAGATGTGAAATTCACAATTTAACAATCTTCAGCATTTTAAGTTTAATAAATGCTATTGTAATATGTTTATTATAAAATCAACCTTATTTATTATAAAAGTATGCAATTAAATTTTATATGTCATATTGTTACGTAACTAAAATCCAATAAGCCATCTAACAATTGCCAAAAAAATATCTACGAACTTGAATGACACAATATAATGGTGCATATGCTTAACCGCGGCCTCTATTTTTCCTCCACTATACCTTGAATAAGGTCTCAAACAAAACTCCACCTGATGCATGGATTATTTTCGCAATTATAATATTTTAATTCAAGCTTTTTTTAATTTAAATATTAAATAAAGCAAAATATATATATGTACATTTAAAGGTGTTTCTCAAAATAGAGTTGATTCAATTTTAAATAAATTGCATATTCATTATATATGCATTTTTTTAGTTAACTTTTCAGTAATTGTTATTATTTGTACATTTATTTATTAGGTTGATATTTGTACATTTATTTAATTCCCAATTTGGACATTAATCGTGATATGTATGCGCGTGCTTAAATCGAACAAAATATCTGGACGTATTCACAAAACTTGGATAATACAAGCTATAATTTATCACGAAAAATGACGTAGTTAACACTAGTTCCAGCGGAAACGGGAAAATACTTTAAAGCATATTCATTATTGTGTATCTAATATCTATTTTTACATAAGTTAAGAGAGTTCACTCTTCAAAAACTTAATATTTTATTATAGTGATATGTCTCTCTGTAAGGCAGCTAATGATAAAATACTATTTTTAGTAAAACTTTTTAAATCTAAAAATTTTTACATCAAAAAATAAAAAATATTTTTAATAATGTAGTATAAATAATATTGTATAAAATCCGAGGTCTCATTCAGATATTGAGTGTAGACCTCGTTTTAAATAGATATTGTGTAATTATGGAAATAAGAGGTTTATCTCATAAAATTTGACGAAACTTATGAATTAATACACCTACTTATATCTCTTCCATATATACAAAGAACTCGATCAGATACTCGATGTTAGGATGTATAATATTATTATTGTTGTTTACGACCTAAGTCGGGTCAGGGTTACAGCAAGAAAGTAACCTAGTTGTCAGGTGCAAACAATAAGATATCAGTTGCATTATGCACAGACGACGCGTGGCTTTAATGCATGTCTGGAGGCCAAAATTGCATATTGTATGCACTATATAACATGACGTCTGTGCATTTGACATGCTTATCAAGCTATATAGGTCAGTGGGTTGAGCGAGGCATGAATGATATATCCTTGATAAAACTGGTTTTTATTAAAGCTACGCAAAACATAAAAATATTAGAGATTCACTGAAGATAAATATGCTAAGATTTTAGTTGAACTTAAGCGACCACACTTCTCCTTACTAGTCACCATATCACAATATTCTCTTACAATTTACCTACAGAGTTCTACAACATAAATACACTGTGAAGTATCATCGACATATTTGTAGCATGTGTCAGATACTGATCTCAGTTAGGAGAATAGAAATGCACGATTTCACCCACAGACAACAACAAAGAGAAAAGCAACAAAAGGTACTTTGAATTATGCCGACACGTTTGCAACTTGTAGTTTTCCGATGTTTGCAATACGGCTGCAATGTTCGTGTCGGTTTATATGTTCAAATCAAATATGTTTAGCGCCAGCTAATAGATTACGCTCAGTTTGCTTTCGTAATACACACCAAGTTGTAAAGATATTTATAAATTGTTTTAATGTTAATGTCATCTTAACAAATTATAGTGATGTCGACAACAGTTATGATAGTCACTTGAAGAAATTACCTTAAACTAACGCTCCATGTAAGACGTACATGTAAGAATACCCATGTACTTATATGTTTATAAATTGGCCTTAATATCTAAACGAGGTCTAGGAAAAAGATAATTTACCTGTTAAGTCTATGAACACTGTATAGCTCTTGAAGTAATTAAATATTACACACTCATTCTATGTACCTAAGTACACGTATTTGTCTAGTTAAACTGTTATTTGAGAATTATAATATTAAAAAATATTTATATCACAACGCTTGGAAAAATAATGATTATACCTAGTCATCTATTATCACATTTTGTTGTTGCATCGTTCTGACGTAAAAGTGCAATAAATAAACAATAATATTGATTTAAGTCAATTATTATTAGAATAAATATATATATATATGTATATATATATATATATATATATATATATATATATATATATATATATATATATATATATATATATATATATAAATAGTCACAGATTAGGTAAGCAACTGAAATTTAATGAATTTCTTCTATAACCCATTTTAATTACCTCCTATAAAATATTAAAGAAATAAAGTGCTTAATGAAAAAAAAGTTTTTTGTATATATATATATTTTTACATATTTCCGTTTTTAACAATTTAGGCAGAGATCGGATAACCGGACGACGATTCCTTGTGTAATTACTTCAATAAATAATTTCAAAATAATATTGCAATTGTAAGCAGCTCTAAGAAAATTAAAAGTCAAGAAACTAATATGTACGTACTTAAGTACGCTCAGATGTCTTTTAATGGTCCAGTGCTCGCATTTTTATATTTTCAGCAGTACTTTAATATTATAAATTATATAGAAAGCTACATATAAAATATAAATTTGTCATTTAAAAAATATTCTGCTAATTCCATTCATGCGTAAAGCGAAGCTTCATAACGTCATAATGTTATGTCGATGAATAATATTTTTATTTAATGAGAGTAATATTGAATGAGTTGTTGTGTATGTTGAAATTGGCTGTGTGACGTACAACCTGCGAGTGCGCGTGTGTTTTTTTGTTGACACAACTGCAGTCCTACCAAATAAAAATACTAGTGTATTTATTACAAAAACATTTGCCTATGACTCACTATGCAAGAATAATAAAAATAACTTTTTTGAAAGTTAAAATGACTAATGAAACAATTATAAACTCAAAGAAAAATAATAAGATATACTTTTACAAAAGAGTATACAAATTTAACTTTTTGTAGCACAAGAATTGTCATTAGACAAATCAAATATGGATAGAAAATTCTATATTATGTAAATTCGGCAAATTTAAACAATAACAAATCCAAAACCTAACAATGAGTAGTTAACCAACAGGAAGTAAGCGTGCAGGAATGCGCAAACTCAACCAAACTACTAATGAAATTTGATCATCGTACATTAATATTTTTGAATTTCAGATTTACGAAACATTCAGATTTACAAACTTAATGAATGTGACAAGACACGCCACTTATCCTTCATTCGAAAGAGAAACCCTTGAAAACAAAGTATTTCTTATATAATATCCTAAGAGAAGCTGTAAATCAAATAAAACATATGTTTCATTTGGTAGAGCTTTGAGGATAACAATCGTAACGTGGTTTGTTAGCTCGTTCAATTCGGGGTCAAATGTTAATTATATCGGCAAGCGGAAACCCGCACTGGCGAATACAAAATAACAAAGTGCCCAAAGCGGAACTTCAACAACCATTTCTTGTAAGGCAAATTATGGGATATGCGACCGTAATTAGACGGTGGTGTTTAGAAAATCTTACAAATCTCGTAATTAAAAATTCCGAAAGTATTAGATGGTTCTAATATCAAATGTTTTTAAAATATTGTCACCGTAAAACACGTAAAAAAATGACAATGACGATTATTGTACTCGGCTTTCTTGCATATTTTGATATCAAAATGTTTAACGTATGGATATTTACTATATTATAATACTAATAAAGCAAAAAACTTCCTAATTCTATTTTTGTAATTCATTGAATTCAATTACAACATAAATGTAGGAGTTATTTTTTGACGCAATAGTAATAACACAACAAACTTTATGAAACTATATATAAAGCCATTATAAAATAACAAAACAAGAAAAAAATATGATTATGGTCTTGCCAAAAATTGGCAACTTATAATTTGCACGTGTAAAATATTCTACATAAGATATTTTAATCAAAATTCAGGATACATCGCGGAAGGGGAAATCAAGTTTTTTTATCTTTTGTATCCTGATAGGTTCTCATTTATTGCATATAATAAGTATGACAATACAAGTACTGACATATACAACAATTATAGACGCAAGTTAATATAAAAATAATAAACTTTAAAAAGATGGAAAAGTTAGACTTTTCAACTAATTTATAATCACAGTTGGTTGTAGAAAAATATTAATAACTTTAAATAATTTAAGAAAATTTGTGACTTAAAAACAAATTGACTTGAGTTGTTCAAAGTAATAAAGTTAAAATAAGAATGAAGTGATCACGTGATTCCTTCGTGTACGAAATTCGCAATCATGCAAATTCATATTCTAAGGAATGAGTTTAATAAAGTCAATATTATCAACTTTAAATACTTTGTACTACAATGGTACTTTAAAATATGTCCCAATATTGTAAAAATAACTAATATAACTCAATTTTTGTATTTCCTAGAATTTACGTTGAACAGTCATAGTTAGTGTATCTAATCATGCTTGAGAACAAAAACATTTTGTTTCATGAATTGACTGAATCAATATCATATTTTTTACGTGAAAATTAGAAATACTTTGCTATATCTGTTTAATAATATCGTTTCGTATTTATACGTGTCCATATTATACTTTCTTTATCTTTGTAGAGTCGATTGTTACAAAATAGAGCGCATCTCCGCAAGGCTATAAAGTGCGTCACTTTTCAATTATTCAAAACTTGTTTCGACATTTTCAGACTTTTTATTTGGCTCATACAGTCATAAATATTTATTAGTTTTTTGTCCCTAAAGGCTTTTATATAATGTCAACCACCTTCCCACGACATTATTATATTCCATTTCCAATTTGTAATAGAAAACACTCGAACAATTAATAGAACAATCGTATAAATTTTTTTACTACATTTATATTTTAGTCACATTATGTATGATACTTTTGTTTTCTATATTTTTGTTGACTAATATTTACAAAACAAAAATATATATAATACAGTTAGTTTTGTTTTTAGTTAAGTGCTTTAAGATATTACATTGAAATAATAATCGTTTACAAAATTTGAACAATGCAAAATCCACACAATAAACTACAAAATCCACATTATGGTGTGAATTTATACTTGACTTGTGCTAATGCAACATAACCACCAGTTTAAAAGCTATGTTAGATTTAATGTTTCAATTTCAATATTTGCATTTGTACATTGCGGCGATGACAAACATAGCCACATATGTATATGCAATTAAAAAAATGTTATTTATTGATGTTTTCATATTGACAAAAAAAAAAAACAAAAACTTAATCAATCATTATAATCCATTAGGGTTAGTAGCGGTGATTTTTACGATTTTCATTGTTCCTCTTTCTTAAGATATGATACTCAACCAACTCCACTGATTTACAGTAAATGTAATAAGTTCAAATAAATTCGATAATCTTAAATCTATCCATACAAATTTACAACCAGGTAACTTAAGTCAGATTGTAAAGCTTGGATAACTGAGAAAAATTCGAAAAGAAGGTACTAGTTTATTATTTGTTATTTAATGCAACGAATATTTATTATGTAATACATTTGGCATTCTATTACACAACGTATAATGTTTTAATACTCCTTGTGCAAAGATGACTAGTGATAAATGTGACGACATTTAACTTTATTATGGTATAATCATGTAAAATTCTTTATTTGAAATGTAACATTTCGTAACAATTTTTTTGTTGTTGTTTTCCAAAAATTCAATTGGATGGCATAAAGTCAATTTGGTGTATGGGTAATGTTATTTTGATTGTGTAATGGGTACACTTGTCGTGTCCTTCAAATACGCTTGCGCAACCAATGGGTGCCACTGGCACGTTCAGTTCAGTTCATCTACTTATATTCTATACATGCTACTATCCACGTGATCTTTTATAATAAATCTTTTTTAATAATAAATAACACTGCATCTTTTTCGATTTCAAATAAAATTTAAGTAACAAAAGGCAGATTCCTAATTGTAACGTAAACAATCTGTAGGAATATTTTAATGATAAGTAATTATTAATTTGTGTAAATTTGGTTTTCATAAAATCGCAACCTCATTTTTCTTCTATTGTAGATTTTATTCAGATTTGACACGAAAAATATAATAAATTAAGCAGATGAACTAATCATTCCAATTATAATTTTTTATTGCTTTAAATGTTAGTTACATTTAATAAATATTTTTTCTTTTTTTTAGCTTTACACTTTTATCACATATAGCAGGATAGACAGAAAGTACCTAGCTTCAAGACTCTCCGTACTTCGCTTTCCACAGAATTCGAGACATTGCGTGTTGATTGGCTTCCGCCACTTTGCTCAACGCTACACTTTGTCTTTACTTGGGCGAGTAATTGAAAATAATTTAAATATAATCAATTCCCCGAGTGGGGACTGAACCCACAACCGATCGCATTTACAATAAGATGCAGTCCCACTGCACCACGACCGACTTCAAATGTTAAATAGTTTTCAATTAACAAATATAAGACAAATATAAACATTTTTCAGCAGTCTACGTTATGTGTACTTAGAAACAAACCCTAAACCTATAGTAAATAGCAGATGTTCCATACGCTAATCTTGTTTTATGCAGGTTTACGTTTTATCTCGTATTCGGATAGTCCGAAACAACCTAGTGTTAAACACCCAGTCGACTGCTTTCCACTCGAATAGAGACATTAGAAATCCCGAAACGTTTGGTTTTAATATAAGGATTTTAATAGCCAGATTTCTTATAACGTCCAAGAATTAAAAAATATCAAATTTTAATATAACAGCTGCTATTGTGGAAATTATAAATTCAGTTTGTACGTTATAATGAAGTTATTTAATTGCTATTACGTCATTAAGCCGGTTTTTAATCTATATTGAGTAAGTTGTAGGGTGTTTTAGATATTTTAAATGTATATTTCAAATAAATGGCAGTTTTGAAATGTTCTTTTTATGTCTTGACCACATAGCTACCTATAGGACCAGAAAATTTAAACTAATTATTATTTTTTCACTTTATTTCATAGAAAAACAACACAAAGTTAGTAGATTTACGATAATTATTTTAAGAAAAAACATTTTAACGCTAATATCGTTTATCGAGAATTTTTGTGGTGACTTATAACGTCACGACTACAGAAACGCTTCTATTAAATTTACCCGTATCTGTCTATCAATCTGTCAATTTAAGATTTGCCCATGATGTGTCTTTGTGGGGATTTTTACCCAAATCGTTTTTTTTTTAATTAAATACGTGTTCAGTTCCAATGGCAATACAATACTTCCATAGCATGAGCTTACTGCCAGAAAAACCAGAGAATCGAGAAAATAATTATAAGTGCATTGCTTTATATTCTTTTTACCCTGGATGTGGACAATAGTTACACGGACGAGGTTATAGATCATTATTACCATTATACAGATGCCAAAATGTCACTATAAATCTGAGCATGTTAATATAAATCAAACAACAAAAACGTAATACAAATGTAGAATTCAAATTATAGAAACGAGAAACAAATAAAAAAAGTACTTTATAAAATTAACAAATTTGACTTCATCTAGCAAAACAAGTTAAAATGATTACCTGTCTTCAATGTTTTAGTGGCACGTTTATAATTAGCTAATATGAAAACCAACAAAATACTAAAATCAAAATTATTTATAAATTTATATAATAAAGAGGCACAATACGTTAAGGAAAGATATAATTATTACATTCATGATACTCGTGGGTGGTATTACGTGTACGGCACAAGTGACGTATCTTCCTAACACTTGGTTAGATTGCTGCAAGCTCTTCTAGAATTTACCAGAAATATAACCGATTCCTTTCCGCATTTCTTGTGACAAACTGAAAACGTTCAGATTGCTCACTAACAAGAGAAAGAACTTAATTCTTCTTTTAAATTGTAGTTGCTTTAGACTTGATTAATAAATAATAATTTATGTAATATACATTAAAGTACTAATAGCAAGTAATAGTAGTAATACAAATAGCGAGCAATAAAACAATGAACTACTTAAATCACACTTTAAAGAATGGCATAAAATTATTAGTTATGCATCACAAACGTGTGAAAGAACTCAGTAACTCCAGCTATTAAGTTGAGTAAGAACGTTGCATGAATCACAGTAAAATTATATGCAAATTAAAAAAGCTTTGGTTAGTTAATTTTGATCCGTCTCCCATGACGCTGGGTTTATCTGTGTGCTGTTAAATTTATTTGCACATATTAAAAAGTATTGAAAGAACTCTTGAAAATTTTCTAAAATATAAAACGTAAATTGTAAATTATCTTCTTTATTTTTTTAATAGTAATATGCTTCTTACCTTAGATCAAATAGATAGTCGGCCTTTTATATATATATATATATATATATATATATATATATATATATATATATATATATATATATATATATATATATATATATATATAATTTTTTTACATTTATGATTTTGATTATAGCTTTCAATTTCATATTATCGAAAATATAAATAGATTAATTAACTTATTTAACGCTTTTCTGGTTATCACACATCTACATATATATTTAAAAAATTAATTAGCTAGGAAATAAGGTTTATTTTAAAAAAATTGCGCAGATTTTCTACTCGTATTTATATTGTTGCAATTTCTTTGACAAATAATAATAAAATATATTATATTCTTATTTAACTTTTTAACATTCTAAATCATTGTTTTTATTAAGTATTTGTATAACCGAAACAATTTTTACAAAAAATTTAAGTATTATATGTTTTGAATTTAAGTATTAATTTTCATATGATAATAAAAAATGTTGTTAGGTTTATTAACAAATTTATTACTCATTTCGTATGCTTTTCGCTTAACATTGACATTAAGTTAAGTAAACATTTCGAAAAGAGAAATTGTATGTTTATTTTTTTCACAAATTTGTATACTAAAATATCTATTATTTGTCAAAACTGTCTTTTTGTTCGAGTTATGTGGACAAACTACGTTAAAAAAAATTTATGTCTATGGCATGGTATGGTAGCACTATGATCAAGATCATATTATAAATACATCGATGTTCTTAAAGAAGATAAATTTTAAGAATATTACGAATTAACAGCTATATGCGCTTAAATATAAAAACTCTTTGTTTATAAAAGGCTTGAAACGAATAATGGTAATTACACCTAAATTGAAACCTGTTGATGTTAATGTCAAAGTACTGAGACAATAAAAATCAAATTGCATTCAACTCTGTTATGCTGACAGACCAAAACAAGGAAGTTACTGTAGAATGACTTCCGGAAATATTATGCAGTATGATGTAAACTAAAACTAAAGTATCAATTGCATTATTTATACTTATAAAGCAGTTACTTGCGACGAATATAAATAAGTATTAATATATCAATACGTAAAGCGAAAACTAAAATATAACTATATACATTTGACGTACGTAAAAAGTGCTGAAAATCAATATTTTGTACAGTACATTAGAAGAACATCAAATAAATAAAATAAATATTATGCACATTATCAATATTTTCGCATAATTTCGTACAAAGCAACATACACGTTGCTAGGGCAACGCGTATTTAACACATCAGCCGTATGGTAGTAGACATTAATATATACATAATGAATATTAGTAATACTTGCCCCATTGGAATTTAACTTGTTTAATCGAATATCTGAGTCTTTTTTTAAATAACCTGTTATCTTCACTCTTAAGGCTATTAGGTTATAGATAATTATTGTGTTATAGACAAGAAAGTGAAAAGTGGAAAGCCAAATTTCGTCATACATCATCATAAATATTAACATACGCTACCATTTATATATATATATATATATATATATATATATATATATATATATATAGATATATAGATATACAAATTAGAAAATTTCCAAATTTTTAAAGAGCCGCAATAATTTGTTGCCAATAAAAATATCTTTTTATTTCATATAACAATAGTGTTATTCACAGAAAGCGGCTACAATCAATACAGATTTTTTAAATGATTTAAAATATTTCCAAATGAAAGTAAAAAGTCACACTTTCACATTAAAAGAGCCGCAGGTTGCCGACCCCTGTCCTATGCTTAAATAAATATATAAAAGAAACATAAATGTTATTAATAAATCAAAAACTAAACTGAATGATAAAATTACATTAAAATCTCTTTTAATATGGAATATTTATTTATTTTTTAATTATCGAGTATAATAATGACAGCAAGAGTTATGATAGATATGACGTCAATAATTAAGACAGACCGATATCTACAACTCTTATGACAATATATTAGAAAATAATTAAAAAAGTAATAAATAAATGGTTATGGAATTACTTTGATAACGTGTGTTGCAATGTCTATCAGTCAATCAGTAAGACAAAAGTTTTATTATATATACTTAACAATAATTTTCGTATAGTAACACAAGAAATCTTACATGTATATATGTTATGAAATTGACAACACAAATTACAAAAAATGGGTAATTAGGCGAATTTGTTGATTTCAAACAGAATAACTGCAAAGAGTTTATGAAACATTTTATATATTAAAATATACAATATATAGCTTAGACACTCAAGTCCAATAATTTGTAGAGTAAGAAATGAAGCTATATGCTCCAAAAAACATGCTAATATGCTAATAAGATACTTAATTTCTAAACACAACATTGAACTTCACAGCATTTGAAGTTCTGGGGATTTTTTTATTATATATTATTACACTATAACATTATATATTATTACACTATAACAATTTGGATTTTTATCATATAAATATTGTTAATTTTAATAGAAAATAATTATAACCGAAAGAGAAAAGAAGGATACGAATAAATAGGTTTATGTAAAAAATGTAAATATTTTTAGCTCGAATTACTCAGCATCTTATACTAGGTAGTATATATACATAAATAATTTATTATAAAATAAGTATTCTTTAATAAATTTAATTATTTGATTTTTTATAATCCATTTTAAAGTGTTCAATTGATATAAAAAGTCGGTAATATCTGTTTTGCAGAAACTACTACTACCAGTTTGGAGGGCGCCCTACTAAGGCGAAAAAACGGTGCCACCTCTGATGTAATTTTCTTATAAAATATTTTTATAATGACATTCTTGTCTCACAATGTGTCAACTGACATTGACTTAATTCATTATCATGGTTAAAAAATATATATATTTTAATATATTATTTACAAGGTGTTAAGTTTTATCTTAATATAAATCTGCACATAATCGGTATGTAAAGGTCTGTAAATATATATTAATTGAAAAATAGTAGTGTATTGACGTCAACATAATTTATTTATAGTACGAGAGGTTATCTTGTATTTTAATTCTACTCAGAAATAAACTGGTCTAATTCAACACTTTAACTTTATTACATACATAGCGTGGAATTATCGCATGATATTTATTGTATAAACAGACAGACGTCTTAACTTTTTCACCGGCTGATGAAATTATTTATTATCATTAAAGCATACATGCCACAACTTTCTTAATAATAGGCATCCTAGTCGGATAGTAACCGATGCAATATTTATATTGGTTTTAAGTTCATAAAAAACGAATATTTTACGCAATACTATTTCGTTTAAAAATTTAACTTGCACTTTTTTATTGCACATTTTGCAATGTAATATTGACATAATTTTATGAATATTTTAGTATAAAGTAAAAATAAATGTTGTTTATAACAATATTTAAATTGATAAATTAAACAGAACCTGATTTAATCCATATATTTATTTTAGTCATATACCATATTATGGATTTTAAATGAAACTATTTAACCGGATTAATCGCGTATATTTTGGTATTCGAAAATACATTTTTGGACACCTGACGTTTCGAACACTTCACAGTAGTCCGTGGTCACAGGTAGACTGAGGTGGCATTCGTCTGTCAGTTGATACAAAAAATTAATTATATCAAACTACCGCCATCGATTTCTTAATTGCCTCGCGTACTGCCCTGGATTCTTGCAGAATGAGCTTACTGTATCTTTGTCTCTGGTGTGGTGGATTTGGGACTTTAAATTTTTAATAAGTGGGTCCCAGGTGGTAGATAGTTTCCAACCATCTTCTCTATTGAAATTTGGATGTTTTTGAATTTCAATAGCCTCGCGGATCATTCTAGGAACATATCTACTTTCCCTAGCGAGGATATGTGGCTTATAAAACCTGATGTAGTGGTTGGATTTATTCATTGTATGTTCACACACAGCTGACTGCAATACACGCCCATTCTTGACATCGGATATGTGTTCTTTCACCCTAACCCCGATGCTCCTCTTTGTTTGGCCAATGTATGACAAGCCACAGTCACAGTCTAGTTTATACACGCCTGCACACTGCAAAGGAATATTACATTTCACGGTTCTCAAGCGTTGGCTCACTTTTTTATTAGGCTTGAATATGGTTTTAACAGAAGCTCTCCTTAAGATGTTGCCAATCCTGTCTGTAACTCCTTTCACAAACGGTAGAAATGACATTATGTGTCCACTAGCTAGAAAATCTAAAAGTGAAACGTTCTTGACTCCTCATTTTACGATACTAAATTTACTTTATAGTTGATATAATATGACACTCTACTACTTGCTTATATAATATATATGTGTATGTATATACAACAAGTCTTTTATATAACATATGATTCTCTATTTTAAATGTGCATTTAATCATATTCGGTGGCAGCTTTACATCGGTTCGTACATTAGAATAAATATAAATTAAAGGAGCATTTATAAGTCCCATTAATTTATTGTAAACATTTTGTATTAAATATTCGTTTATAATCAAATTCCTTTTACATTGACGTCAATTGGAGACAAAACTAATCGCGAAAAGTGCAAAATTATGCTTTAGCGAAGTTAAATACATTTTTATTTATTTTTTTAAAGTTTTATTGTAAAAACATAGTAACCTGTATTTTTATTGTAAAAAATACATGTACATTTTATAAGATTAACTCAAAATTTATTAGTTTAAATTACAATATTTATTAAATAGATTTACTATAAGAGAAATCATAATTAGGTAGCAAAATATGTAAGTAGGTATTTTCCCATATTAATATATAAGAAAATACCAAAAACTAATCAAGAATAGATTTTTTTTTTCTATTTATAATGGCTTGCAAGATGCAAAAGATGCTAAATTCATTATGTTACATACATAAAATATCCTTTAAATAAAAGTGAATTACTTATTTTCGTCAAAAAAGTGAGCCTAATGTCACTTCAAAATGATTAATCCTCAATAATGATAATTTGCTGTCACATTATTACGGCTCACTTTCTTATTACTCGTACTTTCTACATTTGTTTGAAGACAGTATATTTGCATACAGCTTGTTTCAAAAAAATGGAAACTCAAAAGGATCATCGACAAGATAACGTGACTGGTCTCATTAACAGCTCTTTCTCTCTGATACTTACAGCTGTAACCTGTTTTATACTAAATACCTTTGCTAACATTACAAATTGAAAAGATTCATTGTAGGATGAATGAAAAAACATTTACTTTCAAGTTTATGAATTTAAAGTTTTATCGTAGTATAGTAACAATATTATTCTATTATCATTTTTTATAGTGAATGTTCATATATGTCGTCTAAGATATGTCCATACCTACATATATACGCATTTATTCATAAAAGTTCCCACAGATACAGCTGAAATGCAATTTTTTTTTTATTTTCAAATATTTATTTTTATATTCTCTAAATTAAATACACCAAAATGGAGTGGCTTAATAATTGTTGGTATTAGGACCTTGAATAAGTTTACGCTCTGTTTTTTTTTTCTTTTCAAAAAAAAATATTTAAAATACAGTGCTTACAATGACATTACTCAAAGTATTGTCCATAATTAGAGACCACTTTCTCCCATCTCTCTGGTAGCAATTGAATCCTCCGTCGGAAAAATGACTCATCTTTCGAGGCAATCCATGAATCAATCCATTTTTTGGCTTCTTTAAAAGTTCCTTTCTTTTAAACAAGTGGTAATCGGAGGGGGCTATGTCCGTTCTTTTAAACAAGTGGTAATCGAAGGGGGCTATGTCCGGTGAATACGGCG
This sequence comes from Dryadula phaetusa, assembly GCA_032432895.1. Lineage (NCBI taxonomy): Eukaryota > Metazoa > Arthropoda > Insecta > Lepidoptera > Nymphalidae > Dryadula > Dryadula phaetusa. The sequence continues at coordinate 1,505,344 of JAOYRS010000027.1, forward strand.
GGTGGGGTAGAACTTCCCATTGAAGTGTTTCCAGGTAAGTTTTGACTGGTTTTGCCACATGTGGCCGAGCATTATCATGTAATAAAATCAATTTTCGTGTCTCTGCTCATATAGTGGCTGCTTTTCTTTCAGAGCGCGACTCAAACGCATCAACTGAAGTCGATAGCGAGCTCCCGTGATAGTTTCATTAGGTTTAAGCAGCTCATAATAAATTACGCTCCACTGATCCCATCAAATGCAAAGTAGCTTAGAACCATGGATATTTGGTTTAGGCGACGATGTTGATGCGTGACCCGGCGTACCCCACGATTTTTTTTCACACATGAGATAACGTCGCTCTACGTCTTTCGGCTTCAACTCATACGGCACCCAATGTCCTTGCTTTTGGAGCATTCCTAACGCTTTTAAACGTTTTGAAACTGTTGACGCATCTACTTGTAACGTTTTCCCAAGCTCTACTAACGTCTGACATGGACCTTCTTCATGCAATACCTCCAATTCTTTGTCTTCAAATTTTGTCGGTGCTCCAGAACGCTCTTTGTCTTCAAGGTCAAAATCATTAGTTTTGAAGCGCCTAAACCAGTCTGCACGTTGTATTCGACAAAGCATTGTCACCATATGTCTCAACGAAAATCCTGTGTGCTTCTGCTGCAGATTTTTTCTGAATAAAGCAGTGCAATAAAATTCCCCGCAAAAACACTTTATTTTGGCACAAAAGTACATATTTTCATAAAAGGCAAATAAATATGTAGTTGACACTGTGGTAAACTCTATTCTACTAGAATTTGAGGTTACATATAGCACTACTTTAGTGATTCGTTACCTTACGAAATTCTAGGCACAGAGTGCCGCAACGCCATCTTTCAAAAAACAGCGAGAATTTATTCAAGATCCTATTAGTTTAGAGAGATAATATATTTGGCATTTGAAGCTATAAACATATGTAGAATATTATATTTTCCTAACACTTGGAAAATTGCGTAAAGTAGGTGTTACCGTTGTATTTGTAATTTCTGTAAATCTTTTAGAATATATACAGGTGGACCAGAAAGGCATGCGAATTTCCAAATCGGATTGAACGTGGGGACCTGGGAGCGGGGCGCGGATAGTGGGTATAGGTAGCTTGACTCTCCGAAATTTAGTCGCCATGAAGCGCTTCACCGGTGAGCTATTTGTGTTCTCAAAGGTTCAAAAATGGCGATTCTTGCACTATTTCACGGCGTCTATTTCGCTTTGAATTTAGTTTACATGATTTAAATCAATGTTCGGCTAAACTAAATATATTAATATTACTAAGTGTTATCAGATCGTTAGTGAAAAAGTTTAAGTCTACGGGTTCGATACTGAATCAAAAACCTGCGGGGCCTCCAAGTTCAATAAGAACAGAAGAAGTCGCCGAAAGAATGTTACAGCGATTTCGAAGTTTGAACGATATTCTCTTCTCGGATGAAGCTCACTTTCATTTAATTGGATAAGCAAAATGGTCGATAGTGGGCCTCAGGAAATCCAAATTATGACATCAAAGGCCATTGCATTCGCTTTGGACCCCATTTCTTCGAAAATGATCGTTCTGATCGTTACACAAACATGTTACATAACTTTTTCTTCCCACAATTGCATAATTTTGAAGTTTACAATAGCAGGACATAGTTTCAATAAGATGGCGCAACATCTTATATATCTGATATCGCGTCGAAGGGACATTGTGAGGCCTCCTCGGAGTCCAGATCCCGCGCCACTGGATTTTTTTTTGGGAGTACCTCAAAAGCCGCGTTTATGCCAACAAACCGATGACAATTGCCCACGAGCGATGTGCCAGCGAGTTTTTACGAATTTAAGATCCAGATTCGAGGAGTGTGTACGTTTGAATGGTACACATCTCAATGATGTTATTTTTAAAAAATAAAATTCATATTGTTTACTTTATTAAAAAAATATATCTTTACTAAGCCTTGCATTTTTTTTCTATGGGTTTTTAAAATTCACATAACGTAATGGCCCACCCGGTTTTTGATATAGTCTTTCAAACCTACAATTAAGGACCAAATAATATATTCCTTATGCTTTTGCAAGTTATGGTGATTTAAATAGAATTCCCTTTACTTGTATTATTTGTGATGTTAAAACAAAATTAATACATTAAAAACATGGAATTATAAAGAAAGAAAACCTCAATAATATCTTGAAGGTATGAATAAAAAATTCATAAAATTTATATTAGTAATTGTGTGTTAATTGCCGTCCTAACAGGAAGTGGAGTAGATAGCAAAGTCGACGTAATCAGTGTTTGTAACTGGTAATGAGGTTACTACTTACAATTAAACATTTACGCTTGCTGTGAATACTACCTGATGCATATTTATTTTAAATAAGAACAATATAAGAAGGAAATCAGAATATCATAATTATTATACGTGAACATATTACATTGGCTTACTATTATAATACATTTAAACGACCATTTATATAGTACCTAATATAAGAGTTCTTATAGATAAAATAAATTAAGGTATGCTTGTAGGTCAAGTCGCAGCGAAATTAGATCGTTACTACTTGTAATCGACATCAGGAAATAATATAAACTGTGCATGTCTGCAGTGTCGCAAACATATTAAGTACCTAATCAAATTATTTAAACTATTTTTGATTTTATATATAAAAGAATAGTTAATACTTTAATTTAAAAAATATATTAGGAATAGGGACTTTTTCGTTTTACGTCGTTAACAAAAAATCATAGATAAGAAAGTATTTTTTTAAAATATGCGTTGTTATCAGCATTCACAGATGAAAAACGGAACGTAATTTATTTAGATAGATTTAAATTATTTGAATAAATGTTAAATATCTTATAAAATTAAATACTAAAACATTTTACATAGCAAGTTCTGTAAGAGTATATTTTAAGATTTAAATTGTTTATTTATTAAGGTATCAGCTTATTGGTTAATACAACCATTATTAACATGACCATGATTATATTTTCACTAAAGGCTTGGAACTTGATTAATTTATTATTTAATATTAAATACACTTTGGCTTATAATTTTTGAGATAGTCTATTGCTTTAAAATTTACAATATATAATGTAGTTAGATATTGTTGTAAGTTATTTTATGAATAAGTAATTAAATATGCATATAAATGTCTATTTTTATTCATTTTATTCCCTACTAATCTGTACAATTTAAGGTCATCTTATCGTAAGCTTACGGAGCCCCGACGGCGGGCGGTGCGGGTGACGCTAATAACCTTGATATATGAACAACTTTTCGTATAATTGCATTGAAATATAGTTTTTATTTACATGTAGATAAGTTCTACATTAACGTTGGAGACGGTATGTGAGGAAAAGCTATGTGGTAATCTTTCTTGATCGTATTTTGTGTCTAGTGCCATTAAATAAATAACTACTTTTTCACTTTAAAAGATTTTTCTCAAGATTTCATATTAATAAATTATTATTCAGCATTATTTTAGTGGTACAATCATTATTATATATTTAAATTAGTAAATGAAATGCAGCTTGTGGCATGTGGACAAAATTATAAAGGTCTTTTCCTTATTATTACAATTTTCTGTATAACTTATTATATATTCAATTTTTAATCTAGCATAAAAATTACTATTACATTTTTTTATTTCATTTTATATTTAATTTTTATTATTTTTAATTTTTATACCGACATATATTAAAAGGATACTAATACATATGAAAATCATATGATAAAATATATTTGTAAATCACTAAACAAATCTAATAAGTTAAGAAAAGTACTTTAATATACTGCAAGCGCGCCTTATTTGAATAGGTACAACTTAAATTACTTATGAATACGGGGTAACTGAACTATCGAAGAGATTCCTTTAAATCAGGCACGTCCTGACTTTTAATGTTTACGAGATGCTACTTATAATAGGCAACAACATTTCCGCTTACTTTTTCCTGGGTGAATCGCTTCAAGTCGATCAACTTTTGATACTGGCGCAGTGCGCGCATGTATAGCCGGACGGGCAAGTCGGCCGGCATGGAGACAGCCTCAGCGCCCCGGGAGGTCACGCCCGTGCCACTCATTGTCAACACATCACACACAAACACTGTTTATTCATAAGGATATCTAATAACGCTGACATGGATCACGGCGCGATTTGCGCGTCCGAAGTGAACGTGGTCTCCACGCAACACTGACGTATGATACTGTTGGTACGCCCCGCGCATGCGTAGTCGATGTGCCGCGTTTGCAAAAAAGAAACTACACAACTAGTTACCCACGCTCGAATAACTTTCCCTGCGCGTCCGCCAGGCCACCGACCTGACCCGCTTTTACTATAAATAATAAGCTCTACAATTAAGTATCGTACAAACACCCACTACGAGAGCCATCTATCATAGTAAATGGAAGTCAGACAAAACTTTGATATAGAGCTTTCCAGTTATATCCACATTTACGTTGAAGGATTGCTAATTACTATTCTGGTAATATTGCAAAATCATCAGTTTAGAGTTGTTTGGAAGATTTTGTACCATAAATGCGTTTCATATATTGAGTAAATTAAGGGATATATTTAAGGGAGCATTATCTATGGATACTAAGAAAATCGTAACTGTCTAACTGAATCTGAAACCTATCCCAGACGACACCTATCCATTTCAATACCTAAAACGAATTTTAAAGGAACCTTATTCAATATCAACTTGTTGAAAATATTCGTAACCCTCAGGGAAAAATGTAAACAAAAGAATGTCCCAAGAACGTAATAACAATATAGTTTTTATTATAAATTACAATTAGCTACTTTAAAGCGATGTGATTTAGTGAATACCTATATTTACATGTTATTAGAATATAAATAAAATAAAATGTAATATATTGTTTATTCAAATTCGCCTTATAAAAAATCCTATTAAACAGAAATTGCACAAGAAAACTATAAAACATATCCTCTATAAAAAAGTATGTATTTGCTATTTTGCTAAATAAAACATATTTAGCGAAATATTTAGACATATGACGTGTATACTTCATGTGTTGTGAAATTAGATCATGTAAAAGTAAAAGCAATATTAATCAGCTGTTAAAGAAGCTTTTAAAAACATATAGTATGTAGAATGAACCACAAAGATATGGTTGAAAGAGTGTTTGCTTACTTAATATTAATTTTAATCCAAAATTTGTCTACAAAATTCTAAAACGTGTACTCACAGCGCGGCATAGGTCCTTTGTCAACATAACCTATATTGTAAAAAAATCACAGAATGTATCTATGTATTTTATCCGCATAACACTACCAATAATATATTCGATGTGAACTAAATCAATAAACATTGCTTTTTTTTAATAATTATGTTATATTTTAGACTTTTAATGTAGAAATATTTGGCTTGTGACTGTTCCTAAAACCCGTTTGCTCTCCCCGTCATTCGGAGCGTCCCGTGTCTATAGTATTATATCTATAATGTATGTATATAAATGTGTACTGTGAGACTCACCAGATGCGGACATTCTGCAATAAGAACCTTAATTAAAATGATTCAAGGACTACTTCCGCATGGATCAACGATCTATCGTAAACTAAACTCTATGGGTAGAATTTTCTAAAGGGAGAATTTAAATCATGGATTCATTCTTAATTCTGTGGGTTTATCTTATCTTTTTGAACGGTTAACATAATAAGTAGATGCGGGTAGGTCAGGGATGTTGACGCCAGTCTTAATGGTTTTTGTGAGAAAGTGACGAATGGGTCATTAAGATAAATGTTAAAGAGGAAACGAAAGTATAATAAATTGATATTTAAAAATATATTTTAAAACTACATCCGTCACAGCGTTGCACGAGTATAAGAAAGTAGTAATTAACTTTTTCAAACAAATAAAACGTATAATAAAATTATAAATAATTTATGTCATAACATTTTAGTATCATCTTTGCAACGTTGGAAAGTTTGTATGTATGTACGTATGTTTGACTGATTAACTTAAACAAGCACTATTAATTTGAAACTAAACATTCATGTCAAATAATTTAAGCTTAACTAGGCGAATAATTATATTTTTAAAAATAAATGAGTTCTAGAAAACTGAGCCATCGGGTTAAAATGACGAACAACACATTTTTTTTTGTAGGATATATTTAAGATCAAAACAATTCTTCTATATTATATTGAAAAGCTATTACTTTTTCTCAAGCTCTCGTATCGAATTCTTTTAAGCTTTGTCAAAGTCGATTCGAATATTTTTTTGTTAAAGTAATATTTTAAATAACAATAAAAATACTTCTCATTATAATGTACTGTAAATGGTTGGGAATCATGGATTTTGCCACTTTGTCACTGAGTCGCAATCAAATAGCGAGTGCTCTTTACATAGTTTTAGTAGGAACCGTTGCTTTAGCAATATGTTTTAAAAATATTAAAAAAGCCCTTCTTCATAATATAGCAGATAATAATGTATGTGGGTACAATCTTATTTTTCATACTCATCAATTTCAATAATTTATGAGGCGTGTCTATATTGAGTTTGAGAGATTTGTCATTAGAAGTTTACCCAATAAAATAATTATTTTTTTTAATATCTCAAACGTGATTCCTTACATTACTAGTTTCTGGGTTATGATTGAAAAATAAAGAGTACTAGTGTGATCTTTGTTTTTCGCCAATTTTACACATTTTAAATGAAACTGTTTTGAACGGATTAAGCGCATATATATTGTTATTCGAAAATACATCTTTGAAAATACGACCGATCACGGGTAGACCAAAATATAAGCGTTTAAAATAGCTTCAGTTCAAAAGAGTATTTGTATTTTTTATACTTATCCATTATAAACAAACATGTGATGTACGAATGCAATCTTTTTTATACATATTAGATAATATCTGTATTTCAAATACCAGAGTCAGCATACTTATAAATTATGACATTGTCGTTTTTAGAACATTCGCATTAATTTAATGTTTTGGGAATAATTGATTTGTTCCTCGTAAAGATAGAAAACGTTTTTGTTATTGTGACTAAAAACAGGACTAACTACTACTGTGGGATATAATCATTAACATAATACTGTTTCAGTAACTTTAACTTGAGAAAGTTTATTTGATATTAGATATACGGAGCAATGGGCCTTTTAAAATTTATAGCAATGAAGACAATAAATAAGCGTTATAGCTTCTTAAAGGCCAAAACTACAATTAGAAATTGAGAGGTCTCAATTACTTATACTTTTAAGCAATTCGTATTTTTTTGTATATTTTATGCTTTTCGCCTTATTCCCATTGCCTTAATAGGCATAGAGTATAGACATAGAGTATCTAGAATTACCGATCCCGATGTCCCGATAATGTGTAACATTAAGAATAATTAAGAATTATATAATTAAAAGAAATCGGAACTGACGTGTCTTCTGATACATGTAAACTTGATTATCAAAACCTTCTCATGGAAATAAACTTTGCTTACATACTTGTAGTGCAAAAATCCTAATGAATTTATTATTATTTTTGCTTAATTTATTTCTTTATTTATTTATTTATCACGAAAACAACAGCATTTTTAAATGAAATTACAAAATTATAACACTTTACGAAAAACACAGTCAATAACAGTTTTCCACTTACATGATAATTTATAGATACAGAGTCTTACACTAAGAATCGTCCTGATAAAAGAATACAGATCCACAGTAGTGACATTGCGAATGTAACAGGAAAAACACAATAAAACCAGAATACGTAATAAAAAATAAAAGAACAATAAAGACAGAATAATGCTCCTTTCAGTGTATGTTTGTATAGGTATATAAAAAAGGTTTGAATGGGCTATTCTCGTTCTTTTGGCAGGAACGTTCGGGTGAATTAACGTTGCCTGATACAAGAGAGGGAAGTGTTCATGTCCAGTATTTCGTAGCGATCGGTCAGCAACTCAATATGGTGGTTTTGGCAACATTCTTTTTAAGACTCATAGTGACTATTTGTTTTAAAGTTTAGGTGCTTGACAAATTGATTGATTGCATAGACTCAATATCATCAATATATTTAGAATAATAGGAATTACAAGTGCAATTGTCAACTGTAAGTTGCTCCTTACAAGGACACTTCTTAAACAATTCACATTATGGAAAGGTTTACATGAATGAATGAGAAAACCTTGACAATGCCTTGTAAGTTTTATTTCTGATGTAATTTATATGGTCATTCATTTGTAGTTTACTATCCAAGAAAATACCCAAATCACGAACCAAGTAAGTTTTTTTTTTTATCTATTAGGAAAAGTGATTTGTATACACTTTTTTACATTTACATTGATTCTATTAATTTAATAATATCTACCTAATCTGTCAAGTCACTTTGAATTAATACACAATCTTTATATTCTTTAGTTTTCATATATACCTTCTTGTCATCAGCAAACGTTATAAATTTTAAATATTTAAAACAATCACATATATCAAAAACATTATAGACCAGAGGTCCCAGATGCGGTAACATTAACACGTCTGAGGTAGCATTAACATAATCAGATTGAGATCCGCGTATTCTAACAGCTTGATATCTGTTTATAATATAAGATTTCAACCAACGAAATAAATCCCCTCGTACTCCAAATGCGTATAATTTTTGCATCAATATAACAGTTTGATGAAAAGCTTTTTCGATATCAGTATAGATCACATCTACTTGGCAACCCCCATCCATGTAATTCAGGATATCATTCGTAAAACCAATAATATTAGAATTAGTAGATCGCCTTTTCATGAAACTGTGTTGATTATTTGGTATGGCTCTGCTCAGAACAGGATTTAAATTGCTTCACTCTTTTATCCCACATAACAGGGTAGACAGAAAGCCTACCTAGTGTCAAGACACTTCGTGATTCGCTTTCCACCAAATTTGAGAAATTGCGTGTTGAGGCTTCGGCTGGTATGGCCGCTATAGTCGCTCGAATATTGTGTTGAAGGTCTTGAATCATAGTTGGTTTATTGGCATACACTTGAGATTTAACATACAAAAAATAGTCCAAGGGTGTTAAATCGCATGATCTTGGTGGCCAATTGTGAGGACCGTTGCGAGAAATAACCGACACACCAAACTTATCACGCAATAAATCCATTGTGGGGGTCGCAGTGTGGCATGTTGCACCATCTTGTTAAAAATAAATGTCGTCCGCATCGATTTCATACACTTCAGGAAAAAAATCGTTCAACATGTCACGATAACGGTCGCCATTGACAGTAACAGTACGGCCTTCGTCCATGATTCCACCGTACCACAATCCGCACCAAACAGTCAATTTTTCAGGATGTAATGGTGTTTCAAGAACCACTCTTGGATTTGACTCACTCTAGTAACGACAATTCTGTTTGTTCACATAACAATTGGGCCAAAAGTGAGCCTCATCTGAAAAGATGATTTTCCTATGAAATTCGGTGTCCGTTTCCATCATTTCAAGCGCCCAATCAGAAAATTCACGACGTAATCGATGGTCTGCTGGCTTGAGTTCTTTTGCCAACACAATCTTATATGGATATAGGCCAAGATCAATACGTAAAAGTCGCCAGGTTGTCATTCTGGATAAGCCCAATTCTTGTGCACATCGTAGAACGGAAACATTTTAATAATGAAAATCAATAAAAAGAAAATCAATAAATAAAATCAATAAAAAGAAAATCAACGAACAGGCCGTAGTGACAAAAATATTTTTTTCACTACGGCCTGTCCGTTGTCGTGTTGGTGGTCTACTATCGTGCAAGAATATTTACTTTCCAGTTTTTGGATTATGCGACGTATAGCGAGCTCAGACGGTGCACCATGACGACCATATTTAGCACGAAATGCTCTTTGAGTAGAGACAATACTTCTCGAATTTTGATAGAAAATTTGGACAATTTCCAAACGTTGAGGTAACGTGAACTTGTTCATGATTAAATCTCAAACATTACTGAATACAAAACAACACAAATGTCAAATGTTAAACAACCAAGACGGCCGCTGAGAGCTATCAAAATCCTATCATCCCTATTGGGAAACAATAAGCGCAATAGAGGAAAAGCGATTTCTTTAGCACAATTTTTAAAACACGTTATCACTAACAAAGCCTTTTCGAATATCCAGCAAATCTACTTTTTAAATTTCTTTTTTTGTTATTAAAATCTATTGTAAGTTTTCACCTGCAAAAGATGTATGTATATCTTGTTATCTATAAGTGATGCAGAGTCAACAAAGACACTTTATATATATATATATATATATATATATATATATATATATATATATATATATATATATATATAAATAAATATCTGAGACCATTGAGTCAGTACTGACGCTGACAGGCATGCGTTTAATTAATAATATATAAACTAATAATTATCAAGGTGTGTCATTGTGCGATAATAACTATCAAGGTACTGTGTGGTTGCGTCCCCGCTGGAGTGAGAAGTGGTGACGAATGCGGCGTTGGGGACCGCCACCCAGCACGCCATGTCCGTAATGGCGGGAATTGGAGAATGGAGCTACAAATAGCTACGTGGAATGTAAGAGGTAGAATGCAACAGAAGATGAATGAACTATTAGATGTGATGAATGAAAGAGATTCAGATGTTATTTTTGTGACTGAGACCAAAAGAAAGGGGAATAGCATGGCCGATTTGCCGGGCAACCGAGTTGCCTTCTGGGCGGGAGTTCCAGAAAGTAAACGAGGGTGTCAAGGTGTAGGTGTGTTATTGTCCTCTTGATTGGTGAGTACGTCGGCAGAATATAAGGCGATCAACCCGAGGCTGCTCTGAGTTCGCTTCAAGCTGGGGATAACAAGAATATTCTTGTTAGTGGCGTATGCGCCGGTGTCTTCAGCTCTATCAAGTGAACTAGAGGAGTTCTGGGAGAGTGTCAGGGGAGTTCTAGATAGTGTAAGAGGGAATGAAAAATTAATAGTATATGGTGATTTGAATGGTAGGGTCGGAACCACACGACATGGTTACGAACGCGTAGTAGGGAAGTATGGTGATAAGAGAGTAAATGAGGCTGGTAAGCTCATATTGGATTTATGTAAGGAAAAAGATTTGTTTGTGGCAAACACTATGTTTGACCACAAACAAATTCACATGTACACGTGGGAAAGGATGGAAGAGAAAAGCATGATTGATCTATTCCTAGTGGATCAGCGTATTCGTAAACAAGTTATGGACAGGCGTGTGTTTAGGGGTGCCGACTTGGAAACTGATCACTATCTAGTAGTTACTAGAATAAGGGGTCTGTTTGCCGGTTGGCGCAGCCGCGCGAGGTGTCCAAACTTGGAGGCGAATAATCGCATAAGAAGCTGAAAGCTTCAAGTTCCACCGATTAGAGAGGAATATGAAGAAAGGATTTCCAAGAAGCTAGACAACTGCGAAATAGGTACTAAACGTGTTGAAGTATGCTGGCAGAATCTTGGGAATTGTATGATTGAAGCTGCAACTGAGGTATGTGGCATTGGGAAAAGAGGCTTTAACAAAAAGCGCGATGAATGGTGGGGTGATGAAGTGAAAGAGGCAGTAGAAAGAAAGAAGAAAGCATGGCAGGACTATAAAGCCTCGAGTAAGAATAAAAGTATGAGAGAGATTAAGAAGAAAGAATATAAGTTGCAAAAGCACCTAACGAAAGCACTGATAAAGATGAAGCGTGAAAAGTCAGAGCGTGAAAGAGATGACAGATTGACAAACAATTTTCGGAAAAACACGAAGCATTTCTGGTGAGAAGTTAGTGATTCTCGGCGTTTTTCGCCAACCTGTAGAATGAATGGGGTGCTTTCCGAGGACGGTGAAATACTTATGGAAAGAACACACGTTATGCAACGATGGGCGGAATTCTATAAGAAGATGTATGAATGTGATGACGCCTCTGTCTAGAGCGACAGCAATATGCTGAGTCTTGATGTAGCAGATGGCCAAATCGGTATAAAAAAAGAGAGAATGCTATACGAAGTCTGAAATGTGGTAAGGCAGCGGGACCAGATGGAGTTACTGCAGAGATGATCAAATATGGTGGGCCGCGCATCTTGGACCTGTTCTTTTTTCTATGCAATTTATGCTGGAAAAGAGGGATGTCCCGGATGATTAGCAAGGCGCAGTCATCGTGCCTTTGTATAAAAGCAAAGGTTCACAGATAGACTGTGCAAGCTATAGGGCTATCAGTTTGATTAGCTTGTGCAGTAAAATTTATGCTAAAATTCTAGCGAGAAGAATGCAAGAGAGATCCGAAAAGCTTTTATGGAAGGCCCAAGGAGGATTTATACCTGGAAGCGTGTGCATGGATCAGGTCTTTTCTCTCCGCATGATCACGGAAAAGTTTTTGGCTGTAAACCAGAAAATTTTCTGCGCTTTTGTGGACTTAGAAAAAGCATTTGAAAGGGTTGTAAGAAAGAAGTTATGGGAGATACTGCCCCGGTACAATGTGAACGGACCCTTGTTGCAGGCTGTAAAATCTCTTTATAAAGATCACTCAGCCTGTGTACGAGCAGGAGCTGGCATGTCGCCTCAGTTTGATATTCAATCGGGTGTCAAACAGGGCTGCGCCATATCAGCTTGGCTGTTCAATTTGTATTTGCAATGCAGTAGAGAATGCAGTAGAAATGAGATCTCTTCGTCGGATATGCGGAGTCAATTTAGCTGACCGTATATGCAACGAAGAGATACGCTGATTGGCAGGTGTAAGCGTGAATGTCACAGTAAGAATGAAGAAGAACGTGCTCAGATGGTTTGGGCACGTTGAAAGAATAAGCGATGAAAGAATGATAAGAAAGATTTATGAAGCCAAGGTGAGTGGTACGAGAGGTCGGGGGAGACCTCGGTTGACCTTCGAAAACACAGTATCGAAGATACCCCGAAGGGCATGCATGAAGAGGATAATGACTGTGGACGAGGCGAAAGAGGATTTTAATGATAGCATGAATCGGGTTTAGCGAACTCGAGATGGAATTATGTCAGTGAAGTAATGCTAAAGAAAATATGGCGACTGCGATTTGTCTATCAGCATCATCAGAACTTAACAAAACACACGAAAATTCGAATTTTGAATCTTATTTTTTTATATTTTATAGTTTAGATAACTTTTCTCTCTGCTCTTACCCCTTGACTAAATTAATTGTATCGATTATTACTATTTATTATTACAAATTATAGATATTTAATATAAATGGAGGTACTTTATATGATAAACCCGCAACATCATTTTTAACAGATTAACACTCTATTCCGCATAACCTTTAAGTTGAGTTTTAATTAATAGGTTGTCTCTGACGGATAGTCAGAGAAGCTCTCAACCTCTAACCTAGTATCTAAATTCTCAACAATAAGTTATGTCTTACGAGAGAGGAAAAATGAAAATAAATTTTATTTTTTTTATAATCATTCCTCCGAGTGAGAATTGAACTCACTCGGTGCGAGTGAGTGCATTTCCCACGTTGACCTTGCTCCATTACGCTACTATGGCATTTAGGTCCGCTACGCCGACCCGCTATTAGTTGGTATTAATTCGTAACAAGTTATTATACATATAAAGAAATATTTCTATGGTTCAATTTATTCTGGTTAATTAATACACATCTAATATAATACATATCGGTAACCGCAGTGGTTAGCGTTGTAACGTTAAGACCGCCCTTACCAACTCAATTAGAAATGCTTAGTGCTTAATATTGAACCAAATTTAGTAACATTTGTTCACATGTATTGTATAGAACAGAACTAAAAAAATATACATAAAATATTTTATCAATAATACTTGAGTTAAGCATTCTTCATGCGTTCAAACTTAGTATTTATTCTTCTCGAACAAGTTATGTCTGTGGTCATAAAAAAAGATAATTCTTAGCTAATCTTTATAACACCACAATAAAATTACTGCGCAAGCATAAGCTTATGATATATTTTTATGTAAATTCATTTGATTTCAATATATTGAGTTGTAAAACAAATAACACATATGAATAACATTTTACTCAAAGTAGAATCAGTACGTTTACATGTATATAACACATAATTTATCCTTACCACCCGAATAATATATCAACTTCAAGACCTTCCCTTTAAAACTTTTCAGTCAATCAGTAACTTAAAAATGTTAAGGTACTGTGTGTAATGTTAAGGTAAGGTGCTGTGTAGCCGTGAAATAGTGATTCTAGTAACCAATAAGTATCTTCCAGATGACTCCTAAGACGCATCATTTTGTATCTAAAGGAACGTTCATAATAAAAGTAACCTGAAAAATCTTTAAATATTTTTTCAAGTTAAAATAATAGCTAAAAATATTTACATTATTATTTTATACTTTATCACATCATAAACGACGAAAAATAAATTATAACTTCAGGATCTTTTGCTCGGTTTTATGCATGACTTAATTGTATGTTAATAGTACAGATCCCTCGGACACTCTCCTTTCTTTTATTATTAAAGATGAGAATTGTGAGATACATTTTAACATACATGAATAAATCATTCGATTAATTTCTACGTTTCTGTCCAGGAATGTTCTAGAGTCTGAGGTAAACGACCGTTTCAAACGTTCGAATACATTTGTAGCCTGTAGGGCACCCGACACAGGATTCGTCATGAAGTCAGTGCAGCTAGTACGCGGACAGGCGGCGGCGCGAAAGTGGCAAGCTCGCCACAGCGGGGCCGTTGACGTCAATTGACCACCGCTCTATACATATTTATTATATTGTAATTATTCATTTCGGTTTCCTAAATAAACATCATGGAGCTATGTGTGACAAATATGTATATATAATATATATATATATATATATATATATATATATATATATATATATACGTATTATTCCTGGTTTGTTTTGCAATGGATCAAATCAAATATCGTTTTGGATTATTTTTAGTAAAATTATACAATTTTTGACATGCGATCTTATTTTCTTAGTTAAATATTGATGTTTACAGTGGCAGGTTTTATCAACTAAACAAAGTATTTCTCATACCCGTAGGTTGTCTGGATGTGATCTCTTTCTAAGATAAGTTCGCATTTGTCAACAATTTTGTTAATACCGTAATTATTTTTGTACAAAGTGGGAATACAGGATATGCATAAAAATCAAAAGAGTGTCGTTACTTGCTATAAATATTACACTTTATCAATAGCAAAGCATTTAACCAGTTGACGCTTATTGTATTCTCTGAGAGAGAACATCCTACTAAGAATATTATTTTAAAAAAATAAAATTACTATAATCTTATGATTGTTAAAAATGGCCAAGTTTTAGTCTATATAAAACATATTTGCAGAACTTTGAAATTTGTATTATAAAAGCAAAAGTAATATGATGTCACAGAACTCTCTAGAGTCATATTCGACGTGTTTAATAAACAAAACGATCATCACTAATTGCCATTTTGTATTGAATTCACTTAGCTGTGGCTGTAATATTTTAATACAATTAAACAAAATAAAAGTTATCATCATATGTTCTAGAAAACATGGAAACTCGAATTTTAATATTTTTGGAAATTTTGATTTATTGTGTAATGTTGTTAAATGGATATTTTTGAAGAATTTTTAGAAATATTATTGTTGTCCTAAACTAATGAACAAATGATGTTGTGATTTTTTAGTAACAATAA
The DNA here is from genome assembly GCA_032432895.1 of Dryadula phaetusa. Lineage (NCBI taxonomy): Eukaryota > Metazoa > Arthropoda > Insecta > Lepidoptera > Nymphalidae > Dryadula > Dryadula phaetusa. Next base: position 1,520,949 of record JAOYRS010000027.1, read on the forward strand.
AATCATTTTTCTGTTATCGTATTAAATATATATTTATAAAATATCTATACTTGTTAAAAATTAAGTAAGAAAAAGAAAACAGTGATATAATTATTTTGGGTGTGTGGCTTTTTATATAAGAGTAATCGCATTTTGCAAAAAGTAGTCTCATGCTATTTAAACAATATTAATATCTTCTGCATAAATAGTGAACAACTACGAATTAATAATCAATAAAAAATGATATCAACTATATCGAGAACGTCTCACGTTGAAAAAAAATTTAAATTGTATAGAAACACGAGCCGCGTTTTCTTTCACGTGTATTGGGAGTTTAATCGAAACGTCCGCTTGCGATTACTCATTAGCGAGTCGACAGCATTTCTCACGTTTTCACCGCATTGTTAGTGTGGTAACCAAGTTTCTAGAGTTTTACAGGACACAATTAGAGTAAAATAAAGCATTTTGGATATTTATTGCATAGTTATACTTTAGAAAGTATTACGTATATTGTAAATTTATTAAATGTTATTTCCCACTGATTTAGACAAAACAATTCTTTACATGATAAACAGGATTTTCCCGCATGGCAAAGAAGACAGACAGCATTAAGTTCGAAACTTAAATTATGTATCTACGCGTTGATCGCCCGATAAGCAACCGAACCCGCGACTTTCACGGTTACGGTCTGACACTTTACAAAAAGCACTTAATAACCTATAATTAGTTATATAAAATACTAAAATCGGAAACACGATATTGCAGGAGGTAGTTGTTAGTAAACATTGCGACAGAGTAACATACGAGCTAAAAACAAGTTGGTACCGTGTGAATGTTTATTGTTGACTGAAGTGTAGGTACGCATGCACACTAATTCGAGTTATATAAAGTAGTCCGTCTTACAACAATTGCAATAAGTAGGTAGTTATATATAAGTTTTGAACCTCGTATCACGGAACTGCTTTAAATATTGATTTTTATATTGAGACAATATTGCTAGAAATAGCGCGTTTTGTATATACTCTGTATATCATCTTTAAAATTTAGTTTCATTCTTGCCTATTCGTATCCTTTAATTCTTCATCCAGCATCTGATGGCTCGGTGCTCAGACTCTTCTCTCACTAATTGAAGATATTTTTTAATTTTAAATTTACTTGACATAAAATTATATTTAAAAATATAAGAAGTTAATAATCAAAGTAATAATAATGGTTTATAGAATTTATAAACATTTCATTTTGTCAAATTACCGACTACTAATAAATTTAAAGATGTACTATATTGATAAATAAACCTATCACTTGAACCATCGTTACTAGTACTATCTTTAATGTGTCACTTGTAGATATTTGTGTACAATATGCGTTCATTTATAATGGAAATTAATTCCGCAGCAAATGTATGTAGAGTGTGATTCATTTAAATCTTTTTTAAATTGAAATTTGAATGTAAAAGTCTTTTTTCTATTTTTAAATAGTATACTGTGGTATATGTCTATTTTTGTTTATAATTCTTTCGTTGGATTAGGTAAGGAGAGCGTTGAACAAAACAACATAGCATTCCATGGATTCAATGTACGAGTGCCGGCTCTCGTGATACAGGGTAAAGCGGATAGTATAGTGCTAGTATCTAGCGACCCGCATGTAGACTTAAGGGAGCCATTTAAAATGCTCATTTACACTCGCCATCACTGTCGAAACTCAAATAAAATGAATTGAATAACATAGATTTTTAATATGCTCGTTACATGACGTTAATTCAGAGATGTTCATGATGGGATGATAAAAAAGACCGAGACTGAGACCACGTTTGGCCATTTAACACAACAATGGCGAACTATATTTTCCCTGTTATATCAACAATCCTATACAGAAATGTTAAATATGCACAGAAAAAATATTATAAAACGTTACATACGTTTTTGATAGTAGCACATATTTGGCAAAATATTTTAAGTGACAAAAAATGTTTACAATTTTACATGGTATCACTATCTACGAGTCTATAAATAGGCCATAAGTCTAGTACGGTTGTAGTGAACTACAGAGAGACGCATAAGTCGACAGTGGAAAGAGCCCGGGCCGACCGATAACCCACGTCTGAGTTTATTGTGTAAGCGCGGGTCACTGTATATGCACGCAGCATTTGCCTAAATTAACATGTTAAAAAAAACATTAATAAAATAATTAAATGAAATTGTCATTCAAAACGTTGACTTACATTTAATTATTACTTACAGTTAATACCAACGTCAGGCTAATACGAAACAATTTTTTTTAATCAGATATACTTTAAATGTTGAGAACCTGAATTTATCCGTTATTATTGCTGCCGCTTATGAGCAAAGGTATATTATAATAAGATACACAATATATAACTAAGCCAAGTGATAATAATACAATATTTTAAATATTGAGATAAACCCTTATTGAAAATGCAATAAGCGTGTAATGCATTAACGTCTTTACTAAAGCCACCGGCATTAGCAGTTGATCGGTGCGCCGCATGTGTTAAAGCGCACAGTCTGTTACGTGACCCGCCTACTAGTGAAGCTGTTCAGAAGAATAATTACGCAACAAATAACTGATATCCATGCTATTTGCCAAGAAGGAAGAATTTCTATGCCAAGTCTTATCCATGTATTAAATTTTAGTACTAATACTCTTTTCTATGTGTTACAATGAAGAGTTAATCAAACGACAACTTTTTATACCGTAAAAAAATTACTTACAAGAGTTATTTATATATGTTACCTATTTACTTACGGCATTAACCGTCTTGAAACAGGGTCTGACTGTAAACCACACTCGGGAGTATTTAAAGGTTATTTTCGTGTCTGGACTCTTGTAAGACAACGCGCGGCATTGAGTTTGACACTCAACATGCAATGTCTCAATGGCGGGGGAAAACAGTCAACGGAGTGCCTCGACACTAGGCTGTTGTTAGGTTATGAAGATGTTATTTGAATTAACATAAATTTGTTGTATGAATAATAATGAAAAAGATAATATTAACAGTAAGTTATGTTTATAGGATATATGTAGGTCCTAAATTGTATACCATCCAAATGATAGTAATGAAAGACAGCTTTAATTAAAATTTGCTTTTTTCTTTCTCCTATAGACTCTAGTCTCGGCTTTTGGATCTAGGATTTAAGCTGCCTTAGAGGAATATCGATAGCTTAAAATTTATCTTTAACGTGTTATGAGACTACTCTACGAATATGTAAAAGGAATTTTATTATAAATTTTACTTATAGGTACTTTTAGATTATTTTAATACACATATATGATTGAACAAAACCTATACACATTTCCTGACAAAAAATAACACAATAGGACTCTATTTATTAACTGTAATAACAAAAAATAATAGTATTTTAATTTGGTAGAAATATATAATGCGTAGTTAAGATTATCGGTCAGTATGCGTCATAGAGACGTCACGTATCAAAAAGATCGAATTAAGGAAGTAAAACTAAGACAATGGCACAAATGTGACAGGGAATTGGCAACACGTCTTTATTCTCATTAGTGATGAGCCGGCGCATTACGAGCTGTGTTGCTGATTGTGAAACTTGTGACGTCAATGACAATCGCAACCCTGTACTTTCTCTTTAAATATTTATCATCGCAGCGCCGAGAAAACTTCGTTATTATATAAGTAGCCATAATATAATAATCAAAAGATTAGACGTTTTTTAAAGAAAGTTAAATCTCAAGAAAATGTTGGTAATGAAAATATAGTAATAAAGTATAAAGGAATGTTCTATTAGATGATAACATTTTATAAACTTTCTATAAACATAACGAGTCACTCTTTCTGAATTTTATGTTCTTTAATATCTACCTATATTACTACTTATTTTATTATATTATATATTTGAATAAGGTAAACATAAAACTTTTGAACTACTCTGACACTCGTAGACTACTCTTTAACTCATAAAACGAAAAATATCTAGCATATTATTGTATTTCCACAGCTCTCGCAACTACGAGGTAGTCGTTTCAATATTAATTAGAGTTTTACGCAATATACAAAACAATCGATTACTTATATTGTTTTAAATGTATAGTAGACGTCTGTTACTCAGTATTTTTCAGTCACGTCTTATGAATTAATCGTTCTTTTCTGTACTCTAGTTAGAAAATAAAAGCGGAACACATATTACAAGAAAACCCAGTCACATACAAGTCTTAATAGAGAAGTAGAACATTTACTGAGGTGTAAAGTTTATTTTGGGTAAGTCTATAAAATTAGCATATTAATGTGGTATTGTTTGCAATAAACAACGCACAACCGAAGGTGCCTATAAAAGTTCAGAAAAGTATTAAACAAGGATTTCTGGAAATCCCTATAGGAAATAATGGGTTTTCATATTTTACGGCCCATACTAACGCAGAAGAGAGTAACTTAAAACACTTTGGTTTCTTTAAAGATCAAATACTTTGATAATAGCAAGAATAAGTAAAAGAAACTATCAGACTGAACTAAGGTCACAAAGTACACCCAAATGAAGTTGTAAGATATAACTGCCTATATAACTATGGTAATTTTCATGAAATTACCTTTTTTAATTTAAGATCCTTAAAGAAAATAACGAAGTTTGAGAAAACCATTGTATAGAAAAGCTTAGTAAAACTCACAATACATTTTTGTATAAGCGTATATAATAATCTAAACGTAATACTTTGTGAAACTAAGATTCTGATATTTGAGAGTGATGAAGAAGAACAAAATGCAAGATTAGAAAGATAGAAAGATTTTAAAACTATTACATGAGCAAATGTCATAGTAAGAATGAAAAAGAACATGCGAACGTGCGTGAGTATGTTAAGAGTATGAGTGATGAAGGAATGGTAAAAAAGATTAATGAAGCAAAAGTGATTGGTAAAAGAGATCACGGGAGACCTCGCTTGACCTTCGAAAACACAGTATCGAAGATACTGAAGTAAGGTCACATAAAAAGCATGACGACTCCCCGAAAGGCATACCTGTTTCGACTCGTCCACAGGACGAGGCGAAAGAGGTATGCAAGGACCGTAGCATTTGGCGCTCCGCTTTGTGTGATTATCCCGTCAGGGATACAGTGTAAAGCTAATAAAAAAATATGAAATAGGTACGTAGATTTAATTATATTTGTATATCTTTAATTGACTCGTCCACAGGACGAGGCGAAAGAGTTATGCAGGGACCGAAACGTTTGGCGCCCCGTTGTTTGTGACTATCCCGTCAGAGATACAGTGTGAAGCTAAAAAATATGAAATAGGTACATAGATTTAATTATATTTGTATGTCTTTAATATAAGGATAGAAATAAAACATAATAAAATTTAGGATCATCTGCAAATAAGTAAAAAAAAAACTTTTTTAACATCTTATATTAATTAGATATTTAATAAATTAGTATTTTTAGCAATCTAAGGTAGCAACTTAAACATCAAAGTTTCTAGATATTATAAAAAACTTTCTAGTTTCTGGGTTTTAATTTTCGTAACATATAAATTCGATTAGTATTTACTGTGATTTTTTCCCCTTTAAATAAGTTTTATAATTTAATTTTTGCCACAGACTGTTAATCCTGGCAATTTTATGTCACAAAATACAAAGGTAATAATAATATTAGGTAAATAAAGTTTTACTTAACAAATAGCAAAATACACATATGGTTTTAAAATTATTTTATTCAAAAGAAACAAAGAACTACTTACTATACTGAGTAAAACTTGAAACATAAACATAACATAAACGCTACCATTGTAAAGCTATTGTCTAAGATTATGCACGTCGATAGTGGAGTGGATTTAAAATATATATAATTGTTATTAGCGTTGTGTTAGGAATTTAAGATCTAGTTTGAAAATAAAACAAATTATATGATAATATATGCAAATGCATTTACATTAAGTATATTTATCTAAACATTTATTAAATTAATATTAAATTAAAATAGCAAAAAAGTTAAGATTCATAAGGTATATCTAAGCTCATTTTAAAATAGGGATATATTTCTTTCAGAAAGTAGGATTATTAAAATTTTAAATTTAATCTATGTTTCACTTCATAAATAAGACAAGTGGAACTGGTTTCGTATATTCTTCTGTAATATATTTCTATGACGTCAATGGTCAAGTACCTCTTTTAGTAGTGAACGTTCGCAAAATATTAGTTAATGCAAAATAAATTAAAATATTACAAATATTAAATTAATAATTCATATTTATAATCCTTTAATTTATTTTGCTAAAATTACTATTTTGTGATAACATTTACACAAAAAGATATATTGTTCGTTAAATAATTACAAGGTTCAACGATTTTCGCCCGAATTCGAGACATTGTGTCTTAAGAGGCGAAACCTAACACCGCGCTTTGTTTTACCAGAGCGGTGAAATAAAATTAATTTTAATACAACCATTTTCCAAGTGGGAATCACAACCAATTGTTTACAGTTATAACCTATTCCACGGTGCCATGACTTCATTCGCCCCGGGAAAGAAACAAGTAAGAGAAATACAGTGACAAATTGCTATTTTGACATTTGCCGCTTCTCTTATTTTCATTTTATGACGCAAATATCGTTTGCACCTTAACTACGCCATGTTATCAAAAAATATTAAAACTATGTATATTATGATTTATCCCGAAGTATTAATTAGAATAAAAAGTTACCACAACGTGATTCAGCGATTATAGATATAAGTTGTGCCATAAATTCTTGTTAAGGATAAATTTAACGTTTTTACTATGAAAAATGTTTAAGTTCATTACGGATTTGACGATTTTCTGCAGCTGACTTAAAATATAACTATTAATAAATTTCACAACATATGTAGAAATCTATATCCTTCCTTTTTTCTTCTTCCAACCCTCTTTTTTCTCTATTTGATTTTTCTCTATTATTACATTGATATTTGATCAATTTTTTTTAAAACTCACAACATAGAAAGTGATCCTCATTAGAATCAAATACAAAAAATATTGTATATTTTAAGTTACACTTACATTATATTATTTAATGATCTCTCATTAAATAATCGTTTCATTAAATATGGTTTTATTATAATTGGAATAATTCTGGTGATTTATAATTCGATACGTTAAATAATTTCAATACATCAAAATGTCAATATGTTAAATTATTGACAATTGATTTGAATTTACCATAAAGGCTTTATATCTTTAGCCCGTGCCTGGCTCTGCTTATTTAAATTCATGGATGAAAAATAATAGGCAGTAAATTTTATCTCTACTCCTTCGTTTGTTTATGGCCAATTCTATAAAATTTCTATAAGCTAAATATTGTATATACGTATTGTTTTAAGTTCGTTTGAAATATATTTTAGTTAAAAACAAAAATAAAAATTTCCTTTTTTAAAAATTATTTTCAACTAGTTGAAAAACAGTTGTAAAAACTTCTTTCGTATTCTTTACAAACATTTACTCAACGATACTCTAAGCCCATAATCGTAAATTTAATGCAATGTCAACGAGCAGATTACACAAAATATTATTTTAACGTAGCGTACTACCTAAAATGTGTTTACATACATATGAAGTCATACTAATGGGATTTTTAATTATACATATATTATCGAAGTATATTAATTAATATATATATATATATATATATATATATATATATATATATATTAATTAATATATATATATATATTTCATTAATCCATTGACAGTAACAATAAACACAGCAAAAGCTATTAAGCATAGAATGCTGAAACATGTGATAAATTTATAATAAATTTTGTGTAGATTATTTATAGTATACGTTTTTATATATGGTAGTAGTTAAACAAACATTTGACGTGGTAAATTTGGACGTAACAAGAAGAAATTATATGTTTTCAATATAAATTCTTCTTATTATAAAAGTAAGAATTACATTGTTAAATATATGAGAATAGTAACAATACTCTTAATAGGTGTTATAACTCTTTGAGATAAAGGATCAGATGACAGTATATATTTCGCTCCTTTTCGCCTCTTCGGGAATATCGTGGTGGCAAAACCTGGTTTTTTCATTCTTTTACTACTAAGAAAATACATATTACAATTTTTACTATTAATTGTGTAATGATACGTACAGATTGTATTACGCTTTCGACATGGGTGGGCGAGTATAGAATTCATTGCATTGACGACCATAATTAAGCATTGAGTATTCATGTGATGGAACTTAATAATGAAACGTGATTTTAGTCACAAACTCGCAAATAAAATGTTACAAGCTACTGATGGAATATAGTCATTTTTGCTAATAAAAATGATTATAAAAATATATATAACGTGTTGTTATTTATCTAACGTATCAGTTTTAGGTTGATGTTTTGTTGACAGTTTTAAACCAAATTAAATAATCTATTTTAATAAGCTTCTTTAATTTTGAAGATTATTTACATTTACGCCATTTGCAAATTGGGAAAACTTGGAGAAATATCCATGTAATTTATTTTGGAATTTTGTCTCACCATTTTCCCTCTTTACCAAGAATTCTTGTGTGGTCAGTGTTAATATTTATTATTATTTATGTGGTAGAATAATTCATAGGGTGTCGCTTATAGTTTTTTACCCATGGAGCGTTGAACTCAACGTGCTCCCCAGAAGTCAAAGATGGAAATAAAAAAATCAATACTTTTAGTTCACTCAAGTGAGTAATTAAGAAATTAGGCAAGTATAAAAAATATTAATATTTCTTTTACTAAAAATGCATTTTTAATAGAAATTATAGAAGAAAGATAGTAAAATCATATTTCAACATTTATTATTAGTATAATCTTTTACTGAAATACATGGTAAACAGCAAAATTTAATGGTAATTCCATTGAATAAATTTATACACTTTTTCAAAAAATTATTCAGCTAAATTTAGTTCCATTTGAGAACACAATTAGTTAAGGACGGCTATTTAAATTATAAATTAAATTATAAATTAACCATCAATTTTCTTAAGTTTGAGAGATTGTGACCGTTTCTTGCTCTTACACCTTCGTACGTCGGTCGTGAGTGACTCGCCGGATGACCGGTCCATGGCCGAGGTCGCGCTGAATATGCAGCAAAGTGGTTCTTTAATATTAATGGAAGCTTCTTAAAATACTACCCGCGGACAATCACTGCAATAATCAAATGTAGATGATTACCGGGGCGCTTGACCCGTCCGACCGTCGATATGGAATACGGCGAAAATGATGCGTAGGTTATAATAATTAAAGCTATATAATATAATATATTTCAATTATAATGACCTTATAAGTTAGTGTACATAACAATGAAAAAAAAACAAAAATTTGTATTATTAATATTTTATATGATGTTAATGTGATTATGAATTTCATTTAATAAGGAAAAAACCGCTAAAGGGCTATATCGATTTTATTCTGAAGTCCTTCTAGGTGCCGGTATAGCAATAATAATCGCAACATGTTTAGCATTAAAATATTATTATTAAGAAATATTTTATGGTACGTACTAACGTGATGTGCCTTGTCTCTTAGATTGTCATTAATTTAAAATACTAAAATATATATACAACTATATTTTTTTTGAAACATACAGAACCAACTTACGATTTTACATTTGTAACGAGCATAAAATGAATTATTCTGACACTACCTACACTCAAATGCGTCAAACGCAGAAGAATTTTAATTCAAATTTTTTATTTGCAAATCAAGCTGTACCCTTTGCATGAAAAATCTTTGTGCCTATTCTAATTTTAAATGAGTTATTTACATAATGTTGGTTAAAAATACAATACTCACTATTAAACTCAGTAATGGCGTTGTATTGTGGAAATTTAATTTTAAAATGATTTTATCTTACTTATTTACAGCTTAGATAAAAAGTATTTGTTTGACAAATCAGTAAGTATATCTACAAAAATGGTTTTTGTTTAGCATTTTTTCCTCAGGATTGTAATATATTACACTGAATATTAAATAATTACAAAAATAAACCAACACGTGTACTTAAGAAAGCAGCAATACATTTTTCTAAAGTAACATTTTAGACTACAACAAAAAAACATTAATTATTATACCAGATGCCATCAAAATATTGCCAAATATAGTCCCAAATATATTTTAATTAATAACTATCAAATTCCAAATCAATACACATTTCTATTACGTTCTTTCTGTATATATATTATATGAGTACCTCCTGTAAAGTCACATAATCTATGACTGTGAAATACTTTCAGAAAAAAGGACATACTTACTACCATCTCTATCTAGGTACCTATTTAAAGATAGATTAGAAAATTTTATTGTAATTGATATTTCCTAAATGAGAAAATTATAAAAATTAATATTATATTAAGAAATGTAATTATATTTAATATACATATATAATATGTAATATTAATTTAACATACATATATAATAGAAAATGTTTTTTATACCTATATATTTGATCTATAGATCTAACGAATAAAAATAAATTAACGAAGTGTAAAATCTATCTTGAAAAGAATTCGAAGACATAAGAGATTATAAATGCGAAAATTAATTTTAATACGCTTAATTTAACTTCATTTTATTTAATTTATAGATTACGAAGAATAATGAAATTTTAAATAATAAAATTCGAATTAGCAATGGATTGGATTACCCAGTTTTTGTTTTACTTCGCTTGCTTAGCATGTTTAGTTTTTATTTACAAAAACATTTAGTTTAATCATTCATAATATCTGTGATTGGAGCGATCAGTGAGCGGCGTCTTGAGGGCGGCAGCAGCACGCGCTCTCGTTGTGACAGACGGCCGCCCGTCGCCCACAGACCGTACTACCTACACGCCATTTATCCTTTTAATGTAACAGACGACGAGGACGTCTTAATACATCGTATCACATTATATTAATCAAGTAGATTATACCACACAAAAGGTCGGCTTTAGAGCAAAATTTTGGTTTATCAAAAGATGTTCATGTAGTTTAATGTATTTATAAACTGATTAGATTATAAAATGGTAAAAAGCATACTCGCTTGCTTTTCAACTTTAGTTTTGCAAGGCAGACCTAACAAAATATAATAAAACAATTTCATCGTATGTCCGTTTAATTCTATAAATCATTTCTGTTTAATTTTACAGTTATTATTACTAGATTGACTTCGATTACTGAGGCTTAAGGCTCTATCTACTTTGTTCACTCCAATATCAAGCTGAGAAATATATTACAGTGGATAGGAGTAAAAGAGTAACTGTAATGTTTATGTTAGCTTTAGCATTCTAATTATCCATACAAAACCAAAATCAATAACTAGTTGGTAATAAGTTCGCGGTGGGCCTACACAGCACGCGCTAGCACCGTGAGACCGACGCGCATCATTTTACATTTGAACCCACGGCCAAGTAGTGTCACACCCAATTATGATTTAACCTATGTTTAACCTCAATCACTTACTGATCATTTTTTTCTTATAAAAATAGACGTGCGAAAGTTACGTATGAAATGTGGAAACGTTCTAGAACATAAGCTGTATAGTAAAACATAATGTTATGTAAATGATGATGAAAGCTTCGAATGCCTTGAATATTCTAATTAATTTACCTGTTATAAGTAACATACATATGTTAAACTATCAAGATATGAATTGATTAAATGAAAAAATACAAGAGTATCTATACTCTCTGTTTAGCTTTTTTTTAGCCAACGTCCTTGCTGTGATTATCCTAGCTATAAATATTTTGTCATTTGTAATATAAATATCATTTCTTAGCTGAATTCGCCATGTATATTTTAATTATATGTAAAAAAACTTAGAAAAGCTTAAAAAAATTATAAAAGGTAGACTTTGATGTCACCTTACTAAGGCTAACACATAACATAGAAATACTCGATATCTTTATTAAAACATTCAGCATTATAACACTTTAGTTAATTGGAAAAGTATCGATTGATGGTGGAATCTATGTATAGATTGTTGCAACTGAAGAGACATTTCCCCAAATTGACATACTTCTCAATCTTCTTTTATTACCTTACCGTTTAAATACTTATTCTATGAGTTTACTATATATAAGTATTTTTTCCAAAACTTATTTTTAATAACAAAATTGCGAAATTTATCATCATAAATATAAATTCATCAATAATTACACAAATCAAATTAAGATGTCCTGTAAAATTAGAATGAGTCCCAATTGCTAACTCTTTTATTATCAAAAAAATCATATTCAAAATAATTAAAAAATATATTTTGAGATATGGCTCATTTTAACCAAATATTTAAGCGCTCTTAAATAAAAAGTTAAATTTTAAGTAAATGACCACTGCTGGAGTAATAATACAGAAATTACTACAACTTAAATTAACGTAATCGTTATGTGTGGAAGAATAATAAAAAAAGTATTTATATCAAGAATAGTTATGCCGTACCTACCCTAACAATATCTTTAGATTCGCAAGAAGATATAAATACTTAAATAGAAGGAACATAAATGGATTCAGATAGCAAGGGTCAATGATGCACCTTCTGAATTATGCATTAACAGGCTGAAGTGCATTTACCCCGAACGTCTGCATTCTTAGCTCGTTGCGAGGTCCTGAGCGTTGCCCTTTACCCTACACTGGTAACACTCAAACAATGCGACATCAGAATTTATAGTGTATCGCTTATAATAAATAATTTTCGAATGTTAACGCTCTGAAGCTTCTTATTATTCCCGTATAATTTATTGAACTCAGACTACTTTCCGGAAATTCTCACACAGATGATGCCATTTAATTCCGATTTCGGTAAAGGCCCTATTACGAATTATTTTAACGTAAATTCAAAGAGTCTAGACAATGTAAATAACGAATCTTACTTTTTACAAAAACAAAAACGGAAAGTTTAAATAAGGACCTATTTTCATATATTACTTATTGTCTCATATATTACTTACGTTATAGTATTTTCATGTATTTTTTTTGTAAATGTATTATTCAAAATGTCATATTGTAATGATGTCAATTTTGAAACATTACAGTCAGCTTCTAAAATATGTAAAAACATGAAATATATAGATATAAAACTTGAGAAACTTTAAACTTGTAATTGCAGAGATATGATCACGTCTTCCTTTCATTGTAATATGATGAGGAAAATATTTACTAAAAATCCAAATTATACATTAAAAATCCATTTAACATGACAATTAATAGACCCGCCCACGAACATTTTAATCTGACACACTTTGATTCAGTCACGTACGCTTCGCATTAATTGATTTTCATGAATACTACTATTATCTTTTAATGGGAACAAAATCACAAAAAAATCACACTGCCCCTAATGTCGTTCTGCAATCATTAAAAAATAATATATTAATAACCACAGATAAATTAATGGCACAATTAGAAATTGACGTTGTTTCAAAATTGAACAGTTCTATGCAATATCATATTAGGCATTCATTAGTAATAATGAAATAAGAAAAATTAATAATTGTATTACATGAAGAAAAAAATAGTAATCTATAGAAAACAAAACATATTTTAAGCACAAAATAAGTTACTTATACTTTCGTGTTTCTATAATAAATATAATACAGCCTTACACAATTCTAGAATAAGTTATCAATCTCGTGCTAAGGTTTTTCATCTCTATCTGCAAAGATAAATTCTCTTAGTGACCTGGAACCTATTGTGCTAATTATCTAAGTTCATTTGTAGTTGTGTAGACTGGGTGAGCGTAGCGTATCCTCTTTAAGGTATATTTAAAAGCTATGCACATGATAAAAAAATATACATTAAACTCCATTTAATTCCGTGCAGACATTTCTGCGTGATAAATAAGAATAATTCAAAGATTTTTACATTTATTGTAAAACAATCAAATCTACTTTTTAATAGAATTTTAAATAATTTGTAATTGTGATTTATACTTTGTAATAAAATAATAATACAATTTTTATTTAAGTCCACAGATAAACTTATTACATTATTAGATCTTTGATTTTCGCGATTTTTACACATTTTAAAAGAAACTATTTACAACGGGTTAGTCGCGTATATGTTGGTATTCAAAAATACATTATTGGAAACCTGCGTTTCGAACACTTTACGTTAGCCACAGGTATACAGACTTCCTGTTAAAATTTAACCCATTTAAAGTAGTTTCATTTACATTATTCTTTGTTCTATAAAGAAAAAAGAAAAGAAAAGAAAAAAACGAAAAAAAGAATTAAAAAAAACCATAAGGATATTTTTAATTATTTTTTTTCTGGTATTGCTATAAATAAAAGAATTTACTTATTTTATCATCAAATTCACACAAATTTGCTACCGTAGATTTGGCCTAGATTTGATTGCCCTAATTAGAGATAGGGAATAACAATCGATAGTAACTTTAGATATTTCAGAAAAACTGTTAATGATTAAGTTAGTCTTTACTTTAATAATGTAAAGTATTAATTTAATAAATTAACTGAACTAAACAAATCACTTGTCATATTCCCCAGTCCGCGTAATTTTCCTAAAAACAAGAAACGTAACAATTACGTATAACAGCTTTGAACAGTATTGAACTACTAGCATTACCAAAAATATATCACTTTTTACTATCAATTGAATATATGTCAGAATTGCCGGTAGGCAGAATTGCCTTAGGCCTCCTTCGTGACATGTCATATCATGGATATGTCATGTCACGAAAGCCTAAGTCCAGCAGTGTCCTCTGGCTGCTGATAATGATGATGATATGCCATGTTTAATTACTTCACTATTTTACTGTTCATTTACTTTTAAATCACTCGAGAGCTGAGTTCAAGAGGAGAAATTTAATACTCCTGGTATTGACAAAGAAAAAACTCAGTGTCTATAAATGTTAATTGAAAATCAAACATGCCAAAAAATTACAATCTGTGAAATGGAAGAGATCAGTTTAAGTACCTACATTATAATTTTCTTAGTCAGTTTGTAATGTCTCAGTGCAATATTATATATTAGCATTATATTGTGCGTTAAACTTTTATACAATTTAAATTGATTTCTTTCTTAAAAAATGAATTAATTTATCAACGTGGTACTGTTATAATTTTAATTGGTAAATAGAGGCCATCACGTAGCAATAGGACAAGAATCTTAATGTAAAAAACGCGTGAAGCTAAAAAAAATTTGCTGCCTTTGCATAAAGCCGACGACTATTAGTGTGGGGCACGAGCCTTTTCTGTGCCGAAAAGCCTACGTGACTACAGGCAGGAATTAAAAACGTTAATCGTTTCTTATAATGAATAAACTCGATGACCGTCTTCTTAATGAGGATTTTTAAATTAATCTATATTATATGCCACTTATACGTTCAAAGAACTCGTGTTATCATTACCTATTATAATACGTAAAAACAGTTGTCTTTAACTGTTACAAGAAAGAGTAACAACATTTTTTACAGGTTCACGCTCTTTCCCACATAACAGGGTTGTCAGAGACAACTTAGTGCCAGACGCTGTCATACAGCGCCACGATGGCCTCAAAGGTTAATATGATGAGGTGAAACCTGATATAAAATTTTATATTACTTAACAACACATATAAATAAACTTTTTTAAAGTAAATGGAATCGTGAATCTGAAAAATTCGGAGAAAAAATAATTACAATTTAATTAATTAGACTGATTGTAATTGTTTTACTTACGGGAAGGAATGGCGGTGTTGTTGTCGTACCCACTGATCGCCCATGTTTTGCTACCTACTGAATTCAATGTAACCGCCGAAGTATTTTCTCAAAATAGCCAAGATACGGTAAACTTAGTGCGAGTAGTAACAGAACAGGTACATATAATTTGATTCATGGACATCGAGTGTGGGCAGCGTCTGTTCCATCCGGTGGACGTTTATAAAGCGAGTCTGCCTCAAAAGATTCAGATACGACCAATGGCGTTTTTAGAGCAAGAAAAGAGAAAACGAACCCGCAATACTAGTGACGAATCACGTTGTCTACGGGGAGATGATGCGGCTGGCCGACTATTTCGGGCCAGAGCGTAGTAACTAAGAAACCGCTCAACACAGCTCATAAAACGGTGCTCCGGCTGACAGTGGAGGACGATGTAACGGAGAACACTAGGAGCTTCCAGAACAGGACAGGTTCTAGGTTTTCGGATATGTCCCTGCAGTCGGTAAGATATCAAGAGAACGCTAACATCTGATCTTTAAGATCAGGTTGTCAATAGTCTGGCGACCATACAAAGATTAAGATACTACAGGAGAACATCAACCACTATGCCATAGCCCAAGTTTTACTAGTCCAAAGCCTAGTACAGTGGCGGTATCAGATTTACAGGTGGCGATTGTTGTGGAGCCCTACAGTGTTCAAGTGAGGGACAACTGGGTCGTTGATGAAAACGGGGCTGCGGGCTCTCTGCCTTTTTTACGATCCAAGAAGGGTGTGGGATGCGTGGCAGCCCTCGTCAGTGACACAATTGTCGTGGCCGTCTTTTTTCACGTTAACATTGATTACCGATCAACAATGTTTTAATACTCTGACGTCGCATTTCTTATTGTAATAGCTATATGTTAGTGTTTATATAAGTATATTAATTAATTAATTAAATTAACTTTAAGCTGTACGCTAACTTTTATCACACATAGCAGGGTAGACAGGAAGTACCTATAGTCAAGACAGCCCGTACGTCGCTTTCCGCGGAATTCGAGTCATTGCATGTTAAGTGGCAGAACTCAACGCCACTCCTTGTCTTAACAGAGAAATGAAAATAAACTTTAAATATAATAATTTTGCGAGTAGGATCAAACCCACAAACGATCTCACTTACAGTCAGACGCTGTTCCGCTGGGGCACAACAAGTATATTATAATAAAATAATAAATTGTAATTTGTTCTCATTATAATTAGGATTCAAGGACAGCAACATTTATAAATAATATTATATTTCATATATAACATACCAATTTAAGCTGTTATTGTAAAATAATAACTGTTAATCAGTCGTATTAAAAACGAGAACAAGTATTTTTATTTAAAATAAATTTTCAGCAACTCCTTACTATTTTAGACAGAACTAAGTGTTATTTTTGTAATGAAAGTACAGTGTTTCTCAATAGGAGTAATAGGATTTTGAAAGCTCACAGCCGCCATCTTGGTAGTTTAACATTTGACATTTGTGTTGTTTTGTGTTTAGTAATGTTTGCGATTTAATCACGAACAAGTTCACGTTACCTCAACGTTTGGAAATTGTCCAAATTTTCTATCAAAATTTGAGAAGTATTATCTCTACTCAAAGAGCATTCCGTGCTAAATATGGTCGTCATGGTGCACCGTCTGAGCTCGCTATACGTCGCATAATTCAAAAACTGGAAAGTGAATATTCTTTGCACGATAGTAGACCACCAACACGACAACGGACAGGTCGTTGTGAAGAAAATATTGCCGCCGTATCAGCCAGTGTCGAAGAAAATCAAAATGTTTTCGTTCCACGATTTGCACAAGAATTGGGCTTATCCAGAATGACAACCTGGCGAATTTTACGTATAGATCTTGGCCTACATCCATATAAGATTGTGTTGGCACAAGAACTCAAGCCAGCAGACCATCGCTTACGTCGTAAATTTGCTGATTGGGCGCTTGAAATGATGGAAACGGACACCGAATTTCATAGGAAAATCATCTTTTCAGATGAGGCTCACTTTTAGCTCAATGGTTATGTGAACAAACAGAATTATCGTTACTGGTGTGAGTCAAATCCAAGAGTGGTTCATGAAACACCATTACATCCTGAAAAATTGACTGTTTGGTGCGGATTATGATACGGTGGAAACATTGGCCCGTACTTTTTCAAAAACGACGAAGGCCGTATTGTTACTGTCAATGGCGACCGTTATCGTGACATGTTGAACTATTTTTTTTCCTGAAGTGTATGAAATCGATGCGGACGACATTTATTTTCAACAAGATGGTGCAACGTGCCACACTGCGACCGTCACAATGGATTTATTGCGTGATAAGTTTGGTGAGTCGGTTATTTCTCGCAACGGTCCTCACAATTGGCCACCAAGATCATGCGATTTAACACCCTTGGACTATTTTTTGTGGGGGTATGTTATATCTCAAGTGTATGTCAATAAGCCAGCTACCATTCAAGACCTTTAACGCAACATTCGAGCGACTATAGCGGCCATACCAGCCGAAATGCTGCACCGAGTCATCGGAAATTGGACCGATCGTATTCACCAGTGCAAAAAAGTCATGGCGGTCATTTGAACGATATTTTGTTTAAATCATAAATAGCATAATTTCCTATCAAATAAAGCCATTGAGCACGAAATTCGAACATATATTACATGTTTTATTTCAATTTCAAAACATATCGTTCTTATATATATATATATATATATATATATATATATATATATATATATATATATATATATATATATATATATATATATATATAAATAATAAAAAACGAGCGTTTTAACAATACTACACAAGTAGTAATCTATAATTTTGATGTCTAGTATTACTATGATAACAGATTTTAATTTATTAAAATTTAGAGAGTTTCAGTTTTTGAAATTTAATATTTCCCTTATTAATATATTTTCTTTTCTTCTATATTAGCTGAAACAAATTGAACTTCTTTTGATTTTGCTGAGGGAAAATAAGAGTATTAGTTACCAGCTAGATATTACATATTGCTTTAATTAAAAAATCAAGATCCAGAGATGTTAAACTCCACGCTGAAAAACTTGCGGACATTCATTAGTATCACATAAGCAAATGCTTAAATTTTATTATTTCAAAATTCAAATATAAGTCTTTTGTATCTTTAATTAAAGGATTGTATAAACCCATGGTAAACACAGACATAATGTCATAGAGTTCATTTATATAAAACGTATAATGCGTACATATTATTCAAATATTTGAAAACAATAACCACAACTGATATATATGATAAAAAAAACATATATTCTAAAAAACGGTTTTCCCAAATAACAATATTTTATTTAAAATCGTTCCATAACAATTTACGTACTTAGGTTAGTGTTTTATATTGTTAAATAGACAAAATAGTCAGGTGATCTTTCTGGACATATTTAGAAAAAACGGATATTATTAACTAACCTAATTAATGTAGTATACATTTAGATTATACAATTAGCTGTTAGTTTAAAAAATATATTAATATAGATTAGCCAAGACATGAGCCTAACATGAATTAAACAAAAAATATTATCTCTTATTTAAACTTATATTACAAAATTAAGATGTAACATACAATAAAATATTTTATTGCTTTATTCGAGAAATGTGATAATTTTACTACAATTAAATTTATTTACATTAACATTGTTAATATTTAGAAAGGCCACTTTTAACGAATAAATTAATTTACTCTTTCAGCTGTTATTCGAAAATGTAAAAATATATATTCATTTAGAAAGGCCACTTAATAAATATTTGGGGAAATAGCTGTCAAGAAATAACATAATCAATACAAAAATAATTGAAAAATTTATAAATAATAAATATTTATGGAAAAACCACAATAAAATTATTTTTCATTGGAAACCTAGCATGTTGGTATCAATTTGATAGTTCTACAAACTGTAAAACTAAAATCTAGTAAAAATACAAATTTTAAACGTAAACAAATATATAGATTCGACGCCTGATGATATTTTTTATAGACGCTTGTGTCATTTTGCCATATATTTCTGAGGAGAATTATTTCGGTAATATTTGAATTTAAAAATACCTTGTATTTATGATATAAAATAATTATTTCGTGCTATTTAATTATTTCATATTTTTTATTTATTCGCTTTAAGGATATTTTGGAATTTATTTCCTTGACGTGATATCGATAATTAAATAAGTTAATAGCTATTTAAAATAAGTTAATATAAATAACATAGGTGGGTAAGATCACATGTGTGCAAAATTAACTAATTAATGAGTATATATATTTCATCAACGTTCCTATCCATAGTCATACAATTAACATGCAAATATAAAATTTAAATAGGTGCTGCTTATTTAGATTTTACATAGGAGTCATATGGCGCCTCACTTACATGCGAGGTCTCCGTGCAATGTGCACAGGCGCCGGCGACGCGACGTGCGTACGCGCATCGAGTATTGTTAGCTCTCAGCATTCTTAGCTTGGACGGTTCCACGGCCGTAGGTATCGAAACTCCATCACGTGATCATTGACGTCAATCCTGACCTCTGTCAGCACCAGCCTGCCTCCTGCCTGCTTATCGGTGCCGAAATACCCTACATATACGTTGCCGACCGTCGGCTTCCTCGCTATTCGTAGCGCATTCGAATTACGACACATATTTCAAGTTATTCAATGTTATAAATTAGCAAGATCCTCAAAACATATCTTTAGAATTAGCATACGCTACGTCAATCGTATTATGTTCGTTGTTTATATGTATGAGGCAGTATAAAATACCTACTCGTTGTTACGGCTACGGCTTAGAATAACTAATTGTATATAACATAAAATGTAATTTCTATAAAATAGTATTATAAATATCAAGTACGACATTTCTCTTTAACTTATTAGGTCAAAAATAAACAGCATTTATTATTTTCATAAAAATGCAAAATGTATCGTTAAATATAACATACAATTTGTAAACAACATTTTTATGGTTACAAATGATCATTTAACGAATAAATTAATTTACTCTTTCAGCTGTTATTCGAAAATGTAAAAATATATATTCATTTACGTGCATTCGAAATTAAATAAATATGAAAATCATTGCATTGTAATCAAAGAGATCGTTATTTATAGCTGATCGTTATTTCTAAGATTGATCGAATTTTTTGCTTTAAGTGATATAAATTTAAAATTATTAAAATACCACATGGGAGATTTTCATGTTCTCCTCCTAACCTTAACCTCATATAGCTTTAGTGAATAGAACTTGATAGAAAATACTCGTCTTATGAAATAGCGAGTATATCAAAACGGGTTCGTATAAAAATTCAAGTATTAAATTACTTTTTTTTCAATTTAATGTATGAGCCTGTTTGAATGTATATCTTCAAATAAGTAATGAAACTCGTATGTGTCAGATGATAATGATCCGCTCTGGTAAGACAAAGCGTTACGTTGAGATGTTATACACACAATGTTTCAAAGTCAACGGCATGTCTTAACACCAGGATGTCTCAGACTGTTCTGATATGCGGAATAAAACGCTCTTTTTGGTAAAATTTATTTAAAATATCATTTTATACTTATTCTTAACACCCTACTACAAAAACGATGAACATTATACACATCTAGCAAATATTTCCCCTAAATAATCATACGATAAACAATTTCAACAATAACCTCATTAGAAGAATTTAGAAAAAAACAGATTTACGTGTAAAAGTCAAGTCCTTAAACACATTTTTGATTGGCATGAATATTAATGTTGATTTGCTATCATTATTGATATATGTATAAAAGTTCAGCCACTAGAATCTTCTATGGAGCTTAAAATATCAGCTAAACTAATGAAGGACAAGTAACAAATAATAAACATGCCCGCAACTTCGTTTGCTCGGACTTGATCCTTGCTATTATTACTGCTTTATTTTAAATCCGATGATATTAAAAAAGTTGTCTACACTGAAAACTAAAGGTTTAAACACAATAGTTTAAACTGATATAACTCTTTTATTTATGAACCGATTGAAAGAAAATAATCACTAAATGTTATAAGGGGATCTCCAAAATTCAATAGTAACAATTTTATTAAAATCGGCCATGCCGTTTCCGACATTAACGAGTACAACCAGAAATATATGAAATATATGTATTATTAACTATTAATAACAATATATTTATTATTATATAATGTTCGTCCCCTATGTGTTCAGCGTCGCAAAGGTGGTAAGCTCTCTGAAATAAAAATTTGCCAACGGTAGATAACTATGTAGGGTAGTGGTGGGATTTACCATTGAAATACCTATTGGTGTGGGTAGGTTTCCTATATACTGTGTGGCTTAATGTGCCATTGGGATTCTTTATACATCAAGAAAAGCTAAAAAGTTGGTGTGGGAGGCAATTAAGAAACAGATGGCGGAACTGACAGACGAATGCCACCTCAGTCTACCTGTGACCACGGATTACGGTAAAGTGTTCGAAATGTCAGGTGTCCAAAAATACATAATTGAATATCAAAATATATGCGATTATTCGGTTTAAAATACTTTCAGTTAAAATGTGTAAAAATCGCGAAAATCAAACATCTTATAATGTAATGTTTTATTTATTTTTCTGATATTTTTACACAGGTCGCAATTTATTGGCTCACATGGTAATCTATAATTCTTATTATAAATGTATTTCTTTGTGAATATCTAGTACGACGATAACGATACGAATTATACTTCAATTATAATTATATATCGACATATGCTAATTATCCTTTTATTTTACTATTTTTAAAGTGTTATTCCATACTTAGGATTAGAAAACATTTTTGAAAAAACGAATAAAAATTTGAACGCAGCGGGATTCGAACTCGCGCCTCTTGGATACCGCCTAAGCGCTCTGACCACTAAGCCATGCGTTCTACTACCAGCTGCGTTGATTTTTATACATTTTTTCAAAAATGTTTTCTAATCCTAAGTGTGGAATAACACTTTAAAAATAGTAAATATTAAAATAAAATAGCAATCTCTCTTGTTAAACGATTATTTCTTAATAATCTTTAAGTAGTAGAAATTTGTAAAAATCTCTCTACAGAGATGCTAACAACATAAATAAGTTATAAAAAACGTATAAGAATTTCGACGCAGCTGGTAGTAGAACGCATGGCTTAGCGGTCAGATCCTTTTGTCAATGTTTACATTTTTCAAAAACCAAGTTTTGAAATATCAGTAAAAATCTTTTCTTGTTCTTGTTAAAATAATTTTGATTAGTGGTTACGAATATTTATTTTACTATGAAGGACTTTAGCAATATGTACGGGTAATAAATATTAAATTATGGTAGTAAATTTTCACTATGTTTAATAGCTTTGTTAATGTTAAGTAAAAATTAATCTGTTTAGTAAAAATACCTAGGGCTACCTTTAGAATAATGTAAAATTATAAAATACGCGAATACTATTTTAATATTTGAACATGACACAATTATATCCAACATTGGACCCTTAATAATCGGTAGATTATTGTTCGTCCTGCAATTTCTTGCACAACTTAGGAAAATATCATAAAATGATTTCACTTCAGAGGTGAGTTCTGAGAAACTTAATTAAGAAATGCTACATTATTTGGAAAATAAGAGATAACAAATAAGTCACTTCAATGTTAACAAATATATCATTGTAATTTCTCACCACAACACCTTTCATTCATTCATATTAATGACCATTTAGATTTAAAAATCACGTTTTCGAAAGTTTCTATGTCAACGTGACTGTCATGAATTACAGAATAAAACAAGAGTTGTAAAAATTTCTTGTTGTGTATATATCATTATATACATATTCACGTATTTACAAGCTTATTAAATTAATGAAATAATTTAACATTTATCTAATGTTGAAATTAGTTTATTATTAATTTAGGTGTAAATTTATAAGATATACTAAAAGCACAAATATATACTTTATATTTAATGTGATTACAGTGTAGTCCTTCAAAATAATTATTTGATTCTACGAAATCTGTTTTTTAGCTACACCTAAATAGAATGATTAAACCTAAGTATATGAAAATAGCCCAAAGCGAACAACCTAAATTTACCTATTTACTTTTTGATTATTAAATAATTTCAATTTTATAAATATAGTTTTTAAAATACGTAATTCTTTTAAATTAATTTAATAATGACTGTGAAAATAGGTGGAATACAAAAGTTTAATATTTTATAAAATGATTGAGAGAACTGTCATACTGATTGATAGCTACATTATTTATACGATTATACATATGCGTATATATAAGTGTTACGTATGTATCATATATAAACATTACTATAAATTCACTTCAAGTCACTTGACTACAAGTCAACAAAAGGCACAAATTATATTTTGTATAATATTTTTTTTGTTTTATAAAAGAAGAATGATAATGTTATGGTGATATTGTTGCGCAACGATTGTATTATGTCCCCCATTTTACTCACACGTTTCTGTTTTTCTAGGAAAAGCATGTTATTATTGGTAGAAAAGCCTTCAAGGTCCTTTTTTAGAATCAGCATACGTGAGGTCACTTTACAGAACACACCAATAAAGTAACAATTTAAAAAGATGTTTGATTTTTACATATTTTAAATGACACAACAATTAATGCTTATATTATGATAATCGAAAATATATGTCAAACACCTCAGTCTACCTGTGACCACGGACTACAGTAATGTGTTCGAAACGTTATATTTCCAAAAATGTAATTTTAAAATATAATACATTTAAAATAATTTCATTTAAAAAGTAACTATTTATTTATTTCACTTTTAACTTTATAAGCTGTATAAATATTTGAATAAATAATATCATAAATGCTGTTTACAAGGTATCTACACAATATGGACAAAATTATTTGGTGCTCTATAGTTATACAATTTGTATAAGACATCCATACTATATTTATAGTACATAAATGGGAAAATGTGTTTGTTCGTTTGTTTTTGGTGTAAGTGGCAACGATGTGATGTCGTATTGTTTTTATTAGTGGAAAAACCAGATTGTTAAGGGGCTGAATAGTTATAAAAGATATTTTTTAATATTTTAGCCCCACGAAAAGATCCCGCTCCATACTTAAAATAATAGTGTGTTAGTCTTTATTTAAATTCGGAGAAGATTTAAATTCACAAAAGATTGATATACATTTTTAATTACATTTTAATTTTTGGACTGGCAATTTTTGCAGTTGAATAATACTGAATTCCCATAAATAAAATTGACAGATTTGTAGTTTTAGTTTCAAGTTCTCTTAAATTGCAATGTATGGTTGTACGACTATAACCAAGGAACAGAGCTACAGATCTATAAGCTTTTATTTTCAACCGCTGAATAACTTCTATTTCTAAAACTTCCTTTAATCATGCGAGTAAAGCCGCAATTCTAGCACAGCAATTCGATTAATGACGAAAAAAGAAAGCATTAATATCTTAATCACGATTTAATTATAAATTGTATTGATTTAAGAAAATAGACTCATTATTCACATCATAAACGATTTTTTTAACAATAATATGTGAACCAATTTCTTCCTCAAATAAAAGAAAATACTAGTACTAGTAGTCCTAGAATATATTTTTATCAAAAAAATCTATGTATTCACATTATTCTGTAATATTTTTTTTACTCTGTCTACTATGCAACATTCAAACGTAAGTTACGTAATTGAATTATGGCACCAGGGACTTACAATGGAATAAATTTTAGTTTTTTTATTGTTTGCGATGTTATAAAAGTTACAGAATGGGAATAAGAAATATACACGTGCTTCATGATATAACGTTTTTTGTCAACATGTAAGATTACATTACTTGACGTTTTTACGTTAGGTAACATCGTTCACGGATTATCAATATCACTAAGGCTAAATATATAATAATAAAAACTTACTTACAAATAAAAACTATAAGAAAGAAAATTATGTAAACTTCTGGAGGTGCATAATTACATTTACATAATTTACATATAAACGTCTGATCTGTAAAGGAATCTCCGTTGTCTAGCTTAATAATCTATAGATAATTAATTAGACTGGAGGATTGTTGTGTTACTGACTGAGTGCAAGAGGGACTATTTTATTTCAATATATACATATTTCGTTTTGCTTAAATTACTAAAATCACTGAGAGCGTCACTGACAGAGAGTTCAATAGATCATGTATAAAGGAATAATTATCACGGTACTGTGCCAAACTTTAACTTTAACTTTAACGTTAGTGTTGTGAAATGGGCCTTTACTAACACAACATGGCTTTAGGTGTCAGTGACATTTTGCTAAAGAAAATATGTCGACTGATTTTTTTCAGTCAACATTATTAGAATTTAACAAAATAATCGAAAATCCAAATGTTTTTACATGTTATCGACTCAAAATCTTTATTACTTTTATGTTTCATGATTTAGACAAACTTTCAACAACTAAAATATTTTTTTAATATAATGTATATTTAATTTACTCGTAATTTAAAATACATATACATATTATCTTTACTAGATTAACGTAAAAACGATAATCCCATAATAAGATACTTTTAGATAGGTATCAATAAGTATAGAGAAAGTTGTCAATAGCAAAACACAATGCAGTGAAAGCAAGTAGAAAAATTAAATCAAACATGTTTACAAGTTTGCACGGAAAAATATAAAAAGCCACTTTTAATTTCTAAACAACCTTTCACGTGGAGGCTAATTAAATATCATGAACTGCTTATGTGCCGCTTAAATACGCGAGTCTCTCTGAATAAACAGCCTGAAATATTATAATTGAATCGTAAAACACGTGTTGTCCGCAAGTGATAGCAATTTAATGCACCAACTACAGAAACTTTGACAAAAGTAGCAAAATACACGTGACTCTATCTACTTATTATTAATGTGTGTAGCCATTTCGTTTTCTTTTTAAATCCGACGTAAGTCATTGAAAATTACAATGTGATAGGTAAAAGTTTTTTTGCTTTTGTTTTTCATTTTTGAAATCCTTTTTTTATTTGGTTTTCATTCTTCTGCAAAATATCTGGTATAGCACGGTTTTTTGTATACCTATATAAATATGGATTAATGGTATTACACATTTTATTTGCAATTTGGCATATTAT
Source organism: Dryadula phaetusa (assembly GCA_032432895.1). NCBI lineage: Eukaryota > Metazoa > Arthropoda > Insecta > Lepidoptera > Nymphalidae > Dryadula > Dryadula phaetusa. Next base: position 1,547,686 of record JAOYRS010000027.1, read on the forward strand.
TATCAAAATTTTAAATATAAAATTTATAATGAAGCACAGAATATTAATATAATGTATGTATAGTTAATATTATCTGGTAATCAAATTGATACATATGAGTTATGCGTTTTTATTCGTATACTAAACAATTAAAAAAAATCGTATAACTGTCTTTTCACTAATGTCTTTAGAAATATATTTATTTATTTAATCAGTTTAAAAATGAAGGAAACTTAAAAATGCGCTTAAATCATTTTTTTGTTACCTATCCTGGTTTAAAGATTAAGTTTATACTATCAAAATATAGTATTGTCATTAAATCCGGCTACATGTAAAGATTTTTAAGCAATTAGGGAAATAAACCAGCATTGCAAAATTTCTTATGTTAATAAATTGACACAAGTGGACTTAAAATTATTTTCATTTTCTCGCTATGATAACACAAAGCGCGACGTTGAGTTCCGCCTCTTAATACGCAATGTCTTGATTTTGGCGGAAAGCGGAGTACGGAGTGTCTTAATAAAACATGTTAATAAACTCCATGCTTTGCCCCCTCGCATTTACTGTCAAATATTAAAATATTGAGAAATATTCTTATTTAATACATATTACAGAGAAGTCATGCGTAAAATCTGAATTTTGTCATAACCCGTCGACTTTTGATAATAAAATATGTTTCTCCGATATATACTGCGTAATATATCAATTACTTTATCTCTTAGATATATAATTTTGTATAATATGAAACATATCATCCAGTCCGAATATTATTAACTTTGTAACAGTTACTTAAAAACAATTAGGACACGTGACAAACCCATTCTTAAAGTGACCTTTAGAAAAATTATACTAGAGAGAACAGGTCTTCGAAAATTTCCATAAAATCTTTTCTACATTATAATACACATAAACATAAAATAATCAAGCAAAGGTAGATATTTACACTTCATTAAAATATTAGATAAAACAATATCATCATAGACGTTACGCGACGGATTTCGATAAATAATATTTTATCACAATTAATGTATAAATGTTAATCTACATATTGAATTAATATTATTTGTACATCATACAAAGCAATATGTTTTCTTTAAAAATATAATGAATTATGTAATCACGTGTTATATTGAAAAAGTGGAAGGAAGGAAGAGATTTACTCGATGAAAGAAAAAACGTGATCGCGCGACGGTCGGCAGGTCACTCACCGCACGTACTTTAGTATAATCCTGGATTATTCCAGAATTTATTCCAGTAAAAAAGTAATTTAGCTCGCCAAATGTATAATGAAAGTTCCTACATATTGAAGTAGAGATATTGTTTCTAAAAAATAAAACAAAGGAGAACAAAAATATTTTATACTTACTTATATATATATATATATATATATATATATATATATATATGTTTTCCTTTATATACTATATAAGCATATTACGATGAAAATGAGTAGACATACTTTGAATAGGAAAATATAAGATTTTTTTACCTAAACACATCTAAAACAAACGAGATAAACGCTCAAAACTGTTTAATTTATGAACGCTATTTGTTAAATATACTTTATTGCGTTCATTTTGAAATGAACAACGCAAATATTTCCTAGTATCTGGAAATCCCAAATGTACACGTTTTCAATATAAATCTTTACATAATGAATAATATTTTAAGTATTATTGTCTTTTTCCGTTTTTCAAACAAAAAAACTTGTTTTTCAATAATATTATTATTAAATTTAGTAATTTTTCAAATAACTTACCTTTTCTTTTCTTGTTTTTTTTCCTTTTTTTATAACCTTAATGTTGCTTGAGAACTGTAAACAAAAATAGTAAGTATGTTATTTTTCTTAAAAAGCTTCTGATTACAGGAACTGAAAATTAATAATGCATGTCCAGAATCGGACTATATATTAAAACAGTTAATTAAATGTTATAATTAGATATTAATAAACTTACAGCACAATGAAAGCAACTAAAAATTGAGACGGGGGATGTATTAACACTAGACACCGGCGACAAGGCGCTACCTGCCTCGCTTCTTGTTGATTTACTGCTCACGACCTGCTAAATTAAAATGAGAATTGTCAAAACTCCATTTAAATATATTTTAAAAAATATTTTACTTTAAAATGATATACTCAGTACAAAAATTAACATAAAAAATTCACCAATATTGGAAAAAAGCATTGCTTTTGATTTAGATTTTTTGTGATGTATTTGTCTGTATGATAAAAAAGTGATTATCGTTTCAAATCCATTTTGACGAAAGAAATGTATAGGTATCAACATTCTGCTATCACTAAATGCCGGGAAACGGAATAACGCGTAAGTTATCTTTATCTTTACATTGCAGTAATCACACGCCCAGTAAAATTTAGAGATGCAAAATGAAAATATTACCTTTATCAACGACTCTTGAAATTGGATTTAAATCAATATATTTAGAATCGGAATTGATATGTTTAGGAAATTATTTACGAATGCATGTTTTAATTTATTTTGTAATTTAAGTATGCTATCCCAATTTCTCTTTCTTTAATGATTCTATATTATTTAAATTTTATATTTACACTTTTCACTTTAAAAAGTTGCATTATTTATATCAAAATTAATTGTATTATACAAATTATGTCCTCAAAACAACCTACGTTACTAAAAATCTTGTATGTAAAATCAAGCATTAGTGTTGCTTAGTCGATATTTTAATTTAACGTTATATTTGGATTAGCCTGGTTTGATTATTAATTAAAGAATTATTTTTCATAGATTGGTACTTAAATATATTCACGTTGGTGCTATACACATGTGTGACCACACATATTTATCTTACTTGGCTTCTCCTTTTACAAAATCTACAGTGTAGATGCCGAGCACCTATTATAGTAACAATTAAATTATTTAGTAACTCTTATAAAATAAATTGAACTCTCTATGGTTGAAATTTTGAAGCTTGACTGTTTCAAATATACAACTACGTAAATATATGTATGTTGATACTCCCTTCTACAATTTTATAACGTATTATTAACCCTGAATTAACAAAAGAATACAACAGATGTAGCTTCCGACTAAAACAAAAATGCCTGCACATGTTCTTATTCCAAATAAAACATGGTGTTTTATGTGCATTACTAATCATGCTGATATGGATTTTACTTTAAAATTTCCAAATGACTTGTGTCCAGACAGTTAAATCAATAATTGTAAAGTTATAAAGCACATAGATGGCCCTAACACAAGTTTTATCACTATTTATTTATTTTAATTTATAAAACAAGTTGAATGCACCAATAGTGTGGCATATACCAGCGTGGCCTTGACGCTGCGCACACGCATATCGCGTTCAGATAACGCCAATCGCTACTCGCCTCTCTTCGGCACAAGCATACTCACATTCGCACTCGTAACGTCGCCGGTATAAACGGCCGAATAACTTTCCGGTGGAAAGTTGAATCGCGCTGGTGACATTTCTAATCACGATCACAGCACGCTTCTTAATAGTAGAAATGGCGCCTCGCGATCAAACAGCTCCGGTTAGATGGCAGGTCGGCGGCTGTAGCCGAATCGCGTATTCATCGTTCCTTATTGATCAGCCGTCAACGTTGCAGGCGCGCGACCGCGATGTGTACTACCGCACTAGGGCGCCGCCACGGCGCGGGTGCCGCGGCAGGGACGCGATCTTACTGACGCTCGTCCGGCGCCTAGGCGTACGCGGATTATATCACACATATAGCGATAATAACCAATCTAAACTTCCCTATAGCAAAAATCGTGTCATTAACACTGTCCGTATTGAACCATATGTTAAAAAACATACAATTCTGACACTGAATAGTTGATTTTAACAAGACGTGTATGTACTGACGTGAACGGTTAGACGTGGCCGGCCACCCCAAGTCTGTTGTCGTTATCACTATATTGTGACTACCTACATTATTTACGATACTTACACAATTGATATATGCATGTACATTTGTCCGGTTTTATTAACAATGGATAACTCACGCACTATAAATAAATCAAATTCAATATTCCGTGTAATTATACTTTTTATAAGGCATGATGTATGTATATAGCGGTATTAGTATATACCTATCTTAACAATTTTGAATAACATTTTGACTAGAATTTAATTTATAATTGTTCTTATATCATTAGAGAAAGAAGAGAAAGAAAAAAATTAAATAAATTAGTTAATTACAAACTAACAAAACGAAATTAAGGAGAGATTTTTATTTAAGCTTTATGTCGAAATTTTCCATGACGTCTTTCGGAAACGCAATATATTTTTTATTATTATTTAATACGATTATGTATGTACTTTATTACCATTAATGCCATAGTTCACTTTTATTATTATTTTTATAGACGTGTTTTTCCTTACAAACTACGCTATTTGCTGTGTTGCTACAACTTAACAGTTTCTTTTATAATAATTCTGATAACGTAACGAGTCTATCACATGGAACTTGACTATTTTCCTAAATTATTAAATTCGTAATTTCTCAAAAATAAATTGTGATTTGTTTTTATTTTATTAAAATGTATAATTACAAAACTCATATTTTTTTTGGTTCACGTGCTTATCTCGCATACAAAGGCAGACAGAAAGTACCTAGTGTCAAGGACACTCTGTACTTCGCTTTCCACCGAATTCGAGATATTGCGTGTTGAGTGGTGGAACTCAACGCCGCACTTTTGTGTTTACCAGAGCAAGGAAGTAAAAATAATTTAAATATAATCACTCCCCCGAGTGGGGATCGAACACACAACCGATCGCGTTTACAGTCAGACACTGTCACACTCCGCCACAATTGGCCTCTACTACAGTGAATATTGCTTATTTAACAATAACGCACAGCACCTAAAACAAAAGTAACTTTTGAATTAGGCATTATTCCTAGAATCAACACACATAACTTTTTTTTTATGATAAGATTTTTTCACTATATATACAAATAAATAGAATCGAATGTCTATTTATTATGTTAAAAAGATGACTTTTAACTAAATGCATATATATATATATATATATATATATATATATATATATATATATATATATATATATATATGCATATAACAAATTACCATTTTTTAGATTTTACCATTTTTTTTGTCTGTTTCTCTGTGTTTGTTCCTTATAATCTCTAAAAGGGTTGGACCGAGTGGGATTTTCACTGGCAGATGGCTAATGTAATGTAAGAAGTAGTTACATAAGTAATTTTTATTTTACAATAAATAAATAAAGATCTAAACATGTTAAATTCCACGCGGGCTAAGTTGTGGGAACAGCTCATAATAAAATATGTTTAAGCATTAATTACTGTCTTCTATGTACACTGCAAAACATATATATGTCTGAACATTGAATACGTTTATGATAAAATAATTAAGTGATGGTGAAATATAAAATGCTTATAGGCCTCAAATCATTTTGGAGTGTAATTGAAATAAAATTCATACGCCTGATGTATAAAGATAATACCCCAGCTAAACTCTAAGAAATGAGTCGACACATATATGCCTAGATTGGACATGGAAATAAAATGTAAAGATGAGGCTAGTTATTATATTAGTTAGTATATATATGTTGTTTACTGTTAGCTTAGATATACATATACATATACATATAAATTTTTTTTTGCTTCACGCTTTTATCCCGCGTAGCAAGGTAGACAGAAAGTACCTAGTGTCAAGACACTCCGTACTTCACTTTCCACCGAATTCAAGACATTGCGTGTTGAATGGTGGAACTCAACTCCGCTCTTAGTCTTTAACAGAGCGAGAAAGTGAAAATAAATTACATGTAATCACTCCTCCGAGTGGGGATCGAACCTGCAACCGATCGCGTCTAATGTCTGACGCTGTCCCACTGACCCACGCCTGTACACACACACACATATATATATATATATATATATATATATATATATGTATATATATATATATATATACATATATATATATATATATACGAAGCGAGGAAGTATTTAATAAGAAAAACAATATAATTTTGTTAAATAATTTATTGAAATTGGATTTACAATATTACTGGACAATTTTTAATTACACATTTACAATTATAAATAGGTATACTAAAACAAAAGCTAATTTTCAGACGAAATGAAATATTTGTTGACAACAACTAAGGAATAAAATATTAAAAAATATATTATTCCTTAGTTGTTGTCAACAAATATTTCATGTGTGGTCACGCCATGTAATTTTTTTTATAAAAAAATATTTGTATGAAAACTAGGTTTCCACTACAAAATTTGTTTATGAACTAGTAGTGTACTAATGTATTCTAATGTATGTGTCACAACAATTGCAAAAGTAAAAAGAAGTATAAATTTACTTTCTAATAAACATTTTAAATGCGCGAAACTTAATAAAATTGTTTCTAACGGATCAGTAATAGTCACAGATACATCACTGGTCAGACAGATACGCGTTAGTTCTGGCCGTTGTAAACAAATCAAAATATGAAATTCAAAATGCATTTAAAAAACAAAAAGAATTTTATTTCATATCAGGCAAAGAAAATTTGACTACAATATTTACGCTATTTTTTTTAATAAGAAATATATAATTAATACAATGTGCAGAAATTTTATTTAAACGCAATATATATAACCATCAAACTTAAACATCATATATTCATAAAACAATAAAATGCGTTAATTTACATTTGTCGATACTAAATTTTCTTTAACAACGGTAACAGGTAATGTTGTGTAACAAATTTAATTCAATGTTTCGAATTCGGCGAAAAGCGAAGAACGGATTGTCTTGACATTGGTAGTTTCTGTCTATCCTAGTAGGATAGACAGAAACTACCAATGCGGGATAAAAGTGTGAAGCTAATAGCCTCAAATTATACGAAAACAATAATAAATAGCAATCAGTAATAATAGCAATAAATTTCATTGCTTTGTTGAAATAAGAGGCGGAAGAACATAATTCCCTCTCGTAATCTTAATAAGTTCTTAACAGTAATCAGATCATGTCGCTTGTAATACAGTGTTAGTATAAGTGAGGAGTTCCAGAGCTCGCTGAGCGGCGACGTCCTGGCTGCGTTGTAGATGCTGACGCGCAGATTGCACGGCGGACACTATGCCCGCACTACGGAACACTAGTTTTGCCTGTTAAATGAAATAATAAGTAACGTCATTAAATTCGGGATAGTGGAATAGGCAAGTCAAACGATTATATTATTTAATTAATTAATGATTATGATATTAATAAAAATATAAAGATATATTACCCTATGGTTGTTTGCTGCTAAAGCCCAAACGGCGCGCGCCGCGGATACCACCTCTTTAGTAGTACCCGTTAAGAGACAACCCGACAAAAATTCGAGTAAATCCGCTGAAAAGGTTTTTACATTTTTAATACACTGTAATAATTTATTAAAGGTTTTCGACATTTTCCACGAAATTATTATTAATAAATTGTACTGATGTAGATACATATTTCGTAATTTTCCTATTCATTGTTACTTTTAAAATACGCAGCCTTTTAAAGTTAGCCTTTGTTTCTTTATTTATTTTTCTTTAACTAGTTTTATACACTATAGTGTTTCCCAATAGGGATGATAGGATTTTGATAGCTCACAGCCGCCATCTTGGTTGTTTAACATTTGACATTTGTATTGTTTTGTGTTCAGTAATTTTTGCCATTTAAACATGAACAAGTTCACGTTACCTCAACGTTTGGATATTGTCCAAATTTTCTATTAAAATTTGAAAAGTATCGTCTCTACTCAAAGAGCATTTCGTGCTAAATAGGGTCGTCATAGTGCACCGTCTGAGCTCGCTATACGTCGCATAATCCAAAAACTGGAAAGTGAATATTCTTTGCACTATAGTAGACCACCAACACGACAACGGACAGGCCGTAGTGAAGAAAATATTGCCGCCGTATTAGCCAGTGTTGAAGAAAATCAAAATGTTTCCGTTCCACGACGTGCACAAGAATTGGGCTTATCCAGAATGACAACCTGGCGAATTTTACGTATGGATGTTGGCCTATATCCATACAAGATTGTGTTGGCACAAGAACTCAAGCCAGCAGACCATCAATTACGTCGTGATTTTGCTGATTGGGCGCTTGAAATGGCCCGTACTTTTTCAAAAACGACGAAGGCCGTACTGTTACTGTCAATGGCAACCATTATCGTGACATGTTGAACGATTTTTTTTTCCTGCAGTGTATGTAATCGACGCAGACGACATTTATTTTCAACAAGATGGTGCAACATGCCACACTGCGACCGTCACAATGGATTTATTGCGTGATAAGTTTGGTGAGTCGGTTATTTCTCGCAACGGTCCTCACAATTGGCCACCAAGATCATGCGATTTAACACCCTTGGACAATTTTTTGTGGGGGTATGTTAAATCACAAGTGTGCGCCAATAAACCAGCTACCTATCAAATAAAGCCATTGAACACGAAATTCGAACATATATTACATGTTTTATTTCAAAACATATCGTTCTTATTGGGAAACACCATATTTCAGTTTTAAATATTATTAAATAAATTATCTAGCCTACCTACAATTAGCACATCTTGATTTTTGTCATACTCATTTTATGCAATGCTATACAGCGTAACATAAAAAAATCGGTTAAATGTTATCCTTAATTCCAAATAATTGTTCACATTAATGTAAGTTTTATAGAAAAAATAATTGTATATAATATCATAAAAGAACATGCGATACTAACGCGACTGCAGAAACACTAGCCGGTGGTGATGCGCGGCGTTAGCTACCGCTGGTAGGAGTGCGGCGGGCAACGGGCGCAACGCGGGCGCGCCCACCAGCGCGAGCACCGCCGCCGCGCCGTCACTACGCGCCGCCGCCGCGGTGCACAACCGCGCCCACTGTACACACACTGACCCTGATGTGGTGTCTGAGTAAGTGCCACGCGCGCGCATTTTACATATGCATGTTAGCACGTCGTTCTGTCAAACGTAATGATCATTAGAAAAATGGAAATATATTACACATAGAAGAAATATGACTTAAATAAAAAAATGAATTGATTTCATATAATATATTTTGATAGATCTTACTAATACTAGGAGACTTTTAATGAATAATACATAGCTTACCTAAAATTACCTATATAAAACTTCTTATAAAAATGCAATTTAATCAGCAAGCAAGCAGCAGCCGCAAGAGTGAGGAATCATATTATAACTCTACTAAGAAGTAAAAAGAAAAACAAATTACAATTGAATAAATTAGTAAACCTATATAATAGCGAAATAATACCTTAATGATAATATTTCTGCAATGATGGTTTGGGATGCAGTGTGTAAGCGCTCGTAGAGCGAGCGTAAGCGTAGTGGCAGGACGCGCTCGCGCCGCCTCTCGCCCCACTAACGCGCACACCTCGTTAAGAAGACTGCGCCCGCCCGTACAACAGCACATGCTAGCCCATGCTGCAATAAATACCATACTTGAAGTAGCAACAAAGTAAATGAATTTTTTAATAACTATTACTAATTTGTATGTAATTTGTATAATGTTAACTATAAACGCGATTGGTAGTGGGTTCGATTTCCATTTGGTGAAATGAGTTTATTTTTAAATTGATTTTTATTTCTAGCTGCTCTAGTAAGACAAAGTGCGGCGTTGGGTTCACCACTTTTGCCATCCACATGTGGAGTGGAAAGTCGTCCTTGGACGGAAAGCAATCTACGGAATCTTTCGACACTATTTTGTCTCTGACTAGCCTACTATGCGGGATAAAATGTGAAGATGTTTTTTTTTATTTAATAGAAAACATACCTTTAGGACAATCATTAGTTAAAGTAACTAGAAGGTTCATGAGTGCATCTCTCAATCGTTCATTCATCATACACCACGGCCATAATCTCGTTAATGATGGCGCTATGTCCTCTGCTATATGCGCCTTGGCGGCTGCACATTCAAACATTTGGCAAGTGATGATAGTAAGAATCCAATACAAAGTGTTTAAAGATGGCTCCTGAAAAACAAATAAAAAATCAATTATTTATTTATAGTTTTATATTAATTTTAAATAACGATTGTCTTATGTAAACGATTGTCTTATGTATATCTAATCGTGTTAACTATGTCATATTGTATTATGACATAGTTAACACGATTAGATATATTTTTCATAAAAAATCTTCTTTTTGTATATGTTACTATTCGCCTAACGTCATTTATACCTTAGCCGAAATTCGCAAACACGTCTTTTATCTTCACATATATTATCTGTTTTCATACATATAAATTTCTACAATAAAAATTTATATGCAATTCAAAAAGAAAAAAAAAATTTTGACAACAACTTATATTTAAATTGGCTAACGAGACACAAGCAATGATTATCATACATTGTACATTCATAATATATATTTTAAGCGTAGCGTTTGGCGCTCCGATATTTCTGACTACCCCGCAAGAGATAAAGCGTGAAACTAAATAAATATATTTGAATTATTTTTATTTCTCTGCTCTGGAAAAACCAAAACATAGCTTAGAGTTCTGCCATACAACACAAGTCAGCCGAATATTTTGAAGTGACAGATCTTGGTGGGTTCGTTGGAACACTTAAGATGTCTCTGATTAACCTGCTTTCTTAAAAAGATTATAAAAAAAACATAAAAAGCTCACATGATCAGCATTTCTTATAACATCAACGGGTTTCGCGTGCAACGACAGCGCGTCTCGCAGAGCGTGCAACTGCCGCAGCAACACGCGCGGCAGCCGCCGGTGCACGCAGTAGCGACGTGCACGTGCACTGCAAGCTAGCGTGCTGCATATGCACGTGCATACTAACGTCCATTTATCATCTGAATATCATTTTTATTAATATATAGACTTATGTCGTATAAACATGTTAGATTATTGAAATGAATATTGAAATGTTCTAGTTACTATTAAATATTGCTGATAAAAAAGATCCTAAACATAAAATCATAAACAAAAATTAATACAATGATTGTGGACCATTTTGTTTTTTTTATAAACAAACCAGGTTCCTCCAGCCAGCTATTGCTAATGGTGGAGAGACGTTAGAAACTATAAGATTCATACAAAGCAATAAATAATGTAATAAAATCAATAAAAATTATATAATTAAATATATTGAAGAAATAAATATAAACCTTGACTGCTGTGGACTAGATTGTTATCTGAATATTTCAGATAGATATTTATTAGTATTTTACAAAACTCCTCGATAATATATTCAGGTTGACAGTCCTCCCTCGCACTATCTCCGGCGCATAATACATCTTTATCTGATTGCGAGTACGGTGACGGTATATTATCGAGAAAATCTACAAGCCCTTCACGATTTGATGTTTCGATGCATTTTTTGTTTTTTGACGATAAAGATCTGACCAATTGTGTGATGCAATGCATTGAAGCTTCTTGTAATTCTATAAAAATATCAATATATAAAATTTTTCCATTCTTATTCGTTACAATTTTAATTAGTAATTAAATAAAAAAAAAATTTGAATATTTAAGGAATTTATTTAATATACATATAGACTTACCACCGTATTCATTGTGTAAAGCTTGAAGAAGCAAGTGGAATAACAAGTGATTTTTTTTCAGCTCCGACCATACAACGTCACTCGCCGAGCGCTCCGAAAGCAGCGCTGCTAAAAAGTTAAGCGCTTCCCCCAGCGCTAACATACATGCTTTTTCTTTTTCATCTAAAATAATTTAATTAGTTATTAATACCATATTAATTTATTAAATGCGATGGTACTAACAATACTTTACCGTTAAAATAAATAAAAAACGTAATTCGAAAGCATGGTACGACTATAGAAAGGCTAACGATAGTAAAGTTTAGAGTTTTATTGAACATAAAAATATATTAGATTTCTACTGTATATAAATTAAATAGAAAAGGGGGAAAACCATTTGACCATATACAAAATATATGACAAAAGATTAGTAAATACTAGAAATGGAAGGAAAGATAGTTAACATGTGAAAGGTAATATACTGTATTATATAACTTGATAATAAAGTAACTCTGACGTCATGTACAAGATAGAAAATTAAATTATTGGGTTCATTGTAGTATTTTTTTTCCTAATGAGAAAAAATCCCAAGTACTTCTTTGGAAATTCTAGTTATTGCACATTATTTGTACATATTAGAAGCCGAAGCGTGTATAGCGAAAGTGAGTTAATTAACTTACTTATATATACTACACATTTTGCAAGCAAAACGTGACAAATTTATGTCTGATAATATAATATATAATAAACCAAAATAAAAAAACTTGTCTAAGAATTAGATACCTTCTTCAAATGGTAGAAGTGTCACCAGCAAATTATAGAGACAATCTTTTGTGCTTGCTAGAGACGTTCGCACACATTTTTTGCTTGACGCTGTAGCGAGAGTACGACATGTCGAGTAACGCACGCGATAGATCTCTGAATCAGACCCCTGAGTCCAAAATACACATCTGTCCAAATAAGTCTAGTTAAATATCATGTATTAAGTTCTTTTTTAAATCCATGTATAAAAAATTGAACGCCGCAAATTGTAAGCTCTCTGATCACTAAGCCATGCGCTCTACATTCAGACGCGAAATTATTTTACGCTTGTTGCAACTTATTTTTATTGTTAGTATCTCTGTAGAGTTTTTAACAAATTTCTCGTACAGTAAAACATATTTTATTCATTCTTATTTTTTTATATCCTAAGTGTGGAATAACACTTTAAAAATAGTAAATATAATAAGTCCCCCCAAACAATTTAGATAATACTATTTAAGGTCAATAAGTATAGTATTAGTGACAAAATATCTGTAATATCCTCTAAACTACAAATCTATATTTACGAGTAATAACAATGACAACTTTTAAGGATTGCTACCGACAGAAATTTGAATACGCATTTAATTGTAAGAAACACAATAATAACATTATACGTCACTTACTTGAATAAGACTCTATAGAGACCTGCCTCATTCCACTGTTCCACGGGGGCGTTCTTGTATGTAGTTAAGTTATGCAAGACATCAGCTAACGATGCAATTAAAGTCGAAGTAGGCGGAGGTTTTTGAAATTGCAGAGAGGGAGTCAAATGCAATTCTCCACTTTTTTGTGCACGCACTTCCAGTTCTGCGCCACGTTCTAACATAGACAATGGCACATTGGGCTCTAGAAATATTAAGTTGTAAATAATTAAAAAACTAAACTCGACTGCGTATATAAGAAAACTATTAACTTATGAAAAAAGAAATACAGGCCCAATATAGAAAATGAAACAGAAGGAGTAATAGTCGGGCCCCATTTACATTTTATAGAGCTCCTTAGGAATCGCGTTTTCATTTAATAATAGATACCTAATTTATATTACCAGTAAACATATATTCGTAAAAATTTCAATATGGTTGGTATCATATTATATTTTTAATGCGCTTTTCCCTGTATATTTTGTTTGTTTGTATATAGTTTGGCCCACTTTAAACGGGCAGGTTCAATTCAAACTTTGTACCCTTATCAAGATCGTCGGTAGTATCAATTTTTTTTTCAGTTTTCAGAAAAATATAATAATAAATCGAACTAAATATAACAAAATCTTTAAAATTACGTAAAAAGCGTATTATGTATTATGAAAAAAATGTTTCGGTCTATATTAAGGATTATTTTTCAAATGTTAGTTTGGTGTACGTTAAGAGCGTGTTTTTTTTATTTTTTCAGACTATATTGATTAGTCAAATTACATAAAAGGGTATCAAACAATATAATTAAAAAATATTAGGTACTAATCAAACAATCCATCAAATTAAAAAAATCAACGTTCTTTCTTACCAATGTAGTTCTTATATTGTTTATCTTTACAGAATTCAACGAAAATGCTTAGGCATTCTTCCATAAAATCGCTTTCAGCTAGTGCTTGTAATAATTCAAGTTCTACAATCTGCAAAGAAACGAATCCAGTGATAAATCCAATATTTAAAAAAAATAGTGTCAATATATGTTAGATAAACATGTAGTCAAATATTTTAAATGAAACTATTTAACCGGATTAATCGCGTATATTTTGGTATTCGAAAATACATTTTTGGACACCTGACGCTTCGAACACTTTACAGTAGTCCGTGGTCACAGGTAGACATCTACCTACCTGTGACTACGGACTACTGTAAACTGCGATTAATCCGGTTAAATAGTTTCATTTAAAATGTATAAAAATCGCGAAAATCAAAGATCTTATTATGTAATCAAATAATATAAAATAAACTAATTTACTAATCACTTATGAATTTTATTTTAATAATGTTAATAAATAAACTGATTAAAAAGTTAATCAACAATACTACTCTTAAAATGTAACTACACAAAGAACTGAGTCCTTTGTAGGTAAATATTGAAAAGAAGAAACGAGTTTCATAATGAAATAAACTCACAAAACAAAGTAAATGTTTTATAAACACGACACAAAGGGAAATTCCGCTTCTTAAGTTCGTTCTTCTCAGTTTAAATATTTGCATTCATTATGTGGATAAGAATTGCATTTAAATGTTCATATTTATATATAAATGTGGGCTAATACAAGTTTAATATATAAATTAACTATTCCCCACGAGTTTGTTTGCGTAAACAGCCAAACAACAGTTTGTTTATCAAATTTTAGGTTTGTAAATTAAAATATGGGGTTTCCCAATAAGAACGATATGTTTTGAAATTGGAATAAAACATATAATATATGTTCGAATTTCGTGTTCAATGGCTTTATTTAATAGAAAATTTTATGCTATTTATGATTTAAAATATCGTTCAAATGACCGCCACGACTTTTTTTGCACTGATGAATGCGATCGGTCCAATTTTCGATGACTCGGTGCAGCATTTCGGCTGGTATGGCCGCTATAGTCGCTGGAATGTTGCGTTCAAGGTCTTGAATCGTAGCTGGTTTATTGGCGCACATTTGAGATTTAACATACCCCCACAAAAAATAGTCCAAGGGTGTTAAATCGCATGATCTTGGTGGCCAATTGTGAGGACCGTTGCGAGAAATAACCGACTCACCAAACTTATCACGCAGTAAATCCATTGTGACGGTCGCAGTGTGGCATGTTGCACCATCTTGTTGAAAATAAATGTCGTCCGCATCGATTTCATACACTTCAGGAAAAAAAATCGTTCAACATGTCACGATAATGGTTGCCATTGACAGTAACAGTACGGCCTTCGTCGTTTTTGAAAAAGTACGGGCCATTTCAAGCGCCCAATCAGCAAATTCACGACGTAATCGATGGTCTGCTGGCTTGAGTTCTTGTGCCAACACAATCTTGTATGGATGTAGGCCAAAATCCATACGTAAAATTCGCCAGGTTCTCATTCTGGATAAGCCCAATTCTTGTGCACGTCGTAGACGTTTTGATTTTCTTCGATACTGGCCGATACGGCGGCAATATTTTCTTCACTACGGCCTGTCCGTTGTCGTGTTGGGGGTCTACTATCGTGCAAAGATTATTTACTTTCCCGTTTTTAGATTATTCGACGTATAGCGAGCTCAGACGGTGCACCGTGACGACCATATTTAGCACGAAATACTCTTTGAGTAGAGACAAAACTTCTCGAATTTTCATCATCATCATCTTGCCACTTGAAAGAGCACTAGATCACCTTTATGCGACCATGTCACAAAATGTGTTCTTAGGAGGCGTCCACTAATAATAAATAAACTACCTTCATTACCATTTTTTCACTATTACTATTTCATATTTGTACGTAAAGTGATAGATAGGTACGTAGTGTGATATTTCGTTCATATCATATCAATTCCTAAAAGAATAAATATTACTTTTGTGGAAATACCAACCACCCAGTGACAAACTCATTTAGAGACATTGCATTAATACTGTTTTTTTATTAAATGATACCTCTGTACCTGCGAAGCATCATTTAAGCAATGAATATATAAAAACATTATAACATCTAAGATTTGTGACTACCTCTTCACATTTTGCTAAATGCATTCACACGAATGCATTTGTAGGACACGTTTTATATTTTTGCTTGTAATTTAAGTGATTGTGTGTATTACTACTATACTGAAAAGCGTCATGTTACAATAATAATATACGCGTATTATATTTTTAACCTATTGTGTACCACCGTTCCAAGCCACAACACAACGAAATCTCTCTACCTTTTCACACATGCATAAAATAAAACATAAAATTTGGTATTATGTTTATTACGTTACCGAAAAAACATTATTTTATAAGTGTCGTCTTAAATAGTACATGAATGACAAATCATACTTAAAATTATAATTTATAAAATATTTTCCTTACTATTAAAATATACTATGAGAATCTTTTGAATCTTATAATATTTTAATGTAACAGACAAACTTAAAATATTAGCAGATGCTGCCTGTGATAAATTTAATACATTATAAAATTACCAAAACCGGAACAACCGACCGCGTTTACAGTCAGACGCTGTCCTACTGCGCCACGACTGGCCTCTTGTATACATATATAATTGAATTACCGTTTTTTTATAAACTATTATATTTAAGAAATAACTAATACTGAAAATATAATTGTCACTAAAATCTAAAATTTTATTTGGTAATGTTACGTGTACATTTATGTGTACAGTTAAATCGACTCTATACGTCTAAATCTTAACCAAATGCTTCCTTTATTCTTTAACATGACACTTCTCGGATCGTATTGAATACTCGGAGTTGTTTTAGCACACGGTTCCAGTATAAAGTTTGATAATATTGTCGCCAGGCCAGCTCCTACTATTAATTGAGCGAAACGTGCACCTGAAAGAAAATGATTACAATATAATACTTAAAATATATATATGAAAAATAAATAATGTAATGCTGAAATTCAAGTGTATAAGTCATTTGACAAGCTGTCTTTTGTGATAAATTTCATTATTGACAATATACATTTGTGCCATTTTGCAACCTTTATCTATTGCGTTTGAAATATGCGCTATAAATTCTATTATTACTTTTACACTATTTATTGCTTTATTATAATATATTAGCAATGGCTTTTCATGGAACGAAGAGAATCTGGTTATTAGAAGTTTTTAGAAGAGGACCTATAATTTATTTTCTACTTTTTATAGATATTATTTCAGATACAAATATTGAGATCAATAATATTATAAATTCTTGTTGTAAATAAATCTGTTTATGAAACATTTTAATTTTAGTGAAGATATTAAGTTCTCAACAGTTTATATAAATTAGAGATTTCGTGAATTAAATGTCTACATCGATAATGGTACCTGTCAAAATTATCTTTCGTAATGATCTGTTTTCATAATAAGAAAAAGCTTAAACAATAGAAATAAAAAAATATATTTCTAAAAACACTTGAGCAAGTAGTAGCTCTTTTTTAATATTTTGTGACATTAACCTAAAGTTATATGCGGTTTATATTGGGATATACATGTCTAGTAGAAATATATTTTGACGTTTTAAAATGCCCTAGGTAAATTTCTTTGTAATACTGTTTTATAAATATGTACTCTACGTTTTCAAAATGCGTATTGAACGTAATTAAAATATTAATGTAGTCATTTCGTATACAATCGTATTGAAATGTAAGCAAATTATTCACTTTCACATTCTTTAGGCTTTGTTTAAATAACAACGAATACACTGAATGCGCTTTGAGTTAGAATACTAATTCACTCTAAGTATTTAAAAACTAAACAATACAATGATAAGACAACGTTATTTAATGATATGAATATAAGTAAAATTATGGATTTCATTAAGCATATATAGAATCAACAACTTACCCGGGCAACTCCTAGGACCATCGCCGAAAGCGACGAAGCCTGTAGGGTTCAAGTCATTTTTGAATCGTTCTGGGTCAAACTTTTCTGGATTTGGAAAATATTTATCGTCTCTTTGAATACAATGAATAGGTATGAGAAGAGCGTCTCGGACTTTCATGTCTAGATCCGTGCCAGATAAGGTGCAAGGCGCTGTACAAAGTCGAGTAGTTAGTGGTGTGGGTGGATGCAGTCTTAAAGTTTCCAAAATTGTTTGCGTCACTAAACGCATGTTGCACACTGCTTCGTAATTTAAACCGCCGTAACCTTGTAAGCACTCATTTATTTCTGTTCTCAAATTAGTTTGTAAGTTTTCGTTTTTAGCTAGTTCATACAAACAAAACGATAATGTAGTTGAGGATGTTTCTAGACCAGCTAACATAAATATGAATGAATTCGATATTATTAATTCATCAGTCATAGGAAATCTAGCATCATTATTTTGTACGTTTAGCAAGAGCTGGATAAAATCACAGCGTTGTTTGCCAGTGGTACGTCTCTCTGATAAAACTCGTTCAATAATATCAGTAAAGAAAATTTCAATGTCTGGTGAATAAGTTCTGAGATTTAAAAATTTAAATAATCTTGGAAAAAAGGTGCGACAATATCGTTTTAAAATCGTAGTTCTATCGGCTCTGAACATCTTCTTCGCCATTCTTAAAAATGGGGATTGAGCGTTCTTTAGCGAACCTGGATCCACTCCAAATGCGCAACTGCCTATAACATCAGTAGTAAAACGACATGTCAATTCTGGAACTTCTATGTCGACGATTGCCTCTCGCATTAAAGTAGCATTCAAAGTTTTCGCACAATCTGCAACTAGGGGAAACATAGCTTTCATTTTAGCCGAAGAAAATGTGGGTGTTACTATGTGTCTCATTTTTTGCCATTCTGTACCGCTCATGTTAGCCACATTTCGCAATAATGGTTCTCGTTTCGTATCCGTAGTTACCGAAGTACGGTCGCTAAAACTAGGAAAATCCTTTGATAGAACTGACTTCACTAATTCAATATCAAACAATAATAAAGCTGGTCTTCTAGCTTGAAATATGCCCATATACTTTTCATTTTTATATTGATCATACAGAAATTGCAGCATGTTCGTGTAACTTAGTCGCATGGTTAGAGATGCACCAAAGTTCCCAAAAATTGGGCATGGTTCCCTGTACGCAACGTTCCTATGGTACCAATATTTTCTTCCATTCGATGCATAGTGAAATATCGCAAGTAAACTTATCAATAACAACATAACTACAATTAAAATAAACGTAATTGACATTTTCTCTTTTTTTATATATTAATAATTAATTGCCGCATTCAATGACACAACACTATTATTTCATAATAATTCGTTTCGTGATACAAAAAGTAAACATTTGATGTGCGTGCCCGGTCGAACTAGCGGTAATACGCAGCGCTTGCGACAACCTCGGCCAGAAATCGAACGAACACTGACTAGTATCGCCAGAGAGCGTCAAGATAAGCTCTATGCGTAGTTTCAAGGTTATATATGTTGACGTACCGCGTTCGTGACTTGCATTTAGCATACACCCGCATGTCCACTCTAGGGCGTTTTTTACTACATATTGATCCGTATAAATATTAATAAAGTAATAACTGTATTGGATTTATAAAATTACTGTTTACGTTTATTATCGGTGCATTGTCTATATTGTCAATAAAAATAACAACGTCGCTGAGCCTATCTATGTAATATATTTCTACTTCTTTGCCTTAATCTAAACACGAAATTTGGATAGTATTCATAATAATATATGTGTTTTTGGAAAGCACCGCCAGCATGAAAGCTTTAAAGATCCTTCATATGAAATATCCATGTGAAAAAAGAGTATCTGTTGTGTCATCAGATTCAGATTATTCTTTGTAAACTTCATAAAGTATTTAACTTTATATAATACCCCTGTGTTTATTATTTGGTATGTTATAAAAAATCTAGAAATTTCAAGTTTTATTAGTAATTTAATAAACTATATAATAATTCAATTTTAAATTTTAACGACGGGCTTATTAAACATAAAACTGATTATCCACTGGTTTGAACTCATTTATAGTTTCTTCGATCACCTCATTTACCCACTATTCAAATAATATTGGTAAAGAACAAAAGCAAGTATTATTTATTGCAACTTATAAGTATCATGTCATCATAAATGTAATTCAGAAGCTTATGAATATTATATAATAGATTACATTATACATTAACATCATACATTGAGTACTATTTAATTTTCCAAATATTGTATACTATTAACAATGAATGCATAATAAACTTTAATAAATATATACGAACTGTCTTAAAAACCAGAAGACGTCTTGCTTTTTAACACTAATTATGCACATCCGGGGACTAAACCATGACATTAAAATTACATATCAATAGTGTTTTTTTTTTTCTCTTACTGTAGTTAATAGTTGTAATATGTTGTTTATATGTTGTTTAGTTAATAGTTGTATACGTGATGTTCGAAACCGTTTATTTTATAAACTTACTAGCATATAGACTTTTAAAGGCATTTGTGACATAAAAAATGAAAAAACTTATGTAACTTATTAATATTAAAACTGGTAAGTTTTATACACTTTGAAATAAACAAAAATATTTTGTTTATTTTTCACCTTTTCTCCAAACACTTTATGGTAGAACCAACTTTACAAAACCTAAGTGCTTGCTGTGCTAAAACCATACATAAAGGAGTAAATCAAATAGTGTATAGGTAAATGTTCGAAGTAAACAGTGGGTAATATTTTATATGAAGATGATTTTAAGATTGCTTGAGGAAAACAATTCCATAATAAATCATAAAAGACGACAAAACGATCGTATTTTTACGATCGTCCACGTTTACGATTCGATTGATTTTTTCCTTCGAAAAACCACTAACTATAACGTAGTTACATAATTCAAAATTCGAAATGTTATTTTAATTTTATAAATATTTGCATAATGTAGATTCACTTTCTTTCAGTTAAATATCATTAAAAAATCAGTCATGGCATTCAATAGAGCTGGTTAGATCTTTAGCGACACTGAATGCAAACTAAATCCTAAACCGTTGTATGGCTAGAATCTATGACTATGAAGGACTTTGATGAATAATTAACAAGTAATCACTTTATACTTCCTTATATTCTAAAGATTTTTTCATTATTTCATATTAAGCTAAATATAAAACATATTGAGGCCGTTCGTTGCGCAGTGGGACAGCGTCTGTAAACGCGATCGGTTGTGGGTTCGGTCCCCACTCAGAGGAATAATTATATTTAAGTTATTTTCACTTCCTCGCTCTGGTAAGACATAGTGCGGCGTTGAGTTCCACCACTCAACACGCAATGTCTTGAATTCAATGGAAAGGGGATTACAGAGTGACTTGACACTAGGTACTTTCTGTCTACCCACCCTGCTATGCGGGATAAAAGCGTGAAGCTAAAAAATAAAAAAAATATATTTAGCTTATTGTGAAATAACACAAGCCCATACTTTTTGTGCCGTGATATTTTTAGCAAACAAAGAGCTGATATCAATTATGGTTTCATTGCTAATATTTTTAATGACGCACCGTGCACTAAATAACACTATCCCGCCACACCAACGTTGGTGGTCCTCGATATTCCACGCACGTATTCATGCGGTTACTATAAATTATAGGTTAATGTGAACTTTATCTATACATGTATATTCGATTTATATATAATTGTTATACCATATACTTCAAATTGTATTTTTACTTACTAAGAAGTAAAATACTTAACAATAGGAGTTCATTAATTCTAATTTCACCACAGTATAAAAGACTTACTTGATTTTGAGGTGAGATTCGAGCTGTGGCAATGGTAAGCAAAGAGGCGGCTGCCGCTCTTACCACATTCGCTTCCCCGGCACGGAAAAAGCTCTCAAGCGCTAGGTGAGTTAATGATTCCTTGCCTACACCTAACAATAATTTAAGGTTATCAAACAAAGTGACAGCGACAGCAAAAAGGTTTTCTAGTGTATTTTTAAATATTTGCCTTTTATGTTATTATAAGCATAGTAGTTACTCAGGATAGTATTACTTCCTTAAAATAATTAAATTTTATAATGCTTAGAATGCAAAATAAAACCAAATATAACGAATATTGTAACCATATAAATCATAATGAATTAAAAATATACCCAGAATAGCGTGGCAAGATTTCCTTACATGGATTGATATATATGTACTACAAATAAAAGTTCTAGTAGTGGATTATTTTCTTACTTTGTAATAAATGTGGTATGAGCTGTGTGTAGTGCGCTAGAGCGGATACCACATGCAACGCCGCCGCTCGTAGCTCAGCCCGTTGCGAGCCGACGCAACGACTCACCGCGTCCATTACCCTTCCGCTCCACACCTCACTCCATCTCTTTTATAAACATAAAACCAATTTATGTAAATAGAGTTACAATATTTTTATCTGTATATAAAAGTTTTGCACTATTGACTTACTGACAAGGCATTTGGCATGTTGAAAGTTGCAATTGCTTGCAGTTGCAAAAAGAATGTATGTCTCGAATTCCTACGGGTACGAAAAATATACTAACGATATAGCGAGATACAGCCAGAAGTTACTGACTTTATAATAATTGCTAATAATATTAGAAAATATTAATGACAATTTATTAAATTCTTTATTGTGGTGTTTTATCTGGTTTTACATTACAATAACCAGTAAAGATGATATCCGATGTCAAAATCTGATATTTATACAAAGCAAAGTTATAATTAAATTTGCATAAATATACACGAAAAGAGACATTGCTACCAGAAAAAATGTATGTGTACATATTTATTGCATATTTTTACACAAATTTTTTGTATATTTTATCGCAAAATATAAAACTTATGACACAAGATAAATATAAATGACAAAATAAACGCTGAAGTGATACATTGTTTATCTTGATAAATTTTATCTTAAATATGTGCTCGTTTTTAATCAGCAATATGTTTACAAAATAATAATATACAAGACGAGATAGCATTTATGAAGTTCCTAGTTTCAGCTGCATGGCAGATTTCATTATTTATCGGATAAATGGCGTATATTTTCGAAAACCAAAATTCCCACCAGTTTCCATGGTCTTGTGTAAATTGTTCAAAAGGTCGGGTTTTTTTAAAAATATATTTTGTTATGTCGTTAGCGTTACGCTTTTATCCCGCGTATTATTTATATTATTTATATTTATAGCAGCGTAGACAAAAAATACCTAGTGTCAAGACACTCCGTACTTTGCTTTCCACCGAATTCGAGATATTGCATGTTGAGTGATGGAAACGTATTTTCGAATACCAAAATATACGCAATAAATCCCATTGGCAAAGTTTCATTTACAATTAGTAAAAATCGCAAAAACCTGAGATCTTATTACCTTTATTTTGTTTGTTGAGAGAGAGGAAGTGAAAATAATTTACTATAAGCACTCCCCCTAGTGGGGACCGAACTCACAACCGATCGCGTTTACAGTCGGTCTGTCACACTGCGCCAAGACCAGCCTCATTTTTTTTACATATATTATAATAACTTATCTTTGGTAGCTGTGTCTTATAATATAATTCAATTACTGCATTCGCTTTACATCAATAAATTTTGTTATTCATGTGCATAAGTTAACAAATAAAATATATTTGCGAAATCTATTTACGATAAGAATCAATCACGTAAGTCCCAAGAATGTTAAAGTGTGCTTTATCAAAATTTGTAGTCATAGCGTGTCGATCATAAATACCTCTAGAACCGATCACAACAAATGTATAATCGACTTAAATTACTTTTACAATATCCATACCTGCACGGGTATCGATTGCTCTTGTATACGTTGTAACAAAGCGAGCAATGTAAGCATTGCATCAAGCCTGCAAGCTTGGCCCTTGCGTCCGGCACCGGTCGCGCATCCATTCAAAGCATGTGTCATCACTCTTAAGCTTTGCAGCAACGTGTCCTGTGATATCTGGCAATACTTAGAATACACCGCGTATCTCACGCAGCGTATCAATTCATTAAGATATCCTGCAATATTCGTGCTATTATTAATATACAGCTCTTACATTTGTTATGATAGTTACAGTCATAGTAAATGTTGGCAAACCTATAAGTTTAAGACTTATTTCAAGTGATATTCATTGAGCAGTAATTTTTTAAATTAAATTGAAAACGTGTTTCCTTTTATAACGAGTCTGTCTAAATTAATAACCAATCAAAAGCAACGATATGTTGCTTCTGATTGTTTATTAATTTTTTCTCGCTTTAAAAGAAATATTTCCCTATACCTATATATAAAATAGGAATTGTTTTAAAAGACAATATTATTTGTAGTAATATTTATAATGAATTGATTTTTAGTTTTTATATTTGATAGTATAAGGAGTAAACCTTCACCTACATACATATTAATATTTGTATATTGTTGCAACGTGGAGAACAAATTAAACGAAGCCACCTATATAATTAACTGTGCAAAAATAATTTGTATTAATTACATTAGATAGATCCTATCAGTAATAATTATCATTTTACATTTGCATATAGTTGTTACAATTAACGATAGGATGCGGCTGTTTTGAAATCACTTGAAGTAAACATATGTTGTAAGTGTATAGTGAGTGAGTGATTTTCAATATAAAACACATACTTCAGCTTCCTGTAAAGTTATATGTATATTTTTTAGCTTCACGGTTGCATCCCGCATAGCAAGGTTGACAGGAAGTTCCTTAAGTCAAGACACTCTGTACTCCGCTTCCCGCCACTCTCTGGAGACATTGCGTGTTGAGTGGCGGAACTCAACGCCGCGCTTCATCTTACCAAAACGTGGGAACGAAAATAATTTAAAATATAATCAATCAACCAAGTGGCAATCGAGCCCACAACCGATCGCGTTTACAGTTTGGCACTGTTTTACCGTGCCACGATCGGCCTCTAATTAACAACACTAATAAACAAAACGTGTATAGAAAGAACCACAAAATTAAATAAGTAATTCTCAAAACTAAATTTTAATAACAGGCAATTATTTAGCTGGCATTAATAAAATACAGAATTAAACATATGAATTGCTTTGTCCTGAATGACTGACGCATGCACGCAACAGCACATTGAGCATATTTACGAAAATATAGTAAGTAATAGGGTGATGTAAAACCAATTGTAGTATAATTATAAATCTAACATATCTTGGCTGTCTACATCTCAATAGATAAACAATCTATTGAGATATTAAAAATTCAGATGAAATACAGAAAAGGAAATGCTATTTTTTTATATATATATATATATATATATATATATATATATATATATTTGTCCATTGTCATATAAAAATTCAAGAAGTCAGACTTCAAAAACATTTTAAAATCTTTGGAAATTTAGTTCCTTCGACTTGAACTCTAAGAAATGATTATTTTTAAAGTGCATTTCAAAGAAATTCAATTTTACCATTGATTTTTAGATGTAACATTTGGTAATTCTCAGTAAGTATAACAATTAAAGACAGCAATGGTGAAGTGTCCATGTAACACAACTTCCATCTGCTTATTTTTTATATTATATCATTTATAGAAAAAGAAGGCAAATGAGCAGAAGGCCCACCTGATGGTAGGTGGTCACCTTGGCTCATGGACATCTACAAAATTAGAGTTATAGATGCGTTGCCGGCTTTGTGATAAAAATGAAAGGAGGGAACACATCATCAGACATAATTTTGCGGATCATTTTGGTCATGATAGTGGTCGCGAGCCAGTCGGAGGATTAACCTCCTGCCACCAAATTACTGGTACTTGCCTTTTACGGGACGCTACCCATTGGAGGGAAATCGTATTCTACCCCGTCCCCCAACAGGGAAACCGTTACTGTTGTCTAGATAGATAATAATGTCTTGATGAATAATTTAAATTTATAAAAAATACAATTATTTAATAAGCTAAAAAAATTTAATCAGATCATTCAACATAATTTTAACGCAAAATCTTCATCGCTCATAAAATTTAAAAAATAATTTTTCCTAGGCTTTTAATATATATTTTAGACTTTAGCTTAACTTTATCAAAATATCACCCTAGCATTATCTTTGTTACTCAGTTATACATCCTGCGAAAACAAATCTAATATTTACTATACTCACCAAGCATATGAAAATTTTTCAAGTCTATTCTTTCCAAACATGTCAATAAAATTTTTAATAAACTCTCCATCTTGCTGCTAGTGTAATCTCTTCGATTCTCTACAAGTTTAATGCATCTTAGTACTATTTTGACTATATAAATACGTAATTGAGTCACTTCTACAACGTCGTTAGCAGTTTGTTGCTGGTATAGCCGATCTTTACTTAACAGAGATATTATTACCGCGTCATTTCCAATAAACGCTGATTGAATCCAGGACATTGTGTTATCTTAAAAGAAATGTTATTGCTTTAATTATATTTATTACGATTAAAAAAAGTATATGTTACTAATCAAAATTTATTTAAAATAAATGTAGTAGTAAGGCAAGACCGCCTACATGCTCATTAAACCCTCAGATACATGTTCATAACAAATATTGTAAGGGCGAGATAGACTGTAAAAGAAACAAAAAATACAAAAAATATAGATAAAAGTATCAAGATTTTACTTTACTATAAAAAAATAAGATTTAATTAAAAAATATAACTTACCATCTTTGGATGCACTATCCATGAAAACAATAATAAACTGCAACAATGAGATCAATAGAGTGGTGTCGCTGGACGAAGCCGGTGGTGCGGTCAAGAATCTTCTTGTAAGGTGCCAAGGCAAACCTTCCAACTCTTTGTCACTCGATGGTAGATATTGAATTAGATGTACATAACTATAACAATAAGTGTTAATAAACAAAATATTCTAGTTTAATAATATTCTCATTAAATATAAAGATGTAAAAATTTATATTTGTTTTCTCTGTTCTTTATTTAATGGCGCAGCCATGATAACACAATATATTTATTTAACTAATTTAAAAATTTAACTAACTTGTCTATGCAATAATCAAGAGATAAAATCTTAGTACGCCTTTTTAAAAACTGGACGTGGACGGAGAATAATGAATTTTGGCATTTAATACATATGAAACATATCATTTATAAAACAAATATAACTCAGATTACCACGTATTTATTAATTTACGAAAAACGACGTCTATTAAAGAATAACAATGCAACGAAAACCGTTAAATTAAATTTCTTACATTTAGCTCTTCTTTCAAATATGGATATAAAATATGTACCATTCCAGTAGATTCAATGCATCATACACCTGTGTGTGTGAAGTTGCATTCTCCAGAGCCAATAGCAAGTTAGTACAGGTGTGTCGCAAGTTGGCTGCTCGTAACAGGGCAAGGTCGCGGGAGGAAGGCGGAGGCGCGTGACTAGACGAGGGGGATGCAAGCTTCCCACCACTGTGGATCCACCACCAACGTACTCGTATAGCAGAACGCCACGTATCCTCAGAAAGCAACCATTCTATATAATATAAATAAGAAACATTACTTTTTTTCTGTAAATATGTTACATTTTTACAGGTTAGGGAAAGAAAACCTAGCAAAGTACTCGTAGGTAAAAGGAGCATTTGGTTATCTAATTGTGCAAATATATATGACCAACGTAAATTTCTGGAGTATCTCAGTCACTTGACTATATCCATCAAGTTCAGGTCAGCAAAGACATTTAATCATAATAAATAACAAGAGGCCATCGACTTGCAATGGGACACTGTCTGACTATAAACGCGATTGGTTGTGGACTCGATTGACACTCGACAGAATAATTCAAATTCCACTCTGATTCGCCACTGAATTTCCAATGTCTCGATTACGATCGGAAAACGGATAACGTAGACTAGTCAGCGATAATCGTGCGCCCAACATTAGGTTATCTCTGACTACCAAGTTATACGGGATGAGCGCGAATAACTTAGTCAATTACTTTGTCAACCTTTATATGAATAATGTCAACATACTCGTTTAGATGACCATTTTTAACAAAGGATCAGTTCAGTTGTTTATTGATATTATTTCACATTTCATACTAGCTTCTTCTGGATTGTGAAAAAAATATTACCAAAATTCTAGAAAAGGACGATAAATATGTATTTACCTACAGAAGAATGTTCACAGTTAGGACTAGTTGTCCAGTAGCTGTTAGCAACAAACGGTAAGCAAGTCCTTTGAGTAACATTCGCCGGTAATGCGGCGATTTTTCGACGCGAGGAATCCAGCTCTTGTAGAGCAAATCCTGCCCATACAACTAGTGCTAGAACTTGCGCCGACATTAGTACACAATCGTCGTTCGCTGGGAAAATCAGTATCACTGGAAGAAAATATTTTAATATTAATTTCCGTATTATTTAAAATATTTTATAATATAATAGTTATTTGCCAATAAAAGTTATGTGCCAATATTTTTTTATTAAATCTTAGATCGTATTACGTTATTATAACAATAATTTTTCAAATGATATTTTATCTCTTACTTTATTTTGTTTTACCCCATAACACAAATATTTAGTAAATATGAATGATTTTTAGTAAATATGAATATTAGCTTATCGTTATTTAAACATACCACAGCTAAGTTAATTTAGTTATAGTTATCAGGTCACTTTTTTCTTACCTCTTATTAAAAGTAAGGGAAAATCGGGTATTTTTGCTAAAGTATGCCTACTTTTGAAACATACACTGTTCAATATTGATGCACAACTGATGGCGCATTCAGGAAATGCAAGGTAATCGTCCACCATCAAAGACAATCTGCAATAATAATAAAAATATAATATACTTTTAGTTGAAACATACTATGAAACAATGTAAAGCTTTAGTAGTTAATTTTAGTTTTTTTTTGCAATAAAAAGAAAATAATGATAATGCCAATTTTTAATTACTTTAATAATTACTCTGATTTGTCTGTGAAATAAAAAAATCCTATTCGTGGCAAGGACACCCGATTCATATTACGAATACATATTGAATTGTCATCAGCAACGGAACCAAATGCTTGACAAAATAGGATATATATATACATATTCTTACAAAGATAGACTGAACTAGACACAGGCAAATATGAGTACTAGACAAACATAACTTATATGCGTAACATTATTATAAAATAAATAAAATCATCATATTTACCTTAATAAAGAAATTATAAGGTTAACGCCATCATTTTGTATAAATGTATCATGTAACTCTTGTTGTCTAACCATAACAGCCAGCTGTTGCAAAGTGCTCCGCCGTAAAGATGCCTCTAAAGCAGGTCTGCTAGAGTTTAGCCCTTTGTATTCTAGAGTTTCTTCATCAATAATTAGATCCTGTTTTAATACCTCTATAGTCTGAATTAGTCCGGATGTCTGTAATATATATGTATAATAATGAAACGTTAAATACAATGTAAATAAAAAGGCAGTTTAAATATGGTTATTTTTAAGACAGTCTTCTTTTACTGGTATGAAACTAAATATTATAATTGTAGTTAGCAAATATAGTCAAATATTGACTATTTTTGCTACTTATCTTCATATAAGTCTCCACATACTAAATAGTAGTAACAAGAGATCTATCGAAATTGCAAAAACAAATTTTAAAAGATGGGCTAGAAATATTGTACCATATGTTTAAAGCTGAGAAGTGCATAATTTACGCCACATTTTAACCACAGTGACTAGCTATTACTTCGAAATTATAAATATTTTCCTGAGCGGGATTTGAACCCTTTAACTTGAAATACTTCGGGGTTTTTTATTGTATAATATGTATTAGCACAATATGTAGTACCTGTGGATTTTTTGATGGGGAACTAGACTGCTCAATATTAAAGTCTTGTGGCTTGATACGTCGCAGCGCGTTCATAATAACGTCAGCACGCAAAACTTCTCGAGGCGGTAAATATTTGTTGTCATCTATGAAAACACATATGTAGCTAAATACTAGTTTACTACTAATCTCAAACTTTATCAAAATTACTCCATTTGATAAATACTCCATATGATAATATAATGTCTTATTACTTAAAATAAATTAAATATTGCTATATTTGCTGAAAAATAAAATTCCAGGATTTTTAAATTGTACATTTGTAACGCAGATATGAGTATTTGGTGTTAAGCCTAAGAAGTCACTTCAAATTCGTTGCAAGGTACTTTTTGTGTGTAATATTGGTGCACCCATATTACACACAAAAACTACCTCATATCAAGTAGGAAGAAATAGACTCGGTTCTCCATTCTGTTCTAAACTATGCTTGTA
Organism: Dryadula phaetusa; assembly: GCA_032432895.1. Classification (NCBI taxonomy): domain Eukaryota; kingdom Metazoa; phylum Arthropoda; class Insecta; order Lepidoptera; family Nymphalidae; genus Dryadula; species Dryadula phaetusa. The sequence continues at coordinate 1,577,798 of JAOYRS010000027.1, forward strand.
TGTAAAATAAATAACATTTAAAACATTATAACAGAAATAAAAATGTGTAACAATACCTAATAAACGGAAAATTGAATGTGTAGCGTCTAACTGGACTGGAGCACAATTTACAAACATCAAACGAGTAAGACCAGCGATCCTTTCCGCTTTAGAAACGCCCATACACTCTACTATGTCTGCTTCCAGTGACTTGCAAACCGCTTTCCCTAAAAAAATATTGAAAAGCATGAATTGAATTTATTTAAATACTTTATTATATATAAAACAGAAATTTATTATTAATCTAATAACATCCAGAAGTTAAAAATCACTAATAACTTTGACTCAATGTCATTCCCAGATCAGATGAATTTATGTGATACAATATTAAACCGATTTGATAGACTATTTATTATTAAACTCAAATTAATAAATAACAGTAGTTCGAGATTCGAGGTCAGGATTATATAAATCCTAAAATAATTCTGCAACAATTACCTTAAAATCCTTATTTAGCAGCATGAAATAAAAATAAAACCATACAAGTGAATCTGATAAAATGCTAGAAACAAAAAATAAAAAGATTCTTTAAATTTATAACCTGTGAATATTTTTTCATAATAACTTAAGAATTAAGTGACACTAGATACAAATACATAGATAACACACTCAAAATGTACATTATTAATAATCACCCAATTCAGTATCGTGATCCGCATATACGTGAAGTAACGGCAGCACCGGCAGCAAACTGGCCAGCAGCCTCCACCAGACACTGTCACTTAAAATCATTCTTCCTCGTAATAAGTATAACATTATTTCACTTGCATGATACTGCACCTAAAATAAAATAATTACCGTTGCTGTTTTCATATTCTTAAAATGAAAGATTCACGAATGTTATTTATTAACCGAGTAGTATTTTACTTAACGTAGTATTTTACTTATCATAACTCAATCACATAATTTTTCCTACATAAATAAAATAATAATAAAAGGAATATTTCGCAGAAATATCAGTACACTAAAAATCTTAGTAATAGTGATTTTCAAAACATGTTATTTTACTCAATAACACTTGACTAATTGTCGTTTACTTAGAAAATACTCATAAATATTATTATGACAATTTATTGTGTCAATAGTTTGTATAATTGTACATATGAATCAAAGAAAAAAATACCTCTTTTTGAGTAGAAGACAATCCATGACAACAAATCTCAGAAAGAATTCCAACGTCGCAAATTATACTTAAGCATTTTTCATTTTCAGCCTGATTTATATCATCACCCAAAAATGTTATTTTAACCATGTCAGCCAGTATTTTATAGAAAGTCTCTTTCACCCAGGGTACACTGTGAGCCATTAAAGTTAAAGCAGTACTACGAGCTATGGACCAGTTTGCATCATTCATTTTAAAATCTTTTAATTTTTTTAACAAAACTACTCCCACATCTTTAACTAAGGTTTCACTTAAATTTATATGTAACATCGGAAGAGCGTTTTTCATGCAATTCAGTATAAGCTCAGCTTGGCTTGTGTCTTTTATTTTCAAAAACTGCTTTTCCTGATCCATGCTCTCAAATATTTTATTTAGTTCCATGTACCTACTTTTATATTCTTTATCGACCGATGACTTTGCGTTCTGTGAAAAAATTGTAAAGTGTATTGTAAAAACATAATTTTCAAACAGTGTATACTAACCTATCTAAAAAAATTGTAAGTATTATATAAAAAGCATTGATAAAATCAGCATTTACAGTCTTTTATGTGGAAGTACTATACACTATACTATAAACAAAATAGTGAACCCAACTATAACTTGAATACTTTTTACAACGCCCATTTTAGAATACCTCTCAAACCCTTATTGAAATTAATACATTTGTTGCTTTAATTATTTAATGTAGATAAACTTGACATTTTACACTAAGTAATTTAGCCAAATAGTTTGAAAGTTATTAGGATATGATTTTGAGTTGAGCGCCACAAAGGTGTTAGTCTTTAGAGGGTCACGCGAGTGGGCGAGACGAACGCGGGTATACGCTAATCTCTATTAATGTTACTATTTACTCTTTTACGCACAAACATGGATTTGGATGAAAATACAGTTATATAAGTCATCAAAATAACATAAAGGCTTTTAACAACTTCTAACGTAAGGTTTATAATCATTTGAAATTCGTCATTAAGTAACGATAAATATTAAGTACCAAGATACTTTTTTGAAAAAACGTACAAAAATTTGAACGCACTACTACCATATACGTTTTTCAAAAATGTTTTGTAATCCTTTAAAAATAGTAAATATTAAAATAAAATAGCAATCTCTCTTGTTAAACGATTATTTCTTAATAATCTTTAAGTAGTAGAAATTTGTAAAATTCTCTTTACAGAGATGCTAAAACATAAATAAGTTGTAACAAAACTTATAAGAATTTCAACGCAGTCGGTACCAAAACGCGTGGCTCAGAACAGAACGGCGGTCAGAACGCTTGGACAGTATCCAGGAGGCGCGGGTTCGAATCTCGCTGGCTTAAAATTGTTATATGTTTTCTCGAAAATGTTTTCAAATGCTGAGTGAGGAATAACAATTAAAAAATAGTAAATACTAAGATACTTTTTATCAATACACCATGCAGGCGAAGCCGCGAGCGGAGTCAAGTACTTAATATTTCGACGCTATCAATAGTTGGTATGTCTTGAGAGTGTGATTGAGAATTTAAGTGTCGAATGGCACAACTAAATGTTATGCTTTTTTATATTTATAAAATAGGTATGTCCATGGCTGACCATTAACACTTTGTAACGACAGACAGTTACCACCTCACCAAAATTGCCAATATCGTCATATGTAATGTGTCTATATAAAAATGACTTACATACAAAACAAAAGAAATCTTTTTGCTTATTTCAGGGTACATTATTTCTAAAGCTGGATCAATATGAGCAGCTTGTAACGCTGCAACTAGCGATGTTGGCGGTAAAGCAGACTCCTTGGCCCAGTTTAATAATTTTTCACCACACGCCACTAGTCGAAGCCATGCTACTCTATGATGTATACGTTCAGGTTCCTGAGTAAATGACGTCCTGAAATAAATCTTGTAAATTGGTGGCATAGCTCATGTTTTTTTTTCTTAAGAAAGAACAATAATAATCAACTAATAACGTAAAATATTAGTAATATTGTAGATGCTTTTAATATTTTGATTTATACAAACCGATTCTTAGCTACGTAAAAGTATCAAGTGAAGTCTATTTAATTAATAGTAATTCAAGCATATGATTAAAATATATACGTTTTTTCTAATGATTTGTTTTAAGCGCCATAATCTAAAGAACAAAACTGAACTATATAATAATACTATACAATACATATAATACATATTTTTTATTACAAATCTAGTATCTAAATAATAAAAGTTAATTTAATGTTATTGCATACTGACCTATATTTCATTATAAGTTCACCCAACATGCGCATGAGCACACAAGACTTGTGAGCGACATCCCTGTGAGTTTTAGTAGTATGGTCTACAGACCAAAATTGTTCAGTAACACAGTATAAAAGCAGAGTAATGAGATTTTCAATCATACTTAGACATATATTTAACTCTTTCTGCAATGATAAACAACCGTAGTATCAATAAAATTAATATTTCATGCAATTAAAGTGCTTCACTATTATGTAACAGAAAATTTATAATTAAGACAGCCAGTTTTCTACTTAAACAAATATATTGCAATAAAAGTACTTTTAAAAATATGTGTAATATTATATTCTATTGGTTCCGTTACTCCAATAATATACTAGATATTATTGGAGTAACGTAATATTAAGTGTTTTTAAGCAAAGATTAATGTATGAACAATAGTTTTTAACAGAAGCTGGAATTAAAACGTTACTGCTTAAGATTAGCATTTAGTTTCGTAGCATTTCAAATTTTTTTGTTTAAATTCACTGTAATAGCAGTTGTATTACATATGTATTAAATAAGTCTAACGTACAATTTTTCACTAAACATAGCAATATAAATATAATATTGTATAATATAATATTGTTTAAAGACAATATGGTATGTGAAGAATCAGAAAGCAAATGAAATAATCGTTTAGTGATGAAGAAGACTTTGAATTGCAAAATTAGGGTTTAGACCCAGAATCTGAAGATGAGCTCGGAGTCGATGCTAAATAACGTTTTGCTGATTTAAACAGCGACTACGATATAGATTTCAAAGCTATCCCAATCTAGAAAGTTATGGTAAAACTAGCAAAAGCTTCACAAGCAATAATGGGTAAAATGGGGCGCATAGAAGCAGTATTGGTTAATGAGCAGAAATTTTATAATTCCTTGTTGCAAGATATATAGCGTTATTTACTGTGTCAACGAGTTATGATTTATACTAACAAGAACATACTTTTATGATCATCCAGGGATCGCAACAAAATACACATTGAGATGATTAATCTGAATAAGTGTACGGTTGAAAGCTTTCCCATGTAACGAGAAGATGTTCAATTTGCTTTTACATTTGAAATGTGTCATACGCATACCACATACCGATTTATTATGTGTCTTCAAAAAATATTTACCATATCGTAGACATCATTTTCATTGACGACATCAATTATCACCACATTTCGAGTCATAATAGTAACAACAATTTGTGCTGTGTCTAATGCATAGAGAGGTGCAGGTAGCTGACGTAATGGTACAAGAGTGTCTTCTTGTTGTAAAGTAGATACGCTTACGAACTGCTGTAGTTCTATATTTATATTGTCCTCACAGTCTTTGTAATCATCTAAAAGCTAAAGCAAAATTTCATACAAATATTGTCCATAAATTGATAGTAAATATGAAGAAAAGGTTTATAAATTCGTTTTGGAGTAGAGATCAAAAACAAGATTAAAATATAATAGAAACCTCATGTGATTGTGACACCAAGTCTGTTGAAAATAATGAATAGAATCGTGAACATAATGCTCGAGTTATACATAACAGTGCATGTAATGCTTCCACTGGATGTCCACCGCATTGACCATCAGAAATAGCCAATAATATCTGTAAAAAAAAAATATTTTTATTTTAAAAGAAAATCTAAATAGAAAGATTAAAACACAACAAACATTTATAATCAATAGTCTTTGATTTTGATTCTTGAATCTAGATGGTAGGTGCTAGTAAAATATATTTAAATGAAAATTTATTATTTCTTAAGAATAATATTTAAGCATCCTTAACACTAAACCTACTAGTCAATTTTCTTGAAAATCAATTTCATCATTTTACGAATGACTTTTTTTACTGAGAAAAAAATGTTGTCTGCTTTTACTATAATTTTACTAATTTAAAATGACTTAAAGAAAATATTGTATTACTTATGTATTAAATAAGTATAACGTACGATTTTTCACTAAACATAGCAATATAAATATGAAATTTAAAAGGTAGGTCATATCACTCAATTTGGTAGGAATAGTAATGTGTGAGGCATTGGTAGGTTTAGTGTTAAGAGCAGGACTACTGCTGCTGCTACTTTTAACAGACCTAAGATAGTATTTTTTTTAGCTTCACCCTTTTTATCTAGCATAGCAAGGTAGACAGAAAGTACTTAGGGTCAAGACACTCCGTATACCGCGCTCCGCCGAATTCAAAACATTACATCTTGAGTGGTGGAACTCAAGGCCACACTTCGTATTTTACCAGGGCGAGGAATAATTCAAATATAATCACACCCCCGAGTGGGGTTTGAACCCACCACCGATCACGTTTACAGTCAGACGCTGTCCTACTGTGCCACGACCGGCCTCAGTATATCAAATAACAAAAGTTTCTTCCTGTCTGTGAAAATTAATAGTACTTAAATGTTTTGATAATAAATATTTTACATGATAAAAATCATTCATGCATTCTTATGAGTAAGTGTTAATTACGATATTTGTTTAAAATATGATCACAATTAATTATTATACATAATAACAGTGTCAACGGGGTCAACGATGGATGACTTGCGCTCAGTGACCTCTGCCAACCTTACATAACATCAATAGTTGTGTAAGGCTGCAACATTCCATCCGCCGCGAGCACCAGGGCGTACCATGCTAAGGCGTCCCCTCGAGGCGACACGCACCAGTGCGTCTCCGCTGGTGTGAAAAGTGGCGACGAATGCGGCGTTGGGGACCGCCACCCAGCACGCTATGACCGTAACGGCGGGAAGTGGAGAACGGAGCTACAAATAGCTACGTGGAATGTAAGAGAAGGGATGCAACAGAAGATGAATGAACTATTAGATGTGATGAATGAAAGAGATGTTGTTTGTGTGACTGAGACCAAAAGAAAGGGGAATAGCATGGCCGATTTGCCGGGCAACCGAGTCGCCTTCTGGGCGGGAGTTCCAGAAAGTGAACGAGGATGTCAAGGTGTAGGTGTGTTATTGTCCTCTCGATTGGTGAGTGCAATGGTAGAATATAAGTCGATCAACCCAACTCAATTAAATTCTTGTTAGTGGCGTATGCGTCGGTATCTTCAGCACTATCAAGTGAACTAGAGGAGTTCTGGGAGAGTGTCAGGGAAGTTCTAGATAGTGTAAGAGGGAATGAAAAACTAATATAGTATGTGGTGATTTGAATGGATGGGTCGGAACCACACGACATGGTTACGAACGCGTAGTAGGGAAGTATGGTGATAAGAGAGTAAATGAGGCTGGTAAGCTCATATTGGAATTATGTAAGGAAAAAGATTTGTTTGTGGCAAACACTATGTTTGACCAAAAACAAATTCACATGTACACGTGGGAACGGATGGAAGAGAAAAGCATGATTGTATTCGTAACCAAGTTATGGACACGCGTGTGTTTAGGGGTGCCGACTTGGAAACAGATTACTATCTAGTAGTTGCTAGAATAAGGGGTCTAGAAGCTGGAAGCTTCAAGTTCCACCGATTAGAGAGGAATATGAAGAAAAGGTTTCCAAGAAGCTAGACAGCTGCGAAATAGGTACTGAAAGTGTTGAAGTATGCTGGCAGAATCTTAGGAATTGTATGATTGAAGCTGCAACTGAGGTATGTGGCATTGGGAAAAGAGGCTTTAGTAAAAAGCGCGATGAATGGTGGGATGATGAAGTGAAAGAGGCAGTGGAAAGAAAGAAGAAAGCATGGCAGGACTATAAAGCCTCGAGTAAGAATAAAAGTATGAGAGAGATTAATAAGAAAGAATATAAGTTGCAAAAGTACCTAACGAAAGCACTGATAAAGATGAAGCGTGAAAAGTCAGAGCGTGAAAGAGATGACAGATTGACAAACAATTTCTGAGAAAACACGAAGCTTTTCTGGCGAGAAGTTAGTGATTCTCAGCGTTGTACGCCATCCTGTAAAATGAATGGGGTGCTTTCCGAGGATGGTGAAATACTTACGAAAAGAACACACGTTTTGTAACGACGGGCGGAATTCTATAAGATGTATGAATGTGATGACGCCTCTGTCTCGAGCGACAGCCATATGCTAAGTCTTGATGTAGCAGATGGCGAAATCGGTATAAAAGATGTAAAGAATGTTATACGAAGTCTGAAACGTGGTAAGGCAGCGGGAGCAGATGGAGTTACTGCAGAGATGATCAAATATCACTATATTTGATCCGCGCATCTTGGACCTGTTCTTTTCTCTATGCAATTTATGCTGGAAAAAGAGAGATGTCCCGGATGATTGGCAAGGCGCAGTTATCGTGCCTTTGTATAAAAGCAAAGGTTCACAGATAAGACTGTGTAAGCTATAGGGCTATCACTTTGATTAGCTTGGGCAGTAAAATTTATGCTAAAATTCTAGCGAGAAGAATGCAAGAGAGATCCGAAAAGCTTTTATGGGAGGCCCAAGGCAGATTTCGACCTGGAAGAGAAGAAGTTATGGGAGATACTGCCCCGGTACAATGTGAGCGGACCCTTGTTGCAGGCTGTAAAATCTCTTTATCGAGATCACTCAGCCTGTGTACGAGGAGCTGACATGTCACCTCAGTTTGATATTCAATCGGGTGTCAAACAGGGCTGCGCCACGTCAGCTTGGCTATTCAATTTGTATTTGGATAGTTGTCTCCAAGGAGTGAAAGATAGTGGCATAGGAGTAAAAGTTGGTGATTTGACAGTAAACTGTCTGTTGTACGCAGATGATGCAGTGCTAATTACAACATCAGAATGCGAGTTACAGCCATTGGTCACCACTCTGAAAGAAGGGTGTGAAAGTAATGGTCTAAACCTGAATGCGAGTAAAACTAAGATTCTTGTATATGAAAGAGACGAAGAAAGATCGGAATGCAAGATTATGGTAGATAGATATTAGAACAAGTGAATGAAGTGATATATCTGGGAAGTATGTTTAGTAGAGATGGAAGATACGAAATGGATGTAGAAAGGCGTATTGCTGCCAGTAAAAGGATTAACGGTGCTCTTGCTGCATTGATGCGACGGCAAAACGTCAGCGTATCTGCACGTGTTGCCGTTCACAATGCAGTACTGATACCGACGTTGTTATACGGCGTGAATCGTGGGTGTATCAAAAGAAGAATGAAAGAAAGATGAATGCAGTAGAGATAAGATCTCTTCGTCGGATACGCAGAATGGCAGGTGTAAGCTTGAATGTCACAGGAAGAATAAAGAAGAACATGCTCAGGTGGTTTGGGCACGTGGAAAGAATGAGTGATGAAAGAATGGTAAGAAAGATTTATGAAGCCAAGTTGAGGGGTACGAGAGCTCGGGGGAGACCTCGGTTGATCTTCGAAAACACTGTATCGAAGATACTGGAGGAAGGTCACGTACAAAGTATGAAGACCCACGAAGGGGATGCATGAAGAGGATAATGACTGTGGACGAGGCGATAAAGGCGTATGCAGGGACCGTAGAATTTGGCGCTCAAAAAAATAACAGTGTTCCTTTGTGGATCAATTACAACAAAATAATCCTATTTTGTGGAGGTAATGGATATACAGTATATAGTAGACAAAGAAAGATAGTAATAATAGATACTACCAACCTTAATAATAGTAGGTCTATTTAAAAACATTTCAGCAGGAAAATCTTTCAGAAATACATCCTGTATAAACCTGCAACACCTTCTGGTAGACTTCAAGATCTTTAGAGAGTCACTTATTAGTAAAACTGTTTTCAAATCTGATGAACTTAGATGAACCCATGGATATAAGAAGATTACAATGCCATCTGTAGCTAAACTGAAAATTATAAATTAAGGTATTTAAGAAACCAAATATTATATTTTAAATAACCTGAAGTGATGTCTCAGTGATTCAATATAAAAAAAAATTATACAGTCCTTGCATCAATGTAAATTTATTTAGTTTTGGTAATTTGTGTACATGCTAAATTCTTTATATGTTAGATATAATGGATCCTGTTGCTGGTACCATTTAAATAATAGTCAGTAAACTAAGAGACGATTTAAGCTCAGAAGAATGTAAATTAAGCAATAAAGATTTTTATTTAAATTTATCAATGTTCTGTTTATGAAAATGTTTGTTTAGCCTCAAGATCTCAATTTTGCAAAACAAATATTATACTAAATGCACAGTATTCTAGAAAATACAGTAAAATATTTTTTACTTCATGATTAAAATCATCATAACTATTGATAGGTTTTCTACTTACAAATTGCTTATATTTTCATCTTTACATTTAGTTGTACAAGTTTGTTCAGATAACACCTTACTTTCATTTATTAAATTATAATAATTACTTGATCCCATTGTGGTAGAACTGAAAATAAAAGTGTGTTGTTTCTCTTATAAACTCAAAATCAACACCAAAACATTCTTTATTCAAGTAGGCTGTTTACAAGCACTTTCGAATCATCAATCAACACAAGTGTCAGTATTGTCTATACTACACAATGCTTCCACCAGCTCGGAAGGCAGTTTCACTGAGAAGAGTTTTACAATAAATTCGTGACAATAATTAGCTTCCTGATTGAGTATAAAGTGCATTTAATTCCACAAATATATATAATATCAATATAATATTTATTAATAGAAAAATATACTTTCTTCAATAATACATTTGGCATATCTGACATTGTTTATGGAATTTTATTATACATACATATAACTTGTGCCATAAATGATTTATTTAATTTTTGAAGAAAAAACTAGACATAATCAGCTATTGAATATAATATATATTGAAAGTTTTTGTCAACCATCTATAAACTATACACAAATTAATAGAACAATTTTAACAAACCTTGTTTCTGAATTTATTTTAAGAGGTGGTATAGCCACATTTAACTGGGAATCGACAGTATTCAAAAAAAGAAGTGTATCAACTAAGTCATCAAATGTTTCCAAAGCATCTTCATGTATCTTATATTTAATTTTGTCAAGATTTTCCAAAATAGTATGTATGCCCCATTCTTTAGCTATATAAGCTCCAGATTTAGTCTATAAAAATATAATAGTTATTATGACGAAAAATCAGAAGATAAACAGAAAAAAATGGTGATGTTTTATTACTTTGAAGGTTGTGACTAAAAGATGTAAAGCTTCCTGTTGCATCGAAGGATTTTGTATACGAAACCATTCTAATAATGCATCAAGCAAATTTCTAGTGCCAGCTAATTCGTCCTCCAGTTCCCATCCTAAACGAAATTTTGCTAACAATAAATGTAAGGCCCGCTCACGTATTTCTTTAACAGGGTGACCTAAAATATAAATTCAATATCACCTATCCAAAAAAATATATATTGTTAACAAAAACAAATACAAAACATTCTCATATTTAATGTAACTGAAAATAACGTACTCAATTTCTTTATATAGATACTTAAGGAGTCTATAGACGTCATTGTAACAACTATTTATAACATTAATATCCTATTAAAATCCTAGTAAACTACATTTTCTATCAAAAAAAATACGACCCCACTTCTCGGAGTTTGTGACACTATCCATATAATTTACAACTGAATTTCAAATTATGACATTGTAAGTTTATGTTTTGTTCGTGTGTTACCTGTTAGCAAAACGTAAGTTTGAGTATAACTTAAATATTAAGGGTCACTTCCCACTATAATACCGATTACGGTTCGTTCCTGATCCGGTAAAATCTTATTATATTAACATTATACAATCTAAATTCGAGCAATCTTCGACTAATTAAATTTTACTATATTAAATCTTCTACCACTACTGAAAAAAAATCATTTTATTAAAATAAAAGATAACAATCATTTATCTTTTTTAATTGTAAATAATTTTTCAGTCACTGTCCACATTGAAATCTATATCAAATAACGACTAATAATTATTATTAAACTATATTAAGTAATATTTAAATAATATTCAATAATAATTTCTATTTAATTTCAATAACTTAAGCGGTGCTCTAACTGAGCCGAGAACGAAATAGCACTCATACTATGGGAACAAACTATTACAAGTTCGTTAGAAGAATAGAACGTCGCTGGAGCGCGATTGGACGGGGACTAGACTGTTAACGATAATATGAATGCCCTCGTTGTTTCTCGTATAAGAACAAAACCGAGATGGGACCGAAAGCGAACCGTGATCAGCACTCTAGTGTAGAGCGACTAAAAGTGTCCTTAATGGTAAAAAAAATTAGAGTAGCGGTATTTTAGAGTAGACTAGTTGTGCTCGCGACTTCATCCGCATGAAATTTAACATCTCTCAATCTTTATTTTATAAACGTTTATATATACCCGGCTGCGTCGAAATTTTTGTATATTTACGTTTAAGAATTTTGGCACAGCCGGTGGTAGAACGCATTAGTGGTCAGAGCGCTTGGACGGTTTCCTAGAGGGTTCGAGTGGGCAAAATTGTAAATAAACAAAAGAAATTGCCGTTTGCATATGGAAACATGCATGCTATGGAGCGACGTAACAGTCACTTATTTGATTTGACGGCTTACACAAGCCTTTAAATCATACCGTCACCGTCCTATTTTAATTTTTTGGTAGAGGATTTAACTATTAAAAGAACATTTTCTCAGTCAGAATGCTCCTAAGCAAAAAAGAGTTTATATAGAGTATTAGATAAGGTAATTTATTAAACATAGTCTTTTTGCCTTAAAAATTATAAAAACTTAGAACTTTTTCGTCACCATTGTTGAGGGCTTTATAGGAAATAAAAAGAATTAAAACTTAAAGCAACTGGAACAGGACTTCAGTCGTACAAAGAGTTGGATTGCAGAACTTTTTTTCCAGCAATCGCTTACTGCAAGTGTTTATCACTTGATAAACAAAAAAGATTTTATTAAAACATGAGAGCAATAGAAATTGAGTTAAGGATGACGGAATCTGTATATTATGGACTATTATTGTTGTTTTTTTTTTAAGGAAGACGTATCACAGTGCAAGAGGAAAAATAAAAGGTCAAAGTATTCTATGATGTTGTAATATTATTAAAACATATAATAAAAATATTGCATCGAATTGATATAAATATTTGAAATGAAATTTTCCAGTCCTTTTAATTTTTGATATACCATAATATCTGAAAATCAGAACCTGTAATAACAAATCTATTATTACTCATTTAATATGTTAGGCATTGAAAATAATTTTGCCGCCGTGTTGTTGACAAAAAATTGTTCCCTTAATAGAACCTTCTTCCAGTCACTGGCGGCCTCCAGCTGCCGAGGACGCTCCCAATTGCGACAAAAGTCTTTGTCCCTTTAACAAATGGTGGGCTACAATCTGCACTACTTATTATGTAGTCAGCTGGCCTCTTCACGTCCGCGCGTACCGTGCATCGTGAACAGCAGGATTCATCGGCGCATTTTATAACCTGTTAAAAATATTGTGATTCACGGACGTGAACGCTATACCACGCTAGATTTGGTTCTGCTGGATCCTGCATGCTATCTTCGGGCTGTCTATACTCCGCCGAAACGTCGTAATTATCAATTTTCATTTCTCTCCACACTTCTGCAAGTGTTTCCCCAGCGTGCTGAAAATTGCGTTTTTCCAAATCACCATCCGTAGTCATTCCTTGTCGTCGAGATGAGAACCAAAATGTTCATGAGGCAGAATGACGCCTGCCAGTCGTTTGTTGAGGGGAGCCATCCGACGCTCAAGTCGGTTAATGCGCTCCGCCCAGGAGCATTAGTCGCTATAAACAGGGCGTCCAGGTTGTATTTTTTAAAGTGTTCAATTGCAAAGTTCTTGACTTTGCGATAACGCGGGTTTTCGTCCGGCCCACCATCTACAAAGATGATGATGACGATTCTGTCATCATTAAGGATTTGAATGACGGTATTGATAAAAGTGATTCGAAGTCATAAGCATAAGTGTTCACTGTGGAAGATATATATTTCCAGCTCCTTATGGATATGTGTGTCGGCCCGCTGTACCCAACAGCTTTTTCCTTGCCGAAACTGTTAGGTTCCACGTTGACGCCGGCGTATACAGAAGAAATCAGTTTGTGCCGCTCTGCCACGACGCAGTCATGATCAGGTAAAAGTATTCTGTATTCCATATGCATTAAAAGAGGACTCTGACTTTTCACTGCTGGTAAAATTATTGGTACACGTGCCTTATCGTCTTGCGAGAGAACGATACTTGCTGCAGTCCCAGAAGCGACGCGAGAGATTCCAGTGACCTGATTGTAGCAGTGCAAAATTCCCCGTCCTCATGTCTTTTGTGCACTTTGGTCTGTGATCTTGCTAACTTTACTGGTACGGTACGTACGTGCCTTCCCTTTTGAGTATTAGAAACGATTTTAAGAAAATCAATGGTACGTAACGTGTAAAAAAGACCCCTCCCGCCCTTGTAACGCACGTAACGTTTCACGTTACGATGCTTTACAAGGACGGAGGTACCCTCGAAAGTACCAAGCATTTGGAAGGGACTGGCAGCAATTTAGCACACGACGATGTTACCCGACCTAGCCCCTAAATGATAATAATATAAGTATTTGGTAATAGGCAGGTTAAAAATAATCATTTTTAGTTTTAACCAAAATCTTTATCGTAAGAACTTTCTAAGCTTATTTTTTCCTATCAGAAGATAAAATATAATCATCATTTGTTTTTACCAAATTGATTGATTACCAAACGAATGCAATCTCTTATTGCTTGTGTCTATTCAAGCAATTATAAAAAAGTGTCAACTATTGTATATATAACTAATGTAAGTTGTGGTGTCAACTGTCAAATCACAGGTGATTATTTTCGAAATCTCCATACCTTAAATTAACTTAAAAATTTTGTTCTCAATGTTTCCTTAACAATTTAATTTTTTTAATCTAAGCAATAACAATTATTGTGTTAAAAAGTTATAATTGTTAAAGACTAAAAGTTACGATTTATTTGTTTATAATTACAGATGGCCGATATAAAATCCCTTTTAAAAGAAGCACGAAAATTAGTAGATGAAAAAAAATATGATGAGGCTCAAGAATGCTGTAAAAATATTCTACGAAAAGATAAGCAAAATTATTTAGGCTTGGTTTTACTTGGTAAATCATTACAAGCGTCAGAACAAGCAGCTTTAGCTTTTCAAAAAGCAATATCAACTAAAGCGGATCATCCATTAGCCTGGCAAGGGTTAGCAAATTATTATGAACAAAAAGAAGATATTTCCACCAAGAATAAATTATTCCCTATATATGGTGAAATTTTAAAATTACAAATAGAAGATGAAAAAATTGTTGAGATTTTAAGTAAACTAAGTCAACTGGGATGTTCTTTAAAAAATAACCAATCAATAAGTATCCTTGTTGATTATATGGATAAGAAAATAGATAACAAATATCTTGCCCATGCTGAAAGACAACTTTTAGAGCTTCTAAAGTCAGGTGTGCAATGTAATGATAAGGATATTCCCAGAATAATTAAATATTTAAAGGAAATAGTAAAAAAACAAAATAGCAACACATCAACACAAATTTTGCTAGGAAGTACAATCTTGCAAAAAAGTAACTTTAATGCTGCATTTGAAGAAGTCTTAAAGTTAGATTTTTTTAACTGCAGTGTAGAATTTCGTGAATGGCTTTGTAAGTATTTATGTGCAAGATTTGCGCAACATGATTCATTTGGAGAAATTAATATTGAAGGGTGTTTTGACCAAATTACAACAGGAATAGAAAATTCTAAATACCCTGGACTACTTAAAAGTATGATATGTTATAATAAAGGGTTGTATTTAGAAGCCTATAAACAATGTGTACCATTGGTTAATTATCAAGAAGCAGAGTTCACTGAGGCAACATTTATAATAAAGTGTACCTTTATGTTAAAAAAATGGTTGATTGCCCAAAAACTTGCTACAAATTTTTTAATGAAAGTTAGAGATATAGAGTTCGCACATATTCTTAAGAAGCTTCTATTTATTGCGCTAGCTGAACAACAAAAATGGAAGCAAGCTATATCTGTGGCAAAAGAAGTTCCTAATAAAATTTTCAATGAAAGTGAACATGCTTTACTTGCGAAATGTTACATTGAGAGCAATGAGAGTGCTGGAAATTTAATGGAAAATTTGCAGACAACAGAACATTACATACAACTGAAAGCTTTGTCATTAATAAAACAAGACAAATTTACAGACGCTATATCCTTGTTAGGGGAATTTCCTGAAAATTCAATAAACTTGTTCTACATTGGTTTATCTTATTGGAGATTACAAGAATATGATAAATGCTATGTGAATTTATTAAAAGCAGCTAAATTAAATGCTGATCATGGAGATACATTTTTATATCTTGGAAAATTTTTTCAACATTACAAATTAGATTACCAGAAAGCAAGAAAATGTTATGAAAAAGCCTATGATCTTAATAATAATAATATAGAAACAGTACAACATTTAAGTGACATATACCTTAGGATGGATCTTAAGAAAGAAAATTTTAATCTCTTATGCAAAACTTCACAAAATGTTGAAATAACTCGGCCGTGGATTAATTTTCGTTTAGGATTATATTATATTGACAATAGAGAATGGGAACATGCTATATTGCAGTTCCGAAATGTAATAAAAAGCAATAACAAAAATGTGACAGCATTTGAATGCTTAGCAGATGCCTATTATTCAAGAGGATCATTTACTTCTGCATTAAAGGCTTATGATAAGGTCATGTCCATGAATTCTGATAAAACTCTTTACTGCCTTACCAAAATTGGCCACATTTATTCATTATTAACACAATATGATGAAGCTATATCAACATTCAAAAAAGTTTTAACTGTAGATCCTCATTCACTTTTGGCCTTAAAAGGCATTTCAGACACCTGGATAAAAATTGCGAAAAAACAGTATACAGCTAAATTATACGGCAGTGCTAGAGACATGGCACAAAATGCTGTAAACTATTTGGTTAGTGCATTATCAAAAGAACAGAATTATTTATGTTTTTGGAATTTACTGGCTGATACTTTAATGTTTATAACAAAATTACCTGATCAATATTCATTTGTTTTTATTAAGAATACATTGAAGGAAAAGGAAGAAATAGTTCGAAAAGATAAGCTTGATATTTATCCTCAAGCATTAGCATGCTATTCCCATATAGCAAAACAAAAACAACAATTTACTTCTTATAATTTAGCAACTACATATTTAAAATATTATTATGCATCAAAAAATGTAAATAACTGTTATATTGCATTTCAGTTAACTGTTGCTTGTGTTAAATTAAAACCTTTAGCTTGGCGTAGCTGGAACTTACTAGGAAGAATATGCGTATTTATGAAAAAATATTCCCTTGCCCAACACTGTTTTATTAAAGCATTGTTAGTAACACGAAAATGGTCCAATGCTCCCATATGGTGTAATTTGGGAACCCTCTATGTAAAACTACAACTTTACAAATTGGCAAATTACTGCTTCTGGCGCGGCCAATCTACTTTACCTTCGTATCCCCAGAGCTGGATTGGTCAGGGTTTAATAGCAGAAGTTATTCGGGAAGAAGAAGCGATGGACCTATTCAGGCACGCTTCTCGCTTAGGTTATGATCCTGAAAGCGCTTTGGGCTACGCCGATTGGGTGTGTCGCACTTTAAGGAAATATGATTATGACAATAGCCCAGAGTCTAAATATGTGATAGATAGCTTGCATGCAATACCTTATGCAATGGATTTACTAATGTGGTTTTTAGCATTTGAGCCATGTAACCCTTGTGCTTGTAATATTATAGGCATTTTGCAAGAAAGGAGTGGGCTTCTTAACACTGCATTACAGTCTTATGAAAAAGCTTTTAGGTATGCAGACGAGAAGGAAAAGAATATAGTTTTATTGAATATTGGAAGAATCTTTTTAAGGCTGAAAAAATATGAAGAGGCTGTGAAAATTTACAAATCCATAACTGAAGCTAGTTTTGATTCTGCATGTGGGTTAGCACTTGCTTTGTTTAAAAAAGGTCTTTATGAAGAATCTTATGCAGCATATGACACTGCTTATCACTGGCTTTGCAATCATGATGAAGATAAAGCAGATCTACTCATTGCTATGGCAGGAATTGTTTACATGTTTAAAGGATTGGATGATGCTAAAACTTTACTCTTTCATAGTATTCAAGTATCACAAAAGAAGCCTAGCCCATACAGTTTATTTGCTATTTGTTCTTTAGCAATCATTCATTCTGACCAAAGTTTATCAAAATTGGCTATAAGTGAGCTACAAAAATATGAAAAAGATAGTCAATTCGGTTACGACATAGGCTTTCTAAAATCCTACCATGCCAGTGAAGATATTAACAAAGCCATTAAAATACTGAGTAGTTCTATTGTTGATAACCCCAGTAATTCACAGTTATGGTTCATTATGGCTCAGTATTGTCTTAAAGAATCCAACATGAAACCAAAAATTTCAAGTTGTTGTGCCCAAAAAGCTCTCAATGGAACAAATGATGTTAAAAATAACTCTGCGAAAATTCTTGCTACTGCCAGTGTTGCCGAGTATCTTGCAGGAGATAAAATGAAAGCTCTCTTATTAACTAAAATAGGACTTCATTTAAATCCTTGTCAATCTGAAATTTGGGCTGCTCTATTACTTTGTGTTATGACAAATAAATTATGGTCAGACAGAAAACAATGGATTTTGAATGCTGTTGGGCATGTGCGAAAAAATATTAATACAAGTAGAGCCCTTAACCGGTGGCTTAATCTTTTAGAAAAAAAATTAATAAGCTATTAAATGCATAAGGTTCTTTAATCATTTTTTTTTGGGTCTTTGATATTTCATTAGTGCTAATAGTTTGCTACTATATATTACTTGTACAACTATATAACACCAAAATATGTATAGTTTATTGAAATTGTATAAGCTTCCAGCGATAATATAATATAATCAAGTGTAATTTATGTACAATAAGAACAAACCTGTTAACACAAATATTTGTAATTCGTGCATTCTACCATTGTTTTACCATTGAAATGTTTAAAATTAATTAATGGCTAATGTTTACATTTTTTAAATAAAATAGTTATTATTAGCATCATTTATTTTCCATGTAAATATCTGATATTCTTCTAAACACTGCAAGAAATTTATCCCCTTTATTTCTAGTCACTTTTTGTCCTTCTTCTGTACTTTCATAAAGCTTGTCAACAATTTTATCACATTTCTGTAATAAAAAAAACATTTATAGTAAAGTCGAAAATCAAAAGCCATATTTTTTTGATTGCAACAGCAAATATTGCGATTCATAAATATTATGGGCAAAAAATCTTAAGTAAAGGTAAAGAGTAGTGACAAAATAAAATATTTTATATAACATATATATATATAGGTGTGTGTGTGTGTGTGTGTATATATATATATATATATATATATATATATATATATATATATATACACATACATACAACACAATTGACATACCAAATCCTCTTCAGGTATTCTTTTAAATAATGGATGTTCCTCAAAATGTGAAACCATCCATTCATGTAAATCTTTCACATCAGTTATTGTATATACCATTGCCTGAAATTATTTAATAATTAGTACTAATAAGGAAAGACTCACTCACAAGGGCATATGTAAAATTGTTTTTCTCTTGTTAGCCTTGTACAAATGTTAACAATGGCTCGAAACAAATCTATATAAATAATAAGAATCATTTAAATACAGACTCATTAATTATTGTAAATATAAATACTCACTTGCTCTGCAAGCACATATGCATATTCTGAAAGAAGCCATTTGTTAATAATGCGCCACTTGTGTTTTGCTTTTTTGAAATGTGGATCCGGGTATAAGAAAAACATTTTTTTCAACTGAAATAATCCAATATAATATAATTTATATATATATATATATATATATATATATATATATATATATATATATATATATATATATATATATATATATATATATATATATATACATATATATATACATATATATATACATATATATATATATATATATATTCCTATTTGGAAAAATTAAAAAGAGAATACCTGGCCTTTATTAAAAAAATTAGGCAAATATTTCATGGCATTAGTCCTTAAAACTGCAATATTCTCATATTGATTTGGAAATTGTGTCCTTAATGCATGTATTCGATCATTTACATAATCCGAAACTTTAACTCTTATTTCTAGACCCAATATAAGATTATTAGGAAACATTGGTGATAGAGTCACTGAAACATCAAATAATGCTTAATAAAATAATCCATATTTCCATACTACTTACAATTTATTTCACTATATATTGTAGTAAAAAATTACTTTACTCCAAACTTTAAAGTGGTAAGGAATATCTTTTTTTTTTAAAGATATTTCTTAACACTTTAAAGTTAGATACAGTTATTCATATGAAGTATAATTTTCTTTCTTTAACAATATTAATATAATTTAACATAGTTAATAATAAGAAAAGAAAGTATTTATTAGTAACTGATACCAGACCGTGGAGTTTTAATTACCTAATAGGCCCCCATATCCACATCCAACATCTAAGAATTCTACCTTTTTATCTTCACCGGACTCTTTCTTTATTACAGGATAAAGTTCTGACCAGTCATAATTATCAGGATGCGGTGGACTAAAATATTTAATATAATTATGTAAATAAAATAAAATTAACGGAATAAAAATTGCACGTTGAATAGGATAAGTGTTATAAAACAAACAAGTGTTTTATTAAAACGTACTAATCAAAACAGTGATCAGCAATTGGATTCGAATGCGCACGTTGTCTATAATATTTTTTTTGAGGTAATGACATATTTATTGTTTAATATATTAAATATATTTAGCTAGTGCGAGAAAATAATAAATAACAAATAGGTTATAATTTCTACTGCATATTAGTGATGCATTTGCAAAACGCCGATAGAGACAGAAACGAGACATCGACATTTTTCGAAAACATCGAAACAAAACATCGATGTCAACTTGTTAAAATTTTATGCTTTGACGGTCTTCATAAACAATGTTCTACTATTTGCTGTCACTTATATAAAGGAAAATATGTTGAATAAATGGAATGTCAGAAGTAATTACTCAGAAGAGAAACCGTCTTTGATTAATTTTTTTTTGGTTTTCCGGAACTTAATGGCGAACACTGTTTTATACTGTTAAAAATCAATACATTATATTTAAATTATATCAATAGCGATAAGTGTCGCAATACCGCTTATTTTAATAATTTACTTCTGAAGGCATCTAATATCGATATTTTCTATAAACGATATTGCATTCCAATATTTCGATTAGAGCACCCTGTTCCCTCCCCCTCCCAGTGTCGATGTAAAGACCAACGGGGTCAACAGCATTTACTCCTTTGACAGGAAAAAATATATTTATAACTCTCTCCGATTTTTTCTACTTCCAAGGTCAAATTTAGTCGAAAACAATTAATAAACTTAAACAACCCATCCGTTTGTATATAGCTTATACTATTATGCAAATGCAGGCCGAATGATTCAGAGGGTGTCCTGACTAAACTGTGAAATGCTGTCTTAATCTTCCTTTCTTCTTCCCTCCCTTAAAACGTTAAAACATCAAACATCTCAAATCGCCCTGATAAAACCACTCTTTGCTATTTATATAAACAAGAAAAAGACAATAATGCTGCTATGGCGTCGCGCTTAATTATACACAGGTACAATACCCTTCACTTGTGATAAATGTGTAAGGACTTCCGTGTCAAATACAGGCACAGTGTACCCGTATGGAAACTCCGTATTGCTATTTACCCGGACGATGCAGAAGATTCGAAAAGGATGTAAGCCGCGTAATATTGTATCCAATAGTAATACCAAATAGTACTACGCAACTACAAATGGATTAACATAAATATTAATCCAATTGTAGTTGCTCCAATTAGTACAATTGGAGCTTAAGAAGAGAGTGATCCTCTGGAAGGGTTAGATTTAGAACAGGTCTTATACACTAAATGTGTCAAACACCAAATACATAGCACTATGTGTATAGGCCCAGAACCAGTTGTTAGGTCAGAAAAATCCAGAGTGAACCTTCAATACCTCCTAACCAATAAACCCCACTAATCTACTAATCTATATATCCTACACGTGTTTCAGTGACTAAAACGAGCGAGTCCCGCTACAAGCTGGACATTAAATTGTCCGGTTACTGGAAGGAATAGGCGATCGGTACTGCAAGAGGCGGCTTAAGACTATCCCGGAGAAAAACTTAGTTGTATTATTCCGTGGAAAGCGTTACGAAGCCGTTGCGACGCTGACCCTGCAAAGTACATCGACCAAGGGAAACTCAACATTAAATAACTAGACGTAATACTAGACTTAAAGCTTTCCCTCCAGCTTCATAACGCCTACGACTTTATTCCGCCACATACCGACTACGACTCTAACTTCTCATAAACAAATGGAATAAAATATCAGAAGAACTAGACATTATACAAAACTTCTTTGCATTCACGCGATAAAAACCTAACCTGCTTCGTCTTCGCTTACACTTAAATAGACCACCTTTAAAAAATTCTAAACGGCGTAGTCAAACGCTACTATAAGCGAGCGGATAATAAGTATGTGCAAATTCTCATCTCAACCTAAAGGAGGTTGAAGATGGGAATCTGAACCTATTTATTCAAAGCCCTCTCAGTGTCTTTCTATACCAGAACTCATCACATCAACCTCAATGAAACGCCACATATTTAGGTAAGATCCTCAGTACCACGTCCCACACTTCCCCGCCGTAAGAGACGACAACCTCAGTAATTTCTTATGGTACATCAATGTCTCAGCACGACGGGGCCAACTGGTCCGAGTACCCCATGTACCCCCATTAGTATCCCCTTGCAACCCTCCCTCTTTCTAATAGCTATTTTTGCTCAACTATCTTCAGGGGCGAGCTACACTCGCCATCAACATCAGTTTTATCCTAACGAAAAAGTGATAGAAATAATCACTTCTCCGAGCTCCCCCTGATTATTTAAAATAATTACTTATTATTTCTAAGACCATTGGGACTAAATTATTTATTGTGGGAGTCGTAAAGAAATTAAGTGAAACGTTATTTAATTGAGGCCGGTCGTGGAGCAGTGGGACAGCGTCTGACTGTAAACGCGATCGGTTGTGGGTTCGATCTCCACTCGGGAGAATGATTATATTTTAATTATTTTCATTTCCTCGCTCTGGTAAAGACAAAGTGCGACGTTGAGTTCCACCACTCAACACGTAATGTCTCGAATTCTTGACACTAATCTTGAGTCTTGGCAATATGTACTTTCTGTCCACCCTGCTATGCGGGATAAAAGGCGAAAAGCTAAAAAAAATGTTATTTAATTATTTTAGTTGTGATTTTAGTAAAATATAATAATATTTTTAATGAAATACTATTTACATGGCTTAATTATAATGAAGTGATGTGTTATAAAGTGTTTGTATTAATTTGTGATTCAATTTTAGTATAATAAACAATTACCGTGAGAAACCAGGAGATTTTTTATCGGAGAAGCAGGCACTCCTCCCCTTATAAGCATATATTGCTTTTTTCAGCTTCACGCTTTTATTCCGCATTTAGCTTTCCACCGAATTCGAGACAACTCAACGCTGGTGGAACTCAACGCCGCATTTTGTCTTTTACCAGAACTAGGAAATGAAAATAAGGAGATCAAACTCACAACCAATCGCGTTTACAGTCAGACGCTGTTCCACTGCGCTTCAACTGGCTTTTTATTTTATTTTTAATTTTAATTTTTGTTATAGTTTATGAATACAATGTAATTTTACTACTTTAATTTGTATACGTCTCTAAGACCCCAAATAAGATGTAAACATTTCAATTTGACGTCTGACGTATAATGTCTTAAACAAAATATCAAAGTGGCATTTTAGAATAATCCATTTTTTTTAGGTTAAGTTAATATAAAATGGATTCTAAATGGTTTGATAACATTGGAAAGCCACGATTTGTAGTTGCTCCCATGGTCGATGCTAGTGAACTAGCTTGGAGGCTTCTATGCCGACGACATGGTGCTACATTGTGTTACACTCCCATGTTGCATAGCACTGTTTTTACAAAAGATCCTAAATATAGAAAAGAAAATTTTACGACTTGTAGAGAAGATCGACCGTTGATTGTTCAAGTATTACTCAATTATTAATATTTTTTAACTTATCCCAGTAGAAAACTAATTTTACATTCTCTGTGTTTACCCATTTTGTCAGTTTTGTGGTAATGACCCAGCAACATTGGCAACTGCTGCAAAATTTGTGGAAAATGACTGTGATGCTATCGATATTAATCTAGGATGCCCTCAATCTATAGCAAAAAGGGGTCGATATGGATCATTCCTACAAGATGATTGGCAATTACTACAACAAATAGGCTAGTAACATTAACTTATTATTATTGCTTTTTTTCTATATTAGCTATGTCACATACTTAGTTCCACATATTGATATTAATTTCCAGTGATTACAATGTCTGAAGCAGTTTCTGTGCCCATAACTTGTAAAGTAAGAGTGTTTGAAAGTATAGAGAAATCTGTTCAGTATGCATTAATGTTGGAAAAAGCTGGATGCAAATTATTGACAGTTCATGGAAGAACAAGGGACCAAAAAGGACCACTGACAGGTATAGCTAGTTGGCAGCATATTAAAGCTATTAGGTTAGTTCAAATGTATTATATCTTAAGACAAAGGATCTACAATACAACATGTACTATTTCAAAACTTTTTCTAGGGAAGCTGTTTCTATACCTATGTTTGCTAATGGCAATATTCAGTGTCTACAAGATGTATATAGATGCATTAATTACACAAATGTAGATGGTGTAATGAGTGCTGAGGGGAATCTTACAAATCCTGCAATTTTTGAAGGGATTAATGCTGTTACATGGGAAATTGCATTGGAATATTTGGATCTTGTAGAGCAATATCCATGTCCTTCATCATATATAAGAGGCCATTTATTTAAAATATTCCATAAAATGTAAGTGCATGCAAAACAGACCATGATAAAGATTTTATTAGAATACTAAATAAGACCATTTTTGCTTTACCTAATGCATAAATAGTGTTAAAGCAACATATGTATTACTACTTAAATTCTAGTTTTACAATTGAAGATAATAATGAAGAAAGACAACTCTTAGCCACTGCTCAAAATATGGATGATTTTAAACAAGTTTGTACTAAGACAAAAGAAAAATATTCATTATATCATGAAGGAAAAATTCAATTGGACAATGATGAAGGTGTTAGTAGAAATGGTTTTAATTTAATCTTACCTCCATGGCTATGCCAACCTTATGTGAGGATGTCACCTGAGGAACACACAAAAAAAATGGAAAAATTAAATAAGAAACAGGTAAAGTTAGATAACATCTTCACTTTCTAGTTAAATTTTGACATTGAATGTAAATACTTTAACAACATTATTAAGTAACTTTTTGCTTTTATATGGACTTATGATTTAAAAGAACCTTTTTGAAGGGTCAAAGTGACGAAATCAAAAGAACATGTGAGGATGCTGATGGTAATGTAATATCAAGAAAGAAAATGAAGAAAATGAGAAAAATATTAAGACGTCCAAATAAACCTGAGTGTGATTTCCAAACTGGCAGAGGTGGAGAAATTTGTATAAATGAAAACTGCCCTAATCCTCTTGTAATTATTTATTTTTTAGTTTTCATATTTTAAAAAGAATTCTGAATAATATTTTACATAAATATTTGTAATAACACATGAAATTGGTTTTATATATTATATATCATAAGGTAAGTCACACTACATATATGTACATGGTTTATATTAATGCAAATGTATTTACAGGGAGGAAAATGTGTTTACCAGCTATGTAAGAAATGTTGCAGAGACAAATGTTTTCAAGAAGATTTAGATTGTAAAGGTCACAGAATACTAGTTCATACAAGACGAGAAATGGCAAAAAAATTTGCTATAAATCAAGTTGCCACTACATAATGTAAAGTTGTTAAATGTACAGTCCTTTTAGTGTAAATATTTGTTGTACAGACTGAAATATATATTTTTATGAAATCAGATTTTTTATTTTATACCATACTATGCATTGCTAATCTGCTAAGTATTTTATTTTACTACATAGCAGGATAATCAGCAACACCCTAATGTCAAGACAGTAGGTTGACTGCATGATTAGGCTGTATAGAAATTATAATCAGCAACAGTAATAAAAGATCATTTAGTTTTATTATCTAACTACAAAAGTCGATTAATATTTCAATTATATTAAAGTAGCTCACATAAGTAGGTAGGTACCTAAAAATAGTAGTGTATATAAGCATTTTGTGTCGTATATGAGTACAGAATCGAGTCAATCACGCATTGTATTCTACTGCGCGCGCATAATTAACATCCCAAAGTGTTTGAGTAGTGGGCAAGGTGACAAACACTTGCAAATTCTTGATTAAATGCAAAAATGTTGCACATCAAACCAAACGCTAAGGCCTCAAAGGAGGACACATGGATTACAGCTTCCTTTAAACTATCTACAAGTCTTAGGATGGATTGTGTTCGTCATCACAACGTTACTTAATTTTTTTATACTAATTCAAATACAGTTTGATGAATTAAAATTTGCGTCAATTTTAACATTTAGTTTATTGTATATGCTTCACTTGGTTTCACATCTAACCGCTTTACTTCTGGATCCTGGTGAAAGTGCGTTAAGAAAACAAGAAATAAATACTGTTCCGGAGTTCGATCGTACAGTACACGCCCATGTAATAGAAAATGGTAGATGTCATCTATGTAACATCAACACTTCGGACAAGAAAACAAAACATTGTGGCATATGCAATAAGTGCGTTTATCGTTTTGATCATCACTGCAAGTGGCTAAACAATTGTGTGGGCCGTAGAAATTATGTAGCTTTCATTATTTGTGTTATTTCGGCATTTTTGATAGCATTGTTTAGTTCTATATTATGCTTAACAAACATTATTATTTTTTTAAAAGGTTCAAATGAATTTAGTGTAGTGGCAAAGAATTTTCTAAATTGCACAGTAACATCAGATATTAATAATAATACTAAATACTGTAAAAATTCCATATTTTTTTTAACTTTTCTAGTTGCGTTTTGTATAAGTGGATTAGCTATTTCGTGTGCCTTATTGCATTTGTTGTGTTTTCATATATACATATATTTCTTAGGTGTTTCTACTTACGAATATATAATGAGAAACTCAAATAAGAATACTATTACGACGAATTATCGATATTGCGGGACAAAAAGCAAGCGGTTGTACCTAATAAACCAAAATAAAGTTCAATCAAATGAACTTAATTATGAAAATAACTCAACTCAAAATCAAGGTAACGAACCCAGTATGAAAAATTTCATAAACACTTTAATTAACGAAGAAATTAATAAAGCCAAAAAAATGTTTTTATATGAAAATAATAAAATTCATCCGACTCAAGTTTCAGAACAATCTAATTAAATATTATGAAAAATCCATATGTAACAAGTGCCTTATTTGTATAATTTAAAAATTATTTGTTATATTTTTTTAAAAATAAAATGTACATGTCTCTTTACTTTTTCATTTACTATTTACTATAATACATATGTACTATGTAAGTATATACGCAATCATAGTTATTGTAGGCATAATTTTGAGGTTTTTAAGTATGCAAGCTTTTTATAAAATAAGAGTGTTTATTTTCTCATTAATATCATAGGGAGTAATATATGTTATATTGTTCCTTATGATATTAAACAAAGAATACTTTCAAATCAGTTTAACTGCATTTAGTTGCTTGCAAGATAAGATATTTTTAGGAACTGTAGGATACATGCAAAATAAAAACAAAATATAATTTAGATTATTTCATTTTATGAAATTTATAAATTTCTGAACACATAACATAAGATAAAAATAAAATATGAGTTACAATTATAGTCAAGTTCACCAAATATTTTTAAACAATTTTAAATATTAAGATAGATTTATTCACGTTTGCGGCGACGATTTTGCTCCTCCTGAAATTAAAAAATAAGTACAATGTGATTTGTGAATTTTAGAGCTTAATTTAAATAAGTAAATGGACTAAAACAAAACTTCATCATGGATGGAAAAGTAGAAATACCTTCTGTGTAAGAATAATGAGAAGTCTTCTCAGCATTCCAACAAAATCAATGAATAGTTCTAGGGCATGTTGGACAAAATCTTTGTTACCCATCCTACGCTTCTCAATGATTAGTTGAGTGTCAAATAGAACAAATCCACACATAAGCATCAGTCCTAAGTATAAATGAGCCTGAAAGATAGAAAAATCAATATTTCATTGTGTATAGAAAAATAAAAGGGTTTTTCGATAATATTTTTATTAAATAAAATTTAAATTATTTAATTTTCCTTTTACCTGGTAGAGGAAATGAGACTGCATAAAGAGGTTAACCAAAGTCATCAGCGACATGGAAGTTAACAAGGTCATGAGTGTACCACCTAAAAACAACCAACTTCCTCGTTCTGCTAACATTGCAGCAATGGAGAAACATACAAAAACTATTGTAGTTCCCAGAAGAGCTGTCACAATTATAGCAGGATCAACAATGCTGACATATTCCAACAAAGGACCCATGCTCATACCTATAAAAAAAATTTATTACATTACATTATAAAATTGAGTTTGAATACTAAAAACATCATTTTTAAAATCCAGTTTATTATTGAAAAACAAATGTTTACTTCTGATTAAAATAGTCTACGTGTACATACATTAATGATAACATTTATATTTTAGCTAACTTCAAAAAGTTTATAAGTATGGTACTTATAAAGAAAAAATCACCTGAAGTGAGCCCAAAACCTAACAGGTATCCAAGTCTCAATTGTGTATTCTTTCCATTATCAGGCGTAGCAATTAGCAACAACATGAGACCTGCACCAACAATTGCTGAAAGTAATCCAGCTTGGAATCTTGTGTACATATCAACATACACTCCTGCTGATGCCGCACCACAAGTCATCATAAGTGTCCCATAAACATTTTTGAGATGTTGACGAACTGGAGGTTCCCTATATATATATATAATTAAATATTAAAAATATGAAAACGTCATAGCATAAAAATTTATGTAAAAATCTTGCAAATCATATTACATTGTAATAATATGTTTTATTATTCCGTCAATGATATTATAAGGATACATTTTTTATTGCTTATATTTAATTAATATGACGCATCTTTCGAGAAGTATCTTGGTGTATGAAAATGTTTGTTTAGTAAATATACGATTATGACGATTAAAAGACTATGAGTATGAAAATAAAAAAACTACTATGAATATTTTAATAAATAATAATTGTAATAGAAATTATATACTCAATACTTACAGGCGATTTTGGAAACTATTTATGAAAGTTTGTATATTTGGAGTCATGTTGAAAATTTCTATTTATCCACTATTAGATAATTTCAATATGTTTCTATAATCTTTTAAAAATTCGCTTCAATGCACTTCCTAAAACTCTATGTCTAGAGTAAATCAAATGATGCAATATTACAGAATTTTACAAACACAAGTGCACTTTCTTTCATGTACCAAGGAATTTATAAAATGGAGTATGGATGAACATTGGACTGGTAACTACGAGAACATTTTAAAATCGATATGCAGTCATATCGATTATAAAAACTCTTCTCGATTTTAAGTAGATAGTAATAGTATAATATTTTAAAAGTTGCAACTTGCAGCCTGTTACTGATATAGCTGTAATAAAAGAATATCAAAATTTCTAATAATCAAACAAAATAATATCCAATCAAGTTAAGAAAATAAATACAAATCTATTAAATTAACTTTTTCTTTAAGTACGTTATTATTTGGCTTTCTAAATTAAAACAATATTAAAATAAATTTTCTCTATTATTTTCAATATCGATATTAAATGTTAAGTCGATTATTCATCTATAAATATATATGTATATCTTAACCAATAGTAACATAACACGGTCACAAGTCTTATTTTAAAACGATGTTCGGTTCCTTGTACTATATCTTTTAATCGTAACTTCTTGTAAAAAAATATATTTTTTTATAAAATTTCAGTGAATATATTCTAAATTAACATAATAATTTATAAAGATTATATGTATGTAATATTTATAAAGATTATAATATTGTATAAAATAGTTATAGTTAGGAAGTCTTTTTTCAATCATTTGCCTGTTTATTTGTCATAAAATATAAAGTAAAAACATAACCTAAAAAATAAACATTGGTTTGGTACAAATAAATCGTGACTTAGGTTGAAAAGTGATCATGCTTTTTAAGCAGTAATTATAACGGTATTTAAACAAATTCTCTTCATATGATACATCTTTTAAACTTTTTCAATCATGGGGAAGAAGACAAAAGTAGGAAAACAACGAAAAGACAAATATTATCAACTTGCAAAAGAGACAGGTTAGTTTTTAGTTACCGACTTAGCTTATTGTATATTGGTAAATACTAAATAATGTTAATCCTTTTTTTAGGTTATCGCTCTCGCGCTGCTTTTAAGCTCATCCAATTAAATAGGAAATTTGGATTTCTTCAAAAATCAAGAGTATGCATCGACTTGTGTGCAGCACCTGGTGGATGGATGCAAGTGGCTCATCAAAACATGCCAGTTTCCAGTGTCGTTATAGGTGTAGATTTATTTCCTATAAAACCTGTCCCTGGTTGTATAAGCCTTACTGAAGATATTACTACAGAAAAATGTAAAATTGCTATAAAGAAAGAAATAAAAACATGGAAAGCAGATGTTGTGTTAAATGATGGTGCTCCAAACGTTGGTCTTAATTGGATTCATGATGCATATCAACAAGCATCACTTACTTTAAGTGCTATGAAACTAGCATCTCATTTTTTGAGACAAGGTGGATGGTTTGTGACAAAAGTGTTCAGATCAAAAGACTATCATGCTTTACTTTGGGTTTTAAAACAATTTTTTAAAAAAGTTCATGCAACAAAGCCACAAGCTTCTCGTAATGAGTCATCTGAAATTTTTGTTGTGTGCCAAGGATATATTGCTCCTGATAGCATAGACCCAAAATTGCTGGATCCAAAGTATGTATTTGAAGATTTGGAAATCATTAAAAAACAACATAATAATATCTTACATCCTGAAAAACAGAAGAAGCCTAAGGCAGAGGGATACAAGGAAAATGATTATACAACTTATCACAGCATATCAGTATCTGAATTTCTTGATAAGGAAGATCCAATAGACATGCTGCAGGGATGCTCTGAGGTATATAATAATAGTAGTTTGTTTGGATTTATGCTTTATGTGGTGTTATTATTATGCTTTATACATTATATTTTTAGATTATATTAGACGATGAAAGTATTCTTAATCATGCTAGGACTACAAGTGAAATTAAGGAATGCTGTAAAGATATTAAAGTTCTTGGCAGAAAAGATGTCAAGGCAATATTAAATTGGTTGAAACATATTAAAGACTGGAAAGCTTCTCAAGTGAATGTGGTGGTAAGTAGAAGTCACATATGTAATAACATGCTTTCAATAATATATTAATAAATAATATATAATATATAAACATCTATATGTATATATACATATATATATATATATATATATATATATATATATATAATTTGTAAATACTTATTAGGCACCATCTCTAACAGAAGATGAAGAGAAACTGATCAAAGAGGGTTCTGAAGATGAAACGCATAAAATAGACACTGAAATAGCTGGACTGCAGGTTAGAAGTTCTAATTATATAAAACATTATAGCTATTTATGAATTTTATTGTAGTATTGCATTTTATGAGCAACACAAATTTGCCAATTCTCCATCTATGGAGATTTCCTTGATTCATGCCAATTAGGTATCGTATAAGTGATGAAACTATTTTACTTGTTTTTGTATTAGAAATAAATTCTAGAAAATAGTTCTTTTATTTATGGGAAGCCCATAGATAATAAATATATACCCAGAGGTATAGATGAGAGATGGCTCTCACTGTGAATTGAGCCAGAATTGGACTGTAGTATAAATTACATCATTTTTAGTCCTATTTGTTATATATTTTTTTAATCATTCTAGGGTAAAAGAAGCATACTAATACTAATATACTCCTGAGAAAAGATTGGCCATGATACTACTAATAACCTATAATAATATTGAGTATATTTTATTCTGAAATAAAAATTCAACTTATTTTTTACATGAAGATCCTAAAATACAGAACATCACATTATGCAGTGTTGTTTTCGAGGCAACAAAAGCATTATTGGGATTAATTTTGCATTTGAACAATAGACTGTAATTAAGCACTTTAGGATTATAAATTATATATATGTGTAAACCATAGAATCTTCTTTTCGTGGTTCTTTGATCCACTTATGTAATTATGACTGTTGTGAACTTTGTTGTGACTTATTACATTTCTTGTATCCATTTAAGAATTGTTTTATATTAGTGGTATAATTTATGTTTGTCCTTTAATGATTACAGGATGAAGAAAGACGGCAGCTAAAAAGAAAACGGAAGCAATTAAATAAGCAAAGACAAAAGCTAGCTGAAAAAATGAACCTTAAAATGGTTCTGAAAGGTGATGATGGACCTATCCTGGAAAGTCATGACATGTTTAGTTTGTCTGATATTAAGAACAAGGAGGTAAAATATATTATTATATAAAATAAGTTCCACATAATTATTTTTTCCTTATAAAACATATTTATGTATCTATGTCCATACATCCTCTCCATGTTTTTCTTTATTTTAAAGCTTAAATATTATTTTTTTATTTTATAATATTAAATGTAAATGTAGTATGAACATTAAAAAACATTAATTTTATTTTAAGCAATTAAAACTGATAGTAGACCAATCACCAGACATTGTAGTGGATGACAGGGGCGAATCTGATGATGAATTAAAAACAAAACCTAAATATATGAAATATGATGTCGAAGAATCAAAACTAGATTCGTCAGGACTTTACTACAAGGACTCTGACAGCGAACTTGAAATGGAGTCTGACTCGGAAAATGAAAATGATAAGGAATCTTTAGGTACATACTTATAAATTGATGTTTTTATTTTATTTAAACATACAATGATTGGGGGTAGAAGCTATATTAGGGGAATATTGTTGAATTTAGAAATACATTTGTTACTCAGATCTTGTTAAGTAAATAAATATTATATATATGATATATATGATACGGAACCCTTCATACATAACATGTCACATATTTATTATTACTTATATTTCTACAGCCTTCTCCGATTCAGAAAATGAATCAAAGAAAATCGATAAAATAACAAAATTGAACACATTACGAAATGCCAAGATTAATTCAACACCTGCAATTCCGAAGGACAATCCTTTGCTGACAGATTTGGATAACACTGACCCAGTGTCAAAGAGGTCAATGAAAGCAGAACTGTGGTTTCAGAAAGACAGTTTCAAGGACATTGATGAGGAAGAAGACGAAGGAGTAGACTTAGATAAATTAGCTGAAAGCTATAGAGAAAAAGGTTGAAAATTTTTAAAATTTATAATATATTAAATATGTAGCATATTTTTTTTCAATATTTCTGCAAAGACCTTTTTACAGCTAACCATATCTGATGGTGGATTCCATCCCCCCCTGGATGATTATGTTCCGCCACTTAAAGTAGAAAACAAAATGTCTGTGCATCTTCAATGTATCATGTCAGAGACATGATACATTGAACATGCACAATATAGTTAAACATCTTTCAACTGTTCAAAATGACGTCAAACATTATATTTTATGTCATATTTTAGGAAAAAAAGTAAAAATTGATGAAGAAGTAGATAAAGTTGGTGGTAAGAAAAGAAAAAAAGACGATGATGAAACAAGCGATGACGACTCATCTGATAGCGATTATGATGTAGAAGACAATGTTGCAGCGCCTGAAAGCAAATCTGGAGCTAAAAGCAGTAAAAAGGATGGATTCGAGGTTGTTTCACAGGATCCTGGTTAGTATTATATATCTAATTAATTACCTTTACCAAAATGTATATTTTTTATAGTGGAAAGAGAGTAACAACTAAATTAGACAGTATAATTCGATAAAGCGGATTTTTAGATTACAACAAAAATTAAACTAATTATAAAGAAGTTTTACTTAGTGATTACAAGATGCCTTCAAAGATTGCGGCAGCGAACTAATTGTAAGTAATAGTAGGGTTCAGTCCTGGCACAGTGGGAAAACGTCTGTCTGGATGTACGTATTCGGTTATGGGTTAGATTTTCGCTAGGGGAATGATTATATTTAAATTATTTTTAGTTCCTCGTTTTAATAAGAAAAACATCGAGTTCCGCCGCTCAATACGCAATGTCGACTTTAGCGGAAAGGCGAGTGTGGAATGTCTACCCTACTATGCGGGATAAATGTGTGGAGCTTAAAAAAAATAAAACGCTGTAATATTATATATTTTTTTTTAGAATTAAAAAGATTGAAGAAGAATTTAAAGATGGATGCAGAGACTCTCGCCTTAGGTACAATGATAGCCACATCAAAAAAATTTAAACGCGACCTCGTCGACGACGGCTGGAATCGTTACGCGTTCAACGACAAAAACTTACCGGATTGGTTTGTTGAAGATGAAAAGAAACACATGAAGAAAGATATTGTAGTACCTCAGGTTTGTGCAATATTTATAATTAGACGTGCAATAAATAAATGACTAGTGAAATATTGTGACATATATAATTTTTAAATTGAAAATAAACTCGTACTAGAAAATAAACTATAAGTATACGAGGATTTCTTTTTTTTATTTTTTTTGTTTTTTTACTTTTTTTAGCTTCACGCTTTAATCTCGAATAGCAAGGCACAGGTACATAGTCACAAGACACTCCGCTTTCCGCTGAATTCAAAACATTGCGTGTTGTGTGGCGGAACTCAACACCGCTCTTTGTTTTTCCAGAGTGAGGAACTGAAATAATTTTAATATAATTATTCCCCCGAGTGAGAATAGAACCCACAACCAGCGTATATACATTGCCAAATGCTAGTTACTTTACTTAACTATATTTAAAAAGCAATATTTAGATTTTGGATATTCTGTTATAATTTCGTGTATATTATAATAATAATTATTATTAATTATTATTTTAGTAGCCTTAGTACATATTAAGATAAATATTTTAAAAAGAAATACATTTATATCATGATAAACTTTTTTGATATATAAAGTAGACATTGTATCTTCAAGGAGTTAATATTTCAAATTTTGGGCATAAAATAGTCATCTTCGTAGTAGAAAACGATGACAATAATTGTTGAAATTTTCTTTAATTCGTGTTTTATTTTTTATTTTTAGAAATACACTGAAGAATACAAAAATCGCTTGCAAGACATAAACGCCAGGCCAATAAAGAAAGTCATTGAAGCTAAAGCTAGGAAGAAGAAGCGCATGATCAAAAAAATGGAACGTGCGAAAAAGAAGGTCGAGGCCTTAATGGAGAACGCAGACATGTCTGAAAGGGAGAAGGCTCAACAAATAAGACAGCTTTATAAGAAGGCATCGACCGACGGTAAAAAGAAATTAACATACGTCGTCGCCAAGAAACACACGACAGCTAAGCGAATGAAGCGACCCGCCGGGGTAAAGGGACGCTACAAGGTGGTAGACCCGCGCATGAAGAAGGATTTACGCGCGCAAAAAGCAAAGGAAAAAACTAAAGGCCGCGGCAAGAAAGCGAACAACGCAAGGCCTAAGCAAAAAGGAAAGAAGGCTAAATAGCCGATTGCATATATGTTGTGTTTGTAAACATTAATAAATAATATTCTTTTATTATTCTTAGTTTTTTTTAAAATTCCTTATTGGTACTACATTTATTATATTTTTAAGTAACGACAATATTCTTCCTTATGAAGTTACAATGAATAAATTAGATGTAATTAAATCTATACGATAGGTAATTTATTTCTGGGCTCTACCTAAAGGTATTACTGGCATTCTGGGTGTAGGCATATGAAGAATACAATTGAATGCTTTGTTGAATCCTGAATATTATAAAACTAATAACTTTAGATACCGGTTCTGCTTATAACAATACTACAGATTGCTGCACTTTTAATTAAGACCCCTGACTAATAAAACATAAACGCCTACAGTAAAGAATACTAACTGAATAATCTAAATGACCTGAAAACGTATTGAACGTAGGCACATGACATTAATAAAGCTGTATTTTTATATAAGTTCAGGGTCGGTGGTATTTGAGTCCTCGTGCGTCACTCACGCCTAACGGCTAGAGTTCAGGGACAGGCGCGCCATAAATGATATCATTCCGCTCGACCTTGGTGTTTTATTCTGATTCGTTCCAACTACGTTGTCTGCTTGCTAAGTGCTTTCAACTATATACACCCATTTTTACTCGCCTTTGAATATTCAAACGTCAATGTTGCAAATTATGTTATTTATACATTACGGACAAAAGAATCGGGAATACTGACTTACTTTTCCCTAGATCTACATGAAGTATGTTTACTATGTCGATATATCAGTGTTTGATAGTATTTGCATCAGTTCCAGCGTCACTATAGTAATTGAGATAGGTGACGTAGGTACCTTTACCATTATAGAAATAGCCGGAGAGCATCAGAAATTTAGATCGTTCGTGTGGTGGTAGCGTGGGGGCAGGAGGGTGGCGGTTAGGCAGATTGAGGCGGTTGGCGCTATATCGAGCGCGCGATCACGGCCAAGGCCGTACCGCCGTCATCGCCCCGACCCGAGCTGTGCTCCGTCACCCGTGCCCTGTACCCGCCAATATACTTTATTGAATGTAAATGTTTGTTCTATTTACTTAACGTTTTTATAGCTCAGTTACATTGCTTTAAAAGAAATTCTCAATGAAATAAATTTCACGGCTCGAAAAGCTCTTTATTTTATAAAATACAAGCAGGTAAATAGTATATATAGTTTTGTACATGAAATAAATGTTTCATATTATTTAAAGTGATTACATATTTTTTAACAACTGCCTTCACAATTTTGTTAAATAAAATAATCGAAACATGCAAAATAAGAATTGAAATAGCTAGCTATAAGCCAACATCCACATACTACCTTAACCTCGTATCCTGGGTAAAGGTCAACTCGTCGAGGTCCCCTCACCCTCCACCCTCTATTTACTTCCTATAACTCCAAAGGCGAATTTCTTTCACATATTTCAAAAATTTTTTTGGATTAAACTTACGATTAGGTTTTGTGTTCATTTATTCCGTCTTATAATTTTCGCTTTTTGTTAATATGATTACATGCTACTTGTCTCTATGCAGATATTTTTATCAATTTATAATTTATATTATAATAACAATTTATAATTTTTCTAATAAGTAATGTAAACGAAACTTAAAAAAGACTATTAATAATATTTAATACGTAATGCTTTCTCATTACACTTATCTACATTTAAAATTAATAAGACACGAATGATTCATTTCTCGGAAACTAGTCAGCCAGTATTACTTCAAAATATAAATAGCTATTAAAAAAAAGTATTGTATATTAGTAGGTAGGCATGACGGTTGGTGACGTCCGCGAGCAGGTAGGTGTAGGGCGCGGGGGTGACCTCGCCCTCGCAAGGTCACGAGAGACGTTCCACTCAAACACCACTTCCCCCCTCCACTCTTCCAGGCCATTCCATGCAAGACATATTGATATTATTATAAATCGAACATCTTGATAAACGTATATCTATATTTAATAATACGATTAGTTGTGGTCGTCTTGATGAACGTAATAATTGAAGTATTCATTGAAACTGATAATTAACGTTATGTCTTAATTATAAAATACTTTTTAATAAAATCTGTTATTTATTAAAAACAATATTTGCTTCAAATAGTTATCTTGCTTATATTTGTACATAAACTAAAATGTAGAACGTTTTTTATTGTAATGACGCCTCAGGTTTCATGTAGAGTTTTTATGGATTACGTAGAATTCTAAAAATTGCCTTGTACATATGTAACCTTTTAATACACTTACGTATATTTCGTAATATCCGGAGGGTAGATAGATGTAGTAGTAATGCTTGTGATGAATAACACCTCGCTACCTTCTCCGGTCCTCCACTTCCTTCTTTTAAGATAAGCCGCGTGTTTCATAATATACATACATAAACTTGTGACTCAGGCTAAATCAAATCCAAAGTCTTGGTGAGATATTTATATTAAACGATTATTACACATTTTTAAGAAATTACTTTGCCTGATTAATCACGTACGCTTTGTCCCAAATATATTTATGAATGCCCAAACATATGGCATTAAAAACGTACCTAATAAATCTGTGAAATTAACATTAAAGATGTGTTAATAAAAATGTACAATTTAATTAATTTTTAAAAAACTGACCAACCACAAAATAATAATAAAAGTATAAGTAAATACACAATTAAAAGGATAAAAGTCCAATTTTGAAAAAATCTGTAAAAAAAGACAAATTTATAGATAAGTAGCAATTTTCACAAATGGTTTAAAAATATATTGCTTGTTCATATAAAATATGATTTTATCTAGGGCAGGTGTTATTATTGTTATGATATTGCCTTTAGAGGTAATCGTAAGCACAATTAAACAACATAGAACGATAACCTGGTTAGCCTCTAACCTCTTTAGAAAAGGTTGTTGATCCGAACTGTATATGTTAAGCAAGATGTTTTTACTTTAGCCAATAAGCATATTATGAATTGAGTTTTAGCTATTTGAATAAATCTATATGTAACTATAATATTTATGAGTAAGTACTATTGCAGTTATTAAAAATATAAAATAAAAGTATAGAAGTTAAGAAATAAATTATAATATTTATTATAATTATTAAAAATATAGTGGTTGGTCATGGCGCAGTGGGACAGTGTCTGACTGATCGGTTGTGTATGCGATCCCCACTCGGGGGAGTGATTATATTTAAATTATTTTCCCTTCCTCCCTGTGGTAAGACAAAATGCGGCGTTGAGTTCCACCACTCACTCCATATATATATATATATATACACAATATAGAAGAAATGTGTCGATATTTTTATATTTATATTTTTAACTATTGCTTTGTAGCGGAATGGTTTGGTTGGGGTGGTTTTCTAAAGAAAAGCTCAAAAAAGCCATGCCTAAATTTTATACTAATTTTCTAAGCACACTTACATGTATCATTGACATAGTAACATTAAAACATAGGTGAGTAATATAAATACTAACTTCCTGTTCGCTTTTTCGCCTGCGAGAACTACATCATTATATTATAAATATTTCATTTTGCTTTAATTGCTGAAATCACTGAAAACATTATGTTTTTACTTGACACTGATAGGGATACGTTAAATATTTTTTTTCTTTTAGCTTCACTCTTTTTATCGCGCATAGCAGGGTAGACACCTAGTGACACTCTGTGCTTCGCTTTCTCACCGAATTGAGATAAAGAGACATTCCGTGTTGAATGGTGGAACTCAACGCCGCATTTTGTCTTAACAGAGCGAGAAAGTAAAAATGATTTTAAATATAGTCACTGTCCCGAGTGGGGATCGAACCCACAGCAAGTCGTGTTTACAGTCAGACGCTATCCCACTGCGCTACGACTGGCCTATTTCACGAATGACATTGAACAGATAATGTATGAAAAAAAATGATTATGATACCGTGTCAAAACTGTAATTTTACCTATAGTTCGAATGTCTCTGTCAGTGACAATTTGCTAAAGAAAATAAGGCGACTGCGATTTGTTTGTCAATATCGTTTGAATTGAACAAAATATTAGCCAATGTTGTGGATATATGACGTCAACTCTGATTTTTTTTATTTATGTCTTATGATTCAGGTATCTCTTCTTTCTTCTACTATCAATTCTATCGTACCCCTTGACGAAATTATTCATAAAAATGTATTGTAAATAAAAAATAATTTACTGATAAAATTTAATTATTCTGGAGAATTAAGCTCTATTCAGAATATTATCTTAATTATCAGTTAATATTTACTTTTTTGTTAATACTTTTTACGACTTTATATTATCAAATATCAAAATTGCCTTAATTGTAACTGATTTATGTCGATGATTTTTGTTATTATTAAATCCTTTCGTGTTAATGTTAATAATTATTATGTACAGAATGTAAAGGACAATAATATAAAAGATATTTTGAAGTATATAATAAAATATTTCACTCACGTCTAAGGAGACTCCTTGAATAGCTGCTACAGATATATTATGCTATATTAAAACTTAACTATGACGGGAAAACCATGTTAATTTTTCAGTTACCGCGTGGTTTTCCCGTTAAAAATTATTATTAAATTTTGTATGTGTTGTTCGTATTCTCTATAATCTTGACATATCAGCTTTTTTCTTTACAACCTTAGGAGCCAGAACTATACTCTTGGTGTTCTTTTACACTCCCTAAGCCAAGACTTGCCAAATGTTTTTTGGTTAT
The DNA here is from genome assembly GCA_032432895.1 of Dryadula phaetusa. Lineage (NCBI taxonomy): Eukaryota > Metazoa > Arthropoda > Insecta > Lepidoptera > Nymphalidae > Dryadula > Dryadula phaetusa. Next base: position 1,617,643 of record JAOYRS010000027.1, read on the forward strand.
AATTTTAGGTATGCGTTATCTTTCCTTCGCTTATAAAGAAACATTTTAATATACACCTATATTATATTGATAATTCAAGATGACGTAGATAATATTGTACTATATATCATCCCTATTCAATTATCCAACGAACGTTTTATTATAAGAAACTTTACATAAAATAAGTAATTTCTTCTCTTTCTATTTCATAAAATAGTACTTCATTGTTGCTTAAACTTATTTACATACAAAATGCTTATTTTTAAGATAATTTAAATTGTATTTTTAAAAGTTATATGTATTTTTAAAAATTTTATTTTTATTAAACAGATGAGTTCGTCCTCTTGGGCTGGGTCAAGACGCTCATCGAATTGTAGATGTATTATGTTTGCGGCAACATTACACAAATCTTGCGGACAGTTGGCCGCCCCCGCCCAATAAAGCTCGAAACTTTAGTGCTCGGTGGCGGGTGATCGACCACGTTCATGGTCACAGCTGCGGAAACACGAGCAAGCAGAGGGCAAGCGGCGCTAAACAAAGCCTCTGTCGTATCTCACTGACAGTTAGACGCAGGTGAACCAAGATCAACCTCTCACCGAGCGGTCGTTAGCCGAAATGGATTCTTAGTTAGCGAAGAGCGACGACAGCAACGCCGTTTGCCGTTCTTATTACGATACCTTTCAAACACTATACGACTACACTTGACAATAAAACTTGTGACGAATTGCTGACGTGTTCCTTCATTGGCCTTTCTCCACTTTGTTAATGTTTCGATACATCTTTAACAGGTCATTCTAAAAAGATGCTTTTAATGAGTGTAAAATAACTGTAAACGAAATAAAAATAATTTGGCGTTAGCGCGTGACTTCTACATTTATTGTTTTACACTTGTTTTTGTATTGAATACGTCGTGTAAATAAGTACACGTTTATGAGTATGTGTTCGAGTATCTCTTTGTCAGTCCATATTTTTCCATAAGATTTCTACAGATATGTTTAATATTGTAGTATATTTTTATTATTTAAATAAATTGAAATAAAATAATTACTTTAAGATACATACATGATATGTACATAGCCACTAAGTGCATCTTTAATAAAATTAGATTCGTATTATATTAAATATGATCGATTGTGAGTTTGATTCCCACCCTGGGGAGTGACAATATTTCCATTTCCTTGTATTGGTAAGGCAAGGTGCGGCGTTGAGAACGCTACTCAACACACAATGTCTCGATTCCGGGAGGAAAGCAGTCAAAAGAGTGTCCGGACACTAATTTGTCTCCGACTACTTTGTTAAGCGGGAACTAGCGTGAAGCTATAATAACTTAATAATTATTTATATTTTTTTAGCTTCACGCTTTATCCCTGGCGGGGTAGTCAGAGAGCACGGAGCGCCAAACGCTACGGTCCCTGCATACCTCTTTCACCTCGTCCACAGTCATTATCCTCTTCATACATGCCCTTCGTACATGCTCATGTTTTTTACATGACCTTCCTCCAGTATCTTCAATACTGTGTATTTGAAGGTCAACCGAGGTCTCCCTCGACCTCTCATACCACTCACCCTGGCTTCATAAATTTTTCTTATTATTCTTTCAACGTGCCCAGACCACCTGAGCACGTTCTTCTTCATTCTTACACTTTAATTATATCTTGAAGTGGGGTACTTTAATTATATCTTGTCTATAATACTCATTTGAGATTATTTAAAATTAAGGTTACGTTAATTTTTCCTTAATTTTACCTGGAAATATGGTATTCAATTAATATGAAATCGCTAAACTGTATAGGTATATAAAAATACTGGATCAAAAAAGCACTCTCCATTGGTACTCAGCAGTATCACATATATACATATCTAAGGGAATTTTATAAAATTAGTAACGTATGCTTATATTTACTATTTTTAAAGTGTTATTCCACACTTAGGATTAGAAAACATTTTAGAAAAAACGTATAAAAATTTGAACGCAGCGGGATTCGAACCCGCGCCTCTTGGATACCGTCCAAGCGCTCTGACCGCTAAGCCATGCGTTCTACTACCAGCTGCGTCGAAATTCTTATACGTTTTGTTACAACTTATTTATGTTGTTAGCATCTTTTTATACGTTTTTTCTAAAATGTTTTCGAATCCTAAGTGTGGAATAACACTTTAAAAATAGTAAATATTGAAATAAAATAGTAATCTCTCTTGTTAAACGATTATTTCTCAATAATCTTTAAGTAGTAGAAATTTGTAAAAATCTCTCTACAGAGATGCTAACAACATAAATAAGTTGTAACAAAACGTATAAGAATTTCAACGCAGCTGGTAGTAGAACGCATGGCTTAGCGGTCAGAGCGCTTGGACGGTATCCAAGAGGCGCGGGTTCGAATCCCGCTGCGTTCAAATTTTTATACGTTTTTTCTAAAATGTTTTCTAACGTATGCTTAGTTTAAACTTCGCATACATCGTAGTGGGTTCGATGACCGACCGTGACAACCTCAGGCTTGTAAGTACGAAACCCACATATACGGGCGATTATTGTTTTTTCAATGAAATTGTTGCAATTCATGTGCCTATTACACATATATCGAGGACGTTGACACGCATACCGTTGCTCACATGTAAGTGTGTTGTAATCGAAACTTCAAGAATTTTTTAATGGATCATTAGATCCTCGTACGTAATCATCTAATACGTAACATAGGTTCAATATAAATTAACATGATTTTTTACTAGCCAATCAATAAATTGTCTATTTCGACAACTATACTATATGTTTAAATAAATTTAATAACAATCAACAACATTATAGTAAAATTAAACAGCCTACATCCGTAGCTCCATTGTTAAAATTAATAAAAACCTCATATGCGTGAATAAAAAAGATGTTGGTAAACAGCGGAAAGGTGTTAGTTAATGCAGTTGGACTGATTGCAAGTAAAGTGGGCTGTCCGTTTGTGTATTATGCGGGCGAAACACAGGCCGCGGGCGGTCGTCGACCGAGGCCCTTGACTCGTGCGGGTTCAGCGACACTGGCTGACACCGTCGCGCCTCGACGCGCAGCGGCCACCGCGCGCGCGCCACACCGCCGCAGCACCGCACTGCACACACAGCTCTGTGCACCTTGCTGCGTGCACCCGACTTGCAATCATTCACCTTGCTTCTCTAATAGAAATAGAGTGAATGAAATAAAACTTAGTATTGACATTTCAAAGTTTTGGCAGAAATGAAATTTAAGTTTAGGTTATTTTATTTTTAAATGAAATAATATAATGTTTTTGTATTTGTAACTGAGAAATATTTTTAATTTGCTGTTGCTGAAATAGTGATACTTTTAAGGATGCCGTATTTACTTTTTATTTATACATACATAAATATAATTTGTGTAATAAATTATCTAAAATCAAAAGGAAACTTGAAATTATGCATACGTGTAAACTTTTTGTGGCAGACATTCAAAAATTACGATGGTCCATTGTCGTTAAAAGTACAAACTGATAACGCAAGTAATGAACGTTACATAAAATGTTATATTTTGTAAAACAAAATAGGAGCTATGATTATTTTTTTTATATTTTAAAATGCTACTTGCGGACTTGTGGTTGCGGGTATATTACAGTTGTAAGAACATATTTTTGTTATAATAGTTACAATGCTAGCCCAAAAATTTGCCATGTGATGCCAGATGTGAAATATAATTGGAGTGCAATTTAGAGCGTTATCAGATGGTTGTGGGTTCAATTTAATTAATTTTAACTTAAAAATTAAGCGGATCACACAGTATTACCTATTTATAATATATTAATATTTTGTATTATGAAATGTTCAGTTAGAAACGTCAATAAAGAGGTGCAGATGCAATCAAAGTTTACTTAATATTGTATTGTTTGTCTCTATTATCTATTTTTTTTGTAGCTTCACTTTTTTTTCTTCATTTTTTACCGCATAGCAGCGTAGATAGGACGTATCTAGTGTCAAGACTCTCTGTACTCCCCTTCTCGCCAAATTCGAGACATTACGTGTTGAGAGGCGGAACTCAACGCTGCGCTGTCTTGCCAGAGAAAAGAAATGAAAATAGTTTACATATAATCATACCCTCGAGTGGTAATCGAATCCACTACCGATCGAGTTTACTATCCGACCACAGTCCCACAGCGCCATGACCGGCCTCAAATTATCTACATTATTCTAAACACACATAAATTTCAAAACATTTATATATATCAATATATGTTTGTTAAAATGTTTAGTTATTGCAAGTGGATAAGCCCACATTGTTAATAAATAAATGAATAAAAGAGAAATTTGCTTTAATAGTATTGAAAGTAGTTTTCTATGGGTAGATAAGCTCTCTGTGAAATTTCTCCGGTGCCGCGCACAATCCTAAACTATATAAAATGACCCAGATACTTTAACACTTTCATATTCATGTGAATTTTAGTAATGTATAATTTTCACTATATTTATTTTTATATTTTTAATTTTAATATTTTATGTCAAAAAATAGCCGTATTTTTTTTGATTTGTAAAATAAAAACTATGGAAGAATTTAAGGAACAATAAACTGCTTAAGGTGTCATTTATAACACAATAGTTTACAAATCAAGGTTCAGATTGAAGTGTGCGAATAGTAATTACAGGGCTCCTAAGTGGCGGTGCGCAGCGGCATGAGACTGCGCGCGCGCAGCCGCGTTGCAGAGCAGTGAAAGTGGGTTGAATACTTTCAGTTTCTCTTGCGCACGCTTCATCGTGGACTCGTTACAATAAACATTGCATCGCGTCGATTTCTCGCTCCGCTAAATTTCACCTTTTCCACTCTATTATTTATACTCAGGTTGACCTGCTCCCTATCGGGAAGAAATTCAATATTACAAATATATTTTCAGCGTATAAAAACTTTCTATTAAGCTTAACTAGTTCTTTACAAAGTATGTGTCACAAATATAGGTAGGATGAATGAGTTAGATGACTTTTCATTTTTATAAAGGCTGTATAGACAAGAAATAATTACAAAAACCAATATGAAGAAAATCTCAATAAGTATACATTACACCTGCATATTTTATAAATTTCGAATAAAAAAAATATATAAAAAATTTGATGTCATCAGTAAATAATTTGTTAATACAGTATGAATTTTATAATTAAATATACAGAATAAAATCTATGTGAACTACCAAGCTATTTATATTTACACTTATTTTCTATATATTATTACATCTTTTAGATATAGCTATCTAAGTAAATACGGCAAATAAAAAGAACAAAATGTAAACGAACATTTGATTACTAATAATTCCTTATTTATTATAACATTCTCGCTATATTTATAGAAAAAAAAGTAATTTTTCTGCGTAACTCTTAGCTCCGCTATCAGATTATAATTTTATATCTGTTATAAATGACTATGATATATGTTTTTATTCGTTTTTGTATATTTTCCACTAAATAAGGCATTAGAAAACTCCAGTGTTTATAAAAATGCGTGATTAGCGTGCCGGTGCAGAATGGCCTAGAAAGTCAAACTTTCGTTGTTGCGTTCTCGCCATGCTATTTTTTCGATTGGCGCTCATTTACCTAAAATCCGGCTTACATTTTTAGTAATTGTTTAAATGAGAACCTGCGAGTAATAATTAAACAAAAATATTATAAAAAGTGGAAATTTTATGTTAAGATAACAACTCATTAATTTTTAATATGTATGTTTTGTAAATTAGAAGTAGTAATACTTTTAGTAAATTTTAAAATATATTAATATTTAAATGGTCTTGTAATAATTTGTTATTTGTACTTACTTTAAAATCATTATAAAAGTATAGCACATAATAGTATGCGCATAATAGCCGATGTTTATAGGAAAGAGATATCAATAAGGTTGTGTGGCAAATGTCCAAAGCAATGCATCCGAAAAGAAATTAATGAAAATGAAAGTGGCCTACTTTGTCCCCGTGCCCGCGCACCTCCAACTTTCTCTTGGCTTTAAATTTTATCTTTTTTATCTTTAGTAATTTAATAATTTCATGCTGATGAAATAAATAAAGAACATTAATAGAAAGTATTCATATCAACTGTATGTCCTGTCTATAATATAAATAATTTACCGGTCTATCATTACTGGATTCGGAATCTTCGAAGTGTGTTACACTTTTAAAAATTAAACAAAGGTACAATAAATCTCCGCTTTCTCTAAATTATGATTATAATATTATAAATGAGTACGTATAGTTCATATAGTACTAAATCTAAATTGAAGTCACTTTTGTTTTGTTTGTATTTATATGCTTTCTTTGTCGTGAGTGAAAGCAAAGTTTAACAATTTAATTGTGTTTATTTATTTGCGTAGTGTTATTGTAGAATTAATTTTGTTTAAATCATATTTATTTATACAAGTTAGAAAAGTATAAAAATGAATAAGTATCATATATATGTTATAAACAAATAACTAAGAAAAAAATATGTATATTACATATTCTGTATTAGTTTTTTTGGCTTCAAATGTATATGGTTTTTTTTATAATAATTGATCATTTTTTTCTTAATTTTTTTTTAATTTACCACATATTATATTTATGTAAAATATTGTATTATTGAGTATATAAAAATATGTCTTGCTATGCTATGTGTGTATATCTTAAATAAGCTTTTGTATTTACCTATTATAATTTAGGAGATGATGCGATGTTTACAAACATTATCACTCTGAAAGACTAACTTAAAAAGAAATATGAACTAACTTAAAAAGAAATATGGTAACACCGATAGTGTTGTCATATATTATATTTCATATACCTATCATACTTCATTTTTAGCGGAGTAATAAACAAGTGACTTATCACCTCATTATCAACTTGTTATTCTATATTTAATTATGGATCAATCAAAACCATAATGTACAAACAGTAAAACTGGACATCAATAGCACCAGTTACTTATTTAAATATTATAGAAAAGAAATATTGTATCTATACACTAATACCTGAGGAGAAAGGTTCGTTTACTGTTTCAGAAAATTTTGAGTAACATGAAATTTTGTACTTAAATAGTATATATATATATATATATATATATATATATATATATATATATATATATATATATATATATATATATATATATATATATATATGTAGAAGAAAGTCATTACTTTTTTAATAATGTATTAGAAATATAATTTATATAAATTTATTTAGAATTAGAGTGCCTGTTTGTAATATTAAAATAAATACTTTTTACTAACTGTATTTATTTATGTATTTGTCCATACTAGTGTAGTATTCGTGTCAAGACACTGTACTTTGCTTTCCACCGAATTGTAGACATTATGTGTTGAGTGGTGGAACTCAATGCTGCACTTTGTCTTACAAGAATGAGGCGTTCCGAATGGGAATCGAACACACATGATGCTGTAGTAAAAATTACTTTTATTTTAATTATAAAAAAAAGTCCAGAGATGCCGAATACGTAGACGTAGACGAAGTCACGGGCACAGATCCCACACACTATTATTAGTTTTATTAGTTTGAAATGAACCTATTTCTAAAAATTATATAAAAAAAACTTCTAATGTCAATATTTAATAATAATGTTAATATTTCGACTTAAAATCAAGTTATGAATTTAATGTGCAGTTATTAAATTTTTTATTAGGAAGTTTTTAGTTAAAATTTTAAGTAGATTTTTTTGATATTAATACTTTTCATTAATAAATATCACTTAAACATCATTAGAAATTATAGCAAAACCATAGATATCTTAGTCGTTCCTCATATAATATTTGTCCTAGACAAAACAAAATATATTTTTATATTTTAAGTTTATATTAATGATATATATAGTTATATACGTGATATTTATATACGTGAGGGTAAATCTTATGCTCTTTTTACGAATCTATGTGAACATAGAATTATGAAATTTGGCATTGTTGGAGTTTATATGCAGTTTATATGCATATTTTCATAACAATACTTTAGAAATGCAATAAAATAGTCAAATAAATTTTTAACACACTAACATACGGTTCTCATAAATTTTTGTTCAAATTGATACTCCCGTAGATTACATGACAACGGCTTCATTAATTATAGTTGGCTGCGGACTTATTTTCTTTGTGTAAATATACATACTATGTGTGTATTGTAGTTATATTTATACAACAAAGAACAGTATTTAAAGTAAAATCAATTATAAAGTCAATTTAAGAAAATTGACTTCTTAATTGTGAGCTTAAGAATGATTGGTCATTTGTCTTATAAGCTTTAATATTAAGCATAAACTTTGTCTATTTTTCTATGACTATGCCCTCAAATCGAATGAACCGTATTATTTCCCGTTTTGAACAATGTATACCTTCAGAGAAGGCGTGGGGATATACTGAAGGAGGTCAACAACCTCCAGCACGTTGCGTGACACGATTCAAATATTATGATGTATAGTTTGCAACGGTTCTTCTTTTCAAAATAAAAATGAAAGAAAATATTTTAAACTAGATTATTTAAATTGACAATGAAGGATAACTTATACTTGTGTAATTTTATTTTAGCTAAATTTATAGGCGTATATTTAAGTTATTTATCGCATATTTTTAATTAATTTATGACAAACTTGAATTATGTATGAGTAATAATATACACATGTGTCATTGCCCTGCACAAGGATAAAGCAAAGCACGCAATAGTAGCGCGAGCAGTGTGTGTGGTGAGTGGAGAGCGGAGAGCGTGCGCGTGCGGCTAGAGATAGCCGCGGGTCAGCGACCGACGCGAGGCCGACGTCCGCTGACGTAACGTTACGCGAATTCCGACCGCCCTCCCCGCGCTTGCACCTCGCACCGACCTAATTCCTTCGAAGCCACTTCGTTTGTGCATTGCTAATTATAAAGTGCTGTTGCATTACACTGACTCGTTCTATTTCTATTTAATTCGAGCCAATTATAAGTAAAAAGTGTGCAAGTCTTGGTAAAAATAGTTATTTTATACAAAAAATATATATTTTCAAAGTTTCTTTCATATGGTTAACAGCAGTTAGTAATTAGTAATCTAAGATAAACAATTCATGTTCCAACGTCTTGTGCTTTGAATATTAAATACTTGATGTGATGATTTTCTTTATCGTCATTGCTGTGCATATTCTTGGTAACTGATTGACGCAATTGTATCCCGCAACATCTATTGTATGATCAAGAAGGAGTTTGATCAATACCTTCGACCGCAAAGTTACCTTCATATCCTTTTAACACTACCTGTTCATATTGAACTTTTGTATTCATCATTACATGTATTTCATATGCATTTTCAGATATGATTTTAATCGATCTTTTATTTGTACCTGTGAAGTTTTAGTTTAGTTACTTTAAAAGCTTTATCAGTCTCTAATTTGTGATTACTATTACTTATTTTTTCTCAATTTATTGAATCAAATTGTCTATGTCATATTTTAGAAGTTTTAGTTATCGTAATTAAAACTCTTTCAATAATATAAACATATGAAGATTAGTAATTTCTTTCTGTTTTATAGATTTTTTCTTTAATATTGATATTTACTTATTTAATTAAAGCAATAAAAAATTAAAACAACATTTTCTCTTTTTTATGTTTACAATCGGTCAGAGAAAAACGCTTGGTATATTACGCCTTTACTTTTAATTTGTTTATTTATTGTAGTTAAATACTGTGCAATTGTTTTTGTTTCCATTACATGTTATTCACTTGTTTACATTATTAATTTTGTGGCCTGGGATATTGTTGTGAAATAGACATTTTATTTGTAATAAAATGTCTATTTGACAACAACAAAAATTATTATTTACTTTGGTTTGATATAGGTTATTATTACTATTAAAATATAATTATTTAAAATATTAGTACATTCTTTTGTAGAATATGAAAAAAACAACGCTAAGCATTTTCGTCATCCATCATCATCATCATCATCATCACAGGGACTTTATTTAAAACGTATATATAAAACAACTATTAAATAAACTAAAATCCTTGAGTAATTAATAAATTACCTTAATTTTAATAATTTATACAGTAAGCTATTTTGATATATGCAAGTACATTATTAATCCTTACAGCGGTTAATCGGAAACAACTCAAGACACTCCGTTGATTTCTTTCCGCCCAAAATATTGCGTGCTGTTTTTATTTTTCTTAGTTGTTTACCACGACTTAATTGCAACCTAGCAAAATTAGTTAAAAAAAAGTCTTAACAAGATTGACATTACGTCAAATATTGAAATAAGCTATAATATGGATAAAAATTTATGGAGTTCACAATGTATTCCTAGCAAAATGTCATATATTTTATAAATGAGCTTTTAAACCATTTATGCTTTAAGTTTCACATTATTTTCATTAGTCTAAGGAGATTAATGACAATTTTTTCGTTGAGTTTTCCATATATATAAACAAAACGTTCATATCTATTAGATATTCTGGTTATTTTTAAAATGTTATTTACGTAAGAAAGAAAAATATTTTTAGAAAGCGTATAAAAACGTTGAACGTGGCTTAGTAAGTTGTAACAAATGTATTATACATTATGTTTTATACAACAATTTGATGTAGGGTTCAAATTTGGTTACGTTCACATTATTTTCCGGCTTCTAAATATATTTTTCCTATGATAAATGGATGAATAACACTTGAAACATATTACAATATTTATTAAGTAGCATTCTCTATTTTTTAGATATAATCTTTGGGTAAATTTGTATACAAATGCTAGCAATAAAAATAAGTTGTAACGAGCGTTTAAAAATTTCGACGTAGCTCGATATGAACGTTATGCTTAATTTGTTTGAGCGTTTGGTCGGTTTAGGCCAAAAAATATTAGTGTTGTGCTGGATTATACTTATAACAAAATTTTGTAAAATTAAAATTACATATTGGAAACAGGTTAATTCCAGTTAAATTTAAAGTTGACCTTATTATATATAAGAATATGACCTTATTGATTTTTGCATGCCAGACAGTTGACGTCATTGTATCCAACCATTTTGTACAGAAAAAAATGCGTCGGTCAAGCTAATGTCACCCCCTTCCTGCTGGGACACGCCGGCAAAAGTCCGACTGTATAGTATCAGTCGAGCGGTCACATTGAATGCGTTGTGATCTCATCGAGTCACCTGTGCCTTTGATCACTTATACATATATGTTTATTTACAATATACACACAATATATTTTTCCACAAATTCAATAGCAAACATTATATCAATTCCGTAAATTTCTTTTTATAATTATTTTTGATGCAATGAATTATGACAAACCGTAAGTATCACATAATTGCACAAGTGCATTAATGTAATCAAAAGCTTTGGCCAAGTTCAGGCCACATTTAACACTCCATGCATCTTACACTCATCGTTCTCACATTCTCTCTACTTTCTACAAAATTATAAGCGACCCTGCACTTATAACACCCTAATACACATCGCATCATTTGGAATAGATAAAAGCATATTTGTATTTAATTAGGTACCGAATTAATTTTACGATAAAATAAAGCGCGAATATTGTTTACGAGTAAAACAATGTTCGTTTGTACCGTTTTCTGAAGGTGTCATGAAAGTCCTTGGGAAAACGTAACCAATGTGAATAGTAAATATTTATATGATACAGAATAAATATATATTCATTTTTTGGTGAAACACTTGCACTGCACATACTTTCATAGTCACTGTACGTATTCAATCAATATTTATTTTTTATTTAATATTTTTGAATCATTTATTTATACAAAAAAAACCATTAAAGGAAATATAGGTAAACTAATATTTTTTATATCAAATATTTGAAGTGACTGGGGGATTCTTAAGGGACACATCTTTAATACTAGAGGAAACCCGGGGACCAACGATTTTCCTATCGTTTAGAATAACGAAGAGCGACAGATGATAAGATTTATGATACGAACGAAGAGGTTTGTATCTGATTGTAAAAGAATCTATAATAAATGAAAAGAAAGTAGCATCCACTTTAATATGTCACTAAATTCTCAGTTATAAAAACGATAAAAGATTTTGACAGTTACAGTTGTTATTTGATAAATTTTGTTATGTGTACATGTAGTTTAACAACTCAAAAATAATAAATTTGAAGTTATGTATCTTTATTTAGCAATAATTTCTAAGGTTAAACAAACAATTTAATCTCCGTAGCAATGGATTTATAAATAACAAAGCAAAACTGTGTGACCTGAGTTCATAACCTTTTTCTTACTGTAGAAAAGTGCACTTAAATTTTATTTTATATATTAATATGTAGGTGAATGCATCCACAACTGCAATATTGTTAAAATACACTTCAAGTGCACTTAAATTTTATTTTATATATTAATATGTAGGTGAATGCATCCACAACTGCAATATTGTTAAAATACACTTCAAAATGATTTCAATTTTTTTTGATTAAATTATAAACTTATCTACGTACTTAATATCTACATATAAAATAAGAAAAAAACTGAACACTAAGTAGTACAGTATGATTCAAGTATTTTTTATTTTATTGAAATACTGGACATACGATTGTTTAGGAAGTTAAAATAATTGTGACATTTAATCCCAAGTTGTAAAATTTCCTATGACGCAGTTTACTCCATAATCAAACAATACGAGTATTATTAGCTAATACCTACTGTTGCTTGCGTTTGTTTTTAACCTTGAATAATTTCCAGTGATATACCTAGCTTCTTGAAATTTTATTATCTTTTTTTTGTGTACAAGCAACAAATGTCTTTTACGTCATAATACTTGTAGACTAGAAAATAACATATAAGAAATATGTTCCTACATTATATCTTATTTTAATACAAAAATAGAAAAAACGGCGTTTATGGTTAAACTATTTATTATTTAAGTGTTGTATCCACGTGTAAGTTTATAACTCACACGTGGTGAAGGATTGCAATGGAAGGCGGGGTGTGGGAGGAAGGTCTAGAGAAATGCTCGGGTGCGTCAGCGCACGCTATCAGCGGATGCAGATGTATCAAGGTTGCGTAGTCCACGTGCTGACCAGTTTTTCCCATTTACCTATAACCTTCAATATACTGGTAATTTCTATAATATGTATTAAGATATTATATAATATTTGTGTGTTTACCACGTAGTGTAGTTTTTTGGTACGCCAAACACTTATTGTTTTGATTTATGCATTTATTAGCTTCGGCAAATGTAGAATAATGACAATTTATCCATATGCATATTTATTTTATGATGAAATTATTACAGCCTACTCACTTTAGGTTTACTTACTTTAGGTCAGTTTTTTTCTTTTAGGTGTTTTTAAAAATACATATTAACAAAATTCAAATCAAAAATGAAATATAGCTCTGTTTTCTTGATTTTTTTAACTGAATATACACTTTATAGATTTACAACAAATGATATCTCGAGTGATTTTTAAAGATTGAAATTGATCAATTGCAAATTATTCGTCTCAATTGCGTGGCCACTTAAGGAAGTAGACCTGAGTTGATGAGCGGACACGTCAAGTTGACGTGTTAATGGGGCATTATAATAACAGATATAGTTACCGAGCGGAGCATAGGTGTCGTCGTTCACGAAGCCGTGAGGGCACGCTCGCGGTCGTCTCAAGATCAAGGTCGCGCGGCAGACGTGCGGCAAGGTCACCTGTCCCTCCGCTCGCCGCGCCCGCGCCCTGCTCGCCTGTGCGCGCCTCTAGTGCGCAAATATTTGCGACCGTCTGTCCTCCGCGACCGATATGCCGAGGTCAGCCCGCCAAAAGACCTTGAAGTAATATCGTTTGACTTCTCCAGAATTAAAGATGAATGATTTATGTCGGTTTTTATAACAATACATGTTTTAACTGGTTGTTCGATTGGAGGATGATCCGACTACCGTGACCATCATATCAAACGATGCGGCACTGCTCTGCCTGCCTGGTTTACTTTCTTACTTACTATGTAGGTGGGCATAAGTAGGTTATACATAGGGTTGCCACATTTGCTTTAGGTTAGAAAATATTTTTAGGTAATTTCTTAATATTTGTGATAATTTAAATTTTATGCCAAAAAAATTAAAATGATATTGAATGCAAATTGATGTTTATTTCTGACAAGATTATAAAAAATATAAATAGATAATAGGAAGGTACATAAGAAGAAAGGTATACCAAATTTTTAAACAAAATAAAAGAAAACGTATGAATAAGGTTGTAGTTTAATTAATTAATCATATATAGTTAAAAGTTGGACTTCTGTAAGATTCTTCTGGAGGACTGCCATCAATCGAAACGAAAAATAAAATTCGTTCCAATATATTTTTACAATATATTAAAATTTGTACTATAATAGTGCACATTAGGAAAATATTGACTAAGTAACTTAAATATTAGTTCGCTGAAATACGGCTTGTATAAATATTTTACTTTTATTTTTAGCATAACCAACCGTAATAAATGAATGTCAAACTCTATAATACTAATAGAAATCCGTAGTCATTTTTAGACAAATACAATAATCCGTAGTCATTTTTTTTGCATGTAGGCATTTATTTTAAGCAAACTAAAAATATGAATTTAGTTCTCTATCAATCATACATTAAAACCAAAAGTCATTTACATTTTCTATACAGATGTTATTATATTGAAATATAGGTAGATGTTTTCCTACTTCCATGTATAAATGCTTATATTAAAACAAGGAAGTATTATGATATAAAATTTTATATATTATTATTAAAAGAAATCTGCGATCCATTTTAAAAACGCTTAAAGCTTGTGGAACACATTTTTAATGTTAATTTTATAATCTTTTTAATTCAAATATTTTGTTCACCGCCATTTATGTTGTGGTTTTCATTAATTAAAAAATATTTTCATCTCTCAGCTTGATTAGATAATATAATGTATGCTCTTACACTTTAAATAAGTATTTTATTCTACTTTATTTATTTCTCGTATATACTTAAAATCAATCATTCATTAAAATCTTCTTTTTAAGCAAGGAGCTAGCCAAGCTTTATTTGCTGCTTCGGTTGGCGATTGCTTTCACAATAATAGTTATTGTTTAATCTCTTTTTTTTATTAATAAATTCATTAAAATATTCGATTTCGATGTATTATTATTGATGAGACATAATACTGTGATGAATGAAGTGTTAACTTTTCATATTAGGAAAGGAACAATAGCAGATGTGTTAAGAATCTTAATAAGTATTTGAGATTATATTCACTAAACGTACACAAATATATACATATTTATACTGCTATAATAAAACAAAAAATATACTAGGCATTTCCTGATGACCTTTCAGGTTATACGTAATTCCTTGCTGCTCAACTTTACATGTGTATACCTACACACACGCGTAAACTCTAGTATTTATTCAACTGCTCGCTTGTTAAGGACACCGTTCATTATGTACAAGGATTTTGAATGAAAAAAGACAATTGGTGTCTACAAATAAAGGTCATATTACAAGAATAGTGAAGGCGACTAACATCATGTGATTTTGCCTTGATCCACGTGAAACGTAGATCAAACCTTAGTAAAGCTATAAACATTAAATATCTTTGAAAAAATTAAGGTACACTTATTACCTATAACATCTAGGCCATTAATTGTATAATTGTTTATTACATGGATGTATTGCACCGAATATTCTGTGTACGTATAACAGATTAATTTTATTGATAGTAAAGACATTTAAACATTTCCTGCTAACCGAAACTTAAAGTACACAGTTGTCATACAATTGGTATTTCCGCCTAAGCCTAAAGTCAGCGTGAGATCATATTTAATAGTGCTTTTTGTATTTTAGGTGACTGTAACCTAAGCTTTTGTCTAGACTTATTTCACGACCCCCCCTCCCCCAACCTCCCTTCATGTGCCTCCATGAAGACTCGGACACGAGGCATCGGGGCCAAGGTTTCTATGAATTATGGACTGTATGGTATTATTCAGGCGCGATGTATGTCAGTGTTCTGATTTCGCGGCCGAATCGATGATTATAGCAGCTGAAGGTCTCATCCGACTGCGGGAGGTTAATTCTCCCGCAATGAATTTCCGGATATTTTTTATTTCGTTAACAAGAACGAAAAATACAATAACCTTTATAGAGGTGAAATAAATTACAAATCTTAGTTTAAGGAGTTGTTAATTCAAGCTTATTTTTTATTTAAATATATTTTTACTAAGTTTAAGCGATGTATAATAATCTAGAATAAATAATAGTGTACAGTGTCGTCAATGCCATGTTTTCAAATAAAATAAGTAAAGATTGAAGGTTCACATAATATATACCTATGTGTAATAAATCGCATGTAATTTTTATATTATTTTATCTATACAATATACATATTGTATATATGAATATAGTTAATAATACATATAAATCTACTAGAAAGTTATGTTTATTAACAGTAGATAAGCAACAGCTGTATGTATTGTACTCGTATGTGTATGTATTCATGTATTTTGTGTAATCTTTTGGCGTTAGCCATAAAAATTATCTCAAGATAAAAATATATTTATATTTTAAAATTATTAAGTACATAGCTATTTTATATAATATTACACAAAAACAAAGAAGCTATTCACCTAAACATATTTTAAATGAAAGGCGAGCAAACGAGCCGCACGGCCGCGTCGGCGTCGTTCGGTTCAAAATGAGGTCAGTGGAACACGAAGCATTACACTTGACCTCTTTTCGAGTCCTTACCTCCGCCAGACCTTCACACTTTTTACAACGCTTTTACGAGCTAGGTCGGGCCAATTAAGTTTCGTCGAACCGTCGTAGTAACAATACCGCCCCCGGCCCCGGCAGCGGCAGATGCAGTGCTCGAGTGACGCGTACGCAGCCGACCAGCCGCGCACTCTTGACACACATTCAGATTTCCATTCAATGTCTCTAAAGTTATTTTTTGTTGATTACATATCTATGAGTCAATGCCTTCACGTACTAATGTGTCAATGAACATATTTTTATTTTTAACTGGTAAAGGCCTAAATGTACTTATTCACATATGAACTTGTCAACAAAAAGTATACTCGCCAAAAACATAGGGACTTAGGAATTTAGAAACAGATAGACAGCTGTTTCGTAATCATATTAGGTAGCTGTCATATTTAAATAAAATTAATTATACAAAAGACAATTATTCAACTGTTGAATCAACAGAATGCTTAAAATGTGATCCGAGTCGTGAAATATATACATAACACGTGAGATTTTTTGAAAAATTACTTCAGATTGTTAGTCAGATCAACATTCATTCATTCATTCAGTATTTTCCTTTATTGATATTAATAATTATAATTTTCTTCGTTTATTCATTCCAATTTAAGTTTCAGTTTTGCCATTAGCAACATTCTTTTTATAGATTCTTTATTATGTCTGTACAGAATTTTATAGTTCAATAGACTAACTTTCTTCTGTTCCATTCAGGATAGAGATACTTTTTTCCAAAATGGTGAAAGAGATGCTTTTAATTTCACGCTTTTATGCCGCATAGCAGGGTAATACATTCCGTACTTTCCATCGAATTCGAGACATTGCGTGTTGAGTGGTGGAACTCAACGTCGCACTTTGTCTTTACCAGAGTGAGAAAGTGAAAATAATTTAAATATGATACTCACCCGAGTGGGGATCGAATCTACAACAGATCGCGTTTACAGTCAGACGCTGTAAAACTGCGCCACGACCGACCTCAAAACTATAATTATATCCGAATATATGTAATTATTGTGACAATTTATTAATAAATATTTAAATAAAAATTAAAACTTGTATGCACCCTTCTTCAAAGACAGGTTAATTTTAGGCCATCTTAAAATCCTTATTATGTTTAATTATTAACGTACTCATTACAATACAATATTTATATATTGGACAAGGTGAGGTATTGTTTTATAGGCAGGTACTTGCGTAGTAAGAAGTAACAATACTGATAATATGTAAGTTAAACCTTGAACCTTAAGAGCAAAAGCCTTCAAATGCCCTCGCCATTGTTTTAATAAATCTTCATCTGTTTTTTTGTTTTGTATGAGCACAGGGTTATTACATATATTTTTCAGTATATCAGAAATATTGTAATATATATATATATATATATATATATATATATACAAGTATATATATATATATATATATATATATATATGTAATGAAATGACATTTCATTACTCCAAATTTGCTGCGCTCCGCGCGTTTATAATCTGTAGCTGAAAGTTGATTTTGTAAGAAAATAAAGAGATATAATAGAGGAGGCGATATTAGTGAACTTTAAATGTCGTTTCTTTGTATTTTCAGAGAAACAATTTGTGTTTTATTTTGAGCATCCTCAATAACCTATCTTATAAAACGACATTTTCGTTATCTAAAATGGATCGGCTGCAATTTGAATTTACGATGACAGCCTCAAATGATGGCAAATCTAATATATTAACCATAACCTTGATATCTACAGAAGAAGGAAAATGTTATCTACCTGAAGAGCTGAAGTCGGTGACTCATCATACATATATTATCAAGATGAACACTTTTTCAAAAATAAAAAATAGCATAAAGAAAAGGCATCAAAGTAAAAAAATATGGATAAAATTGCATGACGATCTTCAGAAAACATATCTAGATGAAGAAGGTAATATGCATTTTTAGATCAATATTTAGAAGAAATGAGCATAAAACAACCAGTAGACAAAAGTGACAATTTGCAATATATCTTGGAAAAATTAATAGAAACTACTACGAAGAAAGAAAATAGACATAACCTAAAACATATTTCAGAGAAATTTATTATTGAAAAATTCACTAGTAAGAACCCTAATGCAATGCAATGGATCGAGAATTTTGAAAAGAATGTGAGCGCTTTAACATATTAAAAGATGAAACAAAAATTGACATATTGAGGTTGTTTTTAGAACAATCTTGTTTGGATTGGTATAGCTCGATAACCATAAACTTACAATAAATGCACAGTGGAATGAATGGAAAGACAAATTTTTAGAAACTTTTAAAAATCAAGGATGGAATATAGTCACATATGCTCTTGCATTCAGGTATAAAGAAGGATTACTAATTGATTATGTTATAAAAAAAGAAAGATTTCTACTAGATATAAACAAATCAATAGACTCCAAAACAATGATAGATCTTATTGCAACGGGTTTACCTGGGGTTTATATTAAATGAATTAAACAGGGATGAACTTAATGACACTACTGATTTGTTCAGTGAGATAAGAAAATATGAAGGTATGATGTACAAGAAAAACTCAACTACAATAAAAAGTGATACATTCCTTTATAAAAATAAAACTAATGATAAAAAGCTATGTAAGACATGTGAATCTTTAGACAAAAGAATTAGATATCATCTGGAGGAGTCATGTTGGCTCAAGAAAAATAAAAATGAATCTGGAAAGGTTTTTAAACACAGAAATGTAAATAACAACTCCATTATTGAAGTAGATATAAATACTGAGAAAAAAAACGAGTAAGTACACCATTAATCAAGATCAAGCTTTTATTAGAAAAAAAATTAGAAGTGAGCAGCATTTATGATTCAGGCTCACAGACCTCTTTAATAAATTTGAGACTGATTAAATTGAAAGAAAAAATGGAAAATGTGAATATAGCATACATGAAAACGGTTAATGGTGTGAAAAAAACAGATGGCTTGATAACATTAAAAATAAAAATATTTGATATAGAAGAAGAGGTATACATAGTAGAAAATGATGATTTTGATGATTTTATAATCGGATTGGATATGATAAAAAATTTAAAATAACCTAAAACGAGGACTTGCAAATAGAACAAAAGAAAATAACAAATAAAATAGATGAATAGTCTAAAGATAACAGAAATGAAGAAAAGAATATAAAAACATTTGCAATAAATTTTAACGAACACATAGAAACAGAAGAATTTGTAAGTATGACAGACCATTTAGATAATGAAAAGAAAATTGAGATGGGAAAGGAAAGGAAAGGAATAGAAAACAATTTTCGCTAAGGACAAATATGATATAGGATCAGTTAGAGATTATGAAGCTCACATAGATTTACTAACAAATAGATACTGCAGTAAAAGACCATACAGATGTACTATAGAAGATAAATTAGAAATCGAAGAGCAAATATCCATGTTATATAATTTAATAGAAGAATCCTACAGTCCTTTCGCTGCTCCAGTGACATTGGCATTTAAAAAAGGTGTAAATAGAAAATCCCGCTTATGTGTAGACTTTGGGGTACTGAATAAAATTGTTGTTCCACAAGCTCAACCTATTAATACCCATTAATACCCAACCCATTAATAGATGATTTGATTTTTATAACTAGAAATTGTAATTATTTTACTGCATTGGATATAAAGCTTCTCAGCTTTTTGGGCTATACCACTACGGGAAGAAGATAGAAGTAAAACAGTATTTGTCACACAAGATGGCCACTTTCAGTGGACCTGCCTTCCTTTTGGCTTAAAAACATCACCAGCTATTTTTCAGAGAATATTAAGTAATATTCTACGAAATTACAATCTCACAGGATACTCCGTAAATTATATTGATGATATTCTTATATACTCAACCACCTTTGAAGACCATATAAGACACATAAGAAATGTATTAGAGGCAATAACAAAAGAAGGCTTTAGATTGAAGTTTAAAAAATGTATGTTTGCTTCAGACTCAGTACCTCGGGCATGTAATTCAGAATAACTCAGTAAGACCACTAAAAGACAATTTGTTCTCAATTAAAAATTTTCCAACTCCTAAGACACAAAAGAACATCAGACAATTTTTGGGAAAAATCAACTTCTACCATGAATACATACCAAGAAGCGCAATTATTTTAGACCCGTTACACAATTTATTAAGAAAAAATGAAAAGTTTGTATGGTCAGAGAAGTGTGAAGAATCATTGAATCAAATAAAAAGATATTTATGTTCTCAACCTGTGTTGGAAATATTCAATAAAGACTTACCAATAAAAATCTTTACAGATGCCTCTTTAGAGGGTAATGGGCAATATTAAAACAGACACAACTAGATGGTAAAGACAAACCAGTTGCATATTTTTCAAAAAAACTAAACGAATCTCAAAGACGGAAAATGGAATGTTTTGCTATGAAAGAAGTGGTTAAATACTGGCAACACTGGCTAATTGGTAAACATTTCACTATATACTCTGACCACAAACCTCTAGAAAACATGAATATTAAATGCAGGACAGATGAAGAATTGGGTGACCTCACATATTATTTATCTCAATAACTTTACAGTAAAATATATACCTGGTAAAAAAAATATAGAAGCAGATTGTTTGAGCCGAAACCCTGTATTAGAATCAGAAGATAACAAGGAGGAAATATTGAAAATAGTTAATTTAATACAAATGAAAGATTTAATTCAAGATCAAGAGAAAAATGAAACAATAAAAGAAAAAAAACAAAACTTACTACAAAAAAATAAAATCTTTTTCAAAAAAATAAAGAAACATAAAAAGATTATACTCTCAGAAATATTTAGTAAAGAATTAATAAAAAGGGTGCTTTAAGACTTTTGTCATATTGGAATCAGACAATTACAGAAAAATAAGTCCAATATATACAGCTAAAAACCTAACAAAAAATAGACACTATAGGTGGCTTCGGAGGATCCAGGTCCATAAAAAAATACTTACACCTTTTAGTAGACCACTGCACAAGATATGCTTTTATTACAACTTCAAAAACACAGAACGCGAGTGACTTCATAAAATTAACAAAGAAAGTACTAGAGACAGATGAGATTGGAATAATTCTGACAGATCAATATCCAGGCATCAATCAATAGAATTTAAACAACATTTGCAGGAGAATAACATTAAACTAATTTTTACAGCTGTGAATACACCATTCTCGAACGGCTCGAACGAACGATTAAACCAAACGATAGTAAATAAAATCAGTATAAATAAATGAGAAAAATATTAAGAAAACATGAACAACAACAGCAAGAGAATGTATAGAGAAATATAATGAGACAGACCACTTTGTTACAGGTTTTGCACCAAAATATTTACTGGACGGAACAAATGTTAGTATTCTACGAAATGAAATTAAAACAATAGAATAAATAACCGACGACAAGTGGATTTCTGATAGAAGATTAGCATTAGAGAATACAATAAAATCCCATAAGTACAATAAGAAAATATTTGATAGAAATAGGAAAATGCAAGAGTTCGAGATAGGAGACAGTGTATATGTAGAAAATGGAAATAGACTGAATGGAAAAAAATTAGACTTAGAGAGATTAGAATTAAAAATAGGCCCTTTTAAGATAATAGAGAAAATATCGAATTCAATTTATAGGATTGACACTGGCAGCAGGAAAACAGAATCAACTTTATTTCACATAACAAAATTACAGCCTATCACAGCAGATGAGGTAGAAGAAACCGAATATAAAAATAACTTATAGATAATATTATTTAGAATTTTCGTTTATAGTAGATTATATTATTTAATATTTTCGTTTATAGTAGATTATATTATTTAGATTTTTCGCTCTTAGGGGGGGAGATGTAATGAAACGACATTTCATTATTCCAAATTTGCTGCGCTCTAGCTGAAAGTCAGTTGAATGACAGAGAATGTTTAGATTATTTTGAACTTTGATTTTGTAAGAAAATAAAGAGATATAATAGAGGAGGCGATATTAGTGAACTTTAAATGTCGTTTCTTTGTATTTTCAGAGAAACAATTTCAGAGAAACCTATAAAATAAACCTATCTTACCTATAAACTAAACCTATCCTAAGAAGTTATTGAAGTAGTTGATTATCATATTATTCATTTATTAGTATATAGTTAAAATCATGATATATCCAAAAACCAGTGAAATTAATTTGAAAATATTGAGATACCAGATTTAAATAAAGCTACTATTTTTGAAGTGTTATTCCACACTTAGGATTAGAAAACATTTTTGAAACAACGTATAAAAATTTGAACGCAGCGGGATTCGAACCCGCGCCTCTTGGATACCGTCCAAGCGCTCTGACCGCTAAGCCATGCGTTCTACTACCAGCTGCGTCGAAATTCTTATACGTTTTTGTTACAACTTATTTATGTTGTTTAGCATCTTTGTAGAGAGAACAAAAGAGATTGCTATTTTATTTTAATATTTACTATTTTTAAAGTGTTATTCCACACTTAGGATTAGAAAACATTTTTGAAACAACGTATAAAAATTTTTTGAACGCAGCGGGATTCGAACCCGCGCCTCTTGGATACCGTCCAAGCGCTTTGACCGCTAAGCCATGCGTTCTACTACCAGCTGCGTCGAAGCGGGTAGTAGAACGCATGGCTTAGCGGTCAGAGCGCTTGGACGGTATCCAAGAGGCGCGGGTTCGAATCTCGCTGCGTTCAAATTTTTATACGTTGTTTCAAAAATGTTTAAATAAAGCTATTTTATTAAAAAATAGAACATAAATTTTTGAACTAGACTATAATATAGACGTGGAATTTAGGGAGTGTAAAGACGCAGTAAGAGAATATGTCTAGAATTTCGTACGAAAACGGTATACGAAAATAAATAGGTTTTAGAGATTTGAAGTCCACGCAAATAAAGCTCGTGAAGCGACAATCGGTTAAAATACAAAACATTTGAATTAGGGAAGTGTTAAATTGGGACTTTTTATATATGATTCATACAAATATTATTATATTCTTAAGTATATTATTAGTAGTTAAATTAAAACAAATTAATAACACATGAAATAACATAAGTGATGATGTGTCACGTAATATATTGTTATTTTATGTACCTAAATAATTATTAGTACGCGTTCCTTCATGAAAGGTTCAGTTACGTTCGGTGACAAGATCATGACTCGCAGGTTTTCTCGGAATAAGTAGGTTATCAAGGTATACTAAAGTTGTACGGTAATAAACGATATTTTTAATAACTTGACGCTTTTATCCCGCATAGCAGGGTAGACAGAAAGTATCTAGTGTCACTCCGTACTTTGCTTTTCACCGAATTCGAGACATTGCGTTTCTTTTGTCTTACCAAGGTCTTATATATATATATATATATATATATATATATTTAAATATATATATATATATATATATATATATATATATATATTTAAATCGTAAATCGACAAACAAATCCATATTTTTGCAATAGCAATAGCAATCGATTATCGATTTTCATTTCTGCATATTATTAAACAATAATATTTTTCAGAGTACATGACGTTTAAAGCTACTCAGGTAAATTGAACCCCATGTCAAAAGTGAAGCTTCCGCCATTTATATTAAATTAAACATACATACTTAAGTATGCAATTTTATCCTAGTCTACTTACGTGCGTTTTACTTTTTTACTTAATAATGGAAAAATAAAAATTAAATGATGTTTTTTAATGATAATAAACAAGTAGAACATAAAAAAAATACGAAGATAAAACAAGTATTTCTAATGTTTCTATATGTATTATATATTGAATTTTGAATATATTATATTTTGTTTCAGTTAACATAAATCAGCAAAACAAAAGCTCAGAAAATACATAGACAGCTAAGGATTTCATACACACACTCTGACACATCGGTTTCTAGTAAACAAGGTCGAAGTAACCTTGGTGGTAAATTGTATTTTTATTATTAATTTAACAAGTAAAAATATCACAATGACAAACAAGGAAGTCTTCGAATATTTTGCGAAGCGATGAATTGAACTTTATGTAGATGTGTTGCTTACTGCCGTTTAGTGTTCAAGGTCGCTACAATCTAGCGACAACATGATACATGATTCAGGTAGGAACTGATTGAGCCTCGTAAGCTCCTATCCTATGGCGTACATATATGAGTGTAGTGATTCAGTGCTCGGCACCAATGTTTGTTATATGAGAACTGATATCGTAACAGGAGCATGACTAATATTTAAACTACTTTGCAAGTCTTCGTGATGAATAGATGCGCCGCATACAGGTTATTTTGCTGAGATGATAGTAGGAAACAGAGTGTGATGTTTATCTTATAATTTGATATTATTAATCATAGTAAGCAAAACAATCGATTTTTTTATTTTTTTTTCATGATTATCAAAAGTTGTTCATTATCATAGAGAGTTTTTGATGACAGATCATCGGGAATTGAAGTCATCATATCATAGTATAGGAAGTTCGTAAAATCCACGCAAAGGAAGTTGTGGGAGCTTACTGATGAATATATAATAAATTCACTGCTTCAGTTCTATATTTTTTCAATAGAAAATAAAATAGCAGGATAAAAGCTATCTTATATGTACTTCCACACTCTAAGCTCCCATTCCCATTTCTTACTTTCCATTTCGTCCCATTCTAAAATTCTTACATTTTTATCCGGTCCTTTTTGCATTATTGGCGAATAAATTAATAAACGGACGTTATATTACAATTTACCCAATGATTGTTTTTCTTAAATATGTCAAAATTAAGTTTCCTACTCTGTTTTACTTTATAGGAAAATTAGCAAAGTTTTTTTTAATTGTGTCATAAATCGTGTCTCAAGTTAAGTATAATATTGTGGAGAAGGAATTAAAAATTTATTTTTTTATGTTGTGATGTAATATTCGAGTCGTCGCTATCATAAGGAATTAAAAAGTAAAGTATGAACTCCGTAAACGAATGTGGCTCCAAAGTCAGTCAAAGATAATCTTTTCTATCTTCTACTAAATATACATAAATAGATATGTACATATTTTTAAAGTAATTCTTAGAAAATAAAACATTACAAAGTGTATTCCATATACTTGTGTTACGCATTTATCGCCACAATTCTACAGAACATTGATATAATAAACAGTTACTGTTTTGTTAAGAATCAAATATTGTTGAATTGAGGTCACCGTACGCAGTGGGACAGCATCTGACTGTAAACGGGATCGTGGGTTCGATTCTCACTCATAATTATAATTAAAATATGTTTTTATCTTCCCTTTAAAACAAAGTGCGGTGTTGGCTTCGCTACTCAATGCGTAACGTCTCGACTTCAGGCGGAAAGCAGTTAAAAGTAGTGTCTTGCCACTAGATTGACTACGCAATATCCTGTTATGTAGGATTAAGCTAGAAACTATATCCATAAAAAATATTTTAAGCATAAATATACAGTATATTTACGTCATATCTGTTTGTCTGACGTCATATATGTTGGTCTTTTAACAATCATTTTTTAGTAAACCGTAAAATGTATTTATAATTTATTCATATAGTTGTTGTGCGTATATTATATAAACAAGTTAGTGTAATTTTTGATAAAATAAATATTATATATTCAATTCTTTATCATTTTAATTACAAACGATCTGATAAATTTTTCCTTGTTTCAAGTACCTTTCACACATAGCAAGGCAGAAAGGGGCTCTTATTAAGACCATACTTTCTTTTTTTTCACAAAAAAAAATTAAAGAAAATCTTCTGTTTGTATTTTTCTTTATATATATATATATATATATATATATATATATATATATATATATATATATATATATATATATATATATATATATATATATAGTTACAAGCAATGATGTAAGGCCTAGGCACAGTTTATGAAGGATGGTTTATTTTTTTCATGTGTCGTTTCCCAGAGAGACTAAGTCGTTAGGTATCGTAACTGTATACTGGTTTTTCCTTTTTCTTCCTTTTCTTTTCTCAGAAATATGAAAAACCCATATCGCAATAGATTCTTATACTTAAAATTACATACAAAATGTTTATTACATAGTATGTTTATTACATGACATAAAATTATTCTAACGCAATTTGTGTAAGTTTAAGATTTGAATCCCGGAAATTGCGATAAGCAACGATGTTCGTTTTTTCACTAAATATACTACTACTATACTCTACTGCTCTAAAGTCTCATAAAAAATCTACATGAGAACTAATAATAAATTTATAACATGATTAAAACATCATTCGTATTCCACGTGAAAGTTAATAGTACATACATTTACATAAATTTCTTTACTAATAAACGTGTGTACATATGTTTTTATAACAAACAAGGTTGAAATTAATGAACTTAAGAAAACACATCGGCATGTTTGCAGATAACTATTGGAATGTGACGACAAGTGACTATGATAAGGTAAGGGCGCTGCTCCGGAGCGGTGCGCCCGCCACTATCGTTCAAGATTAAGGTCGTTAGATCTATATACATATGTATGTAAAGCATAAGTTCCCGTGGATCGCGTTCACCTCTAATATGCACATGTTGCTGATATAAATATATAATATTACATTTGTATATTGTTATTTACTGCGTGTTATTTATACATATTTATTATAATTTATATGTATTAGAAGGACAAACTCGTATGAAGCTATAAAACTGATACAACTATTTGACTTTATCTTGGTTAATAGTTAAAAATATAGTCATACCTCGATTATACGTTGATAAGATAGACATGTATGACAGATAATGGCTATATAATATATTTCAGCAACGAACCATTTATTCATGATTTTTCAAGTGAATGCTGCGTTTAGTAAAACTGCGTCGTTGCTCTATTTATATAAACAACGGTAGCAATCGAAAGGCGTTCAAATGTTTGGCAAATACCGTTGCGCAACAAAACGAGAACAATGGCCACAATGGAAAATTATTGCCATAACATTGAGCTGCTTGCATTTACAGTAAAATCATTGGATTAAATAAACATTACGTTTTGTTTGAAGAGATAGAACAGAATAAAAGCAAATTGTCTATGGATATAATCACTTAAGTTATAATATTAAAAAATATATAAGAACAGCATTTGATATATAAAACTATAAATACGTGAATATATAGAACTGGAAATATTGGTAGCAATAGAACTAGCAATATTATTTTCTAAAGTTTAATTATAATACTGTCGAATTTATAAATTCTTATTCATAATCCTTATTTATAAATCCTATCGAAGTAGATATTTGCTTATGTGTGTAAGCTATTGTGTTGTTTGTTTTTCTTCAAATATTAAATATGAATCCAGGAAAATTAAAAATAATACAGTTTTAATTACGATTAATTTAAATATGTAGGAACATATTACATCTCTAAATAGGCATTTTCAATTTATTATATTTAAAACTTTGTTTGTACTTTTTTCAATTTTCCTGGATTGTGTTATGTTATTGATCATATACCAGTCCATACAATTTACTTGAAAATGCACCGGTTTGTAAACATTGCAGTGCTTGGCATTTAGATGATTCAAGAATCAAGGCAGTTCACGTCATACTTTTAAATTCCTACGAGGAAACTTATTTCCTCAACTAGTTTCACATTGACAGTAATTTAATAATACAGGTTGTTCCTAAATATATTTGCCATATACGTATGTTTATTCTAGAATAATTTTAATAACCTGTTATTTTTTCCGCAAATAAAAATGACCTTCAGTCTTTTCCGCTACTAGTTACTTCATTGCTAAGATGGTGTGGCGATATTTTCTGCCATTCTTTTATTTGTTACTACTAATACGTCAGTCATTCACGGTCACATTTGATTACATTAACGTATGCTTATAATCTGATAATATCAGATAAAATATATATTTTTGTATGTCCTTTAATAAATTGGACTATTCTTATTAAAAAAAAATTGTTTTATACAATTTTTTATACAATTATTGTTTTATACAATTTTTTATACAATTTATTAAAAAAAAATTGTTTTATACAATTTTTTTCATATATACACATCCCGAAATGGCCATTTTGAATTTATTATTGATTAAATTTTTAGTCTGTAATTAAGTCATAATTATTTAATATTGTCTATTTTATTAAAATTACTATATAATTAATAGTATAGATGACGGGTCACACAATAGGGTAAGTTTAATTTTTATAAAGAATTGATTAGATTTCGCATTATTTCATATTCATATATTTAACATGTAGGCAGATGTCACCAGTTACTAGACTGTATTTGGACATTTTTATTATGTATGTAGTGCGGTTGGGCAGATATTAAAATATACGGGCAAACGTGGGAGGAATGAGGAGGGTCTCTGCGGTACTGCCGAATATTTTTTCGCACGAGCAAGGTCGAGGTCACATCGCTTAACTTCCTAGATCAGTCCGACCTTGCTATTCATCATCCGCCACTGAGTGGACAGATCACTCGCGAGTTGCAAACGTTATAGACCAGGAAGCTGACTAATATTGTTAATTGTTATCTTGTATTATTATAACAGATATTTAAATATCAATAAAAATAGCTTTATTAAATTTATTTTTATTCAATCATAGATAAAATAAAAACTTAATTTAAATTTCTAAATCTAATATTCGTACGAACTAAACGACCGACGGATATTTTTTATAAATTTGCAAAATATACGGATAAAAATATTCAGGGTGAAACTCAAGGTCTTACCGCTTCTCTGATTAGCACTATAGCGATAAGATACAGATCATTGTAATATCAATTCTCTTACTAACGAGCTAAAGTATATTTTAGCCAAGTCTTCCTGTATGGAGATTATAAAAAAGCAATAACATTACCTATTTTTTCATAGCTTAAAAGTAAAAATGTTTTATGTTATTTATAATACACCTACAGACTTATAATATGTCTACGTTGCCTATAATCCTTTTCAGGAACAAGGAACAGGTTTCCAAGCTTACATTAATATTGATTAGATAATTTATATAATAATGTGGTGTATAGTTGGGTGCAAGTGTAGCAGTTGCACACTTACACAGAGCGACCTTGTCTGTTGACATTGGCGAGTGTGGACGCTTCCTGTTATCTCATTGCGATATTCCTCGACACTCGCGACCGGCATTAATCATTATTGGAACAAAGAATGTCCACTCACGGTAATTGTAATTAGCACGCGTCGACCTTGATGTGCTCATTATCTCGGCCACCGCCATGCACTGCCGCCGTCGCGCCGTAATCACCATAGTGGGCGACGTCACAATAGAATACTTATTATACATACATCCTTATATATGTATTGTAAACTATTTTTCTTATACGGTAAATGTAAATAAAACACGTGTTCGTGGAATTATTGCTTTATTTTCTCTATTCTATGTCTTCTGGCAACAATGTTACAGTGTGTGGTGATATATAAAATTACACTTTAACTAATCATGTATGTTCCAATATGAATAATTACTTTATAAGCACATATATAACGAAAATATGTTGTCAAAGTTATATACTACGTGATACGTAAGGTAACTTGTTTTGGTTATAATTTGCAAAAATAATAAAAAAATATGTTTTTGTAATATTTTTTTATTCAAATATATTTAAAAGTCTGTAGCACAAAGCCTAGCCTTCAAAAATATGAAGCTACGTATACATATCGCAAATAAACAATTAGTAAATATCGTTGAAACCTGAGCGGACGAGGTCAGGGCGACAGTCTTGGAATAATTACCAAAAGTGGGCGTTATACCAATATTGTCCCTGTAATTACAGCCACGTGTAGATGTGAAGCAGAATAGCTCGATAAATAAGATATACCTAAGTAAATTATATTCTATCTATAATAGGGAGAATTGCGACGTCATAGCAATATCGAGTGCGCAGTGCTTACTGCGCAAACATGTTTACCGCGGAGCACACAAAGTTCAAGGTCCTGGCTAACGACAACTGTAGAACAATGTACTTATATTGGAGGTTGCTCCGAGGACATTCGTAGCTGGCAACGTCAATGGTTTCTTAGCCGGTCTGTCCTTCCATATTTGAAATTGTTACGCAATAGGGAACGTGTGTTTGTATAATAAAGGTTATTTATTGAAAATTTTTCCGCAGCTAATCATATTTTTTCTTTATATATATTTTTATATTTTGCATTTGTCCTGTGAAGAATATATAGTAACGTATGACTCTGTGCTCAAACTTACATAATGCGCGTGGAGTGGCTGAATCCAAAGATGCAGTTTATTTTTTCGTAATATCGGAATATAATTGTGAATACAAGACCTAATTCCAATAGCTCGTAAAGCCAATACTGTTGAGTGGTGTCAAACACCTTAAAATGGTAACTATTAATTAATCAAAAAATGTTATATTTAAACAAACATACGTCTTAAATAAAATGCAGATTTCTTGTAAACTATGTATAATGTAAATATATGTGAATATTTTATTTAAAGTTTTCTATAATCTGTCCTCCTTTTTATACTTTCCATGAGACAAGAAAAATTTTAACTAACATGTATTATAGTTGGTCAAAATAATCTGGAAGTAACTTTATATATGATTACGGTTATCTAAGTTGCTGTTTACCCCTAGATTATATCAATAATGTACATAAACAGCTTTTAAGAAAATTTCTAGCGATCGCTCAATTCGTAGTCGATCATTCACGCTAAGTCAAGCACTTCCCAACATTGACACGATAGCAATATTAGCGAAAAAACCAGGGTAATTTTTAGAGTAGGTACTTTTAAAACTTTCCATTTAAAGTTCCTTCAAGTCGTCGTTGTCGTCGTCAGCCAATCGCAGTCCACTGCTGGACATAGGCCTCCCCAAGTTTGCGCCAAACATCCCGGTCCTCCGCAACCCTCATCCAGCCCGCTCCGCCAACCTTGCGTATGTCGTCAGTCCAGCGGGCCAGAGGGCGTCGTACACTGCGTTTGCCAAGACGCGGTCTCCACTCCAGGACTCGTCTGCTCCAACGGCCATCGGTCCTGCGACAGACGTGACCGGCCCACTGCCACTTCAGCTTACTGATTTTGCGAGCTACGTCGGTTACTTTAGTTCTCTCACGGATAACCTCATTCCTGATTTTATCCTTGAGAGAGTATCCTTCAAGTACATTAGATTTGTTATAAATTAATAAGAGTAGCCATTAATTTTTCTGATTAAATGTTACATACATACGTACATACATATGCAATTGTCAGTATAAAAAAAACAATAAAACAACAGTACTCTTTTAATTCCAAACTGTCATCATTCACAGAATTGATATCATCTTTGAACTAAACAGATTCTGGTGTGAAAGTAACCTAAATCAATCTTTTATATCAAAAACAACCAAAACGTAAAAACTCTTTATTTTAGATGTGAAATAATTCTTATTGATTCTCTAGAGTTTTTATTACAAATTATCATATACCAAAAGGCATGAAAATACTATAGGCTTTTCTATTTTACAGATAAATACAATGAAAATATTTAAGAAATATTATATATATATATATATATATATATATATATATATATATATATATATATATATATATATATATATATTTATTGTATTGGATACGGCTTAGTTATTAAAGACCAGCTTCCGTTCATCCTTCATATGTATACTTAAATATACTTAAACTTTACAATAAATATAAAAGCCTGACATTTATTTTTAATAAAAATCTTTTACAAAAGCAAAAATGGCTTGCGTTACTGGGGCTCCTGGCATTGGTTTGGCTTCCTGTCTATTTACATGTCTATAGGTTACCTTCACACAAGCGGGCTAAGGTCATCCAAACGGTCCACGAGAACTTCGACATTACATGCCATTGTAGATTGATCTTGAGCGAGAATAATATATTATTGTATTCAAAATGTAACTACTTTTCAAACTAGTTATGTAGGATAATATAATATATTATAAATAATAAAATTATATAGCAAATTACGTTTATTAATTTATTATATATTTAAGACTGAAATGAAATATATATGTGCTTTAGTTTTTTGGCTGACATAATCAAAGGGGTGGCGTTTCACGAAACCTGACACGACTTACACGTAAGCATCGAGCGAGCGGAGACCGAGGCGGGTGACGGGCGCCGCGAGTGCCGCGACCCTGACTCTTGAAATA
The DNA here is from genome assembly GCA_032432895.1 of Dryadula phaetusa. Classification (NCBI taxonomy): domain Eukaryota; kingdom Metazoa; phylum Arthropoda; class Insecta; order Lepidoptera; family Nymphalidae; genus Dryadula; species Dryadula phaetusa. The sequence goes on from JAOYRS010000027.1 coordinate 1,650,407, forward strand.
GTCTTCCGTGTTAACGTAGAGAGCAAAAATATCGCATGATGCCGCTACAAGGCCACCGACACTCCTCCTCCGTACGCACCTTAAAAGGATTTAAATCTGCGAAACTGGTGTCTTAGATTGTCCAAGTCACATATTTACAATGTAACAAAAAATGTAGAATTTTGCGAATAATTTTAGTTTTTTACTAAATTCCAACTATTCTTAGAAGGCAGTTAAATCCATAACAATAATATTAATATATCTAGTGTTAAGTAAATACCTGATATAAAACGTTTTATTATTCATCACTCCTTCGAATCACCGTTCTATTCCGGGTTGTAGTTATTTGAATCAACTTATCAATTTATACCTAATACCCATACTCAGTATTACAATTTATCTAGACATTTCCTAGTAAGACAGCAAGGTCTATGTCGTTGTTTATTTTGTAATACATATTAGTATAATAATGTTCTATAATTTTTTTTCTACAAAATATTTTCTTTGAGATTATATTTAAATTATTTTCATTTCTCTCTCTGGTAAGACAAAACGCGGCTGAAAGTCTCGAATTCAGGCGGAAAGCAGAGAAAAGTGTTCTCATACTTTTATCTAGCTGCCTACCCTGCTACCCTGCGGGAAAAAGTGTAAAGCTTAAGAATAGAAACCTAGAGTCCTTGTCGAGATAGCAAGACAAACGTGGTTATACGACCTCATAAAGGCATAAAATTTAAAATACATGTATATAAATAAGAATTTATCATTTTATTTATAATGCTACAATGTTTATGCGCATTATGGTTTTAAGTCTGGTCAAGAAAATATATTTATATTTCCCACTCTATGCTCTGGTGAGTATAACAAGGCAAGGTTCCGCATCTCCATATTTAAAGTACAAATATTGCCAACAAAATGAAAATTAGAATGTTAGCAATAGCTGCTCTCTGTCTGTCCTAAAACAATACGTGGTACTTAAATTTTTTTTTCTTGAATAGTTACTGACACACTACGCAAATATTTCAAGTTTCAAAACTTAGCTGCAACTTAGCAGTGACAGTTTAAAAAATACTTTACTTATAGACTAATCAATATTATATAATTAAGTTAGGTACGGGATAAAAGGCACAGAAATCGTTCTTTTTCCCATATTTATAGAAAGAAAAAATAGATAATTATTACTGTAAATCTAAGTAAAATCTTTCTATACTTTTAGAAATATGTATTTAATCATGGTGCTCACATAGGAAACTAACAACTGTCTTGAATGGTTGAAAACTTATATACATGATGAATTGGTTCAAAACTTATATACTCTTCGGCTATTCCCAGCTCACTCCTATCTGATGGAAATGTCTCCAACCTGATGGTTGCTTTTATACTGACATTCTTATTCATGTCAAAGTCAATTTAAATAAAGTTAAGTTAAGTTAGGTTTGATATATATGTAAATGGACTCAACGATATTTTTCAAATATCACAATCAAAGAAATATTAAATTAAGCTTAATTAAATGTCAATATTTACTTTTTCTTTCATTCACCATGTGTAGTTTTTTAAATTGTAATATTTAAGAACTTATTGTGTTAAAAAGCTTTATGTATACGAGTTTCGTAAGTATGAGTCGAATGGCAAGAGCATATTTAATAGATTTTTTAATTCTTATTATAATACCTAAATAACAAATTGACATATAAGTACTTAATTGCTTTCTCGTTAGAAAATATATATGTAATATAGTAATATTTTTTCTTGCTAAAAGATTATATTACAAGCAGTAATATCCATTATTAGCTATTGTTATCGTTTCTTCTAAAATACGTAATGACCTTGCACAGCATACTCGCCATACTACTGAACGTGTTTAAAGTACTAAATCACACACATCACAATTGTAAACAAATCGCCCACTCGTTGCGAAAACGCCAAATTAAAAAAAACCTGGCATATATTAGTGATTCTGTTGAAATGTGCTCTAAACAATTTACAGAACAAAATTTTAACAGCTAATGAACATTTATTTAATTGTTAAATTGAAAATGATTTATTTATTAGTATCCAACGGCGTGTCAGTGAAAAACAATATTAATACTTTATTATAAACTTTATTTAAATATATATGTAGAATATATTTCCCTTAAAACTCTTAATTCGTAATCCGTTACGGAAACGCTCAAAGTCGTACATATATTTTTTAACCTAACCTCGCAAATGGCATTATTACATTCCTCTTTTGAAGTTCGAAATTGGTGTTCTCTAATAAAAAAGTATTTTACATTATTCAATAAGAACGCGTAGTCACGTTCCATACCGGGAGACGAGACGAGGGTTGAGTAGCACGCAAATTTTCACGTGTAACATTTGTTAATAATGACTAACCACAGCCGTACGTTTCAACATATTCTTTTTTTATATAACTATATTATGATAAATGAATTATGAAACTTGAAGAGGCCAGCTGTGGCGCAGTGGCACAGCGTCTGACTGCAAACGCGATCGGTTGTGGGTCCGATTTCCATTTCGGGGAATTTATAATATTTTATTTATTTTCATTTCCAACACGCAATGTCTCATATTCGTCGGAAAGGAGAGTACGAAGTGTCATGACACTAAGTACTATCTGTCTACTCTACACGGGACAAAAGCATGAAGCAAAAAAAATCCATTTTGAATTAATGATTTGTAAAAATATATAACTACTTTAAAGAGTTTGTCGCGAGATATCGTAAATTTGCTCATCTTCTAAATTTGTAGCAGACAGCGTATAAATTTTGTGTTGAAATATTGTTTATTTCACTTAATCGTTTCTTTTAACATTATACTTTTAATTTTGTCTTTCAAAATGTCTAAAGAAAAAATACGGCCATCGAGGTAGTTTGTCTTTACGTCCTATTTATTATTCGGTTATAATAAGAAAATAACATCAGTGAGTTTCGTCAATTCTGATGTAGACGAATACGCAAGAAATTGAGGTCAGTGACCTGATACATTTACAGTATAAAATAAAAACTTTTTTGGTGAATTTAAAATGAAGTTAAGTAATTGATGACCTCCATAGCACAATAGTAAAAATATTAAGTTAATTGTGCTTACTTGTTTAACGTGGCTCCTCTGTTAGCGTAATACAGTGCAGTTCATTTAAATGTAACTAAGTTTTTTTAGTTTAAGCTGACAGTCACAAGTTAAATCGCATATTAAATATTTATTACATATATAATATGTTTTTATAAGATTGCATTGTATATATTTACTTCTCTAATTTTCAAACTTGTTCAAGATGAATAGGTTGGTGAGAAAATATCTGTAAGCGTATTACTTTTACACTTTTTTTAACTATACTAATACGTTATTAGTGGTAATGTCTTTCGTCGATAAAAAATATATAATATTTATCCTATAAGGCACATACAAGAGGATTAAATGCTTATGTAATCAATATGAAAATTTATTATCATTTTTAAACTACAAATATTTGAGGAGCACAGATGTATTATACGGCCTACTGCCCTGACCTACATTGTCGATAATTGTATGTAGATTTTGTAAGTCATAAGTCAAGCGAACCAAGAACACGATGACAGCATCCATTCGTTTTCTCCAGCTATAGTAAGAGCACTGAGGTTCCTGTGGCGAGGGTCGACTATCGTTTTGAAATTGAGGTGATATCACTTTTAATACCTACTACATCTGTTTACTGCCCTAGTGACCAACAAAAGTGTTATACATATTCACATACACTTCTTTTAATGCAAACTTAAAAAATCTTTACGGAATATGTAGTTTAGTAGCTTTTGTATAATTTCTCACTTTCTCTTTGTTTAGTCAATTTATTATTAAATTATCAAAGCAATGCTAACATAGAATCAAGTTCCGCAATTTTTAGGTCAATGTGACTTCACTTATTGAATTATATATAAATTACTTAAAGGTGGGCGTAATGTCGAGCAGTAATTTTTAGTGATACATTTTATGAGTGAATACTTCTTGACCCTTTCATTTGTATTAAAATCTGAATACTTATAATGACAATAATATATTTATAGTAATTTGTAATTTAAGACGTATAACATTAATTATAATGTACGCACGCAAAACAATTATAGTAATACAATAATATTAGCCCCATAAGGACGAAATCCTTTCTCTTATGCGCAACACAACACCTTTCTCGCACGCAGCATCGGAACCGTCGGAGATTTCTCTCGTGTCCGTATTGGGATTCAGGTCGAGAATGCCTCGCCCAAACGCAGTGCTCTAGATAAACAATAAACCCTAATAAGTAACTACAAATATTAAACACAAACATTGAAATTAAGGGTTTAGTCCATGAAAAATTTAGTTATTGTACATATATAAAATGAATATTTGAAATTTTTTATTATTTTTTGCTTAAACAAAATAAATAAAATTTCACTGTGTTTTTATATTATAATTTCAAATTGTAATGTTATAAACTCAATATTTTCATCTCTACTACGTTACAATTCATTAAAGGAGTAATTTTGACACATAAGTGGATTGCTTTTTTTAGAAGTCAAAATGAATTTGTTTCACCAGTAAATCAAGGAATTAGACAAATATTTCATAAAGAGTTATTTATTTAAATATATAAATATATATTATTTGTGTAACAACGAAAAATAAAAACCCATATAAATATAGTAATAAAGTAACTACAATTTCAACACGTGTACATTTTTCGTTTTGTTATCAAAACTATAAAAGGTTTATTGTTATTTTATTTGTGTTTTACAGTCTACCTATTAACTTTACTTTTATATTTCAGAGTTAAGTAGAAACATGCAATACTTTTCTCGCTCTTCAAAACTTGCTTTTTGTGTAATTGGAATGTTATATGTATATCAAAAGGCTATATTAAACTTTCCTTTTAACGAATGCAAGTTAGTAATTTATCTAATTTAATAAAACGTTAATTATCTTGATTGCAATTTGAAAAAAATATTATAACGTAAAAAATTTATAGAGTGTATCTCGGCCTTAGGAATAAGTTTAAATTAGTGACTGGCATAATCCTGTCTCAGGTTAAGGTCATCCATATTTTAATTTAACCTAAAAAAGATAAATATATTTTTGATAAATCTACTATTAACGTATTGATTTTGGGCACCCTCTGGTACAAAATGACAGTAGATTCTCTTGTTATAATAATAATTAATATGGTAGGTCCACAAAAAGAATATCGAGTAGATCCTTTAAAAAATATTACTAATTCCATAATCTTCATATAAAAACGAACGATGTTTGTTAGGATCGATAAAATTCGGGAACGGCTGGGCCAATTTAGCTAATTTAGAAGCTCAAAAATGATTTTAGGATGAGAAATTTTACAGAAATCGTGGGGAAAATATTAAAAATATTTATTATTTAATGGCGGCTTCATTATAGTAAAAATAATAATTTTATTTTGCCATCCAAATTCACAGGAATAACTATAAATAACCTGCCAAACAATAGGTATTAAAAAATTAAAAACTAAGCGAGGAACATAGCTTAGACAATTCAAGTCACATTAAGAGATTTTGATTTAACAATCATTTATGCATTGTTTTATTTCCTATTTACTTTTTATAGCATTTCTATTTTAGTTTACTCTCAATACAGATGTTTTTTGTAGATAGAAAAATTTCAACATATCAAAAATGTTTAAAAATAAGTAAATACGACATTTTTGACAAATCAGTCCAGAGTCCAGACTTGAACATATTTTTGAGTATTTTTTTGGTTTTCTACGAGATTATAAAAGTTCGCCAGGTCATCAAGCATTGTATAATAATAAGTTAACTAAATTATCATTATGAGTTGTAATTCCACGTTATCACTTACTTATTACGGAATTTCTTATATTTTTATACTAAATTATCTCTACCATTCGATGTAATGGCGCTTCGTGCAGATACCAAGGTTTTTATGTAGGGCGACGTGTTAGAAACACAGAATTCCAATAGACTATTGATGTTAGTTAGATAGTTAACATAATTTATGTGATTCATTTTACTTCCCTATAATATATTATTTTAATTCTAAAATATGACACTGTGAACGATACTTATTATATGTTATCTAAAAATTAAGTGTGACCTCGAGAAGCGAGGCGTGGTCAACTTTAATCAACGTTTCCTGGTTAACCACTCAAAGATAGTAAAATAGCTTAGAATGTCAAGTCGATATTTTTGCGCGGCCATGAAATTACAAGGTCAGCGGAATATATTTTTGCGGACGGCAACGATAAGCGTGTAGAAAGTGATTTTGATCACTTTATGCGGTATATCTGGCAGTATTCCAATTCAATAATACTAGAATAGATAAAACATAGGCAATGAAAATCGATTGTCAATTCATAGGCAGAAAACTAAGAAAAATAAGTTTCTGAATATGTAATCTTGACAAGCAATATCCTTATGACATTCTAGAATGGAGCTATTATGATACAGACTATTTTTGTTTTTTTTTTGTTTTAAAAAGAGTGAGTCAAAAGGGGACTAGTGGGTAACAACTACTACGATCGGACGGACAAGCAGCGTGGCGGTAACGCACGCTATCGGTCGCCATCAGAGCTCGCGTTATCGCGGGCACCTCAACCAAGGTCTCTCGGAGGTCACACGCTGACGTCATTGTGATAACGATTTGCGCGGTGACCTTGTCGCGCGCGCCGAATCTCAAGGTTGCAGCTATTTGTACAGTCAGATAGGAGAATACGGCCGCCTGTACGGTCTCGCACCGATCGCACTTTTACCACAGCACATCTCCTGGATTGAATCATCATTCAATTGATGTAATCCACTTTAATCCGCCTAATCCCCTGGGCATTATTTTTAGAAAAATCTTATATAATATTCACGTGTCGTAAATATGACAATTATTGTTTTTCAATGATATAAGCTACAGAAATATGGCGCATATGAAACTACGGAAGCAAATGAGTACGACGCAGTCGTCTTTGCGCAAATGACACGACTTTAGCAAATATCGTTGTGACGCTGCTTGGCCTCGACCAGTCGCGGAAGCGCTAAGGCTACTTTGCAATTTAGTGTTATACAAGGATAGTATTTAAATATTGTATTATTATACATTCTAAAGTATGAAGTGTAATATTTGTTAAAAGTTTCTATAAAGTTTCTGATTTTTCATTATTAGGACTGCAAAAGTTACCTTAGGTTAAGTTATCTAATTAAACTTTAAAATAATTTGAAATTGAATATTTAGTCAATACACAGTAATAATTATTTTATTTTTGACAATATTAATTTATAGTTGATATATGAAAGTTTTTATACACAAAAGTGAAGTCCACTTAATAGTGATAAATTTAATATCGACTTTGAAAATCGCAGTACCTGCTTACCATTAAGGTACATATAGATATGGATATTATCGTGTAAATTATATAAGGCGCCATTTATTATACAATTTACTTCATACATAACCCAATATCACTAGTCACATACTACCATGGGTCCGCAGTCTTAATTTATCCAATGTCAATGTCACAGTCAAATTTAACACGTGACATCTGCACGTGTCTTTATAGAACTGACGCATGTAATTGATATAATCATGTAATACTTAACATGAGTATTTTCTGTAAATTGTAATTAAAAATATACTGCTAATGAATTATAAATTTGTGTAATAATTTATAAAGCAAAATAGAAATGAAAGAATCATTATTTTTGTGCATTTTAATAAAAAGATAAAATAATTTTATTTAAATTATATTATTTCAAATAATTTAACAACAAGTGAGCTAGAATTTGTCTATGTATAAGTTAGGATGATTTGTATCACGCATCATAAGACGTCGAACCGCACCCGTCGATCTTGATTCGCTAAATACTTGAATAGTTACGCAACTCGTGCGCTGCCGCGTGAAGAGTGAAGTTCAATGTCACACTTACCCACACAGGCGCCTGTCTTCGCGAATAGAATTAAACAAGTAGATATAAGACGGCTTATGAATGTGTGTCGATATTCGAATGACCGCAGCCCACCCGTTAATCGCCATATAAAACTTCCCGGAATAATTCGCAAAATCTCGATTTTCCTTTGTACCGGAGTAACTAAGAAGTGGATCGTATTTTTGCGCAAGGTCATGGTAAAGTCAACCGACTATTTTCAGATCGATCGAGTTTTATCCAGTTTATCCTATTGCTGTACTGCCCGTTGTTCCGCATTTGACTTATATCAAAATTCGTGACAAAGTTGATGTCACATCTTCATAAATCGATTTTGAATATATATTTGTATGACTGATCTACCGAAATGTATTTATATTTTTGTCTTAAGACGAAGCACCTTGCAAGGTCTTATTTTGGATTTAAATTAAGTAAAAATAATTCTTATGCTAATTATTTTGGTTTGCGAGTTTTACTAATTATAATTTGTTTACACTTACATGTACCTCTATTTTTTTTGACGATTTTAAACTGTTACTTTTAGGGAATTTTTGACTAATTTAAAATACAACTTCATTCTATATACATAATAACTTAAAGCTTATGAATATTACTTACTCTACTCGATAGCCCGATATTAATTAGCCTAAATAAATCACTTACGGGTTACGATCGTTTGTGATAATGTAATAGTCACAAGACGGAATGATTATCTTTGTTCAATGGTATTGTTCTCAAATGCGAGCGCCCTTGTCTTGGCATCCGTTGTATTTGGGCCGCGAGTGTTATGAGAGAAGTGTTGCCGTAGGTCAAGGGCAAATAGTCTGACCTAATTGTTATATACCCATAAAGCTTCCCTTGAAATATTTAAATTATTATTAATTGAAATTTTAATACAACCGTTGATATATAATTATATAAGTTGAACGTAAGAATACTTTATTTAATGTAAATTAATGGCATACAAGCAACAAGTAAACTCGTTTTGCTCCCTAATGACGTATATAGTAGTTATAAGGTGAGATACCGCAAGAGCGGTCGATGCCGCGACCCTTTGTCCTTGCTACGACCTTTGCACTCTGGCCAGGACTTAGCTCTACTCTTAAATTACAAACGTAAATAAATGTTTACTTCTTTTGCTCACATTAATTATTATATGTCTAATTATTTTAAGAACATGTGTTATATTATAATAAATATTATACCTATGTATTTGGCCTTTTTCTTTTAATATACACATTGACACTATTTTTTGCAAGTGTATTATTATTGAAAAGTGTCTACTATTGAAAAAATAATCTTCATATTTTTCAAATTTATTTGACAGTGCCATATCTAGGCCACTCTTTTGACATAAATGGATTCGTCCTCGATCCTTTCTCTCAATGTACCTAACCTAGATTCTGCCCCGAAAAGTCTGTCATCAAGGTTACGAAGGGTATATTAAGGGCAATTTAATATTAATCTACTGTTCTATATAATATTTCATTTGATTCTCTTATCTGGATACATGTTTATGATAATTTTGTATTTATTTTTATGGCAAAATTTTTGAATTAGAAAATGCTGCAAGGGTTTCATATGGTTATTACTTATGGGGATTCAGAGGGAAAAGTTTATAAAAATAATATCACGTAATACATTAAATATAAAATATATTTACTATACTTAATTTGAATGATAATAGTAAAAACAAGGTGTTCCTTTTCATTTAAAAAGCGTTTAGGTAACAATATCAGTAACACACATAAAGTTACACACGCTTAGTGTTATATACATATGTATGTTCGTACGTACGTATTTACACCAGTCTTAGAGGTCGAGGACGGAAGCATTAGCGAACAATTTAAGCTGATAACGTGTCTTGCGTAACAGATAAGCATTCACTCGGTTCTTACTGCGATGCTAGCACAAATGAGGAAAAAACAATATATTCCATTCTGATGTATGGTTTTTTTAAATGAATTTATTTGTCACTTTTGTTTAATTTAGAAAAATAGAATAATTGTTGAAATCATATTTATAAATAATATATTACTTTACTCATACAATTATTTTTTAGAAACAGGGTAAAATATATAAATATTTTTTAATGTTTTAAGTTCTTTACATTAATGGTAAAGTGAACACGTGTGTAGAATCAAATGGTTTATTCATACAAATAATCTGTATGTAATTAGTTTATTTAAATTTTCCATATTTGTCTTTTTTTTAAACTTCATGCTTTGACCCGTAGGCTGTGATTGTGTATTGAATGACGGGTCACTATGCCAAGTTTCAACTGTTGTTATTTTCTATATATATTAAAAATAATTTTAAAGAACGATATTAATATCCGTGGTAATTCTGTTAAAAAGACTCATATCTTTAATAGGTCACCAGAATAATGTATAATAATTGTCAACTTGTGTCGAATGTAGTTAGTTCTTATAATTGCATGTTGATTATATAAAATTTGTAAATTGGACTCTGGCGATGTAAATATTTGTGACATTTTAAAACGTAAATATTGTAGTTTAAAGACTTACAAATCGACTAACTCAATTTTTCAGTATGTATACTTCATATAAAATATTTTTTCATGCAACACAATTTCTACGAGATATCACTCTACTTACGACGTAGGTACCTTCTTCAATGACATATATAAGAATGAGATTATATATACATTTTCCTGAAACTGATAACCTCGCTTGGTGCGTTACGTAAGCCTGAAAAAAACATTAAGTATTTATGTATGTATACAATTACTTCTCCGGAGCGTGGATAAAGGTCGCGTCCCACGCAAATCTAGGGTGTGACCGGGTGTGAGGGGCGGTGGGGGCACACGGGCACGCGCGGACATGGCGACCTTGCCCGGCTGTGACTCTGCGACCTTGGAGCCAACCGCCCGCGCTCTGCGCGCCCCCCGCATGCCACCCCCGCCCACGCGCCTCCACTACCCTCCAGAATGGGTGGGCTACCACCCAACACCCACGGCCCATCGTGCAAAATTTAATATACCTCCGAATATTAGCAGTTAAGGGAGCTGCTAGTAATCGCTGACCAACTTGACCAATTGATCATAGAGGTAAAGCTGCTTGTTACCTACAGGTGGATATACTGCAAGGACACAGACCCCGACCGTTTTTCTTTTTAAAATAAGACTTGGGCTTACAAATTGTTTTATTCAGGTTCTCGCGCTGACCTTGGTTGCTTTTAACGTCTATAATAAAACGTTTGGAAGTGTATTTTAGATTCCTGATTTTTGATTTGTATCTACAGTCTACACATATAAATTTTTAATATAGCTATCAAGTTAAAAGTGAAAGACGTTTGATGTTTTCAATAATTGTTTTAGCAAGTAAGATTAACTTTTATATTATTTATAATAATGCAGACCTTTTGTTCATATAACAACAATAATTAAAAAGGGTCATTATTTATTAAAAACAATGACTATTAATTAATACATATATTAATAAAATTAATAAGCTATCCTGTTTCCGTAAGCGTCGCCCGGGCGCGACCTCGGCGCACAAGGTCGCGGGCAGTCATTCGGGGTTTTCCGTGTACCGTGTGTCGCCTGAAGGTCTCCCGCCTTGACTATTTACAGCTGTATATTAACTTCCTAACTGCCATCATGTTATTAGCAACTGACAGTTGACATTAATAAATTAATTAAACTGAATAAAATTAAACAAAATAGAGTAAAATTATAATTGGTTACACTGTGTCCTATACAGTTTGATGATTCTATTACATTTAAGCAAAATGGATCCTTAATATGCGCTGGAAAATGATAAAACGCGGTAGTAGTACGGGGTAAATTTTCATGACATTAGAACCGTATGACCTTTGAAGGATTACGTAGGTGGGAGGCTGTGGAAACTCCCTCAGCGGGTGGGCGGTGTGGCGGTGGCAGGAGTGCAGGCGGGCGATGCACCGGTCGCAGGAGTCAAGTGCACGGTCGGGCAGCGCCGCGCAATGCGCGATGAACCGCCCGCGGCGACATGCGCTCAGCTCTCGGTCAATAGCCGCTATCACATATCATCTCGTTGCACAATGATTAGCTTATGATATAGAGGTTAATAATTAATAATCTATATAAAATAATAATTATTTTTAATATCTTCTTAACCAAAATGTCTGTTTAAATTTAATATAATAAAATCTTTACTAAATATCTAGAATATTTCATGTACTACACTAATTTTGTACATATTTCTTTTCTGTTCTATTTATTTTAAAGATAAACTATGTAAGATTAAGAAGTAGAAATTCAGTCTATATGGATACGTTTTAAATAAAATCGTTTTATTATATTTTTTCATTCTTAATGCCATATGTGTGTGTATTTATAAAATTATATGCACATTACTTTTTTGCCTTTGTACAGATTCATGAATTTAGTAAGCTTAAAAATCAATATGTATATTTAGCGTATTATTAAATTTGTCAAATTAAATAAACGCTACTTTTATTGTTCAGTAAGATATTGTTGAAGTGATAACAATCGTGCCACTGCGGAAGGAAACTTACAGGCCGGTCACAAGCGGCTAAGACGGAAGAACGGCCGAGGCCTAGGTCGGTCATCAACCTGCATCAGTTATATCTATTGTCCATTTGCTTCAATCTGAGTACTTATTTTGCAAGTATAAGATATATTACAAGCTTGTTTGTTGTTGTTACAGATATATGAAACGAAAGCTTAACCATCTTTTAAGTTAATTGGATTACATTTTATGTGTGGAACGTGGATATGTAAGTAAATTATTTGATTGCCGGTTTATTCGTTTTATAAAATCTTATAGTGCTTAGTTTGAAGTTAAACGATTATTATTTCAGTAGTATGTTCTGGCAGTAAATGTTTAATGTTTATATTTTATATATTAGAAAAGTTATATTTATTGGAAATTAAATGGGTAAAAGAAACAAAAAATAATTTTACAAGTTTGTTTTATTTTAATTCGACAACCTGTCATTACATTAACAAACAAATGACTGAGCACGCTCACATACGCACATACAATACACACACAAACACACCTCGACCGGCGCTGCATTGCATTATAAATTATACTTATATAGTCTTAAATTATGTTTCAGTCTATTGCGCTCTCCTCGTCCGGCACCGGCCACTCACGCACGCGTCTTAAACGAATTATCACATATAATATATTAAACCGATTTGCGAACGATTATTAACTACATAGTTTATTCAATTTAAAGTAGGTCGGGGTGGGGTAGCGGAGACGTACGGCTCCGCGGGCCGGCCTCACGCTTCCAGCATGCGCGGCATATAGGAGCGCGGCGGCGACGGCGACTTCTTGGAGAGGTTCAGCGGCGCGTCCGCCACGTCGACTTGCAACTCCAGCACAGGCTCCGGCGCCGGCGACGCGCCGCGGTAGCATGTGAGCAAACCGCCGGCGCGCAGTGGACAGCCTTCACCTGCGCCCGAAGCGCTAGCGCTCGCGCCTGCTCCTGCGGCTTCACCACGTCGCATGTATTGCTGGATTATGTCGGTGCGCTTCAATTGCTCTGGGGTCATACGTGGGCCCTCCATTAGGCTCTTGGCAAGCACAGAGTGGGTTGACGAAAGAGAAGCACGCAAAGGCCGCGGCGAATGTGCCGGGTGGGCGGGGCTCGCAGGGTGCGGATGTTGCGGCGGCTGAGGCGATGGTGTGAGCTGCACTTGCCGCGCCTCCGCCTCACCAGTGTCGCGACGCATAGCACGGAACTTTTTATGACGATTGTACGCTTCCTCCATTAGAGAGCGCGGACGTGGCACATCGAAAGGCGGGCGCGTTATTGGAGGAGCTTCTAACGCGCGCTTCAAAACGGGCATATCGTCTGCGAGAGCAGGCGGCCGCCTGTCTTCTGAATGTTCCTCTAAAGATGATCGCGGGCTGGAGCAACCCGATCCTGGGCCAACGATTCTTTCATGTTTTTCATTCCCAGACTCGATACCGGAATCGGTAGGAGAATCAAGTTTACGATAAAGCGGTGGAGGGCGAACAGCAGTCACAGTTAGCCCATTGTGGGCGAGGTGAGCTACACCGAGAGCTTCTTCATCAACTGATCCACGAGAATCAAGCCTTTGGCGTCCAGCTAGTGTTGCTGCCAGCAATGGTGTGCCACAGTCGCCTACAGTTTCACCGGACTCGCTGCTCGAAACTGATCCAATAGGGCTGCGAGCGGATTCATCAGCTCCTGAATCGGCCCAAGAACATCCTTCTTCATCACCCCACATTTGTTGCCGTAGTAATTCCTTATGTTCCGTACGGAAAACGACCAATTTTTCAGTATGAAGTGTACTCAGGGTACGTAGGTCGGGTAGTGTATCCATTAGTTCTCTAAGAAAACCAGGTCTGTCAGGTCTATTTTGTGTAACGACGGTCTGTAAACACGCTTTCAGTCGTGCATGCATTCTTTCAACTAATTCAATATTGCGAAGACCAGGACGATCTGGCGTAATTAGAACTATGGCGCAGAAAAGGCCTATTTCGGCATCTGTTAAATTCATGGAATTCATACGTTCGGCAAACTTAAATGTAGAGTCCACCAAAAAACGTGCATTAGCTCCACTTTGGATAGAATCACGTTTCATGAGCTGCCCGTTTAGGCATATTATACTGTTGAGTGGAGCATCAAACATGCAAATGAGGCGCACGAATAATGCGTCAAAAAGACCACTCTTTAACAATGTGAATTTGTCATCCTGAGTTAGTAACTGGAATCCAGGTATGAGACCGGCGAAGTCGATCACGCCGCGGATAACGTGAGCGAATCTTTGAGAAAATTCTTTCTCAGACTGCAGCTCCGGCGCTGGATTTAATGGACAAGCCTAGAACAAAAGAAAATAAAGTTAATTTTGACATTCGTCAAAACCTAAATAAGGATATAACATTCTTTCATAATATAAAGATATTGTGATGCACATATATACTCACCAAAGTAGGTTGAGAGTAGGTGGGACAATCACGAGCGCGTGCGCGCATGGCCGCCACGCGGTCGCGGGTAAACTCGCAGGTGTCGAGATGGGCGCGTACCACTCGCGCTAGCAGCCGCGGTGCATCATCTAACTCTGCTGCAGCTGCTTGTTCTTGCGCTCGCGACGATGAAGATTGTTGCATCGCCGCTAAAATTCGCGCTTTCTCGCGTTTTGGTACACGTCCAAATCGGACAGCTGCAACAAAAGAAAATTTACATAAATATTTGTTACAACATTTTCTATATTCAAAAAAATATACTAAAATAAAGGTAGAGGTAACGTTCGGATTGTTGAGCAAGGTCCGCGCTAAGGAGCTACGTACAATTAGATCGCAGCTGCCGGTTACCGAGCGCATATGCGGGTGCATAGCGAGCCATGTGCACGCGCAGCTGACACGAGGGGGTAAAGTTCATCGGCCGTTGTGACAGCCAACCCTCGCGTTTTCACATACGGGTCTGAACAAACTCATTGCAGTTTGGTGAACTAGTTCGAAACAAATGACAATGCGCGAACCGCGAGGTCATGCTAAAAAGTGTTACGACTTTCTCGCGCTAGTCACAACGCGGATTGAAAGGTGGTATACGTCGGGGGCGAGCGCGTCGCTTATGGCCTTCATGCCCGCGCACTGGTGAAAGTGTTTGAGCGGCGCACGATTGAAAACGAAAGCAGAGAGTGCCCTCTCGCCATTTCTCCCGACTTTCCCTGCGATAAGTATGCCACGCCAGATGCATGACCTATTGTTCGCAGTCACTCATGCAAGTGTTCTTCTTTTTAGTTTTATTACTAATACAATGTATATATGCAAAGTGTGCATGATATATTAAACAATTTTATTAGTTATTTAAACAATTTTATTAGGGTTATAACTTGAACGTATGTATTTTTAATTGAACATTTTAATTATTTATACCTGGTAAATTTTTGTAAAAATATTATTGAAATAGAAATAAAATTTATTATATTAGTATACAGATTTCTTTTCATTATAATACAATTAATACTCGTCGCATAATAAATACCGAATATTTAAAAGTAGTCATAATTATTTTATTCTACTGGTTTTTAATGAATTTTAATATATTCGTAAACTACATATATTTAACAGAGATATATACATAAAGTGTACAAAAAAATAAATAAAAGAAAACATAAAAATAATTATAAATATACAAAAAAGTATTAATAATACATACGAGCATTATGGTATTTGACGACTCCATTTAGGATCCCTTTAAGAATTGGCAAATCTTCACCCATGTCTGAGACCATAATAATAATTCACTATAAACTAAATATTCACAGCCAAAAACCACTCATAAATAAGTTTGGTAACTGCAGTTGATAATACTAATTTTTAACTAGTGTCACATAGCACGATATCTATTAGACACAAGCACTGTAATCCGTGTGCGATCCTATTCCAATGTTTTGATATATTATTATTAGATCGCGATGTAGTTCAACGGTTTGCTACGGAGCAGTCACTGTAAGCCTCGAGTTCTCGTTACGAACTGCGGTGCGACGCACTGACATAGCGATAACAAAGAGGGCTGACGACCGATGCGCGGGCCGGACTCCCTCGCACTGCGCCGCGGCGCGCGCCGCGCCAACCTTGAACTTGAGGGGGAGGGCGCGAGGGGGGCACGGGGGGGGGAGCCGTCAATAAACTCCGCGCAGGCCCCTGCCCCCGCGTCCTCACCACACTCCCGCTTTTACTTCAAATATCTATTCCTACTTGTTAAATACATTCAAATAATATTTTTATTACTAAATTGCCCTTTAGAAATCCACGTAAATAACGGTTTTTTATAAAATTGTAACAAAATAATAATACTTGAAGTAAAAATTTAACATAGTCCTTGCAAAGTAGCATAATAAATGTCAACATTGTATATTTAAAAGATTTTTTTTATTTACGTACTTATACACAATTTTTATAAATATTAATAATACTCATTTACCAGTAAAATATAATTACATATTCAGATAAAACAAGTATAAGCTCTACTTTTTTATTTTTGCCACAGAAATATTAATTTAATAAACGTGATCATTTTAAATAGATTTTGGTATTTAGTATAAAACTTTAAAAATGAAATATTGTTCGCCATTAATCGTTTCTAGTGATTAAGGCTCAGCGCCATCTGTTGATGAGTGGCGAAACCTACGTAGTAGTTTGCATGGTTTGCGTCTAGATATGGATAATATAAAACTTAGGTCTTTTAATTAGATTAATTGATAAACTTTTTTATTAATAAAACATATAACATATTTTATATTTTTTTTAAAGTCCTAAGAATGTATTTTGTTGTCACGTATGTTATTATAAACAATTAATGTTGTAACGATTGTGCATACTTTGTATAAAACATAAATAGATATATTATTAAAATTAATTAGGCCTTTTACGAGCTACAATTTATGTAGAGAAAACATACAAGGGCGATGAACCGCTTTACGAAAGTGAAAACATAAATTTCACTTTCGCGCTTACGAAATGCACCTTTCTCTGCTTTCACCGCGGATCGCACGTTTAGCCTCAAAGCGGCAAGCATAAGCGTCGTAAGTGTCGCAACTAGCGTACCGGAGCGACGACGGCCGTCGACCCGCTTAGCGTGCGCTCACCCGCGCTTGCATAACCGACCTCCCACACCGCACACGTCCTCCGAGCCTCTCGCCCCGCGCCCCTCTGCCCCGCTTGCAGCACCGCGAAATAGGATCTGATCGCAAAGTAGCAATCGCGCTCAACTCGCGACTAGCGAAGTAGCGACTAGCGAGTAGCGACCAGCGAGCGCGACCCACTTGGCTCGTTCGGATTACAGAATAATTACGAGAGGGTGCACGATCAACCTTGCCATGCTCGTTACGTATATGGATTGCAATAAGTTGGCTTGCCCGACATACTTACTTATACATTTTAGAGCTCTATATTATTTCAATGCATTTTTTTAACAGTACTGTTTTAAATGAGACGCATTTATTAATACGCATAGTAATATGAGTTAACATTTTGATATATATATATATATATATATATATATATATATATATATATATATATATATATATGTATATATATATATATATATATATAAATATATGTATATGTATGTACATATATAAATCTATTAAAATAAATCCAGGCAAGCCTTGACCACATTTAAACAAAAGAAAATTATTATTCCAATATAAATCTAATTTTGTTTTTCTTTATACTTGAAACAGCTTTATACTTTATATTTCTAGGTTAATAATATATAGAATAAAAATATGTAACTTACCATCTCTGCTCATTCCCACGGCGATGCATTTTTTCAGTCTGCAATACTGGCAACGATTTCTGTTAATCCTTAGAATGGAGCACTGCTGATTTTTAGTGCAGGGCCGATATTGAATCTTCTGCTGGATGGAACGACGGAAGAAGCCCTGAGGATCACAGCTACAGTTAGAGTCTGAACTCTCGTCACTGGAGCAGCCAGAGTCGCTAGACTCCCGCCGCGCTTCCAGCATGCTCACCAAAACCGAATGTCGCTCGCGCAACTCTGCGCCGCACGCCATATCGAGCACCATTCACTAGATAGCAAGTACCACTCACTCAACACTAACACCGTCGCACGCCCTACTCACTGAACGTTCTTACGCAAAACGAGTCTCGTGTCTACAGTTTACGATAGCGCTGCACCGACGCGAATGGTGGCCGACAGCGGACTGTGCGGGCGCTGCGGCCTACGGCGCACAGTTACCCGCGCGACCTACTTGCCGGCCGCCGACCCACCCGAGAAAGTGAGAGTGCCCCGGCCCCCGCGCACCTCTACAGCCCCGCGCGCGCTCCTAACGGTCCACGTCGCTCTAGAATGCGCCGCTGCCACTGCACCGGTGCGCCGGATATAGGCCGGGCGCATCCCGGCGGCGTCGCGCGGGCGTCGCGGCGCGAGGCCGTTCACCCCAGGTCGACGACCGCTCTATTGCACAACAGCAGTACTCGCTCCCCTCACCCCTCGCGGCCCGGGAGCTAGGACACCGGCAGCTCGGGGCGACGACCGGCTCTACGCCCGATGACGTCAGCATGCGTCACGGCCTACCTCAATGCGCGCGCGCTCCTCGCTAGGGGTGCACCGATCCTATTTAATTACTAGCGATAGTCGATCTACGAACTCGACAGCTTTTGTTGTTTTGTAAGTCATATGTCCACTTGCATTACAAATCAGTAATAATATGGGTCAGATAGATAATCAAAAATTAATTTAAGTTACTATACAAATTATCATAGACACTTGGGTTATACATAAATATTTTTTTATAGTAAACACTGCAGTGCATCATATAGCATGAATATTAATTAACGACAATAATCATAGATTACTACAACACGACAGATTAGGCGGAGGCTGTGAGCTGAGGCAGAGTTACGCGGGGCGAGAGGCGCTCGGGTCGCTGACCCAATTTCGTACTGCCATCGATCCATTGTACGCTGTACGAGTGGCCCATAATTGGTCGCAACGCGGGCAGTGACCGGCCGAGCGGTCGTTGACCTGCTGGTGCGAAAATAAAACCTTTTCCGAATACTCATAACAAACTAACGAAGATGACTAGGACAATAGCGTAAAACACGTGTTATGTACATTATGTACATGGCCGTAACACTTCACCTAAATATATAACGTAAATCGAATTTGTGTACAACTAACTTAACTTAGATAGGATTATAATATTAGATAAAGTATTTGACATATTATAGTAAAAATATATTACACCTATGTAATAATATAAATTTAAATATTTATAAAACAAATAATTAGTTTAATTACAATCAAAAACAAACTAAATTTATTTTCTTTTTTCATATCATTTCGTTGTGTTTCATATCGTGTCGTTCTGCATTTATATATTAACACTTGCATCAACATTTTTCGAATGATATACTTTACACAATTAATTGTGTTGATGACACAAAAAGTTTATTATGATGTTTTCGAGAACATTCGCGGTTGTCACACTGCAAGCGGTAAGCGACAGCGGCTTAACGCGGCGACTAACGGTCCTGCGGACAATGACTGCTAACATTGGCTTAGCAAAATATGCTGACGCATCAACTCGGAGAGCCGAGGAAGCCGCGACCGATGACCGACCCCGCTTTAGTTAACAGTTCGCTCTACGTGTTTGCCGGTGATCCGATATTTACTTGGTAACAAAGCCAACGTGACTCATATTAGTGATTCACTTCCTGTTCACTTGCGAATCTAAACTCAAAATAAACCTAATTCTAGTAATTCGTACATATAATTGTTATTATAATAAATAATATTATACTTGATATATTATTAATAGTGTAAACTAGAATACAAATAAGTACAGAAATGTAAATATTTTAAAGAAGTAATACTAGTGCCTGGTAAAAGAATTTAAGCCATTTTTATTGTAATTTGTTTCACTTATGAAATACATAATGTTCTTATTAAAATTTAAAGTACCGAGATCATTGAACTTTTAAACCGACAGTTAAAAAATAATGTAGGCTACGTTCACGGTGCGTACATACTATACATTCGTTGACCGTAAAAGTTCTTTCGGCAAGGAGAGGCTGCGGCTGTAGGAGAGGCGACGTTTAAGCCAGGTCGACGACCGCTCGCCCTGTGCTGCAGATCGGTGCCGAAAAAATAAGCGACCCACAACACGATAAAATATGTCGGTCACTATATGAACAAAGAACGAGCATAGCGATGAAAAATTACTCTTAAAGTATATTGTACCACATCAAATATATTTTTAACGCGAAATGTGCTTTTCTTAGTCTTTCATCAGGCACAAAGGTTTACTTTTAATAAATGTTTTAATCAATCTATCTATATAAAATTTAACTTTAATATAATAGTAAATTAATACTAAAATATATCAGTTTAACATTTATAACCATAATTCTTAAAATAATATTATTTAAAACAATATCTTGTTTATTTCAAGACTTACTACATAGATATGTGTTACAAAAAAACAAACATTTAATTTTATCTAAGACCTACAAAGTTATTATTAAATAATTGTTAAATAATAAATTGTAATTTATAAGACGTGTAAGTATAAAACTCAGGTCATTGACATTAGTGCGTATGGACACGTGCCCCTTTCGTAGTAGACCGTAAAAACCATTCATTCACAATTTTCGTTCGCAATTGAACATACAAGATAGCTAAGGCGGTGCCGAGCGTAGCGACATCTCGCGGCGAATAGCCAAACTATAACTTTAAGTTTTATATTTATACGCCAATAGTTGGCGCTAGTGATGTTGACGTTGTTGTAAGCATGAAGCGTAAATAATGAAATAACGGAAAATATAACTTTATGTGATTATAGACAATAATGACATTTTTGTCTCGTTTAAGAATGAATGAAATATTGTGGCAACATTTTGCGTCCATCTTTTATAAAGGTATAGGAAACTTTTAATATGAAAAAGTTCCAGACGCCGTACTCCACAGTCATCAAGGACATGTGTCCCACCGATGACCAGACTGGTACCTTATAACCGGTTTGTTATACACTTGCACTACTATTTTCGTCTTCCTCGTGTTGTTTTTATTTATGTAAATATGACCTTTAACCGCTTACACCGCATTTCTTAAACGGTAATTAATTAATAATCTTGATTGATAATTTAAGGTGCTCTGCGTAATATATATTTAACTTAGCGTTGTACTGAATTGGGGTATTTGTAATATTAAATATTTTTCAACGTTAGCCTATTTTTTATTCCTGTTGATTATATTTCCAGACGGTACCAAATGCATTTAATAATATAAATACCGGAAATCTTCTGTTCGGAGACAGGGATCGAGTGGAAAGATCGTATGCGGGCATCGTCTGTCCAGAATGATTTAAGTATAACTATAACATTTCAAATTATAACAAACCACACTAAATAGCTACTAAAAATTGACTTAGTTTTTTGTTATTTACATTAGTATAAATAGGTTAAGGTGAACTAATCTACCTTTTTGCAAAAAAATATGATATAAAACATTTTGAAAACGACCCATTCCCGTGAGATTATTCCGGGCAGACGGCCGGCAGGTAACAACAACAAAAATACGATTAATAAGATTAGGGTGCAAGGGTCTGACCACGAAGTTGAGGCCATCATGTATCTCGCCGACCCCTAAGTTGTTCTAAAACCTCTATTCTTTGTCATTCAATAACTCTTAGCAGGTATCTTATGAATTTATATCACTTTTTATGTCTAATACTATTCAACTTTATTAAATTATGGTTACTGCACTTTTTTTACACATGACAAAAATTTACTGGCAAGATATTGGAATGTTTATAGTTTATACATCAAAAATATCACGGTCGAGCTTTGTTATCTGTGTACAGAGATTGTCTTCCGTGTATCGCGACCTTGCTGTAGATACTCTAGGACATTGAAGCACTTCCAGTGTCATACCGTTTATAAATAAATGCCGTATACTTTTACAAATTGAATATTAATAAGCGTCGAACGTTACGAGAACGAAAAAGTGAATGTTTCGTTTTATTGACAGTAATGTGTCTGGGGATGGCAAAAGTTATCTGTCAAATATCGTAATCACTTTCTCCTATGCATTAGGGTTAGTCCCTATTGAATCGATTAAATGACATACTCGTTATGTCATACGGCAGTTATCGTTAAAGCTTAAAATATTTACGTGGAATAATATTCGTGTAACGTTCACAAAATGAACTCTATTTTTGCTACAAATCTTGGCTAGCGTGAATGGCAGCAATATAAGTTTTTGGTGAGTATGCTTGAAGTTAAACAAATCGACAATATTGTATACATTTTATACATATAAGATGACTACGTACCTTGCATCCTTCACAGGAATGTACGCCATAGTGAAAACCACTTGCTTTGTCACCGCACACACGGCAAAGGACCGTGGTACCATCGAATTCTGTAACAAAAAAACAACATTAATATTGGAAGAGAATAGTGTGTATGTAAACTTGTTAAGTAGAGAGGTTATCAAACAATCAACCGACAAAAAATGTAATAAGATTGTGCAAGTTACACAAACTGTATTAGCTCGTAATAAACAACGTGATGTAAGGGAATAATATCATGTTGCGTCTGTTGGTGACATTGAATGGTTATTTTAGAAAGCGCTACTGCACTTGAGGGAAGTCGTTGACCTTTCCAGTGAGAGTGCGTCCGTATTACAGCCAGTACAACATGTCGTTCTTTAACTTCAATAATAGAAGAAATAATATTGTAAACAATAAGTTTCGGGTAGCGTATCAGAACAAAACAAATTCCAAACTGATAGTTTAAAAATAGATTAACAAAACCAAAACATAATTAAGTATTTAGAACTGTCAAAATGTTTAATTGACAAATCGATTTGTTACTAGCTCAATGCTCTATAATGTGCCGTACAAACTACGGATGCATATGGCGTGACGTAGAGGTCACAGGCACGGAGGCAACCGACATGAAGTGGGAGACAGCGATGGGACCGACCGGGAACAGGTTCAAGCGTAAGGCGCCCCGTCTGCATTCACTTTCCCTTTACGAAGTTTGTTTATTTGTTAAGGGAGCGATCAGCCTTTGGGAAGGAACTTTCTATTTCTGGCGTAAACCACTTGCCTCGGGTCGACGTTCGGAGCGGTCGCTTTCTATGGTGCTACTTTCTTTTTTACCGGCATTGAACAATTTGTTTTGCCATAAATAGCCAGTTACATCTGTTATACTTTTTGTAATCAGATGCATTATATTACGTGCATAATGCACGCTACGTTCACGATGAAAATAAAGAAAAGCAGGTTAAGGTATATTAAATGCAAGGCATCAGCGCGTTCATTTCTTTACGTGTGATGCAACTCGAATGTTTTTCTGTTTAGCGCGTGAGAGTCGCTCGCTAGTTACGTCAATTAAAGAGGCGAGGAAAGTGCGCTAGAAAGTGCTCCACGTAACGTGCGGTTCTGGCGCCCAAGCGTGCAAGCTGGCGAAAGATAGCTTAGCGAGGCGCTCACATCACGCTCTGGTCGCTGTAGAACTGTGTCAGGGCGATGTTTGTTTGTAAATAAATAGATAGTCTACATCAATCACGTACAATATATTGTTTCCTATTTGTATAACATGTTTGTCTTGTTAGTAATGTCCATTTAGATAACGAGTTAGTTATATTGAGTTGCCTATTTTACTTGTCGGTTTATTGATTCAAACTAGTATGTAAAAACTTATTAAAATCTTTTAATGGCTTCTAATATAAAAAAAAAAATAAAAAGTTATCTTCAAGTAACATATTGTAACATTTAATTTTATAAATAAAGTTGCCCTATTTAATGTACGAAATTGCAAAGATACCCACAGTAATATTATAATTGTTACAATGAGAAGGTAATGGCGACGAGTGTAAGATAGTCACTAGTGAAACTAGTCTCAAGAGAAAAGTAAAAGTGGTGAGCCGCTCCAAAGCGGAAGCCAGCGTTACATTGAACCCGCCTGCTATACGAACTAATGGTTGTTTCGAATTTCACGTTAGTCTGAACAAACATCATTTATAAAATAAAAAAGGGTTCGACTTTTGGGAACGACGGTTAATTCATTGTTATTTTTTAAAAATCGAAAATAACTATTAATGCAATCAACAAAAAACGATTACATCATTAGGAATCAATCGTTAATTTGTACTGACTCCCAGCGGATCGTATTGAACGCCATCGATTTGCAAGGGGGCGATGTAACATTCTTCTCTTGTGAAGTGCAATACATATTTGGCACAACGTTATTTAATTGTTTTCCCCGTACACAGATGTTCAACAATCAATAATTCAACATTCGTTCCGTAACCAACATGAACCCCTTTGATGTAGAATGTCAATGTACATTAGCTGAAAATCTTTTCAATCTTTTAAAATAGACCATTAATCAATAGCTTAATATATAAAGAAAGATTTTTTTTTCAATCAAGAAGAAGCGCGTACACATTAACGTATAGGAACATTTTGCAATAGATTATAAATTAAAATATTAATTTAAATAATAACTTTTTAAAATATATATCATTTAAACTTTATTCTTTTCGAATTTAATTTATGATATCAATAAATTATTCTGTACATAAGAAGAAGTTGCAGACCAAAAGTTATTTAGGAATAAATATTTAGCAATAAAAGTGGATTATCAGGCTATACCTCATAGTATGATCAGCTTAGTTGCAAAGCTAAGCTAAAGTAGGTCAAAATTCTTAATTTTTATTTTAAATGAAAAACTTGTTACATACCCATTAACTGACAACCAGTAAAATAGTAATTACGTTAATTAATAATAAATTAGAGGAGGTCATTCTCAGTTATATTGGCGTTCATTGGAAAAGAAAAAAATAGATAATTAATTTCTATATTTAAAAATTATTAGTAATTTAAGTAGGTAATATTATAGTTAAATTCTATTTTTGTATCGCTATAAACCTTTTTCAAATAAAAAATATAAACTAGTTCAATTATTTAGTTAATAAAAAGAGTATCCATTGCCTTTGAAGGGACTTAATTTAGTCAATTTCTAATAGCTCCTCTAATCTATTTTTTTGTATTTTTCAAAATAAATCCTAGAAAAATATTAAAGGAACGATTATTGTAAACGCTTATTTAAATTTCTTTATTAATTAAATATTCTTTCATAGAGGTAACTAACTTTATTAATACAATATTAAAAATACTTCATTGTAGTCAATAATAGATGTAAATAGAAAATAAACACAAGACAACTATTAAGTTAACTAAACTATATAATTGATGAACTTTAGGATTAACTTTATATGCCGTTACATAATATAGATAATTTTTTAATGTGACATTTAGAATCTCGGTGTTTATTTTGGAAGTAGTCAGAAGTAAACAAACTATAGGTAGTCGGCGTATAACATCCTACCTATATGCAGCTCGGGTTCTCTCTCCTTATGAGCCGAGTTCATCATGGATTCGGCTGTTGGCGCTTCATAGCGCCCAAGGCTGCTGTCCGGAGACATCACTAACAGTCATATGTTTGAACTCAAACAAAATAATAAATAGTTTTATTTACACTACACCACACGTAAACCACATTTGAATCTTTGAACGTTTAACATTTGTCCAATGCACAATATACAGGAATATAGGACACGAGTGCATAAACCGAAATGCGCGATCTGCACGTCGCGAAGGATGAAGGTCGCTCGTCGTGCGAAACTAACAGTGCACGCGTCGCGTGTGTCTTTCACGAGCTCGAACGACGAACTGAGCCGGGCCGCGCGCACTTCTGTTCGTACCAGTGCGAGTCTCCCCTTAAGAGTGAAAGTCTGCAAAATGATCGGCGCTCTGTGCGATACAATCGCCTCGGCGGCGTACCGGAGCTCGCCGAGGGAAAATCGCCCCTACCGATCTACGAAGCCTTTCAGTCTACGTTTCATAGCGAGCCTCGCCGCGCTTCGAACTCCGGTCTCCGAGGTCATTGCCGCGTCGCCGGTGGACCAATCGCGAGCGCGCGCAGACGTGCGCGGCCAGCCATTGGTGGAGCGCTCGCCCCGCGTCCCGACGCCCGCGCCGTGCGCCGAGTTCGAAGACCTGAACCTTGCGGGCGCACCGCGGCCAAGGTCGCGCGAGAGCGGTGCGGACTGAGAGCGCGCGCGGGCGTCGGAGCGGGACGCAGCTGCGGCCGTGCCGGTTGCGTCACACTACTAAAATATTTTTGGTGATGGGACGCGAGTGAACTTGAACACGAAATCAAGCTAATGGATGGCGAGCGCCGTGTAGGTCGCCGCGTGACGGAGTGACCCGCTGCCGTCGCGGCCCCTTTGCCTCCTAGCCTAGCACTGATTGCACTTCCGGGGTCCGCTTTGACCAACAGCTGCTTCCCAAATGACGACATCGATAACATAAATATTTATATTTGTTATTATCTCATATCTTCTGTATTACTTCATTTGTAAACTTGTAAAAGTTTACATAAAAATACATGACTTTCGGTATAGCTATAAGTCCATGTCTTATGATATACTTTATTGTACTATAGTTAACTATAGCATATATAATGAATCAACTATCAAAATAAGTCAAATATTAATGTGTATAAGAAATTATCATTCGAACATCATTAAAATCTAAATGTCCAAATGATTGCAAGCCGAGCCGAGTCTACAAAAAGCTGCTGAAAGTTTTTCGTTTTGCTAATAGACAAACACTATGATTTATAAAAAATGTCCGCAAATTTTACGCTGAAACTACGATAATGTCCTTTTAGCATGCAAAGGCTTATTGATAAACAAGTTTCTATAACCGATAGGTATATAAATGATTTAATTTTATATAACAATCTCAGGACAGGTAATCGGTGTAATTTCCGTCTTATTTCTTGCACTTAAAATGTATATTAGCTTGACGACGGACATATTTATGTGAGATAAAGACGAGTGGCGGTGGGCGTCAAAACGGGTGAACGACCTGGAAATTTTGGCGCAGGCCGGTCAAGGCCACCATCCGCGCAGGCGCTTTATACACTACACAAAAGTTCTGAATTTGAAAAATTATTTTCATTTTGTAGGTAATTTAAAATTAGAATTTGTGCTGCGTAGTGTATTTATGTCGGCAAATAGTGGAGGTAATATGTGCTCTAACAAAAAAAAACCTTACTAGTCATAGACTTTCCATTACATATTATGTTTACTACATATGTTTACAGATAAAAATATAAATATTAAACAAAACTGAAATTCCGTATGTCGGATGTTTTCCGTCACAAAAATTGTCGTTACTTGGCAAAAAGGGTTGCGTACAATTTTAAAGGTGCAACTATTTTTTATTGAAATTATTGCGCTTCACTATATTTCCTCAGGATCACAAAAGATCTGCTTTTTATTGGTTTCGCAAATATCCTCCCACATGATAAGGGGTGGTTTTAGAATTGTGCAATGGAAGCAAATGTTTTTTGGTTTTAGATTCGCTACAAAAAAGCTAGTTTTTTGCGCTATCCTTTTTTACTTGAATTCAAGGTGATTATTATTCCTTCCGGTTCAACTATATATGTCTAATTTTATAAGTAAGAGAGAGAGTTAATCAGAGCTATGAATTAGAGCTAAAAACAAAATCTATAGTTCTGATTCATTGTCGTTAAATTTTCCTTCAGTGGCAAAATATGTTGTTAGCTATTTTAAAAACTGTTATAATTAATTTTGCTATGTAAATAACCTATTATTAAAATGACAGACAATGAAACAACAGTACCATATGTGCACTTCATATACACGCGTGAAAGTGAATGGGTGCCCATTTTTTTTACTTCCTTCCGTTACCCTCACTTTTTAATATCGGGACGCAAAATATCAAATTACTTCGGTTGATACACAAAATTTGCTAATATCAAGTTCAATTCTAGTATTTTGATTATAAAATTTAAATTCTTGTGCAATTACACAATTTGGTACCAGTCATTTGCCACATGTATCGCATGCAGTGTTCGTTTTGACCACAGACGAAATTCGAGTGCGATAAGGTCGATTCACTTTTAACGCTTTTGGGTGTGCGATTTTTTTGTACAGTGATAATAAAAAATGGTACCAAATACCATATTGTTTTCCCTTTAAGGTTTCCATTTTTTATATTTGGATTTGAAATTGATGTTATCCATGTTAAATATTTATTAATACTATTATTGAGGCGCAAGTAATTACGCATTAACAAGAAAACTTGTTGCTGTATTGTAAAAATCTTAAATTCGCTGCGGCTGTAACGTCCTTTGGAAAGTCGAATGAAACAATTGAGGGGCCGGACGGCCTTCTCATGGTTCTGGACCAAGGACATAAAGGCAAAGCGGGCGAACTTGCCGGGCTGCACCGGATAAACAGGTCCAGTGAATGTGAAGTAGTATATATTACGAAGATACTTTATACGATAGTAATTAAATAGAGGAACATGTTACTTACTGTTTTGAAGAAGTAATAATTATAGTAATAATTTAAGTTTTACAAAATCAAAAAATATGCAAGTCTAGAACAGGGACTTTAAATTTAAATTTTAAACATGTTATTAAATTATAAGACGTCATCAGTGTCACATTGAAACAAGCGAATGTATATAGTTTAGTTCCAAAGTAATTGAAGAATGTAACCACTAGATTCGAAGAAAAATTGTGAGTAGTCACGTGGAGCATTTTTGATACGACCGTTGGTGGGCCGAATGTTTTGCGTCGCGGACGACGAGCTCGGTCAAGGCCTTGCTGAGACATGCGGTTATATGAAGCGCATTCGAAACACGAACCCACAGTGTTGACGTATTTTATACCTATCAAATTAATTTTTATTGTATGCTCCACTTCTAGCATGACACGTTTAAAAACTACGTTGTATTAAAAAGTAAATATGATGTAAAATTGTTTATTATTCAAATAATTCTAATATATTCAAAAAACATTTTCACGTGTAAAGTTTTAAAATGACGACATGCGACGTTTTGCAAACTTTTGCGCAGCAACGTGAGGTCAGCTACAGTCAATTACCCTGTTTTACTGTAGTAAATCCGATGCAAATGATGACAATGCGTGCGTACAATTTGTGCAGTTTAGGATCGGCTTAAGTTTACCATATTCTTTTATGTTTGAAAAAAAACATTAATAATAATGCATTTAATAAACGAAACAAATTAAAAAAATTACAAGATCATTCACAAGATTTGATTTACTAAACATTTGTTACAAAAGCAACAGCTGGGTTTACTAAGTCATTAACTAGTTGACATGATATGAGTCGATGTGTTAATATTAGAATGAACAAGCACCATGATATACATGCCGTGTGATCCGGATGCGTTCAATCGTACCGACCTCGGCGTTTCGGCAACCCGTACCAAGGCCAAGGTCGATTTGTCGGCTGCGCTCAATTAATAGCTACATTACTATATGAGTACATGGCTACATGATGGCCGCTGGGGCCCCATATATCGGTTTTGCTCTATAAGTTGAAATAATATACTTTAGAAAGACATGACTAATACTTGGCGATTACTTGTATCTGCTTTACTTCTTTTTACATTCACACTTTTTTCGATGTACATTAGGCATACAACAAGACTCTTTTTAATATTTAATTAGTATTGAAAATATAAAAGATTAGTGCTTCATAGAATGTTATCAAAACCGTATGAATATCGTTAATATTATATAAATGAAACATATATTAAAAATTTTTACCGAGTTCAAATTGAAATTGAAACTTTGTTGTCAACTAATATTTGGCTAACCAGCTTGGACATACATTATAAATAAATAAATAAATTTGGAGGTAAATGCTACAACCATTGTATATAGTAAGATAAATAGTATGTCACATTTTGTCTACGTCTGAAAATCAAAGATACTGCCTTATAACTGTTTTACATTTAAGGATACTTAAATTATAATATTAATCGAAAATACTTCCTCCTATGATTAATATTCCGCGTCAATGTCAAAAAATACCGAATTAACCACAATATGGTTTCAAGGCAAAATGTACTTGAGGAAGTTTCAATCTTAGACTGCACTAGCATTATTTAGAATATTTCAAATAAAATGTTGATACTATTTATATTTTATATATAGGTACGTGGTTTGCTACCGCTATACGAAATTAGCACTTTAACTATTTAACTATCCATAAAAATTAAAACAGTCCATTCTATTTTCAAATCAGACGTTGAAAATTTGCATTTAAGGAAACCTCCAGAAAACTAGATTAATAAAAATATAAGCAATACCTTTCCCTCTGATACGTTTTGCACTTACTTTACCTTGATATTTACTCCCAAGAGGGACTTCCTGCTTTACACAGAGGACGACTACGTACAGATCATAATAGTAAATAACGAGCACAACTCACAAGCGATTGGTATTAAGCAATATTAACATTTAGGAAAATACATATAATTATTTAAATACTATTAAATTTTTATGCATTAAACTAGGTACATAAGAAAATACATAGCACTTATAAAATTCGCGCAGTGAAACAAAATAAGATCCTAATTGGAGCGTTGAAGTCTAAATACCCGACAGTGCGTTTTATAATAATAAAAGAAGCCACCTATAAGAAATGAGAGAGCAGTCAGGTGCTCGTGCGTAATCAGAGCGGCGCGGGCGCAGGCTGGTAGATGATGCACACGGTTGTATAATGCCCTAGTACAGTGTGCACGTTACGTTACATTACTTGCAACTACACAACAACGACGAGAATGAGGAAGTTGATAGTGTATTCGTTTCCTACTGTTACATTTACTCAGTCTCATTAGTTCTTGATAATAACGAGTAATCGGTAAAATTACTTTCTGTGTTTATTTTTTATGTCTGTTTGATTGCCTTTTAATGAGAGTGTGCTACTTTCAATAAAACTTGTGGTATTGCTTTATATAAAATTTGAGTGTTATATATATATATTTAATACGCAGTTTTTGGCCACATAGTAAGCATATTAAATTATAATTTTGTCCTGATTTTAGGTAAACGACAACACAGTATCAAAATTTTGTTGAAAGTATAAATAAATATACTTGAACTCGA
Organism: Dryadula phaetusa; assembly: GCA_032432895.1. Classification (NCBI taxonomy): domain Eukaryota; kingdom Metazoa; phylum Arthropoda; class Insecta; order Lepidoptera; family Nymphalidae; genus Dryadula; species Dryadula phaetusa. The sequence goes on from JAOYRS010000027.1 coordinate 1,681,809, forward strand.
ACTAGATACATTTTTATGAGTTTCTTGAAAACAAAATCGTTATGATTATCATATTATCAGAAAAACTATTGAGTTAAAATCGATAAACTATTGAGTTTATCGTTTTTTCTTCTTTAAACTACCTAAAATCGCTTAGAACACGAAATAAGAATAGGTACCGAAACGGAAGTAATCAGAGCGAGGAGGTGAGGGGTTACAGGCGCTTTAGCAGGCTGTGGCGAGGAATATTGCGCAGCATTCGATTCTGAAAACGTGTCCGAAGAAAGTTCACGGCCGCGCGTTGACGTTACCACCTGCCGCCCCCCGCTACCCGCATCCCGTCCTCAGTTTCCGCACCCGCGTTCCTTTACGTGCGCTCACTAATTTAATTATCTTACACCCGCGACCTTATTAATTACCAATACCTTACACAATATTATCATACTTAGTTTTGAAATAACACAATACCAAATAAAAATGACATAACTATTCATTATAAATTAGTCAAATTAAATTTTCTCCTAATTGAATAACTAATTTAAAGCCAAATGAATCAATAGGACATACCCATATATCATACGTGTAAGAAATGAAATATATCAACATGACACATTATTATTAGAAACATGATTTCTTTTTTAAATTTCGTTAGTCTCAAATGTTTTTCCTTGAACCTTCGTTGTCGGTGCGGCTTGGCAATAAAGTGCGCAGTTTCTGTGGCTGGAGCAACAGTATGGTGAGGAGATAATCGCGAGGGGCGGTGGGGAGGAGTCCATCATGACCTTGGTGCGTTCGTTGGCCGGGCGGCGCGTGTAGAAGCGCGATAATTTCGGCAGTTGCGCGCTCGAGTCTACTGACCCTGTCGTTGTTTGCCACGCAAATGGTCCTTGACTTTATTTAAATCTGCTACGTGACCCTTCCTTCCCTCCTCAAATGTAGCTGTTAAGATTATAGAAACTACATGCATCTATAATATATTTAGTATTAAAGATGTGAAAATTGTTGTACCAAGGAACTTTATGTCAATTACTACATCGTAAATAATTGGTTATGGTGCTTGTTCCCAATTTTAATCTCTAAATAATATAGTATGTAGAGAGTATCTAGCGATTGAGTGACTTCGTTCTCTACGGTTTCCATTTATAAACTTTATATGCCGGCTAGCAGGAATAAACAACTGAAATTATTTTTAAATTATACAAAAATATATTTATATCTCATAATCATTAAAAATGTAATATAGTGTATAACACTACATTACATTATTCACACTACATTACGCCATTAGATTTGAAATGTAAATAGATACGACACGAATTGGTAATAAATCAATTTCTTTGTTAAAAATAAGAAACAACTGCTTGATTATTTCATTTGTCTTTTGACTTACTAATGCGTTACTTTTAATTAAATATAATTGTAAAAAAATAATATGTTATTAATGTCTTATAATTTTAATATATTAATGATTAATATTTGAATATTTTAATGTAAAACACACCAATGACGTGTATTAAATAGTACTTACAAATTAGCACTAAACAAGTTATTTTTACTTTTGCTAAGAAACTTAGCTTTACATTAATTTCAAGTGCAAGCAAACGAGAGAAAGTATTTTATATATTACCTATAAGCTACTTTCATTTCAGTACAGACTGGTTTCAATCACTTTTTTACTGCATGGCGCCCCCGCATTGTTGCAACGCGTAATCTTTTGAATAGAAATTATGAATTATTTATAATTTTTCTATTACAGAATTTGTGTACATTTAAATGACGTCACTTTTAATGTTATATTTCAAAGTTAATACCCAGTACAGTTGACTTTGATTAAAAACTGCGGTTCATTTTCATCTAACAATATTTTGCGTAGGATCAGATTAACGTTACTTATATGATAGGCTAAAAACATCTAATATCTACTAAATCTATTTGATCTAAAACCATTCTTAAGAGAGGAGTTGAAAGTACAAAATCGTGTCACAAAACGTTGGTTGATAAAAAATGTTTAACAATAAAGCAGTCGTTCAACCTCGAATAATTTATATAATTAAAGACAGTTGGTAGAACATACGGCGATAAGTTCTGAAGTAGAACGATAGTTATAATCGGATGGTTTCGATTTTTGGGCAATCGGTAATTATTATTTCAGTTTTGGGGAACAACTATTATGTTTTCCTGCTGGCGATGAAATAAACTGGGCGTGGAGGTCGTCGCGCGCGTGGCGTTTGCACATGCTATTGTATGCCACGTCAGTCGATAAAACAGCAGGCACGACTAGCCCTATAATCATATTTTGAAGAAAGTTATTCAACAGCAGTTGCTATCTTATGTAATACAGAGGTAAAGAATTTTCTTTAGTAGGAGAGGGGACAGTAATAACTAGTGGTGTCGGCGACCGCTCGCGCGTGCACTCAACTCCGCGAGTGCGTGTAACGGTTCCCACCGTGTCTGTACCACTTTGCCATCGTTCACTAAATAAATTTATTTTAAATTCTCAAAGTTTAATTAGGTCCTGATGTAGAATGTATGAAATTATATTGAAGGAAAAAGTCCCTAATCATTTATAATTGTGTTAAAATTAATTGAAATTAAGATATGGAGAGCAATTTTTGTGTCCTGAAATATTATTCCAAATGTTGAAAATATAATTGTAATCTTTACCTCTGACCTATATTATATTTTAGGGCCTAGAACATTGCGCAAATTTATTGCATCTGCCACGGGAACAAAAGACTTCTACATTTTTTTATTAACCTTTGTACTAACTTCCTTTTCATTTCGATTTTTAAGAACACAATTTTTACGTTTCTACAAAAAACGAGGTAAAATTAAAAGTACCCTTTCTTTTCAACTCAGATTTCACGAACAGGTAACATCCATTTTTTCTGCTGCTACATTTATAAGACCTTTGTATGACTTGCGCGAAACTCAACTCTTCTTACGTTAAAAAAATAAAGTTCAATCAAAAGTTTTTTTTGTAAAAACGAAGATTATTTTTTTTAAGGTTGGCTTTTTTAACTTCCTTTTGTTTGGGACATTCATAACTCACATTCCCAGATCGCGAATGCTTTGTACTTTTATCTAATAGTTTTGTAGAGAACATATTTCCTTTTACACTCTTATGTTAATGACAAAATATCAGCGGGATATTTTGCAAAGTATTCATAACAATATATTGTCACATTTAACAGATAGTAGTTCTAAAAAATATATTATTTTTAAAATTAATCTCTGACATTGTATTTGGTGAAAACCATTAACAAAGATCAAATCGAAACTAATAATTATACAATATATACGTAAAAGTATATTTTTAAAAAGGGACAAAGCATGTAAGTGTTCAGTTTTGTTCCATAATACTGAATTGTACAATTGTCATTATAGCCTATAATACCATAATGAGTAACCGTGATCATTTATGTAGGGGTTCGATGAAGGACACAGCAGGATTTTCGGACCTCATTAGCGCTTTTCAAAATATAAAAGAGAACGATTTCTAGTTGATTTGTGGCTAAACAATAACATTTTAAGTCGGACCAGAGCAAGGGTCGAGTGGTGCGAAGATATTATGTATGCATTAAGAGTACAGTTGCAGTTGCATTAGTAAGCGAACGCACGACAATTGCAGCGCGATGACGGCAGTGGCTGTTCGCGAGTCAAGCGGCTATAGGGCGAGCGCCGTTAGGACGGGGTGACTGACTTTACCACTGCAGCCTGCTGCCTGGTGCATTGTGCTCTAACGAGAACGCATTGCGTACTAACATAACTTGCGCCCAATCTTACCGATAATGTAGGAGACCTGCAGTCACAGCTTAGGTACTTACCTAAAACAATAAAAAGAATAAGTTTTACATTAAGAATTAACATTGGCTAATAATTTTGTATATCATATTTATTGTAAAATAACATCTTTGTGTACTTATATATTAATAAACATGTTCTTGGTATTATAAAATCAACTTAGTATTGCCGCACAGGAAATGTATAGGGTCAACGCACGAAATGGTGTCATTCACAGTTGAAGGTGGCTACTGAACTCCAGCTGGTCGTCCTTGGAACTAACATCAAAATCGCCAATTACTTTATGCTGACCAATATTTAAGAATATTTGCCGAATGCTTATTAGCATTATAAAGAGATTATTAAAATTCGTTGAAAATTTTGAAAATTATTTCATATTAAAGACTTTTCAAATAAAGAATGCGTAAAAAATAATAAAATATTATATTGGTAATAGCATAAAAGACTTTTAATATTAATTGGTCTAATTACCCCTTTTCCTGTAATTATATTATATTTTCGATTGCTTTATTGTTTATGCACGATTGAATAAAATAGAATGTGTTAAATAAAATCAAAATGAATTCACTGTTCATTGCATTATTTAACTTATAGAGCAGTAAATTAAAATAAAACCTTAATTCAAGTATATGAAATCGTAAATAGATTAGCAAAATGTCTAAATTGAGCTTAGCTGAGCAAATAGCTGGGCGGTTGATAAAAAATATATAAGATCAGCATGAAGGCTCGGGCCAGTGACCGCTGCCGAATCTCAAGGTCTGCGCGCAGCGCGGTAAACAAGTATCGACGTTGATAACTAAATACATGCACAGGCGGCAAAACTAGCTATCATGTTCTTTATTTTTCGTAGGTTACGACTATATTTTCAAGCTATTAAGGTGTTTAGAAAATTTACCGAGGGATAAAGTGTATATAACATAGTTTTCAATATGGAATATGAAATATCTTGGTCTATTCCATATATCACATTAATAGCATTTAGGTTTATAAAAGAAAATTTTTAACAAAATGTTATTTTTAATTTACCTCATACTACATACATACAAACTCTTACATAATGTTCAGAATGAATTGTTAGATTTTTTATAAATGCTAGAAAATATTCTAAAAAATTTTTATAATTTATGCAAGTAAATGCTTAGTCATAATATTACTTTTATCTGATCTAAACAAACAACTAATTCGTTTATTTAAATCAGATATAGTTATACAATTTTTATTTAAATTTAATTACTTAATTTAATTTATATTATAAGGCAACTTACGTGAAATAAATTTTATTTTATTTACATCGAAGCCGGCCTTTTAGGTCTGTAGGGATTGGAACCACATAATTTGGGGAAATGGTGCACCCGCATCGGTTACCGGGGCGCACGATGCGCTCTCCCAATGTAGCGGAACCTACTTTTATTACTGCACGAGATACTATAAAGCCTTACAGTATAAAATAGTAACGTAATGGAATATTTTGATATAAATGTATAATACAACACAATGCCTACGTGCAATTTAATTTCTTTTTATCAAGTTCATTGACTTTTTATCTTTTACCTTGAAATTATCACTTTGTCTTTTCTACATTTTTAATGCTTATATGTAAGATTCAACTCTATAGCATATTTACATTTGAGTTAGTCTGTAACTCGACTATTTCTTGTTGTAGTATAGAAAATATTAAACAAAGGTATTGACTCAGAAAATTCCGTTAGAATACAAATTTGAATGTTCTAAATATTATCTCTTTACAAGTACTATTTTATGATTCTTTATATTGTGTTTTTATAATTAACATAACATGTGGAGGTATAAGTTCAATGACAAGCTAATCCCTAGAGAATTTCCTGATGGAGACAATATCGTGCTCTAGCTCCACTGAAGTGTAAAGTGCGAATTAACTTGATTTTCTAGCGAGTGCGCAGTAAAGGCTGCCGCTGGCCGGCGAGAGAGCTAGGCCCAAGTCGATGGCCTCTTTGAACTTTCCATTCGTTACACTTGATTATTGACATATGGTTGCTCTCTACATACAATCAAAGTACACACGGTTACGTAACAGATGCGTAAACGTATTAAACACCTTTGCACATCTTAGTTTCATCTATATTTTTATAGAGATGTTTTATGTTACAAAACAATGATTTATCAGAGTAGTAACTCTGTATTATATCTCTAACTACTAAACTCTGTAAATATTTATTGTAGAGAATAATATACATTTTAAAACTATAATCTATAATCAGCCAAAGAATAGTTATAATTAATTAAAAAATATGATCTAAATTGTGAGAAAAAATATGCATATGCTTCACAATTACCGATTAATGTCAGACATATATTATTCATAAGTGAACTCTGAATATACCAGAGTGGATTTTTTTAAAACTGGAATTTCATTAACCGTAGACTTACAAAGGTAGTGCACATGTGTCGTAGATATTCCTCTATAGATAATGTCATACGCATGCGTATCGCGTAATCGAACAGGATTCGCACGATGAGGCGTGCAAGCGATGCATCGGGGTGCATTGTGCGAAAGGGACGGCGAGAGTTCAATGGTATTTGATATAGTGCATTGGAGTTCTTTAACCCCTTAGCCTACCTGCGATTCCTGCGAATGAGGCAGCGCGGCCGATGTCCCTGACTACAACACAATCAGCCACGTCACTTATTAGGTCGCCGCTGTTAGATGTAACGACAGCATAACCATACAATGACATAATGAGGTATTATTTATTTATATTGCAGTGTAAAATAAATATGTTTTATACCTTATCACCGAACGTAGGTCAGTAATTAAGAGCATAGTCTGTAATTAAATGAATCACAAAATGTGTACAATTAAAATAATTAGAGTTTACGTACATTTATATACCTCCTACGTATGGTATATCACCTTTTAATGGATTAATGATTGCAATATAATAAAAAAAAGTAATAAAAATAGTAATTTTTACACTCATACAGCAAAAGGTGATGTAACCGGTCCTTTGCATGCCTATCACGTCATATTAAAACTGACCGCATGTCAACTATAATCTAGGATTTAAAAATTCGCAGCAGGTGTAGAGGACTGCGCGAAGAGTGCTGAAGTCTCGGGTATGAGGCAGAGGCCGGAGGGGGGGCTGGACTGGTTTCCGTTGTTTCGCAATAACATGGGTTCAATGACGCCTCCACACTTATAATTGCTGATGTGTCACGGCGCACCTCCGCCCCTCTATTTCTGTAAGCTGTCCGCTAATCTTAATGATTTTTTCCACGAGTAATCCGTAACGTGTCACTTAGAGTGCCATATCGATATATGTTTATAGTACTGTCAGAGGACGTACCCTTATTAAAATTAATAATTAAAATTATAATATTTATTCGTATAGGTTATATATGTAACTCTAAGATCTAAAAGAATGTTTACTCTTATACTGACCTACATGTCATGTATCAAAGAAAGTAAACGAAGGCAGCTAAACTCAATACATAAATAATTCATATCCAAAATAAATAATATCATTGTTTTCATATTGACCTGAATACAAACATGACTACATAAACTGATGATCGTAGCCCGTAGGTACTTTGTACATTGACTTGGAAATATGGAAATTGTAAAAATCTATACTATGAAGGAGAATTGAAGCTAATTTGTATATGTATGTACATATTTTTGAGCGATCGTGGCGCAGTTGAGGCGCGTTTGAGTGAATACAATGTATATGAATTCAAATCGTAAAATGTCGAGGTTCGGAAAATAGAAGAAAAAACAATATCTGCACCTTACAAGTAGTACTGTATAAACTTGTAGATGCGTGGACGTGATAGAAACACACTTTTAATTTTGCTTTTAAACTTTTTAGCTGTTTTCGTGTTGTGTCTTCTTTATTTTAATGTTACATGTTTAAAACATCACTATTTTTTTATAAATACAGTTTAGGATTATTCTAGAACAACTTAGAATTTTTATGTAAACATAAGTGTATATAAATTCTGTGACAAAACAACTAAAAAATAATTTAATTCGGTAAAAGCAAGTTAAGATATAGCGTCGCGGTGCTGGCAATTGGCATAAATCAGATGTCATAAAAGCTGTAACTTGTGAGCTTAACGTGTGGCGCTCCGGCGTTGACCTCCGTGCGAGCGATGACCTACGGCTTCAAGCAATATTAAACTATACAAGCAATATTAAACTATCATATCAATATCAGGGAACCAGACATTACGTGAGTAGGTTGATGCTATAAAAAATATTTTGAAGAAGAAATGATTTATGACTCTTATTAATAATAGTAGACAAAGTAGGTATTGGTGGCACCATCGTTAATATATAATTTTCTTTTGTTTATATAGCTTTTAGTCTAGTCTTTTTTGGAGCCTTTTTAATAAATGTGAAAGAGGAAACATTTTGTTTAACTTTTATATACTAGGCTCAAAGAATCAAATTTATTTTTATAACATAAGCAACCGCTAGCAACAGCTATAAAGTACAACAGCTACAAAAGTATCTGATTTATAATTAACAATATTTGTTATTCAAATATGTAATAATTTGGTAAATTAAATATGAAAGTAATTAGGTATCAATTAAATTACATCATACACTTTTACACCTAAACTTGTAATACCAGTAAAAACAGGAATAAGTCTAATAAAAAAACTGGCGACAGACTACATACATTTACCTAAATACGTCATCAAAATTATTATTTTTTAAACAGAAATTAAAAGAAAGCAAACGTTTCACTTAAAATATTCCAATAAAATGTATGTACAAAGTAATTAAAATTTATCTAAACTTGAATCACACTAAATTCCTATTACTAAATAATCTACTATCTTATTTTTATATTCTTCAAATATCGTCCGAATGTGAGTGAGCGAGTGTCGTAAGCAGTTCCGTGGTCGATGACACCGAACGTTCTAGTACATCTCTCCGCGAGTCGCGTTACGTAACCGCGAGAAAGTTGACATGTATCCACTGTACACGCGGCCCGTGTCTGTGCACACGGCCAATGGGTTCCGTCCACTTCCCAACAGCCACGTGTTGCAGCTTAATCAGCACAGTTTACAGTTTACATGAGATTATAATAAAAATGGTATAAGAAAAATAAAACTAGAGTTAACTAAAACTTTTCTATATTATAATATAAATGTTTTAAGACGTGTATGATTAAAAACAAAAAAATATATATTTTCATATCAAGATGACAAATATTTCCATCTCATAATGCGCGGTCAACACAAAATGTCATTGTCACATCGTTATCAAAATCGAGGACTTTTTTTATATAATTCTGGGTCAATGTACCGAGACGATGTTTTGTTCGGCTTATCGGAGTTGTGCTATCGAGCAAGCTATGTGTGTCACTGATAATGCAATCGCTTCACAATTTGTTTGTATTAAACAAAGGAGTTCTTATATGTTAAAAGAACGTTAGAAGATTAGGAATATCCTGTACATTATGAAAAATTATATTAAAAAATTATATCGAGAATTATGTTAGTGATGTGCAAAAACTAACATACAATTAGCTGGTGAGTATAGATTAAAAATCATACATTAAAATATGCAAATTGCTTCGTAAAATGTTAGGCACCGTACGTTAACACGTATAGTGAGTCAGAGTTGTGAAGCGTTTAAATCGAAGACATTATTCACTCGAGCTCTTAGGGAATACCGAGACCATTTATACAATATTAATAAATCATTTATATATAAACGTACAAATTTTACAAATAAAAAAAATAATAGAATTAAAGAAATCAGAACTAGTTTGTAATGAATAAAATGTAAGAGTTTTAACAATAAACGTATTTTAACCATATCCCGATAACCTGTACAAGGAACTACTTTATGAGGCCGGTCGTGGCGCAGTGTGACAGCGTCTGACTGTAAACGCAACCGATTGTCGGTTCGATCCCCACTCGGGGAGTAATTATAATTGAAATTATTTTCACTTCCTCGCTCTGGTTATACAAAGTGCGGCGTTGAGTTCCGCCACTCAACACGCAATGTCTCGAATTCGATGGAAAAAATTACGGAGTGTCTTGACACTAGGTACTTTCTGACTACCCTGCCATGCGCGATAAAAGCGAGAAAATTTAAAGTAGGTATCCATAAAATAATAGAAAAATAAAAGGTCAACAATTCTATTGTTCTGTTTGGGGTTTGAATTTCTATTAGTGTACAAGTTAAACTAAATTTAAAATTCGATCATAGCACGATAAGTTTATACGGAAGGGCAATGCTCTTGCTAGGCACTAGGCATGCCGCATACTATTAATTATTGTTGCCTGCTTGTACATCAGTCATTACAATATTGCTGGTACTCGTTTGTATACATATATTATGTTATTGTATAATAAATTACGATATAAAACAATGTTAGACTTGTTGTGTTATGTGGGTAGCGTGCTTTAAATACTATGACTAGGTATTATACATATTAATAGGGTGACTGACCCTACGTATCCGATATTTATTCAATTGTATCGCTTCAAGGACGCTATTTACGTCAGCATACATAAAAAGCAAGTAGATAAAAATGTCATTGTCATTTTGTTCACTATAAAAAAATAAATAACAATAATCATTAATTGTCGTTTATATTTGGTTTTGAAAGTTGATCTTATTTCTATAACTAATCGATAAATAAAAGTTTACTTTGCAATGAATGTTCGATACGTTTATAACCGATTGAGCAATACGATGGAAAGTAAGTGATGTCATAAGGACGAATTTGCATGCAGCGGACAGAAGCTATGTGAAGTGTCACTTGTGCGGTGGCGATAGTCGCACGACAATGCGACGACCACGGTCATTAACCTTACACCCTGGTTTTCATATATCCCTTACCTTCGCTAAAACTATTAATAGATCTAAATATATTATTCAATAAAGAACGAAACTACGGACTAAGTAGTGACTGCGGACTCACTTACTTCATAATTCTAAATTTGAATCAGCATTTTTTATTTTGGTATTTGTTTTTTATTCTTGTGAGCTAGTTATACTAGAGAATTTTTTTTGTATATAATTAGTTGTTTATTGAGATTTCAGCATTGTATTAATATTGTGACTATTTGTCAAGAGTTTCTAAGATTTGTTTAATTTTATGGTGTTTTTAATGGTCACCTGTGCGTTAACGAAAATGCTCATCAATTCAGGACGTGTCGTTCGATCCTATCGCCAGGTCCGTACAGGATTGTTCTAGACTAGACCTGTACAGTTACCTAACGGCATTAGCCGTTTCCGCGTTCACGCATTCGCTCTGCATTATTATTACTTATTCATATTCGAATTCATAATAAAATTTAAATTCCAAATTATTATAATACCATCAAACCCGGATTAAATATAAAAACAATCTAAATATATATTTAAGGATACCTTATCTTTTATGTTTAAAAATAAAAGTGTAGCATGTTGCGGACATCGTTTGTTGGTAATAGTGGCGACTGTAGGACGCGAGAATTGGTTTCCGCGCCACACTTAGCCGATATAGGGGAGTCGTGCACGCATCAAGCGGACAACGACCGCGGGAACTTGTAACTACATCCGTGGACTCGCCGACATAACGCCGTAACTTACCCGCTCGCGTTGCGCATATACGCCTTTCTGTATCCATCGCGATGTGCCGTTGTCGTCGCTCAGCTATTTGAATGTAACTTGTGAACAAAAAGACTGCCCGCTTTTTGGATCTCTTACTTGCAATGTTGATATTTTTTGCTAAACTTAATGTAATATAATTTTAAGACCATCAAAATTTGCAAGATCTTTTTGTGAGGTAACAATTGATTCTATTCATTAGAACTCTGTACGTATATAGTCAACAAACTTATTAATGGATAAGTGTCACCATACACTAAGTACTAATTATTCAGTAAACATTAAATTATACCTAGATAAATTTTCTAAACATTTATAAAAATGTTTTACCAACCGAATATTAATAAACTTTACATGTAGACATTTATTAATTCAATTAAATTGTAAATTACTAAAATTGTCCGTAATAAATAATATTATGATATAAGAATATTAGTGTTTTGCTTTACACCTTTCTCTCGTGTATTTTACACCCGAGACGTTTTCATACCTTAAGCGGAAGGTAATAGACACGTTCAGAGAAAGGTTTGTGAAATTTCTCTGCATTACGACATCGCGCGTCGCGGCGCACTGAAATTAGCGAGCGGGACGATGGAAATGGAAAATCGCGAGGTGCAGCGAGGGGACCGCGGGGAGGGGCCCGGGTACCGCGTGCACTGGCCTATATGCAGTGCGACGACACCCGCCCGGGAGCGATGCACTCTAAGTACATAGTCGCGTACTAGACGCATACTCAGTCACACACCTATTTTTTTTCCTCTGCAGCTGTGTAGGGCGACGTTGAGTCTCGCTTTACAATTTCTTGAAAGGAGCCCTCGAGCTGGAGAAGATTGAAACCGTTCTGTGTAATATGCCTTCTTTTATGTTTTAGGAAAATTTACACTTGAAAGACCATTGCGTTGTCATCATAGTGTAGGCCGAGAAGGAAAGGACGATATGAGTAACGCAGCTAGAATCTTAAGAATTGTGTGGTAGTATTTAGTTTCTAGACCTAAATATGAAACGCTCCTTCATTCAAAATTTAGACGCATCAATTGTTACGCCTGCATATCATTAAAGTATATCACTCTCTTTTAAGTTTTTAATTTATGCCAACGGAATTTAAGATGCTTGGTTGAACTGAGCTTTTTATAATAATATACAATATATTTATAATAATACAATAAATGTTAATTTGGATAAATTGGTTTATACTGTCTCATATAACATATTATAATAATCACAAAAAAGGAAATTGAAATGCTATGCTCGACATTATCAATATCAAAGTACGATAAATCGATAGCCAGAGTTCATACGTTTCATATATGACCAGAGGATATGGATTAAAGTAGGACGGATGTAAGTGCACGATGCGATATGCATGCTTGCGAGGCGAATGGGCAATCGAGCGTGGTGACCGCGGAGGGCTGTAGACTGGTAACAGGTTCCGGTCTATATGCACCATGCAAATACATTTAATTTCAGTGGGGCATCGCTACAAAAGATAAACATACATGTAATATTTATATAATATTAATAAGTAGTTTAAAAGTTCCATTATAGCTTTATTAAATTGAAGTTTATTCGTGAAAACAACCTTTGGACTTGTTGTTATGAAAATAATGAGGAGCAACAGTGAATATTTTGATACACTTAAAGTTTATAGGAAGAAATGTGGGACGCTATTTTTTTACAATAACATTTCACAAATGTATAAATTTAACAAAATAAAATATTACATGCACTACCACGTGTCTTAAAAACAAGCTTTTTCAAAAAGTTTTTAGTTATACATGTTGCCACGGCAACGCGTATTTTACACGGAGCCTCTAGTATAGTATAAAGCTATTTATATATAATTTAACTTCAACTATAACAAAAAAAATTGATCGATTAAATTTATTACTTAAAGGTTCTTGAAAAAATTCAAAAAATGAAAATTTTATCGTAATCAAAAAACAATCAAATATGAATATTAATTAGTCTTCACAAGTCTGATGAAACGCACAAATAAAAATAAGTAGTTTGGATAACAAAGTGTGATGCATTAGTTTGCAAATTGCCCTTTAAATGCTATTGAAACTTTGCTTGTGCACGCAACAATATTCAGTATAAAAGCATCTGAATCAGCTGAATCTAATTATAAATTTAATAGACGAAAGAAATTTATGATTCAATAGAACATTAAGATTGAAGTCGAACGGACTGGAACGGCCGGTGAAGAAATTAAATAAAAGTTAGCTATAATTATATTTTCCATATTAAAATCTAATTCTTACCAGCTACTCGGTCTGGCGGCAACATATCATTATCAATGCGCTTAACTTCCATGGTGTTGTTGTTGACGAATTTACGGAATAAGCTAGGACAGGCACGCGGCGCGCAACCAAGAACAGTTTGGCGCGAAAGCGGTGGCAGGACCCGGTGCGAGCGCGTGGGCGACCGCCGCGCATGCGCTTCGTGACGTCAATTCAACCCCCTACCCCCTCTCATCTGCCTTAATTTATAATTAGCAAGTTCTCTTAGCAAAATTAGTTTTTTTTAAGAAATATCCAATTCAATATAAATAAAATCTATTCAATGGTGGTTTGCTGAATGAGCTTAATTATTTATTAAGATTATATGGATTACATTTAACTAGTAGATGTATAAACAAATAGAATTTAATTGCATATACGTCATATATTATATAAAAGATAACAATGATTCAATCATTAAAAAATAATTGGTCTATCACGAAGAGCAGATATGTACAGCGTAGTACAACAGGGGTCGGCTGAGTTCACGGTCACACCGCCTCACCCGCTGCCTCCACCCCACGAACTCACTGCCTGAGCCTATCCACCCTGAGCTACATTTTTAGGCCTTAAAAGAACAAATGTGACGTCTTTTCCATTTTCATTTTAAATTGGGTACAAACACCTGCAATAATTACATCGATAAAAGACTAAAAGAAAGATTCATCGTTTGTAATGTATACACATATTAATACGTAAAATATTTTAACTTTTATTGAATATTAAAAAAAAATTGTTGTGGGTTGGAATATGTCATATGAGTATTAATAACAATAAATATCTTAATACCGTCATAAGATGTATGTAGGTCAAACTTATATAATCTGATCGTCACAAATTTAACACAGGTAACTAGCGCCATCTGTTGCATACTACTGAAATAGTCTACTCGACGCCAGATGGCGTTGACGACATAGATGTTTATTGCTTTTATTTTGTTTGTAGATTTGTCGTGATGTGTTTTATATGTTACCTGTGTTAAATAATAATTGTTAAAAAAATAAATATTTTTAAAAAATAATTTATTAATATAGAATGACGGTATTTTCTTAAAATCCACTATTACTTAATGTGCACAATATTTTCTAAAAAATTACATTTGCATATGATTTATAAAATTATTTATAAAATTATTCATTAATTAGCATATAATAGCAATGTATGAATATATATAGGTGAAAGTGGAATAACACATACTTTATGTGTTAACACGTAATTTTTATAAAGGAAAATATATTTTTATAAATTTTAAATTAAAAAAATATGTGTGTATCGGGCATTTAATTTTTTCTTTTATGGAGACCTAAAAAGTGGCTCAGAATAAATAAAACAAAAAAGTCTATATAATATAAGTAAAGCCGAGAAAGGATTTGCCGAGGTCAATGACCCTACTCCCTAACCTACTCTCAGAGTATTTGGAGCACGTAGACTCCCGCTTACCATCTACACGGCCTACCGTATCTGGGTCACCGCTGACTCAAACGGACTTAATCATCAACTTTAATGTAAACGTAACATCTGCGTAGTCGCTATGTAATCATCTGTTCCGAATCTTAGAGGATGGCCATAAAAAAAATATATAAAATTAAAACTGAATAAGCCTTAAAACTAAACCTTGTGATAAGCCAATCGGATTTTAATTTTCTACAGAACTTTATTCGCTTCAACTGAATCTATCTATCAATCAATCTGTATCAGTAAATTTTGCAACGATCTATTTTTTATTCGCTTGAAAATTTTACCTACTCTTCGGAATTGAGAACAGTATGACACTATTGTACTATACATATAAATGTTTGTGTGGACGGCCATAATTATAAGAAAATTTATTTAAGCCGTTATTAGTGTATTTATATTACTTTCATTTCAAATCGAGCTAATATTTCTTACCAATGATCAATCTTAAATAAATTTCGAATACCATGTAAATCCTCAACTATTGTTTACCGTCAAGCATATAATAATGATGTTATCATACAAACACAGATCAAATCCATAAATTTCATTGCATTTGATATTTATTATAATATATATTTATTCTGCAATTAGTGAGTTATTTCTGGTTCTAATTACTAATGTTATTGATTTCTAAATTGCCCAAACAGTACAAATAAATATATAAATATAAAATTATGAACGACTTTATTTTTTTAATAATTATAATATATTTTTCTTATATATTTCTAGTTTTTCTTGCGTTATTAAATTACTCTATTTGCGAATGGGGTTAAGGAGTCGAATTCACGCTTTCTGGCCTCAAACATCATAACACTAATTTTGTTTAGAACGTGGTCAGGTCAACAGGTTAAGAGGAAAACAAGATGAAGAATAAAAAATAAGAACACCGTATAAAGTTACTAACACACTTAGAATATTATCGTGAGGCATATTATTTTAATTTAGTTTTGAATTCATTCTATAGGTGTATTCTAAAATGTATACCAAAACAAACAAATATGCTTTGTTAAAGTTATATTTCAAATTCTCTCTCTATATAATGTATTATTGATCAATTAATATTATTAATTCAGAAAGTCTCTATCAAGTATGCCTGCCAAGTAACATATTGTTTAGTACTGAGAATAACATCATTTATGTATCAAAAACAAGTAAATATTAAAAGCTTCTGCAATATTTTCATGAAGTCGTTATGTTGTAACAATCAATGGGTTTTTTCCGCTCAGTGTGCCTGGACGAGAGGTCCGCGGTGACGCGAGCGCATTGAATTGGGGTCAGGGCGGCGCGGGCGTCGACCTGTAGCCTCGTCCCCTTCTCCCGCCTCCCCTTCCTTTCCTCGCGTTGACGTATTATTCAACCCCTGTTTAGTCACTATGGTACCATGTACGAACATTATTATTGAATTGTAAATCGTATTTATCATTTGTATAAATATATTTAAAATGTTTAAATTACTTATAAAATGATATTACAGCTCTTGAATAAATATATTTTAAAATAATAAATATTTATATTGGATATTAATAACGAAGAAGTTATTGCCCCCATCTGCAAGTGTATGAAATTGAAGAAGAAAAAACTTGACCGGGTTAAGTTAATTAAATTTACAATTACCTAACAACCGAGTCCATTACAATCACGTCTCGTACGGTATCAGTGCAGCTCTTAAGTTCTTACGAAAAGCTTTTAGATATATTTGCATTTGTATATATAAATTGTAAATTATATATTTAGTTGAAAAATTAATGCTTTAAACAAATGTATTATTAAAAGTCTAAATGTATACTGAATACTGATATATACGTTAAGTGTACCCACAAATTCTATAGACCATGTCATTGAAGTTGCTATTATTTTCATTAATCCGAAATTTTCAGCAGGTTAAAAGAATTGCCGTGGTAGCAGTGAAAAAGTCTTTGATTTTAATTAGTAGAATAATAGCTAAAATTATTTGACGTATTTTGGTGTTATTCCACACTAAGGTTAAAAAGTTTTCTAATAAATGTATTTGCTAAACTTGATTATTTCAGTAAATTTAGCTTCACGCTATTATTAGCATAGCAGAGTAGGCAGAAAGTACCTAATATCAGGACACTCCGTACTTCGCTGTAAACCGAATTTGAGACAAAGAGTGATGAGTGATGGAACACAACGCCGCATTTTGTCTTTACCAGATCGAGGAAGTGAAAATAATTTAAATATAATCACTTCCTCGACTGGGGATTGAACCCACAACCGATCGAGTTTACATCGAGACGCTGTCCCACTGCGCTACGACCAGCCTCATAAATAGAAATATTGCTGTCATACAATCAAACAACTACAATTTTTGTTCAAGCAAAAACCACGAGATCGCATTAAGATTTCAAAGTTCGTATTTACTGATTGTGGCGGCGTTAAACAATGAAAACAACACGATGTTTTAGGTAATTATGCAAGTTATTTAGCTTATTGTGACATTACAGGGATAGATTTAGTATGAGTTTTAAACAGTTATTTGTGTGTGGGGTGCGCGGGGCAGGGCGACGAGCGTGACCTAATTGCGGCGGGTGAACGAACTCGAGGCCTTGATCGCAATAAGTCCGCACGCCGCTCGCACCGCTCCGCGCCCGCTCTCTACTCCGCGCCCGCGGCCGCTTTTATATCGTATACTTTTGTAGTGTACATATACGCACATTCATGGATTTCATATTTATAGCTCACCATGTCGGCCGTGTTAGTTTAATAATATTTTTTTTATTACATTTAGTTATGTTTATTTACATTTGCACTGTATAGTAGTAACGCTTATATAAATAGAACGTTTCAAATTTTATTAATGTTATTATTAAGTATATATTGTATTTATAATATTTAAATATGCGAAAGTTGATAATCTAAACTTATATGCAATTACGCTATTTTTTATATAAATTAGACAAACTTTTAAGTGTCTCATTCAACTAGTTACTTGTGCAAACTTCGCTTTCAAGAGGGAAAGAGACAGTGAAACCTAGTTCGTTGTATTCTGTAAGACGGGTATTGCAAAATGAGCTTTGTCGCTATTTATGCAAACGGCGCTTAACGCGTTAGAGTAGGACAACTATAGGTTCCAAGGTTCGACTTAGATTATTATTAGAGTATCGGCGCTAGGTTATTCCGAGGCGACCTAGATAGCTCGGGGGGCCGTTGACCGCGGGCCCTCCGAGTGTGCGCGGCCTCCAAAATAAAATGGCATTCAGCGATGGGCTATACTTGCGAAATCCAACTCGACCATGATGATATCGAGCGCAGTATATTCACTCTCTTTGTAAATAATGCAATAATAATAAATTAACTAATCCGTTAATATGCCCTACATACTGATAGAGTTTGAATGTAAAGAAATGTCTAGAGTATTTAAAATAAAATTTGAAATAATTCTAAAAATATTTATTATAATAATAATAATAATCAGTGAAACTATAATGAGTATGCGAGGTGATCAAGCAGTAAGCTATAAGCGGCGGCGATTAGCGAGCGACGTCAAATATAGCCGGGAAGGCCGGGGCAATGAACTCCGCTTGACCTAGATTTGCGGCCTGCAGCGCACACCCGTCCCGCGCGCCCTCTCACGTCTCGACTCACAGGAAAGTGAAAAGGACATTATCACGTCTTTCGGTTTTAGAAATATCATATTAATTACATAAGATAACACGAAACGATAAAAATACCTAAAAATTCCAATATTTATACATAAATAGTTAGTAATTATCAGCATTTAAAAATGCTTATCAAAAATATAGAAGTATAATAATAAAAGAATACTAGTGATGCAGCAGTCCAGTATAAACAATATACTGATGTTTCAACAAAATATTTTGATAATAGCGTTATACAAAAGTAAACATAGGCTTTGACGGTAAACAATGGCAGCGTGACAGATCAGCTGATTCAGGGACTCACCCGCTAAAACTCTGCCTAGAAGGACGTCAGTGTCTGTACTAGGATGGCGGGACTGGTCATCGTTGGCAGGGTCCAGGTGTTGGCGGCGGCACTCGGTCACAGTCATGTCTGGCGGAAGACGCATGAGCCGACGCGAGAGGGGCGCGTGCGATCGGCGGCGGTATCAACGCGAATGGCGCGGCCGCGCTACGCCGCCGCACGCTGCAGGGGCGCTCGTAGACGGTCTACGCGCCGCCCGCCCCTACATGCTCCCTTGTTATAACAACTTGTCTTATCACGGCTTACATCAGGGCCTCATTGAATTATTATAAATATTAGCAGAAATTGAGAGAGGTGACACTGCAGACAGTATAAATGCTTGATAATAATATAATATATTTATTAATGCTTATTGTTTTCTTTTGAAATTACAAAACTACTACTTTTCAATCACCATGTTTCAATTATTTTTGTTGCTTCGATCTGATAGAACTAAGCGCGTTGCTATATGCTACACATATTTTAGCCTTAATTTTACAGAACAATATCTCAACGAAATATGTGATCTAACAGGACATCAACTCCACTGTCTTTCAATTCCAACCACACATTTTAGTACTAAGATTAAATTGTATAAATCTACAAATTATGAACAGTTATAAAATACAAAGTATAATAAGAAATATACTTTTCAGCGACACCGCTAAGAGATAGAACACTTGTGATAAAGACAATGTAATCAATTTTAACGAAACGAGCGCACCTTGCCTTCATTTAATTTGTGATATGATATAAGCATTCAATTGTGCAAAGTTATGTGTTACTTGAACTCATAGCTTGTTGAATTGGAAACGTCCAGTTCAACCCACTGATCTGAAAACCTAAATCTAGAATTGGCGAATCGACTGGTGAACGAAGACGAGTTTATAGGCCAAGGCGACTAATTTACCGCTAAGAGACCACGAGCTGCCGTAAACATGACATTTTTATGAGCATAGATAATTTTATGAAAAGCTATATTGAATTGTCGTATACGCACATTCTAATCGTTACATTTATTTTTATAATTTCTAAATATAGAGTTGACCTTTTCAATGTTGTGTTTAGTAATTTTAGCATTCATGTGTTACTTTTTTTCTCTCTTCAATTAATATTGTAACTATGCCTATACAGCATTTTGAATCTAGCCGCAGCAGGGTTTATTTTTATCTGCAGTTTGCAGTGGAGAAACAGACAACGCTATCTTATTCGACTATTCTTGACAGGACTTCTAAAGAAGTCATTGAATTATGTGTGTGATTACCATACAAAAATATAACTTAGGTCTCATTCCTCTCCGACCACCACCAACGCTACCTCGATAATGTCTACTCTCTTAAACTACACGATAAAAGTATTTTTACTAATCAAACAGTCAGTTCAAATCAAATAATTTTTATGGGATAAAATTTTTTTAAAAAAGCATAAAGAAATTCAATTTTAACAAACTTTTCTTTGTTTTACTCTTTACGGGTAAATAATTTTATTTCTCTCTAATGTTTTTTTAGTTGTTTTAAATCTATATACTGCAAATATTAACATAATTTTGAAGAAAATAGTAATATAAACTTGTTATGTATGTTGCGATTTTAGTAAATATAATTAAATTTCATGTTGGTGTTATATAAGTTAGTACCATTGATCAGGTCATAGTTCGGGTTAAGCTCGCTCCGGGCAGCATCAGGTCGCGCTGACGTCACAAGAGGTCGTTCACCCGTCACCCAGCACCCCTCGTCCCATATTACTGGGCTTCACCTACTTTGTATTCTTTGATATTTACACTTTTTAACTCTTTGTAGTATTTCCTTCGTGCTTTTTATGTGGCAGAAAGTAAAATAGTTTACTTGAATTTTTAATGTTTTATATTCTAAATTATATAATATCATAATGCGTTTTTGGAGAAATAACTGATCCCTGTATTTAATTGTGTAAATAATACGTGCTATAGGCATCTCTAACAAGAAGCACAATTCTATTATGAGTATTATATTAAACTACGCAACTTCTGCGCGATTACCACATTGGTGTAAGTGAAGTGTGCGACGCGAGGTGATACGTTGACTCTTAATTAACTTGCTTAGAGCATACCAGGGCCTAAGAGGTGTTTGACCTCAGCTTGGAAAGTGGACCATAATGACACACCACTTTCATTTTCATGCAACTCTCACCGACGCGAGTTGAGATCGAAAGTGTACCACTTTTGGTGCTGCGTGCGCGCATAGTGGAGAGGAGTGCGCGGGGAAGGGGTCCCCTCACACTAACTTTCCTACGTTCTATGCTTTCTTCTGATAGTATACGAGCTGCGTTGTAACTTGTACAAAACGCTTTCTAATTGCATTGTAAACGCAATATGAGTGACGTTTATTGAACATCTAAGTACTACTTTACTTTCATGAAAGTCATTCGATGAAAATGCTAGCACAATAACTTTCTTAATATTACAACCGTTTGTTTCTTTCTGGTTCTGTTAGACGAATTGAAACATGGCTGAAGCAGACGAAGGTGATGAAGTTTTAATATTTTCTGGCATAAAAGAACAATATTTACGTAGCATATATTGCTATAACAGTGTAAGAAAATATTTATATTAATTCTGAATTTTTTGTAGATTTCACAACTGAATTGCTCGATAGTCACAATAACCTCATTCCGACTTTATTCCTCAGAGCTTTTTATTGACCTATTTGATTTAACTAATCCTTAATCTCTTAATATGTTATAACATAACATACTGTAGTTAATTCTTATTGGAAAACACAACATACGCACTATTTATTTGCACGAAATTTCAACAGTTTAGTACTTAATATAAATACTAAAATTTAAGTAATTGAGAAATAGAAATAATAACAAAAACGATTTATTTGTTTATACATAATAGTATAATACTATTATGTCCTTCGTAAAATTTTATTGATTTTGGTCAACCTTTGATTTCCTTAGCTCTGACGTGACTGAAAAGTAAATATATTCTTTCGTAGACAATAATAATCAATATCATGTAGGTAAACTTACAATAGTTCCGTAAAAACTAACAGCAATAGTCTTTGTTCTGGCTTTTTCCAAAATACAAAATATGATAAAAAAAATTAAAGTATTGTATACTCAGGTTAATATTTTTTTAGTAAAAAAGCTGGGGTTCGATTCGAATTCCTTTATAAATCCATTTATAAAGAAAATTTATAAAATCTATTTATTTTAAGTAAATACATAAAAATATTTACAGATACACTGTTATATTTAACATACGAATAAATTATTAACTTAAAATTATGTCATTATTATTATATTCAATATTATTGAAAATTAATTAAATCCATGATGTATTTTATGGTAAGTACATAGTGTATCATAGTATCTATTTACTTATTAAGTTAAGGTCTAAGCCGTGTGTCAAATTTTGTACGAAGTCAATGATGTCTGAATCATCGAAATGATTACTTTGCAATAAACATAAATATCAGTGATATAAAGTTAATCAGTAAGTAATCGAAACAGCAATATTTTAAAAATACAGAAATTAATTTAGCCTTGAAATTATTCATAACAAGCGAAAAATTCATAATTATAATAATAAAAAACAATTTTCAAGATTTAATATTTAATAATTAATTTGACTGGAATGTATCGTTGACTTTAAAATAATATTTCAATATCATACACCTTTGACATTCAAATATATTGTTTAAATAGGTGTAAAATTATATTAAATTCGTTTATTTTAATAAAAATATGAGTCATATTAGTTGCTATGAAAAATGAAAACCCCACTCTAATTTCAAAATAAATGCAAACGAAATAAATATTTTTTGCCTAAAAATAAAATATGTGAACGCTTCATAAACTTACGAATTTTCAGATTTTTTAAAGTATTATTATTTATTGAAGGTATTTATGAATCTGGGTTTTGAGTTCATTATTTAGTAGGCGAATGAAAAATTTTAAATGTATGTCAAAAATATTGAATTAAGAACACTGGACGTTGACGTCAGCGATTTGTTTATCTAAATTTAAGTTGTATTATTGGTAATTGGTCTTCTTATATTATACTTTAAAAAATGAAAAAACGTGAAATTGTGGTTAGTTAAATCAGTGATAAATTTTGTTATTCAAAACTGTTTTCAATTGTAATTGTTTCAATAGAAGTTTCTAATCTGTTGGGTCCATTACGAATACTAAAATAAACAAAATGTAAGAGACATTCTTAGGACGTACAAAAATAATAAAAGTGACAATAAAAATTCTATATGTTATTCTCTTATTTATTAAGGAATAAATATACTTTGAGTATAAAAGTAAAGTGCATAATATAAGGGTAAAAGTAAGAGGCTTGCCCCGGACAGAGTAGCCTTGAGATCGCTGAATAAAATTGGCAATATCCTGGAGCCGCGAGAAGTCCGATTGGCGAAACCTTGCGACGCGCAAAAGTCGGTCGACGAACTCTCCAAGGCCGAGCCGTTGCCGCTTTCTTTGTTTGAGCTGTCGCAACTGTTCGCGCTCCACACGGGCCCGCGGTTTAACCTCGACTCGCTTTATCAAGCGTTCACCCATCTAATTCACAGCAACTAGTAAATATCATAATCTCATATGGAACAAGGTAGAAGAAACTAATATTTGTTGTTGGACTCTTATTTTCTAGACCTACATATGTTGCGTATCATAATGATCATTAACTTACCTACTTTGTTTAAGACAAAAGAGGAGTGAGTTTTTTTCTAGTTGATCAATAGATACACCGGGGAAACGAGGCACGTGTTAGACACAAATGTAATATTATTTTATTTACAACTCAAACTCATTATAGTTATTTTTACAAATCATTTATATGTGACAAAATGCATATTGTATTCCAATCTGACAAATCATTTATATGTGACAAAATGCATATTGTATTCCAATCGTTTTAAAACCTAACAATTAGTAGTGGTTTGTAGATCAAATACTGAAGCAATTATTATGTAAGTTACGCTTATTACGTATGTAAGTAAGTACGTTATATTTACGTAAGATGAGTCTATTCAATCACTAGAAACTACTGTCTGATGGTTATATAAAGTGCTGCACGTAGGGTATGTACAATGCAAACTCCTTTTGTTGCATGATATCTAATCATAAATAGTTTTTAAAAGCTTGTAGTGGTTTTGATACGTTTTCGTTTTCTCTAATAATACCAATAATTTTCTTCAATAGCCTATATTTGCAATTTTAACGTCTTAAGTGTTTGTTTTATTTTATTTTGTATTTAATATTATTGACTCGCATTGGACAAGGGTTAAAATAAAGATACCGTAAAAGTTTAACTTTCATCAGGATTAAGTAAGTCTAACTTTCATCTTCAAAACAATATTTTAAACAATCAATGATAGAATATAAATTATAAAGAATGATTTTTATTTTTTCTTTATTTTTTTAGTCAATTTCCAAATATTGATATCGATTTCCACTCTGGTAAATATATAGTAAATTAATTATTAATTATTTCAAAATTTGCTTGACAAACACGATAATCATGTAATAACTTTAAATTGAGACGGAAATATATCTACTAATAGTTTAGTTGCAATATAATGTTTCTTTACAGTGTAGTATGATGTCATGTGATTTTACAATAAAGGTCATATCTTTACATATTTGCAGCTGGAGTACTGTTTCGCAGTTATCGTAATAGGTCCCATGGCCAAGTTGCAAAAAACAAGCGCGTGCGCTGGTAAGTTGCCGACGCGCTTTACCGCCATTGGAGCTGCGGGAGCGCGCGGGGACGAGGAGGGCCACTTTCACCTGGCGAGGCTGCGCGGGCGTCGACCCCCGGTTGGCCTACTCTGCTGACCCACTATGAACAAATCGAAACATTACACTTTCGTTTCTGCGTTCGTCATTAGGTACGAGGATGCGTCTTACGTCGATTTGCAGAGATGTTGCACCATTCTTGCGAGAGTTATGCTCTCATCTCGTTTGAGCGCTTCACAGCCTCACTGGTGGGGCTAACTTGCTTGGAGATAGCAGCCATGCAAGTAGAGAGCTGTCGAGCAGCGTCTTGCGTAACACTTGTTATTGCTTGGTGAGAGTGAAAGTGGCGAGACTGTCTCCATACTAATGAACGCGAATTGGGTGCGTCGTACTAGCGTCTCCGGAATCCGTACTGGGTTAAAGTGTCAAGAGACTGCTTGCTTTCTCACTAACATTATATAATTTTTGAGTTGTCGTTTTGAGTTCAAACTTATTTTGCGTAACTTTGCTGTAACGACAACATTAAACATATTGTCGTACTTACTACAAATCAATACCACTTATTGCTTTGTATTCCGTTATCATTCATTTAAATATTTTTTTAAAACGGCTTTCTATATCTCATGATTATAAAAACAGAATTTCACAAAGAATTAATATTGTAGAAATTCAAGCGCAACAAAGTATCATTTTTCATCTTCAATTGTTTGAATGCAGTGCGCAGATATGACGTAAGAATATTTTGTTGTTTAGTAGAATAATTCCAAATATGTTAAGAAATATGCAAGTTGTGTAAAATGCAGTGTGCAGACAATAATGTGCAGTGTGCAGTATGCAGCTTGCAGTACGCAGAGTGCATTGTGCAAACGAATTCGAATTCAGCGCCAACACTTCGATCTACGATTTCCGTTGGCATTCGGGCTTGTTCGGCTCTGTTGCGGCCTCGACGTTGCGGGGCAACGAACGCTGACTAGGCCGATTGTATTACAAAGTCCGAGTAGACCGCGGCCGCTCCCTGCCACTCTGCTTTTAAGATCCTAGACTCACCTCTTACTATACCTAAAGGCTACCTGTAACTCATTACATCAAGGTGAAATAAACCCATTTTAAATGGCAACGCACGACATCGCTGGTTTCAGTTTCCACTATCGGTACTAAATTATAAATATTTATATTCAATTCGATAGCATACTTTAATCAAAAAATAAATGAATGAGAAAATTATAATAGAGTTATATATATTGCGGCAATTTGACGTCACATTTTTTATATTTAGGTAGACACAAAATCATACCTTGACACTAATGATCTAAAAAAACAACATACATCAATTCTGATTTTCTAAATTGTTAGCATAGATGTTTCAGTAGCAAGTGCTTTGTAGACAACCTGGATTGATATTAAAAAAATTAGTGATTATCATATACTTTTATAAAAAAATTGCTTAATATTTAATTGTGTCGTTTAGACTTACTTTAAAACTTTTGATTTGTCTATATTTTCAATATATATTGTCACTTCGGTAAACAAGAAAACTTATATCAAATCTGTGTTTTTTGTCTTTAAATAAAAAAAAATACAGCAATCATCTTGCTTTTTCATAATTTTCCAGAGGCGTTTACAAACTCATTCATCTGTGAATTTAACATTTATTTTTTGCCACTTTTAATTTTACAGGTATGAAGAGAGTGTGACTGTAATTTAATTTCACATATAATTTGCTACGGAATCAAATCTAAAAATATACGATTCTATATTCTACAACAGGAATGTAAAAAAAATAAAAGCTCAACGTAAAAGCTCGTAAAAATTAATTGAGGCAACACATAATAGTGCATAGCAATGGAGCAGCAAATAAGCCGCGGGTTGTAAAATTCGCCAGCATTAGAATGCGAATTTGCGCGCGGCTCACGTTCGCAAGATAAGTCAGTCAGGGTCGCGCGGTGCCGACGGCCGGCCATGCACCCCACTTGCGACACCCGCCCGCACCGCACCGCCCCGCTACGCTCCCCGCCACCCCTCAAGTTCTTAGCCTGATGTCTTGCTAACCTCAACAGGCTATAGCCAACCTTACGTCTACCAAGAGGAAAATACACCATACTCCAAAACTATTTGCTTCATTCTAACACCGTAGTTGTACCTAAGCCTGGGCTTATTGTTGTAATCACGATTACGAATAACTTTAAATTGAATTACCAAACTTTTAATACATTTTTAGCTACAATAAGCTTTAATGTAAATAAGTTTGTTTATCAGAGCCAAGTTTAAGAGCTAATATTTTAATTTATCTGAAAGGCGATATAAAGTAAAAAGTTGTCTTTGGAAACAATCCAAATAAGTTGTGTACAATTTATGAAGTTACTTTATTATCATTATATAAGTAAATGT
The DNA here is from genome assembly GCA_032432895.1 of Dryadula phaetusa. Classification (NCBI taxonomy): domain Eukaryota; kingdom Metazoa; phylum Arthropoda; class Insecta; order Lepidoptera; family Nymphalidae; genus Dryadula; species Dryadula phaetusa. The sequence goes on from JAOYRS010000027.1 coordinate 1,708,980, forward strand.
AAATTATTAACACGTATTTAACACGTGAACTTTTGAGACTGAAACTTTTTATTAGTAGACAAGAATCTAAATAATTATAAATAGCCTACAACACAATTTATATGTTACATTTGAATTCAGAGACAATAAAAACCTTAAAAGGTGTTATGTTAGGTTAGGTTAGCATTTATCGACTGTGGTCCCGAGTCCCCAATCGGGCGGATATCCATAACGGATTTCCACACAAAAAAACTGTTATCAACTGGATAAAAATATGCATATTAATAAACAATCGGCATATCAATTGTCATTCGAAGAATCGTGTGACAATTGATATTCCAATTGTCATGTAGAAGCATGGTCTGAAGACTGACATCTAAACAAATCAATATAACATTTAAATTGATTATATTAATATATGGTAACGTCCCAGTAGATTGCAATTTGTTCCTATAGAAATATCCAGAATAATTTGCAGATATTATATTCTGTCAGTTGGATATACTCGTACACAAGGGTGGTATAGGGAGCGACCCAGTTGCAGTGCAACGACCGCGGTATATTTAGTCCGGCTCAATGCATTCACATTTCCACTGCATTCGTTATCGGACGTACATAACGTTTCAGAATAATCCCCTCAACCTCGTTTCCTTTCACGTGTCTAATGATATTCGGGATACCACGTGATCGACGAGGACCTATTTATAGGATTTATAACAAATCTTACTTTTATGAAATCTTGCACATACACATGAATTTATTATAGACAAATCGAAAAATTAAACATTTTATAAAAATGGTCGCATTTCATAAAATCCTTAAGTACTCATTGGAAAAAATCATCATGATGTGACCGGATCGTTACTTTATAATGTTGTCAATCTTATTTAAATAAATCTTAAAATAATTACTTTAATTGATAAAAGTTTACGTGTCAGCATAGTGCCGTTAATAATAATATATTTTTTTACTAAATGAGGAAAAGACATATCTAAAAATATTTATAGTTTAATACGTGTGCCCGCGACTACATCTGCGTGGAATTTAATATATCTGGATCTTTATTATTATAGTTAGATCTTTATTATTATAGTATAATTCGTCAAGTCGTCATATAAATTAGCCTAAACAAACAGAAAAAAATGGTTTAATAACATATATATATATATATATATATATATATATATATATATATATATATATATATATTATTTTAATGTTACCAACATACACTACAAATGTATTTATTTATATAGATGTCAAATGAAATATAGTATGATAATAACGTTAATATAGTTGGCTAAATGTTATATATTATAAAAAAGAATCAAAATTACTTGTAATTATGTTTATTTTATTACTTTAAATTCCAAGGCTTCATTTAAATTAAAATGATCTTGAAACTGATTTATACTGAATAAATCGAAATCACGGAAAATTAATTTATCATGTTAGGTAAGGATAGAGATTCATCTAAGAACATCGTCATTATGTACAATGATTAGTCACTAGGTATGTGAAAGTTAAAAAATAATGAATGAGTTCAGTACATTACCTAAATTTTATTGTATTTAATTAGACATGAGCAAAGTCCATTGTATTTTATTTGGCAAAGGGAAATTTATTTAACAAATTTTATGAAATGCATATCACATACATTTTAATTCATCCAATGCTCAATTCTCTAAAATGAAGACTTTACAACAACAAGGAATGATTTTGAAAATAGTACCATGTATATATTTTAAATTCCTAAAAATAAAATGCTAGTCGATTAAAGAAAAAAAAGGCAAGTAACGAGTCTTTTTTCCTCTAATGAAGGACTCAAGAAGAAACTCAATCTATTTTGACATGTACCCGTACAGACACTAAACAATTCTTTCAAATATTAATTTAATTATGACACTAGTTTATCGATATTATTTAAAAGTAATAATAGAAAAAGCAGGAATGTATCTATCTAGACTTAAGGGCTGCTTAATGAAAAAGTCTCATTTAGTCCCATTATCATATATTTAAAAAGCTTTTAATTATTTTTTCTTATTAATATTGAGGAAAATATTGACTTCAACTTTTCAGGTATTGAGGCCGTGAGATTAATTTCATATAGAGCTGTAACGATTTCGGAACAAAAGACGTGACTTTAGTTTTAGCAAGAATATATGTATATAAAAAAGTAGCCATACAGTTTGTGCTATTTTTTATTTTAGTGTTCGGAAAATGAATTGTACTGGAATAAGTTTATCTCTTATGTTATAAAATATGGTACATATATATATATATATATATATATATATATATATATATATATATATATATATATATATATATTAATAATTATTTTCAATTGAGCTAATAATAATGTTTTGTATTTAATATTTTCCACATATATTCTAAGTTTAATACATTTAATATTCTTAACAAACCCCGGTCTATTATTACCCTAGAGTGAAATACTTCAACCTAGCTCACTGCTGTCGAAGTCAGCGTATTTGCCTAATTGATCAAATATATGTAGTCCAACAGCGAATTGTATTTGAAAATAAATCATACAAACACAAGTTAGAGCGTAAAATCGCGTGAAATCAAAAGGCGCTAAAGTCGTTATGTTGACATCGTCCTAATTTTGCAGTGTCCTCGTTTTTGAGGTCAGCCTCTATCGGGGCAACGAACTCGTGCCCTTATCGCGGGGGAGAGGTACAGGGGACAGTGCTGCTATGGCTGAGTATTATTGTTGCACCTATTCCGCGATAGATGTCGTTTTGAATTTGTAAAGAAAGTTCATATTATTCCAAAATAAAAAGATTAATATTTTATTTTAAAAATAATTGAATTATGAGAAGTTGGATTTTATTTTAAAGAGCTTTTTGATTTAACTGAAAAAAATGTAATAAGTAAATGCAACATTAATTAGCCCGATGCATCGTCAACAATAGATACAAGGCGCATATAGCGTGAACCGTATTATAATCGTAGCGAGTGGCACGCACACACACTCATACAACTCGTAGATACGTTCTCGTAGGTACGGGCGCGGGTCGACGAACGGCAACCGGGGCAGCCTTGCTCTGTCCTCCGCGCCCTATTTCTGTCGCCACAGAGCACCTCCTCTCCCTCTCGCCTCTCACCCGCCGCCCTCTCAACCCTCAACTTTGAAAATTACTAACTTTTAAATTTTACACATACATACATATTTCTAAATGAAATTATCTTTTCACCCAAAAATTAAATAAAGTGACCGACAAACATACATTTCGTCAATACAGCTATTCAGGTCATAACGTAAATGAGTGTTTAGTATGAATACTGTAAATTTATTTACAAAATTATTTAAACATTAAATACTGAATGGTGTTTTTGAATTTAGTAAAATTTATTGCTACATATTTTAAAGTATTTTGGTCATCCTTAGAGTACGAAGTACTTAAAATATATATATATATATATATATATATATATATATATATATATATATATATATATATATATATAATAGAAATAATTTTTAATTTGTTTAAAAGTTATATTAAAATAAAGTGCATTAAGATTTTGAATGGTATAATTTTTTACTATGCATATTTAGTTCAAAATTATGACAAATGTTAAGTGTAGAAGTTATATATAGTTATCTTATCCTAAATGTGGAATAATACGTTAAAAAAGTAATATTATGACAAAAAAAACCTATTTCCGTAAGAATAAAATATGAGACGACGAGCTACAGTGGATTTCAGGAGCTGACGGTACACTACACCACATCGTGGTAGGAGGTTAGTAAACAACATCGAGGTGACACCTTGAAGGTATGTATGTACATGATGACTTTAGCTAGAGTTGATAAGTTCTTAATCCGGCCAACCATGATATTTTTATGTAAGGTGACTAACATATTATATGACTAATATGTTACTTTATAACGAAGCATATTCTATATTATTTTGTATTTATTTGCGGTTGTTTTGGTAAATATTATAAAGCTTATATCATCAACAGAATAATAAGAAAACAAGTTCACAATATAATTGTTAATTCAAAATGAATCGACGAGTGTGCTGTTCATTTATCTCAAATATAATTAATATTTCAATATTTATTTCAATAACGTGAACGCTAACAGTCATTATTATAAGAACGATTGTATAACTCCTACGATTGTAATCGGGTATCGTCAATGCATGACACGTCTAAGTGGTATACTATTGGTATACACAGCAGAACGTGTAGATGTGCGCATGTATGCGTGTGACGTTGTAGCGACTGGTGTGACGCTGGTTGCGTCAACTTTTACTCGCACTTTCTCGCCGTGCGCTTGCGCAACCACTGTATCGCGCAATACTGGTTCAGTGGATTCATGTTGACAGAATTTCTCTTATAGTTCTCCAACCTTTTTTGAAAAATAACATAAATAATGTCACGGACGTTTATTTTCATTTAGTTCGACTATTATATAAATAATTTTAATGTCATGTGTTTATATAAAAACAATTACTGAATTTTTATCCTTAACGAAAAAGTAACTGTTTCGTTATTTTACAAGAAATAATGACTACGACATTTTGTCCGATAACTAATCAGCAGCATCAGTGGTTGAGTCAACTAACAAAGAGCGCCCTCGAATTGAACAAATACGTAATTGGCCTAATAAATCAACTAATTTGGAGGTAGGATATGATGGTAGTGTTTAATAACGTAGTATGAGATTACAAATTTGAGTAATAGTAACATTTCAATGAAAGCTAGTGGTAGGTAACGGGACGACGAGGGGGCAGCAAGCGCAGGTGGAGGGGGGCGCACGAGGTACGTGCCCCAGTTTCGCGCGGGTGCATGAACTCTAATGAGGTAAGGCCACCGACCGACGCGACCATTATTCAGAAATAAGCCTTATCTCTAGCGTGCTAGATGAAGTTTTAAAATATCGCAACTACTGTGTATCGTCACTCTGTACATTGATATCATAACGAGGAGTTGGACTTGTGACGCTGGTTGTGATCGAGCTGCGACGCGACCTTCACAATAATCACCCCCGTGTGATTTCGTTTCTTATCTGGTATGGTAGTTACACACGGAATGGAACAAATCCTGACACACTGTTGCCGCGACTTTAAAAAATTATGTAATAGGAATACACAGAGATCGCTAGTCGTTAATATCTATGTATTTATTAACATTTTTATACTTATGCTGGTTATAGAGGTAGTGGATACTAAATATTATTTTAACTGGAGAAAAAAGATTTTACGCTCTAAGTCATACAGTTAGAGAAGCGACTAGTGACAAGCATTCTATTGTATTTGTAAATAGGTCACGTCATTGGATGAACAACGAGATCAAGCGAGCGTTCCGAGGGGCGGTGGAAATTAACTCTGATGGAAACAAAGAAATAATATACGTCCTATTTCCAGGCAAACGTACGACCTCGAGTTGGCTGAAAGTGAAGTTAAGAAGTCCAATAATATTGATAGCAAATATTAGAAGCAACTTCAGTTGTAGTGCATAGATTTCACATTTGCCAACAGTTCTAGGTAATCTTGTTGTCTAATACATATTGAAGATTTCATTGGTACAACGAGTTTATTAGATTATTGATATTTCGTTGCCTTTAATTTGGCCAAGTGTGGATTAGTTGGATTTTGTGCGTTATCGAAAACTATTTTTTTAAGCTTTAAAATGAAAATCACTTTACAACAACATGTTTATATAACACATAAAATTCATCAACAATTATTATATGAAATAAAATATTTGAACTACTATTTGTTATTTGATATTTATAAATTTGCGAATATTTAGGCTAATCAAAGTAGTAACGTAGACATGGGCTGTGGAAACAGTGCATCGCGGTATGTCAGCCGTCGCAAGACCATGTCACTTGAGGTTAGAGCTCCCCTTTGCCGCGCGCCCTCCTCACCGGAGCAACAAACTCTGCAAGGTTGCATCGCGACTCCGCTATCGTTAGCTACAGTTACGATATCGCCCGCCCTTCTCCAACATACCGTTTTATTTTATTACATTACTATCATATCGATATAGCGTTGAAGGTCTTTTAGATTACTGCTTCTCACCACTTTGCTTGTTCAAAGGCGAACTGTAAAATTAATTAATTAAGCTTCAAGGTGTTAAATTAACAACTGGATCGCATTTACTTAATGTATTTTTCATTGACGTTATTGTTTGAGTTTTTTAATAAAATTATAGATTTTGTTGAGCAATATAAGCTTGTTAACATTGAAAATGTGCTTTAAATAATACAACATTAAAAACATAACTTTTATCAATTGGCAATTAAATATTTTATACATTTTATTTTTATAGTTAATTTTTATTTTATTTTTAAAAGAGCGGATGAGTTAATAAAATATAATAGGGCTTTTAACGATTGTTGCACAGACGTTTTTTTGTGTTCGCATACTTTTAATAAAAACAAACACACATAGCGCCATCTACTATCAAGTAGCGTTACTAATATTTGTATATCCTTTTATATTATCTTATTATGTCAACAGCCTTTTAAATTAAAGAAATATTATACAAATATTTATTTAAAAAATAATTTATAAATAATATTAATTTAAAAATTGTATGAATGTTTTATATAAACATAATTTAAATATGCTTGCATCACGTAAGCTTTTAAAGCTTTTTTAAATAGTATAATAATCTTACATATCTAATACATTTTCTTTTCCTATCACAAAGTGACTATTTAATATTTATAAAGTATAAGGTATATTTTAAGTCTAAACATATTCTAAGTTTAATATTATAATTTTATTATCATCTATCTATATTATAAAATCAATTGTCGTCTTAGAAACATTTTGAACATCAAGTATCAATGTATAATGAACCACAAAGGAAATAATTGAATAAAATTAAATGAATCTAACTGACTGATGATGGTCAAAAGGGGAGAACACATACGCTACTACTAAAATAAAACCCATTATGTCTATAACAAACGTTTGTTGTAAAAAGATGTAGGCGAACATAAATAACAATGACGTAAACGCGGGTAAATATGCAATAAATAAACTGAGTCAGGAACGTCATTTTTCTGTAAAGGGAGCGACGACCGCTGGCGGCGTGTGCGTGCGTCATCGTCAGTACTGAGTACGGCTGGCGGGTGTACTACGGAATGTTATATTTTGCACGGTATATTGAATTAGATTATTTTAAAATATAAACCCACTTTTCAAAAATCAACCATAACAAAATCAAGGCCGTTGTAATGACACAATTATTGCACAGATATATCTCGCTATGTGATTATTTTGTGGTGAATAAAGGTTTTCCCAGAAAATTAAGTATGGTAAAAAATAATAGTACAAGTATTCTAAATATTATGATGACTACTATTTCATATATAATAACAAAATAAAAAAAAAAGCAATATAAATATATTATAAACGCGCGCTTATAATAATGTTGTTTCATAATTAACATAAATTATACATCAATTAATTTTGAGCTTCACAAAGATAAACTTATTGAAGTTTCCTAAAATATTGGACAACCACTATAATTATAGTTGAAATATATTTTTGTAATATTATAAAATACAATAGCTGTGGAAACAACAATCAGTGGCTCCATCTGGTTCGTAAGAACATAAGTTTTAATCCGAAGGCTTTGGTTCACACAACGCCATCTAGCGGACTTTTCCTAAACAAAGAGGCTTTGAAATCTTAACGTATTAGGGCGAATAATTTTGCGAAAACTCCACCAGATCACGCTTTCTCGTAAACATGTAGCGCAGAATAAAAATATTTTTCATTATATTGTGTAACATAACAATTCAATATAACAATTAATTGTTTCATGTAGGACAATATATAAGCAATAAGAAGAGAAAAATATTAAAATTACAAAAATTCTAATAAGCATTTATGTAATTTTAACCAACACGCAGAATGAACAAGAATATTTCGTTTCTGATTGTATATAACTGGCAATTAATTAAATAGATTTTTAAAAAAATATATTGGTATTTTTGAAACTATTCCTCATTTCTTGATATGACTTTAAATAAATATAATATGACTTAAAATAGATATATATTTATGCCTATGTAGTTTCCACACATCAAAAAAATCCGTTTGAATGTTTATTCATCATTTAATCATAAAAAGTCCCCGTAAAAAACTGCAAAAATATTTGTAATAATCTCTCAGCTATTTTTACATCTTAAGATAATAAAATATGATGGTATTTTATTCAAAATAAAAATATATCAAATACAGATTGCTTATTTTAATATAAATATGTCAGGCTTTTAATAATTGTACAAAGATATATTTTGTTCAATGAGACATCGTAATGGCACCTCAAGTCTCGCATATTATGATAACAAGAAACATAAATAACTATGTATGTAGTATGGACTGTAACCTCCAGTCGACTTTCTGACTATCGTCCGGAACAAATACACGACTGACCTACAAACAGTCGCGAACACAGAAAGATTCTTTATCTGTCCTTGTTTAACCTCAATGTAATCGGACGGTGCGGTAGAGATGGCGGACGGCGTAACGATGACGAGCCTCTGCTCTCAATGTCAAGTTCACCTATTATTATTAGTTCTCAATGCCACTAAACACGCTCAAGTAGCATAGCGCAGTGCTGGTCTGGCAAATATATACGTATCTGTGTGGAGTTCGCACTTTTATTTTCATTATACGCTTAAGTTGTTGGTTTTATGAAAATACAAGCATATGAAATAACAATTATCAATTTATTACTCAACCTTCAACAGAATATCATTTGCAATAAAATATGACGTTTTGTTTAGATTTCCTTAATCGGTAATTTTGATATTGACCTTGTCTGTAAGCACCACGAGTCATTGATTAGATAACAGATTAGATAACGAATCACATAATATAGGAAGCCATCAGAGCATACAATGTCAGAAAAGGTAATTAAACTGCTTACACATAAATAACCAAGGACGTGTTTTTAATTTTTTTAATCAGTTTTTATAATTATCATTTTTTATAAAAGGTCGTGATTTAAATAAATTGTTTTAAAAATTCATCTTTGTAGGTGAACCAAACAGCAGAGGGGACTGAACTACTTCAGATATTTGAGAAATACACAATTTCAATAACCGCGATGTTGTCAATTTATTATGTAAAATTATGCAGTAGATATATTTTTATATTTTTTTAGTTATTAGTTATAAAAAAATATTTAGAATTATTATATTATATTACATCATTTCTGTGTACTTGATATATTACATCACCACGATTATACCGTAAGAAACTATTGTTTTTTTTTGTTTAAGTCTTTTTGCTTACTGGGATTAAACGTTGGCGCATTTTAATTCAATCTAATTTAATGTATGCTAATATAAAAAAAAATTAGTAACTTTTTCACTGATTTTAATTTCATATTTTTTTAAATCAAACATTTTTATTTTTTTTTTTACTTTTTTAAATAGAACTATTTTAAACGGACTAATCGTGTAAATTTACTAAAAAATGTTCGAAAATACATTTTTGGAAGCCTGACGTTTCGAACACTTTACAGTACAATCAGTACTGTAAAGTGTTCGAAACGTCAGGCTTATTAACCGTTTAGTATACTAAAATTTTCACGATTAATCAATTAAAACCATTAAAAGGTGTAAATCGCGAAAATTAAAGATTTTATTATTTTATCAACTATTTCCCAAAAAGGAAACGTTCAAAATCTCTTCCAAACTATATATAAGACAAATATTAAAGTTATTTTTAGTCATAAATTTATAATTCATAATCTTATAATTCATAATAGGGGCACCTATAACAATTTTTTACGTCACATTTGTTATTTTATATTTTTGTCTGTGTTATTTGAATATTGATTTTTGCATAAAAAATTCGTAAGTGTTTCTGCGAATATCTTTTCCTATTTTATATATATATATATAATATATATATATATATATATATATATATATATATATATATATATATATATATATATATATATATATATAAACATTTTTTATAAAAAGTAAAAGTATTATAAAAAGTAGGAGTTATACAATGCTAAAAATTGTATAAAATTTTTATTTAAATGTTCTGATTTATCTATACATATCATATAGAGCTCTATGAGTCTTATATTTACATTAACCTAGTTATGGAATTGTCAGAAAATATTATTTTAACGAAAAAATCATGTAGGTATTAATAAAAAGTACAGACTACATCCGTCGTATCTTAATAAGAAATAAAAATAGCTATGGAAACTAACTTAGCATATAATTATAATATTTATAAAAAAACAATAAGTACATGGTAACTTTTGTGTTGCATTGTTTCTAAATATAAAATAAAAATAAAAAGTAAGCAAATGTCGTACATATAATATTTAAGAGAAAAACAATATTTCTTTTTATACATGCTTCAATAATGTCATAAGCAAAACAGATGTATGAATTTATATAAAACTAGCGGTTCTCCTCAGGTCATTTTTGGTTGTGAAAGTGATTTTTTGATATAAAAATATATATTTTATAATTTTTAATTAAGACAAATTATATTGTTAGTGTTACATTTGTGTATTTTTAATTTTGCAATACATCACATTCCGCCCGAATTCAAGCCTTTGAGTGTTAAATAGTGTATCATAACGCTTATCTTTCCAGAGCGGAGGGTAAAAATGATTTATTAGCGATTAATCGTACTCCTGAGTGGACATCTAATCCACCTGCATCATGCTCACAATTAAATACCGTTCCACTCCGCCACAATTCCCTTTTATGGTAATTGCAGTCTTCATTTTAATTTTAGCACATTACTAAAAAATATGTACATCTTAAAGCCTTTCTTCCTAGCAAATAAACTAAACTGCGTCAATACGGGGATTTTTCGAAAAATTGTAACTATAATTATGAAACAAAAACGCATTCCAAAAAACTTATTTGAAATATATTGTACATATAAATTTTATGTCATAAATGTACCATAAGCACTTTTTGAAGAAAAAAAATAGATACAAAATTCAAATAAAGTTGGCGGCGACTAATCATGGTGATAGGGAAAACAAATACCGATACGTTATATTCCATACTCACAAAATACTATTAACACTTCATCGTTATTAGGAGATATATTTGTATATAACAAATTATTTGAATAAACGCTCGCGTTTACATTAACTGTAGCCGAACAGAAATCGACTCATAGGGGCAGTAGAGGCAGTGTCAAAGTGCAGCTAGCCGAGTGGGTGGCTAGTGGTGGCAGGTGGCACGCACTTCCTACTGCAGTATTGATCGCGGCCGTGACTCACGCCGCCCTTGCCCGACATTCAACTCCCCACGCCGCGCCAGTTTGCCCCTCGTGCGTTATCGCATCTCGCTGTCTATAACGAATTCTGGTATGGCCGCAAAGTTAGCGTCTTGTCTAACACCATAAAGATTTTGGAAATTTTCACAATATAAAAACTTTTAGTCAATAAACAAAATCTTCTGATTTAAGTTTGTTTGAACTTCTGCATATTTTTTGGTTTCATCTTCAGATAGCACAAGTTCACATGTTTTGTCCATTATTCTTTAACAGATTATATGAATAAATAGAATTTGAAGACAAATATTTCTTCTCAGATAGTGCTTTCAATTCCATGTATTTAAGTTAGAATAATTAAAGATGAAAAAATGTATATTTAAAAATATGCTGCATTTAATGCTACGCGTACACCGAATTCACAAATAGAGTTGAAGAGTTTATATCAAAATATGTTTGTTCGTAATCTAATACATGTAATTATGTTGAATTAAATTAAATCTTAAATGATCAATAATATCAAAAATGTTATTCATCAACAGCTGATATGAACATATATTTATTTTTCTTCTATTTTAATACATTATTCACATTTCAATACATTATTTTTTTTTCATACAATTTATAATTCCAAATAAATTTAAATCATTCACTTAACACATTTCTCCGAACAGACGCAGTTCCGATACAGAACTTCCGCGTTCTTCCCCCGTGACCGAAGCACCCTACTAACTTTAATTTCGTTATTACATCGAGGGAAGGAAGGCAAGAGGGTTTGAGTTAAGATAGCTCGTGTGTTGAAATGCAGCATTTATTATATTGAACTATTGTAAAAATAGTACTTTTTCTATTACTTTTAAATGTCAAGTGCTTGTCATTTCTGAAATTTACGATTACATTTGTATATACCTAAAAATTCGTGGAACAAGAATGTTGACTTCGTAAGCAGAGAATCATTATAAATAAACTCAGTTCTTGGCATGTGTTTTATTAAAGCGAGAAATGTTACTAATGCAGGATTGCAATTATATGTATCATTAATGACATCATTACTCGATGACGGCGCTGCAAATCTAGTGACGTGAGTAGACGCATCGAGACACGAGGCGGGGTACACTTTCCCGTTGCGCGAGGGTATGGCCGCCCGATCGATGCCGCCCCACGTTCACGGTCAACGCCCTCCACCCGCCCTACGCTTCCGCGTCGACCCCTGCCCTGCCCCACCTCACCACACCGCACTCTCTAAATATACCTTCTACGACCCTTCAGACTTGTTATGAAACACAATTAGCCTGACTATTTTGAGACTGTAATAGTTCGACGTTGGCAGGAAGACTAAGCAACTGTTCAAGCTGCGTTTCTATAAGTGGATCACTGAGCTAACCGTTAAAGGTATTCATCACTATTTTACTTATTTCATATTCAACAACTATACCAGTCTCATAAATCTATTAATTATTATATAATATGCGATATAGTCTTAGATAATCTTTTTTTTTTGTTTAAGAAGGTAAGAAAATGATTTGGTACTTGTGACAGTTTTGGATATGTTTTTTTTAATATATTTGAAATAAATGAAAAACATGAAAAAAATATTTTATAACAAAATTACGAAATATATAAAAAAATAAAGCCTAGTAATATTAAAACTACTAAATAAATATCAAAAATATATTTAATATTTTTAATTAAACTACCCAAAAATATTCAGCGTACATTGGCAACATACATATGTTTAGCTAAAATAGATATTACTATATTTGTTGCAGACAGACATTAACTCGGTCTGGGCGTTAAAGTAAAATGCGCCAGACAGGAGTCAACTAAAAGTTTCCTCTTTAATAAATCGGTGGAAAAGTAGATATGCGAAGGATAATTAAATTGCAATCTTCCCATAAGTAGGTAATGTTTTAATAAAATTATATTTCTTTAATACTTGAATGTATTTTGCGAAGTATTGTAGTATCGGATCAAAAGAGAACAAAACAAAAACCTCGAGACAATTTACTCAGTTTCTTTACTTTATTCTAATATCTTTTTTCTAAATAATTATATATTTTTATGTATAGTACAGAATATTTTATTTAAAAACATGCAAAGGTATCAATGAAAAAAATATTTACTTCAAACTCAATAAAAATGTATGTATTCAACGGTAAATAATAATAAATAATTAAGTAATACAAAAATTGTAAGGCTCAAACTCTCAATATAGTTTCTGATGCACAAATTCTTCGTATCATTATGATAAAACCGCATTGAGCTATAAATGGGCTATTGTTACTAGTTCATGGGATATTTGAATGTATGAATTGTTTAGCTTGCAACCAGAGATTCTATAGTAGGCGTACATCCGGTGGTTTCTCTAGTAATTGAAAATTCATAGAACACACCATATAAGAAAGAATGAATTCATAAATTTCTTATGGAGTCATTGCTGCAGGAGATATTATTCCTCAAAAAAAATAATATAATATTTTAATAATAGTTTAAAGATATAATAAAAAAATCAATATTTAAAATTCGTATATACAATATAAAAATATCGAACTATGTAACACAGTAACTGTTACATTCAGAAAATTTGTTTTAACAAGTCAAATAAAATTACTATTCATTATATTTCACATTAAAAATGGAATTACGAACGAAAAAATTGCACAGGAAAAAATTCTGCTCTCAAAGTCTTCTTAAATCATTAATAACAATCTACAAAAAGTAGGTAAACCCTTACACGTGTCGTAAGTACATTCTATTTCTACATGCATCGGATATTTTCCCCTTTTATGACACAGACAGCAAATATTGCGTTGCAAGTTGGCTCATTTTTGTCCTACCGCCTAAAGGATCCCTTACAGACAAGAGCATTCATTTCTCCACCCTGAATATACCAGCCGTCTACGTAAAGAAAAAGTAATACAAAACTGCGTCTGATGCGACGAGGGTCCTCAGACGGTTGTACGTACACGTACATGTATAATGGTGCAGTGAGTGGGTGAACAGACTGCAGTTAAAGCTGGCTGAATCCCGGAAAACTACCGACCCAGTCTAGACATGGGGGCACTTCCCTAGCGCCGCCCGCGCGTCTGCACCCCCGCCACCCTTGCGCTTTCACCAACGACTTGCAGACATTATAAACACAGAATGCATCGACGCTTTTAAGTGATGTTGAGTGACACGAACAGTACCTTCACTAACAATAAAAAGCCTTATAATAACGATTTTTCGTATTCAATTGTTAGTTTTGGTATAATATCATTCAATTAATAACAGTTCTGTAGATTGTGTGTTGATATGTTAATGTTATTTATTAATTAGTTATTCCTGTAATTTTATATTGTATTTGTATGAATTGTTATACTTAAAAAAGTGATAATAACTTTGTTGCATGAGAAGTATACCTATATCGAAAGTAATATCATTATGGTATGCCTGTGTATATTAATTTCATGTCTCTATATCTTATGTATTTTCATTATTTTGTAGGGAAGAAAAAATATATTTGTGCATATTTAGGTTAACGTCACTTTTATCGCCACTTTTCGAATTTGATATGTATGAGTTAATATATTTTAGGCATAAACTAAATCTTTTTTATTTCATCAGACAGTGACAAAATATAGTTTATATCTGAAACATAAACAATTTTGCTAACTTGTATTTAAAATACTTCAATATATTCCTAAGTTTCAAACTGGTTTATACACTTTACAAGCAAGTAAAAATAATTCTGCCATCCACTTAAGACACTATAGTATAGAGTAAGGAACCAAAATTATTCTCCCCTAGTCTGTCGACATGACCATCGCCTTGAATTAGACTATGCGATATGCATGATTGACTGTGCTGCAGTGGGTTAGTGAGAGTGAATTACAGGGAGGTAGGGGGCACAGCAGGCAGAGGGGTTTTTGCAGACAGGGTGGACGAGGGTGTGGGGCTAGACGGGAGAAGCTTGACGCACCTCGTTTCCGCACCGCCAACGTGTCGACATACATACAGACTTGCATTACACACGCTGTGTGATTATACCTTACAATACCGTCTGTTACGTTTTTACTATGCAAATACAAAGCCTTAAAGGGTTTATTTCGACAGCCTTTAAGATACTTCTTATAAAGGCTTTTTATTTATTTTAATGAGAAATATAATTCTATCTATCTGAAACTAATTCATTCAAATGTAGAAAATTAGAATATTATGCAAGTAAAATAGTAATATTAGCAGGTCAAAAAGTTTTAGTTAATACATGAATTGTTTATTTCTATATATATTTAGTCAGCATTTTTATGTGGTAAGCAGAGTACAAAAACAGCAAGATTTCTGTTCAATACAAGATTTCAAATATCGTGTACCTAAAATTAAATGCTTGCATTTCTTATTTATTTAATCTTTCGTTTTATAAGTACAGTAGTAAGAACATAACTACAAAAACATGGTACAATTACGTATCTGAAATAAATATGCAAGAATATCATATTATTTTTTTTATATTTATGGTAAAAATCTAATAAAACCATTGGCTGGAGTGCAGAAGTTATTGACTTTAGCTGCATAAACAGCACAATATAAAAATATATTCTAATGCTATGCCACTATGGTAATTGTAATCGAGTTAGATAGCGCGTCCCTGACCGCGAGGGCCTTGGCCGGGGCCGACGACTTGCCCGCTCGTGCTACGCCCCTATACGATTCTTCGTTACGTTGTAGAGGTAAGATCGGCATCTCACTTGCACCGTGCAAAAAAAGGATAAACAACCGGGATTTTGAATCGCATACTAACTACCTTGTTTTTCTTGTGGTCCTTCTCACGCTAATCATAAAAAATCTTTATAGTCACAAGGGCCATAGTATCCTTATTCGCTTGTTTATTAAATTGATAAAGAATATCTAATTAGTTTTTAATTTACAGAATAAAATGTGCTAAATTAATTTATGTAATTAATATTTTAACATTGACATTTAAATATTAGTTAAACAGAATATTTATTGACATTTATTTATTAACAAACAAAATATTTATTCAATGAGAAAGCTAATGGTGATTACATTGTAATGACAATTAGCAACAATATTTTCTCCTCACTAGTTTAGGATTGACCTTAAATTTGTTGGTAACGTGTATGATATTTTAAGCTTTTGAATATTTATTGTAGATAAAGTACCTAAGGCAGCACCAGGCGCCAGAGAGCAGCGCAGCTGAGGTCAAAAGCCGAGCCCGGCGCAGGTCGTCGGCCGGGTCGTGCGGTCGCATCGCATCGCTAATTTCATATGCGAACTCTGACAAACAGCAAACACTACGAGTTGCTTAGTGCGCGTTATCACTAAATTTAATATTAATTTCATTTCATTAGTAAAATGTTGATATAACAATATTTGTCGTTAGAGAAATATAAAATGAATTAACTATATTATACTTCATTTTATTGGAAAATTAATCAATATATTTTGAACAATTAGTTAATACTAACACTTAATATGTTACGTGAATTAATGATGTTGATGAGCGAAGCGTCTTATGTCTCTAATCTATGATGTATATAGATATATTTAATCTGTATGTATGTATATTTATAAGTATTAATGACCAAGTTTGACCTGATTAAAGATTTTGTTATAAACTTTTATAATTGTTACCCAAGTATTATCTCTAGATTATAATAGTACATTAAGTCTAGTTGTTCTTCCGGGAAAAGTAATGAGATATATGGTAGATGTGTAATTTTAAACGACTTATTTAGACAGATAGATTATATATACTACTTGATTGAATAATTTCACTCGCACTTTCGTAATATTATAAAAATTACTATAAACATAGTTGAGGTTTTTAAAATTTAATATATACCTATAATAATAGGTATAGCTCTAATCATGAACTTAAAATATATGTTGACTTAAAAAAATCTAAATGCGATTACGAAAATAAACAATAATTAAAATGCATAAAAATCAAACAAAGCCGCAGAGTAAAGCTCACTTTTACACTTCTTAATAAAGCTTTTATAAAAAATATAAATTTTGTTTAAGTCAAAACCATTGTTATTCTCCGAATTTAATTTTCTTTAAAAAAAAATATTAATCAACTCAATTATTTACCTCATCTAAATGGATATTTGCTTAAATCAAGCGTTCACTTACACGTTTTCACCTCTGTCCAGCACTTTTTAAATCTAAACATAGAAAGTCGTTTAAAATAATGACATAATATATTTTATTTATTTTAGGTACACGCTTTTATCCCGCATAACAGGGTTGGCAGAAAATATCTAGTGTCAAGACACTCCGCACTTCGCTTTCCACCAAATTCGAGACATTGCGTTTGAGTGTTGGAACTGAACGATAATACAAAACATGAATGCAAAAATATTTAAATGTGAGCCTCTTTATGGACAGTTAAGAGATGGAGGCTCTAAGTGTAAGGTCTAAGCCTATGATTTTAAATTTAACTGCTTCTCTTGCGAGTCTACGCATAACATAACTTACTAAGACATACAATGCTTATACTTTCGCAGAATACTATATAGGTGAAAATACTATATAGGCGAATATGACTCCAATGCAGATATTAGTCACCCTTAATTCGGGGCATCCAAGAGGGATTCCCAGTACTATTGATCTATCTTGTATACGTCATGGGGTCTCCCAACAACAGTTATCATTTCTGTTAGCTCGACTTAACAAAAAATATAGGTTAAGTAAGGATTATAATAATCATAAGTCTTTATATTATCAAAAACTGACAATTGACATGATAAAATTTAAGCTATATAAACTTTCAATGGAAATTTAACGCTTGTGACGATTAAAGTTCATTTTATATTTCTACTAAGTATTTTTCTATAATAGCTTAAAGATAATGTTTATCAATACCAATATAAGTAATATTAGAACATTGGAAAACCTCCCTAATTTGACCATTTTTTACAGGTTCTGTACTGTACTTTTCTGTACCTTACATACTTCTGTTAAAAAAAATATTTTAAAACTTTCTATGGAGATATTATAAATAGATAGGTATATAGATAAGTAAAAAGCATGCTACTTGAAAACATATCTATTTTCAAAATACAGTTATAATATGGTTTGTTTTTCATTAAAAACTAAAATGTATTATATTAAGCCCAAAACTTACACAAAAAGAAATAGAATAAAATATTTTTCATTTGTTTCTAAAGTTAACCATCTATTACATAATAAGCAATCACGCGCACAAACATAGTTTCGTAGCTGCTCCGTAGCGCTTCTACGAGTGCGCGGCGCATGAGGTGGCAGGTCACTGGCATTGTCCGGCCACTGCACTCGTGTGCTTAGATACTTCTAACATTGCAGTCTTTTTTCTAGTCCCACATTCCTAGCCCAGTCAACTGGGTTCACGCTACTTATATACCGAGTAATAGCGAGTTAACTAACCGTGTAGCTCGGTAATCTCTCACGGTGGTTAAATGGATATCATTAGTTTCTAATATATATAAAATAGTATTTCTACACAAACTCAAATATATTTTACTTATTCATAACTACTTAGACACTTATTGCTTTGAATAAATCTGTAATATATTTTTTATTTCCAAATTTAAACGACCTTGTAACATCGTAAGGATATATGGCACGTGTCCGATTGAGAAACAAACGCTTAATTAAACAAACATTTAATTATTGTAATGTCAAAATATAAATTTTAAAATAGATGGACAAAAGAGATTTGTCATTAGATAAGATAACAAAAAGACGAAAATTTATGACTATATTGTATTTGTAATGCGAAATCGAACTACCTGATATACTTTCAGAAATCCTAGTCTTTTTTGTTAAAGAAAAAAATAAAAAGATTGGAAGAATGTGAAGGGTTATAAAATATTTCACATTTTTTTTAATATATTTCTATTTTATAGTAATGGAACTTAAATTTATATTTTTAAAAATAATGGAATTTCGAGCGTATAGCAGCCAACGGAGTGTCTTGGTGCAAGGTTGTCTCCGACTTCGAGGATACCACTTGAAGCTGCTTTTATTGTTAACAAAGACTAAGAATAAAAAAATACATATTTATGGTATACTCGCACTGTACGAGTATGCATATAGTGTTAGCAACGAACAATTTTAAGATTTATACATTATACATTTATTTTTAAAAGACAACATAACTTCTGCTAATGTAAAAATCGTATAATAATAAGTAAACTATCTAACGCTTGAAATAAATAATATTTAAAAATAAAGAGGACTATGATGACATTCAGCAGATTTTCTCTTAAATATATAAATTCTTAAATAGATATTTTCATATAAATTATAAAAAGTAAAAAATAATATCAATTCTAACAGTAATCTATACAAATTAATATAATTGTGATAAAAGTGTCTGTTTGTAATGTTAAAATAACCACTTTTTGCTAAATGCTTACATATGTTCACTTGGAAGATATACCAAAATAAGATTTTTATATATAAAATATTTCCGGATAATCTATGGAACTGCTGGGACGATTTTGACAGGACTTTCACTACTAGATAGCTAATGTGATAAAAACTGTATTTGGGTTTTATTTTGGAATTTTAAAATAAAGATGTTCAATTCCACGCAGACGACGCCGTCAGTTCAGGTAGTTATAAATAATTATATGATAAATAATTAATAGATTTACTAATTTATTGATTAATATACAACAATAATAAAGACTTAAAATTCATTAATATTGTCTTATTTAGTTTCATAAATTCCAAGGCATTAAACATTATTGAGCGATTTGAAATCTCTTCGCACGGTGAGAGTATGTGAATCACTTTCAACGCGCGCGCATTAGATTTACATCTAAAGTGCAACGCCCTGTTGAACTTCGCAAAGTGGGCCGAGTTGATAATATAACTACATATGTTATATTTGTGCTATATTTTCATTTTCTTTTCAAAATATTGAATATAATGTAATTTATTAAATTAATACACACATAAAAATCTTAAATAAAAAATATGCGTACGCAAGGAATTAAGAATACAACTTATTAACACCGGATACTAGTTCTATATATGGTACAACTACATGTGGCAGCTTTTATAGTCACTAGAAATATCGTCGTTTGTTATCATTCATTGCGAGCATTTTTTGCCTCACATTACTAGTGGCGCTAGAGAAGCAGTGGAGGGACTGGTATCTAAGCAAGTGCGTTCTGAAATAGTCAAGACGGGATCTATTTCCCGGGCAGCTGTGCGCGTTCGTTGCCCCTGCATAGGGCGTTAGATGTGCAACGATCTCTATTATTGCAGCGCCCGCGCCTATGCCCGTACCGGTGCCCGCGCCTGCGCCCGCACCGTACTAAACTTGAACTACAAGTGCAACAAGCTTGCACCTCACCTTCACTGCTTAGAAAGCAACATCGATTGCGTCTAACTCACACCAGCATATACATCTACGTGTACCGTATATTTAATCACTGCATGCAACAAGTAATCAAGTAAAAGCGAGAGGAATATTTGCTTTCAGTCCGATGTCATAATTACTTACTCTGAACATACATTGTAAATTAAAGACAGCGAGAGAGAAACGCACGTTCAATTTTATCAACTGAGAGAATAGGTACATTCTCACGATTTTCAATAGCAAGATTACAGCCGTGTTGCTCATTTAATATCTATTGAATATTTTTTCTATAATATACATATTATATTATAATCATTCAACTAATCATGTTAATGTTTTAATGTGAATTGATTGAATGTTTGAATGTCTAATATTAAATCTTACAGGTATCTTTGTGGTATGCTTTATGGTATGTGTATGAAAACCGGTGCATATTAAATTTATACCCTTATTTATACGTTGCATAGTTACCTCAAATGAGATAGGATATCGTTTTTTATTTCACGTTCAAATTAGTAGCGGCTGTTAGAAATAATGTCATATAAGTGTTATCTAATTATCTATTAAGTTACAAACAGAACGAATTCGCTCTAAATACCAAACAAAATTATTTAAAATATAAGCGTATATTATTACATGCATAGGTGTTTTGTTTTGATAAGTGAATGGACGATTAACCCTTTAAAGTCGGTGCGATAGAGCTGATAAAATGTTTTGACATTAAAATGCACTTGTTACGCGGCAAACAAATGTTTACTCTTCCGTTTTATGTGAGCCTGGTATTCGATTGCACCAAAGTGCATTACTACTACTTCAGCGAACGTAAAGTTTAAATATAGAATTTTGTTGAATCTATCTATAGTTAACATGAAAAAACAGTAAGAATAGTTTGTCTTTACATTAAATATATTTACGCAAATGTAATTTAGGACATTGAAAAAAGTAATTTAATATGAATTTATTATTTAATATTTTTTGCCGTTCTGTTGTCTTTATGTATACCTCTCAAACTATCTGAAACGCCTGATGAGGAACTAGGATGGATATTAATCAGTCAGTTCATCCATAAAAGAACAACTAATATACAAGAAATAGGTTAAATGCATATTAATAATATGCATTCTACTTACGACGACACTGTCTTGACACTGCGCAGTAAGACAGTGTCGTCGGACGCTGTTTTTATTTAATCACAGCGACAATGCAAAGCCGCGTTAAGTTCCAGCACTTAGCTTGTGATTTGGGTAAAAGCGAAGAATAAAGTGTATAATAAACTCGGTAGCTTTCAACTCATTGGGCAGATAAATCGTTAAAAAAATACAATAATCTAAAACGTCTGATGGCGATATGATAAAGTTTGAAATTCAATGTCAACAAGTAGTAATTGAAAGTCGCATGACAAGGGTCATAAAATCCACGTAAATGAAGTTGCAAGCACCAACTAGTATTAAATAAACCTCATAAACCGGCATGTAAAACAGATAATATCAATACCAATAGATGTTCTAATTAAAGCTTTTGAGTGGGGGCCCTAGATGATAATACACTTTGTTGTTGTTGTTGACTGTTCGATAACATTAACAATATGACACTGGCCTGGTATTGACACTGGTCACTTTGGGTTTAATAAATCAATAGATTAAAAGTATTCAATTCTATTATTTTATTCATAGAGAAACACAAGGTATATACAACTTAGTGAAAAAAATATTGTGATATTCCGAAACTATTCTCATTATGTAGTAAATCGAAATGGACGGAGACTCGTTGCCTTGCCCGTAATGAACATTGTTAATTATTACCTCTAATACAAGAATGTTTCCTTGCATTATTATAAACTATAGTATTTACTATACCTGTAGTATTTTGATTATAAGTACATAATATCATTTTTTATTTAGCAAATAAATAGGAACAGATTGCGGGACATTGTACGGAGACCTAACTTCGCAACATGTTGACTACGATTACTCTGCCACACTGCGATACGAAGGAAAGATATAATTCATTTTGAAAAGTTCAACAAAAATTTTTTCGTATCGCTATATTGCCTAGACGCTGGAAGTGAAAGAGAGACACATGTATACGTAATCAGTATGTTTGCATTAGCTTGTCAATGCAATTGTATGACGTTTTCATTTGTGTACAATTATAGTCACGCTTATCCATTTATTCTTATTAATACATAGTATTGTATTCTTTTTAATAATATGGATTTTATATATAATGATATTGCAATTATTTTGATTGTCAAACATTAAGAACGTCTATTAAATAAATGAAAAAGTTATTGCTTTTTTAATTTAATTTTGAATACAACCAAAACATCTGTTTGTAGTATGTATACATTATATTACTTTTTCATATGAGATAAGATAATAATCAATCAACTAGAACAAATTCAGATTTCATTACCCATTCTGGGCAATTCACAAGAAACAATGCATAAACTGTAGTTGTATAATAATGAAGCAATTTATTTAACGATGAAACGCTTAATGTATTTGCTACGTGACTTTATTTTTTATCTCGAACTTTGTGAAGGTCGGACAAGATTATTTTCATTTACCTATCGTATTCATGGAAGTAATACATAACATTTTTGTATGGTAGGTTTCGCCGTATAATATAATCTATACATTTTTGTGTATATAAAAAGAATCTCAATTTTATATTTTAGTCTTGTATTTACGTGCGAACTATTTTGATGAACCATTAAAACAATTTTAATATTTCGTTTTGTTTTAGTGTACGTACTTATTACATTTATTAAATACACTATAAATTGTTTTGTTAATTCTATTATATTTGTAATGTAAAACATGACATGACAATACTTAGGCTGGGTCAACGAACGCGTGTTTAAAAATAAAGATTACTGAGTACGATATTCATGCACATACTCAAGATTTGAGAATATTGTGAATATTTAGTATTATATGAGTATTCATAATAATTATAATACATTCTGAATCAATTTTAGTAAAAATATATATTAAAAAAATTATAGTCAATTTAACCGTTTATTTCCTTAAAAGATAAAATTCATAGTCTGATGTATAGACGATAAGTAATCTTAACAGAGACGTCTTTCCGGGTGCATCCCTGCATCGATCGACCGTGACCATGGCAACGCGAATAGAGTGCGTGGGTCAGGGGCGTTATCATCTTGCTATACCAGTTACCATAGCATATTGTTTTTATCCTATCAGGATATTATTAAAAAGCTAAAGATAGAATATTATAATGTTAAATTTAAATAGTTTTGTGATTTCGCTGGCGACTTTATTGAATTTAAAAATCTTTAGATTTAAAATATCACTTGTATAATGTACTTAAGCAAAATGCAGTTTGCAATATGGGAGATTTCTTATCAATGGCCTTCAATGCATTCGAACTGCAAAAACGCGGATGCAAGAACGATAATATTTTTAGCTTCGACTTTGATTCAATCACAGTGTTTTATATAACAACATTTTAACCTTAGCGAATATAGATATACCTAAGTAATAATAATTATTATACCGTTTAAAATTGGGTTATCTAGGTAGGATAAGATAATATTAATTAAACGTTAAAAATAAAAAAGACATACTAATCCTGGTCATTCACCTGGAAGTTAACTATAGAATATAGATGACATTTATATGAAGACACAAGTTTATTTAAAAATAATATTCATAGAAACTGATAGAGTTGGATATAATAACAACGCTGGAGAATGTAATATGTAAAAACATTCTATGAAACTTATACAAATATATCGGCTCTAGAAATACTAAATATGTATGTGTAATGTGTGTAAGTAAATATGCCTTGAATTTAGCTTCACCGAGTTTCTGCCTACCCGGCAATAGTTCTCGGCAGCGATGTTACAATTGTGCCTTGACCTTGTCATACTGTTGGATCATAGCTGTACGTTTACGATAGGTTTATTTTGCTTCCTATACCGCGTGCTAGATTAAACAATGGCACTGGTATATTTTGGCTATATTTGGCCTAATGTGATCAGGTGATACTAATAAGACATATTGAATATCTTTTCAGTTAAAAATATCACTATTGTGTAACATAATACTTAAATAGCAAATAAAAAAATATTTAAATAATTGCTCTTAACAAAAAAATAGGAAAAGATATAATTTATTTAGTTAAATTTCAGTGTCAATCTTATTATAACTTAACTTTTAGTGGCCATGACCTCCACTCGGTCAAATTAATAAGGGGTGGCGCGGGGATCAAAGTGAAGGCCGTAGGAGGCATTGCCGATGGGTTGAATACAACTCGTCGAATTTATTTGTTGCCGTCCGACTCTATAAGCTTTTGACCGTTTAAACTGTGTATACACAATTAATTTGATTTGACATAGCTGTTTGTGCAAATAGCTGTTATGAAGCAATTTATGTATTGTAAGTGTGGCGAGTGACGTGAGGTGACCTCCGGCAAGGTTGCGTCGACACTTCCCTGTGTATTCTATCGTTATTACGTATGTATTTTATTTTGCGCGATATACAAATTCTACAATTACATTAATATGTTAAATAATATTAAACTTTATAATATAGATTTGATGTATTTGGCTTAATTACCGTCCTCAAGACCTGATCATTAGCCAAAACTGAGCGTAATTAATTCTTCTTCTTATACAAAAGATAAAAATATTTTTTTTTCATTACAAAAGCATTTTAAATATTAAAACAATAATAAATAAGTAACATAATATATCTAGTAGGAAATAATTTCCTCTAACTGAAGGTTGTGATAACGTTATATATATATATATATATATATATATATATATATATATATATATATATATATATATATATATATATATATATATATATATATATATATATGTGTCTGTGTGTGTGTAGTTTGCTAGTCATTTATGGGTGTTTAAGAGTTGATTTATTTTTTTATAACAAAAAAATACACTGATTGGAAAAAATGTATAAAATAATTAATCATTACGCAACTTAAGTTTTTGCGTCGTCAAGATGTTTACTTGAATGTTAATTGTTCAGAAGAACAATTGTGAAGACTGCTGCAGGGGTCGCATGCACCTGCGCTTGCGCTTCTGACATTACCAGATAAGATATGACTATTATTTTGTCACTGCTATCGAACCAATGTCAGTGTGACCTTAATGACACCGAATGACGCGCCGTCACCACGCGTTCGTCGCTCTGACCTTGCGATATTTATTTAATCTTCCATTCGCGAAAACGTTGTTAGCATAATCATTTTTCATACACGTCAATACGTCCCTGCTAAATGTATGAGTTTCGAACAAAATTGCTGATAAATAAATTTTTATTTATATACACGAAAGATAATATAAGGTAAAGCTTTACTCCACTTACAATGCAGTTTGCATCACAGGTTATGTCTGCATTGTGAACATATATGCTGTATTCATCAATTATTTACATTGATTGTAAGAAAATTATTAATTTTTGTAACATTCTACTCTAACATATAAGATAAGCGTTAATATCGGTGAAAAGTTAATGCATTTTTCTTAATAAAAAATATCTTTATTATATAAAAACCTATATTTATACATAGGTTATTACTTGCCAGTTACATGATATGAAAAAATCAATGTAACAATTCTATAAAATTATGTTGTTTGTATTTATATATTCAAGGTTATGTCAGTAGTAAGACAACACGCTGTATGAACGAAATTAAAGCAGAGTTCAAGTTACAATTTGTACCCTACAAAGTAATAAAGACGAATAATACGAGGACGTTTTGCTTACGGTGTAGGCAGAGGGAATGACTTGATGACTCATCGCTCTATTCCCTACTTTCTGCGACTTAAGATCGATTAACTATAGGAATACTTTCTACAGTCTCATAATATACATATTACATAATTTATAATTACATTTGTATTCTTAACATAATTTACTTAAAATATGTTAAATATGAATTTAACAATGATAATAAATACATAAACATACATATAAGGTTTTAATTTACGTATTTTCCCCTAGATTATCCGTCACGATACAGTATTGTCTTGTATAGCATGATTGGTATAAATATGTAACTATTGATTTATTATACATAGTGATTTGTAAATGAGTACATCAGTGATTCCATTCTGCCCTTATGTTTGTTTGTATAATGTACATAAATATTACATTTTATTATATCAATGTATGAGACTATGTCTCATGACTTTTTACAGATGCGAGTTAATCTATCTTTAACTATACAAGAATTTAAGAATATTTCGAAAATTATCTTGAAAAAAAAAATGTAAATCGGTACACTATTTTCATTTTTTTATTATTAGTTAGTAAACAGTTAAAAAGATGCATGCAACAAAGAATTAATTTAAAAACAATATTTAATGTTTACAGGCATTATAATTTTTGTTTTCGTGTTTTTTAACATCGTATGACGCAAAAATTTATGGGCAGACCGGACGAGTAAATATATAAAATTTATGTATATAATTATAAATCCTTGAGTATTGTGCAAAAATCCTTTTATTGTGCATCCGCATTCGATATGGTTATATCATTATTATCTGTACGTAGACATTCATAACCTTACTTTGTTTACATTTATGTATAATAAGTGTAATCAAAGCACTGTGTATATATGTATTTGTAATAAATAAGACCTTCATTAATCGTCGTCATCACCCGGAAATTGCCATATAACTGTAAACGCCGTGTTACAATTTTTCAAAGCAGGAAGTATAAGTCCATGATGGTCAAGGTAAAGTAAAATTATATTTTATCTATATCATCGTATTATATTGCAGATAATGATTCTATATATTTATAAAATGAAATAAAAAACATTCAGTTTAGCAATATTTAAAACTATTTATGTATAATAATAAAGTAACTACCATGTAGACATTTAAATCGCTGAAGTACAAGAACTAAATACAATGTATATAAAAGTAATAACTTACCTAAATCAGGAATAGAACTTGAAGGCTCCTCAAAAGGCGGCGGCTTGTGAATACGGGGTGGCGGTGGTGGTGGTGGTGGTGGTCGCATACATTGGATAACAGAGTGCGTCGGTTGCGGTGGCGGCGCCGGCGCTGGCAATAAGCATGGAGCGCGAAATTCTTTCCCTGGAGGTGCTGGTAGCTCCAACCTTCGAGCACCGCCCATCATCTCCATTTCGAACCCGTGGTCCGATGGTTCACGTTTGGGCGAGAGCTTAGGATAGCACTGCATTTTATGTATAATTTAATGGTTAATAATAAAAGTATCTTGTCCCTAAAAAACTTATTATAAATCTTCACAATCCCAATACTCATACAGCTTTACGATTTTTTATCATATGACTGTCTACATGTGCATCACAGTATCTGTTTACAAGGGCGGCGAAGTATCGCGCGTACAGTGGGTCGGCGCGCACCGCTCCACTCGCGGGATTCGTTCGCTCGCCGCGATCAACTTTCTCTCACTGGCGTGGCGGCGGCCGCGGCCGGACGAAAGTGAATCTGCAGCGGATCCCCGCGCGCCCTTGCCCGCGCCCTCAGGTGTCCTGCACCGCCCGCCCAGCACTCCACTCCAACACCATGTCGCCTGCAATACACCCGACGTCAACTTTAACCTTATGTTCTGACCTCCTCAGTGCAATGCTCTTTAAGTTCCCTATTAAAAATTCTGCTAGTGTTTGCAGCCATTAACTAAAACGTATGTATATGAGTTTCATCGGCCCCTTGCGTATCTAATATATAAATAAATTCCAACAAAGATGATTTTATATAAACTTAATGGTATTATTTATTTTTTGTTATAAATAAAAATTAAGTCAAACCTACATGTAATTATAAGTAGTATACGAATATGTATACGAATATGTATATGAGTTTTTGTAAATAAGACATAATTTTAATGCTGCAATATAAGTAAATAAAGAACATATTTAAAAATATTTCTATTTTTTTTTTCAATAAAACAATTAATGCATTAGTTACCATAAAGTTCCTGCTACCATAGATCCTATCGAAATTCATATTTGCATAGTATTTAAACTCCAAATTTCGTTTAACTTATAAATTACGTAATACAATTTTTCACTTATTGAAGTCAATCATTTTCCTTATGCACAAAATTCAGTTTCTTTCTTTCAAATACGTCCTTTTTCATATGGAACTTAATAAAACAATTTTAAAACAGCTTTAAGCGTAAATATACGCATTTTTAAGACTCACTCTATATGGTACAACCTAAAATTCAAACGACCCATCTTAAAAATAACTAGTTACAAAAGACTTAAGATTTTTGAATTGTGATATATGTAAATGATTATATTTTTGATAAATATATTTATTAGAAAATGTAAATACAAATTGTTACAAACATAATTTTTAAATTTATTTATATTCGTCCTTACTTACTTTATATTGGTCCTTCAGATCAATTTTGTTTGACTTCATATTAAAGGCCAAATTATTAATTAACAATAATATTCTTTTAATATTCTTTTGCTTTACACAGCCTTGACAAAATGTGAGCACTATGCAGCATACATATTATATCAAGCATGTACTACATACTCAGCAAAAAGCCATATGCGTAATTTATTAAATAACCTTCACACAATTCTTCTTCCGTAAAAACGCTAATAGAAAACTTTATTGTCCCCAAAATATATAATTATCGTACATGTAATTAACAAAATTTGATTTCGTACATATTATAAATTAGATCAAACATGTATTACGAAACATGGACATCTTTATAATATAATTTCAATTGTGTAGTCATTTATTAATTATAAATAAATTAGGTAATATTTTCTCTTGTTGCGGAGAAAATCGTGGTGATACGCGATCGATTCCTGATAGTCACTTCGGCACGCTCACTGATAAGACCTGATAACCATCTAACAGATAACAACAATCGAACATCGTGTATCTGGGATGTGCTCAAATCGAAATGAATTATATCTCTAAAAGAAGATAATACACGAAAATTTTATCTACAACTAAAACGTTTGATATGCATTTTATGTGACCCTGAACTCTCATGGATGAGGAATGTATTTCATGTTTCAAAATGCCGAAAGTAGAGTTTTTTAAACCCTTTATAAAATTGTCTACTAAAGAACCTTTGGGCTATAAAATAATAATATATAAAATTGAAATAATAAATACAATAATAAATTGTTGTTGTTATTTATTCATACCTTATTTATAAATAAATGTTTATAAAGGATTTATCAATTTCTTCACTAACATGGAGGATCGGGAGGAATGGTGCGGGAGTCGAGGGAGAGTTAGGCGGTGCAGTGGAGGGCGTTATCGGGTCACTGCCACCGAAGGCTCACGGCCGTCGCTGATGCTTATATTTTGGCGACGGTTTTCAATATAGTCTAGTTGAAGTCTATTAATATTTATATTATTGATTCAATTACTCTTTTTTAAGGAAAGGACTATGAATAAGGACATACTATACAGTGGTATTTTAATTTTTGGATAAGGATTAACTTATTTAATTTTGAATTATTTGATAAATTACAATTTTCTAGTGGTTACCGACTAAAATTTGAAATTTTCTATTGACATTGAATTGTTACTACCCGTATAGAATTAAAATAATATTAATTTTAATAACTTTACTATGTGACACGCTATAATTTAGCAAGTAATAAATTTATGAAAATTTGTATACACATCAAGTGAAACTATGTAGCGCAATAATGTTACTCACAAATTACAAAACAAAAATCAGAAAATATTTCAGCTTTTATTTGAAAATAATATAAATAAATTTTGAATTCCAATTCTACTTTTATCTCTATGACAGAATACAATAAGATCAAAAAATTCCAAGTGAGCACCTATCAAGGTTTATTTTCCAATTTTTCACATGAACAAGGGCGATACGCATTGCGTGTAAGTCATATAGATGCTTAATGTATAGGTTAGTTCGGGAGTGAAAGTCGGTTGTCCCGGGAAGGGCACGAGGACACGCGGCCTGTCGGAGGGTGTCCGACTCCCGATATAGTCCCAGGCCGCATGCGCGACGCATGCAAGCTTATGCATTACGCCGTTGTGACACCGTTTTTATTAAAGATAATTGATATTCCATGAACCATTATTTTTTAAGACTTTTTTAATTAGGCTTAATTTTAAATTACATGCATAGAATCACAAACACTTAATAATGTTATTTGTTTAAATATTATATTTCGATGGTTCATTAAGTACTTACAAGCTTAGTCAGTGAATGTGAATGTGAAATATGAGTTAAAGATGAAAAAAACGATTTATCGGTTATAGATCTTATAGGTCCTTTTGATTTATACATACAGGTGAGCACGCTAATAACTTACGTGACGGCAACTAGTTATGATTGTGACGTATCAAACTTCAAGCTATTGTTAAGAGTTTGTGCTTCATTTGAGAAGTAACTATATTTTAAATTTACACAATACTCTGCAGTATTGTGTATTGACATTTTATGCTATTCAATAATATTTGGAAATTAGAATATCTATAAAATTCGGTGTAAGTGCATCCAATTTCCCCTGGCGTAGCCGACGTCGCGACCTCAGCCGATCAATATGCACTGGCTAGACGTATACTTCTTCCCCTGGATACTGGAAATAAAGAATGCCACTAAAACTCAATTATTTTTTCCAACTATGGATACATTAAATAATTAAATATATGTTTTGTGACACATTTTGTGGCACTAAAAATGTTGTATGACAGTCATTTAAATATTAATCGTAACTAATCTTTATTGATATATATAATGTGAAGTACATATTCATAATAAATCATTATAATAATAAATTAATAATTAAGTGACATTTACATTGTAAACATATATTAAAAATTTATTTTGACAAACTTAGTTATAGAGTATAGTATTTTTTTATAAGATAAGTAACTAGGCAAAGGTTCAATGATTCAAAGAAACCCACGGTTGAGTTCAAAATATAGTTCGCAAATGTTTCGACCCTGTGAGCCTTGAGGACTGCAGTAGTGGAATGCCCTTGCAAGGGTATTTCAATGTCGGACTTCGGTGCCAGTCGTCGCCCTCATACCCCTGCCTCCTGCGCTCTCCGCAACCCATTCCAACATAGTTCTTACAAATGCAACTGAGTAAATAATCAGGCAGCCTACGATCTTATTGTTGAAGTATAAAAGTAATTGTAACAATTACGACATTAAGTTAATGCGTACATCATACTAAGTGTAATACAAATATAATGAATTACTCCTTGCGTACATGTTGTTTTCACTATCCTGTGCTTTTATTTAAAAACAAATGCATAAAGATTTCAAATATACAAAGTAAAAGTCAAGTCATTCAGTGCTTCTGCATGACTATCGATGAAAGTTAATCGCTGACGCAGCTATGAGATAAAATTTCTCATGCATTAGAGATAGTTAAATTGGTACTATTGCATTATAACGTATTTATAAACATTTAGCTTCGCCTTATTTAGAGTTTAATAACTATTCAATTAATATCTGAAGATATTAACTTGAAACATGTCAAATTTATTTGAAATCAAAAAAAATTTGTGACAAATGGTTTAAATACATAAACAGTAACATTTTTTTGTAGTTACCATTTTTTTATTATATCTAAATAAACTACGTGTGTGGCTATTCTTTCTTACATGTTTATTTGGATAACATAATTCATAAATACATTACTAAATATGATTACTTAGATTTATTATGACACTAAAGATTTCATATTCTTTACTTAAAATAAGGAAGGAAATCAAGTTTAAACGAAATATTTTTAGTAATCACTTTATTAGGTCATTCAAAATTATAATTATTGCTTTTTTTAGGATTGTGTTTCTCATGTTTTTTTTTCTTTTTTATATTATTATACATTTAAGATGCAAAAAAAACATTTTACGGGTAATAGGTATATGGCGTAAATACCTTTTATTTGTTACTGATTTTTATGAACTTGAAAAACTTAAATTATATATATATATATATATATATATATATATATATATATATATATATATATATATATATGTGTGTGTGTGTGAGTAAATGTAAAAATATATAAAAAAATAGACATATTTATTTATATATTAGCTTCACGCTTTTATCCCAATTATAATTTCTCCATTTAAGTTAAGAATGTGTTGCTATACAACAGAACAGTAGAAAGCTGAAATTTGGTACGTACTTCCCTTAGAAATCATAGCTGTTGAAGGCTAATATTAATCCCCAAATTCCTATAAAAATAGAAACACCTGTTGTAATACATTACTGTCAACGTAAATCAAATTATATGGAAGAGTCGTTAAGCCCACGCCCAATTTATGGGTGTTAACTAGATAATCAAGTAATATACAGATTATAAGGATTATTTATGATATTTTTCAAACACAGTGTCAACCCTAATTCCTGTTGCAATCGCCCGAATTTTCGGAAGGCGTCTGCACAGGGGTGAGACGGGGAGAGCGACCGAGGCCGCTGTCGTTGACACGGCTCGAGGACGCGATCCCAAGGTCGATTTGCCCAAAACTGCAAGTTTTTTTTTTGTTTAGTACATTAAACGTAAAAATAACTAATACAACTAATATGTGAAACACAAATAATAAGTAGTATTTATTTTATATTATTAAAATAATATATTCCTTGACAAAATAAAAATTTCTAGAGTATCTCATAATAATGATGGAAATAAATTTCTAATATAATTATAAAAAAGGTAGTTAAAAAACTTAATTAGGAATTATTATAAATATCCCATCAATGTTGTACCTTATATTGTGGTGCCAAGTTTGTAGTCTTATAATCTGATCATTTTATTATTCTTTTTTTCATAAATTTATAATGGAAATACAGTTGGCAAGAGAAACTATTGTAAAAATATTTTGACAAATGCGATATTTCCAAACTACTATAAAATGATGACGTGTCAATAAATTCTCTAAGACTACACCTCACCATATAAGAAATGCGCAAAGAGAACATTTTTTAACGAAAAAAAAAGGTGGAATCTTTCTCAATATAAATATTGATTTTGGGTATAAATTTCTATGTTAGCCATATAACTCTAGCCATACGTCTCTGCTCCTGCTTCGCATAACACTCGATATCTGTTTTAGAAAAATATTTTCTTAAATGAAACGAGTGGTGCAAAAAACATAAATAGAGATAGAGATTCATTTTGTTTTTAAAGAATAATAAAATATATTAACACAATGTAATTATTTGCTGACGAACTATTTAATAATATACTGCTATACAATATAAACAATGCTGGTATTGTTTACTAGGTTAAAAGAGGATCGAAGAAATTTTCGTCCTTTTTGACATTTAACAAAAGCAACGTTCAAGAACCTTGACAATGTCACGGGTACCAACTGACCTTAAACAATGTTCATTACACTGTAATATCACCAATTATGAGTAATACGACAAAGATATGTATATTAATATGTAGGTATGTGTGTTTGAACATTTAAAAGAATTCTTCGCAATATTTCTTTCATCAACGTTATAATGAAATTAATTAAAGTTTATTTAGATTTTTTTGTACATAAACTATATTATTAGAATTTTACTTTAATTTAGAGAATTATATCAACAAATATTTTTTTAATGTCCTAATCTTATAATTCTGCGTAGAAAAAGCAATTAACAACCGAATTACGATATATTTAGTTTCAATTAAAGACTATCAACGTACTAAACGTCTTATAAACAAAATATTAAACATTTTATTTAGGAAAATATAAAAAACAACGAGCACCTTTTAATTATACTTTTTGGCTTTCATTATTTGGTATTAAACACAAAATACATAATTATACAAATAAAACATAAATACATAAAAATACATATTTTTTTGTTATAACAAATTTATATCCACGACGCTTAAAATATGGAATTTTATTAAAACAATGACGGAGGCACTCGGAGGTCTATACACTTAGAGTTCAAGGCTTAACTGCCTATAATTTATACGTTATCGTTATCACACGAAGCCACGGCTAGAAAACAATGCCCCACACATTGTTCATTGTGCGTACGCACGTTATAAAGTACAAAAGTTTTTAAGAACATGTATCTTTTAATCTTCTAAAGATTTTTTAAAACAATCTTTGATTATGAGTTTATTTTAATGATAATAATAATGAGTCGTATAACATTTTCAGATCAGAATCAATATTTGAGTTCTAACATAAAGAGTCTCTAAAGTCAATTCTGTGAAATATGACTAGAATCTCTCAACCATGGGTTGTGTGACATGCATAAATATGAAAATGACTTCGATACTGTTGGTTAACATTCCATACATACAACATATTTCAAATCTAAGTTATAATCATTTAAAATCGTCATGTAAAAACAAGCTCTTTTATTTTTTCAAATATTTTTTATGACATGTTCTGATAATGTGTCATGCCTTGCCATTAAACATTTATCCCATATGTATGTACCTACTCTATGACTTAGCCTTTTTTATTAGTAGATATTGTCTTTTTAAAGCTTTTATTTCACTAACCAAAAAAAAACTTAAAAACTATAGACTTTAAAATTACAATATGATGCAGATATGCACTTATTGTTTGAATTCTGCAATCAATTAAATGATATCGACGATGCCAAATTTTGTTTACTGCGATATTTCAGGTCAATAGTAAATTCTAGAATGATGAGAGGTTTGCAGTAGTCTGGTGTTCACGACTAGGCGAATGGGGGTGGAAGGAGGGTTACGGTGCATCGTACGAAAGGGCAACTGCAGATAACGCAGTCAGGAGCCAGACAGTCAACGTCCCGATGCACTCCCGGCCCCTCCCGCGCCGCACTTCCCCCTGCCCACCAGTCCATCGGGAACCCGTATCCGACCGCCACTGCTCTGAATGACGGTTTTTACATTACTCCCGGTCTTAACATTTGTTGATATGTTGCACTAATGAAAACGATTACCGACTCGCATACTTTACAGTCGAGACAACGACACTCGAGATGATGATTCTTAGTTTTTTATTTTTATTTAGTGAGTTGATGAATTACAATCATGGTATCGATTAACATTCTAGTGACCCATCTTGTTTTACAAAGTAACTCCATTCATTGCTTATATTTAAAAAGGTAGAATTGCTATTTGTTCATTTATATATAAATATTTATCTATTATTTTCCAAAGGCATGCAATTTATACGAAAACAATTAGTAAATTCTATAAGGTGAAAGTAATTTACTAATGTTGAAATTATTACCGCCAACTCTATACATCAATTAGCTGTCTTATTAATGTACCCGGCACGCCATCTCTTATTTGACTCGAGAAACTAAAACCAAGGTGATAAAACTTTACCTACATGTAGGTTATCACACAAGATTATTATTTTGGTGAAATAATGTTTTTTATCCATAGATAATTAAATTATCAATAATTTAAATTAAATAATAAAAACATTTACCGAATTTTATTTAATTAATTATGGATGTATTACTAATTAGATAAAATCTCAAAGTCTAGGCCTCCTGGGCTGTAAATAAATCATAAAAAAGACAATTTTTTATACACAAAACTATCTAACATTATTAAGTATAGGTATCGAATTTACTTTTTTAACGGACTTAAAAAAGTGATATCAATTCGACTATTCTTTTTTATGTATGCTTAACTTTTTACTCGGTGAACCAATTTTGATGATTCTTTGATTATACACAACTAACGCTTATGACGTAGGCCCATTTAAATTTAATGAAGATCGGTCTCGTGGTTTGTAAGTTATTTGTATGTTTTATCTCAATTACATTAGGCTGCTTTGTGGGGGGGGGTATGTATGGTTTACGCAAAAACTACTGGACTGATTTAAAATAAATTTTACAGAAATAATTGAAGTTATACAAAAATAATATACCGTTGAATTATTTAACTCATATAGGTTTTTTTTAGCTACACGCTTTTATCCCGCAAAGTAGGGTAGGCAAAAAGTACCTAGAGTTAAGACACTCCGTACTTCGCTTTCCAGCGAAGTCAAGCCATTGCATATTTAGTAGTGGAACTCAACGCCACACTCTGTCTTTACCAGAGCGAGGAATTGAAAATAATTTAAATATAATCATTCCCCTCAAGTGGGGATCGAACCCAAAGCTGGTCGCGTTTACAGTCAGACGCTGTCACACTGCGACACGATCGGCTGATCGGAATAATTTTATATTAATAGTTATACAAGTCCACGACAGCACATAACTATCTTTTATGTGAAGCCTATATAACAATAGTGAGCTAATAATAGTTTTAAATTAGATGCGTTTTGTATTTTTCCATTATAAAATATTTATATCCCTTTCAGTATTTAATATTGATTTACTTTGTCTTTTACACAGAGTTATTTGAATAAATAGTTTAAAAGTTATCATGAAAAGATTGATTACTATACTACAGTCAACGCTACTATTGACTACTATATTATATTCAAGAAAATCAATAATATACAAAATAATCCTTATCTCAGATTTTAAAGAGGATAGTAACTGACTTTGTCTTTTTAAATATACCACGTTTCACGGCTAAACTGCAGAGCCTATTTTTTTTATCATGAGGAAAACACATGAATTTGCATCTGATTGGGGACTCATTCCCTTTATAGATTATGTGAGACTCCAAACGTCGTCCGTATACCCATAAAAACTCACGGTGGTCCTCTTCAATCG
The DNA here is from genome assembly GCA_032432895.1 of Dryadula phaetusa. NCBI lineage: Eukaryota > Metazoa > Arthropoda > Insecta > Lepidoptera > Nymphalidae > Dryadula > Dryadula phaetusa. The sequence continues at coordinate 1,746,250 of JAOYRS010000027.1, forward strand.
CCACTATCTGGGCTGCGGGGACCCCCATCTTCCGTGAGCCCGGCAGCGAATCCCACTGGACACGTCGTGAAGTTAAGAATGGTACGTTACCTTCGACGGCCAGCTCCAAGGAGCTAGTGGGAATGACTTGCGCGCGCCTACACTAGAGACTAAGCGATCAGCTTCACCAAGCTGACCGTGCTGTGGTCTATTACACCACCCGAAGTCTCAGTCTAAGGCGGCGAATGACAAGGTTGGAGGTCTCTCACTCTTTCTGTTACTTCCTTCTCGAGCTCCATTGCCACGCAGAAGGATACGCTCACGTTTCACGTGGACACAATGCACGGCATTCTCCGAGATTCCCTGGCTAGGCACACCTCCAGTGTATGTTGGGCCATCTCCTCGAAGTAGTACCATCGTAATGATAGTAGCAGGCGTCGGACTTCCTCCCAGCAACCTGCCACAAGTACCTCTCGAAGCATCCATGCCACGTAAGGAGTTGCAGAAGGATAGGACGCCCCGATGTCTCACTAATTATGTGCAGAATATCGGATAGACAGATAGTGTTGCCAGCCAAAACTGCCCCACTTCCATTGCGACTATCCGCGCCTCCGCAAAGGTAATATCGTAACCAATGACGTTAATCCGAGGTGCAGTTATTGCTTGTTGAAAGCTGAACCTAAGTAGGTTAACAGTATGAAGGTAGGGAAAGAATATAAGCAACTTTTTGACTTACAAGCAACACAAATTGCCGGCGAAGTCGTGGGCAAAATCTAGTTTCCTCATTCTATTATATAACAATATATAGGCTTTGGAATGACTATAGAGGAAGATCTCAGTTGAGCAGTTCCTGAAGTAAGTCTATTTGAATTTAGAATAAAAATATTAGTTATTAAACAAAGATTTAACAATTGAGGAGTCGATGTCTGCTAAGAAAATGCAACAATATACTTACATATTTAGTAATAAAAATAAAACTCCCGCCGCATTTTTTGTGATCACATCCATATCTTAGAATGATTATATATCTAATACCTAGATAGGTATAATATGTTTAATAACTCAAATTCAATAATTAAAAAAATAGTTATAAATTCTCCCTTGACCAACAACGAATTTATTTTTAAATTTTCATTGCATATTTATATGTTATAGTTAGTCTATTTTTGTTACAATCTTTGTTAAATTTCAAATTTTATAAAAAATTAAATAAATTAAATAAGTTTCATTATAAAATTACGAAATATTTAATAACATCAGCCATATAAATCTAAGAGCATGTATCGCTTTTATATTAAAAAAATACGCTTTCAAACAGTTTTACTTCACAGTACTCATGTTTTTCTTTACAGACAACATCTTGTCTTCAAATAACTACAAATCAAAATGAAAGAGAACCAGTCAAATTGCTGGACATAAAAAATAATACGAATGCAAGACTAATTTGAAATACTTTTTATTTAATGTGAGATTACATGAAGTTATAAAGTTAATTCGACTGCGCATTGTGGCATGTTAATAAAATGTTTTATGAAACATTTTTTAAAATTCAAAGTTGTTTTCATAGTCAAGCCGAAAATTAAGTTAGACAGTTAAATTCAAAATATGCCTGTCTAATGTTAAGTCTTGCGGATGCGACATGTGGAAGGTCACAAGTAACATCTCGCTCTAGTTTCAAGCTTCAAGTATTTATCTAAAAATGCCGGCATCGGATTCTTGTTAAACCTATCAAAAAGAAACCCCGATCAGTCACCAAATGAAACGGTGAAAATGGAGCTAAATCCTACACGCTTCGAGGGACCGAGACAGGCCCTAGACTGAAATTCCCAAAAAAAGAGAAAACGTTGTTATCCTATATGAAAAACTATGCCCTGGCTAGAAAACTCGTACGTAAACTTATCGCTTTATCTTTATTATATATATATATATATATATATATATATATATATATATATATATATATATAACTCCACTTTAAGTAACAAAATAACTTTAAACATATTTTAACATAAATTCATTTTCACATAAATTTAGCTATTTATTAATTTCATTACATTGTAATTGTTTTCATTACATTGTATAATTTATATAACATATATAAATAAAATACTACCAGAAGTCGAACATAGACTCTCAATAATTATTTTAAATAATTGAAGGTAAAAATCAACTGTATCAAAAACTAATTCCTTAATTTATTACAACTAAATAAATATAACACGAAAAGCTTGCCACCCATATATACGAAAACATATGAAAAAGTAATTACGTCTATTTCTGTCAATTTGTCAAAGATATTAAATACAAGGTACAAATTCTACTACCATGCCTGTGGTTCTACATATTCTACATATTACGTGGCAAATATTGATATGTATGTATGCTATGTATATAAATATTTTTTTAATAATATCGAAATTGGTAAATACGTTTCTTCTTTTTTTAACTTTACAAACAAATAACAACCACAAGAATAAATAGAGTAATGGCATCAGAGGAGAACTGATCGACATTTTTATTGTTATGTAAAAGTATAGTCTTCTCTAAATTATTGTGCTTTTCGTTTTATGAACGTGTAAGTTGCTCAGTTGAATAAATATAAATGTTCACAATCTCAGTTGAGAACAGATACTTTTTAAGCGGTGAGCGTAGAAAACCAATCCAAATCATATTCTTTCCAGCTACAGCTCACCTTTATAAATATAATACAAAAATACACGGAACTCAATCTTAAGTACACCAAACAATAAATTAGGATTAAGAATATCTTTTGACTGACAAAAGACACAATTAGACAAGGCAGGTCGCCTTGTCTAATTGTGTCAGCGAAAGCTTTATTAGTTATATATATTCTGTATATTTTAGTCAATAATGTCTCAATGGCAACGTCTGACTGTCAATCAGCGCGATTGGGGTGGGTTCTCGAACTCACTCGAGGAAATTTTAAAATTATTTCCATTTCCCCGCCCTGGTAAAAAAAGAACGGCGTTGAGTTCCGCCACTCAATAATGTCTCGAGTTCGGGCGGCGCTTAGCGATATCTAAAAAAATACATATATAGCACTGTTTTATATGTCAACTAATATAATGTTATATACAAAGTAAACAGAAATTAGAATGTAAACGAAACAATTATGTAAAACGTGTTAGCGGAGCCCGGGAGAGGCTGCGCGTGTCAAGGCCGCGTCCCCGACCGTGACCGCGAGCGCCACCAGCCCCCGCGCACCTTCGCCCGCTAATCGCTCGTTATTGACATTGCTTGGTACATTATCTACATACATCTGAATGCTTTATTTAAGCTTAATTGGTTATTTTTTTTAAATTTTTGTATTACGTTAAAAATAGTTGTATACGTTTTGTTGCACGCCACATTTTTGTCTATATGAAATAGATTCAATAGTTATATGATTTTTTTAAACATAAAAAGCAGTTGATGTTCATGTGTCAATTTTGGGCTAGAAGCCGAAAACAGACTCTCTACTTTACTCTTCATCTCTCTATCTATTTTGGCTTTTTATCCCACTTAGGGTAGAAAGTAGTACGGAGTAAAGAAAGTACATAGTGTCAAGACACTATGTACTTTCTTTCTACCTTATTGTTGCTTATTTTAATAATTACAAACCTATTAAATTTTGAATTGATTGTACGTTTAAAAAATCAGTACTTCGAGTATAGCCATATAATGCTAATTTAAATCATTTAGATTTATATACATATAAGTTGAACTTTTTATTTACCATAAACATATTTTTTTAATTCACTGATGAAATTTTCTAATAAAGTAATAACATATTACTAAATAAAACCATTTTCCTTCTGCAAACAACATTCAAGCCACCCACAGAATAATAAAAGAAAATAAAGAACGAGATGTTTAATTTTTTTTGCGATGAATCAGATATTAAAGTAAATAATAATTGTTTCTTTCTTTTCATATATTTTCATATTTATTAGATTTTTTTATTAAATCAAGATCCGTCTATCGGTATGAAGAGTAGAAAAATATAAGTACAGCAGAGTGATCTCATAATGTAATCTAACGTGGTAACAAACAATTGGCTACAGAATAGATCGACAAACAATAGACAGTTCGCAAGTAAAGGCGGTACCAATATGCCAGGATCTATATTACGGGATTCAGTTCAATAACGTCAACGCCTACGCTAAGATACACGTGCCGTGTTGTTCGGTCAACACGGTGAAGGTCACACATCCCAATTTGTACCAAAGCAACTCGCCCTGAAATACGAACCTAGGTCGCCGAACTCAATGAAAATCTTCCAGGGTACCCGACCTTGACCTTTTATCGCGCAAGCGCCGTTTCCTTTGGTTCCCTGACCTTGTTACCAAAGAATAGGCCTATACACCGCCTGCTATCCTATTTAGTGTGTAAACTAAAGAAAGTACTCTTAAGTATACGTATAATAAGCTCCTAAAATATAAGCAAATTATGTTACTAAAACGATAAACAGATGAAGTATAACAGAATAATATATATATTGATGTTTTGTAAATTAATTTGCGCATCTGCTTTTTATTCTGAAATTAGTTATACAACTAAAACTTAATGTATTATATTAATATTTTTGGAATCCAAAATTTTATGTTAATTCATTAACTAATAAACTACCACTTGCAGCATTTTCTATTTTTATCTTTCGCCGGGTACCTTTGATTGTTTAATTCTTTATAGAATACTTTCAGATTACTGTTTCTAATAAAGTAGGTGTAATTATTATTTTCGCCGGAGGACGGCACATGACCGCCGCCTTCCGCCCTGATAGGCCAGATGGCGGTGAGATTGGGGAAGCTGATCGCCTAGTCCCCTGGTCCGAGTTGGTGTGCGCATGTCGCTGCCGCGCACTATTCTGAGCAGGCCGTCGAGGGTGACCCACCCTTGACTCTACGATGTGCCTTACAGGCTTCTACCGCCGGGCTCGCGGAGGATTGGGGTTCCCGTAGTACAGTTAGTGGCGGTCGGAGAAGAACACCGTGAGGTTTAAGTGGGTATACGTCGGATGATTGGAGTCACACGAGTCCCCAATCGAGCGGGTATGAAAAAAATACGGGCGGGCGGGCTCACGATGAAAAAAATATTTGAATTAAATTAATATTTGAATTAAATTGCAAAGTGCCTGTCAGCTCAACACACAATTGCGCAAGTGAATAGTCTGCCTATCACGAAGTTCTTATGTCTTTATGTCTATTCTTATGTCACATAGCTTACTTGTTTCTTATAATTAACTATACCATATCATTCATTTGTTTAAAAATATACATAAACTGGCACTTTGTTACTTCATTCGCTTGGACTTTACGATTCTTTCCACTTACCAACTCATGTCATCGAAAGTTATGCTAAAAATATTGCTATCATCGCCACGTAAAGAGATCCTAATGTAAAATCTTTCCGTTTCTTATATTTCGCCCAGTTTCGAGAGAATTAATATGAATTAATGCTACAACAATTACCATATTCCTAGTCATAATTTATTTTTTATGTTTTATTTTTAGCTTTACGCCTTTCCGCCGAATTCGAGATATTGCGTGATGAGTGGCGGAATTCAACGCCGTCTTACCAGAGCGAGGAAGTGAAAATAATTTATATATAATCGATCCCCCGAGTGGTAATTAAAGTCACAGCCGATAGGGTTTACAGTCAAGTGTTGTAATACTGCGCCACAACCGACCTCACAAAAAATTGTATATAGCACTATATCGTTAGTATTCATTGTGTTGGAAATTGTATAGATATACTGTTTTTACTTTCTCAATATAGAACAGAATAAATGTTTTCAAAATGTATGCAAAAGTCTTAAAGCGCCAAGCAATTTCTCAAAGAGAAAGAAAGAGTAACACTCGAGAATCTATGATATAGAAAGAACGTCAACCCGTGACATGACGGCTAGTAATTACATATATTTCTGTAGATGATACTATACTATATATACACTTATATATGTACACATACATATAAAATACATAGACGTGTATTAATATATTACATATATACTATATTTTTCTCTTTATTAAAGGATTTGTCACAAATAAGTGATATGTCGTCCCATTATAACTTTCATAAATACAACATATACACTTTACAACTTATTCACTGTGACATTTAGATAAATGATGTACTCATTTGCATAACTATAATATATTTTATATAAGTAAATACGCACAAATATTACACATATACATATATTGTTTTCTACATAAAAAAAGAAATAAAAAAACAAAAACAGAATACAAGTCACATTAGATAACCTAAAATTATCTTTTATCTTATCCTAACTTCACTAGTTTATACAAACTAATAGCAGAACGAATTAGGATATTACTATTGAAGACACCGGTATTCATGTCGCCATCAACAAATATAAGTTTGTTTAAATTTACATTTCCCATATAGTCCATCAACATATGGTATACGTATTCTCTTTTTCCACATACTACACATTCTGGAGATGTTTTTTTTATTATATAAATAGTTAAGTGGATAATGGACCAGAACGAATCCCAAGAGTACATCTATTAAAATTGAATAACTCGAAACAAGGAAACCGAAAAGGCTGAGGACAAAACATTCTGTATCAAATTCCTTTATCCTGAGATGTTTTTTGAAAATGTGACAACACATTATGTCTTTTAAAATCAGCAAATCACTGAAAACTGGCAGTATGCTTAAAGCTGTCCGTTGAAAGCTGCCTCACTTGCGATCTGTCTATCAACCAGTTCATTACCTGGAATTCCTACAAGAGAAGGAACCCACTGAAATATTTTTTTTTATATAATTGTACCAAAACAACTTTCAATATATTGTAAGCTATCGGACCTCCTTGAAAATTCGAGGGGCACCGAGCTACGTGTTGAAGTGCACTTCTAGCATCTATCTTTTACTTCTATCATATAAAAGTGCATAAGTTATAGTAAACAACTAGATGGAAATACTGATTGCAATCTTTAATTTAATATTAGTTACTTTTTGTAGACCAAAAATAGCTGCTCCTGTACCATTATTTCTTTTTGGCCCATCAGTATAAATTTTATAATACTCATTGTATTTGGTATTTATATTCATTTATATTTCATTTCCAAGCATTTATATTTGATGTACATAAGTTCCATATCTTTTATAGACTCATTGACGCTCTCGATGATGTAGAATATAGTATTTCTAAATTTACATTTTGCACCTACATATTAAGGCTAAACATTTCTAATCTTTTAAAAGAATGTACAGGTACTGTTTTAAAAAGATTATAAATATTTCCTAATAGAGGCTTTTTCTTTACATTGTAAAAAAAGCTCGTTTTCCATAACATGCAGTGGAGTTATTTTAATGAAACCACTAATAATACGCATACATTGATTTTGGATTTTATCAAATTTGTGATCATACAAAAAACACGCATAGTCCAAACGATTCCGTATCCCGGCCCCAGCCTTTACCTGTCAGAATTTTAAATATATTTAAACATTTTTCTGTTTTATGCAAAATTTCACTAATACTAAAATTGACTAGCATTTTAGGTTTAAAATTGAAATATCCACGTTATTGTACGCACTCACAATATCCACAAAACATCCTAAAGTAATTTTATTATTTCCAAAACCTAGTTGTATCTGTGAAACCAAGCTATTCAAACTGTCCAGACAAGAATGAGCTTTTCTGAATCATACAGTATCACTGGAAAAACAATTTGAATTCTCAAAAAACCATTAAATGAAGTGATTTTCTAACATTGTATGGAAGATTTTGCACGAAGATGAGAAAAGAGTACGTCTTACGTCTGAAGAAATTTGAGACACACCACTAGGCCGGTACAGGTAAAATGGAAGTCTTCCTCCTCTAAACAGGAACACGTCCAGAAATAAAAATCATTTTATAAATATTTATCAAAATCTCTTATCATCTTTTCGGGTTTAGTATTTCCAATGATCTCAAACACGTGTTTAAAAATTTTATTTATTAAACACTGCTGCATTTCCAAGTTTTATTTATAATTTATTTTAAACCGTGTTTAATAAGTACAATTCAATAAATATTTCTGATATTACAATAATAACCACTACCACTCGTTGACATCAAAACTTGCACCCCAAATTATACCGCCTTTTAACACTATTAAGATGTTATTTTCATATATATTATAGTTTACTCATCTATTATTTTTACATCAAATGTAGTTTTAATAAAGCCACCACCATAACACGCATTGCAGAATTCTGCAACCGATCTGATTTGAAATGAATCTGTATTAGCCGCACTGTTAAAAAATACACAACTATGTACCACTTCATTCACTTGTTCTAAAATCTTTCTATCTACCCTAATATTACATTCCTTTCTTTCTTCGTCTCTCTCAAATATCAGAATCTTAGTCTTACTCGTATTCAGGTTTAGACCGTCACTTTCACACCCATCTTTCATAATGGTGACCAAACTCTGCAACTCGCATTCTGTTGATGCAATTAGCATACAAAATCATCAACATCCTCCTCCTATGTTACTTTCTTGCACTCCTTGGAGACAGCTATCGAAATATAAATTGAACAGCCAAGTTGACATGGAGCAGCCCTGTTTGACACCCGAGCGAATACCAAACTGAGGCGACATGCCAATTCCTACTCGTATACGGACTGAGTGATATAAATAAAGAGATTTTACAGCCTGTTGCAGGCTATAAAATCTCTTTATCCATTCACATTATACCGGGCAGTATCTCCCATAATTTCTTTATTCAAATTCCTTGTCAAATTCCTTTTCTAAATCCACAAAAGCACAGAAAATTTTCCAGATAACCTGATAGCCCTATAGCTTGAACAGTCTATCTGTGAACCTTTGCCTTTATACAAATGCACGATGACTGCGCATCGCCAATTATCCGGGACCTCATCTGTTTTCCACCAAAAATTGCAAAGAAAAAAGAACCATTTCTGCAGTAACTCCATTTATTTTTGTGACTCAATTTCTTTTGCCTTGTTTCAGTGCGAAAAAATTGCTTAAGCTGTTCAGAAATTGTTAGTTTGCATTAAAGCTTAGGAATAAATATTTAATTTAGCTGATAGCGTAATTTTTTGATTAACATATAATATTTTACACTTTTAGAAGATTACTTATATCATACAAAGCTTTTTTTATATACGTATAATCATTTTTGATACGTTCTTGACAATTTTACTTACGATACCTCAAATAAAATGATCAATTTAAAACAATTTAGAGTTATAATAGCTTTATCTCGACTCTAGTTTCGCACTTACAATCCATAAATGCAAGAAGATATTCGAACGACAAGTTATTTTAGTTATTTTATAATAAAATTGTAAAATTACTTTTTCCATATACTGAAAATATTTATAAATTAACACCCCTTGTGTTTCTCAATTGATGGTTGTGAGTTTAATTCCCACTCGAGGCAGTGATTATATTTTAATTATTTTCATTTCCCCTCTCTGGCTCATAATACTTCTGTTTTTGTCTACAAAGTTTTACCACTTAACACTCAATGTCTTGAATTTGGGTGAAAAGTAGAGAACGGAGTGGAACCTAACACTAGGTTCTCTCTGTCTATCTTGTTATGCGGGATAAAACGTGAAGCTACAATAAAGTGCACATATTTAGATTTTTTCTAAAAAAAATACTTAGTAAGCTTGGGAAGAAATTTGGCGGTAATTGACGTAATTCGGCGGCGTCGGTATTTTTTACAGGAACAGGCTTTTATTTTTTCTACAGAACTATATTAAAATATTAGGTTGAAATAATCGTCGACGCATTGAAATATCGATGCGTCATGCACCTAAGATCTAGGACTCTTAGCTATTACCATTCAAAGAATGACTCTTATCTTTTTGTAGTTTGATTTTTTCGGTTTTTACATATCAAAATTTACTCTATCTATGTGAATAAACCATTAATTAATAGAGTGCAATAATTACGGACTAGATAGGTTTGATTTTTTGCATAGTAATAGACAAGAGCCTGAAGCATCAAATACAATACTTTTATGTTGATCTATATTTGTTTGTTTTTTATTTTATGACTTTTATTTATGACTTTTAGGCGTGTCATAGATCACAATTAAATACGCCAATGTCACGTAGAAAAATAAAACGCCGACATTGACAAATTATGACGATTACCCGCAAATTCTTCCAATCTCACTAGGTAAGACAAAACATTAAAAAGAATGTATATTAAACAAGAAGATATAGACTGTATTCAGATCAATGTTCTTACAAAAGATTATTAATAATATTTAAGTTAAATACTTTAAAAATATAGGTTTTAAAAGAAGCCTTGAAGAAGTCTTGCACCATGTCACGCATCACGTGCTTAAAAATTTGTCAACAACCGCGTCAGTGGGACCTTAGTCTTACATGAGCATGGGTAAGGCACTTTGTGGATTCAAGAGTGGTGGGTCACCTTCAATGGCCTGTTTAGAGTAGCATGCGAGAGTGACCTGCGCACGCTTATCCAGGCCAGGGAACTAGGCAATAAACTTCTCAAGGTTGATCGCTTAGCGATCTGGTCTCCTGTGGTGGATAGTGATTTATGGCACTCCGGTTCTGTCTTCTCAAACACCAGTGACTAGCTAAAGAATTAGATCCACGACGTTTTAAAAGTTTATTAAAAGGTTTATTAGTAGAGTGGGACACGACGCTGCATCGATTATCGTAAGTGAGGCTTGTTTAACCTTTAAATATTATAAAAAAATGAATTTGCGGCCAAATTGTATGTCAATCATTATAAAAAAATGATTGACATACAATTTGGCCGCAAAATGCCTAATGTGATTTTCTAATATTTTTTTATATTTATTTTTACAAATATTCAAATATTGATATTTAAAAGGTTGCTATTGTCAAATGAAAAAGTAAACGAAATTTTGGTTTATTATTCAGCAGCAAATTACTAATTGATCTCCGGTAAAAATAATGGTAATGCAACTCTTTAATCAAATCGACAGTTCACGGTACTTGGCAAGGTTCTGAAATAGAATTGAGAAGGTTAAGGACCTAATATCAAATATTTAAAAATGCTTTTAATCGAAATTCAATACAAATTTAGCGATCGACAATAGGTATGTTTATAACAAAGGTAAAAATTTTGTATAGAATCTGGGTTTTTGGTATTATTATACTTTATCAGGGTGAAGTCTCACGTCTCTCTAAGACGTCGTTCTAAATTTTCACCATTGTTAGAAATTACCTGTTAGTTGATAGAATCAATCACACCTATATTTAATCATTACTATGTAAATACAATCATTTCCCTTAATAGAATATAAAATCTAAACCATGATATCATAGTCAAAAAGTTTTGTGTGATGGCAGTTAAGATATTTATTTTATAACTGTTTATTGTTTCTTGATACCAAGAGTAAATAATTATTAACACCTCTAAATTGTACTCATTTATTTTACGTGCAACACTTACATTTAACCGTTTTTTTTGTTTTTTCATATAAATACATAAATATCTACAATGACATAAATTTTTTATACCATAGATATTTTTATGATTTAGTGCGTCATTTTAAGTAGGTAAAAGTATTCGGTAGAACGTAGGTGGACGAGCGCAGGCCGCTGCAGGGGAAGCGAGCATTAACCCTTCCTGCAGTTCATTCGCCGTCTGGCCTCACCCCTGCAGTCCACCCACGCTCGCCCCTTGCCGACTCGACTGTACCATGCTATATAGCAACCTATCACTTAACATAGCTAGCACTACCCGAATGTTTAACACTATATTCGCAGTCTATAAAAATGAAGCAAAATAAGCGTGAGAAATCATCGAACGGCATCGTACCACAATGGAACGACGTGCAGCGTTTGACTGAAAAAGAAGATTTGTTATGAGTTAAATCCCACTCAGACAAATAATTATATTTAAATATTCTTGTTACATCTGATTAGACAAAGCACGGTGTTGAATTTCGTCACTCAACAAGCAATGTTTCGAGTTCGGATGAAAGTGGAGAACATAGTGTCTTGACTCTATATGATCTTTGACTATCACGGCGCTGTTTAAGAAAAAATATTATAAATTATAAATAATTATAACTTTACATAAAAATTATTATTCTTATCTTAAAATATTACTTAACCACGCAGTGAAATTAAAATATGTGTTGTTTTCTATCCAAAATACATGTAGTTTTATAGAAGTTATGATATCATGTCTCTTATTTAGTTTATAATAAGTAAAACATGTATGTGAAATGTAAATTACATATAACAAAAATTGATAAAACCAAAACACTGTAAATTTTTAAAATTTTATGTAATGATGACATCAACCATAACGTTTTATTACCAATATATAAACAAGTATACTGAACTATTTTAATGTTATTCCTTGCACATACCTTTTTCCGCGGTCGATATATCCTTTCGTGAAATTGCGCTCGTTGCGCTGATGAAGGAATGAAAGGCTTTGTTAATATTAGAGTCTTGATTGTTTTTTTATAATTATGAGAATTTATAGCTATTCTACGTCCACTTTTTATAGAAATTTATTCCAATATGTTATTTGCTAATCACAGCAATATACATAGTTCTAGTCTACTATACTATCAAGTATGAGACACTTAAGTATCATACGAAATTAAGACATAAAAAATAGACAAAATATTAAAAAAGGATGTAGGTCATATAAACAAGTTAAAATATATTAGAATACACCTATGTTAAATAGATACTCAACGATACGTCTAACAGAACGTGACAGCCATAATAAGTTCATTTTGAAGGAAAGTTCAAATTACAAAATATTATCGTTTTATTCAGTCAAAAGATAAAAACACAAGCAAAAACAAATATTAATTATATCATTACAAAGAAATTAATAAATTACTTTTTCTTGTTTTTTTTAACGCAAATAAAAATAATTAAAATACGTACTAAGAATATGATACTATTTAATCTTTTCCCTTTTTAAATTATTTTTTTATTTTCACGTTTCTCTCTCAAAAAAAACGTGGTAGACAGAGGGGGACATTTTGCTCATTTTTAGACATTAGACTCAATTAGTAACAATTCGGCTCAATAACGTGAAAAACTACAAGTACAACTACTACATTATCTTTTCTTGAACTCAAGAAACATTTATTGACTCAAGGGCTACCCATAACCATTGCAAAAACATCTAGATTTAGTCTCAGTTCGTAACAATAACTCCATCTCTTTTATCTCTACTAACATTAGTTAAACAAAAAGTCATCAGGTGCTCTAATATTATTAATCAACTTCAATGAATAGAAATTGAAGTGTATAGAACCATCGCGGCGCTATTGGTTGTAAGTTCGATTCTTATTTTACATAAAGATTTTATTTGAATTATTTTCATTTCGTCGACCTAATAAAACAAAGCGCAGCGTTAGCATATGCCGCACGCAAAATAAATGGTAAACGCAGTGTCTTGACTTATGTTTATTAATCATAAAGAGTGAATATAGATGTCTACATAATATTAAATTTTAAAAAATCTATACTTTTAATATCAAACGACAAATTAAAATGCTATCTATGCTAGGGTATGATAACTCAATCTCAATTTCGGACTGTCATTGTTGAGATCCAAAAACATTTTTCGGACATGATAATTACTGAAAAGTGATGGAAAAAAACATTTATAAAAGAGCGTTGGCAAACATTGTCTCCAACCGCTTATTTACATATTATATGGCGATAACATATTGATATTATGGCACAGATGATTAATGTGTAAAAAATTTTTTATAATTATTAATTTCAACTTTGCGAAATCCAAGGATATTACGATACTATTCTTAAAATAAATATCAAAAAACATTAATATGTTTTATAATTATATATTTAGAAGAAAGTTATCTATGGTTATCCATAGACAAGACCCGACAGACTTTTTTACTTAATAATTTTCAATTCTTAACTTTTAGTCTTTTAGTTTAAAATTATTAACAAATAAGTATTTGTGTTTCATTTTGTACAAAATAAAAATTTATTAATTTTAGTCATCGTGTATAATCAATATTTCGTTTGCCATGTACATTACCTCTAATTTTCTAAGCAATTTTGAGTTGAATATTAAAAAAAATAAAATTATTTAGAAATTGTTTTACTATTTTAAGTTCACTAAGTAATTCTGAAATCTTTGTAGGCCACTTTTTCAAAACAATGTGAATATAATTTCGTTACTATTCATTATGTTTCGAGTATTATACGTAAAATATACTGTAGCTTAAAATTTAATTACTTTCTTTTATTTTCACTAATAACATTTAAAATAAAAGAGAACAATATAACTAACCATAAACTTTTTAAAAAAATATAGAGTTTTCCCTTTTCTATCTACATACTGTTACGTACGACTTACGTATTTTATTTGAGCATACCATACTATAATCTGTGCAGATCGAGACTGACAGACAGGTCGGTCAACACAGCTAATTTATGAGATTTTCGTAGTCCTAATTGTATATGTTTGTACTCAAGATTATATAAATTATGCCGAAAAATAAAGGAAAAGGTGGTAAAAATAGAAGGAGGGGAAAGAACGAAAATGAAACAGAAAAACGTGAGTTAGTCTTTAAGGAAGACGGACAGGAGTACGCCCAAGTCACAAAGATGCTCGGTAATGGCCGCTTAGAGGCCATGTGCTTTGATGGCATAAAACGTCTTTGCCACATCAGAGGGAAATTAAGAAAAAAAGTCTGGATAAATCAAGGAGATATCATACTCATTGGTTTAAGAGATTATCAAGATGCCAAAGCTGACGTCATCTTAAAATATACTCCTGACGAAGCAAGGAATCTGAAGACCTACGGAGAATTCCCTGAAACCGTGCGTATTAATGAGACTGTAGTATATTCAGTTGATGGCTTGGATGAAGATATAGAATTTGGTGATGAAGTTAGTTCAGAAGATGAAGCAGACGCTGTTGATGCTATATAAATATTTTTTACATATTTTTACCATCTACAGTAAGTCAGTGTAAATTTATTTTCCGTTATAAATAAATTACCTTGTGTGTTTGTAATTTGTTCTTTAAATTACAAGTAGCTGTATACAATAGTGTCTAGATTTTATAGACCAGTATTGTGCTAAATTCAAACATGTTTAAAGTAATACAATTATTTATTTAACAAAATGTATAAAAATATCTCTACATTTATAGCAAAATTGAAACAAATTCTCATATAACATTCCTTGAGCCATAAGTTCATCCATGTCAAAAGTGTAAAATTGTAAGGAATGTACATAATTAAATAACTAAACCTAAACAGTTGTTATTTCTTTTGACTTTTAACTATTATCAATTTACTTATACTACAATTTACTAAATATATGCAAGTACAGCTTATGTTAATATGTAATTGACATGCAAGCTATAAGTATATTGAATTAATTATTATTTAAATCAGCTGAAAGAAGTTTAATTTGATTAATTTTCTTAAGATAGTATAATATAACATAAGAGCCTATAAAGTAGAATAAACTTTAATACTGATGACATTTATACCTATATTTTAGTAAATAAACATAATACATCACTGAGAGCTGTGCTGTTCAATACAAAGAAAAGAGGTGTTGAATATTTCACTTTGTTTATTATTTCATTTTTTTAGTAATTTTTTTTTAAATAAATATGAATCAGTAAGAAAAGTGTATTCTAATATTGTGTTAAATTGTAAAATGTGTTGTGTATAACAGTATAATAATAATTATTATTCAATAGGAATTTTTCGTACATCAAATGAAACTTTTATAATGATTAATTTAAAGCTGCATGCATACATAAATCAACAAAGTAGGTATTTTACAATTATTATCAGTGTTATATTTCACATTTTAGGCAAATTTAAGACAATAATAGATAGATACCTTACTTTTATCTGTATACTACAAAGAAGAATATTAATTTTTATGGTTGATTTCATAGTATTGTGACATATCAATCAGTAACTTCCTTCTTTCGGAGACAATGCATGTTTTATAGCAAAATATTAATATCTCACTTCATTTATTTAACCAGACCAAGGAAATAAAAACATTTCATTAAATGTAAAATGGACCCGGATATTCAGATATTTCTCTACACCTCGAAGATGCTGTAGTATTGTGTAGTATAAATATATTGACAGTATAAAGCAATGGTAAGTATAGAATGCTTGTAGATGTTAACCTCCAGAGATAATGGAACGATTTTGGACTGGGGCTTAATATAAAATATAATTGGATGATTGGTTTAATATCAAAAAAAATTGAGAAATAAAAAAAATAATCCAGCAAAAGTATTTTAATGTGCATTTTTGCTGATACAAAGAACAAATATTAATAACATTTCTTGTAAATGAAGAGATTAAGAAGTAAGACTAAAAAAATATATACAGCATTTTGACAATAGTGTTTCAGTGTGGTGGCCTTATCATTGACATATGAATATTAAAAAATCTCAACATAAATGGAAACTCAACTAAATTACACACTAACATACATCGGAATTCGATTGCTTCTATCGGCCTTTTTCGTTAAGATGTGAAAATTATATATGTGAAAGTGTGATTGTTTTTCTTTTACTTTGCAACTAAGCAATGTTATGTTATAATTTTTTGACTATCTTTTCTCCTTTTCCTTTCTTTAACAGAGTAAAAGATCTATGAAATTAAACTCCTCTGGAATATGCATTGATTGGTGCTTTTGGTTTTAAGTCATTAAATGTTAATGTAAGCGTAAGTTTTCCCGAATTTTACTAATGATATTTTTACTCTAAATGGTGCTGCAAATCGAGAAGCTATTTAAGTGAGAAGGTAAAGATTGATGTAAGTTCCTTTCAATCACGGGAAACCACTTTTTATTATATTATATTCTCTACCTAGGTAAGCCAAAAAGTTAAATTACATTAAAATCTTCTATTATTGCGCCTTTTATACACTGTAATTAAATAATTCTTTCAAATACATAATTATATGAATTTAACATTTACAATATACATTTACGGTTGTTATACGCTTAATTACAGCTATAAATTAGACGACTATACCACGAATTAACCCCGCCCGAAATTACCGCCGCCGGGTTACATACAAGAGAAAGGCAAGTGGAACGAAGTATCCGCGTGGATGCTTCATAATAAAGTTAATTACAGGTCCCGGAGGCTGTCTATTGGTACAAAAGTCCAAGTCCCGACATTTGCGGACCGTCCAGATATCCTAGATATAGCCATCTTTCAGGGCGTCTACCTTAGAATTCGCTCTATAGAAGTGTTAGCAGAACTAGATTCGGATCACCAAACGGTTCAACTGCAACTTGGGCCCGATTGCCCACAGTCATTACCAAAAACTACTGTAACAGATTGGAAAACGTTCGCGTCGCATCTTCGCGACTCCAATACGGAAAATGAACCGATACCGGATAGTTTTGACTCGTCGTCAACAGCCGAAACGGCCATTTCAAATCTTACCTCGCGATTAGGTGAAACCCTCGACAAATGCTCAAGGGAAATCGAAGCGCGCCCCGACGGACGCTTCGCGATCCCTCGCGATCTGAAAATATGATAACGCGAAAAAACGCCGCAAATAGGGCCCACGACGCATACCCAACCCCAGAAAATCGCAAAAACCTCTGGAAACTCCAAAGACTGGTTCGAGCCCGGTTCGCGGAACTACGAGAGGAGAACTGGGACCACCGTTTAGCAACGGTCTCGCCATCGCACCTAGCGTGCTGGTCGCTGGCCAAGACCTTCAAAAATAAGTCAATCGCCGAAATGCCCCCCCTTAAACGTCCGGACGGAACGATAGCCTCGGACGACTTAGCAAAGGCCGAATGCTTAGCAGACAATATCGAATCTCAATGCTCCCCCTCCGATCAACCGTGTGATCCAGATCACGTCGCCGCGGTGGACACACAGGTTGAAACGTGGGCGCCGTTACCACCAGTAGGAGAACCCGTCACACCGACCTCAGTCGAAGAGGTCAAATCAATAATCAAAGGCCTTAAGCCTAGAAAAGCTCCAGGATCTGATCGCGTCACAAACAAGATCCTTAAAATCCTGCCCGTTCAGATAATTTCGCTGCTCGTAGCAATCTTCAACACTCTTCTGAAAGAGTGTTCGTTTCCTGACCAATGGAAAGAAGCCATTGTCATGGGTATCCGTAAGCCGGGACAACCGGAACCCAGCCCCACCAGTTATCGCCCGATCAGCCTTTTAAGCACCATGGGCAAAATCTATGGGCGTATTATACTTACGCGTCTCCAGGCCGTCGTCGAGGCCAAAAACATCATTCCTCCAGAGCAGTTTGGCTTTCGAGCCCAGCACTCAAGCGTCCATCAAGTGCACCGCCTCACGGAGAACTTGTTGTACAAATCGAAATGGATGTCATCAGCGGCCTTATTTCTAGACGTGTCCAAGGCCTTCGACAAGGTCTGGCAAAATGGCCTAATCCATAAGTTACTTCAGGCACAGCTTCCGGACAAGCTAGTGCACATCCTACGAGATTATCTCACTAACCCCTCATTCCGTTACCGGGTCGAAGGTACCCTTTCAACTAAACGTCCTATTAGAGCGGGAGTCCCTCAAGGCTCCATCCTGTCTCCGCTTCTGTACACGTTGTACACTCATGATATTCCCAAAGCCCCAAGTACGCATCTAGCCCTATTCGCGGACGATACCGCAATCTTCGCTAGTGGCCACGATACGGCTAACATAGCAAAACGCCTGCAAACCGCGTTAAACCGTCTGGGCCAATGGCTCACCAAATGGCGCATAGAAGTAAATCCCGACAAAAGCGCCTCAGTCCTCTTCCCTCGTCGTCGATACGAGGTCCTGCCGGCAGTCAAATTGCAAGGCAAACAAATCCCAACGGCGAAAACCGCCAAATACCTAGGAGTAGTTCTCGACAGTAAACTGTCATTCAAGCCCCACATAGATTACGTTTACCGCAAAGCGGCTTTCGTCCTCAGTAGACTCTACCCGCTAATCTGCTCCAGAAGTAAAATGTGTCTCAGAAACAAGATCCGCCTGTATACGACGTGTATCAGGCCAATTTTCACATATGCCAGTGTTGTGTTCGCACACACGGATCTCAGACGTTTTCAAGTCTTCCAAAATGGCCTTCATGGCCACGGGCGCGCCGTGGTACATGCGTACTGTAGATCTCCACAGAGACATTAAGCTAGACTCCATAAAAGAACTTTGTCGTAAACTTTCTAGTAGCTACTTTGAAAAAGCTGCTACTCATCCGAACCCGCTGGTGGTAAGCGCCTGCGACTACGATACGGACCGACAATTGTGGGGACCCCGTAGGCCCCGATACGTTTTATCAGAAAAAGCTGACGCCATTACGCTCGCTAACGATCCAAAACAGATAGGTAAATTCATACACACACGCAAACGCACACGCTACTCACACCGTCCCCGCCGGTGGAGACGAGGTCCCAGTTTCGTACCCGCCCGATGCCAATAGGCCTGTTCCGGACAGGCAAATCCCCCACTACAAGCGGTGTACACAAGCCGAGGTTCGTGCCTTACAGGAGGCGCCCTTGTGACACCGTGTTCCAAGTTGATGGTTTCCTCTCGCGAGGTCTCCACGCCAAGGTCAGAGCTCCTTTAGCTCGGCCTCCCCAAAAATCCGGTGACGCTGTCAAGGCCGGTAGGGCCAACAGCATACTACACAATCGAAAAAAAAAACATTTGCGGACCACCGCGCTCTCACTCGCAGCGTTAGATATATCGCGCATTAGAGGATGAACGGCAACTCCGGGTCGTCATTACGGGTGTCCCCCGCGAACTTAAGATAGAATATATCCAAAGCGACCTTAAGTCGAAATTGCCGGTGCGCGTACAGTACACCGCATGTACAACATGCACACCAAAGCGAAGTGCCACGGCACTGCGAAGTGCCCGCGCATAGGTCCCGGCCCCGCGATTCTTCCCAGTTGCGTCCTCTGCGAGACGCAGGGACACCCCGCGAACTATCGCAGCTGCGTCCGCGCCCCACGTAGGCCCACCAGGAAGGGCGGTTATAGGAAGAAGGCATTGCCCTTACGCGCGGCAGAGCTTCAATTCCTCAGATTTTAATGGCAGCTCCGCCTCCAAAGGTCATCGCAAGTTTCAAGCCCACGCCACCTCCTGCCGAAACACGTATTGTGGTACCGGCTGCGACTCGCGCAGTTACGGTTACGGCCCCTCGGCTTTTCCCGCGCCCCCAACCCCCTCAGGGTACAAGTCCGGCGACCTATCGCTCGTTTTGGACTTCGCGAGCGCACTCGACTTCAAAGAGCTTAGCATATTCGCGGCTAAGCTTCGTAACTCAAACAGCGCTAACATGGCTCGTTTACGAGTGGTATGCGAGCACGCCAACTTACTGGAAGCCATCGTAGGCTTCCAAGCTAAATAAATATTAAAATCACTACCGGTAATCGATGGCGGTCTCAAATAAATTCACCCCACGGCCCGATGACTCACGTCGGTCGTCGTCGTAGCACATTTAACCAATAGCCCTAAAAATAGCGACATTCAACGCAAACGGTGTCAAAGGCTAAAAAGAATTAATAAGTGAGTACGTCCACTCTCGACAACTATATTTCTTCTGTATACAGGATTCTTTTCTTAAACCTAGCATTCGCTCTCCCGGTATTGCGAATTATAGGATTGTAAGAAATAATAGGGTCTCCGCAAGGGGACGCACTATGATTTATTACAATAAGAATCTACACTGTATACCGCCGGACCCTCCGTTGTTTGCTATGACATCAAAGCGTCAGTGTGCCAGATTTTTATGACAGGCCATCAGCCAATAGTTATAGCCTCTATGTATCTTTCGCCAAATAAGGCAGTTCTAAGCAACGGTCAGTCGCTCCTCGACATGCGTGACTTCCTTCTGACTAGGGGATCTCAAATGCAAACATATCAGCTGGAATTCGTCGAGAACTACTAAAAAAGTAAGATTCTCGACGAAATAGCTGAGAAACATAAGGCGGCCATCATTGGCCCTCCCACCCCCTCCCACTTAGGCTTCTTTTACACTATGGAGGTATTAGATATAGCGATTCTTAAGAATGTTACTCTCTGGCAACACTTGAATCGCAACCGGAACTAGATTCCGATCATAGACCGGTTTTAATTAAATTTGTCGTGGAACGCCCCTCAGGCCCTCCCACCAATACAATAACCAACTGGAAGAAGTTTTATAAGTTTCTTCGAGCTAATAATTCTCCGCTTAAGGAACTCATACCAGACATCACTGACTTAGTTGATTTAGCAATAGACGCGGCTAACAAATTCACCGACTACATTAAAGGCACAATCCTCAGCTATTCGAAAGAGGTTACAAACCGGTAGGGCGATTTGAAATCTCAGAAAACGTGAAAACGCCGCTGCTCGACGACACGACTCATAACCGACAAACGACAACCGTATGGAACTAAATAGACTGAGGAGGGATATTCGACATAAGTTCGACATACTCCGCGGCGAGTCCTGGAACACGAAACTCGAGGGGCTCGCGCCTTCACACCAGGCTTTCTGTGGTTTTTTCAAAAAAGTCAGAGCTATAGGTATTCCAAAGCCCAGTAAGCCGAGAAACCTCCGCAGCAACTACAGGCCTATCAGCCTGTTAAGTTGCTTAAATAAAATTTACTAGAAGTTAATTCTCATTAGACTCTCTAAAGTAGTAGAGACAAAATCACTGCTCTTAAACGAGCAATTCGAGTTCCACAAGGGCTATTTAGGTATCCACCAAGTGCATCGGCTAGTGGTGCCCGCAGCTCCAGATATAGCGAAAGCTATCGACAAAGTTATGACGTCAAAAAAAGAAATAGCTATAATATAATATTTTCCCTGACTGTACTGGAACACACAACCAATTGTGCTTTCAGTACGGCGCTCTGTGCTCAGTTCCACTACACCACGATGGCGTGTGGACAGTTGAACTAATATGAAATTGTATGTGAACACATGAATTCACATTTGTACCATGATGTCATAGCACATCGGTGAAATCATATGTGGGCCAAGATATCCAATGTGGATGGCTGAAAGCACATGTCGATCATGTTAACATATGTGGATGAGTAAAATCACACGTGGGGCAAGGCTTCACATATGGATGATTTAAATCGTATGTGGATCATGGTGGCATGTGTCTAAGGGTAAAATCACGTGTGGACCATGGTGTCTTATGTGGATGGATGAAATCACATGTGTCACATGTGGACGAATAAAATCATATCTATGATATTATATATGGAAGAGAAAGATCACATGTCGCCCAAGATTGCCATATGTGGATGAATAAAATTACATGTGAACCATGATAGCTTGTGAGGAAAGGAGAAATCACATGTGGACCATGTCGTCATATGTGAACGAGTAAAATGACTCGTAGATTGTTGTCATATGTGAATGAATAAAATCACATGTAGACCATGGTGTCATATGTGGATGAATAAAATCATACGTGGACCATGAAATCATATGTAGTTGGGTGAAATCACATATGGGCCAAGATGTCATGTGTGAATGAATAAAATCACATTTGGATAAAGATGGCATGTATGGAAGGGCGAAATCACATATGGACCATGACACCATATGTGGATAAGTAAAATCACATATGGACCATGGCGGTATATGGGGATGGGTGAAATCACATGTAGATCATGATGTCATATGTGGGTGGGTGTCACATGTAGGCCAAGATGTCATATGTGGAGGAATAAAATCACATATGATAATGATGGCTTATATGAAAGGGCTAAATCACATGTGGACTATGACATTATATGTGGATGAGTAAAATCACATGTGGAACACGATGTCATATGTAGATGAGAAAAAATTACATATGGGCCAATGAAAAAATTGACCATGATTTCATTTTAATATATCGCGTAAAATCATATGTGGACCATGGTAGCAAGTAGATGTATGAAATCACATGTCCATACAACCTTTCCAGGTTACATAAAATTTGAGATAGAAGAAGATGTTCGTTAAAAACGGCTTTTGCGACAGAGTGAGATCGTGAAAGTTTAAAGACAGACAGTGTATATGAAATCTTATAAATATTGTTTATATTTTTACAAATTTTGGCAGTATGTGATATAGGTAAGAACGCATGTAAGTAAAAGAATTAAATAGCTATAATATAATGACTTCACGTGGGCGAAGCCGCGAGTCGGCCGTGGTTCTAAATATAAGAATATTTAAATTTTTAATTCAGAATTTGATTATTTTATATTTTACACATATATTTTACACAATTATCTGTATAATTCGACTGTTTTCGATTTGACCATTCAAGTGGTAGTGTGAGAGTGAAATTTATCAGTATTTTAAAAAAAAATAATTCTTGAGCAGAGATTAAGCTGGAGACATGACTTGGAGCCTAGGAAGAAAAAACGTTATTTAAGATAGGAGGATTTCTCGGTATGGAAAAGAATAGAGAGTGAAAGTGAAGGTTAGAAGGTTAGAAAACCACCGTAGCCTGACACGATGCTGATTGATACGATCAATTTTTTTCAGTCCAAAAATAAACTTATTAACAATCAGGTTCTTTAGGTGTCTAATGAATTGAGCAATTGTAGTGATACATCCATGTTGCAGGTGTCAATCATTGTCACTTGTTTTTTTGTGGGTATTATAGATAGACCAAATGACTTGCTCCATGTGCTAATTATATGCAGATTTTAATATGTGGCCGTGGCCGGTCGGTGAACGATCGTGGCTCTGTGGGATAGCGACTGTTTGTAAACGAGATTGGTTGTAGGTTGTTTTAGTTATGGTCATTTTTTGACTTTGGTAAGACATAGTGCGTCGTTGAATTCTTTTATTCAGTGGAAAACGAACGAAGTGTCTTGGCACTGAATACTTCCTGTTTACTTTACTGTGCATGCAGCCAAATAAAATAAATTCAGCAAGCAGCTTCATATTACCATGCACAAGCACACAAACAAAGAGACACACAATCAAAAATTTAAAAATCCTTGTATTGGGTTTTATTGTATTAGGAAATGTGCCCATCACTAGTTTCTCTTGTATACCTCCATGCGCAGCTATCAGTTACATTTTTATTATATGTGTATTTTACAGATGGTTTTACTATACTTGTATATTCAATCTATATTCACTATACCTTTAATACTACACTACCATAGACATTTATAAAGTGCTTTATGGTAAGAGATATCTATTGTGAATTTTAGGTTGCCAACTTGTCATCGCCATATTGAATTTTGTTGTGCTTCGGTAAAAAACATTGTGAGCACGTGGATAGTTGGTATTTAATTATCAGAGTGAAATTTATTAGTTAGTCTAAACAGTTACAATTTTTTTGGTTATTTTAACATTTTTTAATATAAAGTGATAGTTTTGTATTTTTGTGTAATAAAGTAAGTAATAATTTCTCTTTACCGGCAACAAAATTAAATTTGGACTATAGGCTCATACTTATTATTAAAATGTATATTTTTTGTTTTTTTTTAGTCAGTATAAATACGAAAATAATTAAATTAATATCCCTCTTCTAATTTTCTTTTTTATAATTTTGGCATACAAAAAATTGCGTAACCTTTCGTTTTTTAATTTGGTACAAATGCTTACGTGTTGGTCGTGAAGGTTTCCTCGTTGCTCGTGACCCTCATGTACAAAAGAGTTTATTTTAAATGTATAAGATAAACACATGGTTGTATCGTATAAAGCATGGTTGAGAAAGTAATGTATACGTGTCTTAAAACTGTCATGCAATTACTGATTGGACGACTTTTACATTTATAAGCCATGTGTGCTTTTTTCTATTTCCGTATGGAATTGGCCGGCATTGAAATAAGAAAAGATATAATTTAACGGTAACTTAAAGGACGAGATTTACATATTATATTTTAACTCAAAATATTTGTAAGCACAACTTGTTTATTATTTTTTTTGTTATGTACTAAATACATAATGTATAACCAAAAAAACAGTAATTTCTTTATTACTTTCAAATATCTACATATAGTATATATTTTATATGTGTTAGTGATGACTTATCTGTTATCACGTTTTGCCATAATCTCACATGGTAGTTATCAGTTTAAAAAATGGGGACACAAAACATAAACATGTATTAATACTTATATAAAAATATATTATTACTGAAGTCTAGCTGTTGCTATTAAATATATTTTTTTTTTAAAAAATATATTTTGTTTTAGGTTGTTGGTAAAAGTGGCTTATCACAATGGCCCCCTGTCGTCAGTTGCTTATGTGGTCAGTGCCATCAATAGCAGTTGTGTTGGGTATTTTTTGGTTCAAAAAAAAGAGAGAATATGCAAAATCTGACCCTGGCGGAAGAGAAAGAATAAAAAGCTTAAAAGACGAGCTGGCAGAAGTCCTCAACACAGAAGCTGAAATAATAAAGGCTTCACCTTTATGTAAAATAGAACGTTCAATTGTTAAATCTGCACCAATAGATATAATACCAAATGGCAGTGGATCTCAACGTTCATCACCCTTAGAAATGACTGATGAAGAAGTAGATTTAGAAATTGAAAAAATTATAAGGAAAAAGTCTCTTGAAAAAGAAAAGAAGATGTCTTTAAGTGCTGAAAACAAATTTAAAGAGATTTGTTCTGACATTGATGTTACTATTATTAAAGACTCGAAATCTAACATAATATATCCCTCATTTAAAACTGAATTAAAATGCATTAATAATAGCAATTTGAATTCTCAACGATATAATGAAGAAGAAAATGAAACAGTAACAGAAAATATGTCTGTTAACACGGAAGCGGAATCTTCACTGCCAGATAGTACAAAATGTGAAGCTATAGCATGTGATGACAATGGGACTGATGAGAATAATTTAGGTTTTAATGAAGAGTTACATGTTAATAATAATATAGTAGAAGCCTGTAGTAATAGTAATGAAGGTAGTAACAACGATAATAGGTTTTCAACATCTCAAAATAGAAGAATGTCAGAAAGAGATTCAGCAAACCATAGTCCTGTGGACCCATTATTAGCTAGCCCCTCTATGTGTCACTTTTCAGATAGTCACAGTGAGGTAAATATTGCCTGTATTTATGTATCACTTTTATTAAGTCTTTTGAACATATACTAAAGTAGTTACAATTTTTTAGGGTTCCAGTGATAGTGGCAAAGGTTGTTCTGAAGCAGCTAGTCCACCTCCTGCTAATATAAACTTAGTTCCATCCGAAGCAGGATTAAGAATACATCAATTTGTGATATCACAGGCCCTGGTTGGTCTGCTTATAGGAAAATATGGTTCCTTCGTAACTAAAATTAAAGCAAGAACTGGTGCTACAGTTTATGTTAGAAGGCATCCAGATTTAGTTAAACAAAAAATTTGTGCAATTGAAGGTAACTTAATATTTTGCTGTTGCTTATAGAAATATTTTTATATAATATTGGATTTTGTATTAAGAATTAATTTCTTTCAGGGTCACAGTCAGAAATAGAGGCAGCTTTAGAAATGATTAATGAAAAATTCCCTGAAAAGAAATTCCCTCACTTTTCAACTCAAGAAATTAGTGCAGAATTATATCAAAGACTGACTCCTTTTGTACCAGAATTCCTTCAAGTATGTCAACCATATTGTATATTATTAAAATGGTTATCACAATATATAACTATAAACTAGATATTAAGTTACAGAACACCTATTACATATTGAAAAAATATTATGAATATACTAAATTATTTCAAAAAGCATAAATTTCTAAATTATTGTTAAATTATTTAAAAATACAATAATAAGTATTGACAATGATAATCTAAATACTGATTTCAATTTGTTAAAATTTTTGCAATGTCTTTGGATTATACTACTACTTTATATTAAAATTAATAAATTTATTATAAGTATTTAACATCTGATAATATCAGTTGCAGCTAGTGGAATCTGTTAACAATGACACTATAATGACGTGCCTCGTGAGCGCGGGACACTTCTTCCTGCAGCAACCGCTGCATCCAACTTTTCCCTCACTTCACGCGCTGCACCGCCTCATGGCCGCCACGTACCAAGACCCCGACGTGCCGGCGCTACCCCGCCCGGTGAAAGGTGATATTTATTTCTTGTTTTTATATACTTGTCAACTTGAAATCTTGAATATTTTAAAATCGGTAAGAAATTTTTCAACATTTCTCTATAAATAATGAAAATGAATCTATAACAAATGTATAAAAATTTCGAATGTATACCGCATGGCTTAGCAGTTGGATTGCTGGGTCTTGGTTTTCCAAAAGATAGGTTTGAATCCCATGTTCAAAATTTTTATATGTTATTTAAAAGTATTATTGTGAAATAAGATTAAAAATAATAAAATATTCAGAAAAATAACATTTATTAGTACTAAGTAGATAAATTGATGAGATTTTTTTGCATACTTTAATATGATGCAAAATATGAACTTAATATGCATATTATAAAATATTTTACTTTGAATAACCCTGATTTAAATTAACACATTTACCTTGATTTACGATAAACTGGTTAAACACACATTCATCCTTCCTACTTCAATAACTCGAAGGTAAAAGTATATTTTCCATTTTCAGCAATTGTTATTTTTTATTGTCATCATTATTGCAAATTATTAAAACCAGTATAGTACATTGACTCAGATATTTATTGGCAATGTGTGTTAATGTTTAAAAAATATTTTAAGGTCACATGTATAAATAGTTCAAGGAACAAATGTTCTCAAAGCAAATTTAAAATAAAATAGCATAAATTTATCACTATTATAAACTCTACATTAAAAAATAAAAAATTTCTTTAAACTTCATAAACAACTTATTATATGTCTTTACAACATTTTAAATTTTTAAAAAATGATGATGAAATTATGAACACATGCATGCATATGAAATAGCATTAAAATAAGCTATTAGCTTTATAAATATACTTTAAAATTAATGTGTAGCTAATTGACTAAAGTTCAAATGTGGGTTCAAACTTGCTATGTTAAAAACTTTAAATATTTTTTCTGTTTGTATCCTTTAGAAAAAAAATTTACCAGAAATTCTGTTTATTTACGTATTTATTATAAATATAATCTTTATCACCTTTTACTTTAAGGTACCCAATTTTTACTTTACTATTTTCCATACTCTTAATTTACAACAAGAGTCATGTTGAACTCTGACAATAATCGTCATTAAGTTTTTCTTATTAAAACCGACTTAGAACAACGAATAATGTTTTTAAATATATATATTTATATCTATACAGAAGGATCTATTTGCGCTGCGCCCACTGAAAATAACTGGTATCGCGCCCAAGTGATATCCACATCCGAGGAAAATGACACATCTGTGGTGAAGCTGGTGGACTTTGGTGGCTACTTAACCGTCGACAACGACCAGCTGAAGCAGATCCGCTCGGATTTCATGACTCTGCCCTTCCAGGCAACGGAGGCACTTCTAGCTTTTGTCAAGCCCGCCAATAATGGTTAATTAAATTTCTTATATATATTTTTCTTGCAGAATTGTGATATCGCTTTCGCTTTTTATTTACTATATATGCAAAAATAATAATATTTTAATTATTCTCTCTTGTAATATGGCAATTAATTCAATCGTAATTGTAGAAATAATATTCAAATCTGATTAAATCTCATTATATTCCATCATTTTATTTGTTTTAATTAATTATTATCGTTGAAATATAATATGCATATATTTATTATATACTACATTTTTTTGCTTTATACACAAAAAATAAACTAGCTTTAACTTATAATGCTTGTTACTAATGAATCATACAACAATTATATATATATATATATATATATATATATATATATATATATATATATATATCCTGGCCAGGGTCTGCCTTTCCACTCAACTTCCTCCACTTTGCACGATCTGCAACATCCTCTATTTTTAATCCATTAGCTCTCAAATTCTGCATTAACAATCGCTTCCTTGAGCGTCCAATACCCATAAATTTTAAAATATAATTTAATAGTTCTAAAATATATAACGTTATTTTTTTAAACATTGTATTTTCTCTATTTCTAAAAATGATTACCAAATGAAATTAAGTTAACCATATTAAATAAAGATAATACCTTTATATATAGAGACGGAGTGGAGCGGCGAGGCGCTGCGCATCATGGCGGGGCTGACGGCGGGGCAGCTGCTGCACGCACAGGTGGCGGGTTACGACGAGGCGGGCCTGCCACTGGTGCATCTCTACCTTACACTCAACCCACAGGTATTGACTCCGATTGTGCTAACATTTAAAATATAATCTATTTATATATATCATTGTCTATTCACAACTAGAATGTTTTATCACATTCTAGTTGCAAAGGGGCGATAAGTCAGAACATCACATTACATCGTCTAAACGTTGACTTTTCTGCCGTCACATGTAACACTGCCTATATTTATAATACCTCCCACCTCCAATTATATATAAAACATGAGTTACTATTAGTAACTGACAAAAAATTGATAGCCCAAGCTACTGAATGTATAGTGCTGAAATTTGGCATGTTCTTAGAAGAGTGTATAGGAGCATTATAAATACCTAGAAATTAATTTCTCTTATTACAATAAGTTATGTGTATGTAGTTTTGCATATAACAAATATCTTTTTACAACAATGATTACTATGAATGTATAATATAACAATGATTAAATGAACTAGTTTATATAATAAAATGTAAAATAATAATTATTATATAAGCATATCTTTTCATTAAAATATATGAAATGTTGAGCAACTTCGGGGTATATTTCCACTAAGTAATATTACATATCAATTGTTGTCTGTTATGCATTAGCATAAAAGTCTGTCAACTACATGTGGTTTGGATGTCTTACAATTTTAATTTCTAATGTCACATCACTTGTATATTGAGTATATTATATATTAATATTTCTTATTTGAAAATCATTTTAACTGTTTAATTTTATGTGAAATACTTATCCTTTACCACATGTGCACACCGTATTAAAGTTAATACACAATAAATTTAAAAAGCAATTTAAATTATTGCCAATTTTTTTGTTATAATACAAAATACGTAAAAATGTACTCTAGTAAATACGTAAAAGTGTACTAGGAACGATCAAGATTTTGAATTTATTGTTGGTTGCATTAAATAGAAAAGTGATGTTCAAAAGCCATTTAAATAAATTAAAAAGTAAAATAAATTTTATATTTTTTGTGTTAAATATTTTCGTACATATAAAAAAGGTAGTTAAAAATATGTTTATCGTAGTAATATATCGAATAACATCGAGAACGATCTGGGCTTTTTTTGCTTGTTTACCGTTAAATTTTTCCGCCACCGCTAGTTACGTTGAATTTAAATAAACTAATATGAACGAGTATATTAAAATAATTATTTGATTCTATCGTTTAATATTTATAACGTGTTAATTGTACTCCATATATATTAAAAATAATGTATTTGGAAATTGTATGAAAATTTAAATGTAGCCAAACAGGGAACTTTTGGAAATCTTCCAATTGTTCTAGTCGACTAAACTATACATTATGCTATATACTCGTATACTGTCTATATGTCTTAATTGGGTAAGAGCGCTTTCCAAAAGACATTTTTGGTAAAAATTTTTATAAAAAAGGATAGAAATATCAAACCTATGTGTTGTATACGTATTGTGATTAATATGTTACTGTAAAAAAATGAAAATTATCGTTATACATTATTTAGAAAACGTTAATTATTTTACTTGTAATTTTCAAATATTTACATAGACCTTTCAATTTTTTACCTTTCTATATCCGTTTTTTTATAATCATTGATTATTTTGATTTTGATCATTAAATATTTTTATTATTCAACTATAACACAATTGAGAAACACGAAGAACAAAAAACTAAATAATACAATAGAATAGATTTTTTAATGCACTTGTTTCTTATGAAATAAAATACTTTATTTAATCTCCGCAACTCTGATAATATTGATATTGTTCCTTGTCAAAATATTAAAAGATATATATATAATGAATATTTAATGTGTCATATATTTTAATTGTAATTTTGGCCGCTTTCATTATTATTATTACTGTCTCTGCGAAATTCTCAGTTAATTGTAAAAAATATACATAGAAATAATAAACAGAATATTTTTTTATTCTTATATAGATTATAAAACATAAATAGTAAGTCTTTGTACGATATTAGTTAACATTGGTATTTATTTCTATCCACAGCAAGTCATATTCCTGAACAGAGAGCTGGTGGACCGCGGGCTGGCGGAATGGGAGGTGCCGGCGGACTCGTGAACCAGCCTTCCATACCCCTCACAATCAATCCCCACTTACTAACCCTCTTATGTTTTGAATTTATATGTAATAGATTCTTATATATGTATGTTTTATACATTGACTCGTTTCGACACTGGACTTGTAGCGACAGCTGTACCGCCCGGTAAACTGTTGACTCTTTTCGTTGTTTATTTCTAGCGTCTGTACTCCCACAAATTACACTTAAAATATAATACGCTTATCAACTATTGTAATGTAATAATTCATAGTAATGGCAAGTACTGTCTCATAGATGAATTAGGAGTTACTTGGCGCTTGTAAGTAAGTTTTTTGCGTTTTTTTAGACACCCTTGTGTAGCAAATTTAGAAGTTGGTCAGGATGCTCATTATAATAAGTAATAGCACTGCCATCTGCATTTTATTGATTTCTTGTATGCTCCATCTTTGTTCGTTCAAAGTAACTTCCGCTTGTGCAGTGCCAGTAGTACAATAATTATAAATTGTATGTCATATACTGTCTTATAGATATTGCCTTTTTAACGGTGGCCTTTTAAGATAGATTTTTGTAACAGTTACCTTTTTTTTCTGTACATTTTAGAATATTCATTACCACTGAACAAAATGGGGACTTTGGAAACAGAGCCGTAGCTAGTTGACCTTGGCTATCTTATTAAAGATACACTTATGATTTCGTATAACGTAGCAATATATATTTGTATACTTTACCTAAGCTACGGCTATGTTTGTAAACGTAGAATCTTGTATTGTGTGTACTAATGTAAAAAGGTTGTATTTGCATATATCAGTTGACTGAAAATTGATGAGAAAATAGTGTATATTAAATAGAAATTATTGTTAAAGATTGTGTGTATACTAACAAAGTACAATTCTTGAGTGGTTGCCTTCTTCTGAAACACTGTCTATGTAATTACTTTTCCGAATAAGCAGTAAAATACAGTATGTGACTGACTTTTTGAAAATATAACTTTTACTTTTCTCATTCTATGTTTAAATAGTTATCTGTGGCTTAAAAAAAGTTCCTTTTACATATTCTTCCGGTGCATAATAAAACATTTATATTTTTGATACTATCGACTGAAGTGAGAGTAAATGGTGAACTGGTGTTATAATGAGCATGTCGATATTCCTGACTCTAGGATAATGATAATGTACATAATAAAACTGTTAAGTAGATTCTAAAAGCGATTTGATATTTGTGTTCTAAAATTTATTCAGTATTTTTAATATGTTGGAAAAATTAGGTGTCGTAGTGGTTTGAATTTTGTTTGCGATGGCGTAGTGAACTCTTAGGCTATGCGACTTAGACGACTCCATTAGTTCTAAGCTTTTCATTTTTAGAGTTCACATGAAATTGCTAATATCAGAGTGTGCATTGATATGTAGCTGGCTCTCCGTTTGCATTTTGTTGTCGTCCTTTACTGTATATAAACTAATATATTTGCGGTTAAATCAATAAATTATCGTTTTAAAAATTATTTGTTTTTCATTTATCTTACATATTAGCTTAAGAAGTTGTTTCTTTTAAACAGAGTTAATTACAATAATTACTATAATAGGGAAAAATGCTACTGTAGGTTGCTTATATATGTTTCTCAAGTTTAAATGTTTAAAAAGAAAACGAACGTTATTGGATTAAGCATAATTAACATTTATAGTATTAAAAGAAGTCTTACATATCGTATAAGAATGTAGAACAGCATGTTTGTTGCTTTTTGTTTACAACTTTATTACTCCTCACCATAACTATGATACACATAAATACATTTAATTGCTATTATTTATTAGTATTTAATGTTTTAAATTTAGGAATGACAAATGGAAGAATTAAACAATGAAACAATATAATAATATTGAAGGTAAAATTTTAAATAAAACAATGTATTGGGAATACAATTTTATATTTCCAAGATATTAATATCTTCTGTTCAAATCTATTGAATGGATCCAAATCAAAACAAGGTCCACTTGGTATATTTTTTAGATAAAAATTAAATTTTTGCATGAATGTGAATATAACAAAATTGGTGCAATGTTTGGGGCTTGTAATATTCAAATAATGTCCCATTTATTATTTAAATCAATTTTATTATTAAAAATAAGGTCAATTACAAAAAAATGATAAAAATATTTACCAATGGAAAGTCATCTAAAAATATAACAATGTGATCCCATTAGCGCGGTGGGTAGGTTACGGATTTCTATTATTGCAGGAAAAAATCCAGGCGCACATCGTTCGAGCAAACCAAAATACCAACTTCGCGATACTTATAAATGAGAGTTACTTTGCGGATATACGGCTAAAGGAAAGACAGGTCCCTATTAAACTGAATATCTGTGTAAACAAATTAAAGGTTTTAAAAATTGGGTTATATAACCAGTAGCAATGAATTGACTCGAAAAGTCTGGGAAAAAGTGCACCAGAAAACATAACTCAGACGGCATCCTTTCCGGGCTTCAGGAGTACTTAGTTTCTTAAGAATAAAAACATATTCATACTAAAATGACTAAAAATTTTTTTTTTATTTTCGTGAATTTCCATTGCAACGTTAATGCAAATTAATTTTCATTTTAATGTTATTTTCACCGAAATCATAGCTCTAATTTTGTTTTGAGCATTATTACAATTTCAACATATAAATTGTACCCCTAATATATAACTAAAACTAACAAAAACTCTGTGTGATGGAGAATAAGTCATTATGATATTTTCTATATGTTGATATTGAGAGAAAATTTGAAATTTTATGCTTTTTATCCATTTTAATAAATGTTTATTAGATTAGACCTCATATCCTTACTAGGGAATACAGATATATACCTAGAGATCCGCAAGCCTATTGAAATATAAAAATACTATGAAATGTTCAATAGAGAAGATGATTGGAAAACTTCTATTACGTAGTTTGTTATAATCAAGTTTTCGTATCAACTGACTAACTAAAGACAACTCGGGCTATCTGTGATCTCGGACTACTGTAAGGGGATTGAATCGTCGTGTTTTTAGTTTCAAATATATTTTTAAATACGAAAATATGTGAGATTAATCCGTATTATTATACGTATATCAAGTTAATTTATCATTACGATTTTTGTATGTTCTTCGCAATTTAATATAACATTTTCGCAATATTATATTTATTAATAAAAATAATAAATTTTGTAAATTATTACATAAATATTACGAAAATGTTATATTAAATTGCGAAGAACATACAAAAATCGTAATGATAAATTAACTTGACCAATAACTAATTTATTTGAAACATTTATTTAATATTGGCTATTATAGCGACTTATCAGTCAACTTCTTACGATGAGTCTTAGAATTACAAGGACAAAACCATTTTGAGTTCAAGGTTGTAAAAAAGATTGAATAACTCAAAACAACGTAAGTGATAAAAAGTCATCATCACAGAATTTAATACGCTATTAATTTGTGTTTTTTTTAATATTCTTTTTTTGATCTAATAATAAAATTTAAGAAAATACATGCTGACGTAACGTATTTACCTACTAAGATACAGTTATTATTTTGATATATTATGTTTTTAAGCCAAGGTATTCAAATTCAATTCAAATTTGAAACCTCATATTTATTTTACGCTAGAAAAAGAACATTGACTATACTATATGGATACCTGCGGTAAAAAAATCATAAAAGTTAAACTGTATTATTGACTATGCTACATCTACGTCTTATAATAAACTAAAACTGTTATGCATTATCATTCAACGATTTTGAACAAAAACGTGTTAAAGTATAAATAGTTCACATTATAATTCATACGTCCTAAATTTCAGTTATTTATTTTTTTACTTTCAGTGAATTTGATGTTCAATATCCAATATCTTATTTCTGAATACAGATAGTACTGCGCTATTAAACTAAATTTTGCCTTCAAATCTCCCGCGTTGCTAGTGAATAAAAGTAGCTTATACCCTTCCCCAACCTAGAGACTAATACCGTTTAGGCTTAATAGTTTAGCCATGAAATATATTTTAATAATTACAATGATAAAATCAAGAATTACTTAGTTCCGTTTTCTTACTTCTAGGTAAAGATTGTGTATGTATACCATTAATTTTTGTGAACATGATATAGTATTTGATCGCGTCGACTTTTGTTTGTGCTTTCGTGTCAGTTTTCAAATTATTCATTAATTCGTGTGAAAGACAAAATTTATCCATATTAAACACTGAAAGCTATAAATATATCAATTTGAATAAGAATTTAATAAATTTTCTATAATGTATATTTTAAAAACGCATCATAAATAAATTTTAGAGCACTATTCAAGACATAATGGCTTCTACATATAAATACTACTAACTATTTAAAACCAACAGTCCTAAACTACGTACATGATCTTTGCTTAACTACAACGGTTTAAGCAGTGCACGCCAGAAGGCGCAATATTCTCCTACTTATCATTTATCGTTATATTATGACTACACGTCACAATTATAAAAAAAATATTATACATTGTAGCCCATGTTCTATTCCATATATAAACTATGTTTTTGTAAAGTTTTATAATACGTTCAGTAACTTTAAAAAGTTGTGTGTTGAGGCCGGTCGTGGCGCAATAGGACAGCGTCTGACTGTAAATGCGATTGGTTGTGAACTTTTGTGTGAAATAGTAACAAACATGTATCACAAAAAAGAATGTTAATATAAAATTACTTGTCCAATCTTAAATTCAAAAGAGACTACGTCATACCTAAAATTTAAAAAAAATAACTAAAATTAGTTCATCCAGCAAAACATTATGCGGTAACATACACAAAAAAAAGCCGAATTAATCATTTTTTCCTCTTTCGAAAGTCAGTAAAAAATAATCGAGAACATGATAATGTTAATAAGGTGCCTTAAAGATATTATAAATATAAATTCATTATATGATAATAATAAAGGTAAATTTATAAATAAAAATATTTATGACTAGCTACTATAGGTACTTCTACCCGGGACTTCGTCCACGGATAATTGAAATGTTGACTGAATCGTTATAATGTCACAAGCAGACAAACAGACAGAGTTACTTTCGCATTAATAATAGTAAGAATTAGTAAGATTGTATTTTAATCTATACATACACTAATGTACCACTAACCCTATTGGTTGCTATAACCATATAAGTCGAGAATACTATCAGATTTTTTACATTAATAATAAATTATCAACTCCAAAATTTTAAACTTAAGTATGCGCCGAATAAAGTTTTTGAAATATCTCATTAATTTTATTATTTGTTATCCAGTTTTATTAAGCTATTGAAAATTTTAATAATTATTTCTTTGAAAACAATCGTTCAATTATAAGTATCTTTAAAGTTAATACCTTTAATGTGATTTAATTAAATTCAAGAAGCGTAATTATGGCTCTTTATTCGGCCTTCGTAAGGTCGCGGGCGATTGAAGTTGGCAACTAATTAACGAAATGTTGGCGACGAGTGCTAGTGTCCAAACCTCTATGACTTTGGATTACCGTAGTCGCTTAGGGAACCAAATCGTTGAGTATCGCATATTTGCATCGCCTTGTACAAGCGCCTAACCCCTTCTACTTTCAAGTATTGCACATAGTTTATTAAAAGACCTGTAGGCTCGTTGCGTATCTACGCATTAAAATTACTTAATGCAAAAAAAGTTACGTCACTACTTACTTACGCAATTTATATATATCAAACACTATTATGTGTTTCATATTATTAATCAAGACATTCTGCACATCTATACTAATATTAATATAAGACAGAAGTTTGTTTGTTTGTTTGAACGCGCTGATCTCAGAATCTATTGATTGGAATTCAAAAATTCTTTCTGTGTTAATTAATCTATTTATTGAGGAAAGCTATAACATCACTCTACGACTAATGAGAGAGAAGCAGTAATAAAAATGTTGTGAAAACGGGAAAATTTGTGTATTTTAAAAGCTTACCTTGCGTGCGCCGAGTAAACGGTGAAAGTTACGCAAAAATGGTGCATGACAAAATTGTTCCCCTCTTAAAGTTCTAAAAAAAATGTATATATTTTTTGTTCTAAAATAATATATTATTTGCGAAGGTGTTTTTACACTTGATATTAATCCTTATCCAAATAAATATGTTTTTATCATGGGCACTTATTTTTCAACAAAAATGCCTTTGACAGTATTTGATTTCAAGCAATATGTAAGGAATTGTAATCGTTTTTAAATAATAGCGTCAAATATAACGCGCGCATTAATGTGCGGGGTGTGTAAAGCGGTGAGGCGGGAGGATATCGATTAAGCTCGTTAAAAATCATATATAACGGTTAAGTCGGTTAAACATCCATTGGAGTTTTACAAACATAAAGCAGTGTATGATTGTCAGTCTTAAATAGTTCTAAATAAACACCCGGGATAGCATATATCTATCCTTTACGTATGTAGAGGCCATTTTTAGAATATTTTAGAATATTTATCAAACCATTAAGTATTTCATATAGATTAACTGTGTCATTTACACCAAGTAATTTTGCCGAATAGTTTAAAAAATATATAATTGTTTTGGGCGCCATAAAGTGCCTAATAGATGAGGACTCACGGCGCAGGGGAGAAAAAATCCTGTTATAATGTAACGATAACTATCAACTACAAATATAGTTTTATCAATATCACTACGCAGACGAAGCCGCGAGCGAAGTTTAGTACATCATATGCAGACTAAATGTGTCTAAATTCATACTTTTCTGTTTATATAATTGTTGTTAAAAAACACTTCAAAGAAAAACATATTTTTAATTCCCTCTTTAATATTTTAGATACTACTAATGTAACGAGAAAACTACTTGTGATTAAATTTACTTAATATTTTATAAATCATATTAATCATGTAAACTTTAAATGAAGTATTAATATCTAAACACAAAAAGATTATATTAGTCCGTACTATGTATTAATAGACGACGTAGAATTGATCAATGATTTCTAAATGATATTTCTAATCTTTGAAGTAGTCAGGTATATCTTTTTCACGCGCTTTTGGGTGGAAGCTACATATTTTATTTGATATTTTACCAAAATATACGAAGTGCGGCGCTCAACACGCAATGTCTCGATATATATATATATATATATATATATATATATATATATACTCAGTAAGACTTAATACAATGATACTGCGCCAGAATAAGCTGACGTATCATTGTTTTAATTCAAATATACTGTTTTTTTATTATGTTAGATATCTAATATTCATCAATAAGACTTGCAAAATTGCTTAATTTTTATTTTGTCTTTGCCAGTAGAATTTATATGACGCTCGTTTCAATGTCATTGACTAATATATACCTTACCTAACTAATAAGTTGTGGATTCGACTCCCATCCAGGGAATGATTGTTTAAAAATTACTCGTATTAAGTTCACCATTCGATACATAATGTCTTGATCTCGGGCAAATTAAATCGGCTTAAAGTTCTTTCTAAATTATTAAAAAAAATAAAACAAGATTAGTAATTATTGAAATAAGCCTATAAATTAATCATTTAGATTAACATATCACTTACCGTTGGGCTTTCATTTCTATAAGCTAGATTAAAAATGAGCATAGATTAGAATTCATAAGTATAATCAAAATTTTTCAAGCCACACATAAATATTCCATGAAATAAGAGTATTTATTATGAAATAAGGTATTTAAAACACGTTTTTATTAGCTTATCTATTTATGTAAAACAATTTTACAACGCTCTGTATCTATTTATGTCTGTATCTATTTATGTAAAACAATTTTACAACGCTCTTATTTTCTTGCTTGCAGTGTCGAAATTGCTTATAATTATCTTACATTATGAAATCAAAAGTATTATTTAGATTATGAAAAAAATAATCCAAATGTGTTACTTTTGATCGTACATTTTATGATTGTTTTTTAAATCTTCCCTACCATGAATCGATCGTGATAACGAGGCCATCATGGCCTAGTGCCAAAGTGCCTGACTGTAAACTACTGATAGACAAATTCGATTCCAACTCGTAATAAATCATTATAATTTCTTCCGTCGACGTCAATTTCCACAACTTAACACGCAATCTCTTTAATTTGCACAGAGATAACGAAGTATCATGAAAATAGGTTTTCTCCGTATTTTTAAAAACTCATAAATAAGGTAATAATTTCTAAACAGATATATTTAATTCAAAATTTTATCTGTATATCACTTAAGAGTACCTATTTAAAACACGGAAACATTATTATATAATTACGATAAACGAACAAACAATCGATCTTGTAAATAATACGTGTATAAAAGTTAATTATATATTAACAATTGTAATATATTCTTTGACCTCTGTTCGGTTTGACAATGTGAAGGTAGAAAATAAAATAAAATAATACTATATAAAATATTTAATCAAGTTTATATATAAATTTAAAATAACCTCATTTTTCTTATATATCCCAGTCCACTTACGTATAACATGTATATAAGCCAGTAGCTTAAAATTTACACAACAATAACAACCTATTCTAGATAAAAATAAAAAAAATCACTGAAAAATTGTTCTAAAATTCCTTACAGTCGATTATAAAAACCATATAAATTTTGTGCACCTTTAAAATACATTTTATAAATATTTTCTCTAATTATTTTGTACATTAAAAAAAAGAGATGCATATGCAAGAAACAAAATGTATAAAATAATAAATTAAATTATAGTTTACTGAAAAAAAGAACAAAGATTATATGAGAACAAATATAATATAATTTCATTAGAAATAACAGATATATTACTAGGAAAGAATTACATATATTTTTATATGATTAACAACAGTGTAACCATATATACTTTAAAACTTAATTAGACATTATCAAGTTTTCCACAAAACAATATAAATAAAGCAGTATTTAAATAGTTAGCTATTTAATACGATAGCGACTTCTGATAATTCAACAGGCAACGCGTCATTCAAGAAACCACGCGAGTCGAGTTACGTAACTCACTTGCTGGTATTGAACAGCTGTTTCGATTTTAAAATGTATTGGTTGTATAATAAAATTGTAACTGTTTAACTCCACACGTCTGCGGAATATTTCTTCATTGATTCTAATTTCTTGAGGAATTGCGCCGCTTCGGCTTCCGTACGACCTCCCTTTTCTATGACAGCCTTCAAGACAATGTTACGGACGTCCACGGCCATGTTTTTCGCGTCACTATAAAAGAAGAATTAAATAATAAAAATGTTATATAATTTATTGTAGGTTTATAAGTATATAAAATAATCAAAAATAGTGACTGAATAAAATTTAATATTATTTTTTAATAATAATATCTCTTTAATTTGTAAAAACGGTAACATCGGTCAAAAAATTGCAGCATAATATGTAATCATGTCATGCTTGAGTCAATAATTCGGTGCATATCATAAGTATTTAGAGAAAAAATATACAATTTTTTTCAATTCAATTTAAAACAAAGGCAATGCTTTATAAATGTGTAATGATCCTGTTATATACCCTAAGCAAAACATTTATTGTATACAGCAATTTTCCTTATTTTAACCATACAAATTTATAGGTGTAGAAAAAGTATGTAATCTTAAATGTTTAAAAACATATTATATATAATTATAAGCTTTGAAATCCCCATTACTTTGCTGTTTTGTTATAGTCAGTAGTATTTTATACAAAAAAACACTAAAAGGAGATTAAAATAATATACGTCAATGTTAGATTACATATTTGATACAAGAAATAATTTTAAATTTAAGATTGACGCAAAATTTCAATTAAATTATCAGAAATTCTAATTTTGCGATATATAACCTTCATACGTGAATACCTAACATACATGTAATCAATTGGTAATGCGATTATAATTATAATTCTTTAATAAATGTACATTATTAACTAACACTTGGTACAAAGAAGTTTTGTCAAATCATTAAAATATTTTCGATGTTATATTTCTGATATTCATATGTTACATAATATATAATAGATTGCAATTGTAATATAATAAAAGTACAAAGCACTGATGAAAGAGATACTTTGTTTTTTCGATTACTTGATTAACGAAGTATATTATATAAAGAAATAAGTGTAAAATAATAGTGAGATGGATTAAATAATTTTTATAGCTTTCTATCTCTTATCGACTTTGTTTTCTTAAAGATTTTTTATGTAACTCAATTTAAAAGTGGTGTTATTTTCAAATAAAAAAAAAACATTTAGTCTTGACTTACCCGCATATGTAGAAATGTCCGTTTCTCTGTCCAATAACATCCCAAATTTGATCCAAGTTTTTCTCTAGTAAATTCGTCACATATATTTTTTGCGGTTGATCGCGTGAGAACGCAACATGTAGATCGATGTCACCGTTTTTTTGGTATTCCTCAAGTTCCTACAAAACACATAACTATAAATTGACCAATATCCTTGACCATGTATAAAGTAGATTTTTTGGTAAAAGAATTATCTCTTGCAGCGAGATTTCATATTAACAATGTGAAATGAAAGTGCACAATTTGTATAACTATATCGAGGAAAAGAAATATGTGTATTAAAAATGTCCTCCAAACGGGATTTCACCAGTCAGTACACTTACGAATTCACGATAGCCCCTTGGTTTACATTTAATTGCCTTAAATAGATATAATGTTAGTGTCTGAAGGCAAACTTGGTCATAGAATCAGTAGACCTCGCGCTATACATTGCATAAAGTAAATAAAATATTAACACTATTTATTATAGAGTAAATTTAATTATTGTTTAATGTTTAATTTTATTATTGTTCTTCACTATTCGGTGCAAATAAAAATCTAATATAAAACTTAAATCTACTATAAAAGTTCTCAAAAAAATTGTATCATTGATATTGTAGGTAGTTTTATAATATTTATTATGACTTAATAAATCTATCCACGCAAAAAGTAGATTTGTGGAAAACGAGATATAAATATTTATGACAAAGTCATTTTTTACAGGCAATGTTATTAGTGATTTTTTATACGGACCTCTTGGTATAAAAAGTCTTGACTGCGATGTCTACAGCCGAAATACAGGATATTGTCTCCGACTTCCCTACCGTTGGCGCGAGCGTGTGCCCGCTCCTGTACGAAGCCGCGGAAGGGGGCAATTCCTGTGCCCGGACCCACCATTATTATCGGCGTTTGGGTTTGCAAGGGTAACCTGGGAACAACAATTTATAAATAAATTAATCTTCGCCTCATTGGAGGCCATCTTGGCACAAAGGAATTGCATCTGGCTATAAAGGCAATTGATTGTCGGTTCGTTTACCATTGGGAGCAATAATTATTTAAAATTTATTTTCATTTATAAGACAGGTGAGGCGCTGACTTTGGGCAAAAAGTAATCAATGGAGTGACCCGACACTTGGTTATACTTGACTTAAAGCAATAAATTCAAAGATCGTTTACGTAAATCGTTTGACAATATTAACATTATTTACAATACCAAGTACAAAGTACATATGAAAGAATACAAATTTGTTTAAATACATTGTAACAATGGAGATGATATCATTTAGAGTTACGAGTAAGTCGATTGTCTACCAGCCCATAAGGAATATTCTATTATTAGTAACATATTAACACCATAATTAATTAAAAAAATACAAATGAAAATTACGTGAATGCAAATTAATATAACTTATTAATTAAAATAGAAAAACTTTTATCCTGCTAGCAAGACTTTTGAATAAGAATTCTATATATTCTAGAAAATTCTTACTACTAACGGATAAATATCTAAGTATTCTTCCTAATTCTAGAAAATTCTTACTACTAACGGATAAATATCTAAGTATTCTTCCTAAATTTGAATCGATTAAATGTGATGATAATTCATTTGCGACGAGGTTGTTCCTTTAGTTGTAAAACGTTAAATTAAAAATTTCAACTATTTACAAGGTTATCTAGTTAACTGATATTGTAAACACGTTTTACTTATAAACCTTGCTTTGGTTTACAAACTTTATGCGTAAAAGTTTATCAGAATAGAATTAAATATATAATAAGAATAACAATTATTTTTATTTATTTATCCAAGCTTATAAAGTCTACCCTTAATACGATATTCTTGATAATATACTTTTACTAATATATACGTCAATTTGATTATAAAGAATATTCAATCATTGCCATATAAAACGAGATTTTAAAAATTAGTTACCTTTACTCAATTTTACAATAGTTCATAACTTAATAAGTTCAAACTTGTTTAAGTTTTTGTAAGACAATCATTTTTGTTTAATATTGTGACAGAATTCCGTTTAAGCTATTTTTAATAAAAAATAAGAGTTATGTTTCTTAAAATATGTTTTTAAATATTAGTGAAAATCGTTCACTTTAACAAGAAATGCAGATTAGCACTTATATAAAGTGGTGAATAATAATATTTGTTTTACTACACGGTAAATATGAAACGAATCGTTAACCAACATAACCTCTTTATAACGAACCTCATTGTTATAAATTGTTATAACAA
The DNA here is from genome assembly GCA_032432895.1 of Dryadula phaetusa. Taxonomy (NCBI): domain Eukaryota; kingdom Metazoa; phylum Arthropoda; class Insecta; order Lepidoptera; family Nymphalidae; genus Dryadula; species Dryadula phaetusa. The sequence continues at coordinate 1,789,971 of JAOYRS010000027.1, forward strand.
ATTATTTTCTAAGTTCTTTCAGTTTCGTTATATCGAAACCGCACATACAAGGGTTGTAGACTTGAATTACATATGATTTATTAAAATATTTACTATAGTTATATTTAATTTATTTTATTATAGAAAACAACTCGTTTATATCGATCACTAAATATGTTCAACAAAGTTCAATCGTGAAATGCGGAAGATTCATAAGAATAAATAATATTTTAATTTGTTTTAGGCGGCAATACAAGATCATAATAAAATAAATTAAAATTTAAAGTTTTTTTATAAAGTCACAGCCGAAAATATTAAAGTTTTTTATCATTAAAAGTAATTAAGCCTATTTAAGAAGTTTAACCCTTATCTATATGTTACTACGTACAGATATTATTTCGATACACTCAGCGCAAAAAATGAACATTACATAATAAATATATTACGCAAACATTATTGCATAATCTATACAAATATAAATTAGATTTAATTTAAAATTTTTATATGAGTATTAGATATTTATCATAAAACAGCCGGACACTTTAAAAGCCTTGAAATTAATAATAATCAACGTTTCATAACTAATCGCACGCCGGCAATGTACGTTTTATACGTAGTAATTTTACGGTAAGCATTTTTGTATACTAGCCTAGTGAAAAAGGTACAACAAACCATGATTAAAAAATTCTCTTAGTAACGTAACAAATTGATTAAATATGGACAAAGTTATAAATTTGATAATTTATTTTTCTTCGATTATTATACTCATAATTGACAAACGAACTTTTTTCTTTTATAATTAATAGATGTTATATCTATACAAATAAATAAAATAATCGCTTTTTACTAAATGCGTAGAACGGTACATATAACAAAGTAAGATTTTTATACAATTTTCTGTCTGTCTGTCTATTTGTTCCAGTTCATATCTTAAACGGCTGGACAGGTTCTGCGGGGACTTTTGTTGACAGATAACTAATGTAATAAGGAGTAACTTAGGATACTTTTATTTTAAAATTATAAAACAATGTTCCAGAGATATTCAATTCCACGTGATAGTTATCGCGGGCACAGCTGATTATAAAAAACAAGGGAATTATTACTACTAAATACGCTTATGTATTTTAAAAAAACATCCAATAAATATAAAAAAATGCAATGCACAGATAAAAATAAACAATAATAGAACTATTTTCCAATAGAATTTGTTTCATCGCAACAACTTTAAATATCCAGCCCACCTCGCTTTACTGCGGAAGTCGATAATTTTACATTCGGTGCGTCAAATTACTTACGTAAGAAATAATTTTTACATACGATTTATAAAGTAGGCACACACTTATCTCGTGTACGGTTAAACAAATGTGAACAGTATTGTTTGCAATACTATTAAAAAAACAGTGAAAATACATTATTTTGCAAAATTTTAAATAGTAACCTTATTTCTTTACAATGTGGAAACGGATTATTTTTTGAGACTACGCTCACTTGTTAACAGACACATATACGAATGCACGTATATGTGCAATAAAAAGTAAGTAAGAATTTAATTTAGGCAGACATATTTTTTCAGTTCAGTGCTTTTTCAACGTTTTCCAGCGTGCCAAAGACATTTTAAAATCGAGTAAATGTCTCTTTTTGTAAAAGAAAGTTAGAACGTCTTCTCGTCCTTTTCCACTTTCCAACAATCTACAATTTATGTATATTTTGTAGTGGAGCCCAACACTACTGTTTGTTAATTAAAAAACCAAACAAGTTGTATTTGGAATTTGAACAATAATCACTCGGACACCTCAATTATGCCACGATGATGAATCCTAAAATTATATACATTTTAAATTCAATTTAAAAAAGTATATACTATTTACGTTGTGTCTTTAATATGTTTTAGCAGATTAATTTTTATAAATACGTCGAATAGCGCAACTTCGTCTTACGAAAATTAAATATCAAAGGTAATTACTACATTACTTAACGCCAATTAAATATTACAATTTTTGACAATTGTGAAAATTATAAAAATAAGTAGCAGTAGTGAAGTAAGATTCTTTAGCAACTTTGCGCAACTTCCTATCAAAAATATTATTATTAGGCTTGATTTTTTTTAACTTTTCGCGACGAACATACAATGACTTCGCTTAAAATATATTTTAATTATTCACACAAGTAAATACATTTTACTGTCTAGTCACGACGCTAAAAATCACGTAGAAATTAATAAATATAAAAATAAGAGTCATGAAAATAGATATTTTAATTCATTAATTTTGCAAGCATCTTTAAATTAACAAAAAATATTTTTCTAATTACACATTTATTTAAAAAAGTAATTACTTATAAGTCATGTGTGATGATATAATATTGTTTGCTCATTATGTTTTTATAACAATTCACATGATTTTCAAATTTGCATACATATGCAATACAATATGCAATACATTTTTTATATGACTTTTGCAAATATTAGTAATTCCATCTTATTATTTTTAAATAACATTTTTAAAACAGTCAGGGAGTAAACTAATATTTGAATTTAAACTTACCTAAATTGTGACTTTCTTATATAAACTGGGACTTTTGGCAGAGGTTTGTCAGGCTCTGGTATGTTGTCAGCTAGCCATGTTGTTGTCACTCCTTTGTTAACTCTACCTGTAGGAGTTGTGTATTTCACAACCACGGCAGTCACATGTACTGTGTCATAGTGCAACTAAAATAATAGAATTTATTCTTAAAATATATACAATACAATAATAGCAAGAGTTTTCCTATATTCAAAAAACGTGTAATGGAATATGTGCAAAATAATTTATAAGTTAATGTAACCCCTACCTAAACATGTTTGTGTAATATCACTACCCGCAACATTTTATTTTACTGTATATTATTCATAAGGCAGACTTTTAAATGTACCCTCAAGAAAAAATGATTGTAATTTCTTATTATAAGTGAACTTTTGTGTTCTTTTTGAGAAATAAATGTCTTTAAACCGATACATTAAAAGATTAACAATATATTTTAGGCAAAAAACAATATAAAAAAATAGAAAATCTATTTTCTTTTATATAATTATTTCTTTTACTTTAACTCTTATATTGTGAATAATACAAAACTTCTATTAAATTTACCTTGGGACTAGATGAAATAGAATAATATCTTGGTTGAATACGCGGTAACAGCTCACAGATATGGTCCAGAGGAGGTTTACATGATTTAATGTCTTCAAGAATGTGCACAATATTTCTGCAGGCCTCAACTATGAATGACTGGTACAATTCTTTTCCTTCCTTAGAATTAGTAGCCATAAGCAAAAGTTTGTTTTTGTCCTATAAAGAAAATTTGTTACTTATTTGTTGATTATTTTAATAATCAGTAAAAATTGATGTAATAAGTAAAAATTCATTATAAAATAAAAAAAATGTTACATAATACTTGTTAAAAAAACAAGTTACCTCTTCATCTATGCAATATTCTACAAGCTCTCTCAGAATATGTGTCCTTGGCAATGCTGTAATCTCCAAATAATGTGTCAAAGCAGTGCGGTATGATGTAGGGCATGGGAAAGGATGCTTTTTAGTACTTTCCTGATCAGTGTTTACTAATGAAAAAACTTCGTCAAGATTAGCTTCTGTCAATTTCCCAAGGCGCTCTACCAAGTCCTTGTCATTAATTGGATACACAGCTAAGTGATCACCTAAAAATATATATTCCTTTTAATATTATAACATAAGCAAATAAATATGTTTTAATTTAATAAATAAATACTTACCAGCCTCATATCTCATATTTGAACCAGATATATCAAATTCAATATGCAAACATGATCTATCACCACCTTTATGCAATTCCCTATTTACTTTAATTTGGGCTAAGAAAGGATTCTTCGCATCAAAAGGCCTAAAAAACAGAGATTATTAGACTGATTGTGCGGCAATGTACATAAGAATAAAAAAGAAAATAGTAAATAACAGAATGCACAGTCATTTTTAGTTTTCAAGTAATATCTACTAATACATTTGTCTCTCATTATAAAACTTACGCTCTCTGTTTCTGTAGGGTATGTAACCTGGCTATTTCCCCAGTAAATACTTCATTTGGTGAAATTTCATCTGGTGCATGTGTTATCAAATGGAACTGACGAGTTAATTCTTCTTCTCCTGCACTTTCAATATTGAACTTCTCACACACTGACGGCCAGAACTTTTCTTTCCATGTAATGAAGTCATCCTCAATGCTGCAAATTGAGTTTAAAATGTAAAATAAACAACATTTACCAAACATAATATAGTAAAACTTTTTGTTACAATTTAAACTACACACTTTGCATCATCATCACCCAATCCAAGTTCATGAACTCTGGTGGCACCAAGTTCTTCAAGTCTCTTATCTACTAAAATTGCCACAGAATTGTAATGTTCATAAGTTTTATTCCCCAGGCCAAATACCTAAAATGAAAAATGTTTCTATTAATTTAACAAAACATAATTTATTAAACAATTAATTGTATTTATAGTAAAAAAACTAATTCAATATATTATTACCAAAGGCCCATTCTCATACCATGTATTGTAAGCGTAATAGCGGCGATATCATTTGCTTTTTGTACAGAGACTTAGCGACATGACAAGGTGTTTTTTTTAAAAAAACACTAGCTATTAAATTAAGCATTTTCATATACGGTCTAATTTTTCACTGTATAATTATAACCTAACAGTTTGCATTACATTTGTATTTCTTTCAAATAAAAAGACAAAAAATTATATATGCAAAAGAATAGAGATCAATGTTCATTATTATAATAAAATATATTTAAAATAAATAACAATTTTAGTTCTTTACCACAATTATCAACAATCTAACCTGACACTCGTAACTTATTTGAATATACTAAGTATAAACGTCAAACTGACAGTTAACTTCACCGGGCATAGACATTAAAATATTTTCTTTATTTTCAGAATCGCGTCGTTTCAATATAACCATAACCAACCGTGTCTAAAATGTATCTTCTATTGGTAATTAAAAAGAATTTGACAGTTCCGTATAAACAGTTAAATGTAAATGAAGAAGTTGATTATCCATTATTATTTTTTTTATAGAAAAGAAGGCAAACGAGCAGAAGCGCCACCTGAGGGTAACTGGTCACCTTTGTAGCAAGCCTTGAATTGAAATGAAATGAAAGGAAGGATGGATGGGAATAGGATGGGAAACCTGGCTCACATGACATCGAACCGTAACAAATCATCAGATATTTGGCGGGTAGACCTCCTACCAGCTCTTACCACCAAATTACTGGGATACCCGCTTCTTACATGACACTACCCAGCAGCAGAGTTCAATTATATTCTACCTTGACCCCTCACAGGAAAAAAGATAATAGTCACTTTTCATGATCATTATAAATATCATTATTATTTTAGGTTTCATTTATATGAATCAAATAAATAAATATATACAAAGAAACTTAATTTATTTGTATTTTTATGGTGTTAAAAGATTGTATTAAGAAAAACTTATATATTATTAATTTAATTAATTTATACTTACAGCATAATTTAGTCCAGTTAGATCGGGATCATTTTTAAGCCATTCAACAAAGTCCATAGCATTATCTGTGGGATCTCCTTCACCGTAGGTTGCTAAGCAAAATACAGCCAAAGAATTTTCGATATCTTTGAGTTTAGTTAATTCTTCCTAAAATAAAATTTTAAATTAACACTTATAATTGCAAATGCCCTACTAGAAAATAATACCTTTTTGAAGTAAAAATATACCATATCACATTCTTCAGGATCTGCTACCATCCCCTTCATTTTGTATCGAATGCCTTCCTTTGCTAAACGGCCAGCAAACTCCTCTGCTGTTCCAGTTTGAGAACCATAGAATACAACAAGACTTCTACCTGATGATTGTAATTTCTTTATAAAAGAATTTTCTGTGACTTGAATGGATCCTGCAGGTCTAAAAACATTAAATACTTAATAGTGCTAAATGATTATTGCCTAACGTATACAGAAATAAAAAAAGTAATGTAATGTGATTTGGTGTCACTCTTATAATGTTGTGTATTTTTTGAATTTGCTTTTAATATGCTAAATAAATCAGGGTTATATATTAGTAAATTCTTATACATATCAATGAACTAGTTTTCCTATTCCTATTTTGTTTTCCTTATAAGTATTTTATAAGTGCATATATTTTGCATTTTAAAAATACAAATATTCTGCAAGTATTCCATAAAAAAGGTAAAACTGTAGTTCTCTTATATTAATTAACCTTTATCATTTTGCTAAAGATGGGTCCCATTTTTTAATAAAAGTTATATAGAATCTTATATAATTATATTTATGTCAAATATGTATGCAATATACTTTAAAATATTAAAAATATAAATCATCAAAATAGCATTTGTTATTTATACATTGGTGATAAACCACTGATGAGCCTCAGCTCACAGTTCCTCAAACTGTTTATATGTTTTGAATGACATTAATAACAGTAACTTTAAATTTTGTCATGATGACTATGCTTTTTGTAGATAATATCAAATTGAATACTTATATTATGCAAATCATATTCTATATGACATACTACATATTGAAATGTCTTGTCTTTATATACTACTGAGAAGTGAGAAGTTTTACAGTTGAAATGACTAGTTCATACAACCAGTAATAATTGATTATAACTCATAATTCACTAAATTTAACAATAGTTATTTTAATTACTGTTGTACACTATATATATTATATCATCCATATGTTTTAATTGGAGATTTCTGTAAAGTTTAATGTGATGACAATAATTATACTAAAACTTAAGATATAATATTTACTTGTTGATATGTTATAAGTGTAGATACTGCAATGTATTGATTAAACATTGTTGAGTGTTTCTTTTTAAAAGATAAGTAATACTTTACACTTCTTCATTATGTTAAAATAATATACATTTCAGTAGTCAAAATTTTAAATTGAATAAATGAGTCTTTTTTTTACATTACATATATTTTTAAAAATACAACAAAAGAATAAATACTATGGTATGATTATTTTAAAACCATATTAGTATTTCTCATGTTAATATTAGGTCGTCATGGTATTGTAGCTAACAAGTGTTTATATCACTGATGTATTATAACTTTTTTAAATAACACTATTATAGTCGTCATTTATCACACTTGCTTGTATAATGTGAATGATGACAGCAACAGTAACAGTAAAAAAATCTAATAATTATAATTGCATAAAGTAGCAAGTTATAATTAAATGAAGACTAGGTAAATAAACAGTATTTATAGAATTACAAAATTTCATCAACAATTTAACTAGAATTGTTATTTGTTCGCATTGATTTGCATCAGCTAAGAACTGATAAAATATTTTATTGATAACTGTACAGAGTATCAATAATTGTCATAAAGTATTATGAGTTTATTAGTATTCTATTTTTAAATTTTATCATGTCTTGAATAAGCAGCTTAAGGCTTTACAATTTTTATACTAGCTTTTGATATGTATGTTACTTATCATTAAATTGCAATATCTATCTAATTGGTAATATTTTATTATGTAGATAAAGAAACCAACCAATTTATTAAATATTCAAGACAAACCTATTTATCTATTTATTACATACTTACATATTGAATAATTCTAGTTCATTCAGTTTAACATTGATAAATAATATTTTCCTTTATTAAGCTTGTTAATAATTTTGCCACATATTTAAGGTAATATTTTAATGTTTGTTCATCGAAAACAATAGTAGCAATGAAGATATGATGAAAATATGATTATATTGTGTTTTGCTTATAATGGAACATAATAAAAAGAAGAAAACAAATTATAACTGTACTATGCTTATTGCCTATAATGCTCAAGATCGGCAAACTTCAATGTTATTCAATTCATATAGGTTTAGTAGTTAAATTACAAATAAGTTGATAATATATATTCATAATATATTTAAAAAATAATAAAATAATGTCCACTTTATGTGTTTTCAAACTGTAGTGGCCAAAAATACATAAGCCGGCCTTGACATTGGCGAAAATTGCAAGTGTCAACGGAGAATAACCTCAATATCTAAATTTTATTAATAAGATAGACAAAACTTGTTGCTACTTTATGTTAATTTAATAAGTCATAAAATTTAATTTTGGTGCAGTTTAACTTTTGCAGTTGAAAAATTCTCTTATTGATAACAAGAACTTGAAATGTGTTAAAAAATACTTTGTTAATTGACATAGCCCTAGTATATAATAAAAATAACATTATTTTTATATTTTATTGTTTAAATTTTAAAAACAATAAGCAACATTTTAAAAAGTTAAGTTTAAAAGTAAGCAATTACTTATTAATAACTATTGTGTAATTTGTAGTAGGTGCACAATAATAATTGAAGGCTTGAATAAATATAAAATATTTTTTAAACCTTTTGTAATTCTCAAGGAATAGACTTTTAAGAAAATCACTTAAATCGAAGCTAAATTAATAATGAGTATTTTATATAATTATTGCTCTTTGGTAGTTGTTTTAATTATTAATCCTAAACAAATATTTATTACAATGAATTATACGTGGACGTTTCAATAAAAATGAACATACTTATTTATCTGTAGGTACTGTATTATATGAAACGACCAACAACCAATAAAAAATTTGTAAGTTCCGACTGTAAGGCGACATGGCTTCGATGGCCAAAAGGAATTCAAGGTCTATATCAAATATTACAATGACTTAGATTTTGTTATTCAGGTTAATTAATATTTTCTTGAAATCAATTAGCATGTTGTCTATTTGAAGTTAACAGCACGCAATCCTAATAAAGACAAACACAAAAGGTTAAGTCATTTAATATAAATGATTAAAGAAGTTAATATTAAGCAGTAACCAAATTAGCATAACCTCTTAAATATTCTGTATCAAATGTTTGCGGCAAAATACACATAAGTGTTGCGTTAACTTTACATAAACTGTAAAGGCATTTTTATATTATATGAATAATAATAGTTTTTGAGAATTAAGTATACTTACTGAATGGCATAATTGCTAAGAAGTAAATCATCCTTTTTACTTTCTTTTCTGGAACTATATAGCCACCAAACGGCTGCACCAAATAAAACGACAAGCATGAATATGTCAAAAGTACTGAACAGTGAACCACCAACAGCAGCCGCCGCCGCCGCTTCTTTCAGTATATCCTGTGCGTTGTCTGACATTGCGCAAGTATTGTATAATTTTCTTTAACTTGAAAAATTAAATAATCACTACAGTCAATAAAGGGCACTTATTGACTTTTAAAATTTATCGCAAAACTACAAACTTAGTCCCTATCATTTACACAAACTGCTAGCGTCGCTACCTAAATTATACTGTCTACAGTTGGATTTGTGAAAAAAAACTGCGATGATGTGTGCGAGCGAGATGCAGAACGTGACGTTGCGCGATAGCGAACAAGACGAGTACCGTCAGACCACGAAGACGGACACTCACGACCGTCGAACGAACTTAAACGATCGCGATTTTGCTTACGTGAGTCGTGAGCTGTACTTAACAGTAGCGTGGAGTTTGTCCCACGCGTGTCTGCGAATGCTATGTCACCATACACATTATGACTGTATATGAAGCCGAACGCTCTTGACATTAGTTGCGACATTGCTTTAATGTATTTAACAATCCTGTTCACTAGTTCATTGCATGAAGTCTTATCTATAAAGTCTGGTTTCTTATCTAAGGATGCACGTTTTAAAACATTATAGTATCATTTAGTCAGTAATTACAATAATTAATATTATAGAGTAATAGATTTTTAACGTTTCTTTACAAAAAGCTATATTTTATATTCATATTCAATGTAGTATTACATTAACTATATATAGATGTTCCCAATATCTTAACGCGTGGTATGTGACCACCATTTAAACATATACTATAATATATAATATTTAAAATAAATTTCTTAGATAAACATCCAATACTAGCACAATTCATGCTATACACTCAGATGCGCCTTTTTTAGTTTTTAATGTTATCCTACTTTTTACCTAACAAGCGATACAGAATAATGAAAAAAAGTTCCAAGGTGAGAAGTATGAGTGAACTTGTTTAAAGTGACATTAAAGTATAAGATAACATTTAATTTCTTATGAATATCTATTACAATAAAGTTAAATTTTGAGGAGGTTTTGAGGCTTGTCACCATTTCTCATAACATTTAATTTCTTATGAATATCAATCACAATAAAGTTAAGTTTTGAGGAGGTTTTGAGGCTTGTCAGCATTTCTCATTCAAGGGTAGAAAGAACTTTATGCAACAGTGAAACTGGCACAGCTAACTCTTTCTACGCGGTCCACGTTCACGATCTTGCACCCTTTGTTAATTTGTCTAATTCATATATATATGAAGACGAGACACCGCTTGTTAATTGTTATATTTGATCTTAAGTTGACATTATTTAATTATGAACTATTATACTACTATCATTTTTGCTATGCACAAGTCGTCTCGATGTTCTAAAATAGTCAAATTAAACTCAAAACATTGATATATTTATGATTATAAATATTACTCAAATATTTGTCGGATGATACGTCAGAAACGTGATTTAATTGAGAGCACGAACATAACTATTATTCTTACCATTATACAACGCTACTTATATATGTACATATATTATTATTAAATGTAAACATGTAAATATATACTAACACATCGCATATAAATACGTATATAATCGTGCACTCGTATGACGTATCGTTTGCTGTATATACTATGTTACTTATAGTACAATACAAATCAAATAATAGAATCTTTAGCGGAGTAGTCGGAAATAATGGGGCCAAACGCTACCGTCCATACGTACCTACTTCTCTTGCCTCATCAACAGTTTTTAACCTCTTCGTACATGCCCTTCGGGCGTCCTTGTGCTTTTTATGTGATCCTCCTATAATGTGATATGAAATGTTCTCGAAGATCACCCAAGGTAATCGACTACATCTCTTGCCACTCATATGTGTAACATCTTATTTGTTTCGTCCTGTCGACGTGCACAAACCACTTAAGCACTTAGAGGCTGCTCTCTGGCACAACGAATTGTAATTAAAATTAAAATAGTAATATTACTTAAAATATTAAGGAGGTACGTCGAAATTTTAGTATGTACAATTGTACATACAAAATAAATTTATGCACACAAAATATAAGATATGATATTTTGCTGAATGTTTAAATACGTAAAAGCTTATAATGTATTAACAAAAGTAATTTAAATATTTTCCTTTCACCGTTTATTATTAATATTCAAATTAGGTTCATAAAAAAAATATTGGTTTTAAAATTAAAACAAAATTAACTAGAAACTTGGTCGTGATCGTAATTCATCATTAATTACTCAAGAATTATTTTTGCTTGCCTTTGCGTAACCTGTCTGTGTTTGTTTTCATGATTACTTTGCCTTAACTGTCCTCTATCACAGCAATCATCCCTAATCAAAGTACCGAGCTGTTACCTGTAGATGTGTTTTAAGAAAATATTTTTAGATTAATGAGTATAGATGCGTATAACTTCGTGTATAGCGATAAAATACAAGGATTTACTTACTTTGTAGGTACCTTGGAGAACACAAGATAATCCGAGCCAACATATAATGAAAACCTATTTAGTTAACGTTTATCTCAATATGTTGGATCCTATCGATCCTATTTTATTTTAGAAATAAGAGATGATTACTTTCTTCTTTTTTAGTATTTAAATAATAGTGAGGCCACTCACATTAGTTTTTAATGTAATCTATCTAGTTTTTACAATATTATAGAAACAAACATGATAAAATTGCATAGTTTATGATTTGATAAAATAAATGGATAAAATCTCATATAAAACCTTTTATATAGTTATTTTATATAGAGAAACCTATACAAAACCGTCTTATAAAAAAATAATATTTTGCACCGTTAAAAAAATGTCCAATGTCACTTATTAAAAATTAATTAAAATTTCCTGTTTTCTTGTTTTTTTTAATGTAGTATTTTGACAGTATAAAATTGACTAGTTATATTATGATCGAAAAAATAACATTAAACAATTACAAAATACATTTTATAGCGACTTTTCCGAAGTGGTATTCCCCTATTTCTACTTACTAAGTTGTTACTTAAAATTAAGTAACACTTATTTATTTATATGAATATAAAGTCAAACATAAAATCAAATAGGAAAAAAGATAAAGACCAAGGTTTGTAATATTAGTGTTATAATATACAGAAATCACATTGCGAGTTCAGCTCATTCTGTTGCAAGGGCAACTCCGAACTTTGTGTAGGATCTAAGTGGAGGTTTAAGGGACACTCTTAAATGTTTGCCTTATCTTTTCAAGGTTATTTCTTTACTCAATAAAATTCGATTTTGCTGTTATACCTCTTGTTCCTAGTTTTAAAAAAATGTAAAAATTAAGTCTAGCTCTATCAGGAATAGATTTAATCGATCAGTTGATATGATTGCGCTAAGTGTTTTTTTTTATTTGAAGTATTAACTTAAGGAATAGATATTTAGAAGTATTATGCGATGTAGACTCTTCATTACCTACTAAATAAATTTTACCGCCAGAGGGTGGTAATATTCCGTGCATCCATGTAGGCCTACGTTATAACAGAGAGCTGTTATAACATGGGCCTGTATGGATATAGTAGAAATAAATACTATTTACATTATTTATCTATGTAATTATTACTAGTTTACTAGATACGTAGTTCTTAAGACCTAGATTGTTCCTTACCAAGTAAACCAGTTACCTACAAACATGTAATGATTATTGAATTACGTCATTCATTATTTTGTCTAATAACATGCATTCTCTTAAGTAATTATAATTAATAGTACTACATATTTAATAATATTAATTATTGTCAAGAACGCTCTCTCACGAACAAGATTGGATTTTACTTCTACTATTTATTTGCGTAACTAATTATAAGCTTGTTTATAACTTTACCTCTACTCAGCTAACAATGGCGCATATCGATTTTTTATCTCATAATTAAAGCATTCATCTAAAGTTCCCTAGCTATTTAACGCATGTGAAACAACAAGAATCTAAAAGTAATTTATTTGGTAAAATATAATAAGTCCATAGTTAATAATATTATAATGAACATGTGAGGTACTGTTGATTTATTATTTACAAAAAGTGGCTTATCTCTAAATAAAATGTCATAACTCTCAGTGCAATATTGTAATAAAAATATATCTAAGTACGTAGGTAGATGATATTTTTTAGTACGAGGTATACATCTGTTTAATGTATGAAAATATCGAAAAATGTTATATTTTTTGTAATATATGCGTTTATGTACTACGAAAAAAATGAAGATAAAATTTAATAAATTATTGCGAAAAAAACACTGCTCGCGCTCTCCATTTTAATATGAATGTTTATGTGACGCAATAGGGGTCAGCTGCTCAAGGTGAGGGCCGACGAGGGGAACCGCGCTTTTTATGCCTCGTCGTCGTGCTGTGTTTCAAACATTATTATGCTATTGAATAATTGACGTTTGTTTGTTGATAGGCTAAATATATTAAAAATATATAATTAAATACAAAACAAAAAGTAAATCAACGCTAGAAATTAAAATAATAACAAAAAATATCTTTTCTTTATTTAAGTTTCCATGAAGTCGATGAAACCTGTACATTTTTTATTTACGGCGGAACTTTAAATAATCTAAGAAATATATTAATTGTGAGTAATTATATATATATATATATATATATATATATATATATATATATATATATATATATTTATATATATATATATATATATATATATATATATATATATATATATATATATATATATATATATATAAATAATAAAATCTTTATTTTACATTGTAAATTAAAAAGAAATTAGGACCAACTACCATATAATAATAAAATATTTCTATCTTGTCTTCTTGAAATAAGCTAAAAGGTTGATAAAATATTTTTTATTATAAAAAAGGATTTTCGCTTCCCATAACATAACAACTTCCCAAAACCCGTTCTTTGATCGAACTATCATCGTGTTTACAAGTCTTAGACTGTCCGCGCTACGACAAAATTTTAGATAATGTAAATCAAAAATTACCTCCCCTGTTCAGATATCTATGCTCTTTACTATTAATAGACAGAGTTGTCATCTATAAGGGAAATATAAAATATAATAGGATTTATGAGTTTAGATATTTTATTGTATTAAATTATTTAAGAAATAAGCAAAAATTACGCGTAAATGCAGATTACGTAATGGGCAATCATTTATTATATCCTGACTTATTTTTAGAAATTATTTTTATTAGCAGATTTTAAGTGTTATTCTTTGAGTATTTCGAATATTACGAGTATGAGAATGCTTTATATAAGGCAAACACCTCACATAAAGCATTCTCAATATGTTATAGAGAATATTAGTAGGATATATATAGTCCTTAAAGTCCATTACTTTAAATATAGCCTGCTGGACTCTTTCTAGTCTTTATATGAATGTTTTATTAACTCCTCCCCAAACAGTGATACCGAAAGATAAAATTGAATTGCAGAATATGCGTTTTGTAAATACATATCAGTAATTTTTGATTACAAATATTACGTACACATTTAAAAAAGGAGATTAAATGTTTGGGCTGTCCATACAATCATTTGTACTTGTGTGTGTAAATATTTTATATTTTGTACTTGTGTCAACTTTGGACGGTTACATTTTACTTCAGGTGGATCAAATCTTTATAAATGCGATAAAATTTTAGTTGTAGTGTATTACTATAGCGGCACTTAGAATGGCGTATGTTGATATAAATATCTTTAGTTTTGGGAATATTTAATGAAAGCAAATTATTGTCAAGCCACTGCGTAGCCATATTAAAAATAAAAAATCTTTAATGGCATTATAATATACTTTTTAATTTGATTGAGCATATGAAATTAAAACAGTGTCGTCTGCAAATGCTATTATTTTTTGCGTTATTCAGCAAAATACATTCATATACAACAGAAAAGTGTAGAACCAAACCTCAAGGCACTCTTTATTTGACATCAGTTCCCTCGCTCAATCTGTTATCTATTCTTAATATTTGTAACAGTGAAACAGTGTCGAAGGCTTTTTTAAAATTTAGAAATATTCCTATACATTAGACACGGTTATCTCAATTGCCTACTACTAGAACTAAACATTCCAAAGCATCTGAAGTTGATTTTTTATTCTGTAATCTATTTTGAGTCTAGGCTAATACATTATTTCTTCTTAGTATGCCTTGAGGCGGTTGTTAATTACCTATAACTTTAGAGTCGGCAATGAAGTTATGTCTGCAGTTACAAATATCGTTTCCGTTGCCTTTCTTAAATATTAGGATAACAATAGTTTTATATTGTCAGATCGTCGCAATAGGTTCGGCCAAAACACTAATCGCTTTTTTTAAATAACTTCAGTAACATCATATTTATTTCAAGTTAAACAGACACAACTGTAGCAAATGAAGGACTTAAAAGTTATTAGGGCGTTGTATCGTTAACTTTGCGACCTTCCTTATAAATTTACACGTACAGGCAATAAACGTTAGAATATATAAAGGTCATATCAATTGCAAAACAAAACTATAACCAGCACTTACAATTGTCTAATTATACCCAGTTAAAATACAAGACACATTTTTCAAAAATGCGAGCAATGACGTATCATTTTAGATACTGGACTTGTACCATAAATATCTTCCTTTATCTTAAGGCTTCGTTTATATAGATTTTATTACTCCTATAGTTTCAGCTAAAGAAAAGAAGAATATGCTTCCTCTACTAGTTTCCTCAATTGGAGTGAATAAACTTGCAGCAACTATGCCTAGGTCTTAAATCAACATAGCACCACTAGACAACAATTATGTCGTGAGGATTAAAAAAGTTTAGTGAAGTTTTTTTAATTGAATTTGTTATCTACCAAATTTCTTTTATCTTTAAGCGAACAATTCTTATTGATAGAAGTGTATATACTACTTTCATAAAATATTGTATGCAAGGTATTTTGGGTGCGATAATTCGATGTAGCTAGGTTTCATTTCAGAAAATGCCTTTATATCCGTGTTTTCGGGTAATGGAAAATTACTACAACAATAATTACAAAAACAAGATAAAATTCACCTTAATTCACGATATTATAATAGCTCAGGCGTGAATAGGGTGTGTAGAAATCATAAGATCACGTTCGAGTCTGGATGTTTGCAGTCGATTATCTATCAATAGATATGTTTTTTTTTATAATTATGAAATTTCGAAAATAGTGGGCAGAAGGTAAGAAGAATCGTAAAATTTAACATTTAACGTTGAAGATGAAAGTACTAAAAAACTTAGCTTAGCAAAAATTGATCTGCATGATGAATTTATCTATAATATGAGGGTGTAATAGATAATATCACCATGTAGATCAATTCTTAATCCAAGATATATTATTGTACAGCTACAACTTAACTTCATCATTTTCACAAACGGGCCAGTGATAAAAAACAGAAAGTATCTAGTAGTCCAAAAAGTAACATTTTAAAATACTTATAACTTTGATGAGATGGTGTGGGTGTATTGTATGAAATTCTTTATAGCACGAATTTTCATATTTGCAAGTTACCGTCTCCTGCTTACCGGTGTAACATTGTACAAGAGTCTATTATTTTCAGTGTTCCCATTTAAATTTTACTTTGAAGCATGAAATAATTTAAATTAAAATAATAACATTTTCGAATGACGCTTAAATCTTTAGGGACTTTGTGTTATATGTATTTATATATATATATATATATATATATATATTATATATATATATATATATATATATATATATATTATATATATATATATATATATATATATATATATAGTGTTCCGAAACGAAATTTAAATACCTAGTCACAAAAATAACTTTTATTCAATCAGTAATTTAACTTCCATAAATTATTTAGTTTTATAATATTCCTACAATTTAATAGAATTAGGTACCTACACTTTCTTTTGACGGTGCGGTCTAGAGGATTTGTCATTTCAAACTTCCAAGGTAAGTATTCTGGTGTTAAGACTTTTTATTGTCTCGGCATTACATTATTCATCAAAGTCTTATAATCTAAATTATACTACGTGGCACGCGATATAACACGTTTCTAATTTATAAACTTCTTAAAAACTGAAATACTGCATTTTCCTACAGGGTGTTATGTAGTAGCTAATTATGATTGGTAGTATAAAATACTTATAATTAAGCAACACTTAGCATAACACAAACTTCTGCTCAAGTGTTAATTTAAAACACGTCTACAATCATTGGCTGCTAATTTCATAGTGGCATATACACAGAAATAATGCAGTTAGTGATTGAATAAAAAAAAGCATTATTCCTTTTTAAATGATATTTAAATTCGCGTATATTTTGGTATTCGAAAATACATTATTAAAACCCAATGTTTTGAATACTTTCTGTGGTCACAGGTAGACTTAGCAAAGCATTCTTCTTATCCTTATTATATATTTATAAAGCGAATAATCCCAAAATAAGTGACCTTATTTTGCTCACCATTTCAATTTTTATTTTATATTTTGTATACCCTTCTAGGACAAAATTTTTTCTCATTCATGACAAAAGCCTTTTATAACCCAACAGATCAAAGTAAACAATAAAATTATTGGATGGCTTAATAACTTGTACTAAGTGGAATTATTCTATATTAATTATTGATTATAGATGGACATAAATTCACGTTTGTAAACTTTAAGTTACTTCCATTTCTCAGCTCTGGTAAGAAAAACTATGGTGTTGAGTTACAACAACACTCTTCACTCAATGTTTCGCCAACTATATGCGGTATAAATGTTAATAATAATGTAAAGCTGATTGTAAATATATGCATATTTTGTTTTTTTTTACATTACTTTCACTGTTTTAAATTTTTGTCAAGGCTATTATAGTTGTTATAATAAAAAAATATTATTCATATTATTATGTAGATGAAGAAACATTCACATAAATTGATTTGAGTTTTCTTATGTTGACTCAGTATTTAGTGATGTACCTAGAAAGAAAAAGACGCGCTAAGTATACATTATACTATATGACAATACACTATTTAAGGTATATAAGTCAGATGTGTGTTAATTTTATTTCATTATAAATCAAAGAGATTCCCACAAAACATATCATCATATTAGCCTTTGTGAAATTTCATTGTAAATGGATATTTACTTGGTACCTAATGGAACTTAACACAATGCTTTGTCTCACCACTTACAGCGACAAAATAAAAAAAACTTAATACCATTTATCCGATTGAGAATCAAACCCACAACCAGTTAACAGTCAGACTGTGCCCACTTATCTCACAAAGGTTTCAGTCATATATAGAAATGTAAAAACCAATGAAGTACTTTTATCCATTTACATTGTTTAATTATATATAATACATAATAAGCATTTCAATAACTTTTTTATCATTACCTTTTTTATATAGAAGCAGAATTTATTATCAGGGTGATCCTTGTGGAAGATGTCCAGTGAGGAAGTCATAAGACTTATACCTCAAGACTTAACATCTTTGTGCTGCTAACATGATTAAAATAATCTGAAAAAAAAAATAATAATATACAAATAGTAATGAAGTGGGAAAAAGATTCATAATTAGTATAACATACCTTTCAAGTAATCCCCACATTCGTTTTTCTTCCTATTCAATACACACATTTTTACTGTAAGCTAAAAATACATATCAAAAATAAGATCAAATAATAATGTTTCAAAAAAAAAACAAGTTTGTGTTCTTTGTTTTTTATTCTTACAAAATATTGTACATATGTTTATATGATTCCAATCTTGTTGGCAACATCTAACGCATCATAGTCTCTTGCGAGCCGTACATATGCCTTCTTCTTGCCATCAGGTCTACAACAAATGTTTTACATAAGCATAGTAATCACTTTTTTAAATGTAAATCAAAAATATTTTAGAGATCAGAATTTTTGAACTATATTATTTCATTGTTATTCAAAGAGATTCCCACTTAATATATTTCATCATGTTTTGTAAGGTGTTGGTGTTAGTTTTATTAAATTATAAAAAAATACTTATAAAAAAATTCTTACCTTATAAGAGTGTTTACTTTTGCAACATTAATATCATATAGCTTCTTGACAGCAGCTTTAATGTGGTGCTTGTTGGAACTTGTATGAACAATAAATACTAATGTATTGTTGTCCTCAATCTTCTTCATTGCAGCTTCAGATGTCAAGGGATATTTGATAATGTTATATGCATCCATGCTACAATAAGATATTTTTAAGTTATTATAAACGTAAAAACTGTATTTTAGGTGTAAAGAATTCTTAGTATATGTTATAAATTACTATATGTCTATTATAAAAATAAAAACTTATTTACAATATAAAACTACAATCCATGACAAAAGTCAAATTTACTACTATACATTGATTTTTTAAATTTTTTATTTCAAAAAAAAATAGAAGTCCATTATTATATTGAGCACAAAAATCATAGGGAATACAGCAATATCTTACCGATTTCTCTTAGGTAGTGATTTCCTAGGGTATTTAGGATTTCTTGGAGGCTCAAAAGTTTTGGGCCTTCGGAAGTGCACAGATGTGCGTATTTTTCGTACACGCTTTCCATGTTCACCTTTTACAACCTGTAAGAATAATAATTTTACAACATGTAAGAATAATATATATATAAAAAAGCTGTAGTTTTTTCATTAAAAAAATAATCTCTACCTTTTTCTGGATTTTAAGGGCTTTGACAACAGGCTTAACCACTTTCTTTTGTCCCTTAATGCCTGTCTTCTTAGGCTTGGGTGCAATCTTCAATTTAGCCGCTGCTGGTTTTGGCTTGGCTGGCTTTGAAGCAGAAGCTGCTTTCTTAGCTGAAGGTTTTGCACTGGACTTAGCTTTTAGAGCGGCAGCCTTAGCAGATCCAGGTTTAGCAGAAGGTGCTGCAGCTGGTTTCTTTTCTGCTGCTGGCTTAGCTGCTGTAGCTGCAGGAGCTGAAGCAGCTTTAGCCGGTGCTGGCTTAGCTGCTGGTGCACCTTTAGGAGCAGCAGCTGCAGCCTTGGGAGCAGGTGCAGGTGTTTTAGCAGATGCAGGTTTCGGTGCAGCACTAGCAGATGCAGCTTTAGGAGCGGCTGCAGGAGTTTTGGCAGTTGCAGGCTTTTTCTCTGCGGGCTTAGCCGCAGACGACCCTAAAAAAAATTAAAAGGGATATTTTAAAACCAAAATGGTGCCTAAACAAAATACTAACAATTAGCAACCAAATAACTTTATTAGCTACCTGCAGTGTAACAAATAAAGTATATAAATACTGATGAATATAAAGTTAATTAATATTCCAATTTGCAAGTACATAAGTACTAATAGCATTAATGTTTTGCAATAACCTTTTTAACTATATGAAATGATACTATATAAATTAGTTAAGTGTATGATCTTTGTATTATTCGCATTGTTTTTAAATATGACAAATGTATAACTGAGAAATAATACAATAGTAGCAAGTCGTTCTATTAAATAATATTTAACACTTAATATCTTTAAATCTGCCTCCATTTATTATTCTAACCTAACCTAAGGTGCGAAGACAACATACATGTTAAAGCACATATTTAAGGCAAATATGATCAAAGATAAATTTATTACTATTTTTTAAAAATATTATTAAGATCCAATAGAGCACATCAATTGCGGAAAATTAACATTTTATTTAGATGAACAACACGAAATAATGACATGTACCGCGTGGCTAACAAAATACTTAACTTAAAATTGGATACATCAACTTTTAAAAAATTCTTTGCGATAACACGATTAATTTCTATTTCTAAAATTACATGAAAATCAAAAATAAGTTACTTTTCGATGATATTTCTATAAAATTTATAAAACATACCGGATTTCTCGGGTTGCTTCTTAGGAGGCATCGTGACAAAAAGATGGAGACTAACAAATATTGCCAGATCAAAATAATTGCGAGTATAATTAAATGAATTATCTATATTGTCTTTGGAAAGGATAATAGAAGAAATATTTTTGCAAGAACTAATTTTAATTGTTAGTTGTTCTTTACAAACTAGTAAACGCCAAAATTAATTTATCTTTAAAAAATATATTAAACGCACAAAACCTATAATTTTAACTGTATATTTTATACCACATTTACACGTTTAAAAATTACTGATTATGTAATATATTTCTAAATACAATTTTTTATACTTATATTATTTTTAACAAAATATGAATATATCAAATTAAATGTTTTTGTTTTATAGAAAAAGTCTGTGTATTTAAGCAATCGCGCTACTTAGTAGCTTTATTATAATTAAGTTTAGTAGTCATTAAAATGTGGCAATTTAATTCCATATAGAAAATTACCCAATAGGGATGATAGGATTTTGATAGCTCAGAGCCGCCATCTTAGTTGTTTAACATTTGACATTTGTGTTGTTTTGTGTTCAGTAATGTTTGCCATTTAATCATGAACAAGTTTACGTTACCTCAACGTTTGGAAATTGTCTAAATTTTCTATCAAAATACGAGAAGTATTGTCTCTACTCAAATAGCATTTCGTGCTAAATATGGTCCTCATGGTGCACCGTCTGAGCTCGCTATACATCGCATAATCCAAAAACTGGAAAGTGAATATTACCACCAACACGACAACGGACAGACCGTAGTGAAGAAAATATTGCCGCCGTATCAGCCAGTGTCGAAGAATATCAAAATCTTTCCGTTCCACGATGTGCACAAGAATTGGGCTTATCCAGAATGACAACCTGGCGAATTTTACGTACTTGGCCTACATCCATACAAGATTGTGTTGGCACAAGAACTCAAGCCAGCAGACCATCGATTACGTCGTGAATTTGCCGATTGGGCGCTTGAAATTATGGAAACAGACACCGAATTTCATAGGAAAATCATCTTTTCAGATGAGGCTCACTTTTGGCTCAATGGTTATGTGAAAAAACAGAATTGTCGTTACTGGAGTGAGTCAAATCCAAGAGTGGTTCATGAAACACCATTACATCCTGAGAAATTTACTGTTTGGTGCGGATTATTGTACGGTGGAATCAGTGGCCCGTACTTTTTCAAAAATGGCGAAGGCCGTACTGTAACTGTCAATGGCGACCGTTATAGTGACATGTTGAACGATTTTTTTTCCTGAAGTGTATGAAATTGATGCGGACGACATTTATTTTCAACAAGATGGTGCAACATGCCACACTGCGACCGTCACAATGGATTTATTGCGTGATAAGTTTGGTGAGTCGATTATTTCTCGCAATGGTCCTCACAATTGGCCACCAAAATCATGCGATTTAACACCCTTGGACTATTTTTGTGGGGGTATGTTAAATCTCAAGTATATGCCAATAAACCAGCCATTCAAGACCTTGAACACAACATTCGAGCGACTATAGCGGCCATACCAGCCAAAATGCTGCACCGAGTCATCGAAAATTGGACCGATCGTATTCACCAGTGCAAAAAAGTCGTGGCGGTCATTTGAACGATATTTTGTTTAAATCATAATAAAATTTCCTATCAAATTCACGAAAGAAAAGAGCACGAAATTCGAACATATATTACATGTTTTATTTCAATTTCAAAACATATCGTTCTTATTGGGAAACCCTTTATAATATAATTTTAATATACATTTTTATTTTCAATATAAAACGGTTACTTTTATATTATGACTTCTTAAGATTAGGCTGTCCAAGCTACGTTTACGACAAAAACTAAAACATTAACTTAAGTGCCAAAGTTAAATTAAATTAAATCAATTTTCAAATAAACTAAATAATACGAATTTTGTACCACAATTATATATTACGAAATAAAGATTTTTTTATGACTATATTTCGTAAGTAAGGTGTTCAGTATACAGGATTGTAAACATTGCGTATTTTTTTGTTTTATATGTTTATTAGTTTAATCGATTTTGTAAACCCAGATAAGTCTTATGGTGCTGCGCATATCAAAAGCCAGGGCACGGAATTACCTGTCTTCCGTAAATTCTGATGACGAGAAGCGAATTTCATATGATTTCTCCCGGGTTAAAAAATAAGTAAATAAGATAGGTAAAAATAGGTGAATAAGATGACTTATAATTTGTTATCAGATTGTGGATGACAAATAGATATAGTTTATTTTTGTTTGTTATACTTTATTAATATAATAGTGTTTTGTTTATATTCAGATATTTTATTGAATTAATGAAATATTTGATCGATGACACTTGACAAGAAGTCTAATTTTGAGTTTTAAAATGGGAAGGTAATTTACTTACCTATTATTTATAGATAGAATCAAAGTTGCAAAATGCAAAGTTTTGCAAAACAAACTGATGAATTTTTATCTGACTAATCTGTCCTTAAAATTACTTTAATGTAATTATTATCAATCAGAAACATTTAAAATGTATATATTTAGTATATAGAAAAATATATATGCTTTCAAGTGGTGTTCATCTGCAGCCAAGGAACGGGAATGGAAATGTTTGTGTTCTATTAAATATTACGAAATACGAAATTACTCTGCTCTTATTTTAGCTTCATGCGTATAAAACTATAAAAAAAACTGCTGTTAAAGTGTTGCTGTTTGAGGCCGGTCGTGGCGTAGTGTGACAGGGTCTGATTAACGCGACCGATAGTGGGTTCGATCCCCACTCGGGGGAGAGATTATATTTAAATTATTTTCACTTCCTCGTTCTGGTAAAGACAAAGTGCGGCGTTAAGTTCCACCATTCAACACGCATGTCTAGGCTTTGGTGGAAAGCGAAGTACGGAATGTTTTGACACTAGGTACTTTCTGTCTACCCTGCTATGCGGGATAAAAGGTGAAGCTAAAAAAAAAAGAAACTACTTTAGGGTTGAAAATATTTCATATGAAAGGCAAAATAATAAATAATTATTATTTTATATTTTATTTTTAATCTTGTCATAATATTAACTACTATAGCGCTAAGTAATACTATTAAAAGTGTTATAAAATTTACTAAATAAGTAAGAATTTATTTAAATTTTATAATACATGTCATTTTATA
Source organism: Dryadula phaetusa (assembly GCA_032432895.1). Classification (NCBI taxonomy): domain Eukaryota; kingdom Metazoa; phylum Arthropoda; class Insecta; order Lepidoptera; family Nymphalidae; genus Dryadula; species Dryadula phaetusa. The sequence continues at coordinate 1,814,065 of JAOYRS010000027.1, forward strand.
GTTCACATATCCTAAGTGATATTAATAAAACTAAAGCTAATAATAATATTAAGTAGAATAGAATTTGAGAATAAGCTGCATTATAAAAATGTTTAGAATATTATTTTATAGGTTAGTATCTAAGATTGTCTTCGCTTGGTGTATGACTAGAGCAAGTTGTGGTTCGGTGGAAAGATCCCAAGTTGAATACTGGAGTATTATAATTACGTTCCGCATTTGAAAATCCTTGTGACAAGGGTGTTAAATTATTATTTTGTTGAACTGGTCTTTTGCCTATGATCAAAGGAAAACATTCATCAGGGATGCATGAGAGAGCATTTTGTATCCTGCTTAAGCGGCTAGAGCATTCCTCAAAATGATCTGTCAAATATTTTAAATCAGAATTAATGTTTGTGTTTGAATGAGTTTTAAGATTTTTATCAATAACTTTTAAACCCTCCGCTGGAGTAAATGTTACCTTTTCACCACTATAGAAAAACATTTCAATATCTGTACTATTTTCCATAAGTTGGCATTTTGCATGTGATGTATAAAGAGTAATTTTTGGAGTTTTAGCTTTCACTAGATCTACAAAACGTGCAGCATATAAATATTTTTTCCAATGTTTTTGTGGTAAATTATGGTAAGAGAACATTTCATCAGGACTTATATTGTGTGCTGCATTTAATTGTATTTCTCTTTCTTTATCTACTGAATGTACAATAATTTTCATACCATCTTTAGATATTTTGCAAACCTCTACAACTCTTTCTTCTTTATCTTTCCCTTTTTTCTTAATAAACTCTACAATAACACCTGAAGAATCAATTTTCAATATAGCATTTCGTGTTTTGTGTGAAATTGTAGGTAATCGGTCAGCACAAAGCGGTGGGACTGTCAAACAATTAGAATTTAAAGCACATGGCTTTGTCAAATTGTCTTTATTATTATAATTAAGTGGCTCTACCGTTGCACATTTTAAATCAAGATTTTTAATACCATCAATAACATTACTACTGTGACATGGACTATCATGTTTTGGAAGGGTTGTATTGTATTCTTGAACTTTATTAATATTCAATATCTTTAAGGGTTCACTATTTGTTGAAGAAAAATGATTCTGTTGTCTAACATCAAAAAAGTTGTATGAATTTTCTTCCATAAACTTTTTTGTGATAGGAGTTTTATTAAAATTGAGTTGATCACTGAATAAGTCTAAACCTTCATGAATATTTTTTTCATTAAGTTTTGCCTTTTGACTGTGTTGTGTACTATGAAGAGTAGTAAGAAAACCCGAGTCCCTTGATAAATCTTGTTTGGAAATAATATTACCATAATTGTTTAGAAAAGGATGTTCCATAATACCCTTTAGAGTTATCCTTCTGGATGGATCTTTACATAATAGTTTTAGTAACAAATCTTGCGCTTGAATAGAAAGTTCTGCTGGTAATTTGTAATCAGCATTTATAACTTTATTTAAAGTGGTTTTAATATGTTGTGTGTGGAAAGGAGGGCAGCCAACTAGCAATGTATACAACATACACCCAAGTCCCCATACATCAGCAGGCAAGCCATGCATTTCTCTAGAAGCTACCTCAGGTGATATATAATTGGGGGTTCCACACATAGTAACATGTTTTTCATCAGGCCCATTTAACTGTGTTGCTAATCCAAAGTCAGCTATTTTAACACAAAGATCTTTTGTAAGCAGTAAATTATTCAATGAAAGATCTCTATGTATAATATTGTGAGTGTGCAAGTATAAAACACCACTTACAACTTGTCGAAATATATCTGCTGCAGCCTTCTCACTAAGACCACGTGTACCTAACTTAAAATGTTTAGCTAATTCACCATTATGTGCTAACTCTAATACTAGATAAACATAATGTGCATCTTCAAAAAAGTTATATAATTCTAAAATTGCAGGATGCTTCAATCTTGAGTGTATTGTGACCTCTTGTCTCACTCTCTCTATCATACCTGCACTAGCCATTAAAGCTTTATCTATCATTTTGATAGCAACAAAAAGGCTACTTTTTCTACATTGTGCTCTATACACATGAGCAAAGCCCCCTTTGCCGAGATGTTCAAGTATTTCATAATCTTCTATTTTTTCACCAAGCATGATTATAAGATATTATAATATTTCTTTATAGTAAATAAAATATTTCTTGCAAGTCCTCTTAATATATAGTGTGGAAATTTTGTCCATCATTCCTTAGTATACTGAAATATGAAAAATAAATAAAAAAATCATCAAAACAATATGTCAGACATACTAATAGATGGATGATTATTGTTTACCTTATTTACAATCCACTTTGCATCTTCAATACTTTTATTTATAATCTCTTTTATCCTTTCTGGATCTGATTCAGCTCTATGTTGCTTATAACTCTGAAAAAATATTTATACTGTTCAATTTTATAATGCAACTTTAAAACTAAGCTACTGTTGGACATGTTATCCTCACAACACCATATCATAATGTTATACTCTTCTAAGATTTATGATACTTTCCGTAGTTTTTAAATAATATTATATCAATTTCTTGAATAAAAATATTTTCTATTTCCACTGTGACATTACCTGCTTGACAGCAAATTTGTAATGTTTACAAGCATCGGGTGGTAATCTTTCACACTCACGTAAAAGAAATTTGTATAACCGTAAAGATGTCATTACAATTTTAGAATTATCAGAAAAATATCTTATTTGTTGTAAGAACATCGCATTTAACTGGATTTTTTTTATATTAGATGTTACATAATTTGTGTATTGAACTGAATCTCATATTATTATTATTTTAGTCTGTGGGGTTGTATACTGTCACAAGTAGATTAAACAAATCAAATCAAATTAAAAATATTAAATATATTATCTATTCTAAAATTATTTATATTTAATAATTAAATTTTGCTGTGTGAAATCTAAACTGCAAGCTTTAATAAAGGATGTTTTACCTATATAAATTAATATCAGACTTCATACATTTGCAATATTGTTTGTGTCGATTTAACGACCTTAGTTATGCTATTGCAATTTCTATCACTCATAATTTTGACTGTAAATCGAAAAAAAAGTATTATTTCCATAAAACTTTCAGATGTCGCTTCAGCGCTGTCCTATGTTTTCTAATGATCCTAGGTGTCGAATTTCAACATTATACCAGTATTTCTTTCAACTTATTGTTTTTATTAGTTACTTAATTTGAGCAACGACGTGACCAACATTTTAAAAGTTAAGAAATACATAATTACAATAATGTCCACCTTTTTATGCTTTGTAGCCGTGAAATATTTATATTATTAAATTAAAGTCATAAAGAACGATTATATATAAAAATAAAACTGATATTACTATATCTTCTTAATTAGTATGTATTTAAACTACAAAATTGTCCATGGTTCTATAAATTTTTGTAATCTATTTTCGGCAGAACGATTTAAAACTTTACACTATCTGTATGTAACAAAAAAATGTGTCTGTCCATTGCATTGCATTGCAAATGCAAGTTAGTATTTTCGTTGTTCCGTGTTCGTAGATTTAGAATAAAAAATTCAAAACAATAGATTTGAAACATTTAATAATATTTTTATCGTTATGAGTGTAATTACAGTTTATAGTGGCTTAAAATGATTTTAATGTTAAATAAGTGATTCATCCTTAGATTAGTATTATAATAAGTTGATATTAATTCACTTTATGTTTGTGATTGTGTATTACTCCGATAATGATTAGTTAGGACTAATGTGGTATGGCACTTGTAACAATTCGACGCACCCCGAGTGTTCCAGCACCAAAGAAAACGGTGAGTAACAATAACGGATGTAAAAGTTAGGTCAATAATTTAGAACAAACAATTAACAAGAAATATAGGGACTAATGAATATACTACTAATTATTTTAAAGTTTTATTATACGATGTTATCCTTTTTTTCTTAATTACAATGGAATTATTATATTGAACTTTAAAGTCATCTATGTTATGAATTAGTTCACTGTATTTCAAAATAATTATAAGCTAGGTTTTAGAGTATTTATTAATTTTAATAACGATGTACTAACTCCATAGATTTTATTACTTACTAGGTAATAGAGACCTTATGCCTTAATTTATCATTGAGCACAAAACAATTGTTGTTTTAACAAAAGTTATTATTTTTAAAAAGTTATATCTTTTGTTCTTAATAAATTTTTAACAAATATATTTTTTAGTAATAAATATATTTAGAATAGATTCTCTAGGTATGAATTTAAAAGTTACTTTAAATACAAACTTTAAGTATAAAAGTTACTTTAAAAACTAAAAGGATTCAATTAATTTGTTTGAATTTATTATTACTATTTGTGTTAAGGAATTTTTAAAATCTGTATTTTTACATTTAAATAGTGATACTAGTATTCATTGTTACCGTATTTAATGTTCATGTAAGAATTAAGCTATCACCAATTATCTCAATAATACTAGCCATCTCTAAGCTATAGACCTATTCTTTTATATATATATGAATAATTCTCTTATTTTTATTGATAATTGTTAGATAAAACCTTATGGTTTATATAACGGAAATATTTTTTTATTAAAAAAGTTTATTTTTAAACACTATAGTCATTATACATTGGGTTAAGGGAAAAATTCTGGCATCTTTTTATGGTTACATGTGGGCATGTTTATTTTATACAATATCAAAAATTTTATTTGGGTTAGACAGAGTAAAACATTTAATTTCTCTGCAAAATATATATATGTAAATGTATGTGTTAATATAACATTATCAATATGTATTTTTAAGAAAATTATCAATGATGTTGAGTGAAACTTGGAGATTCTAATCTATTTGTTATTATTATAAAAAGCTTTAATTATACAAACATTGAAGTGAAAATGATAAAAAATGAATGTCATGGATAAATACTGAGTAACAATATATGTATAAAAAATGATACCTATTTACTTTTAATTCTTAATTTTTTCTTAAATTACATAAATAATAAAAAAAACATCATCAGCAATACTATGTAATTATTTTGTTTATTATGTTAGCAGAATGAAGAAGAAGAAAAAGCTAGTGAGGTTTCTGAAGAAGATGTCGGAAATCGTGCCAGCAAGAGGTAGGTAATAATACTGTTTGCATGAACATTATAATAATTTCGTTTTTTAATTTAATGTTTACAAATTAGTATGTTTTTTTAAGTTTTATTGTCGGTGGATTCCTATTATATTAAAGATTCTTCTTTTCAAATAAAGTATATAACATATAAAAAACAATATTATGATTTAAATATTAATAAAATTTCACATTAAAGAATTTAGGACATCTAATGGTTTTGAATGTGGGTTTATTTTTTTTAAATATTTATGTATACCTTATTCCACTAAAAAGAGAGTGAGGTTAGCTTCTGCTACACTCACTCATTAGTAATAATTCAAAAATTTGCCATCTCACATTATCTGGATTTATTAAATACAATAATTGTTGTTGTGCAAGTCTTAATGTAATTTTGTCATCATTTGACCATTTTAGTAAAAAAAATATTAAATAAATAAATGCGAGCAAAAACCATTTATAAATATTTTACTCTAAAATCAAAAGTTATACAGTATAGGAACCACCTATATGGCGCGACTTGATAATTGATAGCACGCCAAAGCGAAAAGCGACTTGGCCTATACATTCATCTATTTAGAATGATATATAAAAACAGTTTGAATTTGAATATAAAACAAAGGTCTTAAAAACTGAACAAAACACCTATTTGCCTAGTGCAACATTTTTTGTCACATTGAAATATTATTTAAACACGTAAATATAAATATTTTACGGTATGGTGTGTCATACTTGAGATATCTATCCTAGAAAATAGCCCATTTTCTACAAAAATCGCTTGCAAAATTTAAAGGCGCGAAATGTCTGAAAATGTTTTTATTTACAAAATATCATCTGCTCATAAATGAAATTTGTCAAATCATATTTACAGCTTAGTATAAATGTTGTTTCAAAAGTTTTACTTCTATTAGGTATTGTATATTCGTTCCTTAATGTGGAAGCATAATATTCAAAATTGTTTTTGAAAAATACTGTACAATGGCATAATACGTCTAATCGGGATAGATGTTCTAATGACAGCTTGAAGGAAGTAGGATGTCTCCATTAGGTTGGTTCACAATTTTAGTAGTTAGTAGAGAAAATATTAAAAAGGAGAAAGATGCATCGTTCAAACCTTCGGCTGACATCTATATTATAATAATTTACTATAAGCTGGTACATCACTTCATATTTAGTCGATGTTGTATAGTAAAACCCCGTTAACACTGTGCTTTTATAGGGAGCCAACCAAAAACCCGTCTTAAACGAGAAAACGTTATTTACAGAATACAAGTATGTATATGTTGGAATTACATTTAATTTTCATTTATATATAAAAAAATAAGTTATTAAAGAGTTATTAGTTATAAAAAAAGATTTTGATACATTGGTTTATACTTTATTTCTCAAAAAGAAATTACATTTCACTTACTTGAGAAAATTATGACTATAAACATATTTTAAACTAATTATATATAAAAAATATTAAATCATTTAAATTTGGTGAGGCAGATTGTGGCGCAGTGTGACAGCGTTTGACTGTAAACGCGATCGGTTGTGGGTTCGCTCCCCACTCGGGGGCAGTGACTATATTTAAAACTATTTTCACTTCCTCGCTCTGGTAAGACAAAGTGCGGCGTTGACTTCCACCACTCAACACGCGATGTCTTGAATTTGGTGGAAAGCGAAATACGGAGTGTCTTGACATTAGACTAGACTATTCTTCGTCTTAGTCTTCGTCTTCGTTTTCTGTAATATATAATATATATAAATATTATAAAAAAATACTTTTATGTCCCGTCCAAATTGTCACTTTACTGTCGAATATTTTGTAATTATTTTCACTTACTAGCCATTATTAATGTATAGCAAAAAAATCTCGTTTCTTGTATGGGAGCCGCTTTAAATATTTATTTTATTCAATTTTTTAGTGTTTGTTGTTATAGCATCAACCGAAATACATTATATGTAAAAATGTCATCTGTTTAACTATCACACGAAAGAGATGGGTAGAGGAGACGGATCGACAGCGAAGATTTAGTAATAGGCACCCATTTTACCCTTAGGTACGAAACCCTAAAAATTTCAACTCCGTTGATATAAATTTTTATTTTTTATGTAAGAACATGTAATGATATTATATTGAAGTAAGATAGAAACGATTTAAAAATATCTAATATTGTCTTCAAAAACATTTATAAATAAAATATATAAACGGTCGTTACGTTCGATCGTGGTGACCTATTTTGTAGTGTAGGAAGATTTATTTAGAACTCGACTAATACTTCAATAATGATGTGTACCCAAATTAAAAAGCAATAACAATAGAATGTGCATTGTGGACTAAAAGCAAAGCATGCTCTTGAGCGCCTCATGTTCCTGTTCTGCGTCGAGTTTCTATATTTACGCGGTAGTTCGCGCTTGGTTCAAAGGGAAGCTGTGACGATACCCGACGGGCTTGCTCAGCAGACTACGGCTAAATGTCCGAGCTTAGTGCGTGTCATACTGTAACACGGGACGCGCCGGATGGTGCACCGAGGTGCGCTCGGCGGCTTGTGTGCCGCTTTACAAACCGCATCCGTCGAGAAAATTGCAATCACAGACCCTTACTTGTTGTGTTAGTGCCATATTTAAACTTACTTGTTATAAAGTGCCATATATATGAGTTTTAAAAATGGTTGCATATAGGTAATTTTTGATTAAATATGTTTATTTTTTCTTAAAATCTTTTCTGCGTAAATAATTTATTAATACAAATATATCTTAATATGTGATATAATTGAAAATTTTCCTCTTTTCAAGATATTACCGTGTCATAATAAAATTTAATAAAATCGTTTAAATATAACCAATTGATGCCATCAATGTTCAGTTGCGAAGTGTACAACTGTGCTCACGATGGTGTTGTGTTCGTGAATATGTTTGTTTGTACATGTGCTTGTATGCTTTGATTTAGTAGTTTAGGCAATTTCAGTTATTCAATAATAGAGTAATATATTGGACGTGTTTTTTTTAATTAAAAGTTTTAATGCTTAGTATTATGATTAGTTTGGTTAATTACGAGCTGAAAAATTTTCATAATATAGAGTTTTCTAATTATAATTGTAAATTTGATTATTATGTTATTAAATTACTACGGCAAGAAATAATTATAAATAAAATTTTAAATATCACTAACTGGTTAATTTTTTTCTCAGATATTTTATGCAGTAAATGTTATAATAATACAAAAATTTCATATAAAACATTTATTTGCATAGAGTAAATAAGGTAAATTATAAAAAATACAGTAGAAAAACGCTTATATCCTTTAATTATTGATGAATTAAATAATAACATGAAGAACCTACTTTTAAGAATATGTATTTATGCTACATGTAGCACCATAATCATAATGTATAATGTATTGTCAATATAAAATAGTGAAACTTGACAATTTCTTCAAGGCGTCGTAGGCATTGTTTTGACGCGGACGCGTAGCGACGTCACGGCTTGTGGCGGAGACGCGCGCTGTCCTAAATTGGGTAAAGCGGTATGAAGAAGCGGATTGCAGAAGCGGCGATTTAATATACACGCAACTATAAGCGGGCAACGCAGCTTTGGCATCGCACCACGGCTCTATTTTTAACGAACCTTGAGATCAACCGCCCTTGCTTCTGAAACGAAAGTGTCAAAGTAAATTTGCTTTAATAATAATTCATTATCAATTCCAAAAGCATTTATAAACAATTTTTTATGGGACCTTTAATTTTATAATGTTTTATATAGATATTGCTCACCTGTAGAGTTAAGTATTGATTATTATCTTATTTCAAGCCCAACGACAGCTCCCGTACTAAGTTAAATGTCACTGTGTGAACATCGTCACTTGTTCTATTTTAAGTTTTAACCTTCATCTCTTTATGGTTCTATAAAATACAACGTTGGTTTTTACCTTACAATAACACAATATTAAAGCGTTTAAAAAGCTTTTTGAGAAGAGATGAGAATGAGCTGAGAATGAAGAGATGAGAATGTTTTCCAAATTTTAAATGAGTAAGTGCACTCGTATATTATTGTATGTTATCATTATCGTACTTATTACCTCGCTTACATTTTGAATGAGTAATAGGCATAACGACTTAAGGCATGCCCACGGCTTAAGGGCTAGCCAGCGCGTCTCCCCGCATCTAGTGTCGGGCGAACTCAGTGTTGCGCCTGCGTCGCGCTCCGGTGAAAGGAAGGTAAACGCCACGCCAAAATGGATTGCCGCAACTTTACTAAAAATGGCGTCATTCATACATTTTGCGATTGCAATATTTAAAAAAAAGTGATTACACTGGAATAATTAGTATGAGCGCTCAAAACATGTTCGAAGGACATCAAGCCTTTGTAACTAGCTACTCTACGTGTAAATAGTCTTAATTGTCACCGGATAATTAATGAGACAGAATATTACTTAAGGCCTTTGTTATAGCATATATTAAGCACTTTTTCCATAGGATATATCAAGCCATCTTGTGAAACAGTACTCAAAGCTTATATTTTTCATATAAAGACCATGAATGTGATAATACAGGTTTCTCTAGTAGCTATATTTTATATAGTTTTTTAGTTAAAATTATTAAAAACATTATTTATACTTTCATGCTTATAATTCATTTTATATATTTTTATTTTTTCCGCTTAACAATTTTGATTCCAAGCATATTTAAATATTTTGTTTGTAATTGCAAGAAGCGTTAAACAAAATACGTTCATGTTGTAACATCTCACAACAATTATATATTTTTATTTTATAACCTCTTACAACTATTTTTATTTTCTATTTTTAATATCTCTATTTTTGTATTAGATAACGAGAACAATAAAGTGCCATTTTGTAATGTCCTTTTAGTTGCCCGAACACTAAATAGGGCGGAAGATCAAACACTACACTTTAAATGGATTAACCATTTACACACAATTATTTGACTTTTTTTTATATTTAACGACTATAATGTCTAGTATATATTATATGTATGCAATATTAAGTTGTGATTAAGTTTTTGTGAGCAATTATTGATGAATCCTTTTGTTGCAGTCTCAATGAGTGTTACTTTGCAAACAAGGGCGCAGCATTGGTGTTGGGTGGCTCAAAGCAAGGGTGCAACGACCAGCATCAGTCGCCTGCGCGAGCACATCCCCAGCCAGACATCCATCACCACTTACAGTCCATGTTCTATTTGGTGCGCCCGGAGGAGACGCTCAAAATGGTATATCTTTTGTCCTTGTTACAATAATTTATAAATATGTTTAATTAAAACATTTTATGTAATGTATGCCTGAACATTTGCAAGTTATTAGTAATTAAATTCAAAATATGCTATTTTTCTTTTATTATTTACCGCTAATATACCAATTTTTCTGCCAGGATAGAGACAACATTTAGCCATAAAAACCGTTTCTAATTCGTGTCATTTATAATATAGTTTCAAAATATTTTTTTGTATAGGCGGTGAAACTGGAAAGCGCTCACCCAGGTCGAACGCGGTATTTAGTTGTGGTGTGTCGCGTTGACGAAGCGGCATTACTTGGGATCGACTGCAACGAACGAACAACGGTCGGGCTCGTTCTGCGAGTACTCGCGGACACTTCCATTAAACTAGACGGAGATGGGTAAGCAAAAACCGGCCACTAATTGTGACGACAATGTCTTTTCTGCAACCTCGAAATGAAGATGGAAATATTAACTTTCATTAAAACAAATATTTTTCAAAACATTGCAAACTTGTCATAAACTACCACACCGTAAAATAAGTACACCTTTAAATCGAAGAACATTGCAAGTGATAGGAATGCCCTTGATTGAAATGTTAAGTTAGCGTAACCTTCGTTGAAATCCGCTGTGTATAATGCCTCGTTTAAACATATTAAATAACTTTACCAACATTAATGTACAAGCAAAAATCTTTTGAATAATAGTGATAGTCGATTGACAAAGCTAATAGTTTGAATACTCATTTAATATTAAATTAAAATGATAAGCAATCATTGTTACATTGACATTAACAAATGTACCATATCAAATTATGGGAAAAATATGTACATTCAAAGAAACTGAATTTGAATTTATACATAATGCATTATAACATTGTTTACTCTGAATACATTGCAAATATTCAAAAATAAATTAAAAATAAAAACTTTATTAACTTGTTCTCATAATGAAACCCCTTGAATCCCATATGCAGCGTAATCAGAGATAACCTAGTGTGAAGACACTCCGCGTAAATTAAAGATCGGTTACACAGTGGTTTATATTTATTTAGTATATAACGAAAAGTCATGAAAAGAAACTTAAACTCACGTTCTCATACTCCCGCAATGTGTTGAACTTTAAAGTTAAAGCTAAATTTGTTATGTTTTCATTAAGATTTTTTTTTAAATTTAAATATATGGGAATATTTAATAGTTTTAACCAGCTATTGAGACATACTCTTTATTTATTAGTTTATATATAATTTTTCTTAATCTGTAAATTTAGACTTGACCTTGCGTTATTTCCACTTTGCAACTTATTATTATCATAATATAATCAAGTTATTATTCTACTTGTAGTAACGAAGTATTGATTACTAAATGAAATTTTTACATATTAGTTAAATTTCAATATACCGACTAACTATACTAATTCTATATTTTGGTTTACATCCAAACTAATATGTAATTGTTTTCAATTTATATTTTATGTTTTTGAAGATTATTGTCTCGATCTTTACATTACTAGAAGCCATTTTTGTCCACTAAATACATTTATGAGGCACGGGACAATAACTAATTATGGATTCATTGTTCACAGAGGATTTAGCGTGTGTGTATGTAATCAACAACACATATTCAAGCCTGTGTCGGTTCAGGCCATGTGGTAAGCGATCTTTTGTATTATTATTATTAACACAGTTGCGATGTCTATTCCCTATTTAATATCATAAGTATTCGTAAAAATCATAAACCTAGTTAAAGAATTGTTATATTTAAAGCTTTCCGGTATGTTTCTCGCCTCCCCAGCGTCTCTAAAATGAGTTATGTGTCACTAGATCATATAACCTGATCCATATGGTAGCTTACCAGATACATAATCATTGATTGGAGTTGATATCAACTCAAAAAATATCGCGTGTGCAGTTAGACATTTTTTGGTCCATCTAAGGCTTAAAAGCCTTAAAAATATATACATAGAATAGATCATTTGATTGTAAAATATGAAATATTTAATGAAACTAGTTGTGCATTTCGTCGGTGTGAGAAAGGTGATTTATAACATTCGGTATTTTTTTTAATTTCAGCAAATTCAAAAAAACAGTTATTTTATATAAATTTTATGCAACCAAATATTTCAAAATTTATATAACTAACTTATTTATATACGGATTACCGATACATGCACAAAAATATTAAGGGAAGATTATTAGAATACAATAGTGAAAGCTGCATTTAATCGGTTAAGCCGTTTCTGAGATTAGCGTGCACAAACGAACAAACGAGAAGATAAAAATAAAAAGAAAAAAAAAAATTCATTGACTGCTTTCTGCCCAAAATCGCTACATTGCGTATTGTGTGGCGAGTTCAACGCCAACAAGTAGTACCAAAGCAGAGAAATAATAACAAATTGTTAATATTATCATTCCTCCCAGTGGGAATCGAACCCACAACCAATCCCGTTTACAGTTAGACCTTGTCCCACTTCGCCACGATGACCAAAACAGAAATATTGTTTTATATTCTATTCTAAAATATTACATTAATAAAAGCTCTCAATTACAATTTTTCTCATATATGTTTCACACGAAGGCAGCTATCAGTCGTGTTTTTCTGATATATATATATTATATAGATAAATGACGCATGTTGCAGGTCCGCGCTGCAGACGCTGCACCGCGCGAGCGCGCGCGCTCGCGACCTCAACCACTTCGCGGGCGGCGCGTCGCATGCGTGGTGCGCGCACTACGAGCGCCGCGTGGACTCGGACCGCTCCTGCCTTAACGAGTGGCACGCGATGGACGCCATCGAGTCGCGCCGCCCGCCCTCGCCCGACTCGCTCAGGCTCAAGTAAAAATGCTACTGCCCTACTCAAACCGACTGTATACGACACCAATAGAAAGTCAAAGTCAATTTTATTCTAAATAAGAAGTTAGATGCTTCATTTTCTCAATGTTAAGCATAATTTATCACTATACAACACTTACTATTACTATTTTTATTATATATTTATTTATAATTTATTTTTTATATGAAAGATAAAAATATGAGATTTGCTCAACGCTTTGTGTTTTGTATGTAAGTAAACCTAATCAGTGCTTATAACAGTAGCACGGTTTGTTACAATTCATATACTAATTGAACGAAAACCTTATTGTAATATCCAGCGCGTACAGTGCCACCTAGACCTCATTTCTTGACCTCGAAATGAATCGGAGTTGGCAAATGCGCTAATTAAACGTATTAGGTGCATGTTAAATGTAAATATATGTAATTGTTGATTAAGATACCCGCAAATTATAATTAACGCATATTTTTGGTTTTTATTACAGTATTTACAGGTATTTCGTTTTTAATTGTTCAGAAATACTCAAGTGTAACAAAAGTATCCTTGTTATGTAATAATATATCTTTTTATATTAAACAATTTAATTTTATAATAATATGTAACATTATAATGAAATGATATTTTGATTGGCAGACCCCGCGAGAGAGACGAGACGGAGCGCGTGATCAGGTGTACGCTGAAAGAGATCATGATGAGCGTGGACCTCGACGAGGTGACGAGCAAGGCCATCCGCGGCCGCCTCGAGGACGAGCTCGACATGGACTTGGCCGAGTTTAAATCTTTTATAGATCAGGAAATGCTAACTATTCTCGGGCAAATGGACGCTCCCACGGAAATATTCGACCACGTTTATCTTGGATCCGAGTGGAACGCGAGTAACTTGGAGGAGTTGCAGAGGAATGGGTATGAAATAAACGATTTTCTGCTTAGCATTTTTGCTCGCAAGAAACTAACAGAACACGTTTTTTCCTTCCAGGGTCAGGCACATACTCAATGTGACGAGAGAAATAGATAATTTTTTTCCAGGTATGTTTGATTACCTGAACATTAGAGTTTACGATGACGAAAAGACTGATCTATTAAAACATTGGGATAATACTTTTAAATACATAAATAAAGCTAAAAACGAGGGCTCCAAAGTTCTCGTGCATTGCAAAATGGGAATAAGCAGATCCGCCTCCGTCGTCATAGCATATGCTATGAAGGCTTTCAATTGGAACTTCGAAAAAGCTCTGAGACACGTCAAAGCGAAGAGGAGTTGCATTAAACCGAACACAAATTTTCTGAACCAGCTCGAAACTTACCAGGGCATACTCGATGCAATGAAAAATAAAGAAAAATTGCAAAGGTCGAAATCGGAAACAAATCTTAAAGCGCCCAAATCGGCGTCTAAAACAGAGAGCAAGATGACAGATCCGACGCCTCTTGTGTTAGCGCTGACGGGCTCGTACCCGGGCCGGCCGCGTTCGTGGTCGCCCGACACCAAGCTCGCCTCCGAGCTGCTGCCGCCCACCTCTGTCTCGCTGGAGCATCTCGCCTCCTGCTCGGAGACGCGGCACATGCTCATGCCTTGCGCCAACGGCAGCTACAGCGTGTCGCCCAACCAGATTATACGCCTCAAGGAGGAGGGCGTGCTCTCCGTGCGACACATCGTGCACGAGATTGAGACTGCCGCCTCGGGCGACCGGCGCGACCCTCCCCGCCGCTCGCAGAGACTTAACTTTGGCGCGGAGGGTGGATCCGCCCGTCAGCCAGAGGACGTCGCCAAGGCTCAAGGATCGCCGCAGAGAAATTTAGGACAAAAATATTCCGAAACGGATTCGGACGTGGATAAAATTCATACATGGGATCCCGGGGAATCGTGGCGGGACGAGATCCCGAACGTTATCGATAGTGACGATATAGTGAAGAGTGACAGTGGTATTATAGATGTAAAAATTAAAACAAGTGACGTTATTTACAATTCGTTGGAACGCAACTTAGATTCGGAGGATCGCAAGGAGGACGGCCCCCCGCCGAGCAGGCAGAGCTCGTGGAGCTCCTTCGACAGCGCGGTCGTACCGGACCTGTCGCGACATTCCTCCTGGGGCTCGTACGACACGCGAGGCGCGCGTCCGCCCGCTGCGCCGCGCGACGAGCCCGCGCCCGACCTCGCCATCATCCGCGAGCACGCGCGCCCCTCTCCGGACATCGCTGCCAACGAGCGCAAGTTCAACGCGACCTGTGCCATACTAGAGGAGCTGGCCACGGCCGCGCGCGCCGGCGCCGGCGCCTCCACCTGGGGCGGCCGCCTGTCCGCCTCCGCGCCCGCCGACACGTGGCTGCGCGCCGGCCCGCGCCGCCGCCGTCTCGCTGCCGCCTCGCACGGCGACCTGCCACGTGCAGCTCCTGGTCTCGTCAGCAACCTCAAGAAGGAGTTTGAGGCGCGTTTGGAATCGGAGCCGACGCGACGGTCGACACCGCGCACCCGCCCATCCGCCTCGGCACCTGCGTCCGTACCCGCGCCTGCGCCCGCTCCCGAGGACCTGTCCGTGCGCGTGCTGGTGGACAGGTATGATCAGCCTGGGCGCACGCGCTCGGAGTCGGGCGGGGAGCCGGCGCGGATTAAAGTCCCGCACGAGTCCGTCTCTAAGAAGTGCAAGCTGACGACGGAGAACGAGGCGAGAGCGCGGACGCGGCCGGGGACAGGGACAGGGACGGGGGCGGGGGCGGCAGAGCGGCCGCCTGTTGCGCCCACCGTGGTGGCGCTCGCACCCCTTGACTATTCGAATGTGGTATCTACTGTGATGTCGAAAGCTCAAAACAAAAAACAATTACAGCATGGGAAAACCCATCCGTTGACGAGGCTCAACCTGAATCGGTCAAATAATAGGTGTTCGAATCCTGTGTATAATACTATGTAGTAGTTTTTAGGTTTTATTTATTATGAATTCTTGCCAAACTGGATATTTTATCTTTCTAGAGTTTTATATACTATTTACAAAATGAAATCACAGTGTATTTGTCTATCACGTAAACTGTATTAAAACGGCTGTTTGTGAGTAGAAATGTTGAAAAAGAAAATAAATTCGATACAACGGATGTACAACATTTAGAAGATTTTTTTATTTTGGTCTATCAATTTCTTTGTCACTTACTTTACCCAAAATCTACAGTCTGGAGTCGCTTTCCCGTAACGAAAGCTACCCGTGGTGAATCTTGTATTTCCTTTATTTTTTTATATGTATCTGGCACTTTAGTTTCTTTCCTACGTATAGTCCCAAAGTCAAATCCGTATACCTTTCCAGGATTATTACGAATCATACATTCTGTCTAGAATACACAAAAGTTAAGTTTAACAAAATATTACCGTTTCTCGATAAAATGTTAATAGTTTGTTCATGAAAGATTGACATTTTATATTTTATAAAAAGATTTCCTATCTACCTTAACAGAACAGATCTACGAGTATGTTAACAGAATAACTACATTAATTAATGAAAACAAAAATGCAGACAATACATTATGACAAACGGTAAAACACCTTAAAACTACATGAAATACTTGTACATATGTTCCTAAATTACTTACAA
Source organism: Dryadula phaetusa (assembly GCA_032432895.1). Taxonomy (NCBI): domain Eukaryota; kingdom Metazoa; phylum Arthropoda; class Insecta; order Lepidoptera; family Nymphalidae; genus Dryadula; species Dryadula phaetusa. Next base: position 1,830,777 of record JAOYRS010000027.1, read on the forward strand.
TTTTCATATTTATGTCAATAATACGTAGTATATTGGGTTCGGAGCCTCCACAAACAATTAAATTTGTACGTGGCACAAATTTTCCGCAGTATAATTTAGACTGATATATGTCGGGTATGATGGTGTCTATAAGCTTACAGGATCCGTAATCCCAAATTTGTATATTATTTTTTTCTTTCCAAGAACATGTTAAAATCTGTAATAAAGATTTTTGATGTTAATCGTAAATGTGACCAATATTAGTTATATTCAGTCAATTATCTGATCTACACACTATTTCTACACACTATTTGTTGCTAAATCTTTCTAGTTAATTGATTTTGAAAAGATTTTAAATACGAGTTAAAATTATAAATATTATAAACCTGACGTCAAGGCATAGTAAAATATAAAAAATAACAAATTGTAATTGTTTTAAAATAACTAATACCTGTAAACTTACCTGTTTTCCAGATTTATCGAAATCTAACCCTTCTCCACACATATGTATACCAGAGAAAAAACGCGTTGCGTAAGGCTGCCTATCATCCCAGCATATTACAGTATCATCCCAACCCCCAGAAATTAATTCATGGTGTGATCTGGTATTAAAAACGCAAGCAAATATTCTTGATGTATGGCCGTCAGTTACATTTTTACGTTGGCTGTAATTTTTTTTTATATATAAAATATAAACATATTCCTAACTAACAGGGTAATCGGAGGGTAAGCGTAAAACGTTATGGTTCCTGTATATTAAGTCCTTTAATTGTCACGACATTCCTGCATACTCGTTCATAGTCATATATATATATATATATATATATATATATATATATATATATATATATACATACATATATATATATATATATATATATATATATATATATATATATATATATATATTAATAGCGGAACCAATTGATTCTTTATAATTTCGTAATAAATAGGTTTCTACCTATTATTATTATTAGCTTTAGTATTATAACTATAATAAGTACTACTTACTATTAAAATGCATAAAATTATTAGGACATGAGCATATGACATATTAGGATATACATATGTCTATCTTCGATTTAAATAATTGTCTATTAGGTTCCATTATAATATCGATTTCTTATATTACAACTAGTTATCAATACAAACATAGATATAACATTTTTGAAAAAACGTATAAAAATTTGAACGCAGCGGGATTCGAACCCGCACCTCTTGGATACCGTCCAAGCGCTCTGACCGCTAATCCATGCGTTCTACTACCAGCTGCGTAGAAATTCTTATACGTTTTGTTACAACTTATTTATGTTGTTAGCATCTCTGTAGAGAGATTTTTACAAATTTCTACTACTTAAAGATTATTAAGAAATAATCGTTTAACAAGAGAGAGATCCTCTTGGATACCGTCCAATAGGCGCGAGTTCGAATCCCGCTGCGTTAAAATTTTTATACCTTTTTTCAAAAATGTTTTCTAATCCTAAGTGTGGAATAACACTTTAAAAATAGTAAATATAGATATAACATTTTGTATGATAAAAATAACTACTAATGTAATAATCACCTTTTAACACAAACTGTTGTCAAATATACATTTTATAATTATAGCTAGCGGCCCGTTCCCGGCTTCGCGCACGTGATGTCACGACTATAGATAGCTATTTCGCTCTTGACCTACCCGCGTTAATAAATCACAGAATTTGCAAAAATTTATAATTTTATTTAATTATAAAAGTAATAATAAGTCTTAGAAATATCCCACTTATTAACCTACTTCAAAATTAATATATATTCAGATCGACAACTAGTACAACTTATCTACTTATATATTGACATATAATAAAATTACTATTTACATATATTAAAATACAATTTACATATATCAAAATTACATATAATAAAAGAGTAGAAAAGTCAACTCTGTACAAATATTCAAAATAAAAAATAATGGGGTCTTAATATATACACTTGGTTGATTTTTTGTCTTCCTGTCTGTACCTTAATATCTCATACGTCACAAAAAAGGAAAATATACTGATAATTACGGGATAAATAAGAGATAGATTTTTTGGTGGAAACAGCTTAGAGCCTTAGAGCGTGTAGATTCGTGAAGCATCATACGTGATAATTTCGCCCAAATATTCAATATAAATAAATAAATAAAAAACTAACACCGTTAAATTTATCACTGTCGATTACTCTAAACTTTCCTTCCCATCTTACCAAGTAATGTAGTTATTGGAAAAAAACAAAAGAAGTGGATAATAGTGATTTCCAATATGGATAACATATGGCAAACATATTATTTGTGCTTAGTACAGTAGTTATTTTTAATTTATATACTTTTCCAGGATAAAAGTTTCATTGTAATAGAACAGATAGTATTCACGTATTACGTGAACAAACAGTCAGCATTCAACATCAGTCTAGTCACACGTCCCACTATTTATATTTTTTAATATTTCCAATGTACAGAATTGACCCTTCTACGGTTGTATTATAAGTATAGATAATGTTATTTGTTATCACCTAGAATAAAAAGCACGTTCCTGCGTTTGCGTTTCTTCATCATACAAGTTGAGCTTGGCGTCATCACCATACGTAACAAATTTTGCATTTCGTGGATGATAACATAAGCCCAGTGTTTGTCGTTTTTCTCGTATTGTATACAAACATTGACTTAACTTGTATTTCCAACATTTTATACATCCATTAACATCTATAAATTGAGTTATTTATATATATTGAAAAGAAAATGTAAAATAATGAATAATAAAAAATCTTACAAGACGACAATAAGGTATTTGTAAAGGGCCTTGATTGGCTGCTTGGTCTATGTTTTATGTTTGTTACTGGACCAGGATACATACGGCACTCCTCGTCTACTAGCGTACGGGTACAGTATCCTGTATTACAATTAAACAATCTTATAGTTCCATCAATGAAACCAGCGGCAATTTCTTTTATATCTTCTGTATACTTACAACACATTATTTCCTTATGAGTATCACTAAAAATATAAGCAACGATAAATGGTAAAAATTAAAATTACTTAAATATAATTTCGAATAGTGAACCATACATAATTGATAGAACATTGACTTCATTTTGGTAAATTTGATTTTGATTACTGAGACCAGGACGATGCTCAATGGTAGGCGTATTCGTGTGAACCGTTATAATTTGTTTCTGAGGAATTTTATTTTAATTAAAAGCATTAGTAACTTCACAAATGTATTTGTAGACTGCACAAGGAATTCAAATGCCTACGGTTTTATTTTGATGATCCATAATTTGTTTAATTATAATTAATCTTGCTTATGATATATTTTATTTTATTAAATTTTACTCTACGAGATACAAAAAGCAATATGTTTATTCACCACAAATTTTCTTTTGACAATTTAATCAAATGTTAAAGAAGTGCTTACTAATATTTCATTTTTAGCTTATAAGGCCTAATCTAATCTAATGAAATGACATTAAACAAAAGTGACACCGTTTTTTGAGCAACAAAATATTTTCGATGAAAATTAATTTAATGGCATAAAATTTTAAATTTTCTGACAATCAATCATCCTCAATGATATCAATAAATGAATTTTGTATTCCAGCAGCATTCATTGCTATGCGGATGGCAATATGGGCATTGCTTTCTTTACTGGCCGCGCTAATGTCTATCGCGCCGTAATGAGGTATATGTATGGGGTAGACGTAACCTTGTCCAGATGAACCCATCGAAGACACAAATGTGCACGTTTACCGCAAAAAATACGTCCTTCACTTTTGCGTCTAAATTTCAGAGCTTTCCTCTTAGTACCCGTCAGAGTATTATGATTCTTGGGGTCGATATATCGGATGAGGTCCAGTTTAGGAGTCATTTGCTGAGCAAAACCAAATTACTATAACTAAAAATTGTGTTAAATTAGCTTTGAGAAAATTCAGATATTATAGACATTCACAATGTATAGGATGAAAATCTTAAGAAATCTATCTTATCTAGATGAAGAAGGTAATATACAATTTTTAGATCAATATTTAGAAGAAATGAGCTTAAAACAACCAGTAGACAAAAGTGACAATTTGCAATATATCTTGGAAAAATTATTAGAAACTACTACGAAGAAAGAAAATCAACATAACCTAAAACATATTTCTGAGAAATTTATTATTGAAAAATTCACAAGTAAAAACCCTAATGCAATACAATGGATCGAGAATTTTGAAAAAGAATGTGAGTGCTTTAACATATCAAAAGGTGAAACAAAAATTGACATATTGAGGTTGTTTTTAGAAACATCTTGTTTGGATTGGTATAGCTCGATGACCATAAAACTTACAATAAATGCACAGTGGAATGAATGGAAAGACAAATTTAGAAACTTGTAAAAATCAAGGATGGGATATAGTCACATATGCTCTGCAAGAGCATATGTTCAGGTATAAAGAAGGATTACTAATTGATTATGCTATAAAAAAAAGAAAGACTACTACTAGATATAAACAAATCGATAGACTCCAAAACAATGATAGATCTTATTGCAACGGGATGAACTTAATGATACTACTGATTTGTTCAGTGAGATAAGAAAACATGAAGGTATGATGTACAAGAAAAACTCAACTACAATAAAAAGTGGTACATTCCTTTATAAAAATAAAACTAATGATAAGAAGCCATGTAAGACATGTAAATCTCTAGACAAAGGAATTAGATATCATCTGGAGGAGTCATGTTGGCTCAAGAAAAATAAAAATGAATCTGGAAAGGTTTTTAAACACAGAAATGTAAATAACAACTCCATTATTGAAGTAGATATAAATACTGAGAAAAAAACGAGTAAGTACACCATTAATCAAGATCAAGCTTTTATCAGAAAAAAAATTAGAAATGAGCAGCATTTATGATTCAGGCTCACAGATCTCTTTAATAAATTTGAGACTGATGAAATTAAAAGAAAAAATGGAAAATGTGAATATAGCATACATGAAAACGGTTAATGGTGTGAAAAAAAACAGATGGCTTGATAACAATAAAAATAAAAATATTTGATATAGAAGAAGAGGTGGATGTATACATAGTAGAAAATGATGATTTTGATGATTTTATAATCGGATTGAATATGATAAAAAAATTCAAATTAACCCAAAACGAGGACTTGCAAATAGAACAAAAGAAAATAACAAATAAAACAGATGAAATGTCTAAAGATAACAGAAATGAAGAAAAGAATATAAAAACATTTGCAATAAATTTTAACGAACACATAGAATCAGAAGAATTTGAAAATTGAGATAGAGAAAATATTAAAGGAATATAAAACAATTTTCGCTAAGAACAAATATGATATAGGGTCAGTCAGAGATTATGAAGCTCACATAGATTTACTAACAAATAGATACTGCAGAAAAAGACCATACAGATGTACTATAGAAGATAAATTAGAAATCGAAGAGCAAATATGCATGTTATTAAAGAATAATTTAATAGAAGAATCCTACAGCCCTTTCGCTGCTCCAGTGACATCGGCATTTAAAAAAGGTGAAAATAGAAAATCCCGCTTATGTGTAGACTTCAGGGAACTGAATAAAATTGTTGTTCCTCAAGCTCAACCTTTCCCATTAATAGATGATTTGATTTTTATAACTAGAAATTGTAATTATTTTACTGCACTGGATATAAACTCAGCTTTTTGGGCTATACCACTACGGGAAGAAGAAAGAAATAAAACAGGATTTGTCGCACAAGATGGCCACTTTCAGTGGACCTGCCTTCCTTTTGGCTTAAAAACATCACCAGCTATTTTTCAGAGAATATTAAGTAGTATTCTAAGAAATTACAATCTCACAGGATACTCCGTAAATTATATTGATGATATTCTTATATACTCAACCACCTTTGAAGACCATATAAGACACATAAGAAATGTATTAGAGGCAATAATAAATTTAGGCTTTAGATTGAAGTTTAAAAAATGTATGTTTGCTTCAGACTCAGTACCTCGGGCATGTAATTCAGAATAACTCAGTAAGACCACTAAAAGACAATTTGTTCTCAATTAAAAATTTTCCAACTCCTAAGACACAAAAGAACGTCAGACAATTTTTGGGAAAAATCAACTTCTACCATGAATACATACCAAAAAGCGCAATTATTTTAGACCCGTTACACAATTTATTAAGAAAAAATGAAAAGTTTGTATTGTCAGAGAAGTGTGAAGAATCATTTAATCAAATAAAAAGATATTTATGTTCTCAACCTGTGTTGGAAATATTCGACAAAGATTTACTAATAAAAATCTTTACAGATGCCTCTTTACAGGGTAATGGGCAATATTAAAACAGACACAACTAGATGGTAAAGACAAACCAGTTGCATATTTTTCAAAAAAACTAAACGAATCTCAAAAACGGAAAAAGGCTATTATTATTTGGGATGTTTTGCTATGAAAGAAGCGGTTAAATACTGGCAGCACTGGCTAATTGGCAAACATTTCACTATTTACTCTGACCACAAACCTCTAGAAAACATGAATATTAGATGCAGGACAGATGAAGAATTGGGTGACCTCATATATTATTTATCTCAACATGACTTTACAGTAAAATATATACCTGGTAAAGAAAATATAGAAGCAGATTGTTTGAGCCGAAATCCTGTATTAGAATCGGAAGATAACAAGGCGGAAATATTGAAAATAGTTAATTTAATACAAATGAAAGATATAGTTGAAGATCAAGAGAAAAATGAAACAATAAAAGAAAAGAAACAAAACTTACTACAAAAAAATAAAATCTATTACAAAAAAAAATAAAGAACATGAAAAGATTATACTCTCAGAAAAATTTAGTAAAGAATTAATAAAAAAGGTGCTTTAAGACTTTTGTCATATTGGAATCAGACAATTACAGAAAAAAATAAGTCCAATATATACAGCTAAAAATCTAACAAAAAATATAATAAATATTTGTAAAACATGTGAAATATGCTTAAAAAATATAACAAAGAAAGTACTAGAGACAGATGAGATTGGAATAATTCTGACAGATCAACATCCAGGTATCAATTCAATAGAATTTAAACAACATTTGCAGGAGAATAACATTAAACTAATTTGTACAGCTGTAAATACACCATTCTCGGCTTGAACGAACGATTAAACCAAACGATAGTAAATAAAATCAGATGTAAAATAAATGATAAAAATAAAAAGAAAACATGGACAACAATAGTAAGAGAATGTTTAGAGAAATATAATGAAACTGAATACTCTGTTACAAGTTTTACACAGAAAAATTTTTACTGGACGGAACAAATGTTAGTATTCTACGAAATGAAATTAAAACAATAGAAACCGACGACAAGTGGATTTCTGATAGAAGATTAGCATTAGAGAATACAATAAAATCCCATAAGTACAATAAGAAAATATTTGATAGAAATAAGAAAATGAAAGAGTTCGAGATAGGAGACAGTGTATATGTAGAAAATGGAAATAGACTGAATAGAAAAGAATTAGACTTAGAGAGATTAGAATTAAAAATAGGCCCTTTTAAGATAATAGAGAAAATATCGAATTCAATTTATAGGATTGACACTGGCAGCAGGAAAACAGAATCAACTTTATTTCACATAACAAAATTACAACCTATCACAGCAGATGAGGTAAAAGAAACCGAATATGAAAATAACTTGTAGATTATATTATTTAGAATTTTCGTTTATAGTAGATTATATTATTTAATATTTTCGTTTATAGTGGATTATATTATTTAGAATTTTCGCTATTAGGGGGGGAGATGTATTGAAATGACATTTCATTATTCCAAATTTGCTGCGCTCCGCGCGGTTATAATCTGTAGCTGAAAGTCAGTTGAATGACGGAGAATGTTTAAATTATTTTGAACTTTGATTTTGTAAAAAAATATAGAGATATAATAGAGGAGGCGATATTAGTGAACTTTAAATGTAGTTTCTTTGTATTTTCAGAGAAACAATTTGTGTTTTATTTTCAGCATCCTCAATAACCTATCTTATATAGATGTAACACAACCTTAAAATTTCTTTTCTATCGACTATAACACATATAAAATATAATTATGACAAAAATAGGATTTGTATTGGGAAATAATGTCTTAAAAAATGACATAGAGATAAACTAAAATTTCCAAGCAAGATTTGCTTAAATTTTTTTGTAGTAATTTTTATGCCTATTTTACTAATTTGTGTACATTTCATACAATGGTAAGACATTTTTTTTGGGCCTCTGGAGGTTCAAATTATGTTTAGATATCTTTCTTACGGTCAAAATTCAAAAAGTTTAATTTTCTCAAGACTAATATAGTGTGTGTTGGTTATGGTTTGGATAAGTACCTATATCTAATTAAATGATGCAATTCCAATTTTACCGTTTAAATCACGATTCGAGTAACACCTTTTAACACCTACTAAAAGGCTGCTACGATATCATAAATTGCAGGACCAGTTGTATGGTAGAGGCCGGCCGTGACGTATTGGAATAGCGTCTGACTGTAAACGTGATCGGCTGTGGATTCGATTTCCACTTGGAGGAATTATATTTTAAAAAAACATTTTATTTTATTTTTCTCGCTCTGAGAACGCAAAGCGCGGCGTTAATATTAATTTGACGGAAAGTGGAGTACAGTATGTTAAGACACTCCGTACTCCACTTTCCGCCGGATAGGGGTCACCTATCGCCTAGTAGTGGTAACCCAGTATCAAGACACTGAGTACTTCCTGCATACCCACACACGGGTGCTATGCGGGATTAAAGCGTAAATCTTAAAAAAGAAATAATTAGTTAAGCATGAACATACAACATTTTGACCCCCATATACATAACTAGCAACGGATCATATGTAGCTATTGAAACTAGAAGAAAGTTATTTTTACCACATGTATTTAAAGAATCGATGCACGGTCTAAATAAACTTCTTCTATACATTGTGAATGTCTAAAATATCTGAATTTTCTCAAAGCTAATTTAACACAATTTTAATCAGTCAAGTATATATATATATATATATATATATATATATATATATATATATATATATATATATATATATACATATATATATATATATACACATCAAACTAATAGCGAGATATCATAGTTTAATCAGCGTTTGCAAGGAGCTTTCCAAAAGAGTTGTTTTATAAATTACACAGTAATTTTCTTTATTACAAATACTTGACTAGAATTTAATAACTACATAGTTTGATAAAATAAACGTCTCTTTCTTCTGCTTATCTTTTTTTCTCACATAGTAGCAGGCAGATAAATAGAATCTAGTGTATTCTCCACTTTCCCACAGTGAGCTAGAGATTACGTGCCGAGTGGCAAAAACCAACGCTACTTTGTCTTACTAGAACGCAACGCAAATTAATTATATCTATTTACAGTCGGACGTAGTTCCACTGCGCACAGTGGTCTTTATATATATATAAATATATATATATATATATATATATATATATATATATATATATATATATATATGTGTGTGTGTGTTTATATATAAACACACACAATTTTTAATCTTATTTTACATATATATATATATGTAAAATCAGATTTTTGATTTCATTACATTCACCACGATCTTGCTTAGCTTCCTTCGGGGGAAATGTAAAAAAACGTTTTACTAATCATCATAAAATAAAATTGTAAACCAAAATACTGAAGTAAAACTGTGATTATATAGGTACCTAGCGAATATTAAATTATTCTGTACAAGTTTTCGTGTTTTAAGTACTTTATTAAATCAACGCAGACACAAAACAAATTCAATAGAATCAATAAAACTGGTGTGAGGATAAAATTACATACATCAAATTTAAAACAGTAAAGCAGCTATTTCAATTTTTCAGCAAAACCTGCAATATATGTTTAAATCAAATACATAACTTATATAAATTATGACTTGCTACAGCAATGAGGTGGAAGACATACGAAATCAAATGAATTTGTAAACTACACAAAATTATATATGAAATAAAAGTGTATACGAGTAAGTATAAGAAAAATATTTCCCTTTCTATTAAATAACTGTTGATATATATGGTGTCATAGATATTGGATGACATGATGAAAATTTAGTTGGATAAGTTGCATAACAAAAATATATTAAATATATGTAAGGCATTTTTAATTATAAATACTACTAAAGGAAATAAACGAAAACTGTATAATTACTAACACTATTTCTATTTCAAATTATATCATTCCTAATATAGTATTTTTTAAAAATTCTATTTGAGGTATATATATATATATACATATATATATATATATATATATATATATATACATATATATATATATATATATATATATATATATATATATATATATATATATATATATATATATATATATATATATATATCATCAATTTTTTTGTTTAAGTTTAACGTTAGCACCATGTTCGGTTGATCCTATTGAAGTCAGTGGGATTGTATTATTAATTTTACAAAGTAAACCATGACTAAGCACACACATGAAGATGAATAAACTATATTTACAGAGGACATATATATTGCACTTAAAATTGAACGTGAAATGTGATAGTTTAGAAGTGGATATTTGCATGTTTCTTACTTTTCTGGACCTTGAACAATTTTAACTTATTCTAATCAAATTGACAATTTTGCTTAAAAATTAAATTTCCTTAGATCTTGTATATAATTAACGCAAAATAACAAACGTGAATAACAATAAATGTTGGTAATTAAACAAATTATATAATTTAAAAGAAGCATTGAAAACTAGTAAATCAAATGGGAATAATTTCATTATCAGGAAAATATTTCTTATGTATGTATAATTACAAAAAAAAACAATTTAAAGATATCTCTAGTTGTATTATAATAAAAATTTAAAGATATCTCTAGTTGTATTATAATAAAAATTTAAAGATATCTTTAGTTGCATAATAATAGGGATATTGACATGATTTAAGAGGTGATTCTAGTTTAATCAGACAACATTTAAAAATATATTAATGACGCAATCGAGTTTTCCACATAAAATGTTACAATTGCCATTTAAATTTTACAATGTCATGCTTTGTTTTACAGAATTTATCTATTGTGCTAATTTCTTACATTATAGTGTTCTTTATTATTTGAGAAAAAACTATTTGTGCCAATATCCCTATTGTCATATATTTTTTATAACATTGCGCCAAATTATTGTTAATATTTCTAATATTTCATATTAAAATTGATGTAGACAAATATATATATATATATATATATATATATTTGAATAAGAAACAAACAAACCCAGATTAGAAACATAGTCAAAGTAATACATAAAAAATCAATCGTGTATGCTTATCTATCAGCATATAATCCCAGTTAAAACGTATTTTAGCAAAACTGGTGTTACCATTTTATATAGTAAAAAAATAACCCTTGTCTTTATTACTACCACATAATATTTTAATTTAAATCTTTTGTATTTATTTATATCTGTTATTATCTTGCATTTAGTCAATGATAAAGCCTATAATTTAAGCCACCTCTTTTGATAGTTATTTACGTAAATACACTTCATTTACAACAGTGGTATGAGTAAGTTTTACAAACGCTGCACCAAGTTGGTTAAATATATATGGAAAATTTATATTATACTCTATAATGTTCATATAATTTATGAAAATTATTTACAGTCTTAGAATTTGTACCAACATCATTTAGATCTGTTATACATTTATGTGCTTTTTTTACATACTGACATGTGGAATTCATATATCTACAACTAGGTACCCATTCAATGAATAATTCCACATAGCTTAATCACAAAAATATCTTTCCATTTATTTAGTCAAAAATAGACATTTACCCTCAATTTGCACATATCCTGAGGAAACACACATAATAAATTTATAATAACCAACATTATTGATAAACAATGATAACAATCAATAGACCTCTATCTTTTACTATACAAGTATGAACTTTTAACAGTCTGTTGTAAAAACATATATCTATTAATGTACAAAGCACAGTACTCTTACTCTATGATAGGTAGGTACAAATTAGTTTTGGGGCGTAACATATAAGTGTTACAAAGGTAACACAAAAAAATGATACCAATATGACAAAACAAGTTCATAAACAATGTATATCAGCCTAATGAAAATATTATATAACATGAACTCTATAAAAAATATGTTACAAATAACAAAACAACTCAAAAAATGAAATTTAAATAACTAATTATTGTTTGTGGCATTTTTTAAATAATTCAACAAATATGCAAAACAAAGCAGAAGTTGAAGGTTAACAAAGAAAAATGAAAGTATCTTTAATAATGGTATTATTGTACTAATGGTATACTATCATCATAGTTGATCGAACTATAAATATTTTAAATAAGTAATAATGCTATATTCAAGAAAATGAATTTGTGAAGCATTACATTTTTGTAAGATTTTATAATTAGTGGGTTAAACATTATTAAAAAATAAAAAAGCACACCAATAATTACTTCTGTTACAATAAAAAGATTCTACCTACAACTTTAAATGTATCCAATTCTTTAAACTATGCAATTGTAACAGATATATTTTCAAGAAAACAACAAAACACAAGCAATATCATAATAAATTAATAACATCAGTAGCAAACCACTCTTTACCAACAGAACAACCCATTTGTATTATAGATAATGACATAAAATAATTATCTAACTCTTGCTACAATCACAGAGATTATTGTGAGCTTATCAAATCAGACACTGGATCAAACAGAGTGGCCTTGGGATTGATGTCTTTGTCCCCATTGACTAGAAGGTCCCTGTGCAGAATTACCTTGTTGCATCCAAGATAGGAAATTAGGTGGTGCAGGGGGAGCAGATGAAGCTGGTCCTGCAAATGCACCTTGATCTGAACCACCAGATGGTATGTTGTTTATAAGACCCCATCCAGCTGCTTGATTTAAAGCTGCAGCTACTAGTGCTTGGTTTACTGGCAGTCCTCCCATCCCAAGAGGCATGCTACCACCTTGTCCTTGACCACCTCCTCCAGCAACAGCAGTTTGTCCATGCTGCCCAGAAAGACCTAAAGCTTGCATATTTACCATATCCATATTACGGTTACTCCATGAGTTGTTATTAGAGACATTGTGTGGATGACCCTCTTCATAATTTCTACTTGGTAAGTTTCGTTGATTCGAACCACTTTTATTCTGTTTAGGAGAGGCATTTGAAACATTAACAGATACACCTTTTATAATATGATCTTGACCACACAAGCTTTGTGCAACTTCTGGATCCAAAAATGTTATAAAGCTGAAGGCTCGAAAAGGTTTTGGAATAAATACATCTGTAACTTCCCCAAATTGTGAAAAATATTCTCTCAAATCATTAGCTGATAAATCTTCTGTACAACGACCAACAAACACTTTGCAAGGCATAGAAGCAACCGAACCTTCTTTAGAATTAGGTATCCGCACATCACACCAACGACCATCAATCATATGTCTTTGCGCTAATACTCTCATTTGAGATGTATAAGATGAAAATCTGATAAACGCAAAGCCTTTTGACATACCAGTTTTAGGGTCACGTTTTAATTGTGCCATTAAAACTTCTCCAAACTTCTCAAAGTACTCACGAACAGTTTGCTCTGTAGCTTTCCATGGCAATCCCAAAACAATTAAATCGGAGCATAAGTTGTCATTTCTTTTGCTTTTTATGGAAGATGTTTCAGAATTTTCGCCTGATTTGCGTTTATTTTCCTTAGGAAAACTACAAATATATAAATAATTGCCCCAACCTTCAGGAGGTGGATACAACCTGCCATCCCTTAATCTGATTCCTCTGAACGTTTTTGTCTCCGGATGTCTATATTTAAGACCGCAACATCCAGGAAACTGCGCAGACACTGTTGTTAGCATTAAAGTCCCATCTTCTTCGATTGGAAGTTCTATGGGTTCTTCATTTTCATCTTCGGCTACGGGCAAGTACTCGAAGGACATTATTTCTTATTCATTAACAATGTTAAATTATATATAATAAAATAAACACAGATAGTTCACTTAAACTAAAAATCTGTACAATTTCTATTTCATATAAATATAAAATACGTCAGCTACGGGTTAGGAACCCATTGCAATTTGATGGTTAAAAACATAGTAAAACTAAATAACTTTGATTGTTATTTTATCTTTGAAAATAAAAAAGCTATAGTAATCCAAGTATTAAGATTATTTAATTGCGGTATTTTCGTCACTCGACAACTTTCTAAAATTGACAGCATTTGAAAAGGGTTACCTGGTTATAAAAACATGAATTTATATATTACTACAAGTTATATGATATTAGTGTAATAAAAAAGTACATTCATAAATAGTTTTAATGTTCAAATTACGTAACTTCATTTTATTTTTTATTATTAAGAAAGTTTTTAGTATTTAGAAAGCAATATTAATATTGCTGTATCTCATTCACAACTACCTAAATGTAATGTTGATTAATAATTACTTTTGAAAGAAGATATATAACACGCTACAATTTAGATATTATAACTTCCTTTTTAATGAGTTTTTAAATTATAGTGAACATGTCATTTTTATAACAAAATTTAAAAAAAAAATTTTTTCGTTTGATTGTAAAATTATTAACTTATTTAAAAAATAATATTTTCATTATTCCAAATATATATTTCATCTAAAATATTTGTACGATTACAAAAATATTGCTTATTTTATATTATATTTAATCATACTTCAATTATTAATTAAATAATAATATAAATCTTACTTCAAAGATTGTTTAGGTTTAACTTTATAATATTCAGTAATTAGCAATTGCAAAAACTAAGCTATATAATCTTAATGAGATGTGTTATAAGAAATTTTGAAAATTGAATTACAATAATATTTGAGTATCGATATTGTCTATGTGTCTATGACAGTATATTATATATTACAATTTACATTTTACAATCTTATTACTGTTTTGATTCTGTGGACACAATACAAACGTATAATAATTGATGCATTGTTTTCATTATATTTATTTTCTCATGTTAAGTTTCGGTTAACTACGTTACAACAATTGTTCAGAAGATTTTAAGCTAATAGTTAAAATATATTAATTGTTTATAAAATTATTCCGACATAACCTTTAAGTCTATAATGAACTGTTAAAATCGTTATATTCATCTTATTTAAGAATTTACAATTTTAATTAGAAAAATGTTATTTTAAAAGATCTATTTTATATGTAAAATTGCTATGGATGATGACTATAAAGATTATAGAAAAATAAAACCGCAACAAAAGCTTTATAAACCAGGCAGTGGGCCCTTAAGACGTTCTAGGTATGGTTTGGACTCTAGAATGGAATCATATGATTTAGACAATGGGTCAAGAGGAAAAGATACTTATTATGGATCTCAGCACTCTATAAATGGTGATGATTCTAGCATTCCTTGTAAAGAAACAGGTAATACAAGGCATAGAAAACCTGAACAACAACATTATGTGCCTAGGACTGGTGATTCAGATATTGACAAACATCATAAATCGTCGTTTAAATGTGATAATTCTAGTCAGTACAGTAGCAAACGAAACCCAGATAGACAAGATAACCTTGGTTCTATAGGTGGTACAGGGTCTTATTCAAAAGATACAGGCAAAGATTTTCATTTTAAAGATGGCAGTAACAATGATGTAAATTATAATAGGCATTATAGACAAGGTTCTGAAGTTAGATCAATTTCACCATCTCAGAGCTTTTATGACCAGAAATCCTTAGACAGAAATAGAGATAGTAAAAGTATGGAAACATGGGCTGGACGACATAAATCTGGTGGAAAACCACCATCAGGAAGAAGAAATTCATCAGGTTTTCCTTCTGATTCCCGACCTAAGCATATAATCAACTTGGACAACTTACCACCAAGATTTAGGAAAAAATATTTAGAGCAATCAGGACATCAAAGTTTTGATAGTGTTGACCAATTAACTAAAGATCACTATAACAATGATATGTCTCAGTCCCATAATTCAGGTCACTATTACAATCCTAATAACACGAATTGGTCCCAGACTTTACCCTCAAGGGGACGGGGACGATTACGAGATAATGAAAATTTTGACAGACAAAAGTTTATCACCACATATTTAAAAAATTATGAAGCTCAAAATTCTAGAAAGTCTACTCCAAGTAATTCCTACATGAATTTATACGAGCCTGTTGAAATGGAGAATAAAAATGCAAGTGAAAATTATGACTTTCAAACTGATCAAGAAAGCATTAAAAGTACATGTGACAGTGGTAAATAAATTATACTATAAATAATAAGTAATTTCTTATTAGAATTGTAATATGTAATTTTGTTTTTTTTTTTATTTCAGTCCCAAACAATGGTGTTTGTAATTCAAATGAATTGCAGTACAATCATAAAGAATCGGAAAATCGAGATAGCTGTGAAAATCAGAATGATAGTGAATCCTTATCACATATTTCTACTAATCTCTCTGACATAACACTATTGGTAAGTTTTTTTTAAAGTTATATACAAATACTATACTTTTTTATTATTCAATACTTTTGGGATGCATTTAATATATTCACAGTGTTCATAAAACTATATTATTAACATGAAATGTATTATTTCTTAATGTATAACATGGTTTTTATTATGCTAGTGTAGCCACTTATAATATTATTACTATAGCGAAAAAGCACAGTTAGCTTATAATCCATAATATATGTAGCTCAGCTTAATTTTATTTTCGCTTT
Organism: Dryadula phaetusa; assembly: GCA_032432895.1. Lineage (NCBI taxonomy): Eukaryota > Metazoa > Arthropoda > Insecta > Lepidoptera > Nymphalidae > Dryadula > Dryadula phaetusa. The sequence continues at coordinate 1,847,540 of JAOYRS010000027.1, forward strand.
GCTGTGTTGGTTTTGCATATTCTATGCAATCAGCAACATTCAAATGAATTGTAACATTGGCCTCTTATTTTTAAGTTTTGTAAATAAAATTTTGAAAATTCATATTCATTGTATTCTCTTGTTAAAGGATTGGACAGAAGAAGTGGAAAAAAATATAAAACTTGATGATGTGTGTGATTCCTCTACTTCATTTTCTCAAAGTTTGAAATCTTCAAATTCTCAAGACATAAAAGCAGTGGAATCTCGTGAATCTAAGAAAGGTGGTAAAGCTCGTCGAAGAGATAAGAGGTATCAATATCTTAAGGTTGTGCTTAAAATTTTTAGAGTTATATTTTTTAAGAAGTGATTTTTAATTTAAATATTATGTTCATTCTTTTATCACTTATCTCACTATTAACAGTTTTTATAATTTTATTAATGAAATCATAATTGTAGTATTATTGTAAAAAACTCTATGACATACATTTTTGTAGAATACTGGCTGTAAAAATGAATTTAATAATATAAATTCTATATTAACTTATTAAACAAAATTGAAACATATTAATTATGTTTAATTTTAAATATCTGGATTAAAAGCTATAAAGTAATACATTTATAGATTACATTTTTGAAAAAATGTATAAACGATTCAATGTAAAGTGTCTAAGTGCTTTGACTGCTAAGCCATGCATTCTACTACCATCTGCGTCGAACATTTTTGAAAAAACGTATAAAAAAAATTTATACGTTTTTTCAAAAATGTTTTCTAATCATTAGTGTAGAATAACACTTTAAAAATAGTAAATATTAAAATAAAAATAGCAATCCCTCTTGTTAAACGATTGTTTCTTAATAATTTTTAAGTAGTAGAAATTTGTCTCTCTCTACAGAGATGCTAACAACATAAACGTATAAGAATTTTGAAGCAGCTGGTAGTAGAACGCATGACATAGCGGTCATAGCGCTTGGACGGTATCCAAGAGGCGCGGGTACGAATCCTGCTGCGTTCAAATTTTTAGACGTTTTTTGAAATATTTTCTAATCCTAAGTGTGGAATAACACTAAAAATAGTAAATATTTATAGATTACATTACTAAAACGAGAAAGTTTTATTTAGCGAGTAATACTGAAAATTACAATTTAGAAAATCTAATATCGGGTTACTTCTTTCTCTATTTCCTGCCCAAAATCAAGATATTGCATATTCAGAGTTAGAAATCAATGATATGCATGGCTTATGAGTGTTTTGACATTTATTTGACCTTATGGGTTACAGTTAAATACTGTCCCACATCACCACATTGGTCTTTAATTAATATTTTTAAAAAATTTAGTACCTTGATTATTATAAAATTAATCCTTTGTCAAAGTCCCTCAAAGTTTATTTCAATTACAATGTAATTTGTACTTAATAAGGATAATTTTTTACGTACTGTTCATAAATATAACTATTTCAATACATATTATGTTCATTACAGAAGTTCTAGCAGAGGCCATATAAATTCTGAAAAAAAAGAGAGAGCTAGAAAAGATACTAATGTTTGCATACAACATGAACCTGAACGCCATCGGAGAGACAGCAATGTCAGTATACCGCATGAAACATTGCCTTATGGCCTCAAGCAGCGTGAACGAGAAAGGCGAGATAGTCACAGGAGTAATCGCTCCTCGACGATAGGAAATAGTAGGGATGACTTGGATAGGTGGAGATCTTTGAGGTCGTACAGCCGAGAACAAAGTTCTGAAAGGTTAATGTTAAACATTATACTTTTTCTTATTGGATTTTTTTATGACAATAAGGAGAGTCAATATTCTTGAAATACATTCTTTTTCATACTGATGTGGCATTGAACAAATATATTAGATATTTAATTTATATTCATTATTATAACTTATATATGTTAACTTGTAATGTTTTAATGAATTTTTGTTTTGTGGCAATCTGTTAACTTATATACTACATTTGTGTTTTAGGAGGATTGTTTCACAGTGTAATAGTAGAGATACTTCAAAAAATCGAGGAGTTAGTCCTAAAGATAATGATGGATTTAGAGCACCGTCAGCGGTGGGCAAATCCGCCACTTGGTCTGCAGCTAATCAGGTAAGGAATTATGATACTTAACCAAAATGTTTCGCATACATATGAACTGACTGATTGACTCTTTAAGTAACATAAACTGCAATTTGGCATGTTTATTCTTTGGGGACTGTAGAAGAATTAGAGAGGATTTCACGTCACTCCCACATCAAACGGGAAAATATCGTGAATTGACTTCAATTTGCTTTTATAAGGTTGGGATTGGAGATCGAAATAAAACATGGATGTTCAAATGATACTGGCCGACTGTGTATTTGTTCTTCTAATTTATACATTACATACATGCGTGTACATTACACGCTACACCTCCCATCGAGGGGGAAAAATAGTACGAATAGTACAGTATCAGAAGATTACAAGTTCGGATCCTGGCAGGGTCGCCATATAAGGTTGGGATTGGAGATCGAAATAAAACATGTTGGATGCTCAAATACTGGCCGACTGTATATTTGTTCGTCTAACTTATACATTACATACATGCGTGTACATTACACGCTACACTTCGGAGAGGCGTTGAATCTGTCTCTCGTCACGGAATATTGGGCGGAAAGTAGTGAACAACGACACGGGGCGCAAACGATGTTGAGCTAGTTTGCATATAAATAAAATTTCCCAGAAAAAGAACAACCGAAACGGAGGGCGGACATCGAGTACGGAAAGGAGGCAGTCTCCGACGCCGAGCGTGAGCGGCGACACGGGCGATGTAGGCGCGAGCGGGGGCGGGGGCGCGCGTCGTCCGTCGCACCGCCGCTCGTCGCGCCGCCGCCGCCGCAACGCGGATACGCTGCAGCCGGCGCCGCACCCGCCCGGCGCGACTCCCGCACCCACCAACGTCAATTGGCGGGAAGAGATCATAGAGTCTAAGAAACATCATCAGACAGACAGGTATGTATGTATGATCTTTTATATGGACGGACTAATGAAAACTGTTCGAAACGGTAGGATTTTCAAAAATGCATTTCTGAATAACAAAGTATAAGTTTTTTAAATAGTCCCATAATATGTGTTTTACAGACAAACGGAGAGCAGTAATCAAAGGAACAGATTAAATAGTGTTTTATCGGAAAAATCCGTCACAGAGCCCACGTCCCATCCAGGCTTAATTATTCTGCCGCAAAGCTCAATGACCCATATGCAAAAAGAGCAAGGGTAAGGAACATGTTTAAAAATCATATCATATCAATACACAATATGTGTAATAAAAAACTATTTATATATAAAGATATATATGTAAAGATTTTTTTTTTTGAAAAAGTATGTATAAATGTTGTTTATTTTTTTTGAACAAGTATGTATAAATGCTGTTGTTAGTTGCATGTACAATTATAATATTATAAATCTGTGTAACAAAGAAAATTAAATTATTGTTGTCTGTGTGTTGTTATGTGAAAACCATGAAATAAATTCAGCATACAAATTATAATAATACAATTTATTTGCAGGCGTGGAGAATATAACGACAACCATAAAACATTATTTGATCATCAAAATCCATCAAAACCAATAATTGTTCAAACAAGTCCCACAAAACATGACATAAGAATGGAAAGAGGTTAGTTTTCTTTTTATTTTATGTATCTTTGTAATATTCATATGTTTTTCATCAAATTAAGATGGTGCTTAAAAGGAAGCCGTATCTTTAAACCAAGTCCGTAAATCATCTATATATATGTATAAAATTATACTGGTCAATGTCTTCAAATAGAAGATATATGTCAAACACTATTATTGGGAGCATTTCTCAATGTAAAAGAAAACAAGACATTGTTTTTTAAGTTTGTTAGTTTGATTAAGCGAAGTTTCATTAAATTAGTTTTTAGTGTTGTATTTCAACAATTCGTGTTGGTTTTATTTTATCGGTTCATAAATAAGAAATTTATTGTAATTTAAAGTATTTTGTTCCACAATATTGCTACAAAATAACTATTTCCTTGAATCGCTCGCTACGATCGGGTAGTTAGAATAAAAAAAACGGTACTTTAACTGTAACAGGCGTGAAAGAGTCAACGGGGCGCACGTATGAGACGGGCGACGCGTCGCGCGGCGCGCGCCACACGGCGCTGCTGCAGAAGGTGGACCGCGCCGACGCCATACTCAAGATGCACACGATGCGCGGCCCACTCGCACTCGCTGCCAACTGGCCGGACGTTGTCGAGACTAGGTGAGTTATCTTTGTACTATTTGTTAAAATACTCAGTATTAACTTGAAATTTAATTAATAAGAATATATCACTGAATATGTTACCAATTTTTAACATTTCTTTTCAACTGTAACAACAAACAATACAAATTAATTTTCTATTTCCAATAAACAATCATATTTTCAATCAATTTTATTTGTTTAATTTGTTTGTTTTTTTATATCAGGAAATTTCTACAAAGCGCACTTCAGAAGTTGTTATTGTCTGACTTAAAATATTGCCAGGCTGATAATATAGAGCATCACTTCTGGAAAATTCTATACTACCATTTCATTGAGAACTTAAGAAAAAGTGTATCGCAAGTGAGTCCAGATGAGAAGCCAGAGGTTGTAAAATTAATAAATACTATTATAGACGAGGGAAATATTTTCTTCGAGAATCTCCTACAGATGTTAGAGAAGACGTATAAGTTCAATACAGAAGATTACATAAACGATAATCACGTTTTACCGCCTAAGGGACTCGGCTATGTGGGCTTGGCTTTGATCTCTGTTCAGAAATTATATGTATTCCTAGGTGACCTAGCTAGATATAAGGAACAAGTCAACGAAAGTAATAATTATGCTAAAAGCAAGTTTTGGTATACGAAAGCACAGCAAATAAATCCTAAAAATGGTAGACCCTACAATCAATTAGCAATTTTGGCAATTTATGCGGTAAGTTAATTTGATATTTTTAGTCGTATATTACTTTCATTGTGGTACATTACTAATTTTTTTATCTTCTTTTCTATAGAGAAGAAAACTTGATGCAGTATATTACTATATGAGAAGTTTAATGTCTTCGAATCCTTTTCAATCAGCGCGCGAAAGTTTGTTGTCATTATTCGACGAAAATAGAAAGAAGGTTTGATTTTTTTATAATTATATCAAGTAAGCATATTTGCATGCATAATATAACATATTATCGACTCTGAATTTCTTTTACCTTTACCAGTTAAAGAACGCAAAAAATATTTTGATGTAATATATATTTTCAGACTTCAATTTTTCATCTTAATGATATGAAAAAATCTTTATTATAATAAATTAAATTAATTTTTGAAGTATTTTATTTTGAACTATATTTTTATTGTGTATTTTATTTTCATTATTTCGATTTTGTTTGTAATAACATTTAAATATAAAATTTTCAATTAAAAATATATAATTGTAATAAATCTATTCATGCTTGTATATGTATTAAAAAATAAATAGTACGAAGCGGCGGAGCGTAAGCGTCGAGCAGCAATGGAATTGATAAAAGGAGGTGAAAACGGTGGCGACAGTGGTATACGTGGGGGCGTTGCGGGTGTTGGGGGCGTGGGGGGCGCGGGGCTGCGGCGCGAGGTGTGGGTGCGACCCAGCGGACACCGGACAACCACGCTGCGTCCCGCCTCCGATGACACGCTGGAGACTATGACACCCGTAGAGGTGAGTTTGATGCTTACAGCTTAACCTTTTATCCCGCATAACCGGATAATTAAAGACAACCCAGTGTCAAGACACGCCGTTAACTACTTCCGTACAAAATTGAGAGATTGTGTTATTCAACCTTTTGTTGAATAGCCGCACCTTGTCTTACTTGAGCGGTAATATGAAAATAAACTTTAAATATCTACCAAGTCAGAATTGAACCCACGATCAGTTATGTTTACAGCAAGACGCTGCCCCACAGCGCCATGATCAATTCGATTTTTATATATTATCTTATAAAGTATAGATGATCGAATTAAATTTGTATATATTGTTTTAAATTATCGTAGATCTATTTACATTTATGTTTTTGTTACAGTTAAATAAAAATTTCATCACCAGCTACTTGCATGTACATGGAAAACTTATTACAAAAATAGAGTAAGTGCTAAATCTCATTTGAAGACGAACTAACTTCCACTTCCGTAAATATATTATAAGGACGTCAACATTGTACGCAATTTTGTTTTGACTTAAAAGTTTTTTAACATTCTGTGTGTTTGTTATGTCTCTTAAGTTAAGTTCTGACATCTAACGTCTGGAAGACACTGTAGTTAATTGAAGCTAGGACAAAAGGGATATATATATATATATATATATATATATATATATATATATATATATATATATATATATATCTGGTTACACAGCATGGAGACGTTCCACACGAGCGCTGCGCACATGCTGCGTCAGTTCCGCGCGCTGTTACATCGACAGCCGCTGCCGACGCCCGCCGCGCGCCTTTTACAACTCACTGCGCTCAACATGTTTGCCGTTGAAGCCAACGCCACCTCGCTTAAAGGTTAAACATTTACATTTATTATATTTAAATTTTTACATACTTTTATTTTATTTAACGTGTATGTTTGTATGGTCACATTTTGCAATCCAAATTTGACCATTTCCTGGTGTCCGATTAATCTGAAATTTGTAAACCATCTTTACTAAATCTCATTCACTAAAACTCAATTGTGTACTACATATCCCATTAACGCGTTAACAATGTGTCGCCTTAGCAACGTGTAAAATACTTTATATAAAAGTGTGTGTTAAACATACAGTAGTATGTTTTATATTTATTTTATTTTTTTGCGTTATTTAAAACCTTATTTAGACTCTGCATTCCTTCATTTTTATTATTCTTGCTGGCCACATTTGGCCCACAATAGTGTCCCGCACAGCAGGGTAGTTATAGTTTCCTTAAATCTGAAATTTGTAATGTACCTTTAGTTTTCACAGCACTGCAATTATACATACTAATCAGTATTATTATCAGTCCAATGGTCAATAATATGATCGATTACATATTTTTGATTTATTACAGACCAGTTAATAGTAGAATCAAATGAAGGAGAGAGTAGAATATGCCACAAAAAAAAACTATCAAAAGCTTGTTTTTAGAAACGTTTTAATTAAGTTTTTATCTTTTACAAATGTTCTATATCAAATGTTAAAATTAAGCTGCTAGTTTTTAGGCTATAAGAAATGCGTAATAACTGTTATTTCCTTTATAACTTTTGTATTGATTAGTGAAAGTCAATATCATACTGAAAGCCACACAATATGTAAATTTTTAGTAAATTTATTTTTGACACGATCAAGAGAAATATATGTGCTACATTCACTTCTCATTTTTGAATTAAAAAAAAAACAACAAAGAGTACAGTTATTTTAAGATACTTATAATTTTAAGGACCATCCAATTAAATATAAAATGATTTATGAGCATCCTTTTATTTTTAATAATAAATTTTGTAAAAAGTTTTAAATCTCCAATGTTACCATCCAGTTTTATAAATTATTAACATGAATCGATCAGAAATATACCGTTTCTGGTTTAATTTATTAGACTTGGTTTCAAGTTAAAACAGAAAAAAATATTGTGTACCGTAAACCACCGGCAATATTTTCGAATTCGAATGTAAAACGTATTTGTGGTTTATTTAGGATATTTTTTTTAAAATTGGTGTTTGCATAAGTATTCTTTACTGTGTTTCGAAAATTATACGAGATACAGAGATTATATTTAAGATAACGATCGATACTGATAAATTATTTCTCCTTGTAAATAAATAACTGGAAACGTTTAGTGTTCTGTATTAAAAATAAATTAAGAATGTTTGCTTATAAAGTATATAGAACATCTTTAAATCTTTTAGCGGCTATATTTCTACTATTATGGTGAATGTAATTATGTTTTCATTTAAGTCTTAATTCTATATTAATAATGAATTATTACTAATATAGACTTAATGCCACAGGGGGCATCAATCGTTATCAAGGAGTGAAAAGTTATTGGCACAGAATTCAATAAAATTCATGTATTTACATTTATTTATTTACAACTGACTTTTTTCGAATATATGTTCTTTTGATTGTCTTATATGACGTTATTATATATCGTATTATAAGACTGTCGTCGTATTATGTTTGTAAGAAAAAATATATCCTTTTTGTTGGCTGTGAGTACCCCCTCCCTAACTGCAGTAGACGCTATTAAATAAAGTATCATCCCATAAAGCACAAACACTTTAATCAACGCAAAAAAGTTATAATTGTTGCTTGAGAATGATTTATTGGTATTGCGTGACTGTAGTCTTCCGTGTGCATCCTCTTTAGAATAATTATGTACTTTAGTAAAATTCGAATCTAATGACTAAATAGTTTTGATCTTAAAAATATTTTATATTATATATAAGTATAATTAATAAATATATAAGTTCAATTGCCTCCATTTAGCTTACAGGGATTTAGAAACGGAGTTAAACACATCGGAGCTTAAAAGGCTTAAATAATTTGTATATATAACATGTTTCTATATATTAGTATGATTATTCTCATTCTTTTATCAAACTAATATTATGAGTGACTTAAATATGAATTACGTAATTAAAATAATAAATAATGAAGAGGCTATATAAAAAGTAATTAGTTTTTAACTGGATGGCTTTTATAATTCATCATTTTTAAAATATATTCTTTATGTTCGCTGTAAATAAGTATAAACTATTTTCTTAAAAATGTATGAAATAAAAATTAATATTTCACTCCTACATCCCTATTGGGAAACACTGTATAATAATTTAATTTTTACTAGTAAGGGTCAATGCAAGCTTTACGCTTGCATAATGTTTTTAAAAGCTGTTTAATATGTTTAGGTTTAATAGCTGGAATTCTAGTTTTTGCGACCTTCTCAGGCAACCGAACCGAAACGAATACAATTGCTGCGAGAAATTATTCAATCAATAAAAAAAATATGTTATTTTCTAGACTCGTATAATTAACTATGGTAGACTGTCAGAACTATAGAATAGTAGCAATATAAATAAAAAAGCGGATCTATTTAAAATAACGTTTCTCATATTGGTGATTTCTTTAAATGTAATTTAACAACATATCAAATACTTCGTATTATTGATCTTTTTCTGAATTTTGTTTGCAAGAAAATATTGTAATTACAAGAGGTTATTGCACTGTAGGGTCAGCGTCGTCGTTTGCGCTTGAGCACTGTACAAGTGCAGACATATGACGTCGATCGGTTCAACAAACCGATTCCATTGCAACTCCACGACATATTTTGGTCTTTTACTTTGGTTATGTAGTGTTATATCATAATTAACAATAACACTTTTTATTAGAGTATGCGTGCTTATATTATTTTTGTATTTCTTTACCACAGCAAATTACTTCTATATTAATATTTTTATATGAAACATAAAATTTTTGCTATAAAAGCTCTTTATCTTTGAAATTTCTATAGTAGGTCAATTTATGTGTATTAAATACTTGTAAATTTCCATGCAAGAAATAAATTTCATTGCAAGAAATTTCCATAAAAGTTGAGACTCATCATATCATATTTTAAATAATGGTTGTACAAAAGTAGTAAAATTCTATTTTATTGAATCATTATTTTCATTTAATACAGTACAGAAGTTATAAAAATATCATGTGCTGGCAACGTCTTTATGTATCCCAATTGTAGGCTTAAAATATGTTGATTACCAGAAAATGACTGCTGTAACTGTTATTACAACTAGGTTTTAATTTAGACCACCGTCTAGTTCTGCAAGTTTAAAGATAGTATGCAACTCACGTCTACAGATGTAATCCGTGCGGAGTATTTATAGCCACCTGCTTCTATTTATATCGGACCTGCTCGCTATGACTGACAAGGTGTCCATCATTTTCAACGCCGTTTCTATTCTTACCTTATAAAATACTCACTTTTTGTAAAGGAACAAGTAAATTACAAAGCTATTATATACTTAGGTACTTGTAACATTTTATATGTCACGTCCTTTCGTTCACTATAATTTTATTCTTTATGGCTATATTTATGGTGCCATGCATTGAGGTTTTTTAAACGAAATCAATTTTATAAGTATTTTATTCATTGAATGAAATGAAGCTGAATTAACCGAAAATTGAAACCGGAGGTTGCATTGTTTTTTCTCCGCAGCAAAAACGAATGTATATTTTTGTGCTCGATACTTATGACGTGGAAACACCAAGTGTATGAGAAAAAAAAATTTCATTTATTTATTTTTACAACATGCTTTTGAAAATTTTTAATAAGCAACTGTTTTCGTATCAACAACACAAAATATTCGTGTAGATTATATTAGAAGATTATATAGAAGATTATATAGAAGTAGATTATATAGAAGTAGATTATATAGAAGATTCATTGGGATTTTTTTAGTATTAACCCCTTCAGTCAAGCAGTAGTACTTTTATTTCCTTAATATAGGTTTCACTAACGGTTTGGTATATAAAAATTTACATTGTCTAAAAATTGCAACGCTATCATATGTAAATTCCGTTAGGATTTTTAGGTGGTTAGATGTAAGTGTTAATAAAAAGAACCTCGCTATTGTAGCTGTTATTAGTTCTTTTTAACTGGGTTCTCTGGTATACGATATGATCTTGACTATCTGAACATTGTCCAGCTTATGTTTTTATTTGCTTTACTTTAATATACCTACTATTTTTACTCAATATCAAATGTATGTCATAATAAATTTATCAGGGAATAATGGTAGCGAAAGATCAGCATGGCTCGAATGCGCTTTAGGAGTATCCTTGCTGATGTTTGGCGCTCTGCTCGAGAGATGTTGCGCGCTATTACCCGAACCAGTGCATACTCAACAACATGCTGATGCGTTACTACTTTTACCAGCGATTAAGGTATATCTTTACTTAAAACAAAGAAATGCATAATGCGAACAGCTAACCAACCACACTACCTTTACGATAAAACATTGAAACGACCAAACTTTGGTAGTTGTAATTAACAAATGCTTCTTTATGTATGTTTTCCAAAAAAAAATGATTTATTTACTTTTATTGGAAACTATTGTACTTGTAAGGCACTTTTTACAATTAAGTTTTCTTAACAGGTGTGGTCAGACTGGATGTTGTGCCACAGTAGTATATGGAATCCACCACCAACGTTTGATAATTTCGAAATAGAGTGAGTATGGTATTATTTTTTGTTTAAATCATAATAATAATAGTAATTATTGAATAATATTTAACGTTATATATTCTGTTTAGAAGCGAAAACGACCCATGGGATTGGCTCGCGAAGCTTATGAATATCCTCGAAGCTCTTGACGACAAATCTATAGAGTTTGAAAGCGAAATGAAAGAAGGTAAAACAAATTCCTTCGTATTAATAATAGCATCCAGTTAGTCGTGATATGTTACTGTCAATAAACTTAACTCATTTGGTGTAACCTTGGGAATGAAATGCTCGCACCAGTGTGATTCTAAGGTATCATTGTCAATAATAAAAAAATGTAAATCAAAAAATATTCTCTTAGCCGAGTTCCTGCGTTCAGTTCTTCTCAGGTTAGACACATTTAATTATTTATTCATCTTTAAAATATGTCGTTTGTTATTTGTTATGCATGTCGTTTGTTATTTTGAATAAAAGTATTTAACTTAGATTTTGGTGTACAGGGTACGTGTCGGTGAGGCTGCCGGAAGACGGTTCGTTGGCTGGTTTCACGCCGCTCATGTATATGGAGCCGGCTGCGGCGTGGCTCCCCTCGGAGCCGCCGGTGGCGCCGCACACCGCTGAACACGTGCTCAGGACACGTAAATTACTCTTTTTTGGAACTGAGTAAGTATGATAGATTGATTTGCTAGTTTTAATTACTTTTTATAGGTATTTACTTGTATCTATTTTGTGTGCTATCGTTATATACATATATATATATATATATATATATATATATATATATATATATATATATATATACTATTTGCTACGTTAACATTATTTTTCTGATTTAATGGGGTTTTTTTATGATGTGCTTCAGTTACATTCAAATTCCAGTTTTGGTTTTCCTTACTTGCCTTTTTACATAAATAATTTTATAATGTGTGTGCATATTTGTTATTGTTAAGTAGTCGTCATGATTTGCCGCGCGTAAAGTGATATTTTTGTGACAGGTTCAATTTTCGTGACAGTTTAAAATCGAATGAATAAATCAAATAATTTTGAACTAATAAATATCTTCAAATAAAAAGCCACATCTATGGTTGAATTAATAAAAGTTGCAATTTTATAACTGAGACTAATCGTGTAACGTGCTTCCCGAGTCTCGAAACGTATTACCAACTAATACGATCGTGCAAGCGCTGCCCATCCATTTGCTTGCAAATTAGATTAACTATATCCGGTTTGGTATCATTTATAATGTAATTCTCACGACCTATCTTCTTACTAACTCGCAAATCATACACATCAAACGGGAAATTTATGTTTTTATGACCATTCTAAGAGTAACAAGATACTCGTATTATAGCAAATGAACAATTATGCTTGATGTTGACCATTTGTATTTTCTCTGTGATATATTACTTACAGTTGTAATTGTAAAAAAGTTCCTCATATATTTTTTCTATTGCAATACATTTTGCATTTTTTTTCTAGATTTAAATCCTTCAAAAAAGTATATTGTCCATTTTCTTTTTCTTGTTACAAAAGGCGAGCGCTTTTAGAGTTTTCACGTTCTGTTCTCACAAGGCTTATTATTAGGTAGTGCCACCTTACTAATAAAAATTGTTTTGTGTGTAGAAGAATGCAAAGTTTAATTACTCCATCAGGTATCTAGTGGGTGTGGACCCGCCAGTGCTGAAACTGGAATACCCTGCGGGCGCGCAGCCGCGCTACGTGAGCGCCGTGCAGCGAACGCAACCCCATTACCCACCTTTACAGCAATTGGTAAAGCTCATTAAATATTGAATGGCCTAAAGACATGTTTTGCTTTTTGTATGTTTTTTTATAACTTCGAATTAAACATTTGTCGAAAATTGTTTCTTTATTTATGTATGTAGTATAATTTTAATTCATTTTGAACTGTTTCAAAAAAGGAACTTTTGCTATAAACAGTTAACATAACTGGTTACCCTCAAGGTAAACATATCCTATAAAAGGCGTAGCTATCACTGAAAATAGAATAATTACTCCTAAGTTTCATAACAAGTTGCGGTTATATAGAGAATTAAAAATAAAAAGATTGGCATGTCATGTTATGGTAGATATAATTTATTCTAAAAATAGCAAAAGCTTATTAAAAATAATTTGGACAATTTTAATAATTTGATAATTTTTTTGGTATTTGTTGTAATACAATAATGTTCTTGGGTTTATGTTATATTACTTTATGTTAGTCGGAGGATTCAGCAGATGAGGATAGCACGAGCGGCGCCACCAGCGGCCCCACCAGCCTTAGTGAGCTGCCCGAAGCCGATGAGACGACGCGGAAACTACTAAGAAGGAAGGAGCAGCTTGAATCCAGGAAAGCTACTCTTGAAAAACGACGCCAGCGAATGCAGGTTTGTGATGAACTAAATTAAAGGATAAATCACGCATATTGTGGTATTTGAAAATACTCAGTAGGTATAAATAAATAATTAAACCTTCAGTTATATCGAAGAAACCAGCAGATTAAAAAAAAACTTTGGTAGCCCATGGTCAGTTGTTAAAAAAAGTAATTTTATCAATCTACCACCATCAGCTTTTTAATTATCACAGATATTGTTCTGGATTCTTGTATAATGAGCTTATTGTATTTAGCTCTGGTGCATTCATTCAGCCTTCAAAGTTTTTATAAGCTAAAAAAAAAAATAGAGAAGATAGATAGTTGGCAATTTTCTACCATGTTCGTAGAAAATTCCAACTATCTTCTCTATCTAATTCTATATTATTTTCTATCTCTATCTAATTCTATATTATTTTCTATCTCTATCTAATTTTTTTAGCTTCACGTTTTACCCTATTTTATTTACAAATTTCTACTACTTATTATCATTATTAAGAAATAATTTACTATTTTTAAAGTGTTATTCAACACTATATTATATTAAGATAAAATAGCTATCTCTCTTCTTAAACGATTATTTCTTAATAATCTTTAAGTAGTAGCAATTTGTAAAAGTCTCTCTACAGAGATGCTAACAACATAAATGTAACAAACGTATAACAACTTCTACGCAGCTGGTAGTAGAATGGCTTAGCGGTCAGAGCGCTTGGACGGTATCCAAGAGGCGCGGGTTCGAATCCCGTTACGCTCAAATTTTTATACGTTTTTTCTAAAATGTTTTCTAATCCTGAGTCTGGAGTAACACTTTTAAAATAGTAAATATATTTAACAGAGTGTCAAGACACTGTTGATTTCTTTTTGATGACTGATATATTTTTCATAAATATATATATATATATATATATATATATATATATATATATATTTTATAAATATTGTTATATATATTTTTATTATTTTTACAGTTCCTTACTTTAATATGAATTATTAAAATATATATTGAGTTATTCGAAGTGGTCTACATTAGCTGCAGTTCTTTGACAATCCTATGGAATGTTTTAGGGACTCCGAATTATCATAGCAATTAGGCTCTAAAACAATATAAAAAAATACCATAAATAATAATCCATCAATGGATAAAGATAATGACTAGATGACGACGAGTACGACCAGTCTTCAGCTTTTATGAAGTTCAGAATGTTCATTTCTGACTAAGATTGGGTGGTCGAGCTTTATGATCCGCCGCGTAGTTATGCTGAGAAGACCATTCCCTTAAGAACTATTTATTACTAACTTGAACTAACTATATACTAGAACTAACTATATATTTAATAATATATGGTGTTCTTATGGGGCTCAACTAAAATATGGCTCAGTCACTCCTTCATAGCTAACAGCCCTATCAACCCATCATTGAAGTCGTATGAAGCCCCACCTTGTACTCTGTTTATTAATTAGGAACTTCTTTAGAGCTTATAGCGTAAAACGGTAAATTTGTTTGTTAAAATATTGCTCAATTGTTAAAATTTTCAAATCTGTAAACAATTCTTTTTGTGTCCTCCCTCAACCACTGCGTAAGTGGTTGTTTTGATTTTAAAATCCTATCTTTTTAATACTAGTGCGTCTCTTATACGTTTTAAGTCTTAAGTCATCATTTAAAATATGCGATTCAATTTACGATCTATGATATCTTTATCTCCCGAGATAATATTTTGCTTCCGGACAGGACTTCTTCGTATTCTTTCGCTAACTACTTGGATCGCCATTTTCATACAAACACTACCTGGAATGCCAGATCTTTTTAAGATAAAATGTTTGATAGAAAACTGCACTGCAAACTGCTTAACTTTAAACAGGTTAAGCCGTGTCCGAGATTTACGTGCACAAGCACACAGACACATAGCTGGACATACAAAAATGTTAAAAATCATTCTTTTGAATTCTTCTCTTTTGAAACCCAACAATAGTTTTTTCATATTTCTTCTACGTATCAATCAACAGAATTAGTACCATATGTAAAGATGAATATAAAATTGGTGTAAATTTCCCATAGGAGATGTTGAGCAGTGGGTGGGTGAGCGTGGAGGTAGAGGTGCGCCCGCGCTGGCTGGTGCCCGACACCAACTGCTTCATCGACCACCTGCCGCTGCTGCAGGCGGCCGCGCGCCCCGACGCGTACCACCTCGCGGTGCCTCTTGTTGGTATGTATCACGTAAAATAAAGTAGAAACAAATATTTCTCTTATCGTATTTAAAAAATATGTAATAATTAATAAGAATATTACCTTTTTTATTATTATATTTTTCTTTATTTTTTCTTTTATCCACTTGGCGAAAGAGAAAGCCGTTCTCCTGGGCGTTTCTTCGCCTTGAATTCGACTTTAGATGACAGAGGAACCACGCCGCCGGTCATTCCAGAGCTGATCTGCTGCACGATGCCAGAGCTCAATGCCCGACATTAAGTTCAGCCAAAAAGCTGTTCAGCGAGCTTTTTCTTCTCTGGACATCCAGTGACATGAGGGACAGACAAGTCGAGTGGGCCAGATGGCATTTCTCCCTAAGTGCTCCGTGTAGTTGTTCCTGGGTTCAAAAGTGTTTATTTTGGCACTCTTATTCATTCGACGTAGTCCTTGATGCACTGAAGAGCGTCCCGAAAAAAGGCAATGGTTCCGATCTGACTAACTACAGGCCTATCGCTATCACCTTCCTGATCTCTAAAGTAATGGCATAATAAACAAATCCTGGTATATCTAGAGGATCAACGGTTACTCAGCGACCGTCAATATAGCTTCCGCCATGGTCGGTTAATCGGTGACCTTCTAGCGTACATAACCCCTCGGGAGCTTCTGATATTGAAAGCAAGGGAAGGGCCTGGCAGTTAGTCTGGACACGGCGAAGGCCTTCGATCGAGTGTGGCACAAACTTCCTTGCCAAACTTCCATCGTATGGGCCTCTCGAGAAATTATGCAAGTGGGTCGCCAGCTCCCTCACTGGGCGTAGCATAAAGGTCGCTGTCGACGGTTTTTGCTCTGAATTAATGCCCGTGAACACTGGCGTCCTCCAGGGCTGTGTGCTGTCCCCAACACTGTTCCTTTTGCATATCAATGATTTGTTAGAGAATCCTAGCAATCTTTGTTATGCAGACTATGACACACGATGCCCAGGTGGTCGCCGTCGACACCGGCAGTGCAGGTTATTCTCGGGAGAGCGTCGACGATTGCCGAAAAAAACTTGTGTCTTCCGTCGAGGCATTCCTTGAGAATATCTCTTCCTGGGGGAAATGAAGTTGAACCCCCTGAAGACACAAGTTTGGCCGTTTAAATCCTGACTGGTGATACAGCAAATGGGGTTTTAACCCCCTTTAAAACCCCACTTGTCGTATCACCAATTTTTAAGAACATCCCTCTTAAAGCCGGGCTCGATATCAGTATATTGGATCTTAGTGTTTCGAGCGACTGCCAGTATGGCGATCATCTGGAAAGCAAGGCCCAGTTAGCCTCGAAAAAACTTGGTGTCATCGGCAGAGCGAGACGGTATTTAACGCCCAAACACCGTTTGGCCCGTTATGGGGCCCTGGTTTGGCCTCATATGGAGTACTGTACTTCTCAACTCTGGGCTGGTGCACCCGAGTATCAGTTTAAACCATTTGCTCGCAGACAACGGAGAGCCGTTTGGATCGTTGGGGACCCAGTAATGTGTGACGGGTTCGATACTTTGACGTTGCGATCACTCACCATCACGTGACCGGCACACTCGTTTGCCTTGCCTGTCCTATAAAAAAAATTAACGAGCCGGCTCGTCTTATTTTACTAGCTTAATTTGTTGTTTCATATTTATCCCGTTAACGATTGAATCCTGCATGTAAACTCGCCACTTGCCACGTATCTACAAAGATATCACAAATAGAAATGAGTTGGATCTAGTTCTGGATCTGATTGCCTGATCGTTTTAAATCTCGTATATTCAAACAGCTGTCGAACTTGTGAGCGTGCTTAGCATGTAACATCGATTTCACACCGATTCCTCAATTAGATTAGCTATAAATGTACTAAATTACATATTCTATATATACTTAATGTTTGCTGTTTATGATAACTAAATAAAATAGTAAAATTACTAATTTGTAACTTATTTAATGGGATAGGATAAAGAGAATAGATTTCCTGTGAGTTTAAAATTAAATTTTTTCTTACTTAAGTAAGTTGATGAAAAGGGCAATAAACGCTGTGTACCGCGTGTTTCCAACGTACTCCAGTGTATTTGGTTATTTTTGTTTTGATATATTTTTTAATAAAGAACTACTTAAATTATTCTTATACGCAACGTGGCATTGACGAGTTAAATAATGCTAATAATAAATCTAATAAATTTAAACTTCACAAACAAATTGAAGTGTACTTATAACTGAATAGAAAAGTCGCGATGTAAAGATGCGTTTGTTGATAAAAGAGGTTTTATGAATAGTTAAGATTTTTATAATATGATACATTGTTTTATAAATCTATAGTATATATTTATTATTTGTTTTCAATCAATGTATCATTCAATTAATTTTCGCTGTAGATGGCATGCATGGATATAATGGTTATGTCACAAAATTATAATTTTAAGATAATTGAATTTTGTATTAAAATTTAAGGAAATAATAAACGCCTTAAACTGTTAAATATAGCTATAACAGCGATGGCATTGGGTTATAATTATTTATTTGAAGAATTTTACTACATAAAAAGAACTATAACTTATTTGTATGAAAATTACAATCTATTCTTATAGATAATTTAGATAAGATTTTTTTAAGAACAGCATAAAAAGAACAGCATAAAAATATGAATCTTAAAGTTAGTGTTAAATAATGTGATTTTTTTAAAATTTGGAACAAACCGTAGCGGAACTCGGCAGCTCGTTTTATACATAATAAATTAGTATCGTACTTTTAAAATTGTTAATAATTGGCATATATTCAACAGTGATGTCAGAATTGGAAGGACTGAGGAGATGTTCTCGCTTGGGCGAGGCGGCAGGGGCTGCTATTGCGTGGGTGAGCTCGGGGGGTGTACAGCCCGGAATTGGCATTGTAGGGGGTGCTGCGAATGTTGGAGGTGCTGGGGGTAATGTGCGTCTGGCTACGGCGCGGGGCTCCCTCATCGCTCGTGGCCTCGCCTTCACGGAAGAGCAAGACCAAGCGCGCACGACTAACGACGACCGAGTGCTCGCCACCGCACTCAACCTTCAGGCTAACCTTAACAATGATTCTGGTAATTAATTGACAATATTATTAATTTGTTATATTTATGAACTTATGTTCAAACAAAGTACAGGTTGGTAGTTAAATGTATATTTTTCAAAATCACAATAAGGACGCAAATTGCAAGTTTTCAGTATATAATAAGGTACTTTTTTTAGTGAAAGTTTTGATTTTTCTATATATTGGAAATATCTATTGTCGTCAACTAAGTTAATGGTTGTTTATTGTTATTATGTGATTTACATATGTTCTATTTATTATTAATATAATTTTATACATGATGACTAATGGAAGAAAGATATGCCTGAGGCCTAATGGAAGAAAATAATATTATTAAATTTAGAAAATAAAAATGATAAACATTACAATTAAATACATTTTTCTGTTTTGTCAAGACGTAACAATTAGTTTCATCACTTAAAAATATTTCTAATTTTAACAGCGAACGGAATATTTTAACACATTTCTTTTTGGATACCCTTCTTCTACCTGACAATATTC
Source organism: Dryadula phaetusa (assembly GCA_032432895.1). NCBI lineage: Eukaryota > Metazoa > Arthropoda > Insecta > Lepidoptera > Nymphalidae > Dryadula > Dryadula phaetusa. Next base: position 1,866,861 of record JAOYRS010000027.1, read on the forward strand.
CTAGCGATTAGTAAGGATATGCTTTCTTATTTAACGTCCTACATTCTACACGATTTTTAGTTGCGCCGATAAGTTGTATTTCCGAAAGCTGTTTTTCTGAATATAGAGAGCGTGTTGGAGGAGGATCGCGAGCGCTGCGTGCGGCGCGTGCGCGAGGTGGTGCTGCTGACGGATGACCGCAACCTGCGCGTAAAGGCGCTGGCGGCCGAGTTGCCCGCGCGCGACCTGCCCTCCTTCGTACAGTGGGCGGGCCTGCGACAACACGCCGCCGTGAGTACACACACCACCTACATACACATTATTTTGTCGGTGGAGGAGGGTGAAATTTTAAAATGGTAAACCGATGTTGGGAATAAATACTAAAAAAGAAGAAATGATTTACGTTTTATGTTGAAAGTGTCTTATACTAACAATAAATACAATTGATTTATTAAAAGTTATAAAAGGTAAGCCAATGGAAACTTCGCCACCGGCTTTTATTAGTCATCGTTACACATTTTCATGATATTCACGTAGTGGAATCTGGATTTGTTTGTATGTAGCAAATTTCAAGAAATCCTTTCATTCTATACAAACGTAAGAAGCACATAGAATTTCATTTCTAATAATAATAAAGCGCTTATTAATCGCTAGACATGTACATATGTTTAACATGTTAAAATTTCTATACAGTTGTTACACTCATATATCTGATAAAGAATAGTTATTGTAATAATGTAACACAATGTGTGAAAATGAGCCAATTATATTTACGATGTTTTTGATAGATCTGATCTAATTTTATTTTTAGTTGTAATTAATTTTTCCGTATAAATCAAATTTTATCGTCTCTCTTCATAATTCACGCAAAGCGTTGCTGGAGCGATAATGTTGATTTACACTTTGTTGCACTTAATTTGTCATTTGATTCGCTTGCATGCCTTATTATTAATCTGTTAAGACACACTAAAACAAAATTAAAAAATTGCAAACATTTGTTTTTTTTAATTGTCAGGTTTTTAAATTATTTGTTTTGTGAAAATAGGGGATTTATGTTCTGAGTTTGCTTTGTTCCAGAATGAGAATCCGGCGGGTGCTACGTCAGATGATAATTAGTTAAATATAACGTGAAGCCTATTTTTAGTCTACATTCTAGACGATTTAACGTTTTTGACGCGAGTTCATTATGAATTAAGATAGATTTCAAATGAAAAAATAAATGGATTGTCGTTGATGGCGCTGCTCCGAGCGCAACACTAGTATAGGAATTGAATAGTGTAAGTAAAACTATTACACCAATAGAGAGATATAATATTAAATAATTTCGTTAAGAGCTATAGGATTCCACCTCAGTGTTCCTGGGCCACATTTCATTGTTAATAATATTAGTCTTTTGTTTACTTTTAAGCTATTCATTGTGTAGTACGGCTAAATCGGTTTTGCTGAGCTATTTTTTTTTACTTTTTGTAATATATTTTTTATAAGTAAATGACATTCTAGGCACGCGTCATACATTCTGCTATCTATTCTATGTTCCTCACTGTTTTCACGTTTTTACAGTAGACAATTATCTTGTATTATGTGCCACTATCTCGTATAGAAAATATCTTTGCTAACTTTTAATAACTCTAGGCACTTTTTAATATGAATTAAATGCAACGTTTTGAATTAAAAAAATCATTTTGTCCATATTAAGCTATAAGGTGCCATAAAATGATGTCTCTTTCGCTCAGCAATTGTTTTATTTTATCGAATAACTGTTTTTTTATTATTTTTTAAACGACTGCGAATAGATTGATGGGTTTTAGCAATAAGATTAAAACACTGGACAAAGATATGCAATCATGATCTTATATCTCATTATAAATATACATATACAAACATATACTTTTGTTAAATATTTAAATATACACACTTTTACTATCTGTAATTAAATCATTTTATTGTAATGTATTCAACGACAAATCTGTTATATATATTATTATAGTCTTGTATTGTTTTGCACGACGCGGAACAGCTCAATGTTACACTCGACCTCCTGTTTCATTATGGAAAATGAAATATATATTATATGAACCAGAATATTATTAATAAATCTATATATAAATATGTTCGTATATATAGATAATATATTCGCAAAATGAATATTATTGTAACTAATTCCGTTTTTTTTTCATTATTGAAACAAATTTGATGCTGTTATTTTTTGTCTTAATCATGATGTTAATAAACATTGATTACTTCTAAAAATTGATGTTATTTACAGATCCCTAGACCTTATTGTTTCTTAAGTTTTCCTGTTGTCGTCTTCTATTATCATTATAAATTTAAGTGCCCCAAGTTTTTATAGAAGACATTGGGGCATAGTCGCGATGTGTTTGACTGAACGCAGTGATGTTGGGTTCTCTTTGTAAATGATTATTATGGTTTTTTTTATATTTAAAATGTTTTCGTTTCCTCGATCGGCAAAAAGAAGCGGAAAAATAATTCTAAAATTCATACGTCTTGTCTACGATGATCGGAAATTAGAGATTTGATTGTCTTAGTGAGAGAATTAGTGAAGGCTCTCTCACTTCACTCGCTCAGTGCGTTATTTTTTTTTGTTTCGTAAGATAATGGTGCTGGTACTTTTATTATGCAATAAGCAAAAATGAGAATGAAGTGATTTAACACAATTTTTTTTTATGCAGACACTTACGCACAGCATCATATAAGAGACCATCTAGTATTGGACTTATGGCTAAGACTGCAGCCACAATAAAATATTTTTTTAATTAAATACTAATAATATTGTTTGAAATTTGATGTTTTTAAATCGGCTTTGTGGTATTGTGTGAGACGGATCCGAGATCCAAAAATCATGAATGTATGAATGTTTAGCAAAGGATGAAGTTAAGTTCTTTATGTAGGAGAAATATAGACTAGATTTGTGTTAGTCAGTTTCTTCCGGGTGATATGGAGATAAAATATTTTATTAATAGAATAAAGGTTATTGTGCAAGTTGGTTGTATTAAGTATGCAATTGTTACTGAAAATTAATAGTGAATGTATTTATGTACGTACCAGTGAGAAATTCCAATGTTGTCTTGAGATACACGTACAGGAATTGGCAGCGCTGCGAGGCTGGCTGGTGACGGGTGACGGGTGGCGGGTTACGGGTGGCGGGTGGCAAGCACCGGTGCGGAGGTTGTAAAAGCACCGTTATTCTTATTTACCGTGCGCATCTTGCTTTAGACGCTCCATGTTACCTTATTCACAATATATGCGCCAGATGCACGTGTTTCGACGTCGTTGACGCTTCGTCTTATTTATTTAACACGATTTAATAAGTGTTTAAAATTAATTAAAAACCATGAGATGCATTTATGTAAATTGTAAAAAATATAGGTTAAGGAAGATTTTGATCTTTGATAATATCTACATAGGACCACCTAAAAAGGAAACTTGATACATTTTCTATCAAAAAGAAACTTACTAAATAGTAATCTAAAATAAGAGCTGTTTAAACATTTTAGATTTAGTTTTATTCAGATAAGACCATGTAATTTAGTAATGGCTATTCAGTAAACAATTACCACAATCAACTATGTACCTATATAATTTATTCAAAGCAATTCAGGTTGCAATTTGCAAAACATTTGTTTCCCGCCTCCTAGTTACCAATTTCTGTTACATGAACACATTTAAAACAAAAAGATGTTACATATACATGCAAAAACTGAAATTAACTTATTAAAATAATAGTTTTCTATGCTATGTCCAAATTTTTTTTGAAAATCGAATTTACAAATAGAGATCCGGAAACATGGCACTTGTTACTTTATTATTTATTTATTACACTAACTTTCACCACAGTTTTTAATCAATGATTTTTTTGTGTCATCGTTTAGTGAAGGTCAACAGACTATAAATGGCTTTATTTGAAAATTAAATTACCACTGGTATACATAATTGTAAGGTTATTGTCCTGGATGGTTGATCATGCAGCTTACACTAAGTTAACGTCAAGCTTCGCAGATTTTTATACGTTTTTGGTTTAGATATTTATAGGTGGTTCACCATAGTCGTCATATATGAGTTCCATAAATCGTAATTATAAATAAATAAAATGAATAGAATGATATAAAATATTGGTTTATTTGTACCTATTGTTCATTATTCTCATTCTGGCAGGTACCTATTGACTATAAAGATCTTTCTTATTTCTAAGGTATTCACCATGAATAGAATAGTTACAAAATATTAATATTATTTTTAGCTATAGAAATGTCATATTTTTGACTGTTAGGTTATTTAGAATGTAATTGAAATATTTCACTTTTCATACATTTTTTTGAATTAATTTAGTTATTTTTGAAAATTTATAACAGCCCCATTACAGTAAAAATATAAAAGGTCATTAAGTTCATTTATATTTTATGCGATGACATGTGGCAAAATTCCTAAAATATACCTACTTGGTCCATTTACTTTTAAATTAATATATATGTTTAATATTTTATTTTCTAACCAGATATTATTGGTTTTACATAATTAAGTAAAAATAAACGTTTGTTCATATTTATTGTCAATTTTGACATGATTATTGCTTTTTTTCATCAGTAGGAAGGTAAAGTTGAAACAGTATTTCAAATCCTTCAACAACAGTTAGCTAAACAATTTTTTTTTTTAATTTCCAGTCAGAAATTTAGATAGATACATAAACGACCTTAATTGAGTGTATATAATATATTCCATAAGTATAAATCAATATTCGCTATATTTTAATTTTGCATTACCACTGGATTTATGTAGAAACTTGCAATAGTCAATTCAATATAAAAAGACGTTTACCTTTGTCTGTAATTCAGCTTTATTATTAACTAATAATATAGTAATAATTTATAACTATTATACTAGTTGAATTGTAAACAAATACATTAGAATTGAAATTAAGAAAATATTTTAAGATATTTAATATTTGTTGTCTAAGATTAATAAGTTTAAGTTTATGAATATAGTATTAAAACAAGATTATCATTTTTTTTCCTATTGCCGATATAATTACTAATAATATAAATAAATACTACTAATATTTGACTAACAGATATTTCATTTTGTTAGCAATTTCCATTACGCATGCTTATTGGGTAAATGTCGCAAATACAGTAATAACTCTTGTTAAAGTTCCGCATATTCGTTCAGACGCGAGGCTGCTCTTCCTTTTTTTTGTAAGGAAATCTATGAAAATCACTTTAAAACCTTTTTATATAAACTCAAAATAATAAAAAAGCAATATAACGATTAAGCCGCAGTCGGCTTGAATAAACTTCTATATACATAAGTGAAGGCCTTTGAATACAAGAGTTTTTATTAAAAATAAAACATTTCTTAGTAACATCACGATAATATTTAAGTATAATATTTGTAAAGATTGATTGAATCATATTATAAATATAGGTAGGTAAATAGTATACGTAATTTAACCTTTTGTTGTAGTTAATAAATAGTTTTATGTTGAGGTTTTGAATTAAAAAATCATTTGCAATAATTAATATCTTAATAATAAAAAGAAGGGTACTACATTATGAATTTAATTCATTTATTCCAACAAGATAATTTAAAATATAGGTTAGGGTTCTCACAGGAACATTGGCTTATTCGAAATTCTGATCCAATAGTTGGTGGGATGCAAAAGGAATAATGACTAAATAACGGACCTTGACAGGCCATTTAACTTATAAATAATAGTTTTATTTATTAGCGAAGGGTTTTTGATACGGAGAATTTTGTAATCGCAATTTATTAAGGTGCACAAAATACCTAGTAATATATAATGTAAAATCATGATATGAAATGAATCATTTTAACGAGAGCGGGACTTCCAAATACGTAAATAGTTACGCTTATGCTCAACTCGGGGTTATTTCGAATAATTGTTGTCATCAATGGAATCCTACTGGATATACATTTACCATGTACCTAATAATTTGACTCTTATATATTTATTTATTTTTAAGCTTCACGCTTTTATCCCACATAAAAAGATGTTAAGAAACTAGTGTCAAGAAACTCCGTACTTCGCCTTCGAGACATCGAGTGTGGAGTGGTGGAACTCAACACCGCACTTCGACTTACCAGAGCGAGGAAGTTTAAATAATTTAAATATAATCACTCCCCTGAGTGGGAATCGAACCCACTATCGATCGCATTTACAGTCAGACGCTGTCCCAATGCGCCACGACCGGCCTATATTTATTTTATTTTTAGATTTTCATGATAGGATAGGAAATCTACAATAAATATGCAGTTGACACAAGTCGAGTTTTTTTGCGTAAGAATCGATTTTGATTTTATTTAGTGATACATTTCACAGTTGAAATAAACATTTATATTCTTAAAACAGTAGCAATGGATTTACTGGTAATAAGTAAGTAGTTGCAAAATATTAATATTAATTGCAGAGAATTAAAAAACACAAAGAGTGAACCTTTCCCTTCCTATTTAAAAAAAGTGATATCAGAAATCTGTGTGTAAATTTAGATGATGTATTACAATAAGACATCTGATTTGACTAAACTAGATTAAGTGCGAGATTGATTGTACACTTCGAAGATTTAGGATACCATATTGATACTCAATAATTTATTGATTTAAAATGAGCTATTGGCTAATTGGAGCGGCTAGCTAGAAACTTTAAAGCAGTTTTTTGTCATATCAAGAATGTGTAACTTATACAAGATGCTTTTTAGATAAGTAGACATTTTTACCACCTGATAAAAAATGTTCTGAGATTATTCAGAAAAATCCGCACAGAAACAAATTTGTTAATATTATAATAATTATATTAATTAATAAGAAGCCATCGTGGCGTAGTGGGACAGAGTTTGGCTGTAAACGCGATTGACTGTGGGTGCGATTTCCACTCGGCGATGTGTTCGCCATTCAACACGCAATGTCTGGACTTTGGGCGGAATGCAATCAAGAGCTTAATCTCTGACTAGTTTAACTCAGTCTATAAGTATAGAAATAAAAAAGGACGAATGCCTTTGTCCTTATGTATATTGTGCTCGCCATGTATATATATATATATATATATATATATATATATATATATGTATATGTATATGTATATGTATATGTGCTTGATTATATTGCATAATCCTTGGTAAATAGTGCGTTGAACCATCGACGTGCGCTCGCGCATCACTTAAGCGCAGACTATAATTTAAACAGGAACACGCAAGTTTCCTGGTAATTAATACGTACATTAGTATTCATTAGTTTGCAATAAAATAAACATTTCATTAACAGTGACTCATTTTGATACTGTGAAGAGAGAAAACATAGTTGTGAAAGCATGTAGAAAAAACAGCTCCTAAAATTAAATCAAGTGTTTTTTTTCAATTATGAATATTTATATAAAACAGTGTTTTCTTTATTTCTGCATACAACCGACATGAGGGGATGCGCTTGGTTTGTGTAATGTTGTTGTTGTTATCACCAAAAAATATAGGTATAAGGCATAAAAATTGTAAGTAAGTTTTAGACTGTCATTATAATTCCAATTGATCGACTAATTTAAGAAGCACAATTTCAGCTACTGTTACTTGAGATCCGAAATAATACATGTATTAATATTGTTATATTTTACTTCACCGTAATACAAAATTTACCTAAGTTTAACTTTAAACATAATTTGACTAAGTTTTGAAATTACAAAGTTCCTGTTGTGAAGTTTATTGCTCCCAAGTGTCGAATTAATTAATATTACTATGATTCATCATGATGTGCTTTCTAAGAGATAAACTTTTTACCGTTTCATTGGCTGTATTATATTCTAAAAAGAAGTAAAAAAATTTAACTCATTAGTAAAACTAATTAATATTCACTAATTAAAATTAAGATGTTGTAAATAATTGAATAAAGTATCTAATTGTAATGAAAGTTACAGTTATTTTTTGCAGACGTTTTAAGGAATTATTTGTGCTTTTTATACTCATCTAGAGAATGATTGTTTCTCATCCAGAAAATGAACTGATTGACGTAGAGCTGACAGAAGAAAATCATTGCCTTCCTGAAATTTTCTCACGGAATATGATATTTAACAGGCCTTATCCTGACTCTGTAGTCAGGATAAGGCGAGACTTTAGGATCAAATATACCATTAATAACACGTTAACAGTCAGACACAGCCCCACTTCGCCTCGTTGAATGTATAATACAATTGACAAATATGTAACGCAGTAGTGCAAGATAAGTAACTTTTTTTTTCTGTTTTCATAAAGTAATTTGCAGTAATCTAAGTATTTGGTACTTAGATTGGCACTGCATTGTATTCAATAGTCATCAAAATATTAGTTAATTTATTTTTATATGTCTTAATCAAACCAAAAGAAAAATTAAATAAGAATTGGAAGCAACAGAATAATTTATACCAATTACAGAATTATATTAATCAATAATATAGAAACATGTTCCATTGTAAAAACTACGATAATTTGAAGAATATTTTGAACGTGCCGATGCGATATTTTAAAAACATCATTGTGTTGACATCATCATCAGCGTAAGATTGTACACATAAACATCCGGCACAAGAATTTATACTGTAAAATAGACCTACAATTTTATTTATCCGGGCATTCGAGTAAAGTAAGGAATAAATTTAATTTAATTTAATTTTTCACAAGGGAAAACAAATTTTGGTAACTATAAATGTATATAATACTGCTGATTTTAATAAATATTTAAATTAAACGTCATAACAAATGATAGAATTACGAATACAAATTCTACGAATACAAATTCTGAAATGCGGCATTGAGTTAAGAGAATTCGGTCGGAAACAACCAACGGAGTGTCTTGACATTATACTCTCTATGAAGGCGGCCTCGCTCACGCTGTATCTCGCATAGTAACGCGGGATGAAGGGTGCAGCTGATGTGTATAAACATTAACCTCTATGTTATTACTAACAATACCACCATAATTTATTTATATACTAGAATTAAATTAAACATGTTAACTTTTGCAAAGCAATTTTTAAGATTGACAAATTCTTTGGATAGGTCAGTTATTTTCTATATACCCGTATATAGTGTTAATTTCAGGAAAAAATATCTTAGCTTTCATATTTTTTTATGTCAACTAATTTTTTTTGTATACATCTGTTTTTCTTATTTATTAGTTTTTGAATAAAATAAATATTTCATTTATGAATTTTGCACAGATACGTAAGAAGCAGAGCATCTTGACACAATATTTTTATTAAGTTATTCAGTACCGTCATGTAAATAAGTATTTTTCTCTAAATTGAACAAGTTTTAATCGATTTCTTGTGTTTGAGTATTGGCAAGTAATTATTCAATTAAATATTTTTTAGTATAATTAATCTTAACTACGATGTTAATGTCCGAGACCGAGTTCTTGAAATAGCCTTTAAATGTAATTTATATTGTTAAATTTTGATGATTTCTTTAGAAATAATAATTTTGTCGATGATTAAATTTTTTACAAGGTAATCAATGAATCGTGCGTTTGTTCGGGGCGGGTTAGCTCATCCGTCAAGCATTTGGGTAGTTTTTATGATCAACGTCGTGTGAGGAAGGCCCCATTGAACACGATTTTTAATAAATAATAGCATGAGATAAGCCTCGTCTAGTTCTTTTTATTATGGCTGATAGTGTTTTTTTTAATTACTATATTTAATTATTATTGAATTGATGTAAAAGGCACCAACGTATAATGTGCAATACTTAGCTTTATCTATCTGTCTATGCCTATAAATAATATAACTTGTATACGTATTTTAAACTTTTTGTAGTACTTATGTATATGACTAGTACTTATTGTGTTTTAATATAATATGGTTTAAAAATATTCGTTCTAATTTAATGCGGGTCAAAGGCACTTTTTAAGATTCCATCACATACAAATGTGAGAATAGTGTTGATATATAATTTGTACATATCATTTAATTATTTATAGAATCCTGAAATAACAACTATAAAAATAACTTTGTTTCTTTTTTGTTTTCTGATTATTGTACATAAGAGTAGTTGTATTATTTTGTTTTCTTGGTCCTGAGGACTTAGAAGAAAAAATATGGTTTTCATCTACGATAAGCCTCACTTACTCAGTAACTAATATCAATATTTGGATGTCAATATTTCAATAACTGCCAAATTTATATTCATAAAATTAGAGATTTTTGTTAATTTAAGGAATTTAAATATAAGAAATCGAATTTCGTTTCATATAAAATAGATTTTAATATAATCTTCAAAAGTTTAAAAATTGTTTTAAGTTCTTTTAATTGAACTATGTTGTACACGCTACCGTCGCGAGCCCAGATACTCCATCATCACTGAATATTACATTACATACGTAATAAGTATTTATAAAATCGTACTTACCAAAATATTTATCATTATTTTAATGTTACCCTTAACATTCTCTATGTATTTTCAAGAATGCAAGATAACTTTATACTAATGCTATAGTCACACGCCTGGTGCGTTTCATTCAAGAATTTTTTGTCACAGTGAATATTCATTCATAAGAGTGAATGACGGTCACGCGCATGCGCATTACGCGCTTTACATTAGACATCAACGCTTCCTTTCGAGCACTAATTACGAGGAAAATAAGACTGGCGATTTTCAATTAGCTTTTCTCGTAACTAAATAAACATATATTGTTATAAGAGCCCATAGAACCTAGTTCCTAGATATAGAACCTAGTTCATTATCGTGTTTTATATAAAGCACTGTATATATATTTTATTTCATATAATCGCCAAGCTTCTTCCTTCAACAAAGTTATTTGTTATAGGAGTTTAAGATAATAAATAATGAGTATACAAAGTTGACGAGACAATACTATAGTTGCGGCAACAGAGAACAGACTTTAGACTACGTGAAGTTAGATACAATTTTCCAAGTTTAGCTTATTTCATTTATTAATGAACTTTGTTATAAAATAAGTTGAGGACTCTTAACTGCCACCTGGCGAGATTGCTTTTCGTGGTCGGCGTCTATTAATACTTATTTATAAGCGAGCCTTTAAGAATTGCTAAAGGCGTGCGTTCTCTCTATATTTTATACTATATTTATGTAAATAATTGTGAGTATAACAAATTAATATGTCTGTATTAAAAAAAATCATACTTTAAAGGAAAACAATTTACATATTACCGTAAATTTAAATCTAATTTAAAATATCAAAATTTAGCCACTCATTGGTACAATTGTATTATGTATAATGTCAGTATTTGTATTACTATATATTAATTAACTGTATATGTACTTATGTGTTAGTAATAAAAATATCTAATATAAGAAGATATTGTTTATTTGCAACAGTGATACAGTCAGAAATAATATAATGAGATATAGAATACCGCCCTAGGTGATGACAAAATAGCTAATGCACTAGACGTGAGAACGCGCTAATGACAAAGAACTGCGAAGTAGGAGCAGGTTTATATGATGAATAAAATTTTAATATAAATGTAATTCAATGTTGAATTTAATGTACTATAGTACTAGGTACTAATATATTTTTGTTGATTTTCATCCGTTCTTCCTCGATTTAAAACATGTTGAAAAACGATATGGGTGACAAACTTATAATATATTTAAAGAAAAATGTACACAACATTTGGTAAATTGTACATTAGTTCTTGTATTCACATTAAAGTTATCATAAAATTTAATAAAGAAGTGGTCAACCGTCAACATATAAACATTTCTAAAGTACCCTTGAACTTAAGTGGCAGCCTGCGGCGGCACGTTGCCAATGACCCCGCGCATGACTGAGCTGCGCCCGCGCCGCGCCTAGACCCTCGCTAATTGTTATGTAACAGTGAATGTTGCAACATCCAAATATTCAATACATGAGTTTAAGAAATGAATTTGTGATCATCTTCATTACTAGATATTACTATTAGTGACATTTATACAAGCTAGCTGTACTTAGATAGTTCTATGATTCGGATAGCTTTGTAATACTGTGAACCCGCGCTTTGTAAATTGCTTGAAAGATATTTGAGGTGGTTTTTACGTAAACTTATTTTACGCGTTATTTGCTTAATATTGTTAAACTCGGATGTGGTTGCCATTAGAGTACAATGACCCTGCCGTTATTTTGACAAAAAAATACTATGTGCAGGTAATATTAGGGTGCACAAACAGGTTCTGCAAAAGCGAATATAAGCTTCCTGCCAAGTCAGAGAGGAAAGTAGAGTCAGTGAACTTACAAGTCGCGTGATTCCTTCATAGTCTTATGATTACAAAACAATATGGTTATAAGTAACAAAGTAAGAATATTAGACAGTATTTATTAATAATAAAACATAAGATCTTATTATTTGAATATATTCAGAAAGGATAAATCCTTTCTTGAAGAAATCTTTTGATATTACCACTAATTTAAATTACTTATTTTTCGTAGAATTATAACGCTTAATAATGTACTATAATATCATGACTAGGCGTTTATCAAAACTTAGTTAAATTTGTTTACAAAAATTGAATTGCACAGTAAAATGAATAGCACTAATATAGGTTGTTCTAAATATACTAATATAACTATATATAATACATCAACCTTTTATTTTTACAATAAATAACATCAATTACAGCTAAATGTAAATGCTTACTAAAATATATCTTTAATTAAAGTTAAATTCCGTAACTTTTAATACAAACATTTTAATAATTTTAGATAAATATTTTTTACTGTAAGAATGATGATCGTTTTACGAGAGAGCGCGTGCGCCGCGGGCGCATGTGCTAGAATTTTGATTGATATTTTTTGTCAGTTACTGGGCCACAATAAAATGACAGATGCAACAAGAAGAGTGCGAAATAGACATCGTAACTGAAAGTACATATCAAGGTTAGTCATTGGCAAGCGGCAGAAACTCGGCTAGCAGTAACAGTATACTCACAAGAGAGGCAAAAACCTAGCAATCGTCCGATATCAAATACGCTATCACTTTTGTACTCTACAATTCAAATTAATTAGTTGTGAATGGACAACGAACCGACGACACGGTTAATGCTATCACCGCGATAAGGATTTAATTAAATATTTTAATATATCTTAAAGTCGCTATTCTCTACTTCACCGTGACACATTTACAATGTATTAACTTTTTTTGTAATGTTTTAGAGAGTGTTCCGTTACTACAATAGATAACTTTGTTATAAAATTTAATAAGAAACAGTGTTTGTCAGATGGCTGTTTGCACTATATTCTCAATTCTGTTTGTAAATCTTTTGTTTTAGGAATAGTTAAGATGTATTGATATTATAAGACTTTTTAGAACTAGCACTTTCTCAGCCTCAATATTGCCGGTACCATGTTCTCATAGAAGAAAAAGTAATGAATCTATGTCGAATGTTTGAAGTCGGCCTTGAGCCGTACCCATTAATTTATGTGCAAAGCCGTCGACATGATTCCGTTATATGAACGCCTAAATTTCACAGTCGTTTTCTCAAAAAAAAATGATATTACAAAAGTCAATTCATGGCTAAAAATCTTTTATTTTCTGGTAAGTCAAAGCAGTGTATTTTTTCTAAAATTCTTAATAGGAAAAACTTGGACCATACTTGAAATTAATCATAATACTCCCTGCACTAAGATAACTTGTTTTCCAAAGACGGCGTGCTGTAAAACCTTATAGTAATACAGGCTTTAAAGCAGTGAAGTACGATTGAGATAATAGTATATTTTTATAACATAACGGTATTACGTCTATTACTCGTACATGCATGAATCTGTATATTATTTTTATACCTTAGAACATATTTACAAAGTAGTACGAGAAAGTTTCATGAAATGACAGTTGTGCACTATGTAGACACTGTTCTTTTGAATAAATTCCTGTAATTCTGGGAGTATTGACCGCTAGCCACTTCACTGTCCGTGTGGGCTAGTAACGTTTTGAGAGAGTTTATTCCATCGATCAGCAAATACAACATTGGGTAAATTATTGGTAGCAAATAGCAATACATAGAGTTTATAACATATTTTGTAAAATAAAATTATGTTTTTACTTTGTATTACCCATAGTGAATATTTACTTGCACTCCTTATTATTTTGTATTTTTAATTATGTAATTAATAAAATTACATTTTTTTTAATTATATATATATATATATATATATATATATATATATATATATATATATATATATATATATATATATATATATATATATATATATATATATATTTTAGAGGCACGTTATCAGGATATTATTAACAGCAATGTCCTAAATAAAATTGTATTCTGCTTCCATTTGAGAATTGTCGTTGGCCAATATATAGTGGCACGTACGAAGTATATCAAACGATTTTAAGTGGACTACGTAGTTAAGTAAGACGCCATTCTCCGACGCCTTACAGTCCGTGTGATCAGAATTTGTATACGCCGTCTGGGAATAGCTCGCACAGATAGTGTTCTTGTTTGGCCAGGTAAAACCTTTGCGTTTTTGAGCAGAACGCTCTGCAAATACAAATAATGCTGTGAATTTTAAAGCTGCTTATAATTTACATAGATAGGAATAAAATTACCGTGTAAATATTTATTTTTGGTCGAGTAGCAACAAAGTTTAACGACGTCTTATGAACATTTTTTTTTGGTCAGACCAGTAGGTATATGTTTAGCAATGACGAAGAGATGGTGTATTCGAAGATGACGTAGTCATGGTACAGTGGCATGTTGTTCGATAAAAGTGGAGCCAGCCAACATTGCGCGCTGCCGCCGCGGCCGCGGACGCCGCAGCCGCAGCGCAGACGTGAGACCATTGTTGACGCTAATAGATAATTAGTTAGGTGCCGTTATTTATCCGATCACCGCGGATCCATCTCCAGTGACGGCCCAAATCGACAGATTGCCTTTTAATGCACTTTAACTTGAATCAATTTAAATTATTTTGAAGTAGAGTTTTCTTTAACTAATTGTATGAGATACTACTTACATTTTATTATAAATACTTTTATATTTTGTAGAGACAAGCAGTAAATTAAATATATATGATCTTAAATGTCTCAAAAATTGGACGGAAATTATTTAAAAAATTAAATTACTTTGATTTGTCTAGTTATATGATATCAGTTCAAGTCTTACTTGTTATTTACTACAACCAGCTGGAAGTTCAGTTAGTTGTTTGATATGTAAAAGATAATGTTTTCTGCATACTACGTAAATATTTAAGATACTAAAATAGTTATAGAGTATATTTACTACACGTATTAATATTCTAAAGTTCGTGTTAATGATTGAAATTTCAATGGAGCTCGAAAGCCTAGTTCTCACGATTAGGTTATTTGCCGCTAACTATTGGTATGTGAGTCAAGTGGATGCCTCATTATTTATTGAACACGATATACTTACGGACTACGGTGTTAGCTGACAGCGCGAACACTGGGAGGTGAGCCTAATGGACACTTGGTAGAGATAGTAAATGTATTTTTGCAATCTATTTAAAAACAAATAAATAAAAAAAAAATGTTAGTTAATTATAAGTAGGTTTAGCTATAATATATTGTATAAAATTGAGCAAATACCAAGCAATTTTTAATGTTGGAGTGGTGCTTAAAAAATAAACATTTATATAGTGCTGCTAGAATGTAAGCCGCAAAGTTGAACGACATTATCACGAATTTGATTACATATATAAGAATCCCGCGCCAAGCTATATAGAAAGTTACCGTTATTGTTGTTTGCTTAAAACTTTTTGTGTACTATTAGTGTTTTTTAGAGCTAAGAGTCAAATTGAAACTGCCTTTTTAAAGCATTTTTTAAAAACAACTTGTTCTTATTTGAGGAAAAAGTGACGCAATTGAATAGAGACTTACTGTACACTTAAAAGTGGTGGCTTCGGTCCCCATGGGGGTATTAATGTGCTTAAAATGTTTATTACAATTTTTAAAAAATGTTTTTATAAAATAGCGAGGGCTACAGAACAGAGTGTATTTACGCTAAATTCTCTCTACATGTCCTACAACAGGTGCAAAAGATACGAAAAGCTCGGAAGATTTTGTTTGTAAAAATAAGTTGTTTTTATTATTCACATATTTATTCGTAATATAATAGCATTACAGTAGGTAGATTAATATCTACTTATTTCATTGATTAATAGTTTATTTTTGTTTTAATACATATTTGTACTAAGCAACAGTAGGAAAAAAATAAGCTTCCACAATGTCAAGTACTCGTATGAAACATTATCTTAAGTCATCCTCAGCCGGATGCTCTTAACGCCATTTATGTAAAAGGGAATTATACATTCTTAACATATCAGTATAAACTTATGATAAGTTTTTTTTGAGGCACTTACGTGTAATAGGCATAATACGTATTACTTTAAGTCTTTAAGCAGTAAAGTTCTTTATAATATACGATTATTATATATAACAAATTCATCAAATAATTTAAATGCCATCGTAGCGCCTGACGTGGCGTTGCATAGTTTGAAAATAAAAGTGGTTGGTTGTTGGTTCAATTCCCACTCGGGAAAATTATTATATTTAAATTTTATTTTAATTCCTCCGCTCTGGTAAGACAAAGTGTGACGTTGAGTTTGCCGCTCAACACAGCAAAATCTCGACATCGTGCGGAAAGCATTTAACGGAATGTCTTAACATTAATTTAAGTGATTCTTAATATTTCTTTATATATCGCCTACGTCATGTAAACATGTTTTGCCAATTTAATTGCTATATTAAATTAAGATAGGAAACTTCTTAGTACTGTAGATTAAGAATAAGCGTTAGTCATCCCCTAAGCTGGACGAGGCCACAGCACTTAATTGACGGTTTGGGTCACGAACTCAGTAGATATGAGTCATGGTATAAGGAAGATCTAGGAACAGTGGCGTCAGCAGATGCTGCCCGCATTGAATTTCTCACGTTTCAACATTTATAACATTACTAGTCGATTAATCAATAAAATAATTTTAATATTATGATATTTTTGCAAATATTTATATATTACTATTTATTTTATACCTACAAAAACTCTCATTGGGCTTAGTTAATTTGGTCAAACACTTTCGATTCAAATCTTTGAAGCGGATTTCGCATTCATAAGTATGAAGTGCATTTTTTGCAAGGTAAATATGCCCAAAAATGTCCTTTAAAATTTTATTCTTTTTTGATTCTATTAGGAGAAAGTGCGTCTTGATTCATATTTGGATATTTTAACCGATAATAGAAAGATTATTTCAAAACAAATTATAATAATGGATCGTAAATCCCCACTTTTGTATTTACAAGTATTAACTTATTATTGTATCTAAAAAAATGTATTTTTATCATCTTGCGAAGTGGCTGTATATGTTCTTAGTCTTGCTTTAGGTGATCTTAAAACGAGGTGAATGTTTATACTGCCCATAAACACGCGTCATCCAGCGTCATGTACAGTAAAATCAGTCGTAGACAATGGCTCCCAAACATATTATATCAGATTATCTTTGCAGAACAATGTTGCGACTCTATTCATCTATGAGGTGCTGTGCTATTTTTTGTTATTTATGTAACAGCTAAAACATATACATATACAATAACATGATTTCTTTAATTAGCTAATAGTTTGTTATTTCAAATTGTTATTAAAATATATTTAGTAGATACCTATATACAAGAATAAAGTAATCTTCCAAAAAAACGATTTTTAAATATATTCGTTTGTTACAAAATAGTAACTTTAACAAACAAAACAATATACGATAGTAAAAATAAAATTATAATACAAGACAGTGAAAATATATCTTTTGTTTTCCGAGATATATTGAGTAAATTTTGGCAAATTATAGTCGTATAAGAGGATGTTCCTAAATAATCATAAATGTATTATATGGGGTTTCCCAATAAGAGCAATATGTTTTGAAATTAAAATAAAACATGTAATATATATTCGAATTTCATGCTCAATGGCATTATTTGATAGGAAATTTTATGCTATTTATGTTTTTATGCTATTTATATTTATACAAAACATCTTTCGAATGACCACCACTACTTTTTTTGCACTGGTGAATACGATCGGTCCAATTTTCGATGACTCGGTGCAGCATTTCGGCTGTTATGGCCGCTATAGTCGCTCAAATGTTGCGTTCAAGGTCTTGAATTGTAGCTGGTTTAATGGCATACACTTGAGATTTAACATATCCCCACAAAAAATAGTCCAAAGATGTTAAATGCTCTTGGTGGCCGCATGATCTTGGTGGCCAATTGTAAGGACCGTTGCGAGAAATAACCGACTCACCAAACTATCACGCAATAAATCCATTGTGATGGTCGCAGTGTGGCATGTTGCACCATCTTGTTGAAAATAAATGTCGTCAGCATCGATTTCATTCCCTTCAGGAAAAAAAATCGTTCAACATGACATGTTCACTCCAGTAACGACAATTCTGTTTATTCACATAACCATTGAGCCAAAAATGAGCCTCATCTGAAAAGATGATTTTCCTATGAAATCCGGTGTCCGTTATCATCATTTCGAGCGCCCAATCAGCAAATTCACGACGTAATCGATGGTCTGCTGGCTTGAGTTCTTGTGCCAACACAATCTTGTATGGATGTAGGCCAACATCCATACGTAAAATTCGCCAGGTTGTCATTCTGGATAAGCCCAATTCTTGTGCATGTCGTGGAACGGAAACATTTTGATTTTCTTCGACACTGGCTGATACGGCGGCAATATTTTTTTCACTACGTCCTGTCCGTTGTCGTGTTAGTGGCCTACTATCGTGCAAAGAATATTCACTTTTCAGTTTTTGAATTATGCGACGCACAGCGAGCTGAGACGGTGCACCATGACGACCATATTTAGCACGTAATGCTCTTTGAGTAGAGACAATACTTCTCGAATTTTTATATAGAAAATTTGGACAATTTCCAAACGTTGAGGTAACGTGAACTTGTTTATGATTAAATGGTAAACATTACTGAATACAAAACAACACAAATGTCAAATGTTAAACAACCAAAATAGCGGCTGTGAGCTATCAAAATCCTATTATTCCTATTGGGAAACACTGTAATATGCACATTCATATCGTTTGAGAATTTCAATACACATTTGTAAGTGTAGAATTTCATTAGCTTTAGATTGTGTTTAGGTTTTATTTAAAAGAGTACACGTCAAATTTTATGATTTTTTTTATTAATATAAAATTTAATGGACTATAGACTGGATTTGTACTTTTTTTCCTTATTATTATTTATTTTACATTTACCTATAATGATGACTATGAATGAATTATTAAGCTTAAATTTACTGTGGGCGATAAAGTCAATCAAATTTATTTAAATAAATGTTTTTTTTTGAAAATAAGTAAAAAAAACTCACATTGCAAAATGTTTTTATATTATTGTAAAAACACAATATTAAAAAAAGCTTAACTCTTTTTTCCCCACAAGGCAGACTACGTAGAGTCAACTCCAGCTAAAGAGGTACCAAGATACATTGCTCTCTGTCTTCTGACAAACTTACCAGACCGTGGAAATGAAAATAATTTAAATATACCTGATTTTTAGGGGAATTGAACCCACAATCAGTCTTTTATATAGTCATATTCAGATGACATATAGCACCACGATGCTTTCTATATATACATATACAATAATATTCATTATTATTAAAAACTACGCAATATAACATCACAACAAGGATAATCGATTTGCTCTAGTAACAAGGGATTTCTAGTAAAAGTTCTGAGAATTTAAAAAAATATAATATCTTGAATTTACGGAGTCCTTAAACAATTTTTTCCTCACAAGTACGCTATAGTATGTGTAATAGGTACTATATCTGTAATAGAGTTGACAAAAAGTCTATCAAATTAAAATTTATGAAAATATTTCGAACCAGTTCTTACTTACGGTTGTTATGTAAAAAAATATAGGTGATAACTTTAGAGATGACAAATACATCGGTTCTTTCAATATTGACCTAGGATTACAATGTGTTCCGTTATTACCAAACACTTCGCTACAGTCTCGATAATTTATACTTGCTTGCGGTATTCGCTTGTGCTCGAATTTAAATGTTCACATTGTTTTAAGGAATATTGCGGTCATTTCTCACAGGATTTTATAAAAGTCATTCAACTTGAATTTGCAAACTTTACCTTATTATCTTATTATTAAAATGTTTTTATTTTTTTTGCATTTGTTTTTTTTAGTTTTATAATATCTGTATTTCTTAAATTCGTATTGTATTACAACAATTTTCTTTCTTTTAAAAAAAATATACGACCTAGACATTGATTTTGAAACTATATCATCAACGTATGTTATTATGTTCATTATAAACTCATTAGCATAGCGGGCAACGGCACTCTAGCTCGGCATCAAATTACCAACATTATCAATTTAAGCTTGCCCGCTGCACAAACAAAAAAGTTGAATGTAGATGACCAGTTCCCGTTAACAAATTCGTATTGTGTAATCTAGGAGAAAAATTGTATCGCGGGCGTTGAGCACAACTATTCTCTCGTTGCGTCCGCTATTGCAAGCAATGTAAAGCAAAGAAAACTAATGGTTTTCATAATATTATACACTGTATTTACTATACACCCAATATTTACTGTATTTAATAATTCTTAATTCTAAGCAATATGTTTTATACGTTTTAGAAACTTCTTGTTGCGGAGGCCAGTACGAAGTATCAGTATAGGCACGTGAGTTGACATTTGGCTACTTCACCCGGCACACAATGTTACTATCTATGGGCGGAAAGCAAAATAAGCAAGAGTGATATATAATTAATTCGTCGTTTTCATTGAAAATATATTTAATATGTACGTGCTTCTTATAAAATAAGTAATGTAAATTTGAAAAACAAAACTGTATCTTCAATATTTACTATTTTTAAAGTGTTATTCCACACTTAGGATTAGAAAACATTTTAGAAAAAACGTATAAAAATTTGAACGCAGCGGGATTCGAACCCGCGCCTCTTGGATACCGTCCAAAATTCTAAAATGTAAAACTGTATCTTTTTTGAAAAAACGTATAATAATTTGAAAGCAGCGGGATTTGAACCCGCGCTTCTTGGATACCGTCCAAGCGCTCTGACCGCTAAGCCATGCGTTCTACTACCAGATACGTCGAAATTACTTACTACGTAGAAAAACTACGTAGAAAATATTTATACACTGAATTCTTTTTCGGGAGATAAATCTTTTTTAATATATGAAGCATTTTGCCTATATACTTATTTCAATTATATTTGAAGATAACATTGTTAGTATTTTCGATTAATTATATAATAAAATAAAGTCGTGCATATCTAATAATCAAAATATCAATATTTGTGTTTGTTTACACGGTGTCAAAAGTTAAAGGTTACTTCCTTATACTTCGTGCGAGTAGTTTGCGTAATAGCGCTCTTCGTCACGTCTCTCTTGTTTAGAATTTATACGGTGATTGCCACTTATACTATAAATAATAGGCAAATGATTGGCCTTCACAAGGACGTTTCTATAAAAGGTCAATAATGTATTAAAATGTTGCAATGCATTTATAAGCATGATTTAATTATGATAAATAGGTAAATATCATATTCACATTATATTTCAATAACGAAGGGTATGATGTTGAAAACTTCTATATATTATGTATTTATACTTATACAAATATTAAAATAAATGTATGAGGCCGTAGCGCAGTGGGATAGCGTCTGAAACGTTATGTCAAAATTATTGTCATTTCCTCGCGTTGAGTTTCGCTGCTCAATACGCAATGTCTCAAATTTGGCAGAAAACAGAGTAAGGAGTGTTCTTAACACTAGGTACATACTTCCTATCTACCATAAAATAAAAGTATAAAAGAGTAAAGCTAAAAAAAAATAAAAATGTTAAGTTTATATAAATTAAAAATATTTTTTATGTAAGGGAAATGTTAGTTTTATTTTACACAGCTAATAGTAATTATTTCTTAAAATAGAAAAAATGTATAGAGCAAAAATATAATATTTTTTTTTATAAAAATTATAAATAATTTAAAGAAATATACTTTTTGCTTGACATGATCGCAAGTAGCGTATATATTTTAAATTGTATTTATTTAAATAAGTATTTATATTATGATGGTTTCGTATTTTCTAGTTAAATTATTGACATACATCCGTCCTTCGTGTATGATTTTTAGAATGGAATTCGTTTTGCAAAAGGACGAATCCTTTTATCACGTGATACGTAGGTAACTACGGAATTCAACGTACGACTCCCGTCTATAGATCAAGCGCCGATGCCCTTGATTTCAATAGATTTTTTTTGTTTGTTTGTTTATAATTTTTAGTTTTTATAATAAAACATTTTATTTTTTTGAAATTCACTTACGTGAAACTCTCTACCACCTGGAACCCACTTATAAAAAAATTAAAGTCAAATCCACCACACCAAAAACTAAGGTACAGTCAGCTTATTCCGTAAGAATCCAGGGCTGTACGCGAGGCAATTAAGTAGCAGATGGCGGTAGATCAAATCAATTGATAGACGAATGCCACCTCAGTCGACCTGTGACCACGGACTACTATAAAGCGTTCGAAACGTCAGGTGTCCAAAAATGTATTTTTGAATACCAAAATATACGCGACAAATGTGTTTAAAATAGTTTCATTTAAAAATACCACCATACCATATATTCATACCACTAAATATATTTTTTAAAGTTTCAATAAAACTTTCGGTCTATTGTTTATGTTACATTACAGTTATGTATTATATTTACATACTCAACAATTATACTAAATAAATATAATTTAATATTTTAGTCAAGAATATCTTATTTAGTTATAAAGTACTGTTAAAAGTTATATAGTTATTATTGTTTTATATAGTTGTAAAGCTATTATGAAATAACTAATCATTCGAATTATAATTAAATATTTCAATCAAACATATTAGGATCATTGGTATTTATATTTTATTTAAATTATTCATGTAACCACACAGTTGGTATGTATGTCTGTTATTCTATTATAAAGCTTAAATTAATATCTCAAATATACACTTTGTTATATTTAAATACTTGATATATTTTTTATTTCAACATCGCAATTTTTTTTTTAATACATCATCATATGATTTTTAATTTGTCTTCATCTACTCTACAGTAAAAACAGATAAATATTTATTTTTTAATTCTTTTACAATGCTTCAAAATGTTTTATTTATTTATATGAATGACTAACATGTTGCTATAACACGTAAACCTCTTTTCAATAATACAATATCAAGATCTGTGGACGTTTTGACAATGACTTATCATATTGTAACGGAGTCAGTAACGACAAACAATATTTATAGTCGTAAGCATGTACGAAAGCTCACTACCTATTGAAACTGTAAATATAATTGCTTGTAATCAACTGATACGAGTTTTAGTTATCTATAACGAAAGTTAATAACGCCATATGAATCAAAAACTATAATCTAATCTCTATCTTAATGCGCGTATACAGACAGAAACAAATACAAAGTTGATAAATGACCTCGTTATTATAACGGTTGGGACTGCTGCGAGATTTTCATTTCGAGGTCAGCATGTATATATTCGTGAAGCATGTTACATGCTTTTTAAACTTTTTAGAATATTGTTGCCTCAATCAATTCTAAATTCAACATTCAAACGAAATGCCTAAATAAGATATAATAACGAGTATCAAACATTGACATTTACCAACGTGAATAAAGCTTAATTGCAATTGTAATTATTTTCCATAAAATCAGCGTTCGGTATTGTGAATCGAAAAGACGATTGAAGAAGGATTATCTTTTTTTGACCCCAGGCCTTCATCAAACGCTATTTTACAGACGTATAGAGAACATATCATTAAGTCGACATAATACGTTTTTATGTCTGCGTCCGTTCGAATTATCCAACATAAAGGGTTCGCGCGTTTTGCGTGTGATGTGCAGTGTGACTCAGTCACTGATGTTCCCACAAAGGTATTCGCAGGAAAGACTTATTAAGTTATTGTTGTAATGTCACCGTGAGATCAGTAAATATTTAAAATACTTTTTATATTAACTCGGATGGCTTGTGTAATTATGTTAAGTTTCGTGCGCTACAAATATTCACGCAAACGTTAATTGCATTCACTGACTAAAGCAATTTTTGTTTTGACCAGGTTTTCGATCGACACAGAAACGCGACCCACATGTGGCACGAAAGCTCGTATAACTGTTGGTATATCATATAAATTGGGTGCTCGGAGCGTTGGTATTAAACTGATGATTTGTTGAAAGAAGGCCACACGGCGACCTTCCAAATGGTTGTCTGCGATCGTTGACCGATCGCTGAAGAGCAGGCGAATTGCGCCTCAACCACCGTCTTATCCCGTCCCAAGCAACCAATTAAGATTGGAATCGATTTATTAAATTATGCAACAATTTATGGATGGATCTAAGAACTTAAAAGCGTCAATTATATACTATAATAGCAAATAATGATCCAATACGATGAGTTACATTTTATTACTTAGACCATGCAAAATTATGTGAGCGATCATTATAACTATATAATTGAGCATGAAAAGAATCACACTTTCAAGAAATTGAATAAATTTAATTATAGTTGTAGATAAATGTTTGAAATAAATTGAATTAAAAAACAGTTTTATTACTTACATTTTTAAGAGACATTTAGAAAACAGGCCATAGGTATTCCCGCCTTACTATGAGCAATATATTAATAAATGCAATACCTGTACTGAAATTTAATCCATCGTCCATTTTCTTCCTGCTAGCTGCGTTTGAATATCATACAAGTAATAAATGATAGGGATCCAAAAATTTACCTTGTGGTGCTGGAATTTTGTAGAATAATTACTATACTCTGGTGACCGTAACTTAAGAACTTTAAGGCATAGTTTATTAATTTTAAATCAATACTTTATACATTTAATAGTTGTGACTGTTTATTTTATACATTTATACGTGATAAGTATAATTTAAGGGATTCTCTACTTGGTAAAAGTATGAGATGCTTAATAAGTTTATTAATTAAAAATATAACTATGCTTATACCTAAAAAAAATAAATAAATATAGGATTAAACATACGATTCAAGCGAATTGAAGTATTAAGTTACACAAAATAAAAGATAAAAATATATATAAGATAAATACGAAATTTATCAAGTACATTTGAAGAAGATGAAGGAGAACATAATTAAACATGTTAATTTAGTCTAAGTAACCTAATTAGTGGTGGCTATTGACAGTTTCGTTAGAAAAATTAAGTGCACTTCATATTAGATTATATTGCCGATAACTAAGACCGATGACTTAATAAGTCTTGATGCGCAAACTAAGATAAATAAATGAAGCTATTTTAAACAGATTAATCGCGTATATTTTGGTATTCGAAAATACATTTTTGGATAAATATATTTTCGAATACCAAAATATACGCAATTAATCCGTTTAAAATAGTTTCATTTATAATGTGTAAAAATCGCGAAAATCTAAGATCTTATGAAACTGAGATATATTATGAAGACAAACCTTTTTTATTTAAGGTATCTACTTTGCCTGCATAGATTATATATAATATAGCAAGTTGTTAGGAAACGATTCAATCATTTCGTTTTTTTTCTAACTTTTGAGATATGGAATCTACGTACTTTGAAAGTCTGACATGGGATCCGGTACTAGATGGTCTCTTTTGTATTAGTCTCTGGCATCATGACACATTATTAGTATGTTAACAAAATTTACTAAGTTTAAGTGTCTAAAAACAGTTTAGATTTTGAGGAAATAGATTACAATTAAAATATTTCGTTTTTATTCTATGAATAAATATAATGTTTCCTTATATCATATCTACAAAAATTAAAAGGAAATCATACACACCTTTATGAGTCACTCACAAATTGTTAATAGTCTATATCTATGTCTATATAAGTGTAAGGGACAAGTAATGTATTTTGCATTTAGCGTGTTCTAACATCATTGTGTGGTCGTGTGCAGTGATAATTTGATGATCGGTTAGATGACAACACGTGTCGTCGAAGTCGCATCTATCACATATGATGTTTACACAACGAGTGTAACGCTCTTTGTGTTCCTTGTTTTGTTACAAAATATTGAACACCGTTTTATTTAACACTAACATTCAAATTACTTCTATATTGACTTGTGACCACGCCAAGACGTTCTAGATAATGTTAAAAGGAAATTATTACGAAACAAGAGAAAATAAAAACAACGAGCGGTGTATTGCACTAAATAATTGACTCAGGTACTAATAATTGTCTACGAAAAATATATTACCAACAAGATATTGCAGTCTCTAAAAATTTTAGTTAAAATAAATTTAACACACAATTTATATACAACAACTACTTCCACTTACTTACGTTTAATTGTACCGTATTTATATTTAACCAGAATAAGTATATTTTTTACCTACATAACAGATTACGTACAAAACTAAATATGTATTTCAAGCAGTGATATATATACAGGTTTTGAGTTCGATTCCCTTTCGAGGAAAAAAAATCATTTAATATTATTTGCATTACACTGCTCTGGAAAGACAAAGTTCAGTTTTGTGCTTCGCCAGTCAACACGCATTGTCTCACTTTCAAAGGCGGAGTTGTGATGAGAATAATTTGAAAGAAAAAGAAGATTATTATTTTTTTTCCTAGAAATCTATCTGGAGTAGATTTGTATTTAGGGTGCATAAAAAACTTTTTAAAAATATATAACGTTATTACTTGAAGAAATACGATTTTTAAGACAGGTGGTTATATTTCAGCTATTTTGTTGTAAGCCGGTTATTGTAGCATGAATTTTATCGAAATTGCCAATAAATGTTTTTACAACGTAACTTCTTGACAAAGTCATGTTAAGAATATTTATGTCACTGACTGAATAACTGTATAATTTTATCATTTTGGTTTTATATGGGTAATACAATAAACACATTAGAGTATAAACACTTACATAACTAAAATTATAATGTTATTAAATTATTCTCATTGATGTATGTACATATTAAATTTTCCAAAATATGGAGCCTTATCATATAACGAACAAAAGTAGTAAAAAAACTGTAGAAGATGCTTCTAGAGGTGAAATCAAACTCTACTGACTTTAAACCTCTTGTAAGTATAATAATTGATCTTAATGCGTAAACAAGCTAATGACATACCATAGATCATGTTACTAGCTGAGTACCAGTTTGGTGGTTCAGCAAAGAACAAGCAAGGTGTTGTCGGGCTGCATAAATTCTACGCAATGCATGCGCTAAAGTAGGAATGCCAATGAACTTAGGACGGCTATTGACAGGTATTGCGTTAAGACAAATAGACGTTCCGGCGGCTGAGGCAGACCCCCGTTCACTTGACCTGCCTACCACATACATGTGTAGGTACCGCACATAACCACAAGCTCCTCAGAACGTCTATGTAAATACACACTAAAAGTAAATAAAGAGATGTAAGAACCCAATTTGTACAATAGAGTTGTATTACTCGTTTAAATAGCTTTTTAACAAAAAAATATAATAATAATATATTATAAATAAATAATAATAATTAATAACTGATTCGTTTTATAAATGAGAATTAGTATGTATCTACCTTGTATAATTTCTGATGTCATAGAATAAATGATATTTATTTTATTCCGCAATTTCAATTCAAAATAAAAACTGACGATTCTCATTTGAAGCATTTATAAAATAAGCTCATTTCATTACTAAAACAATTTAAGATATTTTTACTAAGTAGATTGAATACTGGAAATTGATAGAATACTGGAAATCCTTAGAACCGTAGAAGCATTAGGTTGTATTGGAATAGTGTACACGACATATGCATACCTTTAAGGAGTTACAAAATAAGCTCATTATCCTTATTCCAGCCATCAGGTCGTGAGTTTGGTTTTTCTTTACAAAGAACCGTGCAATGCACTGACAAGACATGCCCAAATACAGTTTTTCTAGCAGTGAAAAGATCAATACGAATTATAATAAATACTATAATAATATGTATAAATGGAATAACTATATGTTGTATACCTACGTATAATATTAAAAAGAGTTTTCAATTTGAAAAGCTTTGCTGTTTCTATTAAAGTTGCACTATAATATATTTTCTGATGATCGGCTTCCCAAATACAAAGTACTCGTAAATCTGATAATAAAGACATTATCGAGCGTCATGGATCTCACTGACTCATAATTTTAAATGGACTGGCACGTCTTATATTACGTAAAAAAGGGTTCTATGAAATATTACCTATCAATAGTTACAGATGGTAAGATTGTAACGTCGATCATTAAAATTATTATAAACGTATAATGGACAGTCAAAAATACGTCCTTGAAAACCTCTTTAGGAAGAAATTAAGGGATAACAAATGTATTTACTTAGCAAAAATGTATTTTTTATCTAAAGAACATTTTATCTGCATACGGCGTTATTGATTGTGATGCCGTAATGGGTAGACGATTCGTCGTAATAAATCACCTGCTGCGGGGATTAAATGATGAACGTGAAACAAGAAAACCTGTAAATCCCAGTTTGTAATTTACTTATTATTTAGCTTGAGGCTGTTATGTGACAGTAAATTATATAGTTAACAAATTACTATGACGAATTGTTTGAGTACCTAATTAAAAAAAACTCTATAATAATTGATAATGAATTATAGCATTAGACTAACTTGGATTGAGTTTATACTGGAGAAGGTCAAGACCGCTTTTCTGACTGCAATATTGCTATTCGGAAAATGCTTGCGGTACTAGCGCATTGTTCATGATCATTTTGCAGATATCTCGTAAAATGTTATTTGTGATCCACGTGAGTGTATTTTGTTTTATATTGTAACATAAATAAAATTAAACAGCTATAATACGCTATCTATTTTAATTTCTAATTTTTATATTTATAGCTTTCAAAGACCTTCATGTGCCGATGACCCGAGGGCGATTACGGTACTTCCTATGCGAGTATGCGCTATTTACATTCCCACCTCATTGTTTGTACTTCGTGTAGTAGAAGGATGAGAAATATCAGAAATGTAATCAAAGACGACACGACAACTAATGATGATACTTCAGCATGAAATACCAATACAATGTGGATGGACTTTTAATGAACATAAAGTAACCTTTTTTATTGATATTGATAAATATATTTAATTATTTCTATATAAAATATTATCAACGCATTTAAGTAATTAATTTTCATTTAAAAGTATATTTTAAATATTAATAATGCTATGTGGGGCATGAGGTTAACGTAAAATGACTGTAAATTTTTTTTAATTAAATTTGTAAAAATATTACTACATTTGCCGTGTTTAACGGGCTCGGCTCGTTACTTCAGTACAGCACATTAATATTGTAATGGTTACCCCAACACGAGTACTCGGTACTCCACCCGTCCTAATTAAATTACAAGAAGATAAAACGTTTACGAACAGGACGGAAGTTGCTACAGCCAAACGACATTTGATTGTAGACCACATTGGTATACAAAGAACCTTTGTTTGGAACATATTTTTTCACTTTGTACAAAAGATGTAAGAAAAAACAACTAACTATCTTTATATTTTTTATGTAAATCACTTGTAAGTAAATATATTAAACCTGTTATAACAGAGAATGACTAAAACAGTTACTGTATATGGTTAATAAATTATTGAAATCAACACGATTGTCCCGTAGTTTTATTACTTGCTATATTTTGTATGATAATTTAGTAGTAGTTGTAAGTAATTGTTAATTAGGTTAATTTTCTTAATAAGTACAATATTGCTCATTTATTTTATTTTAAGTACAAAAAAAAACTAATAAAGATAATAACATTAGTATACAACTATATAGCAATGTTAGAGATCCAGGTACCAAGAGAAGTACTCATAAAATAATGTAACCAATATTAAGTACGAAATAAATATATTAGAATCATACACTTAAATGTTAAAATAAATATATGTTTATAAGACAATAATTTATAAAAGGTTAACATAAATCTAATTGCAATCTAAACACTTAACATGCTTGGAATATTTATTAAAATTAAATTGCTGTATATAATACAGAAAAAACGCTAAAAGCATGAGATAATTTTTTTTAGCAAAAACTTTTGGTTTTATTTTGATTACTCGCGCCACTCTAATGCATACATTAAGATGTGTAGACTTTTTTATTACTGTGCCTTTATTCAATAATAAACATTTTATTGTTGATTAAAACGTTTTAAAAATATTAGTAACGTTAAATAAAAGCTTTATATTATTATTATTGTATTGCTATATTACTAGTGTATATTACTATGCTAGTTTATTAAAATTTGAGAAAACTCGTTGTAAAAAGTTACACGGTGGTCTAAATAATATTTGATAAATATTTCTGTGCTTATGTTGTCTTTATAATAGCAAAGAAAATCTAATATTCTAAAAGTGATATTTGTGCCGTAGACCGTAAAATTGGGCACGATGGAGCTTGAGCAGCCCTTGAACGGCCTCCAGCTATGAGGAATAAAATTTTATGAACTTCAGTGAACAGTTAATTTATTAAATTTATGTATGGTTATTGCGAAGAATTTTAATTAAAGGTGTACATTATTAAAACTAAATCAAAGTAAATGTGTGAATAAAAATTTGAAAATCATTTACATAAGAGAGTACTGAATTCTTTAATTACGAGAACATTATTGTCAAACCAGTCTGCTCTAGTCATGTATATAAAGATGTATATAAATTAAAATTTGGTAACTTTAATTTATATATGACATTTATATACGAGGGCTGAGCGACCGGCAATGCTTTGAAAACTGAACATTTAGCAGTAATTATAATTAATGAGAAATGAACAGAAGGTGCCGTTGTCGTGCTGTAATACGATACAATGCCACCGCCCACCCACTTGCCATTAGACGTTTTTCAATTCGGGGAACAACAAATATTATGTTTTAGTTAACTTGATGTATATAATAATTTTGTGGTACTTTATTTTTTAAACTAAAATTTATCCTCTAAATTTTGAAATTTTGAAAGTAAATTTTGAAAGAGACGAAGAAAGAACGGAATGCAAGATTATGGTAGATAGAAAGATATTAGAACAAGTGAATGAAGTGGTATATCTGGGATGTATGTTTAGTAGAGATGGAAGATACGAAATGGATGTGGAAAGGCGTATTGCTGCCAGTTACAGGGTTAACGGTGCTCTGGCTGCATTGATGCGACGGCAAAACGTCCGCGTACTTGCACGTCTTGCCGTTCACAATGCAGTACTGATACCAACGTTGTTGGCAACGTTGGTACGGCAGTGAAACGTAGGTGTGTCAAAAGAAGAATGAAAGAAAGATGAATGCAGTAGAGATGAGATCTCTTCGTCGAATATGCGGAGTCACTAAGAATGAAAAAGAACGTGCTCAGGTGGTTTGGGTACGTTGAAAGAATGAGCGATGAAAGAATGGTAAGAAAGATTTATGAAGCCAAGGTGAGTGATACGAGAGGTCAGGGGTGACCTCGGTTGACCTTCGAAAACACGATATCGAAAATACTGGAGGAAGGTCACGTAAAAAGTATGAAGAGGATAATTACAGTGGACGAGGCGAAAGAGGTATGCAGGGATCGTAGCGTTTGGTGCTCCGTGCTCTCTGACTACCAGGGATAAAGCGTGAAGCTAAAAAAAACAAAAAAAATGTCCTCTTATTTCTTCTCTATTTTTTATAATACAATCTGTATCATCGTCGGTATAAAAAAGGAACTTCGCGCTCTACCCCTAATAGCAGGGTAACGGGCCGTCCTGACAATAGGTTAGTCAGAGATAGCCGTTGGAAAGGACACTCCGTTGGTTTGCTTTCCGACTAAAATCGGGACACTCAATGCTAAGTAGCGAAATCAACGCTGAATCCAGAATACCTGGTACGTATTGAATATATTAATCGTAGAGTCCAGGAATGTGTATAAATTATCACGTGAATAAGATGGCAAGTAGCGGGATACAATAACATTGCAAGACTTGAATGATTGATAGATATTATACATATAGGTAGATCATATTTTGACATTAAATAATAAACATATCTTCTCATTCCGAGTGAAATCCCGACATCACATTTTGGGTGGCGAAACTCAACCTACACCCTGACTAACAATAGCGGAGAAATCAAAATAATTTAAATACACCCCTTAATTGGTCCTCGAACCCACAACTAATATTTAATGTGACAATAGTATTCAAAGACAGACGCTGCTCTACTACGCCACGATAGTAATTACAATAATAAAGATGAATTGTTTAAAAGGTAATAAACCCGGAATAGCTACGTACTAGAAATCTGTCAAGGTTTAAGTATGCTTTTGTCTTTAAAATATTAATAAAAATACACAATTATTTGCGAGAAGTTTGGTTTTAATTAGCATAGATATGTAATTAAAGATAGAATAAACGTTAGTTAAAATACTAAGCGAAAAGTTTTTTGCGCAGAGTTTGTTTTTCTCCATTTCATCTTTCAATTATAAACACATAAGCTATTATAAATAAAAATCGTGCCGATTAAGATAATATGCAGATTAAACCCTGAAACGACGATGAAAGGAGCCTCTACGGTCCCCAGTGGCTGACCTAACGCAAGTTGACCTGGGTCAACAGAAGATGCGGGGTCCTGACGTTCGGGCTGATGCGGGAGCTAACGGGGCACGGTGGCTTTGGCAAATACTTACATCAGATTACAAGTCAGAAGGTGTTGCAGGCGTATCACTAGTGCAATGTTTATTTTTACTCAACGCCTTACATTCTGGCCGAATGCCCCGTTTAGGCCTTACAATGTCACGCCTTGATAGTTGTTATGGGTACAAGCTTGTCGTGTGTCTCGTTCTGCGAGTCGAGATCTCATACTGAGAAAGCCAGAGAGTGGATATGTGCAACAGGTGCCAGTTTATAGGAATCTAAAGACACTAGAGGTATTATGAGAAAGTTAATGTGATCTTCTTACCAGTCATCGAGGTTGAGGGTGCTCTGTAAGAGAAACCCCAAAGCACTCTAAAGACGATATTGGCACGCTAGATTTTGTGGCTGGATTTTAGTAAATAATATCGGATTTTCTGACGAGTCCCACAGCAACACTCGTATTGTGCCCTATGCAAAATGTCACTGATGCAGACCATCCGGGTCTGCATCAGTGACATTTCGCTTTTACTATTCTTGTCCGTTCTTGTAATTAAAATATAAACAAAGCAATAAATGTACAAAGAGTACAAATATTAAAAAATATATAATTTCCTAATTTATATAATCTCTCTATCTATATAATCTCCTTATATAATCTATTTATATAATTTCGATACTTGACAATAATAAAATCTAGATAGCAATATATTTTGTAACAATAATAACCTAATATTTAGTTTTAGAGTAGTTACAATATTTGAACGTCAACATTCGCATTTGCTTTTGCGAACGTGACAATTGACGCAGTTGTTCGGAAGCTTATATTTATAATATTGTATATATTATAATATTGTAAGATATCTAAACTCGTTGTATGTCCTCTCTACAAGTTGAGATGCGTGGACATAATAAAAAACCTTACGTTGAATGCTTGATTAATAGGGAGTAGCATTCAGATAGATGGATGATATATCCCTCTCTCACCAATATGACATTAAGTCATGTAAAAGTTATCATTCAAAGTGACAGTGCAATGTAAACAATAAATTTTAAATTCTATAAGTTAATTTAAATATCATGCTATTTATAATAACGGTATCAGTCGCTCAAATTTTAAATCAGTTGTTCTGCTATGAAGGATCAATTTATTATTTTGTTTCTTTCTATTTATAAAGTAAGTTATCAGTTACAACAGTTATACATACAAAAAAATCCAAAATACTATGTGTTAGGTATAATTTGATTGGACATAGTAAGAATATTGTCTCATAGATCGATAGATTGCACTAGTTCTATTCAACTTAATAACAGTTAAAATAATTTTTATTTGATATCCTTAAGATATTAAGCGAGTTTTTGTCACTCTTTTTGTCACTCTAAAAGATCTTAGTTAATGTACCTATTATGTACAGATAAATACACAAATTCAAATACCGAAATCGCGACATACCTAATGTCTTGGTTTTGGATGGAAAACAGTCAACGGATTGTCTTTAGACTAGGTTGCCTCTGATTACCGTGCAATGCGGAATAAAGCGTAAAGCTGTTTTTTTAAAATGTCTAATATAAAAATGACATACCGATGAACTTTAAAGCTATTATCTGCATATATTATTATAAGAAAAAGTAAATTTTCTAAATATTAATTCTTAAATGTATAAAACTATTTGGAATACCTAAATAGTTATTTTTCTTTGTCCTTCAAAATCTTTCAAAATTCTCTTTTAAATGCGATCCATTGTAGTATTATTCAAATAGCAAATTTGCGTGACGCGCTTTGATATGAAATATCTCTTCTTATTTTGTTACGTGATTTCCGAGCAGTTATGCTTGTTATCTTGTCGAAGCTCTTACTTTGTTTGTTTTGTCATGTTTGCCTTGCTTGAAGCAGGAGGTAAAACAGGATCTATATACTGTTATTGATTTAATTAAATGTTTCTGTTCCCCAATATAACTGTGTATTAAAGAGTGTGCGAGTATTTTCGACACAAAAATATATACACGTAGTAGAATGAATAGTAATTTTGAATTGAATATGTATGCAAAATTACTAATTCTTCTACTATTACAAGAAAATTAACACAACAGATGTGACATTCAGTCATTTCCTTTTAAAGCTAATATCTTTGTTATTATTAATGTCGGTCCCCTGGTGACGTGCCCTTCAGTAATATTTACAAAAGAAGTCTTTAATCTGCCGCGCAAATGTTCTCCGGCCCATAGTATCTGAATCAATATAAATGAAAATTACGGAAACTTAATATATATCGCATAATCCAGTGTGGAGTAGGGGACATTTTGGGATGAATCTAAATCGGGGAAGAGGTGAGGGCGGGCTGCAACGCGGGAGGGTCGGAGACGGTCTGGCCCAGGCCGGCCATCTGCTGCGCGGATAATATAATCGATATTATTTAGGAACTTTACTATATTTCTCAATCTCTTTAGATTATATTTATGCTTATTGCCTTAATATATATTCCAATGTGTTTTTAGTACATATGCCTACTTTATATAAACTTGTATAGTTATAAAATTAGAATATTCTTTTTTAATCTATAATGAAGAAAATGAAAGTTATAGCGGCAATAAATAATAATACAATATCATCAGATATTATGAGACAGGGTTCGTAAATAATTCCAATCACTCCGCGGGCTACCTGATCCTCGTAAAGTTCTTTGATTAAGTACTGGGAGTTGGTTGAATCGTGACTTGTTAACGAATTGCTTGTGTATTTTTCCATACATTTAGCTAATGATTTGTGAATATTTTATATAACAATTTCCATTATACCACTAAGTTTGAAATACAAAGAGAAGCAAACGCTTATTACAAGTACCCAAAAATTTTACTAATATTTTTGTTTTTTAATTAATGCTTATATAATTAACCTGATGTATTTTACAAAAGTGACTGCCGAAATAATTTATCATTGTGAAATAAAATAATAATAGCATTTGCAGTAATTATATTATTCAAGTGTTCATGATTTTAGTACAGAAATACATATTCATACTCTAAATTAATGAGTAGATACTGCGAATAACATATTCAACTACAAACACTATAATTATTTTTGTTAAAAAATAATAAAAGGAACTGTAAGTTATAATATAATTATTAAATATATTAGTGAAATAAGCAATATAAAATTATTCAACCACACTAAAATTATTCTTCACAAATAACCTGTTTGTAACTGGTACTTATTTGATTTTTTCAGAGTGAATTCCAATACTCGTTGTAATGTAGGAAAAAAAAAGTTTTTTTTTAATATATAAATTTTTTAAATATTGTAATTGCTTTACCAATATAAACATTAATGCTCTTAAATCTCTATCTTATTTCTATCTGCCTTGATTCTATTGTACGGTTAAAATTCAAGCAAACATAATTATATTATGCAAAGACATGTTTGTATTTTTAATAAAATATGTGAAATAAATAAGTTTCAAAAATGTAATCTGTCTAGAACAATGAATTGGCAACGTATCAGTGTTGATTTATTATGACACAATCGCAGCATTAAATTTTCGTTGCATTTATATTCTTTATAATATTGTAA
Source organism: Dryadula phaetusa (assembly GCA_032432895.1). Lineage (NCBI taxonomy): Eukaryota > Metazoa > Arthropoda > Insecta > Lepidoptera > Nymphalidae > Dryadula > Dryadula phaetusa. Next base: position 1,903,051 of record JAOYRS010000027.1, read on the forward strand.
AATATTTAATGTATATATTTTATCATAATATTAAGACTATATACATTATTTTTCTTTGTTAATATTAATAATAAATATAATAATAATGTTGTCAATTACGCTATTTTTTATTAAAACGTTGTTGACAACTTTCTTGAAATTTGATGTATTATTACTTAATGAATTTTATAATACCGATAGACTAAAAAACAATTTTCACTTTAATTTATTTATACTTTAATTGCGTCTTGTTTTATTTGATTATGTATTCAGTACTTTATCAACATATACTTGGAGAAGAAACGGTTATATCGTACTAACAAATAATCTAAGATTACTTAACGTAAGATAACTTAAGATGAGGCTGATTGCTCATTAAATTAAAGAGTAAAAATACAATGTCATATATAACTTTCATAAACTTACTAGCCGTTATTTCTTCATGTAAATGTTCATGTAGGTACCAAACGCTGAGCACGTGTAATTAATGTTACACCATTTATTTTCATAATAATTTTAGATGGATGTGGTTATCTGAAAAGAATAGTATAATTTCAAAACCCACTAAGTGTAATATAACATTTTTGAAAAAACGTATAAAAATTTGAACGCAGCGGGATTCGAACCCGCGCCTCTTGGATACCGTCCAAGCGCTCTGACCGCTAAGCCATGCGTTCTACTACCAGCTGCGTCGAAATTCTTATACGTTTTGTTACAACTTATTTATGTTGTTTAGCATTTCTGTAGAGAGATTTTTACAAATTTCTACTACTTAAAGATTATTAAGAAATAATCGTTTAACAAGAGAGATTCCTATTTTATTTTAATATTAACTATTTTTAAAGTTCATGTGCAGACATAACGCAATTAAGGGCGCCTAAATGGCCTTGAGTCCAGCAATGTAGAACTTGTAGAAAATAAAAATATAAAATGGTATACTTATACCTGTTATAACAAATTACGGCATTGCAAGGACGAAGTAAAGTTGAATATTCAAATTTTTATACGTTTTTTCAAAAATGTTTTCTAATCCTAAGTGTGGAATAACACTTTAAAAATAGTTAATATTGTAATATAACATATTTTATTTTAACGTTAACACTAGATGTTGTCGGTATAACATTTACACATACAAATATTAATGTAAATGTAAATATTTATGATATAGAAATGCGGATAATGGGCAAAGAATTTAAAAAAAGTGATGATAAGCTTTCCTTTTCTCTATGTACGTATACATACATACATATATGTACATACGTATTGCGTGTACTTAATTGTGACGGTAATAAACAATTTACTACTATTATTTTAACTGTGCACATATCATACATCAGAATGTAGTAAGCAAGAGAAATAATTAAAAATGAACGTATACGCAACGATAATATGCAAATAGACTACGACACGTGTATATAGGTAAGTGACGTCAGTACAGTCGATAACGACTTACCTATTCTTAACTAATATTTCCTATTTTTTATCCAGTCATTGACTAGGTAATATATTAAAGGATATAAGTATCCATCTACATAATGTGATTGGTATCATGAGTAAAGTATTTTGTAGCAATAAAAAACATTATAATAAAAATTCTCGTGTAATTCCGTATAATATGATCAATTAATAAAAATAAATATACACTGAGTTGAGTTCCACCACTCAACATGCATCGAATTCGATGGAAAGCGATGTACGGAGTGTCTTGTAATGAAGCTAAAAAATATACACTACAACTAGTAAACATTACATTAGGATTAGTTGGAATATTTATTTTGACAGGCATTTTGGTAATGGTTAGTAATACTGTCCGTTTCAAATTCAGGAGATTATAAACAAAATAAGTATCTGCTTTATGTCTGCGTCCCAATTTATGTGTATTACGTACACTAAAATCCCAATAGTACAGACTATCTAATGAGGGGTCGGTAAGCTCTGTTGAAGTTTCTTAAAGAAGTAATAATATATATTATACAAGTATATGGTATTTGATTACTTTTTGTACATGTTTAAGAATACGTCACAAATTGTTAGTCATAATCGTGGATGAAGGTGTCATGAAGGTAGTGGTCATAAGGTTTTTTTTTCATCTTATTGGTACAATTTGGCGCGTATTTCCCCAAGTCGACTAGTGAGTGAATCACAGGCTGGTGCGGGTGGCGCGGCAGAGCGTATCCTGCGCGAGCGCACGTCGCGATCGCAGCTCGCCGTGCGCCACATTCCACGCGATCGTTGCCTTCACGTATTCGCGACCACTCTGATGCAATATTCAACTTTACTTCGTCCTTGCAATGCCGTAATTTGTTATAACAGGTATAAGTATACCATTTTATATTTTTATTTTCTACAAGTTCTACATTGCTGGACTCAAGGCCATTTAGGCGCCCTTAATTGCGTTATGTCTGCACATGACAGATGGCGCTATTAAATAGATATAGAATAATTAGAAAGTGTTGATAAAATTACCTTTGAATCAAATTGTGAAATATTATATACGAATACATAAAAGAAAATAAAAAATTCTGTTTATTTAGTGGAGCATGTTAACGTTATACAAATAATGTAGCAAGTGTATGTCATGAGTGGCAAATTGGCGTCGTCTCCTCATTTGTTCCACACCGCCAGCCGCCGATCGCCGGTCATCGGTCGTCGATCGCGCAAAATTCAACCTTGTGATTGCTTACTTACCACTGTCAATGTCGTTCATTCTCTGATATCAGACGAACGAATTACTTAAATAAGAGCAGAATTAGGCGAAGCGAACGAAAATTTATTTTATATAATATCGCGTATCGATCGGCAGCATGGTATACTATATTTGGTTGTTGTTGTTGCTAAATATATTGTTATAAATTGTAAAATAGTATTTAAATAAAGTGAGGTCAATACCTATCGGCATCATGCAAGTTTTCTTAATAATAATGATTCTAGTACACGATTATTTCGTAGAAAAAGGTAGAAATTTTAGTTAATGATAGACAACGTATTTTGCCCAAAAAACACATAGATGACCTAATCCTTATTACACCCAGATAGGTCAATAGACTGTACATCTAAAATTATCAATGTGTGTAGAAAAGTTCAATAAGAATTTGAAACATTACCTGTTACTATTAATAAAGGATACCTAAAATAAAATTACTTCGACCAAATTCTAAGTAAAAGTAAGGTAACCCTTACTCTTGCAGGCAGCTAAGTCGCTAGTTTTCTTGAACTTGGCTGGACACGCTGTAGCATGTCTCAGTACTATATATTACCAGGCGCCAAACCATGTCTAAGCAGGTCAACACATAATTGTTACAGTTAAAAATAAAAAAATATATATTAATATTTCGACTTCGTATATTTTATGGGTTAAATATTTAGCAGCTTATTATTTGCCACTAAGCAAGAAATATATATGTCCCTTGATAAATCGGAAAGCAAAAACGGACTGTCACAAATACAAAATATATTTTATAAAGTAGTAGTTAATAGTTTCATTAGAGTAGCAGGGCAACTCAAGTATATACAATTATATTTATACAAATAATTTATAAATGATTTTGAAAGTATTGTGACAGCATTGTAAGTGTTATTAAGTAGCATTAGGCAGCTCTCTGCACTGTTAATAGTCACGATCAAGATCACCTTCAGCCATCTGAAAAAATCTATGTATGTTGCATAGTAATTGGCTGTAGACGTCTCGATAGTCGATAACCCTCTACGTGACCGTATGTACCCGTCCGATAGCTTAGTTTGGAGTTGCCGTTACTTGCAAAATTGCTCGTACAATCCTAACGCTTTTGTTCTGTTACGTTTACCACTCTTATGCCTTAGCTTAAATTAAAATGTAGTCTTCTAAGTAGTGACTCAAAGCCTTAAGACGGAGACTAAGAGTTCGATCTTTACATTTAATTGATATTAACATTATAATATCTGGATATTAAGTTAATTAGAATATTTATTTAAAATGAATAAATGTCGGTTCTTAGATAACATTATTTATTTGAACGAATTCAATATTTAGTAAATAGCTATGACGTTAAACAATTACAGTAATAGAAAATATAAATTGTATCTTAAAATATAATTTCTTTTAGCTAATTAAGCAAAAACGGCAGGATGCAAAGTCAGAGGAGTGTGGGGTTAGCGCGGCAGCAATAGCGAGCGGCGGGGGTGTGGTTGGTGAGAGGGACGCGGCGGGCACCGGGCGAGGCTGCTGCGACTGTCCGCCGCTGTCGGCCGGACTAACCCGTCCCTTCAGGTCAGCGCTCCAGCCGGCTATTTATAGAGGTGCCCCTTAAACAGAGTAATTATTCATTGATTAGCACTGCGAGGAATAGAGGATTGCGTTTGTGATAGCCATCGCGCAAACGAGAAACGTAGCTGGCGCCGTGAGTCCTCGCGCCCGCCCGCTACGCCATGTTCTCTGTGTGCACTAGAAAAACACTGAAACAACCTTTATATGCCCAGGTGATAGCTCTAATATCTATACTTAAAAATATTACTGAACACTATTTTTAATAATAAGACGTACTGCGGCGTTGCGTTCGCCACTTCACACGTAATGCGTAACTCGATTCATCCCGGATGAAGCCGGTGAACAGAGTGTTTTAACACTAGGCTATCTCGGGCTACCCCGCTAAGCGGGATAAAGCGTAAAACTGTTTCTCTATTCTTATTAGTTGTTTATTTCCAAAGAGAGTTTTATTTCATTACCCTACGTTTGTTCAGGTAATATTACAAAGGATAGATTATAGGAACACAAATAATATAAAGTATAAGCAATATTATAGTTATAAGTTATAGGTACAAAGCTGAATTATTTCTTTGTTTTCGTTATAAATATATTCCGAGAGCTTATTGTACACTTACATAATTAAATACTATGTGTTAAATTATGACAAATATAAATTTTCTTAAAAACGTGAATATGTAATTTATTGCCCCGGAAATTGAAATGATCCGTTATACATATGTGTAATTTCTGATGGAGTAATAAATTAGAGAAGCTTCGTTAATAAAGAAGAATATATATATATATATATATATATATATATATATATATATATATATACATATATATATATATATATATATATGTATATATATATATATATATATATATATATATAAACTCCGGAAGATTTGCAAGGCTAACCGGTTTTATGAAAATTCGCGGAAGGCTTAACAGGATCTAAGGACTTGATCCATGTTGCGGCGTGGCATCACCTTTTAGTCAACTTCAGGAAAGCTGACTAATACTTTTAAAATGCGTTCTATCTTCTGAGCTTTTATTAATTGATGTTACTGAGTCACAATATATGTAAACATATTTAAGTAGTAAACACATTGTTTTTATTAATAATATCATTCAAATGTAATGTTTATCACAAAATATTCAAAGCAGTTACTAAATTGATATTAATAGATGGTTAATCGAGTTTGCGGGTTATAGGTTTTCCCTGGCCCGGGTGTACGTTCTGGGGTGGACAAAATCAATAGTCCGTACCTACGAATAGCTACTACTACATTCATGGAATCTGCACACATTGCGATTCTTTATTTGCTTTATTTCCGATCTCTTTCGCCCAAAGTTATTGTCTATTGAGCAGGTGGCTATTCCAATGAGATTTACGAATCTCCTCAGAAGAATATTGAGGGGGCCAAAATTGCATTTTTATAAGTTATTTTTTTACAAATGGGTTCGCAGTGTTGATGTGGGATGGTATTATTAGTGATGCATCATGCATCAATAATTTATTAATAGGCAGTACGAATAATATAATAGTGTACGATCAATTTATGTTGATCTTATTAAAAATATATATTTTAATGCGGGTTATAATATATCAAAGAACATGATATATATATATATATATATATATATATATATATATATATATATATATATATATATAAAAATAATAAGCTTTAGAAGTGAATAGTAATATCTTGTATGCAATCTAGTGCTAGGATGTGATAGATTATAGTCTTATTTAAATGGATAACTATCAATCATATTTATGCTACAGTTAAGTCTAAAAAAATAGTGTCACATTGCGGATGGCAAGAAAATACCTTAATAATAAATTAGCATAGTAATGTTGGAGGCCGTTATATTAGGATTGAGTCCATTCTCATTAATGTAAACAACTGTCAACAGAGTAGGTATGTCTGTTAAATTGGGGTTCTGTATGTTTAAATTAAACATCTGCATTAATTTATAATTTTGCTTGATGTTGATGTTTAAAACTTTAACGCTATCGTAGCAACGGTAGGTCGAGTCAGAGCGAATATCCTGAATTTAGGTTCAAATCTCAGTTGGGGGTATATTTTTTATTATGATGTAGATATATCGACCCTTTTGATTAAATAAAGTGCAACGTTATATTATAATTTATTGGGAAAATAGCAGTCATGTGGGCATAAAAAATATTTTATGCCAAATAAATTCTAAATTTTGCAACGCAATCTAAATTTTGTTTCGGTATAGGAAGACTGGAAGATGGTTCATTAATTTATTGCATTTCCCAAGTAAAAGATTGATATAACATAATACAAACCATGTGTAAAGGTTTTTTGTTAGGTACGTACATGTAAAGATCCTAACAATAAGAAAAAACAGATTTAAGGAAAGGTTCAAGACTAAGGAAAAAGTTTTGTATGGACGTAAAGAAGTTTTTTAAAACATAAAGGCCTTTTGCTATTGGCTTTCATTAGTTATATCAGTATTTATTAAAAATATTTTATTACAAAGGAACTAAAGATAGAATAGCGTTGATAGCGGAAGTAAAAATCCGCTCAGACTCGTTCGAATAGCAGTTTAAAAATCTGGCGCCTGCTCGAGTCACTGGCCTTAGTTGGTCATAAACATTCAAAAAAATAATTAAAATATTCAGGTTCTTAAGTACTTACTATTAATTTCATCCAGTACTTAATTGAAGATTGCCACATATTTACGACTAAACTGGAACTAATTGATTAGATTATACGGTTATATTTTATGACGAAATAGATTTTCATTTTAACAACTTAGTACATAATGTTTTTTGGGCATCTATTAGAAAGTAATTTAGATTAATATTATTATTGTGTAACACTTAACAAATTAGGCGTTAACTAAATTAAGCTCATTTCCAAATATTTCGTATAAAACTATTAAAAATTATTTCGGTGATTATCTATTTTGTAAATACATTTATTAACTACACTTAATTTATCTTATAAATGACGTCATACTTAGTTACAACGGAATGTGTAAATATTTTTTATCAGTATTTGGAGGTATGATTTTTTTTATTAATTTATCACCTCATGAATAATTTATTTATTTATGGGAGGCTCAAATTGAACTAAATATAACAGCTGTTGTATATGTTAGTCCTATTATCTAATTCGGCTAACTTTGCTACAATGTGGTTATTAAACGACGAACACTAACATCACCGTCAAATGTCGTCTACTGTCACTTGCAAATTGCGTTTTGGCTAATTAAATTTAGCTTAGCTGATTCATGTATGCAACGGTTATGATGGATGGATAGCTTCTGTAGCTTCACTGATATTATAATATATATATATATATATATATATATATATATATATATATATATATATATATATATATGATAGTTAAATTAAGACGACAAGGTCAGGTTCTACAGTTTTATTTTACAAATCACCCAATCGTAAAGATGAGCAGGATGTTTCAATCATAAAAAGAATTGCTCTTGCCGATAATAAATATGATACTTGGCTACACTTACATTTTTAGATTTAACTACATCGAAAATTTGAAATTTAGTTAGACACGAGACATATCTGGCCAAAGAAATATATATTATACCTAATATTTACTATTTTTAAAGTGTTATTCCACACTTAGGATTAGAAAACATTTAGCGGGATTCGAACTCGCGCCTATTGGACGGTATCCAAGAGGCGTTCATATTTTTATACGTTTTTCAAAAATATATTATACCTACTTATAATTTTTACATATATGACAATTAATCATTGTTAGTTATTAACGTGGAAATCTTTTTCATGGCGATGCTTAGGCTCTGAGCAAATATATTAGGCATTTTATGTATACATAGGGAGAATACAAATACATGTCCACATTTCAGTATTCTACATCACTACATGGATTACTGACATTCAGTCTGCGTTGGAAATTTATAAGTTTTTTTTTATTTTTTTAATTAATTGGCAGGTATTAATCGTATACACAATCACATAATGGATGGCTACAAAATACTGATTCATATTAATAAATTCTTGTAAGAGTTACTTTGTAAGCACGTATTATCCTGGTAGTGTCCATGCATTTTGTCTCTTTATTTCCCCAACTATGTCATTTAAGTTAATCAATTTTATCCGCAAACACTCGTTTTTCTTATGAAATTGCTAATATACTTAGATTCTATTTTTACCAAATGATTTAATATTTTTATGCCGTCATGGCCCACTTGGGGCATATTTAACCACAAACTAAAGTATTAATTTTGAAATTGAGTAAGGAGAATAGTTATATTTAAAATATATCTATGGCCTTCTAATACATAGGCAACCGCCATCTAATAGTGTTAGGAATGGACAGTAGTGGAGAAAAAATAGCGTGCCTTTGCGTACGTGCAAACATATCAATATTTTCAAAAATACATTTGATTTTACTTTTTAAATTAAATTTTTATTAAGAAAATTATAGTTTTAATATAGAAAGTACATAAAAAAATCAATTTTCATTGTATTCTCTTTAAAAGATTAGTAAGGATAGTCAATTCCTTTTAAGCAGGTATCACTTATTATATTTGTATAAAGAAAACTTTCAAGAATTTCAGGTTCACCAATTGGTTGGTATGCAAGAGACATTCATTTGTTTCTTGTAATAGAGTTCTTTAAGCGTTTGAAGAAGCTATCCAAGCTATCCTACTGACGTGTCTGTCTGTGCATCAGTCGCAGTTTATTCATGACTATAATATTCTATTTTGCATTATAATTAAATAGAAAATAAATTATAAGAATGAGAAAAATAAATTTAAAATAAATTCTCTAATATTTCACAAATGCATATGTTTAAACTGCTCGTTTTTGGTATCATGGTAAAATATTCTTTTTTACTGTGACAGTACTTAGTAAACACACACATGACTAATAACTGTTTACTATTTTTACCATAAAACTAGCAAATATAGAATATATAATTTTTAAAATTACTGGCACAATTATGTCTAGTATTAGTAGAGATTACCAGATATATGTATGTTAACTAGCAGCTACTGAAATACAGAGGGCTGTACCTAGATTCTCTTTTCATCTTTCAAAAAATTTCATAGTTGTATGTAGATAATCATCTACATATAACTATGGCGATGGAGAAGATTTGAAAAATAATAAAAATATTATTCTTTAATTTAAGTTATATAAGCATGCAGTACTATACTCACTATATGACTGAAAGTTAGCTATTATCTTTAACTGTTATGGTAACATGCTTAGATGCCAACTCGTAGCTCCGCGATAGGTATTACGATTCCATTTATCAAATGATACTTTCCTTCTTGTCTCATATAGAGGTAGAAAGAGTGTTATCATTAGTTGCTTGCGTAGGTCGTTTATGCAATTCAATATGCGTCTGCATTGGAATATCATAATATTACATCCTAAGCGCTCTAAGTAAAAGTTTTCGATTCTTTTGAAGAAAATTTCCTAAATAAAATATAAAAATAACAAAAATATGAGATACATAAACAGTAGCCATTAGTTTTGTCATTATATGTTGATTTTAGAATAATCATATAACATTTCACTCATATAATTATTATTGAGGCTGTGTCCTATTCTAATACGTTTTATTGTTACTTGAAAGCAGTCAATCAAGTATCAATATGTATATATTCATCGCGAGTATACGGAAGCCGTGACAGGGCTAGGAAAGCGCGCTTTTGCTAATTGGCTGTAACTGATAGATAAGAAATAAAATCAATTGGGAAGACACCAACTGCATCTTGAATTTATGTCGATGTGGATTCGCGATGCGTCGTGGTCCGGCGCCGGCCCCCGCCACCGGGCCTTATATTTATACGCTAAAGCGGGCAGTGCGCAGAGTTCAAACGCGCGTCGGGCGCTCGAAACAGTAGACGATAGAAGAATCGCAACGCGTGGGTAGACGAGGGCGAGTGCAGTGTGCAAGTGCGTGCGGGTCGTGTGTCGCTGAAAGCTCGCGCTGCGAAGCCTCCGAGAGCGGCGTCGCGCGAGCGCCCGTCTCGCGTTAGTGCCGGCCCGGCCGTGCCGTAGGCATCACGCTCCTTATATACAACACCTTCTGTTTACTTCTACTTTACTCTTACTTGGACAGTGACATACACTGTAACGAATACCTTGTATCCGACTTCGAACTGCCTACGGAACGAGTACGCAGAGTTTTTGCACTGAGAAGAGAGGTAAGTCTTTTGTAAACAACCCGATTAAATGTTATAAAGATTTTTTAAAACATAATGACATATTTGTACATAAATATTTTTTACTAATAGAAAATAGTAGTGTAGATCATTGTTCATACATAAGTAAATCCGGCTCGAAGCTTTTACTACTTAAGTGTAGTTTGGAAATGACAATTGTAATAAAGGCTTTATTAAAATTAAAAATATATTTTTTTAATTTTCTAAATATATTATTTTAAATAATTAATCGTCCAAACATGAAGTATGTTTATTAAGTCGGACGTTGTGTATTTAATAAAAAAAATATTTTATAAAGAATAATATTACTATGTGAATATTTTTTTAACACAATTAAAATACTTTAAATAAATTATAATTATAAAGGCATTTTTTTTATGTATTTACCAAGGTCTATATAAATTACGACTTATGATTTCATTATCAAAAATCTTGTAACTTTTAAAATAAAACTTATAACGATTGGCGGGTACCAAAGCTATTTTTGTAGCAATAAATAATATATAAGTTTATCAAGAGTAAATTTAACGTGCAAATTTTCGCATGATACCTAAAGACCGCGTGCCGAGAATGACCGTGATAAATTCAATATTTCACAGTCACCATACAATCGTTTGAGATTGTAACTACTAAGTAATTATTCTTATCATTTCAAATATGAGCTTTACTGTTTGTTTTAACTTCTAGAGTTGAATTTAAATAGGCCTTTTTTGTATAATACAGATTCTCTTACAATTTTATGTGAGACATGCGTTTTTTAAAATGACAAGCTTGATTACTTAAAATTAAATTAAAATTATAGTAAATTTTTCATATTTCGATAGTTTTTGTTGGTAACCAAGACTACCGACGTACATTAGAAATTTTCACAATTACTATTATTTTCTTAGAAAATTCTTCTATATATATATATATATATATATATATATATATATATATATATATATATATATATATATAGATTCTATTTTTGATTAAAACGCATTTGTTTTCTAAAATCCATTGGCTTTAGATAAAATAAGATAGTGTACAGGTAATTATATAACATCAAAAACAGACTTAATGTATAAGACGCCTTGGACAGCAAGCGAAACGACGCTTGCCTCGCCTCAATGCGCAAAGCTCGGAGTTCAAGTGCGGGGTGAAGGTTCCATTGTTGCCCTTCGTCGTACCAGCCCTTACCCCTGAGATGAGTTTAGGGCGCATTTTCACTTATTCATATATTCATATTTTTTAGTTTATTCATTTCAATATATTTTTAATATAAAAGATCAATTTTCTCACAATAACTATAAGAAATATTACTATCAAGGTATTTTGTATAAGAAAAAAAACTTCATTATTAATTAAATATAAAAATTGAATAATATAACTTTGTCAACAATAATTTTATTTGAAATAAAAAAAACGATGATTTTAGTATAATGTAATGTATATTGCATTATACTAAAGTCGCTGAAAAAATATTTTATAAATATAACGAAATTACCCTAAAGTTAGGTAATTGGCTAATTGTAATGTCGTAATTGACTAGTTGCATGTAATTTATGATTATATGAATTATCTAATTACAATATTAACTGGTGTTAGGCAATCCACTAATAAGACAAGGACTTTGTAGATATCTTCTCATGTAGTGTTAGTAGTAGGTACTTTTATATTTTTACTTGACAAGGTTAAAAACTTCCTATTTCTTTGTTTTACCTGAGTATTTAGTTTTTAGACTACGGAATTACGCTTAGTTGACAGAAGCTAAGTGGCCGAATGACGCTAATTTCTTAACGGCCCTGATGTTTTACAAGTTTTTTTATATAATCACAAAAACGCAAGGCCAAGAGCATCAGCACTTATTATTTACGGAGAATATCGTTTATGCAGTGCCCAATTTTTATTGCCTATTAACTTTGATCGTAATTGATTTGTTTCACCAGATAAAATTATAATTGTTTGTCTATCTTGTTGAAAAATCTAGAGGTGTGTAATTTGACGCAGTAGTTTATCAAAAATAGTAAAAAAATAAAAATAAGATTCATACATAGTAAAATTTTTAGCATTATCAAGTTTAAAATTTTCTTAAGTGATGCACAACTGCGTATTAATGAAAGGGCACGTCAATATGCTCGCGTTGTATCTCCGCGTGACAGAATGCGCTCGCGGCGCGTCGCCGGCACTCTGGCCAGGCGTCGACATCGTTTCTCAAGAAAATGCCAACTTACAGGGAACTCTTAACGTCTAATCTAGGACTCTTAACGTCAGCGACCCCTGCAAGCTACTGTATTATTTTATATATATATATATATATATATATATATATATATATATATATATACACACACATATATATATAAAAGCATTGTTACAAAACCAAAGATCCGAAATAAAAGACATGAAATACATTTTAAATGAAACTATTTTAAGCAAACTAATCGCGTACATTTTGGTATTCGAAAATGTCGTTAATTTTTGCATCAACTGACAGATGAATGCCACCTCAGTCTACCTGTAACCAATAACTACCGTAAAGTTTTCGAAACGTCGGGTTTCCGAAAATGTTTCTACGAATACCAAAATATACGCGATTAATCCGATTAAAATACTTTCATTAAAAATGTGTAAAAATCGCGAAAATCAAAGATCTTATAATCTGAAATATACTATCTTGTTTTTTGTATTTAGTAAAGTTGTAGATGATACTATTAACTTACAAATAATATTATTATAGGGTCGCCTAAAAAAAACAAAAAATGCTGTATTTGTTTCCAACTATACTTCTTAATTATACTTCTTCTTATATTATTTCTGTATTTTTTCAACATATATAACCGAGTACCTAAGTCGAGACAGTCATTGTATTAAGCGGCAAGGAGCTTAACCGTTACAGTGGTACGAGAATGATGCAAAAAAACCTTAAACCGTTTCTGTTTCACTTGTATATTATAATTTTGACACGAGACTTTGATTTCATGGTTTCAAGGAAATTTATCAACGAGGGTCAGTATTCGCCTTCATTTATTTAATTATATAAAAATACAAATAAAATTATAATTGTATTATTAATAAAAAGTTCTACCACTCATTGTTATATTATTAATAAATATTTTTGATAATCTTGTCTATAAATATTATATATAGTAATTTAATATTAAATGTCTTGTAGAAGCAAAAGATTCCGTTCTTCATGACTGTTGGACGGCAATAAAGGTAATTCTGGCAACGTGTGCGTAAGAAACCTCGGAACGAATCGCTACATGAATATCAATATCAGAATATAGCCAAGTTGCGATGTTGGCCACAATGACCGATAAAAGAGAAACACACAAATATGGCCCTACTTGAAGTCTGTTTAAAATTCACATTCACTACTCTTTAACGCGCCGTGCTTCCAAATGGAATGTAGGTTATGATGTTATTTAGCCCAAATTTTTTGCTTGTCTAAGTTTTTTATTACAATATTATCTCCTTTCCTGTCAATCAGATTTTTATACTGTGTGAAAGTACTGACGTCACTGTGCCAAATATAGCATTGTTAATTTGTTGTAGCTACCCTGGCTATTGAAAGAACTTTAGCAAATATACTAGCTCGACTAATGTTACCTTTTTAGATTCCTTTTACGTATTACTTCCTAACGATTAATTCATTTTATAAATATATATTCATACAATAAAATATTAGCAGTGTATACATTTTTATAGTTACAGCCAATAAACGTACACATTAAAGTTGATTTTTTTAATTGATTGTCGGTCTGCTTAATACACAAACTCGAGAAGAACATTTTTAATTTGACTTTGTATAGAGCGATTTAGATAGAAAAATATGAATATACTGATTTTTAAATAAAAATGAAAGTGTTTTTCTAAATAAATAATAGCTCCAATGTTTTAAAGGTAAAAAATAGGCACAGAGTTACAGTTTTCTTTATATTCAGGTTTTAAAACTAATCATTTATTTTCTTTGTTTTTTTCTTTTATGGCGAATATATGTAAATAATAATATTTTAGGACTTCACAAAAGAAATATCAGTTAATAGTTACATATCAGTTAATAGTTACGTGACTTTTTTTCACAACTACGCAACAGTTTAGGTTTTATATTTAAAATAAAGTAATATATTTAATTTATTTTTAGCTAAAAAGTAATAATTTATTAAAATAGAAATGCTTCGAAGTTATATTTTAAAAAGATTTGAGATCAAACGCAAAGTAGAAATTGTAAGGGAAACTTCAAATTAGCCAACTAGCTCTGAGCAAGTTGATACTACAAAAAAGTCTTTGAAAATAATAAAAACAGATTATAATTTATTATAAATATATAAATATTAGGTTACTATTTATGACATGTCTGCATTTCTTGCTATAATATTTCAGGTTGGATCCGACACATAATTCACTTCTTAAGAGCTCTCAAGCCCAGACTCATGGCACCCACACTCTAAATAACTAAACAAATAGATATGTCCACTTTACCATTTACCAAGTGAAAATTCTCACGTAATGTTTGCGTAGGTCTTTTACCAATTAGTATTTGTACCAATATATACGACTTTGTGTTGGTGCAGTGTGTCTGTTGCACTCACTTCAAACTTTGTCTAGCACCGCACTCGCCGAGTCGAGAGCGAGGCGTGAGAGAATAAGGAGACTACTTAGCGGTGAACATTCATTGTTTGTATATAAACAAAAACGGTATTATATTTTGTATCATTTTTAAAATTATAGTTATATATATATATATATATATATATATATATATATATATATATATATATTAAACATTAACTGTCATTAATTAAAAAAACTCAATTTAAAGCTTTTGTAGCTAAAGCAGATAAGGTAAAAGAAAACCGTATTCGTTTGGTTTTTGTTAAAACAATAATCTAATGAACAAAATGTAATTTTATTCTTTTAAACGGTGTGTCAATGTCAATATTTTAGTACATTCATTTTTGTTAATTTTCTCTCACGACAACTAAATTATAAGGAGAGAGCGAATAATTTGAATATAAAATATCCAAGTTGTTTTATCGTGCGGAACGTAAGGTGTCATTGTCCTGTGACTGAAAAAGCATGAACCTCCGTTATCGAACCACCTCATCATCGGCGGAACCACGCTGTTCAGCGAAGTAAAACTGAGGAAAATTTAATTCTAAGTTGAAACATTTAGTAGCTTATCAAATGTTGAATGTAGAAGTCTATATTGATTCTGTAAATAATTTATTTAATTATCATTAAAACAGTAATACACGAAAATACTTGGAATCAAAACGAGAAAATGTGTTAATATTTGCGTGACTCGAAGCGAGATAAAATTGAATCCATTAGGATACTTGGCGTCTACGGCATCCTTAATAGCAATCTGGCTCTAGCAGCCTCGGGCTTTATTACATCAATCCTGCCAAGCCGATCGTTAGTTGGATATACTAATTTATGGCACTTCCGTATTCGAGCCGCTTCTCTGTATTGCTTTTACATCGTGTTAGCCTCTTTACCTTGAAAGAATTTATAAGCGTTTTTATGCCTGTTTTTCACACAAGTAATAATAATAATTACAAGCATATTGTTCGTTTAGTGTTTTGATGGTGGATCTAATCACGACTCTCGAGGATTCAAAAAACAATGATTATGGTATTTAATATATAGAAATATATATAAGCATGACGTAAGTTTTGATGTTTGATGTTTCCTTAATTTAAATGCGTTTTCAGTAGTTCTGATTCATGGTCAGGTGTAATTTATATCGCGTTCTTTTCAACAAGTAATGAAGTAAATAAATTTAACATAAATAATGCTTTATTTTATGGTTCTTATTCAGTTACTTAATTGAAATGGAACTTGTTTTTAACTCATTTATAATAACAATTGCAGCTCTATTTGTTTTGTTTTATACTGTTAGTAACGATTAGAACTTTTCCAACGTATAAGAACTTAATTATCTAAAACCAAAATTTTATTAAACTCAAACTCTTCAAGGAAGTACAAAAGCATGATTATCTAAATTTATATGTACATTTAATATAAATTTGTGATCCAAATGATCTCTTTGTTCTTACTTCAAATAAATCTTGTATAAAATTCAAAATAAAACTGCAGTAAATGGTTCTTGTTTTGGGTTGGTAAATTTCATTAATTGTGACGTCGTGTAACGGTACAAAACTACCTATAATACGTCTTGTTGCTTAAATGGAGTGTGTATAACAAGGTAATTTCCGATCTCAGGGCCTCTTTTATGATTATTGGATATTAAACTTGACGTGAAGTAACGTTACGGAAGACGCAACATTTCTTTCTGTCTCTTTATTGAGGTCAACCGCTTTGAAAATATTGATGTCTTAAAAATAATATATATAACTAAATTGCATTTAAGATAGTTGACTGTATATGTAATGATTGTTAGTTTGATACTAAGTTAGAGGTCAATATTTTTGTTTATATTAACACGCTAACTGAGAAAGATAGTAAAAATATTTGGTTATCTAATTTAGTGATTATGGTAATGTTATTTCTGAAATAGTTTTGCTTTAAACATTCTAAAAATAAAGTATATATTTGAAGAAAAATATATGTAAAATGTTAACATATATTTTCAAACTGTTGTGAACTAAGAATGCTTATGTACATTTACCTCTCAATATAGCCGTTGGAAAGAAAGTCCGTTTTGACACGCCGTGGATAGCCCTCACAAGTACTAGATAGGCTGCGCGAGCGCGGCCGTCCGCCGCTATTGTAGCTGCGACTTACTAAATCAATATTTGCGCAGATGTCTGAAAGAGTATACTATTCTTGTAGCGACCTAAAATTCATACAGTTTATATGGCATGCTAGCGGTAAATTTCTCGGCAGCTACTTGTAATCCTTCAAATGTGGGTCGCTGCTGAACGCACAACTTGACCGTGGCAGACGTGGCCTCAAGTTTTGGAAAACATCAAAATTTTATGTCAATAATACCATTAACTACATCCATCTTCATTATATTACAATATTTATTATAATAAATAATACAACTGAAGTCAAGTAAAACTATAAGACACTAAAACCGTAAACGATTAATACGAGATCTCTTTTTGTAATTGCTTATCAAAATTTAATTAAAAGACAACTTTTATAGCGTTTATTTAAGGCGCTCGTAATGATAAGCTCTCGAGTCGTTTCATTGGATAATAATGAACGGAGCAGGTATTGTAAATATAATACGAGATCGTTACTGCTAATAACGCTGGTGGATACTAAAGCCTGTAATAAAACCCATGTAAGTATAGATCAAAAGTTATACATTTATTGAATGTGCCTATAAGTATAGTGTAAACTAGATTTGTTATGTACATTTTTCTGGTGCAGTTTCTTAGTGCAAAAGACGTGCATAATTTTAAAAGTTATGACCACGATTCCCGTGTAATATGATAATGTGAAGTATAAATATTTCATGTCCAGTTTCTTCATCGTTTTGCAGTAGAACCAGTTTCTTGACCTAAGGTTTTTTAGTGCAAAAAATGTAACTTGTATAATCCATTGTTTTTACGCTACGGATAGCATGGATAGAGCAGAACAAAATTTTTCATTAAAGTTACCAATAATATTTGTATAACTTATAGGTATACACTTATCAGTTAAATATATATTGAGTGTTTTACTAAGATGCTACTTTTTTTTTAAAACACTTTGAGGCACCAATGCTTTTCGGGCAATGGTCGGCCTCCGAACTTTTACAAATATAATCCTAGAAACGAGAATCAATAGGGAATTTTGAGTTATTTCAACTTCAGCTATGTTGCACAGCTTGTAAACCCTGTTCGAGGCAATAAAACAGCTAACGGAAAATGCTTGTGAAGTTAAATCTTCTACGTGCCTGTGCCAGTTCGTTTAAAGCTTAGTTCTGACATTCGTATGTAGGCAGGTATTTGCCATTCATTCCTTACATAGAGATATGGCCGGTAATGACTAGTCGGCCGGTTAGCTATCGGCTAGGTGCTCGTAAACACCGTTCAAAATGAAACATTAATATATGGTTACGAATGCTAGTCAACGGGCATCACGGGTACATTTACTTCCTGACAGGTCACTATTTACAAATATATACTATTCAGAACTCCTTCATATCTGATATATCTCTTATAAAAATATATCGATTACATTTATAGTATTTGAAATGAAAGGATCAGGTTTAAAGGTCATTAGTTTAATATACAAGAACATGCAAGCCGATAAGCGAGGGGTGCACGAGAGTTGGGTCAGAGAGGGTCAGTGGCGCTGTAATAATAAGAACAACTTAGGAATCCCTACATCCCAGCGAAAAACAAATCATGAGGGTTATTTGCTAAAAGTTTGATTAAAATAAATATAACTTCAGTTTCTGAAAATAATCTTAATGAAATAATATAGAATCTGTAAGAGAATATTTTAATATAAATTCTTAGTGACATGTTAGTAAACGTAGTGACGAATATATTTTGTTGCATATAATTAAGAAAAATCTTCATTAGTTGTATATGATGGTAGATTGTGCTTATATCACAGCAGTGCCCATGGGGCACGGCAGGCAGGGCAACGCTCAGCGTGTGATCCGCGCGGCCGCTCAACAATCGTGAATTCACTAAGCCTAGCAACAACACACACCGCCACTTTCTACGAGTACACAGACACGGCGCATACCACCTCTGTTTAACGCGACTAAAATGCACTTACTTTGAATTTACTTACATCAAACACAGCACAAATGCAATTCATTACATAAGCTTATGTAAATTTGATAAAATAAATCACCCAATAAATGTAACAGACGGGTCGTAAATTTTAGTAAATCTCAGAGTCCATGAGAATCATATTAAATACGAGCATCGACTTAATTTTCAATGCAAATACCTGATCAGTGGAAACATTGTGATGGTGCGAGTGAAATTTTAATGTCCAGGCGAATTCAGATGAATTACATATATCATTGTGTAAAAGATAAATCGGAATCACGGAATAACATGGACATAAGATAATTCGTTAGTACCCGAGTGGAATGCTAACATAAAATAACGGTGAAGAGAAGTCTAGCGCAGATTTAAGCAAATTATTCGGAATACGTTGGCTTTACGTGCGTGCCAGTCAGGGAATCACAATTCAATATGAAGCCCCTTTTGCTTTCCACGTTATCCTGCATACGTTTATTTTAAAAGCAAAAAAAAAATAAAAAGATCATGTTTTACTTTTTACAAAGACCGTCTTTAAAAGACAATATCAGATGTTCCTCATAGATAAAGTATGCAAGAGCTTTAAAAAACCCAAAAAGTGACACAGTAACAGTAGGTAACTTTTGACATAAAATTTGCACGGGTCAACGAACTACGAATGCGAAGCAAAGAGAACTAATATTTGCTTTCATCCTACCCATTTCCCTAGGTGATTCACCCTGTCATATAAATTTCCTTTCTTACGCCTGCCCTATATATATTTTTCTACTTGTTTTCGTTACAACTCAACCGTTATAAAAATATGATTAGACAGTTAAATGTTTAGAATAAAATAAATGAATACAAATATTTGTTACGAACTTTTTGATAAGATAAAAGATTTTTATGATTACACAATTAAAACGGTTCCAGCATGATCTTTAACTGCATTTCGTTCTATCAACGCCATCTATCAATGTTTGGCGGAACTACAGCTTGATTAGATATTTAATATTATAATCGTTTATTAGTCATCTATATATTTATTTCGGGTAAACAATCACTTAATCTAGTAATTCAATTTTTCATTCCAAAATTTGAAAGTCAAAACTGCGAATAGATTTATTATAAATATATATATATGTATATTAGATTACTGCGGTTAGAATTTTTTAAAGAATCTTACAATCTATTATAAAATTGAAATTAAAAGATTTTAATTCGTTTTTATAAAACTGTGTCGATATGTTATATTACGATACACGCTATAATCAAGATTTTGGGGTGGCTTACGCAATGTCAAAAAGCAAATGAATAGCAAAATAAGTTAAATTTATTAATGTCGATGACACATTAAAATAACTATATGTAACTATATGTAACCATATGTAAATATAATAGAAATATGATCCATTACAATTTTTCCTTTCGCTTTCATGGTTATAAAGATGATATTGCAGAAATTATGGTTAAAAGTAAACTTGGTTAGGATACTCCGGTTCCTTCATAGGATATGGTTTAACGAATACGTAAAATGCTCTAAATTTTACTTTTATTTACATTGGCATATAAAGACATTCGCAATACTCGAAATCAAAAGTAGAAATCAAAAGTAATCACGATCAATACAATGTGTTATCAATATATTATAAAGAATTTCATATATTTAGAGCCGCATCTGACTCATTTGGTTACTCCTGTACTCATACTTTTAGTGACAAGTCAGACGTTACTGCACGATATGCAATTGAAATCAATCATTTCTCGTTTCTGGCTTTGTGGTTCCAGGAGTAATTGTTCCTTTAGACTACAGTTTATTAAAATATATTTCAGGATACATTCTGATACAGGCGTGGGTTGGACCAAAATGATACCACCTGGTGACCTTGCTTACAAAGTCGAAAAATTAAAAAATAAATAATGGCGATTGTTTCACTATTCATCTACTATATACTACTCTTTAATCCTTTTAAAAATGTCCATGTATCATCATAATTGAATTCTTTACTTCAAAAATCAAAAATCACACACTTATAAACGCTGAATTTGATGTTTGCACTTAAACAGGTGCCAAAGCTATTTATTATGTTGAAGTATCTAAATCTGCCATTAATCGACCGCTATATTTTAGTAATAATTATCGATTAACAACGATGTAGAGTCGTGTATACGAATTTAATAACAACGACATCACTAGTCCACGACTTCTATGCTAATCACTGGTAATTTACGACAATTGATAATCGCGACTTGCGTACGTGAGTGCATTGTGCGAACGGCAGCGCGCGCACTGGATATTTCAACGTAGCACGAACACGCCCGTTGCCTTACAATGTGACACCTCGGTTCTCACTGATCGACCTTAAATATTTAAACGGCGTTATTATCTCTCACGTTTCCTTACATAAATTACAATAACTTTATAAATAGGCATATAATATCATAATATATATTTACATATTCATTATTTTTATTATAAGATCTAATCTAATTCCAATCTAATAACATTAATTACATATCAAGCTCTACTGAAGTAGCCTCTAAAAGTACGCGGAAAAATATTTCATTGCAAGTAAAGCAATAAAAAATAATACGTAATGAATACTGATGCTTCGATATTGGAGCAGTTGTTCAAAATTGGTGTCAATGCTCGCTGCGGTTGCAGTGTTGGGCAATAACGTAGAATACGAACACGTTTCGGCCAGCGACCCAGGCGCCAATCGCCCAATGCCCTTTCGATCTCATTTAGTCACCTTTTACGACCACATTAATAACACTTTTAATCAATGTCATTGTTACTTAAATTGAAAATTTACTTGAATTTTACAAAAGCTATTATATAAACTGTATTTTATATTACATCGTGTGTTGTTGAAATTTTTATATTTCTTTTATACACTTCATATTAATTAATCGAATAAGTAATTAAAATATATCGTGAGAACTTAATGTCTTCGTCCTCTCGCTTTCGTTAAATTAATATAACGGTAGTTTAACGTTACACGCGCAAATCCAACGGTACGTTGAATAACGCCTGGGATAAAGTTATCATTGTATTTTTATATTGCTAACCAATTTCTCATTTCTTATTTATTACTAGGTTAATTGTATTATAAAATCACATTCAATATACACAACAGTAGTTTCAGTGTAAAAAAGAATATTAATGTGCTCCAACGATTTATTTACAAAATAAATATAATTTTAAAAGGTGCCTTACCTTCGGTGTTAATTTTATCGGTGCAATATCAAGCAGTGGAAATCATTCTGCCGTGTAACGCTAACACTCAATGTATAAACCTCTTAACGTCTCGAACACTTGGTACTCTTAGTAAAGTAAATAAATAGATAGTGGTGTATCGTCCGCG
Organism: Dryadula phaetusa; assembly: GCA_032432895.1. Lineage (NCBI taxonomy): Eukaryota > Metazoa > Arthropoda > Insecta > Lepidoptera > Nymphalidae > Dryadula > Dryadula phaetusa. The sequence continues at coordinate 1,925,493 of JAOYRS010000027.1, forward strand.
CCCTCACCCTCCCGGGGAAAGTGACTTGCGAAGTGTGTCTAGACGGAGGGACCCTCTATCTGCGAATAGAATGACATTTTATTTATCTAAGATGAACTTAAATTGAGTTAGTATTGAGAGGTTTCTTAAGGAAATCTTTCGGGGAACTGGTTTTACTGAGTACAAACTAAAGACAAAAACTGCTCTAAATAAAAAAAATGTAAAGAACCTAAAGAACGAGCGTCAAAATAGAAAACAGTGAACGTTTTTTTGTTTGACATCTTAGGTGAGATTTTTTTAAAAGGTAACATACGGCGAGGCATATGTAAAGAATACTTAGAACACTCCTAGCGCGGGTAGGCTAGGTAAATATATATGCACAAATATGTATGTACGCAGAACCGCGGGCGGATTGGTGCGTTCCCACGGTAACTCGGGTATACCTACGGAGCTGGAGTAACAATAATTTGCCCCGTAGTTATTGACTCTTGAAGTACGAGCCATAAATACAAGTTAGTTGCTTGGAAAGTAACTGCGCAACCGGCTATAACATGCATTCGTAATACTCATCATACCTTACGATTCTATAAGCTTACATGTTTATTGGCTTGTTCCTAAGAACAATTCCAAGTAATAATTTTGCAAAGTACTTAAAAACAGTATGTAGGTAAGTTACTAACAGTTGTAACTAGTAAATTTGTATTTAAAAACGGTGTAAATGTCTCGAATAAAAATCAATGCGTGTTTCCGGTGGTCTCAAAAATATCTTATTGGCAAAATTGTTTGCAGCTGACGAATACACACCGACTCCCTCCCTCTACCACACATATTCCTTCGAATTTCGCCCTTTTCGTCTATTTATTTACGTCTCACCACAACCATGGCAAACGAAGAACTCTCAAAATTTTCCAGAGTATTCTTACAAGCCCCCTGTAATGTACTAACCCTCTTATTAAAACAAAAGTTCTCCCTATCGAGCTTTACTTAAATTTTTTTGTTTTGATAGCCCAAGTGAGCTTAATAAGCTCAGTTTACAGTGTAGCCTGTGTTACTTTTGAGTAAGCGTTCCAACTTTTACAATATGCTTATTTTACCAAAGTCATCAAATGAATTTTGTCGCTTTGATCTTATACGAAAAAAAATATATATTAAAGGCTTAGATTCTCTATAAATAAATACTTTTGAGGATAAAAACGACATTTAAAATATAAATTATACGTTTTAAAATCATATAAAGAAAACTAGTAATACAATAAAAAGTTAAGAATGTTTTAATCGGACAGCTTCGATCGGTTAGCTTAATAGAAAATATAAAATTACGATGGGTTATAACCATAATCTTTATTTAGAGCCTCATATATTTGAGGCTATCCGAATATGAATATATAAATATAACGGTATCAGTTTGTATGAATGGTGCATCATATATTAGTAGCTTGAATTATAGGCTATCAAGCTAATGTGCATTTAAGAAATAAATTTAACTTATATAAAATATCACACAAAGAAAAGATTGTTATTATATTCAAATGAATTAATATCACGTTTAATAATTATTTTAAATTAATACTAATTAAAGTTTTTTAATAATATTTTACAAACATTATAATATATAAATTATTATGTTTTAGTTGCTCAAATTGTTTATATTTTTTTTGTTATTTCATATATTTATTGTTATTTCCTTTGTTACAGACGGGTGACGGCAGATGGATAGGAGGCGGGCGGCGGCGGCGCTTATCGCGCTGGCCGCGTGCTTCGCGTGCTCTACAGCAGGTTTATATTTTACTATATAATTATTATATTTGTGATAGCAAAAAATTTCATTTTTCATTCATTCAAAAAGTGTAGATTTTTTTAATTATATAAATACAAATACAAAAGCACCAACAACATATATATAATAACCCCTTCATTTAAAATATATTTATACAAAACATAATAATTACCTTTTGCAAATATCATTTTTATTAAAAATTTGCGTCACGCTGCCCATAAACAATAGCGACTAATTGGCGGAACACGAGGTACGCAGACTAAGGCAACTGTTGTCCATGCATGTCATTAGATCAAGCTATTTTAGTCTTTTGAGTTTTAGTATCCATAGCACGGTTACTTCAAAGAATTCGTGCTGAATTTATGTTATACATAGGAAGTATATTCAAATGCGGCCTACAATGTTTAGGTCTACCCGTGTGAACTTCATCACGCATGGCGACCACGACTATATTCATTCATTGAAACATCAATCCATATTAATGTAGTGCAAATTTTAAATTCATGCAGTCTCTTCATTTCGATTGCTTTGGAATATGATTCTAATGTGTTTAGAAATGTTTATCCGGTCATTGGCATATTCATCAGATATTTTAAAATGCTAAGGGGTATTTAATCTTTCTTATTGATTAGGTGCTCTGTTGAGTATTTTAGTTATAATTATTTTTATAAAACTTTAAATATGCCAATTAAAGTACGTAAAACGTTTATTGAGTAATTAAATATCTTAAAATCGATTTTAAATAAATTGAGATAAGTCGAAGCAATTTAATTTTTCTTTTAAAATCCGTTATATGTATGTCAAAAACACAATTTTTTTAATCGATGCTAATCGTGAGAATGTAAAAAAACTGTATTAAAAATCAATAGAGGCAAAAAGTAGACGTTGACAGCATTCTCGACTACCGTTAGTTCGACGAGCTTTCGAAAAGCAATCGGTCCGCGTCCTGTGCTTTAGTCGCAATGCATAGTGCGACGATCCAGCATAGTGAACTGTATTTTAACGGACCTCACACAATTTAACAATATATATCCTGGATAATATTTAATTATAATTTATATTTTTTTAATATTTATTTTATATTACCGTTGCCAATAAAATGTAAAAAAATATATTTTGCACAGCACAGAAAAGTAATAGGCGTCGTTACCACAAAATTAACGGCACTATCCCAAGTTTAGCGCCATATCCTAAAATCGATTACATACTACAACATTACGACTTGTGCACTCGGATCGAATCAACAGCAAAGCTGCGGTTCCGACATTAACGACGTTCTCCGTTAGTTTAATTACAGCTTTGTCGCCACGCCGACCGCCTGCAGTAATTATATGTAGTAAAACCGATGTGTAAAATGACTTATGACGATGACCGATTGCGAAGCTCGTGTGATTTGCAGCTAATACCCAATCTCGGTTAGGCTTAATAATTACATCCATAAACAGAGTAGTAAAATATTCTGAGAATGCTTATACATTTATATAATAAAACAATGTAGATTTATTACAGATAACATAAATATTCACTTATTACTACTTTTTAATTTACGAGGAATTTCATAGAATTTTAATTAATCTATTATTACATTTTTAATAAGATTTATTAAATTATACTTTTTGTGTTTTAGCACCGACAGCTACGGACCATACTGCGTTAGAATTGGTTGATGGTAAGTGCTTAGAAGAATTATAATAATTTTGGCCAACATTACAAGTGTAAAATAGTTCTTTACATGTTTTAACAAGTCAAAATGCATGGAATCATGTATGACACAATATGTACCTTAACATGCACATTACAATTTTTACTTTATATCCAATTTTTAATTTCTTACTTTATTCATATATTATGTACTTAATATGTTTTCTCGATGTTATGAGTACAATATAAGTACAATAAATTTTAACGTACTTGACTTATAAAATTAAAATACTATTTTCAGGACGCATGGACGGATGCTACTACAACTTTCAGCATTATGGTGAAGGAGACCGAATTATGACAAATGAACCCTGCCTTAATTGCACTTGTCACAACCGGATGCTTATGTGTTATTTAAGAGTATGTCCATTCACTAAACCCATTGGCCAAGATTGCACAGTGGAAAAAAGGGCGGACCAGTGTTGTCCTATAGTGACATGTCCTGATGGTACAGTATTTATAATATATTTTTATCCATGTATATATTTCCCTAAATGGATATGAATAAATATTTACTAGTATTGGCTAAACTTTCTTGCTCATTGTTGTAAAAACGAATCACAATAATTTTATGTCATACATTTTGTAAACTGATAAGTTTTTACACAAAATCATTTATATATAGTTCCAGTTGACCTGCTCACATCTACATCGACTTCATCACCTGCTGAATATGGAGCAACTGGGCTTGGCAAACAAGATAAATATGGTTGCAGCATAAATGGAAAATATTTTTCTGAAGGCTCTAAAGTACCATCGACACCCAATAAGCCGTGTGAACATTGTTACTGTATACGTAACATGACAACCTGCGTGATGCAAGAATGTACATTGCACGTAGATGGCTGTACTCCAATTTATCATAAAGATGTCTGTTGTCCTGTTCGATACTCGTGTGGTAATATAATTTTTACATACATACATAGAGTCACATTTTAACATTATAAAGTTTTTAGAGCATCTTACTAATATTTTAATTCATTTTACCCACAGATCACCCAGAAGATGAAATTCCTCTTCTAGACGACATGACAACGACTGTTCGACCAACGCCAGGGTTCCTTTTAACAACTACGACTATGATACCAGTTACCCAAGCCTCTCAAGATTGTGTTCATGAAGATCAAGTATTTCCAGATGGTGCTCATATAAAAACTGAGAAAGCTTGTGAACATTGCTACTGTATGAAAGGTGACATCGTTTGTGTGGTTCAAGGATGCGGAACTCCTATGGAAAATGAAGGCAAAAATTGTACGGCACTACCTCTACGTCCTGGCCAATGTTGCCCTGACACTTACATTTGCGAAGGCGATGAACACAATATTGACTTTACAACAGAGATTATCGATCAAAGTACAATGCCTCCGAGAAGAGTAGGTATTGAAGGTAGTGGTTATCGTAACGAACCAGATGAACCATTTAAAGATATGAGTACCTCAGAAGCTGATGTTGAAGGTAGTGGAGAGGAATACATAGCTAGTACTCCAATCGATATTGAAGGTAGTTCGCTGGACGTGAAACCATCTGTCGAAGAGGATAAAATATTACCTACAACTACACCTCAACATATACCTGTAGTCCAATTTACAGAATCAGAAAAAGAAGAAAACGATATAGTACATGTAGATACTGAAAAGATTAGTTCTGTAGTACCTGAGCAAAACATATTATCATACACAACAGAAGCAAATTCAGATTTAGAATATACTTCTAATGAAATGAAAACTACCATTTCCCACGAGGGTCAAACTATCGATGATTTTATATCTAAAAAAGAAGAAATACTCACTACTGAGTCAGTGTTTGGGAAAGAAGACAACAATGCTGTTACTAATGGTTTGTTACATGAAGGGGAGAAGAAAGTAACAGCATCGTCCGACGATCAAACAGAAGAAATCCCGCATAAAGAATCCGAGATTACTGGTAGTACCGAATTCGTAATGGAATCAACATATGATAAAAAAGCTACGACAGAATCAATACAACAAATGTCAGATTATACAGATACAACTAAACATAGGGATGACATATTTGATACACAGACAGAATCGATTTATATAGACAAACAATCTGAAGAAAAACTATTGTCGGAAACTACAACTGACAAAGAAATAATTACCTCTTCAATACATATAACACAAGAAAATATTAATTTGTCTGAAATACAAACATCTACTATTGATTCAGTTTATAATGAAATAACTGAAAAAAGTGATGACAATATTAAACCAGCGAGAATTCCTGGTGAAGGAGATTGCCTACTTAATGGTGTGACCTACAGCAATAACACAAATGTACCTAGATCTAATAACTGTCATACAAGTTGCAAATGTATGAGCAGTATTATCAAATGTGATCCTATAATTTGTAGTCCACCTCCTGAGTATATAGAAAATATGAATGACTGTCAACCTATATATGATTCTCCTGATTCTTGCTGCCCTACGTATGTTTGTAGTGCTAAAGAAACTATACCACCACAGTCGCACAGCCAAATGTCTGGTACGGAAAGTCCCAAGCCTATTGAAACTATTGAATGTAATGACAGTAATAATTGTCCACTAGGTGAAATTGAGAAACATCCCATACTTCCAGCAAAACCATGTGTGTCTGACGATTGTATAGATAAATCTAAAACGCCTGAAGGGTCCGTTTGTGCATCTAATGAGTGTAGAGAAAGTACAGCAATAGTGCCACCAAATCTCGAAGATTGTTCCGAGGGTAAATGTCAAGTTGCACCAATCGAGGCTTGTGAAGGAGATAACTGTAATAATAATTCTAATGACAAACCGATTGATATAGCCTACACCACTGAAAAAGAATTAGATGTAAAAGAACCAAGTATTTGTAGTGACAAAGAAGGTTGTCCAGTAGCCGAAGGTATATTACAGGATGAATGTACAAATGAAACATGTCGAAGAAAAGATGAACCTAAACAAGAACAGGAATTAAGCTCAGATTGTTCAGGTATGGAATGTAAAACAGCTAATGATGTAACACTCACAACTAATAGTGATGTAAATTACTCGAGCAATGCTGCCACAGAAGATTCTGTGTTTAATATAGAGATTACAACAAATGGAGCAGTTATGAAAGAAGATGAAAAAGATCAATCTTCCCAAGATGTTATTAATGAAACAGAAATAACAAACGTTCCAGTGTCGACAGAATCGGAAGAAGAAACAGTTCAGGTAATTAACAAGCAACAGGAATCGGAACATACCAAGCTCCCTACAACACAAAATATATCTGATAAAATGAAAACAGAAGCTATAAAACCTATAGAAGAGCAAGATACTAGTGATGCAACGGTAGAATCACTAATAAACACAGATGAAGTTACAGAAAAAATGAAAGTTGAACAGATAAACGAGAACGAAGAAATAGCTACTGAAAAACAAGCAGCAACGGAAAATCAACCAGCTACTGAAAAACAACCAGCTATTGAAAAACAACCAGCTTCTGAAAAAGAACCTGCTACTGAACAAGAATCTGCTACTGAAAAAGAACCTGCTTCTGAAAAACAACCAGCTACTGAAAACTTACAAGTTACTGAAAAAGAACCATCTACTGAACAAGAACTAGCTACTGAAAACAAACCAGCTTATGAAAAAGAACCAGCTACTGAAAACGTACCAACTATTGAAAAAGAACCAGCTACTGAAAAAGAACCAGCTACTGAAGAAGAACCAGCTACTGAAGAAGAACCAGCAACTGAAGAAGAACCAGCTACTGAAAAAGAACCAGCTACTGAAAAAGAACCAGCTACTGAAAAAGAACCAGCTACTGAAAAGGAAACAGCTACTGAAAAAGAACCAGAACGAATTGAATCTTCAGAAGCAGTAGATTTAACTTCACATGAATTTACTGAAAAGGTTCATTTACTTACTACGGAAAGTATAATAAATGAGGACAATGAATTAGGTATTGACAAAATGAATCCTAGTGTAGTTTATACATTAGAAGATCACGAAATAACAAAAACACCTGAAAGTACAGAACTTGAAATATCAACACCTACAGAATCATCCAAAATTTCAGAAATACCTGAAATTCTAGAAGTCACTACAAACTCTGAGAAAACTGAAATGTCTAATAGAGAAGAAGGATTAATAAAGTATACAACAACATCAATAGAAGAAATTAACAAACAGAAAGAGCTCCACGATAGTCTAACCATTACAACAGATTTGCCTAAATCAGAAATTAATGACAAACTACATCGTGAAACTACTATAACAGATACAGTAAAAGACACCTTAGAAGTATGGCATACTACATCAAAATTAGATGAAACAAGTACTAATAAAAATATATACGAAAAGACAAATTTGGAATCAACTGAATCTGCCGGCTTGCAGAATGAAATAACTGAAAAGACTGATGTTGAAAAGCCACATTCAATTGTAATACCCGACACTGAACACATGGAACCTATAAGTACGGATAAATTAGACACTGAACAAGAAACTATTACTGGCAAACCAGAACAAATAACTGACAAAGCACAAACTGAGCTACAATCAATTACTGACGGACCAGAAGCGACAAATATTAAAGATATTCCCCACGTTGACGATGTAACGGAAAATAAAATGATTTATACTGATTCCTCGTCACATTCACTTAATGATGAAATAACAACAAAAGCCTATGACGTAACCGAGGACATTGTACAATATAATGAAGTTGCGAAATACTCAACTCCTCAAATCTCCGAAATTGTGCATCCAGATAGGGAAGAGAAATATAATAGTGATAAACCTATAGATAGCACAGAATATACAACAGTATCAATAAAAGAGGAAGAAGATTTACATTTCGTTACAGAAAATACCGCTTCTTCTACTGTACAGCAAGATATTGGGTTGGATGAAGGTGAGAAGTCAACAGATGGTCCTACTTTAGAAGAAGAGTTCACCAATATACCGGATAGTTCCACCGAAAAATTAGACAGAACGACTAAGACACCTCATATAGAAATTACTAAAATAGATGAATCCGATATTCCTAATTCACAATTCCCTGCAGGCTCAATATTAGGTGATAATGATGAAATAAAGAAAACCATGACGACGGTGACAGAAATATCTGTAGATTCATCAGTTTCCACAGAAACCATTGTAACAAGTTCAAGCTCAATAAAGGATATTACAAATGAAATTAAAAAAGATAAAGTAATAGATTCAGAAAAGGAATTTAACATTCTTGATACACAATCGATAGATGTATCAACAATAAAAGATAATATACAATATACTGAGGGTATGGAAATTACAGTAACGGAGTCTGCTCCTAAGTATACAGTAAACGTTGATCAAGACTTCCATAAATCCACAAATGTCATGTTAGAGACCGAAAGCGACAAAGAATCAAAGATTTATGAAAGTGCGACAGTACAAGATAATTTATCTATTCAAGAATCATCCACATATACTCAAGATGAAAATATAGAAATAGAGGTTCAGACTATAATTCCAGAATTTTCTGGCGATAAGCCAAAAGATCAATTCACTGAAATTGCAGACAATAAGTTGACAACTGCTCAGTTTGATATTACTAAAGAAGTACTAAAGGAAGATGAATTACTAAGTGAAAAAGAGCAAAGTACTGACAAATATTCAACTGAAAATCAAGAAATAAACACAGTTACAGTAGAAGATTATTTAGGCACTACATCTAAATATAGTATTGATGCAGAAGTAAATAAAATAATTAATGTTCAAGACTTATCTGAAAAATCAACAGTGAAACCATATCTAGACCAAACAAATAACGAAGAAGAAATTGAATCAACTTCATTTGATAATTTAGATTCTTCTAAAGAAATAGATATATCTACAGCTAGGCCAAATATTATTATAGAAAAAGAAGATTATGAGGACATTGATACCGATAAGTTTGAGAAAAATGTGGATGAAAAAAATTCTAAGACAACCACAGAAAAATCTTTGGCAGAAGAATTAAGTCCCCCTACATATGAACCTGTTAGAACAGAGGCCAATACAGAACAGGTTCCATTCCAAACAGTAGACGTGACAAAAGAGACCGATATTGAGATGACTCAAAATGTTACTGGAGTTACTAAGATTGTTTATTTAGAAGAAGTAACAACAGATAATATTTTAACTCACCAAGACAAAGACTCAAAATTACCCGAGCATTCAATCAATGATGACTACATAGACCATACGGAAGAAGATGAAAAATTAGACGAAAGTAAACATAAATTACCAGAATATGGAGAAACTACACCATTTGAAATATCAACGACAGTATTAATATCAGAAAAAGACAACGTTGTTACAGAAGCAGCACATGCTACAAATATTGTTCATACAAAAGGATCAGACGAATTTGAAACTGAACAAGACACAACAACAGAAATTTCTTATATTGAACAAACAAAGGATGAAAAACGAGTGCCATCTCTTGATTTATCATTCACTACACAGTCTCAAGAACAAGATCATAAGTCCCCTGAAATACAAAATGAAATAAGTCTAGATAATAGTTTAGTTTCGGCAATTCCAGAGAAGGTACCCACAGATGATTCCCATACAACAACTCCGTCACTTCAACATGTAGCAGATGACGAAGAACAAAAGGAAGTTATACAATCTATAGAACAACAAAGTGATAAATCTGAAAATGTGACACCAACTACTCTTACTCAGGCTTCTCTACATAGTGAATCAATTACTGAGAATATATTTGCTTCAACATCTTTACAGAAAGAAGAAGGAGAGTTATATGAAGGAGAAAAGAAACCTGTTACTGAGTCTATTACTCTAAGCGAGGTAAATTCTGAACTCCCAACAGAACATCATGTTCCTGTATTCGTACAAGATATTGAATTGACTCGTGCAGAAGCAAGTACAACACCTAGAATTGCAATTATTAATACTGAGAATGACCAAGATTTTAAAATGACAGACGTCACATCGACAAATCCCCAAAAGGTATTTACTTATGAAACGATTGCAACTGATTCTGTGACAGAAATATTTGAAAAAGAAAAATCTTCAGAAAAGGTTGAAACAGATATTACTACAGAAATTTCAAAGATTTCTACACCTGAAGAATTACTTAATTCACCGGTCAGTACTATGGAATCAGAGACATCTACAGAAATTTCATATTCAAAGGAATCTGAAATTAGTAAATCAGAACTAATAACAACTGATACATATATATCACATGAAATAGATTCTTCGACACTTTCAGTATTAGAAATAATGCCGGAAGTTAAAGAAACACTTAAACCTATCTCTAATGAAAAAAGTACCGAAGAAACGTACAACCAAGATTCGGTAACTCAAAGAAAACCAAGTGATTTATTAGATGTAAGTAGTGAATTACCAGACAAAATGGTAACACAGATAAATAAAGTCACCACTACTGCCCTTCAAGAGGAATATATGACAAGTGAAGGTTCTAAAGATTTCATCGAAAAAGATGTTACCAAGACCCCGGAGCTTATATTTGGTGATACTGAAAATAAACCTGGGCTAAGCAGTAAAATACCTGAAAACGACATTCTAACTTCGCATGTACCAATTGATTTAGAATCACAATCTGAAAAGGATAACGATTTATCTACTTCAGAGTTAAGTGTACCTACAGAACCTGCAATGATACACAAAGAAGAACATATGGTAACAACTGAAAACATAGTAGAAAATACATCAGATTCGGACACTGGCGTTCCTATCTATACTGATAAACTAGACAAAGAAGTAACATATATAGAATCTACACACAGTGAAACAACACCTTTCTCAGTTGAGTTGGAAGAACATACGCATTCTCTTATATATGATTCTTCTACGGGTCACTCATTATCAGAAATATCTACAGAAAATAGCCATAAACCATCTGAACCACAACGAGGTGATTTAGGTGAGAATGAGGAACCAATTAAGACTACTGAAAGATTACCATATAATTTTGAAGACAAAGAAACTGAAACTTCTATTAAAGATCTTTCAGGCCATAAAATGGAAAGTACCTCAACTCCAGCAAAACTTGATAATGAGATAGTTATTAATATGGATCAACAGCCAATAGCTACAGAGGAACCTATACGTGATATTTCAACTACACAATTCGAAGAACTAATATTATCTTCATCTGATCAACCTATGAGTGAACAAGAATCAAATACCTCTAAGCAACCTATATTAACCCCCATCAGTTCAGTAATTTCAACTGAAGATATATTGATAAGCTCAGAAAAGCCTATAGACCATGACCAGACGCAATCCGTCGAAGATTCAGAAACAAAAGTAACAGATAAATTACTACAGGTAACCACTCCCAAATACGAGGAAGGCATTGAGACTGATTCTTCAATTGGCAAATTACCTGATGAAAAACTGAATAATGTCAGCTCATCGTCTCCACTACCTGAGCCATTGAAACCGATATTTAGTGAAGAACCGGTCGAAGATATACCTTCTCCAGATTTTCCATCGAGTGGAGCTGGAGGTTACGGACAAGAACCAGATTATGTCGAAGAAGATCAAGCTTTTGGTCCAGGAACGTGCCGCTATGGAGGCAAAGTGTACGTTTCAGCACAACAAATACCAAGGGATGACCCTTGTGATTTCTGCTTCTGCTTCAGAAGCGACATTATTTGTTTACAACAAAGCTGTCCGCCACCTATACATGGTTGTCATGAAGAACCAATCCAAGGTTTCTGTTGTCCACGCTATGAATGTCCTGTATCCATGGCAACTACTCTTAATATGACTACTACTACTACAACAACGACTACAACTTTACCTCCACATTTCCTTCCTCATGCTTACAAGGGTGCAGCTCAGCGAAGAGGGTGTCAAATAAAGGGTCACACCTATAAAGTTGGAGAAGTGATCCGAGCGTCTTCAGGGCCTTGTTTGCATTGCACGTAAGTACATTATATTATTTTCACACGACTCCTAGAATGTAGAAAGAATCTAATGACAAAACAGTTCCAACCACGTCTGACCTTTTCAGAGGCATTACATTCTATCATTGAAATGTACCTTTTTTATTTCTCCCATCTGATTACCAAATGGGAGAACTAAAAATTCTTTACTAATCATCTTTAATACAATTACTGAGCCTGTATATATCGTATATACCACTGTATAACACTGTAACTACCGAAACTGAACTGAAATTTCACCGTTAAATCGAAATTGTTAAACTATAAACCACCACCAACCCAAACTTTTATTAAGTGATATTTCATGATTTGGAATTCTAGTAGATTTTCAGTTTTTTTTTAAAAAAGTGAAATATAATCGTTTCAGATGTGGCAGAGATGGTCAAATGAAATGTGATCCTAAAGCCTGTACACCGGAACCTATGTTGAGACAAATGATCGCTGCCGCTGTTTCAGCGAAGAGACGAAGGTGAAACACCTTCGAGGTGTCATTGACAGCATGAAGTGCATCATCACAAATGTTAACATCTAAGTGATAAACAATTTCATGTATTTTCTATGCACAAGAATAATGCTCAAATTTCGCGATGATTTAGTTTAAGATTTCGTGTCATATGTAGTAATCGCTATTATTATTCATTTTAATTTACATATTGTCGTGGCACGTGCAACAAATTTTGCAATAACAATCTATTAACCATGACTGTGATTAAAACGTTATAATTATTTTATAATTTTCGAATTTTCATGTTCATTTTGAATAATAAATTTTTATTTTTTATTATTATTTCGAAAAAAGTCAGTGCCAAACGGTAGTACTAAGTTGTAATGACTATTAACATGTCCTTATGGTGAAATTGTTCTAAATTAAAATTTTTTATTAATATTTCTGACCTTAGAAAGCTGCGGCCTCTCTAAATATATCTATTATAACGTAGATTTTTATATGAACTACAAACTCCCAGCTTTATAAGTCAGATTAGATCGCCGAAATCTTGACCATTTTACATAATATAACAAACAAAATTTTTTACCCATATAAGTTTAGTCAATTCTTTACGTTTACATGATGTTATATGTGTATGTTTCAACATCATGTAGGCTTAAAGAGGTTTAAGAATTTCAGATGTTGTAAATGCCTTACTTAATTTGTAATAATTTATATATTTTAGATGTATAGTACTTAAGCCATGTTTGAGACCAGTGACTACTTATTATAATTTAGGAGTAAACCAAGGCCCCTTGCATGATTTCGAAAAGTATCAGTCGATGTGTCAAATAACGACCAAGCCTTGGCTGACATTTTTCCTTTCTTTCACATTTTACGGAAAACGACATATATATTAATCTTGTTTTCTTTAATTCGTGAGAGTGTAATACTAGCACTTATTAAGTAATTGTGGCCGAAAGTAGCATCATTTTGGAAAGAAATTTACAATGTAGCTAACGATAAAGCAAATTGTAGAATCTTTTATAACTTTTGATACAAAAAAGTGCTGGTAGATTAATAGTAATTAAAATCCAGATTAAGGTTGGTACGAAAGTTTCGTGGCTATTGTAATTGTTATTATAATTGATAAAGGTAATATACGATTACATTAATTCGTACCGCTCTTCTTCTGTATAATGAGGTTGTAGTTATAGCTCCTTATTTATTTAAAGTTAATAGCAATAGTGATACATATTTGAATAAACTGGTGATAAATGTACTGTTTCTAAAGTTGTCCATGGTTTATAACGGTTCAGTATAAAATGTATTGTCAATTATATATTTTTTTTGACTATAACTTACCGAACACAAATAGCTAGGATCTAGCTGCTTGTACAACATGTGCAACAATTTTTAAATAAAATACTTCAAATTACTCACTGTGTTTATTATATAACGTATGATATGAATATTTAAAGAAAAAATAATGAAATATTTAAAGGTGAAAGTGAAGAATTACAGTTAATACAATTAAATAAATTGGTTTTATGTATACTTTGAAGAAGAAACTCCCGCATATAAACTTCATTTATGTTTTAATATTAGTTTAATAAAAGTAAAATAAAATGATTTTAAGCATTTTTAATCAAAAGATTATTATATGTGAACCTAAATAAATATTATTAGAATATTACGTAAAAGATTACAGCTTAACTATTTCTATTACAACTATAAAATCTTTGTATCGAAATGTCATATTTCAATGTGCCAATTTCAAAGGTAATAAATAAGTATTTGACTAAGCAAAACTAGCAGTATTTAATCAGAAGTAATAGTGAAAATTTAAAGAATCTTGTCTCAAATATATAAAAAATATACAACATAGACTTGAACAATACATAAACTTAGAATATGAACATAGTAATTTAATTTTCATAGAGATATCAAGGAAATCTTTCCTTAATACCTCCCTATAGTCCCCAGGAAACCTGCATACGAAATTTAAAATTTAACGTCTGGTAATTGTGGAGAATCGGATCAGTTTCATATATATTATTAAGTAATATTTTTATTTAAATATTGCCATTGGACGCGTTAATATTTAATAAATTAACCGATTGTTAAATATATTAATTTTACATGATAAACTACTACTTCCATCTGTGGGCATTCTTAGCTAGTAAGCTATACGGAGCTTTTTATATATTCCACAAGGCGTTTAAAGCTCAGTGATATCTTGAAAGATAGATAGATGGCATAACACTCTTGATTATTATATAAATAATTAGACATGCCGGTTAACACATCTATGTCTAGTATGTATCTATCATAAAAAAAATTAATAATAAATTTTTTAAACATTTTTTAATGAAATAAGAATACTTTAATAACTACGCTCATTCAGTTAATTAAAACGTATTGTCTTTATGCAAAACTTATTAGATAAATGTTTTATTTAGCTCTTAATAACTATATAACTAAATGATCTAAAAATACTAACATAACTAATATGATATTTAAACAGTATTTATAAATAAATACCTGTTCTTCAAGTTGCCCCTGCAACTCTCTTAATCTTTTTTACTTTTTATTCAGTTATCATAACATGGAAATACCATTTCTCAAACAAAATGTATCAGTGCAATAAATCTTTGAAATTTGAATTATAGATAAGATTTATTTTAAAGAAATATTAAAATGTTTTACTATTTAAATTATATATTTTAATATGTACCATAATACACAGCCGTAAAAAATAATAAATTAAAATTTAAACATATTATATATAAAAAAAGTAAATAATTTAATTAAATAATTAAATTACCAATAGATATAGAAGTATTAATTATTGATATAAAATATAAAATATGTATAAAGTATGTCATAAGAGTAACAATAGATTAGCAAAATAATTATGTTATTATATTAAAATAATTTAATATTATTATATGATATCCATATTCTTAATATAAAAAGCCATATCCATATTTTCTTAACTAGCTATTTGTTAGCTAGGTAGAAATATGTACCCTCAATTTGAATTACTACATCTCTTTCATACCGATGTTTATTCTATACTCCATTTCACTCTAGCCCATTACTTTTATATTGTTCGCTAACTTTCTTGTTTTACATAAGCAAATATAAGTATATGAAAGTGTGATTATTTGTAGATTTAATTTTGTTCCTTTTGGTTTTGAAATTACAATAGTGATGTTAATTATAATCTTTTATATTCAGTAATTGTACCCTTCAATCTTCACGTTTAAATATATAGTAGAATAAAGTAGAGTTGGAGAAAAACGCTAATTTCAGGACACTTCGTTCTCTATTTTTGATTCGAGATGTCTTTTTGAGACTCAACGCCACGCTTAAGAAGAGCGAAAAAATGTAAATTAAGTATATTTGATCCAGATTTGAATAGTATCAACAACCACTCCCCTTTTTGAAATTCCACGTTTTGCCATTGCGCCACGATGGTTGTCATATATTTAAGAAAACCGGACAAGCGCGAGTTGGACTTGTCTAATGAAGGTTCCTAACAAAAATTGGAGGTCTCAGATTTTTTTTGAAATTCAGGTTCCAATACCTAATAAACATAAAATATTAATCAAAATGTATGTATTTACATATATATATATATATATATATATATATATATATCTCAAACACATGTAATTACATAATCATCGCTCAATCTAAATTAAAATTCTCCGAATTCATCTTCAAACGGACGCACCAAATCATACATCCACTTCTTTTATCTGGCAGAATATAGTAGCAAGTAAGCTTTTTTAAGATTTGACCACAAATCTATATTTTTCAAGATTTTTATTGACTAATTAATACTGCCTGTAGATGCTATCTGTCAAACTTCATAATTCTTCTAGGTGAACCGGAAACACCCTATTAATTTTATCTCTTATACTTTTATTGTACAGAAATGCGCGTTTTATTGCGATATAAACAGCCATAACTTTTTTTAAAATAAATGTCAGGGAAATACCGAAGGCCTGAGTTACTCTCTCTCTCTCGAGATCTCCAAGAGTTACTACGATAAAAGCTCTTGACAGACAAGCACACAGATGGATGGACAACACAGTGATCCAATAAGGTTTCCTTTTTCCTTAAAAGGTACAAAACCTTAGAAAACAAGCAGATTCACGCTTTATCCTGCATAGTACGGTAGTCAGAGATAACCTAGTGTCAAGACACTAAGATTGCTGTTTTCCACCCGACATTGCGTATAGAATGGTGAACTCAACGCCGCGCTTTGTTTAACTAGAGCGGAGAAGTGAACATGAATTTTATATATGGGGTTTCCCAATAAGAACGATATGTTTTGAAATTGAAATAAAACATGTAATATATTTTCGAATTTCGCGTTCAATGGCTTGATAGGAAATTTTATGCTATTTATGATTTATGATTTAACAAAATATCGTTCAAATGACCGCCACGACTTTTTTTGCACTGGTGAATACGATCGGTCCAATTTTCGATGACTCGGTGCAGCATTTCGGCTGGTATGGCCGCTATAGTCGCTCGAATGTTGCGTTCAAGATCTTGAATCGTAGCTGGTTTATTAGCATACACTTGAGAATTAATATACCTCCACAAAAAATAGTCCAAGGGTGTTAAATCGCATGATCTTGGTGGCCAATTGTGAGGACAATTGCGAGAAATAACCGACTCACCAAACTTATCAGGCAATAAATCCATTGTGACAGTCGCAGTGTGGCATGTTGCACCATCATGTTGAAAATAAATGTCGTCCGCATCGATTTCATACACTTCAGGAAAAAAAATCGTTCAACATGTCACGATAACGATCGCTATTGACAGTAACAGTACGGCCTTCGTCCATGATTCCACCGTACCATAATCCGCACCAAACAGTCAATTTTTCAGGATGTAAAGGTGTTTCATGAACCACTCTTGGATTTGACTCACTCCAGTAACGACAATTCTGTTAGTTTACATAACCATTAAGCCAAAAGTGAGCCTCATCTGAAAAGATGATTTTCCTATGAAATTCAGTGTCCGTTTCCATCATTTCAAGCACCCAATCAGCAAATTCATGACGTGATCGATGGTCTGCTGGCTTGAGTTCTTATGCCAACACAATCTTGTATGGATGTAGACCAAGATCCATACGTAAAATTCGCCAGATTATCATTCTGGACAAGCCCAATTCTTGTGCACGTCGTGGAACGGAAACATTTTGATTTTCTTCGACACTGGCTGATACGGCGGCAATATTTTCTTCACTACGGCCTTTCCGTTGTCGTGTTGGTAGTCTACTATCGTGCAAAGAATATTCACTTTCCAGTTTTTGGATTATTCGTCTGAGCTCGCTAAGCTCAGACGGTGCACCATGACGATCATATTTAGCACGAAATGCTCTTTGAGTAGAGACAATACTTCTCGAATTTTGATAGAAAATTTGGACAATTTCCAAACGTTGAGGTAACGTGAACTTGTTCATGATTAAATGGCAAACATTACTGAACACAAAACAATACAAATATCAAATGTTAAACAACTAAGATGGCGGCTGTGAGCTATCAAAATCCTATCATCCTTATTATATATATGTGACGAATATATAAATACAATACCTTACAATATTTTCAAAATGTTATAAGGCACATTCAGATCCTTTTAATATACTAAATTTACTATCACATCTTGATCTAATTTTCTTTAAATTTAGTTCTATATAAAAATATATTATTAATGAATTCTACGTTAAGATAAGTAACAATCCTATTCATAAGCCATTCCGCTCTTCACTTTTCGTCCGTCCGGAATCATTGAATATTGGATGTTCTAATAATCGAAAAAAAAACAAGAAAATTTTTATTAAAAAATCCTTGTTACTGTAGGTTTGCTTTGGGTTTGACCCATAACTAACGATCACGTCTCAATTGAGCCACAATGATTTTATACATGAAGCGGCCCAAATTTTCATTCAAAATATAAAGGTCAATAAAATATTATATTTTTAATTTCTTTCTGTTATATATTGCTTAAAACGCAGTAAATCAATTCTAAAAGCTTTATCCTTTTTAGGCTTCTCAATCTGTTTACACTGTCGTCAAGCTTTATACTTAGAATTAGATTATATTACACGGTAATGAAGCATTTCTTATTGGGCTTCGGTATTTTTTAAATACATTGATAGCAATATCTACTTCAAGTAATTTTCTAAACGTTAGATACAAAGTATTCTGCGGAATATTTTACAGGTTGCATAAATGAATACTTACAAAATGATGAACTTATCATATCGTAAATAATTTGATAAAGAGTGAGCATACGCTTAACTGCCCGTCAAATTTAGTGAGAGTGGAATCATTGATGTCCTCTTACTTTTAATTATATGCTAATTCCATTCTGTTCAATCCTTTATTTGGGTAATCAATTCATTCAATCAATCAATAAAAAAAAACAAAAATAAAACATTCTAAAAGGCACTTCGAGATTATTATTTTCTACAACTCTCACACTGCATAATATAGGTAGGTGCCTATTTTGTTTTACTTAAAGTAGAGTTAAAAACTAAAATTTTAGATCTCATTTTCAATTTCCATTGGAATGCAAGGTAAGAAAGGTAGTATGAATCGCAAAATTCCAAAGGAACCCCTTAGATATTCGTGTCCAAAAAAACTATAACAAAAATTTTTATAACTTCAGCTCAACGCTGCCTATGCTGTAGGAGGCCTTGGAGAAAACTCAGACACAAACACATGAAGCCCTTTGAACTTTTATCGAATAATATGTATAAAATGATAATCAATATATTATTCTTATTTTTCTCGTGGATTTTCTTTTAGTTTGCGTTCGTGTTAAAAGATTGTTAGTATTCTACTAAATGTAATCAATCAAAGGGAAAGAAAAAAATAATCAACTTAATGAATTAAGAGTTGTTAAATTATTTATTATTGAAATATACATCTGAATGTGGCGCAATGGGACAGCTTCTGACTATAAACGCGACTGGTTGTGGGTGCGATCCCCACTCGGGGGAGCAATTATATTTAAAGTTATTTTCACTTCCTCGCTCTGGTAAAACAAAAGTGCTTCGTTGAGTTTACCACTCAACACGCAATGTCTCAAATTAGGTGGAAAGCGAAGTACGGAGAGTCTTAACACTATGAGGTTTCTGTCTTCCCTGCTATGCGGGATAACAAGCGGGATTTAATATGTTTATGTTTTTTTTATTTTTAAAAGCGCAAAGAAATAAAAATAATTAAAATATAATCATTCCCTCGAGTGGGAATAGAATCCACAACCGATCACGTTTAGTCAGTATATGTTCCACTGCACCACGACCGGCCACATTTTAATCTAATGAATAAAAAATAGAACCATTACTAATACATAAAGTAGTAATTTAAAAAACTTGTAAAAACTTTCCTATTGATACGCTATAAATTGATTATTTTGATCCTTTTGATATTTACTATCATAAAAAAAATAAAAATATTTATTGTTGCAATAGAATTAGCGAACATTCTTCCAATATAATTTATAACCTTCTTACTTCATTATTTTACACTAGCTAATTTAAAAGTTTGTATATTGCTCGTACTACACAGCGTGTGATTTTTTGATGTTATTTTAAATAAACTTTTATGTAAATACATTTTCTTAACAAAAATAATAATTGGAAAAATAAAATAACATAATAATTTCAAGAACAGTTTTGTAAAATGTGTTTAATAAAATAAATTATAAGAATTTCGTATAGTAAATATTGTTATATTTTACATGCTTTTCTTTTAAAATAACAATCTCGATACACATGTCTAAAAATATATAAAGTTCATTTGTTTGAAAATGAAGCAAAAAATAAATTGATGTTGACACAACTAGGGTTAATGCTATCCCCGTAGCAGAGCAGGTTGAACCCTCCTGCCGCCGTAGTTTAGAGTCCCATCTGAGGATAATTGACTTGAGATACTCGGGGAAGAAAAATATTGGGAAGTGTAACTGTAGTTGCACTTTTGCCACAGTAAGCATCAATAATAATATATTATATAGTAAGAAACTTACACAAATAAAGTAATAAATTATTTAATGATTACTAGTATCATTTTATTTAGAGAATGAGTATGAATACACAATACATTATATAAAATGTAATATCATAAAATATATAATTATGAACGTTGCAATAAATACCATCCATATGCCACTCTTTGGCACTTTATATTCTATTATAATCCCCCAGTAAATAGAAAAACAAATGGAACCTGGAAATCTGAACTCAGAGTCCCATGCACCATCTCGGCGGCACCCCGAAGCCGCGGCGCCGCCCCGCTCCGTTCGCGGTCTCCATGGCGACCAGCTCAAATGACGTATCGATCCCGCGTGGAGGCGGGGGGGCTCACGGCTCGCGGGGTGGCGCCGCTCCACCCGCCGCCGACCCCCATGCACCCCTGCCACCGCCACTCGACCGTTGGCCCATGCAAAATGACGGATGTAAAGTTTGAATATACCTCCTTGGAAGGAAATGATATTTTCATTAAAATGAAAATGAGGTAATGTTTTATGATTTATTTCTTTGCGTCATATATTCATTTTGAAAAACTTGAAACACGGCCCAATTCTTGGCATCTATATTGAGTTAAAGAAGAAATAACTTTCAGACTTACTATTTTAAGGGAATTGAATTTCCAACGATCTACTTTCTTTTTATGGACCATAAATCGTATTTATTGTTACTTATAATATTATTTTGGTATGAAGTCGGAAGATAATTTAATAATTTCGAATTTCGATACTAAGCTTTTATGTTTATTTTTGTTTTAATAGTAGGTAAAAGTCACTTTTATAAAAGCTACATGTTTATAGAGTATGAATGATATTAAAAAAACAATACTAATTGGTTATATATAATTCCTTATTCCTTAATGACCTATAAGTTACCAGAGTGTAAAGACTTTATTTGTACCTGGAATGTAAATACTCGTAGCTAAGGTTAATAAATTTATTTGCAGAAAGTTCAAACAAATTCATTAGGTATTTAAATAATAAGACTGAGATAACTACTCTTAATTTTACATTATAGACAAAATTAAATTCTAACTCAGTATAATAAGCACGTAAAAATCAAATCTAATTTTTACTGTGATTTTAAGTTTCAGAAAATGCATAGAATAAACAGCCTTTTAAGACATACGTTTGCTCACAACAAATAACGTGACAGTTTTAAAATGAAATCGAATTATTTTGGAAAGTACGTGCTGAAATAAGCTATTAAAACTAATAGTGCGCGGCTTCAGAAACATCGATGAAACTTTAATTAGTTCGTAGTATTAATTTACCAAATTTAATTTACGGATGCAATTAAATCTTTGTAATGTTTATATTTGCGTAAAATTAATTTAATGTTAATATTTTTATTTCAATATTTTTTTTATACCTTAAGTATCTCACTTATATAAACTCTTTCCCTGCATAACTAGGAAGGCAGAGAAATAGTAGTGTCAAGGTATTCCATTCTAGATTTTCCGCCCGATTCCGAAGCGCAGAGACTTAAGGTTTTTTCATAAAAACTTTTTGATAAATATCTAGACAGGCCTAACGATTAAGTCAAAATATAAGCTTTTTATATATATTTTTTATAAAGAATACATAAAAATAAACAAACACTATATAAATTGTAAATACTTATTACATATTCGTTCCTAAAGATTCATATTCATTTTTTTTAAATTACGTCATTGCCGTGTTTAAACGTCTCTTCTAAAAATTTTGTTTCAAACATTAACATAATTAAGTGGTTCTCAAAGTTTTCCCATTATAAACTTAGCGAGAAATTTTATTTTTCCCTCAAGTCACGCGTCGTAGTGTGCGCGCATGTGGACGATACGGCGAATTGGATTTTCTCTAGTGTGAGTAAACCTACTTTTGTTAACGGAACAGAAAAACATAGAGCTTTATAAAATATATTTTTTATTATAATCTGTCATTTTCATTAATTTTTGAGCCAAAATGATGTTTGTCATTGTTATGATTTTATACTTGTATTTTTTTTAAGCTTCACGCTTTATCCCTTGCGGGGTAGTCAAAGAGGACGGAGTGCCAAACGCTACGGTCCTTGCATACCTCTTTCACCTCGTCCACTGTCATCAACTTCTTCATATATGCCTTTCAGGGGATCCTCATACCTTTTACGTGCCTTCCTCAAGTATCATTGATAGTGTGTTTTCGACGGTCAACCGATGTCTCTTTCTAACCGATTAGTCTTTCTAATATATCTTTCTAATATATAATAAAATAATTTTTTTTTGACACATCTACGTTTTGCTGTCATAAAATGACGTTGGTCGGTTTGTCATCGCATAAATGCATGCAGGGCACCGTTAACCCTGTTGCCGGCAGCAATACGCATTTCTATATTCATTTCGTATCTTCCATCTGTACTAAACATACTTCCCACACATACTACCTCATTTATTTGTTCTAATTTTTTTCTATTTACCCTAATCTTACATTCTGCTCTTTCTTCATCTCTCTCAAATATAAAAATCTTCGTCTTAGTTATATTCCGGTTTAGACCATTAGTTTTACACTTTTCTTTTATAATGTTGACTAAAACACTGCATTGCATGCAATTTACACTGCATTTATCTGCGTACAACGGACAGGTAACTGTCAACTGCCAACTTTCATTCCAATGTCACTTTCTTTCACTGCTTGAATTCAGTTATCCAAATACAAATTGAACAGCCAAGCTGACGTGATGCAGCCGTGCTTAACACCCGATCGAATATGAAACTGAGGTGAGGTCGTTGTGTACGAGTAAGAGCTGTCATGTCATCTCAGTTTGATATTACTGAATGATCCTTTCACATTGTACCAAGTGCCGTTTCTCCCTTATTTTTTTTTCTTACAACCCTGTCAATTGCCTTTTCTAAATTCACAAAACACAGCCATCCATACATACCAGGCCTAAATCCTCCTTCGGCCTCCCACAGCAGCCTCTTGGATTTCTTTTGCATTCTTCTCGCTAGGATTATTAGTACTTATAATTTTGGCGTTATTAACATCTCTAGGTCTAAGTAATTAATAGAAATCTTAAAATTAGTTTACGGAATTACCATCAGGTGTCAGTAAATGGATAACAACTTGTAAAGAGGTATGTTCTAGATGGGTCCTGATCTAAACTCTGAACTAGTAATAAGAATGTAGTCTTCTGCTGCATATTTCTTCCATTTATAATAATAAATAAAAGAGGGAAGTAATCAATACTTTGGCCAATTAAGAATACACACTTTCAAAACCCCCTTGTATTTGATATTTTGATATTAATGCTGTACTGTATTTTACTACGAGTCAATACCCATATTGGAAAAATGGGGTTGGTGTACAAAATATTAAAGCTACCATTTCGTTTAGTGGCTGTTATGGTTTACCTACAATAATGATTTTTTTAGCTTCAGGCTTTTTTATCCGGCTACCCTGATTAGACAGAAAGTACCTAGCATCAAGTCACTCTGTACTTTGCTTTCTGATGAATTCGAGACATTGCGTTTAAGTAACGAAACTCAACGCCGCACTTACCAGAGCGAAGAAGTGAAAATAATTTAGGTTTCGATATAATCAGGATTAGGATCTAAGGGATTATATCTATATCTAAATTATTTTCACTTCCTCGATCCCACAATAGACTGCATTTACAACGAACCCATAACCGACTTCGTTTACAGTCAGACGCTGTCACACTGCGCCACGACCGGTTCTGGTTGTTTAGCCAATTCTTAGTCTACTCAGACTTGAAATATAGGTCGACTTTAGTTCGCAAAATGTGATCCACTACATAATTATTATTAAATAAAAAAATAAATAAAGACTTATGAAAATAAAATTAATCGAATTTCATATAAAATATAATACTCAAATAATGTCCGTAAAAATATTAAAATTTTATTAATCTATCGATTCTATAGATTTTCGTTTCAGTTATAACGTCTTCTCTCGATACGAACCAAGAAATATAGATCCACGCGAGTAAAGCCTGTAGTAAATAACTAGTCTGCATTATTACATTCCTATCAAAATATAAACATTGCTCTTTTAACACGAATTATCTGAATTCATTTGCACAAGCTTACTATAGATTTAATTCTACATAACGTAATCTTTCTATGACATATGTTATTTTTTTCAACTTCACGCTTTATCCCGCATAAGAGAGTAGTTGGAGACAACCTAGTGCTAAGACACTCCGTTGACTGCTTATCTCAATAAATCGAGGCATTGCATATTGAGTAACAAGCTCATCGCCGCGCTTTTTCGTACTAGAGTGGACAAAAATAAATAAATTTCTAACATAATCGTTCTTCCAAATTGAAATCGAACCCACAACCAATCGCGTTTACTGTGACGCTGTCCCATTGCGCAACGATAGCCTCTCGATCACACAAGTCATTTCCATACGTAATGGATAATTTAAAACGGAAGATTAATTAGTACTTATTAATAATAAACACAAATCTTTCATGTTCGCATTAAATTTTTTCAAACATTTTTTACTCAACAGGCTTAAAGTTTTCCCGCACAACAGGAGGCAAAGAAAACGTAGTGTTTAGTCACTCTTTTCTTCAAAATATATAAAGCCCGACGTTAGGTTCCGCCAGTCACCACAAAAAGTCTCTGAAGTTAAATGTTACCTGATGTTAGCATTTTAATAAAATTGCTTCAGTTGTTTTTTAAAGAAACCTAAATAATGAACAGTAAGATGGTTTATCTATACTATGAGGCCCTCATGGTACAATGTGTGTGACTGTGAACGCGATTGATTGTAGACCTGGTATTCACTGTTGGATGATATTTGAATTCCTTATTTTTTATTTTTGTAAGACGTCGCGCGGTGTTGAGTTCGCCACTTAACACACAATATCATGAATTCGGTCAAAGAGCGGCGAACAAAGTGTAACATTAAGGGAAATTCACTCTTACTACTGTGTTATGCGGAATTAAGCGCAAAGTTGCTTTTTACTATACTCTGTAAGTATGCCGGTATTCAGTTGTAGCAACCAAAATATATGTACTTATAAACTTGAAATTTTAAACGTTGAATTGAAAGACTATACAATAAAAAAGTTAAAATCCAAATAGAAAATCGAAGAAAAATAAAACATTTGACACTCTTGTTAAATATAATACATAGATTCGATCATATTAATAATAGATTCGATTATATTAATATCATAACAGGTTGTTTTCTTTGTAACTTTTATAGTATTTTTATACAAATTAGTGCTGGTCTACCGCCCTACACCTTTCACATACCAAGATGCATTTAAGTACAGATGTCAATGTATAAGGCTTTAATTTTTTATTATGACCTAAAACGCATTTTTTGAACACTCATATTTTTTACAATAGAGAGTTAATTTTTTTATGGTTGCCTATTAGCGATATATGTATGAATAGTCTTTATAAATAAAAATGAATCTCTAATATGTAAGTACGCGCATAACTTTCCGCTTATTTTAAAATTACCTGATATAAAAACTATGTTATCTTATGACAGATCGTAGTTTATTTTTATTAAACTATGATATTACATTGTTTTTTTGTCTACAGTAAGTAAACACACAGAATTATTTTAGTAATTCATCTGATTTGAATTTTCTGAAAATAATACTGTTTTTTTAATCCGTGACTAGTAAGTTGCCGGATCAGCTACTTAAAAATAACACAAACATTAAAATGAATGTGCTTTTCCTCAACAAATGAAAATAATATAAAAAAAGTCAGGATTGATTAAGGTCAAGGTTGAATTGATTTTTTAAGTTATTTTATTTATTTCTTTCTCAATAAAGGAAAGTATAATGTAAAGTACGTTTAAAGAATTTTGTAGCATTAAAATTAAAATTGAATGTTCAAATTCTGTAATTCGCTATAAAAATACGATTATTTTAATTTTAATTTTCATAGTAATATTCAATTTATATATATTTTACTTTTTTATATGTTAAGGGACATACATACTACATATGTAGTTTACAAAAATAAAAAATATGTTCCTAAGGAAATTTCAAATAGTTCAGTTTTTCTTATCAATCAATTTATTTTTTTAGTTATTTTATTAAGTACATTGTGTTTAATATATTATATTTAACATAATAATTAAAAAAAAGTCATATGAAATCTATTATATATATTTAACTTATTATAATTTCAGTCTCAACAAATATATATAAACCTCTATACCTATTTACTTTCCTAGCGTGTCTCTTAGTAGTGTAATTATTTTGTAATCGGTATGAGCTGTTTTATATTCTGTAATATTTGTGTTTAGTTACGAAGTCGTTAAGTACAGTTAACAATTTCTCTCGAACCGGTTTCTTAGTTTGAACAAACTTTCAACGTTTTAGCTTTGTGATTCCAAACTGGTTGTTTCATAAGATATTAATGTTACTTCAAAAATCATAAAAAATACTTTTTTTATTTAGGCATAATTTTAATAACGAAAATCGAAGTCAATTGGTTTTAGTGTTTTAACAAATTATTGACATTTTTTTTTAATGAGACATTAATATTTATAGTTACTGCTCCGAACGTTATTATACGATTCTTCATTTACTAAATTAAACTAAAATTGGTAAATTTATATTTGATCATGAAATTTATATACATTTGACGAGAAAAGACGGTTTTAATTTGAAAATCATATCATAACTCTCTAGAGGTCTGTCATTATGATAAATATATTTAAATATTTTTGATTTTTAATTTCGAGACTTTTGTGGCACTGTGAAATAGACAACGTTTGATCTAAATGCAATAGTCGTGAGGTTATTTTCTCACCCACAAGGAACATCATTCTTAATATAAAATATAAGCTATTTTTCAGTTCTATATTTCTGTGTTTTTAAATCTACATAAATAGATACATCGATGACTATGAAATTTACCTTATAATAAAAATAATTCCTAATAATTAAGGACCTAATATAAATCATCTACGATTACTTAATTTCAAACACTCAATGTTAAAATTTAAGCTTAAATCTAAATGTCACTTGTCTTTTACCAAGGTCTAACAATTTATAAACAAGTATGTGATATTAAATTAAACGATAATAAAATGTTGAAAGAAATATTTTTATGAATAAGGACAAGTGTACCCGCAGCCAACGATGTATTTAAAATCTTGTTAACTGCTAACGCGATGTAGGTAACGTCACCTATAATATCCCATAACTTATTTTTATATGAATATTTCTTTTCTACTAATTTAATAGTAGATGAACTTATTTGAAAAAAATATATTTTAATACGTAAGTATTTGTATGAAAAATACAAATACGTATAAGTTTTACAAATTATGACGATGGCGCAAAAAATAGTCGTCAAAATTCTAAAAATATAATATTTTAAGCAGTTTGTACATTTACACAAATACTTACAGAATGTGTATATCTATTAAACTTTATTGCGTTCAAAGATAAGACTATAAATGTAGGTCGGCGCTGTAATTTATCACCTCGACGATTGTCGTGCTACAGGAAGAGTTAGATAGCAAAAGCATAAAAGCTCTAGTAAGTAGAGCACAACGTGTGAATACCACATTTGAATTTAAAGACAAATGACAGTAACAAATCATGTTTTGACGAAATATTGTTCTTTTAATGTTATGCTCTGGTAGAATAGAAAACATAGTACATCTTACGCTTCATAATGCTGTAGTAAAGTTATTAGTAGTTGAATCGGGCGAGGCGGAGTGAGCGCAGCTGTCAAGGCCAACTGAGGTCACTCCACCGACGATCTCTGCCACGATGCCCAAGACCGGTTATACAATTTTTAGTCTCTTTTTATTTTCTTTATTGTATACACGAAGCTGAGGGCTAAACAATGTTTATAATACCAATCTCTGTCAGATTAAGTTTATTTAAATAAGTACATTACAATTAGGTACATGTTTATGCACTGCACAAACAATTAAATTCTTATTGTTTACTTATAGATTCCTTTAGTAGTAATATAACATATTTGCACAGTAAATTAACAAAAGAAAAACGACAGACTTTTTAATAGGTTGGTGAGAAATAAAATAATTTGATAAAAATCCTAGACTCCTAAAACATATACCTAGGCGCCATATTTGAATAATTATGTTGTGACTAAGATAATAATAATTTTCAAAGAACTTTGACATGACTAAACGAGACTTAGCTAAATAGACTTAAAGTAAATTAAATATTTAATTGTTTTCATTTTAAATTGATTAATAAATTTTAATAGCAGTATGGTTCCCCATCTATAATATTATATTTTGGCTTAACGCTTTTTTCCACATAGCAGGGTAATCAGAAACAACCTAGTTTCAAAACAGAATGATGAAATGAAAATACATTTTAAAAATAATCAATACTAGTGCGAGTGGAAATCGAAGCCACACCTAATCATGTTTATAGGTAAAGGCTGATCCACTGTGCCACAATAGCCTCTAATCTATAATTATTTTTTATCGTTATAAAAATGAATTGAAATTATTTTAAGCGGATTAATCGCCTACTTATATGTGTACCAAAATGTACGCGATTAATCCGTTTAAAATAGTTTCATTTAAAATGTAAAACATCACAAAAATCAAACATTTTATTAATATTAGTTAATTTTAAAGTACATAATAAAGTCCAATTTTTATACCAAAAGATATATCTAGGCGTCAGGCATATATGTATATAAATTTTACTATGCGAAATGTTTATCTAGTAAAGAAGCTTAATATGATAATTCTTTCATTATATTTAAAAACTTTTTTTAAAGTTTTTATTTATTAAGATAAAATACTAATACATTAGTCCTCATAAAAATATCGGTGAAATATTCAAAAATGTGTCAAGCGTTCTATAATGTAATGTAAAATTTTATTAAAGTCTAACTATAAAATCTATTTTAGATGTAAGCGTGTTTATTTTCACAAATAGTTTATTTTTCTTGATTCGTTGATGGCCACCAGATGGCACGTATGTAGTGCTCAGATTGCCGTGTACGGTAAACACGGAGAGCCTTCTCGCCAGCATCGGAATTTTTACACGCTCTTCACTTTGAATAGCTGCACAAATATCGTGATTGAGATAGTTATGGGGTTTCCCTGCACCTGCACTGGGTTTAAATTTGGAAGCAAAAAGTAATTGCTTAATCTTTTGTTAAATCAATAGTGCTTGGGTATTTTTGTCGACTTTACCTTTAGTATTTTAAAGCATCTACGTAATATTTTTACATTACTTATATTAAAGTGAAAAGTAAAACTGAAGATAAGAAAGAAGAAAGTACACTAAAGACTTAATTAAATAGAAATTATACAAAATGAGGATCTGTTATTACTTTACCATTAGAGACGATTATATTTTTGGATTAACAACTTTTCTATTCTTTTGGGGAACTACCATGAAGTTAAATATGTAAAATAATTTTAATTCACAAATATAACTTTTAAGGAAAACTGGTACTTTTAATATTTTTATTAATAATATTTAAATTTTATGTATTTAATGTAATTTGAATTAATGAAGAATTAATGAGCACGTATATTCTAGGATAGTTGCCTTAAGTAAATGAAGATATTTTTATTTATTAGCAAAATAAATATTATATTAAATAAATTTTATATTACTTAAAACCGACAAAAACACCATTTTCATGTCTTTGTCTTTACGCATACACAATTTTACAACGTATATTGGATAAAAGACAAATATGACACTGGAACTTATGTATATGCATTTACATTTTACTTCATTACTTCCGTTCTGAATCGTTCATACGTTCGTTCATTTTCTTTATATGAAACATTCATATTTAAGCAACATATTAGTATGCTGTTAACCTTTATATTAACACAATTTACCAAAGCAATTTAAATACGTAAATAAACGTCACAGACGTTTAATTACAAAGTTATAACATTCTTTTAAGTTGCTAATTCATGCTTCGATAGCTTTCTGCATCACTTAAATTACGTCCAAGTTAAAAATGTTGGAGAAATATCAGAGAATGAAAGAACAATGGAGTATTATGTGGTAATAGTGGAAATGTATTCGTTTGTTTATGCGTGGAAAAAAGTATCTAAACAAATCTTGGTATTGTTTTACCCCATGGCCAACACATGAATAAAACGACCAATATCTTTTCATATTATTATAGTCAAGAGAAGGCCAATAAATCTTTAAATGTGCCGTTTAGTTTAGTTTTACTTTGAACATTTTATATTCAATTTACTACAGTTTACATTTAATTACATTTGCTTTTATAAAAATAATATATATGATAAGGTGAAAGACTTAATAAATGTTTTCTTTATTTTTTCAGTCAACAAAGGTAAGTGTTTTTATCGAATACACCTGCGTTTGAATGTCACATATTTTCAATCTCATCCTGGTTCAGACAGAAAGAATCAGCGGCTGCAACCATTTTACTAAGAGCTTCCTCGTCTCCTTTGAGTTAGTAATAATAGGCAAACTTGACGGGGATGTTATTACCAGTAGAGAGGTCTTTCGCTGTGGTTAAATTCAACGCTACGGGCAAGTCACTTGTCGGGGTCATAACCTGTTTGCGACCCCTCCCTGTGGGACCGCAGGGCTCGCGTATGTAACAATTCAACCTTAGCCTTTCAATTTTTAAAAAAAATATTATTATTTAAAGATTCTATTTATTTATGGATAACGAAACTTTTGAATGAACAAAACTGTGAGTACATATGTACATTCGTTTATTTTTTATATTGTTTAAAAATATTTTTATACGTAATACAATAACAACAGGAACATACCTTAATATAAACATTTCTAAATTAAAATAGGCAACCTAATAACTATGGGGTCAGTTAATTCGATTAACGTATAGGTTGTAGGTTATTGCAGCGTCATATACCGGTGAATATAGTTAAGCACACAATGCGTTCAGCGGGCCGTTGTGCCTTGTGAAATGTTGCACGACTACTTTTTTCGTCTGGATTCTACACTCACGTTACTCGTTTTTTAAGCCGCGAGCTCGAGATGTACAGGTTTATCTGTTTAAAATTTATTAACATCCAGAAACAATTTAAACCCTTTTCTTTAGATGGTCCATGAGAGATTCATGATGAAAGGAAACGAATGCTGTTATAACTTATTGTTTGCATCCAAAAATTGTTCTTATTTTTATAAAACAAAAATATTTATGCACTCTTCATATTATTTATAAATTACAATTTAAAAATAACTTATACTAATGTATATTTATTGAAAATTATTAAATGAATAATTAAAAAGTAAATTACTCTTCAAACATTCTTCAAAGCTTGTAGCTTTGCAGTAATTTATCCGTAAAGAATGAATAAAATAAAAATAAAAATTTCATAATGTAATTATGTCTGTTGAAAAGAATATAAATAGTGCAAAATTATATAATTTAATTACCTAGTTACATTACTAAATTTAATTTTTTGGCCATATAATAAATTCGGTAGGCATAATTTTATGACATTGAGTAACCAGGACTAAGATAGATACTTAATAACTTAATAAAAATATATTGTTTTTTAAAAATTAAACTAAAATATTTTGAGGATAAAAGTCTTATATAAAAGTTACTAATAATATTTTAATTAATTAAATGCAATCCACAGCTACAGCTACGCTTAAAAAAACATTAATTACAAAACAAAAAGCTCTTAAAAGCTTTCCTTTTCAATCGCAGTAAAATTGGGGTGGCACCCTCCCTGGTTTTATTAGATATCAGAATTTAATACTACACTTTATATTTTTATTAAAAATAAAATTATGACGCGTATATCACATTAAATATCTGTGTATTTGAATTTTTAAGCATCCTGTAAATTTTAAGTTAAAGCTTCATGTTACAACGTAACACATGTACTTTTAACACGTACAAATGTATGCCCGTAAAATAGTTACAAAATCGAAAATTCAATATGTTCATATTACACTTATAGTGTGTGAATAATTAAAAAAACTTATATCAGTTGCATAGAATATGTGAATAGGTCACGGTAACTAGGAAAGGGGAAGAAACCCTAAACCATTTATGCTCTGCAAGGTATATAATTTAATTCAAAATTCTTTATATTAAATTATATCGCAGTGAACATAAATATCAATAAATTGCTTAATTTTTACTAAAATAGAGAAAATATCACATCCCACGCCACAACAGAATTTTGATGATGAAATTTGACAATATCTTTTTAGCTTCACACTTTTATCCCGCATAGTAGGATAGACAGAAGTACCTAATGTGATGACACTCTGTACTTCGCTTTCCGCCGAACCCGAGATGTTGCGTATTGCATGGCGAAACTCAACTCCGCACTTGTCTTACCAAAGCGAGGAAATGTGAATTGAATTCTCACTCTCCAGATTCATATGAACTTGCCATCATTGATTGAGTAAACTAAATAATATAATTATTTCATCTTACATGACAACTACTTTTTTAAACGTAAAAATAAAAGTACCTACTAGCCACTTCACAACATTTTTAATATTTCACTCACTATTTAATCTAAGTATTAAAATTGCAAGCTCTTTCTAAACTCGATAAAATTACATTTTTTTCTACAGATATGTGTCTGTTATATATATAACATGATCATTTTCTATATTTAAATTATAACTTTATACGTTGTAAACGTACAGAGGCAATGCTAAGGACATCATCGTTGTTATCGATTTTTAACGTTACGTATGTACATATATTATGCGCCATATTCAGGAGGAAGCATTTCATGCTTGTCGCCTGTTTTTATATAATCTAATTAAGTATGTTTATTAACGCTAACATTAAAGTTACATAATTTCTTCGTAAATATATTGAAAATAGTCCTTTTATTTTCTCATATCTTTAATTAGCTTGGTAGGCTTACGATATTATATATTTTTTTAACTTATTCTGGCCTCATTTACCTAAATATTATTAGTATTACCTTTAAATAATGTTTTGATATCTATTTAGTTACGATGCAAACTATATAATAACGATGATACGTAATAATCTTCCAATCTATGCCTTCTTCACTCAAAAACTTATTTAGCCCATACAAAAATCAAAATTTATTTACGGTTAAAATAATTCCAGTAACTTATTGTAATTTGAAAAATTAATAAGGAGCTATAATCGTGTGGATCGATGCTTATATTGCCTACTTAATTAGTTGTAATTTATCCTCACCGTTTATTTGAGCTATATTGCGATGTAAAGTTACAGATGATTGTATTAAATATAGAAAATACTACAACGATTAATATAATATTTTTTAAAAAAAATCAATTTAGGAAATGTTTGTTTGAATTTTTTCAGTTGTAAATTGGAGTAAAATGAAGGAGCGTCCCGACGCGGGACGGAGCGGAGAATAACACATGGGGTGCAGCGAAGGGTGCGGCGGGCGGCCCACTGAAAAGTGCGCGGGTGGGGCTGAACAAACTCGCGGGGACATACAACTGCAGACTACTAGTTTTTAAATATTTTATTACAAATTATACAACTTATTTAATTTTACTTTTACATTAATAAGATATTAAAAACCAATTCATAAACTTTTTTATACGCAATATCGTTATTATATGTGTATAAATATTTATAATATTTATACACATATAATAAATATGACATAACAAATAAAAAATATATATGAGTAATTTGCAAAATCTTATTAAAATATCGTCAGCTAAACGCAATAGCAGGATAGAACAATTTCTATAAGTTAAACGTGTCATGCTCACGTGGAAACAGTTTTATCCGGGCTTATACTACTTTAGATAAGCTATAAATGGAAGAAAATTGGTAAGAAAAACAGTGTTTAGCGGCGGGTTCAGTTGAACGTCCCTCCAGTATGTACTCTCAAATAGGGGAACAAGCATTTTAGCATTACCCCCGTGCACAACTCTTCCCGCGGGGAGGAGGTGGCCCACGGCGACGTAAAAATCAATATGCTGGAGTTGTTAAATCACGCTTATAAACGAGCACTCGTCTTCGTTTCTTAAAACATAACATATATGTTTAGTGTTAATAACCATCATATGAAACATATACTAATATACTATACATACAAATAACTACGCATCAATTTACCATTGGCCAGTAAAATTCTATTAACTAACAACAATCCTATTAATCTATTTACGAAAAATATTTAAGCGCTTTTAACTTAATTTTAATCTCATGGATAGCTTTTTCTTCAAATTCATTATCTGAATTTAATAAACTAGAAAAAAATCCTTTGTTTTTTAGTAGTGTTTATCACTATATGATAATATGTCATATTTATATGTACATTAAAAATACATACAAAGTTTGGTGGAAGGGGACGATATAGTTCCATTTGTTCATTGCTGAACTCAGACATATCAGTTATTCTATTTTATGTAATCACTTCCTTCTTTTATATTTGTAATTCTCCTTTGAAAGAGATTCATTACGTTCATGAAATAGCAAAAATTCTTATCTAAACATATAACAATATTATTGTTACATAACAATACATTTTGAGTTGATATAGCATATAACAAAAATATGGAGGAAAACTTAATTAATTCAAACAAATAACACGCCCTACTACAAAATATGAGAATGGGGGCTGAATACGTATACATAAACATTCTATACAAACCGGCTACATCAATAACAGTACGAGCGCTCGTTTAGATTAGACTTACGACTGCATTTAACTAATATAAGCTACATTTTTGTTTAGTAATCCTAATCAAAATCTTCATACCTACATACATTCGAAAAATAATTGTGAAAAAACTATGAAATTGATATAAAATATGGTACATATTTAACAGCTTTTACAGATCACCGATTCTATGTAACTTTTAAAGCTGTTAAGATAATGAAACTCAATGCAAATATTACGGTATAACAGAAGCAGGATAGTTTATTACTGTACGATATATGTTATTATCGCTATAAAAACGTGAAATAGTTACCTAAAAGTAAAAAGTAATATTACTTGTCCCGTTAAAGTGGGTCACCCCCCGGCACCCCGCGGCCCCGCACCCTTTCCTCAGCACCGTCTCTCGTCCGCCTCACGACTGTCCCCACTACCCACTCCAACCCCCCCAACATTCATTGTGCCGCAATATATTTCTTTTTATGTGCAAACAGAAAAGTCATTTATTTAAATTTTCTCACGAATTCGCATAGCAATTTTATTTTATTATATTATCTATTTTGCGTTTAGATTTCTTTGAATATAATAACTGAATCATGCAAGGGAAAATATTGAATTGAGCACTTTCAATGGCGTCGATGAAGCTGTTAAAATCTATTTTGTATTCAAGCCAATCCATAGTGATTGTGTATCTTAAATAACTTTAAGAATTATAACATGAACAGGCATTTTCCGTATCATCACTGTTATGTTTCCAAATTAAATTGAAAGTGCTCGACGACGTCGCTGAGAATAACATTTAACTCAATCGCATTGCAAAGATCACAATTTCCTCTGCTGGCCCTGAGAATGATAAAATATAACAAAATTTCTTATAATTTTGTCTCATTTAAAATTAACTCTGGATTTGAAAACAATTTTGACGCTGATAATGTACTAATCAAGTGCACGTGGATCTAAGAAATTTCATAATGTATGTATATAAATTATACAATAACATTAGCTAGGAATTGGCGAACCCCAGTCGTGACAACGGGTAGCAAATACAAATTCGTAAAGTCCACGCAAAAGGAAATAATAAAGACGAGGTTTAAATAAAAGAAAATACAGAATTACTTTGTGTAAAAGAAATCGCAATTTACAATTTTTATGCATAATTTGTATTTTTATACGTATAGGTCTATGTGTAATTTCAATTAGACATGTTAAGTAATGGTGTTAATGACATAATTATATAAATAATAAATTTTAATAAAGTTATTTAATCCTTTAATCCTGTGGTAATTATGTTTTAAGATACATTAAATAAAGTGGAGACTATAATATTAACGATGATTCATTTAAAACGATAACATAGCTTTATAAAATTAAAAAATATATAAGTATATAAGAAACAATTATACTAAGTTAACTCCTATAGAACAGTAAGTAATATTTAGCCTGCCAGTTAGCTAATATAATTAAACAAAATTATAAAGTCCTATGCAATAACCTGACCAGTGACCACAAATCATAACATACTTAATCTGGAACTAACTTATGAATACAATAATGATGTAAATTGAATTTGATATGACCTAGACAAACTACGGTTCTTTCACCAACCATCCATTACCTACCGACCCGCAATTGTAAAGCTGTCAAATAGAGTATATAAAAATATCATAGAAATATTTTAATACACAATATTCGTTTCTTTTTGGGATAGGATAAAAAAATAGACACAAGTATTAAAAATAAAATATTTATTATTACTTGTTTTTATCTTGCGGGTGCCGGGTGCAGAAAGTGGATATCGATATCGGAAGAAGCCCGGGACTTGTGACTAAAGTAGGCTTTAGAAAGCATTAAAGTTTACCTCTACTATGCAACTTATTCTGTACCTAAAATTGAAGAGCTCATATTAATGCCACTTTCAAAATAAACGCTAGAAAAAGACCTATATTCTTTACGCCGACGTGTACTCTTAAATTTGTCTTGAACTTTAAATATATTCTCTGGCATATCAAATTAATTATTGAATACTTAGTCCTTTGTAAGCTAAAAAAAATTAAATCAATGAATTTTAAATTAAAAAAGACAAATCTTATGTGTAAAATAAGAACTTGGAGTTCAAAACCTACTATTATGTGTACAGTCATTAATATTTTTTTAGCTTCACGCTTTTGGACAGAATAGACAGAATTTCTGTGACCTAGTGTCAAAACAATCCGTACTTCCGTTTCTACCGAATTCGAGACATTGCGTGCTGAATGGTGGAACTTAACGCCGCAATTTGTCTTTACTAGGCCGAGAAAGTGAAAATAATTTAAATATAATCACTCCCTCGATTGGGGATTCGAACCCATAACCGATCGCGTTTACAGTCAGACGCTGTCCCACTGCGGCTCGACCGGCCTCGTTATTAAATGTTATTTATATATTTATTTAATCGCTATTAATTTTTTATTGTATTTCTTTATCTAATCTTCCAACCTGTAGTCATTTACTCCATCGGGAGCTGTATTATTAAAAATTTCAAAATGTTACGCTATATTTTTACAAGTATATATGACATTATTGTAAATCACTTAAATTTAAGTTATCTAAAAATCATTTATAATAGATAACCACTTTCATATAATGAATATTAATTTAAAAAAGTTACTTTAAGTTATTTCCATCCTCATAATTATAATTACCCTGAAAAAAAAATATTACAAAAGTTTTAAAATGTAATAGCAACTTTCGAAGTTCAAATCAACACTGTTTTGGTCATTAAAAATGTTATATATGTAGTTGTTATTGATTTAAAGTTCTAAGGTAACGTCGCCTATTAAGGCCTGAGTTTTTGGTTATCCTTAGAAATCAATTTTGGAAACTGTATTACTTTCTAAGCCAACATGAGCAAACGAACATTTTGCATTTGATAACAATATTATATTGAATATATATTGAACAAAAATAATATATCAATGTCCACTTGCTTACAATTGATAGTTTTTTAAGACCTTGTTTATGGGCCTTATTGGGAACTGAAGTTCTCATTAAAATAAATTAAAATAAAAACCAGAAATTTAACTACAAGCTTCAGGTGTCGTACACGAAAAGTAATATCTTCAGAAAGCAATTTTGAACTAACATTACGTTTATGGCTTTTGAATAACGATTTTCAAATAAAAAATTCAGAATTATGCTTGTTTTTAATAACTCTATTAAATATAAATAAAGATAAATAATAAATTAAATCATCAAATCTTACTTATCATATTTTTTTTTATTTTGTTCTAGGGTCATATTAGGTAATCAAGTTTTTAAATTACAGTCTGGCCCTTATCAGATTTATTAAAATACACACCATTTATTGAAATTATAAAAACATACATGTATTTTCTTATCTTAAATATAATCTTTAATTTTTATCACCTGTGATAACGGACTACTGTAAAGTGTTCGAAACATAGGGTTTTCAAAAACGTGTTTTTGAATACCAAAATATATACGATTAATAATTTTAAACTAGTTAATTGAAAATCCTTAAATAGTGTATTAATATATTTTTCTTTATTAATCAAGACGTTTTTAACTTTATATTAAAATACTAGTTTGTAAAATAAGTAACCAAAATTAAACTTGTGGGTAGACTATAACAAATATAAAAATCAAAGAAGTAAACAACTTTAGATGGCATTTTTGAAAAAAACGTATAAAAATTTGAACGCAGCGGGATTCGATCCCGCGCCCTTAGGATACCGTTGAGCGGGTTCGAATTCTGCTGCGTTCAAATTTTTTTAATAAGTTTTTTCAAAAATGTATTCTAATCCTAAGTGTGGAATAACACTTTAAAAATAGTAAACTTTAGATGGATTGATAACAATAAAACGGTTCGAATAGTAAATAGTAAACGTGCAGTATACTTCAAAACTAATCTAACAATCATAACAAAACACATCAAAATTTTTGTTAACACCAGGAATTTATCGTGATAGAATATGCTGCAATTTTACATTGCCACATTATTCATTTTTTAATATTTTTAAGTTTTAATCATTGCCAAATATTATAGAAGCCGGTCGTGGCGCAGTGTGACAGCATCTGACTATAAACTGCAAAGGTTGTGGGTTCGATTCCCACTCGGGAAGTGATTATATTTCAATTATTTTCACTTCATCGCTTTGGTAAGAGAAAGTGCGGCGTTGACTCAACATGCAATGTTTCAAATTCGAGAGGAAAGCGAAGTACGGAGTGTGTTGATACTAAGTACTTCTATCTACCCGGCTATGCAGGATAGAAGTGTCAGGATAAAAAAAATTATATCTTATTTCATCATCAAGGTTTTGTTGTGGCGTGAATTTGATATTTTTCTCTTAATTTAAAAACGTAATAAAAATTAAGCAGTTAATTGATTTTATGCTCATTAGCCTAAACACTAAACACACTAAAGCAGATAATAATAATATTATACATTATTATCTTATAGATAAATTTAATCAAATCAAGCATGTCATGTTTCATTCAAAATAATAAATGTCGGGGCATTTTAATGTTTGGGTACTGTAGAAGGCACCTGTTATGTCCATTTTGCTTTCAGTATTAAATGTGGAAAGATATAAAGTGTGGACTTTATTAAGAAACTATATTAATAAACTAAAAATTATATTAATCAGCAGAAAATGCCTGGTACGAAGAGTAATTGTTTAAGATAGCAAATAAAAACATTTTTTATTTAGTAAAACTTCTCAGTAGATGACAATCTCATTATTGTCAACAGATTGCATAAATACCTACAAATAAAAATTACATTACATACTTTCTTAGATTCCTTTACATTTCAATACTCAAGATTTACACATAGAAGATTCATTATGTCATGTTTTAAAACTGTATGAGCTATTACTAGTAGAAGCCCGCAGTGAAGTTTGTGTGGACTCCAGGACCCTTGCCATATTACTTTCACTAACAATAATAAAAACAATTTATTAATAATAACTTACACAAGTGGGGATCAAGCCCACCTAACGTTCACCTTTGCCAAAATTTTATTGAAATCGAACAAGCTTAATTTTCGAATGATTTTAAAATATCATCGAAATTTGTCAAATTTTACATGGCAACAGAAAATACCCATAACGCTAAACATATTGTGCCAAAGTCGCATTTCCTTATGAGATAGTTTAGTTGGACTGATGCGGTTTAACATCAGATATTTCGGATCTTCGGTTATTGTATGTCAATAAACAAATAAATCAATGAAACTTAAATGTCATAGATTTATAATTATACTATAACTGTTTATGACAAAAAATGTAATGTAATCAAAATCACTAAGGATTATTGATATGAATTTGGATATACATCACTTCCACAATTTTTACCTGCCTGCTACAAAATTGAACTGCCTGCTCCATGATAATCAATATTCACCTAAATATATATAAAATTGATAATAATATTCATAATTATTTCATTACATACATAATTTATAACTATAAATATTAAAAAAAAGAAACCTACAATAAAATAAAATCTTAATAAAGACGACGACAGTAATAGTTAATGCACATCATGTTATATAGTAGCAGTACATAAAATGCTTTAGTACAGTGGTTAGAATTACAATTATGTAAAATTTACACAAATAAGTAAGTAACATATAAAATATTTTTTAAACAAGCTTTTGGAGTCATGTTTAATTTATTTTTTATAGTTTACTGCATTCTTCTTCTATTCCATTCTCTTCTTCAAGCTATTTTATTTGATGTCTATATAGGAAGAATTATACAAAAGTAACTTGACATTTTGTGGCGGTAGCCATTTTGAATAAACAACAATACCGATTATATATGAATATGTCATCAGAACTAAAGGCTTGTTCCAAATTTCAGCTTAATAGAACACTGGGAAGTGAACACTCAAATTAAACTTGCAAGATTTCAAGCCAACTAACACAGCAAGTAAAATAATAGCTTTAAATAAAATTATTTTCTTGCCATCCTAGTGGGCCCCAGGCAAGTAAGTCAAGTCGGGTTCTTGTTTTTAAAAGTATGTATTGTATTGTCATCGGAATCGGACAATCGAACACGCAAATTTTTAAGTAAATGTGGCGGCAAGAAGTGGTTAAACATTACGTTGTAAGATTTCTCACTTAGTAATATTCATACGAAGAAGTAGGTGAACCTAATAAGAGTGTTTTAAAATTTTTCAAATTTCGGATTTAGACCCGCTGACACGCACAATACGCGCTCCCAATTCATTTAATTTAGTATATTTACTTTCGCAA
This sequence comes from Dryadula phaetusa, assembly GCA_032432895.1. NCBI lineage: Eukaryota > Metazoa > Arthropoda > Insecta > Lepidoptera > Nymphalidae > Dryadula > Dryadula phaetusa. The sequence continues at coordinate 1,967,216 of JAOYRS010000027.1, forward strand.
ATTTTTGATGAAAAACGAGTTTATTTTTTTCTTCAAATAGTATAAAAAATTATGATTACAAAAATAGTAATTATTTTACTGCACTAATTGCAGTAATTAGTTTACTTAAATGATGACTACCATTTCTATGCACTTTAATAGGTTGGATCATCTTACAGGTTTTTTAAATGGATTAAGTTGCATACAGAGTGCTATGAAACATTCGCTTTCATAAAATTTAATAACACAATTATCATATGCTTACGGAGCCCGAATGCCTCAATTGCTCTTTAAAATTACAAATACGTACAACAGTATGTTGTACGTATATGTAATTTATATACTATAATACAATAATATAATATACAACATTGTAAGCAAATGAAAAAAACAATCTAAAAAACCCTTAGCAATTACTAATGGGATGTCTTTATGTAGGTAACATCACAACCACTAAGAATCGTTAAGACTTTAATCGCATGTCAGTAAGTGTATGTTTTGTAAATAATTCCAACTACTCTTACTATAGTTGTGTCACGTGTGTTATCCAAACAAGCTATGTTAAACAACGAAAGAAAAAAGTAGTTCAATAAAGTGATTGACAAGTATAAAGGCAAATTACAGGTGTTTGCGAGCAAATCCCCGCATTTAGAGTGGCGATAAAAAGCGAGTTGGCGTTCATTCATTCCGAGTCCACGCTTGCCTACACCGCGCCGCGCCGCGCCGCTACGCTCACAGCGTGTTGCTGTCGGCTTACCGCCGCACGCATTTTTTGACAGCTGATAAACCTCTCTCTGTTTATTTATTACTGATCCGTATTTTAACTTTAATAAAAAAATAGTCCAAATTGTTTTTTAACATTGGAACCACATTTTGAGGTTTATGAGCAATGATTTAATGAGTTGGAAACTATAATTCACAAAGTTGCGGTATCTGTTGCCGTTGAGATGAACATAAACACAGTAGTGGCGCACGAGTGCAAGCAGGGTCACTTAAAGTTAGTGTCGGCTCGTAAACGTATCGGGCGGGGGCTACTGCTCGCCGCCCCGCGGCGACCGCACTCGACACGCTGCCGCACGTCGCCGACGCTCTGAATCGCACCCATTCAAACACTATCACATCATGGATATACCTTGCAAATTTTGACTATTGAAAATTATATATTGTTAGGTAAGCGATTTACATGTAAAATCATATTATAATAAGCAAATATGTACTTACCAAATCCAGTGTTTCAGAACTATCACAAGATCAACCAACTATCAGAGATGAACCTAAAAAATATTATTGATTTGAGATACACAATCCTTTTAGGTTAAATCTACTTATTTGAATTGTAATTGATTAATATATATTTATAAACAATCGAAAGAACACGATAAATAAATACTATTTGTAATAATAAAAAACAAAATTGAAGACACTTGCAATTTCTGAGCATGTCCATGTTAGACTCCCTTGGGAAAGGCGGCGGCGGCGGCGTTCCGACAACAGACAGCGGGTGTCAGCCGCCACGTGCTACCCAAGGCCACTCGCTTAGTGTCAAGGTCATTGCCACTCCAACTCGGTACACGCGGCACCCACGCTTCTCCTGTCACCACAAATAGAACGACCCACTCAAAACAACCTGTGTACCGCAGGAATTCTACACCACGCTCGAACGACACTCTCACGCCGATTAGGCACTTCGCCATGTTACAACTTTTCAGAACTAAAAGAATTAATTGTCTAAATATGGATGAGGAAGTAAATTTAGATGTCATGGTTCATTTATTCTCTGCAGTGTCTCTACATGTTTTGAGATAGCCATTTTACATTTTCATATTAAATAATGACTTACATAAACCAATGTTTTGCTCAAAATAGTAAATACTAAGTTGTTTCTCAGTGCATTTCCCTAAAATACCTTGTACAAAGTCAATATACTTATTAAACTAAAGAACATAATATTTTTTTCTAAGTCGCTACAAATGAAAACTTGTGCATTCGATGTTTTTGACAACAACATTGGAGCGCCAAACGCGGTACGGTATACCTCTTACCCTGCATACCTCTTTCGCCTCGTCCACAGTCATTATCCTCTTCATGCTTGCTTTTCGGGGGGTCCTCATACTTTCTACGTGACCTTCCTCCAGTATCTTCGATACCGTGTTTTCGAAATTCAACCGAAGTCTCCCCCGACCTCTTGTACCAGTCATTTGGATTCATAAATCTTTCTTACCATTCTTTCATCGCTCATTCTTTCAATATATCCAAACCACCTGAGCACGTTCTTCTTCATTCTTACTGTGACATTCACGCTTACACCTGCTATTCTGCGTATCTCCTCGCTGTATATACGGTGAGCTAAACTGACTCCGCATATCCGACGAAAAGATTTCATCTCTACTGCATTCAACTTTCTTTCATTCTTCTTTTGACAAACCCACGGTATCAGTACTGCATTGTGAACGGCAAGACATGCAGGTACGCTGACGTCTTGCCATCGCATCAATGCAGCAAGAGCACCGTTAACCCTGTTACCGGCAGCAATACGCCTTTCCACATCCATGTCGTATCTTCCATCTTTCTAAACATACTTACCACCTCATTCACTTGTTCTAATATCTTTCTATCTACCATAATCTTGCCTTCCGTTCTTTTGTTCGTCTCTTTCAAATTGAATCTTAGTTTTATTCGTATTCATGTTTAGACCATTACTTTCATACCCTTCTTTCAGAGTGGGGACCAAAGCCTGTAACTCGCATTCTGATGATGCAATTAGCACTGCATCTGCGAACAACAGACAGTTTACTGTCAAATCACCAACTTTCACTCATATGACACTATCTTTCACTCCTTGGAGACATTAATATTTTTGATTCATAATATATTGCACATAGATTGAAGTCTTACTCGCGTGTAGATATGGTATTTTTGTATTTTTAAGACTTTTATCGGTGGTCCGCATCTGGTTAAATTATACATTTAAGACTCTAGGAACTCTAGAAGAATGTTCTAATTCTTGCAAAATTGTGCAAGGGATATTTTTATATCAATTTTAAATAACATTTGTCGCCGGCACCATAACCATGTAAATTTCTCATATAGTTATTAAAGCACCGTTATAAAGCAGTGTCCAAAAATTCAACTTACTATCATATATTATATTACGGCTTAAAACATCTAAAATAGAAGGTGAGTGAACATTGTAAAATAAATACAAAAGAAATAATTAAGATAATTTTTTTGAGTCTTTATCATTAGATTTATTGAATGTTATTACAAATACATTTGATATTTTATTAATTACGATGACTTATAATTTAGTATTCATTAGTATTTAGAATGAAATGAAACCAAACAAGTAATTGAAGTAAAGAATCATAATAAGAAAATGAATTACTTTTTACTATACAACCATATATATTCCATAGTTAAAAAATCAAAGTGTGGATGAGGTTACCAAATTCTCTTTAAAATAGGTATATTAGAGAATACACAAATCCTTTACAAGATATGAAACATATATTTACTCGCCTAAAAGTGTTCTACGAACATAATGACGCATAAATTGTGTTATTTGTTCATATTCTTAAGGTAAAGTTATAAACAAGAATTAGTATGTGCTAAAGAATAAATATATTAAATAATATTGATATTACCAGATTTTTATATTCTTATGTATGGGAAAAGCTTTTGACTTTTTTTACTAAAACTATGCACATAGTTATATCATATTAGTAATTAGGCATGTTAAAATTTATGTGGAGAAAAAGTGCAGAAATAAATTAAATTAGGGAAAATGAATATCATATACACTACTACTACTTAGCGTAGTATTCTATGTAAAGTGACATACACTTTGCGTAGACAGCGCGCGTAGTGATTGTAATAATTATATATGCATGGTAGACACAAAGAAGTCTAGAGGTATATTAGTCCCTTCTCTATTTTTGTGCTCATTTTTAAATGAATGGCGAAACAAAACATTGCGTGTTATCTTACCAGATTAAGTAAACAAAATATGCAACTTTAAATAATATCTGAGTGAGGATTGAACCCAACCCGTGTGGATACAAACAGTGAATATATTTATTACCCCACCGCGCCGCGACAACGTCTTCAACGTGACTTTCATTCTATACTCCACTCGTATATCTGTTTACACATTTATTTAATTTTAATTTCATTTAACAACTGTAAAATACTTTGCTACACAACTGCTACATAGTGCTGGCGTAAGTCCAAAATATACATAGTTATGTAACTTGCTCCGTAAAATGAAACATCTAATGCAAACATTCTGTAATTTTATCCAATTTTAATATCAAAATAATAACTATGAGTAGAGAGTAATTACAATGGTTAAATGTAAAAAGAGTGTAAAATAAAACTTTAAAACAAGATTTAATACATAATTACTAATTAGTTATGTATTTTTAGGCCCTGCTCATTCCTGGACACGAATAGCTGAAAGCGATGCGATACGAGGGGTCAAATGATATAACTTAACGTATATACTTCATTATGAACAGATTAATAAGTATCCCATGTCTGGTCGTATTTTCCTTGTTGTCTGGGCCTCACTAAACCGGTATAGCGTATCATAAGTTAAAAGTACCTACACAAGTACCTTTATAGTTACACGGTATAATATATGATTTTCTTAAAAATTGGTTTGGAAAGTAAACTGAGAAATAATTGCATTGTGTACTTTAATGTGTTAGCTAACATTAATAAGAAACCAATTAAAATAATTGCTATATAAATGTACATAAATAAACATTATATTAGTTGCTTACTTTTAGCAATCAGAGTCTTATTTAAAATGATTGAGAAAAATTATCAAATTAAGGTGTAAGTACGACAGAAAACATTACTGGAACCTTAATTTGCGATTAAGGCGAATATAGAATGCGGGGTGAGCGGTGGTGTGGAGGCTTCTGAGTGCATGTGCGGGTGTGGGGGGTGCAGGGTGCGGGGTGCGCGGGGCAGGCGCGCCGCGGGCCGCCACTTCTCTGTACTCGAGGAGCCCCGGTACACCTCGGTTTCCGGCGGGTGCTCCCTCGTGGATTCGCAAGTGTGTCCCGTCGCGCCAGGCCCGCGAGCCCCGTGCCGGCCACGTGCTCGCTTGCCGCTTACCGCTCGCCGCTTACCACTCGTTCTACGGTGACGACACCTCGCTTTACGCATACCAAGTCCATTGATAAATGCCGTAATTACTATACGATTGATGACTCTTACGCCTCGTCGTTTCCTGTATTATTTTAAATTTATATTTGCGTAAACTTTCCATAAAAATAATTAGTGTTATTTTTTTAGATTTCACTTTCAAACTTTTAAAATTGGCCAGCAAATATACTAATTTTACTTTTTATGTATATTTTTTTAATAATAATTGATTATTTATAGTAAATAAAATTATACAACTATTTAGGTCAAATTTAATTAAAAAATAAACAGTGTTTTATTTATCATATATGGTTATAAAAAAATATAGTAAATGGACAAATCATCATTGACTCTAGTGTTGTCTTTAGTTTAAGTATAGCAATGGAACCGCCTCAGATCACTGCCGATGATCATGATAAATCTTACAAAATTTATCATATGTACAAGGTAAGTAAATTAATATACACATGTAATTATAATAAATAGCTTTTTTATGTTAAAATAATTATTTTTTTATTTTATTTTTATGTAAAATATATAGGCTTCAATATGAAATATACATTAATATTGATCAAGATTAATATTTTTTCATAAACGATTTATTTACTTTTATTAGTACTGTTTCTACGATTTTTTTATTTTTATTAATAATCTAGATTTTCAAATAAAGAAAATTTACTTATATATAGCATCATGTATTGGAATTAGTAAGTAACGTATAAAAATAGAGAAAGCAAGGCATATGCAGTTCGATAAAGGTAAGTATTTTTTTTGTAAAGTGAGACTTTTTTGATGAAATGACAAAAAATTATATTAAATTATTTTAAAATAAGGCTAACTTTGTATTTTCACCTAACGGTGAATTTAAGTGGACTTTCGAGACAATAACTATAAAAATAAAATTTATATTTTCCCTAGTTGGTTTTAATCTGTATTCTTTTTTAAGTATATTTTAGAATTCATGCAACAAATAGTTAACTATACTAATAATAAAAAACTCGAAACATTTACTTAGGTGTTTAAAAAAACATCTATTAAAAACACATTTCATACTATATTCATTTCATTATTTTAAACGTTAAATTCTGAAAAAAAACTTTTTCATTTTTTTTATTATGTCAGTAGAAGAAAATTTTAACAGATTTTTTTCATATTATTACGTTTTTTAGCTTTACGCTTTATCCCACATAGCAGGGTAGGAGATAAAACCTAGTATTCTGACCCTCCGTTCTCCGCTTTTTGCTCAAGCAATTCAATTTGGAGACGTTGCATGTAGTGACACAACTCACCGCTGCGCTTCGTGTTACCAAATAAATAAACAATACTAAAGTTTGTAACTTTTTTTGTTATTTTTAATTCCAGTTATATCTTACTTTTTAATTTAATGCGATTCATTTCATTCGAATATATCAATATATCACATACACAACTGTGACATTAAATGAATTTTATTCGCTGTTATTCAGCAGAGATCATCAGTAGCAAAACCTAGTAACGCATTTGACTAGTACCCAACACCAACTAATACTAGTACCAACACTATAACATCAGGTTCGCTATAATTCTAGTAATTGTAATTTCAAAGCTATATATATATATATATTGATTGATGTGATATTTTACAAACGCGTTACTTTTTTATCAGCTATAGCGTTTAGAAAGATTTCAAGGGACGAGATTTGTGGTTAAATTTTAACATACAATTTATGCTTCATTTTTCTATCATTTTAAATACGAAACGAATTTAATCCCAAAAATCTTGAACCGAAAAATCACGTTATAACCGATGGACGGATAAACTACTGAGACATGCATGTTTAATAAGTTTCGTACATTGTTAATGAATTTTTAGACAGCTATTTGAATTTAAGTTGTTCGTTTTTATAACATATAATAAGTCTTAGTTTTTCATAGTTTACCAGGGATATTAAAATGGTCTAAATATCCTTTTATATTAAGCAGTTTAACATTTTGCCCCGAAGGATAAGGTAATCAAAGATAAAGTAAACAATCTTTATTTGCTTCTTATCGCCAGAATTCAATCAGAATTGTGTATTAGATGGTGAAACTAAACACTGCGGCTATATTCAGAATATTCGATAATAATTTATTAGCCCAGAGTGATCGAAACTTACAAGGATCACATTTATAGTCTGCAACTGTCCCATTGCGCCATAAGTCAACGATATGCACAAACCAAGTGGTGGCATAAAATAAACTTACAATAACTCTAAGAATCTAAAGGGAATCTGTAATGAACAGTAACTTAAAGAATGTCTTTAAATATTTATCTTCTTACTTCACCAAATATTATGTGAATTATTTTCAAATAACCATAATCATTTCAATGAAATTTAATAAATTTAGTAAGTTTTTATATAAATCAGAAAATGTTCAGACGTAACCTTCATTTTATCTTTATAGAAGTCTATAATTATAATTACTGAACTATGAAACATTACTCTTCCTTTTAGTTTATTGTATCAGCATCACTACAATTTTACAGTTGTGTCGTCAATAAAACAAAATTATATATGTAACAGCGACACCTTGATCTATGTATAGGGATAAGAAAATGCACGCGTTTTGTGGCGATATAATCCAAACGTTGGTTAGTCTCTATAATAAAGCCCGAATGACTCACCTCGTGACCGGTTTAAAACCTTTCTTTTTTTATATTTGTGTAACGCATAACTTATCAGTATGGAATTATAAACTAATATATATTATTATTCTATAAACAATTTGCTTATGTAGCAGACAGATTATGTTTTTTCATTAATATAAATATATATTTATAATTAATATATCATTCTTTCTTAGCAAGTCTCTTAAAAATGGACAAACTAAAAAAAATTGATGTAATTTATCTTCTCGTAATATATTTCATGCGGTTAAATCTTGTTTCGAAAACTAAGAAGTAGGTAATTATTGAGTTAATTTAACTTCAGTAGATATTTCATCTTTTTCTTAACCCCGGCAAAGAAAAGTTAATTTAAAACATGTGCTGGGATTTGTCTATAAACTAGAATGAGAATGAAAACTGTCTTAATATTTTGTTTTCAGTTACTATTGCTCGACATATACAAACACAAATCTAAAAGTATTCGGCTCGCCAAAAATTTTGTCGGTCGGTTTAAAGGTATTGACGTGGTTGATTTGCCTGAAGATAATTATAGTGACGATATATAATCAATTATATTTTTTCATAAGTGTTCTTCATGAAACTGATAGAAAAAGCAACAAATGGTTACCAGTGGTCAGAAGTTGCGACGAGTAACTGGACCTTATTGCCTCCTCCAGACAAAGTCTTTGTTTCCTATGACGGTACGCAGTATCCATAATAAAAAAGTGTATGCTTATTCACAACCGCGCCCAATTGTTAGTTAAAATCATGAGGAATACGTAATTTATCTTATCATTTTGGTATCACATATTCTCGATATAAATGAAATGGTATAATAAATTACAATAATTTTACTTAAACCATAAAAGTAATTTCGTTACTCTTTAATTTGACTTAAGGATGGAAATTTTAACATGTACATACAAATAGTAGTACGTCCATTCTTGTAATACATATAAATTTTAAGTGTGTAAATATTTAAATAAAAAATAATAATACGAAATTTTAAGAATATTAAAATTCATTAATAAATCTACTTGAGAATAAGTAATTCGGTAATGAAGTTTTTGAAGACAAGGTACCTTCTTTTAACCATAGTAAACAGTATAAAGTGAAAAAATATATACAGTATTTCCTAATAGGGATGATAGGATTTTGATAGCTCACAGCCGCCATCTTGGTTGTTTAACATTTGACATTTGTGTTGTTTGGTGTTCAGTAATGTTTGCCATTTAATCTTGAACAAGTTGACGTTACTCCAACGTTTGGAAATTGTCCAAATTTTCTATCAAAATTCGAGAAGTATTGTCTCTACTCAAAGAGCATTTCGTGCTAAATATTGTCGTCATGGTGCACCATCTGAACTCGCTATACGTCGCATAATCCAAAAACTGGAAAGTGAATATTCTTTGCACGATAGTAGACCACCAACACGACAACGGACAGGCCATAGTGAAGAAAATATTGCCGCCGTATCAGCCAGTGTCGAAGAAAATCAAAATGTTTCCGTTCCACGACGTGCACAAGACTTAGGCTTATCCAGAATGACAACCTGGCGAATTTTACGAATGGATCTTGGCCTACGTCCATACAAGATTATGTTGGCACAAGAACTCAATCCAGCAGATCATCGATTACGTCGTGAATTTGCTGATTGGGCGCTTGAAATGATGGAAACAGACACCGAATTTCATAGGAAAATCATCTTTTCAGATGAGGCTCACTTTTGGCTCAATGGTTATGTGAACAAACAGAATTGTCGTTACTGGAGTGAGTCAAATCCAAGAGTGGTTCATGAAACACCTTTACATCCTGAAAAATTGACTGTTTGGTGCGGATTATGGTAAGGTGGAATCATTGGCCCGTTCTTTTTCAAAAACGACGAAGGCCGTACTGTTACTGTCAATGGCGACTGTTATCGTGACATGTTTTTTTCCTGTGTATGAAGTCGCTGCGGACGACATTTATTTTCAACAAGATGGTGCAACATGCCACACAGAGACCGTCACAACAGATTTATTGCGTGATAAATTTGGTGAGTCGGTTATTTCTCACAACGGTCCTCACAATTGGTCACCAAGATCAGGCGATTTAACACCCTTGGACTATTTTTTGTGGGGGTATGTTAAATCTCAAGTATATGCCAATAAACCAGCTACGATTCAAGACCTTGAACGCAACATTCGAGCGACTATAGCGGCCATACCAGCTGAAATGCTGCACCGAGTCATCGAAAATTGGACCGATCGTATTCACCAGTGCAAAAAAAGTCGACGATATTTTGTTTAAATCATAAATAGCATAAAGTTTCCTATCATATAAAGCCATTGAGCACGAAATTGGAACATATATTACATGTTTTATTTCCATTTCAAAACATATTGTTCTTATTGGGAAACCTCATATTTAGAGACTTGACTAATTCAAGCGAACACAATGCACACAATTTTTTGAATACTTATATTCGACAGTCAAATAACATATACAGTAGGTACGTGTATAATATGGGTGTATACTTTTCTAATAGTTGTTACTAATTCAATAAAACGTTTAACAACAGAGCTTTAGCAGAAATACTTGACATACTTTATAAGTTCACACTATTCGACATACTTTATTGCAACGTATTTTCTGATATTGTTTTTTGTATTTTCTTATTTATATTTTATATGGTTTTTATAACTATTTATTCGTTAAATGTAATAGAGATTTAGAAAAAAACAATTAAAATAATAAAATTATTATTATATTTGTTTTTTACTACATCCCTCACGATATAGGTTGGACATGAAAAGCTAACTTTTGGTGAATAAATATTGCTAACTTACAATTTTATTTCAATCTATTGCAATGCACTTACGAAGATTACCGGCTTAAAAAGCTACTCTTTAAAAATAAAATTATTAAATAAGATTATTTAAAAATTATCTTAATTGCCATTTTAACGCATAACGCCGGATTCAATCAGACATAGCGAAACCATGTAACGAGAGTGTAGGTTTCATTTTTAGAATATTTAATTGTTTTTATACGTGTTTTCAAGAATTAACAAACTTCTACAATATTTATTAGAATATGAAGAGTAGAGGAGAGAGAGTGAAGAGGCCGGTCGTCACGCATTGGGACAGCGTCAGACAACGTCAGATTTTCGTTCCGGTAAGACAAAGCACGGTGTTGAATTCCAACACTCACACTCCCATTTAACATACAATGACTGGAATTCAGCGAAAAGCAGAGTGCGGAGTATCTTGACACTAGGTACATTTTATCCATCCTGCTATGCGAAAAAAAAAGGCGTGAAGCTAAAAAACAATGTACAAGGTTATAATAGCTAACATCGATATCATGTGGTCTTAATATCAGAAGAAAGTTTTAATACCCGGTTCGAGTACAGAACTCTCCTGCCCGATATTTTTTATTTCTATTTCAACGTAACTCTTTATTTGAGAAAAAATATTAATGGTAGACGTTTATTAACTCTTTTAAATCGTATCTAAGTTTCTGTTATAAAAAAATTTGAAATTATAAAAACAATATTTTTTTAAAGAAATTGATTTAATTAATTTAAGCAATCCTTTAAAATTTATTAATTCTAAAAATTTGAGAATTATAAAAACCGCAGTGGTTTTTTTTTTTCGAGTAAAACTCAGTCATCCAGGTACTGAGATATATAAGATGATATACCTACCTTTACTATATAATATTAAAAGCAATGTACTAGTACAAAAGGAAAAATGCTACTGTAAATTTATTTGCATTAAAAAAATGGAGCACATATTATTTTACATACCGTACAATACACAGCTAAAATTGTATTCCAGGCCCGAGCTCAAGACCTCCAATATAAAGCTTTAAAACTTTATTTCTTTTACTTTCCCACTATATTCAAGATATGTTTTAAGATGGTACTGTTTGTAAATATTATTTAAAAAGCATAAATAATAAACTTTGTTCCTATTAGAGAATAGTAAGAAGATCATTTACAAATCTAACGTTATCATAAATGTCGAATTAAAACCTATAAGAGAAGGGTTGAGTTCGAGTCGAATCCACAACGATAGTGGATACATGCGGTGGTAGCTATAAGCGTTTAAGTTGCGGCGCAATGGATTCGAAAACAATTAAATATTTATAAAAGTATCAAAAAATATCCTTTCATATTAAACTACTATAATATATTTTCCCTATAAAGGTGTATCGTTTTTACCTATACAACTTTCTAACATGAAATCTAAACAGAGTTTAAATTAATAAATCTTCAATATAACTATAATTACTTATTACTATAGGTAGACTGTACTGATAATATGTCCTATATATTAAGCAGGAAGGCCTAGCCCTAAAAGGCATCGGGAATACCCTGCAGATAAGATCGGTGTTCAGATTCAAGATTGTGATTTCGTGATTTCAAAGGTTTTAATGTGGCTTCAGCAAAGGTCTAAAGCAACAATAGCGCCCTCGGCGTGGCTCGGCCGCCATGAGTACTAGCGGCCCCCCACCGCAGCGCGCGCCGCGACCGCCACGCAGTCTTCCCGCGCGGTCCGCACGTGTGTCTAGCGTGCCTTTACATCGGACTTAACTAATCGTTTTCGATCAAACTCGTTATATTTCCTCACGTAAAAGTGTTATTTTGTACCAAGTAATTCTTAGTGACTAAATGTTTCCCGGATGTTAGAACAACGGACATCTAGCATTGTGGTGTACTTTGGTGCTCTATCCAATTAAAACTGTAATTGTTATAATTTTACTTCCTCGATAGATTAATTAGATATTACATGGAACCGGAACGAAATTAATTAAAGTCAAGAATTTATTAAATCTACTGCTGTTAGGATATGTAATATCATTAACAAGCTGAATGGTAGGTAAACATTTTGAAATTGTTTTGTTTATATTGTTTATATTATATATAATTAAATATAAAACTATTTAATATTTATTTCATTGTGATACCTATGTAAGGGTAACAACTATAGATATTTAAAATATTTATATGATTTTACATACTTGTTTCGAAGAAATAATATATTTGTAAACATAGCAGACAAATTTAAACATTTATTTTTTAAGTTCAACGGTAATTTTACTGTAAAAATTTTTTTATCGCTACATCTTAAACAAAATTCAATATTTCAATTAATTTGGAAGTAGGTATGACAAATAATAAACTCGTTAAATATATATAAACGATAAAATGCTATCTATTGACAAAGTGGGGCGTAAGATAGATAGACCCCATGATATTATTGATAAGACATGTATTAACCAAATTTTTATATAATTACAATGTAGCAAAAGAATTACTTTAAACTTTTAAAAAACATATATAACAATCTATTATTATTACTATTAAGCAAGTAGAAGATGAAATTTTAAAATATTTATACAGCCACATCATATAATGTTAATCAAAAAAATAGCTTCATTCCTATTCTCGTACAGCTGAGTGGGTTGGTAGGCATGTAGGCAATTAACTAAAATATAAAATTTATATCGATATTAAAGAAGTTATGATTAATTAAAAACAAAAAGGCAATTACAAATTTCATATACAAATATTTTGTTATTTTCTATAATACTCAATTCTAAAACAATTAAAATTAACGATACGAGCACCGACTGAACGCCCTCTTTGAATTTTACACGGCTTTATAAAAATAACAAACTGGCATCTACCGTATGAATAACATAAAATATACAAGTGTGGAGCGAAGTATGTAGGCCAAACTTTAAAATGACTCTAATTTATAAAATTAATAATATTGTATTAGCTTTTAGTTTGTACAATCTCTTTAAAATAATGTAGGCCTTTGTTTTAAATATTTTTATTTCTTTGGAAAGTGACAAGAGTTAAAAAATTATGTATTATATATTAACGTAATAATAATAATTAATAATCATACAAAGTTAAGTAACTTTGTGATTCAAGAAACTGTACATTACAGTGTTACTGCAATCAAAAACATTATTCTACTTATTTTATTACTATTCATAGATTACAAACTCCCCTAGGAAAAGTAAGCAAACCAGGTTACGATGAAAGATGCGTTCCAATTGTAATAACATCAATTGATTTAACGCTGTTTTGTGGGAGGAACTAAACAGGGTCACCGACCGGCAATTATGTCCTCCTAAAGAATTCTACCGCACAACCGACATTAATAATGAATCCACGCTCTCTTACGATATTCAAATGGTTCGTGTTAATGGAAAATGTTATTTATATATAAATACATTATATATTTATTGCTATTTCAATTAACACAATCGTAATCTTTTAATTAATTTGAATACGAATTAGTTTTCAAGTTATATAATTCTTTTAATAATGTAGTAAGAACCCTACTTTTTCTTAAGATGAGATTTTGATGTTCATTTTAAATATCATTTGAGAATAAACAAAACAGAAGTCCAATATATTAACAGAATATGTTGGCCTCTTTATTAAAATAAAATTAATCATACAAATTATAGGTCAGAGGATTAACTTTGTATTTTTTTAGTTTAAAAATTTAATTAATTATATGAAATAAGGGCTTATGACATCAACGTTTTTATACATACATATATTAAATAAGGTATAGACAGTTAGGTACATACAATATTCTAAAATCGCATACCAGAGCGTGCGTATTATAGTTACAAATATGTTTAGTTTATGATAAACTCGAATACAACTAATATATTAACCAAAAGTATTTCATATATAATTTAGGCAAATAGATAGAACCTTTCGAGATATGTTTATTAAAGTTACCTACTTTTAGAAACTTTCTACTTTCCACGCTCTAAAAACATATTAGAAACATAGTTATATAGATGGCACATTATAATGGACTATTAAAGTACTTGTACCCTAAACAACTACTTTTCTTCATCATTAAATCCATTTAAAGCAAGAATATTAAATAGTTATCGTTTATTAACGATAAAATCTACAAATCAAAAAGCAAATTAAATAAATCATTAATTAGTATTTTAAAATTTGTCTTATTACAAAATCGAATAACACAGAGAGCAATTATATCGACTTGTCCTTTCACTTAACGTTGATAGTGTGCAACATATAAAAGCCTATTGGGACCGCAGCAGCCGGTGTGTTACGGAAACCGGTCGTGGAATGAGACCGACTCCAACTCAAGACACTGTATAATATTGATCAATCAATTTTTTTGGAACACTGATTATTGCTAATAATTTTTCAAATATTTAATTTACTTTATATATTTTAATCATACTTTAAGTATGTCTTTTAATATGTAAAGTAATATTTAAATAACTACTGCCTTTTTTCTTATCATATTATAGTATTTTTATTTCTATTTAGGTAAATGAAGTCTGCTTTAGTTTATGCAATCGAGGCACAATGAAATGCATCTGATTGTAAACACGATTCTTTTGCCTTCCAGTCCTATTCGAAGGAATATATTTAAATTATTTTCATTGCCCCGCTCTATTGATAAAACGCGGCGATAAGTTTTGACAATCAACATACTAAATCTCGAATTCGGTCATAACGCTTTGTTTATACCCTCTGCCTACCTAGTATGCCACTCTACCTTATATTCTAACTTAGTATGCGAGAAAAGCGTGAAGCTTTATATGTTAATTCCTATTATTATTTATAATTGTGACTGTTTTTTAAATATTCTTTTGCTTAACTAGAATCAAAACAAATTTAACTAAAGTAAAAACAGAAAAATAAAAGCGCCTACAGACAAAAAGCGTTATCAAACTAAAAATAATTAGTCTTAAAACAGCCGTAATCGAAACTTCTTGGAATTAAATAATACTGAAATTTTATTTCAAAATTAAATAAAGAGTGTAAGTAATATTTTCATAATAATATTGAAATTAATGATTGCACGAATAACTCTAGTTTTAGCTAACATTTCTTAATATTGCAATATTAAAAAAATGAACTAAATCAGTTTTGAAGCCGGTCGTGGCGCAGTGGGACAGCGCCTGAATGTAAACGCGACTGGTTTTGTGTTTGATTCTCACTCAGGGAAGTGATTATATTTAAATTATTTTCACTTCTTCGCTCTGGTAAGATAGAGTGTAATACACTAGGTACATTCTGTCTACCCTACTATGTGGGATAAAAGCGTGAAGCTATATAATATAAAAAAAATACTAAGTTACAAATTCAAGCACAATGTGCTCATTGTACGCTCACTTTAATAGCAATAAAATGTATCTAATGTTAATTTGACTTAATTTGCTTTATCAAATACATACACGTATTTATTTACCCCAATTAAATGGTGGATATTCGTATACGCATATTTGTATGTACCCAATACTTCAAAATAAACCTACAAATATCGTGCTACAGACAAATATTATTATCCTGCGTTGCGACGACCACTACGTTACACTTTTAGTACATATTCTTCTTTATTAAAATATACTAGCAAGCCACCTCTTAACAAACATTCTAGTATATGGATATGGTTCACTAGAAAAGTCTGAATTACATATTTTTCGCAATTTAAAATTTTAGAAAACGTAATATATTTTTTATATAATAAGCAACTAATCTGGAAACATATAGATATTCTATATAATATATAACGACAACTTAAGGAAATCACCATGTCAAAGAGAAGATAGACAATATCTCCTATTTAATATTTACTCTCCTCCTGCCCTCTTTTTAAACTATTGTATATATTATATCTATTAAAGCATATTTTTAATTATTTTATGACATAGTTGTTAAAAAATGGCAATTTACATCGCAGCTCAATTGCAGCCAACTTGATAATAGTTAAATAGTTAATGTCATTTATTTACCGCTTTGCCAAACTCCATGTGCTCACTAATTGTATATGAAATATTGTTTGAATCGAAATACATTTTTAATTTGTATTATAATACTATATATTTACTGATTCTTATCAAGAAAGCAATAATGATGTATAAATTTAATATTATATATATATATATATATATATATATATATATATATATATATATATATATATATATATATATATATAATAAGTGTAAGCTTAACCATCATGTCGGAAAGTTAACGAGGTTGTTGTGTCCTGATGATGGTTACTTTGTTCAATCCCGTATAGTTGCCAGGAAATAAGTATCCATCGTGGTACGCTGTAATAAATTCAACATCGAGGTAAATTAAATGTTTATCAGACGATGATCTTCCACTGCGATTATGTTCAATTATAGGACAACTTAGTTACACGGTAGATGAATATATGATTTTGCTTCAATCCATAACTTGATGAAAGTCAAATAAAATAACTGCTTGATGATGAACAACGCAGTAATATTTTAATTCTAAATTACTTCTTACTAATACTACATGTCAAGTTTGTTTTGTTTTTAATTTTATATTTTACTTCTTAATAATCAGATATATGTACGTATAGTTAATATTACATAAAATAAATATAAATCAACAATAATAAATTACAGTATCATTATAAATCATAATAAATCTATACCAAAATAATATTTTTGTATTTAATAAATTTACAATGTAACAAAGTAAATCTGTTTTCTATTATTAAATTTGAGTCATTTTTTGCATCTTTTCAGAGGTCAGAGGGCCTCGAGTTGTCTCTCTCCGCTTCTCGCGACACAAAGGCTGTGTACGCGATGAATGATCAGGTTAGTACTATAAACTTGATTATATTCTATAAATTAATAAATTGATTATATATATATATATATATATATATATATATATATATATATATATATATATATATATATATATTATAAATTTAAAAGGTACAAAGATAGATAGCTTAATCTATGTATGTAGTAAATGGATTCCTAACCATAAATACACCAGTATGGAAGCAGAATAAATGTATTAGAAGAATAGTATACTTCGTACACTATATAATTCGTAAGATATAAAAGCTGAAAAAAGCTGAATGATAGAATACAATATAAAGCTTCACATAATGACAGGTGTTACAATATACTAATGAATAGAGCAGAATGTAAATAGCAAAATAACGATCAACAAAATATAATGAGTAACTGAGTGGTAACGGAGATATAGGATCTTGATCATCCTTCAATATTGTATAAATATTAATTAAATTACATTTTTCCTGATTGATTGTATTTTTGTGATTTGAATGTATTTTTGAGTAGTTTTATTAAATCTCCCTACGGCTATGCTTACAACAAAAGTTATAACAAGTGTATAATACTTTCATCGTAATTCGAGAACAACGTAGAACTAAATTGACTCTAGAGCTCTTGGGCGGATTCCAAGAGGCGCAGGTTCTAATTCTACGCTTTTAAAAATTTAATATTTTATATTTAAACTATATTTATTTATCATTTTTAGTCTGATTTATAGTATAAAAAATCAAGAACTGGACAAAATTGTTGATAAGTGTACAAAGTTAAATTCAATTTGTCTTTTTATATTGTGTCAGAATCGAGTGTTAAGGAATGGATTACAAACATACATTTATACAAACAAATAAATGAAGCTAATAAAAGCGGGTTAGTTTGTTGTTTAATTCTGAAAAATTCTGTTTTTTATTGTGGATAACAATTCAATATCATATATATAGTCTTGTTTTCTATATATATAAAAAAAGTTACGAATATATTTTTAATCTCTGTTAATACAATCCGTACATCTGAATACTTCCACCTATACGCCTATCGTCGGAATATATTTCAAAAATAATATTACAAAAATTATTTTAAAAAATTATTTATATATAAGGTAAATTATAATAATATTTGTATATTATATCTAACGTGGATCTTTTCCTAAAGAGCAGCAAAGAACAAGAGAGAACTAAACTAGTGTACTACAGTTTAATAACAATATAGTTATACTTTTCAAATTGTAACCTAATATTTGAAAAAAATATATACTCTCTGACGCACGAATCATTACGTACGAAGTACGAAGTATTTTAAAAGTAAAATATTTTAAAAGTAAAATATTTACACATCTTTAGAGACTCATGTTGAATGGCGAAATTCAACGTCGCAATTTGTGTAACCCGATAAGGAAAAAAATATATAATTAAAATATAATTATACACCCGAGTGGTTATTGAACTCACAACTATTTTTTTATTGCGCCACTACACCAAGATGGCGTCTATAAATATATAAGTACATATTTATTTATCAATCACATTATTGACTTTATTTTAATCAGAACTTTATAATCAATTTTATAATAAGGTTTAATTTATTCTAGACTTTTCATACGCCATCATTTGGAGACGAAGAGTTTGATATTCCATTGATTCATGGTCAACATGCAACTGGCGTTGGCGGACAAAACTCGCATATACAATATTCTCAACTTCATCACGCAGCACCTCAGGTTTGTTAAGTAAACAAGAACTTTATGGCGATCCCTAGTATGTTCTAACTGTTATATTTTTAAAAAGTATTAGTTAATGTTTGGTAAATTTTTGTAGTTTATATATTTTATAGCAGGTAAATTTTAGTTGTTGATATATTTTGTAGGAGGTTTACTTTATAGGAGGTAGGTAATAGGTATTTAATAAAAATTAATAATTTTAGAACTAATTGCAATTTATCGTATCTTGATATTTTTTGTATATTCAATAACATGAAATGCGCTGTACATATACTTACCTATGTAGTCGTAAACTCCATCTTTCTGTTATATGTATGTATACAACTTAATATAGGTCTAATAACTAAGTATAGTCTTATGTAAAATACATACATATTATATACAAATGCAGTACATATTTAGATATGTTTAAAGACTAGTTGACATGGTGACCTTCCTATCGCTTCAGAATAAAATAACAGAAAACCAAAATAAAACACACAAAAACATTTCGTTACTTACTTGTGGAAAATGTCAAATTCAAAATCAAATATAATTTGTATAAATATTGCATAGACCATATTTGAATCTATGTAACAGCTAGACAGGTTTTGCTTATCTGACAATTCTTTATAATTTTGTAATTTTTTAACTTTCCTTGGGCTTCTAAATTAACCTAATCATTCAAGCCACTCTCGAGTTTCAGTGAATCTAAAAACATCATTTCATTTTAATATATATATGTATATAGAAAAAAATCTATATCTATACAAAATTTATATGACATTAAATATTTTAATTCGTTTATCATAACAAAACATAATATGAATTATTATTATGTATTTTTACTACAATTCTATAGTCGGAACTTTTACGAAATGCGTCTTCGATCATCTGCCCTACTTTTTAGATTGCTTTTATTGAAATGAAATTGCCTTTGAATAAATTCCGTTAAGTAGGCGGTGGACTTGAAGTTATTTTAGATTACTCTTAAAGATATTTTAAAAATAGATGTAATAATGCATTGCATCTATTAAATTTCTAGGGATCTCGTTAAATTTTATTGTTAATAACATAAAAATACGTGAGGAGAGAATGAATAAAAAATAAAAAAAGCGCTGTTGTCTAAATAGTAAACACAAGAAATAATAGTAGACCGAAATGTGCGTTAGTTTATTTTAGTTAAAGTATACTATTTTAAAAGTGTTATTCCATAATTGCGATTATAAAACGCAAAGTTTGGCGGTCAGAGCGCCTGGATGGTTTCCAAGTGACGGGTTCAAATCCTGATGCGTTCAAATTTTTATACGTTTTTCAAAAATAATTTAGAATGACAATCTGCCAAACATGCTTGAGGTCATCACACAGCCATCTTAATCTAAAACGGTGAACCTTGCTTAACCTAATTAATTTGTATGGACCTGTTTCTCAGCATATTATGCACGTAAGATATTATATTTTTATTATCAATTGTAATCGAAAATCGCATAAGCTTCTTACAATATTACACTATAATTTGGACACAATTTATTATTTTTGTGGTTTAAATCTACAAATTAGACTAAAAAGTCTTGATGCAGTGAGACAATGTCTTACTGTAAACGAGATAATTTTTGGGTTTGATACTCACTCGGGGAAATAACTATGTTAAAATTATTTTCATTTCCTTGTTCTGGTTATATAAAATGCGGCGTTGAGTTCCGCAACTTAACTCGCAATATCTTGAATTCGACGGAAAGCGGATATGGAGTGTCTTGACACTTAGTACTTCTTGTCTACCCTGCTATGCGGAAAAACGGGAAGCTAAATAAACATTATTTTTAAACTAATAACCACTCATTCTTTGAATGAATGAGCGATGAAAGAATAGTCAGAAAGATTTATAAAGCCAATGTAAGTGGTGTGAGAGGTCGGGGGAGACCTCGGTTGACCTTCGAAAACACAGTATCGAAGACACTGGAGGAAGGTCACGTAAAAAGCATAAGGACCCCTCGAAGAGCATGTATGAAGAGGATAATGACTGTGGACGAGGCGAAAGAGGTATCAAGGGACCGTAGCGTTTGGCGCTCCGTGCTTTCAGACTACCCCGCAAGGGATAAAGCGTGAGGTTAAAAAAAACTAACCACTTATGAATCGAACATAAATTTAAACAGTAACTCTAAAACTATACTTCTAAACTTGGAGGATAAGAATAAGATAATAATAAGCATCTGAAAGACCAATGTTGCGGCCTCTTTTAGATTTCCAAATAGTAATTAAATAGGAGAAAGATACAGAAAGTACGAAACATTTTCAAGTCTATTTCATGTTAATCTTAATCTTCTCTAGTAATTCTTTAGTAGTATGTGAAAAAAATAAAAAAGCTAAAGATGTTATTTTTTCATACTTAACAAACCGTTTGTTGAGTTTAATAACAATAATATTACTTTTTTAGTTTTTAAAGTGTACCACACTTAGGATTGGTTGGTTTTTAATATAATCTTCTACTAAAATTTTTTAATATAGTCTTCTACTAAAAACTAAGAGGATTAGTACTTTGTTAATGTGTTTATTTTTCAAAAAAAATAATCACATTAACTAAGTACTATAACAACATCCAACTTAAAAAAAAATCTCAGCCATGGGGATGGTGACCCCATCACGTTACAGGGAGTTAAGATCGCTGAAGGGATTTTAAAAAGAAAATTAACTAACAATTAATGTTCTACCTAGCATATTTTAAGCACCAAACAAAAAACAAAAAAGCAGAATACAAAACGTAGAAATATGCTGTAAACCTCCCTCCCTATCAAGACCTCCTGCAACTCTTACATTGTTAGAGATCTCAGGACGCATGGACATAAGCTGGTACACAAAACAGTTAACCCAAGTAAACCCAGGTAGTGATTACATATAGAAGCTACATACATAACTATATAAATATATACTAACTTTATTTACATATTTGTTTAAAAAGATGGATAATAATATGTATAATATATTTACATAAGCGATCAATACATTCATATAAATTTAGTAAAGAAAGAAATAAAGTTTTTAAACGACGTTTAAACATAGAAACAGAGTTAGCCTTACGTACATATTTCCCTTAGAAGAGTATTCCATAGCATCGCAGCTTTAATCTTAAGGGAGTTATCATAAGCTTGTGTGCTACTCAGCGGAGATTGTAACTCATTATCACGTTGTGATCCAAAGGAATGGTTTCAACCGAGTAACTGGAATCTTAACTTGAGGTATTCTGGGGTGTGAAGATGGTGTAGTATAATGTAGAGGGCCGTAAAGATATGATTTACAACACCGCCTGATAGTGAACCATTTAAATTTCTATACTCAGTAACATTGTCATATATTCTTAATGAAAATTTGGCTCGAATGGAAATATTTTCAGTTGATCCAAGTTATTGAGGAGAGATTAAATAAGGTCACAATATTACGCGTAAATAAGAAGGAGAAAGAGAAGAGTCTGCTCACAGGCATTTTAAGTTATTTAAGTTTGAATAATTGGAAAATGTTTCCATTTTCGCAGTCGACCAATCACAGCAATAAATTGTTGACCGCAAATATATGGGGAGTCCAAGAAAATGTGTAGTCCATTGTAAGAGCTAGGTAGTTGACTGTTCTACTAAATTTCAGTGTAGTAGTACCAAACACTATGGCAAAAAGGATACTTAGCTTACCTTTGGAGAAAAGAATTTTGTTAATTTTTATTCAAGTTAATTTTATCTTTTTCTAAAGAAACCTTCTTTACTTGTATATTAAATTTGTATAAATTAATGTAACAAAAATAAGAACTAGCAATAATATATTACAAATTAATTATATAAGTATTAGTTCTGGGGGTCAACGATGGAAGACTTGCGCGCAGTGACCAATGCCAACCTTATATAACAGCAACTGTTGTGTAAGGCTGCAACATTCCATCCGCGACCACCAGGGCGCAATATGCTAGGGCGTCACCCCGAGGTGACGCGCACCAGTGCGTCCCCGCTGGTGTGAGAAGTGGCTGGTCGTTGGGGACCGCTACCTGATAGGTAGCGGTCCCCAACGACCAGCCACTGTTGCCACTGCTGAGAATGTAAGTAGAATGTAAATGTAAGGCTACCCGTGGCTGCTCTGGGTTCGCTTCAAACTTGGGATAACAAGAATGTTCTTATTAGGGGCGTATGCGCCGGTATCCTCAGATCTATCGAGCGAACTAGAGGAGTTCTGTGAGAGTGTCAGGAAAGTTCTAGATAGTGTAAGAGGAAACGAAAAATTAATAGTATGTGGTGATTCGAGTGGATGGGTCGGAACTACACTATATGGTTACGAACGCGTACTATGGAAGTAAAGTGATAAAAGAGTAAATGAGGCTGGTAAGCTCATATTAGAATTATGTAAGGAAAAGGATTTAATTGTGGCAAACACTATGTTTGACAACAAACAAACTCACATGTACACGTGGGAACGAATGAAAGAGAAAATCACGATTGATCTATTTCATGTGGATCAGCGTATTCGTAACCAAGTTATGGACACGCGTGTGTTTAGGGGTGCCAACTTGGGAACAGATCGCTATCTAGTAGTTGCTAGAATAAGGGGTCTGTTTGACGGTTGGTGCAGCCGCACGAGGTGTCGTAACTTAGTGGAGAATAATCTCATAAGCATAGAGATGCGATCTCTTCGTCGGATATACGGAATCAGTTGAGCTGATTGTATATACAGCGAGGAGATACGCAGAATGGCAAGTGTAAGCACAAATTTCATAGTCAAAATAACGAAAAACGTGCTCAGGTGTTTGGGCACGTTGAGAGAATGAGTGATGAAAGACGAAAGAGGTATGCAGGGACCGTAACGACTGGCGCTCCGTTCTTTATGACTACCCCGCAAGGGATAAAGCGAGAAGCTAATAAAAACAAAAAAAAATAGTTCTTGTAAGGGGACGGAAGAGATACAATATCCCTCTGCTGCTGTTAAGAGTCCCGTAAGAGGCGAGATTCTCGGTGATTTAATTTTAGGATCAGTCCTCCAACTGGCTTACGACCACTATCATGATAAAAATTTTCCGCCAAATATTTGATGATGTGTTCCGGTTTGATGTCATATAAACCAGCATTCCCTATGTAGTACCGATAACTAAAGGGTTTCCCAAGAAGAACGATATGTTTTGAAATTGAAATAAAACATATAATATATGTTCGAATTTCTTACTCAATGGATTTATTTGATAGTAAAAATATGCTATTTATGATTTAAACAAAATATCGTTCAAATAACCGCTACGACTTTTTTTGCATTGGTGAATACGATCAGTCCAATTTTCGATGACTCGGTCCATTTTGGCTGGTATGGCCACTATAGTCGCTCGAATGTTGCGTTCACGGTCTTGAATCGTAGCTGGTTTATTGGCATATACTTGAGATTTAACATACCCCCACAAAAAATAGTCCAAGGGTGTTAAATCGCATGATCTTGGTGGCCAATTGTGAGGACCGTTGCGAGAAATAACCGACTCACCAAACTTATCAGGCAATAAATCCATTGTGACGGTCGCAGTGTGGCATGTTGCACCATCTTGTTGAAAATAAATGTCGTCCGCATCGACTTCATACACTTCAGGAAAAAAAATCGCTCAACATGTCACGATAACGGTCGCCATTGACAGTAACTATACGGCCTTCGTCCATGATTCCACCATACCATAATTCGCACCAAACAGTCAATTTTTCAGGATGTAATGGTGTTTCATGAACCACTCTTAGATTTGACTCACTCCAGTAACGACAATTCTGTTTGTTCACATAACCATTGAGCCAAAAGCGAGCCTCATCTGAAAAGATGATTTTCCTATGATATTCGGTGTCCGTTTCCTTCATTTGAAGCGCCCAATCAGCAAATTCACGACGTAATCGATGGTCTGCTGGCTTGAGTTCTTGTGCCAACACGATCTTTTATGGATGTAGGCCAAGATCCATACGTAAAATTCGCCAGGTTGTCATTCTGGATAAGCTCAATTCTTGTGCACATCGTGGAACGAAAACATTTTGATTTTCTTCGACACTGGCTGATACGGCGGCAATATTTTCTTCACTACGGCCTGTCCGTTGTCGTGTTGGTGGTCTACTCGTGCAAAGAATATTCACTTTCCAGTTTTTGGATTATTCGACGTATAGCGAACTCAGACGGTGCACCATGACGACCATATTTAGCACGAAATGTTTTTTGAGTAGAGACAGTACTTCTCGAATTTTAATAGAAAATTTGGACAATTTCCAAAAGTTGAGGTAACGTGAACTTGTTCATGATTAAATGGCAAACATTACTGAACACAAAACAACACAAATATCAAAGTTAAACAACCATGATGGCGGCTGTGAGCTATCAAAATCCTATCATCCCTATTGGGAAACACCATACATAACCATGCGTATTTATATATATATATATATATATATATATATATATATATATATATATATATATTAAACCATGCGTATTCATATATATATTAAACGAAAACTGAGATTTGTAATGTTATGGTTTTGGAGAATTTATCACTAGTCCCTCTCTGGATCCCACAATGCAGGAGAGATGTAAAAAATTAATCTAATTTCGACCAGTTTCATTTTAAAATGGATGGATATTAACGGCTTAACAGCGGAAAATCTCGATAAATAAATCCCAATAGACTGTCGCTTAACTTTTGCAGAAGAGATCGTCAATAACTAAATGAAGAAGACAGTAGGTAAGAGGATATTATTATTATCCATACTAATATTATAGATGTTAAAGCTATATTTCTGTGTCTGTCTGTGACGTCATCAGGGCCAAATCCCTGAAATAATTGTTATGACATTTCTTATGGAAAAACTTGAATCTTGAGCTAGCGTAGGCTACTTTTTTCTCCCACTTTAGTTTTTTCGGGAACATCATTGTTTTAAATTATTGGCGCGGCTTTACCCGCGTTAAATCAGGACCCTGTAAACCTTTTCGTTGAAGTTTAACTGTTAAATTATATCTGTAAAAAAATCATATTTGTACTTGTATTATAGATCTTGTTCATGTAACTCTTTCATCGTTCTTATCTCCCCTTTTATCATCAAATCAATATCAAATCGAAATCTCTACGTGTTTCTTGAAATCAATTTATTTTTATTAACTGAAAATTCATGAATAAATTATTTATTTTACAATATTTTCTTAGTCATTTATATAATAATGTCTTAATGTAAGAATGTCTTGTAATAATGAATTATATTTTAGCAATCAAATCATATGTTATATAGCAAAATTAAAACGCACAGCATGTGCGTTTTAATTTTTTAGTTTGTTTAATAATTGTATATGTTTTTTTTTTAAATATATAATTTTCTTTACAGTTACTTAAAAATATATAAAATGCGTTTTACCCTTGTACGAATAAATTAAAATTCGTTAACCTTAAATTCATATATTCAGTTAAATTGAGATCAAATGTTGCTACTTAATCTCTATACTTTTAATTAAAATAACTTGAAACAATACACAAAAAGGTTTTTTTAAGACCTAATGATTCTTTAAGTACCCCTTTATTCATTTTACTACTATAAAAACCATTTACGAAAGTTTTGATATTTCAACGTGGTGAGTAATTCATGGAACCATGTTAAGTTTTAGTTTACAATTATTTTATAATACACGTGCTGTGCTGATATAACTCAGAATATAAAATAAGTGTCAAATAGTTGTCATCTGTCATAAGACACGATGGTAGATTGTAATAATACACTAACTAATTTAGTATACTAAAAAAACATTTAAATATTTATTGTGATGTAGGCCTTTAACTGTCGTTATATTTTTTTCTTTATTTTTTACTATGTTAGTATATTACAATATAATGTTTGTTTACCATATCAGGTGGGTATGATGAATCCAGCTCAAGACGGACTTGCTCCTCCAGGTGGAGCACCATCATACCAACAACCTTTGTACTTACAAGAACCACATACGCCTGTTACGTCACATAGGTATGTATAAACAAAAATATTATAACACAATTTCTGTTTTTTTTTAACAATTTAATACAAATTCTCATTTTTACAGTAATGCTACTGCTCCAGCTGGAAATTATATGATACAGCAACAGCCTGGTGGCCAGCAACAATTACTCATGTTACAACCAAGCCAAGTTATAAGTGGTCCACCAACACCAAATACTCCAACACAGTCTGGACCTGTTTATGGATCACCACAAAGAGCATCTCCTCCAGGCACTACAAGTGACGACTCAGACGATAGTGTGCCTTCCCACCATTCTCAGGTAAACACTAAGCAGACCCAGGCACAAGTAAATCAATAATCCAACAAATAATATTTTTGAAATTATCTTTCACATTTCTACACCAAATATTGTGTTTTAGTTATTAAAATAATAATTATATTTTTGTGTATTTCTTTAACCTACATTACTGTTTTATATATATTATTTTGAAATTTTAACCTTTTATTTTATTATGTATTTATTTTACCATTTTTGTAGTTCATTGGCATATACATTTCTTTATAACTTTACATGGTCTTTTGTGAAATATACTATAAAACTAATAAATTCGTTGTTTGTTGGTAGTTGCCTGGTGATGCAGAAAGCCTTCTGCCTATCCATTATTGCTCAGCGAGCCGGCAGCAACAAACTACGCTTCATCAGGTATAGGCAAATTTTATCACTTTACAATGTAGATTGGTATAAATTTAAGAAGTATTTTGTAGATATGTATTGCCAATGAACTAAATAATTTTAAAAACAAAATAATCCTAACTTTTTATTGTTCTACTTAGATTGGTGTGAGCAATATGGGTGTTAAGAGGTCCTCACCAGAACCAATGGACAATGGAGTTAATCGTGGGCAAATGCAAAAAAAACCAAAAGTACAAAAGAAGAAAAAAAAGAGAGATCCTAATGAACCACAAAAGTAAGTAAACTTAAAATAAAATTTTAATTAAAACTAAATGAAAAATTATTGAAATTTAATTTTTACAGACCTGTATCTGCATATGCATTATTTTTTCGAGACACACAAGCTGCAATCAAAGGCCAAAATCCGAATGCAAGCTTTGGTGAGGTATCTAAAATAGTAGCATCTATGTGGGATGGCTTGGATTCTGAACACAAAAGTGTGAGTTGTAATGTACAATTGGTATTATTGTTACTTAATATACTATATATTCTTATATTATTATTTTTACCATTGTTATATTTCATTAGGTTTACAAACAAAAAACTGAAGTAGCAAAAAAAGAATATCTGAAAGCCCTGGCTGCATATCGAGCCAGCTTAGTATCTAAGGTATGGTATTTAAATTATTAGTTACAAATCATATTATTTATATAAACTGTCAATTTAACAACCCATCTATGCTTTGAGAGTCATGTAAGAATTATTTAACTTTTAAAATTATGGATACTGGTGAAGTTGAAAGACACAATTGTACCCTCTAAGTCTCCGAAAATAGATAACAATTACTTTTAAATTATGCATCTTGCCAATTTAAGAGATTAAGATTAAGACTGCCTGAACTGAAGATAAATAATATAAATATACTATATATTTCATGTATTTTTCATTGCATCGCATATCTTAGGCGTCAATATGGTTACTGGTTATTACAAAATATAAAATACGATATCGTATAGTGGCATGAATAAAGAAATAAAATAACAAGGTAACTTGCTATAGGAAAATTAACTAATGAACCCTCAACATTTGCCATATGATGCAAAAAAATAAATCAAAAAACTACATAGAATAATTTACATTTATTTGTAAATAATAAAAGACGGCTAATGACATTTAATTTTATCAAATACACGGCATATATAATAAACTTGACGACCGTAACTATTTAGAATATTCGTATAAAAAAATTATAAATTTGGTACGCAAGAAACGTAGTTGAAACGGAACGTGAATATTTTTATTACTGGCAACTCGGAGAACGCCGTATTGACAGCTGCTATTTGCTCGTGTATTGTTTAATGTTTAGTACGCTATAATTTACGCGAGGAGTGTATTTGCTAAAATTTATCAAAATAGTAAATATATAAAAATAATATCATTTAAATTACGAAACATAAAAATCTCTAAATCTCGACTTGCAACGATTAGGACTTGAACGTTCTGTTAAATCCACGCGTCTTCAAACCGGTAAGCTTACAAAAAGCTTTTACTTAATGCGATTGACCTTTTACATCATATATACATTAAAAAAACTACATGTACTAGATCAACTTTATAAAATAATTGGTGCTTACTACAATTCTCTTTGTTAACAATAAGCTACTATAATCATAGGATATTTTATACATGATGATGCTTTTCATTTACTGTTATTTTAATATTCAATTTTTGTATATATACAACGTATATTTTAACAAAGAATAACAAAGTGTTAATATTTTTGTTAGGGAGGTGAACAAGAAAATCAAGTGATGTACAATCACAATAATTCAAATACAAATTATGGAAATTATTATCAAGGACAGGCATATGGAAATGGACATACTCCTCAAGGCTATGCGCCCAATTCCACACCTCAAGGTTATACGCCTCAAAATTTTTCTGGGGGCCAACCACCATCTACTTTTGCTGGGCCGCCTCCTCAAAACTATCCTCCAAACCCTCAACAGTCACCCCAGGGCTATCAAGGGAATATTGGACATAATCAAAATTATCAGGTTGGCGCTACAGTATTTTTTATGTTTATTTCCTTGTTCTTGAATAACTTTAATATCTGTGTCTAAAGTATGTGATTGGTAAAAATATTAAATATTTATCTAGCTCCACTTAGCTTGTTTCAGTGATAAGTAATAATATTGATCAAAATGTGATATTAATATTTTATATACTTTTGTAAGGGGGTAACAGGCCAGTCGCCTCAAGGCTACCAAGTTAATTCAACAACCTCTCCTCAAGCATGTCAGCCCAATATGGTGCAATCTCCAAGAACTTATCAAGCGGCACAGTCACCAAACTACCCTACAAATTCTGGTCTATCACCTCCAGGCTATCGACAAGTTCAACCTCAGTCTCCTCCAGTTCAATCTGTACATGCTGCAATGCAGTATCATCATTCTCAGCAGGTTACCATAAAAGATTTATTTATGATATTTTAATAATTCATAAGGAAAACATACTTATTATTTTTATTTATATAGTATATGATTTAATTCTGGCAATGACTAAGAACGCAGTAACCATATCTATTAAAAAACATTTGTTTAATTAAGTTAAAAAATATTTTATAGTTAATATATAAATGTGAGTTGCATGATTAAATCTTATCAATGTGTTGAATAGATGCAACAAGCACATCAAGTACAGCAATACCAACAACAGCATCAGCATCCACCACCACCACAGCCACAAATGCACCAACCTACACCACAGACAATTCAACATCAGCAGCCACAACATCAACAGTCCCAACACCAGCAGCCTCAACACCAGCAGCCTCAACACCAGCAGCCTCAACACCAGCAGCCCCAACACCAGCAACAACAACATCAACAGCCACAACACCAGCAACCCCAACATCAGCAACCACCTCCACAAGCTATCCAACATCAGCAGCCGCAACAACAAAGTCAGCAGCAGCAACAGGCGCAACAAATACAAAATATTAAACCTGAGCAATCTTCTAATAGTAGTGCAAACACAAATTCAGGAATACCACACCAGTCTCCAGAGGTATAGTATTGTTAGCAGAACACAAACTTACAATATAGTTTATTCAACAATATTAAATAGCAATAATTATAATTAATAATAATATTAATAACTTGTGGTTAGAGATTTATAAATTACACAATCTGCATCACAAGTGATAAGCTTGACTACTTTACCTACTGCTTCGAGCACTAATGGAGTCATACTTGAAAAAGCTAGCTGATAGCTTTGCATAATATAATCATTGTTATATTTTAATATATAATTATTTATGACTAAATAGAAATATAATAGTGAATGTGGACAGTATATTTCACATAGTTCATATGTATGTATGTATATATGTTTGTTCAACTAGCATTGGAATAGATAGTGCACTTTTTAATGAAATACATAATTATTATAATGTGTTACTTATTCTGTTTTCATCATATTTAAGCATATTGAAAATGGAACCACACCATCTTGTATTCGCCAAGGCTGTACAAATCCTGCTATATCTAACAGTGAATGGGAAGATGAATATTGTTCAAATGAATGTGTTGTCAGCCATTGCAGGTAACCATCTTCTTTTACTTGTCTTTTATTATCTTTCCCCATGTCTTAGTAGTAATTTATGTTGATCATACTTACATGTATATTCCCAATTTAAATGTTTTTATCTTATACATTTCTTCTATTTCTCAGGGATGTCTTCAGCTCATGGGTTGCTTCAAACACTAATAATCAAATTCAAAATTTTTCGGCAGTCAAGTAAAAAAGCCAGAAAACATATCAAGGTTGAAAATAAGCTGTGAATAATAATTAAAAATTATTAATATGATGTTTTGCCTTGTTAAATTACAGTTATTTATTAACTTGTTATAAATATGTGCCACAGCCAAAATGGTTTTCTCATGTTAGAAAATTAAGATATATTTTCAACATGTAGCAAAAATTTAATTTTTAAAATTTGGAGTGCCTTGACAAAAACTTTTTTGAATGTCTAATGCTGTATAATTTCACTTATTTGTTTGAGATGAAATCTTTGTCATTAAAAATATGGCTATATTATTCTTGCATACTTTAATGGATGCTTAAGTTTATTTATTCAACCACTTTTAGTTGTATACTGGTAACATATACTGAAGTATGTAAATTGTCAAGATTAATTTGTATACATATTAAAAGTTTTAT
The DNA here is from genome assembly GCA_032432895.1 of Dryadula phaetusa. Lineage (NCBI taxonomy): Eukaryota > Metazoa > Arthropoda > Insecta > Lepidoptera > Nymphalidae > Dryadula > Dryadula phaetusa. The sequence goes on from JAOYRS010000027.1 coordinate 1,999,160, forward strand.
TGAATGTATTATAATCTCAATACCTGCATGAGCTATTGAGCCTCCAATTCAGCTTCATTATTACATACCTGCAATTGATTAATTCAATGTAAAAATATAATATTTAATCATATTGCTTTATGGAAGCAATAATTATGTTTGTATGTATTATAATAGAAATTAAAATAAGTATCAGAAAAATAATGATAAAATAATTATGTGCATTCATTAGTTAATATTTAACTATGTTTCGCCTTAAATATTTTTGGAAACATTAGTTTTTTAATTAGTTGTTAAAAAATGAAATAATGTGTCAGATGTTCTGCAATTTGATCTAAAATCCTTTTAAATAATTTGTATGTTTGTAGTGAAACATCACAAATAATGTTAGGTAACACAAAAAAAATATTGCCTAATAAATGAATAATTTAATCCTATGTTAAACAATGTATTCTTGATAGCAATATCGATTATTCCTCTAGAAGTTGTGCTTAGCATAGGATATAGCTGGACCAAAATTTCCTTTGTATTCAAAACAATGATACTAGTTTAAAATATGTATTACTTATTTTAATGTATATTCCTTAAGTTACGAGTGTAAATAATTCCTTGCAATAATAGACATAATGATTGTAGTGTAAGGAGAAATATCTCGATTCAATTTTATGTAATTTATAGTTAATCCCTTAGACTACTCCTTAAAGCAAAGTATCCTTATGTATTGTAAAATAATTGTGTATAAACTGTAACTAGAACAATTATTTCATTAAATTTCTTAAGTATTAATACTTTTTTTTTATTTAAATATGTGAATAAAATATTGAACAAACCAAAGCAGCTCACAAACAGTTATTATAATATCCTCCACTGATACCAAAGCCAACATTTCTGTCTTTAATATTTTCAAAAGGACATGTTGTAGATGTTCCAGATAGAAGTATTTTTGAGATGTCATCTGCATAATAATGAAAAAAAATGAGACGAAATTTTGAAGGATCTGAGAAATCCATTTTAATGATGCATACCCACTCATGTTGGCGCTTGGTTTCCAATCTGTTTGTAATTACTAAAGACTATCACCAAGTTATGTTTCAATTGTGTCTCCACCAATTCAAAATGAAACGCCAACAAATAAAACAAACATGACGGAACGGCGATGAACTGACGACAAAAAAGAGGTCATTGTGATTAGAAATCCCGCATTCTTGATATTTTTCTTTAATGTCGAATTAAATATAGTTAGAAACTATAGTTTTTCTTTAAAACTCAGATTTTATACAAATTTTCTTATATTATGAATTATTAATTCCTATCAAATAAAAATAATCAAGTTCGAGTTATCAGTCATTAATAAACTTTGCTATTAAAGGTTTTAGTTTAGTTTGCCCTTATTTGTAAGATCAGTTTCTTGATATTTTTAATTTAGTGTTTTTATGTAACTAATTGTAATCAAATCCCAACTTAGATCTTATTACTATGGCTAACCTCTGATGATAACTTTTCAATAAACACTCTTAACAAACAAATAGCATTTGTAATCTCATCTCCGGGCCTGCTTATATTAAAAATGCTCTCTCAGCTTCTAGGCTAGTAGGCTGAATCATCAGGATACCTTCAAAGACAAGCGTAGGTAGTCAGGTACTCCACTGTTACCAATGCCAACATTTCTGTCTTCAATATTTTCAAAATGACATGTTGTAGATGTTCCAGATATGTAGAAGTATTTTTGAGACGTCATCTGCATATAATGAATAGCCTTGAAATATGGCTAATTGTGTTTCATTAGGATAGCGTATGACTATCCTTCCGCCACTCAACACGCAATGTCTCGTTTTCGGAGTTGTTTACGTAATTTTGTTTACATTAGAATTACACTACACTACACACTACCCATTTTTATTCAATTAAGGGTCGTGGGACACCCTCGACAGCCTGCTCGGAGAAGCGCGCAGGAGCAACCTCCGTGCGTCTACTCGGGCCAGGTGAGCAATCAGCTACGCGAAGTTCACCTCTCTCTGGCCTATTAGGGCGTAAGGCGGCTTTCGTATGTCGGCTGTATGCTGTCCAGCGACCTGGTCTCCTGCAATGGCAAGTTGATGGAGGCCTCCCTTACCCGTTTCGCCGCTTCCTTCTCGAGCACCATTACTACACAAAAGGAACTGGCCAAATCACCATGGCCTTCACAGACGGGATGGAGGGCAGATCTCCCATAACACCACGCAAGCGCTACATTGATCGTTACCTAAATACATTAACCTTGCCTAAATACATAACCTTACCTAGAGTTTCACACTACATCATGAAATGAGCCTACGGGGAAAACCATGTTAAGAAAATGGAAACGGAAAGGTTAATTACCTTTGAATACCTTATAATAATAAAATTACCTTTGAATACCTTGAAATTATAATTAAAATTTTATAAACTAAGTACATGATTCATAATTATTGTCTGAACTATTTCTGATAAAACATAAAACTAGCTAAAGTAAAATAAACATAAAAAATGCATATATTGTGTATATGAATAATATAACAAATATAAATGTATATGTACTATTGTATGTACAATACATACATCACTTGAATCAATTGTTTTTGCTTATGTTAACTTAATAAGGACATAATGAGCCAATATTATAAATTAAGTAAGTATTTTGTTACCTTGCCTACAACTTTATGGACTGTTGATATTTTTTATATTATTCTAAAAACATTTAAATAATAATTCTTCTTACTATTTGTGACATTTTAAGTAATTTTACCGCAGAAAAGTTTTTGCGTAAAAAAGATAAAAGAGAGACCTTCTTTCTCTCTTGTAACAGTAAATTCATCATTCATTCGACTTCATAGTTTATCTTTTCTCTTCAATGGCTTTGGCTGAAATTAAAAATGAAGTACCACTGTCTACTCTCAAATCCATGTTTGTGTGCTCCTTGTTTTACTATAATAAACCTTGTGATAACTATGAACACCAAAGAACGTGATAATTTCCTTTTGATATTAATGTAAAAATTCTTATGTATTTTCATCTTACTTATTCACAGAAATAATTTACATTCAATAAAAGAAAGGTATTGGATTTATGCCCTATTGTTACAAATAAGGATGTTGGTGTATTATTTTAATAGGCTGGGCTTATTCTCTAAAGTGTAAAGGCAAACAGAGTTTTAAGCTTCTTGAGAACTAATAGTAAATATCGGGATGTACCTATATAGTGTATATAACCTGTGTAATCAATGAATGCATTGTTTCATTTACTTATTTTTGTATATTTGGTTTTGCATATCCTTATACACAAAAACGTGTAAATAATATCCTAAGATATCAATTACCTATAATTAAATAACTAAAGAGTAAAGAATAATAACAAGAAACAAATAATTATATAAATACACAACAAAATAAAAAATAGAAAGACATTACGACATTTCATTATTACTAATTTATTACATTTTTTACATTTAAGATCTAACGACGTACAAATGTACTAAAAATGTGACACAAAAAAGGACCGATTGAATAACTATTTTTTATATTAAATATTGTTAATATCACAAAATCAAGCCATTACGTAAAAAAAAATAGCTAATAAAAAATGAGGTATAAAAATGAGAGATATTTACCGTCACATATAAAAACGGTTAAATTTTTAATTTTGATAAAAAAAATATTTAACGCTGCCACCATACAAATTGTTAATTATAAATATAAGATAACAAAATTTTAATAAACAACAAATACATAACAAAATTTTATTATTTTTAAGTAAATTCTATGTACAACAAAACTTGAACTTCTTAAAATTACACATATTTTGTTCAATTAATAATTAAATGTTGGCAATGGTTATATTTAACGGTGTCATTATAGACATTACACGTATTGCTTTATTAACTGGCAATTCTTAGCATGTTAAATCAAGAATACAAATTATAGATTGTAGACGTCTGATTTTGATGACAAGATTATTAATACCAAAGTACATAATGTGTATTAGTGAATGAAATGAAAAATAAATAGGAGTCGATAATTTAATTTATAGTATTAGTTACTTTTTTAGTTCGTTCATTATTACATTTGTATTATATACATTGATAATCAAAGTGATCAGGAAAACAGAAAATGATGGATGGCAATGATATAGCCTCTGAGTCTAGCAGAAAAGGCTTCATATCACAGGGGTGGACCAGAATTTCTCAAGTAATATATCTGATATTCTTATTATTTGTGTAACATTACAGTTTTTATTGCAGGCTGAGACCTCTGTTTAACATGTTGACATTTTATAAATATTAGGGTTACTTTTATTAAAAGCTTAATTTTTTCCTTAGGTCACTTAAATAAAATGTACCAAGAACTTTATTAAAATATAAGTTGTTATGGTATGGTAATAAATATGAAACTATATATTTTATGATAAGCTTTAGCTCTAATAAATATTCTTGATCAATAATGTAGTAATTTGCTCCATTTTTTACAGATATATCAAGGTCTGTTAGATAAATGGACCCCACATACAAAAAGCAGATGGGTAGGCTCTGCATTATTATTAGCCGCATTTGTTCTTCGAATATTTTTAAAACAAGTAAGTATAACAACAATAAGTATTTACTGTCGATATTTTCTCAAAAAATAATATATTTACAAAATTTAACATCACTTTTAAAATTTATTTTAATTGTAGTAAAAGTTACAATAACACAACACATACTATAATATAAAAAACTATTATTATTGAATATTTATATAGAATGAATATATAACTGATTATCTATAAATTAAAATATTGAACATAGGATCTGGTTAACTATATAAGAATACAACAGAAATTATACATAGCCATTATAATCATAATGCCTAATAATTTTAAAATTGTAATAGCTTGGCAGATATATCTAATTTTCTATATATTTAAATTAAACAATTTGTTCATACTTTTCAGGGATGGTATATAGTCACATATGCCTTAGGAATTTACCATTTAAATCTCTTTATTGCATTCCTTACACCAAAAATTGATCCTGCTATGGATTTTGACGGTAAATACAGTTTTTCATATGTACATATACATACATACATACATACATATATATATATATATATATATATATATATATATATATATATATTGCACAAGTTTAACAGTCAATGTCTTATTATTGAAAATATTCCATTTAAATTATTACTAGTACTATAGATTTTCTTAGTGATTTTTTATAGTCATTGTCAAATTCAATTTTCATTAGAAGAGTTTATGCTCTGTATAGTGAATTTTAAACTTGCATTTGCTATTTTATGAAAATTATTCTATATAAATGAAATTGAAGCATTTATATTTTTTATTATTTTTATTTCTGTCTGTTTCTTGGGCTTCTTATATCAGTTTATTTTTGGTTTTGACTACTACTACTGGTACTTTCATTGTTGTTAAGTCATTTAAGAAGGACTAACTTAGGCTGAGGCCGCCGGTCGTGGCACTGTAGGAGAGCGCCACGACCAGCGGCGACGGCGTAGCGCGTTCGTTTGTGGGTTCGAACCTCACTTGGGGGTGTGATTATAATTAAATTACTTTCACTTCCTCGCACTGGTAAGAAAGAATGCGGTGTCGAGTTCCACCACTCAAAACGCAAAATATCGATTTCTGGTGAAAAAAGGAGAGGGGGACATTTAAACAACAGTTTACAACTTACTATCCTGCCTCGGCGGATAAAAGTGACGCTATTTTTTTTCTTCTTGTGTAAACACATTTTCTCTCTTAATCATCCATAATTACCCAATATAAAGAGATATAGTGATGATAACCTTTATAACATTTAAAAAATATATCTTCAATATTAGGCTAATGACTGGCTGTTCTTACTTAGTTTCATACTTTGGTATTTATAATTGATCACAATTTTTTGTGTATTTTTATTTTATTTTTGTTTTTCATAACTAGTACTTCACTAGTTCACTTCACTATCAATATAATATATACAATATCATACAATACTATATAGTTTATAAATGTAACTATTATATTAAATATATTTATAATAAAATTATTAAAAGCAACTATTTAAACTACCTTAATTTTTAGGAGATGATGATAATGGTCCTGCACTTCCTACAAGATCTACAGAGGAATTCCGACCATTTATTCGAAGATTACCGGAATTTAAGTTCTGGCTCTCAGTTACTAAGAGCACAATAATAGCCTTTTTCTGCACTTTTATTGATGCTTTCAATATTCCAGTATTCTGGCCAATATTAGTAATGTACTTCATTACTCTGTTTTGTATAACTATGAAGCGACAAATAAAGGTATGTATACCTTTACACACTTTATAAATTTTCCTACTAAAATATACAAAAAATACATAGATATTTATTTAAGAGTATTTTAGGATAAATGAAGAGAAGGCAATTATTACTAAAATATTTTTTGATTGTCTCTATGTTAGTTTTATACATATGGTTTTACTCAATAGGGTTAACTTATTGTTTTGTCCTGAGATGCTTCATGCCAATCATATTAAGATTTTTTTAAAACCATAGATATTTTATAGTTTCTGCATTTTAAATAGGGCAGCTAAAAACTTTTTAAAAAATTATATATTAAGTTGAAGACTTCATATACATTATGGGAAACCATACCAAGCCAGTAAATAATAAATATTTATCCAATTATAATGGCTACAGCAATCCATATTGGGTTATAAGATTTTTCATATTAAATTTAGATATTTTTTTGTTGCTATTAAACACTAACAATAAGTTTAAAATAATTTAATTAAATAAAGCAAATCTATTAATTCAGGCATGTACAAAAATTTTATGTTAATTTCAATATAATGTGTTTATAAAATATTTTGATACATTCCATAATCCTAAGTGTGGAATGTCATTTTAAAAATAGCAAAACATTATTTAATTATCAATATAATACAACATATTTAAACATGATCCCTCCAAACAAATTTTACTAAGTATAGGTATCTATTTATTTTATTTATACATTCTTCTCCTAATGAAAATACACTTTATAAATGCAATTGTTATCTGCTAATCAAAGCATGAATAGGACCATCTTGACAGTATTTACTACTCTGGTTTGTCTTGACTATTATGCTGAACTTAATAAAGTGTGAAGCTGCCCGAACACTAACCAACTTTTTGAACGGAAACATACAAATCTATTATTATTTTATTAGTTACTTTCTTAAATGTATGTCCTTTTTTACTATAAATTTTATACCATTTATAATAAATTTATTTATATTTACTATTTTTAAAGTGTTATTCCACACTAAGGATTAGAAAACATTTTTGAAAAAACGTATAAAAATTTGAACGCAGCGGGATTCGAACCCGCGCCTCTTGGATACCGTCCAAGCGCTCTGACCGCTAAGCCATGCGTTCTACTACCAGCTGCGTCGAAATTCTTATACGTTTTTTGTTACAACTTATTTATGTTGTTAGCAACTCTGTAGAGAGATTTTTACAAATTTCTACTACTTAAAGATTATTAAGAAATAATCGTTTAACAAGAGAGATTGCTATTTTATTTTAATATTTACTATTTTTAAAGTGTTATTCCACACTAAGGATTAGAAAACATTTTTACGGTATCCAAGAGGCGCGGGTTCGAATCCCGCTGCGTTCAAATTTTTATACCTTTTTTCAAAAATGTTTAATAAATTTATTTATTATCACTTAATTAATTATGCTAAGTACATATATAGTTACTTTTTTATTTAATTAAATTGTCTTAATTAAATATATTTTTTATTAAATATTAAAAATAGTCAATCTGGAGATAGTCATGTCACAATGTAAATACATAACTGTAACACTTTATAACCTGAATTTAGTAGAAGAAGAATAAATTGTGCAATGGAATGGTATTAATATGTTTGTTTATTGTGTTATATTTTGATTAAATAAATATTTTCGAGAATAACAGCATAGGTACAAATAGTTTGTATGTGTTGCGTTTATTTATTTATATATGACAATGTAGTAAATATATATCACTAGGTACATCTTTATTTTGCTTAAGTGTAGCATCATAGATAAAGATAACTTAGTATCAATAGGCACATCGTTTTCACGTTTCTCCCAAAATAAAGATGTACCTAGTGATATATATTTACTACATTCCCATATATAAATAAATAAACGCAACACAACTAAAGTTACTAATAGTAAATAAATAGACTAATTGATTTCAATAAAATATATATTGAATTATATAAACTTTATTAATACACATTTTTTTACAGCACATGATAAAATACAGATATTTGCCGTTTACTCACAGCAAGCCTAAATACCGAACTGTGGATCCAGCAGTGTCTGTGAACTGACGATGGACTGTCAATCTACTTATGCAAATTCCCAAAACAGTGTGCGAAGTCAAATTAGTTTAAAAACTGTTGTACGCAAACGTTTTTAGAAATACAAAATTTATTATAACGTTTTTTATTTTTTATTTATTGTATTATACATAGAATTTAAGGCTTACACTGGTTGAGATTCTTTCAATTTGTATTAAACCTGATGGACAGATTGTTTTATGTTACGTATTATATTTATATTAAATAAATTAAAATATTTATTACCTGTAACAATAGATACATTTAATATTACTTAACTAAGTTAAATATTGTTAAGTTATAGTAACAAAACTAAATAAATATTAAAATATAATGTTGTCACTAAATAAGTGCATCTATCTACATATTAAATAATAACAATCTTGACGTTTACATTGTTTTGAAATTAAGTAAATATTTGTTACATTTAATCTTTTCAATAATACTTTAGATTATCTCATGCTGTAAAAAGTACACCAAAGATCATAGAAATCACTATTGTTTATATTATTCAGTTATTTTAATTAAATTAGTATTTCCTTATTTAATGCATTGTCACTTATCTGCAAACTATAGCATTTTAAAATATGAATATTTTTGAAATTATATTAGCAGAGTATATTGATTGCTAAAACTGCAATTTTATCTTTTCTAAATACAATTATTTTTAAATGTATAAAATTTTTATCTGTCGTTTCAATCGAAAAATGGGTTTTTGTTTTCGTTAGTTTTAACTTAATTAGTATTATAAAAAATTATAATCATTACTAAGTTCCTGACATTTTCAAATTGTAATTAATAGAAACTTTAAATGAAAACATTACATAATTACATAAAGTAATAAATTTTTGCAAGAATATTTATGGTTTTTACTTATTACATATATTAAATATGGTATGGATAAATTATTTTGTATAATATCAGTACCTGTAAAAATTTAAATAAATTAGTTGGAAAAGTAAATAGTTTTTATTAAAAAAATCAAACGTAATTTATACACCTTAAAATATTATTGTGAATGATTGAATCATTAAAAGTATTCGAAATAGAATGGAGCATTTATTTATGTTAAAGTTGTCACCGGTGTAGCATACTGTGGTTACTTAAATAAAAGAAGATATTATAGCAATCTGTTTAATTAAAAATAGTCGTTGGTGTTTCAAAGCGCTAGTGGAAAGTTAAGCAAAAAACTGTTTAGGTTGGTTGACAAATGACAATTTTAAACTTAGAATTTATTCTTATAAACCTCTATAATCTCTCTCACTGAGTAATTTCTATATATTTTTGTACCACTTGACATTGATGAAGCTATTTGTGCTCAGCCTGCAATTACGAAACTATATTCAAAACAACTGAACTAAACTACGCGTGACAGAATTTGATAATTGTAGTTTCAAATAATGCTTTCAGATATATTTTTGTATTCATTCTTCAGTTTGTCTATATTAGAAGTATTGAATGAGGAAGGTAAAATAATTATTATAAGCTTATTTCTTAAAAAGAGGTATCGGAATGTATATTTAAGCTTTTATTATTATACTAGATTATATTATTATACTAGATTATAGTATTATACTAGATTATAGAACGGACGCTCAACATCCGGACTGTGAATAGTTCGCAAGTTGTCTAACAAAAATAATTTACAGATACACACACATGCTAGATAGCAATAAATGCTATTTCCTAAGTTTAGTATTGCTAATATTTTTATAGTATTGCTAATATTTTTATTGATAAATCGAATACCAAGACTTTATTGGTATAATTAATTAGGAATCGAAACTTAGTAAAATTTCTTTGATTCTTAAATCCATTTGTCAATTCATACTGCAGTTAAATTATTGCAGTCTAAATATTTCTAGGCATTTATATATTCGTGATTATTTAGCATTTATACATTTGTTAACATTATGAAACAGATAAAATAGTAAAAACACATTATTTGCATCAATTGTGGCAGCGTAGTCATCAAACAATTAAATGAAGTTTTGTTTATTTATTTCCAAGATGTATCACGTTTTTTTTAAAAAAACAAAAAAACATGCACTTGTTGCATACTTCGTAAAAAAATGTAATTTGCACAGCCATGTGTGTAAATGTGGTGTACTACTGCTAACGGAATATTGTTTTTAGCCTTGTAATCTAATACATTTTGTCCTATTTATGTTGAATTTTGATATTATTGTATTTTTAACAATTCTAGTTGTTATTTTATAGGTACATAGAGACTGTGGTATCCAAATATTAAAAGATCAAAAAAATAATACATTATCATTGTAACGAAATATTTCTTTAATTTAAATTACATATACATTTTTAATTTATTGAACATAGCCTTAGATATTTTTAAAATTTTATGATTCGTTTCTGCAATTTAAATGTTTAAAGACAAAAACGTGCCATAATACAGTTTATGTTAAAAATACAATATTCACATACATATACGCCTTCAATGGCCATGGCCTAATGACCTATTTATATCTTGTCAGTGGATTTGAATGTTTATTCGATTAATAATCGAATATATAAAATTTTAATTTACTATGTAAAATAATCTGGTAGTAAAATTTTAAATTATTATAAATCTTACAAGTAAAATATTGTTCGTTTGTTCAATAATATACGAATAAAATAAAAATATGCAGTAAAAGTTAATATATTTGTACTATATCAAGTTACAGTTTAACAGAACCTATAGCGAATTATATTTAACCGCGACATAGTACAAAGCAATTATTACCCAAGGGTTAAAAATAGTCGCTAACGTTAAAAATAATACCTATCGTTTGGATGACGTGTAATAAAACGCAGAATCACATAGTAGAATATGATTTCAGATTTTTATAAGAAATCCAAAGCCGACTTATATAATATACTCATAAATTCTATAAGCTAAACTTTGAAATCTAAGTGCTTCATTTTTATAAAACTTAAATACCATATCAGTTTATGAATAATTAAAAGTTATTTAAATTATTCATTTTATAAAAACAAACTGTGGATGTGAAAATCGTGTTTTGTAATGACAATTCTGAAATTCTTTAAAATAAACTCAACGACGTTGAACATTTTTTATTATTTTTACTTAGATGTTTTTATACATTGCAACTTTAAAAGTAGAATTTGTTTCATTTGGGAGTTAAAATTCTGGCAACTTATGTTAATATCGCCAGTGTTACTATTTAAATGATATGTTCAAAAGTAATAAAACGCGCTCGATATCCCTGTTTATTTTATTGACCACTCGCCAGATGTTTGCGCATTGTTTTCCAGTGCGCAGTAGTTTCTCTGTCGTGAAATCGGGATTCTGTTTTAGTATTATATCTATTCTGCCATTTTGAAAATAGTGGCGTGTATGGATTAGACCTAGTGTTTTTTATGTGACAAATATGTCCGGGAGCAATGATAAAGTGTCGACTACGCAGCGTATGATCCAAAGTGTCGCATTCCCTCCTAGCCACAAACTTACTGTGTCTGAAGTATTCGATGAAAAAACTGGAAAACCACTACCAGATGTACTGAAGCAACACTTTATTTTAGAGGGTCGAATTGAAGAAAATGCAGCTTTACGAATCATCCAAGATGGTGCCACCTTATTACGATCTGAAAAAACTATGATCGAGATTGATTCACCGGTGACTGTGTGCGGAGACGTCCATGGCCAGTTTTACGATTTGATGAAATTGTTTGAAGTGGGAGGCTCTCCTTCATGCACCAAGTATTTATTCTTAGGTGATTATGTCGACCGAGGTTATTTTAGTATAGAATGTGTTCTCTACCTCTGGGCATTGAAATTGTGCTATCCGAAGACATTATTTCTATTACGCGGTAATCATGAATGCCGACATTTGACAGAATATTTTACTTTCAAACAAGAATGCAAAATTAAGTATTCTGAAAAAGTATATGATGCATGTATGGAAGCTTTTGATTGCTTACCTCTTGCTGCTCTAATGAACCAGCAGTTCCTATGTGTGCATGGAGGTCTTTCTCCGGAGATTAACAGTTTAGATGATATTCGTAAACTAGATAGATTCAAAGAACCACCTGCATTTGGGGCCATGTGTGACCTTCTATGGTCTGATCCTCTTGAAGATTTTGGAAATGAAAAAAATGCAGAGCATTTTTCGCACAACTCTGTTAGAGGTTGTTCATATTTTTACAGCTATGCTGCTTGTTGTGACTTTCTACAGAGAAATAATTTATTGTCAATCATCCGTGCCCATGAAGCTCAAGATGCTGGTTATCGAATGTATCGTAAGAGCCAAACTACTGGGTTCCCAAGTCTTATTACTATCTTCTCTGCTCCCAATTACTTGGATGTGTACAACAATAAAGCTGCTGTCTTAAAATATGAGAACAATGTCATGAATATACGACAGTTCAACTGTTCTCCGCATCCATATTGGCTCCCAAACTTTATGGATGTTTTTACTTGGTCTCTGCCATTTGTAGGGGAAAAGGTGACAGAAATGCTTGTCAATGTCCTAAATATTTGCTCTGATGATGAACTTATGTCAGAAGGAGATGATGCATTGGAGGAAGCTAATCTCAGAAAAGAAGTGATTCGTAATAAAATCCGTGCCATTGGAAAAATGGCACATGTCTTTTCAGTACTTCGTGAGGAAAGTGAATCAGTTTTACAGCTTAAGGGGCTTACTCCTACTGGTGCTTTACCATTGGGTGCACTATCGGGTGGTAAAACCTCTCTCAAAAATGCTCTGCAAGGTTTCTCACCTAACCACAAGATTACCTCCTTTGCTGAAGCAAAAGGCTTAGATGCTATTAATGAACGGATGCCACCACGTAGAGATGGGCAGCGTACTCCAGATGCACAAGATAAAAAGCCTCATGTTAACAGTAATGCACACTCGTGAAGTGCTCGCTTCTATTTCTCTTCAATCCTTACTATATGGCCCACGATTATAGTGATAGTGAAATATGTGTGACGGAGACTCAGCTTTTTGGAATGATATTTCACATTCATGATAACAAGGTGGATTTGAAGGGAATTGGCATTATAGATACTAAATATTTTTAAATTTGGATTTAACTTTTTTTCAATAGTTGAAATTAAAATTTCTCTTTAAGATATTACCTCTCGATATTTAAAATAATTATCAGATCTGCAGGCAACAAATTTATTTAGTCAATTAAATATTAAGGTATGCACATTTATTTATAATGCGCTGCACTGTTTAATTTTGGTAATGTAATTTTAAATTTTTCATATGAAAAGACATGATATTGTAATGTAAATTTATTCAGATTATCTACTTATACTCTACATTGTTATCTACATTAGTGAAAATTAGACATGTCTATAATTTTCAAAGCATAATTAGCTGTGATATTAAGCGTCGATCAATGTATTATTTAATAGCGATCTGCTAGTGAAGTACAGGCATGTTCATTGGCTAATCATGCATTGAAATATGTAAAGTATATGGTGAAGTTCTCAGCTTGGGCGTGTCTTTATATTCTATTAAGTAATAAAATTAATTATGTACTATAGTGTGCAGCACATGTGTGTTGTTGCCATACGTGTGTGCTGTGTAAATATGCCTTGTGCGTACACACACGTTATTGCAGCTTTAACACTTGAGATGAATATTACTCTCTTCAATATCTTTGCTACAAGTTGTACTTAATTGTATTTTATTGTACAAAATATATTAAATTACTATCTATAAACTATACTTAACTAATTTATATTTGGGTGTATGCTGGCCCTAGTTGCCTGCATGCAACTAAACTTGTATGCTGGAACATCACATTAATAAATTTTCTTAGTCATAATGTTTCGGTATATAAGAAGTAGTGGCTAGTCTAATTGCAGATTTTCTTACAGCTTCTATTCCAAACTTCACTTATATTATTAATAAGGTTAATAACCTATGCACTGTTGGAAAATCTCTTTTGGTCTGCCAAATAATTATTATAATCAATGCAATAAGTTCATATTGTGAATACTGAAGTGGCTTACATCATTTTCAAAGTCAGTTCTAAGTATTTTATCTCAATTCAGTGTGTAGTCCTTCATATGTTCTGTACTTTTAAATAAATTTTACCTATGTAAAAACTAACAATATATTTAATTTTATTTTGTACTAATCATGGGAAGTGTTGTTTTATCCTTATAAAATATATTAACATTGAGCTCTATTTATTATAGTTTTAATAAGTCATGCCTAGATTATCCTTAGTGATGTATAAGTAGATTTCAAATGCACAATTATGCATGTAGTCTTTACCATAATGTTAAAGTAGTTATCACAATTTGTGTGAATATAGATATCATGATTTTTGTTGGATACAAAAATAAACTTTAGTCCTTAAATTGTTAAAAATAATACTTTATTAATTTAGGGTATTTGTAAACTGACCAATAATATATAAAAATGACATTAGTGTGAATCCTAAAAATATGGGAAAATTAACGATGACAAAATATTTAATGACCGTCACGCGTAACTTTTTATGAACATGAAACTGTACGGCCTTTTCATGTTCACATTTAGGTCAGCTGATATTTATAACAACATTTAATATTTTTTGGGGTAGATAAGCAATATGCTTGTATTAAAATCGAGCCTAAACAGGGCGTGTCCACCAATTAAGTTGTCGATATTGAACTCGCATTTCCCGTTTAACAGTCCAGTCGGTATTAAGTTGGTTAGCAATAAACTATCTCATAATATAGCAAGATGTCATGATTACATAAGTAAACTGAAAAATATGATTTCTTAATTAGACATAGGTGGATTTATTATTACATTAAAAAGTAAAAGATGCTTACGAAAATTATTAAAAGCAAATTGTAAATCAGCTAAAATACAAAAAAAAACATCTTTCTAAAATAAACTCTGAAAATTATTTTTTTTATAAGTAAATTTTTAGTACTATCTCAAAGCTAAATATTTGTGTAAGTAGTTTGTCGTTTTTGTATGTTTATCTACGTAAAAGTAAGCTGATCAAACAATAATTAAAGGTGTTGTTTATTTTATGAGGCAGCGGTGACTTTTGATCCGAAGCTGGGTCACGAAGAACTGAACTTATTAATTAAATCTCAAAGCAAATTTGTTCTACTGAAGTGAATATGCTATCAATTGTTAAAAAAATATTCATCGCAGTAGAGGAATATTAGGATTTAAATTAATTGTTTTAATCGTCTTAATACGTATACGACATAAATATAACCAGTGTAAAAGTTTTGCAGTGTTCAAAGTATTGCAGTGACCACTGGAAAATGCAATAAAATCTCTTAAAGAGATATTAATAAAAAACTTCTTTCTTAATCTCATTCTGATTGATCATGTAAGGTTGTACAATCTTTTTTCGTTATATAAGGTACCATATATAAATGATGAAGTGATATCTCGTTAAGTGACAACCAAAGTTACAAGAAGTTATCTTCATAATACAGAAACGAGCAGTAGCGAGTGACGACAAACTAAACTGATGTAACTTACTGATCGCTTAAGTTGTACATTTGAGTCCCGTATGCGGCAACAGCCACTGATTATTTTTTGAATTCTTATTCCAATAATAAGGACAGCGAAATGTTTGAATCATGCGATTGAAATTATAATAATAAGTATTCAAAAATATAATACGAAAAGTGAAATGCATCTAATAGTACGTTCTCCACTTTCCGTTCGCAATATATTACGCTGCGGTATAAGTAGCGGAATCGAATGCAGTATTTTGAAACCAAATTAGGACATTTTATTTTAATATTCTTTAATATACAATAAAGTGTACCAAAATTGAAATTTTATACCTGGTGTAAGTTAAATATTATTTCATTTTACTAAATTTATATTTTAATTACATATATAGTAGATACATGAAATAACTTGGTGAAATTCTTGTCAATAAACGTCATGAGTACGTAAACATTAATAAACTATAAAGACTGTTGCATATGAATAACTGATATAATACATATTATAATAACAATGGCAATATGCAGATTTATAATTTATTTATTTTGAAATAAATGAGTAAAATAAATTAAATCTTTGTACTATTTAATCCAAAGTACAAAATTTGCTAGTTCTTTACGACGTTTACGTAATTTTAAACGGATTAATCGCGTATGTTCCGATATTCTAAAAAACTTTGAAGGACGAAGTGTATATTTTTTCGAAAATTTTCTTAACAATATTAGGAAGACACTTTATTATTATTATAATTTTCATACATAATTATAAAGATAACAAGGAACTAAGATATAACGTAAGGTCGTCGGTCATATATAAAGTCGTGGCGCAGTTTGACAGCGTCTGACTGTAAACGCCATCGGTTGTGGATTCGATCTCCACTTGGGGGGAGTGTTATATTTAAATTATTTTCACTTCCTCGCTCTCGCCACAACTCGAATTCGGTGGAAAGCGAAGTACAGACTGTGTTGACACTAGGTACTTTCTGTCTACCTGATATGCGGGATAAAAGTGTGAAACTAAAAAAAATATAAATATTATGACAACAAATTTTATGGAGGTTTTCAATAATTTGAAATAGAACAATAGGATTTTATATAATTATTCCATATACATTGTATTCTACAAAATACTTTATTTAAAAAAATAACAGGTATCAAAAAGTTTGACATTAGTACATATTGGTATTACAGTCTACATTATCTTATTATTTAGATATAGCTTTTTTGACACAAAACTAATGTCTAAATCTTTTAATTTAGGAACAGTATTTTCATTCAACTCTTTTGAACTAATTGTATAATTATATTTCAAACATTTTCTTCTATCCTTACAAATACATATATTATTTACACTGTGTTTGTTTGTAATAACTTTACTATCTTCCTTATTATATTGGTCATATATAGTGTTTACACTATTAATTCCTGATGTGAGCATCAAATTTGAACTAGGATAGACAAAAAAAGCAAACATTGTTAATCCTACTAAACATTGGACTGGTATGGCAGTAGCCCAATACTTTTGTGGATAGTAATGAATGCTTAGATAATGTAAGTAATAATCAGGTATAGTTGACCAAATACAATAAACTATTAAAATAATTTTACTAAACAAATACATAAAGAAACCATATAATGATCTAGAAGAAGTTGGGGCTGGAGTATGTTCTGGCATTATGAAAGAATATTAAAGGTTTTTACAATTAAAATAATATTTTTTAAAAAAGCATTAATCGAGACTCTCAACTTTTTGTAATCAACACCTTCAAAGGTACTGAAAAAGAAATTAAATATTTATTTTATATATAAATATTTTAGCTATCCATAAATATCATATCCCGCAAGGCAACATAGTGACTTACACATTTAAATTATTATCTTCAACATTTAGGTTTCTTTTAATACCACTACCTCTAAGTTCTTTGTCAACTTTGAGAATTTCTGAAACTAATATAGCTTGTTCTTTGTTTTCAAATGGGATTTTTATGTTCCTGAAAAAAAAATAGTATATAAAATATCGTATTTATAATATTATAAGAATTATAATATTTTAAAACTAACACACGCTTTTGCGATTGTTCCGACATGACTCTACGGTCAAAACATGTATTTAATTATAAATTAAATGTGCTTTTAAATAATATTTAATTATATTTTAAACTGCATGTAATATTTGACAATAATTTGAAAGCATTTCTAAGGAAAAAATCTATCATATAAAACCACAGATTAACAATAACACAGAATAACAATAATTTTCTATCAGCTCAGTGGCTGCCAGGCGCATTGTGTGAAAACATATTTTATGATCAAATTGCTAAAGCACAATTAATAAAAACATATTAAAATTAATGAATATTAACTATACCAGATTTCCAGGTTCTTATCAATCTATTATGCATGACCATAATATTAATAAGAGCAATCGTTAGGCGAAAAAGACGGATTTGTACGTTTTCTAATTTTTTTTTCTTGTTTTGTGTAAATATATTTTAATACATTAGATTTATTAATTTAGTATTAATACTAAATTTCAATATTGAAATTTATTTAAATGGATTTAATTAAATATTATTTTAAATGGTTTTAAATTTTAAAACGAGTTATTTAAATCTTTTTTAAAGAAACTTATCACTGTACTTTCACTGAATAAATTTGTTGCCTAGTAATAATACAATAGCTATTCCTCAGTACCTTAAAGCGTTTTAATTTCTTAAGAATCCTGACAGTTATTGATTTACAATTGACAATTCTTGTAAGTAATCAGTGTAGTTCTTGTAGTGTTTTTAAATTATTTAAATAAGGGTACGCTATTCACTTACTAAATTATATTAAACTGGAAGCTTAAACACTATTTAAGGTAATTTTATGCGCATTTCTATAAAGAAATATTATATTATTCTTAATATACAAGTTTAGTCGTCTTTTTTCTTATAGGTAGTCTGTCTTTTGATACGATAACATAAGAGTAGATAAAAGAAAGTACCGTTATATAAAATTAATATCATTACTCCTTTGCTATTATCTGAGACTGAGTAGTATCACTATTCCTTTGCTATAATCTGAGACTGAGTATTTGACTTTTATCAGATTTAATTTTAAAGTTTTGATTTTTAAGTTTCACCGTTGCACGATATTATAAAATTCCGGCTTGAAGCTAAGACACCGGGACAGCAGAACACTTATTTTATAAACTAAATTCTGTTTGAATCTGTGTTATAGAACTTTTATCTTTTTTATTCATATTTTTAACTTTTATATTACATAAAAATATCGAAATAGCCGCCATGATACGACGGTTTTGTTATTAGTGTTAGTAGTCTCCCTGAGTATGCATAATAATTATAATCTCTAATATATTTTACCGATTTTATTATATATTTTTTCTACTTTATAGCGATGTAATTGATTAATTTAAGATAATTTTTCTCCATTGAACAAATTACGGCTACGTTGTTCATAAGCAAATTTTATACTCCATTACATATTTTAACGTAACGTAATATTCTTAAAACATTTTTTATTAAAGTAAAACTACTTAAGACGATACGGTAAAAGAAAGGTAAGGTGATATGTGTTTTTGATCGCGATTTTTATTTGTTAAGTAATGTTTTTTCATATGATCTAATATATACATATATATATATACATATATATATATACATATATATATATATATATATATATATATATATATATATATATATATATATGTATATATGTATTTACTATTTTTAAAGTGTTATACCACACTTAGGATTAGAAAACATTTTTGAAAAAACGTATAAAAATTTTGAACGCAGCGGGATTCGAACCCGCGCCTCTTGGATACCGTCCAAGCGCTCTGACCGCTAAGCCATGCATTCTACTACCAGCTGTGTCAAAATTCTTATATGTTTTCTTACAACCTATTTATGTTGTTAGCATCTCTGTAGATATATGTGTCCACCTTTTCAAAACTATAAGAGTTAAATATTTTTTAAACTTGGGCTTTATTTTTTTATCAATGTATATTTACGTGGTGTTGTTATTAACCCTACTTAAGGGTATGTAATTTTTTACGCTATTGTCTATTTGGGTCATAACTTGGTCAAATTTGTTATAATTTCATAGTTATTGTAATTAAGTTGTACTTATTAACAGTAAAATCTTACAACATCCATTTGTAGATTTCCTGATTCATACTCATTAAGGACCCATATTTTATGTATCCTTATGATTTTTTCATTTAAGTTTAAAAACCACTTGTGTGCTACTGACAAGCTAAAAATAGCTACATTTATGACATTTTATTAAATATCATACTGTTTTTAAGTAATATATAATAAAATATGATAATTAGGTTTTGCTTTATTTTTACACTTTAATTTTTATTTATATATATTTTATTGTTCGTTCTTGTAATGTTATAGAATTGGCTTAATTAATGGCTGTAAAACACCTCACTCTTAAAATTGACAATCAAAGATTCTTGTCTACATTGTTCATTTCATATGACAAAGCAAGAACAAAAATAAAAGAAGTCCTGTAAAAGATTTTATTAATATTTCAAACAAAATTCACTATGTACAAATTACTTTGTAAAAATATTCATTCTCATCTTATCATTAATGATTTATTTACTGTTATAGGCAACAATTATAAAAAATAATATAGAAAAAAAAACAATAATTACGAAAAAATATTTCATTATATTTTAACCAATAAGTACAACGTAACATTTTTAATTTTAATATGTTATGTTTAAAGATTGGAAACAGCAAGATAAACTGGAAAACACTTCACCTATTTAATTTAAGAATTTATTAAAATTCTCTTATATGCATGTATATTTAATTACTGTTAAAATGACTAGTTTTGTATTGATTTTTCGATATGCATAAGAACTCTGTCAACATTGATACCGATTCGCCCGTAATAATTAAATTACTATATCGATATGCCATTCTAATTGTGTTATGGATGTAAAATAGTAATGAAATTTAAAAAGCTGTTTAACTCTATAATATTAATTCCAAGCTTTATCCATAACTTATTGACTTAAAAATGTCTATGACAAACAATATATGCATTAACATTTTGTTGTTATATTGTTCCATATAAAAATTATGCGTCATATCAAAAGTACATATTATTCAGCAACTCATAAAATGGTACTTAATAAAAATATATATTACTTTTCATTATTATATATTAGTCGTATGGCGTAATTCGGCACTAACTTCTCTAAAGATTATCAAAAATTTATAACCCTTACACCATAATGTGATTTATATCCATAAATGGAGGAATGAGTTAAATGTCAATTTTATCGAAAAGTTTAAATCGTTACATTAATAAGTAGGCATACTTTAATCTAAGTGTCACGCGAAGGAGACTTCCTATTAACCAATCAATTTCGTACCAAGATTATATATATATATATATATATATATATATATATATATATATATATATATATTATGCATGTAAAACGAACCTTCCTAATAATCACAAAACGTGAATGCTCAAGAATAAAATCCATGGGCCGATATGGTATACGATAATAACGCCCACTTCCTAATAAAATATGTCATAAAAAATTATAGTAAAACTGAAAGTTTTAATGAAATATTGTTAATTACTTAGGATTATAATTGTATTCTCATCATCATCATGCTTGAAACTAAACTTGCATCTACAAAAGTTAATGGCTTAATGTGAGAATGTATAAGGAAAACTCGAGCTTAGATGTAAAAGAGATATGAGTTATTTGCGATAAGGAAGCTTGTATATAGTAGTTAGCGTCGTGGTCCCCAGGCGGTTGTGGGTGCGGCGGAGGGCGCAGCGGCGCGTGGCGCTCCTGGCATGGTAGGGAACTCGTGTGTGGAGGCCGTGTCTGGTGCGCGCTGCTCCCACGGCCCGCCCTTCACTACAAAGCCCGTAGACTGGGCCGCTGGAGGGCCACTCGCCGCCTCTCCGCTTAATACGTCGCCGAAATCACCCAGAGACGGTGCTGCTGGTCTTTGGTATCGGTCTACCACGTCTTGCAACTGTGAAGATTTATATAATCATATTTGTATTTGGAAAAAAATATATATGACCAAAGAAAATAATTACCAGTAGCAATTATGCTGTAAGTTCTTATAACAGCC
Organism: Dryadula phaetusa; assembly: GCA_032432895.1. NCBI lineage: Eukaryota > Metazoa > Arthropoda > Insecta > Lepidoptera > Nymphalidae > Dryadula > Dryadula phaetusa. The sequence goes on from JAOYRS010000027.1 coordinate 2,021,082, forward strand.
AAAAAAAAGTGACTATATATATATATAGCTTACTTAGCTATTGGCCAATTTGCTTATATGCTTGATAGTTATTAAAGAAGTTTTATTACATAATTTTCAGTATTAATTTAAATGTATGGTGTATACTACTTAATTGTTAAAAGGAATACATACATATTCTTCAGCCAAATTTAAGAGGTGATCCTTGGCATCCAGAACATTATCTTCATCTCCAGTGATAACAACAATGCTGTCATCCCCTTGCTTGGGAAATCTGATGTCCACTTTATATTCATCCATAATGCGACGAATATTTTTTCCTTTAAGACCTATGAGCCTCCTGTGGACGCGAGGATCAATATCTACTTCATCTCTAAATTGATTGTCCTAAAAGAAAAAAAAGGAAATTTTAAAAAGAATTAAATATACTTGTTAAATGGCTTGTTATATAAAAAAATTACATATTTAATATTATATAATTATATATCATAGTTTTATAATTTTACATAGTGTACTTACAAGTTGATGCACAATAGCCATAATGGCTTCCTTGGCTTGTATTGCCTTGTCTTCATAACCTTGAATTGTGATGGTATCGTCATCTGGCTCCCCACGCTTTGGCAAGTTAATTTGCACTCCATAGTCAGTACGGATTTTAGTGATAACAGATCCACCTTTACCAATAACCAATGGATGATATTCAGGATCAACTTTGAATTTCAGCTCAAATGACCTATTGAAAATATTTACAGGCAATCAATATGGTAGTATGTAAGATTTAGCTCTTATGTAATAAAATATTTACCTCAAAATTCTATCTTCTTTTTCTTTCTCCATATCAACAATTCTTTCAACAAGAGCATGTTTAGCTTTTTCGACATTAGCTGGTGTACCAGTCACCTATAAATAATATAATATCACCTATAAGTAATCAAGAATACTTAAATATCATGTCATATTATAATTATTTAGTATATCAAATATTATATACCTTAACAATATCACTATTGTCCTCATTAGGTGGCATTTGGATGTGGACATCATAAGTTTGCATTAATTCACGCCTCTTTTGTCCTGCTAGTAACCGATGTAGATCATTAGGTACTTCGACATCTATAGAAATTGGTACCTGAAATAATTTTGAACTCAAAATGAATTTTAAAATTTCCTTTTTATTATATTTATCATTCATCCATAATGTTTGCAATAATATAGTACAGCTTCCACACTTGTAAACTTATTTTAATTCCATATTTTATCTGCATCAATGAGAAAAAAAATGTACCTGCTCCAGAAGAGCTTTTTTGGCAGCCTCACAGTTTTCAGGACGTCCAGTTATTCTTATAATGTCATTGGCACCTGGCTCAGAATTCTCTTCATTTTTGACAGGTATGTCTGCCCCTTCCGTAGGATCGCGTTCAGGGAATTTGATCTGAACATCAAATTCTGCCGTGATATCCTTCACTTTGGCACCACGCGCACCCATTACCGTGCGGTGGTGCTTCTGCTGGATAACACATTCTATTGTTACCTGAAGAAGAAAAAAGAAATCATAAACTTACAAATAATGAAAAGAACATTTTGAATGGATTCAAGTATATAAATAAAAATATTACTTTGGCCTCTAAATCTTCTATGATTTCATGAATTCGCGTCTTGGCCGCTTCAATGCACTCCTTGGGCCCTTTTAGCACGACGCGGTCGCTGTTGACTCCTTGGCGCGGGAAGGATATCTGCACGCCGCCGCAATCGTCGGCTATGCGGCGCAGCACTTCACCGCGGCGCGCCACGAAGTGCCGATGGTGGCGCGGGTCCACCGACATCTCTCCTTCTGACACGTTGCTGATCTCCGCTACTGCAGCTTCCAACTGTTTGCGCGCAGCCTCGACTTGCTCCTCGCGACCTGTATTCCAAGCAAATATCAATATAGTAAAGTCATAGTATACCAATATTATTAAGAAAATCTGAGCATCTCATATTTACTAACCGATAATAAAAATAGCTTCTTTATCTTCATCTTTCTCTGTCGGGAAAATAATGCGAGCCCCAGTTTGCTCCCTAATCTTTTTAATATTAGCACCACTCTTTCCAATCAAAAACTTGTGGTGCTCGGGTTTTGCACGTACTTGAGCGGTATGAGAAGTTAGCTCGCGCTCAGTGGCGTGCGCCAGGAGCTGTTGCTTAGCCTTCTCAACATCCTCAATGGGTCCCTTAATCAGTACTTTATCGCTGTCGCTATCCGCAGGCGGGAATTTGATAAGCACGCCACCGCACTCCTCCATTATTGAATGAATCAATTTTCCACCAGCACCAATCAAGGAATTATAGTATTTGGGCGCAATAGTAACTTCCTCAGTAACAATATTTGCCTTTTCGTTATGGATCTGCTGTATTCTTTTAACAGCTTCCTCTACATTCTCGCGCTTACCCCGCACAGTAATGACATCACTATCGACACCCTCTGCAGGTAAATCGATAGCAGTCTGAGTTTCATCACGAATCTTTCGTAAATTAACGCCACCCTTGCCGATTATAAATTTATGGAACTGTTTGAATATTGGCACTTCTTGAACGTAGGAAGACTCTGCTATCTCTTTCATTAACTTGTGTAGATATTTTTCGCATTTTTCAATGTCCTCCTGTGGACCTCTAAGTTTAATAGGACTTCGTTTTTGACCTTGGTCGGGTAGTGAGATAAGAACACGATCGAATTTTTCACGAATTTCTTTGATTCGTTCCCCTCTAACTCCAATTAAAGATTTAATATACCTGTGATCGAAAAATACCTCTTTTGTCCTCTCATTTTCAAGTTTCATTACCATTTCTCTCAATTCTCTTTCTGCATCAGCGACACCTTGGCGGCTACCTTCGATACGAATAACATTATTACCTTCACTTTCAATAATATTTATAACTACACCAGTCTCTTCTTTCAGTCTGTTAACTGTAAAAAAGTTTTGTTAAATGTGGTCTGTAGTTATTTAATGTAAAATATATTTTAATCAGTAAAATCTACTTACTGTTAGTTCCATTTTTGCCAATAATATGCTTAAAGAACTTAGGATCAACAGAAAGTTCAACGTAAGTGAGTGTTGCAAGCAAGTTTTTAACAAAGTCATTTAGTTCTACTTGTGCGCGTTCCACTTCTTCTGGGGGCCCATCAATCTTAACCTTATCTTCTGAATGTGTTATGTCTACATGCACCTGTGGATATAATTATATTCAATAAATTACCTTGTATCATGTATCTCCTCATTTTGTCATATTATATATAACATAAATCATAAATTATTTCTCAAACTTTATCCTTTACCTTAGAGAAGTCTTGGGTGATCTTCTTAATATTAGAGCCATTCTTTCCAATAATATACTTGTGTATCCATGTGGGCGCATCGACAGTAGCAGTTTTAACAGAATTCGCTTTTTCACATACCTTCGATAGAGCTAAAAACATTTTTTATTAATGGATAACGCGGACGCGGTAATAACGTGTATGTTACTTTATACAAATGTGTGTGTCAAACAAACAACATACCTAGACCAATTTTATTATGTGGACCATGTAGAGTAATAGTGCCAGTTGGAGAGTCAGGTGGTGGCATCTCAACAGAGACACCAGTTTCTTTCAAAATCTCTTGTATTGTCGTTCCTCTAGCACCAATTACGTATTTATGTTGAGATTTAGGAACCTCAACTCGGACAGTGGAGCATTTGTTTGCCTGTTAAGAAATATAAAAAATAAATAAATTTATATGCATATAATATTACTATTGGTTTTGATTACATTCCCCATTTGACATAAAATATTTATGTTACTATTATTGTGTTTGAATGGAACTATATCTAACACAAAATCTTTCATTATAATATTATTTAAATGTAGGACTTTAAAATCAAACTCAATTAAATTATGTTGAGCCTCAATGAAGTTTTTAAAAAATTATCACAACTTTGACAGTTAGCATATTTTAAACCAATTTCATATAAAAAAGAAATTCGATTTTTTTCTTTCTAATAATTATGCTTCTTCAATGTATCAAATATTTTTCAATGTATCACATATATATTGAGCTTGTATCATTTTATTAGTAACAATGTATTTACCATTTCTTCATAAATTTTTTCTATCTGTGCTTTAGCAGATAAGACACCATTCTTCTCGCCTGCAATAACAATTTCGTCACCCTGAGTAGATGCAGGTGGGATGTGTATGCGGGCGCCAGTTTCTGCACTGAGAGCTGCAGCACGTTCTCCAAAAGGTCCCTGGATAAATGGATGGTAGATCTTTGGCACTGTTATGCGTTCCAATGCCTTGCGAGACTAAAACAGAAAATATTTTTTACATATGTTAATTATAAAACAAAAATCTCTTAATTTTTGTCAACCTAGTTCACCGAGCTTATCTTTATTAGCATTCACTTGTAAAATATATTTAATGAAGACCTAATCACTTTGGTTAGTTTTCTTAGCTAAATTTTCATTTAAGTATTTAATTAAAACAATGTTATCTGGCAACCTTTACTAAAAAGAAGAAAAAAACTAAAAACATATTCACATCTCAGCTATACAATTAAACACATGCACAAATGAAGGTGATACGTAAAAATTGTTTTTGTAACAACAATATTGAAAATATTATATGAATGTAATTCCTCTCCTATAATAACAATATAATTGACTGCTTAAGTCAAACAATAGGGATGTTGATGCAAAATTTTAATACCTAATTTTCGCAAAATTCAAAATTTGTTTCATACATTTCCCCATTTCTAGTATATGTTTATAAACAGCAAAGAGAAACAGTTAAATAAAATTAATACTTCATTCATGCAGACATGTACCTGTTCTTCTGAGCAGACTCTTATTTCATGTTCAGCTTTTTCAATTCCCTCTTTAGTTCCAGTGATAGTAATTATTTCACTGTTATCGGCAATACTAGGTACACTTATCTTGGTGGCTGTAACCTTCTCTAAGTCTTTCAGTTTTTGACCTAGTCTACCCAAAATACAGCGATGATGTTCTTTGGGAATTGCAACTTGTTTACTTGCCTAGAAATCAAAAGAATGTTATAAAGTATGAAAATTGGTGACCAACCATTCAACTAACCACTTGTAGTTTGAGACTGATCACAGATGTTGTTTTTTAAGCTGTAAATTTTTTACCTGTTGTTGGAAATGAGTCAAAATGAGTCTTCTAGCATCAAGGACAGCACTATGCTTTCCAGTAATAAGGAAAGTCAAGCTTCCATCCTTGCTCGTAGATATTTCAATATGAGCCCCAGTATCTTTAGTTATAGATTGGCATGTTCTCAAAGATTCTCCCTCACCAAAAGTGTTAGCATTATCCAGTTTTCTTTCTTCATATGGCACATGGAAAACCTAAAATAATGGTGAAATTATTTTTATTAAAATAATGCAAGACACTAAATGACTAAAAAAATAATGCAAGTTGATAATAAATATAATACATAAATTACATACATTACATGTTAATAGTCACAAGACATTATTCATTAGGCTTTTAAGTAGTAACAAAATTTTATGCATTATTACTATTAATGTTTTGTTTAATTTTAGATACTAATTAATGACTTATAAGATTATTACAATTTATAAAAAGTAGAGTAAGTCAATAATATCAACCACATGGCAAGTTGTTATCTCTATATTACATAATTGTATTATCCAAAAATATTAAACTTTTATCAATATTGATACCTGAGTATGCAATGAAGAGCCAACTCGTAGCTTATTAGTTACTTGTTGAATATTATTCCGCTGCACAGGTGGCTGAGCATGCGGTAAGGCCGGAAAGAGGTCATCGTAAGTATATGAGTTGCTGTTATCATATCCAACATTATTCAATTCTTCAGAATGCACAGGTATTTCAGAGTGTACAGGAATCATATCTCCAACCATCATGGATTGCTGATGCATCATTTTCTTCCCCTCCAGCAGTCCTTGTCCGCGCCAAGTCGTTACAGTACTACATTTTGAAGACAATCAAACCACACTTTTAAACAAATTAAATATTTTACTTTGTTTAAACAAGTGTTTGCAGAGCATTGTTCACTTTATTAAAGCTGCTCATTACATACATGGAAAATATAAGAATGAAGGACAAATATGAAGAATATTGAAAGTTACACCCATAATATATTATAATTCTTTTAATGAAATTTTAATAATTTTCTTTATTTTTTTTATTATATTCAACAACATTATACATTATGTAGGAAAATAGACACAAAAATAATATAAATAAATTAGTTTCAATAGAAAAATATATAACAATTTAGAGTAACTATAATTATATATTCAACATGATATAAGAAATGAAATTAAAAAATTTATTGACCAATTTTATGGCCAATACAATCAAGGCCTTTAAGCTTAGTTTATGTAGTCATGTCTAATTTGAAATAAATCGTGTGGATGTAGTGAGTTACAAAATAAATATCCAATTAATGTTTTTAAGTAATATTATTTACAAAAATAAAATATCTTTCATAAATCACTTAGGTAATAAGTAAAAATGTAAATATTTAATACTTTTTTATTTCAAATTCGGCATTCCGGATTGTGATAATACGTGTCACCTTCTTCCAACACATTTGACGTGGAACTAGTGTTCACGAAATATACTAATACATACCTTGTGTACTGTAGCTAATCAACCTGATAAATTATAGTAGAGACGCCAGGATCGACTTTTTCCTTATCCTATATAAAAAAATAGGCATTTAATTAATATTCAGTAAATTAATAAAAAATATGACAAAATTTTTATTTTTGTGCGCACACGTACCCAGTGCTACGGCAAGCAAGGAGAATAAAATCTACAGATATTGCAAGAATATAACAAAATTCAGTTGCCACAACAGATAAATAGAAACTTGTTGGTTACAAATTACACAATTGCTATTACACTCAATAACGTTAATTAATTATAAGCTGTTGAAATCAGCAATTATTCATTTATGTAACTGAAGGGATAAAATTAATTAAATAAGTCATGTTTGATTATTTTAAATAACACATGTCGGTCGGTGTTCCATTGCTTCTCGACCTTGAATAAATGTACAAATACGCAAAAAATATAATAGTTAAAGAGACTGAATTATTATATTTTTTATTAAAACCTTTATTATTTATATAAACGAAGTAAGACTATGCAAATTGCTGAAAAACAATAATATTACAGTTACAAAAAAATTATGATATATTAATAATTTAATAGTGACCAAAAGGCTCACAATCTATGAATTCTGTGATATGAATTAAAGATTTATATTTCAAGTAGCCCACTAAATTATTTAGCAATTTAGGATAAACAACAATCTGGGCACTAAAAATGTCAAAATTCATAGAAATGTTTATCTAAAAATTTGTAAGTGCACTAGTACGTATAAGATTTACATTTAACACAACTTCACCTCATGTGCGTACATGAGCGTACGTGTGAATATTGTGGAGACTAAAACTATTTTAATTTATTGAATGATATTTCAGGAACTGTAACTTTTCCGAATAAAATGTGAATATAGTTTTTATTTATTGCTATTGGAGTGCGTACTTTATGAATTTCGTCGATTTTTATGATAAAAATTATCGTTTGTTGTGTGTAAATGTTGTGTAAATATCAAAAGAACCAAACTTTTATTTTAAATAATTTTTATTTAGGTTTTTTGAAAGTAAATCAAATTAAAATCTGTTTTATATAAATATTAAAAATGATATGCGTCATGAATTTTTCGTATATGGTTCTGTAGTGCTAAAATCACGAATACGAGAAGAAAAGGGAGAGCATTTTAATATTAGGTTCTCTCTGCTCATGGAGAAAAAAGCATAAAGTATTTTTAGTTTAGTTTAAATTTATATTTTTATATGGTATATAAACATTCTGATTTGTTAGTATTCTATGTGAATGGTGGCGGTTAACATAATCTGTGGCGTATTTAATTGTTGGTGTGGTTACAGAATTTTAGATATAAGAAAATATAATAATTTTCTTAATTTAAGTACAACAGAATAGTTTTTTATTGTGTAAATGAATTTATACAATGGATAAAATACCCAGAACTCATGAAGGTATTTATTAATTATATTAATCCTGAAAACCCGACGTTGTTGTATTCAGCCATCATTCGTTGTGGCAATCTCTTTTTCTGAAACGCTAAAGTTAAATTTTATATAAATTTATTTTTTTATTTACTTCAAAAGAATATGATAGGTTTATAAGTTTAATGCTTACTAAATTTAATCCACTGCGTTTATAAAATAGTAAACTTATTAACTGTTTATTACTTATTTCGATTACAGCCATAGAGGCACAAATACGTGAAATTCAGTCGAAGAAAAATGAACTACCTGAAAACGGATCAGGTAAAGGAGTTTCTTTAGGTGAAACTTACTATGACAATGATATTTACGACAACGCTGGACAAGGAGGAAAATCGAGATATGATGGTTATGTTACTTCGATTGCTGCTAATGATGAAATAGAAGATGAAGATGTTGAGAATGTACCTATATCACAAAAACGACCAGGATATACAGCGCCAGCTTCTCTTTTAAATGACATAGCTCAGGTGAGTTATTAACAGTAACACCTATATTGTTCTTTGTTTCAATAATTAATATAGATTATTATTTATTTTATTAGAGTGACAAAGATTATGATCCTTTTGCGGATAAGAGACGACCTACAATTGCAGATAGGGAAGATGAGTATCGACAGAAGAGACGAAGGATGATTATATCTCCGGAAAGAACAGATCCATTTGCAGAAGGTACAATCGATTTAGTAATAGGTTATTATTAATTATAACGATTAAATTGATAATTTAATTTCTAATCTTTTTCTATCTTTTTTAGGAGGTAAAACTCCAGATGTTGGATCAAGAACATATACAGAAATTATGAAAGAACAGTACCTTAGAGCAGAAGAAACAGAAGTAAGTTAAAATATATGAATTATCATTTCTTTATTTGTTGATTACTATAACATTAGAAATACTACACAATAATATCACATTAGTGTAGAATTGTTTCATGGTTATTGAACAATACTTGTGAAGTGGCCTTCCACTTCACAAGTATTGTTACCAAATACTAAACTTTTAAGTATATTGACAAAAAACTTGTGTCCTAATCTTGTATTTTACTCATCTATTCAAAATCCCTCTAGAAAATATGTCTGAACATAAGCTTCATCAATTTAATCATGAAAAATATATGACAATATTCGCCAACAGCAAACTTTTTGGGGTTAAAATGTATATATAAAATATAAGTAACTTTTCTTATTTTGATATATCAATGAATATTTTAATTTTTATATGTATCATTTTTGTGGTGTTCAATAGTAGTTTCTTAAATGTAAGAATAATATTTTTTTTCTCTGCAGGGATGACAGTAGTGACATATTAATTTATTTTTTATTAATTTTATTTTAAAATATTTTTGTGATTTATTATATCCACTATTTATTTATTTTTGTTTTAAATTATTTATTTCAATTTATAGTTAAGAAAAAAATTATTGGAAAGAGCCAGAGAAGGTACATTGAAACCAGTTGCGCAATCAAATGGTGAGGCTGCAAAACCTGCTGCTGCTAAACGTAAAGGACGTTGGGACCAGAGTTCAGAAGAAACACCATCTGTTAAAAAAACTGTCTTATCAGCTACTCCAAGTTCTCAAGCTACACCGTCATGGGAAAATGAGGTAAAGATTAGAATTTATTAACTTACCTGATTTTTTTAAAGTGTTTTTTAACATGTTATGTATGTTAATAAATATATAAATAATTTAATTTGTGCTATAAAGACAAATATATGTGGGCTATAAAGATATGTGTGTATAAAGGCTTTATTTAATGAATGCAGTAGGATACCTAAGGCTCGAAACTTATTCAGTCGTTGCCTCAGCAAAGTGAGAAAAAATGCCGTCTACCATTAAAACAAACTTCTTAAATTTTTTAACTCAAACAAAATGTTATTAGTTACAAGATTTTAATAGTGCTCATTTATCTCCATAAATTAAATAAAAAAAAACAGACTCGTTAGTATGCTAACATGAAATTCCTCAAGTCATGGCAATAAAATCCAATTATTGTTTATTATATAAAAGATTTTTTCACATTGTTCATAAATGCTACTTTCCTCATATGTTTTGTTTTTATTTTTTTGCTTCACGTTTTATCACCGGTACTGTCTCGGCATGAAATATGCTTTGTCCACAGCCATAGGCTTCTTCAAACATGCCCTTTGGGGGTCCTCATGCTTTTTACCCGACCTCCTCCAGTATCATTGATTCTGTGTTTTCGAAGGTCAACCGAGGTCTCCCCCGACCTCTCGTTTCGCTCCACATTGCTTTATAAATCTTTCTTACTTTTCTTTTATCACTAGTCTTCTTGCTGTGTCTAAACCACCTGAGCACATTATTCTTTATTCTCACTTTAAAATTCACGCTTACGCTTGCCATTCTGCGAATCTGTTCGCTGCAGATACAATCAGTTAAACAGCTACGTATATATTCTATGTTTCTTTCATTCTCCTTTTGACACACTCGCGTTTCGCTGCGGTATAACAACGTCGTTATCAGCACATCATTGTGCAGGCAAGACGTGCAGGAAGGCTGATCATCGTCTGCTTACAACAGATAGTTAACTGTCAAATCTTAATATGTAATTTGCTTTATGTAACATTTTTAAAATATTGCCTTTCTATATCAACATTTTATCAGTTAAAACAATAAATAAACCATTAAGAAATCTTGACTAAATTTTGTCCATTAGAGAGGGGCATGGGAAGAGACTCCAGGGGCGGGAGGGCGAGGCGGCGAGACGCCAGGCGCGACGCCCTCGGCCCGCGTGTGGGACGCCACGCCCGCGCACCTCACTCCGGGGCACGCGACGCCCGGCCGCGAGACGCCCGCGCACCACGCCTCGCGTCGCAACCGATGGGACGAAACACCTAAAACTGATAGAGGTATTTATTGTAATATTTCTTTTTGTTTCCCTTTGATCTGTATCAGCCATAATCAGATGGATTCTTTGTGTCCTTTAGATGTAATTGTAGTAAATAGCTTGTAGTAATGTGCTCTAAACTGCTTAGTTTCTTTAATTTTACCTTCTGTTGATGATTTAACAAAACCTTATTTATATTTATCCTTTACCAATTGTCCTTAAAGGAGACCTACGAATTTCCAATCTCCGACGACCATTCCTAAGAATGATCGTATGGTAAGGTGATAACAACAAAATAAGTTGCAACAAATTTATAAGTCTTAATATTGCTTGATAAAAATCAGAAATTGAATGGTGTTTAGTGCAGAGTGCTCAAGTCATTTTAATTTTAACTTTTCGATACATGATTTTTGTTATTTTATGTGTGAATACTTTAAGAAATGATAAAATTATATATTATTCAATAATTTGATTACTTATGATGTCATATTTTCTATCGCTTTGTATCACAGAAACACCCGGACACGCGAGTGGTTGGGCAGAAACGCCACGCACAGATCGCGGCGTGGGCGTCGACACGATCCAAGAGACGCCCACGCCGGGTACCAAGAGGCGCTCGCGCTGGGACGAAACGCCCGGCGCCACGCCCGCCGCCGCCACGCCGACGCCGTCGCACGCCACTCCCTCGCACACCACGCCGTCGCATGCCACTCCCTCGCATGCAACTCCCACACCACACACGCCAATATTTACGCCTGGTGGTGTAAGTATTTATATTACATTTATTCTATACTTTTATAATACTTCATGATTATTTTTAAATCAAGTTAATATCAAAATGGGACATTTAGATATTGTTTCGATGTTATTACTAAACATATTACAAATTTTTCCTTTACATTCAGATTTTATGTTCATTCAAGTTTATATATTTAAATATGTTTTACATTATTTTGTGTACAGTCTACTCCAGTGGGCGTAAAAGCTATGGCGATGGCTACGCCTACCCCTGGGCACATTGCTGCCATGACTCCGGAGCAACTGCAAGCGTACCGTTGGGAGAAAGAAATAGATGAACGCAACAGACCTTACACGGATGAAGAGCTCGATGCCATGTTCCCACCTGGGTACAAGGTTTTGCCTCCGCCGGCCGGTAAGTACACTTCAATTTGAGGTATCTAGTTTTAATTGTTTTATACTGTGTATGTTCATTCATAATAATGAGGTACAGGTAAACACTTAGTAATTTATCGCAACTTTAGTTTCAGGACACATGTATTAAATGCCAACATCTATGTCACGGATATCAGTCGACGTTAAATCATCGATAATGATACATGTGTTGCATTTTTACTTATCAGAATCAATTTTAATAATGGATTTTTCTTTCAGATGAATGATGACATAAGGCTTAACAGTCATGCCGTCGGATAGACAGCCAGATTTTGCTTTAATACCTCAGTTGCCGTTTTGTGTATTTAATATTCATGATTAAAAATATGAGCACCTCGTCGTCCGACGGCACGTAAAAGACTAACGCGGTATATTGTTGCCCAGGTTATGTTCCGATCCGGACCCCGGCTCGTAAGCTGACCGCAACGCCTACGCCTTTAGCGGGTACCCCAATCGGCTTTTTCATGCAGACGGAGGAAGTGGGGGGGTCCGCGGCGGCGGCGGCGCGCCTGCTCGACCCGCAGCCCAAGGGCGCGCAGCAGCTGCCCTTCATGAAGCCCGAGGACGCGCAGTACTTCGACAAACTGCTCATCGACGTAGACGAAGACGCCCTCTCGCCAGAGGAACTTAAAGAGAGGAAAATTATGAAGCTACTTCTCAAAATTAAAGTGAGCACACATGCCCATTTTCACAACAAAAATAGCAGCTTATATAAAATTAATAATAAAAATATGTTTTCTATGCATATTGTTATTATACTATATTTGAATTTAATGAATATTCTTTAACCTTGTTTATTACAAAAGTATTTTTTTTCGTATTACAGAATGGCACCCCACCCATGTGTAAAGCTGCACTTCGTCAAATTACAGACAAGGCCCGCGATTTTGGCGCAGGGCCGCTTTTTAATCAGATTTTGCCCTTACTTATGAGTCCTACACTTGAGGACCAGGAACGGCATTTGCTTGTCAAAGTAATTGACAGAATTCTATATAAATTAGATGACTTGGTTCGTCCATATGTTCACAAAGTAAGTATTATTTGTAATATATTTTAAAATTTAGGTCGTATTTTGTTATATATGTCCTTTTTTTTCAGATTCTTGTTGTAATAGAACCATTATTGATTGACGAAGATTACTATGCTCGTGTTGAAGGTCGTGAAATTATATCTAATCTAGCCAAAGCGGCCGGGCTGGCTACTATGATCTCAACAATGAGGCCTGATATTGACAATATTGATGAATATGTTCGTAACACCACCGCTAGGGCTTTTGCCGTAGTCGCATCTGCTTTAGGTAAAACCATCAAATTAAAACCTCAATATATTTATTTCCATTAACTAAACATTTTTCTAAATAATTTTGTTTGTCAGGTATTCCCTCGCTATTACCGTTTTTAAAGGCTGTATGCCGATCGAAGAAATCTTGGCAAGCTCGGCACACTGGCATCAAAATTGTGCAACAGATTGCTATTTTGATGGGATGTGCTATATTACCACATCTTAAGTCACTTGTGGAAATCATTGAACATGGTATGTTAAGTAATATCTAAAAAAAATTATAACAAATTACTTCTATATGAAATATATGTCGATTTAATGTAGCGTTGTGGGACGTCCGACGCAAACGCTATTATGGTAATACTATTATGGTCGATTATAATTAAAATTTATGTTCATTTCTTCACTCTGGGAAAATAATTTCGCCACTCAATAAGCAACATGTATTTCGGACGGAAAGCAATCAATTAATGTGTCTTTATATATATATATATATATATATATATATATATATATATATATATATATATATATATATATATTATATATAATAAATAGGTTTGGTGGATGAGCAACAGAAAGTGCGAACGATCACGGCGTTAGCGAGCGCAGCGTTGGCTGAAGCAGCGACGCCCTACGGAATAGAATCATTCGACTCTGTCCTCAAACCTCTATGGAAGGGTATCCGTACACATCGTGGTAAGGGTCTGGCCGCCTTCTTAAAAGCCATTGGATATCTCATACCACTTATGGATGCCGAATATGCCAACTACTATACTCGTGAGGTCATGCTTATCTTGATCAGAGAGTTCCAGTCGCCCGACGAAGAAATGAAAAAGATTGTACTGAAGGTATTGTATAGAAAATATTATTACTTTATATGAAGTATTAATCATATCATTAATATTTTACTAATATGTGGAATATAAGCCAGTTCATGCTGATTCAGGAAATTGGTGGATAATACTGACATTTTTATGTTAACTAAAGATTTACAAAAGCTCTTTTCTATTAATATTTGTATAAAATTATATTTTCATTTTAAGTAATATACTTTTCCATAAATATACTTGTCTTCCACACTTTAAATGAATAACAGGTGAAGTTAAGACCTATAAACATTGAACAATAATTTATTTGTTTATTCCGTAGGTAGTAAAACAGTGTTGCGGAACTGATGGTGTAGAGCCTCAATATATTATGGACGAAATCCTACCGCACTTCTTTAAACATTTTTGGAACCACAGAATGGCGCTAGATCGTCGTAACTATCGTCAACTTGTAGACACGACTGTCGAAATTGCCAACAAGGTAACAAGTAACACAGTGCTACTTATTGATTACTTTCCTTCACAGCTCCTCGAGTCAATGATTATGTTTAAATTATTTTAATTTTTTATATTTAATATATGTGCGATGTTGCTTCTTGGCACTTAACCCATGGTTTTGCCTTTGGAAGAAACGTGAATTATATATTATCTTAAGAATAGGTCTTTGCTTACACCATTACGCGTTGAAGCAGGGTTTTATTTATGACAATATATATATATAAGTATTATAATTCCACTTTTTTTAAAGGTTGGTGCTTCAGAAATTATTAATAGGATCGTAGACGACCTTAAAGACGACAACGAGCAATACAGAAAAATGGTTATGGAATCTATTGAGAAAATTCTTGCTAATTTAGGTGCAGCAGATATTGATTCAAAACTCGAAGAGGCTTTAATTGACGGCATACTGTATGCATTCCAAGAGCAGACAACTGAGGTAATTCTATATATTATATACAATGAGGATAATATCTTGGTTTCGGTTGAAATATGCTAATCACTGCATATTGCAGGCAATAGTTAGTTAGGTTTAGATATTAGATGAGATTAGCATTGGATGGTAAATACATTTAGACGCCTTTATCTATAAATATCGATAATTCCATTATTTGATGGCCATTTGGGACATGTTAAATAAGAAAAACAGTATTTATTGGGTTTTATTTATTTATAGTAATTACTTAATATTTACCTTAATGCGATCAAAATTTTGGGCTCAAATTAAAAAATATATATAATTATTTACAGGATGTGGTGATGTTGAATGGATTTGGTACGATCGTGAACCAACTTGGCAAGCGTGTGAAGCCGTACCTGCCTCAGATTTGCGGTATCATCTTATGGCGTATGAACAATAAGTCGGCCAAAGTGCGACAACAGGCCGCCGATCTCATTTCACGTATCGCCGTAGTCATGAAAACTTGTCAGGAGGTAGGCTATTATATTATTATTAATAATTCACTTCTTAATAATACTTTTCTCCTCAGTTTAACTTTATTAGTTATTTTTTTATGTAAAGCAAGTTTAGGGAAGAATGTAGGAGTATTGTTAACCGTGGGCTCAAAATAGCCTCTATGTAGGCTTTACAAGTAAGTTCTATAGTGATAATAGTTAAAACAAGTCAACAAGAACAATGAAATTCGATTATCTGACAGGTTATTAAAATTCAAAGGCATTTTAAGAAAAAAATCACTACAGTCGAATATGACCTGGTGGCTGCTCCCTATTTATTAACATAATTAAATAAGATTCTGGTATTTGAGAGAGATGAAGAAAGAACGAATTGCAAGATTAGGGTAGATGGTAAGATAGTAACATTAGGGTAGATGATGAGAAGTTAGATAAGTTGAAGAGAAGAGTAAGAAGATAGAAGATAGTAAGATGGTAAGATAGTAAGATTGGTGCTCTGGCTGTGTTGATGCGACGGCAAAACGTCAGTGTGCCTGCACATCTTGTCATTTACAATGCAGTACTAATAACGACGCTGTCATACGGCGAAACAGGTATGTCTAAAGAAGAATTATGAATTCAGTAGAGATGCGATCTCTTTGTCGTATATGCATAGTGAGTTTAGCTGACCGTATATGCAACGAGGATGTCATGTCATAGTTAAAATGAAGAAGAACGTGCTTGAGCAGTTTGCGGTGTTTGGGCTGGGAGAGAATGAGTGATGAAAGAGAGGTAAGAAAAGCTTATGAAGCAAAGGTGAGTGGTACGAGAGGTCAGGGGAGACCTCCGTTGTCTTTTGATAATAAAAGTATGAGGACCCCCAGAAGGGCCTGTATGAAGAGGTTAATGACTCCATTCTTACTGACTCCAGCCAGGGATACAGCGTCAAGCTAAAAAAAAGTATATAATGCATTTTTACTTGCAGGAAAAACTCATGGGACATCTTGGTGTAGTACTTTACGAATACCTAGGAGAGGAGTACCCAGAGGTACTAGGATCTATATTAGGTGCTTTAAAAGCTATAGTGAATGTTATTGGTATGACAAAAATGACACCTCCTATCAAAGATCTTCTTCCCAGATTGACACCTATCTTGAAAAACAGGTTTGTGGAGTTTTGCTTATGTAATTATATGTTATATCATATCATAATCATTTATTCATAAATAGAGGATATAAAATATCTTAATTTCTACAATGTTTCACCAAAACTTTGCGAACTAAATGTGTAAATGTTACAATAAAAAAATAACAAAGAAAAATTAAATAGTTCTAAATAAACACCCGGGAGACCATATATCTATCCTTTACATATATAGAAGCCATTACAAGCAAAATACTGAACTAATTTTAATTAAATTGAATGCTTAACTACAATGCACATTTTAGAATATTTATCATACCTTTAAGTATTTAATAAAGATTAATTATGTCTTTTACACCAAGTAACTTGGCAAAATAGCTTAAAAATTATAAGGATATGGTTGACTTGAATGCATAATAGACGAGGACTCACGGCGCGGGGGAGAAAAAATTCTATGATAATGTAACGATAACTGTCAAGAACAAATATAGTTTAGCAATATAAACATGTGGGCGAAGCTGCGAGCGAAATCTAGTATTAAAATGTCATAACTAGTATCTATTAAGTAGGACAATGGTTAACATTCAACTAATATTATAATTTTTTACAGACACGAAAAAGTGCAAGAAAATTGCATTGATTTAGTAGGACGTATTGCAGACAGAGGTCCGGAATTCGTTTCCGCGAGAGAATGGATGAGAATCTGCTTTGAGTTGTTGGAGCTGCTTAAAGCACATAAGAAGGCGATTCGACGGGCTACCGTCAACACATTCGGATACATTGCGAAAGCGATCGGTCCCCACGACGTGCTTGCCACACTGCTCAACAATTTAAAAGTACAGGAGAGACAAAACAGGTACCAATTACTGACGACAAATTTACATTTTATTTATTGGTAACAGATAAACGTTTGTATTAAGAGAGAGTATGTATATTTTAAAATAATACTTTCATTAAAAATATATGTACATATAATATTATAATATTCTTTTATGCCTTGTATCCTACTTACATTGGTGCAGTTACAAATTATCATGTTAGTCATTATGTAAAAATCCTTTAAATAATGACAAAATTATAACTTTTTTCAACACCAATGTATGTGGTATGATGGGATATGATATAGTGTGGTAAAGAATATTATAACATTACAAGCACATATATTTTAACAGACCTTTTAATTCAGTTACGCATTTATTTATTATAAAAAGAAATTTAAATATAAAACTGCTATATTTAAATTTTTTCGCCACACTGGAGAAAATTATATTCTAGGTATATAAAAAACAAACTATACAAATAAAATTTTTAAATTAGATTTTTCGATGATCAAATTAAATATTTGATCATCGAAAAATCTAATCTTAACATATAATAAAAATAACTACAAAAATCTACTTATGTTTCAGAGTGTGCACTACCGTCGCCATCGCTATAGTAGCAGAAACTTGTTCTCCTTTCACAGTGCTGCCCGCTCTCATGAATGAGTACAGAGTGCCAGAACTCAATGTACAGAATGGTGTGCTCAAGTCATTGTCTTTCTTGTTTGAATATATTGGGGAAATGGGCAAAGATTACATATATGCTGTGTGCCCTTTGCTTGAGGATGCGTTAATGGACAGGTAAATAGTTTTCTAACTTAATTATTATAATGACTGTTATTGTTGCAAATTTTTAATGAATTTTAAACTTTATTTATCAATTCTGCTGTTAACAATTATAAATATATTTTAAAATGTTATATTGTATAATATTTCCTAATACAGTGCTTTATAAGTAGAATGTACTAAGTCAAGTAAGAATAAAATAAAATTCCTAGTGTGTGTGTGGTAAATTAAACTCGAGTAAAGGTATTAAAAATTAAGAAAAAATTTTTCAGAGATCTCGTACATCGTCAAACAGCGTGCGCGGCAATAAAGCACATGGCGCTTGGTGTATACGGGTTCGGTTGTGAGGATGCACTCGTGCACCTCCTCAACCACGTGTGGCCGAACATATTTGAGACCTCGCCGCATCTAGTCCAGGCCTTCATGGATGCCGTGGAAGGCATGAGAGTCGCTTTGGGGCCTATTAAAATATTACAATATGCTCTGCAGGTATTTATATTTCTATACGTTGTAACGAAAATAGTTGTTACGAAAGTTACTAAGGACTACGAATTTTGGTTTTAGTTTTAGGGAGAAATGCAGAATGCTTATGTTTTTTTTTGCTCGAAGCATTAAAGTTCAGACTAACGACACCGATTATTTGAATATGTTAAATTTATTAAAAATAAATATTGTTAATTATTATAGGCAATTAATAGTTAAACTTTTTATTAAAGGGATTGTTCCATCCAGCCAGAAAGGTACGCGATGTTTATTGGAAGATTTATAACACATTATATATTGGAGGGCAGGACGCACTTGTAGCAGGATATCCGAGAATACAAAATGACCCTAATAATCACTTCATAAGATATGAACTAGACTATTTGTTGTGAGCCATTAATAAATGTACGTCATGTGCGTGACTGCGACATTGCTTATTTATTCCTCACTTCCTTAATAACATTTACTGTTTGTGTAAACAAATATAAGCATATAGAATATATTGCTTTGTGTTGTCTTATATTTTGCGCCTATATCTTGTAAAATGAGTTAAATTTTCTGTTTGTAATATTTTATAGTCACAAAATGTTTAAATTTTTATTTACAAATACTTTTTATGCTCAAAGATTTTAGATATGAGGCTTATTTTTTAACATTTTATACATTTTTATTATTCAAATTCAAAACATTTAAAAGCATCGGTGTTTAATTTTGTGGAATTTTACTGTTTTACATATTTTTACATTTAGAAAAAAAAATAGAAATATATACATGCGATGCGATTTATAGTTACAATGAATTAACAAATTAAAATTAAATTGTTTATGTAAAGTAAAAGGTAAAGGCTTTATTGTAGGTTTTGCTTGGTTAGATATTATTACATAAAACTGAATTTGTTTAGTTTTATTGTTACTTTCCAAATCTAATTATAGAAGGAAAAAAGCTACCTCACGCTTTGTTCCACATATCACACAATCATAGGCCACCTAGTGTCAAGGCATCCCATTGACTGCTTTCCACTGAAAATCGAGCCAAATTTAATTATAGATGGAGACTGCATGGAATAAAAATACATATATTACTTGTACATAATTGTTTATTTAAATATGTAATTAAAAGGAGTAATATTTGGTACATGTTTTTTGATAGCATTTTAACGAACAATACAATAATACAAAGGAACTGTAAATAATTTTCAATGACTAGATTAATACATAATAATTCGTTTCCTTATAGCTAATTTGATTTAATTTTATTCAAAAGTAGAAATAATGAGCGACGTATATAAATTACAGGTAAATTGTAAATATATTGTTAAATTAAACTTTGGAATTTAAATATCACCAACCAAAGGACTTAAAAAGTGTATGTCTTTATCAAAACTAAAGGAATGTTACAATTTTTATTAAATAAATACTAATACAGCTAAACATTTAAGTAAAAATTCCACTGATATAAATCCCTCTAATAGATAAAGGATCTTACATATAATGCTAGCGGATATTCGGGACGACAAAAGCGCGTTAACTGGGAAGTATTATTGAAATGATTAAGCATCAAAGAAAAAAATAATGTAGCAGTTGAACACTATTTGTTGCGACTTAAGACAGCGTAAATTAATCATAAAAATTAAAAATTCTATGAGATGGATTTTTTATTTGTTAAAGTTAACTGCCATCTGATTTAAGACGTATATTATAAGATGTCAATTATTTATAAATTACGATGAAGAATTAAAACTATAATAAGTATTAAGCACTGAAGCAAAACATCCAATCGATATCAATCAATAAGTAAGCCAATAATTTATGTTACCTTAGCTTACATAGATCTAGAGCTATTTTAATCATTACGTAATGAATAAATAATGAAAGCATTTCATGTTCAGACAAACATTCAATCGGACATTGATGAACATGTATACATAAATACATTTAAAAGCTAATAAAGTAGATAAAAGCCTGAGTCGCAACTACCTTTGACCACGGACTGCTATACGCGATTAATTTCTTTGAAATACTTTTATATAAAAAAAAGAGATACTTTACACAGCCTATCTTTTTAAATCACATGACTCAATTAATGCTGCAATATTATTTGAATTGAGAAATAATAACTATTTTGGACAACAAAATTAGATCTTCGATTTTCCAGATTTCGTTTAGTTCTTGATCTCAGAAATACTGTAAACGGACTACTGTAAAGTATTCGAAACGTAGGTTTTCAAAAAATGTATTTTCGAATACGTAAATATATACGTATAAATTGTGTAGTTTCATTTAAAACTTAAGTATTTTAGTCAACACTCCAATCAGTAAGATATTACGAGTAAGCCCTAGCGGTTACATGCACTATGGGTCCACAGTGCACGAGCTGCCACGCGACGCCGGCCGCGTTGTCCGCGGTGACGCCGAGACGCCGGTGCAGCGCGCCGTCGCCCCTCACCCCCCACACTTCATTTTCCATGCAAGACACATGCTTGAACGGCATATCGCAATCTGTTAATAATTATTTATATTTTTAATAAATATTTATTATCTTTAATAGTATGATCTACATAAAAATAATATTTAGCATTTTATAAAATATTTTTATTTTACAAAATGATTCTTAAATTCAAATTATTATTAAAGCAATCTCGTCAAACCAACCTACAAAACTGCAAACTTAATACACTAAAGAAAGAAAAAACTACTTTTAATTTCAGACATTTAAGTTATATCTGCAGATTACATGTTTCCATTAGTGTAAAAGAACATCATTAAAAATCTCAAAATTTAGTTATTGTTTTACGAATTCTCTTTATTTTTTTTATACATTACTACTTTTTTATTGGATATAAAATGAAATAAAAAGTTTGGTAGGCTAAAGTTGATGGAATGGAATTGAAAAATTGATTGTCTAGAGAGAACAGTATGGCAAGCAATCTAAAGCATACTTTTAACCACATATAAGTTTATAATAGCACCTGTTAAATATTTCCATTGTTTCCCCTCATGTAAATCTTTAGAAACATCAGTCCTTACAGCAATAACACCATTTGTAAGTACAACCCAAGCTGCATTACGCGTCAGTGACACTAACTTTGCGCCAGCCCCAGTCTTATGTGTAAAGTGTATTGTGCATTTTGGTGCTTCTATTAGTTTCCAATTGGAACCACTAGGATTTTCTTTGGTCACTCCCTCTCTATAATACAGTTCTCCCTTTCTTCCTGCTGCCCAAATAATATTATTGTAAATACTTATAGCAACAAGTGAATGAGGGCTGTTTATGTGCTCCCAGTGAAGACCCTGAAAGATAACATTTTTATGTTCAACTTACACTGCACACATGATGGGTAATGAATCCGAGTCGAAATTTATAGGTCATTTTCAAACAACTGCATCTCGTAGGAAAAAGATTATAGAAAAATATCTCCCTCTCTTCTCGCTCATATTTATTCACATCTTTCGCTCCAGATTCATTTCGAGAGCACCAAAGTAGAAAAAATTCTCTATAAAATTTTGTCTTTAAAACGATCGACATGGAAGCGGAGAAAAATGGTTTGTGTCGAAAACAATAACTTGAATCTAGAAAAAAAACTGAGAAAAAAAGTTTTAAAAAATTCAGGGCTTTTAGTCTTTTTTTCAAGGTTTTATCATTTTAAAGTTAAAAAGATGTCGACTATATTCTTCATTAAACTCTTATATGAAATGTTATACCAAGTTATCCAAATATACGTAAATATGCTGTTTTTCAAATAAAATTCACATTAGAAGCTACCAACAGACTAACTGAAAAATCAAAACTAGAACGTTGAAGCTACAATTTGATTTCCTTTACAATTGTTTTGCCTATGAGATAGATATAGCTGGTTGAAAATAACCTACAACTGTCGGTTCGGATCCATTTAGTTTTTGTACAAAGTGTATACATATAAATGTAATGAAATATTACAATAATTGAGTAAAATATTTATATTACCCCCGGAGCGTTAGTTGAAACTCCAGTTCTGTAAATCGCGTCACCAGCTAATGTAATAGCCCATACTAGAACTTCTTTATTATCAGCCTGAAAATATTTTAACACATATTGTTATAATCGCTATAATTAAGATAAAAAATTTAATCTATGTTGTTCAATAAGTCGATTTATAAATCACTAACCCATAATGATATATCAAGTAGTGCAGTGCTTCCAGCGCGCACCCATGGACCCTCAGTTATAATCTGTGCTTTCCTGTACCATCGTCGGCGTCGAACACAATCTGTAAAAATTTTCTTTCCATGATATGGAGCTGGAAAATCGGTTGCATACTGCCAGCCTTCACTGTCTACACCACCTGGAGTGTTATAGTCAACCATCCACTCTGAGATCTGTAGAATAGAAACTATTTGATTTAAATTGATTAATTCTAGGGTAGACATTAGAAATATGAGTTGAATGTTTGAAGTCTCATATGTATCAAATAGCATCGATATTTGTTGTTTAAATCTTAAATGATCATCTAAAGCTTCACGCTTTATCCCGCATAGTAGGATAGTCAGAGACAAGCTAGTGTCAAGATACTCCGTTGAATACTATCCGGCGAAAAACGAGGTATAGAGCGACGTTTATCTTGCCAGAGTAGAGAAATAACAATAAATTATAATTTTCATTACTCTAAGCGAAAATCGAACCCAATCGCCTTTACAGTGAAACGGCTCACAAAAAACACTATGTCACGATGGCTCAACCATCATGTTTATATTAGTCTCAAAAGATTATATTATACTGTATCCTTTTTAATTAATAATAAATTAATATTTCCACAAGCATGTGTTAAGTAAATTAATTGATATTTCACATTGTTGAGTAATAAAGTTAAGAGTACACTATTTTAAGATAAATTCCATGAATTCTTACCCAATGCCAATGTCGGCTTAGGAGTTTAGTATGTTCCCTTGTTCTTTTATGTTTACCGGTTATATCACTCCACATATATCTGTCTGTTGGAAGACCAGTTGAAGTATATCCAGATAGAGGATTCCATCTCTGATTTTCATATACGCAATAAGTTTGGGTGTCACTCATTGAATGGATACCTTCATTCCCACCAATACCTATTTAAACATTTTCAATGTTAATAAAGTTAGCAATATGTAACAGGCAACAATTTTTTTTATTGCTATGATCTATTTACCTTTAAGTACAGCTCCACCCCAGCCTCCTGTATAAACCCATACTCTATGATCATGCGATATTCCCCAAACTACCCCATTTTGACAACTTTCGACTTTTCGCAAATATCCACCCATTGTTCGCCAAATCATTTCATCAGGGCCAATAATAGCATTTGTAGAGCTATATTCCAAAGTATATAATTTCAATGGTCCCAGAATTAAAACAGATGTAATACTGTCTGGATTGAATCGATGTTTATAATTGCAAAAATGTGTATTATTGACATAAATAATAAATCCCTCACTATCACAAATTATTTTAAATGAAAATTCTTGGCCTGGTTTCAATGGCAATACATGTCGCTCCTCTGAACCCCAATATCCTGACTTTTTAGTATTACAAACAACTGTTGATTCATCAAACCTCATATTAAAATGTAATGGCACATCTATAACTTCTTGTTCAATTTTGTGCCTTTGTTTTTGGACTTCTGGACATTGTAAATTGATATGAAATCGTTTGATTTCATCATACAAACATCCAGTTAGGTTAAGAACACTACCAGGAGGAAAATTATTATGTAAAGTTGTTGTGAAGCCATTTATTATATCTTTGCCAAAAACTTGAAATTCTTTTGTGTAGCTGCTATTCTTTTCAGAATTTTGTTTAGAGGGTGTGGGATCCCAATTGAGAACATCACCTGTGTTAGTTACAATCCATATTGAATGATCAGATGGCTTACCTGATAAGCTATTAATTTGTGATGTAATATCTACAATTACATTAAGCCATTCTTCTTGTTCCATCTCTGAAGAATACTGAATTTTAATAATTTTTTGGCTTTGATGTGGGATTGTTAATGTTATTCTCGGACAACCTGGCTCTGATGATGTTAGTACACTAGTAATTTCACCAAGGTTTAAAATAAATTTAATGGTCCCATCCGGCTGAAAAACTGAAAGTGTGCCAGCATTTTCTGAAGCATGCCAATATAGTGATATGATACAATCTTCACTGGAATTATTTTCACTAACTAATCTTGCTTCAGAACTACGAGTCCAGCCTTTTTCTTCAATAGCTAATCCAAAATTAGTGAGATCAATGTTCAAATTATTTCTACATTTTAAATTTTCTAATATTTCAAATCTCCATTTTGCTGTAATATCAGAATTATGAGCATTTTTAGAGTCTGAGAACCATTGTGGCACTTGAACACTGTCTATAGAACAAGCTCCACTTTCTATAAATGTCCATGTGGCATCACATGTTCCCCAAGCTGTTTGGCTTACTTCTTCATCAAAGTACATCCCAGAATCAACATCAAACACACTACTATCACTATCAGGTTGAGCTTCCATACCAACTACTGAACCAACACTCCTAACTGGACTCCAAGCTCTTGGATTTTTCAAGGTAGTTTCATAACTTTTTCCAGTTAAATCAATATTCTCTACATTGGTGTTTTTTATAGGCCGTAATTCTTTTGATGGTTTTAAAGGTAAAGTATTTTCAATAGGTGCAGAATGTGATTCTTCCCACGAATTGCGTAAATTTATGGTTGTCTTTAATTCTGCAGTATTCTCATTCAATAAACTCAAACTATGGTGTTTAGGGTTAGATGCAGATGAAATTATACTTGCTGAACTTGAAGTGCGACTTAATTGCATATTTGCTTGAACCACTCTCCATCTTTTACCTGTGAGTTCAGCTGGTGTAATCCCACTTCTCCAATAGATGCTTTTATTAGTTTCACCAATAGCAAATACTTGGTCATTGATACCAACAGAAATATGTATCATATTTCCATTGATTTCTAGCCAACCACTACCCATAGCAGATGTTTCAGAATTACCCACAGTGTACCCTTCAATACCTTTCCTAAACCAAACCCTTGTATCTGAACTAATAGCCCAGACAGCATTATAACCTACAGACACAGAAGTTAATTTAGTTTCTGCTGGAGATTTTACTTCTAACCATGCATCTCCTGTAGGACAGTCTTTAGTAATACCTTTTCTTACTATTGCTCTTCCAGTCCATAATAATGCCCACACCAATCCAGTGGGCCCAACTGAAATTTGCTTTATATCACAGTTTGGAGGAATGCTGATATTAATCCACTTTAATCCCTCAGGAGATGTAGTACTAACACCTGTTCTGTACATAACCCGACCATGTGCTGTAATAGCCCACACTGATAAAGTTCCAGCTGGAGCATTGGGTATTTGATTTCCTCCAATACTTATATCAATAAAAGGCTCTTGAGTAGGATCTTTATGAAGAGGTGCAATGGCACACCAACTGTTCATAGCACTAAATTTTCTGTATCTAATCCATTTCCTCCTTCTTACACAGGACTTCCACTGTTTAACTGGGCCAAACTGTGCTGGGAAATCTACTGCATAGGTCCAACCATCATGATCTAAAGGCTGACCATCTAATGTAAGCTCTAGTTGCCAATCTCCTTCCCACTGCCATGCCATAGAAGGGAGCCGAATGCCGTCAATTGATCGATCTTTTGTTCCATCTTGTGAAGAAAAATGGTAACGATCTGTTGGTAATAATCTTCCGCTAAAACCTTCTAGCGGTAACCATCTTTCATTTTCATAAGATTCTTCTTTAACTCTAATAGGTATTTCTAAGCCGTGAACGTGAAGATAAATTTGTCGGTCTCCTCCTACTGCCCATAAAAAATGAGGTACAGCGGATAGAGTTTTAAATTCTAAACCAAGATACATAAATTCCCTCCAACACGATCCACTAGTTGAAAGAGCGTACACTTTACCTTCATTATTAATTGAAAATAAAAGTGAATTGCTACTCATTTTTACTTCAAATAAAAATCTTTAAATATTAGGATAATTTGGCTATGTTTTTCATTACTGTATAAGTATGAAATCTTTACTTACTTAAATCACTTTATGACATTTTTAATTTAAAATATTTAAATATATAATATTAAAATCATACTAGTAAACTTTATGCCAAAATACCAAGTTATTATTTCGAATAATCTGACACTGGTCACTGTCACAACTTATAATCGTATTGAAAACTGCAACGCACAGGTTAACAAAAATCTAAATAAAGTTATGAGTACTTCATATACACACAAAATGCCTACAGATTGAGTATTTTCTAAAAAAAAGGAAAGTTAGGGGTGTGAGGAGGCTTGGGCAGTTAAATTGTAAAAAAACAATTTTAAATTAAACGTCAGTCAACGTATATATTAAGATATTTATTTGTGGTGACAAAGTAATTAAAAGGAAATAAACAACACTAATTATGTCTTATTTCTATTATTGTATATTTATTGACATATAAATAAATTAGCAAGTCACACAGCAACGTAATTAAAAATGTTAACAGGGCTATTTGTTTGAATTAAAATGTAGGAGTAGCAATGGGCACATGTTTTAAATGAGATTTGGGCACTTATAAATAATATTTATTTATTATACTTTTTTCAAATTATTTAATTACAGAAATATACCATTTAAGTTCAACAACAAAGAATTGATTTATAAGGTTGACGTGAATGTCGATATACACACTTTTTAGACTATGTGCTCATGAAATTCGATATGAAAAAAAAATGTAATGTACAGTGCATGTCGGACAAATTGAGGAAATTAGTCACAATTAGGTTAATTAAGTTTATGGTGGTCAGATCGCGAAAAATTTCGCTCCTCGCTTTACAATATCTTGTATAACATTTTGTCCAATGAATCTTCTTGGTTCACGTTTTAGATTTGTTCCAGATCAGTATATCACCTGTTAATATTACTTATACATAATATGGAACAGTGATATACTGTTCCAAATTTACTTACTTTTTCGTGTTTTCCCTACTATACGTAATACTGGCAGATTATTTTGCGCTTGTCATCGCAAAATCAAGCCGTTAAATTAAACAAAGTTTATAAGAATGACCAAGATACGAATTATTTGTAGGTAGATCCATTAATTCTCGCCGAAAGTCAACGCACCGGAGTTCCTGCTGGTTTTTTTCTCAAAAACTACACCTAAAAAGTTGAAACTAATATGACTGCAAAACCGACCGCTAACTATATATAAATCTTCACTCATTTTCAAATATTTGTATTTCAGCTTCTATATAACTTAAAGGCTTCTGCCCAGGGGGATTCTTCATTTACTTTCAAAAAAATAATAGATAATGGGGCGAAAAGGTATTGGATATAGCTAATAGCCAACAACTAAATAACTAATTTGTTAAATTTAACCTATTTATAAAACAGTTCTTGCTTCATTGATCTGATTTTATTACGTTGCATCTATCTAAAAAAATACTGTTTTAAATAGAACTTTTTTATTCTTTGATTTGTTTAAAAATTTAGTGAAGTTGCTTTCAAGAAATCCTGAAAATTTCAGCGAGAGAATCGAGCTTGTATTTGTGTTTGTAATTGCAAATTATGATAAATATTCAAGCCCGATCACCTACATTGATTTCTAACATTTTGTTAATTATAATAATTCTTTTCAATGTATTTTAGCAACATTCAGGGTCATAATAAAAAATATATATAAATGTTAATATAACACCTTATTTTGAAATGTGTTTAGTAGTTCGTAATAAAATGTTTGTATTATGTATTTGTCATATTAGAAAAATAAAAAGCTTATATAACAAATGTATGTATTTATTACAAGTCCAAAAATAAATTATTTTTTATAGGAAACTTCTCGAAAAACATATTTAAAACAAATATATATAACAAACTCAGTATGGTAAGATAATACACTTAAAATAAATAATAACATTTTACTATTTTTTAAAGTGCTATTGCACATTGTTATCCTAAGGGATAAGAAAACAAGTATGTATAAAAAAATAAAAGCAGCAGGGCCAGAACTCATACCTCTCAGAAAACGAGAGATGCATTCAAGCCCAACTACATACAATTTTTTATAAGTTATCTAAAAATTATAACATAATAATCAACCCTGCTCTGATTTATTCCATTGTACAATTTGTATTAATCTTTTGAAGTATAACAGGTAATATATAAGCAATTTTATTGCAACATTTGGAAGCGAAATATGGTAACTACTATGTGTTTTTCTTAACAAAACTAAAAATTGACTAACTAGGAACTAAATTCGATTTATTGTCTTGAAGACAGTATAATATCACATGCACAGATCAATATTGTCTATTATATTATAAATATTGAGATTATATAAACTCATAGAACTAAAGTTATTTTAACAAAATTACAAAAATTACTATGTGTTATAATAAGTCATAACTTATATTAAAAATCCATAATAAGCCTTTCACACCTAGCAGGATTTAGACTCTATAGAACATTATACTTTATTTTACTAAAAATGCATTGGCATTTTGAATGTGTTTCATAATTATAATTTAGGGGAAATATTAAGTAGGTTTGAAATGTCAAATATAACTGATATAATTTATGGTATATTACTTACATCAACTTATTACTATTTTTCATTATATATATATATATATATATATATATATATATATATATATATATATATATATATATATATATATATATATATATATATATATTACCTACTAAGTGCATTATTGCAATACAAAATAATTAAATAAATTAAAATGTGACATATTTTTTTTTGGTATTGAATGAGACATTCTCCTATTTCTAAACAGATATGTAATTAGAATGGTAAGATGTCAACATAATAATTGCCCAATTTATTATTTTACAAGTCAAAATAAATTCAAACTATTAATAGACTCATGTTGCACATACTGGGCAAATTTTATGGTGATTTTTTAATACTGGTCTAAAATACTGCTATTGCATAACAGAGAATTGTAGATAAATAAGATTTATGTTTTTAACAACTTATTACTATTTTTCATGGGCATGTCATCTTTGTCCAATTGCTTCATGTAAGCAAGAAAACACGTCCATATAAGACTACATGCACTTATAAATGGAACCCTGTTTTTTGGTGGTATGAAGCAGAAATTAATCATTGCAACAATGGGCCAAGTCGACACTCCAATCTAAAAGAAAATATATTTTCATGTAAGTAAAGAATATTGCTGTTTTTATATTCTTTTACTATAAGTATATTAACTCACTTTGTAAGTCGGCCAGAATTTTGTTTTCACTTCAGCCAATGCTTCATGAAATGGTTTAAGTTCCAACAAGCTCATGACAAAATAGAAACTGCCCATCGCAAATGGGGTATAAGTTAAGGTTTCTAAGAATGTCTGAAAATATAATTTAAAATATTAAATAGGTAGCATTTAAAATGTTATTCTTAAAACTTACTAATAAAAAAAGTCTAGACAAAACCGTTGAATCATTTGTCTAATCTGTACCAGAATTAGTAAAAATACAAGCAAATGATATAAAAGTTCCATTTATCTGTTGCTATTTAATTATTTCTCATATCTCATACCTAAATGTCTAATTTTTATTTAGTTTAGTTTAAAACAATGGTAATTAGTTAAATTTAATCCAATTTCAAGAATTTAATCATTATACTAATTATTGTGTTGAATTTTATCAAATATGTATATAGGTGCATACTTCAAATCTTTCTCATTTTCACTTATTTATAACATTGGCTTTAAATTATACTCAAAAGACTATAGATTAGAACTATAATAAATAAAGAATGCAGCATTATTCATTACATGGGCTATGTGTGTATGTTTCAAGAACTTCTAGGATAAGTGCTATCCTAGAAGTTCTTGAAACAGAAACTCTAGTGTATGTAGTATTATAAACTATTTTACCTAAGAAAGCTACCTTCTTTACATGGAGTACACACAATTTAAATTCTTTTCACACTATATATAGAAAAAGTTTTTTTGTATTTGCAGCAGTTAGTTAATGTAGTTCTTAAAAGGTAACAAATGAAGCCATGTTATTGTCACAGCAATTAAATACATACTTTACATACACCTGACAAGAAGCTAGAAAAAACCAGATAACAAGGCAGTTTGTTACTATTAAAACAATCTAAAAATATTTTTACTTTACTCAAAACTGTTATGGAATATGATTATTCTTAAAAAGAATATTACAAACTGACACAGATATGATTATTAATTTGAGAATAACACAAAAATTGTTTAAATTAAGAATTTAAATAGAATTATAACTTATTATTATTATACATGAAAAAAGTAATATTTCCAAAAATATAAGAATGTAAAAATATTGTGAAATAATATTTCTCACTGCTCAAATAGTACTAGTATAATAATATTGTACATCCTATAAATCTAAAGTACCTTAATGAATATGTCATTAATAGCTAATTCATATTATTGAATTACCATATTTACATTACTAGGAAACATTTGTCCATACAATATTAGTGTATATTTAGTTACCTTGATGAATGCAGCTTTTACAGAAGTTCCAGGCCACATAATATTAGCAATAGTTAGCCAACTATATAGTGTTGGGGCTACATAACATGAACCATATAACCCAAAACGGGCACATCTAAGCCAATCATATTTATTTTCTGAATCTGGAAACATAAAGATAATAAAAAATATGACACTACTAAATACTTTCATAGTACATACATATGTATGCTCGCATAAGTGGTATGTGGTTTCACAGTTTAGAACTACAGTACAACATTAGCTACTTTTGCACAGTTTATTATTTTTACATGATAATTAAGTAACAACTTACCAAAGCGTTTTCCTTCGAAAGTTTGTTGAATAAAACATGAAGAAGGCCACATTATACCATACGAAATCATACCTCTTAATAAAGGATATTTTTTAAAAACTGTATAAACATTTTTACTGAAAGCAGCCATTTTCAGGTTATGGAAAATATTACTGTCGATTCTTTATGTAACAAAATTCCTAGGAAGTTTGCTATGGCCTTTAACTATTTTTGGTAATATACACGTCTTTACTTTTGTTGATAAAGTGCCAAAGTGTGTAAAGTATGTGTAAGTAATTCTATTGAAGAATAAATATTTTGCAATAAGTAGAACCATTATACTTTGAAATGGTTAATTTGAATGAAGGTCACATATTATCAATTTTATTCTTATTACAATTATAAATCAATTACATGGATAACAAATTATCAAAACTAAATATCAAAAGAACAAACAGCAAACGTCAAACAACAGGTAATAAATACAGATTGTTGACGTTCCTGCTTTGTTTGTGGTCTTTAGGCATGCTCTTCAGCTCAATTGAGTAAACGACCCTACGTACAATGAAAAGACAGGAGACATTATGATATATCATTTTCAAATTACCACACTAAAATGTACATAATTAATTAAACTTCACTTTTTTATAAATAATGTGGATAACTTCTAATTAATTCGAAATTTAGCACTAATTAAATCGACAGAACTTTTATGTTGTTTGCGCATAATGTGAAATTTGAGTTTATTAGTTGACATTTGACATATTCTCTACTATCAGGATTTATTATTCGGGAATTTGAAATAAAAATAGGTTGCATTGTGAAATTTATTGCTCTACTACACAGTACACATACGAATACATTATGTATTAAGAAACAAAATTTTAAGAAAAGAAAAATTCATTATTAAAAACTAAAGGAATTAAAATTTATAACAACTTAATCCGAGCAAGATAATAAGCAAGTGTTATTTTATTTTATTACTTTTTATAATTTATATGAAACAGCAAAGTATATTTACAAAATATAGTTAAAATATACCAACAATGCCTGCTTATTATAAATGGTAAAAAAAATTGAAAATAATTAAAAGTATATGAGAAAATTGATATAGTATTTATGCATACACATATATTTACATTTTAGGTGCTCTGCTAAGAAGCAGCAAAATAAACAAGAGTATCCCTGTATATTAACCAAAAATCATCCATTGAAACAAGAAATACTTAGTGTTGTATGTATGTCCATTATAAATTTGTTATTGTATTTACGTAACTAAAATATACAAAGTTTAACTATTTCAGAAATTAAGTTCAACTAAATCCTTTATACAGAATATTGAGAAATGGAGTTCACCTTTTGAGGAGTTGGACCCTTTGTTAAGATTTAAACAAATGGATTTAGAGAATGTGAGTATAGTAGTCAACATAATATGTAATAAATAAATGTATAATATTTTATATATATTTCTAGAATCTATATGTTATAGGATGAACGGCATGTTGAAAAAACCAATACTTTAGTTAATTATAGTAGAACATGGAATGTGAAACGTTTAGCTATATTAAATAAATACACTACAGGTGAAAAATTAACAATTATTAGTAGCTTTTTGCCAGGAGGTGAGAAAGGTAAATTATAAACATATTCTCATGTTAAATACAATTAATAATATATTTTATATGTGTTTACTAATTCTTATTATGTTTTTTTTTTTCATTTTAAGTTAGCTCTTTTTCAGCACTTTTAAGGCAGGTATCAAATCTTAATGAAAAGGTAAAACATAGATTAGAACAACTTGATGATTTTGATGAATCCAGTGTGAGAAAAACAATGGGATTGAGTCAACAGGAATTTGTTACAAAAATTCATATGCTTAATGATGAAATTAAAAAGGTATTTATATTTTTGAAAATATTATGTTTTAATTATTTTTTTATTCATATAAATTATATTTATGAAAAATAAGTAAATAATACATATCTAATTTCAGGCTTGGGATTCTGAACAGAGAGTAAAAGCTTTTAAAATAGCCATTCAATGTTCTAAGTTGCTTTCAGATGTAAATGTGATGCAATTTTACCCCAGTAAATTTGTATTAATTAGCGATGTTCTGGATAATTTTGGTACCCTAGTCTTTGATCGCTTAAAAAATAAGAGTTTTGGGTGAGTTATTTATATTTCTTATATCTTGCTTGTAAAAATGCAATTTTTGCTAAACATCTTATAGTAAATTTATTTACACTTATAACTAAGAAGTTAAATGCAACAAAATTATAATTGTTTGTTTTTTACATTAAAACATCTATTTTTTTATTGTATTTTTTAGTAATGCAAACATAGAATTCGAAAATATTAGTTATGCTAATGTACCGGATTCTGCCAGAGAAACATGTCAGAATTGGATGTTCAAAATGGCTTCAATTAGGGAGCTTCTACCCCGTTTATACATGGAAATGGCATTACTTAAATGTTATGTTTTCATAAGTAAAGATGAAATACAACCAGCAATTGTAAGGCTTACAGCAATGATCAGAGGGATTGGAAATCCCCTTGTAGCTATTTATGTGAGAGTTTATTTATGTAAAGTAGCTTCAAAATTATTTGGTAAAGACAGTGAATATTACTTTTACAATAACTTAAAGGAAGTCTTAGATGAATATCGGCAGGTATACATTTTAATGTTATATTACAAAATGTTTGATAAGTATGTATTTATTTTTTTCTTTAGCTTCACACAGGGAAATTAGAGGAAACTTTGTGTTAAAGTACTACATTCCACAAATTCATCTTCGAAACATTGTGTCTTGAGTGACGAAGTAAAACATTGCGTTTTAACTCAATAGAGCAGTGTGATGAAAATTATTTTAATAAACTCGAGATAAAAAAATAAAAAGCTTAAGTCAAGTTTTAATATAGTGTATATGTTTCCAGATCTTCCATCCAGCAATGGCAAAAAAGTTCGGCACGCAATTGTTAACTGCTGACCAGTACCTTAGCCTCTACATTCCAGCTGTAGATTGGATGCTTTTTGGAACATTAAACTCCACCAAAAATGAGATTAGTCTTTTGGAAGAGTTATTACAACATTGTGAAGGAACTGAAAACAGGTAATTTGATATTTTTTTGTTGACATATTTTGTTGTTTTATTTATTTGTATTATTTACGTGATAACATTTAAATCTTTAATTTTTTTTTTAACATCACCCTTTTTATCCCATATAGCAGGGCAGACAGAAAGTACCAACTATCAAAACACTCCGTACTTCGCTTTTCACTTAATTCGAGACATTGTGTGTTGAGTGGTGGAACTCAACGCCGCACTTTGCCTTACCAGAGCGAGGAAGTGAAAATATTTTTAAATATAATCACTACCCTGAGTGGGGATCAAACCCACGACCAAATTTACAGACGGACGCTGTCGCTCTGCGCCACGACCGGCCTCCACTTTATTATTAATAGTTTTACTTAATGCATATTATAATGGTTTGGAAAAATGTATGATGTATTAATAAAAAAATCACGACTTACAGTTTTTTTTTAAATTTTAACTACTGTTAACTATTTTAAATAAATTAGAATACAGAAATCATTACATTTATTATTGCAATTTTCTTGTTTCATATTTTTGATACTCTAATGAATAAATAGTTCACATACTTACATGTGACTTCTAAAATGTACTAATATTAATTTACTTAAACTGATTTACAATTTAATTTTTCTTACTTTTTACTTTCAGTGAACTTTTACTTTGCTGTTTGGTCTCGACTTTTAATTCAATAAGTGTTATATCAAAATCATCAACCATTCTTGATATTATTCAAAAATCTGCAGATCATATGGGTATATAAATTATGCTTTTTTTATTTATTATATTGTAGATAACTAAATGTATTATTTATTTGTAAAAATGACTACGCTTTGTGATAAATCATAATTTTAACATCTAGTGTTACTTTTCAAGTCAATAATATTGTTTTATGTTAGTTCTGCTAAACCTAATATTAACATCACTTGGAGAGCACCTCTGCCACGCTGAAAATTATCGACTTGTTTCCTCTGAGATCTTAAGCCAGACTTGGTGGAAAATAGCAATCAACATGAAATCTACATCACATTTCTTACAAGTTTTGGAACCATGGTTACAATTTGCTTGCACTCAACTATCGGTAATATTATATTCTAGTTTCTGTTTATTTATCTGTTATTTTCACTGTATGGTAATTCGTTGATTTATGTACGATAAATCTTGATAACGCGTCCATTTTTTTTAAATATATTGTGTTTTGTGCAGTTTTTATAACCAACCTTATTCATATTTTTTATATTGGTTGATAAAGGTGGTAGTGGTTTCAGTATGTTCAAATGAGACAATATTTTTTTTCATATAACTTGATCTCTATGATGATGATGATGAGGCCCGAGACAAAAGAAATCTGATTAACCTTTAGTAAAATATTTTTAATCAGATTAGAATGTCCATAACAAATCCATTGATGTGCATTTTCGTACATAATTATTAAGTATCCAATAATAATTTTTAATGTAAGGACATAAATGTAAGATCCAAATTTTGTCTGCTGATTGTGGCTCTGTATTTATTATAAAAAGAAATACTATATATTATTATATTATAAATGATTTCTAGTAT
This sequence comes from Dryadula phaetusa, assembly GCA_032432895.1. NCBI lineage: Eukaryota > Metazoa > Arthropoda > Insecta > Lepidoptera > Nymphalidae > Dryadula > Dryadula phaetusa. The sequence continues at coordinate 2,057,396 of JAOYRS010000027.1, forward strand.
GTAAATATATGAGGCCATCGTGGTGTGAGACGTCTGACATTAAAATACAATTGTGGGTTCGATTCCCAAACAGAAGAATAATTATATTAAAAAATTTATTCTCATTTCTCCGCCCTGGTAAGAATAAGCGCGGTGTCGTATTCGTTATTCAATTCGTAACATCTAGAATTCAGTATGCCTGAATTCAGTCAACAAATTGTTTTGACACTAGGTTTCTACTACTCTGATATGCGGGATAAAGCATAAAGCTGCTTTTTTTCCAAACTTTAGTTCATCTTGTTAAACTTTACAGAGTCAACACATCAACATGATATTACGCGGTACGATACGGTACATGATTAAATGCGGTAAACCGGCTGACGACTACTCCGCACAAATACAAGCCGCCATCAAGAGAATGCTCAAATTTATACCGGATGTCGAGGAACTTTTTCTAATGGTAACATATAGTTTATTTTTAAAAATAGTAATTGCTACCACATTTTCTGGATAAAATAATTATATATGTTACGGTTGATAGAGAGCAGGTTAATTTGAAAGTATTTTCAGAAAAAGTGAAGTAAATAAAACTCTCGAAGAAACTATTCTATGTGATGGCATTATTTATGGTTTTTACTTTTCTTCAGGATGCATTCATGCCACTTGTGGAACTGGCACAGACATCAAATGCGCGAACGATGATGGCGAAGACCGTGCTATCAGTTTTCTTCGAGAGATACACCTCCGTTCAAATAGATGATCCAATTATAATATCTGGCCTTATGAGACTTTGTTGTATTATTCATGATTCTATAAAGTAAGTGATATTATTTTATTAATAAATATTTTCATTAAAAATCATATTAATATTCTTATATATAGAGAAAGTTAACATAGATGAAATTTACAGCGCAGTCACAGTAGAAGATGAGAGTAAATTTTGTGCGGAACTTATAAACAAGTATATACAAGCAGTTACATACCAAGATGATTTAGAACAACAGTTGAACTTTTATGTTGAATGTCGATCTGCGTTTATAAAATTAGATTCAGTTCTTACTGTTCTAGTTCATGTGAGTATATAATATATGTTTGTAAAAAAATGATAACTAATTATAACACAATCCACTTTAATAAATTGTGTTAATATACCATTTATTTAAGGGCTTAACATATTATAGTAAGTTAATAAATTTATGATTCAGGTTTGAATTTCGTCTCAAGATAACTTGGGTATAATATGGCCTGATTGATTGGTAAAGGGAATCGTTAAATTAAATTGCTTTCAATTACCTGCTTTGCGAGCCGCTGTGTTGAGGTCAACTGTCACCCAAAAAGGTTGACTGTCCAGTTATCTATATACATTCTTAACAAACAATAAGAAGGCAGTCTGGTTAGCTTGCTATAGGAGGAAAAGCGTGACATGTTTGTGAAGAGGATTCCCATTGCAAATAATCCCAGAGAACTGACTGGGGAGAGATGGCTGATTCACTAAACTAAATAGCTTGTCTGTCTTTATGATTACATTGGTACCAGGCGGTGAACGCGTTGTCGTGCCGCGGCGCGGCGCGCGGCGCGTGGCTGCAGCGCGCGTGCGCCGCGTACTGCAGCGTGACGGCGCCGTCGCTTCAGTGCGTGGTGTCGCGCGCGTCCCTGCACCTGCTCACGGCGCACGTCGCGCTGCTCGGCGGCTGTGTCGGACAGGGTACTGTATAATTGTTGTCTTTCCTTTTTTAACGAATTGCGAATAACCATTCGATTAGGGCGAAGGGGACGTGGTTGGGGTAAATAAACTGTTAACTAAATCAACTATTTGCCGGGAATCTGTCACTTACACACTGTACAACCCAGACACCGAAGATGACGCGATCGGCAGATTTATCCGACGGGCAAATTAATAAATAATATACTAGAATATAATTTAAAAGTTGCAGTCTCTCACAGAGATGAGGACGTAATGAAGATTCTCTCAGCAGGAAAGCAAAAATATCAACATCACAATCATATCAAAAAGAAAAAAACAACAAATACGCGACATAAGATGTTGTGTGACCACGCAGGGGAGAAAGTACCTTCGCGACATGTTGAGCCATTTTATACGTCGGCGTATCGATTTGGCTAACGATTGGACGAAGTGGTACATTAGTTTTGTGTATTTTTGGTAACCCATACAACTTAGGAGGTTTAACACAACTAGGCACGAGTGATTTAATGTCAAGTTGTAATGTTTTCGCGTGTTTCGATATTAACTCGGATGTTCGTTTAAGTATTTTTGTTGTAGGGTCTTTGTCAACAATTTTATAAGTTTTTTTATCCGATAGCAATACTGAAATTTTTTGGTTATAATCCTCGGTATCCAGTATAACCGTCGCGAGGTTCATCATGAATAGATTTAGGTGGCTTACTACGGCGTATTATGGCAGAAATATCCTTACGGATAGCCTCTGAATCTTCCTTCAAAATCTGGTTTTTGTATAAGCAGTCCTCAACGTTCGTTATGATTTCTTCAAAAGGTATTTTTAGTACCTCAATAGTCGAATTATCGATTCTTTGTTTCTATCAAAACCATATATAAACCTAATAAAAAAGTGAGCCAATGCTTGACACCTGTGAAATGTAATATTCTTTTGCAGTGTGCAGGCGTATATAAACTAGACTGTGACTGTGGCTTGTCATACATTGGCCAAACAAAGAGGAGCATCGGGGTTAGGGTGAAAGAACACATATCCGATGTCAAGAATGGGCGTGTATTGCAGTCAGCTGTGTGTGAATATACAATGAATAAGTCCAACCACTCCATCAGATTTAATAAGCCACATGTCCTCGCTAGGGAAAGCAGATGTTTTCCTAGAATGATCCGCGAGGCTATTGAAATTCAAAAACATCCAAATTTCAATAGAGAAGATGGTTGGAAACTCTCTACCACCTGGGACCCACTTATTAAAAATTTAAAGTCTCAAATCCACCACACCAGAGACAAAGATACAGTAACCTCATTCTGCAAGAATCCAGGGCAGTACGCGAGGCAATTAAGAAACAGATGGCGGTAGTTTGATATAATTAATTTTTTGTATCAACTGACAGACGAATGCCACCTCAGTAAACCTGTGACCTGTGAGATATATATATATATATATATATATATATATATATATATATATATATATATATATATATATATATGTATTTAAGTTGTAATTTGTGTTGCAACCATAATAAACACCCAAAACCATTAAATATACCAAAAATTGTATAGTATTGGTAGTGTATTTGTATAATCATATTTTTAATAATTTCTAAATAAGATTAGTATTAACTATTAGCTAGTAAGTAAATACGGTTGTATACTTAATCGTGGTGCGACTGTGAATTGTCGAATGTCGAAGAAGTTTCCGAGTATACATGCCAAAGGTTGTAGACTCGATTCCTACAACTAACTGATTATATTAAAATTATATTCATATTGTTATACAAAAATGTTGATAAAATTTTAGCACAATTTGTGTAATGTTAAATAAATAAAAACATATTTATTACAGCTGAAGCGAATTTGAAGAGTTTTGTAGGCCTAATTCCTGACATTCCACCATATATCCAGGAAGATGGACAAAACAAACCCACACATGACAGAGTAGTTGGGCTTATCAGTAACTTCTTATCCACTCTTCTAATTTTACCAGTAAGTATACGAGCAATTGAGATATGGTTGTATAATAACATTTTATATTTCTAAAAATTTGTATGTATTTGTATTTATAATTTTGATAGAAATGGGTTTATAAGTTTATTTAAAGAAAACTTAAAAGAAAACTATTTGGATACTCTAATCTTAATCGGATTTAAATTGTTCGTTGATGTTGGTATTATTAACAGGCCTATCAATAATATATTATTGAGATAAAAAAGGAAATGTAGAAAATAAGTTATTTTATAGGATAATATGGACAGTAATAGCAGAGCGTACATACTCAGCGGGTTTATTAAAACAATGGAGAGGATTCATTGGAAGAAAACAGATCCCCAGTACTATACAATATTGTTGAGGACATTAGATCTCCTCTGCCAAATGACGCAGGAAACGTATATTTATCATATTGACGGAGGTACTATTTCGTAGCTTTTTATGTATAGCATGCATTTGGCTTCGTTCCAGACGTTTTCATCAAGGAATTTGCAGTACACCAAATTTTCTTCAACATTTATCATTTACTTTTACTAATATTATTTAATTTTTATTTTCACATTTTTGATGTTTTATTTTTTGATGGAATTACTTTATTTATGTTTATTAGTAAAAAAAATATTTTAAGACACTAATTAAAAAATATATATTTAGATCAATAATGTGTAATTGTGTTACAATATTATTAGTTTGAACTCACCTTAATTTTGTACTTAATACATTTTATTTTATGTTTATTTATATCATAGTTTTATCAAATGATGAACTATATGCCTGTGAGGAGGAATTCATAGAAGCAATTGAAAACCATGCAACGAACATATGTCAGGAAATACTAGTTGTTCTAAAAGCTTTAGGTGACGCGAAAGAAACAAAGAAACAGTATAATTTATCATTGGAATTGTTTTGGCGAATCATCAGAAGAGGTGACCTTCGAGAAGGTTCTATGGCGAGTTTAGGAGCTAATCTGTGGGTTCTATCCCAGAAAATTCAGGATTCCAACAACAGATTCGCGGTATCGTAATTTTACATCTAATTTTAATGTTTATTTTAAAAATACAATATGACTCTCTATGCGTTAATAAATTGACTGTTAGAATATTTATTTGATACATTTTTAAAAAAATAATCTTCGCTATCTAAGTAATTTATCGAATAAATAATTGTGTGTTGTACACACCAACAATACCAAATATCGTGCGGTTACAATGTTATTTCGAAAACATCTAAATTGAAATAAAAGTTAACAAAATATTAAGTCGTATTAAAAAAATAATTTGCAACATTTTCCACGTAACGGTGATTTAGATCGGAGGTTCAATGGAATCATCCTAACAATGAAGACTTAAATACGAAATGTCACGAATTGAAAACCTACGTTGTTACATTTTACATAGACTACCAATGTTATTAAAAATGTAACTTTATCAATAGCAATTGGAATAATAATAAATTTTTACATTTATTTATATAATAGAATAATATATTTTACATTTATTTTCAGAAAACAATATTATCGACATTAGAGAATGATAAGAGTGCCGCGGGACAGCGTTTGTTGGATAAATTGAAGGCAATATAAAAACATCAGATTTTGATCTTAATAATGACTTCATTCCCTTTTAACTTATTTATATACTCTTTAATAATATAATAAAGTGTGTAATGAAATATGTATAAATTGTTTAATTTATTTATTGCGTAAGAGAACTTAATGCAAATATTAACATGTTTTTATAATCGCAAATGTCGCAGCTATATACTGGCATATTGTAATTTATTGATTTCTAATTAACGACGTAAATTACGTGATACGAAAAATATATAAAAGACTAAGGCCTTTATCCGTGTTTAAATGGTTCGATTCCCTCTCGAGGTATGATACAAAATATTACGTTCGGCTAAGACAAATCGAAGCGTTAACTTCCGATAACGTGTAGATAGCTAAGAACAAGTCTTTTGACATAAGGTTCTCTTTGTCTACCATGCAATACGGAGAAAAAAATGAAGCTGTAAATAATACAGATGGGTACATACGTTTTTTATTCATTATGTGTACGTCAATAGATCGACCTACAGTAAATTCAATTAAGTTCTTTGTAAACCTATATTTGATAACAACATTTTTATAATTAACTTATTGTACTATCTATGAAATTTACAAATAATCCGTGACCGAAACGTTTTTTACGGTTAATGAAACAATTATTTTCGAGAAACCATCTAAATAAAAAGTGTAACAATTTCTATTTTTATAGGTATTTTCGTTCATGTTTTATTTTGAATAATTTAATTTAACAAGATGTTCAATTACTTTCGTGACATTGTTATTTAGTTTTATTTTGCTTAAAGAAGCTGCTTGTTTAAATTTCAGGCGTTTCATATTTTAATCAACATCCTAAATATTATATATTCTTTTGCTTCCCAAGCGATCTTGATTGATTACAAATTACAATATTATTATTTTGGTTTTAATCCTATTACAAGTCAAAGCTTTTTATATATAGGTATGTAGGTGTAGTGATATTTTTAAGGTTACAAACGTGTCACATATCGAAATATGTCATAATAAGTACGTGGTGTTCATTTACATACAATAATTGCGAAGTGTATTGCAGATATTGACCCTAGAGTCAGCCGGATGGAGTAAGCGGACATTGTCCGGCAAGACACGCTTGAATGGTGCGCGCGCTCTGTTGCACCGATCTTTCCCCTTCGCAATAATGACGCCTATAAAACCTTGTCTTTGTAAGTCTATGACGTTACTTTCATCTCGACCCAAGATAGAAACACAACTAAATATAGAATAGGAGCAATAAAGCTTTAACTACACATTTTGGGTTTATACCCACATAAAAATGTTGAAAATCAATTGTTTGGTACGAAAATAAATTAAATTAAAAAATAATAATAAATATGTATTAACATATTGTTTCATATATGTTTTAACATTTGCAGTTTATTCTTTGGGTTGTTTATGGCAGTGTGTCTTGCGAGGAAGGAAAAAATGGTTACGTGCAATCATTGGATTTTGGACCTCTTTTTAACGGCGACGATTCTGGTACGTAAATCTGTATTGCTCGTTAAAACACGCTTTTTCTTTTAAGTGTATAACGTAATACATCGCTTTGTGCTTGCAGGCATAGCGTCGTTGGCTTCAAGTCCAATAGCCACCGCTATTCACAAAGTAGACAAAAGTCAATATCCACAACTATTTGATACTCTTGTTAGTAGTTCCATTGATTCATTCCAAAGTCGGGTCGCACCTAGAGAAAGTGTTTTTGATGCAAATAATTTTGGTTTTAATCCTATTGCAAGTCAAAGCTTTGTACCATACGGACGGTCGGCCAAAATTGTAGTAAAACAACAACAAAATTCCCAAGTAGCACCTGCAGCACAGCAAATAACTCCTTTGCAATATGATATAAGAACAATACATGATCCAAATTATAGAGTTTACAAAGCAGAAGAGAACGAAGAGACAGAGGAGGGAGGAATTTTAACAACATTGAAAAATAATCCGACAGTCGCTGCGTACTTTCAGCCTAATATCAATGTTGAAGTAAATCATCCTGTACAATATCGCAAAGAAGAATTGATTGAAAATTTTGAAGGTGAACAAAACTACAAGCAAAATCCTTATATTGCAGGGCCCGGCCGCATTCGTCGATACACAGGAGGCAGAAGCAGGGAAAGTTTAAGAAAAGCTGAATCTAATGAAGACGATGATCCTTATAACTACAGAGCTGAATATATATCAAAACCTAAAGCCTTTGATGAAAGTCCATACAGTAGCCCCTACAAAAACAAAAAGGAGTCTGACGACAAATATGAGTATCCCTATAGTTATGATACAGGATATGATCATAAAGAGTATGAAAGAATAAAAGAACTATCGGAAAAACAAGCAGCCGAAATAAAACAAAATCCAGGAAATTGTAAGGAAGTCAAGAAGGATGGTATGACCTGTATGACTTGTAAGGATCCCAAAACTGGAGGTAACTACGAATCATGCTCCTACGTTGCTGAACCCAAAAATAATAAATACGCTTATTCTAAAGAAAAAAAGTTTGATAGTAATGACGAGCCTGATGAAGTAAAAGAAAAATCAATCGAACCAAAAAAAGCTGAAAAAATTCAAGTAGAAGATCAAACAGCTCCTCAAAAATTTTCTGAAACTGTAGACAAGCCCTATAGCAGCTATAGAGAAGCAGACAAAGATGATTCTCGTGAAAAATATAAATCTTTTTATATTCATTCATCAAAACCTAAATCTAGTGAGGCTCTTACAGCAACCAATGATGAGAGTTCTGAGAATAAACCAAAGTCTTATGATTATAATAAAGCATTACCCGGGTTCTATACAGATAACGAGCCAAAAAAAGACGTAGAACATGTTTTAGCTGAATTTAAAAAAAAAGATAGATCGGCGTGCAAAAAGGTAAAGAAGAATGCTATGACATGTTTTCAATGCGTAGATAAAAATGGCCTAAAAAATGAAGAATGTATGTTTGTTTCTGAATCAGCTCCAAAGCAAAGTCACTTAGCTTATCAAGAACTTAAAGAATTCGGGTCAAAGCCGGCCAATGAAGGTAGTGAAACCGCTGAAAGTCAACCCATTGCGACAAATGCTGTTCCAGCTACCAGCTCTACAAATAATGGAAAAAAAATAAAGCGTAAAAAAGCCACACAAGTTTCAGCTGCTGCTGCGTCTCCGGTAGCTAAAACTGTTAAAAAAATAAAACGAAGTGGGGGATCAGACGTAGAGTCTCATGCTAAAATTTTTGATACCTCTAACATAGCACCACCTGAAGAATTTGCAGGTGCAGATTCCAAACCAGCATTTTGGGCGGAGACTGAACCTCAATACAATGCCGAGCTTGGTGTTACTTTGCCGAAATATATGTTGGCAAGATCAGAACATGAAGCTTCATTTGACGAAGCAGTTGCAGGAGCGTAAATTGCCTAAGTCTCTGAGTCAATATCAATCTTAATTGGAGCGTGACAGTAAACTTTTGAGTAAAAGCCTGAATTGACAACGGTTTGTTGCACAATAGACTTTGATTTCATAGATCTACAATAGCAGGCAATCTTACCATAAAAACAAATTAAGCTAAGAGAAATGCAAAAATAAAATGATTATATTTTTGTGACAATAAGTACAATTAAATGCAGTTTACGCTACGAAATGTTTATATAAGTCTAGTTTAAGAAATTGTTACTTTTTTTTAATGCTTGACTGTTCAATTTTATCAATTTATTGTTAACTAGTTTTAGATTTCCAATTAAAATATGTTTTTTATACACATTTTATTTTATAATGAACTTTTTGATGGTTAATGATTGGTATGAACACAATTTAGGTAATAGACTTTAGATATCAAGATCCTTACATAATTATGCCTGCCTGGTTTAGTTTAAAAAAAAATACGTTTTTATAATTTTGGCCTTCAATGTACTGTGAAATATGTTAGAAAAGATTTAATTATATGACCAAGGGTATTTTTTAAAAATAATTTAAAAATTATATATTTAAAAAATCCGTGACAATTGTGATAAAATTGATATTATCCAATATTAATATATAAATAATAAAATAACATATAAAATATATTGTATAGTAACATATAAAATATATTGTTTGCTCATAGAAAATAAAACGGGTCAACAAAATTGAATCTAAAATGTTGGCATGAAATTTGGTCAGCGTCCTAGATGTCGAGATACCGTACTTAATACTTTTTTCTGGTAATTGTCCAAAATACGTCATAAAGAAATGTTGGAGAATCACATGGCCTTAGAGACGAGAGAAAGTAATTAATTTCAGTTTCATTGTTGATGTGCCTCAGTTGAGTATTCAGTGATTATAAATAATTCGAGATTAGCAGACTGTAATACAACGACTCGCCACAATATAGTTCAGTTGTGTACAAGTAACACCGTTACACACAACACAAAATCGTCGGCAATTTCTGTATTGTAAGTATTTAAACTTTTTATTATATTTTTTCTATTCAAATTTTGTTGTTAATTTCAAATATGTTGCATTTATTTTCAAAAATACGTTATAATTTAAAAAAATTGAGTACATTCATTTGTAAACGAAATATGCAAGGAGCTACTAATTATTAAACGTTAAAAAATATTTTTATGTTAGTACAATGTAAGTTTGTTTACAAAAATTATACGACAAATAATTATGTAAAATGTGTGAAGAAATTATGTTAACACACATACATCTGTTTATAATAATAAAAACATTACTTTTATAATAACAAAAAGTTAAAACAAGAAATATTTACCTTATACTGAGTAAAATAGCTTAAAATAAATTTTATATTTTATAAAAAAATATATTAATATTTAGATAATCTGTTTATTAACTTATGTTATAATGGAATTATATATAATGAAACGGGAAAAAGTGCACGTATTAATACTTATTTTTTTGATTGACGTTACATTTACAGAAGTTTTGGGCTCAACAAAATAAATCTTGTCATTTTGCCAAGCTGGTCGTTCAATAAAAAATATCTATTGCGTCGTTGTTTCATATGAAGCAGATTGCGATGTTTATTTTGGTTCTACAACGGCAAATTTGCTAAAGCCTCGATACGTTGACTTTCCAAATTGATTTTATATCTAACCAATATTATGCAACATTAAATATTGTCTCGATATATTATTATTATCTTTGGGATTGAAAGAATTTGAATAGAATTATCTAATTAGTATATGAAAATATTCCATATTAGGAGTAGCTAGTATACAAAAACCGAATATTTCATTTAATCAATGCCTTAGTTTAAGATATCTTTGATATACTTAAGTTAAAAATATTATTATCGTTTAAATTGGTTTAATTTAAAATAACTATTTTCGTGAATTCAACGTTTTATACGTTTGATATTTATTAACTCGTTAAATAGAAAAATTTTAGGAAACGCAAGTTGATTTCTCTTAATTGTTTTAAACCACGTAAGCCGCTTCATCCCACATAGCGGTGTAGTAGAGACAACCTAGTGTCAAGAATCAAGATACTCCCGTAATTAAGACATTGTGTGTTAACAATACAAAGACAGTTATAATGTACATTAACTGTCATTCATAATATATAAAAAATAAGCTTAGTTAGACTTGAACCTGCACTTAGTGAGTAAAATTTCTAAGCGATAACACTATGACCAAACTGTTATGCCTAATTACTTTATTGATAATCAATTATTGTAATAAGTATGTTTTTTTAATATATATCTAATTAAACTATGTTAAATATAATAAGTTATATATATATATATATATATATATATATATATATATATATATATCAACGTTACAGTGAGAAAATCGCGGAAAACTCAAAAATGCGAAATGTCACGAAATCCATGGTATTTTTCTAGGATAAAACCTTTATCCTAGAAATATACCATAATCTTTCTATACTCATTTTAAAAGTATCACATGCTTTATTAAATCAAGTTTAATCATTAATAAATCTTTGTATGCTGTATTAAATCAAGTGAAAAACAACTTTAAATTGGATGGTGTTTTTTTTGTTTTGCTTAAGCCTACTAGCCTACTACTACCTTTTGTTACTTATAATACCTTCTTTTACAATGCTAACACTGCAAGAATATAGTTATTTCTTTAGATATATTTCTACAAAAATAGAAAAGACAAGATAACATTCTTTTATATTTTGAGACCTCGCTGTCTTCTCAGAGAATAAACAAAAAAAAATAAAAATAATTAAGTATGAGTGGTAACTATAATTGGAAATGAAAAAGAAAACCTTAACATCATAATATATTACGACTCTTTGACTCTCAATCCTTTTAAATTAAATAAGATGAGGTAGAGAAATCCTAAGTCACGATTTTTTCTTATGTTCACGTGAAAAACACTACTCGATCTATAGCTAATGTACTATAATATTTGTAGACCAAAGTGGCAGCTTTTCAATTCAAATCAAGTAAAATATAAAAAGTTTGGTTTCGGGTGTTTTATAAATAAATACGTGAGCTTAGAAAACAATGTATATTTCCAAATTTTTATGGTATACTTTAGTAGTTAATATACTGGTTTTTCAATTTGCATAGTATCAATATGAATAAAGAGGTAGAGTTTGAAGAGCAGTACGTGGACGTGCGATCGCTGCCGCTGAGGCCGCCGCAGCCCGCGGCGCCACCGGAGAAGGCGAGCCGCCGCCCCTGGCACCCTGTAATGTGGGACAACTCTGTGCCCACTTTACCTGCCGAACAACCAGAAGAACAGGTGCGATGGCTGTATAATTTTTTTTAACAAATTATTTCAAATTATTTCAAGTATATTTCAAATTTTCAGAATGGCCAACGTCACAATAAGGAGTATCCACATAAGCAGCGCATGCGCAATTTGAAGAGGCTTATAGCTGAAGGAAAAGTAAAACCCACATCGGAAACACTTATATTTTTTCTTTGTAATAAATTTGCTATTTCAGAAGAAAGGCAATCTAAAATGTTTGAATAGTTTTAGCTGTATTTTTTGTAAATACAATTTTACTAACAATAAGTTATAAAATGTATGTAGTGGTTTAAATGACTCTTTTCATCTCAAAATGAAAAAAACACCTTTTAGTGTTATGCGTCACTTATCATAATATACGTATTAAATATATTAATCGACATAATAATACTAAGAATAAATATTTTGTACTTTGATTTTTAATAAAACATATATCAATAATTTGCTAAGACTATGATATTATTAGTTTGTTATCAAGTATTTATGTACAAGCCTGTTCTAATAAATTATTAAAAATGCATATATTGTTACATATGGTAACATTAAAAACAAATAGAAATTAAGAATATGGATTTCAAAAATAGACATTATATATAAATTCCGAGGTTTATTAACTCACCTCGACTATTATAAATGAACCTAAAAATATAAACGGGATATAAATACAAAATAAAATATAAAAATCTATCGTTCTTATTATTATTATTTGAAATGCAGTTTTATTGCAGTACCCTCCAAATCAACATATACCTTTTATTCTATATTACATAGTCGCCGATACGTATAAAAATTATGCAATTTATTTCACGCAATCGTGACAGACTTTACACAACAAGAAATTGACCTATTATAACTTTTGTCGCTCCTTCGGTACCGTACGCGCGAACGTTCTAGATTAATGTGATAAAAAGAAAATACTATCGAAATATTCAAGTAGGTTTCGGCACATATACTTTTATATTCTTTATAAAAATTATCTACACACAAGACTTTAATATAAAACAAAATCGAGTTTCTCAAATATAACTAATATAAAGAATTAGAAGTGGGCCGCCGTCGGTACCGGGGCCGGGCCCGGGCGCGGCCACAAGTAATAAATTAAATCAACTCAAGCAATAAGTCGGTCCGAGGCTCGTCGGCGCGGTCAATAGCGCGGTCACTGGCGTGGTCACTTCGCAATCACTGACACTTATGGTCCAAAGCGTTGGCTGCGAAGGGCGGAGGGCGGCGGCGGCTAGGTGGCGCCCCCGGCGCCCGCGACGCCGCCCGCCCCCGCCCCCGCGCCCCCCACTGCGCTACCAGACGTGCCCGCACTGGTGCTAGTGTTTGCGCTCGCGTTCGCAGCCCCTGACGCAGTCGCTTCTTCGTCTTCCTCCTCCTCAGGGTCAAACTTCAGCATAAGTTGCTTGAACTATATAAATAAATGTTATATTAGTCAAAAATCCTGCCACTTAAGTATATATATATATATATATACACATATATATATATATATATATATATATATATATACACACATATATATATATATATATATATATATATATATATATATATATATATATATATATATAATATTTTTTAACTTCACGCTTTTATCTCTTATAACAGGGTAGACAGGGAGTACCTAGGTCAAGACACTCCGTACTTCGCTATCCAAGGAATTCGAGACATTGCGTGTTGAGTGGTGGAACTCAAAGCCGCACTTCGTCTTTACTAGAGCGAGGAAGTGAAAATAATTTAATCACTCAATCAAATATAATCACTCCCTCGAGTGGGGATCGAAGCCACAACCGAACGCGTTTACAGTCAGACTCTGTCCCACTTCGGCACGACCGGCCTCAATAATAAGATATGCGTGAAGGTAAAAAAGCAATAAAACAATAGTGTTAGATTATAAAAGGAATACATAAAACTAAACAAAACAGACAGTTACAATGAAACATATTTGCCTTTATGTAATGTAACGTGTGTTACCTCGAGGTAGTCATCAACGAGGCGGCGTCGGCCTCGCTCATCGAGCTCGTGCTCGTCGTCGGAGTCGTGCAGTTGCGCGATGGTAGCCTTGGGATCGAACTGTGGGGCGTGCCTCCGGGACACCGCCTTTTCGTACACCTTCACGCTCTCCGACGGGGAATACTGGTTAATCTTTCTGTATGATATAACTAAATTAAATATATGTGTACAACATTTATTTATTAATTATTTTTCAACACTAAGTAGCCATTCAAAAATGGTTTAGTAGTTTAGTTCTATATATATATATATATATATATATATATATATATATATATATATATATATATATATGTATATATATATATATATATATATATAAGCTGTGATGCTGTGAAACATGATCTATATGTGGCCATTGAGCATTGAGTGTATACTAACGCATCAGTAAACCCGTAGAGTTGCTTGAGGTGCTGCTTGAGCACGAGCAGCAGCAGACAGCCGCGCGCCTGGCGCATGGCGTCGCGCAGAGCGCGCGTGTGCGGCGGAAGACGCGCCACCAGCGCCTCCGCCTCCTCCTCATCTTCTTCCTCGTCTAGCGGCTCCTTCTCCTCGCTGCCCGTTTTTATCAATCCCTAATGGATTATAAAAAATGTTCAATATATATTATTGAAATACATACTTCATTGACATCGACACATTACAAATTCTGATGGCCAATTTGATTGTATTAGTTCTAACCTAAAATTGTCAATAAGAAATCTCATGTTTCAATCAACACAATATAGATGAACACTTCAGGTGTTACCAAATTGTTGTTCCTTCTTCCTCTAAAGTTCTTAAAATGCAGATACGCAGTTGTAAACAGTTCTTGCAAAGTACCGCACGAATAACGAACACATAAAATTTATTTTATTAATAACATTTATCCATATGTGACAAAATATGGTTATTACTATCTAATATTTACCTCACGAAAAAGCTGTAATAAGTTTGATCCCGAAGTGGAAATAATAATATCAATATGGTGTATTATAAAAAGAGGTTCATCTTGAACTTGATATGGAAAATAGCTTAAATTATCAGCCAGGTATAACATTTGATCCAAAGGAGCGGTCTGCAAAATAAAGCACAATTTTAAAAAGGAAAACAATTTACAATTTATTAGTTTTTGGAAGAAAGCATGTAAGTCAAAAATTGATACTAAACACATAACTAAAGTTATTTCTTTAAAAATATCATATATATTTCTGATACAAGGTATTTTTGTAACTTGGATGATTTATCTATTAGTAGGAAGTAAATATTCCTCCTGTATATTCGTTATTTGATTTAAGCAGATTCTTCCAAATCTTAGTATGTTAATAATTTAAAAAGATTATTTTAATATATCACACTTACAGAAACATCATCAAATTGCTTAAGCAAAGATAGAACTAACGCTCGTCGTTGAGGCCGCGTGTTACGCAGCAGTGAATATAAAAAACCATTTAGCGCAGATGGCAAGTCATCTTGATCTTTTTTCCTAAAAAAAGTAACACCTCATATAGTATATTTCATTATTAACTGAAGTTAATTGAATATTTACTTAATAGAATTTATTCTAATTGGATTTATTTATTACTATTTTCAATCCTTTAAATGTGCTGCACAATTCTATGCTTGATTGATCAAATTATTATAATTATAAAATATTTAATCATTAAGAAATTATTAAGTATTTTTTAAATATTATATGTTTATAACATTTAATATTTAAAAATACTTAATGATTTTACACTATAAATTAATATTAAAAAAAAAAAACATTTTTTTATACATATATAATCATAAATTTTACCGAAATCCTCGTATAACACCTTTTCTACTGCGTTGTAAAATTTTTTGTAACTGGTATGACAACTTTATACCAAGTTGTGCTTTCATATGAATAAACCCTGGATATTTTTTATCAATTTCTTGGAGATTTTTGTCAGCCGTATGAGACACTGTTACTTCTATATCAGTGCTCATAGATATTAAATAAGGGACAATCTAGAAGTATAAAAATAAGCTTTAGTTTTATATTATTTGAAAACACGATGAATGATCAATGATCTGAAAATTTTATTAATTAATTTTGATATTTTTACACTACTGACTTTCTGATTCGTTAGATATTGATTGAATTAACTATTAAGTAATAATTCCGTTACATAAACATAGTCGAAATATCACTCGATCAAATTCTGTTGTCACCTGAGAACTCATTAAACGATCAGAGGCTATCAATAACTTGGTTAAGCATGAAGTTTAGATAGATAATTTTTAATGGTTTGTAGTTATATCTATATTTTAATAATTTTTTTGAACAAAGTATTTTTTTACCTGCACTGGATGTACTAGACCTTGGGCTAGAACAAGCTGCACCACTTTCATAGCACTAGAGCGCACTACTGTGCTAGCATGCAAAAACGCTCCAAGGATTTCCTTCAGATACAACTGAATTACAGTCGACGCCATACCAGAAGATACATCACCCATTTCTTTTAGGTTCTCATGTTTGGACCGCTTTGACCCTGTTATTTTGATAAAAATGGCTATGTTTAATTCACTTATCATAAGATATTCACTATATAATTAGGTAAATTATAAGAAGGGGTTCTATTTTTACTTTCAATGCTGCTCACTGTAGAATGTTAAAATCAGTTTTTATAATCATAAAAAAATCAAGAAATTCTTTAGTCCATCAATTTTTTACAGTAAGTAGTTTAAATTTTTTTACGTTAAGTAGTTTCGACTGCACGTTGACTTAGTAACTTAATAACAAACAGAGGCGTTTGGAGCATTTCAAGAAAAATATAAAACAATAGTATACTAACATTCCTTATCTTGTCTAATCATTCTTTGTTCCTCTTCCTGTAAGTACATCTCAATATTTCTAAGGACATCTGCCTTCATCTCAATAGGCGCTAACTCTGAAGTCAACAGCTGATGGTAGAACTCTTTCAACTTTGGCCGCAACATGAACTCGTAATGTCTCACGCAAACAGAACCTAACGCTTTTAATGTGTGCGATACAAAGTCTTCATCCTCTAATGCTACGAAGTACATTAACGTAGCAAATACTTGTTCTTTGATATCAGACTGAAAGGAAATAAACTTTATATCAACATACATAAATTGTAGGTATTGCAATAAAAAGTGTCATCATCATCATGATTATAATTTATATAAAGAAGAAGTGCATAATGTTATTTTTCTTTTAAAGAATGCTTAAAAAATAAAATAAGTTAAACACACGTTTATATAAAGTGACATTCACATTGTTAATAAAGTAAAATCTTGTCAACGGGTCAAAGGGACATCTAATATATAAGAAATCGTTACATTAATTTTTATTTTTATTAGAATGTCAAGAAATTAATATACATACCGCTAAACCTTCGATGACGGTGCTGTCCGTAAAATCAAAATATCTTAATAGTAGACCAACAATAAACAATGCTCTTCGGAAGTGCGGACGCGTGTGTAGCGCGCGCGTCATCTCGGGGTTGCGCTGCCAGCTGTGCTTCCACTGCAGGAGCACCCCTGTCATATTACATATGAACCATATGAGATTGTGCCATTGACAATTTGAGGGCACAGTGCCTATATACATGATGTTTGCGAATTTGATTTTTATTGTAAATTAATATTTTCACTATTTAATTTTCCTCATTTATGAAGTGGCCGTTCGTGGTACAGTGGGACAGAGTCTAACTGTAAACGCGATCGGGTGTGGGTTCGGTCTCCACTCGGGGGATTGATTATATTTAAATTATTTTCACTTCCCCGTTCTGGTAAAGACAAAGTGCGGTGTCGAGTTCCACTACTCAACACGCAATGTCTCGAATTCTCGATGTCTTGACACTAGGTACTTTCTGTCTATCCTGCTATGCCGGATAAAAGCGTGAAGCTAAAAAAAATTAAGTGGTTGCATTGGGTTCCGTCATCCAACAGGCAATGTTGCAACTTTAAACAGGAAGCGGAGAATGGAATGCATTATAGTGATAAAGCATTCCATTTTCCGCCTAGTGACGTTCTCTCTGCCTATTTCTCGGATTAAAATATTAATAAAACAGTAATGGTAAATTTAGTTTTTATATAATATTTTATATAATTACTATTATAATTTTAAGAAAGATTAAAATATTAATAAACACAAAGAGCGTATTATGAATGCAAGTTCCATAGATTATATAAATTTAAAAAAAGAATCTCGCAATCACTTACCATGATATTTATTAAAAACATCTCTAATAAGTTTATAGTTGTGCGTGAGGCTGTTTACAATGGAGGCGAGCAGAGCTATACAGGCGGCTATCACGAGCTGGCCGCGCTGTAGGATCAGCTTCACGGCGTCTTCCTCCAGCTGCGCCAAGAACACCTCGCTGGGGTGCTCCATCAGGGGTACCACTAATTCCAGGGTGGACGCCACCGTGGACATTATTTGCTGCTCGTATTGATTCTATATAACATAAAAATATATAATTTTTTTTTTTAGAAACGTACCGAATTTGTTTCAAAAATCTTAAATTAAGTTTAATACTGTATAAATAAGAAAATTTAATCTTACCTGACATTTTAAACTTAAATAAGGTTGTAGCGTTAATGCGTGATTTACTAATAACTGTGGTCGAATTTTTGCAAATAAATGTAAAGTTGAGAGACACGCTAAAATTCGCTGTGATGATCCAGTCCCTGAAAGGTATCATTTTAAAGTAAGCATTTAAAATAAGTTTTAAAAATTATCCAGTAACAACATAATAAAATAATATATTTACCATCTGTATTGGTTTCTTCCAACTGTAATAAATGTTCAATAAGGCAGTCAACGATTTGTTGGCAAGCCACCAATAAAGATTTGGGTGGTTGATAAATAATTTTAGTAGAATCGTCTTTATCCTCTTTTGGTTTAAATAACTGAAAATGTAAAGCAAATTACGTTGAAAAATAAATTTGTACGGCAGTCTCTAAGCAACAGACTATATCACAAACTTGTAGCTTACACTCATTAATAATTGTTGGAACCACTCAAGACCCATATCTCTGGATGATACAACAACATCCGTTATGTTGAGAACTTTTCTTGTGAGAGGGTCAGCCGTAGCCGCCGTAATGTCTAACGTGCCGTGCCTTGTAGAATTAGGACAGGGGCTGAACCACATATTTTGAAATACCTCCATTACTAATTTCCTAATTCCCTCCTCATCATTCACCCTTCTTATCATTTTCACACAAATCTCAGGAATTTTTGGGAACTCGGGACATTCTATACAAATATCCTTGAGAATTTTTATCACACGTTTTCTGACCGAAACACCCGTGTCCTGGAAAAAATAAGGGACTAGGTTAAAGATAAAATGTACTAAATACAGAAAAATATGAGGAATCCTAGAGAACTTACCAATATTCTATTCGAGAGCATTCCGTAATACTTGTCAATAAGATCGGGGCGGCTGAGCACGAACTTGCCGACGAGGTCGACGGCGGCCTCGCGCACCGCCGTGGACTGGTCCAGGAAGGAGCGGTTGACGCCTATCTGCATGTCGGGCCGCGCCAGCACCGCGGGGTCCGCCTCCACAATCATCGTCAAACATTTCATCGCTTTAGTACGTATCGCTATCGTATTTTCACATAAAATAACTAAAATTTTCCTTAGATACCTATCGAAGCTCTGAGAAAACGATCTCTTAGAGGCTAAATACTGCGATATTAACTCCGCCCCGCTATAGTCTATATAGGACTGCATCACTTGCACTTGTGTCCCACCTTGGTACCGGAATGGCCTAATTTTTTCAAGAAAAAAACCCTTCCGTCGTTCCATTGTTTTAAACTTTTCAGCAGACATGATTGCGCTTGATATTTGTTTCTTCGACTCCTTGATGCCACTGTCGCTATCATCGTCGGCGTCGGACTCTTCCTCGCTGCTCTCTTCTTTGTGCTTTTTCTTAGATTTATGCTTCGGCCTTTTTGTTGGCGAAGAACTTTTCGGCTGCACTACCATATCTCGGTACCATTGCGTAATATAGAAATGTCTAGCACAATTCCACGCTTGATCTTTCTGTCCGTTGATGGCTAGATAATCGAGTAATACTCTTTGAAGAAACTCCGTCCTTTCCTCATCTTCATCTAGCCCTGACGTAAGAGACTGAAAAGTGACAGCAATTATAGAAACTGCGCATAGTTTATTTTGTATTATTTTTAATTTTAATATAATATTTTTACTCTGGTTTAATTGAATTCATGTGTAATATTGCTGAAGAGAAATATGACAGTATTCAAATTTTTTTGAAGAAGTAATTAAAATGTCTCACATTGTTAAGGTTTGTTTCACTTAAATATTATAAGAGTGTTTATTTTTTATATCTAGTTAGTCTACTTGTCTTGATTGTTAGTTTACATGCTATTATAATCATACTTAAATAAATCTTAATACTTACTTTATTTTAATTATGATTTTATTTAGCTTTACGCTTTTCTCCCGCATAGCAGGGTAGGCAGAATTTACCTACTGTCAAGACACTCCTTACTTAGCTTTCCGCTGAATTCGAGACATTGCCTGTTGAGTGGTGGAACTCAACGCGCACTTTGTCTTACCAGAGCGAGAAAGCGAAAATAATTTAAATATAATCACTCTCCCGAGTGGGTATCGGACCCACAACCGATCACATTCACAGTCAGACGTTGTCCCACTGGGCCACAAATGGCCCCAAATTTATTATGTAACAATTTAAGATTTATACGAACAACAGTGTTTATTTTACTTGCCAAATAATAAAGAAAATTTTACTGATATGGAATTTGAAGTCTGAACATGTTGATGCTTAATTGCTAAGGATTTGATTAATTATTGAGATATATTATATAAATATTAGCTGACAAAATTCATTATTAATAAGAATAAAAGTAATCTATATTTATACTCTGTAAGTTATATTATAAATTGTTAAATTGACTTTTTTGAAAATAACTATAATATGAAGGTACTCTTAGTATTAACTGCCATTCAAGAGTATTTAAAAAAGAGCTAAATCGAAGAAATCTTTATATCAAAGTTACACGGTATATATTAACCTGTTGCTGACATCCGTCTTTCTCCTCCTCGGCGCGTATGTCTCGCACGACCGCGTCCATAGTGGCGAGCTTGGCGCGCGACGTGACACTGTCCCGCCGTAGTCGAGACGCCACCAGCCCGAGGTACTCCAGTGACGCAACGCGCACTGACATCTCCATAGTTTTGTCTGACATGTACTTCACCTGAAAACAATATTTGGTATTCACATTAAGCAAGAAGGATAAGGATCACCTCGGGCGGTGGGTGTAGTAAAAGGAATTAAGCCAGTGAAGGATAGTAAGAAAGAATTTAATCTTTTTCCCGTGAGGAAATCTGTTACGGATTTTCAACAAACTAACCATTCAAAGTCCCGTTAACCACACGTTTGGTCCTAACTACCCTGCTATGCGGGAGCCTTGCAACATTGTTTGCGGGGTTCCGCGAAAATTTTAAAATATTAGTGACCTCTACACTCTCCAAACATACCCATGACAAATTTTGTTTTTTTACTTCCAGTAATTTTAGCTACGCATTGTCTGTCATTCAATATAACGCAAGTACTTTATTATATAAGTATATGTAGATTACTAATATTATAAATTTAGGAAAAAAAACTTGTTTTGATTATATAATATCGAAACTTTTTAGGCATCAGATTGTGTATGATTTATATAAAGATTGATATTCGTTTGATATTATTTGAATTCAATTAAAATATATTTCAAAATTTATTTTATTATTTTATATATATTTTAAATTATTGTAACAACCTCCAATTTACTTACCAACATTGTTCCAAGTAAACTCAATAGTAATTCAGTAGCAGGCCACTCTGGTTTATTAACTGTTGTAAGAAGATCATGTACAAAGTTCTCAAACAGGGGTCTGAAGTCGACCTCTTCAGATCTACTCCGACACTTGTTCAAGAACGATGTCAAAAATGTTCCACCCACACTTATCGCTGCTTCATATTTCGATATTATTAAAAGATCTTTATCTACATGCTGAAAAAAATATTTTTTTAAATTAACATATTATGATGTGAAACTTTCTTTTTTTAAATTAAGTTTGTCATTATAAGGAAATGAGCTTAATTCATTACCTTTTTGCTTTCAGACTCAACATGTTCTTTCTCCTTATCTTTATCCTGAGATTTACATAAAGTTTCAGGTAGTGTGACAACACATTGCACTAATTGCAGCACGAGTGCTGTCAACATTTGAATGTGTTGGTCTGAACTCAGCTGAAACGATCTTAAGTTGTGTTTGGAACTCGGAATCCTAGCTATAGATGCTAAAATATCTTCTAATAAAAGCCTTCGATGTTGTTCATATTTTGTAAAAATCTGAAACACAAAATTAAGAGAGATTTGGAAGATTATATTTATGCAATATCGTACCATGAAATCAATATCTTTGTTTTATAATATTGCAGATGCAAATTTTAATACAGAAGAGATTTTTAACAATCAGTTATATTTATGTAATTGAAATAAGAAATAATAAAACAAAGTAAGAATTTGAATTATTCTACTAATTATTTTTTTAGCATCACACTTTTATTATGAAAGGAAGTGAGAGGAAATCAGACGTTCTCTGATTTCCTCAGTGTCATGACACTAGGTCAAGACACTTCGTCGTTCTTGATTTTCGTTTAAAGTCGAGAAATTGCGTATTGAATGGGACTTGTCTTACCATCTAACACAATCACTATAACAGCTCACCGTGGTAACAAGTTTCAAGGCGGACAGTTGCAACTCGCTGATATTCTCTACGAAGAAAGGCGACACGCCAACAGTGGACGCGTGCAACACCGTCGTATCGGTGAGATGATGCGCCGCGAACAGCTCCGCCAGCAGCGTAACGCTCTCGTGCGCGTGCGTGTACAGCTCGCGCACGGCGCGCGTCGAGCTGCCGCAGCGTTTGCTGGCGTGCCCCGCGCCGCCGCCGCGACGCTTGCGCCCGTCCACTGTACACAAATATCAAAAGTCAAATTTTATTCAAAACATGTTGTACCAGCAACTTCATTTGATTCGTCTTCGTCTAGACAGAGATATAGATAAAAAGTTATATGCTTTATATTTTGAACGTCATACTTTTTATCACTGGCTCACTAAAACCTTATATATGTCTCAAATGTGTGTGAGACACAGTACAAGAACACAACTTTTAAAAACATTTTTGCTCTTGATACGTGTAAGCGTATAAAAATAAAAAATCTATAAATTCACTTTTTGTAACTGCCTGCCCATCTAGATAAAAACCATCCATACATGATGTCATACAAGTATCATTATTTTTTGACCCCTCTTTTTTATGAGACCATCGTTGTTAAGCAATATCATATTCTGTTGACCTCCTTCATAAATTACGTCATAAGTTAAGGGGGACCTTAACGTGTGACGTAATTTATTGATGGCCCCTAACTAGTAACTAGAATAGCAGGCAGCTCTGAGTTAAACTCTGTATATCAACTCTTTAGGGTGCAAATGTTTCAAAGGAAACTGTTTAGATATGAACACACATCAAAATAGCAATTGATCTTACAACTCATTAGACATTAGTCACATACGAATTACGATTTAAGTGATTTAATTAAAAAACAGCATATTTTACCAACAAAAAATAAACTTTCATTGTTAGAATTGTGAAATAAGATTTAAAAACTCGTGGCTCGGTAATCAGAGTGCTCCAATTGTTACTAATAAACACAGCTTCGAGTTCCTCTGCGTTCAGATGTTTATAAGTTTTCCAAAATTCATTTTTTTACCCTAGGTGTATGCAAAACATTTTAAAAATATTAAATGATTAACAAATTGCATTCTCTGCATGAATATGAATTGGCAGTGTATATATTTGTCGGCTCGTCGGTTTACTAAAAGTATAATCATACTGTAATCGCTTATTATAATTTAGAGTCCTAGAGTTACGAATACGAAATTTATCGTTTTGGATAAGTTTTATTGATTAGAACTAAAATTAGTCCGCACTAGAACACAAATATTTCTATGAAAAATATTGAAATATATTAAAAAGTTCGTCAGTTAACAATAAATTCAAAAAAGGAAATCGTGGTTTCTTCGAATCTCACAGTGCCATTACGTCACAACAGCTTTGGAATTCAAATGTTCCTTTTGTACATTCACTGCGTGCATGATCTGAATATTTAAGTACACTCTACTCACACAATTTCTTTATTTAGGAATGGTTACTTTGTAATAATTACGATCTCTTATAAGTGTATATTTGTATAGTAACGTTATTAAATGTTTTAAAATTAGTTCATAGAAAATGTATACTAAAATTAAAAATTTGTATGATAACGTAATGAAACGTATATTTATTTTCTTTGTTAAATAGAAAATATTTAAGTTGTGACTAGGATTTCGACTTAGCTTGATAAGAATATATCACTTCACAAGATACGACAAGAAATAGAAATAAATATAGTGTGCTTTCGAAAGATAAGAAAAAATATATAATATTAGGCATATTAGGCAAAAGTTGACAATGTCACCAACCTTTCTTTTTCGAAGTACTCTGAATACTATATACCGGATCATATACACAATATATTGTGTTGTTCAGTTGAAATTTTATGAACATAATGATTCTATCGATGACGTCTTCGAGAAAGATGCGCTTGGGCATGCTGGGTGACGTCATTATGTAGAGCGCAGTAAGACACGCGTCGGATGCGCACATCACCCGCTCTAGAGCTGACTCCATCCATATTTGCCTCATTTCTTCACTGTCCTCCTATAAAGGTTTTATTAATAACATTTATATACAAAAACATTAATTTTGATATTCTCTGAATATATCTTACCAATATGTAAATGAACACACATTATAGAAAAGAAAATCTCAATTAAACGCGGGTTCTTTTCCTAATACAAAAAATTAAAATAAAAATTCAAATTTTTGTACATAAATTCTTTCACTTACAGGATCCCCAACTAATGACATCTTTTCTGCGGCTCGTATATTTTTTTCTAATATATTTAACAATCGAACTAATCTATCAGCTGGAATGGCTTCCATAGCACCAAGATTTTTCAACTTGGCCGCTTCCGCACATAACTCCTGGAGTTGGTATCGCGGCAGCAACAAGTCCTCAGGAATGTCTGTACCCTCTACATTTTAAATGAAATAATTAATATTGCTTATAATTCTACAAGGTGGGTTTCACGTATTCATTTTATTTTCGTGTAATGTTGGAACATATTTATGGACGGAAATAAATGCCAGAATCGGTTAAGCCAGATGGGGAGAAACCCTTTATTTTTTTTTATATATTATAAATGACCATAAGCTAAATTAAAAAATCTAAACACAAAAGGGTAAAACGATTAAAGCATTTATTTGCTTACCCATTTCTTCCGTGATTATAATATCATCGTCGATAGTTTCAAATACAGAATCAATTAATTTATTGAACCGTTGATACGTATTTGTTTCCATCAATTCATCGACTGACAGCATTTCCAGAACAGGCACCAAGCGTCGTTCCACTTTTCGTAATTTCGGCCGTACTATAAATATTAAAAAAATTAAAATGTAACATACTATGTTATTTTGCTTAAAATTATCGTGTTGAAATGATTTCTAAGTTTTTTTCCAGTCTAAACGAATCTGAATCCCGCAAACATAATAAATGTATGAAGAATCTTAAAATAATCACTCACCAATAGCAGCTTCTGCTTCTTCCTTTTTGCTAGCTTCTTCATGTTTTCGTTTAACGGCTTCCCAATTTTTTTCTCTAGCTATATCTATAGCTTCTTTCTCTTTATCTACAGAGGATGTAGAATTGCTTGATTTTGCTTTAAGTGGCATGTTATCGTCCGAATCTGACTCGACTGTGCTATTTTTTCTCATTCTGTCATCATTTGGCAATTCATGTTTCTTTAATAATCCCTCCTGTAAACCAAGTAATGGTATAATATATAAGGTATATCGTATATGTGCAATACATAAAATATTTTGGTACCAGTACAAGCCTAAAGTTCGATCATTATTAATTCTTCCTTTTATTATCATGTCTCTCTCATCCTTTTTTTTCTACTTGTAGCTTAAAATTCATCATCTTATTTCAACCAACGCTTTTTCTAAGAGGGACAGATCGTTTGTAGACAGACGATTTACGTTACTATTACATTTTATATAATATTGAGCGGGGATTTCAAACAGAACGAAACATCGAACGATACGGACCCTATACATCGTTTCTCCTCGTAATGTCAAGAACTTCTTCAAGCATGTCCTCCGGCAGCAGTACCGCTTTCCACATCTATTTCTTATCTTTCATCTGTACTATGCACACTTCTCAGATAAACGACCTCATACAGTTTTTCTTATACCTTTATACCTACACTAATCTTACATTCCGTCCGTCGTGCTTTTCGAATCTAGAACTTTGTTTTAGCTTCACGTTTTATCCCGCATATAGCAGGGAATCAGAAAGTACCTCGCGTTAACACACTCCATACTTCGATTTCCACTAAATTCGAGACATTGCGTGTTGAGTGGTGGAACTCAACACCGTACTTTGTCTTTACCAGAGCGAGGAAGTGAAAATAATTTAAATATAATCACTCCCCCGAGTGGGGATCGAATCCAGAACCGATCGCGTTTACAGTCAGACTCTGTTCCACTGCGCCACGACCACCCACATTTTAATTTACCTACATAGTAATATATACAAAAAACAGGTATAAAGGATAGTGTCAAACATGTGGACAACAATTAAAATAATACTCACAGAGAGGCGACCTAGCTTAACAACTGGAAATCTGTTATTCACTAGCGTGGTACTTCTATTAGGGTCCTGCTTGTCTTGTAAGGGCGGTGCGTAGGGCGCGCCCATAGACGGCTGAGGCACTTGTGGTTCCTGACGAAGCGGTGACGGCGCAACACTAGCTTGTGCTGGAGATTGTCCCGTTACCACATTGCCATCTACATATGTTTAATATTTTTATTTAAAAATTAATTAAAGACTAAAATATTGGTGAATGTTACTTTAAAATATCATATAAGATTTTAAGGTCTATTACTTCTAGCAAAAAGCATTGACCATTTGCATCTACAGTTAATAGAAAAAATTAAATACCTTAAGAAACTGTTACATTTGAATCAATAGTAAAAGACTTCATATTATCATTTTAACTCAACTATGCAACTGAAAATGTAATACATATATATTAAATACCTTGTTCATATGCCTTCTCTTGAGACTGTAAATGTTGTTTTTGTTGTTCACTCATATTACTTGGTGACATTGAAAGAGGATCTTTATCTTCACCTAAATTAGTACCAAAATTTCTATTATCTTGTACTAAACTATTGTAATACCCTCCATTCTGTGGATTTGATGTGTTCGAAAGTGGGCTTGAGTAAATATTAGACTGGTTTGAAGTATTCCATGGTGGAGATATATTATTTTGGGCAGTAATATTTACTTGGCTTCCGGGCCGAGCTTGTGATGGTGGCGAGCCCATATTCACATGAGGAGATGATTGACAAGGGGCAGCTAGAAGTTGTTGATTCGGTATAGAGCCAGGATGCACAGCTGTCCCGTGTGATGAAGGGCTCGAGTGTGTTGTATTATTAGACGAATAGTTGTATGTAGATGATGGTGACATTCCATTAAACTTTGCTGTATGTAAATGATTGCCCCAATGGTTTCTTTGTTGCTGATCAAATACATTTGGATTCACATGTAAAATTGCTTTTAACAGTTCAGGTGTTGATTGCTGAGGGGCAGGACTTACTGCATTTGGAATGCTTTCATCCTTCAAGTCTCTGAAAATAAATTATTATTTTATTTCTATTGCTATTTCATCCTATTTCAAGTGTCATCTAAGTATGTATACTTGAAATATGTCAACCATAATAGCAAGAAAATAACCTTTATTGAATATATTTTAAACAAATTTGGTTATTTTTTCAATATATGATAGTAATGCTAAATTAGCAAAATATATGAGTAAGTTATAAATAAGCAGCCACAGCTGCTGCCAATAGTTTGCAAAAGCACTCAAGGTGTTTTACATTATATACTACTAATATTACTTATTATTGACATTATCTAAGAATAAACAAAATCTTATTGAAAATTTTGTTGATTAAAAAAAGAATTCTGTGACAATGACAGGAATGAGAAAATAACTCCAACTTTTTCTAAATATTTTCAGTAATGAGTTAAAAAAAAAATATTACATATAATACTAAGATATAGTATGTAAATGCTTTATTTTTATTTTTTGTTTAATTTTTCATTTTATACATATTCCTGACCTGGTCCCTAACTAATGATCTTGAATGTATTTTTTTATACTGACAATATTTTATTTAAGTATTAAATTCACTTAAGATTGTTACATTCTTGATGATAGGTTAGATAATTTCTTATCCCCAAGTGACATAAAATAACCTTTATATTAAGAAAAGAACTAGATAATAATTTTTAATTCTTTATAATAATGTATTTATGAATTGTAATTTGTAAACCTATGAAAAACTTTATGATTAATAATTAATCATTGCTTACATATGTTGGACTGATGTTTGCATAAGTGATTGCAACAACAAAGAGACAAGGTTATCATCACGAGTTGCTAACAATATGGCTGCTTCTTCAGCTACTCGTGGATGAAATAATTGTGATTTGTTGTTAAGCGTTGATGGTAAAGGTGTTGGCAATGGAAGCACTGGTAACACTGAAACAAATGTGCATAATAGGTATTATTTATTTACAACATTTCCTTCACTATATAATATATTTTGGATATCATCAGTCACTTAAAACTCATACCATATTTGTCTATACAATTATGTACACTTGAATTACAAAACTTATTTTTTTGGTCTTAGGAAAAGAAGAAAAGCATAAGAAATAAAAACTTAAAAAACAGAATTTAATATATCACTTTGTTACATTGTAATCCTACAAAACATGGAAATCAATTAGCATACTTTTCAATAATATATTTATAAAATTATTTTAAGAACATAAGAATGAAACTGATTTATCAAATCATTTTATATATTCTATTCTACTGTTATACTTACAGTCAGTCAAACTAGCTACTCCTGCTAATGTTGTAATTGGGACACTTGGAATATCCCTCTCATTCATCTTGATGTTAATTTCAATTTATTTTCCCAGGCTTACTAGTTTTATCCTAAAAGTCAAAAAGAAAGTCTTTGCTGTGGTAATGTAACATACACCAATAAAAGTTGTTTGCGTAGTCGCCGATTCCATTATCGTTATAATTTCCACATATGCGGCACTGGGCACAAAAAAGGTTCACATTTGCTAATAAGTAGCTTATCACGATAGCTGCATTTCACAAAAATTAAAGAATAAATCCAAAGATTGTTGTGAAAATAGGGCAGCCGTCAATTTGATGCTTTGTTGTGCGTTGTGCATCAAAACGAAGGTCAGCGCATCTGTACGGCACTCCCAAAAGAATACAGGAAAAGTTGTTTCGATTATTATAAACAATATCTTCGTACAATATATTCTTTTATACTCACTCAAACATTATGTTAACTATTTATATCCAGGACAAATCAAACATAATCCTAACATTTAGATAATCAAGGAAATGTAACTTAGTGTTGCCAGTTTCAATTCTCTTTTTATAATTTTATTCATTAATTAACTGTGCCTATAATATTACAAAATTAAACTAATATATTAAATATATTTTACTATTTTTTAACTGATTATTCACTCTACAATTTGACTTAAAACTCTTAAACATTACTAAAATTTTCAGTTCTATGACATTTTCATTTATTATGAATTTTTAAAATAATTAAAATTACTACGAATGTATATTAATATTTTAATTTCGCTATATCTTTATTAAAATTGTTTATTTAATCAGTGAAAGTGGTATTATATCAGATTAATGTAAGCAATAACCTATTAACAGTTTATTTTTAACTCAATCAGAGCCACGTAGGTAATACGAAAACCTTTAGAAACAGTTTTAGATGTCAAACTCGCTATGAGCACCTGGCTTTTTCTAAAATAATACATTCGATTTAGTTTTAGTGTAATGTAAGTTCGAAAGTTAAAAATTATCGGATTTTAATTATTCCTTACACCTCTGTAAGGAAAATAACATTTTGTAAATATAAAGAAAATGAAATCGTAGTACATTAAGATTAAAAATAGAATTTATATAAAAGAATCCTTTCCTGCAATCGATCAATATTGTCACTATAGTAGGGAAATTATTTATTTGGTTGAGCAATCAGAATGTGCATCCAATTTGAGCAAATCAGAATGTAGAACTTATTATTATAGTAACAATTTATGAAAGCACTATATGTTATCTCATTCAGTTGTAAAACATAAACACATTTGTGGGTTATACAAGGGTCAAGTAAACAAATAAAAAAACAATTAAACGGTGCGCTAATTTTAATAATTAGTAAGACACGCTGAATATATGGTGTAGGGGGCAGTGGGCACATCTTAAGGGAGGCTTGAACATATCCATTGTTTCCTTTTATATATATATATATATATATATATATATATATATATATATATATATATATATATATATATTAGTTTATTTACCACATACGTTTCTAGATTTTATTGAAATGTTTAAAGTACATGAATTTCGCTGGTTTTTACCAGTTGTTCGTTGGACACAAGTAGCTAAGTCTCGCTCGCTAAAGTTATAATCCCTGAAACAGTTAGACCTCGCCCAAAAACTACCCTCAGAAATACAAGGAAGAAAAAGAATAAAAAAAAAACAAAGATTCTGACAAATACATACAAAGTAACTGATAGAACTAGTTAGGCCATCCTTAAATTATGTCATGCGTTAAGGGGGAGGTAGAGAGTCGACAAAGTGTGAAATTGCTTTAAAACGGTGGTCTCACAAATGGGACCAGCTGTGACAAGGACTGAGGGTCAAAAATCGAGAAATTTATGTGACGTAAATTATGGATGACCACTAACTGCAGGGTTAGTAAAATTTAAAATATTTCTCTAACTGACAATCCAGATCATTCATTTGTGAAGTAAGACTTTGATGAGGACTTTGTGATTGGTATCGCGATCGTTAGATAAGTTTTATGTTAATATCAGAATTACTTCTGTTTATTGCTTCGATAATTTAGACTTATATTTATGAATGGGAAATTTTGCGCACAATTAACACGACTCGAAAATCTTGTTATAGCTTAAAAATTGTTTATAATTTTTGCATTGCAAAATATTACAGGAAAGAAGATTGATGGCAATGCGATGGCAATTTTAATTACACTTCCACATTCTTTTTACAAAGCTGTCTTTACATATCCAGATTTTTCAACCTGAGGAGATCCTGTTACGGATATCTTCCTGAATGTTAGCTTAGGACAGGTCATATGGGACTCCGCTTCGGCAGATGTAGGCCTCCCCAACCCCACCTCACGGCTCAACCTTGACCCCGACCCTTCCATTCTATTCCACCATTCCAGACTGTTTTTTGGTGTAAGTATTATTACTATCCGTCGACGATGAAAACGTCTGCTTCGGGACTTCCAACGCTAGCATTAATGAAATTGCTATCTGAGATAATTTTACATATATACGGTGCGTGCCAGATGGAGAATTTTGTTTATTAAAACTTTGGAAACACTTTTTATATATTATCTACATGTTATTTTTTATTGCATTTATTACTCTCTATTATTATCTATGTTTGATGAGTATACTATGATCTATATCTGACAGGGGGATCTATTGAGTACCCAGTTTATAATCCCTTTTATTTATTAATAATTTGAATATAAAGTATTTAGAAAATATTATTTGGCTTAACATATAGATTTTATAAATAATTTCTTATTTTACCAATTAAAAACACGTAATATCTATATCATAGGTTTATCAATATCCAATTTGATATGTATGTATTATTTCTGATTTAACGATTAAACACAATAAGAAAGTGAAATAAGCAAATAGAATAATATTCTTTTATTTATTACTACAATGTACAACATTTTAAATTGCTGATTTACTTTTGTAAAATTTGTATAAGTTAAATAAAAAATGCTTGAAATGTTTTTTAATTACAAATCTATATAATTGGTTTACCACTGGCAATGACGCTTAGTTACTGATATTTATTGTATAGATTGTTTACAATCCTGTGCATATATACTTATGGTGCATAATTGCAAACATGCATAAATAAGTATTATGTGACCTCCAGTATTTCCTGTTACTCAAATAGACCCTGCAGCTGCAATGTCTGTTTTTACCGCAAGTTCGTTTAAGTGGTACTTTAAATATCTTGGGCTGCCAATATCTATTATCTTGACTATGTACCATATTTGTAGTCAAAAAATTGAAAGAAAACGAAGAAATAATCTTCAAAAAAAGGTATGTTTTAAAATAGTTACTTGTAGTAATTGTTGTCAGTAGTTACCAGCTATATTCATTGCTCACAGGTGGTTGTTATAACTGGTGCTAGTTCAGGTATAGGAGAGGCTTTAGCTCATGTTTTCTATGAGCATGGTTGTAAGGTTGTCCTTGCAGCAAGAAGAAGATCAGAACTGGAACGAGTAAAAGATGATCTTTTGTCAAAAAAAATTGTAAGTGAAGTCACAACAATATTATTATATTACATTTTAGTTACATATTAATGCAAATAATTCCCATATCTTAACTAAATTGATATATAGAGATTATTATTCTGTTAAATCACTGTAATTAATAATTATTCCTAATATTGTATGACATTATTTCAAATAGCTTAATGTATACACATTTTGGTATTTGAAAATATTTTTTTGGTCAATTGATTCTACCTGTGATCACAGACTACTTGGAAGTACATGGAATGTCAGGTTTTCAAAAATAAATTTTGGAATACCTAAATATACACAATTAATCCATGTAAAATAGTTACATTTATAATGTGTAAAAATGTTTTGTATATTTAAAAAGGTTTTTTTTTTTATTTTGATATATTATAATAATGCAAATTTTTTATGTTTCTAATATTTTGTGTAATATTATAATAGTAAGTAGAATAATAATAAATAGTAGTATAAAATAAATGTTAATCATATATCCCCTCTTTTTGTGGATTTTTTTGGAAAGTAAATTAATTAATTTTGGATTTTTAATTTGTTTCTAGTCACAACCAACAGAAGAACCCGTAGTTGCTGAACTTGATTTGTCAGACTTGGAGCACCTTCAAATATTTATTGATAATATTTACACCATCTGTGGCAAGATTGATATCTTAATTAATAATGGTGGGATATCACACCGTGGTTCAATATTATATACTAAATTGGATGTTGATAAAAAAATTATGTTTACAAATTATTTTGGTTCAGTAGGGCTTACCAAAGGTAAATTTTATTGTCTATTACTTCATTTGTCCTTTAATTAAATTTCAATATTTCTTTCAATTGTCAGGGGACTTGTTTCATATTATTGTAGATGCATTATATGTTATTTTTCTTAAATGCCTGTTAATCATAGTCCAAAAAATGTATTTCAGTCTAAGAATATTTAAAGCCAGTACCAAAAATGATCTCTTTTACTTTTATACTCAACTTTTAACATATTTCAGCTGTACTTCCAAAAATGGTAGAAAACAAAAGTGGTCATATAATATTTGTAAGTTCTGTACAAGGGCTTATTGCAATACCTGACAGGTCTGCCTACGCAGCATCAAAACATGCTATGCAAGCGTTTGGTGATTCATTGCGTTCTGAGATGCATCAACATAACATCAATGTGTCTGTTGTTAGTCCTGGTTATGTAAGGACAGCTGTGTCAATGAATGCTTTAACTTCAAGTGGAGACAATCATGGAGGTAAAAATGATTATTTATATATAAGAAAAGCATAATATGAAATCTTTTAGTTTATACTAATCACTTATAAGTAGCTTTTGTTTTGTCAAAAAGGGTGTAGTGTGGAAATCATTGGTATCTATCTTAAATATATACTTAACAACTATTTTAAAAGTTTATTTGGCAACAAAAAGCTTATTTAAAACATGTCAAATAAGAATATCTTATATGTCTTTAAATAGCTCATAAATTGCAGCTAAATTAAATTTTACAAATTTTATATATTAATCATCAAAAATAAAAATTATCAAACATAATTTATTTTTTGAAATAAATATACTTCATATTTACTTTTTTTTAAAGTGTTGTTCCAGACTTTGGATTAGAAAACATTTTTGAAAACATATAAATTAAATTCAGTGCGCAAAGAGCAGCGGGTTCAAATCTCGTTGCATTCAAAGTTTTACGTTTTTTTTTTTTCAAAAATGAAATATACTTCATATTGACTAATAAAACTTACATTTGTTTCCACTGAAATGTTATTTTTTTAATGATTTTTAGTTCAGGTGGTTTTACAAAGTAATTTATAATTAAGTCATTTATAATTATCATTAGCAATTAAGAGACGAGCTTAGTTAAATATGTTATAATATATATAGAGCTTTAATAAAATATATGTTGTAATTTTCAGTTATGGACAAAAGCACTGCTGCTGGATTTACACCAGACTATGTTGCAATCAAAATTCTAGACATGGTTGTAAATAAAGATAAGGAATTGGTTATAAGTCAATTTTTACCTAATTTTGCAATATTTATAAGACATTCTTTTCCAGCGCTTTATTTCTGGATAATGGCAAGAAGAGCAAACAAAACTGAATAGACCAACCTTACATCCCTCCAAGCTAATGCTATGTGCATTAGCATTATATTTATTATACATTTATTATTTTAAATCAAATATTAATGTTATGTTAATAATGGTTTCTGTTCAATATTAAAATTTCACAATTTTTTCCTCAATAATGTATGGGGCACAATTAATTTAAAAATATTAATTGTTAAGTTTTCTTTACATATATTGCAATTGTAGTCAAGTAATGTGTGTGTGGTTATAGGATGTTATATTTTATTTGGTGTTGGTTAGGGATAGAATAACCTTTACTTGAAACATAAAAACCATGACAATGATTTATATGGAAAAGTATAACTATTTTTAAATAAAATGGTACTTAATTTATAATTTAATTTATTTCATACCAACTGCAAAATTTTTATTTTGCTGTCAGCATAGTCATAACACTATTTAACAACCTGCTATCAATTCTAAAAAAAAAACTCCTTATTATATTTGTTTTGTACAGAAAATTCTATTCTATTCATTAACATATCTAAATTATTGTAACAAGTTCTACATACTTATCTATAACAAATTATTTATACATAAAATTACTAATTTCATTAAAATTTAAAAATGAAATTAATACAAGCACATTAGCTGTATACATACAATAACAATTTCACATTATTTAAAAATATTGTAAATTCTCCACAAGCAAATAGCTGCAGCAGCTACAGATACTGTATTATGTAATATAATTTTTTTTCTATTGTCAGTGTGCACAAGTACAACAGGCGAAGCTGAAGTTAAATCACTTAAAATAGGCAATTTTGATAAATGGTGAAGATCTTTTTCTTCTTGATACTTGCAACAGGGATCCCATTGCCATGACAATGTATAGCAACCAGCACACAGAACAGATACTATACCAAAAGGTGTGCAAGCCAGTGAGCTCCATGTCAATCCTACAAAAAAAACCCTTATATTATAATATTATAGAAAGTTATTGAGTTCCGTTTGTTAGTATCTAAAAGTTTTACCTGATGCTATACTACACAGTCCACTATAAACTGAGACTTTATGTAATAGGTTCCCTACATAAATCCATCTAGCTGTCTCTTCTCCGAGCGGTTCTGGCTCTATAACGATGATACTTACACCAGCCTCAAGTGCTCTTTCCAATTCCATTTCAAATTTAATGTGGGCATTTTCACTATCGTATACTTCTCTTACTATTACTACTTGCGATGGCTTCAGATCACTGAAAAACATAACAATAAAAAAAATCAGGTTTGATATATTAGATTGTAATTTTTAAATAAGACATTATATTAATTTAAAGAAATTATTATTTTTAACAATTCTCTAATATTATAGCTTATTTTAAATAAATAACTTCGATAAGTTTTCTTTATTTACATACCTGTCAGTTTCATCACCCGCCATCTTATGTATAGACAAATGTCATGATTATAGAAAGAGCTGTGTTACCATACCAACGTTTTTGAGCACTTACACGAAGAAAGATTTTAAAAAATAATTATATTATTTAATTTAAATATAACAACATTGACACTAAACAACTACAATCTTTCTTTCTAGAAATATAAGGCTTATTATATTTTATGTGGACTGATAGATTTAATTTTATTGATACGTACAAAAACGCCGTAGAGCCTAAGAATGTCTTTTGATCTATTATTAATTTAAGTTTTAATTTACATGTTTTAGTTATATTTTTGGTGGTTTCATCCTTAATTCTTTTTGAGTGTTCTCCTTCACGAGTCTTCAGTAAAGCTGAAACTAAGGATTCTATCTAATTAAACAAAATATATTATTACTACATCCTTAGTAATAACTATTTAAATCTCGTAATTTCTTAAAAATACTGGTTTCTTCGAACAGCTCATCGCTGTGACCCCTAATATTATTAGAGGAAATATGTACTCAAAATGTATGTATTGCGTTAGCGAAATAACAGTCCACAAAAAGTAAAAAGAACATTATTTTTATATGTGAACTCGCCACCATGAATCCTTTTAATAAATCTTTTTAGATGAATTACAGGTACGCAAGAAGTTATTGCGAAATAGTGTCATTTGTTTACTAGATCGATTGTTATTTAGACTGATAGTTAAAGTTAAATGGTTTTTCTGGGTGATAATATAAATTCTTGTTTAGTTTATTTTTGTTTCAAATATATGTAACTAATACCTACAAGCTAACTAACCAATTGTTTATAGTTTTTGATGGATAATTAATT
Source organism: Dryadula phaetusa (assembly GCA_032432895.1). Taxonomy (NCBI): domain Eukaryota; kingdom Metazoa; phylum Arthropoda; class Insecta; order Lepidoptera; family Nymphalidae; genus Dryadula; species Dryadula phaetusa. Next base: position 2,094,306 of record JAOYRS010000027.1, read on the forward strand.
ATAACACCGTTTCATTACGTCAAATATATATATTTTTTATAGGAAAGGCAAAGCAAACAGCAGCAAAGCAGAGATGAGAACAGTACTCCATATGGAATCGAACCTAGGCCTTATAAAGGGCCAAACGGTGTGTGGGCGTGAAGTATCGTCTCGCTCTGCCGATGACACCAAGTTTTTTCAAGGCTTATTTGGCCTTGTTTTCCAGATGATCGCGACACTGGCAGTCGCTCGAAACGCTCAGGCCAAATATACTGATATCAGGCGCGGCTTTAAAGGGGGTGCTCTCGAAAACTGGTGATACGACAGGGCAATTTTTTAGTGGTTAACGCGCAATCTTGTGTCTTCAGGGGGTTGAACTAAACCAGGTTCCTTTCACCCCAAGAAGAAGCATTCTCAAGGGATGCCAGATGGACCAGGGTATCATTCCCGGTGCGCAACAGTCGAAGCGAAGACTGGCTGAAACTGGCTGCGCCCAGAACTGACGTGTTCCGGACGGGTAACTCTCAAGCTTCTCGCCGATTTTAGTGATATGCTCGGACTTTTAATTTGACCCTTAAAGTACCTTGAGGCACGGCTATACTTTCTCTTTAAGCCTTTTACCTTTGGATCCTTAGTGACTAGTGCCTCAGCCCAAATTTGTTATGCTTCGCGCTTGTTAATGGCAGCTTGTTTGCAAGACGTACCAAACCAGGCCCGTGACTTGCCACCCATTGGCACCACCGAGCTAGGGACGTAAAGTTCTATACCCTGTAGAATCACGTCGGCAACAGCAGCGGCACAGTCACTCGGATCATCAGAAGAAAAGCAAACCGGCCCCCAGGGATAAAATGAGTAAAAAATACGCATCCCATAACAATCCGCTGATTTGTAGTGCCAAACGCGACGAGTTGCGGGTGTTCTGCAACTACCATGTTTAGTAGGCACTACATTACGTATCAAGCAGTGGTCAGAAGATTAAAAAGGGGCAACGACCTTAACCTGATACTGTTCTGGATGTGAAGTCAGCAGAAGGTCCAGTAAGGAGGCATTATGCCTATCCACATCTGGGACTCGCGCAGGCAAATTAACCAATTGGGACAGTCCATTTGCAAAGTCAAACGCAGCCCTCCCTGCGTAGTCGTAGCCAATCGGCATGGTGCGGATTGAAATTGCCAAGTATCACGACCTCGGCAGAGGGTAGCTGGGACAGCATATCGTCAATAGCCGATTGTATGTGCTCCAAAAGTCAATCCGTTACTGCATTACCACTATAGGACCTGAACAAGCATACGTAGATTCGGACGCCATCATCTGAATCAATACGAAGCCAAATAGTAGACAGGTCCCGACCATCAAAATTAGCAAGGTGACGAAAACTCATGTCCTCCCTCACGAACACAGCGACCCCGGCGTGACGCACAAAATAATGCTATTTTGTAGCCGGGGTATTGGAGATAGGCTATGTCGCTTGGTTGGGCAATTTTAGTCTCCGTCAGAAATTATAAGGCAGGTCGTGCTGTCTCAAGATGGTGGTGGACGGCATTCAGCTTGGAATGTAGACCCCTAATGTTACAAAAATCCACGTTAAGTGTGGTAATTTTTTTTTACAACCGCTTTCATTTTGGGGAGAAGGGGGATAGTTTGGACGCCGGGGCCTGGCATTACTTAATACGAAACGCAATAGCATAAACCTATTACCTAACTTCTGTTTTAAATACCAGGGGTGGTAATGATCTGGTCGAGTCTGCTCATTAGCGCCATCGATGGCAACGTGACTCTACCACACGTATTTTGTCGCCACTTACAACACCACCAATACCACCCAATACCCTATTCTAGGCAGTGTGTATGTATTTCGAGTAAAGTTTAATTTTATTTTGGAGATGAAATTTAATTTCTTTATCTAAAATATTATTCATAAAATATATTCATTATATAAATAAAATATTATTAGTATTCATATAATTAAAATATCTTCTTAAAATTGTAGACATTTTAATATTTTTATTAAAAATTAAAAGTTATTTTATAATAATGATTTTATAAAAAGTATTAAACACATACATATATTCCTATGATATTTTTTAAACATTTGCAAGTCACTAAAATAGAAAATGATTAATTGTCAAATAAATTAATTTTGAGGAGTTCCTATGTACCTATACCGAATAATTACTTTTGCAAACAGTTATATGTTAACAAAAAAAATCTTAGTCAAGTGTGATATTAGTCATGTTTAACATCCTCATATTGTAAAAGTAAATCTTTTTCTTTTACTGATATGTCTGATACGTCGCCCACTATGCCATTCTAAAATCCGTTTGCCTGATTAGGTAAAGGTGAATGTAGCAAATAGTTTAGCCAAAAACGTAGCAAAATATAAAATTGTTTTCTTGTTAAAAATCTTTAACATCATTGTAATAGAGTTAAAATTTCATAATCAGACACTATTTCTTAAGACTTTTTATTTACTAGGCTATATGAGTTTAGTGAAATACTTATAAGGCGAGTGTGGGTGCAAGGCTGACCTTATAGGCGCCCACAAGCCTTAGCAACATTTATGTTTCTCCGCCAACCCACTCTTTACTGACATTATAACCATAAGCGTTTGAAAAATTAATAATGGCTTATATGAATAATTAAGGCTAGAAGGATGTAGTTTGGAGATGGTCCATTTGTGTGTCTATGTAGATATTTTAAGCTAAATTTCGATTAAATTTTAATTTACATCAAATACAATTAACAAATCACTTTAATAAACACTACAAAAAACCACTTAGGTTTATCTCGAGTCGCCGTATTCGTATTATTTTATAATGATGAACTTAAATAATATTTTTTTAAAAATAGTTTGTAGTTCTTATTTGTAATTGTAGATAGTATATTGTTATCTAGGCTATTTATTAAGTGAGGAATTATGTAATCCCTGGTATTTATTTTTAGCTGTTATAGTTAGTAAATTGTTTTTGGTCATATTGCGTGTTTTCTTTTAATATTAAATATTTGATTTTATTATAAAAGGGAATAACTTTACAATAATCAAAGAGCGTCTTTTCATCAAAATCCAGTCTTAGTTTGATGTTTAAAGGAATGATATTTCTGAGTATTCTAGTTTGTAATTTATATATATACTCCAAGTGTGTTTTATCAATTCTACCGTAACTACTTATATATATATATATATATATATATATATATATATATATATATATATATATATATATATATAGGATAAAATGGATTTTTTATGATATATAATAGATTTTTGCCAAAAACGCTCTTAATTTGTCACATACGTCATTAATATATTCATGCCAGTTAAATTTGTGATCAATTATTAAACTTAAATATATATGATGGAGAACTATTTCAATAGCAGGACAGCCACAGTGAGTGCTAGGGTTGTGTAAGCAGCTGTGAGTATGGGTTATACTCTAAAAGAACTACAGATCTACCTGTATACAAGTCACCATCTGCTGAATATTGTGTGGAAAGTTATTATCTTATATATAAATATGATTCCGTAGACACATTAAATTCTATTAAGTGTTATTTCTTCCAGAAAGGTCAATAAAATTGTCCGGATGTACTTTATAATACTCCTTACGATGTAAAATTTACACATGAACTACTAAAATAGAAACAATATGCAAAAATCTCGAACACCAGGTTGTTTCCGTTTTTTTACCTTTGCCTGCCTGCTGCTATCTTAATATTATTAAACTAAATTATAGGCTTAAACGCATCATAATAAAAGACGTGAATATAAAATATCACATTACGGTGTCATAAATATTATCATCATCTTCATCAGCCCTTTTATGTCCGCTTCAGACATAGGCCTCTGCAAAGGTACGCCACTGCGCCTGATCTGCAGTTCGTCGTTTTCAATTGTTGTCATCTACATTACGTATATCGTAACTTCAACAAATTGGAAGTCATCTTACACTACACTTGCTAAGGCGGTCTCCTTTCCAGAATATATTTGCTATAACTATATATATAAAAAATCGTTTATGCTTTTTGAGCGACCTTAAATTGATGGACCAGCTACTTACTGTTGTATATATATATATATATATATATATATATATATATATATATGGGGTCTTGATTGTTTAACATTTAACATTGACATTTAGCAGATGACGAAATTGGTATAAAAGAAGTAGATAATGCTATATGAAATTTAAAATGTGGTAAGGCACCGGGAGCAGATGTAATTACTGCAGAGATGATCTAATATGGTGTGTCGCGCATCTTGGACCTATTCTTTTTTCTATGCAATTTATGCTGGAAAAAGGGAGAGGTCCCGGATGATTGGCGAGGCGCAGTCGTTGTACCTTTGTATAAAGGCCTTTGCCTTTATACAAAGGTACAACGACTAGGTAGGTTCACAGATAGACTGTGCAAGCTATAGGGCTATCAGTTTGATGCATAGCATGGGTAGTAAAATTTATGCAAAATTCTAGCGAGAAGAATGTAATGGGAGGCCCAAGGAGAATTGAGACCTGGAAGAGGGTGCATGAATCAGGTTTTTTCTCTCCACACGATCACGGAAAAGTTTTTGGCTGTAAACCAGAAAATTTTCTGTGCTTTTGTGGATTTAGAAAAAGCATTTGGCAGGGTTGTAAGAAAGAAGTTATGGGAGATACTGCCCCGGTACAATGTGAACAGACCCTTGTTGCAGGCTGTAAAATCTCTTTATCGAGGTCACTCAGCCTGTGTACGAGTAGTAGCTGGCATGTCGCCTTACTTTAATATTCAATCTGGTGTCAAACAGGGCTGCACCATGTCAGTTTGGCTATTCAATTTGTATTTGGATAGATGTCTCCAAGGAGTGAAAGAAAGTAACATAGGAGTGAAAGTTGGTGAATTGACAGTTAACTGTCTGTTGTACGCAAATGTTGCTGTGCTAATCGCATCATCAGAATGCGAGTTACAGGCATCCTTCACCATTCTGAAAGGGTATGAAAGTAATGGTCTAAGTCTGAATGCGAGTAAAACTAAGATTTTAGTATGGAGTTTCCCAATAAGAACAATATGTTTTGAAATTGAAATAAAACATGTAATATATGTTCAAATTTCGTGTTTAATGGCCTTATTTAATAGAAAACTTTATGCTATTTATGATTTTAACAAAATATTGTTCAAATGACCGCCACGACTTTTTTTTGCACTGGTGAATACAATCGGTCCAATTTTCGATGACTCGGTGCAGAATTTCGGCTGGATAATATTGCGTTCAAGGTCTTGAATCGTAGCTGGTTTATTGGCATACACTTGAGATTTAACATACCCCCACAAAAAATAGTCCAAGGGTTTTAAATCGCATAATCTTGGTGGCCAATTGTGAGGACCGTTGTTAGAAATAACCGACTCACCAAACTTATCACGCAATAAATCCATTGTGAAGGTCGCAGTGTGGCATGTTGCACCATTTTGTTGAAAATAAATGTCGTCCGCATCGATATCATACACTTCAGGAAAAAAAAGTCGTTCAACATGTCACGATAACGGTCGCCATTGACAGTAACAGTACAGCCTTCGTTGTTTTTGAAAAAGTACGGGCCAATGATTCCACCGTGCCATAATCCGCACCAAATAGCCAATTTTTCAGGATGTAATGGTGTTTCATGAACCACTCTTGGATTTGACTCACTCCAGTAACGACAATTCTGTTTGTTCACATTACCATTGAGCCAAAAGTGAGCCTCATCTGAAAAGATGATTTTTCAAGCGCCCAATCAACAAATTCACGACGTAATCGATGGTCTGCTGGCTTGAATTCTTGTGCCAACACAATCTTGTGTGGATGTAGGCCAAGATCCATACGTAAAATTCGCCAGGTTGTCATTCTGGATAAGCTCAATTCTTGTGCACGTCGTGGAACGGAAACATTTTGATTTTCTTCGACACTGGCTGATACGGCGGCAATATTTTCTTCACTACGGCCTGTCCGCTGTCGTGTTGGTGGTCTATTAGCAAAGTAAGCAAGCAAAGAATATCCACTTTCCCGTTTTTGGATTATGCGACGTATAGCGAGCTTAGACGGTGCACCATGACGACCATATTTAGCACGAAATGCTCTTTGAGTAGAGACAATACTTTTCGAATTGTGATAGAAAATTTGGACAATTTCCAAACGTTGAGGTAACGTGAACTTGTTTATGATTAAATGGCAAACATTACTGAACACAAAACAACACAAATGTCAAATGTTAAACAACCAAGACCCCATATATATATATATATATATATATATATATATATATATATATATATATAAATATAAATATATATATATAGTAGTGAAGAAAATATTGCCGCCGTATCAGCCAGTGTCGAAGAAAATCAAAATGTTTCCGTTCCACGACGTGCACAAGAATTGAGCTTATCCAGAATGACAACCTGGCGAATTTTACGTATGGATCTTGGCCTACATCCACACAAGATTGTGTTGGCACAAGAATTCAAGCCAGCAGACCATCGATTACGTCGTGAATTTGCTGATTGGGCGCTTGAAAAATCATCTTTTCAGATGAGGCTCACTTTTGGCTCAATGGTAATGTAAACAAACAGAATTGTCGTTACTGGAGTGAGTCAAATCCAAGAGTGGTTCATGAAACACCATTACATCCTGAAAAATTGGCTATTTGGTGCGGATTATGGCACGGTGGAATCATTAGCCCGTACTTTTTCAAAAACAACGAAGGCTGTACTGTTACTGTCAATGGCGACCGTTATCGTGACATGTTGAACGACTTTTTTTTCCTGAAGTGTATGATATCGATGCGGACGACATTTATTTTCAACAAAATGGTGCAACATGCCACACTGCGACCTTCACAATGGATTTATTGCGTGATAAGTTTGGTGAGTCGGTTATTTCTAACAACGGTCCTCACAATTGGCCACCAAGATTATGCGATTTAAAACCCTTGGACTATTTTTTGTGGGGGTATGTTAAATCTCAAGTGTATGCCAATAAACCAGCTACGATTCAAGACCTTGAACGCAATATTATCCAGCCGAAATTCTGCACCGAGTCATCGAAAATTGGACCGATTGTATTCACCAGTGCAAAAAAAAGTCGTGGCGGTCATTTGAACAATATTTTGTTAAAATCATAAATAGCATAAAGTTTTCTATTAAATAAGGCCATTAAACACGAAATTTGAACATATATTACATGTTTTATTTCAATTTCAAAACATATTGTTCTTATTGGGAAACTCCATACTAAAATCTTAGTTTTACTCGCATTCAGACTTAGACCATTACTTTCATACCCTTTCAGAAGGGTGAAGGATGCCTGTAACTCGCATTCTGATGATGCGATTAGCACAGCAATATTTGCGTACAACAGACAGTTAACTGTCAATTCACCAACTTTCACTCCTATGTTACTTTCTTTCACTCCTTGGAGACATCTATCCAAATACAAATTGAATAGCCAAACTGACATGGTGCAGCCCTGTTTGACACCAGATTGAATATTAAAGTAAGGCGACATGCCAGCTACTACTCGTACACAGGCTGAGTGACCTCGATAAAGAGATTTTACAGCCTGCAACAAGGGTCTGTTCACATTGTACCGGGGCAGTATCTCCCATAACTTCTTTCTTACAACCCTGCCAAATGCTTTTTCTAAATCCACAAAAGCACAGAAAATTTTCTGGTTTACAGCCAAAAACTTTTCCGTGATCGTGTGGAGAGAAAAAACCTGATTCATGCACCCTCTTCCAGGTCTCAATTCTCCTTGGGCCTCCCATTGCATTCTTCTCGCTAGAATTTTGCATAAATTTTACTACCCATGCTAATCAAACTGATAGCCCTATAGCTTGCACAGTCTATCTGTGAACCTACCTAGTCGTTGTACCTTTGTATAAAGGCAAAGGTCTTTTATACAAAGGTACAACGACTGCGCCTCGTCAATCATCCGGGACCTCTCCCTTTTTCCAGCATAAATTGGATAGAAAAAAGAATAGGTCCAAGATGCGCGACACACCATATTAGATCATCTTTGCAGTAATTACATCTGCTCCCGCTGCCTTACCACATTTTAAATTTCATATAGCATTATCTACTTCTTTTATACCAATTTCGTCATCTGCTACATCAAGACTCAGCATATTGTTGTCTTTTGAGACCGAGGTGTCGTCACATTCATACATCTCCTTGTTCTGCCCATCGTTGCAAAACATATGTTGTATCTGTAAGTATTTCACTGTCCTCAGAAAACACCCCATTCATTCTACAGGTTGGTGAACAATGTCGGGAATCATTAACTTATCGTCAGAAAAGCTTCGTGTTTTTCCGGAAATTGTTTTCACGCTTCATCTTTATCAGTGCTTTCGTTGGGTGCTTTTGCAACTTATATTCTTTTTTCTTAATCTCTCTCATACTTTTATTCTTACTCGAGGCTTTACAGTCCTGCCATGCTTTCTTCTTTCTTTCTACATATCATTTTCTAAATATCTTGTGGTTCCGACCCATTCATTCAAATCACCACACTATTAATTTTTCGTTTCCTCTTACACTACCTAGAATTTCAGTGACATACCTCCCATTCCTTCCCAGAACTCCTCTAGTTCACTTGATTGAGCTGAGAATACCGGCGCATCCGCCACTAACAAGAATATTCTTGTTATCCCCAACTTGAATATATACACATAACATATCGTTCCGGACATGGCGTGCTGGGACCACTTCTCATACCAGCGGGGACTGGTGCGCGTCGCCTCGGGGGGAAGTCTTAGTATAATACGCCCTGGTGCTTTACATAATAATTACGAACAAAGCTGAACACCATCGTTAATAAGCACTGAAAATTAAGGGGATAGGGGATTTTATAGGGAAGGATATCATGTAAAGAAAGAAAAATAAATTTAGTAGGATAACTTAAAAATATTTCTTGAAAATACATTAAATTAAAACTATAAATGACAGATGAAATAAATGAATGCACAAATTATAATTAAGTCATATATTTTTTAATATTCCATAGCCTAAACTGTATTCCTTCCTCAATAGCGTAGTATTTAGATCGTAACCCTGTTTGATAAAATATTACTTTACTATTTAATTACATTTTTAAACCTTCCATGGACTTTTATAAGTAATTCAAAACCAAAATTAGTCAAGTCGATCAAGCTGTTCTCGTGTTTAGTGAGACTAATAGACGTAATTTTATTTTGATGTCTATAATAGACAGATAGAATTTAGCCTAGTTAAGCTGTTGCGGTTCTTTATGAGATGTTTTATTATTGCATGTTATCAGAAAATACATATCACGTTGCACGATTTTATAAGGAGGTTATGCTAATTCTTTATAGTTTGGCTGGTACACCATGGTTTTATATCTGTGTTCCACTTTTCGAAACTAATTATACTCTAAGTCTTGCTCTGGTGTAATAGCTAGATAATATTTTTTTATTAAATTAATCTAAAAGCTCTTTCCAACACACCAATAGACCAACAGGACAAAATACCAACAGAAAAGTGGCCAAGGCCATAAACAGTCAGAAAAAAAACCAAAATCATAGACTTCAGAATTATAGATTCATATTGTCCTAATATTTCATTTCTCTAATTTTTTTTTGTAAAGAGAATTTCGTATTTTAGTATATATATTAAATACTAAAGGTAATTAACATATTTAAGATTGTGTTGGATACGAACAGTCTCACAATCAGACTAATATTTTTAGTTTATACACTGTACATATATACATATATCGTAGGTTTTGGTGTGAATTATTTTTTCAAAACTTCGCATGTTAATTACTAATAACCTTTTAAAATTAATAATAAAGTATTCAATTTAATAATAGAGTATATTTTATACAATAAGGCGCATATGCTCATTCTCTGTAGGTTTCTTACTTACGAGCACATAATAGTAGGTGTACTTAATATTGACTTTGCCTAAATATGAAAGAAAATTTGTATTTAGATGTAGAATATAATTTTTATATATACTTAAGTATATGTTATACAATAACTTTTTTAGCAGTCAGACAGACTTTCTAGAAAGTTGTGACATTTGGAAAAAACAATACAATATTTTAAAGTAGTTTGAATATTATTCGCACTCACTCACATTCAAATTTTTAGTAAGAAAAATTTATAATTTGCAATAACAGTGATATTTTATGAGGCACGATGAAATCTATGTCTTAACTGGTTATATTTTGGATTCACTTGGATAGATTACAAAATTGGAATATTTAAATCCTACGTTTAAATTTTTATACCTCTTTCAATATCTTTTCATTAATAGTAGACGATTTTTCCTGCATAAAAGATAAGCAGAGAGAATCTGATATCAATACCACTTCCCGGCGCGCCACTTTAAGTGGCGTAACTGAACGTTTGTTTTATCTTACAAGAACGAGCACCTGCTCCCTTGTTGATTACTTTGCTTTGGCGAGTCTTGTCAAAAGTTATAATCATTTTATAATTCCGTCGAGTGTGGTCGAACCCACAAAAGATTGCATCACAATGGTCACTTGAATATTTTATTTCACTGCAGTTAATTTTATAAATTTGTTAAAAAAGGTTATAATTTAAGAGAATCTCCAAGATCTGCTTATTTTGTATGTATTTAGGTCGGTTGTGAAAATTGACTGTGTCTGTCTAACAATAGGTGCTTGTAACAAAATAATTACAGCTAAGAATACTTAAACTTAAAAGTGTCACGTTCTTGGATATTGGACAAATATTTTGTTTCATATACGTTTTGGATTTAAAAATTCTTAAAATACGTTATATTTGTAAAAGAGAGAAGAAAATAATGTCAGCTAAATTTTACAATGTGCTCAATTTAACAGTTGTCAATTGTTTAACCAGTTGTTTTAATAAGGTAGTAAATGAAAATTATTATGTGAGATATAATTAGTGTGAATAACATTTTTATATCGGTCACTTAGTTATCGGTATAGGTACACTAGTAGCTATAAAGCTAATCATGTTTTCTTTGATATAATAATTGTTTGCTTTTGAGTTTGAGTGATTAAAATTAGTACTCTTAACATAGTGCCAGAATACTCGAATTGGAAAAAAATCAAGTCATAATTTTATATTTAGATTTTTTTTAAAAAACATCCATATATATTAAAAATTAAAACTATTGAAGCAAAAAAATAATAAATGAGAATAATACACGTTTACGTTCGCATTCTAGATGCAAAGATGTATTATATTAATCATGGTACTCTAACCATCAATGTATTATTCTTATTGTAGATAGTGCGATGAAGCTAGCGCGGGTATTGAACTCAAACACTCGCGGGATGCACGAGCCACGCCACGACTCGCGACTCTCGCCTCCCTCCCGCCGCGTGTCGTGCTCACGAACAGCATGTCCCTCCAGGCCCTACGAATCTTGAATCAATAGAATTACTATGCTTGTTTATGTTAAAGTGAAATAGAACAATACCAAATTGAAAGTATCTATAGGAACATGTCGGTAAAAAGACTAATTTATCAATAGAATTCCATATTTTGTAGGTATAAGTATTGGCTATAGAAACTTTATAATATAAAAATATAGCTGTTTTTTTAATTAATTTATAATTTGGTGTAATTTTTTGTAAAAAATATATTTTCAAATGAACTTATTCTAGATTTATCTAACGTTAATGCAGGTTAGAATTCAAGATGAGGAGAATTTTATACAATAAAAATGTAGTAGTTGTACACGCTCTGCTTAAGATGCTGCTTTAGGTTTAGCATTTTTGTATGTAATATCAACTTGAAGAAAGCGCAGAAAGGAATCACTTATCACTCGGCTATTTTCGTGAAAGTTAACAACATATACTAGTGGAAATAGTTTTACTAATGATTTTTCATCATTTTAATCAATGATATTAAATAGAAAAGCTACAAATGTGTCATATTGCGATTGTATAATTTTATAGTGAATCATGATGATACATCCAGGTACTTATGTGGCCGCAACCGTTACTTAAGTTGCCTCATGGGTATCAGAAGCGGAAACAGCCATATCCTGGCTTACCATTGGCACTCCTGTTTGCATATACTATATATGTATATCAATACTTTAATAGTCCCTTTGCGGTATTTGTTCTAGATTTAATATTGATATTTAATCAAATAACGCAAAATTAATCCACATAACTTAACTACTAAGCATAAAAAAATTGTTTAAACATTTACATTAAAGGGGAATTATTTTTTAAAAATCTCTTTATCAAAATGTTCTCCATTTAGTTCTTGGCATTCCTTTAAAGGATGACTATTATTTTCTATTACTCCACGGCAGGTACGCTCTGAAATGCTTGACGTTTTTCGCCGGATAATTTCTTTTAGTTCATCAAATTGGATTTATTTTCTATTCTAGATTTTAGAACTAAAGTAACCTCATAAGAAAAGACCGCAGAATTGTTTTGTAGACTTTACATTTAAGGTAACCATAGATATAAATAGTCCATTAGACTCAAATCAGGGCTACTTGGTGGCCAGGAAATATCTCCTCTTCGAGATATCACTTTGTTAGGGAAAAGTTGACGGACGATGGGCATAGTGCAGTTGGAGGTATGGTTAGTTACGCCATCTTGTTAAAACCAGGTCTAAGATTTAAAACTTGGAAAATTTTAATTCTGCAACTTTGATGTAAAAAAAAATCCTCGATCATTGCCACAAACCGCTCCAAAGTGACACTAATCGCACGACCATGTTTCTTTTTCAAAAAAGTATGGGCTATGGGTGATTTGAGGGCTATGTAAGGAACTTTGTTTGCGCTACAGCTATAGCAATAGTTATACTATTTTATTTGAAAATATGAAAATGACGTTTGCAATATTTATATTTATATACCACGCATCTTTTTATTGTAATTAACTCAAAGATCCCCTCAGTTCCTCTTTGCCTCATATGTTACGGTCATTGAGCACTCTGACCTCTACCAATTCATGTCCTATGTAATTCTAAGTATACGAATAAAAAATATTCAGAACCAGGTATCATCGACATGACAATTGAAATAGCATATTTCCAATATTTATAATGATCAGACTATATAATGATCAGACAGTACTAAAACCACACCTAGTTTTTAAACAAAAATTTTCACTATAATATATTTAAAATTTAAATGTTCTGGAAAAGCTCATATCTACTATAATAGATATTTATCCACATCTGAAGTATAAAATTATTTTGAAAATGAATGATTGATTTCATTTAGTTCAGTTTGATATAATTAATTTTTGTATCAACTTACAGACGAATGCCACCTCTGTCTACCTATGATCACGGACTACTGTAAAGTGTTTGAAACGCAGGTGTCCAATATGTATTTTCGAATACCAAAATATTTTATATGAATAAATTTATATAAATATTTTATATAAAAAATATTTAATATTAATATATTAATACGGTTAAAATAGTTTTATTTAAAATGTACAAAAATCGCGAAAATCAAAGATTTTATTATGAGAAATTAACCAAGTTTTTTCTTTTTCTAGTGAGTACTCCATATTCATATAGGCCTATAGTATGACGCCTGCGCAGAACAGAATCAGAGCATTCATGATCAGAGTGGCAGAGTTGGCATAGTTTGTTCAGTTAGCCTTTTTTAAATTAAATTTGAGAGGAGAAGCAGAAGTAAGGGAGAGCCTATTATTTAAGTATAGAAAAATAGGGAAATGATCATTACCATGGGTAAAGGGGAGAACGGACCATGATAGTTGAGAAGCAAGAGAAGGAGAGGATAAGGTGAAATCAATGGCAGTCCTGGGGTTCTGATTAGGATTAACTCTATGGGTGGGGGAGCCAGATCATCAATCATGTTCATCAACGTAGGCGAAAATCCGTCACAGTAATAACACACCTCACAAGGGTTTCTGTTACTGCAACTAACAGATCCTTTCTAGATTCTGCTGAACTGTTAAACACTTGATTTAGAGCACAACCATTGGAGAGAGAATAGGAAGAGTTACCAATTAAGGCTTGGTGAGCTTGCTTATCAAATTCCTTTGTTAAAGGAACACAGCGACGAGTAGTTAGGAAAATAGTCTTACGGTATGATTTACTAGGGGAAACAAGATCTCTGACTTGCAAGGATTGAGAAGGTGCATAGGAATTTATAAGGTGGGAAAACATTTCTTTTACCATATTTGCCTAGGAAAGCGTCTATATATAATATGCACTTTTGTGACATAATAGCTTTTATAGATTGTTAGCCTAACAAGTTCCGGACAATCGTTATCGGTTGTAAAATGTTTTGCTGTGCAGTAAAGGCAGGACGAGGCTTCCTGGATTATATTGCATGAGTCACCAGCATGCGACTGGGCACATCTGATACTGTGCCATAATGTGACCAAAACGGCAGCACGGAACAAACTGGATTGGGAATTTCCCTCGACACATAGACTATGAAAGGGCCTTTGTTAAATTTCATATAGGATTTTGGAATTTGGGATAAGACGGATTTATATACACATTTTGTATTAAGGGTGTTGCAGTTGATGAAATATTACTCCCACCTCCAGGATCGGATTGGTCGGATTGATTACCATTAATATCATTTGTTTTTGAGTAATATTGACAAATATTGACATTATATTTATATAAGTACTTATCATCAAAAAGAGTAACTCAATTATTTTTGCTTCTCGAAAGAAACCTCGTCACTAACACTTAAACTTTATGGTATGAGATTAAGTTCAAATTGACTTTTAAGTATTAGTATGAACCTTTTGTAAGGATAGAAAAGAGTTGTTTTAGACTTTTTCAGGCAATTTTTATTATTTTACTCTCCGTAAGAACCATCGTCGTACTTCAAGGAAAATTCTAAAAAAAAGAAATCAGTCCAACCGTTTTCAAGTCTTACCCTTAGTAAAACATTCAGCGACTCATTTTTATATTATAGATATTTCGGAAAAACTGGTCAAAAATCGCAATAATCCATTTAAACACAAAACTAACAAAAATTGTTCAGTGTAATATGCAATTTCCTTTGTTATATATATGTATTAAAATTAAAGCTCTGCTTAATTAAAGAAATGAGTACACAACATATCATCATCATGATCATCAACCTTTTTTCGTCCACTGTTAGATATAGGCCTCTCCAATGGCTCGCTACCGAGCTCGATGGTCGCCTCTTCGTTGCTAGTTGCCACAAGAGTAGAAACAGAAAGCTACATCCTGCGATCACCAGCATACCTGTTCAGCGTGCTAATTACGGGCAATACATTTAATGGCACAAAACTACACTAAATGGTTCTTGGTCCATGTCCAAGTCCTTTCGGACAACATTTTGGAAATCTCCAGTGTTTTGACAAGGATAAAGTACCTCGTGATCAGATTCGAGAGGTACAACTTCAAGGTGATCTAAGTGTAGGCGCCGACTTCAACACACTCGTATAATGTAGTAGAAGAAATGTATGAAGACATTTCAAGGGCCTTTCATTCCATCCATAAGGCCCATTTCAAACACAAATTGGTGCCAAAACGTCAAAATATATATTAACTGTGATCGGTGGCAAAAACGGGTTTGGCAATGGAAGTCTCAATGAGCAAATACTTGTCAATTTCCTGGAGAAAGAGAGCCTATTACTAATGAACTTTATCTTTAAAAAAACCATACAAACGGAAATGGACTGTGCTAAGCCCTGATTCCGAGATCAGAAACACATTAGTAAAATTTATCAAATATTATGGCTTATTTTCGAAGATAAATTAATATCATCGCAACTTGAAGTCATAGTGGTGCAGTGACATAGCATATAGCTCTAAAAATGGCCATGAATTTGATACTCATGATTGATGATTCTCACTTGAGATAATCATAATTTTTTAAGTTGGTTTTCATTTGCAGCTTCTGGTAACATAAAGAAAAGTTGAAAACGCAGCTTCGTGATACTAGTAACCTAGTATATCTTTACCTATTTGAAATGCAAGAAAAAGTTTAAATCTAAAAAGAATAGCAATAGCAAAAATGGACGTTTTACAAGTTTTTAAAATTTTATCCCACACTTAAGAGACCACTTAAATCAATTTTCTGTTTATTAGAAGTTTTTTAAACAATAAATATTATGAATAGGTTCACTATTTCCAGCATAAACCTAAGATAGTAACATTTTAAAATCAATTCCACACAATATCACATTAAGCCATGTAAAAAAACACTAAGTGAAAGTCAGGGTGGGCCATTTGTTATTAATGTTTTCTCACCGTCCAATTTAATTCAATTTTGTAATGTGCTACCTGCGGGGTTTGTCATAATAAAATGCTATATCGTGGCACCGATAAAATGTGATTCTATTCAAGTGTTATTATTAAATATGTGGCATTAAGTAACGCTGGATGTCTAAAAACTTGTCAATATATATATTTTTAAAAATAAGGTCTTTTATTATAAAACAATATGCTTTATCAACTTACACCAAGAATTTTAAGAGATTGAGATAAAAGTTTGAAAAGTTGACGCTAACTTTTTTGCCATAAAATTTAAAATTTACTTACATGGGCAATAACATATTTCACTTAATATAATTCTTTACTGTGCGTTTCTATGGATTCTACATATATTATAAAAGCTATATATATTATAAAAGCTAATGGGAGTTTTCTGTTTTTACTTATAAAAATTAGTGACCGTATCTCCACTTGGCATAAAAAAAGAGTTTTTCGGTTACCAGTGTTAGTTACCTTTAACGTTACTTAAATATTTCCACCTTCAATTGCACTCATATGAGTATATTAGGTTAGAGATGAATTAAAGAGAATAACTAGTATTTTCTTATGCAAGTATATTATATGGAGGTTTATTATATTCTTGTCATTTAATAATCACCCATATATTAACTATGAGAGTTATTTAACACCATTTTTAAATATCAGAGTTATTATTAAAAGTATGAAACTTAATATAAATATCTACTAAAAATGACAATTAATTAATTAATAAAAAGTATAAAAAAGGAGTGGTTTGGAAATGGTTGGGACAGGACACCACGTATGATAGTGGTGGGTTAAGGGTCCGGATGTATACCCGTAGACCCTAGACGAAATATCGGACAGGCATCATATATATATATATGTGTATATATATATATATATATATATATATATATGTATATATATATATATATATATATCACCACTATCATACATGGTGTCCTGTCCCCCCTTCATTTCTAAACTACTCCTCTTTTTTATACCTTTTCCTGCCCTGGTATTACCAGCTATGGGGTGGGGTTTGGAGGTTAGATGGCAATCGCTCCATAAAATCACTCTCCGTCTCTCAAACGAATCACAAAATCAGAAAGCTGGGTATGGCTAGGGCGTCGTCGTTTGACGCACAGCCACATCGCCCTACACTTGTGTCAATTGGGCAAGGGCTATCATATCAAGTACGGCCACGGCTATACACGCAGGTGATACTCCGCTTTGCAACGTGGGATATTGGCTATGCAGAGAACTTGCAGATGTACTCATGTGACGTCGGGTCTATACAGGTCGGTAACATCGAACAGGGTTACTAACTTATATACACTGGGTCACCTTCAAGGCCGGTGTAGCGGTAGTGCTATCTGAAGAGCTTAAGAATGGTCTCCTTCAAGTTGACCACTGCTGTGATCGTCTGATGCGGGTGAGGGTACTGATTGGGGGCGTAATTACTAACTTAATCAGTGCCCCCCAGGTGGGCAGTAGCGTGGCCGATAAGGAGTCATTCTCAGAGCGGTATGAAGAGGTTCTACGTGTTATACAGCTGTCGAAGTAACCATAGTTGAGAGGATTTGTATGGTCACATAGGTAAGGCTGCGGAGGCGTATGTGCGTGTTCATGGCGGTTATGGTTATGGTATTCACAATACAGACGGAGTAAATGTTCTAAGAACCTGTATTGTGTCTGACTGGGCTGTTGTAACACGTTCTTCTAAAAGAATCCTCAGCACCTTATCACGTATGAGAGCGGATCCTACTCAACTCAAATAGATTATTTGCTGACCAGGCGGTGTCATATAGGCAGTATGACAAACTGTAAAGTCATTCCGGGTAAAAGGCTGATGGCCCAACATCGTCTCCTTGTCATGGACTATGTCTTTACAGCAAAAAGAAAGTAGCTGAGAAACGTCAACCTAGAATCAAGTGGTGGTTGCTGAATGGACTGATGCAGACCAACGTCCTGGTAGAGGTTAAGAGTCAAAATCTATTGACCAAAACCGTAAGCTTAAGCCCGAGTAGTTTGGGATCGAGCCTAGTTAGAAATTATTGCGCCGGGTAAACTAGTTTTTGATCTTTTTAGGGGAAGGCGGGTCATTGATAAAGAGACATAGTAGTGGAATGATAAAGTGCAGGAGATGAATCGCAGAAAGAAGGATGTCTTTAAGGAGTGTCAGACCACGAACTCTCCTGAAGACAGGAAAGATTTTATAGCAGCCAAACGTGCCAGTAAATAAGCTGTATCCAGAGCCCGAGTGAAAAGTTGTCACCATCATACGGTAAACTTGAAACTGTGAATGGGCAGAAGCTCAATTATAAATTGGCACTTGCTTGGGATACCATCGCAAAATGTTTTTGAAAGACTCCCTGGGCACGCTGCTGTGTAATCATGTCTTAATGAAGGAGACATGGAGGTGCTACTTCAAGGAGCTGCTCACTCAGCACCCGTGCAATCGTTCAACCGAACCACCTCCTAATCTCGGACTTGTTACTCCAATAACACCTGTGGAACTCGGAATTCTCTTTGACGCATGAAGAATCGGAAAGTGGTGGGACTAGATGATATTCCGATCGAAGCTTTAAATCATTGGATGTTTTCTCTTCCTTAAACACTGGAACTATGCCACATCAGTGGCGGTGTAACTTAATTATTCTTATTTGTAAAGGTATGGGCAGTATTCAAGATTGTGGTAGTTATAAGGGCATTAAGATTATGAGTTACACCATAACAATAACTATCATATTTATACTTTATTCGTAACGTGCGTTGATTACTAGGAAATGTAAAACGACTAAAATAAGCAATTTTGTATATACTTTACTAAATTTAAGAACAAAATATATTTTTTTATAAAAGCTTAGCGCGACTTATAATAATTGCTAAAATGTACAGTCAATGTAAAAACATACATAAAATGCTTGCTAATGGGAGTTTTCTGTTTTTATTTTCGTACAAAAATTAGCGACCGTATCTCCACTTGGCATAAAAAATGAGTTTTTCGGTTACCAGTGTTAGTTACCTATAACGTTACTTGGAAATATTTACCTTCAATTGCACTCATATGAGTATGTTATAGAGATGAATTAAAGAGAATATCTAGTATTTTCCTGTGCAAATATATTATATGGAGGCACCCATATATTAACTATGAGAGGTATTTAAAACCATTTTTAAATATCAGAGTTATTATTAAAAGTATGAAACTTTATATAAATATCTGTTAAAAATGACATCTAATATTACAAATAAATTTATTAACAAGCATTGATTGTTTGCACACAATTGGGTTTATCCTACTAAAGAAAAACTTCTTAAGGCCGGTCGTGGCACCGCGGGACAGCATCTGACTGTAAACGCGATCGATTGTGGGTTTGATTCCTACTCGGGGGCGTGATTATATTTAAATTATTTTCACTTCCTCGCTCTGTTAAAGTGCTGGTGACAAAGTGCAGCGTTGATTTCCGCCACTCAAAATGCAATGTCTCGAATTCGGCAGAAAGAAAAGTACAGAGTGTCTTGACACTAGATACGTTCTGTCTACCCTGCTATATGGTATAAAACTGTGAAGCTAAGAAAACTTGAAAATTAAGCCTGTCTTTAAAGTTAAATTTCGTGAAAAATGGAAATTTTTATTGTGCAACATAAGCAAGAATAAGTATATTTTTAAAGTTTCCTTATGATTTCCTAAGCACCTACATAAGTAAGGTTCGAATGACAGACACGTGAAATAGCGGTCGAGGTCCTTCACCCACTCGTGTAAGTTATATCGTCATATCGTCACTAGGCTAAATAGTTCTTGGTAATAACAAGATGTTAATATGGACATAATCATTTGAAATAATGATACTACCGATATTCATATAAATATTAAGCAAAGGAGTAGAATTTAATTTTTTTTTGTTGCATAAAGAAGATATTTAATATAAGTGATTTTAGTTGGGATCTAAATAGATTGCAAAATCCGTTTTCAGCAAATGTATACCGAATCTGGTTAAAAAAACCAAACTGGTTTAAAAAATGAAGTGTTTTATCCAAATTTGCAAGAGTCTTAGATAACCTTAAATTGCCACTTTTGCAAAAGCCGTTGTTAGCGAACGGCTCCTACCTATTTATGTCAATGATAATGGAAATTGACTTCATCATCAGTTGCATTTATAGTCATCTGACCGTCATGTGCCACGAGTATCATGTATGCTCTTGGCAAATGACGATCAGATGCATTTTGGACTGGCGATACTTGATGTATACTAATCTGAAAGGTGTTGTTTGTCGGGTCTAAGCCGACAAAAACGATTGAGTGACTTTCACTCGGCCACTATAGTCAGCCACTGTGGTCAGGGGGTGTTTAGAGAGAACAAAGCTTTGAGGAGGCTTGTGAATAATCTGTCACTAACGGTTTCTGGCATATCTCAGATCTTAATTTAAGCTTGCTCTTACAAACCGCGTATAATTACGAAAATATCACTGTAGTCCTTGCTTATCTTTTCTCGCCAGATAGCTCTGCAAGTAGGAGTACATTAGGTACACCAAATTGCTCGTAGAAGCTATAATCGATAAGGATCAAGGGTTCTTGAGTCGTAGTCACGTGTAGGCGTAGTGTGGAGCGACTTCTCATCAGGTGGATCGATGACTGGGTCAGATTCGCGAGTAATCACCGGATGCGGCAGGTAATTGGCGTACTATGGGTGATGTCTATGTCCAGCAATGGATGTTTATGATACCATCACGGGTATGATTATCCTGTTAAGAGATGTAGCTTCAAAGTAAAGTAAGTAGTTTAACGATAGTGTGGACATCAGTGCAATGTTGTAACTTTAGTCTACGAATGTTAATTGTGTCGCAAGCAGCTCATATCAACAAAAACAATGCCAATTATTATCTTATTTTTAAATCCAACCTCAATAGATTCAATAAAGTTTTAAGTGTAGCTCGTATAGGATTTGTCGGAGCGGAAGCCAGCCTGTTCTAGGATTAGGTGCTGTTCGAGTATTGAAATGTGGCGATTTAAAAGCATCCTTTCCAAGAGCTTGTGACTGTGATTTAACAAAGGTATGGGACGGTTACACTTTGTGTCATCTGGGTTTTCACCAGGTTTTAATAGGACAATGACTTTGGCTCGCCTTCATATCTAATTTTCAATTAATAAGAGGAATGACAGTCGGGTCCCATTTGAATTTTAGAAAGTTCCATGGGAACATTGAGTATATGAATAATGGGACTCTTCCCAGTTCACTTCAGTTCAGTCAGTTATTCTGAATTGCTTATATGTCAAAAATTATCTTGTACATAAATAAATATACACTTATAAATATATATAATTTCTTTATAACGTAAGACGTAAAGACATTTTATAAAATATATTGTATAAGGTAAGTATATATTACAAGGCATTTTAATTATTTTTTCTTTTTTATAACTGTGTCTTAACAGACATCTAAATATTAAATACCATAAAAAAAATATTATATTACAATTTAATTTAAATCTATCCATGTAACTGTGTCAGAGGTATATGTATACGAAAAGTATGAAGTATTGTTTTACCATATTATGCGGTAAACCAAATTTATAACTAGAATTGATACTGATTTATATTTTAATATTCGCTTACATTACAAAACTTTGTGTAACATTTTCAATATCTGAGGTTATTCATTTATTATGTGGTTTTGCTTTAAATATTTAAAAGCTGTGACGAGATGATGTCATGGCAGGTTAAATACGTGTATTGCTAAGAAATACCTTGGTCGTGGTCTTACGTTGACCGACTACCAGTTTCTAAGGAAGAACGTGATTTCAGATTTTGTTTATTCATGTACAAACATATTAATATGGTGTCATCTAGGTTCTTGTAAATAAAACTATGCTCAACTAGCATTACTAACTATAATTCGCTTAGATGTATGGTATTTTTTATATCTAATACGTAAAAATAGTTTTGTATGCTTTTATGTTTTGATGATTGTCAATTAACTACGAAAATATGTGTTTTGCAAAGAATGAGATATAATTTTTATATACGTCAAGATAATAAACTAGTAAGTACAGTAAAGTCTACGAAAACGTAGATGTAGTCTATTAATTTTTTCATTTGGTTCCAATTAAGATTTTTGTATGGATTCTTTTCCATAGGAAGTATATCATTTGATTATGATTAATTTTTTGTTGATTTATTAAAAAAGTTTAGAAAGTAACAGACTAACATCTAGGCTGAATGGAAACTATCCTATACAAAGTAATTATAATGTGAAATACATTAATTGAAAATAATTTTATCAAGACAGGCATATTGAGAGCCGAGTAACTGATAATGTTGAGAACTTGACGGATACTCATCTCAATTATTATTCATGTTCATTCACTGGAACAATGCCGAGGTTGCCAGGACACTTGTTGCGTGCTGCATGACAATATTCTCCACAATACTAAAGCACTCATCGAAGTGCATATAATGATGCAACACAATATACCTCTTTAAACAATATTCTGGTAATTTTATTTTATATACAGCAAAATTAATTATTTTAATAAGGATGACTTAACTATTGCACGATGCCTCTGTTAGCTTTGCGGTTTTTTATTGATTTTTATGAAGGTCGCTGATGTCATCAGTTCAAGCAGCAGCATTATGTGAATAATGTAATTAAAATTAAGACTTTATATTTTAACTGTGTTTCTAGTAAGGAGTTCTTAATCAGAAAAACGAATTTTGTTACTATTATTTAAAACCTTTTTGATGTCTTTCGTAACTTCATGGAATTATTTGATTATTATAATATTGAAATTTGGTACAAAATCTCAGTTTCAGTTAAAAAGAAGCATATGCAAAACTCATCTGTATGAGGGCAAAGGTATTTATTAATCAAAATAAAGAGATCAAAGATATATTACATTATAAAATAAAGTAAAATGTGAGTATTGCATTTTGACCATGCATGATGACGGGCTTTTAGTTTTTAAAACACATTACATTAACAAAGTTACTAACAATTCATCTTTATTGTTAAATTCCTATAAAAGTTATTTAACAAAGTATAAACATAGTTAGTTGATGGCATCTTCATTGAACAATGTAACTATGACAACAAAATTGTAATTCCTTCCGCATGGCAATAATCATAGCGTAAGACATCTAAGCTAGTAATAAAATAATTGACAATTGTATACATTAGACACGTACGTAGATTTCCTACGAGGAAACATCGAAACCGGTATATAACTATTGAATAGAAAATTTCTTGTTTTCCACTACTTTATGCGGGTCTCGAGTGACCTTTGTTTGTTTTTGTTGTAGTGATGCTACTTACGTATGTATTTTAATATTGTTACTGTCCGTGTAATATTCTTGGAAAATAATAAAAGTCTACAGAAAATATATTACTAATGTGTCTTTTATAAATTATATAAATTTATAATCAACATGTCAAAAGGATATTTTTGCGGATTTATCGCAGCTATTTATTACCACCAGGTCATCCAAAGAGACGTTGCGCAACCAATAGTTTCGACAGATCGACCAACGGATATGGCACAGGGCCGCTCTTTCGAAGTCTACGCCTCTGTCTAAACAACATTGCCCGAGCATACCACATATGCTAAGTGGTTAAGCAAACGAACGGCAGTACTAAATAATAGTCCCCTCGTATTATCAATCGAAAACGCGTCTAGTTGAAAAATATTCTGTATATTGATTTGGACCATTAAAATTAGAATTTAATTTTGTTTCCTAGAAGTTCAACGGCCAAGGTTTTTGAGATAATTATAAGTATCATATCGTTCTTCTTATTTAAAGATTAGCAAACTAACAATCTAGAATAATTAATATTCTATATAATAGGTAAGAATAATAGGAAACAACATTACCATTTTGAGGTCGGTCGTGGCGCAGTGTAACAGTGTCTGACTGTAAACACGATTTGTTGTGGGTTCGATCCCAACTTGAGGAAGTGATTACATATAAATTATTTTCACTTCCTCGCTCTGGTAAAGACAAAAAGCGGCGTTGAGTTCCACCACTTAACACGCAATGTCTTGAATTCGATGGAAAGTGAAGTACGGATTGCGTTGACACTAGGTACTTTGTGTCTACTCTGCTATGCGGAATAAAAGCGTGAAGCTAAAAAAATAATAAAAAAAATAAAAAAGAAACATTACCATTATTTTATATACACACATTGTACACTTAATTGATATCATGACAAAGATACATAATAAATAGGAGACAATAATGGAAGTGAAAATAATTTATTGTTAAATACACTAACTTAAAAAAATGTTCTTTAAAAGTTATTTTAGGCGACATTTATTTCTCATTGACATTTTAGAAATAATAATTAACCTTTACTTGTTGTTCTTTCCTGAGGATACCAGTTATTTTATTAAATCACGTCTTGTGTCATCAGCCGAGGTCTCACGATGATGTCATGCGTTCGCGAATCTCGTATTATTAATATTTGATTAGTTATATTTTTTGCTATCTGCGCTAGATTGTAGTTTGCAACTAAATAAGTAATCACTTACTTCTCTTATTGTTATTGTTCCAATAATGTAGATATAGGTTTAATATTAGACTATTTAATATTTTAAATATAAAATTTATATAATACGGTTGTTTTTACGGAATATAAAAAATTATATCAAATATTATAATATATTTCTTTTCCATAATATTAGTATATAACAATGAATATAGAACAGTTATTTATTATATATAGAGAAAACCAAGTTATAAAAACCAGATTTTGAATCACAATATAACGACGGAGGATATTTACATTCAATGTTAAACCAGTTAAATTTGGACTCCTTGACAACATGAAAATATTTATACGTATTTGTCGATTTAATTAGCAATTATAATAAACAAGAAAAGTTCTCGCGTACCACAGTACAAGTTTATACCGAAGTATAAATTACACCATTTTATTTTACTTTTAAAACTTTGTCTTAAAACTAAGCGTTTTTTTAAATATAATTTGTTGTAAATAAATTGAACAATATAGAAATAAAACCTCTTTCCTTATATCTTACTGTAATAAGCTAAGAACAAGTAAAATTAATGTATGAAAGCTAAAGAAAATAAGTATAATGATTTACTGTAATTCTTTTTTCCTTTTCTATTAACTTATGTCTCTTCAACACTTCAGATCACAAATCTTTTAGCGAATATGATTGATTGTAGAACTCGCAAAGGAAATGACATAGTCAAAAAAATACAATACACAGAATTGTATGGCATCGAATAAAAAATTATACTATTCAATTTTGTTGCTTAATTCAACTCACATATGTATATTTTCTCGTCTGGCTAATTCAGCTGATTTTTACTTAGCAAGATTTATTTAAAGTTTTAACAAGGCTGTTTTATCAAATTATTAAAATGATTTTACATGTAGTATTATATATACAAAAACAAAAACATTTATTGCTTACAAGGTTGCTTTTGTATTAGTAAATATACATAATAAGTAAAAACATATTGGTACATATATGTCTTTCTGTGACATCAACTCAGTATCTAATAATAAAATAAAAATCTTATGTCGCTGTACTTTTCATTTACTAATAATATTAAAACTTTCAAATTTAAAGGAAATATGCTGACTGTAATATAAATCACAAAGAACAAGGCCTTAGCCAGCACAGGAAGATGATGTCACTCTTTCGACTGGTTTCGCTTATTATTCGACGGGTGTTCAACTGAGAATCGAATATATTAGGCAATGCGTTCAAGTTTTGTGCATTTAGTGATGTGGAGAGTTTTTGTACACGTATATATATATATATATATATATATATATATATATATATATATATATTTACAAAAACTAAAGTTCATCTACATACATAAGTATTGAATATTTTCTCCTAAATGTAAAAGCAACAAAATCGTTTAAGGTTCCAAAATGCTCATAAATAAAGATTGTAACCTATTATCTCCTTAAAACCACCTATGTACATGTATGTTATGATCCAGATTGCTTCACTTCTGAGAAGAAAGATAATTATATTATTGTTTCCCACAAGACGTAAAGAATTTTAATTGAGATAGTTTATCTTGAATAATCACGTAAGAATTTTTGCTAAGCTTTTAAAATTAAATTAAATTGGACCGTTTAAGCATTGACAAGAAGGGAAAACCAAGGATTAATTTATGAGCGGTGTAAATAGCGACAAAAAAGTTTCTATTTTAAAACCTACTCAATTTTACTTATTTTGTTATTATATATTTGTTAGCTGGACTTTTAAAGGATTGAGAGTATTTTTTAAGAATCGATTTTTTTCTTGTATTGCAATTGCCTTTAAAGAATAATTGTTTTATTTTCAGTTTCAATATCATAACTTGTGTACGGCAACAACGATAGATTAAAATGCCTACACTATTATGTACTTTTTGAAATTATTTTCAAATCCACATTGAAAACTGCAACTCTTTTGGAGAACTATAAAAAATCTAAATCTATTAAACAAGATAGATTGTAATTAGTGCCTATAAAATATACTTGGTTTATAATATAAAATATATATCTGTATATTAGGGTAATAATACGTGAAGGTCTTTCGTGATATTTACTTCGCTTTCATCCTTCAAAGGAATTTCAAACTTGACCGCAATGTCCTTGCTACTTATACTTAAGATATTCTTCGCAACAGTCCGTGGAATAACAAGATGGCGCTTAGGGATTGTGGGGGATATGTGGGAGGGACGGGGTGGTCGGGACAGGTCTGGCAGTGCACGGCCGCATCGCTAAGCTTGGCCGTGAGCCTCAGCTCTATTTTTAGCGCTGTGTCACCGTTCGCTTTACGTCCGAACCATTTTCTTGCAAGCGAATAAATGTATACAAAGTTAATGGCAAAAGAAACAAAGTAATAATTCAATACCTCTCCTTTGAATCCATTGTAAGGATGTGGGATGTCTGGACGCTTCTCGAAACTGCTTCGAGCGATTTCTTTGTTTCGACTAAATAATTATGCAGGTGAAATAATAAATGCTGTATTTCGTTCTCCGCTGAACTTTTGGGCTGAAGCGGGTATCGTTTGCCAAGTTCAATAAACAAGAATTTGTGACCAATAGCAATCTCATCCTTCCTTTTTTTCCTGTATTTAATATTATATATTTAAGTTCGAAAAATATACGTAAAGACAAAATTTGTAAGGGTATGTAATAATTTCAGGTCACGTTTTCCAACCTAGGTAACAGTAAGTAGTCGTCATGATGTCATTGGCATGCGATAAGTACTGTCCTACAATATGACGACTGTTATGTAAGTAGCGGTAAAAATATACTTCATATACTTCGTTGTTATAGTGATTAAGGTAGAGTCATTGATATCTTCATATTTTCTTTATTTTTAAGGGTTTGTATTGTCTTTGTAAGTGCGTGATACATGTAACTATATAATATATAATATCTAAAAAATTAGAAATTACCATACCTAGTTTATATATATGTATATGTATATATATATATATATATATATATATATATATATTTGCTAATTACATTAATATCATTTGCACTAAGTAACAGTACAGTGAGTACTGGCCAAAATGGCTTTCAATTATTTTCAAAGTAACTTTTGTCTCACTCGATACACCTACACTATTTTTTACACTTGTTTGTAGCTGTTAAGGCGACCTATGCAGACGTCACCGTTACTCTCGACAAGGACTCCACCCACAATGTTCACGTTACACAATCGTATTAAAATTTGTGCAATAAACTTTCACAAGCCTTGCAATAATTATTAAAATCCTTTCCTTTTTTTACTTAATATGAACATTTTAAAATATATTAATGTTTCATATTATTAAGTTCAATAATGCAGAGTTAGTAAATAAATATTTTATTCTTTTATATATTTAGGTATCTGTAAAATAATGTGAAAATGAGAAAATATGATACAATTTTTGCTAACATCTACATCCTAAATCAGTGAAATATGAATCATTGTGTCAGTAAATATGTAATATATTATATAAAATCTCCAAGAAATTGTTCTAATATCTGTTTTAGTTAACAGATATTTGAAATGTCTACGTAATTATTTTTTCTTTAGTTTCTATATCCTCCATGTTAACGAGATGAGTTATAATATTTAAAAAAATATGTATTTTATTCCGCGTATCAGGGTAGAGAGAAAGAACCTAGTGTCACTCCATACTTCGATTTTGGCCGAATTCGAGACATTGCGTATTGAGTGGTGGAACTCAACGCCGCACTTTGTCTTACCAGTGCGAGAAATCGCGTATACAGTCTGACACTGACCCACTGCGCCAAGACAGGCCTCTAAAAATATATGTACGTTTAAGTTAGTGTAAAAAATAAACGTTATGTGCTTTGTCAAAATTTATCCGCATTGGCTGCGACAATGTTTAGATTACTTTGGTATAATTTACTATTAAGATTTGTCCACATTTTTCATTCTCAATAAAATATGACTATAAGGAAAAATATAGGTGTGTGATAAAAATATAATAAATTACAAATTTAAAAAAAATAAGAATATTTTTGTATAAATGAATATATATCCAAATATTTTTTGGATTGACGAAAATATTGGCATTAGTCTAATTTTTTCAACATAATACCTTATTGATGAGTAGGCGATGATACTTAATAGCTAGAAGAATATAAAAGTAAATTTTCCATAATTAATATACAAGTTTCCTATTTCATTGTATGTACATCTCTACAAATATCTGATTCATAGTTGCCGCTTATTGGATGTGAATTATTATTCACATAATGTAACACTTTGTACAATGTACGGTTATATAATGTAACATCCTAATATATTAAGAATATTTCCCAGGACGGATAAGTAAGGAAGATTAGACAACGAAATGAAAATCCAGGTGATCAAATGAGATGAGAGATTAGAATTATATATATATATATATATATATATATATATATATATATATATATATATATATATATATATAATTCTAATCTCTCATATATATATATATATACACATAAGTATAATTTTACTTGACTACGTCAAACTTGTTTGCCTTGCTTTAAATGTCACAGGCTATCAATATTTGTATCACCGACATCACGTCACTGCGCAACATATGTATAGAGAAAGTTAAAGCTGTTTGTCTGGTGAAATCACACCCACAGCCGCTGTGCCAAATCTCAAAATATACATGCTTTTTGCTTATATGGCTGCACAATTTGCGTGTCAGAATAAAAGTTGTTTCCTTATGTTGCTCTGAGTGCTATGTGTAATGTGACTAATATACCATTACAAAAACTAATATTGTTCTGAAATGTTTGTGTGAGTTTTAGTTTTTACTGAGAATTTGTCAAATTAGATTATTTTCATCGTTGTCATTTGTATGAAAATATGAACGAAAACTTGATATAATCATTACATAACATTCGCAATGGAAAACAAATAATGTATTTAAGCTAGGAACAGTCAAAAGTTTGTCGAGACCATTTAGTCTCGACACACTTTTACATTAGTTAAATTGTAATAACTAAAATAACATGTAAAAAATAAACATCATTTTCTCATCATATATATATATATATATATATATATATATATATATATATATATATATATATATATATACATCGTGCATGGATGATTGATGGAAACTAGTAATGTTAGAGAAAAAAGAGGCGCGTCTCGTTGCTAGCCTTCATAGTAAAAGGTATTTTTCTTTTTAAAAATAGTCATAATAACAATAAGAAAATGACAGAAAATAAGGATTAACATTAAGTTGAATGTTACGTTTAAATTTCATTGTACTGTTACGTGGAACTTATGTGTGATTCCAACCTTGTGCGATGGCGGCTCATAATTATGATGGCAGGCCGACCGTGACACTGGTATGGGTCATGATAATGACGTCTTCATCCGTTCCTACAAGGAGTTTTGAATTTTATGTATTTATTATGTATTTACTATTTGCATTTTGGATTTTACATAATTTAGCAGTAGGTGTAAGCAATTTTTACCTTTTATTATTAATGCCAATTTAGGCAATTAATGTAGGTAGCTATTAAGTATTTTTTTATCATTCAAATTCTGGTTATTCTATAAATGTAAGATAAAAAGTTAGTGGACTTTTTATTTCAGTTTTACATTTTTAGCTTGTAGCAAAAAAGCCTAATGGTTAGATACTCCATTCTCCATATTCATGTTGCAATCAACACGAAAATATTTAGTTCCGCGAAACCCACACTTTGCTTTATCTTACCGAATCTTTATTTTATTTAATAATTTAAGTATCGTTCACCGATGAGATCGAACGCACTATTCCTTAAAGATATCAGTATGATGTGTTTTAGTGGCTTCTATATTTGTAGGTATTTCCTATAACCAATCTTTTTACCTTCCATATAAGTAAAACTAAAATTTTTTACAGAGCATTATTAAAAAAATTTAATATCATATATTAACAAAATTAAATTATATTATGACTGAAGAATGGAGTGTAACGAAACAACCTCAACAGGAACTTAGGTTCTTTCTTTTAATCTATCCTGCTAAGCGAAATAAAAAGTTAAAGATAGAATAAGGAGTTAGAATGTTTTTATAAAAAAAAACTACTTTTAAAATATCTTGGCTTCATAGTATACGTACGTATTGCTTTAAGCTATCATTAACTACACATATTTCATTTTTTTGTGACACACATTTTTAATAATGCCTTGTAAATAATAATATTTATAAGTAGCACATAATAAAGTTTTCGTAACATAAAAAATAAAAATATATTCTTGTGGAGAAAAATGGCATATATCGTAAATATATATAGTTTCTATATACTTTTTTATTTAACTTTTTTTTCTAATCTTTATTTTAAATACAATACCATATACTTATCTTGCCCTTTGCGTTGCTTAAATATCGAATAAAAATAGAATATAGAATAGAATAGAATAAAAATAGATAAAAAATATATCTTAGCATGGGTTGTTACAGACTATCGGTTAAGTAACATAAGGCTAAAGTTCATTTAATGTATCTTTCATAATTTACTAAAAAACATTACAGGGCATATGATAACTACGATACAAAAAGTAAATTAATTATACAATACTGGTCATTAATCAATATATAAAACTTAGAAGTTCCATATCCAAAGTGCTATACTATTATATATGAGTCAGAAAGTACGAAGTAGATACAGGGTAATAACACTGGGACTGATTTTCACATAACTTTTTGAACCGGTATATTTTGATCGCTAAATAATGGCACTGAACCCGATAAACGTCAGTGGACCGGTCTTTCCAGGATGTTCCATGTCTTAACAGCGACAAGATCGTAGAAAATGTATTAATATGCCGTTATAGTAATAAGAAGTCATGTTTTTATACTTTTAAAATATTACATGAAATGTAATTATTCGCATCCTTCCATAAAATTCAAATTTCCATATTAATTTTTTAAATAACGACATTCAGCTAATATATAAAAATATTATGCTAATAATTTATTAGTACTTTTATTTATGATAACGTATATGACATCAGAATACTTATTATTATCTATTTAAACATTATATATAATTATAAGGTAAAGTTGACCTTTTCAAAAATTCTTATTATGTTAATCGGTTATGTTATCTTTTTTAACCACACCAGTTTTATATTGAAATTAAAATACTTTGAGGTTTTTAGTATCTAAGTACAAATAATATTTATTTAGAACAACTATTCTTAATAATATAAAAATAACTTATTCTATATATCATTGTACTGTAAACGTTTAAGTTTTATCAATTAAAATTAGTATGCAAGTACATAGGCGCTTTCAGAGTAGAGCGCGTTGAAGTCTAAAGTATAGACAGACATACATCGTAAGAATATGTAGCTCCAGGTTTTTGTTTGTTCGGTTGATATTATAGAAAATATTAAAATAACTTTTCTAATTAATACCCTCTTATCTATATATGATATGGTAATTATATTCACGTCACTTATCTTGTGATTTATATATAATTTAATTTCATTTTGTAATTCGAATATAATGTTTTCTTAATTGTACAATAAATATCCGGTGGGTGGTAAACATTTTTATTCATTTTATTTTGGTTTAGTATTATTATTCATTTTCATAAACATATTAATGAATATATTATTTAGTATTTCATTATTATATTTTTTGTGTGTCACATTTTTAATTTCTTTGTGTATGTCTTTACATAGTAAAAAGAAATAAAGTCGGTGTTACCATTGCTGCATTATGATTTACAATAGACCTTTGAATTTAGTGATGAGAAAAAACAAACAATTCGTAATGAGGCTCTCTTCAATGTGCTCGAATAAGAAGAACGCTAAGTAACAGCCACACAGAAGCTTCAAGTTGTTTTTTATTTTGTAAATCATTTAAAACGTTGTATCTATCTATTATTGTTTATTTTTTCTCCTTTAAGTAAATAATTTTCTTTGACCTCAAAGCGTGTAGTAAATGCGTTCGAGGTTAAATAGCATTTTTGATCATAAGTAAGTAAACTTTATTCAGTTTCAATTCGAATATAAGAATGAAAGAGAGAGAAAGTACATTAAAAATTCTTTGATAAAACCACTAAAACATTACATCGGACGACATTCGGGTTCAGCCGGTTTAGTGTTGGCATTTATCACCCTTGCAGTTTTATTATCTTGTGTAGAGTCCGGGCACGCAAAAGCTTGGCCGGTAAACACTGTTGCCTTATAAGCGGGGTTGGAGGGAGCGGGGGTGAAGCGAGTGCGCGCACGCCGCAGCCTGCAGTGCCGCGATCAGTCTCCATCCGATCGACGTCGTGATCGTTTGCGTTAAACGATCTGCGTCGCTACCACTTTTCGTCTTTCGAGTGTCAGCTTGCTCCGTAAAAGGAGTGCTGTAGGTGCAGTGTTGTGACAGTGTGTTTTCGGTCATACAATTGAATTGTGTATTTCTATCAAAATAATACTGTCATCGGAGCGTGGCTGGTTCCTCGAAGTCCGTTCAAAGGCCATTCGCCTAGCGAGGGAAGGCGGATTGCTTACACCGGGAGGAATGAGCCCCGTGCATTACTGCTCCTACACTCACCGATGATCTCAAGGTTGGATTCTTGTACAGTGCATACTCACCCGGCCGTGTCGCAACTTAGTCAAGCCGACCCCGCGACCGCTCGCATTCTCTTCTACTCTCCATTCTGCTCTCATTACAATAGCATTCGTTCCAAGTTACCGGTGTACATTCACTTCATTAATATTTACAAGTGCACTTCTTGAATAAAATTTTATGCTTAATTTTATTCTACTGGCATATGTATAATAATAGTATTAAGAACAACTCAAGTAAAATAAATATTAAAAATATTTTTATAACTATATCTGTCCGAGATTAAAATGAAATTAAAGAAAACATCTCTTTTTTATATATACAAATATATATATATATATAAAAAGAGATGTTTTCATATGAGAAAAATATAACATTTTGATTGCATAAGAATATATACTGAAAGTTATTTAGTTTAGTGCTCTACGTTTGCAATCGTAATGGTGTTACCAAACGATTGCCAGTTTCACTAGATGGCGTTCGAGGTCTACTTATGTAAGCTGGACCTGTACCATATCCATATAAAGAGAAGTCGGTTCCTAGCGGCATCCGTATTCACATGCCTAATTAACATGATGTAATAGGTTAAAATTTCAACAAATTCTGTCACCTCATGGAAAATTAATATTGAATCAATTGTATTGTTATAAATTATATTTATCTTTACTATTTATCCTTATTTCGGCAACTTGTCAACAGTCCAAGTGTGTAATAAGTTTACTTCACGGCAAACAAGCAACATTAAGTTTTGCAATTTTAATAAACGTCTATAGGCAGACTATTTTAAAATTAAGTGAAGTCATTTTACAAACTTTATTTAATTTTATTACTACATTTAATGCAATAAATGGACTATTTCTAAAAAAACACTGAGAATTTTTGTAATGATAAGACAGCGCTAAAAAATAAATTATGATAATACTCTAATCCTGAAAAAAGTATGCCAAGTTCTACACATTCAGGTGCTTGGTATTTATATTACAAAATAAATGCTTTTTAATTAATAGTTTTATATTATATATAACAAATATTTCACATTACCTGCTTTATTTCATTCTCTTTCTTGTAATTTCCTAACAAAATTTTTGTGTCATTTAAACAATGGTGGAATCTGACAACAAAATAAGTATTACACCTATTTACTTGTAATTAGTTTTTACATTTATATATAATAACATTTTGTATATTGCCATTTAAATCTTATTTATCCTTTACAAGTTATAGTAAGTGAGTAAACTTAAGTAAGGGAGCGTATCGAGACATTTATAAGCTAACAGAATATCAAACACCTATTTTAATAACTTGTCTTAACAGTATAAATTTTTTTTATATGACTCATACCGGAGCTTGTCAATTGACAAAGTAAAGTTTATACATAAATGGAAATTTTTAAAAAAATCTTTAAGATTTTTCTAGACACGTAATAAGCACATTTTAAATTGTAACTTAATAAACATGTTTTATAGAATAAGTTTAAATACAGCATGAATTAATCTCGGCAATAGTCATCTTGCCCATGCTTATTAAAACTTCTTATAATTCTGAATAATTAAGACGTATAAAAACAGTAGCTGTTTAAAATGTAATACCTATAACACACACATTCTTTACTAGCAGCCTTGGCTCCAATGTTCTGACTTATATGTAAATTAAGATAAACATGTAACTTCAATGAATTTTTTTCGTATTTGATATACTCATTGTTATAAACTAAACTATTTCAAAAAGTTCAATGCATATTTAGCTTCACGCTTGTATCCGCAAATTACGATAGGCAGAGTGAAGTTACAATGGCATTGAGTTAACTATTGATTTCTTTTTCTAAGTTAACTATTGATTTCTCTCTTCTTTCTTTATTGTCGTCAACGGAGTGTCTTGACAGTAAGTTGTTACTGATCACCCTGCTATGAAGAATAAGAATCTAGAACGAGGCAAACAAAATAATAATTGAAATACAATAATTATCATCCCGGGTCAGGACCGCACCCACAATCAATGCAATCAATCAATCAAAAAATTTATAGTCAGACACTTTCCCACTGCGTCTTGATAGCTTCAAATTTGGCCTTATATGGCACTTATAAAAGATTTTATAAATTACTCTTCTCCTTTCATAAAGTGACTTCGTCATTAAATAGACATTACTCTTGTAGTTACATTTCCCTCGTGTCTAATTTACTTAAGGCTTATGTATCGTTGAATCGTGTCGCTGAAGCGTGGTGCCGCTAAACAAATGCTTGCTTCAAGGCCCCTTTGTTCTTATTGCAATCTATTCCCACAAACAAGTAATCGTCTACTACAGATCAAAAAGGTTTTCTTTAGCATTTCGACATATTACTATTGCTTAGTTCGATGAGAAAATATATTTAGTATCTATAGTGATTAAATCTTTGGTTATTGTTGCAAGTTTTTTATTTTCGTCATATGAAGGTTTTTAAAGATTTTTCCTTTGTTTGAACCTTTGTTTTGTTTATTATATAAATTGGTTTTTAAAGTAAATATAATGCATGATTTATTTGTATTTACAAATCATTATCCTTTTATAACGAATAAGCAAAATCCGTGACATGACAGTATATTTTTAATATATACAGTAATTTATCCTGAAACTTAAGCTGTAGTTAATATTTTAAACAAAATAGACGTCATGTATCACACATATGGTAAAAAAGTAGCATAAGTTTACCTTTGAATGAGAGAACACCTGTTGCGGTGGTGGGCACTCAACCGATGACAACGCCCCGTTATGTCATTTCATTCCAATGTAAGCCTATCCCACACTCTCACGCGTTGCCATCAATCTCCCATGTCTATGGGAATTTTATATAAATTATGCTTTTTATTGATGGGTCTACGTTTCTAGGATTATCCTTGATTGTTTTCTAATATACTGTTGTTTTTTATTTTCTTTTATGATGTCTTGTAACTATAATTTCTAATGTGATTATTTTTTTACACAATAACTCTTTACATATATGTTTATAAAGAAAATATAAATGTATAGTCAATATATCAATATAATATAATTTTCATATAATATAATACTTAATCCATCGTGCTACTTACATTCACAAATGAATGCATACTATAAATAAAAACACTGCCAAATTTCTTGATTATAGATCAACGGGAACTACTTTGCCTCTTATAGCATATTAATAACTCTGCAAGCATCAACATGTTCACAAATAAAGCATAAACAGCTGTATCTTTTGTTAATGTTGACTTAGAAGATTGAATTTGCACTAATCTTTTTTGCAGACGTCAGCATTTGACAATAATTTTAGCGTGATACTTGCACATGTTTTTGAAAAAAGAATCCTGACTCATGTTACACGTACAAACAACAAAGAGAATGGTTAAAATTATTATGGTTAGTTTAAAGTTTTTACTTTTTATATATAGGCGTACATTGGGGAACAAACATATAATAACAATATAATAGTGACAAAATTTAACGAAAATTATTAATAAAAAGTATATATATAACGTAGTTATTTTGTATATATATAAATAGTAAATTTACATCAACACAAAATAGTACATTTTCACTAAACTGTAAATTGACCTACAACTACTAAAGTCGAAAAGATTTATTTCCCACAAAAATTATAATTTATTCTTTTACACGAGGCAATCTTATATTATATTCAACATAATTCGATGTGGGTATACACTAACAGTACACAAAGAATATTAAATTAACTTTCTTAAAGTTAACGTTTTGAATTTGAGAATAGAATTAATGTAGTAGTCAAAGACAAATTCGACTGAAGAAAGGCAAAGCTTATTTCCTCAGTCGAGTCTTTCTTCAGTCGAGTTATAAATAATATCATGTTTAAGCATATTCTTTATTGCACCTTAAAAAAACAAATTACAAAAGAGAAAACAAAACTGGATATTGCAAGCTGGATTATCTCTGAAAGAGATTCCTACCAGTGAACCTTTCAACGTAGATAAGTATATAAATGTATGATGTGAAATGCAGTATAAAAATATTTTAAAAATTAATTAATATCTCTCGACGTAATTACTTTAACGTATAATAATATCTATGAAAATAATATTAATGAAGTGGAAAATAAAGACATTTTAATGATTCCTGTCACGACACAGCCGCGACGTCGCCGCTCGCTGTCACCGGAACTCCGTTACACATGGTTGACTCTCCATCTATAATAAATGCTATGAATGAAGAAACACTATATACCACCGGCTATCCAATTATAACGTAAAAGAGATTTATATCTTTCTACTGGTCACTAAAAAGCGCGAATCCACCGTTGTGATCACTAGTGTCATGGACTGATGATTTTCGTAGACTTTTTGGTCTTAGCATAGCTCCATGGCATGTTTTATTTATACCCTTAGTGGCTGATACTTCAATATCGCTTAACCATTACTTCCCTTGTAACCACTTTTACTAATGGCTACAACCACATTTGACAAATACCTTAATTACGGGCACCTGGCCGTATTTTGCATGTCTGTGACAACAACCGTTTAGTGGGCTAGATCCGCCTCTGGTTACTATTAGAATTCATCCTTGTTTATATTAATGAATTTTCTAATGGCAAACAATAAATATCATTTTGCTTAAAAGAAAAAAATTGCGTTTGTATGCTGTGTATACAAGCGCAGGAGTCTAGCGGGGCCGAATTCAGTTTAATATAATTTTATTACCTAAACTTTAGGTATTTACGTTTGTTAATACTGTTCAGTGCAATATATATGTATTTCATAAATTGTTATAAATGAACCATATATATTTACTATGTGAAAGCGTTATTTTTATAAATAAATATTTACAGATACATATTATTGACAGTGTATTTTTAAACGAATATTATGAATCATAAAATAAATGGTAAAATTTAAGCGTTTCTTGCTATCTGGTGTTCTTTGTTTTAAATAACAATGTATAAATTAAGTGTATGTTTTAATGTGTATGTTTTATTAGATATCATTAAAATATTTAATATTAACTATTGCTTACAAAAAGTTTTAAAGTGGTTTAAATTTAATATTGGCAATTTAAACTGTCTGCTATGAACATTCATTATAGAGTGCCATCTATTTTTATTACCTTAAATTATGTTAATCTTTATTAATATTTATTATTTTTCTTCTAGTTGAAAATTTCAGCAGTAAAAGTCACGACTTCGACTATCAATAATAATCTTAATAAACTAAACGGAATATTATATTATCATCTAGATTAAACCTTTTTTTTATCTTCACTCTTTATCTTCATTGTATTTTTCAAACTGGCTTACCTTTATAAAAATGCAAGAAGATTGCATATGAAATCTACTGATAAAATATATATATGTCACGTAAGTTTTATTTGAATAGGTAAAATTAATAAATTAAAATATTATCTCCTGAACATATAAGCTTAATAGGCTTATAATGGAGTATTTGACAAGTTATAATATCTCAAATTGTTCATTATATCATAATGTAAAAATAATTTATATAATTCTTGGTGAACGTGTCTAGTTGCTATTAAAACATTATTCGAAATTTAAATGAATAAAAAAGGAACGAAAATTCTCTTACGTGATGTCAGTGGCTGTTAAATAAACTTTTAATTTTTAAATCGTAACTGTGCGTAATTTTAAAAAATGGCGTGGAACGAACAAACTATCGTGTAAAACATTAGAGAAGTTAGTATTAATTGGATCAGTATTCTAAAGAATATTAAAATTTATACTTTCGGTTTAGTT
This sequence comes from Dryadula phaetusa, assembly GCA_032432895.1. Taxonomy (NCBI): domain Eukaryota; kingdom Metazoa; phylum Arthropoda; class Insecta; order Lepidoptera; family Nymphalidae; genus Dryadula; species Dryadula phaetusa. The sequence continues at coordinate 2,133,276 of JAOYRS010000027.1, forward strand.
TTATTATTCGGTTTGTTTTCATTTAATTATTCATTGTTTTTGTTTAAAAGGAGTTAGAGTATTTTATTCTTTATATATTCCATAGCGAAGAACAAGTTATATTGTAGAGTCTTAATAAACTTCTAATGAGACACCCCAGAATAAGTCAAGGTTTATGTATTAGGTTATATAAAGTTGATTATTAAAGTTTAAATAATTATCTTTACTAAAATAATTTCTCACTATTAGATTAAAAGTTAATTGAACTCTTAATCCATTATAATATGTGAGTACAGAAATAATACATAAATGCACTGTACAAAATTTTGACTAACATTTAACGAAAGATAGATGAGGTCACTCTAGATTCAGCAAATCCTGTGCGTTGTCAATGACGTGGTCAACAATAAAAATTAAATTAAATTAATGATATTTTTTATCAATATCTTTTATTAATATATTGGAACAATGAAATGTTAGAAATGGTTAAAAATTTGTTTAATATTAAGCTAACAGCAGTTTAATCTTTTGAGTTTTATTTTGTGTATAATGGTACATACTGATTATACTTATATATTTTTAAATAACCTATTGACGTTCAAGATAATATTCAAGGTAATGTAAATCCAAAAAAATTAAATATTACTATATTATTGAGTCCTGGTTACTTAGTAAATCCTATTAAATTTAGCCTGTCTGCTTTATTAATGTACATACTATCTAACAGCGACTTTCGATTGATAGAAATGTGTATCGTAAATGGTGCTTTTTTGCTTGCGTTGAGTTCGCCACTCAACACGCGTGTTTCGATTTCGGACGGAAAGCAGTTAGCAAAATGTCTTGGTTGTGTCTGACTACTAATATGCGAGCACGAGACCCTGCTATGCGAGATAAAGCGTGAAGCTGATTTTCTTTTTAAAGTAAAGCTTTATATACATATTTAATTAGACAATGTTAGGCGCAAAGAAAATAAACATAGTTTGTTTATTAACTAATAAGAAGAATTTTATTTATTTGTGTAAATACAAATATTAATAATATTATTGTCTCTTATTTATTATTGCCTCTTATTTGCTATTATACAATATGACAAATACCTCTATGTGTAATTCTCTTACGTGATGTCAATATCTATGTGTAAATATTATACAACTCAGCATTAAACATATATTTTATATATAATACATACGTCAGTTTCATTTTTTGAAGGTGTATTATTTAAAATCAGTAATTATTCAAAGAATTATTTTTTTGAACTTGATTCCTTCTTCACAATAATTTTAGAGCGAATCAGATTTGAATACCAACTTTACCTTGTATAAGTAAAAAGTTATGGACACAATTGCCAATGAATGTATCATTTCTCAAGAGAGAAACTGGCATATAGGCATTGTTTGCAGCCTACTTTCCGAACAAACGTATCAGCGAACGACGCGAGACGTGAAAGTGAATGGCGCAACCAAGTTCATACGAACGCGTGGAAGCACTTAACGCCCGATTTCATTCGTACGCGTTTACTAGTTAATCCAATTATGATGTCATAAGTACTACCTTACTGACGGTACATTAATTATTTCTGTGTTAATGACAGTTATTATTTTTTTTAGCTTCTGTAGTCTAGCCTAGTGAGCTTTGAAACTTAAATATTATTCTAAAACACGCTACGATATTTTCCGCTGTTAAAAAAGTAAACTTCTATCAAACTTGTCATTTAAATATATGACCGTTTAAACCGCAGAATTTCGCGTACATTGCAATTTGATAAGAGAATTAAAATCTATAGAAAGAACAAGAAGAAATGTTCTGCCAGCATGTGAAAACCTTAAATATGCAATTAGCCAGATTTTGAAATAAAATGAAAGACATGTAAAACATATTTGACTGTTTAATATCTCTTTCAAAAGATTAGTTTGTATTCATATAACATTTTATGAAAATATATATTTGTATATATGTATGTTTGAATGTCAACATGAATTATTTATTATATAATAGATTACGCTCTTGGATTCATTCGCGTGATATGTTCATTTCAAGTAGCTTAGTACTTGATAGTTTTATGTGTCCAAGTTACTTATAATTTATATAAATTATAGTCCATGTGTTATTCTGATATATAAGCTATACTACTCTTAAAATTTTATCCAAATCTGTTCTGTATTTTTTGTGTTAACAAACATACATATATCCTTACGAACTTTCGCATTTATTTTACTGTATACACTATTTTTAATGGTAGGTTTCGTTTTATAAATTACCAGAAATTCTTTTTGACATGACAGCAAAGAAACTATTGTGCCGTTAACTAGGAAAAATCTTTGTTATTATCGCTTAAAAATATTTTCTATAATTAGGTACAATCAAAGGTCAAGGCTCGTCCGACTATTAAAGACAATGTAAATAAGTTTCTTACTATCTAATGTGGCCTCAAACAAATTACGTAATATTTTATACTGTCTGTGACATCGATTTCGTAAACCTTGTGCTTTATAAACAACATATTTACATAGGTTGTCTACATTTTTGCTGTAAATAAAGTTCCACGTTAGTTATATTAATGTTACTCTGAAGTATTTTTAATCGAAATATATTTAAAGGAAAGCACATTATAATTAACTTACATAATTCTCTCATTCAAATGATCCTACGTATGTTTGTATTCTATGAGGGTATGATTTATTGAATATGATTAAACGCGCAAAACTTAAAATGAGAAGAAAAAATATAAATGCAATATAAGCCATAAAATAATATGCTTTTCTTCCTTCTCTTACTTATATTTATTTTAAACTAACAACCAACAAGACGGTTGGACGGTTATTTATAGATGAATAAATAATAATGAAAAAACCAATAAATAGACAAAAATTTAATTTTAGTTCTTTAATTGTGGCACATCAAATAGATTAAATATTAAAGCTCAAATGTATGATATAACGATTTATAATACTACCTCCCGTTCACAGTTACCTGACCTCGTACTGCAACCTTCGCCTTTGTCGCTGAGTAAAATTTAACGGAAACAGCAATAGCTGCTTGAAAGGCATTTACAGTAATAAAAAAAAGTATTGTTTTCAATATTATAATTTATTTTAGATATATGTAGCTTAGTAAGCTCAGCTTCGTAATTAAAATTTAAATAATTAGCTTTACGCTTTTCCCCGCTTAGCAGAGTATTTTATTATATTGTATATGACTCTAAGGCGAAACAAAAAAGATTTCCGAAAGGCATATTTGACACGTTTTACAATACTTTAAATGCATAAAAAGTGCACAAACACGTTGAAAATGTCACCATGTCAACAATTTGTGAATAATTTTCATTCTATCAAGTGCAATTGCACGTAGTATAAATATAGTTTCAAATTCTTTTTATTAGTACAGAATGCAAATGTGTTGATATGTGAATATTAAAACATCAGGAACCATCAGGAAAATATTTTAATATTCCAAAGAACTAATCAAAAAATTCTACAATCATACATTACTTGGATAAAATATGGTTTTATTTTCGAATAGTCAACCATATAGAGAATGGTCAACCCATATTCTAATTAATTTTAATGATTTTATAGCATTATATCGAATTAAATATAATGTATTCTCCATTTCAAAGTAATTTGGTGATATGAAGTAAACCATCAGAATGTTGTATCTCTAGAGAAGCGGTAGAAACAGCTAAATACTTATTGGTAGCAATAAGATATTAAGCAATATTTAGGTTACTTATTAACAGCAGTAAATTCCCGTAGTGTCATGTTACACTACTATTGTTCAATTTAAGGACCTTTTAACCTGATTCTGTGACTGCCCATCGTTTGTTTTAGAGATTCAGTAATATATTTTAAGGTGTCTTTTCCATTTTAGTTCATCAACAACAAGATCAAGGTGATGGTGGTGACCATGGAAAGTCTGGTGTACTTTCTAGATCTTTTCTTTATTTTTATAAGAAAACATTTCGATTCGAAACTAAAATGTCCTAGCATTAATTTCATTTTTTTTCTTTACAGGGACAATGTATATAGAAACTCTACCGCTGGTGGTTTGGACGCTCATAACAACGATAACGCATGTGAGTCATCAATTATACTATAAATTATTATAATCACAAAAAATATTTATTAAAGAGTAAAGATAGGATAGATAATTTTCAATTATAATTACATTGGAGTATTTAAATATCGATTTTACAATTATGATAATAATACAGTTAATATACATATATCAGATTTCCAATTCCTTTATAAACTGTCCAATATTTTTTCAAAAATAATATCTTCATAATACTCTTCTATTACACACCTGTTTTGTCTATTCGCATGTTAGTGTTAGGGACCATTGACCGTTGTCATTGACTGAGCGTGCCGAAGCGTGAATGCAGAGTTTAAGTGTAATTTAGAATTTTAATAGCAGCCTCTACCTATTTATTTAAAGGTAGTTACTATGTTATATTTGCGAACATACGTAACATAGTTACAAAAGATATATTTTAACCTAACTTATTTTACAGGTAACGACGCAAAATCAATATGGAATAGGCTTAGGAATAAAAAGAGAAGTATTTTTCTTAAATTTAGAAGACGGTTACTTCGGTTGCCAAGTGAACGAATCAACGCAAATATTACAATTGTACGAATTATCTAAATTATGTGATGGAGTTCCGGACTGTTACAAGGCTTCAGACGAGCTTAGAAGCGAATTAAAGTGTACAGGTTAGTTAACAGTTGCTGCTGGAAGATACATTATATAAAAAGTCATGAAACCTATTATCTAGCTATAAACATTGCACACATATTTACTTGAAAGTTCTAGCGATCTTTTTTATAATTAATTAATAAATATAATTATTCCTTAAACCGAACTCGAGACGTTGTCCCATCGCGCCGCAACTAGCCTTGGGATCTTATACTGGAATAAATATCTACAGAATAAAAAATGGTCTGACTACTGAATTAAATCATCACAATTTAATTATTTCAATATTATTATTAAAATTCCTTATCTTATTAAAATATCTAATTAAAATCGTAAATCATTTTAATTGTTAAATAGACTAAATTGGTTCAAAATTATATGGTTCCATTTGTGTTAATAACAGTTTGATATATTTTTTAAACTAACCTATTCTGGGAATAAAAATGCAATGCTTACAATATAATAATTCCCCGAGTTGAGTCGAACACAGCAACCGCGTGTAAAGACAGATATCATCCAACGGCGTTACGTATTTATTATTCTTAAAAAATAAGTTATAAAAGTCTTAAATATGATTATAATTATTATAATTAATATATATGATTATTATATACATACATTATGATATTCACAATATTTTAGACGATTGTACCAAAGAGGATGGAGCGCGTTGTGTCAACGGTGCCTGTCTAAACGGTGTATGTTATTGTAACGATGGATTTGGTGGTTGCAATTGTCAGGAACTCGGTAAGTTAATAAATATTTAATAATTCAGCACATTTATTAGTTATTAGTATATTGCATATATTTTTTGTTGAAACAACAACATTATTCGAGAATTTTTTTCTAGATGTGAATGAATGCAAAGACCGGCCGTGTGACGTTTTCGCTCATTGCACAAACACAGTTGGCAGTTTTCAATGTTCCTGCTTCCCCGGTTATGTTGGTGATGGCTTGACGTGCAAAGGTATGCAGTTTATAATTAATGTTTTTATTAAAGGGTAAAAAATATATGAAATTAATATTTTTTTACTGTACTTTTATATTATTAGAAAGGTTTGGAATGTTTTATTATTTTAAATTATAAAATAATTATATGTGTATGATGTAAGTGATTTTAATGATCTATTGATGTGATAAAAAAATCATTAAAGATATTATATCTCTAATATCTCTTTTTATCCTCTTTTTATCAAATAAAATATCTTATGTTTCTAGATATAAATGAGTGCGAAGATCCAGCAATCGCAGCGCGATGCGTAGAGCACGCTGAATGTTGCAATTTGCCAGCACATTTCATATGCAAATGTAACCGAGGATTTGAGGGTGATGGAGAGGAAGAATGTCGAGGTACAATAAAAAACTATATATTTATATTACTCACATATAGTAGGTATATAGTTTAACTAGGCGTTAATTTTATTTATGAAAATAGTGTTAAAAAAATTATAAATGACTTATATTATTGTATCTTATTAAAGTACGAGTGATAGATGTACTTCATGTATGTGCACTATCCCACTGGGATACCTATCCCAGTAGGTTCAAAAGTATAGACGTTTGTTTTTGTCTTTGTTTTCGTGACGCTTTTTAATAATATCAAAATAATATTTTATATATAAACACTTGCCTTGTATTTATATATTATAAATTATTATATACAATTATATGCCCGCACCTTCGTTTCCGTAGTTTGGTTTTAGTATGTTTTCTTATGTTAGTTTATATATCTGTAGGTAACAATAATGTTATTTATTATAACTGTTTTGACAATTCATAGATTAGATAGTCCCTTAATTTTCCGTATCATAGGTTCTACACTTGATTTTGTCACAGAAAACGTCACTCACGTTGAACCATATTTAAAAGGCGACTTTTTATTATATTCTGTGGTTCAGTGATTTTAATACTTGGTACTACACGATGTATTTCGGTCTTCAAAATTAATTAAATGTTATCCTCGAGTTTAATAGCTATACTATATATAAAGTGGTATTATATTGGCAAATCTAGATGCCGCGCTTGGTCATACCGAAACGGGAAATAAAAACGATTTAAATATAATTATTTCCCTGTTAAATGGGAATTAAATCAATAACGGTCGTGTTTATAGTAATGTTATTAATATTTATAATTTTCAACTACACAGATATATATGTCAACAGACAAACCGACAAACATACTGACAAAATTTTTAAAATATGTATTCTATTACTATATTTTTTAACTCAAATTATGTTTCTAATATATAAAATGTGCAATACTACTTTTAAATTTGTATTATTATATTTTTCATTAATATTTAAGCTGAAATGGTTGTTATTTTAGATATTGATGAGTGTAAACATCCCGGGGCATGTGGCGATAATGCTTTATGCCAAAATTATCCAGGAAATTATACTTGCGCGTGTAAGGCTGGATATACGGGAAATCCTTTTGATGGGGTAAGTTCATCTTATTTTATAATATATTTTTATATAATTCTTTTGTTAGTAGCTTTTTTCGACATATTTAAATTAAAAGAGTTGCTAAAAGAATACAAAATTATTTAATTGTTATAATTTTTAGTGTGTAGATGTCGACGAGTGTGCGAATAGCGGAGCGTGTGGAGTTGGCGCCGTTTGTCGTAACATCGGCGGCGGCTATGAATGCAGCTGCCCGGCGGGGTACGAAGGCGACCCGCGCGTGGCGTGTCGGGACCACGACCCCTGCCAGCGTGCCGTGTGCGGCCGTGGCGCCCTCTGTGAAAACCTTCCCGACGCCCATCGATGTCTTTGTCCACCAGGTTTCGAAGGCGATCCTAATGTTCAGTGTACCGGTAAGCTTTTCACTTCACGCGCCAGTAGGTCTGATCCTAACCTTTCATTTCATCGACTAATGCTTCGGTGTACTCCTAATATATCACTCGAAACGACCAACCACTGCCGCTAAAGACGCGCGGTAGCATCACGCTTATACTAATTTTATTACACTGATGACTTCTATATGTCAATTATTTCCAGCCTTTTTCCCAAGGAGAATCTTCGAAGCATCGTCTTATATGATTATTCAAGCTTTGGATTTGTAGTATTTAGAATTTATGTTTCTGGTATCTTTTTCGGATCTAGATCTTCTATTTTGTCATTTCTGTCACCATACATCCTGTGTTCTTACTTCTTCGTGGTAGCCGTCGGCCCACCTACTGTGTGCGAATATTTTTTTACATTATAAATGGAGGTAACATATTTAATAAGACGTTAGTTATTTCTTACACCAGACGTGGATGAATGTAAGAGTAGTGCATCTGTGTGCGGCGTGAATGCCGTATGCACCAACAGTATCGGCAGTTTCGTATGTACCTGCAAGCCAGATTATACAGGAAATGCCCAAGCTTCGGATGGTTGTAGAGACATCAACGAATGTGAGATTTTGGAGCAACCCTGTGGAACACATGCTGTTTGCGAAAACAGTGAGCCTGGATATAATTGCATCTGTCCTCAAGGGTACAGAGCGAAACCTAACCCTCAAATTGCTTGTGAACAGGTATATTATTACTAAAGTATATATGTATTTACTTATATATATTAATATATATATATATATATATATATATATATATATATATATATATATATATATATATATATATATATGTATTAATTGTTAGTATGTGTACTTTCAGGTTGATGTCAACACATTATGTAAATCTAATTTTGATTGTACTAATAATGCTGAATGTATAGAAAATCAATGCTTTTGCAAAGATGGTTTTGACGCTGAAGGCTCGATTTGTATAGACATAGACGAGTGTTCTAACAATTCTAAATGCGGAGAAAATTCTGTTTGCTTAAATACTCTTGGAAGTTTTAAATGTGAATGTAATGTCGGTTACATTGGCTCCCCGCCACAATGTCGGGCACCTTGTGATGATGTACAGTGTGGAGAACATTCTTACTGCAAGCCTGAAGGATCCGAGGCTTATTGTGTGTGCGATGAGGGTTTTACATTTGATCCTAACGATATAGCCGCTGGTTGTATTGATATTAATGAATGTGATTTATCGATTGGATTGGCTGGTCGATGTGGACAAAATGCGCAATGCACTAATATATTTGGCAGCTTTAGTTGTAGTTGTCCAGAGGGCTATAGTGGCGATGCATATAAAGAGTGTTATGATATCAATGAGTGCGTAATGGATAATTCCTGTGGTGTTGGAGCAAACTGTATTAATAATCAGGGGTCTTTTACCTGTGAATGTCCAGAAGGGACTATAGCAGATCCTGAACCAACTATACAGTGTTCCGATATTCTTACTTGTTCTTCAAATAATAATTGCCCCGGTAATGCAATTTGTGACGCAGTTGGAAAATGTGTATGTCCTGAGCCAAATATTGGAAATAATTGTAGGCGTAAGTAAATAAATCTGACATTTAATATTTTCCTCACATTTAATGTACGTTAATTTTCTATGCTTATTTTGTTGTAGATCCATGTGAATCTGTCCAATGTGGGAGTAACTCAGAGTGTTTGTTAAGTGAAAATAAAGCACAGTGTACATGTCGAAGTGGATTTACAGGAGATGCCTATTCTCCGATTGGTTGCCAGGATATTAACGAATGTGAAGTAAATCCATGCGCTATGGGCGCTGTATGTAAAAATATTCCAGGGTATTTCCAGTGTGAATGTCCAGGCAACTTTAGTGGCGACCCTTATATTAATGGATGTATTGTTAGCAGATTACCGAATGAATGTAATAACATAAACCCATGTCCAAACGGTGAACAATGTATTATACATGAGGGTGAAAATGTTTGTATATGTACTCAAGGTTATTATCGTAACAAAGAAACACACATATGTGAAGACATTAATGAATGTACAGAGCATGGAAGAAACCCTTGTGGACTGAATGCTATATGTAAAAATCTACCTGGTAGTTATGAATGCAGATGTCCTCCTGAATATAGCGGCAATCCATATAATCTATGCGAAATATGTAATGATATAAACTGTCAATGTCAACCTCCTTACTCTGTAGTGGATGGAAATTGTGTCTTATCAGGTTGTTCAGCTGACAAGAAGTGTGGTAAGGGAGCTGAATGTATTATTATAGCAGATGGAGTAAGCTATTGTGCTTGTCCTGCTGGATACTTACAAAGTGCTGATGGATCTTGTGAAGATATCAATGAATGTATGTTTGGTCAACCTGTTTGCGGTTTTGGAGCAGAATGTATCAATAGTATCGGATCTTACCTCTGTAAATGCCCAATTGGTTACGCAAAAGACCCAATATCAGGGCATTGTAGTTTAAATCAAAAACGATGCATAAGTGATTCTGATTGTTTTGCCAATGAAAAATGCGTTCAACCCGGTAACTGTATATGTCCCCCACCATTTTACCTAGACGTCACAGATGGCCAAAAATGTAAAAGTCCCTGCGAAAGATTTATTTGTGGTATAAACGCCAAGTGCACGCCTAGTGATCCTCCAAAGTGTATGTGTATGCCTGGATTCCAAGGCGATCCATATACGGGATGTACGAATCGAAATGAATGTGATAGTGCACCTTGTGCTTATGGTGCTATTTGTAACGACGAAAAAGGTGGATATAAGTGTAGTTGCCCCCAAAATATGGCTGGAGATCCTTATAAGACTGGATGTAAGGCTATACAAATATTTATTCTATAACTAAATATGTTGATTTAATTTAATATGTAAAATTTATTCTCCTCTTATAATTTTAGGTATTGAGGGACAAGGTAGTTTGCCAAAGCAGTTATGTAGTAAAAGTAATCAGTGTCCGAATAATCTTGCATGTGTGAATCGCACTTGTGTGTCACCATGTGCAAATGTAGTTTGCGGACCAAATGCGTTTTGTGAAGTAGAAAACCACGCAGCATGGTGTCGTTGCAACCCGGGATACACAAAACCTGAAGGAGGAAAATGCATATCTGGTAAGCTTTAATGAAAATTAATCATTTTATTTATATGAGAACAGAATTTGAAATATTGTATAATTTTTAATTTAATGTATGCTTCCAGGATGTGACAACTACTCTTGTGCTTCAGCTGCTCAATGTATCATATCTAAAAATGGTCCTACTTGCGTTTGTCCAGAAGGAATGGTAGGTAACCCTTTCCCTGGTGGAGCTTGTAAAAGAGATATCTGTGGTCCAGGAATTCCTTGTGAAGGTCAATTAAGCTGTGTATCTGGAAGATGTCGACAACGATGTGAATCAGTCGTATGTGGAATTGGCGCTTCTTGTGATGAAAGCACCGGTAGATGTATTTGTAATACATTTTTTGTTGGAAATCCGGATTTATTGTGTATGCCACGTAAGTTAACATATAAACAAATAGTTATAAATGTTTAATAGTAATTACTAGTTTCAAATGTGTTTTAATTAACGATTTATAGATGTAACAACTATTCTTTTTTGTTATATTTTAGCTGTTGCACCCCCAAAATGTGAACCAACTTGTGGTCAAAACGCACATTGTGTATATAGTACAACAAATAATTGCAAATGTAATAAAGGATTCACAGGAAACCCTTATCATAAATGTCAACCACGCAAACAAATAACTTGTGCAAAAGCTTCTTGTGGGGTCAATGCAGTGTGTCAACAAACAAAATCTCATGTCGAATGCCTTTGTCCTCCCGGTTACCTAGGAAATCCTAATTTACAATGCATGGATATAGATGAATGTAATTCCAGACCTTGCGCAGAGAATGCTGTTTGTATCAACACTCCTGGAAGCTTTAGTTGCATTTGTAAGAGTAACTTTGTTGGAAACCCATATGAATTATGTACTAAAATATCGATTTCAAAATGTATTGATGGGTCAAGTTGTACATGTTCTAAAAATACAACGTGTCCTGCTGGTTATGTTTGTGACAATTTTAAATGTGTAGATGTATGTCATGTAAAATTATGTGGACCCAAATCAATTTGTGAAGAAGGAAAATGTACTTGTCTACCTGGAAATGTAGGGAATCCAGATGACCTTGTTCAAGGATGTAAACCTGATATTAATTGTATTACTGATGTAGATTGTAAAGTTTCCGAAATTTGTCTTCAGTTAGGAAAAACGATTCGAAAGTGTGTAGATTCATGTAGTAAAGTACAATGCGGACCAAATTCTTTATGCGTTAGTGCAAATCATCAAGCTCATTGCATTTGTGCAGAAGGCTACGTAGGAAAGCCTAGCGACATTAAATCAGGATGTCATTTACTACAGAGAGAACCCAATGAAGTTGAATGTAATGTCAATACTGATTGTGCTGCCTCACAAATTTGTGTATCGGTTGACGGTACAAGTCACAGATGTCTTGATTTATGTTCTACATTAGCTTGTAATGCAAATGAGATTTGTAAAGTTTTGAACGATGTCGCACATTGTGAATGCAAAGAAGGCTACCTTTGGAACCCAGTGAATTCTATATGTGAACAACCAACAACGCCAAATTGTGAAAATGATAACGACTGCATCGATAATAAATCATGCCAAAAAGATATCTTAGGTGTAAATAAATGCATCGATAACTGTTTAATATTTACATGTCCTCAAAATTCAAAATGTATAACCAAAAATCATAAAAGTCAATGTCAATGTCTGGCCGGATTTACAGGTAATCCTAATGATCGCGATGGATGTTTACCTCTTGATAAAAATGAATGTTTAAACGATGCTCAATGCAAAGAGAATGAAGTATGTAAAGATGTAATGAACTTGAAAAAATGTATACCTTCTTGTCAAGAATTAAACTGTGGCCCAAATGCTATTTGTGTAACAAATAATCATGAGGCAAAATGTCAATGCCCTTTCGGTGCTTTTACTGGTAATCCTGACGATCTTGACAAGGGATGCCTAGCTGTACCATGTGTTTACAATATTGATTGTCTTCCCCATGAACTATGCAATCGCCTTACCCACACTTGCATCAACGTGTGTGCCGAAAACAGTTGTGGTGCAAATGCTGTGTGTATTGCTGAAAATCATAAATTTAAATGTCAGTGTCTTAGTGGCTATGTACCAGACCCTTTGCCTGATATTAGTTGCAAAAAAAACAATTTATGTAATCCCAAATCTTGTCATCCTACTGCAATATGTGAACCATTATCAACTACGTATATTTGCAAATGTCCTGTCGGCTATATCGGTGATCCTGTTAAAGAGGGATGTAGAAAACAAGATGAATGTTTAAGAGGAGATATTGATTGCTTAAACGAAGCAGGTTGTGTTAACGGTCATTGTATTGACCCATGTGAAGGTGCCTGTGGTATAAATTCTGTTTGTAAAATTATTGACAGAAAAGCCGTCTGTTCTTGCCCACGTGGATATGAGACTTTACAAGATGGTATATCATGCAAGAAAAGAGTCATAGCATGCACAAAAGATCTTGATTGTAATGGTGATATTTGTTTTAACGGTCAATGCTTCACAACTTGTAAATTTAAAAGTCATTGCGATCCGGGTGAAGTATGCACTAAGAATTATTGTGTAACTCCCTGTACAGAAAATTCTCAATGTGGCATAGGACAGGCCTGTGTAGATGGTCAATGTATTATTGGTTGTAAAAGTAACGACGAATGTCCAAGTGAAGAATCCTGTGTAAATAATAAATGTGTTAATCCATGTCATATTTCAAGAACTTGTGGGCCCAACGCGATATGTTCTAGAGTAAATCATTTTACAAAATGTGAATGTCCTCTAGGATTTGAAGGGTCACCTACTCCACAACAAGGTTGTGTTCGCAAGCCAGCTGCATGTGTTCGCACTTCAGAATGTCCCCCAGATCATATGTGTATAGGATTTCTCTGCCAGGTTCCTTGTCTATCTAATTCAAATTGTGCTATAGGAGAAAAATGTCATGATAATAAATGTCACAAAATTTGTCATACTAGTAGTAATTGTTTACACGGTGAACATTGCAATGCTGGAATCTGTATTCCTGGATGTAAAAGTAATTCAGATTGTTTAGATAACCAAAGATGCATATCTGAAGAGTGTAAATGTGCAGAAGGATTTGAAATAGTTAATGGCGAATGCATGAATATAGATGAATGCTTGCATAATCCCTGTCATCCATCAGCTCAGTGTGTAGATTCTAAAGGTTCGTTTAAGTGCATTTGTCCCACTGGTGCAATAGGCGATGCCTATAGAAGTGGATGCCTGTTATCTAACCAATGTAGACAAGATAGTCAATGCGAAGATACTCTAACATGTATAGAAGGAAAATGTTTCAACCCTTGTGAAATTGATGTTTGTGGCCTTAATGCTATTTGCAATGTAAAAGCGCATAGAACAACCTGTATTTGCGAGAAAGGATACCTCGGCAATCCATTTGACAAAAATATTGGGTGCTTTAAAGTAGAATGTATAGAAGACTCAGATTGTCCATTTGACAAGTTCTGCAACAGCCGAAGCAATAAGTGTTCTGGTAAATTTACTTAATTTTATTTTTATGAAGCAAATGTATTTAAAATATTGTTTTTTCATATTATATGTTTTTACAGAGAAATGCGAAGATAAAATATGTGAAGGTGGGAGCTGCAAAATTGAAAATCATAAACCAATCTGTATCTGCCCTCTAGGTTATAATTTAATCAATAACAAATGTGAAGATATAAATGAGTGTTCAACTAATCCTTGTAATTTAAATGCTGTTTGTGAAAATACATTGGGATCTTTTATTTGCACTTGTACCAATGGAACTGTACTAGATAAGAATACTGCTGCTTGTAAAATACCTGGAGAGTGCACTACTGATGACGATTGTTCTTATGAAACGAAATGCACGGGCAATCGTTGTATAAATCCTTGTTACACTCTAACTTGTGGGATTAATGCTGTATGTATAGTATCAAATCATAAGCCTAGCTGTGAATGTAACCAAGATAGTGAAGGCGACCCGTTCCAAAAATGTATAAAATTTGAATGTGTAAAAGATTCCGACTGTCCCGAGGAAGAAGCTTGCACAAATAATATTTGTCAAAATTTATGTAGTCTTCCGCGAGCTTGTGGAAAGAATGCAAATTGCTTATCCAAAAATCATATTGGTCTTTGTTCTTGTTTACCGGGTTATACTGGTGATCCTGTTTTAGGTTGTGTACCAATACAGTATTGTTCTGACAACAGCCGTTGTTCCTCGGGTACAAAATGTATCGATAATTTATGTGTTGGTAAGTTATAAGAGAAAGCGTATAAAATATTTTTTATAATGTTTAAATTATATTATAATGTCATATGTTCTTCTACTCCAGGAGTATGTCAAAATTCGCGAGATTGTTACAATGATCAGACTTGTATTCAAGGAACATGCAGGCTCATATGTAATGCAAACAGTTCTTGCCCTGATACTTTTGTTTGTGTGAACAAAATTTGTACTAAAGATATTAAATGCAGTTCTAATGTTAATTGTTATGATGATGAAATTTGTACCGAAGACGTAAATGGTGTCCCTAAATGTATAAAAGTTTGTGAAAATCAACCATGTGGTCGAAATGCTTATTGTACAGCCAGCTCACACAACCCAATTTGCAAGTGCATGCAAAATTACTTTGGCGATCCTGTGAAAGGATGTGAAAGAAAGGAATGTGATAATAACGGTGATTGTCCAGAAGATAAATTTTGCGATGGCAATATTTGTAAAATTGCCTGTTTAGCTTCAAAAGAATGTGGTGAAAATACCATATGCGTATCAGAAAATCATAAACGTGCTTGTTACTGCCAACCTGGTTTTACGGGAGATCCTTTTAAATCTTGTACTGAAATTAATTGGTGCAAATTGAAACCATGTGGTAATGGAGCTGAATGTGTAAACTCACGAACAAGTGCCAAATGTACTTGTCCTGCTGGAACTATAGGTAATCCTTATGAGGAAGGTTGTCGCAAATCATCAGTGTGTAGATTTAATAGGGATTGCCCCCCAGCTGCTCGATGTACTGTTGTCGAGGGAACTAGGAAATGTACAGGTAAACGTTATTCAGAATATTTATATTAAAAAAAACTAATCCGTTTAGAACATAATATTTTTAAAACAATTTAATTTTTTTGTGACCCATCTCCTCTTATAGATGCGTGTGAAAATATCAAATGTGGTGCTAATGCGGAATGTACAGCAGTAAGACATTCCGGCCAATGTAATTGCAAACATGGCTATATAGAAAATGGTGAAAAAGGTTGTCAACTTCCAGAAATAAAATGTAAAAATAAAACTGAGTGCCCTAATGAATACTACTGTCATAATGGAATCTGTCAAGGTAATCTAGTATATATTTAGGTATATCATAATCGTGTATATTGTGTATCTCTACGTTATTAATAATTTATATACTTTTAGGATTATGTGTGTTAGACGAAGAATGTGATGTTACTGAAAAATGCTACAACGGCAAATGTTTAAAACCATGTGATATGGAGAAAACATGTGGAATGAACGCCATGTGTCGTACAGATAACCATGTAGTACAATGTAGTTGTCCTTACAGTTTCACTGGTAATGAAGCCGTAGAATGTGTAAGGAGTAAGTATTTGATAGAAGAATACAGTTATGTTGACGTAGTTTGCATATTTTAATATATGTACTCTTTTAGTACCTAGATTATGTGGTGATTCTGGAGAGTGTGATGATGATTATATATGTAAAGAATCTGTTTGCTTACCTCGCTGCACGAAGAACGAGGAATGTGCACTAAATGAAAAATGTTCAAAAGGAACATGTTTATGTATGTATTCTTTTAAATTTTAATTAGTCTCATGTGTACATTAAAAATATCGTTTCCTTAATATTATTTATGTCATTTTCAACTTTTAGTAACCTGTCAATTGGACAATGATTGTTTTCTTGGCCATATTTGCTTATCAAACAGCTGCAGATACGGGTGCCGACAAGATGATGATTGCAAAGAAGAAGAAGTATGCCTAAATAATTATTGTAAGAATCCTTGTGCTAGTGATATTAATCCATGTGGACCAAATGCCTACTGCTCTGTTGTTGATAGAAAAGTATTATGCTCTTGCGCTGAAGGTTTAATACCTAATCCGACTCCAAATATTGGTTGCGTGCGAACATCAACACTCTCATGTCAAAATCACAACGATTGTTTATCTGGTTGGCGATGCGAAGATGGCAAATGTAAGCCAATATGTACTATAGACGGCACGGAATGCATAGAAGGAGAACGTTGTAATTTGGGTGTATGCCGTTATGCTTGCACATCTGACCATCACTGTTCTGATGGTGAAGTTTGCGATAGACGAGTTTGTGTTACAGGCTGCAGAACAGATTCTCATTGCTTGAACAATCTAGCATGTATATCCGGACAATGTCTCAATCCATGTGTAGAACCTGGAATTTGTGGCGCTAACGCTTTGTGCGTAACTAAAGACCATCGTCCTATATGCTCGTGTCCTCAATATCTAGTTGGGGATCCGAAAATTGTTTGTAAACGTATTGCAACCGCATGCGATAAGAACAAGAACTGTGCTGATGGATTTAGTTGTTATGGAGATATGTGCTATCCATCGTGTAGAAGGTAAAAGAAAAAAAATTCTATAATAATTTACATTATGCTTATCATATTTTACTTAATGTTTATTAAAAATTTCAGAGACAGCATCTGCTTATCTAATGAAAAATGTATTCGTGGTATATGTAGACTTATTTGTAATAGTGACGATGCTTGTAGTGATGGACATATATGTGAAAATAGAATTTGCAAGCAAGGATGTAGAAATGATAATGCTTGTAGTAATAATTTAGCATGCATGAATGGACAATGTAAAGGTATTTAGATTACGTTGAGACGTTTAAGTATATTTATAAATTTCAAAATTATTGATTTTATTTAATATGTACGCTCTTAATGAATTTTAGATCCATGTAGCAGTAACACAGCTTGTGGTTTATGCTCCGAATGTAAAGTAGTAAATCATCGTACTTCATGTAGCTGTACAAGTAATTACACGGGGAATCCACTTGTTGAATGTAAAAAAAATCCTTTGCAATGTGATGGTTTTTGTCCTTGTGATGAAAGTGGTTATTGTATCTCTCTCTGTGATAATAATTCCGATTGTAACTGTGGAGAGAAGTGTTTTAATGGAGGTTGTCGATCTTTATGTTCCGCTAGAAATAAATGCCCGGAAAGACAAATATGTGTACATGGAGTTTGTGTTCCCGGTTGTAACAACAATAGAGATTGCGGAGACGATATGATGTGTTCATCAAAGCAATGTGTAGCAGTATGCCGCGAAAATTCATGTGGGAAAAATGCTATTTGTCTAGCTAATAAACATCGCAAGTTCTGCAGTTGTTCTAGTGGATTTAGTGGAGATCCCGAGAAAGAGTGTAAATTATACGAATGCACAAAAAACGACGATTGCAGGTCAGATGAAGAATGTACTGCAGAAGGAAAGTGCAAAAATATATGTCAGAACTTTTGTGGTTTGAATGCAATTTGTCGGCCATTAAACAGCGTAGCACAATGTTTTTGTCCGTCTGGATACGTAGGAAATCCAAAAGTAGAGTGTTCTAAGCCAGCTGCTGCTAATTGTTTGCGTAACCCTTGTGGTATAAATGCACGTTGTCGAGATCTAGATGACGGGAGCTATGAATGTACCTGCGCTCCAAGCTGCGCTGGTAATCCACAACGGCAATGTTTTTGTGGAACTATGACCCCTTGTGCATATAAGACTTGTGGGACTAACGCACAATGTCGTATTGGGCAAATAGGGGAAGCACAGTGTTATTGCCCTCGCAACTATCCCAATGGAGACCCTAATATAGAATGTAAGTTTATTTGCAATAATTTATACAGTTATAATTATTTCTACTATGACTTCAATACTCTTAATATTTTGTAGGTGCACAAGAGCGTAGTATTGTGGACTGTCGAACAACGGGATGTGGAATAAATGGAGAATGCTTGAGGGAAGGCGCAGAGTTTGTATGTCGTTGTATACCCGGTACAGAAGGACAAGCTGATATTGAATGTCACACCAGTGAGTAACCTTAGTTTTCATAATTTTTACACATGTATAAATGCACGATAAGGGTGTAATAAAACAAATTTTTATCAACCAAAAAAATAAAAAAATAAACGATGCTATCAAACAAAATAAATTCAAAAGATATAAATATTTGTACATTCTATGTAAATAACAATAAACTTTTTCAGTTTATTTGTATTTTAGTATTCGGTTTCCTCAAATTCACCTATAAGAATATTCTAATCTTTTTATGGACAATCGTCTAAGACCTCGGTAAAAACAATTCTACTGGCAATAAGCCTAAGGCTGATATTATTGTACAAATATGTATTTTATTATAAATATTGTAATATCATACAAATATGTACAATTTAATTATAATAAGTCATATTATATTTTGATATTAGTGGAAGCATTCTCACCGTTCGTGCTTGAATACAGTCAGTAACATTTTGTTCGGCTTCATGTACATATTGCTTGTATTATAATGTTATATACTTCTGATCATAAACCCTCAATTTCAAAAAGCATGCACTGTCTCGTGAGAAAGTTTCCTCTTCGTGGCTGAAGGTACAGCTCTTTCGACTCTGCTTTCTTCTTTCACATCTTCCTAGGTATCGAATGCACGAGTGACAAAGATTGTCCAGTAGACAAAGCGTGTTTGAGCTTACGTTGCGTGGACCCCTGCACAATACGCGGTATATGTGGTGAAGATGCTCTATGCGTCTCTGTCATGCACCGGGCCCAATGTTCCTGCCCACAATGCTACGTTGGCAAGCCTCGAGTATCATGTCATTTGGATCCTAACTGTAAGCCCTCTGCGGATGCAAACATAACGATTGCATGCTCCGAATTAAAACCATGTCCATCAAAATTGGCTTGTGACTTAATTACAAATCAATGCAAAAATCCTTGTCTTGGCTACCAAAATTGCCGAAGGAATCAGAAGTGTGAAGTGCGAAATCATGAACCCGTTTGTGTATGCCGAAACGGTTTTGCCCTTAATGAAAAAGGAGAGCTAACTTGCGCTCCAGAAAATGCTGAATGTACTAGAGATGAGCAATGTCCTTCAAATGCGGCGTGCCGAGAATCAAAATGTGTTAACCCTTGTTTGGCTTCTAAGGGCCCCATGTGTCCAAAAGGAAAACAATGTGACGTTGTGGAACACCAGGCAATATGTGTTTGTATTGAAGACTGTCACCCAACAGTTTCGATATGCCTAAGAGATAATGGATGTCCTCATAATTTAGCATGTATTAATTTTCAATGCAAAGACCCATGTAAAGAGGCTTGTGGTGTTGCACCATGTTCTGTTGAAGATCACCAGCCAGTGTGCAAGTTTTGTCCTAGTGGATTTAAACACCATGAAAAATATGGCTGCATTAAAGGTAATTCTACGTTAGAAAAATGTTAACAATTACAGTATTATTAGTTTATTATCTTTTACAAAGAATCTTATTAATTTGTTTCTTCACATTACAGGAAAAACGCAATAGTATACTTTATGACTTCATCCGGCTCTCACTATTCTCTATATTTCTTTTTTCTAGCATGAACATTTTCTTTTTCAACAGTTGATCTTTTTCTATCAGGTAGATTCGAGCACGTTATTCCGTATCTATGTACATTTTATATATATTTATTAATCCATTATTTTGACATGGTCATTACGGTGAAGGTTGCGTTTAACTCAACCACGCTTTCAATGCTTTGCATGATCCATGATGCAAAAAAACCGCCACGAGACAGTGTGCAAGATTTTAAAGCTTTACATTATAATGTATAAATTACACAGTTTATATATTTATTTACACATGTTATTATTCTCATTATAAAAAGACAGTAATGATTTTGTGCTTTTATAGTTTTGTTGTTTTTTGTTCAAAATATTAACTGAATAGCTTGACTGAACTGAAATATACAATGATAATATAAAATTATATTCTTTTCTTAAAATAAAACAAAAAAAACTATATAATTTTTATTGTTTTTATCTAAACAGTGTTATATTAATCACTTTTTGATATTGTTTGTCTTTTAATACCATAAATTATTTTGATCAAGATTTTAATGTCCTGTGTGTAAGAGGCTGTTGGTGACATGGTTCGATTTCACAGTGCTAGAATGTGGTGATCACGGCGAGTGCGCATCAGGACTGGCGTGTATAAACGGGCGATGCGCGGATCCGTGTGAGAGAGGTGGGCCATGTAAAGTTGGACAACACTGTGCCGTCATAGATCATCAGCCTGTATGCTCCAATGGTAAAATCATTTGTAATAGTTATATACAAACTATAACTATTTATATTTCCTTAGCGACAGCTTTGTATTTCTATATGTATGCAAACTTATGCATGCAATGCATGCAAATGCAAGTATGAGAAGCATGTTACCTTTTCAATTTTTGAATTAAATTAAAAAAATATTTTTGTATTTTTGAGTGTCTACCATATTAAAACCTTCGTTTTTGTATTATAGTTTGTCAATGTCAAACATCGTCAGACTGCGCTAGATACCCAAATACGAAGTGCGACGGATGCAATTGCGTACAAGGTGAGATGAGACACGTAAATTTAAAGTACCGACGCTCTCTTACGACGAACACCTAAAAGCGAATATTGCTTCGTTACTACTTTTTTCTCTACTTCTCTTTATAACTTATTCTTATAATTGTAACAAATCAGGTACTAATTTTATCGTATTGACATTTTGCTACTTTCTTATTTAATTATTCTGAAAATTTATTAATATAGTACTAAATGTCTAATTAATTGTTTAGTATTTTTTTAATGATCCAGAAAAGACATATATTTTGTACAAGCTAATCTAAAATTTACATGAAACATTTACCACAATTAGATCAAAATGTATGTGTTAATAGTAAAATTATCATAGTTACCACATTGTAATATCTATTTGTTGTACGTGTCTGAAGAAAAGAACGTACTTCAGATTGTTTTGATGAAGTCTTAGCTCAAGGTAACGTCTGTTAAAATTACTACCCGAGCAATAAGATAATCGGTTTACTCAAAATGTTTAAGGATTTATTGTAACGTAGGAAATTAGATGATCATCAAACGCCTGCGCTATGCGTTTTTTAATTCATATTAAGTAGTAGAATTTATAAACTAAATAGATTTTAAATAGATAACAAGTTCATTTTGTCAGTAATGGAAAACATTGTCACATTAAAAATAGTGCATTAATAAAGAGCTACGGTGACACAGATATACAAAGCACGTCAATTTGTTAATATCCGTTTTCTTTCCGTAGGAGAGACTGCTAACACTATATATACACATATATATATATATATATATATATATATATATATATATATATATATATACTCGAATAATTAATAAATTAAAGGATGTTATATAAAATGAGCATTAGGAATAAAATAAGAAAAGGAGATCGAATTATTTAATGTGTAACATTTTCTTAAGAGCATAACTCTGCTTCGTAACTTTGTATTTTTTGATTATATGGTCATTTAAATTCAATTATGTCAATTCTAAAAATGTAAAATTCTTATTGTTATAAAGATCTTCTGTTAAATCGTCGATGGTATACAGTAAACGCAAATGTTTAAAATTTTACAGATGGTAAATCCAGTAACAACTGTGCTCATTGCCGGCCTGGAGTACCTTGCGACCCATTTTCTGGGGCATGTATGGAAAGTAAGTCTTTAAAGCAGCTATTATACTAATAATTCTTTGACTTATGCTAACATAAAATGCCTGGAATAAATTGTTAACTTTTTAAGTGTTTTAAAATAAAACACATTAAACCCTTTACTACTTACATACACCTCAGGGATGTGTGCTGCAGACTACTACTATAAACCTAGCAAGTCTGTATATTTTATATACCTATAATGTGAATAGCAAAACTAACTCCACGTAAACTGGCTATTGCTATGAACAGCGTACCATTTTGTCCGATAAAACACCATAAAATACTGGTTGTATTCTCTCGGCAGACCCGAAAAACTATATTATGTTATTTATTATCTTTATTTTTCAGTGTAGTGTTAGTAAGGAACTTTAAACATTATCTGCTATAGAACCAGATATAATGTATAAGGTAGAAAAGTAAGGGCTTACGTAATTTTTATTTATAAATATGAAGCAATTGAAATCGGTATTAAAGTCATAATTATGTTGTGCTTAGTACATAATAATTATTACTTCATTTCTGCACTATATAATATTTTTCCGTTTACTTGAAATATCTAAATTGCTTTGTAAGTATATTAGAGTATAGCTTTAATATACATGTTTATAATATTTATAAAAAATACTTTCCCAAAATATTTTAACAAAATGATTTTTTTTGCGTACATAAGGCGCAATAATAACAAAATATTCCTTTCCCATTAACAGATGATCAACCTGTTAATGACTCACTAACTGAAAGAAACTCCGGAACTATGTCCGCAATAACTAGCAAAATTAGAGATTACTATGGACTGTCTAGAGATATAACTACTGAAACTGATACGAATGACCGTAATATTACTTTTACTAATTTGACAACTGACTTACACGATATTAGTACAACAGATATTTTTAAATTTAAAACAGTTGCGTGGACCGATGCTCTTATATTTACAGGAAAAGATTTAACAACAGTCAAGTCTAAGGACGTAGAAGTAGATGTTATTACAAGTGCCGATGTAGACAAAGTTACAGATATAATATATGTGCCTATGACGAAGTTTCTTGCAGATACAACAGACAAAGACGTAACAACAGAAAATTTAAAAGGAGTTAAATATTTTACAACTGATGTTACGGATACGGTTGAAAATGTTACACCAAACACATATATAAATAAAATAACAGAAATTATACTAGATACGCCAGAAGTTGTTGCTGTAGATATTACAACATATAAACCTGAAAACATCATGGAAGATAAAACAACAAAAAATAATATGGCAGGTGTAGTAACAGAAGACATAATAACGGTATTCCAATCAACAAATAGACCGCAACTTTTCACAACAAAATTAATATTAAATGAAACACCCGACTCAGTATTAGACAGATCTATATATACAGAAAATGTAGTAAAAGATGGATTTCAAGATATAGAAAAGTATGTAACAAGAGATAGAACTGATAAAGTAACAGAACCTGTAGATATAGATATATCTACATATGATTCAAAAGATGAAATCATAAATGATTTCAAGCAAACTACAGAAGGCGCTCATATAGAGTATTCCTATTCTCATAATGAAACACCGAAAACGGTGGAAGGAAATAGAAATAAAAACATAAAAATCACAGGTGATAAACCTCATTTTTTTTCAGCACATGTCACAACGTATAAACCTCAACACATTATTGAAAAAACAACTTTATTTGGATTGCAAAATGCTGTAAACGTTGAAACAACGGACAAATTTCAATATATAGTAAAAGAGACACCTGATAATATGGTAGAAGTGACGACGGATCAATCAAATGTTATAACGTCAGAAATAACAACAGATATACGCTATGACACTGGTACAGCTGCGACAGCAAATATGTATAATAATATATATAACTCTACATATAAATTAACAAACGTTTCAGATAGTAAAACCAATAGCATAACAGATAAATCTAAAGAAATTATAAAAGATTTGTCGCTAAATAAGTATATAGAAACATCGTCATATGTAACAGAAGATAAAATAACGCTCTTTGAAGTACAGGTTACGACACCTGAGAGTAATGTAAACAATGAATTAATAAACAAATCTAAATATGTATCAACAGGAGTAACTATTGAAAGTCCCGATTTGGTCACTAAATATGTAACATCAGATATGTCCCAAGATACAACAATAACTGGATCGAAATATTCTTTGAGAGATTTGACAGAAACTGAAACGACCGATAGTTCTAAATACCAAACAAAATATTTAATTGAAAAAGGATCTGAATATGTGACAGCAGACATAGATGGAATACCTGAAGACATCGTAACAGATATTACAATTGGGAGGTCTAAATTTGTAACACCTAATATACTTTTGGATACATACAATTATATTACATCACGTATGACAACAGATCGATCCAGCCCTGAATACGTTACAGGCGATAAGTCTAAATACGAAATAACTGACTCCACTGTAAACTCATATAAAGAATCATCAACAGACGTAAATACAGAAAAACCAGAAGTTATAATAAATGACATTAAGACAGGTAAAGTTTCAGATAAAAGAATATACCTAAATACTACGCCACAAACAGAAAAATCTACAAATTTTACCTTGTCAAATCATATTAACACAGAAGTAACTACAACTGCTAATTTATCAGACGATTTTGATCAGAATACTACTGCTATTTATTCATTTAATGATTTAGGTTTAACGCAACAAAACTTTTTCAAACAATATGATTATGAAACTCCCCCTGATACCTCAATTAAAAATATAAGTTATTTATCCTCTACATCCTCTAGCATTGCTACTAAGAATAACCCAGGTAGCATGTTGATAAACGACGATGATAATAAGCGCTTAAATTATGGTAGCACAGTTACTGATCAAGTAACAGAATTTAATTCTGATATGACTCCATTTATATATGATAACAAAGATAATAATTTAGATACTATTAATATAGGTAGTAAAATTTCGGCATACGAATCAACAAATGCTGAGTTAATAAATCAAATATCCTCTTTCAGTCCTAACAAACGTTTTTCATTTTCCGACATTGTAAAAATACATTCAGATACTCCTAAACAATCTATTAAAATAAATTCTTATGAATATGAAACAAGCCCCTTATATGATATTCAAGAAAATAAAGAAACAACTATATATTCATCCCAATTGAGCCCTTATTTGAATAATGTGTTTATTACTGATGCCATAGCTGTTGCAAATGAATACACATTATCAACAAATACAATTGCAAATGAAATTCAATTTATGCCTACAACTGAAAGTAATTTTAATTTACAAACAGGAGAAGCATACGAGGAAACATCGTTTATGGATTCTTCAAATGATGATATTGATGAGGAATCAACGAAGCCAAGGAAAATGGTTACTAAGACTATAAGTCACATGATAGATGTTTCAGAATCTACCACTAGTATTTCGATTGAACAATTGGATTATACGACAAAACTATATGTTGATAACAAAGAAAACGTGTCCCAAGCTAACACGTCTCAACCAAAATCATCAACCACATCTGACAACTCAGAAACTTCACCAGATTCAAATAGTACACATTCAAAAGAAAGTTACAAATTGGAATCATTGAATTATAATAACAAACAAATTACTATTCCTATAATTACAGAAGTCATTGCTAACCGTACAAATCAAGATAATTTACAATTAACTACCGGTCATTCGGTATTGATAAATGACAATTATACTTCAACAAAGATAAATATTGACAAAGATTCTGAAGAAGCAACAACAGAATCAGTTACAACTATCATTACAAAATATTTAAGTTTGATTGATTCAAATATTTCCGTTACTACAGATAAAAATGTTAAAACAAGTCCTGTTCCGTTAGTTACTTCTGGCATTAAAATAATTCAAAATGATTTACCTACGAAATCAAGTTATCAAGTAATTTTAACAAATGATTCAACTAACATAAATAAATTTGGAACAACATTAACTACAGAAAGCAAAACGGAATTTCAAACTACACTTGATTATGAAGAATTAATACAAAGCAGTAATACAATGCTTACCGAGAGCACTATTAAACCTCAACTGAAAAGCAAAGAAATTACTGGCGATCACAAGCTTTTTTATGAAAACAAGAATACAAAAACTCCAGAAAACCAAAGAAACTTGCATAATAACAACCTCACTAATCATCAGGGACTATCAACTGTCATTAATAGTCAGGCATATTTACAAACAACAGTTTCAACGAATAATGAAAAAGTGGAAAGTATAAAACAAGTAATAAATACGATTGATTCATATAAAGAAACGTTGCCCACAACAACAGAAATGAATGATCTTAGAATCAAAACAACTGTAAATATCAATAATCTACATAAAACATATCAAGAACCAGCGCTGATAAACAAATTACAGAATGACATAAATACATCTCAACAAAATATTGATACAACAAATGTTGTTGAAATAGGTTCCACAGAAGTAACCTTAAAAAGTGATTCTACAGTGACAGAATTTATAGAAAAGTCTAATCAATCAAATCAATATTTAACCCTGAAAAATAGTGATTCAACAATGATTTCTACAGAGGCTTCGATGAAAGAGGTAGAATACACTTCGGACATAACCCCAGACAAAAAATTAAGTTCTTTATCAGATTACTTTAACTATGAGTATAATTTGATGGATTCAATAACAAATAAGCCAAACAAAGGGAACCATCAAAAGGAAAACACGCCAGAACTACATACAGTCCCTCTTAAAGAGACTACTTATATTACAGATAGTTTTTTTATGCCATCCACAGCGTCTGTAGAGTTGACAACTGATAAAACAAGTAGTAATCAAACATCAATTATAAAATCAACTACATTAGCTAATGATATACAAATGTCAACCAATCATGGTAACATAATTGAAGCTTTAAATCCTAAAACTGATAATTTAATGTCTACCGATACTGAGGTCTCAACTGTAGTAGCTGATACAAATTTAAAGAATACGTTATCTATATTTAACGATGCAAAATTAGGGACAATAGACGAAAACATAGAGAGTCAAACAAAATATAGTAAAGAAAAATTTACAATATATGACAATTTATTAACGTCTGAGAGTATTCATTTTAAGACTACTGATTTCGATTCATCTAAATATACAACTGAATTGAGTTCGATATCACCTGAAGATACTTTTAATTCAGTACATAGTATTTCAACAGTTGAAGAAAAATTATTAAGTTATGCTACAACATTAATTAACGATAATTCAGCAGGAACAATTTTAAATGAAGTCGTTACTAATGAGAATAATAAAAATGTAGAAGAAGTGACTGAGTACAATAAAGACGAGAAGAGTAGTAATATATTTTTATCAAATATAAAATATAAGTCAACTTTAGATAATTTGGAAAATAGTATTTTAACATCAACTCCGATTTTATCCTATAGCTATATGCCTACCAAAGAGAAAAATATTGTAGATGTTACAATTTCTTCTATAGATGAAGAAACAAATATATCCAGCCAGAATCGTATAACTTCAAGTTATTCTATTTCAAATATGACGAATAGAGAGTTTGAGGCAATGGAAACTACTACAAGTTTTTCTTTGAATGACGAAGAATTAAATGAAAACGCTAAATATAATAATAGCGTCGTGATAAGTGATGGGACAAGTGTTACATCGGTTGAATATTTGACAACTAATAAAGATATTAATGAGTTTGTAAATGTAAATTCGTATAATAATTCACAATTTATGAATAACAATTCAATGACCACTTTTGATTATACTTCAAATACCGGAGAGACTATCTATACTCAAAAAGACTTAACAAATTCTAAAATTAATGGAAAAAATGAATACCCTACGACTTTGTCTGCACTATCTAGCACTTCTTTAGATAATCTTTCATCACGAAGGAAAGACATAGACATTACTGCTTGGACAGATTCAACTCCTTATTTTGATATGACAATGACTGAGACAATTAGTAACTTTAAAATTAACAATGAATGCAAATTTAATGTTAACTGTCCTGCGGACAAGTTTTGTTTTCACGGAGTTTGTGAAAATCCTTGTGAAGTGCATAACCCGTGTGCAAAGAGCGTATCCTGTAAAGTAAATAATCATGATGCAGTTTGTGTGTGCGACAGTGAAGCTGGAAACAACTGTATTAAAGGTATGACCGCACATGAGTTGCGATTTTCTCAATTAGATCTGGTTGTTCTATTTAATAACGAGAACAAAAACTATTTTATTTTATGGTTATTTTATCGGACAAATGTGTACAATTATTTAGTTAATGAATATATTACAATAATTTTGTTGTAAATATAAACTAATACATAGTATTTTAATATAACAAACTAATCACTTATTTAACATATAACAAATTAGAATCACCCGGAACACCCAAGGCACCAGAACCTTGCCAATCTGACCGAGATTGTATTGAAACGGAGGCCTGCTTTATGGGACTGTGTCAAAATCCTTGTGAATTTGATAATGTTTGTGGCTCACAAGCTAAATGCCATCCCGTTAAACAAAGACCTATGTGTTCATGTCCTGCTGGATACGACGGCGATCCTGCTGTTAAATGTTCACCTAAAATATGTAAGTAATAGGACTAATGAAGACTAACTTTGTATAATTATTTGTATTATATATATTATGGATAGCTGTAAAATATTTCATGTACTATACACGTGTAATTTTCCGACATTAAGGCTTATGTAAAATGATCAACTACGATTATGCAAATAAAACCTATACACTATTTGCATTGAAAAGTATAATATTACATATTATATTATTTAATTTGCAAATAGAAAAATTAACATGACATTTCTTTGTATAAAAGTTTTACAAAATTATATTTATAAATCCTTTATAAAATTCTTGCACGTATAAATAATATTTGCATACTTTTTTCCACTTTTGCTCAGCCGGTTGCACTCGAAATGAAGATTGTCTTTTGACTGAAGCTTGTATTAATAGTGCATGTCAAAATCCGTGTACTATACACAATCCTTGTGCACAAAACGCTGTTTGTATAAATACAAAACATGGTTCAGATTGTAGCTGTGTAGAAGGATACCAAGGCAATGGATACGTTGGATGTACGCCAGGTAAATAAATTATATTTTCCTAATTATTTTCATGTTTATTTACATAACCTGTTATTTTATACTTTATTTTTAATAATTATTTTTAGTCATTGATTCTCATTCCGTATGTCAGTACAACGAGGATTGTCCTCCTGAACTGTTGTGTGACAGATTAAATAGAATATGTATAAATCCTTGTGCTGTTAATAAATGTGGAGAAAACGCAGAATGTTTTCCATCAAATCATGGTATACAATGTGAATGTTTTGCCGGATTTACTGGAAACGCTTTCCTAGAATGCTTCCAGAGTAAGTAATGTAACGTTTATTTAATATTAATTAATAATTAGAGATCATCATGTTGCAGTAGCAGAGGTGACTGTAAACATTTTTGGTTGGGAAGTCCCACTCCAAAAAAATATTGTATTTACAATTTATTTTCATTTTCCCACTTGGGTAAAATAAAGAGCGTTCGCGACTGATCACATAATACCTCGTTTTTGGGAGAGAAGCAATTAACGGAATCTCTAAAGCATGAAGCTGAAAAAATCGTACGTAAATGTTATGGAATAATAATCTAAATGTAATTAATAAGTTCGTTTTAGTTCAAGGATGTCGATCTGATATCGAGTGCGCTAAAGCTGAGGCTTGTATTAATGGAAGATGCGAGTCCCCTTGTAGATGTGGAACAAACGCCGTGTGTGATGTTTTAAATCACCGCGCATCTTGCAAATGCTTATCTGGTTATACAGGGAATCCCATGATAAATTGTGAACCGCCAATAAATCCTTGCTCTCCAAATCCATGTGGAATAAATGCGCTCTGTGAAAATGACAAGGGCAACCCTATATGCTTTTGTCCCAAAGGTTTAACTGGAAATCCATTCAAAAATTGCAGTAAGTTTATTTAGGATTAAATGTTTTTAATTTAAAACTCTATATATAAAGAATATATTATAAAACACATATTTTAGTTCCAGAGGGAAGCGAGTGTGAACCAAATCCTTGTGGACCTTTTACTGGATGTAGAATCATAGACAATAAACCAGCTTGTTTCTGTTTGCCTAATTATGAAGGCAATCCCCCACGTCAACCGTGCAGATTACCAAATAATCCCTGTAATCCTTCACCTTGTGGACCAAATACGCAGTGTACAGTTTTGTCTAATGGATTTTCAAAATGTACATGTCTGCAAGGTTTTGTTGAGAGTCCGAATACAATTCGTGGCTGTATTGAAGCACGTAATCCTTGTCAACCTAACACCTGTGGTGTTGGAGCGCGTTGTGATCCAAACCGAATACCTGCGTGCTATTGTCCTGAAAACACTAGGGGAAATCCTTACAAATCTTGCATTCGCGAGGGTTATTTACCGCCTGCAGTTTTATGTCAACCAGGAAACTGCGGAGAAAATGCAGATTGTTATGTCAGTGGAAGTAGAGAAATGTGCTTTTGCAAGTCTACATTTGTGGGGGACCCCTATATTGGATGTGAACCACAGCGAAGTGCCTGCAATCCAAACCCTTGTGGACCTCAAACTTCATGTAATATTAATTATGACGGGCAAGCTTTATGCACTTGTATAGAAGGAAGCACAGGAGATCCTTTTAGTATAGAAGGTTGTCGTTCTAGACAATGTGAAATTGACGACGAATGTGCTTTAGACAAAGCTTGCATGGGTTTTATGTGTCGCGATCCTTGCCCTGGAGCTTGTGGTTTAAATGCAGTATGTCATGTAGAAGCACATCATCCCGTTTGTATTTGTGAAAACGGTTTAGTAGGCAACCCATTGATATGTTGCTTACAGCCTGAGGAGCAAAAAAGCAATAACCCTTGCAATAAAGTTCAGTGTGGCATCAATGCAATATGTCAAGACGTTGGAAATACAGCCTTGTGCTCTTGTCTTCCTGAATTTTATGGTGATCCTACAAAAGAGTGTAAGCCTGAGTGTCTTATGAATTCTGACTGCTTACCAAACGAGTCTTGTATTAATCAAAAATGTGCTGATCCCTGCCAACAAAGTAATATCTGCGGAATTAACGCTGTTTGTCTTTGCTCAGATCATACAGTTTCATGTTTATGTCCAGATGGTTATATGGGTGATCCACTTATACAATGTTTATATAGACGTAAGTATTTTATCATTCGACGTTATGTCAATCTATTTGCGATAATTCTAATTTCTTAATACGTATTCATTTTATTTACAGCGATAATCATAACTGTAGATAATTCGACAGATCAACCTTGTGCACCGAATCCTTGTGATCCTAATTCATTGTGTGATACATATGGAGATAAATTTGCAATATGCAATTTGTGTATTGGTTCCAACGCTATTAATAATCCTATATGTAGACCTGAGTGTATTTTAAATTCAGATTGCGCTTTTAATAAATTTTGCTTAAAAAATAAATGCGTAGATCCATGTCCAGGTTCATGTGGCGCCAATGCAGAGTGTGTGGTTTATCATCATGACCCGATTTGTCAATGTAAATATGGATTCTCAGGAAACCCTTACGAACATTGTAAATACACACCACAACGTAAGTTTTAACTTTAAAATAATAATATATACATATATTGAGAATGTGGATTAAAATTTTATTTTCTTTATTTTAGCTATACCAAGTGACACTTGTGATAATACCCGTTGCGGACCTAATGCTATATGTCAGAATTTAAATAATGCTCTTACGTGCAAATGTAGGCCAGGTTTCTATGGGAATCCATATATGTCTTGTAGACCGGAATGCGTTGTAAACAGTGATTGTTCTTCTAAATTAGCATGTGTGAATAATAAATGTGAAAATCCTTGTAAGGATGTATGTGGAGTTGGAGCTTATTGCGAAATCATTAATCATCACGCTATTTGTTTCTGTGCACCAGATCAGACTGGTGACCCGTACATTCGGTGTCAAAGTAGCCTACCCACGCCTCCTTCATTTTCTATATGTGATCCGTCACCATGTGGACCTTATAGCCGTTGTTTAGTATCAAAGACAGGATTTGCTCTATGCTCTTGCCTACCCGGATTTAAAGGAATACCTCCAATGTGTCAACCTGAATGTGTTAGTAACTCCGATTGTCCACAACAAGAAACTTGTGTTAACCAAAAGTGTGTTAATCCATGTTATGGAAGTTGTGGGGTTGGTGCAGACTGTATTGTTGTCAATCATAATCCTATATGCAGCTGTAGGCCTGGAGAAAGTGGTGACCCATTTGTAGTGTGCACAACATTTATTGAAAATGAACCAAATGTCAAAAATCCATGTGCGCCTTCACCATGTGGGCCTAATTCTGTTTGCGATATAAAATCAGGCCATCCTGTATGTTCATGCTTGCCAAATTATTCTGGATCTCCTCCGTATTGTAGACCCGAGTGTATAATAAACCAAGAATGTCCTTCATCCCAAGCGTGTATAAATGAAAAATGTTCTGATCCATGTATAAATGCTTGTGGCAACAATGCAGCTTGCAACGTTGTAAACCATACACCATTTTGTAGTTGTCTACAAGGTTATAAGGGTGACGCTTTTATTGGATGTATTGCAGTAGTAAAAAATGAATCTACTACGCCTTGTAATCCATCTCCGTGTGGTGAAAACACAATTTGTTCCATTGTTAATAACGCAGCACGCTGTTCATGTATACCACCTAATATCGGGAACCCTTATGCTGGGGGTTGCAGACCAGAATGTTCTATTAACTCCGATTGTCCCAACCATTTGGCATGCTTATCGAACCACTGTAGAGACCCATGTAAAGATTTGTGCGGAGTTAATGCGGAATGCTTTGTTACAAATCATGTTCCTGTATGTACCTGTTTTAAGGGTTATGAAGGCGATCCATTCTCTTCGTGTCGCCGAATATACGCAGAGCGTAAGTAGATTTTTTGTTAACTATACTTTAATAAAAAATTATTTTAAAATGTCATTTTCGTATCATACTACTTATTGTTTAAATAATTAATTTCATTTTTATTTATTTTGATTTATTGAATATCCTTTTATAACGGTGTACTGTATTTACAGCGACACCTAATAATCCATGTGAACCAACACCTTGTGGACCAAACAGTGAATGTCATGTAGTAAGCAATCGAGCAGCTTGCTCTTGTCTCGCTGGCTATCTTGGTTCACCCCCGGCTTGTCGACCAGAGTGTGCTGTCAATTCAGACTGTCCAACAAATAAAGCATGTATTAACCGAAAATGTAAAGATCCATGTATACATAGTTGTGGCTTAGACGCCATCTGTCATGTAGTTAGTCATAATCCGATATGTATGTGCCCTGAAAACTTCTCCGAAGGTGATCCCTTTATTCGGTGCTACAAAAAGAGTAAGAAAACATTTTTCTACGTAGATTTTATTTTTCTTTGCAAAATTAATAATATATTTTTTCACATTTTATATAACCTTTTGTCACAGGTGTTACTCAACCAGCTCCAGATCCTTGTTTGCCTTCACCGTGTGGACCACACTCTACTTGTAAAAATGAATTTGGTCGTGCTGTTTGTGCTTGTGAACCAGGAACGCTAGGCGCACCTCCAGCGTGCCGACCTCAGTGCCTCATAAACCAAGATTGTCCTCTAGCACTTGCGTGTTTGACTGGAACGTGCATTAATCCTTGTGTAGGTTCTTGTGGCTTTAACGCCCGTTGTGTTGTGCAGAACCATCAACCAATATGCTCGTGCGATGATGGTTTCTCTGGTGATCCGTTCTCAAGCTGCAATCCACTAGAAAGTAAGTATATTCTATGTGATATTGCATGAAAGTTAATATTTCCCTGCATGCGACACACTCTAGCTACTTCATTACAAAATGTATTATAAAACAAATATTTCAGCTCCTAAAGAGATTTTGAGGCATCCTTGTAGTCCATCACCATGTGGGCCTAATGCTAACTGTAAAGAGAATAATGGTGCTGGTGCGTGTACTTGTATTGATGATTTTCACGGAGATCCTTATTTGGGCTGTCGACCTGAATGCGTCATGAATACAGATTGTGCTACTTATAGTATCTGTTTTAATAATAAATGCGTAGATCCATGCCCGGGTACTTGTGGACAAAACACAGAATGTAAAGTTGTCAATCATGCACCTTCATGTTTTTGTTTACCTGGATATAATGGAAATCCTCTTCATGCATGTACCCCTATTATACGTAAGCCTATTTTCTTTTCAATTCTTTCTTTTACTTTGTTTCATACTTTCTATGACCTTTATAACCTTTCTTAATATACACAGCTCTATCACCGGAGCCGATTGATCCATGCCACCCTTCACCTTGTGGCCCTTACAGTAAATGTCGTACGTTTAATGGCCATGCGGTTTGTACGTGTCTTGATATGTGCGTTGGTTCTCCTCCAAATTGTCGACCTGAATGTATTATTAGTTCAGATTGTCGACCAAATAAAGCGTGTATAAATAATAAGTGCCAAGATCCGTGTCCTGGAACCTGCGGCATCCACGCTGAATGTCAAGTAATAAACCACAATCCTGTTTGTAGCTGTTTGAGTGATTTTACGGGTGACCCATTTGTGAGATGCTTTTTAGAAGACAGTAAGTTTTGCAGTTTTTAAATATTTGCTTTAGGAAATTTTACAATAATTGAATAATATCGCATATTTAATTTTACTTGCAGAACAAATGACACCAATTAATAATTGCCTACCTAATCCCTGTGGCCCCCATTCTCTATGTAATGATCTAAATGGAATACCTGTTTGTGCCTGTTCTAATAATTATGTAGGAAAACCACCAAATTGCCGGCCAGAATGTGTTACGAACGTAGAATGTCCAGGAAATTTAGCATGTATTTCTAATAGATGTAGTGATCCATGTCCAGGTTCTTGCGGGTTTCACGCAACCTGTATTGCAGTTAAACATATACCGATATGTACATGTGAGGAAAATTATACTGGTGATCCATTTTCTGGATGTTCAATTATACCTTGTAAGTTATAATCAATCTATAATAAATTTATATAATTTAATTCATTATGTCAGTATATGCTAGTAACATAAGCTATTTGTTCTTTTATAGCTATCGAACCACAAACAATAAGCCCTTGTTCCCGATCGCCTTGCGGTGTTAACGCTATTTGTAAAGAAAGACACGGAGTTGGTTCATGTTCATGTCTCCCAGAATATTATGGAGATCCATATATTGAGTGTAGACCAGAATGTGTCTTAAATTCTGATTGTACAAAGGATAAAGCTTGTATAAATAATAAATGCAAAGATCCGTGTCCAGGTGTTTGCGGAATGAACGCAGAATGTCACGTGAATAATCATGCTCCTTCATGCGCATGTCTACGAGGATATGAAGGAAATCCATTTTCTTTTTGTTACATAAGTACGATTTAAATTTTTTTGTTGGTCTTCTACATTACTGAATTTAAATGTCGTATATAATAATAATTATTATTTTTAGGTGCAATTGAAAAATCAATTGATCCGTGTCTTCCTTCGCCATGTGGACCTTACAGTATATGTCGTGTTAGTAATGGACATGCTATTTGTTCATGTCAGGAGGAATACTATGGATCCCCGCCTAATTGTCAACCCGAATGTATTGTTAGCAGTGACTGTATGCCTAATATGGCTTGTGTCAATCAGAAGTGTGCAGATCCTTGTCGAGGATCCTGTGGTACAAACGCTAAATGTACGGTAGTTAATCATAACGCTCTTTGTAGTTGCCCTGATAAGTTTATCGGTGATCCGTTTGTTAACTGTGTCTATGAAAAAAGTAAGTCATATAAAATTTTACACCATAAAAAATTATAAAATCGAGATAAACTTCAAATATATAATTTTTAAATAATTGTAATTTTATAGGGCCAGAAACAAGACCATCTGGTAGTCCATGTATTCCTTCGCCTTGCGGACCTAATTCTCAATGTAGAGTAATCGGTGAAATTCCAGCATGTTCATGTAAGGCCGGTTACATTGGTCGAGCTCCACATTGTCGCCCAGAATGCATTTATGACGAAGAGTGTCCTAGTAATCTAGCATGTATTCGTGAAAAGTGTGTAAATCCTTGTGACGGTTCTTGTGGCTCTAATACAAATTGCTTAGTAATTTCTCATAAAGCTGTTTGTCATTGTCGTGAAGATTATACTGGTGACCCATTTAGCGGTTGTTATTTTATCGGTGAGTCGAATAACAAAATAGGATAATTCCCTTAAATGTTATTTAATTGACTAACTAACAATCGTTATATTTTTGGTTAAACAGTGACTGTACCAAGTGAAGATGAGAGTAATCCATGTAACCCATCACCCTGTGGACCAAATACCTACTGTTTTGAAAAGAATAATGCTGGTGCTTGTAGTTGTCAACTAGGTTATTTTGGAGATCCTTACCTAGGATGTCGCCCAGAATGCGTAACAAATAATGATTGTCCTTTGGAAAAGGCTTGTTCAAATAATAAATGTATAAATCCTTGTGTAGAAGCATGTGGGATAAACGCTTTATGTAATGTAGCTCATCATACACCAGTATGTTTATGCATTGATGGCTATGAAGGAAATCCTATAGTATCGTGTCACCCTCAACGTAAACGTTAGTGACTTTTTTATCTAACACTTTAAATCTAGAAAAGAAGAAGCTTTAATTTTATTTTAAATTGTAGCAATTCAGCAAGATTATGATCCATGTATCCCATCGCCATGCGGACCTTACAGTCAATGCAAGGAGTTAAATGGCCATGGGGTATGTTCCTGTGAAGAAGGATACATTGGATCTCCACCAGCTTGCAGACCGGAGTGTGTTATAAGCACTGATTGTCCACAACATCAAGCATGTATAAAACAAAAATGCAATGATCCATGCTCAGGAACATGTGGAGTGAACGCACGTTGTCAAACCATAAATCATAATCCTATTTGCACGTGCAAAGCCGGATTTACTGGCGATCCATTTGTTGTTTGTCAGTTAGAACAAAGTAAGAATATTAAAACGATATTGAAAAAAATAAAATATATAAGGACGAAAATGTTGTATTTAATTTTTTTGTTGTTATTTAGACTATCCTATTTGCATGTTGTTTGAACTTATATAATTTCTATTTCTTTAATCTATTCTGTTACTCTATTTTTTTTCTTAATTCATATACTTTCTTCTTTAGAACCTATATTTTCGGGGCCTAATGGAAATCCATGCATACCATCACCGTGTGGTCCATATTCTCAGTGTAAAGTAGTTGGCGAAGCGCCTGCATGCTCTTGCTTACCGAATTTTATTGGTATCGCACCTAACTGTAGACCGGAATGCTCGATCAACGCTGAATGCCCCGGTAACCTTGCATGTCAAAATGAAAAATGTGTAAATCCTTGCCCTGGTTCTTGCGGTTTCAATGCAGAATGTTCAGTAGCAAATCATGTAGCATTATGTAACTGTATAATAGGATATACCGGTGATCCATTCAGCGGATGTTCAATTATCGAACGTAAGTTGCTTACAAGTAAGTATGTTATTTTTTACGTCATTATGTTTCTTGTAATAAATATTGTATTTTTTAAACAGGTGCCTCCGAACCACCACCAAATCCATGCAATCCGTCGCCATGTGGTGCAAATGCCTTATGCAAAGAGCGTAATGGAATAGGATCTTGTTCCTGTTTACCAGAGTATTTTGGAGATCCTTACACAGGTTGTCGTCCAGAGTGTGTGTCAAATTCAGATTGTGATCGTAATAAAGCTTGTTCAAATAACAAATGTAAAGATCCATGTCCCGGGGTTTGTGGAATTAACGCTGAATGTAGAACAGTTAACCATTCACCAACTTGTACCTGTCTCTCTGGATATACAGGAAATCCTTTGATTAAATGCGATTTCGAAAGTAAGTCAACAACTAACGCAGTATAATCCTTTAATAACACATTTTATTTAAACAAGTTTATTTATAGAAAACATTTAATTAACAGTAATTCCAAATGAAGCCGAACCACAATTAGACCCATGTCAACCATCTCCTTGTGGACCTAATAGCCTTTGTCGTGCAGTAAATGGTCATAGCGTATGTACATGTGAGCTTGGATATATCGGAACGCCACCATCCTGCCGGCCGGAATGTATCGTCAGTTCTGAATGTCCTCAAGACAAAGCTTGTATTAATAAAAAATGTATAGATCCATGTCCCAATACATGTGGTCTAAATGCACGTTGTCAAGTTGTAACACACAATCCCATTTGTAGTTGTACATTTGGGTTTACAGGGGATCCTTTCACCAGATGTAATCCAGAAGAAAGTAAGTTATTTGATATAATTATGGATGAATGTATATTTTTTAATCAATTTATATATCACATTTTTTATATATTATTACTTTTAGGAACTGTGCAAACAAATCCGTGTGTTCCGTCACCTTGTGGACCTAATTCAGAATGTCGTGTTATTGGTGATCAAGCAGCTTGCTCTTGCTTGCCAAATTACATAGGGAGAGTACCGAATTGTAGACCAGAATGTACAATAGATGCTGAGTGCCCTAGCAACGCCGCGTGTGTTAATGAAAGATGTAAAGATCCATGTCAAAGTGCGTGTGGTATAAATGCTCTCTGCTTAACAGTTAATCATAAGCCGATGTGCACGTGTCAACAAGGTTTTACAGGAGACGCTTCTAAAATTTGTGTTCAAATTGTTATATCGTGTAAGAATCATGTTTTCATTTATTAATTTCATTACTTTTTTCTATAACGTTGACGTTTATAAATATTTTATTTATCATATTTTATTAATTACTTTAGCAACCGAGATGACTCCAACATCCAGTCCGTGCACGCCATCACCTTGTGGGCCTAATGCAGAGTGCCGAGAACATAATGGTGCTGGCGCATGTTTTTGCTCCAAAGGATATGAAGGAGATCCATATGGTGCGTCTGGATGTCGTAGAGAATGTGAAAGTAATGATGATTGTGCTGTTAACTTGGCATGCACACGTTTTAAGTGTATAGATCCATGTCCTAGGACTTGTGGTCAGCTAGCTCAGTGTACTGTCGAAAAGCACGTTCCTGTTTGTTCATGTCCATCAGGTTTTACTGGGGATCCATTCTTTCAATGTCGTGAAATAGTTTTTGAACGTAAGTGTTGCTTAGTAAACTTTATTAATAAAGGCCTTTTGATAATATCTGTACCTCCCATGTAAGTTGTTGTGCATATAATAGTATTTTGTAATTTTTCAGCACCTGTCTTAAATCCATGTGAACCAACACCTTGCGGACCTAATAGCCAATGTCGACAAGTAAACATGCAAGCAGTCTGTTCCTGCCTACCCAATTATGTAGGATCCCCACCTTCTTGTCGTCCGCAATGTGTCGTGAATAGTGAATGTGATGTTTCTAAAGCTTGTATTAATCAAAAATGTGACGATCCTTGTCCCAACACGTGTGGCCTTCGAGCTCATTGCTTAGTTAAAAACCATAATCCTATATGCACATGCCCAATTGGAATGACAGGAGATCCATTTACGCAGTGTTACAGTAAGATTTTGCTCTTGTTTAAATTGTAAAATATTTTGTTTTTTCTAATATCACAAAAATATTAAAGTAGTAATCAAAACAAAAAAATCTAATTCAGAGACAAAATATTTCCTTTGATATATATTGAAGATAAGCATGCTTTTATACATTTAGGTTATCACTCAAATATTACAATATCTTAAAAATAATTAAAAATATTTGATTATATAACTAAACAATTATGTCTTTTAGCAATTCCAACAACTACTGAGCGCCCAC
This sequence comes from Dryadula phaetusa, assembly GCA_032432895.1. Classification (NCBI taxonomy): domain Eukaryota; kingdom Metazoa; phylum Arthropoda; class Insecta; order Lepidoptera; family Nymphalidae; genus Dryadula; species Dryadula phaetusa. The sequence continues at coordinate 2,173,446 of JAOYRS010000027.1, forward strand.
CATCTTGCACACCGTCGCCTTGTGGACCGCATTCTAACTGTCAATTATTAGTAAGTGGGCCAGCTTGCTCATGCTTACCAGGATATATAGGATCACCGCCATCGTGCCGACCCGAGTGTACTATCAATTCGGAATGTCCAGCATCACTAGCTTGTGTTAGGCAAAAATGTGAGGATCCTTGTCCTGGATCCTGTGGAGTAGAAGCAAATTGTCACGTTTTAAACCATGTTGCAGTTTGTGTGTGTAATGAAGGTTTTACAGGAGATCCATTCTCCAGGTGTTCGCCAAATCCAGAAGGTAATAAAATAGTATTCATTTATAATATCTTATAACTATTTCCATGCTGTTTAAAAAAAATATCCAATTAACACTATAAATACGAAATTTTGTGATTGGGGGGATAGAGTTATTCTTTTACACAAAAATTAACAGTATATACTTTAAAATATTATTAATACAGCAAAATAACAAAATCTACTACTTATAAAGATTTTATATACTTTGGCTGTAATATGAGGATAAGTGTATAGTGAGTCTAAGAATGTTCTACAATCTAAGAGCCCGGTCGTGGGGCAGTGGAAAAACGTCTGACTGCAAACGTGATCGGTTGTGGGTTCGATCCCCACGTGGAGGAATGATTATAAATAATGTTCATTTCCTCGCTCTGGTAAGACAGCGCAGCGTTGAGTTCCGCCACTCAACACATAATGTCTCGAATTTGGCGGAAAGTGGACTATGGAGTATCTTTACACAAGCAACTTCCTGACTACCCTGCTTTTCCAGATAAAAAGTGTACAGCTAAAAAAAATATTTACGTGTATTGCCTTTTATATTTGAGTTATGTTTGCGTGTATTGCCTATTATGTAATTTATTTGTCTCAAATAGTTTTGAATAATAATCTGCATCAGCATTTATCTCTTAAGTCACTACGAGTATATTAGGTTAATATATTAGTCACTATATCACTCTTAACATAAAGTATAGTAAATAATTTTGGATATGTTTTTATATACATATTTATTAAACCTTGCTTTTTTATTAAAATAATACGTGGCCAAACCCCGGGCGAGGCGATATCTATATTGTAAATATAATGTACATACATATATAAAACATGTGAGTTGCAATAAAACTAACGTTTACATATTAAAATTTAATTTACAGTTCCTACGACTCCGTTACCATTAGATCCATGTAATCCATCACCTTGTGGACCAAATGCAAAATGCGAAAATGGCTTTTGTTCTTGTTTTGCCAACTACGTAGGAAATCCTTATGAATCTTGTAGACCTGAATGTATTGGAAGTCAGGAATGCCCTAGAGATAAGGCTTGCTTTAGAAATAAATGCCGCGACCCGTGTCCTGGAGTTTGTGGCCAAAGTGCTAAATGTGATGTCATTAACCATATACCGAGTTGTTCCTGTATCGCAGATTTTACTGGTAATCCTTTTACACACTGTCAACCAATGGAAAAGGAAAAGTCACCACCAAAAGATCCTTGTCATCCATCACCATGTGGACCAAATAGCGTTTGTAGAACAACAGACAATACTGCAGTTTGCGCGTGTATTGAAGGATATAAAGGATCTCCTCCTGCTTGTAGACCAGAGTGTATAGTGAGCTCTGAATGTCCTTCAACGAAGGCTTGCGTAAATCAAAAGTGTATAAATCCTTGCATTAATGCATGTGGTATATTAGCTCGCTGTGAAGTAATTAATCACAGTCCCATATGCAGCTGTAATACAGGACAAACGGGAGACCCTTTTAAAAGTTGTTATAATATTGTAGCAGTAGTACCCGAGGCCATCGATGCTTGTAATCCTTCTCCATGTGGTCCAAATGCATTATGCATGGAAAGGAATGGAAAAGCTAATTGTCGATGTGTTGATGACTATGTTGGTCAGCCACCTAATTGCAGACCAGAATGTGTCATAAATCCTGATTGTCCATCAAATCAAGCTTGTGTCAGAAATAAATGTATAGATCCATGTCCTGAATCGTGTGGTGTCAACGCTGACTGTATAATAGTGAGCCACACAGTGTCTTGCATTTGTAGAGAAAGATATACTGGAAACCCTTTCTTACAATGTGTACCTTTAGAAGGTAATTAAATAATTTTTATGGTTACTCCACTTTTTATATTTGTAATTTAATCAAAAATACTTTTTGTGCTATTTTTAAAACTATACTCTTTTATTCTTCTTGCAGAGAATACAATAAAACCATGTGATCCATCTCCTTGCGGCGCGAATGCTGTATGCAGTCAGAGAGAGGGCGCTGGAGCGTGCTCATGTCTAGAAGGTTATCAAGGAAATCCATATGAAAGTTGTCGCCCTGAATGTGTTCTAAGTGCAGATTGTTCAGCTGATAAAGCTTGTATAAGAAATAAATGTGTAGATCCTTGCCCTGGAATTTGCGGGACATTTGCTGAATGTACAGTTGTAAATCACGTGCCAACTTGCGCTTGTATAAAAAATTATGCGGGTAACCCATTCACACAATGCAGTAAAATTGAACCAGTGTCGGGTAAAGGTACGCCATGTCAACCATCACCTTGTGGGCCTAATAGCATATGCAGAGAAAATGGTGAATTAGCGTCTTGTGAATGCTTACCTGAATACAAAGGTGCTCCACCTGATTGTAGGCCTGAATGTACCGTAAGTAGCGAGTGTCCTTCAGATCGAGCTTGCCATAAACTAAAATGTGCAGATCCTTGCAGAGGTACATGTGGATTGGGTGCAAATTGTCAAGTCATCAATCACAGTCCTTTATGTAGTTGTCCAACGGGAAGTACTGGTGATCCATTTACAATATGCCGAGAGATTCAATATTCCATCTCAGAGCCAGAAAAACCGGTCGAACCGTGTAAGCCTAGTCCGTGCGGACCTTATAGTGAGTGCCGTGCAATAAATGGCAACCCATCGTGTTCATGTACGCTAGGATATAGCGGAGCGCCACCGAATTGTCATCCAGAATGTCTTGTGAATACTGATTGTCCATCGCACCAAGCATGTATAGCAGAAAAGTGTACAAATCCTTGTGAAGGTTCATGTGGATTTAGAGCAGAATGTCGTGTACAAGATCATATACCTATCTGTAGCTGTCCACTAGGATATTCGGGAGATCCATTTATTCAATGTGCTGAAATAATAGGTAATTTATCATTATATTGACTATTAAATTAGGCCACATTAATAACGTATAATGACACATATTTAAATTTGTACTGAATTAAATATCGTAAGAAAAAATAGATATTATTAGGAAATTTTCCGATATAATAAAAAGAATGAAATTGGCTAAAACTGTCTCAAATTTATTTTTAGTTATTCCCACACAAGCAGATCCTTGTAGTACATCGCCTTGTGGCAGCAACGCTATATGTGAAGAAGGTGGTTGTTCATGTATTCCGGGTCATTTTGGAGATCCATATACAGGATGTCGGTTGGAATGTACTACTAATGGTGAATGTTCACCAACGCGTGCGTGTCATGGTGGAAAATGTCAGGATCCTTGTCCTGGCGCTTGTGGTACTGGTGCTATTTGCTCGGTTAATAATCATATACCATCATGTACGTGTCCACCTGGCACATCTGGAGATCCATTCTCGTTTTGTGCAGAAGTTATTAAATTAGGTAAGGATATTTTGTAATTAAAAGTTAAGATATTCTTTTAAATACTAAACAGTATAAAATTTACATATTATTTTTTATTATTAATTCTGCAGAACGACCAAAATCGCCTTGTAATCCCTCTCCATGTGGGCCTTACAGTGAATGTTCAGTTAGTTCTAACGGGGCTGCTGCTTGTTCATGTAGACCCGGTCATATTGGTTCACCTCCTTCATGCCGACCAGAATGTTTAGTAAGTTCTGAATGTAAGCTCCAGATGGCATGTGTAGATCGTCGTTGCCGTAACCCGTGCGAGGGCGCTTGTGGACGTGGAGCTACATGTCAAGTTATTGCTCACTCCCCAATATGCAACTGCAACGATGGTTTTACTGGCGATCCTTTCACTTATTGCTACCCTACACCAGGTAATATAAAATAAAAAAATATTACCCTTCTATTAAATGCGTAAACAATTCAAAGTTCAATTAACATTAAATTACATATATCTTTTTTAGCACTACCACTCACGCCAACAAATCCTTGTGATCCTTCTCCTTGCGGACCTAATTCTATATGTATAACAGCTGGAGATACGCCAGCTTGCAGTTGTCAACTGAATTTTATAGGATCACCGCCAAACTGTCGACCCGAATGCATTATAAGTGCCGAATGTCCTGCAGCACTTGCGTGTGTTGCCCAAAAATGTAAAAATCCTTGTGAAGATGCATGTGGCACCGATGCAGTGTGCACTGTTGTAGACCATCGAGCTAGCTGTGCATGTGAAACTGGTTTTGAGGGTGATCCGTTTAAGGGTTGTTCTCGAATAAAGGGTAAGAACATTATCTCAATATAAATTTTAATTTAGATCTACACGTCATGATAAAAATGCAATTAAAATTATCAGAAACGTATGTGATAACAAAATAGTAAGATATACAATTTAAGTTTCTATATATAAGGTATACAATGGCAGTAAAAATCATTAACAAAGAAAAATTATAATAAAAGAAGTTCAAGTGCCTTTAACAAACAGCTTTGCAAAGCGTGAAAAATCATGCAATATGAGTGCTTCGAAATATTATCAACGGTCACGGCTCACACGGTTTACTAATTTAAAATAGAGCTACATAGGTGTTTTAGCTTAAAAGCTGTGCGGCGACCATGCCCGCTGTTCAGTTTGTAGGCAGAATCATCGATGTAGTATCTACATGCTTGGAAAATAAACGCAAAAATATAAGATATTGCCCTATTTACAATAAAAACACTTTTAAAGGCTTTCAGAAGGGATGTAACATTTTAATTTACATAAACATATATAATACAACTTTTGTGATATTAATGCCTTGCTTATGTTTGGAGCACGCGGATATAACAAAGCACTTACAGTAAGCTTAGGCCGTTTCCTGAGACGGCTGCTTTAAATGGCGACTAGATAGAAACGCCATCGTCAGATTGGAGAGGTCACTAAAAGTCGTCAAGCCGAGCAAGCTTCGACTAACGCTTAGGAAGAAAAAGTGCTTCATCGGTGAAATGAAAGAAATGTACGTAGGTAAGTATATTCATCATATAAAAATCATATTTCAGCTCCGCCCAAAGCTGAATATTTAAATCCCTGCGAACCTTCACCTTGTGGTGCGAATGCTGAATGTAAAGTACAAGGAAATGCAGGATCCTGCACATGTCTTTCGGACTACTACGGTGATCCATACCAAGGATGTCGACCTGAATGCTTAGTTGATTCCGACTGTCCTTTGGTATTAGCGTGTAACAAAAATAAATGTGTCGATCCTTGTCCTGGAGTTTGTGGCTACAATGCTGATTGTTACGTAACAAATCATAAACCGTCATGTAACTGCAAAAATGGTTATACTGGAAATCCATTATCGATGTGTTCTTTAATGCATAGTAAGTATGAAGTTCGACTATTTTTATGTAGCTCAATGGTATATTTACTCATTTCTTTGTTATTTCTTTTCTAATACAGATATTTTAATAATAAATGTATGCAACCCTTCACCGTGCGGAAGTAATGCATTATGTAAACAAGTAAATAATCAGCCAATATGCTCTTGCTTAAGTAATTATATGGGTACACCACCAAACTGCAAACCTGAATGTATTGTAAATTCTGAATGCAAATCAAATAAAGCCTGCCTTAATAACCGATGTGTAAATCCATGTCCAAAACCTTGTGGCAAAAACACAGAATGTAAAGTGATAAACCATAGTCCGATTTGTTCATGTCGTACTGGCTATTCAGGAAATCCTTTCACAATATGCACACAGGTGTTACGTAAGTTAGATATTGTTTTCAAAATCTAATCATTCGTGTCTTATTGATTTTGTTATAGTAAGAATACGTTTTTGCGGTTACAGAAATATCGTCCATATCAACAATAGCAACAAATCCATGTATTCCTTCGCCTTGTGGTCAATATTCTGAATGTCGGATTAATAATGACTTATCATCATGTTCATGCTTGCCAAATTACGTAGGAATGCCACCATTCTGTAGACCTGAATGTGTCGTCCATTCAGATTGCGCAAGCAACCTTGCATGTGTAGCAGAAAAATGTCAAAATCCTTGCGAAGGAGCCTGTGGAATATATGCGAAATGTTTTGTTCAAAATCACGTTCCGGTTTGCTTATGTTCAGAAGGTTTTACAGGCGATCCGTTCCGAGAATGTGTTCCAAAACCTATGGAAGGTATTTTCTTTGATTTTTCAGACCATGTCATGAAATGATAATTATGTTTATACCACATTATTAATTAGAGGCTGGAGTGACGTGAATCGGTGGAATGATTATATTTAAATTGTTTTCGTTTCCTCGCTCTGGCAGGAGACAGCGCGTTAACTAACTAACTTACTATATACACATATATATTTATATATATATATATATATATATATATATATATATATATATATATATATATATATATAATGCAAAAATTGACAGATCCTCAGAAAGCAGTTATAGACACATGTAATCCAAGTCCATGTGGGCCAAACACGAAGTGCGTAAGCGGTACTTGCTCATGCTTAGAAGACTATCACGGCGATCCGTACTTAGGCTGTCGACCAGAATGTGTATACAGTTCTGATTGTCCTCGAGATAAGGGCTGTCTAAGAAATAAATGTGTAAACCCATGCACTGGTACTTGCGGAGTAAATGCTATTTGCGACGTTAATAATCATATTCCAATGTGTACTTGTCCAAAAGGTATGAGCGGTAATGCATTTGTAGAATGTCGTCCAATTGCAGGTATAGTAATTGTTCTGTTGCATTTTATTTTAATATTTTTCATAGATACATTTTTTAAAAATTAAAATTTCACTTACAGTAATTAATGTCAACCCATGTAATCCAACTCCGTGCGGGCCAAATAGCCGGTGTCAACAGTCGCATGGACAAGCTGTTTGCTCTTGTTTACCGGGATATCGTAGTAGCCCACCTACTTGTAGACCAGAATGTATTGTGAGCCTTGAATGTCCGTTAAATGAAGCTTGTCAAAATCAAAAATGCATAAATCCTTGCCTTGGCGCATGCGGTGTGGCTGCAGTGTGTGATGTTATCAATCATAACCCCATTTGTTCATGTCCAAATACATTGACAGGCGATCCCTTTGTTAAATGTTCAATTATTGGTCAGTAATTTGCTCTAAAATTATATTTTGAATAATAAAATATTAGGTATTGGATATTAATACTTGATCTTTTAATTTCGCAGTTGATATCGTGCAAGTTGATCCTTGCGATCCATCACCGTGTGGTCCTTTTTCAACATGTAAAATAAGCAATGAAAGTCCAGTTTGTGCATGTTTAAAAGGATACAAAGGTTCGCCACCTAACTGTAGACCGGAGTGTATAAGTAACAGTGAATGTGATCACAATTTAGCATGCCTTAATCAAAAATGCTCTGATCCCTGCATTGGAAGTTGTGGAATAAACACTGAATGTAGAGTTGTTAGCCATTCTCCTATGTGCGTCTGTCAATTAGGTTATACCGGTGACCCATTTTCTCAATGTAATCCTGTAGCTCTGATAGCAAATGAAATTCTTAATCCATGTAGTCCAAGTCCATGTGGTCCAAATTCTTTATGTAGAGAACAAGGAGGGATTGGAGCATGTCAATGCTTAGATGGCTATTTTGGTAATCCATACGACGGTTGCCGACCCGAGTGTTTAGTTAATTCGGATTGCCCACTTAACAAAGCTTGTTCTCGAATGAAATGTGTTGACCCTTGCCCAGGAACATGTGGAATTAATACTTATTGTCAAATCAACGACCATATGCCAAACTGTGCATGTAAAGCAGGATATACAGGCAATCCTTTTAGTCATTGTAGCATTATACAAGAAGGTGAGAAATTTGGTTGTAATTTACTTCGAGTATTAGAATAATATAAATGGATATTATTAATAACAACGAATATTATAATCATTTCTAGCACAAATTGTGGAAATTGACCCCTGTAATCCATCACCTTGCGGGGCAAATAGTCAATGTAAAAAATTACAAGGCCAGGCTATATGTTCCTGTCTCCCTAATTTTATCGGATCACCTCCAAACTGTCGACCAGAGTGTGTGGTTAGTTCAGAATGCCCTTCACACCTAGCTTGCTTTAATCAAAAATGTGCAGATCCCTGCATAGGAAGTTGTGGAGAAAATGTTAATTGTAACGTCATTAATCACAGTCCTATATGCACATGTAAAGCTGGATTAACTGGAAATCCTTTTACCAGATGTTTTCCATTAATGGGTAATGTACATTGTTTATTATTATAGAGATATTAAATATAGTTTTTTGGACTTCAAATTTACTTAAAAGTAATGTTTATCAATTTCATATTAAATTCGTCCTTTTTTTCGTATTTATACATTCAAAATTATAAAGGCAAACGCAAAAGTAGATAAGTGTGTTTGATGACGGAATCCATCGGGAGTTTTTTTTCTATTCAATTGGAGAAATAAGAGTAAAATAGAAATATTTATGTAGTAATTAAATTATATTCCCTATTGACGACTGAATCCCATATTCACCATATGTACAGGCAGATATTAAAAAATTGCACCACAATGGAATCACAAATATAAATATGTTTGCGCCTCCAAATATATCAATGAGAATAATATGACTTAAAAGATTAAAATATAATGATATTTATACATGGAGTGTACGTATGTAGTAAATATACATTTAAAAAAATCTTAATTTTTTTAATACACATTTTTTTTAGTATCCCGACCAGTAGAAAAAGTACCAGCATTAGATCCTTGTTTATCGTCACCGTGTGGTTTATACGCTGAATGCAGAAATATAGGAGAATCAGTTTCATGCGCATGCCATACTGATTACATTGGTAACCCGCCTAATTGTCGTCCTGAGTGTACAATTAACTCTGAATGCTCCAGTGATCAAGCGTGCATTAATGAAAAATGTCGAAACCCATGCACTGGTGCCTGTGGTTTGAATGCCAGATGTACAGTATTTAATCACATTGCTCAATGCACCTGCTTAGATGAATATAATGGTGATCCCTTCTCTCAGTGTACATTAAAACCATTACATGATGGTAAGCATTTCTACTATCTTTACCATTAAAAATTTTGTTAAGATAAATAGATGCATATTTTCTAGAAAAATAAAAACGTTTTGATTCTTCACAATTTTTCAGAAATAATTGAGAATGATCTATGCAATCCTTCACCATGTGGATCGAATTCTGAATGCAATGACGGTGAATGCACATGCCTACCTGGATATTTAGGAGACCCATACTTTGGTTGTAGACCAGAATGTATAATTAACACTGATTGTCCACAAAAACAAGCGTGTGTGAAAAATAAGTGCATTGATCCATGCATTAACACATGTGGTTTGAATGCAAATTGTAACATTTATAATCATATACCTATGTGCACATGCTCAGACGGCTACACTGGAAATTCTTTTATTGAGTGTAGAAAAATTACAGTAACTGAAATATTAAATCCATGCAGTCCATCTCCTTGTGGTCCTAATAGCCAATGTAGGGAAATTAACGGGCAAGCAATTTGCACCTGTTTGCCAGGTTACAGAGATGCACCACCTACTTGTAGACCTGAATGCGTCACCAGCGCAGAATGTTCGCTGGATAAGGCTTGTTCTGGTCAACATTGTATTAATCCTTGCGATGGAAACTGTGGAGTTGCGGCTAATTGTCAAGTTGTAAACCATAATCCCATTTGCTCGTGCCCACCTGACTTAACTGGCGATCCTTTCAGTAGATGTTTACAAAAAGGTATTTACCTGATATGGACTTTTATTTAATATATCATTACCTTATTAACAAAATTACAATTATATTTACTGTACAACAAAAATAAAATCACAATAGTAAAAGTTTCAAAATATACTATATTTTTATACTAATAGTACCTACCAAATATATTGATTCGCATCGAGTAAACTTGGGAAAGTTGCTGCTAAGTGTATAGAAAATTTAAATACAACTAACAAAGTTTCAATTTAAATAAAAAAAAACTGATTTTACGCATTGTAACATATCTATTCTACCCAATTTAGTAATTTAATAAATTCTATTTTAATTCTAATTAGTTTTATAATAAATTCTATTTTAATTTTAGAAGAAAATCCTGTTTATGTCAATCCTTGTGAACCATCTCCATGTGGTCCCAATTCCATTTGTAAGGAAATATCAGGGACACCCTCTTGTGCTTGTCTTGAGGAGTATATAGGAAGTCCGCCGCACTGTCGCCCTGAATGTACAGCCAACAGTGAATGTCCAAATAATATGGCTTGTATTAATCGGAAATGTAGAGATCCTTGTCCAGGATCATGTGGAATAAAGGCAGAGTGTAAAGTTCTTAGTCATACACCTCAATGTGTTTGTCCAGCTGGATTTACAGGAGATGCGTTCATTGAATGTCAAATTATTGAAGTACATTTATCACCTTGTTCTCCTTCACCTTGTGGCTCAAATGCCATATGTAAAGAACTTGGAGAAGCTGGCGCATGTGTGTGCCTTCCTGAATATATCGGCAACCCTTATGAGGGATGTAGACCAGAATGTGTAGTGAATTCTGATTGTGCACTCAACCTAGCATGCATGCAGAGTAAATGTAAGAATCCATGTGAAAATGTATGTGGGCGTAATGCTTTATGTAGTGTTCTAAATCATACACCTAAATGTGAATGCTTACCAGGACAAATTGGTAGTCCGTTCCAAGAATGCCGAGAAAAACCACAAGGTAAATCAGAAATTTTATTTATCAATTTGTAGCATACGCATACGCATACGAAAGATTTATCCATCTTCAACATGTACATATGTACATGTTGAAGATGGATTAATCTTTAATAAGTTCGCTTCCTTTTTTTTAAATGACGAAATTGTAACAATTTTCAATATTAGAATGCGTATCAGTCATGTTTGACCTACAGTCATTTTGATTAGAGCCAGAACTATCACGCTACGCTGTCTACTGGCCTTTTATAAAATATTAATATTTTTAATTGCGGAGTTCAGAGTGTTTTGACACTAGGTACTTCCTATCTACCCTGCTATGCAAGATAAAAGCGTGAAGCTAATTCCATCTAGTGAATTAAATTGTCTTTATAAGTTTCTATGTACACTTACTGTGTTTTTTTTTTCTATAGATATTCCAGAAGCTTCTGAAAATCCCTGCACACCATCACCATGTGGACCTAACAGTTTTTGTAAAATATCAAACGGTCAAGCTATATGTACTTGCCAACCAGATTACATTGGGTCACCTCCGAGTTGTAGGCCGGAGTGTCTGGTTAGTTCTGAATGTGCACAACAACAAGCTTGTATAAATAAAAAATGTCAAAATCCCTGTGATGGTGTATGTGGAATTAATACAGACTGCAAAGTAATAAACCATAGCCCAATTTGCACTTGTAAATTTCAATATACTGGAGACCCATTAGGTCAATGCTTGAAAGGTAAAGAATAACAATATGATTAAATATTATAAAGAATTTGCATTTATTTTATTATTTAACTGTATAATAATATTTGTCATTTAACAGTAAATACGATAGAACCTGCTGTCACAAATCCATGTTTGTCTAAATCACCTTGCGGACCATACTCAGAATGTCAAAATATAAACGGTGTTGCGTCTTGCTCGTGTTTGCCACAATATTATGGGAACCCACCAAATTGCCGGCCGGAATGTACAATAAATACAGATTGTTCAAGTGATAGGGCATGTATAAACGAAAAGTGTATTGATCCCTGCCCAGGGTCGTGTGGTCTTAATGCTGAATGTAGGGTTCAAATTCATGTTTCAATATGTACTTGTTTCGAAGGTTACGCTGGAGATCCATTTACGATTTGTTTTGTTAAAAAGGAAACTGGTAAGTTAAATAATTTTATTTAAAACAAATTAAATTAAACTAATATTTTTCATGTTAGCTTATATGAGTTAATTATACATTTTATAACGTTATTCAATATCGATAATTTAAAAGTATTTTGACTAATTTTACTTTTTTATATTTAATAGAGCCAGTGCTGCTTGACCCTTGTAGTCCGTCTCCGTGTGGGCCGAATGCTCTTTGCAATAACGGCGTTTGTACATGTATAAATGGATATCATGGAGACCCATATTTTGGCTGTAGACCTGAATGCACGATTAGCTCGGATTGTCCAATGAATAAAGCATGTGTTCAACAAAGTTGCATAGATCCTTGTAACAATACATGTGGTATAAATGCATTATGTGAGGTTGTAAAACACATGGCTATATGTACATGTCCTTCTAAAATGTCCGGAAACGCCTTTATTCAATGTCATCCTATAAAAGGTATATCCAAGCAGACTTTTTATATTATATGAAAATAAAAGAGTATTCATTAAAATTTAAAATTAAATTAATATACTTTATAAAAAAGAAGTACATTCAGTTATGTTTATTTATTCTCAACGAAAAAGATGTGTTAAAATAAATAATATGTTTTTACAGAAACGCTACCCAAAAATCCTTGTCAGCCTAGCCCTTGTGGGCCATTTAGTCAATGTAGGGAATATAACAACCAAGCAGTATGTTCATGTCTTTCCGACTATCAAGGCGCTCCACCTACTTGCCATCCTGAATGTGTTGCGAGCTCCGACTGCCCTGCAAACAAAGCTTGTAGCAACCAAAAATGTATAAATCCGTGCGAAGGAGCTTGTGGGGTAGCGGCTAGATGTCAGGTTATGAATCATAATCCAATATGTACATGCCCAAGCACAATGACTGGTGATCCATTTACAAGATGTATATTTATCCGTTAGTATACTTTATAATAATTACTTTATACTTTCTCAACTAAACTATAAATTTATACATTTTCATTACTTATAATTTCGTGAGAGCGCAATTTTGTTTCCACCATTTATCACACATTTTCTCTATAATGGGTAGAAAATGGAGACACTTTGAAGATAAAAAATATTTAGTCCACATACTTCAATTAATTATAAATTTTAAATATTTTTAACGAATGAAGTTTAAATTAACTTTGTTACTCACTTTTTTTTTAATTTCAGCACTTTCGGAACCAACGTCTATAATTAACCCTTGTCAACCATCACCCTGTGGACCCAATTCAATTTGTCAACAGACAGGATCAGAAATACCATCTTGTCAATGTATGCCTGAATTCACAGGGTCACCTCCATATTGTCGTCCTGAATGCATATCAAATAGTGAATGTGCTCCGCAATTGGCCTGTATTAATAAAAAATGTCAAAATCCATGTGTCCAGGCTTGTGGTACTAATGCAGAATGTCGAGTCGTAAGCCACAGTGCAGCTTGTGTCTGTCCAGAAGGTTATAATGGAGATGCTTCCATTCAATGTACGATAAACGCTTTAATTCCCATTGAATCCATGTCACCTTGTTTACCCTCACCGTGTGGGCATAATTCTGAGTGTGTAGAGAGATCAGGAGCTGGTGCTTGCATATGCTTAAAGGGTTACTTTGGAAATCCTTACGAAGGCTGTCGTCCGGAATGTGTTGTAAATTCAGATTGTGCAAGTAATAAAGCCTGCATCAAAAATAAATGTGCTGATCCCTGCCCAGGGACGTGTGCTATTAATTCCGAATGTCAAGTAGTAAATCATTCACCTTTATGTACATGTTGGCCTGGATATACTGGAGATCCTTTCATATATTGTACTTTAAAAGGTATGTATGTAGTAATAAGTTGAAATTTGTAGGTGCTATATAGTGAAACACCTAATATGTCCAATAATATTTATATTTAATTAATTTTCAATAATATTTGTGTAATTCTAGAACGCGAAGATATAACTACAAATTTATGCCACCCCACACCTTGTGGACCCAACAGCCAGTGTAGAATTTCAAACGGGCAAAGTGTATGTTCTTGTTTACCAGAATATCGTGGAACCCCTCCAAATTGTAGACCTGAGTGCGCTGTGAGCGCTGAATGTCCCTCAGACAAAACATGTAAAGATCAAAAATGTATATCTCCATGTCCCGGGCCATGTGGAAAAAATACAGAGTGTCGTGTGATTAATCACAGTCCTATTTGCACTTGCATTAACAGATTTACTGGAGATCCGTTTTCAATTTGTTATAAAATAACAGGTAAATAAAATCATGTTATTAGATAAGATTTTATACTGTCTTAAGATAAATAATATTTTAAATTTAATTTCAGTTCCTATTTTACAAAACATTGACCCTTGTGTACCGTCTCCATGTGGACAAAATTCTCTTTGTCAAAATAGAAATGGTATTCCATCTTGTTCTTGCTTACCTAACTTTGAAGGAAGTCCACCAAATTGTCGTTCAGAGTGCACTATTAACGAAGATTGCTCAAGTGATCTTGCTTGTATAAATCAAAAATGTAAAGATCCTTGTCCAGGATCTTGTGGACTAAACGCCAACTGTCAAGTTTTAAGGCATGTCGCTATTTGTACTTGCGACAAAGGATATACTGGCAATGCATTTACACAATGTAATATTATACCAATGAAAGGTAAATAAAACCATTTTGTAAGGTTATTGGAATATATTTAAATTTCAAAAATGTTTCCAAAGTAACTTAAAAAAATCTCTATTACAGCTCAAGACAATTTATGTAATCCATCGCCATGTGGGGTAAACGCCGAATGTTTCAATGGCAAATGTACTTGTATCTCAGAATTCCAAGGAGATCCATATAGCGGGTGTCGCCCAGAATGTGTACAAAGTTCTGACTGCGAGCGTGACAAATCTTGTATTAAAAATAAATGCATAAATCCTTGCATTGATATTTGTGCTCCAAACGCACTTTGCAATGTTGTTAATCATATTCCTATGTGTAGTTGCCCTGATCGTACCACAGGCAACGCCTTCTTAGATTGTCGAGCAATAACCGGTAACTTAAATTTAATTAAACTTTGCAAAATATTGTGCATTGAGTCCTGTCAAAGTCCACCTTCGTAGAAAAAAAAATTAAATACAGCTAAAAATAAAAACTTAGAAAAAAAAGTCAAAGTAAACAAAAATGGATTTTGGGCTATCAAACACTTTTGACAATTTATATACGATAATGTATTCAATCTGTAATTTTTTTAGCTGTGATTCTGTTATTTTTGTATATAATTGTATCATATATACTATAACAGTACATACAATAAATATATCAAATTTTTTTAGAATCTATAAATGTGAACCCGTGTTATCCATCTCCATGTGGACCTAATAGTCAATGCAAAGAAACTAATGGGCAGGCAGCTTGTTCTTGTGCCCCCAACATGATCGGATCTCCACCTGCTTGTCGTCCAGAATGTATCATAAGCGCTGAATGTCGACTAGACCAAGCATGCAGTAATCAACGATGTATTAATCCATGTAATGGAGCCTGTGGTATTAGTGCAGAATGTAAAGTAGTTAATCACAATCCTATATGTACTTGCCCTAAAAGCTTTACTGGTGATCCATTCTTCAGATGTTCGTATCTTCGTAAGTATATTTTGTAAGAATGTAATTTTATTTTGACATATATTTTGTTAGAATTTAATTACAAAAAGGAATCGGTGATTTTAAAAAAAAAACTTTGTTTAATTTCTTATTTTTATAGCCGAAACAGTTCCTGAAGTCATAAATGTATGCCTGCCTTCGCCATGTGGCCCATATTCAATCTGTAAAGAAATTAATGGTGTACCATCGTGTACATGTCAAGAAAATTATCAAGGTCAACCTCCGTATTGCAAGCCTGAATGTTCAAGTAACGAAGAATGCTCATCACACCAATCATGTGTACAGATGAAATGTATTAATCCGTGTGAAGGAATCTGTGGTATAAATGCGGAGTGTAAAGTAATTAGTCATTCGCCTATTTGCCTTTGTACAATAGGTTACACCGGTGATCCATTCTTTGGATGCAGTAGAAAAATATTGCAAATAGAACCTATTGTTAGTCCTTGCTCTCCTTCACCATGTGGAGTAAATGCTTTATGTAAAGAAAAACAAAACGCTGGCGCATGTACTTGCATACAGGGTTACATTGGTAATCCATATGAGGGCTGTCGACCAGAATGTGTTGTCAATACAGATTGTTCTTCTAATACAGCATGCATAAATTCTAAGTGCATAGACCCTTGTCCTGGTAGTTGTAGCCAGAATGCTATTTGCGAAGTCGTTAATCATGTGCCTCTGTGCACATGCCTGAGTGGCTACACTGGAGATCCGTTTAAATACTGTATATTCGAAGGTTTGTGATTTTAAAATATATTTGACGTACGAATATATATGTCATGCTTGCTAAAAAAATATTTTATATTTAATACTATATAACTGATTTTTTGATTTTTATTATAGTACCAATTCAAACAATATCACCGATTGATGTTTGTTATCCTTCACCTTGTGGTCCTAACAGTCAATGTAAAATAAACAACGAACAAGCGATATGCTCCTGCTTAACAGGCTATGAAGGAACTCCACCAAACTGTAGACCTGAATGTGTAATAAGTTCTGAATGCCCACGTGATAAAGCATGCGTGAACAATAAGTGTGTGAATCCTTGTCCAAAACCCTGCGGTATTAATGCTAACTGTCAAATGATAAACCACAGTCCAATATGCTCTTGCAAAAGTTCTTACACTGGAGATCCTTTCACGTTATGTACTTTTGTAACTTGTAAGTATTTTACTGCAGTAAATAAAATTATATAATTAATAATTTTATATTTTAGTATTTAATTTTTATTCTATTTTTAGTGGAGCCTATCCGGGACGTTAGTAACCCTTGCGTGCCGTCGCCCTGTGGACCAAATGCAGAATGTCGAAGTATTGGAAACACTCCATCTTGCTCTTGTTTCCTTAACTTTATCGGTAGTCCACCGCATTGTCGCCCTGAATGTAGTATACACTCGGATTGTGCAAGTGATCTTGCATGCATAAATGCAAAATGCCAGGACCCTTGCCCTGGCTCCTGCGGTAGTAATGCCATGTGCAGTGTACTTAACCATATACCGATATGCACTTGTAGCGAAGGTTATATTGGAGATCCATTCACCAGCTGTAGGCTACAACCTTTGGAAGGTATACTTCAATAAAAAATACAAATTAATTATTATTTTAAAAATTACAATATACTATTTTGCTAATATAAACAAAACTTACATTTAGTTGATTCATGCAATTATAAGAGCTTTTTTAATTACGAAAAATATACGTTTTAGCGGAACCTGTTATTACGGATGCTTGTAGTAATGTACATTGCGGTTCTAATGCTGAATGCATCAACGGCCAATGTCAGTGCCTTCCTGAATATCACGGTGATCCATATTTCAACTGCCGACCTGAATGTGTACTAAGTACTGACTGTGACCCATTAAAAACCTGTATTGAACAAAAATGTGTCGATCCATGTCTTGGCACTTGTGGGATAAATGCAAAATGTCAAGTAATTAATCATATACCCATGTGTAGTTGCAATAGTGGTTTCACCGGAAATGCTTTCGTCCTATGTAATCCTATTAAAGGTAAGTAAATATTGACCGTACGATTTTGAAAAGTAAAATAGGCTCTATAAAAAATCATTTTTTTTAGCTCCAACATCAGAGCACCCTTGCAATACAGGTATATGTGGACCTAACAGCCAATGCCGTGAAATAAGTAATCAAGCTGTATGTTCCTGCTTACCATCATTTTTAGGATCACCTCCGGCCTGTCGGCCGGAATGTGTAGTTAATGCTGAGTGTCAACTAAATCAAGCATGTAACAATCAGAAATGTGTTAATCCTTGCCTTGGTTCTTGTGGCTTACGAGCAACTTGTGAAGTGATAAATCACAACCCAATATGTGCCTGCCCAAATGGATTATCTGGAGATCCCTTTGTGGAATGTTCATTTGTACTTAGTGAGTATATTTTTTATTATACTTAGCATTATTTACTTTGTAACGTATCTTATCAAACGTCCATTACAGATATACCAGATGTGGTAATAAACCATTGTCAACCTTCACCATGTGGGCCCAACTCAATTTGTTTAGAAATAAATGAAAATCCATCATGCCGATGCAAACCAGATTTTACTGGTCAACCACCATATTGTAAGCCTGAATGTATTAGTAATAGCGAATGTTCACCTCACTTAGCATGTATTAATCAAAAATGTAAAGATCCATGTGCAAGTGCATGTGGTAGAAATGCAGAATGTCGAGTTGTCAGTCACTCTGCTATGTGTGTATGTCCACAAGGATACGAAGGTGATCCATTTACTCAATGTTCTGTAACAACAACTATTGAAATTTTAACACCATGTTCCCCAACGCCATGTGGCCCCAATGCAATTTGCAAAGAAAAGAATAGAATAGGTTCATGCTTGTGTAATGAAGGCTATTTCGGAAACCCCTACGAAGGTTGTCGTCCTGAATGTGTTTCAAATAGTGACTGTCCCGGAAACAGAGCTTGTATAAACAATAAATGCCAAGATCCTTGTCCAGGGACATGTGGATTAAATGCAGAGTGTTCTACGATTAACCATTCTCCATTATGTACATGCATGTCAGGTTATACAGGAGACGCATTTAGAAGATGTACTTTAATTCCCTGTAAGTTTCTTCTTGTGCTAGTAACTTTAACTGAAACAAAACAAAAGTGAACCGTAAGGTTTTGAATAAAAAATTAAGGATATATGACGTAATTAATTTTTTTACAACTTTTCAGTGCAATCGGTAACTCAAACAAACCTCTGTTATCCTAGTCCTTGCGGACCAAATAGTCAATGTAAAACCATAAATGAACAAGCAGTATGTAGCTGTTTACCAAACTACTTTGGGGAACCACCACTGTGTAGACCGGAATGTGTTCTAAACTCAGACTGTATATCAGCAAAATCTTGTATTAATCAAAAATGCATAAATCCATGTCCTGGCTCTTGTGGACAAAATTCTGATTGTCGTGTGATTCATCATAATCCTATATGTAGCTGTTTACCCGGTTACACTGGAGATCCGTTTTCAAGATGTTTAATTAGACCAGGTACAAATAATAATGATAATAAGAATATGTAATACCCTATACACGCTTTTATTATTTTATTATTTGAATAAGCAATAATAAATAAATTTTCCAGTGAAACAACCACAACTGTATGAAATGAGGGATCCTTGTATACCAAGTCCGTGTGGTCAAAATGCCCTATGCCGCAATGTTGGAGGTCAAGCCGCTTGCTCCTGCTCTTTAGGCTATTTTGGCAGTCCTCCTAACTGCAAACCTGAATGTACTAGAAATGAAGACTGCCTTAGTTCTCTAGCATGTGCTAATGAAAAATGTATAGACCCTTGTCCAGGCTCATGCGGCACAAACGCTAGATGCTTTATTATTAAACACGTCGCTATTTGCGCATGTCTAGAAGGATACAAAGGTGATCCTTTTTCAGCGTGTAACATTGAGCCATACCAAGGTATTAAAAAATATAGCGAGCGTAATATTAAATATGGGGTGGTTAACCTCTTTGACTTATTTCAACAATAATACTTTACTTTACAGACATTGAAACTGATCCATGTAACCCATCACCTTGTGGCTCAAACACAAATTGCAATAATGGCGAATGCTCTTGTTTGCCCAACTATCATGGTGATCCCTATATTGGTTGTCGACCAGAATGCACAGTCAGTGCAGATTGTGCAAGAAACCTTATTTGTAGTTCCAAAAAATGTATAAATCCATGCCCAGATATTTGTGGAAATAATGCATCGTGTGAAGTGTTTAACCACGTTCCCATGTGCAGTTGCCCTGTTGGATTTACTGGGAATTCTTTCGTTGCGTGTAGTCCAATTCAAGGTTTGATTTTATTCTGAATAACGTAATTTATAAATAAAATAAGGCGTTAATTTATAAAAATCATCATAAATAATATATTCATGTTTTAAATTCAACTTACTAGTATTTATTTTACAGTTGCGCTGCCTTTAAATCCATGCAGTCCAAGCCCATGCGGTCCTAACAGTCAATGCCTTGAATCAAACAATATCGCAGTTTGCTCTTGCTTGCCGGAATATAAAGGATCTCCTCCATCGTGCCGATTAGAATGCTCTACCAGCTCTGAATGTCCATTAAATAAAGCTTGCAATAACTATAAATGCATAAACCCATGTAATGGAGCATGTGGTATTGGAGCTATATGTGAAGTTGTCAATCATAATCCAATTTGCTCATGTCCAACTGACCTAACTGGAGATCCATTTAGTAGATGTATACATAAACGTAAGTCATTTGCTTAAAAAATAATTTCAAAGATAAAATTGTTTTTTGTAGATTTGTTCTTAAGTAATTTCTTATTTTGCAGCTTTAGAAGCACCCTCACAAAATAATATATGCGTGCCTTCTCCATGTGGACCAAATTCTATTTGTAAATCTATTAATAATTCACCTTCTTGCTCATGTGCGTCAGAATTTATAGGGACACCACCGAATTGTCGTCCTGAATGCACTAGCAACAGCGAATGTTCCAATCACATGGCTTGCATAAATAATAAATGTAAGGATCCATGTGTAGGAGCTTGTGGTTTGACAGCTCAGTGTCGAGTAGTAAGTCATACACCAAATTGCTTGTGTCCACAAGGATATACGGGAGATCCTTTTGTAGCTTGTGAATTTCAAAGCGTTCATTTAATTGAATATGGGTCACCATGCACTCCATCGCCTTGCGGAAGCAATGCTTTATGTAAAGAACATAATACTATAGGCTCATGTACCTGTTTTCCTGGTTATTTTGGTAATCCATATGAAGGATGTCGACCAGAATGTTCTGTTAATACCGACTGTCCATCACATAGAATATGCCAACAAAGTAAATGTCAAGATCCTTGTCCAGGCATCTGTGGAGTTAACGCTGATTGTCAAGTAATTAATCATGCACCGTTATGTATATGTCTCCCAGGATACACTGGTAATCCGTTTCAAAACTGTTTTATGAAACAAGGTAAATATTATAAACTCTTATGCTAAATATCATATTTTTATGTTTTATGGGGATTTGCTGTTTTTTCATTAAAGTACTGTTTATTAATATATATGATTTTTTACAGAAATCGACACACAAAATGATCCATGTAAACCTTCACCATGTGGTCCAAACAGCATTTGCAAAGTACTTAACGAACAAGCAATTTGCAGTTGTATGCAAGAATATCGTGGTAGCCCTCCAAATTGCAGACCAGAATGCGTTATTAGTGCGGAATGTCCTTCTGATAAGGCGTGTATTTCTAAAAGATGTGTTAATCCTTGTGAGGGACAGTGCGGATTGCATACCAAATGCTTAGTTATCAGTCATAGTCCCATATGCACATGCTTAGAGCACTTTACTGGTGATGCTTTCAGTCGTTGCTATCCCATAAAAGAGAATATTCCGGAAAAACAAAGCAATCCATGTCTACCTTCTCCTTGTGGTCCATTTAGTGAATGTAGAGAAGCCAACCGTATTCCGTCTTGTACTTGTCTGGAAAATTATCTAGGCGCTCCACCAAATTGTAGGCCAGAATGTGTAATAAATGCTGACTGTCCCAGTAATTTAGCATGTATACGTCAAAAATGCAAAGATCCCTGTCCTGGGTCATGCGGTATCAACGCTGAATGTATTGTTAAAAATCATACACCAATTTGTACATGTTACGAAAATTTTATTGGTGATGCTTTCATTGAATGTAAAATTCAAGGTAAAATACGTTCATTAATGTATTCCTTTAAATATGGACGTAGCTGTCAGTCTTTCTAGTATCATTAATTATTATTTTATTTCAGAAATTAGCTTCGATGAAAAGGACCCTTGTGATTCATCGCCGTGTGGTGCAAATGCTATTTGTAATAATGGAGTATGCTCATGTATACAAGACTATCAGGGAGACCCCTATTTAGAATGTCGTCCCGAATGCATTCTTAATTCTGATTGTCCCCAAGAAAAAGCATGCTATAAAAATAGATGTGTCAACCCTTGTAAAAGTGGCATCTGTGCAAGTAATGCTATATGTGAAGTCATAGGTCACATACCAATGTGCCGATGTCCTGAAACAATGACTGGAAATGCATTTGTACAGTGTTTACAACTTATAGGTAAATAGATATGTTACGATTATATACATAACTCTTAAAACCCCATTTGCCTATGGTCATTCATTTCATATGATTAATTGCTTTTTCAGTTGAAAATCCTGAACCATGTCGTCCTAGTCCGTGTGGTCCGAATAGTCAATGTCGTAACATAAATGGGCTGCCTGTGTGCTCTTGTCTAATAGGCTATATTGGTAGCCCCCCATCGTGCAAACCTGAATGTATTGTTAGCACTGACTGCCTGCCAGATGAATCCTGTAGTAACAGAAAATGTATAAGACCTTGCCAAGGGGCTTGTGGTATAGGTGCAAAATGTCAAGTTATAAATCATAACCCAATTTGTTCATGTCCATCATTATATACTGGTGATCCATTTATTCGATGCATTTCTCAAGAAATTATGCCAGTAACTGTCGACGTATGCAATCCGTCCCCTTGTGGACCAAATTCAGTTTGTAAAGAAATTTCAGGCACCCCGATTTGTTCTTGCAAATCCGAATATGTTGGAGTGCCTCCATACTGCAAACCAGAATGTATTAGCAACTCTGAGTGCTCTACTCAACGAGCTTGCATAAACGAAAAATGTATGGACCCATGCCAGTCGTCATGCGGGTTAAATGCAGAATGTAACGTTATAAGTCACTCGCCTTCATGTTCGTGCCCAACCGACTACACTGGCAATCCATTTATTCAGTGTAACAGGATAGAAACTGTAATTGAAATACTTTCGCCCTGTCACCCATCACCCTGTGGGGCTAATGCTGTATGCAAAGAATTAAATAATGCAGGCTCTTGTACTTGCCTACCAGATTATTTGGGTAATCCGTACGAAGGTTGCCGACCTGAATGTGTAATAAATTCAGATTGCCCAGCATATAAAGCTTGCATAGCTCATAAATGTCATAATCCATGTCCAAGTGCTTGCGGCTTGAATGCTGTATGTCAAGTAGTGAATCATGCACCAGTTTGTTCTTGCAATGTAGGTTTTACTGGAGATCCGTTCAGATATTGTGTGCAAAAGCGTAAGTTACTATTATATTTGATAATTATTTAGTTACTCTCCGTTGCCTTTTAAAAAAATAACCTACTACGGATTTTTCCATGTTTGATTTATAGAAATAGAAGAAATACCTCAAAACATTTGCCATCCTTCGCCATGTGGACCTAACAGTCGTTGTCAAGAAATAAACCAACAAGCTGTGTGTTCATGCAAGGCAGGTTACATTGGGTCTCCTCCGGGATGCCATCCTGAATGCGTAATTAGCTCAGAATGTCCAAATAACAAAGCTTGTTTAAGTCAGAAGTGTATAGATCCATGTCTGGATGCTTGTGGAACTAATGCAGTATGCAGAGTGATCAATCATAGTCCCATATGTAATTGTAAACATCTTTACACTGGTGATCCCTTTACACGGTGTAATCCTTTACCACGTGAGTCATTTCAATACTTACAGATAATCTCTTTGTGTGTTTGTGAGTGTATATATGAGTTTGCATATGTATATATGTTTTTCAAAAATATATTTATTAATTTATTGTAGCTCCTGTTGCAAATATCGATTTGGAACCATATCGAAATCCATGTGCACCATCACCTTGTGGGGCAAATTCTATTTGCCAAGACAGCGGTCAAATACCATCGTGCACGTGTATGCCAAATTACATTGGAAGTCCACCAAACTGCAGACCGGAGTGTGTCCTTAATTCTGAATGTTTACCATCCTTAGCATGTATCCAACAAAAATGTCAAGATCCTTGCATTGGATCTTGTGGAATAGGAGCCATGTGCTCAGTTTCCAGACATACTCCTATGTGCATGTGTCCTGAAGGTTACACCGGGGATGCTTTTAATATATGCACACCAAGAATAGAAATAGGTAAGATAGCATTTAAATCTTTATGTAATATATACGTGGTTTTAATCAATTATAATCTTCTTGACTTTCATTAATAATACTTGAAAAGCCCATCTATTAATGCAAATTTAATTTAAATATGTATATCACAATTATTTTTTATTGCAGTCTCAGATATAATTGATAAATGTAACCCATCACCATGTGGCAAAAATGCTGTATGTAATGATGGTCAATGCTTATGTACAACTGAATACCAAGGAGATCCGTACATAGAGTGTAGACCAGAATGCGTTCTTAACATGGATTGTCCTAAGAATAGAGCGTGTATTAAAAATAAATGTCAAGATCCATGTCCTGGTGCATGTTCTATGTCAGCCATTTGCGATGTTATATCTCATATACCTATGTGTAGTTGTCCACAAGGCATGACAGGCAATGCCTTTTATCGATGTGAGCCTATAAACGGTAAGAAGTGATTTTATATTTATTTATTATAAAGATTCTCATACATGATACCATATGCATAACAGCACACTTTGAACCGCCACATATTTGTATGAAAGCCAAAAATGACATGTTCAATATTCGTGATATAAGCTAAATTAAGAAATTGACTAGAAAGTAGCTAAATTATTTTTTTAAGAATATAACATTATATCTGCAAAAAATCAATATTTATATTATTTTATCTTTTACTTACTTTAAGCTCCTATTATAAGCAACCCATGTATACCGTCACCGTGTGGACCGAACAGTCACTGTCGTGAAATTAATGGTTTGGCTGTCTGTACATGTCTATCTGAATATATAGGGAGTCCACCACTGTGTCGGCCCCAATGTGTTGTAAACTCAGATTGTCCTGCAAATAAGGCATGTACCAATCAGAAATGTATAGACCCATGCGAAGGTTCTTGTGGTGTGGAAGCTAAGTGCACTGTCATTAAACATAATCCAATTTGCACCTGTCCACCTAAACATACAGGAGATCCATTTATTAGATGTCTAGCATTCAGTAAGTAAAAAATATTGAATAAAAGTTATACAGTTATTTTGAAAAACATTAAACAACACTTAATTACAAATATGCAGGTCCCTTAGTACAAGATACCACACCGTGCATACCATCGCCATGTGGGCCCAATGCTATTTGTAAAGAAGTGGCTGGTGGACCTTCATGTACCTGTTCGCCTGATTTCTTTGGATCCCCACCTTATTGCAAACCAGAATGCTCCAGTAACAGTGAATGTCCGACTAATAAAGCATGTATAAATCAAAAATGCAATGATCCTTGTATCGATGCTTGTGGACAAAATGCTAATTGTAAAGTTATTAGCCATTCACCTGTGTGTTTCTGTGACGTCGGATATGAAGGAGATCCATTTTCAAGTTGCCTTCTATTGCCTCAACGAATTCCAGAATATAATTCGCCTTGTGAGCCCTCTCCTTGTGGTGCAAATGCTATTTGTAGGGAACAAAACTCTGCTGGATCGTGTTCTTGCCTACCTAATTATATTGGAAATCCGTATGATGGTTGTCGTCCAGAATGTACAGTTAATTCAGATTGCACACCCAACAAGAATTGCATTCGAAATAAATGTCAAGATCCTTGTCCAGGATTATGCGCACCGATGGCAACGTGTGTGACTGTTAAGCATCTTCCCATGTGTACATGCTCACCCGGTTTTACTGGAGATCCGTACAGTAAATGTAACATATTAAAAGGTAAAGTTATCATTCACTTAATAGTTTGTAAATCACAAATGCACAAATAATATGGTATACTGTTAAACATTAAGAGTATTAAGCAGATATAAGAAGAAAACTTTAATTTTCCCTAGTTAGAGTATTATTAAAGTTTACTTAATAAAACACATCGTTTCAGATACGAATTTAGAACAAGTTTCACCATGTGTGCCAAGTCCCTGTGGACCGAACAGTGCCTGTCGTTCAGTTAATAGCCAAAGTGTATGTTCTTGCATGCCTAATTATGTAGGCTCTCCGCCCGGGTGCAGACCAGAGTGTACAGTTAATACTGAATGTCCAACTAACAAAGCTTGTGTTAATTTTAAATGCGTGAACCCATGTCCAAGTCATTGTGGAACAAATTCTGAATGTAAAGTCTTCACGCATAGTCCGATTTGTTTTTGCAAGCTTGGTTACACTGGTGATCCATTTACGAGATGTTATCCATTACGTAAGTAAAGTTTCTTTTCACTCTCACTAATAACTTACGTACTTTTAAGTCTTATATTGAAAAACTTTTTTTATTTGCTAGCGATTCAAGCTTTGGAAGGACCAAAAGATCCATGTGTCCCCAGTCCATGTGGTGAAAATGCCGTTTGTAGAGACCATAACGGCTTTCCCTCATGTTCGTGTTTACCAAGTTTCCAAGGAGCTCCACCTAATTGTCATCCAGAATGTGCCATAAATCAAGATTGTCCACCAAGTTTAGCATGTATCAATATGAAATGTCGCGATCCTTGTCCTGGTAGTTGTGGTCAAAACGCTATTTGCTCGGTGTTCAATCATTTTCCCGCTTGTGTTTGTGCTCAAGGCTACAGCGGTGATCCGTTTACTAGATGTATTTTATTATCAACTGTTGAAGGTAACATTATAATTTATACATAAGTTGGACTATTGATATTAAAACAAACCTATATGTTATTATTTGTAATTATAGATGAAAAAGTACCAGACCCATGCAATCCAACTCCTTGTGGATTCAATGCAGAATGTAATAGTGGAATTTGCACATGTTTAACTGATTATTATGGGGATCCGTACTTTGGGTGCAAACCGGAATGTATAACGAATATGGAATGCTCTTTTGACAAAGTTTGCTCAAGGAATAGATGCGTTAACCCTTGTCCAGAAGCTTGTGCTCCAACAGCAGATTGTAATGTGTATAACCATATTCCAATTTGCACATGCTCTGAAGGAATGACCGGAAATGCTTTCTTGGAATGTAACAAAATGCAAAGTTAGTGTAAATGTTTCATTAACCTTAAAATTCTAATATAATACAGTATAATCTCAATATTTATTTTTTACTTTTTTTAGTTACGGAAACAAAACCGTGTAACCCTAGTCCATGTGGGCCAAATAGTGAATGTCGTACTATTAATAATCAGGCAGTTTGTTCATGTTTGCCATCATTTATCGGCAGTCCACCTTCATGTCGACCGGAATGCAGTTTAAGTGCTGAATGCCCTCTTAATGAAGCTTGTAATAATCATAAATGTATAAATCCATGTATCGGTAGTTGTGGGTACGGTTCAAGATGTGAAGTCATTAACCACAATCCTATTTGTTCTTGTCCAGCTCAATATACTGGAGACCCATTCTCGATCTGTGTACCAATGGGTCAGTCAATTTATTATATTATTAATATTAAATAATGCACATAAAAATGTATAATAAATATGATATTAATAAGTAATAAAAAATTAAAATTTATTAACTATTATTTGCAGTGGCGACTCCAATAGCAACAATAGATCCCTGTACCCCATCTCCATGTGGATCATATTCAGTATGTAAATTCATTGGTGACTCACCCTCCTGTTCATGTCAACCTGGTTTTATAGGATCTCCGCCAAACTGTCACCCTGAGTGTATAAGTAACTCTGAATGTCCTCTTAATGAAGCTTGCATTAATCAAAAGTGCAAAAATCCATGTCCCGGTAGCTGTGGATATAATGCGGATTGTAAAGTAGTCAGCCATGCTTTGATATGTTACTGTCCCTATGGCCAAACAGGTGATCCTCTAACGTTGTGTGGTCCATTAACAGGTTAGTAAATATTAAATGATATTAAACAACATGTTTAAGTAAATTAATATTAAATAATAGTAGTATTAACATTACACAAGATCATTAACACACACAGTATATTTTTATAGATTCTTTAATCGAATATACTTCACCGTGTGATCCTTCACCATGCGGTCTTAATGCGGAATGTAGAGAAAAAAATGGCATTGGATCATGTAAATGCCAAAATAATTTTATTGGGGACCCATATGAAGGATGTCGACCAGAATGTGTTCTTGATACTGACTGCAGTCCTACACTTGCTTGTTTACAAAATAAGTGTAAACATCCTTGTCCTGGTGTATGTGCACCTAATGCAATATGTCAAGTCATTAACCATCTTCCATCATGCTACTGTCCTCCAGGTCTTACAGGAGATGCATATACCTATTGTATACAGAAAGTGGAAGGTGAACTTTTAATTTGTTTTGTGTAAAGTTACCTGTGTTGTTATTTGAAATTATCGTTAAATTAAAATGTATTAAAACTTATTTACATGTTAACTTTTCCAGATGATATAAAAATAACTCCTTGTACGCCATCTCCATGTGGACCAAATAGTCAATGTCTTGAAATAAATTCACAAGCAGTTTGCAGCTGTCGTGATACATTTATGGGCAGTCCACCCAATTGTCGCCCGGAATGTACAATAAATAGTGAATGTGCGATAGATAAAGCATGTGTGAATAGAAAATGTGTGAATCCTTGTAAAGACCAGTGCGGTAAAAATGCTAACTGTAGAGTCATTGCTCACAACCCTATGTGTTCATGTCAAGAACATTACACAGGGGACCCGTTTTCATATTGTATGCCAGGTAATAAATAGCTCACAGAAAGCATTATTTGATTACACCATAACAACATAAATAAATGTAATCATAATAATTAATATAAAAAATATATATTTTATTCTCAGAACCGACGTCACTATTAGTACCGGATGTTAATTCATGCGTGCCATCTCCATGTGGTTCTAACGCTCGTTGTGAAGAAAATAATGGTATTCTTCGCTGTAGTTGCCTTCCGTCATACATTGGTACGCCGCCCAATTGCCGCCCTGAATGTACTGTTAAATCTGAATGTACTGCAAACAAGGCTTGCATAAATAACCATTGCGTTGATCCTTGTCCTGGCGCGTGCGGAAGTAATACCAATTGTATAGTTAACAATCACCTTCCAATTTGTTCTTGTCTACCGAGTTATACAGGCGATCCATTTACAAGTTGCAACTTTATAATAAAAGGTTTGTAAAATAATAATTCTGTGTAAAATATATATTCACAGCTTGTGATATAATTTAATTTTGTTATTATTTATAACGATTAATTTCTTTAACAGATGTCGAAATTATTCAGAAATGCTCTCTATATCCGTGCGGGACTAATACAATCTGTAAAGATGGTACTTGTATTTGTTTGCCCGAATACTATGGAGATCCTTATTTTGGATGTAAACCTGAATGTATCCTTAATTCTGACTGTCAACGTAATAGAGCTTGCATTAAAAATAAATGTGGAGATCCTTGCATAGGTACATGCGGAGCTGAAGCGGTTTGCGAAGTTGTCAACCATATTCCAATGTGCTCATGTCCATCAGGTTCTACTGGTGACCCATTCCACTACTGCTCAAAGCTAACAGGTAATATTATATTTTAATATTTTTACTCATCCATATTGCACTACAAATTTATGTATGTAATAATATATTTGAGTTCATCACTTTTTAGAAACTATTTTACAAGATTTATGCAATCCATCACCATGTGGACCTTATAGTCAATGTAGAGAAGTAAAAGGTCATGCTGTATGTATATGTGTTAATGGCTACATTGGTACTCCACCAAATTGTCGACCGGAATGTACAATAGGCTCTGACTGTCCACTTAATAGGGCGTGTTCCAATCTAAAATGTATTGACCCTTGTCCTGGAGCATGTGGAAAAAACACTAAATGTGTTGTTGTTAATCATAATCCTATATGCACATGCATATCCGGATTCTCTGGGGATCCCTTCTCCGCCTGCTTTGCAGTTGGTAAGCTATTGCTAATTCATCCTCATCATACATTTATATATATGTATATATATATATATATATATATATATATATATATATATGTATATATATATATATATATATATATATATATATATATATATATATGGGCTTTTATGGGAGGCCCAAGGGGGATTTAGACCTGGAAGAGGGTGCATGGATCAGGTCTTTTCTCTCCGCATGATCACGGAAAAGTTTTTGGCTGTAAACCAGTACATTTTCTGTGCTTTTGTGGATTTAGAAAAAGCATTTGGCAGGGTTGTAAGAAAGAAGTTATGGGAGATACTGCCCCGGTATAATGTGAGCGGACCCTTGCTGCAGGCTGTAAAATCTCTTTATCGAGATCACTCAGCCTGTTTACGAGTAGGAGCTGGCATGTCGCCTCAGTTTGATATTCAATCGGGTGTCAAACAGGGCTGCGCCATATCAGCTTGGCTGTTCAATTTGTATTTGGATAGTTGTCTCTAAGGAGTGAAAGATAGTGGCATAGGAGTAACAGTTGGTGATTTAACAGTAAACTGTCTGTTGTACGCAGATGATGCAGTGCTAATTGCATCATCAGAGTGCGAATTACGGGCATTGGTCACCATTCTGAAAGAAAGGTGTGAAAATAATAGTCTAAACCTGAATGCGAGTAAAACCAAGATTCTTGTATTTGAAAGAGATGAAAGAACGGTATGCAGGAATGAAGTGATATATCTGGGGAGTATGTTTAGTAGAGATGGAAGATACGAAATGGATGTGGAAAGGCGTATAGCTGCCGATAACAGGGTTAACGGTGCTCTTACTGCATTGATGCGACGGCAAAACGTCAGCGTACCTGCACGTCTTGCCGTTCACAATGCTGTACTGATACCGACGTTGTTATACGGTGGTGAAAGGTGGGTGTGTCGAAAGAAAAATGAAAGAAAGATGAATGCAGTAGAGATGAGATCTCTTTGTCGGATATGCGGAATCAGCTTAGATGACCGTATATGCATTGAGGAGATACGCAGAATGGTAAGTGTAAGCGTGAATGTCATAGTAAGAATGAAGAAGAACGTGCTCAGGTGGTTTGGGCACGTTGAAAGAATGAGCGATGAAAGAATGGTAAGAAACATTTATGAAGCCAAGGTGAGTGGTACAAGAGATCGGGGGAGACCTCGGTTGACCTTCGAAAACACAGTATATATACTGGAGGAAGGTCACGTATAAAGTATGAGGACCCCCCGAAGGGCATGCATGAAGAGGATAATGACTATGGACGAGGCGAATGAGGTAAGAGAGACGGGTAGTCAGAGAGATCGTAGCGTTTGGCGCTCCGTACTCTCTAACTACCCCGCCAGGGATAAAGCGTGAAGCTAAATAAATAAATAAATATCTATATATATGTACATAGTAATCAATAAATTATCTTAATTACAGGGTCTCCACCACCAATCGCAATAAATCCTTGTCTACCTTCGCCATGTGGCCCTAACTCAATTTGTACAGAAAATACAAATACTGCCGAATGTCAATGCCTACCTGGCTTTATAAGCTCACCACCAAATTGTCGGCCTGAGTGTACAAGTAATACAGAATGCCCTTCAAGTAAAGCTTGTATTAATAAAAAATGTCTCGATCCTTGTGTTGGGTCTTGCGGCGTTAACGCAGAGTGTAGAGTAGTCAGTCATACACCAATGTGTTTATGTCAAAATGGTTATATAGGGGATCCATTCATTTATTGCAACATTAAAATAACACAAATCGCGCATGAAAGACAAACACCCTGTATTCCATCACCTTGTGGAACAAACGCTGAATGTAAAGAACAAAACAATGTCGGTTCGTGCTCATGCATGTCAGGTTTCTCAGGAGATCCTTATGTGATCTGCAAACCCCAGTGCTTAATAAATTCTGATTGTCCATCAAATCAAGCTTGCCGCCTTAATAAGTGCTACGATCCTTGTCCTGGAACGTGTGGCATAAATGCTGAATGTAATGTTGTGAATCATATACCTAGTTGCACTTGCCTAGAACAGTATTATGGTGACCCGTATAAAATATGCTCTTTCAAGTTACAAGGTAAGTTTTAAATACTAACACGCAATATTTGTATGAGATGTCTCACATAATTAATAATTATATTTATTTTTCTAGTTGAAAAAAGTGATCCTTGTGATCCATCTCCATGTGGGCTTAACAGCCAATGCATAAATAAGGATAATTTGGCTATATGCTCTTGTCTAAGTGGCTATCAAGGAGCACCTCCTAATTGTCGATCAGAATGCGTTGCAAATTCTGAATGCGCTCCTGATAAGATATGTGAAAACTTAAATTGCATAAACCCTTGTCCTAGAGGATGTGGAGTTAATGCAAATTGTAAAATGATAAAACACAATATTGTATGCGCATGCAAAGAAGGCTTTACAGGAGATCCATTTTCAATTTGTTACGAAGTTGTTCATAGGGAACCAATTGTAATGGAGCCAACCAACCCCTGTCTACCTTCACCATGTGGACTTAATTCTGAATGTAGAGATATTGGAGGTATACCTTCATGCACGTGCTTATTCGGATTCTTTGGCAGTCCACCTAATTGTAAGCCAGAATGTGTTCTTAATACTGACTGTAATAATAACGAGGCTTGCATAAATATGAAATGTCTTGATCCTTGTCAAGGTTCATGTGGTCTTCATGCAATTTGCAATGTTGTTAACCATATACCAGTTTGTTCATGCCCTGTTGGGTACAACGGAGATCCTTTCGTGATATGCAATATTTATAAACCAGGTAAACTATCAAAATCATCTCGATATGATTTACAAGTTGATATAATAATTAATAAATTCATTTATCATGCTTTTATCTTTTCTTAACCTTTTTTAATTTTAGTTCAATGGCAATTTTAATCATTTTTTTTATTTTACAGAAACTGTAAAAGATATGGATCGTTGTAACCCATCCCCATGTGGCTCAAATGCCATTTGCAAAAATGATGGCGAATGTACGTGTTTGCCGGAATATCACGGTGACCCATACTTTGGTTGTCGACCAGAATGTGTTTTAAGTTCAGATTGCTCTTCTAGTCAAACATGCATCCGTAACAAATGCGTCGATCCATGTATATCTATGTGCGGAATAAATGCTGAATGCCGTGTATATAATCATGTTGCTGTATGCAGTTGTCCCAATAGCATGACTGGAGATGCGTTCGATCGATGCGTCGCCGTTCCAAGTACGGAATTATTTTAAATAAATATAGTCTTATTAACATTGATATTTCAAATATATGACTTCAATTTGTTTAATATTTACAGTTACTGTTATGAAGCCTTGTGAACCGTCTCCATGTGGACCAAATAGTATTTGCAAAGAAATTAATAGTCAAGCTGTATGTTTATGCATACAAGGATTTGTAGGCAATCCGCCGACCTGCAGACCAGAATGTATTCAAAGCGCTGACTGTTCTCTATCGCTAGCTTGCATAAGTAGAAAATGTCAAGACCCATGCCCAGGATCATGCGCTCCGAACGCTGTTTGCATTGTGAAAAATCATAATCCAATTTGCTCCTGTCCACCCAAATACACAGGATCTCCATTTATTTATTGTTTTGGTAAATTCATTCGAACTATTAGCACGCAATTATATTATAACATTATTTATATAATTTGATCGGAATAGAATTTATTATCCAGCCCCCCTACTCAGTAAAGCCTGTTGTCATTTCGCACAACATAGACTCTTCTATACTGTCTCATTTTAATTAGTATAATATTCTTTATTCCTTTTTTAAAAATTAAATAAAATGTCTAACATGAAACTAAAAAAGGATTTTTATGTGTTGAGTTTATAAATAAGATCTATTATGTTTAATTTAAATATATTTGTATCATTTCAGTGGAACAAACTGAAGAACTGACTATCAATCCTTGTTCATCTAACCCCTGTGGACCAAACAGTATTTGTAAACATATAAATGATACTTATATTTGTTCATGTCAACCAACATTTGAAGGCACTCCTCCTAAGTGCAGTCGAGAATGTAGCAGTAATGAAGAATGCCCCTTGGACAAAACTTGCAACAATTACAAGTGCGAAAATCCCTGTCCTGAATCTTGTGGAGTCAACACGATATGCTCAGTAAGATTCCACACTATAATGTGTTCGTGTCAAGAGGGATATACTGGCGATCCGTTTACTTTATGTCATCAAGCTATAGAAATATCACATATAGATATCTGCGAACCCACTCCCTGTGGACCCAATGCTCGTTGTAGGGTATCTTTTAATAGTGCAGCTATTTGTATATGTGAACCAGGATACTATGGTAATCCATATGAAGGGTGTCGACCGGAGTGCGTAATCAACACGGATTGTCCATATAACAAAGCTTGTCTTAGAAATAAGTGTGAAGACCCATGTCCAGGTGTCTGTGGCACTACAGCGATTTGTGAAGTCTTAAATCATTTACCAACGTGTAAATGCTCTCCTGGATATACAGGCAATCCATATTTATATTGTCACATAATTATTTATGAGCCTGGTAAGCATAGTAATTTTACTAACCATATTAAACGAAATTAAGGTATTACTTTTAAATAATTTAATAATATTATTTTTATAGACCCTATGGAGGAAAACTCTTGCATTCCCAATCCATGTGGAAGCAATAGCATTTGTAAAGACACTAAAGGTATAGCGACATGCTCTTGTTTGCCTGGATATATTGGCTTTCCTCCAAATTGCCGCCCAGAATGTACAATTAATTCAGAATGTCAAAGGTCAAAGAGTTGTATAAATCAAAAGTGTGTTGATCCATGTATTGGCGTATGTGGGCTAAATGCGGAGTGCAAAGTTATTAACCATGCACCAGTTTGTTCTTGCCCTCAAAGTCATGAAGGAGATCCATTTATCAAATGTATTTTAAGAGAAAGTAAGAAATCATGATGAACATATCAAATAAATGATAAAATAACTAAAACTTATCCCATTAAATTTTGGTTAACATTAAAAAATATTTTCAGAAAACTCTCCAACCAACGTCAATCCATGTACGCCATCACCATGTGGTCCAAATTCATTATGCCAAGCTAGAAATAAAATACCAACATGCATTTGTATGGAGAGCTTTGTTGGTTTTCCACCAAATTGTCGACCTGAATGCACTATAAACTCTGACTGTCCCATGAATAAGGCTTGCATTAACCGTAAATGTAAGAATCCCTGCGTTGGTTCGTGTGGCCTACAGACAGTATGTCATGTATATCAGCATTCAGCTATTTGCAGTTGTATTGAAGGATATACTGGAAATCCGTTTGATAGTTGCCATGAAGTGCAAGCTATTGGTACGTATTTATTTATTATTTAATTTAAATCTTATTTAATCAAGCTGAATGAAAAATAATGATATTAATAGAACAAAATACCCTTTACTCTGAGGGCATTCAATATCTTGCCTTTTGTCTTACATGACCTTATATAAGTTTTGAAAAAGCTTTGTGTTCCTATTCAATAATAAAAACCAATAATATAATTATAAGAATAATGTAATATAATTATTTCTTTTCAGAACCCAAACCGATTGCCTATGACAATTGTAACCCTAACCCATGTGGTGCAAACACTGATTGTAATAATGGAATTTGTTCTTGTAAAAAGAACTACTTTGGCAATCCTTATCTAAGCTGTCGTCCAGAGTGCACTCACAATTCCGATTGCGCTTTGAATCTTGCTTGCGTGAATAACAAATGTATTAACCCATGTCTTAACCTATGTGGACAAAATGCTACATGTGAAGTTTCAAACCACATTCCTATTTGTAGCTGTCCTTTAAATACAATAGGAAACGCGTTCTTCTTTTGTACCTATAAAGAAAGTAAGAAAGCAAACATTTAATATATAATATATTAATTATATTGTTTCATACTGAAATATATATTATTGTTTTAGTCGAACAACAAAGAAAAAATCCATGTCATCCCTCTCCATGTGGGCCGAACAGTCAATGTCGTACAGTACAAAATCAAGCAGTATGTTCATGCCTCTTAGGATATATAGGAATGCCTCCATCATGCCGATCAGAGTGTTTAGTTGATTCTGATTGTACAAGTACGATGGCTTGCTTTAATCAGAAATGTGTAAACCCTTGTCGTGGATCTTGTGGAATAAACGCTGAATGTAAAATACATAATCATAAACCAATATGCTATTGTCGAAGAGGTCTAACAGGTGACCCTTTTATTCAATGTTTGGCAGTATTTGGTAAGTACTTTAGATAACCGTTACATTGCAATGCAAATATCATTTAAACTAAAATTTATAAAAAAAAATATTGTTGTAGTTGAGACGCCTACTGAACAAAACCCCTGCAATCCTACTCCTTGTGGCTCAAACTCTCTATGCCGGGATGTTGCCGGAAAACCATCATGTACTTGTCTAAACAATTTTATTGGAAATCCTCCAAACTGCCGACCGGAGTGTGTTACGAATAGTGAATGTACATTTGACAAATCTTGTGTTAACAATAAATGTCTAGATACTTGTGTAGCTGCATGTGGGCAAAACGCACTCTGTAGAGTTGTAAGCCATTCACCAATTTGCTCTTGCCAAGAAGGGTATGAAGGGGATGCGTTTGATAAATGCTCGCCAGTAAAAGGTAAAATTCATTATGATATATAATTAGTAAAATATTTAAAAAAGAACAGTATATTAAATACTTTCATACCATTTGTGACATAAATATTATAGTATAAGTAAGTATGTACTTTTTATGATATTTTATTACGCATCAGAAAAACAATTTACTATCGAACTTAATTTATTACTTTAAACATCGATTGCTAAAAATTAAATTTAAAATAAAAATAACATGGAATTATGCGCAAATTTTTATTTCAGTAGCCCAAAAACCTATAGAATACATAAGGCCATGCTTACCAAATCCGTGTGGCCCAAATGCTGTATGTCAGGAAAGAAATGTTGCTGCCAGTTGCGTATGCTTAAGTGGATTCGTTGGAAATCCTTATGAAGGATGCAGACCAGAATGTTTGCTGCATTCAGATTGTCAACAAAGTCTAGCGTGCATCAGCAACAAATGTCAAGACCCATGCCTAGGTTTTTGCGGAACTAACTCTAACTGCCAAACAGTAAATCATGTCCCTAAATGTAGTTGCAAAACAGGCTACACAGGTAATCCATACGACCGCTGCATCTTAAAAGTCCAAGGTAAATATATAGATAGATTATTTTATATTAACCGTGCCAATAGATGAAATTATAATGTTGAGCATTTATTTTAGAAATGTCAAAAGAACCTTGTCGTCCTACACCTTGCGGACCTTATAGCTTATGCAAGAATAATAATCAAGAAGCTATTTGTAATTGTCTACCTGGATATCAAGGAAGCCCGCCGAACTGTCGCCCAGAATGTGTTTCAAGTTCGGAATGTCCACTAGATAAAGCCTGTATTAGACAAAAATGCATAGATCCATGTTTAGGTACTTGTGGAGAAAACACCCAATGTCGTGTCCATCGTCACAGTCCCTATTGTACATGTTTAATAGGATTTGAAGGAGACCCATTCATTCGATGTATTAAAGAAGAAAAATTAAACTTTATACCGTTGCCCTGTGAGCCAAATCCTTGTGGACCATATGCAATATGTCGCGAGTTAGATGGATCAGCATCTTGTAGTTGTAAGACAGGATATATAGGTGTACCTCCGCGTTGTTCACCAGAATGTATAATTAATGAAGATTGTTCAAAAGATAAAGCATGCGTGCGCGAAAAATGTGTAGATCCCTGCATTGGCTCTTGCGGTAGCCATACAGAGTGTCGAGCTGCAAATCATCTTGCAATGTGTTCTTGTTTATCAGGTTACCGTGGAGATCCATTCATAGGATGTTATGAAATCAAAAGAGGTAATATTAATATTTCTATTTATATACATACTGTATTTAAGTCGTCTAAAAACCTTAAAATAAACTATATTGTAACATATTCACAGATGAAATTAGTCTTCCCGGATCATGTCCAACGTCTCCTTGTGGTATTAATGCAGTATGTGACAATAATACTTGCTTATGTATTCTGGAATACCATGGAAATCCATACGTAGAATGTCGACCAGAATGTACTACTGATAACGAATGTGAAAAGCGGCTGGCTTGTATAAATTTCAAATGTATAAATCCATGTAAAAATGCTTGTGGTATTGATGCTGTGTGCAACGTGTATAATCACTTGGCAATTTGTGAATGTCCCACGCCACTCCGAGGAGATCCGTTCGTTGCTTGCCGTCACATTACTGGTTAGTCTTAATAATAATTACATATATACTATTACGATCGAATCTAATTATTTGTTTTTGTAACTTGTACTTTTTTCTTTTAGAACCGACTATATTAGATCCTTGCTCACCAAATCCATGTGGGCCAAATAGTGTCTGCCGAGTATCAGGAACTGTAGCTCATTGTTCATGTCGATCAGCAATGTTTGACGAACCACCGAGTTGCCGGCCAGAATGTCGATTTGATTCTGATTGTTCACAAAATCTCGCCTGTCGAAATAATAAATGCAAAGACCCTTGTCCTGGTGCTTGTGGACTACATGCTCATTGCCATGTTAACGCACACTCCCCAATTTGTAGCTGCCCTAGTCAATACACTGGGGATCCATTTATCCGATGCTTGAAAGGTACATTATTCACCGAAAAACCTGACTATTTTTTTTAAATATCATATTAAAATCTTTGCTTTTACAGTTACAGGCACCGAACACGATGTGAAATCCTGGTGCCAAGAATGTGGACCCAATGCAATTTGTATTAATGCTACATGTCAATGCCTTGCCGGTTATTTTGGTGCTCCTCCTTTCTGTACTGCGGAATGTCTTACATCAAATGACTGTACCAGAAACCTCATGTGTTTGAACAGACGTTGCATTGATCCATGTCCCGGAGCATGTGGATTAAATGCTGTGTGCAAAGCCGCAGCTCATGAACCTTACTGTGAATGCCCCCCATCGAGTACAGGAAATCCTTTCATTGAGTGTGGACCCATTAGGAATATTCGTAAGACAGATTGAACTGGACCATTGCTTTTATTTTTAAATTGAAATGTTTTAAATAATAATTTTATTTATAGGGAATAAACATCAGGACCATCTTATGCTTTCGCACTTAAAGCTTAGGCATGGGTTTTAATTTGCGAAACTTAGAGGGCCCTTGTGTTTCTTTATATCAATCTTCGTAAAAATGAGCAAAGATGCTTACTTACCTTATTAGCTTTATTATATAGCCATGTATAATAATGTATTAATCCTTGCTTGTTGCATTAATATACTCATCTTGATTTTACAGTAAAACCACCAAACGACCCGTGCAATCCATCTCCATGTGGTCCTGGTGCAATTTGCCTTTCGCG
This sequence comes from Dryadula phaetusa, assembly GCA_032432895.1. Classification (NCBI taxonomy): domain Eukaryota; kingdom Metazoa; phylum Arthropoda; class Insecta; order Lepidoptera; family Nymphalidae; genus Dryadula; species Dryadula phaetusa. The sequence goes on from JAOYRS010000027.1 coordinate 2,212,762, forward strand.
AGGAACTAGTGCATCATGTGAATGTGAGGCAAATCTACGTGGTGACCCATACACAGGCTGCAGACCCGAATGTATAGCAGACTCAGACTGTTCACCAAACCGTGCTTGTATAAGGTCTCATTGCCGTGACCCTTGCCAAGGAACTTGTGGAATCGGAGCGGAATGTGAAACTGTAAACCACGTACCACTATGCTCATGCCCGCTAGGTACAAGAGGAAACGCATTCGAAAGATGTGACGTCGTCGTTTCAGGTAACCTAAAATTAAATTTTTACAAATATAATTGTATACTAGTATAACGAATATTAATATTTATTTGTCGGGATCTTAAATAATGTTATTGAATTTTATTTTAAGCTCCGCCTTGTTCGCCATCCCCGTGCGGTCCAGGTGCACTATGTTCGGTTGTTGGCAATAATGCTTTCTGTTCCTGCCCAAGTGGCACTAGTGGAAATGCTGCATCTGGGGGATGTCGCCCAGAGTGCGTTGTAGCTTCCGAATGTCCACGAGACAAAGCTTGTGTGCGCAACAAGTGTATTGACCCTTGTAGCGGCGCCTGCGGAAATGGTGCCATTTGTCAAGTATTCGACCACGCACCTATATGCTCCTGTCCACCCAGTACTACTGGCGATCCATTCTTTGGTTGCAGAATCGAAGGTAGATATTTCTTTAATAATTATATTGTAAAATTCAATTAACTACATTGTTTCAACTTTACTAAGATTAAATTTTTTATACTTTTTAGAAATCTCACCAACAATAACACCTTCATTGAACGATTTATGTGAGCCTAATCCTTGCGGGCCACATGGAACTTGCCGGGGTGGTCTTTGTACCTATCCTGAATGTATTGTCAACGATGATTGTTCAGGAGATCGTGCATGTATCAATAAGAAATGTTCGGACCCATGTATTAACGCTTGTGGTATCAATGCCGTTTGCTCTGTTATTCGACACTCCGCTGTTTGTTCATGCCCTGTTGGCTATACTGGTTATTCTTTCGTACGTTGCGAGCAAATAACTACTATTACACCAGTACCTCCTCTGCCTGAATGTCTTCGCGATGATCAATGCGCAGATAACGCCGCATGTATAGACTCTAAATGCGCCCAAGTATGTAGTCCTACAAACTGTGGAGTCAACGCTCGATGTCTTGCTAAACAGCACAGGGCACGTTGCGCTTGCTTGCCAGGATATGAAGGAGACGCCTACGTCGGATGTTATTCAGGTACTAAAGAACTAAATTTAATAATAACCTTTTTTAATAAGTGTAAAGAAAATATTAATATAAATAGTACTAAAATAGATAGAATATAAAGCTTTTTCTTATTTGCTTTCTTCTTTCTTTCTTATTTGCTAAATCGAATCCTATCATTTCTTATAGTTCAATGCCACAACAACAACGACTGTCCAGATGATGAAGGTTGTGAAGGTGGTTACTGTGTTAAGGTATGCTTGCGCATGCGCTGCGGAATTGAAGCTCACTGTTTTTCGCGAGGACACATTGCCTCCTGTGAATGTAACTCGGGCACTGCAGGTGACCCTTGGAGTATCTGTCACAAGGACGAATGTTCAAAAGATAGTGATTGCCCGAATTGGTTAGCTTGCAGGGCCAGAATATGTCAAGACCCATGTCCTGGAGCCTGCGCTCTAGGAGCTTCTTGTAAAGTTGTAAACCATGTTCCTACCTGTGAGTGTATACGTGGAACACGCGGAAATCCAACAATAGAATGCAAAACAGGTAAGAAACATCATAATCTTAAAATATGTCAAGACATGCCAACCCCTTTTTATTTGTTTGATGTTTAACCACATATTTTATAAATAATATTTTTTAGTCCAAGATCATATAGAGTGCAATGAAGATGCTGAATGTGGTCCAGGACTTGCGTGCCTACAAAGAACTTGCAGCAATCCATGCGATTCAACATCTTGCGGCATAAAAGCTGTTTGCCGCGTTGCAAATACATTACCTTTCAGGACACTGGTTTGCGAGTGCCCTGCGCCGTTGACTGGTGACGCATCTGAACAATGCTATCCAAGTAAGCGTTAGCCAAATAAATCTAAATAAATGTAGTGTTTATCATATTTAAAGATTTCAGGACTGAAACGTAATAGTATGTATGTACTTCAAATTTATATGAAAATCGTTGGATGATAAAGTGACGAACGTATGTATGTACCTACATAAAAATATGTTATAAATTTGTATGATACACATTTTCTGTACATATTCACAATTTTTGTGGCGGCGCTGGCTATCTCCTCTATAGCAACATTTAGTTATATTTACTAATAACGAAATATATAAAAATATATAATGTTTTAGTAATATATTCATTACAACAATGTAATAAAGTCTATCATATATGTTATTTGTTATTTTTAGGGGGACAATGTTCAGAAGACTCAGAATGTAAAGATGAAGAACAATGCTCGCAGGGACTTTGCAGGTCAGTGTGCGAACAAGCATGCGGTGTCGGCGCTGAGTGCCATGCTCGAGCGCACAGCGCTTCCTGCGTCTGCGTGCCGCCTCTGCAGGGCGACCCCAACGTAGCGTGCAAGCCAAGTAAGTGGTTTCAAGCCACACTACGCTGTCGAAATACATACTATATGTATACAATATACATACCTAAAAGTTAATATTACTATATTATTAATGTGTGCATATTTACCTAAAGATATCCTCAAAAACACGTGTATTAATTCTATAAGGAGTCTTATATATAAAGAATTTACAAAATCTGCTGTTTTCAATTTTTTTTACCTCCTCTTTAGAATTATAGTATAAACATATAGCATTTTATAGAATACATATTCGAAATTTATCTTAAAACAGGTGTATCAGGATCAATGTGCCTAATGGACTCTGAGTGTGGCGCGGCAGAAGCATGCGTAGCGCAACGCTGCGTGTCAGCATGCGCGGGTGCTTGCGGCTCTGGCTCGCTGTGCGAGGCGCGCGATCATCGCGCTCGCTGCCGCTGTCCGCCGGGCACCGCCGGGGACCCAGCGCGTTCTTGCTATTCCCGTAAGATTATTTTTTAACATTTGTATATGGTATTACTGTTACTACCGTATTTAATAACTTTTAACGCTAATGATAATTACATTAATTATAACGTAATGAAAATGTTTTAATGTGTCAATTTTGTTTTATTTTTCTACAGCGGAATGTACTTCTAACGATAACTGTCCATTCGATAAGGTCTGCTTGAACGGATACTGTCGTGATCCATGTGCACTTGGAGATAATTGCGGCCGTAATGCAATCTGCAAAGTTATCGCTCATACCCCTACGTGCCGTTGTCCACCAGGAACTCAGGGCGATCCACATCGCGCCTGTATTTCAGGAAACTGCCAATACAATGAAGATTGTGATGACTCGCAGCTATGTAACCGACTAAATCAATTCTGTCAATCCGCTTGTTCAGAAAGCAGTTGTGCTCCAGGGGCTATCTGCACGGCCAGTCTCCATCGGCCAATTTGCTCCTGCCCATCCGGGTATAGCGGCGACGCATACGCTCGTGGCTGCGTATCGATAGATTTGTCGGACGAGTGTGCAACTGATGCAGAATGTGTGAGCCCTCTCGGCTGTGTAAATGGTCGATGTGTGGACTTGTGCATCGGTAATCCCTGCGAAACCGGCCTGCTTTGTAAAACCGTCAACATACTACCACTCCGTGCAGTCGCATGCGTTTGCCCTGACGGCGATCGTGTCGCCCCTGATAGTGGATGCCGAACACTACCGGAAGCTGATTGTTCCTCCGACATAGACTGCACCAGTAGTCAAATGTGTCGTCGTGGTAAATGCGTGGATGCTTGTAAAGCCTTGCCGTGCGGATACAATGCTCTTTGTGAATCTACTGACCATATATCGCGATGTAATTGCCCGCCAGGATACATCGGTAATCCAAGAATAGAATGTAACCCAGGTACTGTATATTTTATTAATATTCTATTGATAGTCAAAATACTTATCTAATTATAAATAAAATAATAACTTTTCTTTTTATTTTCTTTTTTATTATTTTAATTACAAAGATTGTTGTAAGTAATAATTAACAAAGGAAACAAATGTTGATAAACTAAACGTAAATATTTCTTGAACTAAAGTGAAACTGTTATAAATGCCAGATAAGAAAACAAAGTAGTACTAAACTAGTTTTTTATTACTATTGAATGAACTTAAATTTTCGTTGTAACATTCTTTTTTTAACAGAAGCTAGACAGCCTTCAATTGTGGAGTGTTATAAGGATGATGATTGTGGACCAGAACAATCTTGTAATGACCGTACTTGCGGCAATCCTTGTGCTGATGCATGTGGAATTGGTGCTTTATGTCGTGTTATAAATCATAAACCATTTTGTTCTTGCCCTCGTACATATACAGGCAATGCAAAAATACGTTGTGTTCCACGTAAGCGATTTTTATTGTTACAAGTAAACTTCATTTACAAATATCATTTAGTTCCCTATTGTCACATGTCTTAAAATGTTTCTTACAGCATCTCAAGACAAGTCCGTAATTCCTGTTGGTTGCAAAGCAAACTCTGACTGCCCACTATCGCAAGCATGCATCAACAATATATGCGTTAGTCCGTGTTTATGTGGGACCAATGCCGAATGTACAGTCATAAGGCACCATCCAGTTTGTGTCTGTGAAATCAATCATTCAGGAAATCCATACGTTGGATGCGTAAAAGGTAAGGTTTTAAATTTACATTCTGGTTTTATATATAATCAAAGAGGGATTTAATTATTAATTAAATATATAAATTATATTACAGTTGACTGCACATCTGACTCTGAATGTCAAGACATCGATATGTGCTTTAATGGAGTGTGCGTCAGTCCATGTATCTTGGAAGCTCCGTGTGCTATCAATGCTGAGTGTTACGGCGAAAGCCACCGACCTAAGTGCCGTTGTCCAAAAGGAACGATTGGCAATCCTCATGACAAATGTCAAGCAACGGAGTGTGTAACCAATTCAGACTGCAATGACGACAGTGTGTGTGTTAGAGGTGTTTGTTTAAATGCTTGCTCACCCGAAGGTGGAAATCCGTGTGCTTACAACGCCAATTGTTTTGCTCGCAACCATGCTGCATCTTGTAAATGTCCGCCTGCATTACCACAAGGCGATCCATTGTCACATTGTGAAAGAGTTATAGTACTTGATGAACCAGAATGTAGAATGGACGCTGACTGCCCTAGTGGTCACGCTTGTCTCAAAGATGAATGTCGCGACGCTTGTGAAGAACTAAAACCTTGTGCCGCAAGCGCTCGTTGTGCCGTGTCAGACAGCGTTCCTTTCCGAACGATGATTTGTCGGTGTCCAGAGGGTTACATTACTGACGAAAATGGAGCGTGTAAAGCAACTCAACTACCACCTCTAAGCTGCTCATCAGATACGGAATGTAGTGATCAGGAGTCGTGTATTAACAGAATTTGCAGAAACCCATGCAACTGTGGTGAAAATGCTGATTGTTTTATTCGTGATCACAGACCAGTTTGTGCATGTCGCGATGGTTTCGATGGCAACCCATATCATCAATGCCGTATTGTAGGATGTCGGACAAACTCAGAATGCGAATCACATGAAGCCTGTGTTAATGGAAATTGTATAAGTCCTTGCCTCTTGAATAATACTTGTGGACCTAACGCTAAATGCTTCGTCGAAAAATCTCAGTCATTTTGCCGTTGTCGCTCTGGATTTGAAGGAGATGCTTATTTAGGTTGTACAGCTGTTGAATGTAGGTCTAATGGTGACTGCCCGCTTGACAAACAATGTCGTGCGCACCGATGTATTAATCCATGCCATCTTGGTGATATTTGTGGTAATAATGCCGAGTGTTTAGTCCGGAACCATCTTAGTGTTTGTAAATGTAAATCCGGCTACACTGGCAGCCCATATATAGAATGTAGTCCCCAGAAAACAGCAGAATGTTATGTTGATGCTGATTGTCCATATAGATTAGCCTGTTTAGCAGCAAAATGTGTTAACCCCTGTACAGCTTTACAGCCTTGTTCAAAACCCGCGGCGTGTGAAGTGTCACCGACATTACCTGTACGCACTATGATCTGTTCATGTCCACCTGGGTACATCAGTAGCGGAAAAGGAGTTTGTAAACCAGCTATACCAATTGTAGAAAAAGCTTGCGAAATTGATAATGATTGTAATTCTAACCATGCGTGCATATCTTCTGTGTGTAAAAATCCTTGTGATTGTGGGTCAAATACCGATTGTCTTATAAGGGATCATAAACCAATCTGTGCATGTCGACCAGGCTTTTTTGGAGATCCTCGCACCGGGTGTTACGAAATACCATGTCAATCGGATAACCAATGCGCAGATGATGAAATATGCACCAACAAACGATGTATACCCGTTTGCAAAGTAGAACCCAATATCTGTGGACAGTTTGCGGAATGCTACGGATTGGAACATCGTGCATCATGTCGTTGTGAAACAGGCACATTTGGTAATCCAACTCTAGCCTGCACTCCCATCAACTGTCGTGCCAATTCAGAGTGTCCACCACTTAAATCATGTATTAATTCAAAATGTGTAGATCCTTGCACTGCAAACACTTGTGATGTACCAGCGCAATGCCGAGTGCATCTTCACGAATTATATTGTGTTTGTCCCCCAGGATACCAAAGCACTAGCGCTGGATGCAATAAGACGGAGCCAATTTGTAATTTAGATTTAGATTGCCCACCATCCACTGCTTGCTTTTCAAATAAGTGTATTAACCCATGCCTAGAAGTAAAGCCCTGCGGTATAAATGCCGAATGTAAAGTTATCGACACATTACCAGTCAAAACAATGATATGTGAATGTATACCTGGATTCAGAGGAAATGCTTTAGCAGAATGTACATCCTTTAAACGTAAATATATTTACAATCAAAAAAAATATTATTTACTAATAAAAGTTAAAATATGGTTTTATCTATGTATTTTTTTGCAGCACCTATTACGAAATGCATTGAGGGACAAGGCGTTAATGAAAATGGAGAATGTATACCGTGTCTGGATTACGAGGGTAAAGTGATAGATCTAAGAGGACGTTGTGTATGTAACTCGGAACGTGGGTTCACCCCACGTGGAGACACGTGTGTCCCAGCAGGATGTCGCGTTGACAATGAATGTGATGATATGTCACGCTGTGTTAACGCTAAATGTGTGCCAGCATGCGAAGCCGAACCCTGTGGACTTCATGCCACGTGTGAAGGTATTGGGCATCGCTCACGCTGCACCTGTATCACCGGGTACTTTGGCAACCCCAGAGTGCACTGCAACGCTACATCAACTTCCAATATGACCTATAGAACTGACTTCCCGCTCCCAGAGATGCAGGTACTTTTCACTTTTTATACTATATATTTATATAAGCTACGTATATGCATTTATCAATTCTTATTATATTTATTTACATTGCATTTTTTAGGTATACTGTCTTGCAAATGGAGTTAAAGTTAGCTTAAAGATTAAAGACTTCAATGGAGTTCTATACGTAAAAGGTTACAGCAAAGATGAACGATGCCGTCTGGTAGTTCATACTTCAGAAAATCAAGAAAGTCCGGTAGATTTTACCGTACTATTTGGAGACTGCGGGTTGGTTCATGTTAATGTAAGTATTTAAATATCACCCAGGGAGGGTTATATTTATTAAAAGTGATTTATCAATTATAAATATGTAAAAATAAGATCGATTAACCACAAACTTGATTGCAGGGCTTGGCAAGCTTCGTTCTTGTGATGCAAAAACACCCGAAACTAGTGACGTCGAATGCCAAAGCTTTCCATATTAAATGTATATACAAGACTGGAGAGCAAAATGTGACACTTGCTTTCAATGTGTCAATGTTGACCACGGCTGGAACTATCGCCAATACGGGCCCGCCGCCCACCTGCTCTATGCGCATAGTCTCGCGCACTGGTGACCAGGTTAATTCCGCTGAAATCGGTGAAAATCTCGTGCTGCAAGTGGATGTTCAACCATCGAGTAAGCATTCTGTTACATGTGACAATTAAATAATTATTATTATATCGAAATTAAAATATAGTATTACATTTGGTGATGTTAATAAACTAGCTGTTAGCTGGGAACTTAAGTCATATCTCATCTATTTAACTGTTTTAGTATTAATTACCTTATCGGACCGCAACCGTTTACAGCGCCGATGTATAAGTCGGACTGTACTACGTACTTAAAGTAAAAAACTTAACTTAACATAAAATAAATCTTAACTCTACTCAAAGTAAATCGAGAGGAAGATAATATATTTATGTATTTTTCTGCAAAAATTCTATATTATATACTATTTTTGAAGTGTTATTCCACACTTAAGATTAGAAAACATTTTAGAAAAACTTATAAAAATTTGAACGCAGCGGGATTCGAAACGTATAAAATTTTTTCTACAATGTTTTCTAATCCTAAGTGTGAAATAACACTTTAATAATAGTAAATATATAATAATAAATAGCAATCTCTCTTGTTAAACGATTATTTCTTAATAATTTTTAAGCTGTAGAAGTTTGTAAAAATCTCTCTACAGAGATGCTAACAACATAAGTTGTAACAAAACGTATAAGAATTTCGACGCAGCTGGTAGTAGAACGCATGGCTTAGCGGTCAGAACACTTGGACGGTACCCAAGAGGCGCGGGTTCGAATCCCGCTGCGTTCAAATTTTTATACGTTTATTCTAAAAAAATTCTATATTACTAAACTGTAAAACTGTCCTTAGACCTTGCAAAGAAATCCATAAAGAAATCAAAAAGATTAACAGTTGGAAACCATCTATCCATGGTCCATTTATTAGATCTCTTGTTGTCATTAAAATATTTTTTGTAAGTTATTCTTCAATTTAAGTAAAGACGCATAACACCGTAACAGTCGAAATGGATTGAAAATATAGCGTCGCCAAGAAGGCGTTTTGATATTTATTTTAAAATTACTATAACATTTCTTCAACACACTTGAAATATATACCATAAGGCCGGTTTACAATTGGGCAATTAAATCTCCAGAATCAAAGAGAGAAGAGATAATTTAAAAACTGCATTGGTGTAAAATTTGTTTGATATTTACAGATGTTCATAAAAGTTAAATAAATTATTACCAATCTGAAACAAACAGAACTTGACATCAATTTAGAGAATTTAAAATATTAAAAAAAACTCTTACAGGCATCTACGGCGGATTTGCCCGCAGCTGTATCGCAAAGACTAGTGAAGTGGCAACAAACATAGAAAATGAATACACTGTTACTGACGAAGATGGTTGTGCCACAGACGCCGCGATCTTTGGAGAATGGGAAAGAAGTGAAGATGGAAGTGCATTGAGAGCGGCATTCAATGCTTTTAAATTCCCAAGCAGCGACAATATAAGATTCCAATGTAATATACGTGTATGTTTCGGAAAGTGTCAACCGGTAAATATTTATACAAATATAAATAAACAATCGTGTTTTACGGTAGTTCTTCAACATTCTCAATATATAATTGTACTAATTTTTAGGTAAATTGTCGCGGTTTCGATGCTTTCGGAAAACGTCGTAAACGAGAAGTTATCGAAAACGACGGTCCTCTTGCGGGCCAACTTCGCGAGGAGGTAACAGTCGAGTCTAACCAAATACTAACGCTGGAACGACGAGACCCGTCACGTGCGGCACGTCAAAGGGACGGATCCAATACAACGGTGGAAGGCGGTGGCGAGGTGTGCGTTTCAGCAGCAGGGCTGGCAGTGGCACTAGCGTTGACGGCATTACTGGCGTTAGTGGCGGTGGCGGCCGCGGTGGCATGCTGGCTTGTGGCGTGGCGCCGTGCGCGTCCTCCGCCCGCTCCTTTGCCGCATCCACCGGACTTCCCCAACCCTCTATTCCAGCGCTGAGCTCCGCGCAGCTAGTCCACGCCCCGCTCCTCCGCCGGCGCCGGGCGGTGTCGGCTCTTCCTCTCTCCTCGGTTACTATACGCGCCGCCGGAGGACCGCCGGGTGAGGCCGCCGCGTGCGCCGCTCCCTCGCACGCGCTCGCAGCGTCCTAAATAGATTATCATAATTATATTTTTACTTTTGACTAATTATTATTAACGTAGACTTGACGCCTCCTCTGAACTATGTGATAAATAATAAATGTTCGAAATCACCATAATTTTGTAAAATATTAAAATGAAAATAGTATGTAAGCAAATATTAATAAAATAAACATAATATAAAAAATCTTTTTTCTTTATAATCTGCAAAACTTTACACTTACTTTTATATAATATGTTTAGTCTTTGTAATGATTCCTTAAATAAATCATAATCTAATGACACCAGCTTAAAATAACATAATTAATAAGAAAGTTTGAGATATTTTAATTGTAATTTTAATATCTTTCAATTTTTATATAAGCTGCCTTTCATAGCATAAAAATATAAATTCTAATCTCACAATATCATATTATTTTAAGATGGCCGTTAGTAAAATATTTACAATGAAAACTTAATAATAGATATCGCATTTTATATTTCTTTTTTATAAAAGATTTCCTAAACAAAATGTAACTGAATCTAGAAAGAACTTTTATTTTTTCCCTAGAAACTTATATATCAATGTTAGAAAATATATTGGTTACATTTAAGAAAATTATATTTAAACATGCCCTCGATTGCTATTTAAACCTCCAGCCTTCAAGTTGTCAGATAGTACTGTGACTCCTGTCTGTTAATAAAGTGGAGACATGGATTTTCTTTATAATTAATAAGTAGGGCAAATACGGCCAAAATAACGATAATATGACATGGTGGGGTTTATTTTAAAATTGACTAGTTACCACACAATTTTCGGTGTGCGCTGTATTACGTGACGATGGTTATATTGACTATGATATATAGAGATATCGAAGAGTAACGAGTGTTAAGACGTGTTGTGCCTTGTGATTATATTCTTTAAAATAGATAAAATATTAAAGTAACCAGTGAAATCATTATAGCAAATATTCATGTTAGGAAAATATTGTAACATCTAATAATATTTATTACGAATATTATTAGATGTTAAAATAAATTAAATTTCTGACGGTTATTGTGCGAGTGCGAATGTATCGCACTTAACGACATACTTATACGGTGTGTCCAATGCAGAATATTAAACGATACGTGACACACATCAGCCTATACCTCTCCACTGCTGAACATAGGGGTAGCCCCCTAAAGCGTACTACGTTGCTCCGCCCGCTGTTGTCCTTATCCTGTGTCTATCGGCGAATCTATACCCCTGCCTGAAGCCATCCACGTTGCCTTGCTGAATCCACTAATCTTTAATGCATGTGTGCGTTAGATTGCCTTATATTATGTTTTACTACTTTTGTCTGTTTCTCACGCCTAAGTTCTGAAATAGTTGGACCAATTTGTGGAATCTACGTGGAATAAACTAAACTTACCTCATGTTCTTATTCAGTATCGTAAGATCTAACTTGTTTCATTCGTTTAGAGCTTCTCGAATACAGAGAAAGACTTGTTTTCTTTGCTTAGGCATTATCAGACAGACCCGAATACATCTAATAACAATTAGGTTAAGTACTTTTAACCAGTTTTAAGCTTTTACCGCCTCCGTCGCGTTGAGATATTTCCAGGTTATTTTATTATTTTTTTAATTTTTTTTGCCAATAAGTTGGTAATAGGTATACTTTAATAATGTCAAACGTACAAACGTATTTTCGCAGAAATACATAAGTTGTCAAAAAATGTCATAAATATTTCAAAGTTATTGCTTTAGATACTTAGGCAGCGACGTATTAGTAAAGTTCATGCGTTTCTTTCCTTTCTTGTTTCCTTTGAAGTCCCGAGGTTCTTTATGTATTCTAGACTTCAAATATTCTTACGTTATCAGAAAGTGTTCATCAATCTGTATATCTTTTCCTAAGGAGTTATGTTCATATCTCTCAAGGTTAAGCTGGGCTGCTACGGTTCCACATCTTAGGAGACCGCCTAGCATACGTGAAATGAGTGTGCAACCTGGGCGTCATAGGGGATGACCTCTCTCTGCCAGCCGTGGTAAAGGCCATGGCGACCTGCGAGACATCGTATGTCACAGTCTTATCTTTCTGCGAGGCAGTGGTGCTCGAGAAGGAAGTGGCGGAACGGGCGAGAAATCTCTTTCGAACTCGCTATCCACCTCAAACGACAAGGTGGCCAGAGGGTGACATCCATAATGCGATTTCTCACATATAAAAGGGCTCCACATCAATTCGATTTGAACCTAAGATCAACTTTGTCTAAGACACCATGTCAAGACGCTATGTTCCATGTCAAGGTCTCGGAACTTCAAAATAATCTATACCCATTATGTTACCGAGGACTAATAACATACTAACTAACTATTAGTATAAAAAAAGGTTTCATCAAAATCCGTCCAGTGGTTGTTGTGTGAAAGACGGACAACAGTCAGACAACAAACAAGCATTTTAAAAAATATATTTAAATAAATTTTTAGTTTCTGCTACTTTCATAAAACCTTTAAATAATAAATAATAAATCGTAGGGTTCTTTATATAGACCCTATACTTATTATTTTAGATTATATTGAATATACAAAACTGAGCCGTTCTTCACTTTTATTATTTATAGATATAGATACAGATCTTGCGTTAACTTGTTATATATATATATATATATATATATATATATATATATATATATATATATATATATATATATATATATATATATATATATATATATATATATATATATAGATAGTCGTAGTGGTTTTTCGTTCCACTAGTCAGTTGCAATTTTCTGCATTGTGTATAAAGTCGATCAGTGGCCATCTGTACATACTATGGTTATATTTTAATTATCATTATATCAGTGGTCTACCAAGACAAGACCCTATGGTGGTTTAGATTACGCCTCTGAATACATCTCTAAAATAAATGTTTAAATGTAGAACGAAATGCATTAATAGCTCTTTCTGCGAAATGTGAGAGACACTTAAACCTAAATGCAATAAGTCAAATATAGTAACGAATTTGCAGTAGCACATAATTTAAATTACTTTGTGTGTAGTTTTCTATTCGTTAAGATTTTTATAATTACAATTTCTGTGAAGATATATATGTCTTAAAATTACAGAAGTGCACGTTACCGCTTAAGGAAAGAATCAGACAAAGCAAAACTTTAGTAAGACATAGTATTTACACATATTATTAAGAAGTGACTTTACTTACGAAGATATTTGTTTTTGTAGAGAGGTTATAGGGTATTTTAGTAAACATGTTAATACTTTTAAGAAAATACATAATTTTAAAATATAATGATATGCGAAACATATATATATATATATATATATATATATATATATATATATATATATATATATATATATATATATATATATATATGTATAAGTTTATTATTTTATAATATAAATCTATACCTAACTTGTCCATATTATGTAAATAATAACTCATATGTCACTAATTCAGTCAGTCGCAGACGCAACATTTCGTATCACGATCACCTGTGCGCATGCGCGGCCTCCTAGCTCCCCCTCCCCCTTCTTCTCTTCCTGTCCTCAGTCCTCCCCACTCTGCAATAACAGAATCGTACTTTGTTTACCAATTGCCGCGATTAGCGAACCAGTCGGTCGGCTAACTCTACCGACCTCGCGCGTTTTCGGTCGCTTGTATGCAGCCCAGTTGCGCGTTGCCAGCGGCAAACGCGACACCATTCATAACGTTATGACCCTGTGACGTAACATAATGACTAAAGCCAATACCTCGGCGGAAGCCGCCTTGCCGAGCATGGCGATCCACGTGGATCATTACGAAGACCTTAATCAGGAACACTCAATGCTACTTGAATCTAATTCTCCGATGCCGATTGTGACGCCCTCTGGCCAAATTCGCAAAGTCAAAAGTTTTACCGATACACACAAAATCAGAGACGTAAACACCGCATCAGGTGCGGCCTCTGCTCGCAGTTTACGCCCCTATGACCAAGTGACGACATATCCAGAAGGATCAGATAACGGAACCAACCACTATGCACCTTCTGTACGCTCCCTAGCTTCTATAGGGATGGGATGCACGGATGGTCGAAAAATGGTTATCCGACGTGTACCCACATCACCCACGGAACTCTTTCATCTAGTACGTCCTCCTACGTGAGTATCTTTGCGGATGTGACATCCTTTGAGAAACCATTACTCAATTGCTTTAAATTATTAAGTACTATTTCAAAATGAATTTGTTATGTATTCAAAATATACGTAACGTTTATTTTTAACAGAAAATACTATACTATGTTGTAGTGTTTCGAAATGAACATTGTTATTTTAAATTAACCTATAAAACTATCTCATACCAATCGAGTGCTTAGAGACAACGCTACGTAAAAGTAATTATGATTTCTCAATATTATTATGATTATATTAGCTTCTTAACTAAATCTTTTGTTTAAATTAAATGTTCAATATTTTCTCTTAATCGTGTACAGAAAATATTTTTTGAGCAAATAAATAAACATATCATTTTTAACTGTGACAATTTTATAATAGAAGTTGATAAATTTGCTTCTGCATTAAGAATGTAAGCAACGAAAGAAGAACTCTGGACTCACGTTCTAGGATAAAATTCAATTTTTTTAACCTATTAAGTAATAGAGCCAAATTTATGCCTTTATTGTTTATTATCCCTAATGTATCCAACTTTATTATTGTTAATCGTTTACCAATAAAGTTAACTAACAATAATAGTACAAAATCAAAAACAATTAAATCTTAGGAACCAACCAGATCGCGAGATGAATTAAAAGGTTGAATAGAGCTTAGAGAACATCACTATACAATGCCTTTTGCACAAATAAACAGTAATTTACAATTACACATGACAGCCTCTCTATCCCAATTCTTTTACCAAGATCACACTTTTACAGCAGTAAACTGCTGATGCTATTATTTATTATGTTTTGACATCTAACACCATTACGAATAATGTAGACAGCTAATAAAAAATCTATTAAAACATTTATAATGTTTCAAACTTCGTACTTTTAAATAAAATAGCCAATTATATAATTTTCTTGCCTTTATATTAAATTTTACATATTTATTAACGATCATAAGCGTTATAACTTATCTAAAAAAAGAAACGGTTTTAGTCGAAATATGCATCACCATAATAAGATCAAAATCTACGACCATTCTGTTAAATAGAAATAGATAGGCTAAGAACGAAAAGTTTTCGTTACATTCTGCACATCTTTTTTCTAAATATGGATATAATTTAGTTTATTTGAATATGTAAATTATTTTTTTAAGGTCCGTACAGAAATTGCCTATGTAGTAATATATACCTACTTCTCAGTAGCACTATTGAAAATAGTAGTGAATAAAACACAAACCTAAAAAAAATATTTCAATTGCATGACACTACAAAATCAATTAACATGTAGCTATCACAAATAGTGGCAATAAATGAATAAAAAAATATGTTTATATTGGGTTTCCCAATAAGAACAATATGTTTTGAAATTGAAATAAAACATGTAATATATGTTCAAATTTCGTGTTCAATAGCTTTATTTGGTAGAAAATTTTATGCTATTTATGATTTAAACAAAATATAATTCAAATGACCGCTATGACTTTTTTTGCACTGGTGAATACGATCGGTCCAATTTTCGATGACTCGATGCAGCATTTCGGCTGCTATAGCCGCTATAGTCGCTCGAATGTTGCGTTCAAGGTCTTGAATCGCAGCTGGTTTATTGGCAAATACTTCAGGTTTAACATACCCCCACAAAAATAGTCCAAGGGTGTTAAATCGCATGATCTTGGTGGCCAATTGTGAGGACCGTTGCGAGAAATAACCGACTCACCAAACTTATCACGCAATAAATCCATTGTGACGGTCGCAGTGTGGCATGTTGCACCATCTTGTTGAAAATAAATGTCATCCGCATCGATTTCATACACTTCAGGAAAAAAAAAATATCGTTCGTGTCACGATAACGGTCGCCATTGACAGTAACAGTACGGCCTTCGTCGTTTTTAAAAAAGTACGGGCCAATGATTCCACCGTACCATAATCCGCACCAAACAGTCAATTTTTCAGGATGTTATGGTATTTCATGAACTACTCTTGGATTTGACTCACTCCAGTAACGACAATTCTGTTTGTTCACATAACCATTGAGTCAAAAGTGAGCCTCATCTGAAAAGATAATTTTCCTATGAAACTCCATGTCCGTTTCCATCATTTCAAGCGCCCAATCAGCAAATTCACGGCGTAATCGATGATCTGCTGGCTTGAGTTCTTGTGCCAACACAATCTTGTATGGACGTAGGCCAATATCCATACGTAAAATTCGCCAGGTTGTCATTCTGGATAAGCCCAATTCTTGTGCACGTCGTGGAACGGAAATATTTTGATTTTCTTCGACACTGGCTGATACGGCGGCAATATTTTCTTCACTACGGCCTGTCCGCTGTCGTGTTGATGGTCTACTATCGTGCAAAGAATATTCACTTTCCATTTTTTGGATTATGCGACGTATAGCGAGCTCAAACAGTGCACCATGACGACCATATTTAGCACGAAATGCTCTTTTAGTAGACACAATACTTCTCGAATTTTGATAGAAAACTTGGACAATTTGCAAACGTTGAGGTTACGTGAACTTGTTCATGATTAAATGGCAAACATTACTGAACACAAAACAATAAAAATGTCAAATGTTAAACAACCAAGATGGCGGCTGAGGGCTATCAAAATCCTATTATTCCTATTGGGAAACACTGTATTCAACACTTTCATGTGGATCTCAAAATACACGGAATCGAGTCCCACCACCGGGGTGAACGAACACAATGAAGAAATGAACCGGAAATAGGGGAAAGACTGAATTATCGAGTAGGTTTCTTAGCCTACCTGACATAAATTATATACTAATATGTTTTGTAATGGAGAACATTGATGAAATTTATCATGATCCGCCCAAAGAGGAATTATATAAAACTTCTCTAGCCAACGTATATAAAATGTATGTAGTAATTCCTCTTTGGTCACATACTAGTAACACGCACAAAATCAAACGAATCCAACATTTTAAGAAGGCTCAATTAAATAATGAATAATGGAAGAAAGGATATTATACATTGAATAAAAGGTTTTAATGAATTAATTATGATGACTTTTATATAACCGTTTGTATGATTTTTATCATTTTTTTAAATGAAAACTAATAAATGAATAATCAAAGAAAATTTACAAAAACAGCAATTAAGATTAACATAGCATATAAATTTACAGTTAACACTGTATATCTTGAATAACCGTATTTCAACAATTTATAACCAGAATACTTTTTGATAAGTTTTTTTAGATAAGAATAGTAATATCTTTTTGATAATTTACCGTTGGGTTGCAGAAATACTTTGTCGTACTATACTTTCAGTGTCAAGATCATAAAAATGAGAAAGGTATTTGCAAGATTATCCGAAAATCTTGGTGAATTGTTTTTTTTTTTGAATTTTAGTAGCTTGACCTTCGTTACTGGTCATGATAACGATGCACTGCCACTATCTGCTCACGCGTATCTCGCTCATACCACGAAAACGATTGATCGTGCGCTCTGTCTTATCAGAGAATTTTTGATAATGATTTTAAAACGTTTACATACTTACATGTTGACAGCAGAGGATTACATTTCTTTTGTTTAAATTAGGTTCTAATGTTTATTTACCCGTGACAAGATAGCAAAAATCATAACATTTTTAAGTCATTTATACATTTAATGTTTCTCAACTTGTGTTTTGGCTCATATAGATAATAATATGTAAGACAGTCAATAGAATTGCAGATTCAATGCAATCAGTGATGGATATTGAACAGTATCTGGAGCAACAAGTTGCAACAAGTTGCTGTCTTCGCAATAATGGCCTAAGAGCCAGCAAGGGCCAGACCTTTGGACAGCTGAAAAATAGTATAGGGAGAATTTTAAATAGTACCTCAAGTATAGTCTAAACACATAACGTCACATCAAAAAGTCCAGAATACTTATAATTTCATCCCCCTGCAAGACACCGGTATAGCTTTAATAAATTATAATTACATCATAGTTTAAAATTGATTTTTAAAAATGATACTGGGTGGACTTACGAATATAGGTTACCATAGTAACTAGTCAATTTTTATTTTTTTTTACCTTAACATTAAGTGTATTATATTGTATATTGTATCTCAGTCATTTAAATTGTATTGTATATTATATAGCTCTGTAAATACGTTTGAAGATATATTAATATATTTTAGATATTACGTGAAAAGGTTAATGACCTTTTTTTAATAACATTTCCTGTTATAATATGAAAATATAGATGCTATACTTTTTTGGTTCTCTTTTTACGCTCTACAAAACTTTAAGCTATATCGGACTTTGAGGTACTATTTCATATTTCTTTACTATTGATTAGCTCTCCAAGTAACCATAGTCCAAACTCCATACTATGTTCTCGTTTTTACCTATGATAAATATTCATACACAAACACTGAGCTTTTGTAAAATAACAAACGTCTGGCCATTGCTGGCTCATAGGCTATACAAAAAGAGCCACTTGTAGCAACGTTCCAGATGCTGTTCAAATTGCGATCCAAATGTAAGATCCTAATACAGCTTGAAAATACGCATTAAGGTCCACAGTTCGAGTCGCTTCACCTTGCTAAATTTTGAAAACATACTAATAAGAAACTGATGTTTTTTTAATAACTACTATACCTCCAGCATTACGTGTTTTCGTATTCTTTCACGAAGTCAATTAATCGCTTGTCGCTTATATTTCTCTTTGCTCTTGCTACAGACTTATTCACGAATGATATCTAATACTTTTTCAAGGCGACGGAAGTATTAATCTCTAATCACTATTTAAAAATCGGTACACTTATTTTGCGTTACGTTGCTAATAATAATTTGAGCCAATTGAAGTGCATTAAATTAGAAATTTGTTTTACTATGCATGCATTAACTTTGAACTTTATTTTTTTTTCCTTTATATTATTCTTGACATAATTTAACGTAAACTAACATTTATCCATGAAGGAAGGTATTGAAGAGAGTTCAGACCAAAGATAAATCATCTAAACCAAACTTGCGTGTCTATGGTTTTCGATATTGTTAATATAAATTTAGCAGGAATTGAGCATTAAATAATATATTGCAATATATAAATTCGCCAAATTAATGTATAAGTATCTAATAAATGTATAGTGGTCAAAGAAATCATTTAGATTGCCTTCTGCACTGCACGAACGAAATGTTACATTAAAATAATACCTTCGTATATAAAAATATATTTTTTAGTTCTAGTACCTAGATATTATCTAATCTATGTACTTCAATCACAACTGAGCGAAAATAAGAAAGCATTCTAGTTTCCTAGTTCTTATTATAAGGAAATTCATGAAAGCATGTTTTAAAATGACAAATGATATAAAAGCATTTTATAATTATATGCTCATGAGTGTATTGTACATTTTACAACATAGTATAATAGAATAATAAAAATAATTGTTTATATAGCTTTAATTTGTGTGCAGACTAACTATTACGTATATAAGATATTTTAATTGTTATCTTAAATCTCTTTAACAATTAGGCTTGTAAAAAATTACACGCTTACGTAGGAACTGTAATCCTTTAAGCATTGCGACCTCACTTTAACCGGTATAGGATGTTCATGTTAATCCAAACAAGTTCTTTATCAATGATATTCATGTTTACTTACATGTCTAGCATAAGATGAGATCTTGATCGATGTTAGTACAATGAGTTTAAGTTAGTACTTTAATTAATTATAATTTATGGTAATTATAACCAAAGTCATAAGTAATTACATTATTATTTCTATGTATCTCAATACCAAAACTCGGGTTCAGAAGAACTTGGTCCCTTGGAAGGCTTGCGTGGGTCACAAGTCCAACACGTATAAGCCCCTTAGAGATAATAATGCATTTTAATCTGACGCGCTCACCGGAATCCATCTTTGAGTAACCGTAGGTAATTTCTTAGAAATGGTCACCGGGTAATGTGAGGAAACTATGGAAACTTAGGAAAACTAAAATAGAGCAGTGGAAAGAAGTTTAGATTACGTGAGTATTGGGCTATTGAATGGGACTATCGGACGTTCACCGTTTCAACAGTCTCAAATTGAATAGTTGACGGATGGTGACTCGCCTCTCACTAGATGAGAACCTGCAAAGCGACATAATGTCTCGGGCGCAACACCGGTGTAGTCAGCTAAGGGTGTAGAAGAGTGTACACCGACTTTACTATCACGAGTGTACTCGTGAACACGAGTGTACTCGTGAACACAAGTGTACTCGTGAACAGGTTTCGGCGTTATTACGCAAGTTGAGCACTTCCACTCTTTCAAGCACATAGTGTGCGCTCAACTCTACCGGCCACTGAGGTTAGATGCAGTGAATAAATACCACTTCCCCTCTGGAGGTCTCAGATCACTCTCCAACAACTCACCACAAGCTGCTCTACGAGCTTATTACTATTATTATTATTGGTTATTGAGGCTCTCATGACGCATTGTACCAGGTTCTGATTATAAAAGCAATCAGCTGTGGGTTTTATTGCCCACTCAGGAAAATACTTATATATTTTCATATTAAATTATTCTCATTTCTCCACTTTCCTAAAATGGAGCGTGATACCATTCACAATCTCAATACACAATATATCGTTTTATGTCGGAAACTGTAGAACAAAATCTCTTAATAATAGTTTCACTCAGAATATCCTCTTACGCGGGAATAAGCGTAAAGCTGAAAAAAAATATAAAAAGTTATATTTGGGTTCATTTGGCTTTAAAGTAAACAAACTGACTGACTCATTAAGCTGAATTATTCAACTATCCAAAAAAATATTTCATCATTTTCATTTTAACCCATGTTTCGCATATTTATTTCCTTATGCACACAGTAAAAGAATGATTTACTGTTTATTATTAAAATATTTTACAAAACAAACATTTTAAATTATACTGATGACATGTGTGCTCAAAATAATCTACCTAAAAATTTGTAATAACTTAAAGAGATGTAAATATTATATTTACAAATATTAATATCGTGTTTCAACTGATTAGAAAAGAAGAACTTCTATACCTCTTGCTACAGATTTATTCACGAATGATTTCTAATACTTTTTCTAGGCGACGTAAGTATTAATCGCTAATCACTATTTAAAAATAGGTACACTTATTTTGCGTTACGTTGCTAATAATAATTTGAGCCAATTGAAGTGCATTAAATTAGAAATTTGTTTTACTATGCATGCATTAACTTTGAACTTTAATTTTTTTCCTTTATATTATTCTTGACATAATTTAACGTAAACTAACATTTAAAAGACTAGGAATAACTGATAATATAATGGCATTATTTAAAGTCCTATACATAAATCATCACAGACAATTACATATTATAGATCTGTTATTTTCGGTAATACTATGCGAAATCGTTCTACTGAACTAAATAGTTTTACTAAATTTATAAATAGTCTATTTTAACACTAAACAATTTTGACACAATATTGCACAAGAAATGTTATGTTGATTTGTACTTTTTGGCAGGCCACCAGACGAAGATACGGCATCACAAGAAAGTGAATATGGTGAGGAAGAAGAAGACGCTGAGACTGTGCATTTAAAACCTAGAAGACCGTTTTGGGCGAATAAAATACAATTTGTCCTAGCCTGTGTTGGTTACTCTGTAGGCCTAGGAAATGTTTGGCGTTTCCCGTATCTTTGCTACAAAAGTGGTGGAGGTAAGATTTAATTTAATTTAGTTATCAAAGTTCCAATATAATTATAGATTTAATAATTTGATTAAATAAAGCCTTAATACTATAAAGTATTTGGATTTGGAGCTATAAAGTTTTTAGTATCATTAAGAAGATTGGCGATGATAATCCATGGTAATACAATTGTATAATTTCACAACTTTATCTAACTAAATAATAAATATATTATCTCACTGTTAAAGTGTGATTCAATTAAAAATAATAGAAGAGAGTTCTATTATATTATTTTGAATTGAATCACGTTTTAACAGTAAGTGGAATAAGATAATATATATATATATATATATATATATATATATATATATATATATATATATTTGTCAATAAAAAAATTATATATTCTGTTGGTTAGCTATTATCATAACTAAATATTTATTTATATTTCTAATGAATATAGTATCATCATTAAAGACATTAATTTCTGCTCAAATTTTAGTAGGCTTATAAGAGTAGATAAATATCTATCTTATTTCCGTAATTCCAATAATTATGTGGAATAAGATTATATATATATATATATATATATATATATATATATATATATATATATATATATATATATATATATATATATATATATATATATAAGCCTACTAAAATTTGAGCAGAAATTAATGTCTTTAATGATGATACTATATTCATTAGAAATATAAATAAATATTTAGTTATGATAATAGCTAACCAACAAAATATATAATTTTTTTATTGACAATAATTCGTAATGTAACGTTACTGACTAGACACACCCATCTATCCGGGCTCTTGCATCGTGACCATTTTATTTCCGATAATAAAATCTTATTTGCACATGCTCTTACGTATACAAATATCATGATGAAAAATAATTTATCACGAAGCACTAAGCATACCTCGACACCGCTAACTAAATTATCTTGTATAGACGACAAAGATGTCGTGACTGCTACCTACACCCACAACGTACATCTATTCGTGTAGTAAATATACTGTTTAAAATAGTGCATTGGTAGGCATGATGGGTTTATATGGGTAGATTTAAATCTTACCGGAAATGGATGCAATTTTCTAGCTGTATGTACGTACATATGTTGTTATGGACACATTTCAATATATTATATTGTGTTTAATTGTATAAATATAGATACCTACCGTTTATAATAAACTAAAAACTAGTTGATGTCATTACCTTTAAAATGGAGAGTACAAAAATGACAGAGTACGAATTCAGGAACTGATTAGTTAAAGCAATGGATACGGATATTTAGAAAACGACAGCTTTGAAATATTTAATTTTTTGACATTGTTACATTCGCTTGTTATGATCGTTAGAAATTAAAAATGTCATGAACGTCTTAAAATACTTAACAATATTAGAAACTTAATCAGAAACGAAGTGTAAATCATAACTGATGTCTTCTGTAAATTGATACGTCACGCCCGCCATGCGCACGACCCCTTAAGATATCAAATGATATATTGTTATGATTTATTCGATAAGTAACTATTTGGTATTTGCTTATACCTACCATATGCTGTACAATATTATAATAATGTCTTTCTTATTTTAAGTTCTAAGTCTATTTCAAACAACTTTTTGGAAAGGCGTGTTCTCTGACTGTAATCACAGTCGATTGTATCTTTTTGATTTTTTTTGAATCCTTTGAATTTTTTTGGGAATGTTTTTACTGAAAAACTAGCGGCCCGCTCACGGCTTCGCCCGCGCGAAGTCACAACTATAGATAGCTATATCGTTCTTTCATCTGCCCTCATTTTCGCTCACGGACATTGCCACAAGTAATAATTTTATCGATTTATAAAACTAAGAATAAGCCTAAGAAATAACCCCCCAACCAACCTATAATTTTGAATTAAAATCTCTAGGACTTACAACTTAAACATATAATAAAAAAGTGAATTCTGTGCATAAAATATTTAAGAAGTAATTTAATTACTTATATTAATATCAATGGTCAATAAAACACACGGTAGAATTTTTATCTGTCTGTGAGTCCGTTTGTGCCAAAAAACATTGTAAAGGTATTCGTGTATGTATGTGTGCACTTTTTTAGCTTCACTTTTTATTCCGTATAGCAGAGTACGCAGATAGAACCTAGTGTTCCTAACACAAGGTTCTATCAGTACTCCGCTTTCCACCTCAGTTTAAACCATTGCGTGTTGGCAGGTGGGACCTAACACTGTGGTTTGTCTTACCGGTGTGAAAAAAATGGAGATAATTTAAATATCACCTCACCCCCGAGTGGGAATCGAAATAACATTTGAAATGAGTATTTTATAATAGGTGAATGGTCTTTTATAAGGACGGATTTATCACGATCTCCTGTATGTATATATTTGATAAATTAAAACTGTATTCATTATTAGAAAATAATATTAAATTGAAAAAAAATAGCATTTTTTCATTAAAATATAAATTTATTTAATTTAAATTCTTTCTAAATAAAATGAGAAAATATTTAAATAAGTTTTAAAATATTTAAATTTTAGATAAATTACATTAAATATAGATTTACATAACAAATTCGATATTTGATCCAATATTCTAAGCGCAATGTTAGTAAACTCCAATAAGGGTGATGTAATATACGATTTATTTATTATTGGCCTTAGTACACTAGTTATATCTACGGAGTAAGCTGCAAAACTAAGTTTATTTTTTAATGTGTACATTTTTCCGGGATAAAAAGTAAACAGACAGACGGATGGACGGACTGACAGACAGACAGATACACATATACTTATCAAAACTTAGTTATAATTAAGTTCAGGTATATGTAATGTAATAAAATAAAATTTGTTCTCACCATTCCGTGGACCTAATAGGACAGCTCCTCAATCAAAAGATGTTATTTATTTAAATGTTTGTTAGTTAGTTAATTGAAGTCTTCTACATTCAAGACTCATGAAAATAAAGAGTTTATTTATTTTATTTAAAGTAAATAATGAAAATAATTCTTAGTATAAAAAGAAATTTTCCAAGAAAAATTGTGTTACGGTTTTAAAAGCGTAGCTTGCTTTGTACATTTTTTTAAGTATTACTGTATTTTGTAATCAAATAAGTAAAAAGTCAACAATTAAAATTAATTAGCATGAGGCGCCAACGTCTTTTAGAATTTTAATATTATTTATAAATTTTTCACAAATAGTTACATATTAAATTAATACACTCAATCAAATATTTTTAATCATATTCAGGCTAGATAAGATCAATAATAATTTCTATTAAGTATATAAAAATACCCTAATAGAATATATGATGTTATAGGTAATAATTTCAAAATTAAAAATATAAAATTATACTTAAGTTATAATATATTAGAAAGACGTAATGAGTTTGAAAAAATGACTGTAATGTAACTCTTGTCACAAGTATTTACCTAATGTTGGATTTTTATGCAAGCTGTCAAAGTTATAATTGTTGCTAGCTTGTAATACAGCTAGGAATTCGCTCTAACAATGTTACTAAGTAGATTCGGTTGTCTTGTCCTGCTTAGAACGTGACTGGTTCATTAATATTTCTATACTAAATGAAAAAGTGACTTTAAAGTTGGTATTATATATGTATATTATGCAGTATACCTGACTTATGGCTTTACTGTAACTCAAAACATATTTCCATCTCTACGAGAAGCTCTCGGTTTTCCGCAAATATATTAACATACTTGGTTTTTTAATTTCTTAAAGTTTAATTAACTTAATTAATACATAATCACTATCAAATCTTCTTTCTGTCCCTCATTGTTACATTGGAGTTAGCTCTCGTCCATAAATTCCAGGCATTCAAAAAAGCGCTAATTTTTATGGTTTCCTAAAAAAACTGTAAGTGACTGTGACATTTTTGTGTTTATTTTAAAATATTCTTATTTAAATTTAATTTTTATTGCAAGAGTTAAAGACTTCTTCTATAGCGTAGGTCGCATTGGAATTTTGGACATTTGAATCGAAGCAACGATTTTCATGGATATCTTTCAATATTTTAATCCTTTTTAAGAGACACATTAAAGATGATCTTCTTATAGTAATTATTATAAACCACAAACTTTAACCTACGTTGAATAAGATTACCTCTTATCTTAATAATAATTCAATAATAATTCATTTAATATTTGTACTAACTTCTAGATTAATAATATCCTCCCCGACCAATACAACAGTAGGTTCTGACTCAAGGGCAAGAAATTTGAGGAAGTGTCTAGACGTGGCCGGTGACTCATACATTGACGTGTGTTCTTCTACCCAAATAAAACTTGTGTGGAATTCAAAGTCATCCGGGCACTCGGGGCCCCCTCCTAAATATTTTAAACGTTTTATATTTTACATCTTATAATGTCACCCCTTTAATTATAGAATGTTTGAGCGGTTTTGCAAATCAAGTTTGTCCTGTATTGGGCAAGATAAAATAATTTACAGCACTTTCGACCCCTGTCCAGTCTTGGCGCAGTTTAAAAAATGTGTGATTTAAGTGCAAAAGGTTCCAAAGAAAACAATAAATTATAAATATATTTGTTGATTTGACCTATAAACAATTATATTAAATTAATAAAAATATGATAAACAATTATGTTTTGACTTATCAATTCTTATAAACACGTAGATGACAAATCACTTACTCATTAGATAAATACGTACACGCATAAGCAAGGGCGTTAACAAAAAGGGACAGATAGAGCCAGTTGTAAAACAATTCACGAAAAGTGTAATAGGAACCTTTCATTACAAAGATTAAGCGCGTTACAAAAACCATCTGAATTAATCGTAGAAGCAAATAACTGCGATAATTAAGGCAATTCTTCTATGTCAATTTATTGATGTGAAGGTTAAAACAATTGATAAAACGATGTACGGATCAGAATAACATCAAAATCTTCACTAACTTAGGATACGAAATATTTCATTTCTAATGACAACTTATGAAAACTAAAAAAGTATGAGTACATGTTTCGAAAACTTTACACTTACCTTTATAATATTATAAAATGCGAAAAAAATATGAAATTATTCTAATTAATCCAATAATAGCACTAAATAGGCGCCACTTTTACTTTCTTCCTACCCCAGTAGAGACAATGCGTGATAAATGTATATGATACATAGTATTTTTTGATAAAAAGATCATAAAATATATACTTAAAAATAGAAGTACTTTGTGTATTACAAATTATTATATCTTATTAAAATCCTATCATTTGTTTCAGGAGCATTTTTAGTACCTTATTTTATAATACTCCTAGTATGTGGTGTCCCAATGCTTTTCATGGAACTAGCAATTGGTCAGTACACCGCTCACGGCCCTATCGGAGCACTCTCACAAATATGCCCTTTGTTTAAAGGTAAACTACTTGTTCTGAAAGAAAATTATACTTTATTTATACATTGGACTTTAAAATTGAATAAATAAAATACCTTTACATATAAAATACCTATCTGAAACATTTAACAACAACGTTACCGTTATTTTATATGCATTTATGTAAACAATTATAATTAGTATGAAATAATACGAATGGAAAAAACATTTATATAGTTTTTTCAATATATTTTCGTGTGAAGTGTATTTTTTTGTACTTATTATGTTTAATGTAATTTCATACTTAATCATTCTAGGTGCTGGTCTAGCAAGCGTGGTGATCTCTTTTTTGATGTCTACATATTATGCAGTAATTATTGCATGGGCAATATATTATTTCTTTACATCATTTAAATCAGAAGTCCCATGGGCAAGTTGTTCAAATCGATGGAATACTCAACAATGTTGGATGCCAAATCACACAATACCTAATAAAGCAAATGATTCACAGACCCCAACTGAACAATTTTTTGAGTAAGTTATTCTTTTACTGGTATATCTAAAACAAATTCAGAAATTCAAAACGTTAAAAATACATAGACGTTACGATATATTTGTTATTTTCATTATATTTTGTAAATGCATAACTATATCAATAATATTACATATATATATATATATATACTTTCAGGAAAAAGGTCCTTAATATGAGTGATGGTATTGAATATCCTGGTGGCATGCGGTGGGAGTTGGCGGCTTGTTTAGTATGCGCTTGGGTCCTGGTTTACTTTGCCCTATGGAAAAGCATTAAATCCTCGGCTAAAGTCCGCTACATCACTACTACCTTACCATTTCTCTTGATTATAGTATTTCTGGGTCGATCACTAACATTAGATGGTGCTGATAAAGGCTTGAGGTTCTTTTTTAAACCTGATTGGGAACTATTAAAACAGTCAAGACCATGGGTGAATGCTGCATCACAAATCTTCAATTCTATAGGCATTGCGTTTGGTTCAATGATAATGTTTGCATCATATAATCGTTTCGACAACAATTTCTTACACGATACATTGGCTGTATCTTTAGTGAATGCAGTTACTAGTCTCATCGTGGGGATTTTTACATTTGCTACGATCGGGAACATTGCTTTTGAACAGAACACTCCTGTAAATGTTGTTATTGCTGATAGTAAGTAGTACATACACTAATTAACATTTTATTATCCATAATACTTGTGATACTAATGAAAAAAATATTATCCATAATAGAATGGTATTATATATTATCTAGCTTTATTAAACTAATATTACATAAAAAATATATTAACAGCTTAACCTTTATTGTCTTATAGGTCCAGGATTACTATTTGTGGTATATCCTCAAGCGATTGCAAAAATGCCAGCATCACAACTGTGGGCAGTGTTATTCTTTTTTATGTTCCTATGTCTCGGCTTAAACAGTCAGGTGAGAATTTCAGTAAATAGTTTTAGGTAATAGATGTAGATAAAGAATATAACTTTAAAAGCAAAAGCAGGTATTATATATTTTAATTAAAATTTCAGTTTGCAATTGTGGAAGTAGTTGTAACTTCCATCCAAGACGGGTTTCCAAACATGATACGCAAGCGGCTGGTGTATCATGAGCTCTTAGTGTTGCTTGTCTGTGCTGTTTCTCTAGTCTTTGGGCTCCCGCATATTATACACAGTGGTATTTACATATTCCAACTTATGGACTTCTATGCAGCGTCACTCAGCATAACATATCTGGCATTCTTCGAAATAGTTGCTATAGCATGGTTTTATGGAGTAGACAGATTGTCACGGAACATCAAACAAATGACTGGTAAATGATATATTTTATACATAATAAGAAGTAGTTTCCCTTACAAAAATATACAATGAATGACTAAAAATAATAAAAAAATAAAATATCTCATATAAAGGGTCCTCCTTAAATGCTCCTTCAAAAGATAGATTTTATAAAATCAGTTATAGTAAATTAAGAGATCCTTTTATTTATCATACTTATTTGACTTCTCAGCCTTTTGGGATATTTCGATAAAATAGCTGATGGCTAGTACAAGTACATAGTATTGAATAGATTATTTAATCAATTCAGTATCTACATATAAGTACGTAGATACGTAAAGGCAACTGTACGTATAAGTGTAAAATGTCATTTATTTTGATTACATATCTTTTACGCAATTTGCAGTCACTGATTCTGAATAAAAAACCTATTGTTTAGCATTTCCGTTTAAATCAGTTTCAGTTCACACTTTGGTAGTGTGTAATAATTATAAATTTTGTGGAAAAATAATCAAGTAGCTATAAAATATACCCGCTCATATTACAAGTATTAGAAAAACTATTTTAAAGTTAATAAAGAAATCAATACAATTTATTTATTGTTTATAGGTCAATGCCCATCATTATACTTCCGATTTTGTTGGTTAATTGCTGCTCCCGCCTTATTAATAGCGTTGTGGGTAGCTAGTTTAGTAGACTACACGCCACCAAGCTACAGACATTATCAATATCCAACGTGGGCCCAAGTGCTAGGATGGATTATCGCTTCACTCTCATTACTTTGCATACCAGTATATGCTATAGTAATTATTATAAGATCACCCGGAAATAGCATTAGAGAAGTAAGTTCAATTTAAAATACGTTTTTCACTTGCAAATACCTATAACATTTGCTTAAAAATGGTAATAAAGGTCATTACTTAATAGAATATGTATCTAATGTATTGGTTATCATATATAAAAAAATATATAGACAAATAAGAAGTAACATTTTAATACAGATATATAATTAAGTAAATCATATTACTTATATATAGTCATTGTAAGAGTTAACGAACTATAGATAAGAAGTTTCGATAAATCAAGTCTTTTAAATAATCAATAATATAGTAAGCGCTATAAGTCACAATTATCTAAGTTTCGGTATGTATGTTTAAAAACAAATAATAAAAAATATACTTAAACTTAAAAAAATTAATATTCTATGAAAAAATATCTATGTATTGTAATTTAATTTTTAATATATTTACAAAATTATCTTTTCTAAAATATCACATGTCGATATTCAGCCATGCTTATGTATTTTATTTTACAGAAATTGCGCAATTCCATAAGACCAACGTCCCTATGTGATTGTGGTGTTACTGGTTGCGACATATGCTACTCCGACTCAGAAGCAGCTGAAGATAAAACAACTATTAACTAGTTGCCCTTTACATTTCGTTTCGTTCATTAAATATATTTAATTGATAGTCTAGAAAAGGACTTTAGTAGAATACCATACCAAATAATTAACCAGTACAATGGTAGAATTGCGCAAATGGATAGAGCTGAGTGACGCAGTCATGCCAAATAAATCTAGAAATAAAGATTTTTGCGCTGCACCTAAAAATTGTTCCAAATCGAGCTGTAGCTCATTTTGTCAAAGAAAAATCCATTTCTTAACCGACTAATCATACCAATCTAACGTTTCATTCACTCAGCTCAATAATATATTTAGTTGTGAAGAAGCAATATAATATGGATTCCTTCAATAGACCTATACATACATGTGTATAGTTTTGTACTAGTGACACAGTTTATAACACTAAATTTGAAGGATAATAAAATAGATACTTCATTAGAACTGTTACAGATCTGTTGATTGCGTTAAACAATTAAACATCTTAAAATTCAAAATAAAAGTTTATTTTTGTTAGACGTAACAGTATTGAAAATAATATTGGAAAGATTTAAACGAAAAAAATTAGGTAGACATACATTTAGTTTAGTTTATTTAAAAAAAATACAAAACATTCCAATGATTAAGGGCATGAATCAGCTAAGCTGGTTCTCCTCATGATAATGCTGTTGTGAATTTATTTAATAAAATCAATAAATATTTTGTGATATTAACATGGTTCTTTAACCACTTAGATTATTTATGTTGACTCTTTAAAGTTATTTAAAGAAAAAAATAGTATGCTATAGTGAAGTACTTCTATTTCTCTTCAAATAAAAGTTCAATAACTACTGATTATCGATATTCACTTTAAACTCATCACATAACCAAAATTTATTGTGATAACAAACATTCCATGTAAGATTAGTAAATTGGTTAATTATTTATTACTACAAGTGCTTCCAATTCTTATATATAAAAAGATATAAAATACTAATAACATAGTTCATTCAATATAGTAAGTGAATATTTTTTTGTTTTGGCATAATATTTTTATATGTAAATAAGTAAAACTGTAAATAAATCGTAATAATAAATAAGAATTTAATGAATAAAGCATGGAACAAATTAAACAATGTTTTACTTTAATTTCAACATGTTAATCTACAATACAAAATTCTAAGTAAGAAAATATTCAAATTTTTCTTTTTTCTACAATATACAATATAAAATTCTGTAAGAAAATATTCAAATTTTTCTTTTTTTTGGGCTTATGTGCTGATGGCCATCATCTTCTTCACTATTAACATCTTCATCAATATAGTCGTCTATAAAAATATAATATCTTGTTAATATATAAAATTGATGATAATATAAAAAAATGTAGATATATATATATATATATATATATATGTGTGTGTGTGTGTGTGAGTGTGTGTGTGAGTGTGTGTGTGTGTGTGTGTGTGTGTGTGTGTGTGTGTGTGTGTGTGTGTGTGTGTGTGTGTGTGTGTGTGTGTGTGTGTGTGTGTGTGTGTGTGTGTGTGTGTGAGTGTGTGTGTGTGTGTGTGTGTGTGTGTAAATATATATATATATATATATATATATATATATATATATATCCACACACACATATATATTACTCATTAAATCATTCGACAATGAAACAAACTTACCAAAATGTCCATCAACTTCAATTACTTTAGTTAATGTTTCATTAACTGTTTGTCGAAAATCTTCTAATGAATTCACTAATTTAGACGGCTCCAAGTCTATCTTATTTTCAAAAGTATTTATGACTTTATCATTCTCGTATAACGTTACTCTAACTATATTGTTCATAGTCATGATGAAATTGAAAGGACTAGTTTCTTCTTAAAATCAAAATTTGTTTGTATAAATTTAACCTATATTTTTATATCAATAATTTATATTGATATTACATCATGTTACATATGCCTCTTTAATCGCAATAATCATAAAAAGTAATCTATAGAGTAAGTATTCTGATACTTCCGTTCTTTCTTTGTGGTTTGCTACGGATATTAAATATACTTTTGTTTGTCCACCAATGACGTAGTTGTGAAACATATATTTAACCAATGTCTCGTAAATATAACTAATGTACTCCGTGGTCAATAATGAATTTGTTATAAAACGTCAGAGATAAGTGTTTAGAGCCGCCATCTCTCGTTACATTTCTGAAGTTTTAGGACCTAAAAAGTTCTATAGAATATTCTGAATGTATGGAGTGACATGACCATGAACAACAATACAAACCAAACATACTGGATCACAGAGTTTATTAGGATGTACTGGATGTTGTCAAGATCAGATATTAAAATAATTAATAGTATTTGCAACAATATAATCTAAAGTATTTTATAGTTTCTTTAGAAATGGATTTATATGATTAATATATTTTTCAGCTTATGCATCATGACATTCTTTATATGTAAGCAAATTGATAAATTTTAAGAATTTTAAATATATTTATTTTAAATACTTAAATCACAAAACAAAATTTTTATGATAGTAACATTGGATCAGATGATTTCTGATTATATATTTTGGCAGCTATGTTACAATTTATGTCATTCGAGAAAAATAATCAAACTGTTGTATGGAACTAAATCTTCATCAAAATAATCGATATGTAGTTGATTTTAAAATAATATGCGTGAATTCGGTAAATTTGGTCCATTAATTGGTGCAATAGATGAAGGCACATCAAATGTAAAATTTTTGGTGGGTTTTAGTTCTATAAATATTGTGTTTTTAATAAAATAAAATTATTTTCTCAAATAAGCGTCCTTATGACTTAAACATTTTATTTTATAGGTTTTTGCTGCTAATACATCAGAAGTACTAACATATCATCAAGTAGCATTAAGACGATTTAGTCCTCAAGAAGGATGGGTTGAACAAGACGCTTTAGAAATTTTAAGCGCCGTACTGGAATGTATTGAAGTATTAACATTTTTTACCGAGACAAGTTTATAAGTTTTTAGTCTCTATTATACATTTTACATTTTTCAAACATTTTTAATGATTTATATTGATTATATTTTTTATTAGGTCACAATAGACAATTTAAAAAAACTTGACATTAACCCTGAAGATGTTGTGGGTATTGGAATTACAAACCAAAGAGAAACAACTATTGTGTGGAACTCTGCAACTGGTGAACCACTTTATAGTGCCATAGGTAATATATTGAGGAATAATAGATGTGTTATTGTAATATAATAATTTTAATATATCATAAATTATTAGAAGTACTTATATAATGCACTAAATGAATTTTACTGTATTAAACATTTCTTTTTATTTTTATATGAATTTTATATTTTCAGTATGGTTAGATGTGAGAACTTCTAGAATAGTTGATGATCTACTTAAAACTAAAGGAGCACAATGTCTCAATGCTGTCACTCAAACAAGTGGTCTTCCGTTATCTACATACTTCTCTTCAGTTAAATTAAGGTGGCTGCTTCAGAATGTGCCTGTTATACAGCAAGCTGTGGATGAAGGTGAATGTATGGCTGGAACTGTGGATTCATGGTTAATATGGGTTAGTTTATTTAATTCTATTCTAACTTGATTAGACTATTTCCAGCATTTGCAATGTATGTTATTTTTCATATTTTCATAATACCTTGCATAACTTCTTAAAGTTTTAAAATTCTTTGTGTTTTTGGTGCTATGAAGTTAAATTTATAATTTTATAGGAATTTAATATATTTAAAATAATGAAATGATAGATATATAATTATAAACCCAAAATTTCACCAACCACATTTCAATTTATCAACTTCTTATCATTTAAAGAAGTAAGAATCAATAGATTTTAAATTTGCTAAGTAAGAGTTAAATCTCAAAATAAGAAATTGCTATTCAATTATTGTAAAAGTACACAATGTTACTCATCTCATGAACTCATGATCAAAATTTATAAATTAACTTTTAATTATGTAATCATTCTATATATCCTATGTAACTTACATTCTCATATCCTTAATATCCCTTGTATCCTAAGTTACTTTTAAATCTTTATTATTATGCCAACAGTTTATTATTATATAAAATTTGCAGAGTTTAATATTTTTCTAATATTTATAATGTTATTGTTCCTACAGAATCTTACAGGAGGCAGCCGTGGTGGAGTCCATGCTACTGATGTAACAAATGCGTCACGCACACAACTTATGTCATTAAAAACATTGCAATGGGATAAAGGACTTTTACGATTTTTTGATATTCCAATAGAAATTTTGCCAAAGATAAAAAGTTCCGCTGAAATCTATGGTTATATTTCAACTGGATCTCTTCTGGGCACACCAGTGGCAGGGGTATGAGTAACTTAATTTGTTTTTTTGTTTATAATAATACACACAACTCAATGTTTAGTGAATACTTATTAATATATATTTCATGAAAAATATACATGGTATATGCTGTAGTTTGCCAATCATTATTTAACTATAATATTTTTATACCCCCACGTTTACTTCATCAATATATACCAAAATAAACAGTATTAAAACAACTTGTATTTTAAATCTTAAAATAAATTCAAGCTAATAATGAAATATTTGAGATTGATTTGCTCCAGCTACCAGTTGGTTGTTTTTAAATTAAATTATAATAAGCTTAATTTACACATGCATATTTTTTCTAAAATGCATAATCTTCAGTCCCTTCAGTTCCTTGACATCTTAAAAACATAAATTACAATTCAACTACTGTGTAATATATATGTGTGTATGTGTGTATAATGTGTGTGTATGTGTGTATAATGTGTGTGTGTGTGTAATTTAACATTTATAGGTCTCATGTCGCCGTGGGAATAATTATATTTAATTTATTGTAATTTCCTCGCTCTGATTAGACAAAGCCCGGCTTTAAGTTTCGCCACTCAACACGCAGTGTCTCCAATTCGGCAGAAAGCAAAGTCCAAAGTATCTTGACACTAGATACTTCCTGACTATTTATTAATTAATTGTGCTTTAACTACAACGTGTATATATATTATTTAAAAATTACTGTTTCTATTACAGTGCTTAGGTGATCAACAAGCAGCTCTTGTTGGGCAAAATTGTATGAGTTTCAGTCAAGTAAAATGCACATATGGAACTGGGTGTTTTTTGTTATACAATACAGGTATTATTGTCTTGAATGTATTTTTAAAGGCAAAATGAATTATGGACCTCCTCAATATTGACTCAAATTCCTTCTATTTTATAATTCTTTGTTACATTAGCAACAAAGTGCTGCTTCTGGTAACATAAATCTTATTACAATTTTTTTTTAATACAATAATAATTAGGCTTTCTAATTCTAAAGGATAAAATTTCCATAATATCTATATTAAGTTATTATGGTAAATAATTATTAGTATTATATATTTTTTTTTAATTTTTAGGTGAATCTATAGTGCATTCACAAAATGGATTATTGACAACAGTGGCATATAAACTTGGACCAAATGCTCCCCCAATATACGCATTGGAAGGATCAGTTGCTATAGCAGGTCACATATTTATTTAATTTCTCTTTTGTATATTAATACAATGATGATGAAATTCTGCAAAAATACACTTGGCACAAATTGTTTCTATTTTTTTAAATAAACTTATAAAGCTATAATATTTTTAGTAATGCGTAATACATGGTACGATATATTATGAAATTCTCAAACGAAATCTTACCTTAAATTTTGTTATACCGACAGTATTGCCCAATTGAGTGTTTTAGTTTAGACAATATATAAATTACTTAAGAACTTTGCTGTTATTGTAAGCTTCTAATAAATATAATTCTATATTTATAATAGTATATAATTACAGGTGACACTTTACAATGGTTGCAGGACAACCTTGAGATTATAGACGATGTGTCTGATACAGAATTTCTAGCATCCCAAGTGTCAGAGGATGAAGAAGGAAGCATCTGTTTCGTACCAGCATTCAATGGACTATATTCACCGCATTGGAGAAAAGATGCCAGAGGGTAATATATATTTTACATATATTTTATAACATAGTAAAAAGTATAACAAGTGTATAGCCGTTCCAACATTTACAAAAATATAAATGTGAAAATGACAGTCAAGTTCAGTATTAAAAATAAGCAGTGAGACATAAAATTACCTGTAATTAACTCTTCAAATTGTAATCGAGTGTTTGGCTAATTCTTTTATCTTATTTTTTAATAAGTAAATTATTAAGTATCGGTTCTTGTGAAGAATTGGGTAGTCAATAGCTTGCTACAACGCAAGTTGAACTTGACTGAACACGCGGCCGCGTCTATATAGTGTCACTAGCCACTGTGCAAATTGAAGTTGATTAAACACAACCATGTCAAGACACAATCAGTATGTTACAATTTACAGTGTGATGTGCGGTATAAGCGGCGCGACGCGGCGGACGCACGTGGCGCGCGCGGCCCTGGCGGCGGTGGCGCAGCAGGTGCGCGCTGTGGGCGCCGCCATGGCCGCCGACTGCGCGCCGCTACGCCGCCTGCTGGCCGACGGCGGCATGGCACAGAACACACATCTTATGCAGATGCAGGCGGACCTACTTGGTGTACCTGTGGTAATAACAGTGAATAACCTATTGTGAATAACTTAAGCTAATAAGATTTGTGTATCATCAAGCAAAAGAAGTTTTCAATAAAATAAATCAGATTTTATATAATGTTAAAATATATGGTTAACAAATATTACAATTTTACTCAGATTAGGCCACTAATGATGGAGAGTACAGCGTTGGGCGCGGCAATAGTGGCGGGGCGGGCGTTGCGCGTGTGGCCCGCCACCACTCCCAGCCCGCCTGCTGATACATTTCTGCCCACTATTTCTAGTGAAGGTATTATTAAGCATTTGTTTTGATACCTCATACGTCGACATATTTTTTAAACTTATCTAGCCAATTACACTGGTCAACAATATGATTGTTTTTTGCCGCTGATCGTAAGTGGTATTTTTTCATATCTTGTTTTGCAACTACTTTAGATATATATGTAAAAAAAATTAAACACCGATTTTTTTCAAAAAAATACATTTATTAAAAAGTAACAAAATATATTTCGTTAGTAAAGGATTGTTTTAATATAATTTATTCTGAGGATGTTTTTGTTCTCTTTGCTTGCCTCTTGTAACTAGATTCACGCTTTTATGCCGTATAGTAGGGTAGACAGAAAGTACCTGGTATCAAGACACTCCGTACTTCACTACACCCTAACTATAGTTAGTCTATACGTCTACGTCTTATAAGACGGATGATCTAGTTTTAGTGCCTAACAAAAGTCTGCAAGCATTCTCGGCGACCATTTTCTTTGGTATCTTCTTTCCATCGCCATGATGTCTTGATGGAATCTTTCCTCTTAAGTTTTCGGGGATAAAGTCTAGATCGGAACGAAGGAAATGGATACTCAAAGACATATTACATCCTAAATCTTTACACTCTTGTAGAAGCTGAGAAACTGTCTCCTTATAATTTATAGACTTTATGTTCCCAAAAAATTCTTTGTCACTTCAACAAAAAAAGCCATGGATTCTTTTCCATTGTGTTTAATTTTGACATAAAATTAGTATCTTTCCTAAAATTCCTTCTTTTAATTTAGCTTGACTCAGTCTACAAAGTTTTAAAATTTAAAATAAAGAGGCAGTGAAATTATATTATTTGGCTCTACTAATTGGCTTTCAGAATATTTATTCTTTTAGTATTAATATTAATATTCCTTTTAATATTAATAATTAATAATAATTTTAATATTAATATATTAATATTAATTTTAATTTTAATATTCCTGGATAAAAGAATATTTATGCTTTTGTCCAGGAACGAAATTAGTCCTCATTGGTCAATCTTTTTTTATGTAGTGTTGGCTTCTAGCTCTAATACCCCACTTAAACAATAATCAACAATGTTTCGTGTCTGCACATATTTTCCAAAATGCAACTTATTCAGTATAATTTGCATTTTGTTGAGTTGATTTTTTCATTACTATATATTTCTTTTATGTGAATACCATGTGCTCAAGGTACAGATCATTGCCACTATGTAGTAAGACTGCTTTTTAGAAGAATCCATAAATAGTCTTGATTGACCTGGTGTATAGCTGTCGAAACCTAATTTATGCATAAGCACATCACTGCAATATGAAAGAACATTTTTTTGTTTAAAAGTCTAGAAATTCAGCATCACGTTTTCGATACACTAAAACTTGTGTGCTCGGAAGAAGTAAATTCCACTGTTGAAGTCTAAAACCTAAAAGTTCGGCTTGAGCTTTTGATAAATTTAAGTATCTAACTAAATCATTTAGTTCACTGTGACTTATCAAATGTGGTTCGTTTTTACTTACCACAATTTTTTTATAGGACAGGCAAGGCAAACGAACGTGCGGGTCACGTGATGGTAAGCGCTTACCGCCGCCCACGACTCCGTGTAATACCAGAGGAGCTACAGGAGCGTTTCCGGCCTTTAAGGTGGAAATAAGCGCGCTTTTTGAAGGTGTTTATCTCGTAATGACCTGGAAACACTGCCGCAGGTAGGCCGTTCCACAGTTGTGGGGCGCGTGGAAGGAAATTCCTACAAAACCGCACAGTAGTAAAACGCCACGTATTCATTTGATAGGGATGGTGTTTTAATCTGTTACAATGCCGATTCGGCGAATCAGGAACTATGCCGAGTGAATAAGAGTGCCGAAATAAACGCGTTAGCACTAGTGACAACTCAGGACTAAGGGAGAAATGCTATCCGGCCCACTCGACTTGTGGATGTCCAGGGAAAATAGAGCTCGCCGAACAGCTTTTTGGCTGAACTTAATGTTGGGCATTGAGCTTTGGCACCGCGGAATGGTTGGCGGCGTGGTTTCTCTGTCGCCCAAAGTCGAAATCGAGACGAAGAGAGCGCCCAGGATCGGCTTTCTCTTTCGCCGTGTGGACTGGGGTGTCATTCTCGGTTGCGCAACGGCGGAAGCAAAGACTGGCTGAAATTACCAAGTGCCTTCGAGAGCGCCCAGAACTGACGTGTTCCGGACGGGTATCTCAAGTTTCTCACCGATTTTAGCGATATGCTCGGACTTGGCATTAGCAATTTGCTTCTTAAAGTACCTTGAGGCACGGTTTTACTATCTGTTTAAGGCTTTTACCTTTGGATCCTTAGTGACTAGTGCCTCAGCCCTTATTTTGGAATGCTTCACGCTTGCCAATGGCTGCTTGTTTGCAAGACGTACCAAACCAGGGCCGTGTCTTGCCACCGATTGGCACCACAGAGCTAGGAACGTAAAGTTCCATACCCTGTAGAATTACGTCGGCAACAGCAGCAGCACAGTCACTCGGATCATCAAAAGAAAAGCAAACCGGCCCCCAGCGATAAGCTAAATAAAAGGTACTCATCCCATCCCAATCCGCTAACTTGTAATACCAAACGCGACGGATTGCTGGTGTTCTGCAACTACCACGCTTAATAGGCACTACACTCCGAATCAGGCAGTGTTCAGAAGATCCCAAAATCTTGTGACTGAGTAAAGGTCAGTGTTGAAGATTCCGATCCAATATCGCTTATGTTTTCTTCGGCATATTTTTATTTTAGTGGAGGTCGTGGAGGTGGATAGTTTTCTATTCTACTGTATACAATTTTTTCTCCAGTTTTGTAAGAATATGCTTTAATACGCTTTTTTTGTTCTCTCTAAAATGTAGGTTCAGAAAAAGGCATTGCGAGGTGGGTACCTTTAAACCATCCTCTTAAATAAGGAACACATCTTAAACAAAAATGACTAGGTGCCCAACTTCTTTTAATAACTTCATGAATATTGAAACCAAAATACAAATGATAAATGTTATTAAGTGACGATGTAAGTCGTTCTCGGTTAGAACTTGAAGAAATTCTCCACAAATAAAACAAAAGTGTTCCGAAGAATTTATGCACCTTCGATTCATATTGTATAGTACTTACTTCTTCTTTTAACTCAAACTTATGAAAATATAGTCACAATATGCAATAAACAGTTGAAACGACACTAGAAATCGAACGTCGTCAAGTGTTGGATAGCGATACTACGCGATAATAAACTAGTAATAACATATACTAAATGTGTACAAATGTAAGGGTATATCGTGTTCTTAAAAATATCAGTTTTGTACATTGACAGTTAAAATAAATTGACATTCCTTAAGGTGTATTAAAATAAAGATGTGATATAATTTATTTGCGTTTGTTCAATTAACATTTTTCTATTATCGTTTTTTCGTTTATTTTCACGCGGAACCCAACTTTATAATTTGTCTTTAGGCTTACTTCAGATCCTTGAAATTCGACAAGCAATTTATCCGTGTCAGTACTTCATTGGGTAACATGAAAATAATGTGTAATTGCTCTTATTAGGACTTTAACCAACATAAACTTTCTCTTATTATTACCCAGACTCTGAAATGCAATGAGCAATTCTGACCTGTTTGCCTGTATTGCAATTCGCCTCACTGACCCTGTACGAAGTTTTCTTAGCTTTCACAATTCCTTTAATACATTGGTTTAAATACAGTATAAGCTTCATTCTACTTGAAACAATAAACAGAAAAAAAAACAGTTTTCGTTCCTTCACATGTAAAACCATCGTAACAGAAAATTTTGTTTGCGACTGCCTTTTGTACAAGCGAATGACGTGGAAGTTATTGACGATCCTATAGCGTACGCCATTCACGTAACGCGCTCCTTGACGTTTCATCTAAAGTCGTCCCTTTCGTATGACTATCGCCAACGGTCTTTTTACTTGACGCTAACTTACAGTTGAGTTTTGCTTAATATTATTTTACTATTAAAATTAATAGACATTACAAAATTTCCTTTTTTTTACATTTCTCCATCAAATAAAAATATATTTAATACAGTCAATTTCTTTAGATTTTTACTTCGATCAACTATCCACTAGATAACAGATCACATATAAACTCGGCTCAAAAAAGTGACACCAATTAGTCATAATAAAACATAAACAGAAATCAAACTCAGACTAACATAACATAATTTTAATCACATCCAACCTTATTTCAGTCTATTAAATTTTAGTTTTAACTAGCGCGTATTGAATATAAAACATTGTAGTATTGTTGTACCCAGTGGACATTAAAAGCTCAACCGTCTTTTAATGATAGCAAGGCTTATTCCACAATAAAAATAATTATTTATAAAAAAAAATAAACGCATTGTCTCCAGCATTGTATATGCAGCCCATGTCGCACGTCTTTTAATTTGTGAAACCATAACTAAAAATATATCATATAGAACATATTGTAGAATTTTTGCTTGGCTTGTGACTTCTTGCGACAATAGATATCCATACTCCACAACGAAGTCAGTAGGAAACATATAAAACAAAAAAAAAATATTAAAAATAGTTATTTACAAATAAAATGAAAAAAATTATTAAAAAATAACTATTTATTGCAGTCCAGACTAACCAATATTCGACAATTTGTTGGTAATTTGTGTAGCCAAACGACGACATATTTATATTTCATTGTTTAATAATTTGATTTAAAAAGTTTTTAATTACTATTAAACTGAATCCTACATGTACTTACATAAAGATTGAGACTATATATTCGTATTAATCGAGACATTATGTGTTGAGTTTGTCACTAAACACATAATGTCTCGATTTCGGGCAGGAAGGCAGGAAGCAGGAAGTTGATCTCAGTTAATCTTAGATTTTATGAGTTAATTATATAGAACTCATTTTAATTTATAATTTCAGTAAATATAATATTTTGACAATCAATAATGTATGTTATGGATATATCATTAGGCCGTACAAATTGCAAATTTAGTAATAATTTTATTTAGCTTTACTTTAGCTGTTGGACCCTTTCATATTACATTATCATTTCATAGTATAAAACGAAGTCACGTCCTTTATCGGTGCGCTTAGATCTATCAAAAACTATATAACGGATTTGGTCACCATTTTCATTAATACACATTGTGACATGTGAGGAAAATTAAATTTAGAAGAGAAAAAATAATTTAAAAAAGTGTCTAATACAAGAGAGAATGAGGGACGAGAATTGAGAGGCGGGTGCAAAAATGAAATAAATATACACGGCAGCGTAGCGGCTACTATATATTAAAATAGTAAAAAAGTCAATTCTGTACATTAAATATTTAGCAAAAATTTAAATTGGATATAAAAAAATGATAAATGTTTGTGGTTTGAGTTAAAACATCAAAGAAAGAAAAAACTGTAATATAATCTTTTCCTCAGGTGTAATGGAATACACTACCAATTACGTTTTCAACCCAGCACTCTGTGCTCAGTTCCACTGCACCACGATGGCGTATGACGTGTGGCGATGATGTTATATGTGGACGATAAAAATCACATGTGGGCCAAGTTGTCATATGTGGATGAGTAAAATCACATATGGACCATGGTGGCATGTGTGGAAAGGTGAAATCGCATGTGGATTGATGGATGATGTTATATGTGGACCATAATGTCATGTGTGAATAAGTAAAATCATATGTGGACCATGGTGGCACTTGTGGACGGGTCAAATCACATGTGTACCATGACGTTAAATGTGGACGAGTAAATTCATATGTGGACCATGATGTCATGTGTGGACGAGTGAAATCACATATGGACCATGGTAGTATGTGTGGAACGGTCAAATCACATGTGGACCATCATGTTATATGTGGACGAGTAAAATCACATGTGGACCATGGTGTCGTGCGTATGAGTAAATTCATATGTGGTGGTCCACATGTGGTGGTCCGATGTCATGTGTGCATGAGTAAAATCACGTGTGGACTGTGGTGTCATGTGTGGATGAGTAAATTTATATGTGGACCATGATGTCATGTGTGGATGAGTTAAATCACATGTGGTCCATGGTGTCATGTGTGGATGAGTTAAATCACATGTTGTCCGTGGTGTCATGTGTGGATGAGGACCATGGTGTCATTTGTGGATGAATAAAATCACTTGTGGAACATAGTGCCATGTGTGGATGAGTAAAATCATATTGTTACTGTAAATTAATAGGATTTTTTTCGAAATATTTACCTAAAGTAAAAAAATATCTCTTAAAATATTCTTAAAATATTGATATTCACATCACCAACAATAATGCAATTTATATTAATTACATTGATTAAATCAAGAAGTCCTATAGCGACTATAAAGTCAATAGCATTAGTTGAATTAGATATATAAATACAAATTATTATTACGTTTAAATCTATTAAATCTATAGCAGAAATTTCAGTACCGTTCTATCGAAAGTTTACAAATATCCGTATTTTCCTTTGCACTAATACAATTCTTTACATAAATACAAGACCCACCGTGCAACTCTTTCTACAATAGCTTGATATTAACACAAATTTATCAATTTTTATACAATTTAATTGCTTGTCCGTTACCGACGTTCCGTTAATACTAATACGTCACTACACAGGTTTTTTCTCAATAACACCTCAAGCATTTTTGTTTTATTATTTAACGGTTGAATATTTTGCTGACATATTGCTAAGCGAGATGCGCTAATATCACTTGACCTTTTCATCTTGCTTTGTATCGTTGTAGCCATTGGTGCCGTCTACCGCTTCGATACTATTCACTTAATTATGTGCGCGGAGGCCAATTATCGGGACACATAAAATATTCAAATTTGCGTAATAGTTATGCTTAAGTTTCATTTTTCTGACAATATAGCCATCATCAGAGCATTTTCTTTCCGGACTTGCATTTTCTCGGACTTAAGTGCACCTTTTGTCGTTCTGTCATCTGATTTGAAGAAATAAGCATGAATTTTTTGACTCGCTCCAGTTTGTAAATCGCAATACAAAGCTCCACTCCCTTTATAACTTATCGCCTATTTTTTCTTGAACGGCTTTGTACTTTTCTCCACTTATCATTATTTAAATTATTATTATTATTATTATTTAAATTAGAATGGGAATCATCAAGTTGCGAACCGTTATCTCGTTTTAAGGTCGTTACAGTTGTCGTTGAATAATCTCAGGAAAGCGCTTTAAAGCGACAACTCACTCTCATCGTACTCTTTTTTTCTCTATTTCGTATGAAGTTACAGTTACAGATATATAGTTTAGTTGTACAGCTTTGTATAAGTATTTCCTATATTGCAGAGAGAGAAATACGCCGTGTACGATGGGAAGCAGCTCTAGAGAGGTGCTTGGGTTGGGCCAATGAAGATAATGAAAAACATCAGTTAGAAACAGGTAAATAAAAATTTATTTACTAGCAATTTTATGAAACACACATGAACTATTATATAAATGCATAATCTTGTTACAGTTGAAGTGGATTATACAACTGCAGTATTGCCATCCGGCTTATTCTTCCTAGGAACGGCGCTACTTGTAATATTGGCAGACAAATTTAAAGTTATGTAGAGCATAGCAAGTCACAAATTAGTTATTAAAATACCTCCTGTGTTAGTCAGATAAAATACAGTATTAACATGTTGTTATTTATGTTACTACTATGTAATAAAAAAAGAATATTGAAAACTTGTTTTATTAAACAAATTGTTTAAAATTATAAGATAATAAAATATTGCCATAG
The DNA here is from genome assembly GCA_032432895.1 of Dryadula phaetusa. NCBI lineage: Eukaryota > Metazoa > Arthropoda > Insecta > Lepidoptera > Nymphalidae > Dryadula > Dryadula phaetusa. Next base: position 2,257,695 of record JAOYRS010000027.1, read on the forward strand.
AAAGGCTAAAATCTCAGTGATTTTAACCTTTTATTACAGCAATCGGTCTTAATTTAACAGTCTTTTTACTGATACCAGCAGCATGACAAGTGTTAACAACATCAGTTACATTTTTATAAGATTCAGGAGCTTCTTCCATCACTAGCTTTGGGGATGCAACTCTAATAGAAATTCCCATTGTTTCTAATTTAGTCAATACTTCCTTATAATCCAAATTACGTCTGGATTTGGCGCGAGATAGAGCTCGTCCCTGCAAAATTATTTTACATTAAAAATATGTAAAACATTACTTAATAATATTAAAAAGCTTATAGCAAAGTATAACATACAGCTCCATGACAAGTTGATCCAAATGTTTCAGTCATTGCTTGGTGGGTGCCAGTTAGGACATAACTACAAGTGCCCATGGAGCCTCCAATCAAAATAGGCTGTCCAGTCAGCTGGTAGTCTACCGGTATAAGAGGGTGATGTGGAGGAAATGCTCTGGTGGAACCCTAGGGAATAAAAACTTACTCATTTAATATAATCTCTTAAATTTGAATTAAAAAGAATCAACCTATATGAATTCTAAATATAGTTTATATTTAGGTTTTAAAATAATGAATTTATTTTCAGAGCAACATACTTTTCTGTGAACCAGTAGTGTTTTTAATTTTCCATCAATGACATGTTCCTCCATCTTAGCTATGTTATGAGAAACATCATAAATTACATGCATGTCCAAGTCATCTGGGGCCATTTTGAATTGCTTAGCAAATGCTTGGCGTGTTAAGAATGTCATTGAAGTTCGGTTGACCCATGCAAAATTAGCAGCAGCTGCCATTGCCTTTAAATAATCCTGACCCTCAACTGAATTTATTCTAGCACAAGCTAACTGACGATCATTGACATCTATTTGATCTCTTTTCATAGCTTTCTCCATTTGGACCAATGCATCAGTTGCTACTTGATGACCAAAACCTCTACTTCCAGAGTGGATCATCACACAAACTTGACCAACTCTTTCTATTCCCATTTTACCAGCAGCAAATTTATCATATATTTCATCTATCACTTGAATTTCAGCATAATGGTTTCCAGCACCAAGAGTACCTAATTGAGGTAAACCTCTCTTCTTAGCTCTGAGACTCACTTTAGAAGGATCAGCATTGAGCATACGTCCATACTCTTCACAATGTTCCTTATCTTCTGCCCATCCATATCCTTCTCTTAAGCTCCAATCCATACCCATTTCTAAAGCTTCTTCCATATCTCTAGCATTCATAGGTATAATTCCAGTTGACCCTACTCCTACAGGAATATGATCAAAAAGGCTTTGTGCTAGTTGCTCCTAAAAATATATATGGAATAAGTTTTTTGTTTTCATTAATTTTGCATGGAAATTTATTAAAGTTTAACGTACCTTAATTGGTTGCACATCTTTTTCATGTAAATTAGTCCTTAAAAGCCGCACTCCACAGTTGATATCAAAACCCACACCTCCAGGAGATACAATTGACTTTGAATTAGATGTGTCAAATGCTGCCATATTCCCTATAATATTAAAAATGCCTAATTAAACTAGTGTTCATTTCTAATTTAAACAGATATTTTTATTTAGTCTTTAATTTTGTGTATAATCAAAATTCACTAATAATAATAAAAAGTGAGTAAATTTTTTTTATTGCTGATATATTGCAAAAGGAAAGAAATATTTGATAATATCAAAATTGATATTGTCAATTTGTCCTCAAAAATAGTAAGTATAAATTAGTCCTGTGTTCCCAATTAATTTATGCAAAAAACGACATATCTTTATTGTGCATACAATTATAATAGTGTTAAAAATAAGTTATATATAAAAAAATTAACATACTAGAAGTATTTTCAATGGATATAGAAAACATAAAATTAATGTTCTGTTGTCTCAATTAACTATAATGTAAAAACAAAATGTGGGTATGGCACAAAGAGGGTATAAGAAAGGTATAAGGAGATTAAAAATAAGAGAAAACATTATAGATGCTACTTCTTTATAGGGTATGCATATCCAAAATGAAGAGATACACAAAATGGTAGTTGTAATATGACAACATACATTAAGAATTAAAACATTGAAGACCAAGCTTTGGTCATATTACATCTAATTGGTCATATAGTAGAAAAGTGATGAAATAATGGTGAAATAGATATAATTATCATAAAAGACAGGGATAAGAGAGGAAAGGGAAGTTCTCAGGTAACTTAATTTTTTTTCGAATGTGTAGTGTACTGTTGGCCCTACTGGCTTTGACTGTGTCACCGGGTTTTAGGAGACACCGTGCTACAAAAGCTCTGACCTTGGCGTGGACTTCGAGAGGAAACCATCAACTTAGAACAGTGTCCCAAGGGTGCCTCTTGTGGGACACGAACCTCGGCTTGTTTACACCGTTTGTGGTTGAGGAAGGTGACTTTATAGAATGCATTTTTAATTATGCTGAAAGGGGGTCGCGTAAAAAGAATGGGCAATAATACCCAAATATGGACGTGCAAGACTAAAAGATACATTGAGTGTGAAGTAAACATAATACCAATAGCGAATCCATATCCCGAATGAATATCTGGTAGGCCGACTGAGCGGCCAACGATGCCCGGCAACGCTGCTACATTTGCTATTTGTTTGACACCCGGTAAAAACCCTCCTGTCATGCCGGGCCGACAAGAGTTTCTTAATTCATCCAACATGAGCTTCTCAAGAGTATTGTTTACGTAAAACACCCCTTCCACATTCATATTAGGTTGAAATCCTTTTTTTATTTTCCAACAATGTGGATTTATTTTTTCTAAATATTTTAACTCTTCGTCGTACTGTCTTACAACCATTGTAATGTTTTTAATTATTGTTAATTCGCTATATTTAACTATAAATATGACAAAAAGTCAAACTTATTAGTTTCGTTTGTTTAAATATACTTTTAAATCATAACTGTAACGCACGCTGTATATTTTACGATCAATATCAAAAAAGCACACTGCACAAAATATTAAAAACAGTTCTATAATGATGGCTCTACGACAATGACAAAATGTAAATTACATTTGGTAGGTTTTTAAGACAATAGGCACATTGTCTATGATGAAATATAGAATATTACAATTTTCATACTTTTTTTACATTTATAAATAAAAATAGGATATAGCTAATATATTTTTAGAATTTGAATTAAATTTCATTAAAATAATAAAAAGTTTACGATAGTAATCAATTATAAGAATCGGTTTTAAGTAGACTATACATTTTAGGTACATGCTTTTTTATTTCATCATAATCTGTGGACGGTTTCATAACCATTCTTTTGTATAAATTAATAGAATCAAAATATTAAAAGTATTTCGTGGTGGATAGTGTATTATTTAGATTCTATTAGGAGTAAAACGGACATAAACAGTAATCATGGCTGCGTTAATTAAATTCCGACACATGCGTATCGTTCAACGCTCCGTTTGGAACCATTTTATTAAAACTAACCGCAATATTTCCACTTCAAAAAAAAATAGCGACACGGCCACAACAGCTGCATCATCTAGCGAATGCGAAAATGAAGATAAAAATTGGGTGAGCTACGGTTTTGACTACAAAAGCAAAGAGGAAGATACAAATGCACATCATGCAAGTTATTTCTTTTCTGTCACCTTATGTCTTGTGTTTGGAGGGTTTTCATGGGCTTACGCACCTGATGTAAATATGAGAGATTGGGCCCAAAGGGAAGCCTATTTAGAATTGCATCGTCGTGAAAAAGCAGGATTACCACCAATTGACCCTAATTATGTTAATCCCAAAACAGTGAAATTACCATCTGAAAGTGAACTTTGTGATGTTGAAATTATTATTTAATGTAAATAAAATATAGTTTTGTTGAAACTTGACCTTTTGTAGATAGCTATTATTTAATGTCATAGTAAAATAGAAGTTATGTCAACTATTTTAAATTTATTTAAAATGAAACCATTTGTTTAATTGTTATTTTAATAAATCTTATGTAATCTTAATTTTTCAATTAACAAATAATGAACACTGATAAAAAGATTGCTCGTTTCTTAGATGCTTTTTCTTTTTATGTGTTCCCCGTAAAATCCCAATATCTTTAGATAAATCTATCATATTTTTAGTGCACCCACAACTTTGAAGTCATTTAAGCAAAAATGTATATATTCAATCTTTTATTTACATTATAAAATATTCTACATTACATACACCTTTACACAAACAAATGACATTTCATTCAAGTTCATTTTAAAATAAAAATTATGTAAAACAAATTAAAGCCTGAACAAAGCTTTTTTAATTAACATTTGTATTGGAAATAAAACAATGTCCACTATTTATATAGCTTTTAATTTGACGATTTTTCCACTTGTTAATATTGCAAATATACTATTTCCTGTAGGTGCAATTAGTGCATTAATACAAGAACCTAAATTCATCTCCCCAGCTGGTTGAAGTTTATTCTCAGTGATCATCCATCGCCGTATATGACCGTCCCAGCCACCAGTCCAGACAATATTATCACTTACTGACAGACTAGTTACAATCATATCACTCACCTGAATTACAAAAAAAAATATATTTTTTTACTTTATAAACTTATTTGTCATACATATAAGTTTTAGGTCATATTTTGATGGAAGATGAACAAGAAATATAATAAATAATAAGATCTTTGAATTTCACGATTTTTACATATTTTAAATGAAAGTACTTTAAAAGAATTATTCGCGTATATTTTGTTATTTGAAAATACATTTTTTGGAAACCTGGCCTTTCGAATACTACAAAGGTAGAATGCGTGGTCAAAGTTAGACTCGGTCTACCTGTGACCACGGAATGAAAATGTATTTTCAAATACCTAAATATATGCAACTAATCTGCTTAAAATAGTTTCATTTAAATATATAATAAATATTTTATAAGTATAGAGCAAATTGCAATTAGAAAATATCAGGCTCACTTTTGTTATTGTTAAAATTTAAAACGAAATATATTCAGTTTTTTAAATTCTTATAATAACCTAATTACTTTGGTTTGTAACTTGGTTATAAATAAATACCTTGACTTCGTGTAACCTTTTAAATTTTGTGTCTAGCGAAGCTTCATGAAGTTGAATACTATTGCCTTCTCTACTAGTGACTACAAGATATGACCCGAAGACCCTCAACGGCGCCCGACCTTCCATAACGTGCTGCGTTATAAAACGTTCTTTAGATTGCTCTGTAAAAAACATTATTTTCATAAACGAAACATTTTGAACTTATCATCTAAATGATTTTCTGCTCTACATACCAGGCTTAACTTCTGTGACGGTTACGTAGAGATCACGAGCGGTAAACATAAATGGCGGATTTATGGCAATGTCTTTAACTTCCTCTAGAACATGATATCTGGCCTTAAGTGCATTTTCTTTATATACGTATATCTGTAATTACATAGGCAATAAATAGCTTTTTCTTTAAAACGATGTTAAAAATATACTTCTTTAAGTAAAATTGTATTCAAATTATATTACATTTCCTAATTCATCACCGGCATAGATATATTTGTCGCATACTGTTATTGATCCTATGTCTGCCTCTGAGGCTTGAAACTCCGCTATTTTTTCACCATCAGAGGTCCATACTCTAACACCTCCATCATTAGAGGATGAGTATACTTTACCATTGCTCGCCGCTAATGCGAATATTTGGACACCGTGGGCTTCCCACGTGGATATAAGCTTCAGCTTATCATCAAAGCTCTGTTAAAAATGTATTTTTAGATATTTAAAGCTGTTATAAAGATATACTTATATATATATATATATATATATATATACTTTTGTGTATATATAGTTTGCTCAACTATTTTTCTTAGTTTGACTTAGCATTCACTTTAATTTAATATATTTTTTAACTAATGTACAAAATATAAACATTTATATATATGTGTGTGTATTTTATATAGATATTTAATAATTATATAAGACATTTATCAAAATTTTAAATTTTAAATCTACGATTTTACATTGAAATATTCATATCAATAATTTTAACTTACAAAAATATCGCCGTTCTCAGTACCAACGAATAACTTGTTGCTCCACGCAACTACACATGGTTCTCTATCTATCTTTGTTTCCGCCTCAATACTTAAACTCATTATGTCTAGTCTTATATGACCGCTGATAAATTGTGCAAGCGTCTCGAATAATGAAAATATTGGCAGACACTGTTCCAAGTAGAAGCGTCAAAACGTGTGACCAAAATAGCCTAAGAGTAGACTGAAATAATAGTATGAATATACGCGTGATATGGAAATGTTTTCTGGAAGTGTTTGGAAATTTTAATTAGATTCAGGCTATAAGTAAATAAACTTAATTTAATATTCGTTTTAATAATACTAACGCTATTTTTTATAAAACTCGTTAGTGTTATTTTTTACCCACCACGGGACGCATAAACTAGGAGCCCCTCATCATCTATATGTTGAGGCTGAGGTGTTGACTCATGTTTCCTCGCCACGCTTTATATTTCCAGAACAAAGGAATGATGTGAAGTGAAAAAATTTGAACGCAGGGGGATTCGAACCCGCGCCTCTTGAATACCGTCCAAGCGCTCTGACCGCTAAGCCATGCGTTCTACTACCAGCTGCGTCGATTTAGAGGCGCGGGTTCGAATCCCTCTGCGTTCAAATTTTTATACGTTTTTTCTAAAAATGTTTTCTAATCCTAAGTGTGAAATAACACTTTAAAAATAGTAACTATATTATGGTTATTTACCTTCATGTTTAAATTATGAAAGAATAGATTTATTACTTTAAAAATTAATTTTTAATTAATAATTAACCCCTTACAATTTCAACTTTTAAGTGACGTGAAGTCAAAGTTTCGATGATGTTAAATACAATGACAACTTAAAACTTATATTTAAGATCCTAGCTTTATTTAAAAGTAATATAATTACTATAATTAAATAAATACATAAAAAGCGTACTTAGTAGCGTGGAAATTATAATAAACAATATTATCTTTCCGGAAGCAGTCGACATAGCGGCATTTGGCCCGTCTTTGTGAAAGTGAAAATTCTGAATTGCTGGGACATAATGGCTCTGTGAGACACTTCTCATTATGTCTATATTGTAGTATGAGCGTGGACGACTTACATAATAACGGAAACCTAAACAATTGTTTGTTATGGAATACTTGCGTGCTATTTTTTACCTAAAGTCCCCAGGACAACTTATGTTACTGATTACGTTCTGCGTACATAAAAATGTCATTACAAACTAAGACAATAACTTCACAACTTAGTATTAAAAAACTGTTTCGGCTGTTTTGAGTAGCGAACGATTTTGAGTAGCGAACTCTAGGCCGGATTTTGTCTTACCAAAGAGAAGAAATGGAAATTATTTCAAACAGACATTTCCCTCATTGGGAATCGAATCCACAGTTTTGTAGAGAGCACACGTTTTTACAGCTAAGCGCTGTCTCACTGCCCCAAGATGGCCTGTAAAGTACCTAAATCTAAATATTTTTTACTTCAGGCGAATTGTGTATGAAATGCATGTGAAACTATTGTAAGCTGTTGTTAATCAAATAAATAATGTAATTGAAATACATTAAATTATATAAGTATGTACCTCAGTAAAAAGATAAATAGTACACGTTGCTAAAGATAGTACTTATATATGATCTACCTATCTACCCTATATATGAACTGGAAGCGCACTAGAAATACATATATGTGTTATAAGATATATTATTGAAATTGTTTCTATAATTTTAAATATTAAGCCTTGAAAACGGTATGTATTTCTTAAAGTAAAGTAAGAATATTTATTACAACTATTACTTAACACATTTACTTTTCAGTATTGGTACTAATCTGATTGACAAGTTTCCCTTTTTAGCACAACACATACTATTGCTACCACATACTAGTTAACATCTCTAACGCAATAGCTTTACCCTGAAATTATCTGAAGATATAGATTTTAAGCCTAATTAATTAAAAACTCAAAAGATATATATGTATATAACAATTATCTAACAATTATCTAGCATTTAATTATTTCCATAACTTGTATTCGCTTCAATTTTAACAATCAAGTATAAATGACAATTTTGCCACGTTATTTAACACACTTTTTAAGGTCTGATTTTTGAAAATTTATACGTGAGTTCGAATTCGGTGACAGTACAATATTCTAATATACATTTTTTAAAATTAATATTTACATAATTCGACTCCTATTAAACGCAAAAAAGAAATTTTCATCTCATTAGATTTGCCTATCATAGTTATCACCTTCTACTAGCCCTACCTGGAGTGGGGTGTGAAGACATAGAACTACACGATATAGTATAAAATAATAGTAAATATAAATAAAAAAATTACAAAACATCAAGTAATATTTTAAGAAAATATTTAATGATACGTATAAAGTATAAAATAGTATTTACAAGTACACATCAATTTGATGCAAGACGAAAATAAAGATGCACTACGCTGGCATGTTGCCACCAAGTCCAGTCCACGTTACCAGCCGCCCCGTTGATCTATCGGTAACCAACTAATGTTTATTAGCTATCTAAAGTTTATTTATGCGTAACATACAACTCAATATTATTTCACAACACTAATATCAATCGTCCGTTGGTAATATAAGTTCAAAGTTTTTTGGCAACGGTAGTGTGAGGGATGTGCATTTTTTTAGGGGGCGCCATATTCAGATGAAGGAGCAGACGCAGGAGGTCCGTATTCAGGTGCAGGTGGAGCAGCGGCGGGGTAGCCCTCTTGTTTCTTGAAAAAGAACAATAACATTATTATGGGTCATAATTGGATTTTATACACACAAGCAAATAAACAATTGTATTACCAGATTTAAATGTTTAAATATATATAGAATTTCAACTAAAAAAATATTGAGTCTAAAAGTCAAACAGATAAATTAATCAATTTGTTAGAGGAACTTACCTAGGTTATTTAAATTATTTTAGTAAAAATAAAAAATAAGCAAAAAAATTCTAACATCTATCCGGAGATTCATTCGTTTCATTAGCTATTACATTTTTCTACGATTAATAATAAGATGGAAAGAGAAACAGCAGAACGAACTAAGGCTACATTTGTTTTTAGAGATTCAAGGAAAATACATACTACATTATTTATTATATTTTAAAATTTAATTATACAATATATAGAAACATTTTTACTATATAGTACTAATAGATATTGTCATGTTACTTAAAATGAAAGATAAAAACTTTAAGCGCGAATCATGTTTGTTAAATTTGTTTAAAAGACTGTCAGACATTGTTATCGTGTTAGTAGGAAACATGATAATTTAATAATAGTAACAATTTAATTGTTATTTATTAAAAAAAAATGGTTTCATATGTGTCATCTTGAATGATTACAAAAATCATTCAACTCTCCCAAAGACAACGTTATGTATACTGAACATGTACCGAAATCAATTTATAGTTCTAGTAAAAGCAGTTCGTTGAAAAATAATAAGCAAATTTTTTTTTTCATTCATTATAATAATCCATCACATTTAAATATATTTATTACCAAAAATATTGCTACTTACTTGAGTCTTATATCTGATAAAGTAAACTTCCGGTTTGGATGGTTGAGTAGGCGCTGGGGTTGGGATAACAATTTCCGGTTGCTCCTCAGGTTTCTTTACCAAGACGTATACAAGAGTCTTCTCTTCGTTTTGAGGTTGTACTGGAATAACAGGTGCAGTAGGAGTGGGAGGAGTTGGTGCCTTAATAAAAACTATTTTATAATGTTTCTGTGGCGGAGGTACGTAAACAGGTTTACGGGGTGCGACTATTTCATTGTCTGGGGGTGGAACATGCACATAGACATGTTTATGTACAATGGGCTGCTGTGGAGGCCCATATTGAGGCGCTGGTACTCCGTATGAAGTAGATGGAGGTCCATAAGAGGAAGGTGGTTCAGGTCGCCCTGCAGTGCAAGCAACCGCTACTGCTAAAATCAGTGATCTCAATACCTGGAAATAAACAATTGAGATATGATTTTTACGGCAACAACATTAGTCGTTTATCGAATAAATATATAAACATTTTCATTAATAGTATGTAAATTTCTACAGTATATTTGTTTAATTTAAAGATTAAGTCCTAATAAAGATTAGGCATTAACTAATTTATTTCATCCATATTTTGGGCACATGTAAGAAATCACAATATCACTATATGAATAGTGAATAGTACTAACACACATCTGGAACGTACCGTTTTGTCACACATCCTGGCAACACGATTAGACAGTCTAAGACAGTGTAATGTCCAGTCATCAGTACACCTGTGTTTATATGAGATATGCGCTCAGTATCCGGGGAGGGGGTACTTTCGTTGGTTCACAGGTTTTGCGCAATGTGATGGTGCTTACACGTCGCTCTACCCCTGTATGTGAGATACGGTCGTGTAAGTGATAAAGCGATGCCAAAAATAATCTCTAGGATTTCATAACTTTAATCTATTTTAAATTTTATTTTATAATATTTTATTATTATTTAAAAATATATAATTTTAAATTAAAAGTAACATTCATAATATTTGTTAAGGGAAAGTAAATGAAATAAATTAACTACTGCTATACGTTAAGTTTTTGCCCAATAAGACGTAAAGTAGGCGCGGAGCGATAGTCAAATATTGTCGCATTTCTTCTAATGATTAATTCCACGCTTCACTAATCGCAAAAGTGAAGTTGTGGATTTTACTAAAAATATATTTTTGAAGAATATTACAGTTACACTTTATATACCTGTAAAGAAATAAGTAAGTTTTGAAAAATATGTTTAGTTTTAATTATTGATACTAAAGTTACGTCAATAATTTAGTTAATAGTATAGAAGTTTTCTATTACAATGATAAGTAGTTATTCGCTGTATGTTTCATGTGTAATAAATATGTATGTAAGTCGAATTCATGAACTTTACGATTATTGATTCGTTATCAAAAAATTAACCTCATATTTATTGACAACTTATCAGTGTTTATAAATTCATTCGCTAAATACTTTTAATCACTGTATGAACGTTGAACTTGTTTTGCAAAAGTTTTTATTGCAGCATTTTTATTTGTAATTGAGAACAGTAGGCGAGATCGTAATCCAAGCATTAAACGCGTAGGACTTGTCGCACGAGTACTTGATTCTTTTGGTCATTTAACTATTCCGTATGATTGGAGACTTAATTACCATCTATTGGTGTGCATGTTCGGCACATATAACAGCAGTATCACAGCTTCATAGCACGTACTGTCAAGCTCTCCAGAAACAATCACAATTAATACTAATGTTTCGATTACAGTGAATAAGTAAAGTTGAAATAAATAAAGTGTAAAATAGTAATTCGTGTTAGTTTTGATACGTTGTAAAAATATTTTATATTGCGGAAATGGTTTCGTATAGAAGATACAACAGGACCCATAGAACATTTAAAGTAAGCATATTTTTGTTCAAAATCAATAACGCATTTTTACACCCTACAATTACAACTTTTTTGATTTGCAATTTTGACAACAAAAATACTTAATTATCTTTTATATCTCATTTTTTTTATATCTCATAACATCCTAGTGATTGTTTTTTTATGTTAACTTTAAAAATATAAACCTCGAATTTAGTCATTTCAATACATCATTTTATTAATATAAAAAAGTATATATTAAATAGAGGGAGAAGAAACATCCTGTTGTTTCCATGTACGAAATATCATGAAACTTTTGACACAAGACTTGTTTTAGCAGACGGTTAATTTGGATTTACGGCTAATTTGTTTGAAACGTATTCATAAGGCTTTCGCAACAGTTTGGTAAGGAAGTTTCATCTCGATATACTGTTGTAAATAAGATATTTTTACCGTTTCAAAGAATAATTAGCATCGTTGTATTGCACTAAACAATCCTTTTCTCTTGAGATAATTAATTAGTCAAAGCAAGTCTTTAGCAATGAGCAGTAGTACTAGCAACTTACACGTGGTTTGTTACACAATTTGGCAACAAAAGTGGTGTTTAGCGTTGTTTCTTTTTATTTTTAAAAAATATAGATTTGCGTAGCGCCATAATTGTTTTTTAGCTTAACGCTTTTATCCCGCATAGCAGGGTAGACAGGAAGTATCTAGTGTCAAGACACTCCGTAATTCGTTTTCCGCCGAATTCGATATATTGCGTGTTTAGTGGTGGAACTCACTTGACACCGCACTTTGTCTTTTTACCGAAGCCAGGAAGTGATTATAATTTCAATATATCAATATAATCACTCCCCTGAGTGGGGATTGAACCCAAAACAGACGCGGTACCACTGCGCCACGACCGGCCTCAAACCAAGTTTTTGGTTCTAAATTAATCCCCTAAATAATTTATTTTGATGTAAAATTTTCAGAAGTTTCCTTTTTTTCAATTTCAATGTAAAATGTCAGATGTTTCCTTTTTTTCAATTTATACTTGCTTAATCCATAGAGACTAGGTTAAGGGGAACTAAATTTACAATATGACTCACTTCTTTATGATGTTGATTATAAAAATTAAATGAAGGTGATTTTTTTTTTGCTTTCGCAATACATTACTATTATTTTTTTTATATGTAAAAAAGAATATATAAATATGTAAATGTATAAATATGTTTATACATATTTTTTAAGGGAGAGGTAATAGTTACAGCTTATTGAGGACTTTTTTAAGATTTTATTATTTTATACAGGTTTTTTATCAAGAGAACAATACTTTTCCATAAAACTATCCTAACTATAAGTCCAGAAAATTGTATATGATTTTATTGAATTCCAGTTTATTAAAGTTTTTAGAGATTTGTTTTATATTTTCTATGTAGTAAAACGTAGAGCAAACATAGTAATTACAGAATTACATAGGTATATATAAAAACAATAATGACGACTATGTATGTACATTAGATTTCTTAATTGGCAGGAATGTTGTTTGAGTCAATGGCGTCTCCAGAGCTCGGACTCCCATGAGTCGGCTTTAACAGGAATCAAAGGCGGCTAATACCGGTATTGACTGCCTTAAGAAAACTATGAAGAGAATAGATCCGGTTTTTTCCGCCCTACCTAGTTTAACTATCGACTTGCTTTATGAACGTAATACGTATTTGTTACGCTTCGGAAACATTACAGTCATTGATAGGCGTTTGTGTAGAAGATTTAAAAAATATGAAATTATAAAACAACTTTAAAAATATTTATGCATACTAAGTCTTAGATTTAATATAAAATAAATCTAGGCTTAAGTGTTATATTAAATACATTTTTATACTACGATTTTAGCTTGAATTTGTAAAACGCGGGGCCCTTCCGTTTTACAGCGCTACTGCTATCTAGTGCTACATGCGGCTCTTTGTATTTGAGTTTAGTTAGATTTATCATTTGTGGCTCTCGATAAGTGTACTTGCGATCTAGTTTCATTATTTTGTTATTATATTTAAAGTTTATGAGAAATCTCAAATTTTGTTTAATGTCTCAGACTGCAAAGAAGTTGGCAACTCATGTTATATTACGTGATGTGTATCCTTTTATATAAAAGATGTATAATAGAATATAGTGCTTACAATGTACTAACGTTTTATTTTAATTTCAGTGATTTAAAGTAATAATGATCGAATATTTTCAAATCAATTTGAGTGTAACGTTTAATTTATCCACTCTAATTGTAAACATAGTAACGAGTCATTGTTAATTATCTTCCTGCGATCAAACCACCTACTCGTCACCAATTACACTATTAAATGCAATTATTACATAAACATTAGGCCATTGTGACGCAGTTGGATAGTTTCTGTCTTTAAAAATACTGTTTGTGGGTTTGATTTCCACACCGGAGATCGTTATTTAAATTTTTTTCATTTTCCCACTCTGTTGAAACAAAACGAAGTGTCATAACATTGATACTCTCTGCTATGAAGATAAAAAATATATAAATATTCACACGGCAAATGTACTGTACCTAGTATGAGCTAGTAGCTAATAATTAAGTAAGTATGTGTTAACGATCACGGATGTAAACTGCAATGGACAACAAAAGTAGTTTTACGTTAAGAACTGAAATATCTTTAGTTCTATCTCACTTGGACATCTAACAAATAATTAAGGGATATGAAATAGAACCATTATAGTATAAAGTTTAATTTTCTTTTATATTTACTCGAAATAACCTCAGAAATTCAGAAAAAGTGTTTGACAGGAGGTTAATACCGTACAAACAAGCTAAGAAAATGGAGCTTCATACTATGTCAAACTTCAGGTACTATTGGATACCCCTTTAGGAGTCGCAAGGAACCATAGTCCATACTCTATACTACGTGATCATTCTTATGTATGATCGAGACATTCACAGTCGAACTTTCAGCTTTAACAAAATAACAAAGGTCTGGCCGTTACTGGCTCTTGCTTTATTAATCAAAACTCTGTTGTAAACATATACTTAGTCTTGCCATAAATATTATTACAAGAAAATATATATTATTGTATGAAACATTTATTATTATTACAGCGTGTTTGTTTAATACATTAATATTAAATAATTATAAATATATAAAGCTAATTCTAAATAGTTATCATTGGCTTTAATATAGTCCTTTAAACGTTGAGGCAAGTTGTCAATAGTGCACTCTTTATGGAAAAATTTCACTGCCAATCATATGTATAGTTTAAGGACTCCGAATAACATCGCATTTAGAGCATAAATGAAAATCCAGTGGATTAAAATCAGGACTAGATGACGGGTACTCTTCAGTTCTGATGAAGAACGAAAGGACGTTCTATTGTTACTGAGATTAGGTGGATCGTGCTTTATGACCTGGCGCCGAGTCTTTCTGAAATGATCATTTTTATTTATAAAACATGGTATTGTTAAGGAGCTTCACCTAATGATGCCTTTTACACAATTTTTTGTGTAAAGGGTATCATAATGCTTATATATGGCTGTTTCACTCTTTTATAGCTAATACCCCACCAACACATCACTGAAGTCGTATAATGTCCACGTTGTACTATATCAACTAATTGCGAAGCTTCTTTAGACCTTTCAGCATAAATACGGTCATTGTGTTTGTTAAAATATTGCCCAATTGCAAAAATTTTCTCATCCGTAAAGAAGCCGGTCTTGGTGCAGTGCGACAGCATCTAACTGTAAACGCAATCGGTTGTGGGTTCAATCCCCCACTCGGGGTAGTGATTATGTTTAAATTATTTTCGTCTCCTCGCTCTGGTACAAGACAAAGTGCGGCGTTGAGCTCCAACACTCAACACGCAAGGTCTCGAATTCGGTGGAAAGCGAGGTACGGAGTATACACTAGGTACCTTTTGTCTATCCTGCTATGCGGGATAAAAGTGTGAAGCTAATAAAAAAAAGAAAATTTATCTGCAACCTCATCGCCTAAGTATTTGTTATCATTTTATTCACAGTTAAAGAATGATTAGTGTGCTTCCAATAAGTTGTAAGTCCTAACTCACCTTTTAAAACACGTGACTTCTACGTGCTATCTACATCGCCCACGATAAATCTTTTGCTTTTAAACTTGTACCTTGATTCCTTCGAAATCTTTCTCTTTGATCCCCTTACGTAGCCGGCCAGATCTTTCTCTGACACAAAGAAAAAATGTTTCATGGTACCTGTCATTCGCCCAGTACACAAGTTTTTGACTAATACCATGGGTATGGAGTATTTTAAAAATTGTGGTTGGGTCCGTATCTACTTTATGTAACGCAATCACAGCGATTCTCTTTATCACCCATACTCCGTTTTAATATCACAAAATATTTTACAATATATTGACGTGAAAATAATAAAACACAATGAACAATTAAAAATTCAATATTCAGAAGTAATTTTTGTTATGTTTTAATTGAAAAAGTATTTATGGTCAGGCTAATGTATGTAACACAACAAATAACTGTATCATTAAAATATTTTTTTGTTTCAGATATTTCTATGGTTATTGATAATTCCATACGTTAACGTATCGGCAAATAACTCTGACATATTGATAGAAAAGCAAAATGGCACAGAAACTGAACTATTTCATTGGGAAGACTACAGTGTCCTCGCTACAATGCTTTTAATTTCTTGTGGTATTGGAGTATTTTACGGATATTTTGGTGAAAAACAGACAACTGGTGACGATTTCTTGTTAGGTGGATCCTCGATGGGAACATTTCCAATGGCCTTAAGTTTGGCGGCTAGGTTTGTTTTAAATGCAGCATTTTTAAATATTTTTCACTATATGTGAGTCATATAATAGAATTCAAATTTAAATTGCAGTCTTTGAGCTAAAATTGTGGCAAGAAATCGTAGCATATGTATGTGCATATTTAACAAAGCAAATTATTAATAAACAGTATTTTTTAGCTTTATAACTGCCATAGAACTTTTGGGGAATCCAGCTGAAATGTATGTGGCTGGAGGTCAGTTTTGGATGATTTGTTTAGCGTTTGTATTAGTGATTCCTGTTGCAAGTCATCTTTACCTTCCCGTTTTCATGAGACTTCGGTTGACATCTTGTTATGAGTATCTGGTAAGTTATTAAATTAGTAACTTAAAATGAGATATGTTTGGAATCTTAGTACAAATTATATTATTTTTCAGGAAATCCGCTTTTGTAAATCCATGCGCGTTTTTGCTAGCGCACTATATATGCTACAAATGATTTTGTATACGGCTGTAGCCGTGTACGCACCAGCACTCGCGTTATCCGATGGTAAAGAAATTATTATTTTATGAGTAGTTAATGTTACATAATGTTTTGTTAATGTTTTAACTTTGTCATTTCCTGAAAAAAAAAACAAAAAAAAATATTTATTAGATATATTATGAATGAAATTAACACTAGAAAAGAATGTCGCAGGTTTGCAAGTTATATAAAAAGAATTCTATATAACTTGCAAAGACCTGCGACAAATGAATAAATATATATAAAAAATATTTTAACAAATTTCCTCGACATCGACTATTAACGTTTTTCGATATTTCAAAATGATACCGCAATTTCTAACAACTCTCATTATAAAAATTAATAAAATTCGACGGCCATAATAGTAAAGATGTTTTCGGAAACATATTCGTATAGTGTTACTTAATAATCATATTCATTTTTAATACGTACATAAGAGTGCACAATGTTTTAGCAAGATAATAACCTATTTGTATGCAACACTACTACCTTAGAATAAAAACATTCGTATATTATCTATGGAGAAACAAGTAAAATTTTATGTGTGATGTAACATATAATAACATATCACGTAATTAGCGCATAAGCGTAGCAATTATATTTGAATTGGCATGTTTTTAACTGCTTATATAAGCGGTTTCTAAAAAAGTAATTGTGTTAGTAGGTACGTAACTGTGTCCTACACTAGAACGAAGTCCTTTTAAACTAGTATCAAATTTATTCATTTATTTTCTACACCCTTTCAACCACAATACCGGTTTGTTTATTTTTTGACCTTAATTAAGTCTAAACATAAGTGACATATAACTACAATCACCTACTTACAGCCATCGCGTAAATGTGTCCTGTTTAAAACATTGCCATATGACCTGCCAAAAACAGATTTAAAAATATTCTAATCACGGTCCTCGGAGTATTCACATTGTTTGTAATCGGTTGCTTAATATTCCTTGGGAAGAATTCATGGTCGCACTTTCATATTGTAAACAAATAACGCTATGATTTTTATAGCAAAACGGTAACATATACTTGAATTAATGTATACCTAAAACATTATTTAGAAATTAAATTATAAATGAAACATATATTATATTATATTATATTTTAAAATTTACTACTCGATCGATCAACCGCACCGCAAAAAGTAACCGCAATTCTTTTTTATTTTGCTATTTTATTTATTCTAAACTGCGTTGGATACATATTTAAATATTAAAATAATTGTAAGAAATATAACACAAGTTTTACAGTTTCAATGTTATTTCGAAATATTAATATTATTTTATATGCAATTTTACAATTGTTTGTTACACAAAATTACGTTTTTATCAAATAACTTAAGGTTCAGACAGCTTGTATATATCACATTAAGAAAATAGTTATCTTACTTTTTTAATACTTTGATAGTCTCTAGTTGAATAGGTATACATATTGAGTAAATTATTACAATATTTTCAGAATGTTTTTTTTATATTATTTACATTGCCTAGGAACAATAGCTTAAAAAAGATCAACTTTAAAAAGGGAATGTATGTATTTCACTTATACCTTAGCGGAAAACGGAGTGTCTTATCATACTCTCTGACTAAAAAATAAAAAGTATAAAACTACATACTGAACTTCAATACGGTACAAATAAATGTAGAGTAGCAACAAATTTGTCTAGATACCTATACGTGACGAAATGGGATCAGAAAAAGTTAAACGTTCCAAATATATTAAGAAACATTCAGATGAATATATTTATAATACATTAAATGTTATAAAGTCCGCGTCATCAAAGTGACCGTTTCACAATGGGATGACAATATGTCGTAAAATTAATTCATAGATAGTATTCTGAATGTAATTCTGGTTTCGTAACAATCTCTATATACGAGTGCAATTTACAATATAAATTTTCCATAATGACTCTTATCGTTTTGGTTATGGGTTACTACTTATATATAAGTACCTACTCTTAGAAATTTTACATTAATTTCATGGGAGTATTGTTTAGGTAATAAAAACTTATTTTATTATATCACCTTACGTAAACAACGTAAACGGTTTATTGTGTCATGTAACATTAAAATTATTAATATTAAATACTTTTAATCTTAAATTGATACATAATTATCGGATGACTTTTAAAATTAAAAGTTTAAAACATGATTATTAAAATTGAGCAGTAGATTACCAAACTAACATTTAGTCATCTTTGCTACTATCTATTTTAGAAGCATACAAATTTTATTGATATTGCGTTATGCTGTAATATATTCAAAATATAAATACATTGTTCCAAAATAGGCGACATGCATGTAGCCCGTGATGTCATAGTTAAGTTATATCTTTATAATATATGCAAACGTACTAGTTACGAAAAGAAAAGAAATTGTGCAAGTGCTATTTCTAACTAAAACACAGAATCGGAACTAGCTACTATAAACGTCGCAGATCCGGGCTTTAGGATGATTAGTGGTAACACGCTATGAGAGAGTGGGGTAACTTTTGTTAGTGATATTATTATTCTTCTTTTGATTTGATTTTTTTTACAGTTTTAAGAATGTTGGTTAGAATCATTATCATAATTATCATCAGCCCTTTGTTGGCCACTGCTAAACCTCTTCGTTTACAATTGTTGCCAGCTAATTTTCATATGTCGTCACTCTTTTCAGGCGTCCTATACCTTACGCTTGCCGAAGCGCGGACTCCACTCCAGAACATGTTTACCCTAGCGGTTATTGGTTCTGCGACAAATGTGCCCACTAAACCAACCCCAACTCCAACTTACTAATCCTTTGAACTATGTCGGTGACCTTGGTCCTTTATCAGATCACCTCATTTCGAATATTAGAGATACTCCAAGCATAGCCCTCATTACTTTTTGTGTGACTTTTTAACTAATGACCAGTGTCATTGTAAGAGTCCACGTCTCAGCTCCGTATGACATAACTGGTAGAGCACACACGTTAAGGATCTTTAGGCGTTATCAGTCACAAAACATGACGAAATTTGTTGCAATCCCCGGTCAAGCTATATTCTTCTTCGACTCTTTATCTCAAAGTTGTTTCTAGTCAACTGCAAAGTTTGTCCAAGTAGACATACTCTTGAACAACTTTAAGAGGCTTTCCTTACAGAACAATTGGTTCCGGCATCACCTTGGTTAAATCTCGTCATCCAACATACTAAACAAAAGAACGTACAGGCAATTGCTAAATTGCAACTGTGTCATTGTCTGTCACTTTCTCAGTAGTTTCTCAGTAGGTGAAGCACAACTTTTAAAGACAAAATACTTTTTTAAAAATATTAAAACCCCAAAATGTATGTAGCGATCACCTAAAACAATACAAACACCTAAATTATGTAGTATCTTTGCAATATTACAAATAAATAACTTTGATAATTATTATATTAGGACATAAGAGAGAATACAATAAATAATACAGCGATTTGTTTATTTTCAAGTAACATATTAATATCATATTTTTTACATATATTCAAAACAAATGTGAACTTTCAAATGAAAAACTTTTATAATTCGTTAGTCGTAACAAACACACGTATCCCTTATACGCGGACCTACACGTACTGGAACAATTTTATTAGTAATGACGAAGATTTTAAATGAGTTGTCACGTGAAATTATGAAATTCGATAAATATTTATATATATTTTTTAATATACTTTCATTTTTTACAGTAACAGGCTTAAACACATATCTAGCAGTGTCTGTGGTTTACATCGTGTGCATTTTCTACGCATCTCAGGTACGAAAAGAGAATAGAATGACAACATTTACAAAATTATTTATTCTATGTTTTTTAAATAAATAACATTTTTATTCTAGGGTGGTATGAAAGCAGTTATTATGACCGACACGTTTCAATCAGCTGTCCTATTAGGTTCCTTGGCCGCAGTATTAGCTCTGGGAGCCGCACATGTTACTGGTGGTTTTGATTTAATTTGGGATTATGCTCACCGTACAGACCGACTACACTTTTTTGAGTAAATATCTTTCATAACACACACATTAACATAGGTAAAATTTTATAATATACTTTTAGGTTTATACCCCTGAAGGATGAGTGCTTATGACAATAATGAGTGCTTTGAAGACGCTTTGTTTTCTCAGAACAGAAAAATGAAAAGAAATTATCAATATAATCATATCCACGTGTAGGCATCGAACGCACCACCTTATTTACCATCGTATTTACAGTCAGACGCAATCTCACTGCGCTACGATGGCCTCATATAAAATCTTAAGAATAATTAAAACATAGATAATTGCATTCGCTAGGTAAAAAAGACACTTAAAGTTATTTTCTTGTTATCCTGGACGTACACGGGTTATTATAAAAATACTGTATAGCCAAGGATATGGACTCATATACATTTTCAAGCAAATCGGACGGTAAAAAGTGTATCATAATAGCGTTATAAGATTTTCTTACATAGATTGAATTATAGATAAAGTCGAACTGATAATACCAGTTAAAAGTAGACCGATCGTGGAGCAGTGAGACAGCGTTTGACGGTAAGCATGTTCGGTGGTAGGTTCGATTCCCACACGGGGGAGTGATTAAATTTAAAATTATTTTTGTCGGAGTGTCTTGACACTAGATCTTTGATTATTCTGCTATCCTCGTTAAAACGCGAAGGTTAATAAATATACTAATATCAATAAGTGAATGACTTTCAAACATGTGCTATGTTTAAAGTATATAATCATGTAGATTCACGTTAGTAAACTTTTAGGACTATTGTAAAATGACGTTACTCTTAGTTTGTTCAGTGAAATTTTATTATGTTTGGTAAAATTATTGTTATCGCGTTGTGATTATATCTATTATGACGATTAATTAAAGTTTAATGAATATTGAACTTACTATTTCTTATTACATATTAACTACAACAACTTAATATATTTAGAAAAAAATAAAAGTATTTCCATTAAACAAATAAATGTTAGTGGTGTTAAAGTTAGCTCTCAGGTAATATCATTATACTTAGATCTTTGTCATTGTTTCGTGTTAATTATGTACTTGTTGTTATTGTCATAATTTTCATATATTGAGTGTTTATATCGTCTTACAGACCTTAAATTTAAAAAAGGTATCTATTACCTACATTTCCTGTAAAAAAATCAATAAAATTTAAACGATGACAAATAAACACCTAACGATAAACGTAAAAAAGTATTGTTAGCAATCCTATAAAATGTATCTCATATCTAGCAACTTATTAGTGGGTATATTTATAATTTTGAATACTAAGCGTAAATATAAATAGCGTAAAATATACATTCCATTCTGTTACGCCACGCATTGCGCCTCAAAGAGAATGGAAGATCTTCCGCAGGCAGCTTGCCCTATCACCTTAGCAAAAACAGTCATATTCCATAACATGTCTAAGAAATTGTCGACTTGCACACGCTGCTTAAATTACAAAATCTTCGGTAATTACTGACGGAGTAAAGATACACGCACCGTTTCTTAGTTTTATCCAAAAACAATAGATTTTGACTGTCTCACACATCTTTAAATATACATGACATACATGACATCGTATCGTACCTGACATCGAAATGATATGACTCGTAAATCAGTGTGCAACATCCTCATAGATACATGAATACAATATACAATTCTATTCGATTCTTGGTTTTGGTTTTTATTAGTTGGTTTGAAGAACATATAGATACATATATCTGTGTCAAATTTTCATGCTCAAGTAAATTGTAATAAAGGTCTTTTCATCACATTTGTTTCTTACTATTTGCTAGTACGAAACGAATGTATACATTTAAGTGTTATAAGGCAATTTTCATGAGATATAACCGAATCTAATTAAATATAGTTTTTATTTATTAATATAATTAATTTATTTTAGCATGAATCCTGATCCTACAGTGCGCCACTCATTTTGGTCAGTGGTTGTGGGCGGAACAATATATTGGATAAGCATGTTTTGTGCAAACCAAGCTTCCATACAAAAATATCTGTCCGTGGAACGTATATCACAAGCTCGTATTGCACTTTGGGTATCAGCAATTGGGCTAATCGGAGTGTATTCTGTTAACTTCACAACCGGGGCGCTACTCGCTGCCCACTACGCAGGATGTGATCCAATAAAGGTAGGTATAAAATTTAGTTATAGCCATAATTCTACTAAGACCTACAACCTAAACCAAAAATAGCTATATATATATATATATATATATATATATATATATATATATATATATATATATATATATATATATATACATTAAGAATAATCATAGAATTTAATATATATGTGTAAGTAGATAAGTACCTACTCAATTGCCTTTATTGCACGAACGCCAATAGCTAGTATTAGAAATGAAATTAATTATTCTACTAATATAATTAACGTAATATTCTTACTTCTGGTATTATAGGCCATAGGGTAGTACATGGCCCATGTTTAATTTGGTTAAGATATTTTATATTCGAAATGGAAAGAGAATACAATTAATGTAATCATTGCGAAATCGTCAGTTTTTAAACTTAATTGATTGTGGATTCGATTCGGATTTACAATAAATATTTTCATTTTCATATTACAAAAAATTATAATGTGCGACCTCTATTTATATGTATTAACTTTAGAAATATTGAATGTTGGATGCCGACATACATAAAAAAATATTTTAACTGAGTTATAATATTCAAATCAATAACCGTCATGTCATTTATAAAGTCGGATGCTGCACCACCCATATTAGTAATACAATATTTAAAATTAAAGTGACGAAGATAATGGTGATGCGATGATGAAAATTAATAATTTTAAAAACAAATCCATTTACAACAGGCTCACGTCATAAACGGTGCTGACCGTCTCCTCCCGTTGTATGTGATTGAACAGCTGGGTGAATATCGGGGTGTCCCCGGTTTCTTCGTAGCAGGCATATTTGCGGCAAGTCTTGGGTAAACATCTTTTTTGAATATGTTGCAAATGAGATAGTTAGAATGTAATAAAAAGTCTTAAATGAAGCACTCATAATTTCTAAAGGCCATAAAATTTTATTAAACAGTAACTAGACCTTTATTTAAAAAATATAGCCGCTTCAATATTTACACAATTAACGAGATATTATATAAAAACACTGATATTAATATTATGTTTAAAGTGCACAGAAATTTTGTACTAATATTCAATTGTACCGAGGCGTATGAACTCGACATAGACACTAATTCAGGAACAGGCTTGATTCCTGAATTAAGCGTTAACTAGAAATGACCAGCGGAACACCAGTTTCAATTTCAGATGCTTCGAATAATTAGGATATCAGTTAATGTTTCTAAAGCATTACTCTTAGATACTTATGACTGCTACTATTATATTTTTTTTCTTCATAGCAATTTATAAAATTAATGACAAAATTTTAAATAACTTTGCAGGACTGTAGCCTCTGCCCTAAACTCTTTAGCCGCAATAGCTTGTCAAGATCTAGCCACTGGTTTATTAGGTATCACGCTACCTGAAGATAAAGGGGCCGCAGTACGTATTTATCATAATAGTAGCAATAATATTTAAATACATGTGGACTGACTCATGTATGTATAGTTTACTAATATATTATTTTATAATTTTTATAATTAACGTAATATTAAATTTAATATTTTTATAATTAATATAGTATTAAATTTAATATATTATTCAATATTCGCTTATGAAGTGAGTATTTCTACAAAATTAATTATAACACTGGATGGCAAGTAATATTTTAAGGTTTAATATGAAATGACATAAGAATCTCAGAGTTTACTGATTTTCTTTTATATTTTTTTATTAATACCTTTGATGAGTGAGTTTAATTTAAATTAATTTAACTGACAAACAAAACGTTGGACACGTTTTGTTTTTTAAGATAACAGTTTTATTGATCATTAAAAAATCTAATACATTATCAATTCTAATCTTTCGAATCTATTATATTATTTTTATATTCATACAAAGTATATAAAGTAAAGTCTAAGTTTAAATAAGAGCTAAAGAATTAAAAATGTTGAAATTGCAGCCACTTTCGTATTCATAAATGTAGAAGATATTATAACATTACTCAATATAGCGATAACTCTTATATTACGCAACATAAATTGCAACTCGTATAGGAATAATTAGAATCCAATTAATTTGATAGTCGTCTATACATATTTTAAGCTCTTCTTAATTTACAGATTGCGAGATGGGTATGCCTCGGGTGTGGAGCTCTATCTTTTGGATTAGTGTTTGCAGTAGAGAAACTGGGGCCCGTCCTGCAACTAGCCCTATCTTTTAATGGCATGATTGGAGGCGTTTCCCTTGGATTATTTAGCCTTGGAATGTTATTTCCTTGGGCGAATAATAAGGTTTTTAATCGTATATCTTACTAAATATTTTTTTAGGCTTGAGATATGCCATGTCTCGATTATATAAAAAAAATGCTTTTAAGTTTTAATCGTTCGAGGAGAAAAAAATGATAATTTAGTATTTATGATGTTTTTAATATTATATATATATATATATATATATATATATATATATATATATATATATATATATATATATATATATATATATATTCTCTTTATAAAATTAATACTAGTTTTAAATTCAATACTGAAGTATATTATCCATTTTATTTTTCAAATGATACATAAAATTGTATATATAATTGTAAGTAATAAACTTAGTAGTATTTTAATAACATAACAGGGTGCTATAGCGGGAGGTGTGCTTGGATTATTGGTAGTGGTAGTAGCGGGAGGTGGTGCTCAGTTCGCGCAAGTACCTTTGCCAAGTCTATCTACATCGATTGATGAGTGTCCAGCGTCATTAAATATAACCCAAATTATAAATCGACCGTAAGATATCTATATATTCATAATGCTATAAATTGAGGATTAAATCTAAAAAAATAATCATCTAAAGAATAGATTATCTAATTTAGTACGTTATAGTCTTTTCAATTACATAAGGCTAAAAAGAAAAAAAATGTCACTTTCACATTGATGAAAATAAGAGAAAGAAGACAAAAATGCTGAAAACATAGAAACAAAATAGACTACGACATTGAGTATTTCACATTAAATATAGCAAAATGAAATATTTTTCTACATCAATCACCACATGTAATGTTGTCAGTAAAATATACAAGGTTCTCCACACTCATGTTAAGTTATTTTATGTCATACCAAATATATAAATTATCGGACGTATAATCGTATATTTTCATAAGGATTTACATATATTTTCCACAGAGGAAACCACAACGACGTCTTTTGGTTATTCAGAATATCATATTTATGGTATTCAGCTATTGGCTGTTTGACTACGTTACTCATTGGCTTGGCAGTGTCTGTAGCTACGGGTGTCACAGATCCTGCTGATGTCCCTATCGATCTTATTTCACCACCTGTTGTCAGCTTTTTGAATTCTTTACCAATGAAATTAAAGGTAATTTAGTGATTTTTATAAAACTCGGCTTAACAAAACTGCTTTAACCATATAATGTTAAATATATATAAAAATTTGAAGAGATAGACCAATGTAAAAGTTTGCAAAATAAAACTCATCTTCCACTTATACATAGTAAATATTTAAGGTAGATACTAGTTGAACTTAACGTTTAATTTTATGTGTTATTCCCTTAACTTTCTAACATATAATAAATAAATTCAGAAAGCCTTAAGAATACCAACACGGCTTGGTTCTGAGAGAAGAAGGAGCTCCAGTGTGAGACCGCCAAGTTTGGCCGATGATAAAGATACAAGACGACGACGACGCCTGTCTGAGCTCGCTGGCGGAGTTTTCTATAGCGATGCACCAACCCTGACTCGCGGACATGACAACCTTGCCCTAGGCCTGGACTCAGAAAAACCACCTCCTCAGGAATATAAACGAACTAGCTTCAAACTTGACGCCCCTTTAGACACAAGCGGCCCGCAAACCTCTACATGTTAAATTAAATTACTTAAACACAATTTATTAATTTTAAAAAAATATTCTTAACTATCAGCCGAAAGACGTAGTTTACTATTTTGTTATTTATTGTCATTTACTTTTTTACTTCTTAATGTATCTACTATATGTATTTTGCTACTTTTAGTAATCTTTGTAATTTTTAATTAATTTGTAGAATTTGAAGTACAAACAATATGGTTAATATTAATTTATTGAATACTAATATGAGCAACAACTAATTATTGAATAGGCCGGTCGTGGCGCAGTGGGACAGCGTCTGACTGTAAACGCGATCGGTTGTGGGTTCGATCCCCACTCGAGGGAGTGATTATATTTAAATTATTTTCACTTCCTCGCTCTGGTAAAGACAAAGAGCGGCGTTAAGTTCCACCACTCAACACGCAATGTCTCGAATACGGTGGAAAGCAAAGTACGGAGTGTGTTGACACTAGGTACTTTCTGTCTACCCTACGAAGCTAATTATTGAATACTATTATAAATATGTATCTAAATATTTCTTATATTTTATATTAAAAAAATAGTAATGTAAGCGAATAAAAATATGCCAATCATGTCATTTCACTTCCAATAACATTCTTATCACTTAAGACGAATCGATTCGTCTCGAGGTTCTTTGATAAGAAGTTTTCATCTGAATAATTTTAGTGGGTAAGTATTAACTTTTAAGATTTAATATACATTTAGATTGTATATTTAAGAGTAAAGAATGATTGTTTTATTTTATTCCAATAAAAGTAAAAATTAGCATTTTTAATTAGCCTAAAAAAATATTTAGTAGCCGAACGAATATCTCATAAGATATTCGTTTATAATATTTTGGAAAAACAAATCAAAGTTAGTTTAGACTAATGTTTATTCTAATCAAACATATTTAAAAATTTTATACTGTTGTTTTTTATTAATAAAAATAAATCTTAATCTTTAAATATCTTTTAAATTGTTAGTTTTGATTATAGGAAACATTGTGATTTGATTATAAAGTTCAGAGACGAGGATAATTCCAAATGTATTTATTTTTGTGACTTAGTAAATAATATAAATTTATAAATTGTATTATTTTATTTTTTAACTTAATTATTATAATATAACCTATATAGGCAGAACATTAAAAAGTAGGCAAAATTAAACCTGCAAATAATATCTACTGTTTTACAAAATTCAATAATATTTTTATAAATAATAAATGCCATATAAATTTATAACAGCCAAATAAAATAGAATAAGGAAACAAGATTCGAAATGAAGAAGATATACAGCAGTAAAATATATTATATTGAGAACTAAAAATCTGTGCAAGTCAATGGTAAAAATGTAAAATATTTAACAAATTTAATTATGATAATAAGTCTTGCTGTTGTAGTACTTGCTGCTGGTGAATCTCCTGCATAGTGGATACAGGCAGTGTTGCACTCACTGTAATGGAGGGCATGCCTGGCAATGATACCGGTGTTACTATTGGCAGGCCACTGCTCAGAGGTGGAGGTTGAATAGGAGCTTGGGCAAAACTACTCATGTCAAATGTTGGTACTAAACTTGGAGCTGTTGAAACTAAGTTTGGAGATTGAACTTGATCCAGATTTGAAGAAGAAGATGTAATTAGTGGTTGAGGTTGTGTATAATTTTGCATCATTGGTATATATGGTTGAGGCTGATTCATTGGGATACCAGGTAAGTTAGGCAGAGGTGCTGGGGGTTGCACATTGGAAACTGAAGGTATGCTGCCCAAGTTGGTCAATGTTGCATCTGCAAGATCTACAAAATTATATATGTTTAAATTAATAAATTGAATGAAATTTTTAGCAGATCCTGGTTACTATTGCTAATTGATACTTACTGCTAGAGTAAGCAGCCATATTTGACACCATAGACTGTGTTTGTGACATTGATGACAGAGGTATATTGGTTGTCACATTTGGTTCAGACATACCTATTGATATATTTTCTATAGGCCCTGAATACCCTCCAGGGTTAACCATTGGTACACCTGATAAAAATTGCGGTTGTGAAACTTGAACTTCCTGTTGATTTGTGCCCTGATTAAAATTACTGATAGTCGCAGGAGCTTCATTAGCTATATGTAAGTGTTGGACATCCGATGTTAATGTTTCTTGCTGTAAATTAGTATTTTGTGATGACACCTGAAAGATAATAATTTTATTAATAATATAGAGAGTATTGTTATGGTCGCCAGATTACTTTCAAGTTACAAAGTCAAAGATATTGTTTCAAACACAATATCAAAATTTAATAAATTTTAACAGTTTAAAACACGCAAAGATTAAGAAAAGGAAGAAATAGACAAATGGCATATAATTTATTTAATACCAAGAGATTATTAATTTTTTATGATATTAATTATAGCATAGAAATTTTTTTTTGAAAATTTTGATTGTTTTTTAATAAGGAAATTATTTAAAAAAAATATATAATAAACATTACCATCGGTGCCATTGCTACATATTGTTTTTGGTTTGGCACTACCTGACTGCTTCTTATGGGTATTCTATGTAAATATCCATAACCAATTCCACACCCAAGACTGCCTTCTCCTCCCCAATTTTGATTTGGAGTAATAAGAACTTCTCGGCAAGTGTCGTCATTAATATTGTAAACATAGAGTTTCAGAGCTCTACCTTCATGTGCTTCTATTAATGTAAAGAGATCTTCACTTTCATGCATAATTGAATCTGCACCAATTATATAATCTGAAAAAGGCCTTAATCCAGCCGATTCTGCTGGTGATGATGGGTGTACTTCCTGTAAAAAATTGTAAATGTAATTAATTTTTAATCATGTAAAATGATAAATTTATCTATTTTACTTTTGATAAAATGGATTGAAATGGAAGGATGGATTAAATTAATTATTTAAATAAAATAATTTACTTTAACTGTATAAGAATTAAATTAATATTACTATATATTATATGGTGCAATTATAAAAAGTATAAATAGATTAAAAAATATTAATAAAAATACAGTATTGATATGAAACTTACAAGTACATGCCAAACATTTTCATTAGCACCTTCAAAAGAGCAAAATCTTATACTGACTCCAAGTAGGCCTTGTCCACCCCAATTTGCACTAGGTGTTATCATAACTTCCCTTACAGACTGAGTCTTAGTGCTATAAATAAGCATCTTTATTGTTTTGTCAATATTTTGTTTTAAGAGTGTTTTAAGGGTATCATTATCTTGGTCTAACCTAGTATTTTCTATAGCTACTATAAAATCAAAAAACGGTTCTAGATTAACTTTTTGCCCTGGTGAACCGTCTTGGACCTGTAAAACATTGACGTGTAACTTAAAACAATTTATAGCAAAACAAAAATCACATAGCACAACAATATTATTAAAACGAACCCTCAAAATATGGTATCCTTCGGAACCACCTCCTGGAACTTCAGAGCTTTGAGAAGACCCCATTTATGAAATATTTAATGGAGCTTTCAGTATTGTGAGCTATTTTGAAATATAAAACACTTAAACAATGACAGCCAAAACTTTGACACTGACAATATCAGAACTATACGTGGCAGACCTATTCCGCGTAAAATGACCTATTCCGTAAAATAATATGAAGAATTATAAATAAAATAACTTGGAACACATGAAGTACTTTTATAGTACTATATGTAATAACTATATACATATATCCTATTTATATTTATTTCTTGATTTATTCCTCTTAGTTTAAGACCAAGCTCAGAACATTATGCTTTGAAATGGGAAAGCAATGTAGAAATTACTACAAAGTATAATTATGTAAATGGCTTAAACGACATAATACTGTGTTACAAACTGCATATATATTTGATAAACCCTGTAATTAGTTTAGCTTTATTAATATTCTATGTCAAATTTTATTAACTACCTGTGACGACACATCATAGACAATACCTCGTTTGTGTTAGATTGGAACGTCAAAAATTAATATATAAAAATCCATTTTTGTTTACAATTTAACACATTCGTTTGTACATTTCATTCCATAGATATATTAAAATTAACCGTTCTAAAAATCACTACTAATGGCATAAATAACGTAATTTTACAACATTACTTGCAATTTAAAATATCCTTGAATTGTAAGATATCCCATAAGTAAAAGGTACGTATCATTATTTTTTTATTAAGCTCTCCATTGTAAAATAAATCTTAATCTTACTATGATTAATAAAATATATAAGGTTCTATATTTTCATTAGAAAATCTGCGAAATAACTCTCCCAATTATCACATAATGGCTGAATGGAAACATTTAATATCTGAATGGTTAAATGAATACGCAGCATTGAGAGACAATGAAATAAAAAGTTTTGCAGCGGAACATGAACATAATCATGAAATTGCAACTGCAATATTCAATTTGCTATACAGTGAGTCTGATTATGCAAATCAAAATAATGAAGAAAAGGATCAGCAAGTAAGTATTTATTACTACTATCCTACTAAATCATAAAATAATTAAATTAAAAATTATAACACTACTATTGTTCATTTTCAGATGTTAGAAAATGTCTGTATACAATTATTTAGTTTTTATAGATCTAAAGAAGTGGAGCTTCAAAGGTTTACACTGCAATTTGTTCCAACATTTATTTATCGTTACTTGAGTATTGTAGCTCAAGGCAACTCAAAACACTGTCGGTGCATAGAGACACTACTGATTGGTATGTTACTATTTTATATATTTGTCATAAATGTATATATTTATTATTCCTGTTAACCATCAATCTGCCTCTTCTGGGCATTTAGCTGATGGTTTAAAAGTTTGACAGACATTAAGAGTATACTCCCAGAGATGTATACACACAATCTTGCAATCTACACAAGATCTAATTTAAGGTTGGAGTAAATCTTGAGGTCCTCTCCTTTTTAAAGTTACAAGTAAGATTTATTAGATCACTAGCACAGTTTGTTTGCAATCTCCTCTTTTACTGTGGGAATCTTTAAGTCTCGATGCAACTGAGAATTAGTTACAAACCATGGGGCCTTAGTTATAATTCAGAGCATTTTAGATTGCAAATGTTGTAATATGTCAAAGTTTGATCTTCTTGCGTTTCTCCAGACTTCCACCATTTCCATAAGACCAGATTAAACTGTATTTTACAGAAAAAAAATGATAATAAAAGGTTAGATTTCGTACCCAGGAACCAATAAAGCTATCAAAGTTGAGAACTCAGAGCTTTTCTTTTTGTAAATATATGCTTTCTACATGTGAGATGTCTATCTGGATGTATCAAAGTAGTGTACCTCTTCTGATTGGGGAACTGTTACTCCATTAATTTCAATGCTGGGGCAAATATCATGCTAAGTTACATGCACCAACTTTGTTTCATTAGCTTTTACTCTACAGTTTTTTCGTTAGATAGATATCATTTAGGCTTTTCTGTAGCATTTCTGATGCGATAATTGGATTTACTTGAGATGCGACAAGGGCAGTATCATCGGCAAATATCCCTACGAGAACTTTATCTGTGGTTAGCAATTCAAAGGTTTATATTAGTTAGAGGACAGGTCCCATTACATTGCTGAACACCTATATTTATTTGGTACTAATATGTTTTGTCTTTTCCTTGCTAAAGCAAGGAAATAATAAGTAAGTAATAATAAATAAGTGCCTTAGCTGAGGATAGGATAGAATTTAATAAGGGTAGTAGTTTGTAGGTAGAGCTTGTCAAATGCTTGTGATATGTCAATGAATGCGGCAGATCAATACTTCTTACATTTAAAGGTATCATGTATTTTTTCTACCAAGCGATGAACCTATTCGGAAACTGGTTTCCGTTTATTTTATTCGAGCCAGTAGCCTTGTTTGGGGTAAAAACACGTGACAAATTCTTAGCAAATAGTAAAAACTTTTCAACATCGCTCGTTGCCCATGAAAAATCACCGCGGCGTAGTGGCGATTGAAATTCAGTTGGTCTTTTAAGATATTTAGTCGCCTTCCACAAGGAGTGATCCGTTGCAGAAGTTGCATCTAAAATGTTTAATCGACGTTCTACGTATTTGTCTTCAATATTTATGAGAAGGACCTTTATTTCTTTAAAGATATTTATAATACAAAGGATCTCCATTGTCGAGTAAAGTTCGAGCCCCCAAAACCAAAACGCATAATGTGCCTCAATGTGCAAACTGTCTTGCCTATGGACACAAAATCCTACTGGCCGAAATCCAAGATGCATTAAATGTGCTGGAAGCCATGCATCCTCTGTCTGCCTACAAAAAGAACGTTGGATGATGTCTGATGCGCTTTATGTGATGGAAACCACCCCGCAAATTATAAAGGCTATACTGTTTATAAGAAGTTACAGAAACTGAAATACCCGACTCCTCGCATTAAAAAAATTACATTTTTTAGACTGCGGAGTTGATTTCCAAGCAGCTGTTTATTTGCATTTATTAAAAAGCTGTGGTAATATTGTTATTAGGTTTTAGTGGAATTTGTTTAACTAGTGTATTTTCAATAACTTCTTTAAAGTATTCCCAGTTGGTGTTCCTTTAGTGTAATCTGCAGGGTTTAGCCACTTTTTCGAAGTCATTGTGCAGTTGGACAATGTATGATCTGAAGACAAAGTGAAATTCATTCATTCACGGCTCTCCACTGGTAACAGTGGAGAGCCGTGAATTTCCATTGGCGACAAAGAAGCCTACTAGATCTGGTTTCTTTTTCGGGTCGCTTGGCCGGTATATTTACCAGTAGATTGGACATTTATGAAGGACTTAGGAAAACTGTTAAAAAGTTGGACTTTTGAACAGTTTTCCTAGGTTCACGCCCCTTTGTACTGGTGCGTGAGCCCCAATCAATTAAACAATGGAGGAGATCATTTATATTATAAATATCTTTATTATTAGAGTTTGCCTGGAGGTTTATTACAAACATGTGCAATGGATTTTTGGTTAACGCTTGCTTCATATTCCATATGTTATTGGCAACATGTTTTGCTAGAGCTTCACGGATTTCTTTATATATGATAGTTTTAAATGTTCTTTCTTGTTTGGGTTTATAAGTGTAATATCCTGTTCCTTTTGCGTCCAGTTCTTTTATAATAATTCTGTATGTATCATTAGTTTTGGGTTGTATTTTATCCTGGTCCTTGGGAAAACTTTGATCTCAAAAAGATCCTGCGCTGTTTCATTGAGTAGTTTGATTAAAGGACGTACATTTCTTACATTGTCAATGAAAATGTGTGGAGGCTTTGGTATTTTTACTGCAGGTTTCAGTGGAGGATTATCTTTATCTTCTAAGGTCTCTGTCTCTAGCTCGGAAAAAGCGTTTGAAGTTGACATTGGTTGGCTTAACCAGTTCGATCAGAGTTTGGATTGCTCTTCGCTACTAGAAACTTCAGGGTTGTTTCTTTGTCTTTTGCGATTTTGAACTTCAGTCGACTTATTACTTTCTGGAGTTAGGCTCCGAGGGAGCTTTGGAATGGTTTTCATTTTTACTCATTTGACTACAGTGAGTGAGAGACTGCGATCTTGGCTTGTTAAATAAGCCAGGGTGAAGTTGAATTAATGTTTTGTTGTTTTTGTTTCGGAAAAGAGAATGGTTCATAGTTGTTCCCACGAGTAGGGATATAAAGGTCACCTAACCACTTCTTCAACTTTGTCATGTGCGTTGAAGACGGGGTTAAAGACTGTACATCCAAACAGGCACGCATCCTATTGACGCGTCTCCAATCGTAAAATTAGAGATGATTTATTAAAAAGGATTTCTTTCTCCCGGCCCGGGCGATAAATCCAAGGCCACTGCTCTCACGAAACATGACCGTGAGGTTACCGGCTGTCAAGGTCATATTTAACTTTGACTATGCGCAGACGGGCTGTCTGAATTGGTCTGGTTAGTTTACCGCCGCCAGATGCTCGGCGTTATCCCTCGTTTATTACCATTTAGGGGGCGCGTGTAGAGTGGGCCTAGGAGAAGGTGGTGTACCGTACTGGCGCGAGCGAAAATCAACACCCTAATTGTCATAAATATATGTTACACTTTTTAAACAATATATCCTATCGTAGTAAATTTTTTTTCAGGATTATATAATTTTGAGGTAGTGGATGAAACTGGGAAACCTAAAATTGTGTCCTTTAGATTGCCTTCATTAGCACAAGCTTCAATATATCATGAGGTATAATAGAAATTAATTCATAATTATAAAACAAAATTCATTTATTTAGACAAATATTAATTACATGATTTATCTATTTATCAGCCACTATCTCTGGGTTCCCAATTTTTAACTGAAAGTGCTCTACGAAGATGGGAAGAATGCAATACAAAGTTAGTTAGCTGGGGACCTCATTCTCAAGTGGAAGTTCTTAATGCCCAAAATCGTCTTAAAGTAATGGCAGCTCTCTTGTTCATTTATAACAGACAACTCAGTTTATTGCCAAAGCTTGCATTGAGACACTTCTGCATTGCATCTTCCAAGTAAGTTGTATAAATTTTTGCTTATTGGTATCTATTAAATGTATAATACTAATTTTATTTGTTTATTATTGCATACATATTATTAATACATTTTATTAATACATTTTTACTGATATGGATTATGTAATTAATTTTAATTTTGACATCATTTTTTAAAGTAAGTGAAAAAAATAACTTTTGAGATATCTAAAATATTGTATTATACATTTTAAAACAATGATTAACTTGGATTTCAGAATAGTTACTCAAGGTTTCCAAAAGAAAAAAGGTGCTCCTATTGTTAAATTGATTCAGAGGATACCAGTATCTCCCAATTTTCTTTTAGAAATGATAGAAGGCGCATATTTTGCAATGTTCAATGAATTTTACACTCTTGCACACCAAGCAGTGAAAGACATAGACAGAAGAGCACAGTATGAATTGTTCCCCGATGTTATGCTAGTTACCAGTGCTGTAATCAATTCCTTAAAATACAATCCTTCAGGTTGGTGGAATATTTTAAAATAATTAAAAAATAATGCTTTAAAGTACATAGAATTATATTTAGTATCTTTTCAGATATTTACTTTTTAAAACAAATATTCATTTACTTTGTTTTAAGCAAAATAATATTAAATTAAATAATTACTCAAATAAATTCTTAAATGACAAAAATATTTTGATAAATTCTACATGTTATGTTGACCATATATGAAATTTATTGTTTATAAATATATTGTTTATTAGGTAAATAAGCACAAATTTGATTCATTTATTTTAAATATTTGATATAGGTCAACCATGTGATGGTCCTATGGGTATAAGTGTTGCATTATCCCCAGCAACTACAACTGTGACTATGTCAAAATCAATGATAACAAATGCATCATTCCGCACCAAGAAACTACCAGGTAACATATTTGTGAAATGAAATAGAGTAGTATATATTTAAGTCAATTGTTTAAATATATATTCTACTTACAGATTAATACATACATTTTTACGATAAAAATCCTAACAATTGTTCTTGAGTTTTAATAATGAAGCCTATAAATATGTAAATATATAACCTTTTAAATTTATTTATATTTTTTCTTTGTAAAATCAATTGCATAATAACATGTCTCTTGACTCTATAAGTTAACTATATTCCCTTTTAAAATCATGTATTAACATTGCTCCATTCTATACATTCAAGTTTTGTGTTTGTAGATGACATTCCAATACAAGCTGGCCAGGCAGTGTCTAATGAATCGGCAGACATGCTTACGTCTATCACAGAAGAAGGTGAAGCAGATGCTCCAATACAAAGAGGAACTGGTATTCGAAACTCAAAACCGAAACTTGCTGCTTTCCCAGTACTTGGTAAAAAGACTAAAGATGGCAAAGAAAAAATAGACAAAAAAGTTACTGTTAAAGAGACCTCTAAGGGTATTTGGAATTCATTGAGTGGTGGAGGTGGTGGTGATAATTCGGAAATGCAGAAAAATGTGGTAGACGGTTTTGATGGAAATGGAAGTCTTAAAGATGAAATATCAATGTCGTCTGTCCACAACAGTGTTGAAAACTCGGATACTAGATCACAGGTGACAACTGACTCCCTGGATATGGAGACCACGTCCCGTTTTGCAGCTATGCAAGTTAGCTCTGTATAAGTGCTATGTACGCTATTATATAGATTTTTTTCTTATTGCATATAAATGGTGTTGTGTGAAATTTATTAGTTATTGTATATATTGATAGTAAGTTGCTAAAGATAAATGTGCATATTATTTGTTGTTTTTTTAACAAACAAAGTAATAGCTTGATGTGACATATTTTTTCTAAGAGTTTTGAAGAAATGTTTGCATATATTGTAATATAATATTTGTTTGCGAAGAAAAGGTTGGTAGCCTGGTTCGTTAATTACTTAAATGTATTTTTTGAGTATTCTTAAATATAGGTACTTATATATATATTTACCTAAAGGTTGAATGTGATGAGTCCATTTTTAATGCCTTTCCCTTTAGCCATTATTAACTATTGAGTACTTATTAGAGCAATAAAGTTCGAATGTTTTTTAATACCTTATTTTGTTGAAATCTTCATAATTCATAAGCATAGTGTTTTTTTTGTGGTTACATGGCAAATTAACTAATCTTTTAACAAAATTAGAACCATTTTTACTATTATGTAACATTGTTCCATATTTTAAAAATAAAAGAGTACAACATGCAAGTTTTTATTTAACTTTTTTTAATCTTAAGTGTACGATGACAAACAGAAATTTGTTTTCAAGTACGGACTTTTCAATAGTTATCAGTAGTTATAAGCTATAAATTACTTTGCTTTGTAGTTAATCGAATGTATAGCCATTCACTGATATTGCATTATAAAAAGCAAACTTCGTAAACATACCGACATACGGCAAGAAATATGTATCTGATCGCGATTAACTTCGTACCTATTATTTATTTAAAAATATTGTTTATGATTTACATAATATTATTGAATAATGATTCTACAGAAATTATATATACATATACGGTTTACATCACGATTTTATTTTAATGATAATATGTATACTCCAACAACATATCAACATCATTCTTATCAGCCTCTTAATGTCATCATTGTTATGAAGTTTTAATGAATCACAGCTAGTATAATAATGCTCCTTCGATACTTTCCTCATCAGTTTGTTGAAGACTTTGCACGGTGCATACATACCTACGTAAAGTTAAAAAATGAAATTTCAAATATTTTTTTGTTTCGTCGTTTTGTACTTCGTGACCTCATGTTGGGCTCGCGACATGATAGTAGGCACTAGTTATAATACCCGAATGACTTGGCAACAGAAAGCAGAGTATAGAGCTATACCTTTTAAAAAACGAGTCAAAGAAGTCTTTTATTCTGATCCAGCTCAACAAGTTATTAAGGTGAGTGTAAACTTACCTAGTTTATTTGGTCTTAATTTTAAGCTAATTTAAAATCTGACATAATACATAAAATAAGCAACATTTAGGTTCAATCAAATATTTTGTGATTTGCTTCTAAATGTTACTTCTAAAATTACAAATATAACTACTTGACAAGTTATACAAAATATTTTAATATTTTTCTCTAACAATTCAAGAGAAATTTTATCAACATTTGAAGATACCTACTATTATTTTGAAATAAGTCAACTTCCAAATATAGAAAATATTTTAATTATATCTAATACAAAAATATACAACTAAGTTAATCTGTGCCAACGCATTATTCGGTGCACATCAGCGCTACAGATTTTAAAACTTCTTGATTTTCATAATTTTAATACCTATATATGTTTATTGTACTAAAAATGTAAATGTAAGAAAATGTGATCACAAGTATATAATATTTTACCCTAAGAAATAAACAAAAAACCGTAAATAAAGTGACACGCATTAATAATCATCAAATTTTGCCTTAAACACGTGCCTATTTAAATTTATTTTTATTATCCTTTTAATGATTTATGCCACGTGTGTGTGACATGCCACATTTTTTTTCTAATAATATGATTATATCGATTTGATAATATGATTATATCGAATTGACATTTTCAATATGGTCCGTTCCTACTAAAAAGTACCTATTATGCTTACGCTTTATTTTACGAGCAAAATATATGTAGGAATCCCCCTGAAATATATTTATATTAACATATTTGAACGTTCTTTGTATTATTTTCAGGGTGTAATAGCGAGAGATTTGGATCGTACTGATGCCAACGCAAGTATAACTGCCGGAGGTGTCGGGTCCACCTTTGCCAACATTCGCCTGAAAAGCGAACGCGGCGGTAGTTTGAACTATCAAATCGAGATTTATGTTTAATTTAGTTAAGTACTATATAAATTCCATTTATTTGTAAAATATTAATAGTTTTTATTGAAAAATGAAATTTTTGTTTTATCTATTCAATATCCTTTAATTTTTATACAACATAAGACATTGCGGTTACAATGAGCGTTTAGTTTTGAGTAACGATAATATGTATATAATATAACACGTGATTAACGCAATTAGTTAATAATAATTGCCTTTCCACTAATGAATGTGATATATTTGAGATAGTTAACATAATATATTATGTTCTTAGTAAATTGCGAAATGACTCACTACAATAAAAAAAGACGTTATAAATAGGCAGAATTTCAGTTATTATTATTTTCATAGCTTTATGCTTAGCTCAGTAGCTGGCAACAACCTAGTGTCAATACGGTATGTGTTCTTCTGCTTCTGCTTTCCGCTTTAAATCAATCACTTAATCACATTGCCTGTTGAATGACAAATTTAACGCCTTAATTACCAGAGCGGTACATTGAAAATATTTTTTAAACCATTCACGTTTATGGTAGCATACTGTCTTATTATTACGTAGATGAATAATAGCTGAAATCTATATAATTTAGAAGTTCTAATTATATTGATATTGTTAGGAGAAAGTAGGTCGCCTAACATACTTATTGTTTAATACACAATCTTATGTATAGCGTCAAAGATACTGTTTTTATTAAGATATCGTCTGTTTACACAGTTACTTATGTCAAAAAAGTCACAATTTAAAGTACTGTAAACAAATCTCAGTCCTATACTAAACGCAATGACATGGCTTAAGAGGTGATTCATGCAAGTTTGTCACTGCAAAATGTTAACCGTTCTCCACCGCCGTCAACCCTACCAGGCATGGCTTTTGTTTGATCTGTGGATTATCATCTTTTCTAAGATAGATCTATATAGGAGAAGGTAACGAATTTATACAATGTTTACAAATAACCTTAAAAAATAATTTCAATTGATGAAGGATGAATGGTAGGTTTCTTTAATAGATCTATGCTTGTTATTGGCTATGGGTATAAAAAATGTATTTTTTTCATTAAAGTCTCTATCGAAATTGCCAGTTTGTTCATAACCGCGTTGGTAATTCTTGGATTCCAGGAGGCTCTGTAGTTTAACTATTGTGGCCCTTTGTTCTTCTCGTTCCATTTCGTTTATTAATATTGGTAAGTTAGCGGCACATATCCATAAATAGAATTTTCCTACTAAAATAATGAAAGAAATCATATAAGAGTATGAAATACAAAATTTTTTGTCGTAGATATTTATAACAACGATTTTGGAAGTAACAACTTTATAAAATTTCGCTAAATGTTGCTAATTCTGCTTTAAAGTTTATGAATTGTCCACAGGACAAGTCAATATAACCGTTAAGGACAAACCCAATTGTAGAAAACTTGATAATAAAGAGGAAATATCAAATCTTAAAGATATTTATAAATTGAAAACTATAACTTACATAGTATGAAGCCGCTTGCAACACTAGCCGCTATTAATAAGCCAATATCCATTGTGTTTTGTTTGAAGATCAACAGCCATGTCGTTGCGATGATTGAAAGCATGATAACACGTATCAATTCGGCCACAATAAACATAGTCATCAAAATATTATTACACTGTAAAACATATGTTACGTAACATTTTTGTTAACAGAATTTAGGAGTTTTTCAGATCTCTACTATAATGTATATAGGCAAAAAAAAATTTCTTTACATTTTAACCTTTGAAATGTCGAAACATGAATGGTATTTATAGTCTAAATTGTCTAATATACCTATAGAGTCTATAGGTCTATAGAGACCACATTGTAAACGTCTATATAAATTAATTTTAAGCGAAAGTAATAATAAACTAGAACAAAACGGACTTTCTTGGTACTGGTTTTTTCTTTTTGACTACCCCACTATGCAAATAAATTATATATTTTATTTCAATTTCAACTCACCGTATAGGCCCCATATATATAAAGTAAACTAAATATTATGTAAATACAACACATGCTTATAAGGTATGACAAGTATGTTTCTGGATCTGAAAAAGATTTAATCATCAAATAAAAACGATAGTAGTAATTTAAATATTGTTATTAAGGAAATTAAACACACACCTGCCAAAAAATTTTGCATCAAACTACCCATGTAAATTAAGTTCATATTTTTCAACCACTCTGATACTTCATATTTAACGCCTTGAGTGTCTTTATAAGCGAGACATAATATTACTAGGGTAACCGTTGCATGTCCCTAAAAGAAGTTTACTTATACGTACATTATAATGAAAAAAAAACCTAACTTTTACACATTAAACTCATTTTACAAATAAATAAAGGTAACATACGATCGACAATATTCCTATTAATATTCCTCCTAGACGAAGTGAGAACCAAAAACAACAACTATATATGAAAGCCATTGTAGGTTTTAATATAGTGATCAAATTATTTATGACTTTATAAAAAGTATTCTAGATACTAGACTACACCGGCTGTCAAATACTGAAAATTAAACTATATATAACTCAATGTCACATACGATCGCGTGCGATCCGTATTGATTGCTGCTATCGTCCATTGTTAAAAGGCTTATTGTTACAACTATGATAGGGATCATTGCCTGGAATTAAGGCTATTCTATCTAAATCACAGTCGCTATACTTTATTTTAATTATTTACACTTATTTCAATTAACTTAAACTAAATATTTATTTAAATTTCATAAAATAAAAATAAAACAAATTCACACAATTAAATTTGGTTTATTATCTCACAGTGCTCAGTACCTGCCGACAATAATTTCGTAAAACACAAAAATATTAAAAACAAATTATTGAAATATTCTTTATTTACAATTAATTACTTTTTACAATCATTATGATTATAAGAGAAAGTTTAAGTTAAAATAGCAATGGCACTCGTGTAAAAAGTGAGGAATTTTGCTGTGCTGACCTAACATTTTTGTAGAAAAAGAATGTAGTTTTCTGTAAAAGCCACAATATTAAAACAGTTTATTTAATAAAAAATATAATTCTTGCAACATAAAAACGAAAACATTAAGTACCTACTGAGTAGCATAGCAAAATACATTGAATAGCTTGTAATTAACAATCTTTAGTTTTATTTTCAACTATTCGCAATATGATTTTTTTTTAATTCTACCAGGTCATTTTATATAATTTTATATAACGACAAAATAGCCCACCAAAACGGTAATCGCTTTAGCTTGTGACGTTTTCTGTCAGAGAGTACCTACTACGATATACAAAATATATTTTTATAGGACTATTTTTTTATTTAAAGTTTCTAAACTTGCTAATGAAATATCTAAACTGGTTACATTTTTTACAAAACTTTCACAATTTTTTTATTCATAAAATTATGTACGCTAATGATAAAAAAGAAAACAAAGTAAAATGCGAACTTCTCAAGTTATTTAAAGATATGTACTAACTACTTATATACTGCAAGAATTTTAATAATATAAAATCGTATTCGTACAAAAAAAAAACGAAAAAAAAAATATTATTGGGACCTTGTAGTCCCCTGAGCATATGA
This sequence comes from Dryadula phaetusa, assembly GCA_032432895.1. Lineage (NCBI taxonomy): Eukaryota > Metazoa > Arthropoda > Insecta > Lepidoptera > Nymphalidae > Dryadula > Dryadula phaetusa. The sequence continues at coordinate 2,300,190 of JAOYRS010000027.1, forward strand.
CCTTAATTAACAAGGTCAAGACCGACTAAAACATAACTAAAAATATTTAATCGCATACCTTTTTGGCATTTAGTATAAAATTTAATGTATTATTAATTACGAAGCATAAAATAAAAAGCTTCAATTTTAAAACAACCATCCGATCCGAGGTGGCAATAATGGAGAAATAGGCGTAATCAATAAAAACTTGACTAATTTAATATTGTTTAACATATAAACAGAGCCAATAACAGTCTACAAACTTTAAGTGATACAAAGTAGTGCTTTACATAACTGGCCCACCCGGCACGGGCACGTTATTTACTAACCTACAATAACCGCTATATGCACATATGTGTAAAGCATCAGCGTTCATTGTGTTCGTTCGAGAGATTGAGATCAAAAACCATGCGAACACTATCAGTTGACAATTTTAGCATAGGCATCGCCATTGGCCCTTTAAAAATATAACAAAAATTAGAAGAATTACAAAAAAAAAGCGAATCTTAACACTAAATTAAGTATGGTTTAGATAACTAAAATATACAGTGCCGGAACTACATTAATTAAATTAAGCAAAACTAAACGTTAAGTTGAAACATGTTACTCGCGTAATGTTTTATAATATTGAGTAGAGTTGTCATTTGGATCAGGTTTGGTTGTGTGTCGTGGTGTTTAGCTGTAGGTGAGCGACTGCGGCACGCCGTTTACAGTCTTCGATTTCAGTACTCCGTTCTCGTACGACATCACCGTCTCACGGCCATTTTCCATTACCCTGTGGATATGAGTTTCTTTTAATTATATATTTGAAGTTAATGAAATGCTGATAAACATAATAATTAAATTATTTTTTATATCTTTGAAAAAAAAAACACCCTTTTCGTCTTCTAAACATTTGTATTCATTCTCTTAGTTCATTCATCATTATGGTATCACTTGAATATTTGAGCTAGAATATTTGTAATTAAACTAGAATATTAGAAGAAAAAAACTAGAATATTTGTAATTAATTGTACATTGTCTCAAATGGCCCTTGAGCCATAAATTAATGTGTGAAATCAGCCTTATTTCTACCATAGCAAGATTATTATAAATATATATATATTTTATAGTGCAGTTACAGAGCGGACAAATGGAAAAAAAATATAATTATTCTAGCGAATGGGAATTGAACCCACAACCAATCACAATTACAATCTCGAAATAGTGCAATAAACAAACAAACATATACATACTATTTACTATTTTTAAAGTCTTATTCCACACTTAGGATTAGAAAACATTTTAGAAAAAACGTATAAAAATTTGAACGCAGCGGGATTCGAACCCGCGCCTCTTGGATACCGTCCAAGCGCTCTGACCGCTAAGCCATGCGTTCTACTATCAGCTGCGTTAAAATTCTTATACGTTTTGTTACAACTTATTTATGTTGTAAGCATCTCTGTAGAGAGGTTTTTACAAATTTCCACTACTTAAAGATTATTTATACTTATAAGATAACGATTATTTCTTAATAATCTTTAAGTAGTAGAAATTTGTAAAAACCTCTCTACAGAGATGCTAACAACATAAATAAGTTGTAACAAAACGTATAAGAATTATTTCTTAATAATCTTTAAGTAGTAGAAATTTGTAAAAATCTCTCTACAGAGATGCTAACAACATAAATAAGTTGTAACAAAACGTATAAGAATTTTGACGCAGCTGGTAGTAGAACGCATGGCTTAGCGGTCAGAGCGCTTGGACGGTATCCAAGAGGCGCGGGTTCGAATCCCGCTGCGTTCAAATTTTTATACGTTTTTTCTAAAATGTTTTCAAATACATACTTTTTAGTAGTAATCTTCTTTCCATTAACTATGCGAGTGGTAGTTGTCGTACTACGTATATTAGCACTGCCGGGGCCCGCCATCGAACTATTGAAAGTAGAGAAGGACGTAAAGCTGTTGCCATTGGAGGCTTGCGCGAAAATATCGTCGAGCCCCTGCATACCGAACCCGAACGGGCTGAACAGCGACGACGTGAGCGACGTGCCCGGGTGGTGGCTGCGGCGGTGGCAGCCGTGACCGTTTATATCTGGAATGGTTAGGCATTGTGTACAAAGGTCGCTTTAACTTTATATCTCTTACTCTATTTATACAAAAAATATGTATGTCTTAACAACTAGGTACTTCATGTCTACCCTGCTATGTGAGATCCAAAGCTTAATTATGATAATATATAGATCCAACATTCGTTTCTACATTTCTTAATTCAAAATGCAAACAAATATTTGTATATATAAATTATAAGCAACTAAGCAACTGACAATAGCTAATTTCAATTACCACTTATAAAAAAATAATATTAATATTTTTAGGCATGTCCAAAGGGCTACAAATTTGCTAGACAAGCAATATTATGAAAATCATCTGTAATTTTCACTTTTCATTCATAATGTTATTACTATTAATAATAATAACATGTTATATATTTACCAGCAAATAATTCGCCAAATGGAGAGCCACCAAAAAATTCTCTAAACACCTCCTCCGGATCTCGGAATGTAAACGGAAAGCTGTGGTAGCCGAAATCATAGTCCTCATCTGTCGCGGAATGTCGTCCTCTGCTGCTATTCAACCCTTCTTTGCCATATTGATCGTAAACACGACGCTTTCGCTCTGAAAGTACAAAACATTACTTAATTTTTATTTTAAGAAAACGGGTCCGCGTAGATGTAAAGCACTAAATATCCGAACAACTGATATGAATGCTCTCGATATAAGCATGACGTATTAACATATGAAGATCTGATCCCTTTTGATCTTTAACCTGAATAAGGCGATTAAGCTTATACTCTTAAACATCTTCAATATTCATTGACGTCTTAAATACTTAGCACTTATAAAAGAGATGTCCCTCAAGGAATGTCTGCATAAAATTGTTCGCTAGATAGCAAAACGGCGTTATCAATATATTTGTCTGCAATAAGCATTTTAACAGCCAAGTATTTCAAAAACATTAAGTTTTCAAAACGCATTCGTACTTTCACATTATTAATATAGTAATGTTCATTTACACCATTTGCAGATAACGAAAAAGGTCATTAGATCGCTCAAAGTAGCATGTCATATGATTAGTTTTAAAAACACAACTGGGAATATTTGTTAATAGCAATATAAGTAAGTGGGTAGCTGCCAAGTAACTCCATTGTTATGATACTAAAATATTAATTATTTGAATACTGCCATTATTTTTCATGCTATTATATAAAAAATAACCTTAATTTGGTACGACTTCAAAATATTGTGTATACATGTTAAATACACATTATGATAATCGTAGGAAAGTTATAAGTATCCATATAGAAAAATAAATTCATACCAAGTCCATATAGAAAAATAAATTCATACCAAATATGGTTAAAATGACAATATTCAAATCAAGAAAACCCTAAATGATGTGGAAATCTACCAAAAAAACGGTGGAATGGTGTGTCTCCAAAAAAACCTTTGAAGCTAAAGTGCCGATGGCCATTAACTCCATTCTTGCTTTGATATCTGTGACTGTGGTGACTGGATCCCCGTGCATCATACAATTTCCGCTTGTTTTCTACCCAACAATAAAATTATGTTGTACAACATTCTAACTTTGTTAAGACAGCTACTGTCATATTTACGTTTCATTTTATCTATACATTTTATCACGCATGAACATATATAAAAAAAAATATTTTATAACTATATTACAATACAAATTTGACAGTGTTAATTATAATTAACAATTATTATTTTTAATAAATAGTTAAAGCTAGATAAAGTGTTAACATAAGCACTATTATAAAATTTTAAAGAGTTACAATTTATAATCCTATGTACTTACAAAAAATAAAAAATATAAACATTCTACTACTAGAGTAACAAATGATTAACTACTATTTACTATATAACTTTCTCACTACAAGAAACATACTTTAGTGGTATCACTTTAGTGATTATATTTTCATAATTATGTAAAACTTTTAAATCATAATTGTTTATAAAACATTAATTATATAAAAAACAACATATATCCCAAAAGAAACATATATTATACCTTTATTTTAGCATAATACTATAAACTAAATGTTTGAATGACATTTAAATAATTTTATGTATTTTAAAAATTATATTTTCAAAATAACTTTCCTGACACATATTTAACAAAGAATTAAATTCTTACCATCTGATAGAACTTCATAGGCTTCGGAAATTTCTTTAAACCTTCGGTTGGCTTCATCTGCATTATCAGGATTCTTGTCAGGATGCCACTTTAAAGCTAATTTTCTGTAACTATTATTAAAAAAATAATTAGTATTACAAAATAAGAAGAAATACAGCTATGGTAAATATATTATAATTATTAATTACATAATATACAAGTTAGACTAATATTTCCATCATATTTTTGGATATAATTACAGCTAAAACTTTTAATTTTAAAAACGTTAAGAAGAAATAATCAATATATATTAAGATTTTAATAAAATAAGTATACTTTTCTAACATGCCAGAAAAGTTTCTTTATGCGAGAAAGAATTTATAGCAGTCAATCTATGTATATGATTTCTTACAATTATTTAATTTAAGTCCCTCTTATCATATCATATAATAATAAAATTAAAAAACTTACGCTTTCTTAATTTCTGCATCAGTAGCACTTCGAGAAACACCAAGTATTCTGTAGTAGTCCACCATCTCTAGAGTCCCTCAAGGGGTATAATAGTATCTGAAATTCATTTTTAATATTTAAGTAGTTTCATATTTCATTTTGTACTAAAACTATAAAATAGTATTTCAATTAATTCTATGTATTTTTATTATTTTATTTCATATAAAAGGAATATGATTTAAAAACAAATAGAACATCAAAGAATAAATCATAATTATTTCAATAAACCAAAAATAAATGTGTTCTATTCTAATTCCAAACAACAGTAACTAGAAAATATTGTACATTTATAATGTTGAATATATTTAATATTTATATATATATATATATATATATATATATATATATATATATATATATATATATATATATATATATATATATATATATAATTTCATCATAAAAATTTCTAAATAGTTTGGTATGCATTTGTGTTTAGTGATAGTCATTTAAATAATTGTCAAGATTCAATATTGCCCCTTCATTCTACACATAAAAATACATTGTATATAGTTTTTGCCAGCAATCTATAAGATAAGTCAGCAATCTTATTTATTATATAATTTCAAAACTGCAGAAAAACTAAAAGCAACTAAATGTAAAGACAAAAAGTATTTAATCTAAATATATAAAATAATTTATATACTTTATCCCTATTATTTTATTATTTAAAAATAAATGTTCCTAAATGTTAATTATAATAAGCTTTAATTTAAGAAATAAAGGTACCTTTTGTTATACTTTCTTATAGTAAATAATATTAATTACAAATTCTGATCAAAATAGTTGATTTTATTCATTATCTGTACATTAAACCATGAGAGCATTTTAAAATTTTATAACACTATTACAATTTAAGTATAAAGAAACATAATGAGTATTGTATCTTAATATACCCACCTTTACAGGACTTTAATGACAATGTCAAATAATCTGATTGAAAATTATTTTTAATAAGTATATATCACTCATAATATTGTCCAGAATTAAATATTTTATAAAGTACCTACTTTATAAAATATTTAACTCTGAACAACTTTTTAGTACTGAAAAACTATATTTTAATATCAATAAATTGTTTTGAATACTTCTTATGAAATGTATAGTGTTAATGAATTTTTACATGAATAAGAAAAATTGCTTAAGTAAAAAACATGTCATTATCATTGTTATGCTCTAATTTTTAAGGAAATTGCACATGTTACACAAGCACAAATTAAAGTATTACTTCACAAAATTACAGCATTTACAGTGTTTTAGAATGTACTAATAGCATAAAGTGTTCTTTATAAATATTATTATGCTATTAACTATAATGCTATGCTATGCTAATGCTATAAATAGTAATATGCTATTAAACCAATAATATTTATAATTGAATTGTATAAACAAAATATTGAAACATACACTTAAAATAGTAATAAAAGCATTTTTTTGTTTTTTGCTTAGAATAAACATGACCTATGATAAATACTTAAATTTATATATCAATTTAAGTATTTAACATAGGTCATATTTATAAAACACAACATTTTCATTTAACATGGACAGTATGAAAAGTTCCTAACTTTTTAAAGCAAAAACAGAATTAATAATGTATCACTCATTTATTAATGTTAATAATAAATCAATATGTAAAGTGAAGTATTATACTTACATATTTGCTATTTATTATAGAAAGTACAATGTTAAGAATCGATGTCTAGATTTATTTTAGAATTTCATGACTAATATAAGAATTTACAAAATATAAAAGTATTTGTTTTTATAACATATTTAAGGTGACATTATGTTTAAAATAGCAAAATTGTCATGAATAATTACGAAGATGTAGAGAAATTATAAAATAGTTTTCAACACCTACACAGTATGATGTAGACTTAAATGTTAAAATGACACAACATCCAATATCTTGTAAAAGACACCTGCTATTTCGTAATGAGCAAATGAAAAACTAAATTATAGATTTTTAATAACATGAATTCGTACAAACCTTTATAACATTTGTTTAGCAATAACATCCAGTGTTGGGTTGAGCAAGAAATCGCGGATGGCAAAATATTCGCCAACCTCCCGTAATGACACAATGGAAAACTTATCACTACTAGTTACATATATAGTCACCTTTTTTTTAAGTGATCACAAAACTGTTAAATCAATCACTTGAAATGCACATGGACTAAACGGATGATTGGACTTGTTCAATGACACTAATGATCGTTCGTATTATTGAGAATAATAACACTGAAATCTAATCACACCTTTGTTGGCAAAAATCGTCAGCTAGTGGAAAATTCTCGATAGCAAAATCAATACACATAAGACTAGAAGTAGGAAGTTAGTCTTTAATTTTAATATTAAAAAAATATTTATATAAACTAGTCTACCAATTAAATATGACTAATAGAAATTGCAAGTTTTCAACAGCACTGACCTACGCCGTGCACATTTTTTACTCGACGACTGGTTCGATAGGCTAAGTGAGAACTGAGTACTGACTCAATTAAATAATTTCATTCGGTTTTTCTAACTTTAAATATTACGCACGTGTGAACGCTCCTTATCATGAACATGAGAAAATTAAAAACATGAATTTATGTTGTATGACTTAAATTCTTATATTAATTTAATGTATAGCTACATTTAAGAGCACAACACTATGCTTAAATGTAAATAAAAATATCAAGTTAATTATGAATTAAATAAATTTTAAATTGTTTTAACAATATATACTAGTAATTATTTGTGATTATTAAAATATAATAACATAGCTGCCTGAAAACTGATTAATATAATAAATGTACTTTGATATTTTATAAGCCCACTGATTGAAAATAATATAACCTTAGTTTCATAATGAATTAAATGGAAATATTAATATTATTGAGATAAATATAATCAATTCTTCGGAGAATTCTGATTTTTAAAAAATATATTATTTAATATTATAATTTTTTTTAACAAATATAGTTCATAGGAAAGCTATTTTTTATAAACTAGTATCCGAACAGTGACAGTTTCAATGATCAGTCTCTACTCGCTAGATAATTTTTTTAAAGAAATTGGTGACTTTATATTAATTTTTATACTCTCTAAAATTTTTTTCATTGATTCATTCTTAACAATAATTATATTTACTACAAAATATTTTATGGATTTAATTTTGTATGTTTCATTTTCTTTTCTCTAGTGCGTTCTTTAAAAGAGCGAGATTAAATAATTACTAGTTTGTAAAAAAGTTAGCAAAATAGGGGACAAATAATAAAAATATTCATTTGAACATTTATAAAGAAGTATGATCAGTTTATCATATTTTTATTTTTTTATCTATAACACGGTTGAATCTTTTACACACCTTAGGTTCTTATTCATTAAATTATTTTTATCATAATACACGTTGAATATATTCTAAAAAAAAGTTAGTAAATTGTACAATATCTCTGTATAAGTAGGAGAAATCAAAAATATATTTTTTGACATCTTTGTCTGTTTGTCTTTCTGTCCGTATCTTTTTGCCTTTCACGCAAAAACTACCGGATCGATTTTGATGATATTTTTTGTATAGCTATTAATCTTCGGCAAATTATAAGCTATATTTTATTTTGAAATTGTGAGTCTTTGATGTGGAACTATAAGAAGCGATAGGGTCAATTCTGTACATTGAAAATATTTAAAAAATTGTAGGGGGTGTTACTATGTTGATACTGAACCCAAAAATGTAATAAAAATGTTTTTTCTGTCTGTCTGTGTTTTTGTTTGTTTAAGCATCACACAAAAACTCTCACTTCTATTACATTGAAATTTTGTATAATTTTACTTCAACATCCTGGGCATCACACTGTGTTCTTTTTATCCTGAAAAAAAATATACATTACAAGCTTATACAATTATTTGGTTTTTTACATTAATAAGAAAATCCCACAATCTTCAATATTTATTTTCAAATCTATGCAACTTCGTTCGCGCTTTATCAAAATTAGACCTAGAATTTTACGTCATTAATCATGTCAATAGAGACACAGTGAATGAGGTAACTAACTGACTTCGATAAGTGAGCAGATTATAAAGCAAAACTGTTAGGTTTTATTGTTAATGACAATGATACTTTGGTTAGTGACCATCATTGTAATTGTACCTTTACGACCTTTATGTTTAACCGCGGACGAGTCATCGGTTAAGTAGGTCAATAAACCGGCTTGAACACAAAGACTCAATAGATCCCTACCGTGTGCATGCTAAGCATAACAACCTAAAGCAACCTCAGCCCAAAGTACTTTTTTACTTAAATTTTATTGGTCGTGGCGCAGTGTGACAGCGTCTGACTGTAAACGCGATCGTTTGTGGGTTCGATCCCCACTCGGGGGAGTGATTATATTTAAATTGTTTTCATTTTCCTCGCTCTGGTAAAGACAATAAGCGGCGTTGAAATACACTGATCAACACGTAATGTCTCGAATTCGGTGAAAAGCGAAATACGAAGTGTGTTGACACTAGGTACTTTCTGTCTACCCTGCTATGCGGAATAAAAAAAGCGTGAAGCTAAAAAAATAAAAAAAACGTAATTTTATAGTAACTAAATAAAAAACTTGTTATATTTCCATTTTTTGTAAATAAGAACTGCCACTAGAGCATTTGACATTATTACATTTTCTATTACATTTTTAGAAACAGTTTTAAAAGATAAAATAAAAATAGCGCATTTTTCAGTTGTAACGTATTTGTACTACTCTGAAAATACGGATAACGCCGCACTCCACCCACGTTGCGTAGGTGTGGCGGAAGGTCACTCTGGTGTAAGATATTATCTATATTCAAATGCAATATAACTTCTGCAAATAAATAGAGGATAATTATTCATAGTTTAAAGCTTTATAAGATTTGATCATATGTGCATACATATTTTATCATAAAATTAATAATAAATAAAATTAAAAGTCTTATCTATTGGAACAGAAACGAATAATAGTAATTAGTTCTTCATTAATATGTATATGATCCTCACTTAAAGAGTAAAAATTGACAATTTTGATGATTTTATGATTTTTTGATTTTTTATATTAAACTATTTAATTACTTAATGTCGACAAAACTTAAAAGCCCAAAATAGTAGGTATAGCATGTTCAACTATTATTATTCAATGTACCTAGATATTTATAACACAATTGGCGCTATCTACATTACAGTGATGAACGTCAATGTATTATGTCATAATTACAATTTTATGACTCAGAAAATATATTTCAGTCTTCAACAGCCATATTATGATTATATTTCAGAACCATCATTTATTATTTAATAACAGCAGACAAATAAATACCTATGAGTAAAAGTACTTTATTAATAACTAAAACTAAACGAAACGATATTTTAAGGTTTAGTATAAATATAAGTAGATGTTAGCACATTTGTGGACTTTTACAATATTACTTATTTCCTTGATTTTTTAAACAATTGCTCTATTAAATGTAATTTATGAGTTCCTATGGTAAATACAAAAATGACTAAGATAATCTACTTCATCTTCGTTTAATTTCTAAAATGTTTTCTCTAAAATGTTTTTTCTAAAATGTTTTCTCATCCTAAGTGTGGAATAACACTTTAAAAATAGTAAATAAGTGTATACATAAATACATATATACTAAATGAGGATTATACATGAATAATAAATTTGGGATAGTACGTATTTTAATTTTAAGCATAGAAATTAAGTACTAACTACTACTCAGTATGTCTATATCTACTCCGTAGTATCACACTTAGTTATAGTTTTTTGTTTTCCATGAGCTATACTACAGTTTGAACATGTTTGTTTTATTCGTCAGATAATAAAAGTAGTAATTGATGTGGTAATGAGATCTTAATAGAATAGAAATGAAGTTTAAACAAAGTAGTACTTGGATGGACAAAACTTGCGCGGCGCTTTTCAAAATTAAAATATTTTTATGATTTAATTTTTTTTAATCACATTTAATCTATTTGCCTAAACTTAAACAATAATTTCGATCAATTAATTAAATCAATCGTTTCGTTTCAAGTTTTAATGTTTTTTTATAATTTCAAAATTAAAGAGCTTTTTTTGTTACCTATACGTAGATACCAATTAAATGCCTTGATAAATACGTTAATTTTGATATTGCTTAAGTTTTTCACTGCCCGAAAACACGATTAAAATGATGTTTTCTAAAAACAGATCGTTTTATGGCCACGAAACTCCTTAAATAAGAAATCTAGTACTAATATAATTTTTATCGAAAAATTGCTCATTTAAAGATATTAATAAATTTACTTCATGTTTCTTAAACTCTTATAAATATTCTTTAAATGAAGTATTGCAAATTTTGCCAAAGTCTGTGATTTAAATATAAACGTGGGCAGGGAAAAGAAAGAAATAGCTCACTATAGTGAGTTCACGCGTGCGAAGTCGCGAGCGGGCCGCTAATAAATAATATATAAATATAATTAAATTATAATAAGGCTTAATTCTGAATTCTGCAAAATATAAATTTAAAAAATACTTTTTGCTTTTTTTACCAAAGCAAAAGACATGATTTTTGAATTGTGTGTGGTGTGTCTATCTGTAAGTTATTCGCTTTTGCGCAAAAACTAAGTAGATATATGAAGTAAACGCTTAATATGAATCCTTAGCAATCCGTCTTAGTTGATTTACCAGATGAATAGTTTCTATTAACATAAAAAAAATCTAAATCACCTAGCGTGAAACCCTAGCCTCCCAGCTTAATTATAGGAATATAATGCTTTAAAAGTAGTTCCTCTACCCGATGCGCACTTCTTAAGTGTTTTTTACGCGTGCACCAAGCATGAGGGCGTTAAGTAATTACTAACATGTACACTGTAACCTAAACTTATATACTACTTAAAGAAATTATTGCAAATATAACTTTACTTACATCATATTTTCTTAAAGCTTTCACGCATTTACTTGGATTGGATTAAAGAAGGACCTTATATTGTTGTGAAAATATAAAACAATAAATTCTCATACATATCAATGTTTTAATGTCATGGATGTAACACGTGTGTTTAACAGCCTACGAAGTTAAAAGAGAAAGCAAGTGAAAACATGTGTTTTCTAACCTCAGACAATCACATAATTGTGATAAATTGCATTTAAATTTTAAAGTGACGCATGTACAACCTGATCTATAATACTTTCTATAATTTGTGAAAGCTTAGTGGCTTCAAATTAAATATTTAATAACCTTTATCAAATTGATTATACAAGCACAGGTTTTTGTTTATACGTTGTTTACATAATTTTTTTATGAGTTTAACATACATTAAAGTGTATCCACATGTTAATTTTATTGTTATATAACGTTAGGTATATATATATTGATGTCCTTACTCTTCATCATTATCAAATCACATCACAACAAAAGAATTAATAGGCAACATCAACTAAAATAAAAACTTATTAATTTTCAGGATCTAAATAACATATAACACAAATAAATCAAAATGAAACTTGGACTTTTAACTCGACTAGGCAGTTGAACTCTACGAAAACGGTTTATCTTTTAAAAAATTAAAAATTTATTTAATTACTAGATGTTGGCAAAAGTTGTTTGAAGAAAGTATGCTTATACAAGTTTCACTTTCAAACATTACCTGTTAAATAAGTCGATAAATGAGAAATGTAGTACCTTCTAGAATTGTGTAAAAACTTGTGGAAAATTGGTGAAAGAACATTTTTAATTTTCTTCTTTATATTAATTCAGTACGGTTGTTTTTTTAATGGTGTTAATTTTTGTCTCGTACCTTGATGACATGTATGGAAATTTTAGTATTAACTTTTTAATAATTATTAGTACATACCTTAAACCGTAAAAAATTTAAATACGTCCATAAACCTAATAAATATTAGCTTTGTGCGCAACATACTTCATTATATAGCTTTTCCTTTTTAATATAAATATATCAAGGCAGAAAAAATTGTAAAGCAATGGCTTTACAATTTTTGTGTTTGTCTGTACGCACTAATGATTAAAAACTGATATTAATTTCACTTAGATATATCGACGAATCCCCATTTAAAGTTATTAATTATTATTATTATTACATCTAAAGTGAGCCTTAAAGGTTTTACCAGACAACCAGTGATCATTATTTCAACAGCATCAAAATTGTTAAGTAATTGAATTTATTTCCTTTTATATAGTTATAAAATATCATATGTAATATGTATCGAACTAGTGTCATAATTAGTTAATCAATAAGTGGTGTGCTTACGAAATTATTAGATAATATTAAGATTATTAGAAATTTAAAAGTAAAGTAGAGTAATATAATAAATGTAATAGACTTGTTACATAAAACCGGCTTGACTTTCAGTTTCAATAAAACTTTAATTAAAATAAGGCATGAATCACACTATGTATATATATTTATGTAAACATATTTTGTAAACTATATTATTTCTATTTACTTTTGAATATTCTTCAAATACAATGTGATCTAATATTAGAAATAAATAAATTTGAAAGATTGAAAAACATATATAATTTGAAACATTTTAATACTACTAACATCAAAGTTTTTTTATATATCTAGTCAATGGAAGACATTTTCGAGGCAATTATCATACGATTATTTTATATAAAGCGTGTATATAAATGCAAATAAATTTTATAAAATAAACATTAAAAAATATATAAAATACATTAAAAATAAACAATCTGAACTTAAACTATATATATATATATGGCACTTAAAAGTTTAACAATATATAGCAATATAGTTTTAAAATATGAACATTAAAATAATACTGTAAGTCATCACAGACTTGAACAATAATTATGTTAGAAGAAAAGATAAAAATAATTAAAGTTCCTTTAACGTTTTACGCAAAACATCCAAATATATTTCAGCATGTTTCTTTTGGAAGACTAGAGCTGGTCTGAGGCGTATAGAATTTGTGCCACACACGCCTCCAAGTACACCTGCGAAATTAAGGAATCGGACTGAAGACAGCAATGGGACAGCCAGTGACTGTAAGCGCGATGGTTTTAGGTACGATCAAATCTTATTAAATTATTAGATTTAATTTAAATTATTCAGATTTCTGCATTCTGGTACGACAAAACTGAAGTGTTAAAAACCTAAGTGTAACTAAAATAATACTAATACTACGCTAAAAAAATATATCAACATTGGTTTTAAGACATTCTTCCTTGTAAAAATAAATTTTGGGTAACTTTTTGAATTTGTAAAGATCTCCCAATAAAGATGAATAAAAATTTCGACGCAGAAATTTATAGGAAGGGAGATATGATGGTCATTCTCCTTGAAGATATGATAGTCATTCTCCTTACCGTTTTTCTTTAAATCTTCATTTATTTTGTCTCTACAATCGGAATTGAAGGACAAAAATGTACCACGGCCTCGCACACTGTTTATTATATTAGGGAATTCTTTCTCCAGATCATGTAGTCCACATTTAAGATAATGTCCGGTGTCATTGACAAGGCGCAAAAGATTTTCTTGTTTTATTACTTGTAACACTTTCTCCAAAAGAATCAACTTGCCTGGGTCACCCATCCATGTGTTAAACACTCTGTATGCATGTGATGGTCTGGAATGGAACAATTTTATAATTCAAAAACTAAAACCTACAAGAAACATATAAATACTCGTACTTATATTTACGGCGTATATATAACTTGATAAAACGATTCAATCATATAAAATAAGTTATTAATATTAAGAATGATATTCATTAATATGAATTAGACATAATTAATATTCTGTGTATATTTTGATCGCATTGCATGATGACTAATTGTGTACCACTATATTACGCCTAAGATAATATACATTAGTTAATAAAATTCTTACACGTAAAATAATAAAAAAATATGAAAAAGAATATTGTCTTTTCTTAGAAAACTAGGGAACAGCAGTAAGTTTGAAAGCATCCATACTTACTTCTGTTCAATATGGAAATAAAAACCGCCTGTCAACATTTTCTTGCTGAAAGTGACTACATCGGGTGGGGAGGGCAGGTTGAAATGCTCGTAGCACCACATTTTCCCCGTCGGACCGCACCCGGTCTGCACTTCGTCTATGATCAAAGCTACACCATTCTAAAAGTTTTAATTCAGTAACTGTTATGTTACATCTCAGTACAACGTACAAATATTATATATTTATACGTTGTACTGTTATTTTAGTATATTGTTTTTTTTTTAATAACAATAAAACAACTATCACACTAGCATAGAGTAATTGATGGTCCACAAATTAATATACCACCTATTGTGGCAAAATGTTTTTATCCGTTTAGTTTAATTCGATAAAAATCTAGGTAGGTATTTGCAAATTGGACATGACAAAAACCTTTTCTGTACTTATGCATGTGTTACAATTTTTTTCACCTGCGTTGCGTATTTACTTATAAATTTTAAATGAAGAATATCTTTATTCTTAAATAATTCAATATTTGCATTTTATATAAAAAATAACCTTTTGACAAATTTTCTGTAATTTTTGAAAGAACTCTGGTGAAGCTTCGTGGTCCCCACCTTCTGATTGAATGGGCTCCACAATAACACCAGCTACTGGTTTGCCAATCTTATTGTATTTTTCTATAACATCTGCTACTTGCTCTAAGCACCTGTAAAACGTTTTAATATTTTTTCTAAGTTATAAAAAATCATAGCAATTGTACAAAAGGGAATATACATAAAAAAATAATTAATCTGAAATATTTAAATCAAATTTCGACGTTGATATTCGTACTGTACTAGTGTTGTTTAAAAGAAAAATAGTTTTAACCTGAACTTTAGTTAGAATTACTAGCCAATTAAATATCTATGATAGGCATGATTATATATTAGATAACATTTTCTTCTTTCTGAATATTAAATAAATCTATAACGCTTTTCATCTTATTTTTGGTTGTTTTCGTAATTCCCCATTGATTGGAATCCGAGAGAATGAATGTAATGTTTTTCCACTTCGATACCATAGAATACTTTTAAGAAGGTATATATAAATTACGTCACAAGTTGGGGGGGGGGGGGGTCGACAAAGTTACGACGCTGCTTAACAACGATGATCTAACAAAAGCTGTGACAAGTATGGAGGACGGATCAAAAAGACCAAGAAATTCATGTGACGTAATTTATAGATAAGTTTAAATTAATTAATTTCAAATGAATTTTCCATAATGACTATAATAATTATGCCTCCAAATTTGTATAGAGTAACTGAAAGGTTTAGAGTAAACTGATTCAGACGGGGTGTAAGACGTGCAAAGCGCGCGTAATATGGAGCTGTTTAAACCGTTTGCTTTTTTCAATATTTAAATAGTTAAAAAATCACTTTCAAGCCAATTTTTTATTTGCGCTATAAATATATATGAAATTGAGTAGTCTAATATAGATCACAAATAAAAGGTAAAAATATATATTTATTCATTTAAAAAGTAATACCTTTTTAACTAATTAATATATACATTACGCAAAACCAGACGCAGATTTATAACTTAGTGTATTTTAAAAAAGTCACATTTCAATAGGTAATAGTATTTGTTAAGTCTCGTCAAACTCTTATCAATTTATTTGAGCATAAATATTAAATAGTGCATCTGTTTAATATCTACGCTCAAATAAATTGATAGATTGGTTTGTAATAAAAAAAATGAGACGTGATTGGACTGCAGACGATTGTTGTGAGTGGACTGATTTCTTTGGCTGTTTACTTTCTGATTTTTTTATTGATTAGATAAAACATTATAATGTGTTTTATCTAATCAATAAAAAAATCAGAAAGTAAACAAATAAAAAAATCAGACAGTCAGGATACATTAATCGTTAATTTTAAGACGAGACGACACTGAAGATGAAATTATATAGCATTAATAAATTGTTATTATGTATTTAATATACAATTGACAATCATGTGTAAAAAAAGAAAAAATAAGATAATAAAATATCTTGGACTATCATGCAGTTGCGCACCTCGAAAATCGTACCTAAATAAAAACGCTTTTAATTTTTCTTAATTAAATTAAGTGCGCTGTTATGAATTATTACACAAAAAAGATCTACATCACTTTGGGCTCTTATTACATAAAAAAATTGTTTTAAATACCGATTTTGCATGTCAGCTTTTATGAAACCTACACTAGTATGCTAATAATACGTCTGATTGATATGTGCAAATATAACATTGTTTTCTAGTAAACTGAACTCAATATAACGGCCGTGACTGAAAGAAACAATATAAAATGCCCTTGCTGTTCTATTTACATTGAATTATTTACCATTTGCAAATAAAGACTCATAAAGATGAGTAGTTACTTATTACAACACTGTAGTGGGGCCGCGAACGTAATTCGTGTTTAAGATAAAAATATCTATTGTTATAATTATGTATTTTTTTTAATTATTATTATACAATATTTATTGAAGCTTTTCGCAGTAAGGATTAAGAATACTAGATGCAGTTAAAAAAATAAGAAAGCACGCAACCATTGTGTATTCAATGTCATTTTACAGTTGCTTTATATTTTATATTTATCACTGTCATTGAGTAGTGGAACACAACGCCGCACTTTGTCTTACCAAAGCGAGGAAGGGAAAATAATTTTTAAATATAATCACTCCCCCTAGTGGAGATCGAACCCACAACCAATCGCGTTTACAGTCACAGGCTGTCACACTGCGCGACGACCGGCCAATTTACTTATAAAGTTATAACATATAAATTTTATTTGTTTTGAAATAATCATATCAATACACTTTTACTTACTTTTCATCTTCCTTTTGATTCTCACATTGGAATTGATCAAGTGGATATTTATATCTCGGAAAGGGTGCAATGGGCCAGTCGAAAGCAGGACAATCCAGTTTATGTATAGGTTTAGACCTGGTAGTAGACAGTGCACCAAATGTACGGCCATGGAACCCACCCTATTAATTGTTAAATGACTCTATATATTAAATATTTTATTTATGACATAATCAATGTCCTACTATATATAATAAAAAAGTTTATAAATGCTTTTATATACTTTCATCCAAAAGTAGTACCTCAAATGACATAATAGTCAAATTTGGAGACCCAGGTGGCTGGTTGACCATACATGAAGCTAATTCTTCAGAGGTAAAGTCAGTACTACCTCCACGCTCTTTCTTGCGGTGCCAAAAGAAAACCGTTTTAAATGCATTCTCATTAGAACATGAACCACACATCATTGTAGAAACTCCATTTAGCCCATGTGGTGCAACTCCCATAAGGACACTCTTTAATTTATTTGGCCAATCTACTCCTGGAAAAACACCTAGAGCTGGGCGATTCACTAAAGATTTCTAAAAACATAACAAAAATATTAATAAGTATTAAAAAAGTTAAATATGGTATGTATTAAACAAACATATATTATTTGTATGCCTACCAGATTATGTTGGTCATCAAAAGCCTTTAACAACTCCGGATGGTTGTATCCAACAGGTATTGAAGAAATTTGAGTATAAGCATCTAAGAAGGTATTTCCATCCGCATCCACAAAATAATTACCAATACTTTTGTCAAAATCAGCAAATAATTGTACAGAATCTGCTTGCTGCCAATTAAAATGTTTTTAAAATTTGTAATGAACAATGGAAAACTAATACAAACATCATTTTTTTACAAACATTAACATTTTATGTTAAATAATGTTTAGCATTTTCTTTTGCAGAAACTAATAGTCTACATCCAAAGGATAACAAAGTAAAGAAAACATTGTACAGTATATACTTATAATTTTATAATTAAAAAACTTTATTGATTTTTTGTAAATAATAATACTTAGTTAAAAATTAAGTAATATTATCTTATTGCACAAAAATTATGTAGAAAATTCTTACCTGAAGAGCAGATAATTCCTCTAAGAGTGCTTTTGATCTCGGCCCAGGTACTGAAGTTTTTATACTAGGCTTTTGTGGTTCAGTCAAGACACTCGAATATGTTTTAGAGCCTTAAAATTACATTTATGTTACAATAGTAATATATTAATATTAAAAAAAGTAAATAAAATGTTGCACAATAATTATTCACTTATCTTTTTTTCGTATTTTTATGTTTAATATATAAAATTAATAAAAAGATTTATATTGTATGATATAAAGTAGAAAGCAGTCAACAAAGTGTCTTCACACTACAATTTATCTGACTACCCTGCTATGTGGGATGTAGCATGAAGACGCTTAAAAATGGAATATAATAGATTAATAAATTGTGTCTTACCTCACCTAAAAAAGGGATAAATTATTTCTTACCTTGTGATGACGGTAAAATTTTAAATTGTTTTCTTATGAAGTGTGGTCTCATTCGAAACATTTTCTTCAAAGTTACGTTATTACAATACGTTTTAAAATTTTCTCGTCAAATATTTTACGTTACGAAAAATCTATATGACCAAGAAACTAATCAATTCACAGTTTAAAACAAAACTCATATAAAATTTAAAACTATTATAGTTTTTATCTGTAGGTGCTGGATAAGATAATCAGTTAAGGTAGGATTCTGCAGCTATCAGCGCTTAGTAACTGAAAATATTCATTGAGTGTTATAATACTTTTGATAAAAAAAATTAAATACGAGCGGCTTTTATAGTCCAATTTCAAACATCAATACTCAACTCACTAGTGTTACCCACAAAGTGCTGTCTTTATCTGCGAATGAATATTGATTAGATGGGGGCAGTAAGCATGGTGTAGATTAAACTTCAGTAACATCACTGAAGAATATTTTTTTATATTTATTTATATAAAGATAGATACAGAGATTTAGAAATAGAAAATATATAAAAGAGTCCTATTTTCTATTAATCGATGCTCGCATTGAATACTTAGTTGAGAAGTAAAGATAATAGAAGAGATCGTACGCACTTCGTAGTAATTTACGATTGAGAATGAATGAAATGTTGATTAATTAATGTATCTGTGAATAATTCATATCGTAAGAATATTTAAAAAATGAATATTTTAAATGTGATGAAAATATTATTTTCATTACATTTTCATATACATCACAACATAAATAATTGTTGTTGACATAAAATGAATTTATAGTACAATAATACATTAAATATAAAAATAAATATCGATAAAGTATTACATGGTTCATCTCTATAGAAATGAGGGAGTAAATTGAGGATATTACTTAATGGCTTATTCAACGATCTTTAAAGGAATGAATATAATGTAACATGTACCTAGCTGTCTTACCGTTATAAGATTACGTAACATAAATTTAAAAAAATCTATTTTCTTAGTTGATTATAATAAAAAAAGTAACTAGTTGAAATTTCGTTCGATATTAAACAGCGATTAAATATATAGATTGTAATTAGGTTCTATTTGTTTCTGTATTATAAAACTTGGTTTACATAGAATTTATGGTACTTGTTTCCATAATTTCGTTTGTGAAGTTTTGTTTTCGTTGTCGCCGTGTTTATTTCAAAGATTTGCTTATTGTGCTTCCATACTCCTCTAGGAACGTACATGTTAAGGTTCCGTTTTCTACTAACAGTAATTTCGGATGCGCTTTTTCTTTGTTTATTTTTATTAGCCATTGGTTAATAGAGTGACCTTTTATAAGTGTATAACTAGTTTTGTGATGTTATCAGCTATTGCAAAATGAAAACAGTCTTATTTGCTAATATAATTCAGAAAGTGGCGTCGTGGAATTGGGGGTAGTGATTTTTTATACAGGTTATGAATTTGCCACATTTTTTATTCTAAACTTTTGTATCGTTAGTTAATTAACAAAAATAGTATATAGTTGTCTAAAAATAAAATTTTCGTTTTAGAAAATGTGTGAAGTTACCAAAATACAAACTTAATATTATAAAAAATATTAAAGTATGTGTATTAGTAGCATTTTTGTATCAAACTTTTTTATAAGATCATCTGGCTTTATAAAATTATTACCAAGATAGGCGTTTTTAAATTGCAGAATTAACGTCCGTGAGTCTCATCAACGCAAACTTTTAAACAAAATAGATTTTATGCTTGGTGGATATAATTCATGATTTATTCAAAAAACCATTATCCTGATATTCCAGGCCGTAATCTTTTTCAGTGTTAAAATTGTTAGTACTGAATATGTAAAACAATAAAAATACACATGACAAAACAATGACATATAAAGTGTTATTGTTGCTCTACAATTCTCAAATTTGCTTCGTCTTTTATTCTTCTGATCTGGCAGCTCATTTTCATCTTACAAAGTTTCTCTTCCTTTACATTTTTGTAAACGACGTAAATCGATGGAATTAAATAGTTCATTTAATATCTTGTACGCTCGTTTAGTATCAGTCAAAAGAATTTCAGTGGATCGCTCTGCCTTTATCGGCCGTTATCTAAATTAAAAAATTATAATAGAAGTTCGTAACATTTATGTATTGTTGGTTAAATACAAACCAGTTAGACTTACACAGTGCTTTTTTTATAGGGTGTAACTGTTTTTCAAAATACATGATTAAAAATAACATGAAAATGCTTAAAAAATATCTTCTTTGTAAAGAAAAATAAATATCTGCACACGTCCGCTTCAGAGTTTAAATTCAGACGCTAAAAAATCAGAAACAAACTTTAGAAATGCCTTAGAATGCTTAACATTAAATGTCATGGACCAGTTGTCAGTGTCAAATTTACAAAGCCGTAAATAAACAATTTGACAATTTTTATACATGAATATTAGTAAATAGTTTGAGGTATTCTTGCGATTAGTTTGTACTGAACAAGCATTATTTGTTTAATTTATTATATAAAATTAAAAAATAAAATGTTAAAAAAGGTCTTATTATCCACTGATGTTACTTTAGTAAGTATACAACATGCATTGTCCACTGAAAAGGAAGAAATAATGGGATTATTGATTGGCGAGGTAATATATGCAAATAGCGTAAAAACATTGTTTATACTTTGTCTACCCTTACCTTATCATAATAATATTCCAGGTTCATAACAATGGTACTTTAGTTTCTATAGTATCGTCTGTTATACTAAGGCGCTTAGATAAAAAACCGGACAGAGTGGAAATTTCTGAAGAACAACTTGTACAAGCAACTTTAAGAGCAGAAGAGCTTGCAGCGGAAGTAGGACGTCCACTCAGAGTGGTTGGTTGGTACCACTCTCATCCACATATTACTGTATGGCCATCACATGTTGGTAAGGAATATGAAGAAATGTAGAATTATTCAGTTTATTTTTATAAAATATTTACAATTCTAATTCTTAAATCGTTATTTTACAATATCTTTATTTATTTATCTTAAAAAAATATGGAACTTTGAGAATAAATATAAATACAAGAAAAGGTATTTTATATAAAAGTGGATTTATATCTTGAGGATATCTCTTCCAGTCAACCCATGGAAGTGGATGAACGCCAAAAGTAAGATAGGGAAAGTGCAATTTTATTAAAAAGTAAAAACAACTAGAATAATTAACTTAACACATAAAGAAAAACATATATACATATACACATACATATACTCACATATTTCTACTCATACTGAAATGGACCTGAAGTACCATCGTACTGAGTATAAGCAGTTAATACACTCATAACCACTATCTAGTTGCAGTTGTAAGCAAATTCTTTTTTTAAAAGGGATTTAATGGATTTTTATTGAAAAAAAAATCATATTATTTAGCATACATTTTTTTCAGATCTGGCTACACAAACTATGTACCAAAGAATGGATTCCAGCTTTGTAGGTATAATATTTGCTGTATTTCTTACTGATCAAACAGCTAAAGCACCTTCAGTAAGTAATAGAAATTAAACACTTAATTTTTTAAATTTTTGATTGATGTTAATTAAATTAGTTTCAAGGTAATATATTTAATGCAATAAAATATACATTAATTATGCTATTGTTTCAGGTTCAAATTACATGTTTCCAATCTATCAGTGATGGTTCAAACCAGAGCAGGAGAGAAATTGAATTAGAAATAACAAATAACAATGACTCTCTAACTATTAATAATTTTGAAGTAAGTATTATATTCATATTATATATATCATTTGAATTCAACATTATATTATTAAAGTTTAATAAAAGTTGTTTAATTAAAAGGATCCAACTATTTTTAAGTGAAAATAATTCACAAATTAATATTTGTGTCAAATTCAATCCAAATCAGCTTGTATTAGTGGATATCATTATACTTTAATAGTTGCTTGAAAGTTCTCCAAAATAAATGAGCAATATTTCTATTTAATTGCCTTTTTGTTTTTTTTTGTGTTACTAGACATTAACACAATTGCCAGCAATATTAAAGGAGGAGGAAGATGAAGCTTTCAAAAATGAAGCTGGGGAAATAGACACAGAGGATATAATAAATAAACAACATAATGCAGCTGTAAGAACAATAGCAATAGGGCACATTGTTGAAAAGGTAATAAATATTGTATCATACAACTAGATCTAACCTAGTTGGATAAAGTTTAACCTTATGCTATTTTCTGGTGTACCAATCTGGTCACTGTCCTCCAGTTTTGTCTTTGGTGTTAGTCTTTGATATTTTAACTGATGACATATCAGCAATAAAAAAACACGCACTTGGATATATCAATCACAACAATACTATTTAATTTCTCGTAACTATTTTTATATTGCCATTATTTTGAATACTAATTTGAAGTATGAATGAGATATTACTACTTTACACTATGAGCATTTTTATACAAATATGCAAAAAAATTTTAAATGTCATTTATCTATCATCTTTGATGTATTTAAAATTCCCACATTGTTACATAGTATTTTTAAAGAAGTATTTAAAACTTTAAAGTAAAAAAAATTGAGAGCAAGAAAGTGAGTGAGAATGAAAAAATAAGCTTATAAAAAATTTTTAAGAAATGTTTGCTTAGTTATAATTTTATTTAAAACTTAAGGATCTTTAACAACACTAATACTATTAAATTTCAGATATCACGGCCTATGTTAGAAGCCCTTGTTGCAAGAAACACTTTAAGTAGTATAAGGTTAAAAGCATTGAAAAAACATCATAAAGAATTAATGTCTAAATTGGACAATAATTAAATGTGGAATAAATTTATTCAAAGTAATGTA
Organism: Dryadula phaetusa; assembly: GCA_032432895.1. Lineage (NCBI taxonomy): Eukaryota > Metazoa > Arthropoda > Insecta > Lepidoptera > Nymphalidae > Dryadula > Dryadula phaetusa. The sequence continues at coordinate 2,323,952 of JAOYRS010000027.1, forward strand.
TGTGATATGTCAAATAAATTAGACTATGTAATCCAAACTTTTATAACGTAAATTGCTTCATGTATGAATTAAGTACCATTATTGCAATTCATTTTTGTCAATCATTTCAAAACCGTCTGATGAGTCCATACTAGAAACTCTTCTTCTTCTTTTTTCATTATCATCTTTTGTTTTGTACACTATATTAGCCATAGCACCTCCAAGATTAGACAAAACATTATAAGCTGCACCACTCCAGGTACCAGAAGATTGTATTTCTAAAGAAGTTTGAAATGGCTCAGCTTGAAGATCTAGAAAATTAAAAAATTTTTTGTAATTCTTAAATAAAAAAACTAGAAATAAAAACATTAATATGGATATTTGTATTTTACTTAGGTACCACAATTATTTGCAAAATGTGTGATTTAACTTAGTGAAAAGTTTTCAAATTACGAAACAGTTACATAACCAACACTTGATTTATTCATATTTTATTTTAAATTCAAATACCTTGAGGTATATATTCATCTTCACTTGAGTCTGTGATTTCAACATCCTTTGAAAGAGTTTGCAGTTTTTCTGTAGACAAATTAGTTACTAATGAACTGCTGTTGTCTGAACTATCACTTAATTCTTCTTCTAGAGGCAAATCATTGGGTTTCCAATAATCTAGAATTGTTTTAAAACAAAAACTTATATTTAGAAGGGTCATAACTAAAATATATATTAGCAGCCTACAAAAAACATGCACTAATAAATTTGCCTGATTTATCACTACAACACATATGCATAAATAGTTTATGATGTCTATTTTTGGATTAATTTAATTTAAAATACAAAAAAATTATAATATTTTTTTATATACTTTGTTATAGTCTAATACCTATTAAGGAATTTTAAGATTTCCATTAATTCTATTATATATTATATAGGCTTAGTATTATTTATAAATTATTTACCTAGACTCTGTCTTTCATCAATTACAGGTTTTTGCTCTAGTTCTATAGATAATAACTGTAAGTTAATTTCAGATTCTTCTGGGACTAAGCCTTCAAGTTCGTATTCAGACTCTGAAAATAATTATTGTATAAACAATATGATAATGCACCAGATATATAATATTAAACATATAGTTTTTTTATTACCTGCATTTTGCTGAACTTTTCTTAAAATTTTTATTAAAGGTGGTACGAGTTTATCAACGAAAAATAATACTGTGCATAACAAATAGATTAATGTGTAACCATTCATATATTTACCAATAAATAGCATTAAACTTAATGTAATTTGAAGTAGTAAAAATGCCTGAAAAATGAGAATATATACTTGTACAATTAAGAACAATAATAGAAGTAATTAAGTAAAATTCATTATAAAAATTATACTTACTTTGGTATGGTTTCTATCTCGCAGATAAATAAAGCTCATTTTCAATTTGGCAAACCATGTTTGTAATTTACAAAGAACTGTTTTTATTTTAATGTTATCATGACTAATTAATCTTTTAAGACATGTTGTACGGTGTTTATATTTTAGCCACGTTTCAAATGCATCAGCAATGATTATAATTATATAAAATCCAAAAATAAACTGTAGCAAATTCAATTCTTCATAAAGGCAGAAGCTAAAATTTTTAATTTAAATTACGATATAACACGTTTGTATACGAAGGAAATAATAAGATTTAGTTAAATACTTACAAAAACAAAATATTAAATAATATAAAAAATAATAAGGACAGCCACATTTTTTTCCAGAATAGAACATCTTCAAGTATATTTACAAATATCACAAATAATAAAGAAGACGTATCTTTTTTGTCTACATTACTTTTAGACAAATTCCATTTAAAAAATGATTTTAATGATACAAACATTACGTATCAGCTTTGAACCAATATGTTAAATTTATTGTATTTATTAAGTTTAGGGAAGTAAATAATGACAATCAATTAGTATTTTTAAGTTGAAAATTGACACTTGACATTGTTTGTCAATTCAATTTTGTCTATGGTTTTATGTATTAGTAAAGCAATGTAGCCATTATATAAGAGTAGCTAAATTTATATATACGTATTATAATTTTATAGAATTATATAAACCTAAGCGTAACATTTCAAAGTTTGAATCAGTTTTGTTGAACTCCGCTTCAATAGTTAGCGACAAAAACACACATAATAAAACCTGAGAGAATAAAAATATATAATGTATCTATGTGATTTCTTATAAGACACGTATCTAAGCCTATTAGTTTTTTTTTAATATAGATTTTATATGTATTCTTTTATTTATTTAGGTTTTTGACAACAATGATTCAATAATGTCATCCATTCAGTACCAATTTGAAAGTTAATCCTTATATGTAAATACATCGTTCTTTAAGTTAAGTAACTATATTAAAACGTAATAATGAGTTTCAAGAACTACTTTGAAAATCCAACATTGAATTCTTCTGATGATGCAAACCATATTTTAAACGACTCTAAAGATGCGGTACTATCTCGTCTTAACATATTTAATTAATATTTATTTTCCCAGAAAAATACGAAGAATTAAAGATTCGATCGATTAATGTAATAAAACCAGTCAACGAAGTCTTGACACTGGGTTGTGTTTGACTACGCTACGATGCGACATAAAGTTATTAGCAATACTTTTTTTTAAGACTGTATATTAAAAAATTAAAAACAACCCAATTATTTCCAAAGTTGACAAGTTCATTTAAAATATTGTGCAAAATTTTCTTGTAATATTAAAAAAGCTTTTCAGTTCAGTTCTTAGGTAATGGTGCTTCAAACATGCCAAAGTTTGTGAAGTCAAATCCCAAATCAGACAAATCACAAAATGTCACAAAAAAAAGTTTTGCTTAATGATGCCTTTGATTTGAGAACGAAATATGAGAACACTAGCAAAAAAATAAAAATTTAATCATTTAGTCTTAAGCAAAATTTATAAGCTGTTGGTTAAAATAAATAATACAGCATTATTAAAATATTTTTTTCTTACTTATTTTTAGTTATCAAGTCAATTCCTAGAAGAAGTAATTCATTTTAAAAATAAAAATGTACTATTCTTAGTTAACAACATGAAAAGAGAAATTTTTTGTGATGGAACAGTGTATACTGGTTCTGCAGGGTTGGCTTTATTTTACTTGGTTAATTCTCTAAACAAAAATCAAGTTTGTATACAATCATTACAGGTATATATGATTTTATAATTAAAAAGTTTTACGTGAACAGTGATGTCTTATTTTAATAAACAAATATGTAAATGTTATTTACAGAGATCCTTGACTTATGTGAACATTAATGACTTAAAAGGTCACCGTATTAGTTTTATATGTGGAGATGCTGGGCCCCTTGCTATAGCAGCTGTTTTATCCTATAGACTTGGCAGCCAAAGACCACCTGATTTACCTGAATATGAACACTTGACTCGAAGGTATGTTATTATTGATAATTTTGTTAGTCTTAGGTGGCCTTTAATTATAGAAAGATAACAAGTTAGGTTAAAACTATTTTAGCTATTCTCTTTTGTTAATATTCTATCTATAGTTCTTTCATGCGCTCGAGGAGCTTCATAATGTGACTACCACAATTTTAAATACTATCCTTCCATTTATAAAATATATAGCTGGCAGGCCACTGACGTGATATTATTCCCATGTCAGAGATGCAATTAACCCAGATAAGCCTGTAACTAAAATTTTCTGAAAATTTTGAAAAATTTACATTATTTAGTTTATTAGATCTTATGCAACATAAAAAAAATTATGAAAAAAAAATTAAGTGTAAGGCTTTCAGGGAAACAGCCGTCCTATATGTAGGACAGTAGGATAATAAGAGGAAATAAAAGACCATTTATGACAAAACAGAATGTAATCAAAAATTGTAGTTTATTAGATAACTATTGATTATATTACCCATTGTTATATGTAATTTACTAGATTAACACTATTTATGAATGATATGTTTCAAAACACTTGACACACACTCCAACATCACATTTCTTGCAACATGTCAAACATTTTTTGTGACATTGAAGACAGTGTGTTTGCTTCGATTGAGGAATAACCAGATGATTTATTTGGTCTTTACGACTATCAACATGTTCATGATGGGAGGGTCGGCTAGGCCCTCTTTTGGCATTTTTTCTGTTTGATTCAATCTAATTTATTTTATATAACTGCCATGCATTATGTTCGGCAAGATCAATCATGTGTGTGAGCAACGGCATATACCATTTCTTACCTCTTATACCAATTCGGTAATGTGAAATATTTTCATCAGACCGATCCACTCCTCCCATATATTTGTTACAGATGGACACCATATGTGGTTCTTCTATGACAATGTTTCTCTTTTCACTTTGTGAGAAGCGTTTGGCAGATTGTTTAGGATTTATTCCTACAGCATTAGAAGCAATACTGAATATATTATTGTCATACCATTTAGCAATAATGAACGTGTTGTCATGTGTCGTTCTTTAATCGACAGCACCACATTCCTTTTTTTTCAGTAACTTCGATGTAATCAGAGGACAACTAGATGTCCTGTTTTCTCGAACTGTCCCAGTGCATTGAAGGCCTTTCTTTGTTATCTCTTCCAGCAAGGGCGTCCCAGTAAAAAAATTATCAAAAACTTCGTGGTAAGGAAGGTCGAAGCCACGTGAAATCAGCACATCGCAAAAAGTGAGAACAACGCTTGCACCCAGCCCCAATTCTTTATATATTGGATTGCACATAGTTGTAACACCTTGGTATGGTTCCATCCATAAAACATACCCTAACCGTGTAGCACCAACCCAAGCTTTGAACCCGTACCTAATAGGTTTACCTTTTATGTGCTGTTTGCAGCCTTGTCTACCATAGTAGGGGATCATGGCCTCATCTACACTGTAATGCTCTTCAAGAGGAGAAAACTCGTAAGAACTTTTTATTTAGAAGTTTAACTAGGGGGCGTACTTTTGTGTATTTGTCTTGCAAATCCAGATTATCATTGACATGAAGGTGGCGAAAAATAAAGTCAAATCTATCCCTAGTCATAGCGGAGCTGATCAATTCATTCTTTGTATCAGGGGAGTTTTCCCAATACATTCTTCTACGGGGGAGCCATGAATAACCTACCTACTAACCAACAATATGCCGATGAAATATTTCATATCTTCAGTGGTTATGTCTCCAGGAAAATTCTTTTTGACAGCATATTTATTGCTCTCTGACACCAACAACGAAATAACATCTTCATCTAAGAAGTTTTCAAACCACTCAATTGGGCGCTTATCTTGGCAAGCGCCTTGAACATCTGGCCAATTTAGTTCGACCTGTAGAATCAGAAGGTTCTTCTTCTGTATCACTCACCATAATCTGCCCTTGAATCATTACTTTAGCCGGTTGAAGCAGAATGTTTCGTGGCAAATTATTCAAAGTTACATTATCTTCTTCACCCGAATCTTCGTCAGTGAGACAGTCAGGATCAACAGGAGGAGGTAGAATACATATCAGTCGTTTTCTATAATCTTCTTCATTATCAGAAACATTTTCTAAAGCATCTAAAATTTCATGCGCAGCTAACGGTCTGTAAAGAAAATGAACGAAAACGGTCTGTAGTTGTATTATTGTACTAAAATCATGTATATTATCCTAATGTCCATATACATACACTATATATAATAGTACGCTAGTATTTGTAACAAGTTATACGTAATTTATTTATATTATTTTGCTAGAATATTTATTTAGTACAAAAGTTAAGGTTATCAACTAGATATTAACACAGAAAAAACAACTCACTAGTAAAATATAACTTTTTATACATACCTGTCATTTGCCACGTCTGCAACGCACTTTTATTACACACTTATAAGGTAAATTTAAGGTAAAAACTGTTAAAATAACTGTCTTTTTATTTTTTCTAATAAAGCTGACACGTTTCTTACTGCAAATCATAAGACTAAATAATCTTAGATAAAGAGGGTATTCTGATATTTTTTTTTATTTCTACTGTCCTAAATATAGGACAGTAGAAATAAAAAAAAATATCTGTAGACAGTATAGGCTTATCTGGGTTAAAGAGGTTAATGAGCATGAGCATACCAAGGAGCGCAACGATTTTTATGCTACGATAGGAATGTCACCAGATCCAACCGTTTTCCGGTTCTTCATGTGATGAAAGCAAATTTTAAGTTTCATCTTCTTGAAGTAGCATATCTATCTGTAATGTAAATATCACAAATGTAATCACATAGCAATGAACCTCGGGAATCCTTGACGCAAAGAAATTTTGTGCTATGTTGCGTCGATTAATCCCGAGCACGTGCCAATTTGTAAACGAGCTTCTGTTCCTCTGCAGTTTCACGTTTATCGTACAGAGGAAACAAACTCTAAATTCAGGCGTTGGCTACTTTGGCTCTTTTACCGACACGTTTCGCTACTACGTAATCCACTTTATTTTCAAGAGAGTCACTTAGGTGCCACTCCTTAAAAGCAGCCTTTTTTTCACGACCCCTTGTACTTTGTCATTCCACTACCTTGTCTCCTTGTCGATGATCCGTCCTTCCTTAGCTGCCGCAATAATTGCTGACTGGGCTCGAGCCCCAAGCTTTCTGAGCACTTTCGGTATTAGACGATTAGTGTTGACTTAATCCTAGGTTTGAGTTTCTCGGCGACGAAGTCCATGACAAGGAGATGATGGTAGGCCGTGACTTTACAGTTTACCTTGCCTATATGACACCGTCTGGTCAGTAAATAAACTATTTGAGTTGAGTAGGATATCTGCTCTTATATATGATAAGGTGCAAAAAAGTCTTTTAAAAAAACATATTCAGACAGCCGGATCTGCCGATACAGATCCTGAGAATTTTTTCCCCCTCTGTATTGCGAGGATCATAACCAAAGCCACCGTGAACATGTGAATATGTCTCCGTAGCCTTACCTACGTGACCGTTCAAATACTCATATACATATAGTTTTCTACTTTTTGAACATCACCGAGTGTGATTCATGCACACACTGCTTTTAACAATTAGAAATTCCGAAGATCATTTTCAATCAAACTGTGGAACGGCCTATCTGCGGCAGTGTTTCCAGATCGTTACGACATAAACACCTCAAAGGCCGGCAACGCTTCTGTAGCTCCTCTGGTGTTACACAGGGCCTTGGGCGGCGGTGATCACTTACCATCACGTGACCCGCACGCTCGTTTGCCTTGCCTGTCCTATAAAAAAAAACAAAAAATATAAAAATTTTAGGCTTCCAAACACATGTGCTTAATTTCATAAATGTATATTTGTATGTTTCTCCACTGGATTACTCAAAGACTAAAAGTCGTAGCGAGATCATCATTTTTAATTTAGGTTGGATACACTTAACGAAAAGTGTGAAAGTTTAATTAAAATTGGTCTAGTACTTTCAGATATATAGGTTAATTACTCGTAAAAAATATAGGGAGGTAAGATGTTTAAATTTAATGATATAAAAACAATGTATAAAATGATTCAACCGACGTGCCACGAGCGTCCATGGTACGTGAAATGCTTAGACAATCACGGCACTGCAGAGTGCCCGCGTAAAGCTCCCGACCCCACGATTCCTCCCAGCTCCATCCTCTGCGAGACGCAGGGACACCCCGCGTAGGCGCACCATTAAGGGCGGATACAGAAAGAGGACATTGCCCTTACGCCCAGCCCAAAGGAGTCTTACACTCCCGAGGTTGTCACGGCAGCTCCGCCTCCAAAGGTGAACGCGTGGTTCAAGCCTTTACCACCTCCAGCCGGTAAACGTGTTGCGGTGCCGGTCCCGACTTGCGTGATTACGGCCCCTCGGTCTTCCCCGCGCCCCCAACTTCCTTCAGAGCAGTCCCGCAAGAGACCTATCGTGATGGACTTCGCGAGCGCGCTTCATTTCCATGAGCTTAGCATATTCGCGACTAAGCTCCGTAACACCAACGGCTCGAACATGGCTTGCTTACAAGTGGTATGCGAGCACGTTACTGGAAGCCATCGTAGGCTTTCTGGCTAAATAAATAATCATTAACTTTATAACGCTCACGCTCCTGTCCGACCTGTCCGAATAAAGCATCTGCCTGCTCCGTGGCTTACACCAGAAATAAAAAAACTTCAGACAAAAAAACATTTGAAAAAGAATAAATATGTAGCTAATCCTAGTGACGTAAACAAAGATAATTAAATAAAAATTCGCAACTATTGCAATAGAATATGCAGAGATAGCCAACGACGCCATATCTATAAAACAGTTGTCGAAGAAGAAGACTCTAAAAAAGTCTGGAAATTTCTCAAATCCTTTGGAGTAGGGAAGTCAAAACTTAACTTAAGTCTCAATAATATTGACTTAGATAAGCTTAATAAGCACTTCTCTGTTTCGGCTACTGTAGACAGTACATCAAAAATGATACACTAATTCACCTTCTATCTTCCTCTACTCTTGATCGTCCCAGTTTTACAATTAGTCAATTCTCCGTAAGTGACGTTATGAGAAATATTATGGCCATAAAATCTAACTCTGTTGGATAGGACTGCATCTGTAGTAAAATGATTATACCCATCTTTAAAATCCTAGCTCCTGTCTTAACGTTATTTTAAACACATCTATCAACTCCTTTGTTTTTCCTACTTCCTGGAAACATGGTCAGATTATTCCTATACCGAAAAAAATCAATCCCTCCTCCTTTTCCGAATACCGTCCTATATCTATTCTTCCTATCTTGTGTTAGTGCTAGTGTTAGTTAGTGCTAGAGCGACTAGTGCATCACCAATTAAGCGTGTTTCTATTAAACCAAAATTTCCTAAAACCATTCCAATCCGGGTTCCGTTTCGGTCATAGTACGACAACTGCCTTAGTCAAAATAACAGATGATATTAGAAAAGGTATGGATGATCGTAAGGTCACAGTAATGGTGTTGCTGGATTTTAGCAACGCGTTTAATACTGTGGACTACGATATTCTGCTTGCCACTCTTACTTCTCTTAACGTATCTCCTGAGGTAGTTGACTGGCTTCGAAGTTACTTGTGTGGCCGCCGGCAACGCGTTTGTATAGAAGTCTCATTTTCCGAATGGTCTACTGTTAATGCTGGTGTTCCACAAGGTGGCGTCTTGTCTTCACTCCTTTTTTCAGTTTTCATAAATAAAATTTCTAATCAAATATCTTCTCTCTACCATCTATATGCCGATGATTTACAAATTTTGTGCTACTACAAGTTTACTAAATTTGTCTCACACAATCACTACTCTCACACAACCTACTTAATGAAGACCTTGCTCGTATTTCAAGATGGAGTAAATGTTATGGCCTGACAATTAACCCTGCTAAAAGTCAATCCATTATTATTGGGAGCCACAAATTAATATCGAAAACAAATTTAGTATATAATTTACCATCTTTGACAATTTGACGGCACACCCATCCCATATTCACGAAACGTTAAAAATCTCGGGATTACATTTAATCAATATTTGTCCTGGGAGCCTCAAATTAACGAGTTCAGTCGAAAGCTTTTTAGAGCAGTTGTTTTTCTTCGTAGACTGCAAAACTTTCTGCCTATATCGACAAAAACTGTGCTTGCAAACACACTCTTACTACCAATTCTCGATTATGCCGACATTTGCTATCTCGACATCAGAGATGAGCATTTAAGTAAACTTGAGTGACTCCAAAATCTATGTATAAGGTTTATATTTGGACTCCGCAAATATGACCAGATTTCCGACTTCCGCAAGAAACTCAAGTAGCTTCCTATAAGACTTCGCAGGAATACTCATATCTTACATCTTCTTTATTGTGTGCTTTTTAATCCGTCAACTCCCTTTTACCTCAAAGAACAGTTTCAGTTCCTAGGTAACTCACACTGTCGTTCTCTCCGATCCAATGAAAATCTAGTCCTCAAAATCCCATTCCATTTCCTTCTTTTCTAACTCCTTTACAGTCAAGGCTGCTCGACTTTGGAACTCCCTTCCCATCAATATAAGAAGTGCTAAGACTCTTAATAGTTTTAAGTTCCTGGTGAAAGCACATTACTTAAGTGTTTTTATTTAAACTATGTATGTATGTGTATTTATAGGTATGGATATATATATATATATATATATATATATATATATATATATATATATGTATGTATGTGTATATATTCATATTCTACTATTTATTTATATAAGTATATTTGTAGCAAGTACACCGCCTACCGATTTGATTTGTCCTACACCTTAAGGTTGCCTGGCAGAGATTGCTCATGGCGATAAGGCCGCCTGTACCCCTATATTTTAATATGTTTTTTTCTTTGTTCTTTTCATGTCTGTGGTGTGCAATAAAGTATTATTATTATTTATTGGATATTCCTTCTCGAAAACTTATAGTTTCGGTAAATATGAACATCACGGGCTTTAAGCCAAGTGTTGATCATTTTCGGGAACAGGTAGTAGGGACATACTCTCTTCGGCTTTTTTTTCGGATTGCGGCTTTTTGCATCGCTATGTATATACTTGTAGGTAATTTTATCTGACTTAAGTAATGTGAAAGATTTTTTGGTATTACTCCAGTACTAGAGAGCACCAATGGTACAATATATACTTTTTTCATTTCCCATATTCTTGTAACTTTTTTCCGTTATTGATTTTTGCAGATTATGGGTATTAGGGATCGCTATGTCTATTAAGTATGTTACTTTTGTTTATTTTGTCTATAAATGTTATATCTGGTCTATTGTAATGAATTGTTTTGTATGTTAAAATTGCCCTCTCATAATACATCTTGCACCTAGAGCTCTCCAGCACCGGTGTTGGTACATATTGGTAGTACGGACGAGGTTTATCTTGTATTAATTTAAAAATTATAGCTAATTTTTGATGCACTATTTGTACAATTTGTTTGTGCCTATGAGTATAGTCTGTCTGCGCTAGAGATGAACAAGCCCCCGTTATATGCTGTATCGTTTCTGACTGTCGATGACATTTTCTACATTTATCAGTATTTATTTTGGAATCTTTTATAATAAATTTTCTATAATTTTTAGTTAAAATGACTTGATCTTGAAAGGCGATCATAAAGCCCTCAGTTTCTGGAAACAAAGAGCCTAATTTAAGCCGTTTATTTGAAGCCTCAGAGTCAATATGTTCCTGTTCTAAATCATGTAGATGTCGGCCATGTAATTCTTTTTTACGCCAATTATTTATGTTATCTAATGTGTGTTCTTGTACTGATTTAAATTTTAATAGACTGTTTTTTTAAATTAATAGGTGTGAAATTATTATCTAACTCTACTACTGCAGAATGTAAAGTGCTTTCTGTTTTATTGTAAAAGAAATCTCTGAGATTTCTGAGCTGTCCCTCCCATAGTACACTCAAATCAATTAATCCTCTGCCACCAATTGTTCTATTCACAGATATTCTCTCTACGGCTGATTTTGGATGTAAATAATTATGTTTAGTTAACCTTGTTTGCCGTGTAAGTTTTGATTGTACACGTTACCGCCCTACAAAATTCGGCTTAATCTACAAGCTGCGTAATGCCGGCTTCCCAACCCACTTAGTTCGCGTCCTTAAGGACTTATTATCTTTCAAATAGACTTCCGATACAAAGTGGAAGGTACACTCTCTTCTCCCCGCTTAATTCGCGCTGGAGGTCCCCTAGGGTCCTCGCTATCTCCTATTTTGTATGCGCTGTATATCAGTGACACACCTAAACTAGACAATGTCCACCTGGCTATATACGTCGATGACACCGCCCTCTACACTACTGCCCGCCACTTTTATTATTGCCGATAGACTCGCTAAGCGCTTGGTACCGCAAATGGAGGATCGAGGCCAATCCTGAAAAGAGTGCGGCGGTATTATTCCCTCGACTCAGACACGAAACTGTCTCTACGTTATTCCTATTAGATAAGCCTATTCCATGGCAAAAACAAGTAAAGTGCCTCGAAGTCACTTTAGACTCTCAATTCTCATTTAGGAAACAAATCGTCGTGTGTGTGATTCAGCCCATTTCTATCTTAATAGATTACATCCAATAATATGTAAACGCAGTAAAATGTCACTTAGAAATAAGCTGACATTATATAAAATCTGCATTAGGCCCGTCCTCACTTACGCCAGTCTAGTGTTCGCGCACACTGAGCTTAAACCACTTTAAGTGGTCCAAAATAGAATTCTACGAATCGCATCGAGTTGCCCCTGGTACATTCATAATATCGATCTCTTTAAGGATTTCGAATTGGCTTATCCAGGCGTTACTACGAGCGCTCAGATACTCACGCGAATCCCCTTTTAGTAAGGGTAAGTAATTACTCCCCATCCGCTTACCCTAAGCTCAGACGCGCGCGTAGCGTCTTATTAGACTCCGACGACCCCATTACGGCAGCCAACGGCAAAATTGTAGATGGAAACACTCCATCCACACAACACATGTACACACCGCCGTCGTCGGAAACGACGGCGTAGCCAAGCTTATTTATCGACTCGTCCGCGTGTTGGAACGGCCAGGTAGAAAGGTTAGGGGTTGTTAGGCTCCCTTAGAATAGTCTAAATTTCCTCCAGTTCAGTGACTTCACGCCGCGGCTGGTTTGTGTAAAGTAGGGAAAATCCCCAGTCCGCTCCCCGCAGGGGGCGCAATTGCGGTCGTCGACTTCCTCTCAAGCAGTCACGTCAGTGCTTGCTAAATAAGCAGGGTTAGAGCACCCGCTTCCCTTCTCCTCCCGTTGTCGCTGTCAAGACCAACAGGGTCAACAGCATATACTCCTTAGACAGATAAAAACTGAGTTCAAAATTAAAAACACCTAATTCATTATTCACATCGACAATTTTTGACTACTGAATTAGGTATATCTTAGATAAATCCGCTTTTGAATTTTGTTTTCTTTTCCGTAACTCCTAAAAAATATTATGTTTTTATTTTTATTTTATTACTTAACACGTTGACGGACAGTAGGAACAAGCGAAGTTCGAAAATTGACACTATATGTTTTTGTGATTTTTAGAATGTTAGAAGTATAGTTTTACTCTTTCTGCTTAAATAAACTTAATTTTGATTAATTTAGTACCTGTAATTAGGTTGCGGCTATAATAGCAAAAATTTAAAAACGTAAATGACAGGTTTAATGGTTCAAACAAGCAATTTTTGTATGCAACAAAGTATTTTTGGGAGTTTTACACGAAATGTTAGTTCTTAATCAAACAAAAATAAATAAATGACAAAAAAAATTATTATAATTTTATAATTATTATAAATTATTTTCGGTATGCCATGTTTCAAAGCATGGTGCAGGACACAGTGCAGGTTTTGACATGCAATTCTTGCAGCAATATGATGTTTCCTTCCTTATTCCCTGTTTATAACATTGTTTACGACGCTGAAAATATGTTTTTCGCTGATAATTTTCAGGAGGTGAAATTTTCTCAGGAAAATGCTGTGTTCCATTGTTGTTGATTTCATTGGTTTGGATTTGTGCACGTTTAAATTGAACCAAAGTTCTTCCATCCCGTTTATTATCTATACCAGTTAGAGATCGTATGATTGCTTCCCTGTACTCTATATACTTCATTTGAGAACCTGTCTTTTCTTTAAAGATGTAGAAAGAATTCTATACTGCTACATCCAGTAGATGAAAGATTACCTTTTTATACCATCTAATTGTCTTCCGTGGACAGGAATAATAGGACATCATCTGATCTGCTCTGTCTACACCTGACATATTCTGATTATAATTCACTATTTCAATTGGTTTTCTCTTTTCCTGTTGTCGCCGGTTAGCTGTGTTTATCATGCTTGGGTGGTAAGCTGTTGTTAGACATAGCACATCCCGTTTATCTTTCCATTTGGACACATAAGTCTGATTTTGGCGTCGCCATACATGTTCTCCTTTTCTAAGCTTACGACGTGTTATTTCTTGTGGCAGACCCTTCCTATTTACACGAAGAGTTCCTGTCACATGTGTCTTTTTGCTAAGTAATTTGTTAGACAATGGTAGACTGTTGTAATAATTATCCATGAACAAATGATGGCCTTTGTTTAAGTATGACTGCATCAATCGCATCACAAGACTTTCAATAGTTGTCATGTTTTCATCGTTTTCTCGATGGCCTTTGTATACTTCTATATTCAAAACGTAACCTTGGGCTGAACAAAGTTCATAGAATTTAATTCCGTATTTTGCCTTTTTGCCTTTCATGTACGTGCGAAAATAAAGCCTTCCTCGAAATAATAACAACGATTCATCTAATGATAATGCTTCATTTGGTGCATATGCATTCGCAAACTTTTGTATGAGCAAATCAAGAAATATTTTTATTTTCCTCAAAGGGTCGTTTGAATTTTCTTCCTCAACACAAAAACACCTCAATATTTGCTCAAACCTCCTTCCAGACATTTGTGACGGAAATGCTGGGTGGTAATGTAATGCATCAATGGAAAAGAGTTTTCTAATGCTGGAGAATTTTAGCTGGGACTGAAGCAAACACAAACCTAAAAACTTTCTCATTTCGATCATATCAGTATTTTTGAAATTTGCCTTTCTACTATGCCTTGTATGTGGCCGTGCTTGATTGCAAAGTTTTATGCCGTAATCATTCGTAGATTTTATAATCATTTCCATTACTTGGTCATCCTATATTTTTTCAAAAACCTGAATTGGAGAAACATTTTCTTCTATATCCAAAAGAATCCCAGCGGCATCTGCATCAAAAGAAAAGTTTCTTATAGATGTTGTGTTGGTATGCCATGTCTCATCATTTTCTGGTTCTTCTGGTGCTTCATATTCCTCATCTGTAGTTGATTCATCATCTTCACTATCCGAATTGTTATTTTCAGCACTGTCAGCATCAGATTCAGACTCACTGTTGCTTGATCCACTATTCATTTCCTCAACAATCTTCAGCAGCCTAGCCTGATCTTTTTCCCAACTGTCCATTTTCTGTAAATATTGAATAAAACATTTTATTTTGTATTATTATTTATTGTATATTATATATATAATAAATATTTATCATTTACATTATCATTATTTATTTATATTTCAAATGTAAAACCAAAAAAAAAAAGTAAACAGTATAACCTATAGTATCGTTAACCTAACCTAAAATGCTAAATTTTGTTTTTTTATTTCTGTTTAAAGTATAAAATGAATAATAAACAAATACATACCAGTATAGTTATATAAATAATAATAAATATCGTTAAACGTATCAATAAGAACTATAAATTTAATAGAAAACACGATCGCACTACTCCCTTCACAACCACGTGCATACTGAATCTGCAACTCGTATAACAGGTGAAATATGAACTTCAACCTAAAAAGATGTTTTCAAAACACGACACTATGCTTCTACGTATACGCCAGTAAGTGCACATTTGTGCTGCTATAGCCGTAGTGTCTAAAAACGATCCGTTTCGTTTTGGACGGCTATAGCAGTCATGCCACATTGTGAACTTCGCTTTGACGGCTATAGCCGCAATTGTCCGTCAACGTGTTAACAGTGAATAATACCAATTACTAAAAAAAATTTACGAAATACTCGTATATTTTCTTAGAATTTACATACCTTCTCTCGTAAATAAATGAAAATCTAATATGATCTGATCCTATGTTTTTAAAATAAAAATTTGGAAATGATTTCGCTCGACAAAATTTTTGATTTTATAGGATGATACCTTTTTTTACAAAAAATGCCATCAATTTGTTGTAGCAACCACTATCGATTGTACGTTTTACACAATTAAAACGATGCCACATGTTACTCAAAAGACCACTAAAATAATTAGTTTATTCTATTTGCACAGATTTGGAATGTGTTAATTAAATAAGAATAAATCTTTGACTTTCCCGATTTTTACACATTTAAAATGAAACTATTAACTGTTTTATTGTATATCGTTGGTATTTTGGTATTAGAAAATATTTTCTCGTTTTTCGAGTGTGGCCGTCACTATTTCCGCAGTGGGCCAATTTTAAACTTCCAACAATGACCTGCAGTGTTCAAAGAGGAAAGTGTCGCACCACCGGTAGAGGAAGAGGAGCTCGAGTAGGCGATCTGCCGATCTCGCGGCAAGAGCACTTCTCCGGGGCTGGATAGCGTTCCTGGTCTGGCGCTTACTCTGGCCCTGAAGATCGTAAGGCCCAGCCTATTGCGAGGACTATTGTCCGCCTGTTTGGCTCGAGCAATAATCCCACAGCGATGGAAAACATTTAGTTAATTATTTAATCCTCATTGTCCGGCGGACTCTGCCTCCGCCTATAAGCTTATCGTGCTCTTCAGCAAGATCGCCAAGCTTTTCAAGCGGGTTGTATCGAGGAGGCTACACAAACACGGAAGAGACAGGTCCAGATCTCTAGGACCTAAATTAGTGTTTTCGCCGTGGCCGTTCCACGGTGGATGACGTACTCAAGGTGAAGTCCCATGCGCAGGAAGCGGTGGCCCGAGGCGATGGAGTGTTGGCGGTGTCTATTGACATCCTTAACGCATTCAACTCCTTGCCCTGGCATCAAGGAGACACTGATCTACCACCGAGTGCTTCCATACCTGCGCCGCATCATCGGGGCTTTCCTGTCTGGGAGGTGCGTGACCTTTCTGACTTTGGGTGAAGTGGGAAGGACGACTTTTCCCTGCCAGCCGTGGTAGAGGCCATGGTGGCTTGCGAGACGTCATAGGACGCGGTCGGAGCCTTCTGCTAGGCAGTGGTGCTTGCAAAGGAGGCGGCGATGAGGGAGGTCTCTTCCGAAAACGTCATCCGCCGCAAACGACCGGGTCGCCGGAAGGCGGTTCATAACCGCCGCCATCCGCCCTAAGGGCAGAGGGCGGTCAGCTTAGAGAAATAGACCGCCTACTCACCTGGCCTGAATAGGTGCGCAAGGTACTCGGAGCAAGCCGTTGAGAATGACTCACCGCCTTTAACTCCGTGACGTGCCTAGCCGGCTCCCACCGCCGAGACTTACGGAAGGATTGGGGTGTACCCGAAGTCCCAGCTAGTGGCGGTCAAGGAAGAATACCGTGAGGTTTTAGTGGGTAAACGGAGCGGCCTATATCTGCCAATCCGGAGTTCCACATAACGTATGTATAATATAAAATTTTTATTTATTGTTTAGTAATTTATATTAAAAGCGAATATTTTTTAAAAATAGCTTCATCTAAATGTGCTCTGTGTCAACTAAAATTTTCTATTACTGCACGGCAAGTATTCTCTGAAATGCTTCGTATTTCTCAACGGATATTATCTTCTAGTTTATCAACTGACCGCAGATTTATTCCGTAGACTTTAGACTTAAGGTAACACCATAAGAACAAGTCCATTGGTCTCAAATCTGGGCTACGTTGTGGTCAGAGAATGTCTCCTCTTTGAGATATCACTTTGTTTAGGAAAAGTCTAGTTTAGTTTAGATGGACGACGGACAAAGTGGTGTTGGAGGTATGGGTAGTTGCGCTATCTTGTCGAAACCAGGTCCGGGTATTGAAACTTGGAAAATTTTGCAACGCTAGTGTAAAATAATCCTCGATCATTTCCAAATACCGCTCCGAATAACAGTAACCACATGACCATATTCGTTTTCAAAAAAATATGGATGATATCATGCGCTGGCATAGCCGCCCAAACTGTGTCTTTCATATTTGAGACATGGGTTTACGCTACTAGCGACAATTTACTTACGCTACTAGGTAGCGACAATTTTGCCTATTGACGTGGCCGTTAATCAACATAAATATTTAATTTTTAATTATTTATGCTGATTAACGTTCGTTAACCAAATAAACTCAGTCAACACTAGGACAGTCTTTAAGTGTGCGTAAATTGCGATACTCTCTAAGTTTACGCCGCGCAATGGTGGCCGAATCGTTGTTGTGATAAAACTACTCACGCACACAAAAAGCCAGCCAGCCACTCCGGTGAAATGCTCTATGGCCACTGAATTCCGAAAGACCGTTGGTGCTTCCCCCGCAGCCAGCGTGCTATTCTTTGGCGCCATTTGAATTTTATTTAAAATTTAAATTTCAAAGGACTTATGGGATACCCGGTATAATCTGGATTGTAACGCTTGGTGCCTGGTTTAACCTTTCGTGACAATTGGAAACGACAACAATTAGCCGAACTTTTTAAAAATATATATATATACCAGGTAAGGGTTTTAAGCAAGATAAAAAGACAAATGAATGAAAAGAGTGGCGGAATACATAGCGAAATCAGAGGTAGCCTAACTTTATACTCCACATATAATTCTATTTCGCCGCTGTTTGGTTCGGGTGGTTTGTTACATTTAATCTGTAACAAAAAAAAGGAAAAATTACACATTCAAATCATGTTATTTTTGTGCATATATATTAATAAAATATATGCCTCAGCTCATCTTTAATCTGCTTTTGATAATTATTATCTATATATAAATGTATGAAGCAAAAGTTTTGTGCCTCTTTTTACGAAAATAATGTAAACTGAGTATATACTACGATTTAGCACCGGTATAATATAGAGAAGGAGTGTAGAATGTTAATATTTTTTAAAAATAAATTTATATAGAAAGGGGTGCAGAATGTTAATATTTAAAAACGATAATATTCTCATTGCTAGCGGGGGCTGTCGAGCTAATTAACTGAGCGTAGTCCCCCTAGTCTGACATAACCTTGGATGGCAGTCCAGTAATATAACCTTTTTTATATAGGTTAATAAAGTTGCAAACATTACTAAATGACTCACCTGATGAAGTTTTATATGGAAAGGCTGGATACCTTTATGCATTACTATTTGTAAATAAATATACAGCCAAAAACGATGTTATTCCTGCAGATGTTATTGATAAGGTACGATTATTTTCTTGTTCATATACTCATTTAGATTTCATATTAAAAATGACGAGGGCTTTTCAAAAGGGTCAACTAAAATGCTGCCCACAACTTTTTTGCAGACTTTATTTCCTTTATAATATTTTTTTTTATCTATGTCTTCAAGTTTAAGTTGTAGAACGCAAATTATTATTTGTCTTCTTTAAAAAACACAAGCCTTAACCTTCATTTCCCTAGTACCTGCCTGCTAATAATCATGAAATAACGCCTTTACTTGGTATTCTCCCAACAAAACTGTGCCAGCTGTTCCTGGCCTCCGGATTTTATCACCATATTCAACAAGCATGCTTTTTGCTAAAACAGCATACAACACATATATAAAATATCTTCTTACTAAAACAGCAACTTTTTAATATAATTATAAATAGTTATATAAATTATCTCATAAATATTAACTCGAAACAACTACTTCAATCTGCTTGATTGTTAATCGATCTCGAATCTTGATTGTAAAATTAATCATCTTTTCATAAAAAAGTACCCAAGCATAGTTTGCTGTGATCCAAGTTTCACTATATCTTGAATAAGTAATACGGCTATTATTATTATTATAAAATAAGTTACGTTTTATAATATGACACGTATTTCTGTTTGTTATGTGGTAGGTGATATCTGCTATTTTAAAATCTGGAAGAGAGCTTGCACTTCAAATTAAATCTGATTGTCCTCTTTTATGGCGATGGCACGAAAAAACATACTTGGGAGCAGCACATGGGGTAGCCGGAATTCTGTACATTTTATTACAAGTAAGGTATTTTAATTTTATATATACATATTGATTACTTACCTCAAATATATTTTTAAATTTAACTTTAGTAGTGGCCCGTCGATGCGTTGCCTTATGTCACTTAATACAAACAATATAAACGTGTACGTGAAACAAGTAGTGTTTGTATTGCGTAATTAATTTAATGAATTTATTGTGCATTATTTTTTTTAAATATTAATATTCTGCACCCCATTCTATATAGATTTATTTTTAAAAATATTAACATTCTACACTCCTTCCCTACATTATAGCTGTGCTAAATCGTAGTATATACTCAGCTTGCATAATTTTCGTAAAAAGAGGCACAAAACTTTTGCTTCACACATTTATATATAGATAATAATTATCAAAAGCAGATTAAAGATAGCTGAGACATACATTTTATTAATATATTTGTACAAAAATAACATGATTTGAATTTTCAACCTATTGATCAGCGGCTGTAATTTTACATAAAAATTACAACTAGCACTTGAAACAATTTAAACCATGGATGCACTGATCGCGGCCCGCGTGTCGAATACTTGTGGCCTGCTGACAGCAAAAACAATTCCAAAAAAAAATATGTTCGAAAAGTTATTTGAATCTCCCGTGCGCTATTTGAATCTAACGCCCAAAAATGTTAAGTCAAGTAACACCGCTTGCCGCCTTTATGTAAAGTTCAAAACAGTAGAGAAATTAAAAATTTTCTAGCAAGCGAGATAGCAATAATCCTGAATTAGATTAAAGATATACGAACCTTCCAGAGTCATATAAATAAACCACGCTAACCGCAGCGAACGACATATTTCCGATTTAAAATAGAAGGCACTCTTTCCTCCTTCCACTTAATTCGCGCTGGAGTCCCCCAGGGCTCCACGCTCTCTCCTATACTGTTTACACTGTACACCAGTGACATACCGAAAGTAGACAACGTCCACCTGGCTATGTACGCCGATGACACCGCCCTCTACACTACTTCCTGCCTCTCTTTCATTATTGTCGAGAGACTAGGCGGCGGCCGACGCTCTAAGCGCTTGGTATCGCAAATGGAAGATCGAGATCAATCCTAAAAAAAGTGTTGCAGTGTTATTCCCCCGTCTCAGACACAAAACAGTCTCTACCATATTTCTTTTAGATAAACCTATACTTTGGTAAAAACAAGTAAAGTACCCCGGAGTAACTATAGACTCCCAACTCTCTTTCAGAAAACACATTAGACGTGTGTGTAATTCGGCCCGCTTCTATCTTCACAAATTACATCCTCTTATATGCAAACGGAGTAAAATTTAACTTGGAAATATACTGACATTATACAAATCCTGCATAAGGCCCATTCTCACATACGCCACTGTTCACGCTCACTGAGCTTAAACCACTTCAACTGGTTCAACACAGATTTCTACGAATCGCATCGAGTTGCCCCTGGTACATTCATAATATCGATCTCATTAAGGTTTTCGAATTGGCTTATCCAGGCGCTACTATGAGCGCGCAGATACTTACACGAATCCTCTTTTAGTTCGGGCAAGTAATTACTCCCCGTCTGCGCAGCCTAAACTCAGACACCCGCGTAGCGTCCTATTAGACCCCGAAGACCCCATTACGGTAGCTAAAGGTAAAGTTGTATGTAGGAAACACTCGACGTCGTCTATCTCTCAAGCAGCCACGTCAGTGCTTGCTACTTTTCGCAGGGACAGAGCACTCTCTTCCCTCCCCCTCCCGATGTCGTTGTAAAGACCAACAGGGTCAACAGCTTGTACTCAATTAACAGAAAAAAAAAACAGTAATAATTAATAATTAACAGAACAAATAATTTTAAACTATTTTAACCGGATTAACCGCATATATTTTGGTATTCGAAAATACATTTTTGGACACCTAATCGAACACTTTACAGTAGTCCGGGGTCATAGGTAGACTGAGGTGGCATTCGTCTGTCAGTTAATACAAAAATTAATTATATCAATCTACTGCCATCTTTTTTTTAATTGCCTCACGTACTGCCCTGGATTCTTACCTGGATTCTGCCGTGACCACCTCACGAGCTGATTGAGCTTTTAATTATTTTATAAGTGGGTCCCAGGTGGTAAAGAGTTTCTAACCATCTTCTCTATTGAAATTTGGATGTTTTTAAATTTCAATAGCCTCGCGGATCATTCTAGGAGTATATCTACTTTCCCTAGCGAGGATATGTGGCTTTTCAAACCTGATGTATTGGTTGGATTTATTCATTGTATGTTTACCCACAGCTGATTGCAATACCCGCCCATTCTTGACAGTCACAGTCTAGTTTATATACACCTGCGCACTGCAAAGGAATATTACTTTTATATTAGACTTTATATTAATCTTAAATACGTTTATATTAGGCTTAAATATGGTTTTGATAGAAGCTCTTCTTAGGATGTTGCCAATCCTGTCTGTAACTCCTTTCACAAATGGTAGAAATGCTGGCTGTCTCTCTACTGTGGGTAGCTTGTTGGTTTTCATACAAGGCTGGCGGGGAACTGGCAGCTTGTTCTGTTGAAATGCACCCTTCACCTGTCGAAGCTTGTGTTACTTGAACCCATAGGTGTTCAGCGTCACAAAGGTAGTAAGCTCTCTGAAACAAATAGAGTGATTCCCAATAGGGATGATAGGATTTTGATAGCTCATAGCCGCCATCTTGGTTGTTTAACATTTAACATTTGTGTTGTTTTGTGTTCAGTAATGTTTGCCATTTAATCATGAATAAGTTCACGTTACCTCAACGTTTGGAAATTGTTAGAATTTTCTATCAAAATTCGAGAAGTATTGTCTCTACTCAAAGAGCATTTCGTGCTAAATATGGTCGTCATGGTGCACCGTCTGAGCTCGCTATACGTCGCATAATTCAAAACTGGAAAGTGAATATTCTTTGCACGATAGTAGACTACCAACACGACAACGGACAGGCCGTAGTGAAGAAAATATTGCCGCCGTATCAGCCAGTGTCGAAGAAAATCAAAATGTTTCCGTTCCACGACGTGCACAAGAATTGGGCTTATCCAGAATGACAACCGAACCGCGAATTTTTACGTATGGATCTTGGCCTACATCCATACAAGATTGTGTTGGCACAAGAACTCAAGCCAGCAGATCATCGATTACGTCGTAAATTTGCTGATTGGGCGCTTGAAATGATGGAAACGGACACCGAATTTCATAGGAAAATCATCTTTTCAGATGAGGCTCACTTTTGGCTCAATGGTTATGTGAACAAACAGAATTGTCGTTACTGGAGTGAGTCAAATCAAAGAGTGGTTCATGAAACACCATTACATCCTGAAAAATTGACTGTTTCGTGCGGATTATGTTACGGTGGAATCATTGGCCCGTACTTTTTTAAAAACGAAGGCCGTACTGTTACTGCCAATGGCGACCGTTATTGTGACATGTTGAACGATTTTTTTTCCTGAAGTGTATGAAATCGATGCGGACCGCGACCGTCACAATGGATTTATTGCGTGATAAGTTTGGTGAGTCGGTTATTTCTCGCAACGGTACTCACAATTGGCCACCAAGATCATGCGATTTAACACCATTGGACTATTTTTTGTGGGAGTATGTTAAAACTCAAGTGTATGCCAATAAGCCAGCTACGATTCAAGACCTTGAACGCAACATTCGAGCGACTATAGCGGCCATACCAGCCGAAATGCTGCACCGAGTCATTGAAAATTGGACCGATCGTATTCATCAGTGCAAAAAAAGTCGTGACGGTCATTTGAACGATATCTTGTTTAAATCATAAATAGCAAACATATTGTTCTTCTTGGGAAACCCTTTATTTGCCAACGGTAGATAACTGGGTGCAAGGTGGTGGTGGGATTCACCATTGAGTTACCTGTTGGTATGGGTAGGTTTCCTATATACTGTATGGTCTATTGTGCCATTGGGATTCTTTATTACTAATACATCAAGAAAAGCTAATGAGTTATTTGCCTGTAATTCTATTGTAAATTTTATATTGTTATTTATAGAATTGAGATAGTTTAGGAATATATAAATACGTACGCTTATATATGCTTGGTAGACATGGTGTAGAGCCAAGAGCCATCTTCTCGAAATCCTCCATGTATATATCTGCTATTACAGGGGATACAGGCGAACCCATAGCAATGCTATCTACTTGCAAATAGAATACTTGTTTGAACACTAGATATCCAGATTGTAAGGCAGTGTTCTAAAAGTTAGTTCTGCTTGACAATCCTGATGCAGTCGTTTATGGGTATACTGGTAAACAGCGACTGGACATAAAAACTGACCATGGTTTCATTGCTAGCTAACTTAAGATTTTTCAATCCGCTAACAAAATGGTAACAATCCCTGACATAAGATGTTGTGTGACAATGCATGGGGAGAAAGTACTTTCGCAACATGTTGAGCCAGTTTATATGTCGGCGTATCGATTTGGCTAACGATAGACGTAGTAGTACATTAGTTTTAAATATTTTTGGTAGCCCATACAACTTTGGAGGTTTAACACAAGCAGGCATGATGATGATTTAATGTCAAGTTGTAATGTTTTTGCTTGTTTTGATGTTAACTCGGATGTTCTTTTTGTAAGGTTGGGATCAATTAAAGACGTCTCGTTGGTACCAGGTTCTGATTTATTCTGATCATATATACACTAAACTTACACTTGAGAAATACCGCAGGCTACCACACTACAAATCCCACGGCATATAAAGAAAAAAAAATTTCAAATATTTTTTTTTTCATAACAATTAGCTGATTTATTACATTCATTTCTTGGGAATGAGTTTTATTTTAAATAACGTTTTTAAAAAATGACAGACAGAAATACATACAAAATAAAAAACCTAGATATTCTTAATTTAAACAGAAAAGAAAAAAATAACTGTTTAAAACCTAAAGTAATATTAATAATATCTTATAATCTAGAAGTTCCTTATTATCTAGGTATTGGTCATTCCTCAGTATTAGTACGTAGGTACTTATATATCTAAGTATCTATGTATTTCCATGTAAGAGAAACATCTCTTTCATAGCCTTTTTAAAGTATATGGTGTATGTACTTAATTTTATTTTTAAGATGTCTATTAAAAAGTCATATCCGAGATTAGTCGTAGCACTTAGCTATATATTTATTTTTATTCCAATAAATTTTCACACGCAACACTCAACAAGCTAAGCTTCAAAGGCACATTTTCCAAAACAACAACGTCAAACCATACCATCTACATAATCATACCACTCTCACACAATAACGTAAATATACGCCATCTCTCTACTTTACTATGCCTTTCAATTTCCATTCTATAATATAATTTAATCCATATAAAAAAATCTTTTAATTTTTATACTTTCCTTTTATATCCGACATAATATATTTCCTTCAAAGTCATAATATTGACAACTTTTAGTTTTTATTCTATTATCGTTAATTTTTCATTGTCCGTGTTTTTTTTTATTTCATGCACTTTGTCGTTTAAAATAATAATAAGCAAATAAAATTTAATTATCAATATTAACTATTAACTATTTGATTATTTTAAGTAAAATTAAATGCGAAGAAATATTTTTTTTCAATTCCAGCACTAAAGCCGTATAATAAAAAAATATCAAAACAACATAAATGTAAAAATAATGGCAAAGGCAAGCCAGGAGACAACAATGGTATCTACAAATAATTGCATCAGCTTTTAATCTGAATCTTCAATATCATATTAATTTACAAATTCCACGCCTTACTCGTAAAACTTCGCGTCAACGTTTTTATAATTCGAAGAATATGTACATATGAACCGTGCTATGTCATCATATTAAGAATAAAGTTATCTTGTTTACAATAATTGCAACATTATTTTGCGCGAAATTTTGTATTTAGATTTCGATAGGAATATTTTTTTTATGCATTTATACTAATTTATGATTTAATAAAAAATATCATAACAATATTTATTCCTATTTATTATAATTAAAATTTAATTTTGTATCGTGGTCAAACAAAAATTAAAATCTTAATCATATTTTGACATCTTATCTTATTCATATTTTAATATTTCATTATTTTTTTTGACAACATTAGTGTCCTTAATTTTTTTAATCTTCTTAAAACAAAATTTACTCACTCACATTTCCATTACTACGAAACTGGCCACTCGGTGTAGTTTTTCTTTATCTTCATTATTTCATTTACTTCAAGTGTTGGATAACTTGTTTTGTAGAATATGCTTTTGCATGCTGCGGTGATTTTTAAATTCAATAAATTTCATCATTCTTCCTCAAGGAATATCTTCAATAGATCAATAACATTTTTTTTTATCTGCTTTCCATTTTTTTTATTTACCGTTCTTTTTCTTTTTCTTCTTTGTGTCTTCCTGGGCTGCCTTTTATATTATTTTTGAAAAATTATTCATTTTTGAAATTTTAACAATTGTTATTTTCTTCTTTTTACGTTTTGATTTTTACGTGACAATCCGAGAGATTTTTAATTTGGGAATTTTACCCAAAAAACAAATTTTCATTTTATTTTTATTTCCTTTTCCATTTTTTTTCTTCATTTAATAATAATATTTATTCGGTGGCCAGCCGGTGCACGCGTCGCAGGCTAGCGCTCGCACACCGACTAGCAGGGTCGCCATGTAAGGTTGGGATCAATTAAGGACGTCTTGTTGGTGGTACCAGGTTCTGATTTATTCTGATCATACATACACTAAACTTACACTTGAGAAATGCCGCAGGCTACCACACTACATTTTAAGTATTTTTGACGTAGGGTCTTGGTCAACAATTTTATTACTTTTTTCATCCGATAGCAAAATTGACATTTTTTGGTTATAGGTATCAAGTATAACCGTCGCTATACCTTTATCCTCTTTGAGAACTATCGCAAATTTCTAAAAGCACGAGATTCATCACGAGAAAGATTAGAAATTTAGCTTCGAGCTTACTACGGCGTCATAAGGCAGAAATCCGAATCTCAAATGGATTTCGAAAAATGGATTTTCGAATACCAAAATATACGTGGTTAATACGGTTAAAATAGTTTCATTTAAAATGTGTAAAAATCACGAAAATCAAAGATCTTATTATAGATCTTATTATAGCGCGAAAATACAAAGCGAAGTAATAAGTAATTAAGAATAAGTGCAGTTTAATAGTGTTTTGTGGAGGCAATAGTTATAGTGTAGATTTTAGCTCGACTAGCCGGTGTATGTAGCCATATATTATGAGCCATATTCAACGTAGATTTCCTGTTGCAGTGTTAACCCGGCAAGTGCCGTGTATAATTGTGTTGTGAAATCGTAAGTAAAACTCTATTATTAATAACTGTTTCCCCACCTATTTAATCAATTTTAATCAAATTTAGCTTTAATATTGGCCAAATATTAAAATAAAACAAATAAATTACTATTTTTATCAGAATATCTCTAACTGTAAAAATTACGTCATTATTTCAGATATAAAATCTGTATAAAAAGCGAAGTCGCCCCATCAATGATGGCGATTTTGTAAGAGAATGCATAGAAATTGGCGCTAAGAAAATCTGTTCAGGAACAGCAGCAAAAAAATTTGAGAAAATTCAACTATCCAAAGACGAATTATGTCTTCATCAGGTAATATTGCGAAACATTTAATTAAAAAAACTCGACGAAGCCACTGATATTAGTTGCATAGCTCAACTTCTCATATTCATACGAGGTGTTACTAAAGATTTTGAAGTCTTAGAAGAGTTATTAGGAATGTGTTCATTGAAAGATCAAACCAAAGGAGTTGATATACTCAATGTACTTTTGGATGAATATTGAAGCACTGATTTGAACTTATCAAAATTATCAGGAGTTGCGACTGACGGTGCTTCTTTGATGATTGGTGTCAATTCCAGGCTAGTTATTTTGCTGAAAAAGCATCTGCAAGAAAAAAACACAAACGCTGAAGATCTCATGCAGTTTGAATTTTAAGATGTCATGAAATGGTAGTTTCGACTGTAAATTTCATGAAACCACGAGGGCTCAATCACAAACAATTCAAGCAATTCCTTGATGACATCGAAAGCGAATACGGAAATTTACTGCATTATACAGAAGTAAAATGGCCAAGTCGTAGATTGATACCGGAACGATTTCTAAATTTAGTAGAAGAAATTGGAATATTTCAGGCGGAAAAGCAAAGAGATGTCCCGGAACTTAAAAATCCTGATTGGTTGTGTGATTTGAATTTTTTAGTTTACATTACAAATGAATGTCTTAAAGGTCTCGAACCCATGACTTCAAGGCAAAAAACAACTGATATCTTGACTGACACTTTTCAGATCACAATTGAATTCTGGAAATTACAATCATTTTCCGAATTACAAGAAAATGGCTGAAAATTCCAACAAAACTGCAATTAATTTCAGTTATGTAGAAAAGATATTTTGATTCAATCTCTTCAAGACGGATTTTCGGAGTTTAAAAAAGTGAAACCTCTGTTGGACATATTCAGAAATCCTTTCACGATTTCAGTTGAAAATGTGCCAGAGTCAATGCAGTTAGTTAGAAATCATCGACAAGACAGCCAAGATTTACGCAACAAATTTTCATCATCGCATCGATAGAAATATGTAAGAAGAGTTGCGCATAATCGCTCTGAAATGTGCAAGCTTATTTGGTTCTACCTATATATGTGAACAAACTTTAACAATACTAAATAAAAATGAAACAAAAAATCGAAACCGCCTTGCAAATGAAAGTTTGGAAGCAGTTTGACGTGTTGTTACAAGTAAATTTGAGCCAAATATGTAAAAAAGGTTGTAAGCACTATGCAATGCCAGACTTCAATAAATTATTTGTCAATTTTAATAAATTATTTATTAATTCTTTATTGTCTTTAATTACCTATACTTCTGGCGGCCCACCAATTCATGATCAATCAGTTCATGATTTGCCCGTGTGGCTCTAGGAGCCATACGGGCAAATCTTAATAAGTCTGTGCAACCATGATTTAATCTATAAAATTAACCTATGACGGCAAATTTGTAAAATAATTTTAATGCTTTTATAGAAATGTGTTAAGACTTAGTTAATTTTAAAAAAATACTATAATTTTTTTTAATCATTTTATGTAATTAAAAAATAATATCTTACAGGCAAGAGCATTTATAAAACCTAGTGATTTAGAAAACTATATAAAGCCTACATTAGATTGGTTGATGAATCAACAATTTCCCAGTGGCAACTTTCCCTCGTCACTTGAAAGTAAATCACGTGACCGACTAGTGCAGTGGTGTCACGGAGCACCAGGATTTGCGCCTTTATGTCTGTTAGCATACCAGGTATAGTTCTGCGTTTCTTTCTTCCAGTCATGATTGTTGAAATTTAAAAATAGTTTAAATTTTTGATTAAAATATCTTTATAAATACTAACTTTTATCGTCGCAAAAAGTCTGTGGATTCTATTTCTTTTATAGATTTTTTTATATGAAAATTTTTCGTAACTGTTAATGTAAGTTTTAAGGGTTATAGGTAAACTTGTTATTTATTCATGTAAGCATCAACAATGCATGTTTTAATTTCATAGTGCATTTTTGTAAATGAACGTATTATAGCTTAAACTAAGGCTTCCAACCCCGCGGACTAATTTCAATCGGCTCAATCGACATTTGCGGGACTATGAATTTTCAATACGATCTCCATATTTGCAGGATCCCGCATATAATAGATATTAATGTACGATATAAGTCTAATAAAACAATCAATTAACATATTTCCATATTCTTTAAAATTTATACACAATCCTTAGATTTAAACGCACATGCAATCCTTTGATTGGTCTAGCAGTGGTTTTAAATATTTTATTGCATTGCTTACATTGCAGTTAAACCATCATCAGACAAATCTCGCGGATCTTGCGCCCGTAATTCCGCAACTTGGGGGATTTTAAAATGACACGGGATCCCGTAATACCGAGATCTTCGGTATTCTGAGATTGGAAATAGTTTTATTGTTTATTCCCTCTTTAATAGGTATTTAATGAAGAAAAGTATCTGAAAATCGCTGAAAAATGTGGTGATGTTATATGGCAGCGAGGACTATGTAGCAAAGGCTACAGTATATGTCATGGCGTGAGTGGCAATGCCTACGCGTTCTTAGAACTTTATCAAGCTACTAAGGTATTTTTGTAAGCATATGCAAAGCTATTATTAAATTTGTTTTTTTTTTAATATTTACAAGTTTGTTGTGGCGGTTTGGATGAACAACTAAAAAAAATTGATTATATATGTCATCGGCCGATTGAGTTGACCTATCGAGATATGGCTGGGCATTTTACGAAACGCCAGCAAATCTTGATCTAGCTATATTTGCAATAGCAATGAAGTTAATATACAATGAGTTAGCCAGCGACACTTGTGCATATAGATTGTGTAGTATCCAAAATGTTAAAATTAAAAATAAGATATTAAATTATTATTAATAGTTATTTATACAAAACGTTATTGCTTGTGTTACGGCAAAAATGTAGCTAACTCACGACAATGCCTAGTGTCTAGCTGGAAATATCGCCAACTAAAACATTTTTAGTTCTCAGCAGCTGACGCCGGTCGTGGCGCAGTGTGAAACCGCCTGACTATAGGTGACCGGTCGTGGGGTCGATCCCACTCGGGGGAGTGATTATATTTAATATTTAAAATTATTTTCACTTCCTCGCTGTGGTAAGAAAAAGTGCGGCGTAGAGTTCCACCGCTAAACACGCAATGTCTCGAATTCGGTGGAAAGCTCAGTACGGAGTACCTTGACACTACTTTCTGCCTAAAAAAGTAGCTGATTATAACTATATGTAAATGAGTAATTAGTAACAACAGGGAAAGAAAGACACAGCCCCAGTCTGTAGTGCGTTAAATTTCATATTAAAAATAAAAGCTAAAACATTTTCGTCGATACGCCCTATATTTACTGGGCACATCGATCAAAATGAAAACGTGCCATGATGTAATATCGTGATGATGTTTTATAAGTATAATTTTCAAACTCAAACTCACTCCACTCAAACAAACATACATACACTTCAAGTTAATAAAAACTTGTGCAAAAATAAAAAAATTATTAAACTTTCAGAATTCTGTTCATTTGTATCGTGCATGCTGTTTTATGAAGTGGTGTATAGCAGAGCGCTCTGGAACGGAAATGCATAAGCCGGACCGTCCGGCTTCGCTATTTGAAGGATTACTCGGCCGCTTGTATTTAGCAGAAGATATTTTACAACCTTTAAATGCTAAATTCCCAGCTATGTGTTTATAATTTTGTTTAAAAATATTTAAAGCATATTTATAAAAATTGTATATTTACTAGATATCAATATAAAATTCACGATTTTATTTGTAAATTATTAAAAAATATATGAGGATTCGATATTTTTTTATTTAAAACTGTCTTTAGTCGGGACTTAAGAAAAGTAAATATTTTTTTTAAGGTCATTTCAAGTTTTTTTTTTCAAGACCTCTTGGTGTCGTTTTTCAATTTATATGTTATTGTTTATGTGATAACGTAGACTTCTTTCATGTTTTAATTTGTTTTTAAGCTAAATGGTTTGTTAACTCTGAAATATTATGATTCATAAATAATACACATTTAATCATTTTGTACAGATTTTATGACTTTGTATCATATAAAATTATTATAAAAACGTTGGTCAGTCATACAATACATTTTAAGGAAGTTTAAGCTATTTATATTTTATTAAATCATGTACTTCACAAGACTTTAAATTATTCATCAATAATTATTATAATAAAGCTCTTTGATTCTTAACATTGTGAGATTATCAAAAAATGTCAAACTATAACTAAATTACTAAAATTAGTAATTAGATATTATTAAGTTATCTCCAATTGCAAGTTAAAAATGAATATTGGAATATTTATTTAAAAATAAAACTAAACATTGATATAACTAGAAACTAAGAAACATTTCTCTCCTTAAGGTACAGAACATAAGTTTTAAACCTATAATAACTAAGTAATCTTAGGACAGAGTGATATAAGAAAAAAATAATTTATTAATAAAAGCAGTCGATTATACCATCTGCGTATATTTTAAAATAATTCTTTGTATGAGACATGAAATAATCTATAGTAATTCGAATGTAAAAGTTTGAAACAATTACGACCTAAATTCTACAAAGTTTGCGGAGATCGTGATATACAAATAAGTCAATTTACAATTTAATTATAGTATGTATTGACAGATATTATTGAAAGGAATATCTGTCAGTATATGTGCATTGCGAAATTACTTACTTAGAAAAAGAAGAACTAATTAAAATTAAATTAATAAAATTAATAGGTGTATACCTATTTTTGTTTTTAGCGATTTTTTATATGTAAAACGTGCTAACGCACAACAGAATTTAAATGATTTATTAAGTTTTGCTATCATCTCCATTGTGTGGTTAAGTTATTATACTAAAAAAGTAAAAACATAGCACGAAATATGTTAAACTATGACCATTCCTTTCAATAAAATTACAAAAGAATGTTCACAGTTTAATATAAAATCGAAAAATTATTTAAAAAAAAAACAACGGCGTGTGTACCGTTTTAGATGAGCATTTTAAATGGGTAATTATACACATTTTGGCATTCGAAAATACGTTTGTGAAAATCTACCTGTGACCATTGACCACCGTAAACTGTTCGAAAAAGTCGAGTTTTCAAAACATATTTTTGAAAACTCGACTTTTCGAACAGTTTATAGAATGTCAAATATATGCAATTAATCTTTAAAAGAGTTTCATTTAATAATGTATAAAAATAGCGAAAATCAAAGATCCTTTTAGGTTTACTGTTAATATTAAGACATGTATATCGCATAAGTAATAAAATAAATAATACCACAATATATTTCCTTTAAATATTTTGTAAATTAAAGTAACACAATTACTAAGAGTACAGAGTGTTTTGACACTAGATATATCGATAATATAAATCTTTACATATACTTCGTCATTAAGTCTTATGCAATATTATGCATTAATCTGCTGATCTTCAAAATTATTAAAAAAAATTGTAGTAATTTTTAAAGATCTACATTAATAAACTAATCAATATGGATCACATCTTCATATAATAAACTAATGTCACTATAAACAAACTTAATATATAGATCAAGCATAAAACATTTTCATATTAATAATTTGAAATAAACTTAACTATTGTGTAACAAAATTAAAGCAATTTCTTTGCTTTATTATAATATTTGGTAATTCGAAAGTACAGTTATTTTTTTTTTTAATTTATATAAATTAACAAAAGCTTTTATTAATCTTTTTCTTCATATGCGTACACATATGACATACATAACTTGTTTTTAAATAAATATTTTCATGCTCAATTTATACATTAATATAATATAATGCATATCTACCATAATTTGGAATATATTAAAAATATTACGATAATTATAATAAATAAATGTATAATTTTTTGTACAACATAACCTTAACCTACATTCATAAGATTCATAGAGATTTGAGAGAGAAAAAACATTATTTGATTGAAATCAAAAACAATTTTATACAGTTAAAGGGTATAAATTTCCTTTTATATAGTACATGTATATAACAAGTAACTAATCTGTTGACAGACACTTTTAAGATCGTGAGATTAAAATGTAATATTGATAAGCCTAGCAACACGACAATTGTCTGTCCCCTAACGCTTTTCCGTTATACATCTAAACTAAGTAAATCAAGGTATCACTTCTTTATCATACATCATTAACATTTATCCGTTGGCAGTTATACTGGTACATTAGTTTATATTCTTACATTCGAAACTTACGAATACGATTTATTTGGCTGACATTATGTTATTTGTTCAATTCATCCAAGAAGTACATATTTAAAAGAATATGTTTATGGACTTTTATTAGACTAATATCTAGAATACGCTTTTAATACATTCAATAGAGGCTACCGATATAAAATAGCATAAACTACGTTTTATATTGAAATAAATGTTTGAAAACTTCAGTAAACGACATAACAAATGATATATTTTGTTTATTATACGTTTCCATACATACAGAGTATAGTGTGAGTGTGTGTTAGTGTGCGAGTGGTGTCAGAGCAGCGCGGCGCCGGCTTCGGCGCGCGAGTGCGGCAGCGGCGGCGCGGGCAGCCACGCGTCGCGCGCCGGCTCGTACAGCTCCACGGAGGCGAGCGTGGTGCGCGCGCGGTAGAAGGCGCGCTCGCCCGCGCTCTCGCTGTCGCCGCCCGCCACCACCAGCAAGCCGTCCGCCGCGCCCGCCGCGCACCCCGCACGCGCCTCCCGCAGGCTCGCCACGTCTTCCCACGAATCCTGGTTAACGTTCAAATTTTTTATAGCATTGGGAATTATGTTTATTAATTATTTTCCGCTGCAAAGCATTAAAAAAACATTGGCTTTAAAAGCGTGTATGTATCTTTATATGGTCAATTATCGTTTGCAAATCGCAACTGTAAACCGCCCGAGTTCATTTTAGTTTTTTTTCAGCTCTTTGTTTCTTTTTGCATAGCAGTCTTCTACCGTATATACTACGTCAGGGAAAATCTATTTCCTCTCTATTTTAGTTAAATTGAGTATACTTCTTAATTTAAAAAAATAAAAATGCTACTTTACCAATTTTAATATATTTTAATTGATAAATAATTTTAAATAGTACAAATTTTAAATTATTTATTAGTTAAAATATATTAAAATAAAATAGTATTCTGTCTTGCTAAGCGATTATTTCGTAGATATACACTTAAAGTAGCATAAATTTGTAAAAAATTCGCTAGAGATGCTAACATCCAAAATATTTTGTAGCAAGCGTATAAGATTTTCATGTAGCCACATGTATCGTTTAAGAGTTACAATCATTTTTTGTTTATATATTTATAATCTTAAAAATAGATTGTATTTAACATCTTTGACTTTCGCTATTTAGATTTATTCGATTGAAATACTTTAATTTCAAAAAGATTGTATTATTGTTTAAGATGTTATTTAAAATATATGTATAATATTACATGATCGAAGCTATATCTCTCGACGGAGTCTAGCACGGTGCGCCGCGGCGCGTTCCCGCCCACCACGTAGAGATGGTGTCCGAGCACGACGGCGGCGGCCTGGCTGCGCGCGCGCTTCATCGGCGCCAGAGACCGCCACTTGCGCGACGCCGGCGCGTAGCACAGCAGGTCGCGCGTGTGCCGCCACGTGTGCGTGCACCCGCCCACCACGTATATTAAACCTACGTAAACCATTAATTAAGTTGCATTTTATTATTTTAACACATTGGAGCCGCGCTAATTGGTACTGCTACGTTTTTAATTCTGAGTACTGGCTAATTTAATGAAATTCCGAAGCTGGTTGCCGCAAACTACTATATTTACGCAAATATTTTTTCTTAACATTAAACGAATTGGGGCGCATTCTAAAACAGAAATTGCGGGATGTGAATTTCACGTCAGCGGCAGCCAGGAACAGAATTTAAAGTGACGTGGATTCACGACAGCGGTCGCGAATGTGTTAATTTGAACAAAAATATAACTTTAACTATATATTATATATACGTCATATTTTTTCACTCTTAAAAGAATATGTAGAGATCCTAGTATCAAGGCACTCCGCTGTCACTTTGTCTTATCCCAAATGGAAAAATTAATATTTATTATTTTCATATAAAATAACGAAATGGGAGAAAACAATAGTGTGTTTAAGCCAAAAAAAATTACACTCATCGTTACAGTCAAACACATACATTATTGACTACTATTATATATGTTTATTTATAAAATATAACGAGTAATTAAACAAATCACCTTCAAAATGTACGACAC
Organism: Dryadula phaetusa; assembly: GCA_032432895.1. Classification (NCBI taxonomy): domain Eukaryota; kingdom Metazoa; phylum Arthropoda; class Insecta; order Lepidoptera; family Nymphalidae; genus Dryadula; species Dryadula phaetusa. The sequence goes on from JAOYRS010000027.1 coordinate 2,359,342, forward strand.
CCATACCGAATCTCGGCTCCGGCATCCTACCGGTGAGCGTCCACTCGTCGGACACAGGGTCGTACACCTCGACGGAAGCACCCATGTCAGAGCCCACCCAGCCGCCGAACGCGTACAGGTGGCCGCTCCACGCCGTCAAGCCGAACTCGCACCGCGCCTCCTTCATCGGGGCTATGTTTGACCACTTGTCTGTCTGCGAATTATGTTAATGTTATATTTTAATACAATACTTGACACCGGTCGTGGCGCAGTGTGACAGTGTCTGACTGTAAACGTGACCGAATGAGGGTTCGATCCCAACTCGGGAGAAGAATTATATTTAAAATTATTTTCACTCCCTCGCTCTGTTCAAATAAAGTGCGGCGTTGCGTTTCAACATTCAACACGCAATGTTTGGGATTCGGTGGAAAGCGAAGTACGGAGTGTCTTGACACTAGGTACTTTCTGTCTTTCCTGCTATGCGTGATAAAAGGCATGAAGCTAATAGTAAGGCTAATGGTAGTAGAAGTCTCGATGACGCGTTGTATTACATTTATTTTATACAGAAAAAGTTAGATATATTTTTTTTTTATAAAAAATATTGATTTTATCTTGGGAGTTAAAATTTGTTGCATGATCCTTGCCACCATAAAAGGACAATGTCAGAATAGTTCACTAATCACTAGTACACATACACTAGTACACATACACTAGTACACGTACACTAGTACACATACACTAGTACACATACACTAGTACACGTACAGTGACATATACACAAATGTCTAAAATATAATCACCTGTGGATCGTAAACTTCCCCATTAGCTAATATTTGACTGCCTTGCTCTCCTCCCACAGCATAGACACGTCCACCCAATGTTGCCACCCCAGGTTGAATTCTCGCAATTCCCATAGGTGACAGTTCCTCCCATTCTCTGAAAAAATAAATCACATCACATCTGTTTCGATGAATCACTTAACCATTTATTTTTAAACTTTTACGAATATACAACGTCACATTTAGTGTAATCACTACAGGGAACCAAAAATATTTTAAACCCTTTCCCTAAGTGAGATTAAATGATCATAGGTTAATACGGCTTGTATTCACTATTACTGTAGTCATTATTATTTTTTGATTCCACAAACAATAGAGTCGGCATAAACTTTTCTAAACTCGTGTGTGTAAATCAATAAAACATTTGACTTGAATTAAATCATCAATTTTTTTAGAGGCGCAGTGGAGCGCGGTATGCCTGTAAGGGCAATTGGGAGACTGTTTTCTCTGCTCTGATAAGACATAAGCGGGGTCGAGTTCGTCATTAAGGACGAACGCAATGTCTCGATTTCAGGTAGAAAGCAGTCAATGAAGTATCTTGACACTAGGTTGTCTCTGACAAACCTGTTATGTGGGATAAAGCATTTTTTATAAAGCATCTGCTAAATCATATATAAGTAATAGTCAGTCACCTCTTATGCAAATCAAACTTAAGTACAGAAGAAAGAATGTTGTCGGCTGCGTGTGGTGGGTGCGGCGCGACGTCGTGGCACGACCCACCCGCCATCACAAGCATACGACGCGCGCGCGCTCTTGGCTCCGCTGACAAGCAAACTAGTGCACCTCGCCCTGATTTCTGTCAATAATATGAAAAATTATACTTAATAATTTTATAGTATTATTCCATACTTAGGATAAAAAAATTAATTAGCATTATAAAACGCAAAAAAATGTAACAAACTATGTACAGAGATGATAACAAAATAAGTACATTAAAGTTTCGACACAATCGGATGTAGAACGCTCGGCATAGTCAGATCTATCGGGCAATTTCCAAAACACACAGGTTCGAATCCTTTCTAAAAAATGATTTCAATGATTTATTTTTAACCAAAAGTAACCAGTAATTAGTTTGTGTTCATTGAAACCCATTATATTCCAGTATTTTCAATTATCACATTATTTTCCTCTCTCAGTGCAAGGGAGCACTCACTCTCCAAGAAAAATAAGTGCTACATTTCTTTATTCAGTACTTTCTGCAGTGAGATGTCTGTCAGTCACTTAGTAATCCAAAACTTTTATGTGTATACAGATTAAAGAAATGCGTAATTGTATGAGGCCTGACAGATTTAAGCCAAGAAATTAGATAGTACTAAATTTTATTGAGTTAGTCAAGTAAAATATCTGTGAATATTATTTAGGTGATTGCCATTACTTACCATATCAACTCTCACTGTTTTCAATGCAACTGCTATTGAAGGGTCTTGGACAGTTTTAATTGTATCATCTAAAACTTGTGGTGATATAAGTGGTAATCGAACATGACTTAAAACTTCAAAACAGTGTCTTCTTCTGTTTGTGGGATCATGTTCAAGCCATTTTAATGCTGGGTACAGAACCTGTAATAAATTATTATAACACTACAAGCAACTTATATAATCAAATATCATGGCAATTGGCATTGCTTTTATTTTGATTATAATTTATCTGTTAAAATCAATTTTCCAAATATTTATTATTTTATTTATATAATTATTAAATATTATTACTAAGCACATAATGGAAAAAATGATAAAAATATTACCATTTGACAGTTGTCAGTGTCAGTTCAGTCTTTCTATGTACATAAAATAATTTTTTGATATTATAAAAAGACTTCTTTAATTTTTTTATTTAAATTATGTAAAATTTAATTATGTTTAATAATAAAAAATATATAGAAAAGAAAATACTTGAGCTTCATTATCCACTTTAAGTTGTTCCGATGATAGCAATGTTATTAACTGTTGTAAAGGCAGCTCTAATAGTTCATCTCCATTTGCTACCAGATTCCAATTTGCTTGAGCATGTGCTAATGCTTCCTCAGCCAGTTCAGTACAATTGTGAGTCTCGGCAAACCTTTTTTGAAATAAACAAAGTTATGTAATAAGGACATATTTTACTAAAAAAATATCTAATCAAAATTGTTTATTTGGACTTAATAAATCTTATAATACAAAGAATATAAAATTGAAAGAATTACCTAAATATACCAAGTGCATTTGAGGGATGTAACTCTCTTTTTAAAAACTCTCCACATCCCATTACAAGTTCCCTAAGTTGAAACATATCAGCCGCTATCATCAAATGTTGTACAGTGGCATTATCTATTAAAATTTCACCTAAACAATAGAAATGAATTGTATAATGTATATAATGTAAACTTAAAATTAACACAATATTTATTTATGTAAGAAGCTCACCTGTGTATATAAAATCAATTATCATAGGTAAAATACCAGGAGGGACACTAGGTAATACTACTCGACCCTTTTGACTCTCTTCTAATCCTACATTGAACATAGCATCAAAATATTCACAGCTTGCAGCTAATACAACTCTGTGTGCCTAGAATGTTCAATATTCATATATCTTAAGGAATGTGAAAGGTGTAAAGAAACAAAAATATAAATTATCTATTAAGCTTAAAAACATAACAGCATTAAATTTTATTTATTAACTAATGCTACTTTGTTATATTTACTGGCACCCTACCTCTCTACTTACCCTTACTTTCGTTTTTCCTGATATAAGGTCTATGTCACAAAATCTACCATCTCTCCTAAAGATGTTTAAATTTAAAGATACCTTACTGGCATATTCGCAACATTTATAAGGCCTGGAACCCTCCTTATTAATAATTTTGTCATATAAATTTGACGACATTGCTATAACCAACAGAAACTTATCATATTTTACTATCAAAATAAATTCTCTATTATTTTTATTTGCTTAATATACGCTTCAGTTGTTAAAAATTGCAGAATAAATAAAAGAAAAATACGAAACATAAAAACTTCGTCATATTGTCACAGCTACACTTCACTGTCAAACGTCATGTGTCAGCTATACAATAAATTGCCACCCGTTTAAACTGTGTATCAAAAATTAAAAAATATATTATGTTGTCAATTAACCTTCCGGTTATAAAAACTCGTTCTATGCGTAATATTATGAATTAAAAAGTTATATTTGTTTGTTACTCTGATGAACCAAATATTCACGATTTTTTAAAAGTGAGTATTAACATTTCAGAATATTAATATCTACTTTTATTCTCCTAATAAAATAAAATTAACATTTTTGAAATACAAACAGATTTAATAAATCGTAAAATACAATAAAATTCTATACAAGCTGAATAAATTGACGGTCTGGTTGAACTTATTGTCCATTAGAATAAAGTTAGTTTCAAAACTTAAAATTTGGCGCGAATTTGATTTTTTCTTGATAAATAAAATTTCCAATTCATACTTTATTTCATGTTTTATTTTAGTACCTTCTTGTGGTATGACTTAGAAGTGAACCAAATAAGTACGGAGAAGTATGCCAATATCACATTAAATAGAGCACATGTAAAGAAAATTGGTTGCCCAAAAAATATTATGTACATAATGTCTGTAATATGATAATTGAGTTTTATGTTTAAATCTTTTAATAATTTTTGACATCACAACTTCCTGCTGTCAAAATATGAACCAATTGGTAAAGCTGAGAGCGCATGCGTCTGACAATTTTCGCCTTTCGGCCATATTGTTATGACGCATACAAGATCATAGGTCTCCGCCAGTGACGAGTCTTCTCGCAGTTGACGTGGCTACTACGTACCGTCCCGTTCGCCCACTCCGGACGCAGCATATACGGTGACGAGGAATACGTAACTGGTGAGTGCTCGTACTGAAGACATCTTGCGGTCTGTCACGGTCGCTTACATTTGGGTTGTCGATTATGGATATCATTTGCGTTAAACTGCTCAATCGTATAAATGTTCAAGACTTTAAAACTCTGAAAAATATGTTGCGTATAAGCTTAAAGACGCAATAGGAAAATTTTCTTGCAATGACGCGATAATTCCCTATTAGAATGCTTATATCAAGTGTGTCTCTAATCAAGGCAGATAGTAATATCAACGAATCGTTTAGTGTTTCTGAAGTTCAAGGAGTACACAGAATGGTGACCTTGAATATTCTAGGTGAACGAAGTGGGCATGGACGGAATGGTGGAGGAGAACGGCACATCTGGCGCTGCTGGCGTCACAGATCCCTTGGCGGGTGCAGGCTCTTCGGCCACTACCACGCCTCATGTCGTTGTTACGAGCATTGTGCAATTAACGTTGCCTACACAAGCACCATCAGCGCAGGTGTGCATTTTTAATATTTACAAAATATTTAATTATGATAACAATATAACTTGAAAAAGACATTTTAGTGACTTTGTGACAAATAGTGTGAATTTGTAGTGTATGCATTTCCAATTCTTATTTCTAATTTTTGTTTACTTCTAAATTTAAAGAAACTATTTTGTATTTTCAGGTACAATCAGTCATCCAGCCTAATCAACAGTCTGTTATTCAAACAGCATCTAATATACAATCAGTGCAACTTCCCAAAGGAAATGTTATTTTGGTTAGCAAACCAAACTCTGTTATACACACTACTCAAGGACCATTACAAACATTACAGGTTTATAGTCATTTTCTAACAAGAATATATTAAATATGTTATTTGCTTTTAACCACATAAAATTATTTATATTATTTTAATTTCACAGATTAAACCTGAACCAAACAGTGTGGTTAGTACACAAGGGCAATCTTGCAGTGATGAAAGCTGTAGTGATGATGACAGTCCAAAAAGGAAATATAGGGAAATGTTAACTCGGCGTCCTTCATATAGAAAAATACTAAATGATCTTGGTGGCGGAGAAATCGCTGGTATGTTCACGACTGAAATGAGTAATAAAAGCATTAAGGTGTTACATGTCAGTCAACATTGTGCTTATTACAATATTTATAATATATACATAAAGAGTGCTGGTGTATGATTTTTTGTAATTTTATAACAATTGGTGACATAAAAAGTAGGCTAATATAACTATGAAGACTTTGTTTCTAATGACACATGCTATTATGAATTTAAACTACAGTGACGAGAGGTAATAAATATACTTAACAGATGGGATATAAGTATGTGATAATAATTACAGAAAATCGCATGGGAACTAAGGGATTGGAAAGTGAGGTGTCGCTGTCACCCTCTTTGTCATTTGCACCAGGTTAGTTAAGTGTGCTGCAGCTGACACTTTTTGTTTTGTGTGCAACATGTGTCACTAACCTGTTACAATACTGTAATTATTTGCGAACTTAATTTTATCGCTCATAATAATCGGCTTAAAAAAACTACATCATTCTTATTTCATTGTCATTGTGTTTATGTGATATATTCCTTTTAAATTGTTTCCCAAACTTATCATAATTGTTCACCATATTATTTACGATTTCATTGATTTTTAACTATTCAAAATGTAATTTATTAATTAATATAAAAAATCCTTTACTTATGAGGATAATAATATTAATAACAGAATATTTATAGCGTTACCGAATGACGTAATCCAAAACAAGCTAAGACGGCGATGACGTCATGCTTAGTGTGAAAATGAAGAGTGAAGAATAAATATGTCGTTTTAGTTACCTATGTCTAATAACAAGCCATAAAACGCAATTATAGTAGTTTTAAATTTTATATTTTAATTTTAAGTGGAATTTTACTTAAATTTAAAAATAAAGGTAGTATTAGAAGCACATCTTTAAGTATATATTATACCTTAGTATGTTATAAAACTTGAAAATTTAAATGTTGACAATAGTAACACTTTGATGCTAACTGTGAAATGACTAATGTGCTACTAAATTACATTTAATGTACATTTGTAATTATAGTGATTCCAGCTGGAGCCTTGCAAACAGATAGTGGCTTGCACACATTGGCTGTGTCAGGTACTACAGGTGGTGGTGCTATAGTGCAATATGCAACGAGTCAGGATGCTCAATTTTATGTACCGGGTGAGTTTTTTTTATAGGGCTTTTGCATTTCTATCGAAATATGGCATTGATAAAATATTTGTAGAGGGAACGAACAAATCGTACTATTATTACAGGACCTATATTAGAAGACCAAACACGTAAAAGGGAACTAAGATTATTGAAAAATCGAGAAGCAGCAAGAGAGTGTCGACGTAAAAAGAAAGAATATATAAAATGTTTGGAAAATCGAGTTGCTGTGCTAGAAAATCAAAATAAGGCTCTTATAGAAGAACTGAAATCACTAAAAGAATTATATTGCCAGCAAAAAACAGAATGAGGTCCAGCCGGCTAACCAGGTGTGCCGCTGCCCTGCCGGTAAGAGCCTAGAGGCACACATATATAGGGTACTGCTTTTACAGTACACACTTGGCTTTACCAAGTTGGAGAGGAGGACTGAAATATGTCATTGTCTTTTACAAGTTTTACTAAACAAAAACTGTAAATTGATATAATAATGAATATGTTTTTTGTATATAACAAAAGCTTCACATTTTTATTAGTGAATTAATTTAGAATAATAATTTGATCAACACTTTTAAAGATTTCATTTGTAATGTGACATAATATATTATTTCCTTAAGTTTAAATGTTACCACTTGTTAATAATTAAAACAAACTGAATATTTCATATTTTAAAAATGTCCAATATGTATTTAATGTATCATTCCAAAATTTCTTATCATTTTTTTTAATCCAAAGCTATTTTAATTTTACTATGTGTTTACTGGGCACTTGTTTCATTTTAAAATGTATTGTTACTATACACCTGTTTCTGTATTGAATAAGTTTAATATAAATAAACCTGTTTTTATAAAATTGGTCATCTGTGCCATTCTATTTTTAAATTAATCTGTTGTTTTTAATGATCTTCTGTTTATTGTTGCACATAATTAACATGTTCTTATTTTGCTGTGATGGGAGACGTGAAGAAATACGTGATAGTTTACCCATTGTAATTATATAAATGGAAATATAAGTCGCTTGGGTATCGACAATTGACACCACGCTATGGTGTTCATAATGGATAAGCCAAAGTTAATATTTAGTTTTTTGTGCAATAAATATATTGCAATGTACAGATTTAGTAAAGAACCACACAGTCCTTTTTTAAAAAGAAAAATATAAATTGAAATGAAAATAAATTGTACATTATGTATAGATAGAATAGATTTTATGTATAGTGTATTTTTAAAGTTTCAATTATTTTGTATATATACAAGGTATAATATATTTGTGAACAGAAGCTGATGTTGCATATCATCCATAAGAAGTCTCAACTATTTTCAAAATTATTGTTATCTATACATATTACTGTTTATCATGCATCATTTCGGTTCACGAAAATATAGACAGAAAATGTATTTTTGTGGAAGGGTAAAATTAATTGATGACTTAAATTAAGATTTTTATAAGCGACACTTGCCATGTTAGATATGTATAAAGTGTTTTAATAGTTATATTATATTGTTTTATTTTTTCTTATTTCAAGATGATTATGATCATGTTATGTGACTTAGCATTGTTTACTTTGTAGCATACCTACCATGGCAAGTGATATAAATAATGTAAGACATTGTGAAAAGTGCCTTTAAAATTAAAATGAATAAAGTTTATACTGACATAGCTTTTTATGTTAACTTATGCTATATTTAAATACTAATAATATTAACTGTTTTGATGGATTTTGCGTTGTTTGTTTTAGTATCTTGAATACATTTCATATCCAAAGAGTGCTGGCACTCATTTTTTTTTTTAATTTGAATTCTATACAATTTATTTCAAAGTATGTTCATTGTGTGCAGTGGGACGGCATCTTACTGGAAACTGCGAGTTCAACCCTCATCTCGGGATATTGTATTAAATTTATTTTCATTTTCGCCGCTTTAGTAAGACATAACGTTGAGTTCCGACACCACGAACTACTCTGCTATTATTTTTAAAATAGTCACTCACACTACATATTATAAATTTAACATACAAAACCTTTTTATGGTTAGTCTGTTATAGGTAAAATAATTATACAAACTTATTTTTAATAAATTCCCACTATTATTGATTACAGAATATTAACAATGTAAATTATTCAGTTTCAATATGTTAGTTAAAAAATTAATCTGTAATTTATGCTAGAAATATGTCATATAAAATATCTTTATTATATTTATATCCTGCACAGAAGTAGCCAAACTACACCAATTATATTAATATTAGATCCATTTTGTTGACTTATCATTAGTTAATATTCGTTGGCTACGATTTTATAAAGTACACTCGTTTCCTTTTTTAAATAATTAATGATAAACATTCTACCGCCTTCGCAATTTGTCAAATATTCTATAATTGGAGTAAATAAATTATTTTCAGTTGTAATACAGACAATATCTGTAGAACAGTGAGGGCAACTATCAAAGGTATCTCGACTCAGTTGTTAAGTGTCTGTCTGTTAAGTTAAATAAAATGTTTAGTTGAGTCTTTCTGTTATCATAAATGTTCACTGAAAAATAAATGAAGGAAAGGAATAAGATTCGTACGAATCTCTACTTGCATAAGAAGCACCGTATACATATGTACCTCTATGTTTATTTCTTGATAGCAACTGTATACAGACGTCTTATTTTGTTTTAATTACTATATATTTTAAAGCAAAATACGTCGCCTCGCGAGTATGCTTTTGCGCGATGATTTCAAAATTACTGAACAAATTCTCGTGCGTTCACCATTAGATAGTGATTAGTGGGGAAAGTTCAGGTGTATAATCTTTGTAAAATTGTTTAAAATATGGCGATATTTTGCTTAAGATTTCGAAAAAGTTGAGCTGTGGAGTTCATTGAAGACTCTAAAATCCTTTAAGTTATAATCAAACATTATATGGTTTATTATAGATTTACTAGAACTCTCAATCCATCTTTTTAAAAGGCCACTTATAACATGTTAATTTTAAAACCATATAAATATACACACGCTACTATTCATAAGATTAAAATCTTTAGTTATTTTAAGCATTTCATGCATTAAATAAAAAATCCTTAAACCAAAATGAAATTATTAAATATCTTAAGTGGAGTTGTTGCAAAATTAACATACATTAAGAGGACATCGGTTCTCACTTTTCAAACTGTTTATGTTAAAATCCTTCTTCTATTAAAAGTAATAGAAAAATGTTAGTATTATCGTTATTTAATTTAATAAGTAATAATCAGCAAGTATATAATAGTAATTGCTCCTATTCAAAATTAAAAAGAATAAATTTTGCATATATTTTGCGTAATGTTTTGTTTGCATTGCCATGTTAACATAAGAGATGCTGTATAGATTAACAAAAAAGTCAACAAGATAACATTTTAAAAAAGTAACATAATAATGTGACTAATACCAGTTAATTAAAAAAATCAGTTTAAAATCATAAAAAAATGTTTAAATGATGCACGATTTATTTAAATAAAACAAAATTTTTGGTTGGTCAAATATTCTAGAATTTTTCTTGTTGGAAGAATCACTTTAATAATTTCTATTTGTAAACACAAGGTTGATGACATTGCATTTTTGTTTGATTCAGTTAACATTTATAGACAATTCACAATAAAAAAACATTTGTCTAATTAAATTTTGAATTAATATAAACTATATTTCCTTATATTTAGTAAAAGTTAAGGACTACAGTTTATAGTAAAACTACTAACAATAACAAATGCTGTTTAAAATTTCATACAATATTGTAAGGTCAAGAGTAGGGCACTTGAGTCTGTGTCAGTATCATGGAATCTACAAAATTTTGGTGCAAAGTTACACTTAAAGAAGATATTATTAAGCAGAATTTTAGATCTATATTTAGGCTTTACTTAAAAACTGTATAATTAATTATTTGATATTGTTTGCAATGATCAATATAACATTATTTAATTTTTATTGTTTTAATCATCAAAATTTTGAGACAGCAAGAAGTTTGCTGCTAGGTTTTCATTTTTTTCACAGGCAAAATAGGCTTGAATAACCATATGTTCAGGAAATCCTAAAGCTTTTAACCTTTCTATAGCTTCTTTATCTTGAGATGATACTTGAATAACATTTTGAGGTTGTTGTGCTGCTGGAATAGGATTCTCCACAGCTGAATCATCTGGTGCAGCACCTGTAGCTGGTGTATTTACAGGTTCATTAAGCATTCTAACAAATGCATGCTGATGCTGGCTTATAGCTTGCAAAAGTGCTGGATTACTCTGACCAATTTGCTGAAGGACAGTATTTAATAAATTAGGATTTTGCTGAATAACAGCACGCATTTGTTGGAATTGTGGTTGTTCTCGTAGAAAGCCCAATGGATCTTCATCAGAGCTTTCTTCAGCTTCTTGCTCCTGTAGTAATTCTTCAGGAATACCAGTAATAAGGTATTCCACTGCTCTCTCACGATTATTAAATGATGCACGAAGTGCTTGTTCAACTTGCTGTCTGTTATAGCCCATATCCATAATACTTTGAACAGTAGATTCAAAGTCGAGTTCATTAGATGTAACCGCGGGTTCAACTGCACTTTCAGTCTCTTCAACAGGAGCAGGTGTAGGTTTTTCCTCTGAAGCTTTATTTTTACCATCGCCACTTTCTGTCGATGCACTTTCTCCTGCCTCGGGTGCCGAGGTAGATGACGCTTGTTGATTTTCCGAAGATTTAGGTTTCGTTACCATTATAACGATAAATTTCTTTTCATCTATATTGTACGTACACAGTTTATTATCATCAAGTAGAATTTTACCCGCATAAATAAGTTTTTGATTATCTGCCGCATAATCTTTACCTTTTTCAACTTCAATTTTAAGCTTCAACGCTTTGACCGTTTCATCAGGATCAATTTCTATTTGAAATGTTTGTTGTTGTAACGTTTTTAAAGTCACCAACATCTTGCTGATACTATGAAATACAAAGAAAAATTTCTGTTCTCGCACTAATAACCGATCTGACTCGACAAAATTATCCAGTAAACATAACCTCGTTGCCAAAATTACTTTTTTATGTCACTGATCGGATACACGTAACAGCATTGAAAAACTGTCTAGACATATATAGATATTTTTAATTAAAACATGTATACTAAGCAGAAAAAATATGATAAATTAAGTGCTTATTCAGTTACTTGTAAATACATTAATTAATAAAATATATATTTATTTATTATTGACAATTCATTTATGTTTATAAAGAAAGAAATATCAATGTTGCCTTATGCGCTAATGTCGAAACAAAATAAAAATGTTAATATTAAAGCTGCCAAACCTAATTTGTATATTGTCAATGTCGTGCAAATCAGTTTTCATTTATTTTTTAGCTTCACCCTTTTATCCCGCTTAGCTGGGTAGAAAGTACCTAGTTTCAAGACACTCCGTACTTCGTACCGTACCGTACGTGGTGGAATTCAACGTCGCACTTTGTCTTATTGTTTTCATTTTATAAAAACAATATATAGCCTATTGATAAAGAGAAATAGAAAATAGATAAAAAATTGAATAGTTGAACCCTATATCGTCTTGTCCAGTCTTGTATATATAACTTATGTACTCTGTGCATGCACCTTACTATCACAGCCCGTCAACCGCAAGCCGAGTGTCCCAGGGGGCGCCCGAGCGTTTGTCGACTTCCTCTCAAGTAGCCACATCAGTGCTTTTTCGCAGGGCTAGAGCACCGTCTTCCCTCCCCCTCCCGGTGTCGCTGTAAAGACCAACAGGGTCAACAGAATTTACTCATTTGACAGAAGAAAAATGTGCTGCATGCACATTTCCAGTCATGGTCAAGGGGGGCTATTGATCTGGTAACTTAAATTTAGTTTATCAGATCATGGCCATCGAGATGACAGCAAAAGACTGTCCTATTGCTCCACGGCAACGGATAAATAATGTTTTAGTATTCAAATTTACTATCTTCTTCCGTTTTTACCTGCCTCATTTTTATAACATAGCATACTAACAATCATTATTTTCATTGCCCACTAGCAAGGAACAACATGCAAACAGTCTGTTTGATTCAGCTAGAATCTAATGTTACAACTAACTAGACCCAAATTAGTTCATTTAAGAAGTACAGAGGCTTGGCTTTTGAGTAAATCTATTCACCATAAAATACACGTTGTTTTTATGTTAAAATAGTAAACATTTTTAAAAACTTATAAAAATTTGAATGCAGTGGGATTCGAATCCGAGGCCCTTCCAAGCGCTCTGACCGCTAAGCCATGCATTCTACTATTGGCTGCACTCTCTCTCTTCTCTTAGGCTAGCAGAATTTGTAAAAATTGCTAATTATTTTAATATTTTACTATTTTAAAAGTCTTATTTCACACTTAGGTTTAGCTAACAATGTAAATAAGTAAATACATAAATATTTTGAAAAAATGATTAATAAAAAAACACCACTGAAATGAGATTACCAATTCATGGAAAGTTTTATTTGTATACATATATGTTGACTTATCAATTCAAATAAAAGTAATGGTTATTTAAATTCAGGCAGAGGTAAAGTACCAAACACTAATAATTACTTGTTTTCCAATGACTAAAGTAGATTATCATATTTTAAACATTAAAAGACGATTGTAAATATAACCAACTATATTCATTCAAATTTAAATAGTAATATTTCTAACATTTCATCTCCATCTTTTTGTTACTGAGTATATCTATACCAGGCATAAACAAGTTGATAAGTTAAAAATACTTTCCATGACAGCCATTTTAGGTTACAATGTACTTTTCAATAAAAGAGTTATTTAATCATTAATATGTTTGATTTTCAACATAAAACAGATTTATCAGCTCAGTTATTTATTCATCTTATAAATTTCAAAATATTGATATTTATTATGATCTTAAAAAAAGGTACATGTCAAATTATAACTCTTACTTGGTACAGTACTTGGAACTAAATATTAAAGTAATATTTTATAAAATTTAAATAGCAATATTTTATAAAATAATTTTTTCACATTCATTAAGCCATTTTTTTGGTATATTTTTTGTTCCACTAGGCATTTGCTTAATTGCATTAAAAATTGCTAAATCAGCTATGGAAAATTTATCATTGTAGATCCAAGTGGAGGTTTTATTTGCAAAAATGTTGTTGATGTAGATTTCCTTTCTTTTCTCTGGAGCAGTTTCAAGTTGATGACATATGTCAAGGAAACTATCCAACTGATAATTTTGATAGTCATAAGGAACTACATCACCAAATACAAGACATAAATATCTTATTATATTCACATTGCCAATAATTGGAACATCTAAGGAGGAAATTTTCAATTCTGGACTAGCTGGTTCTGAAAAAAAATATTCCATAACAGCAAATATAATTTTTTTCTTAAAAATAATTGCATAATAGATTGAATACATGAAAATATATTATTAATAAGACAGATATTTAAATTGTTGAAGTAGAGCATGGAATTTCTCTCAATATGTTCATTTCGGTTACAAATTTAATTATATATTTACATAATAGTTTTGAATATTTTTGAGTATTTGACAATTTATTGGAAAACTATCTTTTCATATTGGGTTTTGAATATTTTTGAGTGTTTGACAATTTATTGGAAAATTATATTTCCATATTGGGCTGCAGTTATATGATATAACTGCAGCCCAATATGTTGTTATAATTATGTTGTTATTCAAATATTTCCATATTATATTTTAAGGAAATCTGTATTAAGTATAATAAGTCAAAAGGTTATAATCTAAATGTACATACCAGATTTAAATATCAGTCTGATATTTATTTTTGATTCCGCTTTTAATTGATATAAGTCTTGAAATTTCTTGAAAAATGCTTTTACTTTTGCAACTTTGGCATTGGAAATGGAAGAGTGAATATGCCATGACACATTTAATGTCTTAAATTGTTTTAAAAATACATTTAAAAACCAAGGAAGATTTTCAGTATTTAAAATGACCACTATTTCTTGTGGTTCTTTCTGTAAGAAAAAGAAGAAAATATTATAAGCATAAATTATCAATAGAGATTAAATTAAATTAACATTAATAGTTAGTTGATAGTTTATTCTTTTAAGCATACTTATTGAAATTATATTTAATAGTAATAATGAGGTGGTGTGAAACATTCATGTTCACACCACCTTATTATTTTATTTTAGAGAATTCATCACAATCAAGATTTATACAAAAATAATAGAAATCAATTCAATATTATTATTACAAAATGAGTTCAGAATTGAGTGCAAGATATAATCTTATAATTTTTGTTGTGTGACAATTTCCATGAGGGAAAAAAAGAATCTTATTTTATAAAGAAAAATAAAAAAAGTAAATTGAGTACACTTACAGTATGAACAACTTTTGTTGTTACATCATTTTTCAAAGAGGGGTTTAAAACACACAGAGAGCTTATCTTTCTTATTCTTTCATAAAGAATGTCTAATTTTAACAACAGCTTGTCCTGTCTATTTTCTAAATCAATAAGCTGATTAGCAGGCATTTTCTGAAAGGGAAACATACTTAAATAATGTATATACTTTAATGTATATATACTATACTTTAATGTATATATACTTTAAACAGTATTAAACAATAGTGCAACAAGAACACAAGATAAAAAAAAGAATTGTTGTGTCCCGTTTCCTTTTCTTTTTGCTTTGATTATACAAACCTATTGAAATAACTATATAAACTGCTTTTAAAAAAAAGAAATTTATTAAAATAAAATTGCTCCTTGTTAAAAGTTAGCTGGTTTCCAAAGTAAATGCTGTCAAGTGATTTTATGAACATCTTCATTATCATGCAATAAGTAAAAAAAAGTTCAAACTTGAAATAAACCTTAAGAAACTTGGTAACCTGATCGCTTATATTGATTTCTATATCGTTTTGGTATATGTCGGCTAAATTCTTCAATCGATACATGCACTTAGGCAAGACTATTTCTTCGTTGGTCGATATGATATTTTTCATGTGATACATGGCGTGTATGTTTCTGCTAAACTATATTTTTATTACCACCAGTAACACTTGCTTCAGTTTCACATAATATACACCGTTCCTACTTCTGGTTCTATCACTAACCATAACCAAGTAACCTCAGTGCCATTTGGCACAATTCACAAGTTCGATTACAACAGAGTTGCCAGAAGAACCTTTTTAGTTTTTTTATGTTAACTATAAAAGTGTCTCTTAATTTTTGGCCAAGTAGAAAAAATAAGGGAGGCTTGGCAACTTATTATTAATATAACTAACATTTATTGTTAATGTAAATTACACCTGATTTTATACTGAAATAAAAAAATTGTAGAAAAAACATTAATACAGTTTTATCGTATATTTAATGTACTTAATATGTACAAGACATGTATTTACATAATTAACAGGTAATTACATAATTAACTTAATATGTATAATACATAATTATTTTAAAAGCATCATCAAATAGAAAATATGATAAATAACTTAATAAGGTATTTTAAAGAATCAAACATTTTGCATTATAATTCAGACGTGCTCATATTATTATTAAAATTATCTATTTGTTTTCAAATAGATTTTGGTAGTAATATAAACAAGAAAATTTATTAAAAAGAGGTTAAAACAAATTCTTAAAGAATTTTACGTTAGTTATGATAAGCAGCAATCACGAGCATAATTAGAATTAATACAGAATAATATGTTAATATCAATATAAATGTAAAGAAGAAAATTGAATATTTGTTGATTGTAGTTATCGCAGTCTAAAAAAGAGAACCTAATCACCCAAGTACTGACATATACACCAGATCGAAATCAAAGTTACATACAGAAAGTTGCCTTAGAGATCTGTTCCGATACAAAACTTTCTGCCATTTATTACTAAGTGTTAGAGATTTTTACTGAGAAATTCACATTTTTACCGCCTTGCTCGCAATAACAATGGCCTCTCAAAACTACATATATACACATGGAAACAGTCGAATGACGAATTTGTTTTACACAAATGGATATTATAAAATAAATAGGTAAGCTACTGATTACTTATTATCATAATTATCAGTTACCAATAATACAACGAACTAGTTTTGTATATCATTGTTTTTTGCAATTTACTAAATTTAATGTAAAATACAATATGTAAAAATGATCGTTTAGAAATCCGTTTAGTCTGTTATTGGTGCAAACGGTCTGGGCTTGTAAACGAATCTGAAAATAATACATATGTTTTGTAAGTATAAGATGTAGAATATAGTAACGTAAAAAATGCATATGCAATATGTCTTCTTTTTGTGTAAATTTTATGCGGCATCTCTTTTTTCCACAATGAACTCAAATTCGAAGTATTTTCCTACGCGAGTGTAGATTTAGTCTAGTGAGCAGTTGAGTTGACAACTAGATCAGTTCAGTTCTTCATATACAGCGATCCGACTGTACCAGTTTTATGCTCTACAAATCTAGAGAAATACAATTAATTTTGTTCCCCGCGTTGGACCAATTGAACTTATATTTTGACTGAAAGGAACGTCTGCCCTTGACAATTGGCTCTTGGAACTCCGTATTGTTTTATGCTTACAGATGATTAAATTAGATGCCACAGACTATCAACAAACAATTGACATGTTTTAAAGTTTAAATTTGTCTTTTTAAAAATGATAAATACGTTTTTGGGTTTACATTTAATTTATTTTATGCTTTGATTTTTAATATATGTAGCGATTATGAAACAAGAAAATACATCGATGTGTTTTATATTTATATTTTTATTTCTTTAAATTTTAGAATTGAATAGATATATATCAAATTATTTTGGACATTAGATATTAGCTACGAATTTACTGTATTCAAAATATGATACTATAAATCTCTTGACTTAAAAGTATTTTTGTGTAAAAATAACATCAACTATAAAAAAAAAGTTTCTAGTGCGATGAATATTGATCTTCATATATATAAGATGATTTCTTAATAATTTTAAAATAGTTATTTAATTACTAAAATTAACTTAAAATAGCTTAACGATTTATGTTCGAATTTTAAATTTTACTTTAATGTTACCTATACATATTTAACTACAAACGATTTTTGTTAAGCATATGGACATTTATTATTTATCTGGTACTTTTTATAAACTATCGTCTATAAAAAATATTATTTATATTAGTTATTTTATTTTGTTATTAAATATATTGTTTCCAATACATTCGTATAAAAAAGTAATGGATTGACTCCCTCTTAAAATGGAAAAAATATGGCGGCCAGGTACCTAGACTGACTGATTGCGAAGTGATAAGTGTTGTGCGCAACTGTTATGTAGTATTAACTTATTAAGGACAATGGATGTTGTAGTTAAATTATTAAAAATATGTTTCTTTTACAATATTAGTATTTTGTCTCTGTGCGATTTTTGATTTTTGAAAGATGCTCGATTGGTATAAAATTCAATAACCCTCAAGTTGGAAAAACGACATGGCGGACTAATAATCAACCAATGAGAAGCGAGCATTAAGCGTTTCAGAATTGCATGCACCTATTCACATTTCGCGTCATTACGTTTTGGTGCCTTGTTTCTTAGATAATAATCCAAAACTGTTTAGTGGTAAATTATGTACTATACTTATTATTGAGGAAATTGTGGAAATAATCGACTTTATAGACAGTGTTACAATCTTTTCTTTTGAAGCGTCTCGAAAGCAGGGACCATGAATGCCTTAGATTTAGGGTGAACCTAAATACGCTTATGTACATCGTTTTGTTTTTGTAAACAATAATGTGTTTTCAATACACGTGCAAAATTGTGCAAAATTGACAGTTGTTTATAATAATGACGGGAAGGGGGGCAAAAAAACGCGGGAGGCCCCCAAAATCGGGAAGTTTTGAAAAGAATAGGAAATTTCAATATCATTTATTGAAAAAACCAAAATATTTACAAAATCAAAATGTGGGGTCTAGTTCTCTTGCAAGTACACCATCGGCGTCTAGAGCATCATCACCCCAAGGAAGCGATATTAGCAGGCGGAGTACAAGGAAACAGAGAGGTGGCAAGTCTCATAAAAGTAAAAGAGGAGGTTTGTCTAATGCTTATTCTCGAAGAGGATACAATCCGCATGCTGCCGATTATCATGAGTCGGAGTATCATTACGGATCAGATTTTGGAGATGAATTCAGTGATAGATCTGAACCTGAAGAAGATCGCGGTAGTGAGAGCTCAGAAGGTACCATTCGTGACGGTGGAGCGAGTGACAGTGATTTTTCTATTAGTAGTTTTAGTTCAGTAGGTGGAACTTCACGAAAGACGAGTAATAATCTTTTAAGACCTCCCAGCCCAGATCCACTTTGGTTACAACAAGAACGTCAGATACCTCCACTAATCCTTCCACCATCTTCAGATGATTTAATAATACCTCATCATTTAGTTTTACAAATAGTAGGTGTATATGAGGTTCTACGGCATTTTAGGCATTTGGTAAGATTATCGCCATTTAGATTAGAAGATCTATGTGCAGCTGTAAGCTGTGAAGATCAGAGCAATTTACTCATAGAAGTACATATAATGTTGCTTAAAGCTTTGCTACGAGAAGAGGATGCACAGCAAACTCACTTTGGGCCATTAGACCATAAAGACAGTGTTAATATTACATTATTTCTATTAGACATTATGACATGGCCTGAAGTTTTAAGAATTTACGTGGAAAGTGATAAATCATTTGATAAGAACATAGGTAGGATCTTAAATTCATGTGAATATCCTTTTACTACTATAGAAGATCGTTTGGCAGTACTACAATTTTTATGTAATCAATTTTTAATAACAAATCCAGTTCGAGATGATCTAATAAGTGAAGGTAATTAATACAACTAATCCAGCTATGTTTTCTTTTGATATTATATAATTATTGATATAAGAAGAATATCATTATATGCTTTAATTTTTTTTAGCTCCTATACAATATGATGACCACTGCAGAGTTTGCCATCGATTGGGTGATCTATTGTGCTGTGAGACTTGTCCTGCTGTTTTTCATCTAGAATGTGTTGATCCTCCATTAGTCAACGTACCATCAGAGGATTGGCAGTGTGCTCTATGCAAACAACATAAAACAATAGGTGTAACAGATTGTTTGCCAGATGCTGAAAAACAAGGCTTATTATGTAGACATGAACATCTGGGTTTTGATAGACATGGACGTAAATATTGGTTTATTGCACGGAGGATTTTTGTGTATGTTCTTTATTATTGTTTGTTCATTTCTTACTTTATTATATTCATATTTATATATTTTTTGAAATATGTTATTAGTAACTTGTATTTTCTCTTATAGAGAAGCTGAAAATGGTGATGTATGGTATTACACAGTATCTCATCAATTCCAAGAGCTTCTTGATATACTAGATGCAAATGAAATGGAAGCACCTTTGGTAAGAGAATTAATTGAAATGAAACAAGAGATCTTAAGGCAAATGAATGTGACTGAAAATTTAACTGAACAAGCTAAAGCAAATCGAAAATCTTATTTGGAAGTTGAAATTAATAATATTATGAAGAGAAAAGTTGCAAAGGAGGAACAAAGACAAATAGACCCAAACAATGGTATTAAATTAGATGAAAAGAATGATTCTGAGATGTCTATAGTCAATGAAAGTGACATAGTTAATGAAGTCACTGTTACTAGTGATGAAATTGTTAAAGATGAAGATGACAATGTTGACAGTGAAGATCCAAAGAAAATTAAAAATGACTGTATTGTCAGATCAAAATCACAAATTCAGAAAAAAGGTGAAGACGGTATGTTTTTCTAATATATATAAGAGTTATATATGTTACTGTACCTACTTTAAAATAATCAATTAATTTTAGTTACAGAAAGAGTTACACGTCTCAAATCCAATCAAATCTCAAATGGCACATATCTGTTTAAGTTGGGTAATGAAAATGCCTTTAAAAGTTATATAAACCAATATACTAGTAACCCTTTAGCATTAAACAAACCCCAGAGAAATGAAGAGAGAGACAAGAAACGGTATATTTCCCACAAATTTTCTCTTTCTTCAGGACAAGAATTTAAGTGGGTTGGATTATTAAATGGTAATTTTTAATAAAATTAACTATAGCTATACAATATAGTTGGAGAATTGCATTATTCACATTATATAAACCCTTTTTCACTTTACCACAGCAACAAAGCCCTTATTTGTGGCAACTTTGAGACAGACTTTGCTCCAGTTGGAATCAAATATAGTTCTACAGTTCATGCACCCAAATTGGACTTTATTACGGAAGCCTTGGGTCCAAGCAGTTCAACTTTGTCAAGCTCCTAGAGATTTTGCCAGGGCTCTTTGTGTTTTGCAGGTACTGAAAATCATATTTTATATTAGATATTATCATAAATATACTAGTATAGTTTAATCAATTAAGTCTGTGCTCAAAACTAAATGTGAAAAATAAACATAATTATTCTATCAAAGTAATAAATAAGTGTTGCTCTAGAGGATATAAGTAGTCTTATACCTTAGAATTATTTAGAATAGTGTGTACAAAAAAGAATGTTGGGGTAACTTCCATTGTTGAACCAGCATATCAGGAAATATATTTTTAAACTGGAACTACATTAATAATTTAATAGAAAACAAAATTTTCAACAGGCTTGCATTAAAAATGCTGTGTGGGTGCCGGCATGGCATGAACAGCTGGGTCATGTCCGTCTAATGCGAACTACAGCTGCTGAAAGAGAAGAACGAAAAAAACTTGATAAAAGGGAGAAAAAAGAGAGGGACGAAGAAGAGGAGAGAAATAGAACTGCTTGCAATTTTGTTAAGTATTCATTAGGCCTCCGTCATCAGGTAAACTTATATCCTATTATTGTGATTACCAAACTTAACATCAGACATTTAAAAAATTTTACTTACAGGTATGGAAACAAAAAGGAGAGGAATACAGAATCCATGGACAATGGGGTTGGCTATGGAATTCTGCAACAAGGAAATTTAAGAAGCATAATAGCAATTTTAAACTGAGCCTATGTAATGGTCCAGCAAAAATAGCAGTTAGAGTCAGAGATGGTAATATTATAAAAGTTCTGGCTGTAGAACCTAAAACTTACGAATACTTAACTTCAAATGAAAGTTGTGAACAAAATGTTATGGAAAAATGTATGTACTAATTCATATATGACTTTTTTTTATATATAAATAAAAATGTTAATAATATATATTTTTTTTACGTTTATTACATTAAAACTTCTATTTTTAGTACCAGTTTCTATGAGAAATATGAAATTAGAAAAGGAAATGGAAGATTTTGAAGAAATTGATGTTGAAAAAGCTCTAAGTTCATCAACCAGAAGGTATTATCCAAAGATTGCTAGAAAATCAAAACTTGACGATTTTTTAACTCGTCGTACATACTTAAAATTTATGGAAGAAAAAAAATTAGGTAATATTTTAAACAATATAAAAAAAGAAGAAGACATTAAAAATGATGAAGATAAAAATATTGACATTGAGAGTGAAGAACCAGACTCTGAAATAACTTCCGCAGCTATAGCAAGTAGCGATAGCATACCAAAGAATGTAAATATACCTTCTAAAAACATTGAAGCCTTAAAAGAAAAGTACCAGACATTAGCAAATTTGACTAAGCACTATAAATGTTATTCAGCAGGCTGCAACAAGTCTGACTTATCTATAGTTTCGTCCATGAAAATCGAATGCTATTCCCCACTGTGCATTGAAAAAGGGAAAATATTACATCAATTACTACAGTTACTAAAGGATGGTCCTAATAGTTGTAATTCATTTTTGCTTGCAAATTGTAAGGAAAATAATAAAATGTCCATATTGGAGCAATATTTGTTAGGAAAAACTTCAAATTCAAACGAAAATATACTATCTGATTTACTGTCGGCAGTCGCGTGTGCACAAGAGTGTGACTTAAAGAATTCGGATTGTTTTGTTAAAAGAAAGTCTAGTGGAGACTCTGATGTAAATTGTAAAGTAGAGAAATATGAGAATGACAATAACAATTCAATGTGTGGCATAAAATCAGAAAGCACACTCGAAGAGTCGGCTGTACCTGCTGTCGGTAATGAAATGGATATTGATATAACTAGTAACAATTATGAAGACAACGAGGTCGAAATTGGACCTCTCAAGGAGTTAACGGAGCATGATCAGCAAAGCAATGAATCGAGCGATAACAAGAGTCGACCACCAATACCTAAATTAAAAATAACTCGTGGTAAATCCTCCAAATCCAATGCTAATATGAATAGTGAAAAAGGACAGGATTCTTCATATGAATGTTCATTAAAGTCTGAAAAAGGATTACACAAACCCAAATATCGTGCTGTTATAAACAGACGTTTTGGTTTAACAAGGAGTGTTAAAAAGGAAGATAAAATTAAAGAAGAGAAAGCAGATGGGGTAGTTAGAGTGTATTCTACAGAAATTCCTAATGGTAAAGTTTATCTGAAAAGGGTACAGACTGCAGCAGTAGAAAAGAAAAAAAAACGAACACCAGTTAAATATCCTCTATGTTCATCATTTCACACCAAGAGCAAAGCTAAAACAATAATGGTATTACCTCATCATGAATTAAAAAAACTGTGCAGACAATCGGGTCACTGTACGGTGTCAGGTTTCAGTCACAGTTCCAAACCTAACCAGCTGGTGTGGCCGTACCCGTGCGCGAGGCCGTTGTTCAAAACGTGCTGGCTGTACCGCACCGTCAACCTGCAATGGCTGGCCAGCGCCGCGCTGCAGCTGCGCGTCATGTGGGCGTGCCTGCGCTGGGACGACATGGCCGCCAAACCCGCCACCGCCGACGGCAAGCATCAGCTCACCACGGACACAGAGATCGTCTCACTCGAACTGTTGAAACATCGTCATATAGGACAGTTTTCGGAACGGACTCAATACCTTCGCAGAAAGGTAGTTATACCTTTGGAATTACCCAAGACGATTCGCGAGGTGACGTCTATCCGAAGTGGGCTGCGGAAAAGGAAACGTGCCGAGTCACCACAAAATACTGAGCCACAGGTAATTATGGATATTTTAATAATACTAACAGTTTCATTTAATACATGAAAGTTGTAATAACATTTTTATTTTGATGTTACTTATTGTAGGTGACAGAGGAATGGGTCGACGAAGACAAATTGGAACTATGGGAGGTGCGTCAATATGGGGAGCGCGCGGAGAGGGTGACCCCGGTGACACGTACCTCTACAGGCAAGCTGCCGCAACGCAACACGGCGTCCGCGCCGCCAAACGCCTCTGATCTCAAGGACAAGATGGAACAGCAATTGCGTGAACAACGCGCGGCTCACCAACAGAAGCGAGCTCTGGAATTGTCAGGTGATTAATTTTACATATTAATGTTATTATTTATCCTCGTTGATCATTGATATAATAATACAACTGAATAAAATAATGAATGAACCTTACAGAAAAATCGAAAACTACACCCAATCAAGGCTCTGGTAAGAGTACGCTGACTTCACTTTTGACGACGCATTCAAATACTCCAACTGGACAGAAAAATATTATTGGCACTAGGAGAATTATTATGACAAAAGGCGCGGATGGCACAACGAGAGTCATAAGTCAGCCAGTCGGCAACAATACTAAATCAATTTTATCTTCTGAAGTCAACAAAACACCACAAAAAGAAGGACCTCAAAAAGTTCAAATTATTAGAGCTCCCGATGGCAAAATAACTGTTAGAGGTCTACTCGCAGGACAGCAACTAATACAGATGCCAGATGGTAAATTACACGTGGTCATGCCTGGACAACAAGGTATAACCGGCCAGCTTATTGCAGCTTCTCCCGCACCTAAAGCCGACTCGGACGCTCCATCGAGCGACGGCGATAAAATTACCGTTCAAAATAAAAGTAATACAGAAAGTGCTAGTACAATTCAATCCCCACGGATTTCGAGTCAGTCAGTGACGCCTGCGCCGACTTTAGTGCCGTCAGGGCGACATATAGTTGTGCAGCCCGCGCAGCAGGTGGTGGTAGCCTCGCAGCAGATGGTGATGCCGTCCCCGCAGGTGGTGGTGCAGGCGGGCGCGCGACCCGTGCAGACCGTGCTCGTCCAGGGCCAGCTGCTGCGCTCGCCTGTGCCACCGCGGTCGCCCGCACCTCGCGCTACCGCCCCTCGTCCGAGGGCGACTACCACGCAACAAATCGTCGTCAATAATCCGGCGCTCGTGCAACAGATCGCAGCGGGAAAAATCCAACTCGCTACTGTAAATGGGCAGCAAGTTCTTATTCGACCTACGGGTAATAATCAGGCTCAGATTGTTGCGCATATTGGGCAGAGCCCGGCGGCTTCACCCGCTCCCGCGCCTGTAGCCGTAGCGGCGGCGACGCCTGCGCCGCTGGTGCGCACCGTGGCGCCGCCTCTTGCACCCGCAGTTGCCCCTCAGCCGCTCACCGAAGACCAGATTATGGAAAAACGGCTACTAGCAGGCCAGCCGCCCGGCACCGTAATAAAGACTGTTACTGCACAGGTATAGAAATACATTTTTTTTAAAAGTACGTAAAATGTTGTGCACCAGCTAAAATTTATTTTACTGTTAGGTAATGCAAACTAGCAGCGGACCGAGCATTGTTTTGCAAGGCCTTCATGGATACTCCCTGACACCGCAGCAATTAGCACTCGTTCAGCATCAAGTCAAACAGCAACTTCTTAAAGGTAATAATATAGATTTTTGCTTTCATATTTTGCACAATCGAAGAAGACAAATCTTGCAATGCTGATGAAAAATTTTATCGTATATATATTCGTCATGCTTAAGAGTATATCATTTCTTGTGATATCATTTGTTTTCGATAAATCTGCAATGATATTAACTTTCAGCTCAAGAGTCTACCGGCAAACAGGGCATGTTGGGTCCGCGGAAAATGTATCTAGCGGTGCAGCCAACGCCGAGTGCACCGCCGCCATTGACGCCGGTGGCGCCGGCCAACGCGCCCTCTCCCGCCCCCACGCCCGCGCACCAGGTAATATATTACTATTAGGGAGCGTCACGACCGACCCGCCACCAGGCTGCCTGACGACGCCTTGCTTGCAAACACTGATTCCTGGTTATTTGTTAAAATTTTTAAACATTTCTCATACCTTCGCGAATTATTAACGGAACTAGATAATATGTTTAGCTTATGTTTTGGGACGAGCCCTATAGTAAAATTGTTTTTAGACAGTAATTGAATTATATTGTATGTAAAAAAATATATTACAAATTATCTCGTACATCATTTACATATATAACTAATAGTTTACAATTTATATTGACTTGTTATTTTCCATTTTATAAGGTGCCTCTGGCATCTCAGGTTCCCATGCATTTAAATTTGTACATAAAAATGACAAGCAAATAAGTAAAAATTCAAACTTAATGACAATCATCACAATTCTAAACAGTAAATTTAATACTCATACATTGTATAACGCTAATTATACATAATTTGATTTTATTATTTAAAGTTATGGAAATTTATAGAAAAATAGCCATGTAAATTAAACAGCTGCCAATGGAGTACTAACAAACAATTAATACTAATTTATAGAAAATAGTATTTGTTTTTGTTGATTTACTCTACTAAGAAAAAACATCTTATCATTTGTCAGCAAAAAAGTCTCAGTGTTGTAATATTAATTTAGTATAAAACATTCCTATATAAAAATAGCCCTTGTGATCATGTAATTAAAAATAATACAATCCTTCATTCAATAAATTTATAAGAAATGGTTTTGGATAGAAATTCAGCATAAAATTTTATAAGAGCTGTATTTTATGAGAGCTGTAAACTTCAAAATAGTGAGTCTCGTAATATCGTTCATTCAACAGTAAAACAAAGTTCTACCATACCTGAGCGTATTCAAGCTGGATTATATCTTTTATTTTATACTTTATTTGCTTCATTACCTTTATTGATAGGAATTTTTTATATTTATAAGGAAATAAATTTTATAATATATATTAAAATTTTATGATAATAATTTATTTATACTATATTTAAGTTTAATTTTTGCTTTCATCATCATCAGACTGGCACAACTCCGCACTAATTAAAAACATTTAGGTGCAAAACAATTTTGTCGTATGTCATAAAAAGAACATGTTTTGAAAGTGATCTTGATGTACCAGTATAGGTACATCAAAATTACTTTCTTAGTTTTTACCTTCTCTTAGATAAGCATTTCACTTTTACATAGTCCGAATTCTTCGACAACTAATACACATTACAATTTCTAGGTCAAGTATAAACCATTTTTTGGGGATACGACATAATTGCTTTTGTGCTTCGTTATGGAACCAGATTTGCAACTTATATTTTCAATAATCTCGATGTTTAAAGGAGTCTCTCTAAACATACGAAAAGAAATGAAATCGGCGAATTAGTTAGTTATGTGTCACTTGTGATTTATGAATTACACTTGGTGTATTTTAGTTTTATTTACGTTATAGGATTTTACTTTCTTTTTATTCATCTATTTTTACTTGATTGCTTGTCTCCAAAATAAAAAAAATGACTAGTAATAAATTAATAAAAAATATTCTAGTGAATTCAAATTTAGCTGTATTATAATAGTCTGTAATTAATTATTTAGTTTAATGTAAACTGTGTTATGGTAAGACTGGATATTTAAAAATAGTACATATTTTACTACAGCAATAATATTTATATAATGATTACTGTAATTACCAAAGATTTTGTATATTAATTACATAAACATTCTGATAGTTGCATTTTGCATTTTAGAATAGGAATTTCAGTATTACCTTGTAATATATCATACTAGTATTATAATACTTTCATACCTGACTTGTAACAGCATAAATATAATTATTCAAAATGTTTAATTAATATTGTTAGGTAACACAATTATGTATGTATGAGTTCATACAAGGTCTAGTTCCAAAAATATTTGTAGTGTATTTTTTAGTTATTTCTTTGTTTTTCGTATTGTGTAATGTTATTTGCGATTATGTTACATTAAATAAATGAGATGTAATTTAAACTCGTGTACTTTGTTTAGTTTTATGTATTTTTTGTTTTATATCATTAGCAGCATTTATTTATTATATGTTAAATATCTAATTAATTGTGTAAAAATTATAAATAATAATTAAATTTCTTAGACTTATTCTCTGCTGTGAGCAGTTCAGGGAGATGCTTGGTTATACTATTTTTTCAATTGTTAACATTTCTTTTTTACTAACTATAATTGCCTGAAATACATTTCCTGCTCACAGCTGAGGATTGGTTTTATGACTGACAAATTAATTAGATAATGTTACTTTGTAAGATATTTAGTAAAATTGTTAGATGTTACTTCTAATATAAGTGACACAAGTACAATTATAATTTGCAAATAATTATAACTATATCATAATAATTACACATTTGCAGTAATAGTCATATGAATGCTTTACATGATAATTATTTTTTATATTTGGAATATTTCTGCAAGTTACTACTAAGAACCAAATTGGTAATAGAAATTGCTCATACACCACCTTTTATGTATGTAATCGTAACAGCTCTGATTTAAACAAGATTGGGTAGTGCAATATGATATTCAAATAAAATTTTCAAATAGCTTCCGACTTTCATTTAATCAAGACCTTTTATCGTTTACGTACATTTATTTTACTTCTTATTTATATATTAGTTGTTTTGTGGGGGTGTATGGGCAATCTTTAACTTGCGTCTTTAGTTTATCAATTTATTGTTTATATTCGAGAACTGTTACGCGTAAATAAGTAGACAAATGATGTTCAAAATTGTAGATGCTATTAAACTGTACATTTATACTTATATATTCCCACAAACAGTTATTTTGTTTATATATTTTTTTTTATTTTTGCTTTTAATTTCTGCATGGTTTACATGATATTATTTTGTTTTTCCTTTTAGGATAGTACAACAGAGAATAAAATAAAACGTCAACCGTTACTCAATGGCGAAGACCATGTTTCTGAAGCGGTGAGCCATAAGGAGGCTATGCCTTCTAAACCTGAAGATATACAAGGAAATAATACTAAAACTGATATAGTCAATTCTATTCATGAAGGAAGTCAAAGTAATAAATTTGTTCTCACTCCCGACTATATACAACAAAGTGAGTCTTGTTACTTCTTTCGCTGCGTTATTTGCGTCGTAATACTTATTTAAGTAAGTCAGATTACATTGTACTATATAATATATCATATTTCAGCTATTAAAAGTGCGCTGAAACAGGAAAATCTCAATCCCGAAATCGAGGAAAAGTTGCTACAACTGCAGCGGTATCAAGAAAAGCAAATGAAACCGGAGGGACAAGTGGAGCGTGAGGTGCGCGTGCTACCCGTGCGCTCGCCCTCCCCGCCGCCGCGCCGCCGCGGCCTTTCGCGCCATGACGACGACGACGAGTGGGTGGAGGCGAGCCCGCGAAAGCGCTCTCGGGCCGCGCGACCCCCCACGCCACCGCTCGCTCTCAGCCCCACCTTGATCGCTGCGCCCGCCGTTCATGTCGCCCACACTCCAACCGCCCACGCACCGCCTGCGCCCCCCTCGCCGGCGCCTCCCGCTCTCGCCGCTCCCGCCGCCACCACGCCCGCGCCCGCTCCGACACCCACCGCCCGAGCTGCTTCCACTCACTCTCGTCTACTACTATTATTTAAGTACAAAGAAATGCTCAAGAAGGACATAATTAAAAAGAGAGGCTTACTTGAAAAAGAACTTGGTGTGGAAATACAGGTCAGTACCAAACATTTCTTACTGTTAATTTCTTTATATTTAATAAAGTAATTAAATATAATTATCATTTTTTATTAAGTTTTGCTTTTTTTCGATGGCTTAAACACAACATAAATTACACGAATTACCTCCAAATCGATTATAACAATGTAACAAATAATTTCAATAAAAAATATAATAAGTCAAGAGACATACAAGGCCATACGTCAGATAAATAAAAATATTTTCATTAAACAAAATAACTAATTTTTGTATATTAAGAAAATGAGATTAAGAAAATGAAATGTTTAAGAAAATATTTTGTATGTGTTAATTAAGAAAATGAAATGTTTAAGAAAATATTTTGTATATAAATGAGATTAAAATGTGATAATTTGTAAAATCGTAATTGTAGAAAGAGCTGTCAGCAGAATTAGCGATGCGCACGCGCGCCGAACGTTCCAAGCAGGAGGAGGTGCGCGGTAAGCGACGCAGCGGCGCGGTGGGAGCGGGGGCAGCAATGGGCGCGGGAGGGGTGGGGGTCGGCGCCGGCGCGCCACGCGATTCTACGCCCAGGAACAACAAGAAGGGCTCGAAGAAGGAGAAACTTTTGTGTATATGTCGCACCCCTTATGATAATACCAAGTTAGTACAAACCAGCCTCTGGTTATGTTACTCTTCTCACTTTGTAATTAGAATAAATATAAATGACAAACGACGAAAGTGTTATAACTTTGGTTATAACACTTGGTTATGAGTTATAACGTAACCAGTTCTATAGATATGCTGAATAGATTGTATTTCACTTATTGCTTTTTTCTGTTTATTGGTCCACAAGACAAATAACAACATAACACATGCACATATACACAATTACAAAAATAATACCAATGATTGCATTTTTGATATGCAGACAGCTTGCACTTAAGATTATTAAAATTAAAACATAATATCACTTTTGGTAACAAAGACATACAATAAGAGAAATTGTTAATGTAAAGCTATAATTTTTAATTAACAATAGCTAAAAAAGGAAAAATTACACAATAAATTAAACAATTTTATAGTTAATACTTAAATTAAACCAGTTACCTACTATTTATCTAAACAATTTCCTTTAATTTGCGTCGCAGGCAGGCTATAGTGACATCGGGTAAAACATTTCGTACATTGTGTAAAGAGAGATAACAAAATGTTATATATTTTGCAATAATTTAAACGATTTGTAGGGGAGTTCAACTCACGGCATTTATTTTCTTTATTAGATTTATTTTTTCTTTAGAAGATTCTTTATTAAACACTTTCTATTCTGTTACTGTGAATAGCTAACAAAGCTATGACTCCATACTGTTCTGCAATATTCTGGGATATTATGTACTAATGTAATAAATATAAAAGTAGTGGTAAATGTTTGTTTAAATAATTTTAATTGTCTATTAATATAACATGATAAATTGGAAGTTTTTCTTATAATATTAAAGAAATGTAGTCTAAAACTCAAGGAGCTATCGAATATAACACCCAGATCGGGATTTGTGTCTTTACGTATAGGTAAGACTTTAATGTGGTATGTAATCTTTGCAATATTAGTTTTTCGAGAAAATTTCAAAAAGAAACCTTTTGTAGGATTCAGATACATTCCATTTAAATTTCTCTAATTACAAATACTGTTGAAATCGGCTTGTAATATTGCTGTATCATATGCATGGTGAATAATTCGAGATTCGCATTTTTAAATCAATAGCGAAAAATTTAAAATGTGATCTAATATTAGTTCATCAATCATTGTCAATTATTAAAAGTAACAGACGAAGGTGCGATCCTTAAGGAACTCCAGAAATTACACTCTATAGATTTATAGATTATAGACAAACTCTTTGATTTAAGTTTTGTACCGTTAGTTGTTTTTATATTTTATTTTTGTATTACAGATTTTATGTGGGTTGCGAGCACTGCAGCAATTGGTTCCACGGTGATTGTGTCGGGGTCACTGAGGAGATGAGCAAAACTATGGAAGAGTACGTATGCTCAGAATGTCGCCGCGCTGAGGAGACCCAGGAGCTATACTGTTTGTGTCGACAGCCTTATGATAACTCTCAGTATGTTTAATATCTCAAAGTCAAGTTTGAAATGTTTAGTTACATCATATGTGTATCATAAAATAATTTCTTGTTTTTTTTTATAGATTTTATATTTGTTGCGATCGATGTCAAGACTGGTTCCATGGGCGTTGCGTCGGTATCTTACAATCGGAGGCAGACAATATTGATGAATACATTTGTCCAAACTGTCAGAAAAATAATTCTGTCAATTACGCAAATATGAAAGAGCTTACAGTGAAAGATTTTGAAAATCTTAAAAGATTAATTAAACAAATCCAGTTACATAAAAATGCGTGGCCTTTCATGGAACCCGTTGATCCAAGAGAAGCTCCTACATACTACAAAGTAATAAAGGAACCTATGGGTGTGTATTTTATTTTAACTGTGATATGTGGTGTTGTATATGAGCAATTGTATTGTTGTGTATGCTGTGATATTGAATGTATTGTTACTATCGATTGTATTTTTCATTTTTTAATTCTTTTCATTTCAGATTTGCAAACTGTGGAAAGGAAAGTGAATGAACAAACTTACAGTATGTTAAGTGAATTTATTGGTGATATGACTAAAATCTTTGACAACTGTCGGTATTTTAACCCTAAGGACTCTGAGTTCTATCGTTGTGCAGACGGTTTAGAAGCATTCTTTGCGCAAAAAATAAAATACTTTCGTGAAAAGCTTTTTGAATCAACACAATGATAAGTGTATAAGTGTGGATAATAAACATGTCGAACATATTGTGAACTATATTATAATATTGTTTGGTTAAAACATTGAACATTTGGTTTTGTTACTTTTATGTGTAACACTTGTAAATTGTAAACTATGTGATGAAAATTTCAAAGAATAATAATTTGTATAAATGATCACTGGAGATATTGGTTGAGTGAGTCAGCTTATTTCATGTTAAGTATTTATTGTATTTATTGATGCTTTACATTCATAATCTACATTGAAGCTGACACTTGTTGAAAATACCCATCTTCAGAGAGAAATGAATATATATATAGTTTTGTGAAAAATTATTATACTTGCTGATATGACTTTAGTTACTTTAGTTTAATTTAGTGTTAGGTTAAGTAAACCTTATTGTATTGTAAGAAATAAATTTTTATAATATAAAGTTTCATATTTTTAACCAGTCCATTTCCTTTTATTAATTTTAAAGTGGATCTGTTTCCACCAATCTGTAGATATGAAATATGAAGGAAGGAATTGACAAAACTTACTCTATAGCTGCTGTATTGTGAAAATAATTCGAAGTATAATTTTACACTTCTGTTATGCGGCTGTATCTTTATAATTTCTTTATTAAAAAAATCAAAGCGGTACTTTTATATTTTTTATTTTTGCCTAATTAATTTTGACTAATCAATAATTTTTAAAATAAATTTGGTTAAAGAATTATCTTTTTTACAGCCGATTAACATGACGTTTCATACACTATAAGCCTAAACAATTGTATTTGTAATTTGCAAATGTATAAAAAATATTTTAGTAACTAGATCAAGTTATCTATTATTATAAATTTATAGAAAGACAATAAAAAATTTATAGTACAATAAGAATGAAAAATATTAGTTCAACAACATCTAGAGGTCTTATTTTGAAGTAATATTAAAAAATGCTGTGAGGAATCTTAATCTGCCTCATTGGTTGTATAAGAAGTTATCATAATTATTCATCCAAATCTATATTATACAAGTAAGAAATGAACAATAAAACTCACGGCAATAATATTATATAATTTATTCAAGTACTAATCTTTGTATATTTAAATATAATGTATTTAACAAAATTACACAAGGTTGTTAAATTTAAGTAGCTGCTAGTTAATGGCACCAGTACAGTAAACGTATGTAAACAATAAAATTTAACATTCATTGTTTTGAATAATACTATGAATTATATTTTTCGTTATTAATATTTAACATAAAAATAGCTGCCTACCGAAAATTGGTGCACACCAGTTTAAAACTTGAAGAGAACAAGAATTATCCTAATTGTAAATACTTATTGCTATTTTTGTAAAGTATTTTATTTGAAATAATAATAAATCACAGTTTATAAAGAATTGTGCAGATGCACACGCATACACGCTAGCATCATATGAAATATGATTATTCCTATTATTTACACCAATTAATAGGAGATTACTTCCTAAAACTATCAGTCAGTAGTAAGTTTTTAGTAGTAGACACTTACGAAATATTTGAAAATTTAAACAAGTACTGCAATAGTAAATTATAAATTATAGTCGTAACTAGTATTAACCTTACTGAAAAAATCGCATAAGTAACTAAAATGTCAACAAGAATTAGCAATCACAAATAATGGTACTTGGATATTTTAAGTTCATCAAATCATTAAACATTATCTTCGTTTTGTCGTTATTTTAAAACAATGTCACCAACATATGCTTTTATTGAGTTATACATTAGTGTAAAATATACTTTAATTTTCAACTAATAAATTTGATATCATAGTTAGATTTTTTATAATTTATTGTTACATAAAAACGCGAAAAGTTAGTAAGTACAATATAATTTCCGTACGTATAAGATTAAGGCTAAAAGGTGGAATGATGATTATTAATTTTTATAGACAATTATATTCATGTCTTAATAGAATAAGTAAAACTATTTATAACTAGATTTGTTGATCTCGAATTATAATAAAAGCAAATTTTAAAGGTGTACGACGTGTATTAAAATTAGCAATATTGAGAATAATTTTACTGTATAATTGCTAATACTACAGTATATGTGCCAATCATGTCACTCAACAACAAATATTTGTGTTACTTATCATGATGTCCATAACATTAAAACTACAACAATAGCCACAATTCTAATAAAAAATAGTTTTAATCTTAACATAGTGAATTTATATCAGGTAATACTTAACAATCGAGTGATATGTACAAGTGAAAGGCAGTGTGTGCTACATGTGAAGGGCGCGCGCGGGGGAAGCGGCGAGGGGGGGCTCGTGTCATACGAAGGAGGAGAAGCCCGGCAGCGGCGCCCGCGAGCGCGCCATATTGTTCATGACGATCTGCCCGCCGTTGAGACTCACCACGGCGCTGCCCTCGGGCTCCGAGTCTGTGTAGCTGGAGTAGTTCCGCACCGGCCGCTGTCTCTTCCATGACTGTCGCAGCGTGTCATTTACGTTCGCGTAATGATTAACGAAAGAATGAGGCTCCGAACGCACACTTTCGTTTTCGCTTTCAGAATTCTAAGTATCAAAAACATAGAAATTAATTCTATATTCTAATTTTACATTTAACATTACTCTAATACTATTTGTTAAATTATTAAAATTTATAGTTTTTTTTGTAAAGTTGGAAGAAAAGCCAAGAACAGACACTACGAGGTTTTAAAGACTACAACATAGCCTGTATATTTCAAGGTGTATATTCATTAGCAATGACGCAACCATAAAATATGTAAGTGTAATATTTACACTAAAGAATGAAAACGTGTAATGTTCAATGTTAGTTTAGAAGAGCGGTATAGTAATCATCATAATAATATTTATGATTTTTGTAATAATGCTATCAGAAGGAACATTTTTCAAAAATAGAAAAAAATGACTAACTTTGACAATCACTACACGTTTGCGTGTAAGTATCGCCGCGGCACCCTTAATTTACCAAATTATAATTTGATTTAAATTTTCAAGTAACGTAATTTAAACAATAAAGTTATCGGGATAAGCGACGAACCAACGCAAAATGTCAACAGTGCTAGCCGGTAAAGAAGCGTGAAAAGAAATTGCTAGTTAGATTTCAATCGGCATAGTTACCATGAGAGCTCCGATCGACCGTACAGGGGAAAGAAATAAAATAAGTTTAGTTAGAGTCGCAGTACTCAGACGACGCTAATTTTGATGGTAATCACCTGCGAATCGGAGGAGCTCATCTCGGAGGGTTTCTCGGTGAGCGAGGAGTCGTCCGGGTTCTCGTCGTATCCGCGCAGGCTCTCCTCGTCGCTGTGGTAGGCGACAGAGGCGGGCGAGGGCCTCGGGGGGGACTTGGCGAGCGCGGGCGCCTTGCGTCGCAGCGTGCCGGCGCCGCCCGCGCCCGCGCCCAGCGCGCCCGCACTCGCCACCGAGTTCTGCCGCGACCGGTACAGGTCCAGCGCCAGCGAGCCGCGCTCGTCTGTCTCGCCCGCCAACGACTCCTCCAACGTCTTCTGGGCTTCTTCTGTCAATGTGTTAACAATTGTAATGGAATCTCGCTGCGTTCAAATTTTTGTCTTTTCAAAAATTTTTTCTAATCCTAAGTGTGGAAAAACACTTTAAAAATAGTAAATTGTAATACATTTATTGGACGTTACATTTTTTTTATATACTAGCTGTCCCCGAGATTATCTTGGCGCGAAGTATGCAAAATTTATCTTAAAAATTCAGTAAAAATATGATTTTTTTTACATTGAAAGCTTTACGCATATTCAAGAAAACAGTATTACAAATTATTAAAAATTATATAATGTAACGTTCTTTTTTATGAACCAATCGAAATAAAACAAATAATAATTTTATTATTTTGATTATCGTGCATAAACGCACAGACACAGATATTTTTTAAATTATTTTTTTGTGTTCTATTACATGGACAATTACCCAAAATAATGATATATTTTGTTGTTTTTCTGATATATTTTGCAAGTAGAGATAGCTCAGATAGATTAGATATATTTTTATTATATATATATATATATATATATATATATATATATATATATATATATATATATATATATATATATATATATATATATATATATATATATATATATATATATATATATCGGAATCAATTACATAAGTATGATTCTACTCACTCTTATATTTATAGCTTTTGCTCTTTACGCACAATATGGCTATGACCATGATAATAATAATTATGGACGCGGCGGCGAGGGCGACCATAAACCACGTCCTTCGGTAAAAGGGTCGGTATTGCAGGTAGCCATATTCCAAGTACAGTTTAGAAGGAGTTACAATAATTTTATCGCTGCAGGCAGGGTTGCTGATGCCGTACATGTTGTATGCGATGACTCTAAAGGAGTATGCAGTGGATGGCAGCAAACTTTGGTAAGATATTGTAAATTCATCCAGTATACCATTGCTTGTTCTAGTGATTGTTTCCCATCGTGTATCATCTGTAAAAGTAATAGAGTTAGTAGTTTTAACAATGTAATCATATAACGAAGTGTATATATTATTTAATGTATAACAAATGTTGAATTATTGATAAAATATAATTTTAGTCAGCAATTTTTTTTTAATTTAGTACATTATTTCTTTTTACGCAGGTTAAATTTTTTTTTTTTTTGCTTCGTTGTCGTTAAAGCAGGACTACGAAGTTATATCATCTACGTGACCACATTTGTATTAAAATTGGCATCTGTCTTGGCAACATACTAGTATATTTATATTCATATCTCTCAATGTAAATTTGTACAATTGAAGTACCAAAATTAATGATTTGTTTGAAATAAGTAGTTTGAAAACAAGGTAAATTAAAATTGAGATGATAAATAAATGTTATAGATAAAAATATTCTTTAACACTTACAACTTTGCCACGTTTCCTTAGCTGCATGAAAATATAATATGATTTTTAAGAAAAATTCTCAGTTTAGTAGATTTTTTCAAATCTACAAATTTAAGTTTACATTGTGAAGTGATATTAACGATAAAGTAAGCACACCTTTCTTCCTCGCCTCAAAATAGTATCCGAGCAGGGGTCCCTTCCCAGAGGCGGAGTTGGTCCAGCGCAGGTGCAGCGCGGCGGGGTCGGCGCGCAGGCGCAGCGCCGCGGGCGGCGCGGGCGAGCCGGGCTGCGGGCCGGTGCGCGCACGCGCCTCCGCCGCCGCGCCCGCGCCCACTGTCACGGCGCGCACGCTGAACCGGTATTCTATCTCTTCCTCTAGTGCGCCCACTAGCAGACGCCGCTCCGTTACCTTCTGCTTTACTTGTTTGCTGAACCCTGCTCGTGTTGCTATTGATATTATTGTTATGCATATTCTTGCTAATCAAATTTTTCATTTTCTTAATTTTGTTTAAAACTTATTATAGAGAAAACATTTTTTTAAATCGTAAAAAAATGAACGTAGCTTATAGAAGAATTTTGCCGCAGCCGGATATAAAACACATAGCTTAACGGTGAAAACATTTACATAGTTACCGAGTGCACTCCTCTTGGTAACTATTTAAATGTGTTGACCTTTTGGCTTAAATTTTTATATGTTTAACTGAGTTCAAATTTAATATGTGTGTGAAATATTACTTCAAGTTTAATTTTAGATATAGTAATATATTATAGAGAAATAATAATAAAATAAGAATAATAGAAATAAGCATGTTATTAAGAATAAAAGGTAACTAAGACATAATAACAAGAACTAAATGGAATAAATATTTAGTTTTTGCTATTTTTTTATTTTTTACAAAGCTAAGAATTCGATGGGTTCGAATCCCGCTGCGTTCAAATTTTTATACGTTTCTTCAAAAATGTTTTCTAATTCTAAGTGTGGAATAACACTTTAAAAATAGTAAATATTAATATTTAATAAAATAGCAATCTCTCTTGTTAAACGATTATTTCTTATTTTTTATATATATTTTTATTTCTTAATAATCTTTAAGTAGTAGAAATTTGTAAAAATCTCTCTACAGAGATGCTAACAAAATAAATAAGTTGTAACAAAACGTATAAGAATTTCGACGCAGCTGGTAGTAGAACGCATAGCTTAGCGGTCAGAGCGCTTGCACGGTATCCAAGAGGCGCGGGTTCGAATCCCACTGCGTTCAAATTTTCATACGTTTTTTTTAAATGTTTTCTAATCCTAAGTGTGGAATAACACTTTAAAAACAGTAAAAATTAGAATATTATTATTGGTGAAATCATGAATGTTTAAAGTCGTTCCATCATTATAGACCTTAAATAACACATAAATACTTACGTTCGTCTTGCTCTATGGTTTCATAGGTGACGAGGTAGGAGTGTATGAGTCCGTTTCGTCTATGTGGCGGTTCCCACGACACTACGAGGCTGTTCATAGTGATGTCGGAAAAAGTGATGTTACGCGGTGCTGACGGCAGCCCCTGGTGGGTACGTACGAGGATCGCGTTGGACCGCGGCCCGTCGCCGGCTGGGTTGAACGCTAGCACCTAGATGAAAGTGTTTATTAGTGGCAAAGTTTCTATTTAACATGAATCCTATAGGGTGCCTTTTGTAAATTTCAACAAATTAATTTATTTCTAGTAAGTATAATTATTACATGAATAAAGAAAGTAAACTCTCACAAAAGTCTATTTTAAATCTAAGTCATATGAGACAATTGTAATGTAAAAAATATTTCATTTAAACTATCCCAAATATTTTTAATATTCGTATTCACTTTCGATGCCGGCTTATCTTATAATAAAAATTCAACCTTACACCACGGATATTTAATGGATATTTTAATAAATATTACTATTAAATATAATTTTAAAATTTACACACCTGAATACGATATTGAGTAAACTTATCGAGGAAAACTAAGGAGTGTGATGTAGCAGTCGCTGGTACTACTTCGATCTCTTCTTCATTGCGCCGTCCTGGCTCTGGTTCTTCTGGCGACTCCGTCATCAAATAGAAAATCTAAATAAATTATTTCAATGTTAATATGTATATTTAATAGGTATATGCTATTTATTATTTATACTATAAATATATATATATATATATATATATATATATATATATATATATATATATATATATATATATATATATATATTCATTACATAGCTTTAATACATAAATATAACATTTAATAACAATAATAACTGTTTTAGTAGTTATTACTGTAGTTAAAACTGAGATGTATTATTAACGCGCACTTCAAAAGCGTTTTATCAAAAAGTAATGTTACTTTTAAATTAAGGTAATAATAAATATGTAATCTAAAAGAAAAATAACCAAAATAAATAATTAGAGAAATATACACCTTGTATCCGAGTAAGTCACCGTTCTGCTGCGCCTGATGCGGAGGGCTCCAGGAGAGCGCAACCTCAGTGGGCGAGAGAGCTCGTGCCGCCACGCCCTGCGGCGGCGCGGTGGGCACGGCCTCGCCCACCCACACCACCGCAGGCGCCCCCGCCGGCCCTGCGCCTTGCGAGTTCACTGCGCACACGCTGATTTCGTAGTTACGGTCAACAGCTAAGTCCTTCAGTACTACCTCGTCACTCTGTAATATCAAATATTAATGTATGTATTCATTTATTAAATTCAGTACAACCTCTTTAATGGGGCATAGACGAGTTAAAAACCTCCACATCTCAGAAAAATGTTTTATTCCCTTTTTTTCACACACCAAAAGTACTCAATATCTAAAAATTTAACCCTTTTTACATGAAATTTGATGCATTCTACTTCCATAACTCGAAAAATTTAATTGGACCTCTGTATCTCGAATATGTAATTTACAACCTTTACAATTCGATTATTTGGAATTTATTAAATTATTATTATTTTTAAACTAATTATTATATTGTTAATCTATTGTGCAAATAACAGTAAGTGACTGACTTTTAGAAATTACCGAAAATGTGTTTATAATTTGAAATAATGAATGTTTATTTATAACAAGTTAAAGTCGAAACCTCTATAACTCGGAAGTTTCCCTTCATATCCGTCTTATAGTGTTTTTTTATATGTGGTTGGTTTTTTAACCGTTTCTTTGAAGCAATAGGAAAATTTAATTTTTCATGTAGATACTAAATACTTCGTTATAATAATACTAACGTCATAATAATAAATTCAACAGATTTTGTACAGGCAGAATCAATTGAATAAAATTTTAATATTAGTATTTTGCACTCTTCTACTTCATCTTATCTAACTTCGTATCGTTCGTGTAATGTTCGCAAAAAGTTTTTGCTTTACGTATTAATATATGGATAAGCGGAATATAACAAAATATACATGAGCATCACAACATCGTATAAAGTAATAATTTTCTATAAACAATGTCACACCTTGATCCCGGGCACATCCTGCTTCATAGTGTGCTGCAGCGAGGTGGGGAAGTCGGTGAGCGGTTGGTAGGTGACGGCGTACCCGCCGGTGCGCGCGTCGCCGCTCCAGTGCGCGTCGCCCAGCGCCGCCCACTGCACGCGCACGCTGCTCGGCGTTATCGGCACCACGCGCAAGTTCTCTACGGCCTTGCTGGGCGCTGTAACCGTTGCATGCAACATTACAATTATTATTGAATACATAGAAAATTCTAGCAAATGATAATAATACCAACATCCAAGTAATGAAACATAAATGCGTTACAAAATAAAAACTAATTATTCATAAAAACTCCAACTCAGCAGCATCACCAACATCATAAGAAGAGCTTCTATCAAAACCATATTTAAGCCTAATAAAAAAGTGAGCTAATGCTTGAGACCCCTGAAATGTAATATTCTATTGCAGTGTGCAGGTGTATATAAACTAGACTATGACAGTGGCTTAGCGTACATTGGTCAAACACATATTCGATGTCAAGAATTGCAATCAGCTGTGTGTGAACATACAATGAATAAGTCCAACCACTGCATCAGGTTTTATAAGTCACATATCCTCACTAGGGAAAGTAGATATATCCCTAGACTGATCCGCGAGGCTATTGAAATACAAAAACATCCAAATTTCAATAGAGAAGATGATTGGAACCTCTTCCTCCTGAGGCCCACTTATAAAAAATTTAAAGTCTTAAATACACAACACCATAAAGTCAGCTCTTTCTACAAGAATCCAGGGCAGCACGCGAGGCAATTAAGAAACAGATGGTGGTAGATTGATATAATTAATTTTTTGTATCAACTGACAGACGAACGCCACCTCACTCTACCTGTGACCACGAACTACTGTAAAGTGTTGGTCAGGTCCAAAAATGTATTCTCAAATACCAAAATATACGCGATTAAAACCTTATGGTATTATAAAAACGAATTTTACATTATAATATCAATTTTTTCTATTTTAATAATAAGTACCCGCTGGTAGAGTGCGCACTGTTTCTGTTGCATTACTGTATCTACTAGGGCCGATATCGTTGGTTGCTCGAATCCGAAACTGGTACGCTGTGTAAGGCTTCAGCCCGTCAACTGTGTAAGATGTGGAGAAAGGATCCACTCTCTCAGGCAGGGTTTGCCAAGTCCCGCCATCTTCTTTCTGTTGTATTGTGTAGTACCTGTGCAATAAACTTTTATTACTTAGCTGATATAACTAACGTACAAAGAAAAATATTTTCTATATTAATTGAAAACGAACTAATATTCTTACTCTTTACTTATATTAATGTGTATATTTATAAAATAATATTGTTTCTTTTATGTATGTATTTATGTCCAGTTTTGTTGATGTTGTCGCCTAACTTTTGCACATTCCTACATACAAAAATTAATCCAAAAAATGTGTCGTTGTAACCTGAGCGGGGCGTATCCATCGTCGCCGGGCGTCCAGGAGAACGTGATGTGGTGCGGCTGCAGCAGTGAACGCGCGACGTTGGGGCGCGCGGGCGGCGCCGGCGCGGCGCGGTTCACGGTGGTCAGTACGAGCGCGCGCAGCGTGGCGCCCCAGCCCACGCGCGTCTGCGCCGTCACCGAGAACAGGTAGTACTCCTCCGAGGCTAGCTCTGTGGCCCTGTAACATATACGCAAGCATAGAGGATATTATATATTACAAGATCTTTGATTCTCGCGAATATTACACTTTTGTTGTTTAACTGTTTTAAATGGATATTAAGCCGCATATATTTAAGTATTCGAAAATATATTTAAAAAACCAGACATTTCGAACACTTAACAGTAGTCCGTGATCACAAATAAAAGACACTCACATCAAAGTTTACGCACTTAATGCATTTAAAACACGATATATTGTCAAAAACTGTTTTACGCTCACACTATATAATCAATTGAAAAATATTTTACGTGTTATAGTCGACGCATACGTCTTGATGTATACTCAGCATGCTTGTGTTTCAATACTTTAAAATGGTAATAACCAACCAAATAATAAATATCCTTATTGCTTTTAAAACTAACAATAACAGGTACACACCTAAATGTTCTATCTGAAGGTAAGAACTCTTTAGAGAATATGTGCTGAGTGGTGCTGTTTAGATGATAGGTAACTTTGTATGCCAATATTTCACCATTAGGATCTTCTGGAACATCCCAGATGATTCTCGCCGTCGTAAAAGTCACGTCCGGGAATGACACATTTGAAGGTGGGCCAGGTGCTGTATATTACACAATAAATTATAAACTCTTTAATACTATTAAGATAAAGTAATAATTATAAAATAAAATAATTCCACCACTAATATGGAAATATGAGTATAAGTAGAAACTAAGTATTGTATGTATTTGTGTAATGTATATGCATATGATGTAAATGATTTGGAATTCTTCATATATTTAGAAGAATATTAGTGGACATTAACGAGTTCTCTATTGTTGTCCTGATTTTATATAAAGGCATATCAGGTACAACTTAAGTGTCTCTAATTCAAAATAGTATCCAATAAGCGTCCAAACTACTACAACATAAGGAATATGTACAAATTAAATTACATACTGTTACGATTAACGATTAACTTACTATCTTCGAATGTTCTAACAGTGACGGGTGGATCGCTGAGTGCCCCATCTCCTAGCCTTGTGTATCCAAGCACTTGTACTTGGTACACGACGTACTTCCTGAGCTCTGTGAGAGTAACCGTGTGTGTTTGATTGGAAGGTATTGGGTGACATTCTACTTTCTTCTGATCGGGGCGTGGAGGTGGCACTACCGCCGCATAGCAAACTTTGTACCCTTCAATGAGTCCGTTTTGGTCTTCAGGCGGTATTTCACCCCATAGTACTACAATAGTCGTGGATGACGTTGCATTTGCCGATACTTCTATTGGGCCACTCGATGGGACTAAAATGATCAATGCCATATATATATGTATATATATATATATATATATATATATATATATATATATATATATATATATATATATTTTGAATATATATTGAACGCATAATAGAATTTAGTTAAAAATCATCAAATTTACCTGATTCTCTTGTTCTTTCGAAAGCAATTGGGCTTATAGTTGAAGTGCCAACTTCGTTTATAGCAGTCATGGTTATTTCATATATAGACCATTCTTCTAAATTAGATAGTACATGCGAGTTAGCAGTGTGGTCATCAATTATACTATAGAGAGTATCATTAGAACCACTTTGTTTGTACGTGATATTATAGCCTTTTGGATTACCAAACCATTCACTTTGTTGGAGAGGCTAAAATAAAATAAAAAATAAGTAATGATTACATTTCTTCATTCAATAAAAACGTGTTTAAATTAATACGTCAATTTCATCACTCTGGTAAGACGAGGTGCAGCATTGAATTCAGAGCGTAAGCATGTTTGATAATGACAACGGTCCGTTCTTCACAGCAATAACAGGTTATCTCTGCCTACCTTGCTATCTCTACATAATAGTACAAAAGCAAAACTCACAATCCATCTCACTCGCAGGTTTGTAGCACTGACGGCGCGCACCGTCACGTTCCTCGGTGGGTGCTGCGGCGGCGCCTGAATAGTCTGGAACTCTTTACAAGGCTCGGAGGGCGGTGAGGAGCCCACCACGTTGCTGGCAATTACACGAAGTCGATACGTCGTGAAGGGTACCAGGCCCGACACGAGTATGGACTGTGCGTCGGGGGCGCTTACTTCGTAAATCGTGGCC
Source organism: Dryadula phaetusa (assembly GCA_032432895.1). Taxonomy (NCBI): domain Eukaryota; kingdom Metazoa; phylum Arthropoda; class Insecta; order Lepidoptera; family Nymphalidae; genus Dryadula; species Dryadula phaetusa. The sequence continues at coordinate 2,403,789 of JAOYRS010000027.1, forward strand.
CAAGAACTGTTACGTGCTGTTTGAGCCTATATATAAATAAATTATATTTGTATTGTATCACGTTTGCTTGTAAGTATATAAATAAAATCACTCGAACAAAATGAAAATAATATATATATACGTAAAGACATCATAAGATAATATCATTCAAGACACATTTGTATGTCATTTTCATAATTTCTTTTCAATAAATTCCGTTCGCTACTTTCGGACGGAAAAATCCTGCCGAATGCAAATTGCGTATAAAGTGGTAAAACGTAACGTCGCGTTATCTTACGATAGCGGAGTAGTGAAAATTATTAATCGCGTTTACTGTAATACGCTATTTTAAGGCGCCACGATGGCCTCTAAAACAAATTTTATTAAAATACTTTTTATTTAAAAAGGCTGTTTTAAAAAGGCTGTCGAAAAATCCTGTATTTTTCGAATCGTCACTCTACATAAAATGTCAGTACTGTCAGTGCCACAAGAAGCCATCACAGATTCGGAAAACAAATTTTGCTAAGAAGAGACGACGAGAAGCTGCTTTTTTAAGAACAACTTTACAATGATACCCTTAACAATAATTTGCTTCAACTATTCATCAATCTAATTCCACACAATCTAACATCAGTATAGTATTCTTTGATAAAATAATATTATTTTTTAATAATATATTTTTTATATCGATTTTAAATGTCTCTAGTGACATATCTGAAATTGTTTGCGGAATTTTATTAGATATACGTATACTGTGCCATAAATTACTTATTTAATTTTTAAAGACGAATATTAGGACTAAAAAAAATAAATAGCTTATTTTCATTCCTTATATAAATACCGTGTCTATCAATGTTTATTTATATTATAATAATAGTAAAAAATATTTTTGCAAATTTAACATTATTATAGATATATAACAATACTACCTTAAGAAAGATAAGAAAAAATTACAGTCTCATGCTGTAAATAGCATACAAAATAAATTTAAAAATTATAAAATTTTTCATTATTCAATTTATGTTATAATATAGTAAGGGTTAACAAATCGCTATTCAAGTTATTTAAGATACAAATGCTGAATTGTAAATTGTTCACTTCAGCTGATAGCAATGCAATAATAATTCCAAGATTAATTTAATACAAATAAATCCACTGATGTCTATACTCCATAACAGTATTGTTACCTGAACAGTCCATAATGAAATAGATGAATTCCCGTCAAAGCCCGGAGTAAACTGCAGCAGGACGGAGTGCGCGGCGATGTTGGAGAGCGCAAGGCTGCGCGGCGCGTGCGGCAGCACCGGCTCCACGCCCGACTGTATGGCGGCGGAGCGCGCGCCGCCCTCGCCCACGCCCGTCAGCGCGCTCACCCAGAACTGATACTGAGTGCTCGCCTGCACATGGGGATCATCAAATAGATTACTTTCTAAATTTATTAATTAATTGTTACATAACATCATCTTCACATTGTACAGATGAGTAACTCGATTATATGTTTATTAATATCTTATCGATATAAGATATTAATAAAGATATAATCATTTATTGGAAAATTGTGACGATTAGTCTACTAACGTAAGGAAAATTGTTTCAACATTTGAAATTTTCTCGGACATATCATATTAAATTTCATTAAAATTACAGTACCGTTAATACTGTATTCAACATCTTTGTGGTAATATCAATCGAAGCCATCAAATATTAACTTTTGAGACAAATGGACAAACAATAAACAAGACAAAGAACAAGGGTTTGTCGCTATCAGCTGAGGAGGATGTGAATATTCCATTGAGTTTTATCTTTGACTAATATTAAACGAACCAAACAATATAATGAATGAAACTTTTACGCGTTTACCTGTAAATGTTCCACTCGTATACTGGTTGCGTTTGGTGGTAGTATTTCTTCTTTAAAACTATCTGGGCTGTCTTTTATCTGGTATTTAAGTTTATAACCTATTAGTATACCATTTGATTTTTTCGGAGGACCCCAAGACACTCTTACAGCTCTGTCTGATACATCATCAAATTGCAGATTGATTACTTCGTCAGGTACTACAATAAAATATCAATTATTCATAAATTATGTCTTTGCATTATTAATATAATACTCGGATTATTATTTGATTTAAAACTTACTGTCCTCTTTAGTCCGCACTAAAATAAATTCACTTCTAGGACCATCACCTGGTTCCGTAAAACATAATACTGAAATATTATATTCAGTAAACTTCTCGAGGTCATTTATAATAGATGATTGTTCAGTAAGAGGGTCTAATAGGTTTGGCGGTACACTGACCAGTCTCTGTTCGATGCTATCATTTGTAGAGTCATCCCAATGCCATGCTTGGATTTTGTAGCCCTGTATTTATGAAAGATGAAAATACATATAAATATGATTTAAGCGACTTGGAAACGAGTTACCTTAGCAATGTACATATTACTTTGTATACGTCAAGTACAATATGATAGTGAGTATAACATATGTTTTTAATGTTATATATTTCTGATGCACTTTTCTTAAAAAATATTAATCTTGAGAAGTCTGTCGCTTCGAATAGACGTGTTGCCGATTATACTAAAAATAAAATAATTTTTAAAAAGACAAGCCATTGAAGTTACCACCTTATTAGAATAATATAAAGAACACAATTCGTCAGCCCCGCTCGTTAGGACTTACTGCGTTTTATCCTGATAAGGGCATGTGCAGCTCCCCTCACCCCTCGAGTAAACGAGTAAGTTGCTATTTTTCGTTTCACTCAATTGTCGCTTCGTCAAGCTGTGACTCATTACGCTATCGGCAAATCTAAGTAAACATGAGTTCACAATCACTAAGCGTTAGCGGAAAACTCATAAGCGATAGCGGAAGTGGGTCATCACCGGATTTACGAACATTGGATGACTACAATGTCACGCTTAGAAAAAGGAAATACGAATGTGATTGTGCCTCTTTGATTAACGATTTTCGAAAGGAGATGATGTCTTTTTTTCAAGATTTTACAAAAACGCAGCAGGAATCTTCTTTATCTTTACATAATGAAATATTAGAAATAAAAGATGAATTAAAGTCTAATAATGCTGCTTTAGAATCTTTAATATTGGAGCAAATCCAAACAAAAGTCGACTTAAAAGAAATGAAGTCACTAACTGATACTATAGAACAAAAAATACACGTTCTTGAAAATGATATTTGTTATTTAAAAAATAACTCTAATATTGATTTTCCTAAGGAATATCCCCTGTCATGTGAGGAAACCATTTCAGAGCTACAAGAACGATCTAAACGAGAAAAAAATATCATACTAGTAGGGATTCCCGAGATAAAAAATCCTAATAGCACAATCAGACGTGATAATGACAAGGATGAAGCTATGAAATTAATTAAAAGTATTTATGAGGACTGCCCAAACCCTACTACAGTCTTTAGGCTAGGAAAATACAACCCTAATAAAGATAGATCTCTAAAAGTGTGCTTTGAGAAAAAGGAAACTGCAAAATATATACTTAAAAATAAACGCAAACATAAGTCGGACAAAATCCGAATTTACGCCGATCAAACTCAGTGTCAACAACAACACATGAAAAAACTACAAGATGAACTGGTCTCCCGACAAAAAAATGGAGAAAAAAACCTTATTATAAAATATGTAAATGATGTTCCAAAAATTGTAAAGAATAACCCAAAAAACAGCACGCGACAGGAAACAAAACAGTCAAAATAAATAGTCAATACAATGATGAAGTTAATATTAGTTATCAGAAACTAAATTGTTACGAGGACATCCATAAAACTAAATCATCACTAAAATTTTTATATACAAATATAAGAAGTCTTGTAAAAATTGAAAAATTAGATGAAATAAAATGCATACTACACTCAATAAAAAGCACTATACATATAATACTGATTTCTGAAACATGGATAAAGTCTGATTTAGATGCAGCATTACTTGAGATTCCTAATTATACGCACATATATAGTTATAGAAAGGGTCGGATTGGAGGTGGAGTATCTATATATATTCATAGTTGTCTTAAGCATGAAAATGTTGAAGTTATTAATAGAGAAGAAAACGAATACATTTGGGTATATATAGAAAAATAAGCAATTAATATTGGAGCTATTTACAAACCACCTAATACAAAAACAAAAGATTTTATAGAAAGCTACAGTCAACAGCTAGAGAAAAAACGTAGATGCTTAATATTTGGAGATTTTAATATTAACCTTCTAAGTGATGACCATAATACAAATAACTATAAGAACATGATTAATGAAGCTGGTTATACAATACTTAACAATCTCAATGAAGACTTCTGTACAAGAGAAACACACACAACGAAATCTATTATAGACCACGTTTTGACAAATTTGCAAGGTGTGAATTTCCACATGGCTCTTCTTGATACCCCATTGTCTGACCATAAGCAGATTTACCTAGATATCAAACAAATTAAAGTTGATAAGAAAAAAGAGACACATGAGTATTTGGCAACTGACTATACTGCTTTATATAAATCAATGGAAACAACTGTGATCCAAAATAAAGACTACGATTATGAAATATTAGAAAATTTAATTAAGACTAAAATTCAAGGAAATAAACGCACAAAAATAAACATTTTAAATAAACCCAGACAAGACTGGATAAACAAAGAGGTGTTGAATAGTTTACGTGATCGAAATATTTCCTGGAACCAACATAGAGCTGATGTTAAAAATACCGAATGGGAAACAACATTCAAAACCAAAAGGTACGAAGCTTTCAAAACTACACGAAATGCTAAAATTAACTTCTATTCTGACACCTTTGAAAAATGTAATAAGCGGCCAAGAAAAATGTGGGATTTAATTAACAGTCTCGTCAATAACAAAAATAAGATAAATATCATGCCTCCAAATCTTGTTCGAGATTCCAATATAGTAGTAAATAATCCTTATGAGATTTGTCAACTTTTTAATGATTTCTTTTCCACTGTTGGTTCGGATTTAGCAAGTAAAATACCCCAATCATATCATCGAAATTTTCATTCTTTCACCAGTCTTTCACATTCACAAAATAACACTATTCAGTCATTTGCACCCACCACAAAAAAAGAGGTTGGTGAAATAATTGACAAGTTGAACGTAAACACAAGTAAAGGCATTGATGACATCGGCGTAAAAGATATAAAGTGTATAAAATACTTTATTCTAGATAATCTTACTGACTGTTTTAACAAATATCTTACACAAGGCAAATTCCCCGAAAGTTTAAAGATTGCTAAAGTTACGCCAGTTTATAAATCCGGAAGTAAAACAGATCCGGGGAATTATCGGCCGATATCTGTTTTACCAGTTTTGTCAAAAATTTTAGAGAAATTAATATATGTCCGTCTTTATAATTACCTCAATAAACAAAACTTCTTTTTTAGTCAACAATATGGCTTTCGTCCGAAATCTAATACACTTTCAGCAACTGTGGATATTGTCACCAAAATTAAAAACGCGTTGGATAGTAAGCAAATCGTTCTAGGTATCTTTATCGATTTAAAAAAGGCTTTCGACACGGTCAGCCATAATTTATTATTACAAAAACTACATAAGGAAGGTATAACAGGTTCGGCAATCAAAATTTTAGAATCATATTTACATCGTCGCAAGCAAATTGTTAAAATCGGAAAATTTCAAAGTAAGCCCGCAACGTTAACATATGGAGTACCACAAGGCTCTATCTTGGGACCGCTATTATTTTTAATTTATATAAATAGCATTAGTAATATTAATTTATCTGGAGATATAACTCTGTATGCGGATGACACAAGCTTATTTTACTTTGGTGATAACATTAAAAATATAATTGACGTAGCTCAACGTGATTTAAATGTTATTAGCGAATGGTTTCTTTCTAATTTATTAACTAATAATACCAAAAAGACATCATATATTATCTTCGCGCCTAAAAATAAAAATATACCAAATCATGACCAACTAACAATTTTTAACGAGCCAATAAATAAAACTGAGCATGAAAAATATTTAGGTCTTATAATGGATAGCAAGTTAACCTGGCAATACCATATTGATCATCTTAAAAATAAAATATCCCCTTTGATACGAGCACTACGTAAGATTTCTTTATGTATACCTAATAAAATTCGTCCTATTATTTATAATTCTTTAGTGAAACCTCATATCGAATATCTTATTGAAATATGGGGAACTGCTGCGAAGTCTAACATAAAGTCATTACAAACCTTACAAAATAAAATTATTAAAGTTCTTTAAAAATATGATTATATGACGCCATCCGCTGAATTATACAAAAAAACAAAATTTCTTAATATAAATCAATTATACACTTTAAAAACCTGCATGTTGATTAGAAAAATAATAACAAATAAAACACATTCACAATTACACTTTCATAAAAAAACACATACATACCACACTAGGAAACGTAATAAACTAGAACTTCCAAAAACCAGAACCAACTATGGAAAGAAAAACATTTTATTTGAAGGAGTTCAAATTTATAATAAACTATCAGACTTAATCATTAATAGCAAGAGTTTTCCTATATTCAAAAAACGTGTAATGGAATATGTGCAAAATAATTTATAAGTTAATGTAACCCCTACCGAAACATGTTTGTGTAATATCACTACCCGCAACATTTTATTTTACTGTATATTATTCATAAGGCAGACTTTTAAATGTACCCTCAAGAAAAAATGATTGTAATTTCTTATTATAAGTGAACTTTTGTGTTCTTTTTGAGAAATAAATGTCTTTAAACCGAATATTAGCATTCATCTAGAATTTCATTGAGGCCAATCGTGGCGCAGTGAGGAAGGCGTCTAACTGTAAACGCGATCGCTTGTGGGTTTGATCCCCAATCGGGGCAGTAATTATATTTAAATTATTTTCACTACCTCGGTCTGGTATAGACAAAATGTTGAGTTCCCAACCACCACTCAACACGCAATGTCTCGAATTCGGTGGAAAGCGAAGTACGGGGTGTCTTGACCTTCGGTACTTTCTGCCTACCCTGCTATGCGAGATAAAAGCGTGAAGCTAAAAAAGAATATAATACACGTACATTCATATATTATTTATTATATAGAGCAAACAATACCTGATTGATTCCATTAATTTTTTGTGGGTTTGGTGGAGTCCACCATACTTGAACGGCCGTTGAGTTGTAAGCTTCACAACGGACGCCATCAGGTGCTGCTTCAGGTACTCCTTCTTTAGTTTTTATAGTATAACTTTCCGAAAAAACTCCAACACCTTTGTCGTTATATGAAGCAATTTGGACATTATAATCTTTCCAAGTTATTAGGTCTTGTATAAGATAATTCCGTTGTGCTTCATTCGTTATATTCTGGTACGTCCATGGACTATTATCATAGCCTTTCAATCGGTATCGAATAACATAGCCGAGAATATGCCCATTTCTATGTTCCTCCAGAGGTGGCTGCCATTGCGTTATTATTTCTGATGAAGATCGCGCTGATCCCATGAAACCCAATGGAGGGCCAGATGGTGCTACAAATTGCGCAATATAAATATAGATGACGTCATATGTCTTAGTTGTAATAAATATAATTTCTAAACAAATAATAAAGTTTGTCGATGCATGCGATAATCAGTTGTAATTAATTATATGCATATGAAAAGAACAGACGAATAGAATGCAGTAAATAAATTTATGAAAAAATAATCAAAAATGACATTCAATATAAAATTGCAATAAAAAATAGGCATGCAGATATCAAATATAACGGAGTAACCATGTAACAGACAACGCTAACATACATTACATTAGGAAAGCAATAAAATTAGTTGTACGAGCATTAATAAGTTCAAGATCAACCATAACATGGTTTTACACTTCTGCATACCTTGGCAGCATATTATATCACCGGCTGCTTGGTCGTAAAAAAGAAACTGATACAGTAATTTTCGTGTTAATGGTAAAAGATAATTTTTTTGGTTTATATTTGTTTTACAGACAAAATTTTTATAATACATTATTCAAAATTGATGTTAACAATCCAAATATGCAATAATAAGTTATGTTTTGTCTTTTATACCTTCTTGTGGCAAAGTCAAGACCTCTGTCGGATCAGAAGGTGGGCCCTCCCCTACTGTGTTAACTGCAGAGACTCTGAATTGATAAGAAGTAGCTGCTTTAAGGCTAGTGAGCAGCACCCAACGTTGAGTAGAAGACACATTCATAGGCTCAGTAACCCAATTTAGTAAGGGATCAGGAGTAGGGCCTAAAACAACATAATTAAAATTCATATAAAAAAATGAGCGCATCAGTAATATAAATTTAACACATATACCTTTACTTAGTTAAAATCTTCTTCATTCAATATACAAAAATAGCTAAAAACAGCATATATATAGAAAAATAGCTCACCAAACTCGGGTACAACGCGGCGTTGCACAATATACTTCTGAACAGGCGAGTTGCCATCAAAACCGGGCGTCCAGGAGATGTTGACGGCGCGTTGCGGCGTGGCGTCGATCCGTTCCGCGCGCACGTTGGTGGGCGAGAAGGGCAGCTCTATGACGGACAGGAGCGCGCGGCGCGTGTGGTTACCACCCGGTGACGTCACCACACACGTGTACTCGCCCGCGTCGCTGGCCCGCACTGCCTGCACTTGCAGCGCGCCATCGCCTGACACCCATACTCGCGAACCCGCAGTCATTGCTCTGTATTTGTTTGATTTTCTATTAGTTTCTATTGAGCTTTTTATCTTATATCTTAAGTTTTACATCATATAAGCAGATATTCTTCCAAATTGGGTTAATCAAATAAACCATAAACATAACAATGAAACTCGTTAAATTTGTAATTCATTCGCCGATCAGATTACATCAAAAATATGTATATATTATATTTTGCATATAAACTTTCGATTTTTTAATAACCCGAGTTTAAAAGGAAAAGTAGAGTTAGCCATGCATTACAACCGTGTAGCGTAGAGATGTAAATTGATCTCTTGGCAACTAAATATAGTTCTTACTGCTTATTGTGAAACCAGTCGATGTTATACTTGACATTCGGATCACTGGATACTTTGCATTGCAGCGTCGCTGTGTGGCCTAGCAGTACTCTCGTGTCCACCGGTGGGGCGATTATTTGAGTCCTTACTGAAAATGTAATGCGGTACAGTTTTTGACTAAAATATTGACAAGCATTAAAATATTATAGAGGTTTAAATTAAAATTAGAAGAGATTTCCTCAAAACATTTCCGAAAAATCATAATAATATAAAAGTATTATAAATTATTCTTACCAAGAACTGTGAGATAGGCTTCCCCTGACACGTTACCCGCGTCATTCGTACGAACGCAAGTGTATTTTCCGCCATCAGCCGTAGTGGTGCTAGTAATTAGTAAGTCTCCCTCATCTAAAGCTTGTAACCTTCCAGATAAATTTATTATAAGAGAATCTGAAATATTAATAACATGCCGCATTTTAATAACATGCCGAAATTACTACTGTTAGTTGTTTGCTTTTAACTTTACGAGCACCTTGAATTTTTAATAAACTTTCTCTTTCGGATGTCTTATAATAGACCTTAATATTAAATTTTATATATAGTGCAAGTTGCAACAGATAAAAGGTTTTATATTATAACATTTTAATACAATTTGTAACAAAAATTTATAATCGTTTACAAACATAAAATAACATTTGCTTTGCATATACATAGTAGACTACATAAATAAAAGATAAAATTCAATCAACTATGTTCGCTATATATTTTAATAAGCTACTTTATTTATCTATTTACATGAAATTAAAGGAGCTTACACTTTAAAACAATAATGTAGTAACAGCGTATTATAATTTTCCGTAACGTACCGTTAAAATACCAGGTGACGTTTGGCGTGGGGGCTCCGATGGCGCGGCACGTGATGGTAGCGTCCTTGCCATCTAGTACGGTCAGGTTGGCAGGCGCACTCTGCATTATGGGCGGAGACGCTACAAGCCACACACGCGCTTAGTACGAGCGCTACATTACATTGTGTACACTATGGCACTATTCAGTGAAATTTATATAATACGCGATGTAATAAATACATAATTATATGAATATATTGATTTTTTTTAACTGTTATTTTTATTAATTATTATATCGCATATTTAACTACTTATATGTTAGTATCTAATTATAATAAAAAAAATCAGCTGAATGCAGAAAATTCAAATTCTATAAAGACCGCATGCATTAGGTACCAAAACATAATTTATGTAACATTAAATATAATATCATGCTTGGATGTAGTTTTGATAAAAAAACAATAAATATGGTGATTTTGTTTACAAATGGTTATTTTTATTTTCGTATTAAAATATTATAGAATAGACTAACCCTTAAGTTTGTAACTTAAGTGTTAGTCATGCAGAGCTGTAATATAATTAAGTATAATGTGACATCGCTAATCATTTATGTAATAGGTAATGCTTTGTAAGCATTTATATAAAGCACAATAAATCTTGTTGTCTTATAAGAAATAAAAGTGATGTGAACGTTTTTTTGTTGATATGCCGTTATTTAATATGATTGTTATAAAAAACCTATCCTTTCATACTCTACTACAACTTATAATTATAACGTAGGTGATATTCTTAAATAAAATAAGTAATTTAATTTCTCTTTATTGGAAGTATCACTATTGAATGTAAAATTTATAATGTTGTAAAATTTATTAATGTATTAAAATTATTCTTGTTTAATTATATTAAGATTCATAAATTATAATATTGTTTGGTGACTGAATATAATAAGTACTATGGCAGATAATAGAGACGAAGAAATATTAACAATAGTTATATTGTTTTAGCAAAGTGTGTTCTATTTTCTATTTGTAGTGATATTTTATCATTTATATTATTTAAAGACTATCATAATGTTTTATAGAAGTTAGGCGTATATAATTTACGCCAATTTGATGCAATGATATTTTTTTTGGTATAGATACTAATTTAGTCAATATCAGGATTTCGGGCACGTCTGTCATCTATAAATGATTTTATTACTAAGGAAATATAATTTTTTGACTATTTTCAATATTAAAGTGCTTACGTAAAAACGTGTAGCCTAGATATTATTAAATGTGCAGAATTTATAAATCGTAAATATTTGTAATGTAATTCTACAAAAAAACTGTAAATAAATCGGTGATTTGATTTTGGAGTCAAAAATTAAAGCAATCACTCCGTGGTGTGAAACAAAATATGCTCAACAATGAACAGTGCAAGGACACTAATAAGTTGCTTACTGCCGGTATCAAATTTGAACGTTTTAGCCTTTTTATCTGCGGTCCTCATTCTTATTAACTTCATGTGACTGCGCGGTATACGTATACATTCCTTTGCTGTTTGATATTATAATAAATTATTAAGCAATGAATTTTGTATATGTTTGCAAGTTTTACAAGAAATACGTACTTTTTATTTTTAACCATGTGTAAATAGATGACTCGCCGGCGTCATTGCTAGCAATACACTGGTATATGCCCATGTCTTCCATTTTTAAACTATTAATAACGAGTGATCTATCTACTTCAACTCTGTATCTTCCTCCTCCATCGTCAACATCGGCATAATCCGCATCTTCAATATCAGCCCCAACACTTGCAATTTTTCTTGCATCTTTGTACCATGTGATACCTGGTATGGGTATACCTTGAACGTTACACTCTAAAACGATGGTACTACCAAACTCGCCAAACGTTTCAGATTTCAAAGTGGATAACATTATTGGTTTTTCGTAAACTGTCACGGATGCCGATGCCGTAACTGTTGCAAAGCCACCAGACTTTAGTCTAGCCTGACACGTATATTGACCAGTGTGGTTAGAGTTGGCGGATATAAGAATCAATGTGCGGTTCCATTGGTCATTTAAATCATAAGTAATTCCAGCTAAGTCTATCATTATACCGTCTTTAAACCAAAGAGTCTCTAACTCATGCAGCGGTCTCGCATTTGCTATACAATATATATTGGTGTATTCTTGTCCTTTAATTATTTTAGTATCTTGCGGCTTAATAATTATTTCTGGGGCTATTTCTTTGTTTTCGTCTCCATGAACTTTTAATCTGATGTATGGACTATTTTCTACTTTTCCTAATTGCGTGTTTATTGCTCGCGCTCTGAAATACATAATTGTCATTAAAATTCAAATTTCTACAAATATAGACTTTTAAAATTTTAACCAACCTGTAGGCCCGTTGATCGTCTGAAGATGCGCAGAGTATTACAAGTTCATGTTTATCAGTAATAGCATATTTTTGATCATATCGTAAAACACCATTAACACCACTTTCATCTTGCCAAATTACAGATGGTGGTGGTTCAGATTCTATATGTGGAAATTCCAAAATAGCTGCTCTGCCTGATTCAACTTCCACTATTTGTTCCAAAGTGTTTTCAAAAACACCCATGACTGAAATTGGAATGACATTCAAAGTAATCAATAGCAATAAAAAATTAAAAATAAAAAGAAATGTGAAGTCGTAACTCACAAGCTACGATAATATTATTCTTTTCACTAAATATGGCTCCTACATCATTTCTTGCAATACATTGGTAGGCACCCGCGTCTTGACGTTGTGTATTATGTATTTTATAAAATAACTCTGAAGAATAATCCCCTAAAGGCGCGCCGTTTTTTAGCCATCTGTACATTGGTTGAGGAATACCTAAAAGAAATACATAATTTGTTATCATATTTTAAAAGCTCCGGTTTCTTTCTCTTACAAAAATAAATCTATATAATTACCGATAGCGGAACACTGCAATATTTTAGTTGTGCCCTCTCTTACGACGCTATTTGACGAAGATGGTTGCATTGTAAAACGAGGTGGTTGCATTTGATCTGGAAGAATGAAGCAAATAATGATTATTGACATTTGGATAACAAAAAATATAGTAGAATAGTAATAGTAGTTTGGATTGTTATCCAAACTACTTACTTTTTTTACGTCTTGCATAAAATTCTAAAGCATACCTAAAGCTATATTTTGGCATTTTTATTAGTCGCCAGGGTAAGACTTGTAATGTAATAACATTAGTTGGTTCGATTAAATTTTATTAAAGACTATACATGATTTGTCTACTATCAAGGCGTACTAACATAATTTAATTTTTATTTTACATTATGTGATATGCTATAGCGTTCCTGATAATGCTAAATTGATTGAATAGATGAATAGCATCTTGTAGATTATAAACTTTTAATAAAATTAATAAGCACTTATAGTAATGAAAAGAGCTAACCATATACAACTAGTATCAATACCGCCTCGGCTATACGTTAGACATTCCTAGTCTGTTTTTCTATTCTAATCGCATTCCACTACAATTGTATTGATTTCTTAATACGTTATTTAGGTTTTTAGAATTTTCATCATTTCTTTTATGGATATGTAGTTATTTATTTTGAATAAACAATGAAGTTTCACAGAATTCTTATATTGTTTTTAATAATATAAAATATTACTTATTTTAGTATACAGTGAGGTCGTATTGTGCTTTATTTCAAAGTAATATCAATTGGTAAAGATATCACGGGATATAGGTTAAATCAAGCAATTTATTATGGTCTTCGCAAGTCTGCTTTCTGGCTATAAAAACGAAAAGAGGTCCCTTGATATTGGATTTCTAATAATGATAAAGTTGTTTTTATAAACTGATTTATAAATACACCTATCATATAGATCTAATGTACTGTACAGAAATATACAAGTTAAATATAGTAGTTATCAAAATGCATCTAATAACGAGTGCAAGTTAATTTTAAAAAGCACATTTATAAAGCAAATGCGTGATCACGGAAAGCAATTTTGTTTGTTTTTTCCGTGCTATTGATTGACTGCAGTATAACAGCTCATAGAACAGCACATGTGTTACGTTAGCGTGTTAAAATCATTTCTTTAGTTTTTGTAAAGCTACGTTTATTTCAATTTCCTATAATAAGAGATTAAAAAGGAATGAATGAATGAGAATAACTTGGTAATAAGCGGAAGATATTGTTATAAAAACATTCGGTAAGTGAGTATCTAATCATATTTTAAGTCTATGCGTTTTGCTCACATACTATAGTTATAGTTGTGTTGAATGCAGAAAGTGTTCAGGTAATCCAAGTTGATAAATGATAAGATATTAAGTATATCAGCGCACAACACATAAGTGATTATATTTAATTTTGACCTATATGCTAAAGAAAAAATATCTTGATATTTAATCAACTGTTTCTAAATAAAATAGTCAAAAGTGTTATTCGTTAAAATAATGTTAGCATGTTTGTCACTTTGTTGGTACGTTTCATTATAAAAAATAAACTATAATAGTTATTAAACGGTGTAGTGATATTTAATTCAGGAAAACTTATTTAAAAAATATAAATATAATTAATATTTTTTTGCAGTTATCATTGTATGCTTAGCAGCCGGTACTAAGTAAAGTGCAGTAGTGTACATTTTTTGCTCTTCCTAGTTTATAAGCTTATATTATAATGTTACAAATTAAAGTTATAAAATAAATAAAATAGTAAGACAAAGGACTCGTACGTCTTATATAGACTAAATAACAAAAATGATTTTTAATTTTATATAAAATACAATAGTATTAGAGATTATCTAACTATTTGTACATAATCTAATATGAGATGAATTTGAAGCAAAAATTTTAATTATATTTGTTTTTTTTTTACAGTTATTTTATTGTTTTGTCTTTATTTTAAGAAGGTATAGAAAAAGGTAAAACAATTTGTGTAATAAAAATACAACATCAAATAATTAGGTAACGATAAAAATACTAACCTAACCACCTGAACGCAGTTCACCCCTAGAACGCAAGAGGCTTGGCAAAATTCCAATGTCCAAGTCTACTCTCGACAAACTGTTAAAGTATTTAAGTCCCAGTTCCATTGTCTAAGTTTCAATCAGACGTCTTCACTTTGTGGCTTCACGAAATACTACGTACTTTATTGAAGTGAAAATGTATCTATATATTATATATACCCATTTTTCAAGCAAAGCCATAAAACGTATATTTATAGTGATAATACAATACCAGAAGCTTTAATTTGATGATATTATATTATAAAATATAAAAAGGACGCAATTACAAAGCAAACAAAAAATGTCATTTACGTTGTCTTACATTAAAAGATATTTTATTTCAGTTTATACAAAGTATTTCAGCCAAGTTTAATTTAACCAACGAGACCCGTGCCCAGATGTTTCTAATAAATGTTTTAATTCATAAGGTTCATTAAATTTACCCTTCGTTTACTTAAATATTATTAATCTTATAAAGATTAATATAGAAATTTAGTCAAGTAAAAATATTGTTTTCCTTCAAAAGGTTTACTACCTACCACTTAAATTATTATCATGAATAAAATTACGTCATTGCTTGAAACTTTCATAAGATGTGAAATATATCCTATACAGAAATGAATTTCGAAGTTAAGAGCGCATCCGTTACGTGACTCACACCTATGGCACGTTCAACCGATGTTAGACCACTAACATACTAATCGAGTGGTTTGAAAGGCCATTTTTATTTCTGAGAACTTTAGTATCATTAGATTCATGATAGTAGTTTATTTTAATGATACATACATGTATGCTAACTAATATCCATTGTCCTGCAGAGAGGAATTTCCCTAATACTGTGGGTACTGTGGAGTAAAATTGCTTTGGAGTATTTAGTTTATATTTATAAGGAATTCTTTGGAGCTTGGATTTACTCAGTGCAATGTCTCCAATAAAATAAACAAATATTTAAGAACGTCTACAACGCCAAATGGCATGACGTACAGTCATTAACAAAATTATTCATATAATATTACACAGAATAATGTGTTAATAATAAACAAAAAGAATTGTGTCGAGATTGTATAGTTTAAATAGTATGAGACGTTACGGTTCACTGGTTACGCAGTTGGTTTTGTAATTTGAGTCAGACCACACCCGCCGCTTAGTCTTTGTGTATGTATTGGTCAGGGAAACCTTTCGTTCTCACATGCCTTTTAATTTTATACAGAAGCCCCACAAGCTAGAATGTTTTAGTACCATAGTAAAAAACGTGAACATCGATATATAATTTATGCATCTCATATTATTTATATTACTTACATTAAATATAAGTTAGTAAAATATTAACGAAGTACGGAGTGTCTTAACACTAAGTACTTTCTGTCTATGCGGGATAAAAGCGTGAAGCTAAAAAAAATTATAATATATACAATAAAATATACATATATAGTAAACAAATAATATTTACATCTAAAATAAAAGAAAATTGTTTAGACTAGACATTAATTAACATTTAACATTTTCAGAGTATAAAATGCATATAAAACATTCATAAAATCATAGCAATGATTCATAGCTTCGTTGCAAGATAGGGAGATTTTTAAAGCAAATTCAGTTCTGCAACATAATCATTTATTGAGTAAAGCCGATATTTAACAACGTTCGAAAGGTTACAGATTAAAATATATTAGAGAACCAAAAGATATATTTTTTTATTATGATGAGAACCATGACTAAAAAGGTAGTAGGTTTTAATTAGGACAAAATATTCGAATTGCAATCATTGGAAAGAAGTATTAGTTTGTAATAAAAGCAAATTTGTAAGAGTAAGTAAGTCTAAGTTCGTGATGAAGACTAACCATTCATTTTCTTTTAGATGACCAAAATGACTACGTTACAGGTGTGTGATGTGGAAGTCTGCGTTTAATTATTGAAGTAGACAATGTATCGGTGAATAATACACCGCTAGCAATGTGCCCTGTGCAGCATGACTGCGCGTTACAACCGGTTTCAATGAATAAAACAACTTAATTACTACGTAGATGTTTAAGCTAAATATATAAATTCATATCATTTCTATTATATTAGTTAATTGAAAATATTATTTATAATCCTTTCATCTATAGGTCTTCTAGTTACAGTAAAAGTATGTTTAAACATATAATGTACATAATTTGAAACACTATGAAACCAACTGTCACATCTAAAATACAACAACAGGTGTTACAATCTCTGTAATCATCATCTCTTAGGAATTTATATAGCTTCGCTATCTAAATTAATTAAGTGAATCTAAACTTAAAATATTCTAAAATTAGCAAATATGTTCCGTTTAGTAAATATATTTTATAGTAATCTGTAGGTAGCACAGCCGTCAAAATGTTAACAGTAAAAGTGGAAACAATGATATTAAAAAAATTGACATGGCGGAATGTATACTTTAACTAGCTAGAGGCGTAATCCAATTTCACTGTGTTACTTTTTTATGCAATTTAGATATTTTAACAGAGCGTTAGATTTTAAATGCTATACACATTTATTGAAAAATATAAAATGCGAAATTAATTCCTTTAACTCAACAGAGCAAAAGGATGAATAATATACATTATATTATTGTCTGTAAGGATATACCGTTACAAATAGCAAAACAAGGTGTAATAGATTTAACCGTTATCCAACATCGCCTTCTCTTTAAAAGAACTTAAGAAAGATGTGAAGAATCTAGATATTTCAACTCGTCCTAGACAGTTTATCACGTGCAAGCTCCTCATATTAAATTCTGTTTGAAAGAAAAATAATATCGTTTCAATATAATTTGCTAGTAGTATTAATAAATTAATTAATTACAGTTTGTACAGCAAGCTTACATGTCAATCATATGTGTTTTTTTATTTTATTAACATTTTTTATTTTGCATATAGTTATTGCAGAAATTCAATTTAGGTTTATTTAAAAAATCTTACTGATTATTACGTTTACTATCACTCTATGAGACACAATGACATTTTAACATAGTTACATAGATGTATATTACTAATGGTCCAGAAGTGACTGTCCTTTGTTTATTCCGAGTTTCAACCCAGTGGCCGCAGAGCCGAGCGTTATGAACTAGAGTAAAAATAGAAATTAATCGATTCCCTTATTCGTGTCACTTGTTCATAAACTTAACAGGACTTGGCCGACAAAACTTCATCTTATAAAATATTATGAAATGTATGTAGATGTCAGTGACAATAACTAAATAGTAATAATAGTTGAATTCAAATTAATACCAAAATTAAGTTGTAGAATGTGGTATACTATTATATTTTTACTTTCAGACATTCAGTGTGAGATGACGGAACTCAACACCGCGCTTTGGTTTATTATACAGAAAAGTCACAAACTCCCATGTACAGTAACCAAATAAATAAATGTATAATTTAATCATTTATCATTATGTATTCAGTAAAACACATGGGCTATTATAAATCTTAAGATTCTATTTAGATTTTATACTTTTGTGGTAATAAGTGTTAATTAATTATCTACAACACTTTGATACTATTAAGTAAAGATTTATTATTATTGGTGGATATCTTTAAACAAAATATTTTTATGACGTTACAATTCATTTATGAAAACATTTATGAGAAATCCTAAGTGTGGAATCCTAAGTGTGGAATAACACTTTAAAAATAGTAAATATGACGTTACAATTATTATTGTTATATAAATCTGTGATATATGTTTGTACTAAAACTGTTAAAATTTATCCAATCACGGTAGAAAAAGAATACTGTTAGTTTGTAGGTGAGGATGAATTATAAATTGGGGAAGGTTTGGGTTGGTTTAAGATTACACGGAACCTCAAATTATCCTAAAAACGTCATCCGCTTTCCTTATCCTGCAACCAATTTTTTTTTATATTTCAGAAAGTAATTTTGTCCTGAAATGTATAACAACATTCAAAGTGTATTGTATTATAATTGTCAACAATTATTTTTATTTAAATAGGCATTAGCCTAGTTATATTTTTAATATGTCTATAAATTTATTGACATTTTCCGTTTCTCTTTATAGCATGCAAAAGGTTATATTCGTTTGTAATAATTTTTCGAAATGAAAATGTCTAAAATTTTTCTTTACTAAAATATATTTTCATTCTTTTATTCACGAAACTATAAATATTTGATTTGCGTTGTAAGATTATAAATCTAAAAGTCCAAGTTTAGTTTTTAAGAAAATCTTGGTCAAACATATTTTTGTATTTGAAATATTAACAAATTAAAAATAGGTTATCGAAGGTACAAATGGTACATAAGTGCGGAACTTCAATGAAATAAGAGTAGAAATGGCGAATTGTGCTAATTCTATATTTTATGTATTACGTTACATATATTCGTCGTAGAGCAGTCCCGCATGGCCCGCACAGCGTTTTAATATTAATAACCCCATACAAGTGAACTCCTGCAGCTGTTTCTTAGTGTTCAAAGCTTGTGAGACTGGAGCTTTTATGGCTATGTTTACCGCTGCCGTTGGCTTTCGTCCTAAAAATGCACTTTCAATCAAACGTATATAACGAGGTTTAATAAAATCTTTAAAACATATCTATAAAAGCGTTCGGCAGAGCAAATGTTTTTAAACAATATATATATATATATATATATATATATATATATATATATATATATATATATATATATATATATATATATATATATATATATATATATATATATATATATATATATATATATATATATATATATATATATATATATATATATATATATATATATATGAGGAAATGCACGTTAGGTGATACGATACGACACTCTGATATATAAGTAAAAGAGAATTTCAGGTAGTACAATTAATAAATCAGATTGCATTTTAAATAATTCTTTATAATATTTTTTGGAAAATACAATAAAAGTCATTACCTAATTTTGTACATCTTACTACGTTATTTTTTTCTACGTCTTGAAAATTTAAGAATGTCACATTTTCAGACCACAATTTAGGCTTCAGGTTTAAGAAGAAAGTTTAAGAGTAATGCCAACAAATATACCGTTTCTTTAAAATTAATGGAAATTACGTGTTATATAACAGAACATTAAAAAAAAATAAGTAAATGACAATTTATTTATATTTATTTATTTCTGTTTTAAACTTATTATTTAAAAGTAGTCGACACTGCTCATTTATGTTTAAATTAGTTATTACATTAAAGTATATAAATGAAGTAAGTTTATTGATTATGTTCACACAATATGATAAAGAGTATTATAGAGTATTTATTTAATATCAAATTAATATCCCTTAGAAACACTGCCTACGATTTCGTGCCGTCATATAACTTGAAATTACAGGCATTAATCAACATTTCTTAATCTTAAGTCACGTAAACTTTGACTCCTTTCAAAGTGAACAAATAACGTTTGCTTTTAATTGAATTCTTAGCGGTTTATAATAAAGGTCGTATTTTGTATGTACCATTTTTCATTAATTTTGTTATATAATATATTATAATAAAATTAACAAAAATAAAGCAATAACTGCTTATTGATGTTTAATTTGAAATGAAAATAATTTATATATATATACACACACATATATATATATATATATATATATATATATATATATATATATATATATATATATATATCTTATGTTGAAAAAAGGTATAGGGAGATATGTAAAAATGCATTCAATATGCACTTTTGCGTGCGTGCTTGTGAATGCATTTCAGAAAGAACGTCCATGTTCACGTCCTCAAAACCCCCTGAAAGAGTTATTCAGTCACAAAGGAGTCTACATACTATATAAAAAAGTATAATATCTTGGGTATATGATGAAATTGTAACTTCGTTTTCAAGTTTAAATTGAAAATAATACTTTTTGTGAATAGTTTATTTCGTAAAGCTTTTGAAATTTAATTAAATTGATATATATTATTTTAGAAATATATCTTTGATTAGTATAAATATATCACAACTGCCAAAAATAATAGGATATTCACTTCATACTTTAAGTAAATCATTAATGTCGGATATCATTATTATGTGGTTCTTGTGTGTCGTTCCTCTGGTAAAAGAAAAAAATATAAAGCCAATTTCAAAATTTCGAAAGTATTTACAACACAATATATATAGTTTTAAAATTCAGTATATAATAGAACTCTAATTGGTAAAACAAAATATCAACGCCGCTTGGACTAAATAAACACAGTTCAATAAAATAAATTCAGGTATACCAAATATATATTTTATATCTAAACAAATAACAATACTTTTGTGCTAGTCGTAATCCATTGTTATTTTTTATTGTCTGTAAAAAACCCTAAAATAAACTTTCTTCAAATATTTGTGCTTTATAAACACATTTAAAAATATATATATTTACTATTTGAACGCAGCGGGATTCAAATCCGCGCTTCTAGGATACCGTCCAAGCACTCTGACCACTAAGTCATGCGTTCTACTACCAGCTGCGTCGAATTTTAAAATAAAATAGCAATCTCTTGTTAAACGTTATTTCTTAATAATATTTAAGTAATAGAAATTTGTAAATATTTTAGAGTTTTAATAAACCATTTTTACTATATTGTTATATAATTTCTTTTAATAATTTGAGTTTAATAGCACTCTGAAGCTGTCCGTATTCTCAAATAACCTTAACGATGTATATAAAAATGATTAATTTATCTGTTTTTTTTTATTATAAGTACGTATATTACATATCTTTTTAACATTGTTATGTTGTAGTTAATTTTAATAGACCTTTTCTTTACCATGTCATATCGCGAAAAGTATTTGCATCTCTTTTTCCAAGATGGCGGCCGCGGGATAATGGTAGCGACTCCACAATTATGGCTGGTCCTATATATATATATATATATATATATATATATATATATATATGAGGAAATGCACGTTAGGTGATACGATACGACACTCTGATATATAAGTAAAAGAGAATTTCAGGTAGTACAATTAATAAATCAGATTGCATTTTAAATAATTCTTTATAATATTTTTTGGAAAATACAATAAAAGTCATTACCTAATTTTGTACATCTTACTACGTTATTTTTTTCTACGTCTTGAAAATTTAAGAATGTCACATTTTCAGACCACAATTTAGGCTTCAGGTTTAAGAAGAAAGTTTAAGAGTAATGCCAACAAATATACCGTTTCTTTAAAATTAATGGAAATTACGTGTTATATAACAGAACATTAAAAAAAAATAAGTAAATGACAATTTATTTATATTTATTTATTTCTGTTTTAAACTTATTATTTAAAAGTAGTCGACACTGCTCATTTATGTTTAAATTAGTTATTACATTAAAGTATATAAATGAAGTAAGTTTATTGATTATGTTCACACAATATGATAAAGAGTATTATAGAGTATTTATTTAATATCAAATTAATATCCCTTAGAAACACTGCCTACGATTTCGTGCCGTCATATAACTTGAAATTACAGGCATTAATCAACATTTCTTAATCTTAAGTCACGTAAACTTTGACTCCTTTCAAAGTGAACAAATAACGTTTGCTTTTAATTGAATTCTTAGCGGTTTATAATAAAGGTCGTATTTTGTATGTACCATTTTTCATTAATTTTGTTATATAATATATTATAATAAAATTAACAAAAATAAAGCAATAACTGCTTATTGATGTTTAATTTGAAATGAAAATAATTTATATATATACACACACATATATATATATATATATATATATATATATATATATATATATATATATATATATATATATATATATATATCTTATGTTGAAAAAAGGTATAGGGAGATATGTAAAAATGCATTCAATATGCACTTTTGCGTGCGTGCTTGTGAATGCATTTCAGAAAGAACGTCCATGTTCACGTCCTCAAAACCCCCTGAAAGAGTTATTCAGTCACAAAGGAGTCTACATACTATATAAAAAAGTATAATATCTTGGGTATATGATGAAATTGTAACTTCGTTTTCAAGTTTAAATTGAAAATAATACTTTTTGTGAATAGTTTATTTCGTAAAGCTTTTGAAATTTAATTAAATTGATATATATTATTTTAGAAATATATCTTTGATTAGTATAAATATATCACAACTGCCAAAAATAATAGGATATTCACTTCATACTTTAAGTAAATCATTAATGTCGGATATCATTATTATGTGGTTCTTGTGTGTCGTTCCTCTGGTAAAGGAAAAAAATATAAAGCCAATTTCAAAATTTCGAAAGTATTTACAACACAATATATATAGTTTTAAAATTCAGTATATAATAGAACTCTAATTGGTAAAACAAAATATCAACGCCGCTTGGACTAAATAAACACAGTTCAATAAAATAAATTCAGGTATACCAAATATATATTTTATATCTAAACAAATAACAATACTTTTGTGCTAGTCGTAATCCATTGTTATTTTATATTGTCTGTAAAAAACCCTAAAATAAACTTTCTTCAAATATTTGTGCTTTATAAACACATTTAAAAATATATATATTTACTATTTGAACGCAGCGGGATTCAAATCCGCGCTTCTAGGATACCGTCCAAGCACTCTGACCACTAAGTCATGCGTTCTACTACCAGCTGCGTCGAATTTTAAAATAAAATAGCAATCTCTTGTTAAACGTTATTTCTTAATAATATTTAAGTAATAGAAATTTGTAAATATTTTAGAGTTTTAATAAACCATTTTTACTATATTGTTATATAATTTCTTTTAATAATTTGAGTTTAATAGCACTCTGAAGCTGTCCGTATTCTCAAATAACCTTAACGATGTATATAAAAATGATTAATTTATCTGTTTTTTTTTATTATAAGTACGTATATTACATATCTTTTTAACATTGTTATGTTGTAGTTAATTTTAATAGACCTTTTCTTTACCATGTCATATCGCGAAAAGTATTTGCATCTCTTTTTCCAAGATGGCGGCCGCGGGATAATGGTAGCGACTCCACAATTATGGCTGGTCCTAATGAAATCTAATTGTGTTATATACACAAAAAAAAACGTCTTTTGAGAAACTATGGGCTAGCATTGTAGTCTTTTATTAAACTGTAAAACTTTTTAAAGCGAGTCAAAGAGCGACAGTGGGATATTAATTGATTTCATATTATTGCCTGATTATTGTATGTATCATTATGGAAAATAAATATCGAACGCAATGTACGAAATTGTCATACATAACTACTGTACTAGCTAGCTAATTTATTCTTTTCAACAGATATACTTTAATAACCGTTTAAATTCCACTCTAATTTCATCCATCTTATATGTCTTTTATAAATTGACAAAGTTAAGATCGTACTCAACTCCCCACTCATACATAAGCAAATTATGGACAGGCGTTCACATGTATTAAATATTTTAACACCAATTCAAGTTAGTGGAGTTGGTGAAGATACTTGATTATATACGCGTGATAAATATTAAACAAAGCAATGGCAATAAAATAATGGCATTAGTTTTAACAATTTATTAAAATGTGTACTTATAGTAAATATTTTTTGGTACAAGTACACATAAATGTGTGAATGCAAAAGTAAAATATCAACTATTTAAAGTAGATCTCAGTTTCAGTAGTAAGAAATTTCCTGCCTAAAATTCAATAACAGCACCTCAAGCAAGCTTAGTGAAATGCACCTATTGTATCGAAATGTAATAAAATGTATTTTTATAATCTTTAATTTATGAAAGTTGTTGAAGAAGCTATGCGGTTGATCATTGTGTGTCGAACGTAAAAAAAATAATTTCTTTCGCAAGCACTTCAATGAAAGATAATATATCTACGCAGCGGTATATACGCAATTTAAGATATACCGTATATTACAGTTACGAGTATTTAGGATATTGTTGACATGAGCATAACAGATCGATTTGCGAGGTGAGGATCTATTTATTAAAATAGTTCCTTCAAATCTTCTAAGTATTTTGTATAAATATTATTTATATTGTGACATACATTTTAGTATCACTTTTAAAATTTATTTGCATAAACGTCAATATTCGTAAATATCCATATTTTTAACTTATTTTCTGCTATGGTTTCTGGCCGAATTTGAGACGTTTTTGTTGAATGGCAGAACTTGACGCCGCGTTTATCCTTACAAAAGCGGGGAAATTAAAATAATTTAAATAGAGTTATTGCTACAATGGCTCAACTATTACTAATTACTATTTCCCTAAAACTTAGTCTTGTAAAGTATTGGGATATAAAATTGGTTTTTGATAAAGCAACATTTAATATAAACTACCTGTGTGAACTTGACACCTAACTTACAATGCAACTTGGGGGCCATCATTATGCAGTGAGAAATCATCTGACAGTTCATACTATGATTGTGCATTCAATTTCAACTCCGGAGAAGACTTTATTCATATTTTCACTCCTCCACTCTAGTTACACTAAGTATATGCATTAAATTCCATGACTCTATACACTGTTTCAATTTGTGGCTAAACGTTGGGAATGGAGTGTTTACACTGTAATATTTCAAGCTGTTTGTTTACAATTATGAAAAATCATGAGAACTGAATAGAGAACCATTCAGTTATACTTTGATAATTTAAATATGAGATTAATTTATTACACTGTTTACCTTTACAGTTCTAGATCATTCATCAAATATATGGAGAACTTGAAAATATGTAATATCTGAACTTTTTTCACTCATTCAACTAATAGATATAGTTTATTTCTACTTAGATTATCAATTTTAAACTATACAATATTTTATTATAACAAAATTTCATTAAATTGACTGAAATATATTTGTTGTTAATATCTTCCATTAAATTCAGGAGTAGTTTATGTAATTATATAAAAATATTCAATATAAAAGCATTGAAAATACAAATTACTGTAATATATTTTACTCAGTGTATATGCCAGTAATTAACACATAATATTACAAGTAACAAACAGTACCAACCAACTTTTATAAAATAATTTTCAAGAAATGTTGCAATATGCTTAAAATAAAATAATAGTAAAATTTCTTAGTAATTAAGATTTTTTCTATACAATTATAAAACAAGAAATCTAATCGGTTTAAGATTGTTTCGTAACTTAAGTTTAACAAATACTTCTAAGTTAGTAATTAATAATAAAACTTACTTCCAGGATCAGCCATTGATGAAGTTTGTAGTAAGTACATAAGTATCGTAAAAAGTATACATGATTGATTCAAATTCATCTTGATCAACCGCTCCAGTTCTTCCATTACACGTTAAAAACTTTCATATAACAAAACTTCAGAACGTTAGGGTACGTATTACATTTATCAAGAATCCCATTGCAGATGGTATAACATAACATTACACAAACTAAGTAAGAAATACATCATAAAACGTTGCTAGGATTGTTTTTTCACAACAATACTTTAGCACCTGTGGGATTCGTTGTTTTCCAATTCCAAATGTACATACTACAAGTACAGGTTCACTCAACTTTTGTGGCCTATAAAATGTTAATACGCGTCAATATAAATGAAAACATATCAAAAAGCCTTTCACTGAACTATGAACAGTCATTTTTGTCATATAAAACTATATATATGTCTACTTAAAAAGTTTTATCAAAGTTTGAAAGTTTTAAAAACTTTATTTCTGAATCACTAGCACTTTGAAGGACAGAAGTGAAACGCGTGCGTGCAACTCTGACGGCTGCGTTCTCAAACAAACAAAGAATGCGCCATTCATTCTTTAAAAATTACTCGTTCATTGCTTTTCGCTCATTCATTTGGTTCAGTATAAAATTGATTATCTATATTAATTAAATTTAAATCTATAAGCAATCTAAAAATCAACATTTTAAAATAAATGATATTGTGTTTCTAAATTCTGCAGTCTTGATAATAAAATAATTCGAGATAAATTATTTTATACGTTGATTTAGTTCATATATTATGATTAATTCATTTTGTAAGACTAAGAATATATATACTACTTGTATACTTTATAATCTACGACTAATAAATCAGTGTTGTGCAAAATCTGTTATTGACCGTAAACGCGATTGGTTATAGGTTCGATTTCCACTCGGAGGAGTGATTATATTTAAATTATTTTCACTCACCTCGATCTGGTGGGACATAGTGCGACGTTTAGTTCCGCCACTCAACACGCAATGTCTCGAATACAGCGGAAAGCGAATTACGGAGTACCTTGACACTAGGCACTTTCTGACTACCTTGCTACGCGGGATGATAAAAGTGTGAAGCTAAAAAATATATATTCGCATTCGCAGTAAAATAAAATTATATTTTATCTCATTTTCATATAATTTAAATGTAGAGGACATTTATTAAATGCCACAGGAACAAACGGAAATTATTTATCTGTACTTAAACTCTAAAACTTATATTAAGATTTTAATGACCTTTTTTGTCAGTATTTATGTAAACTTAGTAATTAATACTTAAACTATATAGTTGATGTGCTAAATTTTATAAATATATTTTAATGAATTAACGCTTAAGTGGCTCAGATTCTATATAAATATTATTTAAAAAAATTAATTATTTTTTGAAAATTACATAATTATATATTCTTCATTTTCAATTTTCTTTATCTGTTAAATAAAATTTATTTTTTCCCTATGCATGTTATAGACTATGGTAAAGCTGACAACCCTAAATTACGAAAAAAATATCTTTCTTTTTGGGTTAACCTGTCATTACGGATTGTTGAGGCGGGTTTTAAATCCTAGGTAATCATAGTATTCCCTATATTTTTATCCGGACATATGCATTATTAAGTGACTTTGTGCATTGTGTTCTCCTTACGAAATAATATTTCATATATAATAGTGGACTTTTTAGTCATTACAGTATGTTTTCTTGTGTTTTGACATTACTCATGTTGTCCAATTTTCCAACCTTAATTTAAGAGTTTAATTTTTAACTTACCATATTATTTCAGCCATGGTGCGTATGAACGTATTGAGTGATGCTTTAAAATCAATTCATAATGCTGAAAAAAGAGGCAAACGACAAGTGCTTATCCGGCCTTGTTCCAAAGTTATTGTCAAGTTTCTAACAGTGATGATGAAGCACGGTTATATTGGTGAATTTGAAATAGTAGATGATCACCGAGCAGGCAAAATCGTCGTGAATCTTACGGGCAGATTGAACAAATGCGGTGTAATATCACCTAGATTCGATGTCCCTATAAATGATATTGAGAGGTGGACAAATCTTCTACCATCCAGGCAGTTTGGGTAAGTTTGTTTAGTTTACTGTACTTGTTAATAATTGAGTTATAATAATAATTACTTGTGTAAGTTTCTAATTAAAATAGTTTTAAATTAATAATACTAAGTATTTCGTATACAATATTTTACTCTCATAGTAGTTATTGAACTTTGAATATAAATACAGTTAAAATGAATTGGCTAGATTAATAACAATTTCGTATCCTAATTTCTCATAATATGTTTAACATGTTATCAGAAATTATTTTATTATAAAAAATCAAAAAGAAATAAATGTATTATGTCTTTCATATTTTTTATATATATTTAGGGAACACTTAGTTCTATGATATTGTGGTTTTGAAAAGATAGTGTCATGATAGTTATAACACTTCTGAATTTTAATATGAAAATACACAATAAGTCTCACTTTTACATTAGTATATATTATTTTATAATACAACTAATGTAGCTTATGTTAATAAAATGAACTAAACACTTTTAACCATTTGTGAAATTGCAATTAATAGCATTTTTTAAATGCACAACTACCGCGGATCGCCAATAGTTCTTGTTGGGCGGCATTTGATATGTTGTGCTAAAATATATGACAATTGTAGAAATTGATGTTATTGTAGGGTAAACATTGTTAATACCTTTGTCAACACATTAGAAATTTAAGGTTATATTTTAAGTGTATAAAATTTTTATTATACTAATATTTGCAGTACAAGGTATAATTACTTTATTTACAGATACCTTGTTCTTACAACCAGTGGAGGTATCATGGACCATGAAGAAGCCAGAAGGAAACATCTGGGAGGAAAAATATTAGGTTTCTTTTTCTAAGCTAATCCAATACATTTGAAAATGTATTTTTTGTTTTATTTATAAACTTCACCACTACAACTTGCACTGCATAGGTAATAAAATACCTTAGCACTGTCTTATGAGGAAACTAAGATATGTCATTATAAGTTTGATTCCCATTCAAAAACATTTTTAATGAAAATGTTCTCTATATACCGACTACATTACCTCAAAGAAGTACAATTTATATGTTGCACATAATTTTAGATTTGAACACTTCTTTCAAGTGTTGTGCTTACTTAAACATTTCGCAAAAAAAAAAATTATTTATAGGAATCATTTTTGGAAAAGGATGAATAGGCTAGGGTGAAGTAACACAAAATAAGATGAAAGAGGGCACAGTAAGAGGAGGAGGTAGAGGCCTTGGTTAATCTTTAAGACCACTGTCAATATAGGAGGAAGGTCATGTAATATAAATGACACCCTGCCTAGATAAGATAGTTGGTGCTTCATTATCTTTGATTAGCCTGGTAGGAATAAAGAGTGAAGTTAAAAAAATATAAATATAAAAATAAACATTTTCTTTGAAATTGGTGAAACTGACCAAGACATTGATATTGGCTATTTTAGTTTTATAGGTCATACATAAAAGAATTACTTTTATTTATGGAGAATAAATTAACATCAGCTAGTGTTATCAGTTAACTTTATTTGAATGTTTTCCATTTTATTAAAGTGATGTTCATTACATAAAAATGTAAAAGCATTGTAGTAGAGGAAGTGCAGCATGTTTGGGATACTGTAGTTAATTTGGAATACTGCATTATTTAAATACTAAATGTTATCTATATTTTTTGCTGTAATCACAATGTCATAAGACATCGAATATTAAAAATAGAATACCATCTTGACATTGTGACTACCAGCACAAAGGGGAATAGATGCCTAATTTGAAAACTTGTTCAGTAAGAATGCAACCATTGTTTACATTGTTAATTCTTCATTTTCTGTTTTTTTATCATTTTTATCATATCAGTTAGCTCTAAAAAATACCAGCAGGTATATATTTGCCCTTCTATATCATGGTGGGAAGAAAGCAAATATTTCTGCAAGGCTCATTTTATATATATATGTATATATATATATATATGTATATATATATATATATGTATATATATATGTATATATATATATATATATATATATATATGTATATATATATATATATATATATATATATATATATATATATATATATATATATATATGTATAATGACTGTGGACGAGGCGAAAGAGGTATGGACCGTAGCGTTTGGCGCTCTGTACTCTCTGACTACCCCGACAGGGATAAAGCGTGAAGCTAAAGAATAAATAAATATTAGGATGTTTCTTAGAGAAGCTAAAAACCCTTAAACTGTTATTCGGTCGCTTCACCCACTGGTTACTTCTTTGTAATTGGATAATGTTGATGATACCGATTCAAGGTAAGACAGTAGGAGAAAAATTCGCTCCTTTCTCTTTCTGTCATGTTCCACCCCAGCCCACAATAAAAAAGCGAACCAGCAAAAATGGCAGTTAACCATGGGCGATAACCTCATTTTCACCCTATAAAAAGGATTTTGAAGATGCACAATGTAAAAAGTGCTATGTATAAAGAAAACCAAACAGAAAAAACTTTAAAAAGAAAGCAAGAAGAAAATAGCAAGAAGGCATATTCCAAATTACCTGCACCTTAAGTCAAATTTAGTTTATGGGAGTTTTTTTAGTTTGATATTGATTTGATAGTTTCTGGAACTACCCTAGTTTAATGTGATTTTTATTATTAAAATGAATACTTTTCCAATAATTTAATATATTGTTTATTGGGCCATTCCATTTCTCTCGAAATTTATTCTCAAAAAAAAAACTAGTATTCCAAATATGTTGCAGTTCATCTAATATTGAGATTAGGCATGTGAAAAACTAAATATGTAGTATAATTATATAAAAGTTAAGTTTTTATCCATTTAGTTGTTGGGATTTCAGGATTTTGTTTCAATTTTAAGTTAGAATTTTAGATGTTCGAAACAATTTATTGAATCCGGATGAATTTATGCGACAGACCTTGTGAAGTGTGTGATATGCGTTGATGAAGGCGATATTCCGCATTTTCGTGTTTATTGTATTTTAATGCATAATTGACAATTTGAATTTGTAAAGAATCGATTATGGACCTTAGCGACATATATTTTTTGCTGTTTTCTTAATATAATATATATTTAATAATAAGAGCAAAAACTATAACAATGAAATTTCTCTGTGATCTACTTAAAGAACCTCTAAAGAAATATCATTAGGTTATTGCTAGATAATAGCGAATAAAAGCGACATTTACGATTACAATGGAACATTTTAAAAGGCTGGACCCTTAAGAATGTTTAAACATACACTTGAACTTTGATTCGCAAATTTCAGGCATTGCTTTTTCTTCTCTTCGACAACATTATCCCAGCATTAGCATAGTCTAAGGTTAGTGTTTCACCGTAAAGCGTTTTAATTTATTTTTCGTTAGTTTTCTTATAATCACAAATAAAAACTGAAAAGCTTTTGTGAACTTATGAACAAATAAGAGTGGTTAATGATTGTCTTAATAAGCCAAAGCATATAAAACTACTGATCAACTACTACTACTACTACTACTACTACGATATTATCATACCAACCGACAATAACAAGGTGTCGCTGGGAGTAATACAGATTATTATATACCTTAAGTGGCACTCACACGGCCGAGTCATTAAAATTGGAGAAAGGGACCCAACGTCTTCATTTTCAAAGAGAGTCAAAAATATATAGATAAAGACATCACCCACCTGAATTCAATAATCGGGTAATAATTTAACAGCGTCGCCTCGTGTCAGAAAAGACCTGTATATAACAAATAGATGGAAACCAATACTTGTGGCTTTAACATATCAACATTTTCACTATGCTACTATATACAAATAAATCCTAAAAGGCCTCAGCTCATAATTGCAAAAGTGCTCTACATCGATATCGGTGCATTAACACCAATAGGTTCAGACTAAAATCTGCATAATACCATCTCGACAAGCATGATCATGAAGCGGTAAACGAAATCCTTGCTTTATCCTCGTCCATGTTTGTACCTAGGCAAATTAGGCCTTAGTGTGTATTTTCCGTTCTGCAAATATACTTCAAATTTTTTGTTAAACTTGCATTTAATTACTTATTGAAACTTTTGCTTGTCAGTCTTAAACATAATTTGATGCGATCACCTATTATACATGTGATATAACATTTCAATTAAAAAGCTTAATAATAAACAAGATTTTAAATTTGTAAAACAAATGTATCATTTGCTAAAAGGTGCAATACCAAAGTAATGTAAAGCGGACCAAGAAAAACGTAATATTATTTATTAAACAATCGAGCTAATTTTTTTTTAAACGTTAACAATAAAGTATATAATTTTAAAAATATATTTAAATAATAAATGTGAGTTTTATTATAAAACATTTTTAGGAAAAAGCCTCCAAAACATCAATTGTAACTAAGAAAATTGCAACAATATTTTAGACAGGCGTTTAACTTATGTGGAAATGGTTATTTTTTAACTTTTTAAAGTTTATAGGCTCAGGATAATTATATATGAAAAAGATCTCGTAAAAGCTATGGATACTTACAGTGTATACTAATAATATTGGATGTTTATATAAATGTGTAAATGAATTGCTATTTGGACAATTTATTGCACAATTTCTTACGCTTGAAGGTAAACAACATAGGGCACGCCTTAGCCTTGGGTATCGAGATGTAATATATTATGAGTTATTTGCATTCCTAAGCTTAAAACAAATATGTTCAGTATAAATATGTAAACAATATATTTAGTAAGGTGTACCTTATGTGTGCCGGCATGTACTCCCATAAATAATTATTAAATAACACAAAGAATATTTTTATATCATTTTATAATATAAAAATATAAAGGCTAGCGATATTTCTTTCCCACATTCCGTTGTACCGTTGTGCAGTGAATGGGTATCGGGTAATGGGCAGCAGCTGTAAGCTGGCGTCTAAACCACATTATAGCGCGACGAGCGACTCGAGGACGGTCGCTACCCAATACCCATTCTCGTTCGGCGGCCCTCGTCATTCTACAGTCGCACACTGCACGATCTATAGTACGCTCGCCACAGTGGGACAAAAATGAATAACGAGTTTTAGTGAGCTAAGCTTTCAAGTGATAGTGTTAGTGTTTTGGAACTTCCATTTTTTATATAACCAAAGGAATTGACTTTGACGATGATGGCTCCCGAGACAGTCGTGACTGTAGACCATAACAAACCAGCACAGCAGCAGACGCCGCCACAGCAGCAACAAGGCGGTGCTCTTGATTGGATTAAAATTAATATAAATTATTTCAAAACACCTCCCGGCATATTAAAAGTTATCCAGTTGGTAAGTTAAAATTGCAAGAATGATTTCTAAGCAGACACCTAAATTTACGAACTCACCCGCGACGACTAATTACAGAGGTCTTATCGAATGAGTAAACGCGATATCGTGATACTTCCTTGGTTAACGTTTAGCAGATTATATTTTTATTTCGAGCAGTGTAATGGTTATTTCTGTTCATAGCAGCCATTGTCTTTAAATATTTATTTGATTTGTTTTTGTCATTGGTCGTCACGGATGGCGGCACGAATATATACAATTCGTCTACTGGTATATAGTACGTATCACATGCAACAATACATAAATAAAGTGAAATAAAACAATTATAAAAAATAAATCATTTTTCAAAAACAGTATGTACGTACGTTTTATCTACTAGTATTCGTAGGTACATTATATAGGTACAATATGTAGTTTTTGGCACCCATAAACGTAGTAACAGAAAGCGTTTAAAGCACGAGTATATTGATAATACTACAATTCAGCAAAAGTAGTTTAAAACGTTTTTTTTGTTTTAACAATTGTCACGTACTCTTATACGTAGGTACAAATACATTGTAACTTGTCAGCTTAATCGTAGTAGTGGCGTAGGTATTAAATATCTTTAGATGCACAACTCGAAATGCCGTCACGAGAATGTTAAGTGATGTTTTTTATGTTTCAATAAGAAAATTATAAAAAAGTAAAAAAAGTAAAAAAAAGCGTTGGTATTTTAAATATTAAAACATATTTTAACAAAATACACCTTCATGACGAAATATATTATGGTGATATCATGTATGGCTGACTCTAGCCGTATCCTTGTCGGTACTTATTACGTAGGCTTCTTTAAACTGTGACTATATATATGAACGATTATATCTGCAGAATGTCTTAAGTCACATCTATTTATAAAAGATAACCATATTTAAGACAAAACTTATATCAACCTAATAAAGTGATTCAGACAAAAACAATAAAAACTAATATTACCTACTAATATAACCTTGACTCATTATTTTTAAGGATAACATAACTAAGTTGAATGTTTTAAATAAATCTCTGAGACAAGAGTTTTCGAGATTTCCTAGTAGTAAACTTGCAATGTAACAACAATAAAATAATTACTAGGTAGACACTATAATACCTATGTATGTACTTATCATAATGCGTTTTCATGAGATATGTACATAATTATAAACAAAAACGTAAAACAGAGAGATGTACTTAAATTTAAAAAAAGTAGTTTCAAAGAAACTGATACGAACACGTTAAAAATGTTTTCATGGTATCTTAGTCCTGGCAAGGTCATCGGGTTGATTTTACGAGAATGATGAATGATATGAACACGTACGAATAGTTAAGTAAATCGAAGGACAGCCAGTCAAAATACCGGTGCAAGATTATCTTACATTGTTTAATAGATAAAAAGATACAGGGGAAAAATAAAAGTTATCCGTTATTATTTTTTTAGCAGAATATTGTATATATTACAAAACATGATCGTACGGTGATATGGGAACATATAAATACCTATTTAATTATAGGAAATATATAAAATCAAACGTTTCGAAGTTCTTCTATGATGATTATAATTGTATGAAAACAATTCTAACTAACTTCTATTATAATTATAATGAAAACAAAAATCTTTATGCTAGTGACAAAATCACGCTACAATGTACTTAAGTATGAACATTACAAATAATTAGCTTAAGTAGAACAATTAAGTAATAAGTTTCTTTCGTCATTATTTCACAAGTCTACTAGTAAAAATTTTTTGGTTTTATTTTACTCTAAGTGCGTAAAGAAATCTGTGTATAAAAAGTACCCAAAGATTTTTAAGCGTGTGCTATTTATTTATACATAAGTACAACAAACATCAAGGAGACTTTCGAGAATGATATGACATAAGTATCACCTCATAGTTGCACATCAGAATTACATCTTGTTGACTAATTAAGACTGGTCAAATAGACCTCATATTGTCATAATTGCCGGATTCGTTGACCTGTGACATTACCGTATTCACATCTGTTCGCCCACACTTAAAAACGTTCAAGGATATGTATACTCAACAGTTTATTATTCGTCTTCCTAATACTTTACTATGTTTAAATTAAATACAATACAACAACTTTAATAGTTGCTAAAACTCGAAATACAAATTCGAATGTTTTAGTATAACTAGCTACTACGTATACGTACACTACTTATTACTTAAGATTAATAATATTATAAGGAAAAAACGAAACGCTTGTCCGGGGAAACATTTATGTTTCTATCCTTTAGTAAGCAAAGTAATGCAACATAACACAAAATTTTATCAAGTGTAGGTAATTTTAAAAATCAAATAATTTGGAATATATTTATGATATACATAAATCGAATGAACCCTTAAGAGGAAAAACCTATCCGTTGTATCCATGTACCAATTTGAATTTGTTTGCCTTTGAAAGCAACAATATCATAAAAATATATGTACGTAAGTAAATTTATTATAAAATATAATATTTCACGAAAATATTAATATATGACTATATAAGTAAGTCCCTGAAACTAGGCGGAGGTGCCCCTTGAGAGCACTTACGTCGCCCACTGTTTTAACATTTGAAATTTATATATAATGTACAACATATATATAAATACAACAAAATATTATTCTACCCGTAAATGGATTAAGGTGAATATAAAGTTATTCGTGCACCTTAATCCATAATATTCTTTATAATTCATAAGTTCTTTCATTAAGTTCTTGTCGTAATTATTTTGAATATTTTTCGAAAACAAATCATCATTATATCATCAGTCGTTTCGGTCTTGTAGCATCTTGTAGGCTGAAGTTTTGGAAAGAATAGAAGTAACAACATGTTATATGTTCATGTTGATACTTTTATTCTTTTCAAAATTTTGTTATATGTTAATGGTTCATTTGGATCAGCAAAAACCAAGAATTTACTTCTTGATTTCTGACGTATCGTATTCAGCCACTTTACAGACAAGACGTGACATTGGTCTGTATTAGCACAGATAAACCGCAATTCATCTTTGATTTCATGTTTAAATAAGAGAAGGTCGATATAGATAGATGTTGTGACTTTTTAAGACTGTTGGAAAATTTGTTGTGTACTGTGCAACTAATAAAATGAGGTATTTATTAATATTTTCGTATACCTACAAAATAGTAACAACTCGCGTCTTTTGTAAGCATATATATATAACTTAACATTTAAATAAAATAATAGTTGTTTATGCATAGTTAAGGGATAAACAATCGAAGTAAAAATAATTTTAAGATGAATTGTTTTATATCATGCGTAGCAATAATACTCAGATAAGTTTTACATGTAGGTACATACTACACATGTATGCGATAGTCGCCAGATTAGATTAGTACGCTAATTATTTATTTTTATTCTTTTGTATACATTACGCTTTAAAGAGACATGATTAGATAAATGACATGACAATGACAATTAAATTGACAGTAGTGCTAACATAGGTGGGTTACATAATATAGAAAGTCATATATTAAAAATAACTATATGTGAAGTGAAAGTTCTTTATCGTAAGTAATTTTTAGTAAAGATTATAAATCTGAAAAATAAACATTTTTAAATAGTAGTAAGTGAAATTAAAATTTCGCAGTAGCTTTTATATGAGAGCGCCATTGGGTGAAAGCTGGTGTTGAAATGAAAGTAGTTCTGGTATTAACGCTATGGAGTGCCGTGGGGCGACGTTGCTCTGTCCTTGTCGTAGCTAGCTCGGTCGGTGTCACAACCTGTTGTTTTCCCATCAAGTACCTTAATTATTTATAAGCCCCTTTCTGATACCTACCTAAACATGCATACAATTAAATAACCACAAAGTAAACTCAGAGTAAAATTTATAAAACCTCTGTAGATATTATAGAATTTGAGCAGATATAAGATAGTATTGTTTTCATGAATTACGAAAACGTAACTGTGTTGAAACTTAAGAAACCACTGTGCACCTATTGTGTTACGTATTTGCGACATACAGTTAGCTATGTAGGGAACATACATACATACGTAGAGTGATCAAACAAAGAGATGTTTGTAAAGATCTTTCGATATATGTATGTATATCTAGGAAATATTGAGTTAAAGTAATAGTTATAGAAATTATATAGATGAAAAAAATTAAGTACTTACCAATAAAATATTTACTAGATTATTTAAACTTAATAATATTCTAAGTTAAGTAACACATTAATTGTAAATCAATTTTAAAGTAGGCAATACACTAATGGCTTTATAATATATTAAATCCTTCACAATTATCGATGTGCTAAAAGAATTTAATTAATATAACATGTTTTTAGGTATTTGGTCCAGTTGTTCGCGTTTGTTATATTCCATTGTCATTATTTTTATTACATTACATATATGTGTATATAATTTAGAATTACTTTTGACCATGAGTCGAATATACATAATAAAACAAAACAACAGGATTAATGATAATAAAGAGAAAATATTAAAAAAAACAAGAACTATTATCAATGTATATGTACAATATATATATATATATATATGTATATATATATATATATATATATATATATATATATATATATATATGTATATATATATATATATATATATAAATTATTCAAGAGCGACCAAGTATCCGACCATCACCGTGAATGGTTCGTCAATTAGTATTCTGGTGTCGTTTGTCACCACTGAGATAGTTGAAGAAGGTTCTAGATTTAGAATTTATTATAACAAAGTAAACGATATTTCATATTATTTGTTATTTAAATTTTTAGGAAACTGTTTAAGATTGTTAAAAGATTATGATTACTACGTTCAGGACTAAGTTCATAACTTATAATTATTTATTCAGCTTAACAATTGATGTATTAAAAATATCCGTGCAACATCAACAAGAACATATGTAAGAACAAATTAAAAGTAGTTATATTGTATCTATTTATTAATAAATTTTGAAATTTATGTATTGATAGAAAATAACGAATCTAAGACTGTTGCGAGGACAAAAATCACCGCTGTATATATATACCAACGTTATGTCACGGCTTTTTATTAGCCTTCTCGTTTATTATGTTTACAGCTAGGCACAGTGAGTTATTTTTGGAGGACGTTTTACTTGTTTCATCCATTTCGCTCAAAATAACCTCATTTACTTCTTATTCTTAATTTTTAAAACGCCCAGTTTGTTCTTCATATAATTTAGGATACAAATATAGGACAAAACTTTGGTGTAGCATAGCGACGTTTCCTCACTGTGCGTTCTCTAACGCGTATACTATGAAACTTCATTCGTCGTGCAATACAGAGGTAGCCTTTTTGAAGATCCTTATGCTGTAGATGTAGGTGTTTTAAAAGCGTTTTTACATCCACTTTAAAGGCTGGCAAAACTCTTATAGCTCCTCTGGTATAACACGAGTTCGTAGGCAGCGGTGATGACTTATCATAACGTGACCCGAACGCTTATTTGTCGTCTCTATCTTTTAAAAAAAACTTTGTCTTGCAATATTAGAAAATTGATTAATAAAAATTATGCTTATAAATTGTACAGGTTTAGCGGATACAGTAATAAAAATATATTTTGTTTAAACATAGCTTGCATCTAATATGGTGACCCTGTGAGGTCAACTAGGATAACCGGTAATAAGTAACAGTGTACTACTTTTAGTTAATTATTTCAGCTACTTTGCTATTATAATCTCATTTCCCCATGAACGTAACGTAGTATCTATATATATATATATATATATATATATATATATATATATATATATATATATATATGAAAAAAACTATCTAACAGGATGATAAGAATGAAAAATAAATAAATCTACTTTAAAAACTCGTATCGCAATAAAAGATTTCTCAGAAATAAAGAAAATAAAAAATATATAAAGTTTTTAAATTAATATGTACAGCTCACGCAGAATAATACGCTACGCTAATAATAACGTAGGAAGAAATGAGGTCGAATAATTTTTATTATTATATGAATGACGTAAATTTGTGTAGTAAAAAAAGATTGTTACATTTTTTTTTTCATTATTAATAAAGATATTATACATACCCAAAATATGTTTATAATATGTGATAACATGAAATGTGAGCATTAAGAAATAATTGTAGGCGGAACTAATATATAGTAGGTGCTCTGGAGGTCATTTTTGAAATACCAAGACGAGAAAATATACCTACGTAAAATATTTCGATTTCTACTAAATTGCGTCATCTTGCATTCGTGCACTAAAACATAAATTGCTACTTTAAATCCAAATTTTGCTACATTGAAAACTACTGATTTAAAGTTTCACGCTTATCTGGCTTTATAACTAGTTCTGATTTTCTAGTTCAGTCGCATATTATATGGGGAACTTGTACAGAAGAAATAAGGTGTGTGGTAACGGGAAGTGCATAGTGATGACGCGGGCGGTCGTTGACATGAAAAATCCCTATTCGCCGACGTTCGACTAACAGTTTCTAAATCTATAAGCCAGTTAAACGCGTGTTTTCACATTACATACTGGTTACTGCTACATACAGCTCATATTGCGGAAACCTAATATAAATAATAACATAAAGTAGTATGAAAAAAGTTTTTTAACATTTGATAAGGGCTACACAATGTTCTTATCATATGACCGATAAGACATTCCAAGAACACACAGTAATGTGTGTTTTATGTACACAAGTTCAAATACCTTCGTATTATTAGTAAAAAGTTTGATTTTATTTTAGTATTCTTACATTTTAATTGATTTTAATTTCTATTAGATAGCACTTGTATGTGACGCATACGCCTGGGCCTCTTATCTGCACTATCAGATGCACTACGTACGGAAGTATGCTCGATGAACAATCGATGTTTTTTGGGGTGCGTCGGTTTACATACATATGAATTGATCCAATGTTGCTTCACAATAATTTCACTTTATACCTTGGTAACATCCGTATCGTTTCTAATTTAATAAAGCAATAGTCGATATATGCATTATTTACGACATTTTGTAATTCATAAAAAATGATTCGAATTTATACCAAGTTTAGTAAGCAACGTAACAATTATACAGTTAGTAAATGTACCTTAAGTATATAAATCACAAAATATATTTCATTTCCACACTAGGATGCTTTTTTAGCCTGTTGGGTGAGATAATTAGGAATAGTATTAGTACCAAGATCTCTGATATTTATATATATTGTGTGAAGAATATGATAATAATAAGTGAAACACTAACAGTAGCGCTATCACTATTTTAATAAAATACTAACAAATTTGCGGAATTTGTGTAAATTAATACGTTGTACATTAATGAATTAGAAATATATTTATATTTCAAGTATTAACTGTTATATTAAATACGATAACTGGTAAATACGTAAGAATTGTGCCAAACAAAACAAAAGTCACTTAGAATCATATGCCCATGTTAAAACTATTTTATAATACTTACCTAGCATCATTAATTTCGAAATGCAAATTAAAAATATTCATTGCTTGTTAAGATATGTTTTGGCTTCGGAAATCCGGTAACGATTTGTTATTTAGAGCGAGACTTTACATGCAAAAGCATCGAAGGTTTGTGGTCCCATTGATAGATGTTGAATGTCGGTCGTGCCCCATACGTATGCATGGCGGCAACAGCCCGTAAGTACGCGACTTTCACCAACCGCTGACATGTCACATGTGAAATCAATGCTTGTTCCTATTTAATTTGTTTAAAATGTTTAAAATGTTATTCATTTAAATCAGCGATTGTATTTATGGATTGTAATACATATTTAGCAGAAGAAGTGTTTTATTTGTGTGTTGTTGAGTTTCTTGAAGTAAAACAACAATGTTCAAATTGTATGAAGAGAGCTAGGATACGATGAGTGCTTGTTTTTAAATATTTTTCTTAATAGTAAACGCGATTTATATCAAAGGTCAGACAAGGTCAAACAAGTTGAAGCTCAATTAAGAAAATCGATTCTGAATAACCTTGAAACTTCATAAATAACTTTTTTTTTATTTATACATATTCTACTTCATTTTTAACATATTATATTACTAACATATAACAACCCTATATAAAAATGAAAATAAAAAAATATATTATGACTCGTAAATGATTTCTTAAGGAACACCTGTTTACGAGTATTGCGACAACTACTTCGTATCGGCGGGTTGCGGGGAAGTGTGTTGCGGTGATATGTAACCGGTTCGTGTGCGACGCGCTAGAGGTTTCGACGGACACCGTTGCCCTAGTGGTACTAACTTGTTACCGCTAGCTATTTCTGTAAAATATATTTCATAAAAAAAGTTCTGAAACAACGCTTCAGTTACATATGATTTATATATATTAGTTAGTCTAAACATGAAAATATTATCATCTGAAATATATCACATCTAAGGTGGAACGGCAAAATGGAAATGAAGACTTTACTATTTGAATATTTTAAGTTTTGATATTATTCACCACGATACACTAGAATTCCTTCAAAACAGTCCGACATATTCCTTTATTTTAGTTACGGTAGCTAGAAAATCAATAAAAAGTTTTGTCTAGACTTGCGGTCTAGACGATTTGCGTGTAATATTAGTATATTAAAATAATATATATTAATATATATGGAACATGCTTAGAAGTTCAGTTTTCACAAATACTTATTCATATGTATATTTTGAAATAGGTACAAAAAATGGAAATATGGTATTCTCCATTGAAATTTTTTATACTTTTGGATAATAATTAAAATGATAGTC
The DNA here is from genome assembly GCA_032432895.1 of Dryadula phaetusa. Lineage (NCBI taxonomy): Eukaryota > Metazoa > Arthropoda > Insecta > Lepidoptera > Nymphalidae > Dryadula > Dryadula phaetusa. The sequence goes on from JAOYRS010000027.1 coordinate 2,445,836, forward strand.
AAATATGTAAATATCCCTAATTTATTTACATATTGGACTGACAACTATTATAGCTACACCAACATTCCGATACTATCATATTGTGATTGGTTTAAAACAGCTATGTATGAATGTGTAGTTTATTAATGTTTGATTTGAGAAAAATAATAGAAATATTTTTAATTCCAGGTCTTGGGTATTCTATGCATGTCTCTGGGCACACCCTGGGCATCGGCGTGGTATGTGTTTGTGGCAGTAACAGCTTTCATTACCACTCTTATGTGGAGCTTCGTGTACTTCCTTAGCATCAGAGAAGCTTTGAAGATACCTATCAACTGGGTTCTATCCGTAAGTATTTGTCTTCTTATATGTAGGTGTTGGTTTAGTATGAATACTAATAGAATAGTTTCTATAGAACCGACAGGTTTCGAGAGAAAGTCGATTACAATGACCTACACATAAAACTTATCATCTTTATTAAATTAGCTTAGATTGCTTTCTCAGCTATTTTGGTAATACTTAATAATAGCTGAATATATTCGACAAAATCCTGAGTTTAATTATTATCAACTATTAGTACGTTAAAACGAAGATGAAAGTCTTCTATCAGCATTTATATAAGAGAAAGTCAATAATTTCTTGACATGTGCCGAAAGAAATAACTGGTTAATTCATTTTACCTGCTTAAATTTGTAGCTTTCAATTAGCTATATATGTATTTTTTTCATGTGTAATAATTACTTTTTTTGTTTTAGGAGCTTATTAGCACCAGTTTGGAAACTCTCTTTTATCTGATTGCTTTCATAGTCATGTTTGCGTCCGTTTATGGAAACTATGGACGCAATGTAGCTGCTGCAGTAAGTACAACATAATTTTATAAAAACAAATTAAAATTACATATAAAATCAGTACCGAAGAGTACCGAAGTGTTGGAATTGTGCCTCATTGATGTTTTCGATGAAATTAAACGAAATGATTATATCGCTGTTATTTCTGTAGGATATTTTCTTGAAAAAGTTCTCTATGCTAAGATTATGATATTATAAATAATATCATCACAAAGCATGATAATTACACAGTTTTTTCACGGTTTTAAACTTACTGCGAATATTCATGTCTTAAATACTGTCTAAGTAATGTAGCCAATTAAACCAGACTAACTGATCATTTACTTTATTTCAAATGTTCTGTACATATATACATACACGTACAAAAAACATTTTTGTCTATCTGTATGTGCGGCTAATCTTTGGAATGGGTAGACCGGTTTTTACGGGTCTTTCATTGACAGAGAGATAATGTATTGAGATTATAGAGAGATCTAATATCTTAGGCTACTTTTATTTTAGGAGTATGAAATAAAAATCAAGAAATGTTAAATTCCACGCTGACAAAGTCGTTCGCAATGCCACTGTTTTTTTTTATTTTGATATTTACTCATGCAGCTAATAATTTATAATTTTTCGTTTAATAGCAAAAACTATCTTTGTTGACAAGATATCATGAATTGTTTGTAACGTTCATATATTTAAAGAATGTATATTTTTTTCTTTATTATTATCTTTTTTCTTACAGTGTTTTTTTAAGTTGGCTGTTGTTTTCAGAATTTCAATCTCTTGCCTTGGCCTTCGTCTAAAATACTATAAACACTACGTTCAGTTAAACAAACAATTAGATTGAAGTCTCCCATGCTTTCAGCCTTTATTTAAAAAGTGTAATTATTTCTTTGACAGGGTTACGTCAGCATCTATTATGAAGAGTTTTTACGTTCTAAATAAGAATGCATATGTAGTTCTTTTAACTTTATTTTAGTTTAATAGTATTTAATTGATATTTTTAGATAAATGAAAAATCGTAATATTATTTTATCGATGACATCATTTTCAATTCTAATGTGTCAATTGAATTCATTATAAAATGCAAAAAATTCTCTAAATGTAAAATATATTTCAGGTATTTGGTATGTTCAACACGTTGGCATATGGAGCCAGCTCATACTACTTATATCAAGAGCATAGGAGTAGTGCAGCGAGCGCGGCGGCGTAAAAATCTACTCTTGCACAACTTAAGAACAATCCTTGTTGGTTTTAATATTATTAATTCACAGAAAACTTTATTATAGTGCCTTGTACAGTCGTCTTATTATTAAAATATATTCGACGAAGATTAATAACTTGAATATTAAAATTATTTACATATATTTTATATTAAAAATTAACTATTGTCACGCAAACATGTAATCGCCATAGTAAAATTAACACGTATACGGGGTATATTGTGGGTCGGTTTATTTCTCATATATTATTTATTTATAGATTATGTCCATATGCATAGTGTAGTGAATGACAAAATATGTTTCAGAGTTGCGTTACGTGGGTTATGTTTGTGTTCAAATTTTTTACTTCTCTTAATTTTCCTATATTAAGATTTCTTTATGTTAAAATTATAATTTGTTAGTGTTTTATTAAATATGATAATTATTTTTTTAACTTAACACAATTTCTAACGTCTATGTATATTTTAAAGCACGCTGCACTTTTTGTCAATATGAAAATCAATCTTAATCAACTAGTCGAATATATCTAATACAGATACATATATAACTATTTTATGAGGACTTAACTACATTTAAAAATGGTCTATATTGTTGAACTGTATATTAAATATATAACTAAAAATGTCATCTATAAAACTTTCAAAGTTAATATAAAAGTAATCATTACAAATACGTCCGACTTAATTCAGCATAAGCATGATTGAATTACTATTAATGGTTGTGAAATATTTAAATATGAAAACACCACAATCTCTCTCAGTTAATCAAATAAATCAAGTTTATAATTGTTGTTCAATAAGTTTATGGTGCAGTAAAGTTGTAACTTTAGTGAGACAAATCTTATATTGTTTACAATTTGTACAATAATTAAGCATACACATGTGTCGATAGTTAAGGAACATAAGATGACTTGAAACCTAAGTACCTTAATATTTTAAAAAACGACGAAAACTATATAACACAGTAGCTTAAATAAACTAAAATGTAAAGAATAAACACGTGTTAACAAAAATGGTTTTTATTTTTTCTGTATTTATGACCTTTACCTGTGGAAAATATAATTCGTAATTCGACCACGAATTCACGCAGAGGCCGTGTAACTCTTAGCACCTCTGAGTATATATCATGTCAATTTTATATAACATATATAAATGCATAACATTTAATGTTATAATGTTAATATAAACTGTATAAAATATTTTTATATCGATTTCCTTTTCAAAGCTGTACATACTAAAAAAATTGTGTAATAGGAGCTATGATTTTAGCCAATCTGAATCATCAACTGGAGATGGCGACGCCCTTGGACATACTAGGTACATTGTAAATGTTTGTATGCATCTATTTGGATATAAAAATTTGTAAGGCTTAACAATGTTAATAGACATTTTCATATATCAGTATTTATGGCGTTATATTATTTTGTTTTTGTGTGAGGTCCTGTTAGGAAGTTTCTCTCTACCATGATATCTGTCGTTGTCGAGAAAACGTCATCTCTCCTGGTCTTCTAAAAATTTTTTAAAGCTTCATGCTTCTTTGACTCCGAAGTACAGATGCTGTTAACATTTTTATCAATATTTTTGTATGGGTGAAACATTTTTAAATTTTTTGTAACTTGATTTTGGAAAAATAAAATACTCAATTTTAGACTGGCTAACATGCTCAAATAATACGTTGTTTTTATCTTCTCTGTATATACTTATAATATCTATATACAAACACTTCTACAAATTAAGATCGTCATATCACAGTTACATACATTCGTTTTTATAATAAAAAATATCTTTGAAAAAACGTATAAAAATTTGAACGCAGCGGGATTCGAACCCGCGCCTCTTTGATACCGTCCAAGACGAAAGAAAGAGGCGCGGGTTCAAATCCCGCTGCGTTCAAATTTTTATACGTTTTTTCAAAAATGTTTTCTAATCCTAAGTGTGGAATAACACTTTAAAAATAGTAAATATTAAAAAATATCTATCAATATATGTAAGAAAGCTAGTTAAAAAATTAAATTGTATTTACATGAAATAGAGAAAACACTATGAGACGTATCCTTTGTTCTGAAGCTTGGAGATCAATACAAGATGTTTAGTTTTAGATGCATTAGAGCACCCTCTAAACCACCCTATCATATAAACGAATTCGTTCTCCTGTATAGAAATATACGTAAGTACATAAAGTCTGTCTGATATTGCGAAACAACAAGTGAGTCAGTGCCAGAGTTGCAGTCGCTCACAAGCGCCGTGTCGCACTATCGTGTAACAGTCAGGAGCTGAAAACAAATGTAAGTAAACAACTTAATATACTTACCAATTAGGATTGATAACAAATGTATAATTTAGAGAATTAATTTTATATGCGCAATATTTCATTTTAGAGTTCTACAGTTTTCTTACGATAATATAAATAGTCGATTAGGTATATCGTTCAACTATACATACATATGTAATTAAGATGACACAAATTTTATTAAATATTCAATTATACTATAATATTTTTAATTAAATTAAGCATATATTTATAATAATAATTAAGGCAAAATTTGTTTTAAACTTGTTTTAAATTTGAGATATGATAATGTAGGGTTCAATGTAATTTTTTTAAAATTAGTTATAGAAAAGAAGGATAATCTTATGAAAAAAATATTTAAAGTTAATTAAAATTAGTCATTGTTTATGTATTGTTTAAGTGACGCTGATTTTTTTATATACATATTTACGTGGAAATATTCTTGGAAGCAGGTGGCCCTGGCATGTAAACCTTGCTTCTGTAAACGAATCGACCTAGATATTACTTTTGGAAAATCTGTAATATACCATATTTTATGTACTAAATTAAAATGAAGTTATTTGGTCTTCCCATTTTCGTATTTTATTTTTTTAATTATATACTTTTGAGAGTTTTCTATACTCAAAATTTGCTTAAGGTCAATTGAGATTGATGCTATTAATACACGTATAAGTTTGTTGTTATGTTTTTACTCATGTTAAGCATTGAAAAAAATTTTTTTTTGAGTTTCAAATAAATTTTCTTATATTTTGCTTTTAGTCTTAGATATAAACATTTTTTAGAATTGGAATCATTGCTTTTTTTACTGTCGAGTTCAACTAGTTTTAAATACGACTCATAAAAACATTGAATGACTGCTTGGCGACCTGCAATAAATGATTCAATACACCCATTTCAGCTGAGTTCTACAATGTCGCACACGGTCACGATTACGAGGACAACCACTACCACATCTGGAGGTACATTCTTTACAAATACCGGGTACCTTAGTTCTACTCCGGGATTCCTCAAGCTAGTACAATTGGTAAGAAAATGATAGTGGAAGTAACAAACTTATATAATACATTAAATATCAAATTTGCAAATGCATCATTTGTGTTTAACTGTTTCTTTATTTATTATTTTGAAATTATAAACCAGTATATTGATGTTGATTAAACGTAGTTTGAGTAATATTTGGTTATATGTTTAGTGGAATTTAATGAGTCGTCAGCCAATCTAGAGTCATATTTATTTTTAGTTTATTCACATTTAGAATTGAATTATAAAGTTTCCTTAACTGAATTAGGTTAGGATGTATGAAAGCTTAAAAATATAAGTCCTTCTGATATGTCTTGAATCGCATAGATGATGTCAGCGATTGCGTCACTGTCATTGTTTTTGCACGCGAGCGTTTAGAGGCTAGGCGTAAGCGAAAAATGGTAGCGTAATTGATGTATATATCCCATATATCAACTTATTTAATCATTTAAACGTATATAAATATTCTTAAATATTCATAATATATAAATATAATAAAATTGAATCAAAAATGTAATAGTTAAAATAAATTGTACCAATATAGAGGGTATCTACTTAATTGAACAATATATAAGAATATATAACGTGTAATAAGATAAGCCCATCACAGTTTTCTGTAAATTTAATGATTTGTTTCAAAGTATTTAATCTTTTTATAATGTTGGTTTATAATGTTGCAAGTATAATTTTATTTCCTCTTCTATATTGCTATTTATTTCACAATTTTATTAATTGTTATGATTTTAAAAAATAATAATATAATTTCAATATTCATATTGTCAATTGTAAAATTTGTTTTACCATACATACTATCAAGATATTTTAGGATACTGTATCGCATCATTGCGCACGAGCAACTTATTTTAGGTGAAGCTAAAACGGCTCCAGGCATACTTTGTGTATAATACATTTTACAAGATTTGAAGTAAACCAGTTTCCTCTGAATCTGGAAGTAGAAATAAAACCTGATTGGTTGTGGGTTCGATTTCCACTTGGAGGCATGATTTTATTTCAAATTTAATCTAATTTCTCCCTCTGGTGAGAAAAAGCGAGGCGGTAGGTTCGCCACTCAATATACAGTGACTTGAACTCGGGTGGTTAAGCCTTCAACGGAGTGCCTTAAAACTGGTTGTCTCTGACTACCCAGCTATGTAATGTGCGAAGCTCCTTTTATAATATAAGTAATGTGAATTGTAACATATAGCTATAAATGAATTCTTCTTTCAGCTGTTGGGTGCAGCATGTGTTGGCGTTGTTGGGTACTACTTAGATCCCGGTTACAGTCGGTACAATGGACAGAAGCCCGAGTTATTTTATCTACTAGTTGCTGTGACATTTTTAATCCGAACCTTCTGTCTGTTCATATCATGCCTAATGTCCTGGTCGACGGCGTCTGTGATATCTAAAACTTTATATGTAAGTTACTTATTTTGCAAATTTAGAAATTATCTTAAGTAATTAATTATGAGAAAAATTATATTAAAATAAGTGGTATTCTAAAAAAGGTGTAAAAGGTGGTGTTAAATAGTATAGCCTATTATAATTTCGAAAAGTATAGCTGAGTATATTAAATAGACGTTTGTTTAAATGTAACAAAATGTCTCCTTCTTTTTACCTCATGGGATTTCTTCATATGTGAACTATTAGGTTAATAACGTCTACAGGGGATCCCACATTAAGTAATTGTGTACTTTACAATTTACAGGAAGTTGTATATCATGGCGTTGCATTTGTCATGTATTTGGCTGCTGGGCTTACCCTGATGATTGAAGTAAATCACCAAAAAAGCAGTTACAGACGTGATTTTGAACCATATCTGGCGGCAGCGGTTTGTATTTTATAAGTATTTTATTTATGGGTATGGTATGGTATATAAAGATATTAATAACTTTATCAATATTATCAAAATAATAACTAACTTCTTATCATAATCAGTACGTGTCTTATACTTCAAGCGAAGTTTTAGGCTCAAATCTTATTTAAATAATGCATATTTATATATATGTAAGTTATAAGTTAGACATTATATACACACAGACACATTAAGAAGAGGGTTTTACGAAATCATTATAAATATATTCTGGGATACGTGTTATTTTCTAAGCGATCATGATTGCAGGAACTGTTTATATTTGAAGATACAATATATTAAACAAAACAAGATACTAATGTCCAGTTGGCAAAGAGGTCAGCAATAGTAATTGAAGTACATGATTTTGGTGCTGTAGACCCGTAAAAACATAACCTCAGAAAGTAATGATCTTAAAAGACTTTTATATATATATATATATATATATATATATATATATATATATATATATATATATATATATATATATAATTCCGAGGCTTCCGAATAATCAAAAAGATTTTCACATAAAAAAAGCCGTTGTAGACCTTAGTCTTAGTTAAGATATAAAAAATATAAAAATTCAATGGACAAGATAATTCTGTCTTTATTAAAGAAAAGATGTGAAAAGTTATTGTTGGAATGCTATAAAGCTTATATTTAATTCTCTGAAGAGAAAATAGTCTCAAATAGTACATTTTTCTGGTCATTTTTAAAACGAAAAAAGCAGAATATTTCTAACTCGTATCCGGCCAAAATGAAATAGGATTATCTAAATTAATCACATTCTTCATCAATTTACGCTAAAGCTATCGATCTACGTTACGATTATAACAATATCAAACGGAATATATGTTCCAAAGAATTTTATAGTCGTGTATAAATCGAATCTAACGTAAATTTGAATCTTAGAGAAATAATTAGTGCATAAAAAATCTCGAAAACAACAAAGGTGCTGGAAAAGACAACATATCACCTATCTATTTACTAAATTGTGCTCAATCACTCGCGATTCCGCTAGAAACAATTTATAAACATTCCTTAAAATCCGGAAACTTACATTCTAAATGGAAGATCGCAAAGGTCATTCCTGTATTTAAAAATGGCGATAAGATAGAAACTGCAGGCCTCTTTATACTATCTTTGATTGGCAAAGTTCTCAAATCTTTAGTATTCATAAGAGTTTACAATTATTTTAAACATTTTTTTAGTATTTAGCACAGTTTTATTAGCGGTAGGTCTACATGTACAAATTTAGTTATTTTTTCTGAAATATTAATTTGATGCGGTTGACAAAAAGTCTGGTTTCAGTAAAGCGTTCGACTTGGTTGGTTAACAGATTTGAATCCGTAATATGTAACGTAACGTCTGGAGTATCACAAGGTTCACATTTAGGGCCACTGTTTAAACATATTTATAAATGACCTTCCAAATTGCTTGTCATAAAGTACAACGTTTATGTTTGCTGATGACCTTAAAATTCCCAAGACTGCCCGTAATACGAATGACACTTGCCTGCTACAGAAAGATGTAACAGATTAAAATAATTAGTGTAAGCTAAATAATATGATACTTAATATCGGCAAATGCTTTCATATAACTTTCACTTTCTCTCCTATTGATACTGTGGATACTATAAAAGATTTGGGGATCATGTCCGACAAAACACAAACATTCCCACCACACATAAATGCTTTTGTCAGTAAGGCCAGTAAAATGCTTGGATCCATCCTAAAGCTCCCTGGATATATTTAATAGGAATGCCATGAAACATTATTTTTTTTGTCGTATTTTTTATTATTTTTATAGTATTGTAGCTATGTAAATCTAGTTTTTTTTATGTACAATGATGTATTTGAGTATAATTGCAGGTGGTATTCACCTTAAAAGGTAATGCATTTAGCTTTAAATAAAATATATTGTACAATTCTGTACAATATAATTACCAATGGTGAATTTAATAAACAAGTAAAAAAAATGTGTTTCATCATAAAATAAACAATTCCTGTTTCCTTTGTGCCCCGAAAATGTGTTTTGTTATCTTTAAAAAATAAGCAATTAATTAAGATTGAAAACCAAATACTACTTAAAAATAAAGGAAATTTACAAATGATGTATAGGCAGCTTATTTACACTAATGCTGATCACGCCTATTTTAAAATTTAGTACTCCTAATAAGGCTCATCCCCGGCTCGTATTAGATGATGTCAACGTCGGCCTTGTTAGGCATTTACAAATGTCCAGAAAAAACCAAACAAACTCGGAATATAAACCAATAATTTCGGCATTTTGCCTTGCCAATCCATGTTCTTAAAGTATTATCACATTAATATAGCTGAATTTTATTAGAAAGCGAGCCCTAGAGCCAAGTAAGGCGTACTTGCCTTTTTGTTATTATTCCAAGTGAAGTCCATTATGTGTTTGTAACACAATACAATTTCTTCACCAATAAATAAAAGGGTTTTGTGAATTTATATCTCGTCCACATATAACATCATGGTCTACATGTGATTTTATCCTTCACACATGCCACCATGGTCCACGTGTGATTTTACTCATCCACATACGACATCTCGGCCCACATTTAATTTTTGTCGTCCACATTTGACACCATGGTCCATATATGATTTCAGTCTTTCACATATGACACCATGGCCCACATGTGGTTTTACTCATCCACACAACATCATGGCCCATGTGTAATTTCACCATTCTATATATGACACCATTGTTTATATGTGATTTTACTCCTCCACATATAAAACCATGGTCTACATGTGATTTTACTCATCTACATATGACACCATGGTTCACATATGAATTCACCGATGTGCATACGACATCATGGTCCAAATGTGACTTCATGTGTTCAAGAGTCCACATAGGGGTTTACCTATCTATTACATCTGTAGCACCAGGGTTGCCTTTATCCACACGCAATCCTTGCAGTAGAACTGAGCACATAGAGCCGGACTTCAAACGCAATTAGTCGCGTGTTTCATTACGGTCGGGGAAAGATTATATTATTATATTATAAGACTAGTGTAGTGTTTGAAACGTCAGTTTTCCAAAAATATATTTTACCGAATCGAATCGAATACCAAAATATACGCGATTAATCCGTTTAAAACAGTTTGATATAAAATGTTATTTAAATCAAATTTGTTACTATATGATGCACGTTGTAAATAAAATTAAGATTACTTGATACAAAATCTGTTCATGAAAGTAATATAAATGGGACAGCGTCTGACTGTAAACGTGATCGATTGTGGGTTCGATACCCACTCGAGGGAATAATTATAGTTAAATTATTATTATTTCCTTACATTGGTTAGACCAAACGTGGCGTTGAGTTCCGCCCCTCAATACACAATGTCTCAAATTCGGCGAACAGCGGAGTACGGAGTGTCTGACACAGAAGATGTAGATCTTCCCTGCTATGCGACCAAAGCGTGAAGCTGAAAAAGAAAAAAAAATTTCGTACGTCCTAATGACATCTAATGATATATACAGGATACATTATTAAATGTCAAATATTATATTAACTGAAATTATAAATTAAAATTAGTTCTATATTAGTTATAATTAAGTGATAAAATCCTAACTTTTACTATTTTTAAAATCAATTAACTATTAATTAAAGTTATTGCTTTCATTAAGTAATTAAAAAAAAAATAAAATGTTTTTTTTCAGGTTATGGGGCTAGTAATGGCAGTGTTGTATTTATTTAGTACGTTCTTAGCAGTCCGCTCGTATCGTGGTATATAAGTCGACGTGTATATTCATAAGTCTAGCTTTATCAAAATGCATTTTTATATTGTATGTTTGTACACTGAAGTAGTACTTAACATTATATTTTTTAAAAGTTATAGAGCTATCTCCCCTGTAACTATTTCCTCTGCCTATGCTCTATATGTTAGTGCGTTGTGGGATGTGTGAATGTATACACGAATGTTATGTTTATACTAAAAATTTTTTACTTTCTTTGTTTTGGTTTAACAATGAGTGGCGTTCTGCTACGTTGCTTTTCGCGTAATGTTTAAATGAAACTTTTTGTCTTTATTTAGACAAAGTGGAAGTTGGATTGATTTTAATACAAATAAATCATCATTAAGGCTCTTTTTTAAATTAACCACGAATTTACCACCACGTACAATCATTTCTTAAATAAAGTATTAATTTATTCAATTTATATAATGTAATTCTTATTTTATATTTGTTTTAAAAAGTGTCTATATACATATCTATCACGTTTCTTTTTCTTTAAGTATAATTAGCCATAAGGTGGTATGTTTTGAGTTATCGAGAAATATTTATTATATTCCTTAGAGCAAATAATATACATGCAAAATAGTCGGCGCGGTTTCGATGTTGATTTTGTAATATGTGATTTTGACCTTTATTTTTTATATATTTATAAATAAAATAAGAAAATAAAGATTGCTTTTGTTTTTATTGTAATTTTAAAGTTGATAATATAGTAACAGATACCTATGATTGTATAATGGTATCAGTGTCGGCAGTCAGTGCCGTTACTATAATTAATTAATATACACTAGTAGTAGGATTACTTAAATAATACTACTCTATACAAATCCTGGACAGATCACGAGAGTCTCAAATATATAAGTCAAGAAATGATGGTAATAAACTTAAAATAGAAATTAACCCTCCACGTTGTGCTCGTGTTAGATTTTATTTTTAGCGTTTGAACACACACCACAGACTAATATATTTTCCAAGTGTCCTGACGTGTCCTTCCTAAAGGGATAAAACCTAATATTTAATTAACTTAATTGAATTTATTCATATACAACATTCATAGAAAAACTACAAGACTAATATTATTAAAAAATAGGTTGAAACTAGGTCAGTGAACTTTTTAGTGTTTATATCTGACAAAACATCTAAAAATATTGCGCGTGAGTAATATGCGTGAATGGTGAAATATTCTAACCAGCCCGAATTTCCTGTCAGATCATTATTCTGCTGCTTTATCTGGATGCGGACTGTATTGGGTGCTTTTAATTGTTCCAATGGTAGAAATCTTTGGAAAAACACTTTGGTAAAGACCTCAGTTGGTCGCTCTTGTTTATAAGTTGATATGGCGCGAGGCCCAACTATTGTGCGAATAGCTCCAGGGGGCGGCGGTGGGAGTGGAGTTAAATGCTGCTGTTGCCGGTGTTGCGAATGTCTTAATTTAGGATATTTAACTACACAGCACGGTGCAATTAAACTAGCGGAAGCGGTAAGATGTTATTGTATTTACCTATTATTTTATAAGTATTTTCATCATAAATATATTGTTTTTCTATAAATTATATATTTTCTTCTTATATTATTAAATTCTTCTAGCTTTTTGTACTTTCTGTAAAAAGTCACAATTTGATTTACTGGAAAAATATTTGTGTTGGAAAAATTTATTTGAATACGCACTTTGACCACTCACATGTAGATGTAGTATATTTTTAAAAAACGTTCTATCTTTTTAAGCCTTATAAGTTTGTGAGTATTTTTCATTGTACATTATCAAGCATTTTTTGGATAAGTTGTTGCTGGATAAAAAATAAATACAACAGTTATTTTATTCTTGTTATTTTTATACTACCAGATGCTCGGAGCTTTATGCCAAAGTTTATTAATTAAATATGGGTTATCAGAAGCTAGTAGTATGGGTTCAGCATTCCATGGTTTCCTTACGACAGCGTCTGCATGTCTGTTTACAACAGCTTTAATAATCGCCTGCTATATATTGTCAGCAAATTCGCAACATCTCATACGTCAGTCTATTTTTGTAAGTACGTTTTATTTCTATATTTTTAACTTAGTTGTGTTTCGTACATGTGATATGCCTTTAATGAGTTTCCAGACCCTTCAATTCTCTCTTCTTTTTTTGTTTATCATTTACACATTTTGTAATCAAACTAGGGCTAAGTCTTTGTGTTTAATTTTAGACTTCCTGTCGAATTATATTTAAATATTCAACTGAGGCATTGTAACCCATTTTAATGCACTAAATAGCAGCAATAAATTTGTAGTCACTATCTGTAACAATATTAATACTTTGATTGTCCTGTAATATTTAGGAAAATAAATACAAAAACAATATTAAAGAAGTGGGGTGAACATTTATTTCTTAAACTTTACTTTTTTCTAAGTGTTTTATTGTAAGATTTTGATAAGATAATGAATATTAGTAAGATATTCATTATTAGATCTCAATTTCATAAAAAATATATTAATGTTTATTGTTTTATGAAGATCCCTTTGCTATAATATTTTCATATCAGAAGAGTTAAGCACGGAATTTTGTCACCAAAACACTTGTTGTAAAAATCTGAAATTAAGAATTGCAATAGCCCAAATAAAAGTAACCAAAGGGTTTCTAATATGTTTTGTTACAATAGAATAATTGCGTAATGACCTCATCAAAAACGTCATTTAGGATTTAATCTTTTGCAATCACTAAGTGGTTCTTCAGTTATATCTAATCTTAAAGAGCAACAAAGAGTATAATGATAAACAAGTTAATCTAAGGTATTTCTACATTGAAAGGATTTCCTCGTAAAGGTACTTGTTTATAGATGGCGTTAGTGTCAAATACATTATTAATAAAATAATTTTAAAAATATTGAGATTTGCCATGTTGATATGTATTAAAAAAACTATTATTTGTTTTTAGAATGTGAACCGTTATCTATAAGAAACATGTAAATTACTAAAAGATATAAAAATATTACACAAGAATATACGAACAAGGATATTTTCAAAAAAATTAATATTTTTTAGGAATGCATGTACAACGCTGTGGCGTGTTTTATGTACCTTTCTGCATCTTCGTATATGGGTGTAGCGGTGAATATTTACTTGTATCCTCGATATGCCCTAGTAAATATGTACTCAGCATATCCAGCGATGACAGCTGTTTACGTAAGTTGTAATTAAAGGTAGATTTTTTCCATAATATACGGTGTCCATTCCGACCGGTAATAATTAAAAATAATAATCTCATTCAGGACGTAAGATAATATCGTTTTTAAAACATTTTCTGCTAAAAATTGAGTAGGCAGATGTAACTTAGTAGAAAGACACTTCGTTCTTCAATTTTTGCACTTTTTGTATATAATTATTTAAGAAAATAAAGTAAATCTTTATATTTATTATATATTTTAAAGTTACGAACAAAACTTACCAAATCTAAAAAAAAAAATTAATTATTAACTGTTTAAAATCTAAAGTCACTTACTTTTTCAGTACATTGGAGTAGTTCTTGGAATACTACATGGCGTGGATGCTTATATATCATATAAATATTTCAAAGGAATTCGGTAAAATTATATAATTAATTGAATACTATGGTTTTGAGGATAACGAATGTGATAAAACCAAGGTAAAGGCTATGATATTAAGTAGGAACTCTACTACATGAAGGCGCAACTTTTAAATAATATATGAATAAATTTAAACTATCTTGTTCAACAACTTAATTTAAGAACGCTTAATTTAATCTCAGTATCTAATATTAATATATATATTAGATTAATTAATTACTAAATAAAATAATAAATATTTAATAAAGTGTATTTAGAATTGTATTATTACTGTGAATAAAATATTTGCTTTTATGTATAAAACACAGGTTGGCTGCAAGAAATCTCTTCTAGAGATTAGTCCACCATTGCGGACTTTATTACTGTATTCTGCTAGGTGCAATAAAGGATATATATATATTGAACATTGTTTTTTTTGTTATATCAAAACATAAATATAACTTTTATGTATTAAACTTTTGATGATTATTGTAATTATCTAATTCTACTAACAATTTGTACTATCTTTTAATTACTGAAATATAGATATGATAAAATAACCATTACCATCAAGATACAGGGGAAATTAAAAAGAAATTGTGTAATAAACATTTATTTCTAAATAAATATATAAAATAAATGAGATTGTTTGAGTAGAATTATTTATCTCTTAAAGCAAACTTTTATGCGCGAAGCGATGATATACGAAGGTTTCGTACCAGGCACGACTTGACGCGGTTTGTCATGTTACTAGTAAACAGTAGGTTAGTTATTTATATATAACTGTATTATTGAAAAATATATACTTGTAATAATAATGATTTTTGTTAGTTATATAATTATAATAAACGCGTTATTTCAGCAATATATAAATGCAATTGTCATTTTATATAAACGTAGTCAGAGAAAACTTAATTTCAAGACCCTCCGTTGACTGCTTTTATCCCAAAAATATTGCTTGTTCAGTGGCAAACTCAATGTTGTGGTTTGTCTTAACAGAGCGGAGAAGCTTTGTTAAAATATCGTCCCTGTAAACAGGTTTCTGTTATACCGATTAACTATTGTTATTTACATATATCTATTTCAAAAACTAAAGAATAAAAATACATCAAATGTATTGTTACGTTTTTTATGGTAGTTTCCTAAAATTTTATTTCCAAAATACGTAGGTTAAATATTTATAAGTTCTACAAATTTGATAAAAAAATCTCGAATTGTGTGTTTAACATATTTATTATACTGTTCTAAAGATTAGCCGTTCTTTCCCTGGATTCTTATCTTATCGTCGAGAATCATGCTATAAAACTAACACAGTGTGTTAAAGTAAAGAAAACTAAATTACTTTATATGGTAATTGATATAATTTTAATTTGAGTATTTGATAATGTGTTAATTTTAGGCTTACCCTTCGACTAAAATAGTATATTTATTAATAAAACAAAATTTTTAATTCGTAAGTATAATTATTTTTGAAGTGGATTTACGATTTATTTGAGTGGATGTTCTGTTCAACGAAATTTTGCATTAATATTTGATAGTGATATTGCAATCTGATAATTAATTCCATTCTTAAATAACAGTTATATTACGTAGCACAAAATTCGTTGTATTGTGATGAGTAATAATTGAAACATAAATAGTAAATCAATTAATCATAACAAGATTATACTATACACATATTTTTTGCCTTATTTACTAACCAGAGGCCATTCAACTAAGACGGTCTACTGTGTACCAATGCTAGCAAGTTACAAATTTACAATGGTGCAGCTTTCGATGCAATCTCAACATCCGCTGTTGAAGGTAGACTTGGAAAGTAGGGCAAACATGCTAGCAACCTTATTTCTTAAATAAATATTTCTGTAAATAAATCTTTAAGCAGAATTTAATTTTGAAGTATTTCATAAATATATAGGGTTCTTGAATTATGACAAAATGTTCAGTGTTTCCCGGAACCATAAAAATAAACATTGCAGATAACGCGTTTTAGTCGAAACTAATTAATGATATTATAGTAAGTTTAACAAATAAAAATGGGGAATACACAATGATGTATCGATTATACATTGTTATTAATCAATGTATAAAAAAATCATACATTGGATATATTTTATTTATAATACTTATATTCTATTTTGTCACATATTTTATTATGTTTTTTTCGATCTTTGATCATTAAATTATGATTCAATAATATCTTACTGATATCTTTATATAAACATGTGAGTTTTAGGTTTTGTATATTTATAATAATTGAAATTTACCACTATGAAAGCTTGTGTAACATAAAAATAATAATGATTTTTTTTTCTTTCCCTAACGAAAGTAGTATCTATCATAAAATATTCGAGACATAAATATTTATAATCTATTAGCAAATTAAATTAAGAACCTCATAATAGTACTACAAAATATGTCCAATGATCAATTTAATAAAGACTATGGTTTTTGATAACTCATATTTATAAGTCAAATGGGCCATCCATTTCATATTAACAACTTCTTTTCGAAATATGATGAATGATTGGCAACCAGCTGATAAACAGTACCGACTGACGTATTTGTTATTGTTGTTATTATTTGTGCACTACACCTTTTCCTAGTTCCTATTGCATATATAGGAAACAATGAGTTGTTTGACTTGAATACATACATGATTTCTACTACACCTATAACATTCATAGATCTTAATGTAATTAGGTGGCGTAAAAATTATGAATATAGACAAGTTACTTAATATTTAGATTTAAAACCAGTATATCTTCTGGTGTTGTCGTGACGTAAATGGGATATAGTTGATCGAACTCTAATGTGTTGTGAGTTCATTCCGGAGATATATTATTATTTATAAAATCGCCGTGCTATGGTCTGATAAGACATAGCGCCACTATTGGCCCCGATTTTAAACAAGCAACTTTTCAACAAAGATAACAATATTATATTTTCAACCTGATGTCCTTGCTATTATGTGCAGGATTTGAGACGATGAAATAATATAAAAAATAAATTTCTTATTAATTTGTAAACCAAAAAAAGTAGTTATAATGAGGCACACTAATTTATAGAAATATTAAAAACCGGTTCTATTAAAAGTCATTTATTAAGTACATATATTATTTTAATGTGATTAATAGCTATCAATAAATATAACAACTGAACTTAAACATATTATTTGATTACTTTAGATGTACAATAAAGTGGTTTATGAAGAAATGAGACAGAAAGAAAAATAGAAGAGGAGAAATTGCTTTATAAATTTAATATCTCTTCAGTTTTAAATACACAATTGTTATACTTTTAAATATATAGCTTCAACCTCCGCAATGAAATTGAAGTAAATTACAATAATCATTAAATATTTTGTGTTTTGAAATGTTTCCGTGAAATATAATACGTCTCATATTCAATTCTGTTGACGGTTTGTACTTATACATGTACGCGAAGTAAGGACCTGTTCTATAGGTGTAACTACTTTCTCTTAGGAAATTTGTAGCTTACAATCATTTATTTAGGACTCCATAAATGCTCATTGAATTTTATAATTATATGAATACTTTAGAATAATAGTAAGTATATAAATAATCTTTCATAGTTATATTATTAAGATATGTTAATATAAAAAAATAATTATTATTAATCATATTAACTCTTTTATAAATATTAAGTACGTTTCTATGGGTATCAAATGAATTTCATTTTTTTTTATATTTACCATATTATTTCTACCTGATACTTCTTACTACAAAGCAAGCAAGCTAGCAAGCTATATATAATAATAGAAGTTTGGCATGCATTCTCGGTACTAAGGATTCACTCATAACATGAAACGGCGAAATATATTTCACAAGCCTCTGTAAATGTAATGAAGAGAAGTATCAGTAGTTGTTGAATAACGAAATTATTCTAGTTATCTGATGATGTGTAAAACTAATGTTATAACCATTTCAAAAATATACATAAATGAACACATTCTCAAACAGTTATTATGGTATAACGTATTTGAGCAGAAAGCGGCGAACAGTGTGTTGATGACTAGGTTCTACCCTGCCATGTGTGATAGGGTAAAGTAAAATATGAAATATCTCGCAGTAAAAAACTTTTACACAGTAAAAAATAAGCCTTATCAGAGCTACGTAGAAATGCTGTGCATACGCGGGGGGCGTAGATGCACGCAGATACTCATATACATTTCTAAATGAGTCGTGGGATACCCATCGTCAACAACGCGTAGTCGCATCAATATCGCCGTTATTCTGTTTCCGCATAATGTTTGCCTACCCGACATACAAAGTTATTCAAATTTGTATTTATGTGTGTCATGAGTTGACAAAACATTGCTGGCTAATGGCACGGTTTAAAGTATCAGAGTAAGCTGATCTCGTTGGTTACCAACGCACCAGTGACAGACGCGCCTTGGAGCGCAGCGCTTGCGCCTATATCTGGCGAGCGGATCGTTTTTTGAAATATCAAACAAAGTCAAGTTATTCATTCTGTGATAGAAAAGATTTGAAGTAAATACTAAGTGAACATTGAAAAAGTTGTTTATATAAGAAGTTAGTTTAAGTAATCAAAGTGAAAGGAGACCTCTAAAACCTTTTCATCGTCTTTATGTAAGTTCGTGGAAATATATTCATTGCAAGAACACTAGAATGTTACTAATTGATTATTCGCATTCTTTTATCTTGATATGTGGCGTAAAATTTACAATACAATATATTATGTGTCGTAATATACCTAAAGATAAGCCGTTTAGAATTGATGTTATATTTAAATTGATGGCCAATGGCCACAAGCGTTAATATATTAGATATATGTAAGTAATACATATTTCACAGTAAGTACTGATCTAGGTATATTTTTAAAACAACAACAATTTTTGAGTAATACCAACAAAGATATGCGGGTACTAAGTCTATAAGATAAACGTGGCTTGGTATTGGTAAAAGTAATGATAATTTGGAATTAAGTGTTCTACGATATATGTATCGTGATTTTTTTTGTTTCATAAAATGTTATCGTATTCACATTCACAAATGACACTTGAGACAGCTTATAAAATATCATTTTATTTCTCACCAAAAAAGGATAACTGTAAACTGATAAAAATTTAATAGTTTGTTGATAGTAATCGTTGCGGATTTCCAAATGTGTGCGTTTTGTTCTTGACATATTTATGCTTTATTGTACTTACATCTTTGTTTATCATGAGACGTAGATTTATATAAAAATATACATTTATACTGTGTTAATATAACAAATAAGTATATGGAAAAAGACAATTTGTTGTGATTTGAATCACAATTTCCATGATAATAATGGTAAGTAACAGTATTGTTTATCTATTTATTAGTTTCTTATCTAAAAATTTAATCTTTTGTATAAACACATTAGCACTATATTATTAGACATGAATAAAAATTTATAAGTGGAGATTAACTTTGTTTATCACACTAAGAATGAGTTTCAAACCTGCAAACAACTAAATCTACAAAAAACACCTTTTTTATTTTTAGTAATTTAAATTATAAGTTTTTTAGGCCAATAGAAGATAAATTCGAATTTTAAGAATATCTAATTATTTTTTTATTTATATAAGAAATTGTAGAACTCTCCGAAATAATAGAAATCTTATTTAAGCGTATCTGTCTTAATTAGGCATTAAAATAAGGTTTTTTAGCATCAGGCGAAGACGCCGATATTCCTTCGGTGTGGGTAAGAACAACATACTACATTTCACGAAGGATAGAAACTTGTTTTGTTTTGTTTTCGAAAATTACTAAAAGATTTCATTATCCACGCTTAATTAATTAACCATTAACCACACAATCAGTTTGGTTAAAAAATATATATTTTCGTATTAGTAAGTCATTTTTTTATTTGTGTAAGAAAAAAAACCAAGAAAATATTGTAATCGGCATTATACGTTTCACTTATCAGTGTTTTTTAATACGGTACGTTATGGCTACCCAACCTACCCAACCAGCTTTTGTACTTTTGTACTTAACATGGACTAGACAATGTAATAATGCGACATCTTTGACGTGTTTCATTTATTTATAAAGTATGAACAATGCATTTTACAAGAACTATCGATACTCGTTTGATAAAATTAAATCATTTTATCAGAATAGATAATCGATTGATAAATAAAATAACACAATTTTAATCGAAGTAACCATCAAACGCTAAAACATCATAAGAAATGGCGGCTTTGCGATATTTCCTTTTTTTATAGATTAGAGTGGAGTGCAAGCAAATTCATAAAATTTACTTAGTTAAGATTTGAAAGGTTTTTTTTTTGTAGACGAATAAGAAAATATTTTGATATATTGTTGAGTATAAAAGTATATAAATCGTTTGTTTATATCTAAAACTTTTTTAACTCATGAACATATATATGTACTTTATATGTTTTTACTAATGAAGAAAACTATACATATTCTCATTCATTTTTTATCTACTAAAGGTCAATTAAATTACTTAACTAAATAACGACCATCATGATTACTTTATTTATTAATCAGCTCGACTTGCATCTTGCACCGCTAGTTTGACCTACTTCTTGATGTCCAGTTTACTTGAAAACTTACACACAGTACTTGACCCCATCCGATTGCAATACAATATTGTCGTATCCTCTCTCGTCCTTTCTAGAACGGCCAAAACAACGAGAAGATATTGTAAAAGTGTATTTTTAAACTAATTTATTATTACAATTTAAATTATCAAAATCATATGCGCAAACTAACGGATGACATGTACTGTGTTGTAGAACTATGTTCAAAAGAACACTTAAATATTATTATATATTATTTATGAACATTGCATTGTTCTTGTATTTAAGTAGTCACGTAGGACCCAAGTTGGATACCTAAATATAAATACATTACAGGAAATTTGTGATTCAAAAGCTTCGTAGGTACCTATAAAATGCGGTACTGGTAAAATTTATAATACAAAAGAAATGCAAAAATTCATTTTTTATATAATTATTACAAATTAATTAAATTCATAAAATAATTTATACAAAGCACGTTTGTCTCCTGTATAATGTCAATGAAATGTGACACGTTGGTAAAGAGACGCATATTTTAAGCGTTTCCAATCCTTGACGCATTTGTTAGTAAGAGATTATTCATACTATATCATGAAAGTAAAGTGAAACGTGACTTTTTAACTCCAACATGTTATGTTCCGCATTTAATACAGTGGCAGTACCTACACGAAGCAGTAATTTAATTTCAATTTTTCCCATAAAACTATTTACTTTATTGCTTTTACCTTCCCCATAAACATTGTTGTATATTCTGGGGTGTAAAGGACCTAATATATAAAAATTTAAATAACATAATTAAAGTGATAATTGTTTTAATCGTAATGAAAAATCTTTCAGGGCACAAATTAGTACAGTAATAAATAAGTAAACGTATGTTACCCATACCTATACACATAAATATATTTTAAAATTTATCAACTTGCCTCAGAGCCACAGTAGAGAAATAAGTAACTATTTGGATTCTTGGATTTGGTAGTTTTTTATTTGCATTTAAGTTACACAATAAATAAAAAAATGTAATATAATAAAGGTATATTTAATCTCTTTTTTAAAATACCGTCTTTATATTAATTTCAACATACCGCGCTTACGTCTGAACTAATCAACTGCATATATCTAAGATAGTCATGATAATTGCAATTTATTTCTGTAACAATTATATTAACAATACATGTTATTATAACATGTTTCATTCTTCACAAAAGTTATCATATACAAATATATATGTTACGCTTCTCGCTAAGTCTGCGTATAGTTAGCTGTAAAGTTATTTAATATAAACGAAATGTTCTTTAACGTGTAAATAAACGTTAAATTATAATATTATTTTATTACTTTTTGTCATATAAACAGAAATACACATTGATGTTTGTGTGTATGTAGGGCGGTATACTGTTATAAAAAAGGATTTTAATCGATCGCAAAAAATCTATCAGATAACGTATCGCTACCAGTAATATTACCGTGACTAGTAGTCTTCATATTGATTATAATCCAAAGTGCGATCGATTTTAAGAACTATCGAAAAATCTTAATTACACACGTCATATTTTCTCCACTTCTTGGAATTGTTTTGTTTTATATTCTAAATATTTTTTCACGCATAAGCTTTAAGTTATTTAATTCTATCCACTTCTAGACCTTCCTCCAATATCATCGATACTGTGTTTTCGAAGGTCAACCGAGGTCTCTCAGCTAAACTGATTCCGCATATCCGACGAAGAGATATGAGATCTCTTCTACTGCATTCATCTTTATTTCATTCTTTTTTTGACGCATCCACATTTCGCTGCCGTATAACAACGTCGGTATCAGTACTGCATTGGAAACGGCAAGACGTGCAGGTACGCTGACGGTTTGCCGTCGCATCAATGTAGCAAGTTAAGCAACCGTTATCCTTGTTACCGGCAGCAATATGCCGTTCCACATCCATTTTGTATCTTCCAACTCTACTAAACATACTTCCCAGATATACCACTTCATTCACTTGTTCTAATATCTTTCTATACACCCTAATTTTACATTTCGTGCTTTCTTCGACTCTTTCAAACTATAGAATCTCAGTTTTACTCGCATTCAGGTTTAGACCATTACTTTCACATCTTTCTTTCAGAGTGGTGCCTGTAACATCTGCGTACAACAGTCAGTTAACTGTCAAATCACCAACTTTCACTCCTATGTCACTTTCTTTCACTCCTTGGAGACAGTTATCCAAATACAAATTGAATAGTCAAGCTGACATGGCGCAGCCCTGTTTGACACCCGATTGTATATCAAATTGAGAGGACATGCCAACTCTTACTCATACACAGGTTGAGTGATCTGGATAAAGCAATTTTACAGCCTGCAACAAGAGTCCGTTTGTTCACATTGTACCGGGTCAGTATCTTCCCATAACTTCTTTCTTACAACTGTCAGATACCTTTTCTAAATCCACAAAATAACAGAAAATTTTCTGGTTTACAACCAAAAAATTTTCCGTGATCTTGCAGAGAGAAAAGACTTGATCCTTGCACCCTCTCCACCCTCTTCCAGGTCGAAATCCTCCTTAGACCTTCTACAAAAGCCTTTCGGATCTCTCTTGCATTCTTCTCGCTAGAATTTTTTTATTTTAGCATAAATTTTACTACTCAAGCTGATTAAACTGATAGCCCTATAGCTTGCACAGTTTATCTGTGAACCTTTGCCTTTATACAAAGGCACCTCGCCAATCATCAGGGACGTCTCCCGTTTACCAGCATAAATTGAAAAAAAAAACAGGTCCACAGGTCCAGGTGTTTATATATGTACCTATTTAATTAATAGGTAAATCCGGTAACACTTAAAATATACGTTGTCCTTAGTGTGTTAAGGTGTAAATAAAGGCATATGTCAAAAACTTGGTATATGTGGTATAAGAAAATGTTTTTTTTTTATTACTACTACCATTAATATATTGTAATAATCTCCGCTCAGTTTAGAAAATTAAATTATGTGAAATTTTAAATATATAATAATAAGAATTTAATCTAAAACAAACAGTACCAGTTTTTATAGCTAACAATTAATGTTTTGGTATTGATAACATGCAATGTCTCGATTTCGGGCGGAAAGCTTGTCATAATGTCTTGTTACTAGGTTTTCCTTGAATATACAGCAATTTAGGCTAAAGTTTGATTTAGTATTCGTCTATTGTGGAATTCGGGAGATAATATATTGCGTGAATTTATTGTTGTATTGGGGAGATAAAAATTAGATGTCGAATGACACTGTTGTATTTGGCGTATACTAATAAATATTTTGTATAAAAACAATGTTGTGATATATAACATCTACTAACATAGGTTATAATAACACCATTTCTAAATTAATACGTTGCGTTATAATTTCATGGATGCGGATTGCAAAGATTTGTGTAAATTTTAAAGGAAAATTTATTGTAACTTTTGTACATTCTTATTACATTGGTAGATATAGGTAAAAAATATTAAAACCATGTTAAAAAGCACAACTATCTGAGATAATTTGTAATATGTATTTAGCTTTTATTTGAATTATTTTATATACTTATAATTTATTAAAATACAAGTCATCTTAGAATGCTAATTTAAAAAATGACAATGTTTGCCTGGAAATATTTGTTTTGCTTAACTTCTGCGTCACCTTGAGACGTTATTTCATTAAACACTATCAGTATTCATGACCTTGTTTCAACAATGCTTGAAAATGAAACTGATTTAAGTTAAAAAAGTATAAGTTACTCTAGACAACAATGTTTTGACTTTATTTGTTTGTTTATACTTAATACTTTTTTTGGTTGTTTTTGTTACTGGTCACATCTGTCAAATTGTGCAACGATATTTTTATGGACTATTTTAGTTGCAAAAGTGGATGTCTTCGTGACAATCATCGACTCTCTCATGTAGGAACATATTACTTATATTTTTCACAGGGACAGAGCAAACTGCTGCCACTGTAAAGACCAACAAGGTCAACAGCATATCTTCATTACTGAAAAGAAAGCTGTACTTGCCTTTCTTTATATTATATATGTAATAATTATAGTTAATATTGCTTAAATTTTCGGTAACGTTAAAATTGTTTTGATTACTGAGAGAACTATTGCTAATAGCCGAATGTAGGACAACTTAGCTAAAGAAATGTCTAATATCGCAAAATGTTTATTGCTAGACCTAAAAATTGCAGCTAACATATTTTTTTTGTCGTCTTTCTTGTTCTCTCAGAATACCCTTTATTTAAAAAAAAAACAATATAGTTTCAGATAGAATTACGTACTTATAAGACTTTTTAACATGTGGACTTTTTAACAATATATTTGTTAATTCACTTTTCTAGATACGCGAGGAATGAATCTGAACAAGTTGAAGCAAGATGGGTACAAATATAAATGACGCTAATTGGGAAGACGGAGGTATTGTAATATTTTATTGCTTAAATCTTGTTTAATTATATAAAGCTATATATATATATATATCCAAATTAACATTAAGTAAATTTAATTTCCTTTATATTTTCAAATATATAAGGTTTAATATTTTTCACGTCGAGAGGTTTTTTTTCTCTTGTAATGTTTTTTATATTTACGCTTTAATTTGTAGATTTCGACTCTACATCGGATCCGAGCATCCTAATGATGGCTGAAGAAGTTCCTACACTAACTGTGGCTACAATTCTGGGGGTTACCGTAGTTTTACTCGTTGCTATTGTGCTAGTTTTTGTTCTTGGTTTCCTCATTGACTGGAGACAGCAGTAAGTATAATCTATTTTTATTTTGGTATTGATTAAATTTTAATGAGATTTTTAAAGTGGTTTGAAATTTTAAATTCCATTTTATATTCATTAAAATATTAGTATAGCGTTGAGGTTGTATGGGTATACCTAGAAACATTGCAATTCCACATCTATATCATTTGCATTTACTTTTGTATTTATGCAATATAATAAAAGAGATAGACATACTCTATTTTTATTCAAATGTGTACCTCTATAATTTAAATATTCTTTATAAATTCTATTTGTTCTTTGGATTATAGTGTATATGTATGGTTTACAGGCGTTTACTTGATAAGAGAATGGGAGAAGTAAAACGAAAAAAAGCTTTTGGAAGAAAACGAAGTAAATTAGCTGGAGATGCTGTAAGCATAGCTGATAATATGGAAGAGGCTTGCACGAGCACTCCACCCGCAGAAGCTCTCCAACACATAGTCACTATAAATTAAAACGATGGGAACATTTTATATTTATATATATATATATATATATATAAACATATATACTACCCTAGTAACTTATATAACTACACTAATATAATAGACAATTCAATTTGTTATATTTATAAAACACAATAAATAAAAGGAATTCGTGCAAATGTGCAATACCTACTTCAGTTAGATATCTACTTAGATATTTTATGATGACAATAACAGCGAAGAAAAATGTAAATTGTTTACTTTTGTCCATTCCAATTAAATAAATATTTAACAATGTATCACTTTGTTTAATCAGATGATGTATATATAAAAGTTATAATTTATATATTTTTTGTAAATTTATCCTTTAATAACTAAACAATATACTAACTACCTATAGATTTTATTTTATATATGACTTTATTTATGGTAAACCAAAGTATAAATAAAATCTTGATATTAAATAAGTTATTATATCTTTTATTGATCTTCCTTTAAATAATATAATGTTTATACAGTGTTTCCCAATAGGGATGATAGGATTTTGATAACTCACCATTTAATCATGAACAAGTTCACGTTACCTCAACATTTGGAAATTGTCCAAATTTTCTATCAAAATTCGAGAAGTATTGTCTCTACTCAAAGAGCATTTCGTGCTAAATATATTTAACACCCTTGGACTATTTTTTGTGGGGGTATGTTAAATCTCAAGTGTATGCCAATAAACCAGCTACGATTCAAGACCTTGAACGCAACATTCGAGCGAGTATAGCGGCCATACCAGCCGAAATGCTGCACCGAGTCATCGAAAATTGGACCGACCGTATTTACCAGTGCAAGAAAAGTCGTGGCGGTCATTTGAACGATATTTTGTTTAAATCATAAATAGCATAAAATTTTCTATCAAAAAAGCATTGAGCCAAAGCCATTGAGCACGAAATTCGAACATATATTACATGTTTTATTTAAATTTCAAAACATATCGTTCTTATTGGGAAACCCTATATATACATTTCACGTAGTTACCTGTGAGACCTCTTCAAGATTCCAAGGTTATTAAATGACATTAAGTTGTAAGGCAGGGTCGTTAAATTATCATTTTTTCCTTATAACTAATAATAACAGATATCCTTGCGAAGTTGCGAAGTATTTGATGTATATATATATATATATATATATATATATATATATATATATATATATATATATATGCAACCGCACAGTAGGTAACAGATTAAAATACCATCCCTGCCATCTGGATACTGTGCGGTTTAGTAGGAATTTCCTTCCACGTGCCACACATCTGTGGAACGGCCTACCTGCGGCGATGTTTTAGGTCGTTACGCATAAATACCTTCACAAAGCGCGCTTATTATTATTCCCACCTTAAAGGCCGGCAATGCTCCCGTACCTCTTTTGACGTTACACAGGGCCGTGGGCGGCGGTGATCACTTATCATCACGTGACCCGCACGCTCGTTTCGCTCGTATATATATAGACACACACAGACGCAAATGTAGGTTCTTTCTAGGTTTGTCTAGTTCAAATGTGGTACGTCACCAACATATTATACCTTGAATTTTTGAATTGAAATTGGAATACTTAGTCAAATTTATTCTGTAAAAAAGAGCAGATGCATTATCTATACTTATATATATATATATAATAAAGAGAAAAGTTGTTTGTTTCATTTAAGTAAAAAATATTATTAAGACAGATTTAATTCAAAAAGAGTTAGAGAGAAGAGATAGAAAAGTTATTTAGCGTGAAAAGCACTTCTTAATTAATAAGGATATTGAAGATCTAGAATAATTGATGTTTCACATCAGAGGTTTAAAGGTCTAGGAAACGAGGAAAACTAAAAACGCTGCTTAGTGCGGCCGCTTCCTAAAAATATATAGCCGCTTTTTTTGTCGCTAGGAAGTGCTGTTTGTGCACCCATCAAAGCAAATGTACCGTTCTCTATATTAACAAAAGTAATAATTTTGAAAGGTTTGCCTTGGGGTTTCCCAATAAGAACGATATGTTTTGAAATTGATATAAAACATGTAATATATTTACTATTTTTAAAGTGTTATTCCACACTTGGGATTAGAAAACATTTTTGAAAAAACGTATAAAAATTTGAACGCAGCGGGATTCGAACCCGCGCCTCTTGGATACCGTCCAAGCGCTCTGACCACTAAGCCATGCGTTCTACTACCAGCTGCGTCGAAATTCTTATACATTTTTGTTACAACTTATTTATGTTCTTAGCATCTCTGTAGAGAGATTTTTACAAATTTCTACTACTTAAAGATTATTTATTAAGAAATAATCATTTAACAAGAGAGATTGCTATTTTTATTTTAATATTTACTATTTTTAAAGTGTTATTCCACACTTGGGATTAGAAAACATTTTTGAAAAAACGTATAAAAATTCAAATAAAAAAATTTTCAAAAATGTTTTCTAATCCCAAGTGTGGAATAACACTTTAAAAATAGTAAATATTTGTTTGAGTTTGAAAAAGTACAGGCCAATGATTCCACCGTACCATAATCCGCACCAAACAGTCAATTTTTCAGGATGTAATCGTGTTTCATGAACCACTCTTGGATTTGACTCACTCCAGTAACGACAATTCTGTTTGTTTACATAACCATTGAGCCAAAAGTGAGCCTCATCTGAAAAGATGATTTTCCTATGAAATTCGGTGTCCGTTTCCATCATTTCAAGCGCCCAATCAGCAAATTCACGACGTAATCGATGGTCTGCTGGCTTGAGTTCTTGTACCAACACAATCTTGTATGGATGTAGGCCAAGATCCATACGTAATATTCGCCAGATTGTCATTCTGGATAAGCCCAATTCTTGTGCACGTCGTGGAACGGAAACATTTTGATTTTCTTCGACACTGGCTGATACGGCGGCAATATTTTCTTCACTACGGCCTGTCCGTTGTGGTGTTGGTGGTTTACTATCTACAAAGAATATTCACTTTCCAGTTTTTGGATTATGCGACGTATAGCGAGCTTAGACGGTGCACCATGACGACCATATTTAAGGACGAAATGCTCTTGGAGTAGAGACAATACTTCTCGAATTTTGATAGAAAATTTAGGCAATTTTCAAACGTTGAGATAACGTGAACTTGTTTATGATTAAATGGCAAACATTACTGAACACAACACACAGATGGCGGCTGTGAGCTATCAAAATCCTATCATCCTTATTGGGAAACACTGTATTACTAAAAGAAATTATTGCATACATTACTTCACTAACTTCACTGTTATTTTTGGGAAATAATAAATCGAGTAACTAACACTAAAAAGTCACTTAAGGAGTCTTTTAATTAAACTTAGAGAAATCGTCGCGAATAGCAGCGGCGGGAGAGTGGGAACCTTAAATGCTAGTCATACCTGCTTTAGAGTCACTAAAAATTATTAGCAGCCTAGACATTACAGCATGGATAATGCAAAACAGAAGAATTAATGATCTCCAAAGTAAATATAATTTTATTTACAATTGTGTTTTATCTGATCCTACTTGTAGTATTCTGAGAAGGGAAGGAAGTGGCGACGAATAATTGTCACTTTAATAAAGCATTTAAAAATAAACAACTGGTATCTATATAACGCAATAAATTTATGCTCATATAAACATATGTATATTAATTAGGTATTTATATAAAACTTATAACACTGTTACGTGTATAATAACATAACAACACGAATAACTGCTCGGAATGTAGTTATGGTTTGGTTTAGTTGCTGAAACTGGAATTTAAATTTTATACAAAATGTGTTTTGCAAATTTTTTGTTATATAAAAAAATCTCCATATCATTTTTTTACAATAAAGTTCATGTTGATATTAACACATGTATTAAAAATGTTTATAAGTACTTTAAAAAAAATGGTTAATAAAGAAGACGTAATTATACAATAACGTTAACAAATAACGTTAACATAAGTGAAAACTGTGGTTTATTTTATTAACTTAGATCTCGTCATTAAATAATGAATTACTGATTAATCGAATTGTTCCATATCTTCGAATATACACATATCGTCAGTATAATAAAATAGTTGCTACACAGCAGATGGTTTCAAATTGTTATAAAAAAGATATTTTTTTTATTTTGATCTACAATACATCAAGGTCAAAAGGATACGACATGTCTATATATTCCGCATTTTAGTTTATTTAACTTATCTTTAGAAATATTAAATGCAAGTTTCGACTTAGATGTTCTCCGATCACTTCTTTCAATATTAAATAATAAATTCCAAAGTTCTTTAATAGTAAATTTCTTGATAATGTAGATCAGGTACCTACATTTTAATAACATCTGATTTCTTCTCAATTTCTAATGTTCACTGATTATACAAAGATACATTGCAATTGCTCTATTTTTATGCCTTTGAAATTGGATGTGGTGAATGAATTAATTGATGAATTCTTACTTCTGTTATCTTACTTCACGTAAACAATATCATAAATGGTAAACTGGAAGGACTGCAGTCAGTCCGTAACATAACTTCTAATTAAGCGCACGATATTTACGAAACACTGCAATTATACGCAAATCAAACTCTTTGATGATGGTTGATAAATTAATCATCGAGTGTAGATTAGATAAAAAGTAATGATTCGGTGTTATGAATATTAATACAGTATATTTTGAAAGATTGAAGGTATCGAGTGCGTTGTGTTATTTTTTGTTCCCAAAGTTTACATTTCACCGTATCTCTTATAGTGTTGAATACCCCATTTGAGTCAAATATGTTTTTAATTAGAATCATTTTATTATGATATTATTTTGATTTGTTTCGTGAATTAGATTTGTGATATATTAATATATAAAATGGGTAATTCTAAATCTAAAAAAGTGCAGAAAGAGCCTGATAAGTTTTTTGAGCGGGAAAGATGGAAGCAACAAAAATTGGAAGAGAAGAAGAAAAAAAATGCAATGCATAAAAGAGGAGTAGCAAAAGAACCACCTTTAGCACTATCCGCTACACTATCTCCACCTATTCCTGGCCCTGGGCCTGCACCGACGCTGGCCCAAGTAAATTCGTATGACGACGAAGCCTTGGACCGCATGCGCTATCAGCTTAACAATGATAGTGATGCCTTTTTACTAAATAATATTTTATTGTCAGTGCAATTCTTTGAAAATTATGAAAGGTGAGCTTAGTTTTTAGGTAAATACAATGATATAATAATTATATTGGTATTTTCTCATTTACTATTTATTTTTTTATTAGTAAGTAGTCAAAAATTATACATTATCGATAAGTTAATGAATAATTTTTGACTACTATGAAAATTTTTTGATCGATTATTTTTTTCAAATTAGTCAGTGACTAATACTGTATGTTTGGTTAAGCGGTTAATTTTGTGTTTTATAATACAAAACGTATAAGAAACACAACTATACGTTAAAAATAAATTACGTATGAATGAAAAATGTAATATATGATACATTTTTATGAATATAAGATCATAAAATATTATTATTATGGTTATTATTTTTTTTGCAACTTCACAATTATCCCACATAATAAGGTTGGTTGGTAAAAAATGCTTTTTAGTGTTGAGCCCGCTTTTTGTGCATATTTACAAAATTGTGCAATAAAGAATATATATAAATAAATAAAATGTCTAATGATTTCCACAATCTGATTTATAATTCGTCCTGAAGAATTGTTCAGGCAGCTTACATGTTTTCTTCAGTCTGGCAAAAGAAACGGTAGTGTTAGGTTGCGCTATTCAATTCACATTATTTATAAAAGGTAGAAAATTTGCAACGGAGACAATATTTTACATTAATTCAGCGTCGATGATAACGTTCAATATATTTGGAAAGTGATTTTTGAACTGTAATTCAGAAATCACTTTAAAAATATATTGAACAATTTGTGAATGGTAGAACATAGGAAAAGTATTTCAGCCTAATTTAAGACTTCCAGCCCTAAGCCAGTAAAAAATCATATCCTCGTTGCGTTTATTTAATTTTTTATTTAATATTTAATAACTTTAAAAAACTTTTAAAACAGCTATATGTAATTTATATCATTATTAAAATACAGTCAAATTTCCCTTTTAAGATTTAGTAACTGAACAATAAAATTAATCAATCATTCCAACCAATCACCGTATAAGTTAGGCAATAGAGAATTCTGTGTATGTAATACGTCAATATATTTATTTATATTTAATATGAAGGTTTAATAAGACACATACCGACAGTAATTAAACAATTAACGGATATGATATTGAAGTAAGGTATTAGAAGTGTAGTGATAATAACTCAAGAACACATTGATTCAGATACTGTAATCACAGTCATTTTAGCGGTGATTTCTTTATGATTTAATAAATCTACAATCTACTTAATGTATTTAAATTAGATGAGATTTATAAATAACAATTGCTATTAAATTGTTGTAATATATATTTTTGAAAAAACGTCTAAAAATTTTGAATGCAGCGGGCTTCGAAGCCGCGCCTCTTGGATACCGCTCTGACCGCTAAGCCATGCGTTCCACTACCAGCTGCGTCGAAATTCTTATACGTTTTGTTACAACTTATTTATGTACGTTATTTATATACGTTTTATCAAAAATGTTTTCTAATCCTAAGTGTGGAATAACATTTTAAAAATAGTAAATATTAAAATAAAATAGCAATCTCTCTTGTTAAACGATTATTTCTTAATAATTTTTAAGTAGTAGAAATTTGTAAAAATCTCTCTACAGAGATGCTAACAACATATTTACAAAATTGTGCAATAAAGAATATATATAAATAAATAAAATGTCTAATGATTTCCACAATCTGATTTATAATTCGTCCTGAAGAATTGTTCAGGCAGCTTACATGTTTTCTTCAGTCTGGCAAAAGAAACTGTAGTGTTAGGTTGCGCTATTCAATTCACATTATTTATAAAAGGTAGAAAATTTGCAACGGAGACAATATTTTACATTAATTCAGCTTCGATGATAACGTTCAATATATTTGGAAAGTGATTTGTGAACTGTAATTCAGAAATCACTTTAAAAATATATTGAACAATTTGTGAATTGTAGAACATAGGAAAAGTATTTCAGCCTAATTTAAGACTTCCAGCCCTAAGCCAGTAAAAAATCATATCCTCGTTGCGTTTATTTAATTTTTTATTTAATATTTAATAACTTTAAAAAACTTTTAAAACAGCTATATGTAATTTATATCATTATTAAAATACAGTCAAATTTCCCTTTTAAGATTTAGTAACTGAACAATAAAATTAATCAATCATTCCAACCAATCACCGTATAAGTTAGGCAATAGAGAATTCTGTGTATGTAATACGTCAATATATTTATTTATATTTAATATGAAGGTTTAATAAGACACATACCGACAGTAATTAAACAATTAACGGATATGATATTGAAGTAAGGTATTAGAAGTGTAGTGATAATAACTCAAGAACACATTGATTCAGATACTGTTATCACAGTCATTTTAGCGGTGATTTCTTTATGATTTAATAAATCTACAATCTACTTAATGTATTTAAATTAGATGAGATTTATAAATAACAATTGCTATTAAATTGTTGTAATATATATTTTTGAAAAAACGTCTAAAAATTTTGAATGCAGCGGGCTTCGAAGCCGCGCCTCTTGGATACCGCTCTGACCGCTAAGCCATGCGTTCCACTACCAGCTCCGTCGAAATTCTTATACGTTTTGTTACAACTTATTTATGTACGTTATTTATATACGTTTTATCAAAAATGTTTTCTAATCCTAAGTGTGGAATAACATTTTAAAAATAGTAAATATTAAAATAAAATAGCAATCTCTCTTGTTAAACGATTATTTCTTAATAATTTTTATGTAGTAGAAATTTGTAAAAATCTCTCTACAGAGATGCTAACAACATACGCATGGCTTAGCGGTGAGAGCGCTTGGACGGTATCCAAGAGGCGTGGGTTCGAATCCCGCTGCGCTCAAATTTTTATACGCTTTTTCAAAAATGTTTTCTAATCCTAAGTGTGGAATAACACTTTAAAAATAATAAATATTGTAATATGTTTTTAGAGAGGTGTATCTCATTAAGAACAACCCTATTACTGACCGACAACATGAAATGGATGAAGAAATGGTAAAACGCCATAAACATGTATTTTTCGCTGATAGAATACAAGAATGTGTGCAGGAGCATGTCGTTTATCAAAGACAACGTGATAGATCAGAGCCTTTAGTTGCTCCTAGATTATTTGTTATATATGATAATGTGGAAGCGAGTGAGCCTGGTGATAGCTCTGATTATTCGGCAGTTCTTGATGCACCTTTCTATAAACTTCGCATAGAAGATTGCAAAGAGCCAGGTAACCTTGTTTAATTTCTAAATATATTAAATAACAGGTTTTTTTTTATTTTCAATTACCTTCCTAATTTGGCTGAGTAGACAAAAAGAACCTAGAATAACAAACTCAGTCTTTTTACACTCGTGGCGGATTTATGTATACAAGATAAGAGAAGTTAAGAACTTGCTCTATATATGTTCCAAAGTCCATATTTTCAATCAGACACAATTTTTTTATTTTAAATTTTATTTAAATTATTTGTTTTTAGGTTACGTTAAGCTCAAGAAACTTGAAATTTTAGAAAGCACACTTGCTAAAGAAACAGAATCTAACATCTTGCCACCTACAAATTCCGACGACAGTATTTATACTGACTCTGAAAAAGAGTCTATTGCCTCAGATGAACTCTTGAATTCTACTAAAGATACGAACGTAAAGAAACATCTTGAAACAAAAGTGACAGAGTTAAAGAAAGATATAATCAATATAGAAAACAATACAAGCATTTCAAATGGAAAAATTGTAACGAAGTCTTCAGACGATGTGTATACAATAGACACAGCATCTACAAGTGCAGTTCGTCACGAAATATCTTTTAACATCGATGATAATGCTGATATAATGGAAGAAGACGTTAAACCTAGAAAATCAATATTAAAAAACGTAAAAAGGCGTTTTAGTGGACCAACAAAAGAAATTCTTAATAAAACCCAACTTGGTGAAATTCGTTATATGTCATCAGATAACATAACGGCTGAAGATACAGAAACTTCAGGATATCGATCAAATGCCAGTAGTCGCCAGACGGAGTCTAGTGAAACCGAATCAGATTATGGATATGCTACGATTACTGAGTCGACAACTCCAAAAAAATTAGAACTGACCTTACAGTCTAACTATGCATCTACCGCAGGTGTTCTTCCAGATGACTCTTGGGTGTCTGTAAGTGTAAAAGCTATAGATTGGAGCGATGACGAAGAGGATGATGCAGCTTCTAAGGTGTCTTTGAATAGAAATTTATATGAGACACATCAGTATCTAAGTTCTATTACTTTTATGCATGATTTTGTTGATAATTTTATACTTGATTTAGGATCTGGTTTAGGATTTTCTCCAGAGACTATTAAAAATGCTTTAACTCAAGGTGCCAGTATTTATTGCAATGCTAGCAAGACCGGTATCAATAGTTACGAAGTTTTTCCTGCTTTGATAGCGGCTTGGCCAAATGCTGCGAATCAATGGATTATTCGAGAAAGGAAGATAATTCAAAATCCTAGAACAAATTTTGCTTATCAATGGCCAACTAAGTACATGGTAAGCAAAGCTATTGGATTTGGATGCCTTTTAATACCCATAGGATTTAGGCCGAAACGTGGAGTCAATCCGGATCAAAAACTGCAGTGGCGTGTCATTTTCCCTGCAGCTGAACGTTATTTGGAAAGTTGTTTAGCTCATTCGCACATGCGCTGTTACTTGTTTGCTTTAACACTACAGAAAACTTTTATGGAAAGCGAAACTTCCAAAATTGGTATAGATGCTAGTCATTTAAAAAATCATTTATTTTGGCAATGCGAAGATAATTATGCTAGATGGCCTGAAGATAGATTAGGTGAATCTCTCCGTTTATTTTTAAGAAGTTTTTATGTACAATTTGGAAAATCTCGTTTTCCAAATTATTTTACGGAAAGTTGCAACGAATTTAAGTGTATTCCAAAACCTTTATTGCTTAAATTACAAAGAAAATTGGCTGATATTCTTGAAACACCTGTAACGCATTTACTTCATGCAATTAATAAAATTAAATATACGAAAAAAGATTTCTATCCAACATTTAATGTCAACAAATTATATGATATTTTAACTTGCAAAAATCCACTTCGTATGCTTAATCCTCAATTACCAGTTGTTGTTCCAAATTATAACGAAAGTTCTGATAGCGATGATGAGTATACTAATGTTTGGGATAGAACAAAAGCTCATGATAAACATTATCAATGGAAAAAACAACGACAGCGGCAATTGAAAGAGAGAAGACGCGTTAATGCGACAAACAAAAAAATTAAAAGCAATTTGAATGAACCAAAGGAAATTAAGGAAAATGTAAGTATAAATATTTTGTTATATTAATTATATATTAATTATGTTTAATATTTTTAATAAACAACAAATATTAAATATTTGGCAGTCTTGCTCGATAAAAAGTTAAGCTTGACACCCTCTAATCGACACGGTTTCCAAATATTGTTAGGTTTCTAATATTGTAATGTACTAAAACGTATTTACTATTTTAGATATTATTGCCATCTAAAATGGAACCTGAACGTCGTCGCCTGGTGATAGAGTTCTTTATTCCTCATTTTATTGCAATGGCTCGTTCAAGTGAGAAGTTTGACACCTTAAGACAAGCAATTATTTACTTGGAACAAGCTCAGAGGCTAAGCTACCTTCTTCGAGATGAACCAGGAGGCGAAATAGCTGCACGAGAATTTTTGTATATTATTCGCGATAAATTGGCAGATTGTCAGCGCAAAATTGTAAGTCAAGGTGGTTACAAAATGCCGTTAAGAGAGCAAAGTTTTCTTGATAAAAAAGTTCTTCATGCCGTGATTCGTAAACAGCGTCCGAAATATGAGCATATTATAAATCAAAGCTCTCCCAGCGATGGCAGCAGCGCAACGCCACTCACTTTCGCAGATATTCATGTTGAAAATCAAGAGTCTAAAAGATACTTGGAAATTCATGACATTAATACAGAAGAATCTAAATTATAACATTTTGTTTTTACTTATTACTATAAATTTGATTCAAAATAAAATGTTATTAAGATATCAATTCTGTATATAATATTATATCATAAAATTTTACTATTAGCTTATTATGCTACAAGTTATTTATATATATATATATATATATATATATATATATCATAAATTAGAATCTCTTATTATAAGCTATGTAAAAAAATGTAAATAATCCATCATTCATTATTTAAGGTACATATCTTAAGGAACATTATTATCTTCGTAATGAATGTTTATTTTAAAATAATAATACGTAACGATGTTGTTTGTTGTGATGTACGTGAAGTACTATATTATTTCATTTTTATATTATACCGGAAGTTTAACTAACCGCTTTTCGAACTTTTTGTTCGCGGATCTGATTAAACTCTAGCGATACTCTACAAAGGACATTGCATCAACAAATATACATTTAACATTAAAATAACTGTCACTTCTACATGACTTGAATTAATTGGGTGCTTCATTAAACTAACATGTCTATTTCATAAAACTGACGTAAATAAATTTATTATTATCGTGAAATAATTTGAAATTATTTATTTACTCAAAAATGTTTTTATTTCTAACATCTATTTTTGTTTTTTTTTTATTTTTCTCTACAAAAAATGATTGTCACTTAAGAGAATATGTCGCTTTGGTAAGTTTAACAAAAAAGCTTCAATTAAATCACAATGTTGCTAGTCAGTAAAGTACTGTATACTAAACTAATGTACTAACTCTATCTCCTCTTTTATCCGAAATAGATGAAGCCAAGACAGGTTTACAGTAAAGTAAAGTTTGCAATAGTAATATTGCAAACTTTACTTTACTGTAAACTTATTTCACTAAATGTATAACTAGTTTTATTTCTGTCTCATTACCGGCATATTCTATCAATAATTGATAGACAGCATCAATATATTTCATTTCTTTATTTGTATAAGTTTAAAAATAAAGCATTTTTGATATTCTTAATTTATCAAATTATCACATGTGTCAAGTTTTCTTAAATTGCTTTTTAATTCATTGAATATTATAATAATCATTCGATTAAATTGTTTTCTTAAAGAATAAAAATAAAGTAAAAAAATAGTAACTTATTGTTGTACTTAAAAAACATAAGATAAAAAAAGTCTTTCAGTTACAAATTTTATTGTGTAAAAATTATTTTACTTTTAATACTTATATATGCCCTTAGACTAATTTATTCATAATTTAATGATATTAGGAGCAAGGCGTTATTGCAGTAACTAGTACATGATTTCATCTCTAAATTATTGGGTTCACTCCAGCAACCATAGCAAGGAGTGCCATACGAACGTACATGCCATACTCTGCTTGCCTAAAGTAGGCAGCTCGTGGATCTGAATCAAACTCTGGTGAGATCTCGTCTACACGAGGGAGTGGATGCATTACAATCATACGACGACGTGCTCGTGTCATCAATTGTGGAGTAACAACTAACAAGCCACGCATCTGAAACGTACAATACATAAAAGTATTTGAGTAAAGATAACTATAAAATTACTATGATTTATATTTCACTTTTTAATAACTAATACTGATAAATTGAATAATTATAATATTTAACCGTTCAAATAACTTAAATATTTTTATATTATTATAACACGCAATCATAAGCAATCAGCTGCGAATAATAATAAATTTATGTTTATAGCTAAAAAAAATTACCTTTTCGTATTCTTCTTGACTTTTAAATCTTTCACGCTGTATACGAGTCATATATAAGACATGCGTGTCTCCCAAAACATCTTCTAACCGTTCATAAACTGTTTGACGTATTCCTTTGCGTGCTATGTACTCCGTGATATGCTTTGGCATTCCCAAGCCCGGTGGACTAACGTATTGTAATTGCACTTGATATAAAGTCAGTAAACGCGCTAAAGAATGTACAGTCCGTCCATTTTTCAGATCACCCACCATTGTAATAGTGAGACCGTTAACTGTACCAATCTCTTCTCGGATAGTAAAAATGTCTAATAATGCTTGTGTTGGATGCTCCCCAATTCCATCTCCTGCATTTATTATTGGTTTTCTTGAATGACGTGAGGCACGCTGAAAT
Organism: Dryadula phaetusa; assembly: GCA_032432895.1. Lineage (NCBI taxonomy): Eukaryota > Metazoa > Arthropoda > Insecta > Lepidoptera > Nymphalidae > Dryadula > Dryadula phaetusa. Next base: position 2,485,305 of record JAOYRS010000027.1, read on the forward strand.
GACATGAACAAATCGTGAAAAAAATATACTATTTGCTGCTTTATTACTTTCTTAAAAACTTTACATAAATTAGAATTTTATATTACTTACCGCTACTGCACCCGGCTCGGGGTGGCGTAACACAACAACGTCAGCGTAACTAGCCATTATAGTTACGCTATCTTCTAAAGTTTCACCTTTTTTAGCCGACGAGCTCGTTGCATCTGTATGAATTACGGATCCACCCAATCTCTGCATAGCAGCAGCAAAGCTACAACTTGTTCGTGTGCTTACTTCGTAAAATATAGATGCCATTACTTTACCGCGTAATATATCATCTAAAACGCGTCCTTTGCTAACACTTGTTTTCATAAACTGGGCTAAGTTAAATATGTCATTTAAGATGTCTTTTCCAATAGTATCTACCGTCAATATACTTTTTCCAAAAAGATCGCTCCGCTGTCGCTGTGAACCAGGTACTTGTGAAGGATACGAAGAGCTATCACATCTTTGTCTCGTGACAGGTGGATTGGAAGGTAGTGGTGAAGCGCTTCTTAAACCAGAAATATCATTAAAATGTACATTAAGTTTATTTTGATTTTCAGGTTTATCTATGTGCTCTAGTTCAATATCACTGTATCTACTTAATTCTAAAGAATTATGTAAATCAAGTGCTGAGCTTGGTCTACTCGTTTCTTTATCATTCTTTTCAATCGTGAAATTAGGGAATATTTGTTTTTTAGGTACAGGCCAATCACGTACATTTTGACCAAATCCAGGTGGTACAAGTATTTGACCCTCTACATAGGCTATCTCTCCTCGTAAAGTAACACGATGAATTGCTCCACATACTCGCATCCCGGCGAAAGGAGTCCATTTGGATTTTGAAAATTCTAAGGCTTCGGGTATGGTCCATTCATAATCCATGTCAACTTCTACATATGTGTTAACTTGCTCTGGCAAATTAAATATTTTGCGAGGATTTTTATGAAATTTGTTAATAATATCATCCATGGTCAAACGTCCTTCGTTAACCGCATTTAATAGTAGCGGTAAAACAGTTTCTAAGCCTGGGAACCCTGGTGGAGGTTTTTCAGAATTTTTTTCATCTACAGAGTGGGGTGCGTGATCTGTAGCAAAGACATCTATAATATCCATATTTTTCCATAGCTCTGCTTGATCTTCAGGACCACAAAGAACCGGACGAACCTCGGCTCTTCCTGTACCAATTCTATCGATATCATCAGTACTCAAAAATAAATGATGAGGACATACTTCACAGGTAACTTTTAGACCTCTATCTTTGGCCGCTTTTATAATAAGTATTTCTTCCTTTCTGGCAACATGACAAATGTGAATAGGTCTATCTAGCAATGATGCCATAAGAATAATAGCACCAGTTTTTTCACGTTCAGCATGAGCACATATTGGCATTTTTTTGGGCCAATTTTGAAGGTGTCTTTGCCAAACAGTCATATCATCAAGTTTTAAAGTAGTGAAAGTCTCATTTAAATACATTTTTAATGCTGCAGCTTGTGGAGCCAGTTCGGCCGCTGTATCGAAATTAGTTGTTGAAGCACCAACGAATAAAGCAAAATCACATCGGGCGCTTACGCGGGCTAAAGTTGAGACATAATCATATGAAGTACGGTCAATAACGGGGGGGTTAGTATTTGGCATTGCACATATCATCGTTATACCACCAGCTAGCGCAGCGGCAGTACATGAATCAAAATCTTCTTTATAAGTAGCTCCTGGTTCTCTGACATGAACGTGGACGTCTATAAAACCAGGTAATTTAATAATGTTACGAGAAGTCATACAATCTGTATGTGTCTTCATAGGTGGAGCACCACCACATTGTAACATTGCCTGTAACAAAATCAAGGTCTAACTATAATATAATATACAATTGAGATACAATATCGCCAAAGTAGGCAGGTTGAAATGTTTAACGATCATGCAGATATACTATAGAGACAGATAAATGTTTGTTGTGGGTTTGATTCCCATTTGAGGGAATTAATATATTAACAAAATATTTTCGTTAAATAAAATTCGGCGTTAAGCTCGCCATTCGTTTTGATTTCTGACGGAAAGTAGTCAATAGATGCTGTCTTTGACTACTTTGCTATGCGGAATAAAGCGTGAAGCTGTATAAGAAACAAACCTTAACAAGAAGCTTAGCACATTTCACATCGGTAACAAGTGGAACAGCGTAGTCAACAGCAAGACGGCGAGTACGGTAACCATGTGTACTAAATGAGGAAACTCGGCGGGCTCCACCTCGCATCGGTAAGTTAATGACAAGATCTAATTCCCTTCTCGCCATAAAGTCGGCTAAATGCATAAGCTCACCGTCGGATCTATCATCTTCAAGATCCCCAATATGGTCAAATGTCCATTGTACACTTTCAACCTAAAAATAGATTTCTATTTATATTTTAAAATTAATAACAAAAATAATGTCTCCATTACTAATTTTAAGGCCTATTGAAAATAAGTAGTTGTGTACCAACTGTATGTTATTTTAATAATTGTATAAGATGTAAAAAAAATACCTCGACTCCATGTTCAGTGTAAAAATCTCCTGTTCCCATACTAGCATACAATTTGTAACCCAGTTTCTGTAAAGTTCGAACACTGGGCAGAAGTTCCATCTTATGCTGAAAAAATGATACACATGTAATATTATATTTTTATAGTAAAACGATCAAATTAAAATTAAAGTAAACAAATATTTTTGTTTTTTTTGCATAACACATTTTGCAATAAGAGCACTACGGCCTCCACTTACTTAAAGATGAAATTTTATATGTATTTATAATTAAAAAGAAGTAAAATAGTAACCTTAAATAGAATTTAAATTTGATTTCTATATACTTTTCAAAATATTTTATTATACCTTAAAAGTTCCAATAGATAGTAATATCGCTTTTTTAGGTATTCGAAATCCGGTACTCATTAATGACTTTAAGTAAGCCTCATATCTATTCTCACCAAAACAGGCTACTTCCCCAGTCGATGCCATCTCTACGCCGAGTGTTACATCGGCACCAGATAATCTTGAAAAAGAGAACTGTGGTACTTTAACTCCAACTTTTCCACATCCTCCCATAACATTTACAGGTTCAACAGGTTTACCAAGTATCACTTTTGTTGCCATAGCGACGAAATCATGATCTAAAGTTTTAGATACGAATGGGAAGGACCTAGATACCCTAACGTTACATTCTATAACTTTAAGGTCATTATCTTTTGCAATCAATTGCATGTTGAAAGGTCCTGTAACATCAAGCGTTTCTGCAATAATTCTAGCTATTTCATGAATTTTATCTAAAGTCTCATTGTTGATATCTTGAGGTGGAGTAACCAATGTAGCATCTCCCGAGTGAACGCCAGCATTTTCGACATGTTCTGAAACTGCAATGCACAGAAGGACGCCATCAGCTGCTACTACATCAACATCTATTTCTTTTGCGTCCAATATGTATTTTGAAATTACTACAGGATGATCTTTATTAAGTTCACTAGCAGATTTTAAATAGGCTTCTAGATCCTGATTGGAATATGCTACGTTCATTGCTGCCCCACTTAAAACATAAGAAGGCCTTACTAAGCAGGGATAACCTACTTCTTCACAAAATTTAATAGCAGATTCAAGGTTAGTGAGCTCCTTCCATTTTGGTTGCAGAATACCCTTGCGATCCAGCATTCGAGAGAATTTAAATCTATTTTCTGCATTATCTATCATATCTGGAGATGTACCTAAAATTGTAGCTTGCTGTCGATGTAAGTCCATTGCAATATTATTAGGTAGTTGCCCACCCATACAAAGTATAACACCTGAAGGTTGTTCTATATTATAAATATCCATAACAACTTCAAATGAAATTTCTTCGAAATATAACCTATCACTCATATCATAGTCAGTGCTAACTGTTTCGGGATTATAGTTAACCATAATAGTTTTTTTATTTTGATTTTTTAATTCTCGTAAACATCCGACAGCACACCAATCAAATTCTACTGAACTTCCTATTCTATATACTCCTGAGCCAAGAACCATGACGAATTCCCCTGGAAATTCTAAGTCATGTGTACTACCATTATAAGTAAGATATAGGTAATTTGTTGATGCAGGCCATTCAGCGGCCACTGTGTCAATTTGTTTAACAAAAGGAGTTATTTTAAACTCTTCTCGTAATTTCCTTACAGCTAATTCTGTACTTTTTATTGCGACAGCTATTTGCTTATCTGAGAATCCCATTTGTTTTGCATTTTTTAAAATTTCATAAGTGATGGAACCCGAATTTATTGATTCTAATATCTTATAGTATTCTACTATATTTTTAAATTTTTCAAGGAACCATCGATCAATTTTAGTTAATTCGTACAGTTTTTCCACTGTATATTTATCTTTAAGGGCAGCTGCTAAAACAAACATCCTTTTGTCTGTAGGTTCTCTTAGTTCATTTTCGTTGACTGGTTTTATATATGGGTCGAAACCATTAACATTTTCATCAACCATTCTCAAAGCTTTTTGAAACGCTTCTTCAAAATTTCTTCCAATAGCCATAACTTCCCCAACGCTTTTCATAGAACTTCCAATTTTTGTACTCACCCTATTAAACTTAGCCAAATCCCATCTAGGTATTTTTACTACACAATAATCTAAACTGGGTTCAAAACATGCTGTTGTTACTCCAGTTACTGAGTTCTTTATTGTTGGCAAAGGAATACCAAGGGCTAATTTTGCCGCGACATATGCAAGCGGATACCCTGTTGCTTTACTGGCTAATGCAGAACTTCTAGACAATCTTGCATTTACTTCTATAATATAAAATTCTTCTGAATTGGGATTTAAAGCATATTGAATATTACATTCTCCAACAATCCCGAAATGTCTTATAACTTTAATGGCTGTATTACGGAGCATATAATATTCTCTGTTAGATAATGTTTGACTCGGTGCAACAACAATAGATTCACCAGTATGAATTCCTAAAGGATCTACATTTTCCATATTACACACTGTTATACAATTATCATAAGCATCTCTTACTACTTCATATTCTACTTCCTTCCATCCTTTCAAAGATTTGTCGATAATGAGTTGTTCAGAGTGTGACAAGGCTTGATGTGCTAACACTTTTAATTCATCTTCGTTATTAGCAAATCCTGAGCCAAGTCCTCCTAAGGAAAATGCAGATCGTGCCATCACTGGATATCCTATTTGTCGTGCTGCTTCAAGAGCTTCTTCTATTGAACATACAGCTGCACTTGGTGCAACTTTTTCGCCTATTGCATTAATTTTTTCAGCAAAAATTTTTCTATCTTCTGTATCCACTATAGACTGAACTGGAGTTCCTAGGACGTTCACGTTATACTTTTCGAACACTTTGGTTTTTTGTAATTCAACTCCACAATTTAAAGCTGTCTGGCCACCGAATGTTAATAAAATACCGGTCGGACGTTCAGCTTTGATAACTTGCTCAACATACTCTGGAGTAATAGGCAAAAAATAAACCTTGTCAGCTAAACCTTTCGATGTTTGTACAGTAGCTATGTTGGGATTAATTAAAACAGTTTGTATCTTTTCTTCTTGCATTGCTTTCACTCCTTGTGAACCTGAATAGTCGAATTCTCCTGCTTGCCCAATAGATAAACCACCTGAACCAAGAATTAATACTTTTTTTGGCCTCTCGTGCAGTGTCGGAATATATTTCAATTTTTCAGTTATCATATCATTAATTACGCATTTTTTATTATTTTTGTATAGTTTAACAGCGTCTAAAAATACATCAAAAAGGCATTCCAAGTCAGTTGGACCTGCTGTGTGTTCCGGATGAAACTGAACACTAAAATACGGATATGACTTGTGAATTATTCCTTCATTTGTTTTGTCATTTTCATTAGTAAACAAAATGCTCCAGTTACTTGGAAGTGAGTTTGCATCGACTGCAAATCCATGGTTTTGGGAAGTCATAAAACATCTCCCGGTGCCAGAATGTGTGCAAGGTAAATTATGACCCCGATTTCCATATCTGTAATATTATATAATTAAAATAAAATTATTTATAAAATTAAAAAATTATATTACTCATTTATAAAATTAAAATTCTTAGTTAATTATGATATTATATTAATATGTAAAGTGAATGCTAAATGTTTTTACTTTAATAAGTATTAATTTAATCACCGAGTTTTGTAAGTTTTACCGCCTGCTGCTGTTGCGAGAAGTTGATGGCCGAGACATATCCCAAAAATTGGCTTTACAACAGCATTTGTCATGACATCTCTTAAATTTTCGACCACTTGTTTGCAAACTTCAGGATCTCCTGGACCATTACTGATGAATAAGCCATCATAGTCTTTTGAATCAAATTTGTAATCCCAAGGCACTACTATTACTTTAGCATTTCGTTTGATAAGACATCTTATTTGGTTATATTTTAAGCCACAGTCAATTGCTAATATTGTTATATTCCCTTTAGTATTAAACGTTTGCGATTCCTGTAATAAAAAAAATAAAAGATTACGTTTATTTATAAATTAAATGGTTTATCCGGTCAATTAAAAAGAAGATTAACTGACGTCATTGCTTGACTAAAACATATATTATTATAGAGGTAATTTGGAAAACATACCTTTATAGATACTTCGGCTACTAAGTTACGCGTATTAGGATCATTAAGCGGTGGTAGTGGTCCAAAAGGAGCAACGCCTTGAACAATTCTACCTAATGTTACACCTTCTCGAAGTCTGTATGTAAGAGCTCTTGTATCAATATCACAGAGTCCAGGCACACCTTTAGACGCCAGCCAATTTCCTAACGATGTTCGTGCACGCCAGTGGCTAGCATGTGTACTAATTTGGCCAACAATAAGTCCAGCGGCCCATATACGTTTGGATTCAAGCCACCTGAAAATTTTTTTTAAAAATAAACAAATTTAAAATATAATACACACACCACAAAACATAATACGAGTTAATTTTAAAATATGTTATATTTTTAAGTTTATGTTAATAGCAAAAAAGTGAAATTTGTTAATAGCAAATTTCACTTTTTTTATATTTAAGTTTCTACATACACATCTATTATATGTTAATTTCCAAGAAAACCTATGAAAAATTATAATTTTCTAAAGCCGCGTAAATAGTTATTATTTTATAGGTAACGACTCTAACAATATATTTAAAAATTACGTTATTCTGGAAGCGTGAATCTACCTTTATTTAAAAAATAAAGGTAGATTCACGCGTCCAGAATAAGGTTGTAGGGAACTATTATTTATAATTATTTTGTATTTAATATATTACATTTATACGTATGTTAGTAACAACAAAAATATATATTATTTATTTACTCCTAATATTTTATAAGGGAAAGATATAACAAAGTGAATATTATTAAGACACTTCGTTCTCATTTGTCTAATTTAATTCAAAATATTACGTGCTGAGCGACGGATCCCAACCCCATGCTGTATCCTACTGAAGCGGGTAATATAACTGGGCTACAAAAGGCTCAATGTAAGGACTTTTTTTTCGCTTGACGCTTTTATTCCACACAGTAGGGTAGACAGAATACCTAGTGCCAAGACACTCACTCTGCATTTCGCTTTCCACCAAATTCGAGACATTGCGTGTTTAGTGGCGCAACTCAACGCCGTACTTTATTTTACCAAAGCAAGGAAGTGCCACAAGGAACAACTGCGCCTGCTCTTCTAGGAAATAGTTTTCCAAAGAAAGCGTAAAACAGATAATTTTATAATTTATAATTGTGTGTGTGTAACGACAATAATGAATACGAGACATCAATATTGTAATGTAAATAATCATAAATATTATTGATTAGTACCTAACAATAAATCATAGTACCTTGGCATGTTAAATTCATCGAAATCATTTTCATCGGGGACGCCGTAGTTACCAATTAGAGGATACGTCAACACCAATAATTGGGCGTGATATGAAGGATCTGTTAAAGATTCTGGATATCCAACCATGCCCGTTTGGAATACTGAAAAATCATAAAAATTATCAGTCGATGTGTAGTACCATAAACCTCAAGTTTCACCACATGTTGATATAAAATAAAATCAGCTATTGATATAAAATATTATTTGACATTTTAATTATTCTGTTGCCGTATATGTTTTCTGCATGTTGACTTTTCTGATTACAAATTCCGTAAATTAAGAAACAGCAATAGATATAAATAAATGAAAGTTAGCATTTTGAGACTTTTAAGATTGACATATCGAAAATAAATAAATAATAAAATTTCTTTAAAACGCCGTCTGATTGATATTATGCCAAATAGAGAATTTTTAGCATTTTGCGACTTTCAAAATATATGTAAGTTATTCATCTCTATTGAGTTTTTAATGATTCGTTTTATAAATTAAACTGCATGATAAAGGAGTCAAAAACTTGTTAATATTCTTATTTTATCTCCTGTTAAAAACGGTGGCTCAAAAAATCGGTGTGAGGTCAAATTGACTAAAATGAAGATATAGTGATACATTGTGTCACACGTACACATAATAACGTATCATAATAACGTTAATAAATACCTAAATATAGATTATATTTAGGTATTTATTAACGTTATTATGATACGTTTTTATGATTAAAATATAAATTTATGTATATTAACGTTATTATGATTAAAATATAAATTTATGTATATAAATTGTATATATATATACATAAATTTACTAGAAGTATATTGTAGAAAGCACATTATCAATAGCCTAAATTATATAAAAATAAAATAATTCAGTACTATTAAACAAAGTATATGATACAGAAACTATTTTTTTTTATATAATTTTTATAACGTCGAAAGTTAACATAACATAATACTCATGTTCAGTAGATTTAATTAATATGTGTATTAAATATTATAGAATATGTTTTTTAATAAAAATTATATTGTCCTCAGTAACGAGTAGTTTACCCACCCACTTCTCCCTCCATTGGTACCAGAGCACCAAAACTTTTTCCTTCGAAAATTGAACCATCAGCCAATATAAGGCTGCATGGCGGACCAATTTTGCAACTTAATTCTTCGTCTTCCATAATTACTGGACTGAAACCCTCTTGTGATATCCTATATATATATCTTGATATATCTTGATATCCTAACAAAAAATTAATTATAAATAAGCCTTAAATTAAAATACAAGTTTTAAATTATTTAAACGTAGATATATAACTATTTATAGATTTTCATATTTTTAAATAAACCTTGAAATATTTTAACCAAATTTGGAGCACACATAATACGTAACTAAGGTCATCCTGTCAAAGGTTAAGAATTATATTTTAATTCAGTGTTAAAGAGTCAGGTTAAATGTAGTTTTTCTAAAATATATAAATAAGTGTATAAATATCTCAACAATAAGGAATACTAAATTGTTTTTATCAACTTTTGGCAAGTTATAGAGCATAAAATTTGATATAAACTAAAACTTTTAATAATTTAATTGTAATTATAAAATCGTTATTTGTATAAATAATAATAGTTAAGATTCAACTACATAAATATATTGTTTGCTCATCGATCCTAAGCATTTTAAAACAACACTAGTTACAACGACATCGTGGTAATTTACATCGTAATACATACTGGTGTCAACTTTAATAAGTAAGCTAGCAGAATTAAATAACTAATAATGATATTACTGCAAGTATGTTTAAGTAAAAAAAAGTACAATATATACTTACAAAACTTCTTAGGGCTAACTTGCCGGCCACGTGGTTTGTCGCGAGAGCCGTGAACGGTCCGGCACTGTCGCGAGCCTCGCTACGACAGATCCACATCGTTTAACATAGCCTCTAACTCGAGCCATTGGCATCTTATCACCACTAACCAGTTTACTACCGTCTCTCTCATTCTCATGACGATAAATATATTGCCTTATCGTTCATATAGGAACCATTCATTCAAAAGTGGATCTTTTATGATTAATACAATGAAGTTAGAAACGTTTGTGTGACGTTTAGTGCGTTATTATTTTATATGTTGGTTTGTTGACAACAGAACAAAATTTAATGGTTTTAAATATTGTTAGTGTAGTCCATTCTTATGAATATATAAATAATTAAAGTGGGTTTGATTAACAAAAGCAGGTTAAATAAATAACAATTATAAATAAAATAATTTTATTATAATATTTTGCACTTATCTTAAATTAAAGTACATTTTTGGATAATTTATAAAATATAATTAGAAAAAAAAATAGAATATAACAATAGAATATATATTTTACTCTAAAGTATTTATAAAAAATATTTTATATAAATTGCTTATTCATCAATGTATTTGGCAAGTTGTTTTCTTTTTATATTTAATATCGCAAAACATATGAAATTAACAAAAAATCAACTATGACTCAAAATTTAAATAATTGATTAAGCTGCCAGTTCTATTCAATATTGGGTAGTCAATAAAATTCAGAGTAAGACTTTGACGTGCTTGTTCTAATTCGAGAATTTTTATAATATTTTGCGCGGGCGCTGCTTGAAGCCACACTCCCGGAAGATATAGAGTCACTTGAGGTCCAACTTTTGGCCAATATCTACCAAGGTTATGACCATTTACGAATATGTATCCCTAAAATAGAACAAAGTTTTAAATATAAACGTAAAATATATAAGAATACGAGATTATTTGTATTTAGATTTCCGTAAATAATATAATAATAATTAATTACTATTTTTGAAACTGAAATTATTACATTGTAGTTATATTTTTTAATTACTTTATAGATAAGAGAAAAGATTTAAAATGAATCAACAAAAGAACTAAATTAAACCATACGTAAAAAGATTCTTTTCCTACCTTTCCCCAACCCGTAGTGTCAATGAAAGTGTCAAGTGGCTGTTGTCCTTCCGGTAGCACCAATATTCCTTCAAACAATAGAGGACCTTCGCCACTTTTTGTATTGCTGAGACCAAGGCTTTGAACTTGTAAATCTAAATTTTTTTTAACTTCCAACGGATATCCAGTAATTGACCAAGGGCCCTCTAAATTTACCGAATTGTTCATATTTTTAAGGTTTATTGGACTTAAAATTCCCTGAAAAAATAATATAAGAAACTATTTTATCCCGTATTATTATATTTATCTTCACGTAAATCCTCTAATTAGCAAGGTAAGCACAGGGAATCTAACGTCAACACGTTCCATTCTTACCACTTTTTTCGTCATAGGGACAGAGAAATTGTATGTTGGGTTAAGGATAAACTAGAGGATTTTATAGATTAACATTTTTTCTAATGAATATTCCGCAGAAAACTGATTATTTCCATTATTATCATGTGTCTCAGGTATTTTTAATTATTTCCATATGACGGATTTACTAAATTTGTAAATGAAGTGAATTATTAGAAACTATACTTTTATATACCTTAAAATCATGAAGCCTGTCTCCATAATTTATACGTCCTTGATTCTCAACAAGTAGAGATAGTACAGAGTTCTGTTTTGCCTTTATTTTAAGTTCGTATTGTTTCAGCATTCTGCTAATAACTCCTTGTAGTTTCTATAAAAAAACACAAGAGCTTTATATAATAAAATTACAATTCCTATACTAAGTAATGTTTTTTATTTAATTTTCATATTCTTTTTAATTATGATACTAATATATTAAAATATATAGAAAATATTATTTGTAAATCACTTTTTTTTGATATATGATAAACTTTAGGTAATACATACATTTTCAACGTAAACTAGAATCCAATCACGAGGTTCAGTTATAGTCAGAACACCGTCAGTTTCGTTAAGCTTCATTTCATACAAAACTAGTCCACTACGTTGTCGTAACTGTTCAAAAGTTGGTAAAGTTATTCCTTGTACATCTCCATAGCTTACACCAAGTTTTGATCGACCTTCTGGACTAAAAAGATTTATTTTTGGAATAACATTAACTTCTCCATATGCTCCTTTTTTGGACGCCACAGGAGTAGATAGATTGTCTGGTACCAAATTATACTGTAAACGCAAAAACAAATACCTTTACACATACTAGGAGTAATATTAACATTTAAGTAAACCCACCTGTCATCCCATGTATAAAAAAGCAGGTTCACGCTTTGTTCTGCATAACAAGGTAGTTAGAGACTATCAAGTGTCGTTTAAAAAGAAGACATTGCCTGTCGACTAGTAAACTCTACGCTGTGCTTTGCCTTACGAGAGTGGATAAAAGGAAACAACGCGATTCGTTATGGGTTCAATTACTACTCAGGGTACAACCAATCGCTACACCAAATGTCTACTAAATATTAATAAGTTCCATAATAAATAAGCTACCAGATATAATTAGTATAATAAATTTAAACATTTAGCCCAATTAATAGAATTATTTTTAATTCAATTCTAATCAAGCACATGTTGCTTTGAGGGCAAATATGAATTATATATAGAACTATATAAAGAAAAAACTATCTTAAAGAAAGATATTTTAAATACAATACGACACAATTGTAAGCTTTTGATACAGATAACGTACTTGTGCTAAAGCATTGCGGATGGCATTATATTTTGGTGTTGGATCTCCGGCTTCCGTCAGAGGTGCATCATAATCGTAAGAGGTAATATCAGGTTGATAGCTGGAACCATAATTTGCACCTAAAATTGTATGTTAAGATATATTCTAACATATATGTAGGTGTTATTATAAATATTATACAAAATATTAGTGATAATTTAAGGAGTTACATAAATGGACAATATTACTATAGTACCTGTAAAGAAATAAATATACCCCAACAATTTAAGAACCAAATCCGGATTTTGATCGCCGAACAGATAGGACTTCTTGATGTCCAACCAGGAACGTATTAGAATTGCATATCAGATTAAAAATGGTGTGTATTGCACTGTGTGACGTGATACTCTTCAGTACTGGGGACCAAACAAAGAAGAAATTCGCAAGGACGAGGAAGCTGCTGTCGCTGCTGAAGCTGGAGAGCGGAATTTTTGTGGTAGTAAAAGGACTTTAGACTATTAGTATTGTGCAGTGTAGTGTCGTTTAGTGGGTTCGAGACACCGCCGCAATACTAGTACTAGTGAGTACGTAGGTACACACCCGTGTCGTTTCACGACGGAAAACATTAGGGCACAGTAGGCACACATCCCGAGCCATTAGGCGAGGGACTCACTGATCTTCCCACAAGCGTTTAACCAGTGCCGCAGTTATAACGAAGTTTGACGCGTTACTCGAGTTCGTCGTTCACCCATTCCCCGACGCGCTCGACACATTTAAAAATGCGAATAAGTATTCCGATGATGTAAAGTCGGCTCGATCCCGACCCGACATAAACCACGAACCACGCTCGACGAGACGGTCCTCAACAAATCGGCCAAGCGAAAGGCCAGAGCAAAAAAGGATTCGCTACCTACAAAAGGGCGGCCAATGGCGAACCTACAAGCCATAGGCAGGTAGATCCCCCCGGCTCACCCGATTAATCAAACCGGGCACCCGCACGTGCACAACATTACTCAGCGATCCAGTCGGCTGCTCGTCCGCACATTAATTTTTTACAAAAAATCATTGCACATATTAGCTATAGACCCGCCGCCAGTTCCCAAAAACATCGAAACGTCGATTTGTAAAGTGCAGTGCACATGACGGAACACGCACCGATAATTGCTTCAGTCTATATTTCCCCCAAAAACAGATAATAAAAAAAATTTAAAAGTTCTCTTAGAGTTAAACGACTCAGTCATACTCGCCGGTATCTTAAACAGTAAGCATACCAGGTGGAACTCAAACAAACAGTGCAGGGATCGCGCTTGAAGCGACGTCATGTCGTACTACCTCGCAATTCGAAATTGTCGCAATTATGTCCCACTAGATTTGGGCCTCGGGGCGTCCAGATATGTTAGACCTAGCCATTTTACAGGGCGTCTATCTCAGAATGTGCTCTATTGAGATTCTAGCCGAATTAGACTCGGATCACAGACCGGTACAACTAAAACTTGGGACCGATTGCCCACAGTCACTATCAAAAACTATTGTAACAGATTGGAAAAAGTCCGTCTTCGCGGATCCAATGCGGAAAATAAACCGATATCGGATAGCTTTGATTCATCGTTAACAGCCGAAACGGCCATTCTAAATCTTACCTCACGATTAGGCGAAATACTTGACGAATGCTCAAGGAATAACTAAGCGCGCTCCGACGGACCGCGCGATCTTAAAAACCTTATAACACAAAAAAACGCCGCAAATAAGACTCATGACTCGTATCCAACCTCAGAAAATCGTAAAAATCTCTGGAGACTCCAAAGACTGGTTCGAGCTCGGTTCGTGGAGCTCTGAGAGGAAAACTGGGATCACCGTTTAACAACAGTCTCGCCATCGCACCTAGCATTTTGGTCGTTGGATAAGATCTTTAAAAATAAGTCAAACGCGGATATGCCCGCCCCCTCCACTTATACATCCAGACGGAACGATAGCCTCCGATGACCTTGCAAGAGCTGAATGCTTAGCAAACAATATTGAATCGTAATGCTCCAACTGCGGCCATTATCGAGGCCAAAAATAACTGAACAGTTTGGCTTTCGAGTTCAGCACTCAAGCGGTCATCAAGTGCACCGCCTCACGGGGAACTTGTCATGAATCCAAATGTATGTCATCAGCGGCAATATTCTTAGATATCTCCAAGGCCTTCGACAAGGTCTCCCACAATGGCTTAATCGATAAACTTTTTCAAGCGTAGCTTCCGGACAGGCTAGTGCACATCCTGCAAGATTATCTCACAAGCCGCTCATTTCATTACTGTGTCGAAGGCCTTTCCACTAAGCGCCCTTTAAGAGCGGAAATCCCTCAAGGCTCCGTTCTATCCCCGCTTCTGTATACATTGTACACTTACGATATACCCAAAACCCCAAGTACCCATCCAGCCCTATTCGTGGACGATACCGCAACCTCCGCCAGTGGCCACGATATGGTCAATATAGCAAAACTTCTCCTAACTGCGACAAACCGTCTGGGCCAATGGCTCAAATGGCGCGTAGAGGTCAACTCCGAGAAAAGCGTCTCAGTTCTCTTCGCTCCTCGTAGATACGAGGTCATACCGACAGTCAAACTGCAAGGCACATCAATTCCAACGGCAAAATCCGCCAAATACCTACGAGAAATTTTAGACAGTAAACTGCTCTTTAAGCCCCCCATAGATTATGTCTACCACAAAGTGGCTTTCATCCTCAGTAGACTCTACCCGTTGATCTGCGCCAAAAGTAAAATGATTCTTAAAAACAAGATCCGCCTGTATACGACGTGTATCAGATGTGTATCACTTATGCCAGTGTTGTGTTCACACACACGGATCTCAGACGTTTTCAAGTCCTTCAGAATAAATTCTTACGCATGGCCACGGGCGCGCCGTTGTATATGCGGAATATAGATCTAAACAGAGATTCCGACACGGCTTGACAATAATGGGGACCCCGCGGGCCCCGATACCTTCTATCAGAAAAAGCTGACGCCATTATGCTGGCTAACGACCCTAAGCACATAGGTAAATTCACACACACACGTGAGCGCACACGCCACTCACACTGTCCCCATCGGTGGAGACGAAGTCCTAGTTTCGCAGCCGCCCGATGTCAACAGGCCTATTTCGGACAAGCGAGTACCCCACTACAAACGTTGTACACAAGCCGAGGCTCGCCTCACAGGAGGCGCCCGTGTGATACTGTGTTCTAAGTTGATGGTTTTCTTTCGAGACCTCCACGTCAAGGTCAGAGTTCTTCTAGCTCGGCCTCCCCCAAAACCCGACAACTCTGTCAAGGCTGGCAGGGCCAACAGCACACTACACATTCGAAAAAAAAGAACCAAATCCACAAATGAAATTATTAAATACCTGCACTAAATTCAAAGTTGGTTCCCCCAAAGAACATGTAGAAATTAAAATGAATATTGTTCTTAAGCATATCTTGGAGTGTAAACACAACACGTTCTGTGGATACCTGCTGAATTTCTTCGCTCCAATGCGTGAGCCATCCTGGATAGTACTCCGAATTCATAAGAGGACCGACTGGCATGAACGCACGAAGTTGTTTAAATGAATCTATAACGCGACCACCTGCAAATCACGTACCAAATTGTTTATAAGTAGTACAATTATTAAAATTTAAGATAAAACTGTTACTTATTACGACAATTGTTGAAACTTCAGAAAAATAATTAAACAGATACGCTACTATTTAATTTTACCTGTCGGTCCAAAATCGATGGTAGTGAGTGCACCTGGGACAGATCCATCATAAAAGTAAGAACGATATTGTCCATCTGTTGTGTACAGCAAGGCATTATCACCAACTTGTTCTTTTATTATATCGCGAATTGCTGTCATATATAGTTTTGAAGTACTATAGCTACCATATTCATTTTCCACCTGGGAAATACACGGTATTTCTTTTCACATACCTACTTTAGTAATTACTATAAAAATACTGTAAAACAAAATGTTATGCTACGTACCTGCACCATAATTATGGGGCCACCCTTTCCGTACAATAAAGATCCTAATTGCAAAAAGAGCTTTGCCATCCATTTCCTAGTTTCCTCAATAAAATCTGTAAATAAACATTTTAATTAAAAGAAATATTCGGAAAAGAAATATTCGGCATTAATGTAGATTATTCAACGTTTCGTAATGAAAGTGAGCAGAATATGCATTTAATTACAAAGTGAATAAGATGTCTTTAATTTCATAGATACCTCCTACGATACCAGCTGGATAAATGGAGTTTTAATTGCAACTTGCAACATTGCAGAAAATTCTATCATTACTTTCCATTTAGGATGAAATGCAGTCGTTTTCGAACGTCGCTTCTTAATATGCATATAAATTTTAAATTTAAAATATATATTCTTTTACTAAATAAAGTCATGTAATAATTTTTAAATTTTATTTTTTTTTAAATTTTAGTTTCATACACATTAATTACATCTGATTGAGTTTTAATTTAACCTTATGGGATTAAAGGATGTATTTCAAGCTTAATTACATAATATTTTTTTAGCTTCACACTTTTTATCCCTCATAGCAGGGTAGACAGAAAGTACCTAGTGTCATGATACTCCGTACTTCGCTTTCCACCGAATTCGTGACATTGCGTGTTGAGTGGTGGAACTCAACGCCGCACCTTGTCTTTAACCAGAGCGAGGACGTGAAAATAATCTAAACATAATCACTCCCCCGAGTGGGGATCGAACCCATAAGTGGTCGCGTTTACAGTCAGACGCTGTCCCATTGCACCACGACCGGCCTCTTGTCTCTAGATAAAAATTTATGTAAAGAACAAACATTTATTATTCATTTTTTAATGCTACATGTAAAAGCCTATTATACAATATAATACCGGTTTATAAATAGTTAGTCAACTATAAACTTTTATTAATAATTTAATTTTAATACCTTTGTCACTAGACCGCAATCTTATTTTAGGATATTTGCTGAGTAACCAGTACGGCAAACCTCCCTGAAAATTATTCATTCAAGTATCGATTTAGTTTATTCAATAAACTATTGAAGTTAATCAAAGTAGGTATAAGTTAATTTAGTTACCAGGTCTCTTTCAGCACATATATATGGGCCAGGTCTTAGCAGCACATAGAGATTTTCTTCTGCAGCTATCTGAATGAAGCGTTTAATGTCAGAATCTAGCTCAAAAGAGTACAACCCTTCTTCTGGTTCATGACTGCTCCATTCTACATATCTAAATAATAATATTTATACATTAATATAGACTTATATAATTATAATTAGAAGCAAATGCTATTGTTTTGTATAATTCTGATAAAATAAGCTACTTAAAGGCACTACTGATACTTACGTAGATACTGTATTGAGACCAGCTGCTCTTAGCTTTCTCAATCTGTCCCGCCAATATTCTGAAGGTAAGCGGAAGTAATGTAGGGATCCCGACATTATCTTAATACTATTTCCATCCAAAACGAAATCATTTCCTATTATACTAATATTACGATAGTTCTGAAAAATAAATAAGTAGGTATCAAAATAGCATAGCACCAAATAACATGTGCGGTCAATTAATAGCAGTATATTTTTTTAATTCTTTATGTTTAATATATTTTTTATAATATTTTTACACAGTGTATTATAAGTAAGCACTTTATTATATTTTTATTTAAAAGTATTTGCTATAGAATTGCAAAATTCTATGTCAAGAAACGTATTTTTTGTATGAATAACTCTGCTCTTAGAAAATAACTGGTTATATTCAATAGGAGCTATAATTGTAATGCTGTCTGGGGTTTTAAAGATAGAATATTCTAAACAAGTTTTTAAAGTCTTCTTTTTACAGTGGAAATATAACAAAACAGTTGAGCAAACATTCATTACATGTATGAATATATATAAAAAAGTATGCATAAAAATGCATATATAAAAAGATGTGTTTAACGTGAATTGAGCTTATTTCAATTAAGAAGAAATAAAACTAATCAAATATTTCCAAAAGAATATATAAAGTATGAGAAAAATAATGTTCAAAAATAATCTTTTTAAAGAAGAGACAAAGAGAACAATTTATATTTTTTTCCACTACTACTTAAAAGGTATAGGATAGAAAATAATTTCTATAATGACAACAAAAATAAACTAATTTTAATGGAAATTTGATAATCGATATTTACTTGGGGCTCTCTTTCTGATAGTTGAAATCTATGGCTTACACTTTCTTTCAATTGAATTACTTCTGGCGATAAATCGGGGCTGTTCACGGCTTGGCTTCCGCATTGAGACATGAAGCAAAGGTATATTATTGACCAGATGAAATTCCTCCATGGCGTTTGCTTCATATTGAGCACCTATACAAAAGATTTTTTCATATAGATTGAATACAATATCGTAGCACAATTAGATAATTTGAATATCCCATATAATTAAAAAGATTTTACAATATGCGATAGTTAGCTTTACATGCCATAACGGATTCTAAATAGTATTTGTATAGTAAAGAGTGCGTTCCGCTATTAGCATGCATCTTAGCTTAGACTAGTAGGTAGTGTTTAAAAATATTTAAGGATTTGACTTTCGAATTTTGTGAGGTTTTCATTATTGGTATAAGTATACTACAAATGTTTTAAACTATATTGAAATAATAATTAGGGCTTAATTATTGATACTAGAGGACGCTGAATCATTGAAATCCGCAGTCCAGTTGTAATTACACGTCGATTACTAGAAAGTTGATGATAATTTTGCAATCACAAATCATTTGCGATTTTTATTCGAATCATCCTACAGTATAATACTATAGGATGAGTCGAAATAGGATGAGTCAAATGCTAAACTCTGTCTTTCATTACTTTATCTTACATAGATTTTTTGTTGAAAGCTATAAGAGAACGTCGTACATCAACATTTAATTAATTTATAATATTTTGTGGCTTAATAACATCAAACATA
This sequence comes from Dryadula phaetusa, assembly GCA_032432895.1. Classification (NCBI taxonomy): domain Eukaryota; kingdom Metazoa; phylum Arthropoda; class Insecta; order Lepidoptera; family Nymphalidae; genus Dryadula; species Dryadula phaetusa. The sequence continues at coordinate 2,504,748 of JAOYRS010000027.1, forward strand.
TAATTAAAGCTAGATACTAGGTAATAAAAAATATAACTCTAAGTATTAATGAGTATTTAATTTGAATAGGCTTAAGTTTAGATTAAGGTTAGGTACCTTGCTATGGTAGACCAATAGAATAAAATTTTCCAACTACCAAACCGTTATATTGCGATCTTATCATAGTTCAACTCATTAACATAACTAAACAAAATACCAACGATGAATTGGTTTTTAAATATGTCAATGGTCCATCACTACTGCTTTTAAAATAAATAATCATTTAATTATAAAAATAAATGAAAGAGTTAGAAAGCGCTATGAATTCTTGTCAGTAATGAATCATTGCCCAAATAAAATCTAAATAGAATTGTACAAAATTGAAATTACATTTTATTTAAATATTTTTATTTATTTAAATTAAATTTTATTGTGTTGAAATATATTTGCCTTTGCGTTTATTTTATTCTAGTAAGGTAAATATATGTGTCTTATCTTCGAGGTTGCAATATTTCTAAACTCTTTATAATATTATTGGTAAAATATTATATAATTGGAAATGGCGTCAGTTTTATAAACCACATTGTAAATATAAAAAAGTAAATATGTAAGAGTTATCTCTTAAAATGACAATATTATGTTTACTGGAGTAAATTATTAACTCAATAAAATTAATCTAACTTACTTGACTTTTTATTATGATAAATATATCAATAAGTAATTGATCAAAGCGTAAATAATAAGCGTTTGAGTAATTACCTAGCTAGGAAGGAAGTATTTTAAATTCTCAAAATACGAAAAAATACATTTAATATTTAAAATAAATCAGTCAGTCGTTAATTACTCATAATGTTATTTCTAACCGTTACCGTAACCGTATTTTTTAATTTAGTTATATTCTTCGTGTAGAATAATAGTCTTTATAAACATGAAGCCATAGTTGCGCAGTGGGCAGATTGTAAACATAATGGCTAGATATTCGATCTCTGCTTGGGGGCATGACAATATTTAAATATTTTCATTTCATTGCTCTGGCTTGGTAATACATGTTTCAGAACCAAAGCACTCAACACGCGTTGCATGATGTCTGCAATTTTCTATTCTTTTCGTATTAATCTTATTGCTTGTTTATTAAAGACATGTTTACTTTGTGATATAGAAATATTCTTGCTTCCCATAGCTAAAAAGTTATTCGAAAAGTTAAAGGGTACTCCTTTAATATAATAAAATTACATTCATATGTAAATATTATAAGCTTTAATATGAGAGTGTGATTATTGTGAGCTTATGAACAGGTGTTGAATTTCTAAATAGCAATGTATAATAAATTAAAATTTAACAATGGAAATTAAAATGGTAAATACTTTATATTTATTAGTTTTTTATGTAACATTACTATATCCAGAAGTAGTGGTAAGACAGTATTTAGTTGGCATGTGATTGTTAACTATATTTTAAACTAATGACGAATTATATATATATATATTATTTTATTTATGCAAAGAGTTGAATTTAATTACTGAGGAAACATTTATTTATTTTACTTATTTGCTAAATTAGATGTTTAAATAAGATAAGCTTAACATGTTATTATTCTGCTTCTAAAATGATTATAAATATAATGAAATACTAAAATATTTTTTAGTTTATAATTATTAATATTTATTTTATATCTAGGCTATACACTTATACATTTTAAACAAGCAGAGGCGAATCAGACAATAAATCTACAAGTAAAGGTCACAAAAATGTACTGTGCAAGTGTGTAATCTGTCTTTATCTTTGTTTCTTTTTATCATGTTTAAGAAGCCATAAAATAATAATGTGTGTACAATAGATGAAAAAAGACTTATATATTTATTTATTTTGAAAAAAGAATAAAATTTATTATTGCTTATTACAGCAAAGTTGTCTATGGACAACCTAATAATGGGAACGGCAACTGTCTTCCCCTTCTTCATTCCTAGAGGATAAATTGTCGTTGACGGGAATAGTGTGTTAGAATCGACTCATATTCACTGATATATAGATTGTCATATTTCGAATAGAACTGATTGTACCTTACCAGTCGTGCGGCAATGACCCCGTCGGTTGACTAGAGACTTCGAGTGCCAGTGAACTCTATGCCCCGACTTGTCAGACGCAGATGAGTGCTAAGTAGCTAGGTTATTAGAGCGGACGAGTCAATACGTAGGCAAGTTACACGACCGCTCGCTATGCGATTCCCTCGGAAACTCGATGACTTTGGCCCTGTGGCAAAACAGACGTGCGGCTATGCCGAATCACATTAGCTATTTATTATGCTATGCTTAACATTTTTCCTGCAAAATGTACCTATTATGTGTTATATATACAATCTTTTTACTAAACACTTATAATGTGCTATTGTGTAAAAATATAAGCTACGTGAAATAAACTTGGAAAGGTAATAAAACCTTCATTAGTTGGTGCCACGATCTCAACTAAGAAAACTTAATAACAACGCTTAATAAAATTTATGAAAATCTAACGGTACTTTGTTCTTCATAATGTGTACTTGTGATCATAAAATAAGTACTTACACCTTACACAGACATTAGGCATAGTAAAAATTTATGATATATTTAATAGTAAAAAACAATAATTCATACTTATTTAATAATTGGTTATTAAAAGTCAATAACTAGTTAATATAATAAAGTTACAAATGATCATATTAAGATCCGCAAACAGTTATTTGTTTACCTGGTAACCTCAATTTTTATTTCTACGGCATAATGTCATTATTTAGACGGGTTAAATAAGTTTCAGAGAAAATTACTGTTAGTCATGTTCTTTTATACTTGGTTTTCTCCTTAACTAAGGAAGTTTTAACCAAGTATTTTTTTATAAGACGTAAATAACAATGTAAAGTAGATCTGTTGATTAATAAAAGCAATGTAAGCTTAACGTTTAAATTCATATTAAAAATAATTGCTATATTTTTAATATAATATTATTTTGATTATATTTATGGATTAACATCGTCAATCAAAGTATTTATTCTTACCAGAAATTTTTTTTTGTTCATTGTTGTATAAATAAGAAGTTTGTATACAAATATGATAATAAATACCAACATGGAAATAAATTAGCCATGTAGTATCATGATCGTTGAAGCAAGAACAAGCTATTAAATGCAACTTTATTGTTTTATAGGTATCTATTTTATAAGCCATATTGAACAGAAACATCATTCATATAAATGGTGATTCTGTTCAATACTCTAATAAAATAATAAAGCTGTACTTTGTTGTTTGTTATTAAATTAAAAGAAATGGCGATTAGTATAATGTAGTACAATTTATGTGAATGGTACACTATAAGTACATTAATAATCTAATTTAGTAAAATGAAAAAGGTACTATTTTTTCTATGCAATCATGTTTGCATAAATATATTTCTAGAACCTTTGATTCTGAAGAAATAGTAAATAATAATTTAGAAAGTTTACATTCCGGCTATATTCAAAAGTTTCATTTACTAATAACAAAATTTCTATAATGTTAATACATTATTCACGTGCTTAAGGTACGGTAAAGTAATTATTGCAAGTGACCATATTAGACTGCTATATTATTAAAAATGATGGGCGATTTGAATTGTACCTTACTTTTCATAAGAAAGATTTTTCAGAAGTATAATAAATTATACATACTAATAACGTGATTTACATTTTAAAGTTCCTTAGGATGTTTTTATTAGATCTTGTAAAAAAAGTTACTTATAAATTTAAAAGATACTAAGTTGACCTTAGTATTTAGTCGCTTATTAAGGCACGAGTTTTTAAAGTTTCTTATATAATTATTGTTGGATTGTGTGTTATTTTGTAAGCCACCGTGATAAAATGAACAGTTTAAGTTTGAAGAAAATATGTTGAACAAAGACAGGACGCTAATATCAAGGTACTTAAAAAGGTTTTTTAAAGCCCTGTCTGTAGACATTATTGGAAAATTCGGAGCCTTATTGACCACCCCGGTCAATAAGGCTCCGAATTGAACTACGAGGTTTAGGTGTTGTAGACTCAAGAAATCGTATCTTTACAGTTCCATGATGTATCCTATATTACAAAGTAGGTTAGTCAGAGGCAACTTACCGCTTTGTTGTAAGTGGAGAAACGAAAATATTCCTACGAGTGGAAATCGATCCCAAAAACAGTTGTGTCCAGACGCGGTCCCACTGTGTCACGATGGGCTCTATATTTAGAAAGCAATGGTTTTAAACTACTATTAAGTTCGTAACTTTCGAATAACATATCTTCATATGAAAAAAAAACAGCTGTGGACCTTATTAGGTCTTAGAAAATGAATATAAGTTGTAATCTATTTTTTTTTCTGGTTATAAATCTGGGCCTTAATTGGTTTACTTACCCTAGTAGTGGTAGGCCTGTGTTTAAAGTACTTGATGAGTTAACAACTTTTTTTCGAATATGAGTTAAATGCCTTGCTGGTTTTTTCAATAACACATAGGATGACCGAATAGAAAGTGGTCTGTACCTGCGAAGTGTCCTTTTGCAAACACAACGTAGCTGCTTAAGGGGTCTCGACGGTACAAGGGCTTGTCGGACTTGAAACTAGGTTTGCGACCGACGACCGGGCTAATAAGTTAACTACGTGTATGTAATTTTATATAAAAGTGTATTGCAAACACACTACAGTTTATAAAATATTAATTTATTAGGTATAATATATTTCAAATACTTTAATTAAGCTTAATATCGTACACTAAATACTTTATGTAAAAATCATCAGGCAGTTACTACAAAACGTTAAGTTAACGCAGTCTTCTGAATAAAAAGGAGTGGTCTTAAATTTAAAACTAGGCTCTCCCTGCGCTCTCATTGATCGATGACTAAATTAAATGGTCATTCATAACAATAATTCTTCTTAAATTGAAATATTCAGTACTAATATAAAATAAAGCTTTAAAATATAGTGTTTTGAATTTTATAAACACATGTTGGTTAATTAATCTAAAGCTGATAATAACGGAGCCATCTGTTTTAATGACTAATATTTTTTGTATATAAATAGTACTAATATTATTTTGATGAAAAAAAATGAATTTATTTACTTAGTAACCAAAGCTAATGGCTGCATAACATGCTGGCATCACTTTCTAAATAATAACTAACTGTTTATTTTTTATTTATAACCTTTTTTACTTTTATGACAAAAGTTGTTTCTGTACTTATTAATCCTAAACGAACATATACGAAAATATTAATTGTTATATTAAGTTTTAGTGTGATTTTAGGTTAAATTAAGTTTTTAAGGTTAACTAGGTCTGTTTTTAGAATCTTAATAGATCTCACTTTAATGTAGGTTATGCTTGAAATTAATATTATACGTTAAATGGAAAGAAATTAGCAAAATTTAGATAAAATAAATATTATTTAAAATTTAGAAAAAATAAAATTAAGAAACGAAGAACCGTAATTAAGAATTAATGTAACATAACTAACTCTTATTGCTTTATGATAAGGTACAAATATTTTTTCATATTATTAGGAATCTTGTTGTTCCTGGTTCGATTTTATAAAAAAAGGTATTTTATCTTACTTAAAATTGTATATTGGGGACATTTTATGAAAATATTAGAAAGCTCTATGAATTTTGGTTCATTAGTCAATATGGAGACTATGCTATTGAATTTATAAGCAAATTATTCCATAGTGACATTAATAAGCTTATACTGGCTAGGATAACAAAATGGCCGAGTTATAATTTGGGATGTAAGGAAGGTATAATATAGTTAGAATTTGTAAACAAAATTCGTAACTTCGTAACTTTTTATAAAGTATTAATAATGATAGCGTAACATTACGAATTCCGATAACCTATTTTACTTGTAGAGCAGTGCCGTATCTTTATAGGCACTACCTAATATTTATCCAGAATAAATGAGTTGGTTTATACTACAGGTTGCTTTAATTTTATAATCGCGGAATATATTTACAACATTAAATAATTTACAAAATCTTAAATGTTACCTACCTAACAATTAGACCAAAACAAGAAAGCGTTTAAACAATTATATTCTTACGTACAAGCTTTTTATTGATAAATTTAATAGAAAGTGATTAAATAACTAACCATGTACGCATTTATTCTTTATAGACAGCTATTAATTGTCGAAAGTTTTAAATTATCACCATTCTTGTCATAATTATATTTTAGAAAAGAAATGTTTATAGTCATTTTTGTTCTTAGGTATTTCAGTTTATTGCATGGTAGGTAGTAAAAATCTAAGCAATGAAAATAATTGATTCTCTTAGTTTTCAAATATGTGTTTTTTTCTTGTGAAAATTCGTAATTTCATAAATATAGTAATAGATACCGTAATTTTTTAAAATATTATATTATAAATAAAACCTATTATATCTTTTACGAATGAAAGAGCTATGAAAAAGTATTAAATAAAACTATAACAAGATATGAAGTATACTAGAAGATATTTTAAAGATTGTTAAATATATTATTTAGAAATAGTAAAGGTAATACAAACTATTCACTCAAGTTTTTCTATTCGGCAAAAGTCTTTGCGATCTCATTAATTCCGTATTTAACACGCAATATTGTCATTATAAGTACGAAAATGTATATTTAAACGTAAATTATTTTAAGATTTTCTTTAAACATGAATGAAAGGAAATTTATGATACTATAAAATAAAAATTTAACTAAAATTTATAAAGTCATTGGATGTTTCAAAAATTTTGTTTACAAAATACTAAGAGTTTTCAAAAACAAAAGTTGTAAAATAAAAATTTATTAATGGTAACAGTATTTAATCGTCACTTCAATAACGTTTGTTTTGAATTACACGTGAATTTCTGGATTGTTTTTTTAGTAAAATATTTGTATAATATTTTACTATTTTAAAGTGTTTTTCCACATTTAAGATAAGAAAATATTTTTTTTTTAAAAATGGATAAAAATTTGAACGCAGCGGGATTCGAACCCGCGCACTTAGGAAATAGTTCAAGTTGGACGGTTTCCAGGAGAGACAAAAGATTCCGATTTCGATCGCCGAATCGATAGGATGTTTATATGTCCAACCGGGAACACATTAAAATTGAAAGTCAGATATTAAATAGTGTGTGTTGTGGCATTGTGTGACGAAATATTGTTCAATACTAGAGCAAGTTAAGGAATAATACGCAAGGACGCGGCAAGTTGCTGTCGCTCTGGAGAGCGGCATCTTTGTGGACTTTGGACTGTTAGTGTTGTGCAGTGTAGTGTCGTGTAGTGCGTACGAGACGCCGCCGCCATACATCCGTGAGTACGTAAGTACGCCCCTGCCGCTTCATGGCGGAAACTTTAGGCCACTATAGGCACACATCCCGAGCCATTAGGATTCACTGATCTTCCCCGAAGCGGTTAACCAACCGATCAAATGACATCAACATGAACGTCGAACCCCGCTCACTCCAACGATCAAGAAAAAGCTCATTCCACTCTATCCTCGACGCGAATCTTAGCGACAACGACAGCCAAGAAGACGTTTTTGAGGCCGTCCTCAACATATCAGCCAAGCGGAAGAGAAAAAAGCCTGGGATGACGTTTCAAAATGAATGCTGAAATCCCAGGTCTAATTCTCGTCGGCTCGATCAACCTCTCATGGTATTTGCGTACATGTCTGCACCGTACGCGACCACCGACAACTGATCTCCCCTCTTCGAGCCTACGAAATAGGCTACCACTCTTATGCCCTTGAGGACGAGCGCCAATTGCGCGTAGTGATAAAAGGCGTCCCCAAGGAAATGGAATCCGAAACCATAGAACGGGTCTTCGTCTGCCAACTCACCGGCATTAGAGTAGAGAAGCCATGGTCACGTGGCATTCCCAACCAGTGCCATAGGTGTCAATTATACAGACCCTTCCAACTGGCTCCACCGACGAGATCAAATCCCAGGCCGAAAGTTAGGTAGAAAGTTAAGCGTACGCCAAAGTAACTGGAGCCCGAAGCGCCACGTAATTCCGCGGACAACCTCGAACAAACCTCCCTCGCAGGAGAGCTTAGAGCATGAGACGAAGTTCCCTAGAGGAGACCCCAAACCAAACGTTCTTGGGAAATTGTAACAGAGATCCCAACATTGCGACTACCGCACGATTAGACACTACAGAATTGGCCCAAAAGAAGGAACAATAACTTTTTCACAAAAAATCGTTGCACATAGTAGCTATACATCCACCGCCGGCACTCAAAACATCGAAACATCGATTTGTAAAGTGCACATGACGGGACACGCACCGATAATAACACATGAATCTGCAATCAAACAAACGGTGCAGAGATCGCGCTAGAAGCGATCTTGAGTCTCGCAATTCGAAATTGACGCGCCATTGTCTTCCACTAGATTTGGGCGCCAGGGCCATCTATATATTATTCTATATATTAAATATAGCCATTCCATAGGGTCTATCTCAGAATGCGCTCTATCAAATTCCTAGCCAAATTAGACTCGGATCACAAACCGGTATAATTATAACTTGGGCCCGATTGCCCACAGTCATTACCAAAAACTATTGTAACAGATTGGAAAACGTTCGTGTCACGTCTTAGCGTCTCCAACGTGGGAAAAAAGCAGATACCGGATAGTTTTGATTCATTGCCTACAGCCGAAAAGGGCCGTTTCTCACGATTAGGCAAAACGCTCGATGAATGCTCAAAGGAAATCAAAACGCGCACTGACGGACGCTTCGCGATCCCTCACGATGTTAAAAACCTCATAACGCAAAAAAACGCCGAAAATAGGACGGATGACGCGTATCCAACCCCAGATAACCGTAGAAAACTCTGGAAACTCCAAAGACTGGTTCGGGCCCGGTTTGCGGAACTCTGATGGGAATACTGGGATCACTGATTCCGAGTAACGGTCTCGCCATCACACCTAGCGTTTTGGTCGCTAGCCAAGACCTTTAAAAATAAGTCAAACCTGGTCTGTGGTCCCCCGTCCGGACGGAAAGATAGCCTCAGACGACATAGCAAAAGCCGATCAACCGTGTGATCCAGACCATGTCGCGGCGGTGGACACACGGGTTGAAACGTGGTCACGGCGCCCACTAGTAGGAGAACTCGTCACACCAACCTCATTCGAAGAGGACAAATCGATAAATAAAGGCCATAAGCCTAGAAAAGCTCCAGTATCTGATCACGTTACAAACAAGATCCTTAAAATTCTGCCCGTTAAGATTATTTCTCTACTCGTAGCAATCTTCAACAGTCTTCTAAAAGAATGTTCGTTTCCTCAATCCAGCCCCACTAGTCATCGTCCGATCAGCCTTTTAAGCACCATAGGCAAAATCTATGACCATATCATACGCGTCTTCAGGCCATCGTCGAGGCCAAAAACATCATTCCCCCCAAATTCGATAGCTTTCGAGCCGAGATTAAGTTAGACTACCAAAGAGCACTGTCATAAACTTTCTAGTAGCTACTTCGAAAGAGCTCCTGCCCGCTCATCCGTACCGGCTGGTGGTAAGCACCTGCGATTACGATACGGCCCGACAATTCCGGGGACCTGAAAACCTGACGCCATTACGCTCGCTAACGACCCAATACACGTAGGTAGAGTTATGTACACTCGCAAACGCATATGTTACTTACACTGTCCCCGCCAGTGGAGACGAGGTTCGAAGAGGACCAGTTTCGTAACCGCCCGATTACAATAGTTCTGTCCCGGACAGGCAAGTCCCTCACTACAAGCGGTGTACACAAGCCGAGGTTCGTACCTTACAGGAGGTGCCCTTCTGACACTGTGTTATAAGTTCTGTTGTACTCTTCTAGCTCGGCTTCCCCCAAAACTCGGTAACGTTGACAAGACTAGTAGGGCCAACAGCATACTACACCTTTAAAAAAAAATCAGAATCAACACATCTCTCTTCAAATAAAACTGCTTTGTGGTTATGGTTTATCAGTGTGAAAATCTTTTACTAATTTTCATCATCATTTCATTATTCAGGATCAGATTATTTCAAGTTTTATTGAAAATAAAGCATTAATATTCTAGAAACATTAATATTCTATGCGAAAATGCATCAATACTTCTAGAACAATGTATATGATGTGATTGATATTCTTAAATTAGAAGCCTTAATGCCTTAACATATTGATTTGGCCTTTTTTGTTTCGTTTTAAATCAGCCTCAGAAAAATTAAACAAAAATTTCTTTTTCAAATTTTTGCAGTTCTCTTTCTATTCTCTAATAGGGTTACCTTTGATAATTATCACACTCATTATCTACTAGATAGCTTCCTAAAATTTTCTTGACGGGGCGTCGATTTTATATTTTACTTTGCCTCAAATCCTCTCTATTCTAAATCTCTTCCTAGTTTATTTCTCTTCCGTAATGAAAAAATTGATATTGTTAAAGGCACTCTGCATACTATGATAGAATTCAATTTTATATTGTGAATTGTCGTTTAGACTTACATAATTGCAAATCTTAAATTTTCAAAAGGTAAATTTGTAGCATCATTGAAACCTATATTCCAAGGCTACATTTTTTTAAACTAAAAGTTACTAAACATAGAATAAATGTCACAACCTGTCGTTATGTTCGGGCATACGATATACCTGTAGATCTGGCTAAGATCAGAATCGGGAGCTACTGGCTTTTTAAATCTCACTCAGACGAAGGTTTTTCTGTACCTATATACTCTTTTCTTGTCCTAATTTAACTGGTCCCATTTATAACGTAAAGTTCCCTGTCCCCTTCATGTTCAACGTTTTATTCATGTTTGTGTTGAGTTCCCTATGCACATTCTTTAAAAAAATATTAAATATAATTAAGTTATAAACTTAGAAGATATAAATAGCATTTAGCGTATCAAATCTATAGTTTTAAAGTCTTATCATCAGTCTGATTTTAGTGATAGTTTTGAAGGAAATTGTGCTATACTAGCACGCCTTTAAGCCTTAAACTAAGAAATAACAACATAAAACGTCATGTATATATAACATTATTTAAAAAAATGAGATCTACAGACAATTTGTAAAACATTCTAGAAAGCTCCGCATTAATTTATCTCTGCTAATCAGATTTATTGCTAATTAATATATACAGAGATCAATCAGACTAATCTATTGGGCTAATAAAGCAAAAAATTTACATGTAGTTATCCTGGGGAATTGCAGGAGTGCAGGACGACAGTTAGATGATTTTCCGAAATTTCTATTAGAACAATAAAACCTACGTTTGACAATTACAATAATATTTGTTATGACTATAACTATCATAAAGTCTACACAAACGAACTTGCCTAATGACCATATAAAACGTTAATAAAACTGGTCAGTATACAACTTTAAAATAAACAACTTTAAAATAGCTAAGTCTTAACTCTCAGTCTTTACATTTACAATAATATCTATTTAATACATTAGCCTTATTTCAATAAACAATATACGAATTTCTATAGAAATTTTGGAAAGCGAAAATAATATATAGGTTCATGTATTATTGTACTTATCGTCAGGTAATAACTATTATAAAGGCAGTCAGTTGTGACGCTTCTTTATAATACAGTATCAATATCTAGCTGTCAAACGAACCATTTAATGTAAACTACATGTCACGCATCATGGTATTCCATTATTAAAACATTTCTTTAAAGTCTAATAACACTTATTATTAAAGCCTAATAACACTTATTATTAAATCACCTTAATGTAGTGGACTTTTTGTCGCATTCGTAAAATTACCACGTCCAAAACGAAGATAAACAAACTGTCTAGGCTCATCATACTGTCATCAATAGGTATGCGAAATCCACCTTATTGATTAATCTCTTATTGAAAAATATATAATTTTAATTTATTATCTCATAACAAATTAGCGAGTTTTTATGTATAGTATAAATATGAAGAAGAAAACACAAATTGTCATTTATTGTACTATATTTTTAATAATTTTATAGATAGTTCTATATAAAATAATAGTAACTCATTTACACAATGGAAAGCGGTTTTAGAAATAAGCGGTTTTAGTAAAAGTAGGTAGGCCTTAAGGGCGAAAGGAATTACTAACGAGATGGATTAAGCGTAACCTATGATTTGAGCGTAATGTGCAAGTTAAACAGTGGAGTCAACTTGCGGAGCCGGAGCAAAGTGGCGGGAGTGTTGAAAGCGATATCGTCGCACAATGGCAGGGAAGGCGGTTGCTCTGGCGCAAGTAAGTCGCCTCAGAGAGTACAGTGCGCGCGCACCTCGCCATGCGAACACGCTCACCACATGGCGCGTCGCCTGGCGCTGCTTGCGCTGCTGGCGTGCGCGGTGCTCGCAAATCCGACCCGCCCGCCTTTAAGCCTTCCAGATACATCCGATTCTTTCGATCTCGTTTTGTGGGACGATTACGAGGAGTCCTTTGAAAAGTCATTTCCCTCGCGACACGCTACCGTTAAACCTAATCAATTTAAAATGACTTTTAAAGTTCCCAAGTTAAATGTGACAAAGAATAATACAAAAAAAGGTGAAAAAAATAACATTATTAAAACTACTATTAATATTTCGAGTTACACGAACATTATTGTGACGAAACGTCCTGCAACAGTATCGCCTGGCACACGAGCACCTCAAGAGATATACGTCGATGTCAACAATAATCATAGTGGTGAGATTTTGTTAGAAGAAGTGGGTCAGGTGTTCAATTCTACAAAAAGAACTATAAAACCACGAGTAACTACCACTCGACGACCACCGAAGACTTCACGTCCTCGGATAACAGCGTCCACTCGGCGGACACGTACAACTCCGCGTACTACTACTAAAACCATCCGAACTACACATACGACGCCTAAAACAACGAAAGTTCCCAAAACGAAAGTGCCTTGTTATCAAAAAAATACAGGATGGATATCAAATTACTTCGAGGAGAATAAAATAAAGAAATCACCTAAAAAGGAAGAAAAATCAGGTTGGTTCGTAGGTAGGTTAATTGATACATAATTGTTAGTCTTCTTTAAATATTGTATATAACAATAATTTTAAGAAAAATCTTGTGCGAATGTGCGTGCAATACTTCATTTTCAAAATTATACCGAAAATCTCAACATACTATGTGGCTGCGCTCAATGCCACAGCCGAAAATTTAAAAGATAATACAAAAGACCAAATAATACAAAAGACAAAACACGACGTTAGTCATTTATATTATTTTCGTCCTCAAAATTATGAATAATTTTACAATATTATGATGTCACAAGGCTTAGGCCTCGGCAAAGTTTTCAAAATATAAATATGGTTCAACACTTTATAAGCACACAAGAAGTAGGTAATTAAAAAGTTACAGAATGATACTTATTGGACATCAAAGAAATCGTAATGCGCACCATATACATGTTTTATATCTACGCACTATCTTTGTTATTATAAAAGTAAAATTATATTGTACTGTTATTATGCATAATAAGACACAGTGAATAGTTTTCTTTCCGTGTCGTATGATAATTTTGTGAGAATTAGATACGATCAAGTTTTATCTTGACCACTGATTTATTAATTAAATAATTATTTTAATGATGCACTAGATAATCATAGAACTAATGAGTGTAATCGAAATTTTCATTTTATTACCATTTACAACTTTTTTTGCTTCACGCGTCTCTGTATGAATGCAATGTATGCGTCATAGTGAGACAGCTCTATGACTGTACACTATGGTTGCCGGTACGATCCATACTTGGTAGATAATTATTTTTAAACTATTTTAAAAGTTGAGACAAAGAGCGACATTGAGTTCAAAAACACAGTAATGCCTCGTCGTGCGTGGTGTAAATATATATGAAGCTTATAGTAAGTAAACTGTTAACAGTAACTTACAGATGAATACTTTGAGCTTTATATATTTTTTATAAGAAAGTATTAAAATACAAGTAGCAGTAAACTTTATTTTTAAATATCATTAAGCACCTTGAAGATCTACAAGAGAAATAAAAAGTACTAATCAAAATGAATAACTATGTTTTACTAATAAAAGCTAGCTGAACTTATAGTTTTTTAAATAGAAATACAAATTCATTGGCAATCAGTTGTCGTTCATTAACAATATCGTCTATAAAAAAAGTCTCAGAGTTTGGATATGTACTTACAGGATAAATGTTATTTTCCATTATGTAATAAGTTATTAAATTCATGATTATGAGAGTAGTATTCACTTTTTTGGCTTGCATGCATAATACTCACATTTTACGTATCTTTATTCAACAGGAAAAATTATAAAATAAACAGGCTGCAGAAAATCTAGTCGGCCCTCGTTCTACTTCGTGTCCTACTGACATATAAAGTTTCACCTTTTTATAGATCTGCGTAATTTTATAGAGAACCGTTGCGTATGTTATTAAATAGATATTAATAAAATGATTAAAACTAAATAAAATAAGTTATTTAGTACTTGAAAAGTTATTTTTTCTTAAAATATACGTGAAGCGTAAAATATAACTACACACAAATATCTATTTAACGTATACTTTGATAGTTGATCGAAGCGCGTATGGTAAAATTTCATTTATGATAAATAGCTACACTCACAAAAAAATAAGAAGTCGTATTAAATAATAGTATTAGGAATAAATTAGGATTGATGATGAATTTTGAGTATTAAATATTTAAATTGTCTTTTATTATTATTTTTATACGGATTACTACGAATTACGGACTATAATGTTATATTCTGGTAAGGTCTTATATGGTTTGGTATTGAACAATGCATGTAACATAATTAAAATTCGCGGTGTTATTTTGTCTTATAGTTGTACAATTGTAGTTTGTTACTGTGCGGTGCAGGAAACAGTAACTAACTATAGAAGATAAGCATGTTAACTTGATAATGACATAATCCATATTTGCAGGTTTATTTTCCAGAATATACAGCTGGTTTGTAGAATCCGAATCATCTTGGTTTGGTAATGGATGGTTTGAAAAGAAGTCAAGTGCAGTAACTACGACTACGACACCTATACCTCCTTCAACGTCTACTGGTAATTGGTTTCAAGTGTTTCTTGATTCGGAAGATACTTACAACACAAACACGGAAAGCGAAACCAGTTAGTAAAAGTTAAAATAAATATAATTACTTTATAAATATATTAAAATAAATATAATTAATTGCTTAAATACATAACTGTGTCATTTCAGTAAAAAAAACAGCAAAAAAGTCGTTAAAAAAATCATATACAGGGTATCAATTACTTAGAGTATATCCAGATGTGCAATGGAAAGTGCATTCTTTATTAGATCTTCAAGAAGAGGCTGAGGGATCCGGGCTAATGTGGTGGACCTCACCATCCTTAAATGGAACAACCGACATTTTAGTCCCTCCAGATTTACTTGTCGATGTGAAGGACCACTTAAAGTCTTCCAAACTTGACTTTGAAGTAGTTATTTGGGATTTACAGGTTAAATTCTTTTATTTTTATATTATACGTCATTTATTATAAATGACAATAGAGTACAATTGCTCGAAACACCCTAATGAAAGTACACTAAACTCAAAAGGTATTATTATTTTTTCAGAAAGCTATTGCGTATGAAAATCCAAAAATGTCTAAGAAACAACGTCTTGAGCTGGAGCAAATTCGGGGTCATCCAATGACTTGGCGACGCTATCATCGTTATGCAGACATATTGAGATATTTAGAATACCTACAACATTCCTACTCTGATATTATAGAGCTAGTGCCACTGGGTCTTTCCTCTGAAGGACTCCCTTTAGTAGCTGTTAAGGTATGATATTCGTACCTTTGTTTTAAAAAAAAAATGTTTTTTTTAATTTTTATTAATGTTCTACGTTATACAAAGGTTTCCATTCCTACAAATGAAACTCAAACAAGATACACTAACAATAAGACTCAAAAGAAGAAATGGAAATTGCGGACACATCTAAAACCTGCAGTTTGGTTAGACGGTGGAGCTCATGCACGTGAATGGATTGCTCCTGCTGTAGCAACTTGGATCATTCATAACTTAGTTGAAGGAGATAAAGGATCGGGTATATTAAATTTATAGAACTCATAGTATTTTATAAAGACATTAAAATGTTTAATTTATATATCGAGAATGTATCTTTTCAGGTGCTGATCGGGAATCGCTTAATATGGCTGACTTTTATATTATGCCAGTGATGAATCCCGACGGATACGAACATTCGCATACTCATGATCGACTTTGGAGAAAAACTCGGTCACGCAGCCCCGATCACTCCGAAGATTATTACGTTGGCTGGTTAGTAATCATTGAGACTGATCCTATTGATAGTATGAGGTTTCCCAATAAGAACGATATGTTTTAAAATTTAAATAAGACATGTAATATATGTTTGAATTTCGTTTTTCTAATTTTATGCTATTTATGATTTAAACAAAATATCGTTCAAATGACCGCCACAACTTTTTTTGTACTGGAGAATACGATCGGTCCAATTATCGGTGACTCGGTGCAGCAGTTCGTCTGGTACGGCCGCTATAGTCGCTCGAATGTTGCGTTCAAGGTCTTGAATCGTAGCTGGTTTATTGGCATACATTTGAGATAACATACCCCCACAAAAAATAGTCCAAGGTTGTTAAATCGCATGATCTTGGTGACCAATTGTGAGGACCGTTGCGAGAAATAACCGACTCATCAAACTTATCACGCAATAAATCCATTGTGACGGTCGCAGTGTGGCATATTGCACCCTCTTGTTGAAAATAAATGTCGTTCGCATCGATTTCATACACTTCAGGAAAAAAAATCGTTCAACATGTCACGGTAACGGTCGCCATTGTACAATTAGCACTGATCTAAAGAGACTTGTCTATATATGAAAATAAAAACGTGACGAACGATGGATGTGTTGAATAATATTTAAGGTCGTGGAAACAAAATCTTCTTTGAAATTATCTTTTAAAGTTTCTTATTCAGTATATCAAAATACTTAATTCTTTATTTCAGAGGGTCTGTTTAGCACGCGCCGGGCTATTTAATATTGTTATTTTACAGATTTCAAAAATATTATAATATATATATAAAAAAAATACAAAGCTTATTTATATTAAGACAATATTTATACATTGTGTTACTGTGACAAGTTCTAGCAAAAGTATTCTAAAGCAAGTTTCTTTTAAAAACCGGATGAAGTTTTAAGCTTATCACTATATTTAAGTAAGACACTCCAACTACACTTGTTTCCTGTGAAAGCGTTGATTATTTACTTCGGCATTTAAAACAAGTTAGAGATCTAGTATTTTAAATATGTAATATTTTTAATTTATCAAAAATGATACATATGTACCTAATACCTAGTTCATTTTAGCCGGAAGCTTCATGAAGGAGGTTTAATTAAAGGTATTATTAAACTACAGTTGTGTTTCCGCTGTATTTGATTTTTTTTACTTAATAAAGCTGGTAGTGATATTATAAGATTATTTATTTTTGAAAAAACGTATAAAAATTCGAACGCAGCGGGATTCGAACGCGCGTCTATTGCATACTGTCAAAAATGTTTTCTAATCCTAATTGTGGAATATCACTTTAAAAATAGTAAAGATTATTTATTTATTTATTTCCTTAACATACCAGGAATTTAGCCCATAGCTATTGTATACGTACGTTGATATGGATATTAAAGAAATTGTTTTATATCAATAATTACAATAAAAAGAATGAAGACTTTTCGACCAGTATTTTATATTCCTCCCAGGTTTCCCTGGAACTGGGGCCGCACAGAATGTGTCGGCGTTGACGCAGATCGCAATTGGGACTATCATTGGGGTGAAAAAGACTCGTCGCAAGATCCCTGTGCTGACAATTATGCTGGTCCACATCCATTTAGCGAACCAGAAACACGTGCTATCTCTCAATTTTTAGCACAACATAAAGGACAAGTACAGGTAAATTTTAACTTTATTCTATTAACTACCAATAGGTTTAATTGTTGTTGATTATTTAAAAAGAAACATCTGATGTAAAACCATTAAAGTCTCTTGGGATTGTATAAACTTGCTGTGTATAGTTTCTTCTGAACGGGTTGCTCAATTTAGACCAGCCTGGCAACTGGCTTCCCCCAAAGCAAAGCAAAGCTAGGGGGAGGGGGGGTGTTTCAACTATAAAAGTCAAGGTAAACTATTTTATAAAAGGAAATACCTTAAGAAAATTTATTTGCTTAATCGTAATTCTCTATATATTAGATACATCTCCTAAAACAAGAAAAAGCATTTTTTTTGGGAACAGGTCTATAAAAAATATTACATGTTGGGTAGTCCAAAATTACAATTTGTAACTATATAATAATACTTAAAACTGCAATCATGAACACTATACTATCATTTTGCATGTAATAACATTTTAATTTGATAACTAATGAACGCGTTACTTTTGTGTATAATAACTGTAGGTATGTTGATTATTTAAATGTAAGCACGTGGATAAATGTAACGACTAACGAGGAACTAAAGAAGTTCAAAATTCCGTTTTAAAATAATTTTGTAGTTTTAGATTCCATTCACGGGTCTTTGCGCAGCAGCGTTTTAAATGTCTGTGTCGTGCCCCCGATTTACTTTAACGATTACTTGATGAAGCTGTAATTGACCATTTAATGTGTGCAGTGTATGGTGCATATTCTTTATATGAACTCCTATGATTTGTTTACAATAGAATATCAAACAAATATTAATATTCATACGATATAAACATTGTACTTCGTATAATATGTGACGTAGTAAGTTCAAGTTGTAAAGAGTCTAGTACGACAATTTATCACTCGCTTAAAACTGAGGTAGACCGCACATTGCTCGAGGAATTGTGACGGAATACGGTATTTGCCCACATCGTTACTTTCAAACATTTTCTACTACACTTTCGACAATTTCCTTGAATAGAATCATAATTGAGCAAATTATTAATGTTATTTTATAATGTTTATATAAATTAAACTTATCAAAATTGAAAATCATATTTGATATTATTCGAAGTGAGATTGATTTAAAATGGGTGCATTTCAGGTCACAATAGTGTTTTAATATTAATTTAAGATAAACTAGGTACATCAAGTCTAATATTATTTTGCCGTAATGGTTTAAATTTCCTGTAAAAACAGTTATATGGTTACGTACCTATTTTTATTCTTCTAATAATTATAATATACCTGTATCAATAACAAAGCAAAAGTCATCGTAGCGCAATGGGACAACATCTGACTATAAATGCGATAGGTTGTGGGTTCGGTGCTTGCAAATGGAAATTAATTTATTTTACATTATTTTTATTTCCCTGCTCAGGTGATACGACACGGGGCGTTGAGTTCAACAACACAAAATGGAATGTCTCTATTTTACTCAAACATCAGTGAACGAATATCTACTTTGAGTTATTTTAACCTAGTGTTTAAGCACTCCGTTCTTTACTTTACGTTAATAAGCGGAAGTTATTTTATAATTGTGTGTGTTTTTAAGTAATTATTTAAATTTTTTTTGTTACATAAGTATCAAAAAAATTAAACTAATATAATAGTCGCAAATAGTGTTTAATGTATCTTCATTTGGTCGATGTATCAAGTCAGTAATTGCTTTATAAGATTGATCTACTTACTTTAGATATACGTAGATCGACTTTAAAAAGGCACAGAATTTTAGATCCTATCTTTATACATAATAATATAAATGCGAAAGTTGTATGCGGATGTATGTATGTTTGTTACTCTTTCACAAAAAAAGTACTGAACGTATTTTGATGAAACTATACAGTATTTTGGCGTGCGTTGACTTTTGAAGTTAGACAAAGATGAGTAAGGTACGATTGTTTGTCTTAAACACTTCTGAATAAAAGTCCTCGACAACATATATTTTATCTGAAAGTCATTATAGACATAATAATGATCCATAAATATAATTAATTTGTATACTATTTTATAATGTACATTGTAGAATGTTTATCAAACACTTATTGATATAAATAAATTTATCCAATTATATTAATTAATTATATTAATAATTTTTTATGATATAAATAATTTACACGAAGTTATTTCGCCAAATAGTTTTAAAATTATAATGATATAATTATAACAGACGGGGCATCGCCGAGTGCGCGACCTGAACGCTGGCACACGCTAAACCCCACTTATATCGCTTATTTATTTATTATTATGCAACAACTACATGAAAATATGCAGTTGTATAGATCATCAGAATAACATAAATAATAAAATAACACAAATTTATAATCATTTAAATTTCTTCATAATATAAAGATAAATATCAAGTACTTTTTATTAAGGCACCACGCGGGCGAAGCCGCGAGCGGAATCTAGTTTTAAAATAATTATAAGATAGTTAAATCAAACTACTGTTATCATAATCAGCTTACATTTTGCGGTAGTGAGTTCTTAATCATCTTCACGCATGTTCCACAAACATCGAGAAATCTTATACGTAAAATATATTTATCAAATTAATTAATATTTTTCAATTTTCAACTACTTTTGACCTATAAAATAATATTGATAAGACATTTTTAAACTGCTATATCTTTAAACAAAGCGAGCCTAATTTTAACAATGCTAAGAGAAAAGAGATAAATAATAAAAAAGGTTTTATTTAAAACTTTGAAGTAGTTTTGATACACACGACAGATGTTCGCCGTTGTGTCACTTGCTATTCCATTTTTATCTTTTGTAATTACAATTGTAGAACATAAAGATCTATATTTCTTTCCGGTAACAACAAGTCACGCGAACAAGTTGACTTCCTCTTAAAAGACACTAATATATTGTCAAAGGACACACTCTTAGAATAAGTTTCGTTAAAAGTTTAGGTTAACATACTTATGAAGACTATTCATTAGATTAACTAAAATAGACTCGATTACAATTTTCTAAAATTCATTCACAGGACCCATTATTTTTGGCCACGTTTGTCTATCGAGGAGTAAAGACAATGTTTTGGTTTACATATATTATATATGAACGAGTTTTTAGAAAAAACGTATAAAAATTTGAACGCAGCAGGATTCGAACCCGCGCCTCTTGGATACCGTCCAAGCGCTCTGACCGCTAAGCCATGCGTTCTACTACCGGCTGCGTCGAAATTCTTATACGTTTTGTTATAACTTATTTATGTTGTAAGCATCTCTGTAGAGAGATTTTTACAAATTTCTACTACTTAAAGATTATTAAGAAATAATCGTTTAACAAGAGAGATTGCTATTTTATTTCAATATTTACTATTTTTAAAGTGTTATTCCACACTTAGGATTAGAAAACATTTTAGAAAAAACGTATAAAAATTTGAACGCAGCGGGATTCGAACCCGCGCCTCTTGGATACCGTCCAAGCGCTCTGACCGCTAAGCCATGCGTTCTACTACCAGCTGCGTCGAATCGTCAATTGTTTCAGGTATATATATCATTGCATGCATATTCGCAAGCGTGGTTGCTGCCCAGTACACATACGCAAGCAACGTTCGCTGACGACGGAATGTTAGCGGACATGGGTAAACTAGCTACAGCTGCTCTCGCAGATATATATGGAACGAAATACCAGGTAATGTTTTACATTATGTAATTAAATACATTATTTAATTCCTTCAGGTACTAATTTTTAATGAACAGTATGTTAAAATTTTGTATACTTTGCATATTAAATTGATAGACAGACAGCTTTACACATTTATAGCATATAATTATACTCCCAATTTTTTATAGTAAGAAAATAAAATTTAACACATTTTGTAGGTTGGTACAGCTGCAGAGATTCGGCAGCCAGCTTCTGGGATGTCTCACGACTGGGCAAAAGCTCGTGCCGGTATAAAATTCTCTTACCATGTTGATTTACGTGGTTCTTTAGGCCCTTATGGTTTTCTACTACCAGGATCACAGATCGTGCCCACTGCTCGAGAAACTTGGCAAGCCGTTAAAGCAATTATAGACAATATATCACCTTAATTGAATTTAATTTAAAAAATATTGTATTAGGATAGATTTCTTTAATAGTTATTTAGTTACTTCCAAAAAATGTGCACGGATAATATAGTTTATAGAATGTTCCTATGAAATAAAATTCCATTCTATTTATTATGAAATGTTTGGGGCTAATTCTTCATAATATAACGCGATATTTAAGTTTTAAATATTATGTGACGTTTTAAATTACTTATTAAGAGATTAATAAATTATTTTAATACTATTGATTTTTAAGTACCTAAAATTGTTTTATACTTAACTTCTACCTTATTACTTGTCCTCATGTCCTGTGTATAACTACTAATTTATTATAAATACTTAAAAAAATCTTTTAACGCTATAAAAAAAGTGACACACTCCTTAATCAACATTGGGCTTTTGACCCAACAATTAAGCATTATTCTTCAGTTGTTGGTCTAGCATTAAACCGTTAACTACCAACCGTTAATCAGTACAAAGGTGTAATGAGTTATAAATATTCCTCTTGACATTCTCTACTTAGAATTTCATTTATTTTTATTTTACCTCTATATAACATTATAAGTAATATATGTTAAGACACATATAGAATAAATATACACGTCTGCCAAGGTTAGTTGTGTGTGAGGTAATGTAACATAGTTTTTTATTTTTATTAATAATAATAACTAAGCTCCTTATAATTAAGAGGTGTTTATTGTCGTCAAGAACATGCTTAGTTTTACAAATAGCAGAATAAGACATAAATCCCGTACGAAATTATAACAAATATTTTATATATTTAATACGTTTCTGGTGTCTGTTTGGTAGGCCAATAACCATAACTACTCTTGCAAATATTGATAGAGATAAAGAAGCAATTTAGTTTATTATTTTTGAAAAAATATAAAACTAACATATATTTTAAAGTTAATGAGTAGATGGTATACTACGCCGACCCCATATAGGTGAAGGATGTGAGCGCGCTGCCTGAATTCATGCGTGCCTCCAGGGAGTAAGTTGTTTCTTTGCTCAATTTGCAATTCGCGCCAGTGTAGTTCGACGAAACAGTCGTGTTATAACAATGCGTCGTATCAACTTATTTGTTAAAGATATTTTTGTGAAATCTAAATATTTTGTTATTTGGGAATACTTCAGACTCAGTGATGATTTTCGAGTTTTGGTTTTTGACTTGTAAAAAATTAAATATTTATGTCAAACTTTTATTTTCTTATTTATTTCATAAATAGAAAAAAAATATTTTATATTATATACTATATTAAAATGATACCTATGATAATTTCCTTAAAATATGAAGTTGCGTTAATAACTATAATTAGTTATTAGTATTTTATATTTATCAATAAAGTTTTAATGGATTTTATAGGGAAAATAATTTATGATAGTAAGATACTGAATGTCGGCCGCAGAAAGATGCACAAAAACAGCTTTTCACTTTATTACCGTGACTCTAAATTGAATGGTTGATTCGAAGTTATAAAACAACTTTAGTGCTAAATACTTTGTTCGTGTAACCGCTATTAATGAATTAAGAAAGGTAAACAAATACACAATATTACATTTTCATTCCCTGCGTACCGCTAACCAAAGATTTAAAAATATTTCTTTAAAACCTATTACGCATCTGTGGTATCTAACTTATTACATCTTGATATAGTAAATTCTTATATAAAATCTTAATATTATGATATGTATGTGTAAAAATAATGACATACGATAAGTAATACAAAAATCAAGTATTTTGACGTAATTGAATTTGATTTAAACATTATAGAAAAAAATAAAAATAACATACCAGTAATTTATTTCAGAAAGATATTAGGTTATTCCTGTGTGACAGGAAAGTCGTACTCTGCTGAGTTTTGTTTTAATAATGCACAATATTGTTGAGCTCCTTCCACTCCCGCTCTCTCAACAAAAGTTAGACCGGTGCTTCGAAACAATGGAGCTACATGTCCACCATGTTGCAAATGGCATTACTACCGCAAGACTAAATAAACTGTCCCTAGAATACGTTAGCTAGTATTTGAGTTACTCCAGCAGCTACCTATTCCTCCTCTAATCAAAGTGCATACGCCACGTCTAGATTTCGACGATGCCATCGTCGTTAAATCCTTTGCGTGTTCCAGCCACGGCCGCACGGCCACCTTGGACAGACCCTCTTATTGGATTCAAGGCATCTGCGCCTATTGCAGCAGAATAATATTGTACGGTTTCAGGATGTCAGTTAATGAAGTAAAAATTGAGAACAATTCACATATATCTTTAAGTTGGGACTAAAGTGACAGAACCCCCCTAAAAGTTTCATAGACTGTCGATAATAAGCCCGGTTTTATTAGTAATTACAATGATATAGCAATATTCATATGGCGATGTTCGCTTATTTTGGTGTGGAGCCTTTATTTTCTTATGCCAACAGAAAGTGTTCATCATGTCAAGTACATGCTGTACTAAGTTATTTATTTAATATCTCTTAAAGATTAGACAGGCTATTAAAAATTTACTTAGATTTTTAAAATAAATTCTTCGAAAATTCATTAGATAGTATTATATTATCTAATATTCTATTAATAAGATCTTTGATTTTTACAATTTTTACAAATTTTAAATGAAAGTATTTTAAACGGATTAGTGGCGTATATTTTGGAAACATGACATTTCGAACACTTTATAGTAGTCCGTGGTTAGAAGTAGACTCAGAGTCTACCTATGACCACCAAGCTCCTAGCCAGAATCCATTAATCTCCCTATCTAATCGTTAATTTTATATTTAAGTGTAGCGGAGGTAGAGATAGAAGGTTTGGGCAGTCGGGAGACATGGTCACTCTTAGAATATATTATTTGTTATTTTCATATTTGGTTAGGTTAGGTTATCCATATCTTACCCAATAATGACACTTGTTTATCAAGAAACAATTTATTATTTTGTTCAGTTGTAAAATAGTGACGCATTTCAAGTTACTCGCCAATCAATGTAAATATATTATTATATTTTTAAATAAAATATAAAAAACAACAAAAGTATATGATATTTCAATTTTTAAACATTGTTATATTTACTAAGGTATAAATGGAACTAAAACGTTTTAAAGAAATATTTATTTAAATTCATATGTAGTGGGAGAAACGTCTAACGTCCACATATATGTAATATGTATTTACTTTATTTTCTTTCTTATTCTTTAATTACAAAATATAAAATTTATGTTCAAAATGGCTTGCAACGCGAAGTTTGAAATCAGATTATAAGGGTATATAGATTAATTTGTTGAAGAAAAGTTTGTTGAATATTGCATGATTGTTATAGATTTATATTTTAAGGTCCAAGTTTAAGATAAAAGCTCTATTAAAATAACTTCTGAAATTTGAACAAAAAAAATAGTGTGCTGCATGTTGGACATATCGCAAAATTAGGTACACCATAAGAGGTTAAGTTTATAAGAATGAACAAGATAAGAAATATTTTTTATCTTGTATTACATGTACATAGTCCCTAGTCATAAACGATATCAAAACAAAGCTACCAATAACCAATCGAGCTAACTCGAAAATGATTAAAATATATGTGATATTTTTTTATGCATACAAACATATCTTATAAGCAATAAAAGTTATTTACTTTAAGTGGATTATTTTCGTAATTAAGATTGATAATTTAGACTGTATCATGAATATTAAGTACTATATTTGTGATAGTCACGGCTCAGAAGTGCTCGAACTTCTGAGCATTGAGCGCAATCGACAAATATGATAAATTTTGGTATTACTTAGAATAATTTCGTAACTTTTAATTACTCATTATATGAAAAAGTGCCCAAACCTCCCGTATCTTCCCTATATTTTTTAACCGTTGAAAAGCCCTTTTGAATCTGTCAAAAAATAAATGTCACTGGGATAATTAATTATTTTTTAGTTTGTTGACAAACAAATCGAACTCTCTACTGAAGAAAAAGTAGAAATATTGCAAAATGGATAACACATCTAATCAAGTTTGTATGCTACCTACTAAAAATCTAATTGATCCAACAGGTTTTGATGTTACAATGAGCGCTTTATTGATCGGTTTAGGCGCCGAAAAATACATTGAAATTTTTAGGTTGGTTAGAGTTTAGAAAAAAATCTAATTCCAATGCATTTAAAAAAAAATTATTGCAACACAAATTTTGTTTGTTCTAGAAAACATAACATTGGGCAACTTACTTTGATGGAATTATCTGATGAAGATCTGAATAAATTAGGAGTCGATGATCATGAAATAAGAGTACGACTAATTGAAGAAATTAAAAATCTACCAATTTATGATGAAAAACAACCGTATGAATATTTAAAATATAAGACTTTCCATATTGTTATTTCCTTTAAATACTAATTAATTATTTAATTTCTCTAGTCCAGCAACAATCATATTGCTGGGTACTCTTATCAGGAATGAAAAGCTGAAAATGGAATACATACTAGGTTTTCTCTGTCTAACCAACTCTACTATATTAAATAATATTGAAGCTTGAGATAGAAAAAAATATAAGATTATTATTTAATTTTTACAGGATTTATGCTTCCAATTTAGATCTCATGGAAATAATAGATATATTAGAAGAAAATGCACAACATATATATAGAATTTACTTAAGCATGATGACAAATACGTTGGCCCTCAAAAAGAAAAAAATCGAAGATTGTTTAATATATAAAGATAAATATGCCTCAAACATTGCTATTGCCACCTTGAGTAATATGACAAATATTTTAAATTCAATGGATATTGCATTACACACCCAAGTTAAGGTAAGTCAGAAAAGGATTGAAAATATTCTGTATTTTTTTTTATTTTAAAGAAAATGCCTTTGTGTACATTTATTTTTTACAGATATCAAGAAACTCCAAAGATAAGAAGATAAAAAAAATAATAATTGGGTCCCTAGGTAGTGCGCTTGCAACTGTTATTGCAATTTTTTTTGTTCGATCTTTGAAGAACCTTCAGTGATAATTGTGAAAACTAGTGCTAAATACTATATTATCATATCCCACAACAACTTCCAATTATAATAGTCATTCTCTTGTACTATATAATTATTTCCTATTTACCATCACTAGCATTAGCAGTAGAGTTTATTAAATTATTTAATATATTTCAATTTAGAAACACTTGTAATCTCTTTTATTTAATTGATTTTTTTGTAAAATGCATTTTGTATTGTGTATCTAAAAAGATTTACTAATATTATAGTTAGTAATGAAGTTAATTTAAATCAAATAATCAAATCGGCTGGCACTTTGATTAATTTAGAAATTTAACAATTTCAGTCTTACCAGAAGGATGTTTGAGATTGTGGAATGGCTTGTTAGCAAAAACTATTAGGTTTTTTAATTTATTACACACTTAAACTTCTCATCTTGTTTTTAAATACATGTACACCCAAGTTGCACAATTTGTACTAAATTGCATCTAAATTAACATTAGTAAATTTTAAATTTACTTACAAGTTAAATTATCATTATTTTCTTGTAAAATTCTATTCTATGATAGAATTACTCAGAATATACATATTCAACACTAACATTATTTTATATTTAGGAAAACGAGATTTGTTTATATTAATGAGAAATTTTCAAAGATAAAAAAGATACTTGGGCCTTATACATAAATTGTAAGTATAGTTTTACACTAATGTATGAAAAACTCAATTAACACTTTAAGTATTATTCGAACACATTAAGCAAATAAAAGTACTTACAGAAATTTTAACATTTGATTCAAACCCGCGTTTGATTGTCGGACGCGATCGAACATGAACAGTTCTAAGGTTGGTCAACATTGAATATTCTTTTTCTGTTTATTTATCTTTACTATATAGACAATTTTAGTTACCAATAAACTAGTTAGTTACTAATAAACATAATTAATTGAAAAAAAATACAAAAAAATGAGGATAATCATGATTTATGAGTTCCTATTTGTTGGGTGAAAGAGGAAGAGGAATGATGTTTAACAAATAAATCGAAAGTTCTAAGTGACTCAAAGCAGCCGCACAGTAAGTAAATCCAGTTGATGTGACCTAAATCGCAATTGTTTCGACCTCATCAATTAAAAAGTGTAAGGTAAATGATGAAGCGGGCAGTGGCCGTGTTTGAGCGGTGCGGCGGGCGGGCGTGACGTCACGGCCGGGCTCCGGAAGTGATCCGGAGGCGCTCGCCGGTAGATGGATATGGTAGCTGGCTCCCTGGACCGACGACATCGTTTATTGCAACCAAACGCGCCAATTGAAACGCGTGTCCGCTGCTCGCCCACTCGAGCGTTGCTCGCGCCGTAACTCGTGTTCGACTTGTAATATGTACGATTTTGCGCATCACAAACTAATATATAAACTTAAATATTTATAATTCGCTATTGTGCAGTTGTGTAAAATGAAAAGATTTTATTTGGGCGTCATAGTTATACTCTTACTTAAAAATTTGAACGCTCAGGATGTTATTACAGGTAAGCAGGCAATGCAATTTTCCTTATATGCTTGTATTTAGTGAAATTTTTTAAGTATAAAAAATTGATTGTAGGAAAACACTTAAACATAAATTTTAAGTAGGCAGGCCTAAAATAACCGTATATTTAGAAAAATATTGAGTTTAACAGAATAACAAAAAATCTTTAAATAGTTGAAGTAAACGAAGTCTTGACATCTATAATAAGTATTACAAGATCAATAATATAAAATCTGAAGGACCGCAAAAAGAATCTACATCCTGAACAGACTTCTCACTTGATATTATTGTAATCTTCAATTATTGACACATACGTAGACACTTATTCTATTGAACCTTATCGCAAAAAATCATAAGAACGTTATTCTACCTATTAGTGGGTTTGATTCCTGTTGATTTAATATTGTTCCATAAAAACATTTTTTGTTAATAAGTTATTGTAAGTATCCAAGTTATTTATCTCAATATACAAAATATATACCACCATTGAAGGGGTCTATTTAATTTTTTTTAAACTATACATATACTTTATCATGTAAAATAGTGCCTGACATTCCATTAACATATCAAATTAAACTAATAAAACATGCTTTAGTGGAAGGAGTCGTAGGGAACACTGCAGAATTGCCTTGCAACGTTGTTGCGGAGAAAGCGGATGACAAATTGAATATCTTAGCATGGTACAGAAATGGATCAACAACTGCCTTTTATAGGTGATTATTTTATAAAACATATTTTATTGTAATTTGAAAATATATTGACTATCTACAAAATATATTTTTTATATACCTAAATTTATTTTACTATTTAAAATAATATAACGCTTTTCAATATTATAGACTTCAATTTGATGTATGACAACAAACGTTCAATTCTAATGTTCAAAGCATTATTTAGTTTAGTACCCATCGTAACTAATTGGAAAATTATTAGTGACCTTAAACGTGTGGCGGACCCTACTACCTACAAATCCACTGACATTGTAATTATATATTGCCGTATTCATTGATGAAAATTAATACACACTAAATATAAAAGATTCATTAATTATTTACATTAATTAGTAACTAGGATATGGGAAAAATGTATATTAATGAAACCTATGGTCAATACCCACGAGCCTTACTTAGTTGTGTTTCTTATAATAAATATATTTTCGCAATATATTTCTATTATATAAAAAATACATAGTAGAACTTGCATTAGCAGCCGGGACCAACGTGGAGAAGGTAGTGTGATGTCTTCTAACAAGAGGTACAGGCTGATTTCTCAAACTGACCAGGTAGACAAGCTACAAATACTGAATGTACGTCCTTCTGATGCCGGACTATATCTCTGTCATGCAGACTTCGTTAGCAGCCCTACACGCAAGACATATACACAGTTAATTATTATTGGCAAGTTTTGAAATTTATTTCTTTTTCTTAATATATCACCACCGAGTCTATGTTTCATAGAGGATAACATAGTGCTGTTATCCTTGTATGTACCCTGCACGTAGCAGTTAGATAAGCGTGAAACTAAAACAAGTTACTTGAAGAAAAGGTTACACATTATTGGCGTAGTTTTAAATTTTATAGTAGATATTTTTTCTACTTCTTATTAATCTACTCGATTTATTTCTGTTGGAGACAAATGAACATAAAATAAAAATTATCACTAAGTATTAAGCAGTCTTTTCATTTACGAGGCGTGATGTAATAAAAGTGATACTATATTATCACCGTCCTATTAAAGAAACTAGAAACCACAACTGTCCTTTCCAAGACACTCAATAAGTATTGAATTTCGAATATTTAGCTAACCTAGGTCTATTAGGAAGTTATTATAAATATATTTATTAAGTAAAATAATTGTTATGTATGGTCTTATAAATCACATACAATTTGCTATTTATTTTAAACATCTAACACATGATATCACGTAAAAATATATTTAAACAAATCTGCAAAATAGCAGATTTTACGTAAATATCTTTCAAAAGTTATCTGAAGTCATTTCATTTGAATATTTTATTTCTTTTCATAATTGTAATTATTATTGAAAACGTTTCATACAAAAACTAGATATAATTATGTGAAAGGTTACACTATACAGCGATACATGAGTAAATTAGCATTGTTTGTTAGTTGAGAAGCGTTGTAATTTGATCTAAGACACTATGACTACATAATATGTAAATGACAAGTTAAATATTTTTATTAATAAAATATTATATTTTTTAAAGTGATCTATTCTTTTCTATCATTTACCAATGCTATCGTGGTACAGAGTTAATGAATCTGATTTAACGCGAGTTCAGATTTCAAAGCCGAATTCTTTCTCTGTTTGGTTGTTTAAAAAAAAATGTTCAAATAAAAACTTTCAAAGCGTTATCGCTTTATGAAACTTTAAAAAGTAATATTATTTTATTGAACATATTACATTGGTTATACTAGTAAAGAAATTCTAAGGGCAACTATATTTGCATTATATAAGTTGTTGATTGCATTGCATTATATATAAATTATCTTAATTTGATGCTTAAATATTAGTATTTATTAAACATTCTTAATAAATGATATTCAGCTATGAAATAGCTTTAACTCAATTTTTTTCACCATAACGAAAGTAAACGGTTAGCTGAAAGCTGGATTGTAAATATTTACCTTTCTAGTGAAATAGCGCGCTCTGGCTCTTATTAATTGGTCCGCGGGTTAATGAGGAAGCTGACAGCGCCGGAACAATTCACTCCATTTACCAACAATTACATGTTGTAAATATTACATAATAACTATATTTATAAATTGTTCAATTAAAAAGTGGTTTTTGGGTAAATAGTTAATTAAGAATTGTTTTAAAAATATATTACTAGCTTTTATTGCTATATGTATAAAAGTGTAAACCATTGTACCTATCAAATAACTTCAACTGTCATTTTCTGCGTAGTTTTATGTCCAGTTTATAATAATTTTAAGCAAATTATAATTTTTTATCTTTAAAAACTGTTATGTATCGTTTTTTATCGATTCCACCCCAGCCAGTACACATGACATTTTTATGAGTAAAACACTTGTTTTATTTTATTATTGTTAGTACCTATTTTTAAATAGGCTCATTTATATATGTGATGAAATGTTCGTATTCCTGCTTAGACAAAACGTAGTATTGGGTTGTCCCTCAACACGCTGTGTTTTAGTGGCCAAAAAATAAGACAGAATAATTACCAATATATTTTTTTTATATCTTATAAATTCTATCTTATCTCTATTATCTCTCTTATAAATTTTAGAAAAGTTTATAAGTTTATGTTTTTAAATAGTGAATTTTTCTCTTTTTTATATAGAACCCCCGCAAAGGTTGTGGGTGGTACATGAGAATGGAACACGAATTGCGATGGCTAGCATCGGTTCCAACACAAGTAAAAATATTGGCCCTTATTACGTAGGAGATACGATTCACCTTGTGTGTGTCGCGTATGAAGGTAAGATTCTTTTCATTAACTATATTCTAGTGCAATAGTATAATATTATATTATATTTCTATATTGAATATTATAAGAGTAAAAGGACGATGTAAATATGTTAAATAAATTAAAGTAATTTGTATAAAACGTTATAAGTAGTTAAATATTTGATACTGCTTAAAATTATTGATAAACTAAGTAAAAAACAACGTCATTAAACGTTTTCGTCTGTTCGCAATCTCTTCGGACGCTAATTACTAGAAAAATAGCATTAAACTCAAATCTAAGTATGCTACGCGAATACTACAAAGTGAAATGACTAAATACGTTTTTTAACATAATAGGTAAACCTAAGCCAACGTTGTCTTGGTGGACGGAGCAGCGTTTCCTCAAAAACACAAATACACCGCTGTCGGAGCAACGTGTTCGTAGTGATCTCATATACGGTCCTTTAGGCAGGGAAGACCATGGCCGAGTATTCACGTGTTATGCAGAGAACAATGACAAAACGGAAAAACTTGCTATCGATGTAGTTATTGACATGTACTGTAAGTGTATCTATATTAACATTATAGCAAGTTAATTAACGCATTTAAAAGATTTTGTTTACTATTTAAACAATTTAAGTTCAAAGAGAAGAGAAAAAAGGTCATTATCATGTAGATGATAATACGTTACAATAATTAAAGTATTTAATTATACTTATAGTTACACCGGGAATGACAAAATATGCTAAATATAATTTGCTTCAAGTTTCTATAAAAATAATTCTTAATTATTACATTCATAAAAAACAATACATACTGGTTGTGGGTTGAATTCCCACTAGGATGAGCGATTATATTTTATTATTTTCACTTCTCCGTTCTGGTTACAGCGCGGCGTTGATTTTCGCTACTTAATAACACACAGCGTTTCAAATTCAGACAAAACGCGGAGACCGAAGTGTACACTAGATTCCCTGATCAGCCTGCTATACGTTATAAAGCATGAACATGCTATATCCAAGTTACATTTATTTTTACTATTTTGTAACTTTTATATTTAGTAACAATTTTCTCATTTCGAGTACGCGCGCAACGTTAGCGCAGCGCATGTCGCGTATAATCATAAATTATAAAGCTTAGATGTCGATGGCGTAGTAGAAGTAATTTTTATATTCAGTACCACCACAGCTGGTCTCGGTGCGTCCCGCGGGCGGCGGGGACGTCTCCGCGGGGCGAGTCCGCGTGGGCGAGCCCTTGGCGCTGCAGTGCCGCGTCATAGGGGCTCGTCCGCTACCCGCTGTCATTTGGCGACTGGATGATTCACAACTAGTCAACTTGGAGCAAAATGTTACGGTGACTGTTAAAATCCTTTTAAATATCTTACTAATACAGAGAATGAAATGACTGTTGTCTCCGCTCTTGTAAGACAAAGACGCAGTTCAGTCACCCACCACACATTCGATTTCGATCGGATAATAGAAAACGGAATTTCTTGACGCATAAGTTTTCTCTACTCTGCATTGCCACAAAAAAAAAACAAATTACAAAAAAGACTACAGTATTTAACTGTTTATATACATTAAGAAATGAAATAAATCACGCTTTTTGAAACTCATTTTTAGTTGTAGTTTTCTACAAGTAATAACACCATAATATCAGTTATATTAAAATTGCTTAAAGTTAGTCAGTATATTAATATAATTTAAGTTTCGTTTTATAGATAGATTCGTCTCAACGCCTGGTTGTGAGCCAGATCCAGTTGAGTATCACGCACGAGTATGACGAGTCGCAGGTCACGTGCTGCGCGCCGGCACACCAACCGCGCTCAGAACAGTTTATATGCGCTGCTAGCTTTCCTCTCAGTGTTCTATGTAAGTTTATGCCTAGGGGCCGTTCATAAATTACGCCACATAAATTTCATGATTGTTTTGGCTCTTCCCCCGCCCTTATGACAGGTGGATCACAGGTGGTGCCTAGTGTGAGACCATGCTTGTCAAGCAATGTCACATTTTGACGACCCCGTCAATCCCCCTTAACATGTCACGTAATTTATATATGCCACCTATGTTGTAAAATTAAAAAGGGAGACTTCAAATGTGTGTTGGGACAGGAATTGATTTGATCTGGATTAAAAGTTTAAGCTTTATCTTTATCATTCACAATAGAAAAAAATACCCAAACCTTGACGAGACAGCATTTTCTGGTGGCAAATTTCTATTCAAAATCAATTTTTGATTTATTTGAACATATATATAGTAAAATAAGGATTCCACATTTAACTGTATAGTCAACTGTTACTACTATAGCAAAGGGCCGCATTTGGTTTTATTTTTTGAATTGATGAGTTGATTCTTTTTATCTCTTTTTCAGATCCGCCAGTGTTAAATATTGACGTAGACGAAGAGCTAACTAACAACACTCTGTCCGTAATAAAGGGGTCGAATGTTTCGTTGAATTGTAGCTACCAGGCAAACCCATCTATTTATCAGCTGACTTGGTTCCATGAGGTAATGAGTAAAATGATTAATTTAGAATATAATTACCTATTTACATTTAATTTATATTTTAAACTAATAACTAAAAATGTGGAATTATCGAAATTGTGTTTTGATTTCCTCTCAATGTGTTTTTCATTGAATTATAAAATCAAGTTTATTAAGGTTTATTAAAAGGCACTAATTAAGTCAATAATGTAGTTAGTTCCAAACTGTATTTCATTAGTCCTAGTATAGTTTTATATATTTTCTACATTAATTTCACATTAATCAGTAACAAAATCTAGAAGAAGTCTGACTGTAAACGCAATGGGTTGTGGGTTCCACTCCCACTTGGGGGAATGTTTATATTTAATTCTCCATTTCCTTGCACTGGTTAAACAAAATGCGGCATTAAGTTCCCCTACTCAACACGCAAGGTCCCGAATTCAGCTGAAAGCGGAGTACGCAGTGTCTACTCTAATTACTTCCTGTGTGCCCTGTTTTGCGGTATAAAAAAACTTAACTAACACTTGCACCCGTATACTTGAATTTAAGTGGTAATTTTTTTGGACCCTAGTTTACCTATTTATAATTTTTTTTTCAAAATTATAGGAGGATATGTTATCTCAAAATGCACAAGAAAAAGCTATAGTACCAATATTAACACTTGAAAGTGTGAGTGAGGACAATGCAGGCGAATACGTTTGTGCTGCCACCAACGACGAGGGCTCTACCTACAGCGAACCTGTTATTATCGACGTCACGTGTATGTCACTCTTTAATATTTATTTATTAAATGCATTTATTTAAGTCTATATTTTCGTTATTAATTTGAAATTTTAATAGAATATTGTAATTTTTTTTAACAATGGGATCTTTTTATCAATATTTATTTATTAATTTATTATCCCAATACCATCGTAGAAGTTGTGAAAATCTTATCACTTATTGCTTAAAAATATAAAAAAAATGAAATTTTAGATCCACCTTTGTGTGAAGATGAGAAAAACGTAATAGAATACGGTGTGGGCGACGACGAATGTCTCAACCTGACTTGCAAGGTAAAGGGTAATCCAGAACCGAGCACTTACTACTGGCGGTTGGAGACCGTCGACCAACAAGACCAGCAACCCGTCACTTTAGAAACAACAGAACCTTTGTTAGTGTATAAACGTCCTAATGGAACAACGTGTGAGTAGCATTACATAGTTTTGCAACGAGGCTTTTGCATTTCATTTTAAGAAGATGGAGGTTTTATATATTATGTAACTTTTTTTTAGCTTCACGCTTTTATCCCGCATAGGAGGGTAGACAGAAAGTACCTAGTGTCAAGACACTCCGTACTTCGCTTTCCACCGAAGACATTGCATGTTAATTGGTGGAACTCAACGCCGCACTTAGTCTTTTACCAGAGCAAGTGAAAATAATTTTAATTATATTCACTCCCCCGAGTGGGGATTGAACAGTTTACAGTCAGACGCTGTCACACTGCGCCACGACCGGCCTCATTTAACTTTACTTTCTATATTATGTAACTTTAATTATAAAATAATAGATTTAGTTATGTTTACCACTTCGATTCCCCGAAATTTAACATCTCTGGATCTTTATTTTATAATTCTTAAATAAAAGTTGCCTAAGTTACTTCTTGTTAGTATCTAATAGTTCCGTCGAAATTGGTTATCAGACTGTTCCAGAGATTAGCCAGAACAAACAGACCAACAGACAGACAGATAAGCATAAAAAAATATGTTATTTTACGTATGTTTGTACGGTAAAAAACAGTTATTTTAACATTACAACCATACACTTAATTTTTGTGTAGATTATCGTTCGACAACTAAATGTATAGCTACTCTATGACCAGCGTAATATTAAATCGAAAATCTTCACCAATATTTTTATTCTAGACGCTGCCCTAACTACGATAAGGTTTATTTTACTTTACTTTAAATGTATATAATCTTTACTTAATGCAACTTTTGTAATATAATAAATTTGAGTTTCATGATTTTTACACATTTTACATGAAACTAATTTAAATGGATTAATCGCGTTTGGTTTATTTTGGTATTCGAAAATACATTTTTAAAAACCATGGACTACTGTTCGAAACGTGGGATTATTAAAAATATGTTTTCGAGTAACAAAACATACTCGATTAATCCGTTTAAAAGCATCATTTAAGATTTTCATGAAATTTATAATGCAGACGGTCGCATCATTGCCATATTTTATTGTACTGATACAGCTGTAATTTATTGCTGGGGAGTCAACGGTGTGGCTGGTAACGACTTAGAGAGGAGCAAGTGCAAGTTTATGATCACAGATCAAACGGTGCCCTTTGCGCCCACCAATTGTATCGCTACAAAGACTGCAGTCAAGGAAATTACTGTATTCTGTAACGAAGGATATAATGGCGGTTTGGAGCAGGTAAATTTATTGCAAATAGGTATTTGGGTTATTTGTAAAAATAAAATATTTTCAAACAGTTCTAACCATTAAGAAGCCCAAACTTTTTAGTAAAAGTTTTGCTCAAAAGTTAGGGCTTCTAAGTGGGTTTACCCAGAAGATACTGAAAAATTTTAATTACCTTTTTATTTTTAATCTTTATTAAAATTTTGAAAAATATTATATTTATAAGAATATATGTGAATTAATTTAGAGTTTAATTTTTGTAATTTTCTTATTGTTTTAGAAATTTAAATTTATAGTGAAGTCGTTGGACACCGATGATCAAATAGTATCAATTATAAATATGGAACCCAAGTTTATGATTGAAGAACCAAAACAAGAAAACTACAAATTTGTGATTCTTGCGTTTAATGATAAAGGAGAGAGTGAAACCGTTGAAATTGATAAGGACAGTATCATTGACGAAAGTGAAGGTATTTAATAAATACTTCTTTTGCCTGTTTCATTTTAGATACCAACATTTACAATACTATGCGGGATGCATAGTAGTGTAAATGTTGGTATCCACACACATCCCATTGTGTTATATATTATGAACTGTGTTATATATTATGTTTTAAGCTCCTAATTTTACAAAAAATAGAAAGAAAGAAAACCGAGACATGGCTATATTGTTAAGTAGAAAACTCAACGCGGCGCTTAATAAGAGCGGAGAGATGAAAATAATTTTATATATTAAGAAACATTGTCCAAGTGTGAAACGAAGCCACGACCGACCGAGTTCATATGCAGTAGCACGATGATATTTAATGTAATTGTTGTACAAATAGCAAAAGGAGAAACTATAAGCGCGGTGACGAACATCACCACGCTGGCGCTGGCGTTGTGCGGCGGCGTCGCGCTGCTGGCGCTGACGGCGTGCGGCCTCGTGCTGTGCGCGCACGAGCGCGGCCGCGACGCGCCGCGCGCGCCCGACCCGCCGCTCTGCGCTTACAACACTGATGGTGCGACCTGATCACTCCATACTCATTACCAACCAGTGCTAACCCCCAAAATCATTTGCATCTATTGCAACACGAAAAATTCTAATAATTAGATCCCGTCCCCGTGGAAGCTTAGTAAAATCCACTTACTTATGTTAATTTTCAGTTTTCTGTATCCAGATTTTCGGTTGCGCGTAGTCTATCAGTTATTTAATCATGCAAGAATTTTATATACACATGAATGTCTATATTTTAAACAAAGACACATACAATGCAGAATATATGGCATTATCTACTTGTAATAGGTTTCACTATGTTAGAGATTAAGTAGATCCTGAATGAACCTTAGTAGACATTTTCTTTTATATTAAAGCATTTTTATTTTAAAAGCAATATTAGTTGCGTTGATTTAAATTAATACGCAATTAAAAATTCTTGATCACTGCTTGCGTGCATACGTCACAACGTATGCACGCTGTTAAATAATAAAATAATTACGCTGTTAATTGAAATTTATTCCCTACAGTCTTTGTATCTTCTTTTTTATTTTTTATACAATTACTATTTCAAATTGTTAAAAACAATTTAAAATCAAACTATCTATATAATAAATACATATGAATTAACAAATTTTGTAATTAGAATCAAACTGCGAGACGTACCACGACAGTGACGACAGCGAGTGCAACATCCGGCGGACGGAGTCGTTCCGACGCGCTATGACCAAGTATCCTCCCAAGTACGACGTGCAACGCACTAGCTCGTTCCACTGCACGCCGCACACGCCGCGCCTCGCCGCCTGCAGGCACTCGCTGCAGAACATCAGCCGCCGCCGCGACGACTTACTGTGCGATCACCTCGTGGTGCGCGTGCCCACTGACGCAGACTATAATGTACCTAAACCGGTATGCCCTATATGCTGCTTATTTATTAATTATGCGTGGCAATTTAATTACATTAATTTAATTTAATTACTTAAAACTATTTTGATGTTGATAAATATTACTGTAGCTAAAATTTTATTAATTTGATAACTTCTGCATCGCAGTTCAATAATTGTAATATCAAATGTATTAATATTCTAGATGAACACATTTTACACGATGCCCCGCAAGATGCGTCACAAAGCATGCAAAGAGATAAGCGACGAAACGTCAGAAATAACGCAAAACTCGGACGGATTTTCGTTGCCGCCGCCGCCCGACGAGTTCGGCACGTACCGCGCCGCCGCGCGCATACGAGATGTGCCGCTGAAATGCACACCAACCTTCACTACTATTACTAGACACAACTCCGTGTCTAGAGACCCTAATAAATATATGAACACTGTAGGACTACCTGTAATGTCCACTATGCCTACAATGTCCACTGCAACCGCCTACACGTATCCAGACGACGATCAGGTAAACACGAATCCATTCGAAGATTCCTCGTAGTGCAATTTTATACTTACATTTAGTGAATTAATCTATTTTCTATTTAAAGGACTTGCTATATGGATTAGAAAGTAAATATACGTATATTTAAATGATTATTTAGATCTCACTGAATTAAATTCATTAAGGCGTTATTGATAGATTGAAACAACAAATTTTCTTGAATAATAATTTATTTACAAAAATAGAAATCACAGTGGACTATGACTGGCAGAACCACTTTATTAATTTTTATTTCTAGAAGCACATTATTAGAAATAAGTAATTTAAGTAGCTTATAGTATCGCTTCGAATGTATATAGCACTTAAATATATTGTTACATAACATGATTAAATATTAAGTAATTTTAATTTGTCAGTCACTGCCATCCTTACCCATAAAATGAAATAGTACAGTATTTAAGTTTTAGTTTATTATTATATATTTGATGTAACAAAATATGAACTTTTATAATTTTACTGTTTTATTAACAAATATATTACTTCTGGAAAATGTCAAGGCAATTTTATTTCTTAAATTAAACCAGTATGAACTTGGAATCCTTTCATGATGTACAATTGTGAAAAATGTATATTTGAAACTAATCCATACGATCGAGGTGCGCCTGCGCAATTGTAAGCTTATCTATGAGGTGTTGGGTATTTGGCCGGCTCTGTAAAATAAAAAAGATGCTTTTCAATAATTCAAAAATCATTGAAACTATAATAAATGAAATTACAATAACATGATCCAGTATTGAACACTGAATGATCATAAATACGCTTAGCATTTAATATAAAATAAACGCTAATTAACATCTAAATATGTATATAGAGAAAAGTCAAAGTGTGTATATATAGTAGAATAGGAACCTAGCGAAAACACTAGACAAGTCTGAAAAATATAAAATAATAATAACCTGTAGGGCTGACAGCGCGGCCTCGTGTAGGTCCTTGCACCGCGCGAGTGCGCGTCGTCGCGGCGCGGGCGGCAGCGGCGCGAGCTCGGCGCGCGCGGCGCCCAGCAGTAGTGCCGCCGCCGCGCACACGTGCGACTCGTCACCACAGCCCAGCCACACGCGCTCGTTTACACTTACTAACCTATTTAGTACAATGAAAATATTTATTTAAAAATATCTCACTGGAACTTATGAATAAATACGCAAAGAAGTAAAGAACGAATGCGTTACTTTTTTTAAAGAAATCGAGGAAAACTACTCTTCCTAATCTGATAAAATATCACAACATATTACAAAAGGTATTTTTATATGAAATTTTAACAATTTATTATATTGACATTGCTAATCAAAATCCTACAACACAATAAAATAATTCAAATAAATACATAATTCTACTCACTTTATGTATATATCTAGTACTTGTTCCAAAGATACTCCAATATTAAGTACGGCTCCAAATACCATACTTTTTTCGGCTTGTAATCTACAGCTCAATATTTCTAACTGACGAACGATGAAATCTGCAATGATGAAATTTGTTCTAATAACTTAAGAAGTATAAAATTCTTATTCTTCAATATAAAATAATGAACACTACAATAAAAAAAGTAAAAAAATATCAATTCTCAACTTAAGTGTTATTTCACATGTGAACGGAAAACATTAATAGAAAAGTAATTTCGACGCATACCTCAGTGGTCACAGCACTTAGACAGTTTTCAAGACGCGCTGATTCAAGTACAAACGCAGCGTTCAAATGTTTTTCTTGTTTTAAACATAATAGTACAAAATTTAATATATAAAAGTATCTTACACAAGGGGAAACAATGTCCAGTGTTGACATACTCCCGGCCCAGTGTGGTAAGCTTGCTGAGTACTGAGGCCAGCCGCTCGTCGGGCGCGGACAGCGACCGCGCCGCCGCCTCCGCCTCCGCTAAGATATTACTCCAGATGTTTTCCACTAGCAGCGCGTCGTTATGCCCCGAGCATTGGACAATGGCCAGCTTGCATTCCCACAGGTTGTAGCGGTCTGCGTACTCCTCGTACAGCTGAATTTCAAAAATAAAATTATATCAACAAATTGTAGAAATGAAATAAACCATAAAACAAGTTTAAATTTAGAAAAGTGGCAACTATATAAAAACTGTAGAACGAAGGGGATAAAATATATTTTCTATACCCTTTTAATGAAAGTTAATTTTTTTTTAAATTATTTATAAAAAGTATGAGCATTAAAATAATACTGGCTTGTATACTTATAATAACAACAGTGGGGTGCACATAAAATGTGTATGAAGT
Organism: Dryadula phaetusa; assembly: GCA_032432895.1. Taxonomy (NCBI): domain Eukaryota; kingdom Metazoa; phylum Arthropoda; class Insecta; order Lepidoptera; family Nymphalidae; genus Dryadula; species Dryadula phaetusa. The sequence goes on from JAOYRS010000027.1 coordinate 2,546,117, forward strand.
AAAGGCGGCCTACTTTTAGGTCCAAGTTTCAATATCAGTGGAGGTAGTACTTAAGTACTACCTCCATTGATATTGAAACTTGGACCAAGGGTAAGGGTCAAGGCTATACATGCTTTCATTCAGCAGTATATTACTAAAATAGCAAAATCACCCACAAGCACATACCTGTGTGATCTCGAGCAGCTCGTCGTCCAGCCGCTGCAACAGATGCGCGGGCGGGTGCGCGTTGGGCGCGGCGGCCCGCAGTGCGGCGCGCACGGCCGCCTGCACGCGCGCCACCTCCGCCGCCTCCTCCAGGCGGCGCAGCAGCTCGGCGCCGCCGGCCGCGCGCGCGCCCGCGCCTCGCACGCACACTACGCCCGACGACACCCACGACATACGTTGAGCTAGCGTTGCACCCGTACTGATAAACGCATTTTTTTATTATATATAAAAGTTGCGAATTATACAAAAATAATACACAGATACCGCATAGCCAAAGATTCCCAATGATACTTTTTTGAGTGCTTTCCACAGTGTGTCTTAATATTGGTGAAATTAAAATATTTTTCAGTCGGAATCGAACCCAAAACACATCTAGTTTATAGTTAGACGTAGCGGGACACCATGGAGTCGCGAGTCTCCTAGCATAGATATAAGAATAATATAACAATTAAAATATAATATAATAAAATAAAATGGATAAAAATACGTTTAAATGATAAAATAATTGTAACATATTTGTCATATATACAGGTTGTATAAAGTGAGACGTAGTATACGTTTAGCAAAACCTCTGGTTTATTCAATAATAAAATGTTACAAATACACATCGTTATACCCAGGTTTGGTAGCGAGTCCTTCCAGCACGTGCGCGGCGGCGAGGTGGTCGCCTGCCTTTTCCAACACCTTCCATAGCAGATCGAGCAGCTGTAACGCAGCGGGCGCGGGCGCTTGACGCGCCGCGGCCTGCAGGTACGTGCGGAGGGACGCGGGCGGCGCTCCGCTTAGGGACAGCAACTCTGATCAAATAAAATAATTCATTTAAATATAATATGTAATCAGTCCTTATGGTTTTCCATCCAAAATTTAAAAAATGTTATGTGGTTAACTCACCGGCGACATTATTGTACCAATCCGGAGAAATAAAAATAACAGGACTTTTAACTTAGCACCTAAACGTTTGATTTCGAAAACCTGTAAATCGATTTTTATGACTACATATTAACGTATGTACTAAAAATAAAAATCGATACATAGGTTTTATTAATATTAGTAACTTCAAAATTAATTAAGACTAGGAAAATGATTTTTTTTTCATATAGTGTAAATATGACAAAATCACAATCATTGCGTGTATGGTACCAATACAAGCTTCACAATGGATTAATAACGCCGTGCTAAAACTGTTAGCCTAATAAAAATTAAAATGTAATGAATACTTGATAGTTAACAAATGACCGATTTTGAATGATAGTATTATTTTTAAATAACATTACCTGATCCAAGATTTTTCGAAACTAGCCACTCGTATACAGCAACATGTAGAATTTCGTCGTCCCTACATAAACAGTCCCATACCAATTTTCGTCCCTGTAAAATATTAAATATTTAAAAAATGAAAAAAAAAATCTTTACGCAGTCATCATCATGATTTACACAATGTTTTTCAATCTCATATATAAAATATTAATTCAATGTTATCAATTTCGGAAAAATAAAAATAATAAAATCAATTTAGAAAATCTAAATCTCTCTTGTTTATACAATGAAATATTGTAGACACCTAAAGTCAAAAAAAGTATTCTTGTTGACATGACATGTATTGTTGATAACATTGATCTATAAATTCCGATATTACCTGGTAATTGGCGTCAGCAGCGGACATGGCGTGCAAGGCGTCGGCGGCGGCGGCGGGAGACGCCCCGTTGGCGGACGCGTCGGCGCTGCGCTCGTACAAGCGCTCTAATGCGTTACACACCTCGCGGTACATCTCCATTCTGTACCACGTAATACATTAACACAAATATTTCAATTTAGTAGGATATAATATGTTTAAGTGTTTGTGAATTGAATCTACTAGAACCTAAATATTTTAACATGATTTTATACTTCTGTCTTTTAATATCAGTCTTCAATATTTTTTATAATCATAATACGAGTAGCCTTAAGTTAGTAATAGATAAACTTAAGACTACTAAAATAAAACGTTTTCTTATAGAATTACCTCCGATAGTAGGCCAAGTGGCCTTCCCTGTCCTGCGACGGTTGGTCGCTCTTATAGTAGTAGAGCGCCTTGTCTTGCGGGTCTATCTTGCTGGCGCAAGCCACACACAGCTCCACCACGCCAGAGTAGAAACCAGTGGAAACCAGCTTGGAGCACACGAGAGGCAAATTCACATTCGGTGCTACATCCTATAATACAACAATAACTATATATTATGACTTTTAAATTATAAAATATTAAACAAGCAAGAAAATTAAATTGTTATAAGTACCTTGCAAAGTTTCAATGCCTGTTGTAGCATTTCATCGCGTTCAGCTGGATTCTTCTGTTGTTTCGCAAATATTAAAAGTTCATTTGCCTAAAATGATAACAATTATAGAAAATAAACATTTAGTATATTATTAATATATTACTATATAATTCAAATATTTTACTCACTTTAGAACAAGTAGCATCTTCTTGTCTGTATAAAGTGGGACACAGTTGCCTTAGCTTTTGTGAGATTCCATCAACGGAGGCGTTATCGCGCAGGTATCCGGCTACAAGTGATCCCAACAACAAGCATGCCACTTCTTGACCTCCTACCAATAGTTCCCTAAAAATAAGCAAAACGTTTTTTTGTTCAATATAATAAAGGTAATGTTTTTTATATCTATGTACTAGTGCATTTATTTGGATATATTATGTTAACATACCTAAAACTTGCAGCTTGTAAAGCACTTTGCTGTTCAGGGGGCAGGCTAGCTGCTATCACATGGAATTGATGTTCACAGAGTACTTTCCAAAGACTCAACATTTCTATTGCCATAGCTAGAAACATAGTGATAAAAAATAAGTACCCAGCAATAAATTTTAGAATAACTATAATTCTTTAATGTTTAAAATAACATTTAAAAATATAATATATGTTGTATTTATATACATAAATATAACATCGTAATAATTTATTAACCTATTTTATTTATAAAAATAATCATGTTCTTTAACAATTAAATTAATATAACCAAAATTTAACCAAATACTCACTAATAAATAGCTTTAATGAATGCAAAGAAGCTTGTTCTTCAGGCTGTGTAGAAGCTACTACACGCATAAATGCAGACACACGTTGCAACTTCTTCACTATGTATGCACAATCCTCACCAGTTACTTTACTTGACATCTAAAAACAAAACAATTTCATTCAAAATTATGGCTTTATGCTTTGGTTTGCAAATTAATTTAATTATTATAAGATGATATAAATCTAACTTACTATGTATATGCAATTTGTATACATTTCTTAATCTATAATACCTTAGTACATATAACTTTACTTACAAGCTCTTTATTATCTGGCGTCATTGATTTAGTAACGCATTTCAAATTCCAAATAGGTGAGAATATCCTTCCCACATAAATATATAAGCCGTTATGCTTTGCACTGTACTCTACTTGCATTGGATAGTTGTCTCTTGCTTGTTGTGTAACATTGGCCAAGAAGGAAGACTGGTTAAAAGCAGTTGGACTCATCATATTTTGTTGGTATGCTTGAGGCATCATTGATTGATTTGGCATTCCCATCGAGTGGTTCATTTGGGCTTGTTGATAGGACTGATTCAGCTGAACTTGTCTCATCTGATCTTGAGGCCTTGTTGACATTGGCGTGGACACTTGACGCGGTAAAAATTTGGGCGAACCTATAATGATCATTGTAATAAGAAATATTGACAGTAAATAAGATAAACTAAATTAACTATTTGTAAAGTTTTATTTCACCCTTAGGATTAGAAAACATTTTTGAAAAAACGTATAAAAGTTTTGACCGCAGCGGGATTCGAACCGTCCAAGCACTCTGACCGCTAAGCCGTACGTTCTACTACCAGCTGCGTCAAAATTCTTATACTCTGTTAAAACTTATTTATGTTATGAGCATCCCTGTACAGAGATTTTTACAAATTTCTACTACTTAAAGATTATTAAGAAATAATCGTTTTAACATTACTATTTTTAAAGTGTTTTTGCACACTTAGGACTAAAAAACATTAAAAAAAATGGCTTAGCGGCCAGAGCGCTTGGGCGATATCTAAGAAGCGCGGGTTCGAATCCCATTGCGTTCAAAATTTTTATACATTTTTTCAAAAATGTTATCTAAAAAAAATCTAAAAACTATAGTCTTATATTGTAATATGTAATACATAAAATTAAACTATCAACATACAAAATAGTGTTATTAGAGCAGGGAAATAACCCACAATCAGATGCTGTCCCGCTGCGCCACGATGGGCACATTATAACACATTAACTCAATTATCAGAAACACTAAATAGATAAAGCTTTACCAATGACAGTTTGCGACTGGTGTGGGTACAGCGGAGCGGGCGCGGCCTGGCTACCGTACAAGAAGAACGCGCGCGCCGCCCACTCGCTGACTGACGCGTCCCCGCTCGAGGTGTCCTCGCAAGCCAAGTACACCGCGCACGCGCACGCTTGTTCTGCCCCTTGCAACTACCATAACAAATAATTTAATTAATATACATAAAATTGTCTGCATTAAAGTAACGAAACTTAAAGGATGTTTATTTCTTAAATATGCTAACATAGCAAATGTTGAGACAAACAATTAATTATTTAAACGCTAAAACACTTAAAATGACAATAAAAGCAAAGCATATTATTTTAACATTATTTTTTTAAATATATTAAAGTAAGTAAAGCTTGTATTTTCGATCAATATAATTTAAATAAGTACAAGCAAAAATCTGGAGGGATATTTAGTTGTTGCAATATGTTTTTTTTACCTGGAACATATCTTTAACAGGTTGCGCTTCTGGCCCGCGATAGTCGCGCAGCAATGTTCGCAAAAGGTCAGGTGCCGCGCCTGCCGCCAACAGCGCCGCCCCCCACGCACTCACTACAGCCCATCTTGATGATGACCAAATTTCTAAAATAATTATAAATAAATAATGCAATGAAAATATGGATATATATAAAACTTTTTTTAAGTCTGCACTTTTTTATTTAATTTTCTAATCTACTAATACAAAATAAAATTCTTCCGTTACTGAGTGATTGACTCATTCTTCTTCCTGGAGATTTTCAGAAGTTTCGGGATATCACTGGATTTTACGTTGAACAGCCTGCGCTAATGTCTTTGCGCGCTTTTTCTAATAATAAAGTAAAGTAACCTTTCTTAGCAAGTAGCGCAGGAGAGATATGGTCAGCGTGCAGTGGCGGCAGCGCAGTGAGCGCCCACGCGGGCCCATCTAGCGCGAGCACGGTGTGCGCCTCGCTGAAGCCTGGTGCCGGCAACGCGCGAGACAGGCACCACAACGACTCTGCTTCGCCGCCGCCCGACGAACACACCATTACTAGGGTACCTGTAACATTGTTAAAAATGTAATTGATCACTGTTTGTACATGGAGAAGATACGACAGAAAATATTTAAATGCAATTTTCACTATTGATTTTGAAAACTTTCCTTTACTATTAAATAGTACATTTGGTTCATAAATAAAAAAGAAAGAAATTATTTACAAATACAAATACAAATATACTATATTGCTTACAACAAACAAGTAATAAGTAAAAAGGCAAGCAATAAGTCGACCTTATTGCTTAAAGCAATCTCTTCCAAGCAACCTCAGGATGTTGGACTAGTATGAAGTGAGGTAGGTGGTGCATTGAATAGTACATACATATATAATTGCTTAAGTAATATACAAAATAAAAAATAAAAATTTATAAATAAAGATAAAACACAAACAATCAATAACAATAACAATAATAGTTACATACAAGATATACATATATAGTTACATACACACATACATAAGTATGTATATCCATACAAATAAACCATTATTTTATCGAGTTTGCTGAAAGTTTAGTTTTCGATGTCACAATGGATTGCATGATATTTTACCTGTTCCATAATGTTACTATCATTTTTTACAATTAACATTATTATAGTGGGCTTTTTTTTTAATATTTAGGTTGTCAACTTTAAATGTTATTAAAAATAATTATTTAACACACCTTGCAAAATAAGTTTTAGGGTATCTAATTACTTAAGCAATTACAACTTATTTTGTATGTGTGAACTAATAACAATGAGTAATTTTTTTACTATTACTATTTTTTGGATTGCTAACAAAATGATTTTAGATATAGTTTTACTGAATGTATATTAAGCCTTCTAGTTTTGGATATTTCATTTGGTTTCTGACTTAACTCAAGAAGTATATGAAAAGTAATTAGAAAAAACAAGAGAAAATACTAACCATTGTCATATACAGCACTGTGCACTTGTTTAGGTTTCAGTACTGAGGCATTGGGTGTAAAGCCAGGTGGCAGCCGCACATGAAGCAATGAAAGGTACTGTGGTCTTTGAGATCCACCTTGATTAGCACTAAAAATAGTTATTATTATAAACAAATTATTTTTTGACTTTAGAAATTCACAGGTATAATATTTAATAAATGTAATAAAACATAATTCATATATGTTTTAAAATTTGGACATGATACTAATATTATTAAGTAATAATATAATACACAAAGCTACAAAGCTACTTATACTCTGGACAGTCCTATGCAAGTACCATATCAAAAATTATAAAGATAATACATTAAGACAAGTGGATATATAAGACTAATAGCAATATGAATATGAAATGCCTATCATTTCTTAAGAATGAAAACAACTCTTAGTAACTGAGATATAAAGTACAAAATGTATATTAACTTACTCTCCACAGCCAGCACTAAAATAAAGTCTGGCCCCTGTTTGTGTAACAGCTACTAAATTTAGATGATCTGATTCTGATTCTTCCACAGCTGAAATTGCTATGACTGGCTTGAAGTTGTTTGCCTCTAATGTTCTATATAAGGAAAATATTTTTTAACTAATAAATTAAAAATCATTTTTATATAATTATACTTCATACAATTATTTATTTATGATAATCAGTGACAAAGTAAGGTAGAAAAAAGATGTACTATATACTCACTTGACTATATCCAAAGCTGACGAAACAATCTTTCCTTGAGTTAATCTCATCACTTTACTTAAGCCTTCACCATCTACTCCTAAATCAAATATTTCTATACAACCTTTTTCACTTAATGTGTACAGAATATGACGCGAGTTGTCTACTTCAATTTTTACTATAGGATCTTCGTCATATAAAGCAGCATTAAGAAACGAAGGTACTAGAAATGATAGGGCACTAGTAGAATGATTTACTTTTTTACAATGTTTGCCGAACCACCCTAACTGTGCCTGGAACATTAATTTACAGTATAATTTTAATTACATTCTAAGAAATATAAACAAAACACTACTCTACCACTAACTAGATAACTTTTAGTAATTTACAAGTAATTTATGTATTTATGTATGTATTTATGTAATACCTAATTTTTTACATAATTCACCTGATATGTAATTTCATATAAACAACCATCCTTGCCTCCCATAAATATTCGCCCTTTTGAGGTAGATTTAACACATAACATTGATGCTCCATCAGTAGGTAATACAAAAACAGGTTCAGGCACAAGGTGAATTTCTTCAAAATCTGCATTCCCATCTTGTTTACTACTTGAAAATGTGACTCCTGTTAAAAATAAATTTCAATATTTCACTATTACTTGTTATTAATCTCTAATTTTTTACAATGGGATGGAAAAAATAATGATGAATCATTCTACACTCAAATAACCTTTTAAACTTTAAGCCTTTTTAGTTTCAGCGTAAGCAAACATTTATACCTATAAAAATGTTTAGAAAAACATTAAGCAAAAACATTTAAAGTTTAAATGTCACTTTTGAAGTATTTGGCCCAGTTTTACTTTAAAAATTATTTTTTTGTAACAGTTGCATAAATTTTATATTTTAATATTTTTCTTTCATTTTAATATCCTAGTGACATCGCAGTCTCTTTCTTCTTGTCTTTATAAGAAATATATTTCTATAAACATAATAAGCAATAACTCTGATTGCTTTATACATGCCTCTCAAATCTGGAATATAGGTAGATAATATTTCAAGTGGATCTTCAATCACAAGTATTTGGAATCAGTATTGGAATCTCATCTCACTAAAGCCTTCATACTTTATATAACTTAATAAAAATTATAATCAAATTGACTCACCTAATACAACTATTTCTACAGTTGTTGTTAATACTAGTAAATATTTTACAAAACTCTGAAAAACTCCAGGTTTAGGTTTCACTAGTCCCACACTAACTATAGTTTCACCAAGGCCATCAAAATAGGCAACATCACTTCCATGTTCAAAGGCCCAAACATAAATATTACTATCTATTGCCAACCATACTCTGCTTATCTCGGGAAAAACTCCCATTAAGCAATGGCATTGCATATCTGGTATTTCATATAAGGATAAACATATTATACTTTTAAAAAAAAAATTGATGATAAATTAAACGTTGGAAATTCATGCCACAATAAAGGAGATATTATTTAGATGTGAAAAATTAGATATAAGAGTTAAATTGTTATCAACATTTTTAGTTTACTATATGTTATATAAATGTACAAGTATTTTAGAAAGGATACGAGCAAAATGTTCCATTATTTCTGGTGGCAATGGAACTTTGTTCAATATTTTCAGTTGTGATAAGTTTGGGTGATTGAGTAAAGCCGATAAACTCCTGTAATCTCCTGCATTTAGGCCACTGCATGTTGGCGTTCCTTGAGTCGCTATACCAGTTATCTAATAAAGTAAGAAACAAACATAAAAAAATATATAGATAGTAAAGAAATAATGCTTTAAATTTTACAACAAACCTCTAAAAATGAAGGGCGGGAATTGTCGGCACTTATATACCGATCTAGAGTACATCCAGCAAGTTCCAAGCATTCAAGCTGCATCTTTGGTACTTCAGGCTGTCTCAGTCTTTCAGATTCACTTATCACACTCGGCATCTAATATTTGCATAAAACATGATTTAAGAAAATTTTAATATTATGATTTTTCTTAGAGGTTATATTTCACTGTCACTAAACACTGTCAAATCTTCACAAGAGGTATTCTGATATCTCACTCACCTTAGATATATATTGTTACTGTTTTTGTTGGGGATATCAATTTTATTTATTATCAAAATGTCATATTTTACGAAATTTTAAAATTTATATTACTGCAAACTATTTTATACTAAAAAACTACTTTTACTTTCGAGTACTGGTTACTTATACTATGTATTTAGTTTTAAAAACAAACGACGGTTACGTGAGTTACCACAGATAAAGTTATAAATGAGACAATAAAGTATAAATAGAGTAAATATATCAATATTTCAACGTAACGAGCACCATAAATTTTGTGTCATTTTTTAAAATAGCTGGTATATTGCAGTAAATATAATACATTTCGATTCGATTACGAATCACGAAATCATTGTCATAAGTACTTACTTTCAATTTACAATCTTTGTATTTTTTTGTATGAATATTAATTTAGCCAAAACAACAAAAATCTGATAATGTATTATTTATAAAAAAAAATAAAAGAAACGTTTCATTTTTTTTGTCGCCTGTTCTTACAAGGGCCAAAAACAACAGATTCATATTCAAAAATATTGTGTAGTTATATAGTAATTGCATCAGGTCCGGAGTCCATACACGCGATCAAATTATCATTACAAAAAGAATTTGTTAGAGAGATAGACAGATACAGATGAAGGTAATAAAGTCGTAATTAAAATATTAATTGAATAAATAATAGTACTAGACTTGCTTGTTTGGCTATGCTCGAGTACTAAAAATTTGTTAATTTGAGAACTAAAAATTTGTTAATTTGCACATTAGCAAGTACCTCGATGAAAAAAAATAATCCACTGACTATATCATAGTGGATTATGTGCCAGCTGGTCATTAAAACAAGAAATATAACTACCATTTGCTCTACGCTCTATGTCTTTTATATTTTTGTAAATATTGTTTCTATTTTTTTATCTAGCTTTTTCCATTTTTTTTATTAAGCTTGAAGATATAAAACACACACAGAAAGTACTTAGTACACTCCATATTCCGCCGTCAGTACCGGTCGCAGTGAGACAAAGTCTGATTATAAACGTGATCGTTTTTGGGCTCGACTCCAACACAAGATATATATTTTAATTAATTTCATTTCCTCGCTCTGGTAAGTTTACCTTACCTTTCATAACAGCACTTGTGTTTTTGTATTTTTAAGCTATAATTGATCTATCAATAAATAAAAAACCTGACTCGCCTAATGTAAAGCTGTTTAAATTTATTGGTTATACGCGTTAAGTCAATAACCACTGGGATAAATAAAAATATTAAGTATTTATTCAACACTCATTTATTGACGAAGGTATTTATAACCTCTATCGGTTACGCTAATCTAACTCCATCAACATCGAAAAAACAACATTCCAAAATGGTCTCCAATGTATTTATATACTATCATGAACGAAGTCGAACAGGTTCACTAGCATGTAAATATTTATATTTTTCTTTAATTACATTTGTTGAGTTGCAAAGAATTTGTACGTAAGATCCATTTCATCGATATAAATCGGATATGATGCTGAATCGTATCACACATAGATACTTACGTAAATATAATGTTGTAATCAATAAAAAAATTCAGCTGAAAGTAAGGTGAGGGAAATCTTGAAACATTATAAACAGGAGATAAATGTCTTAAGTCCTGCGTTAAAACAATCTATGCAGTGACGGACGGTCTTTGTTCCGAGATACAGCCAGAAGACGATGATTTATTTGTTCATAGATGCATAGCAGCTATCATCAAGTAAATTGTTAGTTGAGAAGAAATGGTTGAACTTAAAAGGCTACCACCGCTTATTCCATCTATCGAACCGTACCGGATAGTATACTTCATGATACTGTTCTGTTATGCATCTCCCTTATAATAGCTTGAGAAGCCGTTGGTCATATAAATCTGTCATTTGGTTCCGTGCCCGTTATTACGCCGTGCGTAAGCTATTGCAGATAAATCTCCATAAGTTTTAGACATTATTTTGCTCTCGAAAATTTGCTGAAGTACTTATTTATTTTATATATTAAGATAAACCTTTATTATTTTCCTTATTCTTTCGCAAAAAACTCAAGTGGCTACTAATCCTCCTTCGCAGGAATTCTCACATACTTCATCTTCTGCACCGTATTCAGTTCAATCCCCACCTTACCTTAAAGAGCGGTTTGAGTTTTTGGGTGAGTCTCGTCTCCTATCTCGTCACTCAAAACGTAAACTTTTTCTAAAAGTCCCCAGCCATTCCTCTTCCTTTTATAGCAAATTTAATACAGTAAATGCGTGTCGCTTATAGAATTCCCTTCCGTTACCTATCAGAAGTGCCAAAACTTTTTGTACGTCTTTAAACGTCGTTTAAAATGTCATTTCTTGACACTATAACTTTTTTATGCCATAATTTATTCTACTCGTTCTGTTTAACTTATAACTATATATGTATGTATGTATATGTGTATGTATTTAGGGATATGTGTATGTATGTTTGTATGTATGTATGTAGTATATATCTATAAATTTGTAATTGTTAACGGTAGATAACTATCTCAATGGCGAATCCTACCACTACCTTACACAGTTATCTACCGTTCGCAAATCTTTGTTTTAGAGAGCTGACCACCTTTGCGACCCTGAACACCTAGGGGACGAGCTACGACAGGTGAAGGGTGCCCTTTATTAGAACAAGCTGCCAGTTCCCCGCCAGCATTGTATGAAGACCAACAAGCCACCCACAGTGGAGAGACAGCCAGAACTTCTACCATTTGTGAAGGGAGTTACAGACAGGATTGGCAACATCTTAAGAAGAGCTTCTATCAAGATCATATTTAAGCCTAATAAAAAAGTGAGCCAATTCTTGAGACCTTGAGATCCTTGTGAAATGTAATATTCCTATGCAGTGTGCCGGTGTATATAAACTAGACTGTGGCTTATCGTACATTGGCCAAACAAAGAGAAGCGTCGGGGTTAGTGTGAAGAAACACATATCCAATGTCAAGAATGGGCGTGTATTGCAATCAGCTGTGTGTGAACATACAAGGAATAAGGCAGTACGCGAGGCAATTAAGAAACAGTTGGCGGTATATTGATATAGTTAATTTTTGTATCAACTGAGAGACGAATGCCACCTCAGTCTACCTGTGCCCACGGACTATTCTAAAGTTTCGAAACGTCCGTGTCCAAAAATGTATTTCGAATACCAAAATATAAGCGATGAATCCGGTTCAAATAGTTTCATTTAAAATAGTTTTAATTCACAACGATCGCAGCTCCATGTCCTCTTAGGAGTTGGTTTCTAGAAATCCCCTGTTTACTCCGTAAGATAACTTTACTGATTAAATATAACATCTTTGTATTAACACGTTTTTGTATTTTTTAAATTATGTGTTAATTCAAAAATTGGCGGAATTTAATAACATAAAACTGTATCAATATGTTTTAAAATTTTTATTAAAAAAACAACAACAATATTACATTATGTCCCATATAAAATATATATAACATAAAAGTAAGTTCGTATAACATTGGTAAAATTATAAATAGTAATGACAACATTTCCACAAAAAATTTTTTTGAAATCATAGTTTTGCCAATACGTCCTCGTTTATTAGCAGCTGTCCTATAGGACTTTGAATATCTTCACCGTCTGAGTAAATTTGTTGACCTCTCAAATATGTTTGCATGACCTTTCCATTAAGCACGCGTTGCATATAGGGACTTAACTGTAAATAAAGTAAAAAAGATATATTTTTATAGAAATTAGTAATTTAAATATTTTTATATGCAGGACTATTAAATAATTATATTGAGTATACATAGTTTATATGTATTTGCACCATTTGTACCGTTGTCCTCAATATAAACACTGAAAAAATTAACATTACCTTGTTTTTATATAATATAATATCAGGCGTGACGATAAATGAAGCTTCGGGGTCGAAGAAAACAAGGTCGGCATCGAGGCCAGGTTTTAAAGCACCTTTTCGGTGTTGCAAACCGGCCATATTGGCAGGACCCGCAGATAAATAATGGCTGACTGTACTGAGACTGTACCCTCGAGCTTTAGCTTCTGTCCAGAACAACGATAGACCTAAAAAAAACATTTATTTAGTCACATCATCAAATTCGATGAATTGAAAATGAAACGATTAGACTTCAATCTCATTTATATTCCACGTTTCTGGAGCACAACTTTGTAATATGTATGTATGATGTAGTTTCAAAACATTTTTGAAAAAGCTTATAAAAATTTGAACGCAGCCGGATTCGAACCCGCGTCTCTTAGAAACGTCCAAACGATCTGACCAAGCCATGCGTTCTGCTACTAGCTGCGTTGAAATTCTTATATTATTACAATTTATTTGTGTTGCTAACATCTCTGCAGAGAGATTTTTACAAATTTATGCTACTTAAAGATTATTAAGAAATAATCGTTTAACAAGAGACATTGCTATTTTTTTAATATTTTACCATTTTTAAAAGTTAACACTTTTTGTGTTTTCTTTTAGAGTTTATTTTCAGCTTAAAGTCCTAATTGTGGAATAACTTCCACACTTAGGATTTTTGAAAAAACCCGCTGCGTTCAAATTTTTATACGTTTTTTTTCAAAAATATTTTCTGATCCTAAGTGTGGAATAACACTTTAAAAATAGTAAAATGCACAAAATATAAATAGATAATAAATAGTATATAGATTAAATGAGTCAAATCAAAATATATAATATTGAAATAATAATTAAAATAATTACTAGCTGGTCATGGCTGGTCAAATAACTCACCTACCAACCTATACTAAAATTAAAATCTGGACAGATCTGAACTTATACAACTTTTCTACATATATATCTACCTATATATATTATAACAAATTTAATTGGGTATGTTATTATACAGTTAATAATACACTCAGTACATTTTCTGTCTGCCTGTCAGTCTATTCATTTGTGCGCCAATCACGCATACTGGGTAGAAAGAATTAATTTTGGCATAGTAATAGCTTGATCTGGAGGTACATATAGGATTTATTTTTATCGTGTACTTTTCGAAATCTTAATATACTGATAATTACCAGATTAATAAGAGTGTTTATTTTGGAGCTTAAAGTCTTAGAGCTTAGATGCGTAAAAAACCTTATACGTTAAATTCATTCTAACATTGTGTGTAGTTCCTTTAGAATAAATATGAAACTGACACCATCATATTACGTCTATTATTCGTAAGTCTTTTTCCAATCTTATTAAGTAACATAATGATAAAAAAAATAAAGCTGAGAATTAGTGAATTCTACTACGGGTGACTTATTATTTGGGCTTAGTAAAGTTGTCATGTCTAGGTATCGAGCCATAAACTAAGTTTATTTTTTAATGTATATAATTTTCCTTACTTTTACATTTATTATAAGCATTATAATAATCAATATTATTATAACAATAATATGATCATGTATTTTGCTTAAAAAATCAAACAAAACGTTTATATCGATGAACGCTTCATCTTCAAATTTAAACAAAATGTCATAGGGTCGTCAGTCAATTACTACTTATATATTATTTTGTTATTCTTTGTTTTTTTTTTAAACGTTATTATCTTAAATAATCTCATAGTAGGTTAAATTTATTTAAGATGACGATAAGCTTTCTTACATAACACACTTATATTATCAGAATATAATAATGAAGTCAGCCGTCATGATAATAAAAAAATCCAAACGTAAGTAGTGTAATATTATTAAAGAATGTTATTATTTTTCACAAGTCATGGTCAATGATAAATAAGGAATAAGTAAGAAACTCGTAATATGTTAAACTAACTTAACCTAATCCGTTCATAAAAAAATACTTTTTTTAGCTTAACGCTTTTATCCCGCAAAGCAGGGTAGACAGAAAGTACCTAGTGTTAAGACACTCCGTACTTCGCTTTCCACTGAATTCGAGACTTAGCGTGTTGAGTGGTGGTACTCAACGGTGGTACTTTGTCTTTACCAGAGTAACGAAGTGAAAATATTTTAAATATAATCACTCTCTCGAGTGGGAATCGAACCCAGAACCAATCGCGTTACAGTTTACAGTTAAGACGCTGTTCCACTGCACCACGACCGGTATCACAAAACTACTAGGTACGATCAAAAATATGATATGTAAAATATACTACACCACATGTTGTACATGTATATGAAAATAAAATCTTATAAACGATTATTTTAAGAACGTCATTATATAAAACAGTCCTATATATATCCATATAGGCATAAAAATCCTTTGGATAACAGTTCAATATCACACAAATTTTAAATAATAAATTTCTATAAAATAATTATGAGCTAGTACCTAGAAAATGTTATTTCATTCAACTACAATCATTGGTGGAATTGTCTAATAAGATTTTGCAGTTGATTAGTATTGGTTTTATTTTATTGCAGATTAACGCGATAAAAGAAAAGAAAGATAAATACAGAAAGTGTTAATTTTTTAATTTCAAATTAAATGCATTAATTTAATGCACTTATTTTTTTACGTCTCTCCCATTCCACACGATAGATGCGTGAGTTTGCAACATGTAAATATTTTGTTGTTGAAAATCATGGATTTACCTGTTTTATAGTATTTCATCAAAAGATAGTTTGTCATTTTACCCAATATTTATATATTATAACATATACTTGTAATATATTTGTAATTTCTAATCTAATCACTTCCTCGAATGGCAATCGAAGTCAAAATTAAAAGTGTTTACAATTAGACTGCCTAAAAAATATGATTAAACAATTTTTTGGCCACCTGTCTGCCTATCTGTTTGTTCAAGTATCACGCAAAAACTACCAGTTCAATTACAATGAATGTTGGAAAAGTACTACTACAAACAAGATTATTTACTAAGCGCAAATAATAAGTTTGTCGTATGTTACGTCACGCGCGGGGGAATTCGCTTATATTATGCTATAATTGTTTTTTATTAATAGTTATGTTATTTTTACTAAATTTCAGGGTAACAGTCGGTGACGATGTCAATATCAATTTTCTAGAACTATATTAAATATTAGGACGAAATATCGTATATGATGATTCATGCATCTTAGCTCTAAGAATTTAAGCTATACCACCCAAAAAACTTTTATCTATTCTGTAATTATCAATATATGAAGTTATTCGGCTTTTTTAAAATAACTAAATAAAATACTACGATAAAAGCTATCCTTTATGCATCTCCAAAATATAAGCTTTGCCAAAAATTATCCTTTCTCTTCAAAAGTTTTAGCGGACAGGACAGACTATATATATTAATTTATACCCAATTAATTTTTGTTTAAATTATTTCATTTACAGAATTGACTTTTCTACTATTTTTTCGACGAGTATACGTACTTATATATACATATACATGTAGATATATACATACATAAGTTATATAAGTTGTAGGTCTATAAAGATATTAAATTTAAAATATATTGGTAGGTAACGAATTTCTAAGGCTTATTATTGTTAAACTAATAAAATTATACATTTTAGCAAAGTCTGTGATATAGGCGAAGACGCGGGCGAATACATATGATACATGAAACAGCTGTAGTCGTCAGATTGCGCAGCCGAAGCCGCGAGCGAGCGAGCGAGTTTGATCATAACTTCAAAGAATAGAAATAAATAATAGCTTCTCTAACTTCGATAAAATAAGTAAAGTAAATAAGTAATGTCAAATTAATAAATAATTGTACATATCAATTGCAATTTGCATGGTAATTCACGGAAATTACAATATTATATTGAAACGAAGGATAATACAAATTTGAATGAATTTCCTACAACATTAACCTATTTTTTATTAAATCAAGGTACTTCGGGAGGTTATTCTAACAACATTCAAGATTGATAGATATTTAACTTTAGTCTCCCAATCGAAAATATTTATTTTTATTTTAGACAAAAAGTTAGAGCTCTGCCGAAAACATTGTGTCCATGTAAAACAGTATTTATCCAGAGCTTTAAACGTTCATTCTTCTTTAAAGTTAGTTTGTATACAAACACAATTACATAAGTAGATTAATTAACCTACCAAATTGTACAGAGGAGACTCCTCCCCACGCTGTCATGAAGTTGGGTCCTTTTAAACTTGCCACTGAAGGGGAATGATCTGACGCTATTAAGTCAATTCTTTTCTCCTTTATGTACTCCCATAGTTGTACCTAGTAATAATTACACGTATTTTTCTTAAAATGTATCATTTTTTCTTAAATTATCTAATATCATTTTGCATTTTGCATTTGATATTAATTACCGATGCTCAAAGGTAGACTTATAAGAGCTTAGTGTCAGGACAAAAATTCATACATTGTCAAATAACTTTGAGTCTTATAAGTCTAACTAGGAAGATTATATTAAAATAAAAAATATATTAAAAAGTAGGGACAACGTGTCCGTAGTGAGTTAATAACTGGAAATAAAGAAAATTGATACTAAATAGTTAAAAAGTTGATGTAGCAAAAAATCTTTAACTTTAATTAGATGGGAACAAAAAACCAAGCTAAAGAAAATAATCTTTTTATTTATAACAAATTACTTAATGTATGTGGTCATTAATGAGATAATTATTATCATTATTGTGAATATACACACCACCACAAAAGCTATAAAGTTAATGCTTAATTATTCTTTATTTAAATGTAGTAATGCATTTATTTATATGTATATGCCCAATTAAGTTTATTTAATAATAAAATAAAAAGACGTTCTATTTTCGTTTTGAAATTACCTTGTTCGTAATGTTTCTAATAGGTGGCGAGCACTTGAACTCTGTGTGCCCAGGTGGTATTTGCTCCGAACTGAATGTTAAGTAATGATGACATGTTTCAGCGGTAACGCCTCCTCGCCAACGTGTAGAGCCAGCTTTAATCCTTTCTTCTCTGGCCTGCTCTAATATTGGAATAACACCTGCGGCTGACACGTGTACGACGTGCACACGAACGCTGTGAATAGTAATAATGAAATTTTTAATTATAAGAAATAAATTTTATATTTTGTGTCATCATTCTATTAAATCTACATATCTTCTGTAGGAGTGTAGATGTTTTAACAAAAGTCCATATTTTACTTTTTTTTTGTAATATATTCATATAAAATAGCATTCAAGGAAAACGAGGCTATTGAAAAAAAGAACACTTGAAGAATATTTTAGTAGTTGCGGCTTCTTAATTCGTTATTATATGTAAGTAGTACGTACATACAAAGTATGACTAACACAGCGTCTATATTTTTTATCATACAAAACTTGCAACAATTTTCAACTCTACTGTTCCAACAAAAACAACCTTGCCATATTAATTGAAAATAAGAAGTTAAGTACAAATTATTAATAGTTATATTATTTAATATATAAATAGTTTATATTAAATATTATGACAGATTCGCAAAGATTTTAAATAGTGAATATTATTTTTTATAAACAATTCACCTAATATAAAGTTGTATTACATCGTCGTAGGTGTTAGTGTGTTCCAAAAATATAATGACCATAATTATGTGAAAAGTAAGCGTTTTGATACTTATTTATAATCAAAAGCAATAAGTTATATCTCACTCATATTTTGGTATGTAACTGGCTAATAATGACGCAGCTGTCTCTTCCATCTCCGGAGGATGAGACGCAAGATACGTGCTATATAAGTTTGGATCTATAACAATAATAAGTAAAATTAAAACCTACAACTTACAACTTTGTAACGACATATTATATCATTTGTACTGACAATTTATAACCAAACTCGTTTGTTTCATTTCAATAACAAATATTTTTTATGGTCGAGACATAAAAGCAATTCATTATAATACTTTGTTATTTACCTGGACTGTCACATTTTTCACATTGACTATTATCATCACTCTTGCTTACAGGTAATTCAGCATGAAACTGAAAACAAATTACAAATTCTTTACATTAGTTATTCTTAAATTGAAAACAATAAAATAAAGGTCAAATTATTCTTACGGCGATTACAACGTCGGATCCATTTAAAGTTGAGAATATTTTGTCTAACTCGTTAGCTTGAACGTTCGGGTATTCTTCAATGCCGCTGTTTATTAGATACGCTTTAAATCCGATGACACCAGCTCGAATCATGTTTTGTAGTTCTTTCTAAAAATGTCGTAACAATGTCATATAATAATACTACCCTTCAAACAAATGATATCGATAATACTAATTTCACTACAAATACCTCATTTCCTGGTACAACACCTCCCCAAAATGCGACATCTATATAGACCTCCTCTTTTGCAGCAGCAACTTTTACTTTTAAATTTTCTACAGTTGTTGTTGGTGGTATAGAATTCCTATTACATAATGTGAAAAATATTTATATTTTATTTTTAATTATATACATTTTATTTTTGAATCAATATTTACTATTTATATAAATAAATATTTAACAACATTTATTATTATTTTCCTCATACATAGATAGAAGGTCATCTATCGATATTTATGCCTACTAATAGATTGACTATGAGTAATTTTGTCAATATATAACTTACAGGGGCATGTCGACGAGCGTAGTTATGCCACCTGCAGCAGCAGCCTTAGTCGCTGTTGCATATCCTTCCCATGATGTACGACCAGGTTCATTTACATGCACATGTGAATCAACTACACCAGCCATTAAGGCCCAATGTCCCCCATCTATCACCTAAAAATTGAAAGCGTACATACCTACATAACCACTTAATATATTTATCATTTTTATACTATAACAGATGCTTAATTGGGACTTTTGTTTTATTATTTATAATTATAAAATAAAATAAATATAATATAAACAATGAGATTTAAGGAAAAGAAAATACGATGTTCAGTTTTGAGATAAAATTGATATCATTGTATGATGGCATCAATAAAATCAATAAGTAGTTATATTATACTTGTACATATTTGGTGCATCTGCTATCATTATAATAATAATTAAACTATAAAATTATATAAATGTTATATATTTATAATATTACCTGCAATGTACCATCATTGTGTAACAGATTTTCAGCTGATTTACGTGTGTAAATACCGCTAATAATACCATTTTCGTCTACTAAAACACCTCCGTCAAATTCTCTCGTGTCCACAATTACACGGCGACTAAGAAATAGCTTTTTACCATTTTCTCTATTCCGAAGTCCTCTACACGATACCCCCACTACGTAACGTATAAATAAAATATATTAATCAAATGAATAATTGAATAATCATACAAAAAAAGTTAAATATGATAATAGGTACCTAATATAGTCGTTATAAGAAATATAAAACGAAGAGACAACATTCTAGAGCGACGCTAATTATCCTACTGCGCTCTATAACTTTTTGAAGCCTTTTAAAACGTGACGTTATCATTAGTTACAATTTCTGCTTCCGACTTTGTGCGCTATCGTGCAGCTCTAACCAAAATTTATATAATATTCTTTTTTTAAAAAATAAATTTGAACCATAAGCGCTTTTGCATTATCTTGACATATCCTTATCCAGAGGGTGTCTTACCTAGTATCCGTACGATATTTGGTCTTGGGCGTACGGGTATGCGACTTCGGATCCGCGAGCCACCACTATCATACTTCTATCCCATCCATAAAAGTGGTTTCCTGTCCCTCCATTTCCAAAACATTCTCCCCTTTTTTCCCTCTTCGTTGTGGTCGTCGCAATACAGAGGGAGAAAATATTCGAAGAACTTGTATTGTGTCTGACTTGGCTGTCATGAACATGTTCCAAAAGAATCCTCAGCACATTATCAAGTATAAGGGCGGATCCTACTCAAATAGATTATTTGTGTTAGTGACGAACTCTAAAGTCATTCTAGATAAAGGCCTGATGGCCCAACATCGTCCTTGTCATATGTCTATATCCCGAAAAAGACTCAGCTACTTCTCGTGATTCATCTCGTGATTCGGTGATTCGTAGAACGAAAGCTACCTATATGGAGTGGCAGACCACCAACTCTCCCGAAGACAGAGTAAGCTAGCTAAGAGTAGTAAAAGAGATGTAGCCAGAGCCGGCAGAAGAAAGTTGCCACCACTATGTGATAACTTTTAAACTGCGGAGGGAAGCTCAGTCGATCATTTACAAATTAGCGACGCAAGACGTCGCAAAATGTCTATACGTCACAGACTCCCAGGGCACGCGGTTGTGTAACCATGTCTCTATGAAGGCGAGGTGGAGGTTTTATGCTGTGTGATTCGGGCCTAGAAAAGGATCTGGCATTTAAAACCGATGTTAAGTAATAGCTTTATGCTATTGCGTTTCGTATTAGGTAATGCAAGGCCCCGGTGCCTAAACTCTCCCCCTACACCTCAAAATGAAAGCGGTTCTAGAAGAAATTTTACCCCAGGAGGGTACCAGCATCATTGATGATGGAGAATCCCTCCCTGAATCTTTAAACTCAGGCCACCCTTCGAATTCTGGGGAGGGCAAAGCACCGCGCAAGAAACAAAGCAATCGAGGCGTATGCTCTACGGCAGCCCCTTCCATGTTAATGTGGATTTTTGTAACATTCTACATTCCAACCTGAATGCCGTCCACCACCATTTTGAGACGGCACGGCCGACCTTATTATTTCTGACGGAGACTCAAATTGCCTAACCAAGCGACATAGCCTATCTCCAATACCCCGGCTACAAAATAGAGCATAATTTTATGCGTCAAGCATGCGTCAAGGGGCCGCTGTGTTCGTGAGGAGGACCTTTGGAGAATTTTTGTCGCCTTGCCAATTTTGATTACTCGATCGAAGACCGCCCTAATTCACCCGAACCCCAAAAAAGTCGATGGTTCCGACCGACTAGCTACAGGCCTATCGCTATCACCTCCCTGCTCTCCAAAGTAATGGAGAGCATAATAAACAGCCTGGTGTATCTGGAAGATCAACGGTTGCTCAGCGACCGTCAATATGGCTTACACCATGGTCGGTCAACCGGTGATCTTTTAGTGTACTTAACCCACCGCTGGGCTGCTTAGTTGTTATGTTAGTCTGGACATAGCGAAGGCCTTCGATCGAATGTGGCACAGGGCGCTCCTTGCCAAACTTCCATCGTATGGGCTTCCCGAGAAATTATGCAAATGGGTCACCAGTTTCCTCACTGGGCCTAGCATAAAGGTCGCTATTGACGGTTTTTGCTCTTAATTAATGTCCGTGAACGCTGGCGTCCCCCAGGGCTGTGTGCTGTCCCCAACACTGTTCCTTCTGTATATCAATGATTTGTTAGAGGATCCTAGCATTCATTGTTATGCAGACGACAGCACGGTGGATGCCGTCTACACCGGCCATGCAGGTCTTTCTCGGGAAAACGTCGACAAGTGCCGACTTGTGTCTTCCGTCGAGGCACCCCTTGAGAATACCTCTTTCCCCATTTGTCATATCTTCAGTTTTCGAGAACATCCCCCTTAAAGCCGCGCCTGATATCAGTATATTGGGCCGGAGCGTTTCGAGCGACTGCCAGTATCGCGATCATCTGGAAAGCAAGGGCAAGTTAGCCTCGACAAAACTCGGTGTCATCGGCAGAGCGAGACGGTACTTTACGCCCAAACACCTTTTGGCCCTTTATAAAGCCCAGGTTCAACCTCATATGGAGTATATACGTTTCATCGTTATGTGTTCACTATCGCATATATCACGGGAAGTGTTCTGGAGAATTGTTTGACTTGGTTCCTGCCGCTGAATTTTCCAACCGCACTGTACGTAACAGACTAAAATCCGCGTGCCACACATCTACGGAATGACCTACCTGCGGCAGTGTTTCCAGGTCGTTACGATATAAACATCTTCAAAAAGCGCGCTTATTCCCACCTTAAAGGCCGGCAACGCTCCTGTAGCTCCTCTGGTGTTACACGGGACAGTGGGCGGCGGTATTCTCTTACCATCACGTGACCCGCACGCTCGTTTGCTGTGCCTGTCCTATAAAAAAGCTACTAAGTGTTGAAAAAGCTACTAAGTGTCGAAAATAGTGGTAATTAAATGGGCATTATGATTATGAGTCACACCATGAAGCTCTTTGAGCGCGTGATCAACTCAGCTTCGTTGAAAATGTCCTATCTCTGGGTATGGATAATAAACTAGATATGGATAACAATATGGATTTCAGCCAGGATCAAGAACCATCGACGCCATTTTTGCCCTCAAAATTTTGATGGAGGTGTACAGGGAAAAAAGAAAAGCTCTGCAAGTAGCATTTTTAAATCTGTATGCTTTATAGATCGATCCTTGAGGTCTATAGTGATGTCATCAGAGATATGTATCTCTATTCCGTCCTTCAATGGTTAGGACTGCTGTTAGCGACACCAACCCTTTTCGATTACGGTAGGGGTTCACCAAGGCTCAGCTCTTAGCCTTGCCTGGTTCAATGTTGAGCTGGATACTGTCTCAACTTATATCCAGGATCCTTCATGGCTGATGATGTATGCCAATAACATAGCACTCATTGACGAGAGTCGGAGTTGGAGCTGAAGCGGAGGGTGAATCTCTAATAAGATACACTAGATAACTGTGAACTAAATGTGACTACCTCATACATAGCATGCGTAACATCCATATAGGTCTTGAACCAGCCGTTACATCGGAGAAGTTCAGGTACCTTGAATTCATCGTGCATGAGCCTGAGGGCATTGATCACGATGTCCATGCCCGTGTGATATATTAAATAACCTATCCTCTAGTCACAACACTATTTGGTGTACACACATATGCACCTACAATACAATAAAATTAATGATTAACTCTTTGAAATTTTATAAGTAATTAATATGTTGCAAAAAATGTCTGGCATTATCCTATCTGATACCTATTATCCAAACTAGACCGGACTTAGAAATTATTACTTTTTAATTAATGTCTCCTTCCTTTAAAAAAATAACAGAAAAAGACAATATATATATATATATATATATATATATATATATATATATATATATATATATATATAAATATATATATATATATATATATATATATATATATATATATGGAGTCCAGGATATAAAGATATACAAATTATCCACTGTGCGATTGAGTTGTGTTACTACGACATTTAAATATTATTTTTATGTTTATTTAACAGAATTTACTCTTTCTCCCGGCGTAAAGCAGAAAAAAATTAGCCAAGACATTCCACCTTCCATAAATACTTAGAACGTCCGCTATTTACTACAATATGGATTATATTATATATGTAATTTGTATCTACTGAAAAAAAAGTTGTACATCAATGTGATATCATATCACGCAGAAGACATTATATGAATTTCAATATATTATCTTAACACGATCATTTTTTGTAATAATCAAATATATTGTTTATGTTAACTTTTAAAAAACATTTTTCTTTTATTGACGTCATGTAATAGATATACTAAATTAATGAAATCCAATAACACATACGATATAATATTTAAAACAAAAATTATAAAATGTTATTTTTTGCACGAAGGACAAGGGAATAATATCATTCCCTTTTGTAAATACGATTTTATGAAATACTACCTAATATCCCCAACTTTGTTTGCATGGACTTTATGGTCCTTAATATATCCATCCATTGCGCCTCGAAGGCCCTAATTTCCGATGATTTTAATTTGAATCGAATATTCCTTACTAGTTTTTTTATGTTGTTCCAGGTCTTTAATTGTTTGGTAATTATATTTTATTCGAAAATAACACACCAGGTTAAACAATTTTTCTTAAAGACATTTTCATATATGTTATAATTAAGGTAAAATAATATTCATATGTAAAATGGAAAATAATCTTCACGTTAGACGAATTTTATTATGGCGGGTTTTCAAAATTCTTTATTGTTTAGCTGGTCTATTGTAAGTTCAGGTGCTATACTTTTCAAAATTTTATATCCCTAAGCCTTTCCTAGATCTAATAGCTATATAACAATAAAGTTTCAACCAAATCCACCCCGTAGATTCAAAGATGTGCGCGTCTCACTTTGTGAGAAATCAACACATAATATTTTTACATCCCAATAAATTGTTTTTTCATAAAGATTTCATCTTTTTTTCCATTTTAATATACTTAAAATGACACTGTTTGTCATTAGTTAAAGTTAAAAACGTAACATAATAATACGTATTGTACTTTGCATTTTGATGATAATTTTTGAAGTCATGATGCCGCACCGAAACGTTATAGATATACAAAATATTTCAATGAAGACTTTATTTCATGTGATTCTTGTAGTACTCCTTTGTTTTAATTCATCATATTTAGAGATTATGTGTTTTAGTGAACTCAACATCGCACGTGTCCTACTGGCTTTAGAAAATAAAATAATTTAAAATATAACTAACGAGTTGAGATCGAATACACATCAATTGCATGTACAGAAGTCGTTTATACTATCTTAGTATTATTAAGATATTTTACAAATAAAAATTTTGTTCAACGCCTATTTTTCGTACAATATTGAAGAAATCTAGAATTAAAAAT
Organism: Dryadula phaetusa; assembly: GCA_032432895.1. Lineage (NCBI taxonomy): Eukaryota > Metazoa > Arthropoda > Insecta > Lepidoptera > Nymphalidae > Dryadula > Dryadula phaetusa. The sequence goes on from JAOYRS010000027.1 coordinate 2,571,800, forward strand.
GGAATTTAAATTTAAAGAATTATTATATTAAAAAGTAAATACTTGTTGAATATACATAAATACTTAAATCATTAATGAACATTTATATACCTAAATGCTGTAATACCTTTCCACCAAACTATACTTAGAAGTAATTTATTTATCTTTATCAAAATAATTAGTGTACTAACGATCCATAGGTTATTTCAATACTGTAAACGTGTTTCCAATTCGTTAGTTGGAGTTAATTTACTGTTGTAAAGCACATAAGAACTGTTACTTAAATCTGTAATGGACAAAATTGCAGGTTAATAACATTTTCATTTTATTATAATACTATTATTAAATATATTTGTCTTAAAAGCCATTATTTAAGTAGTCTGGTCAAACATATGTTGAGCTCGCAAATGACCTTCTTAGTATTTTAGAGGACATCCTATATTTCGGCACTCTTCGCCATTCAACTAATTTATCATTAAAATTATGTAACATTTTTTACGCATAATCATACAATTCTTTTAATTACTTTATTAAAATTGAAATTCGGGTTGATTCGCTTTGACTATACTTTGTAAATGCACTCTCTTTTTAAAATAAGAACTTACTATCGGTCGAGGTAACATAATTTGTTGAATTTATTTTTTTAATTAATTTAATTTTAATCTTTAACTTTAAATTGTCCTGATAAATATTATACACGTGATACAAATAACTATTTAGTAAAAAGTTTTTTATATCGAATTGAAAAAAAATATTAAGTAAACTTTACATTTAAATTACTTAGTCTGAAAAGCATCTTATGCTTAACATTTATAAATCACTATATTTCGTATGAATATCTAGCACATAATAAATACCGAAAACAAAAAGACGAGTTTTAAAGTTTGTATAATTTATTTTGTTAATATGTTCAAATGGGTCGGCGACGCTAGAAACTATAAATAAACATAATTTGTAATCTTATTGTCTACCGGTTTTATTTAAAATAATAATCTGGAAAACATTTACTATGACATTTTTTTATTTAAAAGAAGTATTCCCTTTGGTTCCTCTGTAACCTTACCATCAGTGTATATTAACTGACCACGAAGATATGTTTTCTTAACAACTCCTTTCAATTTCTTTCCAATGTAAGGGGTAAGCTAAAAAGTAAAGTTTACAATGATATTAAATAATATATAAATACAAAGCTTAGTAGACACATGAATCAGACTCAAAAATGTATGTAAAAAAAGTTATTTCTAATTTGAAGGGAAGAAAAATCCATACGTGTACAAATCTGTACAGGATTCGTTTCTGTACATTAAAAATATTCATCATATTTAAAATTATAAAAAAAGATAGCTAGAGTAATATGAACAACTAACGAAACCATTTTCAGCATTTTTGGAATTTTCGTCTTTTTGTCTGTTTAGTTTTGCACGTATCACCACAGATGTAAATAACTTGTGTCCGTAAATTTAAATTCTATTTTTAATTCTACTACCAAACAATAGATTCTATTCTTGAGATACCGTATTCAGTTTACACAAAATCATAAATACAATGAATAAAATATAATAAACAAACGATACAGTAAAATATGATCTTGTATAAAGCTAAAATAACTTATATTATTAAGATGTTTCATACCAAAATCTTAGTATGTATTTTCTCATGTTACCTTGTTTTTATGACGAATAATATCAGAGGTAACAATGAAGCTGCCATTCGGATCAAAGAACACTAAATCAGCATCAAGGCCAGGTTTTATAGATCCTTTGCGATTTTGCAGACCACACAAATGTGCTGGACTAGTACTAAGATATTTAGTTATTGATCTCATGTCTAAACCACGTTGACTTGCTTGGGTCCAAAATAATGAAAGCCCTGTAAGAAATAAATATAGGGAAAATATTTTGTAGGAAATATTTATTATAAATTTACATTAAGCGGGTTAAAATGGGTATGTCATAAGTATTACTATTGTAAATATTACACAGAAAATAAATATTATATCTTACCAAACTGTACAGAAGAAATGCCACCCCATGCTTCCAAATTATTGCTACACTTTAGATCAGGTGTGCAGGGTGAATGATCCGACACCACCATGTCCAATTTGTCTTCTAATAAGTATTTCCATAGTTTTTCCTACAAAAGAATTAAATTTCACCGTTACTTTACGAATTATGAATACTTTTTGATAATAATGTTAAAAAAGTGAAAGAAATTTGAATGATATAATAATATTATATAATTTTAATGAACACTAAAAATATAATCTGTTACATCTGTATACATTTACGTACTTTATTACCCACATCTCTAATGGGTGGCGCACACTTGTATTCACTATGGCCCTTTGGAATGTCAGCAGAGCTAAGCGTAAGGTAATGATGGCAAGTTTCAGCAGTCACTCCTCCTCGCCATCCCGAGTTGCCCTTAGAAATACGCACTGCGCGGGCTTTTTCTAAAAGAGGCATCACTGATGACGACGACACATGTACTATATGAACTCTGACACTAAAAGTTACGAATTATCTCTTTAGGTACGAGTACATTATATAATTTTTGTGGGTAAATATTATATTCAAAGTAATGTGTACAACTTGGTAATATGATACAATCAGGTGTTTCAAATTTTTTTATACAAATTAATTAATGGTGCGCAAATGTATTATATATAATACTTAATAAAAACATTACTCTATGGATTGTTATTTTAAAATAATATACTATATGTTTTTTTAGGACGTACTCCGTTTTTTCAACAAAATTTGAGATAAGGTTTATTGCATTTAATTCCATCGAAGGCGGTCGTGATTCGAGATAGGTTTGATATTCTTCAGGATCTGAAAGATAAATCGCTCAATTTAATTAAAGATAATGTGAGAATATATACGTAATAAAAAGACTAATTTCATTACAAAACTTTAGAAAAAAATGGCCAAGAATTGGTTGGCGTAAATAGGTAGATACGTAGTCATTTAGATTATTTATTACTTATTCGTTTTTGTTGTTTGTTTTATGTTACATTATTAAATTATTTTCGTTTTGGCACACCTACCAGCTTTGTAGATATATAAATATAATATAATGTAAAATATTTCCACTTATAGCGCAGGACATTAACCTCAAAAACATTAAGACCAGTTTATTTTTATGTGGAATACTAAATCAATTTAAACAATATTAACCGCTAACTCGTTTGGAATAATATTATAATACGTAATAATATAGTAATTATATAACCTTGAATATTTTTTTTCTCAGGACTAGGACAGTCTTCTTCTAGTTCCGCATGGAACTGAAATAACAAAAAAAAAATAACAATCTTTAATATTTCTATAATATAAAATAATTAAATGATTTAAGTTGTTTAGTGTTGATGCATCATTAGAGAAGGGATTATGATAATATAATTAATAATTAATAAATTAATGATTACAAATAAGATACACTGCACTTGATGCACATAGAAGAAAATTGGTACCTGCCTATTTAAATTACATATATACCAATTCTCAAATTGCCAGTCTGTGAGACAGAATTCCTATACTCGTATTAAATAATAATACGTGTTATTAAGTTTGCATATCTATACTAATATAATACTAGTGAACCAGGATCCAGGAATATCTAAGACTTCATAAGTACAGATTTTAAATATAAATTATATTTAAAATATAATATTAATATTGTGCCTATATTACAAATACTGTTTTAATGCAATTTTTCTTAAAAATACGCATGGTATTGAAATTTACTGTAAGCTAATTTAGTATGTTACATGGGAAATCAATAACGGACTTACAATATCTACCTGGCGAATGTTAAATCAAATCAACAGCACTTGATACATACTATGGGAACGTTTAAAAAATTTAGTTATGTAATCCAAGCGCGTTCAAAGCTTCTAAATCCGTGTCACTACTTCTGACGTTCGGCTAAAGCTGTCTAAATAAAGTATACCTTTAATTATAAAAACTTCAATATTGACTTTAATTAAAATGTTTATTACTTTGCAACCGTTCCTTCTACTAGCTTTCTATATATACACCATAACGAAACATGAAGATTTATTTTAACATTTTTGCCATAATATTTTTTATTATTATAAGTTAGATAATAATAAAATTATCCTTTATATATAGTATAATTAAAAATTATCATTTTATTAATGTATAATCATTTACATATTTTACGCCTATTCTATTTTTAATCCTAAACACGATAAAAATATTTTAATATCTTCAATACTTAATTTTAAAGAAAATGTTAAAAACCAGAAGAGACAGACTTTGACTGTAAACGCGATCGGTTGTGGGTTCGATCTCCACTTGATGGTTATATTTAAATCATTTTCTCTTCCTCGCTCTGGTAAAGACCAAGAAGGCGTTGAGTTCCACCACTCAATACGCAATGTCTCGAATTCGTTGGAAAGCAAATTGTTTTAACTCTAGTTACTTTACATCTACCGTGCTATGCGTAATAAAAGCGTGAAGCTTAAAAAGAAAAATTAAAAGCATCTTACCGCTAAGACTGATCCAGTTCCTGCAAGTGCTTCAAAAGCTAACTCCAAATCTTTGACTCCAACATTGGGGAACTCGTCAACTCCACTTGGACACAAGAAACATTTGAACCCTACAACTCCGGCTTCAACTAAATCTCGTAATGAATTCTAAAATAAAATAAGTAAATAAGTACGGTTAACTTATTTGAATACGTAATACATTATATACCTTTATATTAAGTATAATAGCCTAAAATAATGTTAATTTTAAAAGTAAATAACATAAATTGTTTAATGGTTTGCATAAATCAAACAATCTTAGCCTGGGTGTTAAGTGGTAAACATCGCTGATTCACTAAGTGCAGGTACCTCGCGTCTCAACTAACTATAGGTATAAATAGCTCTTTGTTTTTTTTCATTGATTATTCTTGCTATCTTCTTAAACTAGTTTGCCAACGGAGTATCTAACGATTTATTAAGTTAAATTGTTTTGATAAACGACATTTACCTACTTAATGTCTTTTTTAATCAAATTTATGAGGAATAAAGAATAATTTAATATATTTTCTTTTCAAACTACTTATTTTTAGGTTAAAATTATAAAAATATTGAATGATATCTAAAATGATACCTTAATACATACCTGATTTCCAACAATTACCCCTCCCCAAAAGCCTACATCCACAAAAATATGTCCTGCGGCTGAGTTAGCTTTTAATGTTAAGTTATCCAATGTTGTGGTCGGTGGAATCGAATTTCTGTAATCATTTTTTAATGATAATATCAACCAAATACTATTTAATTTTAAATTAAAGTTATAATGGTACCAAAATCAATATTTTAATCTTTTTACGTTAACAGAGTATTATGTAGTTCTACAATATATTTCTATTTATTAATTTACAGAGGCATATCAACGATGGTAGTTATTCCTCCAGCTGCTGCGGCATTAGTAGCCGTTCGGAATCCTTCCCAGGCGGTCCGTCCTGGCTCGTTCACGTGTACATGGGAATCGACAATACCTGCTATGAGCGCCCATTCTCCACCATCTATCACCTACAACGAACTACAATTAGATAAAGGAATTACATCGTTTTTGTACTTTAATAATTTAAATAAAAGTAGTAAATATTTTACCTTGAATATTTAATTAAAATTCTAAATAAATTCTCATATATTTCATAATATTCACATATTTACTGCAACGCAACGCGCTTGTTAACTCGATGACTTCGTTTTTTCAAGTAATAAAGATAATTATAGCGAAGTTATCCAGTGGCTATTTTTAAGAAAAATTTAAAAAGTATATTTTTTTTACATACCGCAAAAATGTATAATATTGGATTCAGTGATTCAACAATACTCTTAAACACATATTCAAAATATTCGACCGTGTACTTGTACAGTTTGTGCTCACACGCACACACACACACATACACAGTCAGAGTACTCAAGGAAATATCTAATAGTAGGTATTAGTATATACTCCTCGTAGAATAAATAGGTCTACGGGGGTACCATTTCAAAATGTCTATTTTTGTTTGTTTGCTCGTTTGTGTACTTATCACGCTAAAATTGTCGGATTGAAACAATGAATTTCGGCATAGTAATAGCTTATACTCTGGAGGTATATGTAGGATAGTTTTTATTGTGGAATTTAAAGTATTTTTTGTAAAAACGAAACGAAAATGACAAATTATTTGATATACTGATAATTACAATATAGATAAGAGTGATTTTTTGCGTATTGTTATTATTTTATTAGATAGAGTAGATGGACATTTACTATTTTTAATTAATTTTTTTTTTGACAGCAGGACTCGAAGCCACGCCTCTTGTATACCGTCCAAGCGCTCTGTCCTCTGACCGCTAAGTCATGCGTGGCTTCAAAAAAAATCATACATTTTTTCAAAAATGTTGTCGTACAGGACAATTTTGTCCTAATATTCAAAACTACATCGATTATCTGCAAATTTCTATACAATCTTACTAAGTAATGTAATTATTATAAAAAACTGCAACGTAACGTAACGTTAGTGATGTCCACTGCTGGTCACGTAATATACAAAAAAACATACTATTTGCACTTAGTACAGTTCGGATGTTCTAGGGAAAGGGTTGCCAAATTAAGTTTGTTTTTTAATGTATATACTTTTATAAGGTCCACAGCTGTAGCCTTTCCCGACGTCTCCAAGGCCTTTGACCGGGTTTGGCACCCTGGTCTCTTGTGGAAAGTCATCAGAGCTGGCACTCCTTACCACCTCGCGCGTCTCCTGTCCGCTTTCCTCTTGGGCAGGTCGTTTCACGTGATGGTGGAGGGAGCCATCTCCAACGGCCACTTAATCACAACGGGAGTGCCCCAGGGGAGTTCCCTCTCCCCATGCCTCTACACCACCTCACGAACAACGAAGTTGGCATTTTTATTAACGACATTGCGTTGGTCACTACATCGACGAACCCGTCCCACGCAGCCCGAACACTGCAAGAACCTTCTATCGGCCTGGTTGACCAGCTGGAGACTATCCCTCAAAGGAAGTTTACTTACCACGGTGTCGTGATCGACCAATCGCTCTCCATGCAGGCACATGTTAGAAGAGCAATCACGGCAGCGTGGGTCGCCGCACACCTTCTGAACCCAGTATTCAGGTCAAGCATTCCGCTGCGCACTAGAGTTAACCTCTACAAAGCGTACGTCAGACTCCATCTACGACGTACGCTGCGCCAGTGTGTACGTCGACCCGCATGACGCGCATCTCAGGCTCCTTGGTACGTGAGGAATGCGACTCTGCATAGAGTCCTCCGCTTAGACAGTCTGGACGCACACATCAAGTCCCTCGTGGAAAGGATGTTCCGCCGTGCTGACGCCTCGGAGCACCCGCATCTTCGAGACATTGTACCATGGCACTCCAGATCGCCGGAGAGACGCAAGCTTCCACCTAGGCAGGGCCTCCTCTGAGTAATCTGGGGTCTTACCCTAGGTCATCCGCCCAGGCAGCACTCTGCTCATTCTTTCTTACCCACATATTAGTGAGTGCCGATAGAAGCTACGGCCAGAGAGCTCAACCCTGGCACCGTTACCCCTCTCCACTCCAGAAGATAGAAGAATATAACGAGGATACTTTTATGGGATTAAAGTACCTAGTTTTATGCTCAGGATATTGAAATAGAATTATACAGAATTTCATTGTAATCGAATCGGTAGTTTCCTCGTGTTACTTCAACAAACAGACAGAGAGACAAAAATGTTTTACTCACATTTTTAGGTTCAGTATCAATTAAGTAACACTCCTTGCTAGTTCATTTTTAAATGTTTAATGTACAGAATTAACACTTCTATAGTTTTGTTATTAGGTATAGATAATTATCTGTGCGTTCGTACAAATTTTCACTTTAACTCGATTTTTTATAGCTTTGTAGGTCTATTTCGAAGGAATAAAATTTAACACTTTAAGAAACTTTTGTGCTTACAAAAAATTCAACAACACCTACTTCTCCTTTTGCTACCACCTATTATTGACTCTGTCTCATTTTTATGTATCATTGTTTGCTTGATATTCATGCCAATGAAGCCAATTACTGCTAGCTCAAAAATAATAACATTAACTGTACCAGAAATTCTAAATGACCACGAAATGGGAGAGTGCTCTCCAAGCCTTTCATACGAAGCTCTAAGTATCTTGCGTCAAAATTATATGTAACTTCTCGATTCATAATAATGAACCAGTACACTAATTATTAGCAAAAAAGAAATTAAAGACAATTCAACGCCTTAGTTTATAAGACTATAAATTTCATATGAATTGTATTGAATTGTGGCTGTCAAATTTTAATGAAAACACTGCGTTGCCCTGCTCAATCTTTTTGAGCGGTCATATAGCTACTACAATTACATCACGCCATTATTAAAATGAAACCTATTCGCTATTTTGCTTGTATGGGGCATTTCGCCAAATACACATCGTGCTTGATAATCAATAAAAGTTATGCCTACAACTTCTAAAAATATCAAGTTATATACAATAAGGTTAATTATAAGACTATACAACTGTTATTGATGTAAAGTGACATAAATAAAAAATAAAATTAAAAAAGTTACCAAATTCTACATAAAACTTAACCCTTTCTGTCTAAAGTTTTATTGCACCACTTAATACATTATAAATACCCTGTCGTAAGAATTGGTCATAATTTAATTAGTATTTTATTATATGCAGTTATATTTTTTTTCAATACCAGCAAAAAATAAAAACCGACTATTAAGGAATCTACTTTGAATGCCAAAGTTCGATTCAAATCATGTAAAAATTGAAATAGATATAAACAATTTTTTACAAACTGTTACACATATAGAAAACCTTCGACTCAGTATTTTAAATAAATACTATAAATAACTAATAATTTCAATACAGAGCGACGGTAAACTGTAAAAAACATTCATAAAAAACATTACTATACTCGTAGATACTAAATGCAATTTCTAGGTACTACAATTTTAAACAGTACTTTGTATAAAAATATAAAAAAAATTTTCGTAAAACAACTAAACTGATGTTTAAATTAACTTATAATTAATATTTTCTGTTTTGTGAACGTACAATATTTTCTGTTTTATGAACGTACAATTGTGAACAAACATACTACTATCTAACCTAAAATAAATAACGTATTGATTTCACTAAAGCACTTTGCAGATTTAATTATTTTCCGGTGTCCTGTATTTTTATTTAATCAAGACTTACAAATATGTATGTTGAACAAAAAAATACAGGCTGTCGCCCTTATCGACCTCTCAAGGTTGGATCTTCATTGCCGGAAAGAGACGGCTAACCACATGTTTAAAACGCTTAAACATAATATGTTTCTATATTTAAAGCAAATCTTACGTCGATGTCGTTTTCTTTCCCTTCGATTAATACGTTTGCTTCATTCCTACTTAAAACTTTTTCAATTACTCCATTTTCGTTGACCAGAACACCGCCATCAATGATATTAGTTTCTGTTACCAAATATTTGCTTAAAAACACTTGACACCGTCCTGTCATCGCTGGCTGAGTCACGCACAACTACACTAATTGAGACACGCTCTTCAACTACCAGAATAATATGATAACGGAATGCTAAAATACTGATCTTGCCATAAATCGGTTTTAACTCTTTTCTTTATTACAAGTGACAGATGATAACAATACAAATAGCACGATAACCCACTCGAACTTTAAAAAGATTGAATGGTTGCTACAATGACAAATGTAGTTTGATTACTTCTTAATTACATTGCTCGTTTTAATAGTTAAGTAGTTAATATTTACAGTTAATAAAATAAAACATATTTACTATAAACTTACTTGCTTTCAATTTATTTATATTGAGGTATTTGTAAGTCATTTTTTAAATATGTATTCGTGTACACATTTAAAAAAATATAAAAATGAATAAATAAAATAGTTAATGTCCACGAATTTTGAATGTGTTATATGTGTTATTAATAATTCAAACAATAAGAAGTTAAACACTTTCCGCGTATGAGTAGTTTTTAAGCTAATAAAGTAGACCTTTATCGACATTATTTTTAACAAATTTTTTTTTTATTTATATTAAAACTCATATTAATAATGTTCGATTATAACAAGCTGACAATAAATTATTCGATGTTTAAATAAATGAACGACTTATTGTGCTGTTTATAAATATGTATAAATATGTACCAATTCAATACTTATGTATGTGGTGTCTTTGCTTTATACTTACACGTTGACGAATCATCTAATAAATGCCAATGATTTACCTTGAACTTGATATGCCTTAATTAAGCACGCGGGATGCTCCCGTTCGTCAATGACTTCTGTTGAGGTACAGGCAAATGTTATATACACGTACTCGTTCTTCATCAGATGAGTTTGTGAAGACCTAGATCAAGTACAAACTAGACCGGTTCCTGCTAACATTTTTAAAGAGCAATGTCAACCACTTAAAATATTTCCATTACAGTGGGCAACAACGACACACGTATGATAGCTTCCTGCAAATTCACTATTTAAAACTACTTCTAACATTTAAAGATAAAAAATAAGAATAAATTAAATGATATAGCATTGTTGTTTAATCAATACTTTTTTACCGTTAGGTAAAATAATTATTTCAAGTGAATATATTTATTTTCTCGTCTTTTTATAACATGATAATTTTAAAACAGATAGATATTATGTAAAGTAAGTATTTTATGCATTATGGTTTTTGAAATTGATCCCTATGTTATTATAGAAAGTCGATTCAGACAATAACTTCCTTAAGGAGGTTAATTTAGCGGTTCATTTATGCTACATGTATAACAAGGGTAAAGCCAATTTCAGGGTCCATTTAGTCAGTTTACTGTTAGTCGGTGAGGCATCGACTGTACTCGTATGACAGTAAACAATATGGTGACATTGGCGGGAAGAAAGGAAGAAACGTTACTTGCATAGTAATTGCGCTTCACCTCTACACATCGCGGAACCACGTAGCTCTACTCTACTACTTGAGCCACATTAAGTGGATACACTACAGTTTACGATAACTATGCTTTATTGTGATTTACTATTTTAATACAAGTGTTCATAAAATATTTATATTAATATCAATAGTGTTTTGCTCAGCATGATATAAAAATACAAAATTAATGTAAGTACATTTAGATAATATTTACGGGCTTAAAGGTAACCTTGTTATTATTAATATTATACATTTACGATACGACAAAATTATAAGATTAGAAGAAAAGTAATTAAATAAGCTTCATATGTTATTTTACAAAACAAAAAGAAGTTATATCAAAATAAAGTAAGGCAAAACTATATTTTATTTATGGACAATAAATATATCAAACACCTTTACTCTTTAAGCGAGCAAAAGGGCAAAACAAATGTAAAATTAAAAGCTGACAATAAATTTTTTTGACGAATGAATTGATTTTGCATTCTTAATTGTATCGATTTGTTGCAATAAAATATTGTTTATGATGTTTATGATAATTAATTAAGGTATGGTTGTAAGTTATTTTACGTAATAAAAATAAATTTAAATTAGTAATAAAATAATGTTACATATATTAATACCTACAAATCATTATATAATACTAAGAATAAGCGCCCTCATAAAAAATAATATTTTTAAGCGTTTAATTATTTTAATACTGTACTTATAATAAAAGAAAAAATTACACTGGGTTGCAATTATTTCATACATAATAAACTATGAAAACAAGCCTGTCATTAGATGGACCATTATCGAAGAGCAATTGCAGTAAATGATTATATATTTATAAGTCAGTCACAAAAGTACTCGGATATATCTTACAATACTTCTGACAAATTGTTTTGAATACAAGTGTTAAGGATGGACCTGTTCTAAAAATTCAAGATACATAATACACATACGCGTAGGTGCGAGATGTGAAGCTCGATGACACCGAGGTATTAACACTAGGCGACCCATGCGCAGTACGCTCAGTCGCACGCCGTTCGCGACAACAACGCAAACACCGGGAAACCTTCGCCTTAGCCAAAATTTGCAAATTGTAAACCTATACTTTAATAAAATTTGTAAGTACTTCATAAAAATGTATTTAATTTTTGGAAAAAAAACAAATTCACAATTTTAATTCGGTTCATCTTTGCAGATTGTTTTGAGGCATTGAAAGTAGCTCCCCGTTATGGGGCACAATATATTAATTTGGGTAAGTTCTTGTTATATTTTTTATTATTTATCTTAAACATAAAAACTGTTATTAATAGCAAAAAACAGTACTTTATTAAAAAAATACATATTTTACACAATTATGATTATATATAACTTTTTCTTAATTTATTCCACATAATCATTCATTCAAAAACATATTTATTTCAAATCATAATTTTTCATTTAATCATTTAATCATTTAATATAATAATGATACTTCAAATACATCATTTTGTTATTCATTTTTTCACTTCAAGTTTTAATAAGACATCTAAGATATGTTCTTTAAGATATTATTATTCTTTAACTTAATATTTTAATTTCCATCGACTTTAAAAGAAGAAATTGCCTTATTCATAGAGCTCCAAAAATGTCTTATTCAATATTATACCGAATAATTTATTTTATACAATAAGTTCCTAATAATTCTCCGGATTTAACGATTAATATTATTTTGATTATTCTAAAAACTAATACAATAGTTTATTATAAGCGAGTACCTACAAGCCTATAAATAAAAAAAACTGATAAAGTTGCCGAATATAATTTTCACTTAATAGAATAGGCAATTAGCCTTGAAGGTCATAGATAATATTCATAAATTGATTTATAATATTTTTGATAATTCAATTCGGCCCTGTTGCAGTATTATTGACTTTGTGAACTTAAAAACTCCTACATGTTAAGCTTCCCAAAGAGTTTGTTACATATTGAATACTTTAATACGTGCACCTTTAAGTTTTTGTAACTAATTTAATATGCATGGCATATATGATACATACAAATTCCTGCGAGCCACTCGTTAACATTTGTCGGGCACTAGGACATGCAGTGGTATATATTGTATTTTGACTACGTTCAATAAATCATTAAAGCATTAAATTTGTCCATTTAATCTCTAATGAAATCTTCAAATACTTACGAGTGGGTCGCATAAGTATTTTAGGTTTTATTATTTTTATAATAATAGGTGTTTATTAAAAATCGTTGAGCTTTTTATTAGTTCAAATGACATTCAAATATCATTGCACGGATACCTCCTAATTATAAATTACAATTTATGTTGACATATAAATATATGTATTTATAAGTAGGTACGTCAAGTTGTTTTTTATTCCTTACCAAATTGTTTGAATTGGTAGTATACAACTAGCCCTTATATATACGTGAAAATATTATTCTCTACCATACCACATTTTAAACCCTTAAAAATAACTAAAAATCGATTGAAACATTATTAGATTATTCACATTTGCCATATTTTCTAGGTTTGTGTATATTTCTACTGATTTTATTATTTTTTTTATTTGCATATCTTCAACATTATTTCCATACATTTAAAGTATTCTTATATTTTTTACAAATAAATCAATCGATTCTCCATAACGACGGGAATCTTGATAATTTCATAATTCAAGTTAACTTTTAATTGATTATATTTTTAATTGATTATAGATTTACATGTAGGGATATTTATATCGTTAGTTATAATTTTTCATTCTTCGTAATGTTCATGCTGTCAATAAATCCCTCAACTTATTATCATAAAATAGAAGTTGTATCCGAAAGGTGTGTCTGAAATATTTGTTATCAAATACATATCTTTATATGCTATTCACGCAACTTAGAAGGTTAAATACAACGCTTCTTCTTTTTATATTCTTATAAACTATTTAAATTCTATACATTTATATAATGACTCGCGTAGATAAATGTACAAACACATAAAAAAATAATCTTAAAGCAATTTTATTTGTTTCTACACATTTCTAACAAAAGTATCGCTGCCTAAAACTATCACGTCAGGACATCACGTTAAGTTATTCCTTACAATATAAAATTAGTTTCTGTCCATTCATTTTTCGTTAAGCAAGATTTGTAATATTATTTAAATGATAATTTTAATATTTTGATATATCTTTTATAAAATGGAACAGTAAAACAAATATATTATCGTAATAAATAGAAATATTCAAATATTTTGATGTTAGGTACATTTACATTGTCTTTTCTTATCTTACAAACATTTCAATATAATATAAAGAGCAGTTCTTAAAAGTATAAAAGGAATATTGGTCCTAAACGTTGCCAAGATGTCACTTGAAAATAGGTGGACTGGACTTGTTCTGTTGTGATGACGATGACCTCAAAGCGACTTCGACTACCTGCCAATGATGCCTATATGCAAACCGTGTATTTTGAATGAGACGTCAATGTACCTACCAGCTCGTTTAGAAAATATTTATTAGATCATGACCCGATGTTAGAAGAAAAACCTAAATCAGATTTTTTACAAGATTCAATTAATTTTAATGTTTTTTTTTCATTCTGACTTGGATCGTTGAACAGTTTAGCAGTAGATTTTAAATTATCTATTAATATAATCAACCTATTAACGACATACTTTGCGGTATACATAGCACCGATACAGGATTTTCTTTATATATTATTTATTTTCTTTGGAGATGCATACTGTTCTTATTATTTCACCGTTTTTAATTTTATGAGACTCACAAAATTGAAAATAATTTCAAAAATATTAATCACTCTCTCTCTCGACTCTGTGCCACAGCACCACAATGGCATCGACTATCATCCCTATTTATTTTTAACATATCTATTTATTATGTTTTACTTACGGCTACTTTTGCTTAGTTTGTGTTTAATAATTTATTCTCTCTACTTCCGATTCTTATATGGTCATCGACTTCAGCTATTGCTATTCAAAAAGTAAATAATTATAAAGTTTCGTGAACCTGTCTCAAGTGTTGATGTTGGTCTTGACTCTATCATGTTATGTAAATTAAAGGTAGATAGAGCTTTACTTGATTGTCAGTTCAGTGACCGAAGACATCACCCACGTTTACGTTTTCAATTCGGTATGTCACACAGACGCCGCTAAAAGTGAACATATATCTTGTCCAAAATTTTAATTTATCCTAAGACTAACTGGTCTCCTGCTTGTCAACTTTGCTTGTACTATTTCGTCCAAAATATATTTCAATCATTAACGGGACATAAATAGAGCTGAATTTTGTCTCCGTGTAATTGTTCGTGCTTGTATTGTGGACTAATGGATGTAAAGCTTTTTATAAGGTCAACAACCGCCAAGCCTTTGTTCGACAAATCGATTATTTATCCGAAATTTGATAGGTATAAATGGTATCTAAAATATCTTGCAATGTTTATTATGAACACTAACTGTTAATAATTATGTAAATATTATGGGATATATTTTTAGCACATTATTTTTTTTTGTTTTTTATAGTTCTCAGTGATATGTGCTGGCGTGACAGCATCACCAAGATATCCAGATGAAAGCCCTTTCGCCCGTATTGCAGTTGAAACAACCCCAGAACATGAACCTCTAGCGCCCCCTATTCGATCTTCTGTTGAAAGCATACCATTAAGGTAGTTTTTAACAACATAAATATGTACATAAATTGTGATATTTTTGACGAACAGTTTTTATAATTGCCATTAATATTACAATAGATATATGTGTGCGTATAAATATACGTTACTTGAGATTCTTTTTATTTTCACGCATCTCACGGACTTCAAAGGGTAAGCATTAAGAAATGCTAAATTACTAGTTCTTTACTTGCCGTCTATTTACAAATGTTAAATATTCACGTTTTTATAATATACTTTGTTTAACTAAGCAGACTGAGAAAATAATTGAGTAGTATAATATGTACAAATATTTTCCCAAGAATAATTGGAACCCAGAACGTTTTTGATTTTTCCAAACGGAGTTATTAAAATGCATAATTAGCATATTTTCTCTGTAAATCTGATTGATAAACGACCTACATTCATAAGCACGTCCTATAAAGTCTTATTAAACTGTTATGTTAAGTTTAACCTTCAACATTATTTTTGTCTTTATAATATAGCCATAAATATTGTCACTACACGTACGTATAATATTGCCATAGTCTTTAGATTTATATGCATTACTTTTATAAATGAAAAATATAAAATGCATACTAAATTATTTATTAAATTTCTATTTTATCCTTTATATAGGAACTTATACGAAGAAAGAGAAGGGAGATTGCCTTTAAGGGATGCTGTTGAAAAGCGCCCAATTCCAATACCAGACCGCGACGTACTATATAAATATAATATTTGGAGGTAAAGTATAAAAATTATATGTGTTTAAAATACACGAATTAACACGAACGTTAAAGTTTTTTAATAATTTTAAGAATGTGGAAAAAGCAGCAGATGATGTGGAAAGCTATGAAGAATACAAGAAATATTATGGAGCTGCTAGTCATTTCAATAAGTAAGTGTAGTTTTATCTATTTCATGTTTAAAATTATTTTAAACAATGTTAACACATAATTGTTTTTAGCATTTCGCGAACTGAAGAAAAGCTAGAGCAAGGAAATGCCAATCTTCAAGGTGCGTAAAGTCTTATAATTCTGATATATATAAAATAATAGAATAATTATAAATAAATTTTTAAAATGGGTGAGTACTAGACCTTCAGTAATACGCATATACAATAGTAGCACATAGTAGTATTTTTTATTATATTTATATGAAAATTTGTTTTTAGAAATGCAACAGACAATGAGAGAACCGAACACAAGGCGGTTTGTAGTTTGTTATATAGAGTCTTGGGCCGCGTATCGCGCACCGCCACTGGCCTTTACCGCTGGACTTGTGCCTAAGTCATGTACACATTTGCACTACGCGTTCGCAGTTCTACATCCTCACACTTACGCAGTAATATCTGCCAATGAAGATTATGATATTATTAAAGGTAAATATATAATTGCATATAAAATTTGACTTTAGTAATATTTTTATATACAAATATATTTTCATATTCACCAAAATATTTTAATTGAATTATTAGAAACAATATCGGATTTCATAGTATTAAATATTTATAGCTTGATAAGTAAAAAACCCATTTTAACGTTAAAAAAAGAACTCTAAGCACTTAAATTCTTATAATGTGTTTATTTTATTATTAGCTTTTATATTTATAAGCCGTAAAACATAATATCTACTCAATTCTAAGTCTAATGAATGATCGTAATTTATTTAAACTCGGCTTTTGTGTGTCCACAAATCTTTTGGCCCTAAATAATTTCAATTTATTAGTAATTTCTTTTTATTTATTTTGCATTGGACATTACAATTGATTAGGTGGATATCGCATTGCAACGGGTCTAAAACGTCGTATCCCGGGTCTCCGCGTTATTGTCAGCGTGGGTGGTGACGGAATGGAGCGCCTGTTTAGTGAAATGGTACAAGAGCCCTACAGACGTAATTCATTTATCGACAGCGCAGTCACCTTCCTTCAAGAACATGATTTCGACGGCCTCGACCTTCACTGGGTGTATGCAGGTAAATACTTTATAAATAAAACAAATTGCGTCTATTCTCTGCGTAGACATACTATTTATATCTTTATAAACTTTTATTCTTTCTAGGTGACAAAGACGATAAGGAAAAAGAGTTATTGACCACTCTATTATACGAGCTTCGCGAAAAATTTTCTTCTTATGGATATCTCTTATCTACGGTTCTGCCTCCATTCAGGTAAAACCAATTAGGGGCTCTAGATTTTTATTTTTTTTTTGTAACATTTGCTTACCTGACTTGTTTCTGGACCTATAAGTATATTCGTGTGTAGGTACGCGTGCATTACATTTAAATTTACTGCATAAAATATGGAACATATTCTGTTGTTATTAATGGTTTATCATTTTACTTTACAATGTAGGAGGTAGTAGGTACATGTTTAAAAAAAATGAAATTATACATGTATGATTAAAACATTTCTCTAAATAACATTCTAATCTATATGAATTAACATTCTCTCTGTATAGATATCAGATTGAAGATGGCTACGACCTAAGCGCTGTAAGTGGTGCAACCGATTATAGCATTCTTCAGGCTTGGGATATGACGCACGCTCGTCACGGCGGCCAAGAGCCGCCGCCGCGCGCCCTACAGCACAGTCCTTTGCATCGCGACCCTGGGGCGGCCGCTCGGGATCAGCGTTTTGACAATATTGTAAGTTATATATTTATTGCTTATTATTCTCATAATAGTTAAATTTATACCTACAAAACAATTTTAACTACAGAATAAACTGCAAAAAAATTAAGTAACTTAAAATTGGGAACATCGTGACACAGCCTCTGTTGGTAAACGCTATATGGTTATGGGTTCGATTCGCACTCGGAAGAATGATTATATTTCAAATTTATTTTTATATTTCCGCTCTGGTCACAGAAAGTGCAGGGTTAAGTTCACCACTCAACACACAATGTCTTGAATTCGGCGAAAAGCGGAGTACCGATTATCTTGACACTAGGTATTTCCTCTCTGCCCTATTATGCGGAATAAATGCGTGAAGCTAAAATTTTTAATTAAGACAGTTAAATTGCACAACAAAATTGAATAAAGTTTTATAATTTTTAAGTGTTATTCCACACCTAGGATTAGAAATCATTTTACCACATTTAAAATATTTAACGCAGCAAGAAATAGCGGTCTGAGCGCTTGGACTATTTGCAAGCGGCGCGGGTTCAAATTTCGCTGTATCTAACATTTTGTGATTTTCCACAATATTTTTTAAAATTGAATATTATATGAATTTTCATATTAATCCCAACCCCAATTTATTGTGGCTCATGTAACAAAGTAAATATTTTTTTCAACAGGAATTCATGGTCAAATATATTCTTCGCCACGGTATGTCTGCTGATAAACTAATCTTAGGCATACCAATATTCGGACGCAGTTACACTTTGGCTTCCTCGCTATCAACGCCAGGCGCTCAGGTGGACGGCTGGGGAGAAGAAGGTCCTTACACGCAGACCAAAGGAATGCTTTCATATTTCGAGGTATTCAGAACCAATCGGTTCATTTATAGCTTATTGACTATTATCCATTCAAAAGACTCTTCTATAAAGAAGTTTTAGGGCGTCATATTCAATAATATGAATTAACAGTTGCATAACATTTTATAATTTAACAATTTTATCCATATTACTTGTTAACTTGCAGATCTGTATGAATGAACGCGAAGGGAAAGGAACCAGTGGAGTGGACGCCGCTGGAAATGCTTACGCCGTTTTTGATAATCAGTGGATAAGCTACGACACTCCTGATACAGTTTTAGAAAAGGTATACATTTTCATATTTTTCAATTTTTTCAAAAAATTTAAGTAAAAATATAAAATATACAAAATGTATCGTTTACACTTAAAAATTTAAATAATTGTCTACGATTTCAGATTAAATTTGTTACAACCATGGGATTAGCGGGAGCTGCTGCATGGGCCATTGATATGGACGATTTCCGCGGCTTGTGTGGGAGACCATTCCCCATCCTAAGTGCAATCTCTACCAGTTTAAACAGTAATTATCATGATTTACTTAACATTGTAACGATATTAGATAAACTTAATCATTAAGCAGTATTTTATACTTAATTCACTACATTGTATAAACGTCTTTATATAATTTACTAACTACATCAGTCAAAATCTAACCGTAGATCTACGTATAATTTATGTATTTTTGTATATAAGTATAATTGTATAAAATATAATATTACAATAATATTAAATATACTTAATTGATGGATGAATATTTATCAATTAATCTATAGGTGAAGTAACTCAAACTGACCAATCGTCACTTAAAGTTGGCTCATGTGAGTCAAGCGCGCCATACTTGGCGTCAGACGAAGAGTCGTGCGCGCATTTCCACTTCTGCACTGGCGGCATCAGCTACCGAATGATATGTGAGGATGAGAGACTGTATGACCCATCTACTGGATTTTGCGGGTAGGTTGTTATTAACTAGATATAATGTATAATATATGCTAAATAATGACATAATATATTTTTTGTTGTATTGCACATTTTCCTAGTACATATAATCAGAGTAGGAACAGAGAATATAGTGCTAAGACATTCCACCTTCACTCCAATCTTTTCAGAAACATCGCATTTGCAGAAACCTACTGCCACTCTTTATCCTTCCATATCGAACCCCCAACTATCACTTTGCGAATTACTCCAATTTAGACACTACTGCCGGTAATCTCGTAAATATAGGCTCAAGATAAATATAAGATAGATAGGTTTTTTTATTGTAATTTACATTATAGGCACCGCGACGTTGCAAAATGTATTCCTGGACAAAGTTTAAGGATAAGCGTTGAAGATGCAGCGCGGTTTCTGGCTCAGGCTTACGAAAATGACTTTGAAGTAAGTACATAATTTTATTCATAAAATAGTATGCTATACTTAACAACAAAGAAAGAAAAGCCAAGAAACACAAATATTTGTAATGAAACATTATTATGTAAATAGTAAATTCATATCAGTAGAAAAATAATATAAAGTTAACTTAATAAAATGATAGTAATTGTAATGGCAAAATAAAAAAATAATATACATAGTAACAATTTAATTGGTATAAAATACAAAATTCCATGTATGTTTTCAGTGGAATAGTGTTGCAAATAAAGATGTTCATCTTTTGGATGCAGACAGGTTACTCACATATCAGTCACAAAAAGGCCAAGGTATGAATTAGATTGACTTAATAAATTGCATCTACTAAATCTATTGATATCTTCAATTTTTCCTATCTGTCTTTTATTTTACGCTGGCTTTTCTTAGTAAATCATAACAACGCTGCAGAAAGAAGATTTTACGGCGCTCGTCGTCTTCGACGATCACTGAATTATAGATTAAAAGAAACTGGATATGGCCCTTGGCTGAGAAAACAATATCAAATATTACACAATAATATTATTAATATACAAAATAAAAATATTAACATCGATACAGATGAAGGTAAGGTCGCTTAATGCTTTTTACTCTTTCTATGTCTTTTTATTAAAAAGTTTCTTTGCATGCCTCTATATTATCATTCCATTAACCTTTTTACTGTACAACAGTCTAATATATCTAATTTCTAATATCAACGTCAAGGTCTTTACTTTTAAAATGTCAATATTATACGAACTGGTTTTTTACAGTTTCCCTTACTTTATAAGTAGGTAATTATATCAAGGTAATTTAATATTTATCTATGGTAACTATATCTAGGTAATTCGATATTTATTTTAAATGAAACTATTTAAAAAGGTTTAATCCCGCATATATTTTGATATTTAATAATACATTAGGTGTCCAAAAATGTATTTTCGAATAGCAATATTATGTTTAAAATAGTTTCATTTAAAATGTGTAAAAATCGCGAAAATCAAACATCTTTTATAATGAATTGTAGAACTATTTTAAACGAATAACGTAGTACGATATGAATAGTTTTAAACAAATCTCTAATTAAACGTTTAGTATTTCTACATTTAAACTAACCTAAATGACACAATATAATATGTTTAGTCAAAAATATATTGAGATTTAGTATCAATTACTGAATTGTTTAAGTTTAGGGTTTTACAAAGCAACGCGTATAATAGTTTTTCTTCTTTCAGGGAAAGACAATGGGAAACGCGTAGTTTGTTACATGACCAGCTGGGCTTTCTACAGACGAGGCGACGGCAAGTTCGTTCCCGAGCACATTGACACCCGTCTCTGCACCCATGTCGTGTATGCGTATGCCTCGCTGTCTCATGACGAACTTGTTGCTAAGGAATTTGATCCTTGGGCAGATATTACAAACAGTAAGTTTAAGAAAGCTATTTAACTGCATAATAAACAATTTCAAAATATTTTACTGTATTATGTACCGGATGAATTAACATGTTATACTCTTTATTAATCAACATACAGAGATTTTGAAAAAGTTTCCTATATATGTTATAAAATTTTGTAAAAACTAATATATAATAATGTAATAGATCTCTACGAACGTGTAACGTCACTAAGCGACGTTAAAGTGATGCTGGGTCTCGGCGGATGGACGGATTCCGCTGGCGATAAATATTCTCGCCTAGTCTCATCTCCTACACTTAGAAACCGCTTCGTAGATAGAATCGTCATTTTCTTGCGCACGCACAATTTTAAAGGGTTACATTTAGATTGGAACTATCCAGTATGTTGGCAAAGTAATTGCAAGAAGGGTGCAAAATCTGATAAGGCTAACTTCGCTAAATTTGTTCAGGTGAGTTATCACATTGTTACAGTTTTAAAATTTTGTAATGAACCTAAGAGTAAAAAAGAAAAATGATTTAAATATTTACACTTTTGACAGGAGCTATCAAAGAGTTTACATGCAGCTAACATGGAGCTGGCCGTCGCACTTTCTGGGTATAAAGAAGTCATAGAATCAGCTTATGATCTGCCAATAATCTCGTCTGCCGTCGACTTTATGAGTGCTATGACTTATGATTACCACGGTGGTTGGGAACGCACAACTGCGCATCATACTCCTTTAGTGCCGCTGAAGAATAATGATCCACTTCCATATTATTCTGTCGTAAGTTTGTATTAAATAATTTATATATTTTTTTACAATATAATGGAATAGAACTACACGAAAATAAATAATTTATTTGTTATAAAATCAACACATTACATTCTTTTCATTGTATCCACCTTTATCTACAATAAAATAAATTATAAGTATATACCAATAGATACCAATAGATACCTAATCAATAAAGTAAATTTGAGTAGTTATATTTTATTAGATAGTTTTTGCTTAATTACGAATAAAACTTGCATTGTTATGAAATATTTTTACAGGAATACGCAATAAAAGAGCTAATAAGCGGTGGTGCGGATCCGAAGAAGCTGCTCCTTGGCTTAGCATTCTACGGACAGTCGTACAGGTTGGCGGAGGCGGAAAGCGCCCACGGTCCTGGGGCATCTGCAGCTGGACCAGGCGAGCCCGGAGAGTTTACCAAGCAGCCTGGCATGCTCGCTTATTACGAAATCTGCTATAGAGGTGGTCATTTTTATTTTTATTGTCATACTAAAATCCTAAAGAAATATGCAAAAAATTCCGATACATTATAACATAACACTTTTTACAGTTAAAAATTTAAGATGGAAAACAGATCGACAAGAGAAGGCTGGACCTTATGCGTATTCCGATAATCAGTGGGTTGGATTTGACGACACGAAATCTATTAAGGAAAAG
Organism: Dryadula phaetusa; assembly: GCA_032432895.1. Taxonomy (NCBI): domain Eukaryota; kingdom Metazoa; phylum Arthropoda; class Insecta; order Lepidoptera; family Nymphalidae; genus Dryadula; species Dryadula phaetusa. The sequence continues at coordinate 2,595,090 of JAOYRS010000027.1, forward strand.
GTAAAATATAAAGTAGTATTTTTAAAATATGCCCGCCCTCGATACATTCTATAAAGAACTAATCATAAACTATCGAGCTTTATTCAATTACTTGTGTGGTCAAGAAGATTACGGAGGTTGCGCATTAGTATAATGTTCTTCGTAACGCAGGTAGAGTGGGCGATGCGGCAAGGCCTCGGCGGTGTTACAGCGTGGGCAATCGACTTAGATGACTTCAATAACCGTTGTTGCAACGAGCCCTCGCCGTTGCTCCGTGCCGCGGGACGTGCGCTCGGCCGCTCCGTGCCGCCGCCGCCCTCCGCGCCGTGCGAGCGCCCGCCTGAACCAGTCACCCCCGCGCCTCCCACCACTACCCCTGCTGAGTCTGATGGTAATTACATTGAATCATTTTTATTTTAGTTGTATTGTTTATTTATATACACACCATTTGTCATAGTCACTTTCATTACATCATTTATTTATTATTTAATTTGATTTCAACTACACCAAGATTTCAAAAATTAAATTTATTTAAAAACTTAAAAAATTGCTTCATTTAAAATATTAAAAAATTAAAATCACATATAGAGTTGTTGTCCTTTTGTCTTCTTTTTTTTAACATTACTTAATCTAAAGGATCTGCTGTTGGTGGAGCTGATCACAACCATGGTCAACATACATCTACAACTTGGCCTGGATGGAGCCCTTCGACGTCACAGAGTACCACGATGCAAACGTGGTGGTCACAACCTACCACCACTCCTATGACTACAACTTCCAAGAAACCGACAACAACTACAACAACAACTCGTAGACCGACTACCACTACAACAACGGCGGCACCTGCAGAGGATGGTAATTATGATTATAAAATATTTACAATATAATAATAAGAATAAAAAAGAAATTATAAATTTTAAATTGATAATATATTTTTTATTATCTATTGTTATTTTCATTTCTTAGCCACCGTTCTTTGTCTTTGGTAAGACAAATAAGTATAATAAAAATCAAGGAAGACAAACTTTGTCTTGATATCCTCTCAAGTAAGCTAGGTATGTAACCTTGCCTTTTGAAAAAACGTGAAGCTGGACCTTTTTGGCTATAAGTTATTGTTATATGTTGAAATCTTACTCTAATTAATATTTGACTAACTTGAATGTAAATGCAATAATGCATAACTAATGACAGCCCCGTTTTGAAGAATCTGTTTCTGTGCTATTTAGATAAATTATATAAATTAATAACATATATATTTAATCTAGGAGTAGAAGGATCACTATGTGAAGCTGGTGAGTACAGTGCTGCTCCTGGTGATTGTGAAGCGTACTTACAGTGCGAGTCGGGCCGCTGGCGCAAGCACCGCTGTGCACCAGGATTGCACTGGGCTGCTAAGGAGAAGAGGTGTGACTGGCCAAGCTTTGCTAAATGTTCAGGTAACCATTTAATTAAAACTTTATGAATTAGCTGTAGTACCTAGAAAATCTCAACACTAGGTTTCATCTATCTTTCGCTGAATACAGATGATACAAAACAAGTAAAGTGATTTTCCTAAAGTATAAGTTACAGGTATATTTACTAAATAATAACTTATATATACTAAGGTGCTTTTAAAATAAAGTGTTTAGTCTATAATTTCTATTATTACAAAAAAACTTAATCATTGCGTAAATAAACAGACCATAAGAAGGGTTATTTATATTTTTTTAATATGGAGCTCTTGCTTCCTTAACCTACCCGATACTAGCCGATGTAGTTGGGATACCTAACATTACGTGCAATGAAAATAATGAACGAGCAATCCAAACATACGCATAGTTGGATGTTATAAAGCATGGATTTAAAATAAAAATATTTTACCAGCAACATCAGTAAGCGAAGCAAGTACAGCGTCAACTACTTTAGCGCCTATGACATCAAGACCACCTCCCAGACCCACTACTAGTAAAAAACCGACAACTACAACGACTACCACCACAACCCCCACAACCACCACAACCACCACAACTACAACGGCTCAAACACCTACATCGGCTTCAAGTGAAGGTAAAATATGAAGTATTACTAATAATTTTACACTTAAAATTAAATGGATGCTTGTCATAGAGGCGCATATGCATTCTTATTCATTTTATTTATGATAGATAATTTTGAAATATATTCAAATGGTGGAATAAATATAAATTCAATTATCTGTCTTACTCTTAATATTTTTAATCTAATAAACAATTATTCTTATAGATGATATATCAGAAGGTCGTCCATGCAATGGTCTGGAGTACCACGCAGTAGCTGGCGACTGCAACTCCTATCTACACTGCGACGGGTCGGTATGGCGTTTACAACATTGTGCGCCTGGACTGCATTGGAGTGACAGACAGAAACACTGTGACTGGCCCAGATACGCTAAATGTGAAGGTATGTATTTTTAAATGGTTTAAAATCTTAATGATTTAAGTGTAATGCCTAAAAATATGAAAAAAACAACATATGAATGCTATTTCACAGTAAAATATTTAACCTTTTTCGTAGGTTCAACCTCATCATCAACAATCACCAAAACTACTAGTACTACTACAGCGAAGCCAAAACCAACAAGACCAGTAACTAAGCCCCTGCGTCCGACTACTTCTACAGGTAATATTTTTATTATGTCATATAGTTCATTTACTTAAATATTTCATAAGTTATTTTACAAATTTATTAAGTATCACCGGCTCATAATAAAAATAATATATTAATGTACATTAGGAAGAATGAAGCAATTTGGAAGACGTTTTGTAAATAGAAAGTAATATGTATTATCTTTTTGAAATAAAATTTTATTTACAGAAGTACCTTCCAACAAACCACAAGAATCCGGTGAGTGTATGTCTGGCGAGACGCACGCGCCAGCGCCGACTTGTGATGCGTACTTGCAGTGCGTAGGGGGACGCTGGCAGCGCCAAATGTGCCCGCCCGGACTGCACTGGGACAAACGCACCAACCGTTGCGACTGGGTCGAGTTCGCTATGTGTGAAGGTATGTCTAGCATGAATCTAACAACAACAACGACTCAAATAAACATTATAATTATACAGTGAAACTTGGTTAAGCAAATTTTTTCCATGTGTAAGGACGGGGTAGAATACAATTCCCCTCCGCTGCTGGGTTGCGTCCCGTAATAGATGGGTATCTCAGTAATTTATTGGTAGGATCCGACTGGCTTGTAACGATCATAACAAAAACGATCCGCCAGATATCTGATAATGTGTTCCGGTTCAATGTCATTTAAGCCAGCTCTACCTACTCCCACCCATCCTTTCCCATTTCTCCTTCCACTTCCACCGCGAAGCTGGCAACGCATCTACAACTCGAATGTTGTAGATGTTTATTGGAAATTCCAACGAAGTCCGTTTACTTTGTCATTGAACCTCAAGAGAGGTGTTAATAGGACGTTAACATAAGTGTTAGTGGGACTTTTCGAATTCTCTATTTGAGTGTGACATGATTTTAGATTGGAACAGGTTTTTCACATTAGGTATTATTTTATATTATTAGATATATTTCAACATTCTATAAATTTTATATATGTCTAATTAGAAAAGTTGATAAATGAATTGAGATCCTCTTCCCTTGAGATCCCACTTTACCTGGTTTCACTGTTTCAATATAGGAAATAATACTTAGTATATTTCATAATCATTAATAAAATCCTCAAAATATTTTACCATAATATTTTTAATATTTTTAATTAAATAACAAAATGTAGTACCGTTAATTAGATATAATTAACGGTACTATATTTTGTTATTTAATGAATAAATATCATATATATTTTTTAAAATTACAGTGAGACAACCAGATAAAACTACGAAATCTCCGTTACAAAATCTTTTCACCACCACAAAAAAACCTAAAACAACAACGAGAAGATTTACATCGACCAGAACTACTACTACAACAAAGAGACCAGTTACTCAATCCGGTCAATACCAGAAACCAACGGTAAGGGTAGAATGATCGTTTAAAGTTTTAAACTCTGGCTCAAAATTTAAAAATGGCGTGTAAATAGACTTGCATAAGCCACTTCCACCTTTAAGTAATATAATTTATCTTTTTTAACAATCCCAGCGCTGCACAACTGGTACGTATCACGCACATCCTCGTTGCGAGAAGTTCTACGTATGCGTCAATGGCGCACTCGTGACGCAGAGCTGTGCGCCCGGACTCGTGTGGAGCGCGCCACGCTCGCAATGTGACTTCCCCTCGGCTGTCGCCGCCTCCTCTTGTACCGACCGCCGGCACGTCACCACCGCGGCACCCAAACCCAGTGCCAACTTGCAACTTGAGGACAAGCCTCGTAAGCGAAAACTTCTTATCTCTAATTTCTAATTAAGTTAGTATACACAAAATCTTTAAAAAATAATGACCAACCTATCTTTGATCTTTTAGAATTTTGTGATAATGGGCAATACGCTATGGACCCAGATAGTTGCTCTCGTTATTTACACTGTCTGTTTGGAAAATTCGAAGAGTTTACGTGCAGTGCTGGCTTACATTGGAACCAGGTAATGAAACAGACACATTCGTATTTTTATTGTAATTATAATGATTTTTGTACAGATATCTCTAATGAAATCTTAAATTATCACAGGACAAACAAATCTGCGACTGGCCCGATAGCGCTAACTGTAAAGTACAAAAAGTCACTACTACATCTACAACATCAACTACAACTGATGTAGCAATAATAGATGCTGAATCCGAGGAATTACCGCCGCCTTCCAATCCAGTTATCGATATTGTTGATCCTAATATTAAACCAGAACTTATAGACAGTGAGTTTTACAGATATTTTCATATTACAGGCATGAATAAAAACTTGTGAGAAGTGGTAAAATAAAAATTTATAGTTTTAAATTATAATAATACCTTTCTTATATTGCAGCACGTTATAAGCTCATCTGCTATTACACTAACTGGTCCTGGTATCGCCCCGGTCTCGGTAAATTTAACCCTGAAGATATAGATCCATCAATTTGTACCCACATTATATATGGATTTGCTGTTTTGGGAGACGACGGCCTAATCAAAGCTCATGATCCTTGGGCGGATACTGAAAATAGTAAGTAAATATAATTTAACTAGTATAATCATGTATAGACAATATTATACTAGTTAAATATATACGATACTTTCGTAAGTAATATATTTGTTGAAATTATAAAATAATGGAATATTCATACGTATTCTTTATTTTATACTAAAACATAAAATAATTGATTCTAAATTTAAAAATATATGTTACAATATTAAATCTGAAAATTATCATATAGCAACAACATCATGTTAAATGTTTACAAATTTCAAATGTTCTAAAAAACAGGGTTCTACGAACGTGTAGTAGATTTTAAAAAATACGGTGCAAAAGTATCACTGGCTATTGGAGGATGGAAGGACTCTGTAGGTGACAAATATTCTAACTTAGTAAATGACCCTCAGGCCCGCTCAAAATTTGTAATACACACCGTTCAGTTTATCGAAAAATATGGTTTTGATGGATTAGACCTAGATTGGGAATATCCAAAATGTTGGCAGGTTCGTATATTACATTATTATATTATTATTTAATATTAAAACGCACAATTACATTTTTAATATACACGTGCGTGTGTATTAAAAATGTAAATATAATTTAAATAATATATATTATATGATTACCCTATCTTTTAGGTGGATTGCTCAAAAGGTCCAGATTCAGATAAAGAAGGTTTTGCTAATTTAGTCCTAGAACTCTCAGCAGTATTAAAACCGAAAGGTCTATTATTATCATCAGCTGTATCACCTAGTAAAATGGTGATTGATGCTGGATATGACGTACCTATATTAGCCCGCTATTTGGACTGGATTGCTGTAATGACATACGACTATCACGGACAATGGGACCAAAAAACAGGTCATCTTGCACCACTCTACTATCATCCTGATGATGATTATACCTACTTTAACGCTGTTAGTAATATATTTATTTTATTTTCCAATTTATTTAATTTATCCTTGAATTTGAAATTGGAATTACTAAATAAACAAATATATATTTTTAGAATTATACAATGCATTATTGGATGGAGAAAGGTGCACCTGCTTCTAAACTAGTAATGGGTATACCTCTGTATGGACAGTCTTTTACTACTCACTCAAATTTAGACAACCGTGTTGTAAATGGCCTGAACCTACCAGCAATTGCGGGTGGTGAGGCAGGAGAATACACAAGAGCGAGTGGTTTCTTGGCTTATTATGAGGTAATATACAGTTATGCTTACTATGTTTATGTAAACGTCATTATTATATCTTGACACGTTAAATAATAAAAATATGTAATTTAATAAATATGCACATTTGTATCTTCAGATTTGTGAACGTATTAGAAACCGAAGCTGGAAAGTGGTAAAGGATCCGGAAAATCGAATGGGACCTTATGCATTCAAGGGTAATCAATGGGTGTCATTTGATGATGAGAATATCATTGAAAAGAAAGTTAACTTCATTAAATCGCTGGGGTTGGCCGGAGGAATGGTTTGGGCTATCGATCTTGACGATTTTAGGAACAGGTAAATATTTTTTTGCAAGCGATTTACGAAAATAATAATAATATAACTATAATTCCGTAATATTTCGTTTTCAGGTGTAACCATGGAAAGTATCCACTGCTAAATACTATAAAAAAATCTTTACTTAACCCTAACGTAGATTCAGATGTCGTACCGGACAAACTTTTACCTGATCCACCCAATACATTAGATGATGACTTCGAAGACATTGAAGTAAAGCCTGCTGCTTCAAAACCCTCTTTTTCTAAACCTTCTACACTTACCCCCACACCTATCACTACAACTACAAAAAAGCCTACCACAGCCCCTGCAGTACAACACGATGAAGAAGAAGGTTTTAAAGTTGTATGTTACTACACAAATTGGGCGTGGTATAGGTATGAAATATATTAATCATAATATATAAAATATAATTTTAATATTTCATTCAAATCAAAAGGTCTAATGGACATCACTATTTTCTTTATTACTTTTCTAAATTGCAAGTGACACTATTGAAATTAAAATATATATTTTCTACTCATTTATTTTGTCGTTAAATGATATGCATAGTTTTAAGCTTATTTTATTTCTATATTTTTAGACCGAGTGCAGGAAAATTCACACCTACGAACATCGACCCATCTCTGTGCACGCACATTGTATATGCTTTCGCAGTACTCGATAGCATGAAGTTGATCATGAAACCCCATGACAATTGGTTGGATATTGAAAATAGTATGTATATAACAAACTAAGGGAAGCTACATATATAATTTATTAATAGCTAAACTTTTGTTATAGTAAATGGTTTTGAACATGCAATAATGTAAATAAATATATGTAATACTTTTTTCTAAATCTTTTAGAATTTTATGAGAAAGTAGTAGCACTCAAGAGTAATGGCGCGAAAGTAGTGATTGGATTGGGTGGCTGGAACGACTCAGCTGGAGACAAATACTCCCGTCTTGTTAACAATCCTTCAGCAAGAAGAAAGTTTATATTACATGCACTTGATTTTATTGCACAGTACGGATTTGATGGATTAGACCTTGATTGGGAGTATCCTAAGTGCTGGCAAGTAAGTGCCTATATATATTATACTATATACAATAATGAATTGTAGTATGCTCAAAAACAACTAAATGAACAATTGATTGAACTTATAAATCTAATTTTGTTGTAATATTTCAGGTTGACTGTGATAAAGGGCCTAGTTCTGATAAGCAAGGCTTTGCCGCCTTAGTAAAAGAATTACGTGCTGCTCTTGGTCCGCGTGGACTTTCATTGTCAGCTGCAGTGTCGGCCAGCAAATATGTTATTGATTTTGGTGTGTAGATTATTATTATTATTTTATTTTTTGATATAACAGACTACAGACTTAATATTTTGTCATTATTTATATTTTAACTATTTAAAATTTTAGCATATGATGTTCCTGTATTAGCCAGGAACCTAGATTGGATATCACTTATGGCCTATGATTACCATGGACAATGGGATAAAAAAACGGGACATCTCGCGCCCATGTACGCCAGCTCGGAGGATGATGACAAAACATTGAATGCGGTATCCATAGCTTGTAACAATTTGATTGACATTCGCCAGAAACTCATAAATGACTAATGTCGAAAATAACATTTTCTCTTTCTTACAGAACTTTACAGTCAACTACTGGATGAACCAGGGTACTCCACACTACAAGCTGATTTTGGGTATTCCGTTCTACGGACAGTCATTCTCTTTGACGGAAAATTCTGGTAATGGTTTGGGAGCACCAAGCTATGCTGGAGGTGAAGCCGGAGACGAGACAAGAGCAAGAGGCTTTCTGGCTTTCTATGAGGTAATATAAATTAAGGATTTTACAATTTTATGTGACGTGAATAGTTAGAGCATCAAAATTTGATATAATAAATCAAATATTCTATCATATAAAAAAAACGTTGTTTTTATTTGTCTACTTACAAAAATAGATTTGTGACCGTGCGCGTGTCGGTGGATGGCGTGTGGTGCGCGATGCGGGCGGGCGCATGGGACCTTACGCGTTGCTCAAAGATCAGTGGGTGTCATTCGATGATGACTATATGGTGAGGCACAAGTCCGAGTACGTGCGCGCTATGGGGCTAGGTGGCGCCATGGCCTGGGCACTTGATCTCGACGATTTTGCTGGTACGCGCTGCGGCTGCGGGAAGTTCCCGCTACTTTCGACCATCAACCACGTACTGCGAGGGAAGGAAGCGCCACCGTCATGTCCTCTTGAAGATGGTACAAAATCATTGTGTTTTACGATACCAAATCACTTGAACTGAATTGAAATTGAATGAACTTTTGAATGATGATAAACATATTTTATATTTAATTAATATAAGAGTATTTTTTGATAATGGAGCCACTTTTTAATACTATGAGTATCAATCCTTAACAGTGCTAGTGGAGAATCAACCGGATGCCTCAGAACCAGCTGCTCCTCAAGAACCTATGCCAATAGAACCTGAGCCTTCTGTGCCTCTTTCCGACACCGAAATCTCAAATGAAGTAAGTTTTTAAATTACGATAGTTATTCTTTAAACAGAAAACCACATAGATAGAATACGCTTGAAATTAAATGAAAGAAATTACAAAAGCAACTACTTTTTTATATTTTAGGGGGTTTCTTATGAAGGCCAATCCTGTTCTGGTATAACATTCCGGGAAGAAGAAACGGACTGTGCCAAGTATTATTTATGTATAAACGGACAATACATGCAACTCGAATGTCCCGCGCCTCTAGTTTGGAATCAGGTAAAACACATTTATTACGTCAACATAATAAATATACTTAAGCGATGATATTTTGTTACTATGCAAGATTATGTATATTTTTGATTAAAAAACTTATTGCTATCTAATTTATTGAACAGAAGTAACAAAACAAACACCTTCATTTATTTTAAATAATTTAGTTATCTACACTATCTATACTAATGTTATAAAGAGGAAAATTTTGTATGTTTGTCGCGTTTTCACGCAAAAAATGAAGCGATTTCAAAAATTCTTTCACTATTAGAAAGCTGCATTTTCACTGAGTAACATAGGCTATATTATATTTTCAAAAAATAGATATTTCTAATAAAAGTAAAATAATATAAGTCAAGGTGTGAATAAAGTGCCTATAAAAATCTATCATCGCGTGCGCTGCAAAACTTATGGGTGATAGAACAAAAAAATATTCTACAGTAATATAGATCGTATCAATATCTACAAAAAAGTCTGCGATACCACATGTCCAACCACTGTACTTATGCCACTATAACTACTTTTGTACATTTTAAATGTCGAAAAAAAGACTACAAGCTACAAGAATCAAATGACATTATTCATATCTCTGTATTAATCATTACCCTATTAAATATTATATTTAAATAAAGATCATTTCAAAACCTGTAAAATATTCATTAAAATCAGACATTCTATTCAAAAGATATAACGAAAATAATTAATGTAATAGTAAAATAATGCGGCAAATGTGGTTCCGCGTAGCGTAGTGGGTGGCACTGCGGGGTTAGGGGAAAGAGTCTCCTTTTGTAGTGGACGTGACCGCTATTGAATATTTTGAGTTTTCAAAATACATTTTGAAAAATGTTCCAGTTCCAATTAAAAATCTATCTTCTATATTCTATTTATATTTTCTTATATATTTTATTATTCTATTTTTATTTATTATTCATAAATATTTATATTTTAAGCAGTTATTTATCAAAAGCTATTTTTAGAACCTTTCCTAACCAATTATGTGGAAAGAAGTATTGCTGCCGGTAACTGCGTTAACGGTGCTTTTGTTGCATTAATGCGATGGCAAAACGTTATCGTACCTGCATATCTTGCCGTTCACAATGCAGTATTGATACCCACGTTGTTATACGGCAGTGAAACGTGGGTGTGTCAAAAGAAGAATGAAAGAAAGATGAATGCAGTAGAAATTCGATCTCTTCGTCAGATATGCGGAGTCAGTTTAGCTAACCATAGGGATGAGATACGCAGAATCGCAGGTGTAAGCGCGAATGTCTTAGTAAGAATGAAGAAGAACGTGCTCAGGTAGTTTGGGCACGTTGAGAGAATGAGTGATAAAATGGTAAGAAAGATTTAAGAAGCCAAAGTGAGTGGTATGAGAGGTCGGGGGAGACCTTTGTTAACCTTCGAAAACGGATGAACGGAAGATACTGGAGAAAGGTCACATTAAAAGAATGAGAAAAGGCTAATGACTGTAGACGAGGCGAAAGAGGTATGCAGGGACCGTAACGTTCGACGCTACGTAGGCTGACTATCCCGCAAGGGATATAGCGTGAAGCTAAGCCTTTCCTAACCTATGCCATTACTTATTATTTTCTGTGACTTAAATAAAAGTTTCATCTACACTTAGTTCTTATAAAAATTGGACATTCCATTTAAAAGATATGACAAATTTAAAAACTTCAATCTAAATAAAATAATGAGGTGTGGGGACAAAGGGGCATCGATATCATTGAATCAGGTCAATATGCAGTGCAACTAAATGCTTAGAGTTTTAAGATTTCACAGCAAGTTACCTGTTCCATTTAAAAAGTTATTTTCTAAACTACTTATATATTATTTTATTGATATATTCGCTCACTTCGGCGAAGGCACGAGCGGGTTGCTAGTTTTAAATAAAGATAGTAATCTCTCTAACATACATTGCTAAGTAAAGTTACATTAACATTTATTTTTATTTAAATTTAAACAAATACCTTATACAAATGCTTTAATTTTATCTTCCTTTGTAATGCGGAACACTCGTAATAACTGGTGCGTCACAATCACCTTTATTAGTTTCATAAATGATAAAACCTGATTAAACGTTGTTAAAATAATACTTGTTATCGTGTACTTCATCCATACTGCCAGCATGAAGGTGTGCAACACTTGAATCTGTTATTTTTACTTATTATGTTGATTTAAAATCGATAAACTTGATAGCTATGACAAATATGCACTATGTAGGACCTGTAGCCATTAAACCTTGCCTGTATGACTGTTTTTCAGTTCATTCGGAGTTAATTTTTAACTAGTAAATGCCCGTTATTTTGGTTGTATGGATTTCAAGAACCTTATCATACTATTTCAGTTTACAACTAAAAAAAAAGGTTTTAAAAATAATTATTAGATACAATAACAAAGGGACGACAAATTAGGGCCAAATTAAAATTTAGGACTAAAAAACTTGATAATACGTCATGTACTCAATTTTTATAGTTTACCTGATTATAATTCTTGATCACATTTTCCGGATTTTCAATTATCAATGAATGAATTATCTTGAGCACACGTGTAATAACTTTTTCTAAAGTAGCATTTTCTTATATTTTCTAAATTTTTAATCTTTATTTTGTTAGAAAACGCCCATCACACTAAATAACTTTTCTTAGGTACCCGAAATATATATATCGCTGAAAATTTTTTGCTTAGCCATTTTTTAATTCTTTTTGGTTTCTCATTCTCATCAGGTTTTCATAAGGTGTTCTACTTATCAAAATTATTTATACTCAAGTCCTAACCAAGCGTAGTAACTATACAACAAAAACGATGTAAGAACATATAAATGTTGTGGTTTTAGATATTTTTATTCCTCTAAATGACTGCTTTACGATTTAAATACGAGAATTACTATCGTAAATTATTTTTTCGTAAATATCTTACTGATACAGATATACAGATAGATTTATTTCTGTGTGTACTAGCTGTCTTCCACGACTTCATTCGTATTATATGTTCATCCGTGCATATACAGTTTAACGTGTCCCCATGTGATTTCAGATACCTATCATGTGCTTTTAATATTTTATATAAATATTTATTTTCAGAATCATTGCGATTTCCCTAATAAATCTAAATGCAAAGGCAAGAATAGTTTGAGAATAATGGACGGCAGCAATGAAGTTGAGCCTGAATTGAAACCCATCATTGCATGTTACTTCACTAATTGGGCTTACTACAGGTAAGTTTCTATTACATATGTAAATATAGTAAATTAGATGCGAATAAACACAAGTGTTACACAAGTGTTAAAAAAACGTAATATACAAATACCGACACAGTGTAAGGTGGCGTGGGTGTGTATAGCTATAGAAATTGCGCCAATCTCATTTTTATTTAAATTACATAGTTTTTATAATTATAAAAAACAAAAAATATATTAAAAAAATACTAATAATTTGTATGTTACTTTATAAACTTAGCGTAATATTTGTAAAATGCGTAGTATATAAAATATACTATTAATTAAATGTATCCATTCTATTACATTATTAAAAAAAGAAACGAATTTTCTGCACTTCTCACTATTTCTCATACCTAACTTTCTCTGACCACCAATTTTTGTAAAAAAAATTCCTTCGTATTTGGTAATAGATAAATAAAACAAGCAAAAAAGTTCTTAATATTGTTATAATTTCAAAAATAAACTGACGTAAATCCAGTATGATTTCGGTATATTATTATATAATTTTTTAAAAGAACTATTTTAAATCCGATATCTTATTAACAGACAGGGTAATGGCAGCTTTGGACCTGAACAAATAGACCCCACATTATGCTCTCATATTATTTACTCCTGGGCACATCTCGACGGTGATACGAATACAGTCGTCGCTGGCAATACAGAATTGGACATTAGTAATGGTACTAGCTGAGAGTATGAATTGCTGTTAATGCACTAGATTCAAATATTTATCTAACACATTGTTTCTTCCCTTTTTAGATTTTTACGGCAAAATAACTGAGTATAAATTGAAAGGCGTGAGAGTGATCCTAGGTGTTGGTGGTATCGAAAATTCCATAGACGGTAAATGGAGTCGCATGGCGGCGAAACCGGAGCAAAGAAAATTATTCGTAAAATCTGTATTGAAATTTATTCAAAAATGGAGGTTCGATGGAGTACAAATAGCTTGGCAGTATCCTGCATGCAAAGAGGTGAAGAATCCCAGTTTTCAAAAAATAAATATAACAAGTAAATTACAATTTATTTCATTTTTAATCTATTACTGCTTTCAGGCTCCTTGTTCCGAAGCAATGTCTGAAGACAAAGAAAATTTCAGTTTCCTGTTAGCAGAACTTTCGAAAACTTTACGTCGCAACAACTTGGAGGTTTCCGCTATAGTCGCTGCTAATCCTGAAGTAGCAGCAGTCGCATATCAGGCCGATGTACTAGCAGCTGCGCTCGACTGGATTGCTGTAGCCGCCAATGATTATTATGAGTCTAACTCAAAAAGAACTGCTTACTTGCTACCTTTGATGGCAGATAACCCATATAAACTGGACAACTTGGTAAGTTATTTTAAAAATTTTCCCTTTTTTAAAAATATTTGTAGATTCATATTGTGTTTAAATTCAATTTATACCTTACTTTTCTGTATAGCAAACCATACTCGAATTCTGGTCGAGCATAGTTCCGGTTCACCAGCTGGTTATAGGCCTGCCGGCGTACGCGCGTTCCTACACTTTGCGGAGTGAACTAACTCCAGGCTTGGGGGCACCCGCTGCGGGTCCCGGAGTGCCCGGCCAGTACACCAGACTACCTGGCTTTCTTGCGTATTACGAGGTACATATTGATAGACATATTTTTATTTACCTGTATCTTTCAACTATCTTATATATAATAAACGCTCCTAATTCAATCTAAGGTTTGCCAAAGCAAGTCGGATTGGAAAGAAATATCAACTAATGAAGGAACCTACGCTGTTAGCAACTCCCAATGGATATCATACTTGCGGCCACAGGAGATGTTTAACATAGCCGTGCAGATGGCGCGCGCAAGAGTGCGTGGCGCCGCATTGTGGGCGTTGGACTTAGATGAGTGGCGCGGTGCGTGCACGTGTCGCCGCCCTCTTCTTTCCGCTTTGAGACAAGGACTACTCGAACCCACCTCGCATACTCTAATATGTTAATACTCATAATAAAAATGTCAACATTTATTTTATATATATTTCTGCACATTTACAAATAAATAAATTTTAATTTGTAAAGAAATCATACAAGGAATTTAGGCATTCTGTATATAAAATCATACGTTTAAGGCCAAGCAACAAATAAATAATAATTAATACTTAACAATAAGCAAAACACTATTTTATACGTAAAATGTGGCCATAACTGTACATATACAGTACATACATAGATCATAATCTAAAATTAAATTCATCTAAAATACATACTCGTGTATTCGAAATGGTGTGAATATTGATTTTTTGTTTTTAATGAAATGCACTTGAATGACATTTTTTCCACTTTAATGTTACAGTCGATTTTAATATGATATATTAAGTAATTTTATTATACACTACCTCGAGCTTTACTCACATTTTGTATGAGTAAGTAGGTAACAAGCGACTTGTAAACATTTCCTATTATAATATTAGGTAAAAATAACTTAGATATAAAACGATAGTCATACATTCTCAAATATAATGTAAAATAATTGATAAATTCTAAGCTCTAAAGTAAATGTAAGTTAATTCATAGCCTCATATGTTGTATATGTACCTACTATGCATTTTTCTTACTTTAATAATACATTCATTGGTAAATGTTACCTTGTACACTATCTGTTAAAAAAGAAAATTAAATGTTTTGAAGAAATAAATTGTGTAAAACCGATAAGCTCTTTCTTTTCAAGACATGTGCTTATTAATTAGTTGCTGGCCGCAATTTCATTTGCGTAACTGCAAAGATGTGCGCGTACAGTCAGTCAAAAAATTAAAAAAAACAGATTCATATTCTACTTCTGTTTTTACATTTGTCTATATTATTTTTTGTATTCAATCTATAGACACGACTTTTTTATTATAGTATAGATAAAACTAAAAAGAATTTATTTTCAAAAACAATATATTTTCTAATTACTTTTTTTATTAATTTGCATAAAATAATGAAAGAAAATAATTATTCCTTATGGGTTGAATTTCATAAAGTCCTTATTCTTATCTTAAATGCCAGGGAACTAATTACATGCATTCTCAATTCCATGCAAGCGCGGCAGAGAAAGTATGAATTGGGTATCAAACCCGAAACCATCACTAGTTTATGCAAGTCAGTCACTTTGCCATAATACACGCCTTTACAAAAATAATAAAATAAAAGGTAAAGTTCAAAGTCCTGATGTATTTTAAATTTCGTGACCTTCATTATGCTTATTATATCGCGCCTCGCTTAGTCGTTGTAGGTAGTACTATTATAGGTTATGATTTATTACGTTAAGGTTAACTGTGCTTTTGTAAATAGAATAAGAACTAAATTATGTAAAATATAGAAAGAAATATTTGTTGATAATATAAAACGATTCTGAAGTGTTAAAAACTTTATGTCGCATACACTAATTTTTGAGTAAGTCATAATAAGCATTTGTCGCTAACACTCTCATTATATTCGACGTACCATTGGTAACACAGAGCGACACAACATGACTTGGAAAATATTTTCATCGTTACTAGTGCACCCTAATAAACAATACATAAGATCGATATTTCTAAATACAAGATTGAAAAAACTGCATACACAGGTACATATATTTGATCATACTTTTATTTATTATAAAACTGCAATTTGTACTAGGTTCATAATATTTTAATATTTTTTAATTAGTGGTTTTGTACATAAATATATTACTAAAACTATTTTATACTGTTCATATTATGTTATATTTTTTCATTTATCTTATGGGTATTTATTACCTGTATTTTATTGCATTAATAATATAAATATTTATGCCTTAAGTGATGTTTATTTCTCATCAAAAACAGTAAGTAACTACCTATAAGCATCGGTTAATATTACTTTATAAATTATAATTATAATATACTTTATAGGTTCCGGTGAAAGAGATTCAAATACCTCTGAAATGGGGGCATCTAGCCTGTAAATTATGGGGTAACGAGCATGAACAACCCATACTAGCTTTGCACGGTTGGCAAGATAATGCTGGCACTTGGGACACACTTGCACCATTACTTTGCGATAAGCGACCAATATTAGCTATTGATTTTCCTGGCCATGGACACTCTTCATGGATTCCAGCAGGTAAAAGCGCCATTTACTCAATAGTTGATAATTGCATTTCCTGTTCAGTTAATATTTTTATTATACTTAGTTTGTATTGAATAATTCTAACGTCTAGAATACCTAATCGTGTAACTACTAATAAAATATCTACAGAAATTTAAGTCATAATATTGTTTAATGCAGGAATGCAGTATTACCCATGGGATTTACCTCCTCTCATACTACAAATAAAAGAGTATTTTCAATGGAACAAAGTATCACTTCTGTGTCACTCCATGGGCTCTATAGCTGGTATGCGATTTGCGTGTGTTTTTCCAGATGATGTTGATTTTTATATAGCTATAGATAGTCTTATTATAGACGACCATGATTTAAAACAATATGTGGAAAGTTTACCTAATATTTTAAGAAAAATACAAAAGGTACACCAATTTAAAGGTGAGCCACCAGTGTACCCAATGGAAGAAATTATAAAAATATGGCACTTAGGTACTTCCAAATCTGTAGCCATGGAAAGTGTGCCTTATCTGCTGAGCCGTGGGGCGAAAGAGTCCAATATAGTGCCCAACAAGTATTACTTCTCTCGTGATCCTAGACTAAAGAACACTATATTCAGTATTGAAGATAAAAAATTTGTTGAGACATTAATAAGAAGATTAAAATGTCCTACTCTTTATATTAAGGCTATAGACTCTCCATATGCTGCAGATGAGTATTCTGTAGAGATGCGAGATGTAATTGCAAAAAATAACAGCAATTTTGAATGCCACTTTCTCTCTGGCACTCATCATATTCATTTAAACAATGCAGACTTAATTTCGCCTTATATATTAAAATTTATGAAAAATCACAAATTTATTTAATACAAAAATATGTTTTTACTTGTTTGTATTTAAAAGAAATAAGATTTTAAAATTTTTATACTCTAATTAATATGATTATTATCATAACAACAACATATTTAACATATAATTTATGCTTAAAATTATTTATTTAGTAGTAAGAAATTAAACCTAATTAAAAAAAATAATTTAATATCATCACTTAAGTTATAAAATAAAATTATGGATGTATAAAATGTATTTATATTATTAATTACATTATTGTAATAAGCAAGTACAAATATAACATTGTAAAATAATTATCTCTGTTCAAATTTATTTTTATTCTAACAATTTATCACAAGAAGCATCTGCTATGCTTGATGAGCAACTGTCTGTGGACTTGCAAACATGGACTCCCTTTCTTACAGGTAACACTTTAATTAGTGCTTCTTGCCAAGACATTCCTTCACAAACTCTCAGAACAATCTCAAATACTGAAAATAAAAAAATTTATTTATAATGAAAATAAATAATTTTGTTAATATATGTTATAATGTAAATAGAAATGAAAATTGTTATTTTTTTAAAAGGTTTTTTTGATAAATATATTTATACCATTTTAATTATTTATTAAATTTGGTTGTGACAATGATTTATGCCTATAATATTTTATTAGTTATCCTTCCATTATCTGTGATCATGTAAGCTTTTTTAAATAAACAAAATATGAAATATATATTTCATTTTGTTTTTTATTGTTTTTATTTTCATAATATGTATGTACAAAATTAACAACACAAACTTAGATTTTTTATTGTTTGATTGAATCTAAGGGATGGATAAATAAATGTATAAAATGAACAGAAAAGCTAGAGTAAACTTCCACAAACCATGGTCTATAGTCAAAACTTTCCTAGTTTTCATATTAACATATTTATTTAAAGGTAATTGGCCATGTCTTATTCCCTGTTCAACAGCAATTTTATGACAAAGTCCCTGAAAAACATAGATATTTTTAATCAATACTATTATTATTTATATTACTTATATTATTTTTAAATGAACACAAATGATGATATTAAAATGAGTTATTTTTAAGGTGAATTGGGACTTATATGTAGTTTAAACATCTAGCTAGTCATTATTTTAAAACTTTCAATTTATACATAACCACAACTAATGTTACTGAAACTTTGTAGTAGATAAATAAAAAGTTAAATTTTATACCTTGTATTGATTATGATCAACTAATCCCCCTATTATGTAATAGGTATCTTCTTCAAACTTTTCAATGATATTATTAGATTCACTTGTTAAATAATATAATTTTTCTTTTGGGAATACATCAAGATATTTTTCCTCATGGTAAACAATCTGAATAAAAAAATTATAAAAACAATTTATAACAAAAATAAAGAAATTCTAGCAAAATTTCATTATTTTTGGTTATTAATTTGAAATTTTAAATTGATAAATTGTTTTTATTTTATTGAGCTGGCAATAAATGAATATACATTCTAAAACTTACTTACATCCCAATTTTCATAGCCATTATGTCTAGACATATCAGTTTTTGCGTTTTGTCCAAGGCTAGTTATAAAGAATTGTAAAGGTTTTTCTGATCGTCTGTTTATTGAATAACATCTTAAAATCTGTTTAATGACTTTATATCTATCTTTTTCAATCATTAAATTGTCAAAACTTAAATCTATTATTACTCCTACTTTGCTTTTTGGCCTTTCTGATCTCATTTTCTTTAACAATTTTCTACTAGGACCTAAATCAACATTAGCAGCAATTGCTTCTCGTATCCTTTCTTTGGCACGAGCTTTCTCCTTAGCACGTTTTTCTACTTTATTATTTTCCCATCTCACTTTTTTTAACCATTTACGCATTTGGCTTTTTGTAAAAGGTCTTGGTATTTCAACACCATCTACATCTTTTAAGCCAGGGTCAAGCTTAACATCGAAAAGAGTGATTTGGGGAAAATAAGCTTCATTATTTACTTCTTCCATTGAATCAATAGATTCTTTTGCCTCCATAAATTATTAATTTAAAGAATATTTTTGTTTTAAAATGTATTTATAAGACAATAATAACACATAACCATCACAGTTTGCCTAGAACTAATATAAAAATAAAAATGATAACCTATTAAAAATGAAACGTGTGAATAATAAAATACATATATAATTTTAAAGACGTATTTTATTATTACACAATTGTGTATAGCGATAAATGTATATTATTATAAATTTAAACACCAACATGTGCTTTAGACAACATATTCCATGAATTACAAAATTTGAAAATCATATGTCAAATGTCAATTTTTGACATCTTTTTGAACGCTGTCATCTTACTTGACAAATCTGTATAAAGAAAGTTTGCATATACAATGACGTTTAAATAATAAATAAATTTTCTTTATTTATTGGACTTTATAAATATGCATTTATTTATTGGCTCTGTAAAATGTGGTTCTAGTACGTTCGAAATTCATATTAAGAATAATATTGTTAAAGTATATAGTATAAAAATATATTTAAAAAATATATTGTATGAATTTGCTATTGTTCAAAATTATCAATACAGTGCTAAATTATAAGCTCACATTTTATGGTATATACTACTTTTTAACTAGTTATGCTAAGAGACAGGGCTTACAAAATTTAGACCCGTTTAAGGGCCTTATGAAATCATATGTAGTAATCAAATTTATTTTTTAGGCAATGTGGTGAAATACTAAGAGCAAGTATTTTATCTAATATTTTAGAAGTAATAAGTACACTTAGTTTTTATTTTGTAAAATTATAGTAATTCATAGATTTCTTATATTTCAACTAGATGTTTGATAAAATGTGTCTAAGATATTTGTGTCATTTGCGAACCAAATCCACGCTATTCTACATCTGTGCCAAGTGGATGTCACTTCGTTTGATTGTGGTTCATCAGCTTCGATATATATATATATATATATATATATATATATATATATATATATATATATATATATATATATATATTACTTAATATATATATTACTTAATGTAGAGCCTTCAAAATTGAGTTGAGCATTTCACCCTCAAAAAAGTTCGGCTGACGAAATTTTACAAATAGCCTTACGTTTCGGCAGCTCAATGTAGAATGTGAAGTAGTGTTAGTCTACACCCACGTCACGTCATGTGGGCTGTATCAGACAAAGAAATATCTGAGCATTAAATGTATTAGTAGCTGCTATTTTTAGCACCGCAGAAGAGTAAGTTCAAGTCCTGATTGGAGATGAACGTCGCGTATAGTCATCAAGAGATACAGACAGTTTCGAAGCTGATGAACCACAATCAAACGAAGTGACATCCACTTGGCACAGATGTAGAATAGCGTGGATTTGGTTCGCAAATGACACAAATATCTTAGACACATTTTATCAAACATCTAGTTGAAATATAAGAAATCTATGAATTACTATAATTTTACAAAATAAAAACTAAGTGTACTTATTACTTCTAAAATATTAGATAAAATACTTGCTCTTAGTATTTCACCACATTGCCTAAAAAATAAATTTGATTACTACATATGATTTCATAAGGCCCTTAAACGGGTCTAAATTTTGTAAGCCCTGTCTCTTAGCATAACTAGTTAAAAAGTAGTATATACCATAAAATGTGAGCTTATAATTTAGCACTGTATTGATAATTTTGAACAATAGCAAATTCATACAATATATTTTTTAAATATATTTTTATACTATATACTTTAACAATATTATTCTTAATATGAATTTCGAACGTACTAGAACCACATTTTACAGAGCCAATAAATAAATGCATATTTATAAAGTCCAATAAATAAAGAAAATTTATTTATTATTTAAACGTCATTGTATATGCAAACTTTCTTTATACAGATTTGTCAAGTAAGATGACAGCGTTCAAAAAGATGTCAAAAATTGACATTTGACATATGATTTTCAAATTTTGTAATTCATGGAATATGTTGTCTAAAGCACATGTTGGTGTTTAAATTTATAATAATATACATTTATCGCTATACACAATTGTGTAATAATAAAATACGTCTTTAAAATTATATATGTATTTTATTATTCACACATTTATTATAAAATTATTATATACATATAAGGCTTACCAAATCCAATTTTTATAATGGCTTGCTAACTTTTTTAATAGAAACGGCTGATATCTCGCTTTAGATGGGGCGAGAATAATAAACGATATACGCTAAGATGGTTGAGGGTAAGAGACCGAATGACTAGGTTAAAGTTGACTGGGGTAAAGGTTTAGATGGTGAATTACAACAAAAATTAGCAAAAAAAAACACCAATCAGAAATAGTCTCCGTTGGTGCGATCTTAGTAATAATTTAAAATTGACTTTGGTATACTTAACTTTAGGATATTCAAATAGTACCGGCTGTATATAACAGATTTTATTTGTGATCTTAGTTTTAAGACTACAAGTTAAACAAAAAAATAAGCGAAAATAAATGTTAAGACATTAATAGGCATATAACGCATATTAAAATGTATATATTTAACAAAAAAGTACATAAATACTAGTAACGATTGTATTTTCTGACCCACGTTAACCTCAGATATAGCATACCCACACTAACCAGTAAGAATGCAGATACAAGAATTATTATCTCATATTAGTTCTCAACAAACACTAAACCTGCGTTGTTCTTTGTTACGTGGTAAAATCACGCGATAGAAACTTATCGTGTACGTTTGATAGAACATTAATATATAAACAAAACAGAGAAATTGATACAAAATGTCTGAAGTAAGTACTTATATGAAAAAAATTATATGAAAAACAACATATTTGAAAAATGTGCATTGAAATATAAGTTTACGATTTTCATATTTAGGAACGTTATCAATTATGGGGTGGCTGTTTTAAAGAGGAACCTTCCGCTGTGTTGAGAAGGCTTAATGACTCACTAAGCACTGATTCACGTCTATTTCGAGAAGATATAAAGGGAAGCAAAGCCTGGGCTGCAGAACTGCACGAAAGTGGATATTTATCCAAAGATGACAATGAGGCGATACAGATAGGACTAGATAAAGTAAGATTTTATTATGTTTATGTGTAACATGCCATCGTATTTTGCTATTTAGATGGCTATTTAGATTTTTTTAATTTGAAAACTATATGGAATAGACTTCAGATTTTCGAAAGACACAAAATATTGCATTAAAAACCTCAGTCTATAAAGACCTTTTCCAGGTTTATCCATTGTGCAATCTGCTGTGATTATTTAAAATCATTTTACTCAGTGCTTAATTTCTATTTTAACTTTTATTATAATTTAACTACTGTCTTCTTCCATTTACGTAGGTAGAAAAAGATATAGCAAAAGATCTAACTAATGGGCGTCTAGATGATCCCGAAGAAGACATTCATTCTGTTATTGAACGACGGTTGAGAAATTATGCTGGCGAGTCTGCTTTGCGTTTGCATACGGGTAGGAGCAGAAATGATCAGTCCGCAACTAATACTAAATTATGGATGTTAAAATCACTACAAGGAGCACAGTCTGAAATATTGCGTCTCATTTTGGTATATATATTAAAATATTTTTTTAAAAAAATATGTAATATTAGCAAAATTGCATTTATAATATACAGATACATTAAAATTACATTTTTTTAATTAAAAAGGTATTAACAAAACGGGCACGTGAGGAAATAAATATTATAACTCCCGGATATACTCACCTACAAAGAGCACAACCAATTCGCTGGAGCCACTTTTTACTCAGGTAAAGATTTTTTATAAAAGGCTGTTGAAGTTTTTAAGCTTATTTTTAAAATACAATTTTATATTTAATACATTTAAATGCCTTTAGTTATGCGTGGATGTTTCGCGATGATTTTATAAGGCTGGAGGAACAGAAGAAGCGTCTCTTAATCTGTCCACTTGGTAGTGGTGCCATCGCAGGATGCGCATTATCAATAAATCGAAGTAGAATAGCTCAAAATCTTGGATTTTACAATATTACCCCCAACTCTATGTTTGCTGTCGGTTCGAGAGACCACATAGGTATATAATAATAGTTTTTATTGTTACACGAATTACTCATGATATATACATAAATATTATAAATATAAATTTAAAACATTTAAAATTTTGTTTATAATGTTTTTAGTGGAATTTCTTAACTGGACGTCGTTGTGTGGTGTGCATCTTAGTAGATTGGCTGAAGATTTAATAATCTTTAGTTGTCAAGAATTTGGTATAATTCAACATTCAGACCAGTTTTCTACAGGGTCTAGCCTTATGCCTCAGAAAAGAAACCCTGATGGTTTGGAGCTCGTACGCGGAGCAGCTGGACTTTTACTTGGCGATGCATTTTCGTTCAGTAGTGTATTGAAAGGCCTACCTAGTACATATAACAAAGATCTACAATCTGACAAAGAAATTCTTTTCAGATCTTATGATAAATTGATTGATTGTTTGAAAGTCACTACTGGAACAATTTCCACAATGAAAGTAAGAATTTATGTTCATTTTCAATACTTTATCAAACAAGATCAATTATAAACTCGAATTATTTAAAACGTTTAAATTCATTTAATTTTTTTTAGCTTCACGCTTTTATCCCGCATAGCAGGGTAGGCAGAAAGAACCTAGTGTCAAGACACTCCGTACTTCGCTTTCCACCGAATTCTAGACATTGCGTGTTGGGTGGTGGAACTCAACGCCGCGCTTTGTCTTTACCAGAGCGAGGAAGTGAAAATAATTTAAATATAATCACTCTCCCGAGTGGGGATCGAACCCACAACCGATCGCGTTTACAGTCAGACGCTGTCACACTGCGCCACGACCGGCCTCATTCATTTAAATAATATTGACAATTATTATATAGCATTTAGGCTAAGTATTACTTATATATGTACCTAGAAAATTTGATTTAATATTTAGGTTGACGCTGACAGAGCCTTAAGCTTATTGGATCCCGGAATGTTGGCAACAGATCTCGCTCACGCGCTGGTGCACAAAGGAGTGCCGTTTAGACAGGCACACCACCTTGTGGGCTCTCTTCTACGTCGTGCTGCCTCGTTAGGTGTCAACATACAAAAAATGCCATATCACGAATTCATTTCCATATGGTATATACTACTATTTACATATGTTTAATATTACTGTATCAATATAATTTATTCCGTATTTTTCCGTCTTAATGCCTCAACCGATAACAAAAAATCTAGGTCATTTTTGCATAAAGAGTCGCTATTATAAGTCAGTTATAAGTTTACCCTATCAGGCCCTGGATAGATTACAAATACAATTTCTAGTTATTCTGATGAAATGAACCTTCAAGATTAATTTATATATATAGGATTATTTTAATTCATCTGATATTGCCCTTTGGAATTTAACACAAATAAAAACTTGTTGATACTGTCACATACAGGTTAGCTAGGCTACTATAGTTGCTCAAACTTGCCAAAACGTTTGAGCTTGTAACAAATAACGTATAATGAGCTACTTAAATAAAATTATATAAGCAATATTTTCGTCATCTATATCTATAATATCTCATTACATTTTTTTAAATGAAACATAATTTCCTTATTAGTCCAAAATTTGGAACCGAAGATGAATTAAGAAGAATTTTTTCTTTTGAAACAAGTGTAGAACAATACACCAGTGAGGGCGGAACCTCAGAAGGAGCTGTTTTGCTACAGTTACAACAAATTCAGCAGTGGTTAGAGCCTTATGAAAACTTTTGTGGAATAGAAAATAAATAAAATTTACGTTTTTTAATAACTTATTTAGCATTTTAAATTCTATACCTTCCTTTTCTTTCGCAATGATTATATAATATAGATCAATCAATCAACTAATAAACCTAAGTACCTACCTTGCTTAAAAAAACAAATCAAAGCTCGCGCAATTACGTCTGTTCTCTTATCACTTTAATAAATTGCCCTAATTTTAGCGTTACTGGGTAAATTAAACCGTGACGTATAATAATACAACAGATTTCATTAGTAGATCATTTCTAATGTTAAATAAGTATTACGATTTATAGATCTATACACGAGAAAGTTTTATTACATTTTTCAATATTAGAAAATAAACAAAATAAATAACAGTACCAGCGAATATATGAACCCAGTGATTGTAAAAAAATCTAATACTCCTTAAATATTTTTGTTGTTTGCTATACTTAATACGCTTTAGTAATTTATCTAAATTATTATAAGCTCAGTCGTGTAGTTAGAAGTATCTATTTATAATTTTATACAGGTAGTATTTTAAACAATTGTGATATTTTATTATATTTGGTATCTAAAACATTGTAATTCTTTGTTGTTAAATTCAATAAAATGTAAAATGAAATAAAATACTGCATTTAACAGATACCATTATATACTGTTTTATCATTTTAGTTAACAAATACTTTATAGAAGGGGGAAAATAGTATTAGAGGATCTATGAAGCAACGAAACTACAAATTTTTAGGTAATGTGTAATTCTTAGCACCCCTGCACCTCTCTCAAATCGTCATATCCTGTATATGATTTGTCCCATAAATCCTTTGAACGGAAAAAAATTATAAAAATAAAACTATGAACAATATTAATTTTTTATTTAATGTTTAGTAATGTTTAGTAAGGAAATTATGTTTAAAAAATCACCTTATCTAAATGTGCTCCATTTTATTCTTGGCAGTGATAGAAAATTTTATTAGCTTACAGGAAGCTCATAAAATTTTCTATCACTGCACGGCAAGTACGCTCTGAAATGCTTGACATTTCTCACCGCATATATTTTTTTAGTCGATCAACTAACCGCGGATTTGATTAGTAGACTTTAGACTTAAGGCCCATAAGAAATCCTATAAGAAAAGTCCATTAGACTCAAATCCTACGTGGTGGCCAGAGAATGTCTCCTTGTCGAGATATCACTTTGTTTGGGAAAAGTTGATGGACGAAGACATAGTGATGTTGGAAGTATGAGCAGTTGCACCATCTTGTTGTAACCAGGTACGGGTGTTAAAATTTGGTCAGTTCTGCAACTCTGGTGTAAAAACTAACTAACTACTCGACCGTGATCATTCTCAATAAAGTACGGGCCATGCAATAGCTTAGCTTATTATGGTGCCATGCACTAGCTTAGCCTAAACTGTGACTTTAGGGCTGTTATGGGCGTCTAATGTTAGAGAAATGGGTTTATGCTTAACGGTTCATTATTTCACTTACGAAATTAAGTCTATTAGTAGTCAGTAACTTTTAATTCCTCTACTAGCTGAATTTTGTATAGATGAAATTTCTTATGAGTGAATGAGGTGGTATATCTGGGAAGTATGTTTAGTAGAGATGGAAGATACGGAATGGATGTGGAAAGGCGTATTGCTGCCGGTAACAGGGTTACCGGTGCTCTTGCTTCATTGATGCGACGGCAAAACGTCAGCGTACCTGCACGTCTTACCTTTCACAATGCAGTACTGATATCGATGTTGTTATACGGGAGCGAAACGTGGGTGTGTCAAAAGAAGAATGAAATAAAGATGAATGCAGTAGAGATGCGATATCTTCGTGGGATATATAGAATCAGTTTAGCTGACCGTGTATGCAGCGAAGAGATACGCAGAATGGCATGTGTAAGCGAGAACGTCTTAGTAAGAATGAAGAAGAAGCTGCTCAGGTGGTTTGGGCACGCTGAGAGAATGAGTGATGAAAGAGAGAACAAAGGTGAGCGGTACGAGAGATCAGGGGAGACTTCGCTTGACCTTCGAAAACACATTATCGAAGATGCTGGAGGAAGGTCACGTAAAAAGCATGTGGACACCTCGAAGGGCATGTATGAAGAGGGAAGATAATGACTGTGAATAAGGCAAAAGAAGTATACAGACTCTGACTACCCCGCTAGGATAAATCTGGGTTATTTAATGTACTGGAACACATACAAAGGGATTGAGTAGGATTTTCAAGAACTGACTCTTGCACTAGGTCGATATTTTCTTCCGTCTGTGATGTTCTTGTGATGCCCAATTGTTGCATATCCAAAGTAGAGCCAGCCTCCTAAAACTTTTGAACCCAACTCTTAATCTTTTAAATACCAGGATAGTCATTAAACGTGCGTAAATTGCGATTCTCTTTAAATTTACACCACGCAATGGTGGCTGAATCGTTGTTGCGATAAAAGTCACGCACACAAAAAGCACGGTTCGCTTCGGTGAAACGCTTCATGGCGACTAATTTCCGAAAGACCGTTGGTACGTCCCCCGCACCCTGCACGCCGAAACTTAAAAGAACTTATGAGACTCCCGGTACAAATAATGTAGGATGAAAAGGAGTCAGTTATTTTTAATTAATGAAAAAAAATATTTTTCGACTGCGAACTAGATAACACGAGAATAAGCTTAATTTTAAGTTTATGGTACTGTTGCTCAACAGGAATATTTTTGTATCTTGGTGGCCCAGATTTATCTACCAATGTTGTAGGCAAAAGAAGTTTTTTTGTAAGGAAAACTAAGAAGTTATTTGTAGTGTATATATGAATTCAGACTGCTACTACTAATAAAATTTGCACACCCCGGTGTCTAGGATGATCCTTGAGTAGTTTTTAAACTTATAAATATATTAAAATCCATATACAACATTTTTCGGGTATGTTAACAAATAGTCAGTCAAACATGCTATATTTAATATAAATTCATAATATATTCAATATCGGGTAAACCCCGTGTTTTCTCCCTTAAAGGCAGAATCTAATCATTTTAATTAGGGTTCCGAATGAATAAAAAAAGCACAACCTTGGAAATGGAAAGAAGCCCATCGCAGCACAGGGAATGCTGACTTACTTCGACCATAGTTGTAAATTCAAGGTGCTATATGCCGGAATTAGTTATTAGAAAACCATATCAAATATAAATATATCTGACTTCCAAAATAGATTGGATTCCCTATATTCCTAAATATAATGTAGTACTAAATAGTTATATATAAAAATGTCGTTTCTATATTTTTTAAAACTCTGTCACAACAAATAATGTAAACAAAAATTATTATACTTATACCTTCCCTCGCTCTAAATAGGTGGTACATAAATATGTACTTACACCTACGTAACATTATTTATAGTAACCATGGGATACAATTCACCATTTCACCTCAATCGCCGGACGACGCACCAGTTTTCCTGACATCAAGTAAGTAGTCTACTTTATCAACTATATTGTATAGAAGAATTAATCAGGAATATAAATTCTAAAATAATTAAATTTTAGCTAAAAAAATTTTAAATTTAAATAAACAGGGAATATTTTTATGGTCTTTTCTTTATATATTAAACATATTAGTTAACAAAATATGAAATTATTTCAGCATGTCTTTACTCGGGCTATTGAAAATGACCTTAATAATTAGTGTTCTACTAAGTGTACATAAAACTTGGGCATTTGAATTTAAGACTATGTTTATGGAACCTTATCAACGCACTCAGAATCTAAAAGAATCACCAAACTTTCCTGACAATGTCAATGAGGTAAGTTTTAAAATACATCATTAAGTAAGCACGAAAATAATATGAATATTATAAAAAAAATAAAAGAGTCAAAAACAAATTATATATGATATGGTAAGGTGAGGTGATAATAACTCTACTTTATTCTTTGGTGTTACGTACTACGAAAATGAAATATAATATTTTTGTTAATATTCAAAAGAAACTGTAATTAATAAAATAAGCAATAATAATGCATTAATAAAACTAATTATACGTTTTATGTATACACATAAAAATGACGCATTTGAAAATGTTTTTTTATATTTTAGTAGTTGTAAATTTGTTTATCAAACAGGGTAATACTTTGCACACAAATTTTCTAATTGGTAATACCACAATTATCATTTGGAATTTTTTTGATTATAACTTTTAATGCTGATAGTGGAGCCTCGTTTTCGTACTCATGATCTATTTTAATATTTTGGATCCGTAGTCTTTGTAACTATTTCCGTTTTGTTAGATACAAAATAAAGTAGGGAGTATTCAATACATTTAGTCTAGGTCTCTTCGTCTAACTTATATATCCAGAAAGCGCATTGCGTGAATATCGTAAAGTTAATAAAAAATAACATGTACATATAATTCCTACAAGATAAGGTGTAAGGAATTAAACATGTGTGATATTACAGCTTCAAAATTAATCTAGATGCTATGTACATAAAAGATAAGACAACAGTTTGGATTGTTTCAACAGTTGCTGATTACTTTTTTAGATAGAGTAATTCCGATGTACCTAGTACCTACATTTGAATTTTTACATAATATAAGTATATCTATCACATAAAATAGAGCATATATATTTAGCATTACTCTCTTTCATAATAATATAAACATTTTTAGTATCCTTCGCATCCTTGATCCCACGATGTATCTACAGTGGAAACACTGTAGATATATGGTAAATAAGCAGAGAAAACACCATGTATCATCAACCATCATCATCATCA
Source organism: Dryadula phaetusa (assembly GCA_032432895.1). Taxonomy (NCBI): domain Eukaryota; kingdom Metazoa; phylum Arthropoda; class Insecta; order Lepidoptera; family Nymphalidae; genus Dryadula; species Dryadula phaetusa. The sequence goes on from JAOYRS010000027.1 coordinate 2,625,010, forward strand.
TCAATATATACAAGATTAGGGCAATGTATGCCCTAATCTTGAAAAATTGTGAAAGGATTTTGTTTCTGTTTGAAATATAGGAAAGAGGGCTTTCTAAGGAAAGTTTATATCTATAATTTATCAATATCGCACCTATATTTATCGAGATATTACGGTTTTTGTCTAAGAAGTCCATCAAATACGGTTTGAAATGATGTTTTTCGCGTGCACCTCCTACACCGTTTATTATAAGTTGAAGTAACGTATGACAAAAATGTAGCCCTTAAAAAGATCTACAAAAAAGTCCGCAAGGGTATATGTCTATCTTCTAAGGATAACTAACAGTACCCATATTTATCTTTAAATTTTTATTTAAAAACACAATTTTTTTGCGAAGCTGTTCTATTCAATATGATGTCAGTCTATATCTAAATAAATATGTTTGTATCACCAAGCAGATTTATTATAGACCATATTTGCTCTGTACAGTATATATATTAAGTTGATATCTTAGAAATTACAGCAAAATGAAAATCCCGCGCTACGAAAAGTAATTACACATCTACCCGCACGCCTACGCGCGGTTACGATAATCTAGAAATTTCGTTAATAAAAGTAAATTTCACATGTAACGATTTTATACAGAAATCCCTCTTTGCAACATTTTGAACAGGAACAAAATCAGTTCGCAAATTTTCAACATTTTCGCATTCGCACAGAAAGGGAAAATAGGGGAAGTACACTGTGTAATATACTAGATTTCGCTCGCACACAAATAATGGGCCCGTGATATTTCACGTTATTATTTTAAAACTATAATTAGTCCTTGCATATTGGTTAAAATCGAATACTTTCAAAGGCAACAAAAATCAGTGCCTTTGATAAATATTTATTTGGATAAGGATTAATATTTAGTTCATAAAAACACCTTCGCAAATAATGTGTTATTTTGCAACTAAAAATATATAGATACATAAAAATTGTTAGACATATTTATTTAGAACTTTTAGATGGAACAATTTTTTGTACACAATTTTTGCGTAACTTTCACTCGGCGCACGCAAGGATAGTTTTAAGAATATACAAAACTATCCCATTTTCACAACAGTGTTTATTACAGATTCACTCTCATTAGTCGTAAAGTGATATCATATAGCCTTCCTCAATAGATGGACTATTCACTGGCTCCTGAGATTAGTGCGTTCAAGCAACCAAACAAACTCTTCCGCTATATATTATTATCAGTATTAGATTAGTATTAGCATTGGTGTTGGTGTTGGTGTTAATAATGACTCCCCCGAGTGGGAATTGAACCCACAACCGATCGTGTTTACAGTCAGAAGCTGTCACACTGTGCTACGACCGGCCTCAAATAGTATTCAGAACATGCGCGTGAAAGCCAGTACTTGCTTCAAATTCTAAATGTTGTCGTCCAGGATTATTCTCCTATTTAAGTTACTAGACAACACGTTTCTTCCACCACCAGTTAAAGTAAAACAAACAGTTGACGACTTCATTTTGGATGATGAAAGACATTGATACTTCTGTTCAGGAATCAATGAATAAAACAAAATATATCAAAAGGATATCTAAAAAGGTTTACGTAATCATGGGAGAGGGGAGCAAGAGCTTTGCTTACTTTTGTTGACAAAGTGGGTGAGAGAGTAAATAATTATCATAAATCTGCTTACGTAATACTTAAACGACCGCATATCTGGATGAGATGAGTAAAATCACATGAGGACCATGATGGCATATGTGGAAGGGTGAAGTCACATGCAGATGACTTGATATTTAGAGGAAGATGTTTGTTAAAAACGGTTTTTGCGACAGGATGACATTATAAAGGTTTAAGGACTCCTGCAAAGTACGTAGTGTCTTGACACTAAGCACTTTCTGTCTACCCTGCTATGCGGGAAAAAAGGACTCCCGCAAGACTTCATATGAAGTCTTATAAATATGGTTTTCATGTAGTATTATTATTACAAATTATAGATTTATTGTAGTGAGTTTACGCAGGCGAAGCTGCGTGCGGGCCGCTAGTAATGTATAGGTTCCACTTTCCCACAGTGTTTTCACAGCGAGTCCATAATGTTTAAATTATGATTACACCCAGGATAGCCCGTACTTTCCTAATGTAGGTACAGTGATTATTAGACAAATATCTGAAATATTCTCGGTGTACCCACGGTAATTATATGCTGAATCCACAGAACTTTTACAGTAATAAGCCAATAAACTGATGGTGTCTTCACAATATACGCTAATCCTACGGTGGTGACACACTAATTTGACAGTAATGATTCATTAGGCTCACGACTCACATTATAGGACAATATTTTCAGTAAGCTATTCGCCGGGTAATGATTGTGATAACTATTTGTTTCTTAACAAAACGTGGGCCGATTCTAGCGGCACTGCAATACCGGGCCGACCTGTAGTGGGAGTTGATCAGGTCCCAAACGTCCCGCCGAATCACAAAAATCTATCTTTTTTAATTAAAAAAATATTAACTTTAACTTTAGAAAGATGAAGATTGAATGAGAAATATAAGTAATAAGTGTAATAAGATCTATGATTTTCGCGATTTTTATACATTTTAAATCAAACTAATTTAACCGGATTAATCGCGTATATTTTGGTATTCGAAAATACATTTTAGACACCTGATATTTCGAACAATTCGTCTGTCAGTTGATAAAAATGAGCTCACTGTATCTTTGTCCTTGGTGTGGTGGATTTGAGACTTTAAATTTTTTATAAGTGGGTCCCAGGTGGTAGAGAGTTTCCAACCATCTTCTCTATTGAAATTTAGATGTTTTTGAATTTCAATAGCCTCGCGGATCATTCTAGGAATATATCTACTTTCCCTAGCGAGGATATGTGGCTTATCAAACCTGATGTAGTGGTTGGACTTATTTCACACACAGCTAATTGCAATTCACGCCCATTCTTGACATCGGATATGTATTCTTTCACCTTAACCCCGATGCTCCTCTTTGTTTGGCCAATGTATGACAAGCCACAGTCAGTCTAGTTTATATACACCTGCATACTGCAAAGGAATATTACATTTCACGGGTCTCAAGCATTGGCTCACTGTTTTATTACTGTCCCATCTGTAACTCTCTTAACAAATGGTAGAAGAATCCAGGGCAGTACGCGAGGCAATTATGAAATAAATGGCGGTAGTTTGAAATAATTAATTTTTTTGTATCAACTAACAGACGAATGCCACCTCAGTCTACCTGTGACCACGGACTGCTGTAAAGTGTTCGAAACGTCAGGTGTCAAAAATGTATTTTCGAATATCAAAATATACGCAATTAATGCGGTTAAAATAGTTTCATTTAAAAGGTAATAAGTGTACCAACAGTGGACTTTAAGTTTGCATATTTTATTTATTGTGTAATCACGGTGAATACTAGCTGTGTAACCACCAGGGATTTGCTGTGTGAATTTAGGAAGAAACCGCTGTGGAAACTCGGCGTATTTATGGAACAACTCCTCAATATGAAAACATCATGGAGCTTGTGTGATTTCACAGTGGTTCCATGAACACAGTATTTTCACCGTGGATCCAAGGATGCGAGGGATACTTAATAGGATAACAATTTTATGGCAGGAAGTAGACATACTACTAGGTAGATAACTGTAGATAATAAAATTTAACGAGCCAATAATATAACTTCTTGACACAGTTATTTTATATGTAGAAATAAAATTTATTTTTATTAGAATTCTTTTTATTTTTACGTTTCAGATAACATATTAATTTGCCCGTTTACTTATATATCATAATAATAATGGTAAATAATTTGTTAAAGAATATAATATATTCTATAATTACATTAAATTTATATAATTGTTAGTAATACCGATGCACTTTAAGCCATCATATCCGAATTATGAAAGTGATATACATAAACAGCATATCATCACAACTTTGAAAAAACGTATAAAAACTTTGAACGCAGCGGGTTTTGAACCCGCGCCTCTTGAATACCGTCCAAGCGCTCTGACCGCTAAGCCATGCGTTCTACTACCAGCTGCGTCGAAATTCTTATACGTTTTGTTACAACTTATTTATGCTGTTAGCATCTCTGTAGAGAGATTTTTACAAATTTCTACTACTTAAAGATTATTAAGAAATAATCGTTTTAACAAGAGAGATTGCTATTTTATTTTAATATTTACTATTTTTAAAGTGTTATTCCACACTTAGGATTAGAAAACATCTTTGAAAAATTCAAAGTGTTTTCAAAGATGTTTTCTAATCCTAAGTGTGGAATAACACTAAAAATAGTAAATAGCATATCATCAATTGTTTACTTCATTATAAAACTCACGTGGAAATTAAGTGTTTACCTAATTTTTTGGCTGAGATCAAAACTATTGTGCTGTCTATTGATTTGGTAAAGGTGGGCGATGTGTAGTGATAACAAGAGAATATATCTCGAATTCTAGATGCAAAATTTTAAAGATTCCTTTGCCTATCTACTTTGCGCTGAGCAAAAAAAACGGAAAGATTCTTTTTAAATATTTTACAAAGATATTTGGCCTACATATCAAAACGAATTTCATAATCTCTATTACAAGCTGCTTACTAAGGAATCAATTAATATTTGTATTATTTGTTGCAGTACATCCAATACATGTATTCATTGGGAAAACCATATAAGCAAAGAATGAATAGAAAAGTATTCAGTAGTACATCGAGCGAATTCGATAGTAATAATCGCCATAGCTGGAAGCGGAATGGTGACCTTATCAATTCACTGTTAGGTTTCCCGCAAGACATGATGGAAGCTGGACGTTAAAATTTTTATATAATAGAGGAATTAAGATAACTTTCTTAAAGACAAGGTCAAGGCTCAGTTAAATAAATAAAAAGCATTTTTTGTCAAAACATATATTGTACCATATTATTTCTAAAACTAGCCCTTTCGTGTTTCTCTATTCAAATTTATGAAATATTTACATTTTTTCTAATTACAAACATTTAGTAGGTATAGGTTATTCATTATTCATTTATACCACAAAACGTTTGCATACAAAAAAGTATTTTTACCAAAAAAATATTGATTGAAATACTGTAATGTCTCTCTCTCATGTTTAATCATTGTTGTAAGAACAAATAATAATCCTTTCTGTAACTTTACGTATTAACTCTCATATTTTTTTATATAAGTACAAATAATAGTCTAAATTTTAACTTTGATTTGACAAAGGTTGACAATAGCTTGAGCTAACAATAACCAAAAAAATTAGCCTGTATCAATGCTTAATTCCATTACAAAATCTTAACATTATGGAAACATTTGTATATTGTGTGAAACGAACACAGTTCTTTTATTATTATGATAGTTGTGAATAAAAATTGAATGTGGCAAAAGAGAGAATGCTAAGTTGTAATGGAAATATTATTTCACTTTTCTCAATAAATATTTAAGAATCCATATTCTATGATCCTGTCTAAAATAGTATTTTTTTGTTTGTTTTCTTAATTGATAGACACAGTTGCCGATAGCATTCTCGTTACCCATAACTTAGTATGGATGTTTACTGATAATTTTAATATAATACAAAATTATGAGTAAAAATTATCGCACCATTAATTTCAAACATACTCACAAATAAGAAGTACAATATAACAGCATGTCTTATTTCAAAATTCAGTTTCATAAGTATTGTTATTGTTATAGTAACGTAACTCATCAGCGATTGACGGAACAATTTCCGCAATTACATTCATTAACGAAATATACGATCATTTTTGTTTATAACGTAAGTTTCTTTAGTTCCGGGTACTCATAAACAGCGTTTCAATAATATATAGGCAGTGAATATAGAAACGTAGTGAGCTGGCACTATGCGCTAGAACTTAAGTGAGAATCCGGGTGCTACGTTAAGTGAGCGGTTTTGCACGTGGAATCCTAGCGTCTCGTCGGAGTCGGCGCGCGCATACTGCGCGTAGGCGGCGCCGCCGGCGGGCGGTTTGGGGCTGTGCGTGGTGCGCCGGTTGCCCTCCGACTTAGCGGGCCACGTGGGGAACATCGCAGGTTCTATCGCCACCGGGTGCTCCTGCGAATATCGTCAAATCGATGTAAAATTATATTATATTTAAAAAAAACAGCTTCACACTTTATCCGGCATGGCAGAGTAGTCAGAAACAACTTAGTGTCAATACATATCAAATAGAGAATTGTTAGATGGGAAAATTCAAATATCATTTTCAAATAAAATATTTATTAGTTTTTAATTTGGAAATGATTTTCCCGTTGATGGATTAATTATGAATATAACTATAATTCGAATATAAATATAGGAAGAAATTTATTTTTAACTACATTTAGCTTATCCAAAAGTATAATATACATTAAACTTACCTTAAAATATGTGTGTTCTAAAGCTACATCGGCTGTCAATCTCCTAGCGGGGTTGTAAGTTAAGAAGCCTTGTAGCAAAGAGTGCCCAGACTCGGATAGCAAATCTGATCCGATGCGCTGCCGCAATCCGCCCGACGGATGCTCCGCAAACGTCATTTTCTGAACGGCAGGCAACTCCTTATATCCTGGCCATAGTAACTCCGAGGGTGTGCCTAAATCCTAACGAAAAAATATTATGTTGTCAATTTATATATTTTAGTAATTATTACAAAAAAGGAATCAAAATTACAGCTTACTTTAAAAATTCTATTCAACTGATCGACTTCAGACTTTCCAGGAAACAATGGATTCATACTGATGAATTCCGCGAATATACAACCGACACTCCACATGTCGATAGGCGTGGAGTACTCCTTGCAGCAGAGCAGCAGCTCCGGAGCTCGGTACCACAATGTAACCACTATGGGCGTATACTGCCGCAGAGGAGAACCGTACTCCCTAGCGAGTCCAAAATCACCCACCTTGTAATAAAAATAAAAAATAAACATTAATTCTAAAAATAATATTTATTACTAGATTCGGCTCGTGACTTCGCTTGCGTGGTGTTTTGTTAAAAAATAGTTAAGTTCGTCGTATTTTCACCAAATGAAATAAAATTATTATAAATTCTGTGATGTTCTACGTACGTATGAAACCGTACTTTCACTCAAATCCATTCTGTAGATTTTACGCGAAAGTATAACAAACATTCAAACATTCTTAGAAATTTTAACTTATAAGGTTAATAAAGTTTGTTTGATTACAACAAACTACGAAATATGTTATAAACTAAGAAGAACAATATTCACCTTTAAAATTCCTTTGTGTGATAATAGTAAATTACTTGTCTTGAGATCTCTATGTAATATCCAATTATCGTGTAAATGATGAACAGCTTTCAACAACTGTGTCATTAGGCATTTAACTTCACCTGTAAGAATACATTTTATATTAAAATACAATTATATATTGCGATATTATGGACACCGTGTGGCGCGAGTGAAAGGCTTAAATTTTATATAAATGTCCGGGCATTTCTTACAGAAGGCGCATAACGTAATATTCCATTTGGTTTATGCACACGTGCTACTTAGCTTTAATTCTACTTTGTAAAACAAAGTATACCTTAAATTATAAAAACAATTAGACATTTGCACATATATGTGCTCCTTGACGACTATATTACAAACCTGGCAAAAACACTTGCTTCTTTGCCCGCATGGTTTCCATAAGACTCTTAAGGTCGTGCTCGACGTAGTCCATAACAATAAATATCTTGTCCATGTTCGAGCCGACCACGATCTCCCGCACCGTGACGATGTTAGGATGCTGGCCCTGCAACACGCAAATAGGATGTGCGACTTGTCAGTCATATCAGATATATAACAAAATCTTAAGTAATAAATAACAAAGAATAAATAAAATTCTGGCCTTTGTATTTGGCTTAAAAAAATATTAATATGAATTATTATTAAACAGTAATAAATAATGTGTTAGATTATGATTACATATTTCATCGAGAAATAATAAAAATATAATGTAAAACACATGTATAATAATTAACAGGTGTCTTTATGTCTAAAGTTTATATATTATGCCTATTTAAAGGATATGGAAAATATTCATATCAATAGGCGAAATACCTGCCGTCTAAAAAACAAAGTGTGATTTTTGTTATTTTAACACTCATTTAAACTTCATTATCAGAAATAAAATTCAATATCATGGTAAACTAATTGTATGTAACATGAAACCATGGAGAAAACATGTTTTCAATCAAATACCTATAAATTGCATTTATAAAATAAATTTTAAGCGTTCACGTTAAAAAATCTGGTGCATTTTGAAGAAACATCTATCTGACCTTTCAAATATTACAAATATATAAACGTTTTTATAAATCCTACTTATGATTCGAACATCGTCACATTAATATACTGTGGATAAAAATTTACACAATTACAGAAAAATAAGTCGCAAATCCTTATAAAACTTATTTCATTTAGTTTTGCCCGAATATATGATATAAAAAAGATATATATAATTTATCAAAGCTTCATATATTTTTAAATATGTTTAAATATTGGTGAAATTAGATAAAAATCAAGAATCAAACTCCATATAAATGTATTAGACATAAGTTTTAAACCTACATAATCATTGTACTAAGAAATTACGTAGAAAATGCTTGTAACTTTGTTTACATACAATAACCATATGTAAACAAAGTTTAATATAAATCAATCGGGATTTTTGACTAATAATGTCAGTAAAATATATTTACTTGCTTATCAACTTGTCAGACATATATACTTAATGGTTCACTATATAAATTACCGCTTAACAAAATAATTAATAGAAAAGCAATCTTTTAAGTTCCATATGCAGTTCTCTTTGATTAAAAATGATATTTACCAAACATTTCCATACATATATGTATCAAAATAACATTTTATATCCATCAATATACAAACAAAACAAATATTTAACACACAAATTATAATTGTTACACAAGATATTGAATTTTATGATAATAACCTCTGTCTATTATATGCTTTAAAACCATTTAAGCAATTAATATATCATAGCCGATACAGAAACAAATATTTAAAATATATATATAAATATTGTACATTGTTAAGTCTCAAACCATAATCATACATCCTTTTATTCATAAAGCAGTTTTTTACAAGTATAAATATACAGATGTACATATACTTTCATCAGTTTTATATTTACATATGATTTTTTAACAAACTACAGTGTACGAATCATCAAATATGTTACAATGCAATTTTTTACTAAGAAATTACATTAATAAAACATTTACAATTGAATAATAATCAAAAAATATTAATATAAAAAATGTATCAGGCCATGATATATAAACTCTTAAACAACCATAATACTGGAAGTGATGAATAAACATGATAAACACATTACATAAATAGGTTAGAAATTATTCATAATGAAAGGAATCTTAATAATGATAATGTTAAAAAATATGAACAACAAAATTATTGATAAAATTGATGAAAATGGAAGAAATCAGCACAAAATTAAAGCCTTTTATGTTTAAGTTCTTAAGATTAACATAAAAATGTCTCCCAGTCTAATTTTTATAAAGAAATAAATATGGACACCGCTAATTCTGATATGGCAATACAAAATGTGACTTTATATAATTTACCTAATATATTATTTAATTAATATAACTATCACACTATACTAATATCGCTACTTTATTAGACTTCCAAAATCTCTGTATTGCATTACACAAATAATATTTGCTTAAATAGTAACGTCATGTTACACTGGGGCCAATAATTAGGTTGTAATTTGTACATAAAACTGATACATTTAAAAGAAAAAAGAAAGGAAAGTGACGTTTATGTATTATTAAGTCCAAAAAATCACATAAAGGAATAAGTGCTTTTATACACAATATGTGATAAGAGGACCAGCACTACATAATACTCATATTGTTAAATTACTATCAGTTGTACTGCAACTTGTGTTACTTCACACTCATCGCCTTAAAGTATTAAACAATGTTACATTATGTAATACTAACTTCGAAATTAAGCAGTACTCTTTCATTTTTTTTAGCGCAGTTAACTTAGCAAAATATTGCCTTGACTAACCTTGTAGCTAAAAACTAATTTGTAACAGGACTTATAATTTTTTTTATTTTAAATTCTGTGAAGCCAAGCCTAATTTATATATTACAAACCAAAATATTAAAAAAGATATCTTATAAAATAGCATGTGAAGCGTTGCAACAGTAGATTTTGGAAGTAAATACTATCAAGTAGATAGTTAATGCTTACTAAGTAGTTGTTTAAAATTACTCAAATTATGAGTTACATATTTATGAATTAATATAAATTTTCATATAAAATATTACCCTTACAATAAAAATATACTATCATGATAATTACAAGAACTAATTAATCTATAAAATGGTCTAGAGATTTTTAAAAGCTAAATGTTATTTGTTGGGCTTGTTTCATTCTTAATTTGAAATTACCATTCAATACGCGTAAATATTATTTGTCAAGCGTAGATATTTAATTATTAATTACAAGTAATGCTTATTATTAATACGTACATCAAAATCAATATTTCGGACATTTTTATAAATTAAAGCGGTGAATTTTAATAATTCGTTGGATTTATGACGTAAACATTAAACATAACAAACGTGTGTAAATTAAGAAAATACGAGTGTAAAATTGATATAAACTAAAATTATAGCATAGGACTACATTATACGTATGATATAAGTTTTTAAAATTTAAAAAGAAATGGTATGTTTTTACGAACATATTGTCAAAACTGTGCAAGACAAATTACATTAATTTTAACTTGCACAGTTTTGACAATATGTTCGTAAAAACTTTAAACTTTCTTTATCTAATTTATAATCAAGCCTCAGTTATTCGAAATCAATGAAAAAATTCTCTACTTTTAGTGTGTTTCCTGACGCAGTGGGAAATCTTCTGACTGTAAACGCGATTAGTTGCGAATTCGATTCCCACTCAGAAAAATGATTATAATTAAAATGATTTTTATTTCTCCGCTCTCGTAAAACACAGCGATACGTTGAGTTCGCTACTCAACACGCAATGTTACGATTACATGCGGAAAGCAGTCAACGGAGTGTGTTGACACTAGTTTGTCTATAACCCTGCTATGCGGGATAAAGCGTATAGCTGCTTTTTTTAGTGTAATTGAGATTTATTCATTTATGAAAACGTACACACAGTTCACCATTTATGTTGTTATTTTGTAGATCGACAATTGGCGCAGAACTGTAACAAGCGGTTATAAATAAATCAAAACCTAAAAGAAAATGTTCATTAATATTTGAAAATCAAATGTTCATTTCATTAATATTTATATACACTATTTTTTATAATAAATTACTCGCATATACAATGTCTTACAAGTACAATATATGTAATATATTGTTCTTGTAAGACGAAAATAGTATCTCTAGACCATTAATAATTAAACTACCGTAAATATTATAAAAACATGACGAGTTAATTAAACATGACAATATCTTTGTAATAGAATAGTTACGCGTTCAAAGATATCAAAAATATTCAAATATTTGTATACATTTATTGGTAAGAAAAAATAGAGATCCCCACTCGGGATTATATTATATTTAGAACTATCTTCACTTCCTCGCTCTGGTAAGACAAAATGCGGCGTTGAGTGGGGAGTCAACACGCAATGTCTCGGATTCGGTGGAAAGCGAAGTACGGGGTGTCTTTACACTAGGTACTCTCCGTCTACTTAAAATTAAAAAGATACACGCATTTTTTTAAAGAAATATGATTTAAAACACGCGACCTTCACGACGATTCTGTTGTTTGTAGTTGAAGGTCAAATAAATAATGTTATATCAAGAATAACGTAAATCATTAATTCAATCAATTAAAGAAATAAAGTTATTAAATACGAATATTTTTTATATATCACTATAGATGCAGCAAAATACACACATAGTAAAATATTCAAAAAATAATTTATTAACGTGATTCACGTGATATTTTACTATTTGATTTACGAAAACCGATCACGCACTATCTGGGAACCAAAGTAAAAGACGAACTACTTTTTTATATGATACAACGTAAAATATAAAATAATATTTTTTTAAGATATTTTAAAGTTATTAGTAGTAGTTTTAAAATTTAAAATATTTTTCAACTTTGCTCTTATTTTTGTAGATGCCTCTTATAATCTTGTTTTTCTATAACTATAATAGCCGTTGTTATCTTAAATACAATAACATAAATGATTATTATATACTGTTTTGGTTTTAACTATATTATATTATATACTGTTTTGGATTTAACTATTTTTTTATGATTTTTAGTTACGTATTAAATTATCTAAGTAGTAACTAATAAATTTCAACAAAATATCAAAGTAAAAAAACAGTATAACAAATTTTGAATAAGCCAAATACTAATTATATCTTTATAACCAAATAATGTTTTTATTCATCTATATCGTAATAAAAAAAATGTATTCAAGTTAATAGTAAAATTCAATATCTGGGCAGTGTGCCTGCTTTATGCTTTTAGTTATCTTAAAAATGAACATATGAAATAACCTTATGATTTTTTCCTGATATTATTATGTAATTTACATACATTTTCAAATATATAAAATATCTATAACATTAAATTAGTTTTTAACATATAAATATGTTACTTTTTCATTTTTGAAAAAACATATAAAAATTTGACACAGCGAGATTCGGACCCGCGCCTCTTGAATACCGTCCAAGCGACCAGCTACGTCGAAATTCTTATACGTTTTGTTACAACTTATTTATGTTGTTAGCATCTCTGTAGAGAGATTTTTACAAATTTCTACTACATAAGATTATCAAGAAATAATCGTTTAACAAGAGAGATTGCTATTTTATTTTAATATTTACTATTTTGTGAAATAACACTTTAAAAATAGTAAATATGTTACTTTTTCATTTAAATAAAATTAAAATCACTGTCAATATGGTATTTCAATTCTATGTGATTCGATATATGATATAATCAGTGGTACAATCTTAAAAAGTCCTTGAATGTTTTATAGAAATTAACTTTTTTAATAATAGTGAAAAAGTAACTTATTTCTTAGTATAGTTAATGCTCATTGTGAATATGTTTCATATTATAATTAATTCAAATCTCAGTGAATATTTTTATTTAGCATTCTTTGACCTTTATAAATTATATGTTATATATCATAATGTTTCTAAATTCGAGTAAGAATTACAAAACAAAATTATTTAAGAATTATTAATAAACAGAGAACAAAAGGTTTTTCAAAATAAGGTAAATGAATCATAAAAACAGCTACTAATAATAAAACCCATAATATACCTATAAAAAATTATAACACTGTTTTTGTGTTGCAATTATTGTTTACTGATTTAGATGTTGAGTAGAATAGATGATACATTGTAATAACATTATCAATCTTTTAATTAAGAAAAAAAACGTTTTAGTACTTAAAACACTCAGAGTTTAGTGTAAGCTAACAATAAAGTATGTTTAAGTAGTAAACATAAAAGTTATAATTGATAACCTAAATAAATTCGCAAATCAAAATCGTCATGTTTTTATAATTAACTATTTAGTTCTAAATATTATTTAAACGTTATTATGACTAAATTGTTACACTTTCTGTACAACACACACCTCTCAAATCAGAGGACTTTAGTCTCTACAAAGTTACCTTCATTGTTGTTGATATGGTGATGTTCTTGCTAATATGCTTGATTTTATATAAAATAATTTTTGTATCGCCATTTCAGAATACTTTCGGTGTTCAAAGTTTTGCAGAAATTTACGAAAAAGAAATTACTTTTCAATGAATAACTAATTCGAAGGGGAGAACATTTGAGTATTTTCCCCTGGAATAAATTCCTTATAAGATACTTAGGCCCGCCCGTGTATCGAAGTTGTTAACCCTTGCAATTGGGTCACACCTCTAGCACTACCCTCTTCAGGTAAGAGGTGCCGGGCCTGTAGGAATAAAATACAAGGCATTAATTTTGGGAATTTCACACAAGAGCCATCGAGTGCAAAGCAGCTCAAGGCTCAAAGAGCTGCACATGGTGAGAAAAGGAAACAGAGACAATCATCAATACCTTAAAAGTGTGTGCATTAAAGCAGCACGATGGCTCGAGTGAGCTTAATAGTAATAATAAATGATGTTGTAAGCCTACCTTGAGCAAAGTATTGATTTCCCTCAATGACGTAATTGGAAATCCTTCTTTTTCCTTTTCCATTTTAAGTCGTTTCAGAGCGACTATTTCCTCTGTCGTCTTATCACGCGCTCTGTAAACAACTCCATATGTGCCTTCCTCAATTCTATTGAGGCATTGAAATTCCTCAACAGATCGACATCCCTATAAATTAAAATTGATGAGCACATCAAATAATAGAATGTTACTTTATAAAATTATTATAAACAGCTAATGCTAAAATATTTTGAGACTTACACATAATTTGATGTTCCAAGAACAGTTAAGGTTCATATCAAATTCACTTTACTGTTACTAAATACAGTTTATGATATCAACTTGATAACAATATGTATAATTAGACCAACAAAATTATGCTAAGACGAATAAACAGAAATATGTACCTGTAAAGCTGGAAAATATGGAGGTAACGCATTCATAGCCTCTTCTCTAAGCTTTGCTTCTTCATCATCCTCTTGGGTCTTTTCCTCTTCAGTATTAACTTTACCATTTTCGCCTGGTGGTGGAGGTGAAAATGAATGTGATCTGCTTCTACTTTTTGATCTAGTGTGTGACCTAAAGTTTAATATAATTTAAACTATTAGAAATTAAAACAATTTAAAAAACAATACAATATTTTATATAAAAATATAATACGAAAATGTACACTAAAACAAGTTAAAATTCACAAATTATTGGAAATATTTCTCTACCTCACAGAATCATGTGATGATGGACTTCTATGAACTGATTTAGGTGATATTGGCGATTTTGAATTTGGCCTAGACGTGCTAACTTCGTCCACTACCTCTTTCTCATCCTCCTTTTCTGATTTTACATCCCTATTTTCATCTGCAGATTTAGAATCCACATCTGATTCTGAATCACTGTCTATACTTTCATCTGTTTCTGAATTAGTGTGTTCACCTGTAATTTATTAATTATAACAAGTTTCAACAAAATTCATATGTGCAAAGACCAGGTTTCCAGCCGATTTATAATTAAGTTGCTAGCTTTTTCTTAAATAAAAAATCTTACTTAAAAATTATAGAGTTACACAAAACATGAATATGAAAAGTATAAAACTAAAAGATCCTTCTCCTTTTACATACAGTATTTACTACAAAAAATCAAAAATTTTGAAGTTCAGCAAGCTAAATTATTAAATAAGTAAAGCTAAATAATAATTAAAAAATGTATACTTTAAGATGTAAGGTCTAGTCACATTTATATAAATAGTATTTAAAAAAAAAGAAATTGTTTACCTTCTTCAGGCTCAGAATGAGGTGAATCACTTTTCATTTCTACATCACTGGCATCTGACACAGTTACAACTGAGTCCCCATAATGCGGAGAGTGATCAGTCTTATTTTTTTTGTTTGCAGCTTCCTCAGGTGAAACAGACCTTTTCTTTCCACGGCGTCTGCGGTCTTCACGCCGAGCTTCCAGTTCTATACGGGATTCATGTTTTCTTTTAACCATTTCACGTTCTAATAAAACAGATTTCAAGCAAAACTATTATAACTATTACTGCTATATTATAAAGTTATCAGTCATAAATCAATTTATACAAGTAAAGAATTGTAATTTTTACAATGCTAATGCTTATTTTATAAGCATTTATAACTATCAGGCTCTGCAAAGGAAAGTAGTTCAAGAGAACCTAGTGTCTAGGCCAATCACACTTCTTACCCAAATTTACAATTTTTAAATGTTGAGTAATGGAACTCAACAAGGCATTTTGTCCTACCAGAGCATGGAAGTAATTAAAATATTTCATATCGTAATTCATTCCTTAAATTAAAATCAAACCAAGGATTAATTGCATTTACAGTCAGATACTTTTACTGTGCTATAATAGTCTCAAATTGCCATTATATAAATAAGTTTTAGTATTTTAAAATCATATAACCTTTTATGAGAATTATTTACAAATAAAGTTAAAACATCACTTTACCTGCTTCCAATAGCCTCTTTCTTCTCTCTTGTTGATGCTTATCAAGTGAGGTATGGCGATCTGAATTTCTTTCTCTTTCATAATCCATGTGTTTCTTACTTTCTTTATCATAATCAACATGCTTTTTTGTAGTCTCCTGGTTTTGTAATTCCTTTGAAATCCTTTTACTAAGCAACCTACTTCGTAAATCTTCCAGTTCCTTATCACCTGATGTTTTATCCCTATTTTCTTTTTCATTTTGAGTAGTTCTTCCTTCATCTGCTAGTAGTCTTAATCGATTTTCTATTCTGTCAGGTTCTATACGTTTTCTTTCAATTTCCCCATACTTATATTGACGATCTCGGCTAATATACATTTCTCTTTCCCTTTGTACATCTTTATCTTTATATACTTCTTTTTCTCTATAAGCTTCTTTAGGTCTACCACCCTCTCTATAAGTGTCTCTGTAAACTTCCCGTTCTCTATAATGTTCCCTTTCTCTATAAGGGTCCTTTTCTCGGTATATGTCCTTTTCTCTATAAATTTCCTTATCCCTAATCTCTCTTTCCCTGTAAATTTCTTTCTCCCTCATGTCTTTTTCACGGTAAACTTCTTTTTCACGATAATATTGTTTATCACGATAGTAATCTTTAGGTATATCGTCACGTTCTAATGCCTTACTAAATTCACGTTTCTGTTTATCCGATTTATCACGTTCCCTGTTAAAAAAATAAACATTTTGTTGTACATCCCCAGAGCAAGTCAGACCTTAAATAATATGATGGTTATTAATAAAATAATATAAATAAAGAATATGAATGATTTCTCACTTATTCCACATATCTAAAGTATTAAACTAACCTGTAAAGGTGCTTTTTTTCCTTACGAGCTGTTTCCTTGTATCTGTCTTTGGCGGAACGTTTATGACTTCTTTTATCTCGATGAGAACGAATCACGGCTTGTGGTGGTTTTATAATTAACGAATCTGCGTTGTCTCGATCGTCATCAGATAAACTAAAACAAGACGAGAAAAATTCTAATAAAAGGAACATGAAATACGCAATCATTGGATCAATATAACCTACATATTTCACTTCTAAAAAACGAATACGAAAAAATAAACTTACCTAAAATCCATCTCATCGTGGACAGGACTACGTGCTAGTTCACCATCCTCACTTTGATCATCTTCATAATTACTCATGATACAATTGTACAAATTTACTCTTACAATGGAAAAGAAGTTTTAACAACGTGTAGTCTTTTAAAATAATAGTTAATTTATGTAAGAAAGAAAGTTTTGAATAGTTAAATACTTTTTTAATAGAAATTATGACAATTGTGAATCGCAGAAAAACGGAAAAAATAAAACGCCACCAACACTATAAACTTTGAATCACAATCGCCATTTTGTTATTATGACGAAACAAGATTCGGAATTTCGGAAATACCGAAGAACGAAAATGAACGAATGATTTCATGTGCTTACAGAGTATAATATTAAGAATATAAAAATAATATTATTAGCCGTCTGTTGTATCTATGTATTATATTTAACAGACGTTATGATATTAATAAATTATTTAAATAATAAAATTACTCTTTACATCGAAATCTGCAAGTTGTTAAATGATTAAGCTATTGTTAAATTTATATTTACTGTTTTGCGAAAATATTTAACATAATATTAGGTCACTCACCTAGTGACCTAGGTCATCTAGTTCATAAAAATAAATTACATCTAACAAACAGAAATATATTTTAACAAGGTAAGGAAGATATGGGTTATGCATTCGTCACATGAATCACAACGCAACTTTAATTTTATAAGACACGTATTTTATGTTACATGACTATCAATGTAAATATTTTGTTGCGGATTCAAAGTAAATAAATAAAAAACTAGCAAAATGTATGGTATTCTTTTTATACTTTTTTCCATTGTAAACATATAAATATTTGGTAACATATAAATATACTGGGTAAATCAAGATACAACATATAATTTAAAACATTTACGAGAATTTTTAATTTAATCTATTTGTAGGGTGAGCAATGGGCCTATGTTTTAAAGAAGACTTAGGCCTATTTATTTCAAAAGTTCAAAATATTACAGAGAGCTATGTAAACCGTAGCACAGTGGCTGCTCCAACCTCTTTCTATTTCCTGAATTAGATGACATAGCCAGCGTCTCATTATAAAACATAATAACAAAGCTACCAAAACCTAAATTAATACAAAAATATTAACAGGGGTAGTTCTAAGTATACAAAAGGTAAACCTTTATGGGTAATCTTAGACAAACGAAAGTAATTTAATTAAGTTGATTACTTTATAAATTTGCATACTTTTTAAAATTGCATATATTTTGTACATTTTGTTTTAGTAATTTTATTAATACATAGTGTTTTATTGGTAACTTTATGTTTGATAATTCCTTATGTTAAAAATACCCATGTCTTATCTCTGGTACCTACGTATAAAATAATATGATTAGTTACTGGTCTGTGCATTCAAAATGTCATTTTATAAAAATTGTTTGACAACTGATATTAAGGCTTGATGGGATATTGTATTTGTTTTCTTGTTTAATTTCAATTCATATATATGTACCTAGTATTAAATTATTAGAATCGTAAAAAATTGGGCTTATGTTAATTTGATGATTGATTAAATGTATGAATAATGGTAAGTAGAATGAAATGTAGTATATTTTGCACACTACCATGTACCTAATCATAATTACTATTACATGGGAAGACTTAAAAGACAAGGTTAGCAAATGTACTGTTGTTAGTAAATGTACTACACTAAAGGGGCTATAAGAACGAATTAGTAAAATCATCCCCAAATGAATAATTTTAATTTCAGAATAATAAACTTTTAAGTTCTATAGCAAATGCAATAGACAATAAGGAGGACGTAAAGAGACGAATAGATACTGGCAAAGCAGTTCTTCGTGAATTACAATGTTGTGTTGAAAACTGCCAAAATCGCTTTGGGGGTAAATCAGAATTGGCAACAGAAGATGATATAAGGTATAACAGAGCCTTTCTCGTGTTCCTAGTATTCTACAAAACTATAATTCAAATTATACCTAGTTACAATATAATAAATAATGTTATTTTAGAATAGTAAATTTGTGTGAAAAGTGGGAAAAACTCCTCAGTCATGGACTCAAGACAAACCTCTCAAATTCTACACTACAGAACTTTGTTTCAGCTGGACTCAATTTCACTTTTAATATATTCAATGTTGGTATGTATTTTGAGTGTAAGTAGTTATTAAATATGAATGCTGACGCTTTATTTTTAAATGTATAATTATTGCTCTTTAGGTAATTCACTATGGAGCTATACATGCCTTCATCTTACAAAACATGAAAAGGAAAGATTTAAAATTCTCTCTAATATAAACACACCTTTGGGTTACTTCAGAGCTTTTCTTAGAGCTTCCTTAAATGAAAGATCTTTAGAGAGGTAATCTAGACTAAACTTTTAAAGAAGTTTTAATTTATTTCATAATATTTTAATTTAATTAAATATTTGTTCATATATTTGTTTTTTTTTTTTAAATTAGATATTTACAAAGCTGGATATCTCATGGACTTGTAACAGAATATTATGATGAAGGTGCATTTATCAGAAATCCTGAAGCAAATTTACTTCCAAGTATGGCGTCAGGTAAAAATTGAAAAAATCCTTTTTAGTTATGTTGTCATGCAACTTGTCAATATATTGAGTTGGTATTATTACAGGCTTATCAAGTGTTCTGTTTGCATTATCAATTGATAGAGCAGAATTAAATGAATCACAACAATTGAACCATATCAATAAAGCTGAGCTTGTAATACCATTACCCACTCCAGTAAAAACATCTAGTAAACCAAAGAAAAAACCATTGAGGCAAGTAATATCTTTTGATAAAAAAGAGGAAAAAAATGAAACTAAATCAAAAAAATATGTAGAGCCAATAGTGAATACGAGTGGGAATTTTTGGAATAGTGCTCCTGCTACTTGCCTGAATTCCCCAGATCCAAAGATAACACCAAAAGCAGTTTCTACCAGTGAACCTACAAGCTCAGATTGTAGATCAGGCATAAGACATTTTTTTCCAGACAGTGTGAAAGCCATAGAGAATCCTTTACAAATATTATCAAAATTATCAGAAAGTGCTAAAGAAATATTTTCTGGTTCTCAGAGTAGCATAGATAAAAATACTATTTTTAAAGATGATATGTCAGATCTGAGTGTTAATTGTTTAAAAATATCAGAGAGTGATAGTGAAGAAGTTGCTGGAAGTATAGATGGCAGTACTTCATGTCTAGAACTTTGTTTTACTGAAGATGAGTCAGCACCTGATGACAAAAGCGTCAATTCTGTGTTGGAAACAAGAGAAAGGGAATTTTACAATTTACAAATGAGGTATAATCAGATTGAAGCTCTAAGTAAAGAAAAAATTTATAAGTTAGAGAAACTTGTGTTAGATTTAAGCAAGTAAGTTGCTGTATACATATAAATGTATTTTAGAATTGACATATAATTTTATTTGATATAATGCAATAATCTAATAATATTTTTAGAGAAAATGACAGGTTAAAAGATCAATTAAGAAATTATATGTCAGCTGTTGAAATGGGTAAAGCTTTAAAAGCTAGCAATGACCAAGATGAAGAAGTCAGCCAATATGAAAGAAAACTAGTACAGGTTGAATAATTTTCAATAGTTTTTTAAACTTTGGTCTAAATAAAAAATACAATGAATATAGTGCAAGATTCTCTTCATTCATCTGTATATAGTGCAAGATTAAAAATTCATTTAGACTTTTTTCTTTTATAGGTTGCTGAAATGCATGCTGAACTGATGGAATTTAATCAACATTTACAAAAACGCCTACAAGATTTAGAAAGTGCAGGCTTGGAAATTTTAGATTTACCAGAATCAAATGTAAAAGCTTATATCCCAAGTGCTTTCTTAGTTGGGAAGAAAACCCAGTCTTACCATGTTTATCAGGTGAGAAGTAATGAAATAAAGTACATGTAATTGTTTTGATATTATTCTGGTTAAGTGGGGTGGTTGTATTGTACATGTAACACTTTTTTCTTCAATTCACAGATAGAAGTGCACAGTGTGCTGTGCGCTTCTGTCACTCAACATGGAAAATCTTTCAGAGTGTAAAATAGTCTTAACTATATATAATTAGTGGAACATGTTAAATACAATTATTTCATGTTTATTACAAAATATATATTTTTCTGTTTTATAGATATTCCTTAAGATTGGACAAGAAGAGTGGAATGTATACCACAGATATGCAAAGTTTTATGAGCTGCATTCCCAACTAAAGAAATGTCATCCTGACATAGCTAATTATAAATTTCCTCCTAAAAAAACTTTACGAAAACGAGTATGTACTTACTACGTATTTTTTTTTAAATAATATCATATGACCATTATATTTATCATTTCTTAGTTTAGTTGTGGGTTGTGGGTGTATGTGTTTTTTATTTTCACATTAGCAAGAAAAACCGCCAAATTGAGTTTTGCCTAACACATAAAATCAATATTTTCAAATGTGATATGTTATTTTAGTTTTTGTTATATTATTTTTTTTATTATGAGATATAAGCATGCAATCAGTCCTATGACTATGAACACATGTGTTGGGTAGACTCGATGTCTTTTTTGGAATACATCCCTTATAGGAAACTCTCCTCTAATCAGATAAGTATCTACTATGACAGTTAGTTGACTGTGTCGTTAGACATAGCCAACTAATTGATATGTTTCCTTTTTAGTTGCTTACTGGTCATTAGCAAAGTAAGTTGTTCAGCTAATATGTTTGGATGATTTTCAAGTTTTTTTTGTAGCTATGACTAATATTCCTTTTTTACGGTGGGTATGTTTAGGTGGTCATGTATTTCTTTAATTTTTATAAACCATGGGCAGTGCGAGTTTCATTTCAAGATGTAATTCAGAGTTCTTTGAATTATATTTGTTTTGGAGACACACGCAGATCTGCATAGTTAAATAGCATATGTCCATATTGGTTTGAGGATTGTCTTATAAATAAGAAGTTTATTATCAACCCATAGTTTTGAATTTCTTCCGAGTTATCAGTGTAGAGTGAGATATTGTACAGTCATTTCTTTTTGCTTGAATATGAGGTTCAATTTGCTATATAAATGCCCTACAAGGTAAATTAATGTTTTTTTTGGCAATTCCTGATTATTAATTTTAACTCTAGGACATTGTTTCTATCTCAGAGTGAAATTTACTTGCACTGATTTTGCTGCATACATTAAAACTAAACCAATTATAATTAAATTTTCTAATTTATTAATATTTTTAACTACATAACGAGCTAACAACAGAAATTGTAACAAGCATATAATAATTTCTATGTAGCTTAGCAAGAAAATAAGGCAAAATTGGCTAGTTCGGATTACAGCTGGCACTGGACATCCTGCTAATTTCAATAATTAACCTTTTATAATATTTTAATTTACTAGCACTCAATTTAAAAAGATACAACAATGCATTGTACAAAAGTATTTATTATTTTAATATAATCATTTACGTTGTAATTATTCTATATCTAATAAATCCTTATTATTCATTTGAAAAAAACGTCCAGCGGAGTTACTTGCGCTGGTCGGGTCTGACTTCTGAGTCAAACTTAGGTGAACCAGTTTTTAATTATTTAAAGTTCTAAAATGTAACTGTGTAACTCTATATCTTATTTTGAGGGAAATTATTTTACTTTGATTTTAACAGGACGCACGTGTAGTGGAGGCGCGGCGCTTAGCACTGCAGGCATATTTGCGACACATATTGTTGGCTCTACCGGAGCTGCGCGACTGTACTAGCCGCGCACACCTCATTACATTACTGCCGTTTTTTGGGTAAATTAAAATAATTATAATAAAATATAATTTCAAAGCTTCAGTTTCAATTTCAAAATAGGATTTATATTATCATTTAAGTTAACGGCAAGCTATTGCATTTTATGTTTTCTTTCTTTGTAATATATATGTTTAATTCAATGTGATTACAAAAAGTGCCTTTCATAAAGCTGACAATGTGAACTTTTTAAATTTCACTTTTAATATTAGTTTAAAGATTATAAAAAATCCTTTAACTATCCTACTGGGGATAAAACGTGAAGTATTTTACGTACATACCTATGCTGAAAAAAATAGATATTTAATAAAATGTCGATTGTTTAATATTCTACCTTTCTTAGAAATACTGACAATTTTGTATTAGAAGATACTTTTTTAAAAACCTGACGATATCTTAGAGGCTAGTCGTGGCGCAGTGAGCTGTGGGTTCGATACCCACTCGGGGGAGTAAGACAAAGTGCGGCGTTGAGTTCTACCACTCAACACGCAGCGAAGTATTGAGTGTCTTGACAATAGGTACTTACTGGCTACCCTGCTATGCGGGATAAAAAGCTTGAGGCTAAAAAAACCTGATAATTCGAACACTTTACACGGACTACTGTAAAGTGTTTGAAACGTCGGCTTCTCAAAAATATATTTTCGAATACCCAATTATACACTATTAATCCGTTTAAAATAATTTCATTTCAAATGTGTAATAATCGCAAAAATCAAAGATCTTGTTACAATGAATATTTATAATATTCATTATTAAATGCTTATAGAATTATAATAAAATAATGATACCTACACTATGTTATTACTTTACAATATATACTAAAGTTTTAATGCATAGCATCAGTTTTACTAATATCATCTATGTTACTCTTTTTCATCTTTTTGTTTCAGAACTTCTTCCACAGGAACTGGAAATGGCTTTAATTCTACATTAACTCGTCAACAATCCAACGAATCTACTTCTACTTTTGATCCACTTTGATGTTAATAAGGTGTTATGTTAAATATTTATATATTTTGATAGTAATATTCGTTTTTAGAAACGAATTATGTGCAGGGAAATGCATACAATTGTACCTATCTACAGAGTCTGTACGATGTTTTTTTTTTCATTTATATGTTGGTTATAATTACAGTTATGATAACATCAACTATTATTCTAATGTTCTCGGCTTTACTCATGTGTACCTTTATAATAACGTTATACCTATAGTAATACGTTAAACGTATATATTCAATTTTGATTTATGTTAGCAAATATTTTTTACATTGTAATAATTTTTTGAGGCCGGTCGTAGCGCAGTGTGACAGCCTCTGACTGTAAACGCAACCGATTGTGAATTCGGTCCCCACTCGGGGAAGAGATTATATTTAAAATTATTTTCACTTCCTAGCTGTGGTAAGACAGTGCGGCGTTGAGTTCCACACTTCAACATGCAATGTCTCTAATTCGGTGGAAAGCGAAGTACGGAGTGTCTTGACACTAGGTACTGTTTACCCTGCCATGCGGGATAAAAAGCGTGAAGCTAAAAAAATAATATATTTTTTATTTATGATTTTTTTAAAATATATGCTTAGTTGAGCCACAACTATTTCTATATTAGAGTACAAGATTTTAAAGAAAGTAATTTAACTTAATTCTCTCATCTATAATATTTTACTTATATGAAATGGAAAGTATTCTTTTGGTTTGTAATCGGATTCGTGCATTTTGTGGTATGATACCGAGTAGCTTGTTTTTGTAATGCTGGGACATTCCGTTTACGCAGACTGCTCGTTGCTCGCAAGGATTGTCCTACGAGGACGTGGGGCTCACCCGTAACAAATACTACACACTAAACCCAGACGCCCTCCTCTTCTTCAGGATTGTCAAACCCAAGTGGGTCACTTGGTCGAATCAATGTGCAGTTAGGTGCAGGTATTTGCCAAAGCAGCCGCCCACAACGGACCTGCACCAGCCTGAACGTGAGCACCCTTAACCTTATACTAATCCAGCGCTCTAGATGAGGGTCCGTCTATAAATTACGTCACATGACTTTTTTGATTTTTAACACCTGTCTTTGATTTTTCGACTACGTGACAAACGATTATCATATGTCCAGGGTCAAACCAAGATACATTACATGACCCTGGGTTTATTGAGTGGCCCTACCTCTGCGCTGGCCATGAAAAAAAAGTCCGTATGGTTCGTGTGGTCCCTCGGATTTAGCACTTTCATGTGGTCGACGACAAGGCGCGTGTTGGTTTCGACCAAGCGTACCGTCTCTTGCCTAGTCGATACCTAGGCTGTTAATGTCGAATAATTTTCTATTCGTTGTGAAGTCAAAATCGATCAGAACAAGGAGGAACGTGTTATACCTTCCTCCTGGCCCTGACGGACTTCGACGCTATAGGTGGCAACAGTCCCAGGAGCCTCCGTCCCGTTGACAGGTGGTGGTTGGCACTTTGGATCCATTAAAAGATGATTTTCAAATATTCGACTGATTCGGGAGTCATTGAATTAGCCAGACGTACTACATTTTCACAAATATTGAAATAAACCACTTTTTGGACGTTGAACATCTGTCGGCTAAATTATTCAAAACGGAAGGAAGATAAATCACATTGTCCCCCCTTGACAATACCTACGGCATTTAAAATGTTGCTACAGTAACTGTTATCGTAAGATAACATAAGATAAGATAGGATCTAATTTCAGACTCTTAGCCTCGAACGTAGACAGAATGATGTCATAAAGCGAATAACAAGAACAAGAATACTATACTCTCATTAAAAATTGCTGTAAACGTTTGTGTAATACTAGATGCAATGCCTCTAAAATCCTATATTTTATAATTTAAACAATTTCTGTATATAATTTTTACCTACCGTTAAAGCCCTCGAAAGGAGTCCCTCGTGGAGTACGTCAAAGAGATCGAAACCCTAAACACTACGGATATATTCGTTTGTTGAAACATTTCTATTGACTATTGTAATAATATATTATTTTGGTACCTGATATTGTAAATACAATACATTATTAAATTGCTTTTATATTATAATAATTATTTATGAAAAATGTTTTCGATGAGCTCTATAAATTAGATACACTCGTAAAAATAAAATATATCTATCAAGCTATTTAGTATGGACGAGTTACTTTTTGTTTTTTAAGAAATATGCCTATTAAATGCTTATTATTATTTATGTATTTTATAAGTCTGTGATATAGTCGTAGTCATAAAGTTGATATACCTTTTACTTTATATCTAATTTTGTTTAATCATCGTCTAGTATGACAAAATCATATTTTATTATGTTTTAAAGTAATAATAAATTACATTTAAATATGTATCCCTTAAGTAGCAATTTGGCAGGTTTTATTAAATAATCCTAAAATATGCGTGATTTGTCTATTATTTAATATATAAATATTAATTTATTATACTATCGCTATATTAATTTTTGCCATGCTTATTTCATTTTATAACAATGTTTAAAAATTATTTACCGTACTATATTAATTGTAAGCAAATTGTTATATTTTGTAATTAGTTACCAAATTAAATTATTCTCATGGAGATTTTTTTAGCATTAGGTAGTATACACTAAACAAAGTGAACGAGACTAGAAGAAACAATAATAACTACTATATTATAAAAACACTCGAGCATTATCATATCACGATTGTGTAGCCTTATGAAGTTAGATTTAGTTAATCCTGATGTCAAATATAATTTATTTGAGAAATCTTGTACAATAGCACTGTATCAAAAATGTAACCTGTAAGTTAAACAATAAAAAGATTTAAGAATCAAATACCACAAGTTTAATTAATTGGCGACGTTATATCGTTTCATAATAAAATTAATTGTAATCTTAACTTGTATGTTAAGATTATCCACTCAACTTTAACACTAAATTAAATAAAAATTAATCAATGTAGAGTAGAAAGAATTAATTTTAAAAATTACTGGTTCGTTATTTAAATAGTTTCTCAAATAGAATATGGTAACGAAAATGGTCCCCACGGTATTGTTTGAAGACAAGATTTTCATGATAGTTTATTATCCCAAACTGCCATTTGTTACGTTTATGAAGGACTAAACGAGTTTCACGTCTACAATAAAAGGAGAAAAGCATAGATACCGAATGCATTTTCGATCAACTTCGAGCTCGTGCTGTACATATTTTACTTTCTTGCTAACGTGACGTGACTAAGGTAGGATAATATTTAATTTATTTTATCTTGACTGTACTAGATTAGCGAAAACAATAAAAAGATAGTTTGTATTATTTAATCTGATTTTATGAAATGATCGGGCAGCTTGGCTGTTTTCCACAAAAGGCACTATTTTAGATTTTGCTGTAGTAATACTTTTCAATCAGGTAAATAAAAGACACTGTAGCAAATTAAATTCATAATTTTATTTTTATAATAAATAAAAATCAAGAAAACGCTCGTTTTGAGAATTTTCCATATATTAAATACATCGTACAAAAGATGTCAATACAAACTAAATCACTTGGTGCAAAGGCAAGCCTGTCGGTTGGGTACGCTTGCGCGGCGCAGCGCGACGTGCCGCAGCGCCCGGCGTCACTTTGAGCTATCTATGCAACAGGCATGAGTGAAACCGAGGATAGCCTCATATTTATCTACATACACAACGAAGGAAGTAACTTATTCATAAACAGAGATACGAAATGCCTTCCACTCGGAATGCATCTTTGCAGGCGTCTCCCAATTTCTAATGAAAAAATATGCATTTGATCATGATTATAAAATGTTGTAAATAGAGGTATGTAAAAGCGTATTACACTTCAAAAGTGAAAAAAAAACGCAATAAGTTTATGTAGTATAATAAATAAAAATAATAAAATCATGTATCTAACTTAAGTATGAAATAATTTACTACAACTTTACACCTAAAAGATATAAATGTATTGCAACACTCTAAGGAGCTTTGGAACCGTTGAATCGATCGGGGCTTATATTTAATTTCAGTTGGTAATAAAATAATCTCGAATAATAAATCTAAAAGTTGTGATTTATCTTTGGTTTTCTAAAACATGTGTCGACCATAGTTCCATAACTCCTCGCGGACCAGCGCGGGCCAGCTCGGTGCGGCGTCCGACGATGCCCGCGTTGGATTGTCTCTAACATGATTATTTCATAAGTACTTACATAAGTTGCAGATCTACTATGAAGCTAATGCATCTTATAAGCAAATAGAGAACTTTAACCAAATCGAAGGCGCAGCTAAGTCAAATACTACCGAATTAAAAAATTATAAGCCTAGGGATCTGTCAATAATGGGCAGAAATAGCGCGTGTGCTACTCGGAAACAAGCCTTCGACTCGATCTATAAATAAGTGACTACGTTTACACCACTGTGCAAGCGCGATCGGATTCCACTAATACATCACAGCTCAAAATCAACGTGAACACGACGCAGTTACGATGGGCCAAAGAGATAAGTCCCACGCCACTATATTATATTAGGTGTACAAAGAATTAAACATTACGAACATTGTATCGGAATCAAGACTAAGCATTGGTTTATTGTTAGTTGCTGTAACCAGGCAATGTGTATATTAGTTGATAGAGATTTTCATATTCGGTGTTAGAATATAAAAACCACCCACTAAAATTTCGTGAATCCATCTGGCGCAGACGGTACCTAGAGGCTTGGAACTTGCTCGTTGCAGCAAGTCGCCCAGGACACACGCTCGGAGACCAATGCCCGTTATGCCACCCCTCCGGCATAACTTCTATCACAATATATAAAAATATATATTCAAACAAGCTTACACTATAAACTACACACTGAAGACATCAGACATCACACTAGACTACGACTTGACTCGCGATGCGACCGTGAGGTTAAACGTGATACTTTCATTGAATATTCATTTGTGCTATATGCTGCCGCATATGCAAGTTGGAGTGACTCACGGCATATTCTAATACATACACAAATGTTGCATCTAGAGTGGTGTCCGGCGGAAGAAACGACGGTATTCCGCTTCTATCGCAAATTGTTCTGGTAACTGGCTCGGTGATTTTGTACTGAAGATTTTAAATATTCTTTTCTCACTGGTAGCCATTTCTTCCGCGCGAACAGGTGGAGACATCAAGTTAGCAAATTGCGATGGTAGTTTTTACATTCGAAACTAAAGTTAATACTTGTCATTTTAATAAAAATATTTTTTATATATCTGATCTAGTATGAGAAGCGACGTTAAGGATAGAATTTCGAATCTGAATGGAGTTAATACTCTGTGGACATCTAATGGCTAAACAGTAAAGGACTTAGTGGCCCGTGCCTATACATAACACAACAAACTTTTATAGTTATACTGAAGCGAACCAGTATAGACACAGACAGACAAAACGACAAAGATCGCTAGAAGCTATAACGTTTTTAAATACATGTGCACTTATTGACTTTAAGATTAGACAGCTCGAAACGTTAAGCCTAAAAGAACTACTTTAATTTTTTTATCATTTTGTTGTAGCTTATATTAGGCTTTTCATAAACACATAAGTAGAATTATTATATTATGGATATATTTTCCAAGAATGATTTTTGCCGCCTTATTCTAGATACATCTATGAAGTTTCATTTAGATTCTCTATTATGTAACGACTATCTCTTCAACTCTCATCTGAAAAATAAAAAAGAAAAATAAATTGAAATTGCCAAACAAAAACTACACAAGTGGTAACTTTTTCTATCAATCTAAAGTAATGTATTTGTTTTTTCTTTTATCATATGTTTTATGATGAATAATATAACAAACTTATAAATAAAAAAAACTTAAAACAGTTAATCTATTACACAATTTATAATGGTATTTAAAAATCACATACCGCGCGCGCCGACGATGATAGACTTCCGCTTGATGTCCTGCGCGGGCGCGTTGGCGGGCCGCACCACGCCCACCGCGCCGCCGCCCACCAGGTGCCCGCCGCCCGCGCGGATCGGCTTAGCTGCAAACATGTGAAATTAAGCATTTGCGTGCTTGTAAAACGTCAACGATAATAATCATATCAATTGAATCGTATCAGTGGCGAAACGTGGAATTTTTGTCGAGAATAAATACTAAAGTTTATAAATATTTTAAATGTTTACTACTTTGAAATTTTCATGTATGATTTAGATTTGAAACAAATTTTCATAGAAGTTTATATAGCAATTGTACTATAAATTGATTTAATGAGATTTACTTTTATTTTTTACTTTTATTTTATAATACAAACTTTAGGTTACGAACTAATGAAAGTGCCTTATAATATTTCCTGGATTCTCCGAGGCAATACATAGACACACAAAGGTCTCCATGAATGTTATATGTTTATTTTCATCCATTTGAAATACAAGCCTCTCAACCATCTGTTGTGCTCTTACCGATTTGTGCCTGCACTCCTCTTCGGGCAAGATTCTTAGCGCGTACTGCTTCTTTGATCCTGTCAACTTCGAATTGATATCTCTTACGGTCACGCATTGCACCTTCTTTAGCTTCCTGCGATTTAAAAAAATTTAAGTTTATTATTACTATATGTCCAGTGACGCGGAAGCAATGCAAATAAATTATTCTATTTTTGATGAATTCACTAAAAAAATTTGCATTCTAGTTATTTTCTATATAAACTATCGGTACCAAATGACTTAGCCGTCTATCTATATAATTTACACAAATAATAAAATTGAAGCCTACGTTTGTAATATCAAATTTTCGCTTTTTAATATTAAGTAACGTGTGTTGCTCACGGTTTAAATACAGTAATACTTTTTCTATAATTTTTGAATGTATTTGTTACACTTAATTTTTGGAACGGCTGGACGGATCTTAATAATGAGTAACTTAGGGTATATCTTTCCTTAGATCCATTAAATAAAGGCCCGAAGTTAAATTCCGCAAGGACGAAGTTGCGGGCACAGCTAGTTAAAGTAAAGTTAGTAAAAAGGATTATAATTTTTTTTTAATATGTAGATTTTATATAAGAAAAATGCGAGACCTTGAGCGCGGTTTCAAGCGCTTTAACGCGCTCCATAGTGGCGCGTAGGCGCTTCTCGAGTTTGGGCAATTCACAACGCAAGTCTGCGTTGTCGCGCACCAGCTGCTTGTGCACCTTTGTGAGTTGTTCCAAATTGTTCTCCAGGAATGAAATTTTCTGCTTCTGCGCAAGGGAACCACCCTCCTCTTCTGCTCCTTCTTCAGAATTGGTGGATTTCTTTATTCTAGCCTGTAGGTATATTCAATAATTAGATACATAAAAAAATATTATTTAATAACAGATGCATAAATGTTGTAGCGTCCGACTGTAAACACGGCCGTTTATGGGTTCGATTCCCACTCGAGGAAGTGATTATATTTAAATGATTTTCATTTCTACGCGTTGGCAAGACAAAGTGCGGCGTTCAGTTCCATCACTCAACACGCAATGTCCCGATTTCGGTGAAAAGCGAAAAAGTACAAAGTTTCTTGACACTAGGTACTTTCTGTCTACCCTGCTATGCGGGATGAAGAGATAAAAGCGTGAAGCTAAAAAAAGGTGCATAAATAAGTTAAAACTTACCTGCAGATCTTGTACGAAAAGTTTGCGCAAATTGTGTAGAGTTTGCAACTCTTTAGCCACAGTGTCTTCTAATCCCTTGAGGTCGGCGCGGGCTTGCTCGCGTCGTTCCACGCTTTGGCTGTACAGATATTTCATTTTATAGATTGTAAAGAAAACGATCTCCAAAAAAACTAAATTGGCTATGTTAAAAAATAAATTAAGCAAAAATTAAATTTAACATTAAAATTTTTATGTAGAAATGTAGAATTTAATATAACCGATTGCGAGGGAAATGTGATAAAATTTACCTGAAAATGCGATCGATCTTTTATCTCCCTGCACGCACCCATCCATATTACGCGACGCGATGCTCAAAGGCCACATTGAAAATGCCAACTCCCGGCAGAATGAATATGAATGGGATACGTGCGGAATAAAATGACAACTTAAAAAAAATAAAAAGCGAGCCATTACAAGACAACTACAATTACTCGTACTTACATTGACTAATTAAATATACCTAAATATTATTATTGTATCACAAAATAGTTAACCATTTCGTCTCCTCGTGTTTGGTAGGTTCGATCTAGAAATGAGAAAAACGCAAATATGGAAGTTCAACATTTTCTAGATCAAACCGAGGGTTCGTCGACACTCCACGACCCAGCGTTCTGATCCAAGTGCAAATAGGCTATCTCAAGATTGTCAGGATGAAACTAAAATGGCCATGAGTGGATTGATATCTATTTGCACATGTTCACAACCGATCGGTCGAGGTGATATCACTCTTCGGCATTTAGAGTGCTTTCATTGACTAAGGAGGTGATGTGGGTACTAGGGTAACAATAAATGCAATCAAATATTAAGTAAGAGGCGTGGATGACTGACGGGACTGGACGAGCGATGGATCATGCTGATGACTATGAAAATAATACTGATTTTCATGTATTGGAATATATAGTTTAGCTACATTTTATTGCTCCTTCATTTGTATGTATGTGTACGTTTATTTTAACCAATATTGTTCATTTTTATATAATTTTTTCAGACATGATAAAGCATATATTCCAACGTCTACTTATTTTTAGTGTTTTCTGTCACGATTTGTTTTAATGTTTGGTTTGTTTAAATATAAATGCAAACGTCGGAATGTCGCAGTTGCGGGATATATCCTAAATGTTTTTAAAAAATAATACTTATGACGATGCACTACCCTATGACCTACCTACTCTTCGATTAAAAACATCTAATATTTAAAATATATGAATGATATTTGTAAATAGATATTTTGACGTATTTTCGTTTAAAACGCTTTCGCTAGAAGACTGATTCACTTATGGTCGTCACATGTTATACAAAAATATTTTAAGAAAAATATTTACGCATATTTTCTCTATACAAACGTTCAAATCTATATACAGTACTATATACACTACACTACAATCGTAAGGTTCAGCAGAGAACATTTCGTGAAACATTTCAATCGACTTAACATACTCGCGAAGTTCAACATTTTGTGCTAATTTGTTAAGAACAACGCAACAGCCTCTTATAAAGACATAACAATACTAAAAATATTCAAATAAACCGACTGTAGCAGTTTACAAGGCAGTGGTATCAAATAGCTTAAACATATGAATAGTTACAGTTATCCCTAGCATCAGGTACGAAAACCGACAACCACAATGTAGACAACGACCACGATTCACTACGTAACGAGGAAACATCTAATATACTTATAAATATTGAACTATTAGTACATTGACCGGTCTATATAATATTATTAATATTCATGCTTTTACCCGTGATTGTTAATAACCGTAATTAACATGCAATAGATAAAGTACAAAGAGAAGCATTTCATAATTCAAATTAATAAGACTAGACACGAACTTCAAAGCGAAGCGTTAAATGCTTTTTAAATATAAATAATAAATCCACCAAACAATTAACGAGTCACGGGGATGTGATTTCGCATACTTCTGTCTCATATAAAATTTTACTATAACTATGTAATATTATTGCCACTTAAGATCATACGAGACAGTAAGCATGGAAATATGCGTTAATGGGTTGGAACAAAGATCATGGATCTCTCGTACATCCGAATACTTGTAACAAATAATAATACAACAGTAAAGACACCAATAAATAAACAGTACGAATTGTGCGGAGAGCCATGACGTATCACAGAAGCAAGCCGACAAGCTTAAACCAAAACAACAATCTGAGGATAGCGGTGAGTGAGCAGGATCATTGTGACCGAAATGAGCAGATGTAGCTGGAGGGGGTGGATGTTGCAGGAGTGACGCGGAGGGGACTTGGGGATTGCCGAGAGCGACTTTTCCTCGCCCGAAACCTTTTCGACTTCAAGGCCTGGTCCATATGAGAATCCTAGCTTCTCTTTTTTTGGAGATATAATATAATCTCTAAAGTCGTCATCTTTGAGCAGCAACTGCTGATTTGCTACTTCTTTCTCTGCCTTATCGAGGTTACGGCGCGGGGAGCGCGACACTAACATGAGTTCCTTTAGTTTGGCGGACTTGTCGGCCTCCTCGCGCTTCAGCTTCTCATAGTCGTCCTGCAGCTGCTGGCGCGCCAGCGTCAATTCCTGGTAGGTACTGTGGAATGCGAAATATATTTTAATATTATAAAGTTCAACAATGGTAAGCATTCAATCGTAAGTATAGCATAGGGTAGTAGTGTACTGACTCCTTGAGCTCCTGGTGTTGTCGCTGCAGCGCGGCGAGCTCGTCGCGCAGCGCGGCCAGCTGCGTGGCGTGCGAGGCACGCAGCTGCTCCAGCTGCGCCTCCAGCGCTGCGCGCACCTGCGTGTCGGCGCGCTGCTCCGCCGCCGCCTGCTGCACGCGCTCCGCCGCCTGCGCGCCACGAACAATATCACATTATTATTATATTCACTATCTTACCGATGTAATGAAAATTGTTTAAATTGAATGAAAATTTATTCACAACCATAGTGTTTATTAACAATGATCGTGCTTATTCTTGCCAAATGAAAAAGTGGGGATATGTACAAAAATGGATAAATTACAGTCGGTCTTGTCAAGCTGTCGGTGATTTATGTATGTGATAGAATTCAGCATAAATAGTGACTGCTTCACTTATATAATCAATACGACGCCAACTTAGCATTCATAGTAGCTTTCTAAAGCATTAATTAAACCTGAGCGGTTTATTTCTTTTCGTCACGCCAAACATATAGACCCAACCAGTTTTTGTTTATTATAAATTATTAGTGGTGATCAATAACTATAGCATGTTTATATTTTACACTGAATTATTAAGAAATAAATAAACGTCTCCGTCAAAGCTCCGACTGTAGACGATATTGGTTGTAGGTTTGATCCGACTTGAGGGAAAAATGATTATATTTAAAGTTTATTTTCATTTCTCCGTTCTGAGAATACACAACGCAAAATTGAGTTTAGTATTCACAAAAGCTGTTAACGGAGTGTCTTGAGAACAGGTTGTCTCTGGCTACCCTGTCAGGCGGGTTAAACTGTAAAGTTTCCTCTAATATGTACAGTATGTACCTGCAGGCGCGCGCACTCCTCGCGCAGGGCGTCGGCCGCCTCCTCTAGCTGCCGCTTCTTGTTCTCCGCCTCACGCATGGACTCGGCCAGCGACGCGCAGCGCGCCTCGTGCTGAGAAATCAGCAGCCGGCACTCGCCTAACGAACGCTCGTACTCTTCGATCTGTTGTATTCATTTTATTTACACATTATTGTACATCAAAGCTAATATTAAATTACTTATTAAACTATCATAAAACTATTATATATATTTCTGGACTATAACATTTTTAGTGGCTGTAAATAGACTTCACAAATCACCACAGTTTTTATAAACCAATGTTTATTAATATAATACATTAAACTGATGCTTATGCTGATACATAAGTCATTTATATGAATTGCACAATTATTAACTCTATATTTACTGAAAAATAATAATATTCACTTTTAATAAACATAAATAAATCATATTGAGAGATTTGTATCTTTGTGAATGAAATTAATAAATTTGGTACAACAAAATATACTTGAAGTTACTTACTGTCAGTACAGAATTTTTAAATTTACTTTATTTATTTATTTACATATAACATTATAGTAATTAATTTCAATCATTTTTTTCATACAACTAACCTTTTGGTTTGCATCGATATTCGCAGATTCCAACGAACTACAACGCTGTACGATATTCTTGACCTCGCTCTTCATCTTACTTATATGAAGGCGGGCGACGGTGAACTCTTCTTCTAGTTTGCCTACTGTGTCCACATTGAGCTTAAAGTCCAGCTCAGATCCACCGACGGCGGCGCCAATCTCCGCCAGGTCTCGTAGCAGGTTGGTTAGCAGCTCCGCAATACGCTTACGTTGGTGTACTGAGAGGTCACGTAGTTGCTGAAGCTCGGCCGTCGCAGTCGCCAGAGCACTCTGTTTAAATTAATGTTTGGGTGTTATAAATATGATTATTCATTTTGATATCCTTTGCGTTGATCTATTACAAGTTTTTAATGCGCAAAAAGATACATTGGTTAAATATTTAAAGTAATATACAAAAATAAAGATGCGCAAAGTCATTAGATTGTTTGATTTAAGTTTGGTTAAATCCAAGAAAATCGCTTAAAAAATCCTAAATTTTTATAGGCATCGACGTAATTAAAATGAACGTTCTTTAATTTTAAGATAAATATATAAGAAATAAGCAACACATTGGTACGGTAATCTATAACTGTCGCATAGTTCGACATAGATATACACAAACGATGTTTACCTGCTTGGTTTGCAATTCCTCAGAAAGCTGATCACACTCGCGACCCTTGCTATCAACCTCCTGCGACTTTTGGTCATAGTTGACGGCAAGCTCCTCGAGCGCCTGCAGCACTTCTTTTACTTCCTCCTTAGCCGCTTCGTTCTCTTGTTGGATTCGGTTCATGTCGCCCTGAAGAGCTTCGTAGTCTCGCCTGAGAATTATTTTTCGATTTAGACAAATAGAAAGAAATACTTTGTTTTAATGTACACAAAAACAATACAAAAAACAGCGAACTAGAAATTATAAACTATACAAAGTGCGCAAAGGCAGTCTTATTGCTGGTAGAAATATCTGCCAGGCAATCTTCCGAGCTTGGCTTAATAGATACGATTGACTAGTGAAAATGAAGAAAATGAAAAAAATAGAGAATAGGTCCCAATTTCTAACCCTCTTTGTGCAAATAAATTTGATACATCATGTAATATTACAGATAAATAAGTGGATAGAAGTGGTAAATTATAAAAAAAAATATGTTGAAAACATTAATTTCAAAGATTTGCCTAAAAATTTTAAACTAATTAAAAAGTTAACGGATATAGTTTGTAACAGAAGCAGAAATATTATTTATAGTCTTTGTTTATAGTAGTATTTTTAGATATTAATAATCACAATAGCAATCTATAAAACGATTCTGCCTACAATCTCATTATATATTCCGTTCTAATTCCAATCAATGGCATTGTATGCATGCACATTCTCCCAGTGATTACAAATAAGTTATTACTATTGTTAAATTTACTGATATAGGGTAAATTATTACTAATTTTTGAGAAAAGAAATTTTATTTCTGTTACCATTAAAAATATATTTTGATAGCTTTATTTTGTACAGATTTGAAATATAATTAATTAACAAGTAATATAATTAAAATATATAATAAGAAATGTGCTTGCACGTTTCGTGAAAGTAATTAAACTCATCTTACTTTTTTCATTAATAATAAATTTAACTTTCTAAGACAATTGAGAGACATGTGCAATTATTTTTATATAAACAGTGTCGCAGGAACCCTAACAAGTAGAGCACGAAACATACTCGACAGGCACCTCTGACATTGTTTTATACTTTGTTTATGCAACTCGTTTATAGACTACATGCCGCTCAATTTAATATGCAACTTCAATTTGATATGCAATTTCAAACTGATATTAGAATTACATTATATCTGCTTTATATATAAATAAAACGAACATAAAAAATGAAATGATTACGGATATTGTAATAATCATTAGCGCAACGCGTTTATTTATATACTTAAATTATTTTCAATCATAAGTTTCTAACATGGCTTCATTGATTCAATATTAGTATAATATTATAGACATAATTTAATCAATCTATCGGCTGCATATCGCCTACACATAAAACAAGTTATAATAGTGATGAATAAATTGGATTAATACGTTTCAATAACATAAATTCAAACGACAAAACGCTGACATACGTACCTCGTGCACGCAATCAATTCCTCTTGCTCCATCATTTGCTCCTTGAGTTTCTCTACGAGTTGTGAATGCTGGTTGATCTCTTCGTCTTTGTCGTCTAATTGTTGGTACAGACCCTCAAGTTTGGCCTGCATGGCTGCGTCTTCGACCGCGCTGGTCACAGCCACTGGCACGGGCTAGATGAAATAAGTTTTTTTTTTACAAATTTCGATCTAGATACAATTAAGCAAAAGTCTTGATAAACCAAATAGCGACGACGAATAGACGACATTGCTGTTACCAGATTTATAAATGTTGATATGCCTGAATTATACGATCCTAAGTGCATAATACAATATGAGTATTATGATAAACTTTAGATTTTGGCCACAATTTTAGTAGTACTTTTTTACTAAATATTTTAAAAAATCTTTTATACATGATTATTACATTACAACAAAATATATTATAAATTTATAAATATTTAACAAAATCTTAATGTATAAGTTTTATGTAAATCAGAAGATCATCACACGAAAATTCCCTAAGAACATTTATCATACCAAATAAATTTTCTCTAATAAGCTTTTTAATAAAACTTTTTGGGCAAACTAAATAAAGTAAAAATAACTTTGCGTCCATTTGAAACCATTTTATTTTTACTGATAGATTAAAAATAAACATATGTTTATTATTATAATGTTTTTTTTTGTGTCAATATTTAATTAATCTGAGAACTTGAACTTCTAATAACTTCTAATTTTTCTTGTCATATCAAATACAATTAATACTTATTGTGAAATTTCCGCATATTTATTGGATATTGCATAAGCACAATAAATTATCAATAAAGATAAAAATTATAAACTAAGATTGTCTATCTGTAGAACTTTTCATCGTGTACAAATTATTTTAATTACCTTCGAAAGCTTGAAAAATTACCTAATATTTGTTAAAAATATTTTGTAACACAAATATGAGAGTTTTTTAGTTATAAACTATAGTGTGTAATAGTGACGCATTGTTCATTTATAACGAATTATAATTTTAGTCAGTAATAGGCATTTCCACCTACACCTTAGTTCAATTCGTGTGTCATCGTTCCACATCATAAACAGACTTCACAATAAACAAGGGTTAAAATACGATGTTCTTAACGAATAACAAGACTGCTTTGTAACTATATCAATATTTGCTGAAATTCTATATAGATTTACGTCCTCAAGAAGTTATATTACTATTTTAACATATTATATACTATAAATGTTTTCTAACGGCGATGTCATTTGTATGAATATTAAAAACATAAAAGAAAACCAAAAATATTTCAGTTACATTATATTCATAATAACTATTTTCACAATTACTAAACAATTATTTTATTCAGTTTCTCTATTTATAAATTAACATCTGACTGGCAATATTTGCTTTATTACATAAGACACATAAATAATGTCACTATTACTATTTCATAGTACAAAATTCTTGCTTTTAAAATGCACTTCCCTACATATTTAAGATTTTTCCTATTTATTTATTCTTTATTGCACAACATTTGTACAAACAATTTGTACAATAAGGGGGTTTACCACTGAGAATCATTCTCTTCCACCCAACATTTTCATATATCCACATATACAAGAATTCATTATTAAGTAAAACGACTCAAAAATTATTAGAGATTTACAATAATATACACGAATATGAGACGAATACTGGAGTAATCGTAATTAAATAATAATTTAATAAAATAGCTTAACAAAATAATTCAAATATATAAGTAAATAAACTTCATATTTTTTCTAAATGACAGATTATGAAAAAACTTACTGCCACAGGTGGTTTCTCTTCAATGAATGAAGTCACAGGTGTAACAGCTTCAACCTCCACCAAATTAACCTGTTCTTCAGGTCGAACCGTCTCACCTGAACGCCAACGATTAACTTCATCCTCCAACTTCTCAACCTTGATAAACAGTAAATTATTATTTTATGTATGTATGTACTTCTTTATATAATATTAAAAAATGTCAAAAAATTGATATAGTTACTGGAATTAGTTACATAGTGAGGCCATTAAATTGCAGTGGGATAATATCTGGCAGCAAATGAAATTAATTTTGGGTTTGATTACCACTAGTGGGTATAATGTCTGCTTGGTACAACCAGACATTATGTTGAGTTCAGCACTCAGTGCAGTCAACAGTGTCTTAATATTAGGTAGCCTGTGACTACCCTGCTGTGGGAAAATGTGTGAAGTGCAAATAGTTACCTTTCCTTTAAGTCTAGCCACCTTCTCTTTCTCTCTTTCATATCGACGTTTCCATTCTTCAGCTGTAAGTTCCTCATTGACACACACAACATTTTTAACAGTCTTCGCCCTGTACAATTAAAATCTTATATACTTATACACATAAAAAGCAAAGTAACTATAACAATGTGTAACATATTTAAAAAAAAATTTTACATGATCACATATTATACTATAAAAATACAAGTATTCATTACCTTTTACCAAAGTCAAGTGTACTCTTCGTCTCACTCTCATTAAATGAAGCTGGTGAACAACAGATAACAATTGTTGTCCTAGCATTACCACCAAGTGATTCTTGAAGAATACGAGTCAATTTGGAGTCTCTGTATGGGATGTGAGATTTATTGCCATCCGCTAAAGCAGAAATTACGTTACCCAAAGCAGATAATGACTTGTTAATATTTTTCGCCTCATCAAGCACAGTACCTTCAGCACCAGTTTTAGATACCTAAAATCAAACATTATGTAATAGGATTATATTTTTTAATAAATTACTTTTTGTGTGCTAATATGATTATCACCTTTTCAGAACCAGCCAAGTCCACAAGATACAATTTTCCAGATAACTTCTTCTGGTTTTCTAAATTTTCTTGTTTAACATTTATAAGGAAGACTGAATGAGATCTTGATGAGTGTTCATTCATGTCTAAAAAAAGAAAATTTATTTATGACCCGTTTTTTATGATACTGGCTTCCAATACTTCATAAAAATATATCACATACTTGTTACTGCAATATGCCTATTTGATTTTCCTTCCTCTATGACTTCGAAAACTTCTTCTGGACTTGACACAAATCTTTCTGTAGCACCTTTTACAAATGGAACTCTGTTCTTGTCTTCATGTACACTTAGGTTCACCTTTGACACTAAATTCAAGATCAATTTTTATTATCTTAGCAATAATATATGATAATTCACAAAAACAAAAAAAATATAAACATGCAATTACCATCTAAGAGATCCCGAATTTTGTCCATATAAATTTCAAAATAGGACACTTTAATGTGAAACTCAAGGTTTTCTTCCATAGCATAGATATGATTGAAAATATCATTAACTATCCGTGGAATTATACCCTGTTTTCCTGGATCCCCTGTAATTCAAATTTTGAAATACCACACATGTTATAAACTAATCAGTATATTAGAGCTAACTATGTTATAAATTGAACTTTCTTAAGTATTTATTCTCAATAATAATACACACCTATGACACCCTCCATGGTATGTGTTTTACCAGAACTTGTCTGACCATATGCAAAAATTGTACCATTGTAACCGGCAAGTACATCTGATACAATACTTTTAGCAGCTTCATTATAAACCTTTTCTTGAGTTGCATTGGGTTTAAATACTTTGTCAAACAAATACACTTTACCCTATAATAAAATTTACTAATATATTAGAACAAATTAGATAATTTTCATTTTTAAATTTTACAATTAACGTTCTAATTAGAATTTTAATACAATATTGAATATTTTAAATTGATTAATTTTATGAAGTATCAGTTATTTTTCTACAATTGTAATTAATGGTTTAATATATTTTTTCTTCATTTATAAAAGTAAATTAAAAACTCCACTTAATGAAATAACAAAATAAGTGTAATTTTTATAGTATTTATGGTATAACTTACAGTTTTTAATATATTTAAATTAATAAAATACTAGATATTATATAAAATAATCAATTGGTAACGCCTGAGTAAGTTATTATAAAAATTAGTTTATTTTAAAATAATAATAATATTGAAAATGTAGTTCTAAATCTAACAGAATAAAATTTCTATAACTAGATAATATTAACAAGAGCTGCTGTTTATAAATCAAAAAGTAAACAATAATAAAAATATAAATATACAAATTATCCTAGGAATTCTCAGGTCAAGGTCGAGAAAGTATTTGTATTGATTTTCGACAAAGTAAAATTAGATGCCCATTTCAGTTAAAATACACAAAGATTCTTCAAATTTTCATGATTGCAGTCATAATCAACGAAGCGGAATAGAAAAGAAAGGCCATTTCGCAGCAGGTGAACACCACTCGTAATGTATTAGTCATCATGATCTAAATTAGGGCGATGATAGAGGACTACAATGTGGGTATATTGACAATAGTACCACTTACCCCTATGGAAATGCAATTATCGTCAGGTCCCGAAGGAAATTTTACGATGAATTTGGAACCAGCTTTTTCCTCAGAGTCATTAAGTGGCCGAAATCGGCATACGACTCTTATGCTGTCTTCAGCAGCTATTTCGCGATCTGCTGCCATATTGTAAAAATTATAGCTTACACTAAACACCGTCTACAGAATTAAAAAAATAAAACGTTACTGGAACATAAAACCGTGCATGAAGAACTACAAAGTTAGAATTTGTCACTGGGAAATCTTCATGACAGCGGTATCAAAATGTCGGCCATATTCTGTGAAGAAGAAAGGCCTGAAAATAAATGTCTTATTGGTTGAAAAATCATCAAGATGCCAACTAAAGCAGAAAAAATCGATTTGTTGCCAACAGTATTCTAAATGACTAAGATGCGTTCATTCGTGCCATTTTCATTTTTAATTTATTATTTTAATTTACACAGATTAAACATTATTAATATTTATTATATTCATAAAAGTTATTAATTAATTTAATTGTTTTTAAATTTCTTTAGAAAAAAACTGCATATTTTCCCATATATACGTCACAGACAAATTAATGTTACTTTATCATTACCTATATACATACATGACGTGAGTCGATATAAGTTTTGGATTTCATTCGACTAATATTTACTCTGTTCCTTTTATATTTAGGCTTAAGAGATTTTTTTGTGAAAATTAGTCGTGTATTTTGTTTTTGTAGTGCATATACAATGCTTATTAAAGTAAGTCAATAAATAAGAGAAATGTGTAAACTTAATTAGTTATTGTAGCAGAAGAGACATGAAATAACTGTTAATTGAACTGCAATCGAAATATTGAAGCTGGTGAGTTCTCTGTACTTACTACATTAAGTTTGTTTTCCTTGTATGGATTGTAAATGGTATTGTGTGATTTGACATATAATTAAAAATAATGAAATTCTTGTACAATTTTATTCTTATTATATGACAGTTACCAAAGTGATGCCTTTAAGCTCGTTGGAACAATATAAGAAAGTTCAACAAAAGTCTAACGCAAACAATTAAACGATACTTAAGAACATATTGTGTGTACAGTAATTTCAGCAAACATTTCAGCCTTCATCTAAACCAAAAAAAATAGCCTAAATTTAATGATATTTCATTATTTGAGTTATACAAGTTGGACAAACTTGATTTCCAGTTCTACTGCAAGTCCTCATAATAAATATATATTTTTTTAATTTTACAACAGCAATTTAAGTTTAATAGATTTTATACTGATGTATTATTATTAAATATTACTTATTATGTTTCAGTATGATTACATACCTCTGTAAATTAATAGAACTAAAGGTAGTTCTATTAATTTGGCTTATTTTGACACCGATAGAATTACTGACATTACTGTTCCTTTTAAGTGACAGTGTTGTAAAACATACATACATGCAAAAGCTTTGTTAAGGAACTATTATAAAATACTTACAGTGTGGGTTTTAATGATTGTAATGTAAGAGTATTATAGATATATTTTTTATCAATTTTAATTAATTAAGGTGAAAAGAATCAGCTTAGAATTATGATTATGATTTATGATATGACTTTGTTACTAAAGCAGGATTACGTTATATATATGTTATATATACATAACTTTCTAAATTTTTATAATACAAATATTTCTAGATATTATTACTAGAAAATGCCATGTAAGTTTCAGAGCTTTCTAAGTTAAGACAGCTTTTAATTTAAAGACAGTAAACCTTGAAGCTATAAAATGTTAATAGAAAAGAAGCTTTATCCCTAGTAAGGTAGTCAGAGAGAGTAGTAGAAGTCTGCTTTAAAATTATTTTTTACTGTAGCAAGTATGTCTAAGTATTCCAATATGAGAAGAGGTGCATAATCAGAAAGGAAACAAGCTACATACTGTGTACAATATAATAAAATTATCTGGTACACAGTATGCATTTTCT
The DNA here is from genome assembly GCA_032432895.1 of Dryadula phaetusa. NCBI lineage: Eukaryota > Metazoa > Arthropoda > Insecta > Lepidoptera > Nymphalidae > Dryadula > Dryadula phaetusa. Next base: position 2,669,228 of record JAOYRS010000027.1, read on the forward strand.
CATTTCTGATTGAAATTCCTGATTTTAAATCATAAACGTAATATATGTATTGTTTCTAATATCATGAAATTAAGCCACTTACAAGTGTAAGTTGCTTGGGAATACTTGATGATATCATTATATTATTTTGAAATCACATTAATTTAGCTATGTGTTAAAATGTATATAAGCATTCAAAAGTGGGACATTTTTTATGACAATTATAAGCATGAAGAATTTTGAAATTTCACACATTCCTCTCTACATACAAAAATTTTGTATGTAGAGAGGAATGCACGAAGCAATTTTTTTTAATAATACATTCAAATTTCTATACACTCCTAGTCATGTCAAATAAATATTCACACATTAAATTAATAAAATAAATATACACACTACTTATAAAAACTTTCATACACATTGCAACATGCCAGCTATATGTATTTTACTCAGCAACAAGACCTTTATTAAAAATAAAAGTGATAGTGGTATATCGGTACTTTTAATTGGAATAATATTTTTAGTAGTTATATATCTGAGAGAACACAATTAATGTGAATAAACCAATTTTCACAATGTGTAGGTGCATATAATTTTATAATATTATTAATACTGGCTTTATCAGAAAAGTATTATGAGTGATTACGAAAAGTTCAAGAAGTTCGTGTTTTCGTAATAGCTTATACATAATTGTGTAGGAAGAATTTAGAAACAAACCGCATTTTTTAAAATAGACTGTAGATTTTTTATAGTTTAAACGAGCCACTTTTAAAATTTATATAGGGATGGTAATATTAGGTGGCGCCGCACCCATAAAGCAGACAGGAGCGGTCGTTGACCCGTTGTGCACCCTCCACCGTTATCGACGGTAACTGGACTCAGGTTACACTTTACACAGGTAAAGGATAAGATTCTGTTATACCTGTTTACAGTTAAAGTAAAAAATAAACTAGCCTCCTATTTAGGAAACAAGTATAGATTATATTATTACAGCTAAGAATGTCTTCTATATCTTACCATGAGATACCCGTATTACAATTAGGCTTGTATGCTTATTTATATGGTATTTTTCATGGAATTTTAAATTGTTAGCCTAGTTTTTCTTTCATTATTTTATTCATTTTAACGTTCATATTATGATTAAAAACAAAACTTGTAGGTAGTAAAAGTTTTCGGCGGCACGGCCCACGGGTTTAGGCCACGATATGATTTAAGAGGGAACTCTGTAAGTCATATAAGAACTTATCATTGCAATATACCATATGGCTTTTATAATATATTAGTAGTGATAAGGTGAATAATACAAGACTCGAAAGGTAATGAGACTCCGTCATGAATCATCAGATGTTGTTGAACATGACGTAATTCCAATGACCTACAAAACACTGGTTTTTTACTTTTGTCCTTGATTTTATTAATACAGTGTAAATCGATTGAATATTTATTTATTTTCGAATATTTCAAGTGTAATTTAACTTTTCACCATATTAATTAAGCATTTTTACACATAATAAGGGTAATGTTTAATTACATGTACTGTAAGCTCCTTATATTAAAAACGATTTGGCACGTATTGGTTCTAAGAAGGAGTGGTGACGGCGCCGCTGTATCACTCGCTGACGAAGTTATTTTCTGTACCATTAGTCACGCGGGTATCCGGCGCGGGCTCGCCGCGCTTACTTTGCGCTCGCAACGAAACAACTCTACATCGATAAATAACATTTTAACAAAAATATAATCTTTTCATTTTTACATAAATAGTGTAATGTGATTAAATTATACGAAGTGCTCTCTAATTTGTTCTTAAATTGGTGTTTAATTTTCTTTTTTGCATTCGTATGTGGAAAATTATTAAACATTATTTTGATTAATCGACTATAAGGCTAATTGCTGTGATGATATTGTTAAAATAAGATTTTTTTTGAGACATTAAAGTCGGTACATGTAGTAAAACGGTAAGTTAATTTTACAATTACATATAATAGGATTTTTTTGCTTACCTTTATATTTTTATTAGAATGTACGAGTGTATTGTTTATACTTAAATGAAGTTAATTTTAATATGTGATCTTTTTTACTTTAAGCTTGTAATATTTTGTATGTTAATTAAATCAAAATGCATATTTTCATATTTTTGTTATCAATATTAATATGCTTTTATGCGCGTATAGTTTATCTTGGGAACTGGGATCAACGGATGGTCAGTAGTAGGTCAGGATTGTTCTTAGTAGGTATATTTAAGTGTGTCCGAATTATTCAGAGTGGTTACTATATAGATTATACACTTTGAAAAGAGGTACAATTAGTTATAATTTGTTGTTCATGATATTCATAGTAAACCGTTGTTTTTCTAAACTTTAAGATAATATAAAATAATGACAAAGCGGACCGCTAGTATCAAAAAAACGTCTTTACACATTGACATTACTTGTTGGTTGTACATTGATTTACCATTTAGTACGTTGAGTTTAATGTGTTTGCAACATTTGATTAGCGCGCGTTGTCCGACCTCGATATACAAGCGTGGGCGTCTAACCGCCCGCGCCCGCCCACAGGTGCAAGCGTGGTCACATAATACTTGCACATAAAAATGTACATATGGAACCGTCTTTATATGACGTTATTTTCATTCATAAAATTATACTAAAAATACTATACCGCGTGCGTATTTCGTTTAAATACGGAAGAGAACACTTGCCAAGTGATGTGGGTAGTTACGCTTAAATTTTAGGTTTAATTTGAAATTCACTTATATTCAATTATGAATATTTAACAATATTGATTTTTCAAGCAAAACAAAAGTTTATTTTGTAATATGTAAATATTCGAAAATAACTATTTTATTTTAATACATTACAACAGAAGACATTGTAAAGTTGTATGTTTTAAAGTTACGATGTGAAACAAACGAAACCTATTATATAACATTTAAATTTTCCTAGGTACATATTAAAATGCAAAAAAATATTGTTACAGATATTTATCCTAATCGAAATAAAATCTATAAAACATGAATACACGAACAAGTTTATTACTATGTACGTGGGCGAGCTTGTTGGTCATGTGTTTGGGACAACGTGCGGAGCAGCTGCTTGCACAAAACCCATGCTCCAGCAAGACCACGTGTAGCGACTGCGCCCGCACCCCTTCATGTGCCTGGTGCTTTGCCCCCGAGTTCAACGGACCTCGTTGTTTTAATCCAGCAATGGAAGGTGGTACTGCTGGCTGTGATGAGGCTTACATTTTCAACCCTGACAATCAACAATCAATAGATCCAATTTATAATAGAGAGCTCACTAGAGGTAACAAAGTTTTCTTTCAATATTTTAAGCGTAATATTCTATTCTATTTAAAACAAACTATTTTCATGAATTACAGCAAGAGGAAGAATGGGTATTGGGATGGAATCGTCATACTTTGAAGAGTCCATGAGTAGTAGTAGCAGCAGCAGCAGCAGTAGCAGCAGCAGCAGCAGTGTAAAGGGAGGATACGGCGCAGGTGCTGCTGGAGGCGAGAACCTCGTTCAAATAAAGCCACAAAGAGTAAAGCTGCAGCTACGAATGAGTACGTATTAATATTTTAATTATGAATAATACTGCATAAACACCTGTAAACCTAACCTTTATAAAAAAACGTATATAAATTTGACCGCAGCGAAATGTAAACCTGCTAGTTCAACATTTAAACATGGTTTATAGAAAAATACTAAGTACACCAAGTATATCATAAACAGATTATAACGTGAAAATTTGAAACGAGTTATGATAAGGTGATGTGCACGTTTTATATTTCAGATCAGATGCAAAAGATGACGTTCTCGTATGCTCAAGCGCAAGACTACCCGGTAGACCTTTACTACCTCATGGACTTAAGTAGATCTATGAAGAATGATAAGGAAAAACTCAGTACACTCGGCAGTTTGCTCTCTAGCACGATGCGAAATATTACTTCAAATTTCCGAATCGGATTTGGTTCTTTCGTTGACAAACTTGTTATGCCATACGTCTCGACTGTACCTAAAAAGTAAGTATTTTTTGCGCTTAATAGTTAGGTAACGATTTCTGGATTGACTGAGAATAGATATTTGTGCATTGAGCATAAGTATAAGATATAATATTATATGATATGGTTTTGAAAAATGTTTTTAATTTGTAATGTTTTACCAATTCCTAATTTAAATTATGTATTACCAGTTTAATATCGCCTTGCGACGGTTGCGCAGCACCCTATGGTTACAAGAACCAAATGTCGCTCAGCAACGACACAGACTATTTCGATGTAAGTATACATTTTTTTTTTATTTCTATGCTTTATTTCTGAAAACGTTGGTTTACTAGTGATTGATAAGCAATTCCTATATTTTATTATTCGATTAATTATGGCAAGGTTTCCCTATTCTGTTCTGATGGCGTACGATTTTTGGTTAACTGAAAAGTTTTTATTTTAACGTTCTGTTAGTGTTTTTCCGTAACTTATGTAATGTTACATGGAGATTATATAAAATACATTAATTACTTATAATTATATAGCAACACTAAAATCTTCTTCAATCTCCTTAGAGTTAGTCCGAAAGCAAACGACACAAATCACCAAAACATATATCGAAATAAACTTACTTAAAAATGAAAATAGCTTGACCCTAATAAGAATATTTCTTGTCTAACTTGTTTAAATGAATACTGTTTGCAAGTTTAACCTAATTTAACTGTTCTGTGAATAATTATTTTCCTTATTTGATCTCATGTTTAATACTAAAATATTTATTAAATACCATGTAATTATACGTTTGTATTGTCCAATTTTAAAGGAACATTCACAACTTAAAAGTTTTGTAAAGTAAAGTACTGTAATGAATAGTAATATATATCATGGTAGTGAATGATTATTAGAAGTGATTCAATTTAAGTAGGTTTATAATAAAGATTCTACTCTCATAATAATAAAATAAATCCTGCTGATATCGATTTTTGTATTAATTGTAAAGTATAGTAAAGCTAAGTACACCAAGACGAAACAAATATGCAGGGATAAAGCGTGAAGCAAAAAATTAAAATGAACTAAAATAACCTTGACATCTTTCTATGTATAACTGTTTTTTTGACATATTTGTAAAACTGTTGTTATGTGCGTTCGTGCATGTGATTTTATGAAGAGATTCCTCACTTCGTTTTTATTATAAGAAATCAATAACAGTGATACTACAAGTTTCTTAGAAATGAGCTAAAAATATGATTGCTACTACACTTTAAATAGTTAAACCATCACTCTTTTAAAGACTTAGGACCTACCCATTCATTTATAACTAAGGAGTGAGGACAGCTGTTATGTTATTTTACATTTTTTTTCGTTTAGTCTACCTACTAACTTAGATTGCGACAGCCGAATTCAAGGCTTTCCTTCTCATCAACCAAGTTCGATACATAGTATGGAGGGTGATGAAATTTAACGCCCCGCCTATCTTACAAGAGAAGAGTTTATTTTTATTTTTTATTTACAGAAAGCAGTCGCCCAAGCAGACGTGTCTGGTAACCTGGACGCACCAGAGGGTGGCTTCGACGCTATAATGCAAGCGGTTGTATGTAAAAACGAAATAGGTTGGCGTGAGCATGCTAGGAAACTACTTGTCTTTTCAACAGACGCTGGTTTTCATTACGCTGGAGATGGAAAGGTAATTTTTACGTACCTATTACTTTTACTTAGTTTTTATTCCAGTACTTTTTTTAGTCTTTAGTATTATATTTCATGTATATTTTTTGTAGTTGGGAGGTATTGTACAACCAAACGACGGAGAATGTCACATGGAAAACAACTCGTACACTCACTCCACTACTCAAGATTATCCTAGCATTTCACAAATTAATCTCAAGGTAATTAAGATTTAAGTGCAATTATTATTTTTCATGTAAATTTTATTTTATGGAAATTTTATTGTTTATTTTGCATGTATAAAGCAATCTGAAACATTACAATTTTGAGTAAAAATAGTAAATATATTACAAGATGTTCACTATATATATTTATAAGATTTTCACGTAACTTTTAACGTTTATTAGAAGCATTTTTTAAAAGCATTTTTATAATGCCTAAAGTGCACTTCTGTAAAATGCTTTCGTTATTTATCTTAAGAAACCTTTACTTGGTTTCGGTTGATTAACTGAGTTATTTTTATTGCTAAGTATTTACAGATATGTAATCTTTTATACAGGTGAAACAACACGCCATCAACGTAATATTTGCGGTGACAGCAGAACAGATAAGCGTATACGAGCAACTTAGCAAACACATAGAGGGCTCGAGCTCCGGCATCCTCAGCGACGACTCTGATAACGTGGTGGACCTTGTACGCGAACAGTATAATGTTAGTATTCATCTATCAATATTATAATAAAAAGCAGCTATACGTTTTTTCAGGTAATCAGGGACAATCTAGTGCCAAATCACTCCGTTAACTGTTAGCCACCCAACATCGAGATATTGGATGTTGAGTGGTAATATAGAGTATATTAATATTATAATAATGTTTCGAAATATAATTTAAATGTACGAGTCAAAGTTAATAAGAATATAGTGAATAAATTATTATGCATGTCTTTTCTGTTGTTGGGATTCCCTTATTAAATAATATTGTAATTTTTAATACTAATGAATCTCTAAGATTCTTTTGAGAAGTTTAAATGATGTCATTAGATTTCACAAGTACCTTCTGTGAACAAACCATATGTATTGCTTATAGCAAAAATGATAAAATCAATTTAACAATTTCAGAAAATTACGTCAACTGTAGAAATGAAGGACACATCAAATGATGCAGTACAAATATTATATTACTCATCGTGTCTCGGTAGCAAGGACAACGTCATGCAAACCAACAAATGTGACGGCCTTAAAGTATGTTTCATATAAAGTTATCCTTATATGTTTATATTTTTTAATTTATTAAGAAATATGTATATATTTATTACAAATGTATTTGTAGGTTGGCGATGTCGTAGAGTTTACAGCAGAGATCACACTCAAAGAATGTCCCAAAGATCGGAATAAGTGGAAACAGAATTTCAGTATTTACCCTGTCGGTGTGTCCGAAAGTCTTAATGTGGAATTGGAAATGCTCTGCGACTGCCCCTGCGAACACCCCGGCCACCACGTAAGTTAACCAAATGTATGGTTTATCCAACTAACAGATTGGACTCTCCTAAATATTGTATACATAGTAATTAATCCTTAATATTATAAAATTGGTTTTAAGAATTCTAATATTTTATTTTTATTTCCTAAAAATATCTATACAAAATAACACTCATAATACGAATACGAACGTATAAGAATTCATACGCAGCTGGACTTGAGTCCGCGTCTCTTTGAAAACGTCCTAACGCTCTGACCGCTAAACCATACATTCTTCATCCGGCTGCACCGAAATTCTTAGACGCTTGTTACAATTTATTGTTGTTATTAGCATCTCTGTAAAGAGATTTAAATTTCCACTACCTAAATATATATTTCTATGAAACCATCGTTTGATGATAGAGAATGTTATTTAACGACACGTTTTGTATATTTTAACACTGTAGAATTGAAATAAAATATATTTATTTCGACAATAATGGGTTTAACGATAGTTCGATGGTCGTTGATAACGTGGGCTCGCTCCCCACTCGGGGGCGTTATTATATTTAAATTATTTTCACTTCCTCGCTCTGGCATTGCGCGGCGTTGAGTTTCACCACTCAACACACAATGTCTCGAATTCAGCGGAAAGCAAAGTACGGAGTGTCACACTCACAGGTACTTTCCGTCTACCTTGCTATGCGGGATAAGAGCAAAAAAAATAACAACACTAAAATGTTTTCTGAACAGGCGTACAACGACAGCCCGCTGGTGTGCAGCGGCGAGGGCATTTCGGCGTGCGGCGTGTGCGTGTGCCACCCCGGCCGCTTCGGCAAGAGCTGCGAGTGCTCCGCGCACGGCGGCGTGTCGCTGGAGCAGGAGCGCGGCTGCCGCCCCACCAACGCCTCCTCCGGCCCGCTGTGCTCCAACCGCGGCACCTGCATCTGCGGCGTCTGCGAGTGCAATAAAATGGAGGACCCGCTCAAGGTAATAAACTTGGTTTTAAATTATTAATTATTCCTATTTTTTTCTAAAATGTTTACTTACTATTCAATGTACATTAGACTATTTTGTAATGAAATGTCACATAGTATTACGTTGAAGCTATCATAACGCTGTGTTTCTTTGTATGACTTTAAACGCGATTGATTGTTAGTTCGATTTCCGCTCAGGTGATTAGTTACAATTAAATAATGTTAATTTCTCCGCCCTCATATATATTTTGTCTTATAAAAGCAGCGTACGAAGTGTCCTAACAGTTGGTTTCTTTAAGTACTTTACTATGCAGGTGTAAGTTGCTTTACCATTATGTTTTTACTTTCTAAACTTTTTGTTAATTTTGAATAATTTATGTTTGATATGTGACAAATTTAATTTTTTTTATATATTTAATCTAAACGGGTCAAATATCAAAATATGTCAATCTAAACATTAATTATACATTTCAGGTGATATCTGGCCCGTTCTGCGAGTGCGACAACTTCACATGCGATATGAACAAGGGTTTCCTGTGCTCGGGGCCCGACCACGGGGAGTGCGTGTGCGGAAAGTGCAACTGCAGGCCCGAGTACAGCGGACCCGCTTGCCAGTGTCTTGAGGATCAGACTCCTTGTATTTCTAGAGGTTTGTTTTTTGTTTAGCTCGATATATTATATCTAATAATCATAGAAAGCTTAGTGTTAAAATATTCTGATCGTAACTTTCCTCTGAAATTGTGATATGGCGTGTTGAGTAGAGGAACTCAACGCCAGGTTTTGTCTTGACAGAGTGGAGAAATTATAATAAATGAAAAAAAAACCTTTCCCGAGTGAGAATTGAAGCCACACCTAACAGAGTTTACAGTAAGATTATCTCACTGCGTCACAATGGTGATGAATGGTGTTATTAAATATTGATTATAAAATGATAGCAGTAAATTAATATGATGGAAATTAATTTTAAATTTAATATTTTAGAAAACGGTAAAATCTGCAGTGGAAATGGAAAGTGTGTGTGTGGTCAGTGCGTGTGCAACGTGGACGATGACCGACATTATTCTGGAAAGTTTTGCGAGAAGTGTCCGGTGAGTGCCTCTTATTTTGTTTGTTTAAATAAAAATAATATTAATTTACTCTATTTGAAATTTATACAAAATAAAACTATTAAACTTATATTTTCATTTTGAGTATAATGTTTTATCAAGTTATCGCTTTGTCGCTACTTCACATGAAAATCGTCAGAAAATTATATTCTTTACAACTTATCTCATTAATGATAATATTAATAATTAAATCTACAAATAATTTATTTACAAAATTATACTTATCCAAGTGCTAATTAACTGTGACACGAATGTTTAAACTATAATAAATTTTGATCACCATATCAGACGTGTCCGGGCAAATGCGAGGACTTCAAGGCGTGCGTGCTGTGCGAGGTGCACAAGCGCGGCCCCAACTACAACCCGGACGAGCCGGCGCGCGAGTGCGGGCAGTGCAACCTTTTCCCCGAGGTCGTGGAGGGGAAGGTCGAAGGTGATCATTTTTTTATATGTTTTCTAAAAATTTATCTTAAGCATGTGTATTCTTTAGCTTTGTGCCCACATATTATGTTATTAATATAAGCAAATACCACTGTCCATATCTGGCATAATAGATCGATATTCGATATGCTACATACTAAGTTAAAATAAATCATTGCGTTTGGTATTCAGTAACCATCCAAGCTTTGCATTGTAATATCTTCACATTAATTATATACTATCAAATTATAATACTAAAATACACATCTATACTGAATCGCGTTTCATTTCATCAATAATAAATAAGATACAGGCAAAGTTTCTCTCAAGTGTAGAATAACACTTTAAAAATATATGCTTATGTAATATTTATTAAATGGCCATAATTTGGCAAAAGCTAATGCTTTTGCCAAATTATGTTTCTTAGAAATAATCCTTTGGTAGCTGAAATTTGTAAAAAAATTCCGTAGATAGATGCAAATTAATGATAAATAACTTATAAAAATTATGTTCACATTAGCTTATGGTTAGGGTGGTCTGCCTTGAACAGTTTCCGAGAGGTGGTTCAAAATTAAAAAAAAAAGTCTTGTTAGAAGTTTTTATCCAGTCTTAGAAAATTGGAAAACTCACTCATCAAATAAACAAAATATATAAATTATTCATGCTTATGTCATTTTATGATGGCATTACATCCACTACATGTAAATGTGACATTCTCAATTACTTAATTATCCTGCTACTACTACATTGCAAAATGTCACTTTCAGAATGTATATTATTTTATCAATTATGAGTTTGATTCTTATCCAATATGTGTCTAATATTAAATAAAAATAAATTGTTCATTATTTTTTATTATTCTAAAGGTATTTTAGTATATTCTTTCCATTTCTTTAAACTTTATTTTTTTTTTATAGCTAATGAAACGTTGAACGAACATTTATGCAGTTTTTACGATGATGAAGACTGTCTGTATGTATATGTCTACTCCTACAATGAATCTCAGCATTTACATATTAGAGCACAAAAGGAACACGAATGCCCACGAAAGGTACATATTAAAATGTGTTCAACTTAATTACTATGAGTTAGATTTGTTAATAATTATAAATATATAAAAATATTCACAAATTCAATAGAGTCTTCTTTAGATTGTATGAATTTCTTATTTTAATGTTAATTTAATATTTTCAAATTAAAAATCGCATAGAATATATGCATTTTAATCAAATAATTCTTAAATATTCTTGTTATTTATTAATTATAATTGTGTACCAACAGGTGTTTATCCTCGGAATAGTCTTAGGCGTAATCGCCGCCATTGTGCTGGTCGGACTTGCTCTACTTATGCTGTGGAAGATGGTGACCACCATACACGACCGTCGTGAGTTCGCGCGCTTCGAAAAGGAGCGAATGATGGCCAAATGGGACACGGTAATAATACGACAAAGAAAACAACCATTTTATGTTGTATCTCGCTCATTGCTTTCGTCCAGAAATTGATACGTCGTGTGTTGATTGATGAATTAAATTTATCAAAGATGAGAAATTAATGAATCGTTCTCCTAAGTGGGAATCGAACCCACAACCAATAAACAAGGTATAAGGTAAGGTATCTTAATATAAAAGTGAAGTCTAAAATCAATATTTGCTGGCTTTTTCATATTGTTATTTTACGTATTCTAATTTCAACATTTTTTTCCAGGGAGAGAATCCTATTTACAAGCAAGCAACATCTACTTTCAAGAATCCAACATACGCCGGTAAATAAGTTGGCATTTGTGAAGACAGTACTAGCGTTTATAACTAAAGGATCTACATAAAAAGAGCAATAATAATTAAGATAAAGAAGATTTTATCCTACAAACGATATGCATTTGTACGTAGTTAGCGTCAGTTTTTGCTTATCAATTTAGACGAGTTTTAAAATGCGTTAAAATGTGCCTTAGAAGCTGATTTAAGGTAAAAGCACAAATGGAGTCTCATTTTAAAAAATAAATTCAAAGTTCTATAACGCCAATGAGGTCTGTATCAATCTCTGTAATATTATATAGATATTACAAATTATATTAGTACGCTTTTGTACTTAGTTGTGTGAGTGTGACGTATGTACTTATGTGTGTAGTTTGTGTATTGAATGTTTCATTGTTTAGGAATAAATAAATATGAACTATGATACATTTGATGTTCTATTAGTTGATATTAGAAATTTGACATAAATAATGTTATATCCACTATCAAGATAATAATTATAAAACAAATATTTTAACAGTAGTAACATACTTTTATTATACTGTTTGACGTTTAAATAACCTTCCAATTTTCTATCAACTTGACTGACAGAGATGTGCCTTCTTGATTAAAGGTATGAAGTGGAAACTTGAAGAAATTAAATACATTTTGTATGATTTATATATTTTTATAAATAATAAATAATATTATTATCATATATAGATGAGTGATAAAAAACTATGTATTCGTTATAAGTAGTAATAATTAATTAATAAAACATACTGCCTTTGTCGCTATTCATCTGTAGTAGTGCCTTATAATATGATGTTAGTGCCATTACTAATAATACTACGTAAGTGTATTATTTATTACAAAATAAATTTCTGTAAAATACGTTTAAATTGATGTATTTAAAATTAATAATATAAGTTTTTTTTAACTATATTAGTTGAGTCATATAAGAGAAACAATTTATTTTTACTTATCATTCGTTTCATCGGTTTTGATATTTACAATATTATACCAATATTTTTATTTAGTTGCTAATGTGATAAACTTATTATAATTATCGCTATTTGTATATAATTTAATTTTATATTCTAAAACGATTGTGGCCTTTTAAAGTATCTAATAAATTAATAACTTAAACAGATTTTTTTCTTTTATTTCTACCTCTGACATTAATCCCCAGGAAAAGTTCGAATTAATATAACTCGATTTATTTATAGATAATATAGATATTTTTACCAAATTATATAAAATCATAAAAGAACCTATGTATTATTATTTAGAGAGTTATTTAGAGAGTTGAGTTTTTGTATACCCCTGCACACTACAAAGAAATATTACTTTTCACGGGTCTCAAACAGCCTAATTAGGAAAGCGAGTCGATCGCTTTCTTAATTAGGCTTAAATATAGTTTTGATGGAAGCTCTTCTTAAGATGTTGCCAATTCTGTCTGCAACTCCCTTTACATATGGTAGAAGTGCTGGCTTCCTCTCCACTGTGTGTGTGCTTGTTGATCTTCTTTAAACGCTGCCGAGGAACTAGCAATTTGTCTTGATGAAGGGCACCCTTCACCTGTCGAAGGTCGTCCCCCAGATGTTCAGCTTCGAAAAAATGGAATAAACTCTCTAAAACAAAGATTTGCCAACTTGGTAGGATTAACCATTAAGATACCTGTTTATATAGGTGGGTTGGGATATTAGACCACACAGTATATAGAAAATTCCATCAAAAATAGAATCACCCCCATCATCACAAACTTTTACATTTATAATATTATTATGGTGTAGCAGAGTTAGTAGAGAGATCACATCGTTAGACATTCAGCTCTTATTTTCTGTCCCATTTTAAGACAGGCCTTCTAAATAAAAGTGGCTCGAAATCATTCGCTCGATCCTACTACCATCGACGTTGAAAGTCAGATTTTGTTCATTGAGCCAGGATTATCTCAAATTCATAAAACTTTATATATTTAATCCCTTTTCTAGAGTAATATAGAAATTTATGTTTTATTTTAGCATAATTTTGTAATACAGAACATAGATTATTTGGTAGCATAATTCATGACACTGATTGGCAACGACCTTAAACGCTTATTTACGTTCTATCTCAAATAGAGATTTATCACAGTGATACCAATTGGAAGCTAAACAAATATATTTGTTAAAATACATTGCGCATTGCACATGTTAAATACGTGCGCTAGTCTAATTAACTAACACAGTACGAATATGATATACAATTTAAACAGTGAAATTATAAGCAAATTAATAATTATTGGGCCTAGTCGCGGGCAGCTGCGGGATACGAGAAGCACAGGATCGATCGTCATGGAAACCGTGAGGGGTGATTTTTACGACGACCCATCTCCTCCGATCCTTCCGATACGTCGACGAATAATTATTATAAACCGACATATTTATTATACTCGCGTAGAATTTGATCTGCCACAATAAATTTCGGCGCAAATCATTTAAAATAAATAATTTAATTTTTAAACTAGAAGTGACGAATTCAAAACTGAATATTTAATTTTATATACATATATAAAATTATAAAATATAAACCATTATATCATAAATATAAATTATAAAAAAAGTCTATGTCTTTTCCCATATTTGATATTGTCCATATTGAATTTCATCATAAATAGATTAATTGGATTAATAAACAGGATCCACCGAAGTTACTTTAGTTTAACGTTGTTTGGGTCAATAAAGGATTAGTATATAATATTATTGAATTTATTGGAAAGGATTAAGTCGTTATACTCAGTATAACGCTTTCTCTTGTACGCTTTAAGGTATTTTCATAAGAACAAATTAAAACAAAATTTGTAGTAAAGTTCAAACAGAATACTAAAACAATAACAATAACTTAGAACTACAACTAACCATTCTTCTTAACCTAATAAAATTATAATAAAGTAATGAAATCAAAATACATTCTTTTTATTACTGCCTAGAAATTAAAACCCATGTCGAAATGACTAAAACTAGTCATAATCCTATAATTAAACAAATAAAAAAACCACTCTTTTCAATTAAATGGGTTAAATTACTTAGTGTTCAATACAAAGTTTATCTACATTAAATACTAAAAGGGATAGAAATAATTAATTCGATAAGATTTTGATAAAAATAAAATATAAAACTCCAAAGATTTAGTCAGCATACGCCGAATTAGCTCTCAGAGGCCAGATTCTTTTCCGACTTAAATGATGTGTGCCGTTATATTATGACCAAATTACACAAAGTTGTTATAAATTGTAGCCTGTGTGTTATTCTAATGGGTAACGTATATTACTGTAAACTTTCATCCAAGTCTGTTCAGTAGTATTTTTCGTAAAAGAGTAAGCAGACACACATGCATCGACACACTTTCGCATTTCGCATTCATAATATTAATAGGATAACAGTATACATAAAACTCTTTTGGTAAGTACTTATTCGTCGTGAAATTCTCACATGAATGGAAAGTCGGTGCAAAGGGAGCTGCGGGCTATGACTCGTTTGAATTTGAAATGTTGCCTCAAACGGTATGCAGATCAACTGCAATATTGTAGCTCGTTCGGCATGTCTGACCAAACAGTAAATTATTTTTGGAATTTCGAAGTGAACTTACTTGGTTAATTAATTAAAAATTATATTATACGAAAAATCTATGTGAAAGGACTAAAAATAAAACACTATCTACGCATGGACTTTCAAGCTGATTTTTATACACACGTACATGAACATTTATTTCTTATTATTTAAACGAGTTGATGCTTAAGTGTATTTAACACTTAAGCATCAACTCCAAGAAAAAAGGTGATACCCAAGTATGTCTAATTGTAAATAAGTTATAACAAAACGCATAAGAATTTCGACGCAGCCGGTAGTAGAATGCATGGCTTAGTCAAAGCGCTTTGATTTCCAAAAGGCGCGGTTTTGAATCCCGCTGCGTTAAAAAATTTATACGTGTTTTAAAAATGTTTTCTAATGGAATGGCGTAGCCCCTGGAGCCGTCGGCTGTTGATCGCAGTGGTCAGGTCTATGGCACCTTTGTTTGGAGGGACGCGCTAGATTAGCAGGATACAGTCCTGTGGCGGTGGGTGCAGAGAATAAGGGCCATCCAGCTGATATGGAGGACTGAACCACCTCCGATAACGCAGTGTGCGTGCTGGTTGGACTCCTGCCATAGGTCGTGACCGCAATAACTTTAGCGTCAGCTTATAGTCGGAGTCAAGGTTTGGCTTTTGATAACAGTGGTGTTTGAGAACGAAGTGACGGAATGGGCTGACTGAGCAGACATCGAGAGTGCTCACCTTTGACTCCGCAACATACCAATACCATACTGTGTAGCGCACCGTGCAGTAATTGTTGAAAAAGGTGCCACATCAACGTGACGATGGATTCATAAAAGCGAAAGAGAAAAAGTTAACTAGATAGTGCCATGTGAAACGATGTATATGAATGCAATCACGGTTGCATCACCTTCCAACCATGGTTGCACCGATACCCATTTCAGCAAACGGCGTAATAGTAAGAGCAGGTCAATATCTTAAGAGGCTTTACATATTATTTATTTAAGAATCAAATTCAGAATGTAGCGGCTTTTGCTTAAAAGAACTCTCATCATGAGGAGGTTTCGCATGCATGGAATCTTTGTTATATTTCACCCTTCACTTTTGTTCAGTACTTGAGGAAGGTTTTGATATTCTTTTCTATTATTATATAAATAATAGAAATTTAATTTTTTGAATATTTAAAAACTTGATTAATTAAAATAATACTATTGTATTATAATGTATATTTTATTTTTTTATGCTATTAACATTGCATGTTTGATCGCCAACATGTATTACGAATATAGAAGTGCCTAATATTGTAAAGCAGAGGAGAATAAACAAGAGGCCAATTAGAGTTCTATCACAACAAAGGCATTTCTCACATTATTTTATTATTTATAAACGCGAATGTGAGTGAAATTTGTCAGCGCGCCTCTCATGGTATAGTGAAATATATATATTATATTTATATCCCATGTATAATGTACTTGATTAATATTTTTAATTCAATAATAATATTTTTTTTATATCATTCGTAATTTGTAAGCGTAGAATGTAATTTTAAACACTATTTTCGTAGCGACATCCAAATAAGGATAATAAATTGTATTTCAACACATATCCCTAACCGGAATGAAACCTACAATCAACACATAACATATGCATTCTGCGGGTCAAGTGCGGCGTTGAATTCTGTCTCTTAACACTCAAAAGTGGACAGTGGAAAACGGAGAGTTTTAACAATAGGTTCTCTCTGATTACTCTGCTAAAAACATATAGGTAGTACTCTAATTTTGTTTCTTTAGTAAGAATAGGTGCCTAAATATTTTAATAAGTGCTGTTGATTTCATAAGAAGCTGACAAGGATCATTATAATGTAAATAAAAAAGTATCAAGCTCATTCATTATGGGCTTAAGTAATCAAGACTCTTGATCGTAAAGCCTACAATATGAAACAGTGTCGAGTATCTCCTGAACTCGATTCATTATTGCTATTTTATCAACGTCAACCTTATATACTTTTTGGAAGGATTGTTAAAATTTATTATTAATTTCTACATCTACGATTGAGTATATATTTAACTCTATAATTATAGTACCTACTAAGATTAAAGGTAAAACACTAAACACCAATAATATTTTTGAAAAGTAAAATACAAATTTCATTTTGCAAAAAAACCAATTGCTTCCTAAATATATTTTTTTATATTTAATTTGTAATATCATATAGAAATTTATTACAAGAATAATTATTATCTAAAGGAACGTAACTTAAATTAATGCGTTGCCTCGTTGACTAAAATATATATACAAAATTCTCTAGTTATTATTTAAAGATTGTTTAGAGAAGGAACACATTAGAGGTATACAAAGGCTCCGCAGGTGGGTCGGCGATTAATCACAGCGAAGTATTCGCAGCGGGGGCGGAGGCGGCGTGGCTGTCCTAGTGCCGTGTCGGTAGCTCGCCGCGGTGCACGCCCGCCCGCCCTGCCTCGGGCGCGATACATGGCCTACGACAACCCTCGCAAATTCCTTGTCTGCTTACGATAAGGTAAGGACAGGTTTATTGTAACTGTATTCAGATACAATAATTTGTTAATTATTTTTATTTGAAATTAATAAAAAAAATAGGTAAAACAATAACTTCATACAAATATGCGTGTGAAGTAATCGACAATGTCTTAACGTTAACAAAATAGTTAACATTTTATTAAATTGAAAATGTCACGCTTTTTTAATTTACATCGCCTCAATTCTCATTTAATATATTATAATCCAAAAAGATTACAATAACAAACTAAATTACTAACAAATACAATTATTTTGACGATTACTATATATTAAATATTGTTTGTAAACAGAATATTTTCGTTCTTAAATATAAATTTAACGTATGACTAAAAGAAAAACTTATAAATGTATATGGCATATTCCTCATTATTTCTCTAATTTAAAATTATTTTCAGTGTATTATTTAAGAAAAGCTTGATTAACACAAATTAATAAATTATTGCAATAAATATATTAAATAATTATTGTTTAACACTTTCGTTCTACGGATAATAATTGACAACACTTAAGCATATCAAACCAAAAAAACTACAATTTTTTACTATCTCTACTTAGTAAGATTCGAACCCGCGCGAAGACCATGGTGCACCGCACCATGGTCTTCTATTTACTTTATGTCCTACTGTTACATTTAAAATTTTGACTAAACAATATGTAAAAATATTGAATAAAAAAAAAGATTGTCCTGTTTTTAAAATATCGCCATATCATGTACTTGCATATAACTAATGATATACAAAAGATTTTGAAGGTGAGCTTTCAGCAGGGATATATAGATATTATATCTAGATATATCTAGATATTTTTCGATTCAGTAAGCCGTCTCTAGATAATCCGGAATCATAGTTTGGATATTGCTAGCTGAAGCATACTCTATTTAAGGCGATTAATGCAACGTATTGTTGACTTTAACGGGATTGCATTCGTGATGTGTATTGTACTGAACGTATCGAATTATACTTATGCAGAGTTAGAAAGGCGAAAGTCCCTGAACATATCGAATAGTGCTGTTATATATATATATATATATATATATATATATATATATATATATATATATATATATATATATATATATATATATATTCTTACAAAAATCGATAAAAAAGCAATGTAAATTCTCATAAAATAATAAAAAAATATAATGTGATTAGTATATAATTTATTCTTCAGTTTCTTAACCAAGAAGTGGCAGGAATTTGTCATTCAAGTGAAGCAATATGATCTAAAGAAAAATATGACTATTTGTTTCTCTTGTTGTATATACACAGTTGTTGTGGAGTTTAGTCTTGAATGATAGTAGGGAAAGATATAGGAATTAGTAATGCATTCTAAAATATAAAGAGGCCAAAAGGTTTAATTTCGAAAAGTTTCCAAAGTTCTCTCTTGAAGAAAAGCGAAACGTGCGTTACAACAATACAAATTGATAATGTACCTATGTATTTTTATTTATATTGCAAAATAAATTACTCTGGATGCGAGACAAAGTGTACTCGTAAGAAATCACACTTGTCAACCAATTACCGTAAGAAACGCCGCATTATATTTGTGACAAAATAAAGAAAATCGAAAGTTTAATTATATAATATAATAATAAAAGACGTATATACATACAAATTAATTATTAGCAATTGTTAAAATTTTGTATATTACTAAAAGGACATATAACTATGTATAAGAAAGATTATATCCCGACAAACAAACGTTGCGTACATAAATATAGTATATAAACGTGCTTAGTATGTACATATTTTGTAAAAGCAGAAAGAAGCTTCATAAAACGGAAATACCGGCTTGTGTACGAACAGAAAAAAAAGCTAGCAACAACCCTTATTATATAAAAGGCCCTGACGCCGTCCGCCTTAAAAACATTTACATCGTCTACGTTTTATCTTTTTTTTTTGCTATGGTGAAGGAGTATGCAAATGAGTTAACTCGCTTTTATTTAGTTACGGTAAGTTCCTTGTAAATGTGTAGGTCTACATATATAACGGAAAAGATCTCCTCATGTTAAAGTGAATATAATGAAATATTATTTGTATTCTTGTCACGAATAAAAACACATTTTACAGTAGAAACAGACGCGAGTAAAATAACGGTAAAATAATCCCTCTTAAATCTACTAACAGTCTATAAAATTCAGTCCATCTAGACTTATCATCATTTAATTACTAGCATATAGTTCGAACCGGCATTGATCTTTATTTTATTTCGGTAGTAGAGATTTTTTTTAGCTTCACGCTTTTATCCCGCATAGCAGGGTAGAGAGACAGACAGTGTTAAGACACTCCGTACTTCGCTTTTCACCGAAGTCGAGACATTGAGTGTTGAGTGGTGGAACTTAACGACGCACTTTGTCTTTACCAGACCGGGGAAGTGAATATAATTAAAATTTAATCACTCCCCCGAATGGGGATCGAAACAACAACCGGTCGCGTTTACAGTCAGCTTGTACTTTGCAGAGTTCTCAGGGCTCCTAATTCTGCAAAGCGACGAACTCAACACAATGAATCGATGACGACCAAAAATATTAAAACTTCTCTCAAATCTTTTGTAGTTTCCTAGTTTTAACAAAGTCGCCTTGCCTGAATTTGGCTATATTTAAAAAAACACACAATATTTGTTTATATTTGTTATATTTGTTTATCAGCTTATACAGAGCACTCTCGGCCAAACTCGGCTAAAGTTGGTAAAATTTTAGTTTTCCCGACAAGGTCGACTGAAAACGATCTATGCACTTAATCATGTTGCGTTAGGACTGGTCGTTTGTATTTATACAGATTGTGGACTCTAAGCGATGTTGTACTAACTGAATTTAAAGCAAGACATTTTTTATGTACCTACCTTTATATTCATTATGCATTTAACATATGTGATGATAATTTATATACATATATATATATATATATATATATATATATATATATATATATATAATTTCCCAACAGGGATGATAGGATTTTGATAGCTCACAGCCGCCATCTTGGTTGTTTTACATTTGACATTTGTATTGTTTTGTATTCAGTAATGTTTGCCATTTAATCATGAGCAAGTTCACGTGACCTCAATGTTTGGAAATTGTCCAAATTTTCTATCAAAATTCAGGAAGTATTGTCTCTACTCAAAGAGCATTTCGTACTAAATATGGTCGTCATGGTGCACCGTCTGAGCTCGCTATACGTCACATAATCCAAAAACTGGAAAGTGAATATTCTTTGCACGATAGAAGACCACCAAAACGACAACGGACTGGCCGTAGTGAAGAAAATATTGCCGCTGTATCAGCCAGTGTCGAAGAAAATAAAAATGTTTCCATTCCACGACGTGCACAAGAATTGGGCTTATTCAGAATGACAATCTGGCGAATTTTACGTATGGATCTTGGCCTACATCCATACAAGATTGTGATGGCACAAGAACTCAAGCAGACCATCAATTACGTCGTGAATTTGCTGATTGGGCGATTGAAATGATGGAAACGGACACCGAATTTCATAGGAAAGTCATCTTTTCAGATGAGGCTCACTTTTAGCTCAATGGTTATGTGAACAAACAGAATTGTCGTTACTGGAGTGAGTCAAATCCAAGAGTGGTTCATGAAACACCATTACATCCTGAAAAATTGAATCATTGGCTAGTACTTTTTCAAAAACGACGAAGGCCGTACTGTTACTGTCAATGGCGACCGTTATCGTGACATATTGAACGATTTTTTTTTCCTACAGTGTATGAAATCGATGCGGACGACATTTATTTTCAACAAGATGGTGCAACATCTCACACTGCGACCATCACAATGGATTTATTGCGTGATAAGTTTGGTGAGTCGGTTATTTCTCGCAACGGTCCTCACAATTGGCCACCAAGATCATGCGACTTAACACCCTTGGACTATTTTTTGTGGGGGTATGTTAAATCTCAAGTGTATGCCAATAAACCAGCTACGATTCAAGACCTTGAACGCAACATTCGAGGGACTATAGCGGCCATACCAGCCGAAATGCTGCACCAAGTCATCGAAAATTGGACCGATCGTATTCACCAGTGCAAAAAAGTCGTGGCGGTCATTTGAACGATATTTTGTTTAAATCATAAATAACATAAAATTTCCTATCAAATAAAGCCATTGAACACGAAATTCGAACATGTATTACATGTTTTATTTCAATTTTAAAACATATTGGGAAACCCCATATATAAATTATACATATCTCATAATCATTTCCCAAATCTAGAACCCACAGCAGAAGAATCATATTAACATTCAAATTTTCTATCATTTTAGGTTGTCATCGGAAACTACCGATGATAACGAGCATGTTATAGCAAAGCGCCAATTCATTCTTATAATTTACATTTTAGACAATATATATTTTTACTTCATGAGATTTTCTAGATCAGATTCTTCAATGTATATAAAATATAAAGTATGTCAAATGAAAATGCTCATCAGGTCAAACATTTATTTTAACATTGGATCGAACTATCTGATATGTCATTCTTTATTTTAGATTATAGATTCTTTATTTTAGATCTATAATTTTTATATTTTTACAAAATATGTGCGCAATTTATAAATAATAATTTTTATTTTATTAATTCCTTGTACTTTTTGGTGGCTGGTCTATTATGGTACTACTTTAAGTGTTCCACTTTTGAAATTTATTCAGCCTCAAGTTCCTGACCAGACGTCACATCTATTATAACAAAGAAACTTTAACAGTAATATAAACATAGAAAGAGACAAACAGACAGACAAAAAACGCGTAGAAAGACACAAACAGACAAACAAAAATTGAATTGTTTTTATATATCTTGATTTACTTTTTTATAGTTTTATTTTAATAAAGATTGATTTCTTGATAGCAATAAAAAGATACAAATAATAATATTTTTACAACACCTATGAGGAATCAAAGTACAGGATAGTTCAAAACTAAGTTAATATCAATTAATAATTAGGACAAACGTTTTTGTGTTTTAGGTAAACAATAAGTCAAAAATCAAAAATGTTTTTTAAACAATAAGTAGTTTTGTAGCTTGTAAGTACTAATTATTGTAAAATATCATCAAGATCCTCTTTGATGTGAATTGCAATATTTTTCTCTTCATTTAACTACCATAAGGAAAATTTATAATTAAAATTTTAAATTTATAATTAATTTATTAATAACACCTATTTTGAAACTTAGTACCACTAATAAGATCAAGCCCCTAGTGTTATTAGGCATTTACATATATCAAGAAAATCCAACTATTTTGGTAAGTAATTACACCTTGTCAATCCACGCGCTAAAAATATTAACTTTAATATAACTGGATAAGAAAATTACTACCAGATTTATTACTAAAATAACGTCAAAAATGTAAGACAATATAAAAAAAAATGAGTCAAGTCGACGACTTGAGGTTTCATTATGAAATGCTAAAAAGTAGACCAAAGTAATGAATTTGTGCACTTGTGCACTACATTGATGCACTTTTAGGTTTGGTTATTGGGGAAAGCCCCTGTGATGATACTTTGCTTTAAGCATCAAATGTGGAAAGATATTAGGTGGACCTTATTAGGCGCTCTTACTTTACATATAGGTAAATGATTTTTATACTACTATTATATTATACATTATAGAAGAACATAGATACATTATTTCTATAATATGGTTAAATATGGTCTATATATTATGTACTTACTTAAATGTAGTAAAGACATAAATGGAAGTTGAAGTTAACATGTCAAGTAGCTTTATGTTCATTACTATTTATACAAATTGCGTAATGACAAAATGTAAGCCTTAAAGTTAACATAAAAATTATACCTCACTAGTACCCTATAAAGTTATATTATGATATGTCGCACGTAGGTCGCATATTAAAGTAATCTTTTTTAAATATAATTTAAAATACAATATTATAAGTTTTTAAAATGGTACATATTATAACACTTAAGTAGGAGTACTTAAGTAAAGTTTTTAATTTAAACACTTGCATTGAATATGTTAGTACCTACATGTAACTGAAAAACGTTTTTTTATGTATGTTCAATGTTAATTTTAATTAGCAACGAATTTCCCTAATAATTATACAATTTAATTTACAATTGAAACAATATTTTGTACCCAGTCTGTAATTCAACTCTAACTAACTACGTAACTCCATCACCCTTTCTCCACATCAGAAAATTCATGTAGGTCTACACTTCTACACTGTGTAATTTGTTTTGAAATCACAGGACGCAGGTATAATAAACTTCGTTACGCCATAAATTTATTTAGCGTGTGTTTAAATATGCAAAGCCAACAGTAATATTATCTGAACTTTATTAAGATTTGATATGATTGAAACATGTAGCAAAGATAAAAAAATTATTAGTTATTAAATTATTAATTATTAGTTATTAAAATTATTAAATTCAGTTCACATTACGAAATATCTATTCATATCCTTTACGTCATTACGTCCTTTTTCTGGTCTGTTCAGATTGCTGAAGTCAGCAGAAAGGTTTTTGCTGCAATCGACTCGCTTAAGCGCTGGAAACACCTGTTACCAGTCAAGACAAAAACAGCTATAGCACATACTCTCTTACTACCTATTCTGGATCTAGATATAGTGTATACAGTAGCATAGAAAATTATTACTGTTTTGCTTTTAGTCCTTTAATTTTCGTTATTGGCAATTACCCGTATCTGTTAAGATTAAGCTCCTTTCGCCAAAGGTTGTCTGGCAGAGAGAGCAATAAGACCGCCTTTGCACACTATGTATTAATTTGTATATATATTTTTTTGTGTACTGTTCTTTGTATATGTTTTGTGTGCAATAAAGTATTTCTACCTATCTATCTATCCATTCCGATGCTGACTGGCATTCGTCTCTTTATAAAAGAACTGGAAGCTCTTGTATAAATGTCTCTTGAATATGGGCAGTTTTTTGCGATCACAGACAACGTCAGTGCGGTTACAGGTGTAGTCAGTGACATTCGACTTAACCAATGCTTATCCGGATATGGACAATGTGATCCATTCTTCATAGTACTTTAGCTAATGCTACATATAGATGACAGGATGACGCTTTCAAGCGTATTCCATTCATCGACTTTTAAATATACCTAGTCAATGAACACTAAGTCATACGTCATCAAACTGATTCTAAATGAAGAATAAATTAGCAAGTAGTGTGGATGATGATGTCATGAAACATGACAAAATTAATATACAACGCTCACAATCAAACACTGTAGAACCACATTAATCATTTTCCTTGTATATCTATCTCTATGGAACTCTAAAGCTAACAATGGCGTTAATACCATTCTGAGTTGAAATACTGTTGATGGCAAATATTATAATAGGAAGTTTACTTTTTATGAGGTTGCCCACAACATTCTCTCCTTGACGATACTATTGATTTAAATAACTCATAATTATAACTAGTTTTTAAAATAGTTAATGTTTGGAAATTAAATCGAGTTCCTATAAAATATTCTCGTCTAGTTGTAATAATAGGTGGATGACATGAAATAAATTAACTGTTCTAAAATTGAGTATATATATCTGTAGATGAAAAATGATACAAAATTGTATTTATTGCCACAAACTTCGTAACACGGACGCTTTTCATTCATTAATCAAAAGTCACATTGGATTCACTTTATCGCCTTTTTAAATTGTGTCCGCAACTTCTCTTGTACGGAATTCATAACCCAAAATTAGCCTTTTACTATAAAATAGATTTAATTCTGGTCAATTAGGATAAAAAAACATTTCTTCTAAGAATCTTTATATACCACATGAAGGGTATGATATACCCATTGAACAGTTTATGCTCATAATGTATCATTATTTATGATTCTTATATTGTTGCTAGTCTATTATGATTATTCATTAGCCAAGTGCTGCTCAGATCTTACAGTTATACAACAAAAAAATCATGAATTCCGTCCAGTAGATTCGAAGATGTGCGCATACAAGCAGACATACACAATATTAAAAATGTTAATGTATTACTAGCTTTTATTAATGCTATATATGTAAATATGTATGATTGTTCGATTCCAATCTCGAAACTCAATTATGTATAGACGTTTAGCTTGGATGCAGTGAGAGGTTTAGTCTTGGAGCAGTTTGAAGAGGTCCTATGTGCTATACCGGCTGCCGAAGTAATCATAAATGGGGGAATTTGAACGGTCGCGTAGGTTTGTGGAGACGTACGAACGTGTTCATGGCATTATAGCCGTCGCTGTACAGAGGGAGAAGATATTCTGAGAACCTGTATTGAGAGTTGAAAGTCAAAATCTATCGACTAAAACCGAGAAACCAAAATTGCCCAGGAAGCTTAAGCAAGCCCAGTCAGCAATTATTGCGGAGGGTAAATGAATTCTTGGTCTTTCTAGAGTAGGACGAATCCTCGACGGGAGACATGGTGGTGGAATGGCAAAGTTCAGGAGGCGCCTTGTGGAAAGAAGTCTGCCTTTAAGGAGTGGCAGACCACCAACTCTCCTTAAAACATAGTAGGTTATATAGCAGTCAAACGTGCCAATAAAAGAGCTGCACTAAAAAGTTGACACCAATATATAATAAACTTGACTGACTGCGGAGGGGCAGAAGCTCATTTACAAATGGACACGTGCTAGAGATAAAGCGACGCAGAACATGGCAAAATATCTTTGCGTCAAAGACAACCATGGCACGTAACATACACATGCTGTGTAAACATGTCTCTGTGAAGAAGAGATTGGAGGATCTCTGTGAAGAAGAGAGTGGACATATACATGCTGTGTAAACATGTCTCTGAGAAGAAGAGATTGGAGGTGCTACTTCAAGGAGCTGCTGAACACTCTGCATCCGTACAGTCTTCCAACCAAACCTCCTAATCTCGGACTTGTTACTCCTATAACACCTCGGACGAAACTCGGAATTGTCTTCGTCGCATGAAGAATCGGAAAGCAGTGGGACTTGACAACATTCCGATCGAATGTGGAAATCATTGGTATTTCTGGATGTACTCATGCTTGCTAACCTTATTAACCGCATCTTAAACACTGGAACTACGCCACATCAGTGGCAGTGCAGCTTTATTACCCCTATAAAGGCAGGGGCAGTGTTCAAGATTGTCATAGTTATAGGAGCTTTAAGATTATGAGTCAAATCATGGAGCTATTTGAGCGTGTGATCAACCTCAGGTTTCGCCAATACTATTTCTGGGTGTCAATATGGATTTCAACAAGGATACCATGAATGCCATTTTAGTCCTCAGAATTTTGATGGAGGCATACAAAGAGAAAAGGAGAGCTCTGCACGTAGCATTTTTAGATCTGCAGAACTGTGTGCCTCGTCAATGCATTTGGCGGGCATTGCGATCTAAAGACCTATAATGACCATGGTTAGAACTGCTGTTCCTGACACGAAACCCGTCCCGATTACGGTAGGGGTTCATCAAGGCTCGGGTGTTAAGCCATTTTATTCAGTCTTGTACTGGATACTGTCTCAGCTTATATCCAAGACCAGCCTCTATAGCTGATGATGTACAATGCCAAACCACCCAGTGACGAGAGACGAGTTAATCTAGAGTAGAGAGTGAATGTTAACCTAAATGTGTCGAAGACACAGGACGCCCAAGGAACCGATGGCTAAATGTCGTGAAACAGGATATGAGAGCCAATGGACTTACCACCGAGGATACCAAAGACCATGCAAAGTAGAGTACGTTAAGTGGGAAGGCAGACCTTGGCTAAGTTGGGACAAATGTCAGGAAGAAGAAGAAGAAGTTTAGTTTGGATGACAATGGTTATATACATAACTGTGACACCATTCTAAATCAAACGTGATGGAACCTTTAAGATGGCAGAGGAGTTATTATTAATGTACTCCTAAAATGTAGATATCAAACAAAAGATGATGTTAAGAAAAACTAGAAAAATAAAGTGATTTTACTTTTATCCAACGTAGTGAAACACCAATGACTATATTACAAAACCTATATTAAATGAAAAATTAATTGACATCACTAAGTCCATATATGTTTGTTATATAAATGGAACAAATTAGCTTTTCTTTGGTTATTTACAAATGTTAGACTCAGTTTTAAATTCAGAGATATTAATTGTAACATTCCTACATTGTTTCGCTAACTTGGCCATTGGCCAGGTACATAACATGAAGCAGTTATCGCATAGATAGGTAAATATGTAGGAATGGCGTGCTTGAATATTTTGAAAAATAAAGGAATACTATGGATGCCGGCGTGGCGCAGTGAGAATGGGTCTGATTTTAAGCGTGATAGGTTGTGGGTTCGATTTTCATTCGGTATATAAAATTATATACATAAAAAATTAAAATTATTTACATTTCGTTGCTCTGGTTAGAGAACACA
The DNA here is from genome assembly GCA_032432895.1 of Dryadula phaetusa. NCBI lineage: Eukaryota > Metazoa > Arthropoda > Insecta > Lepidoptera > Nymphalidae > Dryadula > Dryadula phaetusa. The sequence continues at coordinate 2,697,040 of JAOYRS010000027.1, forward strand.
TATAAAATTATTTACATTTCTTCGCTCTGGTTAGAGAACGTCCGAGTTGAGTTACACATTATCTCGTATTCAGAGAAGGTCTTATTTCTCTCTGATTACTCTGCTATGCGCCATTAAGCGTGAAGCTATTTTAAATTAATATTATCTTATTATATCATATTATATAAATACACAATGTAAACTGGTTCTCTTGAGAGATGTGAACCACTTGGCTATGTCGCTACGCCCTCTCATATCCCGAACAATTCCTATTTGTTTTCATATTTTATTTACGACTGACTTTACTACCAGTCGCTTTTGTTCTATCCATTCACAATAAATAAAATGCTCTTGTGTGATTGAAAAGAACCACGTTACGTTTTGCGGTATGATTGCTACGTTTTTCTATTATATTTTATTATTTTCTAGTGGATTATTATACAATTCTTATAAAATATAAATAAAATTATTTAAGTATTCCATTCAGGGAACGAAGTGTCTTAACACTGACTACCTTGCTATGCGGGAAAAAAGGTCATACTGTTTTATCGTTATCATATACATAGAGCATGAGATAGGTATATGAAAAGTTGTGGCAAGTTTTCCCTCATCATTTTTATTTATGTATCTTTTATTTTGGGTAAAATTTTTATACGATACAAAACTTTTAAGATATTTCAAAAAAAAACAACCAAAATGCCACAGTTGCGTCACAGTTGTTGTCACCTTTCTTTTGCCTACCTGTAGTTTTTATACCAACTGTATAGGAAAATACGTTAATTTTTATAATACTATAATATTTGAAACATCTTATGGTAAAATAAGAGATAATATATAACGTATATGGAAATAGCATCCTAACGGTGTTGTTCAGCGCAATTTAGTACGTTTTTGTTATGTTCTTACATAATAATAATACATCTGTAAATACTGTATATAATACCATGAGCTGGGAGTTCCTCTGTGTGGTAAAGAATCCAATTTCCAATGTAAGGTATAAAGGAAGTAGTATGAAAGTAGTATAGCGTCCCCATACACGAAGTTACGGGCATCATCTACTCATAAAAAAGTCAAAAAGGTAGAAAATTTTACGGTAATTCTGAACTTACTATTTATAATAAGAAGTAGAAATTGCTTAATATTCAATACGTATTACATTTCTTTTTAATATTGGTTAATATTCTTTCCGTTTTCTTAAGTACTCAATGCATACTTGAAAGTTTTTAAAAGCTTTGAGTTATATAGGCTGTTAAAAAACTTTATATTAAGAGGTCAAGGTAGAACTTTATTGCTGAAATTGTCGAATGATTTGCGAAAGTCCAAGAAGTTAAGCATAGTAGTTATGTGCACGCGATCTTTGTTTGCTTTTGGTAAACACTTCATAGCGCCTATATAATTGTTGCCATTATATTCACATTTCTGTTTTCACGCGTTTTCTACTATAGTGTAGACTACAATAATAGCATTAGCACGAGGTTACTCCTTCATAGCATCTGTTTCCTTCGATTTTCACTTATTTACTTTTTTTTCGTATTCAACTTAAAAGAAATGCATTTAATAGACGTTTACTTCTATGTTTAAATATTTTTATATACAAATCCATGCAGTAATCGACTAGTAATATAAGAGTTCGGCCAAACTCATTAAAATATAAAGTTTTGTTGTTATAACGTGACATTTGTGATATTTAATTACATGTAAAAAAATATTTTAAGTTCATGAGAAATATAAATCATGTAATCCGTACCATTGTTTTACCTTACAATTGATGACATTTTTAGTAGGTTTGTCTGGTACAAATATAGGCATTTGTTTATACTAACGACTGTCGTAATTTTGTTTAAAGTAAAAAAAAATGGTTTAAAAAGCTACATCATACAAATGTGCTGGACTGGACGATTATTCCCTCTTATTTGAATGCAAAATGACATCAGACGGTAATGAGTCAGCTGAAAGCTTGTGGAAAAAGAGTCTCCCATCCTGAAAATTCAACATTTAAGTATGAACATTTCACCACTATCTGTGTGTTACCAATTACTTTGTTTTTAAGCAAAAAGCGCTCGCCTTTGTTAACCGAGGCCTAAGTTTCTGAGAGATTGGTGTAAAGGTATGTTGAAACCATAAGTACCTATTTATGCAGATATATTGTAACTGTACTACTCAAAAAATGGAATTTCCATCTAATTTTTGTCTAACTGCACTAAAGAATAGTCTCAGGAATTCAACAATACTCCATTACATTTATATCGCGTGTAAAGTATTTTTATATATATATAGCTCAAAAAAGTTTTATGTTATAAATGTTTGAAATAAAAATTACTTTCTTTATTTAAATAAATAAATAAAATTTTCTTTATTTAAACAAATTCAAGTATTTTTATCGTTAACTTTAGGATCATTGTCCTTTTAGAAAGCCCATGATTGTTTAACACGAATTTGACATCTCCAAAAAATCCACTGAAATTTGACTGCCACTCAAGTGCTATAAACTTCTGGGTTACCTATGCTACAATAACTTAGCAATATGTATTGATTTCTATATTCTTAAAATATAGTTAGAAATGCTTACGTAATTACGTGAACTAACAATTGATAAAAATCTATTCAGATTCTAAAAAAACTAAAAACTTAGTAACATTAAAGATAAGTAAATTAATTCTCTGTCTTTTCGAAAATGAGAATATAGGATTAGTTTTGAGAATATAGATCCGCGTGACGAAAACAAATCAATTTTTGGCAAAACAATATGTAAACATTTTTGAAAAAACGTATAAAAACTTAAACGCAGTGGAATTCGAACCCGCGCCTATTGGAAACCGTCTAAGCGCTCTGACCGCTAAGCCATGCCTTCTGCTACCGGCTGTGTTGAAATTCTTATAATTTTTTATGTTGTTAACATCTCTGTAGAGAGACTTTTACAAATTTCTGCCGCTCAAAGATTATTAAGAAATAGTCATTTAATAAAAGGAATTGCTATTTTATTTTAATATTTTACTATGTTTAAAGTGTTATTCTACACTTAGGATTAGAAAACATTTTTGAAAAGAACACATGGCTTCGCGGTCAGAGCGCTTGGACGGTTGTTGTTTCCTAGAGGTGCGGGTTCGAATGCAGCTGCGTTCAAATTTTTATACGTCTTTTCTAAAATGTTTTCTAATCCCAAAGTATGAAATAACACTTAAAAATAGTAAAATGTTAAAAATATTTTTATTTTATAAGTATTAGTTACTCCTGCCAGCCTTACACAACTGTAACAGTTGTGTAATAAAGTAACTGTAAAAGTTGTGTGATAAAGTAACAGTAACTTTAAAAGTTCACAGATAGACAGAGCTTAGACAGTAAAATTTATGTTAAAATCCTAGCGAGAAGAATGCAAGAGAGATCCAAAAGTCTTAAGGAGGGACCTTAAAAGGCCCAAGGAGGATTTAGACTTGCAAGAGGATGTATGGATCAGATATCTCCGCATAATTTTTGGCTGTAAACCAGAAAAGTTTCTGTGCTTTCGTGCTCTTTATCGAGATCACTCAGGCTGTGTACGAGTAGAAGCTGGCATGTCGCCTATTTTGATATTCAAACGAGTGTCAAACAGAGCTACGCCATGTCAGCTTGGCTGTTCAATTTATATTTGGATAGCTGACTCTAAGGAGTGAAAGAAAGTGACATAAGAATGAAAGTTGGTGATTTGACAGTTAGCTGTCTGAAAAGGAGGGTATGAAAATTATGGTCTAAACCTGAACGCGAGTAAAACTAAGATTCTGGTATTTGAAAGAGATAAAGATATTTGAAAGAGATGAATGTAAGATTAGGGTAGGTAGAAAGATATTAGAACAAGTGAATGAGGTGTATATCTGGGAAGTATGTTTAGTAAAGATGAAGACAAGAAATGGATGTGGAAACAGGGTTCTTCTTACTGCATGACGCTACGGCAAAACGTCAGCGTACCTGCAAGTCTTGTCGTTTACAAAGTAGTACTGATACCGACGTTGTTATAGGGCAATGAAACAAGGGTGTGTCAAAAGAAGAATGAAAGAAATATGAATGCAGTAGAGATGCGATCTCTTCGACATATATGTGGAATCAGGTGTCATAACACGCTACATTGCGTCATAATGCTTTGACACATAACCATTGTTTTATTGCTTTTTTGGCATAACAAACAAGATCCTCTCGTCATGATCCCTGAGATTTAGGGACACATATTTATACCAGTAGTGTAATTTAATATCCTATCCATGTATACAAAAATTTATAATACAAAAATATTTACCTATTTTATACACAATAGATCAGAAATGTAAAAATTAATCCTTAACTAATTTTTAATATTTATAACATGAATGAGAATGAGACAAATGATTTGTCACTGTTTTCGTGACTTCCAAATTTAAAAGATACTACGTAACGATAAAAATATTTTTAAACACCTAATTCACAAACACTGACCAATACAATCTCTAATCGAAAATCTTAATGATTCACCAAACGAGTTCCGTTTTTCATTAGCAGCTTTTGACTGTGAAAGTAACCAAAATAACGCCTAAATAACATTTTTTATCAATCATTGCTGAAAAAGGAAATTACAAAAGTCACGAAATGTTCTTTATGACTCATATATAAATTTATTAATCTATCTCTATAAATAGCTTTGTCCTGAATGACTGACAGATCAAGGCATTGCGTAAACCGCTGATTGTAGAGAACGGAAATCTGTAGGATGTGTTCTTTGAATGACGTAGGCGTCCCACGTAAACTCTAACCCAATGGGTAAAAAGGGAAAGCAAAATTTGTATGAGATAACGTGATTTCTAGGTACAATCTAAACATTGTTAAACAGAATTGACGGAAGACGCTTTTCTTAATTTATTGAAATTCATTACCAAATAAGAATTATAAAAGGTACAAAGTTATTATACGGGTGACTTGCATAGAAGTTAAAATCAATACTCCTTAGTGCTTTTGATTTGAGTTATATTTATTTTTACACACTAAATGTAAACTCAATATGATTTATTTATATTACGTCAAACCCTCCTAAATATTTATTTATAATATAACTAGTGGCCAGTCCCGGCTTTCCATGTTTGACGTTTTTTTATACATGTAATTTAAAAAAAAAATAGTCTAGAAGTTAAGAGATTTTAATTTTTGATTTAATTTTTATTGAACATGTACGGCGTAAATTCTATTTACATGATCTGCAATTTTTTTAATATTTTCTAAGATAGGGCGAGCTTTATGTTGCCCCTATCCTTCGATCTGAAATATTGATTTTTCATCTTATAATTATAATACATTATTGTACTCCTGATTGGAGATATTATTCATTATACCATCATTGACCGAAAGTGTCTCTTTGATATACTCTTCCATAGTCCATCCCAGACATTTAGCATCGCTTAGAACCTACATTGCATTGTGTAATGTTATGGCTCTTAAGAAATCTCGGGCCTTAAGGTTGTTTTCTCCTTTTGTCCGAAACTTTCGAACAAAAGGAGAAAACAAATTGTAAAAAAAGTCTTGATAAAACGAGTGACAGTGGTTTAAGATATCTTTTTCTCATAGCAATGATCCCAGCGGAAAGCCAGGTCTACTTTTCTACGTAGCCTCCTCTACTTGCGGTCTTAGATTATGTATCGGTTTGTCCATTGACTATCATATCCTGTTTTGCCATCTCTAACCATCTATTCTATAGGTATCCTCTAGTCATAGCCATATGTAGTTCACAGGTTGATGCACAACGTGACCTTAGCATCCTAGGCATCGCTACGTATAACACAACGCTAACGCTAGCGCCCTTGGAGTTGTCCGCTTCGTCACGGACTCCAAGACTACCTAGAATGAAAATATTAGAACCCGAGCTCCCTTAAGCCATGTACTCAGTCTTTATCACATTTCATTTAAGACCGCTGATCTAAGTGTACCCAACGAAAGGTTTACTCTCTGACCTACCTTTAAAGGATTCTTGTCAATAAAAGCTATTTCATTAGGTGATCAGTTTTCTCAAGCTGACAGCTCTCAGGCTTACCAGATTTCATCGACCAACTGATGCTAGCATCATCATATTTAAATATTAACCCAATCCTAAATAACCGTTTATATTGAGCGAGTATTTCTCTTTTACTTATTTTTACAATTATTTATACTTAGTTTTATATTCAGTATACTTAGTTTTATATTTAGTTTATGTATATTACTAACGGCCCGCTCGCGGCTTTGCTATCGTTGCGCCCCTAAGATTAGAAACTGTCACCCTGTGTATTAATCGTGTTAACTGTGTTATCCGTTACGTAGTTTAAAAGACTTAAACGCACTAATGATATTCATAATATACATTATTTGTTATTGTTAAAATGTTATAAGAACTGAACTTATGAATTAAAATTAATTCTATGTAAGTTACGATCAGACGACAAAATTTAAGACAGTAGATATTAATCAGCTTCAAGCTTTATTCCGACCGAAATCGAGACATTGCGTGTTGAGTGGAGAACTCAACGCCGCGTTTTGTTCCCACGTCGAGAGTCGAACCCACAACCAATCGTGTTTACAGTCAGACTCCAGTGAACCACGATGGCATCAATAATTAACTAAAAATATGAGTTAAGAAAAGAAAAGGTTAATAAAACTTTTGATACACTTACTTACTTAACTTTTGATACGCAAATACATATATATCTACTTGATTTTGGTATTAATTTAGTTAACGTTTTTTAATTTTATTATGTAATATTTAACTAATGAAAATATATATATTATATTTTTTTGTACGTGTCAATTCAGAGATTGGCATAAAAAATTGCCCTCGGAGCATTAACTTCCCGTTTTTTACCAATTATAATTTTGCAAAAATTTATAAAATAATATAAATGTGAATTTTAGTTTTTTATACCCAAAACTGCTTCAAATATTAAGATAAAATCTATTCTGTGTGTACCTCTAGACTATAAACTTTTTCCCGTAATTTACACATAAACGATATATATATATATATATATATATATATATATATATATATATATATATATATATACATATATATATATATATATGTATATTCATCGTCGCTGTAGTGCTATCGGTGTGTCTAAGAAGTAGAAATTGCTATATACCACAGTATGTGAAACGCTATCATGCAGCTGCAGTTTAACTGATTCACAGTTCACCACAACAAATGTCGGCGCTCAACACTTCTTGAGTCTCGTAAATTGTCAGAACCTCCGAGGTTGCATCCTTGGACTTTAACAGATAAACACATACACAAAAGTTTCAAAAATAATTATATACGTCTTTATTTTTTTTCTATTCTTAAACAAAGAGAACAAAGTGCATGTCTTTTATACGACCTTCCTTCAGTATCATCGACACTGTACCCTACCCGTTTCCCTCTGCTCCTCTACCTTTTTGTTCTATATCTTTTTTACTATTCATTTTTCACTTATGCTTTTAATGTGTCCAAGCCACCCGAGCACACTCTTCTTCATTTTTGTTATTTTTACTCTCTTAGTTGTGGATTCGAATAGCTAAGCTGACTTCACATATCATACAAAGCGATCACTTCTCTAAACTATTCATTTTTTATCACCCCTATTTTGACTTTTGTCTGCTGTGAAACAACGTCTATACCAGCAGTACATTGTGTATAAGGTTTGGCTGTCTCATCAATGCAAACATACATATCATATCTTCCCTTTCTACTAAATACACTTTCAAGATAGCAATCTACCACCCCTTTCATTCTTCTTTATTTGTTATATATCTATCTACCCTACATTTCTATTAATATTACTATTTTAACTCCTTAAATTTTGTAAATAAGTACATATAGTTATAGTATAATTTTCTTTTTTTATAAGCGGTATAGATATGGCATATATACTTTATTTTTCAGGCACTATTTTAACATATATTTACAATCAAAGACATTCAAGTATGGAAATTTTAATAAAAAACTTAATGCCTAAAAAGAAAATTTTAACAAAACAATATAATAATAATATGTATTTATATTTTAACCGATTCATAACTATATATTTTTTAGATAATTTTTATATTTGAAATATATGGCATCATAATTACAAATCCTTTTTTTTACTAAATATAAATATATTTTGATTGTTTGGAAAATGCTATCTTATTTTTCTGTACATACATCTCGGTCCTCTATTACAAAAGTAGTCATTGAAAAGTGTGGATTTGGTAGCGACGACCTAAAAACATCGACGCTCGCGCCGTGACGTATCGTTGAGGCATAACGCTCGTAGGTAGCACCTACTTATAATGTACATATGAGCTTAACCAACGGCGCGTCATTTTTTATGCAAGAGCCAATTAAAATGCCACCCTAAAATTGTTACAGACATAACTTTTCATGTTAAACATTACGCACGTTTTCCACAGGTCGGGAATATGTTTTTCCTATATTTATTGAACAATACTAACAATATTTTGCCACGATTTTAACATATATACCTTTCGTGGGGCAGTGGTTAATCGATTATTATGGGTTCAAATCATACTCGTGAAAACTTAATTTAAACTATCGCGTACAAATGTCATCCTGTGATATACGGATATGTGTTCGGACCAAAAATGTACTCAAACCATATAATAAACTCTTAAATTTGTCATAATATTATTAAACTATGCTTCTTATTGCTTGCTTTGTAAATGCTTAGTTACTTTGTGCTTACAGTTACACACTGTCTAAAGTTCCAGAGTATACTTTGTTATTAGTTAATCCAAGCGCAATTTAAACAAACACTATATCTTACTATCTTTGTTCCGCAATCTTATTCAACGTATGTGCAAGGGACAGGGAAGTAAGTGGGTCGGGGGTGGTCGTGGCGGCAAACAGACGGAATGACTGATGTCCGCGACTTCCCTATGACCGCCCACAACTGCGCCCTACATATAGGGCTGTCAACTTTTTTCTCACTAAACCTTAACTTAAATATTTATGCATATTGGTGTCGTAACTATATTTTTACACTTAGACAAATTAAATGTAACCTTTCAATTACTACTCTTATTGGATATTTGTAGTGAAGGATCGATGACAGATAATTTTATGATGGATGCTTACTCGAGTTATTATAAAAGACAAAGCGCGGCGTTTTGTTCACCACCCAACACGAAGCGTCTGGATATCAGACTATGCGGGATAAGCCCCGAAGCTACCTTTATTAAATTTATATGTAGTATGTTATATATGTTAAGTATATATAACACAATGAGCTAAATTTGTTTTAATATATCTATGTACTATACATTAAACAAATCATATTTACAAATTGTTAACATTGTAAATAAAATGGAGTAACCCTATCTTTACCACTTAGTCTAGCTTTCATGACCTGCCTCTTTCGTTATAAAGCATAGTTTTAAATATATTTTTAGTTGGATATAAAATGTCTTGAAAGTATTTTATTTACATTTTTTTTCCTTACATTAAATACTTAATTATTATGAATCAGTAGCTAAGCAATGATTTTAATGTTAATATAATTATGTAATTAAATATAATGAGAATACTAGTTGTTGGTTCTTCATTTAAGGAATAAATGTTTTTCTACGTGGTGATATAGGTATGTGATAAACGTAATTAATTTTAATTCGAAATTTAAATTTTAAAAGTACTAATTTTCAATGCGACCAGTACATTTCATTAGATTGAAATAATAATTCTTTTATATATAACAACGTTTTATTTTAATGAAATATACTTTTATTAAATTAAAATAGTTTTACTAAATTTGTATGGATCCTGTAAAACACACTATGCGAGTAAAATATCTATTATTGTCAGAATGGTATCAAGACTGGGAAAATATTAACAGTAGTATATGGGTAAGTTTACATCCTATTATTAAATGTTATAAAGCACAATCTTCTATTAATCTTATAATTGACAATATGTATAGTAAAATCATGACTTGTATTATTAATTTAGTGCCGCTATCTAGTGGTCAATGTTTGTAACTAAATTCAACGAAGTACTTTGTTATGCTTACCTACGTTACTAGAGAACGTTATCATCTTCCAGTATACATAACTAGATGGCGTTTCAAATCCTATGATTTTATTAAAATATTTGTTTTCCTCGTGATTTGTTTTGCTAACCAATATTAATGTTTAAATATAACTACATACATACGATATACGTATGAACACAAACTTAAATTTATTTAAATTTTGTTTACTTACGGTATTATTTTAGTTTATCATGTTATTACTCTTATATTTTGTTAATCGAGTAAATTAAATTGCATTTAAAGATATTTGTACTATATAATTAATTATTTTATTTAATATAAATACTTTTAATGAAATTTGAATTTCTAACAAATTATATATCTTAAGATCCCAAAAATTTGTTATATTTTTTTTATATTTTTTGTGTTTCAGTTACAAATTAAACAAAACGTTAAAAAAGCAAACCCACAATTTCTATAAAAAATATTTACAAACATCTCTAAACACTTTCTTTTACTTTTAGTATACAAAATTTTAACTTATTTAATACTTTGATTATGTTTTAACTATAAAGATAATATCGAATAATAATATGATATTTGGAACAAAAAGTAAATATACATTTACTTTTATTGTTTTAATTTATTTATATCCAAAATAGATAAGCAATGTTAATAATCATTAATATAATATAACAATCGGTGGCTATTACCAGTATTAGTATTGAAATAAGTTCTGATAAAAGATCTCATTAATTTAAAAATAACTAAGACATTAATGATAACTTTATATGATGCTTTCCACAGTAACCTCTAGTTTTTAGTAGGTAAATAGTTATATTAGATTCTGAAAGCAGATTTTTTAGTATATGAAGACTAGTCCATAATAGGAACTTTTATCTAAGCTGTTGATTTGATACGTTTCATGTTATTTTGAATTAAATATCACTGAAAATATTTCACACGTTACGTATTTGCTTAAAATGTGTTTTTACGAACGCGATATGAAATGAGAGGGAGCGTGCAACACACGTTGGGATGATGCCGGGACCGGGGGGCCTGGGAACGATTCATTGATCCAAACCCCTCTCGGCTAAACGACAGGGACATACGAAGTCGATTCCAGTATCTGGGCGTCGTGTTAAATGTGAATATTATAGATAGAAGTTTCTAAACTAGATGCATTGACAAATAAATTTTAAGATTTTAATTGCCACTTCTACCGCTTTTTAGTTTTCTTGCGTATATTTTTAATTTTGTTTATTTAAGCTATGCCAATATCCAAATCCAACCGTTATAACATATAGAAATGTAAAATAATATATTTTGAAGTAATCAAAATGAACTAAGTGTGGTAGAAAAAGAAACAAAGTATTGAAAATAGAAGTAGGGAAGCTTTTATTTGTTAATTTTATATTGTATGCTAGACAAAGATGGACTACGAGCAGTGAAAATTCGATGCCATTCGGCATTTCTTTCTGTCTCTTTCTCACAGATGACGATTTGTATGAGTTCGTCGAGTCGCCACGCGCGCCTGTTCGTTGTTGCACATCGACGTCAACCGCTTTCAGTGCTATAGCGCGTTCCTCCGCGCTATATCTACATAACCTTAAAATTTACAAATTGTATCTTATCTACTGTTATAGTATATTAAATACTCATGAATACCTCGAGTTTATAAAAGTTGTGGTGTGGGGATAACGCCAAGTCGAGTGGCGTTGGTTGAGTGTATTTTTGTGCTACACTAAGTAAATATAAACGGCAAGCTGTGGGGTTCAGGGGCCTTTTTTTTGCCGCCGCAGGGGATGTACTATCCTGTGAGTATTTTTGGTTCTTCTAAATTTTATTACTAACATAACAAAAAAGATATTTCGAACCAATAGTTTGTCTAAATAATTGCTTCGAATCAGTTTTGTATGTACACCAATAGATATCTATGATATGTATATAATTATGTGGTTGTTATTTATAGAATTTTGTGAGTCCACAGTAAATAACATTAACATTGTAAGCAAATCCTCAATATTTCTTAATTTATAGATATAATAATGAACTAAGAGTATATAGGAGTGAAGTTGCAGACAAGCTATTATTGTAGATGTGCACGAACATGTATACATATTCGTAACGCCTGTATATGTGCTGTATAGATGTGTCATGTTAAATGTAATCTTGTTTTAAAAGTTAACTTACAGAAACTATTTTAAGAAAACAATTAAATTAAACTTTACACATTGTATAACCGTAAGAGTCGTTAGTTACTATAGTAGAGATTACGACGGCATCTTATACCTAACTATATAAATAACTATGCCCATATACAATCCATTGTTGTGACATTGAACTGTGAATGAATTCATTGTTGTTGTTCCTTTCTTTAGATTTGCATTAAGTGTATGACTAAAAGAGACAAAATATAGTAATAAAACCGGGAATAAAGTACTCGCGCACTACAAAAATGTACTCATGATGCATAAGCTGGATGTGCTAATAATATAAAAAGCTTAAATTTGTTAAAAATCTTTGTCTCTTCTTATTTTCCATTTACTTAGCGCATGCGGTATTTTTATCTCCGTCGCCCCTCGCAAGCAATCCGAACAGTACCGAGGCTGAAAATATCATCCTATACTTGGGAATGCTGGTGACGTTTTGATAAAAAAATTTGGGGTATATATACAGCAGTTACCATTTAATTCATTATCACTAATCGTTAATAATTTAAAAAAACATCGAGCCAAAAAATTATGTATTTTTAATAATACCTACAAATTAAACGTTTTTAATGTTATATCCACATTAACAGAAATGGGAGGTAACATGTGGATTTCTATGTATGTAGTGTTGTTTTAAAAGTATGTTTTTAGTTATCGTATTATGGAAGAGTTCGTAAATACGAGTGTTATTTTTGTTTTCACTCGATTCATTGGCTTCACGGATATGATTGAAATTTATTATTTCCTTTGGCTGAATAAGACGATTTCAAGATATATAATATTCCAAGTTAAGGCAAACCCACAAATTAAAACTTAAGTATCACTTGAAACTATTAAAAAATGTAAAGAATAGAAAATATTTTATAGCACTTATAGAAGGAACTGGTTCAGGAGTTCCAAGGTGAGCTCGATGAGCCTGTGTAATGAGGACAAATTATTCACATACCGCCCTTTGTCCGTATTTTGGGTTCAGGGACGCGATTATTACAGTTCAGCTTGCTACCTGCCCAACAATCGTTGAGTTTCGAACTCAGGTAGCTATTGTTTGTTAGCTTTCCGAAAAAATTACTAACATTTTCGATTTGGTACCTTTATTTGCCTTTTCTATTTTACTAATTCTATCCATCACTATAGTATATAGTGTTTAAATAAGATTGGTATGTGCTATCATTTTATAGGTTGATAGTTAATTACCTTGGGGTGTTATAAGTTTAACGAGAGCTCCTACTACATTAAAATTCTGTAATCTTAAAGCGCATGATTTAATATTAAAGAAAATAAAATTTATTTACCTTATTATGAAAACTTAAATATTGTTCATATTGTATATAAAACATAATATTTTAATTATCCGTATACATTATAAAGATTTTAATAAGTAAATATTATATTTCATACTAGTTATTTAAGAGACTGCACGGTAAATGAAAGCTAGCTAAAGCATGTCAAAGGTAATCTGTTACAAAATAAATTAATAAGACTCGTGTTAAAATTTTTTTTTTAATTTTAGATAAGTGTTTACGAAATATTCGTTTTACTCTTTGTCTTTCTTTTATAGTCTAATAGCATGAAATGCTTTACTGAAATGACTCGTACTAAATTTATTATCCTTAGTGATACAAGAGGTACTACAAGTATCATTATTATTATTATTATCCATGAAGTACAATACTTTCCACAAATATATATATATATATATATATATATATATATATATATATATATATATATATATATATATATAATCTAGTTTGGATAGAATCATCTTGCATGTTAGTGTTTAAAACTAGCACAGACCTCTACAACATGTATGTAGGGGCCGAGCAATCACGTCTTGTTACTCGCGATATTAACGTGCAATGCGTGATTGTGACGTACAAGTCTTCAATTACACTGTTCAACGGACGTTGAGCTCTAATGCTCCTCTTTTATATGCACTTTCTAACAGAAACTCGAATGTTTTTCATACGCTACAGATAGTCGTTATGTACTTTTCGCTTTGTACTACAATTTTAATTGTAAAGATAAAATATATCTACAAGTGAATTTCAAAATTAAAACGTTAATGCACTGCTTTTACAAAAAGTAAAATCTTTTTAATTTAATATTCTATTGTAATGTATTCCCTGAATAAAAATCATTTTATAATGTCTATTTTATATTAACTGAAAATTTACTTGCTTGTTTTTTATATAGATAACAATTACCAATAAGTAATATATTTTGTAATGTCAATAAGATGAGCAAAGAGAAGGCCAACTTATGTCATGTCTCGTTTTCCAAACGCTCTTGCGTAATTTTTTTAATAAACATTCTTAGCTCATTCTTTCTCTGTGCCTATTTTACTATTTCTCAAACCTTACACTGTATATTTATGAATATAAGTTCAAAATAATAAATCTCTTTATATTATTAAAGGAATTACAATTATATCTAAAGTAGCATATGTTAATTACTTTAACAGGCATATACAGAGAGATAAATGATTGATAATACTGTTGTTCAAGTGACATTAATTGTTACATATACAATTAGACATAAACAAACAGTAAAGAATATTATTTACTTTTTCTATCGAGGCACGATTAACTCTTTAAAACAATATTACATGAAAGTGGATTATGTGAAAAATGTGTGTGTCTTACAAGTACTGAATATAATTTTTCAACTGCTTGATTACCAAAGATAAAATTCTGCTATGAAGTGCCTTTTTAAGTAAGCCTAAATCTAAACGTTGCGTGCTATATAGAAATATGCAAAAGGTATAGGTAGATAAAGCAAAATTTTCTCCTTTTTAAAATTTTTATCAATTTTCAATAATTTTTTGTTAAGAATCTTATTTGGCGTCTCAAACACTGACAATTCATTTTAATGGCCTGCTTCATTGTTGTGGTCGCCCCTAAGAAGTTACAAATTCATTTAATGTTCATAGCACAACCCTTTTCGTCGTTATTGCTAATGACGTCTTGTTGTTCTTTTTGTTTATTTCGAAGATAAAATGGAATATGAAAACTATATAAATTAAATTTTGTACGCGACTTGGTCCGCGTAATAATGAAGATATATATGCAGATATACTATGCTTAGCTTAAACATGTTTTATAATTCAGTTAACAGAAAGCAATATTTTTTAGATACTTTCAAATAAAAAGAAGATAAATGGTATTGGGGATGCATAAGCTCCTATACTCTCTTGATCTTCTTTATTTAATAAATACATTTATGTAGCTGCAAGAAGATGACTATTAAAAATGTATACTTATACTGCGATAATTTAATTTATCCTTTGTATTACGAATTACTATGTAGTTTAATATTAAGAAAAAAATGATGATGTTATTCTCATTATATTCTTTTAACAATACATTAAACTAATAAAATAAATGTTATACACACTCCGTCGAAGGATAACTTCCAATTGTAATGTTAAAAAAGTATATTTAAGTCCTGCATATCAGGACAGTTGGAGACAGTTATAATTATTGTATATCAAATCATAAATCGATGAAGTTATGTCCGATTTATTGCTTATACGTAACGTGTAAAAAATATTTCAGACATTGAGATCAAAAGCAAAATGTAATATAAAATCTACTTTAACAAATATATGGATATATAAAAATATTTTCATATCAATTTGAATTTATAAGAATATACATGTATACCTGATCGTGTTTTTAAATTACTAACTTATATTGACTTAATTAACACGCTTATCCAAGATAATGGGGACCTCTATTTTACCACCGAGGACTTCTTTGTAAAAGAATTTTGATTTCATGTAACACCAAAATTATAAATAACTGTTACTCTATGTGTTCATGATATATCAACAACGATACTTATCGATTGTCAAAAGCTATCACTGTTGGGCTTTTGTGCTACCTAAATATGTGTATTTTTATAATTTCATTCAGTGAAATAGATTAAATTATAATAAATTGTTTAAAGTTAATATCACGAAATGATATTAACTTTAAACAATTGATATTTATTTTGGATCAAAATGATACTTTACGAACCTATTAATTCAATAAAGACTTTTTTATATTTACTATTTTTAAAGTGTTATTCCACACTTAGGATTATAAAACATTTTTGAAAAAACGTATAAAAATTTGAACGCAGCGGGATTCGCACCCGCGCCTCTTGGATACCGTCCAAGCGCTCTGACCGCTAAGCCATGCGTTCTACTACCAGCTGCGCCGAAATTCTTATACGTTTTTGTTACAAGATTTTTACAAATTTCTACTACTTAAAGATTATTAACAAATAATCGTTTAACAAGAGAGATTGCTATTATTATTTTAATATTTTTAATAACAGACTTTTTTTCTAAAAACAAGTTAGCCTTGGTAGATTTTTCGCAGTGTGTTAAACTTAGTATAACTCGCTCAAAACAACATTTCAGCCATATCTGAAACAATGACAATATAATATCTCATTTGGGTACATCTTAAATAAACACAGCGTTCGTGACATTACATAATGGCAGCCGGTGAAATGAGTAAGCCACCTACTTTCTTTGTGTATATTTTTTTTTTGCTACGGTGCAGAAATGTTCATTTTTCCTACATGTTAACAACAACCAAAATACAACATGGCACACTCCAATATTTTCACTACACCTGTCTTTATTACGATGGTTAATTGTTATTTAACATCAAAACATATTTTTACTAAAATTATTATTTCTAATATAACCTTCAAGTGTAAGAGTATTCTTACCTTCAATCAATAATTTAATATATTCCAAACTTTTCAACGTTAAGATCAAAAGTAAAAGAGTCGAAGTAAAAGGTTTTGCAATTTAACAGTATAGGAGATTTAATACATTTTAAATACAAATAATTTCTAAAGAAGGGATTCTTAAAATTTAAAAATTAGCCTTCGATTTAAATACATTTTGGCCTTTATAATCCAATTAAACATTACTCCAATGTTATCAAGATATGTTTATTGATTAAATTTTTACATCATTTCCCTTCCTGTTTATATTTAACAACATAAACGGTTTATCTCATATTGTAGCCGTCTTTTTTAGAAAGGAAAAAAACATAATTAAATAATTACTTTTAAAAATCGATCCGTACCATTGGCGACATATCATAAACACATAGAGTAACAATAATTTATAATTTTGGTGTTACATGAAATTTAAAAAATAGTTATAAATGTACGTTAATGTTATGATATTTGTGATTTATTGGGTAGCATATTCGCAACTATTTTGTAGATATTGCGCCTATAGCATTGCATGTGATATTTGAAGGCTAACCAGATGGTTACTTACTGGTTAGTTGACCATGCGCAAGCTTATGTTAAAGTTTCGGCTATAATAGGCATTGCTTATATTATTTAAGAACAAGTGCACGAAAAAATTCTGCGACTGCAGTTCATATTAAGTATTAGATCAATAAAAATTTTACAAGTCCAAATGGATGTAAATTTTGAATAAAAAAAGTGTTTACCATAAAGTTCACTCTGTATATTAAAAAAATATAAACGGTGGGAAATAGCTTTTGTTTACATACAATATTTAAAGCTTCTATATAGATACTTTGAGATATTTTGACAAAATTAATTCTTTATGTTTCAATAACGAATTGCTTATTTAAATCATGAAGCGATGCTCTAGATCAGCCTAACTGGAGGTAGAAAATAGTACACTCGTCCTTTAAATAGAAAGTAGTTTGTGTGTTAAAGGTTATTACCACATTAATGATTTTATATATAATAATACGCCTTTGTTATCACATCCCTCTAGTCTATTTCAGAGGTTTATTGTCACTAAAAAAATATATAAATCTATAAATTATTAGTTGAAAAAGTGTTTGATTGGAGTATGCTTCATATTCGAGTCGGGGACTTTAAAAATTATAATAGTTTCCTGATTTATAATTATAGGTCTTCAATGTCGAATAGATTAAATAAAAGAGTTAACAATAATATACAGGAAAAAATTTCGATTCTAAATACTGAGTGTACAAAAGTGTGTTCCCATATCAGCAGCTCTTCAGGGTGTCTTTCGCAGGACATTTAAACTTATTATTTTGAATTTACTACAGTTCTTGATTAGTTCATGTATTTCATATGAGTACGTCTCAGACAATTACCTTTCTATTATTTTTAATTTCCACAAATTGTTAGAAAACATAACTATATAATTATTACCACAGCAAACTATGCTAAAGTCACTGCTTAATTTTATAAAATTTAAATAAAATACTTCCTAATTGAACTTTAATTTCCTACACAAATATACATAGGTATTTATATTGTCAATTCATACTGCAATTTTTATTTTCGTTGTATCATTTCAAAATATAAACTGGTTGGTAAACTACTCACAGGCGATTGGTTTTTATTATTACTAAATTGGACATTGTGCAAGTAGCAAATACCTACAAGTTATAGACTCATATTAGTGGATATTATTTTATCTGTGACATGGGTGCGAATATATCTTGGGATTATATTACATGACATGGGTGCGAATATATCTTGGGATTATTAGATGATATCAATGTGTATTTTTAATTGTATCACAATTAATTATTCGTTTTTAAGAAATTATAAAATCAATTATTTTTTTTATATAAAAACATTTGTATTAAATATTGTTCCGATATTCACTTATTAAATTGTTTCTTATTTTTAAATAAGGGATTTCTTTGAAAATACTTACTACTAGAGGTTACTGTAGGCAGAAGTTACTATTTTTAGAACAAAAATTCTTCTACTCGTCGTAAGTATTTGGATTATCTGAGAATGAGAGGGTAAAAACTAACAAAAGTAATTTTGATACATATATCTATTCTAATTGTAACAAGCAATGGAAACATGTTTTTGAGATACCCTTTATTACGTCGATACATACAATTGTACATGCATTCTTCTGGGTACTCAAATACTTAATTCTTTTAATATATTTACGTGTATAAGTAGATAATGGAATGTGTATATGCATTAAAAACCTTTATTTACTTGAATATTAAATGAAAATAATATTTTTCAATCTATTATTATATGATGGCGATGGCCGCATTTATTATCCTCAAGATACGTCGCAAATGTTTAGTATATTCAACCCTAAAGGTTATCTACTGTTACATTAACAGTTATCTATTTTGTTGACATATGGGTGAAACTCATTCTATAATCATAATTTACTGTTCAGTATATTAAGTTAATAAATTCTTGAATACAATTATGAATGTATTTATTTGCCTTGTAAATACGGAATATTTAAATTTTATATTTATACACTTAAAACAGTTAATTATAAAAGATCGAGTAAAACACATGATTAATAAAATTTCTATTTATAGAACTAAAAATTACACTTTTATTCCTACTCAAATTAAAAACTAAGAAAAATTATATTAGAGTGTTTTATTGGTTTTTTTAAAGTGATTCTGCATTTTGAAATAAAAATAGTAAAAGTGATAAAAATTTAAATCAAGCAACACACTCTTTTGAGAACAATAAAATCTTTATGATTTTATTCTTACACTAAGAATTATATTCTTTTCCGCTATTGCGTTTTATACTTATTAACTCGAGTATCTATCAATATAAGAAAATGTTGCGTTGCTACTTTGGCTTATTTGCACAAAAATATCACACGAATTAGAAAATGCAATACTTTCAGAGCCTGATTTTCTTTAGTTTATTTTTAAGTGAATTAATTAACAATCCACAGAATAATAATAAGCAAATTAAACCAATACTCTGAGAACCGCCAAACCGAATCCGCATATAGAGCATATAGAGTAGAGCATACGCTTGCCTATTTGGCGGCAATACCCAATGTCGAACTTATAACTAAACCGGCACTAAGCCTAAATATAATGTTTGTCGGATTTTTACAAACAAGTATCCGATTTTACTATTAAAACACTGCACTGCCCAAAAACGTACAAACCACCGATTACATTTATTGGTTCACCAGTTATTATTAACTTAATATCAACCAGTGCTATGTAAATATATTCCAATTCAGGTGAATAGGGCAACTTATCCCGGTATCTAGCGGGCAAAAGAAAGATATTTGGGCGGTTGCCAGTGCTGCTCTAGCTCGCGGCCGTCACGATGCTTCATCAAACCGCAACGATTGGTCCATTATAATGTAATACCGTACCTTTGAATACACACACTGTTTTACTTGTGTGCGTTATAGGAGCACAATTATTCTTAATTATATACAGTATGTGATTTATAATTATATATGTATTATATTAGTAATTATTATATTTTAATTTAGGTATTAATGGCCAAAGAATTAATTAGAGACTAACTTACTCACTTGATTGACTTTTATTTCAGTCTCTCGATAAATGGTAAATAATTTAAATTATGCTATTTTAAACGGATTAATAGCGTAACATTTTGATGTATATAAAATAATTCGATACATTTAAAATGTGGAATGTAATATGAAAAATTGCGAATATCAAAGTTCTTATTAAATGAAAAATACTTAAATATGTTACAAAAGTTAAATCAATATATTGACGACGTTCATATAAATCTCTTCTTCTTGTAATTAAATTTACAGAATAAAAGAGCAGCATAATTAGTTAAATTATAAGTCCATTTTATATCATGTTTTTCTTAACTATTTGTATTAAATTCAAATATTTAAATGAACCACTACTTATAATTATTTAAAGTGTAAGTGAACATTCATTTATCTTATAATATTCTCGTTTATTGCAGGTGAGTAACGGCAATGTCATCGATACAGGGACACCTACCTTACTGGTACATAAAATTTATTATATTAGCATGGGAATGCGGTACTTTAGTATACATGTGCATATTTTTTTAGTTTCCATCATATCATAATGATTTATTTAGCTTAAATGATGTTTTCGATATATTTTTATGTCGTACACAATAGTTGTCTTGATTGCCAAATACATTTTCAGCTTATTTATATTGCATCATTATAACGTATGAAGATTATAATATGTTATACGTAAAGCATAATAGTGTAAATCATTTGCTTTGCATGTTTCGGTTTATATTTTCTGATTAAATTTATAATCTTCTTGAAAATATTTTTTTAAGAAATTAAGTTCGATGGTAAACGTTTTGTTTGAACGATAGATTGGAATGATATTTTCTACTCTTTTTACTGGATTGTGATTTTTTATTATATAAAATGTTAGAAAGAAGTAGGATTAAATATTATCTTAAAATTATTAATAACAATGAGCATATATTCAAAAAGCTATGTCACGTAATAATTATATAACGTATCTAGGAGGATAAAGAACATTATTTTAATTTTCTTTCTGACCCCTTTATAGAAATAGCACGATATTTGTGCAGTTTAAAGAATTAGGTATATAAAACAAAACCCCAAGATCATTTCATACATTTCTTACATACAGTTGCACACACACAAATATATTATTGTATAATAACTTATCATATTTATTTAATTTTTATTTACTATTTGTTTTTTTTAAATGTGAACACTCACATTGTAATTTTATCATCATCTAGTTTATATAAAAAATCGATTAATACGAATAATTCTAATGAAACACAACAGACGTTTCGCAAATCACAAATATTGACTCTAGAATATGAACAAAAGTAATATTGCATTAATATTATAACTATTTATTAATTATAGAATATGAACAAAAGTAATATTGCATTAATATTATAACTATTTATTAATTATAGTGCTAACACTTCATATTACAAAATAAAAAAAAACATGTTTCATTTCTAAACAACCTGATGAATGTTAATTTATAAACGTGATTAAATATAGCCACAAGACGTGAATTACAATGAGACGAACTTTTAAGAAAGATGAAAGAACTCACTAACATACACAATAAGCTAATGTAATGGTAGCGGCCTTATTTTTTTAATAACTTGTTCAAAAGTTTGTTATTCTTATGTATCTCAAACTTGTATAGGTAAAATTATTATCAACTTTAGTCTAAAGTTCGTTCGAATTAAATTACATAAAAAATTTAGCAGCCTTATAATAAATAAATAAATTGATAAACACTAACTAGATGTATATAACTTGAGATTTAACCAGTGTTTATTTCCCTTCCACGATCAATCTTTTTTCAATATATAATTTGTTAATATCGTTAAAATAATTATAACAGATAACATATATGCAAAATTTAGTTAATTATTTATACTGAACTTTATCCCTTATTCACCAAAGAAAATCATGATACAAATTTTTAAACAGACAGGTAACTGGAGTTATTCTCTTGTTATTATTGAGATAAAAAATGTTAAGGAATTGATAGTAATGTAATGTATATTTTTGTTTCCATTGATGGCATTGATAGATTTGATATTCAATTAAGCTAATGGCGATGAAAATTAAATTATAATGTTAATTAAATAATAAAGAAATAATATTTAATAAATTATTTTACTTTCAATGTGACTTGTGCTGGGCTCTTACTGGTTACATGTCTAGTACGACGAGGCGTGGTATTGATACCTTCATAGCTGTTCATGGTTTGAATTCAAATTAGCCTTCCCTGTTGCTACTGTAAGCTAATTTGGACTGTAATACATAGAAAGTTAGATTATTTTTACTGAATCAAATTTATAACGTAGATATGTTTCTGATTTTGTGATGCATATAAATAGCTTATTCTTAGCGTTAACGTTAAATGTAATAATATTATTTTTACTACATGAATAAACTTACTGTCTTTATGAATCTTCTAAGATTCCTCTAGAAAATAAAAAAATATATTGCACTCGTAATACCCACTACACCAATAAAGTAGACATACATACATACATACATCTGCAAATATACATCGTTTCATAGTTTAAGAAATGTTCCCAAGAAGTACATTACCGGAATGGATACACTATCACCTGTGGGTACATTTAGGTACAGTGTTATGTTGTCATTAGAATAAAATCGTATCGTATAATATAGCTTATATTGAATAGTTCTTACAATTATATAACGATTTATTTTGAAACTGCTTAAGAAATAAAATTTCTTATAGTTATTCTAAACTATGAAATCGGGTTTTTAATAAAAAAAATAGTTTTAAATAAATGAAAAGAAAACTAACAGTATTATAATTTAGAGATATTAGTCTTTTATTTTAGAAAAGTCGGTAAAGAACCAATTTTTTTATGACGTCGAATACGTTCGACGTTTTAAGTAATGGTTTATAGTAAGGTGATTACAAATCTAAATATAAATAAAATTATTACGACACTATTGACACTTTATAAAATTATATGTAAGTGGATCACATGGATGTATAATCTTTAAAACTTGTCATATATCGAAGTGCCATTAAGGCCTCTCCTGGATCTGTGCCAGAGTTTGGGATATTATTAGCACGTCGACAACGTCCGAGTTAATCAACTCAAATAAGATCAATATTCCTGTAGGTGATTTTCTCAAGGACGTAGTTCTTAGCGCCGCCTGCTTTTAGTTAGTATTATGGCCCATATTTGTATATCTATATATTATAATAAAAATAATATTAAAAACATGTAACCATTGTTTTCCTATGTGTTACAATAATTGAAATTACCGTTTGATCTACGCAATCAATTTTCGTACCTAGATAGAATAAAAAAGAAAACAAATTATATCTAAATAATATAATAATAATATAAATATATTATATATATATATATATATATATATATATATATATATATATATATATATATATATATATATATATATATATATATATATATATATATAATATTTTTAAAGTCTTATTCCAGAATTGAAATTAGAAAACATTTTTGAAAAAATGTCCAACTTGGACGGCATTCAAGAGGCGAGGGTTCGAATGCATTAAAATATTTATACGTTTTTCGAAAATGAATTCATATATTTTACATTTACTTTTGTATGTATTTGTTACTAATTTTGTTATTAATATTTGAAATGTAGTCGTTGTTCTAAATGAACGTTTAAATAAATTATGTTTTGTATTAGAGAAAGCTTTGTAATAAGTACTAAAATGCGTTTAAACAACGCAGACTCGGTTCATGTGAGAGTAATTTCTTGGTATTCGGTCGGTACGCCCTACTGACACTAAAGTTAGAAAAAATATTTAATACCTTATAAAGTGTGAAGTATTTAATAATGTTTTATCTTTAAAAAAAAACATATAATATAATGATATGTATTATCGGGCAATTTTGGTTTACTCAGTTAGAATTCATGGCCTGAATCAATGTTATTTATGAATGTTTATACCTACAGAAATATTTAATATTACATTCATGCAATTTTTAAGGGTTCATTATTTCTATTATAAACTATGATTTGGATGCTGTAATATGGCTTTATTCTTATCATGATAATTATGTGACTAAATACTTCAAATTGTTTTACGGTCAAATTGATTTAGGTTTGGGTAACCCAAAAGCATAGTTTCATGTATTTATCGATTTAATTTTGTCTTCCACAATTTCACTAAGGGCAATTTTGTTAAATTAAAACTTATATGTTTTTTTGTGCCTAAAATTGGTGCAAATGAAATTATGACGAACGCATCCATCACATTAACCTTACGTCATTGGATTAGCTTTTCCGAAATTACAATTGTGTCAACATTTCTCTTGTTAATACGAATATGGTATTCAATGCAAGCTCCTAGCGTGCTAGGGTCTAATTTTTTAATTGTATCCACAAGTGCGCCTCTTCTAAATCGTATATGTTCACATTTTGTATCAATAGTTATTATTAAAATATTCTTTATTAATAGTTTCTGCATGTACTGTAGCTGGCTTAATGTAATAAATTATATTTTACTACTCGTAGAATACCAAAATATTACTACCTTAATCTATTATGTATTATTAACAATAGAAACACTTTAGTAATAATGTGATTAATTTGTGTCGCTTAATGTTGCCGGCTATCTACTAGGGGGTGGTTGATCAGGTTGAGGCTGCGCGCATCGCTAAGCACTGTATATACTGCCTTAGTCACGTAGAACCACTCCATACTATTTAATATTAATAAATAACAACAAAAATAATATTGGTATGTAAAGTCTCGCCAAGGGTAAGATGTAATATAGTTAATGTCTTTATCAAAGTAAGTATTAGATATTCATTTATTTAAAAGTGTAAAGCTAGGACGCCACTTACTAAAGTATAGTGTATACTTGTTGAATATGTAAATCTGTCACAGATCTTGGGCGACTGTTTATTGCGTAGTTTTATAGTGGGCCTATATTCAGACTATCGTTTGAAAATTTTGAAGAGAACACTCTTAAGAGTTTCTTTATACTCTTTGAGTTTTTTATTCAAATGGATTTAAATTATTTGTTTTAAACATACGTATATATGAAAATATATAAATTTCTGTTTGACATACAATATATCGTGTTTAAATTTGTTACGCTTAGGCTTTGTAAGAATAAATATAATCACAAGTTTGGCGCAATTTTCACATAGATTTATCTGTTATTAATTTAGTTTATCATATGCACTATTATTTATTCTTAATTATATATATTATTTAGAAATAAAATAAACAGCAGCAGCTATATTGAGAACTAGTCAGATGTAATCCCTAAATAAAATAAACAGAAAATGTATAAATTATATTGTAATGTTCACGTTGAAATATAGATGCAAGAGATATCCAGAAAAATATGAGTACATGAATTTAAAAATACAAGCAAAAACTACTCATAAATTATTTAAACGGCGTTCCTACTTTACGCATTTTGTCCAGTTAAGATCAATTACGTTTAATTGCTCGTAATATAATTTACTAATTGTGCGCAGGATGTCACACTCCACTGAATTTTGTTCTAGTAAGTTTTGTAACA
Source organism: Dryadula phaetusa (assembly GCA_032432895.1). NCBI lineage: Eukaryota > Metazoa > Arthropoda > Insecta > Lepidoptera > Nymphalidae > Dryadula > Dryadula phaetusa. The sequence goes on from JAOYRS010000027.1 coordinate 2,723,038, forward strand.
TAAAACGTATACCTACACAGCATTTTGCTGTGAAGCTACGAAATAAGTATTTTTGATAGAAATAAGCTCTTGTGAGCAATAATGTTTCAATGGAAATAATTGTTCGTTGTTTACCCTTAAGTAACAAGTGCTGTTTCTTAGTAAAATTTTGCTTCAAACTAAAATTTTAACAGCCTTACTTGTCGATATGTGTACATTGTGGAATATATGTCTGTACTGAGTAATAAAAGCCAGACTAACGGTTGAATGCTCCAGGAATAGCACAGGCGCTCTAAAAAAAACTGTATGTTTACATGTCCGCCTCGGCGTGCCGGATATGAGTGAACGATGGTATGCCGCATGTGTGATGGTTTTTGTTACTTTATCCTTCCACTTTATGTCTTGTTTATAAGAAAAGTTAGATTTCGTATGTAACGTAGTTGTAATCTTTATTAGGCTTGACTTTTTTCGAAGAAATTTATGAGTGTTAAAATTGAATAGACACCGGCCGTACGTCTATAGATGCCGTTTTTTAAAAATTTGCTGTTTCATACAGCTTACATTATGAATTTAACTAAATGATGACTGATGTATATATAAATTATGGCATCCCATCCTTAAGGGAAAATATTAATTCATTGTTATTATAATTCTTAGTAGCAATCAACGGAGTTTCCCGACATTCTGTTCTACTACCCAGGTTTCTGACTAGCCAGTTATGCGGTATAAAAAACGAAGCTACCTTTTTTTAGTAAATAACTTTAATAAAAATGATATTTTGATTTGAATATAATTTGCGTTAGGTATGTTAGCATTACTTTAGTATAACTGAATGTTACATTAATTGAGTGAGGGCCATTAACTTTTAAAATCTAAAATCAATAAACAAAAATAATATAAGATGTCTTATAGAAGTATATAACTTAGTATCACGAGAAACAATTAGAATTCACAACCTAAGAGCACTTCGTCCCCGTCGTACAGCGGCGGCTCTTCAGTTAGTGTCGTATATAATTTGCAGCTGTGTTCATGGAACTCTAAATATACCTACTGTATCCCTAACTCAATTAAATTTAGGTCGTTATTTTTATTTTTATCATTTGTCTTTTATCTAATAAATGCCTTTACAAAATTAATTCCTACTATATAAAGTATATTCTTAAAATGTCAGTACGAATATTACGATTAACTTCTACAATCTACGCATATTTTAACAACATTATAATACCCTAAAACGAATCTACCTACAAAATGAGCTTCCATGACGTTTTTTCGTTACCACGTTGTCCTATTGTAAATGAAACACAATAAGAGTGAAATTTTGCTATTCATAGCCATTCAGAATATTTCGATTTAATGTTTGTTATATTACTTGCTATTAATTTTGGAGTATATTCATGATGCTTTATTGCTTGTTTCTTTGTATTCCACAACGTTTAACATGAATAGACCTTTTTGGGTATATGTTGTTACTAAATAAATACTATTCATTATCGGGTAAACGTTAGCGTCCTCCATATTTTAAAAAATCATTTCAAAGCAGCAGTCAACTTTTTACAATTAAGATAACATGTTGCAAGAAGTTCAGAAGAGTGACCTAAACTTAAATATATTAAACATAATTAAAAAAATATTATGTATCTAAAGCCAACGACTATTTATACTGTGTAACTACAGCCTATATGTCTGATTCAGACGCGTTCAAAGGAGCTAAAGCAATTGTAGCCAATATACCACATCCTAATTTTCTCGTTTCCGCAAGTAGATTGTGTACTGTGAGTAACAATCTACCTACAGGTCTACATCATATTTTAGAACGTGAAATCTTTATATTTACTTTATACTACACAAGATATTTAACTTTAAATATAATATAATTATTATTGAAATATATATTTTATTAACTAAACATGAGAAAAGTTTTTATTTTTTTTTTTCGATAACGGTAACCTACGGTTACCAGAACCAAAAGTCCATGAGATTAGAGTTGGCAATTTGTGTTAACAATTTATTTTATATTACATGAAGGCTTCAGTATTCGGTATATATAAAATGGTGTACAAAACTACTACAACCGTTAGTACAAAAGTTGATGTAGCAATATATTTGAGTTGATTAGTATTTAAGAATTCTATAAAAGGAAGCTAACAGAAATTTATACTTCGAATTATGGGCAACATGCCAATTTCCCAACCCTTTCATCATATATATCGCTGACCCTAATATAGCAAGTGCTCCTTTCTTGTCGGTAAATCGAAGCAACTCGGGAACTGTAGATGGAGCGCCATATAAATTTTAAAGTAACGTAAAAATAGCAACTGTACTCGTATATATTTTTTTCAAAGATTTTTTTATTACACTGAGCTAGTAACTGAGTGACGTAGGATATATTAATAATAGATTAGATAAACAGATGTATTTGTCTAATAAAGCTATTTTTATATTATAAATCAATGAAAATAGTTAAGTTTCACTAAAATCTTTTGAACACTCATGTTTTGGCACGAATGCTATTTGACAATATTTCGATTCGTAGCCCAGAAATGTCGGCTATAAGCTGCTCGGTTAATTTATTACGACAGAATTAGTTTAGATCGTATTCCTGAAGCAAAAATATTTCATTTAACCTGTATTGATATTTCAATTGTGCCTAATTTTCTTGTTAAAGAATTATAAAATTCATGCTCTTATGTAGTGTTCTTTAAGTTTTATTTTCGAGCTTTTAATACTAAAAACAAAATGTTTTCTTAGGTATATTCATTTTTGTTTTAATTAACCTTTAGCTATTTTTAACAAAATATATAGGTATTAAATGAATGATATCTGAAGCTCTAAATAATATTTAAGTCATAATGATGATGAATAAATAGAGATCAAGTCGATACATCTAAATTATTATATTTTCCAGCACATGGTGGGCACGGGGATGGCGACCCCGTTCCCTGCGGCGGCGGCGGCTGCGGCAGCTGCAGCGCAATTTGCCGCGAATGGTGACCTGACAGGTGTTAAAGCAGAAAGTGGGCCTACAGCGCAATCCCAACCATCACTTGTCAAAAGCGAGGGCCCACAAACCCAAGCACCCCTTCCACCTAGTAATTTTTCACCTCAACCTCCATCGCAATCGCATACGCAGAATTCAATAGACACTCAAAATAATAATTCAGTAAGTGAAGTTCATTACATTTTACCACAAAATTTTGAAATATTTTATTAAAACAATATGTTGTGTTTATTTCTTTATTAGTGGATTTAGATGCAATTTCAACAAAATATTTAGTATGATCAAGTTTACTTTTTTAATATTATCTATGTTAATAATGAACTACTGCTGAGAAAGACATTCGAATTTTTTTATATAAAACAAAATAATTATACACATATTTTACAAATTGATCGACAGCAAAGCGAAGGAGAATCAAACGAAGAGAGTACACCAGTAAGCGTAGCTGCGGCTGTGGCGCAGCAGGCAGCGGCAGCACACGCAGCGGCAGCGGCCGTAAGTGCGGCCGTCGCTGCTGGAGCAGCACCTCCGGCACCACCAGATAAAACTCTTGTCCCAGTCTCACAAGCTTCACAGCCAAAACGCCTCCATGTTTCCAATATCCCCTTCAGGTTTAGAGATCCTGATCTGAGAAATATGTTTGGGGTACGTACTTTTATTATTAGCACTGCATGTCGCAATGTCTTTTAGGTACTAGAACTAACGGGAAACCTTTTACATTTCAGCAATATGGCACAATACTTGATGTAGAAATTATCTTCAATGAACGCGGTTCCAAGGTAAGCATTTTTCTATTCAAATGAGAAATAAAATTGCTTCCTGAAATCACTTCGGAGGTTTCACGGAAGCAATATACGATGTTTACATTGTAAGGGAGATGTAATAAAAGCCATGTATGTACCTTATTTACGGTTAACTTAACCACTTATTTACGGTTAGAAGAACAAAATATAAAAAGTTTATGATTTTATTGCTTCTCCAATTTAAATTAATTAATTAATTTGTACATTACCGAACTATTTGATATTATGTTATTTTTTTAAGTAAATAGAAAAAAATTCTGCAATGTACAATTGTATCCTTAATAGTTATTGCAATGTTATATTTTTCACTTTTCTCTCTGTATTCACATTAATTTTATGTAATATGCAATAACTACGGAGGATCTCTAAAATGATTTTATAACTGCTGCCCAAACTAAAATTAATTTTATTATGATCTTTGACAAAATTATGTAATATAAATTTATTTATTTTCATCAAGCTATTTTATTTATCTTAGCTTAACAAAAATTAATAGGCAAATGGGCTTAGATTTAATACTATCGTGATTAAAACAAAACTCTCATAGTACATTCTTGGTTTTAACGTTTGGTGCAGTATCTCTAATTGCATTGTATATTATCATATCGTATTATAATATTGATAAAATTACTGAAAATAAAACATATATTTAATGTACTTATGACATACTTTCATCGTTTTACGCATTTATTAATTGGTATTTTATACGAGTTGATGCACAAGTTGTAAAGTAAGTCATGTGTATTTGTGTCTTAACGACATCATCTAAAGATTATTATTCACTTTTATATGATTCTCAAAAAACAACTCACTTTAATTATCTTATTAAGTAAGCCATAGCAAGAGATACTCTTCAAGAATTTACAATAATTGATTGGATTGACCGCTTTTTCGTGTTTACTGCTTTCCTTGTGTCAGTTTGGTGACCGACCCTACAAGTAGTCCATGCTCGCTCATGTCTAAAATGTATTTTACTCTTTTGATAAATGCTCCGAATTATTTTTTCTTCAATGCCTTACATTGGGATATGCAGTATTACTTATTAGAGAATGATGCATCGTCACTATAACAGCTGATTTTCTAAGTCGTATTTGAAGGACAGCTCTATTATTCATCACTAATAAAATTGTACGCAGCCGACCAAACTGCTAAGCATACATTTAGTTTTATTGCAATATAAAAAATATTATATTAATTATAACCGAAAGCAAAAAATAAATGAGTTACGGTTCTCATAAGAACATACATGATACATGATTGCAGTTTGGGCGGGCGACATTTTCTAAAATTACCTATTTAATTCGGATGTTTAGATTGAATTTTAATTTTTGTTCCTGCCAAATTTACTGTAAGATACTTAAAATCATACGCTTCCTAACAAGGGAACATAATTCATTAGTTTTGGGCATGTAAACTTCGCTGAATCTATATGCCATATTAATAAATTGTTAACGCAAGTTAAACTTCTTAGAAGTAACAACAATGGTGCATCCATTATATTATTAGTTTTGCTTATATGTATGTCATTAGCGTCTTCCTCGCCCATCGGATCGAGTTCTGTGTTGTTAGCTATATTATATAGTATTACGCGTTCTCATAGCGCGATTCTTGGGTAATGGACGGGTGCTAGTCCTTGCTTCCTTTTAATATTTTTGTAATTTTTATCTTCCTTTTCACTTTTTGATAAATACTTCTCTTTCTCTCTGCCCCTTTGTTGTTCTATCAATTCTTGCACTGAATTTATTTGTAATAATAGAGCTGTCATGCTTTTATAAATGTCTCGTGTAATCAACAACATGTTTGCCACTTTCACGACTCGTCTTTCCCACTGTACTGTGTGCTGTGCTAGCTGCTTTTTGTATCTATGGGTTATCACCGTGTATTGATAGTAGTATGTCATACCTTTAGCACGAGTGAACATTTTGAATTTACAGTATTAGATGAAAATGAATCTGTTTGTTATAAAATTATAGATATTAGTTGGTGAATATTACGAGCTGTGTTAATGATACACCACTTGTAAAATGACGGTAAAATTTCTATAATGGCTTTTATTTTTTTAAATGCTATATTTTAAGCACTGTACAGATTTTGCACACAACATACATATTAAACAACAAGAAAGACGATATAGATAAAAGTTACTGATACATTGTGCTACATGCAAAAGCCTGACGAGTGGCGAAACTAGTGGCCAATGTTTGATAAAACAGGCCATTGTAAAATTTTCAAACATATTTCTAGCTGGTGTAGAAAATTGTAGATCCCTTGCATGAGCGATGACTTTTTAGATCAAATTGCAGCTAACACTCCATTTAAAAATTCTAGCAAGAACAGTAGTGTCTTTCATTTTAGTTTCTATAATAATCCTTACGATATTTGTCAATATACAGTGATACAGCTCTTTCCAATTGTTGAACTTCTAGGTCGAGCATAAACATATTATATTATTTATATTGTAATCCAAACGCTTCTGTGTACCCATTCAGCTAGATTACGCTCAAACTACCAACGAAATAAAAACAACAATATCCTATCGATTATTTCACTAGATGATTAAAATAAAATATGCAATGCATAAATGTTAATTTTTGTTGCACGTTGTTTTTTGAGCGACGCTGTTTTTAATGCATGTTTTGTCTGTCTTGCATGCAGGGATTCGGTTTTGTAACATTCGCAAATAGTGGTGATGCGGAGCGAGCACGAGAGCGTCTACACGGCACCGTGGTTGAGGGCAGAAAGATAGAGGTGTGCATGACTCAATGAATACCATCCGTAGCACTATGTAACTTATAACATCCCGCTCCTACGCCCACCGCCCACCGCAACCTGCGCTCGTCTGCTCTGTAGTTACTGCCATGCTAGTGCCGAGCCGGGCCCGGCCCCGCATATTAGCACTAAGTATGCCCTTATCTAATCCACAAACAAACCTTATTTATTTTATCCCTTTACTCTCTAGACGGTCATTTAAAATGCCGATCGATTGAGAGAGTCTCAGAGAGAATGTAGAACGGTCCCTACCACTCGATGTCGTTCAGGTAAGACACCACACACTAATATATAATAGGGATAAATAATAAGTACTGGTTGATTCTTGTTTTATTTAATAATAAGTCAATTAAGTTAAAAGTTTCTTGAATTCATACACTATATCAGAATTATTACAAAATTTATGACCTCTATTTCATTTTTATAACTACATATAATATGTTTCTCTGTTGTTTCAAATCAACTCTATGGTTGTATTATTACTTTTAACAGTTAATTTTAAAAGGAAGGTATTCATGGGTTCGAATCCCGGTTTTTTTGCCCTAACACAGGTTAAAAGGTAGTAATTCTCACTTAGGATGATATCACAACATTTTGTTCTACGCTTTTGAGCTGTTCACCTTTTCCATTTTGATGTTAATTGTCTCACATGTTATTAACTTCCCTAATCAGGTTAATAACGCTACGGCACGAGTGCAGACAAAGAAGCCACCAGCGGTTCCAAACGGTAAGCAGTATGATTTTTTATTAATAAAGACCGTGATAATAGAAAATTAAAACTAATTACAAACCGATGCACTGTTTCCTTCCAATAGATGTTAAAACACAATTTCAAAGTTTTGATTACATTCAATATATTTATATATGTAATAATATAATGCATCTTAGGATTTTCTCTTTTAACCCATCCAGATATTCTGACTAGAAACGGATCAGTTCCCACTCTGGGTGAGAGTGCTGGTTTATACACATCGGTGTTGTCCATGTTAATGTACATTGTTACATGTTGTCTAGATCCGTTGAATGCTAGTAGATGAATGCTCTTTAGATAATGATGTTGCCAGGAAAATACAAATATTACTCATTTTTAATATGATATAATATGTTAATATAGGAAATATAATTATTTTCTCTATATTAATGTATGATATTTTTAAATATTACTTGGCAACATTATTAAAAATATAGTCACTCAGCGGCCGGAGACAGTATTAGAGAATACAATAATTTCTTATTAAATAAATCATTCAAAAATTAATATTAAATAAATCATAACACTGATGTTGTATATGTTTTATTTGGAAAACCATTTGAGAACTGTCTCCAGAGTCACTTGTTTGACCAACACCCTTTTTTTCGGATAACACCAAAACTAGTCAGCTTATTAGTTTTCACTTTCATTACAATGATATTTCCTCTCTCTTGACCTATGTTGGAATGAATACATTTTCGGCCTTGCACTAACGATATTTCCATTCTGTAGTGGAGAATGTCTTCTAGGAACGTTTTCATTGTCTTAGTCTAGCGTCATACAAAGACTATGAATGTTAATAACTAATTATTTGTTGCAGTGTGTGTCCAGTGGCCGGAAGGTGAGACAACTTTCCAATTTCATTGATCGTTCTTCACATATCGACTTAAGCTTTCGCGTTTACATTATTACAATAACATTCATTCGAGCATGATCTTTTCTTACTTATGTGGTGGGACTATGGTTAATTAGTATACTGCTCGATGACATGATGTATGATATCAATTGACTTAAAGGCATTTGTAAAAATCTACCGTAATGGCCATGCTTCTTTAGAGCAAATAGTAGATATATTGTATTGATCGACCGCACGGTGGTGAGCATTACGAAATTCTTCTGTGATATGATAAAGTGCTGTAATGTGGCATGGCCTTAACTTTCGGTACACTCGGTGTGAATAATACATACATACAGTTATATTAGTAATTTGAATTGCATAATAGTTAAATAGTATTTAGTAACATAGTGTTATTGTTTATTTGTGATTAATGATTGATAAATAACGACTTCGCATTTTGAGTCTGCATCTAATACAAGAGTGAAACGCAGTGTGTCTTATAAATTTGGACCGATTATCTGTTTCTCAATGTTTATAATCAAATTAACTGATAAATGTAACAATGACGTTTGACAAACAAATATAAATTTAAATTGATATTACATACCAGTAGTAAGTACCATCGACTAGGCTAGTGTTAAAAAAAATAATGTAAAAAATGTGTTACGATAAGTTTTCGACATACTTGTTGATACACTTATCGAGAAATAAATAAAGCGGTGCGGTTAGCTTCGTACAAAGCAAAAAAGTGAGGAGACACAAATATATAGTGGTCGCGCAGTGGTTAGTCAGTGTGTAGAGGCGCGATGTGTGCGCAGGGCTGCGGGTGTCTGGCGTGACGTGGCCGTGGCTGGGCGCGGCACCGGCGGCCACGCCCGCGCCCCCGCTCGTACTGGCGCCGCGCGCTGCGCAGCGACGCAGGTAACCCACACCCCCGCACCCCGCACCACCCGCCCGCACGCCGCGCACCCCCGCGCACCCCGCATGCCAGTATCTGTGTGTTGCATGTAGCTCCGGCGCTTCGCGGCGCGGCCGTGCTGCGAGGCCGCTCGCCGCGCCTCTCCCCCGCCGCCCCCGCGCACCCCCACCCCCTCCAACCCGCCGTGCTGCCTCGCGCCGCCGCATACGCATCGCCGTTGCACGCATATGCACCGTGAGTACTCACCCGCGTAGTAACACACCCGACACTCCATCATGAGCGCGCAACTTTAATTTTCTACATTGAATTTTGTTGTATTTAAGAAAATTTCAATTTTTGTAAAAAAATATTCCTATATTTTTATTATATTAAAATAATTTTACACAAACTTTGCTTTCTCCCCATGCTATACTTAATTTTTCTTTAAATTAAATAGTCAAATGTCAGTGCATACTAAATGCCAGCTATACGATTACTAAAGGAAATATGATGTGCACTAAAACAAGCTAATTCAAAAAATTGTACAGGAGGCGAGGATTGTCCTTAGAAAACATTCCAATAAACCATAACCATTAAACAACCTACCACATCCTGTTTAATTCCTCTATTTGGTATGATTAGAAAATTGTTTTGTAATGTGATACCTTAACTATCATAGCTTTTAATGCAAAAACAAACTTAGTATTATTTCATTAGTATTTTCTAGTTAATTTTATAATTAATACTTTGTATAACATAGCTCACTGTTGCATTTAGTGTTTAGTGCGGTAAGAAATTACAGTTGTATTGTCAATACATGCAGGTATTCTACATTCGGGGTTCTAGCAGGACAAGTTAAAATTTTTATGTGCTTAAAAATTCGATTACTTTATATGCATTTTAAGCTTTAGGAATGAATTTATACATTTCTATGCAGTCTGTATATATTGCACAGGTATTCGTTACCTAATTTCAAGTCCTCGTACGTAAACGTAATACGTACCGTAAACTAACAAAAAACTTATTTTTGGCTTGGCCTACTAGACCTTTATATTTTAATAGTCACCTGTTTTATAGGTGACAAATGACATTTTAATTTGATTATTGTGAATTATTAATTTACTAAATTTAGTACTAATGAAACCATTGCATGGTGCAATAATTCTTAAGACAGCAGTACATGTATATAGCAAAAGAAATAATACTTACTTTGCTTAGTATGACATAGTTTATTAGATTAGTCTCTTCTCTATTTTTAACACTAGTACCATTCTTCTGCACTAAACATTTTTATGCTTTTTTAATAGTTTTAAAGTTAATAGGTTATGGTGCCGACCAATAAATCTGTAAGTGATATATTCTGTTTTCCCCCATTTCTTTGTTATTAATATTTATATTCTATATTATTATTACTCAAGTTTATTTTCCCAAATGGCATTTACATGGAAATGTTTTAAAAAAGGTATCCAATCCAAATCTAATAATCTATTGATTGTAATATTATAGTATCACTATGTATTTATGTCAGTGTGTTTTATTAATTTACCCCATTACTGCTTAAACGTGTAATTTCTTAATTCGCAGTGTGTATTACGACCCGTTCTTAGCTGCAGCTGCTACCGCTGACTCTAACTACAGACTCCAGGTAATTAACTGTTTGGCAAAAATTAATACATTTTGTCATCAATCAGCTATATCAATAACTTTATTATACATAAAATTATGTCACTATAGTATAATTAATTTAGTACAATTTAAGCCAAGTGTGGAGGTGACCGTCCGTGTGTTGTTGCAGGCGGCGAAGCCCGCAGCAGAGGTAACACCGCGGCTCTAGAGCTCGACTATATCAATATGTCTGTTTTCTATTGCTTTCTAATTCATGTTCCACCACGCTAGTACGGTTTGATAATCATTGTGGAGTGAGTGCTGGGATTTTGGTTGCTCGTTATTATTATATAGCACGGTCTCGACGGCGGTCGCGCGACGGACGGCGTTTGCTTTTATTCAGTTTATCCTTGTCCGTTTAGTACTGTGGTGGGTGATTAGTTCTAGGCGTATGCAAGCTGAGTTGACATCAGACGCTAATTTACATCATGCTCCGAGTAGAACATTGAGCCCACAACACTCGAAGTTCCTTCTCATTCTGTGTTTACTAACGTTCACCGAGTATTTAGTTATAGTGAGTAATGTTGAAACTCAGTAACTGGTAGTTTGTGCCACGAGACAGTATTATTTCTATTCGGTTATGTATTGCATGCCTTTCGAAGATTATATATTGTGGTATTTTCTGCATCAAACCAAGCATAGTATTAAATATTATTTGCTGCAGAATTTTTTCCATTTGATTCTGTAGGTATGTGTTTCGGGAACGTTGCATGATAATAATGTAAATAATGTACACGGAAACTTCTGTACTGTTTTTGATTCTACGTTTTTATGCATTACTCTTGCTTTTTTGGCAATTTTGATTAATAATATCTACGGCTTAAATTATTCACAATCTATAAAAAGTTTCGACATTCACCCGTTGGAAGCACAAGGCGGTAAAGTATACATTTAGAGTTGTCTCTGTCTTTTAATAGCGTTACTTTTATAACGTAAATAAAATCATAGGCGCTTATAACGATAAAATATTTAAAGTTTTTCTTTACTTTATACTAGCCTATGTGGGCTCATTGTTCTCTTTATTCAATATACATTAACATAACAATAGCTAATAATTCGTTTTTTTACTTATTTTACTCAAAACTCGTTTTGCATTAGCCTACAAATAATAAAATTTATAGCAATTATTTTTCTTATTTATGTAACCTAAATACGTATTTATACAGTTGGTTGAAAATACATATATAAACATTGAAACAAAACATCTTATTTTAATTAAAACAAAAGTAGGTAAAAATGAAAATAGCATAATATATGTTATTTTACTAAATTAATAAATTTTAAAACAAAGACATTTGTGCTTAGTAACGAATCCTTACGTCAATAAAAGTTAACTTGAACATATCCGTCACTATGATAACATTTGTTCGCGTCACATTGATATACGACTCTGCAGGCCGCGGCAGCAGCTGCGGCGGCGGCGGCGCCTCTGCTGAAGTCTCCACTAACGACGGCACAACACGCGGCCGCAGCGGCAGCGGCAGCCAACTACGGAGCGGCGGCGCGTGCTGCGGCGGCCGCCGTCAGCGCTGCCCCCGCCCCCGCTGCGTTAGCGCCTCTCGCTGCCACGTAATTATAATATATTATAATTAAATTTTCTTTACCAATAGATGGTAAAACGCAGTTTGGTTGAAGTGACAAATTATTATTATAATTTGTTATATTTTCAATTATAAAATCTAGATTCAGAATGAATAAATAATTCGATTAATACAGATATGGCAGGGAATACGCAGATCCATACCTGGGACACGGCATTGGACCAGTGACAGGATACGGGGTATGTACGAATTTTTTTTTTAAATAAAATAAGAAGTCGCATTGTAATTGTAACATTATAATTGTTATTTCAGACGGCGGTATACAGAAGCGGATACAACAGATTCGCGCCATACTAAGCCAGTGGAAAAAAATGGCTTCTATTACTCAAATATGAATCTACCTTCGTCATCTTTACGTAACATGACAATGAACTCTCTTTGTAAACGTACAAACGTAATTATAGATAATATCAGTATAGTGGAAGCCGGTAGCCGGCGAAACCGGCATCGGCCCACCGGGAACTTATAAATACCAAAGTCATTAAAATTTCTAACGGAAATAGTTTAAGTCCAACGGTATTGTAAATTATGTGAGAAATGCATAATGCATATACAAGTGCGAGCAGCTAACGGGGTGCATTTGTTCTTTAGATATTTGTAAGATATATTTTAATATTTGGCGAGGAGACGCCGCTGGCGACGCGGCGTAGTACTGCGTAGTTGTTACATTCGTATCGTACCGTTGACAATAGAACATTTCGTGTAACGTATATTAGTGAGCTTTGCACTTGCATATCATATGAATTGTAAATATTAAATTCGAGCACGTTTTACTCATTTTACAACATAATTTTAATTTAATTGATCATAAACTGTACGCTTTGTAGTACGCGGGAGTTTTAAAGAAATAAAAAAAAGTTTTTAAATTTTTCATACTCGTATTAAATTTGTATAAGAAAACGGTGTGCTGTCCCCTGCGTTTCTTTTACCGTGAAATGTTATTTTTGATACTGTGTTTTATTTAATCTGTATTTTATACGTATACCCTACATAGTAGATCGATTGTATTCGCGAGGATACTTTCGGTGCGTAGCTAGCCGTTTGTAGTATATTTTATTAATATTTACAATATGGTGCGAATAGATAGCGGTGCCATTTACTCGGTTGTTATTTACACGTATGTTTTCCGAAGGTTGCCCTCTGTAAATAGAAGAGTGGCGACTTGTAGCGTAATTATAGGTCTAATTGAACGTCGCTCGGTGCGTAGGGCGTCTTGCCATTAGAAGTGAAAACTATTCAAGACAATAACAAATCGTAATCCACGCTATAACGGACTGTTTACCTCATTACCTATTATAGGTAGCAATGACGGAGCGCTACGTCCGAGCGATGTACTTCTAATAAGCGTATATTTGAGTCGCGCTGTACACTTCGCTTCTTTTCGATAGATTAATTGGAATGTTTATTTTTGAATCCCGAATGATTTATCTGTCTTTAGTACTACTAATATCTAATTTTACTGGAGGTAGAAGTATGCTTTAGATGTAGCGTTTAAGTAAAAGAGTACTCCGCGGAGTTCTTCTTACATATCACTGAGATTTCTCCTCGTAATTATGTTTTAATATTTTTTCTACTGTATCCAATTTACAGTGCTATCTGATATACATTCATTTTACGGAACAAATATTCATACGGGTCCAAACCCTTAGAAAACGTAATTTTAGATCTAACCTTTGCATTAGGATTGTAAAATATTGTTAACATCTATAAATTCGCTCAACGTTTATACCAAAGCACAAATACCCATCGATTCATACTTTTGCGGAGCTGTCGCGCGTCATTCATCTTTTTATTAATTAGATTTAATAGTCTTTCAGTTAGAAAAACTTAAAAAATCTAGTAGTTATACCTATTAACCCCACATAAGATTTTTAGATTATTTAGCTTTTCTATATTGTTTTCTGTACCCATTACGTAATCGAGTACATCGCAGATCTGACGCAAATTTCACTCATGAAGTTTGATAATATTGTGTCCGCGAAGGGGCTTCAAGTGTCCGTTTAGTGTTTACTGTCGAACATGTCCGCGCGGAGACGTACTGCAACATACCGTGTCCGTTGTCAATTGATAAGATGCGTGGTGCCGTCTGCATTAGCTTTAATTAACCTCACAATAACGTTAGAGACGAAGGAAGCGTCTCCGAGACAACTCTGATGTATATTTCGACTCTATAGAATTTCTAGTCTTTTCGCGCACAATGGTGTAGGTTCAAAGGTGCTCGCTGTGCTCCACTGGTTATATGTGATAGTTACGAAGTACAGTTTCGTATATCTGAATTTTAAACTAAGTTATTATCTGCGTAAAGGTTTTTTGTGTCATATATTCTGAACGCCGACTTGGCAATTCACTCACCTAGTGCCACTGGCTTTATGTTGTAGATTAAATTTATTATAATACGTTAGTGTAGTCAAGTTGCAGCTTTGAACAATACACTGCTTTACTGCTAAATACTCATGTGTGAATGTGTAACTTTAGGTTTTTACTTATAGTTTATTGCGATTTATATTTACTTTTTAATGCAAGCAAGTACCTAAGTACATTAACTGAAGTACACGTGATTTCTATCGATGATTATGATTTTTATTGTATTTTAAATGAACTGTGTCACAAATGTTTGTGTTTATTCGAATATTTTCTAATATGATTTTACAAGCAGAGTACACGTCGAGTACTTTTGACGGCGACTGAATCTAAGGACTGAAACGCAACATGTTAGACTTAAGAAATCGCTCTCTGGTTATAGTCCTCTGGTCGCGTTAAAAGTAGCCACGCGTACTCGATCTCTTTTTATCTCTCTAAATCTAATTGTTTTTTTTTTATTTTATATTAACTTTTTTTAGCACATGATGTTTGATTAAATTATAAAACGTAGATCAAAACGTACGAAATGAGTTATTAAGATTTTAGATGTTTCGTAATCTAAGCCAAATCGTTGTTACTTGGAGAATAATCTGAATTTAAATGACATATCTGACAAAGTGGTTAGTGTGCTACAATAAGGTTTTGAAAAGAAATCATCAAGATCAATGTATTATAAATATAATAATCGTTATATTAAGGATAATATTATGTATTTTGTATCAACAATTGTTTCTCGTTTTTAAGAGATGTTAAATGGAATCAAATCGGATCCGTTCATTCGATACCGCTGTGCACAAATCCGAGACTTGCGTGGCCGCGCTGTATATAGTGTTATCGGCGACATAGCCGCATGTCGCGCGAGTTATTTGTACCCTCGGGTTTATATTGTTAACTTAGCGAGTTAATAAGTATCACTTGTTCGTCAATTGCACTCGTCGACGCTGTTCCGTTAGCGTAGTTTACTCAGATATTAGCAGGGTTAATGAACGCATACGCGTCCAAGTGTCTACTGTAATTGTTACACCGATACGTCGTCGGCGCGTTCGGCGTTAGGTAGAGCTCGAGGCGTGTCCGCGAACGGGTCGGACGAGCGCGCGCTCTCCGCGGACGCGCCCCAGCCGCGGAGGACCAGTATTTAGATACTAATTACCGTGCTCAATTTCCGTATCTCTATGTTGTACGTATAATGTTAAAACTTAATATTTTAAAGTTTTTTAATATACCTAAATACCTACGTTTGTTATGACTAATGTCTTCCGTTCGGCACGTTTTATAGAGTCGATGCACATTTGGATCTAGCACGGAAGCTCAGATTTGACCGTCGCGTCGTCGAACCGATCGAGCCGAGTGCACAGCGATCTTTTCTCATGCGATTTGTGATAAACTAATGAATAGATTTTTCGTGTGACAATTTTATCATAGATTGCAAAGCTGATTTTCTCTTCTATTGTAAATATATATTTTTTTTCAAAATGGGAAATGTTGAATGAAGTGAATCATTTAATAAAGCCTTTGGCATTGTGTACTCATTTACGTTATTAATAAATTATAGTATGAATTTATTTGTGTTTTTCTTCATAATTCCTAAGCTACCACATACACATATAGCAACACATAGCTCTTAGAATATAGAAGGTTGTAGTTAGATAAACTCTTAAAACGCGATCGGTTGTGGGTTCGATTCTCACTCGGTGAAAGTGATTATATTTAATTGTATTTTTACTTTCTCGTCTTTCTTTACTTACTTTCTGTCTACCCAGCTATGCGGGATAAAAAAAGCGTGAAGATAAACAAAGTCGTCAGAGTTTAATAGATACATAAACTCCATTGCAGTTAATGGAGTTTTGATTTGTGGAACGATGATGATAAGATTACAAGGTTCTTTGATAATAAATAGAAATCATCATTTAGTGCGGAATAATTAAAACAATCGGTAAGGCAAGATAATCTAGCAATGCGATAAGGGCTGCTTATGCGCCGATCGAGCAGTCTTAGTTTGCAACGCGGCTACATCGCGTCGCGCCACCTTCGCCCTATCATGTATATACCTTATTTTTAGTGATATTGTGATATTTCAAAATGGTTATATGTCCACCGTTCAGATGGGCGTCTAGAGGCGGGTTTAATCTTGCGACTCCCGTTCGTCGCACCGATGATAATGACGAACGTAGGCAGACTATTGTCGTAAGTATTGGCAATCAATCCTTTGTGTGTAGATTTATTTTATAATAAGCATTACCTACATGTACTCAGTGCTGAACAAAGACCTGTAATTAATGTTTAAAAAATGCAATGCCATAATCACTATATCACTATACCTACACGACGATATAAAAAATAAACTGAAGAAAGCAGTTCGAACTAAATGACATAAAATTTATCTAATATACAGGTTTCCGATAATAATAAGTACCTTCACGCTATTTAAGATGGTAGTTATATTGTACAAAAATAAATATATATTTTTCCTTCTTACTTTGCTATTTCACAAATACACATAAAATTTATTATAAAAAGTAAGTATAAGCCATTTTTTTAGTTTTATTTTTAAATAAGACGTTTTCGAAAAATATTGGCTGCATTCTTTAGTATTAAGTAGAGATATTGGAAATATTAAAGCCTATGATTTTGTTTGAGGTTTTTTTGTTGTAAACCACGGACTTTCATGATCCATGAATTTTTACGATCCTATCTGTAATTTTTGTGATATTTTTTTTTATTATGACGAGTGGAGAGCATCCGACACTGCACTGAAGTCAGAAAAATATATGATTTAAAGAAATGTAGAAATAAAATTAATAGAGGAGTCCCTCCAATAGGTCTAGTCCGGTTATTGTGGTCTTCTTGCTCGTTGTTGACCACATGTATTTGGGGTCGCAGCACATTATCTAGTTAGTTTGCGGACCGCATCTTTGAGAGATTGCCATTTTTATGTTATAATCAACTATAGCATATGATTAAAAGCATAAAAGGTATGTTTATTTGAGAGAAGAACATTGAGATTCATTTCAAATAGGAAATATAAAAATATTGTTGGGCATTAAATAAATAAGAACATTAGCATATTGATGGAGTTATTGCAGAAATACATTTTCTTGAAATGAAATCTGCTGTAGCAGTGAATGTTTGTTTCTTGTACCAAACTAACGTTAGATTATGATACAGACAGCAATACATATTCAAGTAGTCTGTGGCTTAAGGCGGCAGCATTATTTCGTAAATCCTCCCGAATGGCGGCCAACAGTTGTAGAAATGGCTTCGTATAAAAAGATGAAACAAAGCTAAATACTAGCCCACTAAGGTACACAGCATCGTGGTTGTAGCCCGATGCAAGAATGTCCCGCTGGAACAAAGAATTCTTAACATGACGCACACCATATATAACTCCAAAGACCCAACTAACGTTTGCAAGCACGGGCAGACACCGACGTTTTAGATTTTGTATCACGTCTGCTTTATTCAATAAATAAATCATACGAGTCCGTAGTCATTATGCAGACAAAATCCACCAAGAGCGCTGTTCACGACAGCGCATCACATTGTCTAATGTATGTACTACACTGACGCCAAAGGAGATATTATCGCTAGACTCATTCGTCGGGCATCCGAATCTTCCCTTATTGATATTGTTGATTTCAATTTAAAAATTGCAATCTATTGTAGAGACATGGCGGCGGTCCGCCAAATAATTGGACAAACACAAGCAATCAGTCAACAACGAGTGAGAAAATTACAGTTACCGGATTAGACGTTTTCGGTACCTCCAGTTCCTCAAACAAATTAAAATTAGGACCCGCCCCTAAATTTATGAACTGAACTTAAACTTCTATTTTCGCATTTCCTTGCAGTTTGTCCGGTACTCTCGACCCGTCATCGTAACAAAATCACTATAATTAAGGATAAAACGGAATTGCAAAATTCATGGATACCATAAGTGCGTAGCTTAACAAAAAGCTGTATAAAAAATCCGGTAACTAAAAATTTTATTAAATTTAAAAAAAAACCTATAATACATTTTGTGACCCTATACCTAATGCGTTTACTAATCATTCTACCTCAAAAAAAGTATTTCTCCAAGTATTACGTATTGTTATTATAATTTATGTATATTAATACATAAAAGGTAACGATCAAAGCAATTCATAATCAAATAATGGGTAATCAGCCAAATTGATTATTAAGATGTGAATAAAGATTAGGTACATATTTGGATTGATAATATCTTTATTATATTTATCATCCCAATACAATAACAAACTTTTTATTTTAAATCATAATCTGCGCCTATGCTTTATGTAACCTTTGAGTATATTATTGCTAAGATAGCTAAAAAGTCATTATTTCAAAAATATATATATGTTTTTCGCAATTATTATACAATATAACAATTTACTACTACATAAAATTTACATAATTATTATATAGGTACATCACACATTTTATTGACGACAATAACTTATAATTGAAAAGTGATATTGATATAAATTGTATTGATATTGATTCTCGACAACAAAAGTCACCACATCGTTAAATAGAAATCATCATCACCATGCGTTTTAAAATAAAATTTATTTAATTATTACTTGTATTTATCTATGCCTCAGTCAATGTAAGGAACAGGTGCATTGATTGATGTTTTATGCACATTTGGGTTTCCCAATAAGAACGATATGTTTTGAAATTGAAATAAAACATGTAATATATGGTCAAATTTCGGGCTTTATTTGATAGGAAATTTTATGCTATTTATGATTTAAAAATATCGTTCAGATGACCGCCACGACTTTTTTTGCACTGTTGAATACGATCGGTCCAATTTGGACTCGGTGCAGCATTTCGGCTGGTATGGCCGCTATAGTCATAGAATCGTAGCTGATTTATTGGCATACACTTGGGATTTAATATACCCCCACAAAAAATAGTCCAAGGGTGTTAAAGCGCATGATCTTGGTGGCCAATTGTGAGGACCGTTGCGAGAAATAACGGACGAATCTTGTTGAAAATAAATGTCGTCCGCATCGATTTCACACACTTCAGGAAAAAAAATCGTTCAACATGTCATGATAACGGTCGCCATTGACAGTAACCGTACGGCCTTCGTCGTATTTGAAAAAGTATTTTTCAGGATGTAATGTTGTTTCATGAACCACTCTTGGATTTGACTCACTCCAGTAACGACAATTCTGTTTGTTCGCATAACCATTGAGCCAAAAGTGAGCCTCATCTGAAACGATGATTTTCCTATGAAATTCGGTGTCCGTTTCCATCATTTCAAGCGCCCAATCAGCAAATTCATGACGTAATCGATGGTCTGCTGACTTGAGTTATTGTGCCAACACAATCTTGTATGGATGTAGGCCAAGATCCATACGTAAAAGTCTCTAGGTTGTCATTCTGGATAAGCTCAATTCTTGTGCACGTCGTGGAACGAAAACATTTTGATTTTCTTCGACACTGGTTGATATGGCGGCAATATTTTCTTCACTACGGCCTGTCCGCTATCGTGTTGGTGGTTGGTGCAAAGAATATTCACTTTCCAGTTTTTGGATTATGCGACGGATAGCGAGCTCAGACGGTGCTCCATGATGATCTTATTTAGCACGAAATGCTCTTTGGGTAGTGATAGTCACTTCTCGAATTTTGATAGAAAATTTAGACAATTTTCAAACGTTGAAGTAACGTGAACTTGTTCATGATTAAATGGCAAACATTACTGAACACAAAACAACACAAATGTCAAATGGTTAACAACCAAGATGGCGGCTGTGAGCTATCAAAATTCTATCATCCCTATCGGGAAATTTTCTATATTGATCAAATTACATAGGTATAAAGTTTAAATATGATTTTCATGGTATAATCATAAAATCCTACATATTTGCATGGGTTTTGTTTTCTATTGATCAATTATTGTAAGTTCGTACTTATTAGAGAGAATATTTATTTCAATACAAAGGTAATTTTGATGTTATGAGCGTAAGCAGTTTATACTTGTAGCTCGTTGGCTAATGCCATATTTATAAAAAAGTGACGTGGTAAATGAGGCGATGAATCTAGTTAAGCGTGAAAATATGCAAGGAAATGTATGAGGCCAGTAAACGTCATCAATTCCCAGTCGAGGAATGATTATATATAATAATTTTTTCCGGTAAGACAAAACGTGGCGTTAAGTTCCGCCATATAACTCGCAATGTCTCAAATTCGGCGAAAAGCTATCTACATGCTTTTATACCATATAAAAGCGTGAAGCCAAAAAAAACCATTATATGCGATTGTAGGTACCTACTAAGCGGGTTTTACTCTGTGTCCCATGAATATAAATATACACATTAAATAAATACATATTTTAATTCAAAATTATGGCGTTTAAATGCTGTTTGTGTGTGATGTGCATTTTTTGTGATATTTTAGAGGCTGCCAGAATTTGCTCCAGATGTTACAAGATCCGAAAGTGCTGCCAATGGAAATATTTCACATTTCAAAAAGAGTATTACTCTTCCAGTTGATTTTGCTGGCTCTAGTAAAAAATCTAGTTACATGAGTATACAGAGTGACAAGTCCTCTGGAAGTTATTCTAACCTTAGAGACTCAGATTTAGACTACCGGGATGAGCGAAAAAGCAGTGCCGGTCGTAAAACAATTTCAGACTTAGTCCAATCAGATCCTGAGAAACAAGCTCGTAGAAAGCGGGGTATTATCGCACCGCATGCTCCACTCGATCCAGGAAGATTCCCTACTGACTTAAACTATGACAAATTTGAGAAAGATGTAAAGTGAGTATTTTTTTACTTAAATAAAATACATTCAATACTAACGTATGACTTGTGCATGTAAATTAAAATTAAATACAATATTATTAGTGCACCTTAGTCGTACGTAATCAAATAAAAAGAACTCTATCAATTCTTATTAACATGTACTAATCACAAGGATAGGTATAGGTATATTTTTATCAATCATTTGATAAAAGTTATATCAATAGAATTGTATGACTCTATTTGTAATTATTTGTCTATGTATTATTAGGTCGGCTGAACAAATCAAAAAGGCGATAATGGCAAATGATTTTTTGAGAAATATAATGGACGAGGAACGTCTTTATGCAGTTGTAGAGGCTATGGCTCCTCAAGAATTTCCTGCAGGTAGTCTGATGATTCGTGAAGGAGAAAGCGGAAGCCACTTGTATGTTTCTGCATATGGACAATTTGAAGTGTTAAAAGGAGGTCATGTTGTTAAAAATTTTGGCCCCGGCGAAGCTTTCGGAGAACTTGCTATTTTATACAAAGCAAAGAGATTCGCTTCTATAAGGTGTATGTATTATTAATATTTTAAATATAATCTATACTATTATTTATCTATTATAACATTAAAACTCTTTATTACTACTTCACTGTTTTTTGGGGCCGGTCGTGGATCAGTGGTACAGCGTCTGACTGTAAACGCGATCGGTTGTGGGTTCGATTCCCACTCAAGGGAATGAATACATTTAAGTTATTTTCATTTTCTCACTCGTGTTAAACAAAGCACGGCGTTGAGCTCCAGTAACATGTCTCGAACTCAGCGGAAAGCAGACTACGGAGTGTCTTGACACTAGGTACTTACTGTCCACCTTGCTATGAAGAATAAAAGCGTGAAGATAAAAAAAATATTAATATTTATCAATACATCTATAATATTATATATTGACTTCACTGAAAACCATGTCCATTTATTTATATGTCTATTATATTTATATGGTTTCAGGTATAACGGAGGCAAAAGTATGGACTTTAGAAAGACGTGTATTTCAAAAAATTATGGTGAGGAGTGGCCGCCAAGAGCAAGAGGATAACATAAGATTTTTATCTTCTGTACCTCTTTTGCAAGGAATACATCCTATAGAATTGACGAAAATTGCAGACTTCTTGAAAAGGGTAAACGGAATAATAATTGATTTTATAGAAAACCGGATATAAATAGGATATGCACTTGTAGCAGAATGTTTCTATACCTAGGTAATACTACAATAACTAAAATATTCTGAATTAATGATCTATAAATTGTGGTAATTGTTGATATGGCCGCGTTCCAAATACATGTACTGATTAGTACATATTGCAGACTTGAGATCAACAATTTGAAATATAAACAAGATTCATAATAACTAAAAACTAGGACGTTTAAAATGAAATTCTTCTTGCGCTGGCAGGAGTTCTTCTCAGCAGGTACAGCAGTGGTGCGTCAAGGAGATCGTGGTGATAAGTTTTACCTAATTCGTGGCGGTACAGTGGTGGTAACTAAACGCGAAGAAGATGGTGAAGAAAGACGTGTGGGCGCTCTTCGAAGGGGAGACTACTTCGGAGAACAGGCATTACTACACGAAGATAGACGACTCGCAACAGTTACTGCTTTGCCTCCAGGCGTTGAATGTTTAACATTGGAACGCGGGTGAGTTTTATTACATATGATTGAATATTATAATGCTTTTCCATATCTTTTACTTTAAAGCAACTATAAAAAATACACAAATATTTCAATCCACTATGGATGGGTTTAATAAATTTAGATAATTGATCAATGACAATATAGAAATTACCAAATAGTTTTCGTAGTCCGCTTCGCCGAAGGAACAAAATTATTATATACGTCAAATTAAAACATATCTATGGAATAATAGTACCCCCAAATAATTAATGCTTCCATTAAATCTCAAACTGTTGCTTCCTTGCGGCTTACACTACTACATATTACTTATGTAAAACTCTATTTATTAAAGCACAGTCCTAAATTAACTTAAAAAATAATTACTTTTACTCTTTAGGCCGTTCACAGAATTGCTGGGTAATTTAGAAGAACTAAAAAATATAAGACATTCAGATCCTCGGCCGTCCCAAACCAAAAAGACGTCAGTTGTGAAAAGCGGTAAGGTCAAAGACAATTCATATGACTGATTAATGTACTTATCTATGTGGTGTGGCTAAGCAACGATAAGACAAATTAGAATGATTAATTATACTATTTATTTATAGCTACTCAGTACTAACATTACATAGTAGTAATGACTATTTATAAATAAAAGTTCGTTATAAAGTGTAAAAATTATATTGAACGCATGCTCTGGTGAATAAACAAATTATCATGGCCATTATTTACCATTTCATTTTAAATGCCATTTCCCTTCCCATGACGAATCTGTACTTATCATTATTGCCTTTAGTGGTAAATAGTATAGAATTTAATCCTCTTTATATTACTGTAATAATAAAGTTTCTGTAATACTTAATTACCTATATAATACTTTATTTTTAGAATAAACGTAAGCTGATTGTTATTGTAGCAAATTTGTTATAAATTACAAAATTAAAATTTCATATGAATAATTTCTGCCTTTATTTCTCAGAATACCAATTCGTGGAGCTAAAGGATCTTGAAATAGTTGGTACAATGGGAGTCGGTGGATTTGGGCGTGTTGAACTGGTTCAGTATAAGCGCAACCCATCCCTTACGTTTGCTCTTAAATGTTTAAAGAAAGTTGATATGGTACAGCAACAGCAACAAGAACATGCCTTTAATGAGAAAAATATTATGATGCTCTGCAATAGTAGATTCATTTGCAGGTAGTAATTAACTTTTATTTTATAAGAGAATAGATTAATAGAATAGATAAAGTGTATATTTTATGAATTAATCCATTTACAGACTCTATAGTACGTTTAAAGATAATAAATACATTTATTTCCTGATGGAGCCTGTGTTGGGTGGGGATGTGTGGACAATACTTCAAAAACAGCGATATTTTCCAGAAAATATCGCACGTTTCATGGCCGCTTGCGTGGTGGAAGCTTTTCAGTACTTACACTCCAAAGATATTATTTATCGCGATCTTAAACCTGAAAACCTTATGCTAGATAAACAAGGTTATATTAAATTAGTAAGTAAAATATTGCACTTTAATTTTTAATAATAATAATTCTTTATTGCCAGAATAGATTTATATATAAAATTCCAATATGCATTCATATTACACTTTTTTATGTTACAAACTCTTAATTACTTTTTTGGCTTACAGGTTGATTTTGGATTTGCGAAAAGGTTAAGTGCAAACAGCAAAACATGGACATTCGCGGGTACTCCTGAATATGTTGCACCTGAAATTGTTCTCAATAAAGTTTGTACCCATTACTTACCTTAGATTTATATTGTAACTTATAATATACGAACAATAAAGCAACATTAAATTAAAAAAAAATATTTAAGTAGCAAACAAGAATAACATAGCTTTTTTAAGATTTATATATGTAAAATAGTTTTCGCTAGAGTGAGTAAGCATACAATAAATACAATTAGTGGTTTGGTTTTTAATTATTTTATAATTTATGAGTTAAGTATAGTATATATTTAATGCAAATTATATAAAATAAAAAAAAATGTAAACACATTACAGGGTCATGACCGCGCTGTAGATTGCTGGGCCCTGGGAGTTTTCGTGCACGAACTACTAGTAGGCAAGCCACCGTTCCGGGCTCCCGGCGGAGACCACATGAAGACGTATACCCTCATACTACGAGGCATCGACGCGGTCGCCTTTCATCCTCGTGTACCCAAATCAGCACAGATGCTCATTCGCAAACTTTGCCGTGCCGTTCCTGCCGAGCGACTTGGCTATCTTAAGAATGGCATCATTGATGTAAAAAATCAAAAGTAAATAAGTATAATTATATAATGTTTCTTATACTGTTGCATAAATCAGTTTCTTAAATAATATATCTATGTAGATAAATATTCATGCGAGAATAATTAAGAGACGAAATCAAAACCAACACTTATTGAATGTAATGGGTTTGGTCGGAAAGTAAGCTCGAAGAAGTGCTTGATGAGATTTGAGACCCAAATATAGGCTTAAAGCTTTAAAATATACTAAATTATTCTAATATTGTAAAGTTTCACACCTAGAATACTAAAATATTTTTAAAAAACGTATTTGAACGCAGGGACTGTCCAGGCGATCTGTCCACTAAGCTATGTTGGTCGTCCGAAGGTGCCGTCCTAAATGTTTTTTATTTTTATAATACAAGGGACATCCTCTAAAGATACCCAACCCGGGAATGAGCCGGGTTATGTGGGATTTCTACCCTCTAAAACCCCTGTAATTGCCGACTTCGACAGAATAGAAATACCCGGGAAGTCGGTTGAACCGCATCCGTTGTCCTTCTCAGATGCGTTGCTCACTAGGGAGCTGTGTATCCTACTGGTTCACAGCTAAATATTAAACCTCTCTATACACTGTAACTATAGATGTTTCTACAAATGCTAAAGCTCCGCTTACTGGGCCAGGGATTTTAGACTAACTTGCAGGGCCACCACGACGTCGGCGCTACTGTCTTTGATAAGTAGGACCTGTCCTCTCCCGTTCTGATCCAGCAATCTCCTTCTGTAACATAACTATTTCACAGAAGGTGACTATAGCCATCCATACCGATTCTCTGCTCAATTTCGCCCGACTTCCTGCACTAAGATTTGACGCTCAGTCCGTCCCAACAGGGGATATTTGAAAAGTATGTTGGGCGGTATCTCTTTGACAGTGGTGACAAATTGCCATCGCCTAGCGATCTAACACAAAAATCACAGAAACGGTCGATACGTGATTCTACGCTTTTGTCTCATGCAGGATTCAAAGCTGAGGAGAATTGCTTTTACAACACCCTTGCGAGAATAGTGTTCTTTAAGTCATATACGTGTTGTTCTGTTCTTCACGTCTGATATTACCTGTCGGTTAGTATGTTCAACATTCATTTGTCCCCAAAATGTCTAACGGCGGGAATACTGCAAGTAACGTTATCAAAAGATATCGTACAGTATCCTCACACAATTATAATAAAAATTCTTCGCTGCAAGCTATAAAGCTTAGTTCTGCAGCAGCGGATGGCTAATCTGCGAGACCAGACAGGAGTACCTTATGGAGCCATCGATCGGACAATCCCGGCATAGAGTTGACGAACTTCGTCTTTAGGACCTCTATGATTAGGTAGTAGTCTGTACATGGTACCCACTACCTTGTCTATACGAGGTACTAGACGTTTCGTGTTCTGTGCTCTTCAAAGCCACATCGACTATTCAACGTGAGCCCCGATATTTCATATATCGTCCAATGCTAAAGCGAAAATCACCAAAGCATAACTATGAATTAAGAGGTTCACGGCTTTTCGGTAATCCACAACGCCTCAGTCTTATCAGCTGCAATACTTAAGCCGAACTCCTTAATTTTACCGACGATTATTTTCAGCAAGCCTTCTAGCTTCTTTATAAGGGGCCGTTGCTAGCACCAAATTGTCATTGTCGATTGTTATCTGCATAGAAAATAACACTTACACCCCTGGGAACCTTGCGTACGACGCTTGTCCTTGACGCGTGTCGATCACACGCGTCAAGGACAAGCGTCGTACGCAAGGTTCCACAAAAGCGGCCCCAAAATTGACCCTTGCGGTATTTTACAATGCATGTTTCTGTAAACTCGACACCCATTCTGGTCTATGTACGATATGTCGCAAATAGTCACCAATTATCTCTTACTAAAGAGGCATTTGATGGTAAACTAGTGCCTCTCTTATTGTGACCCAATGGATGGTTTTGAAGGCATTTACAATATCTAGATTCACTGCCAAAGATATTCCACCTTTGGATACAGCCTGCCCAGATAGGGAGCGAAAACGCATAATTACCTTTATAGTTGAACGACCCTGTCGAAATCCAAATTGATTGTCTGATATGTCAGGAGCATCACGCGACGGATGCCCGTTGAGGCGGTTATGTTATAAATGCCTGTTACAACTTATTTTTCAAATTTCTGCTACTTAAATCGTTTTCCAAGAGAGAATTCTATTTTATTATAATTTTAAAATGTCATTCCATACTAACGCAAAATACACCGCCCGAGCTCCTCTTTACTTAACCAAACAACTTTTACGCCTTTTACATCTTTTACATCTTCTACATCTTTTACATCTTTCACATCTTTCACATCTTTCACATCTTTCACATCTTTCACATCTTTCACATCTTTCACATCTTTCACATCTTTCACATCTTTCACATCTTTCACATCTTTCACATCTTTCACATGTTTCACATGTTTCACATCTTTCACATGTTTCACATGTTTCACATCTTTCACATCTTTTACATCTTTTACATCTTTTACATCTCTTACATTGCCTGTTAAGCACTCTACCCCTTCTATAGCTTAGTTCAAATCGTAAAATATGTTTATGTTATGTTTATGTCCTATACCTCTATCTAAATTTCCTTATAATAAACTTTTCAGATGGTTCCTTGGTTTTGACTGGGAAGGCTTACGAGAAGGAAAGTTAAAAGCTCCACTGATACAGCCCGTGGCTAATGACCTCGATTTGTCAAACTTTGAGAAGTATCCCAAGGATAAGCTACCTCCAGATGAAACTTCTGGTTGGGATATCAATTTTTAAATGATTATTTCAGCCTACTAAAACGTGTGTAACGTTTTATTTATAAAAAAAAACAACTATGTAGTTCATGATATTATTTTAATGTTATTTAATACAATGAAGACATATTATTTATTTAAAAACAAGTTTTACTAAATAAAATGTTTTGATTATCCTACTTGTGATTTTAATATTCACAAAGGAATATAGTGTAATCACAGGTGCCTTATGTGAATTTTTAAAACAATGATACGAAAAATAAAGTGTTGATTTTTGTACATAAAGTGCAACTAGTTTATTTTTAGTAAAAAAATTGTGTCATTTACAGATTAATCAGTGTTGTGACCCTAATAATCGGTTTTATTGAGATGTTACTTCCCAAATTTTACCACGATCCAAATTTGTGATCAACCTCAATTTACATCAGTTGATCTTGTAATATACATAAGCGCATTTCAATATTATTTAATTTTTAAAATATGTTCTGCTTTTCATATTTAGTTGTTTTAATAAAAATAAAAAAAATATATTTTACTGTACAAATGTGCATGTTAATAGATCGAAATGGCAAGAAACACAGTTAAGTTAGTTAATGAAAACGAGGGCATGCTCTACACGATAAGCAAAATGTAGGTTGAACGTCGACCTCGTACCCCGGTTCCCCGCAATTTTTCCACACCTTTGCACCATCAGCTGCTCTGATACAAGAAAATACATTAGGTAAATATAATTGCGAAGAAAATGTTAATAATTACTTGTGTTGTCTGCGCCGGTATTTGAATTAAGCAAGTGCAATGCACCGACTGTTGGATGCAGCGTCTGAGCTCTGTCGCGACATGCAGGCATCCGAGCACGAATGGTAAGCGTCGACCGAACTATTCACTATTCAGTCTGTCGCGAGTGAGTTCAGAAGGCTAGCGTGGCCGTGTATGTGGCGCGTCATTTCGATCTTTGCGACACTACCGCATCGTTAAACGAATACAAAATATTACACGTTCCACACACCTTTATATCCAACTACCATTTTAAACACAATGAACTATAATAAAAATATTATAATTTATTCTAATCCAATAGTGGCTTTCAAGCGAAACGTATTACTATGAACTTGAAATTTAAGTGAATATCATTTATATTTTGTGAATAGTATTCATATAGGTAAGGTATAAATTTATTTATTTTGTTAACATGACTATATTTAGAATCTATGACATATTTTACAGTCTACTTTATACGGTGGGTACTAATTCGCTACTTAAAACGTCATGGTATACATATCATTTGCATATTTCTTCATATATATTACTACTAAACTTATCAATTGACATCCGGATCACAAAAAAAATATACATTAGGGTTAAAGTTACAAGATATTCTAATGCACGGTGAGAAATAAAAGAATAGATCCCAAAAATATTGATAGCGTAGTTAGTTAGTGTAAGGAGATTGTATTTCGAGGATGTTGTGTAAATGTTTCGCTCTTTTAATCTACCTACTATACATTCACTACACAGACATTCCGTACACATATTTTAGTTTTATTTTCACGATTACCTATTATACTTATTTCTGTCATTTTTTAACCAAAAAATGATATGGCTACGTATTAGACTTATCAATAAATTTAGAATTATTTCTCTATATTTAATAAAAATATGTTGCTCGTTGTAAAATTATGGAATCAAAAATTATATACTTATATACCTAAATCAAAACGTATGTAAATATATTAAATCTAAACTAATTACGAAATGATGATTTTAAAACGAAAAGAGTTTTTAAATTTCTCAAAGCTTCCCAAAGCTCTTCAAGGCTAAATTAAAATGTAGAACCTTAACAGGTATATTTCGTTTTATATAATTTTTAAATTACATTGTTTTGTCATTGGATATTGCAAAATTCCAGTGTGTCGGGAATAACCAGCCGTTGCCGGCAATTGAGCGTGACGCAGTGACCCCACAATGCATTTCACTGCAGTACTATTAAAACATATCATTGGAACGCACCATTTTTACTGTGATTTAATTTAAAGATAAAATATAAATAATTAGTACATTTTCTTATTTGCTTTAAAATCGTTTTTTTAACGCCAATTTTTAATTAAATTAAAGATTATATATACTCGTATCAATTCACCTAGCAACAACTAATAAATAACCAAGCGTTAATTAAATTAAACTAAGAACCGTATAGCGCAACAATAAATATATTTTATTTCACACTTTAAATTAAGTTATAATTTATAATGACAAAATGAAATCATTTTTATAAATTATAGATACTTAAATCTAAACAAAGAATTGTCATAAATACTATTCATATAAACGCTATCACATAAACCTATAGTTGAACTAATTAATAAGTTTATTTAGATATATAAAAAATACATATATCATAAAATTAAAAAAATAAAATAATAAGTACAAGAAAATGGATGCGGTGTGTGTGCACGGCGACGGCACGTGTCAGGCGCACGCGCTGGCTGCGGCACTGCATTCGCTAAGCCTCTACTGTGCTGCCATCTCCACAGCCATCATCTGTTGCTGTTCCTTACCACGGCCTCACTGGTTAGAATTTCTTTAAATTTAATTCATGCTTTTATAATATGTATAGTTATATACGTCTAGCTGTGACATATTTGCTTTATTATTGTAAATAAATGTTGCAATACCCAAATTTGGATGATTAAATAATAAATATAGAACAAAGTATGAATGTAAGCAAAGTACGGAGTGTGTTGACACTAGGTACTTTCTGTCTACCCTGCTATGCGGGATAAAAGCGTGAAGCTAAAAAAATAAATAATGAATAAAATTTATTTTATAATAAAAATAATTTAAATAAAAATAAACTTTTTACATACATATTTTTCTTTTAATCTTTATAGACAAATAGACATGACTCTAAAGACCATAACGGCATGTCAATACTTCATATTAAAACAAAGGCATGTTTATATGTTCGTACATACATATGTATTTTATAAAAATTTCAGGTATGGCAACCAGTGGCGTGGTCAAAATGTGAGGGGGATAGCCAGCCTAGCTTTAGGGGTAATATGGTGTTGTGGTGCAGCTGCCGTATCTTTACGCCCCGTAAACACTGTACGACTGGTAGCTGCTCTAATGGCGCCTTTAGCATGGCTAGCTGCAGCGGCGATGCATGTATCACTTTGGACCCGACGATTAACACCTCCTATACTTTACTTAGTAATATATTGGCTATTGTCATCAGCTGCTTCTGGAACTATCGTATATCACTTTTTGCTCATCGGTGTTTCATCAAATCACGTAGAAATATACATACATGGGGCTGCAACGCTGTTAGCATTAATTATTGCAGTAGTGGACAGTATGTGTTTTTACGATGAAGTAAGTAAAATTAGTTAATAACATTTTGAATGTGATCTAAATGTTTAATGTACTACTACTAGTATCACTTTCTGTGTCCCTCTTTATGCATATGGTGAAAAAATCATAAGAAGCAACCAATCACCTACTAAATTTTAAGTTATAAAATTTAACCTATATTATAATAAATATATTTTAATGTACATAGTGGTATGAAATTTTTAAATTAAAATTCAATTAGTAATGCATAAGCCAATTGCTATTACGATTTATATTTTTTATATAACATGAGACGTTAATGTATACTTAACTTTAACTGTAACAGGTCAAAAATCGTCCCGAGTGTCGGCAAAAAAGCTCAGTGGAATCCGACAAGACTTTATACAAATATAGTCAAACACATTTTTATTCAAAAATAACTTTCTTTTGGTTAAATCGTATGTTATTTAAAGGCTATTGGTCACCAATTGAAAAAGAGGAACAGGAAAATAAGCCCGAAAATGAACACGCACAAACATATTTTAATAAATTCAAGGTAACCAACCACCTGAAATCGATATGTTAATAATATTTTTTTATAGATTAATTATAGTAAACATTATACATTCTATTTGTTTTACAGACTGTATTCAATAATCAAAACGCGTTTGACTTGTGGCAATGCTATATGCGCATGGTTTGGCCTAATTTTTATATTGCAGGCGTATTGAAACTTTGTGGAGATTTAATTAGCGTCATACCTGCCCTAGGCTTAGCCGTTATAATTCAATTTGTAAATGATCCAGTTTATAGCAATGATTCTAAATCAGAAGTTACAATTGAGGAACTACTATCAAATGGCTATGCAATGCTTGTTATTGTTACCCTGGCCCTCATTATTCAAGCTTTATTGTCACAAAATTCCACTCACTTGGTAACAGTTGAAGGTACAAGATTAAAAATGGCATTGCAAGTAAGTCGTCGACTTAAATAATTGTATTTCAGTAAAAATAAAGTAAATATTCCCTAAAAATTATGATTTTATATTTAGAGCACGATTTACGATAAATGTACAAGATTATCACTGTGGTCTACGGATTTAGATTCAAGTGAGAAGTCACCTTTGATGAAACAGGAATGCGAGACCAATATCCAGTCTGGCTTACTCACTAATTTGGTGGCACAAGATACTTATAATGTAATGTCATGTATTTGGATCTTTCATTACATATGGGCGATACCAATAAAAGTCAGTATAAAAGTATATTTTCCCTATATAATAATTTTAGAAAATTTATTAATCTTTCATTTGTTATAGATAGTATTTATATTATATCTACTTTATACAAAATTGGGCTTAAGTGCGATAATGGGCACAGTCATCTGTTTCTGGATTATAACTCCTTTACAACTTTATATTGGCAAAAAGATATCCGATAACTCAAGACACGTTTCAAAATGTACTGATCATAGAATATCAAAAATATCCGAAATTTTAGAAGGAATAAACGTGATAAAATTGTACGTATGGGAAGATTTATTTAACGAAAAAATATTGCAATTAAGAGAAGTTGAATTAAAAATGTTAAATAAAGATTCCGCATACTGGGGAATTCTGAGTAAGTGTTTGTAATAAATATCTTTAGTAGCATAATTAATTTATATATATTTTATATAATTCATCACTTTTTAGATTTTACAACACAAGTTTCTTCAATATTGGTCGCTGTCGTAAGTTTTACGATGCACTACTACTTTGGAAACAATGATAGTACGATGAAATTAAATACTGTTAATATTTTTTCTGGACTAGCACTTTTCAATCAATTGACGGTCCCGTTTTTAATTTTGCCTGTAACTATATTGATGTTTATACAAGCGATGGTAAGCTTTTCATATCACTTACTGTATATTTAATTGTTATTTGTTACATTTTAACGTGAAACTACCAGTAAATAAAAGAATACTTCTGCAGGTGAGCACAAAGCGAATAAAAGATTTCCTGGAACTTCCAGAATCCTACAATTATGCTAATGACGGCAAAAACAATGTATTAAATAAGGAAAATGAAGCTTTTCATGACATTAGTCCTGAAGCGAATCCGCTTTCAGAACGTGACGAGATCGACATACCTGACTCTAGGCATCAAGAGCAATTTTTAATTAGGTTTAAAAATACTGCCTTTTCATGGAAAATGAAAGATACGCACAATTTTTGGTTAGAAATCGATGACTTGGATATTCCAGCAGGTGAGTAGATTAGACCTGGATGATAATATTAATGTTCAGCTTAGTTTACTTTACAATATTTGTTTAACTAGATATGAAATGCCAAACTATTATACAAATTTCAAATTAATAAATAAAAATAATTTTATTTTTATCGTTAACTACAATTACAATGTATTTATTGTTATTTAAATGTTTTTTACTTCTTTTTAGGCAAATTAATAATGGTTGTTGGAACTGGTGGATCGGGTAAATCCTCTCTGCTCTCAGCTATTATTGGAGAAATGCACCATGAAAAAGGAGATATAAACATAAGCAGGTACATTAAAAATTGCTACAACGAACAAATTTAAACAAATGTATTTTTTTAATTATGATCGTTCTGTTTTCAGGCATTGTCAAATGTGGTACTGTGGTCAGCCCCCTTGGTTACTTGAAGGTACCATAAAAGATAATATAGTCATGGGAGGTATGTGGTGTCCTCAAAAATATGCAAGAGTACTTCGTGCTACAGGCTTGCGACCAGACTTGCAGCTTTTACCAGGTTTTTCCTATTAATATACCTATAATTAGTTAATTATGATAAACTATTTAAAAATCTTCACTTTACTAACTAGTCTGTCAGCCATAGCTTTCATTGTCGTTTATGGTCACCTTGTCTCGGTGTCACATCTAGCGCAACTTTACCAAGTATTGATTAAGTATAGAAGGAGCCCGAAGGGTGGAGGTGTTGGTCAGCGATAATTAACCTCACATTTTAACCTCTTCTCTTTATTTCGTCAAACGAAATGCGCTCCGTAGTGGCGAGTTATTAAGATAGTATGTTAATTTGATGCGAATATATTCGTGTTAGGGGTTTTGTATTACATGTGTTGAAGACATATATCCGTCTTAGTCACTTAAAAGGTGAAAGGAAGCACTTAAACCTATAATTGATTCACAAGTTCCAGTCCTAAGTTCCATGTAGAGGGACGGGGTAGAATACAATCTCCCCCCCCCCCCACGCTGCTGAGTAGCGTCCCGTAAGAGGTGGTTATCCAAGCTACTGGGGTTTGGTGGTAGGAGGTTAATCCTCCGACTAGCTCACAACCACTATCGTGACAAGAACGATCCGCCAAATAACTTATGATGTATTCCGGTTCCATGTCATGTAAGCCAGCTTTTCCCTATTCCTACCCATCCTTCCCTCATCACCTTTCACTTCTGTCTTAAGGCCGGCAATGCATCTATTACTCTAATGTTGTAGATGTCCATAGTCAAAGGCGAAGATGGCCTTCTACTCGTTTGCACCCTTTTTCCATAAAAAAAGATCCAGGCACTTCCCCCAGCTTCTCTTCCTGTTAAACGAAGCTCGCGGGATATGTCCTTTGAATGCTAAAGAGTATCATCGCATCACTGAGTTTTCCATGTTCATCGTATAGTGATGTACCTATGTGATTGTGATATGTAATGTCATCATATTCTCTTCGCCGCTATTACCCGATTGTCTCGAGAGTCATTTCTGATACATAATGATCTATCTAAAATTACATTCTCACAAAGATTATGTGTGACGTGCGCTTTCTTTTAAGTTAGTTTTGTTAACTAATGAAAACAAAAATATTTACCTATTTGTAAATAAATCGCCATCTTTAGATGGCGACAATACATTTTTAGGAAATTACGGGACACCATTATCTGGAGGGCAACGAGTGCGCTTGTGTATAGCACGTGCTTTATATTCTCGCGCAAGACTTATTATACTGGATGAGCCGTTTAGCGCTCTTGACGTTATCTTAGCCGAGCACGTGGTTACGAAAGCGCTTTTACCTGCCATCCGCTCTGGACGAACAGTCGTATTAGCTACTAATAGGCTGGAATTAATACATAACGCTGATATGGTAAGATATATCTCATTACTAGTTTATCATTGAGTAACATGGTGGAAAGTAACCAGGTACTCAGTGTTACTGCGTTCTCTAAGTCGAAGTAGAAATCCCACGGATCCAATGCAGGTAATACGACTTGTTGTAACGCGACTGCACACTAGACTAGATCTACTCGAAATTGCAGTGGTTTGTGGCAAAAAGAGATATGCCGCATCAACTTAAAAAAAAAAAACTTTACATAACATTACATATAAATATTTAAATCATGATTTTTACTGTTTCAAAAAATTGAAATTGACAACCATATAGTTTGTGTTGGATTTGTTTACGAACTCAGACCGCTCTCATACTCGCTCGCTCTCATATTAAATACGGATCGGTCGATCAAGGAATCCGAGATTTCTTGAATAGCCCTTAGGGATGTACCACGTTGTAATCAAGATTTGTTACTATAAATGAAGACTACATATACTTCTTTTTTTTAATTATATATTTTTTAAAATTATATATAAGATAACGATTATTGTTTTATTCTATTTATAAGAGTATATAAAAGTAAGTAAAACTATATACAACTAAGTTTAATATTTAAAACTATATACAACTAAGTTTAATATTATATTTAATTTGTAGTCTGCATTTATATCAACAATTTATAAGCGACGATATTTACGAATAAACATTAATTACGAAAAACTTAAAATGCGAAATTCGTAATACAAATTAATCTTTTATTTATTTATATTAGATTTCCTACATTAATATTAATATGTATGCACCTGATTAACTTTACAAGTCAGCTATTACACAGCTGACTTTACTGAACACAACTGACTTTACTGAACACAACTAAACGAACCAACTCACTATCATTACCTAGTACTTATATCTAGTCCTAGTACCTATACCTATATGTAATTATTTTTTTTAAAAAAGATCCTTTGACATAAATGAAGTTCATTTTATTTTTCTAAACTGATTATTATGGTAACAGATAATCAATAGAATCCTGGATAAAAATATCTTGGCTTAAGAATAGTTAACCACCTTAATTTTCACAATCAAATAGACCATATTAAAGGAAAACTTTCGTCTTTAATTGGGTCACTAAAGAATATTTCTATATGCATACCACAAAAACTACACTATAATATTTACAACTCTTTGGTTAAGTCCCATTTATTATACTTAATTGAAGTATGGGGTAATGCTAACAGAACAAAATTACAAGAACTTCAAAGAAAACAAAATAAAATAATAAAAATACTCTTTAAATATCCGTTATCTACATCTAAAGTTAAAATTTTTGAAGAAACGAAGATTATGAATTTAAAACAACTTTATATATACAATTCTTCCCTTCTAATAAGAAAAATTATTAATAAATCTGTACACTCTAAATTGTCATTTATGAAACAAGTCAGTACGCGTAGCACCCGTCGCCCTAGCTTACTAATTCTCCCAAAGACCAGGACAAAATTTGCAAAGAAGGATATCACATCTGAGGGAGCACAACTTTATAACAAATTACCGTCTACTATAAGAAATTCAAGCTCAATTAACGAATTTAAATCTCAACTTTCACAGCATATTTTAGAAAATAATTGATATAGGTACTAACGATGCAACACACTTGTAATAATATCTTACTATCGTTAATTGAGTTCTAAATAATTTGGAGACTATTTTTTGTATTTTAACTTTTGTATGTATGTTCTCATGTAAGTGACTGTCTTTTTGAGAATAAAATTCTTTAAACCTTATATGTAATAATGTTCACGTTTCTTTCACGACATATTCTTAAGCATTTTCTCGTAATTACCAGACATTGTACACATAGACAAATTATAATTTGTCTATGTGTACAAGGTCATCATTACACTGTAATGAAACTGGACATATCTACGAGTAGTTTACATAGTTTTTTTAGTCTTGTCTCAATACCAAAAACCAAGGTTCAATAACCTTCTGAATCAAAAGAGTCAATAATGACAATTTAAAAAAAATCAAAGTTTCTTAAGTTTTCAAAATATTCTTGCCAATAAAAAATATTACTTGCATAAAAAAATATCTATTTTTTCATACATAAGTAGTGTTTTTGACAGAGTGGTGGCTGAGACAGTGAAGTTACAAGCTACAAGCAATTCAGAATGATTTTTAAATATTTTTCTTACAATAAATAATACTTGCTCCATTGGCAAGTGGCAACCAAAATACTACAGTAAACTTCACATTAAAAAACACATATGGGCTCACTGGCTTGGCAAAGTGTGTTTTCCCCCCGAAAAAAACGGTATACAGTTTGGTATCAAACAAAATAGCTAAGGCTAGCTCCTCTCTGAACTTCTCTACAGTATTGTTGCCCTATATTTCATATAGCTTAATTAGTTAAAGACTTTAACGTATAACTTTTATTGCAATGTTTATTTAGTTTTAATTCACTGAAATTGGGGTTCAAATAGATAATAGCAATGGAAGATGGCCGTGTAAGCGGTGTTGGCCGTTTAAGTAAAGTGTGCGACGGTGTCATCAGCCAATGGGCACAGCTGGCGGCCGAAGCAAGAACAGCAGCGGGCCGCACCGGCGCGGGCCCTTCCGGTGGTAGCGCTCGGGAACGGCTACAACTTCTTCGAAGTATAAGTCGCAAAGAATTTAATAGGCAAACATCTGATGACACTTCTGTAAGTTTAATCATTCTTTTATCTAGTATTATGTAAATGCAAAAAATATTATGCATATTTACAGTGAAATATTAACGATGTCTTAATTATTTTTTTAAATTACGACTTCATAGTTGTAATTTCTTTTGTGGATTTTCAGATGGGGATAAATGAAGTAATAGGAGCTCATTTACTGACAGAGGTGCCAATGTGCACAGGCGGGACTTGGCGGCGTACAGCAAGACCAATGGGACTATCATTTTCGCGTCAGTTCTCTTCTCCACC
Source organism: Dryadula phaetusa (assembly GCA_032432895.1). Taxonomy (NCBI): domain Eukaryota; kingdom Metazoa; phylum Arthropoda; class Insecta; order Lepidoptera; family Nymphalidae; genus Dryadula; species Dryadula phaetusa. Next base: position 2,761,513 of record JAOYRS010000027.1, read on the forward strand.
TTCCTCGGAACAACGTCAAAAGTAAGTTTGGGGATGCAGCGCAGTAAAATTGGTTCATCCATTATTACAAAAGATAATGTTTGAAAGGAACGGTTCACCTTTTGGCAAAATTTAAGTCCCAAATTTAAAATTATCATAAAATGAACAAATACATTACTTTGTACCAACAATTTCTTGATAGCAATCCACTTCCTTATTTTAAACTGTTGTAGTAGATAAGTATTTATAGATATTTAAGTATAATTGTAAAAAAATCTTCATTTTAGAAAGTCAAATTTTCTTTGTATTACAATCAAGGTGGTCTAGAGAAGTAAGACGAGCAGTTAGTGCAGACGCCACAAATGATATGTTGCAACATGAAGCTAGTTTACTGCGACGTATATTAAATGGACGCCCTTATCGGACTTTATCCAGGTATTGTGAAATATATTTGTGTAACTTCAAGTTTTGTAATACATATTTTGTAATACCTATAAAGACCTTGCATTTCTCGCGAAATGCGAGGTCATCGTAGCATAATGGGACAGCGTTTGACTGTAAACACGATTGGTCATTTCCTCCCACTCGGAGGAAGAGTTACATAAAAAAAAAAAGTTCTCTGCTCTGGTAACGCAAAACGCGGAGTTGAGTTTGACACTTATTCTATTTTCTTTTCTTTCGTTCGTTCGTTCGTTCGTTTCGACACATTATGACATTTCACATAAATATTAACAAACAATAAACGATATACCCAAATAAGGAAAATATGAAATAAACAGAGGTGTGACAGCGTCTGACTGTAAACGCGACCGGTTGTAGGTTCAATCCCCACTCGGAGGAGTGATTATATTTAAATTATTTTCACTTCCTCGCTCTGGTAACGATAAAGTGCGGCGTTGAGTTCCACCACTCAACACGTTATGTCTCGACTTCGATGGAAAGTGAAGTACGGAGAATCTTGACCTTGTGTACTTTCTGTCTAGCCTGCTAAGCGGGATAAAAAACGTGAAGCTAAAATAATGAAATAAATCGCCTTTTTTAGGTGGACGGATAGAACGATTCAACGCCTGTTAAGCGTAACTTCTGAATCATCTCAAGAGGTAGAAACAAATGGTAAGCTTTAATAGTGAGAAATTAATTATATAAGTAAATAAAGCAAGCAATTAATTGATGAAATATCAATCTTGATTTGATTATTAACGAAAAATCCCTATTTCCCGAAAAATTAGAAAAAAAAGTAATTAAAGTTAAATTACAACCAATAACTCATACAAAATAAATAAATCAAAAACACCATGAAATCTGTTAAATATTTGTTGCAAGGAGCTGTAATTGAGCCGGCACTCGAGGCTACATTTACCTCAATAACTTCAAATGGCATCGAAACTTCCGTTACGCCAGATTCTAACTTCCTAACAACTGCTAATAAAGAAGTTACAGAACCTGTCTTGGACGAGGTAATTACACATATATCCATGTAGGGAAACCACTGATTTCTAGAAACTCGTGGCTTATTATTTATTTCATCGATTTTGTAAGTTACTAAGCTGAATTGAATTTAGTTGAGTTCTAGTCGTTACTTTGTGCGAAAATATACGCGGTGGGTTGGTATTTATTTTTATAATTTAATGTTATTATGATTTTGAAAAGTGTCGACTTTCTTTACATTTTCTTAATATCTTTAACTATATCAAATTTCATGATCTGTGTCTGTTTTTACAGCATCCAACAATATTCTATAGCTCAACTTTATCGAGTCTTTAGAAGTTAGTGTATTTAGACTTTTTAGGTACCAGCATATTCGGTGTGTAATAAGGAATAGTCCAGTATATTTTTGTCAATATGTTACTCTGAGTTCCTTAAGTATGAGCACTAAGAGAAGTCCTGTACAAATTCTCATGAGCACAAGAAATATCAAAGTGTCACGTGTTGTAATCGATACAAACGATGTTACGGGCTGCAACTGGTATAATAAAGTGTGAAATTTTTTTGTATACAATATGGCGGAAATATTCACATGCTTGCGGTTGGTGGGGTGTAGCCTACCTGTTATGTGCGGCGACAGCGCAAGCCATCACCCTTACTGCGGATTATTGGCTTTCGCTTTTAGCCGCAACAAATTCACAACAACCTTTCTCCGATGACCAGGTTACAAATTAACACATATTCTTTATTTATGTTTTTAACTTCACGCTCTAATCCTGCATAGCAAGGTAAATAGAAAGTACCTAGTGTTAAAACGCTCCGACACACTAATTTTGAAATTAATAACTAAATCCCGATTTATTACATAAAGTCTTATCTTATAAAAAATTGTTTACTATTGTAAACGCCATAGAGGTAAAATTATCTCTATGGCGTTTATGCAGAAGCCAGAATCTATGGCGTTTATGCAGAAGCCAGAATTCCACGTGTTCCTGTTAATGCCTACACTGAAGTGCTAAAAAGGTTTTTCTATGATCTGGTTCAATATAGAGCGTTCCCCGAAGATTATTGATTCTCTTAAAAATAAGATAAAAATAATATTTTTTTTATCTTTTTAATATTTTGTTTAAAACAGTTTTTAGTAATAACACCTACATTTTTCAGACATGGGCTATGCTACGCACGTATACTGTATGGAGTGTTAGTGGTCTGTGCGTAGCAGGTTGCGCGCAAGCTGCATGCGCTTGCGCGGGCGCGGTATCAAGGAGAATTTTACATGAACGTCTGTTGCATGCTACTCTGCACGCACCAATTGATCATCATAACACACACGCAGTTGGTGATACACTTCACCGATTTTCTTCTGACACATTAGTTATCGATAAGGTAAACCATTTAATTGTTTATTGCCTTAATTTTATTTTAACTAGCCTATAGCTATTTCCTTCTTTACCTGCCCACGTTTTCGGTTAAATCACATACTTTGCCACAATTAATAATTTTATCGATTAATAAAACTAATAATAAGCCTAGGAAATAACCCACTAATCAAAATCTCTACGACCTACAACTTAAACAACGTATCCAAATATATATATAATAAAAAAGTGAATTTTGTGCATGAAATATTTAAGAAATAATTTACTTATGTATATTAAAATATACAGTCTATAATACACACGGTAGAAGTTTTGTCTGTCTGTGTGTGTCCGTTAGTGTCAATCACGTTAGTATAGGATAGTCATAGTCATATCAAAAAAAACGCGGATACTTCGAACTAGAAAGACGTGTTACAAGCTTCTCTCATTTAAAATTACTTAACTATTAAAAAAGTGGAAATAGTGATTCAAATCAATAATTCTTACATTAAATAAAACTTTAAACAGTGTTTCCAAGAAATATATAGACGTTTTGTCCATGTGCAAGGTGCTAAATAATAAAAATATAAAGTGGTTTGCTGGATACAACTGAGTACAGTGATATTTTTTAAACCATCTACCTACTACAAAATATTATATTATATATCACGCCAATACAGTACGAAAAATTTAACATATACGTCATACCCTCGCTGGTGTCATGGACACTGCGCGGAAGTAAACCGAGTTCGATCCTCAGCAAAACTACATATTTTGTATTTTTACAAATTATAAATTTCTTAATACTAGTAGACATAGGCGCCAAAATGGTATTTCTATGTAAGATATGCAATATCAGTTACTCAAAAAAGAATTAAATGTACGGTATGTTCGCAGTACTATCATACCGATTGTATCAAAACGATTAAAGATCTTACAGCAACAAGAGCGCAATGGAAGTGTTCATCATGTCTGGAACCGCAGAACAAATATGCTTTAAGCAAAACTAATAATTCAGATTTAGAAGTTAAAAAGAACTAGGAAGCAACAATTAGATACAGATGAAAGTAATCGTCCTATGTCCACATCAACGTCGCGATCACCTTCCTACTCTTCGCCAGTAGATAATACAGGTCAACTATTAGTCACTCCAGAAATAACAGTCCATCTGAATTTTTGGTATACTGCGAATCAATTATTGAGGAACGTTTTAAGCCAATGGTATAATCAATTGTGAATCAGCTAAAGCAATCGCTTATGGAAGAAATACGAAAGGAATTAACCGTCGACTTTAAGAAGAAGCTTAGAAGATTCACAAAATAAATTGCGTATGGAATACGATATATTAGAGAAAAAATATAGTGAACTAGAATCATTGGCGCTTAAATCAGAGAGCGAACTCTCAGACTTGAAAGCACAAATAAATAAACAACTGCAGTGGTCACGAATGACAAATATAGAAGTAACGGACCTGCCAGAAACGAAAGGAGAATCGCCGATTAATATAATTGTAAATATTGCAAAGTATGCCGGAGTCAATGTCAAACCTGAAGAGATTGAATTCGCAAATCGAGTGCAGCAGATGCAGCAAAAATCGGGTAGACCCAAATCACTCGTGGCTAAATTAAAAAGTCGCGACTTAAAGAATTCGATTCTATCAGGATTAAGAAAATGCAGGGGTATCAATACGAGTCACATAGGATTGAATGGCCCACCTCGAAACAACGACCATGAACAAAGAGCTGTTCAGAAAAACAAAAATACGCGCATCAGAAAAGGCTTATAAATTTGTCTGGATAAGAAATTTTTTAAGAAAAAACGAAGAAGCCTCTGCAATAAACATAAACTCCGAAAAGGATCTAAGGAAAATTATGTAGATTTTAATTATAATAACTTAATATTGAAATCTTCTTATTGTGTGGATGTTGTAAACTTTATACTAAATTTTCAAAGTTATGAACTTAGACTACTTATTTTAGTTGATGTGGCGAGGTGGGATTTAATACAAAAAATACATGTCATACTTACTTACAATTTACTAAGCTACACTACACTAAAACAATCTACACAATTACTTATACTATATTTATTTACTTTTAATCAAATCAATTGTATAGCTGGACAACTTTTATTAAAATCACTACAAATACGAGTAGTATGTCAAGAGAAAACTTTTAATTTACATTTACAAATTGGTAATACTATTTCCTATTTTATCACATTTTTAGAATCATGCAACAACATTTTAAATTTAAACGTCACCATTAATGTTAATTTCAATTATAATTTATTCATATACTTAAGCTTTCCTTTAAATTGTTTACATAAATGATTAATTCTTTACAACTATTTTATCAGAATGTCCGTGGATTGCGAACCAAAACTGAAGAATTTCGTTCAAATATATTAATCAACAATTACGACATCATTCTAATAACCGAAACTTGGCTTACTGATGGCTTTTATGTCAGAGAACTGTGCGATGACAGATATGACGTTTTTCGTACGGATCGAAATATTAGCACATCGACCAAAAATACTGGAGGTGGAGTTATGATATGCGCCAAACCTATATTACAGCCTCAAGGAAGACCAGAGTGGAGTTCACCCGGTGTTGAATCAGTTTGGATAACAATCCCTAAAAACCACATGAAGCATAATCAAATTTTACATATCGGAGTATTTTATATCCCACCAGATATTGATCAAGTTGAACGTATTGAAACAGAAACTACTTTTTTGTCATCCATGTTAATACCCTTAATATCTTCAGGTAGAAGATGACTTTATAATAGTGGGTGATTTTAATCTTCCCCGCATTGACTGCAAGGAAACAGGGCCATTGACCTTAATCGTGGATCATCATGGTTACAGACCGTATCAACTAATTTTATTGAAACCTGCAGCGGTTTTAACTTGACACAATTTAACAAAATATCAAATTGTAGTAACAACATTTTGGACTTGGTTTTTGGAAATACTTATCTAGATGTTCAAAGGTCGAATCAAAACTTAGTTGCTGAAGATAAATATCACCCCAGTCTCGAAATTGATGCCTCAGATTTTCTATTAAGAGAACTTAATGTATCTCCTTTAAGTAAATTAAATTTCCAAAAAGCGGATTTTAATGCTATTAATGATACTCTCATTAAGTTAGACTGCCAATCTATTCTAAACGGTAATTCTATTGATGACATAGTTAACAACTTCATTAACAAAATAATAGACGAACATGTACCAAATACCACAGGCACACAATATCTTAACCACTACTTCATTTGGTATAGCAAATCCCTAATACATATAATTCAAGACAAACTTAAAGCTCATGCACGTTGGAAATCATCTAAAAATCCACGTGATTATGATGAATTTTCGCTGTTACGATTCATACAAAAGAAAGTTCAAAATAAGTATTACAAGCAATTTCAAACAAAAATGTAGGAGAACATTAAAAAGGATCCAACACGATTATGGTGGTACCAAAAATACTTACGAAACTGTAAGAATGGTTATCCGAGCTCTCTTCCTTAGGAGATCGTCAATTCAATAATCCTACAGAAATATGCACGGGATTCTGTGACTTCTTCGAAAGTATTTTCGCTAAGCGTAATGGTAATACTTACAGCACACATATCCAAGAGCCTATTACAAATGATACTATTTGTAACCTCAACATTGACAAACAATTAGTTTATAAAATACTTAAAGACCTGGATATAAAAAAAGGAGCAGGAAGTGACAGAATCCCAGCCATATTCTACAGTAAATGTGCTAAAGCATTAGCAGAGCCACTGTCAATAATATATAATAAGTCTGTCAACGTATTTAACGCTTTTCCAACGAAATAGAAGGAAGCACTAATCATACCAATCCATAAATCAGGACCAAGGAATAAAATAGAAAATTATAGACCCATTTTCATATTAAATACAATAAGTAAAATCTTTGAAAGAATTGTTTATAAGGCGATCGTACCTATCATCCATAACTCAATACCCGTACAACAACATGGCGTTATAGAAAAACGATCAACGGTAACAAACTTATCACTATTTACTAATTTTGTTTACATGGCAATGAATAATAGAGAGCAAGTAGATGTAATATATACCGACTTTCAAAAGGCGTTTGACAAAGTAGACCATGATATACTAATGCAAAAGCTTCAAGACCTTGGAATCAAAGGTGACTTGCATAGGTGGTTTTGTTCCTATATATCAAAAAGGCAGCAAGCAGTTGTTATAGGTAGTGCTCGTAGTGACTTCAAATACGCAACTTCAGGGGTCCCACAGGGATCACTATTAGGTCCATTATAATATGTATAACGTATACTTGTATGATATATTTAATTGTTTTAAGCACTCCCGTTTTTTACTATTCGCAGATGATAAAAAAATTTATAAAGTAATAAGTAGCACATCTGACTGCATTGAATTTCAACGTGACCTTGATAATCTTTCACATTACTACAAAAAAAATAAAATAACGAATAATATTAAAAAAACAGTAAAACATTTTCTAGGAAGTATAAAAATATTGAATATAACTATAATATTGATAACAAGTCGATAAAGGAAGTTGAATCAGTGCGTGACCTTGGAATTCAATTAGACTCTAAATTATTGATGGCAGAGCATATAGAACTTATTACTGATAAGCCATATAAGCAATTTGGCTATATTAAACGTATATGTCAATCTTTTAATAAAATTGAATGCATAAAAATGTTATATTTTACTTATGTACGTTATATTCTAGAATACGGTTGTAGTATGTGGTCTCCGAATTATTTAACTTACAAAGAAAAATCCTAATCGCCGCACACATCACACAGCACTATTCCACACGCCTGAGCTAAACACTAATTATGCACACAACTCTGTCCTTAATCGCATGGTCCGCACATATAATTCAAAATACTCAGAAATAGATCTGTTCAGCATGTCAAAACTAGCTTTTAAAAAAGCTATAATTAAAAAAGATAAAAATTCATTATTACACACAGACACACACACCACACACACACACACCACACACACACACCACACACACACACACACCACACACACACACACCACACACACACACACCACACACACACACCACACACACACACCACACACACACACACCACACACACACACCACACACACACACCACACACACACACACACACACACCACACAAACACACACCACACACACACACCACACACACACACAACACACATACACACACACACACACACACACCACACACACACCACACACACACACCACACACACACACACACACCACACACACACCAGACACACACCACACACACACAGCACACACACACACACCACACACACACACACACACACACACACGCACGCACACACACACGCACACACACCACACACACACACACACACACACACACACACACACACGCGCGCCACACACCACACGCACACACACCACATATTGGATACCGTTTTTCTGGTTATTAATATGCTTAAGTTACCTGTGTAATCCTATTTTGGTTTTAATTATATGTTATATAATAGTCAATATATCAACTTATGTATAAAAACTGTTGGATTACCAAATAAGTAAATAAATAAATAGTAATAGCTTATAGTCTGGAGCTTCATATGGGATAGTTTTTATTGTGTTATGTTTTCCAAACAAAAGCCCGATAAATCACTAATAATTACGGGATAGATAAGAGAGTTTTTTGGATGTCAGTAGCTAAGATCCTCAGAGCTCAAAAGCGAAAAGTATTAAATATCATATTTTCATTCTAAATTTTAAATATAGTAGGAATGTAGCACAAATAAAAAAAACCGACATCGTCAGATTACGACGAATATTTGCAAAATCAAATTGCTTTCCAATCTTAATAAGTAGTTATTAGGAAAAGAAACATTATAAAGGTATATATGTAAGTGTACACTTTTTGGTAGCTTCATTTTTAATCCGTATAGCAGACGCGTAGTACGCAGACAGAACCCAGTGTTAGAACACTTTGTTCTCCGCTTTCCACCCCAGTTCAAGCCATTGCGTGTTGGCTGATGGAATCCAACGCCACGTTTTCACTAACCAGTATGAAAATAATAAAGATAATTTAAATATGATCACTCACTCGAGTGGGAATCGAAAACGCAACCATTAACAGTCCTTTACCACAGACGCTGGCCCGCTGTATCTTGACGGCCTGTTATTACTTCATCATAAAATAATCAATTTTAAATTTTAATATTTCATTGATCCCTAAAGTACAGGTCACACCGTCATACCATCACATTTCAAATTAAGGTTTTATAATAGGCGTATGGTCTTTTATTAAGACGGTTTTATAAGCACCAAATAGAATAAAATTATATTTATTATTAGAAAATAACATTAAATTGAAAAAAAAAGTATGTGTTCATTAAAATATAAATTTATTTTATTCATATTATTTTTAATATAAAATGAGGAAAAAATGAAATAAGTAAAACTTAAACATATCGTTGTATTATTTAAAGCAGTCATTTTAAATAATTAAGTCATATAATAAATTCGACATTTGGCCATTGAAGGCGTAATTTTAGTAAATTCCAATACGGGTGACGTAACATATGATTTATTATTTGCGGATACTACACTAGTCATGTGTATGGATCGAGCTGCAAAATTAAGTTTACTTTTTAACATATATACTTTTCCGAGAGAAAAAAGTACCCAGTGTTATGGCCAGGATGTAGAACAATATTTATACCAAATTTCATTTTAATCGAACAAGGAGCTTTTGTGTCATGCTTAAACAGACAGACAGACAGACAGACAAAAATTTTTTTAATCAGATTTTTGTTTTTCGTGTCAATGTAGTAACCACCCCTGCTTCTTATTTTTTGAATATGTTTAATGTACAGAATTGACCCTTCTATAATTTTATTGTGAGTATAGATAAACTTTATTAATTTATTTAATATTTAAAATAATTTACATTACAGAAGCTATCAACGGCTATAAACAGATGGGCGCAACTGGGTTTCCTATGTATTGCTGCTATAATTGTAAATGTGGTGGCTTCACCATTGACCCTACTTGCGATGATACCTGTAATTTTATCGTACATTGTTTTGCAAGCAATATATTTACGCAACGCAAGGTAAAAAAAAGATGAAAAATATGTTTATGATAATTATTTGAAGACATATTGTCAGATGTTCTTGTTTGAAGCGTGTCTTTTTTTTAATTTTATCATTTTTTGTCCTGCAGAGAATTTCAACAAATGGAGGCAGAGACTGCAGCGCATGTGGTGTCGCTGACGTCACAGACACTGGCAGGGGCTGTAACGGTCCGCGCTGGCCGGATGCAGACACAGATGCTTAACGCTTTCTGCCATCGTCTGGATGACAATCACTATGCACTATTACTGCTCAATTCTGCCAATAGATGGTTAAGTTTGACATTGGTATGTCAGTACCATAGTTATTAAAGTCATTATATTAATATTACTTATTTCATATCAAAACATAAATGTCAAATGAATGCCAACATTTGAATCAGAGTTGATAGCGCGGCCATCGCCATCGCCAAGCAATATAAGTATATAAAAGTAGCTTCAAATGATTCGTGTTATTGTACGAAAATTAACACGGTACTGGTCGCCAATTCTGATAACTAACTTACTATTTTTTCTAGGATTTTTTAGTGCTCGAGAGCTTATCAAAAATGTATTCTCAAATATCAAATATATGTGTATATATCTATGCCATTAACTCGTTTTAAATCGTTTTATTTGAAATATGTAAAAAAGCCCAAATCGAAGAAATTATAGTATGTAAATGCTCTTTCCAAGACCTTTTTATGATCTGTTGATAGGATATTGTGGGTGCAGCAAGCGTGTTCGTATCTCTAGCGGCGGTACTGTACGGCGGCGGCGGCGGCGCGCTGGCGGGGCTGGCGGGCGCGTACTCACTACTGCTGCCGGTGTACCTGGCGCATTTGGCCAAATGTCGCGCTGATTTAGACTTACAACTTTCTGCTGTTCAACGAATAATTTCTGATTCTAGCATACCACAAGAAGATTACAGAGAAGATTGTAAGGATAAATTTAACGAGCTTTCTTTGATTTATTTAGTAGGAAACATATACAACTCAGTACGTAGAACATATGCAATATATGTTATAAATATTTTAAAATTGTTATTTGTTTATATTGGGCACTACTCTAAATGTATTATTTTTGCCAACAAGAAAAACTTTATTATTATCATCATTATAATTATTTAATTTTATAGGTCCCATTCCTACAGACTGGCAAAGAAATGGAAAAATAGAATTTCAAAATACAAGCATACAGCATTACGAAGATGCAGCACCTGTACTTAAGAATATAAGCTTTACAGTTAAGCCCGGTCAAAAGGTTTATTCAAAAATCTAAAATTTAATTACGTTAATCATAGTCAATTTTTGTGCTAAGAATATATTAAAGTGTGCATTCGTTTTTCTTCTATGTAGGTAGCTATTTGTGGCCGTAGCGGAAGTGGAAAATCAACATTGCTTCTAACATGCGCAGGGGCTACCTATATTCAAAAAGGCCGTTTATTGATCGACGGCCAAGACATCACACACGTTCCGCTTCGTACCTTACGACATCGTGTGATTGTTTTGCCTCAAGAAGCTTTTATGTTTTCGGGAACACTACGGGAAAACCTCGATCCACTCGCGGTACACACCGACGAAGAAATATTTCGATGTCTTCGGGCTGTAGGATTATGGGACTATGTGACTGCTCAATCGGCTGGTTTAGGTAACATTATTTAATCCATATTTTCTCAAACGTCCTGAACACACTGTATCATATTTATTTTAATAACATTGCCATGTTTATTTTATCATTATCTCATTTCATCAGAGTGTAGTGTAAGCGGGTGGTGCGGGGAGTGGGGCGGCGGACGAGGGTCGCGTGTGTGCGCGGCGCGCGCCGCATTACACGCGCAGTTCGCGGCAGTGCTGTTGCTGGACGAGCCTGGCGCGGCGCTTGACGCGTCCGCTGAGCGCGCTTTACTGCAAGCCTTTTCCGTTGTGGCTCCAAACACTACTATTGTGACAGTCGCTGTAAGCGTTCTACAATAATTTAAAAATAAATATAGTATGAATCGATTAGAGTCGTTTTAGGCTATTATATAATGCTTTTTAACTGTAAAAAAAAACGTATTTTTAAAATGTAATAACATGTACGCTATGTTCATTGGTAATAGCTTTTCATACTCTAATAAGAGTTATAGCTCCAATTGCATATAATGCCCGAAATTATAGGTATATACTATGCAGATTACCAAATTAAATCCATATTACATCACTTATAGCATCGCGTGTCGTCTGTTCGTGGCTATGACACTGTAATCGTTCTGGAAGACGGCGCAGTAGCAGAGCGGGGCGACCTCGATGCGCTGCTAAATTCGCCCGCCTCGCGCCTCTCCCGCGCCCTCGCCGCGCAGAGTGCGACGCAACGAGCCGCGGGGCTCATGCGGCAAAGGAAATACGTGAACACTTAGAGGATTCAATTCCTTATTGCGCCCTATTTGTATATCTTTGTATTATGAAGCTAATAATAAATGCAAAACTTTTAGAAGAAAAGACTTGATCCTGATGGTACTGCTTGTATCTAATAGTGTAACATGTTTTAACTTATTAAGTATTTATAATGGTAAATATAATAAAACAGAACACATATATATATAATTTAGTACTTATATATGTAAATAATGTTAACTTTTTTGCTTATTAAAATGACGAATGACACTTATTGAATAAATAAATAAAAAATAACTTAAATTTCATTCCAAACTGTATTTCCAATAGAATAACAACTGCAAATAACTCATTAAAGCTCACTCGAGGGCCGCGCCCTCACTCGCCTCCCTCGCCGCGCTACCAGAGTCAACGATACATCATAAAATTATATTACTACATAACAAATTACAACAATATTTACGTTGGCACCGATTTATACAATTTATATAAAAATATTTGTGTAACAACACAAACCATATAAAAATATTTACTTAAAGTACCTTACTTGCGTAAATATACTTACAGTAACTCTTAATTAAATCTCGCCTTATCGCCGACGGCGACGTCGACTTATTAATAAATTCTGTTTCATTTTCCTTAACGACTACATTGGTATTCACGTGTAATGGAACGGTAGGGCCGACGCACGTACGTACCTCGTTCAGTTATATCACATTCAATATACTAAATTGGGATCGGTGGAGTAATAATAATAATATTAGTAGCATTGTATATGGAAAATATAAATTTAAGGCACAATTTTAAGCCACCGAGTTACTTTAGATATAACACCTACAGTAAATTCGTTGCTGCACACTTTCAACACACAATGAACAACATACGAGCTGTTTAGTTTAATTGGCTACCAATAACAACGTGATAATTTATTTAAAGGAATTTGCAGAAACGAAAAGCCCATCACATAATATTGTGCGTAATAAAAGTGTAGTGAACACCAACAGATTGCACAAATGTCACAGCGCGGCACACCGTCGTGTGCACGCGCACTTATTGAGTATTTGTTTAACTTTAGGTACAAGTAGGGATCTTATCACAAAGTACATACATTTCTTTTCCTACACAAATACCTCATACGTGTAAACACATGAGATTACTTTCTGTAACCATACATATGTATAAAACATTAAACAACAATATGTAATAATATTTATAAATTATATAAAATTGTAACATTGAATATCAATAAATATATGTATTATTTGATATTTATAAACAGATAAACATTTAAGTGATATTTCTGATATGTGAAAAGATTGTTCAGAACCCAAAGTGTATAAACACCAATAAACACTGCACGATAGTAATTGTCCTAGAAAATAAGAGATTAAAGTACATCGAATGTATCAGTCGAGACAGAATTAAGTGAATGCAGTGTTTGGTCGGCGTTGTATAAACCAGTCATGCTTAAGCCGTCACGGTGAAAATTGCACTTATTATAAACAATTATATAATAACTATGAAGACTAATATAGTACTTTGTAAGCATAGATATACATTTTTAAAAAGGAAAACTTCGCCCGATTGATGAACCCCACGCCTGTTAAACAATAAATGCAATGCTACATTTTACATACATTTAGAATATCTAGCTAATATACACTTTTGCCGGTTTATTCAATCAAAGCATTCAATGCAAATTTCACCGTATGAGGACAGAAAACGTAACATTTACTTTACTGTGTATTAAACACACGAAATATGAATTTTCAAATTCATAAAATTCTAAAAGTGTTTCTAAATTAGTTATAAAACATTATTGTTATTACAAACCATTTAAATTATTTTTTGTTATTTGTTTGAAAATGCAAAATAATTTGAACTTGCATAAAGGTTTTATGCATTTATTATTGTATCATAATTGTATGTATGTATTGTTTTTGTGCATTTAATAAAAAATAAAGTAAACATTACGTTTTATAAAAATGCATTTGAAATTTTCAGAATTCAGGCAATCTAGGTTGTATTGAATATATGACGTAATAATAATCTTCAATTATCAATCAAATGGCTGGTCATCAGCTTTGGCTTAAATTTTCTCACAGATGGACTCATATTGCATTTTAAATGTAGAAAGGGCACGAAAATTCTAATATAGTATAGGTAAACAGGTCATAAGTCTCGGTTATGTGGGCTCGCGTTTGACGCCGGTGGTGGCGACCGCAGACACGGCGGCCGCGCGCGCCTCCTCCGGCAGCCGCTCGGGACTCGTCAGGATATCCGTCTTGGTGCACAGCCCGCGCAGAGAATTAAGAACAGCTGTGGAATTATAATATTACAATTAATGTGTACATAGTTACTAACAAAATATTTTATTTTAAAATAATTCTAATAGATGCCATTGTGGCTGCAACTGACAGCGGTTGTTGTGGGGTTCGATTCTCACTTGGAACAACGATTATATTATGATTATTTTCATTTCTACGCACTGGTAAAACAGCTTAGCCTCGAGTCCGGCTAGTTACACTGCAATATTCCGAATATGTTTTATTTGACTATAGACATATAATTTTTATATATGAAATTACTTTGTGCAATATTATATGTTTAGAATATATAATATAGCACAAAGTAATTACATATATAAAAATTATATAACAATTGTTAATCTCACTAAAGCTCAAGAACGGCTGGACCTATTCGGCAAATTTAAGTTTAAAATATTTGCAGAAACAAAAGTAACATTTAAAGGTTTAAATAGATTGTAGGAAAAGTGGCAATTTTATATTTTCATACACATTGTTCATACCTGTTTAACCAAAAGTATTTGGCAACAAACATATAGCTAACCTTGATATAGCGAAACTGAAAGCACTTAGAAAAAAACGTCATATCACGTAATTTGTCACAGTGACGTTCGATATATAGAGGTCAGGTTGGCCTATGATTAGTTATATTAGTGCATCTCCACTGTTTACCTAATATCTATTAGGTAAACATTATTCACAACTACATATCTCAACTTTACTTAAGAAGTAATCTGCTTTCTCTGAACGATTTTCACTAATACATGCAAATATATTTCATTAAAAATATTATATTTTTATATACCTTAAAACTAACAACAGTATTAAATAGCATGTAAACACCGTTACTGAAACTTAATGATTGTCTTAAAAATATGACAGGTTTGAACCTGTCGAGGTCTTAATTATTGTTAAATTAAATAAAGATAACTAAAAGGATCTGTTACGTTAAAATTATAAATTGACGAAATTCGTTAAATAGACAAGATTAACACTTTCTATTTATCAATGATTGGAAATTTGTAACAAAAACCTTTTCGACAAACGTATTCGTAATGTGTATTTTGCATTGAATCTTAGGAACATTCTATCGAAAAAAAAAGTAAATCAATGAAAACTTTATAACGAGTGTCATTATATTAAGGTTAGTCTGTAATAAATATTTAACTGTGTGGATAAATAAAAGCAGATTGATGTTGTACCGGGTCGCATCTCGACGAGCGAGCAGTGCTGCTCGGCCCACAGCAGCGTGGTGCGCACGAGGTCGGCCGCGCTGCTGCACGACGCGCACGCGCTGAACGACTCCACCAGCGCCGCGCTCACCTCGCTGAACTGTCGCGCGCTTAAGGAAACCATGTACGCCTCTCATGTGCGTGGAATGTGTACGACGATAATTAATATTGGGGACATTTATTAGTTAATGATTTTCGTAAGTTATTTCTGTTTGTCTTGTGTGACAAATTTTGTGTTTCTAAATGCAGCTTTCACTATCGTATTTTGTTAGTTTAACGTAGAATCATATTTAATGAATAAATGGTACTTATTTCTTGTTCATCGTCTCGATCATCATCTTAGACAGATAGACAGAGATAATTTAAGGCATTTTGTTAGCAGAAGTAAATAGAATATATGAGAGAACGAAGAAAAAATAAAAATATCGAATTAGTTTAATAGACTCAATATAGCGACAGGATAAATTATAATTTTCCTCACACAACAGAAAACATCGCAGGCACGACTGGTGAAACTAACTTAATATACATTATACAGATGCGAAACTTCTAGTCCCTTGCGACTATATACCAAGATGTAGTTTTATACAAAAGGATACGAGCCAGTACTTCCAGTTGGTGGCGGTGCGCGCCGCCACGTGCGCGTCGAACATCTCGCGCAGACGGCCGGCGCGCCCGCGCGACACCGGCGCGCCCGTCGCCGGCAGCAGCGAGTGGCAGTTACTGAAGTAAGAAGCGAAGCGAAGCTTGATATTACTAATTACCAATATTACAAAAAATACTTTAAAGACTGAACACTACACTTTTATAGCTAATTAAAAGGGAAGTAAGAAAATTGCAAGATTGATGTTACCATTCTGAAATGCTTGCATGTTTTTTATCAATTATTATGATTTCTTACTAATTTTATTCCGCAATGCAGAATTAGATTGAAAATTTTGACCCAACTAAAAAAAAGCGTAGAAGACAACCTATATTATATTTTCATGACGCAATAAATAATCGAAATCCACACCGATAATGTTTACTTTAAGCAGATAACAAAATAGTAATTGTTTCAAGCCTACAGCTTATCATCTTATTTGTCGATACCAATTATTGTAAAGTCTTTATCAATAAAGTAAATATGTGCAATTGAGTAAAATCACTTACGAAATGGAATTATTTAGGCACTCTATCTGTTGTCGCAAACTTTCCATTTCTTCTCTTATCTGGTTTCTTTCCGACTTCAACTGCTTTATATACTCCGCCCCTTTTTGTAACATCGCAGCTTTACTTATCTGAGAGAAAAATATTACATAGTAAATAAACAAACATATTCTATTTATACTAAATATATCTGAATTATGCATTCATACTAGACAATCCTAGGAGGTCTTTTGTAAATATGCTACTTCACTTTTCATTATTACCAAAATATGTACGTATTAATTTCTATTATATTATTTTTGACAATTAGAATATTATAAACACAAGTCGATAATATTGATAATGTTTGGCTGTAAACGTGTTGGTCGTTTTAAGTTCGATCCTTATTCAAAAGGCAATAATTATATTTTCATTAATTTCATTTTCTAGTTACAATTTCATACACAATGTCCTGAAATTGCATGGATAGGGAAGAACGGAATTACTTAATAATATTGTTTTTATGTACTATGCTATATATAGAAGATACGTATATTAAAAAACATATCATCGGCTTAGAGACTGTAAGCCTACTAATTCTTATTAGCATAACATTTATATGCCGTGCGAAAGTGAGAAAAACAGCAAGAATCGGTTTTCATTTCAATTTAGCATAAATTGTCACGTGTCTAAATATTAAATGCGTGTCTTCAAACGTTCGCGGCTAGCTCAATATAAACAATGTCGTGTCCTTCATCTTCCTATAATATAATTAAATATGTAATTAGCAGATGTAAGTCAACTATTTATTTATGGCATGGGGTTTGTTTCATAATAGTTTAATAGTGAGTGCAATACCGCGTAAGAACTGTTTGTTAAATTGTTGATATCATGTATATGTATTTTTATTTTTTATAATAACATGGAAAAACTTAATAATTTGGCTAACACAAACATTTCGGGTAGTATGTATGTATATAGTTTAGTTTTAGTTTAGCGGTTTTTTTTGTCATTAAAATTGTTAGAAAATAATTTGTCATTAAAATTGAAGGGCTCTTATTGACTTATTTAGATAGTGTAACTATATTGTTCCACGCTTAGAAAAGGAAAAAAATTGTAAACCTTGGCGGCGGGATTAGCGTTGAGATGTGGTATGAGCGCCTGGAGCGTGTCGAAGCCGTTCTTGATGTTGTAGCGTCGCTTCTGCTCGGCGTGCAGGTGCGTGCGGCGAGCCTCGCGGGCCTCCCGCGGCGAGCCCGCGCGCTCCGAGCCCGGCGACGCGGGTGGCGACAGCGACTGCGCACGCGACTGCGCACACGCACAACCACAGTCTCGTTAGTGCTAAATAATGCTTTTAAATGGGAATATTTAAAACTAACTTCATGTTGGGAATACTTAATACTAAAACACACTGTTGGCTACTTTCCGCTAAAAATTGTGACACTGCGTTTTGTGTGGCGAACTCAACGCGGCGCTTTGTCTTACCAGAGCTTATAAAGTATTAGCTTAATTAATAATTATTTTATAATATTTTATAATAATATATTGAATGACTATTCGTATGCTTTTAAAAAATGCATATTTACCTACACTTAAACAATAAGCGTAAAATATCATAATTTTAAAAACATTGTTTGCAAAAATGGTATCACGTGTACAGTATACGTCTACTATTTATTCGAACAATGGAGATCTTATCGTCAGACATTAATATTATTGTATACAAAGTGCATCGTAATTTATGTAGGCATATAACTACATATTTTCATGTATGATGATTACGATTTCCATTATATTTAATGTATAATAAATTTTACATATAGTTAGAAACTTTTACTAGGTTCATACTTTTATCTTGAAGAGCAGACAGGAAGTACCTAGTATTATACTCTGTAGTCTACTTTCCATCGAATTAGTTTGACAACGCCGCGCTTTATCTAACCAGATCGAGAAAATGAAAATAATTTAAATATAATCATTCCCCCGCATGGAAATCGAACCCACAACCGTAAGCGTTTACATTCAGACGCTGTCTCACTGTGCCAAGACTGACTGGATTTATTCTTGTATTATTTTATTAATAATATTCTTAAACAAGAAATATATTTTATTGCCTAGAAAGAAATTTTATAAAATATTGAATGGACTTCCCACATATATTATCTTATCATTTGTGTAAAATTCAAGCCCACCAGACTAATAGATAGGAGGCGACAAGCGTTTTTATTACTTTAACGTAGATAAAACGCGCGGGAGCGAAGTCTGGCATGAGACGACAAAATGTACACAACTTTGAAACGTGATAGGAGATAAAAAAATATGACAATTTTCAACATCGAACCATTAGATTAGGATAACAAGTTTGCAAATGGCTGATAAAAAATTTTATTGTGCTTTTTGAATACAATTTCTACTGTAAAATGATATAAAATATTGATAATATAGGTACCATGATACCATGTGTATTCCCATATTAATTTATTTTAAATTTCCAATTTTCATGTATTATTTTTTATGAATTATTTAAATAGTAATATGTAAAATATGCAAGTAATTAAAACAACTCCCCTAAGACTACTGTCTCATTATCCTCAGTTGTTCAGCAAACCAAGCAAATCAGACGACAAGAAGTAGGTCAAATTGGATGTTGTAAGGATTTCTTACATTAATAGATTAAGTTGAGACTAATAAAAACGTGATATATTCCTGATTAGCATATCCAAATCAGTATTACTATGTGGAATTAATAATCTATATTTCCATTTTAACTATTGTATAACTATCAATACTCTTATTAGATAAACCTTATCAGTTATCAAGTACGTGCGTAAATAAATTGAAGATTTTAGAAAAAAACACACACCGAGTACATATATATTAATACTCTTAAACTTCAAAAAATTTGAAAAATGGCATATATACAATGATGTTTATTAAAAAAAACAATGTTAAAAAATGATTCCAAACCATAAAATTTTTAAAATCTTTAAAATAATTTTTACAACACTACAAATTCGGGAAACTCGCCATAAGTAATAGTTACTTTTTACAAGATAATAAACAATGTCCATTTCTATAGTTAAGAATACTTACATGATGCGGAGATATAATATCGCTGCCTATAGGGGAAGGCTGTCCTTTAAGAATTGGAGACTTAGTAGGATCACTCACTCCACCAGTTCCATCTTCTATACTGTTATTTAATTTGTACAAACTCTGAGCTAGAACCAAAAGCAAATATATGATTTTAATGCCTTAAAGCGTTTTATTACATTATTCTTTACTTTAACGTCGCATAGTACTTTCTTTATTTATAGCTTGACGCCTTTTTACTCCATAGCGTAATAGAGGGAACCAAGAGTCAAGACACTCCGATTCACGAGACATTCAGTGTTAAGTGATTTTTTATTGACAATATCATTAACAATCATTAAAGTGGAGTGCCATTTTAATGCATTTGACGGGGAAAAATGATTGTGGGAATATTTCCAAACAGAAACTATGTTTATATGTATATGTCAAATTATATAGTCTTTAAATTTACAAAGATTTTATGGTTTTCTAGATTTTTTAACTCTAAACTCTTTCAAGACTTATTAATTCATTTTTTTATTTCAACGCTTAATGCTGCACAGCAGGCTAGTCACAGACAACCTAGTTTCAAAACTCAGTTAACTAGTTCCGTACGACTTGAAAATATTGCGTGCTGATTGCCGTACTCAAAGCCGCACTTTGCCTTACCAAAGCGGAGATTTTTAAAAAAAATATAATCATTTTCCAGAGTGGAAATCAAAACCATAATAAACGCGTATATAGTCAGACGCTGTTATAATGCGCAACGATGGCCTGGAAGGGAATTTTAATTTAATCAAATTATATTTTTTTTAATTAAAATTTGAAAAAAAAAATGAAAATAAAGGAATATCGAAGCTTGTATACGAACAGTGCTGCGCAGACAGCAGCTGCGCCAGCATGACGCTGGCTTGCGGCAGCGTGGGCTCCGAAGCCACGCTGGTGAGGGGCGGCGGACGACGCGCCGGGCCTCCACCCCCGCCCGCCGCCTCCGCCGCCACGCCACCGGACGTGGACCGTGACCGCATGCGGATCGCTCCCGTATGAGCCTCACGTGCCTAAACAAACATATTCCATAATTAGCTGTGCTAAGATTACATAGAAGTGACAAAATTTGTTTAAAATGTAATTACTTGTCAATATAGAAAACAAAGCTTTCAGCAAATTCAAGAAAGCATTAGCAAAGCTTTACGACATTTTTCATATATTTAAGAGCAATAAAAATAAACAGTTATTTCTTTACATCTTCAACGCACTGACAGCTACCAGTTACATTTTTATTACATATATAGATATAGGTTTTCTGTTGTAGGAGAAAGAGTAATAAGCATTGTAAGACGTATGCCGCCTCCACTGACCCTAGGCGCGTGGTGCGCGTGCGGCACGTGCGGCGTGGGCGGCGCGCTCACGACCCAGTCCGCGCCGAGCTGCGCGCCCAACGGCAGGCTGTGCGAGCGGTACTGCTCCTTGCCGCGCACGCTGCCCGCCGCCACCACGTTCACACCCACCGATACCTGCACCTGTGGCGTAACTCATTTAACTCGAGTATCTTCTGATGCACGTTAATATATATCTTACACATAACTTCACATTTTTCATTGCTTAGATTGCTATTAACAGTAAGACCGCCTTTTCCAGCCCTATATTTACTTATGTAACATTTTTTGTTTCTCTATATTATAATATTATTGTATGCAGTAAAAAAAATCTATCTAGATAGATATCTAAAAGTTCAAAAATATTGTAAGCTGACAAAAATATTGTAATTCGACAAAACTGACCTGTTGCGTAGTCACAGGAACTAAAGGTGGAGAAGGTAGCTTGAAGGAGCGTGAATTTATAGCATTCGGAGACGAATTAGATTTATATTCTACGGAATTGGGCTGCAAGTACTGCATCTGCGGCGGTGACTGACGCACCGATGGCCGCGCTTCGTACCCTTGTGGAGCCACTTGTACGGGGCTCTGCAAAGGTGAATATCCTTGGTAGTGGTTGTTCGGCATCTGGTTAGGGTAATGACTTAGGCGGGAGCGCGGCTTCTCCCTGCTGTAACCACCTCTTCCTTGCAATACCACCGAAGAAGCGTACTTTGAGTTTTGCACCGGCTGCTGCAGGAGCGATACGGTTTCTGGCGCTGTTTGCGACGGTGGCAGCGCTAGAAAAAAATCGAAAAATATAGAGATTTGTACATAAATAAACGGCGGGGTCCTCCCAGGATTAGGATATAACAAGTTTTTAGTTTGCTAAATGAATGAATAAAGAAATGCTCTAAGCCCCTAATACGCCTCCTTTATCGTTATACTCACCAGTATTATATTTTGGGTAACAGACTTCCGTCTGGGAGGCTATCTTGGGCTGCGCGTTACCGTAGTGCACCCGCGGCGCAGGCGTAGGCGCGCTCTGCTCATAGGCAGGTGCCGTGAACGAGGACATCATAACCTGCGAGCCCAGCATGTTGTTGGCCATCTCTGTCGAAGCAAAAAGCCTTCCGTTGTCGAACATCCTCATTTGCTCATTTTTTGTGTGCTCGGGCATTGTCAGCATTTGTGTGTTGTTACTGGTTCCTAGAGAGACGGTAGGATTTATATGTATAATGTTTCAGTCCGATGTTTAGTACAATTAAATTAGCGAAAATACCATGAATTGTCATCTGACTGGTAGGCATTGTGACTGGTGTAGAATTTTGACTGTCAGCAATATAGCTCTGATGATTATATGTATCTACTGACATTCCACTCCTGTATAAGTTATCTTCGGCGGCAATCGTCGGCTCTTCCGGTACGGGTGGCAAACGAGAACTTGATAGAAGATCTGTACAAAAAACATAGTTAGAGGAACTGCTCTTAGTCATACTTATATTTGAAAAATATCAAATATTTACACCAACCTTGGAGAGGATCCAATGTATCCATAAAATCATCGAGATTAGGCTGCAGAGGACCTAAGCTTGGTTGAATGAAATCAGCTAAGCTTGCACCTCTGGCTAAAATCAAAACCAATTATTTGTCAACATATACAATCGAGTAATACAGTTTTTTCACTTTTATTGGAATAAGTAGGATTTGTTGATATTGAAGTAAATAGCAATACCGATTTCCCTGCAATCTGGGAAAGCGAAAGGTTGATGATTTGTGATGGTTGAAAAAAGTGTGTCACTCATGAAGTTGAGATAGTCCTCGTCGGTGAGCATGTTCGCGGCGAAGTCGCTGCACTGGGACTCCACTGTGTCCATGTCCGACATCTGAAAACCGCATAGTATGGACATCTGTAAATGCATTCATCATTTTTTTTTATATACCAAGATTAGTATAGTATTTTCCGAGAGTAAACATCAAAATTAACTTATTACTAAGTGCTTCTATCAAACTGTTATGTACTGTATTTGCACACGTAAAATATTTACCGAGTCCTGGACAGATGTGTCCCCCTTGCCGAGGAGCCTCATAATATGAAACATACGCCATTTTTTATATTCGGCTATTACTGCTTCAGCTCTTCTTTTCCAATATTTTCCTTCGAGTATAGTTGTCTACAAAATGTAAAATATATACAGAACTCTGACAATTTTCAATAATATTTTTATATTATGATAATAATTACTATCGTACCTCTGGTTTAACGTGTGTGTCGACATCTAAAGGGGATGCGAACTGGCATACTAAAGTGTTTTGTTTCTTTATAACTGAAATTAAAAGAAGCAACATTAGACTTCTTAAGTTCTTATCAATCAGATTTTCTAAATATATCTATATTATTATGGAATATTTTTAAAAATTTTGTGTTGCTAGGTACAAATTTAAAAAAATATATATAAAATGTCCCAAACACGCAATTTCTCCTAGTTGAAAGGAATGTTTAAACTTGCGTATCATGACATTAGGCTTACTCTGCATGAAACTAAAAATTAGAAATAAGAATGTTGGCCAAGAGTTTCATAAGCCTTAAAATCCTAACAATTATGGAGTCGTCGTGGCGCAGACGTAGATGGTGACCATTATGTTTGCTTATGATGTCTCTGAGACAGATAAAATATTGTAAGCCGGTAGTACCTACGAAGTAAAACGTGCAGAATACCTAAGATAAATATTTTGACAGCCTCAATTTAATTATTTATAACCTAAAATTATATTTTAACTTCAAATTTGAACACTATTGACAAATGACGATCGATAATATTATCAGTAGAGACGAAACGCACAATCACTTGAGCAATATTGACTAGCCACTTTTATCAATATAGGTAGACGACCCTGTAAATTAAAAACTAGATCACAGCACTAATTGTAAAGGTGCATAAATAAAAAAATATTTTTTTTAATATGTAACTAGTTTACGACTATGGTCGTCAAATTATGATGTAAAAATCGAAATTTCTTTTAAAAAAACATAAATTAATATAAGAACAGCTAGGTAATGTTTTTCTGTACATGAATTATACAAGTCACGCGAAATTTATTAAACATAAATTAAGAAATGATATTACATAACTAGTAATTTACAAATTATTGTTTCATTTATAAAAATAAAAATATTAATCATATACATTCTAATGTAAATTTATCTCACAATGATGACAAAGTGTGCTGTTAATAATCTTAATATATACTCCCATCTATAAAGTTTCAGAATTATAGCAATTGGAAACTGAAATAAACAGTATAAATACAACTTACACTGCATGTGCCAGCACCTCCATATAACGTTGTTTAATCTGATTTTGTCCTTCCACCGGAGTTTGATACCTTTGAAACGATTCCATTTAGGAGATGTTAGTTTTTGTCTGTGAAATAAATAATTAAAGATCTTAATAATTAAAGTACTCACCATACTTTCAAATACTTCAACGTCACAAACTACTATTGGATAAAAGCAGTTTCATAACTAAATTTATAACAAATGTTCTAAAGTTCATTATAAACATTTTTGCTTTGAAAGGATTTAAAATATACATTATTCGGATATAAAGGATAATACACAATTGTTGTAGTACAAGTACAGTATCAGGGGTAAAACTGTACTGATATCCAAAGCATAAATGAGCATTTGGTAAGCACTCTTATCTCTTGTCACTATCAATAAATGATCTTAAGCTTATTACAAATAACACTTTGATAACAAAGTAACCTGACTGTATCTTATCATTATTTCTACCACTCAAAGTATATATAAGTATATACTGTTGGTAGTTGCTTAAAGTATAAAAGACATTAGAAAGATAAATTATTTCAAATTACTGAAAAACACAAGCATGTAAAATATAACTTTCTTACAGGAAATCACAATGAACATGATAAATTAATTCTCCTTTAAGTGTCACGATATTTGTGTTTAATTTCCTAGTACTAATATTTCTTATTAATATATAAATCTTTGCACATTCTTTGCTAGTACTATGGAATACTTAAATAACATTATATACTATTACAGGGCATTTATGACTATAACAGCAAACACTATTATAAAACATTGAAGTGATTCCAAATGGCATAAGAAATAGATGCTTTTAATTATTTTTGCAAAAAGTAGTTAGCCTATATTAATTCTAATTGGGTTTTGCATTCCAATATATAAAGTTTTTCTAAGTATAGAGTATCTTCTAATTAAAAATATATTTTTTAAAATGTCAATGTTTTTTTAATTGGATTCATCTTATTTGACAGTTAAATATTACATATTGTATGTAATAATCAAAATATTTTTCATAAAATGGTTTAAATATTGGAGTATTACAGACTATGTTATCACATAGTGTGACCTGTCTTCTGTACAGACTATGATAACCTTTCATCTTATCTTTGCAAAGTAAGCTCAAGCAGAAATGTGTTTCCTTATTCTCAGAAAGCATATTTAAAATCATATTAATTTATTCATTGAATAGAAAATTGAATACAGAGAATTTAACTTATACTTAAAAAGCTATCCAAAATTGATTTAATATATGGAATTTACGAATAATCTTACATAATTTGTGAATAATAAAATAATCTTATAAGTAACAATGTCATATTTAGCTGAATATGATTTGTTTTCTCTATAAATTAAATGAAAGAGTATTCCATATTTTATAATAAATATTTCAAACTATTTACTCACCTATATGCCAAAGTCATACATTTAAATAATTTTGTTAAGGATATCTCAATAGAAAGATGTTGGTGTTGTTTACTTTCTTCTTTATCAGAACGCTGTAATATTTCGGACGATACTGGTAAAATATATGTTGCTACGGATGATTCTTTGGGTAAATTTTGTTCTTCATCAGGTATGGGGACAGCTAAATCATCAAAATCATCCTGATCTTCAGCTTCAAACTGCGATACCATAAAATGTCCAGAATGTATAGTCTCCTTGCCAGGACGATTCTGGTGTTTTTCGACATGAGTCATTTTAATTTTTGAGATGGTGAAATTATATTCAACAATAATATTTTACCTTCGCGCTATTCATATATTTCAACTTTTATACCTGGCCATATTTTCACTTATCACTCACATTGTTTTTTTCCATTTCCATCTATTTGACATTTATTTCAAATGTTGCTGCAGCCAAGCAAAATAATATACAGATAATTTATGTACGCCACCAGTAAATAATCAGCTTTGTAATTAAAGTCAATACTAAAAATAAATATTTTAACTATCGCTTAGTGTTATTCATGCATTCTTAATATAGAAGGTAATAAACTATTCAAATAAAGATAATAATACCGTTTTATAATTATTATAATAATATTTTATAGTTTAGTTCTTTACTTGTGGTGCGTTTTGTATTTTATAAACATATCTCGTTTAAGAAAAATTAAAATCATAAATTTTATTGTACGTAGAAACGTACTAATAATTATATATTGATACTGGACTAAGCGTAATAATGAATGCATTTTGTAAGTACAACAAAATATACCCACTTATATTTTGTTTCTAAATTAACCCAGATACTTTGAAATGCTGCTTAATTTAATAATATTATTAATTTAGCTAGCAGAGTTTCACATACTTTCTAGTTGTTCAGATTGAAAAGCTAATCTGCAAATTGAAATTAATGTGCTTGTGTTTTCCAAGTATAAACAATATAAAAAATAAAATGTTCTGTCATTTATAAACTGTCTGTTGTCAGTTTGTCATGTTTTAAAATATTACATTATTTTGATTTTATGTATGTAATATGTGAATTTTAAATATTTGAGATAATTATCTGTTTTTTAATAAAAACTTGAAATATTTTTATAATGGATTCGCCTAAAATATGCTCTTCGCCTTCTTATAAAAATCTTAAAACAAAGCAAATACAGTCACCTATCGAATTAAAAGAGAAAATGAGAAAGGTAATTTTGTTGTGATATACTTAATAATAAATACATAAGTATTTTCGTTTCTTTCATACATGTACTTTTGTTTGTTACATACTTTTGTTTAGGATTACAAACATAAGGTACAAAACTGTCGCAACCTGCTTATTAATAAATTTCGTGGCTCTGGAGAGACAGATTTAAAAAAGACGCTTACTAGCATTTATAATAAAACATTTAGTTCTTACTGTAATGAAATAAAAAATGAAGTTTTAAATAATACTGAAGAAATTGAAATATTGGACGAAATTAAACAAGAACTTATACAAGAAGAATTAGATTGGTATGTTACTTTTTAATTGAATACTATACTATTGGTATGTTACTTTTTAATTGAATCATTTATATACAAAACATTATGGATTTTTTAATATATCCACTTTTAAAAGATTCAATTACAAATATTGTTTATTTATTTTAATAATTTAATATTCTGTTCGAATGATGGAGTGTCTTGACACAAGGTACTTTCTGTCTACCCTGCTATGCGGGATAGAGCGTGAAGCTAAAAAAAAATTCTGCTATTTATTTTCATCTTTATAATTTCTTTTCTCTATCAAGTGTTAGAAAAGTCCTAACAGTGAAGCATACTTAAAATGCCAAGTAAAAAGAGAAATCTATAATATCAATTTATAATAGAAATTACCAGTTCACTAAAAATATTGGAACATAATATATATATTTACAAGCTTTGACTTTGAACATTTTTTGTACAGGTAAAAGAAATAGAGACTTGTATGTTATTTATGAAGGTGTTATATTTGATCAGCTATAGCCTAAATGCACATTATGTACACATTCAAATCAGTCTAAGTAATAATATACGACACAGATATATATCAAATTTTAATCACATATTTAAACATATATTATTTTCCAGGTGGCTAGAAGAGTATGAGAAATCACAACTTGACAACATTGATTGGTCACTTATAGAAAAAGATGACAATATTATATGTTTCATTTGTCAAAAAAACAATCTAATATTACACAATACAAAAACATTATCCTGCATTTTCTGTAATATTAATATTAAAACAAATTTGGATATGAAAGAAATAAAAACCCTTGTCAATGAAAAGTTAGATAGACACAGCAGTATATGTAATCATAATGTACAATTTACAGTAATTGATTCTGGTGAAACACATATTTCTTATATATGTGAACATTGTATGGACATGCAGTTAGTTATTTAATAAATTATAAATTGTTCTTAATATAATATTGAATTTATAAAGATTTTAAAAGATTACCCCTTTAGTACACAGTTAGTAAAACAAATATGCAGTTACATTTTTTTTCTGTGCTTTACTTATATTTTGTACTTCCATATTTAATTAC
The DNA here is from genome assembly GCA_032432895.1 of Dryadula phaetusa. Classification (NCBI taxonomy): domain Eukaryota; kingdom Metazoa; phylum Arthropoda; class Insecta; order Lepidoptera; family Nymphalidae; genus Dryadula; species Dryadula phaetusa. Next base: position 2,790,221 of record JAOYRS010000027.1, read on the forward strand.
TCAACACTTATAATTATATGTTATAAAATATATGATCTCTTTTATTTGTAATTACATTAAATTATAATTTTCTGCAAAAAGCAGACCCAATAGCTATATATTATTACTAAAAATAAATTCTAACATTAACATACTTAATTTGTTTCTAAATTTATTAGCTTCACACTTTAATAGCAGAGTAGACTGAAGTGCCAAGACAATCTATACTCTGCTTTCCGCCGAATTTGACACATTACGTTTTGAATGGCGGGACTCAACGACGAGCTGTATCTTACCACAGCGAGGAAATGAAAATAATTTAAATATAATCGTTCCCCACACTGGGAATATAATCCACAACCGATCGCGTTTACAGTTAGAACCCACTGCGCAACATTTTGATCCCATTGGTCGCACTTTTGTGTCTAACACACATTTGAACCAAGCCAAAATTACAATATCATCGGTCATTTTTATCAACTTCACATTTTAAAGTTTATAACATGCGATAATGTATGTAAAATAAAAATTAGCTTTTTGTTTCATAGCTGCAATGTGTGGTCTGTATTAATCGTCTCCATTGTAGCTCTCACGCGGCTCACGTCTGCTCCCCATGGTTCGATTGGTTCAGTAATCCTATTTTTAAATTATTAGACCTACTGTTTAAACCATGCCACACTTAATTGTACATTGCTTTTATAAAAATTATCATACAAAAAAAATGCTATGCAATAATATAAACTCATAAATTTATATGAAGTTCTTGAATCTCCATCTCAAGATTATTGGTTTGGATTTCAAGCAATTTTACCAACTCTGTAAAGAATAACACTATTTAAGTGATATTAGTGTTGATATTCTACACATTATTCCAATTAAGCTTATCTTCATTATGGCTCTTTCAGATGATAACTACTGCTGCTCGCGTTGTAAGTCCAGTTCTAGACTAATCGTTTTTATATTGAAATTAAATTTATTCATAGGTCAACTTAATGTTGAATACGTGAATTTGACTACTCTCAACACATAGAAGCCGAAAAATGTAATAAGAGATATAAATCATATAATATTTCGAACCTGCACACGGATAATGATTTAGGAAGAATAGAATATCGGTCTCGGAATATTAGAAGCAAGTAATTTAAGTGAGTAGCAATAGACTTGATGTGTTCAACGTAAGCCTATCCATAGAAGTATATAAGTTTCGCTTAGTATTGTATTATATTTTTTTAGGTTAAATTACTACGTTTGTCCCAGGTGCCTTAGTTTTTAGAAAGCATCTAACTGCTGTGCTATTACATTGAACAAGGTTTTTTCTTATCTTAGAGTATTACATTAACTCATACTTATTATTGAAAATAATTTGGAAGTAATGGTTTTAAATATAGTAAAATATGTAAAAATATATTATATTACTAGCGGCGCGATCAAGGCTTCACCCGCATGAACTCGCTATCGCGTTCTTTCGTTGTCCGCGTTCTCGCTTATATTAAGGACTGCGAAAAGTTACAATTTCATCGAATTATAAAACTAATAAGTCTTGGAAATAATCTACCCTAGATATCTACTCGAAAATTATAATATATACAGACCTACAACTTATATACCTATATGTATTTACATATACATATAATGAAAGAGAAAAAAAAGTCAATTCTGTACATAAAATATTTAAAATAATTAATATCTACAGTCAATAATACATTCAGCAGAATTATTGTCTGTCTGTCTTTGTAAGAATAGTTTCTATCGTGATATTTGATTTAGTTTTCGAAATTAAGCCGAAAAAGTCAAATAATGTCAGTGTAGTTAATAAATAAAGTGAATTTTTGGGTGGGAATAGCTTAAAGCCTTGGAGCTATAAAGATAACCATAATTTTGCCCTAATATTTGATGTTTTTTAGTATTTTTTAGATGCTAGAACAGAGAGTAGGAGCTATATTTTTTTTTATATTTTCAATGTAAAGAATTGACACGTACACAGTTTTATTATAACTATAGATTTGAATAATAACAGCCCAAGTTAGATTATAAAACAATTATAGATTTGAGTTGTTAAATCAAATTATTAAGCCAAAGATGAATTTAGAGTAAAACTTCTTTATATATTTTTGACCCCATGTTGATAATAATTTGTCATTTTGGAGCGTCACGGCGCCATTTGATAGTGTTTACCTAAATTGAGGAATGTCTTAGAGAAATATTTTAATAAAAACAAGTGGTTTATATGGAATGGACTTATGAAAATTAATTTAAATAAATAATAAAAGTGAGAGATTACCTTTTATTGTTTTGATACATCATGTAATATTTAACATATTATTTGTCCAAAACATATTTATTAGTGATCCCAAACTTGACTTTTTCAATAGATTATACATACATAGTGTTTATTGGAACTTGTAATTTAATATGGTGTAAAATAAAATATACATTTTCATTTCATTAATTCCTTCGAAGTTTCGCTTCAATCGTAGGTGATAAGCACATATATGTAAATATTTTTTAATTATTCTATAATTTAAAAGTCAATGTGATGAAATTATTAAATTAAACACCAATTTACAAAATAAAAATGACCTTTTAATTCAATTCATTAAGCATGGTAACAAGGCATATTGTAAGTTAATTTTTATTAATTATTTTTTTTATAATAGTTGGGTTATAACATTTTTAATACATGTTTAATTCCTACCAAACCATTAAACTAAACGGTAACTTGTATAAAATGTACATCTAATAATAGTTGTATAAAAACAGTACCATTATTTTACGGACATTAGATGGGCAGCATTTGTAGTTGAATTCATCCATTGTATAAAATAGCCAACTATATAAATTATTCTAGGCCTGAAAAAAAGGCGTTATATTAATATAATAACAAGATGTTATAATTTCACACTCTTTCTCGTAAAGTGTGATGAGTTATATGCCATGACGATATTCGATAACTATTAAGTCAAGTACTAACAGGTACATTACATACTTGTATCTTTTTATAATATAATTCATATGGTTTAAAGTATGTCATGTGTAAAGAATTTCCAATAAGCCATGATTTCAAAAAAAGATATGCCTCATAGTTGATAAACGTATATTTTAAAGTTAATATTAAACTAAACTTACATAAATACTACACACACAATCACAAATTAATATCTAATGATATCTTTTATATGTAAAGTAATCATTAAAAAATGACAATATTTATTTTATATTTAATTAATTTTAATAAATTCACTTTTTACATGAGTTTTTGAGGTAAGTATGTTTTTTCTTCATATAACACGCTGATACTCACTATATAGGCAAACCTTGTACATCCATAAGGTCCTCTTGTTGAGCGTGTGAGAGTGTGTGGGCAGTGGCGGGAGGCACTGTAAACGCATTGTGGTTGTGTGGGCGGGGGCGGCGTGGAGACCGGGCGGTGATCACGCGTGGCTTGTGTATCTCGTCCATCACAGATGGCGCTACATATGTGAAGCCCTGTTTAATAGATATATTTGATATAATTTTATATTTATTTAGCACTATGAAGTGGGCGTATAGATCGATAAAATAATATATAAATAGTTAAGAAAATAACTTTTTAAATGGAACAGATAATGTGTTGTGAATTCTCAGTCTTAAACATTACATTTAAGTTGCATTCACTGCGCTGACCTAATTCTCAGATATCAATTTCTCTCCACACCTCATTATTTTATTTAGGTTGACATTTTTAAATTAGACATATCTTTTAAATGGAATGTCCAATTTTTATAATTTAAATAGTAATAAGTAAATAATAATTTAATAGGAGAAGGATTAATACAAAGGTATGAATGGTATCGTTTGCGCACTAAGTGTAGTTGAAGAATAGCTTTTGATAGATAACTGCTTAAAATATAAATACCTATGAATAAAAAATATACATAGAAAAATAGAATATATAAGAAAGTATAGTAATATAATATTAAAATCTTAATAGAATAATAAAATATATAAGAAAATATAGACTATAGAAAATAGCTTTTTAACTGAAATGAAAAAACCGTTTTGAAAACTCAAAAAATTTAATCGCGGTCACATTCTCTACATAAGGAGCCCCTTTCCCCTCACCCCGCAATCACCAATTACGCTGCGAGGGACCACATACACTGCATTGTTTGACTAGTACAATAATTTAATGTATAATAATTTTCTTTAAATTAATAATTAATATATATATATATATATATATATATATATACACATATATATATATATATATATATATATATATATATACACATATATATATATATATATATATATATATATATATATATATAATTCGAAGAAAATGTATTTTTTTAAGACACTCCGTACTTCGGTTTCCACTGAATTCTAAACATTGCGTGTTGAGTGGTGGAACTGAACGCCGCATTTTGTCTTACCAGAGCGAGAAAGTGCTAAATAATTTAAATATAATCACTCTCCCAAGAAGAAATCGAACCAGCACTCAATCGCGTTTACAGTGAGACGCTGTCCCTCTGCACCACAACTGGCCTCTATCATTAATATGAATTGTACTAAATATAAAGGTGTCCAAAAGTAATCCAAGAAAAAGTTTTGTGCCTAAATATCATAGATATTCACTATGCACATGTCGTCGTCAGCCAATCGCAGTCCACTGCTGGACATAGGCCTCCCCAAGTTTGCGCCAAACATGCACATGTATCTCCTTATTAATCTTTAAAATTAGTGTAATTAATTACATTGCTTCTACTGCCTGACATTATGTTTTGAAGCTTAAAACTTCTTCAATAAAGACTCTTATAACAATTAATTCATTTAATTATTGTTAGCATTTTAAAGTAATTTTATTCAAGAATAATTTATAATTCAAACAAAAAATAATTATAGAATAATCTTACCTGGAACATCAGATTTGCACTCTCGCTAAGGGTTGATTCATCTGGCGAGTCAATTGGTGTCTGCAATGTAAACCTCGTATCGAATTGAGAAACATCATCTTCACTGGCCTATAAAATACCATCACAATTAATAATATACATTTGACAACAATAAAGTCAGTATTGTATCTACTTATTGTATGTACTTGTTTGCAATTTTAACCACGACACAGTTCTGCACTAACATGGATACTGTGTTTATGATATTATAGTACTTGATGAATAAATGTTAAAGCTAAAACCAGACTGGTCATTAATCATAAATAAAAATATGTCATAATTATAAAAGCATGAATGCTTTTTGTTGGTTTTAAGTTATTATTGTATCATAACTTACTAAACGGGGTTTAATAGGAGGTTCTAATCTGCGAGCAAACACATCATCCCAGTGAACATGTTTGAAGAATGCATGACCCCGTACCGCAGCTGCACCAGCAGCACCTAGACGTTGTGTTTCTGAACGTTTCATAAGGCGTCTTATCAAATCGCGAGCATCTTGTGTGAGGTAGGCCGGTAACATTAATTTACCCTTAAGTATTTTTTCGATAGTTTTTGTACGATTATCTCCAGTAAATGGTGGCTGGGTGAAGAAAATTAATATTTATAAAAAATATTTCTTACAGAGCAAATTTTAGATTTACAAATAAATAAGCTTAATTTTCAAACTCATACCTGACCAATCAACATATCATACATTAATGCACCTAGGCTCCACCAATCTACAGCTTTGCCATGACCACTTCTGGTTAAAATTTCAGGAGCCCTATCCAGAGTGAACAACAGGAATATAATTTATTTGTAAAAAAGTTCAAAAAATTATAAATAGTTATACATACATGTATTCAATGGTTCCACAAAATGTGTGAGTGACAATACCCTCCTGAATGTGTTCCTTACATAATCCAAAATCTGTTAATTTGACATGTCCTTGTGCATCCAAAAGAACATTTTCTGGTTTAAGGTCACGATAAATTATACCTAAACTGTGTAAGTGTTCCAAGGCCAGAATAATCTCTGATAAATAGAAACTGAAAAATACAAGGTTATATTTAATTAAAATATTTATGTAAAGATTATTTTATTTTATTTACTCATTGAATTTAAAATATGTATAAAAAAAACATTAAAATTAAGGTATGTAACATTTGTTTATGAATAAAGAGAAAGAATAAGTATAATTTACACATAGATGTAAGAATTATAAATTAAATTATAAACTATTTAAAATAGACAGTTTCATATTTTTTAAACTGCATTGGTTTAAAATAAATTTTATGAATGGTAAATATAGTATTGTTTAGCAAAAAAAGATGATACAACAAATATTATTAACCCATAATAAAAGTAATTCAAAGTATTTATATGATAAGATAATGTCATTTCTACACAAAATTATGATCTTTTTTTCATATTATAGCTTAAAACTTGAGTGATAATAATTGTTATATTTACTTTATTTAAGTTCATTTTTCATTTATTCTAATAATAATATAACAAAAAGATAACCTTATGAGGCTACTATCTTATCTGATTATGATACATGAAGGTTTTTATGTAAAATGTGCTCAGAACAAAATCTTTGAAAGTTAATTAATCATCAAATGGCCAAATCATAAACATTTAGCATTTTTTACAATAAAATAATGAAGGCATGTTTTTATATCAATTTGCCAAATGAGTTGGTAGTTTATTCTCACATACATACAACTTATACCTATATCATTAAAATCTATCATATTATCATACTATGGTATCAAACATCTTGTGGTCTGTGTAATACAACTTTACAAAAATACTGCCACCTAGGCTTATTTCGAGAAAAATGTGTGAATCAACATCCTTATAAAAAATAATAATTAGTTTTGAAATATTATTTTAAATAGAATTAGATATTTTATTTAATAGATTATTTAAATAGAAAATAAAGGAAACCCTTTAAAACTTATTTAAAATAATATTTCAAAACTAATGTTACTTTAACTAAAATCTTATATGAAAAAGGTATTTAGAAATATACATAGTATACTAATTTCAATAAAACAATGTGAATCTGATTTATGTAATAATATTTTTGTAAAGTATATTTTTACATTATATTCCTGTTTTGATTTAAAATTACACTTTTACATACCATGCTGTGTCTTCAAGAAATATTCCTTCTCTTTCCAAGTGCATAAATAACTCTCCCCCACTTAAATATTCTAAAATTAAATATAATTTACCTCCGGTTTGGAAAGCATACACTAATTCAACTATAAATGGATGCTGAAAATAGCAATAAACACAAACATTACTAAAATAATATACTTTTATAAAAATAAAAAATATATAATGAATATCAAATATCAAAAAAAGGTTAACATGGCAAAGCAAACAGTGTTTGAGTGTACATAAAATGGCTATGGGTTAAATTCCCATACTATGTAATGATAATAGTTTAATCAAAGTATTTCTTTGCTCTGGTAAGACAAAATACTACATAAGAATTTCTCACTTAACATATCTCAAAATAAGGCAGTACAGGAAGCAGTTCAATGCTAAGTTCTTTCTGTTGAGACATGCTATGCTAGATATATGAGAAGTTATGTAACAGTCACATAATATAATTTATATTAATACCTTAACTGCTTCTAAAATATTTCTTTCAGCTTTAGTGTGAGCAGTGTCCTTTTGATTACGAACAATTGAAGCTTTCTTAAGCACTTTCATTGCAAAATGTGCACCGGCATCAGGTCCAGTAATCTTCCGCACTTGAAATACTTTTCCATATCCACCTTTTCCTAAAACTTTTCGTAATTCAAAATCTTGAGGACCAAGTCTTTTGCACTGTCCTGGATTTACATTATCTTCTGAAAGTAGTATTGTCTCAGATCCCTCAGTCCTTAAAATAAAATAAAAAATAAGATAAAGTTTACCAAATAATGTATTGTGACAAATTATAAATTACAGAAATATTTGCTTACTCTACTATATTATTGACGTGTAGCTCAGGATCATAATCTACCTATAAAAAATAAATAATTTAAAAAATTAAAATAACATCTCAAATTCAGAATTTATGAGGATATAAGGATAAGCAATAATTTTTTGACGAATAAATGTAAATTTGTAATGAATTTAAAATTTTATAAAAAATATGGAATCGTATATTATGACCACCATTTAGGTTAGATTGTGCTCTTTTTAACTGTGACCAGTGAACTTTAGATACCTCATCAACTTCTATAATATCGTCTTCATCAGAGTCTGCAACTGTAACTGTATCCACATCTAAATCTAAATCAAAAACACCTGCCATATACGATGACATCTCAATAAAATCACATCAGCAAAATAAAATATTTTCCAGCACTTTAGTGATATACTTTATTTCCGAAATCAACTAAATGGATTCAAAAATTTTATTATACTTAACTAAAAATTAAAAATCTTAAATATTATAGCTTTTTTTATGAATATGAAGAAGTCAAACACAGCACTGCTACTTGGTTTTTGCCAGCTCAGATTAAAAATAGGTACACAGTAGATATCTATAAGTAATATAATCTGTGAATTGTTTTGGAGCATAAAACATATAACATACAAAACGACCAAAAGTAATGATTATTGTTCTCTAAGTATGTATACAGACAAAAAAATATGACTTTTTTAAATATTTTTATTATGTTTTTTTCTAAAATATTTCTGTTTCCATTGTAATATTAACAGTAGTAGTATTTTCTTTATTTTAATGACTAATGGTTATATTAAATTAACCTCAAATTATTATATCAAAATAAAACAATCATATATTTGATAGGTGTGATTGAATTGTAGTTTACACGATTAGCATTTTGTTTAATGTTAATAATCCATAACGTTAGAATAATATTTGAATAAGCTTATTTTTATAAAATGAGTGAGGCATTTTTGTTTATTATGACAAAAGTATTGTTTGATAATTATGTTATATTATATTGTATTATGTTTTAGAAAAAGATAACGCAGCTGTTTTAAAATAAGTAAAGTAAATCCGATGAACTTATAGTTACGACACAAAATAGTCAAAAAATCATTGATAAATATAAATAAATTAAAATTTTATTCGTTTAATTCTTCTAAAATAAGTGAATGTAATATGCTAACTATATTAAAATATACAATAAGGGTAAATTAATTTATTTTATAAATTTATACATTCATAGAGCCTGAAGTTTTTGAACATATGTCAAACAGTTTTTAGTTGTCGAGGGTGTAAACATGTATTAGTAATCATTTAATTAATGAAAAAAAAAACTGTTTTGCTACTTTTATACGTTTATAAAATATTATACTGTTTCGTAATTTTTATAACAATGCTAAATCACCTGACGATTGCTTAAAAAATATTCAATGGCTAGTGACAACGAAAAAAGTTTGTGTAATCATAATTCAGATGGTTCTTTGAAAAGTAACAAGAAACAAAATAACAGTGCATTTGTTGGTAAGTTATAATGTCATGTTTTTATTGTTTTTGTTTACATTTATTATATTTATTAATTTTGTTTAAGCATAACCTCCTTGTAATTATGTCTGACTTATTTGACAAAGCTAAGTCAATTATATATATGTTCTAAAATCAATTATAGTAAGGATATTAAGAAATAAGCAACCTCACGGATTTTGTATTTTTAATGAAAAATTCAACTTAGTGCTTTATTTATGGTGCTTTAAACAATTATGAATATTAATCATATACTACATATAATTAAAATTAACTCTAAAACTCTTATTTATATATGCAATAGATTATGAATAGGAGTCTGTTTAATTACAATTCATTAATATATAACAAATATCTTGTAAATATAGGTTAATTTGTAATTATTTGGTAAGGTTTTCCAGCAAAAAAAAGCTACTTTAGTCAGTAAATCTTTTTTTTTATTTATATTGTACAAAACATGAAGAACTATGACATAAATCATAGTTCTTCAATTTTAATTAATGATAACTCTGTAAAATTTAGATTATTTTTACCTATATAATAATGTGTATTAATTTTGTAACAGATTATAGCGATATAATATTCTAAACACATAGAATAAGAATATTTCAATATGTAATTGTTAAAAACATAATTTCCTATTAATTTATGTTGTATGAAATGTAAATTAATAGGATTCTTTAAATAACAAATTATAACAAATTATTTAATAGGGTTCTTTAAATAACAAATTATTCTTTAAATAACTTGTTATTCATTTTTGAAAAAAAGTATAAAAACTCTGACTGCTAAGCCATGCGTTCTACTACCAGCTACGTCGAAATTCTTTTACGTTTTGTTACAACTTAACTTAACAGAGCGCTTGGACATTATCCAAGAGGTGCGGGTTCGAATCCCGCTGCTTTCAAATTTTTATACGTTTTTTCAAAAATGTTTTCTAATCCTAAGTATGGATTAACACCTTAAAAATAGTAAATATTAAAATAAAATAGCAATCTCTCTTGTTAAATGATTATTTCTTAATAATCTTTAAGTAGTAGAAATTTGTAAAAATCTCTCTACAGAGATGCTAACAACATAAATAAGTTGTATAAAAACATATAAGAATTTCGACGTAGCTGGTAGTAGAACGCATGGCTTAGCGCTCAGAGCGCTTGGACGGTATCCAAGAGGCGCGAGTTCGAATCCCGCTGCGTTCAAATTTTTATATGTTTTTTCAAAAATGTTTTCTAATCCTAAGTGTGGAATAACAGTTTAAAAATAGTAAATAACTTGTTATTCTTTAAATAACGAATTTTAACAAGGATTTTTTTTAATTTTTCTGATTGAATCTTTATATTAATTATTGTTTTTCACTGAATTATATATACTAAAAATTAAAAATTCAAATACAAAATTTACATATTTAGAATTAATTAAAATATTTATATTTTATTTATTTTTATGACACAATAAGGATAAGGATAATATATAAGATTAGTATAGATATTGGATTAAAATATTTTAAAAAATGTTATTAAGATCCTCGGGTAACAAATAACACCCAATTATATCATAATTTATGAATAGAGTCTATATTATTTTAGTATCATAGATTGATAAAACATTTATTAGCAAAAATTTCAATAAAAAAATAGTCATAACATAAGACTTAAAAAGATTTGAACACAGCAAGACATAGACATAGAACATTTGAGTGTTGTGAACATTGAGCCATGTATTCTATATCTGGTAGTGTCAAAATTCTTATAAACATGTTTTGATTTACTTTTGTTGTTATTCCCACTGGGTTGAATGCATAAATTTAAAAGAAATTTTGAATTAAATGCTACTGCATTTTAAATTTCACATATAGGCTATGCCGGCAACTATGTCAACATGGAATTTAACATATCTATAATTTTATTATTCTTTAATCTTGAAGATTATATTATTATTCTTTAAAATGAAAGTAGACTAAGTTACTCCTTATTATGGCAGGGCAGTTAGTCTCTTCAAAATCAGTCCAGCCATTCCAGAGATTAGCCAAAACAAACTGACCAAAATTGTGAAAAATATTATTTTGATATATGTACTGCAAAGTGGTGATAATCTTACAAACAGACACTTTAATTTTAATTATTGGTAAAAATTAATGTACCAAATTTTCAATTTCTTTAGTAGAATAATAAAACTAGACCTGTTTTGTATAATATATTTTTATATTAATATAAATCAATGCTATATTCTATGCTCTGAGTTCGTTCAGTTATAATTATGTCATGCCATAATACCTCACGACTTTAGTCGATTGAATTGACAGATGACATTTGACATTTGTTATAATACTGACATTATTTTGTTTGATTTTCTACAATATTCTTCGACTTATTGTATAAATGTATAATAAAGATCAACCATTCATTTGGCTCGCATTCATTCCATCAACTCGCAACCAATCAAGTTTTTTGTGACGAAATCTATACTACGACATATTTAGCCATGGATTTTAAACTAGAAGACAGTACTTCAGAAAATGTACCTCAATGGTTTATACAAATAATTCAACGAATATTATCTAACTGTGATTCTTCTGATTTAGCTAAACAACAAATTTTTCTTACAATGATCATATATATTATTTCTGAAAATGGATTAACACCCAAAACTGACCAATCCCAAGCTGAAGTTAATAATGAAAGTATTAATATTCATTCAATATCTAAATGGAAGCAACCTTCCGGAATATATGAAATTCCACTATTAATGGCCAGTTTTATTGAATGTAATATTAAATTAATAATGCTACCTGTGGAGTCCTCCGTGTTATTAGATATCTTTATAAAAAATAACAACTACGAAGTGTATACTGCTTGTCTCCCTATAAACAAATATATTGTCTCACTAGAATCTTCTAGTATTGCTAATGGAACATTCCATGATATTAAAAACTTATCATTTATATTGAAAAACAAAATAATAAATCCAGCAAAAAGTTCAGTGCTTAAATCTTTTGGTTATGTCAGTGCAAGTCTTACAGGTTTACCTCAAGAACTTCTTTTTAATGTATTAATAAATTTACCAATATGTGATATTGTCAGTACAGCTAAAACATGCACAAGGTTAAATTTATTATTGAAGAATGATAATTTTTGGCATAAGTTGTACAAGAGAGATTTCAAAAGTAAAATTGAAGAGAAATATTTGGATTGGAAAACTGCATATATAGAAGCATATTCTTCATTACATGAATCAAGAACACCATACAATTTAGGACCAATATTATTTGATTACATGGATTTTCCAGAAAACAGCCTACATCATCCTTTAAGTTTGCTATAGATTATAATATAAAAGTAAACAAAAATATGACTAAATTAGTTATTAAAATAACCTTATTACACACTCACATGCACTATATATATATATATATATATATATATATACATATATATACATATATATATATACATATATATTAATATATATATATATATATATATATATATATATATATATATATATATATATATATATATATATATATATACATATATATATATATATAGTATGTTATTAAAAAATATAATTTTAATAGGTGACAGTGGGGAAAAACTTAACCTGGTTACACAACAGTCCATTGGCAAAAGCGGGAGGCATTTGTCTATACCTTTTGATTCATCGACAACTAATGGTGACATAAGTAAGTGTTATCCTCCTAGAACATTTTTATTACTGTTGCAAGTTTATATATCTACATGAAAATGGTTGTATTAAGTCGAAAGTTTCATGATTGAAATTGTCATTTTTTTAATATTGCATTTAATAACATGTATTAAATAAAAAAATAATTATGACACATGCTTTGGCAGTAAATGATTTTTGCCAAGGCACAATCTTAATATATTGTTATATTTTAATTGATTATTTTACAAAGAACTTGTTAATATATGAAGGTAATACAGTAAATCATATTGATCCTGCTGAAAAATAATTTTTTATGATATAAGTTGAGTTTTGGTAACTGAAAATGTGTTTTAGTTTTACCCTCATACATATAGATTTTCATATACATCTCATACATATTCGAATAAATTTTATGTTTAATTATCATATCATCTTAGTTTTCCACATATAATTATTGATAAATGTGAATGAGTGATTTTTCACTTGTATGTATATAAAATGTAAAATAAAAGTACATGTATTTCTTTATGACAAAATGAAATTTATGACGAAAATTGTTTAATTTATAATTATAAAAACATAATAAACAAAGGAAAACAAGGTCCTAACTGTAGATACGTAGTTACGATATTATCGCCTTTGGACACATTTTTTGGTATATGTGGTACTTTATGTAGTCTGACTAAGAATCGGGATAGTATAATGGGAGAGGGTGAGGGATGCGCACGTTAGATGCGCCGCAGCTTCCAATCGCTCTATCGTTTCCGTGACGCCGCCATCTAAGATTCAGAGCGGTTTCGTGAGTTAAACGCCATACGAAGAGTTGAGTTGTGCGTTAATCTTTTTAAGGCTCTGTGTCTTGATTATGTGCTTATGGGTTGGAGGTGAATAAAACCGTGGAGGGAAAGCGGGCGGGGCGCGACGGGCCGCCGTGGCGGTGCTACGGACCCATGCTCACTCATAGTAGATCTGATGGTGATTTTCCTATTTATGCGAAAGGTGAGCTGAAATACTGTTATGAACATATTACCAATGTAAACGATGGTTATTTTAAAGAAATTACTTTTATTTTACTACATTTAATCATACTAACAACAAAGCTGTGCATATAGTAAATATTTATTATATTGAGTTTCACTGACGATTTGAAATAACTATATTTATAGATTAGTCAATGGTTAAAAAAACACTGTCTTTAATATCTGCAAATTTATTCAGACGTGATTATTTAACATATAATTGACAAAAAAGAAGTGGGTATATCTATATATAAAGTGTGGTCTATGGATCGGTGATTTTTTAATATATTTTATATGTACCTTCTTTTGTATATACTCAGGCTTCATCGCATTCATTACATGCTCAAATAGCTTTGAGCTTGAAAATACGCTCGATTTATTTTCTAGGACAAAGTATCTCTATTAATAAAGAAAGGTTACATGCTTAATCAAACCGAGTTCACGCCAATATCAAGTACATTAAAGAAAAATATATATTTAAGTCTATATGCGCAAGAACAGCATTTACCGAATAATGATATTCAAATGAAACTATTTAAAATTGATTAATCGCGTATATTTTGGTATACGAAAATATACACAATTAATTCGTTACAAATAGTTTCATTTAAGATTTGCAAAAATCGTGAAAATCAAAGATCTTATAATACTATTCAATTTATTTTAAACAAGAGAAACAATTATTACCTTTTGAAATGTAAGTGATTATTTACATTTTTATTTATTTTCTATTTCAAAAATAAATCATTTCTTTTTTTAGCTTCACGCTTTTTATCCCGTATAGCAGGGTAGACAGAAAGTAAATAGTGTCAAGACAGTCCGTACTTCCCTTTCCATCTAATTCGCGGATTCGAGACATTGCGCGTTGAGTGGTGAAACTCAACGCCGCATTTTGTCTTACCAAAGCGAGGAAGTGGAAATAATTTTAAATATAATCACTCCCCCGAGTGGGGATCGAACCCACAACCGGTCGCGATTACAGTCAAACGCTGTCACAAAACAATAAAACATTTCATTTATACATATATTATTTGTTAAATATAAGTTTCGTAAAAAACAATGATGAACGTCATACTTATCACTCACTATCTAATCTTATATCGTTCCTATTCAATGTCTTAGTTGTAATTGGACGTTCATTTTATTTAGTGACACAAAGTAGACAAAATTGTACTTAATAGATGAATTTAAAATAGGTTATGTGTTCGCGATGGTGCAATATGGACGATTCAGTGGTTAAGATTAAAGACTCAAAAAGGCGCAGGCCGATTGATGACGATACGCAAAGCGAAAGTGGAGTGTTAGATAAAGATGTGGCTGTTTGTAAGTTAAAATTTTCCAATAATTGCAGCCCTAGAGAGTAAAGCTTTGGCCGTTTTGAAACAAGATATTTTAAATAATAATTAATCAAAATACTATAAATGTTCACATGTATAATTTTAATAAACGTAATTGGTATTTTCACTGATTAAAAATGTCGTGATGACTCACTACAGTTTCTTGTTTTAATTTTTTCAGTTTGTTGCTTTAATTTTTTTAAGATGTAGACATAGAGACTGAAGGTAAGGCGTACCTAAAGTCTGCGGCAGTATAGCTTAACTAGAATCAATTAATACAATGAAAATATTAAAATAATTTAATGATAAGAGAAACAAGACTTGAAAATGGCATTAAGCTACGGTCATGGATCTTGATTTTCCTTTTAAAACAATTGTTAATTATACTGTAGAAAGTTCTCTTATATGGTATCGAGACCTTCCCAATGCTATGATGCTATGAAGAGTCATAATTGTAGATAAATGTCTAAGATTTAATTGCAAATTTTTATATTGATTAAATAACATTAAATGTTATTCTATATTTTAAGTAACTAATAGAGCAATAAACTAATGCAATTGAAGGTAGTTATAATGATGATCTCACTTAAATGAATTTATTAGGACGTATTTTGATAATTCATAAAATTAGTTTTAGAGATCAGTTATTACTAAGTTCTAATCTTACTTACTGGCCCCAAACACCTTTTGCTAGTGTACATCACGATTATGGGAAGGTAAACATGGCGATTGTCGTATAACAAAAAAGATGTTAGCGCCATAAGTTTGTAGGTACCAAATACTTGCTAACAATATTTTTATACAAATAACTTTTATATAAATATTCGATTTTTAATTAACGTTTCTTAAATTTGATTCTAAATTTAAGTAAATTATTGTTTTCTCACGAATTAAGATATGTAATGTTAGTGAGGTTTATTATCCGTGAGAATTTGGTTTATTGTGTGTGTGTCTTAGATCTATGCTTCAGAAGAGTTGGTTTTTAAATATTGCATATTTACCAATAGAAGGCTATTACCTTAAGGCTATACCTTAACAAAGGCCACATAAACAATTAAGCTTAAACAGCTTTAAGCGTTTAACACTTATTTTAAAATTAAAAAAAAGAGTACATAAGACTCTGTGTTGAAGTGCTCTAGGAATAATTGGCCATCTCCATGTTGTGACGTCAGTCGTCACGTCGGAGTTTCGCCAAAGTACGCCATTACTATGGCAGTTATTCCACGGATCAGCGAACGAAGCGCGTCGAGTGCAACGTGCAGGGGCGACAGAAGCAGGCCCCCACCCCTTTTGCGCCGCCCGTCTCGACCCGCGCGCCAGTCAGGCGGCGTGCGTCCCTCGCGACGCAGGTATAGCGATTACTTATTGGAGCTATAGCTGGAATATTCATGTTTTGGTCAATTCGCGAGTGTCTCTTTGTTCAGTGTTGATATGTTAGTGGAGTGATGCGTTTAATGTCGATACTGAAGATGTCGTACGTGCGACATGGCTGCGTGTAGTTGACATGTCGTTGAGCGCGCCTGCTCAGGCGGTGCGCAGTACCAGGACCAATAGCCTCGACCAACTTGATTTTCAAGAGCGCAGGCAGCTGATTGCTAGCTCATTGTCACTTACAGACTTCCTTCATGTCGGGGCTAAAGAGGTGGCTGCTGTTGCTGGTTAGTTAAGTTGTTACTCTAGTGATTATTTGAAAATGCTATTTCCCAGAAGACTTCTTCATTATTTATACCAAAAGGCTTTATAACGATATGTATGGTACTTCGTGGATACATCTAGAATACAAATGACCTACTAGGTTAGGTTTAATGTACCACTATAATAGATATTTATCACTTATCAATAAATTTTCCCAAGAATTTACAGTTTAAACTCTTTCTGTGCATGTAGAGTAAGCAAGAGGGATTGCTGGTAAAGTCTCATCACTTTTCTATGGTAATATGTATGTAAATATCACCTAATGCCTAATACCTATTTATAACCTTATAGAGATTAATGATGGTTGATACGGCATATATTCAAATAGGTATAAGCATAAAATTTAAATCTGTTCAAATTTCTTTGCAGTGTTCTAATAATCATTTTATGTTTTTAATAATATTGTGAAACTATTTTTATATAATTTTGATAACTTTTAGTTATTGTGCCTGACTTTATTACTATCTTACAAGTTATAAGTTTCACGTGGCTGTCGGTATGTTTGTATGTCTGTGGTATCGTAGCTACTAAAGAATGGATTCATTTTTTATACAGTTTCTTTTATTAGAAAGCCGAGGTTATCGAGATGGTTCTCAGCTATATTTTATAAAGATCTTGCGTTCAATGATCGTACTTAACATAAGAATTTTTGCAGATTATATAAATTTAAGTTTTGTGTCTTTTCAAATCATGTTAACCTTAAACCAGGATTACAGGATCAAAAAGAGTGATTTCTGAGTTACTATTTGAATTATATTTTGAATGCTGTATAACTTAAAGTATTATATTAACATGTAAAGTATTGGTGATGTCATATCTCTCAGTATTATGGGGCATTGACGTTTCTGTTTTCGACATTAATCTTTGCGCTAGGATTTTAAATTAGGTGTTAGGTTTTAATAAATTACAAACTTAAATTACAAAAAAATATATATATTTAAATTCATATTTCGTTTAGTTCAATATAATACATTTAACTTAAAAGTAACTATGAAGTGCAATGTTAACTGAAAACGGTGAATAATTCACTCTGTAGATGCCGGGTGAAAGTGAAGGTTTTTTCGAAAGAGTTTAATGCTATAAACGGTAATCATTTTTAAATATACACTTTTAATTGCATTATCTTAATAAGTAAACATTATATTATGTTACAATTTTAAGAATTTAATCAAAAAAATTCCTTATGATTAATTTAAAATGCTAAAAAATGCATTTAACTATGTAAAGAGATTATGAATTTTAGAAATCAGATGACTCAATAAAACATTACGTACTAAATATTTAGAAAATCTCCAGAACACTACGTATTCGTCAGTCACATTTATTTGGTCTTACTTTATCTTAGTAGTCATATCAATATTCTTAAGTTTCTTGACAATTAGGACGCAATGATAACAGAATAATTTATGAACTTTAATATTTGATATCGTGCTGATTTATGGTTATATATGTTTTGATTCATTTATTTTTAGAAATATTACACTTATTGTGAGATTATTTTAGGAAAGTAGCATCTTAATTTCTACAATGATACTAGTTAATAAAGTATTTTCCGTTACTATTTCGAATTTCAAAAATATATTTTTTTTATCAGGCATATTAACTATTTTTTTATTACATTCGGAAAACTACATCTTGCTCGAACGGCTAAAATATCCTGAATTGGTAATTCCTTAATAAATATTAAATCTTATCTTTGTTCATATTTATGTATTTCTAACAAGAAGAATGATAGAAAGTTCCTACAAACTTACATTCTTATAGCTCCAAGAATTGTAAGAAAGCGTAGCAGTTAAATCTTTGTCGTTATGTATATTGTATAGTTATACTTAATAATGAAATAAAATAAATTCATAGAAATGTGTAGAATAATTGATGTCTACTTTTGTTTTAATGAGAATTCACAAATTATTTTTATGTAAAAAACGTTAAATATTATCTTTAAAACTGCCAAGTTGGATTTAAAAGTTTTACCTTTATATTAGTCAGGTTGGTCGGAGCATTTTTACGCTCTTAGAATACAAATTAATGAAACACAAGCAGAGAATGTTCATATGCGTACTCTGTTGGTTAAGTTATATTGTGTGATTTCTTAGATGGGGTTTAAGATAATTGGCGTTTAATGAATAAGCTTTTATATACGTATGAATAACTTTTATAACTTTTACTGATTAAAATTATATATTCATTTTTCTACGTTGTGCTGGCTAAAACGCATGTGATGGTGTCGTGCTGTATACGAGTGAGTCTATTATTTACAATACGTACATACGTGTACTTATTTATTTAACCTTGCAATAAGTTATTCCTCTAACGAAAGTATTACTTTTATAATACTATATTACTTTTTACATATATGGTATACGAATGTCCTTTAAATTGTTTTTGCTCTCTCTGATAGGTGCGGACATTCTTAACAATAGATTCACGACGTAATGGGGCCATTGATTATAGCTATGTGTATGCGAATAGCATTGCCTGTGGGCTGTGGGTATGAACTGAGGCTTGTGAGCGTGTATTGGTGCGCTTGTCTGATTTTATCTCAGTGTCGTTGTGAAGGTCTAGTTTGTTATGAAATCGTGATAGGTTTGTAGAATGTTGCTGCAATTTTATCTTTATATAACAAACTTTATATAGTTAAAATGACATGAACACATATTCGTCAATTGATCTTTACTTTTTAAATGCTTAAATATTACGATGTAAGTAGATATTTTTATATTTAAAGATATCCACTTCTATTGAAATACACAATTATACAAAAAAATTAATATGTTTCCCCGCTTTTTTATATACGGGCTTATGTAATGATTAGGACGTCAACCCGAGATGTAAGTGGTTAAATCTCATATGATCAGTAACTTAACTGGGTCAGGAATCTTATTAAATTACCCTAAAACCTGAATTCAAAAGTCATTAAATGCATAGATAATTTCACTTTTAAAAAACGTAAGATCTGATGAAAACGAAAGACATGTATGAAATTTCATTAGATTAAGCAATAACTAAAATTTCAGAACATATAATATGTACCGATTAATATGAAGAAGTTATATTTTCAGAAAAGAATGAATTTATCATCCTTTTCTGAAAATTTAATAATATATAATTTTCAAAAGTTATACGTTGATTTAAAGCGTTCTTATAAAAGGATTTTTAATATAATGAAAGAAGCATTTTAAAATACTTATTTAATCAGGTAAATTTCTTTTTCTATACATTTTTTACCATCTCATTGGAAGATCTTGGGAACAATATTTTGTTCTATGTAAAAAATTGTCCAAGATATAAATGATAGACGACATAATAAATGGTTGCTGACAGTCTAGGCGAGGTCCGGGTGATTTGGAAAGACGGCGGATGGTTTCTAACTGCGGGTCTTGTAGTATTAAAACTGTTTTTCGAGCAGTATGAGATTTTTTGTTACCATGAACTGTGACTGGGCTGTGTGTTTTTGCCGACATCGAATAGTTGGCGACTTATAACAATTTGTTTGTAATAGTGTTACGGACTTTTGTACAAAAAGGTAAAGGTGCACCTTTACCCTATTTTATAAGCTCTTGATCGTTTATTTTGAGCACACTATTACCAATCAACAAAAGCAAACCAGATTTAATGCCGCAGGCCCCAGGCTATAAATCGACACTGTATTTACAAAAAATACCAATGTTTTTAGAGTTTTTATATATTGCTTGAAGTTATTTTAAATAAATATAATGTAATATATATTATATGCGTGATTAATAAAATTAACATAAATTGATATTTTAATGTAAATTATCGAAACTCGATTCTGTTATAAGCTTTCAATTTTATATAGCAGGTTCATCTACGTAAATATAATAATCACCTGCGATTTTATATCTAGATATAAGGAAAACGTATACATAGTAAATAATACATAAAACAGAATAAATAGGTAAATAAAATGCGGTTTAGTCATTTTGACTCTTGTTTCTTATCAAGAATTAAAAAGATCTTTAGTTGATGATTTATATTTTTTTTGTGAATTGTAGGATGCTACTTTCTTTGTAGTTAAAGCTAAGTTTATGTTGTTTAAGATAGTTTTATATTGTTTATAAAGACATTTATATTGCTTATATAGATACCACTAAATAAAGGTAATTTTTGGTTTTTGATATTTTAGAAACACCTACCATGGTACTAATGATTGCTGTAAGTGTGTCTATAGGTACTACACGATCATTTGATATTTTATAAGTAGTAAAAGTCCGTATAAAATCTATTTGTCAAATTAAAATATTGAATGTTGTAAAATGTTGCGTGTACGTGGCGGAAGTTAACGCCGCGCTTTGGTTTACCATCGTGGAGAAAAATAAATTCTATATATTATGTTATAAACATAAATTGATGAGTTAAGATGAGAAACTCAATATTTATAAACAATACACATGGCACATAGTATATGCCATGTCTTTTTACTAGAAACGATAATTACATAAATAATACATAATAGAATTTTCATGTTTCATTTCGTGTCTGAAAACGCAGAGGATTGGCTTTGTTAGTAGATGATACCAATGATGTATGGTGAAGTGTCCATATAACACGAATCGCAACTATCTTTATTAATAAATTGATTTAAACTTATTACACTTATTTAAACTTTTCTTTAAATTTAAAAATTTAAAGAAAGTATCTAAAGAAGTCTATTCTAACATATAAGACAAATCAAACGTAAAGAGTATTTCATTAAGTAATAATATTATAAATATATTGGATATTTAGGATTTAGTTTTGACGCCACGTTACCTTATTTATTTATTGTAAAAATTTTTTGCAAATTTAAAAAAATAGCATTCAGTGTAGACTACAAATAGGTAACTAGCAATTTATTAATTTAATTATTAAAAATAACAATCATCACCTGTAATGTCTTTTGTGTCTGATACATCTATACTCATAGCCAAATCTAGTGGACGTAGAAAGCTGAAAGATATCATATAAGTTACTGGGGAAGTCCAGGAGAGGCATTGAGAGAGGATTTCTTGAAGTTTCTGGAACAAGACGTGTTTACTGACTGACACTACGGTAACTTTGATATGGCTTGCCATTCAACACACAATGACATGAGGATCTTTCTGCTTAATACTCTTTATGAAGCTGTTTTTTCTCATTATAAATGTACATACGTGGCCTGTAAATATAGTTCTTTATTTGTAGTTTAATAATTAAACTCTTTTGTTGCAGCCAAAAAACAAAATGGTTCAGCAGTACGTACCAATAGTTTGGGCTCCGGCGCGCGCACACCGCCCGCTGAGCGAACCAAGTCGAAGTTTTCTGCGTTTGGTAGACTTTTCAAACCATGGAAATGGAAACGGAAAAAAAAGTCTGAAAAGTTTGAAGCCGCTTCTAGAAGTAATTATTTTACATTGTATTATTCAGATTAAGCATATATATTATAGTACCGAAGCGACTGAACCTTGCCCGATATATTTCAGATTTAATTGTTTTTATTATTTAAAATTTTATAGAATTAGTTTTTTTTAAATTTAAGCTCTAATTTCAAAGAATCGACTAAATTATTATTTTTAAATCAATTAAATTTGTTGATTTAAATAGGTTAGTTTTTTTAAAATGTGAGAGTTTGTTATGATTTGAATTTTTTTTTAAATAATCTTAGATGCGACGATAAACGGGGAGACCTTTATCGTCGTATCATCGGAATAGCACAACGTCGGATAGCACAACGTAATAATTTTTACAAAGGAGAAAACTTGAAAAAAAGGGAAATCTATAATCGGACTGTAATCACCAGATGTTTATACTTGAACCGCGGATTCTTGATTTCTACACCGATCCCGATTGTCGGTGGTGGCGAAATTTCCAAAGAACAGGCATAAAACGATATTTGTCCATTACCTTATTAGGTAATACAACAAACAACAGTGGGTTGTATTTATATGTACTTATAGGTAATCGGCTATGTATATAACTTATAAAAATTATGTTTAAATATTTTATTTTTCAAATGAACAGGAGGACAAAGTAGAAATATATTAAAAGAAATTGAAAATGTTTTGGCGGAATCAATTAATCGTTGTATAAAATACGTATTTATTAAAAGTATAATTCAAATAATACTTATACATTTAAGATATTATTATATAAACATTACATTTAAATTTTGGGTACTATTTTATACACATATTATATGACATATTATATGGATTATTAATATTAGATAACAAACTAGCTTAGCTAGCTATATAATATTTTGAAATATTTAGATAAAGTAACAAATTAAGTGTGGTTAAATGAAAATGTATTATTTTAATGGGTCGAAATGTCTAGCAATATTGAAATTTTGTTTCATTCAATGTGTTATTTTAAATAATAATTTTAAGTTTATAATTACTAGCACGTAAGTTAGTTAGGTATTTTGCTTTTACTAACTTTCTATCAGTTAAAACTAGTTTAAGTAAGAAAGTTAGTTAATACAATATTATTATAAAATTCATTGTTTTATATATGTATATTTGTTGTTATTATTTTATATTACTGTATATATATTTACTTGGTCTAATGAAAATGAATTTATAAACTGTTATCAGTAACCATGTAAGGATAAGGCAAATAACTATTTAAACAAATATGTATTTTATTCCACATTCCCAAAATTGTTTTATAAATGATTTTAAACTTATCACTAATTACATTATATAATATTTACTAATTTATTGTCTTATCATCTATTTTTAAATGAAATTTTAGTGAGAATACTTTATGTTTGTTAATCTATAAAGCAACTCCACTGCAATTTGCAATCATAATAATATTAGTGAAGTGAGTACATTCATACAAGGTATACAGTTGAATGACTATCATACTCAAGTTTTTACTTTACTATTTGTTAACATTTACAGTTTTATTACACAAATTGTTTTTAATCTGTTTATTTTGTCTTATATTCAAAACTGGATTTGTTTATAATTAATTATATCTTTTTAGCCTTAGAAAGGAAGATATCCGTCCGTGCAAATAGAGATGAGTTAGTTCAAAAAGGAATTCTTCTACCAGAAAGTCCAGTGACACCCGTACCTGAAGCAAGTAAGAAATTTCTATATTAAAATGTTAAATAATAAAATGTTTTATACATGTGTGCATGTAAACGCACATATGTATTAAGTCAATGAACATTACAATATATTCGTCATTTAGTCAAGTTAAATAAACCAAAAATTAGAAAACTTAAAGATAACCACAAATATTAAATTGCACAATTATGAAAAAGACATCAAAGTTAATTTATCATAAATATATACAAGTATATATTAAATACGTTTTTTTACACGTTTTTTTATATCAGGGTACGCTTCAGGGAGCCTAATGTAAATATACTCAGTTCTTTACTTTGAAAAAAACACAAATTTAATGCTTCGCCTTGTTTTACTTAGCGGGGCAATAAAAATAATTATTGTTCTCGGACCCACAAACATTGCTTTTACAATCAGACGCTGCGCTTCCTAAATATTGCAATGTATTAAAAAAACATATACTCAAAAAATTATATTGCAGCAAGTATTAAATATTCAAATTTCATAATTTAAAAATGCTATAAAATATCCAATGAAAATTATACAACTGTCCCGTTGATCTTTGTTTTGCCTTAGTATTAAAATAAATAATAGTCTCAATGGTTACAAATGTCATATTTGTTTGCTGTCACATAATTTAGTGTTTTCAGAAGCAAGAAAGAAAGATATATCAATTTTTATGAAACATAGTTATCTGTCTTGATAATATACTAAAATAGAATCACTATCGTAGCGCAATGGGACAATGTATGACCGTAAACGCGATCGGTTGTGGGTTCGATTTCCACTAGAGGATGATTATATTATAATATTATATAATATTTTCATTTCTTCGCTCTGGTAGATAAAGCACGGCGTTAAGTTCAACACTTCAGGCGCGAAGTTACGATTTTTGTTAGAAAGCTGTCAACGGAGTGCCTTGATTCTAGATTGTCTTTTGACCACCTTGCTATGCGAGATAAGGTGTGATGAATTGCTATAAAACATAACAGACTAAACTCTTAAAGTTAGTTTCTTAATCATAGTCTAAGCTATAGTCCTTGTTTGTTATTTAACTTTTTCGCACTTTCTCTTTAACACATTGATTGTACCTGTCAATTTACATGGCAAAATGAAATTGTAATTTTTATGATTTAGTTTGCTGCATTTAAACCTTCCTTCGACTTATAAACTTTTTTTAAACCGAATATAACCTAATCTCCCATCAAAAAACGTCATTTAATTTTTATACGAGTATAGAGAAGTCATCATGTTATTTACTTAATTTTATTGCTAACTATAAAACCAGTATATAAAACATTTTACAAATTAGTCAGAGTAAAACTTATTAACACGTATCCATAACATTTATGATCTCCAAATAATATTTGTATTAAAATAGTGCAATATCAATATATATCATGATTTATATAAACTAATCAGATGAAGAATCCCCGTCGTATGGAGGTGAGGATGTACGGAACGACAGAGAGACTGGTATGAACGAACGTAGTGGAATGCACGCGGCGTTGCAGGCGCAGCTAGCGTCGCAACTCGCACAGCAACAAGCCGCGCTGGCGGCTGCGGTAGCCGCAGCCGCTGCCGCTGCCGCTCACCATCACCATCAGAACAACAATGTTATCGGTATGTATTAATATTTAATTATATATTTAGGCTTTATTTATGTCAATTTTGAGAAAAAAAGCAGTCCACGCTTTTAAGAGATATTGTACCTAAATAACTAAAAATATCAGTACATTTGTTTTTCGAATTGGATACTGTTTGTTAAATAAGTACTAAACGAATATTGTATTAATTTTTATTAGCGATACCTTTTATTTTTGGTTCACCACATCTTAGCTTCAATGAACTAATATATTTTATTTTATTAAAATATTGTATTTTGATAAAATAATAATAGTAATATAAAATAACTAGAGATCAACCTAGTATCTACGTAGTTTCTTGTATATGGAGCTTTATTAAAGATTAATAGTAAGCTTATTTGTTTATTGTTGGTTTTTTGAGAAAAAAATATCTTTTGAATGTCGAAATAATGACAGATATGTTTTAAAAAAACATTATAACATCTATATATACATCCTGCTAATAAGGGCTTAATTAAAAAATTACAGGCAAGCTTAAAATTAGTTTAAGCTTGCCTGTAATTTATGAATGTTCAGAACAATATTACGAATATAATGTTACTGATCTGATCTCTATGGATCCCGTATATCCAAAAAAATATAATCGAAGTAGAAAATTTGTAAATATGGATTTTTCATTTATCTTTACATTCTTTCACTAAGGTAAAATTGTATTATGTAATCGTCTGGAAATAATGGTGAATATAACGTGTTAAGTAATTATCTCTAATTTTAAACAATATGTTTGGTTGCCTGACATCTACTTCATAATGTCATTTACATGTAAAAAGTTCCACTAATCGGTTGTATATTGTTTGTTTTTTGTAAATATACTATTATAACAGATATGGTAGTTATATGAAAATTAATAAGTATCTATAATCATACAGTTCAAAATATCAAAACAACACTTTTACACATTGGTTTCTGAAAAGTTTCAATTTTAATTTGAATAAAAATAACAAATTAGAATTTATATATCATACTTTTATGTAATTATGGTGAACATAAATGGGACACTTTGACAATATAGTTTAAAAATCTCAGAGATAAGTAATTTTAGTATAAAGGCAACCATTTCTACATCCTATTTCGGCTGAATGTCTTTCGGGTAAACGTAAAAAAATGTGTTGCACGTATTCATAATAGAAGAAACGCGTAGCGGGAATTAGCGGCTTCCTGGCAGGACGAGCAGGGAGCATTGACCCCTGCCTGTACCGCGCCACCGTCCGGCGCCCTCCGTGGCCGCTGCGATCGGGCTGCACGTGACGTCACCATCAGACAGATAATGCGAATTAATTACCTCTTCAAG
The DNA here is from genome assembly GCA_032432895.1 of Dryadula phaetusa. Lineage (NCBI taxonomy): Eukaryota > Metazoa > Arthropoda > Insecta > Lepidoptera > Nymphalidae > Dryadula > Dryadula phaetusa. Next base: position 2,817,311 of record JAOYRS010000027.1, read on the forward strand.
TCGGGACTTCTCTTTTCGTAGCAATACTTTATCGCAACTGTTTAGTTTTCTTTATTTCATATTTTTATCTTTAATACGTACCAATCATTTGTTATATATTGGTATTCGTTTCAAAATTATTTATTTGCTTATGGGGTTGAGTACTAAAAGTGTGATGATAGAATGTCTAGATTCAGTATCGGGTTATTACGGGGGTGCTGCAGGGGTAGTGACAGGGTGCGGGCGACGCAGCGGTCTGGTAGCCGGCGCGCGCCTCAGTGCTGGCCCGCCCGCGCCCGCGCCCGCCTGCGCTCCTAGCCCGCAGACAACCTTTTACTCGCCTGTCCTTCTATAGACGCACTTGCGTTAACTACAATAACCCCCCATGATATTACGTCCACATCCAGTGACTGTTCACAATTGATCATTTCTACGTACCCAAAAATGTGTCTCATACCTCAAAACGTTGTTATTATAAATACAGTAATATAAAATATATATGTAAATGTATTATTTAAATATTAAGTGCTGCTAATTTAATTTTCATAAATAAAAATAAGAATCCTTTAATTTATTTAGGACTGTGCGTAATATACCTTAAAGTATCGTTTTTTTAAAAAATGTGTTTGTAGTTTACTTTTTTATATTATATTAAAAGTCGTCGTATTCAGTTAAAAAGCTCAGTATATTTCTGGGGCTTAGAAAGGGTCGCGGTGGCGCGAACTTAGCAGGCAGCAATATCGATCGAGAACGGTCACAGCACGCGATCGCGTTTACTGCACCGGCCATACTTTCGAATACAAATTCTACTATAAAAATTATTCAGTTACATATTTATAATTAAAATTTAAAATAAACTTATATAATGAATATAATTATTTTGGAATTAGTGAAAGCTTTCAATTTTTTATATTTTTCGGACACTTACTACTCATATCAACCTTTAGCGTCTGTGAACTCTGTTATTTTTATAACTAAGGATCATGGATCGTAAAGTACGGTATAATAACTCAAAATATAATAAAAGTTATTTTGATATAAAAACTGATGGTGACACGGTACGGTGGTGGGCCGAGCGAGTGTTGCGGGCGCGGGAGCGTTGAGTGTGGTGAACGATCGCGAGCGCGGTGTCTCGAGCGCAGCATCGCGGCAGGCGCGTGCCGCAGCCACGGCCGCCCGCGCCGCCTGCTTCGCGCCTGTCTATGATGGGCTATATCATGGGATGTGCGTGCTTGAGAGGTGCGTACCTCTTTAATAGTAGTATATTATACCGTCGTTACGTTTCTCATTTGTCGTACATCTTTCAGCCTGTTGTTCCGGTCTGTGATTACAGTTTCATATATTATGCAAATGCTAAATTGCATTTATTAATAAGATAATTTGTAGTATTTAATGATTTTAAATTAGTTTTTATTTTTCACACCATTTATACAAAGTTTTTAAAATTTTTATTTCGGAATTTTCTGATCTTTTAATGACAAATTTTATTGTTGAATTGTGTTGTCTTAAAAATAGAGCACTGAAACCCGGTATTTTCTTATTACTTAAAATTTTATGTTACCATTACTAAATAAATAAATTTTATAGTCATACTAGAGTTTGAAAATCAAAATTGATCTCTCTGGAATATTGTTGATTTATTTGATTTTATAAACATATTAATTTATACTTTTATTTACTAAGACTAAACTAATCTATACATATAATAAAAAGATTATTGATCGGTTTTTATTTATGAGATATATGTAAATGAAAAAACTATAACGAGGGCATTTCTCAATATAGACATTTATCAATGAAAAAGAAAAACAATGGTTTTTAATTTTTTCTATAATCGTATTTTGTTCACCTTCTCTTTACAATTAGTGTTTATTTTAATTAAATTGATTTAAAAATAAAATTACTGTTTTCTTATATATATTGAAAATAGTTTTCAATGTAGACAAATCGTTTTTTCACAGAGTTTTAAGCAAGTTTATTATGTCTATGCAGTTGCGGGTACAAGTAGTCTTAAAATAATTTAGCTTACAATAAGACTTAGTTGATACAAATTAATTTTTTTATAAAATTAAATAAATAAAAAAAATTCGCAATTATATCAGAATATCACAAATATTGTTGCCTTATCTGATCGCTGAATATATATGATAAAACACAAGACGTTAAGCCTGAGTTAGTAGTAAAAAAGTATGTCAAGCATTATTTTGGTTAAGTTTAGTTTTCTAAGAATAATTATTTTTTAACAATAAGTTTTTAGTTTGCAATAATAAAAAAATTGTTAAATTATTTAATATCTCTGTATCGTGTATGAAAAATATTCCGAAAGGCCATTGTTTTCTTTTCGTCCATTTACGACACTGAAATATTTCAATAATATGTAGAGAATTATAGATCGTCGTGCTTTATTTATTAATTTTAAACGATAACTAAGTATGGGTTCATAAGAATTCTCAAGTTTACCCAGCAGGAAATAGAGAGAGAGCTATAATTTGTATAGCCCTACGAGATAGCATTAGAAGTAAAAATATAAGGGTGTGCAAATAATTGAAACTTGTATTAATATTTGAATCGAGACCTCAAGTTCTCTAAACAATAACTCGCGCTTAATTCGATTTTTACCCGAATTATTCGCGATTTATATTATTATTTGAAAATTTTTGAGTATTTTGAATTTAGAGCTTGTTATGTTCAATGTTCGTAACATTTTATGTAAATCATGATATGTTATTACACAAATAAAACAATTGCTGTGAAAAACTGTTTCAAATATGATACACAATCAGGTAATAATGACGTTCGTTTATCAAATGTAATAATACCAGCAGTAGAAAATAATTTTACACTATATATCACTTTAAATCATATATATTATATTATATATAAAATTCAATTATATTATTCGCGAGTAAAATATTTTGATACACGATGTAACTGAATTCAATTTGAAAATTATAAAAAAATCTAATAATATTTCGATATTTCACGAATCGCTCGAATTATTTTTGAATTACTTTGAATTTTTCGAATTATTCATCGAACTTTAATAGATCAATCTAAAATTTGATTCCATTGAAATGATTTTCTCACACTCTTAAAAAAGACTTTCAAGTACGAAAATATAAGTGAATTACATTGTTGGACAAACTGTAAGGAGGACCAATGGGCATCAGGTGGAAATTTTTTGGGGTGACGATCACAAACCCGACAACAGTCAAAGAGCAGGCACATTACAAGGAGCACCAACGAAATGGTCAAAGTAGTGAGAAGCCGCCAGTCTTAGAGATCCTTGCAGACGATTCATGTCTAGTGCCATACGGCTGAAACGACAACGTCGAATATTTAATATTTGCTATTTCTATCATATTCTTAATAATCGTTAAAGTATCCCTCGGCACATTGTTAGTAAGTAAAAATGTATAGTATACTCGTAAACTCAAGTATATTTGAAAACAATAAAAATTTTAAAACATATATTGTTAAATACAACTGTATTAAAACGTAAAATGAATAAGTAAACGTCCCACCAAAACTAAGCTATTGTTTCAACGACAAAGTTATGCACAAAGCGAATCGTCACGCAGCGTTTAAATGATTTCAACAAAACGCTTTCACATAAAAGTAATGGATCATATCTGAGATTTTCTGTTTTGCTATTGTTGTATTTGCTCCACTCTCTTAAATTACTACACAGTATTGCTGTGTAGTGTGTGTAAGTTTCCGTACACAATGCTGCTAGAAGTAATTTTTAACAACCTATTATTTTTATTAAGTTATGTCAATATCTACCTAATAATATGCGTAAGACTCAAAACTAATTACGTGTAAATCATTATATTATTATAATAATATAACACATTTATAAGGCGTATTCGCCTTTTAATTTTTAATATTTAAAAATACCAAGTCTATTTAAGTGATCGAGCATGTCATGAACAATTAGCATTTCATGAATTACACTTGACTATATCATTGAATTGCCAATGCTCAACCATTTTATCATCGGCTCTTCAGTGTTTAGTATAAACTCGGAATATCTGTAAAACATGGACTCGTTATATGTATAGTATGATGTTTGTAGTTCAAAAACTGCAAACCTTTGGAGAATTAAAATCTTAAACAAAAATCAGAGTATTTTTTAACGAGCACAGGCCAATTAATGGAAGGTTAGGTTTCCTGGACCTCGGCAATTAGCTGCCGAAATGGAGCACCGTGAGGCTTTATGGAGTGGCATATATGTGCAAATCCGAAGTCCCACATAATGTGTCCCGAGTCCTAGATCGGGAAGGTATCCGCAGTGCGATTTCCTCACGAAAAAAAAGGGTTATGATGAGATGTTATTATGCAATCAGTCCTAAGACTTTAAACAGATATGTTGGGTAGAATCTTTACTTTTTTGGAATACATTCCTATTGGGAACTCTCCTCTATTCAATTAACTGTCTACAATGATAGTTAGTTGGCTGTGTCTAATATATGTTTCTTTTGTAGTCGCTTTGAGGTCATTGGCAAAGTAAGTTGTTCAGCTAATTTGTTTGGATGATTTTCAAGCCTTTTTTGTAGCTATTATCAGTGCTCTGTAGTTTCTTTTATGGTAGGTATGTTTAGGTGGTCATGTATTTTGTTAATATATATAATCCATAGACAGTTCGAGATTTTTTTCAGAATTTTCATTTAGAATTTTTGAGTTATATTTGTATTGGTAATACATGCAGATCTGCATAGTTGAATAGCGTATGTCCATATAAGTTTGAGGATTGTCTTATAAATAAAAAGTTTGTTATCAACTGTATAGTTTGTAGTTTCCGAGTAGCCAATGAAGACATTTATATTTTAGCATAATTTCATATCTTTTTGCATGAATGTGAGATCTCCTGGTAAATTCGCTATCTAAATGTACAGTTATTAAAGGACTATCTTATTTCTGGCAATTCCTGATTATTTATCAAAATAAATAATCAAAATTTTAGAATATTGCTAGTTTCCGAGAGTGAAGTTTACCGATTTTGCTAACCTTACTGTTAGTCTCAATTTATTGAACCATTGAGAGATTGAGTTTAGACTATTTTGAAAGGTTCTAGATGTTTGTACTTTGAGGTAGGTCATACGAGTAGATAGTATAGAGGACTGGGCCCAATACAGACCCTTGCGGGACACCACCCACAATTTTATGCAAGCGGGATGTACATTCGTCCTCTCTAATCAGAAAGATATGATTTGTGCTCGTGAGATCTATTAATCTAATAATGGAAGGAGAACTTCTCTTCTGATTTTTTTTATAGGGATTTAAATAATTTATCTGCGCTAATTTCAAAAATGTATACCTTTTATATAGCGGCTTTTGTTTTCTATGACATCTATGAAAAGCCAAAATTTTTCAATAAGGATGTACAATATGTACATAGCGTGTGTAAAAAAAATTAAATTCAGTATTCCAACTAATTTTTTTTATGCGATGTTGTTGAGTGAGCTGTGACTAGAGTACAATTTTGGAAAGCTCCAACAATAATATTATCCCTGATAGTCTCATAAATCGTATCATCGTTTCATCTAGTCATTCGTGTGAATGTCTTATAAAATTACTCTCCTTCTCTCTTCTCCTCTTTGAAATTCAAAAAAATGAAATGTATGCATATTTTATTTTGCAAATATACAATGTTAACCTTACACTTTTTTAGTATGTGAAAAGACTTTTAAATAGTGTAAGCAGTATAAATTTTCTAACAAAACCTTATGACTGAAAAGGTCATTTAAATTATATATAAAAATAATAAGATCTTTGATTTTCGCAATTTTTATACATTTTAAATGAAACTACAGTGTTTCCCAATAGGGATGATAGGATTTTGATACCTCACAGCCGCCATCTTGGTTGTTTAACATTTGACATTTGTATTGTTTTGTATTCAGTAATGTTTGCCATTTAATCATGAACAAGTTCACGTTACCTCAACGTTTGGAAACTGTCCAAATTTTCTATCAAAATTCGAGAAGTATTGTCTCTACTCAAAGAGCATTTCGTGCTAAATATGGTCGTCATGGTGCACCGTCTGAGCTCGCTATACGTCGCATAATCCAAAAACTGGAAAGTGAATATTCTTTGCACGATAGTAGACCACCAACACGACAACGGACAGGCCGTAGTGAAGAAAATATTGCCGCCGTATCAGCCAGTGTCGAAGAAAATCAAAATGTTTCCGTTCCACGACGTGCACAAGAATTGGGCTTATCCAGAATGACAACCTGGCGAATTTTACGTATGGATCTTGGCCTACATCCATACAAGATTGTGTTGGCAAAAGAACTCAAGCCAGCAGACCATCGATTACGTCTTGAATTTGCTGATTAGGCGCTTGAAATTATGGAAACGGACCACGAATTTCATAGGAAAATCATCTTTTCAGATGAGGCTCACTTTTGGCTCAATGTTTATGTGAACAAACAGAATTGTCGTTACTGGAGTGAATCAAATCCAAGAGTGGTTCATGAAACATCATTACATCCTGAAAAAATGACTTTATGTGCGGATTATGGTACGGTGGAATCATTGGCCCGTACTTTTTCAAAAACGACGAAGGCCGTACTGTTACTGTCAATGGCGACCGTTATCGTGACATGTTGAACGATATTTCTTTTTCCTGAAGTGTATGAAATCGATGCGGACATTTATTTTCAACAAGATGGTGCAACATGCCACACTGCGACCGTCACAATGGATTTATTGCGTGATAAGTTTGGCGAGTCGGTTATTTCTCGCAACGGTCCTCACAATTGGCCACCAAGATCATGCGATTTAACACCCTTGGACTATTTTTTGTGGGGGTATGTTAAATTTCAAGTGTATGCCAATAACTCAGCTACGATTCAAGACCTTGAACGCAACATTCAGCGATTATAGCGGCCATACCAGCCGAAATGCTGCACCGAGTCATCGAAAATTGGACCGATCGTATTCACCAGTGCAAAAAAAGTCGTGGCGGTCATTTGAACGATATTTTGTTTAAATCATAAATAGCATAAAATTTCCTATCAAATAAAGCATTGAACTAAAGCCATTGAGCAAGAAATTCGAACATATATTACATGTTTTATTTCAATTTCAAAACATATCGTTCTTATTAGGAAACCCCATATTTTAACCGGATTAATCGCGTATATTTTGGCATTCGAAAATACATTGTTGGACACCTGACGTGTCGTTTGACACGATTTTACAGTAGTCTGTGGTCACAGGTAGACTGAGGTGGCATTCGTCTGTCAGTTGATACAAAAATTAATTATATCAATCTACCGCCATCTGTTTCTTAATTGCCTCGTGTACTGCCCTGGATTCTTGCAGAATGAGCTCACTGCATCTTTGTCTCTGGTGTGGTGGATTTGAAACTTTAATTTTTTTATAAGTGGGTCCCAGGTGGTAGAGAGTTTCCAACCAATTTCTCTATTGAAATTTGGATGTTTTTGAATTTCAATAGCCTCGCGGATTGCGATCAAGAAAGGGCGTGTATTGCAATCAAGCTGTGTGTGAACATACAATGAATAAGTACAACCACTACATCAGGTTTGATAAGCCACATATCCTCGCTAGGGAAAGTACATATATTCCTAGAATGATCCGCCTCTCATTTCACATTTGTAATTTTGATGGAATAATAACTTTTAATGTTGTCATATAGTGTGACTTCATCGCTTATAATCATGAAAATAATTTATTTCGATATAGTAATTATTGCACTTTACCAGATACCGCTGACGTCAGAGCGCTAACTGCATATACATGAAATAAAATAATAGCGCGTAGGAGTTTGACGCAGTTGAGCTTTCGTACCTATTTCTGAATTGCCATTTATGAACACTACATGCATAGTTATGGGCGGAGGTATTAAATTGAAATATTTACTATCAGTTAGTTTTAATGTAACTAATAGGCAATAAATATTTCAATTAATATAATAAATAATTTATTTATTAATTTATATATTTATTAATGAAGCTCCGAAAAATTCGAAATCCTTTTTAATTTCCTTGGTGCTGAGTGGCTATATGTTCAACATTTCAAAATATAATTTAAGAAAATCCATTTAAACTGAGATTTAATAAAGGAAATTGTGAATAGGTTTTTATCTCATGTGACCTTGTGATTGGTATTCTTCATCTGGCAGTACAAAAGGACATGCAATAATAATTTTTGCGGGTCATCGAACTTGGCAAATCATAATGGTGCTAGTTTCTCGCTCCACGTAACATCGTCGCGGGATGAATGGCGTTAAATTAAAAATTCAAAACAAAGCGAGGCAGCGTGTGGGCGGTTGGCTAAAGTGCGGAGGGCGGGCGGCGATCGAAGAGCGCGCGCGGAGCTCAGTTTGTGAAGCGCGGGGAGGGCGGGCGAGGGGTAACGATCCGCGAGCACCCGCAGTCTTCCAGCCGCGAGCGCGCCGCGAGCATGAGCGACGTCGGGACGCTAGCCGCCATGGACGCCTTCGCGGGCGGCGCAAGGCGGAGACCCTCGCGTCTACCGCCACCACCGCCCTTCGTGCCACCGCCTCCGCCCCAGCGCCACGACCACTACTATGTGCGCCGCAAGTCCCCCGTGCCCAGACACTCCTCTAACCTTACGCTCTTCGCGCGTTCCAATGGTACATCACCTCCACCATGCTGCACTACCATGCACTGAGACCATTACGTTGCAATCTCATGTTCTTAAATTTCTTCTTTAGTTAACTCGTGACGTTATAACAAAGTAATGCACGTTTTTTACAGTTACTATCATTGAGGTTTAGGCTAACTTGATTTTTTTAATGTGTTTTAGATTTTTTTTACATTTTCATATAGATTCCTATTAAAGTGCATGCAAACATATTCACTTGTACATTTTGAATCTACAAGAATTTATTGTAATAATCAATTTTGTATACCCATTATACATAGATACTTTATTATATACGATAAATTATACTTACAACACAAATAGCTACCAATATGAATTTTAGTTTAAAAAATAAAATTTATCATATTGCTGAAATTACATTTAACAAACGAAAGAACTTAATCATAATATTTATATAATTTCTATGAATATTATTGTTTTATTTTATTTAAAACGTAATGAAATATTAGAAAAAAATTTTGTAGAAGATTAACCTATGACTGGAGGTGTCAAGGTGCGGCAAGCAGCCTACCTAATTAAATACCGCATTGTAGCATTTTATAAGAGTGCTGAAATTAATTTAATGTAAAATTTTTGAAATTATTAATAATACTAAAGCATGTTATATTTGTAACAATTTAATATCACCACAAACATAAAAAAATAAGCACGTCAAAAGTTATAATAATATCAACGCTGTGATAACGTTTTAATATAAAGCATAAAATTACTTTGAATAATATTTACTAGGGTTGCGTCTCAATTCCAATAAATATATAACGATGGCGAAGTGTCGTGGCCTCGCGCAACTATTTGAGGCATGCTCAAGAGTTAAGCCTTCTATATCTCATATATGTTAATATATCATATATGTTAATACTACGCCATTTTAATTGACTCCCTAGAATGTCATTCAGAACATTCTAAGTCTGAATATACGCAAATAGATAGTAGGTTATAGAAATATATTCATCATCGTTGTTTCCTAAAATATTTTATAAAATGTTGAGAGCACTGCATTCTTATTACGAAATGAAATAAAAATAATTAAAAATGTTTTAAATAGTTCAGTCTTTTTTATCATTACATAAAGGCATCTTTGTTTGAAACAAAAGGCGCGCCGTAGCTAAAGGCAATAATTCAAAGAATGCAAAGCTTATGATGGTGAGAAGGTAGGCGGTAGCGGCCGCAAAGCGCCCTTGACCCACCGCGGATGGTTCCGCCCGTGCAGTCCAATTCTTCCTTTTGTGTTATTCATTTTTCTACTGTTCATTCTGCTTTCTCAACCCACTAAAATAGAATTTATATTCGTAAGACGCACGTATGCTTAATTTATTATTATTATTTAATTGTCAATTCGCTATAAAAATAAATGTATCAAATATCACGATGCTTGTGACTATTTATTTTTCGTAATAATTATTTTATTTAAAAATTATACATATCTATGTATAGAAATATTATCACATGCTACATTAACCGCCCATATGCATTTCATCACTCACAAATGTTTTTGCCACACAAATTATACAGTGAGTGATTGTTGACCTAATTCTGTCTAAATCATAATTAATAATTGTGTTCACATTTCCACTTTTTTATTTGCAGTCACTTTGTTTAAAATATTTCGTACAAATAAGTAGATGAAGCATTAAATAACTTATCTAGATAATTTATAATAATTGCATGTATTCAATTAGTTGTAAATTATATTTAGCTACTAAACATTGTATTGGTAGATAATAATCATATTAAAATTTCGTATAGAAATTTATAATTAATGTAGTCATTTTATACAGCACTAATGTGCTATCAACATGCTAACTCAGATACTTAACGTTTATAACGTTGAATTTATTTTTAACAAGTTTGTGCACCATGTTGTATTATATACGTATCATTGTGGTACGCATCATGACGAGAAACGATGGCACGTCGGCCACGTGTTTTCACTACGTACTCTTGACATTGTGCGTTTCTATTATCGTTTACACTTTACTCTCAAGCTATCACTCATGCCATTGGCATATTTCAATCCTTACGTCATCTTTTTCTATTATTAATGATATATTTTTCGAACGACTTTTTTGTTTTAGATTAAAATATTATTTAATTTATTATATTTTTTTATTAATTCCTTATTTAAAACCCTTAAATGAAAAAGAAAAAACCAAATTATAGTAAAACTGATAAGTAGCAGTCCTGTCAATGAGTAAGAAAGACGAAGTTAGTTACTTACATAACCGCCGCAACGATATCCATCCTCCGGGCGAGGGCCTTGGCCAAGGGCGAGCGCATCGATCGTCGTTGAATCCTCTGTATCTGAAATGTACTTGCGCACCTCATTCCTTTGCCTGTTGAATCAACGTTGCTGCTACTTACAATAAAAATGATTTCGTTCAAAACACAAAAGGTATAAAATTTTCTTCAATGTCGTTTAGTCAATGTCATTATTTTACATATTATTTATTTCTTTATTTTGTGTTGATCCGCCGGACAGTCTTTGGTAGTAATATTTATTAAATATCTTAATAAAGTTTCTGATAGACCTGCATATAATATGGCTCTTTTTTATATCTATCTGTTTTGCAATCTCTAAAGACTTTTATGTTGAAGTGAACGAGTTTGAAAATACCATTAATGAATTGTTTACGCATAACGTAAAGAGTTTACGACGTTGCTCATTCAATGAATAGTAATTGAATAATTCGTTTTGAGTATATAAATTGATTTTATACTTATTGCACCATTTGTCACAAAGCTTTGTATTATATTAATGTAGAATATCTCATATAATTTTTAATGTTGTTCAGGTAAGTAGCGCCTGGTAAAAGGATAAGGGACGCAGGCAGGATGCGTTAATAATAAACAGTATTATATTATGAAGGTCGAACGAAGCTAACGCCGCAATGAATGAGAGTCGCGTGCCGTAGGCCGACTCGACTATCACCTATTTTTAGATCTATTGACATTGTACGACAACTCTGGTATTGAATTCCTTTACTACATGGCAGTCCTCTTATAAAATTATACTGTACCTACCCATTAATATAATAATATTAAGTTACTATAATTACGAATATTATTAGATAATCATTATACATAAAACAATTTACAATTGAATTTATCCTAAGTAGAGAGTAATCAAATAAATGGTAATGCTGAATTATGTTAAAGCGTGATTTGAAAGTTAGCAACACTAATTTGAACCTAGTATGCTCTGAAAACTTACAGTAGGTACTTTAAGAAATCTAATTGCTTACTTAATTTACCTATTATTAACAGAACCAAAGAAAGATAAATTGGAAAATGGTGGCGAACTAGTGAGACCTGAGAGACCAAACTCATTGACTGCGGGCAAACTCCCGAGGCGGATATGCTATCAAGGAGATGGTGAGTCACAAATGCCATCATTATCTACCTTTTAAGGAAAAACATCTGTCGCATTACTCATAATACATACTGTATACAGAATACCTATTAAAGGTTTTTTACACTTCCAATTCATTGTAATATTTAACTTTCACGGGTTAATTAATTTATGTGATTTAATTAAAGTTGCTTACATATTTAATACATTTGTGTGATGTCTATAAGTTTTTAATTATACATTGCTTATTTTAAAAATAAATTACAGTGAATTACGGTGGAGGCATGGGTGGGGGCAGCGAGGGAGATATCAGCGCAGAGGAACAGTTGATGTTATCAGAGCTGCCGGAGCCGCCTATCGCATTGTCAGAGATTGGCCCTATTCCGCCGCCTCCCATGTTCAGTTCCCCCAGCCCCACGAGACACCACCATTCTCATCAACTTGCGAGTACTCTCTCTGATTGTAAGTAATCAATATTTACTTTATTATATATAATATGCATTACTTGTGAGAATAGATAATCGAATATTAGAGGGAATTGGTCATTACTGGTCATTGGCAACTAAAATAATATTTTCTGTCCCGGTAGCCGAAGATGAAGACTCTCAAGAGGAGGACGAGGCGGACGCGGGCGCGGACACGTCACGCGTGGAAGAGATCCCGCCGAAGGAGCCGCTGTTTAATGCAGTGCCTCTGAAGTCGGCTTTGAAAAAACGGCCGGCGCCAGCGGCGTCGCCCGCCGCCACGCCGCTCACTACACCTCTTGCCCCTCGCCAGGACCATCACCATGCAAGCTTTAAGTCAGTACATAGCGCTTTTAGCCTTCTAATTTCTGCCACTCCTTGATTAAGCCCGCTCTTTGATGAAATCACTTGAAAAGCGTTAAGTTACTTTCAGTTAAAGTAATTTTTGTTATTTAATGATTTTCTTGGAAAAAGTTATCATCATGTCAGATGGCTCACTCGAAAAAAATTATAACCACTATAATATTTTTTAAGAAATATCTACATTTTGTACTTTTATAAAATTTTTATACGTTTGGAAAAATTTTGTATATATGTAAATTACATACGAGCTTGCTCACTATTTTGTTATTATAAAAGATATTAAGTTATTGGATTCACATTGCCTACACTTAAAATCTTTTTAATTAACGATATCTCAATCAAAAGATTCAATTTACGTAAAAATAAACCACATTGATACTTTCAAATTTGGTTATTGGTAATTTATTATAATTTATATTGAAATCTATGCGAATTAATATTATATCACCTATATTTAAAATATACTTTACAACTAGAAATGAAATTATTCAATATATGTCAAACCATTTGAAATGGAAAAACTGGAGAAAACTTCGGAAACTAACTATTTTTATTTCTTTTGTTAATAAGAAAACAAAAGAAAATAAAATAAATGTTTTTCTTTATAAGGTATAAAATATAGTTAACCTTATTGTTTTTTCTAATACACGTGGACTAATCGCGTGAAATCCTTAGAACTATACTAATAGTAATTATTAGCCTTATTAGCAATTCTAACTGAATAAGCAATAGCTGTACGTTTGCGTGGACGGAAAAGCTTACCTCACGCGGTTACACACAATTTTTAGTACAACGTATTGTCAATTGCACAAATGGTAAATAAATAAATGCAATATTACAAAGAACTCATCAAATTGGTTTGCGCGAAAAATGTTGTATTTTTATTCGTTTTGTTTTCATCATGCGGCGAGCAGGCGGCCGCCGCCCAAGCCGAGGATCCGCATATGGTAACGAACTCTCGTTATATCGATGTTGTCGAGCCACGTCTCACAGACCTCCCGACGGTCCGCTTGCCTCCGCTCATGCATCGTGCATCGCACGCTTACAACTATCATTTGTCTTCATATTTCTAGCTTCGACACCGAACACCATCACGACACTAAAATTAACACGTTCAATCATTAGTAACACAATACTCTCAGTCACGCATACACAAACACTCCATTAAATTTACTCACCAACAAGATCCATAAGGGACCTACTACCGTTTGTGTCTAATTACTTATCGATTCGTAAGCCACATGACTCGAAATCGTGTAATGAATGATAAATGTTTCGTAGGTATACTTGGCTGTTTTATGCTATTGTTCTATTCCTTGTTGTCTGTGCTGCATGTATTTATATATCGGTTGCATTATCTGTAGTAATCTACCGGATATCTGCAGTCTCGTATACCTGTGTAAAATATGTAAGTGTCGTAACTTTAGAGTTTAAATTTGATTCGATGTTTCGAGGCTTGGATTGTAAATTATTTACTATTCGCTTATCATTAAGTCAAGTTAATGTCTCGTAAAATAATTATAATATACTTGTATACATGTATTTTTTAAAATGTACCCTCTCACGTACGTACATCTAGTTGGACGACAAATTTAAGACAATTAATCACTTATAGAAAACTTATTCGGTTTTACGACACTTATATTTTGACGCATATTACATAAGAATAGTTTAAATACTAGCAATATTAGGCGCTAAACATTAAATGTCACAAATTCGCGTGGAATGCAATTCTTTGGGAAAGATGTAAAATGTGTACTATGTCCCACAGCACCCGGCCTGTGCGCGTGGGCAATGCGCTGGAGAATAAGGAGAACGCGCGGCCGTGGGAGGGCGAGTACCGCGACGAGTACGCGAGCGAGTCGGAGCGGGTGGCCGCCAAGCTCGCGCGCAAGGAGAGCCTCAACATCAAGCTGGCGCTGCGTCCAGACCGCCAGGAGCTTATCAACAGGTCCCACATTCACATATTGTATTATTTGTATATTTTTCCAATTTATTTAAGACAAAAAGGAAAAACATTCATACAGTTATAAATTGATGTGTTAATTTTTCATATTCAATATACATATTTAAAATATGTAATATTTTAGATACCATTATTCATATTATGAACGATATAGTTTTTATTGACAAATATTTATTTTTCCCTATTTTTTTTTTCCATTTTTATTAGGAATTTGTAAGTGCCTAAAAAAATTGCGCTTGTTGAGGTTATTTATATATAATGACAAGAATGTAATTTTATAATAATAAAATAGAATAATAAAGGAAATAGTCGTTTGGCGTTCCAATAACATAATATCAATGGTAAAAACATCACTTGAAGGACAAACCTCAGGGTACGTTAGCTTGTTCTATAGTTCTTGATTTGATGTCCCCTACCTATTCCTACAATGCATATAAATATTAATCGTTACTTTAATTGAATATGTATGTCCTAAACTCTATTAGATGGTTATACAAACTTTAAAGTGCTAATAATGCACATAAATTTTGCAACTACACAGCAGTGCATAATAGAAATTGACAATGAACGAATAAACTCAGAACGAATAATGTTTTAGGAAAACTGTCCTTACATTTATATTTTATTGACATTTTAAAAGGTAAAGATCTTTTCTAGCTTTTTTTATTTAATTAAATCTCTTACATTATTCACTGATTTCCATATATAGACTTTTCGATTTCAGTATTATTGATATCATTAGAATATATGTATTTGTATATTTATTGAAGGTATAATAATTACTAAGAAAAAATGTTGTAACAAAAAAATATGTAACAACATCATTTGCTCTTGGAAATGTAGTAAATAGTAGGAAGTACCTTGAAAGTTTGTCGATATAATCACACATCCGGCAATGAGCCAATTTTGGCACGCGTGCTCTCTAGAATAGTAGACCAAGCAAATAGTATAAAATGCGTAAATTAAACGTCGTGTTCATCTTGAAAATATGTGGATGCAAATGTGTTAGGTTAATTATTCGACAATCCATAGGTAATGGTAGAGCGCTTTCTTCACCACCATGCCAAATGCGAGCAATTGTCCGTTGTGACATGTTAGTTATGTACTCGTAGGTAGATGTCGGTCACATCTTATATCACATTTATTTTAAAGTAAATATATATTTTCTGTTATTTCAGCATTACTTGAAGACCTGTAGTCTTCAAATAATAAATGTATATTCTACTTTACACTTTACCATTTACGTATGTAATTAATATAAAAATATAAATAAAGTATTTAATATTTTTTCCAATTATACTTTCGAAAAAAATGTTTGTGAAATGTGTCATTAGATTGTCCATGTCTATGCGTATATGCTATGAAATTTTTATGTTGTTAACAATATAATTTATGTATATAACGAAATATAGTAATATAAGATAATATATAGAATATGATTTTACGATGTTTTTCATGATTATGTGATTTTAAGCAAACACACTTTATGTTTCATGTTATATCATTAACATATAAATGCTTATAAATATAGTTACAAAGCTTAACCTATAATGTTGAATATAATGCGACCCGTTATTCCCCTTCACAAACGGCTTCGAGATGAATTAATTCTTTAAATTAGTCTCGTTTATAAGAATCGAACTCTGTATTGTTATACAACACACAAGCTCTCAGTTCTATAATAGCCGCGTGTGAGTGAGTATTATCGCCTGGCTCATACGGAACGCCTGGGAGTTTTATTTTCGTTAGCACACTCACTCTCCCGATCTCATTTTCTTCTTATTTCTGTGATAATAAAATTTTTGGCAGTGACATTCATGTTTATTGCTATTCCACTTATTAAATGTGTCATGCATTCGATTAGTATTATTAGACATATATATTGGAGTGATTACATAGCTAAATTAAATTGGCCTACACAATGACGTTTTACCATAGATAAACCTATCGACCAATAAACGGACGACCTTAGTTAATTGATCAATCTAGACTAGATTATGGCTATTGGGAATAAGCCAAGAGTTTATGTTAATCCGACATTATAAACATGCTTACTGCATCGAACAAGGTTTGGCAAATTTTATGCTGTACTCCGTTTGCCAGTGCGCGTGCACAAGTGAGGCGGTTGTATATTATTAATACTATTTTAACACGGTGTGGGTTAACAATTGCGTTAGTATAATTTTTGGAATTATTTAAATATCATTTACAAATTATAAATATTGAGTGTTTTATTTGTACACGCAGGAATATACTGGTAGTGCAAAGTGAGCATGAGAGACAGGAGTCGTGGGAGGCGATAGGTGCGCGGCTCATCCGCCGTCTGTCTATGCGCCCTACGGCGGAGGAGCTCGTCGAGAGAAATATACTCAAAAGTAAGTTCATAAAAATAATAAATAACCCGAGAATTATATTTTTTTTATAACACCAAAGTTTACTTATATACCTTGTTTTACTTAAAGGTCAGTCGCCAGCCGAAGAGAAAAAACAGAAAGAAGAAAAGAAGCGGTATCTGCTACGCAAACTCAGCTTCCGGCCGACAGTTGATGAACTCAAGGAGAAGAAAATCATACGATTCAGCGACTACATTGAAGTGACACAGGTACATGCGTCCTTTTTTCTATATTTATAGTTTATTTCACTTGGAGGTTTGTATTTTTTTCTATTTTAAAGTGTTATTTCACATATTCTTGTTAAATAAAATAGCAATCTCTTGCTAAACGATTATTCTTTTTAATTTCCTATGAATAATTTTTAGATAGTAGATTTTTTAAAATACATATAGTAGTTTAAATAAGTTATAAGAGCGTACAAAAAATGTACGCAGCTACATGTAGAGCGCATGGCATCAGCGCTTGGGTGAGGCGCGGGTTCGAATCCCGCTGCGCTTAAATTTTTCTACGATTTTTTTTTAAATTAGTGTTTTATTTATTTATTTTGGCACTGCAGGCGCACGACTACGACCGTCGCGCGGACAAGCCCTGGACGAGGCTGACGCCGCGCGACAAGGCCGCCATACGTCGTGAACTTAACGAGTTCAAGAGCTCCGAGATGGCGGTGCACGAGGAGAGCAAGCACCTCACTAGGTATAGTTTAAGACACTTATCAAATAATATTAAAAACTATAAATAGGAGCAATGGGGCTGATTTCACATACAATGGTTGTAGGTTGGAGAAGTCACTGTGTGTTCAACAAAGCTATCTGCGTTTTGCTAGACAACACAAATGTTCTTTTACATATAACTATAGTGGATAACATTTTAATAATAAATTCTCCATTACCATTTTGTTAAATTTGAAGGTAAAAGTTAAAAATTATTATTTCTTTTATCACATAGACAAAATGTACAAAAACATTTTGTATAAAAACAAAACTTTCTGAATAGTATTTACTAATAGGTACAAATTATAGGCTTATAAACTTCTATTTTCATTACAATAAATTTGTCTTCTAATTTTCATGTTGAATATAAAATTCACTTCTTATATTTTTTACTTTGACTTAAAGTATTTCTTTAATTATTTCTCCTGTTTTTTATTAGTCAATATAACCTAATTAATAGCATTTACTTAGAGTTTGGCATGTATTCGTTGCCAAAGATATCTGATATTAGTCATGAAGGTTGCATTCGTGCATTTGCCAAAATATGTGTGAAGCGGCCAAAATATATGCGAGTTGGTTAATTAACATTATTATTTACTATATAATGTTTTATCTAAAGTAGTAATAACGTGTAGAATTAACGGATAAGATGGCGAAGCACGAAATATATGAGTAAAACTAGAAATTATTTTATTATATATTAACTTTTTTATAATTCGCCAAGTCTAAAAAAACGTAAAAGCTTGTTTCTAATCTACTATATTTGGGTTATTTGCAAATTTGCAGAGTAACTGTTTATTTACTTTTTTGGATTAAGGTTATCTATTTCTATTGAACTCTTTTCAAATTAGATTTATTATTTATGTTTTAATTATATTACATTAATCCGAATTGTTTTATATTTATAAAGTTATGGTAAATATTTGACACCTTTTTTGAAGAAGAGTTTGTTCTCGCAGGTTCCATAGACCATGACGGCTGTGCCTTAGCCCCGGAAAGGAGAGCGCGAACAGACGCCGCAGCGAGCGCGCCTGAGCCTCCTGCGCCTCCCGCGCCCTCCCGCGCCCGCGCACCTGTGATTTAAATGTATTATACTTTATTAATATTGACTTCTTCCCACCTTCGGAAGATTCGTATGCAATAATTACAAAAAAACGCGGCGGCCGTCGTCGCGGCTCGTCTCCCCGCTCGCGTTACGATACTATGATACTATAGTAATAGTAACTTTTATATTTAGTTGATGTATCTTAAGCGTACCCGTACATTCTTTTGATTGACCTTCGAGAAAGGTTAGTGATACTGATTACTGTTTGTCATGGTGGAGATTACGTTTTGACTCGCTCTCGCAATTCTATGCAAGAGGCGCGTCCCGTTATTGTGTTATGAGTGATAGGCTTGTGATTCTTCTTTATTTGTCGTTCTCCTTTCATTGAGTAGTCGTTAAGCTAGATGGGATTTTGAACGTATTTATTTCTAATAGTTGTTTTTCGTCACAAGTTAAATTTTATGATTTGAGTGCGTAGCGGTTATATAGGGTTAAAACGAGCTTCTTTTGCTTAATATTAAATTAATATAATCGTTGATCTTTTTGGTAGTTGTATAGCGATTTTAAATATTGTTCACTGAACACTTCGCTTTTCTCGGAGATACTGCCACAGATTTTCATCGTTTCAAAAACGTATTTGAGAGATTGCAATGTATTGGTTCTATAATTATTATTTTTGCGTTCTATAATTAATTAGAAAACATTGCTAATTGAATATTTTAACCCTACCTATTGATTAATCTATCTAGAACAATTCGTAATTAATCGGTAACAAATAGATCCTTATATTTACTTTCATTTAAATTATTAAAAATATCTGTATTGATTTTTATTTTATTAACTATATTTAGAACTAAAACTCCACCAGTTATGTATACTTAAGTATAGATTTTGTATTATTATAGTTCACCTTTTTTAACGCTTGTATTAAATCTTACCAGAATAATAAATGATATTTATAACAAGAATGTTGAACATGTATCATAGATAGTATGTGCGAGATTTCTTCTTTAATGCATTT
The DNA here is from genome assembly GCA_032432895.1 of Dryadula phaetusa. Lineage (NCBI taxonomy): Eukaryota > Metazoa > Arthropoda > Insecta > Lepidoptera > Nymphalidae > Dryadula > Dryadula phaetusa. The sequence goes on from JAOYRS010000027.1 coordinate 2,837,262, forward strand.
TAATGTAATGTGTTATATTTTTAAGTTAATAACAATACTATTGTTAATGGTAAAAAATGAAATTCAATAAAAAAAATGTAATATCATTGATTTTATATTAAGTTACAAACAATTGATTTTTACCGTTAGTACAGGGAGATACCGAGTGATCGTAAAGTATAAAATTCCTGTTATTGTTATATCTCAATTAGAAAATTTCTAATAAGTTAATTGGATCGTTCAATGGCAAAAAATTAATATCAAATATTAAAAAAATAATGATAGCTTTTATATAATGTTGCCAGTAAATTTCTACTAAAATATAAATAACAATAAGCCTTGAAAGGTCTAATTAATTTGAGATTCATTACAAATGGCCACGTCCAGCAAGTACGGAACGAGCAACCTCGGCGGGAACAACTTGTTAACTCGTGTCGCTCTAGCCTAGGGTAGGTTAAGGTTCAAAATTAAACGAAGTATCCATAAAGGATAGTTTATACTTCTAGCTATTTCATTATTACTGTAAATTATTCGAGATTACTACATTTTATGTATGTGATATGTCTTGTTTATTTATTATTTGTATTTCTATTTACCAATTATTGTAGTATAGAGAGCAATAATAGTGCTGAGATTGTCCTACAATTCTGTTGTCATGTGGTTCTTTTTATGAAAAATGTACTTGGTCATAAATTTAATATTTAAGTAAAATGCAATATGCATTTCGTCGAATCGATGTTGTCTGCTCGCAACCGCGAGCGTTTGATTGCCATTATAATATACTAGATCTTTGTTATATATAAATTAAAATTAATTTAAATTGCTCATTCTCTTAGATGTCCATTTCGTTGGAAATATTGTATATATATCAAATGGCGATTCAATTTTTTCAACTACAAACGTTTAATAAATAAATAATTAAGTAACGATCACAGTCGCTGTGGATACGTCGTTTGTGGGGCTGCACGCGACGGCTACTTGTGAGACCATTCCATTTTTTAGGATAAAGTGGAAGCCAAAATGACGACTTATTTTTCTATAAACGATTTTGTTATAACGCAATTAAAGTTATATACTTAGGTAAATCGTAGATGTTTATCGATATCGTAATCATAAGATGTTCAGATTTCCAAAGATCGAAGCTCAACTGAAATTTTTTAGCTAGCTGATGGTTTGCCATTCGTCGAGATATGTATGTTTATGCAAACTACTAACCGAGAATAGGTTGCATGAAGCTCATCCGATGAAACTCCGCGTGTACACTGACTGTACACTGTACATACTTAATTACCATAAAATGTGATAAGACTTTTACGTTGTAGTATTTTTATAATTATTTAAGTACACTAAATTTTCATTTGTATAAATTTTCTAAGACTATAAAAATGTGAAATGGTGCTGTTCTTAAAGCAACAGAATTCCTTCTGTAAATTTGTACTTCACGGTAGAGTTGTATTTTGTATGTTATCTATACGGATGATTAAGCTATTTCTACTTTACTTTAACTAAATTCATTGTAGATTTGGAAATGTAACTTCGTTTCAAACCAGACTCCACGTAGCTAGAAAGAATTTTTTATCGTGTCACTGAGCAAAATTATCTTAAGACATGCGCTGTTTAGCATATAAAAGTTATTATACGCGAAAAAAATCGCCATGTTATTTGAAAAAATATAAAAAAAATTAATTACTCAATTATATCGATAGACGTTCTTTTATTATATCTGTATATAATTTAAGTACGATGTAAATTATGGAATCTCTTTTTTTCCATTTATATCACACGTATCTTTTAGTGCTATTAGTTAATCGCTGTAATCGGTTTATTGTTGCTTTTCATTTGAAAACTATGTAAATGATTAAATGACATGTTGTAATAGTAAGTATATATTAATAGCCATACAAATATTTGTTTTATATAACATAAGTTTGTAAATACTACGATTATACATTAAGTTTTATACTCTATGGTTTTTGATTTGCCCCAATTCCTATTCTCATTTATGAACATGAATTTATTAATTTATTATTACATTAGGAGCGATGACGTTATTATACAACGGGAAAGCGATTAATGGCGCCTCGAGTGAGGTTGTGGAAACTTTCGATAGAACTTGCGATAGGTATAAGCATCTCTAGCATGGGAGAAAGTTAACTGTAGTGCGTACCCGTTACCGCACCGCGGGCTGCGCGCCGACAGCGGGCAGCCTGGCCCGGCTCCCTCACTCTGCGACGGATCCGCACTCGCGGCGCTCGTCACTGCACCGGCGCTCGCCGAACACAATGTTTACACTCTGCCTAGCCATCCGGCAACAACGCGACAGAAAGCGATAGTGTTCCATATTGTGAAGCTCTTGTGTACGGTGGACAGTGACTATACTTGCTAGCTTTGCTGACGGATATTAGATAGTGCGAAGTGCGACGGCCCGCACAAAGGACAGCGATGACGTTCTCTGGAAGCATGAAAGAGAGCAAGCCGAGAACTGTAAAGGATACCTGGGAGTCCGAGGTACAGTATTTTGTTGTCATCATCTTTTAAATGCTAATTTACTTTTTTAATTATTCATCTAGCACAACTGTGATTCACAGACGTAATGAATGCTAAGATCTATCAATGGGATAGGTACTCATTATCTTGCGCGAGTTTCTTCATAACCGCCTTACAATTGACACTTTCTCTTTAATGAAACTTTTATGTACCTTATAAAGTAATATCAACATAATAAAAATATCCAGTGGTATCTACTTTAAGGAATATATAATTATAATATTAATATCTTGTCATGGAAACCGTGTCACCGAGATTTCTCTTATACTTTACTACCGCAATACCAAACAATTCACATATGTGCATTCCCACTTATTAAATATAAAAAATATACATAAAAAGTCATCATTAATTAATAAAGTCGACTGTTTAATGTTACTTCCTTTTTAAAATTGCTTTACTTAATTTTCATTTCGATTAAATTACGAAATCTTATAGATTACTGCGAAATATTTTCGCCTTACTTTACTCAACCGACTACCGGTTTTTAAAAATGCCCTTTTATGTTTAATGCGATGTTGGCGATAGGGACTGTTTACATCTTTTCCTACTCTTACTTTTTAAAATAGAAATATGTTTAATTTATATATTATTTATTCGGTTTAAGATTTGCTATTAACATTTTATATTGTATAGTTGAAACAGATGAACAAGGACGAAATCGTATATTTTTACTATGTATATAAAAAAATTGTGTGCAATCGCTTTTTTTGCTGTAAAGGTTTTTTTTTGTAAAATAACTTTGTGCTATATATTTGATATGCCTCAATGACAAAAAATAAATTAAAATATTCTAAAAGGTTTCGTTTCGATATATATTGAAATATTATACAAAATATGCTTAGTAAGTTCGCTCTTTTTTATGTATTTGACCCAAGTTTAAGTGACATCGGCGCAGCGTCACATTCCGACGTAACAGGAAATTTAAAACTTAGATCAACTGATTTAATATCGCATGTCCTTGCATTTACCTCTCACTCGTGTACCGTAACAACAACTATCTATATATATAAATAGAGTGCGATATTTATTAATATTAACTATTTTATTTTTACTCGAAACTCTGAACATGGGAATATTATTGAAATTAACTTAATTTTTTACTCTTATTATAAATTATCAGAATTATACATATTAGGAAAAAAAACATTTTAAGCAAAGTTCTCGCATGAGGAAAAACAACAGTAAATTAAAGTTTAATTTGTATTTGTAACAATGTTAATGTAAGCTATCATATTACATTCATTAGCTGCAGTAATTATGTTTAGTTAAGCAAGTTCATTATAAATTGAACATGTGCTGATTAACATAATTAAAGACCTACTTACCTTAAATATTTGTAGGTACATACTTATAAAAATTCATGATGTTCTCGTTTATATTACAGTCATAATATTTTAATTTAATTCTACGTGTGCATGATATTATGTAGCGAAACAAATAACGCGTAACGTAACATGCGTCAACAAATTTATAAAGTATTTTAACATAATATTGCATGTCAATGACATTTTTGCAATTTTAAAAGACGTATTATATTTGAAATATAGGTTTATCAATAAAAATTGACACTTATCTGAAAAATAAGATATATAATTTATATAAATTTACCTTCAGATACTATACTGAATAGCTCGTATAGCGTTGGCGTCGAGCTTCTGCTTTCCGGCCCACACTTAAAGCGGCTCAGAGCCAGGGCCAACAGCTATTTGACCTTTCTCTAACCAATACAACAAAACACCTGTACTTTGGTTTTGATTTTCGTTATTTCGGTATATCGCGCAAGTGAGAGTGGAAGTATGTCAGTAGATAGTAACGGCGCAGAGTCGGCCCCAGTGTGATCCGTGATCCGGGTCGCTGCGAGTTCGCTGACCACAACGCTACTCGTTTATCCATGTTCTGTATATTCTTATTACGTTAAAAATTAGCAAACATTTACTATGAATAAATATAAAATGACTTTACAAGTGTTAACACTGCAGAATACGCGTTAATAAACTCAAGCTGAGATGTTCTCATAATGCAAATATATCACGCAAATTTCAAATATTACGTACATAATCGACAATCAGTTATAAATACTTGCAACATAGTGAACAAATTTCAAAAGTTCATGGACTTTATAAATAAAATGAGTCACGAAGTTTTATCTTTCTAAGATTTTCCACTTAAAGTTTATTTTAATCGTATCTTCATTTATGTTTATTTTTGTTACAATATTAAATATTTTTTATTATAAAATTTACCATTCTTGTTCTATTGTTTAAACGATTAAGTAAAAATAATTAAAATTAAATCTATTTCCGTAAATTGGCGGTGGATTACTTATATTTATGCTGATTTGCTGAAGTCAACTCTTTCTTAATAGAATTAAACACCTACCCACTTACTACCTTATTACATGAAGTTTAATTCTTTTTGGCTTAAAAATATAAAAAAAAACATTTTTCCATTAAAAATTAACTTGCTAAAGATCTAAGTATATTTCCAGTCCCTTTTTGGTTTAGTGTATCTGGAATTGTATACGAGTATTTAGAGTAATTGTTCTACTAATGTAATAAATTGAAAATTTATTATTTTGACAGTCTTTAATTTTCTATTTATACATATATTTTTTTTTTATTTGGGCTATAACAACTTATATTTATACACTACGGCACGATCGGGACAATGTGTGGGACAATCGAAGTGGGACAGCGTTGGACTGTAAACGCGATCGTTTGTGAGTTCGATTCCCACTCGTGGAAGTGATTATATTTAAATTATTTTCACTGTCTCGCTCTGGTAAGAAAAAAGGGGCCTTGATTTTCGAAAGAAATAAAAACAAACTTAAATTTTTACTAAAATATAATACACATACATATCTAAATTGCGACAGCCAAATACTTAGTGTGTAGTGGTATGTAGTATGTGCAATGTAATAGTTTATTGCTTGGAATCTCGAAACTTCTTTTGTAACGTGACTAAAGGTAATATAGACCATCCATTGATTATATTTTTTATATTGCGTTATTATTATAATCTCCTTCATTACTATACAACTTTCTTACTGGATTTAATGTATATACAAACATTATTCTTTGTCATTGAAATTTTAAATACTGAGTCGTTTATTGTTGAGTACCCTGAGCTATCATTAAGATAACACCTTTATTGAAATTATAATTTTCATTGCAATGCATCTATTACGTAATATTTTAAAAAATATATAACACTTATTATATCAAAATTACACAAATATATATATATATATATATATATATATATATATATATATATATATATATATATATATATATATATATAAATGTTCCCAGAGGCAAAAGGTTGTAGTCACAGATATACAAAGTTCTTATAATAAAGGTCTTTGTCAACTTGCTATAAATAATATCATTGGCATATCATTATTAATACACCATAGAGTTCTGTGAAATGTTCATTTAACTCACAACGGTGGATCCTTGCTTGATGTAAGAAGTGCCAAAACGACATAGTACAGTTATAGTAGTTAGACGCATCAGTTATGAAATAATATTGATTTCCTAAATGGAACGTACAGAATATATAGTAAATACACTCGCTTGTGTATGCCTATTATTACACTCTACTACTACTATCTAGTACAAAAAGTCAAATATATATTTTATTTATAAGTAATTAATTGTAATTTTAGGGATAGTTTTGATGTAGTTCTCAAAGTAATAAATTAAATGCATTTAATTCATTACTGCAAGTACTTTGAGTTTTCTACAGTAAAGAAACCTTTTACTTATTCCATACTACAAAGAAGTTTAAATGTTTTTGAAACACGTTACTGGGTTATAAATTTCAACTAGCAGAGCAATCCAACTTTTAATGACCTTTTAGCTAATATTACTTCAGTCAATTTAGGAAATACTGATATGGGTAGACCTGCTTTCGAATATGTATATTGCTGAAAAACAGATGTAGATAATCTGCATGCAGTCATTGAAAGTGAAGGCGTTCACATTGTTTGGGTTGGAACTCAATAGAAACCAGCGAAAAGACTAAGGCGTGCTCGACTTTGTATTTTGTAGTAGCGGCTGTTGCGAGCAAAAACGTGAAGAGATGTAGGTCACGTCGGCAAGTGCAATTTGCACATGCCTTTTTAGTGGCGACTAGGAGTAAGTGTTGCGATCTTTTGCGATTAGGCACTATAAATATATAAACAAACTTTAAATAAGTTTGCATTTTGTTGGTGATAAAAAATAATAATTTACGTCAGAATGATAATTAACAACTAATATTGTTAATATGAAAACATGATCAAGTTTTTGATTGTGTTATAGGATTTTTGAAAAGGTAAAATATATAGAAGAAAATTGTTTGGACGTAAAAATAAAACAATGTATTTAAAATAGCGGGATTTGAAAAAAGCCTGTGCAATAACAGGATAAACCGAAGAAAAATGTTAAAATCTCATATGAGAAGTTATTTAGTTGTAATTCTAAGTTTTAAAAAATAAGAATGTTTTTATTATTATTTCAACATTATTGAATGTGTTGCCCTAATTAACAATTAATTAGTACCGCAATTTGAAAATTTATAGTGTTATTATAAATACACAATAATCATTAGTTACATATTTACAATTTATTGTGTGACAAAGGAGTTGACTATTTTCTTAATAGTATACACTTTGATCTCTTTGACCTCTAAGTATGGCCTTGTCCACACCTCAACTCGAACCTATGAGACAAAATCGGCTTGAAATACCTACCGATATTATTCTCTTTGTTAATCGTCTTTGTACTTAAATACCAATTGTACATGAGAACGCCGCCCTGTTGTGTTATGGTGAGATAGCTGGTAACTAAAGCAATAAAATATTAAAATATTTATTAGGTCAATAAAATATTAACTAGGCTTTTATGAATTTAATTAAAAAAATCAAAATCTTGATCAAAAAAATAAAAGTTTTGATCAAAGTGAATAATTGTATTTTTTTTCTTGGACCTTGTACATATAGATATTTACTTGCATTAATGACTAGACTAGGATTACTTAGAGTATGCACATAATAACAATAATATAAACATATTAAATATTAAAAGATATCAAGTTAGTAAAGTTGGTAATAGAATTAAAATAACAATTACAGAAATAAAGGTCGAAAAGACTCTGAATATATGCATTCATTATTTTCTGTGGCGGAATCTCGACCTACCTAAAAGTTTATTGCCGCAACATAACCAATTTAAAGCGTAGGCATTTGCAATACTTTGCCGCCAATCTACTATAGTTTCTTTTTAAATTAACTATTAAGTCTTTGTATTTATATCTTAATGAGATCTTGTTGCAGTAAAATTATTTTTTATATTAATATGTCACTCGTCAATTTTTATAATTGTATAAACCAATATATAAATATTATTTTGTAAATAATTCTTTTGCGCTTAATACTGTAAGGGTAGAGTGATAAAACGTAATATGGCTTATTTTTTAACTTACCAATTTTATTGAAAATAATGAAATAGATACTTATATTGCAGATTGAATGTAGGCACGTGGCTCTTTTATTATCCAAGAGTGAATTACACAACTTCTGTTATGAGCGAGGTTCCCATTGCTTTCATTATACTATTTAAAGTCGCAAAATATTTATCGTCTACAGAAAGCGACTAGTTGTTACATTTGTAATAATAGATTACGTAGTTCATATTACTTAAGATTTTATAAAGCACTTCAACTGTGACATAGAATAAACAAATGTAAACGAATAGACATAACAATATAAAATAAATTATTTAAATATTTGAATAATTTATTAAGCAATTCTTCTTCTTAGCATTAATCCCAGTGCTTAGGCAGGGTCTGGCTTCTCACTTTACGTACTCTATGCTGTTACGTACGCACTGCACGGTCTTTGACATCCTTAATGGTCCATTGGCTTTAATAATCTGTTTTCCAATATACAGCTATCGCTTCTTTGGGCATCCGGGGTCCAACTTCACTTGATATATCAAGGTATATTCTTCCGACATAGTTCTCATGCCAGCACACAGCGCGACCTTACCATGTCAAACGATGCTCTTGGAGCTTGTCCACTGCGCAACGGACTAAATCCAATGAATATGTTATTATAGATATGATATTATAGAGATAAGCCCGCGTTGCACCACCTCAGCATCTCCATTTTTGTGATGTGAATATCCTGTGTGTGCCGATATAGTGCTGGCCAACATTCACTGCCATGTAAGAGTCTGGGCTCCCACAAGCCACGTAATTGGTCTTCGTTACATTTAGTTTGAGACTGAAGCGTACCCTCTCAGTGGTTTAATTTCCGCTACAGCTATTACCGCCCCTTATATCGACAACTATAGTGAACAAGAACGGGCTAAGGGCCGGGCCGAGCTTTGGTGAATCTCCACCAAAATGAATTCGGATTTCGAGTCATCACAAGTTTCAGACATCGTTAAAATGAGCCTAAGAGAGCTTTTTAAATCGTAATGTCCACCAGATCCATCGTCGAGGCTCACAATGAAACGCCTTTTGCACATCTAAAAATACCACATACAGATTTAATCCTACTAAGGGTCTATGATGCTCGATCCCAGCTAAAATTCATATTAATATCCATAGTTAATACAATTTTTGTAAAACATGATGTGTCCGATCTTGCGCTCAAACAGCTTTATGGTGTAACTGATAATCTTAATACCCCTTTAACTACTCTAATCTTGAAATGCTCCATTGCTTTTATAAATGGAAAATAAAGATACACCGCCACTGACGTGAAAAATCACCTCCTGCACTTTGTCATTGCACCATCATGTCTCATAGACCCAATATGCACGTTGCAAAGCGGGGCTTCCATCTGGATGCTGGTGTTTTTATAACCATTTGAGAGGCTAGTAGTGATCTTAGTGGAGCGTTCGCCATCTGACCTTAAAAACCCACGTTGTGCATAATCAAGGCAAGAAAGTAAGGAAAAGGTTGAAAAATAGTTAGTTATATAAAATATAATAAATAGATTTCTGAGTATTTATTAAATTATCATTCTTATACTTTTCAAACAAATATTATCTTTGAGTTTTTGTTATTGTGTCCTCAAAAATACAGACGATTCGCTTTCTTTTTGAAACTTCAAAATATTTGTACAATAAGGAATTCACTGTCCGAGTTAAATATGTAAAACAGGTTTCGGTTGACCAAAATGTTGACATGACTTAGAAGTATGGAAGTAGTAAAATAATAATAATTTACTTCCTTTTCGACCTGTTTGCAAACTTTCTCACCAATTTTGCACCTTGTCTTTTTTATATTTTAAATGAAACTGAACGTATTTAACATTATCTATTTAAAGAATAAATATGTAAAGTACATTTTTATACAATAGTACACAATAGTACTGTGTCTAATTCATGTAGATGATACAAAATTCAAAATAGCCGTTAAATCCACAACTATAAAACGATTAACAATTAGCTCAATTAATCCTAATCGAACCTAATGGACTATATGATTTACTTATATACATTTTTGCTTCAACATTAATAGTTGGGTTATGGATGGACACGAAATGGACAGCGCCGAGGCCGTGTGCACCGACCGCCGGAGTCTACGATGTCGGTGAGCAGTGACATCAGGTTCACACGTCGCAAACTGAGCCGGACCTGCCGGGGATGCTGTGCGGCGATGGCAGCCCTGCTCGTATTGTTGTTACTCGCCGCGGTCGCCGTCTACCTCGGCCGTTGGTACCACTATTCTTATAAAGTTTATAGATAACATAATACACATATACACACAACAACTATAAGTGGTTAAAAAGGAATTAAATTTGTTTCATAGCTGCTAGAGAACTTCTGGTAATAGATAAATAAATTATAACATATAAAGAAGTTTAATAATTAGTTCATTTTAAATTTCTTTCAAAGTCACCAAACAAATTTTTCAAGAAAATACTTTTTAAGTGTATCGTTATAGTAGCTTTATTTTTAAACTAAAAAACTTAAATATCTTGTAATCCTTGGCTTCGTTTGCTCACATAACTTAGCGCCAAACGAGTAGATGTATTCGATATCTACTAGAAACCTAATTCGTCTTACCCAATACTTAAGCCTTCTAGATAATATTACCGATATCATGTTAAATTGAACTATTTGTCCTAGATTGTAATTTTAATAAAAATATATTTTTTTAAAAATTAACTATCATTACACTTTGTATAAATACTCGCATAATGTACCTATTTATTTTTATTGATTAAAAGAGCAAGGTCATTTGTCAAGGCAAAGATTTTTTTTATACATCAATCTGATATCTGTTCTTCATATAGAACAGCAACATTTAGGCAGCCACCATTGCTAAAAGGCCAGTATCTCTACGGCCTTGCATTCGCCTCTACAGTGCAGGTGCAGAATTCAAAAATATGAATATACATACACATTTTTTATCATTTGTTTCAAATTGTGCATTCGATTAACTTATCTGCTATAATATTATTATTTTTTTCACTTTTTAATTTCAATTTCTTAAAATGAGTAAAGTTTTATATAAGTTTATTATCGTTAATGTACTAAAGATAAGGTCAATTAACATAATAGCAAACATTTAAAGCCATTAAAGCTATGGTTGAGCAGTTTCCTAGAAAAGAAAGCGGTCGTTAAAAATTAGACTAATTGTAATTTGTAAAAAAATATTACAATACTATTCAAAAGTTCCATAATACTTTTTTAAATTTAGAATAAAAGTATGTTCTTTATTTAAAATAACAAATAAACGAATATATTAACTTGCAGATATGTATTTGTTTGGTGATCCGTTAAACCGGCAAACATTCCGAGGCTCATTTGTAGCATCCTCATGGGGGACACAGGAAATATCGTTAGAAGCCACGGACAACAGCACACAAGACCAAGAACTCCGGGATGTTATAATTAAATCGTATCGAAATTCAGAATTAAGATCATGTTTTGTGGACGCAGAACTTCTAGCTTTAGATAAGTAAGTTGTGTTTATCGCATAAAGTTACCTTTTATAACACTAAATTACAAAATATCAATACAGTAACGTGAAGATTACTTATTTTCGAAACGGTTATATTTACGTCGCAATAATTTACTTTTTAAAATATGCTCAATGCATTCTAAAACATTTTTATTGATAATGCGACATTAAATTTATAAATAACTACACAGAAATAACAGTTTAAACGGGAGAAAGTCAGCTTTCTAGAAGTTTCATTCGTTGAGATAAGCGTGATATGTTATTATTTTGCATCTGTAAATAGAAAAAGAAGAAAATACGTTACTATAAATCTTTCAAATTTTGTCTATGTAATAAAGAGTGAAAATATCAATTTATTTTATTACCATTTCGTGTATAAGAACAATTATAAATAAAATTTAGAATGGTGAATAAAATAACTATACATATTTTATCACCATTCAAAATCGATATAGGTAAAAACCGTTATATACCGTAATTGTCCTTAAAATAATAAAAGTAAAATGTTGTCACACATAATATCAGAACTTTAAGCTAAAATACAATCAATTCATTAATGTGGTGTTTTAAAACGAATAAAGAGTAATATGGGATGCTGTAATTAAGTCATTTTTATATACATACCTAGTTATTTAGCATAATTTTATTAACATTCGAGTCACAAAAAGAAAAGGCCATATTGACCTTGATTTAAAAGTTAACAATATAAATAACATAGAAAGTCCAAAGCTTAGAAACCCAAGCACGCATTAACTTTCCCGTGTCAATATGATACACAAAGTAACACGCCGTGGTTAATGTAAACGGATCACTGCACTTCGCTGGCATACTTTACTGACTGTACGTGATGCCAAAGCTTTCAAAAAAAATTATGCCAAACTGTTTTTTATTAATAATATTTTAAGTAATTAAACTAAATTGCCGCCAGTATTATTTAAGTAACTAAGCAGAAGAATTCACATTAAAACAAGTATTTAAGTAGTGCTAAATAAAAATTATATTCACAATTTTGAACACGTTTGACATTTAAGTCATCATACTTAAAGCATATCGATGTTAAAATAATATTACTACATATCACATTTTTTACAATTGCAAAGTTTTTCAGTAAAACATTATGTTTTGTTTGCAAATTATATTACTCGCTTTACTAGTCAATATTACTAGTATTAATTACATGAATGCGGTTTATGTTGCGGCTACGTTTCAATATCATTATTGTTCATTTATAGTTATATTCTTTGTATATCTCTGATCTATACGCTCATTGTATTGGACGTCATAAGTCGATTAAATACTTTCTATTGTTTTAAATTTTATTTATCATTCAGTGATTTTAAGAGTTTGTTTTTTTGTAAGTATATACTAATATTTATTATAAACATATATATATATATATATATATATATATATATATATATATATATATATATATATATATATATCATGCAGTTGATTCCTAAAATGACAGTAGTAATATTTCAGATAATTACTTTCTTATTAGAATAAAATAATTAGATATTTTTAAAACATGTTGTTATCATTGAATATTAAATGATATAAATACCTTAAATAAAATAAAATTTTAGCTCAGAAGACGGGACACGTATACACTTTGAGGTCTCTTTTGAGCCCATTTTTACAGCCGTGAGTACGGCTGAAGTTAGGGCTGTTATGACAAGGGAGATTTTAACACCTTATTTCCAAATCATTGGTGCAATGCCAGCTACGTTACATATCGAGGTACAATTATTTATTTAAAAATATAATTCTAAAGAAAATATTTTTCTTAAATACCTAATCATAATTTTTAATGTTAATGTTTACTGTTATTTTTATAGGAAAGTTCCATGATATCTTCACAGCCTTTGAAAGAGAGCGATGATCCTATAACTGATGTACCTAAAACCGAAGAAGTAACTTTTAAAGAAGAGGATATGCGAGAGTGTTCTCCATTAACATTACCTATATGTTCACATCTACCTTATAATACTACAGCATATCCAAATTTAGTTGGACATGCGTCTAAAGACGTTTTGTTTCGCGATCTAGTCGCGTTCAGAGAGTTATTAGACGCAGAATGCTCTCTTTTAGCGCAAGTAATTTCTTCTTTTATTTACTTTTTTCTGACTCGAAAAGTTTTTATTCAACCCAGATTTAACACTTCAGTAGCTTTATAAATAATTACGTACACTCTCTAACTGTGCTGAGTATACCTATGTACCTGAGTATACCATATTAATATTTTTTTAAATAAATAATAACTATATATTATTAAATTAATAACCATTATAGCAATGGTTATATAATATTCAAAAATTATCAATTCTAAAATTATTAATTGTAATTACCTAATACATTGTAATGGTTTTCACATGTTACATGTTCATTTTAACCTGTCCCACCTATCAATGTTTTATCAATGGATAAAGGTTAGAAATTTCGGATGTTCAATAATGTATTTTTGAATACCGCAATAGGCCTTACGCATTTAATTCAGTTAATACAGTTACATTCAGCGTATTTTATATTGTATATTCCTTATAAATTATTATGTGATCCTAATTTAGGATTTTGTCTGCCAAATGCTACAACCGCGATGTATCGATGAGAGGCTTATACGGCCGTGCCGTGCTTACTGCCGCGCATTTCATGCCGGTTGCGGGGCACGTTTGCCGGAACGCCTTCGACCACATTTTGACTGCGCAAGGTTTCCGGAATACTATGGAACAGGATCATGCAATCCAGAACCAGGTGCCCTTACAGTTTTTAATAAACTACTATCGCTCTCACTTATAAGACGCAACTAATGCTACTTACTTCTTTTGTAAAACTTCGAGATTCAGAATGTTTATTAAGTGTCACGAAATTTTATCATAGATTGCACGGGTAGTTTACAAAGGTTGGCATTATCCCGGCGAGCTTGTGACGGGGTACCTGACTGTGCGGACGCTGCAGATGAGCGCAGCTGCGCGCACTGCGCGGCGGCCGGCGCTGCAGCCGTGCGGTGCGCGCTGCTTCCGCGCTGTCTGCCGCCGCATCTGCGCTGTGACGGCACGCCGGACTGTGCAGATGGCAGTGACGAAAATGGATGCTGTGAGATATGAAATAGTTATGCTTAAAACGGAAATTAAACTTAATTAATGCAAAATTATTCAAAACTTAAATTAATGATACAATTTAGTCTTTTTATAATATATTATTTACTAAAACTACTTCTTCTTACTTGACCGAGATTTGAATGCTTGCTGGAGGTTCACCTCTTGGAAGGTGCCAACAATGTACTGTTAATGTATTGTAATCGACATATTTTTCATATATTCTCAGTATGGATATCCCGTTCACTCGCTACATGGAAACGGGAGACCAGTGAGTCTACGTTGGGGGCGGTACGCAGTCGCGCAGGGTACGCGCTGTGGGCGGAGCGCGGCCGCGCCGGTAAGATCTGCGCTGCACCCTACGAAGACGACAAACGCGCACTTATGAATGTTGCAACATCTTTGTGTACCGCCCTTACATTTAAGTATGAAATGCTACTATTTTTTAATAATTTACTTTCTAGTATCACACTTCGACAAATTTATCATTTTGTAAAGTTTACTATCATTATTTTACAATAGATCAGCTATCTCCGCGGAGGCCGTTCTAGATACCGAAAACGAGTCTGATGAAGATATGACAGAAACAGTCACGCAACGTAATACTAGTAAAGACACACCCGAGTATGTGGAGGTTGTTGACCCATCCGCACCAGAAATCTCATTCATAAAAAGTGAATGTCCACAACGGAAAGTGATTAAAATTGTCTGCGATCAGTTAGGTAAGCTGTTATTCAGTTGGATGTTTACAAATTTTTTTATCAATAAATTAATATGTATTTTTGTATAATAGATATATAAATACATATAAGATATATGTAATAAGCATGGATATAATGGTAATATGGTAAATAATGACTAATTACTCTTTCCAGAATGTGGAGTACCATCAGCTAGAGGCAGCCAAGCAGCTTCAGGTGTGAAAGGCTTGCCGCGGTCGGCGCGGCCTGGCGATTGGCCCTGGCATGCGGCACTACTTCGCTCCTATGTGCATGCCTGTGATGGCGTTCTTATACATCCCAGTTGGCTTATCACCACAGCTTCCTGTTTTCAGGTACATATTCAAAATGTTTAATTAATAATTGATTATTTAAAAAATATATATTTTCTTTTGTATATTTTTTTAATTGCTTTCAAATTTCAGGGTCAGCCAAAAGCCGAATGGACTGTAAGGCTAGGCACAGTAAGGATACAAAGTACCACTCCTTGGCAACAAGAACAACGTATAGTAGGAATGGTTCGTTCTCCGGTGGAGGGTAGTATGCTAGCAATGGTCAGACTAGAAGAGCCAGTGGAAATGACTGATTTCGTCCGTCCCGCCTGTCTACCAGAAAATGGCTACAAAATAAATGACCATGGTGGAATTTGTAATACGCTAGGTTGGACAAGGAACCGTGATCAGTTACAAAGAGTACATGTTGTACCTACTTCCATGAATACCTGTGAAAATGTCAGCATAGCTACTGGGAATGGAATATGCGCTGAGCCATTGTATGATCAAGATGATTGTGATGTAAGTATCAAATATTATCAAATGACACAAATGTATTCGCTAACCATTTCATTAAATGATTTGGTTCACGCTTTTATCCCGTATACTCGTCACTCCCTATGTTGCTTCCGCCGAATACAAGACGGACGATGGAGCTCAAAACCACACTCAATCTTACTAGAGCTAGGAAATGGTAAATAATTGAAATATAATTATCCCCGTTGTGGTAATCGACCTTACAACCGATTGCGTTTATTCAGATGCTGTCTCACTGCACCACGGCCTCCATGTTATGTCATTTATGATTATAGTAATTTAAAGAAATTAAGGATTTTTTATCGTTTTCTATGGACTTATTAGACTTAAATTTTCAGGAAGAAGAGTATGCGGGAAGCTCTATGATGTGCTTTGATGAAAAATCTAAACATTGGTCATTGATTGGTGTAAGTGGATGGCGCATTGCTTGCTCCAAAATTGGGCTTGGTCGTCCACGAATATATGATGCGGTCACGTCACATATAGACTGGATTCGAAGGACTATTTCAAATTCTTCAAGGTGACCTTATAAAACGGTAATCAAGCCAATGTTTAAAAGACTGCAAGATGATGTTTTATGTGTTTTATGTGTTCTAATACTCTACCTACATGGTATTTTATTCGTTAAACTAGGTATCATATTTAATTTTTATATTTACTCCTTGATATAAATAAAATAAAATTTTAAAATATTGGTTTATTTATATTAAGGAAATCCAATTAAAATGAGTTATGTTACAATTAAAATAAACATAATAATAATATATAAATAAATAAAAATACCTTAACAGTAAGGTCATCAATCAATCATATCATATCAATTTTGAAACCATTTTAAAATTACATGTTTCAAAACCTATATAAATAGTTTTAATTTTATAAAACATAATAGGTAACTAAAACTTCTTCATTGAAAAAAACACATTTAAAAAATGTTTTATTTCTCTAACCTCAAAACTATCATGTAACGTCTCTAAGATGGGCAGAAATTCTAGAACGGAGTGATGTCATCTCTATCCTACTGGATCTGGGAGATATTAGTTAAAAAAAATACTCGACGTCTGATATTCTTTTTCAAGATTATTAGAGGCCAATAAATTTAGAGAAGTAAGAATGAATTTTAAGAACGAAAAAAGGTATACAAAAAAAAGGCGTATAATAACGATAGAAGTTCAAAGCTCAATGTCAAGTGATCAGAATAACATCTTACTGTTGAAAGTAACTGAGGTTTTTCATTTTAAAAATGTTTGTAAATGTATTTAAATATTAAGTTGTCGTTTTATACTTTTTTTAAATATAAGTGTCTTCAAATTTATTAAAAATCTGTGTTTAAATTATCTTACTATATTAGGATATGCCATCATATTAAAAATTTAATTTATTGCGGTACTAATTTTAACAAACATTTATTGTAAGAATAAAAATGTTAAGATATTTTTTGATACGAAAATATTCAATAAGTACCTAAATACTTGTAAATTGGAATGTTAATGCCTAAAATGTAACTATAAGTTATAGATAAGTAATTATTACATACAAATTGTAAATTTATTTGTAAATATATTTCAAAGTAATACCAAATTGTTAATAAAATAATTTATGTACTATTCTGGTTTTATTATAAAGTTATATCTCCAAGTATTGAAAGTCTCTAAATTGTTGACTGGTTGCTAAAATTTTACAATTCCGAATTCAAATTCTTTGGACTTGTTAATTTAAAGATATTTGAATTAATTATGATACTATTGCTAGTTTTTTTATTTTAAATTACATTTTGACAAAACGCAAAGTATAGAAAATTTAATTAAAAACCAATATGTGGTTATAATTTTAAGTGAGATACATAGCAAAACAGTTTACTTAGATCAACAATCATAAGCTACACATCACTGAAATTAGCCTTAA
Organism: Dryadula phaetusa; assembly: GCA_032432895.1. NCBI lineage: Eukaryota > Metazoa > Arthropoda > Insecta > Lepidoptera > Nymphalidae > Dryadula > Dryadula phaetusa. Next base: position 2,855,289 of record JAOYRS010000027.1, read on the forward strand.
GGCTTTGCTTATAACTGATAAAATATTAAATATAAACTATTTAGAAGACAAGGTCTAGATGGTATGGATTATTAATTCAAAAAACCCCATTGGTTAGTGTTTCCAAAATTCCACAAACCACTTGTGGAAGTGAAGAAGTAGGACCATACTTTTCAAATTCAAAAAATATGTTTATTACTCTATTATAAATAGCAAATAGGTCTTCAGTCAAAGTTCCAAAAAAAAAGTTGAAATGAAGGTATTCATAATGGCGAAATGCAGAAATACCAAAAGTACACATTCAATTATGTTTTTGAAATATTCAGTTATTTATTATTATCAATCAAATAATACAAATAAATTATTATAACCACATTTTGTTCATTCAGAAATATTACTGTGTATACCTCATTATTTGGTAACTTTCATTTTATCTATATAGTAAATAAATATATTATATAATAAAAATAATAATAAAAATAACAAGTATTTAGATATTCTCATTTTATTTTATAAATATGACTAATATATTTACATTAATTCTATTGAACAAAAGGAATAAAAGTTATTTTAATATTCCTTCTTCCTTAAGCTCCTTTCTTACTTTTTCTTGCATATTGTGAGGTAAATTTTGTAATTCTTTGTTGACATAATTATGAAGATCTACTAAAGGTTGGTAATGCATGTGAACTATTTGAGATCCAGCTACCATTGAAGCCATCGCAGCTATCGAAAAGGATATATATTGACCCCACGTTACACCAGCAGGCATTTTAAGATAGTGTACTCGTATACTTTCTTATTTTTTCTTCTACTATATCTTTAGCTTTTCTCTTCTTAAAGGTATTATAAAAATTTACTTCACCGACTTTCCAATTTATCATTGAATACTCTAAAGCTGCGCCCAAAACAAAGAACATTGGCAGAAATCTATAAATACCAAATTGCTTCTTGCCTGGCCATTTATTTACAAACTTTTGAAACCAACCAATTCTCATTTTATGAGCGAAACTATGACATTATTTCTTATATTTAGTGCTCTTTAAGACAATACACTACTTGCGTACCGACTGAAAATTATTTATGTAATCACAATATAACCTGAAAAGGTTAGGTAGGTGGCACTATACACTTAAGTTTTGACACAAAATGTCATTCATTCGTCAACACAAGCGGCTTTAGACGCTTTAGGAAGCGAATTACCCATAGTTGGGTTTTATTTTGAACTAAATAAATATGGCACGTAGCGTTGAAGAATATGTTTGGTAAAATTACCCAAGAGCACTGGTAGCGTGCAGGAGACCATAAGTTGTATACCAAGAAGCAACTTCCCGCATTGTTCTGCATATCAGGATGAACTTAAGTCCTCTATATCATAATTATTTCTCATTTCTATTTAATTTATAATTATATTAAGAAATTGACCTGTCCAATATGTAATATCGCCAGCTTTGTAGATATCTAAAGTAAACATTAGGTTCAATTTTTAAAGAGTATTTTAACGAAAACTTTTTTGTCTAAAAAGTTTCTCTTACTCAAATCTATCATTCAACAACTATGTATATAACTACAAAAAATATTAATTAAATTTTTATTTTGTTAATTTTGTTTTTCTTTCGTTATCATGTATCTCATAGTTGATATATTTAATTATTTTATCGCTTAATGCTGATACTGGTAACATCAGTGTTTTTTTTCCTTGCTATCTTTAGGCCTTTTCGCCAAACTGACGGGCGGAGAGTGGTCAGCTTGGGGAAGCCTAGTTTGGGCCAGGAAGACGCATGCATGGGTAAACGGATGGCCTATGCCGGTCCGAAAGTCTCGAATCCTTTATATGTAATGGATTTACATTCGTGTCGAACGATAAACGGAAACCGTTTAAACGGTATATTTTCTCTAGATGGCGTTACTGTCGTAATAGCATTTTGTGTTGAAAAAAAATCTTTTTGGAAAAAGTTCATACACACCCACATACACACGCACATACACAAATAGTTTGTATGCAGATATAATCTTAATAATGTTATAACGTATAATAATATTAAGATCATTTTTGCACAGTGACCGATTAGCTGATAAGGAGTTCAATTTATTTTTTTATAATAAATTAATTTTGTGTGCACCGTGTAGACGATCCGTTACAGTAACAAATTCTGCTTCATAAGTAGCACGACATAAGTTTACAATATTGTTATGAAATATTTACATAGCGTTCTGTACTGAACCTAGAAGTACAAGTTGACTGCGAGTGAATTATATATATTAGCATCCCTGGATGGACAATAGCCTGTGGTCACATGTAGACTCTATTTTGCTCGGAACGTTGGGTTTTCAAAAATATATGTTGGAATACCTAATTTCTTTAAAATATTTTCACTGCAAATTGACAAAAATTATCATACATTCATTTTTAGTAAGTACAGATAAACATTTTCTAAGAAGTCAAAAAAGTTTCTATATCAAATGTAATTTTTGTTGGCATTATATTATTCAATAGGAAAGACAGTGTGAACAATTTTAACGTGTTAAAAGTGTTGGGTAAATTATTTGGATTTAGTAAATAGGTTACCCGATCTCAAATATTAATTCCAGCCTTTACTCTATAAGGCTTGTTCGATTTTACTGACAAATTGGTTCCTCCCTGTGTTCCCTACCATGATTCGTTTTATAATTTACCCCCAATTATATTCTCAGATGAAATGGATGCATCTTTCTCCTATAATGAACTTAAAAGTGTTCTTATCGGCTTAAAAGACACCAAACCTAGAGAAGATGATATTCCATATTCTTTTTTAAATAAATTACATAAAATATCCAAAGTGTATTTTCTAAAATTAATAAATTGTATTTTTCTTTCAGGCAATATTCCCGAATCTTGGAAATTCCAAGCTATCATCTCTATCCTTAAACCTGGTAAAAATTCTTCCGATCCTAATTCCTATAGACTCATTAACATCTACTTTATCAAAAATTGTCAAATGGCTTTTAAAGAATCGATTGGAATGGATATTGGAAAGCAGAAATATATTAGCTCCCTCTCAGTTTGGATTCAGAAGGGGGACCATAGACAGTCTCAGTATCTTCACTACGAACATTCAAGTAGCCTTTTCCAAAGGAGAGTGCTTAGTTGGTGTTTTTCTAGATGTAGCATCCTCATATGATAATGTGCTTCTTCTGCTACTCAGGCAGAAAATGCAAGATCTGAAAATTTCTGCGAGGTTGACTCGGCATGACTAGTTCTGTAAAGCGCTCTTTACTATATCTTCCAGGTGTGTCTGGAAGAGTATTCCTCAGGGTTCGGTTCTTAGTCCTCTGCTATATAATATTTATACACATGACCTTAAATTGTATCCGTAAACAATTTTTGTAACATTCTCCAGTATGCTGATGACATTGTTTTCTATTATAGTTCAAATTCAGTACAGGACATCAATTTTCGTTTAAATACTGCTTTGCATGGTGCAAATAAACCAATGGCTCTCTGAACACGGTGTTTCATTGTCAGTGTCTAAATGTAAAGCTGTTTTATTCACAATAAAAAAGTTATTCCAAATTTTCAATTTTAACTTTGGCGATGAAATTATTAATTTATAATAATAAATAATATTAAGTTTTAGGCATGGTTCTTGACAACCGACTGAACGGAATTGCACATTCTGAATATCTTAGCAAAAAATGTAAAAATGCTATTAATGCTTTATGCGCAGTATCTGGTGTGTGAAGGGGTGCACATCCCTATACTCAAAAACTATTGTACAATTCTTTGGACCGTAGTCACATTGACTATATCTTACTTGTTTTAGACCCTTTTATAAAGTTGCTAATGATAAATTAATTCGAATACTATTAATATTAGTTTTAGGTGCAATGAACTAATGCATTTCAAGTGGAGTATGTTGACTCTCCTCTCTGACGACAATTCCTATCAGATCGATTTATAGGTAAATCGTTACAGCTCTCTTCCCACCTCTATTGTCTAAACTATCCACGATATCCAACCTTTGCAATCGTGAAAAATCGGTATACTATTTAAACTACAGTTTCTTTAGATTTACCAATCTCCCTCATTCCCTGAAAAGATTTCTTTGTAATCCACTTTATTATACTCCTTATCAGGCCCTAATTCATTCCCCAATCATTATCAAAGACATTGGCTTGTCCAAAGAAGATCCGTGTGCCAAAACAAATTTTAATTCGTTAATTCAGCGAAATTGGTTTAACCACATTCTCATCTTTACTGAGCTTTAGCTTTCAAGCTTTCAATAGAAGGCTGTGTTGGAGCGGCTTGCTGAATCACAAAATTCAAAATTATTTTACAATTTAAATATCCTGTTTACGCTTTCCCATGACTTCCCACGGACTGCTATTTTTACAGACTAACTAAGTTGTTTACTGGCCATCAAACAAAAACCTTTTTATGGTAAACTAGGATCTTCTGTTATTTTTAAGATTCGTGAAGCTATGATTTGTTCGTTAGTCATCGAAAGTATTTGGATATCTCATTAATTTGGATCCTGGGTCATTCTGGAATTAATGATAATGTTACGGCAGATACCTGTGCTAAGTCAGCTGTTCAGTGCGGAACACTTGAACATTTCTCTTGCAAAATCTTATTTGGATAGTTCTTGGAATCGTCATTGGGAGTCGTCCAATAGACTAAAAGGTAAAAATTTTGCACTCATTCAAGTAAAGATCCCAAAACGTCCTTCGTTTTATAGTTTAAGACATGCAGTCTGCGACATTAACTGTCTGCCGTCTGCGCTCATGCTCACCTGTACATCTGGCTAAGATGGTAAGGGTCAGGGACCATTCTCTGTGTGAATGTGGTCTCGATGAAGGCACCTTCTTCCATATCTTTTTTAATTGTCCTAAACTCCTTTATCCTATCTATGAAATCATCCCACATAAAGTTCACCGTCCTATAAATGTAAATTCTTTATTAATGTTTGTGTTTAGTCCTCTGTGTAAATGTATATATGTAAGTGTATTTAAAAAAAATGAGATTAAATTGTAGACGAACTTAATGTGCTAAGTATTGTCTGTTTACTTAGCAGTTTTTGTGTAGATTATGTAAATATATATTTTGTATTGTGTTGTTGTAGATGAAGACTTTTTATGGGACTTTTCTTTATAAATGAAATGTTTAGCTGTGTTTCCATTTACTTTTTACCGTACAACTTCATGTGTTGTCCTACCAACATGGCGTACTCGTATCAGCTGGCACACTCGAAACTCCATAAGCTAAGAACCAACCTACTAAATGGGTAACAAAAACAAGATTGTCTCTTTGTGAAAGTCCAGTAGGGTGCTACGGTTTTATGTTAATTACTTATTTTTGGGTGTATTATTTAGTGTTAGGTATGATCTTATGTTCATTATTTATATTTTTATTAGTTATTTCATTCTTCCTGTCGTAGTCAATTGATAAAGTAAAAAAAATAATAAACCTCCTAAAATATATCGAATTTAATTAGTAAAAATAAATATCGATATATCGAGATTAAAATGATCGACTATTCACTAACGACATGCGTTATTGCGATATATCCGTATTTTTAACCTATCTATAGACGGTATGTCAAACTATTATTTGTAAATTGTAAATACCAGTTATACTTAGCAGAGTTTAAGTTTTGATAGATACAAATATAAAATTGAAGTAAATAAGTATAAACAGATTGTTTTTAAATGACAGAGCTGGATTAACATCGTCCTATTGCATCATTTTCATTTTGTTTATCTTTAAACGATTAACTATGAAAATATCTATAATTAAACTGAAATTATGAAAATATTTAAAACTGAAAAAGAATATTGGAAATTTGTAACAGATGTTAATCCGATAAAATTATCTGAAAGCCGTTATTTGAAAATCAATACGAAATGTTGGGGTGTTTTATCTGATTACTTTATAGAGTCGATAAAAATTAATCGGTACAAAGCAAATGATGTTACATCAACAGCAGTATTGAAAGTTGGTGATATTTCAGGACAAGTAACATGTGTACTAAAAGGAAGAACAGTAGGCCTTCTATTTGGACTATCAGAAACAGAGTGGTCTGAGATTGAAGAAATCTGTCATTGTGATCAGCAATTGTTTTTTAGATATTTTAAAGATGGTCTCAGTAAGAACTTTAGCTGTGAACAGAAACATTTTTATAACTTTTGTATAAATAATCAGAAAGATGATGGATTTGTTGCTATATTTTGTAGAACATATAACACTAGGAACAAGGATAAAACTGATGCATTTTTAAATATATTTGAAATAAGAAAGATAGATAGTAATATTTTAGACATATATTTAAATTATATAGAAACTAAGTCATAATATACATAAAACTATACTTGTTTAGGAAATAAATTGTGCATTAAAATATTTGTGATTTTTGTAAACAAAGGTAAAAATAAGCTATACTTATAACATTAAGCTATACTTATAACATTAAATTAAATAATAATTGTAAACTTTATTAACTTCTCATGAGGAAATCATGAATTGTATCCTAAATAAAATATAATGAATGTACACTGACTGAAATATTAACAGATTAATATTAACTATTTTTAAAGTGTTATTCCACACTTAGGATTAGAAAATGTTTTAGAAAAAACAAAACTTTTTCTAAAATATTAACAGATTAAAATTACTTGCCTTTTTTGTTACATTTTAATACCATTGTGATTTAAAAAAATAATATATAGCTCACTTTGAACATTAAACTTTTGTCATAATATAATTAAGAGATATGTTAAAATACTTAACCACGGAAAAACTGAACTGGAACAATCTCCAAGTAGTGCAAGTTCAAATCTTACTACATTTATGTTTCTAAATAAAAGCTGTTATTATTGCTAAATAATAATCTACTCATCTTTGTTACACTGTTTTTTTCTTGATATCGCAAATCCCTTATATTACTTTGTTGATGGCTATTATTATAGACACTTATTGTTAAACCTAAATACTATAATATCCTTAAATATACACAATATAAACAATTGATCAATTATATTATTTCGATATTTTCACCTAACTAATTAGTGTTATTAATGGTTTATTTTTTAAATGTTCTAAATTATTACTTCTTTTACTTACACTAACTTGAATATTAGCGAAAATAACTATAAGCTATAATACAATAACAATCACCTAATTTAATTTAAATTCAGAATTTTACGATTGCAATTCCACATAGATTGCACTGCATAAATAGTTAAATTTTGCTTTATATTCAAAATATGAAGACCACCAACGTTATGACGTCACAGGAACATATTAAGGGCATTCTGTTCTAACTACGGTTAGGCTACGAAAACGAATTATGAATTTCCCTACCAATAGTGATTACTAAACGAAATAATTTGCTTAGTTACTGCACTTAATCTTTACAAAAGCGCAGATTTAAAAATAGTAATTAAATAATACGACTACTGAGATTTTTTTTTCCTTCAAAAATTTAAATAAAATTAAACTTTTCCTTCTAAACACCAGTTAACCTTTTATGAGAAGAATTGTATAGATGAATGCATTTAATTAAGCTGTATGCATAATTTATACTTACAGATTTGCGACACGTACTTATAAGATAATAAAAGTATGAAAAATATTCATAAAATTTATTCATAACAATATTATTTATAGAGAACAGGGATTTATTGTTTTAAAGCTCACGGGAATCTGTTTATAGGAATGATGAATCTTACTATAAATAGATACCTATGTGCATACTGAAATGAAATAAAAAATGCAAAAATGATATAGTTATTTAACTGGGAAAGAATAAATTAAATAAAAAATTTATGAAGCATACCATTTGACGTGTTGCAACGCAAAGTGCGTAGGAAGCAACTTGGTCTGGGTAGAAGCTTAAATTTGAAGTGGGCGTTGACATCGAATTGGTGCCTACAATGTTTTTGCTACAGAAGAAATAAAGATATTAAAGTGTAGTAAAGGTAAAGCTTAGCATCGTGTGTATGGAGTATATAGAGTCGACAGTAGGCTTCGCGCCACGACGACGAGCGAACGTGAGCGTGTATAATTTAAAGTTTGGTTAAGACTATAAGTGCTCATCAACACGAGTGTAGCTGCAGCGAACGAGAAACGAAAACATTCACTCGCCGACATGGAAGTAGCAGGTCAATGGCGGCGGGAGTGGGCCGGGACGGCTGAATACGGAAAGGTAAGTCAAACGTGGGCTCCCTGGATTACAACCAAGTTCATTTAACTAACAAAGCAATATTATTCATTTAAAACATGTGGACGCGCTTTGTTATTACTAAATAATAGTTTTGAAAACTTAAAAATTTTATGTATTTCAAACTTATACTTATCGACATAAGAAAAGGATTATGGCATTTAGGTTTACAGGCGGTCATTGCCAAAAGTATAAACTTGTCATTTCCTTATATGGTTTAAAAACTAAATGCGGTTCAATCGTCCGAGCAAGTAATATCTTCTGATAGGCTAAAATGATTCATCTAGACTGGTGTTCTTAAGATCAACATCAGTATAATCGTTTTGAGTACCGCGACCGAACCAGTTTACTTCATTTTTTTTAGATAAACCAAAACAAGAATTACGATAAACAACCTTAAAAGGTTTATATATGTGTTAAAATATAAATCTCAAAAGCTTCTCTGGAAATTACTTACAAAAATACATGTATAAAAAGTAAAGAGATTTGCGCAAACAAGACAAATTAGTCATTGCATATTTAATATGCATGTTCTAAAGATTCCTAAGGGGACATGTACATACATATATAAATACAAACGTACTCGATTGTAACTGTTATAATCTCTAGTGAGTACCTACCGATACACATACATGTATTAATATTTTTAAAACGTTATATCTATATAAGTAGTAGTAGTATATCCTAAGGAAATTACTTATTCAAGTATTTACCAAGCCGTTAGAAAAACTTTAAGCAAAATTTCACTTCCCACTAATATACACATACGCATTGTTCACCAGCGATTTCCTTTATTCAATTTCACGAATCGGAAGCTCGTAAGAAGTCTCATAAGATTACTATTAGCGAAATGGCAAACGCGTTGATGTCTTTTCTTTTCTCCATTGAAGACTTTACTTTAATAGTGTCGAGAATATTCATTCGTGAAATATAATTATTGCTTAATTATTTTGAATTTATAATTAATTCCCTTGATATTAAGAATAATATAAAAAAGTTTTGTTAAAAGACAACACTAAAAAAAATTGAAATAATAAATTAAAAAAATTAAATCTAATCCTTTTGGGAAGTCAGTAGGCGCTAGCACATCTCATATTGAAACAATGTGCAATATCCCGGAAATCTTGCATAAAGGTCATTTCGAGGCTTTGGAGGATTACCGAATATCAATCGTATAATAAATAATTAATTTTGTGATCAAATGTCAAGATAAACCTGCTTTGCAACGTGATGCATATAGATATTTTTTAATTTATGTAAATGTCAATGATAATTTGGAAATTATTCTCATCTTCTTGAATACTATTACAATTATAAAATTTTGAATTATATTTCTATAATTATACTTACTCGTATAAATATATTTCAACATTAGATGAAATAATACGAGAATTATACGAGTAGTAGCCAAAATACATACTACCTATAACATAAAATATTCATTCTAAGAAATAATATATCAAATGTTTTTCAATTCAGTGTAGGTGGCTTATTTTAAAACATGATCTAATACTGATAGTGAAATAAACTTTTAGGATATTCCCTGGTATTACCATGAAATTTCATCATTTATCAATAATCCTTTTCGTGCGTCATATACCTAGTAAAAATAATAAAAAAAAAGATTTGTTTGTGTGATTCTATGACTCAGTAATTTAACTTAAAATCCGTAGCGGTTTCTGCTTTCAACGTCATCTAACTATGAATGTGAAGCGTTACTCCCAGCCTTTGCAAGTGTCAACGACCATGCATCGCACCATAGCCACGGCCCCCGCGTCTTACATCCGTTCATCGCAAACTGGTCATTTATTTAAAATTCACACAATTTTAATGAAGTCAAAGTATGTACGTAAAGATGACCGTTATGCATTATAACTTAGCATACATTATTTGCTCACTACTTGTGGGTTGTATAGTGATCGACCTTACATTTGGTTTCAGCCAGTAGCTGACGTCACTTATTTCTCTGATACTTACATCACCTTGATCCATTAGTTAAACCAGTAATAAATTGGCGGCGCTATAAATATTTATATAATATACAATAGATATTCATATTTATAAATATCTAGATAAATTTTGTCATAATTTTTTATTTTTACTTATTTTACGTATGATGTAAATACACTGTTATATTTATATATCAATTATTTTATTGCTTTGTCAAGGCTTAAAGCTTATTCGAAATATGTTTTAAAAAAACTATTATTATAAGTTTTTTTTAAATACATTTGTGAGAAAATAGTGGTGCAGTGAGACGTTTGCTGTGTATGGGCTCATGTATCGCTGGGGAAATAATATATATTTTTAAATATAATTAAAATATATATTAGATTATTTTCCTTTCTCTTTAATCTATATTATTCTTAAGATGATAATTATTTAAACAAAGAAACTAAAATACATATAAAGTATTATATCCTTGTAAAATGGCAGTTACCATTTCATTTCGCCCCCGCAGACGGGTCATTCACAACAATAAATTTATTATTACCTACCAGTTATGAGTGAAGGTCACGACGAGAATGTGTAAGTTATTTAATTCACCGCACTGTACTCAAGTAGACGTAACGCAGACTATAACTATACAAAAAAATTTGTACATATAGAGAGTAGGTAAAGCTTACAGGTATATTGTTTTTACTTGGTTTATCACTTTTTGGTATTTTAAAACTCGATGAAATATAAAAGCGAAAATAAAGAGGGACAAAATGTATAACTTAAGGATTTAGCCTGGGAAATGAAGAGATAATTATATCGGTACATATATATTATCTAGTTCTAAGACATAATTTAATATTACTAATGTACAATAAAACGTACCTATGATTATTTGCTAACTTGTTAGTTATATTATTATGATAAATGTTATCGTGGTACGGTGAGAGTATTCTTACCAGTATTATAAGATTATATTATATTATATAGAACTATTAAAAGATTTTTTCAGTTTTAACCATTAAGTAATATATAAAGAAAATTTTAATTTTAAAATCAAAGTTTATATTGATAAATCATACTTACTCACAAATTACTATCTTTTAACATACAAACTACAATTATATATTTGATAATATAGAATAAAACTCTTTTAGAATATAGATTTTAATAAAGTTTCGCAAGCTCGAACTAGCTTATACAATTACAGTTTAAATTACACCAGTTATTTAATCTCTGTTTGGTAATTTTATTGCAACTGAACGTGGTGTGTGAATGTATTCACATACAGATTGAATAGGTATATAAATATTATATATAGATATATATACATATATGACTCTTCATTTGCTGACTGGGTTATTAACAGAAAAAGCACAGTCGAAACTGGTGTGTGTAGAAAGCTAATGTTTAGCAACAAAATATTTTCAAAAATGTAAACAAAATATCAACTTTCCAAAAAAAAAATTGGGGAGTGCAGGGGCATAATAAATTATCATATTCCTTCATTTTCCTTCGGAAAGTGAAAAATACGTAATTTAACATTTTAAAGTCAAAAGCAAAAATATTAGACAGAAATTGTATCGTAGATATATACCTAAAGTCCTCGTAAATAATATCGCGTGCTGGGTTAAAATCAAAATACTGTTAGCAACTTATTAACATGTGAAAGTCATACTTTAATTGCATGACGCTAATATTTGTTAACAAACAAAAGTATCCGTTAAAAAAATGTAAGTGAAATTGTCAAACTTCTAAGTACTATAAAGGGCAATAGATCCTTTTTTTTGAAAAAAAAAATTAATGATTTTTTTTTTACACTTTTATATTTATCATAAAACTACATTAAATTTAATTACACACTTATATTTATTTATCATAAAATTACATATTTTGTAAGATTCTTGATTAAATATTTGACCCTTGGGGTCTTAATATTTGACCTTTTGGGTAATTCGTCTGTTTGTTATGAATTTTATTAAGTATTTAATTAAAGTATATTAATTGACTTAGATAAGCTGTCAAGATATATAAAATGTGTATTATTTTTAGCAAATTTAATTCAATTAATTTTAAATATGCTTATTTACAGGTCACAGAAGGAGGTGTGACAAGACGGGTGGCTCGTGCCATGGAAGTATTGCATGCAAGTGCTCCAGGAGCGCGGGTTCGTGTAATGAGAGCCGCTTACCATTCATCTGCTGGACCAGGAGCACCAGCATCTTCCTGCTTGATGCATTCTTCCAGAAAGGTACAATTTTTGTTTACCAAACCCATACTTTTACGTAATATTTTGAAGTTCTGTTTATTTATTTTATTAAAATTAATGTTACAGGTACTCTCGTCTGGATATAACTTTTTAGAGCCAACATCATCACCAACTAAGCCACTAGAAATATCTTCTACTCCTTTGGAAGCGTCTCCTGAGAGTGAAATTGGGATAGAAGAATATAAAGTGACTGAACCAGACGATTATGAAATTTCAGAACCATCTAAATGGCGAGGTTCTGCAAGAAAAAATTCAATACGAATGCCTAGCGAAGAGTCATCCTCCACAGATAATGCAAGTATAATTGATCTCGATTCAAGAGCAAGTAGCAGAAGTACATTACGTAGAAGAAGTAATGAAAAAGAAGAATTACATAGAATTCATCATACCAGTACCAGAGTGTCTCCTTTACTAGACGCACCAGTAACCCTAAGCACTTTAAAATACACATCTATATTGAACGGTAGCGACGACTGGAACAGCAGAAGAAAAAGTTACAGTTTTGAGGACACGTCGCCTGTAGATAACATATCTTCGGATAACAATTTGATTAGCAAAGATTCATCTACTGATAGCGGAATATGTAAATCATCTGAAATTTTTAATGATTACTTGAACAATGTATCAAATACACGACACAGCAACAATACGACGAGAATGAAACATATTCAAGAAGAGAATTTTAAAGACTGGCTCTCTAAAAATAGATCAAATTCCTTTAAAAGACCGTTATCATTTAAAACTAGAGATATTAATTTAAAAGATTCCAAAGTCGTTGAGGACAAAATTACGCTTCAATCATCTGGGAAAGTAACGATTACTTTACCAATAGACGTCTATAAAGATGAAGATACTGATATGAATAAATATTCGGACGACAACGAAAGAAGAACTAAAAAAGTAGAATTCTGTAAAACAGAATTACACTTTGCGGCAGAAACTGGAACGGTTAACATTATTGCAACTGATGAGAAACCACCTCCCTCTAATGACTTTAGAAAGAGAAGAAGCGCTTTCGTACCTCTCAATGATAAAATCGATAGATCAATTACACTTTTTGGTGAAAAAAATGATATACTGGAAATGAATAATATTATTTCGAATAGTGAATTACGTGATTCCGATGAGAATATAGCAGCTACAAAAAGTATTCTCAAAAACAAAATTCCAAAACCCAAGCCATATCTTCTTGGAGAGAACATGGTGTTTGGGAATTGTGATAACACTCTGAATGAATGTGACATAAATAGTAATAGTCAAGATACCTGTACGGCTAGTGGCGTGTCTTTAATAAACAAACAGTTACAAGATGAAAGAGAGCCTAGAATAAATAAATGTGCAACTAATTATGATTATGTACCAAGTCCCTTGGAGGTTAGAAAACAAGTTAGGACAGGAAGTAAAGGTATACTTGAGATATAAATTTAAAATATAAAACAATAAATGAAAGAGGTTTTTATCTCACTGTTATTAAGGTTACGAAGCATTCATAATTTATATTCATAATTTAATATTCATAATTTATCTCTTTTTTATTCAGGTCCACAAATGTTCAGCGGTTTTAATCAAGCACAATCGAATAATGACAGGCTCTCGTTTTTTAATAAATCTTCATCAGAGTTAAAAAGCGGTGTAAAAATCTCATCATCAGGTACATCAAAGATAAGAGAACTACGTGGATCTGATTTAGCTTATTTTGGTATCGATGAGAATATAAAATCCAAAACTATTCATAGTCAAGATAATTTACAGGAAGAAGAAATATTTCAGTCTGTTAAATTAGTACAGCAAATATCTAATAGTGTTTGCAACAGCGAAGCCGAATCAGACGACACTTCTGAATACCAAAATGTTTCAACAAGATATAATTCAAAAATAATACCCATTCCGAAACCACGATCAAAATACGTGGATGATATCAATATAAAAGAACCACGATCATTAAAACCTATCACAGAACAGAATACTGAAAAAATAATACATGTCAATCGAAACAATGTCAGTGCGAGAACTATAGAATCTAAAAAGCAGCAACGTGTACTCGAATCACCTAAAAGTTCATCTTCAAAATCATTCCCAGCAAACGATAAAAATGAATTTACAAATGATTTACTGTCAAGGTAAGTATTTAATAAAATTTATATGTATATACAATTATTGGAGAGATGAAGTTAGATGCTTTATTAAAATATATTTTTTATTATATGATATATATTTACAGGAAAACCAGAAACTATTCTTTAAGGAAGACGAACAATAAAGAAAACGAAACAACCAGATTAAATGTTCCGAAGATTGTAGATCGAGACAGGAACAGAACGGAATCACCTTTATACGCCAATATTAATAATATAAAAGTAGATAAAGAGACACCAATAATTCATAGTTCACGACAAATATATACTGAACAACGGAAAATGGCAAAAGAATATAAACAAAATTTGAACGGTAGTCTGGTTAGAAAACAAAAACAATTCGATTCTGATAGAGAGAAGCCCTTAATAGAGAAAAAAGAAGAAACAAGGCCCAAAAATGAAGTAATTTTAAAAAAACACACTCCGAAACGAACTGAAAAATTGACTACTCCAGATAACGTACATGAATCCGTCAAACGACGCTCGGCTAATAATAAGAGTCCAACTAATAAAAGTAATGCCAAGTACAAAACAATAAGCGAGAGCTCACAAAATATATTTAAAAAAAATGAAAATAAAAGAAATGATATAGTACCTGAAGTTCCTAAACAAAGAAAAGAAGGAAAACATAACGAAAATTATAAAAATACTATAGGAATAACAAAAGTAAATAACAAGATGAAAGATGAAAATCTAGATAGGTCCAATTCTTCAAAAGGAACAAAAGGGTCTCCTTACTCACATAATTCTGCAATAACTAATAACGACAATACACAAAAAGTACCCAACACTAAAGCAGTGAAACAGGCCAATTCAAACTCAAAGTCTAAACGTAGCAAGTACGTAATAAATTATGACGATAAAAATGGAACAGTATCATCTATTTGTAAAATAAAATCAGGGCCTGGTACGTATAAACGAAAATTGATTACAGTCGAAAATAAAGATGCTCAGGACTCTAACAATAATAATAATAAGAATTTAAACAAAATTGCTTTGAGAAAGTAGTCGTTGTGCATGTGCTATATAATACAAATACAGAGTGGCTAAGTCACACCTGAACATCCACATTTCAGTCCCGCTCAACGAGGAACATAACCGGAGTAAACACGCGTATTATACCGAGGCAATAAGAAAACCAAGCGTACATGTGCAAAGATCTTGCCAACTCTTGTAAAGCAGCAAAATAATAAAAAAGGTGACTAAAACGATTCCTCCTTATAATAATTAATAATATTCCTATATTTAAATGTAAAAATTTGCGTTATAATTTAAGATAATAATGATCTCACAATTAAATATTAAAAAAATATTCTTATTGCCGTCTTACTAACTGTAACGTATTTTTTCAAATAAAAACACAGTAAAACAATATATTATTTTATTTCAAATTCATACCGTTGTTAACGGGTCTCTATCACATTCGCTCACCAAAACTTGAACGCCATTATCAAATTTCTTCTGAAGATACGACGAAAACTCACGGAGAAAGCCGCGCTCTGAGTCAGAATGGTTCGTAAGTATTACTGATATTCCTCTTTGAGCTGCGTCAAGAACGTCATGATGGAGCATTTCGCCTAAAAAAATATCTGAGATTTCATAACAGGACAGGAATAGTTTCAAAATAAAAAAAAATCATAAGCTCTACGTGGTAGTTTGCATAATTGAACTTTTAGACACGCTCTTTAGACATTTATTTTATTTGGGGAAAAACGTACTAAAAATATAAGTTGGACTCCATAAATGTCCATTCCTAATATATTACTTATTTTGTAAAATATTTTTTTTCTTTGTGAGCAGTAAAGTCTTTCTTTTCTATTCTATTATTTCTTGAATCTAATAATCGTTTACAAAGTAGCGTAAGGCGGAAAATGAATTTTGAAAGGATGAATTTTGTATTTTTGTTTGTATATTTTGTATTTTTATATTTTTTTATTTAGTTACATTTATTTATTTATTATATTTATTTAATTAATTTATTTATTTTTGTATTGTAGTTTGTATTTTCATATTTTATATTATATTTTAAAAAATTTGAAAAGTTTGTATTTGTGGGTGAATACATAATCTGATAACTACAATAAAAAACACATATAATACATTTTTGCTACTGTTTTACAATAAACAGAATATTCAAAATCCCTGGATTTCTATAATTGAAATAAAATCTTTTACCTGTTAAAAATAGATCAGCGTTTTTAACTTTTTTCAAAACAGATCCTCCCGAGCCTGCACATAGTGCTACACTGGTCACGTTATCATTCATTGTTCTTCCTTTACCGATAGCCAGTCGAACATATGACAGACCAGTAAGCTTTTTTATATTTTCTACAGCTTGAGCTAATGTTAAACTAGATTTAATACGTAAAACACTGAAATAAACATAGAGAATAATTAATTAAGAATTAATAAGTGTAGAATAACTTTTTGAGAAATGTTTGTTGATTTTCTGTTACGGTGTAATATACATATGTATTTGTTTTGGAAATTGAACTCACGATCACTGACTGCAAAATCAGAATTAGTAATTACTAGAAATCTATGAACACTCACCGCCCAGCTCCTGTTTGGGGATCCTCTCCAGGCGTTATAGGAAGAGACTCAGTAAAGGGGAAGGCAGACGCCAGCCAGTCATTCACACCGCCCTTAACACTGTCCCAACTTGTGTGAGGTGAATACAAATAAATCCGCTGTTCTAACAACAGTGATACGATCCGTTCCTTCCACGAGCTGAAATATTTTTTTTATTATAAATTATATATGCCGTCATTTGTATCTAGTAAAATACTTACATTATTAAATGGATTCAAGTTAAGCATGTCACAATGTATGGAAATAAGTAAGCCGGTAGTGGCGCAGTGAGACAGGGTCAGACTGTAAACACGACCGGTTGTGAATTTGATTCCCAATCGGAAGAATGATTATATTTAAATTATTTTCATTTCCTGGCCCTAGTAAGATAAAGCGCTGCGTTGAGTTCCCCACTTAACACGTACGTCTCGAATTCGAAAGAAAGCGGAGTATGGAGTGTCTTCTGTGTACCCTTCTAAAACAGGGATAAAAATGTGAAGCAATATAACATTCTTTTTCAAACTATATATTTTCATGTCGCGTTTATTTTCTCTTAATTTTAAATTGGCATAGCAAGATATTTTTATAAGAATTAGAATTTTATATAGGTAAGTCCATAGAGCCTTACCTACTACTGCTAATAATAACCTTACCTTTGTACAATACTCTTTAAAGGTGCAAATATAGGGGGATGATATGAAATAATCATTTCACAGCCATGTTTTATACCTTCAATTGCTACATCTTCAGTCAAATCATTAGTTAACAGTATTTTAGTGATGTTCCTGAAAAGTTAAATAAAATAATCATTTTAAAAATCCATAATAGAAAAATCATAATAAATATAAGCTGTAGGGTATAAAAGACAATGTGTAATAACTATTAATACATCATAGTAAATGTTTTTGTAAAGCTTATAAGAAATTTATATTGTTTTTACACTCTATTATACATTAAAATGACAAACACACCTTGATGTATATGGTTCAACCAGCAGTCCTGTGTTATCCCAGCTTTCAGATAAACTTTTCGGAGCATAGTTTTCCAATTTAGAAAGAACATAATTTAAACTCATACCATTTAATTCTCCGTCAGCCATTTTAGAGCCAGTAGCACAGTAAGTATTTATGCTTTTAGTTTTCGATATTAATGTTTTTCTTAAGTTTATAAACATCAGAAGTACCTAGAAAAAAAAACAATTTTTATGTATTTTTTAAGATATGCTTAATTTTGACATAAACATGTGTCACATGTATATATATATATATATATATATATATATATATATATATATATATATATATAAATTTTCCTAGATTTCAGTACAGTAGTATAGAAGATATATTTTTTTTTTTGGAAAGCAATTTGTAGAGATTTTATAACTCATTTATTTTGGGATATAACTGTATGTAAAAGGCTGTTTTCATTAAGTAATTATTTTTGTGCCGGAAAGGTTAAAATAAAATACATGGGTATTCATTATTTAATATATGTACATAATATCTATAACAAACAGTCAAATTCACATTTCAAATAAAATAAATTATATGATATAATAACAGCTATAGTGTACTTTTTCTTGTTATTTAACTTTCTAATCTTCATTCATCAGTAAGTTTCCAAATCTTAATCTCTCCATCATCACTGCATGATATTAGTTCTTTATTACCTAAGGGATTCCATTTCACACAATTGACATCTTGAGAATGTGCATTTAATTTGGTGGAAATAAGGTCAAATGAAGGAGCATTAGGGTCTGAATCTTCACATTCTCTAAATACTCTGATAATATCATCACCACAGGCAGTGGCTATTAGGCCAGTCACATGACACCATGTTATGTCATATACGCATCTAGTGTGATATCCAGATAGTGTGCATACACATTTCCATGTGCTTTCTTGATCAGAAACAATAACACCTTCTTGGTTATCAGGATCATATTCATGCCAAATTTTGACAGTTTTGTCATCACTACAAGTTGCTAATCTTTTGCCTGTCTTGTCAAATGCTAAACTCCATACAGTTGATTCATGTGATTTCAAAGTACCTATGCATGTCCAATCACTATCCAATTGGTCTTCCTTGTACATTTTAACTGTATTATCATAAGAAGCAGAAGCCAATACATCAGAGGAAGGCTGCCAAGCAATCTACAAACATAATTTTTGTTTCATTATCATAGTAAAGCTTAGAAAAATATATTAATCAGGACTTTAAATCATTCTACCAACTTTTTTAACATCTTGATTGTGGGCATTAAGTACTGCCTCACATACATATTCATCATCACCAGCTACTTCCCAAACCCATACTGATTTGTCTCGACCACAGGTAGCTAGCAGTTGACCAGAAGGTGACCATGCTACACTTTTCACTTCATTTTCATGTCCCTCCAGAGTAGCATTACATTCAAATTGACCTATGAAATATAAAACATTTAAAATATTTGCATAGATGTAATGTATTTTACTTTATTATACTCATTGATTGATATGACAATACACACCACTTTTTTTATCCCAAATAGCTGTAGTACCATCAAAACTAGCCGATGCCAAGAAATTTCCACATGGTGACCATGCAACTTCTCTAATGGTTCTCTGATGTCCATCAACAAGGACCGTTTTCACTTTCCAATTTTCTCCTTCTTTACTCCACAACTTTATTATTTTGTCTTCACCGCAAGATGCAAAAACTTTACCAAGAGGATGCCATGATACATTCCAAACAATACCTTTGTGACCGGTTAAACTTTGAACCAATTCCAATTTTGCCATTTTGTTAATGTTATTAATTTCTGGCCACTTAAATACCTTTTGATATAAAAATTATACAAAATCTTTAATTATCTAATAATTAACTAATATTGTTGTTATTATAAAAATCATAAGCTTATAAGTAACAAGGTTAGAAAAAAAATAAACTTACCAATTAAATAATGTTAAGGCACAAAAAAATTCAGGATAACAGGTATTATTTCAATATTTCTGGAGTATAGGTTACGGTCACGTTAAGCAATTTTCTGATATAACCAACAATAAGCTACTAGCTGTTACTGTCAGTCGTCAGTTAATAATTGTCAATTGGTTATTTAATATTTCAGCTTTCAAATTAAATTGTCAGTGGTAAAGTCATTTGCTTTTTTTAATATATAAACAACTAGGATGCATAGCTTTCAAGTCATTAAATAAAAAAATAAAAAAATAGCTTCAAAATTACCATCACAAATATTACCATGGTTATTAATAAAAATATTAATATATTTGTACAATTGATAATTATACAATTGATAATTATACAATTGATAATTTATAAATTTCGTCTATTGCAACTTATAACTTATTTTACTGATAGTTTTTTTTTTTTTAATTTTTGCGAATTAATAATTAAATGTATATACAGTACATTAAGGATACGAATAAAAATAATTGGGCTTACAAATACTCTTGAAGATTTTTAAAATGTAGATTTTGCTTTAGACACATCATGTATTAAATATGTCTGAAATATTTTATACCTTTTGAGAAGTAAAAAAGACTAGCACTAATAC
Source organism: Dryadula phaetusa (assembly GCA_032432895.1). Classification (NCBI taxonomy): domain Eukaryota; kingdom Metazoa; phylum Arthropoda; class Insecta; order Lepidoptera; family Nymphalidae; genus Dryadula; species Dryadula phaetusa. Next base: position 2,875,932 of record JAOYRS010000027.1, read on the forward strand.
AATAATGCGTAATTCAAATTATAATATAAAACCTACAATTAAAAATTTAATTAATTTAACTTCTGAATAAAATGAATTTTCTATTTTTTTTAAAAAAATGGATGGAAAAATTTATGTAAACTCAGCAACCTGTATTTTTAATTTTAATTATAATGATTGAGATAATAATAATGTTGGATAAGTTTTGTTAATTTTACTAATTTAGTTATTTTAATATCGATCCCTTAAAAAAATACCCTTTTTATATTATTCAAAACTTTAATTAATTTTTGAAAAAATATTTTACTTAATATATAATACTTTTGAAAACACTTTCAATGTTTATATTTTTAGCCCTCTTATGAAGGCCATCAGGTTCTTTATACTATACTTTATTTATTATTTAATATAATAAAATGCATGTTTTTCTATAATATTAAAACAAATAATTTTAAGTATACATGAAGTTCTCGATATATAATTATTTTTTTATAGTAAGCGAAGGCAAACCAGCAGAAGAGCCACCTAACGGTAAGTGATCACCTTCAACAACCGACATCAGAGTTGTAGATGCGATACCGGTCTTAGGATTGAAATGAAAGGAGACGAGGGAAAGGTTCGGTGGGAATAAGGAAAATTGACTTTCATGACATAAGGATTTACCTCCTATCACCAAATTACTGGGATACCCGCCTCTAACGGGACGCTATTCAGCAGCAGAGGGGAATTGCACTATCCCGTCCTTTCACAAGGAAAAATATTAAAAATAAATATTAATTGTAATTTTTGAAATATTTACACAAATTGTAATTATAATATTTGTAAATTTAAAAGAGTTTCCAAACAAACAGGACACTTTTTTAAGCGTAATTCGTTTGATTATAGCTACAAGCAAAGTGATTTATACAGATTATATTCTAGATGACAATGAGTTATTAATGCTCTACGCGATATGATTGCAGCACTATCGATGTTGTTACTTGTCTTATACATAGTATGTGTTTAAAATATATTATATGTTGTATATTATCAGGCCCTGCGTTATTGATTTTTTAGTATTCCAGATTGCATTGCACTTTGCTATAATTAGTGACGTTGAAATGATAAATTTAATAACGTGACTGTGCGTTCACTTAACATTTTCAATATATCACTTATAGTTATAGTTTATGAAACATTTACTGAAATAAATTGCTTTCATCATGTCTAACATACAAAATACTACTATATTAAACTTACCTGATGAAATAATCTCGTTAATTTTGGTATATAATGAACCACACGAAATTATTAAATTTTCCTTTACATGCAAAAGATTTTATGAAGCTGTATGCAGCAATGACTACCTTTGGAAAATCAAATACTCTGAAAAGTAAGTATAATTCATATCAGCCAACATCCATTCAAATTATTAAACATATAAAGATGTATAGAAATAAAATTGTATTAATGGAATATATATGAACATACTTTACTGTTAACAACTTTGAATTTAAATATTTTTTTGAACATAGATCTTTGTATATTTTTGAAATTGATTCTCCCACTGCAGTAAAATTGATAAAATAAGTTACTGAAACACATATTCTGATATCTTATGTTGTATGTAAATATTCATACAATTGTTATTTTCTAATAATTTAATTTGTTTGTCCTATTTATAAGTGTGTTTATTTTCATAAGTACCATAATAAAATTTTATACAGAGTACCTAAAACTATGATGCAAATAATTAAAAACCATCGAGACAGTGAATGGCGAAATGAATTTATTTACTTGTGTAAAGTTCGTAAGAAGATATATTTTGAGCTTGTCTCCATGTCTCCAAAGTTTTATTCGTGAGTATCTATTCTCTTCTTGGTATTATCATATTATCATTATTAAAATAAACGCCACTGATATGAAATGAATAATAAATGTGTAAATAAAGCAGAATTATGAAAGAAAAATGCAAAGCAAAATTATCTTAACAATATTATTTATTTAACTATAATTATTACTTTTTCAAATTAAAAAGTTAATGATTTGTGTTAGTATATAAAAACAAAGCTGTTATATAACATACTCTTTCTACAATACTGATATCTAAATCATAATATTTAAAAGAAAAATTGAAAATAAGCACTATATCAGTAGGAAGGACTTTATGAGAAACACTAAACAAAATAAAGAACTATATTATCTGGTATAAGTGTTTTGTTCAATTTCTTTTATATTTTAATGTTACTCTTGGTTTCATTGTTACTTACAATACATACATATATATATTTCAATGAATACTTGACAATGCAACCTTAACACATATTGTCTTTATATGAGGTATATTAAGTAGAAAAAATATAAAATTATTAATGGCTAAATTATTAATGGTTTTAGATCAGTGATTCTCAGTCAATTTCAGAAATTTTAACAAATATAGATCTGTTTTACACATGTCCTTGATGGATATTTATATGTCCATAACAATGTATATTTATATGTACATAACAATGTATTTTACTATTTTTAAAGTGTTATTCCACACTCGATTATTATGTAAAAAAATGTTTTATAAAAATATATTTTCATTTCCTTGGCACACCCTAGTGCCCAATTGGTTAGACAGTTTTTTTTGACACTATAATATTGTTGAATTCCACAAAATTATAGTAATTTAAGAAAAGAGGGGGTAGATTCGTTTTTTTCTCTATTTTTATAATATGGGTTTTTATAATATGGGAAAGATTGTGAAAAGTTCATATAAAAAAAATTATAGTTTTTTTTTGTAATAAGCAAACACTATTACATTTTTTTCTTATATTTTTTTTTCTTTATATTAACATTTATTCGGGGTAACCAGCGCCAGTATTTCCAATAGGTTTGAAATTTAACATAGTATTCAATTAATTTGTAACTTCAGACGGGTGAATCACTCAGGCTCGGCGGGTCGCAGGTTGAGTATAGCTGATCCTAATCTAAAAAATCTATCTTCATCTGTAATCTGTACATAGTACTGTACTTATGTACCTACGTACATATTTCTAAGAATAACGCGAATTTTAGAAATAAAATTAAATACCTACAACCATCGTAACTCAACCCGTCACGTTTTGACTATACTTATAAAACTTGTTAGTTATCTTAATGTTAGTTGTTGTTAACAAGCGAGTTAAAAAAATCAAAAGCTAGTCTAGTGTCCTAACACAATATAGTTTATGACACGAGTGGTAACTTTTACACCTCGGTACAGGGAGAGGCAGCATGAGACGAGTGAAGCGTTGAGAGTTTTTCATATATTACCCAAATTCATGTTTCATCTCATAAACAGATTTAGGACGCAGACTTAAATGTAAGATTTTTCAGGCGCCTTAACGGGATGTCTATAGAAGATATTAGACCATTCTTTACGATTGCCAATGAGAGTAATATGAACTACTTTTACATAATATATTTCCTGCAAGATGTTATTAAAGAAGGGAATTCATACTTAGACCGAAACACTTGCTCAAAGTACGTATTTTATTTATTTGAACACAAAAGTTATAATTAAACCCTTATGGGATTATTATTTTTTAATGTAGTTTAAGTAATGTAATAATTTGTTTTTCATAATATAAATATGTTTTGGATACCTTAACGTAATTTAAAGTACTTCACATGTCGTTGTGGCATACCAAATTTCATTTCATACAAATTTTAGAGTAGGTATAAGTTTTTAGTTTTACCGCAATGAATTCAAACGCAGTATGTATGTCATTTAATTTTTATTTTTATATATTTTATATTTAAGAAAAAATTACAGTTAGACCATTTACAAAGAGAAATGTGTGTGAATGTAAAACAGTTAAATTGGAACTATAAACATCGTACCTGCTTTGGCTTGTTCATATATTATAAATTGGTTTTCTTTTATCTGTCAAATATTTGATATTTCATACTTATAATACTTTTTATACTTAATATTATATTTTAGAATCTTAAATATTTCTTGTAGACCGTTATACACAATGACCACCATGTTTTATGCACGAATAGTTCTTCGTTACATGATTCAAACTTTCTTGACTGTTAAGTGGGTACAAATGCGTGTAAAAAACGAATTATCTCCAGAAAAAATTATAACATTTTTTGTGCAATGGATAGATCCTACAAAGATTTACGACTTTGATGAAGTTGAAAATAAGGTAAAGTCACTAAATATAGTACTATTTGTGAGATTCTTTAAATAATTTATTGTAATTTGTATTGTAAATTTAAATATAGATCCAGGAACTTACGAACCAAGTGGCAAATATTTTGAAGCAGGGATCTGATAACCATCGATCGCCGCCTACTGAGAAAAAAGTGCTTCAAGCCATATCTTACGCCATTTATAGGCATGAGCGCTTCTCTATTGCTTTTGGTGTAAAAACTAATAATTTAGACGTCGCCAGGGTATGTATTTTGTATCAGTATAAGAGAAACTTATATTTCTATGAAGATTTGCTATTTAAATAAAACTTGACTGTCAAGATCTACCCTTTACTGCTGTTTGTTATACCTAAGTTGTAAGAGATTAACTTAATTGACATTTCCTTAGACTAAGTGTATGAGTAGGGATTTTTTTATAATTCGTCTCTCTATTACTATAGGCTAATACGTTCTAGATAGATAATGTTAAGTTATCGAATCCGGTATTGTAGTAATTCATACATTAAGCATTTTACACATTGCCCTATTTATTAATATTTTTAGTAATTTCATTTTTCATATTTTTTTCGGGTAATATAAATATAATTAATTACTAAATTCTGGCGTGTTAGGTTATAAAATACAGTCATGGAAATATTTTCACATTGGGTGCCATTTACCAAGCCGTTGCGCAAAAATTTGGAATAGAATGTGAGCTTAAGGCTTTTCCAAATCATTTGTTTTTGGACTGGCGAAACAAAGAGGAATCGAGCAAGACATACACAATAGACCTCCTTACTGGAGAATTAAAAGCAAAGAGGCAGTGTCCTTTTGCCCGTAAATCTGGTTTTAGTGAAACTAAATACTGTCCAGATTCAATGTTGCAGTATGTCTACACGTCGTACATGAAAACTAAATCACCCATAAAGAATTGGTATGAAGTTTGTCGATTTTTTCCATTTCTTGTGTTTGAACAATTATTAATAATACATTTTTTGCAGTCAAACTCAAAACGCTATTTTCCTCTTGGATTTTATTGGTACAAATCAAAGCAAACACAACCAGTACAAGGGTTTCCTATATTATTTGATGCAAAACGCTAATTCACCAGCTTTCAATAATAAACTAAACCTGAAATATGTAAGCATTATTTTGAATTTCTAGTTAAATTGATCCTGGGTCTTGAGGCGGTTGTGCCAAATGTTACATTTGTATTAACTTGTAAATCTATATATTGGTTGTATATTAAACATAATATTTCAGATGCATGAATCACATATGCAGTTGATATTATCGCTATCTACAATGAATCCACCACAAAAAGATGTATACCACGATGTAAGTAAATTATGAATAAATTAATTATTCAGAGGTTTTTGGGGCGCAGTGGAATAGCGTCGTATTATAAACGACAAATTGAACAATTATTTTAAAAATAATTAGTATCTTACCTTGCTATTGTAAGGCAAAGTTAATGTTCGCTACTCTGTTGAGTAGCAAAATGTCATGAGTTTGGGTGAATAATGTAGTTTTACATGTTTTAAATGAAACTATTTTAAACAGATTAATCGCGTATATCGGCATTGGAAAATATATTTTTGAATACCTGACGTTTTTAACGTTACAGTAACGTTACAGTCTGTGGTCACAGGTTAATTACCTGTGCCATTAATCTGTTTAAAATAGTTTCATTTAAAACGTGTAAAAATATCGAAAAAAATATTTTATGATTCTTATTACACACAAAGAAATTCTATAGATAATCGTAAAGCAAGTTCGCTCAGCCAAAGAACCTATATTCGCTGTGGGCATGACTTGTTACCACAAGTTATATAATTATACGTGTATAATCCGCGACTGGGAACCGAACGGCTCTCATCGCCCTTGCCGCGCTCGAGACAGACTGCAGAATGGCATGAACCAACCCTTCTACCGTGTGATTGCTGGCGATCAATCTGAGAGATACATAGCCCATGGTAAGCCCGTTTGTAATATAATTTACAAAACATCTACCCTCCTATTTATTTTTATTGCCTATTCCAGAGCCTATATAAGGTACTCATTAAAGTCACAGAGCTTATTTTACCTATTGACTTGCAAATTGTCTGATCCATGAAAAAAAACACAATTAAATTAAGTGGCACTACGCAGCTAGTTTTTTTAAACTATGTTATTGTTTTAATACAATTAACCTACCGACCAGTTGTACGATCAAATCCTACTTGGAGGAATGATTTTATTTAAATTATTTTCATTTCCTCACTCTGGTAAGAAAAAACGCGACGTTGAATTCCGCCACTTAATACGCAATGTCTCGAATTCGGCGAAAAGCGGAGTATGGAGTGATTTGACACTAGGTACTTCCTGTCTACCCTGCTATGCAATAGAAACTCATTAAACAATGTCAATATAAAAAGTATAACCTTGACGACTATTACATTACATGTCTTTGAATTTAAAATTTACAGAGAACCTAATGGCTGTGACCACACCATATCGTATATATCATCTGGAAGATCACATTGCCAAAGAGTTCACCCATTTCGAGGGTTTCTACTATGTTCCTAATAACGAGAAATTGGCTGAATATCCTAACGATATTATTGTAGCAGAAAAATTTAAGAATCGATCCTATGTCACTGACGGCTGCTATATTGTTATGTAATTGTTGGGTTATGTATATTTTAAGAAATACAATTTTACTTATTCTTGTTCGAAGTAATACATTTTTATTTATACATCAAACACTGTCTCTACGTAAAGTACACATCATATAAAAATTTTTAGATACCAGGTAGAAGCTTTTGTTTTGATCTAAGATCATAGGCCGAAAGAGTTGTAAAAAATATAGAACATTTATTTCTATATTAAAATGATCTAATTTTGTATACAAAATATGTAAAAAAACTCAATTTGAAATTCTTAACAGTTTTGTTCAAGTTGCGAGGCACAATATTATATTGGTTTTAAACCATGTTTCATTAACAACGACAAATCATGTCATGTTCTTTATTTAAAATTGTTTTATTTTTAAACAAGTGACACGAATATTATGAATATTACAAATATTGATTTCAAAGGGATTTACTAAATATTCCGTATAATAATACGGAATATTTTGTAAATCCCTTTGAAATCAATATTCGAATTGTGGAGAACCCAATAGCATACATAGGGTTAGTCGATTAATATTAATAACATTCTGAATGTTTATTTTAGAAACTACTAAACGTGTAGAGAATATAATTATTTAATAAATGTCGTCATTTATAACTTTATAATTGTTACTCTTGTGTATAAGAATATTATTTATAACAATTTATATATTTTATTGATATTTTATAAATAAAGTAATATATTTGCGATTTCTATTTATATTTCGATGTTATGTACTACACTAAGTGTGTACGTTGTCATAGTTTGTACATTTATATAGAATGAATGTGTAGAAATTGATGTTCGTTATGATGTATTGAGATCTCCATATAAACTGCGTGGCTGTATCAAAGTATACATTATATTCTTAGATGTAAATAAAATTATTGAGAACATGTACCCCTTTATTTTATTTAAATCTATCACGCTTTATTCATTGTTTTTTCTTATGTGTGCTGCATTTATTTGGATGGTTTTTTCAAAATTAATTTCGTGTATATTTAAGTCCAGAGAGATTTATATATGGATGACATAATTATGTTCACATGTATCTTATGTTTACCGAAACAATATTTTTTTCTCTTTAATATTAAAAATATTACCGAGCTATGGCCCTAATATCACTAAAAATATTATATTGTTATATATCTTGATGATTAAACATCGTATTGGATTCTTCGATACTTTGTAAATGTCAAATGTCGTTGTCTATGGTATATTTACAGTATCCGCTTGTTTATAAAAAATTAAAGTTACAGGTTACAGTACACTACTTTAAGTGAAAAGTTAGTTTTCTATTCAGTTAAAGGAAAGGGTTAATTTTAAAAGTAATCGCTATAACACATAAGTAACTTTATTAACCACCATAAAACACATCAATCTAACCTATTTATGAAATTAATCATTAAAAAAATTACCTTCTTTTGTTAATATAATGGATAACAGCAACAAAATAGTTCCGCCGCATTTGAATGCAGAAATCTATCGGACTGACACAACTGGAACGAGCACACAATCATATCTTGACTACATTCGTCTTCACGAAGGTACTTATAGTATGTTTTATTGTTTTTTAATAGTATATGATATACTCTCATACACATACATATTTTTAGATGGAACTATCTTAATTGGGTGCTCAGAACTTACTGGGCGGTATTGGAATGGTGGTGCAAGCGTATTAGAGAAAAATATTGACATACATAATGTTAATATATCAAAAAAGGACATCTACTTAACAAGTGGTACTGCTGATGGTTGTTTCATAGAAAATTCTAGTAAGGTATTTGTGTTATGTCAGTATTATTAATTTTTAATTGGTTTTAAATTATATATGTTGTATGTTCATATTTTATTCAATTCTTATTTATGTATTAAAAGATTAAAAATATCCAATTGATAAATGATAATTGATTATAGGTAAACAAATAAATTAATTGTTAATCATCACTAGGTTTTAATATGTGAAGACAATGGTACAGTAAGCATATGGTCATCTAAACATGGTGAGGCTTGGAATACATGGAATGAAGAGCAGTCAGCGGCAGATCATGATGGAGCTGTATTAGGTCTAGATTGCTTGGTGCCTCACAAAGAATATGTGACAGTTGGTACTGATGGAAATATAAAGGTTACTATAATAATATAAATAGAATCCTTTAAAGTATATATTATATTTTTAATATAAATTGATTTAAAAATGTATAACATTTTTAAATTATTTGGTTTACAAATTAAATTTATATTATAATTAAATATTTCATTTTACAGGTATGGGATACCATAGATTTGATTTGTATTAGAAATTACATTGCAGCACATAGCAGTTCAATATATGGAGTTTCAGTGAGACCTTCATCTGTATCAACTTTTGTAACTGGTTCAGTGGACTACTGTATATATTTATGGGATGAAAATCTTGCCAAGCCAGCCCTAGGTAAAGAATTCTCATATCTGTCTAAATTTCTATTATCCTATATAATTACATATTAAAAATAACTTCAGGAAATTTTTAAATATTTAAACATGTAAATATTTTTATTAAGGGTGAGGTCATTGAGATGATATAGTGAAGTTTATTATTCTAAATGCTAAATGCTTCAATCTCAATTGGAGTTTACTACAGTAAGACAAAAATTAGTGTTGAGTTCTACCACTCATTAAAGTGCATTCCCTTTATATTGGATGGAAAGGGAAAAAGGAAAAATCATTAATGAATGTGTTGACTATTTCAGATGTTCATCAGAATGACTGTGGTGTGCGATGTTTACAATGGATTAATGAAAATCATGTTATTTTTGGAGATGAAGCAGGAAGTATAAGCTTAGTAGATGTAAGGAACCCATTAACTTCTGTAAAGCTTGCTGAATTACCTGCTGCTGTCCACAAAATATCCATTTCACCACAGTAAGCCATAATTTATTCATAAATACACATTTTTTTAAACTACAAATGATATTGAATTACATTGGCCTTGTTTCAATTTGATAATTTGTCTAATAGATAAGTGTTCTATTTTTTATATTTAACATTATGTAATTTTTTCTTTATAGATAATAATTTTAGAATTATAGTTTATTTCGGAATTTTTTTTCAGTATTTTTTTTCTTACTGATACACACTTACACTACATATGCATATAGTTCAGAGTACTTGTTTTAGTTTTACTTATTATGATAACTTTTTAACATTTACATTTCTTGAAACATTTATAAATACCTAAATCAGTTTTTGTAATTAAATGCCCCTAATTCAAGTATTTAATAAAAAAATAGTGACTCTCAAAAAAATTTTGAAAAATGAATTAGTTACATACATTAAATATATTGTGATATATTTTATTTCAGACATTGTTCAAATATATATTCATACTGCTCTTTTTGTTTCAGATCAAATCAGCTATCTGTCTGTGGTGATAACAAAATTGTGTCAGTTTTTGGGATTGAGAATGACTTTAAATTAAGTTTGAGTTATGAAAATAGAAATTTGCATAACAATTATGTAAGAGGGATGGCGTGGGACACGGAAAATAAAAATATTTTATACACTGTAGCTTGGGATGGAGAAATTAAGAAGCATGTGTTGTAATTGAATATGTTTATGTTTAATAAAATAAGATATAATTATTTCTCACCAACTTTTTTTATATTATAGGGTAACCATAATATTATTAAAAATTCTCTCCAATAAATAAACAAAAAATTAGTAAACATTTTTGAAAAAACGTATAAAAATTTGAGCACAGCGGGATCCAAACCCGCGCCTCTTGGATACCGTCCAAGCGCTCTGACCGCTAAGCCATGCGTTCTACTACCAATTGCGTCGAAATTCTTATACGTTTTGTTACAACTTATTTATGGTGTTTAGAATCTCTGTAAAGAGATTTTTACAAATTTCTACTACTTAAAGATTATTAAGAAATAATCGTTGAACAAGAGAGATTGCTATTTTATTTTAATATTTACTATTTTTAAAGTGTTATTCCACACTTAGGATTAGAAAACATTTTTGAAAAAAACGTATAAAAATTTGAACGCAGCGGGATTCGAACCCGCGCCTCTTGGATACCGTCCAAGCGCTCATAATATTTTAACGTGTCTTGTCTGTTGGAGTCTGATCTTGGGTGCACCTCTGGCTAAAAAAAGTTAAGTGTAATAACAATGACGCTGTTTTTACAATTTTTCCACAAATAGAATTTGAACCTAAGTGTGTATATCATATTTGATTGGACATTTCACTATGTTGTGATGTTGATATATTTGTAGGTCAGAAAATTTGGCTTTGTTAATATAGGTAACGTTGAGATTTTCGGCGTCATGGTTAATACTTATCCTCTTGCTTCGCTTAGAGACATATTGTGATTGTCGGTTCACCCGCGCTCTTGTTGTGGGTTCAATATCGGAAAACGTATACAACGGAGTATGTGTATATTTAAAATTATTTACATTTCCACATTCAGGTAAGACAAAGTTGCTTCGTTTTAACCTATTTTAGAAGGAAAAATGTTAATAAAAATGAAAACCAATTGAATGCTCATGCGGTTATTTATTGATAGAATAGTAGGTAATGAATGTCGAGTAGGCAAGCACGATTACTTCGCTGAGGGTGAGGGCGCACGGCGCTCGGGAGAAGCTCCTGGCGACGATCCGCGTCTTCCTTGATGAGGGCTCTTCAAGCGTACCATGGTGTCAAGGTGGCGGAATCTAGAATCAAATTTTTGTATGTTATTAAAATATTTAGATGGCCTTAACTTGAATAATGTTATCGAATTGTAAACATATTTTATTACATTCTATCATCCTTTTGTCCACTTAATAATGTTAATTTTGTAATTTAAATTTTGTTAGGTATAGGTATGTGGTTTTTTCGAGCATAAGTAATTTTAATAATATAAAATACAAACCTCAGTGGTACATCATTGGCATCATGATCAACACTTTGAAAGAAGAAAGCTAGGGGCCAACTTATCCAAGATGATTGTTTCCTAGAAATCAAGAGAACAGCGTACAATTTTACTGTAAGAGTAGAAAGTGGGGTAAAGTTAAATAACAAAAATGACTTTTTTTGACTAATAAGAAGGAATAGGTAAGTAAAGTATGTTAATCGACTAACAGGTGTCGTAGTTCAACCTTTGTATTTATATAGCTAAATAGATAATTATTTCATGTACATCTTTTGCGAAAACCAAGTAAAAACTGTTTAAAAAATAATATATATGTTATTCGTACTTGGATATTGGGGAGTATTTGACGAAAAAATAAAAACACATTTTGATGCACAATAGACAATACGCAAAATGTTTCTACTTTCCTACCCTTTGTTAGTACGTTTAAAAGCATGAAACAAAGAACTAAATCCTACTATTTTTGCTGTCACTTTGCTGGCACAGTAAATTTAAACTGACTCCATATTCAAATCTCATATATTGAGATAATTTTTCAAAATAAACTTAGTTGCCTCAGTGTGGTAGCTAAGAAAAAATATTTCATTGTATGTGAGAATTACATGCTCTATATATATATATATATATATATATATATATATATATATATATATATATATATATATATATATATATATATATATATATATAAATGCACTTACGGAGTGGATGGCACAAGTTGAATAGAGCCAGCTTCGGAAGGTGTGTCTGGTGTGGCGGGTTTTGCGGGAATAGGACTTCCTGGGCTTGTAGGCACCGGCGGCGGGGTCTTGTTGATAGCTGGATTGTAGATCTTCGGATCGCTGACCATACGTACGAAGAACGAACGCTTGTGAGCAAGAGCTGCCCGGTTCCTCCGAGTGCGCTCTTCATTCAAATCCTATATTATAGTAAATATATTAAAATTTATAATTTATATTTGCGTAATATATTTTAAATAGTATAATACTATTTAAAAATATAGTGTTATGAGATTTTAGGTGTAACTTTTTTTTCTTAAGCGAGAAATTGCTTCCTAACGTTACCTTTAACTAGTAGATAATCCATGAAAATCAAGTATATTATAGAAAATCATAACATGTCATTTAAAAACAAAAAACTTAAAAACAAATATTAACTGATATTATACTGAAGTGTTCTAATATTAAATAATAATCATATATTTGTTTATTATAATTATATACATTAAACAAAAAACAAAATTAAAAGTAAATTTAAAAACGTTTCCAGATGATCTGATATTACTGAATCTGAATTTTAATTTTTTAATCAAAAATAATCTTTGAGTAATATATTTTTACATACCCTGCAGAAAGTGATATCCAAAGGGGGAGCCGTCTCGCCAATGTGCAAGTAGAGCTCGCGATATCAGGTGCTACGTGTAGGAACGACGCCTTACACGACACTTATACATACACTCATTCAACATTGTAAATGTGTGTGCATTGTCAGTAAGTAGGTATGTCAGTCGTTTGAAACTCCTTATACCCTGCAAGTTGCCGAACAACAAGCGGGTGGAGCTTCGAAAAACCTGGAAACTCGACAACCTCTCACGTCATATTAAACTATTTAAAAAATTGTAACACTCAAAACGTGTTAAATACAATTTGAGCGAAAATTGAGATGCTTCCTTTAAAATATATTTTTTTACATTTGGTTGGTTATCAAATATTAAACCAAGAAATAGTTTGTCAAGAGATAAGCTACTCTTGTTATAACTGACTGATCACTTGACGTGATGATGAAGATAATAAGGAAAACATTGTATTTTTTTGTTTAAAACAATGCTAATTCTAAATCAATGGGATAATCAAAATAAATACTTAAAACGTAATGTCTAACTTAAAAATACGAGACGTAGATGAAATCACAGCGATGTTTTTCTTATGAAATACTTATCATGACCATGTAAGAAGATTTGTCCAAGCTAACATCCAAATTGATAAAATTCTCTGACTAACGCGAAGAAAGAAATTATTATTGAGTGAAGATAACACAGGAGGTTTTAAATCAGTGGCTCGTTTTCCGACTTCCATATGCTGTGGTAGGGTTGGAGTGACTGTATGTAGGTATGCAAGTATGTCGGTAGTACCAGTACATACCCTTTCCTTATCTGGTCCTTCTATTAATTCCGTAGCAAAGTCTGTTATAGTATCCCAAGCAAATTCTGTAAAAGAAAATTTACGTAAAATTTTATTTGTACTTACAAATAATTTAGCGTAAAGTATTGTAAATATTTTTTAAAAAGTACCGATATCTTCACGCGTTGCATGCTGGTGTACAACGCAAAATCGAATGACGTATTTCTCGCGCACCAAAGCCGGAACCATATGGATTTTTCCAGATGCATTAATGTTAGTCAAAAGTTTTTTATTTAATTCATCAACTTGTTCAGCCGTTTCACCTGGTCCTCCCACTAGTCGGAAGCAGACTAACCCCAGCTGTAATTTACGAATAATTTGAATATCATTGAATTTAAGTTAAAATTAAATATATAAGAACCTTAAAATGGTAAATATTATTTAATGAAACAATATATATATATAGAAATATCTACTTTGTATTTGAATTACTTTGAGATAGGTATTGATATTATAAAAACAACTGCAGTAAATTAATACATACCATAACTTGATTGCACACTTCAAATCTTTCGTCTTTCTTAACTAATTTTTCGAAGTACTTCGCAAGTTCGCAATGTCGCCGCACGTATTTCTGCAGACCAATGATACCAAAGCTTCTCAACATAAACCATAGTTTGAGTGAACGGAAACGGCGGCTCAGGGGTATTCCCCAGTGACGGTAATCAATGGCAGTGTGATCGTAGCAATGCTGAAGATAAAGTGGATCTACCACCAGGGCAGAAGTGAGCAAGTATCTATTAGTCACCCATAGAAGAGAGCAGTCGAAAGCAGTGAGCATAAACTTATTAGGATTTGTGTTGAATGAATCAGCATATTCAATTCCTGCTAAGTGATACTTGTGTTCAGGGCAGAGGAAAGCCCCACCAGCATACGCAGCGTCTACGTGGATCCAAACGCACGGAAACTTGCGAGCTACCGGTCCAATTTCAGTCAAATTGTCAAAAGAGACACAAGACGTAGTTCCTAGTGTAGTTGATACGAAGAACGGCACTAATCCCGCCTCTTCATCTTCTTCCATTGCCTATAAAACATTTAATTATTAACGCATTGCCTATAAAATATTTAATTATTATCTACATTGTATGTAGATACTGCGTAAAACGAAGATAATTTCTCATTTATTTAAAACCAATATTATTTAAACATCTTAACGCGTTTATTAAAGAAAATTAATTTGATTCTGAATGGGTTTTATTTAAATCGTTTCTTTCATAAGAGGGTTGAATGATGAATTTTCAGTATTCGTCGCATAGAAAGTGCCGCACAATACGATAGAGCTTCTCGGCGCGCCACGTATTTCCGGAATCTACTGACGATTCATTAAACGCCCGACGACGCGGAGGCGTCGGCGAGGCCTCAGAATGACGCGGCCGCTTTTTCAATTATCTCCCGATTATATCTAAGTCTAATCGCATTCAACTTAGTTATTTCGTCTAATAAATATATTTATTTTGTGAACTAAAAAATATTTAAATAATTAACATTTCTTATTATAGTTATTGGATGCCTACTATCTTTAATATTCTTATTAATATAAGCAAATACATAATAAAAGTACGGGAACAGATTACTAGACTCAAATATATATTTAAATTAAAAGTACACAATTATAACAAGTAATGTAACACTTACCTCTTTCAAAGTGTCACCCCTTAAACTTCCGTTTTCATCAGGCTGTAAGATCCGTAGTTTGACAAAGCAAATCATAGCAGCTTTTTCAACGCAAGAGTGAGCTTCTTTTGAACAATATGCTATCAATTTGGAAAGCAAAAGGCCCTCATCGACAGTGGGGAACTGATGCTTCAAGCGTTTGATACCCGCAGCCCTCGCCGCGAGCATGCACACAAGGACGCACTCGCTTGCTGACCCCTACAACGATATAAGTTGATATCCTAATTGTGTCAGATATTAATTAAGTATAAAAGCTCGCTAAAAAGTTATCGTTATCATATTTATAGCTTATTAAATCTTTACTTGATATGATTATAAAAAATCTGATATTCATATAAAAAATAGACGGATTAGACACTGAGTAAATATCAGTACCCTGTCACTCAGTTCAAAGTTTTCCATTATGGGAAATGTCGAATAATTTGATCTCTCTTAATAATTTTAAAGCATTAATAAGGACGTCAACATAGAAAATTAAAATGTTTATTTCAAGAAAAATAAATTATCATTAACATAAAAAAATGTTTCTAAAAAAAGATATAAAATGTTACCAAACTACTGTAAAATGATACCTCTATTACACCACCCCCTTTGCTGCCCTCTCCATAAGTTAAAAAAGATGAAGGTAGTCCGATAGCTTTTCCTGAAAGAATTCAAATTTTGTAACCACTTACCATCAGCTGCCAGTTTGATTGATATTTTGAAAACTAAATAATAAATAGCTAAGTATGTCAAAAATATACATTCATTTCCTAATTTTATGTATTGTTGTAATTTAATAAAAAAGTAATAATATTGACTGTACTGTGACATTGCTTTTCCTTATAATAGCAAAGCTAATTAATACTGATTTTTAAATGACTTGGAAGTAGAGCTATGATGAATTTAGTACGTTGTAATTAGCTTATATTATATTTTTTTGGAAGGCCTATAATTTTGGAAAGATGTTTAATAATCATTTATAAAAAAATAATATTCATTACTTACCAAGCCAATCTAAGACTATGATTTCTAGTTCAGTACAAGCTGGGCTTGCCGCCTGTAACAATATATTTCTTTATTAAATAAATAATTATGAAGCACAATATAAAATTTTGAAATAACATAATTTGATGTTAAATTAATAGAACATATCATTCTTAACAAATTATTATTTATTATTAATTAGAGATTGAACTTATTCTAAATTTTAACTTAAAAGTATTATAGGCATTCTAACGTTCCCAAGAGAGTGATACGAACCAGGCATCATCATACCATACCAACTACGCAAAAACTAACTACTTTTAACTTTTTTCTGGTATAATTTAATGCTTTTCTATTTTATTCAGCTTCACGATTATTTACGCATAGCAGGGTAGTCAAAGAGAATCTAGTGTCAAAACACTTTTGGCGCTTTGCACCCAAATTTATGGCCTAAAGTAGCATTCATAAGTGGTTCAACTCAAGCCTACACTTTGTCTAATCAGACAGCCAAATAAAAATTGTTAAATAATAACTTTTCCCTGAGTGGGAATCGAACCCAGAACTTATCGTGTTCGCGGTTAGACGTCCCACTATACCACGAAGCCTTTCTAATCTATATCTAAAAGAAATATAAAGTAGATGTGCTAAAATCAAATAACCGTAAGGGCTGTAGCTAACTGACACAGTTAAACGTTACATAACTTATTTAAAACTACTATGTGTAAGCTGTGCTGTGTACACGGACAATCAATATTATTGCAACTCTTCACTTATACTTACTATCGACGTATACTCCAGTGATCAAATAAATACTATTTCTAATATAGATTTGAAAATTGATGCTTAAAAATATTCTTATATATTTTAATAATAGAAACAAAAAAAAAGAAAATATTGTATCGATCAGCTCGTAACTTCACTAGAAGGAAAATCAACCGCATCCTTAAGCTCTAAGAGCGCTTCAACATAATATTTTAAGCCTGAATATCATCCATTACATTTTACATTTTTTTATGGAAACTAAATAAAGTATCTTGCCATAAATATATAAAACAAAAGTATCTAAAATACCTTTATAGGTAATTAAAAGTGTATTAATGCTATTATGTGGTAACAATTAAGTTGGGTTTTTTGTTAGTTATAAAGATAATTTAATTTAATTTTGAGGAACGACAACGTATTTTTTCAAGACTTAAGTACTTATTAAATGCTATTGGAAAAACCATATAATAGGTTTATTTTTTTTGTTAGTTTAAAATTTGTATGAAAAGATATCAAAGGTAAAAAAGAATATTGAAATATTATAGTTCTTCCTTTTGTTTTTTTACATTTTAAAATAAATATTATTTAATATATCTGAATATAAAATACTATTATGAACATCTAAAAAAATTGATTAAAAAAATATATGTAACATAAAATACATGAAGAGTAAATATGTACGTATGTATCTACAACAAATGTAATTTTCAAACACATTTTTTATAATGTTGATAAAAAAAGAAAAACTATACGATAGAAAAAACATTAAACTTTTATCATTTAAAGGTATTGTATAAAATCACACCGTAACTGATAACCATCAAAACAATTGAATAAAAAAACTGCAAGTCGTAATATTTATACAAAAATCGATGTAACTGATAAGGCAGATATGATATCGTTTAAAGTTTCTTTTCATGCTTAAAAGCTAAGCACAAAACGCGATTAATAGTTTTTAAACGATATTGATTTAGTTAACTGAATATAAATAGATTACTGTCTCATTTACAGTTGAAAAGTAATCTAATAATTTATTAAAGTATTACGTCTAAGATAAATGAATTTATTCTAACAAGAATACTTTTGGGGCGTACTGTAAAGTAATCTCTAGGACCAAGTAAATTAAGTGAAAAAAGATGTATGTTTATAAAAGTAATGCTTATAATTACCCATGAGAATCCGATGCATCCAATCCCTGCAGAGAGCATATCCCCAAGAATGGAAGGATACCCATTACCAGCCGGGAAATATGCGTGAAAATGAGGGTGTTGCCAGTGGGTAACACCAGCCATGATCTTGTTCTCTACGTCGACCATCACGTCGTCCCAGGATTCAGGGTGCATGGGAGCTTCAGAAGGTAAGGCCGCCCGGAGATATCCAGGTTCCACAGACGGTGTTACACGGCGGGTCCGTAAAGTGTTCATATAAGTACATATATAGTCCACCATCTCCTTACCCCTTACTCGGAATTCTTCAGAATCCATTGTTTTAATTTTATAACAGTATTATTGTTCAAAATTTCAATGTCTCTCAAAATCAGCAGCTATCCGCGTCAGAGGATAGGGTGTAGTGTCGACGGTTTGGCGTCCTCTGACTGACTCGACCATCAAGCGATATCACTTCTTTGGCCGAGAGGCGAGCGGCGCGCGGGGAATAGACGCGTATGTTAAGCGCTACGACTCCTAGCTTGGAAATACAATGAATTAAAAACTCTTATACTATTGCTTTTTATACTATGTGATTAGTAAATGATTATAATTATTAATAACTCATTATTAAACTACAAGCTTGAATAAAATTTACATAATTAAACGTATATTACCTGAATATGGTAATCATTGAATAAATATAATCATAAAATAGGACATATTATATTAGGTTCATATTTTTTCATATAAAAAGGACGTATTAAAAGTATAAATTATAATTATATCATAAATTATAGATTTATGATATTTTGAGTCTACAAAAGCCGATGTCCGCCCGCCCTCGCAACAAGCAGCGGCGACCGCCCTCGACAGCCACTTCATTGAGTCAGCTAAACGATCATTGTAGATACGAATGACTATAATATGTAGTAATAGTCAAAGAATAATGGTAGTCCTATAATTGTATACGTAAAAATTATATTGATCTTATATAATTTCATTCGTGTACGTAGGTAAATAATTAGATACGTAAGAAAATTTACTAGACATTATCGTGACAAATAACCTATTATATTCTCGACAATGTGTTAATGTCTACATAATACAGAAGTGTTTTTTATTTAGAAGTATTTTTGTCAATTAAACAAAAATAAATAAGAGAGAAAAAAATAAAAATACTTTCTAAAATAATGATAACTATAAAATTTCACGAAAATATCAAACGTATCAAAATTTTCAAGTTATTATAAGCAACATATTTTAAATCCTTTTCATATTTTCAAAAACCTTAATCTAAAAATAAAAATATATTAAAGTGAAATTCAAAATCATGAATTTGTTTAAAATAATGTATTCATTAGTTCAATAAATCAGTTTTTGACACTTGCAAATTATTAAGATTTTTCAGGCTTACTATATGTTTAAGTACAATTACTCTCTTTTAAAAACACAAGAATATGGATATTTTATTTGATCCTTTCTAAGTAAGTATACATACATAGCTGTAGGCTTATGAAATACGAAAGTAGAATCATTTAATATCCATTACACAGCATTTTAGACCGATTATTAAAACTGATACTTTGAAGTCCATAGAAAATCAGGTATAGTAACGTAAACACATGATTTGAAAGTAAAACGCAACTAAAACCATATTAAAGAACGAATTTGAACTCTTAAAAAATGCTATGTAATAATCTATTAAACATACCAACGGAATAATAAATTATATGTAGATATGTTATATTTATTTATATGTAAAAAAAATTGTAAAAAAAATAATAAATAAATTTTACTTACAATAATTATTTAAACACTTAAAACTTTAGTTTCCTACCTACCTACTTAAGAATACTAGTTAAGTATTCCTAAGTAGGTACATATATATTACCTATAATTTTTTTTCTTATCTATCACATTGTAATGTTTTCTTCATTTACATTTACTAAGAAAATGGGAAAATTAAAATGAAATTAACTTGTTTTGTTACATCGCCTAAACGCAATAAAAATTGACCTTTATTTTAGAATATTATAATTCTAAAGGCTTTTTCTGCTCCATCATGAATAACTACTTTGTGTAAAGCCAGATTTAAGAAGTAGTTTAGGTAGTATCCTAAAATAGTTATGTTTAATTATTTATACTTATTAATGTAATTTATATCGTAAAAGTTGCCGTCTCTTCAAATAAAAATAACACATAACATACTTTTTTATTTGACTTGTCTAATTAACTACATCTATGCGTAGATTCAATTAGTAATTTTTCTGAAACACTATATAATGTTTTTATTAAGACACTTTTTATTCTTTTTTGTTTCAGGCTTTATTAATATATTTAAAAAACGTTACTTGCTAATTAGTGTACCTCACCGCCGCGCTTTGTCTAAACAAAGTAGACAAATTGAAAAAAAATCCTTTCTCCTAGTGGGATTCGAACCCACAACGAATCGCGCCTACAGTCAGACGCTGTAATTAATATTATAAGGGTAACATGACAGTATGTGTATGTTCGTATTAGTATAAGTTATATTATAAAAATAAATTGTAGTAAATTAAAAACTGCTTTCAATTTCCTACCTATACCTACGAAAATTGCGCTAGCTAACTCGCTTATAACACCAATTCTAGATTATGCTGATTTTTGCTATCTTGACATTAAAGAGAAGCTACTAAATAAATATGAGCGAATTCAAAATCTTTGTTTAGTTTATATGAGGTTTCCCAATAAGAACAATATGTTTTGAAATTTAAATAAAACATGTAATATATGTTCGAATTTCGTGCTCAATGGCTTTATTTGATAGGAAATATTATGCTACTTATGATTTAAAAATATCGTTCAAATGACCGCCACGAATTTTTTGCACTGGTGAATACGATCGGTCCAATTTTCGATGCAGCATTTCGGCTGGTATGGCAGCTATAATCGCTCGAATGTTGCGTTCAAGGTCTTGAATCGCAGCTGGTTTATTGGCATACACTTGAGATTTAACACAGTCCAAGGGTGTTAAATCGCCTGATCTTGGTGGCCAATTGTGAGGACCGTTGCGAGAAATAACCGACTCACCAAACTTATCACGCAATAAATCCATTGTGACGGTCGCAGTGTGGCATGTTGCACTGTGTGGTCGCACTGTGGCATCTTGTTAAAAATAAATATCGTCCGCATCGATTTCATACACTTCAGGAAAAAAAAATCGTTCAACACGTCACGATAACGGTCGCCATTGACAGTAACAGTACGGCCTTCGTCGTTTTTGAAAAAGTACGGGCCAATGATGCCACCGTACCATAATCCGCACCAAACAGTCAATTTTTCCTGATGTAATGGTGTTTCATGAACCACTCTTGGATTTGATTCACTCCAGTAACGACAATTCTGTTTGTTTACATAACCATTGAGCCAAAAGTGAGCCTCATCTGAAAAGATGATTTTCCTATGAAATTCCAGTCCATTTCCATCATTTTAAGCGCCCAATCAGCAAATTCACGATGTAATCGATGGTCTGCTGGCTTGAGTTCTTGTGCCAAGACAATCTTGTACGGATGTAGGCCAAGATTTATGCGTAAAATTCGCCAGGTTGTCATTCTGGATAAGCCCAATTCTTGTGCACGTCGTGGAACGGAAACATTTTGATTTTCTTCGACACTGGCTGATACGGCGGCAATATTTTCTTCACTACGGCCTGTCTGTTGTCATGTTGGTGGTCTACTATCGTACAAAGAATATTCACTTTCTAGTTTTTGGATTATGCGACGTATAGCGAGCTCAGACGGTGCGCCATATTTAGCACGAAATGCTCTTTGAGTAGAGACAAACTTCTCGAATTTTGATAGGAAATTTGGACAATTTTCAAACGTTGAGGTAACGTGAACTTGTTTATGATTACATGGCAAACATTACTGAATACAAAACAACACAAATGTTAAATGTTAAACAACCAAGATGACGGCTGTGAGCTATCAAAATCCTATCATCCCTATTGGGAAACACCTTATATGGTATACGTAAATAATACCACATTTCTGAATTTCGTAATAAGCTCAAGTGGCTCCCTATCCGACTCCGCAGGAATACTCACATACTCCATCTTCTGTATTCCGTGCTGTTAAATTCTTCTACTCCTCCCTATTTGAAGAAATTCAAGTAGGAAGGAGCAGAAGAATTCAAATTCAATTCAAGTTTATTCAATATACCTACTTACGTTCCCTACGCTCCGACAAGAACCTACTCTTTGAAATTCCTCATTATTCTTCTTTCTTTTTTTCAAATTCCTTTTCTATTAAAGCAGCCCGATTGTTTTTATTATGTGTGCATATATATATATATATATATATATATATATATATATATATATATATATATATCCGTTACGTCACGGACTCCAAGACTAGCTCGGATGAATGTGTTACGTATGCAGTCAGCCCACGTTACGCCATACATCCACCTTAGCATCTTTATTTCCGTGACGTTCCCCTTGCCCCTTGAGTTCAGGTGATATTCTGCGGCCGCAGACCACACCTGTGACTTCACACTATTTGGCCCAAGTAGCGCTACGCTATACGGGCATGGATGTCGTGATCAATGCCCTCAGACTCTTGCACGATGGGTCCAAGGTACGTGAACTTCTCCGACTTAACAGCTGGTTCAGGACCTATACCATAGCGCTACATTCCGGGCTAGCTCAAACCATATACTCGGTCTTCGATATATTTAGGGTAAGGTCGCCGTTCTCAAGCGTACCCTTCCAGATGTTCACTCTCTGCTGCAGCTTAACCCGGCTCTCGTCAATGAGTGCTATGTCATCGGCGTATACCATTTAGCCAGGGAGGCAGGTCTTGGATATAAGCTGAGACAGTATTCAGCACAACACTAAACAAGAACAGGCTAACAGCCGAGCCTTGGTGAACCCTTACTGTAATCGGGAAGTATTTTGTGTCGCCAACAGCAGTTCTAACCATTGAAGCGGAATCGCGGTACGTGTCTCTGATAATGTTAATATAGGTCTCAGGGATCTCTTTTAAGCGCAATGCCCACCACATGCATTGAAGAGGCACACAGGCAAAGGTCTTCTGCAGATGCTGAAAAATGCTACGTGCAGAGCTCTCCTTTTTTCCCTTGTATGCCTCCATCAAAATTCTGAGGGCAAAAATGGCATCCATGGTACCTGATCCTTGCTGAAATCCATATTGACACCCAGAGACAGCGCACTCTTGGTGAAGCCTGAGGTCGATCACGCCCTCAAAGAGCTTCATGGTATGACTCATAATCTTAATGCCCCTATAACTACCACAATCTTGAACACTACCCCTGCCTTTGTTAATAGGGGTTATAAAACTGTACCGCCACTGACGTGGCATCGTTCCAGAGTTCAAGATACGGTTAAAAAGATCAGTAAACACGAGTACACCAAGAGAGCCCAATGATTTCCACGCTTCGATCAAAATGTCGTCAGGTCTCACAGCTTTCCGATTCTTCATGCGTCGAAGACAAGTCCAAGTTTCGTCAGGTGCTATTGGAGTAACAAGTCCGAGATTAGGAGGTGGTTCGGTCGGAAGATTGTACGGATGCTGAGTATTCAGCAGCTCCTTGAAGTAGCAACTCCATTTCACCTTCACACAGTCATGGTTACAAAGCAGTGTGCCCTGGAAGTCATTGACGTAGAGACATTTTGCGATGTCCTGCGTCGCTTTAACCCTAGCACGTGCCAATTTGTAAATGAGCTTCTGCCCCTCAGCAGTTTCAAGTTTATCATATAGTGATGACAACTTTTCACTGCGGGCTCTGGCTACAGCTCTTTTACTGGCATGTTTGGCTGCTATATAACCTACTCTGTCTTCAGGAGCGCCGGTGGTCTGCCATTCCTTAATGGCAGCCCTCTTTCCACGAATCATCTCCTGTACTTTGTCATTCAACCACCATGTCTCCCTATCGATGACTCGTCGTCCCCTAGAAAGACCAAGAACTCGTTTACCCGCCGAAATAATTCTGGTTGACAGATTTTGACTCTCAACCTCAGCCAGGGAGTCAGTCTGCGTCAGTCCTTTCAGCAACCACCTCTTGATTCTAGGTTAGCGATTCTCAGCTTCCTTTTTTTGGGTAAAGACATAGTCCATGACAAGGAGACGATGTTGGGTCGTCAGGCTTTCACCCGGAATGACTTTACAGTTCGTCACACTGCTTATATGACACCGCCTGGTAAGCAGATGAGATGAGAGAGAGTGGCACCCGCTCTTATGCGTGATAAAGTGCTGAGGATTCTTTTGGAAGAACGTGTTCACGACAGCCAAGTCAGACACAATACAGATTCTTAGGATATTTTCTACCTTTGTATGGCGACGACCGTATCCATAACCGCCGTGAACACGTTGATACGTTTCCGCAGCCCTACCTACGTAACCGTACGAATCCCCCCAACCATGATTACTTCGACAGCCGGTATAGCACGCAAGAACCTCTTTAAACTGCTCCGAGAATGATTCCTTATCGGCCACGTTACAACCCATCTGGGGGCATAGGTACTGATTAAGTTAGTTCAAAGGTGGCCTGAAAGAGTTCGCTTCAAGCTTCTATATTTTGTATATTTTTTTATGTATGTTTTTTTTTGTGTGTGCCATAAATAGTATTGTATTGTATTGTATCGTCAAATGTATTTGACAAACAAATTTGTATAGATTACACACGGTATGTATGTCATCTACATAGCTACTCTAGCACAAGTTAGCAACACATTGCTAAGGTAACACATATTTTAACGTTGCTACTAGTATACGTGTATAATATAAAAATGAAATGTATTTTATTACAAAAACATATATAACATTTTTCAAATATTTGAAAGAGTTTAATACGCAGCAAAGGCGATAAAGATTTTGCCATAGGGAGGCGGGTGTCATCAGTGGCACGCCGGGAAGTCGCCTCGCCGGAACGTGCATTCTTCCCCGCTCCAGAATACCAATGGCATATTATAATGTGTGATCTCCTTCATTGTGCTCGACATCTACTTATATAGCACTAGATCCATTGACATCTTATGATTATGAAAATAATACCGAAGTGACGGTTGATCTTTTTATCTAATAGGTACGTTTATTTTTTATAAACCATCGTCATACTCTATAAACTTATAATTTTATTATAAGATAAATTAATTTAGGTAGAATTATAGTAACATGACGTTTGAAGTCATAAATTGTTTAAAAGATCAAATAATTATGTAATTATAATGTCTTATTTTTTTAAATTGTAACTACATAATTTAATAAAATAATACATTATACTTAAATAATTTTATAATCATAAATAACTAAATTAATCATATTTTTTTTATACTTCCTCCATCTTAGAATATTTAGTGATACATTTTGCACATAAGAGACTCAAAAAAAAATACCGGTTTATTTAACCAGTCCCTATTATATAAGTATTTACATATAGAACTAGTACATTATTTCCAATTAACCTATTTATGGAAATTGCGTAAACCTATTTAAAGGAGACAAAAAAATTTATTTCGGTCATGTCACAAGTGGATTGTAGACAACGCGACATTTGCCATTCGTGTGCATGATACTGATCGAGTCTAAAACAATTTAGGCGCTCCACCATAATCAAATTTCTCGCTGCTACGAGCTACGCTGGGGCTGCATTCCGATATAATTATGAAATTAAAATTGTGTTACGCGTATTATTAAGTTTTATTTCGATAAGTAGCTATCATATATGAAATATAAATGTGCAAAACAGTTCAAATTTTCGTTTCAAGGTACACATACAATATTGCATGACGCACTACGAATAATATTAATACTCTATCTCAGAAGTTTCCCGATAATTTGAATTATCAATTAAAAAAAAATCAAAAACAAGTTCCTAAGATTTACCATTATTCGGCATATCATTAACTTAATTTAAATGAAAAAAAACAACATAATATTACTGGTTCTATTAAACACAAATATAAAGATTATCGCTTATCCGTAACATAAATTAAGGTTAATGATAACTTTGTACTTATTTGCTTAAATTATTTAATTTATTTCTTAAACATATAAATTATAACCTTAATAATATTTCATATCCCTTTGTGTGACATAATTCGAGAGTCTCCAGTTCATTCAGTATCAATTGGTAGTTGTAAAAAAACCTACGTATTTACTTAGTACCATCTTTTTACATAAAGGTCTCTTCATATGGTTTGAAAGTTTGCTTTAAATATTAAAAATCTATAAAGTCAAAAAAAATATTATTATAAATAATCAGAAATATTAATTAAACCGAGCAATCATTAATTATTGTAAGTACATTACATACATATACTTATTATTACTCATTATAGTGATTTACAATAAATATTCTACAATGAAGTGCATGTCATTACAAGCTTATGAACTTGCATAAATTTAAAGTATGATTATTCAAGTTATTAGTCTGTGTGCTTTAATTACTTATAGATTAAAATATTTCTAAGAAAGAAATTTATGTAGAGCGTAACACTTTCTAATACTTTTTTAATTGTCCCTAGTGATAGGTGTGCTAATCGTAGCAAGATAAAACAGGGTATACGTTCTACGGAATTATTAGTTTTGAAACAAATCTTATTTGGGTAATATTAAGAAATAAAAATATAACATTTTCCAAATATTTTAATTTTATTTCAATATTATAGAGATCGATATGACCAATTCTTGATTTGACAGTAAATTAAAAACATCGATATATTATCGGTCTTTTTAAATGCTCGCGAAGGCGTTCGATTTTCCGCGGGAATAAAGATGCAGAAAACTCGTGGAAAAGAAAATAGACTCGTTGAAATCTAATTTCGCGTAACCATAACGGCAGCTCTTGAGCTCGATGAGCTATCCGCGACAGACGCCCGCCTCATATCAATTCGTTAATTGCCACGAGATCGCTCCATCTTTAAACTAAGACTTTTTCTTACATTTGATTAATAATATATATAAGTAAATAGCGATCGCTTCTGGCTTTTCACAAATACGCTCATTTCTCATCTACAACAATTTAACAATTTATTTATTTATAAGTTTATATATGATAATGAACATGTTTCTTTCTTAATCAATGAAATTGTTTACTCCAAATCTATATCTTTTTAGGGTAACTGCAACTGCCCTAAAGAAGTAAATATTTTAATATAAGTACACGTGTTTCAATAAGCAGTAAATATTTTCATTCCAATAAGACACGTATATATATTATAAGTTCTATCTAGTTTTCATTATATGATAATATCCATGATGATTCCATTTCAACAGCATAAAATTGAATACTTCTTTGAAATTCATAAATCAATGGATAGTATAATTTTATTTCCTCTAAACAAATTATTTATTTATTTGTATATACGTATGTAGTTATTTAGTATTACATTGTTATAGAATTCCACCTACTTTCAAAATATTCAGCTTTATTTCTCTCATTAAGTGATGGATGACGAAAATAATCATTATATACTTATATAACGTTTAGTATCGTTTATATTCCCTCTTCTAGGGTCACAGGCCCCTGGCGGAGCTCATCTCCCTGTGAAAAGAAGGGCCTTCGCCTCGCGCGGTGAGTCCATAGGGTGGTAAGGAGTGTCTTTTTTCAGTAAGTGTATGAGTGTGAGAGTGTGTAATGAGTGACGTAGTCATATTCTCCTCACCTGATACTACCTAGGCCCGAGAGTTATACCGATAACTCTCGGACCTAGGTAGTATCACCTCAACGATCAGTCTACAATTACATTCCGCAACTATCATATGTTTAGCCCGTCTTACAAATAAATAAATTTGAATCTACATTTATCGTTTATATAAAGGCAGTCTTAAATTGCGCTACGATGGTGTGGTCTAATTACATAATTAGGATTATTTGGTAATTTGGAGCAGTTACATTACAGTTATCTCTTTATTACACTTATACTTTGTCTAATTGCTAGCTTTACCTCAACATACATTACATTTATAGACCCATTGCAATTAATTAAATATACTTTCAAATATCAAATGATATTTCTTTATTTAGGTAGTAAACGAAAAAAAAAATATAATGTATACTTATATTATATATACTTATAAAAAATCTATATATATATATATATATATATCCGTCCAAAACACTCCGTACTTCGCTTTCCAGCGAAGTCGAAACATAGCGTGTTGAGTGGTGGAACTCAACGCCGCACTTTGTCTTTACCAGAGCGAGGAAGTGAATATAATTAAAATATAATTACTCCCCCGAGTGGGGATCGAACCCACAACCGGTCGCGATATCGTATAATAAAACTCTAGAAATGTCAATTCTGTACATTAAGAATAGCAAAATAATACAAGTAGCACAAATAGGTGTTACTTGATTGATACTGAACCCAACAATGTCATATTTATTTTAATCAAATTTTTGTTTGTCTGTTTATTCAAGCATCACGCGGAAACTGCTGCTTCAATTACAATGAAAGTTAGTATAATTATACTGCAACATTCTGAGCATCACACTGGGTGCTTTTTATCCTGAAAAAGTATAAACTTAAAAAAAAAACTTATATACACGCCTATATTATCCCTAAACACGCCTATTGTACGAAATGCAAATAGTATATACATACAGGAGATGCTGATAAAATTGTATTAATAAAAGATCAAACGAATCTTATAAAACGCTTATTTAAAATATTTATTTAACTTTAATATTAGTTAGTCTAGCCAGACTAAGCGTGGCGTTGAATTTCGCCACTCGACACGCAATTCATTGAGTCCGACGGAAAGCGGCGTACGGAATGTCTTAACAGTAGATACTTTCTGTCTACACTGCTATGCGGGATAAATGTGTGAGGCTAAAAAAGAACTTACTTGGTAAAGAACTTACACAGTATTAGTGACTGCATATATTAACATACCCAATTAACTTTTTCTTAAATATTTCATGTACAGAATTGACTTCTTCATTTATATATATATATATATAAATATTGTATGTAATTTCCATGACTTAAT
This sequence comes from Dryadula phaetusa, assembly GCA_032432895.1. NCBI lineage: Eukaryota > Metazoa > Arthropoda > Insecta > Lepidoptera > Nymphalidae > Dryadula > Dryadula phaetusa. The sequence continues at coordinate 2,905,345 of JAOYRS010000027.1, forward strand.
GGTAGTTTTATAAAGTATATAAACATTCTAAATTATTTACTAATCTACCTGAATAATATAAAAGCAGTAAAAAAGTATATTGAACCTTCCTTAAATAATTAATTAAATTAAAAAAAAAACAGCAAAAAACATATATATATCGGGGAAAAAGGGGCAATAGGAGTCAGAGGGAAATAGTGGTCAACGTTCTAGTTCGTAGACAATAGTAGGTAAAAAAATGAATATCGTTAGTAAAAACTTGTTGAGTCCTACTACTTCTCTGTTGATCGGTTTGTTCGTTTGTACGTACTTATCTCTTAAACTAATTGGACGTAACATACGGTAATTGAAATAGATTTATAAGCTTTTACAAAAGGCGTTTTCACTTAACCCTAAGAACGCTAATTATTTGATGTAGAAAAAGAGACCAGGTACTCTTTAACTTAATCATCTGAAAATAATCCTAGCAATATTGTTCAATCTCATGAAAATTTGATTATCTTATATTTCATAATGAATATATATAATATAAATCCAAGTGATAAAGGCGATAAAACTTAAACGCAAAAAAGACAACGAGTGATAAAGTGTAAAACTATGAAAAGAGTCAAATAGCCTTCGCAAACAAAACTGCGGGCAAAAACAAGTTAGTTACAATAAAAAAAAACATTTTAAGGGTTTTCATATAGTAAAATTTTACGATTTTTCTGAGTCTTCTCCGGTATTTATTTCGGAGTCTTTATATAAGTAATACGGCCCCTCATTGCACTTTGGCCCATCGCAAGAAAAATTGTCATATTCACAATGTTCACCGGTAATCACCTGTAATGAATAATTTATATTACTTTATTATAAACTTTAGCCTAACGCTTTATCTCGCATAACAGAGTAGTCAGAGACATTTCAGCATCAACAAACTCCGTTGAATGCTGTATGCACTAAATTGTATACTGAGTGCCGCGTTGTACTTTGTCTTACAAGAGCGGCAAAATGAAAATAAATTTTAAATATCGTTTCCCTGAGTAACGTCACCGACCTTCCGATCCGAATTCAGACAGATATTTATGAATTGTGTCACGGTCGCAATAGGATCGGTCATGAGCTTAATGATATTATTTCAAAACGTCATCTTTATGTAAAAATTAAACCTTAGTGGGGTGCATTGGATCCGGGTTTGCGTCACAAAAGCAACGTCCGCATATACATTTTCCACGTCCAGAGCATTTTTGCTCTAGATCACCAATTGGACAACTGTTCACCACTTCTGGACCCGCACATGCGCATGCCGCGCTCTCTTCTAAACTTACTAAAATAAATTTTTATTTAAAATAAATTAATAATTCGCCTTATGAGACGAACAAGCATATTCGTAAAAATAAGTATTTATAACCATTATTAATAAAGTTTCAGGAGATGCTTAGTTAAGAAAGAGAAATAAAAAAATAATAAAAGGGTTTAATATCAATAGGTATTAATAGGTTTTTATAGATTAACCATTTAGTTCATTTCAAGGTTCTAGTAACTAGATACATCCATACGATTGAAATTGCTATAAGATTGAAATAAGTTTAACTATATAAACTGATGTTAAGTTTATTATACCACTTGACTAATTTTAACTGATGTGACTGATACAATAATTGGGTAATTAGAAAATTAACTCTGTTTAATACTCACGTCCATGTTTCGGATGGCGAATCCTTTCTTCTACACAAAACTGTTCATTATGTGATAAAAGTTCTGAAAAACATTTGTTTTCCGTAGGACACCAGGAACAATGAGGTAATTGAAGGCAATCTTGACATGATTGTTTAATATCACAAATCCAACGTTCATCTATGCTAACTATATTAAACGGATTAGAAAATACCATTGATACATGAAAAAAAATGCAAAGCAACACGCATACTTTTTTGAAAATACGCATGTTAATACTAACTATGTACTTAGATGTAAACTTTATGAGATTTTACAATAAATGTTTTGCCATGACTTAATTTATGTCCTTTTATCGGAAAAGATAACCTTTAGTTCATTCTAACTTATTACACAAACATTATTACTACAAAACACTATATTTCTATAGATAACTAAATGTTTATTTTTATAGAAGAGTTTCTAAAGGAAAAATATATCTAGGAAATAAAATGAAATTACTAACCAGAAGAAAATAAAAATAAACACCAATATTACACATTAAGCACATTTACACATAGAATATGTATCTAGAATAAGAAAATTAGTACCTTAATCTTTAAAATTCGTTGTGTGAAATGTAATTAAGATACTTCAATAATTATTTTTTCTATGTAATACAAGCAATGAATTGTTTGTAAATGTCACAAAAGAAAGAAATATTTCAAATACATTTGAGTTTAAAAACAACAATAACATACCTACATTTATTGATATTTATAATATGACATATAAAATTGTGGCAGACCCAGCGTAAAGTTGAAATTAAAATGTAGATATTCAGTAGATTTACATAAAGTAAATATAATCGAAAATGTTTGAAAATCTGTAATACAATATTTTGACATTTTACTATCAAAACCAAACTATAGTGAATTATCTACTAAAAATGTCGTAATAAGCTTATTATGGCACAGTCATTCATAGAATAGAAAATCTAATGCAATTTCTTTTAGTAATATGATTAGTTTCATTTTTAATATACTTGTCTGAATAACACAAGCATATTACAAAATCTAGGCATTGTTAGATAGATAAGTTCATATAGGACGTGACGTTTTCATATTCTTTAAAGTTTTCATATTCGATAAAGTAACAAAATTATTTGATGGTGATATTTTAACTTATTTATATCATATAATACAAGTTACCATGTACATAGGTGGGACTTTTATGTATATCAATTTCACGATGTGTTTGTTCTGAATTAAGTTTCGGTTTGTGCCATGTGAAGATCACCTTATCCAATACCCGTAGCAGCTTTGCAAAGATTTTATATATATTTTAAAAGATACAAATGATTTCGAACATCTTCTTATTGCTTTCAAATTATCGACGAATACTCCAAATTTCTATTTTTCAACGCTTGTCATTGTCGTTTCAGTAATTGTTTAATAATATTTAGATTTATTTTTCAGAGGATTTTTTTAAAATACGTTTTTGACATCTTCAGGTGCCAGTGACGAGTGAGTGATATTTGTTTAAAAACTAGCTACCTTAATAATATCAACAACCTTAAAAAGTTGTCCCCTATGCCGTTTAGAAGCCCAGATTGGGCAATTGCTGGACCGTCTCCTTAATGCAAACATCGCAATATTAGCAGTGAAAGTCGGTAAACGTTCAAGACATGCAAGGCAACCGAGCGTACGGATGACCTGATGGTGAGTGATCACTACCGTTCACGCCCTAGATGACATCAGGGGAGCTACAGTTGCGTTGCCGGTCTAATATCTCACACATTACACTCAACGCTTGAATATCCCCAAATCGCAACGCACAAAAAGATCCCGAGGCATGTACTTTAGATGACGACCATATTTCTAAGTGGTGTTGAGGGCATCCTGTGAGTCTTGTGTTGAGAGGTATGAAGGTAATGAGTAGATGGCGGTACCAAATCAAACAATTCCTTCGTTTTTGTTGGATGCAGTCAAGGGATTCTAATTGATACTGACGCGTGTCAGCCCGTAGGTGGGAACAGTAGTTACTCAATATAGAGTTGGACTTGACCTGTATAAAGCAGACTAACTTGTCCTGTATGTAAAGAATTGTTTCACCTTGCAAACTATCCTGGGCTTTATCGAGGTTAATTTGGCTTTGATCATGACAAGTTGACCTTAATAATCCTAATATTCTAATTGATACAAAGTAGAGTGCCTTGGAATTTATGTACCAATTTGAAGGGGGTCTTTTTTGCGGTAAACGTGCACGTAAGTGTCTTCGAGGGTTAAATTGACGCAAATTATTCTACATTCCTCCACCATAGTACACTACCACACACACCATAGTACATCGACTATTACGGTGGTATAGAAAAAGAAAATATAGATAAAAGAGATACGTCTAGTATCAGAACCGAGGCTAACTCTGATAATATAAAGTATACCATCAGGACCACCAGATATTCATAGCGCACTGCTTAAAGCGGCCGTCATCATCGTGCTGGCGTCTAGGAATAGATAGCGATGTATGCTACATAAGATGTCTACCGCTTATGAATTCTCCAAATGTCTTAAGCAGGGTTAAAACTCCCCTATTTCGCAGAACAGGATCGTTTCCTGCGCTTGTAGCTCTTTTGCAGGATTGTCATCCACTTTATTTGGTAGTCTGGTGATTTCAAACACCACTAAGGAGAGACCATAATCCATGCCAAAACTTTAAGTTATTATTGCCACGTGGTCGGTTTTATTTGATATAAGTAACTAATAGGTATTAAAATGACCAAAAAAACAAAATTTCGCACTGGCATAACACTCAAACATGTAATAATTCGCCTCTTCGATATTTCCGAAAAGATGATCAACTTCTATATTATCTCTATTAAACCTTTATAGGCAAGTATAAGTAAGTATATGCGAGTTATGCCACAATTTAAAAAAATATATAGGTCTCGATTTGAAAAGCTGTCGAGTCACTGACTATAATATATCGTACTTGACGTACACCTACATTGGTGGTATATAATTATCTTTGTCTCTGTTTAAAAGGTAAGAACGGCTTCGCTGTTTCAAGATGATGAATAACCGGCGCTCAAGCTCAAACTTGTTCTTGTAGTCAACTATGTTCTTATACTCTAATATTGTTTACAATATCGACATTAAATGTGGAATGGAAATTTGTTGTATTATTGTAGCAAAATAACATGTTACATTTTGTATTAAGGCGTCGTGACTTAGTTTGACAGCGTCGGTAGTGGATTCGAATGACTTTATTTAAAATATTTAAACTGCCTCGCTCTGGCTTACCAGAGCCAATTTATTTGAATAAAGTGCGGCATTGATTACGCGCAGCATGACAGCGTCTGACTGTAAAGGCTGCCAGTTGTGGGTTCGATACCCACTTGATTACTTCAATTCACACCCAGTGGTTTTTTAAAATTATTTTCGCCTCCTCGCTCTGGCAAGACAAAGTGCGGCGGTTAGTTCCACCACTCAACATGCAATGTATGACAATTGGTGCTAAGTACGGAGTGTCTTGACACTTTCTGTCTACCGCGCTATGCGGGAGAAAAGCGTAAGCTAAAAAAAAAGTTCCGCTTTAACTTAACACTAGATACCTTCTATCTACCCTGCTCTGATTTATTATTTCAAGTTTTCTTAGGGCAACATTGAAAATGAAAGTTTCTGACGACAGTTTAGTTATGACACTTGACAAATTGACACTTTCAGCTGATAGTAATAGAATATTCGGTATAGTATTTTTTAAAGTAGATATTAAAAATACGATTAAATGGATAATTATTTGAAAGGTAAAAATGTGGAAGAAGAATTGGAACGAAGTAAAATACCTATCAACAATATTCCTGACGACTTTCTGTGGATGCAGGTTATAAAATATAAGTATAAATTAAAACAATAACATATTTAATATTTTATTCTTAAGAACCAAAATATATTATTAAAGGTAAAGGGTGGCAGTAAAATGACAAATTTAATATCGCATGCAGCCGGAATTATTGAAGATAAAGCTGCAACAGTTGTTGTGTGGACTGGTGCTGGAGTTGCAATAGCTAAAGCTATCTCATGTGCAGAGATAATAAAACGACAATACTCCATACAGCACCAAGTGACAAAATTGACCTACAAAAGGTTTATTCTTTTTGTTCAATTAATCAGTATAATTAAGATAGATAATGATATATTCATTATAAATTTTATTTAACTAACACATCTTTACTGCAGTGTTGAAGAATACTGGGAGCCAAAAGTAGATGGATTAGAAACAATCGTTGTTAAAAGACAAATTCCTGTTATTCATATCTTACTTTCAACCGAAGATATACATAATTTAAATCAAATTGGGTATGTCGAGTATTAATTTCATATTCATTATTTTGCGTTAAAAGATAATCAACAACTAACTTAATATTTAAATTAAAAATAAATTTGATAATTTGTTCATTTATTCTGTTTTATTTTTTTTTTAATAGAAAAAGAAATACTATCGTAAACAATTACTACTGAAGTCTATAAACCATAAATAAATTATATGACAATAATTTACATAAAATCTTTTTTATAGGTATCAAAATTCTCAAGAAAAAAAATTTTGGGAAAAAAATTATAATACAAAACAAAATCAGGCCCAAAAAGGCAAGAAACCATTTAAGTATAAGAAACCTGAGAAGCAAGTATAATCAACACAGTAAATAATCATTATTTAACATAATAAATTAATCATTTTGTATCATTTTTTATAATAAAAACTTTTGTAAAAAAATAAAAAAATTCCTAGTTTATACATCACTATTGTTTACATTAAATAAAAGTAGCAGAGATGTTGGTCTTTATAAAATTGGATTTTAAATCTTTTGTAACATTAGCAATTTAACATATTTTATTATAAACTATTAATAATAATGTTTTGGGAAGATCCAATAGTAAATAAATTACTATATAAAATAATATCTACATCTTTTGTTCTACAATTAATGAAAATTATAGTGATAGTACCATTTACCTTTATATAAGCCATAAAAATGTTTTCAACTATATTAGCTGATTATCATTTTGTTAAAAAAAAAGAGTATATGAAAGGTGTTTTGTTCTAAAATTTGATTAAATTTGGAAATAGATTTTAACAAATTAATCCAGAAAACATTGTGTAAATGGGAATGGAATTAAATTAGTCTAATATAATTTTAGTATTTTAATACAAAACATGTACATAATTATTTTTCATACGAAATTTCATCAATATGATTAATAAATAAGAAATTGTTTCAATGAAATTGTATATAAAATCCTTAAAATCTATATTTATACATAGATCTCCGAAAAACAAGAAATGTGACATTTTTGACAAAATAAAACAAATCAAACATGCAATCAATTTTTATTGTTAATATAGACTGTGCAAACAACTGGAATTGCATGCATAGTAATCCAATGCAACAATGTCTAGGTTTCTGAAAATTTTACAGCTAATTTTGTAAAATGTCATTTTCAGTTCTGTAAAACATTGTCACTGATTATATAAGATTAAATATGGTTTAACTTTAAGTTAAAAATATTTTATATAAGTTAGACAATCAGCACAGTTTTCTTCTATGCTTCCTCTAAAATTAAGTGATTTATCAAGCCTCCGATTCTCCTACAGGCTGAGTAATAGGTGTTTCATCATCAAGTTTAGGAAGAATAAGTATTTCTTTTGAAATAATTGAGTATTTAGTGACAAAATATGTAAATCTTTTACATAAGTGGGTTTCCTTTTCAAAAGCATCAAATATTGACCTGTGATGAAAATATGCATGAGAGAATATTCTGTAGACTCTTCTACACACTGACCCTAATTTTGCCACTGACGATTCTTTTATGCTCACTCTGGAAAAAAATATGTTAAATTTTAGTTTTGAGAAACATGACAACTATACAATATAATTGACATTAATTGAAAACATTATTAGTAAATTTTACCTGCTTGGAAAGTATTTATTGCTGTTTAATAAACAAGCGGCACCATCAAGTGTATGTCTTGTGTAATCAATTGCAGGACACTCCTTGGGAGTTTTATGTGCAGCACATAAAAATATCCATTGCTCAGTAGCCGTCATTTGTGTACAAGTTTCAGGTTTGCATTCACTTTGTAGTCGTACTGCTAAACCATTTAGTTCCATACAAAATTGTCTGCAAGTTACAAGATTAATACTGATATTAAACAAAAATAATATGTAAAACGTTTATTTATTCTTTTACTTTCTATTTATTCTTTTACTTTCTTTCACCGTCAAGCCTAATAGCTTGGTGAGAACAAAAAAAATTGTATACAATGTTGTTATTATTACTAAGAAATAAATTAAAAAAAAATAAAAATTAAGTGATTTTATATCAATAAATTAATTTTTGATAGTATTTACCTCAAATGTTCATATTTCCATACGCCATCATCTTGTGCTTCTGGCATTTTTAATATAGCTTCTAAGTTTGCAGGATCGCGTCTTATAGTTTGTTGAATAAATTGTTGAACTGCCAAAGTGCTATCCATCTCTTCAAATGGTTCGTCTGGCCATCGACAGAAATCCTTAAATATAAATTTAAAACAACCATTATAAAAGAAATATGCCAATCACAAAAACACAATCGATATTTTAATAATACTATTATTACACACTTTTGCTTTAGATCCAGGGCGATTCCTCCGGAGTATTTGCACCCCATCAGCCATTTTATGTCGTATTTATTGATCCAAAGCTGACATAAAAATTTGAAATTTATTCAAGATAACTTATACACTTTTATTTGATTTAGTATTATACTTTAACAGAATACAAAGTGAAATAAGAAAAAATGTAATTTTATTCACATTGCCTACGGGCTACAAATTACGATATTAGACTACACACAGTTATTCTATTTCTTTTCAAGGGTTGCCACTCACCGATAAATAAATTTTGTACTGCGACTGCAGTAAAATAAGTTTGAGCAGTCTTACTGAATCGCATTTTGAAATAATTATGTATGAAACATAATTATTTATTTCCATACAAAAAATATTATCACTCTCAGCATAACAACCATTATTGGGAATGCAATTTTAATAAATATATAATTAATTGACATCAATTTAAGTATACGAGGCAGTTAAATTTACAAATCAATAAATACTTATACAAATAAGTAAAATAATATCAATACTTGTTACTTTTACAGATAAATTCAAATATGAATTTTAAAAATGGATTATTTCGTCAATCTATTAACTGCTGAATATAAGTGCTTCTCTTTCATAATAATTTTTCTTTTAGTACATCACTATACTTCAAAGTCAACGAGTCGACATTGTGACAGTCTGTCAAGAGTTATGTCTAATATTTTATTTAATTTTTTATAAACATGATACGATAATAAGTGACTCGACAAAGAAATTCTCTTATTACTCTTACGTTTTATTAAGTCCATTAACGTGGCTTTTAGATTAATTATGGTATACTTTATTGCCAATATGTATATTATTCTGTATTTTTTCATTTTATTTGTTAATAGTATTCACTGCTTATTTGTAAGTGATATGACACAAACTTCTTTTGGGAATATAAATGAAGGCTTAATTGCTGCATTTGGTGATTTTAATTCGGATGAGCTTACTGACGCATTCATTATCAATGCATCAAATATAGAAGTACTACTAGCTCATGACAAAGAACCTTTTCTAAGACCTTCATTATTCTCGTGTAATTTTAGTAATCTGAATATAACTAGTGTAGTACCAGGAGATTATGATGGTGATGCGTACATGGATATACTTGTAACTACTCAATTACAAAATGTTACCTCAAATGTACATGAAATAAGAATATTGTGGGGAGGGATGTCCACTTTAAATTGTTCTGATGCACTCTTAATAAAAGCAAAATCTATTGGGCAACCATTAGTTTTGGATTACAATAGAGATATGATTTTAGACTTATTTGGAATTAACACACAAAATCAAAGAGTATTTTGGATATTTGATAAGTCAAGATCTATACCAACTGAAATATTAATGAGTGAAGAAAAATTAAAAGATATAAAACTGCCACATTCACATTCTTTTCTTGATGTTAATGATGACAATGCTGCAGACCTTTTGGTAACAACAGCCTTAGATGTTGAAATATGGTTAAATGAAGAAATTGGATTTAAATATAATAGTAGTATTGAATTGTTAGTTGGTCATGCTACTATATATGGTCAAGCATTATTTATAGATGTAGCTCTGTCTGGTGAATTCTTTTTAGTTCTTCCAGTATGTTATGATTTAGAATGTATTAATAGTACTATTTTGATATATGATAATCAACAATGGCATGATCTTCAAGTTGATTTAAATGATGGTAAAGGAACATTATGGAGATTTATACCTCCTAGAGATGAAATTTACTTGGACACAATAACTATGAGAAGTGGAGATTACAACATGGATGGATACCCTGACATACTAATGACATTAAGTCCTGTCAATGGTAAAGATACAAAAGCTTTTTTACTTCATAATGTGGTGTGTAATTTACCCGGATGTAAATTTCACAGGACCTTTGAAGTACAATGGGAGAGATTCAATTCATTTGGCAATAATGTTGTAATGGCCACATTTTATGATTTTTACATGGATGGAGTACTCGATGTCATTTATGTTCAGAAAAATGCTACAAATACAACACAGAAGTACATTATGAAAGCATTCAGAAATGAATTAGATTACGATACAAATTTTATTAAAGTAATTGTGGTAACAGGATTGAGCAATGAGAAAGTCCCTACTATTAATGGGACCTTATATTCTAGAAAAGTGACTTTTGGTAAGTTACATGAATTTAATTAAATTTATATATTTTGATTATAATTTATTAAAGCTAATTATTTTGTTTATTTAAGGTACCAATTTACCAGGACCTAAAATTGGTTACAACACTTGGTCACAAGAAAGTACTTATAGAAAAGGAGTATGTGCACAATTGCCACAATCTGCATATTTTGCATTACAACTTCCATATTCAATATTTGGTTTGGACAGGACTCCAAATTTTGTTGATACATTAAGTGTTGGCTTATCCGGTTACTCTAAGAGCTGGACACAGATTATACCCAATTCACAAATAGTATTAATTCCAGCACCACCCAATGACCCATCACAATGGAGAGCTCAACTTTTTGTGACACCAAGTAAAGTTATTTTGAAAAGTGTATTTGTATTAACAGCAATAATAATTGTCATAATTGGATGTGTACTATATTTACATTGGAAAGAAAGAAATGATAGACAAGACATAATAGAAATAGATGAGAAGACATATGTGAAAATTTAATTGTTTAATTATTATATTTAAGTATTTATCTGTGATTGTTTTTACAAATAAAAGACCATTAACCAATGTTAAGATTTTTAATTTTATGTAGTTGAATAAAACAACTTTTAAATAAAATGTTTTTGTTTCTTATAGTAATTTTATGCTGACTTATTAGTATTCACATTGCTGATTATATCTTCTTATCATTACCATAACTTGTCTACACATTTCTATACAAAGCAAAAAAGTGAGTCATAGTCAATTTAAATTAATTCATTTGGAATGACATTTTTAAAAAGAATCTTTATTAAATATTTTAGTGTAGTACATATTTCGTCTTTAATCATGTTTAATGCTTAGATTTGTGCTTATGCTTCTTTTCTTTTTTCTTTTCCAACTTCTCCAATTTCCTGAGAATAAAATTATATATTATATTTAAATATATGTTTGTAAAAACTAGATTCATATTAATTAGAGGAAACATACTTTAACAGTTTTTTCTTCTGCTTGTCTGTTAATTGACTGATGAGATCAGTTTCAGTTAGTGATGTGTCATTATCCACAATTGTATTGGCTGTAAGAGGTATGGCACCTGGTTTCATTACAAGACCTGTGTCTCTCATTTGCTGCATTAAAGTTGGTACATCTGGCTTTTCATCTTCTTCCTCTGGCGCAGTAGCCGAGGCTTGTAAAGCTCTCGCCTCACTCATTGAAAGTGAATACATTAAACACTCTTTATCTGCATAATATAGTTAATATAAACTTAAAATATTTTTGTTAGTTTCAAAACTTGTCAAATACATAGAACAGAAAGATCTAGTATCAAAACAGTCTTAATACTTCTTTTTCTGGTCAAGTTTGGAACTGAAATATGAGTTGAGTTGTTTAACTTTAAGTTATACCACTCAACTAACTTTTCAGTTTCACTTTGTTTCGTAGAAACAAAAGAAGGAACACAATTTTTCATGTGGTGATAGATCCCTAAACAAAATAATAAAAAAATAAATTTTTTGCAAATTTGTGTGGTAATAGTACAGTTGTAGTTACTTTTTTTAATAAATAATAAAAATTATTATACACTACCGGCCAAGTTCGAGACCACTATAAAAGAATATGAGAAAACAAATAAAAGCCAACAATTTCATGAACAAAAAAAATCTTTTTTAGTTTTAAATCCAATGTGTTCTTATTAAAATACACAAGAGAATTTGATCAGATTTTTCGTCAAAATATCCTCCTTTGCACTTTATTATCTTTAATTCTCAATCTATTTAATAAATTGTAACAATTAAATGTATAGTTTCTTGTGAGATATTATTCCAGGTTTCCTCTAATTCATTCCACATGTCTTGCTGTGAAGATGGACACTGTTCCTGAACGTTTGAAGTTGTAGTCCTTGGCAGACCCAGACAATCTTGATTACTGCCAGTTTGTTGTAGCCCACAACCATAGTGTAGATGTAGTGCGATGAACACAAGTGTTCGATAACTTGAGTTGACTCACTATCTGATATCCTGACTGTAGGAACTACAAAATCAGACTAACTGTGGATATTCATAAATGACCAGTCAAATAGAAGGTTAAAATAATAATTAAACATATTTTGAGAATTTAGATCAATTATATTGTAAGTTGATCAATCTATTTAATAAATTGTAACAATTAAATGTATAGTTTCTTGTGAGATATTATTCCAGGTTTCCTCTAATTCATTCCACATGTCTTGCTGTGAAGATGGACACTGTTCCTGAACGTTTGAAGTTGTAGTCCTTGGCAGACCCAGACAATCTTGATTACTGCCAGTTTGTTGTAGCCCACAACCATAGTGTAGATGTAGTGCGATGAACACAAGTGTTCGATAACTTGAGTTGACTCACTATCTGATATCCTGACTGTAGGAACTACAAAATCAGACTAACTGTGGATATTCATAAATGACCAGTCAAATAGAAGGTTAAAATAATAATTAAACATATTTTGAGAATTTAGATCAATTATATTGTAAGTTGATCAATCTATTTAATAAATTGTAACAATTAAATGTATAGTTTCTTGTGAGATATTATTCCAGGTTTCCTCTAATTCATTCCACATGTCTTGCTGTGAAGATGGACACTGTTCCTGAACGTTTGAAGTTGTAGTCCTTGGCAGACCCAGACAATCTTGATTACTGCCAGTTTGTTGTAGCCCACAACCATAGTGTAGATGTAGTGCGATGAACACAAGTGTTCGATAACTTGAGTTGACTCACTATCTGATATCCTGACTGTAGGAACTACAAAATCAGACTAACTGTGGATATTCATAAATGACCAGTCAAATAGAAGGTTAAAATAATAATTAAACATATTTTGAGAATTTAGATCAATTATATTGTAAGTTGATCAATCTATTTAATAAATTGTAACAATTAAATGTATAGTTTCTTGTGAGATATTATTCCAGGTTTCCTCTAATTCATTCCACATGTCTTGCTGTGAAGATGGACACTGTTCCTGAACGTTTGAAGTTGTAGTCCTTGGCAGACCCAGACAATCTTGATTACTGCCAGTTTGTTGTAGCCCACAACCATAGTGTAGATGTAGTGCGATGAACACAAGTGTTCGATAACTTGAGTTGACTCACTATCTGATATCCTGACTGTAGGAACTACAAAATCAGACTAACTGTGGATATTCATAAATGACCAGTCAAATAGAAGGTTAAAATAATAATTAAACATATTTTGAGAATTTAGATCAATTATATTGTAAGTTGATGTAAGAAAATAGAAGCGGTAGCCCTGGTAATGACATAATAAATTTTTGACAATTGATCATATTGATATAATGTGAATTGATATGTGCCTGTTTATTACCATTTCCTTGGCTTCTGTACAAAAGAATAAGCTTTTAGGCAATCTAAATGAACTATAAAATATGCAGGTGTGCAGATTACTATTTATCACCAATTTATTTTAAAATATTTACTGATAACAAAAGTGTTTATTAGTGGTCTCAACTTTTGACCTGTAGTGTACATCCTATTAAATCCATATACATAAAATTCATAATGAATTATATAATTTTTTTAAATTAATTGTTGTTATATTTCTTTCTAGTAAATCATCAGTTAAAACAATGTAGAATACGCCAGTCTGTAACTACACTGATACCTGCACTATTAAGACCTATTCTTACAATAAAAAGCTCACCTGTGTTTATATGGCCCCATTTATGGCACTTGATGCATCTGACATTTCTGACCAATATTCCAAATGGTTGATCTCTGATTTCATTGTCACCTTTGCAATAGCTTTCTCTTGGAGCATTATATTTACGCTGCCACTCAAATTTATATTCTGGTTCATTATCTTCACGTTCTCTTTCTTTCTTGACGCCAGGTGGAGGTTCGTACATAAAGTTTAAACTTAATTTATCTTTACTGTCTTTGCTTAATAATGCTCTAAAAACACAATATTATTAATATTAATCAATACAAAATAGAATTACAATTTACTTACATATCAAACTGCATACTTATTTTCATGTAATTCTTGCTCCTTTTCATATTGCACTCTTAGCTCTTCTTGTTTTTTTTTGTAAGCATCGGATTTTTGTTCAGCCATCCATACCTAATATCATGAATTAAGTTTAATGTTTTATAAACCAAAATATCAGACAAAATTTCATCATAACATTTTGCATACCCTTTTTAAGTTATCCCGGGATGCTGGATGAAAAAACTTTTTGCACATATAATTATTAAAACCCTTCCCCATTTTCAGGAGATAATCAAGCTTCTTTAATATGTAATATATAAAATATTTTCTTAAGAAATATTATCCAAGTAACTACGTAACAGAGAAAATGGACGACATTAACAATTTAACGTGTTTCAAAACAAAGAGAATGAAACAAATGCACAGATAAAAAATATGTTATAGTTTATATCCAAAGTGCAACATATTTTTAGCATAGATTATTAATACTAAATATCCCTGTTTCGTAATTCATGTATTTTTAAAATAAATGTTTAATTCTAAGTAATTGAAATAATCATTAAACTACGCTAAGTATAAAGATTTAATCTATATACTTTAAAGTATATTATATTATACACATACATGTCATGATATAAGTTTACCAATATGCATGAGAAATAAAATGGCCTATAACGTTATCGGCAAGTCGTAATTAGATAGATGGTAACCCAGCAATAACATAATACTATAGTTATGTATAGTAGTTTACATAGGCTAAATGTTGCTATCTCTATGGGTACACGCGAATGGCGCATCTATTAACCCTGAAACTACGACGCAATGCTGTGCTCTACGAAAGAGATGGCAATAACCAATAGTGGGTCTGGCTTGCTTGGATGACATGATAAATCAGTAATCTGTGGTGTATTCTGTATTGGCAACAGTATATTTTTGCGTTGCTCACGTTGAATATTGAGACTTGAGAGTAGTACCTACTCTATTACTTCGTTGTACAGTTTGTTCTTTTGTTTGTGGTGGTCTACTTGAATATGTAATTTTATAGTTTAAATATTTTACTTTCAACTTTCTAGTGTTATAGTAATGTAACTCATTTCCATAAGTAACAACTATCTTAACATCCCGTGTCGTACATTTATTTGATAACTAAAGGCTCTCTGGAATTTTAGTAAACTGCAATTTGAAATGAGTGTATCATTTGAGATGTACTTTTAAATAGTCTATTCAATGTTTGTCTTTATCATTTTCATTTTAAGTGGCTAAAGTGATTGACTACATCTCCTATTCCGATATTTCAATAAAACTAGTGGTTAATCCGGATTCACGATCCACATTTACTCATTGTCATCGCTGTGTTGCTTTATGTTTTAACACATTCATACGGTTTTATCGTATTGGTGTATTTTTAGAACTCGCTGTGGTATTGAGCCTGATGTCTTTGTAAACATTATATGATTGTAAATACTTGCACTATATTTATTATGACTTAATGAAATTTTAAAGTGGATTATTATTTGAATGATTAGTTCCACCTGAGTGTGATGAAAACAGTTTTTGCATATGAAGTGGAAAATTTTCAAGAAGTATAATTTCTTATTTATGGTAAGTAATGTATTTAAATTATATTTTGTAATAATTGTAATAGAATAGTGTTACCCAAAATTTACCCGACGTTAAAATTCGCCGGGGCTAAAATTTTGTTTACACATATAAATTATTTTAAACCAAATTGTAATTGTAAATAGGACAGAATCACGTAGAATGATAATTGAATTTATAACTCATCCACATATAGAATACTTACTAGAATATTTGAATAAAAATACTAGAATCATATAAATATATGTATATTTGCTTATTACACTTTGTACTGATAACGATAAATGTCGTGTGTGGTTTGTATTAGAATGGGGTGATTATTAATTACTTACAATTAATTTACAATATTATTCAAGGGATTCGTGTACAAAGGGATCTTCAAAAGATACTCCAATAATAGGGTGACAATTAACGGGTGGTCTGCATCAAAGGTTTAAGGGCCTCTGTAATTACGTCTTCGGGCATAAGAATCGCTGAGACTAAATTTTATTATTCTACTTTATTACACCCTTTTGTTACCCCTATTTTTCCTAATATATGTATATTTACGTATGTATGTAAGAATAGTCTAGGCAAGTATAAATGGAAAGCCGACGGTAATGCTCCGACTTTCGTTTAAATACATAAGGTGATATGGCTCTAACTTAACTTTAGTTAACGTTAACTTAGTAATTTGTGTGCAGTGTGTGTGCTATTAATAATTGGCCTATTACAATAAATATTACTGGAAAACACTATCTAGATCATTTTAGGTGATATTGCGTCCCAATGTAGTTTTGATGTCCTGGCAAGATCATAAAGTTCAAGCTTACAATTACTATATTTTCAAATGTTATATAACATTATCGGATATAATTGGATATTTTCAAGCATATCAGACGTCAAGTATTAGGTTATAATTGTATAACGAGTTGACGAGAGAATGTTCTTATAGTTAATAATTAATTGATAGATTGATAGAAAATGTTCCGTATGTTTATTTAGAATATTTTTCGAAAAATAACCTTTACGGAAATTGTTAAACGTTGGGAGCAAAATATATTATTGCTGATTCCACATTAAATTCTTATGATTTTTTGCCCAAATGGTTGTCATGTTTAACGAGTATGATAAAATTGCAGTAGTGATATATATCCGGTTTTACCTATGCCATCATAAGACACATCGCTTAATTTTAATTCTTAAAGAAGAAACAAAAAGTTTTGACGAACATGAGGACGAACAGTGGTAATGTGAGCGGGAATATAAAATAGCTTTACATATTGTTTTTAATCCATGGAAATCACGTTCTCGTTTTCAATTCTTTTCCACACATGAGCAGATAACGGCCACGAATATAATAGTCTAGAGATTATTACAGGGCTACTGTAAACTCACAAGAATACTGGACAAATAGTAAGGAAGAACATTGTTAAGTGAGAAAAGTATTTTATAACTTCGAGCGTGGCTTAGATATATACCAATATTGCAAGTACTGTAGTTACTTCCTTATAAAACTACGTACATAATATTATGTGTAATAGTCATTATCAAAAAAATGTCTCGCAACGCTTTACATTTTAGATATCAAAAACTTATATAATTATTAGTTTCGAGTAAATTTAAAGCCCCTTGCCTTTACGTTTAATAGCTCTAGTGAGAAGTAAAGTTGCTGAACTTATTTCCGAAAAGAAAGTTTAGAGATGTTATTATTTTAAATTAATCACTTCTAAATGTTTGTGGAAAGGCGTATTGTTGCCGCAATTGTATTCAACATAGCTGCGCGTATTTATTGTACATAATGTAGTGTTCATGCCGACGCTGTTATAAGGCAACAAAATGTGGGAAAGCAAAGGAAGAAAGAAATAAACATGAATGATTTTAGAGATGCGGTCTTTTCGTGGGTTACGAAATCGACTTAGCTGATCGAATACATAACGAAGAGATGCAGATACATGGGTGGTACGAGGTAGAAGGAGATCTCAGTTTGCTTACGAAAATGCATAAGCAATCAGTGTAGGAAGGTCACGTATAAAACATAAGGACCACCCGGCGAGTATGTATCAAGAGGTTAATAAGTGTGGAAGAGGCGAAAGATATATGCAGGGGCCGTAATATTTTGCGCTCCGTTCACCGTTTACGCCGCTAAGGATAAATTGTGAAGCTAAAAAAGTCTTCTTGTAACACTCAACAACATACGTGGATAGATTTTAAAAATAATGGACATGAAAAGAATAGGGACATGAAATATTAATAATTTATATGGATACCTATTGGGATCTTTTCCATCTATACTATAGTTTTTTAGATATAAATTAGTGATAGATGTCCATGATCTTATTACACAACCTAAAGACGGATTACTATGTATCTAAGTTTAATAGCTTCTAATATCTTAAGTGCAATTTAATGCTGATACATGGCTGCATTGCAAAGTTACAAACGACGCTGCATTTATTATAAGCATGCGTAACACTTATTATCATTTTATGTCCCCTCTTCGTCTACATTATTGAAAATATGACTGATCTAGCCATTAGATAGATTATAGTTAAAAAGAAATTTTGTCATGTATAGAACAAATACTGGATTGTTTCATGAAACAATTTTAAAAATAAAGTGAAATAGGTACGTCACACTTAAATAAAAAAAATATTTTAGATATTCTGTTGAAAAAATTGCTTTTATACAATTACATATCTGAGGACACGGCAGTGCCCCCGCTAAGTCGAGTGCGCAGCGAACACTGCTATACTATCCATTACTGGGACCATTTTGCCATATTTTTAGGCCCCTATTTAAGAACCTCTGGATAAGACTAGAACGCAAAAATTTTCGTTATCTAGTAAGCTATAATCACACACTTGAAATCCAAAATTTCATGTCTGTAGGGCATTTAGTTCAGCATTTATGACACTCACTTATGATCATCAAAATAGAACTAATACATCCCATAAACTCAGAGAGCTAAAATTTAGTACAAGATTTTACGGCCACATAAAGGGAAATCTATAAAACTAGAATATTCAAATATCTGGAGTACTTGGTGACCCTGATTAGGAAACCCAAAAGCCTAAGTAAATTATTAGAGATCGAATAACGCCTTTACAAAAAATATTCAACTTAGTGGGCCGCTTCATTTGATGGCAAAAATTGAAGGTCTGAAGTATCTGATGAAGAACCCTCAGAACCCTTCTATCGTTGCAAAAATCCAGCGCATTGGGGCACATCTTCTAATTTAAAGGCGTAAATACCGCGCCGATGTTTCAAAAATTAAACCTTTTAAAAGAATAAATAATGAACGTGAATGGGCATTACGAATAGCTACTGTACAAGCATCAGAACCGGAAAAAAGAACAGAACAATTTTTTTTGCTTCACGCTTTTATCCCGCATAGCAGGGTAGACAGAAAGTACCTAGTGTCAAGACACTCCGTACTTCGCTTTCCACTGAACCCGAGACATTGCGTGTTAAGTGGTCAACAAATCAACGCCGCATTTTGTCTTTTACCAGAGCGAGGAAGAGAAAATAATTTACATATAATTACTCTTCCTAGTGGGGATCGAACCCACAATCGAACTCGTTGGAGGAATGATTTGTAAAAATAAAAAAAAACTACTCCTAAAACTCCTAAAAGTAGTGAGATCCCACCATCACATTCTTTAAAAAAACAACTAAGTCTCAATGGAGTTGCTTGATTACCTCTAAAAAGTAAAGAAAGAGACAAAGTCATGCCAAGTATAGGGTTCCTTACTGCTATTGCTTTATTATTATAGTTAATGATGTGCAACTTGGCTGTTGTGTAATTAACAACAGCCTAAAATGAGACACTCTTAATAAACAAAAGTAGTTATAACCGATATAACACCCACTAACGTATAAATAATGTTCAACAGCCAAGTCACACAACATTAACTATAATAATAAAGAAATCGCAGTAAGGAACCTTATACTTGGCCATGACTTTGTCTAGATTTCATAGAGATAAACAATCAGTTCCATCGAGACTTGGATAGTTTCTTACAGAATGTTTTTGGTGGGGTATTAATTACGACATAAAATTAGCATAACGATGTTTTATCAAATTACTTAGCAATTTTGTCGCATCAAATTCTTAACAACATAAATCATTACTTAAAATATTTAAGTTTCCACCAAAACTAGTTGATTTGACGATGTAATGCTATATAGTGTCAGTATGCTGGCTGGGCGACACCGAGTGGTCGATTTTTATTATCTTATAGGGAGGGTGTGGTTGGGAGTGGCAGGTCAAACATTTAACTCATGGAGATCGATAGTAAAGCATTGCGTTATGTATATTACGTCATATGTTCTAAACACTGAAATACTAATTACCCACATATAACTTTAAATTAAAATAAATGTGAGCAGCAGTATTCAAAAAACTGAAAAACAGACGTTCACATTGAATGTTATTAACCTAGAACCTTACTATAAATCTTGTTAGTTCACATCAACGGGCCCTGTCTAATATAACCATTATTTATTTGTTCTTTTGTTATTTATTATCCTGAACTACTGAGTTTTCTATAGTTTGGAGAAAGCTAAGAAGACAGAACGATAATCAAATTTGTCGTGGGTCCGTTTAAGTATTTATTTATTAAATATCGATAGTCCTCTATTTACTACTTTCCAAGTTGAATTATATTGTTGTATACTTTAGCTTTAAGTTAGTTATCCCTAAATAGTATACTTTAATTTATTACCGATTTATTATAACGATAAACAAAGAATAAAACCAATTTTTCCTAATTATTAAGTTAGTCGTAGATTGTGTTTAACCTAGTATGAAAAAAACAAAAAAAAACGTATGTGCCTTAAAACGGAAATATAAAAATTATTAATTTAAAGTTGGTTATGTGCAAAATCTTAAGCAGTAAGGCCGCTGATTCAGTCCTTTATATGAGCTATTAATAACTCAGTAAATATATTATATGAATAAATAAGTTTATATCAAAGTCGAGGTTACAAATTTTGACTAGTAGAACAAACATGAGCGTGAGTTTTTGTAGTGTATAATTTTATTTTATAATATGACGTATTATAAGAGGCTCACTACAATAAAATATTTGTAGATGTGATGTATCTTTTATAACTGGTATTTAAAATAAAAATTATCAATAAAACTTGAATAAATCACAGATAACGTAATTAAAAGAAATCCTTTCCTTTTTATACATGCACCTTATTGGTTTGTTACATGTAATAACTATAATTTAAACATATCATCACTTATTAATCAGGTGATACTAAAAATTTAATTTATATCCTAATGGCCTAGAAAATAAATTGTTAAGTGGCGTTTAGTTGTGATGTATTTTTTATTTTCTATACTTTTTATCTAACAAGCGTGGTGAAAGTTTTATCAATAGAGATATAAATAGAAAACACTTCCAGATATCACGCCCAGAGCTCATCTGTTAACTTGTTTTAATTTAAATATGTTTATAGATATCTGGTTTCTTTTATGTTTGACAGTTACATTCTTTTTTGCTCATGACTGAATCTTATATGGTATTTTTTTATAATTTTTATGAACTTTGTGTAAAATTTATTTAGCTAAAAATGTTGATATAATTAATAAAAATTTACCTAGCCCAAATGCTTCGTCAAAACTATTAGACGTAACTGTTTTTCATGGTACATATACCTACTATTTTGATACAATTATATATCTGTACAAAAAGTGTACATCTGAAAAGGCAAAATTATTAGTTGCCTATAACGTTTAAATAATAAATATTAAAACACTATGTAAATATGCTTTTGGTAAATATTTTCAATTCTTTAAAAAAAGAATCTTGCCACATTACCTTTTTATTAATGTCTAAATATAGCTCCATAGCGTTATCGCTGACGTTATCTCAAGGCGAGATCGCAGTTGGTGCTGGCCTGTATCAGAATATCCGTCTGATACCCACAACTCTGCCATCACTACTCTACGACCCCTGTTTTAAATAACTTACAAAACATTATAATCAATCTTATATGTTCATTATATTACACTAGTTCATTAAATAATACACGGCTTATAGGTAATCTTTACATATATATTAGATACATATACGTATATAAAAAGTGTATATGTGGAACTCTAGAGTAAGATCAAGTAAATTTTACTTGTGGACGATGTTGCTACTTATAGAAATCTAGTCTATCCAGTCCCATTTGCAAGTGGAATAAATATTAACTATAAAGTTACAAAGATTTTGTATTTTATATTTCGTAAACCTTCATGGAAGTGACGCTCGTTTCCATGAAACTGGCTTTACAGAGTCATATTGTCAAAATAACATCACGTCAATTGGTTTAATCGGTCGCCGGCTGTAAGCCAATTACTTAGTTGACAGCAGGGAAGTAATTCCTACATTTGAGAACGGAATACGTACCGCAGGAAGTCTTCCTACTAGTAAGATACTAAAATAGACGCTTTTTGTTAAATTTTTGGTTTATCGGTTTTAGGTATTTTAATTAAAACTTCTTGAATAAAATTTCAACTATAAACGTAACGTTTATAACTTAGACGAAAATATATGTTTTATTGTTTTTTAGTTGTAGGTTATGTTATGTATGTCATTGTAATGGAAATATTACTTCTATGACTATATGCCAATATCTTGTATTTGTGGTGCACTGCAATAATAGATAAATAATAATAAAATAACTGGCGAGATAAACGCTCATGCTTATGTAAAAAAGAGCCACGCCACATCTGTTGTTAAGGAATATATGATATTTATTTTTTGACTTCGTTGCTTAATATTTTTCAGAATTAAGTGTTTTTATAATTCACAAATTTCTAGAATCAGTTTAGTAGTTTTTAGAATTAATTTAGATAGAATAGACAGACGGGTTTGTAAAAGGCTTCCAATATTAGTTTATTTCTCAGAAAAGAATCTATTTGACTAAAAAAAAAAACGGGACATCAACACGATCGGGACATCGGGGCATCTGTGGTTTTCTGTTTTTGGAATCGCGCGATTTCCCACTTGAGCTAATTGTATGACCTTTAAATGGTGGCGAAATTCACCTTCGTATTATATTGATATTGTACAAGTTTTTCATTACTTGAAATCATGGATAAAACGAACTTTTCTAATAATTTAACCTAGGTAGATCGATTAATGACCCCCGAAACACTACAAACCAACTGAACTAAATCGATACAGCCGTTTCCAAGATGCACATTATTTATACAAAAGAATTGTCCGTTTAAAGGTATTAGATCTGTTAAATTAACACAGTGACAGACAGTGGACTGTCGTCTTCGTAACGAATTTATCTTATTTATATAATTTTTAAATTATTACACGAATTCGAAATATAAAGCCTTAACATGTTTTGATATTATTGTGACTCAAAATATTTATATTTTACCTATACTTGGAAGTTTCTTAGGTCATAGCACTAGTTCGTAGTGATGTTTAAGTCAACTGTGTTTACACAAACGGTCCTTAGATTTATATCGTCAGTAGACTCGTAATACCTAAATGAACGTGTTTTTAATAATCAGAAATAAAATTAAAATAGTATTCGAAATCAATCTTGCTTACTGTCTGTATGCATAATTAACTGCACATAGGGTAATATTATTATTATATTTTCGACAATATTATTCATAATTTAGTAAATTAACAAAGAAAAATGTCAGAAATGCATATGCAAAGTCTTTATCATTAAATATAAATAATAAGCTAGCTTTTGCATAAGCACAGATAAAATAACATTATATAAACATAACATTGATTATAATATTTTCATATGTCGTGCATACAGACATATATATGCATATTATTTTTATTTATTGGTTTATATCTTTACAACTCATGTATGTTCAGCACGTAGAACTATTTTGTTAGACACAATGTTTACAATTTGATACTAATATTTCCTTATAAACGACACATAAAGATAAATTAAATAACAACAATATTAAATTAAATTTATCATAGGGTTTTGTTATCACTATTTGATATACCCTGTACTTGGCTTTAAATTTTTAAACTTGATTGTTACATATAATTACTGTTTCAAATATATGAATAAGTATTGTAATTTTATATTCAAATATCTCCTGTTCTACAAGGTTGGCAAGATATCTAGTGACACATAACTGTGGTGAACTTCACTCCAATTTAAATTACGCGTGTTCAGTGGCGAAACCAAACTCGGCTTAAATATTTTTCTGTGTGCATAGTATATTCTAGTGCTTGTGTATGTATTACGTGATTTTTTAATGCTAAATTTTGTGCATTTCAGGTGCTAGTACTGCGGTGAAGGCGACGGCATGTGGCACGGCGCGCGGGTGCTATTGCTCGCGGCGCTGGGGCTACTGGCCGGGCCTTCGGTTGCCGCACCCGCTAAAAAGTTTAACATTACCATCGGCTACCTACCTTCCATTAAAGGGGAACTTAGAGATAGGCAGGGGCTAGCAATATCTGGGGCACTATCTTTAGCACTAGATGAGGTGATTTCTATTTTCCTACGTTACTATATGTTTTCGTAATTACCTAATTAAATAGTAATTTAAAAAAGCTGCGATGTAATATAGAAGTATGCACATTTCCGGTTAAGCCAACATATACTTTTATGTATATACTACATGTCCCTTCAAACATTGTCATGCCAATTCTGGACATCAAATATTTACTCTCACGTGCACGTATCGAACTAAATTGATGTCCGAATTTTCTTTGTTATTTACACGCGACTTTCATTAGACAGCGTAATATTGTTAGCTAATAGGACTTGTAACATTGTTTTTCAATAATTAAGAACTTAATTATAAAGATGTTTATATGCCGTAATATATACCCTTCAAATTATTTACAAGTGTTGCGTGTTCCCAAAATCATTCATATTTAAGTGATAATATGAAATAACATGCATTTAAGTGATAATAATAATTATTAAAAGTATATGAAAAAAATATCCTTAAACTTTCTTCAAATTATGAAATAAATTGGCAAAATTATTGCATTACATATGTTACAATTGTAAAAATAATTCAATATTACAGATCAATAACCGCACAGACCTATTGCCCGATGTGAATGTGTTGCTGGAGTGGAATGACACAAAATGTGACACAGTGATCGCCACGAGGCTGCTCACTGACATGAGCTGCTCAGGTGTTGTCGCCTTCTTCGGACCAGAGGGGCGCTGTCACACTGAGGCAATTATAGCTCAATCTAGGAATCTGCCTATGATCTCCTATGTAAGTAAGCTTTAAGGAATATATTTTATATCTGATATACTCAATGTACAATCGTTATTATAATGTATCGTCATTTATATTGATATTCATTTTTATTTCAGAAATGTTCTGATTACCAAACATCAACATTGTCAAATTTTGCAAGATTGGAACCGCCTGATACTCAGGTACTGTATAATTTAACCTTTTTTTTTTAATTTTCAGAGTAACATTTGCTTTCTACTCGTATCTCGTCTAGTTACATTTGCCTTTGCTCTCATGGAATTATTATTGCATTAATGCATTGTACATTATGCAAATCTTTTCAAAGTCATAAGTTATAGTAATCGAGCTATCTCAAGTTTTTCAATGCATTATCTTTTTTTAATATACACATATATTTATCAATGATTATATTTCAGGCTACAAAATCTGTAATATCACTCTTACGATACTATAGATGGAATAAGTTTTCAATACTTTACGAGGAGTCGTGGGTGACGGTGGCGCTCACCCTCGAAAACCACGCCAAGATGAACAATATGACGGTGAACCACCAACGGCCCGTCATCGATAGTTTCAAGTGTTGCGAGGAGAAGATGACCTGTTGTGCTCCCGGTTTTTGGTACCAGTTCATACAGGAAACTAAAAATAGAACACGAAGTAAGATTTTATTAACTCACTTGCTTATTCAGTTCTTATAATTAGAATAAAGTTTAATATAGAATGTAGTTCGTAGGACAAAATATCTTCTAAATTGTAGGTGTTTTAATATGAACATACATATTTTGTTTATGTTATAGTGATTGAGTTATTTCTTGTTTAGAAAATTTATGAGCTTCGTATTTCGTTCCAAATATGGATGGTGAGCAATAAAAAAAAGAAACTTAGGACCGAATAAAGTACGAATAATATACGCATACTACGGAACTATGTATTAAAATTTCATTTTTTTCATTGCAGTTTATGTATTTTTGGGTTCTACTTCTGGATTAATAGACATGATGTCCGCGATGGAGTCTTTGCAATTGTTTGTAAAGGGCGAATACATGGTGATATTCGTCGATATGATGACGTACTCACCGAAGGAGTCATTAAAATATTTAATTAGTAAGTACGGCAATTCAAATATTATATTAAAAAGAATAAATAAATCTGAAAAGCAAAAAAAACTGTACTGTAAATATCGGGATTTTTTCACATTAAATATCTTTTAGTCTCTGATAAACAAATCACGGCATTGAGTTAGTCACTCAACGCATAATTTCTGGATTTTTACTCCACACTAGGTTTTCTGACTACTCTGCTATGCGATATAAAGCATGAAGCTGCTTTTTTTATTAAGACCGTTATCCTGAGGGATTAATCACAGCTTTTTGTAATTAATACAAAAAGATGTTCCGTTTTATGGTTTTTATATTTACTAATGTCCTCGTTGACAGCGCTTATGTCACTACACAATAGTGTCGATATGTCGAGCGTATATTTGTTTGCTTTGTATTTATTTTATTACTTATAATGGAAGATATTGACCTCTTGCATATTTTCTGCATATTAACTTTGGTAATTTCAAAATTTCATACTCGGTGCTAGTACTCCACAAATTTCATAAAAAAAAAACCAAAATATTTCTCTACATATTAATAGTAGCTAATAATGTAATTTATTTTGTTCATTAATCAAAATGTATAAGTTTCTGCACTTTAGAATGCAGCATTGTCTATAATTACGACATCATTTAATGTAATAAATAAAAAAATGAAAGCATTTAAATTACAATTGGGTCGGTCGTGGTGCGGCCGTGGGTTCGATTCCTACTCGGGGAAGTGATTTTATTAAAATTACAATTTCACTTTCTCCCTCTGGTAAGACAAAGTGCTGAGTTGACCATTCAACACGCAATGTCTCGAATTCGGCGGAGATCGGAGTACGAAGTGTCATGATGAGTGTACTTCCTGTGTCCTGCTATGGGGGATAAAAGCGTGAAGCTAAAATTAATCACAGAGACGGAGGACCGCGCGTCTAAGTTGGTGTGTCCGCGCACGTCGGAGTTCCGCAAGCGAGCGCAGTCGCTGCTCGTCGTGGTGTCGTCGGAGCCCGAGGGCAGCTACGAGTACTTCACAAGTCAAGTGCGCGAATATGGCAGCAAGGAGCCGTTCAAGCTAATACTGCCGGCAGTCTTTGAGAAAAAGTTTAATAAGGTGTACATCTTACTTTAACTATATGTGTCTATTTTTTTGTTATCTTCGGCATTGATTGTCATCTTGGCGCAGTCAATGGAATCTGGTTGTGAGTTCGATTGTCATTTGGGGAATTATTATATTTTAAATTTATTTACATTTCTACAATCTAGTGAGATAAAACACGGCATTAAGTTCTAAGACTCAACACTCAATATGTCGATTTCGGATGGAAAACGATTAATGGAATTTATTACGTAAAGCTGTTTTTATCTTGGTCCTTTTACCCAACAAGTCAGGTCTGTTCTATGAAAAAATATTTTCTTATGGGGCTTTACAGTGTTTAATAATAATTCAGAATACACATTATGGCTGTCTTTCTTGAACATATCAAATATAACGTCTGGATGATGATTATTTAGATTAGATTGATGTCTTGTAGTAATTATGAAGATATTTTACATTTTTGTCTGTTTCCCTATCAACGATAATCTCTTAGTGTGTCTATTATTTTGTTACTAATTATTTAATTAATATATGTTTCAGTTTGTTTCCATCTATGCAGCGTATTTGTATGATTCAGTAAAGCTTTACGCAACCGCTCTTCATACACTCATAAAAGAAGAAACTGTTCTTAAAAATGAAACTTTAACTTATCAAAAACTAATGAGTATAGCAACTAACGGATCTCTTATTGTATCAAAAATGATTCGAATCACCCCATTTAAAAGTAAGTGTTTTAATTATTTAATAAATGAATTTGTCATATTTTCTCACATGACGTTCCTTTTTTAATTAATAATAATATTATTAGTATATTATAATCTTTAAGAGTACACATATAAAAAATATAATTGCTCAGAATATTCTTTTCTATTCCAAGGAATGGCTTTTAATTAATTAAGTCTATGTGATATAGGTGTATCGGGCATGTCGATCCGGTTGGACGAACGCGCCGACTCCGAGGGTAACTTCTCAGTGCTAGCCTTCAAACCAACGAACTTCACCGACGACGACAACAACTGCACACACAGTATGATACCTGTGGGGCTTTTTCAACAAAGCGGTCGCGAATTTCCGGTAAGTTGACATTTGATATAAAGTGGGAGAGTGAAAGAAAATAAGTGACAAAGCGGAACAGATGGTGGATCGGGAACTTCAGCCTTGTGACAATATGAGTAAAAATACATACAATATATTTCAATAAAAATATGTTAAGCACTTATAATGATTACTTTCTCTTCAGTCTTTATTATGTATCTCAAGAAATAAAATTGTATTATAATTTATTAATTTATCCTAAATCGTAAAATACTACTAATTTCTTATAATTGGTGATAAATTTTGTTTTGTTAATGTCACAATTGTAGGAGTACAAACTGAACTCGAAATTGCCTATCGATTGGCCGGACTCAGTAAAACCGGAAGCGGAGCCATCTTGCGGGTTCCTCAACGAGAAATGTCCAAAAGACGATTCACAAATAACTTCACTGGTGGTGGCAGGCACGCTCGCTGTCACGCTCTTCTGTGCTCTCGTCGTCACCATCAGCATATATAGGAAGTGGAAGATAGAGCAAGAGATAGAAGGGCTGTTGTGGAAGATAGACCCTCACGAGATAGGGGGATATTTGAATAGTGGGCTTGTTTTGTCGCCTAGTAAGGTAATTACATTTTTATTTACTATAACATTGGTGAAATATTATCACAGTGGCTGCGTCTGATTTTAATAGCGATGGATTGTGGATATAATAAAACGTAACGCAAATAAAACTTGAAAATATATGTTTTTATATTTACAGTTAAGTTTAGCCAGTGGAATGTCATGTGAGAGCAAATGTTGTACACAAATATTTACATCTACAGCCCAATACAAAGGAAATGTTGTGCGCATAAAGGAGTTGAAGTTCAGCAAAAAGAAAGTAAGCAATATTTTATAGTTGACGATTAATATACATTTTTAGTTATTGATTATATCATTTAATCAATTGTAGAGTTATTTTTAGTGTAGAGAATAGTTCCTATTAGTTGAATTTTAGATTATCGTAACACTGACAATAGAAATAACAAAATAATGTTGTTATTTGCTACAAAATTTGCTTCAATTCATTGCACTTGTTACAATTTATTTGTGTTGTAAGAAACTTTGCAGAGAGACTACTAGTTCATAACCCACATATTATTATTAAACAATCGCTTAGCGAAACAGAATGTTATTTATTATTTTTATTTACTAAATAATATATATTTAACAGTGGAATAACACTTTAAAAGTATTAAGAAATCAATAATCCTAATAATGATAATCTGAAAAAGGACATCCCGCGCGACGTGATGAAAGAGATGCGTCTGCTTCGTGAGCTGCGGCACGACAACCTCAACTCGTTCATAGGCGCCGTCGTGGAGCCGTTGCGGGTGCTGCTCCTCACCGACTACTGCGCGAAAGGGAGTTTGTATGTTAGTGCCGATTTTCAATTATTATATACACATATAATAAAAAAACTGTTCGCTCTCTGTACGTGGGACATGTATGAGAAACACTACTATTATTGACGTTTATCAATATAATAAAACCCAAAACAATGTTTTTTAAAGTATATATCAATTTGTTTATGTGTTGCAAACTAACAGTCTATGTGTTTTTGAGCGTTAAACTTTGAAACAGACTGTTATATATCAGCAAATTGTAAGAAACAGTTAATTTATAACATTGCTTGTGAAAATATGATAGGTATGAGTTATGTCATACAACATAATATTATTTTATTTTAGACAATATTCTTTTTTGTAGGATATAATTGAAAATGAAGATATAAAATTGGACAAAATGTTTATATCTTCACTGGTGCATGATCTCATTAAGGTAAGAATTTAACGTAACTTTTAGAGATCTCATGTTGTGTGTATGTATGTGACCTACTGTCAATAGATACATTTTATAATTTTAAATATTCAATATATTTATTTTATTTTTGATACTAACATTTATTTTATAATTTCTATAAAGGTCAGTCGAGGCACAGTGGGTCTGACTGTGACACGATCGGTTGTGGGTTCGATCACCATTCGGGGCAGTTATTATATTTAAATTATTTTCACTTCCTAGTTCTGGTAAGCCAAAGTGCAGCGTTGAGTTCCTTTGAGCTCCACTTAACACGCAATGTCTCAAATTCGGTGGAAAGTGAAGTACGGAGTAACGTGACACTAGGTACTTTCTGTCTACCCTGTTATGCGGGATAAAGAGCGAGAAGCTAAAAAAAATTCTATTGTAATAATTATATTCTAAACATTAAAATTTCCTCGCTCTGGCTTGGCAAAGCGCGGTGTTAAGTTCCGTCGCGCAACAGGCAATTACTCGAATGAGGCGAAAAGTTGAGTACGGAGTCTTGATGCTTCGTATTTCCTGTCTACCCTACTAGGCGGAATAAAAATGTGAAACTCTTAACTAAAGAGGTGTACAAAAACACTTAATTTTATATGAATAATACATGATGCACAAAATGTAATTTGTATTTTTATGTTTAAGTTTACAAACTTCTTTGTTCGAGCTAATATGTTTGTAAATGTGACACAAACTTATTTATAACTTACCTTTGGTTTTCCTGTTACACTGTCTTGATGGAGTTAATGTGTTTGCATCAGTCATACATATCATTGTGGTTTTTTTTTCAGGGTATGATTTTTATTCATTCTTCACCATTGATATATCACGGAAATCTCAAATCCTCAAATTGTGTGGTCACATCTAGATGGATGCTACAGGTATTAGTTTATTTCTAATACTTCATGATTATGACTAGACTCGTATGTTAATAATTAAAATCCATAAAATGCCATTTTTCATTTTTTTGAAGTTTGATTATTGTTCATTGCAAAAAGAATATTTATATTTAATTCTGTTTCCATTTAAATATTGAAATTATAATAATTCATATTAAAACAATACTTAAGAGCTTTAAGTGCTTTGCAACCTATTCCATTTCTCATGTCTGTCTAAAAATATTTTTCTAATATTTTTTTATTTTCGTCAGGTGACAGATTTTGGTTTACATGAACTGAAAAGTTGTGCAGAAAACGATTTTATTGGTGAACATCAATACTATAGAGGTATATCTTAATATTGTTATAAAATTATCGATTTTAATCTTTTAATGTAGTAAAAATTAATATACTTATAATGTTTCCAGGCTTATTGTGGAAGTCACCGGAGTTATTGAGACAATTAGATGATCCTAATAGTACAGTGAGCGGCTCGCAGAAGGGCGACGTATACGCGTTCGGAATCATTCTTTACGAAATAATTGCACGACGAGGCCCATTTGGCGCTACTTCTTTAGAACCTAAAGGTAATAAAATATATTAGATTTTTTTTGTTTATAAACAACGGATTGTCTTGATTTTTTTCTTCTGATATATGCCACTTTTGTAATAACTTATTATAATATATATATATATATATATATATAATTTACGGTAATATGAAATGTAAATATTATAAAAAATAATTAATTGGCGTTAATTTGAGTGAGTGAGTTCACCACTTGACACGCAAAGACTCGAATTCGTGCGAAATAAGGTGTGAAGCTAATTATTATAGCTTATTACAAGTATATATGTATGTATGTATGTATGTGTACAGAGATAGTGGAGCGCGTGAAGCGTGCGCGCTTGGACGGCGAGGAGGCGTTCCGGCCGGACACGCGCGCTCTGGACGCGGACGAGTTCGTGCTGGGCGTGATGCGCGACTGCTGGGCGGAGGAGCCGGCCGCGCGCCCCGACTTCCCGGCCGTGCGCACGCGCCTCAAGAAGATCAAGTCTGGCAAGTCAGTGCAGCGATTTTATAGCACTTGTTATTTTTTTTCTGCTGCACCTGTGTATTTATTTGGCAAAGATATTTTACAACGTCGACAAATTTACTATAATAGTCCACTTAATGCTATGCTAAAAGTATTAAAATGAACCTGTGCGGACGACCAGGACGGCGTGAATATAATTCCAGAACTATGATTGTTAGTTCTTTTTTTGTTTTCATAATTTATTGTTTATATGTATTTATCTTATTGTTATTTTAAATACATGTATAGTTATTAAAAAGAAATAAGAAATACTCCGTTTCATAAAATTCTTTGACTTCAGGGAATTAATTTAATAAATTCAACTGGTACATTTATTAATTTTAAATATACTTTATTAATTTTAAATTATAATACCTAGTAATTAAATTAAAAAAAAATACATTTTTTATTCAAAAGTGTTTTATTTTACAGCTCAAAAAACATTATGGACCAAATGATGGACATGATGGAAAAGTATGCTAATAATTTAGAAGAACTAGTCAACGAGAGAACGAGGCTTTTAATAGAAGAGAAACAGAAAACAGAAGATTTGCTACATAGAATGCTACCAAAGTAAGTAGCCATTTTACATATGTATTTATCATTTAAATGTTTCTGCATCATAATGGAGTATTTAAATACTACATACTCGTAAACTTTACTATCTTATTAAAAAATAATTTGACTTCTTATTCTCTAACTTCTTTCTTTAATCTTGTTATGTAGTAATTGAATACTACCTTTGTATCTATGTATTCTAAATACATCAAGTACCAGTGTCACCTTTTTAACATATCAATGTGGCTTTATTAATTATTCTGTATGTTTTCGATGTTCAGCCTTTAACTCCCGGTGCACATCTTTAACGAACATTACATGTGACTTGTTGCCATCTGGGTTACCCATTATAATCAAGAATTATGTATCAGTAGAAATCTAAGTGATTTGCTTATTACATAAAGAAGTTTTGATCAAGACATTATCGACGTTAAATGTAAATACTTTATTACACTTTTTATATTTGAATATTAATTCACGTATTGGAAACGATTTAAGAAAATAAAAATAATAAAATATTTATAAATGTAAAGCCATAAATGGAGTGTGCATGTTAGAGCTGGAATTAGTGTTGAGACGAGGCGATGTATTCGTTACTAATAAAGGTATGTAATGTAACTAATGTACTCATAATATAAGTTCCGATCCAAGACGCAAATACAACAAGCCGCAGCGCGCCCCACCTCCCCCTCTAGCCCTCCGTGCCCTCTCGTCCCCCGCGCCCCGCGACCCTGTACGCCACGAACTGGTTTACATTTAGTCCAGTCACATATTACATGTACATTTACCTCTGTAATAAATGTAAGGAGAAAGCAACATATGTTGTGATGATGCTCTTTTGTTTTAATATTTTAGAGTCAGTACTCGTTATGATTATTACGTTTATAAGTAAAGTTATTTAAAATACAATTCATTTATTGATTTCTTTATTGGGAATGTGATTCTTTTTTATAACACAACATTATCACAAACAATATTTTGGCACAACATCATTACCGGGCAGATTATTTAGTTTTTTTATTAGTTACTATTTATCTCCATAATAATAAGTTCCACACATCAGAAGTAAAAAAAAACATATTAAATAACGTAGATAGTTTAAAACAGACTTATGGTAGCACACTTGTTAAAAGATACAAATATTTCCACTTTAGCGTCATCGACGTGGACTCGATGTAAAGCAGTAGTACATGCACTCGTAACGAAAGGAAAAAAAAGTTGTATTTGTATTCACTTTGTTGTACTTGTGTTCTTTTCCAGATGTGGGGGTTGAATCCATTATAGAAATGTCGTGAAAATGTTTTGAGGTAATTAACTCTCTACTGGTGATTGTAGGCGCCGGTGTCTGCGACTCGGCTCTCCTAACTTTCCTAGTGTAGGCTTGCTTGGGTTCATGTGGTGGTAACGTGCATTAGATCGGTGTTGGAGACAATGGCTTTGTTGCGATCCCGTAGACTCTATAGACACTCTGTAGACATTCTGTAGTCATTCGACATTCCTTGTAGACATCATTAACTACGATTAAGCATGTTTTTTATTTACTTATATATATATTTATATTTTCTTTATGTAATCATCAAAGCTGAGTATGGTTTTTTTTCCTAATGGTATTGCATAATCTTTATTTTGATTTACTAATTATGTGTTTTAAATTTTATTATTTTTCCTATTATTGCAAAATTTACTATATTTTTTAACGTATTTATTATTTATAGAATTTTATACTTAAAAACCGATTTTTACAGATATAATTGTCCTTTAATAATTCGTTTTACTCATATTTTACATAAAGTAGTGATTTCGCATGTTACGTAGACAATAGATTAGATTAACAATAAAATATTCATAGCTAAATAAATCTTAAGCATATAAAATTAATGTATATATTTTTACATGAAAAATATTTTAAATAAAAATTTATTTTAATAAAAAAAATTGTAAGTAATTTTATATAGCAAATAGTAAAGTCAACAGTGTTTATATATTGTAGTAAGTGTTTCCGGTGTTGTTACAGGTCAGTGGCGCGTCGGCTTACGACCGGTGAGGGTGTGGAGCCCGAGTCCTTCGACTCCGTCACGATATACTTCAGCGACATCGTAGGGTTCACCGCCATGTCCGCTGAGAGCACGCCGCTGCAGGTCGTCAACTTCCTTAACGACTTGTACACCGTGTTCGACAGAATCATACGAGGCTACGACGTTTATAAAGTGGAAACTATCGGCGATGCATATATGGTGGTATGTATGCTTTAATGAATTATATATAAAGACAATTTCTTTCGGTCAACTGGAAATTCAGTTAACGCAAATTATTTTTTGGTTTTTTATTATTGATTGATTTGTTTTGTGTTTTACAAAAAAAATACTTATTTCAATGTTTTTTTTATTTATTATTTCTATAAGTTTAAAAACTTAACTACTCTCATATGCCCTGCCGTGTCTTCGACAGTTCATCGCTTCACCAACGATGTCGTTTTCAGAACGTGAACATCATTATATAATTGTGGTAAAACTAAGATTGTAATGATATTTTTATTATAAATGTTTTTTTTTTGATACTTTTAAAGGTATCTGGGCTGCCTATAAGAAACAACGATCGTCATGTGGGCGAAATTGCGTCGATGGCGCTGGAGCTACTTAACGCCGTTAAAACCCATAAAATATCTCATAGACCTAATGAGATTTTAAAGTTAAGGATTGGAATACATACAGGTGTGTATAATAAGTTATTTTGATTTATGTTCCTACACTGTCATCTTTATGTTTGATGAAATAAAACGTGAGAGCTACATTAAATAAAAATTATAAATGATTGATGAATCGATCATGTTATATATACAAATAATAAACGTTACCAATTTGAATCGGCGTGGACACAACGACACTACGATCCGTAAATTATGAACGAACAAGGGAACTACCGATGTGATCTACTCTTTGCATACGCTGATATTCACTATTTTATTTGCTCATGGTAATTTTTATTTAAAATATTTATAAACTATTTCCATTTCACCGTTCTGGTAAGACAAAGCGCGGCGTTGAGTTCGCAACATGCAATCTCCCTATTTGGAGTGGAAAGCGCGGAGTCCTTCTAACTCCTCTGCTATGCGGAATAACTGTTAACATGTTTAATATTTTCCAACCAAACTAAATTGACATAATTAAAATGGGACATGAACAGGCGCGGTGGTGGCGGGCGTGGTGGGGCTCACGATGCCGCGCTACTGCCTGTTCGGGGACACCGTGAACACGGCGTCGCGCATGGAGAGCAACGGGGAGCCGTTGCGCATTCACATCTCGCCCAGCTGCAAGGCCGCGCTCGACAAGCTGGGGGGATACATCGTGGAGCCTCGCGGCACTATACCCATTAAGGGAAAGGGACAGGTAAAATATCTTATGTATATCAATACGTGACGCAAAATATTTGTATGTTGTTTTTTATGAAAATTGATTTGGGAAGAGTGTAAAATTTAACATAGTTACTGTATAAATAGAGAAAGAGCGCAGAATGCTGTCATTTTTTTTACTAACGCATTAAAAACAAATTTAGAATAACCAATTAAATGAAACACACACTACCATGTGATTTGTAATTCATGCAATTTACCACGTTATACATGCAATATTTCAGATATTAACATACAGCAGTTTCGACTGTGCGTTGTCTTTCATTCAAAATATAAGTGTTATGAGAGATGAAAAATAAGGATTTTATTTAAAGAACATTTTTAAACGTCTGATCGATATATAGATAATGATAATATAATGAAATGCCTCTTGTTATTGAAATTTAGATTTCTTTACGTGGTCAAATAATGAATTGCATATTAAGATGTTTATTTATAATCTATATATTTATTTACAATTTAAATTCAAAATGAATTTAAAGTACATATTACTTATCGTATTGTTTTAGCTTCAAACATACTGGCTCGTTGGCGCAACTGAAAAAGCCATACAGAAGAGGACGGTTGAAGGAGAGGAGCGACCGCTGTTCTGTCGGCCGCGGAGAAGCCCACGACTAGCCGACTCCAGACATCCTTCTATCACAGGTATACAACTAATTTGAAGATATACAGATTTTATATATATGTTGTTTTGGCATTTTTGAGAGCATTTTGGGATTATAGCATGAGAAGAGGATATTTGTAATTGTTAAATTAGAAGAATTTAATAAAGTTTGGATTTGTTTAGCATGATACTTGATGATGAACTCGTATTATTTGAGTTTTTTTAAATTACATAATTGTAGGTGTTATATTAAAAATATATCTTTATAAACCTGTAAATAATATTAAGGAAGATATAAGGTTAGAGTAGATATAGGTGAACGACTAGTGGTGTATGATAGAGGTTTGTCCCGCAGAGCTGAAGGGCGAGAGCCGCATACGCCAGCGCCTGCACAGCGGCGCGTCGCTGCCGGCGCCCGCCTCCCCGTTGGCGCGTCGCAGCGCCGCCTACAACAGGTCCTCCCTTCTACTAACTGCTTTTGTATTATTTTTCTGTATTATCTTTAAATATTTAACCATCTGAAGCATGTTCTTTGAAACCTTTATGCAAATATGTTTGTTGTTTGTGTAATAATACTTGCTAATTATTAAGAGACATGAAGTATCTGTTCATGTTTACATGGGACATTTTGTGATTGTCTCCATTTTTACAGACGTGCGCTGAGTTCCATTGCGTCGTCGACGGCTTTCGAGGGAGTGGGTGTGATGGGTGGTATGGGCGGCATCGGCGGCATCGGGGTCGTGTGCGGCATACAGTGCGCAGGCGGCGCGTGTGGCGCATGCGGCACGTGCGGTGTGAGCGGCGTGGCGCTGCGGCCGGCGCGCTCGTTGGACGTGCTGTCGGCGTACGGCCGCCTGCGCCGACACCTCACCACGCGCTCGCTGGATGCGGACGTCACCATCGCCACCGTGTCCTCCGCGCTGTGCAACGGCACGGCGCCTCCTCCGCCCGACGACCCGCCCCGCGCCGACGAGGACAGCCCGCTGCTGCGCAAAGCCAGCCTGTGCAACAAACTGGAGCGCCCGAAGCGCAAGGTCCCCGACTCCGACTATATAGAGTTTTACAAGAAGTGGCGCTCCCTGGAGAACGTTGCAGATTCGAAGGGCGGTGCGAAAATGCCGCGCTTCGCGATCCACTCGTGGCTGCTCGGTTTCTTCGGCGGCGGCGCGCGCAGCACGTCCTCGTCGCTGCGCCGCGCGCCGCCGCTGCTCGACCGCGAGTCCGCCGTGTAGCTCCCTTTCCCGGCCCCGCCCGCATTCCCGCACCCTCCCCTATATTACGTACGTGTATATTGCGCTATATGTATATGAAACGCTGTTGTAAATAATATGTGTAAGTAAAACGATGTTACCGTCAATTGTGAAATAAGAGTTTAATGTTATTAAATAATTTCTATTGAACATGGTTTCTTAATAATACTGACATAGATCACATTAACGCTAAGTATGGCTACGACGACGAACTGTTCGCGTCTTATGTTGATATATATAGAAAGTATAGTATGTTATCCTTCTTATCTAAAAATCTTTTCTTAAATATATTAATTCAATTTAATAGTCTAGTTATTCTATACGCGAAATTGGAATATTTTATTTGTAATATAACGATTATACACATAGTTGAATTATATAGTTTAGGAATAATTTACTACAAACAATATTAAACTGTATTAAATTCGTCTATACTGATTTTAAATATAATAAATAGTATATATCATCGCTTAAATTCTGACACAACATTCGAAACAATCTAGAATTATACAAGATACACACAAAAATTAAACAACAGAGACGAACATTATTTATTGTTTTTTATGAACATGAATTCATGATAAACGTCAAAATTTGTTTGCGTAATACCAGAAGTCAAGCGAGGATATGATACAAACGGTAGTGTGTGACTAGTGGGTTAGGCGTCGGCAAGTAGTGGAATGCCGGCGGCGTCGACGGTGTCAGTGTCGGCGGTGTCAGCGGTGTCGGGGTCTAGCGGCTCGTGTCCGTTGACGACGAGGCGGATGTCGCAACGCGTCTCCGCCTGCTCTATGATGGGACAGGACACGCTGGTATACTCGTGGCGGAGACTCGGCGCTTCTAATAGCTCTGGTCGTTTAGTTGTGGCCGTTCGACCTTCACCGACCACCTATAAAAAGGAAAGGTTGTTCTTAATTCGAAACGAATATTTATTCTAAGTAAGAACGGTTACTTTTTATCTCTCGTATTTTCTAGCCATTCTCATATTAATAAATATGAAACACAAAAACAACCCTAAAGGTAAAAATAGTAGTAGAAGTGGTGATTGATAGTTCACTCATTGATTTTGATATGAGAAGAAATACCTCTTCTTGTATGTAAAATAATGTATGACTCCGTTCTCATTTTTTTGTTATTTTATGGCAAAGGTACTAATGCACATTTTGCCTAAATTCAATTCTTGAGGCGGTGTATAGCGTTGATTTAGAGGTATGCATGTAAATATAGTTAATATTGCGATTATACAGGACAATATACAGCAAGTAGTACAGCAAGTTAATTTTAAAAACTTACTTCCATTAAATATTCATCACTTCGATGATGCAAGACACTGTCTGTATGGGACTCTAGATTATTTCCAGATGCAAAACGTAATTTCTTTGGAGATTCTAAGCTGCAGCATCTGCAAAAGAAAACAATTATGAAATGAAACAAGATTAACCCAAATAAAAATTATCGAATATCCTCTTCTTTAAAAAAAATTGTGTTCAATTGCATTTCATAAAGTTTATAATTTAGTTATTACTGTTTTATACAAATAGAATTTGGCAATACACGTCACATAAGGTTTTTTTGCAACTTCACTTACTCGACGAGAATCTAGTGTCAAAACTATATATTTTTCAAGTTTTTGTCCGAAAATTAGATTGAGTATTAGGGAGATTCGACGTCTTCTGCAGACTAAGTCAAAATTGAATCCACAACTGAACAGTCGAATGCATATTCATTTTCGAGCTCACAAATTTCAAATACAAAAATTTTGTTACCAATGGATTTATTATCCATTGGTGGATTTATTATCCAAAATTTTATGCAAGTATAATCGTGTACGAAAAACTTTATGCATAATTTGTAAAATCTATTCAATTCATAATAATCAAGTTAATCAAAATATTCTTAAAAGTTCATTTATTTTTTTTAACATGGAAAATGTGAACATATGCATGCATACATGTCTTTCGACATTCACTTCATCAAATTCCACCATGTCAGCTATAGATTTGAATCTTGAATAAATTATTTTAAAACAATTTTTCTCACTATTTTACTACATTTAATATACTGTTATTCCGCACTTAGGAAAATCGAAGATCTTAATCGTTAAGTAACAAGAATTCATTGTTATTTTTGATTTTCAGAAGTTTTACAAATTGCAAACGGCAAACAAATTTATTTCCTACTTTGGTATTCAAAAATATATTTTCGAATACCAAAATACAAGCGCATAATCTGTTTAAAATAGTTTGATGTCCGAGTCGAGCCGCCTGTTTCTGCGTACTTCCAAGTCGTCTCATCGTTTAATACGTTTATTATGTTCTGCGCATGCTAAATCACATGATACGTCAAATATCTTCTTTCACGGCACGAAGTATACAAACCTGTGTAGGCCGCCTTGTTTCCAGTTATTCGCTTTGAGCGAGCTCCGCGGCTCCGGGAGACGCGGGCGACGCGTCCGTCGCGGTGTGTTCTCGCCTCGCAGCCACCACGTGACCTGATCGCGCTTGCCCTTCATAGATACCACGCCGCGCTCCTCTAACAGATACCCGCCCAGCTGGTCTAGCAAAGCTTTGCATGCGCCGCTGCAGTGGATCTTTAGAGCTACGGGAATATATATTGGTTAGTAATAAGAGCCAGTCTTCTTTGATGCGTTCACAATGCGTTTCCTTAGCATCGTGTATACCACTTTATATGAACGTTTACGTCATATGGTAGAGCGCATATACATTTTATAAAATCAATATACTTTTTTGCATTGTTAAATAAAATAAAAGGATTCTGCGATCACTTAATTTTCATAAAATTGGAAACAAACATTTTTTTTCATGTATTAATATTTATATGGATTCCTTATTTATAAGATACTGAGATATTTATTTAGTATAAATTTTAATAACCTATTTATTCATATTTGTTGATGCGAAATTCTTTAATTGTAAGTGAAGAGTTTCAAGAAGTGTCATTATTGATGATATCTTTATTATACACATCCGTGAAACTTTAGAAGGCGAGTTATTGAAAAGTAAATATTTATGCCTCGTAAAACTTATCTTAACTGAAAATTCTCATTTTAACCTAATACTTCTAACATAATACTTCTTGATATGAAACAAGTAAATAATCACATTTTAATTTCTACTTTTATATTTAAGGCATAAAATACAAAACTGATGTAGTTTTTATTTTTAGTACAAGCACAAAGTAGGTACAATTTTGGAAAATGTAAGTGTACAGGTTTATTATTAAATACCTCAACTAGATTTTGGCTCGTAGCTTCGCCTGCGTAGTGTGTTAATGAAAAGTAAATTGATAATTATCATTGTATATAACGCCAATTATTATTGTGGAATACAACTAATTGTATTCTGAAGTATAACCTATATTATTGTGGAGTTTTATTTAAATCCATTTAGTAAGTTTAAAGAAACAAGTTAATATATATTCTAACCACTTTCTCTTTTAAAAAATAATACGATATGACTTACGAGCGCCTGTAGATTCGAAACGACTGGCAGTGTTGACTGTATCACCAAATAGACAATATCTGGGCATTTTTAAACCTACAACCCCCGCACACACCGGACCTATGAAAGAAAAAGTTAAAAAAAATATATATAAGCAATTTTTGATAAACACGAATATATAATTATTAAATAAGTATAAAAAAGTCATGTCATTAAATTATTAATAAAGTATTTTTATTTATATATAGCACTAAATTCAGAATATTGATTAAAAGGTGTGATATCGTATGTATCTAGTGAATATTAATTATGCTTATTGCAAAATTAGTAATGTTATGTTATTGGTTCGCTATGTGTTGTGCGTAGCGTGTAGTGCATAATGTGTGTGTAAGTAGGTGGCATGTGTCGGGTACCGGAGTGTATTCCGACGCGCAGCAGCAGGCGGTGGTCGGGGCGGTGTCGCACGCGGAAGGCGCGCGTGGCGGCGAGCAGCGCCAGCGCCATGGACGCCACCTCACCCGCGTGCTGGATGCCGTTGCGGAGCGGCAGCCCCGACACCTTTATTTATATAATATCTTTAATATATACGAACTTTGTGTAATGTAATTCGACGCCTGCGTATTATAACTTTCATATACAAAGGATTTAAAGTAACAAGCGTAGTACAGGACACGAAGCGAAGAGTTGAAGATCTAGCGCAGTGGCGTGAGTCTAGAGAACCTATGTCGAGTCCAGCAGTGGACGTAGAAGGAATGATGATAATGATGACCGTGATGTATGGGGAAAACTTGAGCTAAAAATTTTCCTATTCAAAACAAGCTTAAAAGTTGATTTGTTGGTCTGCTAAAGCAAATCTTAGATATAGATATAATAAGAAAAATATATTTCATATGGTTTTACTTATTAAACAAAAAAATAATTTTTAAGCAATAAATATTAAAAAATAATTTAAGTTTTAAGCAATATTAGGTATACTTACGACCATATAGGCGTCTCCTATCGTCTCTACTTTGTAGACGTCAAAATTTTCTAAAATCGAATCGAAGCATGTATACAGGTCATTGAGAAAATCCACTACCTGTAATGAACATTGCTCTCGTTATCATTATTCCGCTTTGAAGCATCTATTTCAAAACGATTCAAAATAAATATATTTTCTTATACTTCCTTGAGAATAGTATTTGTCACTTTAAGCTTATTAAGCTTAAATTATTTGAAAATTGAAATAAATAAACAGTTACCAGATTTAGGTGTTTAGCATTTTCTTCCGATACGAACCTGCAGCGGCGTGCTTTCAGCGGACATGGCGGTGAACCCCACGATGTCGCTGAAGTA
The DNA here is from genome assembly GCA_032432895.1 of Dryadula phaetusa. Taxonomy (NCBI): domain Eukaryota; kingdom Metazoa; phylum Arthropoda; class Insecta; order Lepidoptera; family Nymphalidae; genus Dryadula; species Dryadula phaetusa. Next base: position 2,948,186 of record JAOYRS010000027.1, read on the forward strand.
TATCGTGACAGAGTCGTAACTCTCCGGCAGCACGCGGCGGCCGCGCTTCAGTTGGTCGGCCACTGGCGCTGGCAACATCTCCTCTAACAACGCCTCTGTGGCATTTCAGGCTGTACTTAATTATATGAGTAACTATATATGTTTTAAAATGGACACTATGCACGTACTGTTTTCAATAATTTACTGGACATATAATTATGTATCGACGTTCGCAGTATAATTATGTATCGATGTTCGCTAAAAGGGATTTTTGAGTACCTTTTACCATTTTATACGTATAAGAGATATTTAACAAGTATTAATATTAATATATAACGAAATTTATTTTATTTAGTTACCTTAATAAACCTTGAATTTCAACTTGAACTTTAATCACAGTCATTTATTAGAGATAAATAATAGTCGCGATAACGATGCTTTTCAAACCAAATCAAGTGTTATACATATGCAAATCAGATAAAATTTAACTATATATTTAATATCTAATATATATTTAAAAATAATAATAATAAAGTAGATAGGAGGAGATAATATAGTAAGTAATAATAATATAGATTTAATATCTGCTGTTTCATTTCATATATTCTGTGTCCACCTTTAAAAAAAATTCATCTATTAGTGATCAAACAAACGCGATTCTAGTGTGTAAGTACCTTTTAATAATATTAATTATTATATTTATTACATAGTCTATCTTATTTTATAATTTACTTATCAAATATAAATTTATTGAACATAACGGAACAAGTGGATGACTCTAATATTCTTAATAAAGTTATATGTAAGAGGAACCGTTATTCACAGATGGTTAGTGAAGCACAAAAGCAAATATTGAAATCTAGTGGTCCGATCGTGACTGAAACTTTAAATTGAAATTTCAGCACCGAATGTAGCAAACGTGTGACGGTTTTGAATTTAAATGTAAGAATATAAACTCGTGGTACCTACACCTTAAAATATATTATGAGTAAATAATTTATTCATGCTAATATTACAAATGGGAAAGTGTATTTGTTTGTCCTTCTTTTACATCCCAACGAAGCAATGTTATTTTTTTTAGTGAGATAGTTAGAAAGCTGAAGATTGACAAAAGTAGCATTTACGAAGGTAAGACAATCAGTTCCCACGTGAATATCCGCAATAATATTAAAAGTAACAATGTGTTTATCTTTCTTTAAATTTGTTAAGGACAATATTAATTTTAAGTGCTGTATAAGATACAAAAACAATTTATAGGATTATCTTAGTATAGGCTATTTACTAGTAATGTCCTTTATATTCAGGCATCCTTAGGTATATACTGCTGGAGATTAAAGAATTTCTGTAATTACATTACCATCAATTAAAGAAATCCTAAATAGTCAAAAGTAATTTCATGTATACAAGTACAATAATATTATATATATTACGATATTTATATACCTTGTGCCTAGCTATCCTGTTAGTAATTATTATAATAGTGACAATAAATATATATTTTATTTTAACTTACCAGTTTTCTTTTTCTCCTCTTGCAGCTGGTCAGTCCTTTCATCAACGAGAGCCTCTAAGTTATTAGCATATTTCTCCATCATTGCAATCATATTATCAAATATATTTGGTTTCCTGAAATAAATATATTTTCCATTTACTTATATTTCCATAATAATGCAAATTAAGTACTACAATATATAATATACATGAAAATAAAAGAACAAATTGTGAGGAGGTGCAGTTCCTACATTTGCTTTATTAATTTTAAATTTTCACTGCACCTATAAATAAATAAAGCAGTAAGGAAGAAGGATTGGAAATGCTTTAGCTTTTTATGTATCATAAATAGATGTGGGTCAATGACATCCACTTTTGCCATTAAAATGCTCAATTAATAGATAACATATTAATATTAAACAAAATTCTCTATCTATAGCTAAAACTATAGTGATTGAAAGGAATATTATATGTAAAAATTTAACAAAGAATGTTATAGTTTAAAAAATTCTGACCATTCCATGCTTGGATAATTTTTTGTATTATTGAGTCCCCGGGATAGTATTACCATAGCCTCTCTTTAAACATGGTCCTGATTATAGTAATATATAGGAGATAACAGTTATAACCTACATGCCCTTGCGCAGCGGTCGTAGTCGCGTGCGTATCGCCTTGAAGTCGGGGCGCGCGGCGCTGTCCTCTGTCCAGCATTCCCCACAGCACTCGCGCACGCAATCGAATCGTCCCACCAAAGCCTCCAGCGGTGGTCTTCATAATAAACGTATCGTTTTAAGTAACATAATATATACAATTTAATGTCACTTTCAAAATTTAAATTCTCTACAAATCTCTCTTTCTGTGTTGTGTATTCTAAAATTTTCTTAACTTTAGGCACTTATATGGTGTAATTTGAATATACAAAAGCGAATTAGCAAGATGATATTTTTTTATTTGACAGTATTTAAGCTATTATTTGTTTCAGTAGTACAATCTGTAGGAACAAATAAAGACATTAACGTCTCTATGTAAACAAGATGTTTAGAATATGTGTCCGTAGTGTGTAATGAATGATCAAAAAAGTTATGATCTAATAAGCCTGTGCTGTAGCGGGTGTGTGTATGTGTGCGTGTGACACATACCTACCTGTAAGGTGCGGGATGCGGGTGCGCCACGCGGCGCAGCAGCGTGGGCAGCGGCGGTGCGTCGGCGCCGAAGGGGCCGCGCCGCGTGTGCAGCTCGTACAGGAGTAGCGCGAACGCGTACACGTCGCCTGGAGCCGAGCCGGCGCGCACCGACAGCGACGTGGGGAAGTTGTCCTTGCCCCAGCCGGCGGCGCGCAGCTGCTCCGGAGACAGGTACACCAGGCCTGGACGTATATGGATTTTTAATAAATCTCAATTAAAATTTCTTCAATTAATCAATATTTTGTTTATTAGTATTAAATCTAAAGTATAACCAACTGTACACGATCATTTTATTAATTTAATGTCGTTCAAGGACTTGTGAAGTGCGCTCAATAGTTACATTAATCAATTCAGTAATATTCGGTTCAATTAGCATAACTTTTTAAATTTTTTGGCAAAGAATTTCACAAATGGCCTGAAGATAAATAGTTACAGTCTAAGTATAAAATATAAAATTATACCCTATCGAATGATATCCACTATAATGAAAAAATAATAATAATAAAATAAAATGTAATTGTCCAACCATCCATGATATATTTTTGCTATATTTATAATTAGAGTATACACTGAATGTATATACAAATACCTCCTCTAAATAATGCAGGACGTGTTTTTGCTACTACGCTTATAGTAGTGTATTAGCATTGGTTTTATTTTATAGCTGTGAAATCGGTTTATATCTAAAAATAACACAAAACGTTGATATGTTCATAAAATGTTTCTTACGAATGGTAGATAATGTTTTGAGTGCTTTTAGGTTAAGGCCTAAAAAGTGTTTCATCACTAATTTTATTGCTGGTACAAATTTCATTTTATGTATCCGTGTCCATTTTAGATCTATTCGAATTTTACTACTTTGGAAAGATTTTAACATTTGCCAATATTTTAATATTTCTACATGTTAACATTTACGATTAAATATCACTGTTTAATAATTTAATTTTAATTCGATAAAATTATGAAAATTCTAATAATTCTAAAATAAACAATAATATTTTTCGCGTTTCTCAGGCAAACAATAAACTGAATGGGTCAACGAGGCGAGAAGGAACTTAGTAAAATTTTATTTTTACTACTTTCCTTACACATATAATAAAAGATTAAGTAGGTATAGATTCTTTTTATATCTGTAAATATTTAATTAAAAAACATAGTTTTTTAAAGATTCATTGTTTTCTTGGTAGTATATATTTAAATTGAAAATCAATTTCATGCCTTATTCCGCAGTGTCGATAGCAGATATACAGCACGTAGCAGGTAGTCAGAGGCAATTTAGTATCAAAATACACTATTGGCTGGTCTTCGTCCGTAATCAAGGCATTGCGTGTTGAGTGGCGAACTCCACACAGTACTTTGGTCTTATCCGAGCGGAGTAATGAAAATAATTATGATATATACAATCTTTCCCCAGCATGGGAATAGATGCCAAACAGGTTTACAGTTAAACGCTGCCCCATTGACAACATTACAAATGCTTCAAAATCGTTAAATTAAATTATTGCAATCGTAGTAGTAAAGGTAAATTATTGGAATACTCACTATCAATATGAGATCGTAATGCTGTAGGATCTGATGGTGGAACTTCACCTCTCCGAAACTCTCGTAGGCCAAAATCAGCCAACTTTACTACCCATCGTGCATCAACCAAACAGTTGGAAGGTCGAAGAGCGCCATGATATTGTAATGGAGACTCGTGTATGAAAATCATGCCCTATTATTTAAAAATTAAAATATATTTAGATTACCTTATTTATGTAATGATATTTTGTGAACAGCACTATATAGGTAAATAAGGTATAGTTTAAAAGCACATACTTTAAATGCCATATGATTTTCCTTGTGCCGTAGAATATTAGGATACTTCTGAGTTACCATCTAACGATGCTAGCGTTAAGTTTTCTTCCCGTTCGGCATTTGAAATACTTATCATAGATATTTATTTAGACAATACATAAATGTTTTCTAGAGTTGTATTGTCTTCTATACGATTAGTTTAGTTTAATTTAAACAACATTTACTTTAACATTACGGATAGCCATGAAATTATCCTACAAATGCTTGAAACATGTTTAAAAACAATTTTTTTACATAATGCTATTTCTGATACAAGTTCTTATATGATTACAATAGTAGATATGTTTAAAATGCATATATATTCAAAGCACGTGTGGTAATCTATGTTTGTATCATTTATCTAGAAATTTTAATAAACATCATAATTTATGCTAAACGTATGCCAACTGGCATAACATTGTAAGTACTTGCCAAGATCAATCTTAGTTAAGACGTTTTAAACAAAGACCAGACTACAGAAAGATTAAGTGTTGTAGTAAGGAATTTATTGTCATGAATGAGAAACCTGAAAGTCTTGTCTGTAAATTTTATTGATACTCGTCATATACCTATTATTTCTACCTTAGTGTCATTTATAAAATCATGTTTTTTTAGTTTTCGTAAAGTAAAAATCTCATAAAAGTATCCTCCCTTAATGGTTTCCCACGCATCCTAAGAAACAAACCTGAAAATTCAGTTTGCACCTTGTCTGTAAGTGATGCACCTAATAGTTTATATATATATATATATATATATATATATATATATATATATATATATATATATATAAACATTAACATACAATACATTTATTAACAAACTCACCCGTATAATATCACCCACAAGAGAAGCAATAAACATATTATCCAGTTTAATATCTTCATTTTCTAAAATATCCTGCAAAACAATTGAATGTTGTTATTAGATGTGCTAATAATTTAAAATTAATTCTTAGACGTGGTTATTTAATTATAACTATCAGAATCGCAAATAAATGTAGAATTTTCTGATAGAAAATGTAATAAGTACTCGTTTTAAATCAGCTAATATGAAACAACCGAAAAAACATACCATACAACAAAAGTATTATGCTTAAGTTAATATAATTACAAGTTACCTTTAGACTACCTCTAGTACAATATTCGGAGAGAGCGCACACATTAGGCGGCTCAATGCACGCGCCCACAAACCCATTCACGTTGTCATGTTGTAAGTCGCGCATCTGTGACAACATAAATTGCGATCCTCCATTATAAAGCTACTTCGTGGGACGTAATCGGATAACAGTGAAAAATGAGCTTTTTCAACGCTTAGAAAAATTCTATGTAAGCTTTATACATAATGCTCATCCAAAAAAAAATTAAAAGAGAAAGTCTGTCTATGATGAATATATATATATATATATATATATATATATATATATATATATATATATATATATATATATATATATATATATATATATATAATATCTTTATTTCTCTTTTTCTACGATCGACAATACGATGCAACAAGTTCATTGGTTTGAGAGTTTTTCAGTAGTTTGATAGTGGTGCAATGTAAAGTATTACATCATATTTAAAACAATTGAAATATAATAAGATTTTGGGTCCACCTTTATATCACCAAAGCTATTTATCTTCAAACTATTATGTCAACATTAAAAATACACTACTGTCTCTTGATATGTATACATAAGTCTTGTATAGATAAATATTGCTTATTTAATGTTAACCTTTTAATGTTAAATGGGACACTTGCGAGGCTTCTCAGAATGGACGTGTTACAGGCGTTGATAGTGGGTTATTACTATATAATTGTGTAAAGGTAACAATTTGAATAGTAAACATCTTTGAAAAAACGTATAAAAATTTTGAACGCAGCGGGATTCGAACCCGCGCCTCTTGGATACCGTCTTGGACGGTATCCAAGAGGCGCGGGTTCGAATCCCGCTGCGTTCAAAATTTTTATACGTTTTTTCAAAGATGTTTTCTAATCCTAAGTGTGGAATAACACTTTAAAAATAGTAAAGAATTTGAATAGTAAATTATTAAATTACATTGGTAGCCAGAATCAAATTATTGAATGTCTTTTAAATTCTTCACCTAAGTATAAATCATTTAAAAGATATACAGTCACTTTCCATATAAGCTGATTATGACAAAGTGTGACTCATTTCAACAATTTAGATAGGCTTATTTTTATTTTACCAGATACTTTTAAGTACATTTATTTATATTATGGCCTTTTATGGCATACGGTTACCTAGAAATGTAAAGTTTAAATTATTACTGAAATGTTTCTTAATTTATTTTGTATTCTTAATGGACGAGGAAAGATGATTTATTAATAGATTTTATAATATTAATGTAATTTCTTTCATTGCATGACTGTCGTTTAATGAATTATTACCAACGTAAGGTGAATCGAACTCAAGGTGAATATCTATTGTTTGGAAAAGAATATTGCAAGAAAAACAAACAGGAGTGGAGGCTATTGTTTTATACGTTTTTATTAAGGTAACAACAGCGTAATTTCAGATAAAGGATGTAATAAATCACGTACGCAGCTGTTCCGATGCTAAATCTATTCGGTACTTTTCAATAACTTTAGTCGTTGTTTCTAGAAATAGCTAATAGGTTTCCGTTTAAGTGTTTTCAGTTTTATTTTTACTAAAATGCATCACTATTCAACAAACTTGTATTGGATTTTTTAAATAATATTCTTATTTTGTATTTTGAAAATTTTGTATATCTCAATAATATTTGCTTGATAGTTTCAATATAAAGACAATAAAATATAAAAATAAGGAGTAAGCAGCGTCTTGTAAAATTTTCTTTCTTCGCTGCGCAGGAAATATGTATAATATTTAATTATTTTACATGTAATATATACTTTTTTCAAAAAACATTGTAATCTATTAAAGAGATTTCAGTATAATAATAATGCTTACTGTTTACTACTTAGCAATTGACTGATATTTTCCATAAAGATCCCATTGTGTTTAAGGGCTTAGAAAAATAACGCAGTAAATTAATGGAATACATCACTTCGCGTCCCTACTCGAGCGATTTAATCAGCTTTGTCAGGCTAATGTACTCATCTTATAGTGTTGGACGCCGTCGAGTGATTACTATAAATCGAATCAATGTATAATACAATATAAATATAAATTAATCATATATATATGTATAATTGCAATAGATACATATAATATATATATATATATATATATATATATATATATATATATATATATATATATATATATATATATATATATATATATATATATAATTGCAATAGATACAAATCTAAATATACAAATCAAAATACTTTACCATTATGACGATATTCTTTGTAAGTCAAGTTATGTAATATCGTAAAAAGGTCATCTTTTGATCTAAACAACAAATGTATACACATCACTAAGTACTAGCCTTGAGTATCATAACGAAAACGAAGTAAATATATTTTTATAATGGAATAATTTTAACAAAAAATCAAATTCGTCCAACTCTACAATAAATGCTTAAGCTTCCCTGTGATGAACCGTTTGTTGTTACCTGGGGCGTTAGTAAAGGCTTTATGAATGAGAATGATTTATCTCCATTTACTCAGTCGTACTGAAGCTATTGTGAGCGGAAATTTCATGTTTTGCGAGTGATAGAGCTTTAATAGGTATCGTTACTTTCAGTTCCTTTACTAAGGGATTTGGCATTGGGAGGCTTAGGCGTAATACGCAGGATGTACCCTTTATTGTCTCTTTTATAGGGAAAAGGTATATACCTACTACATTATTTCCTTATTTACTAAGTTTGTCATAGGCGCAATGGATTTTCATTATTATTTGTAAGAAACTATTATATATTATAAAAAAATTATCATTTCATATCTAACTATTACTATTTTAAAAGTGTTATTCCACACATATTATTTATAAAAAATTTGAACGCATCGGGATTCGAACCCATGCATCTTGGATACCTTCTAAGCGCTCTGACCGCTAAGCCATGCGTTCTACTGCCAGCTGCGTTTTCAAGAATTCTTATATACTTATGTATGTGTGCATAATAATGTATTTTATGAGATTAACGATTCCAGTCACTTCATATTATATTTTTTATATTAGTTTTTTAAGGAAACGTGTTTAGTTCAAAGTTTTATAATATCCTGAGATAATTATAATAACTGTTTATACAATTACAACACATCAATCGCATGATGCTTATTGCTGATTTTAAAGATAAATCGCAACGTAACGTTAAAGGTTTAATGTCAATTAAAAATACTTACAATTTTAAGTTCTTTTTTTATTTCTCTACTGATGTCAATATGGATTCTGCGAACTCTTTTCACAGCGAGTAGTCGTCCGCGATAAAAGGCGACTTCAGTAAATATCGCAGAGTATCTAAAGTCCAGGTCGGGGTTAGAACTGAGAGACACTTGGCTGGAACGCGCGCCCCCAGTGCTGCCCTTTTCATTCCCCACGCTGTTAGAGTTCGTGTTTACACCTGCGCTGCTATCTTGCTGAAAAAAATTAGCTCTGACCAACTTGCCTATTCAAATATATATTTGCTTACAACTATACATAGATAAATTTACAATCATTCTTCTAGGTTACCTAATACATAAGCAGTTGAAGTGGGAGAAAATGAAATTTTATAAAATATATGCTTTGAGTTACTACATCATATTTTATAAATAAATATGTTTATCGTTAACGTATACTTATTATTTTATTTTTTCTTCCTGATATCCCTACAAAGAAAAATATATATAAAATGTTCAAAAGAAATAAATAACTTATTAGCTTATAAAATGTTATCAGGTAAAAGATACCCGAGAATGACCCAGGATATCAAACAAAAAGACCTTACCTTAACTTAATTCTTGTAATGACGTGACAAATGTAAATGCTCACAACAAATGAATCATTAACATGAAAAGTAAAAGCATGAATAAAGAAAGCATCTTAATAAGACAAAGCATTCATGCAAACAACATATATAAGTTGCGTTTACCTACTCAGTTTGTTGGTACGCTGATCTTCATCGGGTAAATGAAGGTCTCTGAAATCTATTTTCCAGAGTAAAGAGTCTAGTTCTTGCTCGTAGCGCCAGCCACGATACAGCGCGAGAGCGGCCAGAGCTAGCAGTGCTAGAGTTCCCCCCGATGCTCCAAGAGCCCAAGCACCCACGTGACCTACAGTTTAATTATAAAGTATCTCATTTTCTAAAATGTTTATAAAATGAAACTTGTATACTTATAATAATGTAACATCGCTATGATTTCTTTACATGTTGTTAGTAATTCGTGCAGTAATTAGTATACTTATTAAAGCGTTCCAAGAAAGCTACTTAACGTCACCTACTCCACCAATTCATTAAGTTAAGTTCTTAATTTATACTAGAATGCTCACCTGTTATTGATATTCTGCCTGGTCTTGCGTTATGCGTATGATAAATGTATGCAAAAGCGAAACCACAACAAAAACTAAAAATTTCATAATAAACTCAAGCGTCACCGGTGTCAACTAAAACTTTGTTTTAACAAACATATTGTTGGTAAATATTACTATGATTTGAATTTGCTTATTACTTTAATTAAGTATAGAGATAAAAAATTAAATTAGACATACATACATAAAAGAATTATTTATCATATCAAAAAAGTCCACTTGTATAATATCATAATTCATGTTAATGGTCACTTTATTTCTTATACGAAAGAAAATAAATACAACATAATACCGAATAGCTAAGTAAACCATTAGTCAATTTTTAATTAACTGTCGCGCTACTTTATTATGCCGTATACGTTGTAGGACTGACACGTTGTTAGTCTGCAAGCCTAGTTTCGAGTTAGTATCAATTTAAAGAGAACCAAAAAAAGTTATGATTCAGTTGAATTAACACAATGAACAAATAAATTACTAAATAACAATATTTTGAAAAATGTACATTGTCGGTGAACAAAAGATGAGTTCAGGGCCCTTAATAAGCCTTTCAATTTATAAGTTGGATCCAGACGGGATCTTCGATGAAATAATATAAAACGGATTTAGAGCTTGTACTCATTTAATGGAAATAGAAAGAATTCGTTTCTATGCGGCCATCATTTAGATACAGTTTTATAAGACGTTTCAAATGGGTAATTTGAAAACGAATCCGTATAACTTATAAAAAATATAAAAATAACTCAACTAAATTTATTTTCTAATAAAAATAATACTATTTAACATCTCTATGGAGTAAGTAGCATATTATGTTTAACGATGCGTGAGGTGACAATAATTTTTTACGTTGAAATAACTTAGGTATACATTAATAACACAAATGATTTTACAATGATGAATAACAAAGCAAAGTGTTGAATTTTGTTAATTAGAATGCCAGAGAGGACAACATGATTTAAATTTTTTTTGATATATTTGAATTAAGCACATAGATAGTTTAAAATCTAGTATATAGTATGTTTAATAAATGTAAATAAGCTGAGCGGCAAATACCCGCTTTGTTGGTAATATGAGTTGGATCGTGCAACTAAAGATAAGTTTGCACACGGATCAATCTCACTTGAAACTTTGTAATACACTTAATACCCACCCGTTGGACATGATTACAGAGATTTCAGATAAAGCTTATACTCAAGAAGTTGCCCAGATTCTTAATGTGATGCACATATGCGATGGTCACTATATCAAAAGGTTCACTTTACGTTTGTTTATCAAAGAATAGCTCATAGTAGTGTGATGAGTGATTTCTAGTATGTTTATAATTTGTTGAGTATCGGGTTTATTTATGTATCGTATATTGCGCCATAATCAACGATCTGTAGTACGTTAAGATCTCCCATTACGAAACGTTATATGTTTACACAAATCGTTTCCAATATGTTTATTGTGAGTCTAAAATGTTTTATGTCTTTCGCACAGTAGTATTACATATTTTAACAACTATTATGAATAATAGCCATAAAAATATGTATAGAAGTATATAATGCTATTTAAGCTTTAATACCAATAGATTTAACTAAGAGGAAGAAAAACGTAACGTATGCAAGTAAATAATCCATTCAATCCAACTTGTATACGTTGGAAAGCTTTATGGTTTTAAGTAGTGAATTATGTTACGTATATTATTTCGCAAAATTTCCTAAAAAGCTAAAGTACAAGTCGTGTTTAGTCATAGGAGGTATAACGCGGGGGATCGCAGCGGGAGTCGCATGTGACCAATGGCTTGCCGCTATTATCACTTTATATGTTTTTGCAGGGTTGTTACTTTTATTTTTACTTTTATAAAGAAAGTCAAATAAACATACTTCAAGGATAGCGTAAAAAGAAAGTTAAAATGTATTTTTATTACTTTTTTACCATCGATACAGGAACACTACACTTATATGGATTAGTTATAGCATCAAGACCCTGACAACCCTATATAAGATTACTTCACCCCTGAACCTTGTACTTAATGTCATTCGACCGTTAGCTTTTTTTACTCGCTACGCTAATGTATCCCTGCAGAGAATTATACAATTTTCTTCTACCATTTTTTGTACGATAATTTATTATATTTTATAAAAACATAATATGTTAGTCTATATAACACATTGACTATTGTTATAAAAAAACAACAATCAAACAAATTATTTTACTTACTGACACATTTCTCTCCCCGAAATCCGCACGGAGGCTCGGAGAGAGGAACGCGGCCCCCGGGCCATTTAATATCTCGGAGCATTCGCAATTCCTGTGTGAGATGTGAGTGGAAAATCAAAATATAAATTTATTTTTCGTTCACTTTCGCGCATTTACGGAGTATCCATAGTGGTCCGTGTTACGACACTCAGCCGTTCACCACTGATTATTTCGCCGAATCTTTGGGTAGCAGAAATTTGTAAAAATCTTTTTAAGAGATGCTAACAACGTAAATAAGTTGTAAGAAAAGGTAAAGAACGAAAACGAAAAGTTGTAGAACGCATGGCTGAGCGGTCAGAGCGCTATGAGAGTTTCCAAAAGTTGCGGGTAGGAATCCCGCTGCGTTCAATTTTTTTAAAGTTTTTTAAGAATGTTTTCTAATCCTAAATGTGAAATAACGTATTAAAATAGTAAAATACGTTGCTACTTATAAAACAAAAGTAAAGGATTTGGCTCATATAAGTATTTAGCACCACAAATGTATAAATAAAAAAAATAACTATATATAAAAGTTGTATAAAATTATTTAAATTATAATTTAAGTTACTTAAATAATTTTATATCAGACAAACGTGACATCTTTAGAGATTCACAAGGTGTGACATTATTTCCATTTTCGCAAAAGGACGTGGGCCATTCAGATGATGGTCTTTGAATCGATTTGCCTTTTGTATCATAAGCCATTTGGCTTATCGGTATTGCATTTGGAAAAAAATATATAATAAGTAAATTACGTTACCGGAGCAACTTTGTGTAGAACGGCGAGAGGGTAGAGTCCCGGAGAACGCGCTGGGTCCATTGATAAAAGCGTATAATTGCCTTCGGCGTCACCATTCTCATCCATGTGGACCCAATACCTAATTTAATATATAAACATTTAGTCATACATATAAAATGAAATATGTATACATATTTGTATTGTCACCAGAATTAAATGCGAAAACCAAATTTCAGATTAAATAATCTTGACGGAAAGAGGTTGAGATTTCAATTGCTAAATTTGACCCACTAACACAACAAACGGAGTTAGCTAAATAAAACCTTTTAGAAATAAAATCGTTTATATATAATTAATTTCATAAATATTTTATAAAATTTTACAAATTATCAATATTTTTACAGTAACCAAAACTAGGGAGGGGATTCCGAATGTTAAATAAATATCAACAATCATTTTATCTTCGTTGAAGCTTCGATTGTTTTTATTTTCAGTTTGAAATTCTTATTAATGCATATTTTTCCCTAAATACTTTATTTATCGACCTGTTGTTGATATGTTTATTATCACTATGTCTTGCCAATTTACAGAGCAATATTTGGACTTTGAATTTATTTACTAAGTTTATGATTCACCAAAAGATTCTCCGACTTTTAACATGACCTTTATATATCTGTGATACGTATTCATTTTTGATATGAAAATGAAATATGATAAACAAGAGCTGTTGTTAGGAATAACTTACAAGACTTGTCTATGTCTTTAAATTAAATATTTAATATCGCTACGAAGTATAATAATTAGTAGTTTGCCCTGGCGTTGGCAGGTAATTATGACATTTTCATTTTATATCGAAATTAGTTTAGCATATGAAGTAATTGAGATAAATTTAAAAATTAAAATACACAAACACAAGATTTTTTTAAGAAATTGGTTCAATTTGTCTGATTGTCTTAAATTATTGATTGATATTCTATTTATTATTAAAGCAAAGAGCATATGTAAAATTTACTTATACAGTGCTAAGAGGTTAACTATTTTCTTAAGTTGTTGGACAATTGATCTTAAAACCTAATTACAAATCTAACGATCAATAAATTGAACTGTATCCACTAATAGATAAAAGATAGCTTAAGTAAAGATGGCTTTAGCTTAAACGAATTAAATTAAAAGTATTTTAAAGATAATGAAAAATTAAATAATAATATACCTGTAGTAAAATAATTATATATTATTATTATTTACATGACTAAAATGGACGTTTAAATTATATAATGATATTTTAAAACTTCTATTAGTACTACTATTAGTGTTATACGGTTCAAACGTAAATTATAATTAGAAGATGCACACGTACATTGTAAATGTAAACATATTATAATGTAGTCTCGTGTTTTAGTTGACCGCTTGCGATATGTATCTAGTATTTACTGCCAGAACTGTAATTAATGTTTCCGTTGAATTAATCTCAAGCCGTAAAACAGGTCATTACCATTTTCATGCTAATATAGTAGTCTGAATTACGTGTTATATTTTACTAAAATTCTAATCCTTCAGGAACCTAATTAGGTTTAAATTAAACTTACATTGCAATATAACTATTTATATATATATATATATATATATATATATATACATATATCTATATATATATATATATATATATATATATATATATACATATATTTAATTCATTTAAATATGGAAAAAAATATTAATCTTTTTAGAGCTTTTCTTTTAGATTTATGTATTTTTCAAATTTGTAACGTTATTATATATTACAATCAATTTTGACTAACGTCAGCCAGCGTTTATAATTTGAACTAATAGATACATCTATATAAATCACATAGTAACTTTTGTGACTCATTACACCAGAATCTATAGAATTACATGTCTTTAGAATTCTATATTTTGACATTTCAATTATACAAGCAAATGTGTGAGTGAGGAATTTTTGACTAAATTTATGACAGTCTAGTCTGTTAGTGGAACATTATAGCGGTTTGAGCAAGTACGCTACAAGCATAATAAGGTATGTGCGAGGTAAGTGTTATATAATAGTACGACGCGTCAAGTTTATTAGCGACATGTGGGCCACGATAGTGCCTTCGTCTAGTCGAACATGAGCTGTCATTTTTAATGTACGTTTTAAATATTCTTTTGTTAGCTTAATAATAAAACTTAGTTTCCTTATTAGGAATTGTATTTAACGTTAGCCCTCTTTTTGTTGTCGTTCCTTTGACTATAGTTAATGTGTTTTTTATACGCGAACCCTTGTCGATTACGGCATTCAACCTCCCACGCTATATTGTGTTTACGATAGCGACATGTAAAAGGTATTTCAATTTTCCATTATGTAAATACGCTCACTGAGCTTTATTAGAAATCAAAAGTAACATATAGATTTAGTTGATACACATATGTTTTTAAGAATTATTGATACGCGAATAGGAAAACTAGTTTTAGTTTTGCTCTTTTTTTTCATTAACAATGCCTACCAAATCATATTATAGATATAAACTTGAATGGAAT
Source organism: Dryadula phaetusa (assembly GCA_032432895.1). NCBI lineage: Eukaryota > Metazoa > Arthropoda > Insecta > Lepidoptera > Nymphalidae > Dryadula > Dryadula phaetusa. The sequence continues at coordinate 2,963,628 of JAOYRS010000027.1, forward strand.
CAGATAATATAAATGTTGCGTTAAATTAGTCGTTCCTCAATAGAAGCATGAGATTACCTTAAACTTTTCACGGACATTGTAATAACATATCTTTATGAATATTATTGTGATAATACATAATGGGGCAATACTTACCCCATAACACTGCGATATGTTGTATTGCGCATTCTCATAGCTATCGCTCTACCGTCTCGAGGACCTTCACCCGTATGGAGGACGTCTGCTAATGCTCGAGCATATACCCAGACAGCATCATGCAACCAAGCTGCTTCGACCGGGATCTAAGAACAATTGTGATTGCGTTAGAAAAGCTGACTGCTAAGCAGATTAATTGAAATCGGAATATACTATTAGCCAATTTCATCTCAAAAGTAACCACATTCTTTAATAGTAAATATAAACATTGGAAAGTCATTAATAAATTGATGTATATCACGGCCAAAATTGAGTTAATTGCTGAGGTGCCTGGGTTCCTTGGGGATTATAAATACATTCACGAAGAAACTAAGAGAGGATATCTAGAGATTCTTATGAAAACGGAGCGTGTCATAAGTTAACTAAAACCAAGTTGAGGGTGACAATCATTTTATAAAACACGATCTGGTGAAACTTAATTGAATTTAATAAATTAATTATATGAATGTGCGCATTTTAATTATGAAATTATCTTTTTAGTGTTGGTAATTGAGTAATAACGACTAGACATTAGCCGCCTACATGCATTCGTTGACATATATTACCATAACATTTTCTATAATTTACTTAAGTAATATAGTATATATAATTCCAATAATTAAACATTAAAGATTAACCGAAGAACATACTCAGATATAAACCCAGTCATAAAAACAATTTGTAAATTACCCTAATAACCATTCACGTATTGAGGGCAGTCGTCATCGCTATCAGTTATCCGGTTTAACAGATAACACTAAAACCAGCGAAAAAGATCGTAAGCAATTTTCTAAGTACTTCGAACATAATACTACCACACCTTACAACTTCCTTAATTTCAATATTTTTTATTATGTAACATTTAAATATTCATAAGTATATATATTAGAGCTGAGTAATGGCTTTATACAAAAAAAATAAGAATTTTAAAAATATGTCTTATAGTGTATAAGTTGTATGTTAAAACGATAATTCTCTGCATATAAATAAGTTGAATTAAAAACTGGTTCAAGAAATAACGATCATTAAATTCAATTAAAATTGTTTTTCATGAATTTATATAATTTTTAAGCTGAAGTAATATTTTCATGTATCGTTTTTTTAATATTCCACTCCTAAATCTATTTACCATGTTTTCTACATTATTACCATAAATAGTAACAATTTTAGGCGTAATTTTTATTATCAGTATTTTCTTACTGTAATTAAACTGAGAACCAGGAACAGATAGAATAATAACATTTTTTACTATAAAATATTTTAAACTTGAGGAAAGTAATACGAATTTAATGACTCTATTTGAATATGTAAATATTCAAATTGTGGCATTTTAAGATGAGAATAAAAAGGTTGAGAAGGTTATCATTTACTTACCACTTTTCCTCCACCTAATGCGAGAAGAGGGTTTGTATAGTTGAAAGGAGACATTTGCAGTCGTCTATTGACTTCTCTCGCAAAAGCAGGATAGGATGGTGCAGGTGATGGAGCCACAGCGAGATATGAACGGAAAGCATTCGGTACTCTCGGACCCGGCTCTTTACGAAGCGGACCCGAGAGGTATCGAATTGCTTCTTCCGGTTCATATTTGTCGACATCTACCCCAATTGCCGCATATTCTCCTAAAATAGTATATCCATATTAGTAACATGTAAACAATGTGGTCTAAAACATTAACTTGTATCTTCTATGCTAACATCATCTCTGAAGATGATAGTACGAAGAAGATAGTACGGTATACATAATAGGCATCTATTGTTAGCTACGCTTATATTTAATAGAATTTTCGAAAAACATATTTTTTTTACCAATAAAATATCAGGAAAGTAAGAATATCTTATATTATACCACAACAATAAAAAATATGAAGAATATTATTAATGTCGTGATGTTTTCCAACTTAATCTTATGGTTTAAAATAATGGTCCATGAAAGCGGCTACAAATTCTTCATTTATCTCAAAGATTCTAAAAGGTTGTCGTAAAAACTTATATATTCTTATTCATAGAATAGAATTATTAACTATTAGTATTTTGTTCCCTATTTATTAGCATCATACACCTTCCATCTGTATCACAGTAGAAAAAAAACCGCTTCCTATTTTCCGCACACTTTTATTGCATTTTTAGATGTTGAATACATTGTTGCTTTATTGCTTACTACACTGGAAACACCATATTAAGTAATCTTTTTGGTTTAATTGAAATATCACGTAATAACATTTTATTTGCTATGGACATGTTTAGAATTACAGATCTTTTATTTGTCTAAATTAAAATAATGGTCTGAATCTTTACCTGAATCTAACAGTTTCATTGCGTCTAAAGCTTGCATTAGTCCAATATGGTCATGGTAATATCCAATGGATACGTATACTGAAAAAAAGTTATAATGAGTGTTTTTAAAAATATGGAGAACAAAATATACCAAATAGCTAACTAATAGCTGACTTACTCCTAGTATCTTTGTAAGTTTCTCGCACAATGTCCAAAAAGGGATTCCGTGTAATATTTTCTAGTATATCGCCATAGTAATAAGGCTGCCTATAGACTTGGACGGTGCGAATTGAAATTTTCTTCTCATTAGCAGCTGTCATAATAGCATAAGCCAATCGAGAAAAGTCATGGTTCGGCGCTTTCAAATAGATGATGGCAATCTGTTTAAATTTACGACAAATCTTTAATGATTAAATCAAATGAAATAAGTAAAAAGAATTTAAAATATTATTTTGTTTTTAAAATTTTACATAGCATATGTGATTACATGCATGAAATTAAAATGCGTGAGCACTGCAACAACCGAACGCGAGATGTCGATGTCCGAAGGCCGAGTGCGTGCAAATGTTGCATACACACGCTTGTTGGAGTTTGCGACGTCCCTGCAGTACTGGAACAATGATCACTTACATTTTTAAATCACCTTTAATAACAATTCTTAAATGAAATTAAAAATTTATATACATTTTTTACAGTAATAATAATATTTTCTACAAAGTATAACGAAATTATGAAATGTAATTATTCTTTGAATAAGTGGACTTAGCTAATTCCGATTGTTAACCGGCTTAATTGTATCAATTGTAATAGCTGAATCTTTAACAATACCTAGATAAGTAGGTATTCCTTTTTTACATTTTTTGTCATAACAAGTATATATTTACTAAGTATCTATAAGTAGGTAAGTAAACAATATTTTTATATGCTTATATTATTTAACATTTTTTTATCAATAGAAAATTTAATGCACTACAGACGGCGTCTTTACCTTTTTTTCCGTAATAAATATTATTTATTTTCCCTTTACATATAATTATAATCAGCTACTTAGAACTAAAGATCTATATTTAAATTTAAGTAAATTCTTGAAACATTTATTTAAATTTTTTTTTTATTAAGCATATAAAACTAAACATATTTTAAAATAATGAAGATTTAATCTGGTTTTAGGTGTTAGGGATTTGGCGAGAAAAGGGCACGACCGCTATGGTGGAGGACGTCACCGCCCGGTTCTTATCTTTTATGGCCATCTTTAAATTGTATTCCACTATATCTTTTGTCGTTGTCTGTCTGTGTGACGTGAAATTGCAACTACAGCATGGGAAACGCTATCATGCAGCTGTAATTTTACTGATTAAAAATTTAATACAACAACGGTAGCACTGGTCAGACCCTGGGCCTCATGGATTGTAAGTACTTTTGAGCCTGTCACTCCTCCCCATCCTTGGCTGGTCAGAGATTCTTTCTCCTCTTGAGTAAAAGTAAGATAGAGTAAAAGTAAGATTCTTTCTCCTCTTGACTAAAAGTAAGATAGAGGGTATCTTTCAGATCTTTAGGCATTGGTGTTGTCTTGATATTTTTTAAAGAAAGGGAGTGTATTACTTTGTCGAAGAGTAGGCGACGTCCATGGGATTTCTATGAGTAATTATTTAACATTTAGAAGGGTTGAAAGAATGAAAAGTATTTGTACGTTAGATGGTAACTTAGGTATAAATGAAAAATTTTAATAATTTGCTGGCACTAAAACGACTCTTAAGACATATAAGAATAAATAGCAAAATCAAATTGGGTTGTAGAATTCCCGATAAAAGAACAATTCGTATAAATTAAAATTTATATTTTACACGATTTAAACGCATTTTTTTTTAATTGTATTACGTACATAGCTTATCATTGGTAAATTAAATGCAGCAGCCATGCGGCCCTCGTGTACACATGTCTCTTGCGGACCGATAAACGCTGATACATTCGCCGCCCATAAAGCAGCAACCTGATGACAAAGTAAACACTAAATAATAATGTAATAATATTTAAGCTAGAATAAAATGCATTAAAATATTTTATTATGATTTTGTTCTTTTTGGTAAAGATATCAGACTCAAGATATGAAAATAATTTTATTGATCAATATCAATAAATGATTTACAAGAAACGTTAGGTTGCTCGACTAACAATATCTAGAACGGGAGGAAAATCGAGAACAGGCTCTGTCTCTGACAACTTTGTTATGAAGGATAAATGTAAAAATGTATAGAAAAATGTGAGTAAATAACATCAATCTTGGCTGTTTAGTAGTTCTTGTGCAGTCTTTGTAAGATTTTTTCAAAGTTGCTAATAAAGAAATACAAATATAGTAAAAATATAAATATGATAAAAAGATTTATTTTAGCTGAAGCCGGTCGTGGCGCAGTGTGACAACGTCTGACTGTAAACGCGATCGGTTGTGGGTTCAATCCCACTCGGGGGAGTGATTGATTATATTTCAATTAATTTCACTTTCTAGCTCTGGTGAAGACAAAGTGCGGCTTTGTTCTACCACACTCAACACGCAATGTCTCGAATTCGAATATATATATATATATATATATATATATATATATATATATATATATATATATATATGTATGTATGTATGTTGTCGTTAACGTTATTAAATAAACTTTCAGCTATTCTCAAAGCATATGCTATTTATTTACATTACTGAGCATCTCTAATCTATCTAAAACTATATAAATTCAATTACTTAGTAGTTTTACTACAAATAAATCTATAATTAGATAGCAATTTGACTGAAGAATATATCTTTCAAAGGGTTTGCGATAACTATCACTTAGTCATTTATAAAGAAAATTAACTATACATTTTAGAGAAAATACTTGGCAAACAATAAAAGAAAGATGCCATTAAATTTCTCTACACAGGGGCATGATGTACATATATATTATATACTTATACCGTATAATATTTCTTTTTTCGCAAAATAAGTTCGTTTGCAGTGTCTCTCAGTATCAACATTTAAGAGTAGATAATAAATTATATTAGCCATTTATCCTTTGCCAACGTGATGTGCTAAAATATGTCCGAAATTATATTTAATAAAAGGAAGATAAAAATGCAACTGTGTCCGAATTTTTATTGATTTTTTGTTATTGGCTTTTGTTAAGAAAGTCATACACTGATTTAAAGAAGGGAAAAATAATTACAATGATACATTATTAAGTTATATATGCTTAATAAAGTGGCAAGACATATGGAAGCTGGCAGCTTTTATGTTGTAAGAGGCAAATTATGGAGACATCAAAAGCGCTGCGGGCTTCGATTCGGTAATAAATTCAAAAAGCCTTATTATCAGAATTCTTAACCTTCATGATTCATTGAATAGCAACTTTCATGTGCCGATCTAGCTTAGCGTTTTCATAGTTCGAATACCACTACGAAGGTATCATAAATAATAATAAGTACATAAATAATTTAATTAATGTATTAATTAAATCTTCAATTTTTCTAGACACAGTGCAGCTGATTAAGTCCGAAGTTTCTGTCATCCAATATGGAATGACTAAAACGGTCGGAAAGTGATTCCACTTTTTGTTGTCTAATAAACAGAAACTGCTTATTCACGCGGTCTCTGTTTGTCACACTAAACAGGTAAAAAATGTAGAAATGAAAAAATATTAATTTAGGAAAAATATTTGTATGAGTTTATATTTGTATTTGTATGAGTTATGATTTGACACTTAAATTTTATGCCAATGTCTGGTGACATCGTCACGAAAATGGCTAGGTATACAAATGGTCATGTCGGTCGTAAAATTTCCCTGTTAACCATAAAACTCTTATTATCTTCAGCGAAACTATGTTATCAGAAGCGGCAAGCATAGTAGCTTTTATCATTATATCTACTACTTATAATACTACCTGTAGATGCAAGAACATTCGAAATAATTTAATTAATATTAACGGCAGAGCTAGTAATATAAGTTCTATCAGAATCTACAATATAATGAACATAAAAGATTCTTAAATTTGTTAAAAGTATGGGGTGAATTCCGCTTAGATACCCCATAGTTGCCCCGATTGTTTTAGATAGTTGCCCCGATTGTTTTAGATTCCCTATGTTAGATATGTTAGTAGTGCTAGGGCTTTGCTAGAATTATATATAAAGCCACCTCTCATGTGATTGTGTCAATTCAACTTTCAATATACAAGATTCACAAGTTTTGCCGGTGCAAGCGAAGATTATCCGCGCTAAGAACAACTTCAACAGTCAAAAATTATGTTGATAAGTAATTCTTATTTATTTAATATTAATATTGACAGTTACCAGTTCCCTTTTTAGTCCTTCCATTCATTATAGTTTAAATTAAACTATTTATTATGTTCCATGGCTGAATAACTTTCATTTATTTCGCAAATAAAAATAGCAAGCACCCATATCAAACAGGATCAAATAAATAGTAGTTACTTTAGCGAACAGTTGCCCTAGGAGCAAATTTAGATGTAAATTCTAGTTTCATAAAATTTATTTCTTAATTATTACAAAAAAACACGAGAAAACTTTATTATGGAATATAGTAAACGAAAATAATATAATTTTTACATGAAGCGCTAAAAATCCGCTAGCATATTTAAAAGGGACATTCATTAGATTTGGAAATTTAAAAACCCTAGCTTCTGATCATTAATTAATGCCTGGAAGTTGGGACCTAAAGTTAGAGACTAATTTTTCGTTTTTTTTCAATAGTTTTGGAGAGTAAAATTAAACACCAGGTATTTTAAAAAGTACAATAGACTTGAATAACAATTTTATATTCAAGACTACTGAGTAGTTAAATTAATATAAAATTATTTTTATAAAAAAACATTATGATGCATCTACCCTCGCATAGGCAAGTACCATCGGAGGCATTTTAACGTTTTAATTCCTTCTTTTAGAGGTCCAATAAACCAGTATTTACTCAAAAGCATTATAAGTCACGGTTAGCATAATAGATCAAAGACCTATGTTCTCAAATATATATTTCATTATCCGCGAATCTAACTTTTTTAAAAAGTCCCCACTTTTCACAGTCACCAACTATCCGGCTTTTATTCTATGGCTTAATGCAAAATTATAGAATAGATAATGTGTAATATTAGGTACTAAATACTTTTAATTACCTAATGACCTATCCTTTCAATTTCATTATTATAAATAAATCAAAAATACCTGTCGTATTGAAACTTCTTCCTGTCCGTAAGTTTCAGCCACAACAAAATCTAATGAGTGTCCTATTGGTCCGAGTAATTTTTCATTTACTTCATCCACTGCCATCGATATTGCACCTGTTTAAAATTTAAACTATTAACAAATATTTTTTAATGTACAACAAGAACCGAAAAGTGTAATGTGTAATATTATATATAAAATAACATTTTTATTTATAAGGTATTTTAAATACCGTAAACGTGACGTTCATTAAAAGCATCTCTTTGGAAATTTTGAAATAATACAGGTTTTGTATACGTAATGTATTTACGCGATAGTAGGTACTGTACGGTGCCGGAACCCAACGGCGCGTTATTTCGGCCAAATCTCTTAGATTTTTAATAAACACATGTTATAAATCCCCTCGAGTTTCAATTCAATAGTAAATAATTCGCCCTAACTGCAAACATTACAACAAAATATTGTTTACTCTTATAAAAAAGCAAAATTTGATCTTCTTACAATTTTGCTGTATTATAATAATGTTTAGAACAATCTTTGTAATACCTGATATAACTCTGCCTGGCTTGGGATAATTTAAGTCACCCGGTCGCCTTTGCGATCCAGTTAGATATCCGAGAGTGAACTTTTCACCCAGAGTTGTATCCATGGCGACTATTAATAAACACCAACACCAATTCCACTGTGAATAAAAAATAAGACAGATTTTTCGGTGCTTGCATAATATCAAGATTAAAGAGATTAACAACAAATTTTGAAAGTAATTGAAACGAAACAGTTAAAAATAAATAATAAGATTTAAAATTTATAAAAGGTAGAGTTTTGTAACAGTAGCAAAATTTGTGCTTAACAAATGCAAATTGATTTTTAGTACTATGCTAAATTCTTAACTATACTATATAGTTTTTTAAAAATACATTTATTTATTAGCATGAAATATTCAAATTATGATTAATTTGAAGTTCTTATTAGATTTAAGTGAAAATACAAACATTGGAGAATGAACAATAAAAAACGGAATAAGTTCTAATTTAAATTGTTCCCAGTCGCCAACTGTTCCGCACACGTGCTCCTAACATTTTTCCGATATTGCCTGGTCGTAAAATGTTTTGAAGTGCAGATAACTACGGCTTTAAAACACACACTCTTAGGTGGAAATAGAGCATCGCTTGTATAAAGCGATCTGGATAATGCATTACAATTTTAAAATTAAAAATATATAACAATGACAAAACATATTGTCATGATGCCATGGCGGTACAGCGTCTTACTGTATACGCGATTGGTTTTAGGTTCAATCTCCACTTGGAGGAATGATTGTATTTAAAATTTAAATTATTTTTTTGCTCTGGTAAAACAAATTCGACGTTGAGTTCGCCACTCGAAACGCACTCTATAGGTTTCGGGCAATGTATAGTAAGCAGTCAAAAAAGTGTGTTGACACTAGGTTTTCTCTGACTATTTACTTATGCAGGACAAAGTATGACGCTGTAATAATACACATTGGAATTGAAGTAGCTATCTTAAGAAAATACGTTATAAGAAACAATATCAGATTCTTAGTTTGTCACAGGAAAAGATAAATATTCAAATAACTCCTTCAAACTCATGTTAAAATATCTTTATAAAATCTATAATACATTGTTAAAGTAGGTAACAGTTTTACATTTTATCCCGTATTGCAGGGTAGTCAGAATTACCAAGTGTCAAGACACTCCGTTGACTGCATGCATATGTAAATACGCCATTTCATATAAGACCCCACACAGCCTATTTTATTTGTGCTTAATTGTGTTAAACATTAAAAATAATCAATCAAAAAATCAATTAACATGATGCGCTAACAGCTTAAATGTGGTTTGCAATTGTGTGCATAATTTTTCTTAACGCTCTAACTTTGATTAAACTATGGATATTAGTACATATAAAAATTGCTTTTCGGATTCCTTACGCAATGGCAGGCTTAAGGCGAACAGCCAAACTTGTTCACTTGTGACAGGTTCAACATTGTAAAACTGTGCATTCAACTCGATTTGTATTGTGAAAGTAGACATCCCTCATGTTGGTAATTATACCTCTCAGCCACACATGATGTGTTTGTTCATATATCATAAGTTAGTGCGAGGGAATTGAAACAAACATTTATTTCGAAATGCTTGCTCGAAAGTCATTTAGATCAGCTGTTATAAATAACATAAATATTTTTGAGATTTTATTATATTTTATTTATTTTACTATTATTAAAGTGGTATGCCGGTATAACGCAGCTGGATTCGAACCGGCGCCTCGTGGAAACCATCCAAGCGCTCTGACCCTTAAGCTACGCGTTTTACTACCAGCTGCATCGAAATTCTTACACGTTTCAACGAAAATAAGTTGCACGTTTTTTAAAAATATATATATTTGTTACTTATTACTTAGGGATACGAGCTGAACCGTGTGGAATTTAATATCTCTAGATGTTTTTTATACTTTTGAAAAGAAAAGTAACTTATTGTTCATCAGCTATCTATCTACTAGGTAACGTCCTACCAATATCAGTTTAGTCGTTACAGAGATTAGCCAGTATAAACAAACAGAAGAAAAATATATAAAATAGTAAAGAATAACATACTTGTATATGTATGTACGGTATATATGCATTAATTAAAAAGTAGTTATTTTAATGTTACAAATTAAAAACACTTCAAATTTATTTCTTTGCATAGATAATGGAAAACACTTATAATGTACCGTTGCACCAATTTAAGTAAAATTTCTATGTTCAATATTTAAATGAAAGAAAAATAAGAATATAGGTACATTAAATAATTTTACTAGACGTTATTCTTTTCTACAATAGCAACATTTAAGACGTTATCAGTCTGCACTAGACTGAGGACATTTTGTACAATATATTGTTAAAAATAACATCAGTGAGAGATATTTATATAACTATGACCGGGTTAAGTCAACGTTTCATAAAATAGGGTCTTGAGTTTACAACATTACACTCGTTTCAAACAAATTAAAATATCAAATACATAAAAAATATTATTTGCTTAAGCATGATTTACGATCATAGTAATTTGCATTATTAAGGTAGCATATTGTCAAAAGTTATCTCAAAGTAAGAAAACTGATAATAGGATTTTTTGATATATTTTATTCATGAAATCGTATCTATTCTAAATAGAAATAAACAATAAAGGAAAAAATATTATTTCACACGTTATTAGGGAACAATTTTTCCTATCGCAACAAAACACGATTCACCAAATGTGTTTGTAATATATCACACTATCCCTGATTTTCCCGTCTGCCAAATGGCGCAATCGCAGTATTTTAAAGTAACTTTAGAGGACTACTGTCGTATTATTTTATTTCGCATAAGGTTTGATGTTATGAGTATATATAGCATACAAATAAAAATAATAAATAAATTAGAGGAAAGTAATAGATTTTATAATAATGATTTTTATATAATAATAGACCAACTTTATATAACACATAGTACATAGGTACATATTATTTATTTGTGGTAAACGGAAGACTGACTGACTGACTAATGTGAAGTGACATCTGCAAAATTTTGCATTAAGATACAGCAAAAACACTACTTATAAGAAGGTACGTAACCACTCGTATAAAACCAAAAAAAGATGCTTGGCCATTAAACTTCTGTGAGTATATAATTTTATAGAATCCTCATGCTACTGAGTGATTACACAGCCAAAACTACTGATGTTACAAGCTGACATTTGTCTGTTATGTTCTTGGGGGAGGTAGGGAACACGAAAAGAGAAAGAAAATATTTATTGCATTGAGAGTGTAGGCGTACTAATGAAAACAGGAATTAACATTTATGTTAAAATAAAATTTACAAAATATACACGTATATAATTACAGCTTTGAATGGAAATATTGTATTACGATATGCGATATTTTAGTCGAGTTCTTTACTACCTAGACATATATATCGAAAAAAAGGTAACGTTGTTTTTCTCTCTTATAATTTCAACAGAGAACTAATTCTTGATGTCGTTTTCCAATTATAATCGAAGAGGTCGATAAGAGTTAATGTAATAGATAGTGCAACGGAACGGCTGCGGCATTGACATAGTTGCAGCGTCACTACGACAACAGTCGCGCGAGAAATGTCGTATTCGCACGCGTCAGAGACACAAGCCCTTTTTTCAAATTATACTAAATTAATAGCATGAAATGCAAAAGAAGGAATCATATACATATATGAATATGACAATGAAGAACCTAGTATTTAGAATCTGCGCTTTTGGCCAGAATTCAAGATATTATTTATTAAGGGGCAAAACACGACGTCATGGGGTTTTTTTTACTAGAGATAGTAAATAATTTAAGTAAGTAGGTATACTATCTAACCCCCGAGTTGGAATCGAGCTTGCAGATGTAGTATGCCAACTCGATTAGTTATTCCTTATTTTGTAAAAGAAAAGTAGTTTGGCAAACTAATGAAATTACTTATATTACATGGTTGTAAATAAGTTAACAAACTAACTACATGTATTTGAAGCATTTGTATTCATGACGGGTGCACCCGCACAATTCAGGAGGTTTGAACCCGCATCAATAAAACAGCGTTGATCCCGGCGCCCGCGCAACCTTCTTACGATGCGGTCGCGCCCGATACATATTAATGTTGTCCTAACCATGTCTGAACTTTCGATGGCGTGCGTTTTTTAAAAAAAGAGTAGTTTACAATAAGTAATGCAATTTTAGTGCTATTAAAAAATAAGGACATATTAAAAAAAATTGAATATAAAAAATGTTTTCGCTATATTTTATTCTCATATAATAATAATTCTCATTTGTGCTACGAATTTAAAATCATATACACTTTAATCCAACTATTTGCTGTAAATAATTACTATACAATAGACATTTATAAAAATAAATCGCATTAATTTGTTCTTAATCATATATTATATATCGAGAGTTTCATAAACATACTTTATTTTTATCTTTTCTATAATAGGGTCATAAAAAATAATTGTTACATTTTTTTACTTCTACAAAAATTGATAAAATGTTCATTTAATATTCTAATTTTTATAGCAGACTGGGGAAATGGCAATACCTAAAATATTATGATTTCCCCGAGTGGTGATCTCTGACGTCGATCATATGGTGTACATTTTATTTTTATCTTTTAAACAATTTCATCACAAGTTATATTTCATATTTTAATATATTTTTGATTAGAAGAAATCGATATGTAATACGTACAAGTTAACATTGATTGTCCTTATGTACATGTTCGTATTTGTATAACGCGAATATTGATATGAAAATTATATTTTTATTACAATAGTTTGGTGAAATTAAGTTCAACAAATACTTATAATTAATTTGAATTATTGATTTTTCTTGCGTTAGGACGCAGAATAAATTATGTTTCCTTAACTTGGTAAGATGTTAAAATAATAAAGTTATTTAAAATTACAATAAAATTTATAAAATAAAATTTTCAATTTTTAATATTTTGATAAATATTATCGATATTTATATAACATTTTTTTCGAGAAGAGACTAAAGTGTTATCTGAATCTCTGAAGAACTCTCTTATTTTTTTATGAAGTTGTTACCTACTCCTTTTTAATACAAATGTTATATTTTGTGAATTTAAATACATTTAAATTCACGTCAATTGAGAAAATGACAAAGAAAATATATTTATTTTTTAGAATCGTAATAATAAAACAAGAATATGCTACATGATGAATTACACTTAATATTACTTTTATATAAAGTGGTAATTATGTAATAATATAAAATAAAATATAACTGTAACTATACCGAATTATGTTTTATTGCTTACCAGAATCCACTTCGTTTTTTTCATGATTCTTTGGAAGTATCGCTGCCAAACACTCATTGATGACAGATATTATGCATATTAACACACTTTAAATTTCCTTAATTATTTTTACTAAAATATTACACGAATTATTTACGCGCCATGATGCCAAGTTTCCCGCGCTCGCGGCACAGCTGTTGGCGCACAACGTTCCCGAAACGACGACGCTTACGAACTGAATTTGACATGCGAGTGTAACTTCGTCTCACATCATGTCTCATGAATACAAATATAGTAGAATGTTTTTTTTTAAATAAGTAAAACATATACAATAACGCTTTATATGACTTTAAAGTCAAGTTTATTTCTTCAAAAAGAATTTTTACATATTTTAACTATCACTACCAAAATGAACACAAATATGTAGGTCTAAAGATTCTAGTTCATTGTACATATAAAGCAAATAATAATAATTAATATACAAACGTATTTCAGATATAAATAAATATTAATTCAATTTAAGAAATTAGATTCAGCTTATTTCGGCCTATTTGGCTAGCATAATATAGTATAATAAATAACTAAAGCTATAAAACTATTTGAAATTAAAGTATTATATTTGTTTTAAATAGGCCACAGATTCAACTTAAAGCTACAATCTATAAACACCTAGTGTTACGTAGGGTAAATAGTTATTGAAAATAAGCGATTTTTGTCCCATTAAGCAACAAAGAGCTCTTTTTTCTAATTTAACGAAATCATTCTTTTTCAAGACTAGATGGTCTATAGAGCCGCGACACTATAGATGTTTTTATTAAAATACACAAAATGCTATATTTATAAAAAATTCCGAACGTGGCGGTAAATATCGCTCGCCTATACCTTTACACGCAATGTCTCCAAATTTTAGGGAAACGATTGAAATGTAGTATTTTAGCACTAGATTCTCGTACCTACTAGCTATGCGATAAAAGGCGTGAAGTTGCTTGCATGCTTAGCAGATGGAACTAAGCTGCTATAAAGTAATAGGGGAACGTGATGTGCATACTCACTAAAGTACCTCCTGTCAACAGTTGCTATGCACATATTATATATGATTATTATTATAAAAACACGTGAAGGCTTGTGATATGTTTTTTTTCTAACTTGCTTCCATGATAAATCTAAGAATTCATATATAGCGAAATGTACATTACCATAAATAATATCTTTCTTAGAACTAACTTCAATACTTATCAAATTATTAGGCATCAAATGAAACACATTGGCACAACCGTACCCAGTCTACCCTATTTATTATTTTTAACACTTTCCTATTTAAGCCCATGCTATTATATAATACTACTTACTACTACTTGCGTATAAGAAGTTTCGGGCTTTATTCCGCAAAGCACGGTAGTCAGGGACTTAAGTGTCAAGTCTCCGTTAATGTCTCACCATTACGTGTATATTATATCGTTAAACCTAATGAAACAAGAACAATGGTTATTCCATTGTACTTTTTTTTAATGTTGGTTGATCAGCAACAGCGAGAAATGAAATAAATATATATATTTTTTCATATATGAAGGTATAAATTGCAAGTTATAGGTATAACTTAAAGTGTATACTTTAAGTTTCGCAAGATTTTTTGTATATATTTCATATTTAGCTTTATAGCTCGATGACATCATGCATATGCAGCTTTTTGATTGATTCGCAGGCAAAAACATAAAAAGTGACTAATAATTTAAGAATTATTATTATACCCTGTACAGACGTATGTATAAAATGTTAAAATTTTCAACAAGGTCAACTTTCAAAGTACCTACTCCTTAAATTATCTTATGAAAAGTTTCCTTCACTGTATTGTTAATTCATAAGAAACGCGAAGTCTTTGGTGTGTGATTGTTCCAATCCTTGTGAAAGTGATAGTTCGATTAAATAGCTAAATGGAGAATAAAAAGATTATTTTTTAGCCACTAAGGTAGGTATATATTACTTCCTTCTACGACTAGAGTGAAACAATTGCATTGCCTTATAATTTGAATTGCTACATATTCATTTAAAATTTATTTGTTATGAAAATTTGATATGTCTATTGTACAGTTATGTAAATTAAGAAAAAAATATATAAAAGGAAGTTAAGAAGTACCTACTAAGTTTTCATTGATTAACGAATGTCTATTTACTAATAGACCGCACTGTGGTTATTTGACTAAAGATTCATTATACATATTTTTTATCATCAAAACCTTTTGTATGAATGAACAACATAGGTAAGCATCGAGCGGTCAAGGTAAACAAGCATAATGTAACATATACAAAGCGAATTTGTATCTCCACGCGTGACATGCGTCATTAACTAATATAACTTATTTCCATAGTGAAGTTACGATATTAATATATGAAGTTATTAAAGTTATAAAAAAAAGAAGATCGAAAATAATATGATATATATTACTTTCGATCTTCAACGTAGATGTCGAATAAAAATAATTTATAAATTAAAAAAAATTGACGCTTACATACTTTGAACTAAATTTGATTTAAGATGTCGTCAATGTCATAGAGATCCTCCAGAAAAGACACAAAAGAAAAAGAAAGAAAGAAAACAATTGTAAACGATATAATATTTTAATATAATAAATTAAACAAATATATTAACAGTAATATTTACGTTATATACATATATACAACTACGTTATATACAATAACAAAGGTACTTATATAAATCAAATGTACATTTTCTTCATATAACATTGATTATGTAAGTTAACAACGAAAAGTATTGTATTAAATAATGATTTAAATTTTAAGCTACGCGGTTTAAAAGTATCAAAAACTCTAAATTAAACACATATAATAATTACATCCCGAAATTTCGCAATTACCACATTAATCATCTCTGTTCATGCAGGTTATTCGATGACGGAACATATCATCGCATCTGTTACTATAATTTAAGTAAATGTTTAAAAATCAATGTTGTTTAATTTTTCCCATAACTAACGTCACGAAAGCAAACTCTCCAAACTTTTTACTGTTGATACTGTTACACTGTTCACTAAAGTCTATGATGCATTTTTCAAACATAATTTCTGTGTCATTGCACCTTCTGAAAGTAAAATAAAATACGTATACATCACAACCTATCATATTTTTACGTAGCTGTAATACATAAATAGTGTGATTATATTTGTTGATATTGGTCAAACGGTTTATTGATACCATATCAATGAATTTAAGGGCAAAATTAATACTTACCATAGTTATTTCTGGAAACAATGCGCTCAAGTTAAAGTTGGCGCGTGATGCTACAGGAATACCAGATAGTGATCGATCTACATTAGCCCCCACATTTTGTATATTTGGCTGCATTATGTGGCTATTAAAGAAGTCAGGTTGATATTGGGAAGGCATCTGATTTCCCATGTAATTTGGAAAAGTCAACTCCTCCGACATCATATTTTGATGTTTCTTACTTTGTGTTTTATTTTGCCAAAATAAATGAGAAGAATCATTCCATTCGTCAACTTCATTGCTTAATTTAGCTCTTTTACTTTGATACTTCTTAGTGGATTCCTTTTTCGAATATTCCAGTTTGTGTTTAGCAACAGTGTCCCTTCTTGAGTTTTTATAACTAGCTGGATCTTTTTCTTGATATGTAGGTGCATTGCTTCTTAGTTTACTGTCTCCATATTTATGGTTTGCATAATTATTACACTCTGCACTCTGATTATAATCAACAAATTCTGTAGTGAACGGCGCGCTCGAATAGTTACTTGTCATTAAATTGCTACTACCAGGCATAAAATTGGAATAAAACGAATTGGATATGGTATTTGTTGTAGAGTTATATAACGTTGTTCCTGAGAATTGTTGTCCAGCGTAGCTGTTATCTGAATAATCAATAATAGGTGGGAAGTGTGAAACTTGAGCAACTCCACTATCTTGGGTAACATTGAATTCATTATATTTTTGAGGCATCATAAATTTAGCTCCATTATTGTCGTGCAGTTTTTGACTACATGTCGTTCCACCTCTTATTAAAGCTTCAGCTGAATAACTATTTTTCTGCGTCTTTGAATTTTTTTCAGGTTTATTAGGCTTTGCTTTTGGCTGTGGAAAATTATTAACATTTTCATACGAATGAGAAATCTTTGAATCACCAAAGCCATAACAAATTTGTGGATGATTATCTAAGCGTGTTTTCCTGCTACCATCATGTACAGGATGAGAAATGTTCTGCTTTGTAGACTTTTGTGCTTCAGGTAATAATCCATGGGGCCGTAGAGACATGTTTTCATTTGATCGATTCATTAATTGCGTGACAGAGAGAAAATTTGCACAATTCTGCAAATCAGTATGTGGCACCGTTCTATTCAAAGCTTCATTTTTTTTCTTCTCATGTGGACCTAAAGCCAAATCCCCTACAAGTGTAGGTAAATTAATAGGAGGAGGTTCCATGCTAATTTCCGTTGTACCCGCAGGTCTTGTTGTTGGCCAAGCAGTAAGTTCTTCGTGATTAGGTTGTGGAAAGTGGTGCATATTTATAGGAAAATAATTCCCGTCGCTTTGTACATGTTTTTTATTTACTTGTTCATTTTGAGTGTAAGGTATTTTAATATTTTCCTTCAGTTCTGCTTGATTTTGGTTGCAATTGTTTTGCATAGGTCTAATTTCAGAAGTCATCCAGTTAATGTGCATTTTATTGGGAGATTTTTTGGTGTATTTTTCAACTAAATTGTGAGCTGTGACCGAAGATGGTTTAAGAGGAAGTTCACCAGTATTTTCACTTAATTGCTTAGTATCAAACGGCTTTACAATACTGGTCTTTAGGTTGATATTCGTCTGAAGGTTTTCCGTAGTAAAATAATTTTGTTGTTTTGAGTTAAAATGTTTTGAAGTGTTAACATGATGACTCGATGAAACGTCTTCTGACCATAAGTTTGTACTTTGGTTGTAAAAGGTGATCTGTTCCGTTACGGGAAACGTGTTAGACTTAATGCTTGAATTTTTCTTACTTGAACTAGGAACTAACGGCACATGAAACTCAGGGTTGAAAGGATTATAAGCATTAGAGAACGGAGTTGATGTATTCGTTAATATGTTGTCCTTATGAAAAGTATTAGCACTGGTTGTACAATTAACAAAATCAAATCCTTTATGAGACCATCCTAGATCAATATCGTAAGTTAACCTAGAGGTATTTATTTTCATAAGGTTATCGTCTACGTTACTAAAGTCTGTTTTATTTTTATTTGAATAGTTTTCCATTGCACACGGGTATAGACCTAAAGTATTGTATTCATGTCCAGACGATATGGTGCTAGTGCTATAAATACTGTTTTTAACTGTATTGAACGGATCACCTTTGTAAAAAATATTATTGGTCGTGCTACTATACGTTGTTACTTGACTAGTTCCGGTTTTACTAACAGTGCAATCAAAATCTATTGCAAATGAAGCATCAGTTAACGTACACGTGGATGGTATAACGGATGGTAGGGATAAGTTTAAGAATGGATTTTCAGTAGCCACAAGACTCGCAACAGAACTAGTTACTTTAACATCAACTGATTTGTTACTGTTCCCGTATTTTAAGTCACTGGCTTTAGTAACTGGATTAACATTAGCAGTATTTTCAGTTTCAGACTTATTGTTAAGTTTCGTTTTATTCTGGGGTACATTTGGCTTTTCAAAATAAGAAACCGGTTGAGTTAATGTTTCAGTTCTTTGATGATTTTCTTTGGTGTGATTAGTTTGATTGTCATCTGCAGGACTATCAGCTCTATTTCCACTAACAAGTGGAAAAGACATTAAAAATGCCGCCGTAGGAGAAGCCGCTAAAAATTCTTCAGCCAATTCTAGTCTGGCATTTCCTCCGTCAACAACGTTTTCACATATTGTAGTATCTAATATATTATGTATTTTATTATCTTTATTTTTAAACTCTTGTGTTGTTTTATCAGGTAGAATTTTGTCGGATTTGGTTTCTAAAGTGCTAACAGCGACAGGTTTTTCAGGTGACATTTGTACTTGTGGCTCAGACGGCTTTTTGCTGCTTGCTTTTGTAGAAGAGGAATCAGAACATTTTAGAGGGTTTAATTTATTACTATTAGTTGTTTCTTTTGTTATGTTTTCAGTTTTGTGTTCAAGTTCAATATTATTTGATGAAACAATTTTTGTGGCTTTGTTATCTTCGTTAAGTGTAGTCTCAGTAATTTTGTTAGTTTCAATATTTTCTGTTTTGGATTCTGGAAGAACTTCTTTGTCTTGAACAGAACATTTTTCATCATTACATTTATTATCTGGTTTTTGGTTGCTATTTTTTGAATCTGAGGCCTCCTTTATATTTATTATTTGATTCATTTTTTTTGTTGCCTTTTTAGGTGCATTAGTTCGTGCTTTATTACTACTTCTTTTCGACTTCTCTGACAAAGGACGTGAATAAGCTGATATTGGTAATACATTAACCATTGTTGTCTTAGTAATATCATTATTGTTTCTACCAATAATAGGAATGGTTGCAGTTTTATGTATAGGTTGTAAATTTGCATCTACTAAAACAATAGTTGGTGGTTGGGGAAATATAACTGGTCTTTGTGGAAATATATACGGGGTCGCAGGTAACATAACAATAGTGTTTTCTGAAAAAAAAAGCAAATAAATTATTATCTTGAAAAATGTATTGCGGTAACTAAAGCAATTGATTAGATATATTAATATATATACCTTTTTTGTTTTGAGTCAATGGTAATAACTTTGGTAATTTGGGTGGAAATTTATTTAATAAATTGCCTCTTTTTCCTTTTTTTTCTGAGTCTTTAATAACTTCTCTTTCTTTTACGTTTGTCTGTTTAGATTTTTGAAGCATCAATAATTTAAGATATTTACTATCTGTAATAAAAATAGTGACAACATTTTATTATATTATATAAATGTTATATGTTTGTAGTTGTTGTAATTCACAAATTGATTTCAAATTGCATTCTGTAATTGGTTTCTATGGACTAAATTACTTCTGTATTCCACTTATATAATACAAATAATACTTAATTTTAATATTAGCAGAGCCATAATATCTAAAAATAGCATAATATAAGCTCACTTGAAGGATACATATTCAACAATGAAAACAGTAGAATCTTGACAAGTCAAACTTGCAGGCGCAGTCTGACTGTAAAAGCGATTGGTTGTGGGTTTGATTCACATTTGAGGGAGAGATTATATTTAATTTATTTTCACATCCTCACTCTGGCAACCAAAGTACGGATTTGAGTTCCGCCACTCAACACACAATGTATCAAGATACACTAGGAACTTTCTGTCTGCCCTGCTATGCCGGATAAAAGTGTGAAACTTCCCCAATCTCAAAAAAATATTTTTTCTCTTCCCTACAAACACTAGATGTAAGTCACCTCTGTAACTTAATTTTTTCCTTATTTTATCAGAGATTGTCTTATTAAAAAATTTTAAGAATGAATTTTAACTTCTTTAAGTCAAATCAAAGCCTGCCTAAGTTGAAAATGTAATTTTTTGATGCATTTCTTCATGTTTAACTTACAGATATTCTACATCTTTAAATTATGTATCTTTAATACATGATTTATTATTAATACATGATTTGTAAATACATAAATTGTTCATTTAGTTCAATAATTTAAAATAATTAGAACAGATTTTGATATTTAGATATTTAATGCTGAATTGAAATAGATTTGCTTCAAAAAGACATACTTTGATTTTTTTTGTTTACCCCAAGAGCCACTTGTAATGAAACATCTCTTCTATCTAGCTTCCTCTTTTCAACTGCTTCCAATTTAATTTCTAAGGCTAGTATCTCTGCTTCTATAAAATAATAATAACATTGTTATTCGACACTATTTAACCCACTGTAATATATTCATGTTGTTAAGATAAGCAATAATCATACAACTTACTTAGTTGGGTTTTTTCTTGAACAAAATTAGTTAAGCAAATGATTGCTTTTTGAATAACCTCAATCTTTGGATATTGAACATTATCTGTATCTTCTAATGAACTATTTGTTTTATTAATTGATTTCACTAGTTCTCCAAGTTTTGATATAGCATCATTAAATTTTAATCTCCTTTGACGTTCCCATTCTCTACACCTACTGTAAACACCAAATATAAGTTATATTTGTAAAATTATCACATGCCTTAAATTAATATATGTTTCTTAAAAAATAGTAATGTATTAATAAATATTAACAGAATATAATTAAATACATTTTGTTTGTGGACTTGTTCAATTTTACTAGTTATATTCTCTTGTAGGCATACATGAGTATGTTAAGCCTACTAAACGTCTAATATATGATTATTGTTTTTGCTTTATGTAAACATATTTTTTATTACTTTTAACCATGGGATATACCTTGGAGTTCGTTGTTTATTATTGGTTTTATCCATCATAAAGAATAATTTAAACAACCTGCATCAAATAGTTTGCAATATGATAATTTAGTATCCTTTGGTCACATGTATCTATTTTAAATAATAACTAATAAGTAGTAACAGGCTAAGAAGGAGCAGAATATATTTTGACAATGTTATTTAGTTGTGACATTTGAAATTGACTAGCATCCAGATTTTAGAAGATGAGATGACAGCCACCCATCGATTAATCGATTTTTTTATCCATCAAGTCAATCGATTTTCTAAACAAACATTGTAACTTTTGTTCTTGGAAAACTTCTTAATTAATAAAAAAAATAAAAGTAACATTAATGAAAAGAATTAATAATAAAACAAAATAGAAATAAGGTTCAACTTAACATATAAACTTTTCGGATTCCAGATATTGTTTAAATTATATTGTATATTAATATTTGTTAATTTTGTTAGAACTTTTGTGATTTTTCCGATAATTTTAATTTATCATGGAAAACGGCTTATGACACTAAATTGAAAATATTTCCTTAAACTGGATTTTAAAAATTAGTTGATTTGTTTTATGTCAAATATATAAATATTTAAAACTTATTAGTCTTAAGTCCTGTCCAAGTGTAATAGCTATAAAACAAAATAGTGTCATTCAAAGCCATCAAGAATAAAAAAAATGTTTAAATTGTTTTTACATAACCCAAAAACATTTAATAGCTTTTCTTATAGACATACTTTTTACTATTTCATTATATTATAGACAAATGGCTATGTATATTATGATTTACGATTACGATATGCGTTTGAAGTATAGCAACGTCAATGAAATTGTGAATGGCACAACACTATATTGTTTTGTGATTCATTTTATGATTCGATAGAAGGTATATACTAGACAATGAAATATTATTCATAATCAACTATCAAGTATCAACTTAACTTGTATGTTTATTGAGTTTGCACAATTACATTTCCTTTCTAAATTATCGTGCTTTTGATACTTCTTGTATTTATTAACCTTAATTAGCACTATATACAAATTTTAAATCTAATTAGGGTGTGTTAAAGTGACGTTATAATTAAAACAGTAATCGGGTAACCGGATATTTTCCATACCTTGTGCAATACTGAAGAGCTGTGAAAATGTCTCTATATCCATCGTTAGAAGATATGAAAGTGGATAGCATGATTCGAGCACAAATGGCGCAACAAGATATGGCACACCCTTCTAATCATCAATCCTACCAGCCACCTCATGCATCAGCAGCTCCTAGTGCACCTAGACAAGTATATCCTGCTCTAGGTGAATATATGGGATTGGAACTGTCACCAGATGTAATTGCTATCAATATGCCTGAATATCAAATCCAAACAGTAAGTTGAGATTGTAGATCATATTTACTTATATATCCATCATTTTTATTTAATTGTTCATTATGTCTATATTTTGGTGTAGGTACAACCTTCTGGAGCAGTATCTACTATGATAGCTCCACTTTCTTCACAATCTCCAAGTATACTGAAGGCAACTGTTACTCAAGGAATAAGACAAGTTATACTTTGCAAGGATAAAGATGGAAAATGTGGATTAAGATTACATTCAGTCAATAATGGTGTCTTTGTATGTCATGTTGCATCTGGTAGTCCTGCAGCACTTGCAGGATTAAGATTTGGTGATCAGATCTTAGAAATAAATAATGTAGCTTTGGCTGGAATGACAATGGACCAGAGCCATGCTCTACTTAAACAGGCACCAACTAATGGCATTAAAATGGCTGTTCGTGATAGGTAATGTTGTTGGTTTTTCTGACTATATTGTTTTATCTTAAATATATTTGTTTTAGCATACTAGTAAAATGTTAATATATTTCCTTATTAAATAATGGAAGGTAGAATTTGACTACTGTGCTTTGTTTTCATGTTATTGTTATGATTTTAGGCCTTTTGAGAGAACTGTTACATTGCACAAAGATTCACTTGGGCATGTTGGTTTCCAATTTAAAGATGGAAAGATTGTTGGGCTTGTTAAGGATTCTTCAGCTGCACGAAATGGCTTACTAACAGACCATCAGTTACTAGAAGTAAACACTATTAATGTAGCGGGTTTGAAAGATAAGGAAATATCAAAGGTTATTGAAGCCAGTCCATCTGTTGTAAATGTAACTATTATTCCGCATTATATTTACAAGCACATGATAAGCAAGTGAGTATATTGTTAGTGTTATAAATAAAGCCATGCATATAATTGCAAAGCTTTGTTATCATAATGTGTTAATTTTATATAATCTGGTTTAATTTTAAGACTTCTCTCTTTTAAATTAGAAATTAAAATTTAAAAGCAATAATTTTTCTTAAGGAAATAAATCCTTGTTTTCCTCATTTTCCTATATAGCAACATATGCAGAGAGAATCAAGACAATCAAGACAAATAGTTCTCCATAATTATTTATTATAAATGTGTTATTTTATATTATCATATTACAAATTATATATATATGTTTTTTACAGAATGTCAAACTCTTTATTCAAAGATCTGGACCGCACACCGGCTGTTTAGAAACCACCAGGAATCAAGTATTTAATCTAATATTTGCAACCAGGCACTCATTATTATTTTCATATTTTGCACATAATGGTAGTTTAAAAGTAAAGTATGATAATTGTAATATGATTACTAATTTACGATTGAATAGGTTTTTCTATTGATCAATCATATTTAATTTAAATGTTACTTTTATGACTTATACACATAAGCTATAGTGGAGTGGTCCTCTATATTGATATCTTATTTCTATTATTAATGTAATTATTTTATGTTACTATTTTATCATTATGTAAGAAGATTTGTGTAATTAGAAATTTTTACAAAATGTAATTTATATAAAAGATTTAAAAAAATAAATTTTGGTCCACTTACACATTATTATATAATATGAAATTAGCTTTCACACAATTTTGCCATATAATTAGTAATAATTTGTAACAGTAGATGTAAAATTACATTTTATTTAAGTCAGTAGGCTGTGACTTTCTATCTCTTGTTCCAGTTTGTTCTGGTCATGTTTTTCTACATTAATATTAAAATTTTTGGGTGCTCATATATCAAAATTTCTTTCTTCAAATTAATAAATTTTTATCATTGTATTTTCATTTTCAATCTAAATACATGAAAATTTCTTTAAATATTTTTTTCATAATTCAATAACAAGAACTTTTATAGTGTTTATAAAACTACAACTACATTACACTTTTTTGTACAAATATCATATACTATAATTTATTAAAATTGAAATATACACATTATCCATGAAATATAAGACTATAAAAAAAATTAACTCATAGCAATAGTATATTTACTATTGCATCAATATGCCTCACTCCACATTCCCTTAAAAAATTTTTTGTAGTGTTTATATATTTAGCATAATTGTAAAGCAGTTCAATTTATTATATCACATACGTTATAAGTTTCATTCATGTACACAGTCACATTTTTGTTAAACCTTAAATTAATATTTACATTTTATTTCTGAAATAACTGATCTAAGTCGCTTTTTCGTTTACAATTGTTTTTTTAAATTATATTGACTCAAACAAATGGTGCAATTCATTTTTGTTTTTGAATATTCAATAGTTGTCTCTTCAACATTACTTATATTTAAGCATATTCCTGCGTAATTTTATATTAATTAACAAACATAGTATCGTAAATAGTTATTACATTTTTTTATAAAGAGCTATTATATTCTGAATAGTATTTTTAGGACAAAGAATAGGTACTGTTAAAGCGTTTGCAGTTGATATACGTTAATTAAGTTATAATTCTGAATTATACCTACTTTTTGAGTATTATTTTTTAATTAAAAAGAAATCTTGTATCTTGAAATCTAAGTAATTTTATAAAATTGTAAGCAACAAAGATATTCTTTGCTTTTTTTGTGGTACGAATTTATAATTTTCTACCGAATTAGTAAGAATATATATTAAAATAAAACACAGTGTAAAATTCTCTATTAAAATTTTATTGATGGAAATAAATATATTAGACTTATTTACTGTTTTTTAATTTAAAATTAAACAAATTCAATAAAAAATGTCTAAAATAGGGCTTACATGTGTAAGGTAGAAAATATAAAATATATCTCTATTTTATAAACAAGGGATTATGTTTCCTATTAGACTTCTACTAAACATTTTTAAAGTTAATATATTATGTCAAATGGATTTTGAAACGTCCAATTTGGTTTTAACACAACTTGTGGACACGACCACGATTTTGGAACAAAGAAACTGTCATCTACTGAGGCAGGACAATTTTTTCTTGCGAAAAATTCCATGGCATATAAACTCCATAGGAGACCTGTAAAGTGAAAGAACATTCTTAAATTACAGTAAAATTAAAAAAAATCTTTTTAAAATTATTTTGATTATAGTTTTGTACTTATTTCCTGAGACTAAGAGAGAGAAAATCAATAAGTACTTAATAAATTATTTATTTTTAGTATTGTTAATAAGTTATTATAGGTACTGAAAAAGTGTACACGGGTATAATTTCAATTACGACGGGTTAGTAAAACGAAAAGTACTAAATAATCTCTATCTATAATACGTATTACTCTAATAAAATGGTTTATTTATCTTTAGGTATAATTGCAAATGTATTTCTTCAATAGCGGAATGTCGTTTATTTAATTGACATGTTATGATAACATACTTCAATGCTTAGTATTATTGTAACAACAAATATCTAGATTGTTATGATATTCGTCTGTATTCTAGAAATGCTAGGTTTGTCTGTATTGGTTACATACAGCTGTTGTAAATATTTACGAAATGTATGTAGATATAGCGAATTGTACCCTGTAACTTCATCTGCGTAAACTGTACCTACAACATAATATGTGCATCTTGTTTGCTTCTTTTTCCTAAGATTTTCGAGAAATTTCTTATACTGCTTCCTTTACACTCCTAAAGGAAACTAAATGCCAGAGTTTAGCTTTCTACACAATGTGGTTAGGTTGTCCGATGTTTGTCAGTCACTTAATTAGTAATGAAAGAGTTTTATCAATTATGATATATTAAGAAATATATTTATGGTTTTCAGTAAGATAGTGGTATAGATTTATAAATATCTTTTAATTTAATTTATATCTAAACATATTACAAGAACAGCGGAGCACTCACCATTGCCTATGAAAAACGAAAGCCACATTAAAAGATTAAATATACTTGGAAATCGAAGTCCAATAGTATCTGTCAAAGGCAGCATGAGCACGCCAATCATTCCAAATTCCAACATAAGCACCGGATAGAAGAACCCAAAGGAGAGCGCTAATATTACTTCATGTGCAGCTGCCGAGACCTAGAAATTATTGCTTGGTAATCTAAAGTTTTTATTTACATAAGAATAATATACAATTAAGTTATTTAAATATCTTTAACGATTGCGCAATCTAAAGGTAAACCAGATTATAAGTACATATATTTACAGGTATAAAATCTGGTTAATGTTAATATTGTGGTGCAGCTGGGGCTTGTAAAATTTTAAGCCACACCTATCACGTCCTGTAAGTACCTACGTGATAGGTATGGCTTAAAATTTTACTTTGCAATACTTATAGGGAATATGCCTGAAACTTTATAATACTTATTGGTGTTTACTTACGCTTACCGTCTGGCCAAAGAAATCGCCTAGAACTCAATATGTCTAAAATGACTTAAAAATGGAATAATTTCTTACTAGTTTTTCCCGTCTTTCACACAAATACGGTAGATGCTGTTTAGTCAACATATAGCGATTTCTAAAGAGACTATTCGAGACGATAAAGGTTTTACTAGATAAAGCATATCTATTTGCCACATCATGATATACTTAATTGCTACTTAATTTGTTTGTTAAAACTTGTTTTTTCTCTGTTTTTTCTTATACTTGTTACTCTGATAGAAAATCAGAAATCGCCTTCAATTAAAAAAGGGGTGGTTAAGTTCTTGTGGTGAATACCACTCGGGGAAAATTATTTTCATTTCCCTGCTTTGGCAAGACAAAGCACGGCATAGAGCTCGGTCATAAAAACATGAAACGTATATAATTTGAAAAAAGTCAGGAAAGTCTAGATTCTCTCAAACTGCTTTGGTATGCTAGAATAAGTATAGGTAGATACATACATCATATAGAACATATTAATACTATATTACAAAAATATGGAATTTACTTACCAAAAATACAATTACAGTTGCTATAGCACGACCTGTTACGGGCGCTAATGGGCAATATATATGGTCACGAAGCCAAGAATGGACTACTCGATTCCAAGCACGGTAGTAACTGGAAAAGCGAGACTTAGTCCACCAGTCCTGAAAAGATATATAGTTACCAAGTTATTCAAAAATAATGATTTTAAAATTAAAAAGTTGTACCAACATCGCCAATATCGCCACAAATATACCTATGTTAATATGCATAAACTGGCAGCTACCTAAGAAAAACAAAATTAGCTAAATAATGCCTTGGTTACTTAGTTGTTTTGGCTAAAAAGTTATATTCCGCTGGGTTTTTTCTATAAAAATATCCTTAATAACTTCTTACAAACTAACTTTAATACATATTTTAACTTTAAAACATTTTTAATAGTGTTAAATTGAATTGCTATACAGAATTCTGTTAAACAGAATTCTGTATAGCAATTCGATTTAACACTTAAAATGTAGCATAGGTAAAAAGTGTTGATATATTAAATATATGTAATTGAGAAATGGAAACCTATACAATACAATAAGTGGACCAACTGGATCGAACGTCAGGAATTTCTCAAGCTAGCACTGCACTTTAGTTTGGATAGTGATAAATTAGTGCATTTGTACATGAAGTAATAAACTACCGTTCTGCAATGGACTGTAACTTGGTGGAGATAAAAGACTTGTATTTTCTTCTTATAGCTTTTGAAATTCACGAGAGGACAAAAGTCAGATAAATGCTGTTATTTTATTTTGTTATATAAATGAAATTTGCTGTTACATTTGAATTATTATGCGCCAACAAAAATGTGTTTGTTTTATAATTAAAATATACTATTAGAATAATTATATATACACCGCCTTTTTCTTTAAAAGTTATCGTTTAATAGAATTTGCTAGAGGATTAATTCTGTTCGACAAATCCGCATTATTAAATGTTGAGATGTTCTGATAATTTAGCATTAACAAAGGTAACATTTCAAGAACGCTATCAATTTATTGTGACGGATAATATATATTAATAAAAACCATACACAAGAAAAATTCTTATGACAACTTAAGCATGTGTATATACTTAGGTACATAGGTTACATACAAATACGTGCAAAGTAATTTGGAATGTATTTACCTCATAAAAAAGTCTATCCCCAAACTTTAACATTTCAGCAAAAGCATTGTGCCACGCGTGTAAGAGGCAATAAAAGCCACACAAAAAGGAAATTACTCCTGGCAGCACACACGCGAACATGGCTCGCACCACTGTTCCAGCTTCAATCTAGGATGTTAATATTCTTGATAATATATATATATATATATATATATATATATATATATATATGTATATATATATATATATATATATATATATATATATATATATATATATAATACAGGTATTCGATTATGGTAGAGGTATTTTATTAGTACGTAATGTTTCACATAAAATTAAGGAAATCAAATAACTCGTTTATATTATGAAATGTGATTTACGAATTTTGATTGAAAAATATATTTAAATATTTAAAGAAACTTATATCGATACACGTCCCACGTGACAGGTGAAATGTTTTCAGATTATTGCTTGGGGACATCGATGTGATCAATTATATTATAACGAAAATCTTACCACCGGCTCTTTACCATAGTCCGACCAATATGGTAATATAAATCTTTCCCAAAGAAAACTATTATAAAAAATGATTGCCGCTACTTCCAAAAAATGAAATACAACTATCCCCCAATTAATCTTTTTCGTTCTGTAACAAAGAAACAAAAAATACATATTTTTTTGTAATATATATACTTGTACTTATTGCCATTTAAAATATGTGATATTATAAACTGCAACTATGAGCTATGCATATTAAATATATCATAAAATTATTATTAAAATTAGATTAGATTAATTAGATTTTCTTCTAATTTTCCAACTTCAGTTTCTGTGTCTTTTTTTGGGAGTGAAAGTATTTTATAAGCACCATAATAACTTTCCCTTTATCAGGTGGGCTCTTACACAATACCGGTAAAAGCTAATATATTAATTAATAAATCCGTCCTGGTTTGTAAGCATTGAATGAATTACTCGAGATATAATTCCATAGAGTTCTTTATGTATTCTATTTTAAATTGGCTCAACATTTGGTTGTATTTGAGTCGGCAGAGGAATAAAGGGCTCGAGAGGATTACATCTAATCCGGACCGATCGCGTCCCTTCCGCGAGTTTACCTACGTGCTGCCATTCAGTGTGTTTTAGATAGCAAGTTGGGATTTCATTACAACACAAACATAGCGTGGGTATGTAATGTAAATTGTTTTATGGGATAATAGGCATTTCATCTAGTAGCGGTTAAGACATGGAAAACTGATAATTTCTTTTTATATCTTAGTAATTTTATTAAGTTATTCATACATTGACTGCACATAGTTATGAGTTCGAATATATATATATATATATATATATATATATATATATATATATATATATATATTTTTTTTTTTCATGATGATGACTATTTTTACCTTGGATATTCGTCCCTATAGATGAGTGTAGGTGCGAAAAGAAAATATACGTAGTGAGAAAAAGAAGGCAGTGGAATATTTCCGTTATGACACCGGTCAGAACAAGCAGCTGACACTGCCCATAATTTCATCACGAATCGGAACTGTAAAAAGAAATAAATGTTAAATAAATGCTATAATTAATACCATATTGTATCATATAAGGTAAAAAAGTGTGCTATATTTATATAACTAACATTATAGGATAATATTGTGCTTTTCACCTTCTTCACTAAAGCCGAAATAGCTCAGTTGGGAGAGCATTAGACTGAAGATCTAAAGGTCCCTGGTTCAATCTCGGGTTTCAGCAAGAGTATTTGGAGATTTAGAATTAAATTTATTAAAATTATTACCTATTACATTCCACCCATGGATTTTTATTAGATCTTCATTTATTTTTAGAAATTTTTATATATTAGTAAATCATTATTTGTATAGCAAAGCGTAATTCTGTAATATTTTAAGTCGTGAAGATTATTAATTATGTTCATCAAAGTACTTTGGAATCGTTAAAGCGATCACAGGGTTCAATATAAATGTGACTCGGGAAAGTAATGTTCATTAGAGTGATATTTTAATGAAATAAATGATGTAGAGTTAAAATAGAGAGGGTGTAAGGTAGGGCTGGAGTGTAGCTAATGAGGTTTCGTCAGATCCAACCGGTGCGATGCCGTTATTTACTAGCGCTGGCCACGGTCCTGACAAGGGTCGCACCTGATTTATGTAACATTTCACTTTCGACACTGTTTTGCCGCTTAATATGTTTTTACGTTTTTACTTATCGATCTGCATATAGTAATATTAACTATGGTAAGTATGAAACTTGGTATGATATTACAATAATTGATATTATAAATATTTAAATAAGACATTAAATAGCATTGCTTCTGTTTAGTATTCACTAATGTGTAAACGGTAGGTTGGGAGGTATAAAGTTTCGTAAGATCAAGTTGTATGCAAGCAGTGGGACAGAAGCCATTGTTATTAACTTCCTTAACTAAGTCACGACACATAACTAATAGCTATGGAAACTTTGCTACATTTCGCTTAAATTCGCGCTATGTGTATTAACCTTATTACCTAAACCCGCCCGCATGTCAAACTTTACGTACTAAGGGAATTTTGTACACGTTCTATGTATTCCTGAATAAGTGTGGTTGATGCCTTTGCTATGTGTAATCATTATGAATGAGTTCAAGTTCTATCTTTATGAGATCGCTATCCTAAATTTTAGATATCTGTTATTTAGAACCGCTCATCAGTCTCTATATACCGTACCATAGTACCGTACTTGATATAATAATTATAAAATCTAAATAAGTAATATAATTTTTAAGATATGTCTACTATAGAACAAATATCCTTTTGTATACGTGTAGCATAATTATGTTTTACGTACCTATTAATATTTACTTAATTATTTTTCTACATTACTACTTCTTTGTTTTATCCACCATAAAGTATAAGCATTTAAATAAGTTTCTGCTACAGATACTTATGTTACCCTTTATGTCGCCTTTGTATTCCACAATTAATTATGTTTATGTTTATTTTAAGTGCTCTATACTCTTTTTGTTTTGTGTTAGTGAATAATCAATCTAAATGAAAATAATTAACAGAATCTTATCTTACCATTTCACACGTAACAACTGTTGAAGAACCTAATGCTAGGTGTTTACTGCCTAAATCACGTACAGGCACCGCTATTATTATTACCTCAAGTGCAATCACACCCACAATACCGATTAACGTCCATATGTTTTGTAATCCTGAAATAAATTTCTTACTGTACAATTTTTTTTAGCTTCACGCCTTTATCCCGCATAGCAGGGTAGACAGGACGCTACAGTATCAAGACACTCCGTAATTTCTCTCTACCCTGCTATTCGGAAAAAATGCGAGAGCTAAAAATGGAAACAAATGATTCGGGTACTGAATGATTTCTCTACATATATGAGCAAAGTGAAAAGTCTCAGAGAGTATTGTTATTTTGTCCTCGGGACTAGAACTATTCCTGTACTTTATTATTATTTAAAACATGAAAAGTGTACAACACTGCTTAAACTTATACCTTCATGGAACAAATATGGTGAATTAAAATTATCAAGTTTAAACAAAGAATTCATTTAGACTATAGATTTATAAGAAGAGACCGGTTTTTTCGCAGTGAGATAGTGTTTAACTGGAAACGCGATCGGTTGTAGGTTCGATTCCCACTCGAGGGAGTTATATTTAAAATAATTAAAATGATTGTCTTTTCCTCGCTCAGGTAAGAAAAGCCAGGGCGTTGATTTTCACCACTCAATACGAAATGTCAAGATAGCAGAGTACGCAGTGTCGTAACACGTTCTAGTATATTTAAGAAAAAAAGCATGACGGGTGTAAAACAAAGAGTTTTTATTGCTAACTAATTAAATAATTTATTTATGGTGCTGAACTGAACTTTTACTGGTTTAGGTATTATTAGTGGAATGACGTGTTTAGAAGGTCACGTCAATGAAGTTTCTCTAGTGAAGTGTATTCAGTAGATGAGTGGCATGTAGGACGTGGGTATTATATGTGAGCAGCCAAGTGATTAATTGGCAACAGTGTGAAGCGCAGTGGCCTCTTGCAACAAAAGGTCTTCTCAACGCCTAAAAGATCACTCGATGATATGAATTCTATACCAACTTAGATAATATAGATTATAGAATACCATAGCAATATCAAATTATTTATATATAAATTGAAATAATTATTACAATAAACACTACCTACTTTTATACTAATCATCTGCTTAAAACGCTTAGATACATATTTACTTAGAGAAATCATTTGCATAAAGCAATATTGACAGTAAATTTTGCAAATGATTAGATATTACGTACTTAGAAATCAAACTTATGAGAATATTTGAATCAACAACAATATTAGCAAATAAATCATAATATATTGCAGAGCTATTGATTTAACAGATTGCAAATATTGATGATGTAAGAAAAACATTTAGGTCAAAGTTGGGCCAATAAATATCACAGCTCTACTTGGCAAGTATTGGATAAATAATGTACTTTTATATAGTTAGTATATCAGTTAAACAACTTGAATATTATTTTCCCATTATTAAGTATTTTATTAAAATGGTAGTGGTATATTCTTAATGCGTAACATAAAGTCCTAATCAAGGGGATATTAATAGTTCATAATATTGCGTTACTCAAATATTAATATAATGCATTTACTAGAAATTCCTAGAGCTAAATTAAATTATATCTAAACAGACTACTAAACTTTAGTTCCTAAAATATTTTAAATATATTCATTGCATCGCAAATAATACAAGTAACAATACATAACTGGAAGTTAAATGTAGTAAGAATGATAAATCATTGAAGCACTACAAATTGACTTTTGATTATAGTGGACTATGCATTTATTTTGTTTATATATAAAAATATGGAAATATATACTTAAAATAAGTACACTTTTATATGTATTAAAAATTGTTCTGAATTTATTTTTCAACATTTCGCTAATATTTCAGGAATAAATTTCACAAAGCTGTTTTTCATAAAGTGTGAATTAATGATTACCTGAATAAGGTTTCAACACCTTACATATAGTTGCATATAATCTCAATCCAGGATAAAAGGCGAGAGCTACGATCAACTCAAATAACCATAGCTTGGCACCACGTCTAATGTCCCCGAAACCATGCACGACCGATGTCACGCCGATGTTTATTCTAGAATGTGAAATATTTATGTTTTTAATTTTTCTCCTACATAATATATTAATACAGTAAACTTATCAATTGGATCACTTATTTTAAACTTAGTTACTAAGAAACATTTTTAACTTTTTTGTTAGGAATTCCTAAAGAATTTTAAATACAACCGATGGAATTTATGGATTTTACAATAGCGAAAGTTAAGCATTTTTACATATTAAACACATAACGAAATGGAAATTTAATAAAAATATCCCTTTAGACCGTTACCCAAAGCTTTCAGGACCCTTATTGATCCTGTAAGCTTTTCATTAGCATACAGACGGACGCAGTTAGGGACAGACTTAAGTGTCTATTTAAAATTAAGCAAATAATGGTAATAATAAATCTAAATATCCAAAATGTGTCTCTTTTTAAAACTTGTGACATTATGAAATATCTTATCAAAAAATATTATGCCATTTATTTCGTTCTTTGTAAATTATATGCATATTTAGGTTTTCATTGTTTTTTGAATGTAATATATAAAATTAATCTTCCAAAATATCTAGTGGCATAAACCTTATTTCGTAATAGAACATCTTATTTTTTGCGCACAATTAGAATATGACATGATTACATTCAATTCAACTTCTATGTTTTAATAATAAATTCAAAAAAAATCATTGTCGCTTATTTACTATGAACAATTTTTACTTGCTTTCCGCGTTCTATAAGATCATATATCACTGTATCACACAGCAACACCACCAGGATGACGACAAAAATATGATATATGGCTTTTATATGTAGGGAGTGTGCTATAAGAACTGTTAATGGGGACTCCCGATAAGCAAATGCTGGATATTTTGTCTTCTCGTCCTGAGCGATTGTCCCGTTTTGCAATCTGTCTGCTGTAGACTTCCGTAGACTCATTTTCTGAAAACGTATATATAAGAATGTATCAGTCACATACTAATATGTTGTCTCGTGCTTTCAAGCATCAGCAAGCATTTATGTATCATCAAATATGATCGGTTTTTAAACAGATAATTTCAAATGACAAAGTAAGCTCATAAAAGTCTTTATTTTAACAAATCAATAAAAATTAAATCAATTACAAAATTTGCTTTCAATTCTTTTAAATATTCAGAATTATATAAAATTTAAAGAAATATACACATTTAAACAAAAGCTTCACTAGTAGTTTCGGTTCCTGCAATTAAAAATGATTGAAAAATGATATTTAAATGATAATCCAGGCATCTATCTTATTATTCTAAATTAAAGTTCATTGAAAGATTAATCAAGTGATATTAATCTCCTGATTGAATTTGAGCCTATAAATTTGTATTCCACGATAGCAGACTCGTTACTATTAATTAAATAATCAATACAGAGATACATACCTAGAATTTTGGTTCAACGGTTTTACTTATTTAAATAGCAATATTATAATTTATTCAGAATGGTAAATGTATAACAATTGTATTAATCTTGAATATAATAGAGTATTCTAGTTTCATCGTTCACATCACTTTGTAATAATAAATCGGACATCAATAAGTTACTCTAACAATGTAAGTTATCTACTAACCTTTCACTTTTGATAAGCACGAAACTGCACTAATATTTAAAGAAATATTTTGCTTCACTACTTTGTTTTATTGAAATGCATTATCAATGTTCACCATAGATAGTTTTTAAAATATATTTGTATAAAATTATTATAAATCATGGTGAAAATTATATAAAACAAGAAAACGTTGTTTTTTGGTAGCTTACAAGACAATATTAACACGTTCTTTGATTCGCAATATAATTGAGGGTAACTATAAAAATAATTTTAGCAAAAGAAATTAATTTGTTAAATTGTACTACTAATTGCGACAAATGCACTAAAGTAACTGATTATTTATGTTTTGAAAGTATTTTTTATCAAAGATACCTCATTTTAGTGATGAATGGGTATCGTCCAGCTAGTCTAAATAGATTACGTAGTTTGTTATGATAAATAAATGCTATCAGATAATTGCCGTTAGTTATGTTTTAGATGTTAGTTAGTATTTCATTTGAATCAATTTTATTATTTCGGACCTAGCTATTATTTTGATATATATATATATATATATATATATATATATATATATATATATATATATATATATATATATATATATATATATATATATATATATATATATATATTGGTACATAAAAATGCATACCAATTGCCAGAATTCCGCAAAAATTGTGTGACGTCATCATCGATTTCACTTGTACAAAAAAAAATTCGATATCAAAGATTGCAAGTATGGGTGTTTTATATCTTTAGCTTAAACTTCTATAAAAATTGCATTTTACCTTTTTTAACTTGTTGGTAGAATGTGGCAATCAAGGCCCTTTGTGGTTATTTGTTTCGGATTAGATACAAAAGTTTAGAAATGGTAGAATTTGGTCTCCCGATTGGTGAATCGATGCAAGTAAGAGGATCGTCAAGAAAGTAAGGTATTTATTTGTTCGCTCAAGTTCACATTAGACTTTCAAATTTGTTTTACACTTGACTGTATTGAAAAAAACGTAGTCAAGCTTTCAGCATTATGGTCCCTAAACAAATTCAATCTAACCGGATACGCTTAAAATTTAGTCCGCTTAGTAAAAGTATAAAAAATTTAGTCGTTTTAAATTTAGGTTTTAGAATGATAGATCCAAAGCATTTTATTCATATAATAATAATAATGCTGTTTACTTCGTCAGAATTAAGGTATTATATGTATGGAACGAAAAATAGGATAGTTTTAGTTTATTTTTCATTTTTATCTTATCGATCATTTGCAATATGAGCTTGCAATTAATAATATAATTGGTGCACGAAAATTTTAATTAATTTAATAAAATTTACTTCGCCTTGTTAACCATTTGCCATATTACATAAAAAATAATTTCACTATTTACGAAGACACCGGGATTATAAAGTTTTACGTTAAGAATTGTGACCCTATAACTTCTTTCATAGATACACAGCTAAAACAGTTCATGAGTGTGTGCTATGAAAGAGTACAGCCAAGTAAAGCCAATATTTTTTTAGCTTTACGCTTTATCCCTTGCGGGGTAATTAGGAAACACGGAGAGCCAAGCGCTACGGTCTCTGTATATCTCTTCATACATGTCCCTCGGGGGTCCTCGTGCTTTTTACGTGACCTTCCTCCTTATTATTATACCGTATCATTGATACTATGTTTTCGAAGGTCAACCGAGGTCTTCCTCGGCCTCTTTTAGCGCTCACCTTTGCTTCATAAATCTTTCAGGAAGCCGATATGTTTTATAAAAATGCATTACAAAGATATTAAATCAATAAAGTAGATACTACACACTACCAAGTAGTTGATACACACTTAAACTGACGTCGCCTTGACAACGTCTTTTTTTACGTGAGATGGGAATATAAGCACCTATTCATTTATTACATAAAATAGATAAATATACAATGCAAAACCCTTTGTTATTATGTCATTCTTTTAAATTAATCGGCTTGCCATACACCTGTTTTTCATTAGTCAGATAAAATCAGTCAAGTGGACGAGCCAGTATTGATAAGATAAGTAATATTCAAAAAGTAATTAAGAAAATGTTCAACTCAAAATAAGAATATCTAATTTACTACTTTATACAATATAGTTGACAATATTGTATTGTTTTATGATACAAAATATCTATATTTTGTTCACAAGTCGTAGGCACAACTACTTTTGGAATAAAAACAACTAAAACAATGCGAAATCTTTGCTCGGTAATACGTTAAATAGTTCGTGTATTTATTTATTTTACATATGGTAAAAGTGTCCTTTTCATTATATAATCTAATAAAATCGACCTTTAGATATAAGAAATTAAAAATTTCATTCATACCTGCATACTTAAATTTAAAAATAATTATTTCAAAATGATGTAAATTTGTTAAGAAATGTATAGTAAAACATATTTAAAAGAGTAAACATATTTAAAATATATTTATGAATGGCCCGTAGGCACATTATGTTTAATTTATCAATATGAGTATCTCATGAGCATCTCAAACTTCAAAATTGTATATGAAACTTACTTTTACGAATTACGGTAAGACGCAGTCGTGGTACTTAACGGGCTATTTAATAACTAAGTACTGTACAAAATTATTTTGTTAAATTGTGCTTAAAATGTCTCCTAAGCGCAATTTATTTTCCACTTAATATAAAATTGAATGAAATGCCAAATATCATGGGTCAGACCGAAAAAAGGAAGAAAATGTCACGTTGATTATAATTCATTTAGGAAAGGAAGTGTGATTTCAAAATGGAAGACAACCTCTGGGTCTGGCTTTCGGCTACGATGTGACCTTTTCTAACAATTTCATTCATAATGGAACCCTTTTTATAAGAAAAGTTGTTATTTTCGATATTTTTTTTGGATGTAGTAGTTACGTTAAGTGTCATTGTGCGCTTATTGTGAATATATATAATTTTTGTAATTATTGTATTGGACGGGGCGGATTTCGATCAAGAGACGGATTTCGATCTCCGGAACGCAATTAGATCAAAAGTGAGATTTTAAATAGTGTGTGTTGTGGCGGGACGTGATGTATTTCTGTGCAGTATGGGGATTCGCAAATTCACAAGGATAACGAAGCTGCTGTCGCTCAGGAGAGTAGCATCTTTGTGCTAACGAAAGGACTCTGGTCTTTGGACTATGAGAGTTGTTCAGAGTAGTATAGTGTAGTGCGTACGGGACACCGTCGCCATACATCCGTGAGTACGTGGAACACACCCCTGCCACTTCACAGCGGAAACATTAGGCCACAGTAGGCACTCACCCCAAGCCATTAGGCGAGGGACTCATTTATATCCCACAAGCGGTTAACCAACGCCGCAACCCTGACGCAATTTGAGGCGTTACTCGCGTTTCTCGCGCTACAGCTCCCGGACGCGCTAGAGGTTTTTAAAAACTCCGGCAAAAATAACAAAAAGGAGAAACTGAACGCCGAAGACCCAGCGTTGGTTCAATCCCGACGTACTCACTTCCGTACGTTTGTTCAACCGCATGTACAATCAGTATAATAAAAAACGATATGACATGATTATGGTTATATTAGATTCTTCGCCGGAAGGCAAGCATCATTACGTCTGCCAGAAAAGCCATGGTCACATAGCATTTCCGGCCAGTGTCATAGATGCCAGTGGTACGACCATTCGGCAATAAATTGCCACGTTCGACTGAGGTGTGTCAAATGCCTCGAGGACCACGCCACATAGGACTGTTCCCGCAAATTTCCCGATACAGCCACCCAGCTGTGTCTTATGCGAAATCCAGGGGCACCCCGCAAATTACCGCGAGTGCGCCAAGGCTCCGCGTAAGGCCAGTGGGGAGGGCGGCAGGACGCACAGAGGCCCTGGGACAGCCCGTCTTAGAGACGCAGACACGGCTCATCACATGGAGTGTGCATCTCTGACCCCACTCTTTCCATAAATTATATTCCATAAATACGTGGAATAGCCCTCCCCGACTCACTCCACCGACGAGACCCAGGCGTATAGACAGACGGCCCGTACAATGTGCGCCAAGACAACCAAAGCCAAGCGAAGTGTCATGTAAATCCGCGAACAAACTCTAACAAGATATTGATTTCGCATTCGTCAGCTCGCTCGACATGAATGCCTCCTTAACAGGAAGACTTAGATCTTTCGACAGCGACAGCGCTTCAGAGACTCCAAACCATAGCCAGCACACTGGCTACATAGCAAAGATTATGCGCTTCCAAGCGCAAAACCATTAAATTCCAATGGCGTTCAGCAATAATTTTATCATAAATAGGCCCGATCTCAGACTCACGCGAGTCAAGCCGCGTTCTCTCAACTTAGTATTTTTACTTTTCAATGCTAACGTCCTTTGCGAACAAATGTGGCTAGTCTGAGACTTTATAGCAAATCAAAATATTGATATCATGTTAATTCAAGAAGCGTTCTTAAAAACTGTAACAGAGACCCCAAAATCACGACCTACCGCTCGATTAGATACAATAGAATTGACTCAATAGGCGGCACATTATTTTATTACAAAAAATCATTGCACATAATAGCTACACATACGCTGCTGGGAATCAAAAATATCGAATAAAGTGCATATGACGAGACACGCACGATAATAATAGCTTCAGTCTATCTTCCCTTAAAAAACAGATGTTAGAAAAAGACTTAAAAGTTCTCTGGGTTAGGCAACTCGGTGATAGTCGCCGGTGACATAAACAGTAAGCATACTAGGTGCAAACAAACTAAACAAACTGTGCAGAGATCGCGCTCGCAATTTGAAAATGTCACGCCATTATCTCCCACTAGATTCGAGCTCCGGGACCGTCCAGATATTTAAGCC
Organism: Dryadula phaetusa; assembly: GCA_032432895.1. Taxonomy (NCBI): domain Eukaryota; kingdom Metazoa; phylum Arthropoda; class Insecta; order Lepidoptera; family Nymphalidae; genus Dryadula; species Dryadula phaetusa. The sequence goes on from JAOYRS010000027.1 coordinate 3,004,375, forward strand.
ATTTTACATACAGGGCGCCTACCTCAGAATGCGCACTATCGAAATCCTAGCCAAATTAGACTCACATTAGACTCAAATTAGAAATCACAGACCGGTACAATTAAAACTTGGGCCCGATTGTCCACAGTCATTATTAAAAACTACTGTAACAGATTGGAAAAGGTTCGCGTTATGTCTTCGCGACTCCAATGCGGAAAATGAACCGATACCGGATAGTTTTGACTCATCGATTACAGCTGAAACGGACATTTCTAATTTCACCTCGCGATTAGGCGAAACGCTCGACGAATTCTCAAAGAAAATTGAAGCACGCCCTGACGGACGCTTCACGATCCCTCGTGATCTTAAAAATGTAATGTCGCGCAAAAATGCCGCAAATAGGCCCCACAACGCGTATCCAGAAAATCGTAAAAACCTCTGAGGACTCGCAAAGGTTCGAACCAGGTTCATAGAATACTGGGAGGAAATCTTGGACCCTAATACGTTTGCACGGAACGGTAGCCTTAGACGACATAGCAAAAACCGAATGTTTAGCAGATAATATTAAATCGCAATGCGGGGAGCGTGAAAATGTGCGTGTCGTTACCACTAGCAGGAAGCCCGTCACATTTCAGTTTAAGTGGTCAAATCGATCATTAAATACCTTAAGCCTAGAGAAGCTTCAGGCACTGATCGCGATACAAACAAGATCCTTAAAATCCTGCTCGTTCAGATTATTTCGCTACTCGTAGCAATCTGCAACACTCTTTTTTAAAAAAAATGTTCGTTTCCTGGCCAATGGAAAGAAGCCATTCTTATAGGCATCTGTAAATCGGGGAAACCGGAATCCAGCCCCACTAGTTATCGCCCGAACAGTCTTTTAAGCACCATGCGCAATGTCTATGAGCGTATCATACTTACGCTTCTTCAGGCCATCGTCGAGGAAAAAAAATATCCCATAACAGTTTGGCTTTTGAGCCCAGCTCTCAAGCGTGCATCAAGTGCACCGCCTCACGGAGAACTTCTTATATAAATAAAAATGGATGTCATCAATGCCACGATACGGTCAATATAGTAAAACGTCTGCAATCCGCGACAAATCGTCTAGGCCAATGGCTTACCAAATGGCGCATAGAGGTCAAACCCGAGGAAAGCGTCTCAGTTATCTTCCCTCGTCGTACGAGGTTGTGCCGACAGTCAAACTACAAGGCAAATCAATTCCAACTGCTAAATCCATCAAATACCTAGGAGTAGTTTTGGACAGTAAACTGTTCTTCAAACCCCACATCGATTACGTCTATCGCAAAGCGGCTTTCGTCCTTAGTAGACTCAATCTTTTGATCTGCGCCAAAACTAAAATGTCTCTTAGTGTTGTGTTCAGACACACGGATCTCAGACGTTTTTAAATCCTTATCATTAACAGCATACATATTTGAAAAAAAAAAGTATTAGTGTAGATTATATAGATAAGAATAATTTTTCTTTATAATTATACAAATATATATAATTCTAGAATATTATAATAATTTTCTTAAGAACTTGCAACATTATTTTGATTGTGAATAAATAATCATTTAGTTAAATATGATTTCATTTAAATATTTATACAATAACAAGCATATTATATATTATATATTGTTACATTGTATCATAATATTTATTTACAGTTTCACGATCATATTTCCAGGTAAATGAATTTGGGTAACAACACAGAAAGTTTTCATACACGCTCGATTAAATTATTTATTAAAGGACCGATAATAATATCTACAAAGATTCAAACTACTTTTGTGTCAAGTTTATTCTCTTAAAAATGTCTTTCATTTTGTCTTATATTTTGTTTATCAATTGAAAGGAAGAAGCAATTTAAGCAAGCGAGGAATTACGTTCAGATGAGACTTTGTTGTTTTGTCATCTAAATTATTTGAGTTATGACTTGTATTTACAATTTAGGCATTCTGTTTGAAGCTTCATTGTTTGTACTTGCTGTCTCGTTCAGATATCTCATTAGAGTATGATAATTATAACTAATAATAAAGCGCTAATACGTAGTAAATATCCTTTTAATTTAATTTAAATCTTGTTTGTATTTGGAATAAAACCACTTGCAACTTTACTCGTGTAAGTATTATTTTATTACGTTTTGAAAACGTAGAATTTTGTTTATAGATATATAAATATTACTTTGCAATTAAAAACGTAATATATTTGACGTAAAACTAACTGAGCATTTGAAAAATGTTTTATCTGTAAAATTGAAATGACATGACAATAATATATAAGATGTTCTTAATGTAATAAAATATTACATGTAAAATATAGTTAAAGCCTAGTTTATGTTTTCTATTATTTACAAATACAAATTCAATTGAAAGAAAAAGAATTTTGTTTGCTTATAGTGTTCATATTATTGTGAATAAACAGACATTTATAGGTATACTACTTTTGTGTGGAGAAACTTTTAATTGTTTCACGTTTATTTATTTGGAATGAATATTTATTCATTATAAAGGTACGAAAAAGATGTCATCATGAAAATTCGATGTTACAATAGTTTATCCTCTAGGGGCGACTTTAGTACAAACTCCAGAAAGACATTTCAGGGGTTCTTTGCAGATGGCGGATGGAGTTTCGCCCAGCTCCTTACTGTAAACTTTACATGCCGCTCCTTCAGCTGTAATAGAAAACATATTTTATCTATATTAATAAACTATTGTTCATAAATACAGTATACAGTATAAATTCACTGCATTTACAATGCCGTAAGATTGGTCTAGTTATTACTTTTATAAATAAAAACCATACTCTAAGCTTCAAAATACTACTCTGTGAAGATCTAATTAAAAAAAATGTAATATGAGTAGTCTTCCTCCTTCCTTCTGCGTTATGTGACTGAAGAAACTCAAATATATATATAAGTTCTAAAAAAATAAGATAATCCAAAATTTAAACATTTTTATTCTCAGTTATAGAAATTGTGAAGAATTTAATTTGTTAAAATATTTTAAACGTTGACCTCTGTTAACCTTTACAATGTAAATGTACCTATCTAAGTAGTTATCGTTCTCTTTATGGTTCAACAAACATAACAAATAGCTCAAATATTAAAATACGTCTTTATATCTTATTGATATTAAATATTAGTAAATAGGTGTCTAGTATATTTTACTAAAATACGTACATAACAATGTTACACAAGCTGGGCAGCAAGCGCATTTTCCAGCGTGGTTGGCACGGTAAATGGAAGGAGAGCGGCAACTAGAGGAAGCGACACGTATTGAGCATGGGTTTTGCTTGCAGTAGTTTGAACCGCAAATCAGATCACCGTATACCAACGCCAATACACACGTCATAACTGTTAGTAATAGTACTGCTCTCATTCTGAAATCGGAAATTTACATGTAGTGTTTACTGTATATCACATACTGTATATCACTACATATCACTATATCAAAAAAATATTTCATACTCATCAATTCAAAAAAACATCTTAAGATCATTTTTATCACTATGCATATGTAGGTTTTCTTACCATATATGAAGAAAATGAGAATATTTAATCAATAAAATAAGTATAAGCACAGAGAACTTTAATGTACTCAATTTGAACGCATTGATCGTTAAGGCAAAGTTATTGTAACGTAAACATGATCGTCCTTTTCCCAGCTATATTAGAAACATTGTCTGCATGTTGATAATTGGTCGCGCTTAATTAACATATATTAAAATTATTTTACATAAGCTACAGACATAAAAATATATGCTATGATTGCCGATTCGATTTCTACTCAGAGAATTAGTAAAATATTTTCATTTGTAATGTACATTCAAAATATGAAAGCGAAGTATACATTCTTTATTTTTACCGTTATTCATTTTACTAATTTGTGTCTCTAAGAGTTATTTTACTTGTTACATTGAATTGAATACAAAGGTTATCTGCTGAATAATCTGATGTAAAACTCACCTAAGAACTCACATATGTATGTAACTGAGTAAATTTGTAATACTTGAAAACTATGATGCATGAAAGATAATAAATTCTTTACAAAGAATTATAAATTACAGATGTAACTTAAAATAAATAATATTTATTGGGAAATTGATAAAATTAATTTGCAAAAACAACGCAATCGTGAGAATTATCAAGAAAACGGCAAAGGAAAAACTGACCGTGTCCTGAATAAACAATTTGATTTGATACGTGGATGGTAGAAGAATGTTACCTTTTATAAAACATAAAGTACCTACAAATCACTCGGATTGTAGCATAAGTAAGTTTCTATTGAGTGATTTATTCCTTTAATTTTGTTATTTGCTATATTAACTGCACGCATGCATGTAAATGTACAGGTCCATATATGTATCCCTCACTGTTACACAAACAGAAATGAAAGAATCGGTGAATAATATTATGAAATCTTATTTTTATATTATTTATACATCTATTAATTAAAAAGTATGAAAAACGCAATTACTTACTTGTATTACTAATATTTTACTTCACTTGATTTAATATTAGTTACTTTAGTCTACTCTGGAGCCTTCAAATGAAATGCCAGGAGGAAAGTGGACTAATGCAATTATACGAATAACTTAAGATAACCCCGACGATGTTTATGTTTATGCTTAATGTCATGAACCCAAATCTGCCTTTATCTCGCATTTATTAAGAAATTGGCGTAAATTGCCATACTTGTTATTCGCTTGTTTTCTTCAAAGCAGATATTGTTAATAAATTTTGTGTGTTCATAAAATAAATAATTTTAAAGTAATACATTTTTATTATTAATAAATAATAAATACTAACACTTATTTTACGAGGTAGTGAAGCTCAGCCATATAAGCTCATGCCTAAGGAGAGAATAATTTTATCGTTAATGGCATTTTTAAAAAAATTATAATACAATTTAACCATAGAGTTCAGTAATATTTTAAATAATTGTCACCGGGGTCGGGTTGAATAAAATCTTTGGATTCTACCGTTTAGGTGGACTTCGGCTCATTATAAAATTATTATAAACTTATTATAATGTGGTTAGGGCTTCCAATCCCAGAATATTGGAGATCTCGGTATTGCGGAATACTGCATTAATTTCCAATGCATATTGCAGTGTGGGGAATGGGATCCGCGGGATTTGTGGGATTAGAAATACGTATTCGACTTTTATTGATCGCAATAGCTCGATGACTGGTGGTGCAAAGCATTAGGGCAAGACCGAAGACGAAAGAAAGAAGATAAGTAGAAGGAGATTCGAAATCTTATAATAAGGACGAGGATTCATTTCAGAGTTTTGAGACGATAATAAATATTTAATGGATTTGCAGTCTTATAAATGTTTTCAGACATGAACAGGGAATTCAAATCTAATTTAAACGTTACATCACGAATGGAAAAATATATTTCAAGGCATTCAACTATTACAGGATATTATGATTATTGATAATTTCCGCAAATCCGAGACTGAACATAGACTGCGGGATTGGAAGCTCTATATGGGATATCTTAAAGTTAAGCAAAGCCTTTTGTATGTTACATCTTTATCTGTTTATTGTTTTCTATGTACTTTGTTGTTTCACTATTATTATAATGATCTTTGATGTTTCACTATTAATTGTAAAGAGTACTCATACACTATAAAAGAGATTAAAAGGAAGTCTGAATATTATTATACTATTTTATAAATTTATTTCTCATAATAAAAATTAGTCATTTTCATATATTTATTGTTAATAAAACACAATGGTGTTTTCTTATTTCCGTGTCAATATATTGTAAAATATTTTGTGGTTTAGCCAAATATAATTTTTTAAATTCCCTTTCACGCTTGGTATATTAAGGGAGAAAATTCAAAGTCTTACCCAAAAGCGAAAGATTTTATCTTGCGAGATGAAGATATCATTTTAAAACTTTACTTAGGATTTGCAGCCAGCAAATCTTTTTTTTTATAATTGAGCAATATTTTAACAAACAAAATGCTGAAAGCTTTATATAAGCTTCCCAATAAGTCGACAGAGTACAACATGGGCTTTATCCCTTATCAGCGATAGTATCGTGGAGTATAGCTGGGGTGAGCTTATATTTTTGTTTCAGAGTTTTTCTACATGATGAATATTTTCCGATAAATTAGTAAATAATGTACAGTGTGATCATTCTGGAATATCTAATGAAGAACTATAGAATAATAACGAAGAACCAACCAATCAGTCAAAGTGTAAGCGATAAGAAAATGCTAATTAGTAAAAGTATGTGAAGAACAATTTTTTTAACATACATAAATTTAAGATCTTGAACATCTATTGTAGAGCCATAATAGTACAACAAAACTATAAAACCAAGCATGCTATGCCGTTTTTTATTTTAAAATTTGGGTGATAGAAATCCTTTATTGATGATGACAATTTTTATTAGACAACTTTCAGAAAAAGTAACTGATCTTAAAATTAAATAATTGACTGTTTCCTTCCACTAGATTAAAGGAAAAGCTCAAAAAAACGACAAATAAGAGCACAAAATGTTTTGTGTTCGTATTTGATTTTAGTATCCAAATATAGCCAACGAACAGACGTACTAAAACGTGTTAGTTTGAAAACTGTGTAAATAGCCACAAAAACAGAAAAAAACAAAAAGGGTATTTTTCTTTGGGTAAGTACAAGTCAGATTCAGTTTAATAGTAATTAAAACATTTTAAATCAAATTATTAAAACATTTAAATATAAATGTTTCGTTGTTTGGCCCATATACCAATAATTAATTACCACACTACCAACAAATCGTCCAATGTTGGATCGTTTGGACTAATACGATTTCATGCCTCATTTTTATTACAAGACGATTGATTCTTTAATAGACTGAAATAAGGTCAGATTTCATTAAATAAACTCAAATAAAACTATGTAATAATAGTTTGGATATCTGTTTATATTTTATTATTATTGACTGGTGCCACTTTTTGGAGCCGAGTTTGTGTAAGATCTGTTATCTAGTGCATAGTTCATCGAAGACTAAATATCACTTTAACCGATAAGGTAATAATCAATAATCAATTCTGTAATAAAACAGTGAAAAATTTTGTGGATACCATGAAGATATTTACAAAAAATCTATTTAGGGCTATGTAAAAGTTATAAAAAAATATGATTCTAGTAATTTTGTCTATCCGTTCGATAACAACTTTTAATTTACTTAAGTAAAAGTTTTTTTTTTCATATAGATAGTTATTAGATACAAACAGGACTTAACAGGATGCTTATAATTCATTTCGAAATATGTGAAAAGTGACTAGCTATACTTTCAGGATTAGGCAAACGGTACCTTAGATAATTGTTACGTGTATCAACATTACAAAATTTAAAGATTTAGAATATCTGATGAAGAAATATAATGTTCAAACTAAACTATAAGAAATAAACAAACACGGCCTTAGAATTAATAGTTCAATTCGATAGGCAAGTTTAATTAAACAGTGCAGTTTTATCGAAATTTTAGGAATTTTAATTAAGTAACTAAATTATAAGAGACATCTGGACAGACTAGAAATAGTAGTTAAATATAAAGAATAGTCTTAAAGAAATAAAAAGAATTGAAAACAGTATCTAATTATTGTAACAGTATTATTACTAAACCAAGAGATAAGCCATTTCTATGAAGACTAAAATGGGAATTGTCTATTATGTTATTGTAATGGCAATCATATATTTTATAGTATTATTTATATTTATTAGATTCAAAAACTAAGCTTTGTTTTTATAAAAGCAAATTATACAAACGTAATGATTATAATAACTACGAAGCGTCGTCAGGTCATCCGCTTGGTGGATAGCTGTTGCTATAATAAATATAACGATAATATTTTAAAATAAAATATTACAATACTAATGAGATAATTTCATATACACTAAACACAAGTGTACACAGAAAATATGTATTATAAACGTTTGGTAATAATCTTTGCAATGTAGTATATTTTGTTCATAGCCGTTAGCGTCCATTTATCGCAGCCGCCATCTTTGAGAAGTGGACATTTAATAAACATTTTGGCATAAATTTTATTTTTGTTGCTATTTTTTTACATAGTTTAAACAAAACAATAATACGAAGCATTATTTAATAGGATTTTACAGCGGTTGAAAATCCAATACTGTTATATTTCAGAGCCATAATTTATAATTTTTATTTCAATATATTGATATGAATTCTTCGTTTTGGTAGATGATAGTAGTGTTGTGTGGCGATATCGAATAAAATATGTTCAAAGTACGACAGTATTTTAGCCATATTTTAATTTTACTACTGTAAAAACGTGTAGAGAATATAAAAACTGCAATATGTATGTTGGCTGGGCGATAATAAATCAATTTGCATCGAGTATACAGGCGCTTACAAGCAAAAATTAATTGAAAGAAATTATAATCAGTCTCATAGCATATTGCTTCGAAATGAATCCTTACAAAGTTCATCACGCTCACTGTTCAAAAGTTGATCAGAAGCCGCTCCGTGCTCATTACCGCGGCGACGGGGGTATTAATTTTCTACAAGTTTAAAACTTGAATATATACATTGTTTTTAAGGTTTAAAAAAGCCGGTTTTCTTTTACTTTTTATAAAGTAATTCCATAAATCTACATACATAAGATAAATATGTTAAATATTGCCTAATTCCAATAAGAAAAAAATATCTTAAGGTATTGAAATTTAAATCACAAAACTTCACACATAAAATCAAACTACTTTAACTATACTAATCGTATATATTTTGTTTTCGAATATATATTAAAGAAACCAATATTCGTCTTTGGTGGAACTGTGTATTAAATTAATCTTGAACCTACTGAAAAGGAATTATGTATGATTCATTGAAGTATTTCAAGAGATGTGTACACTTCTTCGAAAATCTTAACTCACATCGTATAGCTAACACACCAACAAATATTATTTCACTTTAAAGGTATAAAGGGGACAAGATCAATATTCATGCAATACTTTAAAACAAGTTCAATGTGTTAATTATAATAAATAATTTCTTGTTGCAGTTTTCTTTCGTTACACAGACTCTATTGGAGTGCTCCTCTCAATACAAATAAAATAGTAGCTTCAAGTTTTATCCCGCATAGCAGGTATGTCAGAACACAGTGTTAAGACACTTGGCTTGTTACTTTCCACCAGAACTCTAGATATTATTATTAATTAAAATATAATCTTTAACCTGTACGGGAATTAAACTTACAATCAATCGCATTTACAGACATACGACTACGACTATCGACTGCCACACAATATCACGATGGTCTCACGATGGATGGACGCCATACAAAATAAGTGTTATCAATTAATGTACATTATTTTTTTAATAAGTCATGTTTTTCACACAATTGTTCTTCATCTAAAATGTTTATTTAAACACATAGGATATATTTTTAGTAGTTTCAGTAAGCCACGTCCGGGTCGAGTTAGAAATCATCCAAGTTCCTGTTGTTTAAGAAGTTGAGAAAGTGGAGCTTAAATTCTAACTTGCATAATTTTTGAAAATGGCGTTAAAACACCTATTGTGGTGCATATATGCAGCAAATTATAGAATCATTGTATTTATGCTACTTAAAACAAAAGCAAGGTAGATAAAAAAATGTTAAAAATTAAATGTGAAAATCAAATTGAATTTGTTAATTAGACTCTTAACTACAATCGATGAAAATATGAATTTCATGCAGAATTTTAGGTATAGTTTCACTTATTTCTATTTAACCAATGCTTACGTACAAATTTTCGTCTACAAAATAGAAACATATCTTTACCTTTGACATTTACTTACGGAGCCCGGTGCTCCTAATGGACTTTTATGTATTTTATAATAAAATTTGTACTCACAACAGAGTGTCAATTGGTATATTATGTTACGTTCACGAAGAAATTTAGGGTTTATTAATAGCCGTTGTTGTATTTTAAAGAAATTATATAAAAATATACTTAAAATCTTTTGTGTTACCATTTTATTTTTGTTAATAAAAGTCTGATAACACTTAATGTTTTATATAAATACATGTAAATAGTTTTTTCCTAAGTATTTTCTGGAGAACATTTCTTAAAAAAAAATCAATGAACTTTTGTCTCGAATTTTCGAATTCCAGCTGAAATCGGCGAAAGAATTACACTAAGTTCTCTCTGACTAGTCTGCAAGGAGGAATTAATCATGAATTTGCTTTTAATGGTAAAAACAACTGATTTGAAGATATCAAAAAACTGACGACTAAAAAATCTGACGGTATGAAGTTATTCGAGACTGTTAGTACTGAATAAAATGAGATTAAGGATAATTTCATTTAAAAATGTAATTTTCAAGGTGTGGCTGTGTGTGTATAAAATATTTATTGAGTAAATTATAATTAATTGGTAGCTTCCGTTTGTGTAGATTGTAAGAAATAAAATTTATTTGTATACAAAAAGCATAGGATCTAAATGAACATATTAAAAGTAGCTTCATAAGGAAAATGCGGTTGAGGGTCACAGATTTTAGCACACAGCGTACATAAAAGTGATGACAAGTTTCATGAGACGGCGGGCGTGCAATTAAGAGCCACAATCTCTGCAAATGTTGACTCAACGCATATAGCGCACCCGCTTGGCCGTTCATGCCGTCATCGTCTACATTTTACACCCTCATATTATGCCAGCTCAGTGACTCTCCGTTAGAACGACCATCGGGTATTAACTACATACACATATAGAAGTGCCATATTTACCGTGAACATGAGGGTATATGTCATTTCAAAAAGTTTAATGTCTAACATTTCATCATTAAAAATATTGACGTACTGTATTTCTTCATCATATAAATAATAAATGTGCAAAATTTCATATTAATCCGTCAGTCTACTGGTAAAATAACATCGATTGTTTTAATTTTACGTATAAATATATAGGCAGAAATGTACAAAAGATAGTTAGTGTGTCGTTAAATAAGTTAGTGGTTGAGTTCTGAGGAAAAAAATCATATTATAAAATGTCTATTGGTCAATTTGGAAACAAAATACTGCCCAAATTCGAGGCGTTAATATTGAGGAGAGGATTTCTAAAAAAATTCTTTCAAAAAAAATTGGATTTAAAAAAATCAATAAAATCAATTTCAAAAATTCTTTTGCGCGAGTATTGAACCCATAATTAACGCGTAATAATCAGACCCTGTTCCAATGCGGCAAGATAACCTCGGTTATGATATAAAATGTTTTAAGCGATTACAAATGTTTTAATAATGGATTGAAACTGGAAAATTTTGTAGATTCCGTCTGTATCTACACTTTCCCTCTACTGTCGGCATTCGACATATACATAATTTCATTTTTTGAAAAAAAAAAACTTTTGCGGCAATCATCTTTTGTTTTATCTAAATACAAATTTTATATAGTATTCATATATAATAATAATTAATTAACTATAAATCATACACTGTCACAAACGTGAAAAAATAAACAAGTTAATTGTTATTTGCGTTTTCCAAATTGGAGTTCGCACAGTGTGAAACAATTGATATCATGGGGATAACAATTAATATTGTCTCTTGTTAAATTGACATTTATCATCTTATTTATTCAATTAATTGCAGTAAAACAAAAGCTTTTTTGTGTCACCAGGAAACACAAGAAAATATTTATTAATTTGTCTATAAATTTATTAATTTGCCTGTAAAATTGCTGTTATAGAAAAGTAACATCTAGATGCCGGTTACTGAATTCGCGAACTTTGAAAGGCTCTATTTTCTCTTCCGCTTAAAGCCAGATGATGCCCACTTGCCACTAGAAGGACCGAAGGCCTGGTCATAATTGCGGGAAAGCGCTGGATGTAGGAGAAACGTAGCCGTTCCCGACAGTTAAAGGTTAGGCGCATTAAAAATAATATTTCAAAGTTTTTATAAACATGTTTTACATTTTAAAAAATATAATATTTGATCTTTATGCTTTTATCCCGCATAACAGGGTAGGCAAGTGTTTGAGAGTATTTAGAATAATATATATATATATATATATATATATATATATATATATATATATATATATATATATATATATATATATATATATATATATATATATATATATATATATATATATATATATATATATTATAATATTAATATGATTGTATATGATAAACCATTTATTACACAAATAATTTACTATATATTAAAAGCACGTTTTAATGAATAAAAAGCTTCTAAAATCTGAAGAATCCCATTTTGACAATACTTATTCCTAGACGAGACGTATACCTGACACTATTATTTCACGTTATTTCTTTCGTCGTTGTTTTGAACAAATTATTGGAAAAATTATAACGAATAAAACATATTCGTAAGCTATAGTGGTGTGTTAAAGTTGATAAAAAATAGCTTTACTCGATAAATCAAGTGTATTTATATAACCTATCTTTGTATCTAGAAGCTCATACAACACACTTAAATATTTCAAAAAAGACCACCAAAATAGTAACTCAAGCATAATTAATGTCATTATCATTACATAAATCTACCATAATGGTAGGGCTGAATCCATGTTATACAAAGAGAAGTTCATTAGATCTTTTATGTTGACCAAATAGGCAGGCGTAATATATGTAGATAAGCTCTTCAATGCTTTTTATTTTTCCGAAAGATCTTAAATGAAAAAGTAAATAGACTAACCTTTATGATTTAAAAGCTAAATTGTAAATCAAAAGCGTCTATCATATATATTTTTTTTGTATTAAATGCTTAAAAATATAACCATTCTTTGTGTTTGTGTTTTCTGGGATTCTGCCGAGTGATTCATAGCCAAGAGATTTTTATACTTAATTATTTTGTAATAGCTTATAGAGTTGTTAACGTTTTCAACTGATAAATATATTGATATACCCTTTATGATTTGATCGTGCACCTTTATAATTGTCAGTTCACTGCTTTGATAAGACAAAATTCGCCACTCAGGTTCTTTATAATTAGTACAACCTAAACCTTCTTACCATGGTTAGCTTTATAGAAACAATGTGACAGTAATTACCGTCAAATATAATTTACTATTACACAAATTCGTAATTATTATAATTATATAATATTGTACAGTTAACAGTAAAGTATACTGTAAAACAGTGTTTTGTTCCCAACAACAATATTTTAAGATGGACTTCTTTGGCTTCAGGTTATTGACAGCATATTTAAAAGACTTTTTGTCTGTTATTCTCAGTGTAAGAATAAAGTAACTGCTTTTAAAATATACTTCGAACATCTAAAAAGGAAATACAATATTAACTAATAATCTTAAGTATAGCATAACTTTTCACTTTCTACATAACTATGTTGTACGTAAAATGTTTTCTGATGTGACCTATAAAAATAAGTAGGAACTTACTTGCATTTTACTTTTTTATGTAAATAATCTTGAAAAATACAATTTTTTTAATATGTTTACCTAAAAGTATATTAACGCATTTCCACAGATTTTTAAATAAGTAATAAATTTGAATATGATTGAGTTTCAAATATTCAAAACAAGTATTTAAAAATGAAGTATTAGTAAGTAAGTGCCTATAATATTTTACAAATTAGTTCTTAAAAATTAGACTTTAGCATCTCCCTATTGTATAGAAACACAATGGCGTAAAGGCCATTTTAATTAAAATAAAAACTTTTAAGCGTAGTTTATTTCAATGTAAAGATATGTCTTGTACAATACAATACGGAGTAATTGTTCTTTTAATAAGCATACGGATTACAAGCGCAGTATTTTCTTTACTCATCTTATCTAAGAGGCGCGGCTTTAGTCTTTGTACAACGAAGAAAGATTGCGATTTGTTTGAGCGGTTAACTCGCTTTGTTCGTTGATTACTGACATCACAAATCCCACTCATCCGGCTTCCTAAAATAACTTACTTAAACGTTTTAAGATCTTTGATTTTCGCGATTTTTATACATTTTAAATGAAACTATTTTAACCGGATTAATCGCGTATATTGTGGTATTCGAAAATACATTTTGTACACCTGACGTTTCGAACACTTTACAGTAGTCCGTGGTCACAGGTAGACTGAGGTGGCATTCGTCTGTCAGTTGATACAAAAAATTAATTATATCAAACTACCGCCATCTGTTTCTTAATTGCTTCGCGTACTGCCCTGGATTCTTGCAGACTGAGCTCACTGTATCTTTCTCTCTGGTGTGGTGGATTTGAGACTTTAAATTTTTAATAAGTGGGTCCGAGGTGGTAGAGAGTTTCCAACCATCTTCTCTATTGAAATTTGGATGCTTTTGAATTTCAATAGCCTCGCGGATTCTAGGAACATATCTACTTTCCCTAGCGAAGATATGTGGCTTATCAAACCTGGTGTAGTGGTTGGACTTATTCATTGTATGTTCACACACAGCTGACTGCAATACACGCCCATTCTTGACATTGGATATGTGTTCTTTCACCCTAACCCCGATGCTCCTCTTTGTTTGGCCAATGTATGACAAGCCACAGTCACAGTCTAGTTTATATACACCTGCACACTGCAAAGGGTCGCGTTACCTTTATCCGCTTTGAGAACTGTTATATCTTCGTTTTGCCTTTAGTTAAGTTAAAGCCTTTATCCGGCTATTGAGGTACTAAATAAAGGCTTTAACTTTGCGCCGGCGCCGCGAAAAATACCTTTTGAAGAAATCATAACGAACGTTGAGGAAGATTCAGAGGCAATCCGTCATGATATTTCTGCCATAGTACGCCGTAGTATACCACCTAAATCTAATCTTTCTCGTGATGAATCTCGTGCTCTTAGAAATTTGCGGCAAAACGAAGACATAACAGTTCTCAAAGCGGATAAAGGTAACGCGACGGTTATACTGGATACCGAGGATTATAACCAAAAAAAGTCAGTATTGTTATCGGATGAAAAAACTTATAAAATTGTTGACAAAGACCCTACAACAAAAATACTTAAAAGATTATCCGAGTTAATATCAAAACACGCGAAAACATTACAACTTGACATTAAATCACTCGTACCTATTTGTGTTAAACCTCCAAAGTTGTATGGGTTACCAAAAATACACAAAACCAATGTACCACTTCGTCCAATCGTTAGCCAAATCGATACGCTGACGTATAAACTGGCTCAACATGTCGCGAAGGTACTTTCTCCCCTGCGTGGTCACATAACATCTTATGTCAGGGATTCTTACAATTTTGTTAACGGACTGAAGGATCTTTAGTTAGCTAGCAATGAAACTATGTTCAGTTTTGATGTCCAGTCGCTGTTTACCAGTATACCTATAAAGGACTGCATCAGGATTGTCAAGCGGAAGCTAGAGGAAAACAAGATGCCTATTGAATATCTTGAACTTTTGGAACACTGCCTTACATCTAGATATCTAGTGTTCAATCAGGTATTCTATTTGCAAGTGGATGGCATTGCTATGGGTTCGCCTGTATCCCCTGTAATAGCAGATATATACATGGAGGATTTCGAGGAGATGGCTCTTGACTCTGCACCATGTCTACCTAGAATATATAAGCGGTACGTAGATGATACTTTCACAATTTTACCTACGGATAATATTTATATATTCCTAAACCATCTGAATCCTATTAATAACAACATAAGATTTACAATAGAATTACAGGCAAATAACTCTTTAGCTTTCCTTGATGTACTAGTAATAAAGAATCCTAATGGCACATTAGGCCACACAGTGTATAGGAAACCTACCCATACCAACAGGTATCTCAATGGCGAATCCCGCCATCACCCTACACAGTTATCTACCGTTGGCAAATCTTTGTTTCAGAGAGCTTACCATCTTTGCGACGCTGAACACCTAGGGGACGAGCTGCGACAGGTGAAAGGTGCCCTTCATCAGAACAAGCTGCCAGTTCCCCGCCAGCGTTGTATGAAGACCAACAAGCCACCCACAGTGGAGAGACAGCCAGCACTTCTATCGTTTGTGAAGGGAGTTACAGACAGGATTGGCAACATCTTAAGAAGAGCTTCTATCAAAACCATATTCAAGCCTAATAAAAAAGTGAGCCAATGCTTGAGACCCGTGAAATGTAATATTCCTTTGCAGTGTGCAGGTGTATATAAACTAGACTGTGACTGTGGCTTGTCATACATTGGCCAAACAAAGAGGAGCATCGCGGTTAGGGTGAAAGAACACATATCCGATGTCAAGAATGGGCGTGTATTGCAGTCAGCTGTGTGTGAACATACAATGAATAAGTCCAACCACTACATCAGGTTTAATAAGCCACATATCCTCGCTAGGAAAGTAGATATGTTCCTAGAATGATCCGCGAGGCTATTGAAATTCAAAAGCATCCAAATTTCAATAGAGAAGATGGTTGGAAACTCTCTACCACCTGGAACCCACTTATTAAAAATTTAAAGTCTCAAATCCACCACACCAGAGACAAAGATACAGTGAGCTCATTCTGCAAGAATCCAGGGCAGTACGCGAGGCAATTAAGAAACAGATGGCGGTAGTTTGATATAATTAATTTTTTGTATCAACTGACAGACAAATGCCACCTCAGTCTACCTGTGACCACGGACTACTGTAAAGTGTTCGAAACGTCAGGTGTCCAAAATGTATTTTCGAATACCCCAATATACGCGATTAATCTGGTTAAAATAGTTTCATTTAAAATACTTAAACGTTATTTTTCTATTGCTTTCAATGATTTATTTTTAAATATTTAATTCTTTTTAATTTTATTCTATTCGATGTCTAAATGCCTGTGACACTAAATTAGGTTTTACAATTATTAAAACATGAACATGATTGCACCATAATAATAGCAGTACATAAACTTAGGTACTTCATTCTTATTCAAATCATAAATATGGTTTTGTTTGAGCAGAACTATCTGTCCCCGCTTCGCGAAAGCAAACCAAAATATATAGTGAATGCAGCCAAAGAAACAAAATAGGATTTTTGAATATGGCGGCGTCCAACGATGAAATTTAATTTACACCAAAACTAATTGACGCTGAAGCTATAAATGTTATATAATAACTTTCAACTATATTTAAATTTTCACAGTTATTCTATTTCTAAGATTTAAAGTATTATTCAATACTAGTGGGCCGCTCGCGGCTTCACCCGCGTAAGCCCTTCGTTCTTTTGCCTGCCCGCGTTGTCGTTTAAATCACAGACTTTAAAAAAAATTATTTAAAAAAATTATAATTTTATCAAATTATATAACTAATTGATTAAAAATGTCAATATGTATATATATATATATGTATATATATATTATATATATATATACACACAAAAGTGATTTTTTGGATGATGGATTAAAAGCATGAAGTATCTTCATATGATAATTATATTTTTCCTAATATTCAATGTATATATTTAGTTACTGTAAAGAAACCGACAGCTGAGTTTTATTAAATGTACTATATATACTAGAAAAAATATCAAAAGTGTTATACTTGTTACGGTCAAAAGAAAGGTAATATTAATTCTATTTTTATAATAAGTATAATATGAAGCGACTTTTAATTTTACACAATTACTCAACTTCTACCAATAAAATATTTAGAAATCTAGTAATGCATAATTGAAGAAATATGCTAACAACACACTTATGAAAAGTGGTAAAACATGAGTGGATATTGTTATGGCTTTGATTTCGATCTGTTCAATAATTGTTATGATTATTCTACCGAATTAATCTAGAATCAGTCAATCAGAATCAATATATTCAGTATGGCGTGAAAGAGGTGGGAAAATAAAAATAAAACAGTTTGACTTTCCCGCACTCTGAGTACTCAGAGACTCACTCTTGTGTCAAAATATTTTGATCTCTGATTTTTTTCTAATGTTATGACATTGATAGTTTTATTTTACTGTTTGTTCTGGTTGCCACAGACTTATTTAATGTCCGCGTATGTTAGTGCCTGGGATTCATAGATTGTGATGGTGACTGAATTTTTTCCCCTTCCGTAGATTGCTAGATTGATTAGATTTGTCTTCTCTGGCTGCGTGTGGATCAAGTACAGTGTTTAGGGTGTCTGTGGTACAAGATGGATGCATCTGTGAGTCTGACAATTTCCAGATAGCAATCATCATTGACTGTGCCATTGTGTGTGAGCATATGTCATCAGACATCTGTATGTTACATTGATGGATGACATTGATAGTTGAGTCGTGCAACTCCCCATAACGCCTAGTCGATGTTGAGTGGAAATCGAACAAAGCCATCATTGCTACAATCATCTATATTTATACTAATAATGTAGAACGGTAGAGTTTGTTTGTTTGTTTGAACGCAAAAATATTTTTTTTCTTTCTGTGTTGAATAGTCTATTTATTGAGAAAGGCTATAGGCCATATAACATCACTCTAAACCTAATGAGAGTGAAGCAGTTATAAAAAATGTTGTGAAAACAGGAAAATTTGTATATTTTTAAAGTTTCTCTTGCGAGCGCCGAGAGAGTAAACGGTGAAAGTTACGCAAAAATGTATAACAAAATTCATCTATAATACAAAATTGTTTCCCTGTAAAAATTCTATACGAAGACCGCTACAGGACATGTCTAGCTCTTAGGATTGACTTACTGTAACAATTTTGTATTTATTTTTAAAATAATACATTATATGCAAAGGAGTTTTTGTAAGCTAAATATTAATCGTTATCCAGATAAATAAATTATTTATCAAAAGCACTTTTGAATAAAATTACCTATTGACACTATTTGATTTCAATCAACATGCAAGGACTTATTATACACGCGCGCATTAATATAATATATCACGCTTATATATGTTATAGAACTCATAAAAATACCCATACAATTTAGTCAAAGGGTGTATATTACATATTTTTTAACAGTATTAAAGATATAATAATATTATATTTATGGTTACTTTTAATAATTTCAATAAGAAAGTATTATAAGTATTTCAATCATAATTTTGTCAAGTGGGTCTGTCAATTAAGTATTGAACGTAAAAGCCAACTTATTTGGTATACCTGCGTAGGCACTTTAAAACATAATGGTAGGGCTCGGATATTAATTAAATGAATCGTTTCCCTGCGAGGGTATTTGCGTAAAGCCCTTTAATCTTTTTTGGCTTGCTAACCCTTCTCACAATTACACTTACACTTATCATATAAACGCGTGTATACATATTATAGTAGAAGTAATAAAGGTCTTAATTTTTTTGTATATTAATTTGTTATGAATAGATAATTTTAAAATATTTTACCGTTTCACGATTGTAGGTTAAGAGTCCTTAGACATAATCCAAGAGATATTTGTTGTATAGCCCGTACTGAGATATCTGAGACTTAGGCGTTAGAAGTTTGATTGCAAGCCACTTTAAATTTATCTATCCTAAGAGAAAGATATCCGCCACAGGAACATTACGTGAAACGAGGCCATATTTCTTTGTAGAACGTTTGCTTTGCTAAATAAATGGCTGCTATGTTATTTGAAACGAACTATCTAGAACTAGGCCGTAAAAGCCTTTTAGTTTTGAGAGATTCAATAGATTTTATCTTGATGTAATAGAATCTAACATCTTCGCATTAACTATATAACTAATGTGTCTATCACTAATAGTGTATATGACTTTATAATGTTTGTAAAAGTGATACATTACAAAAATAGGAGCAAAATGATGTTAGTGTTTCAGAAGTATTTCAGAACTGACTCTC
This sequence comes from Dryadula phaetusa, assembly GCA_032432895.1. Lineage (NCBI taxonomy): Eukaryota > Metazoa > Arthropoda > Insecta > Lepidoptera > Nymphalidae > Dryadula > Dryadula phaetusa. The sequence goes on from JAOYRS010000027.1 coordinate 3,024,024, forward strand.
AAATACGTAAATATAGGCGTACAACAACTGATAAATAACAAAGCCCCGGCTGCGATAATATACAGGCGGTATTAATAAAATGTGCTGGAGAACCTTTTGAAAAAGAGTTGCACAAGCTGATTTTACAGATCTGGAGAGAGACATCTATGCCAGAAAAATGGAGCACCTCCATGATGTGCCTCTTACATAAGAAAGGGGACGAATTAAAATGCCAGAACTATCTTGACATCTCACTTTTGAATAAGCGTATAAAGTGTTTGCGCGTGTTTCATATAATAAGTTACAACCAATTTGTGCACCTCTGATCTTTAGTAATGCAGGATAACGATGTATCTTGGGAAATAAGCAGGAGAATTGTGGTACTAATAAATGCTATTTCGGGCTGCTTTCGATAGGAGATACTTTCGATCCAAAATTCTTTCATATATATAAGTATAAAATTACTTCTCTACATGACCTTGCTAATATCGATACTAACATCGGATCAGCAAATTGAATGCTAAGAAAGGGACGCGAACTCACTACTTGTTATTGAAAGGAAAATTCTAAGACGTATATTAAGGTCAGTGTTGGAAAATGAACGATGGCGAACTCGATACAATCACGAGCTCTACCATATACCGTAATTAAAACTGTCAAGATTGGATGCTTACGATGGGTCGGACATGTGGAGAGAATGATGAATTATAGAATACCCAAATCTTTGATAAATACCAAACCGGATGGACGGTAGAAAGTCTAGATAGCTGGATGGAGTTTAACCCTGAAAAACCTGTGCGTTAATAATCGAAAATAAAAGCCAAGAATAGAGCAGAATGGAAGGATATTCTGCACCAGGCAAGACCCGCCCGTGGCTGTAGCGGCTTTGATGATGATGAGGATGATAAAAGTGACACAAACTACTCGTATTTTAATAGTTACATGATTGTTTAAATGTCTTTTTAAATTAAATAAAAAATAATATATACTACATAAATTTCGTTTAATTTTCGAGAAAAGGAATTCCAAAGTTTATTTTTACGTTCTTATATAATTTAAATTAAGTATATCATTTAAAATAAGACAAAAAAATCTTAATATAAGAATATAACTTATTTTTTGATAAAAAATATTATTTTGCAGATTTATTTTTATCATTATTGACGCAACAGTAATTATTACAGGAGAAGAATCGATATTAATTATTTTTGGAAAATAATCATTCTCGACCTCATAAAAAATCGTATTGTACATAACGTTACATAAGTTAACATACGTTTAATTGTGACATTGCCTTTTAAAGATTTAAATTAATTTAAAATTATATTGATAAGTATTGATTGACGACTAATAAAAAGATATTTATTTTAAATATTGTTTCATATTCTATACATATTTTCCATCCTTTTACCGATTACACTAACTAAGGACATCAAAGCATAGCAAGATTTTCAAAGCGTCGGTATTCGACTACCGAAGGAGCCGTTTAATCATTTCCTTAAATCTTTCAAAGAAAATATAATACTCCTAGCAGAAGATTTGGTTTTCGTATCGGTTTTTTATTTCACAATATTATCGCTTTCACTGATGTTTTCGTATATTGAGCAAATAAAGGCCGCAGTATATTTTGTTATTATAACTTTCTGAAGTGTGAATATGGAAAACATGATTTATGTTTTTGCTTATCATTTCGTATGATAAAATGAAATACTGTTAAATTGAAACATTGATTGAAAGCAAACTTTGTTGAAATATACACAGTTAGTTTTATACATTTACAATCTCAATATTTTCTTAATACATATATATACACGTAGAATTCTTACTTACGAATATGTTCAAGTCTGTATATGATTCGAAAAATTTGCTTATTGTAACTGCTGCTAAATTGTAAAAACTAAATGTTTATTTTATTCATATAAAGAAGATTCACATTATCTTTCCAATTATATGGGGTTTTCCAATAAGAACGATATGTTTTGAAATTGAAATAAAACATGTAATATAAGTTCAAATTTCGTGTTCAATGGCTTTAGCTCAATGCTTTATTTGATAGGAAATTTTATGCTATTTATGACTTAAACAAAATATCGTTCAAATGAACACCACGGCTTTTTGTGCACTGGTGAATACGGTCGGTCCAATTTTCGATGACTCGGTGCAGCATTTCGGCTGGTATGGCCGCTATAGTCGCTCGAATGTTGCGTTTAAGGTCTTGAATCGTAGTTGGTTTATTGGCATACACTTGAGATTTAACATACCCCCACAAAAAATAGTCCAAGGGTGTTAAATATATTTAGCACGAAATGCTCTTTGAGTAGAGACAATACTTCTCGAATTTTGATAGACAATTTCCAAACGTTGAGGTAACGTGAACTTATTCATGATTAAATGGCAAACATTACTAAATACAAAACAATACAAATGTCAAATGTTAAACAACCAAAATAGCGGCTGTGAGCTATCAAAATCCTATCATCCCTTTTGGGAAACACTGTATTTGAGAACAACAGACGAATAAAATCTATAGTGTCGCCGATACAATATTTTTTTTACTCAATGCTTTATGCTTAGCAGTATAGTCTGAGCGAAAGGAACGACAAACATTAAAGTTTACAATAATCTTAATTTATATAAATACACTAGATGTATTTGATTATTCATTTTTCACATACTGCTTTGGGCAGGCAGAGAGAATAGAATTATTTTTCCGTGCTTATTTATATCCACATTTTCCGAATTTATATTTTTTAAAATATTTTAATTACTTTAACTTGGTCTTATATTGCAAAAGTGAAAAAGAAAACATTTTAAAGAGCTTTTATTGGTTTAGTAATATAAAACAAAAATGTGGTTTCGAAGAAAATTGAGAAATATTTTGTTAATAATTCCTTATACAAACATAACAAATGGCAGTAAAGCAATATAAGCTCTAAGAGCACTTTTGCACAAACATAAGCCCGTAAGTACAGGAGTCTTCAATTATTCAAGAGGAGCGGTGACTGAGGATGGCGAAGTTACCTTTGTTTCACCGCTTCTCTTTAGATCCCTCCGTGAATGCCAAAGGTCACTTTTCTGTAATCCCCAAAATTTTATAAATTTTTGATTGTTAGAAGTTGTTCTATCATTCATCAAACATTTGACGGGTTGACTATATTGTTTGGAAAGTACAAAATATTCCGAATTACAAACAAAACAAATTTTACTACGTACCTATATTGTTAAAATAAATGACTTACGTGCTCATTTTTCTCGACTTTTCTTGAAACTTCCGTTTTGGAGTTCTGGAGCTTTAAAATTCTCGTTTCCGTCATTAGAAAAATTAAACTTGAGAAAGTTCAAAACTTATTTTACTTTATTATATATATACTACTACTTATATAAATGTCCAAAATATGTTAATTATTTTATCAATCACAAACCGCAGTTACCATTTTAACCTAACTTTGTTTGAATTTATAATGAAATGTTAGATATTAAGAGACTCAATGAAGGTTTACCTACCTTTGAGAGTACCTTCGAAGCTCATAAATATCATAACTTCCTTCTTATAATATTTCAATACCGGGACTTTATTACTTTAAGAATAAAACTATATTTATCGTAAATCTATAAAAGCATTTGAATCTCCAAGGATCTCAACCTAAGTTTACATAAGTCGACTTCTCTAGAGATTGACCAACAATTTTATTTTTTCTTTTACATAAGTAAATAAACAAACTTTATATATTTATTGTTTAGTAATAAATCGTTTATATACTTTACAAATAATTACTTACGGCAATTTTCTTATAAAAAGTATTTGAGTTACTTTTTGAAGCTTTAGATTATATATTGTTCTTACTATATTTTTGAAAATATTGTCTTCTATAACTATTATATTGCAATAATAATATATAAAAAGAACATAATTTTTTTTTAGCTTCACGCTTATTATCCCGCATAGCAGGGTAGACAGAAAGTACCCAGTGTCAAGACACTCTTACTCAAAACTACTTCGCTTTCCACCGAATTCGAGACATTGCGTGTTGAGTTTTGAAACCCAACGTTGCACTTTGTCTTACCAGAGCGAGGAAGTGAAAATAATTTAAATATAATCACTGCCCCGAGTGGGGATCAAACTCACAGCCGATCGCGTTTACAGTCCACTGCGTCACGATCGGCCTCTTCAACATCTCATAAACTTAAAAGTAGGTAATACTTAAAATATTAAAAAAAATTAACACAATATTTAAAAAAAAAACAAATTTAACATAAAAATAATGATTTAAAAAATATTTTTGCTAAGCGATGGCTTATAAAAATACGTAGTAAGTGTAATCATAAAAATAAATAATAAAAGTTTAAAACTAGTGCAATTTTTTTTCTTGAATAATTGTATATGTTGGGATAGTGACTGTCTACTTAATATCGGTGTAACTAAATCGCATTGATAGATTTATGTATTTATTATTCCTTAGATCTCTTAGGACAACGTATATACACATAAGTTGTATATAGTTAAGTCCTAACCTAATGAGAGTTTAAATGAAACTATTTTAACCGGATTAATCGGATATATTTTGGTATTCGAAAGTACATTGTTGGACACCTGACGTTTCGAACACTTTACAGTAGTCCTTGGGTCACAGGTAGACTGAGGTGGTATACGTGTGTCAGTTCAAACAAAATTAATTATATCAAACTACTGCCATCTGTTTCTTAATTGCTTCGCGTACTGCCCTGGATTCTTGCAGAATGAGCTGACTGTGTCTTTGTCTCTGGTGTGGTGGATTTGAGACTTTAAATTTTTAATAAGTGGGTCCCAGGTGGTAAAGAGTTTATAACCATCTTCTCTATTGAAATTTGGATGCTTTTGAATTTCAATAGCCTCGCGGATCATTCTAGAAACATTTCTACTTTCCTTAGCGAGGATATGTGGCTTATCAAACCTGATGTAGTGGTTGGACTTATTCATTGTATGTTCACACACAGCTGACTGCAATACACGCCCATTCTTGACATCGGATATGTGTTCTTTCACCCTAACCCCGATGCTCCTGCATTGTTTGGCCAATGTATGACAAGCCACAATCACAGTCTAGTTTATATACACCTGCACACTGCAAAGGAATATTACATTTCACGGGTCACAAGCATTGGCTAACTTTTTTATTAGGCTTAAATATGGTTTTGATAGAAGCTCTTTTTAAGATGTTGCCGGTCACTCCCTTCACAAATGGTAGAAGTGCTGGCTGTGTCTCAATTGTGGGTGGCTTGTTGGTATTCATACAACGCTGGCGGTGAACTGGCAGATTGTTCTGATGAAGGGTACCCGTCACCTGTCGAAGCTCAAAGTGGCAAAAAGTGTCAAAACAAAAAATGCACAGTCAAAACTATTTTTAATTATGCATTTATTTTATGCAATTATCGTTAGGAGATTATCTAATACGAAAAACGTTTACTTAAAGAAGTTATAGCTTTATTTAAAAAAACATCTTAATCATATTAAATTTAATGAAAAATTATCCAAGCTGTTATACAATTCATAATGATATCAAGAGTGATATTATAGAAGAATACAAATATCGACATTATCATAACAGTTGAATTGCACCGCCAGATGTCATTCTCATACTAGTGTATAATTTACGCGCACTTATTGTGGCTCTATAATCAAAGTTAACTCATTGCATTGTATGAAGTACGAACTAATTTTGTCACGTATATCAAGAATTTGACCTATTCACACAGGTAAAATATATTTTTCCTTAATTTAATAATAATTAATTTTGAGTTTGAAATATAGTTAAACTAGTAATTTTATTTCCCTATAAAAAGGCCGTAAAACATTATATTATTTTTAATGTAGATTTTAATTTCATCTAATAATACAAATGGTAAATATAATCTTATATTAAATATGTACCAAGTATTAGTTTTAACTAAAGGAAATACGACACTATTAATAAGTTTAACTATAAACAACTATACAAATTCAGCATTGGTAATAACCAACCAATTTGTAAATAGTTCAATAAGCAATTATCTACATATAAATAATCTAAATCAACATTCCATAATATAATACAAAAAATATATATATTTAAAATAAACACGTACAATTACAATGCTCGAAAACGCTACAGTAACAGTGTTGCTCTTAAAATATTAATGTCACTCGAAAATGTTGGGAACACGCTGTTTCACGAGATTAAAATGTGGGTCCTTTTACTGGGTCAGAGAGTTTCTTAAAATATAAAATATAAGTATATGTAATTGCTTTTATTTCATTTTAATCACAAGCCCAGCCTAAAAGAAATGTATAATGTTTCGTGCTACGATTATAAACAATTATTATTTAGGTATATATATATATATATATATATATATATATATATATATATATATATATATATATATATATATATATATATATCAATCTTTATTTAATAGATAATTATTTTCTTAAATATGAGTATAAAACTGTTTTGTTTTTCACTGCAGGAATACAAACATACATGAAAAACGTAGCACTAAAGGATGATTTTTTAAAATTACTACGAGTAAAGGCAAGATTTTACATTTACAGTAAAAGCAAACGATTTTGAGGACTATAATTTGCCTAAATTTACATAATTTTTCACATACTATCAGTATGTCTTATGAGGGGAATAATACATTTTACGTGACATTTTAATTAGTTATCTAATTTTCGTTGACATTGTCTGACAAAATGAAAGGCTGCACTAGGTTTAATGGATTGTAAATCAAAGATTCTTATATTCTATTTAATATATCCCGCTATCGATGAAGCTATCACAAATAGCAGGCCATTTTAATTGGTAATGTTCCAACGGTAACACCGTTGACAATGTGACATGACATTTATTTTTGTTATAGGAAACGTAATGTGACGTATCAAAATATTTAACTGAATAATAATACGTTTCTACTTTAGCCCATTCTCCGCTTTTGACCTATTTAGTAATATGTAATAATAAATTTAAAAGTAAATGTCAAATCTGTCATCTGAAGAACCAATTATCCCTTACCAACTTAACGCATATGTAAATCAATTGTGATAAAGTTGTCGATTACTGAAAATAAACGTTTTCACTTACTGAATCATACCATTTGTGGTTAGAGCATTCTACAATAAGGCATCCTCTAATCTGATCAATTGATCTATGGATCTTTATATCGGTTTAGGCCAATAGAACTCAATTAAGACATAAGAACTACTTAGTGATTAATAACTAGACAGGTTACGGATAAATATTTATAGAAATTTCAATTAGTGAGCGCGTTATGGATCACGTCTTGCTAGCAAACAAAAGAAATACAGTTCACAGAATTTTCTATGAAACATTGCTTTCTTTTTCATCCAATCTCTATTAACAGTTTGAATTGGGCGTTGGTCAGTCGATCAGAACATTTAGGCACGGAATCATTTTACAAGATATACAAAACCTGCAACAGTATGATGTTGTATTGATATACATTATTGATTAATGGTATGATCTATTAAGGTAAATATAATTGAATTTAATTAATATGTTTAATAATACGATTGTGAACGGGTAAATCGCGTATGCTTTAGTATACAAAAATACATTTTTGAAAATCCAAGTTTCTGCCTGTGTGTAAGTACCTTTGACCGCGGATTACTGTAAAATATTTGAAACGATGGGAAACGATTTTGAAAACGTGTCTTCGAATACTAAAATATACGCGATTAATCCATTTAAAATAGTTTGTGGAGTAATGGAAAAAACGCTATAAAATCCTTAAACGATATATGTTTACTTAGAAAAAAAAGTTTGACGCCTTACTAGCAGTTACAGCAGAGAGAATGACATGGTGTTAGGATACTCCGTTCCAACCGGATATTAGAGCCAATTGGCTCAAAGCCAGGAAAGGAGGAAGGAAGATGCCACCAAGGCCTAAAAATTTCCAATAAAAATAATCAATTCTGTATATTATTACTGATTCTCTTAAAATTATTAACAAGTAAGAAGCAAAATTAAAGTGAAAAAGTAGCTAGAAAATCATAATTGGATTAAACGGTAGACAATAGTACTTTATTGCGCTACTGTGTTACTTGAGCTCGCCAGGGACACATGCTCTTTGTTACATAATGCTTTCTGGATTGTTTCCCACTTGTTTGCTCTGAATGAGTTCTTATGGCCCACGAGAGCTATCAATTTGTCTTTTTGTAACGTACATAAGCTTAGCAGTTGATTGTTGGGCCAATAATTTTCAAGAAACTAAATAAGTTTAGTGACTATTGTTTAAGTAATTGCTTTTTTAAGTAATCTTTAGCCTAATGCATGATACTGACCTGACTAAAAGTATTTAAATGGTGCTTAATATTTATTCAAATGTTGTTTTAATCACATTTAAAAAGTATTTTAGTACTGACCTGACTCTGTTTTTTGTTTTATACATGTATAAGTATAGAAACAGTCAACCTTATGAAAATAATTGCGACGTTGTGTAATACGCTGCATTTGTGAATATGAACAGAATATTCTCACCATTCATTCAGTTGGCCCGCTTTATTTGCCAACTCTATTTAATAAGTAATATTCACGAAGAAATATAAAACTGGTAAAGTTATTTATTCGATACAATATTGGAATAATTTTCACTATAATAAAGTTTAATACTAGTAGATAAATAATACACTTACAAATCTCATTGCTTACTTTTCTTACAATCTTATTATTGAGTTGTTCGAATTGCTAAAAGCCTGAGCTGAAACGTTTTTATTGTAACAATCAAAGCTAAATTGAACCGATACCTTCATTATCTATCTCTTTCAACAAATATCGTAGCAAGTATTTAATTGAAATATATGTAAAATGTGAAAGGTTATCTCAACAATTAGTCAAATACATTACACCTGTACAATACAGATTTTCTTGTGATACAGGCGAATTTATTACATGACTATAACAATTTTATTGCAATACACATTTGGTATAATACCGAAGTATGTTGGTCTCCTTCTGAAAGTACTGAAGCTTAAAATGTTATATGATAACGCCCAAAGCATCCGAAAGTGAAGCTTTTACGATACAATGATTACTCGTGTGAAATTTTAGGTTCGTAACGGTGACGTCAGAGGGTGAGGTGCGGGGAGAAACGCGAGTGGCGCGCGCCGGCGACGGTGGCACCCCGGCCGCCGCGACCGCCTCGACCGACTCGACCGCCTCGGCTCTTCAGCCGCGGCGTACACCGCGTACCTATCTGTTGATCTGTTGCGCGCCGAGCGCGAAGGTCGCCTTACGATCGCGCTCCCTCTACGCCGCCCGCCTTACACGTATTATTCGTAAACAAAACACTATCCAATCACTATGGACATAGTGCAATAAAGCCATTTTAATTGAAGTTTATGTGCTCACAAGTGTTAAATTCGTGATATATTTTACCAGACCGTGGGGTAAACGGCCCGTCGGCCGCCCACGAACTGTAGTAACTAATGCTATAGTAACCGCATCGCCAGACGAAAGAACCAGGGGATGCACCTATTATTTGCACCACTGTGGTACGTCGTTTAAATAAATATGTTGTAACTTTATTATTATTGTTTTGTTATTTTTGTTTATTATTATTTAGAACGATATTGGCACACTGCTTTATCATTTTGCACCCAAATATCGGTATATTTTTATTGAAATATTATCTTTTAAGATAAGTTGACCTGATTAAAGCAAATATCTATCAACAATAATTCATAGATATAACAAAATAGTTTATTCTTATATCTATATTCTTATACCTTCAATAAATAAGTATATTTTTTATATCTATATTCTTATACCTTCAGTATATAAGAATAAACTAAGACAAAGAAAAATAATTTTAAGAATATGGTTTTGTTAAATAAATTCTAATGTAACGTGAATTAATAAAAAAATGTTATAATATTTAAAATACACTTTTAATTCATTTAGTTTATAATTTTTCACACTACATATTAATTATAAATTTAGAAAAATACCAGATATAAAATAAGTTTTATTTCTTATTTTAAGATTTTTTGAAAAAATCTTACCATGAATGATTTTACGATTGTAAAATCAGCACAGCTCTTTTTGTTTAAAAATAGAACTTATATATAACCCGTGTAATAAAATGAAAGTAATAACCATTCAATATACTATCGGTTGTTAAATACAGGCCATAGACTCAAGTGCTTGAGTTTAAGAGGCTTACTTTTGTGAGTTATGAGGAAACACAGATTAATTTCAGAAACGATATTGTTTCTTTTTACATACAAGGTTAAATCGTTGATACATCGTGTGGAATATTTTCAGATAAAAGAACGACAGAAATATAAGTATTTCATGAAGTCTTAGTTTTAATAATATATAAATCAGTAAAAAATTCTACATTCTTTATAAATTGTTATACAATAAATAAATAATTAAAGTGGGCACCTATCTATGTACGTACGTATACTAAATATTAAAAATAAAAAAGATCAATTTTGACAGGCATATCATAGCAAAATTTATTTTCACAGAATATATTTGCTTACACGATTAATCGATGTATCTCGAAGATCTTAGATTTGACTATTTTAAAATATTCATTGTTTGAAAACGCTTTCATTAGGCGTACTGCTTGTTATGATAACATCGATTTTATTTGATTGCTCACGATCATATGTTTCTATGATGCGTATACGTATTTGTAAGAAATATCTGTCTGTCTTTATGTAACAAAAATATAAAGAAAATTTGAAAAGTTTTCCGTTGCAGAAAGTGTTGCGGAAGTGAGATAATTTAAACCGGATGCTCTTAAGCTATAAATAAAGATTGAACTTAATTTTTTAAAATGAAATGGCTTTAAATCGATACATTTTAAATAAGATTTGCATTCTCTTATAAAACAATTCTAAATATCAAAGTAGAAAAAAATATTTAATGCGCACTGTAACAGACTTTGTAATCATTACAATTTAAAAGATATACCTGTTCGACATATATATAAGACATACCAGTTCTCCACATACCTTTCTTCGAGGCATAATTTACGACTTATGTCAGCGATGCAGCGTTATCGGCGGCTGGCGTTACGCTCAATACAAATCCTGCCAATAAAACCATCGCATCGCCGCAATCAATGTCGCTGTGCTAGCGGTACAACTTCTGTCACCTAGTATAATATACTTTAGGGATATTATAATAGGTGACAGAAGTTGTATCGTATTACTTTACTTAATATGTATGTATATACATATATATATATATATATATATATATATATATATATATATATATGTATATATATATATATATATATATATATATATATCTTCTATATTTTATAAAATAAATGTACATTACCAAATACTCAGTAATTCTGGGCCTCGATTGTTTCTATTGTATTCATGTCAATATTGAAACTAAGCAATATGACCTCTACTCTTATTTATTATATATTTTTAACATTGCATAGCATTATATAGGTTTATTATACGTATATGCTATTAAAAATAATTCTCGTATGTTGTTGTCTAAATATTCAATTAACTTTCTCGTTTAATTATATTAATTTATACCTATAGCTGTCAACAGACACGTACTGTAGCCTTGTCAAAATAAACTTAATCGTTATTTTATATACTCGAATATTTTTGGAACATTCTGGCATATCCATCACCTATGACATGCGCGACATGAATTCAATTTATATTCTATCTTACTTGCCGAGAGTGCTATAGCAGTACCTCTGATGCTATAAATAAATTTAAATATTCACAGTATAATTGATTGATTCATATTGTCGTTATCTATACTCCTTTTATTTAAATACAACTTCAGATATAAACAAGAAGTGAGTAAAAAGCGGAAAATGTCTAAGATTTGTATGTTTATTATATGCTCTACATAAATAATATACTTTTTTATGATTAACGATTCAGAAAGTTTGTGCGTTGTAGAGCGTAGTCCCGGTTAATTTATTATTTTTATTTAATGTTACTTAGTAATAATTAGATTTTTTCATATTATTGATTTTATACGATAAATGAAAATATTTTTAAGTTTGGGTGTGTTTACTTGACCTGAATAGAGATGAGATAATACGCGATGAACGATTTTCTATGCCAAGCCGTGATATTGACAATGAAACACTATCTGTATAATGTAAGACGATACTGTAAGCAGTAAACCACAATCGATGGCAAAAACATACGTATACGTTTAATTAAACTGAATTATTATACTTCTACGATAGTGAATACATTCATTTAGAATGAGTAAATTTATATTCTGATCATTAGTGATGTTGTGAGTGATGTTTATTATAAAGCGAATTTTTTGGGTCGGCCTTAGAAGTAAAAGGACAAAGAAGATATCTTTTTTCGTTTTACGAAGGTACACGTGGGGTAAAGGTATAAGGTTTGTGAGAAGTAAAGTTCAGTGTTTCTAAGTATTTTTAAATTCTAAATATATTCTATTAAAATAAAATTATTTGAAGTCATATCACGTTTAAAATAATGACATCAATATTATACTAATTTCCTATAACCTAAATCAATGTCAGAGCATTCTTTACAAATTTCTAAATGCATACCATGAAAGTGTCTAACGTACCAAAGTTATCATCCTGCATATTAAATGTGAAATAGGGCTAATGCATGATTTTCTTTAACATGTTTAAGGTAATGTTGAAGTGAAATAGTAACTAGCGTGCAGTTTCTTTTAAATTTCAATATTATACATCACTTCCTCATAACGCTTTTGTATATTTTAGCAATAAGTATACACTTGTTGGCATTTAGACCAAAAAACTAGTAAAAAATCATATTCATAAATTAAATATTTTACATTCTCCATTCATAGACTACCTACGGATCTTTATACTTTTTCGTTTTTTCTTACACAGATATTTGTTAAATATTTTATTAAAATTATTGAACTCGTACTCCAAAATAATCATAGCTACTCCACTATACCTTAAGAAAGTTCTTGTTTACTTTATCTTAATTATAACTACATAAGCACACATCTGAGAGATACAAATTTGTATTGCCTAATGCATGACAACTGTAACAATATGTAAGTAGTTACATAAGTTGATTATACTATGATGAGTATAATATGCTAATCGAGGAATTATAATTAATCTTGGATCCTGAAGGCTTGAGGTAATAACGTACGTTGATGGTTTGTGAAATGCTAACAACCACTCTGATCTCGTGGCGACGCTAACATCGTCTACATACTAATAATATCTTTAATTATAACAATTATGTATTTCTAATTTATTTGAAGTATAGAAACTTATGATAATGATAATTGTGGAATAATTACCTTTGCATTAGTAATAATCATATTTTATGATATCATAAACTAATAAAAGGTTATCGGTAGAATATTTATATTTGTACAATAGACCTTTTGTATGATAATAATAGATAGTCTAACCATAGATTATAATTAGAGTATGTACTATAGAAATAAGTCATTACTTGCGTTCACCTTCTTTTTATCTATATAATTTATTTGGGTGGGTGTATTTAATGAACGCTATAGATATTTGTTATTATTTAAAAAACAATAGAATCTGATATTCATGTTTCTCGACCATGTTTATAACGGAACGTATTTATTGAACGGCAAATAATATCTTAAATGTTATGGACATTGCCCTACCAATTTTTAAACAAACAAAAATATAGACATAGTTCAAAGAGAATGCTCTGCTCTGAATTGTTTCATATTTTGCACTGCAATTACGAAATGGATACAGACTTTCAAGTATTTTAGTTTATGGTATTCTATAATTTTCTGTTATATTTAAGAGGGAATGTTGGAAATAATAATGTCCTTAACTAATTTTCCGAAACTTAAATGACTTAACTGTATATCTACCGGTATAGCTTTGAAAATAATGGACAACTATTTAAGCCAAAGTCTAAAAGATTAGCCAACGTGCATGCCTCTAATCCATTAAAGGTTAATTACAAATGGTTTAATGACACTTTAATTAAACAATCGTGATCTGTCTTAACATCAGTGAAGAAAGAGTGTTTTTTAATTAAAAAGATCATCCTGTTGGACTGACATACCTTTAGCTAAATAAGCATGTTAAAGCGCGAATGAAATAAATTTAATATTATTACATTACATGTTATTAATCTTATATAATGGTACTTTCTGTCTATTCTGCTATGCGGTATAAAAACGTAAAGCTGAAAAAAAGTATAATGTTATGTGCAATACATTTATATATACGCAGAATGACATATTTTTAATATAACCTATTATTTATTGCATATATAACAACCCTTATACGTCTAAGTAAGAATGTTAAAAAATATAGCTACAATAATTCTGCTTCGTCAAACGCGTATTGCCACAGTTCCCTCCCATATTGCAGTCTATATTAAAACACTTGACGTTACTCAACACCATTTTTTATAATCAAATCGGAACACACATCTATATCAATCAAGGTAAATATTATCTTCGCGTCGAGGTCGAACGTGTGCGCTACTATAGCTGTTCCACAGTTGATATAAAACAAACTGAAATAATTTTACTAATAAGAAATAAAACTTTCCAGATATTTTTTTGCAGCCAAAGAAAGTACATATTTGAAATTTCTAAATTAAGATGTTATTATCAGTATTACTTTACTTTCTCGTAACAATGTTAATTAATCCAACAGGGAACCATTTCTAATAACGTCGGAGGAGGGAGAACATGATTTATGACCACAGTTGCCTATTTGTTTCGCCTCCCGAGGATTTCATAACGTCGTGTCAGTTGGGACTCGCGTACCTACTTATAATATATTAAGAGTAAAAGCTACTACTTTAATAAAATGAAAATGAAAGCCAACATTTGTTAAGAAATTTTGATAATTTTGATATACTTTAAGACATGATTTAAATAAGACTTTATCAATAGTATGTGCCAATTTAAAGGAGATAAATAAAAATCTTTATTAACAGTTTCATCAAGGGGCACGGTAGACCCAATTCAAATGTTACCTGAATCATAGAAAAATAAAATATTATAGTCGATCTATATCCAAAATTTGGATTGTCGAGTATTTTGATAACTACTACTTACTAATGATTCTGATAGACAAATTGCAATCGTTATAATTTCAATAATACCAAAGCATTACTAACATCCATAGCCATCTTGACTTCGTGAAAACCAATAACACTACCATTAAAGATCACACTTTCGGTATGGTACCGTGGTATTTGTTGTCTAATTATCTAGTGAACGCACCTGTCAGTAATAACACAGTGCTCTTCGAGATTTTAGTAATTTAAGCAATACCAAATATTTAAATATTGAAATATTTTTAGTTCGTCGTTCGCGTGTAGTTCTTGCTGACGAAGCCGGGAACTAGCCGCTAATATTATAAAAATAGTATTAAACTATATGAAGAGAAAACAAATTCAATTATTTTTTAATTATTTGAATACACCATTTTAGATTATTAGAGAGAAATATATGCCACTTATTGTTCTATATAGTTTTACTTCTTGATGTGATAACTCTACCAGCCTGGAGCAACGTCGAGGATTATTATTGTCAATATGTACAAGACACGAAATCTTTAATATATAGTTTTCAATTTACAACAAGTACAATATCTTAATTTACTATACTAAAATATATTTTAAAGATAATATGATACTGTTACAATAAACTACCTACCTCGTCAAAGAATATTTTGATTCATTATAAATTTGGTATCGTCGTACTATATATTTTTTTTTATTCTTTTTGAATTAAGCTTGCTTTTAGTTGTTTCTTCGGCTTGATACGAAATATTACCTACCTACCTATGAAATATTAATAATTGGAAATAATGTTATTTTTCATATGAAAAACTTACAACGCAACTTTGATCCACTAATTGTTGTCTAGTTTTGAACTTATAAAAATATAATATTTTTATAGAATGAACCTGATGTCCTTGCACATAACGGAATGTTATGCACATAAAAATATATTAAATTTATATATGTTTCTCTTAAATTATTTATCATGTGACCGACACACCACACGATAGACACAATATATATTTTATAAGTATATATTTTTCATGGAAATGGATATGAAAGATTTTATATAATAACAATATCAATTAACGATACCGGTAAACATGGCAAAGAAAATAAAATAATGTTTGTAGGAAATAAATAACTTGAAGGCTTTAAAAATAAAACTTCAGTTCAGTTTTTAATTAATCCAGACACTATATTTATATACTTATTTAAACTAAATTGAAAAGATATATAAGATCATTAAAATATAGAAATTAAATTGAAATTGAAAAAAATGTTATGTAATTATATTGCCAACAGTGAAAACAATATAACAATAGTGAATAGTTTTATTCCATTATTGTTTATTTTTATTTATTTATACGTTTTAAATATATAATAATATTAATATTCTTTATAATACACCCATAAAAATAAAATAATGAGAAAACATTATTATTAAGCTGTACAAGATCCGAACTTATATCTAAAAGTGCGATTTCTTCCAGCCAACTTTAGGGCATAGAAAATGTAGAAAATGTTTGTTATTAATAAATGGTTTTTGGGAAGAGTATTGTGATTATTTGTATTAAGTGATGGCCACATTACTGATACTGATACTGATTTGCTGCCATAACATGTAAGGAAAGGTGACGAGGGTCAAGACAGTTTGAAAACAAACTACTAAAACCTTTTCTGTTTAACCAACATACATAAGTTATAGCACATTTATGATTTACTTCACTTCGAATTATCCAATAAGTCAATTACTTTTAATATTTTTTGCTATTGTAAGTGTTAACGTGTAGATGCTTAGGGATAATTCGGGATTGTACTTAATTAAACGCGATGATCAACGGTATACATCTCACTCGTAATATTCATATTTACTTGGCAATAAAATAAGATATTTTATCCGCACAACAGCGGCTAGAGAGAATTTAGTGTCAAGACACCGTTTGCTGCGTGGAAAAATATTTGGAATTCAACCTGTATGTATTTATAAAAGATTTTAAGAGATGGAGAAATTCTGATCAAAAAAAGTAGCAAAAGATAATATCATCTCTTACTCTTTTTGTAAGTAGCTAAGATAATATAATAAATCGTTTTTGAAAAATCAATATACATATTTTTAATGATGGAATATATATGATATGATAATGACTACATATGTAATAGTGATGCTTAAAATGTTACTAAAACGTTTGTTTGTTTATTTCAATTGCATTTAGGCTAAGTGGTTTTGTAGTAGCTAGTTCAATGCATATTTCGTTTAAAATAAATAACTCCAGTGGTTCCGAACGACCGCAACTGCCATTTCTCATCATATGCCACGCTGAACGAAATTTATAAATACATTTGAAAACTGACCAAGCTCATTCGAAAAGCTCGACTTTAGTATGCATGACTAAATTTTAATGAATTATTCTTATAAATGAATTTTGTTAACGTCATCAAAATGTAATCGTATAGTAGACATTATTATAATACATACGTATGTTGCATACATATCATTAGAAAAAATATAAATATTTATTATATTCTTTATAAAAGTCAATAAATTATTTATGGGAGACCTAAGAGAGTTATGACCGAGGTGAGTTGTGATAAGAACGGTTTCTTACCTTTTATAATTTAGATTATAAACGATTACCAATCGTGGGCTTTGATCGCAGTCGAGACGCGCTAGTCCACTCAGTTTCTGCCAATGGTACATAAGGAGCTATTGCGTTAATATAAAGATTATGTACAAAAAATGAAAAAAGTAATAGTTTTTCTTTAAGGTTTTATCTGAAATTATATTGTTTTGTTATTTTTCCTTAAGTTCTATGACTGCACAAGTTTCAAAACCTTGCACTAATATTTTTTATGCACTTCGTATTTAGAAAATTTAACGGATTAATCGGCCCGAGTCGTCATTTTGAACACCTAGGATTGGGGATTGTGACAGCCTGTCACAACTCTCCTAGGTTCGTAAAATAGTGTCCCAATTAACAATTGTGGATAATAATAATAATAATAATACACCTAAAACCATTCCTCACTGTTTTTACTTTTACTTTCCACTGTTTCGAATACGTTATACAGTATGCCACGCGAAGAGCTGACCCAAGAAAAAACAACTAACCAGAGCGACGTTAAATTAAATCTGCTGTTATTTTTTATTCTCTCATCAAGGATGAAATATTTACTATAGAGGCTAATTGGAAGTTCAAAAACGTTAAGAACCGTATTTTAGCCGAAGGCTTTTTACTATTAGGTTTCTTGTAGAAACCTCATGGTAAATAGTTAATAATAAGAAGAGTGGTGTCCGAGAAAAAGCAGAAAATAATTGTTGTTACTTTTACTGTTTGCTTTAAAGTCTATGCAGACAGCAGATCTAAAGAACGGACGGAGATGAGCTACATTGCTTTTGCCATAATTGTCAATCAGATTAGGATTCAGGACTGATTATGATAATAATATGATTAATATCAGAGCATTGCCATATTTTGTTAAGTAAAAAATATAAAAATGTAACATAGGAATATTAATATTATTACATTGTTTTAGTCAGCACTAAGGTATAATGTTAATACTTTTTTTGCTTAAATAATATATTTATTATATAATATATCAAGTGTATTGGCATTTTTTATTACTAGTAGATTAAGTACAATACTGTCACAACTTAACCTGGGTGGTAGAAGAGCTGTGACAAAATGAGTTGTCTTTGATTTTGTTGAATTTTAAATTTAATTAATTTTGGTGACTTGTATGAAAACAAAAAGAATGACGCTAAACTAATTCACATGAATTTTAACTGTGGAATGTATCCTGAACGCGATGTAGTCACTAAAGTAAAAATTGCCATAACCCTCTTAGGTCTCCCCTGCATTTAAAAACGGAGCTAAAATTTTAAAATATAACATTAAGATTTATTCCTTTTGATTAGAAAGTACTAAATTCAGTGTTGATGTCAAAGTAACTTAAATCAGTAATATTTTTATAATAATACAAATGTACTACATTTACAAATCGGCAGTTTTCGCAAGGAAAAGAGATGAAGGCTGTCTCAGCGTAGATTTATCGCACATCCTGTTTCTGTAGTTATGGAAAGCTCAATTTTGGAATAGTACATAAATGAAATACAAAAATTCAGTAAGAATAGGTAACCTCGTAGAAAATAATTATTTTGAATTTCTTTGTCGAATATTATAAATGCATAATTTTGTTTCTATATTGTGACTATTTTTAATTATTATTAACAAACAATTCTGATTACAGAAAAAACATAATTAAATCTTAGAAGTACAATATTCACCAATCAGTTCCATGAAAATCTTACAAATTCATCATAATACAAATTAATTTCTGGCACTGAGATAACTTTTATTTCCTGAAAACATTTTTATTGTTCTTAATATTTAAATTGTATTTTGATATAAATTTAAAAATTGCCATAAAGAGTTTGTCTTTACTATGTGTTTGTTATGTTACAATTCAATGAAACATTGAATTGTTCATATTTTGCGAGTAAATATTTATTTTATGTTAAGGTTACGCTAAGCTAGTTTTACGGGAAAGCTTGTTTGTGTTTTAATCATTTTTCTTTCATTGAAAAACTTGGGGAATTTTCTTCCGCTTTGCTCTCTCTACTATAAAGCATATTCTTTATAGAATATATATATATATATATATATATATATATATATATATATATATATATATATATATATATACTAAAAATAAATGAAATATAAAAGAATTAAAACATAAGGACCTACATTAGTATAAAAAAATAATAAAAGGAAAATAAATACCGTTCTTTCTTATTATTAATAAATTTCCATCTTTTAGCATCTCTTTGAAGAAAAAGGCTTAGTAGGTTGGTAATTAAATAAACATTTTATAAGAATTCTTGTATAAAGTATGCGACTGTTACAAATTTTGTCAAGGCTAGCGTATATATAATTTGCTTTTTTTTAATTTTTTAAGTTTTGGTAATATTTCCGAGATCAATTACTGAAAGATCGCTTCTCTAAAATATCAACAAAGCCTTACCTATTCAATTTTAAAATCATTTCCTGATTGAATTCTTGTGATAAATATAAAAGTTACAGTTCCATCGGGGTCTAACAGTCCTAAACATCATCAGTTTATTCACCTCAAAATTCCTTGAAATTCCTCGTCACTCTTCGTCTCGTTTTTCTCAAATTCCTTGACCATTAAAGCTGACCGTTTATGGAATTCCTTAGCAATTAAAATAAGACGTGCCAAAAATTTACTTATTTTCAAAAATTTACAAAAATTACTATTTAAACTTATGAGTAATCTCATAATAAAATCATACCTGATTGTTTTTTTAAACACAGTTTGTATATAATTGTGTATGTAATATATATATATATATATATATATATATATATATATATATATATATATATATATATATATATCTATTAATATTTATCTTGTATATGTATATCTACTTTATAGTTAATGTTTTGTATGTATAAATGTCCAATGACCATGCACCGCCTCCCATTAACTCCAACATTCAAAGGTTGCCTGGAAGATATCGCTTCAAGCGATTAGGCGGCCTCAATGCTCATTTTTATTTAATTTTTGTATACTTATATACCTAAATATTACATACATTTTTGTG
Source organism: Dryadula phaetusa (assembly GCA_032432895.1). Taxonomy (NCBI): domain Eukaryota; kingdom Metazoa; phylum Arthropoda; class Insecta; order Lepidoptera; family Nymphalidae; genus Dryadula; species Dryadula phaetusa. The sequence goes on from JAOYRS010000027.1 coordinate 3,044,663, forward strand.
TTACGTAAGCAATAAAGAGTATTGTTTAGTATTGTTTAGCTTTGGAATAAGCTCTAATCAATTTTATACATAATAAATTCTAATTAAATTAAATTTTATACTTGCACATATTGTATGTATATTACATCAATGAATGAAAACCTTAGAACACACAATATTTATAATATTAGTATTTTTTTGTATTTTTTTAAACTATATTTTTATTAAAACATTATAAGAAGAAGAAATTAAGCAAAATGTGACTTATGCACTACTGATATGTATATATGTAACTTAAATATGAATGAATGTAAATATAACTTATATTTTGTGCTTTGTGAAATTTACTGCTCTTTAATATAGCATTTTTTTGGTTATATAACAGCAAAGGATGCAGTATCAATAATCTTTTGGAAATCTTTCATATTAACTGCAGTTGTTTTTCAGACTTGTACAAATACAAAGATAGTGTTCATCTTTGTCTTCTTTAAAGCAAAGGACAAACTGATAATTAGTTAATTGACGCAGTGCCCTGCATCAGAATTAGTTCTAGGACTACGGAGAAATAAAATATAAAATTAAATTTAGATTTCAGTATTCAGGAATTAATAATAACATTTTTTATCTCTTATGTCTTTCACACTTTCTCCTAAATAAAAATGTTGGAAGTTGGGTCACTACACACAACTCCGTACTTTCCATAGCCATTCTGGCAAAATAAAAATATTGTAAATTATATAGTCCTCTGAGTAAGATTGAAATTCATAATTCATTATCATTATTAGTATAGTCGTCTACTGGCGAATGCACCCCGGCGGTATCATGAACGTAATGATATTACTTTAATAATATATTCTGTAAACATGCCTCACACGATACTTATCGCATCCTCTACAAAATGAGAGCTTGGCGGAAAATTTGAATATAAAACACCAATACCTACAAAAACTGAATTAAAATGTAGAGTCGACAGCTTTTATGCGTCCATAACTTATCACCTATCCTATTTACAATAAGCAGGTATTTTGAAATGTTTATATGCATTTTAAATGAAACTATTTAACCGGATTAATCGCGTATATTTTGGTATTCGAAAATACATTTTTGGACACCTGACGTTTCGAACACTTTACAGTAGTCCGTGGTCACAGGTAGACTGCCTGTGTCAGGAGTGTGACAGGAGTCTACCTGTGACCACGGACTACTGTAAAGTATTACTAATACTGTAAAGTGTTCGAAACGTCAGGTGTCCAAAAATGTATTTTCGAATACCAAAATATACGCGATTAATCCGGTTAAATAGTTTCATTTAAAATGTATAAAAAGCGCGAAAATCAAAGATCTTATTATGTTTATATGCATCAATATGAATATTAAATACTAATTTTACTAAATTTATTGAAAGTAATAGGCTAGAATGAAAACGTTCTGACTTCCACGTCATATTAATAAATCTTAAATTTATTTCGTATATAATATTTGAATACAAGTATAGTATCAGAGTTGGCCATAATTAAGTTGATTATCTTTATTCTTTTGCCTTTGTACTAGTATGTGTAATATTGTAATTTTTCCTTTGTTTTAATAATATATACTTTATTTCATATTTTATAGGTATCGCCTTGCCATATTTTATTGGTATCATTCTAGGAATATATCTATTTTCTATAACGAGGATATGTGTCTTATCAAACCTGATGTAGTGGTTGGACTTATTCATTGTATGTTCACACACAGTTGATTGCAATACACGCCCTTTCTTGACATCGGATATGTGTTCTTTCACCCTAACCCCGATGCTCCTCTTTGTTTGGCCAATGTACGACAAACCACAGTCACAGTCTAGTTTATATACACCTTCAGACTGCAATGGAATATTACATTTCACGGGTCTCAAGCATTGGCTTACTTTACTTTGTATTGCAATCAGCTGTGTGTGAAAATACAATGAATAAGTCCAACCACTACATCAGAATTCAAAAACATCCAAATTTCAAGATGATGAAGATGATTAGAACTCTACACCACCTGGGCCCTACTATACAACTCACGAAGCGGATGCTTTAGAACTCATATTTTACAACTTTTAAAGTATAAATTATTACAACACAAACAAGCTTGTCAGCAAAATCCATTATTGTCTACGTAACCGCCTTGCGAACGTGTGCTAGGGCTATGTGGTGCACCGTGCAACCTCATATAACGTCGTTTCCTTGTAATTAGACATTACAGTTGAAATGGCAGTCGGCTCGTCGTATCCTATTCTGCCGACTTTTACAAGAAATAAAAGATATATTTTTATACACATACTAGCATAGTATCGTGGCAAACGTTGTTTTGCCACATAAACTGATACCTAGTTAAATAAAAATTAAATTACTTACTGTACACGAAAAAAGCTTTTATGAACGAAAGTACCTCTTTCGAACGAAGCGCTGTGGCCTGCTGTGATAGTGCGACTGGTGGCCAATCATTGATTTTCTTAATTCAATATTTGTTAAGTTAGTAAACTGTATCTAAAGTTTCATCCCTCAAAGGTAAAATGTATTTTAAAAAGAAACATATATTTGTTTTGTAAAACTATGAAAATTAAAAAATCAATATCAATCTCATAGAGCAATCAAGTAAACGATGTTTCTTGTCAGTATGTCTTTCGTTATCTCAAACTGGATGGTTTGTCCACATGTGAATGTGCCGTGTATGATTGTCGATGTGACACAAATTGTATGGCTAAATCTAAACTGCAACCAGTACTAGTAATTCACGAGTTGGTGTCTAACCAACTTGTGATTTACTATTTGTCATTGCAAATCTAATTGGAAGCGTTTGAATTGGCACTTCTGGGGAAATAAGGCTTCCGATATAGGTTTTTTTGGCAGCAATACATTTTGTTTCGAATCTTCGCATTTAAAATTATAAAGTCCAGTATTTTCATAGCCTGTTCATGAAAATATTGGACTGTATCGACAACAATATTTAGCAATTTTTAAAGAAAAATCTGTGGATCTGTCTAGAAGCATTTGAACGCGCACGTTTACTTTGAGCTATACTTTTTAAATGACTAAAAAGTAAAAGTATTGTTAATTTATGGTTGTGAGTATTTTTTTTATTAAAAAAAATATAAAAAATATTCAAAAAATATTAAGTGGAAAAAATTAAAAAAGGAGTATAATGGACGCCATTTTTATCACCTAGAGGAATAAAAAGTGGATTACGATCTACTCTCAAATCTACCAAACGACCAAAAAAAACAATCGGTCTATCCTTTTCCTGGGAAATCAGTAACAAATACTGTGACACGAGATTCATATCTAGATAGGTATTACTGTAGTAATAAATACTGTAGTAATAAATTCTATAGAAAATGATGAACATTAGCGGAAAATGATAAACAAGCGAAAAATTTCATAGTGCCTGAATATCAGATTTTTAAACATAGCACTACTGCAATAATAATTTATAAATCCATACTTAAGAAAGAAAACTATATAATTAAAAGACATCACTAAGACTTGTTGCTAGCAAATTATTTAGCAGTATAAAAATACGGTATAAATATCCTAATGATTTACTCAAAGGCTGGCGATTCGCGACTCATTTACATCTAATTATGTAAACTACTTTGTTTAGAAATTGAACTGAAATAGTTCGTATATAATTTATAGATTAGTTATCTTGGTCTCATATTTCTGCGGTCAAGCAGAAATTGAAGCACGCAATACGCTTCTGGTTGAATGAACACACCGCGACAGTGCATACCTCGCACTTACGATAGAGATTAGAAGCACGGATAGATTTATAAAGCAAATGTACATATACCTAATTGTATACTGTTTTTCCGATTTTTTTTTCTAAATTGTCGTTATGCATGTTAACTCAGCGAGGTATACAATTATTGTCTTGATGTATAAGAAGAATGTGCTCTATAATAAGTAACAATATTATATAAAACGTTAGCTTCATTTTTATTTAATATAAACAAATAAATAAAATAATACTAATGTCACCAATACTTTTTAGTTTTTCTTTAATTAACAAAGCTCAGTGACTCAGTCTCATCTTTTGTAATTATGAGCAATTAATAGCTTCTAGCTCAAGGAAAATAAAATACTATTATATGATATTTTTGCCCACCGTCCATATTAAAAAGGTCGTAATGAATTTCCAATTTTTAATAGATCTCTTTGAAAATACTTAGAACGTTTATACCCTTAAGTATAATCCTAGTTTACACTAAAGTCCATAAAATCTTGGCTATTCAGCAAATCAGGTTATGTAATAATCTTTAATTTAAATTAAAAATCATTAAATAACTTAATTTTCACAATTCGATCCTCTGGACTGTATACCTACGACTATAGAGAAGAGCTCTGAAATGTATTGTACATGTAATAAAAATTCTGGAGTAAATACGTTTAATGTAGTAGAATAATGAGAGAACGTAGAGAATATTCCTACATATCATTGTCTACATAATGCATGACTACAGTAAAAGGTATTTTAGTAAAATGTGAATAATATTTGAACATTATAAACCATATAAATCGTCTGTGATAAAGTGTAACTGAGCATTATGAACCCTCATTTAATAGTTTCTAGGAAAATGTTTTCTCTGTGTAATAGGAAGCGGGTGTCGCTTACGGAAACAAGCGAGTTTCCGCGCATCAACGCGATACCGGACGCTCGCGCTCCTCCCTCTAATTCGCATTCAATACCAGTGTTTGGATTATAAAGCTGTTTTTGTTATCTCCCAAAGCTAATAAATTGTAATCGTAAATTAAATTTACTCTTTATACATAATTAAGTTTCATCGTCAGATTCTCTCGTCAGTTTGTTAATTTTATGTATAACAGATGGTCGTAAATGTGTATAAGAAACCTATATATCATATTATATTCAACCATCTTGAAATATTTCTATGAACATATTAATTGTGACACAAGAAGCATTTATATTCAAATATATTCATAGATAAATATTTTGGTAGGTCATATTGATATTACCTTAGTCTACATGAGAAAACGCAGCACAGCTTTACAAACAAACAAGCACCTAACATATATCGCCCAAAATAAACTTGACGTATGATAAATTATTATTTATGATTAATATTACTACGTTACTTGCGGCTATAGTAAAATAGGTATTGTACTCGTAAATTGTCATATCTAAATTACTTATTACAACCGCTTATATGTAAACATTTCCTTTTATAACAACCGAACGTACAACTTTCGGACGCACATTTGCATAATCACACATCTCCCGATTTCTATATGATTAAAAACTAATTACAAATGTAGGGAATAAATATGATATTTATGAATATAAAATTGTCATATTTGTTTCACGCTTTATCCTGCTTACCACGGTGGTAAGGTAGAAACTAGTTTCAAGACAGTCCGTACTCAGCATTCCGTTCAAATTCAAGACATTGCGGGTTGTGTAGCGCAACTCAATATTTAAATAAAATTGCTTCCCCGAGAGGGAATCGTAGCCACACCTATCTTGTTTACAATCAGACGTTAATATTGCACAAATAAATTAACAAAATAATTATAATACTGTTGAAAAAACAAATATTCATAATTAAAAATATATATTCAAAGGCCGGTCGTGGCGCAGTGTGACAATATCTGACTGTAAACGGGACCGGTTGTAGGTTCGAGCCACTCGAGGAAGTGATTATATTTAAAATTATTTTCACGTCCTCGCTCTGTAACGTAAAACAAACTATGGCGTGGAGTTCCACCACTCAACAAGCAATGTTTCGAATTCGGTGGAAAGCGTTAGTACGGAGTGTCTTGACACTAGGTACTTTCTGTCAACTCTGCTATGAGGGATAAAAACGTGAAGCTAAAAAAACAATATATACTTAAAACAGAATATTGATTTTTCAGTAAATGGTTTTTTCATGCACAAATTGGTGATTCAAAATTTAAAAAAATTAAAGTAAAACTAGGTTGTTTGAAATAGGAAAATGATCATAATACTTAAAATAGTATATATTTATAGTTTATTTCACTATTAGAAATTTAATACACTTATTAAAATTTCCTAAAATTCTACATTTAGTTGTAAACATTTAATTAGGTCTAAATTCGAATTCCACTCGGGGCAATCATTATATTCAAATTATTTTCATTTTGAATAGTTAGTAAGACAAAGCGCAGTGTTGAGCCACATAAAACACAATGTCTTGACAACAGAATGGGTTAACATTAGCTTAACAATCCTGCTAAGAATGATCAATTCTGAAGCTTAAATATATATATATATATATATATATATATATATATATATATATATATATATATATATATATATATATATATATATATATAATTAAATATTGTTAATATGATAAAATATGACAATATGCAGTTCCTTTTCTATTGTTAATAAATTTAATAATATTACTAAGACCTCTTGTAAAATGACGTTGAAACCCAATATTTCTCACGATTTTTCTTATTCAGATAAGAGAAGGAGAACGGTTGTCTTAATAATAGATTCTCCCCTTCTACCCTTTTATGCGCGAGGCTGTAATAATTTGTAGAGTTTCATTCTCTATTATCCACCATGCTCTCTCTGGTTTTCCAGACCTGGGAAATGAACATTGCAAGACAAATATAAATAATATATTTAAAATATATATGTGAGTACATCTATATTATACCTGTCTACTCCTCTCTGCGTTTGATTACACACATTATATTATATAAGATACGCTATACACTGACACAAATGGCTTGTTTGATTCGCATTTGTCATTTGAAAATGGCTAAAAGCGTCATATTGGCCCTAACGGTTAATATTGCACTGCGGAAGGAAATGAGCTTCTTATCCTATTATATGTAACTTCCCGTCAACGTATGATAAAGTTATTTTAACAAAAATCTTAGTTTTAATCGCTTTTGAAAAACTGAAATGACATAAGTCTTTGTTTTATATTCTGTAGTTACCATTACGTTTTATTAAAACTCGCACAAATGATCATGAAATAAGATAAGGAAAACAGAATAATATGAAAATTTTCTCCTTTAGGCACATTAAGATGGCGCGAAAAAAGTTACATTATGATTCTTAGTCGTTACAATTAATCCAAGTCAAGAGAAAAGGAGCACATAATAAAAAGATAAACGAAAGTAAATTAGTTTATATTCAATTACGTTATATTAAATTAAAAGGGAAAGGAAATTGTAGCTTTTCAGCCATGACTGAATGAAAGTTCTATACGCTTGTATATTTTGTAGAATCTAAGCAAAATAATTAGACATATTTTTAAATCGTCTGACCAATATGTTTATATATAATGAGTTAGAAAAATAATTTGGAGAAAGTACAAAGATTTGAAAGTGGCAGGGTACGAAGAAAGTCGGGATTCTAAGAAAGAAAGGAAACCTTTCGCTTTAAACATATTCGTTAACCTATACCCTTTTCTAATACTTTACCTTTTTAAAAGATTAAAATAATTAATTGAAACAAAGTTTCAGTTACTCTCGTATCGTCATTTGAGTGGTTAAAGAAAATAATATTTTGCACGTTACGACAATACTTTTGTAATTGCAAGCAACATTAATGTTTTGAATGAAATAATATCATGCCTTGGTAATTATTAAGATTGTTCGATTCGGTTTTTGTGACATACGTTTGTAACTCAATGACCAAAATTAATATTACTACGACGTAAATAAGAGGCTTCACCAATTTCATTGAACAATGCTTCTGTAGTAACTTTAATTTCATTATAACTTATCGTGGTTTTAATACAAATTTTAAGTACATAGTATAGTTAAGTATATAAATAAGCAAATGGCAAGGAGATAAATATTTGAAGTTTTCAAAAAGTTATACTGGGGTTATATACTGGGGTTGGATGTTTATTTAAAAGACCTAAAAATCGTAAGTTTTTATTCCCTAAGTGAAGATAGAAATCATCCCTATTGCGTATACTCTCTAATTTTGTACCAAGAAATGTTAAACGTCATTTTATTTTTATATTTTTATTACAAATGAAGAATAGGCAATAAATATTAAAAACGTTGGTCCCGTTTCCATTCTGACAAAGCGATTCGTTTACGCAAGAAAACAGTTAAAATAAATATAACAATGCTGTTACAAATAAAATTTCTATTTAGGTATGTACGAGTACACTTGGTAGTTAGAATAAATAACGCTTGTACGAAGACCCAATTAACAACAGCTCGTACGTCTATGCTTTAACTTTTGCCAGTATCGCCTTCGATTTTGATACATTTTTTTATTACTAACTCGCTTTTGAAAAATGAGTCAATTTAAATTGATTAGGAAATTTGCATGATTTTGTTCTACAAGAAATTTATCACACCCAAAAATAGTTGATGTGTATATTGTATGGATATTTTGTTATTAGTAGTAGTGACATGGATGGATGCATTAGATATGTATTGCCCTATCAATGTGTATATCAGTATAAAAAATATTACCTTTTACAAAAATATTAACGTGTACGTACGTGCACGTTTACAGTCAAACGCTGTTTCACAAGACCACGTTCTCATTCATATAACAAAGATTGTAATTAGTTATCAGAAATTGCTCATCATACAGAAAAACGTTTACCAATGCGCCATTTATTAATTTCTTAAAGGTTAGCTGACCTACTGTGGTTATTCACGAGATTGTTCATATGTTTAGTAGTTATACATGTATCAATGAAACTGCCCATCTCGCGAACCACTTTTACTAAGGCTGAATTTCTATATGTTATAGTTTATGTGGACAGTTTTAGTTCTTCGCCAGAAATTTCGTATTCTGAGTTATTTTGTATCAATAGAAAATATTTATCACATTTAATAGTTTTTAAAATTTCTTATCCTTACCTGTCATAGTTTAACAGCCCGTTATGGCACATCATGGTGAATATCTTTCGGTTAAGTTAATATAAAGGTACAACAAACAATTTCCATTAAAACCCGATTAGTAAAAAATATGAACATATACAAACAGAAAAAAATTACGAATGTTCTATTATTATTTTAACATCATAAATCATTTTTTTGGAAACATATTTATTGCACAGACATTTTTTCACTATTTTATTTTAATTCATCAATTGCCCTTTACAATTATCTTTTAAATTATTATTAATTTAAAAAAGCAGGTAACAAGTATGTAAGTATTTTAACATTATCATCATAAGCGCGTTCCAGTGCGTATATTGTATATTGCACTATTTGCAAGTATGTAGGTATATTAAAACCGCGACATCATAAACCGCGCGCCTCTATAAACGTTATATTTCATGCTAGTACTTTAAGTACTTAAATTATCTAGTGAAAATTATTACATATATTCAATAAATTTTGTGCATAATATCTGAATAATAGCCATGTTTTTTGAAAAAGAGTTAAAAAATATTTAAATACTATTACTTATAAAAAAAATTTAACATTGTATATATTATTTAACCATAATATAAGTAATTATTAGTTATCTGTATATTTAATAAATGATTAGAAAAATCAATTATGTACATGAAATATTTATCAAAAATTTAAATTGGATACGTTAATATCTATGGAGTTAAATTAATTTTGGTATAGTAATAATTTATAACCCAGTTATATAGGATGGACCACCTACAATAGTTTTTATCTCAATATCTGATGCAGTTTTTATAGTAAAAAAAGAAATTTAAGAATTTAAGTTTTAGATAGAAATAGTTTTGTGTAGTAGTAGCTTTGAGCCTGAAGCATCATATTGGATAATTTCATTTAGATATTCAATGTAATTCCTGTAGGAAAAATAAAAAACTGAATCAGTTAAATTACATCGATAGCTTTCAAAATCTTTAAATACAAAAGTAAAATACTTACATACATACATATAATTCATAAAGATCAAATAATTGAATTACTTTTATTTATATATTTTAAGCGAGTTTGTTAATTTAGTTGATGTATTTTATAATTATATATTTTATTATAAACTATTTTTTATGAAATGTTATTTAATAAAAAACTCAATCACTAACGATTAAGAACATATAATTATAACGCAAAATCTGTATTAATTAAGCTATAAGGTACGATATGAAAGACTACAATACGTTATACGATATACAAGCAGAAATAAAAAAAGAAGAAAAAACAAATTTTTCAACTGAAATAAAGGTATACATACAATTTTATATCCCTTAGCAATCGGAGTTATGGGAATTATAATCCTAAACCAAAAAGCTTATTAAAAACGTCTTTCAAGAACTTTAGATTGCTGGGGATAAGCTAACTATAATATATTTTTTTCCCAATTTTTACAATATTTTATACTAACGAGAAGGTCGAGGCCAATATTTTATACTAACCCCTGAATTGATACGTATCTAAAAATATACTATATTCATTCATTAGTTAACTTTTACTATTACAGCTAAATAGAAAATTATATTATATTAATTATAACAGCGTGATACTGATTAATCTCTTCTTTCTTAAATTTTATCAACTAAATATATCTTATATAGAATTAATTTTAATTTGTTCACTCACTTGTTCACTTCTTATAATATTTTGATAATCAATCATGTGTATTTTGGATATCATTAGATGACATTAGGCCGTACGAATTTAAAATTAGTTTCAAATACTAAGTGTATCATGTAAGCTTACAATGTGCCTTACATTACCATTTTATAGGACAAAACGAAATCAGGTTTGTTGTCTGTGCGCTTAGATCTTTCAAACTACATGACGATATTTAACAAGAGTTTCATTAACACACAAGGTGACGTATACATTTAATAAAGTTTCTGATCTAAGGGAGAACGTAAGCGGGCGAAAAAATCAAATATACATAGTTCTCTAGTAATATAATATTGTAATTAAAAATAATTACCATAAATATTCTCAAAGTTCCAAATTTATTATTATTTTTGCAAGTACTGTTATTCTATTTTTACATTTAAAAAAAAATAGAAAACAGGAGTACAATACAGGAAATTATCTACATACTTATTTCAAGCAGTGAAGAGCCTAGTAACACAACAACTAAAATTTGAGTCTGAAAAACATAACATTTAACTCCAGATGATAAAGATTTCGTATTAACAGGTAAATGCTATACTTGTGTACTAACTCACAGTACCAGTTCAAATATATTACGAGATAAACTGTTACAGGTAAGTATAAATAATAGTAAGCTGGAAGAGATTGTAGTGGACTGAAATTTCTCTTGGGGGAATATTCACAGTTTACAGCACTGGGCTTCTTGCTCTGTTATTTTGTAACGGAGCAATTGATAATATTTTTAATATATTTTGTCGAAAGTAGAAAAAGGATTCATTAGATTCTTTACACATTCCTCATTGATTATTTTCATCAGTTAGGTTGAAAATCATATTGGATTACGTTATGTATGTATATGTCGCCATTCTTACAAAAGATTGAGTTTCCTTAGGCCTGGCAAGTGGTGGCCAAGCCGTGAAGTTTTAGTATATTTATGTTTTAATACATGAACTCATAAATAGGTCTACATAAAGTGCTGGTCGATTTCCGCCAGTAGCAAATATTTATACTGACCTTGTAAGGGTTGTTCCCAGGTGATACGCTCACATATTGTGCATATATCAACTTTCTACAAGCTATAGAATTGATATTGCAAAAAATATAGCCAGAAAGTTACTGTTTCCAGCAAATTTTAATTATCCCCGTTGTTATCCCGCATAGCAAAGTATCTATTGTCAAGATACTCCGTGCTACGCATAGCAATGTATCTAGTGCCAACAAACTCTGTGCTTTGCTATCTGCCGAAATTAAGATTTGTTTATATGTAGGTGAAAGTCGTTGTATATTTATTGGATCTCTTTCAGACATGCAATCAAGTCATGCATAACCTTACTCTTTTACAGTACAAAGTATCTTCTTCATACAAATTCTCCTTTGTATCTTCTCCATACAACGTGACATTGGCAAAGTGTACTCTATTGGCGCGCTCAGAGCGCCATATATAAAGGACTGAACTGAATAGACTTGTTTTTTTGTATGTGGGTTTTTTAAGTACTTATAATTTGTCATTCAACAGAACAATGTAATTGGAAAGTTTCATAATTATAATCGTTACGATTTCGCTTAGTAACAGTAGGTATTAAATTATCAAATGAATCGTACTGTACCTACTATTATATTTTTCTTTTAACATTTTTAGTTTAACATTTTTGTACTTAACAACATTAATTTATGTACTTAACAACTTAAGTAACAGGTTTTAGTTTAACATTTTTGTACTTTTGTATGTATAATTTAGAATTTCTTTGTGGCATATTTAGCGATTGTTAAATAATGCAAGGCCTCAAAGGAACCGGTAACATTAACAATGGCTCGTATTTATTGCTTGTCACGAGTAGGAATACGACAGTATTATACTTGCAAACTCAAAACAACAATAGACTAACTGAACAATATTTAACGTACTGGCGTTATTTATGTACATTTTCATACATACCAGTAAATTATTTTGATTATGATTGTAATACGATTTACAATCGTTAATATTTTGTTTTATTTCTTGTTAAATGAAGAAGGTCTTCATACAAGAAGGCTAGGCTACAAGAACATAATATTGTCTTTTTTATGTATACAAATATACAGTTAGTCTCTTAAATTACAATACTTAGACAGTAATACAGGTTACATATACTATTTAATGCTGTACATCTGGATACAAATTCCAACATATTTAGTACATATATCGAAGAAAATTTCACAAATATAACAAAAAATACTACTTTTGTGAACTCTGACACCTGGACTATTATAAATAATTTAATGGTTGACACAGACTGAATGTGCAGTTTTAATGTCAATAGATAGGTAGCTTTTATGATTAAATATTAATTGGCTTTTCGTAAAGCAAAAGAATGAAAATACTTTAATCGGATAAATTTGCATACCTAATCTTATATAAACACTTATTGGTCTACAAAACTCATTAGAATTCTTCCTTAGTTACTTATTGTATATTTAGACGTAAAATAAAGCTACAAACAAAACTTTCTCTTTAAGAAAACCGAAGCCACTGAGAAATAACTGAAATAAATAGGGTGCTTTGATGTTTAACAGATCGTTTAACTACATATGTATATATATCTACTTAGGATATACTCCTGGGGGTTCTTTGTTATCGTAATATTTTAAATACTTTTTCTCTTGTCTCGTTCCTGGAAAGGCTAGTAATAAAAATTTCGTTCTACACCTTCAATCTTGTTCATGAAAAAGACGCCAACTTAGCACAGATATGAATTGACTGGAAACTTATAAAATATGTTCTTTATCTCATGCTGTTTAAACAACATGCGATTTTGGTTCTGCCTTACTCCATAGTGTTTGTATGTTTATTGTATGAGAATACACAAAAATAATAAAAATATTCACTATAAATATTTCAAGTACTATTACTAATATATATTTAGAAAATTACTAGTATATCCGTATAGTAGGGTAGACTGGAAGTAAATAATATCAACAAATTCCTCTTCGCTTCGCTTTCCGCCAAACTCGAGACAATGCGTGTTGAATGGCAGAACTCAACGCCGCACTTTGTCTTATATTTGTATTGATACTTTTAAAATTTTATTTTTTATTGTCTTGACACCCTGCCTAATTTGCTAGGACTACCTATTCTGTATCCGGAAAAATTACAAAAGTTTTTAAAGAGTTTTATCCTCAATTTCTTGAAAAGATAAATGTTTATGTTCATTCGTATTTTAAACTTTTACAACGGAAACCTCTAAACTTTCTATATGTTTCTTTCTATACTTAATCGAAGTTTGAGCAATACTAATTTGATATAATCAGTATAACAGACAACATACATATATGTAGGTATTGATTGCCATCACCAATGCGTTTCCAATGTATACCAATGCAAATTTTTACGGTCACATTCAATTACTTTAATTTATAGCAATAAATAGAAATGATGTGCAAAGACATTTTTTCAAAGACATGTTTTACCTAAATATTGAAAAGTCCCGCCACCGTGGAACATGAACGTATAGTATAGTTGTTAAGAAAGGTTGAACATGTCAATAGCTAATTTTTAAAATCTATCATTTCCAAAATTGTGTGATATATCTGAAATTCTAAAAAAAAACTATTTAGTATTTGCGAATACTCTGTCACTAATTTACTCTTACTGTCACTTACAAGAAGAATCATTAACAACATACTTATAATACCCATGCTAGCAGAACCAAAGTAGCCTTTCATAGTTTTGTAATGTTCTCGAAAAAATACCATAAAAGCCTAATGAGTTTAATCCGCCTACAGCCCCTTGTGCACTAAGTATAACTAGAGACCCATATGCACAAACATGTTTAATTTAAGTAAGCATAAAAAAGTTCCTGCTTAGTTTATCTTGGCCCCTCCAGTTTTTTATTTAACCGTTCTACCCGCTTCTATACCTCCTTGGGGGTAGCCCAAAATGTATGATCCAGAGTCCATATGTGATTTCACTCATCCACACATGACATCATAGTCCTCAAGCTCTCAGCTATCCGCCTGAATGTTTACTACCATTTTAATAGCATCTTAGGATTTTGATAGCTCACAGCCGCCATCTTGGTTGTTTAACATTTGACATTTGTGTTGTTTTGTGTTCAGTAATGTTTGCCATTTAATCATGAACAAGTTCACGTTACCTCAACGTTTGGAAATTGTCCAAATTTTCGAACAAAATTAGAGAAGTATTATCTCTACTCAAAAAGCATTTCGTGCTAAATAAGGTCGTCATGGTGCACCGTCTGAAAATGAATATTCTTTTCACGATAGTAGACCACCAATACGACAACGGATAGGCCGTAGTAAAGAAAATATTGCCGCCGTATCAGCCAGTGTCGAAGAAAATCAAAATGTTTCCGTTCCACGACGTGCACAAGATTTGGGCTTATTCAGAATGACAACCTGGTGAATTTTACATATGGATCTTGGCCTACATCCATACAAGATTGTGTTGGCACAAGAACTCAAGAACGTCGTGAATTTGCTGATTGGGCTTGAAATGATGGAAACGGACACCGAATTTCATAGGAAAATCATTTTTTCAGATGAGTTTCACTTTTGGCTAAAATATAAAAAACCGGCAATAAACAACTTGTTGTAGTCATTAAAACTACACAAGCTACGTAAATGTTGATGAATTTTCGTACAAACTGTCAACTCCAAAAACTATACCTTAAGAGTCAAATTTTAGAACGTCTCGTTTCAAAAAAATTACCTTTCTGAACTTTCATACAAACTTTCAACCCCCAAAAACAACCCCTCAGAGGTCAAATTTAACATATCCTGTCTTAGTGATCACCTACATCTTAAAAACAACTACCATCACCATTGCAGTAAAGAAGTTTCATAAAAATTTTCAATCCCAACCACGTAAGGGTCGCAATGTCCCATCTAATGTGACCTGTCTTAAAAAATCCACCACGCAGAATTTTACACTCATTGGTACTAGCATTGGTACTAGAGAAGTTTCATAAAAAGTTTCAACCCCAAAAAGAATCTCTCAGGGATAGAATTTTGCAAAATTCTGTTTTAGCAATAACGTTCTAACTTACGTTCTAAAGAGAATCCTCATGTAAAATTTGATACTTCTAGCACCTAAAATGTCAGAGATTTCTTTACCCATAAGTGAACTTTCGCATTTATAGTAGAGAAATATTATACAATATATTTAATATGTCAACTAGTTAATAACAATACATTAGGAAATTGCTCAAAATATTCTTTTGATTGTGTTACCAAATTTCATCTCGCACTTTTTTATACGACAAAATGTGTAGACTAATGCTATAGAAGCTGTTGTCTGTGCAAATAAGATAACCGAATAGCATTTTCTTTATTTCGTATTTTGAAGGGAGATTTCGTCTCATGTACCCTTGTCACACAATAAGCTTTATTATAAGAGAGAGGTGAAAGCAAAATTGAGATTTCTATCCCATTATTTTGGGAAAATATAATCATCGTCAAGCATAATAACACATTGACACCTTATTCAGATTGTATTTGTACAAAAAAAAGTCTTCCGATATATTTTTTATTGTATCTCAATATACTTTATTATATCTGAGAGCTTCACCCTTTACAAAAATAGATAACGTATACGAATATAAATAATGAAATATTTACTATTCAGTAGATGAACATTGAGATTTTATTATTGTTAATAAGATAAATATTATTGGAATCAATTTCTTAAATATTTATATGATATAAATAAAGTTTTATTTTCTTTTCAGATTGGCGTCACTACGATCAAACGAAAAACGTAATTCAGAATGACGACTGTTGCTTTTAATTTTTTGTTTCGAAAATATGATACAAATAGTAAGTATAAAGCTCTCTTGTGACATATAATATTCATATTAAATAGCTAAAGAAAATGCATTGGTGTTTACATGTTTTTTTTTTCAACTTTTAATATAGTGGTAGGCTTTTTTAAATGACGTGAGATATTTTAAAAATTAGACTAAAAGATATAGATAAATTAACTTTGTAGGTCATCGCTTCCAGTGGGACATATCTGACTGTAAACGCGATTGGTTGTGGATTCGATTCCCACTCGGGGGAATAATTATGCTTAAATATGATAACTGTAGGTATAGATTGGAACTCACGATTACGTAATATCATATAAGCAGGTTAAAATAATGTTTTGACGAAAATAGCCACCACATCCATATTATATTTTTATGTCTTTAATTCTTTAATGTTTTATACTTCCGATTTAATCATTGACTTTTAAAAGGTTTTGTTGATTTATCTTATTTTGGAATATCTATAAAGTTATTAATTGTTATATTTTACATTGTCATATTAAAAAATAATGAAAATACTAAATTCACTTCCAATTTCTATTTAATGTTTGAAATTAAATAAATATTATATCTCAATCTTTTTATACAAACGAAACGATGGTATGTAGCAGTGAATTTAAAAAATAATATATCACCGTATCTATAAAATAGATATCAGATGCGTAATATTTTGATATTTCTGTCATTCCCTAATTAATATTTAAAAATTTTTACACAAAATTAGTTGGTGTTGAGGTGACACGGTGAGAGGACATGGAGGGCGCGGACGGAAGCGACGACCTGTTGGATTGGGAGACCCTTTACAGTTTGCCAGTGTCAAACGCTACCTGGAACACCACAGAATGGATACCTAATGGTTGGAATACCACAGCAGCCAATGCCACATGGTGGGAGGCGTCCGCGCCCTTTGACTCCCCTACTGCACTTCTGCGCGCTGCAGCGAAAGCTGTTCTCCTCGGCTTACTAATTTTGGCTACAGTAGTCGGTACAGTATATTTATTTTGATGATTAATCTTATTGGATAAACAGGAAACTATTAGAAATATTATCAGCAAATTTCATGATAGTATTATTTTAACATATGAGCTCTCATTTAGAGCACGATAATTAGCAACGATTAATATATTATTCGAATGATAGAATATTCTGATGCTGTAAAAGATTACGTACTCAATTATTATTTATGTTTATGTTACTAATAACCAAAAATTTATACTTGCAGGTAACGTATTTGTGATAGCAGCAATACTGCTTGAACGGCACTTGCGGAGCGCTGCAAACCAACTTATTTTATCACTAGCAGTGGCGGATTTGCTTGTAGCCTGTTTAGTAATGCCGTTGGGTGCGGTTTACGAAGTGGCCCAACGGTGGACTTTGGGCCCTGAACTGTGCGACATGTGGACTTCCGGCGATGTACTCTGTTGTACAGCATCTATATTACATCTTGTCGCCATTGCTCTCGATAGGTAGGTTGAAATAAATATTAACGTTACGATTACAATTCCATTGCGCGTAAATAATTTTACTAATTTTATACAATAATTAATAGCTACATATAATTATTTTAAATGGATTAATCACGTATATTTTGGTATTCGAAAATAAATTTTTGGAAACCTGACGTTTCGAACACTTTATAGTAGTCCGTGATCACAGGTGGACTGGGATGGTATTCGTGTGTCAATTGACACAAAATGCCAATCTATCTGTGATCATGGACTACGATAAAGTGTTCGATCGTTAGGTTTCCAAAAATGTATTTTCGAATACCAAAATATATGCGATTAATCCGTTTAAAATAGTTTCATTTAAAATGTATAAGAATCGGGAAAATCAAAGATCTTATTACATATATTTTTTTTTATATTCTTTACTTTTGTCTACAGATACTGGGCTGTAACAAACATTGACTATATTCACGCAAGGACTGCGCGTCGAGTAGGATACATGATTGCATGTGTATGGATCGCTAGCTTCTTAGTATGTATTGCTCCTCTATTAGGATGGAAAGATCCTGATTGGAATAGACGCGTCTCGCAAGATCTCCGATGTGTTGTCAGTCAAGATGTTGGCTATCAAATATTTGCAACTGCATCATCTTTTTACGTACCTGTACTCGTTATATTAATATTATACTGGCGAATATATCAAACTGCTAGAAAAAGAATAAGGAGACGGCACGGTACTACTACACGAGGCGTGGGACCACCGCCCGTTCCAGCGGGCGGAGCACTAGTTGCAGCTGGTGGTAGTGGTGGCATAGCCGCCGCCGTCGTCGCAGTTATTGGTCGTCCTTTGCCTACCATTTCCGAAACAACTACTACAGGAATTACAAATGTGTCATCTAATAACACCAGCCCCGAGAAACAATCCTGTGCCAACGGCTTAGAAACAGACCCACCTACCACAGGCTATGGGGCAGTTGCAGCAGCTTACTATCCAACTCTTGTCCGCCGCAAACCCAAAGAAGCCGCTGACTCTAAAAGAGAGCGAAAAGCAGCAAAGACATTAGCAATAATTACTGGCGCCTTCGTTGCGTGCTGGCTTCCCTTTTTCGTGTTAGCTATATTAGTGCCGACGTGTAATTGTGACGTCAATCCAGTGTTGACGTCGCTATCACTGTGGTTGGGTTATTTCAACTCTACTCTAAATCCAGTAATATACACAGTATTCAGCCCTGAATTTAGGCACGCGTTTCAGCGGTTGCTCTGCGGACGCCGTGGACGTCGCCGTCGCGCCCCGCCTTAGCTTCCTTGCGCGTTCGCCCATCCCAGTTTTGTGATTCGACTGATCCCAACATTCTAACTCAGTACCAAATGTTTATGTTTATTGTCTTGTTACATTTTCAGAGATATATTTACACCCCTTTATTTTTTGTAAGTGAGAGTGCGGTTATACATAATATATTAATAACTAGTTGGTAAATGAAATTATTTTTTTTAATCTTTAAGATAATATTAAGTTTTTATAATTTATTAATATGAATATTTCTTAATGATATGTATGATCAAAACTAGATACAATAGAACTTTCTGTGATCAATGATTGTAGTCAAGAAAATAAGATAGGTACTAAACTATTTTTAGGAATAAAATATCAATAAGTTTTGATGAAGTTTCTGTTTAGTTACCTATGGTACCTCCAAATATTGTTTTAAATATAATTCCTATAAATACTATTATGCTGGTGTTTTATTTATCGTGTCCACACTCTTTTATTATCAATACCTATAGGTACATCGAAAATACTACAATCACTGCTTTCAAATTAATTGTTATTAATTAGTATCATCTCTCAATAATAGTGCCTCTATTATCATGGCTCAGTCGAACATATGTGCACGAATAATATTTAAATAATTCACATTAAACCACTCTCGTAAGAGCCAAAACGTGCAACTTGCTAAAACACGCAATATCTCAGATTTGTGATAAAAGTAATGAAGTGTTCTTGACACTCCTTTCTCATATAACAAGCTCTTCTATAGATTCTCTTTGTCTCTCTTTCTACGCGGCAAAAAGCGTGAAGGTTCAATTTAACTTAATAATTCAATTTTCCTTCAATCTATTTTTAATTAAGAAGCGTCTATATTTTTGTGCTTATCTTAATATCTTTTCCATTATTACTTTAAATGTCACGTTATAATTGAACACGTTATAATATTATAATAATTCTTTGTTCTAACAATCTTTAGTTAATATTTCTTTCGTACAGAAAACCTTCTTAATATTATATATTTGTTCTTATTAATAATATAAGTAATGCTGTACTGTACGTACCTATATAGGTTTATCGCTGTTAAATTAGCTGTCCATATAAATAAGAATAACCAAATAAGGAGACGAGGTCGGTTGTGACGCTGTTGGACAGCGTCTGCTTGTAAACGCGATCGGTTGTGGGTTCGATCCCCGCTCAAGGGAGTAATTATAATTAAATTATTTACACTTCCTCGCTCTGGTAAAGACAACAAAAACAAAGACAATAAAGACAAAGTGCGGCGTTGAGTTCCACCACTCAACACGCAATGTCTCGATTTCAGTGGAAAGCGAAGTACGAAGTGTCTTAACCTAGACTTTCTGTCTACCCCGCTTGAGGGATAAAAGAGTGAAGCTAAAAAAAAAAAAATACTAATAATGAGATGCCGCTTTCCCTATTGTTTCATATTGCTAACCGTTAACATCTTTTCGTCTTTATTTCGTTATTATAACCTAGGATACAGTAAATGATATTTTTTTTATTTTAATGAAGTAACGTTATTTCAAGCTAGACATTTAAATTAAAACCAACTATAAATAGGCTTGCTTAAAAATACAAGAGCTACAAGAAATAAAAGTTTTAAAAAGCATAATAAATGTGCGCAGTTCATTCATTGCTTTTATCCAGAAAAATTCACAAACTCCACAGAAGAAAATTGTATAAATTATTTCTTATTTTTTAATATATAATAATATATATAATGAATAGACATTTCTTATATATTACACGCAGTATACTTAATATAACCTGTTTAATATACATTTTGGAATTGACAAAATATTATGTTTCTAATGTAGGCTGTTCTTAATTAAACCAACGCCTTATATTGACCGTAAACGCTCGGTGTCATTTAACGACAAGGCATTCATATTTTAATGTGCCATCAGGTTCCCTCACTCTATATAAGTGTGAACAGCATTATCTTTACTTTAGTATATTACAAAGGAAATTTCTAAGATGCGCTAAGTATAACGTACTTAATATAATAAGTACTGTAGTAACGTAAATTAAAGACATATGAATAACAGTTATATAATGCTTATAAAGTTTCTGCACATACTAGTGGCCCTCTCGTTGCTTCGCTTGCGCGAACTCACAGCTGTACCTATGTCGTACTTTCATCTGCCCGTTTTCTCTCTTAAATCACAGACTTTGCCACAATTAATGTTTTCAGGATTTATAAAACTAATAATGAGCCTAGGAAATAACCCACCGACCAAAATCTCTCCTAACTACAACTTAAACAACGTATCCACATATCGATACCTATATACTATATACTATATACCGTATACTATTACTATTTTTACTATATTATAATAATATGAAGCAGAAGTGTTTGTATGTTTCTTTGAACGCGCTAATCTCAGGATCTACTGATTGATCATAAAATTCTTTCTGTGTTGAACATTTGTTGAGAAAGACTATAGTCTATATAACATCACTCTACGACTAATGAGAGTGAAGCGGTAATGTTAAATTTTGTTAAAACGGTAAAATTTGCATATTTTAGAGCTTAACTATGTGTGTGCGTGTGCCGAGTAAACGGTGAAAGTTACGGAAAAATTATTTATAACAATATTGTTTCCCTCTAAAAGTTCTAAAAGAAGGTCCGTGACAGCATATGTCTAGCTTTTACGCTTGACTCATAATAACAATATTTATGTATATATTTTTAGTTCTAAAATATATATTATTTGCGAAGGTGTTTTTATCAAATAAATATTAATCCTTATCCAAATAAATTAGTTTTTTATTAAGTTATTTATCACGGGCACCTATTTTTGAACAAAGTTGCCTTTAACAGTATTTGATGTGTGGGGTGTGTAAAACGGTGAGGCGGGAGGACTCTGACTGACAGTGTCGATAGTCTTCTTGCGAATATTATAAAACCAAAAGTTTCTGAGAATGTATATTTGATTTGGATGAAACTTTACAGTATTAAAGGTTATAAACCAGAATAATACATAGACTACAGTATTTATATAGATACATATCAATTAATATAATTATTAGGATTTTTTAATACGATACGATACTATAACTGTCACGTACAAGTATAGTTTTATCAATATCACCATGCAGGCAAAGCCGCGAGCGAAATCTAGTAAATGTAATAAAAAAGTGAATGCTATGCATGAAATATTTAAAAAGTAATTTAATTATATAAATTTATATCGTCAATATTATTGACACACGGGAGAATTTTTGTCTGTGTGTGAGTACGTGTGCCACTCGCGCTAGTATAGTATAGGCATAGTAATAGCTTATAGTCAGGAGCTGCATATTTGATAGTTTTTATTATGTATTTAATGTGGTTTTCGAAACAAAAGCCCACAACAAACAAAAGAAAAATTATCATGCTAATAATTACAAAATAGATAAGAGCGTTTTTTTGTATGCCAGTAACTTAGAGCCTCAGAGCTCAAGAGCGAAAAGTATCAAATATCATAATTTCATTCTAATGCTCATTGTAGTTCCTATAGCAAAAATAAGAAAAAAACCGCCACCGTCAGATTACGTTGATTATTTGCGAATTTCTTTCCAATTTTAATAAGTACTTATTAGAAAAGAAAACATTGTTAAGGTATTCGTATAGTAAGTGTGCACTTTTTGTTAGCTTCATTTTTTATTCCGTATAGAAGAGTATGCAGACAGAACCCAGTTTTAGGACACTTTTATCTCCGCTTGCCGCTATCATTCAAGTATGTTGGCTAATGGAACCCAACGCCTTACCTTACGACTTACCATTTTGAAAAAATGAAGATAACTTAAACATGATGGAAATCAAACTTGCAACCATTTACAGACGCTAGCCTACTACCTCACGATGGCCTCTTATTATTTCATCATCAAATAATAGATTTTAAGTTTTTATATTTTATTGATCCCTAGAGTACGCACACGTCGCACCATCATACCACAACCACATTTCAAATAAACGTTTTATAAGAGACGTATGGTCTTATATTAAGAAGGTTTTATTAGAACCTCCTGAATGTATGTAATTAAAATTATATTCATTATTAGAAAAAAATATTAAATTCAAAAAAATAGTAAGTTTTCATTAAAATATAAAACATATTTATTCAATTCAAATTATTTATAAAATAAAATTAAAAAATTATGAAATAAATAAAACTTAAACATATTACTATTTTATTTAAATTAGTCATTTTAAATAATTAATTCATATAATAATACCTCTTCCCTTCCTTATTATAATACCTCCTACTACTTATTTTTTTCATATTTTCAATGTACAGAATTGACCCTTCTACAGTTTTATAAGTATAGATAAAATTAAAATAATATCACAACAATTTCAAGCTAAATATGGCTTTATTTATAATACCACACGAAAGCTAACAGCTTATTTTCATAAATTTCTTTATTATATAATTTAAAAAGAAAATTACAAATATTTCCTTTATAAAAACATTATACAAACTTTTATATAAGGAACAATTGCTATTTACTTTCTTATTATTACATTAATATAGAAAGTTTCGTGAAACAAAATGATATGCAGCAAACTTTGCTACGCTTAATCAACTGGGATTACCAAGGAAAACCTTTGTTTCCATTTTTACTGCACTTGCCAGCGATTTATGTTTGTTATTAACTTATTCCATTAAACGGGTTAATGTTGGAGCTTGGTAATGTTATATCAAACTCTGAGGCGAAGTTTTGAACTTGAACTCCGATAGTAATTAATCTAAATTTAAAATTAAATATACTAATATACCTAAAGTATCCAAGTTACAGTTAGAATAAATACTTTGAAATTTATTTTGTTACGTTTATTTTATATTACCCTTAATTTATTCTAATATGCGGCTGCAAAACATACGAGATCAATCAATAAATTATAACACACAGCGATAAATTAAATAGTAATTATTTTGAAAGTTCCTAATAAAAAGTTACTCTTTTTTGTTTCTCCGATCACTTGTCCTTTTCTCATTGGTAGTAGTAATCAGTAATGCATTTTTATTCAATATATACTTAAAGTAATTTGAATACATTAAATGATATTGAAGTATTCAAATTACTTTAATCATGTATCTTTCTCATACTTAAAAAGCGGTGAGGAAGACAATCGTGCTTATCTTTCTTATTTATACAATGCTCAATTAAGCAAGATATTGCTACTATCATCTGTGATCAAAATCGATATTCTGAACACAGCATCACTGCAATTTAAAAATGGTAGAGGCATACATACATACAGTGTTTCCTAATAGAAATGATAGGATTTTGATAGCTCACAGTCGCCATATTGGTTGTTTAACATTTGACATTTGTGTTGTTTTGTGTTTAGTAATGTTTGCCATTTAATCATGAATAAGTTCACGTTACCTCAACGTTTGGAAATTGTCCAAATTTTCTATCAAAATTCGAGAAGTATTGTCTCTACTCAAAGAGCATTTCGTGCTAAATATGGTCGTCATGGTGCACCGTCTGAACTCGCTATAGGTTGCATAATCCAAAAACTGGAAAGTGAATATTCTTTGCACGATAGTAGACCACCAACACGACAACGGACAGGCCGTAGTGAAGAAAATATTGCCGCCGTATCAGCCAGTGTCGAAGAAAATGAAAATGTTTCCGTTCCACGACGTGCACAAGAAATGGGCTTATTCAGAATGACAACCTGGCGAATTTTACGTATGGATCTTGGCCTACATCTATACAAGATTGTGTTGGCACAAGAACTCAAGCCAGCAGACCATCGATTACGTCGTGAATTTGCTGATTGGACGCCTGAAATGATGGAAACGAACACCGAATTTTATAGGAAAATCATCTTTTCAAAGAAGGCTCACTTTTGGCTCAATGGTTATGTGAACAAAGAGAATTGTTGTTACTGGAGTGAGTCAAATCCAAGAGTGGTTCATGAAACTCCATTAAATCCTGAAAAATTGACTTTTGGTGCGGATTATGGTACGGTGGAATCATGGATGAAGGCAGTACTGCTACTGTCAATGGCGACCGTTATCGTGACACGTTGAACGATTTTATTTTCCTGAAGTATATGAAATCGATGCGGACGACATTTATTTTAACAAGATGGTGCAACATGCCACACTGCGACCGTCACAATGGATTTATTGCGTGATATGTTTAGTGAGTCGGTTATTTGTCGCAACGGTCCTCACAAATGGCCAACAAGATCATGCGATTTTGTGGGGGTATGTTAAATCTCAAGTATATGCCAATAAACCAGCTACGATTCAAGACCTTGAACGCAACATTCGAGCGACTATAGCGGCCATACCAGCCGAAATGCTGCACCGAGTCATCGAAAATTGGACCGATCGTATTCACCAGTGCAAAAAAGCCGTAGCGGTCATTTGAACAAAATTTTATTTAAATCATAAATAGCATAAAATTTCCTATCAAATAAATCCATTGAGCACGAAATTCGAACATATATTACATGTTTTATTTCAATTTCAAAACATATTGTTCTTATTGGGAAACCCCATATAAAGTATCCGCAAAACAAAACTAAAAATCTAATATAAATATTTATTCCTACAAATCAAAGACCTTTATTTTTATACATACTTAAAAACTCAACAAATGCATCATCATTTTTATATTACGACAAAGAATGTTAAGAAATAACAGTCTAAGAAACAAAAACATATCAATATATTTTTTTACTATTCTTACCATACTTTGATAGACGTGCCAATACCACCGCTCAAGGTTTAAGGTTGAAAGCTTCCAATTTAGAAGCGACCAAGCGTATCAACTTTGGACGGCGAAAGAAAAGGTCGCATCCTGTCCCTTGGGTCAAATCGAAAGTTGAAACCTCACTCTGAAAAACTTTACGTTGACTTTCATATTTCTCAGTAAATATACTCGTAATATATACATTAAAATTCTGACGTGAATAAATTATACCATGATAAGCATTTAAATTACCACTTTAATATTATGTACTAAAATGCAATCGCAGTAAAATAGTGTCGGTCTGTAACCGTAATGGTATTAAATTGACCCTCATTTGGGGGATAAATTATGTTCATTTTTCTGTTCTATTATAAGATAAAAAAAAGGTCGAAAATGGAATCTTGAGTTCCTTAACAACTATCGGTTGAAATCATTGAGCGGGAGTATATGATGACAAAATGAATTAACTTTATAAGTAGACGCAAGTAAAAGGTTTACAAAATTGATTTAATCTTAAAATTTTGTTTCCACTGATAGACTTACTTAGTTCCTTACAGTTGATACGAATAAAAGACGACCCTTTTATACAACCCCAATATATATATATATATATATATATATATATATATATATATATATATATATATATATATATATATATATATATATATATATATTTATGTATATATATATATATATATATATATATATATATATATATATATATATATATATATATATATATATATATATATATATATAAAGTAATAGTTAATATTAAGTGTAAAGAAGTTTACATTAATTTTTCAATTTTTAAAACATATTTTGGTTTACCGTAGTCGGAAATCAAAATATTAAGAACCTATAAATCGTCCAATATTTTCTTTTCTGAATTAATATTTAAAACAATTAAAACGTAAAAAATGTACTACAAATTTTTCACAGCGATTAATCAAGCGGGGCGATTCCTATAATGCCAAAAATTTACGTTCAATAAAATAGCTAGACCACATTTTTGAGTGAAATTTTATATTGCAAACCAAAATGTATAAGCTTAAAAGTTAAACATTTCCTTTTGTGGTTTTTACAAATGTCGTTATTTTACAAGAACTTTGTTATATATATATGTCAAAGAACTAATAAAAGACTTTAGTACTTACAGCCAAATCATACAATTCCTAGGTGTCTAATGGAATAGAAATCTATTAAGCATGCCAGTGAGCTTTAACCACTTTAATTCATGATCTTTGTCTACTGACATCGAAATTCCATTTAGAAAGTTTTATTCGCAGCAGTAGATAGAATTACTATTTAACAGTTTTTATAACATTGCAAGTCTAAAAGCATAAAAGGTCATTTGCATACTTTATTATCATTAAAAATTACAATACTTATGTGATTTTCAAAATCTTTGTTTATATTAAATCCAAATCCATATATTTTAAATATATTATAGTTATAAATCGTACAACATATTTACCATTATATAATAAAAACAATACTTCCGGGCATTTTCAGGAGAAATTGTAGTGTTAAAAATGAGACGATAACATAAAATTTATTAATGAAGGACATAGATAGTTACATTTTTTTATGGATATCCACACTTTTTGAGGATTTACAAATACGTTTTTTTACTTTGCTAAAAGTGTTCTTTTAATGTTAATATTTTTAGCTACTTCCGTTTTGGTTCTTAGGAAAGTTTCTATGAATATAAAATAATTATTTACATATATTTAGAAAAACTCAAGAAGGAATGAGTAAGCTTTTATTCGATGAAGTATTTAATGGTTTATTAAAAAACACATTGATCCCATGACAACACAGTGGGACTACGTCTACCTAATCACACTATACATTTTAATGCTACCATAGACTCCTCAAGTAACCTATATGACGAAATATATTATAATAGAGTTCAACGAATATGCCTAATGATCAATATCATCTTCCTCCCCTATATGTACTTCGTACGTTTCATGTTCACGTACCGTTCCCATTTTATTGCTTTATTTATCTTTTTGACTTTTTTAAATTAAAAATATTTAAGTAAAATGTATAAAGTATTTTTATTTGGGCACTGAAATATGGTAATTTATTAATAACATAGTAATACAGCAAATCCATCCAATACATCTTAGATAGACCTATCGCAAACTGCAGAGTAAATGTGAACCTCGCGTGTTTGGTACTATTATTTCCGCATCAGACCTCACCTTGCGAGTTCGTGATACGGAAAGGCCAATACTGATTATTGTAAGTAAATTTTAGCTGGCCTTGACTTTCAGTAACCACTACATCACTTATTGTGTTTTATGTATTTTATAAACATTCTTTTCATTTATATGCATACAGTTATAAATTTACAAATTAGGAAGTAATTAAAATTATAAAAATCTTTATTTGTAGAAGTTTTTGCCATTTAAAATTATTGTATCTGTTCTTTAACCATACATTACAAGCATTAAACGAAACCGAGAAGACATACGTGTTCCACGCACCCTTACGACACAAACAATCACACACACACTTACAGCACCGTAATGTTTATATACAATACAAAATAGGGTTCAAAAATCACTACATACACCACATCTACACTACAACACGCTGAAACGGGCAAGGCAGTATTATAGACTAAAGGAGTGGGTCTATTTATGGACGACACCACCAAAAGATTGAGCATAAGCTTCTGCAACTATAGAAATCACAAATTCATCTCGATTTCCCCTGGACTCGCCAGCCTATTGAATGGGAGCGATAATATTCGCATCGCATTAAGACCCAAAATTTGTGAAGCGTTACTCACGAGGATGTTTGGAGACATCGTCTCTCGAGTAGTAAAATCGAAAAATAAGTCGATAATACTTCTTGACTGAAAGAACAAGGAGCGCAAATAACATGCGTAGATGCAATGGTGGTCGAATATAACAAAGAACAGCACGAAGTCATAATGTATGAGGATAGAGGAGAAGACCTCAGTTATCTTAACCCCGCACATACAAGAACCCAAACGGACGACCTACAACTAATCCCCACAACCACCAAATCTGGTTCAGAACGCCTTAAACCTACTATGGCAGAAGGTAAAGCTAAAAGTCCAGAGATAAAGCGCAAACACTCAACTGCGCGGGCCATGTGCAGCGCTTTCAGTGTATTGGTAAGTAGTATATTAGGCAGTATATAATAAAGTAGTATATAATAAAGAGTATATAATAAAGAGTATATAATAAAGAATATATAATAACAATGCCGGCTAGACCATCGATGGTAAAATTAAAGGTACAACATATATTGCGTACAGTGCAACATCTAGCTTTGTGGAGTTGAACGAAAAGGAAACCAGAAGAACAGGATTTTTCAAGTTCAACACTCCTGTTAATTATCCCAATGTGGTAATCGCAAAATCTATGAGGATAATGTTGGAGAATAGAAAGCTGAAAAAAGCTACATGCCCTCACTGTACTCAGGATTCCACACTGCCATATATGCAGAAGCTTAGGATACAATGGCTCCATGGTGTTTCTGGATTTGGTAAAACGACTAGGATAGAGGAACAATTTAATTTAGATAGGAGCATTATAATCATAAGTACAACAGATCATCAAATGAACTTTGAGAGAGGTTGTCAGTGCGTATAGGCAATCTGGCAAACAACAAAATCCGCACTATGGCCTTCATGCTGGCAAGCAGGGCATGAAAAAAATCAGAAAGGTGTAACCGGCTGATATTAGATGAGGTCCGGATGAAACACTTTGTGGCGATAGTTATAACAGGCATAGTCTGCGGGGATGACAATCTGCTGCCCTATATAGAACCTCCTCGAAATATTCTACCGCAGACGACCAGGTATTCACACCATCACGCAGGATCTATTGTATACTCAAAGAAATGTCATGGATCTTACTCCTACACCATATATACTCTACGAGAAAAATAATACACACCCTTTCTTTACAAAAATCACACCCTTTCTTTAAGACAACACCAGTGACGTAAGATCTGAGAGATATCCTCTTACTTTTACTAAAGAGGAGATAGATTCTTTGACCAGCCAAGGATGGGAAGGAGGGACAGACTCAAAAGTACTAACAATCAACAACAGACAAGTTGTTGTAGTAAACTGTAAATCATTAAAATTGCAGCTGCACCTACTACAGTAATGGCGAAGATGACGCAGTCAGAAGGCTAATCCGAAATGCAATGAAAAACAATAAAAGATATAGTATAATACAATTTAAAAATGGCCAGAAAAGATGGGACCCAGGTGGTCACGTCCTCCACCATAAGGTCGTGCCCTTTTCCCGCAAATCTCTCACACCTAAACCCAGATTAAATCTTCATTATTTTAAAATATGTTTAGTTTTATACGTTCAATAAGAAAAATAATTTATATAAGTGTGTCAAGAATTCGCTTAAATTTAAGTATAGGTCCTTAGTTCTAATTAGCTCATTATAATTATATATAAATGAAAAATAAATAATAATAAGGAAAAAAGGTACGGACGCAGTCTGTAGTACATTAAATTTTATGTTAATAAAAACAGCAATAAACGCAGTATAATTAAAAAATATAAAGATGTATTAAATAAAGTATCATTTATATAAATCAAATATAAAATAACTTTTCTAATATGGTTTGTAGTAAACAACACTTTATTATAATATTTTTACATGCATCTATATGAAAAACATTTTTTTCACTGTTTCAATATAATAAGCTAAGGAAAATAGTAAAATAATAAGAATTTTGCAAACTAAAATGAAGTGAAGTGAATAAAGGAAAAGTATAAGGCCATAACAAAGAAAAACATAGAGTTACGTAAGAAGCGGCGAAGATAAAGTCGATACATGTTTCTAAGGCCGCATTAGACGATAATAAGGATAAAAGAGAAATGGTAGTACTCTTATCTGTTTGTATATAAATAATATGTTTTGTGAATGTTTACCTTATATCTGACGTAGTATAGACATGTCAACTGAATAGAGCATTTATACATTTTTAAGTAACGAGTTTTATTATTATAATGTCTTACTAGACAATATTGAAAGACGTGACGAACTTACAAGTTGCTATAAACTAACTACATTAAAATTTTTTTTTTAATAAATATTTACTATTTTAAAGAACCTTTAATTATCTTTTCCTGTATATATCAAAGAGTTATATTTACAACGCAACTTTGGTCTACTTCATGTTGTCTGATTTGCTTAAACATTTAGCACATGATATTATTTTTGTGAAAATATAATATTTTTATAACATTATTTGATATCCTTACCAGTACCACTAGAAGACCTAGAAATACTTTCAGTGTATTTGTATAGGTTTTTAAACTTTATGATGGAAGTTTAAATTTCACGTACATTTTATTATTTTAACATTTTATTATTTTACTGGTCGTAAATACCCAATAAAAGTGAAAGCAAACACAAGCATCAATTATGAACGTAAAAGTACATTTATGGAATGTGACCTACCTATATTGTACTTGTTGAAACACCTAGTGGACTCCTTTAACTTAAATTACTTCCTTAAATCAAACAACAAACAACATATACTGTCATTTTTATGTATAAAAAAAGCATCAAAATTGTGGCAATATATTACATATTTCCATAGCATATATATATTATATTACAAAACATCCTATATTTAATAAATAAATCTTTGTAAGTTTCTTAATTTATTTGCCATTGAGTGAAGGCAAAACGGGCGTGTTATTAGCCAATTTCGACAACGCGATCGCGGGCAAAATGACGTATGTGCGTTTAGCGAATACCATCCATCACAATGTTAACGAGGGTTCGCAACATGACACTCATTTCCAAAGCTTTTTAGTATTCTATATCAATATATAAGACGTTTGACACCTTCATACCCTCATTTATTTAGAGCTATTGCCTTGTTATTCTTAAGGATCAAGATAAATTTGTTATGAGTACTAAGAATAAAAGATAAATAAGTAGGTTACGTAAGGTAGCTTAAAAAAATCTACTAACAATATTCTTTTACTTTGCTTTTGAATAAAGAAAGCAATTGTTTTTAAATTACATCCTTATATCTAAAGGTAAAGTAGGGAGAAAGAAACGTAGCGGTAAATTAACCAGAAGTTGAATAGATTTACATTTCAAACAACAAATTCAACGCTTTATCCAATGGCATAAAGTCAAATCCAGTGAATTTCGTTAAAATGAATACATTTTTAAAATCCAATAACAGTCACGTATATAATACAATAATCCACGTATATAATACAATTGTACAGTGTTCAGCGTATATACAGTATATGTCTAATTGATTAGGAATTAATACTGTGTTTAAATGAAAAAGCTTAGACGGAATAATTTTATGAATTGTTTAAGATGTTTCTTAAATAATTCATAATATTTCACGTATGAATTGCATTACATTATGACACACATTTAGGTACGTCAGTTATATCCAGCTATGAGGCCTGACAGTCTCCATTTCTAAGTGTTTACATACATATTTATTGCTTCGTTACTTGCTTTAAGTGCATGACCAGTCCACGTGAACAGGCTATTAAAATATTTATTAGACCACAACCTGTAGTTCGAAATTTCCCTCACGTAAATTTTATTAAAGCTTGAGCAGTTTTTTTACACACAGCAAGATGGACACACAAAACTTAATGTCCCGCTTAATTATACCGCATTAGGGAAATTAGAATAATTTAAATATATCCCCGAATCTCCGATGATCAAACTCACAAACATCAAGCTTATATCGTGGCACGGATGCTCTCTTTTTGTTTGGGCTAGGTAATAAATACGAAAATTGATTCTGATGTAAATAAGTGTTGTAACCAATTCCCGTGAAGGGAATATAGATTAAGTTTTTACTAATTAGTCCAAAATATTCTATCAAAGATTTTTGAAATTTTGCAAAAATCAAGAATTTATAAATTATAAAAAACAATAAACACGAGCAAACTGTTTTTTTATGTATTATCGATCAAGAATGGATATAATCTTATTTAATTTATAAAACCACATAAAAGAAGTTGAATAAAAGCGCCATAAAGCAAGTTAGTCATATAGAATAAGCTCTTGAGCTAATCTTAGTGATTAACGTTTTCATTGCATAAAGTAGCGAAATCAGACCGAGACGATTGGCAATAAACTAATTTACGTTCGGCTTTCAACTTCGAAAGTTGCTGTAAGAATAATACAGTATGTCTTTAATAATCATATGTTTATTTGACTTGGTCACTTTAATTTAGAATAAATTTCATTTAGTTTTCAGCAATTTTTAGTTATTTAAGCAACAGGTTTTAACTTCGCACAAATAAGGTAATTAATTTACAAAGAGTTTACTTTTTTATAGTACTTTGATTTTATGGAAAACTTTCTCATCATAGGTTGTTCAGTTATATCCAATCATAATAAATTCATACTAATAAAAGCTATTCTACTAATAAAAGCTATTCTAATAAACAGGTGACAGACAGTTCACAGCTCTCACATTCCAAAAACTTTTACATAAATAAAAAAATATATATATAAATATACCAAAAATATTTTAGATTTAGACTCTAGGTTGATCTTATCTTAAGTTCTTAGAAACAATCTGTATTGTGTAACTTTACTAAAGATACATAATACACTGCTACTTATGTTATATTATTGATTTTAACTTTTCCCTTTTGTTTTAAAATAGGTATATATAACATCAAACTATTTATTCTACAATTTTCGTTGTCATAAGTAGGTCAAGTTTTCAGTGTCACAACTACTACACGTCATAAGTATGGATCACAAGCAAAATTGTATTTGACACATACTATGTATACTATACATTAATCGGTAAAACGTTTTTTACCATACATTACATAGCAAAATAATTAATTTTATTTCAAAAAGAGATTCAGTTACGATACATCTAATGTCTGTAGCAAATCAAATAATAATAATATGCATTCAGATTTATAAGTAACATGCAGTGAATATGGCAGGCTTGTACAAAATAGAAGTACCTCTATATAACCTGAACGCTAAACCGTCAATTTTCAATAACGTCATATGAAATATTTTAAATTTACATGTGTGTAAGGACTTGACATAAATTAGATCTCGTGATTTTTCAACACAAAATATTACCATCATAAATTTAAAATATTCGCTTATATAAATATACTTTTGCTAGACCCGCAGGGCAAGGTATAAATTTTCATTTATGGCCTATTCAAAAACTTTTACGCGGACCCATATCTGCTCGTATAGTATAAAATAAATATTTGAAGTTATAACGATTTAATACAAAGCTACTCAGCGGCATATTTACGTGTATTTAACAATAAAAATTTTAACAAGCAAAGATTAATTTTTGATCTTCATCGATTTCTAGTGAACATGGAAATGTAGACATGAAAAGGGAAAGAGAGTTTCGGAGTTTACAACGCTTGGCGATAGAATTTACATTTTCAAGTGTCAGAATACAAGGTACAAGTACCAGTACGTCTACCTGAGTTTGTTAAAAATGTGTTGTTGTACGCTGTTTGTTTGTTTTAAGTATTTTGTTGTAAATTCTATAGCAGCTTTACCCTTCTTCCTGCGTAGCGAGGTAGAAACTAGTGTCAAGATTCTCCACTTTCCGTCTGAAATTTTGAAAATTAATATTGACTGGCGAACTAAACAGGACAGTTTGCCTTGGCACAGAGTAGAAGTGAAACTAATTTAAACAAACATTGCACGAAATGGTGATCGAACCCACAACCATCACATCTAACCTCAGACACCGGGTACATTGTTTACCTTAATCGTTAAGTAAATTCAATAAGGATGACAATTTTTTTTTCTACTAAATCAAAAACTACGTATTATTTTTGTTTTTTGCTAAATCAACTATTTTTTAAACTAAACTTAAGGAATTCCAATTATTTTAATTTGTTTTTTAATTTTACATAGAAAACATCTTTACAAGTCAAAGGGAATTGCTAGAACAATGGTAAGTCAGGCACGCTTACAAAGTACTACCCTTTGCTACCATTAGTCCGTCGAGACTTCCATTAACTAATGGGTGACCGTAATAGCGCTGCAAATACTACTTCGTCGACTAGCTCGCATTTAGAAATCTTTATTCAATTAACACATTATCTAGCTAAGAAGAAATAACCTGTTCTGCAATTATCTATAAACGAGTAAATATTCTTTATAAATCAACATGTATTTCAATTTATAATACTGAAATAAAAAAATAATTAATGCAATTCTTTTTATATATTCTTAAAAATTTTTATTCTTACAAGCCCACTACTTTTTTAAAGATTACTAATTAGTAATTTCTTTAAGTGTTATTATAGCTATAATTTTCGATCAACTATCCAATAGATTAAAGGTAGCACTCTAAAAACGGCCCGACAAATAAGAGCACAACAAGGTTTATGTTCTTTTTTGATTTTAGTATAGACTTATAATAAAAGACATTAGAATTTTTTGTGTCCACGCTTTAGTCAAAACTCAACTGACTTGAATAAAGTTTTATTCCATTAAAATTGTTTTTAAGTCGTAAGTCATTTATATCATAAGTCTGTATGTATTAATAGTTAGGATTTCTGTTTATATTTTATTATTATTGATTGGTGATACTTTTTCGAGCCGTGTATGAATGTGATCTATTATCTAGTGGATAGTTGATCGAAGAATATAGTGGTCTTAAAATCAACGTATCAACATGCTACTTAGGTGACTTCTCCTATTAGTGTTCATCTTTTATTCAAATAGAGTTAATTTATTCTTACATTTTTATTGACTAATCATTGAGTAATGAAGCCCAAGTCGCTCGATCTATATGAGCTCTATACTTTTTATGCTAGCACTTTATTACTTACAGAATAGAAAGAGCCTTTGTCTTAACGAAATTTTATGTTAGATAATTTTAAAAATCGTAATTTAAACCAAACGTCAAATTGTGGCGCGATACATTTTTTCTCTCAGTATCAACATTAGGCTCTAATCATTCCTCAGATATTCTTACATGACTTCTTATCTCGAGAAGTTACACTTAAATATTTAACCGTGCCATATTAGTTGTATGGCATGGCTTTCAATTTAAGTGTAACAACCTAAAATAAATGTATTATAATCTTTTAAAAGGGCATATTTAATATTAGACCGGTTAAAAGCTTATTTATATGTATTTTTTATTTACTAATGATACGATCATAACAAAAGTGCTACTGATATGGAAATATTTTATTAAAACAAAATGTAGCAAGTGTTTTCATATTAAACGCACTATTCCATTTATCAAAATAGTTTTACTGATACCACGTGAAGCTTATCACGGCGCCACTTGTCTGAAGACGTGATTGATGACGTACTGCGGGCTGCTCACCAGTCACGGCAAACTGTTGCTCCCGGGTTAGGAATATTGTTTGACAAGTCAAGCAATTAGAGTAGCAGATGTTCTGTCTAATGATTGTGACGGCTATTACTAACGTAATATGATCCAGACATCTACAATTTACCAAGTCAAATCGGATATATTTGTTCATTTCATCAAGTAGTTTTCATATTTAATAAATGGTTTAACTTAACGAATCAAATATTGCAATTAAAATTAAGCATCACTATTAATACCAAAATAGTTTCAAAGTACTCGAGTTGAAAATACAATTTTAATTCTATAATCTAGGCACTCTATCCTCTAATAAACTTTACTTTATATTCAGTAGAGTACGTCCATAATAGCGATATAATAGAGGATTTTTTCTTTGAATATTTCACATCCATAAAGGTTTATGGTAATGTACAATTTTAAGTGCGAAAAATATTATACAGTGTTTCCCAATAGGGGTGATAGGATTTTGGTAACTCATAGCCGCCATTCTGGTTGTTTAACATTTGACATTTGTGTTGTTTTGTGTTCAATAATGTTTACCATTTAATCATGAATAAGTTCACGGTATCTCAACGTTTGGAAATTGTCCAAATTTTCTATTAAAATTCGAGAAGTATTGTCTCTACTCAAAGAGCATTTCGTGCTAAATATGGTCGTCATGGTGCACCGTCTGAGCTCGCTATACGTCGCATAATCCAAAAACTGGAAAGTGAATATTCTTCGCACGATAGTAGACCACCAACATGACAACGGACAGGCCGTAGTAAAGAAAATATTGCCGCCGTATCAGCCAGTGTCGAAGAAAATCAAAATGTTTCCGTTCCACGACGTGCACAAGAATTGGGCTTATCCAGAATGACAACCTGGCGAATTTTACGTATGGATCTTGGCCTACATCTATACAAGATTATGTTAGCACAAGAACTCAAGCCAGCAGACCATCGATTACGTCGTGAATTTGCTGATTGGGCGCTTGAAATTATGGAAACGGACCACGAATTTCATAGGAAAATCATCTTTTCAGATGAGGCTCACTTTTGGCTCAATGGTTATGTGAACAAACAGAACTGTCATTACTGGAATGAGGCAAATCCAAGAGTGGTTCATGAAACACCATTACATTCTGGAAAATTGACTGTTTGGTGCGGATTATGGTACGATGGAATCATGGACGAAGGCCGTACTGTTACTGTCAATGACGACCGTTATCGTGACATGTTGAACGATTTTTTTTTTCCTGAAGTGTATGAAATCGATGCGGACGACATTTATTTTCAACAAGATGCCATACTGCGACCGTCACAATGGATTTATTGCGTTATAAGTTTGGTGAGTCGGTTATTTCTCGCAACGGTCCTCACAATTGGCCACCAAGATCATGCGATTTAACACCCTTGGACTGTTTTTTGTAGGGGTATGTTAAATTTCAAGTGTAGGCCAATAAACTAGCTACGATTCAAGACCTTGAACGCAACATTCGAGCGACTATAGCGACCATACCAGCCGAAATGCTGCACCGACTCATCGAAAATTGGACCGATCGTGTTCACCAGTTCAAAAAAGTCGTGGCAGTTATTTGAACAATATTATATTTAAATCATTAATAGCATAAAATTTCCTATCAAATAAAGCTATTGAGCACGAAATTTGTACATATATTACACGTTTTATTTCAACTTCAAAACATATTATTCTTATTGGGAAACCCCATATATTAAAATTTGCCAAATACATACGTACAAACTTTATGAAATCAACATTACCACCCAGTTCCAGATGGCCTAGAGAGACAAAATTAATATCTAGATAAACAATTAGATATATACAAGTGAAAAACTCAGAAACTAGATATTTTTCCAATGAATTAATTCAATTAGTAACATTTATTTATATAACGCCTAAAATTAGCAATGGGTGTTTATTTTGTTCTGATTACCTACAATTATAAATGAAGTACCTACCATTATAAATTTTCGTGCAAAAATTAATTACAATATTAAAAATTTGTGATATCCTATATAGTTCTAAGTGTGAAAAGATAGCCAAGTTCAACATTATGATATATGCTTATGAACAAATGCCTATGAATATTTTATAACAGTTCAAAATATTCCTTCTCCTTCTTTGTATAACTTAGGCCTAATTTAATTAGTTAGCCAATCAAGGTTTCAGCTCGAATAAATCTTGATTCATTTGATGAACCTTGATTAACCCTTATAGATGACTTGGTACCTTGCCAAAGCAGATTTTGGACTTCAGTGTACTATTCTACGTTTAGCAAAAAATATATATTTTGAATTATTATAAAATATCTATAGACCTATAACATAATATTGAACTTGATTCCTTTTTTTTCTGATATTATTCT
The DNA here is from genome assembly GCA_032432895.1 of Dryadula phaetusa. Classification (NCBI taxonomy): domain Eukaryota; kingdom Metazoa; phylum Arthropoda; class Insecta; order Lepidoptera; family Nymphalidae; genus Dryadula; species Dryadula phaetusa. Next base: position 3,083,168 of record JAOYRS010000027.1, read on the forward strand.
TATATGTATCTGTGTATACCTAACTTTAATGGGAGAAAAACTGACAACGATAATTAATTATAGAGATATTAATATTTTATCTTTAGTATAAGTATTATCAAAATTGATATTATTACATTATTGTTGTAGTTCTTATATTTGGTTAAAATAAATTGCTTATTATGAATAAATAACACAAAATGATGATAGAGCTGCTTTCGATTACTTTAAGGTTGCCGAAGAATATATATATATATATATATATATATATATATATATATATATATATATATATATATATATAATTAGTCCATTATATATTTGGTTATGAATTTGAGTTTGACTGGCTTTGTTCAATATAATTACACTGTTATGACTACAAATTTGACTATTATATGAATCTTCTATGGTTTTGGGGAAATGTGAAAAGATGTATCAGACAGTTAGTTGTGTATAGTTATTTAAATATGTAAAAATATTTAAGTATTAATGTGTAAATGTAAAATTTTATATTTTTATCATAAAGTTACTTTATTGAGAATGTGATTTGACTAATTGTAAAAACATATAAAAGGGTATTTATTGGTTGACACACGTATTAGAGAGTTTCTTATTTTAATTTTCGTTATAGATCTATTTAATCACTGTGTTTTTAGTAAACATTAATTTTGTACCGTCATATTAGGTAAGTTAGTATGTTATTTTATTTTAAGGTTATAAAAATGTAAAATGTATAACGATCGCCCGCCGGATCCTACGGATCCTGGCGATGATCCTTTTCTAAATCAAATTTCTAAAATACGCCAAGGGGATGATACATCCTCTAATATTGTCCCTGCTAATAAAAAAAAAACTAGTGCGAATCCTTCTTCTGCTAATTCGTTTATCCAAAATATGTACGTGCATCCTTCCTCGTCTGAGGTGCAAAGTCCTATATTAATTCCGACAAAGGCCATTTTGTAGTATATGTGTCAAAGGAAACTCCTGATCCTGCTTATGAAAGATACTAAATTTGGTCAGTTCCTCCATACAAATAAAATTACAGACATAATTAATGATGATGTAAAAAATGTCGGCCGCAATGAAACTTGCATTCAATTTACGTCTGCTGAAGCTGCAAATAACTTTTTGGTTAATCCAGTACTCGGTTAATGTAAGTATGTTTGTATTATAGACACTTTTAACATAATAAGAATAGATATTGTAACTAGAATGGATATTATAAGAGGAGTTCCTGTTGATTGGGGTATGGAAGAATTTGTGCAATCATTACCATACCATGAATGTGAAGTAGTGAAAGCACGAAGAATAAACAGAAAGTATGTGAGTGATGGTGTTACTACATGGTCCCGACTCGGTCGGTTGTAGTAACATTCCGAGGACAACTGTTGCCTGAAAGGGTCTTTTCTTTATGCTCCTCTCTCCGTCTAGAACTATGCTACTTTCTAACCATCCAATGCGTAAATTGTTGTCGATTTGGTTATGTCAAAGCACAGTGCCGGTCTAGTTCCAAATGTTACAAGTGCTCCCAACTCCACATTGGTGACTCATGCAAATTGTTGAAGTGTTTTCTACTTGCCTCTATTGTACCTCTAAACACTTTGCCACAGGCAAGGAATGTCCTGAGTTTACAAGACAACAGTCCATTAAAATTTTAATGACAATATTTTTTTTCTTGAATCATCCTCCCGACTTTCCTTTGCTCAACGTTCTTATGCTAATATAGCTAAGGAAATGTTTTACCCGTCAATTCCCTCCACACCACAGGCTAGTATGGCTAAAGTTCTTCCTTCTTCCATTACCGCAAAACTATTGTCCGTTCTCCCCGTCTCCGAGCTCCTCTTGAAAAGGGATATGATAGACTCATTCATCAAGCAATTGTTGGGGGACTGTCCATCTTCCCTTCCTAATGATTGTTCAATTCTTGATAGATCCTCAGAATCCAGAAAAGACTTGTTATTTGCTTTGACTGAAACCCTTATTAGTATTTTATCCCCATTAGATGATGTCCCTCTATCGTCCAACGTTGCCCAAAATCTTACAAATATCTTTAATATCCTTAAATATAGCATCCATCCTCAGTGGAATAGTAAGAGTATTCATGTTAAAAAACACGAAATGCTTTCTATTGTCATCACTATATAATCCCGTCATTGTTGCCTTTCGAAGACATGGTTAATGCCTGAATCCCGTTTTAAGATGCAGAGTTACTCATATTTAAGGGAGGAGAGGAGTGACGGGTATGGAGAAAGTGCTATCCTCGTCCAGCACTCCACTGCATATTCCTTGATCCCTCTTGCTAATCACAGTCAGCATTTTAATGCTGTTGCTGTGAGAGTCCTTAATATTTCCTGTCTTGTGTTTACATCCTCCGTCCATCTTCTTCCATCTTTCTTGAGTTAAATTCTATTATTTCTTCTCTCCCAAGTCGAGATTGCGAGATTTTAACACTCATCGCACCATGAGGGAGTGTTATTACTGTGATGGATTTTCTCCTTTATTGGTGAAGATGATTGATCATGCTGGTCTTTGCGTCCTCAATAATGGCTCTCCGGCTCGTGGGGTCAATCCTTATTAGAATCCTAAGACTGCTAGACCTATCCCTCTCTTCTCCTTCTCTTGCCTCTCAACTATCATGGTCTGTACTTTCCTCCACCTATGGTATTGATCATTTTCCTATTCTTCGGCCCTTAGCTAACCGGCAGGCACCTATTCGCTCCCATTATCCTTTTCCTAAATATAATTATAAAAAGGGAAATTGATTAGACTATGCATCCTCTGTTGATAACATGTTGGGAACTCTTCTTGAATCTGTTGATAATGTGAATATAATTGTTTGCTATAGTCTGCTAATAGTATAGTCTGCTAATCACCATATCTCCAAAAAACACTCTCCTCAGAATCAAATGCCTTTCAATCCCTGATGGGATCAGGAATGCTCTGATTCTGTCAAACGGCGAACATTTGCCGAGTCGTCATATGCAGCCTATATGATAGTGGAGAACTTCATTGAATTATTTAGAACATTGATTTGGAAGAAAAAAGAATGGATCAATTTCTGTTAATCCCTTTCTCCTCGCTCCCCCTCAGCTATTGTCTGGAGTAAGGTTAAAATATTTTGCCGATCTTTTAATAATAATTCCAGCCCTTGCTCTAATGACCCCACTGTATGGTTTGACGATTTTATTGACAAATTGGCTCCTCTCTTTGTTCCCTACCATGATTTCTTTTATAATTTACCCCCAATTATATCCTCAGATGAAATACATCTTTCTCCTATAATAAACTTAAGTGTGCGTATCGGCTTAAAGGAGGACACTAAGCCAGGAGAAGATTATATTCCATATTTTTTTTATTAACTTAAATAAAATATCCAAAATATATTTTCCAAAATTAATAAATCGTATTTTTTATTCAGGCAATATTCCCGAATCCTAGAAATCCCAAGCTATCCTTAAACCCGGCAAAAATTCTTTCGATCCTAATTCCTATAACCCCGTTGCATTATCATCTACTTTATCAAAAAAAATTTAAACGCTTTTAAAAAAAGCTTTTAAAAAATCGATTGGAATGGATAGTGGAAAGCAGAAATATATTAGCTCCCTCTGTTTGAATTCAGAAGGGGGACCATAGACAGTCTCAGCATCTTCACTACGGACATTCGAGTAACCTTTGCCAAGGGAGAGTACTTAATTGGTGTTTTTAAATGTAGGTTCCTCATATGATATTGTGCTTCTTCCGTTACTCTAGCAGAAAATGAAACAACCTAATATTCCTGCGAGTTTGACTCATTACATATGCAGCCCATTTACCAGCAGGATTTTTTCTGTAAAGCATCCGCTCTTTACTATACCTGCCTGTCCTCTGCTATATAATACTTATACGCATGACGTAAACAATTTTTAAAACTAATATTTACTACTTTTAAAGTGTTAGTTCCACACTTAGGATTAGAAAATATTTTAGAAAAAACGTATAAAAATTTGAACGCAGCGGGATTCGAACCCGCGCCTCTTGGATACCGTCCAAGCGCTTTGACCGCTAAGCCATGCGTTCTACTACCAGCTGCGTCGAAATTCTTATACGTTTTGTTACAACTTATTTATGTTGTTAGCATCTCTGTAGAGATTTTTACAAATTCCTACTACTTAAAGATTATTAAGAAATAATCGTTTAACAAGAGAGATTGCTATTTTATTTTAATATTTACTACTTTTAAAGTGTTAATTCCGCACTTAGGATTAGAAAATATTTTAGAAAAAACTTTTTTTTCTAAAATTTTTTAAAACTTTCTTCAGTATGCTGATGTACCCTATTGTAGTTCATATTCAGTAGAGGACATCAATTTTCGTTTAAATACTGCTTTGCACTATCTAAACCAATGGAGCTCTCTGAACACGGTGTTTCATACACCGCTTAAAGCTTAGACTTAAATATTTTATTCATAAAAAAAGGTTATTCAAAATTTTCAAATCTACTTTGACGATGAAATTATTCGTTTTTTGATAATATTAAATTCTTAGGAATGGTTCTTGACTTAACTTAACTTAACTTAACTTAAAAACTATTGTACAATTCTTTACAACAGCTTATTTATTTTAGACCCCTATAATAAACTTGCTAATGATAAATTAAATCGAATACAATACAAATACCTTATTTTAGATACAATGAAGCTTACTCTTACGAATGCAATTCTAGTTTAGAGTGTTGATCCTCCTGTTCCTCTTCGACGACAATTCGCGTCAGATCGATTTGTAGGTAAATCGTTTCCCACCCTCTATTATCTATACTATCTACATTATCCTATCTCTGCATTATCCTATATCTAAACTATCTACATTATCCTTCTATATCGAAAAATCGGTATCATATTTACTCAACAGTTCCCTTAGACGTACCAATCTCCCCCATTCACAAGTGTGGCTGTTGCTCTATTGGAAGTAATCCTGTTTAGACTTTCCCATGACTTCCCACGGATTGGTATTTTTACAGACTCACTAAGTTGCTTATTGGCCATGAAACAAAAACCTTTTCATGGTAAACTAGGATCTTCTATTATTTTAAGGATTCTTGAAACTTTGTTCGCATGTCATCGAAAGGGTTTGGATATCTCATTAATTTGAATCCCGGATCATTCTGGGATTAGTGGTAATGTTACGGCAGATACCTGTACTAAGTAATTTCTCTATTTTGGCCCAGAATTTAGTGTCTCTTGCAAAAATTTATTTGTATAGTTCTTGGAATCATCATTTGGAGTCGCCCAAACAACTAAAAGGTAAAAATTATGCACTTATTCAAGCAGAGATCCCAAAACGACTGTGGTTTTATAGATTGAGACATACAGATCGCTGGGTTATTTTAACTGTCTTCCGTCTGTACTTTGGACACTAATGTACACCTGTACATTTAGCTAAGATCAGGGTCAGGGACCATTCTCTGTGTGAGTGTAATCTCCTTTATCCTATCTATGAAATCTTCCCACTTAAAGTTCCCCGTCCTATAAATGTAAATTCTTTATTAATGTTTGTATTTAGTCATCTGTGTAAATTTAAGTGCACAGTAGTAGAACGCCATGTATCCAGATGATAGGGATGGTATTTTAGTCTGTGCGGTTGGAAATTTAACGGCAGACCTGCACGGCCGGTGTAAAAGGCGTCCACCGTGCTGTCGTCTGCATAACAATGAATGCTAGGAGTCTCTAACAAATCATTGATATGCAGAAGGAACAGTGTTTATTTATTTATTTATTTATTTATAAGTAAGTGTTGGGGACAGCACACAGCCCTGGGGGACGACAGCATTCACGGGCATTAATTGAGAGCAAAAACCGTCGATAGCGACCTTTACGCTACGCCCAGTGAGAAAGCTGGCGACCCACTTGCATAATTTCTCGGGAAGCCCATACGATGGAAGTTTGGCAAGGAGCGCCCTGTGCCACACTCGACCGGAAGCCTTCGCCATGTCCAGACTAACTGCCAGGTCCTCTCCCTTGCTTTCCATAGCAGCAGCCCAGGGGTGGGTTAAGTACACTAAAAGATCACCGGTTGACCGACCATGGGGGAAGCCATATTGACGGTCGCTAATCTTCCAGATACACCAGAATTTTGCTGTTTATTATGCTCTCCATTATTTTGGAGAGTAGGGAGGTGATAGCAATAGACCTGTAGTTCGCATCGCTATTTTCCGGGATCAGGTGGATTAGGGCGCTCTCAGAAAGAATAAGAGTGCCGAAATAAACGCGTTAATACTGGTGAAAACTCAGGAGCACATACACGGAGCACTAAGGGAGAAATGCCATCCGGTCCACTCGACTTGTGGGATTTCCAGAGAAAATAGCTTGCCGAACAGCTTTTTGGCTAAACTCAATGTCGGGCATCGAGCTCTTGCACCGCAGAATGGTAATTTTTATAATTCGACTCCAATATAGTCGTGAATTCATGCAGATGAAACTGAAAACTGCTAGACAAATAAGAGCACAAAATGTTTTGTATTCTTATTTCATTTTATTATAGTCCAACCATAACCAATGAGCAGTCGTGCTGAAATATCCCCGTGTACTTTTAAAAACTGCGTAAATAGCCAACGACCAAGCAAAATTCTACAAAATTTGTTTATATGATATATTTAAAATTATGATTTCAGTAATTATTTGACAAGGACATGAGTGGCTTATGTTATGCTAGAAAAACTACACAACGTTTAATTTTTTTTAATAATTATTATTTTAATAAAATGTTCAAAAATTATCATCCTATTGTCAATTTCGTGACGTCTATGTTTTATTCTCAAACAAGAAGTTTAAAACCAGAAGAAAAATTGTTATTACAATTTTAAGCCTTATTTTTATTTGAAGACGGTTGAATTTTTTATGTCCACTAAAAATTCAACCGCCGTACCCTTATAACAGTATACGAATAAAACACGTAGTCGAAACTAAACCTTAATGTACGAAAATAAAGTTTCGATTTTGTTAAAATTATTTTGTCATAATAGTTTGGATTTCTGTTTATATTTTAATATTACTGACTGGTGCCACTTTTTAAGCAGAGTTTGTATGCGATATGTTGTCTAGTGAGTAACAGATCGCATACAAACTTGGCTCAAAGCAGTTCTGTCAAAATCAGTTCAGTTACATAAATTAGGCGGCACAAGCAAACTGACACTCAAACAGAAATTGTAAAAAATGTTATTATGTTACATATAACATATATGTAATGTGTATACATTCATACGTATGCCATAAGTAGAAAGCGGTTATTTTAATAATACAAACAGGCATTTTAATTTTATACAATTATATAGATTTATTTAACGTTGTACAAATCTATAAGAATTTCAATGTAGCCGGTTTTGGAACGCATGGTTTATTAGGTTATCGGGTCTGACGGTTTCCTTGAGGCGCGGGTTACACTCCCGCTCGGAAGATATTTATTCTACAATAGAATAATTTTAAATAAATAGCATTCTCTCTTACTAAACGTTAATTTCTTAGAAAATCTCTCTACAGAGATGCTAACAACAAAAATAAGATGTAATAAGCATATAAAAAAGTCAGTCTTCAAGAATTTTCAATTTAGATACTTATTTATAGGCTCACAGAATTAACTAATCAGATATAAAGTCCACTTAAATACTTATGATTATCCATGCAATCTTATATATCGTTTTTTATTTGTATACTATTCATTTCATTTCATGTGAATAGAAACTTAATTTAGTTTTGATCGGAACGAAGCGCACTCGGAAATGGCAAGTGAGTCACGTTTCGCCGGGAAACTCATCTACATTGCAAATTAAGTTAAGATCAACGGCAACACACAATAAAATAAAATCTTTTAAATATCAAATGGATTGTACATGAAATTAAATACTGCGAATTAATATCTTAGGTTTTTATCTTTCAACACAATTTTCTATTTGAAAAAAATATATATTTTACTTTACATACATTTTCGTGTACACATATAAAAACTTGACTACTTTGTTCGATGTAATTGTCCTAATAGTGCTTATACAATCCCGTAGTATTTGGTGCATCTAAGAAAGTGTAAGCATCTGCGAGTGCTGTGTGATGTGAACGCGTTCTTGTCTCGTAGCAATTTCATTGCGTGACTTAATCTTGCATCTCAATAGTTGCAGTGCGTTTTGCCACAAACGCGTTTGCTCCTCAACAGCACCTTGTCTCGAACTTATCATTCTCTGTTCCTAAACAATAAAATATATTTTATTTTAAGCCACAATTATTATTAAAAATTCATTTTTTTAATTTTATTATAAATTACATTGGACATTTAATTTTTTTCTACTGCTTCCACATTTTTACCACATAGCAAAGTAAACAAAAAGAAAAGCGGGCCCGTTTCCATTTATCTTATGTGCATATATCTACGCTGCGTATATTTTATCTGTGTATAGTGGAGAAATGAAAATATTTAAAATACGGCGTCTAAGATTAAATTATGGTTTATGGTTAATAAATTATAGAATCGGGCCGTTTAAGCGATTTAATCCATTTTTAATTACGTATGTAAGTATATGTACAGCGTAACACATTTTAATATTGAATCTATAAATAGCACGCTTAAAAAATGTTGAATTATACACATACGTCTTCCAAGTTTTTAACGATTTCTGTAACGTCATCGACCCTTTTTCTCAATGCTTCCATTTTCGAGGGCTTCCTTGGCGATTGCATGGAATTTTTCATTTCAATCATGACAACTTCTTGCAAACTTTCAGCCTTTGTGATTTTCTGCCTTAAACTTTTCCATTCATCCTCCTTACTGTTCAATTGGTCATTCAACTCTTTAACACGAGTTTTCAGTGGTTCCATTTGTGATGAAATGTTAATGGATGTGGCTTCGTATATCCTCTTTTTTTGTTCGTATTGTTGTTGGATTTCTTGAAATTCCTCTTTTATAGGCTTTACTTTATCCGCCAAAGGCTGTATTTCTTGTCTCACTTGGGATAACTTTTGCGCTGTTTGTGCCACAAGCTAAATAACATAAATTAACTTTTTGTCAAGAAAAACGAATAAAAAATACATTTTCTATAACATATCTTATAATATACCTGTGATAAATCATGCAAAGATTTTTTTTTCAAATCATCAGATTTATCGTGACCTTTTTCAACAATATCTTCGTCATCAATTTTCATCTTCTTGTGATTCACGAGTGCCATTTCGACTGTAGGATCGTTTGTATTCAAAATATGTAGCGTTCTTACGAGAATACCTGCTTCCACCTTTCATACAAAACAATGTTATCAATATAAAATATTATTTTAATTTTATATACAGCTTGTTTAAATCCTATACGGTAGTATAGGATTTAAACAAGCTGTATATATACTATATTATATTAAAGTTCATGGTCAATTTATTATACAGTCGAAATAATGACAAGTGATTTGATTTCTATAACATATTATTCGGATATATTATATACCTTGTAAGTTGATAAATTTGCTCTTTGTCTTTTATAAAGGGTACTTTTTGTTCGCAAAGAGTTGACATATTTCTTCAATTCTTCACCTCTAAGCACCATATCCCCAAGAAGCTGCTTAACCTATTGTAATACATCATTACAATAATAATAATACTAGGTAATGAATTATAATTATATAATATCCGTTGAAATCATTATATCATTCGGTAATAAATCAAGTCTTGATCGAGCACAAAAAGGCGCTAACAAGAGAAATGGATTACAGATACATTATCGTTTGATGCCTAATCCGGATCAAAGACAGCCCAACATCATTCGGCAAGAAAATAGTATAGAAATTATCGGAACCGAATCTCTCGACACTTCAACATAATGACCTTTTACTCGAAATGGAAAAAATATCTTGGCATATTGATAAATTTCTGGCAAATCATTTGCCAGTTTTAGTATGTATTTAATAATAAAAATAAAGTGAATATTAACAAATAATGCGTGTTTTAAATTAAGTTAAATTGTAATAAACACTTAACAGTTAGATCATATAACCTAACAAAGGGACAATACTATTTAAAGGGCGCTTCTAAGTTATTACCAGGTGAAGCTAAATAAAGTAAAGAACAGTTCAAAATTAAGCTTTATAATGTCTTATAAAACAATTTAAGTGGCTATAATCGTAGGCAATCGAATTAAATTAATATTGGAATAATATAGTCTTTTCAACATAATTATCGTAAAAAACGTAATAGTAGACGTTCGATAATGAATCATTAAAATAAAGCTAATATAACCTACAAAATTGTGACACACTCAAAAATATAAAATTTATCTATGATAAAATAAGCATTCAGCAATACCTACATTGAATTACATTAATAATGACTTATTTCTTCCGTATTTCGTGATTTTTATAAAATTTGTTAAAAAATGAAAAGAATCTTAACTCACGCAAATATATCATAATATTGCTGGGATAAATGAAATCACCTGCGATCGCAAATCAGCTAACGTGGCTTCATGATCTTTCAAAGTCGAAGTTAGCTCGTGAACACGCGTGGCGCTCGCTTCTTTGTTGCGCCTAATGACCGTCGCTTGTTGACGGAAAGGCGCCAGTTTGTCCTCTTGTGGATCGGACGCAGCCAGACGACGTTGCACAAGCAGTTCTATTTCATTGTTTACTGCACTTATCTAAAATATATATAATATTGTTGACAAAATTGACCATTTTTATTACAGTGTTTAGAGTAGCTGCTAGGTAGATAGGTTTTACCTAGCTTCATTTTCCTTATTAAATCACTGCAGGATTTATGATGAACGTAAGCTTTATAAAATATTTCATTTATTATTATAAAGAAACAACATATTTTTTTATGATTCTATCAACTGAGACCATCAAGTTTTTCATACTAGTCATATAATAAAGGAATAAAAATGGAATCGTTTTTTATTGCAATAATATAAAACGAAAGTGAAGATTCCTTGATTGTAATATAATCTCATATGTAAAAATAAACGCAGAACCGTATAATTCTAAAAACAGCACACAGATACCTCGCTCGTTAACTATAAAAATTAAAGCTCAACACGGCCGAAATCGTTTCATACTTTGTAACATATTTGCTACAGTATTTCATTAGCATTAAGTTAACTGTTCAAAGTAATTTAAACTTCGTCCCGTAAAAGAGGGGTAGGAAGTTCAGGAATGTAAAAAGTATTTGAGAGATCGAGCGTCCAAATGAAGCTGCGGGTAAAGTACTAAATTCTTTAGAGCCTTATCGATTGTTACGTAAATGATTTCTATAGCTCAAACCTAAATTTTGATGTAAATCTTATGATATAAATACCTTGTCTTGTACGGTAATTAAATCTGATCGCGTTGGATGCTGCTCTGTAGCGATAGACTGCATTATATTTAATTCCTTCTGTAAGCTGGAATTTTCTTGTGGCAGTTTCTCTTTCTTTAAGTAACTATTTAACTAAAAATATTAATATTAAATAACAAAAAATTAAATTATGTATACATTACTTATCTAGTTGTGAAAAAGACGTTTATGTGTTAATACTTATCACCACATTAACGATTTCATAAATAATAACACGCTTTGGGAATAAAATTCGCTCCATCTATTTCAAAGGTATCATTGTCATGAATAAAAATGGTTAATCTATAAAATTTTGCCTTGCAAAAAAGGAGAAGATTCCGCTGAATATCCTATGCGGGGTCATCTTAGATCTGACAAGCATTAACTTAAGTAAATTATTTGACACTCAAAAAATGAACTTATTTTGAATAAAACTATTTATTTTTGAGTTTGAATAATGCTCTAAACTACTATAGAGTTAATTTAATTAAAGAGAATTTTAAAGCCAAAGTAATAAAAATAATAACCTAAATTATAAAACTTACTAGGTAAGTACTATATAGTAAAAAAAATATAAGACTGTTTTTAATAACACAATAAAATATGTAAATATACTAAAAGAGCAACCACTCAATAAACATTATAACCTGTATTTCCTCCTGTAAATGTTTAATCACGTCGGAAACGCTCTTGGGAGTAGCGCTCTGGCCATGTATGACATTTAAATATCGCTTTAGCTGCTCTAATGCTGTCTTTAGTTGAGATTGTTGCATATTGTACTGTGAAATTTAAATTTTTAATCAGTGTAGGTAAATAAAATGATTTTATGATACTATTTTTTAAACATTATTGGCAAGTGCAACCTTTTACCACAACCCTAAAGTATCTAAGGAGATGTAAAAAGAATTCAATTATTGTACATAATATGACGATTTCAATTTTTAAATATATTGTGTATATGGTATATAATAGTTTATCTATGTTTTTTTCCTTTTTTAGATCTAAGTTTCAAGTTTAGAATTTAAAATTTTCCCGGACAGTTCAATAAAAAATTATGTAAGTAAAACTTGCATAAATATAGCATGATCATAATTTCTAAAATTAGGTAAGTTATAAGGTTATTTTAAGAGAAATTATAACGAATTAGTTTTACACCTTCACGCTTTATCTCACATAGTAGGGTAGTCAAAGACAACCTAGAGACAAGACATTACGTTGACTGCTTTCCACCTGAAATCGAAACTTTGCGTGTTAAAAGAACTCAATGCCGCGCATTGTTTTTTTTTTATAACGAATTATATTTATGTGTAAAAAATTCAAATATGGAGCATGAAAAATATAAGGTTTCAAAGAATTAAGTTTAAAGCAAATTCTGTGTAGTTCACTAAATCATTAGTAAATGCTCTAATTTTATACCTTATATTGCCTATATGTAAGTACGAGTAAGTATATAAAACTTATAACTCATTTTTACAAAAAATATAACCATATGGCATTTGACACTGTTAAAATTTATATGAAAAAGAAATACAAAAAAAATATTAGTTAATACAGAAATGTCAAAAAACTAATATTTTTTTAAAATAATACATTACAATTAATTACAACATTGAAGTAAATATTATACACATACAATAGCATGCATTTTACATACTTTTGTAGAAAATGCCATACGCGTTACTAAGCTAATGAAATAAGAAAGTTATATGCACTACCTGACCCTCCAATTCCTTTGCTCTGTCTTGCTGAACCCGCAAAAGTTTACTCAAGTTCAGTAGATCTTCCTTATCTCTTACATCAACTAAGTGAACTTGAACGTTCTCTAATCTCTTAATAACTGTAACGATTTTTATTAAAAATCTTTTATTAGAAGCATATTAAAAAAATTATGTTGCTTTTTATGGTACCGTTTCTAGATTAGTACCCCACAGTATTATTGTAACGATTCTAAATTACAGTATTATTTGTTATTAATATATGGGGTTTCCCAATAAGAACAATATGTTTTGAAATTGAAATAAAACATGTAATATATGTTTGAATTTCGTGCTCCATGGCTTTGAAAGGAAATTTTATGCTATTTATTATTTAAACAAAATATCGTTCAAATGACCGCCACGACTTTTTTTGCACTGGTCCAATTTTCGATGACTCGGTGCAGCATTTCGGCTGGTATGGTCGCTATAGTCGCTTGAATGTTGCGTTCAAGGTCTTAAATCGTAGCTGGTTTATTGGCATACACTTGAGATTTAACATACCCCCACAAAAAATAGTCCAAGGATGATCGCATGACCTTGGTGGCCAATTGTGAGGACCGTTGCGAGAAATAACCGACTCACAAAACTTATCACGCAATAAATCCATTGTGACGGTCGTCCGCATCGATTTCATACACTTCAGGAAAAAAAAATCGTTCAACATCTCACGATAACGGTCGCCATTGACAGTAACAGTACGGCCTTCGTCCATGATTCCACCGTACCATAATCCGCACCAAACAGTCAATTTTTCAGGATGTAATGGTGTTGGATTTGACTCACTCCAGTAACGACAATTCTGTTTGTTCACATAACCTTTGAGCCAAAAGTGAGCCTCATCTGAAAAGATGATTTTCCTATGAAATTCGGTGTCCGTTTTCATCATTTCAAGCGCCCAATCAGCAAATTCACGACGAATTAGATGGTCTGCTGGCTTGAGTTCTTGTGCCAACACAATCTTGTATGGATGTAGGCCAAGATCCATTCGTAAAATTCGTCAGGTTGTCATTCTGGATAAGCCCAATTCTTGTGCACGTCGTGGAACGGAAACATTTTGATTTTCTTCGACACTGGCTAATACGGTGGCAATATTTTCTTCATTACGGCCTGTCCGTTGTCGTGTTGGTAGTCTACTATCATGCAAAGAATATTCATTTTCCAGTTTTTGGATTATGGGACGTATAGCGAGCTCAGATGGTGCACCATAACGACCATATTTAGCACGAAATGCTCTTTGAGTAGAGACAATACTTCTCGAATTTTGATAGAAAATTTGGACAAATTTAAACATTGAGGTAACGTGAACTTGTTCATAATTAAATGGCAATCATTATTGAATACAAAACAACACAAATGTCAAATGTTAAACAACTAAGATTGCGGCTGTGAGCTATCAAAATCCTATCATCCCTATTGGGAAACACTAATATAATATAAGCACCAAAAGCTCGATCATAGAGAATTTATTTAATTTATTAACATCGATACAATATAGTGATAATATATGTTTCGCCACTTTTCGATACATCTAAAATGAGCGACGAAAACTAACTTAGCGTTTTCCTATTACGGTACAGTCTTAAGAAACTTAGTACGTATAAGCTAGAGATTCCAGCTCTGCATATGAAACTATCTATATTAAGAGGCGTTATATAATAAGTACTGGCAGCACTCGTATCTCGTACCGCATATTAATTTAGCAGAGGCTAAAACTAAAGTTAAATAAATATTCTGGCTACTTTAATAAATTTTAATTTTATACAGTTTTAAAATTTAATATATGTGACCTTTTTATTTTCAGATATACTTATTTGTAAATAATTATTTTAATTTTTAATTTCTTCAAACTTTTATTTTATAGCTTCGTAAAAACTGAAGAAATTCATATTGATATTTACATTAGTATTTGCAGGTAAAGATTCACAAAATATTCAAACAAAAACGGTATAGATACCTCTATAACCTAATTATAGATACATTATTGTCACTGTTATAAAAAAAACATTACCTATATCTCTTTCCAAAGCCATTTCTTTAATATCGTTTATAATTTCTGAAGCATTTTCTTTTTGCAATATTCGGGTTCTTTTGTGAACATCTTTAAATTCATTGATAAGGTTTTGATACAAATCTAGCAAATCTTGAACAGTACTGTTCCGTGCCACATCGGCAGGTATATCAGGGATTTTTAAATATCTGCAAGAATATTAAAACAACTTTTTATAATTACAAATGCTTATTATTTAATTAATTATTATTAAAAACACTTATACAAAATTTCGAGTGTAAGCTAGAATAGCTATTAGAAGAAATATATTGATATTAAAAAATAAAAGTATATTTACATCGAAATAATGTATATTTTAGTCGTTCTATCATCCTTTTGTCTTACACAAATTATAGTCGTCTCAATAGTGCGTTTATCATAAAAATATATTAACATATAAAAATAATAATAGAAAATATTTCTTGAAAACGTATATTATATTTAATATTTAGGTATTGTATTGATGCTAAGTGATAACTTACTTTGCAAGGTATGCTGTATTCTTAACCTGTTCTTTATTAGAAAGGAGCCAGAACAAAACATGATGAATTGTCATGGAATCACCAGCCAAAAGTTTTGATCTAAAAACGGCTGGTTCCACGCCGATAGGAGGTCGATATTTAACACTGCCTAGCATTTCTAGTAACCGCATAGTGACAGTCTCTGGATCATCCTCACGAATATTTAGCTAAATCAAAAAAATGATTTTTTTATTTAATACTTATTATTAGTCATTTTTGTTTAAAGAGTGTGTATAGGATTGTTTTTAACATATAAATGAAACTTTTTCTTAATTAATATTTTGCTTCTATGTACAAATATATTATTTAGACATATATTATGACCTATCAAGTTTGTGATTTAGCTAAATAATTATTGATAGATTATTATATATTATTATATGTTAAAATCTAAAGATATATCTGACTCAGATGGGAGAGAATTTTGCAGTTGCTTGTATAAAACTCACCTTTTCACCAGCATTGAAGTTAACTAGCAAATCTACTAGCACTTGCAACAATTGTTTTTCATCTAAGGAATCAAACTTTATTAAATCATAATTTCTTCCCAAAGTCATGTTTAATTCTTTGACTACAAATTTCATTTGTTCAGTCATAATTGATTTTATCTACTACTTCACAATCTTTTTAAATTAATGAGAAACAAACAAAACGTAATGAGTCTCAAAGGATCTCTGTTTTGTATAAGTTCAGGTTGCTACGGCAACCATGCGCAAAGAGTAAAATTCTATTTCTACAAATAGATTATATTGAACACTGTTTTGAATGTAAATTTTAATAATTGATTATTAAAATCAAACACCTGATGTGTCATACCAAATAAATTTTGATAAATAAACAAGTGTATATATGTTTACGTAAAAATAGGATTGTGTATAAAATATGGGCAGTGGGTTAGTTACATTTGTCGTAGAACTGACAACCGCTGCAGTAAACGTGTTCTGGAGTGGAGACCGCGCCTCAGCAAGTATAGTGTAAGATGCCCTTCGTACGTAGGTGGAGTGATGACATACGTAAAGTAGCTAGAAACAACTGGCAACGAAGACCCGAAGACCGAGGTCAGTGGCGTGCCATTGGAAATGCCATACGTCTTGCAGTAAATGTAAAAGAGCTAATATTGATTATGTTGATGATATAAAATATATATATTTATGTCATAACAAAAAATATAACGTGGGTACCTTCATATGAAGTGATATATTGGCGGGGGGCCACTTATGGATGACAATGGAAGAATGTGATGATAAATGTAAATAGTACAACATGATTTATAAAATTTAGGCATTCAATGTAAAGGCGGCAATTAACTTAAAATATCATAACATTATTGTTGCCAATTCTGAGTTTTTTTTTTGCTCTATGCTGCAAGTAACAACCATACATATATTTACTCTGTGTAAAGTGTTGCTAATCTAGCGACTACCAGAAAATATTTTTATAATTTTAGTAACATAAAAATATGTTGTTATATATATTTAACGTAAAATAAATAAATAAATATTCATTATTAATCAAAAATTGTTTAAGAGGGAGCTTGTTGCATGTCCTCTCAGATAAAAACTAACATAACATAGGCAGAGTATACACATAGAACAGTAATATAGTTTTTGGGACCGAGAATTTTTTTTTAACTATACATATTAGAAATAATCAGACTTTTTAAGAAAAAGGGCTGATATAAAAATACATAATTACACCGCAAAATTTTGTAGGCATCATAATAATGAGAAATACGCAATAAGAAGTAATCTTTGCTTGCAATCTGGCACCTCTACTCGTTTCATTGAATAACATATTTACGTCACATTAACGCAAGAATTACGCCATGCAATGTCATAATTTACGTAATAAATCAGTCACATATGAATCATTATTTCACACTTCCTGACGTAAGACTTTCACATAATACATGTGACATAAGTTTGACATTCCGCTGACAGCACCGTGATCTAAATGACATCAAGCATAACAACAAACAAGACTTAACAACGATGTCAAGATTTCTCAAATCTCTTGCGTATATGACTTAAATTTGAATCCATTGTAACCTAACGGACACCTTGACGGTGAGATAACAATTACAGTATTTTTTTTCTAGTTCTCTTACGTCTGTATGACTAAGACATGACACCATTATGAATTCGTCAATTATATTTTCCAGGTTCAGTTACCTTCATATGACTTAGAACTGATTCTATTGTGACCTAACAATGATGTTAAATTTATGTAACAAGGACAACGTCCCATGCTCCACCAACAAGTAGCGGAGTGAACGATCATCGAGGGTTATCGGCCGAAAACCGCATCCACTTCACGCTCAGGGCGCCGCGCCACGTCTTCTTGTCGCGATTGGCACGATCTCTTGAAGAGCTTATTATAGAAATGATCCTATGAAGTAAGGTATTGAGAAAATTGTCAAATGGAATTATCGTCAATTTGAGCAAGAAAATTTTACCAGAGCGATTCAGAAATCGCTGGTAAGTGATTGGCACCATCTCTTGACGCTTTTATCAAACTGATACATATATTTGCACTGTAATTAATAAGTTAATCGCTTTATGAAAAAGCGTTCCTAGTTCAGGTTTGTAGATTGTAAAGAAAAGGATTCATAATCAAGTCAGTTATTCATTTCAGTCATATAAAATATGTAAAAGGAATTAATTGAAAATAATTATCACCTCCCCGTTATATAACGTATCATCGTCCAATTTTATAAAAATTCCACTTGTCACTTCATGGAAAATCTTTATGTAATTCTTCATCTATTTGTGATGCATTTTTTTTAAATAGGAAAATATCTCAATATACTTATTAAGTATATATATTTAAAACAAGATATCTGGCAAAGAATGATTTCAATGACGATTTCTTTTACCACTATAGTATCAAATAAAAAAATGAACAAAATATTAAAGGCTCTCATACAGTAAACGCAATTTTTTACTGTTTTTTTTATATATAATGGTTTAAATATCTTGTGCGCAAGGTAAAATCGCACTTGACTGGTTTTTGATATTTACTTTTTTATTTTACTTAAGATAAAAACTAAGTAATAATTACTATTTTTTGTTAATTTAATATCAAGACTAACAAGGGAATGTCATATATAAATCATTCCATCGTCCACTTTTTGTTGGTTTCGGAGCTTGTATAAGAGTTCTGATCTGCTTCTGGTTATAAGATTGATTGATTCTAGTTTGGTAAGAGCCTGATTGCCAAGCAATTATCCTGGGCACGAATTTTGTTTATTATAAATTTCTTGTGAAACTTCAGTATGAAGGGTACTCATGATATTTTGGTAGATAAATTCATGGATTTGCTAACTTTTTTACATCATTGACATTTTCGACATTTCATGACTTATTACTCTTATAATTACTATAAGTTATAATAATGACCTAATTATCCTTAAAATTGCATGACTTAAATATGATGTAAATACTACATCACATTGAAACTTTAATGTCACAATATGATTAAAATATTACGTCTGTTTCACGAATCGTAAGAGTAATACGTAATAGTAAGTCACAAAAATAACATCAATGACAATCAAGGTCAAATTTAATATCAGCATAGTATAAAAGTGAGGTAACTCAATATGACATCATATTAAAGCTATAAATTAAGTCCTCGTTATGTCATGTTTAGGTCAAATAATAGTCATCCCTGTATGATCTTTAAATAACGTCATCAGAACAATTCCAATAATTACAAATAATGTGGCAAACAAAGTCAAACAAATATTTTTGGTCTGTGCTTCTCTCATCCCATTCAGTCGAACCAATCAATGAAAGTCGTTTTCTTAACGAATTTTAACTTCTTTACACTAACTAGTTATTTTGCATTTGGATGAACAAATATAAAATAAAATTTTGCTTTAAAGCTTTTCAATGATTTGATAATATTTAGCTTTCAGGGGCTGAATTACTCTTGTAAGCGGCAATACAAGGATCGATGCTTTTTGCCTTACATGCTTTTTAGTTACAATTTCTGCAATTTCGGAAAACGTGGGCTCTTTATTACTTTCATTATTAATTTTAACCTGTACTCTATTCCACTCGTAACATTTTATGACATCGTAAGATGTTGGTAGCTCATTTTCTTTTAATCTTTTATAATACCAAATCTAGGGCGTTTGTATGTCTATTATTAGTCATGATCCAAAAGAAACTCGCTACTCATGCATGAATTGAAATGCTGAATGTGAAGTACCTCAAATAAATTTACTTTAACAAACAACAAACAGGCATAGTAAAAATAACATTCTCAAATTCAAAAATGTAACTTATAGTGTAATAGCAGGTACTTGAGCCTATTTTTTTTTAAACTTTAACAGTTACGGGCTGTTCCCCTTAAAACATCTCCATAATATTTTAAAGGGTTTAAAACAAATACTTAACTTCAAATATATCAAATACTTAACTTGAGGCCGGTCGTGGCGCAGTGTAATAGTGTCTGACTGTAAACGCGACCGGTTGTGGCTTCGACCTCACTCGGGGGAGTGATTATATTCAAAATATTTTCACTTCCTCGCTCTGGTAAAGACAAAGTGCGGCGTTGAGTTCCACCACTCAACAAGCAATGTCTCGACTTTGGTGGAAAGTGAAGTGAAAATGAGTGTCTTGGCACTAGGTACTTTCTGTCTAACCTGATATGCGGGATAAAAGCGTGAAGCTAAAAAAAAACTTAACTTCAACATATTTTCACTATTAGAAGTAGATTACTTAAAAAAAATTACCCACCCTACTAGACATTTTATCTTTGTTGATTTAAGAAAAATAGGAAAATCGGAAAAAATGAATATCATTCTATTATATTTAAATATTTGACAAGAATGGAAAAGTAAAACACTTAGTAAATTGGAATAATTTATATTTCTATTATCATACAATTATTACTATCATATTGTTATCGTCAATTCTCAACATGATACTTCTACACTGTACAAATTTGTGCCGAATCCAGTGTAGTAAAACGGAATCTAACACAATTGAAATCAACATACACCTCACAGCCTGCCTGACCTAGATTACTCTATCTTAATCATTATTTTCTTGAAACTCCACTTGTTTAAGCGTTAACAAAAATGACAAATAACCTACTTCTCTACTGATATTTAAATTATAACTAAATGTGGTGATTATATAAAATCACACATTAAAGGAAACCTTACTGACATATCTAGCACCAACAGGTTGGAGAAGTTAAACTGCACAAAGGGTATAAGTTTCGGTTGGTGGTTGGTTAATTTTATTAGAGTACTAGAAACCTAGCCACTATTTTTTAGCAATCTTCATTAATACAATAGATATAAACTTCTCCTTCCCGATTTGACTTAAACATAAATAAATAATAAAGCTATCAAAAGTACAAATAAAGGACTGAACAAAAGTTCTATGACTATCTTTCTAACGAACCAAGTTTCAATGACATCTTAAGCTATGGCATGCACCACTTTATTTATAGACCCTGAGTTAGTAACAAAGTTTACAAAACACCAAACGGAATTTTATTTTATTTGATTAACTACCTGCCAAACCTTTTAGTAATTTATGTAAACTAAATAAAAATGCCAAATTATCATTTGAAATAAATCAGACCATCGACATAATGTTATAATTAGTTACTTATTTTTGTTAATTTATATTAACATAAATAATTTGTACTCTTCTAAATTAATGGAATTTAATTATTTACAATGGATATCATGATACACTTATGATTCTTCTGCAGTGATATTTTAAGTAATTATATTTTTTAAATGTCAAGAAATGTAATAATTATATAAAAAAATATTGAAATTATTAATATAGAAATTTCACCTACTAATACTTAATGGTCAATTAATACATAAAATTCAATCATAAAAGAAATCACTCGTATATACCAATGATTAAATGTGATGGCGAATTTTTGTTTTGCATATCACTTAATTATATTTATTAAGCGTGTTACATGATCATCCATCCTTGATGGTATATCGTTCAATAGCGTATATTTGACTTTACAACTTCTCTCTTCGCAATGAAATATATTTATCTAATACTAATCTTTTCAAAGGAATGTGTGAGAGAAATTTAAGCCACTATGGTGACATTTTTTTATTCATATAATTGCCATTTTGTATGAAGATCAAATCAGATTCACGATTATACAGTCTGCTATGTAAATGCAAAAGTAATTTTCTAAAAACAATAAATGGCTACAAAACAAACAACGTCAAAATCTATTAATAAAAACAGATTTACAAATATAAAGGATTCATTATGTAAAATATAAAATAACAAACATCTACACAAACGAAAATACATTGGCTAATATTCATCGAAAAAAAAAAGATCTTTTAGAGCTAAATCACAATTACCAAAATCATTACGGCTGCGTGCCAGGATCGATCGAGTCGCTACAATCGATGCGGCTCGCCTCGCTTGCGGTCTCGCCGTGCGAGTTGCACCCGAGCGACCGTCGAAAGCTCTCACGTCTGTGCTCTCAATTGCACACCCGGGTGCACAATCTCACAGTAAACCACCCTTCCGACCGAAGAGAAAGGTGCTGAGAGTGCCCAGCGGCGACGACTGCGCGGGTGACTGAGGAGGACACGCGGTGGGCGTCGCACCCACCGTGCCCAAATCGGTGCGCGGTCGCGGCGCCCTCGCGCGTGCACGTCTCGCCGCTCCGACACCGGCACCTCCGCTCAACGCCGCCGCATCCAGCGCGCCGTGTCCCGGCTGCGCTGGCACTCCCAGAGGCGACTCTACTGCGACACTCCTCTCCGGCGGAGCGGCAGCGGGCGATCGCAGCGTCCGTTTGAGACAGGTGAGTTGCTCCATAGGACTGCGATGTACCAGACCGGTGTAGAGGGAGCCCGGCGTCTGCAGCGCAAGCGGCGCGGGTGAACCGTCGGAGGCGGGCGAAGTGAGGTAGCGCCGACGCAAAATAGAAGTACCGCTGGCGATGAGCGCGTGCAACGAGGGCGGCGCGTCGCCGGGGCGCGGCGTCGGCGGCGGGGACGAATCCGGGGAACCGAGCAGAGGGCTGTTGGCGGGCGTGGCTGTCGGCGTGAAGTGCGGCCGCGACGGCGGCGTGCAGAATGACTCGCGGCGAGAGAGGACGGGCGAGACGGCGGCGGAGGAACGCCGCGAAGTGAGTCGCGAGCTCCACGCGCTGCCGAGGACGCTGCTGGACAAGCTGCTCATGCCGCTGCTGCACACGCTGCTCACGCTGCTACCTACGAGGCTGCCATCGTTTGGATGTAAGACTGTGCTGTAGTGAAAGGAAAACGGGAAAGCTTAAGCGATGCCGACAATAAATACCATAAACGCTATGCTTATGAGAAATAAAAACTTATAATAAATAATTAACATGTTATAAAGCTTACATCAATAAATAGCATTAGCATATACATAATCGCAACAAACTATGGTTGGTAGCATTTGTAGTTAAGAATACCTATTAGTATATGTATAGATGTGACTGGAATGTGGTAATCTCAGCATATCGTCATCTTCCTCTACGTCTGATAGCCTATATATTCTCATTCCTAACGCTTGTGCTGATCGGGAACCTCTCACGCCAACACCTTCTTGTTCCTCTAGTAAACCTACAACATATTTAATATATAAGTATTTCTATTCATGTAAGTAATATTTATTTCTTCATAATCTAAGAATAAATAAAAGAAATAAAGAAAGAAATTTTATAACACCTGACATGGTTGGTTTAGCTAGCTGAGCCCAAGTGTGTAGAGTGAGAGATCCTTCTAAGGGTTTTACTATCTGCAGTTTGTGCGGCGTTCGGAAGCGCGCGAGGCCGCCCGCCGCGCCTGCGCCCCACACTGCACTCTCTTCGCTCGTGTCCCTCTCTGTTATATATGTTTCAAAGTCTGTATATGAATAAAGTTTCAAAATAAAATTATATACTACAATTTTGGTTGGTTAGTAGTAACTAAATATTAAATAATAAATTCTATGCTATATTTTACAAATTATGAGATTTACTAACCGTTTCTTCTCTTATGTCTTATAATATGTGAAGCAGCTAAAGAGGCACGCCTCGAGTTGATTTCTTGCGGCGTAAGTCGCCTGAGCGCTGCTGCTAGCTCGGCGGCGCCGGGCGCACCGGGTACGCCCACGCCCGTGTTACCGCTGTGTATATAATAACTTGCTATAGTATACATAAGCAATATTGTATAATATTCCACCAATTTTAAAGACTTTAAAACTTGATAAAATTTAATTTAGTTTTTTGATTATGGCCCTCCAACAATTGGCACCAATTAGGTGGAATTTAATTTCGCCAATGTTTACTATTACTTACATTTACGACTGCCTGTATGTTAACCAAAATTACGGACTTTCTCTTTTGTATACAAATTGCCACATTTCTGATCACCAGAATATATAAAAAAAAATACAAAAAATATAAAATAATTAAAAAACAACATAAATGTGTACTAACGGATACAAGTCTTCAGACTCAGTATCTGAGACGTCTTCAAGGAAAGAGTCTGACAGGACGGGCTTGGCGGGTGCACAGGGCGCTTTGTACACGTTCGACGTGTCCGTGTCGGAGCCCGCCAGCGACGCGCCGGACCACCGTGACGCACATTGCACCGTTTCGAACACTTTCTGCATACTTGAGCTAAGTAAAAATTTTATATTTAATAATATATCTAAACGTATTGTCGTGGAGCAGCGTCTCATTGCACATAATATAGTCCGGAAACATAAATATGTTTTAAATTATTTTTATATTTCCAGTATGATGGAATAAAAGGTACAATTTTTAATTTTCATTTACATTTTTATAAAGTTATCTCTGATAATAATTACATCTAAAAATTTGATGAAAAAAATAAAAACTCTTCTCCACGCAACACATTAATACATTAGTTGAAGAAGTCAATTAGATATCATTTGTAACAGTAACTTATATAAAATGAAATTAAAAGTACTAAAAAAATAGAAACATTTTTAATAAAAAGTACGCCGTTTTGGATTTTAAATAACGATAACGTCATTTTATTTTTCGAATTGTTTTCAACATTCCCTTTTATTGTAATAGCCACTGTATTAAAAGTAACTGATGTTTTATAAATAACTAAAACTTATTTATAAAATATAAAACGGTTAAAGGTATCTACTTCATAATTGAGTTGGAAGATACCGCTCGTACAAACTTACGTACTAGATAAAAATTTTACATCAATAAATACTAACTGTGCAAGAGGATCGCCGATGCCGGAATCGAGGCTAAGCTCGGAGTACACAGAGGAGTGCATCTCTCTGTGCAGGCTGGCAGGCAGGAGGCCGGCGGCGGCCGCCACGGACGGCATGAGGCCGCGCGTGACCTCGCCGCGCCGCCGCACCGCGCGCAGCTGCTCCTGCGCCTCGGCGAGCAGCGCTGCCACTTCTGCATACCTCTCCTGATTACATATCATTGAAACAACTTAGGTAGTGCTCATTTTTTTTGAGATTTTAAGTGCAGAATAAAATTATAACACAAATAAATTTACTTAACATATATCGATATTATTATGTAATTTATCAAATTTATCTTAAATAGGTTGTCACATAAAAAATACAAACTTAGGCAAAATAATTAATCTTCTATTTAATTTAAACATTACCATAATAAATTTGTACTTATACAATAATTTCATATTTCATAGAAATTGTATATACACATACATATAAGAAAGAACCTGTAATAATTAACTGTGATTACTTCAAGATGAAGAAATGCATTGTAATTTATTCCATAACAGATTTACCACTACCGTGAGAGAAACCGTAAGTAAAAAATATACTGTATACAGTACTGAGATACTAATACGGCCTTCATCTGGAGTTTCATTTCTATATTATCAACAATCTAAATTTTTGTCCATTTTAAAAACATTTTATCAAACAATATTGGATCTACACCCATATTTAATTATTATACAAATTACAGCCAAAATATATATCACGATATTGTCGAAACTTAAATGTCACGACTTTCATTATTTACTTGTAAATTGAAACTCCTTTGGAAAATACACAAGGTCAAGGTGTTATATTTAACTTAAGAATTTCCTTTAAGCATTATAATCTAAAGAAGGAAAGTTGATCAATTTTCTTTATTATTTTAAAATGTTAAATGGATAACATTTTACAGTGCATTGTTTTCCCTCTTGTAATAATTCCATACCTTAGCATCAGCCAATTCTGCAGCAAGAGCATTTTGATTATCTTTTGTGATTTCTAATATTCGTAACGTATGGTCATGTTCTGTCGTTAACTGAAAAAGACGATAAACATTAATAAATGTTTAGAGAATAAAAATAATCGCTTGTCGGCCAACTGAGCTGTCAATAAATGACAGCCGGAGTGTTGTTTTTAGGTCATTAGTTATTGTCGTAATATGTTCTGTTTGACTATACCGTTAGGCAACCGTGTTGTTAAAGGAAAATATTAAACTTTACTTACTACAGCAAAAATGATTAGCAAACAAGTTCAAATTACATAAGTGTACCTGTGTACTGCACGAGTAGCTGTAGTGCAGAAAAGAAAGTCATCTATGCTAACCAAATAATTAAATCTTATCTCATGCGAGAGCATGCACAAGTTGCTCCAATTAAAACACGTTTGTTAACACTAACGAAGAAATTAAAAATAACAGAGTGATTGATATTTCATGTTTAAAATGAGGTAAGCAAAAATATTATTAATGAAATGAGAACGAATGAGATAATTTTTATATATATTTAAATATCGACTCGTTATTTGTCCGTATATAAGACTACATTTAACCGTTGTAATTTATAGATAATTATTTAATTCAAAATATGTGCAATTTCACAAAATTATTGTTAAAATAACAATTTTAAACAAATATCTAGTAACAAAACCATGTGTCATGTCATTTTATATAGATACCTAGATGCTAGCCTACCTAGCTAAGTACAATTACAACATACGTCTTTATATATACCTAGATAAATATATTAAATAAAGTACTAAATTATTTAATTTTCTTAATCAGTAAAATCTTAACCTATTTACCTGCTGCAAATTTCTCTCGGTGACTGTAAGTCTTGCATTGGCGCTATCAAGTTGATACTGTAAATCTGCCGCTCGCTGTCGCTCTTCCGCAAGCTCAGAACCCAGTACATTGGCTTCAGAATTGGCACTCGCTAGTGAAAAAATAATGATTATCAAACAAGAAGTTACTTACTATCTCAATTCATTTTAATTCTTTTTAGGGATCTATACGATAAAATGGATTATTATATTATAAGACAATTTTTTTTTTTTATAATGTAGTAAAAGATCTCCCAAGATGAAGTTTCCCCAGCCTAATACATACTCGTATAATACGTGTAGCAAAAATTATGCAGAAAATACAAACAAATATACAAAAATGTAATAAGATCTTTAATTTATGCAATTTTTACACATTTTAAATGAATCTAAGCTGATTAATCGCTTTTATTTTGATATTCCAAAATATATTTTTCAAAATACCACGTTTAATAGTCTACACGTAGTCTACCTGTGGCCTAGACTATTGCAAAGTTTTTGAAATATATGAAAAGAAATACAAGCATTACTATTATTTAAAGACTTAATTTATGGTAATCCAAATTATATATTTGTTTTAATTGACATTTTCTTCCAAATGGAACTAAGTATTCTCGACTACATTTTAGATAAAAATATGTTATCAATGAGAATTGGAACAGATATTATTTTAGTGCGTAGTTTGGATGGATTAAGGACCTTTATCATTAAAATAAGTATTAAACTATAACAAATAAGGTAGTGGCGCTGTGTGACAGCGTTTGACTGTAAACGCGATCGGTTGTGGGTTCGATCCCCACTTTTTCACTTTCAATTCTGTGGAATGCGAAGTACGGAGTGTCTTAACACTAGGTACTTTGTCTATCCCTGCTATGCGGAAGAAAAGCGTGAAGCTAAAAAAAAATAAAGTAATTTATTTTAAGTCAAAAATAAAGCCGAAAAATTTCCTCTTGCTTCTAAGCTCGTTTCTTCAAGGTGATAATAGGTAAGTTAGAACAAGTATGGTCTGACAGGGTGCAAAACTTAGAGAAAAACACGCTGCTAGGCCACCTTGTTCTACCAATACCCATGCTTTCGTCTTATTCTCCTTCTTTTTATAATTATACTTATCAGAACACACAGTAAACATCCTTGTAAGTGTGCTCATGTCAACAAACAAACAACAGCAAATATTTTTTTCTTATCACGTTTAACTGATTAGAAGTTTACATTATTGATACAACGTAAATAGCGCTTTACAAATGATTTCCAGTCTATGAACAACAATATTTTTTATTTTTTTTTATTTGCATTAATTGAATCATTGTGCTTATATTACATAAATATACTTTTTTTTACGACATAAACGTCTTTATTTTGTAGATACGGTAATATTTTGATTCGTTAAACAGAATTACATAGTTTAACTTTCAATGTCTAATTTAGTAAATAAAATTTTACCCAGTTCCTGGTGGCCGACGGAAATTAAACTCAATACGCTTTTAGTTCTGAATACACGACAATTATATCCTGTACCCAGTACAATTGATCTAAATATATAGATTAGTTATTTATTTAGAAAATATATAGGAGTATAAAAAATTAAAAGACTGAGTTATAAAAAAATAATTCTTATATGTTTAAACAAAAATATTATGTATATATATATATATATATATATATATATATATATATATATGTATATATATATATATATATATATATATAACTTTAACTTTTGTTGAGAAATGTATAACAACGTTTCAAAAACTAAAAAATAATAAAAGTCAGGCACCAGTAACCAGTCATCGCACCGTTACCGTAACCATTTATACAGTTGACTATAGATAATAAAAGTCGACGCATAATTTGATGTAATTTTAAACTAATCAACATTTAAAAATTTACATTTAAAAGCAAGTAGCGCGTTACTCGTATATTACTAAATTATAATTTATTTTCTATTTGTCATTAGCTTATTATTGACAATATTTTTACATCTTTTTACAACAAAAGTGTTCACCCTAAAATTTGATATGTGCTTAATTTAAATGCCACATTTTCATATACATAATAATAGAAATATTGGTAAGTTAAAAAATTAAACAATATTAAAATTTAATATGCTATATACAAACAAGTACACTACATACAATTGAGCATAATCAAACATTAAAAAAACATCTTACATAAGTTATATGTGATGCTATCATTACCATTAAATAATATGGAAAGACAAAATAATATTAAATTTACATAGCTAAAAATGGTGACAACCATTAAAACATGTTTCACATTCCCTTGAAACTCTATAGAAATATATGGAAGTGCATGTATTTCTTAGAATTTGCCAATGAACAAACTTCAGCGGTATCTCAAGGTCTGATTAAATGTCAAAGTAAAAGGTAGTAAGCTCTTATTCAAGTCCTCTTAAATATAAAAACATTCTGTTACACCTGCAGTATACTAACATTGTAAATAAGCAGATGTTTAATTTATCGATTTTTAAATAATGTACCTTTGTTCTTTTAAAGTTTAAGTTATGTTACTTAATTGTTCTCTTTATTTAAAAGCAACATAAATACTATTATTATACTTTAAACAACAGTTACCTTGAACACCTTACATGTAAAAATGAAGCTAGCATTTTATTAGTAATATTACATTGTAAACTGCTGATAATTTAAGTACCTATATGAAAATTAATCACAACAGTGTAAAGATAAACAAAAATAAAAATGTATAATAATGTCAATTACTATAATCATAAAATAAATCATTATAATAGTATGTGTAAATAATAAATCATTCATAACATAAATTACATTAATCATAAAATGAATCAACTCGGCAAATTAATTATTTTCACTAGCCCACTCAAAAACGATAATTATTGTTCGACATGCATTAAACGGATATAAATTAATGAGTTTTAACACAACTGATATTTATTAAAACAGATATCTGAGTGTGACTATACTATAATACAATTAAAATATATTCCAATAAAGCTAAGAGTTCAAATATGACAAACGTTCCTTACAATCGGTTTTTTCTTGAAATGATGTGATATTAATTGCACATAGGTTCTCTGCGAAGCCTATGTCAGGCTTCTCAGAGAACCTACGTGAAATTAACATAAGTAAAAACGTGACAATTCATGTTGTACTTACAGTTTTTATACAAATAAATGTAACACCACCATTAGAATGTAATATAAAAGTATATATACTCACACAATTGTGCAGCAATATCCCTAAGCAGCTGTCGTTCGGCCAGCTCGGCGGAGTCGGCGCCGGCGGCGAGGCGAGCGGCCTCCTCTCTGAGCGCGCGGTTCTCTCGCTCCAGCGCGCCAGTCCGTTTCTTTAGAGCGGCCGCTGTCGCAGCTTCCTGTTCCTCTGTAGGCGAACCTTCCTCTGTGTCAGTGGTTAAAATCTGTAAACATTATTTTATGTAATGCTACGATTTACGTTTATTTAATATTCAAAGTAATCTAATTCAAATCTTTGTCTTATCGTAAATATTTAATATTTAGTAGGTACGCCAAAAATTGTACTTATAGTACACATGTAAGCATAATTAATTTAAATTTACCTCTATAAAAGATGAAATAAACCTAATAAGTAAATCTTTGAATTAACTCAATCCAATGCAACCTTACAATATAATAGGTGTAATAATAATTGTATTTTCTTTAATTGAGGCATATGAGGTCTTATGAATTTATTATGACAAAAATTGGTAAAGAGATAGTATACCAAAGGCATGATATAAGAAAATGTATATGATATAAAAAAAATATCGGTATATTTGTTTATTATTCAACTACTATGTATAATCAGCATTATCAATCTAAAATAACAAATACATCTACACAAATACATGTTGTAATACTAATTCATTGTAAATCTCTGGGAAACATAAAAAAAAATTTAAGTTACAAATATTTTTCAGTTATTTATTATTTTTTTTACAAACCTGTAGTAGATCACTCTTAGTGCTGAGCTCGTGTCGTAGCTGAGTAATATGATCTCGCGCACCACGAAGCTCACCCTCGAGTGCTGTTACACGAGACTCGAGCCTTCCATTCGCAGCTAGCAATTCTTTTCCAATTCGTGCCGTTAGCTCTAAGTCTTTCTCTTTCTAACAATAAAAGATTTTTCTTATATTCAAGTTATATTGGAAAAGCTAATATTTTTATATTAATAAAAATAATAATACTATTTCTTAATAAATAAACTGTATGA
Source organism: Dryadula phaetusa (assembly GCA_032432895.1). Classification (NCBI taxonomy): domain Eukaryota; kingdom Metazoa; phylum Arthropoda; class Insecta; order Lepidoptera; family Nymphalidae; genus Dryadula; species Dryadula phaetusa. Next base: position 3,114,075 of record JAOYRS010000027.1, read on the forward strand.
TAACACAATGTAAAAGATAACACACATATTTTCAAGTGGGTATTATTAAGTGATCAGATGTATATAGTTTATTATGAACTATAAACAATAAGAATATGTACTATTTTAATTATTACTTACTAAATAATTTGTAAGAATTTGAAATTATGAAGAAATTAAATGAAGTATAATTGTTCTTGAACGATAACTTACTTCTTCTAAGAGCCGTGTTACCGCTTCGATGTCATTATAGGTTTTTGTCATTTGGCTCACCCTGTTGCTGCATAGAACTGTCAAAGTAGAATAGTTTATTAAATTTCAATTTGGTAATGGACAATATATTTATAACTATTAGATAATATAAATTGTGCCTTGTGAGTTATTTTTATAAATATAGTTGTTTTTTATGTATTTGTTTTTGATATTCAATTCAACTAAAATGACGTATAAAATATTTGAATAAAATTTTTTAACACCAGCTCGACACTAAAATGTTTAGAAAATTTAACGTTTTATTATTCAAAAACAAATTTGTGTGTACCGCAAAATCAATATTACGAAGAGAACATAGTAAGATCTCATGATCTGAATACCTCTATATTAAGTATTTTGATAAAGAGAAATTTGTTCATTGTGCTTTTTTTAATATATTTACTTGACATTGTTAATATGAACCTAAAGTTAAAAGAAGCGCTAAAATAAGCAAAAATATCCCTACTACTTGACTTTACGTACACTGTTATTATTTGTAAGTGAATTGTAATTAAGCTTAAAAAAAAACAAGAGCCCAAAAATAGTGAAAATCGGAATTTTTAACATTTACCAATTTACATTCATATTTATCAACACAATGTTACAATTTCAAGAAATAATAGTGTTGATAATGATTTAATAAACACAAAGAGTTATGTTCAAGTGCTCAATCAATATAACAAAGTGTTCTTAAATGGTAACTCAATTCAGACAACCGATAAGATGTCCTCCATATCTACACGACATATTTATTTATCAGTTAATTTAATCGTATTAATTACAAAGAAAAACTGACCAGCACATATATCTTCAATATTTAATGTAAAAAAGTTCATGGAATTCCCAAATACTTATAAATTAAACTTTAGTAATTAATACATCAAATATATATATTTTAAACGAATCAAAACGTAACTTGTTACATCGAAAATTGAATAAAATTGCGTGCCTCACAACACTAGCGTGCACTTATCGCTCGAGTTGGTGACTGCGTATTCAAAGAACGCGCATCAGGCCCAGGGGACAGGTAAAACAAACTATGCTCTATTGTGTAACATGAGAAAACTGGATTACTAAGAGTCAATAAACACTTTGGCAAAATAATAATCAACGGCTGCAGGTTTATTCATACCATTTTATTCAAAATATAAAGTATACATATGAAACGATAAGTACTGAATAATGTTTGAAATTACTGTAAGAAAAAAGTTATTAAAGTATGTGTCACAAAGAATGATAATGTCGTATTTATATCTTTGGCAGGGTTTGAAACCCAAATACACTATACCCTGTACCGTGTACTACACATAGCTTTACGTAACAACAGCCGTGTAACTAATGTGTAATAAAAAGAAAACACATTTCTAAGCGCTCTTACAAAATATAAATTAATTCAGTTGCATCTAACAATACCGCTTTCTATAAAAGTAAAAACGAACAGTGGGAAAAACGATCAATAATAATAGATGTGCCTGTTCAATGCTGTATTTTGTTCCCACTCTCATCAAACTGAAATAAGTTGCGATAGGAACGAATATTGATTGTGTTTTGAGTTAATCATTAACAAGAATAAATCAATTGTAAGTTCCGTAGATAGTAAATAATTGTATATCCTTGTGTAACATATAAAACGTTCTTTGATATCCTCATATGTTTAATTTAGTGAAAAGCAAACAACTAGTGAAACAAGAGAGACAATAAATCGTTTGTTATATGTGTAAGTATTTGGCAGATTTTATGCAAATATTCGATGTAGCCTTAAAAACTACAATAATATTTTAAACAAATGTTAAAAGCATGCAAGATTGTACAGCCAAGTGTGTGGATGAGTAAGAAAAGTAATAGTCCTGTTATGACGATGAGGATGATATAATGGCATCATTTATAGTTGATCAGTACAGATAATGTAGTTGCAAACTGGAAGAAAGTAAAGTTCATATTAAAAAAAGAAAAGCCAAGTTTTCATTAGTTTCGAAATAAGCATGATAATTAGAAAATACCAATAAAAATTCGATGCAAGCGCATGAAGAAGTGTTCAGAAGTTTATACCGACGGATCATGGCTGTACCTCGATCAAGTAGTAAAGTCCGTATAACGCGAAAGTAGAGTCGGCCGAACCTGTCCCGAGCCAGATGATACAGGAAGTCGGGGTACTCGCCGAGACACTCTCTGAGTTCCGCGTCGGAAAGGAAGCTCAGCTCTTGGAAGAGCTCGCGATCGAAGCCGGGCGGCGGCGAGGCGCGCGAGCCTCCCGCGCACCCCGCGCCCGTGGCCGCACCGCCCTCCGCCGTGACGCGCCCGACTCGCGAACATCGGCTCCGCCCGCCTCACGCCGGCGGAGATTTTCCCCAGGCCGCCACACACTTTTATATCACTTCATAGAGCCACTCACTTTGTTATCACAAGTTTCATTTAAATTGTATCCGTCTCCGCAATATTCTTTTATTCGTCTGTGGTTTCATATTTAAACCAAATTAAAAAGAATATACTATTTGAGGACACTTATATAATTGCGTAATGAAATTATTATGAATACCTATTAATTATCAAACAAAGAAAATTAATCACACTGAAACTTCTGAGAGAAGGAAATAAGGCAACCGGCCGCAGAAATTGTTTAATGGATTTGAATTTAAAGATTGAACGATCATATATATTATATGATCAACAAGGTAAAGTTTATTAGACAAAATATACTATACATTTGACGTTGCCATATAATTGTTGCAATAGATGGCGTCTCGTGTTGGATTTCTTATCATTAAAATGTATAGAGTTTACATTCGTTTAAAAGTCTATAGAAGCAACATTTATCCTTAATGTGTTTATTGTAAATATTTTTATAAGTAAAGTTGTAAGTCTCTACCAAGAGAATGTGAGAACGCCATAAAGGTCGACTTGCACGTGATTGCTGTTGCCCTGACGTAAAACAACCTTGTGTCAGTGTAATAAGTCAAGAAATGATATTTTTTGTTAATAACATATAAGTATTTTTTTCGCCATTATTTATATACTAGAAAAGAAAGTTCGTAATTTATAATTGCCTGGCACTATTTAGAAACCATTCTCTTAAGTCCACTTTAGAAGGCAGAATACAAAGATTTTTTTTATAATTTTTAATAACTCTCCTATTTCTACCTAGCTCCAACAATAATTTTATGTTAATTTATTCAAAATCCTGGTAGTACATTATATTAATAATATAGAAAATAAGGAAAAAAGTAGCTTTTATGTCTAGAAAAAATGTATTAAAAACTCATCAACTTCATCAACTTCATCAACTTCATCAACTTAACATTGTACTCGTCATTTAAAAAAAATACTTACGCAAAAACGTATAATAATTTAAAATTATATTATAGCGCTTAAATTTCTGCTTCCTAATTAAATTGAAGTGATTTCTTTTACTAACGGTTTCAGAGTTGTAGGTTAATGTTAAAAACTTTCACGATCAAATGCAGGCGTCCGTATATCTACCTGTGCAGTAGAACGATACACGCGATTCAGTCACATACACGGGTAACGCGGAACGAATTCAATGGATCGATGCTACGGCGTCCATTTCCATCCGCCACCGCGCAATCACTACAAAACGCAGTCACTGGACAGTATACACCGATAGTTTTCTTACAGTGTTTAATGTATCCTACAAGCCATTTTCAACCATATCTCTTGTACAGTTTTGAAGACAATGGCTTGTTAGTTTAAGTTTATACATAATTTAGGTGTGGCAAATACGATTTTGCATCACACTATACTATGTATGCTGCCTGGGAATACCACCAGATGTAAGATTTATAGATACATCGTCCGCCTTCAAGTGTGGACAAACAAAATTAAAATATCGTGATATAAAATGTCCAAGGTCAAGATTTGTTTAATACTTTACTTGGATTCAAATACGAATTGTACTTTATTAAGATAAAAATGCGTTCTTTCTACTTTGAAAATAAACGTAACTATATTATATTCTATAATTTATTACAATCTTAGCGTATTTTATTAATATTTAATATATTTTTTAATTGTTACAATTACAATAATTTTAAATTGTCAATTATAAATTTATTATTTGATATAAAATATATTTAATTAGGTACTTGATATATCACATAATCTGTGTATATTATATATTCTTTTAAATTATGTTAATCAAATTAGGTAAAAAGAAAGTGCAGTTTCCCAAATTTAATTGCTTAAATTTCAAATCATACGAATAAATATTTACTAACTACGTGATATTATAATATAAAATACGTAAATAGATAAGAAAGAACATAAAAATTATGCTCTCACGGTCAATATAACATAAAGTTTGACGATGGGCCACAGCTGTTGCGCGGAGGAGGGCGCCGTCGCAACGCGTTCTCCCCAATCCCGCACACACCTCAATCGATGACACGCCGACTCCGTAGCTATATTTGTACCATATTATAGCATGCTCTTTAATTTACACTAACTATATATATATTAAAATTCTTTACACAAAAAATAATAATAAATCTTGTTACCGATAACGAGCAGAGCCGACTGTCTTATGTAAGACGTAATGGTATTTTATCACACATCGATTTTATAATTAATTGAGGTCACGACCGCGACGGAACTATTCAGGAACGCAAGATTACAATGATAAAAGGACGGTTGCAATGAAAAAAGCCAATGCAACGATGCAGCGGTGCACCGTAGTGCAGGCTAAACATAGAGCGATGCGGATGGCGCAGCCAGTTTTGCGTGTTGCAAAAGGGAAGGTGGCGCGGAGCGCTGGCGGGTGTCGCGACTAGCAGTATTGATCGGCAGAAGGGTGAGCACGCGTGTCGCGTGGCTACCGGCGCGACCGTCACTGGTGTTTGTGCGGAGGCGCCGCGCACGCGCTCTGACCGCATCGACTAGACTGGGCACGCCGTTAACCGCTTGCCGCACCGCATTATAATATTCTTATCTATTCAATGATTTCTTTGCAACTTCGTTTCATTATGTTATACCTTTTAGTATTTTATTTTATTAAGTTAATGTAGACTGACAATTATCTAAACGCAAAAACAACGATTTGTTTTTTTTTTACTATAAATAGTTATTTCACCTTACTCATAATTTTTAAGAATTTATGATACTTATACAAAAAATATAAAGTGTATTGGTACCATGCATGAAAAAGTATTAAAATCTATATGAATAATGTTAAGTACATTAGATATTAAATATAAATAATAATGATACAAATTTTATAATAAATTCTTTAAAATTGAACTCCCAGTAACAAATATAACAGAAGTATGTTTATCGAATGTGAATATCTCTTCTACAATTGCCAATAGGAATTTCGCTTTCTCCACCAATAAGTAAAGAACCTGTTATTATTAACACTATAGTCGTTATGTACTATTCGAACCTGTCAAACTGTATGTATTAGGAATCATTTTAAAGACCTAGATTTTCTTTATTACATTATAATATATATAAAAGATAATATTTTCAAAGACAATATTTTAAAATGAATACACAATTCACTCTTCGGATTAAAAATAACAATGCATTTACGTCCACCATTATTAAGTTTTAAATTTTTTAAAGTTGATTTTTAACGGTTTTAAATATTGAAATTTTTGGTCCACTAGGCAACTACGAAATAATCATCTATATCACTGTGTAAAGTATCAAAGAATATATGTAGGTCTGCAACGATAAATAAGTTCATATATTTTACCTATACAAAATAAAAATAAAAATATCTAATAATCATCTATATCACTGTGCAAAGTATCAAAGAATATATGTAGGTCTGCAACGATAAATAAGTTCATATATTTTACCTATACAAAATAAAAATATCTAATAACTAAGAGAATTAGGCCGGTCATGGCGCAGTGGGACAGCGTCTGACTGTAATGCAATCGGATGTGGGTTCGACTCCCACTCGAGGGAGTGGTTATATTAAAAAATATTTTCATTTCCTTGCTCTGGTAAGACAAAGTGCGGCGTTGAGTTTCACCACTTAACACGCAATGTCTCGAGTTCGGTGGAAAGCGAAGTACGAAGTGTCTTGACACTAGGAACTTTTTATCTACCATGCTACGCGAGATAAAAGCGTGAAGCTAAAAATATATACTACTATAGATGTAGTTAACGAAAAGTACATTTAAATCGATAAGAAAAATTAAGAATAGAGGATTTAAAATAAAGTTAACTTTATAACAAACACTTGTAAACATGTTATATGAAATATAATTTCATATATATTTGTCAATATTCCAATGAGTTAATCGAGTGTGTATAACATATAACTGTCGTCGAATTTTGAAAGAGAATTATTTATGAACCCATGTTCTATCACGATATATAAATATTTGTAACTAACTTTCGCAACAATTTAAGATATATGCATTTCTCAGTAATCAACCCAACTGTACAGAAAGATTTTTTTACATAATAAAGAGTTAATTGTATTCACGGTCTTTAAAACTGTGTCACTTGTAGTTTTAGTTAAGTGTTAAATTATCGTCAATTCTCTTTTAAGAAAAAAAATATGAATATATTTTCTAGTTTAACATAACAGAGAATGAACTAAAATTACATTTTGAAGCCTGGTAATTTTGTTACCAGGCATTAAAGTATATTCATATTTGCATTTAAAGAACAAAGTTCTTACTTATAGAACTTTGTCAATGAGAATAGTCAGAAAATAAACACTAGAATACGATGTACGAGGCTAGAGTAAGTCATCATAAAACATCACACCAAAATGTCGTATATATGTATTTGTATGTATGTATTTGAGGTAAAGCCATGATCTTCTTCGTTTATTTATATACTATTTGTTTCGAATATAAAAGAAAAAATAAAATAACCTTATTCCGAGAGCTATTAATCATATTTGTATATCGTATATTACTTTACATTTAGTAATTCAAAATTAATTTATTATATTCAATATATCTATACGACAATAGTAAACAAAAAAATAATGAAAATAAAAATTATAAATCCGTTTACACGAACGGAAATTAAAAACTTTATTCGTTGAATATATTTAATTGGAATATAAGTTGTTTAATAATCATTAAATATAGTGCTGATATGACTTATTTACTTAGAAGCTAGGATTTAGTACGGCAATAAAAAAAGACTATAAAACGCTACAAATTATGAATTTCATAGAAATGATTAATCAGTACTTATTAATTTTATTAGTTTTGTAGGTACAGAAAATTAAACGTATATCTTTGAGATTTTGATATTATATAGAAGAGAATTTACAAAGATTCTAAAATTCACACACAAGTCTACTTACGAAAGTAATTGAGAGTTTCCCTGATCTGGTCAGGAGTGAGAGCGTAATCTTCAGAGTTGACTGGTAGTGCCGGCGAAGGAATAAACCAATCTTGATTCTCGTATCCTGGAAAGATTAACTTATTGAATATTCTACAAATTTAATATAACTATTATAGTATTCTAGAAAATAATTGTATCTTTTTGTACGATAGTAAATAACACGTATAGGTAAATTAGCCAAACCTTACTCACTATTTTGTGCTAGTAATACGGGTATCCATATCCATTTACATAATCTATTTTAATTAAACAATTATTCAAGTGTTTAATTATTTCTTAGGAAATTAAGAAGCGGCTACGTCAGAGGAGCTTCGTCGAATCACACCTACAACATTCCCCGTCCACTTTCAATCCAGTTTGTTCCCATTTAGATATCACGTGACTTAATCTACTACATTCTGCTTTACGGTAATAGTAAGGCTATGAATAATAACTTCGTTTATTATTTGCTATAACTAAAAAATGTCAAATATCAGTAAACAGAAATCTATAAAATTCAGATTTTGCTAGGAGGTTTGACGTTTTTTTACTTTTATAGACTACCCAAAATAATTAATAATAAAGTTACAGAAGCTTGATAGATCAACTTTTACATTTATTTTAAAATGTAATCATTCACTGTGCAACCTACTATACTATATATTGCTGTATGTAAGTAATATTTAGATTGAGATCAATAAAATAATGAATTGTTTGACAATTTTCTTTTAATATTCAATATAAAGTGACATTTGCAAAGGAACGCAGAATTGCACTTCTAAGATTCCTATCATACCACAGCTCGCGTATAGCGTGCCACAAATTGCAGCAAGTTGACGGATAGCACATATGAGACCGGTCGGGAATGTGCGCTGGTCAGCGGACGATGACTCGTACGATGAGACACCATTATTTATAGCGACGTTGGTCGACGTAACGCTGGCGCCGGAAGCTGCGTTACGTATTTAGTAGGAAGGAACTCCATTCTGATTCTATTATATTACATTGTTTGTTAATATTTTGAAAATAAAGCATATATTATGACACACATTTTAATATTCTTTATAAAACTTCATTATCATTACCTATTATGAAAACGAAATTCTTCCTATGTCCCGCACACAAAGGGTTTAAATACGGTTTTCATTTATCAACAGGGTAATTCATGAGGAATATTTACAAATGATACGTTGCATTGCTTAGTTTGTGCACTTATATTGCAAGCTATGGCTAAATATTATAACATCAAAATAACAGAAATGTTACCTTAAAAAGTCCTACAAATAAAGTTTATATTTATGGTTATTTTTTCACGTCCATGGTAAACATATTTATCTTTTATTTTTTTTTGCACATTTAAAAAATATATAATTTATTTACGATGCTATTTTAAAAGAAAACAGTATTATTTATAATTTAATTAAATACATTAGACACTAAGCACTTAATATATATACATATTGTTAACAGCGCGTCATTAAAAGAAATATATTAGAAGATAAAAGTTTTTTTTTATTTAGTGGTATAATAACAAATGTTAAATGCTATTACTAACAATTTTATTCAATAAAAGTTGTTACTGTTAATTATTTTTGAAGTAAGTATGGAATTTCCATACATATGACTTATACATACAAGCAGAAGAATCATGTTGTTTATCTTTTGGAAGGTTTGCCAGGATTACAACACAAAACAATGCTTAAAACAAAATAAGAGCTTATTGTTATAACAATACTTAATTAATTAATATTGTTTCAAATATTTAGAATTTTGGACTTAACTCAATGCTTATCCTGATTGACTTAACTCCAAATGTCATGATTAAAAATAATAAAAGGCTTTTAATCAAGGTCATTCATAATTATTGTTCTGTAAAGCACAATTTATTTTTTATCATAAAAATTTAAGCTTAGAGAAATTTAAACTTATGTGTACTTTACTTAACTTATTGCTAATTTATTTAATTGGTAGAAAATATTTGCTTATAATATTATATACTTGAACAGTAGTGAGGAGTATCTTTAAAATGTGCTTAAGAAAAAGAGGAAATAAAACTATATTCACCAGTTTCCCAATGTCTACCCTGATTTTTGAAGTATATATAATAAAAATAATAAAAAAAATGTTCATGTATATGTAAAGAAAATAATATGACACTCATACAAACTTTATATTACAAGATTACATAACATGAATATATCCATTATAACCGCCAATAAATTTATTTTTTAACAATTCATAATAACAAATAAAGGACATCAAAAAAGACGTTCAGACGAGCCTTTAGTAAAATTATTTATGCACAACCCGAAGTTTGCTCGAAAATAGGCCATTATACAATATATGAATATAGAGAAAACGTGAAAGTGTTTCTTCAAGTAAAACACTACTAAATTAGCTTTTCTCCTCTATTATACATGTTGAATAGTAGGTCATGTACAAGTGTACACGTACTAGAATAGAAAATGCGTATATTTAACCACATTGGGATAAATCGATACAATGCAACATTAAATCTTTTAATTAACTAATAAGAATATTTGTGGATTTGGTTAAGTCTCATAAAAACTTTCTGAGTACAACGTCGAAGGTCGTGCCAATTGAAATGTGTAATTACGTTGTTACGATCTTCAAGCGTTTTTCTGCATAAAATTCAAAATTTATATATTAAATAAACTTAAAGTATAAAATAGTAATCATTTGTTATCGTTATCGTATACATTTGGTTATTCAAGAGACAATAAATATGGTAGTCGATTACCTAAGGTATTTTCCACGTGTCACCTCGTTACGTACATCACTAATTGAGTGACTCATTATTAGTTTCATTTCGTTCATACAATCATTGGATCATTGGAATAAGCGACAACACCATAATGAAAACTAAAAATTATATTTCTCAAGAGGGGTAAATTATGAGTGCATCGTCTAAAAGTAAGCAAAAAATTTTGAAAGAGGTGTCTTTGCACTAGGCTCTATCTGTCTGTGGCGTGAAGTGGTCGAACCATCCAACAATAAATGTGCGCACCAAAGATACTATCTCACTACACCAAGGTAACTAATCAATTTCAAAATTACCAATCAATAGCATATACAAATATATTAAATGAAACACTAACATTTCAAAATTTGCTACAATTAGCATTGATGCTATTCGTTGAGTGCTAGATCAAGAGGCAAGTATTATGTGATTTTATTCTTGGCATTTCATATAAGCAGTAGTGCAATAAAAAACAATTTAAAATTTAATAATTCCACCCAAATGCAGTGACCCGTTAATGTATTCCATCTAGCTTATTAAATTTCTTCACATATTCATTATGGAATAAAAAATAAAAAATAATAACACGTATTTAACAAGCTTAAGATTGATGAGTTTTTAATTGTTACACATCGGATAAAAACAATAACTTTACTTACGGTAATCGCCAGCTACAAAACGTACATGTGAATATTATAATATATTTAAAATATTTGCGCCGAAATTCCGAATGCCGAATTCTACAGAACTAACTTTCTAAGCTAACTTCATTCAATCTTTTAAGATAAATTAGGCTAACCCTCTTTTAATCAAATGCTACCATTAGATAATTTGTAATCTGGACCATTATGACTATTAGTAAAATTTATCTTGAAATTTATGCACAAAGAATGTCGCGGAAAAAAGCTAAACAAATTATTAACTTAATTCAGAAAAACAGAAATAATAGATTAAGAAATAAACATTATGTGTTGCAATTATGGTATAAATAATAATAACTGGTAATGAATATGACCAAATATGGTCAAGTCAAAGAATAAAATAAAATTTAGATTAAATAAAATACAAACGAGGGAGAGGTAGTTTATGTATGGACTAATGTATACTTTTAAAATAAAACACATCAATGAGAGACCTCATTAATATTCGTACAAGATTACGAATGCTAAAATAAGATGTGACTATGTGGGTTACTTAAGATTTATAAGAAAGAAAAAAATAGCACATAGTGAGAAGACAAATATGATATATCTACCAAATTAATAACAAAAGTGAATCTTACCTCCAAACTGTGTTAGACTGTCGGCTCTGAGGCGATACTTTGGTATATGCTCTTGAAGAAGGCTGACAATCTCTACTTCTGGCACCTCCTCGCTATTGCACAGCTCTGTTAATTAAAATGATAAAATTGAATTAATATGTATAACAAATATCTAAAAGTTTATAGCCAATACATCACCTGCATAAATATACATATTATTTATTGTTAATAGTATTGTCTTATTTAAAATAAGACTGAATTATTTAAGATAATATTTTTCTTATTTTTTTCTCTAGATTACTGACCTATAATTTTTTCAACCTTATATATAATACATACTTTACTAAACTTTCTTGAAAGTGGGAGAATTTGATAAGCATCTAAATAATAGTTAGAAAGCTGTAGGTCCGCAATGTCGTGACTAAAGAATCGAAGTTGAGCGTATTGCGATGTCTACAACATTATGAAGTACTCAATGTGTCTATATATTTTGTGAGTATGGATGATGTACTTGCTGCATTAAGTACGGAGCAGACAGAATCAATACCGTTCCCTCCCTATACCTACAGGCGGCTGACCGCGCCATCTACAGGAGCATTTTGCAAATGCACGCTTTTGCATTTGATAAATAAATTCTGTGAAACGTAACAATCAAACACATACAAGAAAAAAGTCAAACACACACAAGTAAAAGTTAGACAATTATTTTGATAAAGAACCAAGAATGAAATAACTATTCATGATCATAAGCATAATTAGCACTATTTAAAAGTTACAAATAACTACAACCAAATAATTATTTTATTTTATCATATGATGGGTTACATCATTAATTTAGACGTATATATAAAAATGTATCCAAATACATTCTATGTCAGGTTGTGCTGCTATTTGTTAAACAGGAATTGTTCTATTCTTTTATTTATATAGTCCTATAATAAAAAATAGAGATGAGAAACTATAGAGCTTTATCGTAATCCGTTATTTTTATTATATTGCAAATATAATTAGTTTAGAAGTTTTTATAACAATCGGTAATAAATTCTAAATATACTCCAGATGATATAATAATTTAAGGATCAATATTTAAATTAATATAATTATATTTTGCCGTCACGCGTTCCCGTTATTTTACGTGGCATCATAAGTAGTCACTACTTTTCAATTTACTAGCATTTTAGATAAAGGAACTAAAGTTTTGTATAATATTATCTGAATGATGTAAAAATATATATTAGTTTAAAATTATGTTTCTGGCACATTCCAACATCGTATTTGCTATACGATAATCGATTAGAATTTTATATCCTTTACAAAGCGTTTTTCTCCAAGTCCTTGTGGAACACCGGATCATGCATTAATGGAGATAAATATGAAGAACTCAATTGTTGCTAAACTATAAACCAATAACTTAGGTTTGTTATTTATACGATTGCAAGAACAAATAAGTGACCACAATTACGGTGTAACATATTAGACACTGACCACACGACGCATCACGAAGATGTGGATAGGGCGTCTTATATACTCTAACGACAAAGCGTGGAAAGAACATTAAACAATTTTTTTTTCATTTAGGGTCCAGTCTCAACTAGCGCTAACAACAATTCAAAAACAATTATGTATCAAAAAAAATCATTCCTGTTTTGTTGTACAGAAATATATAATTTGGCAACATTAGTAAAATTAGGAATACATAGATATTATTTAAGGCTAAGAATTTATTAGAGCGTCCAATTAAGGTAATAATACAACAATAATAGAATAAAAGTTTTCCCATCTGTTGTACACGTACATCTATAAAACTATTAGACGGATTTGAATTACATTTTTTTAAATAAGTCTGTAATTTACGGAGTTATTGATTTTGAGAACTATCACAATTGATATAGAGCTATAATGAGTATCAGCTGAAGTATAAAATATAAGGAAAGCCGCTGTGACAGTTGTTCAGCGCGATGAGAATTTTTAATTTACGTATGTACGTAACAATTAAGAATGTTGAATATGTTGTAAAGAATTACTATAGTTCAGTTAAACCAGAATATATATAAAAAAAGTTCTACTATGAAACCTAATAGAGAAACATAGTAAATTAGCTGGAACAAGTCAGCTATAGCAAATGGCGCCTTGATAAAGAATATTTAATATGATAGGCAGTTATCAATATAAATTGAAATAATAAATAAATACTTTCAATATGGAGCAGTGTGACATTGTAAACGCAATTGTCGGGTCGATCGTCACTTGGAAGAATTGTTTTTAAATTCTTTTCATTTCCCTGCTCCGGTAAGACGAAGTACGGCGATGAGTTCTGTAAGTTTACACGTAATGTTTCGCATTTACAGAAACCAGAGAAAGAAGTGTCTTGACACTAGATCTACCTACATCAGATGCAGAATGAAAAGTACAGCTAAAACATTACAATCGTCTGAAACATTTGATATGGAAATTAAATATAAGCACACTATAATATATATGAAAATAGCATCTTAACAGTGTTGTTCAACGAGATACACATTTTATCTCATAGTATATGTATGTATATTGTATATAATAATATAAGCTACGAGTACCGTGGCGTGGTTTTGATCTTAATACATGCTCCTATTTATCTTACCTATTTTTACATGTTTTTTAATATACCTAGTTTGTTAAAAGACAACATAATTAAACACAAACAAAGTATCTGTAACCCTGAATAGGCGTAGACCGCATAATTAAGAATGGTCGTTTGATCATCTTCCATATGTTAATTTGTTATAAGTTATATCATTTCTTTTTAGCTTCACGCTTTTATCCCGCATAGCAGGATAGACAGAAAGCACCTAGGGTCAAGACACTCCGTACTTCGCTTTCCGACATTGCGTCTTCAGTGATGGAACTCAACGCTGCACTTTGTCTTTACCAGAGCGAGAAAGTGGAAATAATTTAAACGCGTGGGGATCGCACCCACAACCGACCGTGTATACAGTCAGACGCTGTCCCACTGCGCCACAGCCGACGTACCGGAAGTTATATCATTAAAATCATTATTCTAATTATACGTTATGTAAACAAGGCCTTTAAAGAATCATCATAATTTTTAAGATTAGCATATAATCTACAAAGATTTTTGTTAATTCGAGTTCAATTTCACATATTCACAATGAACAACAAATCTATATCTATTATTAACTGAGAATCACATAATTGCCCTGGAAAAGTTCAGTACTATAGAAAAAAGTAATTAAATCCCAATAGGTGTGTATTAATTATTATTTATTAACATTCACTTTATTGCATCCACTAAAATGTTGGATATTTACAGTTAGTGTATTTCCTAAAGAAAAACTCACCATCTCTCCAATTAAATATCATATCCTGATGCTTGTCCTGTAAATCGCTGCGCCGCCTCGGTCGCGGGCGAGATCGCCTCTCACTCATTATAGTATCGTGACACATAAAACTCAAACGTACAATTAGAGTCTTATTAACAATAAGGATCAACAACCATAAGAAAGCAAATTATATGATTACTTATGTATACGTGCACTTGCCACTACTCTCCCTAATAATCGTTTGTGTATAATCTAGATAGTAGATAATGGTCATTACGTCATAACAGTCGATAATGAATACAGCCGACGACAGAGCGAACGGATAAAATGGTATTTAATGTAGCTGCACCAAGTCTACAGTAGTCTTAAATAGTTCGACTTATTAACATTTAAAATTAAGTATCCTTCATTGTTATTGTTTTAATTATTTTTATATATACTGAAACTAATATAATAAATATATACTAAAACTTTATAATAATAAATGGTTGAGTAAGTAAAGTTGTCATTTATAGATTCTTAATCCAATGTATCTATTAATAAATTTTATAGCAATTTAATTAAAATAGAATGATAATTATAAATTAGGAGACAAAGCCAAGTAGAAATGGTACCGAGGCCACACGCATAGATCGCTTGTGGAGGCGGTACGGTCGTCGCACTCAAGTGTTAATAAAAATAAGGATGTCGTCAATATGTTGGCATCGATTCCATAGTTAGGTCACCTCTGAACTGCACCGTCCTGTTATTATCATACATCATATGTCTTTCCAAATATCATCATAAATTAAACATAAAAAAGGAATAATCAATATGAAATTAATAATCAATCCTCCATTTTTGACCATCAAAACGTAACAAATTATTATAGGTTATATAAACATGCAAATAAGAAATGACGGTATCAGTTATGTAAGGTGTATTCAAAGAACTTGGGTTATATGCTATAACAAGATTATATTCTCTTTACAACTCCTTATATTCTTTAAATATTTATGTTTTACTTGAAGTAAGAACTTACTTTTAAAGAATATTAGTATATTGAAGTTTGAGCTCTAAAAATATATTTCTCAATAATAGTTAAAACATTATTGCTGATCGTGTTTGATATCAGGATTAACTAATAACATTTTATTTTAATAATTATATGTGTAACCTATGTGCCTTAGTTATATGTTATGTTAGAATTTGCATAATATTTTATATGTGAAACACACACAGTAGCTATTATTAGGGAAAATTAATTTAGAGAGTACTTAGTAATTACGTAAGTATCTTATGCATGTCAGAAATATGAAACTTTATTTCAATACCTTTCATTGTTATTTCTTTAATATTCGCAAAAAATGTAAATAACGATACTTAATAAATATTCACATTTACATATACATCTTAGGTATGCGTAACATACTTAAACACATATAACAGATTTTTTTCTCAGAAACAAACTAGATATATAAATATAAATTTACAGAAGACATACAGATAATAAATAAGGTTAACGCGGACGTGAGGCGTGAACCGATAGTTGTCGGCAGGACCGCGGCGTAAGACTGGGGCTGCGCTCGCGCCCACCCGCCCGGAATAGCAACTGGCAACTCGCCAAACGCAAAATATATGCTATCTATCCCCCATTCATAAGCCCTATGCATAAACCTTCACTGTTAGTGTGTGTTGTACTAAAAGTTGCAACGTTCACGAAAGCTTCATGAAAACTTGCTTGTAACTTAGATAAAATAAATATAATTTACAAGCTTTGTGATATTTACCTCAAATTTGTTTTAATAGTTACACTTTCGTGATCGTACTTTATAGCAGTTTTAAACATTGTGTTATTTTACTATTGATCTATAGATCAACATCTGGTCTACGAACATATGCTAAACTTGCTCTTTATGTGCGTATATCTATTAATTTATCAGTCCCATGCGTATTCGTATGATAGCCCAATTTATATGTTTATATTTTAATTACTAATGATTACCAGAGATTAAACATTATTTAGGACATACTACTGCAACTTTTACGTTGCATGTAAAAATATAAACAAAGTAAAAATGTATATTTATATAATAACTTCATGCACTAGACTTTTTATTTTATACAATCCCACTGGCAAACAAATTATATTACAGAACTACTAACTTAACAAATTTAGAAATGACGTAGATTAAACGCACTTTACGAGTTAAACAAAATGACTCACGATTCAACTCATTGAGAGGAAAATTGGACACAGAAGGCAGTTTGACAACGTTGAAATCATGCTCAATTGTACAATACAACTTTATAATACAATAATCCTTACTAAATACAAAGCGCAATTAAAAACGTGTTTTTTTTCACGAAATAACAAATAATTTAAGGACAAAATAGAAGAAATACAACACAATTTGTGTATTTTGTACTTTTGAGATAACATTTAACCGGAACATCTGGTGTTATATAACAATATTCAATGCAAGTTTGTTACGTGACAACAAATGAAACCTGCGCAATGTGCTTGTACTGAACTTTGTGCTAGAGTCGCTCCACTTTTGACTCGTTAATCTTACGCCCATAATGGTAACAAAAATAATATATAGAAATATTTAATCTCCATATGAATTAAACTAAAAGAGAAAAGAAATAAAAACGTATTTCTACTCTACGTATTTCTATTTCTACGTCTCACCTTGGTTGAATTCAATATGTACATAAATTTTAAAGTTTTAATTTTTACTTCAAGTAGATATTAAGATTCTCCATACACCTACTACTTTCAATCATATTTTTTTAATTTTATTAACTAAACAATTGAAGATATTAAATTTAAAAACTACCAAAAGTAAGTATTGTTGGTGACATCTTAGTATCTTAAAGACCTATAAGTTGTAACGCAATTATAATGATGCGAACGAACTGTATTTTACATTCAAAAAATTTTAGTAAGCTCATTACTACATAAACAATACATGTATATATAATAAACAATATATGAATAAAAAAAATTCAAATCAACAATGAAAAAAACAATCTCTGCTCGCGACTGCTTTATGCAAAATGTTTTAATATATGTACCTAATAAAAGTATGTCCGAGATGAATGACGAAGTCATTCGCATTCATAAAGAAACATGTCCTCTGTTCCTTTACTCAACAGTGTATGTCAAAACTATGTGTTTTATGCGTCTAATGTATTTGTAATATAAAAAAATTTCATTCTGCATTTCTTTTCTACATAAAGTTTAAATCCGTTTGTTTCAATCTTTGAAAATTTCACCTGCGGTTGCATAACTCTCGTAAAAATGGGCCTAAAATTTGCTTTTACGTATAAATTATAGATAAAACGCAAGCTCGTATGAAATCTTTATCTTAATATAACGTTCTAATATATTAAAATAATATTAATTCCGATATATAATAGACGCGAACAGGTAGCGTTAGAGACAACTATAATAGCCAAATTATAAAAATCTTTGTTGTCAAGATTAATGTTAAATTTTCTATGCTGAAAACTCAAAATAAGGATACATTTTTGTTAAATAAAACCTGCCTACGAACTCACCTGTAATCGTAGCGACGTGAC
This sequence comes from Dryadula phaetusa, assembly GCA_032432895.1. NCBI lineage: Eukaryota > Metazoa > Arthropoda > Insecta > Lepidoptera > Nymphalidae > Dryadula > Dryadula phaetusa. Next base: position 3,132,526 of record JAOYRS010000027.1, read on the forward strand.
GCGTAGCGCGAGGAGCTAGCGAGGGCGCGCGAGCCGCATCCTGGAGGGCCGCCAGCTTGACGGAATGCCCTACAAAGCCAAGTTAATAGATTGTTTTGATCATATTATAGCATCATCATAAGATCGATAGATAAAAGTTTGAACCTAACTATGAATTTAGCTTATATATAGTAGTAAATTTAAGCTTAGTTAAATTAGAATAAATGTACTTGTAGAGTAAGGAATTAAAAATTATTCTTTGACCTTCTATTCTGAAATTAATAATAAGATGTTGTACCACCGGACATGAATTGATAGTTTCTATCTATAGTTAAATAACAAGTATTTCTTTTTTCCAATGGATATGACACCAAAAAGTTTTAAACTTTTTATTTAGCCACCCTTGTTAAGCCAAATTTTGACTATTTACAAATTTACTTTGTTTTCTTTTTGACTACTTCATAAAGAATAAAAAAAATTAAGCTGCAGGGCAGTTTTATAGTTTCTTCCATACTCATCTAGACTGAAGTATACATTCCTCACTCTCCACCCAAAATTAATATATTATCTGTTGAGTGGCAACTAAATAACAAGCTTTGTTTAATCAGAACAAAAGTATAAGAATAATTTAATAATAAACATTTCTTAATTGGAGATTATACCTACAAGCAATTGTATTTCTCCTTAGACACTGTACCACATACAACGAGGGCTTAAATTATTCTGTTTAACATATTCTTAAGTACTTTTATTTTGTATATATTATATTTTTTATGAATTCTTTGTTTTAGTAAAACAAAACTATACAAGTTAAATAACAACCTAGAAACAACATTATTAAACTCTGTCTCATAGATTTATTCTTAGTTGTAAAAAATAAATAAAACAATTTAATTCCTTGAATCCGGATGGTAATAATTTAGTTAAAATTGGTCATTGTTAATTCTATATGAAATAATTTTTATTCTACAGTACATACTCAACTTATACATCCTTAATTTACAATTTGACCTTCTGAACCTAAGTCATTTCACTACTACTGATGTATTATTTTATATGTTAATTTATAATAAGCAATATGTTATATAAATAATCAAGTGTAAAATATAAAATGTAATAAGTAAGTAAAATATATATGTAATAAGTAAGTAAATATGTAATATATTTGAAATAGTAACTTTTCTCAATGAAGATCTAAAATTTGCATTTATAAAGAAAAAAATGCGTGAACTCAAGATACTTACTTTCTTATTTATAAGGTGTTGATAGCTTCACAAAAAGTCTCTTGACCTGTACAAGATACATTCCATATAGAACATTAATGATATCTAAATTTCAAATAAATATAACTAGCCTTCTTGATTCTAAGATTTATCTACAAACTATTTCCACATTTACTGTAAGAGTAACATAAATAGTTGATAAATATAACTTCTATGCTATGCATTTGCGAGGACATTTTTATAATAATATGCAAATATATACATATAGTATTCATTAAATATCTTACAAAAACATTTATATTTGTTAAAATAAAAATGACTTACACTCATTTTTACATCATCGATACTGCTAGGAACCCTGACCTTGTTTGAAAAAATCCATTGTAACACAATCACAATAAAAGCAACAGAATTTGTATCTATATCACTTCGTTAAATCTAGTATATACTCATATTTAATATTGAAGAACAATTAACTCCACAATAAATCCTTTTTAACATTTGAAGCGCATAGATAGAAAATCTTTAGACATTGGGTACAGTGCGGTACAGTCTCGTAAAGTTTTAGTCTTATCTCAGTTAACAGAAAATAAATTTCGTAAATTGCAACATTCTAAACTCGTCGTATAGAATCTGTTAAAAAGCGAAGGTATATTAAATAGTTTTAGTTTTTTTGCTACATATATTTTGTTGAAATTTATAGTAAATGTAAATGTATGTAGTAATTATGTATAAATTATGTTTTAAATATAAATACAGGATTTTTTCAAATTTTACTAACAATGAAAATGGGTACTATTTTATTTTATAGTTTAAAGATATTTTACCAACTTTGGTATATAATATTTTGGTTGATGAAAAAATAACAAAAAAATAATATAATGACTAGGATATATACTAGCAATACTAATTTGAAAATTAAATTATTGTTTATAAACTTTAATTTATTATGCCGCATATGTAATGATTACATATGAATAAAATGTGTTATACGTTATACGTACCAATCTAAAAGTATATTATTGGCTAAATCATGATACATTTTTATTCTACAATTTATTTAATGCTTATTTACACAATCGTATATATTCATACAATATTGTTTTTTTTAATATTAATAAAAACTAATTTAATAATTTTATATATTTATAAAAATATAAATTAGCTGTTTAACAAATTAATTTATGTAATAATATAATTATAATTAATAAAATTAAAGAATTGAGAAACACCACGAACCCCAAAGTAAATATTAATAAACCTGTAACAAAATAATGTTGTTTTAGGTATATAAATTATTTTAAGGAAGAATTGACTTGCCACTTGCCACTGAAGCGTGAGCTTAATCACTTATAAATTTAAGTTAAAAGTTCAAGCTAAAGTAAATAATTCTCAGTAAATTTCTAATATCACAAAATAATATTGCTACTTTTACCTTCAAACATAATAATAATAACAGCAATACATACTGTTCCAACTAGCACTATTAAAGATTTCATTAATGTCATCATCATAGTTATAATAAGAACGGAAAATATGAGGATACCACAAGCAGGATTTTGCAGTAAATATTGAGTAATTTTGTAAGCTTCATTTTGAATTGAATTGCAAATTATTATATAAACTGGAATGCAAGGTTCTGAAACAATAATTTCACCTTAAAAATGTCCCACTTAAAAATAGTAATTTAAATTTTATATAAACATTTCTTACCTATTGAAATCTTAATAAAAATTTTAAAAGCAGTTTTTAAATTAATTTCCATCATGCCATGTTTTAGTTGATAAATTCTGAATATGGAGGTAGTAAAAAAAATTTTAATATCTGATGCTAAGTACAGTGATCGATCGTTTCGGAGATTTTTTATTCTCTTTGTGTAGGATTTATAATTTGTATTTTGGAATTTCGTGATATCTTAGCATGATATTGTACAAGCGCCTTGAAGTACAGATTACATTATGGAGCTTATTTTTAAATTTATACATATACTTATTTATTATTAAACACCAAATCCATGAAACAATATAATCGTCGAATTTTGATATTTTTTTATTTTGTATAATAATTAATTTAATTGTAAATAATAATTATATACTGATATTAACGTATATTACAATTTTTTGAAGTTATAGTAATTATATTGTATTGTAATTTATTTTATATATAAAAAGAAAACTGAATTATCAGTATCGAATGATACGTCATAGAATAATAATATGAATATAAATTAAATTTGAGTACACAGTAAAAAAATGTGTACTATAATTTATTATCTAAAATGTGTATTATAATATTTATTATCTAATAGCATCTGTGGATCTAGGTGTCCATAACCTGTGGTTTGTGTTTGGCGCCAAGAGGATAAAAAGTTGTCAAAAACTATAATTGAGTTATTAACTGCATAACAATATTTTATATTCCAAGATTTTAAAAATAACAATTTTTCTATTATAAATGCTGTAAAGTTGCGAAATTTGAGACCATTTACTATAAATAGCTTTTTAAAGAAACTACTAAATATGGTACATAAAATATTCCAATAGGAATGACTCAAATGTATTATTTGTATATTAATTTCTATAAACTACATATATAATTTTTAGGTTGGCCATTATGATGAAAATGTTTTACCTGATATGCTACCAGTTTACTACACCAGATTATTTCCACAAAACATATTTTGCCGATGGCTTTCCTGTGGAAGTTACCCTCAACCACTTTGTAACAGAGAGTTATCGTTTACTTTAGCAGACGATGTATACTTGCGTTATTTATCTATAAGCAATCAAAAAGATTTTCAAACTCTATTGCAAAAGAAATGTCCTCATAAACTTGATATTGGAGCAGTTTATAACACAAAGTAAAAAAACATTTAACAATATGCTTCATATCTTTTTATTCTTCCATTACTTTTATTGACTTGTTTAATATCTCTGAATTTCAGACCTTCTATTGGCCGTCATGATGCTGTTGTACTTGCTAGAGAGCTGGTTTTTGATATTGATCTTACAGATTATGATGAAGTGCGGACATGTTGTCAAGATGCAAATGTATGTGATAAATGTTGGAAATTTATGGTTGTAGCATGTGAAATTATACAGTTAGCTTTAAAAGGTAAAAATAATTGAGAATGTTTCTTGTTTAAATTTTTAAACAACTATGAACGAATTTAAAAAACTACTTATTTTTTGTTAAATATTAAATTACAGAAGATTTTGGGTTTCAAAACATTTTATGGGTCTTCTCTGGCAGACGTGGAGTACATTGCTGGGTGTCAGACTATGAAGCAAGAACACTGGACAGCCCAGCAAGAGCAGCTGTTGCAGACTATCTTTGCCTTATAATGGGTGGTGAAAATCAAAATAAGAAAGTGCATTTAGGGAGTGATAACTTGCATTCTAGTATCAGGTTTGTCCAAATTATAAAACACATTATTTATATTTATAAAAAAGCAGTTTAAAATCTAATAATATTTTAGGAGAGCTTTGGATGTGATTGACACATATTTTGAAGAAATTTTGGAAGAACAAAGTTTCTTATCAACATCAGACAGTTTGAAAAGCTTCTACAAAATGATACCTGATGAAACATTAAGAAAACATGTTCAAGAAAGCTTTGAAAGAGTACCAATATCATCTTTAGAAAGATGGGAATCATTTATTAAGACTTACAACCAGTTTTGTAAAGAAGTAAGTGTATATTTATATAATCACATCATAATTACTTAGTAACAGAATAAAATTTCTAATCATAAGTGTGGAATAACACTTCAAAAATAGTAAATATTAGAATAAAATTTATAGTAACATAAAATATTTTTTTTTATTTTAAACAAATATATTTGCAAGACTATAAGTTTAATTATATTAACAGAATAATAGTGGAATAAGAAAAATGAAATATCTAATAGAAGAGATAAAAATACAATATTGTTATCCAAGGCTTGATGTCAATGTAACAAAAGGATTTAATCACTTACTAAAATCACCATTTAGCATACATCCAAAAACTGGAAAAGTGTCTATTGCTTTTAAACCTGAAATTGCTAAAAACATGAAATTAGAAGATGTTCCAACAATTTATAGTCTTCTTGATGATAGTTCTGCTGATAATATCCAACATCAAAATAACATGAGAACAGCTGTAAAGGTGTTTCAGGAAGTTGTTTTTGGACTTGAAAAATCTGAAGCAATGAGAAGGAAAAATGAAACCAGTGAGTTAATATTGATTGTTAAGTTAAATAATATTTTAAATATTTGTTATTTTTCTTATTATCTTGTCAATTATACTTATATATATATATATATATATATATATATATATATATATATACATATATATATATATACATATATATATATACATATATATATATATATATATATATATATATATATTATACTTATTATAGCTATAAATTACTTTGAAAATATGTTAAACATTTCCAAAGTAATGATTAATTTCTGTATGAAAATATATTGAGAATAGATATTTTTCATTAAAAACTATTATTTTATCTTAATTTAATTTTTTACTTTGTTTCAGGCATATCCATCGATTTTTGATAAGAAGGTTAAATAAAAATATAACAACATATTGTGTATTCATTTATTAAAATATATAAATTTAAAATATTTATGTATACTATTTAAAGCATGTGAAATTTTTACAAATAGATACAAGAAATCAGATCTTTTAATAAAATATAATTCATGCCCATTATTTAGCTAAAAATGACAACAGTCATAGATACTGCTTGTGTTTAAATTTAAATATATTATTACTGTGGCGTAGCATAAGAACTGATAGATTATTCACATGCTAATTTTAAATGGACCATGCAATATTTAAAACTGCAATTAAAATTATATGGAGCAACTAAGAGCAACATTGAGAAAATCTTCAAAGCCAATAGTAACTGTTCCATTTTGTTGAGTGTCTCTTACTCTAAATGCTTCAGTAAATCTCTGCACTTGGACACAAAGCACTATAAAGTTGTCAACAGATATTTTTCCCTCTCGTGGATCACATCTTTTTATCAGAAATTTGATAAAATCTGGAGTAAATCGAAATCCCATTTGTGAAAGTGCTGTAACAATATAGTTAATTACATATTAATCTATCATATTAAGGTAGCATCAGACTGAAGGTGATGGTAGTCATGTATGTTAAAAGCTTTTACAATGGCACTTAGTTATTTAAATTTTTCAATCAATATGTGAAACTTACGAAGATGAATTTTTATTATACTTATAAAGGATAAAATTTTATATTGAAATAAGTATCTATTAATATATCTCATTATATCTATACCTTTTGATAATTCTTCTTCGTCGATGTTACCAGACTGATCAGTGTCATAAGTCTTGAATACTGCAAGCCACTGGTTAACATAAGTATATAGCTTATCGAATTCCTCGAGATTAATGTGGCCCGAGCGATCTTTATCGAACATGCCTGTGAACACATATATTGTAACATAAATATAATCATTTCTTCATAATATACTAAAAATAGGTAAATTGTTTTACAATTGTCCACATCCACACATCTGTCGAAAATATCGATAGCTCTAAATTGTTATCAAATGAAAGAACATACATTATTCTACGACCGTTTTAGTAATAGTTTTTTAATAGCCTCACGCTTTAATCTATATATTATTAAGAAAACCTGGTGTATAATACTAATGAGTGGTTTTTTTTTAGCTTCACGCTTGCGGAGTAGTCGGAGAGCTCGGAGCGCCAAACGCTACGTACCTGCATACCTCTTTCGCCTCGTCCACACTCATTATCCTCTTCATACATGCCCTTCGTTAGATTTTCTAATTTACAACATTTTTTTTAATTTTATGATGCTACATATAATGTAAAATAATACACAGAGTTGATAAGCCTAATTAAATCGATAAAAGAAGTGAAACTTTTAAAACTGACCGATCATTAGGTTGCAAGCAGTTTCAGAGAATGTTTGTCCCTGAGCGTTAACTAAAGCAGCTTTCAGCTCTGGAGCAGTTATGAAGCCAGACTGATCCTTATCTACAGCACGAAACCATTGTTGCACTTGCGGAGACACCGTGCCTCCTGCTCCTATAGACGGGTAAGGACCATGGCCCATCTCTAGCTGGTTAGGTTGCCCGCCAGCACCGTACCCACCTTGATATCCTGGCTATTGTTAGAGACAAAAAATATTAATATTATAATTTGTTTAAATTATGTATAACCAAGTCTTACTTGTATTAAAATAAATAATCTTAAGTCGGCTAGTTGTATGAGGTTTGTCGAGCAATTTTCCAACGAAGTAAACAATGATAAAATATTTATGCAGGAAATAGGGATCACACTTATACCACTTAGTATCTTAACCATTATAAGGATAATGTTAAAAGTTAAGTAAAATCACTAAGGGTAGGTTATTTAAAGAACAACAAATAATATTTTAAAACCTTTATTCTATAAAATATAAATAAGTAGTTATTATATTATATACATCGTAGCAAAAAAGAACAAAACAGTCGTAATAGCAGCAAAAATAGGACGAAAGCAGTACGTGAAGGTAAGGCGTTTTTATAAGCTCCTCTTAGACGGATACAAATATTGTCTTATTAAATATGGCTTATTTTTAGTACAAGGTATAATCTAAAAATTTAATCTAAATTAAATTTTTTTACGTTTTATTTTTTTGCAAAATCTTATATGCTTAACAGGTTTTATTACCAATGTCATGATTATTTGTTTTTTTTATATATTATTTATTGTGTATGAGAAAGTTTATATTTTATATGCATTTTGAAGCATAAATAAATAAATAATGTCACTAACTGCAGTCCAGACAACTGTAATTAATAAGATTTTCCACAAACATATTACAAGCTCAGTATATTCGTTGTCATCTTGGTTAAGATTTCTAAATTAAGTTCAAATTATTAAAGTAAAAAGTATTATTTCTTACTACACGTAGGCGGACTGCAAAGATTTATTTCTCATTAATGAAACAAAATTTACTTTAGTGGCTGTTTTATAACACTATTATTTAAAATATCAGTAATTTCGAAAACTGTCAAATTAACGTCATTTGGATGTAAACAAAATGACCAGCAGGTGTTAGACTTGATTAATCTTATATATGTTTTCAAGTAAAATCTAAACGAAAAACTAATTTAAACTTATGTAATATTTAAAATAATAGCTTGCCATTTTTCATATACATATCAGTATTATCAATATTCATGCTAATAAACACATATCTTAGTAATATTTTATAATATAAAGTACCTCTAATTACTTCTTAATTGTTATTTTTCATAGATACATAGTGAATGCTGTAATTAATTGCTAGGTAGATAGATAGGCACAATCCAGTCTATTTGAATAAGCTTCCTGTATCTATTGACGGAAAGCTAAACATAAAAATATGTTATACTTAAATGCTTGATCCATACAAGTTGCAGTATAATACCCTATGTAAACATACTTCATTTATATTTCAGTTTATAAATCACTTCAATTAATTATTCTTATATAATAAAACTATTCACTTAATAAATAATTCGTATAACAAATGAAGAAGTAACTGAAAAAAAATTGCTTTAAATAATGGAACACATGGTGAGTCTGTAATATTAAACGTCAATATTAATGTTAATATTAAACACTTCTAATCCAAGACATTTATGGAGGAAGGTGAAGTCTCATAGTTTAAAGAAAATTCATTAAAATGTTGATCACACAATACAAATAAGTTAATTTCCGTTTTTTTTTTGTAAAAATTATAGTTTACATCATCGTTAAAATTTTGAAGAAAAACTTGGAGCTCTATATTTTCGGTATTTAAATACAGCAACATTACCTCCATGTTTAGTAATCATTGTCAATAGTATATTTTAAAAATAAATATATAAATGAAACATACTTTGTGTATGTATGTACATAAAGAAAGAAAATTGTATGGTTTTTGGCATAGTAATAAATAGTCAATTGTGGCATTAAATAAAATTGTATATGCACAAAATGAAAGTTTTAACGAGGATTGCATATGTTTAAATATTATGTCTACTTTGAAATTCTTTATTTCTTTACATCTGACTTTGTGAATTTTTTTCATTGCCACTAAATCATTTTGTTCCAAATATAATATTATAATAAATATTTAAAAAACCTAATGTTTAATAAGGACATTATATTTACAAATTTAAAAAGTAATACAAAACATCTAAGAAAAAATGAGAGCTACTAAGATTCAATTTGTTTAAGGTAGCAGACATTATAATCATTTTTAACATGAAAATTGAATCAACAAAACTTTGTGCCCATTATTTCTAATCTCACTCCTCATATTCCACCCCTGAACCATACATCTTAATTACTCATATACTATAACTTATTATTATCTTAACAATATTAATGAAGTCTATAAATTATTTTCTTTGTTAGTTGAATTAATATTTGACTATTGTGATAAATTTTGACTCAACATAATTTAGTCAATTGAGTGATTATAGGATTTATGAGAGCCAAAAATCTCATACAACTAAATTAACAGTGATACTTAAAATTCAAAATGTATATTATATAAATTAAAGAATAGTTATTGCCTAGAAACAATTGAAATTAACAATGACCATACACATAAATGACATTCAGTCTTTTATATCAAACCAATACTGGCAAGTTTGTTATATTTTGTACTTAGCAATCAAGAATGAAACAATGTTCATAAACATTGGCCCTTTCACTAACTAAAGGAAATACAATGTGGATATACCATTTGCATTTTGTTGAAGTGTGGGAGCCTATTTAGTTAGTGAAATGCAATGTAATAACAATAGTATTTTGTTCTTATTAGATACAATTGTGTTTAATGACCTAAACATTACTACTGTGACTAGAGAAACTATAAGTAGCAGGTGTGACACATGTATTCACACACACTTGTATGGATGGTTTGAAGGATGAAGGTAGAAGCTTATGGGCTTCTGGCACTGGAGAATAGCTTTGACAAGGTGCTGTTTCAAAATGCACTTGCTCACTTCTGTCTGTGGGCACACCATCAAAACTAGTTTGTTTTGCAGAGTCACCTGTCCCACTATCTTTGCATGATGAATGTTCAGATAAATTGTCTGGGAACATGTGAGGAGAATCACTGTCACTGTGAACCACTTGAGTCATTTTAACACTTTCTGAAGGATAATTACGTACAGGCGCAGCCATTCTTCTGCGGGTGTGGTAAATAATTACCACCCAAATAATAGAAGTTCCTACAGCACAACACACTACTGTTATTATGATGATTCCTGTCATGTCTTCTTCTTTGACTAGTATTGCAACAGGTGGCAATACTTTGAGTTCTATCATTTCCTTTTTAGTGCCAAGTTCATTAGTAATTACACACTCATATTGACCTGCATCATTAGCTTCTGCACCTATTATAACTAATAACTGATCATCAGCTGTGAAGAAGTGACGTTCTGAATGTGTGATTGGATTTCCATCTTTTAACCACTTTAATTCTGGTTTAGGTGACCCTGTTATCATGCATTGCAGAACAACTGGTTCGCCACTTGTCACTTCTTTATTTTCAAGAACCCTAGTAAATGACGGTTCTTGCAATACGGTTAAAGTTGCATTAGATATAATAGTACCTGCGGGATTCTTTGCAGCGCAGCTATATATTCCCATGTCTGTGGTTTTAGCATTTACAATAAAAAACAAGTGATCAGTAGGCATAACATTCATACGTCTTTCTCTTGCAGCTGGAAAGTCATTTCCACCATCTTTTTTCCAGGATATTTCTGGTGGGGGATCTCCTGTAGCTGCACAGTTTAATGTAACTGTCTCCCCTGTTTTAACCGTTACGTTTGTGGGCGTTTTTATAAAACGAGGAAATGTTACTATGTTAACTTTAGCTTTTGTTGAGTAAGTTGTCCCAAATTTATTGCTAACAACACATTGATATTTGCCAAAATCTGAATGAGACACATCTGGTATAACTAATACAGAAGTAGCATGCTGTTTACCATTTTCATTAATTGTTATATTCTCATATACTGTTGGATTACTAACATTCCCATTATTTTTCCTCCACAAAAATGTCATGTTGCTGAAGGGGTTAGAAGTAGCAGAACATACTAAATTTGCTGATCTATTTTTTATAGCCAAATGAGACTTAGGATGTTCAGTAATTTTTGGTTTTGGTGAGTCTCTACAGTTATCTTCTTTAAGTCTGGAAATAGTCACACCTCTTATTTCAGAAGGATAGGCACAAGTAGCTGTTACAAATTTGTGCCCCACTTTATCTTTTATCCATTTAACCATCCACAGTAAATTGCAATCACATAACAAAGATGAAGAATTCATATATAGTCTCCTTATTTTTGTCAAAGAATCAAAAGCATGCTGTTGTATTGAAGTTATGTTATTTGCTCTCAAATCTAATTCAGTTACATTAGAGAGTCCCTCAAAGGCTCTCGAACTGATGGATTTAATGTGGTTTGTTGATAAATTAAATATCATTAGGTTTCGCAATTTTGAAAATGGGCCTGACATATCTTCTACAGTCCAGGATATTTTGTTGTTATTTAATAATAATGTTTGCAATTGAACCATATGGCTAAATGCTTCTTGTGATATGGCAGATATGTTGTTATTGCTTAAATTTAGAATATGTAAGTTGGTCAAATATTGAAATGTTCTACCTTCTACTTCCATCAGATAGTTATGAGATAAGTCCAAATCTTGCAAATAAGTACATAATTCCCAGCTGCCAGAATCTATATTTTGAGAAATTAAGTTGTTAGACAATGATAGGATTGTTAAAGATTCCAGTCCATACATCCAACCTTTAGATATACTTTTAATTTTGTTATGATCTAATTGTAAAAGATTTACAGATTTAAATCCAAGAAATGCCCCATCCATAATGTTTTCGATATTGTTATATTTGATTTTCAATGTTGTTAAACTAGTTAGACCTTGAAATAGTAGACCATTTAAACTATGTAAATTGTTGTGATTTAGTTCTAGCACTTTTAAATTAGTCTGGTGCATAAATAATTGATTAGGAAGGGATGATAATTCATTTCTGTTGAGTTTTAATATCAATAAATTTGTTAAATTATTAAGAGCTCCCTCTTCAATTGCTTTTATGCGATTACTATTTAGGCTTAGTGATTTGATCGTACTGTTGATTGGAAAGTGTCCCGTATTTATAGCATTAATATTATTTCTGTTGAGACTGACTTCTTGCAATTTATTGTGATTTATAAAATTAGGAATTTGGATCAATATATTTTTATCCAACTTTAAAGTTTTTAATAATGATAATTCGTTGAAGTTGTCGCTCAAACCCTTGTTTAACTTATTGTAACTTAGATCTAATTGTTCCACCCACTTTGGAATTCTTGGGACTGACACCAAATTTTTTTTCGAACAGTCTACATAATGCTTTAAGCAGTCACATTTTTGAGGACATTCATTATTATCACTCTGCAATGATATTCCTATAAAAAACACAAGTGCTGTAGTCGTGAATAAAAGGAAGTTTCCCATTTTTAAGCATTAGTGCAGATGCAGATCTCATTTAACATAATCGATTTGCGTCTTCATTCCTACATATTTGATAGATAAACACACTCACAAAATTTTCACAACATTGGTTTAATTAAATTCACTTAATATTTCACTACATTTTCTCATTCATAACAGAGAACTTGACAAAAATATTTTTGCTTGTTATTTACTGCTATAGCCTCGACCGCCATTTTCTTTAATCAATCCTTAGTTCGTGATCGCAGTCATTTCATTGGTGGAAGTTGAATGAAATAAGATTGCGTTAGATACTAGTCAATATGCCAAAATCTTTAAATTATTTAAGTTAATTAAATAACTTTTCAGAGAAACAAAGTCGTGAACTACTTTTATTATAGTTAATTTTTATTGTATTACGTATACTTTTTATATTAAATATAAAATCATACCAAGACAAGATGGGACAGTAGTCTAGTAAACACGAGACATGCGATACTATACTATACTATTCTACTTTTTTAGTTTAGTTTTCACAATTGATAATTTTCAAAAGGCAATAATAACCGTGAAGATTAATCGATTATATGCTCGGTCTAAATAAAATTCTTAGTAGAAGAAAGCTTAGCAGAAAATAATTCGTTGTTCATGTTAGATAACAATTATCATTCGTAAGGGTTTTGCTAAAAATTATTTTTTTAAATCATTGTGAGGAGTCGGAAGTAATAAGTTGAACTTTTATACAGACTATATTAGATGTAGTTTTGGCCTTTGGGAAAAAAAACATATCTAAATTTTTGTTACAGAGGAAAACTATATTCTGTTAAATAAAAATATTTTCATAAAGGGTTCGTCATTATTTAACAATAAAAAAGTTAGCAGTCAAACAAAAAAAAACGGAAAAAGACAAATTCCCTTCATTTCTGCTTAGCAAGGTAGGCAAATAAGCTCCGACATTCTCTCCTGTTTTCACGAAACCAATTTGTCAATACCGATATTAATACCGCTATCTATTTGAATATGAACAGAAATACTGAACGTACTTATTATATAATAGTTTGAATTTTCTTTTTTAATATATAATAGTTTGAATTTTGTTTTTCTTGACACTAGGTACTTTCTGCTTACCCTGCTTTGCGGGATAAAAGCGTGAAGCTAAAAAAAAAACATCTTGTAACGAAAAGGTTTAGTCTGTCTTTTGCAATATAAATAATATTCTCTGTATTCAATATAATTATTAATCTTCTCATCTGCTATATTGATACATGATAGCCATGGTATAACCACTATCAATATTTAATTTATAGAAAACAAATTTCTGACTGTGCACGATATTGGGCGTGAGTTCTATTGACCTTTCCCCGTGAAAAGACGAAGCGCGGCGTTAAATTCCGCCACTCAACATAGAATATCTCACATTCAGAGGAAACACGGATCATAATAAAAGTGATAATGAGTAACTAAATATAAAATATAATTAATGTAGACAAAAATCATTATATTAATAAATAATAAAAATAATAAAAAAGTGATATACCATCTGTATAAAAAAAAGTTATAGTTCAAAAAGTAATTTCATTGGCAAATATTGAAAGATTATATTTCAACTTATTTAAACATCTAATTATATGCTTAAATAAAATAAGGTTTTCTTTTTTTTAGCTTCACACTTTTATCCCACATAGCAGGGTAGACTGAAAGTATTTAGTGTCAAGACACTATGTACTTCGCTTTCCACCAAATTTGAGACATTGTGTGTTGAGTGGTGGAACTCAACACCGCTCTTTGTCTTTTCCCAGAGTGAGGAATTGAAAATAATTTAAATATAATCACTCCCCCGAGTGGGGATTGAACCCACAACCAATCATGTTTACAGTCAGACACTGTCCCACACCACGTCTTGCCTCATATAGTATTTCAATTTTTTATTTTTACTATATGTATCAAATCCTACCAATTATTAAATACATTCACGAATTTTAATTTATACTAATAGAATTAAATATGATTTTCATAGTATCTTTCATTAATCAAATTGATTTGGATTATACCTTTCATATAGATTGTTTCATTTCTGTACCATGCTTTCCAAGAAGAAAATTCTTAACGAGAGTCAAAGTTAAAAATTAAATAGAAATTAAAAGAAAAATACACCACTTATACAAGTTATTCACAGTATAAGTGCTACACTCAAAAACAAGTTGAAATAATTGGTGTAAATTATTGAGTTTTAAAATAGAATGAAAAAATGCTTATAAAATGCAAATATAATATAATTAATAAGCAACTCTTAAACCACTATGTACATGTATATAATACATTAAAAAAGTAATTCATCAGTTATTAATTTATGGAGGTTTGCATATGTACAGTTGAGCACAAATTATTTTGCCCAATTGTATTAAGAACAGATAGAGGAGACTGTAAGGTAACAGTATAGTAAACTTTGCATACACCAGAACATATAAAATATTTCAGAATTGTATTTGAGACATGAGTTGCATTTCTATACTTAAAATGTGTTTATAATGGTATTATGGCTTATATTGCTTCATATATATATTTATCAAATAATAAAATTGCATATCAAGTGTTTTATTTCGTTTGTATGAGAAATGGATGTAAGTAATACAAAATATTGTTTCAAATATTTCAATATTTACAATTATTTTACTTAAAATTGTTACGACATGTTTGTTAAAAAATAATAAACGGGTTTTACTTACATTATAGGCCATTATTTGTCCCAAAAGTGTTAGCTTAAATTAGTTAACCAATAAATTTTGAATATACTTGACTGAAAGAAATAACAATTAACTCAGAAAATTTATTTGAATGTTTTGTAGTTCTGCTTATAATAAATAGGTAAGTTTAATATTTTCTTAATTCGAAATATCTAATTGAAAATTAATCACATTAGAAAAAGAAAGTAACAATTTATTTAGAACTTTAGCTCATTTTCACTTCGTTGTTATTATTATTGTTTAAGAGGTTATGGTTTTTAGGCGTGTCATTTTAGCAAAAATAATTCGTTAGTTCAGATAGAGATTTGTTAAAAAAGGGCTCGTTGATGAATTATAACACTCAAATAAAGAGTCTTCACGGCTAAAATAGAGAAAAATATGTAATCCGGTCAAGTAGACTTTTTTATTAACAAAAAAATGTAAATGTATTACAATATAAAACATAAAAGATATTTCCACTCCAAGGGATAAATCATATTTTTTTTATCCATAATAGATTTCTAGCCTCCAATCTTACTTACTACATATGTGAAATAGCAAATAACAAACTAGATATAATTATAACACATTTCAGTAATAATAATTGAGATAATAATACTAAACTCGATCTTAGAAGTTAGTATTACATTCTATACATTTTAAAACAAATGACATGTAAGTAACATCTCCCTCATTTAAACGTGAAAGTATGCTTTAGTTGTCTGTGTAAAATTTCAAACGACAGTCACGTCACATCAACACGTCATGTCAATTGAAGTGTAATATCTCGCTTAGATATACCTTACAAGTGTTGATATTTCGAGGCTTGCGTTTAAATTTGGATAAAAATTCTTGGTCACATCTTAGTTCACGCGTTTGTATACTAAATAATAGATTTTTAATAATTAATGACTTATATGGATATTTAAGTGAATACAATGGAAGCTTATGAAAGTGTGTTACTTGTTAAAAATGAAGTGTTTGTTTTTAAAATACCTCCTAAAACCAGCAATAGAGGATACAGGTAAAAATATATATGATTATTATTATGATATAAGTGGCTTCTATTAATAAAATCTTTTTCTAGGGCGGCTGATTGGAATCTCCAGGAACCACAATGGACGGGGCGTATGCGTCTCGTTGCAAAAGGTGATGAGTTGATTATGAAATTGGAAGACAAAACTAGTGGAGAGCTTTTTGCAAAATGCCCAATCGATAAATATCCTGGAGTAGCACTTGAAGCTGTTACTGATAGCTCAAGATATTTTGTAGTTAGAATACAGGATGATAATGGTAACTATTTGATAATTACTGTAGGTAATATTATAACTGATTGATATATAACTTATGGATATAATAAATATCCATGTTTTTAGATAAATAATTAAATATTTTATATATAAACTTAAATACATTTATGCTAAATAATGATTTAAATTTTAATTTCAATAATATTATTGCAGGAAGAAGTGCTTACATTGGCTTGGGATTTGGAGATAGATCAGATTCATTTGATTTAAATGTAGCCTTGCAAGATCATTTTAAGTGGTTGCGAAAGGAACAGGAAGGTGAACAAGGACAGCAACAACAACTGGATTTGAGTTTTAAAGAAGGAGAAACCATCAAAATAAACATGAAAATAACTGTAAGTAACTTTTAAAGTATGATGAAATTACAAATAATCACTTACTTGCCTATCTGGCAGATAAGTGATTACTAGTAGTATACAATATAATTTTTAGAAATAACATAGAAGTGTCTTAACAAGAAACTTTGCATTTTTTCACTTCTTCTTAATTATATTCATATTTACTATAAAATTAATTTAAAAAAATATATTTTCACACATTCAGAAAAAAGATGGAAGTGAAGGTAGTAGGCCACGGAGAGCTGGTGGTGCTAATGTGGGAGGACTGCTCCCTCCACCCCCAGGGGGATCAAAGCTGCCTCCACCACCATCACCACAACATGTTCCAACACCAATCACACCAGCTGTGCCAAATACAGAGTGGGGAGACTTCAATTCTGCTAGGTAATTTATATTTTTCAGCCCTTATTAAAAATTATTAATTTATACACATAATTATTTTAAATAATATAATAGATATATTGCACACATAAATTGTTTGCATATTTTATATCTGTCTAATATTTTCACAATATATCTTTCTTTACATGGTATTGTACCATGACATATTCATTGTATGTATAGTAGTTATTAAATTTATCAAAGGACAATTTAGTGACATTATAATCTAATGTGCTTATAATATAACTAATATTTACTTTGAAATGTTTTGCTTTGTTTACAGTACTCCCAATCAACAAGCTAAGCCAACTACTCCAGCAAACCAACAAAACTGGGTGCAGTTTTAGTTCATTTAATATAAATATATAATAATGTAATTGTGTGCAATGCACAATACTTACTTAAATTACTTAATTGATTAAATATTTATTGCACAGCTATTTTCTGTATTAATTCATTTATGCCTGCAACTGCCACATCATATATGTATTTTATTTGAAAGTACACTACATGTGTCATACTTCAAATATTATGTATAATGTTATCATTGTAATTGTAGCCTATATTTATTGACTGAAAAGTAATATCAGTACACTATGTTGTTTAAATATTTATATTCTATAACATTATTTTGATTATATATTTAATTTTTGTGAAATTGGTTTATATATTTAAAAATGTAATTTGTTTATGTAATTTTATCTTTTATTTAAATTTGTAAAGTGACATCTACAGTAATAATGTTTTTTATTCTCTTATTTATTAGGATGAAAATTACTAATATGTACTAATATACATTTTCACATAAATTATGGTAATTATTCAGTGCTTACTTACCATGATTCAGGGCATGATACTAGAAAAGAAGATTGATTGTCTAATAATTCTTATATTAAATTTATGTTACCTGAATCTTTTACTATTTAAAAAAAAATTATTTGTGCATTGTGTGATGGATTATTATTTTGTTGTATGTTATGTTTTAAGGGGCATATATTTCTGTATCTTTTTTAATTTAATTATTTAAAACATTTAATCTAGTAGTTCAAGAAATGCTGAAGCAAACATTTCTTTTTGATTATAAAAGAAATTGTTAAAATCTTGTTCTTTGTTTAATTATATAAGAATTTCTTTAACTTTTGTGTATATAAAGGTTTTCCTATGATTTAGTTACTATGTGGTATAGGCAAAATTTCTTATGTCTTGTATTAATGTAGTCTTCTTGTATGCTGTTGTAACATTATATAGTAATCAAATAATTTTAGATTTAGATGAAATTATGGCTCTACACTTTATTGTTATTCAATGTTGTTAAAATTCTGCATGTCATGGACAACTTATATGTAAATAGCTTATAATATTGTGATAGTTGTGTGATGTACAAATGTTTTTTTTAATTGCAAATATCTTAGATCTGTTTGGTGTTCTGATTTAAAATATGTATAAATGTAATAAATCAAAGTAGCAGCTACGGTTTTATTAATTTTAATTTCTTTATTCCTATTCCATCATTTTATATTTTGGATGTGATTAATGATGTAGTCTATATATTTTTTGGCCAAACCACCATTGAACACAAATTTTATACTAAATAAAATATAATTAAAAACCAAAAATAATGAATTTTAAATATAAGAATTGGCAATTGCATAGTAATTGAGCTATTTATATGTAACCATAATGATACTAGGTTTGATTTCCATCAGATAAATATTTTTATTTATAAAATTTTAATCTTTCATTGTGGTTATAAGTTTAGATTTCTAGCACTATACCTCTAAAATAAACTAACCTAACAAATAATATTGAACGATTTGGTAACATTCATTTTATTTTTGCTACAACAATTGCTGTGAACGAATTAGCTTTTTTTTACTTATTATTATTGAATGATTAGTATGATACTATGATATTAGATGCTTTCCGCATCTGAGCTCTAAAACTCTAAGCTATTGTTATCTAAAAAATCACACACACACACACATATATATATATATATATATATATATATATATATATATATATATATATATATATATAAATATTGTTAATATACGTTGTAAAAGTTGTAAATCTGTAGAAATTTTAAGTTTAAAATAAATTTAAAGAGAACGAAATAGCTATCGAAGGTAGCGCGGGCGAAGCACCATCGTAAAAGTTTGAATTGTGACTGGGTCTAGCGTTAATTCAAGGATTTTCCTGAACGGAACTACTTACATTGACTTATAACTTCGTGTTTTGCTTCAAATGTTACTCTAATGGTTTATATTAGAATTATAAGATCCATATAAGATATGTTAAATTCTACGCGGACGTTTTTGTCTAGTCTGTTAAATGTATCTCATGTTCTTATTCAGCTGTTAAGGAGCATATTAAATCTTAGTCGGCTACTCCATTGCGTTACCTAGTCTACTCGAGGCTACTACCTTCAAACTTACCTATGCTTAAACATAAGCCCAAAGGCATCTATTTAGAGTACTAAGAGATTAATATGTTAAGCATTTTTTATTATTGATTTGCAAATGGTAACCTTAATAAGGTCAAGCGAATGTATCTCTTTCTTTCTCTCGTGCAAGTGCGCACTTTGTTAAAAAAAGCGAATGGTACTAGTAAAGTACATATGTCATAAACATTTTAAAGTAAGTGCCGCCGCATAAACCAGTCTTTGGTTTCCTTCGAAATTCCAGAATTTCACATAATGCGCCTGTCAAAACCTTCAACTTTCCAGGTCATCAGAAAATACTTATCAAGCTCAACCTCAAGGTTAAGCTGGGCTGCCAGGGTTGCGCGTCAAATACTCGAGACCCTCGTCTTTTATATTAATAATAATTAATCATTGTGTTGAACAACTTTGCCTTAGATGATTATATAGATTAATATTTTTTACATATTAGGCGGGCTCCTAGGGTTCCACATCAAGAACTTAGAACTTCAAAATAAACTATAGCCTATACACATCCTATACACAGTATATGTATTTATAGCTATATAATATTTTTTTTTATCAAAATCTGTCCAATATTTTTTCCTGAAAGGCGAACAGACAGACAGACAGACAAAAATGTCAAAAATCATATTTTCTCTGCTACTTACACAAAGACAAGTAAACGTTTCAGAAATGAGTTCCTCTACAGTTTTTTTAGCTTCACGCTTTATACCTTGCGGGGTAGTCAGAAACAACGAAGCGCCAAACGCTACGGTCCCTGCATACCTCTTTTGCCTCGTCCAGTCATTATCCTCTTCATCTATGCCCTTCTGGAGGATCCTCATACTCTTTACGTGACCTTCTTCAATATCTTCCATACTGTTTTCGAAGGTCAACCGAGGTCTCTCCCTACCTCTTGTAGCACTCACCTTGGCTTCATAAATCTTTCTTACCTAAAACACCTAAACTATCTGAGCACGTTTTTCTTCATTCTTAATATGGCATTCGCGCTTACACCTGCTCTTCTGCGTATCTCCTTGCTGCATATACGGTCAGCTAAACTGACTCCGCATATCCGACGAAGAGAACGCATATCTACTGCATTCGTCTTTCTTTTATTCTTCTTTTGACACATCCATGTTGCCGGCAGTAATACGCCTTTCCTCATTTATTTAGTATCTTCCATCTCTACTAAATATGCTTCCTAGATATACCACCTCATTCATTTGTTCTAATATCTTTCTATCTACCCTAATTATTAACATTCTGTTCTTTCTTCATTTCTTTACAGTTTTATTATGTATATAGATACAGAATACAAATATGTATATAATATAAATATACGTGTACGTTTATTATGGCATTACAAATACCTAATAACGCATTGGATAAGAAAAAAGAATATATCTAAATGTTGAAAGAAAAAATTTAATTTTATCTTGTGAATTAGATGTTTAAATAATTGAATGTTCCGTTACAACGCTTTTAACTTTTTTGTATAAAAGTAAAAATTTTCCACTTTTTTATTCATTCTCATTATCTCTAAATTAAATTCTTTCTTTTTCTGTTGATCTATGAAATGTTGTCTATTTCTTATAATTCTTCCAGATTTATAAATAAAAAGTCCATCTACATATTATGCTTTACATACAAGTATTTATTTTTTCTTTTTGTATATATTATATGTTTTAGCGACCCGTGGTTTCGCTTGCGTAAATTCACTACTATAACTATTTTGTTTTTTCACGTGCCCGCATTTTCGCCTCAAGCAGAGACTTAACTGTTTAACTGCATCGATTTTTAAATCTAATAATAAGTTTTGTCAATAATCAAAAAAATTAATACAGACCTACAACTTACACAAATAATAAAAGAGAAGAAATCTTAATTCTATAATTGGGTATGTTAATATATGGAGTCAATAAAAGACTTACTAGAACTTAGTAGAATTTTTGAATAGTAATAGCTTACAATTTGAACGTACGAACGTATCAAGTATGAAAATTTAGTCCTAATATTTAATATAGCTCCTGGAGCAAAAATAAGAAATCGCTATCGTCAAATTATAACGCTTACTCGCAAATTTCTTTCCAATCTTAATAAGTAATGTGTAGCGGAGGAAGCAGACATTACCTATAGTTAGAACACTTTGTTCACCATTTTCCGTCCGAATTTCAAGACTGCATGTTGGGTGGTGGAACTTAACGCCGCGTTTTGTCTTACCAGAGAGAGAAGAAAATTCAAAATAATTTAATTATATTCACTCTTTGAGTGAGAATCTACAACCATCGCTTTTACGTTTCGATAGCCTCATATTATTTCATTGGTATCGATAATAAAATCAATTTTAATGTTTTATATTTCGTCGATCATTAAACGACGCACACGTCACTCCATATATTATGAAAGAAACTACATTCATTTTCACCTGAACTATAATAATAAGCGTTATAAAAGTAAAATTAATATTTTAAATAAACGTTTTATAAAAATGTAATGTTTAGTGACTTCTATTGTGGGTAACGTAGAATATGAAAACTTACCATTTGCCTTTAGTACGGTGGGCGTGTCCAGGGATCAAGCCGAAAAATTAAGTTTGTTTTTTAAAGTATATCTTTATCCTGGATAAAAGGGTCCCAGTGTGCCTTGGAAGTTTAAGTATAATTATACCAAGATTAATTGTAATCGAATTCGTAGTTTTTGCGTGATGCTGCAACAGACAGACAGAACTGTGGAAGTTAGAATAAATATACATATTATGGTGTACAATAATATATGAATCCTATGTTTATAATAATATTCTATATTTACGAACATATATGACTGTAATATGAAATTAATAATAAATAGTTTACTAGATTTATTGTACATAAAAGGAAAAAATTAGAAGAAAATTAGTTATATTATTCTCTTAATATTATTAATTAAATAGTTTCCTAACATTAGGTTTTGAAAAATGTAATATTATAATAGGGATCATTTATACATATTATAAACTTTTTTAATATATTTAGTATTAGACATAATCATATCTATATCTATAGACTTAATATTCATTTTAATAAATAAATTAAATAATGAACCTATTAATTCAAAAATATTATCGATGAAATCTACCTGTGCCTACACGATTAGGTATAAAATAGTTTAATTTAAAACATAATAAAATACAAGATAAAAGTAGCAAAGAGATAAAATTATAAATTTTCTTAATAACGTAGTAACGTAGGTATTTATAATATTGTAGGTAGCATCACTAGACCTGATGATGGGATATATTTTACTCATTACCTTGGAAACTCGTTATAAGTTTACATATTACTTTTTCAGAGCGGCGCTTACGTACAATTTATAAGGAATTAGACGTTAGTGGACTTTTTTAATGAAACATTATGTTTCAGAATAAATTAAGCTTGGTGTGGAAGCTATATATATATATATATATATATATATATATATATATATATATACATATATATATATATATATATATATATATATATACATATATATATATATATATATATATATATATATATATATATATATATATATATATATAAGAGAGAGAAAAGACCTGATTCATGCACCCTCTTCCAGGTCTCCTTGGGCCTCCCATAAAGCCTTTCAGATCTCTCTTGCATTCTTCTCGCTAGAATTTTTGTATAAATTTTAGTTTCCAGCATAAATTGCATAGGAAAAAGAGCAGGACTAAGATGCGCGGCCCACCATATTTGATCATCTCTGCAGTAACTCCATCTGCTCCCGCTGCCTTGCCACATTTCAGACTTCGTAGAGCATTCTCTACTTCTTTTATTCCGATTTCGCCATCTGCTACATCAAGACTTAGCATATTGCTGTGGCTCGAGACAGAGGCGTCATCACATTCATACATCTTCTTGTAGAATTCCGCCCATCGTTGCAAAACGTGTGTTCTTTCCGTAAGTATTTCACCGTCCTAGGAAAGCACCCCATTCATTCTACAGGTTGGCGAACAATGCCGAGAATCACTAACTTCTCGCCAGAAAAGTTTCGTGTTTTCTCGGAGAGTGTTTGTCAATCTGTCGTCTCTTTCATGCTGTGTTTTTGTTATGTGGTTTTGCAACTTATAGTCTTTCTTCTTAATCTCTCTCATACTTTTATTCTTACTCGAGGCTTTATAGTCCTGCCATGCTTTCTTCATTCTTTCCTTTACTCTCTAATCGGTAGGTCTTGAAGCTTCCAGCTTCTTATACGATTATTCGCCTGCAAGTTTGGACACCTCGTGCAACTGCGCCAACCGGCAAACAGAACCCTTATTGTAGCAACTACTAGATCTTTCTTTTTTACTTAGAATCTTCTTTTGGTCTCGGTTACACAAACGACATCTAAATCTCTTTCATTCATCACATCTAATAATTCATTCATCTTCTGTTGCATCACTCCTCTTACATTCCACGTAGTTATTTGTAGCTCCGTTTTCCACTTCCCGCCGGCTCGGACATGGCGTGCTGGGCGGCGGTCCCCAATGCCGCATTCGTCGCCACTTCTCTCACCAGCGGGGACGCACTGGTACACATCGCCTCGGGGGAACGCCCTAGCACGATGCGCCCTGGTGCTCACGGCGGATGGAATGTTGCAGCCTTACACAATTGTTGATGTTATGTAAGGCTGGCAGGGGTCACTGCGCGCAAGTCTTCCATCTTTGACCCTATTGCTATATACATACATATTTGTTATTCTAATTGGTGATATTAATACAGATATCGAAAAAAACAGACCAAACTAATGATCAATACTTGATACTGACTGGTCTTTTTTCTGCTTATACACTAACTACGCGAGATGATAGTGGTACATATCTAATTCATATAAATAAATATATAAAAACCAAATTCCCGTTTATAACTATTGTCCCTCAAGCAAGTATAACTGATCATAACCCAGTTTTAATGTCAATTAAATCAATCAAGAAATTAGACTAACAATGTGTAAATATGACTACTAAAAGATTTAATATGCAAATAAAATACAGAACTTTTAAATATAGACCTAAAGCCAATTTTTACATGAAAAGGTCCTAGCTTTTGTATTGAATACTTAACTATTCTATTTCTTGTGTAATAACTAATAATACTATAAACATTTCATTGTTATCCCGTAAAAAAAAAATTAAAACTATGTATTACTCCTTGCCTGCTACGTTGCATAAGAAACAGGGACAAACTAAATAAAAAATATTAACTTTTTCCAAACAAATTGATTCTAATAGTAACAAAAATAATTACAACAGATATCAGATAAATAAGGTTAAGCACGATAACAAAATATTATGGTCAGTAATAAAAAATTAAATATTTAAGTCTAATTCAAATAATAAGCTTGCAGTTAATTTACTTAACATATCATATTTTACAACCACATCACTGAATTCAGTAAATGTAATATTTTGTTGATGAAGGTAAAAGTTTGGCTAATATTTCCGCAATGAACCTATTAAAGCTTCCGATCGTATGAACTCCAAATTCAGATCATTTGTGTTGTTAGAGACTACAGAAGGAAAGGAAAGGAGAAAGTTAAGGACATTATAAATGGTTTGAAAAATAGCTGCGCTGTCGGTTGGGATCAAATCTCTAATAAGATTCTAAAACTTCACAAAACATTTTTAGTACCTCCAGTTGCTTGTACTTTTAATTTGTATTTTCAAGCCGGGATTATTCCAACCTCTCTTAAAAAATCTGAAATACGCCCAATTCACAGAGGTAGTGACAAAAGAATACTCAGTAATTATAGACCTATATCTATTTTTCCCGCTTTATCTAAGATGTTAGAAAAAATAATCAATATTAGACTTATAAATTACTTGGAAACAAATAATATTGTGTCTCTAAAACAGTTTGGGTTTCGTCAGGGTAAGTCGACAAATAAACAATTAACTAAACATGTAAGCCTTAACTTAGACAAAGGTAAAAAAATAATTTCTATATTTTTAGACTTAGCTAAGGCTTTTCATACAATTTCAGTACCAATCCTTATCAATAAATTGGAAATTATGGGGATGGGAGAAATACAACTCCAATTATATGAGGGTTACCTTTCTGAGCGATCTTAGTGCATTGGAACTGGTGATTATGTTCATCTTCCTATTTATTGCGTTGTGCCTCATGGTAGTATCTTGGGATCTATATATAAATAATATATATAAATTTATGTTCATTAATTTTACCACAAGGTAAAATGATCCTATATGCAGATGATATTGCTTTAATTTTTACAAAAATGCGGTTCCAAATGATTTTGTTTTGATATTGTGAATGAATGGTTGCAAAATAATCTATTAATATTGAATATTGTCGAATTTAAATATATCGTGAACTTAGCAGGCCAGGCGTGCAACATAAATAAATATCCTATTCTTGCAAACAAAAAGGGAACTGCTCTTGTGAAGCAATTGAACCTGTTTTTTTTTAGCTTCACGCTTTTATCCCGTTCAGGGTAGGCAGAAAGTACCTAGTGTCAAGTCACTCCGTACTCCGCTTTCCACCGAATTCGAGACATTGCGTGTTGAGTGGTTGAACTCAACGCCGCACTTTGTCTTACCAGAGCGAAGAAGTGAAAATAATTTAAATATAATCACTCCCCCGAGTGGGGATGGAACCCACAACCGATCGTGTTACAGTCAGACGCTGTCTCACTGCGCCACGACCGGCCTCTTAATTCAATTAAATAACTTCCACCAACTTAACTTCAAGCTGCATATACTCTCAGTAACTAAAAAAAATCGTAAATTAATTAATATATTTAGAAACCTCAGAAATTTTATAGAACCACAAATATTTTAACACAAATATTCTTAGAACTGTGTCAATCTACTATTGCATATCTTCCTGGAGTGGTGCATTAAATACAATCTTAAAATCGCATGAGGTTGCGCAACGTGCAGTTGTCAAAGTCTGCACTTTCAAACCATTATTATTTCCCACTACAAAATAATATCAGTATTGTCAAGTGCTAACAATATTTATACTAAATATTTTATTGAAACAATACGTGGAGGTTGAATTCAAGCCCAGAATATTGCATAAACGTAGAAATTATGTTGTATGTGTTGGCTCTAAAACGTTTAAATCTATGTTTATTCGTAAATTTTATTCTTACTTAGAGCCACAAATATATAACGTTGTTAATAATGATCTAAATTTTTTTTCTGTTAATAGTAAGATATGTAAAGAGAAACTTGTTAATTATTTACTGAATTTGTCCTATGAGGATACTGAAAGACTTTTATGCTAATAAAGGCTGTGTACGTAACATGCACACCCATGCATCCACACCCATGCATACCCACACATTCACACCCCCACATTCATACACCCACATTGACACACCCACCCAATACCCAACACACACTCGATTAATTTTTAATCATTTATTATTTTTCTCTTTTTTCTTCTTTTAGTTTGTCTACGAAGTAAAATTTTGCACCATTTAATTTTAGAGATAGCTACAGTATTATTATAATAAATCTAAGGAGTTGGTTCTGTATGCCGTAACACAGTTTTCCTAGTACGGCGACAGTGGATTCCAATAAATGTCGAACGACATTGTAGCTAACTTAATAGTAATTTTATTCTGAAAACTATTTGTGATAAAATAAAGTTATTATTAAACTTAAACTATTAAATTTATACTATTCTCGTAGGTTATTATATTACCTAAATTTGAACCCAAAATAAGTCAGTACCATTCGAAAGCTTCAACTAGAAAACTCTTAAAATATATCGGGTTTCACTCCATTCATTCAGTTTTTATTGTGATTCGATAATTTGATTAATTCGACATTCGAAATCTATATGATATAAACTTAAAGCAAAAATATTGTACTCAGGAGTAAAATATTTGGCACAGTTATAGTTTACATAGAGAAAAAGTGCAAAACACTAACTAATTTTACTTTGCTAACTGCAAAGTTATTCATTAAACTTAAACATCTCCAAAATTTGATAAAAAGTTTTATTTGTGGTTTGAAGAAGTATGATCATATTACTCATATCATGAAACATCAATGAGTGCATGATAGTTGTCACGCACTTATCACTCTTGTATTCTACTTCATATTTACCTTTACACTGAAATATACCTCGACGATTTATTTCCTAGATTTATTTTCCTGGGTTCCCACAATATTTCAATATCCGCTCAAGATATGACAATATTCTGGAAGTAGGTATCGTAATCGTTATATAGTTACAAGCTATAGCGTAATATTCACTGTAAAGAAAGTAACTATGTGGAAAAAACTACCGCGCTTAGTTAGGCATCGCCATCCACCACTTATTATATTTAAGAAACATTTTCAAAAATGTAACTTAACACATCGGGGCATTTAATTCCTATTATTTTTTATAATAGTGACTTTCGTCTAACTATATCGAATTGTGACACATAAGCTGGTTTAAATACCATAAAATTATCATATAATCTTTACATTCAATGAACTATATAATCGATATAGGAAGTAATATTTAACTACTAAAAATATTTTACATTAATTTTTAATATTTATATTTAATAGTAAAAAATATAAAAAATACATTTAACTATGGTCAGAGAAACAAATTTAAATTTGATATTAATGGCCGTCTACAATTACAGGTAGGTATACAGAGAGATTAAAGCAAAAATAGTAAGATATGTATATCTAGACCGTTTTTTATATTTTTAAAATATACTTAATT
Source organism: Dryadula phaetusa (assembly GCA_032432895.1). Classification (NCBI taxonomy): domain Eukaryota; kingdom Metazoa; phylum Arthropoda; class Insecta; order Lepidoptera; family Nymphalidae; genus Dryadula; species Dryadula phaetusa. The sequence goes on from JAOYRS010000027.1 coordinate 3,161,144, forward strand.
AGAAAGCATAAGCAACTTAACACTTCAACCCGCATAGCAGGATACCAGACAGCAGGTTAGAGGCAAACAAGTGTCCTTGAAATATCTTTTAAAATTTTCTATTTATATTGCAGAGCAACGCATATTGTGAAATTTACAATCTACTTCGTCAAAGTAAAGAAGCAATTAATCAGAAAACTATCAAAATAAATTCAATATGATGTACTAGATGAAACCTAAAATAATAATCCTGTGTATGGCTATATAAATGTGTCGATAGACCCTCATATCGAATAATATGTTTTTAAAAACTGTTGACGGTGACATAAAATTTCCATTAGCAAGGATTAATACTGGAGGCGGCGATATTGCCTTACGCATTTTAATAAAGAAAAAGAAGAAAATATTTTGAGTGCTTTAATAAGGAGTACCTACTTCAAATGCTTTGAGCCTTAATATTTTTTTGATCTAAAATTAATATAGTTTTTCTTGTTTTAGTATTAATATCAACTGCATATTATTAAAAGATTTAAAGTGGTCCATATTTGTGAAGTTTATATTTATTGCTCATTATTCCGTTTTGTATCAATATACTAAAAAAATCTACCAAACAATTATAGGTATAGTTACAGCTCCATAAAAATACATAATAACTATACATGTACATGTTTTAGTAGCGGATATGCTTGTATAATATTATGAATTACCTTATGAATTTAGGTATTATATTTATACATGTATATATAACAATGTAGTGAAATGCTGTTATGCTTACTCATTTAAGGGTATTTTTTTATTATGCTAAGCATATAATAATTTCACAGTCCAATACTTATTCAAACGTCCTTGTCTGACCTTTTTGTGGATTAATAATTGTATAATTTTAACTAGGTACCTTTTATCTCACCGGGTTGCGATCGATAATCAATCTGTGCTCGTTTTATTACCTACTTGCGGAAATCACACGCTGACAACGTTTACTCAAAGGTGATTTTATTTCTTTCTTATACAATAAATTTATCTTTATGACATGAATGACATTCTCAATTGAACACTAGAGTGAGTCCTCATCTATTAGGCACTTTATGGCGCTCAAGTCAATCATATCGTTATAATTTTTAAAACTAATCGGCCAAATTACTTGGTGTAAAATATATAGTTAATCTATCTCAAATACTTAAAGGTTTGATAAATATTCTAAAATGTGCATTATTATTTTAAAATAATAATAATTCCTTGCATGTTAGTGTAAATCAAATACTGTCTATGCCAATTTTGTTCAAAAATAAGTGCCCGTGATAAAAAAATAATATATATTTGGATAAGGATTGATATTTAGTTTATAAAAAACACTTTTGCAAATAAAATAATGTTTTAGAACTAAAAATATATACATAAATATTGTTATTGTAAGTCAAACGCAAAAGCTAGACAAAGGTTGTCGCGGACTTGTTTTAGAACTTTTAGAGGGGAAAAATTTTATACTTAATTTTTGCATAACTTTCACCGTTTACTCGGCGCACGCAAGGTAAGCTTGAAAAATGTACAATTTTTTCCATTTTCACTACATTTATTATTACTGCTTCACTCTCATTAGTCGTAGTGATGTTATAAAGCTTACAGCCTTTCTCGATAAATGGACTATTCAACACAGAAAGAGTGTGACAGCGTCTGACTGTAAACGCGATCGGTTGTGGGTTCGATCCTCACTCGGGGGAGTGATTATTTTTTATTATTTTCACTTCCTCGCTCTGGTAAAGACAAAGTTCGGCGTTGAGTTCCACCACTCAACACAAAATGTCTCGAATTCAGTGAAAAGCGAAGTACTGAGTATCTTGTCATTAGGTACTTTCTGTCTACCCTGCTATGCAGTAAAGCGTGAGATATGATCAGATTCACAGATCAATTTAAAATTTACATTACTTTTATAATTTTAATAAAATTTTATTATTTGTATACACAAAGCACGGCGTTGACTTCACAACAGAACCACAAGTTATGTCTTGAAAGCGTATAATGTAGTTTTTTGACACTACACTACAATAGACGTAAATGTAATAAAAACATATACAATTAAGTTATATCTACAGCTTCTTTCTTTAATTACGACATTTGTTAGTTATATATTTTTTAAAATAAGATACGTATACTATAGTTGTTATTGTATTACACAAAAAAATAACTATTTAAAGTAAGTATATAGAATAAATTTGTTAATTCATTTGTTAAAATGCTAATATAAAAACATGATATTCACAGTAATGAAATTGTTTCCTGTTAAAATGGTCAGTTTCAATAATCGTGGAGATTGAAAATTGATTGAAGCGTGAACCTTTCGTACATATTTATGTTGCTTTATTTAGCCACTTACGTGAGCTAGCTTTAATATAAGTATTTACGAATTTTTTATTTTAGATTTTAGGCTTTTAGAAAGGTTTCTTTTACATTAATTAATTCCCTTATTTAAATCACATTATTATATAATAAAATGAATCTTAAAAGAATTCTTTTTATTCCGCTTACTTAAAACTATTATTAATTTATTACGTAGGAAATTAGGCTAAGGAAAGGTAAGCAATATAGTCATTTTTAGATTTTACTTTCATATTATACACAAAAATTAAGAGTATGAACTCGATAAGGTTAAAGTTCACTTAATTTCTTTTTATTAAAATATCGATTTAATGCAGAGACGGCTTTTTTATCAACTTTATACTTTATCCTGATAGTCAGAGACATCCTAGTATCAAGACACTCCGTTGACTACTTTCACTCAAAATCGAGACCATATGTGTCAAGTAGCGAACTAAATGCTGCGCTTTGTATTACCAGAGGAAAAAATGTAAATAAATTTTAAGTATAATCATTTCACTGAGTAGGAATCAAATCCACAGGCTATCGCGCTTTCACCAGAAACTGGTCTACAATGGCCTCTTTGTTATATACTCATCTAGATCAGCTTATCTATTAGACGATGAAAATAGCAAGATGTATATAGAATGGGATGAAGTTAATAGTGCGGGTAAGAAGTCATTTTCACTTCGATAATTATTAAAGGGAAGCTTTAAAGCTCGGGTCAATGAATTGTAGCAACTTGTACTATGAATGTTAGTCCTACATTTAGCTACAGTAACCTTGTAGGTGTATTTATATAAAATACACCAAGCCGTCCATATATTCATATTTATATTTTCATATAACTGTTTTCATCAGATTAATAGCATATATATTGGTATTTGAAAAATTTAAGAAGTCCGAAGAATCTTACAGATAAACATTGTAGTCGGTGGTGACAGGTCTGCCAAAATACATACAATTGGTCTAGTTGTAATAATATTACTTAATGTATAAAAAATAAGAAAACCAAAGATATCAATGTGAAATTCAATATAGTTAAAGCTCATAACGAAATATACTTTTTATATTTAGCTGATTGTACTGAACATTATTTTACCTATAACTTCTTTTAAACATATAAAATATTAATAATAATGGTTAAAATGTGAAATTAATTTAACTACATTGTTAAATATAATGAAATTATGTACGGTTGTTCAAAATGTAGGATATAAAGTTTTCTTATACTACTATTCCTTCAAGTCCTACATACGTAAAACCAATACACATTGAAATTCAAGAGGACTATGGCGAGAGACGTGATGATTAATAAATTTAAAAGTTAATGTGATGTTAAAATTTGAAATCAATTAATATTTATTTTTTAAAAGCTATAATATAAAATAAAAACTTATATAAGATTAAAAAAAGATAAAAAATTAGAACTTTAATGTTTTCCTCTGTCTAACTAACGTATTCGTTTATATAAATTTAATGTATAAAGAAATGTTTTTACTGATGAACGATATTTGATTCAAACATGATATGTGCCATGTGTATCACGATGGCTCCATTAATTTATCAGCACAATAAAGTTAAGAATCAAATATTTGTTGTTATTTGTGTTTTAACCACAAAAAAGTACAGATAAGAGTGGTTCACAATGTAAATATCATATCTTTTTATAAGCTATTAAGGTCAAAGGACATCAAAATAGTAGAGTGTTAAGTGTTTATATTATTTTATTTTCTCATACACTCGTATTTTATATAAAAAAAAATCATGAATAATAAATAAAGTGCTGTAAGGTTTTTGAATTGAAGATACATAAAAGAAAGGCACATTAGGGAATGATGCTGTCATTTGTTTCGCAGAGTCCGTGTGGGTGTTAATAACATTTCAGCCCGTCGGCGGTTAGACTACAAAGATTGATGGCGCAATGTAATTTCAGCGACACTGCCAGATTTTTTTCGTATACATTGATGTTTACAAATGTCTACAGTTATTAGGATTAACATATTAAAATGTGTTATTTATCTATCAAACAAATTTTATTTATATAATTCTAATGATCTTTTGTATAAATTTGAGACTGAGCATGTTTAAAACAGTAGCTAGTAGTTTTGTTTAACTACTTGTATATAAGAGTATATTGAGAAAGTAGAAGTAACAAAAATCATGTCTTAGTTATAGGATATTATTGCCTATTAAAGTTTCAAATTTTGTATACGAACACCACATAAAGTAAATTATATAATTAATAATAGGTATAGCATATTCAGAACCATCGGAATTATATCATTAGCATATTCAGAAATTAATGTCAATTTATAGATATTTCTATGATCATATATATTATATTTGTTTCTACTATATTTCCAACGACAGGTTCTATTAAATTTTATAAATATTTAAGTAACAATAAAGGTAATAAAGAAATAAATAAGTCGTCAATTTGGTACGATCCCAAGAACTGTTTAGGCTTATGGCTGATACAGAACGTGATACGTTTAGGTAATATTCCTTACGATTTTCCTTTTTATCTGACATTGGTACTTAGTGCGTTTAATATTTTATTAGACTTTCCACCTTACTTATTTTGAACTAAGCGTTTTAATCTTTATTAATTAAAAAATTAAATATTTAAAAATGTTTTTAAAAATTACAACAAAGACGCTATGGGTGTAGTTAAGAAGTTAAATTAGATTATTTATTGAATCGCTGCTAGGACAGTCTGATTAAATAAAGTTCATATGCTGCCACGTGGCGTTGACTTCCACCATCCTGTACGCGATGAGTCTATAATTAGAAGTTTTTCTAAATATTTAATTACTTTCTAGTGTCTGTTTAGATCTTAAATTACAGCTTCATTTTATTAGTGTTTATTGACATGCGTTTACAATGTTTAAAGTTATGTTGACTGACGCCTGAACTTACTCGTACCTCAAAATAATACATTTTGCACAAACACTACTATTCAATCTCGTTTTCACGGATCTACACAGTTGTTTATTGTTTTGACGTTGTTAGAAAACAGTTTGAATTATCTATCATTCAGTTTATGATGATTATTATATCGTGATAAATTCTTATTTTCTAATCACTAGTAGCACTCACTTAATGATGATTTACTATATAATATAACATTTATGATTTTTTTAAATATTAACTATTTCGCCTTTTATTATCTATATTGAATTGAAGTAATTATATAATTATATTAAAAATTTAAACCTAGGTTGGTTTTGTACATGGTTGTAAGCTTAGCCTAATCCTCTAAAATATTTTTAAAAATTATGTTATTGTCGTTTATTAGGACGGATTAAAGAATGATTTTATTATAGTTTTTACACATTGAATAATATTGGCACATTATATTGTCATTGGATTTGGGGTGTGCAAACTTCAAAGCCGGACAAGACATCATCCAAAATAGGGTTAAAAGATATGCTTACATTTATATACAGGCAAACCAGTAAAAGTTGTTAAGGGATTACAATGTAAGATGTGTAAGTATATTACAATGTGCTCGAGATTATTCTACCATATTTAAGTCAATTCAATTAATGTTTATGTGAAGTTATAGAATAATTGTCTTTGATTTAAATATCTCCGTACTTCGCCTTCCATCGAATTCGAGACATTGCGTGTTGAGTGGTGGAACTCAGCGTCGCACTTTTTCTTACCAGAGCGAGGAAGTGAAAATAATTTGTAAAATATAATCACTCCCCCGAGTGGCGATTAAACCCACAACCCGCGTCTGTGCTGTCACAACAGTCAGTGTCTGTTCCACGACCGGCCTCAAAAAAATACGGAGTACGGAGTGTCAAAATAATTGCAAAGTAGCGTAGCTGATGTATGTAGGTATACTCTAGCAAAAAATACATATTCATATTTACTTTATTGAAAAAAATATTATATCTTTAATATAAAAAAAGTTTCGTGTTTTTGGTAATAAGGTCTCGGTAAAATTAATAAAACAATAATATACATTTATTTGCAACATCAAATTGTCTTTATTTAACATTACGAATCTAATTTTGTACTACAAGAGAAAGTTCAATATTAACATCTATGTACAAAAAATATTCTTAGAAAGTACACATAATGTGCGTTTCTACTGATTTTAAGACAATGAAAAAATTCAAGAATTATAATGTAAATAAATAAGAGTTTAGGCACTGCACATTTAACATTTCCTTATATCACATTCATAGATCTCTATTAAGAGTAATTCATTTATTCTAGTAAGCGTCTCCGTACTTTTATTAAGAATTATTATCATAATCTTCACTTTTATCCTTCTCAAGAAATATACATGCAATACATATTTCATAACAAGGTACAGTTGAGTGAATTTTGCAGTCACATGAATACCAAACAAATATAAGTGAAGGCTTAAACAACAGTATATTGTACTATACAGTGCTGGAAATTGGAGAAAGCTTATTTATTTGAGTGAGTTACATGTTCCTTTCATCGTTGTAGGTTTCTCTACTTACATTACTTTTATAATTCTTTATACCTTTTGCTTACCTAGAAACAAGTTAATAAACAGAGATGTTTTTTCCGTTTGTTGCCTTGTTATTAAAAATATTTCTATATGTAGGTACATATATATGTAACAATAAATTCTTTTGCTAAAACTTAAATGTTCATACATCTCTATATACTTATATGTAAACTTAATTTACCTACACCTGGAATAGATTTGATTAATTATTTATTTGCAAAATATAAATCAAAAGGTAATAGAGCAAAACACATTGTTGTTTTAAAGATAATATTACAATATGTATTTTAAAGAGGTTGAAAGTAAAAAAATATATTTGAGATCATAATACTTATTTATAGTAATAAGTATTTCCTTGCGAAATCTCTTGGATTAAATGTTAGCAGTTCTGGTTGGTTCATATTTAGTGCTATATAGTATATATATATATATATTTATATATACATATATATGTGTGTGTATATATATATATATATATATATATATATATATTTATATATATATATATATATATATAATAAAATTTAACAGTAGTAGTTTTTGTCTATTTCTAAAAGTCTAAAAGTAATTGTAATGAACAATACATCTAACTTATTTATGTAAAGACAGTTTGTCTACATTTTCATAATTTATTAATGTTTGTTATTAATTGATTTTTATCACTTTACATAAAATTAAATTAAATATATTTTCTAGTAGTTGGTAAGTATTTGGTAATAATTTTTATAATATATCAATAAATAATTTAAAAATTTGGCACATACACTATGCATAATGCGACATTGAATTTAAATTTGACTTTGTATACAATTTATACATAAATCTAAAAATATTTTCGATTCTTTACTATATTTGAAGAATTATAATATAGTGATGGATATGTGTAATAAATAATCAATAAGAATAAAATTTAAAACATTTATATTTAAGTCACTTGGCACAAAATCTGTGCGAATATTGCTTTCTTACTACCTAAACAGTGACTAGATAAAAGACTAATTAAAAATGTATCTTACAATAAATTATACAAAATTTATATACTTTGATATGTACAAATTATGATTAGGCATATCAAGATATCGAATAGTATCAATAAGTTGATATATTTTTCTCATCTAAATATATTTTTTGCCATTTGCAAAGTCTAAGAAGTATTGAAAATAATTAAACTCAATAATCACACTCGTCGATTTAGCATATTGTAATTACAATCCTTAACTGTTAATATTATTTTTGAGACTGTAAGAACTAGGTTGTGTTTTAGCTGGTAGCAACCTCTCAGTCACTTCATTAAGGTCGCTGGCAGAGTATCTACTTCTTTTTAAATTTGGATATTTGTCTTTATCTACTACTCTTTTCGCTTGCGGTGGCTGCTCAAGCTCTGGGGTACTCCCGCTCGGACTTCTGGCTGGCTCGGCTCTATCACTTGTAGTGCTGGACGGTGTTTGACTTCCGTTTTCAGATTCAATGATTTGTTCAAGTCCACTAGGCCGTCGGCTTCGAGGGTCATAGTACTCGACTGCTTGCGGAATGACGGGGCCCATGTTTGCCATTGGATCTAAGCCTAATAAAAGCATGACTGTCGCCGGGTGTTCCATGATGTATTGTGTAACACAGTGAAGGAACGGTTCCGTTTGCGTACATCGGTTTATTTTCGGTCGTTCAGGACTAAGTGGGCGTTCTTGCTGCAGAAAATGCATACATAACATTCAATATTATGAGCACTAAAATAAATTTAACAGTATTATAATAGCGGTGTAGGTGGTTATTATTTACGAGTATAGTATCGTATTAATAATGTAGAACATTTAAACTGACCTACTTTAACTACATGTTACTGAACAACCAGTTCGGAGATCACTAATTAAGTTACCTGATCCCAGCAGAAAACGTCTGGTGGATGGCTGCAGCTGCGAGCTAATTGATTAGGCGGAGCATTCCACTGCAAGTTCGGATTCGAATGGGCGGCGTGCCACACTGGACCAGTCATTTCTTGCAAAGCTTGAATGGCATTTCGAACCTAGACGTAAAAAAAAGAATATACGTTATATATTCATACTGTTAAAATAATACAACATTAATAATTAAATATATTGCACCATATTTAGTTTTAGACATTACACTTTTGAACCTTACATTTTGAACACTTTACAAACACTTTATAATACGCGGGAAGACTCTACTTAAAATATTTTTAGTTATTAATAGTTTTTTTTTATTTTTTTTCATAAATTAAAAAATAAAAGCAAATGATTAATACAATTGACTTGCCTCCATACTAAGAGCTGCAACATCATGATGTAAACTGGATACTTGTGTGTCGAGCCTATCAACAGAGGAACGAGTGTTATGCATTTCTAAATTTAGTCCTTCCAAAGAATCGGCTCGCGTAATCTTAGGCGTTGCTACAGATCGCTGTCTTTCAATTCTCTCTCGTAATTCCCTATGCGTGAGCCGTTGTTGACCGTCCGATCTAAAAATATAAAATTGATTCTACATTTATGAAATTAAAAAAGACGCCAATTCTAATACTTAAATGTTTTATTGTTACCTAAATTTTGCGTGACGTGGACTATTTGATAAAAGAGGCTTCTTTGGTGACAATGCATTTTCTTCTGCTGCGTTTTCATCATCTTCCGATATGGATGGTAAAGTCAGTGATGGATGTCCATTCCCTTCTGACTCTTGTTCCGCTTCATAACCTTCTCGAAGGTTGTATGTTAGATCATGTTGAATATCGTGAATAAATTCTTGCTGATATTCAGGATAAAGGCGTAATACTTCGGCTAATCCCACCATATTTATACATTTTAAATCACAATACGTTAAAGCCTGTAATTATAATAATTAATAAAAATGTATAAAAGATAATTTATATTAATATCTACTGATATGACAAAAATTACAGTTACATAAACGTAATCATAAAAAAATATCTATATTTTACATTTTCCTAAATTGTATGTAATCAGGTATGCAGAGAAAAATTGTACTTAGAATACTCATGCTCAACTTTCGATTAATTTTGTGACACAGCGTATTGTTATGCGGAAACCAACGAAGTTGCCCTTTGTCCGTCAGATCGGGCAAGCACATATACTCGGATGTATACATATAAGTATACATCCGAGTAAGATTTAACTCGTAACTACTGATTTGGATCTGACAGTCTATTTATTGTGTTTACTTGATTTTAAAGATTCATTTTGTTCAATTGTGTTTAGTCGATAATTGTTCAATATAAGACTATAATGTGGTTAATAGTATCACGTGTAAGCGATTAGTATGATTTAATACTTATTAATTATATATACTCGACTGACCTTCACATCGCTACTCGATTTGACGACAACGTCAGGATTGTTCGACTGCGATGTGCCAGTCCCATTGTAAGCTTGTAAATGGGTATTCATATCACATCCCACCAGGTCGCCTTTACCTGAAAACAACATTTTGTTAGTAAAAGTCCCGTCAGAATCGTTTTAATCGCTCCAAAAATTAACCGAAAAAAAAACAGACAAAATTATCAAAAAATGTTATATTGGTATACATATATATATGCATTAATATAAAATGCGGTTTAATATTACAAGCATACACACCAATTATTATATAGATTTTATTTATATAGATGTTATATTTAGTTTTATTTATCGACGCCATCAAGTAATTAAACTAAAACAGTGATTAAAAAGTAACTTGTCGATAAACAAAATGTATATATGAAACATATTTCAATATATTTTATCATTCTAATAACAAAAAAATCTTACTAAAAATTTTGTTATTGATAGTTATAAAATAAAAATAAAATAATATTATATTTATGCAAAAAAATTATTACCTACCAAGTATAGCAACAACCATATCATTCTGCATAACCTCCATGGAACCGTTGCAAATGTAGTAAATGTAGGTAAGAGCGTCGCCTTTGTGAACAAGAAACTCTCCAGGAGCGCAAAAATTGTTACGAATATGCAGCGATAGTAGTTTCAGACAACCTTGTGACGCTGCCTCGAATATCGGTAGCGATAATATCTCACGGTGCAAATGTAAAGAAACATCCCCTCGTAGCTCCTCCGGGAATTCTTTGAGAGTCTACAATAATATCAAGCGCGTTTTCTCAATATCTTGTATAATCTATCATGCTTATACGAGTATATCGGGATATTGAGATTACCTTATAAAAATATAAAGCGACAAATATTTACGGTATTTAATATTGTGTAACTGTTAAAGAGCGCTTTATTAATTTTTGGTTATCGGCCCATATATAAAAAAAATGTCGTATAAACGCTGATCCTCTTTGCCACTTTAAGGTTGGCTACAAATTGTACCTAAATAAATATAATGAATAAAATATTATGAAATAAATATAGGTACAAACCTCATGTATGTCGATACCATGATTTAGAGACCACATTGTTTGAAAGTAATCTTGCATACGTTGTTTGAGCTCCTTTGGAACTTGGTTAAGGGTCAGGAAGTCCTTGAGATCTCTCCACTTGCTTTGATACATTGATCGGCGGGAGTACATTCTTTGTATAATCGCTGTCACATTTCCAAAAACCACAGCGTGCATTAGAGCTGTTAATTTATAAATATTATTTTCATTAAAATATAAGTTAACTTCAAGTAAAATTATTTAAACAACTAACTTTAACATGAAATTAATGTAAAAAATGAAACTCACATAGTGTTGAAATGACTTTAGAAGAATTAGCTTACTGTAACAGCGATATTATTTATGACTCAAGTAAAAAATATAATATAATTTATGACTATCGATACAAGTATTTTCATTAATAATATAGTATATAATACAAAGCATATTTCATTTAATTAACTTATAAGTAAAAAAATATTTTCATTGGTTATTAATAAAAAACATCTATGTATTTCTTTTTTTGCGATAGTTTATATTGTAGTTATAATGGATGAGGCAATTTATATACAATTCTATGAATTTGAATATAATACATGAGACTATAATACATAATTAACTAGGTTAAATCTTACCTCCAACAAGCATTGTAAGTATACTGAAAATTTTCTCTGGCAAAGTGTTCGCAGACACATTTCCGAATCCCACACTAGTAAGAGAAGAACATGTAAAATAGAGCGCCGTTACATAACTTTCACTATGAGAGATATTAACAATGGGAATCTTTAGACGTTCCGCCAAATTATTTATCCATCCTAAAACAATAACATATAGATATATTTAAATTCTTTTACATTTTGCACGTTTAATAATCGAAGGATACTGGAAACAAACATTTGGTACACAATATTATTATTTAAGTAAGTTAGTAGGTAGAACATGAGCTGGCGCTGGATCCATACTAAATGACGTTCTTTAATATAGTTGTTGTATTACCCAAAAATATTTTGTATGATATGATATATGTAGGTTTATATTTACAGTCATTTTATTTTGTACTATAAAAGTATGATAATTTCCAACGTTGTTCTAACTTCTATCTTTTTCATGAAAGTAATATCTATTTATTTAATTATAATATTTAATATGTAAGTTTTACTTTTCTTTGTAATATATTATGCTTTATTTTTAGATTTTTACCACCTTCAATTGGTAGGCTCAGCTATTGATCCATCTCCATCCATTGTTGAATTGATTTGGCTACGCTTACTTAAGCATTTCACGAGATTCATAACTAAATCAATACATTCAAAAAGCACTTGCTCATCTTGCAGAATGTTTTTTACGCAAATTTGATCCCAAAGTATGTAATATTCTAGCTTATATATAGCTATTATAATATAAAAATTTAAAAACGGTTACAAGATTACAACAAATATTTTATTTTTTGTGGTTTCTTAGTATTTTTTTATTTGTGTGATTTTGTGTATATAGATACGTTATTAAGCAATTTCAGTAAAAGTGCTAGAGTAGTTCATAACAGTAAATGTTAAGCTAAGTAAAAGACCGTTTACTCGCACAAAACACTGAACAAGAAAAGCTAGTGTCTTTGTTGCAAAAGTATTCCAGTAGTGAGTGCGTTTTTTACTTTATACAATGAATGCTTCAGATATTTTCTAAAATGAGGAATATAATGACAAGAGGTTGAAGAAAAAAATGTGTATGTATCCATTACATAATAATATAATTTATTTTTATTTATTACTGTAAATTAATTCTATGTTACAATTGATTCGATAAGAAATTTTTGAGTCTTTTGCCATTGACATAAATGTGTGCTTAAATTTCTTTAGTGCCTCTAAGTCAGTTTATTAAATAAATAATAATTAGATCTCACCTAAATCCCAGCTTTCATTTCTATGGTGTTGTATTTCCTTTTCCGCTATTATAAACCATATACAAGCTAGCCAATGTGCTACGAGAGTGAAGGACAACATCAAAAGAGTCAGTATGAGGGCAGAATATTGTGAATATCGGTCCATCTTTTGGAGTAAACGCGCAAGGCGTAACAACCGAGTTAGTTTAACGAGGTGAACATTTCCGTGCGTCGATTCCTATATCAAGAACGAAGAAAACGTCTATATTAAATGTTATATATTATCACGTACATGTACTGTAGTATAAGGCAATGAAAGTAACTTCGTATTTGTAATAATTTAATAATAATATACAGAAACAGAAAATAATATAGAAAAAAAAAATAGAAAACAAAAAATAATTGTAAAACAGCAATCCCCTCCAAACCACCGCAAACTTAAGACAAATAAACTATAAAACGACATATATATTTTAATTTAAGCATCTGAGGCTTTCCCTCCGAATTTTCTAATTATTTAACAATATTAAAGCAACTTACCGCCCCGCTGTATACATCAGACGCATAAAGTAGGTCAAATGGGAGCGCGGCCAGGAGATCCACAACAAACCAGGACCGGATGTAATTAAGAGCTATTGCTTTAGAATCCGATACTACTTCCCCTTTTTTACTTACGAATGTCGTTCGAAAATTAAGTACAATGTCTACAAAAAACAAATTAAAATAAGTAAAATTCGAACAAAATTTACTATTTACTATTCTACATATTGGTCTTGAAACATACCTATAATAAATAACGCCTCTACAACGACGTCACTCGTTACGCTAATTCTTGGATGGCCTTCGTCAACAAAACTTGCGTTGTAGGGCACTACGACGGCAACGTAAAATGTGGCTATAAGAATAAGCCAGTCCCAGAAGGTTTTAAAAATACCATAATGTGAAATTATAAATCTTGACTTTTTTATAGCTGATGTTTTGTATTCAGGCAGCGGAGGGTCGGATGAGTGTAATAGGTTCTAAAATGACAAATGTGCTGTAATTATGGGTAATTGGCTCAAATTTTAGCATTGTTATATTTATATAATATTATAAGTTACTACGTCGGGGAATCCCAAATTAATTTATACATCCCTTCTAATATGATTACCTTACTAACATTGTTGAGTTTAAGTTTAGTTTTCATTTTGTCTGGCTTGTAATGTCCCGAAAGCTGGTAAAGTACTGCCCTGGAGCGCCGCCTGCCCATGTTGGCGGGCGAGGGCGCTTCAGGATCAAGATTGCCATTCGGGTCTGGAAGTAGGCAACTAGATTCAGCTCGGAACCGGGCGCCCAAAAGTGCCGCTGCGGGTACAAATGGGGATAACGCTAGAGTGACCACGCCAGCTGAAGGCCGCACCGCGGCTCCTGTACGCACAAACCACCCTGTTACTATTAAATGGCCTCTACGGAGCGATCTTTCATACGCGATGCTTTTGCATGGAATGAACTCACAAACGGTTTTAAAATAATTGTTTTGGGTTTATTGTAGTAGGCAACGTTTTTAAATGCTTTTGTTTTGAATATTACGTGCTCTGAATATTACGTGTGCCTAATGAGAATGTTGATGTACACGAAACACCTGTTTTTAATAAAAAGCATAGCGTATGTCAGCGCCCAGTATTAATAATTACATATCATCTCGCTAATGAAAAAATATATCGATACAAGATTTTCGTATTAAAAATATTATGAGACTTTCTAAAGAAGTCGCTCAATGGTCATGCGAGGATAAATGTAATGAATATTCATAAAAAGAAATGTGAATGGTAAGCTTCAGTGAAAACGAAAATGTGGATATTATTTATCAGAAAAATCTTGCTCTTTTATAAGTAATAGAAAAATCTTGTAATAATTTAAAGAAATAGAAAATAAAGGAAGGGACAGCAAATTTAATATCAAAAATAAGTTGTCATTTATTTTTGTACTGTATTAGTTTACATAGTCATTTTTATTATAATTTACTGCCACTTCATATTAATATTAAAGCAGCACATTTTAAGCAAAATTAAGAAATATAAAGAATTCAAAATCAATTGCTGTTACAAAATAACCTTGAAATAACGTATACTTTTATAAAACAATATATATATTCTATTATATTAGTAATGTAATAAAAAAATGTTTCGAATATTTAATTAAAATAAATGAGAATGGGCGAAGCGGAAATTGCTTGCTGTTACTTATAAAGAAACCTGCGAAATTGATAAATTTTATACCTATAAAAATGAAAAATATCATGCATAAAAAATCTCTACTGGTTTTCTATAAACACAGTTTTTTACTTGATACGCATTTTTATGTTTATGTGGAAAAAATATAAAGGGGTTTGCAACGACGTGAAAATGAATATGAGATGAAATGTATACGATTGTGTATAGGAGGTGCTGCCATATAGGTTTTTAAACAAATGAAAATGTGACATAACAAGAAATGTATTGAAATGTGTACCCAAAATTGTTTGACACGAGTAAGTGGAATTTTGATTTACGTTTACTACGTAAAGCTAAAAATCCAAACTAATTATAATAAACCATATAATATATTACAACAGGGTGGTTGTAACACAATATTTTTGCATATGGAAAGTAATTTACTGTAACATCTAATCATAGACTTCCTACGGATACTTAATAACATTTTCATGTCACAAATATTTTAATTTTACTTAAATTAAAATGTTTTCTCATAATTTGTATATTTTCTATTTCTATAAGAATTTGTAATTTGAAAACATATTGAGCTTTAAGTCATCTGATTGTATTTAGTTTAAAATACACGATAATATAATTATATCGTAATCACTTATGTAAATATGTATAAATAATATATTAAACTGTATATAACTGGAATTGGAGTGTGGATATTGCTTTCATCTAAAGAAGATAACCTTACCTACATACGTTTACGCTACGATATAATTTAGACAAAACTACTTCAAACTACTTACTAATAAATCTATACGTACTACTTGGGATCATATCAATTATGAAACATTCAGTAGGTGATTCTATGACATTCCAGAAAACAACGTAAACAAACTTTACCGTGCCATGATGCGCGTAACTCGCTACCGCGAACTGGGGTCTATAGGGGCTATATGATGATTGATCTCATAAAACCTATGGTACTAGAGCATGTAGCCCAGTACACGTTATTACAATTATAATACTTATAAAAATCTCAAATATAAAGAAATGCCTCAAAGGAGAGCTAAAAAAGGTTTTTTTTATTTAATTTACATTTTCTTTACAAATATTTGAGTATTGCCCTTTAGAATCACTTACCGCTGTCGAACTCCTCATTAGTGTTCATGGCGGCCATCTTGGTGTTGGTGATATCCTTGAACGAGGCGAGAAACAAAACCACTTCTCGTTTTTCATTTTTAATTGGGACGATATCGAGCAAACACCAAAACGGAGTACCTGTTTAGATTGTTAATACATGATTAGTCGTTATGTAGTTTTATAAGTGCATATAGTAGCATCATAATAAGATCAATAATTATATAGCTATATAATTATCGATCTTATTATGATCTTTCAAATATTTTCATAAATTGTACAAAAATAAAACGGTTAGAAAACGGTATTGAGAGGTAGCTATGTCATTCGCTTGGCAATATCTAATGAACTGTCAATTTATCGACATTGATGTCAATTTGCTTTAATGTTCCTGTGTCTAAATATTAAATTCAGGTAGAATAGACAGACAATGATATTTTGAAAATAGAACGTTATGCTGTACAAATTTTTAATAATTTAGTTTAGTTTTATTTATAAATTTAGTAACACATAACTTTTTCATAGCAATACAACTTGAAAACAAACACTAAATATTTATTAAATTAATGAACATATTTAAAACAAGCATAAAATACAGGGGGGCCAGAAAGGCGTTCGAATTTCAAATGCGTGCGTGCGTTCTGTGTAAAGGCTTTTTACAAAAATGGCGACTCGTGCACTATTGCGCGGCGTCTAGTTTCCTCTGAGTTTAGTTTACATGAATTAAATCAATGTTCTATTGAAAGTGTTATCAGATCGTGGATCAAAAAGTTTGAGTCTGTGGGTTCGACACTGAATCAAAAACCTGTGGGGCGTCCAAGAACAATAAGAACAGAAGAAACTGTAAGCGAAGTCGCGAAGTCCGTACAGCACGATACCCAGTTATCAACCCAAAAGAGATCAACAGAACTCACTATACAAGAACATCAGTAAGGTGATGATCAAAAGATCTTAAATTTCACTGTTATAGCGTTTTCGAAGTTAGAACAGTATTCTCTTCTCGGATGAAGCTCATTTTCATTTAAGTGGATATGTGAATAACAAACTTGTTCCGACAAGTTATAGGAATAGGGCCTTAGAAAATTCCAAACTAAATCATCAACGACCGTTGCATTCCCTAAAAGTGACAGTTTGGGCAGCCATGTTGGCTGAAGAAATCATCGGACCCCATTTCGTCGAAAATGAGCGAGACCAAACCGTAAATTCTGTAACAGTAAGCGTAAATTCTGATCGCTATACGGACATGTTACGTAACTTTTTCTTCCCACAACTGTATAATTTTCAAGTCTATAATCTTTAAGTCTATCAGCAGGACCTGGTTTCAACAAGACTATGGTTTCATACATCCAATGAGTCCTTAGCAGTTGTACACGAAATATTTCGTGGAAAACTGATATTGCGTCGAGGGGATATTCCGTGGCCTCCTCGGAGCCCAGATCTCACGCCACTGGATATTTTTCTCTGGGGGACTCAAGAGACGCGTTTATGCCAATAAAGCGATGACAATTGTACAGCTCAAGAAAAACATTTGCGAGGAAATATCCGCTATCCCACGAGCGATGTGCCAGCGAGTTTTTACGAATTTGAGGTCCAGAGTCGGGAAGTGTGTACGTGTGGATGGTACACATCTCAGTGACGTTATTTTTAAAAAATAAAATTCTCATGTGTTTACTTTATTATAAACCAGGGGCGTTCTTTCACCTGCCAGCGTTCTCGATTAAATCACAGACTTTGCCTAAATTAATAATTTTATCGATTTGTAAGACTAATAATAAGCCTAGGGAATAACACACCAACCAAAATCTCTACGATCTGCAATTTAAACAGCGTATCCAAATATACATATGATAAAAAAGTGGATTCTGTGCATGAAATATTAAAGAAATAATTTACTTATGTTTATTAATTTATGTATATAGTCTATAATACACATGGTAGAATTTTTGTCTGTTTGTGTGTCCGTTAGTGTCAATCGCGATAATGTAGCATAGGCATAGTAATAACTTATAGTATGGAGGTGGATATAGGATAGTCGTAGGGATCGAGCTGTAAATTTAAATTTGTTTTTTACGTATACACTTTTCCAGGATAAAATGTAACCAGAGTGATGCCCAGGATGTTGAAGTATAATTACACCAAATTTCATTGTAATATAACAGGAAGTTTTAGTGTGATGTTTAAACAAACAGACAGACTGACACAACAAAAAAAAACACATTTATATATAAAAAATAAGTAGCATGGGATGTTACTACATTGATACTGAACGCAATCAGTATCAATGTAATAACACTCCATGCTACTTATTTTTTTAATATTTCCAATGTACAGAATTGACCCTTCGACATTTTTATTGTAAGTATAGATAAAGATTATTTTTCCTAAGCCTTGTAGTTTTTTTTCTATGATTTTTTAAAATTCGCATAATTTTATGGCCCTCCTGGTATTTCTCACAAAATTAAATAAAATAAGATGTCATACCCTGAACAAGTATTAAATAAAAATATATTTTATGCTACAATACCGATTTATTTTTCTACGGTATACTATGACCGTCATTCTTAGAGAAGAATGCGAAGGACGTTTTTTATACTTTTATCGGTCGATAAATAATTTTTATAATAACCTTTACTGTGATTTAAAAAAGTAAGTGATTTTCGACCTTAGAAAATTGTTAGTTCGCACTACATCAATATGGATTGTTTACTTAGACTAAAAAGATTCAAGATAGTAGGGAGTTCTGTAGAAGAGTTAAAATTTTATTGTAAGACATACAAAAACATATTTATTAAATATATTGGTTGATAAATTAAGCAAATAAAGCAAGTTAAAAATTAAGCAGTTTAATCTTGAATTTAATGCGGACGTTAAAATTGGTTTTGTTGTTTTATATTTTTTTTGTTGGCAATTTAATGTTTTTCTTTTTTATTTTTGAAATGGTATAGTCGTATTTGAATGATAGTGGTTCTAACTTTGCGTTGAGTTCCATCACTCAACACGCAATGTGTCGAAATCGGTGGAAAGCGAATTATGGAGTGTCCTAACACTTACTGTTTGTGAGTACTTTCTGTCTACCCTGCTATATGCAGGATAAAAGCGTGAAGCTAAAAAAAATATAAATAAATAGTTTCTGGTATTCTATAAACGTCAGCCAGACAACGTTGGTTAACGTATTGTGACAACAGACGACTAAATAGATCGGTACTTGAAGCAATTTAATTTTGTTTAATGGTATCGTAAAACCTATATTGGTTTTTGTTTACGATTGTGGTTAGAACGACTTACTGCAAAATTTTAAGAGAGATAGCATATGGATATATTTAAAAAAAAACATTTTTCTTATCACCTTTATATAATTAAAGGGTTTCCCAATAAGAATAATATGTTTTAAAATTGAAATAAAACATGTAATATATGTTAGAATTTCGTACTCAATGGCTTTATTTGATAGGAAATTTTATGCTATTTATGATTTAAACAAAAATTTCGTTCAAATGACCGCCACGACCTTTTTTGCACTGGTGAATACGATCGGTCCAATTTTCGATGACTCAGTGCAGCATTTCGGCTGGTATGGCCGCTATAGTAGCTCGAATGATGAGTTCAAGGTCTTGAATCGTAGCTGATTTATTGGAATATGCTTGAGATTTAACATACCCCCATAAAAAATAGTCCAAGAGTGTTAAATCGCATGATCTTGGTGGCCAATTGTGAGGACCGTTGCGAGAAATAACGGACTCACCAAACTTATTACGCAACAAATCCATTGTGACGATCGCAGTGTGGCATGTTGCACCATCCGGTTGAAAATAAATGTCGTCCGCATCGATTTCATACACTTCAGGAAAAAAAAAATCGTTCAACATGTCACGATAGCGGTCGCCATTGACAGTAAGAGTACGGCCTTCGTCGTTTTCGAAAAAGTACCATAATTCGCACCAAACAGTCAATTTTTCAGGATGTAATGGTGTTTCATGAACCACTCTTGTATTTGACTCACTCCAGTAACGACAATTCCGTTTGTTCACATAACCATTGAGCCAAAAGTGAGCCTCACATGAAAAGATGATTTTCCTATGAAATTCGGTGTCCGTTTCCATCATTTCAACACAATCTTGTATGGATGTAGGCCCAAGATCCATACGTCAAATTCGCCAGGTTGTCATTCTGGATAAGCCCAATTCTTGTGCACGTCGTGGAACGGAAACATTTTGATTTTCTTCGACACTGGCTGATACGGCGGCAATATTTTCTTCACTACGGCCTGTCCGTTGTCGTGTTGGTGGTCTACTATCGTGCAAAGAATATTCACTTTCCAGTTTTTGGATTATGCGACGTATAGCGAGCTCAGACGGTGTACCATGACGACCATATTTAGCACGAAATGGTCTTTGAGTAGAGACAATACTTCTCGAATTTTGATAGAAAATTTGGACAATTTTCAAACGTTGAGGTATCAAAATCCTATCATCCCTATTGGGAAGCACCATATTTCAAATCTATAATTATTCACACATTTTCTACTTTAAGGTTGTCATAGTACCTATATAATTATTTAGGAGTATATCTAAGTACATATACACATGTAAAAAAAACTTTATAATTTCCAAATCATTTATTTTGATAGTATACAATGTATAAAAATTATATTATTAAAATGTTGATTATTTTACAGTGCTGCAACTTAGAGTACAGATTAAAATTTACATTATAATTATAAAGTATTCATTTTAAACTGAGGTGTACTGTAAAAAAAATATTTTCTACTTATTTTGGTAATTATTTTTAGAGCTAAATGTGAGTTGAGCTGTAAATACATAGATTTTATAATAAATTGAAAATAAGTTGATTAAAAGGAGCAGAGACAGAATACGCATGTACAATACAGTCTTTCTGAAAATGGATAGACCTACTAAACGCGCTGCTCATCATAAGACAACAATGTCTATATGAACACGAAGCTTTTCTTGTTAAGAAACACCTGTGAAGAGGAAATATTTCTCCACAGCCATCTCATATCAACATGCGATCCTATATATATATATATATATATATATATATATATATATATATATATATATATATATATATATATATATATACAGCTCAACTCACATTTAGCTCTAAAAATAATTATCAAAATAGTTAGAAAATATTTTTTTTACAGTACACCTCAGTTTAAAATGAATACTTTATAAATATAATGTAAATTTTAATCTGTACTCTAAGTTGCAGCACTGTAAAATAATCAACATTTTAATAATATAATTTTTATACATTGTATACTATCATAATAAATGATTTGGAAATTATAAAGTTTTTTTTACATGTGTATATGTACTTAGATATACTTCTAAATAATTATATAGGTACTATGACAACCTTAAAGTAGAAAATGTGTGAATAATTATAGATTTGAAATATGGTGCTTCCCAATAGGGATGATAGGATTTTGATACCTCAACGTTTGAAAATTGTCCAAATTTTCTATCAAAATTCGAGAAGTATTGTCTCTACTCAAAGACCATTTCGTGCTAAATATGGTCGTCATGGTACACCGTCTGAGCTCGCTATACGTCGCATAATCCAAAAACTGGAAAGTGAATATTCTTTGCACGATAGTAGACCACCAACACGACAACGGACAGGCCGTAGTGAAGAAAATATTGCCGCCGTATCAGCCAGTGTCGAAGAAAATCAAAATGTTTCCGTTCCACGACGTATACAAGAATTGGGCTTATCCAGAATGACAACCTGGCGAATTTGACGTATGGATCTTGGGTCTACATCCATACAAGATTG
The DNA here is from genome assembly GCA_032432895.1 of Dryadula phaetusa. Taxonomy (NCBI): domain Eukaryota; kingdom Metazoa; phylum Arthropoda; class Insecta; order Lepidoptera; family Nymphalidae; genus Dryadula; species Dryadula phaetusa. The sequence goes on from JAOYRS010000027.1 coordinate 3,183,358, forward strand.
TGTTGAAATGATGGAAACGGACACCGAATTTCATAGGAAAATCATCTTTTCATATGAGGCTCACTTTTGGCTCAATGGTTATGTGAACAAACGGAATTGTCGTTACTGGAGCGAGTCAAATACAAGAGTGGTTCATGAAACACCATTACATCCTGAAAAATTGACTGTTTGGTGCGGATTATGGTACTTTTTCGAAAACGACGAAGGCCGTACTCTTACTGTCAATGGCGACCGCTATCGTGACATGTTGAACGATTTTTTTTCCTGAAGTGTATGAAATCGATGCGGACGACATTTATTTTCAACCGGATGGTGCAACATGCCACACTGCGATCGTCACAATGGATTTGTTGCGTGATAAGTTTGGTGAGTCCGTTATTTCTCGCAACGGTCCTCACAATTGGCCACCAAGATCATGCCTTGATTTAACACTCTTGGACTATTTTTTATGGGGGTATGTTAAATCTCAAGCATATTCCAATAAATCAGCTACGATTCAAGACCTTGAATATATATATATATATATATATATATATATATATATACATATATATATATATATATATATATATATATATATATATTCAAAGAGTTTCAAAGAGCTTACACCTTTGCGACGCTGACGACTAGGGGTCGAGCTTTGACAGTTGAAGGGTGTCCTTCATCAGAACAAGCCGCCAGTTGCCGCCAGCGTTGAATGAAGACCAATAAGCCACCCACATTTCAAAGACAGCCAGCAAGCTCTACCACCATATGTGAAGGGAGTTACGGACAGGATTGGCAACATCTTAGGAAGAGATTCCATCAAAACTATATTTAAGCCGAACTAGCCTACGTATGGTTTGATAAGCCACATACCCTGGCTAGGGAAAGTAGATATATTCCTAGAATGAACTGCGAGGCTATTGAAATTCATAAATATCCTAATTTCAATAGAAAAGATGGTTAGAAACTCTCTACCACCTGGAACCCAATTTTAAAAAAAATAGTTTCAAATGCACCAAACCAGAGACAAAGTTCAAATCAGCTTATTCTGGAAAAATCCAGGGCAGTACGCGAAGTAACTAAGAAACAGAGGACGGTAGATTGATATAACTAATTTATGTATCAACTGATAAATGAATGCCACCTCTGTCTACCTGTGACCACGGACTACTGTAAAGTGTTCGAAACGTCAGGTGTCCAAAAATGTATTTTCGAATACCAAAATATACGCGATTAATCCGATTAAATAGTTTCATTTAAAATGTATAGAAATCGCGAAAATCAAAGATCTTATTAGTTTAGTAATTTTTATAAATTACATCATTACACCAATGCCGTGAACGACATGACATAAGTTTGTGGCATGTTTCTATGATATTGTAAATTTGTTATTTGCAGGATGATTGCATTTTCAAACTTTCTCAATTTTGAAACACAAATTAAGTTATAAAATATTTTTTGATTATTTTTTTTAGATTCACGCTTTTATTCCATATAAATACCTAGTGTCAAGACACTCCGTTCTTCGCTTTCCACCGAAGTCGAGACATTGCGTGTTGAGTGGTGGAACTCAACGCCGAACTTTGTCTCTACCAGAGTGAGGAAGTGAAAATAATTTAAATAAAATCAAATCACTCTCCCGAGTGGGGATCGAGCCCACAACGGGTCGCGTTAACGGTCAGACATTGTCACACTGCGCCACGACTGGCCTCGATAAGATTATTACATATTTATTAAATTTTAAGTTTTGTACTAAATTCTTCAATATGTGCTTCAGAATTAAAACGTACTTTATACTTATGCCAATGTATATTGGATATGTTTTGCTCACGTAGCATAGTAGTTAAGGAAAACTTAGTGTCAAGACACTCTGTTATACTCACAGCACAATTATATGTCACTTACTTAAAAAAGAATCTTTATGTTATAGTCAATAAAATAAACAGTAGGTAAAACAAAAATGTACATCGTAATGTAATAAAGCTGCTATTAAAGCAATTCGCGTACTACGTGACGTACGACGTGCGACGTGTGTGTTTATTTTGCTTAAATCGGATTGTTACATATAGTTTGAAAAGAAAATGTTGCAGCAATTCTAACTACTTACTTCAAGTAGGTTTCAACTGCAAGCGGATGTTTGCATAAAAGTTTAAGAGGAAATTTAGAACAAATATTTGAAAAGTTGTAACTAACTCTTCCAGTTTTAAGACTGAAACAAAAAGTTTAAACTTACCATTCTTTTTGTAAAATATGAGTTCCAGTTTAAGTTCATGTTTAGAATCGAGAGCAGTGTCTATTTCATGGCGGTGCTCTTCACGTGTGTCTGGCCCGTGCAGGAATTTACAGGCGCATCCTTTTTGCATAATGTGCGCACGAGCCCACCCTGTTAACTCGCAGAACCCATCAGAGCAGTACACGATGGGGTACGATGGCACTTGTGCGTTGCCCAGAACGAAGTTGCTATCTGAAGAAAGAAAAAAAGATATATATATAAATATATATATATATCATATTTAAACCTAAAGGTAAATTACCTTTAGATTTAAATATGATCGAGTACTATTCTTCAACCTACTTTAGAGTTTAGATCTATTATACAATGCATATTTAATGTGTATATAAAATGCAATTGTATTTGGAAATCAGTTAAAATAATGAATATAATGAACAACTGTATGTAACACTATAAAATATTCAATTATTTCGCTAAATTAAGCTAAATACGGATCCCTTAAACGATATATGTGTGTTGTTTTAACAGAATATAACGTTAAATTACCGGCTAATTGAATTTCATAACCCAATCTAGCTTTGTTCGTAGATGTTAATGTTCGAGTTACAGTTTGAGGCTTCGAGCAAGTTTAAATTGCCCTCTCTCAGGCTCCGGCTGATGGAATATATCATGTCTGGCGATCCCTTATGTCGTATACTGTTATATTTTTAGTACAAATAATTTATATTAATCGACTAAAATGAAATCTTTACGTCACTTAAAAAAGTTGAGTTATTAAAAAGTTTGTAATTTTCACGCATTATTAATTTTGACGGCTGGGTTGTGGTTATCTTAAACTACTTATATATATATATATATATATATATATATATATATATATATATATATATATATATATATATTTATATATATATCGTGGCCTTGACGAAAAGTAACTCGTAAGCTCGTAGCACTGACTGATATTTCCTATTTGTCAATAAAAGAAATATAAAAGACTTAACGTTAATAATTTAATTGGACAAATTAATACACGTGTAATTCTTTCTTTTGTCTTACGTTGAGAAGAATACGTCTAAGAACTTTATTCTTAGCAGGACTTTATTCGTAGCAGAGTAGTAGGTATCTTATTAACATAAATTATTAAAATCTTATGATTTTAGAAATTATAAATATCTTTATGCAAAACAATAACAGGTGAACTACAACAAAAAGGGTATATACGTAAAACTGTGTAATCACTCAGCATTTTCGTTTTGGTCGGCTGAACCATCTTCATTTATTAAAAGACCCTTTGAGTTAAAATGCTGAAAGGACCAGTCGACCGCACAAGTTAGTTTTATCAGCATGAATAATACATGTCACATCAACATGTTATGTGCCTATGTTAAAAGAGTTAAACATACTGTACTATAATTGCGACTAGTTGTTTCATTTCTAATCTTTCGCTTTATACTTAAAAAAAATAAATATAAATTTTGCTATTATCTATTAAAGTACTAAGATCACATCCTCCATGTTCACTACTCTATATTGTGCCACTACGAGTTGTAATTCAAATTTTATATATTGTATCCTCAGCTCTATCAAGTGAACTAGAGGAGTTCTGGGAGAGTGTCAGAGGTAGGCTAGGCAGTGTAAGAGAAAATGAAAAACAAATAGTATGTGGTGATTTGAACGGATGGGTCAGTGCCACAAGAGATGGTTACGAACGTATGCTAGGCAAGTATCGCGATATGAGAGTAAATGAGGCTGGTGAGCATATATTGGAATTATGTAAGGAGAAAGATTTGTTTGTGGCAAACACATATATACGTAGGAACGAATAGAAGAGAAAAGCCTTGACTTGACCTATACCAAGTGGATCAGCGTATTCGGAACCAAGTTATAGACACGCGTGTGTTTAGGAGTGTAGACTTGGGAACAGGCCATTGTCTAGTGGTTGCTAGGATAAGGGGTCTGTTTGCAGGTTGGCACAGCCGCGCGACGTGTCCAGGATTGGAAGCGAATAAACGCATAAGAAGCTGGAAGCTTCAGGATCCACCGATCAGAGAGCAATATGAAGAAAGGGTTTCCAAAAAGCTAGGCAGCTGTGAAATAGCAAAGTATTGAAATATATTGACAGAATTTTAGGAATTGCATGATCGAAGCTGCAATAGAAGTGTACCACACACCTCGGGAAAAGAGATTTTAGTAAAAATTTTTCATCACGAATGATGGAATGATCAAGTGAAAGATGCAATTGAGAGAAACAAGAAAGCATGGCAGGACTATAAAGCCTAAGAATAAAAGCATGTGAGAGATTAAGAAGAAAGAATGTAAGTTGCAAAAGCATCTAACGAAAGCCAGTGCTTTCGTTAGATGCTTTACTTGCTCTGACTTTTCACGCTTCATCTTTATCAGTATAAAGATGAAGCGTGAAAAGTCAGAGCATGAAAAGATGAAAGATTGACAAACAATTTCCAGGAAAACGCGAAGCTTTTCTAGCGAGAAGTTAGTAATTCTCGGCATTGATCGTCAACCTGCGGGATGAATGGGGTGCTGTCTGAGGACAGTGAAATACTTACAGAAAGAACACACGTTTTGCAACGATGGGCGAAATTCTACAAGATGTATGAATGTGATGACTCCTGTGTCTCAAGCGACAGCAAAATGCTGATGTAGCAGATGGCGAAATCAGTATAAAAGAAGTAGAGAATGCTATACGAAGTCTGAAATGTGGTACTGCAGAGCCGTGGGCCGCGCATCTTAAACCTGTTCTTTTTTCTATGCAATTTATGCTCCACAGCTGTGCAAGCTTTATGGCTATTTTGCAGTTTGATTAACTTAGGCAGTAATATTTATGCTAAAATTCTAGCGAGAAGAATGCAAGAGGGATACTAAAGGTTTTTATGGGAGGAGGATTTAGACCTGAAAGAGGGTGCATGGATCAGGTCTTTTCTCTCTGCATGATCACTGAAAAGTTTTTGGCTGTAAACCAGAAAAAATTCTGTGCTTTTTGGATTTATAAAAGGCATTTGACAAGGTTGTAAGAAAGAAGTTGTGGAAGATACTGCCACGGTACAATGACGAAAGAAATTTACAGCTTACAACTTGTTGTAAGCAGTAAAATTTCTTTCGTCATTAAGATTCAGCTTACAACAAAAGTTGACGACAACAACGACCCAAGGGTCGTTCAGGACTTTTGTTGTAAGCTGAATCTCTTTATCAATTTCACTCAGCCTGTGTACGAGTAGGAGCTGGCATGTTGTCTCAGTTTGATATTCGATCAGGTGTTAAACAGGGCTGTCTCCAAGGAATGAAAGAAAGTGACATAAGAGTGAAAGTTAATGAATTGACAGTTAACTGTCTGTTGTACGCAGATGATGCAGTGCTAATTGCATCATCAGAATGCGAGTTACAGGCGTAGGTCACCAAACTGAAAGAAAGGTGTCAAAGTTATGGTTTAAATCTGAATGCGAGTATTTGAAAGAAATGAAGAATGAACGGAATGTAAGATTAGAGTAGATAGAAAGATATTAGAATAAGTAAATGAGGTGGTATTTTTGGGAAGTATGTTTAGTAGGGATGGAAGATACGAAATGGATATGGAAAAGTGTATTGCTGCTGGTAACAGGGCTGACGATGCTCTTACTGCATTGATGCGGCGACAAAATCTTGCCGTTCTCAATGCAATACCGATATCGACGTTGTTATAAGGCAGCGAAACGTGGGTGTGTCAAAAGGAGTGAAAGAAAGATGAATGCAGTAGAGATGCGATCTCTTCGTCGGATATGCGGATTCAGTTTAGCTGACCGTATATGCAGCGAGAAGATACGCAGAATGGCAGGTGTAAGCGCGAATGTCACCGTAAGAATGAAGAAGAACGTGCTCAGGTGGTTTGGCCACGTTGAAAGATTGAGTGATAAAAGAATGGTAAGAAAGATTTATGAAGCCAAAGTGAGTAGGACAAGACGTCAGGGGAGACTTCGGTTGACCTTCGAAGATACTGGAGAAAGGTCACGTAAGAAGCATGAGGACTGTGAACGAAGCGAAAGAGATATGCAGGGACCGTATCGTTTGGCGCTCCATTGTTTTTGACTACCCCGCTAAGGATAAAGCGTCAAGCTAAAAAAAACAATATAAAATAACATTCTCATTCATGTAAGAATAAGAATTTGAACAGGCAAACCTGTATCCAGTAACCTAGAAATGAGAGTTCAAATTTATAGATATCTCAATTTTACATTTAACATAGTTAGAGGTAGTCGATATTAAATGGAAATCCAATTAGAGAATGAAACGTAGTAGTTCGAAACAACCGAGTTCTATCCGATAACTGCCATAAACTTATTGTTTTATTTCAGTTATACTTTGATGTCTTTAAACGTACAACTATTCACTTAGATTTTATCTTTTGTCGCAAAACATAGAATGAATATTTATAAAATAAATTTCTACAAAATATTAGCAAAGCAATAGTAACAGAGTAGAGGGTAAGTTTTGATTACTCTTGCCTTTGCTTCGTTTTCCTTTACCACCCACTGTGTTTCACTCAGAATTTCCTTTTAGAAACATGAGTACATAGCATTTAAACGTTCTTTCGTAGCTATAGTAGTATATATATATATATATATATATATATATATATATATATATATATATATATATATATATATATATATATGTGGTGCTGCCTTGTAATTTAATAATGGAGAATTATAAATAATTTCAATAGAGATAATATCCTAGTAGGGACTGTGTTATGCTGTCATCACTATAGATAGTGTTACATACCAATATATGTATGTACTTATATAAGACTAATTCTACCTGTTTAAATTCTTGTACATATTAAAACATTCTTACAATAAATGTTGTGAAAATGTGAAGCGCAAACTACCTGTTGCCTTATGTATATTTATATAACAAAGTTGTTGTTATTATACTGAATATCATTTAATTCAATATTAATATAATCTGTTCCAAAAGATATATTTTTAGTATATTTTCTCATGTTATCGCAAAAGCTTCTCCCGCTGAAAAGATAAAATTAATGAGAGCAGGTGTGTCATCGTGAAAGTTCGTTAACCTATAACCGTTCCCTTTTACTGAAACTGGAACCTACATTCAATCTTATTTCTGAACTGACGTAACGAATAAAATTATAACGTGTAACTGTGAAAAAATATTACATTTATAAAAGTAAAAGTAATGAAAAAAATCATTGTATAGTAATGCATTTTTTACGTTACTTCAAATATACTTTTTCATTTTATAGTACGTCTATAACCTCAGCAAAATGGTACAAGGAATAACAAATATTGTAATGGCCAAATTTAATAATGTAAGTGCAATACTATCCTCTCGCTCAACTCTGATTGCTGCATTTATAAATTTATCAGCATTTTTCCGATATCCATATCATATAAGCAGGTCATTATGGATATCATGGACATACGAAGATAGTTATTTTGTGATTGTAATATTATACTTTCACGCAATATATAGAATTAATATGGTTTTTATTTCTAGCACGAATCCAAAAGGAATCCGCAAAGATCACTTACACGGTATAAGATGGCGTAAGTTTTAAACGTTTACGTTTATATAAATAATATATTAAGATACTTCAAAAATATTCATAATCATAATTGTTAATTAGTCTATTTATTACTTCACTATCTTTGAACTGTTTAGCAAATATCCCGAACTAATTTTCATTTACAGACCGCAAAGTGCCGGCAAACTAGTCGAAAACTTCATCAATCAACAGTAACAACTTTAAATTTGATTAAAACACTCAGCCACATATTTGTAACGAGCCAGAAATATTCAAAATAGAAATCTTTTAACAGAACGAAATATGTCGTATGTTGTATGAAAAATGAGCGTTTTACAAATAAGTACCGCATATTTTCAAGTTCTGTATTTTGTACTTACGAGTGTAAACTATGTCATACTAAATTTTGCTTTTTAAAGAAAAATTAAGATCTTACAACGTCTTACAAGTGCTGTGACGGATGTGCTCTTTGTAAGCTACAATTTATGTATACTTCTATTAAAAGTATGTTTTTCATTAATGAATGTATTACGTATGTATTATGTAAAATAATGTATTACGTTCGTTTTTCAGTGTTTATTTTACCGTTCGAACAAACTTTTTGATGTTCTTTTGAACATCTGCTCCATAAATCTGTACGACAGTTCATGGACTGCAAATTATATTTTCAAAGGGCCGTTTTACATATACCAAATTTAGTTTGCTAAAATTAGACTACATGAGAATTCTGGGAAATAACAAATCAGGATTTTTATATGAGTTAATAATCTATTCTGCTTATACGTGAAAATTATAGTGGTGGAGATAAGCAACTTTACGCTTCATCCTGCATAACAGAATAGTTGCTCTCACTATAAATATCTATTTATAGTGAGAGCTTTGTATCAACATACTCCGTTCATTACTTTTCATCCAAAATCGAGACATTGTATGTTAACTATCAATCCAACACTACGCTTATTCTTATCAGAAAGCAGAAATAAAACCAATGGCATTTACAATCAGCCTACCCACCGTGTTTTAATATCCTGTTATTTAAAGTTTTAATATCCTGTTAAAAAAATACAAACTGCAATAAGAAGACGAAGAAACATAGGAAGACAAAATCAAGAAAACACAGGATACTGTTGTTTATTTTAGTTAACATAGAGGTATATATTTACCATAGTTTTCTCTTTATAAAATATATCTGACGGTGTACAATAATTAAGAAAGATTATCTTTAGTTTGTAGTCCGATTATTTAATGATGATGGTATTATTTACTATTTTTAAAGTGTTATTCCACACTTAGGATTAGAAATCTTGGATACCAAGAGGCTCGGGTTCGAATCCCCCTACGTTCAAATTTTTATACGCCTTTTCAAAAATGATTATGGTATTGTAAATATGTATCTTTGAATTAAACCATTCGCAAATATATCTTATATTATAAATCATAATACACACTAATATATTTGTTGTAGTTTTTGAGTACATTATACATTTTAGTTAACAAGCATCCGGATTTTTTTGTAAAAGTTTATATATAATTTATATTTTACCTGATTTAGTGTACTGGTAATAAAAAATTCTAAAACAAAGTTAAACACGACGGTATAAGTGATTAAAGGAATCATCGAAAATCATTATATATTAAGAATTTTTGATATTGAATGTAAAAGAGAAACAAAAATTATTTCGAAAATGGGTTAATTTCTAAGAACAAAGCTCTTTCTGCCACGATATCCAAAACAAAATGTCTCTATTACCTAATATTCACAAATTAAATGTAGCCCAGCAGCTCTATATTTAATTAAACATAATTCTTGTTAACAAAAAGCAGTAAATTCTACAAGCCTTCTTAATTTAAATATATAGATATTTGAGATTTTTATTTAAAAACTACTTTACATACAATTGGTTATCTGGATTCTAATTGATTGCAAACGTGATTAGTAGTGGATTCTATTTCGACTCGGGAAAATGATTATATCACTCTGGCAAGAGAAAGCGCAGCGTTGATTTTGCCTCTCAGCACGCCATGTCTTCATTTCGGGCGGAAAACAGTCAACGGAGCTTCTCGACTCTACGTTGTGTCGACTACCACGCTATGTGAGATAAAAGAAATATTTTAACATATTATCAAACTTGATTTTTGAAAGTTAAATTAAAAAATAATTTGTACAATTTCACATATTTATTATTGATATAGAAGTAATTATTAATATATAATTAATAATTACTTCTCAACAGTATATACATATAAACATAAAACAAAAGTGTATTTAAATTAATTTTTATAGGCTGAAAATAAAAGCAATCCTTCATATATTGTGAGTATTCCGTGGAGTTCAGTGCATTCACTTAATTGGTTGAAGTATTTTGCTTAATTAATTATAAGATAAATGAAACGACATAGGTTATGACATTCCGTTCTCCTGTCCCCGGTAACCAGAAAAAGGAAATTATTTTACAATCAAAAATGCATACTCATGCTGTTGGAAGGTAAATCCACAACAGACAGATAGTGAATAAGTTTATGGAGAACAAATTAAAAAAACAGATTTGAGTATATATGCAATATTTCTGATGTAAAATAGAATTCTAATATAAAACTGTAATATCTTTTACAAAACTTTGCATTTAAAATATATTTCAAACGTGTGCCTGTTGATTTAAAGCGTGTAGAGTAGTGAATGTTTTACATATAATAGTTCTGTTTTGAAGAGAATACGCTGATTGTTCCAATATTTTCAGTATTACGTTCAACGTTGGTTAGATAACTCTAAAAGAATAGAAGTTGTTATTATTTCTGTAGGCGACTAAAAGTGTGACCAAAGTAAGCTCTAATTAACTTTAGAGTATTCAGGTGATTCTAGTGCTATTAATAACAGTAATAAAATAAGAAAAAACTTTGCGCTCCTTATTATGAAAATTAAGAAATATAAATAACTAAAATTTTTATAGAAAAAAGCGTAGAAACAAAATAAATGAAAAAAAAAATTACATGTACAGATCTATATACCTTTTGTATAAAGTGGTATATACATTGCTAAGATAAAGCGTATTTACTTCACGAGACTGAGCTACTGCTAGTCTATAGAAATTACATGATTGAGAGGGAATGAATCTGTCACACATCTTAAGATACACGGTCATGGAAAATAGAATTTTATCCTTAGGAGGCTGTAGCCTGTATCAGTCAAAAGAAGCAGAAGCAGCTCTTAAGATTAGTTAAATATGAACACAGAATAATTTAGTCTTTTAAGCTTAGCTAAAGAGGTAACTTAAGTAACTTACTGTATCTCTCACAAAAGTGTTATTTTTTTTACTTACATAGAAATTAAAAGTATATAATTAAAAAACGATGTTTTGCCACTAACCCATATTAACAATAACTCTGGTTATTGTGAGGTGAATTTAGCCTTCTATATCTAAATTTATGTAAAAAACTTGACGTACGGGGGTGACGAATGTAATGTTAGTAAATGCTAAATACAGACGTACGGTCATTGCGCCGGTTGCATCAAAATAACAGGCCGTTAATTGAAACTGGCGCCAATTGCGTTTGATACATGCAATCAAATTACTTCAATGAGATGATGCATTTCCCTAAGATGTTTAACGTATTCACTTTATTTTATTGCGCTGCACGTCTCAGGCGTGTCTACTTTGTAGTATTGGAACGTGCGCGTGTCATTGCATAATTCCATGCAAGTCTATGTTAAAAACCACAAAGAATAGTTGACAACATGAGACTTGTTATGAAAGCGACATTTTTTATATTATTTTTTATATTAATTGGTAAGTATTTGCTATAAACAAGGTGTTACAATATATTCTTTATTTATATCATAACTATTTTTAATCACAACGCACTCACACCTGACTGGCCGTGAATGAGACATTGATAGTCATAAGAAACAATACTAAATTTTTCACAACACTTTGATAACGATTTGAATTAGTTATATACTTCATTTTCTGTCTTAATATTTATATATGAGATTTGCTACTTATCAGGAACCCTTATTTTTAAATACATTATTGAGATAATTCTTTAACTTCAATACTTATTAAGCAAAACCATAAAAAGGATTTCCCTTATTAGACGTATATTACTAACTATCGCCCGCAACTTCATCTGCGCAATAATGAATGCAAAAAATATTATGGCATTTATATATAATAAATAGAAAATTTTAACTTATACCCCCCAAATCGTTCATTCACCCATCACCCATTCACCCATCCACACATGACTCCATGGTCCACTATGTGATTTCATCCATCCACACATGACTCCATGGACTACATGTGATTTCATCCACCCCCACATGACATTACGGTTCACATGTGATTTCACCCCTCCATACATGCACCATGGTCTACATGCGATTTTACTTATCCACGCATAACATCACAGTCCTTACGTGATTTCATCCAGCCATACATGACACTACGGTCCACATATGAGTTTTCCATTCACACATGACACTATAGCCCACGTAAGAGAACACTCATTCAAACATGATGCCATAGTTCACATGTGATTTGACTTATCCACATGACATCATAGTCCTCGTATGATTTCATTCGTCCACATATGATATCACAGTCCACATGTGACTTCATGTGTTCACATACGATTTCAAGAATTCTTCGACACGCCATCGTCGCACAGTGGAACTGAGCACACAGTGCCTGATTGCAAACACGACTGTTCCATTACACTAGAAGAATTTGTTTTATAGTTTTTTTTATTGTTTAACTCAAACATTTCTCTTTTTTGTAATAAAACAAAAAAATCATCCTACTAACAAACAGTACTACCACTACTCCTTCTACAGTCTAAAAATTCAGTAGTCAAATAGCATCCAAAATATCAGCTTTTTTGTTGAAATAAGGATATATTTTATACCATTTTTTAGAGTTGACATACTTTCATACCAGTCTTTGCGAATGGTGATCAATGCCTTGTATTCTGATGTACGATCGCTGTTGTACGATACGATTCAGTGCTTACTGTTTGTAAGCACTGAACCACTTTGTAACCACTCTTATGACACTTTTTTAGACATTTTAGACATAGCCAAACACAAATTGAATAGCCAGACTCACACGACTACGCCCTGTTTGATACCTAATTGAATATCACACCAAGGCGACATGCCAGCTTCTACTTCTTACAATACAAGGCGAGAGATCTCAATAAAAAGGTGTTATAGTCTGCAAAATGGATCCGTTCAAACTCCGTTCTCTACACCGAGACATCGCACGCTGAGTGAGTGAAGCGGAACTCAATGGCATAGAATATCCTAATGTTTCTTGACCTTCACAATTATAGTATACATTGCTAATACATTTTTCGCTTGGAAAAATACATTAGGCTGCGACTGGGGTCAGACAGGCAGATCACTTTAGTTTTCACAAAATATAAGATTGTTCTCACAAAATATATCATTTGCGTCAATTTTAAGATACTTTCAGCACAATGCATACGAAATAGCATCACGCACGATGCCTCAATGACGCCGTGCTTTTAGAAGTATAAAAAAATAAACAAATTCAACAATAAACAACTTGTTGGAATCATTAAAACTATACAGAAAAAAGTATTCTTTTTAACGAATATATATCTTTATAATGAATGTAATATCTTTGTAATGAATTTACGTACAAACTATGAACCCCAGCAAGTACCCTTTAGGAGTCGAATTTTACAATGTCTCGTCTTAGTTTTATTATTTATTACCTAAATTTGAATAAATTACCACGAAAGTTTTACAGTCCACAAAAACAACGTCATTGGGGTTGAATTTTACAATGTCTTATCTTAATGATCACCTACGTTTAAAAAAGAAGCATCATGCAGAATCTTACGCTCCTATCTCTGTTAATAAAGAAGTTTAATACAAACTTTTCATTCCAAAAACAGCAAGACAGATTAGAATTAGCTAGATCCAGTAAACGAAAACATTTATAGCATCAGACACTGCTACATTGCGACACTCGTTGGTAATATAATGTCATGAATAGAATGAATTTAGGAAATGTATAATCTAGTGCGATGTTATCTTTAACCTAAATCAATATGTACTTTAAATATATTATTTTATATACAAATAAATACAGCATCCTGTGTTTTACATATTATTCTAACGTGTCTATTTTAGTATGTTTAATATGCAAATCAGTTCCAAACCAGCATAATACGAATATAGTTTGTTAAGAGGAACTATATCGAAATCATAACCCTTGACGGGTTATGATTTAACATACGTGTCAACAATTTCTGAAAAAAAATATTTTAGGTATGTTTTGTAATCAAATATTCAGGACAAAAACAGGAACGTCGTAATTAGATTTTAGGCATGTACTAAAATTGACATGAAAATCAAAGGCAGGATCCACATGTATATTTTATAACGGTAATTTTATACCTCTATGTAGTGTTCATAAAAAGTCGAGAAAATAGTAGACAAAATATAATAAAACAGAAAAAAACAAATTTTGTATTTCAAAAGTTATATAAGTGGATGCCTATACATAAACTACAGAATAAACATTAAGAAAATGGAACTTTCAAAGTATAAAAAATATAATGAACTTGGGACTACAATGGCACTGAATGACCTAAACAAAGAATAACAAAGTCTACTTTTGGACAAATTCAATTGTATGAGAAAAATAATTATTTTCTTTAAGGGACAGGCAAGGCAAGCTAGCGTATGGGTCACCTGATGGTAAGTGATCACCGCTGCCCACGGCCCCATGTATCGTCAGGTAAGTTAGAAATACATTTTATTGTCTACGTTAGTTAACTTAAGCAGTTGCTTACTATGCATATACATATTATATATTATATTTCTAACTGATGAAACGACGAGACGGAATAATAAAACTAAAACACTGAATAAACAGAATATGTTATATACGTATTAATCTAGTAAATAGAAATAAATTAATTATTAGTTGATGATTGCCTCAAGTTTCTGACACTATGTAAATATGTAAAATCATTATTTTAAAAATAAAATAACTGGAATATCCATTCATGCCATTTTTTTGTTTAATGTGAGTTTGGGGGTCAACGATGGAAGACTTGCGCGCAGTGACCCCTGCCAGCCTTACATAACATCAACTGTTGTATAAGGCTGCAACATTCTATCCGCCGCGAGCACCAGGGCGCATCATGTTAGGGCGTCTCCCCGAGGCGACGCGCACCAGTGCGTCTCCGCTGGTGTGAAAAGTGGCGACGAATGCGGCGTTGGGGACCGCCACCCAGCACGTCATGTCCGTAACGGCGGGAAGTGGAGCAAAGAGCTACAAATAGCTACGTGGAATGTAAGAGGAGGTATGCAACAGAAGATGAATGAATTATTAGATGTGATGAATGAAAGAGATTTAGATGTTGTTTGTGTGACTGAGACCAAAAGATTATTCCCCTTAATAGCATGACCGATTTTCCGTGCAATCGAGTCGCCTTATGGGCGGGAATTCTAGAAAGTAAACGAGGGTGTCAAGGTGTAGGTGTATTATTGCCCTCTCGATTGGTGAGTGCAATGGTAGAATATAAGGCGCTCAACCCGAGGCTGCTCTGTGTTCGCTTAAAGCTAGGGATAACAAGAATATTCTTGTTAGTGGCGTATGCGCCGGTATCTTCAGCTCTATCAAGTGAACTAAGAGGAGTTCTGGGAGAGTGTCAGGGAAGTTCTAGATAGTGTAAGAGGGAATGAAAAATTAATAGTATGTGGTGATTTGAATGGATGGGTCGGAACCACACGATATGGTTACGAACGCGTAGTAGGCAAGTATGGTGATAAGAGAGTAAATGAGGCTGGTAAGCTCATATTTTAATTATGTAAGGAAAAAGATTTGTTTGTGGCAAACATTATGTTTGACCACAAACAAATTCACATGTAAACTTGGGAACGGATGAAAGAGAAAAGCATGATTGATCTATTCCTAGTGGATCAGCGTATTCATAACCAAGTTATGAACACACGTGTGATTAGGGGTGCCGACTTGGAAACAGATCACTATCTAGTAGTTGCTAGAATAAGGGGTCTGTTTCCCGGTTGGTGCAGCCGCACGAGGTGTCCAAACTTAGAGGCGAATAATCGCATAAGAAGCTAGAAGCTTCAAGAACCACCGATTAGAGAGGAATATGAAGAAAGGGTTTCGAAGAAGCTAGACTACCTGCGAAATAGGTACTGAAAGTGTTGAAGTATGCTAGTAGAATCTTAGGAATTGTGTGATTGAAGCTGCAACTGAGGTATGTGGCATTGGGAAAAGAGGCTTTAGTAAAAAGCGCGGTGAATGGTGGGATTATGAAGTGAAAGAGGCAGTAATAAAAAAGAAGAAAGCATGGCAGGACTATAAAGCCTCGAGTAAGTATAAAAGTATGAGAGAGATTGAGAAGAAAGAATATAAGTTGTAAAAGCACCTAACGAAAGCACTGATAAAGATGAAGCGTGAAAAGTCAGAGCGTGAAAGAGACGACAGATTGACAAACAATTTTCGGGAAAACACGAAGCTTTTCTGGCGAGAAGTTAGTGATTCTCGGCTTTGTTCGCCAACCTCTAAAATGAATGGGGTGCTTTCCGAGGAAGGTAAAATACTTACGGAAAGGACACTCGTTTGCAACGATGGGCGGAACTATATAAGAAGATGTATGAATGTGATGACGCCTCTGTTTCGAGCGACAGCAATATGCTGTCTTGATGTAGCAGATGGCGAAATCGGTATAAAAGAAGTAGAGAATGCTATATGAAGACTGAAATGTGGTAAGGCAACGGGTGCAGATGGAGTTACTGCAGAGATGATCAAATATGGTGAGCCGCGCATTTTGGACCTGTTCTTTTTTCTATGCAATTCATGCTGGAAAAAGGGAGAGGTCCCGGATGATTGGCAAGGCGCAGTCATCGTGCCTTTGTATAAAGGCAAAGGTTCACAGATAGATTGTGCAAGCTATAGGGTTATAAGTTTGATTAACTTGGGCAGTAAAATTTATGCTAAAATTCTAGTGAGAAGAATGCAAGAGAGATCCGAAAGGCTTTTATGGGAGGCCCAAGGAGGATTTAGACCTGGAAGAGGGTGCATGGATAAGGTCTTTTCTCTCGCGGAAAATTTTTTGGCTGTAAACCAATAAAATTTTCTGTGCTTTTGTGGATTTAGAAAAAGCATTTGACAGGGTTGTAAGAAAGAAGTTGTTGTACGCAGATGATGCAGTGCTAATTGCATCATCAGAATGCGAGTTACAGGCATTGGTCACCACTCTGAAAGAAGGGTGTGAAAGTAATGGTCTAAACCTGAATACGAGTAAAACTAAGATTCTTGTGTTTGAAAGAGACGAAGAAGAACGGAATGCATAATTATGGTAGATAGAAAGATATAAGAACAAGTGAATGAGGTGATATATCTGGGAAGTACGTTTAGAAGAGATGAAAGATACGAAATGGATTTGGAAAAGCGTATTGCTGCCGGTAACAGACGGCAAAACGTCAGCGTAACTGCACGTCTTGCCGTTCACAATGCAGTACTGATACCGACGTTGTTATACGACAGCGAAACGTAGGTGTGTCAAAAGGAGAATGAAAAAAGATGAATGCAGTAGAGATGAGATCTCTTCGTCGGATATGCGGAGTCAGTTTAGCTGACCGTATATGCAGCAAGGAGATACGCAGAATGGCAGGTGTAATCGTGAATGTAGAAGAACGTGCTCTCGCTTAAAATGAGCGATGAAAGAATGGTAAGAAAGATTTATGAAAACAAGGTGAAAAACAAGGTGAGTGGTACGAGAGGTCGGGGGAGACCTCAGTTATATAAAATATTAATTATATAAAATATTAATAATATAACACATAAATTTACAAATATACGCAATGCACGCAATGCATGTGCGTTATTGTATGTTAGACTTTTATATTATTAATAACGATATTTTTATTTTTTTGGTCTTGTGCATACGGTTATGCGACCCCGGATCCTCGAGCCACCACTATCATATTTCTATCCAATCCATGAAAGTGGTGTCCTGTCACCACCCCCTTCTCCTATTTCGCTCTCCCCGCTCTCCCCTTTTGTTTCCCTTTTCCATCCCTGGTTGTACCCACTACGTGGGGTTTGGAAGTCAGATGGCAATCGCCGATAAGGAATCACTCTCGGAGCAATTTGAAGATGTTCTACGTGCTATACCCGCTGCCAAAGTAATTATAGTTGAGGGGGATTTGAACGGCCACGTAGGTAGGGCTGCGGAAACTTATGATCATATTCACGGCTGTTATGGTTATGGTCGTCATAATAAAGAAGGAGAAAATTTCATCAGAACCAGTATTTTGACTTGGCAATCGTGAACACGTTCTTCTAAAAGTCTCATCAGCATCTTTTCACGCAGGTCCTACTCAACTCAAATAGTTTATCTGCTGACCAGGCGGTGTCATATAAGCGGCGACGGCGGCGGCGGGTAAACGAGTTCTTGGTCTTTCTAGGGGAGGACGAGTCATTGATAGGGAGACATGGTCGTGGAATGACAAAGTACAGGAGGTGTTTCATGGAAAGAAGGCTGCCTTTAAAGAGTGCCAGAACATCGTCTCTTCTGAAGACAGAGTAGGTTATATAGCAGCCAAACGTGCCAGTAACAGAGCTGTAGCCAGAGCCCGTAGTGAAAAATTGTCACCACTATATGATAAACTCGAAACTGCAGAGAGGCAAAAGCTCATTTACAAATTGGCACGTGCTAGGGATAAAGCGACGCAGGACATCACAAAATGTCTTTGCTTCAAAGATTCTCAAGGAGCTCCTTCAAGGAGCTGCTGAACACTCAGCATCCGACCGAACTACCTCCTAATCTCGAACTTGTTACTCCAATAGCACCTGACGACATTCGAAATTGTCTTCGACATGAAGAATCGGAAAGCAGTGGGACCTGACGACATTCTGATCGAAGCGTGGAAGTCATTGGGCTCTCTTGGTGTGCTTGTGCTTACTGACCTTTTTAACCATATCTTGAACACTGGAACGATGCCACATCAGGGGCGGTACAGCTTTATAACCCCTATTTATAAAGGCAGGGACAGTATTCAGTTGACTGTGTGCCTCATCAATTCATCTAGTGGGCATTGCGATCAAAAGAGATCCCTGAGGCCTATATTGACATTATCAGAGATATGTACCGCGATTCCGCTTCAATGGTTAGGACTGCTGTTGGTGACATGAAACTCTTCCTGATTACGGTACGGGTTCGGCTCTTAGCCCGTTCTTTTTCAGTGTTGTGCTGGATACTGTATCGGCTTATATCCAAGACCAGCCTCCCTGGCTGATCTAACCTAGTACATGGTTTGCGGGAGCCCGGACTATAGCACTATTCATATAGGTTCTGTACCAGCCGTTAAGTCGGAGAAGTTCAGGTACCTTGGTCCATCGTGCATGAGTCTGGGGACATTGATCACAACATCCATGCCCGTATCAGTGCTGCTTGGGCCAAATGATGTGAGGTCAAAGGTGTGGTCTGCGACCGCAAAATACCGCATAAGTAACACATTCATCTGAGGTAGTTTTGGAGTCCGTGATGTAACGGATAAGCTTTAAAAGTGTCGTCTGAGATGGTATGGACACGTTGCGCCGGCCTGAGAACTATGTCGGACGAATAGGCCTTGATGTCTGCCCCTGAAGTTAGACCCGGACGCCCAAGGAAGCGATGACTGGATGTCGTGAAACAGGATATGAGAGCCATTGGACTTACCACCGAGGATGCCAAAGACCGCGCAATGTGGAGTAGACTAAGTGGGAAGGCAGACTCTGGCTAAGCTGGGACAAATGCCAGGAAGAAGAAGAAGAAGAATAATGATATTTTCATCGTTTATTGTATATTTACTTTCTTTATATAAAACTATATATCACAATTATAAAAAAATAATTTTCTTTAATAGAAACGATAGTATAATAATAACTAAATACTTATATATTATTTTTGAGTAACATAAGTATGAGGCCGGTCGTAGCGCAGTGAGACAGCGTCTTACTATAAACGTAATCGGTGGTGGGTTCGATTCACTCTAGGTGAGTGATTGTATTATCATTTTCATTTCCTTATTCTTAAAACGAAGCGCGGTGTTCAATTCCACCACTCAATACACAATGTTGCCAATTCGGCGGAAAGTGGAGTAAGGAGTGTCTAGACATCAGGTACTTGTCTACCCTGCTATGCGGTATAAAAGCGTGAAGGTAAACGTTTTTATAAGCTAAATGTGTATTTATACGTAATGATTGGACAAACAACTATGGTATGTTAAACCAAAAATTAAATCACTCGTATACGGAAAATAATAACAGCCGTTGGTTTTGGAAAACAATGCATTTTCTGCTTTGTTTAGATTATGGAAAACTCAACTTTTCTTATGAAGCTAGTATATGATGAAAATTATAAGTCGCAAACAACTACATACATCATACGTAAACATTGTAAATAATAATGTAATATAATTTGTATGTATATTTTGCAAACATTCATTTTTCACAAAGCTGTCTTTGTCCTATATATATATATATATATATATTTATATATATATATATATATATATATATATATATATATATATATATATATATAAAAGGAAATAAATTTTAAGTACCTTGTGAAAGATATTATTTAATATAATTCTTATTCTTCTAGAAATACTGAATCTCATTTCATATTAAAATAATCACAGCTCAAAGAATAGAATAGTTCTTGAACTTGTAGGTCAATCAATTATAATATTTACAGATATCTTGAGTTATATTAAATCTGTAATAAGCCCTCTTACTCGTACTTCAATTTCAAATCAATACTTGGACTCGTTTACGTTCAGAGCTCACTTTAATTTATTTTCTTAGATACTTATCGTTATTGCTCTTGCTCTTAGAAATGAAGCTACAAAAGTTAAAAAATATATATAACAAGCTTGTATCTTCAGTATAACGAGCATTCAGTGATTTAATTATAAATTAGAATTTAACTGTCATCCTTAGGATATACATATGATCTCTCATACGTATTCTCATACGTATACTGTTTCTTAGATTTCATATAGAACGAAACTATAGGTGTAAATAGAGTTTCAGATTTTAATAGTGTCCATTTCTTTATTTCTGATCACCACGCATTGTTTCAAAAAGGGTGGAAAATAAAAAACAAAGTAGCTTATAACTAACATCCTAACAATCTTGTATATCTATAAAAACTTTTAGTATTACTTTACATTGAAAGAAATAAACTAAACACTCTGTATGTTGCGTCTATTACAGCTAATTCCACTCACGTGTGCCATCAAAGCGTGTTGCGATGGTATCAAGGAAGGTGTTCTGGGGCGCGAGTAGCCCCTTGCGCACCGGCATCACCCCACGCCGCGCGCCTCGCGCTCTCCGCCCCCCACCTACAATTAAAACCTCACTTGAAATCCTAAACAAATATTATGAAAGGCTATTTACCAAAAGTAAAACTATTATAATTAAAATTTACAGAATTTCCACAACCAAACTATAATCTACATATGATGGACAATATGTAAACTACTCTGCAACTGGCTACTAGATCTTAAGTTTCGAAATATTTATATAATAATTAATAATAAGTAGGCTGTCATTATAATTTTAAATAGCAATATAAAAAATTTGGAGTCGTAATATCGACGCTATTGCAGCCCATTTTGTAACATAGTTTATACTTACTATAAACATTGTGGGAATGATGTTTATTACAGATCAGGGTAATATATTTAAACTATTTCATTATTGGATTCGCTCAAAAATCTGAATTGTAAAAAATATGTGTGCGAGGTTATCTCTATCCGCTCGCACTATTCTCTTACCCTCCTAAGTACGGAACATGTACGAAAATAAAAAAAAATATTTTTATTTTACACATATAAATATAACAATATTTTCTCCCGCGTATATATTACTGTGTAGATGACGTTGACTACATATATTTTCGTCTGTATTTTTGTTGTATGTATTTTTTGTTTAGAATGTGGGAAAAGAAATGTTCCACTATTGTTATGGTATGAATGCTGAAACGTGTATGTTTTTCTTTTCAACCACAGATTTAGGTCAAAAAGTACTAAAGTACGAAGATAATTTTTAGTATGAAAAGGAAAACCATGTGTTATCAAATATTTAAAGATTCATTCTTGTGCTATTTATGGGCCAATAAACTTATCAGTAATTAATAGATTATAATTTTATATGTTTCATAAAAATTATAAGTAAAGTAATATAGCGTCCTCATTTTCATTAACTGTCTCTATAAATCTTCCTGCCTAATTAAATCTTTATTTAAGGTGACTCATAAAGAGAGACGTTAGAATATGCCTGCAGCCTTTCTATTTTCTCGTTAACTTTTGATGTTTCATAAATGCGTGGGTAATAAATATGAATTAATGGGTTTTAGAGGTTGTGCTCCATTGCTTGTCATATTGTCGCTACAATAACGAGTAGGTGCTCTCTAAAGTAGATAGAAACCAATAAAGCTACGTATAAATCTATCATATGAGGCCATAAGGAATAATATTAACCTGCCAAAGCAATAACAAGAATTCTTAGGTAAATATAAAATGCTTTTGATTTTCTTATAACAAAATAATAAGGTAAGTTACAAGAATAAACATACATTCAGAAATTGTGAAAATAATATTTATTTACTTTTATAATTTGTGAATAATTTCAGTTCGCTCCTAACACATCATAGTATTTCGTGCTCAAATGTGGACAAACGTCGAGTTTTCATAAAGTATTTTCGAATACTAGAATATATGCGATTGATCCATTAAAAATAGCTGAATTTTAAATTCATGCTTTGGCGTTATACTTTTATAAAAAATGGTACAAAGTGCGTCTATAGGTACGTAATGTATACAAAGTTTTTCTTCATATTAATGTAATAATACTTTTTATTATAGGATAAATTGCCGCGATCATTATGCGAACTAAGTAGAAAAGAAAGAAGTAATAAATTATTTCTTACTTTTTTACTGCCATTACAGAAATATTACCTACACAACATCTCTGACATATTAAGATAAAGAAAACGTTTTGATTGTGTTTTGAACATATTTAATCATACTTAATTTATAATAATAAGCCTTCCTATTGCAGGAGGTTATAAGTAGTTAATAAAAAGCACCATTTTAACTATTATTCGTAATATTTTTTTTATGTTTATGTTGAGTCACTGGTGTGATTATTTGAAATTAAAGAAAACGTGGATTTATTATAAACATATAACATAGAATTGTTCTAATATCTTTATATGCACAGAAGCAGCTTCATGCTTTATCCCGTATAGCAGGGCAGTCGGAGACAAAACAAATGTCAAGACACTGAGTTGACTGCTTTACCAAAATCGAGATATAGCGTACATTTAAGTCGTATTTAATTATTTACATATATTTCACTTAAGTAAAAGTTTTTCTTGCGTATTTTTTTAAATAGTTATTGACCAATTTTATACGTTTTCAAATTTATTTTTTCTCAAATATTACGTGCAACAAAAATTTCAGTGTATACCAGACTCAAAATAGAAGGATATATGCCCCGTAAACATAAGCTACCTTTTGTTTGTTTGTTTACGTACAAATAAGGACATTTCTCAACAAACAACTCAAGTAGATAAGTAAACATCGACTAGACGTAAACAAATTTAGAATTAAAACGCTTAATTTTGTTACTGATTATTATTGAAATAAAATTATGTTATATATAGTGTTACTTTTTGACTTTTTTCCTTAGTTGGGATTAAAAACATTTTGTGAAAAAATTATTAATTAAATACAAATGAAAATTAAAATATCTTTTAGTTACGGTTTTGATTTGCTTCAATTTTTAAGTACTTAGACGAAGTGAAAGCTCAACTATATAGAGATCCCGATTCAATTGAATGCTTTTTGAATGGCTTTTAGGCGAGGCTC
This sequence comes from Dryadula phaetusa, assembly GCA_032432895.1. NCBI lineage: Eukaryota > Metazoa > Arthropoda > Insecta > Lepidoptera > Nymphalidae > Dryadula > Dryadula phaetusa. The sequence goes on from JAOYRS010000027.1 coordinate 3,207,046, forward strand.
AAATTCACTTTGCGTTGTTTCACACTGTTTCAATATTCAAACCGATATAGTTGAGTTTTAACGCTTGTGAATCGCCGAGTCATTTTTACAAAAAAAATACAAACTTTGTACTTTATTTAATGCATGTTAATAATTTAAATTTGACTATATTACTAAAACACAACTATTTACTAAAATTTGAAAGATCAATTTAATCTATTTTTTTAAACGTCTAAGCATTTAAAAACTATAACTCAATACTTTCCCAACGATAACGTCATCTTACTTATTATCAAACGCCATGTTAGTGAGTAATGAATGAGTATTGCGATATGACGTCGTAAATTTCACAAATTAAGTAAACGTAAGGTAGTTTCGGTCTATATAATGTTTACGGTATCTTCTACTTTGTATTTTGTATATTTTATAACTACTTACTATTTTAATTTGACTAAGTCACGATTTTGCGAAGCTAAACGAAAATTTGGAAAGGAGTTTCGTTTAACACCCGTATGTATTTAGGTCTCGAGTCACTATTATGCATGAAAAGCTTTTACGTTAGTGAAGCTTTGCTATGCGGATGATTTTGTAATTTATCTGAAACATGACGTTTAGAATCTGTGCATGTTCAGCAGACAATATTGAAATGTGCTGCAAACTGTAATTTACGTTGGTGAACCACTTCGTACCGTTAAGCGGTTTAGTTCCCATTTTACATCTACAATGAATATATTTAGAATATAAGAAACAGTGACCAAGCTCATATATTTCAGTTAGGTTATATAAAGAATCAGAACTTAACGATTTCAGGAACGTGTTTAAATAGACATGTACCTATTTTTATAAATATATTTTGTATATTATTGTACTAAATATATTGCACTGCTAATCTAAATATTTTGTCTGTAAATCGTAGTATTATGTATTTACGATACCCAGTTTACTCAAGTTTTGCAATAACTTTTTTTAATTAGGGTTGTTGGTACATTAAAACGTTTCCCGTACTGGTCATAAAATAGAAAAATAAATATTGTAAAAAGTTATTTTTTCCAATTTTACATTTAAATATACTATTATAAATAAAATGGATATTTAAATCTTTATTTTCTTTTACGTAGTTAGTAAAATATTATTATACTGCAATAGGGAATATTTTAGGATTAATAAACTTATATAAATATGTTAAATAAATAAATAGTGGCCGGTCGGCTCAGTGGGACAGCGTGTGCCTGTAAACGCGATCGGTTGTGGGTTAGATCCCCACTCGAGGGAGTGATTATATTTAAATTATTTTCACTTCCTCGCTCTGGTAAAAGACAAAGTGCGACGTTTATTATAGTACATTATCTCGTATCCTACTTATTTTGTAAATAGTTATAAAACGTAGACACTATTTCTTGAATATAATATTAATTCAACATATGAGCAACAAAGAACACAAAAATTATTTATAGTTCACGTACACATTTTTAGGTTCGTATCTTGAGTCGTAGCGGCAAACCATGTGCTACTTGTCCTAAATAAATTTAACAATATTTATATAGAATATTTAGTTATTATCTATGCCCATTTAAATGAATAGATATTCCATTGTTGGATCCTTAATATAACCTTTATTGTATTATGTTTTATTTTTACGGTTAAGTGTTATACATATCGTGTTATACATACCGCATCTGCATTTGCGTGGCCCTGATCCTTGCTATAAGTACTAGTAACATTACCATAAGAGGACATTAAAACTTTTACGCAAAGTAAACAGCTTTTACAACAGGAAGGTGTTCCCAACATAGGTCATTATAATTATAAATACATATATCGTATCACTCTATCTGTGACCGCAAATTCGACAACGGGAAAAAGGAAAATTGCTAAAAAAATCGATAAATCTTTTACTATATTGAATACACCTTATCCGGCTAGCAGGATGGTCCGAGACGAGCTAGTGTCAGGATTGCTTTCCGGTCGGAATTGAGTCATTGTTGAGTTCGAAAGTCGATGCTAAAGCTTATTAAGCATACCAAAATATAATAGACAAAACTACATTTAAATAGGTTAATCCGTTTCCGAGAACAGCGTGCACAAACATAACATGAAAATACATTGTAATGGAAAGAGATACGAATTTTAAGAATGCAAGAGAGATCCGAGAGGGTGCTGTGGGAGAAAGAAGGACAATTTAGACCTGGAAAAAGGTCTGATGATGAAGAAGCTTTTCGCTATAAACCAAAAAGTTTTCTCTTGACTGTAAACCAGAAAGTTTAGTTTGATATTCGATCGGGAATCAAACAGGCTGTCGCCTTGTCAGCTTGGCTGTGTTCAGTTTGTGTTTGGGTAGTTGTCTCCAAAGAGTTAAAGAAAGTGACATAGGAGTGGAAGTTGGTGATTTGACACTTAACTGGCTTTTGTACGTAGATGATGCAGTGCTAATTGCATCATCAGAATGCGAATTGCAGACTTTGGTTACCATTAAGAAAGAAGGGTGTGAAAGTAATGGTCTAAGCCGGAATACGAAAGACTAAGATTCTGATATTTGAAAGAGATGAAGATAGAAGCCAATATAAAATTAGGGTCGATAGGAAGATTTTACGCCAGATGAAGCAGTTTGAATAAGAAAAAGAAAACTAATGTGAAATTCAATAAGCCTTAATCGGACGATTGTTCGTGTCTGTTTTGTGAAGTTTTATATAAAAAATATATGACTGGTCAAAAGTGGGTCCAATGCAATTTAAATCTGATTAAGTCTAAGTTAGATAGTTTCCAACTCTCTTAATAGTTTACCTTTATGAGGCACATTAAAATGATAATGATGAATTTTATTCTGATAAAAAATTATATAAAGTTAAATGTAATATTTAATTTAATTTTAACTACCTTGTACTTGTTCTCACTTCCGTATCCATTGAAAATTGAAAAATCCCCTTAAAATTAATTTTAATCACAATTTTGTCTGGCCTCTTAAATATTGGATTACACTTATTATACTAATTAATGACAAAAAAAAATAATTTCATAATCTTATTGAATTTCACCGTGAGTAGAAGTACCCATGTATCGTTATATTACGACTAATTAGGCAAAATCGTCATAAACTGTAGCCTGTGTTATTGTGATGTATAAACTATAATATTATAAGTTAAGTAAGTTTCATATATATCAATTTAGTAGTTTTTTCATGAAAGAGTAACAAATATATATTGGATACATATATACATCCTCACAAAGTTTAGCTATTTGTAAGATTTATAAAAATGAATAGGTTTTTCTTTCTGATGGTAATAATTAATTACGTTTTAAAATGTTGTTTCGTACCTGAATTAATTTATTATACAATGATAAATTATATTCTGCAGGCGAAAGCATGAAAAGCCAATAACGTAATGTTATTATTTAATTTATTATGTATACATACGAAATACTACTATACGAAAAGATTTTGTTTTCAATTTTACAGGCACCATTGAGAAATCTTATGTGTGTGCAATGATTTTGATTTAGATTAACAAGCAAACCAAGGTATAATACACGTGGCGGTGTATCTTAATACTACACACTCTGCCTAAACAGTTAAATGCGTGATCTGCGTAAAGAAATAATATTTGCCTATTTATTTACTAAAATGAACTGTCCATCTTTGCATTATTAAACGATAACTATTAATGTAACCAAAAGTTGTTAGACTACTAAAATTTTAAAGAATTAAATTTGCAATAAAAAATATTTTACAATTTTTACGCAACATAATTTACGCTAGAAAGGTAGTATAGTCACCATAATAAGCCATTGACTCAGTAGTTGACTTTAACCTAACAATTACTGTCTTTTATAATTCTATGAAAAAATGAAACTTCACTAGACTATTACATTTTTAACTCCTTTTCATCTGGAAATCTACTAGGGTACCGCAAGTAGATGAAGTTGGACAGCGTAGTATTAAGTCAAATTCTTAGAGGCATGGATACAGAACATTTGAAATTACAAAAATTAGAAAATTTTTATATTTCTTTCTTTAATCTCATTTATTTTATAATATATAGATTTGTTAATTTCTTATTTACGTATAGAGAAAGAAAAGGAACATATTTTTTTACATAAAACTTTTTTCACACTGTGAGAGTTACTTATTCAAAAATATTTTAATGATAATAAGTGATATTATAAACATAAATACGAAAATAATAATATAGAAAATTAAAAAAAAATGTTACATGTACCTTGCATAAATACATATATATGTATATAATTTAAAAACAGACGATCCATATTGATTTATTTGTATTTATAAGGCCTGGAAATCTAGTAATAGCGCGTGCCTGAAAGGTCTTTGTGTGCTCTTATATGTACTAGCGCGTCTTTAAATAATCTAACAAGTATGTGTATAGTAACTATTAGTAAGTGTACATCTTCTGGTGGGCATTGTTAATAAATATTCATAATATTAAACACAGTATAAGCTCAAAAAAAATAGTTTTACTTCGTTTTCATGATTTGTTTTCTCGTGTTCCGTTACCTTCGCGCTGGAAAAAAATATTGTGATTGTATTATGCAATTCTTTGAGACAGCGATCCCAAAAATTAAAAAAATATACTATTTATCTGATTCTTTACACTACTCTATGTAGCAAATATAAAGCGGAACACAACAAGATTCACAGAAAAAAAGGTTAAAAATAAATACAAGTGAAACAAACAAAATAATTGCCTACTTAAAATAATTCAGTTTTGTTGTTCATGACTAGTGTCATTGGAGTGTCATGTCATTTAGAAAGAGTTTTTATGGTTTGAGTAATTATACAAGGAACTAAAAAATGCTATGTAATGAGATTAAATAATTTTAAAAAAGTCAACAAGATATATCCAGATGCCATTTAAAAAATTCTACTAGCCTAAGCAGTTCTTGCACAATTGTTAATATAGCTTAATTTGTAAGTACTAAAACATTTTCAATCTTCATGTAATGTCATGTCAAAAGACAAAGATGCATTGCGAAGCTTACCTGCCTCAAAAACTTTTTTGATAACTCACTTCACAAACTGTGAGATCTTTGTTTGACCTATTCGTCCCACTGAAGTTGTTGAATCAAAGTGAATAAGTAAAGTGAAAAGGACTTTCTACTGAACAAATAATAATAGAAGTCAATGTCTTAATTATGTCTTGTTCGATTCACGGTTAGAAACTTCATTCGAGAATAAGCACGAATTCAAAGATGAAAAGAAAAGTTTTATTTTTCATTAAGGGAGGATTGGCAGATTTACTTATTACTTCGTCAAAATTAAATTCCCGTTATTGTTTAATAAAATGGAAGGATCTTTTCAATTTAAATTGATTTACTTATAACAAATATACTAAGCAATAAATTATAATTACAACTCTAAGTGTAGCCATTTTAAAATTCGTTTGTTGTCGTTTGAAATTTAACATTTATTTTAACATTTCTATAAGTATATTTAATCCTTACTAGAGTGCCCTGCACTTGCATTAAAATAAAATTCTTTAATCTCTGCGGTTACCTCTTTTGGTTTGATTCCTGATTTATCAGTAAGAGTAAGAAAGATTTCGACAAGATCGAAAACATGATGCTAGAAAATATTTAAGCTACATACTGACTACAGTTTAGAATTAAATCAAATTTTAGAACTATTATTAATTACAATATGTATGGAATATATTATAGTTACTGTGAAGAGTCCACAAAATATTTCCATCAGATATTTGTAGGCAAATCCATGAACTGCTTCCGTCTATGGCAATGAAATCTAATTTATACTTTATCTTGTCAAATTGTCACTTCAAGTTATAAGAAGAAAACATCCGACTTCAATTTTTATTTTACCAGATATTATGTAAAATGTTTTCAATTTTCACTTATATGTAAAAATTGCTGTAACTACAGTTAAACACGTATTAAGTAACATTAGATACCCTGTTCATTTAATAAACTCTTTGTAATAGTAGAAATATGAAGACTAATAAAATAAGAATTAATAAGTAGCTGGTACGGGTAGGGATATATATCCCTAGATATAAACAGCGTCAGAATTTTAATTAATAAGTCTCATATAATCTATCCTATAAGTATTAATGCAATTTATTATCTTATTATTAAGTCTAACATAAATTTAATATGAGTTTCATTTTTAGACATTACTCTAAAGTTACATAGAAATATGGTATTGAAAGGAGTTTACCATAAATATTAGTATATATTTTATATGTTGAATATGTTGTTATTAAGTACTACTTAGCTCTTCCTTCCTTAATTATGTAAAAACTCAATGTATGAAACACATGCATTAAGATTACAAGTTTATATAATATTTGCTATTGAAATGTTAATATAAATTGTTAAAACTTTAGAAGTTTTCAATTTCATAAATATTTAATTTAAACATACATGTAGAAAGTTTGAACACAAAGTTATTATGCTCGAACATAAACTACACTACGACTGAGAGCTTACCTACATTGTCCTAACAAAGAGGAACATCGATTTTAGGATTTCACTACCTTAGTTCGTCTGACCTAGCTAAAATCAATTTGCAGGATGAAATCATGCCTCATACCAACCCAAATGGTGAGCCAAGTATTATAAAAAATAATTTAATGATGTATTTGATACAGTTTTTCTTTTTCTCTTGTATAAACTACTTTTGTAAACAAACTATAACAAATCAGTATACCGTATATAGTATCAGTAAATTAAAAATAGTTCAAAAAAAGAATACTTTAAAAATCGCCCTAGGTAGAACTGGTTTCCAAGTTACATAATCCAAAATCAAAATATATGTTAATAACTAATAATATAAAAGATGTTTAAAAATTAAGCGAATGGAAACGGGTTCCGGGCGAGTTGAGTTTTTCCTGCAAATTTTCACGAATTGAAATATTTTTGCGATGCGTTTACAGTCCTTTTCTGATATAAATGATTTTCAAAAAAAAATATCAGGGAAGACTTATAAATTTGGTATCTATTGAGAAAAAAATATTTTAAAAGAAAACATTTTGCAATAGATATTAAGTAACAAATACAAGTTAAAAGTACTTGCTATTTAAAAATGTAAGTGTTCCATAAAATGTAAGTACCCATTACGCCAAATTAAAATTGCCTAAACTCGCAGAGAGGTCCTCCATGTCACTTGACCGAAATTTGTATTACATAGAATATAGCCCAAATGTAAATATATATTTTATATAGTTCGAGATATTTGTATCATAGATCAATGTCAAACCCAACTTTCATAATGTGCGAGTTTTATTGCGTAGTATATACGTACGTCGGGTAGAATTTCAGCCAAATTAGAAAATAATAAATAAAATGTAATGAGCTACTTTACTTGGAGGCAAATAAAGTAGCTTGTTACGTTTCACTAAACAATAATATTATTAATTTCAAAGGCGTGTCATGTGCGTGTGAGAACGTGATGATTTGAGATATGTGGATTGGAGGTTAATTTATTTTTACTAGTAACGTTAACTTGTGAAAAGGACTTGTATCAGCAATATATAAAATATTGCTTAAAATATTTTAATTTGTACTAATTACATATATAATTATTTTCATGTATTCATAATAGATAAAAAATCTACTACTCCTCCATAACAACTATAAGTAATACAAATAATATACTATGTTGCACTCTTTTATTAAAAGTAGAAAGTTTATCCTTTACGTATTATCATTGTTCTTAATAATTTTTTGCTCAATTTTACCTCCCGGCAAGCACTAATGAGGAGTAAGTGACGACAGATCAATAAGTTCGCTCTGACTCTCCCGCAAAAGGTAAGAGATGAAGATAAAATTAATAAAGTGAGATTTCGGGTTAAAATGCTAAGTAAATTATAATTATAAGACATAAATATTTTGGTAAGTTGTGAAACGCTCACAACTTTCCAAAATATTTATATATCAAAATTTTGTTTTATGCAGGTAACGCAACGTACATGTAAAATATTTATTAAAGGTGATATGATATCGTCGCTCGCAACTCCAAAACCAACATCATATCATTTATGACATCCTGACTTTTTTACCGCTACGGACATTTCGTGTAACTTTTCCCTGTATTTATGTTTCTAAAATTAAAATATATGAGTAGACATTATATAGTAACATTACAAAAATATAAATTAAGTCTTTTTTTATAATACCTTTGTACATTATTTTTTTGCATCGTCAGTCGTAACGTACAAACAACTATAAGCAAAATCTAACATTTAATAAACATAAAGAATACAACAAATTAAACCTAGTCAATTGTAATGCAAAAATATTCACAATTTTAGCATTTATGCATTTATGTATGTAGTTGTATAGTTTACATAAAAGTGGACATTTAGAACTTTAGCGTTTGTTCACATTGCTATTTCAGTCAATTTCAAGGTTACATTGAAATAATCGGAAACTACGTTGGCGAGGAAACATTTAAGAATTTACGTTTATACATTATGTGTCTATATAAGCATCTCTGAAAAATGAAATTATATAATATACAATTTCCTTATTACTTCATCAATCATTCATCAAATTTGTAATTAGTCGAAAGCCACTACCTCGTTGACATAATAATTGTAAGTTAAACACTTATATCGGTATGTTTTTTTATGTCTGTATACAATAAAATCAAACTATATATTGTTACGCACCATACGGATCAAGATTTATTTGAAAATAGAAAAATATAATTGAAATAGGACTTGCATTAAAAATTAAATTCCAGATTTACTCTGACCGACGTATTGTATACAATCAATATATTGTTTATCTCTGATTTATTTTTTTGGAAACTGTGCTTTGAAAGCTGTGTTGAATCTCAAAATATGGATTTGACGAACGATTTGAATCTCAAAATATGGATTTGACTAAAAAGAGCTAATTTGAAATTCAAACCTAGATGTCAGAAATTTAAATGTAGATAATTTCCTGCTAGAGATTGTAAGGGATGATAGATATATTTTATCATAGTCCCTAGAAATGACTACTTGACAGGTGAACGATTTTAAAGTCACATTTACATTCTTTACCTCACATTTAACAGTAGATTGTTCGCATAAATTCTATAATTATTAGGAAGTCTAACGTTGAACAAAACAAAACACAGTAGGTACCTCAGACTACCCTTAGTTTCAGATACTGCTTTTAAATTTTAATATTCAAGTAATTTAAGATAAAAATAAATATTATCATTTTCATAATTTTCTTTTTAATTAATAATACTTTTTAATTTTTCGTCGATGATACTAAGAATTGAAGCATTAATTTCTCTTTTAATGATTATACCATAAAACATAGCTTGTTGTATTAAACATATCTGACTAGCATCACAATATTTGCTGTAAAATAAAATTTAAAATTCAAATAGTGCTTTGTCTAGTGAAAAACCCGGACAAAAAATACGCACGATACGTCAATAGTGTTTTACAAAGAACGTGATTTTATTGCTTTCGACTTTAGTTCGAGTAGAGCGAGGATATAGTGCATAAAAAATGCAAACAAAAAAAAATTGATAAAGAGATTTTTTCATAGTATATCCCAAAATTATGAAGTAGCAATTTTATTTACAAGATAATAAAATGCTTTTTAAATGAAACTATTTAACCGGATTAATCGCGTATATTTTGGTATTCGAAAATACATTTTTGGACACCTGACGTTTCGAACACTTTACAGTAGTCGTGGTCACAGGTAGACTGAGGTGGCATTCGTCTGTCAGTTCGATTTCTTAATTGCCTCGCGTACTGCCCTGGATTCTTGCAGAATGAGCTCACTGTATCTTTGTCTCTGGTGTGGTGGATTTGGGACTTTAAATTTTTAATAAGTGGGTCCCAGGTGGTAGATAGTTTCCAACCATCTTCTCTATTGAACTTTGGATGTTTTTGAATTTCAATAGCCTCGCGGATCATTCTAGGAACATATCTACTTTCCTAGCGAGGATATGTGGCTTATTAAACCTGATGTAGTGGTTGGACTTATTCATTGTATGTTCACACACAGCTGACTGCAATACACGCCCATTCTTGACATCGGATATGTGTTCTTTCACCCTAACCCCGATGCAGGAGCATCGGGGTTAGGGTTGTTTGGCCAATGTATGACAAGCCACAGTCACAGTCTAGTTTATACACACCTGCACACTGCAAAGGAATATTACATTTCACGGGTCTCAAGCATTGGCTCACTTTTTTATTAGGCTTGAATATGGTTTTAATAGAAGCTCTTCTTAAGATTTAAGGTTGGAAACTATCTACCACCTGGGACTCACTTATTAAAAATTTAAAGTCCCAAATCCACCACACCAGAGACAAAGATACAGTGAGCTCATTCTGCAAGAATCCAGGGCAGTACGCGAGGCAATTAAGAAATCGATGGCGGTAGTTTGATATAATTAATTTTTTGTATCAACTGACAGACGAATGCCACCTCAGTCTACCTGTGACCACGGACTACTGTAAAGTGTTCGAAACGTCAGGTGTCCAAAAATGTATTTTCGAATACCAAAATATACGCGATTAATCCGGTTAAATAGTTTCATTTAAAATGTATAAAAATCGCGAAAATCAAAGATCTTATTAATAAAATGCTTTTTAAAGAGGCTAGTGTAAACCTAACTTTTGTATGTGAGATTAAGTATAACACAATTTACGATTATACCTACCTGAGGTATTATGGTCACGGACGTAGTGTATTTTAAGTTCAAATTCTACTTGCGACACAGCAGCATAGTGTAATTAATTTATTTTTAATAACTTTACATAAAAAATATAAGTAATTGGGCCAATAGTTTTTGAAATATTTGTAAATTTTATTGTCTTATTTACTATTTTTAAAGTGTTATTCCACACTTAGGATTATAAAACATTTTTGAAAAAACGTATAAAATTTTTGAATGCAGAAAACGTATAATTTTTTTTTGAAAAAGCGTATAAAAATTTGAACGTCGTGGGATTCGAACCCGTGCCTCTTGGATATTTGGAATATGGAATAACACTTAAAAATAGTAAATATTAAAATAAGAGCAATCTCTCTTGTTAAACGATTATTTCTTAATATTCTTTAAGTAGTAAAAATTTGTAAAAATCTCTCTACAGAGATGCTAACGACATAAATAAGTTGTAACAAACATATAAGAATTTAGTAGTAGGTAGGTAGTAGAACGCATGGCTTAGCAGTCGGAGCGCTTAGAAGGTATCCAAGAGTCGCAGGTTCGGATCCCACGGCGTTCAAATTTTTATACGCTTTTTCAAAAAAAATTTACACGTTTTTTCAAAAACATTTTATTCTTATTCTGTACCACAAAAAGTTTGTAAATCTAACATATTTTATTTATCCTATGTGTGTATACGATTCTTATAAATAATCTTTCAGTAGTGGAAATTTTTAAATCTCGCTACTCAGACGTTGACAACTAAAATAAATACGCATTTAAAAATTCTTTCAAGAACATATAATTATATAAACTATATAGATGTGAACCGATTCGAATCCTGCTACGTTCAATTAAAAAAATTAAAAATAATATTTTAAAAAAAGTTTGCGCCAATTTATATTTCATTGGCAAAGTCGTCAAATATTATGTAATATTTTGATGTGAAATAAAAAGTGGAGTATCTTAACTAGGTTTTTTCACTCTTTGTGGACAAACTTCCTGCGACGAGGAAAAAATTGCGAAACTCCAAAAAGGAATTTAGTTTAAATATTTTGATGTCTCATTGATGTCTCATTTATGGAGTCTTTTATAAATTTTACATTAAACAGGAGCACTTAGTTAGAAAGCGGTGGTCTATTCATTTTATGCACCTCTGTCATCACCAGGTCGTTTGTATACTTACAAAAATATTCAAATAAAATATATATTTTTTTAAGATTCATACTCTTAAACGTTTAAATGCTTGTTAATATTAAACTATGTTGAATTATCAAATAAATCAACGAAACCTATGTAAAATATCAGCCGTGATTTTCGAGTATATTCATATAATATGCATATTTTTGAAGTGTGAAGTGAATTTAATTTTAAAATTTTACACGTGTGTGAGTATTATCTTCAATCATGAATTTTCATTAATTAAATAAAATTATAAATACAAATTGATACTAATTAGTATCGCCTCGAATTGTTTTGACAGTAGGTACTACTTCCTATCTATCCTATTACGCGGGATAAAAGTGTGAAGCTAATAAAGAGTACAAGTGTAATCAAAATATTTTTATTTTCAAATAAAATGTAGAATAATTATACTCCTCACCTTTATTTAATTTCTTTATATTTTTAACGTAGTGTAATAATCAAATCTTCGTGTTATTTTTTTGTTCTTAATGTAGAAACGTGGTATTTACTTTTAATCTCCTTAATAAATAGCGCTTGGAAGCTATTTCCCCTTAAAGCGTAAGTGGTCCTCAGGGAACCCGTTTCAACAAGACTTTTTCCCAACGATAAAAAATCATAAACTAAAAAGATTTCAATTACAAAAAAGCCATACAAATACTTTGTAAAAGTATTATTTAAATACTGTTTTCTCGTCTTCTAATTATTCTATATAAACAAAAACTTATTTTGTAAGTATGTTAGAACTTATTTTAAAGTTATACTGTAACATAACGTTTTTTAAATAAGTAAAAAAAAATTAAGAGTTCTTGTTCCTTGGAGAGTGTGGGCACTATGACAAAGTTTACAAAATTGTTACGGGACTGAGGAATACAAGCTTTTTAATTTTACAGTCTAAAGTTACTTGACATTTGTCAAGGACGTTATAAACACGAACGTTATAATATTGGACATTATTTTAATTTTATTTTTTCCATAGATTTCTTAATAGACCGTGCAGAAAAGTATATACATATTTTATATAAATAATTTCCAGAGCAAATAACGAACCACAGACATCGCTTATAGAAGCAATCTTTGATTGTTTGGTTGTTTAGAATTCATAATTCTATATTAAGGATTAAGAATTTTTAAAATTATTTTCATTGTTATTGCTATATAAAGTTCATTTTAACGTTTTCTTTTCTAAGATTACACTGCCAACGATGGCCTTTCAAATTATTTAATAGTACTGAAAAAGTAAGAAGAATTCTGTTTAGTTTCACATACCTACGTGTGCCACATTAAAATGTAGGCGCAACGGTGATTTAGATCTATCCTACAGAATTTATAACGATTTGCCGATTGGAAATCGTTGCCTCACTGCTAACCGTACACGTCATGAAGTTTTATGTATGTATTTAACCTTCTGAAATGTAAATAATTGATAGTTATTTTAAGTTTCAGGTGAAAAAACGAATAACCCTAAAATTATCAAACTTTGATTACTTACATTACCGTGAAAGTGCCGGTCTGGCCCTATTCCAGATTGTAAAGGGTTTTAGCAGTATTTATAAAAGCTGACACAAATGCGCATTGAATTAATGATGTTTTTAATTTTACTTTTTTATTTTGTGTTGTGGTAAAAAATGGCAATAAATTTTATATATAATAATAAAAAACGGTGAACGGATAGTTTTATTTACTTGATAAAATTACTTTTAATATGAAAATAATATTAAAACTAATTTCATAAGGAAACAATAAGAGATAAATAACAGTATTTTTAAATACATCTCACAACTTGTGAGGACAGACGGGTAATTCAAACACCATAATATAAATAAATGTTTGTTATTCTTTCACGAAAGTTCAACGGAACGGTGTTAGAAGAATCATGAATATATAATAATATAGCTTATACTACAAAATAACGCATGGGCTAAAATTTATAAAGATTTTGTGTAATTTGGCCATAATATATCAAACGTACAAAGTAACTTGGAAATTTCTATCATGTATATAGAGTTATATATCTTGGCGTATGCTGCCCAAGCCGTTGAAATTACACAAAGACAATGTGTGTATGGGTGATAAATATTAAAAATTCCAATAGGTGTCGAACATATTTGTTAAAATTCATTAATAGAGAAAATACATAAGCGTTTAACAATCGCGCAAAAAACAATCACGCGCTATGTACCTCTGACAGGCTTAGTGAATGTATCGTAACAATCCATTCTTCAATAGAGCGTAATTAGATATACTATTTTCGTAATTGCTTCTTGTTAAATTGTATATCACTTTATAAAAAGACGATTCTTATATATTTTTTTTAAATATGCTATATAAACTTTAATTGTGCCTAATTTCATGCTCTTCTGTCCACGTATTTTTTTTTAAAGGGAAACAACTTTTATTGTTTATTGTATTACCATATAGAAATATTTAACTATCCTTTTACCTAATTACCTTGTAATAAATGTTTTGAAAAAATATAATCGCAATATGAGTATTTGGAGTCAATATTATGGATGTATGGATCTTATTGCGATCATACGAGTTTATACATTGCTACGTTATATATCTTTTATATGTAGCAACCAAATTTAATTAAACAAAAGATTATTTCCTTTATAATTATACGTAATATGTGGTATGTGTGATTATATCTACACATATCACTAATCTGCGGCAAAACACTAAGACATTTAATTACATGCAGATATAGCAAAATTAGATATCTTAATTAAATTGGAATGGAATGGAATTGAGGGCGGTCGTCGCGCAGTTAGACAGCATCTGATTCTAAACTCGATCTGTTGTGGGTTTGATTTCCACCTGGGGGAATGATCATATTTAAATTATTCTCATTTTTTCGCTCTGGAAAAACAAAACTGGCATTGAGTTACGCGCTTCAACAGGCAATGTCTCGAATTTTGGCGGAAAATGTAGTACGGAGTATATTGACACTAGGTACTATCTGTCTGCCTACCCTGCTATGCGCGATAAAAGCGTGAAAATAAAAAAAATGGAATAGATATTTCTATTTATAAAAGAAAATAACTAATGTTATTGTTAAATTACACTTAACATATTTATCAAAACAGCAGGCTATAAAATTTGTTTTAGATATTAATTGATTTAGTGTGTCTAAAATATCACTGGCGTCTTTGTTTATGTAGATTTTTGATACAAATTATATGAAACCATGCATACTTTGAAACGAGTTCAATCAATTAGCTACTGGTCGACGTGGCCTGGCTCTTTGCCAAGATGTGGAAAACACTACCGCTTTCCTTGCCTCATTCTTCATTAATTGGTAGTAAAAAATGTGAATTGAGAACAATAACTGCCTTTGAACTGGGCTGAAGATAATGACCACTTTTATAAATATTTTATAATGAACAAAATTCGATTACTGCACATTTAGGTAAATACGTTTCTTGAACAATGTTCAGCTTAATTATTTTTTTTTCAAGCCATATGTAGGTTAAAGCTTAAACTTTATCTGTAAGTAATTTGCTATTTTCTAAAAAATTGGATCTTATTATTTTTAAAATAATTGTAACAAGTAATATGTAATGAGTCAAAAACTAATTGTGCTAGGATATATTTTGTCACGTCTTATAAAGAGCTTTTTCTTATAAAGAGAAATAATATTAAAATTTTCATCAAGGGACGGTGGACTCAACTGAAAATTCACCTGAATCATAAAAAATAAAAAATAATAATATCGAGTCGAAACGTATGTCCGCTAAATTTAGATTGGCGAGTATTTTGTTAAATTCTAAGTCTGCTGACATATAAATTGCAGTCGCCATTTTTTCAATACGTCACTGAAACCCAATACCATTTTGAATCCGTTAAGGCTGGCTCACACCATCGGTAAACTCAACTTTCCACACAGTACGGTGATAAATGTATTTTCATACATTATCTATTGTTCGTATCCCTGCTCTCAGTGATTTAAGGATTTTAAGCAAAACAAAATATTTATATATTGAAATAAATATAGTTTTCGCAGGCAGACTCCTTGTTATATAATAAACGATCACTATGGCACGCTTATTTAATATCATAATAATTGTTTTATCTAATATAAAATAAATCAACTTCACCAATTTGACAAAATTGGAGAAAGTATTTTTAAGGTTGAGGTTAAAGGCTGTCTTGCATTACTAGACTGGCCCGAAAGGAGATTGTTAATTTGACATTCCGTTATTCACTTCTCGTTCATAATAAAGACATTGCATGTTAGATGGTTGATCCCAATATCGCATATTGTATTACCAAATTAAAATACTCTAAATATCACAATAGTTTGAAATTGCGTCTACAATAATTGCGAATATGTTAAGAGAATTCTCAACTTTGTCACGGTGGCATCAATTATTATACTACCTCCAAAAGTTATGTAAAATACAAATTACGTGAGATAAATCTAAAGCAAAGATCATTCCAGAACATTATTTTATGAAGCGTTATTTTATAACCTCATTTATTTCAATCTAGGGTAGCGAGATTATAACGTGCTACGGATTTCCCCCTTCTAGCCCGCATAATAGGTTTATGTCACTAAATAATATTATATTCTGGGGAAGTTAGCGAGACCTTAATGAAACATAATTTAAGCTATATGTTTTGTACTACAAAGGACTTTTTATGCACAAAGTTTGTAGGACTTAAGAGTAAGCTATAAGTATTTAATCTACTTTTATATTTAGAAATTCGTTTAGAAAAATTACTTATTACTATACATTGATAAAGACAAAATCTTTTTGGAAGTTATGATTGATTAAAGATATGAAAAATTCTTCTGGTAAATTCTATTCTGTGTATCTCTAACTAGTTATGTTTTCGAAGCCTTTGTTTTATAGTTATAGACTTTGTTCCCACAGTCTTTTTAATATTAACATTTAATTTCCTTAATTTTTTAAAATAGTGAATTTTATGTTATATTCTTGAGGTTCGCATCTCCAATACATTCAGGAAGAGGATTAACATTGTTTCCACTTTCCACACATATAACACACACTGTACGTAGCGCCGTGCTTTGTCTCAACAGATTAGGCAATGTATGTATGTATACAGTATGTATATAGTATGTATATAAAAAGAATTGACAATCGTAGCGTGAACTGTGTGATACATATTTTAAACTGCAACAGGATGGCGTCACGTCAGTATAAAAAAAGTATATAATGAATAATATATAATACTGAATTTGGACGGAAATTTTTAATTTTATTCGAATTGCATTTAAAAGGAACTTGAACCATAATTATACATAAAAGTGATAAAATATGATGAAATTTAAATTTATTCTAACGCTTTGTAAATTAGTTAGTACTGGTATACGAATCTGTATAGTATGTACTTATGTGTGCTAGGTCACTAGGTTCACTTTCGTAGCCATTGATTTTATTCTACTAATGTATTTACTTGAGGTCGGTCGTGGCACAGTGCGTCAATGTCTGACTGTAATCGCGATCGGTTGTGGGTTCGATCCCCACTCGGGGGAGTGATTATGTATCAATTATTTTCACTTCCTCGCTCTGGTAGAGACAAAGAGCGGCGTTCCACCACTGGACACGCAATGTCTTGAATTCGGTGACAAACGTAGCACAGATTGTCATGTAGGTACTTTCTGATTGATGATTTATTATAATATTATACGAGATGTGGTAATTGGATTTGTTGTAATATTTTTATTTAAAATTTCGCGTTTATAGTACTTTTAGATTACAAACTCTCTTTAGGCAAAATGTTGTAAATATTATTCGGTTCATGTGAAAAATTAGGTAAATTAATGTTCCTTTTAGTGCTTTTCTACCCTTTTACTTCATAATAAATTTGAGCTTTTTATGCTAAATAATTACTATACTGTGCGTTAGTCAGGCTCCCAGTGCGTAGATGTGGATACGTATATCCACAAATTTCTGTAGATAGTGACACATAATAGCACTCCAATGTATTTTTTTGTATAAAACAATTGCCAAATATAGTAAAAATACAGTTCTTTTGCTATTTATTGGGAAGTCGTTAGTTGGAAACAAAGAAAAAAATTGAATAAAAAGAAAACCAGTAGAATAAGAATAAAATATATATTTACTTAGTTAATACTGAAAAGCTGATATAACAGGTAGGTATTGCTGGACACTATCAAACGAACTAATTAACTAGTGGTCCTTTGTGTAACGTGTAGCGCTCTCTACGCGAAGATAGATTATCGTGTCCATTACACGCGCCCAAAGCGATTGCTACTAAGTAATTGTGAACCTGCTGTTTCATAATTCAGAAAGAATAAATACTATATCAGTGGAGAAGAAGATAATATAGGGTCTTTGGATACTCTGCAGAGGACTGCAAAGATAGGTAGTTAACAAAGTAATGTGTTTTGATGCCAAAGGATCGTCATAGGACAGTGTCCGGTAAAAAGGTTGTGAGCTCTATCCTCATTCGAAAATATTTACATTGATTTCATTTCACCCCTCTGGTATCTCATCACATTGACAAAAACCAAAATAACCTCTAAACACCTAAATAATATCTTTTAAACTACTGTAATAGTAGCTTATTTTAGAGCACATTATGTTTCTTCTAATTTGGTGTACAACAATTGAAATTCAAATTATACGCATTAAAAGCAACATGTACTCGTATCTACTTTTATAAAGTAACCTTGTTAAAAATATATTTTTAACGATCGTAAAACTCATCTGTTGACCCTGTGACAAATAATTTCCATTATCCTAAGCGTAGGAAGAAAAAATATTTGGCCATAGATATCTTATTATAAACATTTACTTTAAGCATTTAAATATACGTAAATCAAAATATTGATCGTAACCATACTGGTCGGATGTTGTGATGTTTCTCATATTATCAGTAATATTCAAAAGCCATAGCAAAAAACAAATTCAACTACTTAAAATTTTTGGCTTTTTCTATTGTTATTTCATCTAAAGATTAACGGTAGTAAAAAAATTTATAGGATCTTATTTCAATACTCAAAAATAAATGAGCAAAAATAATAACATCAATATTTTTATATCAAATTAAAAAAAAGTAAGCCCCTTTTTCAGTATGGTGAAAAATACACTTAAGAAATTTTGGTCGACAATTCGAAGTGAAGCTTTTCTAGGTCCTCTCCACGATATATCCATAGTTTACCTTTTCCAAACGTTATAAAAATGTGACTATATCCGACATTGTTATTTTTATAGCGCTGGAGTAAACTTATTATAAGTCTACCAATTATATATTAAATTCAGCTTTTACATTGTGATGTAATTATATTTAAAATTTAATTAGTTTTACTGATATCTGGCAGGGGGATGAAACTGTTCACGGTACCCGGCAATTTTTAATGTGATTTCTGATGTTATTTCGAGTACAATTAAAAAAAATCGGGCTTTATGCTATAAATAATTTTAAGTATCATTTTATACTTCTTTAATATTTGTTGCCTGTCCAAGGAGCTTCAGTCTAAACTCCATACTTCGTTATCGTCCTTATCTCTCATAGGCATACACATAGACTTAGTACAGGTTTTGTAAAATAACGAAGATCTTGCCATCGTTGGCATCTGCTCTATAAGGATACTTAATTAATTAAAAAAGTATTATTTTTATTTAAATACTAACTTTGCTAAACACATTCCATTTCCTCATAATAAAAAGAATATTATGGTGTTGTTGCATTGGTGATAAATTATATGACCTATATTAACATTATTATTAAATGTTATAAGAAATTAAAAGACTAATTATGTCAATTGATTGAAATCTTACCAAAATAATATAAAAAGCAAAAAATACTATTTACAAAAATAAAGCCGGCGCTAACACAGAGTTTTCTATAAGAGTAAGTAAATTCGGTGAATATGTTATACTGCCTTTATTTCCCATTTTATCTGACAGTAATAAAACAAATAATTATGATTAATACAAACATTAATATACCATTTACGATATCAAGTATAGCACATAATAAATAATAAATATATTTATTTCTAGTATGTCGCAGCCATAATAATAAAAATCATACCATTATTAACTAATACTTCTAAAGCTTATTCGGCGAACACAAATAGCTATAGTAAAATTAGCTAATCTTAAATAATAAGCAAAAAAAAATAAAGCAATAAAGGTAAATTTTCAATATTCTGGCCTATTCCCTCACTTCCGTTGTAGTAAATAGTATAAATCATGTTTACATAATAATCTTTAATTTTTGCAATATTTACAAATTTTGACTGAAATTATTTTAGATGGAATAATCTAGTGTATTTTGGTATTCTACAATATATTTATAAAAACCTAACGTTACGAACATTTTACAGCATTCCGTGGCCACAGCTCAGGTCGAGTCACTCATTTAATTCGACTCTACCAAAATAAATGCAAATATTCTACTTAAAGTAGTTATATTTAAGAATCATATTTATACGTGCAACTGTATTATAAAATGTAAACAAAATAATATTTGTAAGACTGATGACGACTATAGCAATAAAATTTCAAACATTTAGATTTAAGATTAAATTTTGGTGTAAAACAACAATAAAGTGTAAATCAATAAATAAACAAAATTGTTAACATATTGTCAGATTTACCTACAGGTAATAATTTCAGTAAATATTTCTTCACGTATAAGTGTTTTATGAGGGTATCGATATTTTTTATTTGGAGATGTGATGCCATTGTTCAAAATTATAGCAGTTATAATCTCAGTTGCACACATGGGATGCATCTAATGGGTGCGAGACGTGCCGTGTGCGGCAGAGATCGATCTAGCGGCCCGGCCAGCCGTCGGACTCCCGTCGCGTGTTGTCGTAAATTCACTTACACTTAACCTTTTACATACTTCGCATTATTTAACGTTATAAATATAAAATATGTGAATAAATTTCAATACGTAGGACATTGTTAATTTTACACTGCATACATGCTGTAGATAAAAATACCAGAAACCAAGATCATATCCTTTCAAGGTTATATGATATGAACATAACATATGGTACGAAATAATACCTATATCTGTATCGATGCCAGATAACAGATAAAGATAATGGATAGAATGTATTAGATAAGTACAGCCCTTTAATGAGTGGGGATTGTTCAGAGTGGCTAACTTACTGCATATCGTGGATTAGCGTGAAACGAAGTATCCCTTATTTCGCTACAATAACTTAAGTATTGTCTCATATAATTGTCTTATATGTCTGTTTGTTATATTTTCACAACACGCGATGGCACAGTCAAATATAATCTCTTTAAGACGTTGATCTTTCGTTCATAATTCTGTTTGGAAAACTGATATGCCAAATTTTTGTTGGCACTTGGTTACCGTCTTTTAATGACTTTGAAATGATTACATAGTAATAATTTTGAGCTAATTTATGTATGAAAAATTGACTCATGATATTAAAAGTGCTATCTGTTGAGATATTTAATTACTTATGTGTAAATACAATAGATAAAAAATATTTTAAGCCTGTTTTTGTAGTAGATACTATGTACCCCAAAAACATCTATTCTATATCACATATTAGTAAATAACACGCCTAAGTAGGTATTTTGCCTAATTCTGACGTCGGATCCCGACAAATCTTTACAATAAACGTTTAAAAATAGAACCTATAGTGTTTTTTTCATATTTTCATTATGACCAATACTATTATAACATTAGATTCGCGCATAAGCAATATGATATAAAAATTAAATTGAAAAACTAACAAAAATAGATAATGCAAGATTAGTGCTTAATAAAATTTTATTTTGATAAATCAACCTAAGAATACTGCATGCAAACATGTTCAGAATTTTTCCTGAAGGAATTATATAGATTGGGCTTTGATTCCAAATTAACATATTGTATGAAACTTAAATAAAATTTGTAAACAACTATATATTTATCTTTAGACAAACTATATATTATTAAGAAAACATTTTTCAAAAGAAAACGTAACGTAAAAGAAAACGTAACGTATAATTAAAAAAATATTTTTGATAAAAAATATAAAACAATATGATTAAAATCGTAATATACACAACATTTTTTCTAGCTCCTAATAATTACATGCACTAGATATTTTTTTGACAGATTAATTATTTGTAAATACATACATACTTAAAACATGATTTTGAGATATAATTTGAAAACAAAAATTATAAAATATTAATGTAAACCGGTTACCTTAACGAGACTGTGTTAGTAAATTTACAGATCAAGGAAACTCAATTTATCCAATGCATGAACTTTTCGTGAACATTGTGTTCTTTTAACACAAAGGTTTTTATAACACGTGGTTTATTGCGGAAGTGCGCGCGATATTCGCGAGCGGCGCCGATGCCGGCGCGGGGAGACAGACTGCCTGCGGCCGGGAGCGGCGGCCGGGAGGGCAGCGCAACAGATACGCCACAGGTTACCCGGGCTACCCCTCGCCCCTCGGCCCCAACTCCCTATACGCCAATTTACATCCTCATTATCGTCTTCAGAGTCAGCATCTAAGCGGAGTAACGATTGACGTCTCAGCGTCAAGATCTTCTGTTTAGGATCACCATAATTTTAAATATTTGAGTTACATACAACTGCCCTTATTGTATCGCACAATGCATTAGCATTGCAAGAATCGATCCTCGTCAGAAATTTAAACGTAGCGCAATAGAAATGTGCTCTAAATGTAATTGTTTGACCTAATTTCACGGGCGTTATGAAAAAAAATGAAAACTTGGATTTTACTTGTAGTAATGCATTCAACGCTTGGATTAAAATCAATGCGAACATTAGTTGTAATTAATATTTATTGGGTTAATTATTAACTCATGTTGGTACTAATTTAACAATTACTTGGTTGGTGCTTTTCTTTTGGCTATACATATATAAAAAAGTTTTAGGAAAAGATTAACTTAAATTGATATCATAATTATTTAACGAGAAAGAAGTTTAGGGTATAAAAAAATATGTAAATTGAGAGAAATCATAACTGAACAAATATGTTATTATTTTCTTACTCAGAAAATAATGTTTATTGAAACCCTTAACCCAGTATTAACAGCGTAACGCTTTCAAGGGAGCTATAAAATTCAGCACAAACGTGATTCTCCTAATGCCTAAATCTAGTTACGCCTAATAAAAATATATTGAATACATATAATGAATAATTATAAAAATTGTCCAAAATAGGACTCCACTTTGGATTTAAAAAGAAATTAATGAATTGGTTATGAATTTAATCTTCATGCATGCACGCACATGTGACAAAAGGATGTCGCGGTATAAAATTGAAACCCTCACAGTCGTTTGTGTCTCTAGGGTAAATAAAAAAAGAACTAAGTACGTACTGGAAAACATTTTTGAAAATAGTAAACAACTAAGTACATCTGAAATTCATTTCTACTATCTGTATAACCAAGTATATTTCACGAATAGAAATAAACTTGTTTAGGTTTTGTTTCAATAAATATTTGTTCAAATAATTCAGAATTTCACATAACACTTCTTATTAACATATATACTTAAATTATATTGTTTCGTCTTATTTTTTTATTTATTAATGAAATATTAATTACGCACAGTGTGTAAGAACGCGTGTTTGACCATTCCCAGCTAATAGCTCGAAAAGCTGTGATGTCTAATACTAGCTCTTGACTGTGAGGGCTTGTCTACGAGCTACTTTAAACAAGGTAATTTCTTCCCACCAATTATGGACGAATGGACTGCATCATCATTTACCAGAAATGAGAAATTGAATTGAAACGCAACATTTTTCAGTCATTATAGTTTTGATTGTTATTGAGCTTTTCTCAAATTTTGGACCGAGTGCCCCGTGTATCGTTACCTTAATAGATTTCTTTCAAATATATCTCGTGAATTAAGGTGAAAAAATTCTTGTGAAAAATAATGATGTTTTTTTCTAATTTCATACACTTACCCATGTTTCTAGTAATATACCTTATATGTCCAAGTTAAATAACCTTTTGTATGAAAACTTTTGTAGATGTATACATATTTGATTATTTCAAGTTAATATAAAATTAATAAACAAAATTGAATGAGATATAACAACAAAAATAATTAAAAGATACCCAAAGAGTTCATATCATCACACATATCATTGGAATTCACTCTACATATATCATGATTAAAAATATAAATGAGCTGACAATGACTTATCATTTTTGAAGATAAATTAAAATAAGTTGTGTATGTATTTCACAACTTTTATTTTCTTTAAAGAGATCTTATGTTATACAGTATTGTTTGTTTAATATAATATTAACGTTGAATTTATTATATTGTGTTGTTAATGTTAACTGATATTTTTGATTTATCAGTCAATTTAGGTAAAATTAAGTAAAAAAATGGATCTTGCCAGGATTGACACCTTACAACTCCAACCCTTATACCTATCTTAAAAGCAAAAATTTCAGGAGCTTATTAACTATTTAAGGACTTATGCTGCCACATACGTAAATTATTAAAGTACATACTTTTTAGTATTTTTAAAGTGCTATTCAGACTAAAGGTAAAAAATTAAAACATGCGAACTGACGAAGTGCTCTAGCCTATTAGGTTATAAGTACTATAAGCTGTATAAACGGATTTCCTTGAACGAATAGCTTCATTTGGTAAAGTGCATAGAGGGTGTCTAAAGGAGGCGGTTTCAAATCTTGCTTCGTTTCAAATTATTTAGGCAATTTTGTTTATATATTAATCTCTGTAGTTATTATAGATTGCGAAAATAAGAAAAATATCGCTAAAACCAAAAAGAAAAAAGTTATCAGGAGGGTAGTACCGCCTACTAGTATATAGTTAAAATAGTGTAAATGATTCAATTTATATAAATGTGAAAACATTATTTATATAAATTGAATCATTTCCACGTACACAAAGTATAACATTGTCCTGAATTTATATTTAAATGTTAGAAGGGCAACTATTTAAGTTCTATTAAAAATGATGATTTGTATGTGTTGTTTGGTTTATGTCATTAACATATAGATATGAATCAATCCATCAAAACGCTATGTCCCGATGTTGGGACTCTCCTATGCGGGATTAAGTAGGAGGAAACATAAAATATGGGTAAAAAATGGGATTTAAGTTTTTAGTCGAAACTATGGAAAAATGCAACGGAAACATTATGGGTATGGGTTATTATAGTCGCAAACGAAGATCTCCCATCTTAAACACTAGTACAAACATATTATATTTGAATACTGATGCTAGACGTCATAATATCAACAAGATATGTATATGGTAAGATAACTGAATAATTTATATGATAGTTTACATGTTAAGATTAAAAAATAACTGATGTCGCAAAATAAAAAAAAAACAATTTAAATTAGTCAACTGTTTAGACATTTTAAAAATATAGTTTTCTTTATTCCACAAATATTGCTTAATTTTAGTAATGTCAACTTGTTATTTGCGAATGAACTATTTAAGTATATAGTAACTACTTAGTGGAATTTTTTGAATGATATCAGTCTTGTCCTTTTCACCTAATATTACTTTACCTATTTTGATGGTACCTTTTGTATATATCATATAGGTAGTGTATATTATATTTAAATATTTTTTACAGTACTTATTTTTTAAATCTTATGTACATTATGGTACGGTAAGTTCTGATTGGACAAACTCGACGTGTCTTTAATATGTTTATGGCAGGTGGTAGGTAGTAGGTGGTTGTCCAACTGTACGAACGTGACTGATATTGATTTTGGGTTCAATTCCCACTATATGGTATATTTGTTTTAGGTTTTTTAGATCTAGTAATCCAAAACGGCAAGAAAATAATTTTAAGCTGCTTTGATATCCCGTAATCTCGCAGTATCGAAGTCGAGTGGCAAGTAGTGAAGAGCCGGATATTTTGACACCAGATTTTCTATGACCACCTAACTACGGGGGGAAAGCGTATAACATAGAACCATTACTACAAATTAAATCTTAAAACTGTGCCTCTATTTAACTCTAATATAAATTAATACCTATTATAAAATATACATTAAATATATCTTTATGATATGCACCACCACCTGTAATTTACATATACTAAGTTATAAACAGCATACATATATACGTATATATGTATGTATACAAAATATATATGTAAAGTTATATATCATTACTGAACAAGCAAATCAATAAATAATCTTGATTTAATTTGTTCAATCGTTATAGGGTAAGTAAAGAAAATACAAATAATTTTCACTCTTCTAATCAATTATTATTCGAAACATCACAATATTTTTAATAATTAAACTTTCGATTTTTATAACAATTATTTAACCTAAACACACTTCATACAAACTAAGGAGAACAACATAAATGCAAGGTTAATGGCAGCTTAGATATTATGCCGCTTCTTACCAATCATAGTTTAATCAAGATATTCTTATTAAAAACTTAAAATAATATTAGAAACGCGGCTTTCAATGCTCAAAAAAATCTTAATTCTTGAATCTTATTTCATATATGTGACATGTTAATAAAAGTAGATAGATTGTGTAAAAATGTGCATATTTATTATCAATATTATTGTGTCAGACTTAATTATGTTTCTAGATCTAATTTGTACCATATGAGCTCACTACACAAGTAAATATACTAACATGAGCATAAAATATCTGATTTTACAATTTCATTTAAAACAAATTTTTTCAACACTAAACCAAGATCCTAGTAACATTATATTTTAAAGAAATAATTGACACATAGCATGACAATGCTCAACAAAACTGCCTTAAACTCACATACTCAAATAAATTACTGTCACTATAATAAGAAACAAACATAATTAAATAATGGAAAGTTTTAAGAAACTAAATAGGTGTCCACACACAAATTATATAACTGGTTGTAGAAACTCAACTCACTGGTAAGCTACTAAAATCTAAACTCATAACTATTGCTATGAAAAAATTGCAGAAAAAAACTTATTCACAAAATATAATGTGAATGCCAAATCTCACATATCAAGATCAAATATGAGATCATTCTTGAATTTAACTTCTAAATATTGCCCTTTATTCAATTTATCAGGATTGTAAAGATCAGTATTGTGTTTTATGTTGAAAGATGTTTTATGTTTTTCTTGCTTAAAGTTTGGTTTAGAATGTCCTGGATTAGATTTCCAAATTGGCTGTTTGTCAGTAGTATTACCATTGTTATCAATTAAATTAGCAGAATCTTTGTCTACATTTGGGTTGTTTATATTAGCATTTTCATCAGTGTCATAATGAAATTCATAATCTGAAGTGTTCTTGAACTCTTCTGCATCTGATGTATCTACAACTCCACTATCATGTCTTTCTTTAAGTGTTGGTTTTGATCTTGATTTGGAAACCTATAAAAAATATTTTTAAATTTTATTTAGTAATTTTATCATAAAAAATATTACGAGTCTTAAAATAATCAACTAATAAATGAGGAAAAAATAGTACGGGTTTATGAATTCATACTAGTAAAATAATAAAGATTTTATGAATTAAATAAATATATATATATATATATATATATATATATATATATATATATATATATATATATATATATATATATAGTATAATATATATATAATAGTCTTTCAAGTAACAAAAGATAACCCAAATAACTTCATTTTTAATAAGTATTCAAAATAATTTATGTCAAACAAATTAAGAATTTAATATGGGAAGCTGATAATGATAAAACAGGATGTAATGCAACAATATAGATATGTTGGTATACTTATGCACTATTGACAATTCCAATTCCATGTAGAATTAATATTTACAAATAATACTGATAGTTTTTAGAATGTTTAAAGCCATTTTATATTTTACACATAAGTATGAATGCATCTTAAAAAATAATGAAAAACTAATGTTAGCTTTTGTATATTAAAAAAGTATACTATGAATTTAATGAATTACCTGATCTGTACTTGTACATTCTTCTTCAGCTTCACTTTCACTTTTGCGCCTTTCCAAGTTACGTTTCTTACTCTTTTTTCTTTGATTTTTCCTCTTTTGGCCCTCTATTGATGAATTATATCTGTAAAGAAATACACAATTCCTTTTTTAATAAGCACTATATATTAATAAATAATAATTACATAAAAATCCATTTGAAATTAATTTCTTACCTATAAAATTGTTTTGCAATGACATCACTAAAGCGAACTGTTTTTTTTAGGCTTGACTCTTCTGGAATGCAATCAGAGCTAATATAGTCCATAGATGATGCAATATCCCCAGCACTGGATTCAGAGAAACTTCTTGTCATTCTAATAGGCTTACGTAAAATGCTCTTAGCCCCATTTTCAGCTGTATTGGATTCTGTCCAAACTATTTCTTTTTCAAATTCCTCTTCATCTTCCATGTCTTCATTTGAATTGGTTGAAGATACAACAATACTTGTTTCTCTTCCTAAATTAGTTACTTCAACAGAAGGAGAAACATCTTGTTGAACACATTGCTTGTCATCTTGAAAATCATCTTTTTCAGATTTTTTTAGTGGAGACATATCAAAGTATTCATTTTTCAGATCGTCTAAGCTTAATCCTATTTGAAATTTCTCAGGGCATTTCTGTCCAGCCACTTCTAACTGTAAAATTACATTATTATCCCATGCCTCTCCAATTGCACTATCAAATTTAACTCCATCATCAAATAAAATTAAAGCTGCATAATGTACAGGCACAAATCCTGATCCAATGGAAGAGAACTTAATAAAAACTTTGTTTCCTTCATTTTTGACTTCGACAGAATCAGGATCACTATTTTTAACATGAAAAGTGAATGCCACAATTTCATCCAATGCATTATGTGTATATTGCGGGAATGAGTAACCCATAGAGGGAAGTAGGAAATCATCAAATTCTTTATTTTCCTCTCTTCTTGAGGATATCTTTTGCTCCAAATCCTTTATGCTCACTTCTTCCACAAGCTTATTCTTAGATTCTTCTTCACTATTTGAATTTTCCTCACTGTCAACTCCACTATCCCTTCTTGATAAGGAAGATTTTTCACTTATTGGTGTCTTTCGCAGAACTGGTAGTTTTACAATTAATAGATGTTTTGACAAATCAAATGTAGCATTTCCACTATTTTCATCAACAGGATATGGCAGATTAAGATTAAGTCTATATTTAGCAGGTTTTTCAGAAATTAGCACTAAGCTTTTTTCTTGTACATCCAAAATACAATCTTTAGTTGATGAGAGAAGTGGCAAGTTAATCTGAACAGATATGAATGTCGGCACGGCAGAATATTGTTTACTATGTTTATCATATGTAAAATCTTGGAGGTCTAGGTTATGTTGTTGTTTTATTATATATTTTGGTACTGTGTACACATCTTCAGACGAATGAGCATAGTGCTTTTTACTATTTTTTGCTTTTTTTCTGTGTTGTTCTTTTTTTATGCAATTTTCTGCTATGGATTTGTTAGAATCTGGGTAAATGTGCTGAGGATATAGTTTATCCAAAAGTTCTGAAGAATTTTCTGGAATTTCATCATCATTTATAGGTTTAAAATTTGGATCTTCTTTTCTTATAACAGCTGGTACAATCATGCCTTTATAATTTGATTTAGGAAACCGATAATTATTGCTATCAAGTTGAATATTGTATGTTTTTTGTAATCCCTCAAATGCTGTTCTGTTTACGAGTTCCCGAAATCGTTTGTTAACCTCTGCCATGCGTAATGTGTCTGGGTGGAAAACAACATCGTAAATAATACATCTCTCTTTTTTATTATCAAAGTCTTCGCGCGGAGGAACAATAGTATACGGGAGCTGCCAGTTCATTCCTTTTTGCCCATTTAATTCTTGAGCGCAACAAGACGGTTTGTCCACATTCTCATTGCTACAAATATTTATAAACGCTTTTCTGTCGCCTGCGACACTTGTTTTAATCACATAACTTCCCTTAGGATTAATAAACGTAACATCATAGCCACGTTCTTTTTCTAGTTGGGTCATCTCTTTCTGATAGATAGCTTGATTCGCCGGGTCACGTACTTCATCACAATACTCGGTAAGTAGATCTCGAAATTTCTTGCTCTTCATTGCATCTTGTATTGCCTCTAAATCAGCCCTGGTAAAAGAAGAATCTTCATCACGCGGTGCGACTCCTGTAGCCATTTTGTCAACCTTTTCTAACGATATAAAAATAAACACAAGTATGTACTACGCATAAACACGATAATTTTCAGCTGATGGCCACAGACATATAGCTAACAAGAGTTGTTTTCGTACCACGTTTTAATTGGTCGATTTCTGGTTATTTTCCAGTTGTCAAAATTAAGCCACAGTAGATAAAATAATAATTGTACTGTTTTTAAGTCTACTATACTTAGTAATTATTTTATAATACTTAATACTAGTATAATACTTAGTAAGTATGTTTTTATAAATACATTTTTACTGCATTAATAAGATTTTTTGTATTTTTTTTGTAACAGCACATAGAAAAGAATTTAATCAAAGAATAAATAAGAGATATTTATTTATATAAGAATAAAAATATCACACTACACATCCTAGAAAAATATGACATTAAGGACTGTGTAATAAACCTTACCTGTAGTTCTATAATTATAAAATGCATATGGTTCGAAATCCTGGTCTCTCGCGTCTGTGACAGAGGTTCAACATAAAGAAATCCTTAGGGTTCAGAAGTTAAAATAATTATTAGTATACTGAGTACCTCAATAAATGTATTTAAAGCACCCTTTTTTATTATTTATTATTCGATTTCTCATTTTATACATTTATGATGTTGTTATGAAATTAAATTATTTTTTTAATAATCTGCAATATATTTTTAATAATCTGCTATATCAGTAACATTTTACCTTGATAAAAAAGTTTGTAAATTCAAAAACAAGACAATTGGAAAAGATTCTTATTAAAATCAGTGAGAAATCAACATAAAATTATCAAAACATTAAGTGTTTTTATTATTAATATGTCTTCTAGTATTTGCTTACTATCTCATAGACTAATTCGCCACCCGCAAATATGTTCCGTTAGGTTATACAGAGGATGGATGCATAGAAAACCTTCTAAAGTTCTACTTCCATTAGAACCTGATTCAAATGTGGGCTTAAGGGAAGAAAAAGTAATTGACTTAGGTTCTGATACGAGTAGAAATATTAAAAATAATTTCTTAAAATCAAAGCAAGATAATGTCGACCAAAAAGACACATCTGTTTCTGTAGAAATATTAAGTGAAACAAGACAAAAAAAGATTCAGAAATTAAAGCAAAAAAAGTTTTACTTAAGTCAGTGTAAGGTTTTTGATGACAATGGTGAAATTATCTATGAAAAATTAAAAGAAAACGATGGAAGAGTTAGGTATACATACTTAATTTTTACAAAATGATGAAAGAATCAGTGAATTAAATATAACATAATATACTCTTTTCTATTTCAGCTCTCTACTTGTAAGACTTAAGTCTAAAAAAGAACGTTTACGTTCTGGACAAATGCTTGTTGAAGGCTGGAGGTTAATTGTTGATGGATTACAAGCAAATTGTATTTTAAAATATGTACTATTTAGTCAAATTGAAGATTTGCACAAATTAAGACCTTTTCTACCTAAGACTGGTGTTAAATTCTACAAGATACCTTATAAAGATATTGAATTATGGTCTGATGTTGAGACTTCCTCTGGTATATTAGGTAACTAATTATATTTTATTGTTATTTTTTTATATTAATGACTTACGTGAATAAACAAATTGTATCCTTTATAGGAGTATTTGAGACACCTTCACATGAAAATGTTAAAAGATACTCTAAGCCCATTCCTCTTCAGTTTATTTGTGACAATGTCCGTACACCTGGCAATTTAGGTGCTATACTAAGAGCAGCTGTTGGTGTAGGTTGTGAAAAAGTTCTGCTCAGTAAAGGTATTTTAAATAATATTTATTTTTCTTTATTAATCTATAAGTATACAGTTATTATTGTACAAAAAATGAAATTGCTATATAAAGTAACTTTTTTAATTTGATATTTATTATATTATAGGTTGTGTTGATTTATGGGATCCTAAAGTTATAAGAAGTGCATCTGGTGCTCACTTCAGGCAGCCAATCCATACATCAGTAGACTGGGAAGACATGAAAAGTTTATTGGAACAAAATACATCAGTTTTTATAGCAGATAGTAATTCAAAAATGTTCAACGAAAATGATGATTTTAATATTGCTTTACCAGTAATGCCATATTACAGTGTAGATTTTGCGAATTATAATCATATTACACTTGTAATAGGAGGTGAAACTGAAGGTGTTAGTGAAAGTAGCTATAGGTAAACAAAATAAGTGCTTTATTCTCAATTTGTTAAAGTTTATAATTATATGAACTAAATATATTTTTTATATTATAATATTTGTTTTCTAATAAAAAGATATGAGAAGTGACTAAATTCAATATAACAATAACTAAATTATTGTGCAGAGAAAGCTAATTTTGTGATAGAAGTGTGTGAAAAGGTTTATTTTAGCATAACATTATGTGACAAAGTTATTTTTTCAGACTTGCAGCGCAAAACAATGGTCTAAGATTAAATATTCCATTACAAAAAGGAGTTGACAGCTTAAATACTGGAATGGCAGCAGCTGTGATAGCATTTGAAATACGAAAACAATTTATTCAGTCTTGGGCTAAGCGCAAGTTAGAAAATCAAACTATAGTGACTTAGAAGTTAATATTATCTAGTTTGTATTACCATGAAATATAAATATATATTATTTAAGAAATATGACTATTATTTGTTATATTATCTTTTGTAATTACATTTGCATATAATATTTACATTTGTGATCTTAAAAGGTAAAAAATAGTTATCAAAACAATTTCAAAAACAACAATTTCAATAACTTGTAATAAGAACATAATGTTTTCATTGCAGTTGAATTTCGATTGTATGGCTTAGTGGTCACAGTACTCGGACGGTTCCCAAGAGTTGTAGGTTAATTCAACCTTTTATTCATTTTGTAACTTTTTTAAATCTAGATGTATAATTACACTTAGAATAGTACAATGTTTATCAAATGAGTGAATGAAGATATGTTGTGATATAAAATAAAAAATATAATAACAATATTATGTAAAATAAAACATTATAATCATAAATCATCTCTAAATATTAAAGCTGAAATTAATCTTTCGATATTATTGATGAAAAGAAATCTTTTTCTTAATGAAGTTTAATTAAATTTTACAATAAACCCAGCAAAACATTAAAAATATTATAAACAAAAAAATATATGTTATAAGATACTAAAATTATGAGGATTTTTAATCTCTACTGTCTCCAATACCTTAGATTAATTAGTAATCAGCATAATTTGTACTAAAATCGGACATAAGTAGTCGTGCGCATCGACTACTTAGGTCATGACCAATGCAATCAAGGCTCGGTTGAGTGAAATTGTGAGTCATATTGAAACTTTGAAAAATTGATACTGACGACGAAACACATTAACACAATTGGCCAAGAAATTTGATGGTTGTATATATCAATAACATTAGCTGTGGAACTTGTGGACTAGCAAAAGTTGCCAAATTACTGCCAAATCACCTTCCACCAGAGCGAGGAAGGGAAGTTAACTTAATTAATAATCACTCCTCCGAGTGGAAATCGAACCCACAACCGATCGCGTTTACAATCAGACGCTGTCTCATTGAGCTAAGAATATAAGACAAAAATATATTTTTTTAAATATATATATATATATATAAATCATAAAAACATAAACACATAAATTTATTAACTTCTATTGTGACATAAAATTTGGTAAATTTGGATAAAATTTGGATTTTTTTGAAACTCCTATTATTTGAGTCTTAAAAAAGACTTGCGGAAATGAACCTGAGTTATACCCCACAACCACCGTCAATATAATCTGTCCGAGCGATAATTTCAACACTATTACACATCTTCTCAGCCAGATTTCTGTCCCTGACTGCGTAGGCTGACAGCAATTTCTGGAGTCTCCTGGCTGAGGACATATTGTCCTTCACGCGAGTAACAGAATACGATATGTCTTTGACTTTCATCATATAAGGCTCCGCTGCATTACTGAGCTCTATTTCCTTGTTACCGTCATAATCTTTCTCATTCCTCTCTTTATTGTCTATCAAAAAACACAGTTTACATGAGAGTTTATATGAGATCAAAAAACACAGTTTTCTCATTGAAAGTACTGAAAGTATTATCGAAGCAAAATCTATAATAGCCTTCTAATGTGTGTCGGTGTCCGTTTTCAGATTTCTTATAGTCCGTCACAATTGATCTTCTGACAGGGTCTGTTAGTTGAAATGATATGTTCAATTCCCCATGCGATGGATGCATCGCATAGATGTATGACCTGGTATTCTGTATCAATAACTTTGTTTAAAGATTCTTTCTGAAAAAAAAATTCCATTTTCCCGGCTTTTACTGTAAAAGTCAAATCTTTTTGAAATGCGTAAATTACAGTAAATATAGTCGTTAGAAATATATACCGCATTTTGGTTGCTTTTCTTATCTCGATTGGTACAAAATGTATTTTTAAATGAACGTCATACGTTAGTGGCGTCTGGCTTTGATATTTATATTAATTAAAAACCAGGTAATCCGGTATTATTTATATTTTTACAATATATATATATATATATATATATATATATATATATATATATATATATATATATATATATATATATATATATATATATATATATATATGAAGTCTTAACTTATTTCTATGTAGATATATATAAACAAGAGGCTCAGCAGAGCCTGCAGAAAGAATTTATTAAGAAATTTAAGATAATTTTTCCTCATTTTTTGTCTGAATTTTCGGTGGTCGGTTACGCTTTTTATGTAATGAAAGAGAGGAAAATACAAATATGTAATTTAAATATAATTGTTCCTTTCGTAGGTATGGAACTTATAACTAACGTGCTTGCACTCAGACGATGTCCTGCTGATTGAAGAAGGCGCTGAAGTAATATAATGGAAGATAATTTTATGGTCGGATTAGACAGCTTTAGGACAAAATAACACATTACAAATAATTATATTAATTAAATAAATTATATAATATTAAAAATATATTAATTAAATAAATATTAATATAAATATAATAATAATTATAAAAGTTTATCATACGTATGATAAAATTAACACAAAAGCTTTTAAAAATATCTTACCTCTTGCTTTCTTATTTTTATACATTTCACACAAATAATAGTGTCATATTTTTTACCACTCCGCCTCTCCGCCTGCGTGTTATTAATTCATTCTAAATTTTATTAATATGATATACTAATAAATATTTACCTATGAGTATTTTTTTCCGAAATAAGTTACACATTTTGACGTAATAAAATAATAAGCAATAAATTAAGCTACATAATATTTGCGGTCATTTTTATATGTATTTAGAATTCATTTGCTCCATAAATTAAAATTTGTATATAATTACTAATATATATTTATAGCGCCATCTATAAATTTGGATGTGAACTTGTTTCCAATTAGCCCCATGGAATCATGAAAATTGAAACCTATAGATGGGAGT
Source organism: Dryadula phaetusa (assembly GCA_032432895.1). Classification (NCBI taxonomy): domain Eukaryota; kingdom Metazoa; phylum Arthropoda; class Insecta; order Lepidoptera; family Nymphalidae; genus Dryadula; species Dryadula phaetusa. Next base: position 3,242,404 of record JAOYRS010000027.1, read on the forward strand.
ATAACAGAATTTAAAAATAAATTGACAAAAATACAAATTATCTTTGGAGGAAAACAACGTTATTTGAATAATTCATAAACACATAATTGTTACACTTAACAGATTTGCATGTTACTCATAAAAGTTGGCAAAACATATTCAACCTCATTTCTGAAATAGGTCATTTATTATTAGTTAATAAGTTATGTATGTTAATGTAAGATTTTGATTAAGGATAGTCTCGTATTATGTAGCCAAGTCAACTTGGAATGGGCGTTCAATGACGTCATTAGATGCGCAGCCCACAGGCACCAGTCCAAGTTTACCCGCATCGAGACTCGTGCAAATATTGTTACGCAAAAGTACTTTGCACACTACTTAATAGCAAAAGTACTGTGCGTATGGATCAAGCAAATATTAAATAACTAATATTTTTTTAGAAACAACAATTTTCCCAAATATTTTTTATGTTACGTCATTTTGTGAAATTTACATATTGAATGAATAATTCTGGATGAACTACTTTTGAATTTTTAATATAGATTTCTAACAAGTTACAGAAACTGATAAAAAGAAATGAATATAGGTAAAATGTTCTAGACTTTTTTCGAAGTTGCATAAAATTGCACGGTATATCTAGATCAGTGAGAAGGAATAAGGGGTATGCTCAAAGGAGAATTCTTAGTACCTAGTTAAGGATGTTCGATGTAGAAAGGAGGCGTCGTCGGTCAATACTAGTAGGTGGTGCGGTGCGGGCGCGGTGCGGGTGAGGCGCGCAGGCGTGGCCCCGTCCCCGGCCCCCGGCGCCACCGGCCCACTCACGCAACTCGCGAGTCAGCCGCCGTGCGCTGTGATCGCGCGCGACGAAGCTTTCGAAGTCGCTCGAGCCATGTGTAATGTTTTCATCACAGAACTTATCTGTCAGCTAGCTTTGGGACACGATATCTCTAAACATGAATGAATAAATTATTCTCTTACGGTACGCGGTGTTACATTGAGCTCTTGCGGGAGGACAGCTTTCGCCGAGTGTCTAGTTTTTCTCGTAAGCTTGTGGCCGTTGACACTGCAGCGTGCGGGTCCCGCAGTGTGCAAGTGTGTGCTTCATTAGCGAACGTAAGGCGAGGACGTCAGCTGAGTCGCGTAAACATTAGCCTGGCCGAGTTAATCTGACGATACGATGGTTTTACCACTTTTATAGGTTTCGAACCAGTAACTAGCACGACACGACCATATAGGATTCCAAGATGCGGCGACTAATTTTGCTGTTATTGACAGGTAAGGACGTTATCAAATTAATTATAATAATAAATATGAATTTCAGATATTGTGATCAATGCTTATTATTGCAAAGATAAGAAAATACATTTAAGTAATTATTTTGATTTAAAGAATCCCAGTTTTTATATGTGAATTCAGGCATTATCTATGTACTTTGCACTTTAAAAGAATCTGTACTTTAAAAATGCTTAAATTAGTCTTCTTAAGCACCAATACACTGTGTTAGAGTAAATTAGATCTGTTATGTCAATTCATTTGTCTAAACATTATTGAAATTTTATGCGTGTCTTAAAAAACATATTTGTTTCTAATGTAAGTTTGCAGGTTCGGAATTCGGAATTCCCAATGGCCAAATATAATCAACTCAGTTTTGTACCTACCGCCTTTTAAAGAATCTGCGTAATAGGCTAAGATCATTGAATCTAACTAGACTACAATAACCCAAACATTTTCAATATAAATAGTTAACGAACTAGAATTCTATCCATATTCGTCGCACACAGGCAATTCCCAACTGCGCTGATAAGACGGCGCAGTGCCATGCATTAAAAGCATATGCGGAATTAATATTTGAATGAATAAATATAAAACACAATATACATTATATATATATATATATATATATATATATATATATATATATATATATATATATATATATTATGTAATCGACTATAATCAAAAAGACCTTAGTAGGCACATAACAAAATTTCTTTCAGATTATAGTCTTAAATATAATAAGATTTTTAACTTACCAATTTTGTAGAGTAAAATTACTCATTATTATTCCTACTTTAATAAAGAAACTGCACGAAAACCGGCACAATGAGTCCAGCGACAGGTGTTGAATGCAGGTATAGGAATAAGGAACATTCGATTGTCGGACGGCTTTGAGTAAAAAAACTGAGATGCTTATGACCAAATGTCTGAGACGAATAAAAAAAGCATAAATAAAACACTGCGGCACAAGAATTTGATAATTAAATGAGTATAAATTCAATTTTCAATATAAATGAGATTATTAGTATTATTTTTAGCTTTTTTATATGATAACATTTCGCTTACATAGAGATAAATTTCATTTTATAAAACATATATTTTATGCTTGATGAAGTCGAGCTTCATTCTAATACAATTTAAATGTTAATTCCTAACATCCACAATTTACTAAACTTTGTACTTTCAATATATCAGTAATAACCTTTAACAAAACTTTCCTCGTGTAACGATCTATCGACGAAACCCTGTTCCTAACAGTTTGATGAGACGCAGAGTTTTTCTAACAAAAGTTAGGGAAATTTTCCCTCTTGCTTAGAATTCTCATCAATCAATTTTATATTTTTTGGCATCGCTTTACTTTCAGCCAACGCAACTCACGAAATTTAAAATAAAATATTTACATATCGTACCCACAAAATCATTTTGTTTAATCATTTTATGTTTTAGAATTGAATCACAACCGGAATATTAGAACGAGAATCTTTTCAGTTTGCAACTGCCACTTTTTCTACGCTTAACAGGCGGATGCCGTACGCACCTGGCCTCTATGTTTTTTATTTTGCTTATATAAAAGATTGTTACTTATTTTTATTTTTGAAATTGGGTGACTAAAATTTTAAGTCACAATAAATATTTTTGTAAAAAAACGAAAATAATAAAATGTGAAATACATTATATATTAATACGACAAAATTTTATTTTATCTTCATATACTTATAATTTTTTTTGCATTTTCTCTCTGCAGACAGAAAATGTTACTGTTCTCACGTTGTTCTTCAATTCCTTTAAGGAAGTATGTGCTATGTAGAGACAGTTTAGCAAAATATATTTTTGATACAAATAAATATACTTCAGAGTTCATTTTAAACCATTAACAAATGTGTTCTCTAGGTACTTTCTGCCTACCGCAGGGTAGTAGGTTAAAACGTGAAGCTAAAAAAATGCGTTTCGTCGCATACCTATGTGGCGACTGTGCGTGATTTAAGTATATAACTAAAATAGGCTGAAATAAGCCTATTTTTTAATTTAAATATATTGAATATCTTCCTATCCTTATCAAAGTCAATTAAAATTATATTACATTAATGTAGGGTCCATAAAGCGACACGTCCTAATGTTTCCGCACCGGTCCGTTAAAATCCCATCGGCTCATTGTAGATGTTTTATTCAAAGCCCCGTAGCGAGTTGTGCTTAGTTTACCTTCCAATACATTTCTGATCACGTAATGTATTTGTTGTCCATAACTAAATATTCAGGTTTTATATAGAAATACACATATCGCGTGTAAACGCTAAAACATCTAATATAGTCTAACATTGTTTCCGAATGCGGCTTTGGTATTTATGGAATTCTTGTTGTTTTTCATTAGTTATTCTATTTCGGGGTGCTGACAGCAAGCTTACAGAATGGCTGTAGGGAAGCGATAAGTAGTAGCACGGCGCCGTCTTTCATCTGCACTGTAGTATGTGTTGATACTCGTACGATTGCGCCAGCGCATATTAAGTGGCGTTCAGATGTAAACAACAGTTGTATATTTAAAATGCGACAATTTTGTGTTAGATTTCAATTTAATACATATTTATTGCATTTAAATAGTGATTGGTTAAACATGTAAGGTTAATAATTGACTTTGTAACATAAAAACAAAACAGATAATATTAAGCATTAAAGATTTAGTTAATATTGAAATTAATATTTTAATTTATAGGATTATTTATAGGTACTATTTAATTAACTATTAAGAGATCAAAAGCGCCATTCTTTGAAATGATTTTACTGCTTTAATTTAGCTCGCCCATTCACAGTCTGTGACGTTAGACGGTTTGGTTACTGCTATCTGTAAAGATAACCTATTTATTTATTGCCCTCCACATCAGTACCGATAATTGAGTATAATTTATGGACCTAAACAAGACATTTATCCTTTTTGAGCGAAACTGAAGATTATCGGGCTATCCTAAAGATTATTTATTTACTCTTATACCATTTAGTCAATCCGTAAGGAACTTTGGTATTATAATAGAAAAGCATTTATATTGGGTACTACAAGCAGGAAAGGTAAGTAGAAACATTTATGCTGTTTCTGCATATCTGCGAAGACTACGTACAATTTCCTACCTATACCTACCAAAATCGCGCTAGCAAACTCGCTCCTATTACCAATTCTAGATTATGCTGATGTTTGCTATCTTGACATTAAAGAGAAACTACTAAATAAACCTGAGCGTAAATGAAATTTCAGAATTTCGTAAAAAGCTCAAGTGGTTCCCTACCCAACTTCGCAGAAATACTCACATACTCCATTTTCTCTATTCCGTGCTGTTTAAACATGCTGTAGAAACAATTTAAGTTCCTTTATGATTCCCTCTTACGTTCCCAACACTCCGACAAAAACCTACACATTGAAATCACTCTTCTTCCTTTTTCTCAAATTCCTTCACTATTAAAGATGGCCGATTATGAAATTAAAATTAGACGTGCCAAAAATTTAATTATTTTCAAAAGTTTACTTAAAAATTCTTATTTAAGCTTATGAGTTTAAAGCCTGATTGTTTTTTTTAAAATAAAGTATGTATGTAGCTGTTCATATTTAATGTTTTGTATGTGTAAATGTCTAATGACCATGCACCACCTCCAAAGTGCTTAAATTAAGGAGACGTGATACAAAATCTAAAACTAATAGTGTCACATTTTAAATTACCTTAATAATAATATTTTTTTATCCCATTTATACTACTCCAATATCCAAAGGTTGTCTGGAAGAGATCGCGTCAAGCAAAAAGTCCGCCTTGTTGCTCATTTCTATATTTTGTATATTTATGTAAGTTTTCTTTTGCTGAGTATGCAATAATGAGTATTGTATTGTATTTTAATTTAAAATGATAGTTACGTTAGTAAAAAAAATATTATTAAGGTAATTTAAAATCTGACACTATTAGTTTTAGATTTTGTATCACGTCTCCTTAATTTAAGCACTTTACTGATTTTCAAAATTAATGCTTAGTTACAGAGCCTATTGTGCTATATTTTAATTTAAATATTTGATGATTTTCTAGAACATGTATGCAATTAAGTTATAAATTCAATTAAAGCAGGTCCGTTGGTCAATTTAGTGTAAAGATCTCTTAAAATCAGTGATCAGTGAGGATTTTAAAGAAAATCATGATATTCTTTATATATCTTAGGAAGAAAAAAACCACAAAGTGTTTTACGAACGAGATTTCCCAGGTGCAAGTGAGTCTTCTTTAATTTGGCCCAAGAGACCAAAGCAATCCGGATTGTGTTACATATTACACAAGTTTCCTCATTTCTTGCCTACTTACCCAAAACTTCATTAATGTAAAAGAATTTCATTTCAAATTATATTATACTATGAAATCATCTACTTAATGAGAATTTTGTGGTAAATATCCTTTTTACGTGGTAAATATAAGCAAACTTACTTATATAATGTGTGCAAGATGTTCGAGCTTATAAATGCAAACATATATTTTTCAATACTTCTGTTCACAAAGTGATATGTCGTGTTTTTGGATTTTCATAATTTTATGCTGTACATTACATTAGAATTTATCACGGTAGAATTTTAATTTCAATTGCAATGCACATAAACAATTAAAATTGTAATGCACGTAAACAATTAAAATTGCAATGATGTGCATTGCAATTTTAATTAAAATCAATATTATTTTTGCTAATAAAACATTTAATAAATTTTTTTTGAGTAACAAAAATGCTCTAAATATTATTAAAAAAATACCGGCCAATTGTTTTTGGGACTCGCACACGAAGGACTTCGTACCATTATTTATAAGTAATTTACACGTATTAAATTAAGTATATGTGTAACTCATATTCTGTATATATTTCAGGCGTTACATGTTACCGTTATTAAAAACAAGAAAAAATAAATTTCGTTTGTTGTATGAAAGCCCCATTTAAAAATATTTTTTAGAATTTAAATAAAGAATTTTTAATATTTCAAACAATTGCCGTTAGAAAATATCGATAAAGAATCATATTTGTTGTGTGGAATTTCCTTTATTTTTTTATTTATTTTTTACTATTTAGTGGGTTTAAGTAAAATGTCAATTACGATGAGTATGGCGTTTCCTGAGGTACAGCCTGGTGATAGACACACAGACAATCGGACGGCCTTAATAGAGTGGTTTTTATATTTTAGGTATGAATTTAAATTAAAGTGCACATGATAGCGATGACTATAGAATTCAAGAATTCTTTTTGAATTTTGCCAAAATATACGCGATTCATCTATTTAAAATAGTTTCATTGAAAATGTTAACAAATCGCGAAAATTAAAGTACGGACTGGAAAACGTTAGGAGTCTACCTCTGAACATGGACCACTATAAAGTGTTCGGAAACGTCAGGTTTCCAAAAATGTTATTTCGAATACCAAAATGTAAGCGACTAATCCATTTAAAATAGTTTTATTTAAAATACTTAAAAATCGCAAAAATCAAAGATCTTATTATACAAGTATTCTTTTTAACAATTTCCTTTTTTTGTTAACTAATATTACGATTGTAACAAGACTCGTGGAGTCATGGACGCCCTTAATAGACCGAGGTGAAAAATAAGCCTTAGAAAGGTAATGACTTCTGAATCAATACATTGTTATCATTAGTAGTGTAGTGTACGCCTTGTGATAATTTACAGTCAGTCTTAAAAATTACTTTAATATTTAAAATATGTCAATAAATACGTCCCAGAATGTGTCCCAGTTCACAGAGTTATCACATTTTTGATTCAAATATTAGTATTCGTAACAGTAAGTTTTATAGGTTAGTTATGTAAGATTAACAAATTGAAATATTTAATCATAGGAAATAAATTCCTATTAAAGGAAAGACAATATATGTTTATTCTTTATGACCTTAACAAATAATCAATATACATAAAACATACTTTTACTACAACAAATATGCTACAGCTATATTTTAAACTTTTTAGTAATTTATTTACTATAGGGTTAAAAAGAAATATTATATAAGTATGACGTCTTACACAGATTCAAGTGTAGACATACTTGTCTATTCTATAGTGCCCTAACGTTTATATTTTTTTCTGGAGTCGTAAACGTTGAGGATGCCTTGAAAGACACGCAGGTTAAGTTTCAAGAGCTTAACGTTGAAAAAGGTCAAAAAGAGACCTAAAGGTTGTTAATGCGATCAACTCGTTGAAATTTATACATATATATATATATATATATATATATATATATATATATCAAGTAAATTAATTATTTCAAAGAGTTTTACCTGATTATACTAAATCATTACATCATTGAATTAACATCACTACTATCGCTACTAGTTACTAGGCCAGTTCTAGCTTTTCACTTTTCTAGGCTTCACTGTCACCCTATAAATATCCATTAGATGTTACATATGTTGATGTTATAATTGAGTTATATATAGAGTCAGCCCAGAGAACAATTGCTGCGGAAATCATTACTTTTTTTAAGAATATGGCCCATAATAAATTATATTTAAGGTCAATACTAATTTGAAACGAGAAGACTTGAACAGTAAGATGAATAAAATTTAGTGTGTTATAGTGTTTAAAAAAATATTTGTTATTTCTTTCTTTATTTAAGACAGAAAAGTCAAGTAGTAAGGGACAAAAGAACGCTTAGATTCTATTTATTGACCTTGACGGCCCAAGGGTCGCTTGCAAAAGGCGACACGTGCGCTCAGTAAAACGATAATGATAGAGTAGCTAAAGGGGAGTCGTAATCAACTGAATAACTAATTCAAGCCATTGCACTTTACGCTGTGCGGGAGCTCTTTTTGCGATACCCTAGTCCCTATTGTCAAAAGTTCTATAATGATGAAGGGTCATTTGGAGATTGTTTTTGTTAAGCATTATGAAAACAGCGTACACAAAGTTAGCACTCATATGAATTTATTTATGTAATATATTATAAAATTATTTAAATTATAATAATTTATTTTTTTAATTTTAACGACTATATCCGCACAGAACAGATACTAGCCTTACTTTTCCCAATAACTGGATATAATTAAGTCTTTTCCTGTTGTTTTCATAGCATTGATAATGTAAAAATGTTATATAGTAAATCTGTTCATACTTATACCCAAAAGTAATAAGTCGGGGAGAGTAAAAATATTTCAAACAATATTACAGTCAGCATAATAAAAATCTCAAAACAGAAGTTAGAAAATAGACAGCCTATATGTAAAAATATTAAGATGGTAGGAGATGTAAGAGCTTTAAAATGTGACGTAAGTATATTATGTGTAATTGGGTCAGAGAGGCGAAGGATGGAACTAAGTGGAATGGGCGGAGTATTTTCCACGATGTGCTTGAATCGTTTTGTATTTCCAGTCGACATTATTACATAAAACATTCTACAGAAATTTTATGGAAATGTGACTTACGAACACGACCTCTTTGGCAAAAAAAACGCGGATAAATATATACTTACTCATTTCATGACGTATATTTCAATTAACTATTTAAATAGATTTGTATATACATATTTATTTATTGACATGAAAATATCATGTGTGCTTGACCCAAAAAATAATTGTGCTTTGGCTGTTACGGCAAACTAAAACGAATAAAATTGTTGTATAGGGGTTGATATGGACTATAATAAAATTTGATTACTTTTGATCATAAATCTTTTTTTCATTATCTCGCGTGGCGTTGGGGCCGCTTGGCGCGAGGCACAGCGCCCAAATCCCCATGTTTTGACATATATACCCGCCGTATTTATGACACTCAGTCCGCTTCATCTGACATAAGATTTATGAAGTCACCATGTGTGCTTAGATGCCTTAATTACTAGAATGCAATTGGACTTCCTGTTTTACAAATGTCCCCCATACCATTTATATATATTCTAAATATTGTTTACAGTTATACCACTCGTTAACTCAATCTTATCTGCCGCGAACCGTTACATGACGCATAATTTTCTTTGTATCTACTTGTAGTCCCACGTTCATTGAGTTCTTTTATTAAAGCAATTAAATTCATCAGCTTCCAATAGTTCGGATAATTTAATCGCTGACTAATACTGACTAGCTATATTGATTAAAAATATTATTCATGTTATAAACTTATTCCATTTTTAAGACAACGTGGATAATGCTTAAAAGTTATAAAATAAACGTTTTGAATTTACTAAATATACGAACTTTAGTTACATAATTTACTATTAAAGTAGTAATTACTGTGCGTACTAAAAAATCATAAAATAGGATAAAACTAAACATATAATTACATATTTTACCTATTTGTCCGAGAAAGTCGATGAGACATTTTACATTTTAACTTAGATGTAAATATATCCAGATTGAAATGAAATACTAAATTACATTAATTCAAATCAAATAGGATCTTAATATTCTCAATAAAAAATATTATTGAGCCTGTATTGCAATGCGTTAGACATATTTAACATTTAAGTGTAAGATACGAATTTGTACGTTGCATATGGGTTGCCGTCATGTGTAGGGAGATGCATTAGTGTATCAATTTGCTTAGTCACTATAACTTTTTGGGGTCGTTCTGATATCAAAAGGCTATAAAGCGTAAGTGCGTTTGTTAGCTCACAAGATTTATCGTCTTTATCTAATGACATTTAACTGAAAGCATTTTTTGACAGACCCCTACATATTATAATGGTTAGTATTTATTCTATGTCCTCAGAGATTTAGAAAAATATGGCTGTATCCAAAAAAATATTTAATTATTTATTCATTGTTGATGTATGATTCTGCTCTCAGAATTTATGCTATCGAAATTTTCATTTTAAGTCAAATGTTTACATCCTGCTTACAAGTGAAATTAATGATTTTCTATGCTCATTATTTTTCATCCAAGCTAAATAAGCCGAGCAGATAAGATACGTGATTATATATCCATGTGTTACTTCCGGGCGGATCGGTGGCGGACGCGTCCGAACATGGAAAGCATTTTAAGCGGTTGCACTGATATCGTCGCGTCTATTGTTCCATTTATTTTGGGCTCGACCTATTGATCCTCCGCAAGTTTAAAAACCATTGTAAATATAATATCGCACGTGAAAATATTTAACGATAGTGTCAAGAGACACGAATAAAATTTTTACTTCTCATATGTGGTAATGTGTGCTAAAAATAAATCGTTTTTTAAAAGAGATTGGAAATAAATGCACTTATATAGAAAAATAAAACTATATATCGTTTAAAAATACTATTGAATGATAAATAAACATGTAGTCCTTTAGGAGAATTTTAGAATTTAAATTTTAGAATTTTTTATTAAATGTTAATGTATATAATGTGTGACGTTATTATATTCTCCTCGGCAGCTAGTACCCTTTACCGAGTTATGTATGAGTTATACGTTTTTATAACTAAGTATTCAACAGGTTTACTTATATTTATATTCATACCTTACATAGATACCTTTTACTGACATAAATGTAAACATCATTTATATCTAAAGGTTTTCTAGTTTAACCTTAATAAAAGTTTATTAAACTTAAACAATGATAACTGACAACCCTATAGATTGCACGAAGCCACATAATGCGAGTAGCTCAGTGGCAACCTGATACAAATCTCAAATGAAACACGAAGCTCATTTAGGGTTCGATAGTTTAATACGTTTTATATACCTTTATGGAGCCGCTGGTATTTTCCTAAACGTAATATAACTACACACACACGCAAATTTAAAAAGATTACTTACGAGTATAGATATCTGAACGTTCATACATACATTTGCTATATTAAATATATAGAGCTTGATAATAAACTATGTAATTATGAAAATAAAATGAGTATGTGTAAGGTTGCAAAGACGGTATCGGTATTTGGGCCATACTGTCGCCCCAGCCGGCGCCACTCTGCGGGGGGATTATCCCAACTTCACCCCATATAACAAACACTGTCTTTTGTGCTTTATTTTTTCCAGATTTTATGACACGAACTTGCTATAAATCGATAAGAACTTTATAACTCGACGAGAAACGAACAACCCACGTTTTTGATAGTTGCTAAACAACCTATATGCACATATATTGTCATTTGTGAGTGTATTTTTATTGGTTTTGGAAAACTGTAGATATAAACATGTTATGTATATTATTTAAATAAAAAAAAATAATATAAACGTATTGAAAAACTTTGTAGTAAAGTTTTATATATGAGTTAGGAATAAGTATAGAAACATATCTAAATAGAGTTATTGTAAACGGACAAAATGTCTCGTCAACCTTTTTATTTAGTCATAGTCTCCCCAGAGCCATTGCTAATTCTTTTTACCTCATTATTATTGTTCATAAAATACTTCTGAAGGGCAATCCTTGAATTTAATTAGAATTATTGTAGAGCATCGTATTGATGATATTAATTTAGTTCATGATATAATAAGCAGATAAACAATTAAATAACTAAGTATTTGCTATCAGTTAATTATGTGTACCAGCAAACATCACAACATGCGCTAATACATAGTGTTTCAGTAACGTAATCGATACCAATTAATTCACATTTTTTCGTGAATGACACGTTCTTGCACGCAGAGATGTTATGGTCATATAAACATATGGATTTCAACTTAAACTTTATCGTAAATTTATATGTTATATAAATATATATTGTATATTATATGTTGTAAGTGCCGCGAGAGATATTTATTAGGAAAATTACTTAGCGTAAGTCTAATTTGCATTTATATTTGCTTTTTTTAATTTAGCAAACAAGGTGATATACAAACAATTTACCTCTTTTGCACGGACTTTACCATTTTCAATTCTCTTTGTGTAGTCTCGACTGTAAATGGTATAAGCTCATTTTTCCTGTTCCCTTAAGAATTTTGGGATTTTTTTTCGTGGTACCAGGTTGAAGCTGCCGTTTTACACTGCCCATTGAACCTAGGAGAAGATGTTTAGCTTTTCTATATTGTCCTTCAGCACATCGGGGATAGTTACATGTATAACAAGTTGTAGCCCGCTACATTGTTTGGGTACATTATAATTTATAAAACCTAGTTATGTATTGTTATCATTGTAAAAATATTTAGGATATTCAACCATTTAAATAATTTGATCATTGTGTACTCCCAATTGCTTTTACCTTATTACACAGTACTAACAATTTTAACGCTAAAAACTAAATTGTTTTTTTGAGATATTATGCAATAGTAAATAAATGCCAGCTCATTTATAATCATTTTATCTGATTCGGTTAAATTGAAAAAGTACAGTATCTGTTTCCATTCTGGGTCACAGGCAAGTTTTTCCTTACGTCGAAAAAACTATTCTCTAGAGAGTTACTTGTTTTAAGCCGCTCTTTCCCTCGTTTTCCTTATCCATATATATTTCTATCTATTACTTCTTTGAGATCCAAGGACCACTTATTAATTCTATTACTGTAAAAAGACATAAAAATATATTTGGTTTTTATAACATGGTCTATTGGTTTTCTTTAATATACGTCCTTAATACTCAATTCTGAATGAAACAACAATCATAAAACATTTTTCAGTCCAATACGTATTACAACAAAAAAAATACACTTGTGAACGAAAAACATTTTTACAGTTTTATTACGACAGGTATGTTTACATTAGCTGTTGTTGTACCACCATGACTGTCATTATGCAAGTAATAAATTTGTGATAATATCAGTAGTAATTTGCGTTGGCTGCAAATCGCTTAATCGTGCTGTGCAAAGACACGGGGCGTTAGCTATTTGTTTTCTTCACAGAAAAACAAATAGCTAACGCCCACGTGTTCTTTAACATTACTACAAATTTGAGGACGATATTGATAAGGCTAGATAGCTAGGTTGACTAATATCTTTTACTTTGTAATCTGGTGAGATGCAATTATGTATGCTTCCCATCTTTCTTTGTTCTAATTAAAATTTTAAATATATATATATATATTTTGGTTTAAATCCTACAACTAATGATCTACAATTACATGACAAAAAATATTAAAAATTGTAATAAGATAATAGTTAAAATATATTAAACAAATCAAAGAATGAGGCATTTAAAGGTTGTAAATACATATTATTTTCTTATGGTATATTTAATGCAAAAGTGAGTGAGTAGTGTCTTTGTTGATCTGTATATCAATTACTTCCTTATTATTAATAGACTCAAAATACTAGAAATCTGTGTACTTCTTGGATATGTGTTAACTGCTGACAAATATGTATTTTTGTTCCCACACTAGAATTATTAGTTATTATTAGTTCAAAATTAACGATATGTTATTAATTCGAGATAAACGTACGTTAAAGTTATCGATTTGGGATTATTTTATTTTATATTAATAAGCGGTATAGACGATATTGTTATAGTTATATTTTTTGCTATCAGTTGATTTCTTGAGTATAGTGAGCCAAAAAACAATCGGGTAAAATCAAGTCACTCACTGTTGTAGCGTAGTTGTGAATACGTTTAGTTGCAGACTTGCAATTAATTTCTTCGCAATAAAATCAGGTCACAGGGCGAAGTCACATGTCTAAGCAATAAATAGAGCTTGCTGTTGCGTCTCCCAGCTTTATTGCATTCAGCAGCGATGCAATTTTGAGTCCATTAATCTTTGCTGTTGTTTCGGACTGTGTTTTTAAAGTTTATTTACGTAAATACCTCTTACATTTTTTGTAACTTTTTCAAATATACTAAATATGAAAAAAAAAATATTAAAAAATACTGAATAGCAATGATTTTTGAATCAAGAAAATAAATTGTACCGCCATTTCATTCATCAACACAATATACGTTATTAATGTATGATTAGATATCAATTACGATATGGCCTGAATAAGGTAGTTAAGAATCTCCCTTAATTCAATATAATTTTTTTTCTCTCGCATTTGGCAGTGGACAGAACTTTATGTTAAGACATAAAATTTTATACTGTGTATTTTAATATATTGCGTAGTGAGGAAAGAGCCACTGACTGTAAGCGTACTACTGCAAATTTTCCAACTATGTCAAGATGACTCTACATAATATATTGTATGTGAAATATAATAATTAAAGAAATTTAAAATAATTCCTTTATTTCTTTTAAACTTTGCATAAGAAAAACATATTTTATTTAACATAAGTTATATAAAATTTGTAACATAATTTATATAAAAAAATATAAAATTTGGATCTGTTTACTAAGGCAAGTGCATTTTCACTGAGGACATTAAATTGAACGGTCAGCTTTACAATTGTTCGTTTGCACGAAATCACTATAAAACGCTCCGAACAAGAAGGAAACGTTTCCTTCTTGTACTTGTGGGTACGCGTGCCTTAGAATTAAATAGTTTCTTTTGTCGGTTAAACGTTCGACGATTAACTCAAATGGCGGCCATTGTGACCACTACCTAGGATTGTTCCCACAAAGCGGAGCGCGATTAATAGCGTCTCGACCGTACTGAAGATATTCACTTTATTCTCTGCAAACGAGCTAGAAAAAAAGGAACCATTTTTACTCATTAAAGTAATTTCAAAAGTATTTTTGAACTTTTTATAATAAATTATTTTTTTATTATTAGATTATACTACGTTGGTCCTTTGTTCATCAAAATCATAGGGCTTAATTTTACGACTGCACTGATACAAACGTAGATTAAATCAGCTCTTGCGGCTTGGTCATTGTATAATTTGCTAATAAATATTTACTATTACTAATAGCTGTAAGTTTTTTTTTATTTTGAGACTAGCTTAAAGCCAATAGCTTAACAGACGAGCCTCTATTACAATATATTTATTAAGATGGAATTATCGAGCATTATTAGAGATACAGATATGAAAATCCAAATGAAAACTGTAAGCGACAGAACAGAGAGATTATAGAATGACATAAAACTCGTTTGGGTAACGAAGCGGTACGGTAAAATATGGTGCCGCGCCGTCTAGCCATTCACGTTTTTGACGCCAGCGAGACGTGCTACATTATACATAGAAGAGCTGTATATAAAACTTATGCTACTGAAGTACCACACAAGCTCTCTGTTACATTTCTTTTACGTGTTACCTAAAATCTTGATATGTGCATTTTTAAGCGTTCTAGGGTAAATATATTCATTTGTGAAGAGATGAATTTTTACTGAATTTTTCGATGTTATTTTATTAGAAATTTTAATGCATATTCATATACAAACAAAAGTATGTTGTATGTTTTTCCTAGTTCAACTATAATATATTTTTTATATATACATATTATTAAAGGCGGAGGCGGTTTTGGCAAAGAGCTTCGTTTTTGCAAACCTGAAACCTTAAAACACCATGATTGTGGATTCGACCCCTTTTCGGGGACATATATTTATATTATTCTTATTTAACCTCTGGTAAAGCCACGAGCTAAGTTGTTACTAATTGAAAGTGAAGTGTCCTATAATTAGGTTTTGTATTGCCTGATTGCTGAGAAAATTATATGTAGTGTAGAAGTATATCTTGCGTTTTTGGTATATAATATTTGCTGTAGAGGATTTGATGGACACTTTCATTAATGCCTTAAAATTGTTTATAAATGACTACTGGTAAGTTATTTTTTTTACATGTCCGATATTTTTCATAGTAATTTCTCTAATGACAATGGGCTTATTTGTAAATTGACTAACTGACACACGATTGTTGAGGATTGGACTACCCCAAACTTCGAAAATAAAATAGAAAAATTCTCTGCTCATCCCGCAAGAAAATAGTCAACTTTGATTCAGGTTGTTATAATAAACTTGTAGATACGATTTAAATGTATTATAATAGTGACATAAATAATAAAATATAAAGAAACTAATAAGCTTCAAGGTTGTGTTTTACAAAAGGGGCAATTACGAAGTTTTTAAATATGTAAATAAGAACTTTAGTTATAAGTTCCTCTTCGTCACTATAACTTTGAGAAATGTTTTGCATATATATATATATAAATCCATTCCGTTTCTTTACAGTTATTTTGTAAACTTTGTGCTTTTCTTGCGCAGTAGATTTTCTGTGACGCCGCTTGCAGCTAAAGTTTGTCTGTACTTTCTGTAAAATTTTGCATTTGATTAGGTCAAAAGTTGAAAGTTTCACATAAAACTTATAACATAAATACCTAGAGTGAACGACGTTAAAAAGTCACATTAAAGTAAAATTGAGAAAAATTGACCTTTTCTAACGATGAAAAGTTATAGTAAAATTGAAATTTTATAAAAGCAGTAAAATAGAGGTCGTGTTATTCAGGTTTGATGTAAAGTTTCAGTTTAATATGTTTATATCACTTTTAATTTTTTATTTTATTAACAAAACCTAATGACTTTTTTAAAGAAGTCTTATTGAATTTTAGCTTTATTAAATATATATATATATATATATATATATATATATATATATATATATATATATATATATATATATATATATGATGCCTTAAATTTATCAATTTATATTGAAAAGTTTGAAAACCTACAATTTTCCAAACACTATCAATAAATAAATCTGAATCATGAGCTTATAACGAGACCTGGTATTAAGGATGATTAAATAACTCCTTTAATCTAAGTCCAATCAGGCAAAGCTGATATCTGCAGAGCGGTTTAGGATACACAACCTCCCTAATAGCTGTTAATTAACACTAATGTTGATTTAAGCCATTTTGCATCGGCCGTTTTGCTGAATTACTGCTATGTAATATATCACGGATCCAATTTAGGAAGTTTATATAATGAGATTGCTATATCATATGTGATTTTAGTATCGTGTAAATCTCAAGTGTTTTAATTTGTTTAAACAAGATTTTGCTATTGCTAGTCATTAGCCTTACTTTTTGTCACTTAGGTACTATATTATATAGTAACAGCCTTGAATAAAAAATTATATATTTACATCTCTATAACAGTGAAACTTTTTGCTTATTATATTTTTAAAATTTTAATTTAGGTTATTCAAAATTATTTATTATTAACACTGAGTAAAATAAAACCTTTATATTCTTTATTAACTTATGCAAAACATTCAAAGAAATATTAATAAATAAAGGTTGTTGGGTCTAAAGCAGAGAATTCTCATTTCGGTCCGCCTCGTGGCGCGCTTAGAGGACTATCAACTGATCCTTATTATGTTGGTGTTGTCGATAACGTCTGTCACTTATTGTGAAGTAACGCTGGCTGACATCATTAATAATGTGATAGTTAATTGAAATTTTATTTTGAGAAAGTTTTTTTTTGTTAAAAAAAAGAAAAAAGATAAAAGTACTTAATTATTTTTAGTGAAAAACAAAGTATAAATTAATAAAGTAATAAATTAATATAATTGATTAGAAATCCTTACAAGTCAATTCAGGGAAGTGTGTTATTTTGTAAGTCAACATGATTAAATGAACAGTTTATATTGGAATAGAATATGTTGAACAAAAACAATATATCAATGAACATAAGGCCCACAACTAAGGCCAGAAGAATTATATCTTTAGACAGCAATGATTTTAAATTAACATTAAATTCCACAGACTTGATGAAACCATTGTTTGCAAAAATAGAACAGACTTTCACATAAAAATCCATTGTGGGCCTCATTCGATATTATGGAATGTATATAAGTTATAAATATTTTTTTAATAAAATTTGACTCCTTCTATTTTGTCTGTTTTTATTGTAGTAACAATAAACGACTTTAGATAGATCTAAAGCTCATTCAAAGTCAAAAGTCAAAAGTAACATAGTTTGGTTAGTTAATAAAATGCCACGAATAATAAAATTCTTACTTGAATAACTACATATCTATGATAAATAAAAGTACAAATAGTTCAAAACTAAGTGAAATTATTCACAATTGAAATGAAGGCCCCACGCATTTTTCCTGATAACATAGGTTATATATTTTTTTCTGTCGGTTATATATATTGCATTGCCGCATTATTTATTGTCTATTTTAAAATTTGGATTATTGTCAAATATTATTGTACTTCATCACCAAGATTTTTTTATGGAGGGAAATGCAATTTTTTCTCTTCATTTAACCACCATAACAAACATTAAGCAATAAAATTGTTTTTGCGATTCTTTTTTCTTTAAATGAAATAATATTAACAACATTATGTGACAACAGGTTATTTTAAAGTGTTTCAAAAGGTCAGGTTTTTTGACGTGTGTTTTTAAACACATAATACATGATTAACTCGGTTAGTGTGTATAATAGTATACTTGCTTACAATGTAATATAGTAGTAGGAGTATATTTGAATTTCTTCCAATATTACACTATCAATATATTATATATAAATCATATAAAAGGTCCAGAATTCCATAACTAGAAAAGGGACTATAGTGAGTAAATTCAATAAAGTGGTTTCCAAGGAAACCTTTCTTGATAATATTACGCTAGATTCAATTTCTTACACGTAATTCTATTTTATTTTAATTGCATGTCTGTCTATCAATTAAAAGTGTGTCTTAAACACTTAAGTATCGGGTATTTTAAAGCTTTATACTGCAGAGTAGGTTGGTCAAGTGTCAAAACAAAACCATAATTACAATCTTCTAGTACTTAAGTATGTTTTCCATTGAAGCTCATGATAAAACAATTTATAATATTAGTCACGTTATTACTTTCATATTAAACTCCAATATTCCAAATATGGGATTCCAAATAAAATAGGATTTCATATTATGCTACAAAGATCTTCTATAAAACTGAAATAGTGTTTCATTATTCAACTATATTTTACAAGCCTTTTTGTTTTCGACGATATTAGGGTCAAAACGGCCGCCTTAGAGTTCTCCTTTGGCAAATTTCCATGTTTTATTTATGATGGTATACAAGATTGATATATTACCATTACATCCTCTGTGTGTCGTATACCTATATTTTCATAGACTTAAGCTTAGCTAATTCTATAGTCCAATGGATATATAGTCAAATGGATTTTATGGAAGGAATTATTATGGAAGTAGGACATGACTACATTTTCTCCGGAATACTCAGACTCAAAATATTAATGAAATAAAAGCCAAATAAATTGGTCCAGTACTACGTAATTGGGCTTTTACAATATTAAAGTCGCCCCTAATACAATAGACCCTGATGACATTGAGAGCTTAAACTAAAGGCATTTACTCGTAGTCTACTAATTTCCGCATTTTGACGGTTAATTTTACGTCCATCGGCTTGTGTCGTAATTTCATTACATTGTTAATTTTATTTACTTAAGTGAATAAAAGAAAATCGTTTTAATAATTTTGATATGGTTGGTCTCTTTTATGATATAGAAAGTTAAAGAGGATGTATACAACATTATAAAGATTAAGAAATAATATTAACTAAAAAAACAGATTCATATTTTATTCTGCATAGTCAGAGAGAACTTAAGTATCACTTCCTTTTTCTGATTTATAACTACAATCGAGACATTGTGTAATAATTATATATAACTATTCTACCCGATATTAGTCGCATCCACCAAAAATGGCGTTTACACATACAGATATGTACTATTGCGCCATGACGCCTTCTATAATGTTAACACTGTTATGTAAATGATTTCTGAGGGACAACTCGATACGTTTCAGACTTTCTGACGCTTGTATAATTTAAATTCCAATGTAAAATATTAGTTAGCTATAAATTTTTGCCTGTCTAATCGTTTTGTAGAAAAACCATATTTATGTATAAGTAGGGTATTGTCGCTTTAAAATAAAAATAAATTTTAAAATATAATAACATTGGATAGCCTGTCGACATCGTCCACATTTTTTAATATTTTTAACGTAATAAGTGTCATGTATCGTACAACATATAAAAAAATCATAATAACTAATAGTTCTGGAACCAAATTAAAAGAAATCAATGATATTATTTGCATTGGTTGTAAGTGCATTGGTCGCGTTGACATTTAATTAAATTGACTCGTGTACGCGAATCGCTAACCCATCTCGAGTTCCTGACGGAATACGATTATATTTCGTTATTATTACTAATGATATTCCTGTGTACGAAGTGAATTCAATCAAAAAATATATTTATGTTATAATGTTAATTATATACAATTTTTTTTATATTATATTTAAACCACTCCACAGACAGACGGGGGCAGTAGTATTGACAGTATAGAATATACAATTTTTTAATTTAACGGGATTGGTATCCATGTCCTTTGTCTATTTGAATACAATCCAAGCGCTTTAAGCAATTGCATCAATTTAAAGGATACATAAACATATGTATGACTACTTAAATTTCTTTACAAATGTAAACCCTAAAACTTTTGTAAATAACATCCGTATTTCATTGTTTAATAACCACATTTGAATGAATACCATTTACAAAAAAACCAATAACGATCAAGTTATTATTTTATTATGTTATAAACAATTGAAAAGGTTTTGGAGTTTATTGCTTTTTCTTAAACTCGGTTAGAAGCAGTACGAAAATTTGCCTCGCTACTAACACAAAGTGCCCGCTCTCTTTGTCTACGACCAGAGAGTTTTACACGAGTTTTAGTTTGGAGTAGTTTTAACGAAAGAGGTAGATTACGTCCTCGCATGTTGAGTTTACTTGTTGTTTTATTTTCTGAAACAAAAATGTTCCACTGGTATGCATTTATGAGCTATGTCTAACTAAACGTTTTTAATTACAATATATATAAGCATATGACAATACAGTACATTTTTATGATAGGGATATATATATATATATATATATATATATATATATATATATGTATGTCTTAATTACTTAGAATAAATTACAGTATTTTTTCGCTTTTTTATCACAGCAGGTTGGGATAATTGGTTGTGCGTGTTTGAATAGCAAATTTCATATTTAGATAGCCCATATAAAAGGATTTCATTATTCTTTTTTTAATAAAAATGAAAAAATGACAATATGATCAAAAAGTTAATTTAAACGAAGTAAAAACTTTATGTTTACAGAAGTAATAAATAATTTTGTTTGATATTTTTACTAAATATATTAAAATTTTCTTAGATGCATATATAAATATAGAAAAAAAGAGAAGGCTGTAGATTGGTTGAATATAAAAAGTGCTTAGACCGTCCTCATATTACTAATGTAGTAAATTTCTATATTTTTCGTGAGTGGGTCCAGAATAAGTAATGGGCAACTGGATGACTATGGATTAATATTATTACTTACGAAGTCATTAAATAAATGTACGACTTCCTCATTCTGATGGCTTACATGCATAACATTGGTACGTGTACGAGTTGTCAGCGCGTCTGAGAGTACCAAGTGATAGATACATGAATCTTCTTAGAGTCTAGACAAAGTGGTCTCTTAAATATTTTTAATTTTAATATTATTTTCCACAAAATAACTGCTAAGCCTAAATATTTAATTACATAAAATAAAAAAAGTAATGCTTTTATAATGAAAGTAATTTATATGGTTTATTCTATTTGTAAATATAATTCTAGTTAGTAGTTTTAAGGGTATCACTTAATTAAGACCTAAATATAGACTTTATATTAAACAATTTTAAACCATTATAAAACTCCAGCATCCCACGCACTATCTTACACGTGAGACTTATGAACAAATTAAAAAAAAAAACAAAAAATATTAGTGAATAGTTATGATTATATAAATATGTACAATGTCGATCCAATTATGTTTGATATTATATTTAATATTTTTTTAGGAAAATTGTACTTGTGTTAATATGTTTAATCAATAATACCATATATATATAACATAGTAATGGTAAAATTAATAAGATATTATTCATCATATTGTTTTGTCTGTATTTCTAAACATTACTTTGTATCATTAAAGCAAATATGAGATAACTGAAACCTGTCTTGAAGCTTGTCTGCGCTCAACATTGTACAGAAAGTAGATTCATTCTCACTGACGGGCGCGCGGGTGCAGGTCAATGGTCGATGCGCTTACGCCTGGGAATTAAAGATAAATATTTGAATTTCAACACTTAATACATATGCTTAGCAAATTGATTATGAAGTGTTCTGGCATCCGCGTGGATGTGTTTATAGTAAGGATTCTGGGTCGAGCTCTAGTATACACAATCATATCACGCAATGAGCAATGTGTGGTTTTCAGTGCTTTCAAACAGGTAAATAAACAGTTTAAGATTTATAGCAAACCTATTTTTAAAGATTGATACTTTTACAGCAGTACTTTAATGTTCTGCAATAACAATATACCATACATATGGCATTTATACAGTTTTTAAGTATTTAAATTTAAGTAAAGATATTTTTGTGGTAATTGTAGCGCAACTAGCAAATTTATTCATAGGCAGGTTATTTTATTTCATTATTTTATTAATTTCTATGTGCTTCAAAAAATGGGGATACTAAGTTAAATACTTGTGATTTATTATTGATAGTATTGTAAATGGAAAATTTTATTTAAATTATTCTCATTAACTATACAACCAACGATATATTCAGTTGATCTCTTTCGATAATAATTCACTGCATAGAAATATTTATAAACCAATTGAATTCAATAAGGGTTACATTCAATGCTCTGAAACTAGAAAAAATATGTCAACACGAAGTTCGTCGGGTCTGCTATTAAGTAAAAAATATCTAAAACCTGGCATTTTGTACAGTTGCTTAAGTAGTACACGAAATCAGGTTTGAAATTATTTTTTTTGTACTATTGTATAAAAGTTTTAGTTGATTGTCAAAAATGCACAATTTAGTACATCTTTAGATTATACAATAAATTTTCTAATATAATATTTATAGCTATAGTAAGTAACCATAATTTAACTTACACTCAGTTCACATTCATATAAAAATAGTTTATGACACAAAGTGAAACATGGAAAAATGTTAGACTCGTCACTTGTATATTGTATGCTTACATGATAAACAAGTGTTGTGCGAATACAGATGATATTATGTTAAATAGAAGACAGCGATGTGCATTTCAATGAGAATACAAAGAGGGATTACACTTAAATGAAGAGCATATCTCGAAATACGAGTGTGTTGGACCACTCAAAGTTGATTGTCATTTATAATTATAATGTAAATTACTTAAATTTCATTGTACTATAACATATACATTGACAAATAGAAAACATTTTTCTATACTTAGTTTTAAATTATTTTATCAATCAGTAAAGGTGTTCGACATGCACAATGTCGTGTCGCGAGGCTTGACCTAGTATTTAAACTACCTATATGTATAATATAAATGAAAATATACAATGTTTTTACTGATTTTCTTTGAGAAATATATTAATAATAATAATTTATTTTATAAAAAAATCTAGCTTACTATAATCCTAGCAGATTTAACTGTTAAAATGTTCAAAAATGTTTTTAGAAAGTATAACAATAGGCCATTATTCCCCTTTGCTTTGAATGTGAATGATGATTTCATTGTGTTCACTTCAATTAGGTAATGGAGTAGACAAATACCTTCTAATTGATTTTAAAAAGTTTATTAACTTAATTGAAAATTATACCCTTTTAAAATTATGCTTAGGGTAGTAATATTCTATTAAAGAGGTGACATTTGATTTTAAAAATAAAAATAAAAACAAAAACAGTAGCATTAAAAGATATCTTTGCGACTAATATAAGAATGAATACTACAGTGTAAACTTTTAACTTGACGATTCAGTTCATTAATGGCTTTTTGAAATGTTTCTATGAAATCCGTTACAGAAGCTTATGTTTTTACAGTAACATCGACATTACTAAAATTGTTTTTTCTTCCGCCGTTTGTTTTAATGCCTTGTCGTTTTAATGCAGAGCTAGGTCTAGTACATATAAAATATGTCCTCTTTGTCTACAATTGAAGATTGCACTTATTAGTCTGCCGGATCCTGCTCCTTTAAAGCTCGGATACGCTAATACCTTACATATTTTGAGGAAAGGAATGGCGGAATTTGACTGCCGCGTTCACCTGTGAATATATTCTGACGGATCGTCAGATATTATAGTTTAATACCGTTAATGCTGTGAGGGTATTTTTAGCATTAGGAAATATTTCCAGATTCTCGAATTAAACCGAAAGTGGAATACGAAATATTTTGGCATTAGCTACTTCCTGTTTACCGAGACCTATGCGAGATAAAGCGTTAAGCTAAAAAAGAAATCTGTAATATATAGACTAAAAATGCCATTTCTTTCCTAAGAGTATATTTTCAAAAGTTATCCCCAGGTTATTTTATGAATAACAGTGGATGAAAAGTATCATAAAATAATGTTGTTAGAAATAAGGGCAAATTGAAACTTTCAATTATTGTGGACTGATTAGTTAAACTTAATTTCGTTTTTTTTCTTGGAAAAAGAAATTGTTATAAGATTTCAATTTTCACGATTTTTACATTTTAACTATATAAAAAATATGTTATTTTGCATAATAAAACACATTTTGTGTAATTAAAATATAAGTAAATTTCTAGTCATGCTTTCATCTAATTCAATTTTAAAATTCAATGCGCGGGATCAAAGCTCCATATCAGTATCGCGGGATTTAATCTGTTTTCAATTTTTAAACAATTATAATGATTTGGCTGCTTAATAAAAATCTATCTTCTTTAACCAATCACGATAACGTTTCAAGACCACTATTATTCCCATCTAAACATAATCTTTTCCTTTCATACTACTTGAAAGATCTGTAACTGCATTTGTTATTAATTTTCTGCTTTTTCGTAAATCTAAGAAATATGTACCTATTACAAAATATAATCACATATTGACAAATAACTATGTTTTGAAACCGAGTTGAAAGTAGAGTAAGGAGTTTCTAGATACATATTAGAATCTTTTAACCTACCATGATATGCAAAAATAGTGGCGTTATTAAATGTAAATGTTTTCTTTGAGTAAGTAGAACTTAAAGTAAAAAAAATATCAACAGTTGTAACTTGTTTATACAATTATTGTAAAATAATATTTAAAATGTTTCTAAAGTAAATTGTCTTAACTTTGAAACTTCAACCTATCAATTTTCGAAGACATTTCTAATTAAACTTTGTGATAAGCCTCGAAATTTCCTTCCCTGAAACCCTTAAATCTTTTTAAGATATTTGAAAAAGATTTAATAAGTAGAATCTAATTACCATAGTCTTTGTATGTTACGAAATGTTTAAATTAGAGACATTTTATTTACCGAGAGAGTCGAAGGTTCAAAACCTATTCGAAAGAAAGCGTAATATGTCTTTATATAAGTAGTGATAACCATGTTTAAATCTGTATAAATCTGTGGCTATTATTCTTTCTCACTCAAAACTTCTCTTCGATCTCGGACACGGCTGGACACCGATAAGTGTTCTTACTCTAGATTCTCTTTGCTTTTGTTATAAGTATATAAAGTAAAAATTACTAATATATAAAAATTTTTATGAAGTTTATACTTAATAATGCCGTCTACAGAATCTTTACAGCTTCATACAATTTTTAAGAGTTATTGGAATCGTTGAACACATAAGTCCAACACACAATAATTTTATGGTAAAATTGTCACAAGAAATATTGTGGACTCACTTAGCACGGTGGTAAGATATAATTAAGAAACATAAGTAGAAAGGTTTTCTCTCAATTCAAACAATACGAGACATGAATAGAAATGTGAAAATTATACAACTGTCTCTTTATATAAGGTGTGAATTATTGAATGCAATTTGACTTTGTAAGCTAAAATAGTATTATCGCTTATCGTAAAAGGCAAAATAAAGTGACGTTTTTAGTAGTAAAGTTTTTAGGTTTTAAAAAAAATTACAATAATGAAAATAGCTTGTCGAAATAACACTTAAAACTGAATAATTATTATTATTTAAAATAATTAGAAAGTAAAGCAAGAAAATAGTTTTTCAAAAGTACCACTTCGGGAAGTATAATTTTGCTACATGAAGAGCCATTTTCGAGGAACTTTACACTTAACTAAGAGGGTCAAGTGCTCGCAATACTCACCTTTGTTGAGGATACGTGCCAAAACCATATAAAATTGTCTTTTTTTAAGAATTTCTTTTTATCATACCTACATAAAAACATGTAGCATGTATTTATTTTGTTTTTTTTTTTCAGTAAAAACTATTAAAATATAATATTATTAAAATATATTATTAGAAATGTCTTTCAAACATTGAATAAATATTTTAAACTGGTGACTGTTCGCAACTTTGTCTGCGTCAACTTGGCCCTCACTATAAGTTCTAATTCAATTTACCACCTAGATTTGCAACCCGCTGCGTTCAAATAATCTAATATAATTATACGTTAATTATATGTTTTATAAAAGTGTTTTATTATCTTAAGTGTTAAAATTCTTTCAAGAAACAAAGCATAGCTATGATTTCTCTACATTAAAAACTAAGCTTTCCACAAATTTAAGAAAATATTATACTTATATTTTAAATTGATATACTTTTCTTATTTATAAACTTATTGAAATTTCCATTTAGGTCTCTTAAGCCTTTTCCGAGATTAGCGTACCCAAACGCACAGACAAATAGGTAACAATTATAAAAAAAATATTTTGATTTCCATTACGTTTATAAGTACCTCTAATGAATTTTTTAATATATTTCCTATGTACGGAGCAATTTCATACATTTTTATTGTACATGTGTATTTATAGTGTATATGTCACATTTTGCACTGAGAAGTATATTTATATATTTTACTTACAGTTTTCATGATTACTCTAGTATTGTCTCAAACACAATGGCAAATGCGAGTTCCAAATAAAATTGTTCTTCATATTTATTTTCATAGCGTTTGCAATGACACAGACTTAATCATTTAACAAAAAATAAAAACGGGAAAGCTCTTTTTTCTTTTTTACTATACAAATCATTTAAAGAACAATAACATGTTTTATAAGAATTTTAATAAACAGTAGTATAACTTTTATGTTTCTTCATGTACCTTTCATATTATTACTGAGAGTACCTTATTTAATTAATTTCGCTCTTCCAAACCTATTTCTAGAGTTTAAGAATGGCGAAGATGAAATATATTTCTCTGAATAAGACTCCAATCCAGAATCTCATTGCGTTTAGTCAGTTGAATTCTCGTGCTAACCGCGCTACGAAGGTGAAAAATATCAAAGGATATAGCAGGATAAGCTAAAAAAATTACATTGGCTTGTAATAAATTAATTTACCATATTTATATTATTTTTACATTGCTTAGTTTTACTCTTAATTTTTTCTCCTTAACACTTGTCGCTGGGAAATACTATTTACACAGACAATTCATTCACACTGCAGATGTGCTTTACGGAGGGGTGATACTATGGGACTCATCAGTAACCTAATACTATCCACTAAAATCCAGCACAAAAATTTTATACGTTAATAAGAGCCGTAGGATCGCTTGCGCATGCCACTACGATGCCTCTGTGAATTGCCCGCAATTGTGGACCATCGACACCTTCAGAGTACTCTTCTGTGGTGTAGCTATGTTACGCCAAATCATTGTTTTGCAACTTTATTATGTAATGATAACTAATACATATTTGTAAAATATTTTTTTCGCTAAATGTCAATTTAGCGGTTGGCATAAAAAGTAACTCCCTTAAAAATATTATTTTACTATTCGATTTTTTTAATACTTTTATATAGATACTATTCTACATAAATAAGAATTATTGTAATGCACATTAGTATTTAGATTGCATTTTTTCAAGAAACTTTTAAAACATATCGAGAAAATAAACATTTTCGTTAACGATTGTGACGATACAACTGTCTTACTGTAAGTGTTAGGTACAAAATTTTAATTCTATTTCAGATGAAACACAATATAAATATTATAAAATGAAGTTATTAAGAATAAGTGTAATTTTTTCTTAGCACAACCTGCTAGAATCTTTTAAAATCTTCTTAAACTTAATTAGTTAATTCCATCTCTGTAGACATTTTAAAATAGTAACTAGGTAATAACTTCAAAGACGAGTTGCTTCTAGGAATGAGGAACATTTTCCAATTAAAGTTCCCATAAAGTTCTATTACACGTAGATACGATGACAAAATTCAAATCCAGAGAAAACGTAGTTCTTAAGAAAAAGTGGACGAACTTTAATTATTGAGCATGTTATGAGTTATATTTTAATTAAATGATAAAATTTATACTTTTTTAAAATATAATGTTTCGATACGAATTTTTAATTATACATACACAGAGATAAACAGATTTTATTTTTATAGTAGATTATATCATTAATTAAATTGACTGATTAAAATATTATAAAACGCAATTTAATTCAATTTTTAAGTTATACTTAAAAATAACTGTTTATATTTAAAAATCAATATCAATTTATAATTTTACATGCAAACAAACATTTCGGATGAAATACAAATATGTAAGGCAATTTTATAAATTGGTACAATTCAGAATGATTGAATTAAAGTCGCTTGTAAAGAATGTTAAGCCTTTAAATTGGATAGAAACACGTTGACTTTACTTTTATATATCAAAGCTATTGTAAAATTCATTTATTATCTTATATTATTGATTTGCGAGATTGAGAGGCTGGTCGTGGCGCAGTAGGACAGCGTCTCACTGTAAATTGTGGGTTCGACCCCCACTTGGGGTAATGATTATAATTAAATTATTTTCGTGTCCTCGCTCTGATAAAACGGAGTGTCTTAACACTAGGTACATCCTGTTTACCCTGTTATGTGGTATGCATGAAGCATGTTAAAAATATTGATTTTTAGCAACATAAATCATTCCTTTGACATAATAAATATTATAAAGTAAGGTATGATTATGATGTAGCTTTACATACATGAGCATGTTCACATTATTTTTTTTATTCATTCAGTGAGGATTAAATATGTACGTCTTTCAGTATAGGTAGGTGAGCCAAGATAAACTGGAGTCAAAACACTCAGAGTTATTGCCTGTTGAGTGGCAATACTCTCGAATCAAACGACTGCGTTAGAGTTAGATTACATTAAGAAATACAACTTACGATAAATATTATATAATTTAGAAACCTTTGGATGCTATTTTGTTATCTTCATAGGGATTACGGATATCCTTTACATAAGGAAGTTTACTCTGAATATGATATAACTATTCAGTATGTCGGGTAGCTAGCGTATTACGGTTCAATAGATCCTTTTGAAACGTGTATATGTATCATGTATGTATACCATACGTTACAAATTAATATTATTTTTGTGTGTATATATATATATATATATATATATATATATATATATATATATATATATATATATATGTATATATATCACAAAATACAGATACCACCTGCTACATATTATGTTGTATGCTCATATAAAAAGGGTCAGTTTTAAATAGTAATAAGAACTGACAAGTTTGCTCTTATTACTTTTAAACATAACCAGCTTGCTATCTTTTTTTTAAGGAAAAATTTATTTCATTACCAATTTAGTTAAACAAATATAATACTATTACAAAAATAGAAACGACAGACGCTCCAATTCCGCTGCAGTATCGATTATGGCGAGACACGTTAGCGCGATATCATCAAAGCTGTTCAAAATGTTGCTTCCATTGCTATCACTATGTTAAGATGGGGGAACGTCGCTGTGAGACCCTAAAAATACATTTAGTCACGTTCTTACACGAAAATTGGATATCAACGAAGTTACAAATTGGATGTTATATCCATAGAGATAAAACATTTCATATTTGAAGCTTTTTTATACGTTTTTGTAAAAATAATTGCATTATAATTAATATATTTTAGTAGCCACCATTTCATTGTAATAATAATAATAATTTTATCATCACAACAATTTTTAGATATTACGGAATTCGAAAATCTTCATTATTCGCTGCTTTGTCCCTTGTACTACCACCCACAATAAATTAATTATAATAAAATTTTATTTGCCAATTAATAATAATATAAGTTTATTTAAAGTTTAACCCAGTTTTAGCAACCAAGCAAAAGGTTTGCTATTTTATCGTAACAAAGTTAGATCGAAAATAGACACCAATAGCAATAGAAGACTCACATACAAGGAACTTCACCAGATTGGCTAAATGAGTTTTCTGTCCGAGCCTTCCATTTGCATAATGTATACGGACAACGATATTCCTGAAAATCAGCTGTGTAACTCTTGAATGCAATGCATGTGACATTTAAATTATTAAACATTTACAAATAACAAGGTTTCGTGTAAGCCCACTTTTACAAATTTAACATTTTCCATAATACAAAATTCATTGCATACTATTATAGAGTCACGCAATTGATTGACCGATTTGGAATCAACCTACTTTTCAAATGAGAAGCAAACTCAAAGTAGGTCGCAGTTAAAGTTCACTTAAATGTTGCACTGCTGAAATAGATTAATGGTTTTCTTCTACAAAAGACATCTCTCTTATGATGACATTATATTAGTACTATATACATTTTCAGTGGATTGCATTTTTGTTCATATAATGAACAAAAGTGCAATCCACTGAATTTCTACTTTTATATATTATTTGTGTCCAGTAAATATGTACATATTTTACAATGTTACTAACCGCATTTTTTTAAGACTATTAAAAATTAATCATATATTAGTTTTAAATAGTTTTGTTCGTTGTCAAATAAATTTCTAGATCTTCAGTGATATTTTTTTAAATAGTATATATTATCTATATTTATTATAGAATAATTAAAATTGTAGGCATGAAAGAACAATTCAAATACCATTAGGTAAGTTTTATACTCGTAGTTCTGTGTAAAAATCAATTCGAGCCTCAGTACCTAATGTTACCTAAATCATAGTTACGTAATTATGCTAGAAAGGTCTTGGTTTAGTAGTTAATTGGAATATATTTATCGACTATTAAAACAAAACAAATCAATATTTTTTTACCTTAAGTATCATTAAAATGAAGCAAAACAAATATTATGTCTCTGTGTCCGGCACAACGGAAGTCCGTACTGGATCTCACGTATGCTACTGAGTCCGACGACTGTGTACAATGGTGTTGAGCCTCCCAGGGATTATAGTCCGGTACAAGATATCCTCTCGAGACTGTGCTCTCAGTTCTCAGATACCTGCATCAGATTGCACAGCACGGAAGCTCCCGAATTCCTTAAATGAGTAGGTGGCTCGCACCATTCAGACTTAATGTCGACGCGTCCTAATGGCCCAGCCAGCTTACACAACTGTAACAGTAGTGCGTCCTTGCTGGTGTGAAAAGTGGAGACAAACGCGGCATTGGGAACCATCACTCAACAGGCCATGTTGGAGACAGCGGGAGGTAAAGGATGGAGCTACAAATAGCTACGTGGAATATAACAGAAGGGATGCAACAGAAGATAAATGAGCTTTTAGATATGATGGGTAAGAGAGATCTGAACGATCTGGTATGAAAGTAGTAGAGATTGCTATACGAAGTCTGAAATGTGATAAGGCTCAAATGAAGTTACTGAATGGTCTCTGATGATTGGAGAGGCTCAGTCATCGTGTCTTTGAATAAATGCAAAGGTTCACAGATAGACTGTGTAAGCCTTAGAGCTATCAGCTGATAAGCTTGAGTATTAAAATTTATGCTAAAATCCTAGCGAGAAGAACGCAAGAGAAATCCGAAAGTTTTATATGGAAGGCCCAAGGAGGATTTAGACCTGGAAGGTGCATGGACCAGGTCTTTTTTCTCTGCATGATTAAGGAAAAGTTTTTTACTGTAAACCAGAAAATTTCCTGCGCTTTTGTGGATTTAGAAAAGGCATTTGACAGGGTTGTAAGAAAGAAATTATGGGGGACCCCGGTACAGTGTGAACAGACCCTTGTTGCAGGCTGTAAAATCTCTTATCGAGATCACTCAGTCTGTGTACGAGTAGGAGATGGAATGTCGCCTCAGTTTGATATCCAATCAGGTGTTTAACACCTAGTTACGCCATGTCGGCTTGGCTGTTCAATTTGTATTTGGATATTTGACTTCTAGGTGTGAAACAAAGTGACATAGGAGTAAAAGTAGTTGATTTGGGCGCAGTGCTTATTGCATCATCAGAATGCGGGTTACAGGCATTGGTCACGATTCTGAAAGAAGGGTGTAAAAGTAATGGTCTTAACCTGAATGCGGGTAAAACTAAGATTCTATTATTTGAAGGAGATGAAGAAAGAAAGTAATGTAAGATTAGGGCAGATATTAGAACAAGTGAATGAGGTGGTATATCTGGGACATATGTCTAGTAGAGGTGGAACATACGAAATGGATGTGGAAAGGCGTATTGTTGCCGGTAACAGGATTAACGGTACTCTTGCTGCATTGATGAGACATCAAAACGTTAGCGTACTGATATCAACATTGTTACCGACGGCAGCGAAACGTGGGTATGTCAAAAGAAGAATGAAAAGAAGATGAATGCAGAGATGCGATCTCTCGTCAGATATATACGCAGAATGGTAGGTGTAAGCGTATATGTCATAGTGAGAATGAAGAAGAACGTGCTCAGGTGGTTTCGGAAGCAAAGGTGAGTGGTACGAGAGGTCAAGGGAGACCTCGGTTGACCTTCGAAACCACAGTATCGAAGATACTGGAGAAAGGTCACGTAAAAAGCATGACGAACTCCCAAAGGTCACGTACGAAAAGGCTAATAACTGTGGATGAGGCGAATGAGGTATACAGGGACCGTAACGTCTGGCGCTTCTTGCTTTCTGACTACCCCGCTAAGCTAAGCTAAAAATGAATTAGGAAAAGTAATTTCACTATCCGGAAAATTTTAAAACCTTTGGCTAAGACGGCATTTCTCTATATAACATATAGGGAAATGAAAGTTTATAGTTTATAGTTAAATATATAATTGGATTTTTATGGTTCTTCAGTGGATGTTCAAAATCTTAATGTTATCGAAACGCGTCACGCTAGTTAACTTCTGTAATGCGGTTTCCCGTATTGCATAAAGTATAGCTATCCTATTATGACTTAACAATCAAATGTGCCCAGGGCTAGTCGCTATATAATAAAAAAGTTGAATGAAATAATAAAAATATTGTAAAAAATGTGCCCATATAAACAGACAGACAAACAAAATTTACAGAAAAATATAGAATCATATTTTACAATATGCTCAGATCATATAGAAAATTGAATAAACATATATTTAAAAAAAAATAAACTCTTACCTGCAGTAAAAAGTCGTATCTTGCTTAATTAAGGCTATGTACAATTAGTAGAAGTGAAATACGTCCAGTGAATTAAGATGCGAGTCTTATGTTAGACGATAACAATAATTTACTATGCCTGTACCAGAATGTTATCAGATCCATTGACCGTGCATCAGTAAGAGCTTTGATACGTTGCTAATAAGAGCCAAAATGGGAAAAATTCTGCTTTTTACGTGTTTACTAGGTCTTGTTTTCACGTTCACCCTACTAAAGCAACTTCATATATCAAGTTGTCGTCTCGACTTTACTTAAGTCGCAAGATGTTACCCGAAACATTGCTTGTCACGTAACACTTGGCCATTACGGCATAGCATTGCTCACATGAAATTCTTGTTTCAAATTGAAACACGTATATATGGAACACGAGGATCAAAGTATCATAAGTGCTTTTATATTAAATAAATTTTTTGAAATAAATATTCAGTCTGAAGTTTTGTTTTGACATTCTTTTCTTGACAACGTATTTACTAATAAAATAACATTTTAAGTTTTTGTTACGTCATTTTAAAAATATTTATTCAATCGCCTTTATTACAAATTGTAATAACGAAGCTAATTAATTAAGTAATGATATTTTCAAGTTCGCTTTTTTAAAATGAGAAAAGATGTAAACTAAGATGTAAACTAATGATATATATGGGTATATACCAAATTAATATATTTTGACACCTTTTTTTTAAATGATTACAGAGATTGTCATATTATTTATTATATATTAAATTTGTTATAAATAAAATAAATAATAAGATACCTTATATAATTATAAATAATAAGATACCTTATATTATATAACAAAAAATAATGGAACAAAAACTTAAAATAAACGCTAATCTGTACATTTTTGTTTTTATATCTAATTTAAGTGTAAAGGTTATACAAGTTTCGAGCTTTCCGACAGCTCATCCGTTTCGAGTGGAAATTAAATAAAAGTGTACAAATCACGCGTGAAATTGAGTTCGATCCGCCGCTATAGTACCGTCATTGTACGCCCCGGGAAGTGAATGTCATTCAGGCCTATATATCGCTGCATCACCTACTGTATTTTAAATTTAAACCACCTCACTTGACTACATATAAAATTATACTTTTAAAATGTATGATATCTTTGCAAGTATTTAATGGAGTTAAAACGAATTTGGAGTTTAAATATATTTAACATTCGCGAATTGAATAAAAAGTTAAAAGCATACTCGTGCATAATTCAAGTGTAGGGAATTGAGAAAAGCAGGCGAGCGATATGTCGCCAAGTTTTAAGTTTTCAGGGAACATGGCGAGGCTTGCTCTGTAGTCATTTATCAGTAAAGCAATATAAATGAGTGAAAGTAGAAACTTAATTGTTTTGTTTTCATTTAACGAGAAATTTTACGCTAATTTTGACCTACATAAGAACACTTATTTTTGTTACTTTTAACCTTTCGCACTGAGATATGATTTTTATTTTTCAAAATCGTTAACGGGACTATGTGTTGAGTGAAAAAGTAATTCGTTTTTAGATTTCACGGGACACCACACATCTAGTATTGGATGGTTATGTCGCGTGATTGAATTCTGACTGTAAATCGAACCAATATTGACGAGCTCGCGTTTTAACGCCTGCTCCAAGCCAGCTCCGCGCCCATAAACGCGGGGTCATTTCTATTTTATTCTGGACACGTCCGGTTATGTAAATAAGATGAATATCTCGCACCGGCGCCTGTAAGTTCACACGCTACATCGTTAATACAGGTGAGCCGTAGTTTTTAAAATACAAAAAGATGACTCAGTAAACATGATGATACTTGGTTACATATGCTGATCGTGAAATCTTTGAAAACTGTATATAATCCGTCTTAGAAAGATCTTAGAAAGAAGATTAAAAAATTATAAGGTCTACAATTTAAATCTTTAATTTATGTCATACAACTTTTTAGAATATTTCTATTACGTGTTTTTTTTTTAATATTTTCATATACAGCTCAATCGTTTACCGTATTGTTTATTTATTTAATACATTTAAAATAAATAGCTTCAACCCTGAATATCAAAATTTCATACAGAATTTCACTGAAAATCGTATGTTCGAGAAGCTTACCAATATTTGAACATTAAATTGCTAGTGCAAATTGCCAGCTATATGTTTACAAAAGTAAGCCTTGCGTTACGTGATCGTGCCTACAGTGTACACATAGTAAATAATGACTTTGTAGCTATAAATGCTGTTAATTGGTCCGGTGCCTATGGCGGCGGCTTTTAGCATGCCCAATGAAGTCAGAAACTATAGATAATGGATGTGATGCGACGTTACTTTACTCATCTACGTATTAGTGGCGTCATGTGCAGTGGATTAAGGATAACGAATGGATCAAATTTAAAGAATTTTGTTCGTTAAGTATATCTTATATTAAGATTTAGACATATGTGTTAATAAAAAAAGTTTAAATAAAGGAATTTGTAATCGAATTTAGATAGTAAACGTAGGTAGGTTTATATATAAGTTTAATATGCTTGTTAAGTTTTGCAATGCATCTCCTGTTTTGCGTGGCAGGCAAAAAATGTAAGGGTTACGTTCACCTCTTTTCATGTGTTGACAAATGTTGCTCGTTTTTATTTCAAATATAAATTACTTCTACGTTATTTAAAAATCTATTCTATATTCAAATATTATTATTTTCTTAGTTTCACGCCTTTACCTCTCATAGCAGGGTGGACAGGGAGTCAAGACACTTCGCTTATCACCGAATTTGAGACATTGCGTTTTGAGTGGCGGAATTTAACGCCGGGTTTTGTCTTACCAGTGAGAGAAAATGTTATATACATTTAAATATAATCATTACCTCAAGTGGAAATCGAACACCCAACAGATCGCGTTTACAGTCAGATGCTGTGCCACGACCGGCCTTATATAATATTCAAATATTATATAAGGCCAATATTATATATTCAAATAAATATTATATATTCGAATATTGGGAATATACAACTATGTCAAATTTGATCAATTTAGAGTTACGGCAATGTTTTATTATTAGTGTGATTTGTCATCTTTATTTAAAATTTTAGTTAGATAATAAGACAGAAGTAAGCTTAAGGTAATTTAAAATATTAAAAAAATATATTAAATTGGTATAGAACTGTCGAATTGTTTATAGTGCATCATTTCATCCAAAGGAACTAGCTGCAGTATTCTTTTGAACTAATAAAAGCAAATTCTCAAGAGTACGTTTGAAATAGCAAAGCGAAGTTCCCATTTACCTCATCGGCATCTCTAATGCGTTCACGGCTTAATGAAATTACTGCCCGAGCAATCGAGAAGTGGAGAGTTCAGAGTTGCTGATTAAAAATATGCTTTATGTATTAGTAAGATGTTGCTTGTGGAGTGAAAGGAACAGGAGGACGCAAAAATTATAACAATCTTTCTTATTTTTTTATTTACGCCGTCAAGGCTAGAGAATTCAGTGGAAAACTGAGTATGGAGACTTTTTTAATTCAACTATAACAAAATACATTATAATTGCTAAAAAGTGGTAAATAATTGCAAATTATATTTGTAAAGATGAGGTGATTCTTGTTACTAGATTAACTCTGATTGTTATAAAAGGTGGTTTAAAGGACGGTTAAGAAATGTAGATACTAAATATACCTAATTTTAATTATTTGTTATAGATTACATAGAAATGTTTGTTTTGTGATCAAGTACGTATGAAAAAACATTAATATGGTATTAGTCAAATTTAATTGAAAAATGAATATAAAACCATTAAATTTGATAATCTGATAGAGGTGCAGTCTGAACCCGCTTTATTAAGTCTGAAAGCAAGAATGTAACACGTGCATTTGTAAAGGTTTTGCGACAGTGCAACCACCTAACGAGTACATCAGCAATCTTGCTGATGGAGCCAGCCGCAATGCTTTTGTCGCTTTTCATTTTCTATAGTTTTCGTCGCCTGTGTGAAACAGAAGTTATGTATTTCTATTATTAAGCCTACAATAACACTGTATTTTTACAAAAGCAGTTCTATTTCTATTTTTTTTTCGTACAACATGTATATTATGTACATACTCCTTCCTCAAATTTATATCGATTTACGTTGGCCTTACATGAACAATGTACAGATATTCATTTGAATAAATCTGTACCTTTTATACATCATCATGTTATGGCGTTAAATGTTTTTGAATTATCATGTCCTTATTCGTAGCAACCTGCTTTATGGTTTTGTAAGTGTACGGTAGGCGAAAGGTATGAGGAATTATTTAATATTATAAGCGACTCTTATGTCATATATATAAAGCTTGCTTATTTAGGGCTGCGTTGCTTGGTTATTTTAGAGTATGGATCCCTGCTGAGATTGCGGCGCGTGCTCTGCAGGGTTCCATGTTACTTACTGCAATTGGTCACGATTGTATTTTTTTTAACAAATAATATGTATAATTGTATATTGTTCTTTAACTTATTGAAGAGTTCTTTAAAATTTTATAGAGAGTTTAAAAGACTTTTTAAAACACTATATATATATGTATATGTGTATATATATATATATATATATATATATATGTATATGTGTATATATATTATACTAGAAGCTTAGTCTAGGCAAGTATCAGGTCTGACAAAAAGTTATACCCAAAGCAAAAATCTATAACTTGTTTCGGTCTGGTGAATATTTTTTATTTTTGGACATGCAAACTTCATATCTATAAAATCGCGACTCGATTAGGCAGTGCTTTCATTTGTGCAGTGGTATAAATTCTCTTTAGATATTGAAAACAATATCCCACAAATGAATATCAGTTAAAACTACCTATGATAATATGAACTATTTTTAGCAAATTTCCTTGAGTAAATCTGCTTTTAACGGTTATTTTACTCAGACTGGTTTGGAGAAAGCCTATAACCAAAATAGCTTTCAAGTGATTTAATTTCCGAAGCTTTCGAGATAACTTTTAACATATTGTCCGCTGATGGTAATGTGGTGGACATTCCTCCATCCTCCATTCCTCCTGTATATTAATTATAATGGTCTTTACATTACTGCTCTTGCTGTTGTACAATGTACTCCTGTAAAACAAAAAAATATGTATATTATTTATTCAAGTTTTCATTCTCCAAGATAGATATATTTATGCTAATCGTCATAACGTGGTCAGGTAAATATATATTAGGGTATAGTTTCTAAGATTTCAGCTAGAAGAAAAATAATTATGCTATCAATATTCATGTTTTTTACTCTTCTGAGTAGACTGCTTTCATATGCCGGTGGTAGCAGGACTGAAAATTAAAATATATTTTATATATTATGATTAGCTATCCGAAAGTGTAATCTTGTTTTAGCGTATTTGAATCAAGAATTATTTAAATCGCAACTATAGGAGGATAACACATTTTGTTAATAATAAATTCGTTCATTTTTTTTATAAAGGAAGATCTACCGAAGACAATTTACGCTTTTTTGTGATAATTTACGCAATATCCCAGGGTAGCAGAGTAGTCAGAGACAACCTAGTGTCAGTACACTTCGTTGACTGCTTGTCACCCGCTGTCCCACTGCGCCACGATGACCTATATATCCGATATATCAATCGTAATTAATTAAAGTCATGTATTTATTTAAGAGTTTTTGAGTTTTTTCTTTTAAATTTAAATATATGTAGAATAGAAGTGCTAAAGTAAACTTCTGAACTTCAATTTCATTTGCATATTCGGTCAACAAAGGTCTTGATCGGTTTCACTACCTCCCTATCCTGTCTAATCTTATTTGCATCGCTTTAGAAAATAAGTTTTTCATAGTAAATTGACTTTGTAGATTTCGCACGCTTTATTCCTTTTAAGGTTGACGTCTCCTACATCCTCTCGAATTATACCAGAATAACAATTATTACCAATATTCCGTAATAAATGTCATCGTTATAACGTCGGTTAATAAAAATAATTAGTATCACTTATAGAAAATAATTTATAATTGGTATTCACTTGTAAGGGAGTGTATATGTATGTAAAATTTGAATTACATAGGTGTGATGTATTTTCCTAGGGTGTCGTTCCATCAAGAGTTCAGCAAGCAAGAAGATCAAGGAGAGCAATTTAAATTTGCATTTATAAGTTATTCAAGAAAGAATAACACTAATATAAGTATTTTAGTGTTATTCTTAATGCTATAATTATCGTTTATAATATTTGTAATAATTTTTTATATTTGAAATTACTTTTTCAATAGGGACCTTTTTTTTGTCTAGAATATTCATGACTATAAATCAAAATATAAATCTTGCAAATCCATACACCACAACTAGACAAATGAGGGGTGCGAATACAAAGATCAAGGGGCGTTCTACTCCATTTGCATTTAGATGAGTGAGACAAGATATTGTTGAGCACGACAATTCGTAAG
This sequence comes from Dryadula phaetusa, assembly GCA_032432895.1. Classification (NCBI taxonomy): domain Eukaryota; kingdom Metazoa; phylum Arthropoda; class Insecta; order Lepidoptera; family Nymphalidae; genus Dryadula; species Dryadula phaetusa. Next base: position 3,282,119 of record JAOYRS010000027.1, read on the forward strand.
GCGGAAGGCGCACTTGTCGCCACACAATCACCCTTCACCTTCTCGACTAATTAGGGGCACTAACAATCTGCTAGAAATTTTCGCTGCAATGAAAAGTCCTTAGATTAGAGAGGAAAACTTTTTATTCCCTGCTTGCAACCAATGTTGTTATCATATGGAAAAGTTTTTATTGATCATATACAAGAATGTAACACATCATGTATAAACAGCAGCACGGTGTAGTAAATCTTTGTCGTCAAACATAAGATAAAGGCGTACCGTTATGTACATATACACTTACGGCGAATAAACTTGGACAAGACCTACGCATGTATTAACAATGCAAAGGAAAGCAAACGCATCGAGCTTCGTACGATCTCATGGCATTCTAAGTCAGATTCGTCGGTTGTAGATATGTATAAGGTGGGATTGTGCGGGGGCGATTTATTCTAAAGAAATAGATATACGATTCATTGAAGTTTTAGATTTTATGTTGTGATTAGTATTAACATTGATTAAATAATTATTGTCTTAATCTACAGTTCTAGTTTAAGCAAGACTAATTTTTTCCATAGAATATATATAATATAAATTGAAAGCTGTTAACAAATTGAAAATGTCAATGTCTTCGAAAATGTTTCTAAATTTGAATATTTTGGATTAAGAAAGTATCCTCATACCTTAAAGAATAAGCAATACATTACTGTAACATCGAAAATATTGTTATATTCTAAAAATTTTAACTTGTCTTTCCAGCAAATATGCACATACATTAATGTATTACTAACATAATATTAAGTGGGTATGTATAAATCAACTACTTACTAGAAATTTATTGCGTAAAGAAACTTCACAGAAGTGTCCTTAAGTTGAGTGCAAGAGAGGTTAACGACTAAAGTGAGATTCGAGAGTTACTCTGAAGACATATCTTTGTCCACTTCATGTATATTAAAAAATATAACCGTTAAAATATTTATTATCATGTAAGAAATTTTACATGATTTAAATATATTATGCGGTAATAAATTGCATTAACTGATATTAGCTAATTGTACTAATTGATATTAGTATGTTACATATCGCTTTAACTTTATATATATTCAAAATTTAATTACTTTACAACATATCTTTAATCTGTAAGAGCTATCACTGGCGCAGACGTGAGTCAGGAAATTGTTCCAAGACATAACATCATGCCGCCTATCGACGGTCACATGGTTTTTTTCACTTTTCCATCTTGGACAGATGAAGCTATTTCGTTTAAACATATCGCAGAGAAAACAGACAGAGAAAGATTACAATCAATTAACTCGATGCGATGTCCACAGCTTTGATCTTAAATTTTAACGTCAAACCAATATTGCAATCTGCTTATATGTATTCTTATTATAGCTATAGCTAACATATGTATTACTTTATATTGTATTTTTTATAATTATATAAATAAAATATTCAGGTACATAAAGTATGTAAATATTTCAAATACAAAATGTATAATTGAATGACATGTACAACATTCTAAGGTAGTAATTGAATTTATAAATCGTGTATTAAATATTTTTGAAACAACTTGGCTAGAGCTTTACCGTCACGTTCAAAAAGGCTAACAATTTATTTAAGCTGCCTATACCGAGTACCGACACGACACGGGGAGCACGCCATTATTTTTTACGCTCCATTCTTTTACCTCAATTTCTACTTTTTATTGCTTTTTTATACAATTTCAGAGCAAAATTCTGTAACGTTTAACGAATATTATGTTGTAATAATATTTTCACGTTGCAATAGCAATAAAAATAAAGAGTGATATTTCATTAGCGTAAGCAATGTGGTAAATGTTCTTAATCGTAAAATTCAATGAGATGATACTGAAATCCATACTTTATAAATAATATAAAACATAAATGCATTTTTGATAGATAAACATCTTCAGTAGAGTGTTTTGACTCACTTAGGCGTTTCAGGCGTTAAGGCTTATAGTACTAGCTAGGCCTATTGACACGTTAAATACGCCTTACGTGATATAAGTGTTTGTCAAAAATATAAATGTTTTTAAAATTTGTTTAAGTGTATTTTATTGGACGTATATCGCATCGTGCACATCTATATAAACTTAATTATGCCAAATTTCATACCTTCAGTTTGCTTCACCTAGTGTCAACCAAAGACGCTGTCCCACTGCGCCACGACCGGCCTCAAACCCTCAGCCTACTCTCAGTAATTTTTATAAAAAAGAGTAATACATATTTCCTTACATTACTACTTCCTACCTTAATATAATAATGATGCTAGGCTCAAACTTTTTAATATTATTAAAAAATATATTTTATTTTATTTGATACGGCGGAGGACCTCAGAAGTAGGTTCACTTTTAGTTGCATCAGGGACGCCAGGATGAGAGTTCGCACGATTGCTTTAATTTTAGTGAATGGTGTTTCAGAAATGCCCTCACGACTCATCGTGGACGAGACCTTAATGGACCACTTTGAAGCAATCGTTATGGCGGGCATAGCATTACTAATCAAAGGCCAAAACAATTATACTTATCGGGGATATAAACCGACTGCCATTCATTGAGAGACGCAACGTTTTTAAAATGCACTATTTTGGCCTAGACCTTTTGACGAACATCAGTCTAGAGCTAATCAGATCCTACAAATGTCCACTGGACATTACCTATGCTCTAAATAAGGTCTATGACGGAATATTTTCAGCTCAACCGACGACTCGCTCCCTGAGAAGTTCTAAATATACGGGTGCTTCCATCACATTAGACTCCCCAAACACACTGTACCTCGTTCACATGCAGGCAGAAAAGGTGAGCCTTATACACAAGGAGTACGGAAGGGAAGTAAGCTCACACATCCTTACTATCAATGAGTCTCAGGTACTAACATATGAGTCAGTATTCATCATCCAGACAAAATCTACCAAAAACGCCATACACGACAGCGTATCACATGCTGTCGTCGCAATTATTAGGCACACTGTTAAATGTATGTACTACACTGACATCGAAGAAGACACAATCAGTACGTTCATCCGTCGGGCAAACGAATCTTCCCTAACCGATATAGTTGGTTACAACTTAACAATGGCAATCTCTCGAAGAGACATGGATGCGGTCCGCAACGCGCTGCGATCCCAAACAAATAAGCCAACAGCGAGAATCAATTTCAATCATCGGACTAGACCTTTTGAAGGGTATCCTCTATTAAATTATATATATATTATATATATATCCTATATTTTTAAACCATATATATTTCTGAGTTCCTTGCAGTGTGTCAGGTACTCTCCACCTGTCATAATAAAAAATATATAAAAATCACAAAAATTATAAAGAGGATCGTAAAAATTCATGGACGCCCATAAGTCCGTGGTTTGTAACAAAAAGCCTTAAAAAAATAGATTTCTAATCGCCGAATTATTTAATAAGCTATCGAAAATCTTACATACTAACTATAATTTAATTACCTTTATAAACGTGAACTCGCGATTTTTTATTTTTTTTTGATAGTTTTACAAAATGCAAACATAGAGTCACGCGATACGGGTAAAGACAAGTTGTTTAGTAATAACTGTCTCACGACTAATCCTTGATAGGTAGGCGCGGCCGCTATTCAATACCCAAGTCTTTATGTGTCTGACCTTTTAAGGACATACTCCACCCGCATACAAACATTTATTTTATTTTTTTATATTTTATCTACATATCAGTTGTCACATTCTATTAAAGTTTTTAATTTTGTTAAAAGCTTTTATAAAAATTGATCGTCCGCGTCGCAGCATTTCGTGGCTAATAGTGATTTAATAAGGGGAACATTCGAATGTATTGGAATCCATTAACCGATAAATATTTGTTCATTTATCACAATAGGTATTTCGCCTTTCGACCCGTTTGCTTGACGTCAATATGTACACTGTTAATATTTATACAAGCATAATATTGTTCTTTTTATTTTAATTTCATAAATGAAGTTCATTGAGATTTCGCTATTGCAAATAGACGTACATTCATGTTCTGTAACATACCTACACGTACCTAAGTACATATGAAGAAAAAGAAAACGAATACAAAAAACGAATAGCTTATAAAAGAAAACGCCTCGTGTAACGTGTACTTGAAGGATTTTCTTCAATAGAGTAATATAAAGGTATCATATCTACAGGGGAGATTGAAACCTGTGCAAGTGTTCTTTGTTCTAAGTACGTCACGTGCTGGAGCTTTTTATTATCTTGCTATATTCCGCCTACGAGTCGTGTGCTCAGAGGAGTCGTTTCCGTGTAAATTAAGTAGCTTACTGCTGTACTCGGGAAATTCAACACTAAGTAACTTCATATACGCTTTTGTTTTATTTTCAAATTAAAGCAGATTCGCTTATTAATTAAATGTCTTCAAAGTGCTAAGACTTATATATTTATTCAATATAAGAATAACAAAGGTAATACAAAAGTAAAAAGATACAATAATATTGATGTAAAAATTATATAAAATTTAATTTGTCTCGTACGTACGCATATGATATAAAGCCGGCAATAACCGAGGCACATGATAGAATCATGTCTAACGCTCGACGACGACGCTGCATTTGTAAGAGAAAATCCATCTGTGTTGCTTATTGATTTTTTATACATTCCCTCTTTTTTCAGTCGTAGTCGTTAATTAATAAGATATTTCTCTTAATTCTCTTCACTAATAATTAGAATCAGTCCAGTGTGGTCACCTCATCAAAACAATCATCGGTCCAGAAATGAAAGTGTCCAAAAAAAATTTCTGAAACATCTTAAATATATAAATTGAAATTTCCTAAATCTGTCAATTATACTTTCCTGTTAACTAAATTTGGGTTGATTTCGTTGGAAGAACGTCGAAAAGTAATAAATTTTTTATTTAAGTACAAATTGTTTAACCCCAAGATAAAGTCACAATACCTGGTCATTTAGCTTGCATTGTATGTACCAAATAATATTCCTCGCAAACCGCAACAATATTTCTACATTAAATTATACAAAACTAGGCATGAATTCTCCTATACCAGCACTCCTGCATGAATATAATACAATAGTCTCTAACGTTGAGGACTTGGATGTGGCTCATGATAGGATGTTTTAATCATAAAACCTATAAATTCTTGCGAAGCTCTTGACGTACTCTCATATTTAGTTTGTAATTTTGTTTTTGTTGTTTATTATTGCCATAAATAACTTTATTACATTTGTTAAAATGCTATCTATGTTCTTCTTCGTATTTTTTTTTAAATGTTGTAATTAGGCTTTTGCATTCCTTCATTTTTGAAAAAACGTATAAAAAATTAAACGCAGCGGGATTCGTATCCGCGCCTCTTGGATGCCGTCCAAGATGCCATGGTTCTTTCATTTTTATTGTCTTTTTTATAAGTAGGCTCTTTTCGTTAAATTTCTCGCAAAATAATGTCTATAGTATTTATAGTGTTAGTTAAGTATATTGTTAGTGCATGCTGAGGTTGCCTGTATGTGGAATAACTTATTATTATGTTTGTATATGTGTATGTTAATATTAAATAAATAAATTTAAATTATAATCGCCTTACATATATTGAAAATATATTGAAATCATTCTACATATTTGCGGTTAAAAAAATTAATCATTAAAGTATGAGCATGATGGTCCTAGCACTACAATACACAATACAATTTTTCAACTCTGTAAGCAAACCTTAATCTTGAATGATAAGGTTGGAGGTTAAATGGATCTATATACAGCTTAGATTTCTGTAAGCATAATAATTCACTTTTATGTAGGTAACTTTACTGATTTGGAAGGAGGATTCGAAGTATAATTGAATTTATCAGTAAAAATATATTTTTTAAAATATTTGTCTGAATTAAACCTTTTTGTTATAGGATTTGTATTGGCTGTGGAAGTCCACTTCGAAAATAAAGACAGTGGATTTTTCCTGAAACATACCGCGAGATGGAATGGAGCTGGTCCACCACCCGAACCTATGGGAACTGCTTTGCCAGGGGCTCTTCTCTCCCTTGATAGGTTTACAGTTTTACAAGGTTCTTCTCCAGCTTCAGTCCGGGCTACGTATGGGCCTTTTTCCACGAAGCAAACTGTACCTGCCCGTTACGCTGTGCCTGATCCGCTTGAACCACCTAGGAGGAACGCTACATTAGTTGAATTACAAGATGCTACAGCGCACAGGCTTGATGTTTCGGCACACCTTGTCTTTCGTGAGCTACCCAAAGATGCGCCAGTCTTAAGAGTATTATTTCATACGGGTGGCGAGGGAGGTGCGAGACGAGCAGCGGCACGGCCACGTCACATTTGCATAACTTTACATGCGAGCCTTGGAACAAAAACTTTGACAGCAACGTGTGGGCCTGAAGGCGAAGAAGGCGCTTGTCTTGCAGAGCTAACGGTTCCTGCTGCTTGGTGGCCAGCAGATGGCAAAGGAAAACGACCACCAAAGACTATGAAATTAGCATATAGTGCAGCTGAAGCGAGCAGTGGTGACACAGGTGATGGAGTTTGTGGCAAAGTTTCTGTTCAGCCGGCCTGGCCCCTGGGTACAGTGACCCTAGCTGGAGCACGTGCTGGTTATAGAGAAGCGCGAGCTGGCGACACAGCACTATTACTACCGAGAGCACCGTTGTATCCTCACTTCCGCTTACATTTACCCTTCGTTGTTCGTCGTGACACTGGCCATTCAATTGGGCACGTAGTTATAAGGTCAGTAATACTAATAATTATCGTTACGTTAACACTACTAAATAGTATACTAAAATAATATTTCACTTTAAAAGTATTTTTATTATATAATTTTCATCCCAATTATTACAACTTAATGCACTCAATATAAATTAATCATTTTAACTGAAAACTAAAAGTAAATTTTGTAAATATAATAACGAAGTAATGTACGGCTCGTGAAAATATTAGGTTATTAAATTATATTAATAATAAAATCAAACGCTAATTATAGAAGGATTTATTTGAGATCCTTGTATTTATTATTTTGAATATATGTACTATACTTGCATATTCTTTTTATATATATTAGTTTTAATAAAAATATTCCGGTAAAACAAAATTTCAGTGGAAAGCGAAGTACAGAGTGTCTTGACACTAGGTACTTTCTGTCTATGCTGCTATGCGGGATAAAAGCGAAAGCTAAAAAAACTAAATAAAAATATTTAAACAAAATGTAGTCGTAGCAAAAAGCCGAAAATATGTATTTCCAAAACGTTTCAAAGGATAGAAACGCATTATATTCAAAGTGCCCATAGTTCAACAGCACCTGTTTCAAAACTTCAGCAAATATATCTGTTCTTACTTTTGAGTTATGAGGCGTAGGATCGCTGGGGAATAACGCTCGCTCTAAACGAAAATTTATAACCACGTTAGTTTAACATAAAACTTGCATTAAGTAGATTCAATTTTAGAATGATATTTTAAAATTTTATCAATAGAATGAAGGTGAAATCTGGGCTGAGGCTAGTAAGTGTAACATCTGCAAGCTCGCATTGGGCTGTCACAGCTGAAGTGAAACCGCGAGTAGCAACCGTCACCGCCACGCGCTTGGAGCAACCATTACGAGATGATGACAGTTTGGATACGTAAGTTTACAGCTTCACGCCTTTTGCCGCACAGCTGAATTACAGAGGAAATAATAATTCAAATATGATTATATTTCCTCCAAGTACAGATTGAACTCACAACCAACACGATTTGTAAGGAACAAAGTTAAGTGTCACGTTTTTAAATACAATAATAGTCGATGGGTGCAAAATATTATAATATAGTATATAAAGTTATCTAAATCTACATAACAATGTCGTATGTATGATACATAACATGTGCAAAAAAATTGCAATAGAGTCCAATACCAGCTACTAAGATAATAAACTTTACTAAGATATTAAAAATATATCTCAATTTAATAATATTTTGTATTTCCATTTCCCTGTGGGAGGGAAAATTAAAAGCTTCAAATTACGCACCTTTAAGTGATCAACTTTTGAAACACAACTTTCATCGTTTAAAAATCTTTTTGTTAGTAATTTCTACACATTTCAGTTCATAAAGCCGCGTTGCTCTTATACTGAGTAGTAAATTGGCATAGAGCCGGGATGTCGGTACATCTAAAATGAAACTTAACGTTTTGAATTTCACAGTTAGCGTTGGTCAAGTTGTTCTGGCTAGGTGTCAAAATTGTTAATGAGTGCAATGGGCTGCCATTTTGTGTAAAACTTTCGTAAAGAACTTGGAATTAAAGCGATTTTATTTTTCAAATTTCTAGTCATTCTTAAAGAAAAATGTCCTCTTTATCACGTATCTTAACGTTTACGTAACTAGGTCAAGGATCTTGCTATGAACCTTCGCAATGAAAAAATAATACCATTTCTTACGTAAACGGGGTAATGTTTTATTGAAAAAGCATAGAAATCTCGAATACGCTTTTAATGTTTCTTAATCTCAATTTTCTTTACTACTTAGTGATATGCAAGAAAACACTGGAGCTGGTGGGCCCGGGTGGGAAGAAGTTCTCACATGGCTGGTTGAAGTTGGAGCGGAAGGGGAAGGAGACGCTGAAGGTTCAGAAGGAGAATCTGGTCGTGGAACGGCACGCATAAGCTGGTCAGCTAAAGTATCTTCGGCTCCTAGCTCTGTATCTACAACTGAAGAGACACCTCACGAACATAGAGTTAATACCAGACTCGATATCGAAAAGGATGATATTCAAGCTGTACTCCCTATTTCAAAGGTTAATTTTTTTCTTAGTACTACATTAATTTCTTAGTAATTTTAAAAAAAAAATATGTGTTTGAAGAAAAAAAATGAGTATATTATTATTATTATTATGTGAGATATAGCTCGAAAGTATATACTGTAATGATATTTTTATTTATATTTTGAAGGTTAATTACGTTGTCAATAAAAATATTTATAAAGTCATTTTTATGTACAATGATGTATGTACTGTACTTTAAAATTTTCTTTATTTTGTACTAAAATAAAATAACTTGTTGAGGGTTTATTCTGATCTCAAAAATGTTTATCAGCTAATTGAAATCAGTCAGTAAAGTATGGGTTTAGACAAGAGCTAAGATGTTATGCAAGTAAATTATCTTAATTTAACAGACAATATATAAATACTATAAGAGAATTCCACTTCAGGTAGACCGTGGCCCGTTATTTCATATTAGTTTGATGATTGATGAACACTCCACAGTTCTGAACAGTAAATTAATATACCAGTAACTGGTTTTATTACATGCTCATAATAAGCGCTGCCTTTAATATTGCCGTTATTAATTGTATCTTTGTTGTTATAGTGTTAAGAGTTCTCGTTGTATCAACATATTCATTGAGAATAATTTTCTACCAATTGAGTACAATTGCTAATTCGCGTTCGGGACACGTGATGTCATACTTAATTATACTTATGTAAATAGTTTTTAATTTTTATGTTGTACTTTGCAACCAATATCTATAGTTGATATTAGTAATAAGTGTAAATTAAATTTGTTACTTTCTTTAGAATTGGGAAGTCCTGAATACAGCTGTGCTCACAGGAAGACAAGTTTCTCAGGCTATGAAAGTGTTAATTGTATCTCAAGCTGGTCAGGTGGCTGACGTCACGTTACAAAGCTCTTGCCATTCAGAAGATGAGAGTGTTTTGAAGGTAACTGTTATTAGGCTTAAAAATTTGCACACATTTTCGTTATATTTTATCTCTAAAAATATATAGGATTTTTATATAAAGCTTAAAGGCTCTGTTACCAAAATAAGCGTTTGCTTTTTAAACATTTGTGTGCATATATAATAATTATGATAATGTTTTATATCTAGTATCGTTATAAAAAAATATAGATTCGTCTAGTGTTTTCTATCTAGAGAAAAACCCGTTTGTAACCGCGTGTAAAAGAAAATGATTAAAAAAAGATTACGATCAGTTAACATTTACAATGATTAACAAATTTTGTCATAAGTTATTGAAATGTTCTAATAAATGCTTTAATTTCTATGATATTGAAAAACAAAGTAACACTAAGCTATCATTTATTTTAAAATTAATGAGATTAAATATAATAAAATTTTAAACCAGGGAATGGTTTAAAAATTCCTTTTGAGAGAAACCGGAAACCCACCTAAGGGAGGTATTCATTGAAACACGCAAGCTTTCGCTGTTATTTAAAAGTAAATGAACTTACCAAGGAATTAAAGCCCTTTTACGAACGTTGCTTGGGTAATAATGGTAATATCCATGAAAATTACTATAAAATTGAAGTAAAAACAAAAGGGCTTGTAAATAAAAAGCATTAGCCGTATAATCACAAACATTTGTAATCACAAAGGCAGATCGCCTGCCTTTGTAATTTCAAATGTTCTATTACTGAGCCACATCTACTGTTTCAAAAAAAACAGGTATCGTCGTCATGCAGCTCCGTCTACGTGGATGGATCAGAAATCCGTGGCTCTTCGAATGCATCTGTTATAGTAAAGTACGGCACTTACACCGGTTTGGCAAGATTTACAGTGTGGATGCCAGAATATCCCCTTGAAATAGATGTCGATGACAACCGACTATCGCAAATCAAAGGTATTTTATGATTAAATACAGCTGTTGTCCGTTATTTTAGCTTGTTATACGATCCGTCTAATTCGAAATAATATCTTAAGCAGGAAACCGTATGTTAAACCCCTCTTAATTGATGGATCAAATACTCGTATCCAATTGTCTTATCTAGATCCAGGTTTAGACAAAGAAATATAAGTAGGAGCTGTATTATTATTATATTTGAAAAATATCTAGTAAATAGTAATTAAAGTTATTGATTATATAACATAATAATTATTATTAACTACACATAATTAATTTAAAACTTAAACACAAATTAAAAATTAAACAGGTCTTTATCTCTAATAAATCGTTATTAATATATTTCATTATATTTTAATTTTGAAACAATATATGTAATTTAATTACGATATAAATATTTTCCCGGAACAATATAGTAAGGTGGAAGAAGTATAGGGGAATTTTTGCCCTATATTTCGTGGTTACATCTTACGAAGATCTTAAGCACGCTTATATATGATTATACAATGATATTTCTTCTTTTTTTATATAGTGTATAAATATAAGCAGAGTTACTGAGATATTGGTCAATGCCAGCACAATTTTCATTATTATATATTATATCTTTTAACTCTTTGTTCACGTGAAGTCTTTTCTACTTTGTTTGTATTGACCTATATCTGTTCTTTCACAAGGCTGGAAAGTATCAGACGAGGCGAACGCTAAAGACAGATTACGGCGGTCTTTGTCATCTCGAGGGTGGGGCACGAGGCCCGACGCCCCTAACTCTCTGACGGATCAGCGCTCTTGCAGGCTGAGATACCAACAAAGCAACGTTGAGGTTTGTATAGATTGCTTTCTTTGTAGCTTTAAATGCTAGTGAGTACAAAGTTTCAAACAAAAAGCATTCATTTAACCAATACTACACAAATACTTTTTTGTGTTCTTATTTTTTTAAATGAAATTTAGCACTAAATTCCGTACACAGCAAAAATTATATAAAAATATTAAATTGCCTTCATTGAGAAACAAGTGCGCAGTAATTGGTACTAATTGGACCAAGAAAGTGTACTGCAGTTTCTCTATAATTTACTGATATTTCTGTTCTTTTAACTGTCGAAGTTAATCATTAATAAAGTATGCTACTGAGATATTCTTGGAGGTTTGCCAATTTACAAAAAGGTTATTACAAGTTATGTAAGGATGGATATTTCCCTTGGGTGTATCGAAATAAATAGCAATATTTGCAATGCAATAATTGTTAACAAAATTAATGTACACTTATAATATTATTATAGGTATACCTAATACCTCCTAGTAGCTACTATAAGTATTCGATATCAAAATAGTAAAGTCGCATAAAAATCAAGTTAAATTCAATGTACCTACTACTAATTGGTACTTTCTTTGTTGTTGAATTTAAATATTAATAAGTGCCGTGCATGCCATAAGGAGTAGTAAAAGAAAGTTATTTGTGTAGTTAGTAATATTATCACACGCTTCACGCATCGCAACGCCATGTTTGAAGCAAAACACTTAATCTCTCATTTTTTAATAAGGCTAGTCGAAAAGCTCTGAATATCTGAGAGTTACATAAGTGAAGTTACGTAAGTTTTCAACAAAGAATATCGTTACAATACATACATTTTTAATGCTTTCGATTAGCCTTAACGCAGGTAAAATATAAAGTAAGTAAAACTATATCTATAGATATATAAAGTAATATTAATTTCTAATACAGGTATATGCCCGTTTCCTCGCTAAGGATCATGACTCTGGCAGAGTATCGTACTTCGTGTCGCGCCGCACATGGCTAAAGGTGACTGAGCTGGTGTTATCTCTAATGCGCGTATCCGATCCGCGTATTGCTTCTTTACGTGATCGAATATTACAAGGTCGTAGCACAGGTCGCACTGAAGTTCAAGTTTTATCACCTATTACTGGTAAGTTTTCTCTATATACTCGTAGTATCTTTATAATTGTTATTTCTTATAAAAACAAATTATATAAAACACTGCAAACATTTCGGCCTTGTTTGAAATTGAACAAGGGTCATTTTAATTAACTTGTTGGAACATTTAATACCACTCAGGTACTTGACCATTTATTTTAATTATTACATTGTAATTTTAATGCAGTAATTCGACCTTTTTTGAAAAGAAAGGCACTAGTAATTTAATATCGTTTAACTCTTATATTATAATTATATATTAAACACGTTATACTTCATGAGGAGGTCATAGATATATTTAATTATTACATTAAGTGTATGTGTATTGTGTAGCATCTAAGGTCGCGGTCACAGATATCAGTCAGAACATAATGAGTCTATTATTAATAGTACAAACTTAATTATATAATATAATAGTGAATAAGATTATAGAAAATGTGTAATTTGCGCATTACATTATTATATTATGTGATGCAAAAATTACTCACATAAAAGTAAAAAAATAGGAAATTAATTATTTTCTTTTGGTAAATGTCGATAACACAAAAATAAAAAAAAGATATATATAGCGTGTTGAGTGGTGAAACTCAACGCCGCTCTTTGTCTTGCCAGCATGAGGAAGTGAAAATAATTTTAAATATAATCACTCCCCTGAGTGGGGATCGAAACCACAACTGGTCGCGTTTAGAGTAAGACGTCCCACTGCGCCACTACCAACTTCAAGTGTGTTTCATACACGACATAATTATGTTAATCTTTAATTATTCTCTTGATGTATAAAAGCTTAAGACATTAGATTGTATATAGTTATAATAACTTCAATATTTATCACAAGGACGAGTGATCGGCCTTCGTGAAGTACGTGTAGTGAACGACAAAGTTTCCATCTCTCGGCTGCTGGTGCGTGTTATTTCCGGTCTACAACTTAATATTTCTCCTGACACCGCAATCGAAAACGGATACGTTTCTGAAACCACTGTTACTAGACGCTTGACGGCCCAATATCAGGTACATACGGTTTTAACCAAAAATTTTATTTTTTGTTTACTTTAAAGTAAACAATATAATAATATAAAGTAAATAAATAAATATTATTATTAGTGGGATGTTTATACATTTTTTTAAATACTAAATATTAAAAAAAATATATAAACATTTCATTAATAATTGTGTTGTTATTTTTATATTTGCATTAATAAAACCACAGTTTTTGTAAATTTTTGTGGAGTAACATTTACGTAAAAGCTTTCGTGAGCTTATATATATCCAATGTATAACTGTAAATCGACCATTACTCACAGTGACTTATGAACTTTAGATGGCCTTAAAACAAAGGTAAAGATATGCAAAGGTCAAGTGGCATTATAAAAGTACAGATTTTGGCTTTATTAATGAAATAAAATAATACATTTTCAGGAAGGTTTGTTAGATATTGATATTGAGTTTTCTGATGGAAGTCACACCGCGTTAAGAGATGTCGCCGTATCCGATTATTACTTGCTGGTGGAAAGCTTAGATACTGAAGTAGTTGCATTTGCTCCAATGCTGGCGTCTCGTCATCCCAGGGTTATTGCCGTTGGTGAAGGTAAAAATGAACAATTGCTCATACTGCAATAAATTTATATTCACTAACCATTTTGGCTCTTATTAAAATATTAATCAAAGATATTCACCAAAATCTCTAAAATATACTATATTTGTTAATATATCATTTTCTTTTTTTCCTAATTCATGATTTTAATTAATGTCGATATAATGTATTGTAGTATAGTGAAATGTCTTGATTATAAGAAAAAACTTATTTTACTAAAGTAACTAATTTTACAAATAGCATTTAAATTTTAATTGTCCATATATTTTACGAATTTCATATTACTTATTTTAGGTAGTGGTGAACTCCTCCGCGTTACATTATTAACACCCGAACAATGTAGGTCGGGTCCTCTCCGCCGCGTAGCACTACCTGGCAAAGGCGATGCTAAAACGCCGGCAAATATAAAAAATATACCAGGGGCCCTCGCGAGTGCTGCAGCGGGTGTTGATGTAGACTTTAGCGGGGGAGACACGCCTCAAAGACCTGATACTCCTCAAAACGATGACATTATGGCTCGAGGAGGTGTTCGTACCGGCATGTCTGATCTTAGCGATGTTCTGAAAGGTAATTGTCGATTTTGCTTTTAGCTTTACGTTTTTTCTTGATGTTATATAATGTTATAATGATGATAATCTGTTTATCAACATTAACAGATTATAGTGTCAAGTAATTCCATTTTCACCTTTCCGGACAAATTTATTCGAAATATCAATACGTAAAATATACATACTATTAATTATAATAATAATACGATATATATAATATGATACAAATATAACAGTTAATTTTAATTTCTCACAATATCTCCTAAATGTAAATAAAATTTACCTTAATATCCAAAATCTTGGTTCACTGGAACTAAGGCATAATTTTGCGGAACTAATTTAGATTAAAATAAAAAAATGACATAAAACAAATAACTTCTAGGTTTCTCTCCATTCAAAGATGAAAATAATCACGAGCCAACCGTACAAGCTCAACAATATGGCTCTATATTCCGGAGCAATTCAGCGCTTCATCCAAGACATCCGCCACAAACTAATATGTCACAGGTTGAAATTGGTAATTATACTATTTTATAATATTTATATCAAGTTACTTTATTCATAAAATATTTTACTAATATCGTTTTATTACCGTTGTATTTTAGGCATGTTCGTCCTTCTGGGAGCATTTTGTTTTGCCATTATGGTAAGTTAGTTAAATAAAAATTATTATGTTTATTATATAATATAATTGTAAAATATTTTGATAAATAACCGTGACCTATGCTAATAGTGAAAATTTTAATTTTGCAGGTATTCGTAGTATCATGTGTAGTTTACGCTTATCGACTAAAACCAGCGAATGTAGAAAATAATACGGGAGGAACCCGATCTATGGCTGCAGTAGCAGAAGGTGGAAGGCTGCAAGTAGCGGGCCTTGTTGGTACAACCTTAGGCTTGGCGAGAGAGAAACCGTCAAGGGAATCCACCACTAACGCTCATGATTGGGTCTGGCTGGGTGTGTATTCTGATTACTAATAAAAAAAGTAATGACAATATAATATAGTCATTATAAAATGTCGTATTACAAAACATTATACTGGTCCGAATTACCTTGAATATGGCTATAATAATATTAATATTATCTTATTTTCAGGTCGCGCCACTATTGAGCGAAACGGTAATCGCCAGCCTGCAAATGCTAATAGGAACTCAACCCAGCCCTCAGACAAAGGAAATAACAATCAAGAGATGAGAATAACTGCGAACCCACTGAATTACAACTATGTGGATCCAGACGATGCTATTCGTGAAAATGGGAACGTCATGGTTACGAGCTTCGACAATCCAAATTCTATCGAGCTACCTTCTCAAAACGAGAGAACTGATCGAGTAATCGATACCACCACCTACTGCAAGAAACCTTCTAGGCACACTCGTCAAAATTCTGGAGACGGTCATTGGCAGTAAGATTATCATTGTCATCATTAGTTGCACCTTCACAACTGCCATTTTAACATTGGAATACAAATTGTTATTTGGTCTTTAATACTTTAGTTTAATTAACTATTTTTCACTTCAGGATGGATACGAGCAACGAAGAGGACTATCGCCCGCCCGTGCCTCCCCACAGGAACTCTGGAACACCTCAACCTCAAGCCCCACCGTCAGCTCGAAACTCCAATAAAGTAACTATAAAATTCATTTTATAAATTTAAGACATATATTTTGATTATAATATAAGAAAATCGTATCGTATATCGTATCGTCAGCCAATTGCAGTCCACTGCTGGACATAGGCCTCCCCAAGTTTGCGCCAAACAAATATTAAATATAAGAAAATAATTGATCAATATTTAAAAATCAAATTGTGCGAGCTATTTTTGTACTAGTAGTTTTCTAGTCTACGTTATTTCATTTTCTACAATATAAGTGAGATAAAATTTACCTAAAATTGAAGGAATCGATTTTTCAGATTTTGTCAGATACCGTCATGCCACCTACTCGCCGAAGTCATTCCAGAAATCACCACAAAAAATATGACCGTGACCACGACTCCAAACGATCTCCAGAGAATGGCCGACGATCAGATCGGTAAGTTCTTTACAAATTGTATATAGCATAAATAATACATTTCAAATATAAAAGTAATATTTTAAAATACAATAAAAAATGTTTTTAATATTTTCTTTTTTCCAGAATTATTGATTTAAACAAAATGGAAGCTCCTTACATGTCAAGCCGAGATATCAAAGACCACTATAAACGCGACTCCTTCCCCTTACAATTACGAAACGAATTTGACGACAACCCTGTGGAAAAGCTTACTAACAAAGACGACTGCGCTAGATTGTTTGAATTTGATAACGACGCCCCTTTGATTATGGAAAATAAAGATTATAGAGAAATCGTAGGTCTTAATAGAGGAACGGACGACTCACGACGGACTTTTGTGAAACCAGAGAGCCCCGACTATATGCACGATTCCGGAATCGGTAATTATATCTTTATTATATAAAATAAAATGTTAAGCGTCATATAGTACCGAATATATTTTTCCAGGCTTACCTGAAGTACAAATGCGACATAAGCCTAAGAATAAGGAATCAAACGCTAAAGGTGACTTCGTTGAACCAACTGCTCAAACTAAAGGTATTTTAGAATTATATATAATTAAGCAACTGAAATTTTAAAGTGAAATTTATTTGTATCCAATAAAACCTAATTAAATTTGTTTAAATATATTGTACGTCGATTTTTCTGATGTCAGGAGGCAATTCCCCAGAGGTGAAGCGCGCAACTATAGTCGGCAATCCGATGTATTCCCGAGGCGACGACGCGCCCACGGAGACGCTTGGCCTCGATGACCTGCACATGGACTACGATCAGATCATGCACTATTTCCACAACCTCAAGGTATAATCGCCACCACCGTCCCACATGCTTCTAGTGTAGACGTTGCTGACGCTTGCATCGATACCGCTCGAGCACCGGCCACGGAAATTTCTATCATATCCTTTGTATTTCGATGTACTCTCTTATGAATAGAGCCTGAATTTTGATGCATTTAATATGAAATCTAGCATAGTATTTTATATAGATACGTTTTATACGACTATTATAAGATATATAAAACGTGCAGTATTAAGTATAGTTCGATGTAGGTAAGAGTATCCACGATTTACTTCTTGGATTTAGTCATAGTAGTAACTAATATTTATATGCAAGGCCTTTCAATTTTATACACGTCTCACTGTCGCGTCCTTTAACAATTCATTTATTTCTCATTCAGTAGTCGGCTAGTCAGCTAAATCTTTCACTAGTTCATAGATAACTTACATTGTACGTAATAGAAATCGCAACAAAAATCTGACTGATGCCTATTTTAAAATTTTTCGCAGGAATCGAACGCCTGAGTAGAGCAGATCATTGCAAAGATCCGGCAGATATTGTCTACGTTTAATTATCAGCATATCACCAAAGCTCCAATCGACGTATTCAATGCACCCACCGATTCAACCGAGGTGGCCGGGCTCGAGGATAGTACTCTTGACACTCGTAGCAACTCACTCTCCAACCATTACGATGGGCACATTTATGAAAACGTGCACAACGCCAATGTCGCACCTACCAAAATGTTGTGCGATTCCATCGCGCACAAAAATAATTTCATGAAACATCAATTGAAATTTTTGTTGGAGCACCTGAGTGAGTCTTACGAATAAATCTGTCAATGTATTATCCTCACACAATATGTGTCTAAAAGTGGATCCTTGCAGTGATCGTTAAAGAAATAAATATAAACGATGTGACTTTTATACCTATTTAGCGTTAAACGTACATATTCTAGTCATCTACAAAGTTGCACTATCACACGCCTCACGGCCAACTCGGCCAGTGGTCAACGTGGCCCACGGCCAACTCGTCCGTGGGCCAACGTGTAACACGTAGTCTATAATACTCATATGTCAATCAATCTATTGTTGTAGATAATGAATTACGCGCGTTAATTTTATATATGTAAATTGACATAGTTATTCTATTCACGATGTAGTCGATTCATCAATGCGATATCAAACTTATTTATAAGCATACAATATTTATTTAATTTTCACCACGTTGTTATTCCAATCAAAATATTACATTTGCATTTGTCCTAGATATGTAAATATTTTCCACTAGAGACAGTAAAAACGCTACCTCACTTATACATATATACTTATGTCTTAGCTTAGCCAATATCTTAATCGCAAGCAAACATGTAAAAGATGAATTAAAGTAACATTTTAAATTTAAAAAAATACAAAGTTTGTGGATCGTATAGTTGCCATGTCGGTGTCGTCCGTTTCATTTCTCGTTTTTTTTTGAAAACAAAGAAAGGTCTATAGATTTTAAGACTGCATAATGCCAGTGTTTAGGTATATTCCATATTTTGATATTACATAGCATAAGACGGAACTAGTCAAATATTTTAATTATGGGCTAATTTTATTTGCTCAAGTATTTAAATATAATACATTTTATAGTTAATTCAGATTGTTAATATATTTATTTTCTGTAATGTTCCTTATACCTTACTACCGTAAATCAAATACGACATAAATCAAATTTAATATATTAAATAAATCTTCTATTTACTTCGGCCTATTGAAATGCATTTTTACGTTCTAAAAAGGTTGCTTATAAGTGCAAAACTGGGATTGTATACAGAATGATTCGTCAGAGTTAATTATTGTGATAACCGACTGCTCCGGTTGATTAAACGCAGTCGATTTTATAAATAAAAAGCCATATCATATAAAATGTAGCGCTTGTATTGTACTATATTATGTAAACACTATTAATAATTTATTGAAGGTGTACATTGCAGTTACTCATAAGTTAGGTTTTTAGGCTTTGTAAATATTGTTATGACGTTATATAATTTATAGTTACTTATGTGGAATGAATGGCGATATATAGTATAAATGTGGTAGTCGCTTAATATACTATCGACGGAGTAGATGCACTCAATTAATACGAACTTACTTCATGTCTGTTACAAATATACACTGAATAGTAATTGTTTCTAGTAATTGTATCAATGTGACTTTTTTTAAAATTAAATAGGAAGAGTGTTCGACAACATATTTATTAGAATTTAAGAAGCAGTAAAAAGTTCTATGGATTGTCGCTATGTTTTAAATGTATTAAATCTTTACTATTGGGCTTGAAATTACTGTAAACTTGTTACTCCGTGTATAGCAATGTTGTAATAGGTACTTAATAATTGATATTCCGTAAAATAAAAATAGAGTGTTGCTTTTGTCGTTAGATTAGAGACGAGTTACAGAATAAAGTACACAATGCAGTAGTATTTGTTAATGTCATTGTTTTTGTTGAGTTTTGCCCTATTATATGAAAAGAGGACTTTATTATATAATTAATGCTACAAAATTTATACATATATGCAAACCGAGGCTTGTCACAAAAATCCTTTCATAAAATGTCAAATATAATAAAATCTTATTAAATGTGTTGGAGTTTTATTGAAGGACTTTCCCTTTAGTTCTTTGTAACCTATGAAAAATCCTAATTTTATTAAACTTTCATTAGATTGTTTATAAAACTGATATAAATTGTTTTGTAGACTAATTATATTGTTGTTTCTATTTGAGAATATTTAACTGGTTAAATTAATTCAAAAGAAATACAATTGAAGTATGAGAATAATGCTTTTGTGGCGCAGTCGGTAGTAGAGCGCATAGCTTAGCGGTCAGAGCTCTTGGACGGTATCCAAGAGGCGCGGGTTCGAATCCTGCCGCGTTCAAGTTTTTAATTTTTTATACGTTTTTTCAAAAATGTTTTCTAATCCTAAGTGTGGAATAACACTGTAAAACTAGTAAATATCAAAATAAAACAGCAATCTCTCTTGTTAAACAATTATTTCTTAATAATCTTTAAGTAGTAGAAATTTGTAAAAATCTCTCTACAGAGATGCTAACAACATAAATAAGTTGTAACAAACGTATAAAAATTTTGACGCAGTTAGCGGTCAGAGCGCTTGGACGGTATCCAAGAGGCGCGGGTTCAAATTTTCATACGTTTTTTCAAAAATGTTTTCTAATCCTAACTGTGGAATATCACTTTAAAAATAGTAAATATGTAATATAGTTATTTAAAAAAAAAATCTAAAATTACATTAACAATCGGACATGAGGTTCATGTTGAGAAAATTATTGTTGAATGGCAAGAAACGGATAACATTGTTGAAATATTGGAGATTTTTTATTTATATAAATACAATTAAAGTCTATTGCATTTACATGTTTATTTTCGAATTCTAACATAAATCATATATAGCTTGTAATAAAGACAGAGCACAAAATTTACCGAATGAAAATGGTAATTAGTAATTAAACATACTTTCCACACCATCTATGATCATACTTGGAAAGGAACCTGTGACAACCACCCATATTGTTTTGGATTATATACTTTAAAGTATATTTATTTTTATTATTTTCTTCTTGCCATTTTTCGTCTTCTGCTTTTTTCTGCATAATCTCATATGACACTGGTTCTGCCTTGAAGGGTAACCTTTCAGCTACTATTCTTAATAGATCATGGACCTGTAAAGTTTAGGATAAATAAAGTATACATAATTTGCTGTAGTTATAAAAATGTTACTATAAAATACATATGTGTATTTTTTATAAAAAAATTGCTGTTAAAGTTGAATGTTGTGTCAAATTAATCTAACCTGGAAGTAAGTCTAATTATATGTTCAGTACTAAACTTTGACTGAAAATTAATATAAAATGAAAAGTGATATACAATTAAAGGCCCACAACTAGTTAGGAGCCATCCATAAATTATAGCACATAAATTTTATGATATCTTGGTCCCTCCTCCTGGTTACAACTGGTTATATTTGTGAAATCATTGTTGTCAAGCAATGTCACACTGTCTCCCTTTTAATGTGCACCACAATTTATGGATGGCCTCTTAGTAATTACAACATTGATGCAGGTCTGTCCCTACTCGGAGTACAACTATGGTTTATCTATATTCTTAAAAATACAAATGATGTAAAAAGCTAAAATATACCTCAGCATATTCACATTTTCCACCAACTTCAAAAATAATTCTGCCTGATTTTATAGGAGTTACATAATGGTCAATGGCTCCTTTTCCTCCACCCATACGCTGTCCCTGACCTTTCTTTGTAATAGGCTGCCATGGTGGATCTACTCTCCAAATGGCAAACATTCTCTTCATATCTATTCTTCTAGCAACTTGAAGACGTACCATTTCAAAATGTTCATGTCTCAGTCTTCCACCACCTGTGGCCTATGTTTTTAATACAAAGAAAAGCACAACATTAAAATATTATTAACATATATAACAATGATATAGATTTAATAAGGTAAATTTTGTTTGAATTTTAGATTAAACTTACGACTACACCATATTGTTTAAGTTGTAAAGTGTTATGTAGAGTTTCTGGTCCTCTCATATATCTCAGCCGTTTTTGCATTTTAGGTGGCTTTAAGTTTGGAGGGTAGAGTGGCACTTTATCAAATATCCTAAGTCTTGGGCGTTCAGGTATTTCAATATCTAAAATAATACATCAATACAGTAGTATCAGTAATATAATAAACACACATTTATCAAAATAGTGATATATTTTGTATTTTTTATTATATAAACAAATCTAAAAAAATATTACCATCATAGTTTTTTGGTGGGGCAAAATACTTTATTCCTGAGCTTAGTGTTAATTGCAGCTTCTCCGGTCGCAATATCCCTATAGAAATAATTATGAATAAAAAACTTCATTTTTATTTACTATTGATATCGTACGTAACACAATAAAAACCGTACCTATGGAAAGTTTAATTGTCCTTGGAAACATAGTAAAAAGGTGTATCTTCTGTAATAGTAACTAAATTAATTATTTGGTTTAAAATTTATTAAGAACTAAAAATACAGAGTTTTAGGTTATGCAATTGTCATTGTCAGATTTTGATGTTAATTTAAATGTCAAATTTATTAAGTTTACCTAAATACGCAATGAAAGTACCCACTTTCGATTTCGCCGCTAGGAGCGCTAGTGCAGTTTAACGCCCAAAAAATCAAATGTACAATTATAATATTTTGTTAAATTTATTGAAATTTCGAAGTTCTTTTTTACTGCTGCTCATAGCAAATGGATCAAATATTAGTAATTAAATATTTATGTGTTAGGAGCTTGACATTTCTTTTTACTAAAGGTCAACTGTACAATACTGTGGCATACCTAATGATCCATATGATTACACTTAAATTGTATTAAAATTTATCCCAATGAAATTAAAACTACGGTTTTACGTTAAATAACTAAGTATGTCTTTTTACTTCACGACTTCGTGCGCCAGTGGCGCCAAATGGTGAGCTTAAAAACGGAACACCTAAAAATTAAATTATTTCGGTAAAAAAATAAGATGGCAATGAATATTTTACTATCAAGCAAATATATATTTGCTGGCAATAAAATTTCCTCAAATTTTTTCACATTATTTACAAAAAAATATTGTCTATAAAGAGAGTTTATGGACGAAAAATTTACATGATAACGTCATAAGGAAATATTGGCTAAATTATTATTATCATGTATAAAGAAAAGTTAAATGAAAATTATAATATAAAATGAAAATTATTCCACTATATATATAATAATATTAAGTTCTATATAATAATATTAAGTTCTAAGTTTGGTATAAGTTCAAAATTCAATTTTTTAATTAATTTTAAAAATAAAAAAATAATTTTAAGAATAATACAAAGTTTCTTTAATGTAATAAGAATATTTTTAATTTTATCTTCCCGAAATCCTTAAGTATTATTATTTGATACAGTATAGGCAATTCTTTTGTATTTTATTGCCATGACAACTGGATTATATAATATATTCTGAAAACGTACTAGTTCGAAATTATTATTTAATTAATAAAATGGAATACAAAATAATGCTACAATTACAAAAAAGTTTATATTTTAACGTATATTTATATGTTACTTGGGTAATAGTTACTAGCTTTTTCTTGTATATTAAGGTAACATAAATACCGCTGATGGTAAATAGTAAACAGGAAAAATAAAATTACGTTTATAATAATCATTTATATTTTTAACAGTTTGGAAATCTTGGACATCTTTCAAAATATTTATCGCTTACTGTTTTTACTTTATTGACTGTTATAGAAGCTATAAGACTTTACCTGGGTCAATATGGAAACATATTATGTCGAGTAAGAATCTAATTAATTATATATTTCGTTAAATTTGAGATTGTTATTTAATTCATTTTTTATTTTCAGGTACCAGAATTAGCCGGTTTTTTAATGTTAACTATATTAATGCAAATGCCTCTTGTTAGCTTTTTCTTATTTAACTCATATTTAGAAAGTACACCAACTGAAATTGTATTACATACAAGTCTGTGGTGTATCACCATTGTTGAAGTTGTATACAGCTTTTTAGCTTTGAGACATGCATCTTCTGTAGCAAAAAGTATGTATTTGTGTTTTCCTAGAGGTATGGCTTTAAACAGTTAAACATGTTGCTTACCTACTAAATAAAACCAGAAAAATCAATAGAATTAAAAATATTTACATAATTCAAAATTTACTCTCTTTTGCATCGATTGATTTTTAAAACGGCAGCCTTAAATAATTTTAGAGCCAGATTCCAGAGGTTCTTTGATTTTAACCCTTTACAATTCATCTCCTTTATATCATATCTACCATACGTCTCTTAGATATTCTTTCTTGAACATTTTGCACTTGATGCAATGCAACTAAAAAATAACATTTACACTCCTGGAAAGATTGACACGTTGGACAGCGTCGTACGCAAGGTTCCACAGTTAGAGTAAGAGCAGATTTGTGTAAAATCAGACGCCAAACGAAAGTAATTTGTTACCACTGTTACTGTCAGAAGAATAATAATAATGCCCAATATATTCTTTAAATTTGCTTCTGTTGAGACCTGAGTGCCAAATGTTAGTACAAGAAGTCGGGCGAACTCTTTCTTTGCCTGTGCTTATAAAAAAGATGTTGAAGAGTGATGGATGGATTCAGCGTGGATGGCCGTAGTTACCTTCTGTGAAACAGTTATATTACAGAACTGAGATTGCTGTGCGAGAATGGGTTCAAGTCAGTGTGGTCTCCAAGGGCTTATGCAATTAAGGACACATCTTTAGTTAGGGTGTATAGAGATGTTTAGTATTTTACTGTGAACCCCTACTGGTAGGGGATGCAATCTCCCAATGTGAGCTCCATAGTGAGCAAGGTATCTGAGAAGGACAATGTATGCGGTCCAACCGATTTCTCCGGGCGTTTCTATTGTGTCGAAGTCGACAATCGTAGGGGTTTAGTGGGTTAAAATCCCGCATATCCCCAGCCCCAATCCCGGCTGGGTATCTTTGCAATATTTCCCTTGTGTTAAAAAAATGTTATATTCAAATATGAAACGATGAAGATACTTAATGTACCAAAATTAAACAGGTCAGGACAAAATATAAAAAGATTATTTAAACGGACGTATATAATGATATTTATTGACTAAGTATTTTAAATGAAACTATTTTAACCGCATTAATCGCGTATATTTTAGTATTCGAAAATACATTTTGGACACCTGACATTTCGAACACTTTACAGTAGTCCGTGGTCACAGGTAGACTGTCTATCGAATCTTAGGCCAAGAAACTGCCTAAGATTTGGCGTTTGTTTTCTACTTATCGTAGACAAATTTTTAATCAAATCCTATACAAAATACGTCTTAGGCTGATCGTTGAAGTACGTCGCTCATCCATTTAGGTACTATCTTATTAGATTTCAAGTAAGAATCTGAATTCTGATAATAAATCTGATGGGACATAACATGCCAAATTTATAACTAATAAACACAACTAGGCCATTGATGATAGCATTGAGAAATAATTACTTAGATACGTTTAATAATGTTTATTAACAATGTAAGTGCAACATTATATACCTTTTAAGCGTAAGATGCCATCTATATTCTGTCTTGTAATAGTTGAAATTTATTGTTTATATCTAGCATCAGAACATGTAAAATATTTTTATGTAATACTCGAGGAGTTTCAGTATCGTTTAAAACGTAATTTCTGAAATAGAATATGAAAATTTACTTTATTTACTCTGCTGTGTGGAAAACAGCGTAAACATACCTATTTTATTAGTAATAAATAAACAAGTGTATCTTTAGTAGTATGGCAAAATACTTAGTGTAAGGAAAATGGGATTCAAGGGTGGATTACTAATTTATGAATTAAAAACAACATATATAGTATTATTATACTTTATTTTAAAGCTTTTCACATTGGTAAAACAAATACTTATGTACTTAATCATATATTTTACATTTTGATTTTGATCAAATTATATTGTATTAATAATTATCGCCTTTTATAAAATATGGTCATTGTTTATGATTACAAAAATATTTCATATATAATTTTATAAACTAAATAATTTAAAAGCACTTTGGTATCTTTATTAACTATAAATATCAATATAAAATAATTTAAATAGAATTTTGCTATAGGACAAGTGCACAGGACTCCAAGAGAAAAAATATTGACAGCACCACTTATAGTTACTATTGCCAATTCTCACTTACACTAATTACAAAACAAATAATTTATATTACGGATAAAATACTATGTATTCTTTATTTATATTTGTTTTTCATTTTCTAATGTGACAACTATTAGTACTCAAGACTACATTTTTAATCAAATCATTTATGTTAATGACACATTTAAATTTTGTGCTAAAGGGGGTCAATATAGTTATTATAAAATAATGTAGTTACATGTATCTTGTACATTTTAAAATAAGCTACAAAGTTGTTTGTTTTGGTAACACACAATGAATTAGTAATTTTAGAGAATACTATGTGTCATTTTTAATTTAAATATAGATCAAGGTCAAGGTCTATAAATCAAAATCAAATATATATATATATATATATATATATATATATATATATATATATATATATATATATATATATATATATGTATTTATTATTACATTTATGTGTCATTTTTAATTTAAATATAGATCAAGGTCAAGGTCTATAAATCAAAATCACTGCAAACTATAAGTCACACAAACTACAACAGACTTTTAAATAAATTAGTTTAACATTATGTAATACTGCTTACATTATTATTTTTAAAATATCTGTCAGAAAGAAGGAAATTTTTAAATATATCTTAAATTGTTAGCCTTTTCTTAAAATAACAATGACAATAAGTATCAACTTTATTTTTAAAGAATGTATAAAAACGCTACTTATTTAGATATTTATAAATAAGCTATGAGTTACAAAAAAGCTGTCTATTTGGCATCTTACTGAATTTAATGTTTTATTATACATTGACAGAGTTGACTTAAATGTGTCACGGTCATTTTCCATTCCACAAGATTTAATTATTTGTGGTAGTGTTGGTGATAGTTTGCAAATCAGCTGTAAAATAGAAAATTAGGGTAATGAAACATTGTAATTATCTATATATATATTAATGAATAGGTTTACAAATAATTTGTTGACTATAAAAATAAAAATAATAGTAATGTGTGAGTATGAGAAAATATAGGTACTTTTCAAGAATGTCACAAAAATAAGCTTTTTTCAGTCAATACTGAAATTAAAATTTGTCATTATGCAAAATAAAGAAATATATAACCTATGTGGACAATCATCAATCAGTTATAATTAAGGATAAATATTTGTGTAAATAGATAAGTCATCTTAAATTAAAATCTCTTGTTATTTCTGAATTACTTACTGTAAACAGTTGTTGAGTGATCCAGTTATGATATTTTTTAACTGATCCTTCATAAGCCATTATATATATTTGTTTCATGCTAGTTTCATATTCATTTTTATTCAAGCACAATTCAATTTCTTTTAGGACCAACTCAAAAAACAATAAAGCTCTGGAAACAATATTCATTTTAATATTATATGCTATATCACCATTCAGAAATTAAAAAATACCTTAGCAAACAACACCATTCATATCATATTCAATAACTTTACAGGAGAGAAAAAATAATGTTAAGTATGAAAATGCTTCATAATTTAATTAAAAAATTTAAAAAGTTACTTTTTTTGAAATAGACATTGTTTTGTAATATATATTAACTTTGTAAAATATGGTATTGTTATACTAAGTGGAAAAGGTAAGAGCTTAAGTCTGTAAGCAGAATCTTACAAGCACTAGAGATAATACCATAAACAAAAAGAATAACTTGGCCTATAAAGTCAAATTAGCCACACTATTAATAAAATCAGTATTATAATTATTATAAGGAGGATCGATCACCAGAGTTGGTCCTTCTTGTATTCTGATTATTAGATTTTCCAAAATAATTCTTTTACTAACCTATTCAGCCACAAAACTCCCTCAATAGCATTTGTTTCTTTATTTGAGTATTCTTCATTCATTAATTCAAGTAAACAGGAACTTGCATTGCAACTATATTTTTTCTTTATTTTCTGTAAAAATAACAATAAAATGTTCACTGCATTTTACCACTTAACAACAACTTAACATGAATAACTGAACGATAATACATAGTAATCACAAGAATAACAGAAGGTTACCTAAGATAAAAGGGTATATTTTTGTTATTTAATCTTTACCTCAACATTGCCTGCCATATCATATTTCACTGGAGCAAACACTTTTCCAAGATTATCTATAAATAAGAATATATTTTAAATATACTTATCATAATTAATTAATTTCAGCGTATCTTCATTTCTACTTACCAACTAGCCTAATTAATCCAGAAGTAGCCTCTAAAAATTCAATCAAATTAATTTTTCCATCTCCATTACTAGGAAAAGGCTTGATATCTTGAAATTTAAAACTTTGTTCCTTTTCTTCAGAAGTACTTGTCATTTTAAAGTCTCTGTTACTAAAAGCTGCTTACATAGAAAGCGGCAATTACATGATATAAGCATGCAGCCTTATCAATGCTTATCGTCTCAGTAGTCATTACATTCTTATCATTTGCAAAACATTATAGAATATCTAATAAAATTACCTGGAAATTTTTATGTCTTCCTGTCATAATTTATTAAACGAATAATTTATAGCATTGCTATGTATAATTCTATAAAATAAACTGTCTCTATAAGTAGCACTAACAAGTTAATTTTAAATAAATTGACGTTTTCTAAATGTCAGTTTTGATTGATGAGTGATGAGCAAGGCGTTAAAATTTTGCTTGTTGTAGTTTAGATACAATATTTACAAGAATAGAGAACTTTTAACATGGAATTTTATTAAAAAAAATAAAACTTAAATTCTTGTTTCTTTTAAAACTGAGCGTAATCAAATTAACAAAAATTTACAATTCTATTTTTTCAGGCTTAAAAAATAATTACTTATGCTTCCAATAATTTACATTATTTGAGTACATCAGTAGTGCTCGCACCGTGCGATTGAGATCATGTAATATTTATAGGTTTGACATAAAAAATCTGATGCTTACTCAAGTATCTACCTACATAAGAATAATATTGCAAATTAGACTAAATTTATAACTAAATTATTTATATTACTTTAAAATCATTTATAGATACTTTTATGGATATTTAAGAAAACGTGAGATTGAAATGTTATAATATAATGAATTTTGTAGCAAATTAATTGTTACGTTTAACCAAGTAAGTTTGCATTAAATTCATATACGGTACTAAAGGTAGATAAATTTATTATTCCATATATTTGATGTAATAAATTAAATAAAATATTAGGCAAAGGGCAATTTTCAAACTAATAAACAAATCAGTCTTTACTAACTATACTTCGAAAGAATAATTATAAAAAATTAACTTATTTTTAAATTTTCAGTTTTGTCACTTAGCATTAGCACAATTTAATGGTATGAAAAATATAGTACGTTTTACATCTCTTACAGAAACTTTAGTTAGTAGCGACACTATTTTATCACCATATCCGAATCTCAATAGGAAAATGTTTGCTTTAAAACATTCCCCAAGTCATCTTCGACCACAATAGTTAACACTTTACTTTTTGGTGAAAATGTAAACGGCACTAGAAATCTCTTTTCTGGAAGAAGATTTGTGAATTCGTATGAATCTAAAACCATACCATTGGATTCATCTCTCACTTCGACAATACGTATGCCTGCAGTGGATATTATCATCATTTTATTTTTATCAAATTTTAAGTATCTTGTAATGGCCTGTCTTTCTCTGCCATACTCATTATTAAACCATCGATGGTATGTTAAAAATACAGCGCAGTTCCTTGTCCAATAAATAAAATCATTATTATTAGTTTTGTTTAGAGCTTTTTTGGAGTCTGAAAGTTTGTTTGATATTGTTGAATAAACGCTAGACGGTCGTGTTATAGGGGTTACATTTGGACTTCGTCTAACGATATCCGATTTAGACATGGAAGCAAAGTTACCTAATGTAGTTTTGCTCCTAGGTCCTAGGACTCTTAATGGCTCTGCTACGTTCATTGTAACATTTATATTACGTTGAAGAGATACAGTTGAGTGTTGTACCGGTTTTCCATTATAATTATTCATATTATCTTTTACTAAAGATGATCTCTTATCTCCAACAATAAATACGCGATCAAGATTATCAAAACCTCTTCCCATTATACCATCTTTGGTATGACCGAGATCAAAAGTATGACCAAGTTCATGAAATACAGAACCTAATGTAGTAGCATAACATCCACCTAAAGTTCCTCTATACCCACTATCATCCATATAGCGACGTGAATTCACAGGTGTGACGTCTAAAAATCGAGGAACAATTTCTTCCACCGATGTAGGCCATGTATACAAGCAAGCAGTGCCAAATAATGCCAAACCTCCTCCGCCTAACGCTGCGTAAGCTTCAGTTAGTGATACGATTTCCTCGTGAGTCATGGGTTTATCTATGTCCGTACCCTTAAATCGTGAACACGAAATAAAAGCAAGATATTTTCGTTCATTGCTTCCTAAATCAGAAAGCATGAGCTCCCTGCCAAAAT
This sequence comes from Dryadula phaetusa, assembly GCA_032432895.1. Lineage (NCBI taxonomy): Eukaryota > Metazoa > Arthropoda > Insecta > Lepidoptera > Nymphalidae > Dryadula > Dryadula phaetusa. Next base: position 3,312,786 of record JAOYRS010000027.1, read on the forward strand.
GTGTCCACAATTCTCCTTGTCTCATTTTTCTTGCTTTGTTTACATTTAAATTACTTCGAAATACAATACATTCAGGTTTTTTCAGATTAACTTCATGTTCGAGTTGAAATGTCTTCCTTCCAAATCCGCTTTCAAAAAGCTTCTCCGCCGTCACACTTTGGATTAATTTTGCTCCAAGGGATATTCGAGAGCAGGCGCTTTCTATAGAGTTCTCAATTTCAGGAGGACTTTGAAAACAGCCGTCGTGTCCTTGGCAAATTATATATACAGGCATAACTCTAAGATTAGTCTTTCTTGGTTCATAATCTAGCAATAATGATTTTTTCTGATGATTGTTATACATGAAATCGATGACATTTTCCCCCCGTTTAAGATCGATTATTGTTTTGAACTCTCTATTATAGATTTCCCAATGTGATTCATGTTTATTTCCGTTGTTAGAAACTATACATTTTAATTTATCTTTATTTACACATATTCCAGACGTTATTAAACCCTTGATCAAAACCAAGGAATAATTAACTGTCTCACCATTTTGAAAATTGGTGATGAATATATCTGAACTTTGTTCATTTTTATTTTCTTCATTCGGTCGGTTGTCCATAACCTGAAATTATTATATAAATACTTCACATTAAAAACTCAACCTGAGCAGGCATTTGTTGATTGACCTTGTTAGTATTCGGTACCAGTATAGGCTTCTCGATGTTATGAAATAACACTCTCATCATATAATTAGGTTAAGCGTTACTTTGCGCTGTGTCGAAGCTGGTTACGTATAGACGGAAAATATTGTATTTGCTTAAAAGCTTTTTAATATTGCTGATTTTCATTTATTTTTTGCACTATTTTTTGTCATGATAAATAAATAGTTTCGCACTGAGCAATGACTCACCATGATGCGGTTAGTGTGGAGCGCACAGAACCGGCGCGACGGGAGGACTGCGGCGCGGGTGGTGCGGCGGCGGATCGGTGCCTACTCGTCGTAGTGCAGCGTCGATTCTCCTCACTTCTCTCTGGGCCGATTGAGCATATAGCCGATGTGCGCATGTCAGGCGATGCAGACCGACGCGTTTTGTAACGATTGCGACGCCCTCCGGAGGTATAGACTTGCTGTCTCCAGTGCCAAGAGGCAAATTTGAACGATATGATGCAGTAAATACACACGTGAATGCGTCAGATCTAAACAAATATAATCAATAGTTAGCTATTGACAAAAAATTAAAAATATTAACATTTGTGGAAGCTAGTAAGGCTTAAAATAGTATAGATCAATAAAGTGCGATTTGTAATAAGACTAAAGTAATATTAAATAAAGTAATATTTGGTCATAGCACCCTTTAAAATTTTGTGTACTATTGCCATTAATAAGCGAATTTACTATAATTCTACGCAAGGCGCTAGCACTATATATATATATATATATATATATATATATATATATATATATAAATATATAAATATATATATATATATATATATATATATAAATGTATGTATATACAATATATATTATTACCAAATGTTGTCATATTAAATGTTAGTATAGTCTAATCACAAATCGGATTTTATTGAACAAATGAATTCTATGTAATACATAACGTATAGGACCTGTTTATTTTTGTTAGCAACACTCCGAACAATATAAATTTATTTTTTTCCACATGGAGGAAATGAGCTAAATAATACCAAATGGATCTTTAATTTACTTATAGACATTTATAATCAAATTACACGTGTTCCTTGGATTAATAATGGTGGCAAGGAATTATAGCTACATTTCTTATCTACCAAATTCGTAAACTGACTTTTCCATATTTGAATATATTATATTATTCTACAATTTCGTTATTATATATCTATATCTTCTAACATGATTTAATTTTGAGAAATTATAGTACATATTTGAAATCAATAAAAAAAACACAACTGGTATTATTTATTTTTTTATTTACTATGACTTATTAGTTATTGATGAAATTAGGCTTAGGCTTAAGCTTAGGCAAAAATGGTGGAATTAGGCTTGCTCAGCAAGACTTTATATAAACAGTAGACATAAGTTTTGCTTCGCCTCATAATTTATATTTAAAACTTCAAACTAGAATAGGTACGTCATAAAGTTCACAGTAATTAATAAATCTAATATGAAAATAGAAAGTGCGATGTTGTAATACGAGAACCAATACTTAGGTATCTAAATGGTCAATGAATGTAAAGTGGATAACTAAATAACATATTATTACATTACCCTTACAACAAAAAACAGGATTGGAATTTATAATCGATTTTAATAACATTATAACTAGAATATAATAATATAAAACTTAAACTCCATTATGTTTGAGAACTTTCTTATAACATGTTATAATTGTAAAATATAAAACAGTAGGTTAGAGATCAGTGAAATACATTGCTATTTATACTTAAAGCGTCATTAATTCATATTAGATTTGGCTATTTTATTTCTATTTACAAAAAATCTAGAGCGAAATAAATATTATGCGGTCAGTAAACATGTATTTCTAACAGAATTTCTTATTTAATTAGGTTTTTCCAAATTTCATAACTTATTTATATACGAGTAGATTAGGTGTATTTCGCAATCTCGAATATTTAAGAAAATGCGTCCAATGTATTTATTTACAGGCCAAAACACTATGTTCTCATACTTATTCATTAGCATTAACGTTTTAGCTTGTATGTATTTATTTTTCTGAAAGAAAGATGAATGTAGTAGAGATGAGACCTCTTCGTCGGATATGCGGAGTCAGCTTAGCTTACCGTATATGCAGCGAGGAGATACGCAGAATGGCAGGTGTAAGCGTGAATGTCACAGTAAGAATGAAGAAGAACGTGCTCACGTGGTTTGGGCACGTTGAAAGAATGAGCGATGAAAGAATGGTAAGAAAGATTTATGAAGCCAAGGTGAGGGGTACGAGAGGTCGGGGGAGACCTCGGTTGACCTTCGAAAACACAGTATCGAAGATACTGGAGGAAGGTCACGTAAAAAGTATAAGGACCCCCCGAAGGGCATGCATGAAGAGGATAATGACTGTGGATGAGGCGAAAGAGGTATGCAGGGAGCGTAGCGTTTGGCGCTCTGTACTCTCTGACTACCCCTACTGAACATATGAATATTAGTCATATCAGGCTCTATTTTGCAATTACTTCAATTCGTTATAATTATTACAATTTTATGCTATCTGATCTTTTTCATGTAAGTTAGCTGACTGAGTTGCATTATACCGCATTGGCTCTTAGTTAAGGAATACTGTGTTATCTTTTACTTAAATTAAATAATAAAAGCGTTTAGGATTTGTGATTAGCAGATTTTTAGTATATAGCCTATAACTTTCAGATTTGTTTTAATTTTAATTTCATGAACATTATCATTAATAAATTATGGATATAACACCTAGTTAGTACATACCTAGGTAGTACTTAAAAAATCTTATTGTAAAAAATCTAGTTCAGATTGATCATACTTAATCTTAAAATTAAGAGTTAAATAGAGTTTAATTTAAAGTAATTAAATAAAAGTAAGTTAATTGATTATATACAGTAAAATTTGAATATAATAAAAATGACGATAAATCATTTCTATCACAATATTATATAACATTTACAAATTTTCTAGTAAAATTCAAAATTAATTACATTTTTCTTAAAGCTTACTAATTTTATTATTTATTACGATTCACAAAGCACATACGTCACGTCGTTGGTAGTCGTGTTCTATGGACACTTCGCCATTGGTTGATAGAGATAAATAAATATTATAAATCATTATGTAAAGGTGAACATATATTTTCTTTTCAGTAATAAAATTCACATATAATTATTTCTTCGTACCGGTAAATTATTCGCAACACTTAAGGTATATTAACGTTAGTTGTCTGTGACTGAGAGCACGTCGCGGCAGTCAGATCATGTACGCTGGTATGAATGACGTATCGGCACTCAGCATGATGATGAGTCGTTGGCAGGAAGTGGACAGGGCTGTTCGCAGGAGCCGGTCGTTGTCCCAGTGAACGCAGCACTTTCGCTTTTATCGGCGAACGAACCCAGTCCATTACTACTTCACTCACGCGGTTACACCATCACGCAGCTGCTCGGATTTGGCTGCGTTTGTCGCTTCGGTATGCATACTAATATTATACATTTAAACTTGTGGTGCTTAGATTTCTCTAAGCTATAAGGGATCTTGTAATATCAGTGTTTATACTACTGAATTTAATCAGATTTCACTCATCTATATGTATCCTTCCGAGAATTATAGTAATCGTAACCGTTACTATAATTCTCGGAAACTGTTGCTTAAAACATACGATTTCATCCATCACAATCATATTCATAAGCGTAAATAAATAAATATTATATGGGCGTCAGAATTATTAAGTTAGAAATTAGGTTATTCAGATTTCTTGGCAAGAATGAGGTCCATAAATTGTTCAGGAACCTAATAGGAGTGCACTTTGGTATTAAATGAAATACGTATATTGTCTTCTAATATGTATTTTGTTTATAATATTAATAACTAAATTCATACATAATACACTATTGATAAAGTATATACTATATAATGGTCGTTCCAAGCTCTATATTTAATTCGTTTATCATGTTCGTAATAGCTAGTTTATACTGAGAAATAGCATCCCTTCCGCCGCAGACTAGCGTAGACCACCCGCACGTACATTGTAATTCAACCCTTTGAGCAGGTGGTACTGTGGGATTCATGGATAGAGATGTTTTGATATCCACTCTTCATCGTCAGATCGCCCGTGCCGTATATGCAATGTTGAAAACATGTTGCACTATTTATATAAGATGTCATGGAAGTTATGATGGAGTTCGATTGGCTTCTGCCACTTAGTTCAATTACGCATCTCAATGAACCTAAACTCGTGTCAATGAACCTACTAAATACCTAATCCTACAAATTATTTCATCTCAATCTGACCGAAATGATGTGCAATATTGTTTAACAGCGTTTGTTCTTTTTTGAGTATAACACTATCGGCCATCCTACTTATTGGCTTACATATCTTCACCCTACTCACAGTTGTTTTTTAATATCTGGTATACTTACATAATACTAACACGAATATATATACATTTTACATTAATAAGCCCAAAGAATAAAAATAGATTTTATTTTAGGTTATGCGATGGATATACTGATTTATATATATATATATATATATATATATATATATATATATATATATATATATATATATATATATCGATATATCCATCATAAAATAATAGAATGAAAAAAGTCGATGGGTATACTTTACTTATTTTACAGTATTTTCATTAATATAATTTAGTCGTCGTACGTCATATAATTTAGTCGTCGCATAATTTAGAGAAATATATCGATTGGAGTAATAATAAGTTTTAGAAATAGCCCACCTACGTATATAATTAAAAATAAATATACTAATACAAACCTTCCACTTATATAAAAATAAACCTAATAAGTAACTTTAAACTGTATGCATAAAATATAAAAAAAGCAAAACCGGCCATGCGGCGAACGGTTCAAGCCAAATTCAACCTTCGACCCTACAATTGCAGTGTAACGTTAGTCACTCCGGTGTGAGTGACGTAGCATACGACAAACTTATTGGTTGCGTTTGGTACATTAATGATGTCAAAGGGTTGAGCTGTAAATTTAAGTTTGTTTTAGAGCATGTACTTTTCCGGGGTAAAAGTACATAGTGTGGTGTTCAGGATGATGATATATAATCATACCAAGTTTAGTAGTATTTGTGCGGTGCTGGAACCAATAGACTAACAGACCGACAGACATTTTTTTATTAACTACATTTTTCATTATATATCGACGTAGTAACACTTGCTGGTTTATTTTTTATATTGACAATATACTGAAGTTATACTTCTTCAGTGATATTATAGCAATTACTATAGTGTTGTAAATGCTTTTCTATATATATTATTTATTTATAAAGAGTTTTAACAGTAAGTCGGTAGGAGTCGCGTCTCACACGAATACTTTGAGACTGAAAATAAATGATTCATTCGGATCAATTATAGTGAAAATTTTCTGGAATATGTTTCGCTTGGCTTTTCCCATTATTGATCGTGCGATGCAATTGACTTCATACTTGAGGCAATACTTTTCGAGTAATATGGATTATTTATACGGTCTGAAGCATAATACCACATCATTTTTTTAAAGCATTAATAACTAAAAATTATAAATTTAAATAAAGAAGCATTATACAACAATCGTCAAAATAATTTAATATTGAACAATATATTATAATTTTATATTTTGGTTATAGCTTAGGGCTCCTCGCGAGCTACTGCTTACGTTTTGAATTTCGAAACGCTGGGCTTTGTTAATAATAATGAAGATCTGCGTAGTTTCATCACAGTGCGCTCGTTGAATAATAACGTCCGGTTGAATGAACCATTGCATCGTGTCCTTGTTTTCTGTGATTTTCCATGGCAGAGTGCGAGGCACGTGCGACGTCGCAGGCGGTTCCTAGCACGAACACTGATAGGTGCTTCATGTGCGATACGACTTGTTAATTTAATACATGTTGCAGGATATTTGTTAAATTATTATACGTTTAAATAGTGCTAAAGGTCACACATTTTTTAAATATAATTTTAAGTGTTATTTAAGCGCTAAAATTAGTAGCTTTCTTAGCTTTTACAGCTTAATTTTAGTATTATATATTTACAGTGTAGTTCATCTATCTATTAATAGATAAATCTAGTATTTTTTTAGGTATATATCAAAATAAATACACAAAAACTACATATATTCTCAACACATTTTTAACTACTAACGTAAAGAGGTCGATTCTAAACCTGTCAGATTGTGTTTTATGACGAACAGCTTACAACATTAAAAAAAAAGAATGAATCTAAAGTGAAGTCGAAGCTATTCCAATCTACTTAAAATTATAATAATTCGACACAGCCTCGAGGCTGGTCCGTTGCTATGCTCTTTGTAGAGTAGTGGAACACTATTCTGTTATGTTTTTAATACGGTTATTTTTTTTACTGAAGGCGCTTTTGCGCTTAGTGCCCTCTGTTATGTTACATGACTCAAGGCGTGCTTGCTCACTCTATAAAATTACAATTTCATTTTATAATCGCATTAACATTATTATAAGTATTAATATAATTTTAGATAGAGGAAAATATTTAAAAACCTTTTTTGAAGGGTAAAACCTATAATAATAGCTTTGAATTGCTATTATTATAGCAAATCAAAACTGATCGATTGAGAGCTGTAGCCATGTATAGACACCTTAACTGCCTATAAGAACGTATGCCTACAACAGCTCATAGTAACAATAGATACTTGTTCACTACCTGACCTAATCACATCGGCCATTCAACATCCGTTCAAGAAACTGACCACACATACTGAATATGAAGTGCACGCGGTTTAATGTGTCACTTTTTGTCAGAAGTAAGCATTTTCGAGTTCGGTTGTTGACCCTAGAATTGCGTAGGCTAGCTACTTTCTCTTGATGTTGAGGCGAGGCGGGCCGCGGCGAGTGAAGTGAGAAGGGGGTCCTGCCGAAATAAGCACGTGAAAGGCTGTGGAGTCGTACCTTTGATCAGGTATACAAGTCGGCAATAGCGAACCCCACATTGTACTTCGAGTATAACGCATACGCTATGTATTGAAAAGTGAATAATAAAATGAGCCAACATCAATTAAGATATTTATAGATCGTTAATATTATATAGTTAATTGTTATTTACACCGTTGAAACTAACGATATCCATATTCTACTCATATATTTAATTCTTATACTGGATTAATCATTGCTAGGAGGTTGCTGATCCGAAGTTGCAAGTACGGAAATTTTAAATAAAGCGACCACTTCGGTAACTTAAACTCAAAAGTTGTCGCTCACGTAGGTTGTTATAGAGTTGTATAAGCACTTTGACGCTTTCTACGACTTGTAATCAGAATAAGCGAAGAAGTGAACGGAGAAATTGTCAACGAATAACGGTTGAACCCACTAAAAAAGGAAACAATAAACAAGAAAGAAACTGTAATTACCTACTTTCCTCTTTAATTTAGCAGATTATAATCATAAGCAAATTATATAATGGTAAAATACTATTAAGAATGTGGTTGTGCCAATACCAATAATATCACTATTTTTAATTGGTTATAGTCATATTAACCTCATGAATATGTTTATGTATATTTATTTAGAATAAAGAAAATTTTTAAAAATATATTTTGAACCATTGAACGTATTTCATTTCCTAAAGTACAGTTTGTTCAACTCGTTATGAGACAATATAACACGAGTAAATGTTTTTGAGTAAAGTCTATTATTTGTTTAAAAATAGTAACCTAAGTAAGTAGAAACGAAACTTGATTATATGATTCTCACGTTACATTTGCTTGTTGCGCCGAGGTAGGATTACGAAAAGTGTTCATCGGCGCCACGGGAATACCAATCGGGCAGAATTGGGCAGCTTACAAAGGTCGAAGGCAAAATAATTTATAAAAATTGCGAAACAACTATATAAAAGAGTTGGCACATTGGACGTGCTTACGGCACTACGTTCTCTCTTTTGAAGGTTACGTGGCAAACTTGTGCGTGTATGTACCGTTAAAATAAAACTGTCATAATTTAGAAGGCCTAGTTTATTAGGACTACGTAACTGTAAATTGATGTTCAGTTACAACTATAAATGCTTTGTGAAGTATAAGTGGTTTTAGAATGGAATATTTTCATGTAGCGATTGTAGTATAAGTATGGAATTGTACTCATGTAGATACATACTGCTAACTTTGTACATATCAGTTAAATTATCATAAAAATATTTAAACCTAGTTAATATAAGTAAATATTGAAAGCAAACAAATTCAGGATGGTCTACGCGACGTAGTCGCATCGTCTACGCACAGAAGCGTAGGGCGCGAGTGCATGCGCGCAGGCATGCGCCGCGGCATATTCTCAACGTAGTACGCGGGACAGGCCCGTAGTGGTGGCAGCGCTAGTGCGCGATTGCTCGGGGTCGGGTCTCGTATTTCTAGAGCATTGAACCTCTGCAACCTTGTGCGTTGAGCCCGGCCGTTCTCTGTACGCTGATGCAACCGCGTCAGCCCCTTCTCCTCTTCAGGTAGCATAATTAATAATTCCTTAAGGGCAGATCTATTCGTAATAAGCCACAGCCGGTGATTTCTATATGATCATTATCAATTCATGAAAGGTTATAAGCGAATTTGCAAAGCTTATTCTATGCCTATGTAAACTTAATGTTAGTAAAGTATCATACTTACAAATTCTTAGTAAAGTATCATACTTATCAAATAATTGTTTTATAATGTTTTATTCTATCGCTTACTTTGTTTCTTATTTAATTCAGGACAATTGAAGCGTAAAATAAAAAATAAAATGTCAATTAATTTAAAACAACTTTTGCTTCATTGATTCATGAAAACTGATCTCTCTCATATTTTACTCTTTGAAAAGTAAATAATTGACCCAAGTCCGCAAATAGTACGCGAGAGGTGCGAAATGATCGCGGGGCTACAATTGGCGCCTGTCCGAGAGCGTTGCGAGGTTATTCTTACGTAAAACGCTGATATAACCAAGTCGACGACCGCGCTTGCGCAACCACCGACAAACCCACAACCCCACGCAGCACACCTTGTCATCTCCTTCCCCACTACCTCTTAAGTTACTTAATTGTACCAAAAATGTAGCAAAAGGACACTAGTTGACCGGTCGAATTGCGAAATAGACAATCTTTGGAGCAACAACCTCTGCTAAGGACGCACGACTCGAACGTATCCGATTAATATTCGTTTGTAATCTAGTGGTTGCTTACATTTGTAATTATGATAACCTGATCTTCAGTATCTTATTCTTTTTTTAAGTCTCAACAATTTCTTAATCCCATTCTTTCGAATTATTAATTGTTACTATGTCTATGATTCTATAAATAATACAATAACTTAACGTTTTATAGGAACAGTAATTGAAACAGCCTATTGTCGAATTTGTATGTATGAAAGTGACGTATAAGCACGTTACATAGGTATGTTACTGTTATCCTTAGTAAACGAAAGTGAAAACTAAATGTGGACTTGGTCATCGACCCCGAGCGGGTCGTCGACCGCATTGAACTGCAAAGGCCGTTTGTGAGTGTGGAGGCCGTATGCGCGACATTTAGCTCCGTAATGCTGGACGCACCCGCCTTGCATGCCCATTCAGCCAGCGTACGAGCCTCCCATAGCATCCACGATAAATGCAAGACATAAATTTACTTTATTAACAATCACAATTACATTAAAATAGTTTTATTATAATATCATAAATCATTAATATTAAAAGTTACTATAGATATATAATCAATTTATATTTTAGTGTGATTATTTAGTCTATATAACTAAATTGTTATAAATAATCGGACATATCTTGCTGTGTCTATTAACATAATATTGTATTATAATTTTAACGACTACCAATAAAAATTAAACACTAAATTAAAATTACTGTTAATTGGGAATTAAAAATGAAGGCGCAACACGAATTTGTTGTTAATTTATATGTAGAGAAAGGAGAAATGATAATGCTTTCACGTGGAAGTTAACAACTTTCCTTAGTAAAACTGTGTTAATCCACTGCGAAGTTAAACGTTCAGATGTCTATTAAATATTTTGTTTACTACTGGCTGACCTGCGTTATGTGACAAATAACTTGGTATATTCAATGAAAGAAAAGTCGTATGTCAATGAGTGTTTTAGATCACAATTGGCATGCTTTGAATAAAACTTTTTTAAATGTGAAATGAACAAAAATTAAAAATATATTGTAAATTTGCAACATAACCTGGATGTTCCTTAGGCTTAATCATTAAGGGATTTTATTCGGATCATGTGTTTGTGAAAGCCTGCTACTATTTTAAACTTATGAAATTATAACCTGTTCCCTAACTTTATCTTACAGAAGAATATTAAATACGTGCTGGTTTATCATAATTAATTACTTTATGTATGCTAATATCGTTTTTCAGATAATTATTAGTAAATGCTAATATATATAAGGATAAATTGCATCGATCTCCTTGTTACAATTAATTATAATATACATAACGTTATTTATAAAATGTTTCAATACGATTAAATAACATAAAAATGAAATGATTATCAGTCCCTTTATTATAAACATGATTAGCTAAACTGGATATATCATAAGTGTTTATTGGCTTAACGTTAATTATTAATTACTTAGTGGTTATCGCAAAACGATCGTAAGTTTCTCGCATAGGTTTGGAAATCGTCTTAAATATAATTTTACTTTAATAATAATTAAAAGGAAATAATATATTACATTAATTTTATTTTTGTATATGTATTTCATGGATTTTCTAACAAATATTATATATGGAACCGATCGGAACGAAAATTGTTACGAAATTTGGAAAGCAGTTTATTTAAAAGTATTTTATACACTAAAAGATAACACGCTGTGTTGTGAAACTGTTGTATTATGATATATGGCGTGCTAACGCCGTCTTGAAAACGTCGCCACTTTTGACAGTTACAAATTAATTTAATTTTGAAATATTTTTTGTAACAGAAGTTTTTACTGATGAACTATAAATTAACTTTGTTTTGCATAACCGAAAATATTTTTCATAATGTTGTATTTTCATATATAATCAAAACAAAATGAAACAAGTGCACTGATAAAAATATCTAATATTATCCAAATTGTGTTATGTACAAGCTGTTTTAAAAAAAAGTACAATATAGCGTCAATACCCATAAAAATAAATTTACGTATTTCATGTACTGCTTTCCTGCATTTAAAATGTTTAATTTTTATATAAGATGATCAAGTTTAACAAGAAATCAGTAAATACAATATTTCAAATAGTAAATATAGATGGTTGACAGTGAAATACTCGGTGAGATTTTAACTGAGATCTAAAAAAAATAATATACACATGGCTACACGATTTAATTTTAAATACTACATAATTTAAATTTGTTTTTAGAGTTCTAGATAGATTCGTTTCTAATCGTGTATTGGTATGTTCGGTTTTGGTAAATTCTTGGTGAGAAATTTTCATATAAGATGGATTTCGAAAGTATAAAAATATATAAAACTATAATTATTTAATATTAAGCCGCATAACATTTTAAAATTTTTGATGTAAAAGATTTTCAAACATTTATTTAGGATTGCAGATGTAACTACTTCTAATAACATTGCATTTAAAGTTATAATTATCACAATGTTAATATTTTAAAAGTATAACTGATTAATTTACGCAATAATTTTTCAAAAAAATAATCGGAATTTTTAATTTTTTTGTATTATGTATATGCATACCAATCTATTGAGATAACACTAGCTGAGCTACTATGGTGTAATGGTAGCGTCGTCACGTGTATATAGTGCTTATGAATATTTAATAGATGTTTTAATAAATTAGTAGTAATTAAGGCTTTACTGGTGTAAGTAAAGAGACCTTATTTTAAAGTCTTTGATGTATAAGAATATTTAAGAGCATTAGATAATCAACATTTTGGTGAAATTTATTTACCGCGCGTTTGCTTGGTGCTGCTAGGCTAAGTCATTCCTTTTATTTGTAACAATGCATGACACAAGAGAAATTTAGTGAGATAAAGTGGTATTTTCTAAGGAGGACACGGTCACGGAAAGTCATCGCCTCCGAACTTGTTGAATGTGGAGCATACCAAATGTTTCTTCTTTTGATGACGTTGCTACCAGTACCTACTTACTTTCGAGCTACTCTATAAGGAATACTTCGTAAAATACGAAACATGTACGCAAACAATGGCATGAAAATGATAATTACATACGTACATATTATATTACAGTTTTATATTCTATTAATTGACGATTTATTAATTGTTATACGTTATTGTTTTAAATTATCGTACGCAATGAGAAAGGACAAAAGGCTTTGTTAAAAAAGAAATGTCCAAAATGTTCGAATATATTTTCGAAAGCACATAAGTCCTTATGTAAGAGTTCAACGTGACACTTCACGTGATGCGGCGCGCACGCCCGTTTAGCGCGCCACTTTCCTTAAGTTAAATATTTGGTTAACTCTGTACTTATGTTTTATGAGGATAGGTAAACTATAAGTCCCTTTTGGGCATTTTAAATACTTATTCAAAGTTTTTAAACTTTTGTCAAATATTTATATCTTTCCGTACATCATGCACTTCTTCATATTGTGTTAGATATTTGCAAGTGATGTTAATTCTTCTTTTTCTTCATCTTGTTTGTGGCATATTGTTTTAAACGATGGATCAATGTAAAAAATATACATTATTACAAATCAAAAATATTTAGACGAGTAATTGTTCCGAACGCTGGGATCTAAACGTTAAACAGAAGTCAATAGATAGAGTCAATTCAATAGGTCATCAGCGAAATTTGTTGCAAACCGGTCAAGCATTAATATCTCTACAATTTTTTATTTGAGTGGGCTAAAACGAGTTTTGTCTCTGTGATAAGTTTTGGTTTATGTTATAGGAAACAAGAGATATCGTTAAAGTTTGCAAATTGTAATTGAGTTTAGTTTTTTACTTGGCTTTGAAACATAAAGATATCATTTTTATATAGAATATGTAAGGCCTTTTACCTTTCATATCCTTAGTTATCAAAAAACATCATGAAATCAGATTGTGTGAAAAATATTGTTAAATTTTCTTTAAATTTCACACGTTTATACCGTTTTGTGTAATGTTAATACTTTTCATAACCTAATATAAAGTATTTATATAAATATATGAATCGTTTCTTCAAATGAAAAATATATATGTCCACTAATTCCTTATCATTACCAACGAGTAGCTAGTAGTAACGAATGTCCAGAGGATATTTTTATTAGTGCCGTTCTCAGTTAGTATCAAGTGTCGTTCTAAGAAGAAGAATATCGCTTTGACAGCAGCCGCAGTCCGTACTCCGTACCATAGCAGAGGTCGTCGACCTCGAGCTACGCTTTACATTTGGCGAACAATGATTTGGAGTGGCGAGGTGAATGGCCGCGCTCGGAGGGGCTGAGCGTGGGCAGTTATTGACCCATATTGGAGGTGAAATGTAGATCAGTGGGCGAGAGCGGCGAAATTCGCCGCGGAGTCGAGAGTCTGCGCACGAAACAACCATCGCGTAAGTATGCGCCAGCGCTGCAACGTGCTCGAGTGGCGTGTTTCGTACGTTCATGATAATAATAAATTTTCTATTGTTGCTTAGTTTTTACATATTTTTTAATATCTTGCAGAATATTTACGAATGATTTGGTTCCATATCACCTTTGAGGCTCATAATTTTATTAGGGAACGTCTACCTTGTTTAAAATTATCTTAATTTAAACAAAGCGTCATAATTTCCATGATGTACAAATGTACATCTTGGTGATATATTTTTGGTGGTATATTTTTAAGACGCCCTTATAAACATCCTTTTCTGTGAATACTTCTTGCAACAATTGTACGTTTCAAACTCTATTTACATTTTATCATCATTTATTATTAAACTACTACCATTGTACCAAAGATATAATTATTAGTTAAAATCCACACTGCATAAAATGTACACGTTCTAATTAATTTCGCTATCAATTTTTTCTAGTTGTATATAAAAATAATGTAATAATAGCGATAGGGGCTCTCTGTCGACATAGATTAACTCAACAAATTTGCGAAACATATAGTGATTACGTCATCAAGAATTAATTTTCAGTCTTAAACTGATATCAATGGTAAAAATTAATTCTTTAGACATGTCATTTGATTATATTGGTATCAGTCTCAGGCATGAGACATGTCATTTGATAAAAGTCTGTGTTTTTAGAAAATGTACGTACCTACAATGTTTTGAATTCAAACCGTAAACTTTTTTTTCTACTATTATTTGATCATTTGATTCTAGCATTGAATATAATATGCAACGCCAAGCTGCTTTAATTTTCTTATTTCGTATTATAAGAGTTTATTATGAACTTGTTTATAATTTACCTTAAATAGATCTCTTATATAAGAATAAAATATACATTTTACTTTTTTACTTATGTGTATTGACTAAAATTATAATTAAGCTAGGTGATAGTGGTGAAGAGTGAATGTTTTATAAATATATCCCGGAGTAACTCTAGGCAAAAAAAAAGGATTTCATAAACTATTAACTTTTTACGCTGGAGTTTTCTTATATCATTTTTAATAAAGATATTTTTATTGAGAGTCTCAGTATGTATGATTTTGATATGAATTGGGTTTATTATAAATATATTTTAAATTTAGGTTTTACAAAAGGTAGGCCAATTGGAGCTGGGCTACAAGTACACTTCACCACTACTGCATAAACAAAAATTAATATTTCTACTCTGGAGGATTAGTGTTTCTTCTACATAATAATATCGTTATTAATAGCCTTGATCTAAGTAATATTCAAAGGCTTAGTTCATGAGTTAAAATAAGATTCAATGAGAAACGTTTAAAGATTTTCGATATACAAAACTAAGATTCCATTGTTTTAAACTGCATTTACGAGTTCATCTCGACGTCTGATAGCAATTCTCACGGTGTGCAGAGGCGCGGCAATATTGATTGCGTTTCTGAGAACTACTATAACACGACAGAGAGTTCTAATTATAGTGCATACACAGGCAAACACCTTATGTCACTTCGTACAAGGTTACTATAGGAAATTACTTCTTGACTACTTTCTGAAAGCGGCTAGAAGAAAGTACTTTTACTTGGAGACGTGCATTGCGGCACAATTTCCACGAGCACACAGTTGTATCGTCCATCGACGTTTTAACTCTGGCTTTCCAAATACTTGTTTTAACGAACCTGTCCTGGTCAGGATATTCAGTATAGGGATTAACATAACCTCAAATTATGTTTAATTTATAATTAACAAGTAAATTAAACATAAGTAGTATAAAAATTCCTTCTATTTTATATTGTTTGAATAAATGCGTATAACGATATAAACTTTATTACATTATATAAAATTTGGAATTGTTTCCATACTTGTTTTATATTATATTATAGACATATGCTAGGAATATGTCAGAGCTGTGGGTTCGATGTCCATTCGCGGGATTGCTTGCATTAAAAAGAAATCTTTTGGATCCATCACCCAACACGTAAATTGTAAAATATTTTATTACTACTCTGTTTATCCCTTGAATAAAATGTATAAACGTGAACATAAAATAAAATATTGGTTTTTTTTAAATAAAATATTGTAAATTGATTTTTTGACATTCAGTGTCTATAGTTCTAAAATAAAGTCATCATGTCATAAAAACAGTTAACATTTTATCCAGATTTTAGTAACCAGGTGGAGCCTAGCGTAAAGTCACTTCGTTCTCCGCTATTTGTCCAAATTCGAGATATCATGTATTGAGCTTTTTTAGAGCTCAATTTTACCACAGTAGCGAATTGAAATTAATTTATCATTCCCCATCGACCTACCACTGCACTACCTTGATACAAAGTTAATACAAAATAGCAGATAAATTATTATGATGATAATTTGGGGCACCTCATTGAAAACTAAACAGGAACGCTTCTTTTACAAAAAAAAAACAAGTTAGCAAATTATTAAAATTAAACATAAAATTGATTTTCCACTTACATTAGTAAAATGAGCCAGTGTCAAATATCCATTAGCTCTATTAAATATTGTATCTACACTACTTACAAGTAAATGAAGTGTTTTCTAACAAATTAGCACCTAAGAAATATCGTGAAATTTAGCTAAAAAAAGTCAAGGGTATTAAACGCTCTTCTCTTTTTTCTACAAGGGTACTTGCTTAAACAATTATTTTAAAGTAAACGAAAAACAACTCTTATAATATAAATGTAATAATAGAATTAAACGATAAAATTATAAATAACAAGTTTTGAAGTGTTTCTGAGTAGACTCAGGTTCAGAAATAATATGGTTGCTATGCGGTTGTTCGACGCACCGTGCATATTATGTATAAATAAAATGTGACTCACTGCCAATGTCGATGCCACATAGGGGATGAATGAATGTGAACCGCTATCGCTTATAAATTCTTTAGAATGACGCAAAGGGTTTCCCTATATATTTCTTAAACTGTAAATAGTTATACGGTAATATAGGTATCTATGTGATTCGCACAAAACATTTAATGTAAAAAATATCGTAATTTATTATAATTATTTTTGTCTCAAATATATGACATATTATTTTGATTGATGTCATCTTGGTTTAAATAAGCATTGAAAAGTTAGGAAGTAATAAACAAATAAAGTATTCTCACTCAGATTACTTTATGAACGAAATCAATTTGCATACAGTTAACTATGTATATGTATAAGTATTAAGAGTATTATATACATTAGTTAGTAAGAATATATGACAATGCGTAACAAAAGCAAAAAATGTGCCGGAGAGAAAAAGATTCAAAAATACCATTTGCTGCATTAGCATCCCGGATAATTCACCCATTCATTTTAATATCCTGCATGACGTCAGGCTCAAGCAGATTCGCTTCGTTGTCTCAGGATATGTGTACAACTGGTTCTCAGAACGCTCTCACGTTTCCATGAAATATATCAGTTAAGCACCTGCTCTTATTTGGTCCTCCTCATTTAATTGTGAGCGTGTTGCGAATGCAGCCATCAATTATCTTGACAGTTTATTTTTGTCTTCACTCGACTCGTATGTACGTAAGTAATGACACGTATAGCGCGACTAAGCCTTCGTTTCATCGATCGCGCTTAATCTGCATCTGTATATTTTTTTATTAAATTATAGTATTGTGAAATTTAATTTAACTATACAGTTAAAGTTTTCATACTCCATTTGAGTATTTGTTTGATTTTGCTAATTTCACTATATCACAGAAAAATATATGAAGTTATTAATAATTGTGCTAAAGTTACTAGGTATTTTTTACAATATCATTTGCTTTATGATCCTTGCTATTTTTATTTTTACAAATTGTTGTCGTGAAAAGAATACACACGCACCAAAAAATGTTACAGCATTCATCTCTTGAAGTTATCCCTTTTTAAAAAAAAAGATTTCTCCAGAAAATTTTATTAATAGTGGCAGTAGCGAGTGCCCATATGACACTAAACTATATTGATAGTTACCACTTATTATCTATTTACAGTTATTTAATAAATTAAGACACCACCTATTTATTTAAGTAAATAAATATTTATTCATAAAATTTGAAATACAATTTTTACACCCTTAGTATTTATTCCTAACGCCGGTTTATCATTAAAAAGGTTATGAAATAAGAAAATGGGTAGAGCTAAAAAACCACTACCACATATGTAAGTGTAGCTAAAAGTTGAAACGACTGTACAAGTCCACAGTCCTTTGAGCATTTTATTAGCGTGCACAAATATATTTTGTTAAAGCCTTATTTTCTTATATTTGTAGATATACCTTTTAGACTTCGATGTATCAAGATTTTGATTTCTAATAGAGAGTATTAAAAGAATAATTTTTTTTTAATCGAAATTAAAATTCTCTTTATTTAAATAGGCAGTCAATGGAACGTCTTAATAATAGGTTATCTCTCACTACCCTGCTATGCGGAATATAGTGTGAAAATGAAAATAGCAAGCATTTTTAAATGGTCAATCAACAAGAAATGTTAATATTGCCAGTCTCAGTGGAGGCTACCACCGATTTGGACCGCAGTTCTGCTATGACAGCAACAGCTGGCAAAAAACTCAACAGTAATATTCTTTTAAAATATAATTTCACAATGAGTTTATAAAATCATTAGCTTCCTAAATGTCCAATTCCATTAACATCAATATAGTTCGTTAGTTCCGTAATGAAGATTGAGATTAAGACTGCATTTGTTATTTTTATATACTTTAATTAGCCTTTTATGGTTCTATAGATACTACTATAGATATTATGGTTATTACCTTCGTTTTTAATTCCGTCCAATAGACACAGATATATTCGTAAATGTTTTAAAAAATCCTAGTTTTCTATTCATTTATTATTTTTTTCTTTAAACTATGTTATTGTAAAAACAATATATTTTAGAAGAAACAAGTATAAATACACTACGTTATAAATTGATCGGAATTTATTGGCTTTATATTACACAATATTGTATTACACATATGAATATAAAATGACTCTTTGCAGTGAAACGTATTTCTATAAATAAATAGTGTAGAATGTGTAGAGTGCGTAGGTGCGCACACAAATCCAATACCCTTTGTAGATAAACGCTTGCAAGTGTGCAGCCTGTGATCGGGCGATAATGAATTCAGAGGTCGTGCTATCACTCCAAGAGTGCCCGCTCTGACCTTGCTCCAGATCATCTGACCTTGTTCTCTCCAAGCTAACGAGCGGCGCTTATCTCCTAGCAATGCATTAGTTTCAATACTTGGCCCACTGTACTTAATAAGGTGGTATTGCCTGTCGTTACCTCTAATGCCGAAAACACTATAAAGTAAATACTTAGTCTCGACAGAGAGACAAATAAGTTCACAAAAAAATGCTCTCTCTTATTCTTTTAATAAAATGATATTAAAAACTGCTTATAAAGTCACCTTATTCAAAATTGTTCTCTTCATTCTCTTATCGCTAAGATCTCATATTCTAAGTTCTTATTAAACTTATCGGATTATTTTTAAATGGGATATCTGAACACATTTTTTATTGTTGATAAGAATACCATGAAATGTGTGAAAATTATATAAATAAAGACGATACGTACCGTTCACTGAGCATATTTTTAAATCATATTATATTAAGACTTTTATGTATATAGTTAAGTCTGACTACCATACGTGTCAATGACAATCATTAAGTATTCTTTATACTATTATACCCTCCCAAATTACAAATTATTAAGGAAAACCTAGAAAGACGAGGTGATTAACTGATATTATCTTTGATATAATGACAACATCTAAATTATCACTGTACTTTGCTATAAAAGGAAGTCAACAAACCGATGAATCACTAATATAAAATGAAGGTATCTAAATTATAATAAAAATATATTTATGGTTTAATTTCATTTGAGTAATGTGACGTTCTATGCAGCATTAACCAAATTTATCTAGAGATGTCTATCAAATTTAGAATGAAGGATGTTTTTTATTTATAATACACACATGTATAATGCCTACGTGTGCACTAAGAGGAAAGTAACACTGGTATTCGTTAAAGTGTTGTTTATTCCAAAGAAAGGTGTTTGTTTATGAAACGTGATCCCGCCCATGCACTGCACATTTTCTTAGCTTTCTGCTATCGTACTGCTCCCCACCCCCGAGCGCGGGGCGTGAAAGCACTGCGATAGTGTGCAGGCGCCGCTAAGTGTGTCACGCAGGTCGACGAACGCCGGCCTAGACCCACATACTGCAATTGGGCCACAATCAGCGACAGTACAGCGAGCACGTTGACCCTGCGCGGTGAAATGCCCATCTTTCTCCTTTACACTCTTTCTCTCAACGCCGTCACTTAGCAGCGACTTTCCCATCGCTTTGCTTTGTCCCTTGAGTTAAACTCAATTCCACACACAATGTATTACATCTTTATAAGTATTTCTATCTCTATTTTAAAATACGTTTTTATTTATTATACACTTAAGTTCAAACAATTTAAAAATATATTTTAACTAAACCTTGTGATCACATGTTTCGATATCGTGTTAGATCGTCAATATTTATATTTTCTCTCCAGTATAACTGGTTGCATGTGGCCATTCAAACTATTTAACGGAACTGACACATATGAAACAGTCATTAAAATATCAAATAATACGAGTTGGTTTTTTTGCCGCCTACATATAGGTACTTATTGGTATTTAATGCAAGCAGCATCTGGCAGAAATAAATTATCTTTAAAGCATGCAACGTTCGTGTAGTTACATACAAACGTGTGTTTGTGTAATGTATACATACAAATATCATTCTATGAACATCTACAGTAGTAAAACCATAATGTAATGCTTAATTTTCACTTTCAAGTCTAAATGTAATTGTTTTTATTTTCCCCATTTTCTTTATAGTAATATGCTTAACAAATTAACAATATTAGCGTTTATATAATAATATACATGAAATAATACACAATACATATTTTTATGTTAAATTATTATTATATAGGTACATAGATAAGAAGATCATTTAATGATTTCGATGAATAAAAATATGTATTTACTTCTACGTATCTTGCATAATTTATCTTCTAAATTAAAATACTAAACAAAGACCTTTGATTTTTGCGATTTTTACACATTTTAAATGAAACTATTATAACCGCGTCCGTGGTCACAGGTAGACTATAGTAAATGTTTGGAACGCCAGGTTTACAAAAATGTATTGTCGAATACCAAAATATACGCGATTAATCCGATTCATTTAAAATATAAGATACTAAACCAGAACACTCCTACTATTACTAGAACAAATAAACTAAGCCCTTGAGTTCGTAAAATTAATGATTTCAGTCTTCCTTGTTCCTTACACTTGTTTAGCTACTTAGTCAGAGAGGACTCAACATTAAAACATCGTTTCTAGTGTTTAAATTATATTAATTTAAATAAAAATATACTAATGTTAAAATATACCTTTAATGAAATCATTTTTTTAAATGTATAAGTAATGTTGTGTTCATTTTGATTTCGTTTATGCGAAAATAAAACTTTATGTTGCTGCAGAAAACACAGAAAAAACTATTTTCTATATTAATAACATAGAGACACAGAATAAGAGTGAACGGAAAAGAAAGTAAAAATGAGCGCATCGATATAAAAGAGACCTGAATGACATGTGGTGCATCGAGAAAAGTGTGCAAGCGAACGCTGCGATCTAACTCTTCTTAGGAGAAAAAGTGATTGCCATCCGACTGGAAACTTCGATTTTTGAGCGAGTATTGTACTCCCATACATCTAGTGAACTGCAAGTCGGCGAACTTGTATTGCACATTTTTTTCCATATTTCTTCACTTTCTTCCTATGTACACTTTCTAGGCTTCATTGTGAAATATATCTCCGCTTTCTAACGTAATGTGAGTGCAAGTTTTTCTTGCTGTCTGCCATTTGCGATGAAAACGAGATGACTCAGTTATGCATCCATTAACATTTTAATTGCTTTTTATATTTCAAATCCACGAGTACTTAACAATGTATAAATGTAATGCAATGCAAAGTGTATTATATTGTTGACATACAAAATGTATTGCCTCGCTATCCATTTATTCGCTTTGTAATCTTCCTATTTAGGTCAACATCTATGTATATGAAGGCTTGCTCTGGAAATCTGCATAGACGGATGTCGGTGCTATTAGATATTGTAAGTTTCTCTATCGGAGAAACTTTCGGTTCGAGCTAAGTGTGTCGGTCGCGGGTCCGACGATTCGTGGTCGTGCACCCATGGAAATGGGCCCGTCACAATAAACCATTAATACGTGTCTAAGTAGGACAACGCCGAGAGTTGTAAGCGCGGGATTATCGCTCATCGTTAGTTGAGCACTATGCAAATCGGTAGGAACTTTCTTCCGCCGCCGCGTACCAGTGACAGCCACGCGGTCGTTGTATCGATTTCACCAATGCTTTACTACAATTATAATTTCCCAAAAGTCACTTATGTCACTTTATAGTTATGCTATCGTAAGTAATATATGCTTTATAGTATGTAAGTATGTATGCTTTATCGATGATGTTTAAAGTAAAAATATTGTTCATTTTAACATAATTTAGTTTTGTACGAAAATGGAGCATGGAACAATTTTCATAATGTTTAAGAGGTTTTTACTGTTAATTTTTGTTAACTAGTGGGGTAAACGTTTACTATGTGCAATAATAAACTGGTATTATACTTTATCCTTATATTAATGTGATAAGATACATTACAGATAACCAGTGTGTGGTTGGTAGTTTTGGAGGTAGTCGAACTACGAGACCACGACCCGCGCAATACGGCACGGTACGGTGCGGGCGCACGCGGGCACTGCTGTGCTAACCTACTTGGCGAGCGTTGATCTCTTTGTTTGTAAACATGGCGTCGCCACCGCCTTCGCTGTCTCCTATGACTTTAACCACACAAATACATAAAAACAATATCTCAAAGCACTAAATATAGTTTAAAATATTTTTAATAAATAGATTTTTCTAAATTTTAACAAAAAGTGTAAACAGTTTTTAATGTAAAATTTGAATTTAAAACCTAAAGAAATTTAAGATATCTAGAGATAAGTGTACATAAATAAAAATATGTTCTTACTTTATTGGTCTTTACCGGTATATTGTAAAGTAAATTTATAAAGAAAATCCTAAATACCTATAGTAATGGAATATTACACTACAACATTCTTGTTCTCATAAAATAAAACAAAATGAATTGTACCGTTAACCTTGATATGTGACAAGGCTTTGTCAGTGCTCAGTCCACGGTTAGTTTAGTTTTAAAGATAATATTTTTAAAATGTCATGACAATACGTTGCGCGATATTTTCCAACTAGTTACTTCGATAAAAGATCGTGTTTTATCTGCAACTTTTTAAAGAGCCTTATATTTAGGTATAAAAACTAGTTATGCTCAAAACATGTATATTTTTAAACAATCGTAGCGGATTTCGCAACAGCCATCGCTTAAATGAACTTCTGTATAAATTTCCCTCACCCATAACAATGTCTAAATATGCATGTATGTCTATACCTTTATTAAAAACAATTTAAATCACTATCAATTCTTCATTATATAAACAACATTAGGGCGTCACAACTCCTCGTGCGTGTATAAGTAGTCCACAAGATTTGACCTCAATACTTGACTATTTATGCTCACAACGAAGCCGATATAACTTCTTAGATATTCAATAGACGTTTACAGGTAATGTATATACTTTTATACTATAGTATTTATTATAATACACACTATATAGTCCTTCTAGCTATCTGTATCATTAGGTCTGTCTATACATACCCGTCCCGGCTACAAGTTTTGTGTAATGTTAAATGAATATATCCAGTTAAGGGGACATCCTTCTTTGACATGATAAAATAAAAGTACATCATTTGATTTTTATTTCATATATTTAAATATATATTTTTGTATAAGTTTTGACTGTACGATAAATTTTTAAACATCTTAAAAAAATTGCTATGTCGGTTGCCGACATAGAATGCAGATACCTCCACACGCAAATATTTGTTGTGCCATGTTTGTCTCCTCAAGTAAACGTTTTGAAATAAGCTTTTAAGTAGAAACTATTTGTGTCTTTTTCATAAACATTAATTTCTAATAAAAACCATGTTACCCGATGTTTATTACAAAAATTTGGGACAATTCTGTTTCTCGTACATCGTACCTTAAGAGTCATTAGGTTTCAGTCTTATAAACGATATATTTTACAAGTATAAAAGTATATTTAAAAAATACATATTGAAGCGTTCTACATAAATTATTCCCTTTTAAAGAACCGGAATATACTTTTCATATTAGTCTTGAAATTTGTTTAAGAATTTGCAAAAAGAATTCAATTTTGTGATAAGGATAAAATTCTAGAAAACGTTGCACTCGTTGCATGGATTAACTTTTTCGCTGTAACTAAAAATAAAGGAAGGAAGCCGTATACACGGGATGCGAGCATTCTAGACTGTAGTGGATGAAAAAGGAATAAAATAATCTAGTTCGTTCAGTGGCCTAAGATAAAGTGGATGACCGAAGTCGGCGGCCGGTAACTTTGTTAAACTTGATGCGATCGAAAGTAAAGAGGTTTGAGGTGTCCGATTGTGGTCCGCCTCGATCTGCTTATTGACGCGACAGGTCAGTAATTACTGGCTTACACTAACCTTTATTCAAATTCAAGATAAATGACAAGCAAGCACGTATTTTAACAACGAATGTATATGATATAGAATTTAATAACTACTTAGATAGTAACGATAGTTAATACATTTTAACATTTACTTATTTCTTTTTTATAAATTGTTAAAATTAAGTATACGAAAATGAACAAATGGTACAATAATAAATAGTTCCAAATAAATGAAACCTTCAAGGATCTATAGACTCGCCCGTCACATTCTTTGAAGTGTTCGGTATAGGGAAAAGATTGAACTAAATGTAACTGCGTGGGGATTATGAACAAACAAGTTCTTTTTACAATAACTAGGAAACAGTTAAAGTTTTTAAATCTTATTTTTGTAGCTTTTATAGTGACTTGTAATAAAATTTTGACCCGCAGCCTGATCTGCCTGATACCTTCAAATCGATTATGCATGAATATCCTTTTAAATGTTCGGAGGCAAGTTACGCGGGCGTCTACCTCACGTTAACCTTGCATTGTGTCAGTAACACTAGTCCCTGAATAACTGTATGGTAAGGTGGTTGAATGGAAATAGTAAAAAGTATTATCTTCGTGTACTCTGGACTGCTTTGATTGTGGGAAACAAAGTTTCCTTGAATATTGAACTAATCACAACCGGAGACTTGTTATATAATATGATTTTACTAAATGATATGTAACGTTTTAATTTATAATACTGATATTGTTTAATTCTTCTTCGGCTAAGGATTTCTATCTACATTTATGCAACATGTTTGTCTGTTTATCATGAAAGCTTTGAATTTTTTATTTTAGTAATCAATGACAGTAGTGGCACGTGGATACGCATATATCTATTAGCGTATAGCTTAAGTGCTAATAGTGGATCATTATGACTGGTCCGATAACAGTAGATCGGCCGCTGACCGGCCTTCACACTTCGAGCAGCTTGTGCTCGCGCCTGCGCCTGCGCCTGCGCAAGACCTCGCTGTCCGTCTCACGCTGTCAAACTTATCTTATACTTTTGAATTTATTGATTTAAATCTAATTACCTTTGGATTTTTCGATGCTTATATTTGTTATTATGTATAAATTGACTTATTATACATAAAATATTACATGTGTGTATATTACAAATCGCATACAACATAAATAATATTAAAATATTTCACGTAATTCGATTTCATTCCAACGTCAGCATCTGAAATTAAGTATATATATATATATATATATATATATATATATATATATATATATATATGAGAGGACGATAATGATTATATGTAATTTATATTTATTGTCCTACTCCGTATAAAGTACATAGGATTTGCATCTATTACCACCGCAATGCCTTAAAATATGGCGGCAAATGGGAAAACAAGGATGAAACAATAAGTTCTCTCTTACTGGACTTGGGAGACCCGTGAAGCAAAAAGAGTATTTAAGCCTGAACCCGAAACCGAACCCAAAAAGATTTTGGCGGAAATAAAAAGTAATAAGAAATAATTTAAGCAAAATTGACCATTCGGCGTGACAGCTTCACGCTTTTCTTCTTCACGTCTCTACGATGACAGGAATAACAAACGTGCTTCTGTATGTTTTCTATAACCCTTATATATATTCTTCTTTTTTAACTGAATGCAATATTACATTTAGCCTACTTTAAAATACGAGAACTGTCGTAGCAGTATGACATCGTCTTACTGTAAGCACGATCGGCGGGAGCGATTGGCCCGAGTGGGAATTATATTTAAATTATTTTCATTTTCTTACAAGTGGTAAGACAGCGCGGCATTGAGTTCCGCCACTCAAGACTCAATGTCACGAATTCGGTGGAAAATGGAGTACGGATTAGGTATTTCTTTTCTATCCTGCTATGCGGGATTAAAGCGTGAAGCTAAAAAATTTCGTAATTTTAAATCAAATCTGTGTTTAAGATGACTTCACCTTCAAGTAACATATATTAACGCACGACTTGCTATTGTTTGAATATTTAACCATCCGGTACAAGCGAATCATTGCGTAACTGTCTTCATATTAGTGCCATACACAAAGCTCAGCTATTTTTAGTGTATATTATAATTAATATGTTATTCTTGATGTTCACCGGGCCAATAAAATGTAGATTTTGTATTATTTTAAAGGATTTCAAATTTTGATCTCCTAAAATATGAAAAAAAAACCGTCGCTATGCATTTTAGCCTAAGTCTCATTTATTTCTTCTTTATATACATACATGTACGGAGGTAACTATAAAATTCTAATAAAACATTGTAACAAAGATTATATATCAATAATAACCATATCACTAAAAACACCTCATAACTCGTCCCTGTAATAGAAAATTTACCTACGTAATAATATAATAAATACTTAATTAAGGAGTGTCATTCAAGAGAAATTAACATTTATTTTTGTGTTGTTATTTAAAACAAAAAATATTGTTATATGTGAACATTATGTTTATAAATGGTTTTTTCGTACATATTTTACTATCAGTTACATTTTAAATTATTAGTACGTTTTATGTGTTATTTGTTATTTTGCTTTTTAAATAAATCCAGAAACTTTCGACATTAAGATTATAATATGGCATCCCAGTATATCCCATGTATCTCAGGTAATAAATATTTAACATCTTACAGAAACTGAAAAAACGTGACGTTTTCGAAGAACTTATTAACATTCTTATGAATATCAAATTTTTATATACCTAGCGCTTGTTTTCAACGCGTTTGGTCAGTTGTTGAGCGTCAGGCTACGTGAGATCGTGGTTACATTTATTGTGTCGGACTATTCAACTACATCTACTTTTTTGGAGCTTTGTTTTGTCTAACAATACGGTAAGATCTAATGTTAGTCTATTTGCATAAATTTGCTATATAACTTCGGTCCAACTTGAAGCGGTTGATACATAAATAGATTGCATACCAAGCTATGCGTCATATTCACGTGCGTATACAATATTTTAAGTTGGCAGCATTGAATGTTGGCAGCAATGTGAACAGATTTGAAAGGTTGACTCAATGACATTGAACATTGTATAGATCAAATGTTATCGAACTTTTGATACGAATCCTGATAAAATTCGATACGATTATTTATTTCATAGTATTATACGTGTTATGAATTAACTTTAAATTACAACGTCATTATATTAAAATAGTATTATTTAAATTTTACACAGATATTTTATACTATATACAAAAACGTATCAGGTATATAATAATAATCAAATATACAATTATACAAACATCTTGCTAAGGTTTGTGTGTCCGACCATATACGCGACTATACGTTTGACCGTGTACATTTTTAAAATAATTTCGTTTGAAACTAAAGTTTGCTAAATGGCTACGATTTAGACTTTTTTTATTATGATTTAATTTTTAAATATTCCTACAATCTCAGTTTGTGGCTAATATCTGCGGTTAATAAAATGAATATTTAGGTCACTGAACTCACGCCTAAATTATTATCCGATTGCATAGAAAGAGAATAGGTATGTGACAAATATACAAATTTTCATTACATACATTATGGACTAATAGTGCTCGCGACTTTGTCCATGCTGAATTTAATATTTCTAATACTTTAGCTTTTAATTTTAAAATAAAAGTAGACTAGGAGTAACTTACTTCTTATTACATAAACTATTAAAATCCAGTCAAAATCGGACCGTTCCAGAGATAAGCTGGAAAAAATAGACAGAAAAAAATTGAAAATAATGTTATTTTGGTAATACGTACCGTGAAGATATTGTATATGCATCTAATAAAAAACGATTAATTTAATACTACAAAGAGACAATCCAATTTTCTTTGTTTGTATGTGTCAATGTATGTGAATGAAGGATTAATATAACAATACTATGTATATAACAATAATATGTATGTGAATGAAGGATTAATATAATACTAGATTTTATTAATATTAATATAAAAATAATATTTATAGTAGTTTTACACAATGCTAGATAAAAAAGTACCTCTCTAAATATTAGTTTTTTTTTAGTTTCTCGTCTTATTATTATTATTATCTAAATTAATATTCTGTTATTATTATTCTAATCATTATTTTCTGTATAATTATATTTTTTTAGGCATGGACTTTATTTTTGTGTGGTTGACTACATTTGTTTTGGGGTTTTGGATTTTTAAAAAAATAAACCAATGGAAACAACTTCCGCCGGGTCCATGGGGTTTACCTATTGTTGGATATTTACCATTTTTAAACAGGCTTCACCCACATCTGACCTTAACAAATTTATCTAAAGAGTATGGTCCTATATATGGCATTAGTATGGGTAGTGTCTATACTGTTGTACTATCTGATCACAAACTAATCCGAGAAGCTTTTGCAAAAGATGTATTTTCTGGCCGAGCACCATTGTATTTGACACACGGCATCATGAAAGGACTTGGTGAATAAATTTTATGATTTATTTATATTTTATTTTTACAGTAAGGCATATGCAACAAATAATAAAATTGTTCTGTGTTAGGTATTATTTGCGCGGAGGGTGCACTTTGGAAAGACCAGCGTAAGCTGATAACTTTATGGTTAAAGAGTTTTGGAATGAGTAAGCACAGTAAAGCCCGAGATAAATTAGAAGAACGAATTGCTGCTGGCGTCACAGAACTATTAGAGGTATAGGTTGTTAATCAGTCTTGATTTGATTTGCATAGTTTTCGACGTTTTAACACTGTCACGAGAAACATAAAGTTAAGTTGGATATTGCATTTCGATTATTTTCTTTTTTAGTTTCCCTTATCTCTAATGAAATAAGTATATTATGAATTGCAATTCTCCCAAGTCATTAATATGAGATAGGAATCAATATTAATAATAATATCATAAATTTTTATAAACTTCTAACCTATTAACCTTCCCTAAAAATGATGTATTTAAGAATGGTTATGGACCTTAACAAGAGCTATAATATATTTATATACCTTACAAAACTTTGGCTCTAAAGCATTGTTTTTGTTGAAGGTAAAATAGATTATAAAAAATATTTTTTATACTCGACAAGAACCCTCATTAATTTTCGGATGTGACCTTCTGATGGCACTGACAAATATTTCCACGACTTCTTATAAATAAATTCTGTTATTAAAATATTTTACTCTGTAAGTTATTATAAGATTCATTCAAAAATAACCTCATTTCATTTATATACTTTAGAACTTAAATGGAAATACTGGAGAGGCGGTAAATTTATCGAATTTGATTACAAATTCCTTAGGAAATGTTGTCAATGATATAATATTTGGTTTTAAATATCCACCGGAAGATAAAACATGGCAATGGTTTAGAAATATTCAAGAGGAGGGTTGTCATGAAATGGGAGTGGCAGGTGTTGTTAATTTTTTGCCATTCATACGGTTAGTTATTTTTTTAATATTGTTATCTAAATATAAAAGTAATAATAATAATTTACATTGTAATAACTTAAATAAAAATATACTGCTTTTTTAACCTATTACTTCTATAAAAACCAAAATTAAAAGACAAATTTGTTTTTTAGATTTTTTTCACCTTCTATTCAAAATACAATGCAAGTATTAATCCGAGGGCAAGCTCAAACTCATAGGCTGTATGCAAGTATTATAGCCAGACGTCGAAAAATGCTTGGCCTAGAAATTCCAAAAGGTGCTGCATATTCAGGGCACTCTGAAATATTTAATGATCATCCCGAGGGTTTCATTAAATGTGTTAAATATAGCAAACGCGAGTCCGATGCAACAATGCATTATTTTGACCCAAGCATACTAATTCCATCGAGAGAGGAATGTATTTTAGATAATTTCTTAAAAGAGCAAAAAAAAAGATATGACAATAGTGAAGATAATTGCAATTTTATGAGAGATGAACAGATGCATTACCTTCTAGCTGATATGTTTGGAGCTGGCTTGGATACAACGGCGACTACACTTTCATGGTATTTTTTATTTATAGCCATTCACCAAGAGGAGCAGGTAAATAAGAATTCAAAATCTATTGGAGTTTCTCGTACAATAAACTTCATTAATAACTAACATACTTTTTTCAGGAAAAAGTAAGAAGAGAAATTTTATCGGTATATCCAGAGGAATGTGAGATTGATAGTGTAGAATTACCTTATCTCATGGCTACGATATGTGAAGTACAGCGAATTCGTTCAATTGTTCCTGTTGGAATACCCCACGGAAGCTTACAAGTGTGTCTATTAACCAGTTTTAGTACACTATTTGTATTATTAGTTTATCTGGTTAATTGCGGTGTATATTAGCAAGGTGTTTGATGACGTTCAGAAATAGTCGAAATGTTAATTGATACGTTTTATGTATAATGTCTATAGTATAATTGTAAGTATCAATGTTGTAAACATGAAAACTATTGTTTTGTTCGGTTCTAGGACACATATTTAGGAAACTATCGCATTCCGAAAGGCACTATGGTGGTGCCATTGCAATGGGCCATTCATATGAATTCTAATGTTTGGGAGGATCCTGAAGATTTTAAGCCATCCCGATTTATTGATACAGAAGGAAATTTATTAAAACCTCAAGAATTTATCCCTTTTCAAACTGGTAATAAATTATATATTAACCCAATTTTCCGTATCGTAGTTACGATATATATATATATATATATATATATATATATATATATGTATATATATATATGTATATATATATATATGTATATATATATATATATGTATATATATATATATGTATATATATATATATATATATATATGTTATATATATATATATATATATATATATATTTTCGAAAAGAATGTTTTAGACACAAAAATATTAGTATTTTTAAATTCCATTTCAGGTAAACGGATGTGTCCTGGCGATGAACTTTCTCGTATGTTATCTGCAGGGCTAGTCGTACGTCTTCTGCGATCATTTCGAATTCGCTTAGCTTCCGAGCCTCCTTCAGTCGAAGAGATGCAAGGGAACGTGGGAGTGACATTATCAGCCCCAAAGGCACTATTTATTTGTGAAAATATTTAGCACACATATAGTTAAAGCTTCTGAGGTGTATATAGAAATAGTTGTACTAGATGTTGCATTTTTAGTATGGTACAAATTGTTTGGGAATGAATAGTTGTTTCTTTTTTTTAAATATAAATTTTACCATTATAGGTTTTATTTCAGTACGAATATTTGAATGAAGATTTGATGAACCTTAAATATGTTAGCGTTGTTAGATCTTGACTTGTATTATATTATAAGGGATTATTGAAAAAACAAATTTATTAAAGATTATCATTTATTATGAACTAGTTATATACATCATAAATGTAATGCATTGTTTACAAAGCTAAGGTAAATATTGGTAATACACTAAATACCGAGTTCTAACTCGATTTAAGGCAACTTTGTTGCCAACAAACATTGTTTTACATACAAAAACTATTACAACAATTATTGTAAGTTATAAATTGAAGATGATATACTTATAGCGACAAATGTTACCGCTCTTAGACTAGTTGTTGTTTCCTATTCTATCGTGGAATGTTACTTAGTATAGTACACATAATAGGTACGTACATATGTTACTACAGTTGTAAATACTAAATGAACACAAGCACAAATCTTATGAAAATACTATTGTAGGCACACATAACTCATTTAATCTGAGATCACACTCTACAGAAACTCTCTTCAGTGATACCTATTAATAAATAACGATTATAACATACATTTATTTTGGTATAGGAAACTAGAGTTTAAGATATTATTGAATTATACACATTTCTTTATGAAACTGTTACTTCGATATATCTTCTGATGCAGGTCGATCTCAAAGATCATCAATCTAAACATAATACTGAAGTTAAAATAACAATTTATAATTTCAACGATGGGAATTACAGTACACCTAGTTAAAGTTCGGTTTACTACTTAATTGAACACTTTATGCACAGCCTCGACATTCACGGGGTGATGTCGTCACTTACTAAATAACTTAATTAAAATTGTCATCGATGCGCTCTAAAACGAGTGATCATGGAATACTGGTGGGTATATTGTGGCAGAATTAAGGACACGCCTAGTGTGCGCCGACATGGCGGAGATGCGGGTGGTCGTGATGGACGACAGCGGGCGGGGCGGGCGGAGCGCGTGGAACGAACTTTACGCGGAACGCCTGTGGTGCTATGGTCGCGCCTACAGTGCCTTCCAGAGAAGGAGGAGCGGCACCTGATTCTGTTTGTAAGTCGAATTGATGCATCATGCTAGCAAAAAACATAAACATTTCAACACGCGCTAATACATCACCCAGGCACATTCGACGTCCAACGCCAAAGGGCATAAAAAATTCAGGTCGTTTAATTTTGCCAGTTTCATCTATGAATCTGCTTGGATTAAATTTATTAGGTTCGTCCCAGAGATTTGGGTCCATGTGAACGCAATTGATAAGCGGAACGACTTGTGAGCCCGCAGGAATTCTGTAGCCGTTAATGTGGACATCTCTGTAAATAAAATAAACAATTAATATCGTGATTTTATGTATATTTTAAAATATAACATTATGTTTGGAATAACTCTTACTTTGTGGGGCAGTGTGTTGTAGCGAGGGGGACAATACTAGACATTCGCAGTGTCTCTAAGATAGTAGTTTCGGTATAAGGTAAATTAGGCATATCCTCAATAGTCGGTAGTCGCTCACGGCCGACCACTGTGTCCAGTTCTTCTTGCACTCGCCTTTTTACATCTGTGTTTCTTAACATAAATACAATCATCCATAACAGTGATGATTTTATTGTTTCCATACCAGCTGAAAACAAATCTCCTAAGATTTGTTTAAGTTGTAATTCTGAAATAATTTTAAACATTATACAATATGATCTTGTTTATTTTTTATTAATATAACATGTCATATATATCATATTTGCACTGTATTTTTTCAAAATTAATATTTACCATGATCTCTTCCATCAAAGAGGTCTCCATCTCTTCCTTCCATCTTGGCTTTTTCAATTTCAATTAAATAAACGTCAATAAGGTCTCTAGCGTTATTGATGTCCAGAGTTTCCCGATGTTCATCTATTAACGTCTGATAAAAGGCAAACATTTCTTCACGATTTTTCGCAACTTTTTCTTGTACTAGTGCTTTTCCAGGAAGATACTGTGAGGATAAATAAAATAAGTAATTATATCTGTAGGCAATAAAAAGGTGAATATTTTTTACATATAATGCCAATACATATTCTTAATTTCTTAAGTAATAATATGGATGTATATTTATATTACAGTCTATATTTATTTCTATAATCATATTTAAATTTTTATAACACTTACATTGTATAGCGGAATGTATTCTCCATAGTGAATTTGTCCAAAAAGCTTCATACCCTCTTCGATTAAATGATTAAGTCTTGCAAATCGTGCGTCACCATGACTAAAGCGCACCGACATGGTGATACCGCAGATCACATTAGATACGCCTAGGGCAAGTAGCGGATTTGGATCAATTGCTTCACTTTCAGCTCGTTGTAAGTTTTCGATTAGCTCGTGGACTTCACACTGATAAATAAGTATATAATTCGGTGATATAGTTTGCTTATTAGAAATTGAATAAAATATTTTAATGAAATTCTTATATTTAGTAAATTATATAATTCCTTAGATACCTTAATTCTAGCTTCCATGACTTTTTTTCCATTACCCATGTAAGTCATGCCAAATTCACGCAATTTCTCGTGTAAGAATCGACGCTGGCTTTTCCAGAGGCGGCCCTCACTGTTGATGATACCTGTACATGGGGAGGAGTTTAAGTCTAAGTGAGTGTAGGCGGTCCGTTCTGACCACTAGTAATATATAGAAATCTATCAACTAAACCTATAATTTTTGTTTTAGAACATAGACTTTTAAAAAATGGATAAAATTAAAGAAATCGAAATCTATTTGCAAAATTTATAAATATAAAAATTATTGATTTGTAGCTTTTGATAATAAATTAAAAAATAGTAGGACAATATATTCATATTTACCGAGACCATCCAAAATGTGCATCAATGGTGTACTGGGTCGTCCAGTAAACTCTTCTCTGCGAAAAGCCTCTCGTATCAGTTTGTAGTCACTCATTACCACCGTTAGCTGATTTCCAAGACGAGCAGAAAATAGGGCACCATAGCTTCTTGCAAGCTCCAAAAATGTTTTATGGCGAACTCCGAGAAATGGAAGATATCCAACGACTGGTGGGCTCCACGGTCCTGGTGGCAGCTTTTGGATCTCGCGCACTAAATTTATCAGCCGCATAGCCAAAAATGTCACACCAACGGTCAACAGCAGCGGCAGTGATGTACGCGAAGAACAGTAGCTCACCACTTGCCACAGACCCCACAACAACTTAGAGTTTGTTAACATAGTTATCATTTTAATTATTTTTTATTATTTCCGTAGCAAAATAAAAGATTTTAAAGTTAATCAACTAAACATAACAATAGTGCGCGGAGTATAAATCGTGACAACGCGGTGTCCTAAACACTTTATTCGTATACCGCGTGCGACTGTCGTCTGCGCACTGGCGCGGCGCTGGCGTGGCCTTGCGAATAAATAGTGCGCGGGAGGCGCGCGCGCAGGTTCGTCCCACCGGCACTCCTCTCTCCGCGGCTTTTCCGTGGGTTAGCTTGCTACGAAACGTAGCGCTTGCGTCGTAGACGCACTTCTAAATACAAGTCTAACTTTTGAGAAAAAAATGTTTGTTTTAAAACATAAAAGTGATTCAACACACTATTTTCCTATATAGTGAGAGAAAACGGGATGTTTACATGACTCTACTCATTCGGAGATGGGTATTGATGTCAGCTTATGAAAAGGCGTTAAATTTGGCGAGGGGTGAGAGGGGCCATCGAGGTCGCGCGGGTGTGGATGCAGATGATAAGATTAACGAATTGCGTAAGTTAGTGCGAAGCAAGGTGACGGAGGGTCGACGACTTACGTACGTCGAAAAGCCTTGGGCGAAGTTCTATGCGGCTCGACCTCTAAGCGACACAAATATCGCGCATAATATATATTAGTTAATATTTTTTGTTTTATTACTTTATCAATTTATGAAATATAGATCATAGATACAAAAAACATAGTGCCATAGATTGTTATTAAATAACTTAAAATAGAAGTATAAATAAAGTTGTGAAATTGCAAAAGATTCGAAACTTATTTAAGTACTTGTGTATTTAAATATTTTTATTTCTCCGGTCTTGTAAGACAAAGAGCGGTGTTGAGTTCGCCACTTAATACATGCACAATGTCTCAATTTCGGGTGGAAAACAGAATAAGGTGTCTTGGCACTAGGTTGTGTCTGACAACCCTTCATTACATTAATAAGAATTTAATTTTAAGTTGAAATAAATTTAAAAAAAATATTCATTGCATACGTATGTATTCCAACGAGTTATAGAATAGCAATTATGTTCATTTATTTTACTACCGCTCTGAAGACCGAATATCTTACCAAATTACTTATTTATAAAAGAATGTGAGGCTGTAGGTATATGCTTTGGAACCAGTTTTGTAGCGTAAAAAATAATTAAAAAAAAGCAATTAGATTAACCTTTTAATAGACATGTGATTATAAGATAACGTAAAAAGAACATGGTGAAAATGTTATATATTTGCACTTTTTTTTAAAAAAATGCATTTTTTTTCATAAATTTTACAGCTCCACAGTTAATAAGAAGTATGTATATTATATTTCCAAGCACAAACATATATTGAGCTTACGTAGTGTACAAGCAAGCACTCGATCACTCGGCCAAAAGTGCAACGACCGTCCCTTTCGATCTATCATTGTAGTAGATACTACGTTGTATACTATCAATTAGGACGTTAGAACATTCTATTCACAAATGTTACGTGACATTTTACAATTTTGTTAGTATGAATTAAATCAACTAATTTTAACAGGGGCACTTGACACGTATTTAATATAATTGGAAGGACAATTACATATTTTGTTGCAGGTCACGATAAAATAATTAAAAAATGTTTTTGTATTTTATTTATAACATATGTCACATTATTTAAGATTTTTCATTAATAAATGTCGTTAATAATTAAATACACTTTCGTCGACGATCGAAGAAATTATTACATCATAATCAAATATACTAGTAGTTTAGTAATTTCCTTTTACTTGTACATCACGAACCTAACTTTGCTATACAAATATTCATGCTTAAGGCCAACCACCAACTTTAACGAAATTACAAATAGTATACTGTCATAAAAAAAATTCAATCAATCATCTTTTTGAAACGTTTTGAACAAACAAACTAGCAAACGAACGCTTATTTTATTTTTTTTTTTTCTGTATTAAATACAATAACAGTAATACATTCTTATAGATATATAGAAATAGCCCTACTCAAAGTATTGGTATTTAACCTACAATCATATAAACCGGCGATGGTCACATTAAATTCGGGGTTTATTTAAATGTATTTTAAATAACAAGAGAAATCAAATTGTCCCTAAATAGTTAACATTAACGAAAAAAGAAATAATTTGAAATACTTCTGTGCTTGTAGCACAGGATGACAGAAATAGTCTCCTTTTTAAAAATATTAAATAAGTATTACATTGTTTTATAAGAGAACGTTTTATACTAAAGGTAAAGCTCATTTGCCTTGTCAGCCATAATTTGATAAAAGGATACATGAGATATATTTTACTTCTGATATTTTTAAGAGATTTGACAATAGAATTTAACAGCACCTTGGCCTGTATGAGGGCTAGTATTGTATTATTTCAGACTCGTGTGACACTTTAATCTAAAGTTCCTGAAACTATTTAATATATATTTGTTAGTATATATTCTTTAAAGGACCGTTTATCCATTGATAGTCATCCATTGTCACTACAAATGTCCGAGGGTACTCCGCTTATCCTAATTTACTGACACCTTGACATAAATATGTAATGTATTTTAAAGTCGATAATGAGAAGAAACAAATTAGTATATTTACTTATTTAAATACGTATTAGGAAAATCCCAAGTATAATATTAAAAATGCATATTCATTGTTGTCATCAAAACCTAATTCTTTATTATATAATAATGTTATCATAGTAAAATTTCATATATTTATCGTACAATTTGGGACTGTAACATTGTGATACTACCTGAGTAATTTCAATAGTTGGTATAAGTAACGGTTTATGACTTTTGAGAATACTTTAATTTGAAGTGATCCTGATAAAGAAGGTGATCAACGAACAAAGTTTGCTAGAGTTCCCAGTCAATGCGTCACTATCTATTTATATATCTTTTATAACTTGTAAATGAAGATTATGTTTGGATTTTTGACTGATGACTGTTTAAATTTTAGTCCCTCTTTTTGTATACACTAATCTCTGCACTTACTGAACAAAATTAAATAGTATTTTGTAGTTGTAAGCCTGACGTGTAAGTTATAATTCT
The DNA here is from genome assembly GCA_032432895.1 of Dryadula phaetusa. Lineage (NCBI taxonomy): Eukaryota > Metazoa > Arthropoda > Insecta > Lepidoptera > Nymphalidae > Dryadula > Dryadula phaetusa. The sequence continues at coordinate 3,351,029 of JAOYRS010000027.1, forward strand.
AGAAGTTTTTATTTCCTCGCTCTGGCAAGACAAAGTTGAGTTGAGTCCACCACTCAACACGCAATAAGAATTCGGTGGAAAGCGAAGTACGGAGTAGCTTGACACTAGGTAGTTCTGTGTACCCTGCCATGCGGGATAAGCGTGAAGCTAAAAAAACAAATAAGTTTAATGATGTTTTAACAAAAATCATGGAGATGGCTTTATTTCCTGTCTCCATATATATTTTATGTATAAACAATAACTGGAACTACCTTTAAGTAGTGAAGATAACATTCAAGACGAGGCCCAGTTTTGATGACAATAGGTCTACTAATACTACCTATTGTCATCAAAACTGCGACTTGGCTTAAATAAGTTAAACCTTAAAGTTAAAGCAAAGGAATACGAGCGTCAATTAGTTTTCGTCCATCAGGTATTAAATACGGGAATGCTTTTAAAGGGACCATAGCATTTTATTAACATATTCCTGGATTATACTCAAAGTGACGTAACAATAAAATTAAATTCATAAGACGAAATAAAGATTTTATTGTGCAGTCTGATACTGAGAAATACATGTAGTATTAAAATATTAAAAATTAAATTCACTGCAGTATTAAATTCACTGTAGTACAAGAAGCCACTATATATTTTTAAAAGGCTCGGCTTCTATTTAATCTAACAATATGCGAAAGATACCTAATAATAATTAAGTGGTATCCCTATCGTATTGATTTTAATGCTTGCGTTGGTTAAAAGCAAAATAAAGTATTTAAACTTCATGAATTTGTCGTTCACAGACAATTTGAATAAAAGATATATATGTGCAAGCCGTACATATATTTTGACTGTTACTAGGCGTATTGTATGAAATAGTGCGCAGCCTACAATAAAAAGTGAAATTAGTCAAAACGCGTGAGTGTCCTACTTTTAGTTATAGAACTACATAAGTACGTGATCTCGATTGCGAAAACCAACTCATCATCACTTGTATTCGGCGCCGAAGCGGCAAGTATGAGAAGTAAAGCAAACAATTTGCAGGAGGTAGGGGATAAATCATACAACAAATAATTGATTGCATAGAATTTTTGAAAAAAAAAAATATTACACATTGTCGTCTTTCTCAATTTAATTTTTTTATGTTTCAAGTTATCTGTTATCGAATTTTAACAATTTTTTTTCATATTTCTAAGCAATAAGTAGTTATATTTATAAAATAATGGGAAAATGAAATCAAATTTAGTTTACGTGCACTTACAAATAAACTTATTTAAATTCTAAATATAAGTTATTAAAAAAAAAGCGTTTAGTATAAAATATAATGGTTTAGTTTTATTACAATACTTAAAAGTATTATTACAATACATATAAATGTAATAAAATATATTTTTTAAATTGGACATATTTCCCCAGCTGCCCCTACCTGGCTAAGCAATGTGTCTGAATAAGTAAATCTAAAAATTACAATATAAGCATATTGTCTTCTTCGGCAAGCGATCACGTTTTCTATTGACCCTATATTACAAATCGATGACTAATTAAATTATTAACGCATTTCCACGCACTTGGCAAAATTTGAAAGAGATTCAAATTTGTCATGAGTCATATCTCAGCTTTACCGGTGGGTTAACCGTTTGAGGTATACGATACCTTCTAAAACTGATCAAAGTATTTTCTTTCAGCGTCACGCTATATTCTGCATAGAATGGTAGTCAGAAGACCGCCTAGTGAGAAGACATTCCGTTGACTGGTTTCCGTCAAAAATTGAGACACTGTTTGCCACTGTTTGCCGTGCACGTCGTGCTCTCGTCACCGCCAAAGCGTAAAAATGAAAATATTTTTTTAAATATATCATTCCCGGGAGTGAAATAGGAACCCACAATTTAATAAATTCATAAATAAAAGTTTTTTTTTATAAAATCTAAAATTGATTATCAAACAGTTTAGAAGAAATAAATTTAAAATAATATAATAGGCGTTCTAATATTAGATGTCTACATAATTATTATTTGTTTAATTTTTAAATTATGTCGCGGACGTTTTTTATCGTCTTGTCCATGACATGTGCCCTAATGTATATTATTACTAATTTAAATTCGATCGATATAAATTCTAAAAGAAATCGCTATCAGTGACCTTCAATATACAAAAAGTGGGTGACACAATTTTTGCACTACCTCAAACAAGCGTGGGATGATAACTTGAGATAACCCGGGCCCTACAATCAATGAGCCCATACCCTGTGTGCAGTTTTTGCAATTAACAATAAAAATATTTATTTTAATTAGTGATTGTTTTATCCATCGCCTTAGCGAACAAAACAACTTAAGTTGTTACAAGCCACGGTAGTGGTTGTCTAGTACTTAAATCATTTATACAACTATCTATTTTTTTATTTACAAATTTTGTAACTATATTGAAGAAACTTTCAATTATGAAGGGATCCTCCCCTAAAGTTCCCAAAGGTAGTACTAAGGGAGAGCTAAGATCTACCTAGCACCATGCTAAATTTCAACTGTCCACTTTCAGTAGGTTCGGTCGTGCGTTGTCTGTCAGTTACTAATCTTATATGTATATTGTATTGATAAATATTTTAAATAATATTATGTATCTATTTTTATTATCTTTATGTAATTTACAATTTTTAGACTAATACAATTTATCGAATAACTCTACACATGTCACTGAGTTCATTATAATATAGCTATTGAAATTCATTATGCTCTGTGATTGCATTGTGCGCTGTTAATATGGCGGTATTTTTTTAAAGAAGCAGCTTCCACATAGCAGGGTAGTCAGAGACAACCTACTGCCAAGAGACTCCTTTCGCTGCACATTACGTCTGGGATCTCAACGTCGTCCTACTAGAGTGGAAAAAAGGGATTCGAACCCACAACGATCTCATTTATTCAGATGGTGTCCCACGATGGCCTCTATATTATTATACTATACCTATTTATTCGCAGATGCTAATATAACATAACTGGCATTGATATAACGTAAATAAAGTGAAGTGTTTGTTATGCAACTTTCAATCGAGCACTTCGGTTATTCCGCTTCTGACAAGCGCAAGTAGATAAATCGCCCTGTTGTGATAATAATGCTTGTAATTTTTATAGCTATCAGTTAATTTTAAATAACTACGTAGAAAACAACCGTTGTTGACGTATTGTTGTTGGAGAAAATATTTTTATTTAAATTAGATAACAATTCTGGAATCTCTTCAAAATATTATCAATTTTTCTTTATAAAAATCGTATATTACGTACGTTACGTAAAAAAATAGCAAAGTTTCCTTAATTATATATTATAAAATTTTAATGATATTTCTAAATTCTCAAAATCCAAAAATATGTCATAATGAAAAAGTCAATTTTGCATATACCTTTAAAATGATCAATAACTATATTAATTTTATATATTTTAAAACGTATGTGTGTATCCCCAAAGTTTTAAACAGTAACTGAAGTGTTGTAAGGAATTGCCTCTAGTTAGATAAAATAAAACTTGAACTTTATCTCGAAAAATGCAGCATATGTGTGAGGATGAACTCCGTGATTAAAAAATGCATTAATGATTTCTTGAAATTAAAATTGATAAGCTCGAAGTACTGCTAGTTCAGAGGTTTCGAATAACGTTACGTGGAAATGTTGTCGTCCGAACGGAGGCATGTCGAAACCATAATCTCTTCCCATGATTACAATGTAATCCAAAACGTTGATCGCGTTATATTTATTCGAATTAACATGTTGTGTATTAATAAATCACGTAGTATATATGCAATAAGAACTTATAAATAAGAAACTATCTTAAGTCTGTAAGCAATATTGGCCATCTGTTCGATTCCCACTCGTAGATTAATAAAATGATTATATTATAAATGTTTTTCATTTCTCCCCTCTGGTAAGTCAAAGCGCAATATTTCGACTTAAGTCAGAAAGAACAGAATAGAGTGCCTTAAAATTAAGTTATCTCTGACTATCCTGTCAAGAGGGAAAAAGCGTGGGTTAAAGTAGTAAAATAAAAAGTATATACAAACACCATTAAAACTATACATATTTAATTAAACAACAAAATATATTTATTTTAAGCATTTTGCTACTCAGTTGTTCTTGTCACGGAAGTATACCTGTATACATGTTATTTTTTAATATTACTACTGCCGTATCTCAAGTATAAAGTACAATATAAAGTTGCATAATAAATACCTACCTTTTAGCGTTAAAATATAATGAATCCAATATTAAAGTTATAGAACAAACAAAATCGTATCAGTTTCTATAGATATATTATATTACTATAGAAATGTAATTACGTATAGAGTCTATGGATATCTTTAATTCTTAGAACAGACTTAACACACAATAGAAGGGAATGTATATAGTACGACAGGGAATTTTATTGTGATGCCTTCTGTAGATGTTCTTTTTCATTATTTAATGAGCCGTATGTGAGATTTGAAGGGAAGATAATATAAAACGACGTTTATTTATATTAACTTGAGTAGAATTGCGATATAGGCACTAGATATATGCCTACGTTATGTCTAACTCGCAGTTGTGAACCTTATAATTAAATTAAGATGCAGCTGCAAGTGTGATAATAGTTTTCAAATATCAATAGTCACACTATATGGCAATGGGTTATTGACCTAAGCAAAATAGTATTACATAGGCAAAGGCTATCGAAGATCCTTACGCAACTTCATATGACTATGTTTTTCTAGGGGAATTACACACTAAACATATAAGAATAATTTATAAATGTAAAGAATCCACGCAATAAAAATACAAATACTTTTCGTAAGATAATTGACTGCGGAACACTTTATACTATAAGCAAAAAGTATAGAAGGTTTAATGACCGAAACCCTATGCTTGCCTTGCCTTCTAAAAACATGTCCGCCAAATAATTCGTCTGGTCTACGAATTTGGCAAGGAATTTACGACCCATTGTTTAGAATATTTTGAATTTTGTTTTCTTCTGTTTTGTGAAAAGAAATGTCTAGACATTTTAAATTCCAAGAGCGAAAAGACCTTTATTTCAAATGGAGATAGGAATTAGATAATAATTGAATTAAAATAGTGAAGTTGGAACAGGATTATATGTTTGTCATACGAACACGATTGTCAATCGTGTGACAAAATACTCATCGTGGCCCATGCACAGAGTAATATTTAATTTTTTATTACACATCAATATTTAAATTAATACGAGGAGAAAAACACTTAGGCTCATGTTTAATAAAAAAAATCTGCAACTATCGGAGTACTATGTGAGTAAGAGAAGTATAGTATATATACGAGTCTGAAATTAGGGAAAGCTAAACAAACAAGCTATTTTATTCGTCAACAGGGCCTCTAGGTATAGTTAAAAGTTTACTAGTTATGCTTAAACTTCATTTCAATAACGAGATTAATGGAGGATAATTATAACGATTTTATTATTATTAAGTATAATTTAACATATTAATAAAAATAATAAATAAACTGCCATTTTTTTATTATTATTAGTAACCATTCAATATCCACCCCTAATTTGAAAGATAAAAATATATATTAAGATATAAAAATGAAATATATATAAAACAAATCAAAAATAAAAGCTTTACTGGATATTTCTACAATTTCTTCAAAATATTATATTTTATATGTACTTACATTTTCCATTGGTGTGGCTCTATCCTACCATTGCACAAAATATTTTAATATTATCTATCATGATAAAGTAACCTAAAAATCAAATGTTAGAAACATATGTATATTATAATTAGTTTACTAGGCGTGCATTAATTTGTTTGAATAAAATTATCAAATAGTGACACAAACTCTGCAACAGTTTCACAAATCCTAATGACCTGTGACGTCACTTCTAATCTAACGTCGCAATTCACCGCCGAAGCGATAACCTAAATTTCTATACTTGATGCTCTAAAAATTTAACTAAATCTTAAAAGATAAATATTATAAAGACATAGATGAGGTATTAATATCTATGTATTAAATTTTTTGTTTAACGCATTCGTTGTTAATTGTTGCTACCTAACCTTTATAAATAATATAAATTTAATATATATTAATGCTAAATGAAGCTACGTTTATATTAATGTTCGACAAATCTTTTATTTAATTATCTATCAATTTCCAAATAAAATGTTTTTCTTGATCAATTTTCAAGTTCCTGTTCAATTTTGCATTGTTGATTATGTATTTATATATTTTGATGGCAACAACTTACACGAAACATCTGCTTTTCGCGAAAATCATATTTTACTTTTGAATTTAGAATCTGTTTTATAGTGTTTTTTTTTGATTATGAATCCTCGAAAATCGATTCTTTCGTGGATTTTATCACATATTAAAGAAAACTAAACTACTTATTTATAAAGTGCCGAAGTACACACGCACATCTATGATTATCCGTGTGGACTTTATACAATCCGGTCGGTCACGTAATGTTAAAAAAGATATCAGCCATAGCCGCTTCTTCGTAAACGCGGCGGATGACAATTTTTTTATACCTACAACGTCAATAGCAAAAATCTTTATACTATAATCGAATATTAGATGAAAAATGTATGAAGAAAGAAAAGAATATTATTAAATTTGTGATATTTTATTCAATTACACTTATATTGTAAACTAGATTATTTTAAAAGACGTGTAAGTCATTGTAAATTGTATGTTGAAAATACCCTCATCACAAGAAACATTTAGTGAATGTCATGTCATGTCATCAGCCTATAACTGTCCACTGCTGAACATAAGTCTTCCTCAGAGCGTGCCACATCTCAGTTCTCAGATTTCGGCTTTCCTCATCTAGTGGTCGGTCCTGCGACAGATATGGCGAGCCCACTGCTACTTCAGGTAACTTATTCTCCGAGCTATGTCCATTACTTTGGTTCTATTAGGGATAACCTCATTTCTGATTTTATCCTCGAGAGAGACACCTAACATAGCTCGTTCCATCTTAAACTTGTGGACTAGCCCCACTATCTGTTCCAAGTCATGGCACATACGTCATCATCGGTAGGACGCAATGTTCGAAGACTTTCGTCTTCAAATATTGTGGCACCTTGGTTTTATCCAAGTCGTCGTCGTCAGCTAGGTCGTTCAATATTCCGCTAAGCTCTTTCACCGCCTCTGCAAAGATGCCTATAAGTCTATCGTCTGCGAAACGAAGATGTGAGATGCGCTTTTTATTAACGTTAACGTTGGAGATATTCCATCTCTCTGTCTCATCCCGCGACGGAGTCGAATTGATTTTATTCTCTGGCCCTGAACTTGCACGGTCACCGTCGCTGCATTGTAGAGACATCTGAGCACCTCAATATATCGCCAGTCGATATGACATCGCTGCAGAGATTACAGAACAGCCCAGGTTTCGATGGAGTCAAAGGCTTTCTCGTAGTCCAAAAATGCTATACATTTAGTGAATATTACAAAACAATTGTCAAGTACTACAGCTCTTTACACGTAACTGGCTAAAAAAATAGTTAAAGAGATAAAACGACAAAAACATGGTAAAGCATACAATACCTGAGGTTAGGCAAAAAAATGGCTATGTGGTATGTGAAAAAGAGATGATTGGAAAACAAGGATGTAGCATCTAATAAAAAAGCCGAATGTGTAAGAGAAGGAGATCAAAACTACATGTCCGAAATGAAAAATTAGTTATTAGCGCGTCCTACATAGATATGGATATATGGCAAAATTGACTCGAATATTTTTTTTATTCTTGTACATACTAGAGAAAAACATCTCCTTTATTTAGAAAATAAAGTACAAAATTTGTTATATCAATAAAAAAATGTTAATGTCTTTGAGGTTTTATGTTAATCAAATACTGCAAGTTCGAAGAAGCAAGCATTCTAACTATAAAAGTTATTAAACTTTTGCCATAAAAGCGCTGTATTGTAAAGTAGGTATTTTTTAGGTAGGCTTTTCGTTGTTACCATCGAATTCAAACCTACGCATACTAGTTGCTACTACACAGATAATATTTGTATATCAATTACGAGTATTCAAATGTCCTAACATATTCAGCCTATCTTTTAATAAATCATTAATAGTAGGGGGCACCTTACAGATAATTTGGACGGCATTTAAGCCAGGTCACCTTGTTGATAAAGTAGATAATTTTGATTCATTCAAACTACTATTAAATTAACTGGTTTTATTTTTACTATGCATATATATTTTTTGTTCATACAAGGTAATTTATTATATTTATAGTGAAACAAGTTTATATTTTCTGTTACACTATTGTTTTTAAAGTAGTGAACAGTTTTCTTTTATAAAGGAATAAAATAATTAAACCTAAATTTTGGGAAAAGAAACCTAATCAAGCTCAAATAGAATTTTTATTATTTACATTAATTATGTACTTATTTACTTATTCGTTGCTATTCTAGTTTAACTAACATTTTTTCTATTATAGTAGATATTTGTGCTATATATATAGAAATGTCCAAAGATTATATAAAAACTAAATGTATAAAATGATAATGTAAAAATATTATTATCTCGAATCTTGATATATTTATACTTTAATAAGACAATAAAAAAAATAGAATTGAGGCCGGTCGTGGTGCGTGGTGTGACAGCGTCTGACTGTAAACACGATCGGTATGGGTTTGATCCTCACTCGAGGGAGTGATTATATTTAAATTATTTTTCACTTTCTCAATTAAAATCATCTTAATCGGCATTTTGGCGCAGAGGATAGTAAAGTGAGGCTAACAGTCCACGCAAACAAAGTTGCGATCTATATAATAGTCTACTAAGTTTGCTAGTCTATATAATAAACTGTAGGTATTGTAAATCATATGGACATAGTGGAGAGGAGTACCTGCTTTGTAAAAATTTTAGTAAAATTTGTAATAAATATTAACATGTCTCGATTTTACAAATAAAATATTTCTCACTGTTAAAATATGATTTATCTAAGAAGCCCACCCAACATCAACTTGTATTTTTGTAAAATTGATTTATTTTGGCTACGGGCCTGAATGGAGAATGGAGTAAGTTTTATCTAAATGATAGTGACCTGTGTACGTTTAATATGTGATGTAACGAGAAATGTTGGTCGTGAAAATAAACAAAGGAAGATACGTAATAAACAATTATTGATAAAAGTTTGAATACTTTGAAATGTTTACAGTTTTATGACAAATATAAAATTCCATATATATCGCATTACATCTTGTAAAATTAATAAAAATATGAGTTATAGAATGACTTTCTCTACTTTACAATTTCCTGTTGCTATAATTGTTCTTAATTCTATGATCTTTTTCTTGTAGAATTTTTTTTCTTAGGGATTAATCATAAATAAGGCTTTATTGAAAAATATTTTGATTCGTCGTCTTATGCCGTACGTAAACTTTATACTTTCGTCGTAAAAATTATATTAACATCTTCATTTTTACTATTTCACAGGATATGACTATAGGTAACTCGGGTTCGAGTTTCATAAAACAGCGATTTTTACGCAATATTGAAACGTGATTCATTTATAACCATTGAATAGCGTTCAATGAATCAACTTGAAATGCGACCACAGTTTGTTGACATAATTGATTCTAAATTTTATTATATAATGTCACCGAAAAAATATGTTTTTTTCCTATTTGTTTATATGAATGAAAGTTCAATAACCTGACGTATATATAATTGTACATATATATTGAATAACCATCTTACTTTACTATGTCTCAAAACTGGGTATTTTTTTAATGTATTATTGTAATATAATATTACATTTTTATAGTTTATTTCCTTGTATATAAATTATCTATAGTAAAATTATTTTATATAAAATGATGTTGATTAATTTTTATATAAATTGTAAACAATACAGCCAGAAAGTTCATTAGAAAATTTCATTTGAGCTGTCAGGTTTTTTATATGTATTTGAAGAAACTGTAAATAAAATTTTAATAGGCAGCACTTAACAGGCCAATGAGTTCATGGTCATAATCATAATCGTGTTTACTCTATTATATATTTTAAAACATTTACATACATATAATAAACGGACTCGAAAGATTTTGTACTCAAATATAATATTGTAATATATTCATAATACAATACAGTATATATGTATATTTATAGTAAAATACTACTCAAGGCCAAGCTATGACTGTGATTATAATTTAATATTTTAAATAATTCGATTTTGTATCTGTTCATGCGAAGGGCACGTGATAGAGTATTCATTTAAATAAGAATTAGAGGTCAAAATTGGCCCTAGGCTCAAAGGTTGTGGTAATTGAAAATAATAAACAATGACGTTGTTCAAAGTTCAATATGTACCTATCTTAAATATTGCCTAAATATTTTATTATAATTAGATAACAAAAATATTCCGTTCATTTTGTATTTTATCAATATTTGTAAACTATATATTTTTTATTTATATTTTGTTAACTGGATGATTGTGATTCAAGATCTTATGGAGAATGTTTTAATATGAGTAATTAACGTATGTAGACGTGGACTATACTTTAATAGCAGACACCTGGGTTCTGGATAGTCATGGAGTTTGGAGACCGCCTCTTATTCCCCCGCCCCGTAAACCTGTAAACTTCTTACAATAGTATTAATAATCATAAAGTATTAATTATCTTCCTATTTAAAAATTTTAAAAGCTGTCCCCAGATGTGATGTGAAGCAAGTTAAAATGTTTTCATACATGGGAGAGGTGACTAAAAACCTTTTTAGTGTATGTAAAATTCTACTGATGGTGGCGTTATTAGGATATTATGTATTTACATTACTTTTTAGGTGTCAGCGCTATACACAATAATAATTTTAGTAGGGATCACGGTTGAATTGACAAATCGATCTAATGTAATGTAAGAAGCTACTAACAAATATTATACGCACTAAGTATTTTTTAAATAATTAACATATTTTATTAAACTTTGATGCTCAGCAAACACGAACTGAACAGTTTTTTTTTAAATTGGTTAAATTTAATATCAAGAACCCAATTTCACTTACGGGCCCAGGAAAAGGCCAGCAGAAGTATATATTGTATCAATTGTACCAATGTTAATTAAACATAGTTGTTGAAAGTTAAAATTCTTACACTCGTTTACTAGATATAATGTTTTTGTTCTAATAAAAATATAATTAAATTAAAAGCTAATATATATTTTTTTAAATAATTACTAACATTGAGAATGTTTGCTTAAAGTGATCTATATTTTCAACTGACACATATCCTTGGCCGGGGATCGACACTGAAGCGAGCAGCGTAACTAATCACGAGGTTATGCAACCATTACAGCCGGCGTACATTATACAATATGAAAGAAATGTATGCCTTTGAATAAATACTTAATAAAATATCTATATGTATGTACACGTATTTAATTTTAACAATTTATGGCCAGTACTTGAATCGATAATAAGCGTAACAATTAAATAAATGTAACAATTCGGAACAGTTATTATCATCTTTATATCCGTCTCAGTGAAACAAGAACGGCTGATTCGATATTAAAAGGTTAGAATCTGTACATATATTGTAATGAGTAAAAATAACAATGTTATACTTCCATACTTTTGTATGGAATACAGTCCAAACAATTGTTGGTTGACAGGATCAGGTAGTCAATCATTTACATTTATTTATTTCGCTTTTTCAGTTTATTCTCAAGATAAATATTTTTATGTCACTTTTTAAGAAGATTCCAAAGACATACCAAAACATACCAAAAATATTTCACAACAAACAGTACGTTTTTCTTTTTACAACAATGTGTAACTATTGAGAATGTTTATGTGTATTTTTAGGGTCTTTTGTTATTAAGTTCTGGGCGAAACGAATGGTTTGACTAGAACTTTATTAGTCATATTTCTATATTGATAGTCATATTTTTAATATTTTTATAATTATTTACAATTAAGTTAAAAAAAATTGTAAGAAAAAATCATTTAGCAACACGTCCTTTAAAAATAACAATGGAAATCACATGTATACCAGAAATGAATTAAATTAAAATTATGTAATGCTGCTTACATAGTGAGAAATAATTTTTATGAAGATATTCTGCGTGTTTACAAATAATTACTCAATCTTAATGAATACTTACACATTTTTTGTATAGAATTAAAAATATAATCATTATATTTTAGACAAAACGTCAATAAAAATATTCTTTATATATAAATATCCTACATGTTTAACATATAGGTAACTTTGCTAACCTTAATATAAAAATAGTAACAAATATCTACATAAATTTGCATTTTGAAAATAATTATAATTGCAACCACGTTATATAAAGTGTTTTTAATTATTTTTAATTAAAAAGATAACATATGGCTTTTTGTCCTGATAGTCTCGGAGTCTGTAGACGAACTGTCTGTCTGTTAGACGAACGCTATGAAAATATTACAATGTGATGGTATGGGATTAGAACACGTAAAAAGTTTCGTAGGTAACTTGAGCCGTAGGAAAGCTGTCAAAATATCATTTTTTTTATGTTGACATAAGTAAAACTGGTGCAAAACCTGTTAAAAATAATTATATTCTATCTATGTTTGTACGAGCATACTATGTAATATATTTCTAAGTGTGTAACTGTTCTATTATAAGGACGGTACTGCGGTAAGGTCAAGTGGTATATATCCGATCTTACACAATCGATTTTAATCAAATTTATCGCTGTAACTTAGTTGACTTCATGTTTTATTATTGTGCAAAGCCGATGCATTTTGTCTAATACAAAAACATCAATAGTTTTATTTTCAGTATATTTTAAGTTACGCGTTTAGTTTTGATTCATTTTAATATTAATGCCCTTATAAGATTTAACTTTCATTAATATTAATATATTATATATTTGGCTATAATGATTGATTAATATTATTTTGGTTACATCGAGATAGAATTATCGACTTAGGAAAAATAATAATTATATTTTGACAATTAATTATAATCCTTTGACAGTTAGATACATTTCAAACATGGTCGCGAAATACCGTGTGGTACCGAGATAAACAATAATAAAATAACATATAAAATCATCGAGTGGTGAGTTAATGTAAACCGAATCGTCATGTGTACAAATAAAATTTTTAATGAGGTTTATTTTGGCAAGGATAGGCGGCTAGTCAACCTTGGTATTCGGCAACACGATGTTCGGGAGCCAGAATTGCGCAACACGCAGGTCAAGGCTGGGAAGGCGCCGCCCTCAATTTTGATGATAAAAAATTTTCAACACATATTCTTTGTACATTATCGCACTTTGTTCGTCGAATTTGCAGAAAATAATCATTTTTGGCGTAAATCAGTTATTAATGACAATAATATATATCATATATGCAATGAAATATATATAAACAAAAACATTTATAAGAATCGTTAGCATAGACTATAAATATATATTTATAGACAAATTTAAATATTGCTTATAATATAAATTATGAAAATCGTTAATTATAATATCCAAGTGCAAATATAAAAAAATATCAATTATTTTTCATAATATATTCTTCTATTTCTTGTGGATAAAATATCATACTATCAATTTCTATTAAACAAATTTCAAAATTCGTTACTTTGTAATTATCTATATTAATCAAAACATAAATCAAATTGTGAAGAAATAAATTAATAACACATGAAACTTCATATAATACGTATAAACAATATTCAAAATGTTTATAGTTAATTAATTGCTTAGAAATAATAGCTGAAGTTACTAAGAAGATCATAATCTACCTTGCTAATAGGTTCAGGTGTAACAAATAAGCGGGGCATTAACAAGCATTACAATATTACTATACAAATAATTGACTTAATAACTATTAATAATATATTTCTTTTGAAACAAAAATAAAAAATAATTTAAAAAAAAATATAAAATTTTTTAAAACTCAGGACTGGAACCTTCGCCTCTTGCTAACGTCCGCTCTCACTAGTAAGCCATGCTTGCCTCTTGCATGACTTCTTACATAGTAACGAAAAAATGTTTTTGATATCATTAATGTGTAAATAGAAATTATATAAGTACTTTAAAAATGTTTAAAAATAGTTGTGCTGTAAAAATATTTATTATTTTATTGCGTTTGAACTTTGTAGAATTTTAAAATTTGTTATCACAATCTAAACATAAGTAAATAATAAGTTCCTACCTGTTGTATTCATATGATATTAAAACACGCATAAATATACATTCAAAAATAATAATGTATGGCTAAACCAGTAGCAATACCCGCTGTATTCAATTAACTGAGGTTCTGGCAATTTTTTCAAATAAATTTATTTTATTTCTTGTGTTTTTTTGACCCTCTTTTATACATACACATTATGTACTATTGTTTATAATATGGATGTGTTAGGAACTTACGATGCACCTGTTATAGGCATCTTAAGTTTGTAATATTAAAGTCATCGCTTCACACCATCTTATGAATGTATTTGAGGCGCCAAATTTCTTTATACGGTACACGCAGAGACCTTGACCCGCCTGATCACTGCTAAACTTGTTACAGTACCAAAAGAAATAATAATGAATTTGAATTCACATCGCTTGTGTACGTAACTAAGTAAAAAAATAATAATATATAAATTATAATTTTATATTTATGAATCCTCTATGAAGTTTTTGTTTAGTTCCGGTGGCTTAATATTCTTAACTAATTAATAGCGAGGATTTTCGCGTACAATGCGCTAAACAGTTAGCAAATAATTAGAATATTTACTCTTTTATTATGATTATAATATAATTATTTTCTAATGATTTTATAGCGAATGTAAAATAATTTGTAAGAAACTATCACACTCTGGATATTTGTTTAAAAGCTTTACTTTTTTATATGGACTTTAAAAAAAATAATATATATCAAAATAACTCTTATTACGTTTATAGTTTGTAAGAGAAGAATTCCTTAGAATTGAATCTAGAAAAGTTAGAGAAGTAGAAGCAAACTGCACTATAAGTATAGCAACACACAAAAGCCACATGGAAGTGAAGATTGCATATAAACGGTACGTTACGTTATAATAATCATAGATATTTTATGTTTATAAAAAACATTCATTAAATGATCTTGTTATGTCAAGGCGACAGTCGTCGCCTCCCTGAACACAAGGAGATTATTTACCTGGGAACTGACGATTTTTACAAATATTACGATTGTATTTTACATAAGAAATAAAATTTATCGTTTAAATATATTAAATAATAAATATTAAAATTAAATGTATACTTAAATTTAAATGTATAATTCAATTTCAGATTCTTTTAGCAGGTGTATACTTGCTAAAAGAATCTATTTATTTAATTAAGATATTTACTTAGGACATACAACTAAACGCTTTTATCAGGCATAGCAGGATAGACAGGAAGTACTTAGTATCAAGATACTTAGTACTTCGCTTTCCCAAATTCGAGTCATTGCTTGTTGAGTGGCGGAACTCAACGCCACGTTTTGCCTTACCAGAACGACGAAATAACAAAAATTGAAATATAATCTATCCCACGAATGGGAATCGAACCCACAACTGTTAGCCGTGTTTACAAACCGATGCTGTCGCACTGCGACACGATAGGCCTCATTTTAAAGTTACAGTTGTTTGAATTTGTAAACTATGTATAGTATAATTAGTATCCCACGGTATTCGACTATTTACCCTTAAATCTCTTGTAAATCTTGTTTGTACAAGACCGCACCCTTGGCGAAGTAATAATGTAAATGGAATACAGAACGGCAAAAAATTAAATTTGATTTTGAATATAAATAAACTCTAAGCGTTCTAGTATTTGGGAATGCTGGCATACAAATGCAGTCAGATGATGTCACCGATAATAAAATCGTGTCTGGAAGGATATTTATGATTCTAGTTTTAATATTTAAATATAAAAAGTTATTTGCCTTAGAAAAAAACTTTGTATTGTAACTTATGGGATATTATGTTTTAAATTCAACGGCTTGTATCCGTATATTTATTAAAAAATATCTGTTAATTATGTTTAGTTTTTTCTTCATATATGATATTAATTATATTACTACGATTTTTTAAGCAAGTCCTTATTTAAAACAACAAATTTATTAATGACGAAAGAATGAATTCACAACGGTAAAATTTGCAGGCATTTGTTGACATTTAATAAATTACAATAATGTTCAAATTCGAGAACCGCCATACTGTAAAATCCAAGTAGTTACAAACAAGACTCAGAGAAAGAAATATAAGAATAGAATCTTTTACAGGTTCATGCTTTATCCCCCAAAGCAATCTAGTGTCATAACACTACGTAGACCGCTTTCCACGCAAAATCGCGACATAGCGTGCTGACTGGCGAAATCAACGCCGCGCGTTATCTCACCCGAGCAGAGAAATAGAAATATTTTTTTTAATTTTTTTAATTGCCCGGAGTGGGAATCGAATCAATTACCCATCGTGTTTACCGTCAGACGCCACAATGGCCTCTTTGAATAAAATCTTGAAGACACAAACATTATTTTACAAAATATTGTTACTGAAACACTCGTCAAGCACTACAACTAGCAATTTAAGAGTGATTTATATAATTTACAGTTGTCAACGAACGTTAATGAAAAATGATACATGAGGTTAGGCTTCCTAGTCGAGATACAAGGTCACCTTGACATCTTTATGATTCCACATATGGCTCTATACTATGCTGGTTTTATTTACTTGAGACTAATTGATTTACTTAAATCGATATAATTACATCCAAGTTATAACTAACATACATATACTTACATATGGTTATATTATCAAATCTTAAAGTTTTGTTGGGTAATAAAGACAAAACTTAAGGACTAAACTCTAGGTTTTCAGTGCCTACCCTGCCTGTCAGTATGAAGAAAACGTAAAGATGCCTTATTTTAATTATATTTTCATAATGTTCGTCAGCACAATTAATAGTTTTAAACAAAATTTATGCATTAAACACTTTATAACGGTTTGGTTTTGATTGTTTCTCTAAAATATGCGAATCTGTGTCTATTATCTGCTCGAAATAAAGTTATTATATTATAAAGTGCAATTACGTATTAATTATAAAGGTATTATTTATAATCTTTATAATTAATACGTAATTGCACTGTATAATGAATTGGTAAAGAATTATAGAAATTTATTTTTGTAATATTCTCGCCAGCAGAATCTAGCATCTTTTGATGCTGGTTACTGCTGGCGAGAATATTACAATATTTTTTTATTAATAAGAGTAATATTTCCTCCAATTTAGGAATCTCTACCATTATGCAAGGTTGACAGGAGGAACCTATAGTGAAAGTTCGACTGTGTTGCAGTCATCCTTATTTTCTCCCCATTGAGTCGAAAAATACATGCTTCTTAACAAAACCTATACTATAATAAATAAGTTTGAAAGTGTCAATACAAAGAATATAGTAATGAAAAAGTAGGGAGTCGAAAAGGCGTAAATTTGTGATTCTCTCGTACATTTTTGGGACTCTTTTGTTGTATAGGTGCTTTCCGAACAAGGTCTGAAAAAAACTAATCTATATAATGGCAATATAATTTTTCGTTCAAGTTTTAATGTCGAGGGGTGGTAAACGGAAGTTGTGGGAAAAGGATCACAAAAATTACACAAACGAAGTTTCGGGCATATAATATAAGCATGTATATATGTATTTCCTCGAATACGACTTGAATTCACCAAATTAATCCTAAAAAACTGCAGTAGTATTAATAGGTATTAATATATGCTAGTATCAATAACATGTAATGCACATTGCATTTCCCGCGAGTGTCATTAGCGAATTTATTGCATAACCGGCGCGCGCAGACGCCGGCCGGCGCCATACTGACATTAGTCTAAGGTCAAGGCAAATACTATTATCCTTCTGACGTCATACGATTGCGCAATTTAGTGCATTTATTTCTACTGTAGCAATAGAGAATAGACGCTTTCTGATTACCAATGTGTTTTAACTTACATGCATGTGTAGAATTTACATATGGTTCGATATTATTTTAGGTCTATCTAATTGGTTAATTGTTGGATTAAAACGTATTTAATTCGTTTTTATTATTTTTAAAACTACATAATTTTATTATTTATTTATATCAACATTTGGTATGAATAAAACGGACAAAAATGTATAAAAACATGTTAACAATACAAGAACATGAAAGCATTTTTGATATTTCAAATATTGTTTGTATACATTATAAACGTTAAAAGAAGTATGCCTTAATTTACTAATTTTTCTTCATTTATAAACACCTATAAACACACACACAAATATATATATATATATATATATATATATATATATATATATATATAAATATATATATATATAGCAGCCTCAAACTAACCGCGACGCCGCGGCGTATTATTTTTAATATAGCAATTTAAATCGAATTCACCTAACAAAAGAAAGCAAATAATTCTCGTTAGTACGTGATATTTTTACAACGTTATCACATACACATATAGCAAAGTCAGGCAACAGAGTGCAACATACTTTTGTTTAACATCACGTGGACATGCACGTGCTTGGTCGTGTTAATACATACGCAGAGGCGCACCTAACACTATCCTGAAATTTGTATATCCTTGGTATATGGCACTAGCAACAACTAGCTTTTGTATGTAGCCAATATGTTTTTTTTAAACTAGCCTTACTTATTATGCTTGACTGGTATGTTATTTTAATTTACCACCACGTAGAACTGATTAATAAAAAAATATAAAATGAAATTTCCTTGAAATCCGTCACACTGAAAAACTTTTTCTAAGGCGAAGTTTCCTTCTAATATGTCATATCCAAGCTTAATTAATAACTGTAATTACAATAAAAAAATATTATTTTTTCTTCTCCCTAAATATTTTTATATAAGTGTATATAATTTACGCTGTGATAAAAAAAAAACAAAAAGGTGAGTGGTACGATATGTTGGGCAAGATCTCGGTTGGTCTCACTGGTTGAGGTTATCGAAGATACTGGAGTAAGGTCGCCTAAAAGGCATGAGGACCTCCGGAGGGTCTGTATGAAATAGGTATGCAGGGTTTGGCGCTCCTTTGTCTTTGACTACCTCATTAGGGATACAGCGTGAAGCTAAAAAAGAAAACGCGCGGCGTTACAATACCTAACACAACTTACTCACTTAGTCCACAATTCCCATTTAGGGCAAAACATAAAAAATACTGTCATAATAAAATGGAAAAAGGATGAAGCCTCGTTTATAATTCCTGTGAGCACCTACATAACGAGGATATGCCATCAAATCAAAGGTAAAATAGGTAGGTAGGACAGGAAGAAAGGACAAGTAATCAACTTTTTTCTTATGTCTTAAGAAATTCAAAAATGATTAAAAACTTAGTAAATTTCTTTATAATTTTTTTAAGATTAAAAATAGTTAAAAAGTAATTTAATTTGTTGCTGCGAAAGATAGCAACCGTATAAGCCGGATAAAAGCATCTTGATAATGACAAACATCCGCCATTGACCTCATTGTGAGTTGTATACATAAACATAATAACTACGGCCATCTTTTAACCTAAGTGCATAGCGTCAGAATGTTGACAGTCAAAAGGACGTAGTTGTTTGTCATTTGAATTGTTCTATTGATAGAAATGAATGCAAAACATTAAAGGTCGTGGCCGTAGAGCTTAATGCTTTTTAATAAAATGTAAAATGTCATTGAAATTTTTTTCAATGTTACATGGCTATTGTTATTATATGTTATTTTTAATAATATTGCAGCTTTATTTATTATGGTTTTAAACTGATGTGTTTAGGAAAAAGAAGCAATACGCGTAAAATTTTTCTTATAAGATTTTTTTTTACTAAAAGAGACTTAATCACTGATAAAACTAATATTGCTATTATTACAAATATTGTAGTAAGTAAAGATAAAATAACTCATAAGCCTCTCTAAGTATGTTTTAAGATTCCTCAACTCACTAAAATTAAGTAGTATGGTAATAGTTATAATTTTGAAGAAATATTTACTTACTAATAGACGATTTAATAGACGCTAAAAATATCCTAACAAGTTAAAATTATTTTTAATATTTATATTCCATAAATAAATTGCTTCGATTGCTTCGCGGTTTTCTAAATGTTACTTGATATTAAGCCTTGTAAGGTGTAAGAGATGACCCATATTAACAATACGTATATATAAAATACTATCAGTAACATCTGATTAAACTCCGCTAGAACTAGTAAGATACTTTGATAATTCATATCATATAATGAAAATTCATTTTATTTACACTGACGAACTTAACAACATTTATTATTTTACTATTTTTAAAATGTTATTCCACACCTGGGATTACAAAATATTTTTGACAAAACGTTTAAAAATGTAAATGTTTTTTTAGAAATGTTTTCTAATCTCAAGTGTACAATAAGATTTTAAAAATAGTAAAATATTAAAATAAATAGCATTCTCTCTTGCCAAACGATTATTTCTTAGAAATAATCTTTTGTGTAGCTAAAATTTGAAAAAATCTCCTTACAGAGATGCTAACAACACAAATAAGTTGTTTTTCTGTAATTCAAAATTTGTTAAAAAGATAAAAGAATATGATCATTAATCGTATACAATATGATGAGTACATGCTATCGCAACAGTTTTTCGGCAGCAACTCCCGTGTCAATTATTAGATATGTATTTTAAATATCCAGTAATGGAGCAACAAGAAATCGACAGTTGTAATGAACATTTAATTTTATTAGATATCATAAATACATATGTTATGAACAAGTAAAATATACATTTATCTGACCATAAACTCTCTAAAGAACCAAGAACAGAGACTCTTGATATTTGAACAATATTTTGATAATTACATTTATTTTTAGTGCAGCGCAGAAAGCCAATATTCTTCCTAATTTAAAGATAAGTCGAGCTGTAATGTACTATGTATATATATATACAAAACTAAAATCGCCATTAGGTACAGATAATCAATGTATCAAGAAAATAAAAAACATAATAATTATTATGCTTTCACTTACGAACCTTGACATAGACAACTGTAATTATCTAGATTTACGTTATGAAAACCGTTACGCTACTTGTATTACTTTACATGTATAACATTTTAAAATGTTTTTTACAGATTATTATTAAGATCACATATTGTATATTGTATATTATATAGTTTTTTAAACACATTGATATTTTAACATTATAGCATAGTTTATTTCATATAGGTCATATGAAGTTCTTTGATAAATGAAAATTCTTTGTTTTATAGTAATTATTGTATACCGTATGTACTTTCCACTAGTGTATGAATAAGATTACTGCACAAGAACGTCAGTTTTGTTTTTTCATTAGGTATTTACGAAGATTTTTAAACATTATCAACATACTGACTTGAAATAAAGAATAAATCAATTATTCTAACGTTTCTATGACATTCTTTAAAGTCAATCTGTATTTCAATTACGATTTCTATTTAAACTCATATTGTGATATAAAAGCAGTTATCTAAAGGAACGTTATTAAAACGTTAAATGCATAATAGTTGCAGAGATTTATTGCAATTATTCTATTTTCCTTATCAACTCCTCAATGCCGGGGTCGCCTTGCAAACGCTTTACTAATGCAATTTACAGAGGGTTTAACAAGCTCTTTCATGTTTAATGTAAAGCACGAATATATATATATATATATATATATATATATATATATATATATATATATATATATATATATATATATATATATATTTATATATATATGCGTGTGTACGAATAAGCGAGGCCAACCTCTAGTTTTACCCACTTGCATACAACATTTAAAAACAGTCTTTCGAAGCAAAAATTTGCAAAACAAAAATGCAAAATTTTAAATAAAACGGCCCTGAATTAAATATTCGAGAGGATAGTGTGTGTGGCAATTTAAATACATAAATCATTTCGCCATTCAAACTGCGTTTGGATTCACGAGGCTCGGCAATGTCTCAGTTTCTAAATTTGACGCCGAAAAAGTTACGAAGGGTCCAATGGTTACCTCATAGAATACATTATACACACCATGAATAGAAATGCTCGACTTTAAACTTGTCCAATTACAATGACGAACTAAGAACATTGATAAGTTGTGTAACTAAATGGCCCTTGCGAAACCATCGGTGCGTAAGGTCACTATCGTCATTTCATTTTGCACGCTTTCATAATATTCGTTTGATGTAAATAGCCTACAAAATTTCAATTAATTTAAATTTACAACTTATGTTACACTCACTTTTATTTTATAAAATATATACTATCTTAATATGAGAAATCGATCCCTGCCCAGGGTAGAATAGAATGAATTTATTTATCAAATTTCAAATTTTCAAATTCAAATTTTCAACGCAAGAAAGAAGTAACGTAGTTTTTAAACGTTTAAGATTATGACATCCTTACATAAAATACCTACATCTACAGTAAGATGTAAATTATGTGTTTTTTAGTCATGTTTAGAAAAGCAATATATTTATCATCCGTTGTTGACGTCAAGATTACGAAATATTATAATGAATCTATATTAAGTCAATACAAATATTACGATATTTAAAAAAGAAACAGCAGGGTAGACAGAGACGTGTCAATACGCTCCGTTGAACGTTTTCAGCTCGAAATCGAGATTGCATGCTGGCGAACTCAACGCCTATAACATTTACTTTTTTCAATATATTGAAGTTCGTTTATTAGTGTTAACTTCATACCTGGTGTATGTAATTAAGTATACATAATATGAAAGCTACACTACGAAGTATACTTCTGTTTGACCAACTTATAAGTGTGATAATCAATTCGACACGCATAATGATGTATACATATATTAAATCGACACTCCGACACTAGTAACGTGACCAAATTATTAAATATTTTTTTTCCTTTAAAAGAAAATGTTCTTTATAAGGATTCGCATAAATTATGATTATTGTGTAACATCTAACGACTAATATCAAGCAAATCTACAATAAAGTTACGACGTTAACTATATAATTATAATAAATTATAATAAAATTTTAGTCAAAAATGAATTATTAGTTTAATTTATAAGCTTGTAATAATTATATTTAAATTAATATATTATTTTACATAATAAATATTAAATTTATTTTATTAGCTTTATATCTCATTGCCGTGACGTGACGTTATTATTAATAATGAAAAAGGGATATGTTAGTGTGTAGTGATACAGGCAATATATTAGTGTAGTGTGTAAAGTGTTGTTTGTAAATAAAATTTTATGACGTCTAGACCAAGACTTCTTATACATAAATTGAGTGTAGAAAACTCTTCAGGGATTAACAAAGTATCTGCATGGATTTTTCCGGTTAAAATATTTTTGAAGCATTATCTTCATAAAATTCGTAAAGTTAGACAAAGTACTTCATAAAGTTAGACGAAGTACAGCGTTAAGTTACGCCTCTCAACATTGGACAGAGAAAATCATTGGGGAATGTTTATATTTACCATGCGAAATTCTAGAGACGTCTAAATAAAAATGAAATAAATACTTATGTTGATTAAAAAAAGCCTGATAGCTCAGGCTTTTTTATGTGTAAAACTAAAATTCTTTGTTTAAATTGATCTACCGTGACCTATTTCACCGTAAGTACATAAAAGTTCGTTTTACGAGATTCCGCAATCTTTTGTGAACTGCCTCATCAAAAACATTTAAAGAATACCTACGCTTACAATGTAGTTGAAAAGTGTAAAATACATTTTATTTCAGAATTCTCATATTTTTTGCTATGCACGTTTAACATTTTAATTAAAAACTGTATTTCATATAGTGAGTGAGCCTTACGTATCGAAGTTATCATAATCTTATACTTAAACCCAATAAGTTTTAATTTATTTTGCGGAATCTTAGAAGTATTACTTCTTCATGTTATTAGTTTTGTTATCAGACTTGAAAAATTTGTATACAAAATATCTTTAAATCTTAAAAAAATGCCAGTGCTATTTTAAGTTGTATATAAAGAAAATTAATATGCATATACCGACATGTACATCGGAAATTTAATTATTTTTTTATTTTAATACAAATAATAATGATATGGCCTTATTCAGTGACAAACGTAAAATGATATTAAGTGTGCAGTGGGGCATAAAATTAGAATAGGCGGGTAAATGAATGATTTAAGTTTGTGTTAACGGAATTTTGAGGTCGAAATGAATTGACGTCAATCATGCGCGAGCGCAGGGAGCATAGTATAGTCTATTCATCCCTTACAACCTTGGCGCTCTGGCTCACACGATGACTTACACGTGGCAAGCTTAAGGCACGGTCTAATTAGCACTTAAAAATTCTGTTAAGGAAGTTATGAAGATTTTATCATGATTAACAAATAAGTAATGTATGTATTTTTGATCTATGATCATAAATTTATTTATGATAAACAAAACACCACTTGTGTTTATATAAGAAGTGCCCTTAAGAATTCTAATTACAAACTACGTGACATGAGTTTCCATATTCACATGGCTCAAAACGTGTTTTATTATAATATAGTTAATTGCCTCTTAACAACTATTACATAATATATTGTTATTTATCATAGAATTTTAGTGTGACATAACTTACGAATATAAAATTATCTATTACAATAATGTCATGTGATCCAAAATAATAAGCATAATTTTGAAATCGCTGAAATTTCCAAATTTTCCAAATTAAATTAATAATTATCGTCCAATCAATATTCTTATAAGATATAACGTAAATTATAATATAATTTAAAATATT
Source organism: Dryadula phaetusa (assembly GCA_032432895.1). Taxonomy (NCBI): domain Eukaryota; kingdom Metazoa; phylum Arthropoda; class Insecta; order Lepidoptera; family Nymphalidae; genus Dryadula; species Dryadula phaetusa. The sequence goes on from JAOYRS010000027.1 coordinate 3,375,740, forward strand.
TACTTAGGTCACATCTTCTCCTTAAAGCCTTGAACTTGCCAGTTAGGGTCAAGTTGATTAAATAACGTCCAATGCCTCCCTTCTGCCCTTTGAATTCTTAAAAATTACAAGGCCGATGCTATATAAGAGATTTATTCATTCACAACTATTATAAATTTATTGACATAAAGCTCGGCTCTTAACAGATCTCTACACATTCTCTTTTATGGCGTATAAAAAGGGACCATGATACAATCGCTCCCTTGTTTGCAGCTGACTACTTATAACATTTTTTTATTTCCAACTTAATATATATATATATATATATATATATATATATATATATATATATATAAAGAAGTTATCTATATATGTACCTATATAGACTATTTTTCAAGTCAAAAAATAGTACTGTGCTTACATAATCTTGTCAATTGATTAACAATACCGGAAACCATCAAAACATCCGTGTTTGGTAACAAATGAACCTTGATGAACATGAATATTAAAAACGTAATGCGTAATATGTTTACGATTTGAAATTTATAATTGTTCGTTCTTTATATTTTCAGGTCCAAATTAAATATTATAGAGATTTTATTTAAACAAAAGCAGCTATAATGTTTCACAAATCGAATTTTGTAATTGTATTGAATAAAATATTTATATTGAATATCTGTAAACAGTATACAGTAATAAAAATATCAACGAATTAGAATATAAATATATCAAAAGGCGTAGCAAATCTTAAAAGATTACGCATCAGGTGAAAGCTTAATCCCTGAGCGAAATTTTGACTTTCTAGCCATCATAATATATTCAAATTCATTAATGATTATGAACTAAAAATACAGTATGCTTAGATATTAATTTTTAAACTGATATATAAAATAAAAAATGTAAATAAAGAGTATATATTTCAAGGTTTTTTACGTAATAGTGCAATGATCTTAAATAAACATGCCTCTAGCATTACAAACTAGATATATGTCATTAACTTCATTCAATGAGGCATTGACCGCGAAGGTCACTTTATCAAGGACTTACGTAAGAGTACTCGGATAATATCTAGTATTATCGCAATGACAGACTAAGTGTTCCGGGTTCATCGTTCCAACAAGGACGTTCGTTTACAACCGATTGATTAATGTGTTTTCCTCAACAAAATAACCACGTGTATGTTGTTTTCGAGTTTGTATGTTTAAAGTATTTCAATTTTGAATAGCAATATTCATTACATTACAGCTCATGTTTCAGTGAGCTCGCCGCCATGTCTACGTCAATTTTTACAACAGTCTTAGCACGTAACTGCAATTTAAGTGCCATAGTACGGAGTAATTAATGTCCAGGTCATTGGCATTGTACTTTAATTTAAAATAAGTATACATATTTCAAAAAAATTAAATCTAGATTAAGATATAAATGGATATAACCTTACAAAACAACTGTTTATTCTACGCCTTAATGATGCCAAATCAATAATGCCAAAAAATATATATTTTTATTTAATAGATGTTGTAAATGTCCTCATAAACTTAAATTTACTTGAAATGATTAAGAGAATTGAAATCAGTCTTTATTCAATGATTTTATCATAACTTTAAAAACCGTTAGTGTAAACACGCGCAAAACACATTGTGTGTGTAATATAGTATCAACTTTCATTGAACATATACAATGTACGATATACGACAAAAGATTTTGTGTGTCAGAAATAACAACAATTCAGTTTCATTAAAGAGCTCCAATAAGCAAAATATCCTTGGACAACAATGGAGTCTTGATAATTCATGACGCCACCGTATTGAAAATATTTTCGTTTTATCAATATGTGTAAACATACATACATACAATACTCGGTTTTCGCTCCATACCAGGCCGTCGTCGATTTTAATTTGTGAAAGGTGAAGGGTAGAGTGAAAAGTATTTATTTAGATCGATTGTAATCACAGATACGAATTAAGAATTGAAATATTGTTTCAATTATATATGATTTTTTTGACGTCTCATTAATAGATGAACGCCGGCCACACGCCCGAAATAGCAGAACTTATTGTCACGTTCTGCCTGAGCCAAGCGTAGAAGCGAGAGCATGGAACTAACAACAGAGTGACACAATCAGGGTAAACATTCTGCATGTGACGCATCTATCGTAATTAGCAGAATAACTCATATTGGAGGATCTTATTATACAAAATAATAATAATTCAGTGATACAAATATATAAAATATGCAATTTTCATCATTGTTTTCTTATGTCGGTCGTTATCATGCAAGAATTTCACGAGCAATAATATACCAAATTGAGTATTGAACAACTAGAAATAATTCAAATTAAATCTTCGAATTTTACGCTTTTAATGTTCACACTTTAAATTACAATCAGACATGTTTAATAATAATAAAAAAGCATTGATTCTTCTGTTTAAAAGTAATCCATCCATACTTAGTACCAAGTTACACAGTTATTTTCCATCCGCCTACCAATTGATTTCCAGAAGCCAAACTATTTCCAGAAGCTTAATTCAAAGTAATCAATTAATGTGAAATGGAATATTAGTAGATATTGAGGTAAAAATACACCACGATCTTATTAATATTTGAAATTCACCTTATATCTTGTTATTTTAGGGACAAATAGTTATATAATATATATTATAAATTATACAGGACATACTTTAGAGACAAATAATTATATTGTATGTATTAAAAATTACATAACTTTAATGTTTATATATTTGACAAGAAAAAGCTACCGCGTCTACGTCAATATGTGGGTTACCTACCAAGTGTATGATTCCAATATGATATGCAATCTTGGTAGTATATTGAGCGGTCAACGACCTTTTTACAATTCAGAGAACGTCAATAATCGGTCTTTGTCCGCTCCAGAAAAAAATAATTTATTAAAATTTCGATATATTGCGGTAGGGCAGGTACATACGTAAATACCGTTTTAATTCGCGATTTTTATATTTTATGTAAATGTTAAGTTAATTTATTTTAAATTTAATTTCCTCTAAATAATTATCAATTCAATACCTGTTCCGCGATTGCTAAAGGCTTGTGTGAGTGAGATTTACAGCTACTAGAATTTATTTATATAGATCTAGAACTTTATATTTTAAATAGGAAAGTTAGGAGTTGGCAGCTGCCGAACAGGCCGCTTAGCAACCACACCCACTGTCCTTTGAATCACTTTTGTTCGCCACGACAATATCGGTAGTTTACTCATTTCACATTTCACTTTCGTTGGCTCGCTCAAAGAGCCGCTGCGAACGGTCCCCGTGTCGTTGGCCCCACGTCCTCGCGACCGCGTGCCGATTAGATAATTTCCGCGCTGCGTTGTCAAAATACTCATGACCCAATGGTACAGTGAATACGTGGGTCAATGAACCCACTGCGATTGCAAATATCAACGCGCTTTGCTTGCACGCGAGATAATCGAAATCTATTCACTATCGTTAAAAAATACCGCAATCGCGAAGCTATTGATAGGAAATCTAAGGATAAAATTCAGATACAAAGACATATTTGTGTGATAAAGTGCTTTCTTAATATTTCTTTGTCATTGCTGTCATATTTATTAGTTTTGTTGTAAGTCGGTAGGTTCTTACGTAAGTTTCGTTAGTTGGGAAACGACCTAAATTTAATTTAACTAATTCAACAATAACCAAAAGTTTCATCATTTTGCAAAAAAAAAACAATTATTTTAAGTTTTTGTTTAATTTTTAAGCCAAAGTGCGATTTTACAATTGACTGTACAATTGATGGTTGTGGGTTCGATGCCACACATGGAAGGAAGAATATATTTTAGTAAATTGTAGTAATCTCTGAATAAAACAGAGTCAACTCTTAATACAACTTGAGTAATGTAGCGGGCTCCCAAATGCCAGTGAAATAAAATTAAAGCCACACTTATTCATAACAATGAATGTAGGATAAAATCTATTGTTTTTTATAAACGTTTGGATAATGAAAGCTCCACAAGGAAATTGTATTTAATATAAGTATTGAGAACGTACTACGATATTTTATATTATAATTATCAGTACAAGTATGCCTTTCCATTTCCTTATTATATACGATGACGTAGACTAAAGCAAGAAGAATATGAAATTACTAATGTATTGTTTGTTGAAATGGACTTTTTATACTTTTGTTAAAATATTTCCATTTACCGACCGTTGTCTTCAAAAATTGGGCCGTTGGGAAAGTTCGTACGGTCAGAAATACATATGCAGTTCATGATGTTATTATATCTATATATACGTCATTAAAAAAGTAAACGTTTAAATAAACAAACTTTGCTAAGGCGTCGTTTCCATTTACGAGCTACGTTACAAGTATCTAATTGATCTCACATACTATTCTATGTACTACATACATTACCTATAGAATAGGAAGATTTTGTAAGGTAATAATTAATACATATTTAAACATAAATTATATCAGGAGCATTATAAATTTTAAATTGAAAAAGTTGACTAAAAGTTGAGGCTATTTAAAGCACTAAATAATTTATTAGAGAAAATAGAATATAAAAAGCTCCCTAAAAGTGAAGACTTAACATTATTGTTCACAGATTACAATATAAATAAATTGTGAAAATTGTATAATATCGATATAGATATATATTTTATGTTTATCACAATCGCCTATATGTATACACATATATTCATTTTTATTCGTTTCTTACTTTTCTTTAATGATTGCAAATATAATAAACATTATAAGCAACGATAAAGACAAATCAATCTACGCTATAACAAAGCATATAAAATAATATATGGTTAATTGTCGAAACATTATCAAATTGTGTGATATTATAAGGAAATTGCATAATGCGCAATAAGTGCCCCCAATTATTTCTGGGTGTATTTCCAATGCGTCACTAAATTTTCCTACGTTGTACTAAATGATTTATTACAATATTGTTACAATTTTGATAGGAATTATACTGCATTTTGTTGAAAAGATTATACTATTTATGTTTACACTCGTGTTTCCATAATCAAAATAAATGATATTTTTATATTAAGTTATTAAAAAAGATTTTTAATTTGTTCCCTATAAAATTCAATGACAAGTTTTATTTGTGTTTCTTTTTCATTTAGATGCGTTTAGTTATTCTTAATAATAAATTAAAGATTTTTTTATAAAATTTTTGTTTAAGAAACAAAAGCAACTACTTTGCCTATAGAGTTCCGAGCAATAACTAGGACCTCTTTAAAACTTATTTTTGTTCTTAGCATCTAGAGAGATTTTTACAAATTTCTGTTTCCTGTATAATTAAAATGCAGCGGAATTTGAATTCATGCCCTTTTATCAAGTTGTAACAAATGTATAGGAATTTTGATGCGGGATGTAAAACGCATGGCGTAGCAGTCGCAGTGCATGGACGGTCTCTAAGAGACGAAGATTTCAATCTGGCTGCGTAGAAATTTTTATACGGTTTTAAAAATATATTTTCTTTTTGTATATGTAAGAATTCTTTCTTTGCTATGCCTCCACTTGTTTTGCTTTAATTTCAACATAATTTTGGTGTATTAATTCAAATGATGCCTTTATGACATGGCATTTTTACGGCGCTAAGGAGCGCATTAAATAGTAGGTAGTAAGTAATATTATTAAGGTTCCGATTTAACCTTACTCTTAGAGAAGGCTCCGTCAATGACGAACTAGATTACCTTGAATAACCTTGAGGTTGTTTATGTTCCAACCTAATGATCTGTATCATTATAACATAAAACTAGATGTAAACGTCAGATGCAAAAAGATATTTAACTTCCTTTTCGAGGAGTATTTAATTATGAAAATTAAACCTAATCAGGTGCCATGCCATTCTTTTCAAATTTGGTCATTAACATTATAATGAACAAATTTAATAAGAAGTCATAAATAACAAGGGATAATATTTGGAAACATGTATATCATTTAAATTCCAGCGTGGTAACTGCCAAACAAACCTGTCAGTATGCGGATTTAGCTATTTACCCATATAGTGGCCACTTAGATAAGGGAGTGGCGATAATATATTATATACGCATTAGACAATTTGAATATGGATATTATAGGCGGTGAATGCACGCGGCGACCGGCGCGAGGCCGGCCGATCACCCGTCTTATGTAACTTTACTAACTACCATAAAGTGCAACGCTCACATTTAAAATCAACAACAAATTGAACGAACCTGCCATTTAGGTAGGTTCTTGATCTTGATGTGAACGTACTGCCAGTAATAGTAAATAAATAAAGTCCGATGGATTGCACAAGATGCACTACTAGCATTATCGCACATGTCGTGGTTTAACCCGAAATTACGTTATCATATTTTGTAATCGCTGTACACCATTCAACGTTCGTTGATCCTAAGATTTTGAAATGTTTATATCAGTGGCATATGCATTGGCTATTTCGAAGTGGTTTCGTTGATTTTTAAAATGTTTGCATAGACGATATATGTCCGCATATTTAATTATCATTATTATTTCAAAATAAAGTAGAAAAGTTAAGAAAAACAACAAGGCAGTGATTATATTTTTTTATTACTCAAGGAATGTCTGATGGCACATTTTTTTCGTTAAAATACATTGCAGTATAAAAAATCTTAATACTAAATATAACTTAAATATTAAAACAAGTACCTGAGTTCTAACACTTAGTATGAAAGGTCTTTAAGTTAGTGTATTTACCATGCCAAATATATCTTGATAATTTTATGTCACCACGTACCCTACGTACCACATAAGTAAGGCGTGATGATACATTATCTGGTTTTTGTATAATTTACGATACATGTATTTTTTTCAATAGGCATCCAATTATATATTTTATTGAAAGGAAACGGTTACATTGAGTAAATAAATATTATGTAACGTTACATTTTAATGTAAATATGTATAATAGCTTTTGTTTTTAAAACATCGATTGTCTTGTTGAAACACTTTTTCTTGTTCTTGTGAAATCTTGACTAATGTCTTTATTATTTGACTGTGACTCTAGTATTATTTTTTAGCCCGGTATAGGTCGTTTTTGATTTTAAAAAATGCACAGTCTCGTGATTTTCGCGTGTCATTTATTATTTTATAAAAATAATGTCATGTTTAACTATTTAAGTACATTTTTTGTTTTAATATATGTATATATTTATAATATTAAATATAAGTATTTTCACTCTTTAAATCAGAGGAAGTGTCAGGCTACATTGCATACTTTTAATGTCACCTAAATAAAATATATTAATACAAAGAAACGATTAAAAATCATGTGATGTCATGAAACGATTAAAAATCATGTGATGATCATGTGATTAAAAATCATGATGAATTTTGTATTTAAATAAAGTCAACGCCAGGGTGAACCGCTAGTTGTGTGGCCTAAGCAAATTGACAAAGTGGTTACCACTCCCTCTGTTTTATCTCGTTGAATGACGTCACTGCAGGCTATAACTTCGAATTGCCACCAGTTTAATAGTGCAACCGAGTTCATTGACCGTTGCACCAGTAGCCAATTTATAGATTATAAAAATTTTGCAATACATTATTAATAAACGATTACGTTTACTTTTAAAATATTGATGGGGGTTTTTGAACTTTTTCAATAATTGTACTCAATAAAGTATTATTTAAAATTGCATTTATATGGTCTACGTAGTTTATTTTTAATTATAATTCCTCTATCTATATTATTTTAATAAATAGGTGTTTCCATAATAATAATTCTTAGCCCTGCTTTTTAATCAGAAAAAATTTTAAGCTGAATTTTATCAATAAAGATAGAGATTTTTAATAAGGAAAGCTTAAACGAAAATCATCAGAAAACGTTGCACAATATATGCATACATGTGTCAATTATTATATGATTCAACATACTAAAGATGATTCAACAACATATGGAAAAAATATCTTTTGTAATACAGACCAATTAGAGTCACAAAAAATTCTACGAAGAATTATTTTGACATATTTATCACATCTTTCATATTCGTAAGTCAAATTCGTACTTTTTTTCTTTATAATATTATCTATATTGCTATGAAATATTAAAAATTCTGAATGATAGGAATATACGAGTACTCGTATTCAGAATAATTTCCTTAGTTATTGTAACGTAGTATCAGAATGTTGTAAAGTAATTGTAAATGTGATAATGTAATTAATAAAAAAATTAGATGTCATTAAGTTGGGGGAAACCTTGTCAGCTGATACATATCAATAATAGATTGATAGCACTCGCTTAAATGCGTTATAACTTTCAAAGCCAGTTGACGAATGTCTTTTACTAGACAAATAAGATAAAATTATTTTTATATGTTCGAGCGACCAGCGAACATACCATGATATAGTCAGCGGATTTTTTTGGAGGTAATTAGAGATAATTTAACAAATTTTAGTTGAGAAGTAACGTCTGCATAGATTTTTATAACTTGAAAGGCTTATCCCAGCCGTTAAATCACAGCTGACATTCACGAAGGTTGATATTATTCTCTGATGCATTTCACTCATTACTATCTGAGATGAACTTGGTCACGTAATTTGTTATTGGCTCCCATACTATATTAGTTTTTATTAACAAACTTAAGTATCAATTTTCAAGCCTATTTAAATGTTTTTTGGTGTTTAAGTCAATAAACTTAATAATATAATTCGAATATTATAGTGACAAAATCTAGGAAAATCATCGTCTCAATCCACAAAATCTTATTTTTTTTTCAATTAGCTCAAATAAAACGGCATGTTACTAAGCTCCTTCGTGGCTAATCGCGCGGCTCTATTCAAAGTGACATTACAATGGCTATGTAGAGCCTCCAGATTTTCATTCTCTTTCTTCGTCCATTTCGATTCCATGGCAGCTGAGAAGGCTGTACACGAAAATGTGCAAAGTAAACTGATAAGAATACATACTCTCATTCTTAAAGCATCGCTAGACTGTTCTAAAAGATTGAGGAAATTAAAGTTTTCATCGTCGAACAGTATTCTTTCCACTACGTCAGCGTGTTCCGGTAGGTCTTGTAACACCGTTATAAAGATACCCACTATGTTTAACGCTATTCTAGGTGCTAGAGCTGTAAAAAATATTTTAGTTAATATGGTATGATATTAAATAAAAATTAATTGGTTTATTTTTTCTATTTATTCTATTTAATATTCTTTACTCTTTCTGATGAAAAACTTTATAGGAAAACTTTTTATTTTTTTGAAAACAAAGGTTTTAAGTAGCTAACACACATTTAAGAAGAGTATTTATTAATTGTGTTAATTCAGTTCGTAACTTACAAGAAGTCAGGAGATACGTGAAGACGGGGTAAGCATCGTATGCGATGACCGCGGTGGCGAACTGTCGAACAGCACGGCAGGAGCGAACGCACAGCCACGCGCAAACTTCCACCATTCGACCCACACCTTGTACTCTTTTGAGATAAAAAAGATATTACCATTAAATTAATTATTTTTACTTTATATTAATAATACAAAATGACTAAAGAAGGTTAAAAAGAACTTTCTTGTCGACAATGACGAATAATGTTACGTGTGCGATAACATAAATATTCTTAAACATAATAGTATTAAAAATATATTTAGATAAGAGTGATAAATATTACGACCGCGTTGGACTTGGCAGCACATGGTGAATTTATGCAATGCTAACAAACATATTTTCTTATAAAATATAAATAAAAAAGGTTTTCTTTTTATCAATTCGGGATATTATTAATACATGTTAAACATAAGAATGCAAATTCTTATGTTTAATATGTGGTCTAATTTTTTTTACATATAAGACACCCAAGGGACAACGAAAGTAAATTAGATACTCATTTGTGATTGGTATAATGTTTTTGACATTGAAAAATGTATGTAACACAATAGGGTATTTCCCTAAATTTTAAAAAGTATCCGAGTTAAATCCTAAGGTCTTAATATATAAGTATAAAAAAATTGAATCGAAAACTGCCTTAAAATATATTTAAATTGTGTATTTTCAAATTTAACGCCATCTTTAAAGTAAAAGACTTTAACTTTTGGCATTGTATTGTTAAAATACAAATAAAAGTTTGAGGGTATCTGAATTGTACAATTTTAGACTGATTCTAAGTTATAGTAAAAAACTTCATTATAAATTAGTAGTGTTTACTGTTTACTCAAAAAAATATTAACAAAGACTAAAGTTTGAAATACAGGATATTTATAAGGTATTATCATTGTAAAAAAATGTCAATACAAAAAGGATACTATACTAGTCATCACAAAAATATGTAAGAACATTGTTACCTGTCCTCGGTGCCTTCATCCGCATGTTTCCTGTCTTTCATGAGTGTGTTTATTGCCGCTACAAAGTTATAAACAACTTTCGCCTCGAGGTACACCTGGTTACATAATACAACCAATTTATCAATACGCAAAATATTTCTGTTACACTAATTAGTGCAAAACTTGTCCCTATAAAATGGCTTATATAAATTTTAATTTATTACAACAGTCAATAAAATTAGTTGAGTTAATGTAAATTTATATTTAGGTATGCGAAAAATAATTATCGAATATTTCTTATAGCTTATAAAGAAATTTCATGCGCCGTCGTGGCGCTGTTAGTATGAGTTTCAAAGAATGTATTGACTGTAGGTATCTGGTATATACTTCCCTCGGAAGTAATATTTTATGTAATATACTAGCGGAAAAAAACAACAGAAAATCGAAAAACGTTATTTTATTGATTGACGAGTAATCTTTCGTGTGTGCAGAAATTTTCTTAAAAAGACATCAAGCAAGGCAAGGAAATAGAGATACTAAATAAATGATGGACTAAAGAACGCATAAAATATCATCTTAAGCTACGTTCCTTGCTTGATATAATAAATATGTAAACGTTTGTCAGATAGGAACAATCTGTGCGGGAATATGAATTTGTTATTTTTACTATTTCCTTACAATTTCTTTATGATTTATCACCTTTTAAACATTCCTTGGGCTCCTACAAATATTTTCTAATTGAAATTAGCCATATCGAGCCAATTATTCTCGAAATTTAGTGATACTTACAAATGCCTTTGTTTTTAGCATATATATATTAATTGTTTATCTGCTGATTGTTACTCTTATTCAACCAAACATTTGAGTCACCACCCAGTGCATAAATCTGAATCAGTGAAAATGGAATTTTCTTATAATAGGTACTCTTTTTTAGTCATATTATATATAGTAACGTTTTTGTATATACTAACGTGTGATTTGAAAACACCAGCTCGAACCAGAAGTGATATCACCTATATATTTACTTTATATGTCATCGGAAATGAATATAATGTGCATTGTTGTACTTTTTACGATTTAAATAATATTGTTTAAAGCGTGAAGCTAAAAAAATAAAAAGTATTGCAAATATGCAATTTTATTATAATAATTACCTTTTTGCACTCTATTATACCTATGTAAATACACATGGAACGATCAATTTTGGGACTGACTTTGTATAAAAGAAATTTCTCATAATTCAAGACATTTCAGTTGTATATTCATGTGGCTTATTAAGTTTTTGTCAATGGAATATTTATTAATTATCAATATCTTTTATTGAGTCGTAAATCGAATTTCTCTACAGAAGCTAACAAAGTTTATAGTTCTACCTACCCGTTTAGGCGTCTTTTGCTTAATTAAAAATATACTTTAATTTGACAGCATAAATATTCTTTTAAACATATTTACAAAGAACGTCAAATGAAATTTATTAATCTGTAAATTTGATATTTTTGATTTGAGGTTAAAATGTATGAACATTGTTTATGAAATGTATAGTTCGCTGATCTACGTTTTTGAGACGTATTTTTTTTAAATTTTATTAAATGATTAACTAGTTGTTAACTATGCTATACCTTTAGTGATTAGCAGGGCATACTCACATCCTGTATGTTAAGGAGCGTGTGTCGGGGCAAAGAGTGCGAGAGCACAGGCAGCGCGAGTAACGCTGCTACAGCGCCGCACACGCGCGCCCCGAGATCGCTTCGCGCCGCCACACCTACCACACCCACTACCATGCTCACCTACGAATTAAATCGCCTTAATTACTTTATACGTTAAATTATAAAAAACACTCACGAATTTGCTTTGAGAAAAATAATGCACGAATAGGAACCGAATAACTTTCATTTCGTTACAACAACGGCTAGTGTTGCCAGTTGCCAGCTCACTTTCGTGACCAGATATGTTTTAGAAACATGAGAGCCATGTGAAAGATTTTTAAAGTTTCTGGGACACAATATGACTATATCTTTGGCAAACTTGTGTGTGCGACTAATATATCAATCGTGTGTGAATGCATCTAATATATGTACTTCGTATACAAGCTAAACTTCAACTTAAGGCATTACTGTTTATTTCATATTATTCATTTCTTGCTTTGAAGCCACTTAGAATTTACTGGCAACAGCGACTTGCAAGCAAGAAATTATCCATCAAAGGCAGCACTAAAAAGAGTAAGGCTCACAAGTTGATCAGCTAGAGAGAAAGCATGTAGAAATTTGAGAAACTCTAGATACAAAAACCATAAAGCTTTAAAAAACGATGAAAGGAAATATTTTTTCCAAATTAGAAAAACTATAAATGGCGTTATTGTATGGAAAATTCTTTTGTGAAATAAAATTGTAAAACATAAAATATATTTTCGAATAAATAAAAATCGAGAAAATCAAAGAGCTTATTATTGTAAAACCAGTTTTGAATTTAAATTTAATATTAGTGCATCTATCTTTGGATCTTGAAAAAACAGAGTTTGCAGAATGTTTCATTCACACACAGGTATTCATGTAACATTATGTCCACATACAACAAATAGTTCGTTTGGCAGAAACTTTAAATAATTATTTGAAGTCGACCTTGAACCAATAAAAAATAAGTGCTTTAGATCTTTTAGAGCGTAAAAATAGAGAACAAAATAACAAAATAACCTGTGAGGACGGCATCAAGATAAAAAAAATCGCGCATAGAAAATATTAAGGTAAAGCTTTTAAAAGTCGATTTCAATAAAATTTTGGATTACATGTATATAACACGGTAACTAAAAACTGTAGAGATAAGGTCGCAAAAGCTTAACAGTCTACACTTTAAAATGTCTAATTCCGCCAATGGGACTGAACGATGAATTTAAGTCAAAATTTACTTTGTATTTTTTGTAATTAAACGAATAAAAATAAATATATTATCAAACGACACACTACATATTTGTTTTTATAAAAAAAATATATTCAATGAGAACTAACCATGTTTAACTGTGTTAATGATTCAACATCACCTTCCATGACTTCAGTAATGTTAGAATTTAGGAACGCTTCCCACTCCTCTAATTCTATAGTAGAAGGCTCCTTAACTGAAAAAATAAAATAAAATAACAATTATCGGTAATCTTTTCCTTAGATATTCAAATATGTTATTCATATATTATTTATAGGATAATTATATATTTTAAAAGTTATTTGATATATTGTTTTAAAGAATATAAAAAAATGGTGTCACCTTCAAGCTTTTCCTCAATGTTCATAATACAATCATTATTAGCAACTTCATTATCATTACCAGTATCTTGAATAATTTCTGATTTCTCAATATCTTCGTCTTTATCTTCTTTGCAATACTTGGGTTCATCTTTTTTCTGGACTATACCAGGTATCTCTAAAGTCGGTTCACTTATTCGTCTTTGCATATCTTTGTTTTTGTCTATACTCCTACTAAAGTGAAAAGATCTTTTTATACTTCTGGTTAGTTTATTACTACCGCTACCAAATCGTAATTTATCTCTAGAAAATTGTAAAAGCTTTTGCTTATAAGATGGCGGGACACTTTTACTGAGCCCTGAACTGACTTCACTGCTGCATTTAGTAGAACTCTTAGGATTTTCTAAACTTTGAGAAGCAGTTTCCGTCGCTTTAAGCTTTTGTTTTTCGTCCTTAACAATAATTGATTCTTGTTTTGGGATTTCTTTTGCGGGGTCATGTTTTTCTTCGTCAATTTTATGTATTTTGTAGTCATGTTTTTGATTGGCTGCCATTAGTTGTGCCATGTTCCTTTCGAGGTTGCAGACAACGAGATTTGAATTATTCATAATATTGAATTCGTGGCGTAGTAGTTTAGCATTTGCTGCTGTAATTGGTTGTGACTGATCCTCGTCATCAGTTTTAAGACTATCCCGGACACTGAAAGCACTAGTCGCTCGCACGCTATCATCATCCGACATTGGAATGCATTCCAAAGCTTGCATAACTCCACGGACACTTCTCACATCATGCTCTCGGTTTTCAGCTTTAATATCACTTACGGTCATCGTTTTCCTGGAAATACAAATTTAATTTACATATAATAATATATATTTATGTATAATATGATAAACGTATAAATTTGTTTTAAGAAGAATTGGATATGGGTATAGCGCAAGGCTATATATAGATAATGCATTAGCTTTAACCAAGTAAAACTTGCATTTTAAACTTTAATACATATTACTTTACAAAGAAATTTAAAGAAAAATAGTAAACTTTTACTATATCATTTTCAATGCATATGTAAAAAATATTTAAAAATCTTGTATATATAAATAACATAAGAGAATAGAGTTGTGTGTTGTTGAGAAACAAGTCCGATTAATGATTATTATTTCGGTTACATTAACGAAAGTAGGCGAAATCATGTCTCAACTTTAACGTAGTCATTAAGGACACTATCATTGCAAATAAATTAAATAAACAAAATTTAACATCATAATACTTTATTCATATTAAATGTAATACAATAGTGTGTATAATAATTTGCCAGTATTAAAAGAAACTATAACTATATTTATATATTTAACAGAGATACTACATATGTATATAACGATCATTAATTATGTTACAATGAAAATATAAAGATGTATTTTAATTAATTATTTAACTTAGTTTTCATGTATATGAAAAAAAATTATACGATCCATATTTTTATTCCCTTCTATAATAGACTTCTATAATTGACTCTACTTTGTAGCTTATCATTCATTATATCTTTGCATATAAAGAAAAATAGTTAATAGCATGAGTTGAATATGTTTAGATTCTACATAGATTGTCTTTACATTAAAATACACATTTGGTATATATAATATACTTGAATTTATTTTAAAAATTCATCATTGATTCAAATTAACAGTTAAATTTAGTATTAAATATCTGCCGAAATTTCTCGTAACTTATTACGCTACCTGGATTATTCATTACATACGCCCGGGGCTGATTGCTACTGACAAACTAGAATCTGTTAATTTCGTATGTTTGTTTTTATATAATGCATAACTATCATTTGTCTCAAGATTTTCCAAAAAAATACGAACTTTCATTAATACGTTTTAATCATACGCTCGGTGGTTATTATGGCGCCCTCTACTATCTTGATGTCTTTCTCAAGCTGTTGTATTTTACACTGAAGCATATCTTTTCTTACACCGGGAATGACTGATAATCGCTTTTTGACACAATTCTATTGTTTTATTACGTGTAACTGCAAAGTACTTAAAGACTCTCCGACACATTGGTATTCGTGGAAAATTCCAAAAACGACGTCTCTCTTCTTCTTCTACGTACTTCTTGCAAACAGCTTTTTAGGTATATGTTTTGCTCTGCATGACTTTGTAAATTAATAAATTTATGAAAAACATTTTTTGCTGCACGTTCACTTATTTTCTTTTTACATTCACAACGAAAATTAGTGATAATTATAAATTTGTGTTTTCTTAGGTTATTTTTTAATTATATTTTTTTGCCACTTTCGGGTATTGATTTTCTAGAAGTCTTTCTTTTCATTTTGCTATGCAACTTTTTACTTAATGTATCAGACTTATGTTTTGTGGTCTTCAGTTTTATCAACTTCAAACGGTTTTTAAATATAAGAGGAGTTTCTATGTCTTCAGTATATGCAAGGTTTTCGAAATCACCTGTTTCGCTGTTTAAGACTAGTGGTATATGACCTAATTCATCGTTTTGATTCATTTGTAAGAGAGACGTATTTTCTGAACTCACTATTATATTTCTATCACAATCATATAAAACTATAAAAGTGATATAATCTTTACCACCAGGCAAATTGTGAATACTGAAATATGCCAAACAAAATATAAATATAAAAATGAATCATATCAAAAAATTTAGCAATTCAATGATTAGAATATATTTAGAAAATATTAAGCCAAATAGTACAAACCTAAA
This sequence comes from Dryadula phaetusa, assembly GCA_032432895.1. Taxonomy (NCBI): domain Eukaryota; kingdom Metazoa; phylum Arthropoda; class Insecta; order Lepidoptera; family Nymphalidae; genus Dryadula; species Dryadula phaetusa. The sequence continues at coordinate 3,391,942 of JAOYRS010000027.1, forward strand.
AACAACAGTATCTGAAGAAATCTTTTCTTTTATACCAGTTTTATATCAGTTATATACCTCTCACGTTTTCTTTTTCCTACAGTCACACGTATTTTAACACTATCCTAGTAATCATTAGAGTTATAATAAAATCTATCTCCGCCATTAATCTAAAGGCAAGGTAATTAATGCATACAAAAATCTATTTAAGTACTAACAGATATGAATATTTACGATTTTTTTATTTATACTATTTTACATTGTACCATTTATAAAATGTCATACATAAGAATATAAAAATGATCACTAACTTTGTATTCTTACTAATTTTTTCAGTCTGTAAAAATTTAGCTTCTTGCTGACTGCACGTCAACGGTTTAGTAAACGGTGAATCACTTTGCTTATCTTCTGGAAGTATTAAAACATGACCTGCTACAAATGGATGTTCCAGGATCTCTGGCCAACTCATTCTCTTTATTGGATTTTTATGTAGTAGACCCTGAAATTATTAGTTTTCATCATAATTTTACATCAAAGTTAGAACTACTATTCACAAGCAATCAAAGGAATCAAAAAGATATTCGAGATTGATTCATATAATATATTATAACATATGAAATGATTTATTATATTAAACTATTTTTAAATTTAATTTAGTAACTTAGCAATGTATTTAACCACTTTGTCATGGTTCTCATGTAAGGTCAAATTAGAATAAACTATATTAATTCTTTTTTTTAATCTATAATTTATCTGCTATCAGTCCTAAGACTATCATCAAATTTGCTGAGATAGAATGTGGGTTTGTTTGGAGCCCAGTGTCTCAGTCTCCATTCAGAGGACGTGGGTTTGTTTTAGTCATCTGACCACGTTGGCGTCGTTAATTATATCCGAGACTAGGGGATTAAAATGGTGTTATAAACGTTCCATATGCAGCTTCTTGTGACGCTCAATCTCTTTTTTATGTACCATGTCCATACCACCAATAGTGAACCATGGCGAGTTCGCAATATTCCGTAGAATATTATTTTGTACCCTTTGGAGCAACTCTCACTTTTCTTGCAACTCCCCACAACTGTATTACGTAGGTCCAAATTGGCTTCAAAATAGCGTTGTAGATTAGCAATTTGTTGTCAAGACTAAGTACAGTATGTCTTCCTAACATCCGCTATAGAGCTTTGTATTTATGGTTTATCGATCTTTTTTTTGCTTAATTAGAGTTTTCCACGTGAGGCGTCTATCCAAGTAGAGCCCAACAAATTTGACGCAGTCCGATTGAGGTAGAATATTGTTGTCGTCGTGATGTACTGGTAGGTATTCTTGCGCAGAGAAAAAGTGTTATGGTGGGATTTCAGGGCACTCGCTTAACCAGATGTTGAATTTAACAGCGTTTGAAGATTGCTTGCAACCTTGGGATCTTTATCTACAGCTAAGCAGGCAAAACCATCAGTGTAGGTAGCAGTTGTGACCTTATTATCTGTAGTCGGTAAGTCCGATGTATAGATGTTATATAACTCAGGGCCCAGCGCTGAACCTTCGGGTACTTGTTTGACTTGGAATAACCGAAGAGAGAGATTCCAGAATGAAATATACGGAATAAGGTCGTTTTTCTTTAATCTTCGCCAGCAATCCCCTATGCCAAGCACGATCAAAAGCCTGTTGAATATCTAGGAATGCCGCGGAACAGTACTTTCTGTTTTCAAAACATTGCCTGACAGTGTGATATTTATTTATTTATTGGAAATAGTTACACCATCGACTTATCACTAACACATTCAATTAGCAGTAGATACAGGGTATTAAATATAGATGAATAAATCATTACAGGTGTAAACATTATATGCGATAGGCTTGTTCAAATGTGGAATGTGATTTTCTGAAACGAAACTGATGAATAGGAACAACACAATACCCTTCCATGATCGTGTTAAGGCGATGCAGAAAGATTCCTTCCCACAATTTTGAGAGAAGAGAGAGAGTGAGGCTTATCGAACGGTAAGAAGAGCATTCATGCGGAGGTCTTCCCTGTTTGTGGATCATAATGATTTGCGAGTTTCCAGACGTTTGGGAAGATCGATAATTTGAAGACAGCATTGAAGTAGTAGTAAGTATGTAATGTATTTTCTTGGAAGTTCTTTAAGAACTCTTGTGATTAGGTCAAAACCAGGAGCTTTTTACACATCAAGTAGCTTTATTTCCTTTGCAATTTCTATAGGTGACCGTGGCTTGAAAGGTAGACACGTTTATCGTTCTCTTTAATCTCTCTCTAAACGTTCTCTTTAATTCGTTCATTTGGTTTGAACACTATAGCTAGATGCACAGCATGTTTCAGGATAATTGACTTCTGATCGGTGGAAGTGATATTTGAGGTAAGGTCACGCATTTGGTCGCCTTCCAGAGTGAGTTTTCTCCGCAACCAGCAGGATCCTTCACCACGAGAAACTTTCTAATGCTATCATTTTATTGCTCTTTCAGTAACGCTTTTAGATCTTGCTTGTTTAAGTCTAGTCTTATCCAAACGCTGTCGCCTTATATGCCAAATCCGCTTAAACTGTAAAACTAATTTTATTTTGCTATCTGGTGTAAGGATTTGAGATATCAGTTTTTAGGTTAACTCCAAATTATAAAGAATTTCTAACTATTATCCAATTGAATCCAATTTTTGAAAGTTACAGAAATTCATCCAGCTATGTACAAATGTATTGGAGGAAGAGAATTTGCAATTTATCCGACTGTACAAAAATACTTGATTTATATACTGCTACAGACTTATTCTTAATATTAATATTAGATTCTTAATATTAGACACTTAATATTGATTTATGAGTCATAATCGAGTCAGCATAAATCTGGTAAAAATACTTTTCATTGAAGTTCAATCCTACTTTTATCTTTCTTCACAATAAGAACATATTTTTGTACAAAGAACTTTTCAAAAATCAACACACATTGTTATATTTATGTACTTTTACAAAAACAGAATTAAAAAATCTAAATGTAATTATTGTAATAGGTGTCTTTTCTGAGAACACGAGTGACAGGAACAAAATTATAAATATAATTACTCCTATAAGTGGGATTCAAACCCATAACAGATTTCTTTTACAATCAAATACATTCCTTTTGTACCACAATGACCTTAAAAAAAATTCGATATTAAAATTGTATGTCGAATATACACAAAAAAAATCACAGCTACAATGTAAATATATTATAAAAGCTCATAAGAGAAATGCATTACACTACTTAATACGTTATTTGATTTTAAACTTACTTGTAAAAATGATCTAGCTTCTGCACTTATAAAACTAGGCCATTGCACTGGTTTATGCCTAATCATCCGAACAAGCTGCCAAATAGACATTGTACAAAATGGTGGCTGTCCTGCCATCAGTTCATACACTATACACCCAAGAGACCATAAATCAGCCTAGAAAAATAAAATACATACATAGATCATAATTATTTCCCTGTTTTTTTCTATTATCAGAAAATTTTATATATAAAATTAATTGTATGGCTTAATTATATTTTTAAAAAATTATATGTAATGTGCCATATATTACCTGATGGTCATACGGCTTCTCGTCAATTAATTCGGGAGCCATATATAATGGAGTGCCTTTTATGGAAGTAAGAATATGAGTAGCATTGGTCATGATGCGTGCTAATCCAAAATCACATAATTTTGCTCGGCCAGTGCTGTCTAACAATACATTCTGAGGTTTTAAATCCCTGAAATAAAAATTTGCTTTTACAATGGTTTAGGGTTAAAATAATAAGGTTAAATATAATAAATGTCAAATATATTTTAAAAATATTAATACCTGTGAAGAACTCTATGTGAATGTAAATAGTATAATGCAGATACTAAATCCCATGTTATATTTTTAACTTGCTCTTCACTTAAACATCCTTCTTTTGCAAGTATACTATGCAGCTCTTTTTCAGCATATTCAGTAACAACAACAAGCTCCGATTCTGTTTCAAAACTATCAATCATACGAATTATATTTGGATGATTCAATTGCCTTTGTATATCACATTCTTGTCTTAAATTTTTGAGGTCTTTTGATGAACGACCTTTCTACATAGGGAGAGGAAAACCAAGAACGTTTATAATATATACATAAAAATGTAGAAAATGTAGTAAATATTAATTAATCAAACCTTGCGTATAACTTTTAAAGCTACAAATGCATTAGAGTGTTTGTGTTTAGCTTTGAATACACGACCAAATGATCCCTCACCAACAAATGAAATAATAATATAGTTATCCATTTTTCATAATATATGTAATAAGTGTCGATACTCAAAAATATATATTTTAAATTTATATACACAATTAACTTCTTATGATAGCATTATGACTTATATAAATTATGTAAATAGTATAAGAAATAATAACATATCAAAGTTAGGCTTAAAAAATGAATGTATTTTACAAACAAAGATAAATAACTTCACCACAGAATACACAACAATAACACACATGACATACCCATCAAAACAGTTTATATGGCATAGATAACAATAAGGAAATACTGCGTCAATATACCACTAATAACGAGTGAAAATATTTTTAATTGACACAAATGAACACATTATAAATTAATATAGATATAAAAATATTGGATAAAAGAAATTTTTATTAATTATTTTTATGAATATATACAAAATAAAATAATAAAAAAACTTTGTTTAAAATAAAATAATACATCAACAAAATAGCAAAGCCACTTGTAGGTGGCTATTAAATTACTTTTATATATTGGAAATCATATATATACTAATTTAACCAAAAGAGGTGTAAGCATATTTTATTTTTATGATAAATTTTTTTCATATACTTAAAACTACTTGACTTGCTACTTAATTTCTATTTTAATTTGTATTCAATTTTCTTTGTAATTTATACAAAATTTCATAAAAATTATTAAGCTCTGTAGAAAAATGTTAAAAATCATAAATTTTATCTTTAAATTAGATTTTTGAAAATTTTATAACTGTACTTTTATAAAACTTAAATCTATTTCATTATAAACAGTAGTTATCCTTACCAGCAGGTACATCAGAGTATTTCTTTCATGAGAACTAAAAGTTTCTATTTTTTTCAGTTTGATTTGACACTGAAACGCTCGCTACGTACCTATATGTTAAATTTTCAAACAGAAACTAAATTTGTAAGTTTTTAAATTGGTTCATACATGTTCCTAATTTGGTTTTCTAAATGATCTGTAAAATTTTAGTTAAGAAAATAAGACTATTAAAAATTGTTAAGTAGCGATGACCATCGTTAAAAACAAAAATAACTCTCATTTTCAGAAAGTATAGGTAAATATTATATTACAAGATAAAAATAATTTAGTACTTTTAAAACCCATTGCTAAGTGGTCAATTAAAAATACATACAATGGTGTTTCTTCACCATTGCTTGTCTTTATTTGACCAATTTAAGATAAGCCGCAATCACTATCTCGGTGGGGCAGCTTGTGTGTTGGCTAGAATCCTGCTTTGAAATCTGGACGCCATTACTCTGGCATTCACTTATGGTTTGCGTCGATGCTTGGCTTGGGGACTTGGTAGAGCCAGCACTACTAGAGCTAGGGCCGGAGGTGTCACCGGGTCTCTTGCACCACTCAGATTCTCATAGATTACAGATGCTTCGAGAGATGCTTGTGTCAAACCATCGCAGAAGACTGGATCGCTGATAGCACACGACCGTTACCTTCCCTTATATGCCAGAGGACAGTCAGGCCAAATTCAGCTTGGGGAGTTAACTCGGCTCGTTTTCCGCCTCGAGAAGACGCTTCTTAGAGCAGGCTGTTGAGAGTGACTACCACCTTGAGTTTACGACGGGCCTTGCAGGCTTCCGTTACCGGGCTCACTGAATATTGATGTTAGTTTACTATTTTTAAAGTGTTATTTCACACTTAGTATTAGAAAATATTTTTGAAAAAACCTATAAAAATTTCAACGCAGACGGATTCGAACCCGTGGCGCTTGGAAGCCGTCTTGGATGGTTTCCAGAGGCACGAGTGTGAATCTCACTGCTTTCAAATTTTTATACTTTTTTTTAAATATTGATGTTCCCATAATTCGGCTAATGGCGTCCGAGGATGAGCACTGTAAGGCTTTAGAGGGTATACTGACGACGTCCAAAATGCCACATAACCATTCCCGAATCCCTAATTGGGTGGGTATACAGAACGGATTTCCTCACGGAAAAAAACTCAAACAATCTAGTTAATTAACACGTGCACGCTGCAAAGTAAAATTACCGGTTTCAAGCTTATTAGCTGACTTTTATATTAGACCTAAAAGAGTTTTTATCGAAATTTTTCTTAAAATATTGCCAATGTTGTCTATAATTTCCCTTACTTATAGCATAAATGCTGATAGTCTCTCCATTGTGAGTGACTAGTTTTTGCTAAGACGCTGGCTGGGAACTGGCAGTTTACTCTGATGAAGGGCACTGTTCACTTATGAAAACTCATCCACTAGGTGTCACACAGCGTCACAAAGGTGAAGGCTTTCTGAAACAAACTTTCACTATCTATACCAATACTAATAGATACCTATTGGTATAGGTGGGCTTTCTGAACACTACTGTGCCATTAGTATTATTTATTACTAAAATATCAAGAAAGGATAAATAATTATTTGCCTGTATATAATTATATGGTTAATAAAATTGATGTGGCTTAGGAATAAATAAATATTGTCCTTAGGTAAAATTGTGAAAGTACCAACTGCATACCGCTTACATATTCTAAATATACATGAGGGTGAGCCAAGAGCTATCTCATCGAAATTCTCACTGTATAATGTATATATCTGTTATAACATCCTTGTTATTTGTTACTTGTTGTTAGAGACGAACCCAAAGGAACCCCATCGACTAGTACTTACAAAATGAATACCCGATTTAACACTAGGTATCCAGACCACCACTGTACGCAGTGTGACCACGTATTGCAGTAAAGTGTTCGGGTTGTCAATAATGTATTTTTGAATATTTTAAAATAGTATAATTTAAAATCAAAGATCTCATTACTTTTACATGCAAATTTTTGTACTAGAATAATATTCACTTTAAAAATAAATCAAACGCTTTTGATGTCAAGTCATATTAAATTTCAATATTTGTCTAAATTTAACATCGAATAGACCTACGAATCAGAAGCCGTGGTTAGCGCGTATTATTAATTCTTTTTAATCACACAACTGATGCCGCGGGTAACAGTTAGTATAATTTTATCAATTTTTATTTTATTTCATATTTTTACAGAGAACTATGTATTAATATTAATATTAATATTTCCATCTTTCCATCATCACGCATGAACCTATAGTTTATTATTACGCATACTACAAATTATTCAAAGGTAAAGCAGCTAAGTTATTATTTATTTTTATATGAAATAAATGAATATTAATTTAAAAAACTGTTGTATTTATTCCCGCCCATCCACGGAAAGCTATAATCATCTAATCTTTTTTTGACTGTAGTCACCTGTCTTTTCGGTCGGCAAAATTTCGTTTTTATAACTTTTGATCTTCCACAGAGATGTTAAAAAACTTTGTAATAACATTGGTTATTAATTGGGCTGTAATATTATCACGCTATAATGTGAAGCGGCACCAAACGGGATATGTTAATGTTTTGTTGTCTATCGTCTATTTTTATGCTATAATCTAGCAAGCAACTATACAAGATAAAGCTCCGAATCACAAACAACAAAACGGCAACTGGGCTATAGCGTTGGATGAAAGCATTTATTTCACGTTAAAACATATTATTTCCCAGGCGTGCAATTCTGTAAACAAACGAGACAGAACGTGGGCGGAGTACGTGAAATAGAAATTCAGTAACTTGAATTTTGAGCTAATTACATTGTGTATTTTTAATATAGATTGGTATTGTACATACATTACACTTCATACACAACAGTAAAATGTTTTTTTTTTCTTTTTACCTACTCAAAATGTAGAATGTTTAAATATAAAAATAGAGAATATCAAACGAAACATTTGTATTGTATTATAAGTATGTACAAACCTACTGTAATATAATTTCCTGTTCCTGTAATCCTAAGTATGTACAAACCTACTGTAATATAATATTGAGTAGTAATCAACTATAATTAAAAAAACATATTTATTATTATTAACTGTTGTTTAGGATAAAACTATTATTTAACAATGCATAATTTTTTTACACGAACTAGTTCCAAGTATTAGAGTACTTGGCCATGATTATTATGAAGTGTGTTAAATAAGAAATATGAATAGAAATGTATAATCCACCTCATAAATCAATGAATATTTATCATTCCCATTACCCGCCACAATGATTTTCCATTGAACGCGCGTTATGTACTGAACCCAGCTGGAAATAACTTGTCTTGACGGTTGATGTTCTTAAAAATAAGATTGATTTATGTTATCACAATTTGTCTGGCTCGCGCTCATAATGTAGCGAGAATCATTCAAAAGATTTAAATGTACCTTTCTTTTAATTATAAATATATCAGTATGCTTTTATTTATTTTTCTAATATAAAGATTAGAATAATGAAAAGATATACATATGTCATAATATACTAGGTATAGTACGTTATGACAAATATTCGTTATTATTTCAACTGTATATAATATAATGACTTTCATAAAGTTCAAGAACATCAACAAGAAATTTAAAGCAGTTAGCTAGCAAGTAAATTAGGAATAGCTGCACATAGAATATGGGTCTAAAAATTAATAAATTAATATATATATTTGAATCTCGATAGTACTGTTTAATTATAATTTTTATTTGTCAAGAAGTAGTCGATGCTTAGTTAAATCCAATATTGTGAGTTTGTAAATTTTGTTCTTTTCTTAGATTCATTTACCTAAATTACTTAACGTCATAATAATCATTTGCAAAACCACCTGTTAAAGTCATAACAGAGAATAAAATTTACAATATAGGTGGTTTTAACATTTTTAAAACCACCTGTAATCAAAATTTAATTCTTTTTGACTTTGGGTTAATATTATAAAAAAAATCAATGACAATTTGAAACAAATTTTCTTTTGCGTCTTAATTTATTCCAATCATTTCACAATAAAAAAATAACAGCACATGGATGGGGATCTCAATAGGCCAAGGATTTCGTAGCATTTGAAGAGTTTCCAGTGTAGTTTTTCAGTTCGACAGGTAACATATAGATATGGGTAATTATTGTTGTCTCATTTTTTTAGAAAATCATCTTATGCTTAGTATCAAATAAAAAGTCTTGACGAGTACATTTTACATGTAAACTTATAATTATGTACACTATAATACACCGACGTGCGACCACGTGTAGTCAATGATATTAACCACTTAGCTTATTACGATTAATCATCGTCATTCGCTGCCAGACAAATTAGATGCATCACGGAAATCATAAATTTAATTATAATATACTTTCAATCATATTTAGTATTACTTTTATTATTTTAATTTTTTAAAAAACTTAACTTTATATTAATTTACCATACTTCGTAAGTAGTATATCAAAATAAAAAAATATTGCGAATATATATTTCATTTTGTATAAATGTTACATCCTTATAGGTGCCGATGTTTTTTTTTGTTTTTATATGTAAGTAGTTTGAAAATAACTTAAACCAACATTATTTATTGTGCGCTAGCTAAATAAACTATGCTATAAATAACATAGTTTATTTAGCTTTTACAATAAGTTTATACTGCTCATTCGATATTACATAAATGTACAAAATAACCATTTGGCATGCGATATATTATCACCTTGCCGTGGATGGCCTACAGGACTCATGAAGAATGTAAGCAAATGAGTTTCATCTGCCAATACATAACATTAATTACTATTATTTACTACACCTAAATTATATTAAAAATCCAAATTATTTTAAAAATGTATATCTTAAACCAAACATCCGTTCATTTATTCATGAGTACTGTTTAAAATATGTTTACTTTAAAAGAAAATACTTACAAATACATACATATGTAAAAAATTCTAATAGCTCTTGTATAAATATTAAGCGGCTACACAGCAAACGGCTCGAAAACCTACATTATTCTTGTTTAATGATATAGCAACTGCTGGTACCGACGGCCGAGGGCAGGGCGGACGGAACGTAACACTTACAATCCGGCTGCTTGTTTACGTTTTTCTTGACCACGTTTCTGACTAAAAATACGTTAGCATCCTGCCGTTTGAGGCTCACGCTATTGGTCGACGCAAACGCAGGGAACCAGGGAAGACTTGCCGAAACGGCCATCGCTGCCCCTTTTCCCCCGCACCTCCTCTTATTTAATGTGAAAGTATACGAAAAGCCAAACTCGTAAAGCAGCAGAAATAACCCTGGAGGCTGGAATCAGCAGAACCGCAGTCAGTCGTGTTGTGCGTCTCACAGTGCTAACTAGTGACATCAAACATGGTTCTGGATACTGAAGACTGGGTAGGTTGAATTTTGGATACACCAAAAAAATAGAATTCTGATTATTGTTGAAATTTCATTTTTCATTACAATTATTAAGAATTATTAACTTACTTAATATTAAGAATTATATTGTGAAAACTGTTTGTGGTGAAATAAACTTATTATTATTATTAAAAAAATATAATTAAAAAATAATTTTACAATATTCTCTATTATAAGAGATTAATAAATAAAAAGAAGTTTGAAGATTTCACTTCATGAATTTATAATGATTTTTAAATATATTTGGTATACACCTAAATTTTTATTTATTTATTAAAACAAATATTCATATTCCTCAAATATTGAATTCATCAAATGTCTATTTGTCTCATTTACTTTTAGGTACATATGATCTTCACCTTGCACTGTCAATTACGCTACCTGGCTGCGGACGTGTATTTACGTTGATCGTTAATTAAGTCGTAATTTATAAATTATTTCGTGTCTGCTTTACATTAAATCATTTTAAATTTCATGTAAACAAATCTTTTCGTTTTATATTTATATTATGTATAAAAGAAAACAAAACAAGCACACTATACATAAATTAAAAAAAAGGATTAACAGCAACTACTACTAAATACTAAATGATATTTCTAAATATTTTATAATCCTTTTTTAAGCATTAGTAACGTAGATGTTAATCGTTGGTACTAGGTATACAAGGGAGAATAAAGGAAGAGAAAGAGGGGAAATATGTTATATAGTAGACCTATCTAAATATGATTTATATTCATTAATACTTTCAGATCGTTTAATTTAAGCTATATCAAAAAAGTAATTATTATTATAACAATAAATAATATATGGTATTAGGTTACCGTATCTACATACACGTGTATATGCTTATAGAACCGACCGACGTAAGACCAATGATACTATTTTAGTTTCAATTGCACGTAAAATATTTATTACGCTCCACGAATACGTGCCTCTACGAAAATTTATTTTTTAAATGTTGTCTGTTAGGTAACGCGTTTAATGTTTAGAGAAATAAAAATGTTAATATAGACATTTATATTGAAAAAATAAAATTATATTTTATAAATTAATATCGAAACATATTAATTATATTCCAGATTTGCTTTGCTTGGATGTATTGTCATACTGAAATATTTAAATTAAAAATATTTAAATTCATGTCAAAAAAATCCATTTTTCAAACGTTTCATACACATTGTTGCTAGAATTAGAAAACCAAAAAATGGTTTTAAAAAGTCAAAATGAACAAAAACCCCTATAAAATTGAAAAAAAATCAATAAATTGCGTGTCACTTAAACATCTTGCAAAGGGTTGCTTATTCTTACTATTATTACTAATACAGTTTTTCATTCAAAATTTTCAACTTGTCGTCAAAATTCAAGTCGCCTGGAACTCTGGCGAAGCAGTCATTTATGTTATCCAAACAGAAAAAAAGTTAAACATATCTAAATATGGAATCATTCCATCAAGCATCAAGCCAGAGTGACCAACCATTACGTTTATTGTACGTTAATAAAAAGATAAGTAATTATCTTTTGAAAAAATATTGAGTCTGTTTATTTTTTTATATACTTTATAATTTAACATTAACAATCCATTCTTAAAAGCTCCAATCAACGTTTCTTTTTATTTTCTTTTTGCAGATATATAAAATTTCATCCCATAACTTTAATGTTTAACTATTTATATAATAGTAATAATTTTCAAAATTAATTTAAAAGGTATTTTACTGTGATATATTATTGTATGGTTACTAAAGACTCTAAATCAAAACTTTACCTCCTTTAGAATTATGTATATTAAAAATATATACAACAACTTAATTTGAATTTAAATAATTTAAAATTTCTTTCAAAAATTGTGGCAATTTCATTATTTAAAAAATATGTATTTTATTAAACATATAAAAGCTCTAAACATTATATGTTTTATTATGCAATGTTTTACTGTTATATTTATTTTTTGCTTAAGCTAAAAAAACGAGACATATATGGAGATTTTTTTTAATATTCATTTTATCAAAAATTAATGATAACTCATTAATTTTTAGAATAACTTCTCATGTTTATTTTCGCATGTTTCAGGCTGATGAGCTCCCACCAGAACAAATTGCCGGTGAGTTAATAAATATGTGTATTATAATTAATAGTAAATACATTTATAAGCAAAAACGTTTCGCGATCTTGATTGTAATGGACAAAAAAGAAAAAAAACCTTGCTTTTTTTTTGAAATAGTGCCAAGCATACAAAAGAAGCCTAAATAAATTTAACTGGCACAGACTCTATGTAATAAATTTAATATTCCACCAAAATTATGTGTGGGCTTAATTAATGTTACTAAAATAGTTTTTAAAACAACTACATTGGGGCGTGTCCCATAAAATGTGGATTAATAACCGTCTTGAAGTTTTTGAATAAACATGATATTACCTAACACATTTATGTTTGTATACTTTCTAAATATACTTAATATAAGTGTTGGAATTTAGTATTTTTTGTTGATATAGTTAAGTGAAACTTTATACCCGCTTGCGACACAGACAGATCTGTCAATCTGTCAAGTGGGCTTAATAGATATGATACGTAGTCGTGACTTTAGTTATTTTACAAAATATAACTTGCTTTTGTCTCAACTGAAATAATTCTTACACAAATATTATAACAAATATTCATATAAATGGATGAATAAAGTAAAATGTAAATTATTTTTCAGTTACTAAATTTTTCTGTAAATAGTCACTAGAAGGTACCTAATAGCACTTATTTCAACATAACACAATAATAGATCTAAGTATTAGCTAATGTTATTATCAAAAACATGGAGCAAATTTGGGCGGGCGGCAAAACACCGTGGTAACATGCTTGGATTCATGCCAACGTGCCGTAGAACTCGGATACCGTCCTATCGTTATTGTTATATCAATATTGTTAATCCCTCGAGAGATATGCATTGTTTACTTTATGGTATATATAATTTATATGCTTTGAGATAAATTATAAATATGTGAGATTGTTTTTTTTTTAAATAAATTCGTAAATCATTGTGAAGCTTATTATACGTGGAGTCTAGTAAACGTGTTACACTTAAAAATAACAGCTTCATACTTTAACCCGCATAGTATAGTGACAACCTAGTGTCAAGTCACTTCGTTGTAGTACCATTTTAGTCAGGGACAATTTAGTGTCAAAACAATTCGTTGACTGCTTTCCAACTGAATAAAATCAATTTGAGTGGCAAATTCGCCGCCCTATTCTGTCTAAAAGCAGTGAAATGAAAATATTTTTTATATAATCTTTTCTCCGAGTGAAAATCTAACCAACAACCAGTCAGGCTTGCAATTACAGGCTATACCACTGCGGCCCGATGCGGTGTCTTTATCTGTTTTATACTTACATACGTATTTTTATAAATAGTAGTTAGTATTTAAAGACCTTATGATACAAAATAAAGATTAAAATACTCATTATGATATCCTACAATAATTTATAAGTATATCGTATGTGTTAGATATCCAGATAGGTACCATGTGCACATTTTATGTATATATATATATATATATATATATATATATATATATATATATATAGAAATTGATACATTTTAATTTGAAAGTATAATATAATGAAATTTCTATTCTAAATTTCCTTGAAAGATTTTTATAAAAACAACCATTAAATCACATTTACGTCACACTGGATAATTTTGGAAAATAACTGACGCAGTTTGCCCTCATTTTGGAAGACCATGGTGAGGTCGTGGGTAGATAATTAATAAACAGCTAAAATCTAGAAAAAAAAGTAATAAAGCGTATGGGACTTTGAGACAACTGCCAAGATATCTTGATGATTAAAATTAACAACCTGGCGTTGGTGAAGAAGAAAAAAATATGTTTTAAAACTTTTTTGTTGCCAAAATAATGTTGAACAGCTGCAAACTTTTAAACTCACTACTTTTGCATATCATGCGCACTTAGATATGTTTATTGAGTGTGTTATTGTGCACGTTTAATTAAATTTAAATTTTCGAATAAGCTTAATAAATACACGACTTTGTCACATTTTACAATGTAATTACAGTAGGCGAAGAATTCCAAACAAAAACTATTAGTAATGATAAACATTATTAAATAACTTTAGAAACTTCAGTAAATATTACATCTCCGTGCCTTAACTGTACTCAGAAACAGTGGTAATTCCTACTATTTTTAGTGTTATTATACACTTACGATTAGAGAACACTTTTTAAAAACGTATCGCTGATATTAAAGAAAATTTTGTTTTGGGTGACATAAACGATATAAGAAAGGAAAGAAAGGAAAGTGCTTTGGCTTTTATGCCTGGTGAACTCTAGCTTTTACTTGTTTATCATTTGAATTGTATTCAAAATATACATAAATATGAATAATTTGTTTATCTATAGATAAACAAATTTTGAGTTATCAATCATATTACAGTATACTGTAATATGATTGATAACTCAAAATTTTATATTGTAAATATACTCCTTATTTTAATATCTACATTTAACTATATGACGTCATAAGTTCAATGAGTCAAACGTTTAAAATTTGAGAAATGACTTCACCGATTTATCTTTCATCTGTATCGTTATAAATTCGAAGCGTTTTATTTTTATAATGTACTCTTTGATTCTATTTCATAAAATGCTGACGCACTTCGAAATATGGCACAAGTGGGCAAATTACTATGAAATTTTATTACAGCCGTCAGTCGCCAGCGCTTATAACAGGCTGTCGTGTAACCTTCATAGGTTATATGATAACTCATGTTTCATATTAATTTTATATACAAATAGAATATAGATTAGTTTTTTTTTAACATAAATGTATATCTTGTCAACTGCATGTGAAACAAGTTACTACTAAGCATGAGTAGACACATTGAATGATTATTTTATTGTTTTAAACTGTTTTAACGAAACATTATTATTACCAATAGAATTTAAGGACTTCTTTAACAAAAAAATGTCGGCGTAATTTTTTTTATTTGTCACTGAGCGCCTAATCATTAAATAATTTCGGTAAATCAGTGTTTATCGAAGAAATCTGGAAAGAACATGAAATATAAAATCCAATGTGTAACGATTCCGCTTAAATATTTAACGGCCTATATATGCGTGCGTTTCTCGACTCGGCGCACTAGGTACCGGCAATGCACCATACTGCTGAACCAAAATAGCTGCATTGCACAACTTATTAGCACTACATCTAAGAGCATTGAACTGCTGTCCTAAACTTACCGCAGCCGGTCTATCGCTCAGTACGACTGTTCTAATTACCAGCGAACCACGGGCATAGTGGACATTTAAAATTGAGCATTTAAAATATTCGTCAATTGAGATTTTCTTCCTAAATAATTCTATTTGTACCATGAGTGCACTCAACGTTGAGGGTATAGCATATAATACTTTAGGCACGCTGTACAAATTTCTTAATCAAGTGTTTTAATGAACTGTCGTGATTTATTGCAGTTCTACGCAAAGCGTTTGATGGCTTTGACCACAACCGCTCAGGCAGTATTCCCTGTGACTTCGTCGCTGATATCCTTAGGATGATGGGGCAGCCTTTCAACAAAAAGATCCTTGAAGAACTTATCGAAGAAGTTGATGCTGATAGTGAGTATCACAACTGTACATAATGTAACAAAATCTGAGTATGAGAAACATACATAATAATAATTTACATATTTTTTATACAATATCTGAAGCAGATTATCAAATTTATCATCAATTTTCGATGACTTAGTAGTAATATAGCTCACAGGAATACATTATTTCAGAGTCTGGTCGTTTGGAATTCCCCGAGTTCGTAACACTCGCTGCCAAATTCATCGTTGAAGAAGATGCCGAGGCTATGCAAAAGGAACTCCGGGAAGCTTTCAGATTATACGACAAAGAAGGTAAGAATATTTAATATCAAGTATTTATTTTTAAATTAATAGATTAATTTGATGTTTTGTGTACAAATCCATTCGGGTCCTTGAGAAGAGTACGATAAAAAGACATTCGCTTTGGACCAAGTGAATATCTTCATTATCACATGGAGTTGAGTTCGTTGGAGTTGACTCAGCTAGCAAATTTCTTGATTTTGTGCGGAAAGCAGTCAACTGCAACTTTCTTGACACTAGATTGTCTGACTAACCAGCTAAGCGGTTTTATACTGCTTAGCAGGTTGGTTAGGCGTGAAGTAGTTTTTTAAGAATTATGAACAACCAAATTTTATAAACCAGAAAAATCGAAATGTGATATTTCTGTTTAGGCAACGGCTACATTCCCACATCGAGTTTGCGCGAGATCCTGCGGGAGTTGGACGAGCAGCTAACAGACGATGAGCTCGACGGCCTTATACAAGAAATTGACACGGACGGCAGCGGAACAGTGGACTTCGATGGTAATTCTTTTTAAAGATTGTTATATTTTACCGTAGAATGCTTAGTCTATTTTTCTTATTAAAGATATTAGAATCTTAATAGAAATTTACCTATACTCAAAGGCCTTAATTGTTTCAGAGTTCATGGAAATGATGACTGGGGAATAAACATTATCTAATAATCTCATTGTTTACACTTCGATATGTTCTAATTTTAAGTAAAATATATTTAATACATTTGGTACTTCAACCTTTCGAGGCTTGGAATTATTTCTAATTTTATAAGTACAGAAAACTATTTGCACTAAAGTATTATGTATGTGCCGTACAAAATAATCCCATGCTCTCGTTCAACTGATGTGTGGCTGAGATATGTTTAAATCTACTTTATTAATAAACTTTTACTATACTATGCACAGAGTTTGATTTCTATAAATGTTATTTTATAAGATATGAAAAATAATATTGGATGAGAGCAAAACTAAATAAATTGTCTCACGAAAGATATTATTGCACAGATTTTCTAAGATAAAAATAATGAATTCACTGTTTTTAAACCGGACGCCAAATTGTCCTAGATAATTTTGATGGCATTAAATACAGAAGTTTGGCATGAAGCCAGTTAAGTAATGGGTCTATTAAAAATATCTTTCCGCTGTTAATAATAAAATGTTCGTAACATTTATTTTATACTTTAAGTTGATATGAAATAAAATACTTATGAGTATTATTTATTTATTATTATATAATTCTTTGATCGTCGTATAATTTCCATGTTGACATACTAAGCGTCGTAGACTATACCACTAATATATATATATATATATATATATATATATATATATATATATATATATATATATATATAGGTTTATATATTTTTTATCTTCGGAAATCATAATGAAATATAATAAAAGGGTTTTAATAACTTTATCGACTATATAATACAATTAAACATATTAAATTTAAAAATAAATTATGTCAATTTATAGTCTTCCTTAATTTATGGTGTTTAGGTGTGTAATTGAATTTAAATAGCCATGTACGTATTTATTATATACATATATCTAATTATATATTTGAATGACAGAAGAGAGCGATTACATGAATATGGGTATAAAACTGTATAAACATAAAATTAATGCAATGCCTAATTATTATAACTTTAAGAAATACATAATTAATATGGCGACTGCATATTTTTAATAATAACAACTCAATTTCAAAAAATAACTTACTTATCAAGCCTACATAAAACGTAGACCATTATTAAATAATATTAAGATATTAAAATAACGGGAATGCAAACAAAAATAATTATGAAAACGGTAAAACTACAGGAAAATGATTTTAAGAATTATATTAAATTATAATTTATAGTCTGTCTGTGAAATATGAATTTGAAAGTCATTTTTGATGTATAAAATATTTTGAACACAAAAACCGATGTGAAAAATAAAATTTAGAAATCGAATGATTTCTTTAATAAATTTGAAAATTAGTTTGATAGATATATTATTATAAAATAATATGATAGATATATTTTTTATATAATTTACACATTCTTAGCTTGTAAATAATATAATCCATTAATGTTATTGTAATTATTATAGAGTATAATTATTATTTTGTTAGTTTCACATTTGCAGCGACAATATAATTGACACATAACAACTGAATTCAAAGCAAGCGTCTCTCAATAAATATTTGAAAAGCAGGATTATTAATAGAAGTTGTCGACAGCATATTATATTTAAATCGTATGAACTTTTAAAATAGATAACTTTCCTCTTAAAATATGTTCCGGTGTTAGTAATAATGGCACAAATAGCTTTTATGTAGGTATTGTTATTTTCTTTAGTCTTTGAACGCTTCAACCTCATTTTTTGAATTACGAAAGGTACATTAAGTTTTGCTGAAATTCCAATGGCACAAATCACACATACTGAAACGTGTCAACATTAACACGATTTGCGTAAGATATCAATAGATAAAAACCCAGCTCGCAATTTTGACGTTCAAATCAATGTCAAAAATAAAATTCACTCATTGGTAACGCGTTTAAAACTAAGTTTTAAATCAAGTCTTATATTTAGGTTTATATGTACTAATTACAAAATAATCATAACATACTTGCATTACGTTCAATGGAATATTTAAAATATGTACACTTATAACTTACTCGTTCGTAACACTAGGATTGGAAGCTCGCACGTTCTAACATGTATCCCAATAAGATTTTTAGCGAGTTCCCTTCTATAAGAAATTATTGAATTCGACTTCATTTCAAAGTATATATCTACACAAGATTTTAATAATCCCGTTAGCTTCTTGGCTTTGGTTAGATCTAATATTTGATAAACAACTATCTACACATGAGATCTCAATTTGAACTATGTTAACCAAACGTCTCCGGTCTGAAGTCATATTCAAAATGAATTATCACACCTTTAAAACCTTTAAAATTGATGGAGTGTGATAATACATACATTTAATATATTCTTAAATGAAGTAAGACGTCAATGCACGAATAAGTCACAAAACCAACGCAATGCCATAGATAACGAAAGTGATATACGTGCATTTAGCTCGCTAAAATATATGCTAAGTATAAATTCATATTGACTTTCATTACATTATAACTTATGTCAAGCACGCAATTGTAATCAACCATGATGACTCCAACCTCTTTGATCGAAAACTTCTAGTAGTTACACAGTGCATTTTTATTTAAAAATATACATAAAAAGGAGTACATAACCCACGACTTGCTTCAGCATCATATATAGAGATATTTTAATATTATTATAGATA
This sequence comes from Dryadula phaetusa, assembly GCA_032432895.1. NCBI lineage: Eukaryota > Metazoa > Arthropoda > Insecta > Lepidoptera > Nymphalidae > Dryadula > Dryadula phaetusa. Next base: position 3,411,609 of record JAOYRS010000027.1, read on the forward strand.
CTCATAGCGTTAGCTGGACTCAAATATACAAATCTTATACATGAAACATTACATAGGAATGGTTAAATATATTTTAATTATACAATATGCAGATGCTGGTCATTTGCGAGGTATTAGTATGCTAAAGGTGGTCTACAATTTATATAACATTATAACAGAACTTGATAACCTAACTATAAGTAGATTTATGAATACTGTTTATGTAAATAGATCTTCATTCCTAAATTAGATACGCCTTAAGCACAACCCACACACAGGCCAGAATGGACTTGTCCCATTTACGTACTGTAAAAAATAAAAAAAACTTTACTGTATGAATAAGCTTACTAAATTTGTAGTATTAACTTTTTTATACTTAGGTGTATTTTTACTAAAAGAACGTTCACAAAAACAAATATAAAACTGATGATAAATTAGAATTCTTAAACTTTTTCTTTAGTTAGTAATCGTAGGAAAACAATACTGAAGCAGATCCTTACCTCACACCCTAACACTGGCAGGACTGACTAGTATTTATGTTACCGCAAAAAATATTATAGAATTGGAGGTGGAGGTCGTGAATGACTATTGTTCCTTTGAGGTATACTGCTAAACCTGAATAAATCATCTGTTTTTGCTTTGCCACCCCGCGATAAACCTTTCCTGTCACGTTGAATCCATGGTGGCGGTGCACCTTCACACCAAGCAGCACTGGCCCAATTGTGTGGCTCTGCGCCCACTCTGGTACATTCCCTAGCATACGCCCTATATGCGGCACAATGACATCGATAGCCTGAACAGCTACATGCATCGAGAAGACAAGCTTCTTTATAATTGTGTGGATTTACTTTAGCACCACATTTTGCAAATGCATCGTGACGGTCAAATGCTCGACACAATCGTCGCACTTTCGTCAATTTCGACTGGCGACATCGAGATATCCCACCAGGACGTTCTTGTCGTCGAGTGCATGCGTGATGCCCACCTACACGCCATGAAGATCCAAATCTCCAGATATCACTTAAAAGTTTGCCATCACGTGACCTCATATCGTCTCTAGCGACGGAATTAAAATTTCCACATAACCCACATAACTTCCCCTTATATAAACTGGACACAGTCACCTCTAAAAATCCATCACCATCCCATAACATTTGCACGCCTATTTCTGATTTTAATATTACAGATCCGTTACTTCGACTTATATCAGCTACTCCATTAATTTTGTGAGGTAGGCTAATTCTTTGTCCATTAACTTTAATTCGCATCCTCTTTCCCATATTAATTTTTACAGCACCTATGCGAAGTGTAGCAGTCCGTGTCCAAGATGAGTGAGAAGTGTTCCTTGCATCATTTGATATTCTGATAGAAAAAGTATGATTTTTACAATCAGATACTAATTGATACTTGCAAGACCCTTGAAAACTATAGAATTTTCCATCAAAGGTTTTATAGTGAGGATCACCAAAAACTGTGCATATTCCGTCAATGTCTACACACTTCGGGCAACATTGTCCAGGTAATTGTCGAAGAGTTTGATCGGGCGGACAGCTTAACACCGGGCAGCGTTCCATTGCACATCTTGGTTCACCTCCACGACACTCGCAGGATTTGCAGGCATCTAATTGCCACGTTTCTCCATCCTGAAAAAATATAAATAAAAATTTACATCCATTTAAAAATATTAATAATAATTATTAATTAACTAGCAATCCTTCTATTCAACTTTTATAAAATATACCAATATAATATATTTATAGAATTTCTTCACTTCAATTATTTATGTACCTGATATGTTTTGCCGGCAATCACGCAAGCAGCTTTAGCTTCTTCTATCTGTGGGCATTCAGGACAACATTTACCAGGAAGAGGAGGTAGAGCACGAGCTCCGCATGTTAGTACTGGGCAAGTATGTCGTGTACATACAGCGGTGCCGTTCATACATTTACAATCCGTGCATGGATCCACTTGAAAAGGACTAAGATGAGCATGATATTCTTTCCCAATTATACATGGTTTCGGTGAAGAAAATCCTGAAACTAAAAATATTAAGCAATTAGAGTTATATCGAAATATTTAAATTATTATTTTTTAATTATATAGAAAGAAAAGAGTATTTTAAGTGAAACTATTTTAAACGGCTTAATTATATTTCGATATTCAAAAATATATTTTTAGCCATCTGAGGTATCGAACACTTTACCCTTTAGTAGCCCTTACCAAAATATACACGATTAATCAGTTTAAAATAGTTTCATTTAAAATGTGGAAAAATCGCGAAAATCAATGATTATTAAGAAAGCGTAAATTGAGTGTATTGCTCACTTGGAAGTATTTTATCTGCTGTAGGATGAGCGCAGCGTGGACAACATTCTCCGGGCGGTGTATACTGTTGGGACTTCACGCACGGAAGCACCGGACACGCCCGTTTAGTGCAGGACAAAGCACCATGCATGCATCGACATGATAAACATGGCTCTTCTGGAATACGTACATCACGGCCCTCTCTTACTCGCTGACCGTTGATGACACATTCTAAAATTACAAATTATAGCTATTTTAAAATATATACTCTTCTTTCTATAACTCTTGTAACATGTCTACTATTATATTATAATATTATAATTAATTAAATACGAGAAACAGAATTTAATATTTGTATATGTAAATTACGCGTACTAAAAACTTAACTTATAAAATAAGCTGAACTCACAAAAGGAAACAGAAACCGTATGTTTTGAATGATTTGGACAACGATTGGAATTAATCAGCGTTATTAAACGTATGGGAAGTAGAAAATAGGCCACACACGAAGATGCCTGAAATCTAAAAGAATAACAAAAAATAAATGATGTAGCCACATAACAACAACTACAAACATTGCTCTCATTTATGAAAACATTAACTAGAATTGGAAAATCAGAAATATTAGTTTTATGTTAAGAGGAAGCTTTCTAAACAAAACTCTTGGTTGGCTTTTTGTAAATGCACAATTAAACGGATGTTGTACTTTGTTTGAATTGCCTGATTACTTAATAATATTATTGTATTGTATTTAAAACTTACATTTTGCTACATAAATTGTTAACACTGAGTGACTATTAAATAATATTTAAATAGAGGTAACAAATACGTTATACTAATATGTACAATGTATGTAACGCATGTTTTTTATTGCTAAGAAGAACATGACATAGTTTGATTTTTAATATAAAAAGAAAAATTAAATCCTTTTATCGATATGACTCGTTAATGGACTAACCAAAATCATGAATGAATCGAACATTGAACATTTTTTGTCTGTCATTCATTGTACGCGATTGTAATTTTAAATTCTCAGTAGGTAATTGAGCACAATATGCAACCATGAATTAAACGACAATTGGTGAGTTATATAAGCATTCTGATGGGAGATGTAGACTATAAAAATTATAACGAAGATTCCTCAGTCCTTTTTAAAGTTTTCTTATGTAACATCCATAAAATATTCACTACACGCAACATGTGTGTATCACAAGCTAATTATTTTAATTTCTCGTCGCAGACATGGCCAATAACAACGATAGCACTTGAAACGTTTTAAGAATTTAGATGTATAAGCTTTTGTTTATATTGAAAAAGGTTTGTGAAGCTTTAGAATTTCCAACAATGACACAGAATACATAAAGTTCTGCTCAGAATTTTTATGTAAATCGCTGACTAAATGGGTCGGCATTTACGTATTATTACAAACATATTTTTTCTTGTTTAAACTCTATTTTCTTTTTTAAATTGTATTTTTTCTATTAATTTAATTAATTTTTATGAGAACGTCTATCACAAAGTATTTGCTTCAAGCACATAAGATGTCATGTTCTCTAAATTCCGCCTGAAAGCGAAATGTAAATAATAGAAATAGCCTTTAAAGTGAAATTAGTAACTATGTAATTGCTTTATGACTTAAGAATTTATAAAAATATAGGGTAAATTTGGTCACCACCTAACTATTACGTACAATATCGCCACAAATTCAAGAGCTTAATATATATATGTATAAAGACGCTATTTCACTCCGTCCCAAGTGAAAAAATAAACTTCTGAGCCTGATAAGGCTGTAATTGAAAAGGAATAAGATATAAAAGAGGCAAAAAGCCTAATGCACCGTTGGGATCGTAAAACAAACAAATACAGGGCACACCTCGACGTTCCCGCAGCCACACAGACGTCGGCTGCTTTGAGCAACAGACAAAAACCCACCCGCCTCTACCTTTTAAGTAGGTTGTTAACTTTTTGATTTATGGTCAATAATAGAGATGCAAACGCCGTGGGAGACTTCCCAGCCATTACAGATACGTTTGTATATAGATATGTGTATACATATATAATTTCAACGAACCCCCGTGAACATAATAAGGTCTTAATTTGTTTAAAACAAAAGTATTCTTTGGTACATGAACTTCTTAGTAAAGTTTATTCATATCAGATGAGCGAATTTATGGGTGGTCCAATATAACATAATAACTTTCAATGATTACAAAATATCATTAAATTTTCTTTATACATCAATAAAGACCCATGTAATTATCTTTCATTAATAACACTTTATTTTTTTACCTATTAGAATATGTTGAAATAAAATATACTTATTCGTATTATATATCTTTATACGCAAGATATAATTAATAATTAATGCATAATAAAGTTATAATATTAGTTTAATAAAAAAGACAAAACAATAAGTCGGCTCCTTGCCTTAATAGTCATCGAAGCGATATGTGTGGAGTTGAGAGGGACGAATTATTATGGCCGAGTTGTCCATTGTCTACAGATACTCTAAGCTACTGCGCAACGTCTTGTGCGTTATGCCATTGTCAACCTCGGCGTGTGGGCGAATTGTGGCCACCTCAGAACAAACGCTCATCTTAGGATAATCGTAAACAAGGACGCCATGTTAAATGCTTTTGAATGTATTATAAACACTCTTATATTCTTGTTGCGGAGATAAAAGTGCTTAAGCTTTATTATCAAGAAGCAATACAAATAGTACGCAATACCTGAAGTACTTAATATAAAAACTCAAAATAATATAATCATTACAGAGAATTCTCTTCGTCCGACAATCCTACAAAAATTATCGACCAGCCCATGGGTAATGAATAAAATATACTGGCAATAAAACGATAGGTTGGAATGCGTCGGCCATTTTCAAAAGCCATTTTGTACCGTCATCTCGAAAATTACTATTATTCAATTTAGAATTAATAAACTTGTTAAAGTTTAGAAGCGGACGTAAATTGCTTGATTTTTGGTTTTATTAAGTTCGCATGTCGGCTTGTGTTTGTTTTTGAATGAGATTATAGGTGTTTTTTTGCAGAGCGGGCGTCTGGGTGGGCGCACTCCGAGACAAGGCTGCGCCAGCGCCGCTTGGCAATTATAATTGTTGAATACAACATATCTGGGTACTCCGGCGGGAAAAGTCAGCGTGAAATAGGGGATACATTTTTTAAAATTTATTATTTAAGCTTTAGAGCTATTATTATTACGTTTGTTTATCTCTGATTCTCAGAAAATATGTTGTGGAGCACACATTAGTTAAACCTATTAAATATAAGTATGAATGCGTAAAGCTTGCCTTAAACACTAAAAATCTCTCATAACGAATTAACGTATAATGCAATAACCAATATTGTCAAGAATCTACTTATTATAAATATTAATACATATAAATATTAATAGTTAATCAGTCAAAAATAAAATTATACATTCTTATCAGTGTAGTACATTAAAGAAATATATTGAAAATATCATTCTTCTGAACGTAACTAAGTACATAACTTGCACGCAGTGATAAAATACAAAACCTGTTTACTTTTCAGTTAAACGAAACCAAATTTATTTTTAAGACTTAATATAGTTAGCTTTTAAGTTTACTAAAAAATATTTCAATGCAAAATAATTATAATATTTACCTTCACAGACGGGACAATTGTAATGTGTATGTCTTTGATGTTTTGGTCTGTCACACGGTGCGTAGCATTCTGGCCGTGATATAGTGACAACGCCAGCTTCGCATCGAAGCAGGCGGCCATCTTCGTTCCATTCAGTATGGGACAGGTATTCTGTGCCATTATACCAACATCCTTTACAGCGGGCGCAGCATCCCTCACGAGGCATGATCACCGCACAGTCACCTATCAAACTGCACTCTTCTGCACCTTTCCGACATTCTACAAAGCCGTTCTGAAACAAATAATGAAAAAATGAAATAAAACAATATTTATAATAAGTTTGTTGTAATAGGCAACAGCTTTTCAGTTTGAATCGTGGGTTTATTCTCAAATAAATTACAAAATGAAACGAAATTAAATTATGTACCTAACGTTTAGTATATATTCAAAGAGGTAGTTATGCAAAACGAATAAAAACAATAAATTTAACATTTACGACTAGGTACTTCGTTTTTTATTACTGAATATTTATATTTGGTCATGGTGTTGAATTTTTTGAGTATTACATAATGTGCAAATACGCTTAACGATTGTGCGAGTATACTTATAAGCTAGTCAAGTTTTATGTATAGATTATTGTTTAAAAGTATTTTATAGAAGTATAATATTTTTCTACATTATTGAAAAATTTTTTCTAACTCTTTTTGCTATCAAAATTGCAAAGAAATCGACATACAGCTTATGAAGCATTTTTTAAAAATCACAACGGTCTTTACCAACTGTATATTCAAATAAGCTTAAATAAGCATTAAATATTATTTAATTATTAACATCGGTTTTGGTGGGGCAGTTTCAATATTAGCAATGAATATTTACATAAATCTATAAATAAGTACATCAAAATTTTTAACACCAAACATCGTGTCCTAATTAGTATGTGTTCATGGCCCTGGATCGTAATAGCCTCGACTGTAGTCAGTAACGAACATAGTACGTGACGATATGACGACAGTCCTAAAACACACCATAAACGGACACTTTAATCTGACCTCCATAAGTTCGCATGCCAAGTCTAAACGCTCTCAGCGTTGATAGTCTGTGACAGATAATTATTCAGAGTATACATATTTTTCATGATTGCTTGCAATTTATTATTATATTTGCATATTTCCTAGTGTCACTTTCACGCATATCCCACACATAGTAATGAAGTTAACAAGATTGTTTTTCTAATCTTTTACTTTATTTATTACAATCGTTAAACTTATTAAATTTGTGTTAGTATACACTGACGAACAAACTTATTTTGGAAGTGTTTTCTACAAATAATACAGTACTCTAATGTATTAGAGTACCTCAATATGCTTTTACAGACACACCTCTGTTTCTATTTTAATAAATGAGTGTAAGTTATCTGCTCAGTTTTATGTGCGGTACATTATAATAAATAATGTGTTGTCGACAGATTTAAGTACAATTATTTTTAGACAACGTAAATATGCTTCTAATTTTTACTTCAAAGCTCCGCTCGAGAAATTCGGTTAAAATAATGAAAAGATATAAACACAAAGATATGTTAGTGACCTCATAAATCTAATGCTGTAAGAAAAAGTATTCAAACTGAAGGAAAGTGTAATCATTAGTTTTCAATAAAGAGAATATTGTAAATTAATAAGGTTTAAACTATACTTTCGTATTCTTTATTAACATTTAACCTTATCATTGTGAAATAAGATTAAGTTTTGTTCAGTTCCTAAAATGTTTAGTTCACATAGTTTGCTTTGCCTTGAAGACACCTACTTTTTATTTGTAAGGGATCACCAACGTAACTTAGTAATTTAATTTAACAAAAACACGACACGTATTTACCTAGTTATAATATATGCATAGGATACACCATAAATTGAAAACGTAACCTATTTTACTATTTTTAAAGTGTTATTCCAAATTTACACAGTTTCATTTAAAACATTATGCCACACTTAAGATTAAAAAATATTATTGGAAAAACGTATAAAAATATAAACACAGCGGGATTCGAACCCTTTTCATTCATTTCATTCGTTTAAAAATTCGGTTTCCAAGAGGCGCTGGTTCGAAGGTTCAAATCGCGTTGCGTTCAAATTTTTACACGTTATTTCAAAAACGTTTTCTTAACGTAAGTTAATTTATCAAAAGAAATAAAATTAATTAAATTTGGTTTTTGCATACTAGGTATACGTGATCAATAACGGATTTTAATAAGAAGCTTTGAGGGACATACTATACGTCCTTTTCGCCAATACTTACATTTTTTGTACAAAATAACGTACTTATTTCATTAAGATATTATAACAAATGATAATATATACATTTCGCTGGGTGAGAAATTAACTTATATTTATATGGGGTTTCGCAATAAGGACGATATGTTTTGAAATTGAAATAAAACATGTAATATATGTTATATGCTATTTATGATTTAAACAAAATATCGTTCAAATGGCCGCCACGACTTTTTTTGCACTGGTGAATACGATCGATCCAATTTTCGATGACTTGGTGCAGCATTTCGGCTGGTATGGCCGCTGTAGTCGCTCGAGTCTTGAATCGTAGCTGGCTTATTGGCATACACTTGAGATTTAACATACCCCCACAAAAAATAGTCCAAGGGTGTTAAATCGCATAATCTTGGTGGCCAATTGTGAGGACCGTTGCGAGAAATAACCGACTCACCAAACTTATCACGCAATAAATCCATTGTGACGGTCGCAATGTGGCATGTTGCACCATCTTGTTGAAAATAAATGTTGTCCGCATCGATTTCATACACTTCAGGAAAAAAAATCGTTCAACATGTCACGATAACGGTCGCCATTGACAGTAACAGTACGGCCTTCGTCGTTTTTGAAAAAGTACCATAATCCGCACCAAACAGTCAATTTTTCAGGATGTAATGGTGTTTCATGAACCACTCTTGGATTTGACTCACTCCAGCAACGAGGATTCTGTTTGTTCACATAACCATTGAGCCAAAAGTGAGCCTCATCTGAAAAGATGATTTTTCTATGAAATTCGGTGTCCTTTTCCACCATTTTAAGCGCCAAATCAGCAAATTCACGACGTAATCGATGGTCTGCTGCCTTGAGTTCTTGTGCCAACACAATCTTGTATGGATGTAGGCCAAGATCCATACGTAAAATTTGCCAGGTTGCCATTCTGGATAAGCCCAATTCTTGTGCACGTCGTGGAACGGAAACATTTTGATTTTCTTCGACACTGGCTGATACGGCGGCAATATAATAATGTTTTCTTCACTACGGCCTATTCGTTGTCGTGTTGGTGGTCTACTATCGTGCAAAGAATATTCACATTCCAGTTTTTGGATTATGCGACGTATAGCGAGCTCATACGATGTACCACGACGACCATATTTAGCACGAAATGCTCCTTGAGTAGAGACAATACTTCTCGAATTTTGATAGAAAATTTGGACAATTTCCAAACGTTGAGGTAACGTGAACTTGTTCATGATAAATGACAAACATTACTAAACACAAAACAACACAAACGTCAAATGTTAAACAACCAAGATGGCGGCTGTGAGCTATCAAAATCCTATCATCCCTAATGGGGAAACACTGTATTATATATTTTACGAAATGAAGCCGAGTATAAGACATACACACGCATTGAATGTTTCACTGTCTACAGAATTTCCTGTATCTGGCCCAACAATAAGTTTAGTATTTGACTACAATGAAAATTCAGATGAAACTCTCTTTAACTATTTTTTGTTGTATCGAATTTAAATATACATGATCATTTTGGCCGTAGCCCCTTTACGAAAGAGTGAAAATTTTTCTTTATTTCCCATAAGTAACGAAAAATTTGGGTAAATAATTATTACAAAATTTTTGGTCTGCTTTAGTTTTGTTAAAAATCGGGAAAATTAATATTGTTTATTGACATATCAAATTCATTTATCTGGAAAACCTAAAATAGAATAGGTCGGCAAAAGTATAGGAAATAACTAAAAGCTCTGTAGCAAAAGTGTGATAAAGTCTGATGGGTAGTTATTAATGACAAATGGAAATTACTGAGTTTTGAAAACGTTGCGCAGCAGAACAATTAACCGTAAATGCGATGGCTGCGATTTAAATCAAACAAAGAGAACACCTTTTTTTAACTTAATTTGTAAATCACATTACGTCGCCTCAAATTCAAGACATTACGTGTTCTATGGTGTACCTCAACGGAGTTACACCACAGAACACACAATGTGTCTCATTTTAGCGGAGAACGTAGAACACAGCGTCTTATGATTCTCTCTTTCTACCCTCGTATGAGAAAAAAAATGTGGACGCTTTAACTTTAGTTGGTGTTTACAATTAAAAATATAACATTTAAATAAATAATTAAATAAAGATTTTCTAAAAGTACCTACGATTATATTAGACATGTACGGATAATAACATGGTAACAAAGTGTAATGACACAAAGACAAAAGTGATTAGATAATAAATAACATGTCTACTCACAAAAAGAAAACAAGTAAATCTAACAAAGAATTATTACATGCAACAAAATAAATGATCTTTCTTTCGTTACGCTTGTTCATTTCATTACATTTCGTAGGTATATTAGGCTAATATTTCTAATCAAACAAAATAGTATTGTTGTTATCTACTAAATATTAACTTTTTAACAAAAATGATCGAACCAAAACTTATTTTAACATTTACATTGTGCAATTATTTCCAAGAAAACAATCTTTTTTCGATTTAAATATAAAAACGTAAGAAAGGGAAAGGTACTGTATTTAGATATTAAGAAAAAAAAATACAAATTTAAACCGCACACATTATCTTAAAAAATCCTCAAAGCAATAACTTCAAGAAATAGTCTACTGATTCTGAGGATTCATACCTACTTATGTATTTACTCTTTAGGGTAAAATAACGAATTAAATAACACATTTAAAAGGGCATCAAGGTTTACTATAAAAATATTGCAACCAATGACATTGGTTCCACAAGATACGTATGCAAATTTTTAAGCAGATCAGATGGCAAAAAATGGATCAAAATAGTAGTTCAAGATTTGATAGATTGATAGATTGATAGATACCTAGACACTGGTGAAGATAAGAAAGTCGTGTTAATAACGTCTATATAAACATGTAGTTTATTGCAATAAATATGATTGTACTTGAATATTGCGAAAAACAGCTAATTTGAAGGTAGGTTCAATTGCCAATCAGGACATTTATATTTTATAACAGTTTTGATATCGGTCCTTACTCAACTAATGTAAACGATTACGATTACTTAACCCGAAATACGTTTACATGTTGAAATTAAAAGAAATCCATTCTGAAAATATTTATTTTCATAGAAAATATACATTTTGGAATTAATCATAGTAGAATTTGTTGTTCGTATCATGAGATTATAACTGCACAAGCGAATCGAGTGATGCAATTATGAATAAATGTTCAAAAGAAGAATATAGAATGTAGAAAGAAGAAAAAAAGGATATTTCATTTCAGAAAAATTGATTAAATCTCCTAAAATTTCAATTTAGTAGAGTTAGACTTTTGATAGTTATTTAACGGTCTATTTCAATTTTTATAAAAATGCACTGCTTAATAAAATTAACTTTAATATTTTTTTTACCATACCTACTTATGTATAAGATCTAAAGTTTAAGAAATTACATTAAATATTAACTTTGTATGATAACATTTTTGTTTTGTGGTTATGTATGTGAGATATAAAATTATATGTGATATATAAAAATAACATTTAAATTTAGAGGTTTTAAATAGCGTTATAATTATCATTATTTACGTGTCACCTGCGAAAAAATCACGATGCGACGAATAAATCGTAGACGTTAACATAATATTCGTTTTAAAAGGTACTTTATCTGCCAATTTACATAATAGATTCATTCGAAGCACAGACTGCTGGGGGACAAGCGTTAGCAGTTGCTACTTTTTTAAGAATTTTTATTTTTTTTAACTAATTGATCAGTTTAACTTTTCTTGTATAATTTGATTTTTAACTAATAGAAATTTACCGTCAAAAATTAGGCAAAATATTTTGTTAATATATTTTGCGTTTCATTTTAAAATTGTATGTCATTAAATATTTACTAGATAGAATAGGGTACTAGAATAAATATTTACTAGATAGAATATTGTACTAGATAGAATAGAATAGCATAGGGCACTTATAAGTACTACGTTTATGAAATTCACTTTCGCGTAGTGACAATATTATAGTTACGCGTAGCTTAACACTCTAAATATTCACCTCAACAAGCCACTTGTAAATATAAATAATAGAAATATATATTTTAGTGATAAGAAGTCAATTTAAAAAATATACCAAATGACTATTATGCATTTTACTTCATTAGGTAGTTGAATAACAAGACAATTGTCATAGAATCTCAACATCCAATGGTTAGTTTTATATTTAATTACACACATGAAATGATTCATGACACAATATTGTAAAAGTTAAATGGGTACTATATTTTAAATTAAGGATAACACAGGAGGCGGAAAAAGTATAACAATGTCAAGTCCAATATTCGCATTTAAATTTTTGGTTGCTAAGCGGAAAAATTTTTTAAGATTTTATGGTTCTTCATAGGTCAAGAATTTTGTTATTTCTTTGATGTTCAAAAATATGTCGTAATTGGTCCAATATTTTTCATGTTTTTTATTACATTTGGAGTTAGAATTTGCATCATAGGAAAACATAACAACAATATCTTTCATATGTGGCGTGTAAAAAAATACACGTTGCTAGAAGAACCGGTGCGACCGCATACCGCGCGCGCGCTCGCGGCAAGGCCTTGCCGGCACCTGCGCCCGCGCCGCTCGCGCGCTCTCCACTCACCCACTTTCACGTTTGGACTTGCGCCGACATCGCACATCGACTATATTTGTACTTACTGTTATCATGTACTTTGCCATCCCCCTAATTATATAAGCATAATTGGGCAGTAACCACAACACTTTACTACACTTATCAATTTAAATTTATATCTCATATTCAGAAATGTATAAACAAGTTTAAGGTTGCATAGTAATATAACACATTATTAGAATTTACTAAAATTCAAAATTCCAAATTTGAACGCCGAATTAATATTTTGCGCTTACACCTAACATTATACTGGTACATCTGTAATGTATTATTAATATATATTATATGTAGTTATATTACAATGTTATATTATTATTTATAATAGACAATATGACTAAAATTAGATTGTTGATTGAGTACAAATATATTAAAATAAAATTATGATCATGAAAGTATGTAACATCGTACATATGAACCAGACAGTTTCAAAACTGATATTAATATTGACAAAAATTTAATATTAAGTTGAAGATATTATTTATGCCAAGTTAGTGAAAATCTTTAAAAAATCTTGAAACAAAAAAATACAATATAAGACAGAAAGTTCAATCAACGTGTTAATAATAATTGACATGATTCATTAAAGTAAGCGGTGCGCGGGAGCCGCGAGATACTATCAGCAGCTACTGGGTTGCATAAAAAGCTAATAGTACCTTCCGGTCAATATCTATGGCTGCACCTATGGTCTATAGTAATGATAAAATATTCAATAAAGATACTTCACGGAGCTAAGCCAAATGAAGCATTGACAGTTTTGGTATATATTTATTCCAAATAAATACGATAAAGGATGCTGTATACCGGGATTTAATCCCGTCGACGTTATGTGGCACGCGACAAAAAAGCCCATTAGGTAAGCAAATGTATATTTTAATTCAGAATAAGCGATAAATCTCGCGATGGGCTTTCGAATTCCGCGCAAGTCATCCGACGAGGTGAGATCGACTGGGAAATACCACACACATATACGTACCAAGGTGTACAACCTTACTTACATTCATACTGATGTCGTGTCTCTGCCAACTATGCAGACTTAATGTTATTATTATAAATATTATTATAAATGTAATATATTTATAAACTATTTCATACACATTGTTCACATTTATTTTTAAATGTAAATATGTATCTATCTATCAACACTTAATATCTACATACATATGTATAAATCATATATACATACGTATGTATAAACCTATTCCATTGCCTAAGTAACAGATGGACAATGCACACCCAAAAGTACTGATAAATATAAAATTTGGCCTTAAGTTTTTTAGATTGTATATTAACGCCCCAAGAGACTATCCTGAAACTCTTTCAGGGACGGAAAAAAATAATTTATATTTCGCAATAGAAACTACTAATTATAGTAATAGTATATAAATAATGTAGCAAGTTTCAAATTGTCCACGTAAATGAAGTTGTAATGAAAATGGTTCTTTAAATTGAGTTTAATATTACACAAGATATAACTCAAGTCAATTATTTTCGTATAGGAAGTGTCTAAATACGTCCGATTCACCTGTACCTTCATCTAACGTACTCAAGCAGCGCACGTGCCTTGCACGCTTTATCATTTACTATGCACTTAAAACACCAGCGTGATACCTACATCAGCACGTAATACCGTTCGTAATCGTTCGTAGCAAAACAATCACTGATACTATATGTATCTATTATTTTGTCATGTTTATTATGTCTTGCTTTCACATCCGCAATTAAGTCCCGTTATTGCTACCCGTAAGATATTTTTTAATCTTAAAATTAAACTAACGTGCTAAAGTAATGTGAAAGAATAAATTTATCAATATGGAAAATAATTTAGCCGAGAGAATTTAGCATTCTTCCCTTTTGTCGCATCTTAGAGACAATGCACGTTAAGTGACAAACACAAGGTCCGTGCCTTCCTCAATCACCACCAACCGCATTTTTTTTAATATAAACATTCTTGAATGGGTATTGAATTCACAACCACTGGATACAATCAACCACATCCCACCAGCATCCTAATATGTTTTTTTTAATAAATAGATAATATAGTTGAATATTATATACAGATACAGGTATGTGGAATTTATTTTAAAAAGTACATATTTTAGTTTCAGAAACATTGCAATCAACAATTTTAATAGTGTACACATGGTTATGTTCCATAGATCAATCATGATAAATAATATATAATATTATAGTATATTTTATTTATCAAAATAGGAAAACCAACAAATTAAATCAATAACACATTCAATTATTAATTTACAATTTATAATTGAATGTGTTACTTCCAATTTTCTACGATCCCATAATATTAAAACGATTTTAATAAATAAAAAATATATAGTATTGAGTTCAAATACCATTAATTTGATACTTTAAAAAATGATGTTAATAATAACTATTTAATGCCGTTGCCTTTGCAAAATCATTTTATACAAAAGTTAAGCTTAAACACAAAATATCCGCGTAATTTTCATAAAAATAAGTCAATAGTTTTTCCTTGACGTGTTCACGCAATAATATAATTAATAAAATCCATTCAGTTTTTCCTTTCATTGCTATAAGTAATTAATTAATAAGAATATACGTTTTGTATGAGTTTAAATAGAATATGATAAGTGTACATAATAGTAAAATATAGTCTTTTTCTTAGAATCTCAGAAGGTCACTAATCAAATTACTACTTATTGTCTCAGTGTGAGCGTGTCGCACGTGTGAGTTGGAATTACTATTCTTTGCTAGGACCGTGATAAATTTATTTTGTGACAGCTGACGTACTGTAGGCATACAAACGTTCGTTAAACAAAAGTTGAAAGACTATTATCAGCGGAGACTACTTACAATAGTGCTTTTTATGCTTCAATAACAACTTACACAGCAGAGCTTATCTTCGCCGCTTTAGAACTTAATCTAATAAATACTGCTGGAAATAGGAGACAAATGATGCCGTACATATATTATGTTTTGTACAGTTACAAAAAATAAATAAGAAAAGCAGCTTTACGCTTTATCCCGCATACCGTGGTAGTTAGAGACAACCTAGTATCAAGGCATATCCTTTGCTGCTTTCAGACAGAAATTGAATTAAATCTATTTTCATTTCTCTGCTCTGCTATAAAAAAAACGCCGTTGAATTTGCACTCATCACTCGGTCTCTATTTTCAGAAATATGTTCGCTAATCAAAATATGTCAAAATATCACGTTAACATAAGTGACTAATGTAAGTCTCTTAGAAATATTATTAATAATTTTAAACACATAATCTTTGTCGGTTAGTAGCTTGTAATCAAAATAAAAAGTAATTTTAAAGTTAAGGGATTCCATATGTTTTCTCGGCCAGAACACTGTCAACAAGCAAGGGATATCTTTTTCTAAATGGCTAGAAAATTTTCTTTATTTAATCAACAAATATGATGAGATTTACAATACCGAATTAGTATTCAAGGTACACGGATTTTTAATAAGAAATTATGTAATATCCGTCACACATATTACTCTTTATTGCAATTGAATCGTGAAATATAACGATGATAGTTTCAAGAATAGAGTCTATTATAATTTAAAACAATTTGAAAAACACTTCATACCTTACAGATACAACGAAAGCAACTACTCCAATCTTGTTCTAATCTTTCGTCCTGGAGAGGCACAGTTTCACCTTCGTTAGAGCAGGGTGCTCGTTGACCTTCTATAAAAAAAACAATAATTAATTGATATATTTCCCAAATCGGCAAGTATTTTACTAATTAAATAGCTAAAAATAACTAAAGTCACAAAATTTTTAAACTTATTACATAAGAATATAACTAGGCAACAAATAAACTAATAAAAAAACGACTTTTATAATTACTATATAATGTTCAGGAAACAAATAAAAGAAAAATGGCTAAGCCTTATTTCTTTTTATTTAAATAATAAATTGATTTAGTAAATTATGTTAATAAGCGATGACGAATACTATATTGCCGGATATTATCTAAAATAGTATAGAAATATTAATATTATAAATAAATATTGCGTAATTTCAATTTTTAAAATTCCTACATCAGTACTGCAGAACAATGTAATTAACTGAGTTTCTTCAGTTTAAGATAACTCATAGCTATTAGCATAGTAATCTATATAAGCCAAACACTGAATTTAGAAAATAAGCGCAAAATCTATACATAAATTACTCAAAGTATAATACAAGGAACTTTAAGCAGTCTTAATAAGCAGTAAGGAATTTAACGGTCAAACACGAAACTAGTTACGTTGAAGTGTTGGCACACGTTTTAAAGTGAATCTCTCATTACATTGAATAAGATCTGCGCTTTATTTTGGCGGATGGTGGCCATATGATGGTTGTTGCCGGCTGTCGCAGCCGTTCGATTTACCTTGATGAAGCCACAGATCCGCATTCTTATAACGTACCGAATCGGCGCCACCGGTTACTAAGTTGTACGTAAATATTTTGGTAATTAATGTGTGCTCGACTCAAACACTGCGATCGCGCAGACGATAAATATGCGAAATATTTGTCGAATATTATGAATGAATTCATATTTAATGTAAAAATTACATCGATACGTCCATGTTACATTCGATATCTACTCATTATGCAATGTCGTTAGTGCTTGTAATTAATAAAAAATATATATCAATTGTCTAATCTGCTACATTGATCAAAAGTTGTATTTTTGTTTCTTGATCAAGTTTTATTTACATTTTATAAGAGTCGAATCTCATAGCAACAGGCGGATCTCAAGGTTAGCGAATATTTAAATAAATTCACTAAATTGTAGTAAATCAAGGAAATAGAAGCTTCTTTAATGAAGCACATATAAGGCACTGTATCTGTAGAGCAAAAGTTATATGAATAAATACTGAATCAAATATTTTAGGTATAGTAAAAAACTTTCACATTAAATACTGTTGTTTATTATAATTTTTGCCTTTTAATATCTGCTTCTATATATAGTTACTTAATATCATTAGGTTTGGTACAAATAATAATTAATAATTACAACGATTTTATGAAAGTAACAAAAGATAATCTTAAACCTGAATTCCCATAAGTAACAATGCAATGCATTATCGATTATGCTGTATTATAAAACACGACTCTGGTCGCCCTTAAAGGATTCTGAGAACGCCTCAAAAAGAAACTTTTATCCATCATAATTCAGTACAGAAGAGATAAGAACTTAATACCTAATAAATTAGCCTCATACTTAATGTATATCGTTTTAAAAAGCTGTCCAGCTTTACAAGGTTTTCCTGGAAGCATTCAAATATATGGAAATTGTTTTAAGTAAAGAAGATTGTGTTTCGTACTTTTGAAGAATATTTCGGCCAATTAGAAAATTGATATAAAATTTGGAAATATATTTTTTAACATTATGTGTAAAAAAATGTGTGTAAATAATATATGTCTCCAAATCAATTTAATATAAGTTCATGGTATCAAAATGATATTTACAAACAATGCATGTATAATGAATAAAAGGAAAAGCAAACATAAAATCTCAAAACACGTATAAATTACTTTACATTGTATCTATACAGATTATTTTGCAAATAATATAATACAAATAAGCTGTCAAAATTCATTCTACTGCTTCCCACTTACTGTGAATTACAGTGCGAGAATTTTATTTTGTTTATTGCTTGAATAAACCACTTAACGTTATGTATGTATAATAATCTATTAAAGCGAGAGTAAAATAATATGATTAAAACAGAGCACTAATGCACTTATACTAATTTCCTAATCGCAGTTGTGATTACTTATTTGCATTTTATTTATTTAATAAATATTTATATATATATATATATATATATATATATATATATATATATATATATATATATATATATATATATATAAAATTTGTCAAAACCGCCATTTGTCCCTTTTTGTGTAATAATAAACTAGCAAATAAAATAACAATTTTCGAGCAAGAATAGCTTAGTAATGGTTATTAAGCAGCAGGTAAATAATCGGTAAATTATAATATATTTCTTTTCCTTCTCATTATAAATAAATGCATAGTATTTATTTACTCAGAGACTATTATTTTCATATCGATTCCATGAAATAGTACATTAATTAAACAGCTCCGTATGGAATAATATTAAATTAATTAAAATAAGGAAATAATATGGTCATGTACATTTTTTTAAATATAACTAATTAATATAAATTGTAATTTAATAAGAAAATATAGTTATAAAAATTAAAGTTGCAACTACTATTGCTTATGTACCTACTTGTAATATTTTTCTTTATAATTCCTTTTTAATAATTTATATTCAAATTATTTTAATTGTTTAACGTTCTTCAAATATTGGAACACGCTTTTCTTAATCAATTAATGGTATTTAGTACAAATCCTAAACTACGGCCAGTGTGATTTAAAAAATATATCAAAGAGCGAGAGCAAGATTTCAATTACCGAGTAATGAAATTCATGAATACTGTAGTTTTTAAATTTTATGCTATATGTTATAAAGCAAGAAAAAATGCGTTTTTGTATACATGTAAGACAATAAATAGTTAAAGGAAAAGCAGAGCAATTTTTACAAAGTAGTTTATTTCGATGATTGAAATTTAAATACAAACTCTATCTTAACATTGCGTGTCTCATATCATATTCACGAATCATTGGAATCAAATAATTAATTGAAATATTGCACTGATAGTTTGCATTGGAATTGAAATAGAACGTGGCGTTGCTTACAAAATGGTATCAGAACGATATCTGTACAATTAACGCTACAAGTCGCAGTTAGATTTACATTGCCACTAGAGTTGTTTCAATTAAACGTCGACGCAGATATAAATAATAGATGCAGTACACGTGCCCACTAGTTAGCAATAGCGTTCCTGATTAAAAAGCGCAGATGATATTTTTTTAAGCCGATCAGTTAATGGAATTCTTTATATTTCCTCTTGTCGATAGATCTAATCTGTCGTTATGTCACATTCATATAATTACAGGATACTAACACTAATACTACTTCATAGTAATTAATTTAGGACGTATTGTGTAAAAATATAATACAAAGTAATACTTATTACTCTCGCTTGTGACATTTGATTTTATTGGTCATCTATAGTCTACGTTTATACTACTACCATATACAAATATTGAATATAAAAGTTCCATATCTATTATTTTTATATATTAAAAACTTTATGAAAAAATATGCAATGTGCAGCGATTATTGATAACATTATTTTAATATATAAGTATATTATAATATATGTGTTCACATACATATTTTGAACAATATGATGTGCATACCTCTCATATTCAGCAAAATAACAGAGAGAACTGAATCTTAAATTCTTTAAAGACATTTCTTTTTATTTCATCAGATTGGTGGAATAGAATTTATGTCTTGTGCACACATTCACTTCCCAATTGCGTAGAGATTATGCCTTGTAATATTTGTACGTGATAATTAAACACAATATATAATTTAAAAACAAACAAACAAAACAATTAACATAATATTTTAATTTCAGCGTTACTTTTTTATAGAGACGCAAGCTAATTATAATATATAAAAAGGTACTAACTGATCACGCCTTGTATTGAACCATCAGCCACAACCGTGTCAGAGACCATGGCAAGCAGGGAGAACAGGAGACAGGCGGCATGTGCGGTGCGCGGGCTGGGCATTGTCGCGGCTACTCGCCGCTGCGCGCCCCTCGCATAACACCCTCGCGCCACGCGGCTCGTGCGCACCTGTAACGTCACACAACGTAACTCGAATCACCGCCTACGTTATCTCATGACCACACTTATGCCACGCATGCTTTCGGAATGCCAAAACACCCTTGCAGATCGAAATGGAACACTGGCTTACATTATTCTTCATGTGTTTATTTATATTATAATGAATGATTGTAAGCTGCTGTATTTCGTGTAACGAATTCGTAAATTAAGTGGCTACCGAAGTCTTAATCGAAACGGTATCTAGCGTTAGAAATACAACATTTTTATTTAATTTTTCAACACCAGTCGTGTTTACAGTCAGACGCTGTCCCACTGCGCCACGACCGGCCACTATTTTATATAAAATAAAATTTATTTTATACCGACACATCATTTACTAGTAACAATTGATTGAAAACGACAGTAACGGTTATATTTCTCACCGAAACGTATATATCAATGTTAAAGTATATATCAATGTGTAATTATAAGTATTAATTTTATCCTACATAGCATTCTAAACTGAAAAATGTATGAAAGACATTAAATACTTCTTAAAGATTAAATTAAACCAACTACATAACAATAATCTAAAAGATGAGTTCAAAAAAATTTCACGTCTTTAATCGTTTGCCTTTTTATCAGATGTTTGATCGAAATAGAAACTCGTAAATAAAACAAATATTACATTACATTCTAAGATGATTTAGATTCGAAATACTTAAGAAACTTAGCGTTCATAACGATTTACCTTAATATCATAAAAGAGAACCGCTAAAACTTGCTAACTAATTGTTACTTGTGTGATGTCACGATGTGGACGAGTCATTGGACTTTGAATTATCAGGTGATAAGTGGTTTATTTAGCACAAGTTTTTACAAGCCGCCCTAGATACAGCACGGTGATTGATCGAACAGGATGCGAAAGTCAGTATGCAAGTAGAAATTCTACTTACAATGTACACTTACTATAAGTTGTTATCTATAAGATTGCTTTTAATACTTAATTAAAAAAATTAAAATAAATTTTAGTCTACTTATACTAGTTAAGTTTCTTTTGATCACTTTAAAAGCATTTTGAATAAAATTATTTAAAATAATATAGCAAAATGATTGATTAAATCAATTTAAGCATAATTATCCATTTAATCATATGAAATATGATAAAAATTTTTAAATTATTTATTGTTTAATTCTTAAGTTAGGATATTTTTACTTTAATATTTAGCATAAAGTAAATACTTGTTTTCAATATAATAAGCACTGTGTTTCAGCACCTTAATGCATTAAGTGCTTATCTTCAGGTCTTAGAAAACAATATAGAAAAAAAAGGGTTAATTATGTTAACATAATTGACTCTTTTTCCTTTTTTACATTTTGTTATGTATAATATTAAAGATTAAAGAAATATTCAATTGTCATTACTAACGAAAAATGATTTCGATCAACCGATCAATTTTTTAATTATTTTCATTTAAACTATAGTGAATAAATAAGCAAAAAGAACTATCAATGATCACATAGTTGACATAGGTCATCTGAATGAAAATATAAAATATATATATAAGTACGATTTAATTATTAGCAAATATTGTTTTTTTTCTATATACCTGTTATAAATATACAGTAAAGTGATTAATAGTGGTTTTATTGAGTAGTTATTTGCCTTTTCCACGCCTGCACCTACTGATACTGAGCGTGATATACATTTATGATATAATTAAATGTAATAAAGATATAAAACACATTCCAAACTGGATCCATTTCTCCCATTTTACCTAAGTATAAAACATGAAGAATGAAGGTATACTTGTATACAACAATATGTTGTTTTTTTATTTAAGTATTGATAGACTCGTATGTAGCGAAGTCAAACAAATCAGTATTAAAAATATGAAATCAGTTGAAATGACGAAAAAGATAAAGTCAGCTGCAGCGACCTTGAAAAATTAAGCTACCTCAATTATAATATTATTTAAAGCATAAGCTATTTTTAATATAGTTATAATAAAATATCAACTAATTATTGTACACGCTTGTAGATTTGAGGTATAAATTCGGGTACAAACCAACGTCCTTAGCCTTTTTTTATCTTATTCCATGCGAACATTGACCCTAAATTATCGAACGTATCTACATGTTTTGTTATTAAATATTATTAATGATAGTAAATTCTATATGTATATAATTAATAAAAAGTTAAATAAGAACTTCTTATTAGGTTATTTTAAGTAACTACTTAAAATAGCCTAACCGAAAAGCTAAGCATGATCTAAAGTGTATCCGCATCAAATAAAAAACACGAATAACAAGTTGTTAAGATTTAAAAACATAAATGTTCTTCTGCATTTCATCCTTGATGGACATTAATATAATGCAATTAAATTTGAATATTACAAAAGATATTCGACACATTATAGTTACCGTCCGAGTGCCGCGAGTGCTTATTCCAGTTTCAGATCCTCCTGAAAATATACTTTAGGGGCGGCTAGTACTCTCGCTATGAATTCATCACTTTTTTGTTTTGTTATGCATGTAATAAGAACTTTCGGCAAAAAATAATATATAACAATTAACAACACATATAATGATCACAATAGAAATACATACATGTATATATAGAAAATATGACGAGTTTAAAAAAGGCGAAGTTATGTTTCAAGCGGTTTATAGCTACAAACTGACTCCTTATTTTATTTAAATCAATTAAAACAATTAACAATAAAAAATATGATACTTTTATGTTTCAAATAAATATTAAAAAATGATCATGAAGACTGATCGAATAAAACATTTCATTATTCATCATAAAACTGAACTGTAACAGTCTTTGTGTTGTCTTGTAGAATATTAAAGCATTAAAGATTATAATTAATGCTCTAACGACTGCCCATTATTTTTTATAAAATAAAACACGAGGTGCATCGTAAATTAAAAACGGTAGCCACATCCGGTAGCAAGTATTGTTAATTTTTTTATCTCACATGTCAGTCAATTAATTGTCATTAAAAATGCTGTACAATAGCTTTTATAAAAACTGTTGGTGATATAAAAAGAGAAAAATAATGTTGCAGAGTTTATTATTCGTTACCTCTTACTACATTCCTAAGGGCTGTCAACGTCAACATTGTTGACTATGTGTATTAAGATAATTCACTTATATCGTCTTAAATATTAAATACAAACAATCAGAATACAAATTCTAGTTTTAGTCTAATCTGAAATTCAGCTAACTATAACATATACTACAACTAACATATACTACATATACATAACTGATTTATAATTATAAAAGGATTAATTAGCTTTACTGGTATATACTTTTTTTATTAAATACTTATATGTATATGCGATTAGCGTCATTTAGATTATAGTACAACGTCCAAATCTATATTAATATTTCTTAACAAAGATTAAGTTTGGAATTTTTATAAGTCTCCATATAATAATAAATTAAAATAAACAGGTTTTTAAAATAATTACACGACCGATTTATTTTATAATAAGTTATTAACATGATGCTATGATTGAGTAAATAAATTTAAATTATTTAATGGGTACGCTACACATTACATCACAGGCAAAATACCTTATCATCATGTACTTAAAGGTATATACTTAAATGTAAGCCTTTATGGTTTATATTGCCTGTTTTATAATTAAATTTAATAATATACATTCATGTCAAAATATAAAAATTTTTTTTCTTCGAACAAAATTAATTTAGAAGTAAAATAGTGCACATATAGTATAGTATATTACAGTATAGTACACAATTTGCACTAGTTTATACAATCACCTTTTTACTGAGACTTAATTAACAAAAGTATATTAGTGTATGGGTTTTTATTTCAAAAAAAAAATTATTATAATAATTGTTTCATGTAAAAAAAAATCGCTCCACAAAAGCCAGTTTTGGGAAAACGTTATGATTCTAATACAACTAACTCATCTATTGATAACAATAATAAAGACCACCTTTGTTATTTTAATTTAATAATTTAATAAAAATAATAGTAAATACTAACTGTCATTATATGATCTCCTCAAAATACAAGACAAACTCACACAATTATAAGAAAAATACTAAAAACAAACTAACAAAAGACCACCGTGTTGGTCTCTGGGAAGGCAGTGGTAAGCATTTAGAATTATTCGCTTTGTTTGACCATGGGAACTTTAGCGCCCACCGAGCTAAACTTCCGAGAACGTATTCAGCAATTGATAAAATTAATTACATGACAAAATTTCTGCTTTAACAATATTATAGGTATTTATGATATGTGTATAATAAGTTTCAAGTACTTAAAGATGTTTTAAATACATTTATTATATGGTACTTCTCTGTAGGTACTAACACTATGTATTTTTTTGTAAATTAATTAGCCATAAAAAATATTTCGATTATTTTTTATGGCTAATTAATTTACAAAAAAATACAATGTTTCACACGATCAAAATTTAATTTCATTTAATTAAATCAAAAATATATTTTTGGTTTAGTTTAAAAAGAAAGGAACTAAACGTTAAAAAGTATATATTAAGAATAAGAAACAATGTGGACAAAGAAAATATGTGGACAATGGAGCGTCTTGACTAGGTTCTCTATGACTACCCTTCTGTGCGGGATTAAATGTATATTCAATGCACAGTGTTTCCCAATAGGGATGATAGGACTTTGATAGCTAAACCGCCATCTTGGTTGTTTAACATTTGACATTTGTGTTGTTTTGTGTTCAGTAATGTTTGCCATTTAATCATGATAAAGTTCACGTTACCGCAACGTTTGGAAATTTTCAATCAAAATTCTAGAAGTACTGTCTCTACTCAAAGAGCATTTCGTGCTAAATATGGTCGTCATGGTAAACCGTCTGAGCTCGCTATACGTCGCATAATTAAAAACTGGAAAGTGAATATTCTTTGCACGCCGTAGACACAGGCTGTAGACAGGCCGTAGTGAAGAAAATATTACCGCCGTATCAGCCAGTGTCGCAGAAAATCAAAATGTTTCCGTTCCACGACGTGCACAAGAATTGGGCTTATCCAGAATGGCAACCTGGCAAATTTTACGTATGGATCTTGGCCTACATCCATACAAGATTGTGTTGGCACAAGAACTCAAGCCAGCAGACCATCGATTACGTCGTGAATTTGCTGATTTGGCGCTTAAAATGGTGGAAAAGGACACCGAATTTCATAGAAAAATCATCTTTTCAGATGAGGCTCACTTTTGGCTCAATGGTTATGTGAACAAACAGAATTGTCGTTACTGGAGTGAGTCAAATCCAAGAGTGGTTCATGAAACACCATTACATCCTGAAAAATTGACTGTTTGGTGCGGATTATGGTACTTTTTCAAAAACGACGAAGGCCGTACTGTTACTGTCAATGGCGACCGTTATCGTGACATGTTGAACGATTTTTTTTCCTGAAGTGTATGAAATCGATGCGGACAACATTTATTTTCAACAAGATGGTGCAACATGCCACATTGCGACCGTCACAATGGATTTATTGCGTGATAAGTTTGGTGAGTCGGTTATTTCTCGCAACGGTCCTCACAATTGGCCACCAAGATTATGCGATTTAACACCCTTGGACTATTTTTTGTGGGGGTATGTTAAATCTCAAGTGTATGCCATTAAGCCAGCTACTATTCAAGACCTTGAACGCAACATTCGAGCAACTATAGCGGCCATACCAGCCGAAATGCTGCACCGAGTCATCGAAAATTGGACCGATCGTATTCACCAGTGCAAAAAAAGTCGTGGCGGTCATTTGAACGATATTTTGTTTAAATCATAAATAGCATAAAATTTTCTATCAAATAAACACGAATTGCCACGCCATTGAACACAATTCGAACATATATTACATGTTTTATTTCAATTTTAAAACATATCGTTCTTATTGGGAAACCCCATATTATTCAGTTATTGAAAATATCGACTTTATGCAATTTTTGCAAGCATAAGCTTTAAGTATACAATATGTCATGGCTCTCAATCCGTATAATATTAGTGAAAAAAATCTTTTACGTTTTAATATATAGATAAATTTTCTCATATTAGTATAATCTGTGTAATTATCATTAATGAGAGCCTAGTTTTAAATACACGTATAATTTTATTTATTATATGATATATTCGTGAGTTCATCATTAACAAGACTTCAGTGCTAATAAAAAAATCTTTAGTAGTTAATAATACTTAATAATTACTTAATAACTGTAACTTTTTTGGTACTTCCAATCTAAATAAACATGTAATTAATTATTATTATTATTATTATTAATACTTTATTACATAAAAACATATATGTGCAATTAATGTTAGTAATAATAATTCAATTAAATAAATATTTCAAATATAAAATATTTCGATTTAGTTAAGTTACGCCAAAATTTTAAATTCAACAAAAAGTGTCAATTAAGCTTAAATGGCTTCATACAGTTAACTTATAACATCTAAGAGTCATTTTATAATCTGAATAATTTTTAAAAAATATGTGCATAGAATATCGTAGGATAATTATTTTATATTCTGCAAAAGGTAATACTTTGAACAGTATATTTTATGACTCAGTTAATTTCTTTTAATTTGTTTTTATAACTCTTTTACGACAACTATTTAATACGCTTGACCTCGATCTTAAATATAAGGCTGATTATTTGTTTATAAAATTGTTGCATGGCTGCCATAAATAACTACATGAAAGTTGATATTAATGGCAACAATAAATATTGTTATTAATTACGAAGCTGTATAAAATATACGACTACGTACAATTATTACGATTTTTATAGTCACACAAATTAGTTTATTTAAATCTTGAACAGTAAGCTGTTCATATTATTTATTCTAAAATACACATTCAAATTTATTTTACGATTAAATATTGTGGAATGATATTAAAATATTAAAATATGTGAGAACTCTAGCAATTGCAGGTGGCTGAGAGACGTTTAATAGATTAATAAGAGTAAACAAATTATTCAAGTGTAACTTGCCCAGCTAGCGATAGCGATATGGGATAACTGTTAAAAATTTTATTACCCGTCATCTCCATATGTATCCCGAATTGAAAAATACTCATTTAGAAAGTTGTATTTCTCTGTAGGGCTCTTGGAGAAGCTGGCCGGCTTGTTCAGCATCAATCATCACCCACTTTCACAGAAGCACCGGGGGTCGAGAGACAGCAGACTTAACGCAAGGTCGCCGTAAGGCAAACCACTTGTCGAAGTCTTCATAGCGACACGCGCATACCAGTCACAGCGGAACGCGGTCGCAATAAAAACGCTCGTATATATTTCACGCGTACGCAACATTATCTCGATGCTCTCGACTCCGATTACTTAATGCTCGAACTAACTGTACACGAGCGGCGAAACAAGATCGGGTTTTTTCTCGACAAGTTCGACGATCTGCAAGGGCGAGATCATTTCAGGGTGGAGTTCCGTGTCAGTGTATTGCGTTTTGGTAAACTATTTCATGCATGTGCATATATAAAGAATTTTATTATTTTGTCTTACGGGCATTCTTTTGTTTTATCAAATAAGTATTTCGTATTTTAAAGCAAAAGGAAAAACTAATAATTTAAGGACCCCACGTTAAAACAACTTTGTTAAGTAGCTTTCAAAAATATATAATACAAATCGTACGTTCAATAAAGATTTTATATAAACAAGCACGGTGTAACATTTAATAGGTATTTCATGGCTTATACGATTTATACTCATTGTTGAGTAGAGTTACACTTATATCTATAATAATGTTACAAAATGTTACAAAATTTCAACACGATCACTTTGTATTTAACAATGAGAATTAAACTTACCAGTAGTCAAATGATAGCTAAATAAATCTTGCTTATGTAGATATCAGGGCCTCGTTAACACAGCGATTAACCTACGCCACTGTTTAACAAATTATCTTGAACAAATATTGAAGGAAAACTTGTAAATGCTTTTTGTTAGCTCTGCTATATTTGGAACTAAATAATCTAGGTGTAAACTATTTCTACTTAGCATTAATTTTGTAAAATTTAAATATGTTTTGTTTGCCCGACATTTTCTCCGGTAAAACGAAAAGCGGCGTTGAGTGCGCTATTTAATGTGCAATATCTCATATTTGAGCCAAAAAAGGAGAAAGAAGTATCCTGACACTAGATTTTCTATTCCTAATCTGTTTTTTTGAGAAATAACTTAAAGCAGTTGTTATTAAACATGAATATATCTTTACTGTACCTTGTGAATCATAATATTAAATTGTTATAATTACTTACAAACAAAATCTTAAAAGTTCACACTTCATCCTAGCTTTTAAGAAACCTTAGATAAAAACAAAATTAAAGAGTGTGAAACAATGAGTACCGTTGATTACAGTCGACTGGTATCAGCTAATCAAATTAACATCCCCGAACAGAACATATCCATTAAGACTTCATAAACATGAGAAGCGGACCTCCAAATGCGGTGTCCCTGTAATGTCTTAGAATTTGTCAGACTATGTGAAATATTTCACTATGTATATATTTTCTTTACTATGCTCATTTTTGCACTTTAAAATTAAAAATTATAAACTGTAATAAAAAAAAATTTCAACTAAGTTAATATTATAAATTTATTGGTAAAATACATTTATGCTTTCATTATTGCTATTTTTACTTCTCATTTTACTATACTATTTTTCTCACTCTCCTCAATTCAGTAGAAATGGTGTAACTTACAACACTTAACTCTTAGATAGTATCATAATATAATTTAAACATAAACAAGTAAAACAATTATATTAAGGAAAATATTTCTATAAAACGCACAAAAATTTGACGACCACTTGTCGTGGTCAGAACGTTGGGACGGTTTCCAAGAGCAACGGACTCGAGATCCCTTACGTTCAAATTATTATGTTTTATAAAAAAAAATTTCTTACTCTAAGTGTGTGTATAATACTTCAAAAATCATTTTAAAAAAAGTATAAAATTTGAACGCAGCGGGATACGAACTCACGCCTCTTGAGACTTGTAAAGTAAGGGTATTCGTAAAGTCCGTTAAAAATACTGTTTGCTTGATATGCAATATAATTTATCCCGCACAAGTTGATCTTGACTCCGTGACCTTACAACAAGAATTGTCATTCAAACAACAGTTGCGCACTGGAAATAACGCCGTAGGGTCTAGCTTGTTTCCGTAGTCTAAAACTTATTGTAAGCTACATCGTTATCTAAAACTTATTTTTAAATATAAAACAATGCTCTTTTTAATCGAAAAATTAACACATTTTACATATAATTGTTTTAGAGGTATGGTATACTTAAATTATATCATGTTTTCATGATTTTCAATATTTATTAAATAGTAATAAATTATAAAAGCTAATTTTAAATATTATAAATTAATTCAAATGTAAATATATATGACGAACATCTAACCTTTGTCGAATTGCCTATAATTGTGCAATGCCCACTCATTTACATTTAGGAATAAGGTAAATGCTAACTTCCAATATACATTTTAAGAAGACTGGTTCTAAGTGTTAGGTAACAATATATATTTTATTATATACAAATATATAGCTTATATACAAATATATAGCTTATATACAAATATTAGCTTTAGAATTTTAGTGCTCATAAATTATTGTTAAATTTACAATTTTAAAAACGCAAGTTTTAAAATTTTCTGAAAATATGTAGCTGAATTATTATTCATCTGTCTAATAGTTTTAGATTTGGTTATTTTTATAAACTTAAAATTTTAGTGAATTATGTAAAAAGTTAAATTTTATTCGAATTCTTAATATTATACTGTTTTGCTTCACGGGTCTCCCAAGTTGTTTAGCTTTGAAATGATAAATTTTTATGTTTTAAATATTGTCATATTGTCTGCTATTGTAAGTCCATTATTTTTGAACATGTAAACAAAAAAATAAATAAGTCCATTACGATCTAAATCTCTCAGAAAACAGGAAATATCTATTGACCGAACTAAAAGAGGAAGATAAAGAAACTTTTGTTTATTCAATTTAATAACTACAACAGAATTACTTTGTGAAACAATTTATTAGATTTTTCTTTGCTAGATAATTTTGGTATTACAACTTAAAAAAATGATGATTATTGGTGTTAGTGGACAATCAAAGTAATAAGTATTCTTTTTTCCACAGAAAATTGATTTGTTTTGTACCTACCATACATTATTAAGCGCATGTAATACAATGCGTCTTAATGAACTCTATAAAAAGAAAAAAATGCATTCGACGGACATTAACACACAACATGCGGTTGCACGTTTATATAAGTAAGAATGATTTCATATTTTTAGTTTATTTTATACAAGCATAAGAATAATAAGTCTTTATAAAGTAATAACACAAGTGAAACAAAGAAACCCTAAATAAAATACCTAAAAGTACATAGGTCATTGTCCTGGCATTGTTGTACTAAGACATTTCTTAACTGGGAAGAACTTGGCAACAACATATATTGCATCACAAGGATAAAGAATATAACACGAAGTACGGTAAACTATTCTACAGAGCGATAGCAAATCATTTATTTACAGGAAATATGTGTGTAATTTCATAACCCCAGATAGTCCTAGTCTAATCTAATTAATACAATATTTATAATGTAATTTAATAGAATAATAAATGTATATATTATATGTATGTCAGAAAATTGTAAATGGAAAATTGTAGTAAGTTAAAATTAAATTTATTTCATTTATTAAGCATTTTTAAGAGTTGATAATGTAACGTTTTTGCAATACTATAATTTATTTTGTTTGAGAACTTTTAATCTTAATTTTATATTTTTAGCAGTTAGCATAATAGATGAATTTTATTAATAGATTTAATGAGGCCCACGAAGCGTGGTCACGATAGCAGGGTGAGCGGCGCGACCTCGCCGAGCCGATAGTGCCCACGCAGCCTGATTGTCGCCAACAAGTCAAAATCAACAGCTTTTTTCATTTGATCATACTGCACACTCGTATATAAAATTTTTATGTGTTTTCCTTATTATAGGGCATTACAGTTTATAGTCGCCGACTACAATCGTCCCTTATATGAATAACAAACAATGAACTTGGAAATAAGTTAAATATTATGTATTAAAACATTTACCAAAATTTTGTAACATAATATTTATTTATTACTATTTTTTTAAAAAAGTAAAGTTTTCTAAATTAAGCGAAGAGCAGAGTGTTCTAGTTATTATGATAACCTGTTCTGCCTTTTTAACAATAGGTATACTTTATCCTGCTTTAAGATAATAAATGCATATCATCCATCCTTATAAAGAAGAGTAAGATTAGAAAAGACCAAACAGACAAATAAATTACAAGATTAATAATTTATTGTCTTTAATCAAACACTTTAACATCAGTTTAACAAATTGTACCTTCGGACATATTTATAGTCAAGTATTTTTCATAAAACATAATTCAAAAGTCAAATAATGAAATGTTGTCTTTGTACACAAATAAAAAATGCTTGCACTTTATATTTTCTTTATGCAAAAATAAAAAAGCTTGCAATATATATTAAGTAGCGATAGTGACGCATTTCAACACTTGCCAACATGTTCGAGCTTACGTTCTTTGATAACAGGGTCGTAGGGTAACCTACTCATTCACAATAATTATTCGTTTAATTATGGATGGTTTTATTATGAATGGATTTACGTCTCAGCAATTCACAATACTTGAATCATTATTCTCAGAAGTATCGTTGCCAGTGTGAAGAACTTGCTTATTAAACAACCTCACATCTTTCAGGAAATGTACGCTAGCAACGATTTACATAGTTTATTAATAATTATGTGTATATTATGTTATAAAGTTTTATTTTAAAATATTCAAAACAATATAAAGTTTTATTGTTAAGAGATACTATTTTAGATTTATATAATTAACTGGTGACAAACTCATAATGGGTAAAGTTGCAAAGTGGAATGTCGTCAGCATTTCTATTTTTACGTGTTTCTCTCAAGTAAGCGTGATTTCTCTATATCACGAGCTCTTATATTTAAATTAAAATAATAATCATTTAACGGTACTATAGGTATGGACATAGTAAGTATACTTCTTCCAAAAAGTAAATTATTATTTTATCGATAAATTCTGATGAGTCATTATTAAGTATGAAATAATGCAAGGTTGTAAAGATTACCAATTTAAGTGCTTGTAAAAATAAAAAAAAAACTAAAAGGAACTCGCTAAAAAATATTGTTATCCCGGTGATTTGCGATCAAGGATAGTTATGTAAATTTTTAAACAAAATATCTTTCTAAGAAGTTTCTTACATAGAATGGTAAATTAATACAAATGAAGCTAGGAAAGCATGTTAAAATTGTCCAAATAATTACTACTTAATTATATTAAGTGTCAATTTTCTGCAAGATAGGAGATATATTTTAATAGTTTTTCAAAGCACGTGAATTTGTTGATAAAATAAAATAATTTCGTAATTAAACTTTAGCTGTTGTTATTTCTCAGCACTAAAGCAGCGGCAACGGATGATAACAATAAAATGATATTGAACCGTGTTTAAAATAATAACAGTACATTGTCGTATAAATATTCCGCTACGAGGGACAGAAAACGATAAATATAACTTAGATAAGACTCTACTAATTAGAATATGAGCTAATTAGATTTGTCGAAATTAGTCAAATAACAATAAGTATTTCAAATTTTTTTGTTAGTTAAATATATATTTGTTTGACTTTTATCAAAAAAACATTTATTTAAACATTTAAACTTACCTTGAACTAAAATTAAATCAAAAACTAATGATAATGAGATTAATATATTTTTATTCTTTGGTTTGATCTTTCCTTTAATTATATTTTTTTAAACAATAGATTAGTAAAAATGTAAATGACGTTAGTAAATAAAACTTTGAAGTAAAATAATTATTAAAATATTTTAAAAAAACGGTACCTACTGAACGATGATCAATGTCGTCATCCTGTTAATATAACGTATGAAAGTAGGTCACCATCTCATATTGTCAAATACTGCTCTAATTCCGCAACAAAATAATTTAGTATTTTAGATACATCTAAACTCTTAGTTTCTTAGTCTCAATAAACCTTTTTAAAAATTACATAATGGTAGCGGAATATTGATGGACAATAAACTATAAATGCGTAATAATATTGGAATGTATAGATAATAAGCCAATCGAGTTATCAGACATAGTTAGAAAACAAGCATGCCCTTAAATAAGTAGACAATACAATCCAAATTCTTCTAATAATTGCCTTTTCAGATAAGAAGATAATCATATATACGTCATACACGTATATATTAATGACGACTACACAGATAAGCTATATTGGCGATCCGTTTGAATTTTAAATTTTAGTTTTAAATAGTACTTACCAGCGACTGAGTTAGAATTATTTCAAACTACGTAAATAGGTTTATGTAATTTAAAGATATAAAAAACTTAATAATTTGATATGCTATTAGTTTATTATTACTTAGAACTTTATATTCTGTGTGATATCATAAAGTACTTCATGTTTAGGATATTGACAAAGAAAGCAAACAAGTTAAGAAAATTTAAGTTTAAATAAACATTAATATATATTAAATATATTTTTTTATAAATATATGTAAAGCCATCACAAGTATAGAAATTACGTCTCTCACACACATTTTTGTATGATCTGGGAAATAAACTTTTCTCTATTATTTTTATATTTAAAATAAAAATTATTTTTAAACTTTATTAATTTAAGTAATTAAAAATGAGATAACATACCTATAACCAGCCACAGTTTGTATTTATTGTGTCTATACATGTTTAATAGTCGATAATCTTTGGAACCAAGTTAATTTTATATTTTTTTTAGCTTCACGCTTTTATCTCGTATAGCAGGGTAGATTCAAAGTACCTAGTGTAAAGACTTTGTACTTCGTTTTACACCGAATTCGAGTCATTGTGTGAGTGATGGAACTCAACGCCGCACATTGTCATACCAGAGCGAGGAAGTGAAAATAATTTAAATATAATCAATCCACCGAATGGGGATCGAACCCACAACCGATCGCGTTTACAGTCAGACGCTATCCCGCTGCGCCACGACCGGCCACCAGTACTTTAGGTTATTCATCAAATTTAATAAGTCTTATATTTATTTTTTCTAATAATAAACATTTAAAAGTACATGGTTTACGAAGTACAGTTGTGTAAGTCAACAAAAAATTAATCTAATTTATGATTTTTTCTAAACAAATTGATAATTCTTTACAAATTGACAATCACTTAAATAACTAACTCGGTGACAAACATTATTTTTAATCTTTTTTACTTTAACATAACTTTTATAATAAATTAAAGTAAGTTATAGATGATTTTAAATCATTGATAAATGTAACAGATTACCTCCAAAGCAATGTTTTGTAGAATGCGCCCGAAATAATCTCTACATAATTTCAATATATTTATTTACCTATTACCCTTATACGTCAGTGTAGGCATATTGGAACAATGTTCTTATTGCTTTTATCCTCGTGGACAGTTAGGCTGGAAAAATGTAAAGTCATATTATGTATTTCTTTGCTTTTCGAAACGACATTTACTGCATTTATTATTTGTAAAAACAATTAAAATTTTACTATTTAATTGTACAGCGACTTGACCCACGAGTTGAAATTAAATAAAGAAAAACCTAAATATTCTAAAAAAGTGACTACATTTAATTTTAATAGATATTTTCGATTGTTTTGTAGTTAATGTAATTTTATAAAATGTTTAGAATTTAAACATCAAACATTTCTATGAAATAATATTAAAATTTCAGTATTAAAGATTGACTACATAAAACTTTACTATTTAAAAGCAACTTAATACCTATCTTCTTACACTAAACCTCAAATTTGAAGTCCTAAAATTAATAAGAAATGAAACAGTGCAACGAAAATAAATGATTTTATTGTAATATCATGAAATTCATAAATCAGAGTGAATCATTATACTTAAATAAGCCGTAGATAGAGTCAAGTCCAAATTAAATTAAAACGTTATTTCTGCGGCTATTTTGCTGACTAAAGTGTAGGATCTTGAAATAATTCTAAATATAGTTCAGACGTGGAGATACGATAGGTGTATTACGAATATTTTATATGAGTAAGGGCTCTGTTTGGATAACTGCTCTGACTCACAATCTTTCGCTGAAAACGATGAATATTAACCATCAAACTAGACACATGTACGCTTATATTCATTTTGATGTTTATATTATAGTATATTTCGAATATTGTTATTACTATTTATTTTGATTTATAAAATCAATATGAAGTTGAAAACTAAAATCCATACCCTTACATAACAGGTAATATTATGAAGAAACTGGTACATGAGACAGCTGTAAGATAATATAGAGTAAATCTTAAAACAAGTATTTTACACAATATACCTACGCACAGAAGATGAAGAAATACGTAAGAAATATTAAATTTAATAGTTGACAAGGATTAAAGAAAATCTATTACTTTTTTTACATTTTATCATAAATCATTTAATTTTATTAATGAAAATTAATTCACCTGAAGGTCACATTATTATCCACATATAAACTAAATTTATATTAATATTTATATAGTAAAATATAAAACCATTTCAATTCAGTCAATCATTTAATTACTCGTGTACTTCAACATTTCCTCCACGGTTTGTCTGCCTAATCAAAACTTATACGAATATTTTTATAACTTTTATAAACTCATGTAATACTGGTTACGTATTCAATATACTATTTCATAATAATAACTGATACTTCAAATGTTTAAAATGAATTAACACTAAATATCTATTTATATAGAATTTATCTATGTATGTATATAGAAAGTATGTGCCCTCATAGGTATATTGATAACAAAATAATTATATTTGTATATTTCGTTCAACTTCATTGATCTCATACATAAAGCAGAGCATAGGCTGAGAGAACCTAGTTATGTTTCTGTTCTCTATTTTCCACCTAATTCGGGCACATTTTGTCTACTAGAGTACGAAAATAAAAATATTATAATTTCCATTATTATCGGATTAGGGATAGAATCTATAACTAATTTTAAAAAATATCAGGAAAAATAACATAGAAAAACAAATATCGGTTATTTTATAATGTTTACGACAAAATCATTGATAACAATTGATCATATTAGTCATGGAGATATTGGGGATTATTGATGTCAAAATGAGAATTTATTTTAGGAAATAAGGTAATAAGGAAACAATTTAGTAAAAAAGTCAAATTTTATAGCAAATATATAAGTTATTGATTTTTATTACACACATTGGTATTTAAGTGATTTCTAGTTCATTAAGTGTCAAGAGTAAATTTTCATATAAAATTTTTACTTAACTATAAATTATGTAGTGCAATCTGTAACTAAAATATTCACTTATTTAATCTTAACAATCGTCTTAATAATATAATAAGAAATTTAAAAATATATTTCAAAAAGAAATACATTTACTTATTACACATGTACTTACTAACTTAACTTTACATAAATATTATATGCGTTTCAATAAACGTACCAGATTTTATATATCCGCCTTGATAATGGATAAAACAAATATTTTCTAAGATATGACAAATATAATTCTTTTAAAATCATACGTTTTTGAATCAAAAAATACTTATTTTACTTTATTTTTAACAATTAGGATATACATGCCTTTCGTTTCTTTCTTTATTTCTTTGAATGATTGATAAGCCCTACATTGGTTACGAGTGTTTACTAGGATCAGACGATGAATCATACTCAGCAATTTACTTACCTATTCAGCTTGCAATATATCAATTGTTAATGTTCATTGACACTCAATGAATTCTCATTTGGTACTAGAATTTCTATATTGTATTATTATCCTATTCCAGGTTTACACTAATTATGATAGATAATAACTTTTGCCTTTAAATTTATTAATAAAATATATGCTTTTTTGTTAAATAAAATATTCGAACCATACATATTTGAAATTCATAACTTTTATTATTAAAATTATTATTGGAATGACAGGCTTATTGTCAAATCGCGCGAGAATGATATTCGTACCACAGAGCAAGATAATATAATTATGAATAATATACACACTATTTACGCACATTAGGATAAAATATGCCAAATCAATTAGTAAATATTCGTCCAACGCTTCCTTGAATTTTTGATAAACTGTTATGTACATATATACGAGTTATTTTACCTTTTACGTCTATATGAAGTTTGTGGAAACGTATGTTATTTACTTACTTCATCGTTACGAAGTTACATCAAGTTAAATAAGTAGGTACTTACGTACTCATAAATACCAACGTGTACAAGAAGTAAGCTTGTTGGTTGCTTACTTACAACTTTCTAATAAATTAACTGACATGCTTCCACATAAAAATAATAATAATTGAATAAATTAAAAAATAAATTAAAATATAATATATTCTACTTAAACAAAAACAAATAAAATATTTACCTCACAGATCACTTTGCCGTGTCACTTCAGTTGTGACATTCAAATACACACTTCACTTTCAGTACACTTGGAAAAGCCCGTTAAGCTGAACGAAAATGGCCCATATGAGGACTATAAATATAGACGAGTACTCGAACGCACGAATAGGGCAGCTAGCTTTTATTGTAAATTAAAATTTTAAGTTAAACAAAATGAATGTTTGAACGAGTGTCGATAGTGTGTATCGACGAACGTATCGTGTCGTGGTGGAACCACGCAGGCTGGCGGCGGCAAGGCAGCGCGTGCACTGAGTGGTAAGCCGTGGCCGATGGGTCTCCGCTGCCGGCCGCCGCACGACTCTGCCCCGCGCGTGCGTCGGACCTGTTCCAAGCACCACTATCTACTCTCAAGCCAGCCTGCACTTCGACACCGTCACTTGCCACAAGTCATCCGGCATCGCCACACGCTTTCCATCCGAATCACAAAGACCACACAACTACTCGATATCTTTAGGTCTCATTATCAAATACACTTTTGACACTCGTAAATAAATTCATTCGCGATAATATTAGACTACTTTATTAGAATTGCTCTCGAGAATATGCATTGTGGAGGTCGTGACTGATAAGTACATGCAACAGACATTTTACTTTAATAAAAACTAAGCATAAATTTATGTATGAATCTATGTGCTTTTCTTATTATTTGCAATAATTTTTTTAAAAACGTAATATTCTTAACTAAATTGATAAAATATAAATGAAAAATGTCATATTATATTAGTAAAATATAAATGAAAAATGGAAGCCACTTGAACAGTTTCCTAATTATATTTTCCTTTGTACCTTTTATCCATAAGTATTTTTTCGGTAATGATAGATGTCCATACATATGTATATATCATTTAATTTGTAACTTATATTGATTAATTGTAATTAAAAATGACCATATACGTATTTATTTTTTTAGTCATATGCACTTATAACATATTTTATATATGGTAAGATAGATTATAATATATGTAAAGTATTTCGTTTTATTAATTTATAGGTTAATATATAATGTATGTGGATAGAATATGGTAATATAGGGATTTGGTCGCGACTAATATAGGTAACCGAGTTGGTATTAGTTGTGTAATCACAATTTTTTGCCAAACTACCAACGATTTCTGGATTTTCTTTGATTTGTGATTGCAAGATGAGACAAAACCTTCTCCATACCTGAATATCTGGAATCAAGTATTTGGGTCTTACTTTTACTGTGTAAAACGATATCAAAATAATAGTTATATTAGCTTTTCAAAAAATCGAAACTGATATAAAAATGATATTTATCAAATCATTAACGTAAACTACGAAATAAGTACATTATGCAAATAAATAATTTTAACAAATTTAATTATGCATCTCTTTATTTGGTATCTAACGTCTCATGACCAACTAGTCGTATGCATCGTAAGATAGTTTATACTAGCTACTTTAACATTAAGTATCAATCCGTATTGATTTCAATATTAAGACAAATATCCATTAATAAAATATTTATACTAAAGCATTCACTCAAATCACCATCTCAGACTATAATATAAGATTTAAAATTGAGCGTTTGCCAAATAGGACATAAGTGCTTGGCATGGTTACTTAGGTTATTCATTTTGTGACGATTTATTATAACTTGAGAACCATTTCTATGAGACAGAGCACAGAATGAGGCAATCATTGCATTGCTTAAAGAATAACGCAGCCAACATTTGTGATGATATTTGTGTTATTTTATATACTGTTAATGTAATTAGTTAGTTAACATTAGCTTTAGTTAGGTATGGTGTACACAATCAACCATTAGTACATGCACAATTTCACAGCATTCATCAATTTTTTTCATGATTTAAGCTAAAACATACATAAGTTAAAGGAGATAACAGTAAAGACTCGGCAATAATTCATTTTACACAAAACCTTGTATAAGTATTATTTATATTTCACATATCTATATAATAAATGTTATATACATTATATAAGTAAATGTACACATAGCACAACAAACCACCGCCCATGACCCTAATTATAAACTAACAATACGAACTTCATTAAAAGTCGTCTAGTTTTTACAGCATCGTGTAATAGTCAAATATTTTGAACAACATGGATGTAATAAAGTAGGATATCATTTTAATAACATGTATTTTAATAAAAAGTTTTTATAACACGTTACAAGTTGCATACAGACAAGGGATTCTTTTGTTTTTATGTTATATTACATAATTATTATAGTGGTAGTGAATGCCGCTACTATGTTGCGTGGACTTGCCCTTACTATAATTTAGTCAAACAAAATAATGTAAATGGTTTTTTATAATAGAATTTTTTGTTATATCTATATATATACTTTTTTTACTAAGAAATAATTGTGAGTTTTATTATTTTTTAGTTTCCAATTGGCTCTACTCTACAAGACCATAAATAGGTACATCCTTTCGTCAAAGAAGTGGTGTTATTTAAAAACATTCATATTTTCAACTCATAACGATCATTTTACGTAATATTAAAAACTTAACAATGTACAATTTACTTATTCTGACATATATAAGCGAGAACAATTATCAAGTAAATACTTATTTGCAAGTATCTAGCCGAAGTATGTAATTTCCCGTGTTCAATCTAATGTGACCGGCGCGACACGGCGCCAGGCCCGTCGGCATCTTATAAAGGCCGTTTATTTCTAATACATCACCAGATCATAGAACAAGAACATTTCTCGATCGATCAACATAAAATTTATTAAGTGCATAATATCTACTTGTAATTTTATGCAGACGATTTTAATTGTTACTGTGGTTGTAACAATATAAACGTATTGCTTACTAGGAGTTAATTGCATCTGAATTTAAAAAGTTTCAACAAATATATCCATTAAAGAAGCAAGAATGAAAACGCATATTTAATTGACGTAATGGTAGATTATATCTATATAAATTAAAGAATTACAAGAATCATATAATACACAATATGTCACACATATATTAAATCAATAACTACTTTCAATTATTATACTTTTTTGATATAGTATTTTGAAGTAAAAACAGGAAGAAGAATAAAACACAAATTAATTCAGAAAATAAAATAATAGGCTATCATTATATCATATCATTCATTTGGTCATCCTGGCAGCTACATCGTGCTATGAAATATTCTATTAATAAATACGGAATGAATGTAAACTTTCAAGTATATCGAAGGATGGGAACCGTGTCACTTTTCTTAACTTCACTTGTATCTTTCCCACTAAAAGACAAGTTTAAATTACATATAAGAGAACGTAGGACAACGTAGGCCTTAATACGGTTTTCTGTATTATACAATATATTATGTCTAATGCAGAAATATGATATAGAGGTATGGTTGAACAAAAATGTCAACAATTCAAAAAAATATCCGTTGATGTCAGTTATAAGCAAACAATTTACGTCTGCTCACGAGATAGGTAGCATTCATATGCGCCTTCGTTATTATGGGTGTAACAAATTAGTGTGTGTTTCACATACAAAATGTCTAATAATGGTGAGTAAGCTTGAGCCGCCGCTGCTATATTAGCCAGAGACTTGTAGGCGCGTTGACAGGAGTTAGAATAAACAGAAGCAGTACAGGTACGTCTTGGCAACGCAGACTTTTAGATATTTGCGTAGTTATTGCGCAAATTTATGTAATATCGCAAGAATAATATGAAAATATGTTACTATCAAAATATGTTCAACTTATAATTTAATTTCTTTATAATGTTTATTTGCATATAAACAACAACAATATTTGCAAATAAACTATCATACAGTAGTAAACAAAAGTTATTCATGGAAATTGAATGTTAACACGGTATTAAGTAATTTCTGATGTAGACACTTAATACATGAGGTCAAGGCTTTTGCTATCCACTGACTCGCTAACCGAAGTATCAATGATCACTGGCAAATTACTCCTAATATTGAACGTAAAATGGAAAATTCCAGGCAGATTAAGTATCTAAATATCGAGGTTATCATAACGTATTGCAATATATAGACTAGTATGAATTCTGTCTGTAGACCTGACCTAAATTATAAATTACAAGTTAAAATAAACCGCAATTACATTCTAGCATTGCCACTGCTTTCGTCAAATGGTATTTATCTATGTTTTAAAATACAAGTAGGTGTATTAAAAAAGAAAGTACTTAATAAGTAGGTAGTATCTACTTTTATTACTAATGATCGAAAACAATTTCTTTAAACAATTCTTCTCTTAAATTCAAAATTAGAACGCAAGTAATTTATCAAAATACTTAATACAAAAC
Source organism: Dryadula phaetusa (assembly GCA_032432895.1). Lineage (NCBI taxonomy): Eukaryota > Metazoa > Arthropoda > Insecta > Lepidoptera > Nymphalidae > Dryadula > Dryadula phaetusa. The sequence goes on from JAOYRS010000027.1 coordinate 3,453,939, forward strand.
CAAAAATATCGTTGGTTTTTACATATTTTTCAAAGAATTTATGTAATTAATATTTTAGAAATAAATGTAGCCCATGATGATATTGCCTAATTTATGGCTATTAACAATTCCATTTGTATTATCATAGACAAATTGGGACTAAAAGTTCGAAATTAGTTTGTAAAAGTATAATGATTAACAACATAATATTTACAATCCAAAACTTATATGCCTGAAATTATGAAACTACGTGTGAAATTCGTGGTATGTAAATGGTTGGTGGAACTAATTATAAAAATAGCTATTTTCGTATTCTTGGTGCCATTATAGAGGATATCTTATGGTTGTGACTATTATATTTGAGCTGATTTGAAATATATTTATATTTGCCTAATTTGGTTTAACATAACAGCTAGAATTCCTAACCAAGTAATTGTTCCAGACATTAGTTTTTTAAGTCAACAGTGCTCATGATATCTACTTTTACTAAGTTTTTTATTAATAGCTCGGAGGAGCTATGCAAAAGTAAATTATCATCAACCCGTCTAATCTGTAAAGATAAGACGTCCTGATGAGATTTAACATCCAAGTTCCCAGACTTTAGAAATAAAGTTTTACCTTCTAAAATTAATTTGGTAGGTTTTGCATGACAAGTAAAAGGCAAGATCTAAAGTTTTTCTATATATCTCTTATATAAGGACCATTGGATCTTGGACTCTTGGACACTTGGCCCAAATTTAAGGTATATGTGACCACATTCTTTTTTAAGGGCTGGATCCGGCTCTACCCACAATACTTACAAAATAAAATGTTCGCTAGAATTTATATACATCGCTACATCGGAGTGTTTATTTAATTGAGCATCACAATAGTAAAATTGATTACAAAAATAATTAACAGCCTACACTCCTTCGACGCCCCAGGGCATCCATAACCCTACATATATATAATCTGTGCACTCGTACAGAGAGATACCTAATTTTAAGATATTCTTTCATCATTTAGAGAAACATTAATCTCTAATAACAAATTATTTTGAAATAGAAACTAAAAAGAAAAGTTAAGATTATTTTTTCACTAACCTAGTTATTCTAGCATTAGGTTCACTCTACGGAAAATTTTATACTTAATAATATAGTTAATATACAATTTGAACGTTAAAATAATAATTAAAGAAGATTCTAGAATGCTTTAACATTATTACATAGAAGCTAATAAGCGCGGGCTAAGAAGAGAGTAGAGCATGTGAAGATGATGATAATCTTTACTTATTGGTCAGTAATTGATGTAAAACCTATTAATTTTTATTACGTAACTTTTATTGAGGTGATGGAGAATTTTTAACGTATCGTTGATTATTTTGATCACTATCCATCATACATTAATCTATGCTATTTCAGAATGCTGACTCAAAATTTCACATGTACATGGTAAACCGTAAAGAAAATAGTATCAACATATAAATACTTTAGTATAATCATGAAGCGCTAGAAAAAAACACTATATTTTATAGTATAATAACGGTTTAAAAAATTTTGCTCTAATAGTCTGAACGTGTGAGTTCGCGAAGCTACAAACAATTCAATAAGTACCTTAATTAACTCTTAAATACTGACTAACTAATAAAAACATAACGGATGAAATAAACTGTGTTTATAGATACCGTAATAAGCCAGGGGTGAAAATTTTCTTCATATTTAATAAAATTTTGCATAACTTATATTTTATTTTATAAAAGTAATAACAAAAGAATTTTTAGTTTCATAGAAGTAATAACGAGAGAATAAGAAAGTAAGAACGAAAGTAAGATAGGAAATAATAGATTACGAATTTCAATTAGTTTACACTAAGAAAATGCTTTTTTACTGCGGCAAGATGTGGATAAGAAAGAAGAAGAATGGAATAAAAATGAAAGATCACAATGAAGAGATACACAGAATGGCAGGTAACCTAGAATGTCATAGTAAGAATGAAGAGGATCGTGCTCAAATGGTTATGACACGACAAAGGGATGAGTGATAAAAGAATGGTAAGTAAGACATTTAGAGAGAAAGATATGTATTAAGGGGTGAGTGACTATGGACGAAGCGAAAAAAGTATGCTGCACAAACAATCTGCCAAGGATAAAACTGTATAGCTAAAAATACAAAGACCTGTATAGGATTTACTATCATATTTCACATGACCAGTCGACAAGAGTTTTCGAGTCATTTTATTTTACAACCACAAAATTGTGCAACGAAACAAGGTTTAAATGAGTTGCTGGTAATATTTCCATTTATCATAAGAAAAATAACTTCACAAAGTTTCATCAGTTAAAATTCATTTGACCAACAAAACAAAAAATAAAATTAAAAATACTAAATTAGCAAATGTTACATTCTGTTAACTATGCATTGCGTGTTATTTTAACTTTAGAACATATTAAAAATTTACTATTATATTAGTTACATTTTTGTTATAAAAACTTTTCCAAATAAAGTTTAATTTACGAAACTTTTAAAAAGAAAAAATTTTTAACAAATAAGAGCAGCTTATTTTTATTATTGTGTGATTATTGGATTTTAATATAGTCCAAGCATAGTCAACGAGTGGACGTAAAAAAAGTCTCAGCGTGCTTTTAAGTACTGCGTAAATAGCCACCGAAAGTTTGAAAAGGAGTATCTCTCACATTTAACATTTTAAATCAAACTTTTAAGCAATTAAATACAAATATACCGTCGTTTAGCCAATATTTAAAGATAATTCCAACAAATCGTTGAATGTCGTTTAATTTATTTGATATCTGCTCTATAGGTTGTTTTTTTTCTTCATTATAATTGTTATTACTATATATAAAGTATTTTTTTTTGTTTTATAGGTTTCCTATTGACATCGGTCTGCAAAACGTATATCTTTTGTCGTCCAAGGAAGACGGGAAGAACTTTACATGCCGAACTAAATTTCTACAATATTTTCTAATAGACATGTGACATGGGTGAAATTAATAGACATACGATATGCTGGAAACAATATGTTTAAGTTGTATTAAGAATAATTGTTTTAATGATGTAATAAAATAACTTGTATATAATAAAATTGTCAACTTCATTAATAAATTAAAACAGAATATGTAACATGAAATTTAAAATAGTTGAAAGAAAAATTGCTAGTACAATTTTAATTATTATTTCAACACGATTAAACTTTTAAGTTCACTTAATTCGTTAATAGAATTTTATACGTAAAATGTTTAATATCCATTACACGCTGTCGAAACTAACTAAACAACACTGTAATAAGGTTGGAATTTATTACAATTGTTTTATATCATAAATCTGTGTGTAAAATAATAGTCTGGATTTCTGTATATATTTTATTATACTATTATTATTGACAGATGACATTTTTTGAGCCGAGGTTGTATGCGATCTGTTATTTATTGATAGTTGATAGAAGGCGTAAAAGTTCGTGTGTCGCATCTGATCAATCGTGTAACGATTACACTAATATCATAGGGATTTTATTTATTTTTATTTATTTAGATCCAGTGACAATAATATTAAGCCATTATAATATAAATAATACAATTTTACTTAAAACTAAATGTATCATCTTAGAATACAGCATGCATTATCAAGAAATTTATAATTAATTGTACAGATATTGGTATTATTTCTTAATTCATAAAACTAAATTAGCATGTCATGTATCATAAAATATTATACATTATTTAGCATTTATATATTAATTAATATTATTATTTATTAATAATTATTATTATTCATCATATAATTATCAATCACAATCAATTCAATCAACACCAATTAATTAAGGATTAATTTTCAATTTATTCATTATATTTATATATATATATATATATATATATATATATATATATATATATATATATATATATATATATATATATTAAAGTCCCAAATGGGTCTAGAATACCGTTGTAATCATTTAAAATATTGGAACCGGGGAATTCAAGCCTAACACAGTTCTTCGGAGAGGCCTTAGGAGAGGAGCAATTGGTTTGCGTGGATACCAAGATGAAACATTGTTAAATCTAAACTTTCATATTGAGACATTTGTATAGATACATTAAATCCACCAAATTCTTTCTATTACTCAGGGAATGCATTTTGAAGTATGCTACTTTATTGTTATATGATCTAAGTTGTTTCGCCTTGCTCCGTGAGAATTCCAGATGATAGAGAAATCGTTTTTGTACCCTCTCTATTCGCAAACAATGTGTCGCGTAATCTCCTCACTACACTACCATACCCTAAGATACTCCTCACTAAGCTTTTATATAAAGTCATTTTAATATTAACATTTCGGAATACTTTGCTAAAAAAAAAAACAGCATCTTTGAGGCTTTTGAGATTACATTATCTATGTGTGGAATAAAAGCTATTTTTTGTCGAATATCACACCAAGATTACTGATTCTGTTAACGCATTGTATAGGTAAGTCTGCAATAAAGTACTGGGTATCTGTTCCTACATGATTACGAGTGAATATAATAGAATAACATTTTTCTGCGTTCAACACCATTCCGTTTATCTTACCCCAGTTATTCAACCTTGTTAAGTCATTTTGTAAATACTTGGCATCATTCATATCTTTAACGGTTTGAAGAAGCTTAACACCATCGGCAAACATGAATGGTGTGAAATACTCAAAGCATTGATATAGACATTAAATAGCAATGGGCCTTAAGTCCGGGCCCTGCAGAACATTAGATATTATTTTAAATTTTGTTGATTCACATCACATCACTCGTCGCTTGCAACGACATAAAAGCATATATTGCTTAAATATGACTCTAACTGGCGCAGTAATAGTCCCATTGGACTGTATGCCGATAATTTTACAAGAAGAACTGAAGTTGGTACTAGATCAAATGCTTTAATAAAATCTGTATAAATTACATCGATTCTTTTTTGTTTGTCAATAGCGTGAATTAAAGTTTCTGAGTAATTAACTAAATTTGTTATTGTTGATCTACCTGTGATAAAACTATGTTGGTGTTCACTATGGAAATTTTTGAATTGGGATAATGTATGTACTTAGATAAATCAAATAGGTCGATAGTTTTCAATTTTTTCTTTGTCACCTTTTTAAAAAATTGAAACTACTTAAGCTACCTTCCATTTAGTTGAAAAAGACTCCGTTCTCAATGAAGCGTTATAAATAATTTTAAGTGGTAACACAAGATATTACGCACTATTTATCATGTACACTGGAGGTATACCGTCAGGTCCAGCTCCTTTATGTTTGTTTAAACCTTTCAACTTATTTAAAATATCAAATTCGTCTAGTTGAATCTATTGTAACATATAGCTATTGTTAACTACATTCATATTGCTTCAGCTTAATACATATCATTAGTAACGTAGGAAAGGTTCTAAGTGTATTGGAAATTTACTATCAAAGAATTTGTCGCTAATAGTTAAAAGATTATTAATTTACTTCTCTACAGCATATACGGGGAGTGTTCTGGATAAATGTTTGATCTGAATTTTCCAACCGCAGGATACATAACAGACTTAAATACCTTCCCTCTCACCGAGGTACGTGGCGCTCTACTACTATGCTGTTTTATAGGAACTTTTTTCCACGTGCCACGTAACTGTAGAATTGAAACTGTAACTGTGAAAACTTACCAGCGGCAGTTGTTCCAGGTCGACACAGCATGGTACCAACCCTGTAGCTAGAGTAGAGAAGTAAGCAGAGGCCATGGGTAGTCGCAATCTCTTATGAACAGGTGCTCGTTTGCCTTGTCTTGCACGGCCTTTTTTTCAGCATATAAATCTCAAACGTGAATGCCTGATTTTGAATACAAAGATGAATATGTTTTAGTATCAGTATTGTAATGTCAAATGCAGTGAGTTATTTATTATAAGTATATAGTCATTTATAAGTCTTCGTCAAACGAAAATAAGGGAAAAGAGTTTCAGAAAAGATCTTAATTAATCAGACACTAAATAATAGTTAAGCATTTATTCAAAATATATATGGATGACGTCTCATCTGACGAAAAGATTTTTAAAATAATTGTAAATGTGAATGATTTGTAATATGATGTAAGATGAAAGTATGATATGATTAAATGGTAATAAATAGTGGCTGATTATGTATCTGACTAAAATCGTTGAATTTCTGTAAGATTTTTGGAATGAAGTATTTTGTGCAAAATACTGGTGGATTTATTAGATATCGTCACGTTACTATGTCGTGTATGTGCGTGCGGGTATCAAGTACTTTATAAACAAAGATTAGGCTTCTACAATCTATTACTTATTATTTGACAGTAAGTGCATCGACGTCAACTGTCAACAAACATTCTCACAGAGGCTTTTACTAAAACTTTTAGTAAAAGTTAGTCAGTTAAAACAAAAATTCTATATTTTTATTATTTATTTTTCCTCCTTAAAATAAAATGACCATTTAAATATATAATTTTTATTAAAAAAGTATGTTATACTTAATATTATATCATAAATCTGGACAGATTTTAAATAGTAATGGGTATCTATGAAGGTATAAACATTGCAGAATGTTTATCAAATTCACAGTAAATCACTCTGGTGGATCATTATCTCTTTGACCATAAACATTGGCATTTTATTATGTGTTTACTTAATTTCCGGATATAAATTCACAATTTATTATCTCTTGAAGTGACGTTTCTCTTTATAGTGATTATGCCATAATGTGGCTGAAGTGTACACCGCACTTTTAAGCTTTTGTTTCATTGTGTGCGAAACGCGTGGGCGCTCCACTTGTTTTATTAATTCATCTGTGTTATATATACTTATTTCTGATATAATGACGAAGGCTTCGCGACAAAATGGCGCCAGCTATGAGGATCGTTAATCCCTTAATATGTCCGACCTCATTTTAATTTGGCCTTGATAAATAATAAACCATTGAACAATATAATTTATTATATATAATTATATATTATATTATATTTAATGTCTTTTGTATATTATATTTAATTCATAATGAGTCACTTAAAATTGCAACATTTTATTTTTATGTTAAAACAAATTAATTGTTGTTTTCTTGTTATAAGTTTAAGTTGTTGCAAATATTAAAAAAGCGTTTGAATTCAAGAAAAAAGTATAAATAATCTTTATTTGAAGTTTTAAACATCATTTCATACACAGTTGTACGACAAAAGTAAAAAGTTGAAAAATATAAAAAAGGTTGTGCAGACCTTATAAATAATTAGGTATATCTTCACCGAGCACCGAGTCTTACGGTTATGCCATAATGCCATCGGAAATGCCAATATATCTGTAATTATAGTAATACTTATATAAGATTTTTTATTACAAACATAATAAGGCTTTCAGACTTGTAAAAAACATAATTAACAATCTAATCGCTCAATAGTATATATATATTTACCACACACATACATAATACCCGTAGACTTGTTGATCTTGTTTTTCAGGCAGTTTGGAAAAAAGATTATATCACTAACGTTTTTCTTGGAAAGATAGCAAGGATGAATTATTAGAAAATATTTCTTTGAGCAATATACTAACATAAAATTACTAATTTATTTTATTTTCAGATAATGTCGATTCTTTTTAAATGTTATAAGTTTCTTGAAACATTTCCGCCCCTGTAGACAAAGCGCGGAGTTGAATTAACCATTTATTTATATAATATTTCGATTTCGGGTGGAAAGCAATCAACGGAGTGTCTTGTGACTAGGTTATCTCTGACTTTTCTGAATGAATTGCGTTTTTTTAAACTTTTTAAAGTCAGAATAAATTAATAATAGTCTCTTCTAATCATAACAGGCTCAATTATTTAGTGGTTACAATTTAATATTAAATATTTTTAAATTATTCATCCACACTTGGGATGAAAAAACATCTCTGACGTATAAGAATTTCGACGCAGCTAGTAGTAGAACGCATGGCTTCGCGGTCAGAGCACTTGGACGATATCCTAGAGGCGCGGGTTCGAATCCCGCTGGGTTAAATTTTTTATACGTTTTTTCAAAAATGATTACAATTTATTATTACTTAACTATATTACTGAATGCATTTTAATATAAATATAATAATATTCATAACTAGACGTGTAATCAAATAAATCTAATGTAGAATTTGTTTATTCGAAAGGAACTGAAACAGTGTAAAATCATTAAATGTCACTGCACATACCAAATCGTGTCATAGTATCACTTTTGCCTTGTTGCAGACAATAAACAGTGACCTGTAAAATATTCTTGTATCTACATGCCTTTGCACCACACGAGTGTGAAAATAACATTTCAGTTGAATATTTGAACATAAATATGATTTTTTTAATTGCATTTATTTATATTTTGTTGTTAAAATATATTTGTGTAATTACATATATCAAATATGTAATCAACGCTCCGAACTGAAGGGCTGATTGGTCTTATTAACCCCGTGATCTTGTCAGTCTGCCTACAATTGAAGAGAAGCCTTGATATGCTTCAATTGCTTGGTATCATGTTTTCTCTGCGTAAGGTAGCTTTTTTTATTCAGATTAAATATTTAATTCCTTATAAAAACACTTGCCGTCGTTTTGTTCATGTTTAATAAGAATAGGGAAAAAATATCTGTATGTTATATCATACATGCGCATGCTAATGCTGTTTAAGTAAGTTTTAAAAGTACTATGGGCTATATGTTTTCAATCACTAAATAGTAAACAAAGGATTATCAAGTTATTAACATCAAAATATAACGCCTTTTTACCCTTGATTGACTTTTATATTATAAATCTAACATATTTGGTATGTTTGATATATAATCTAACACATCTGAAATGAATTGAAACTGAGTCCATTGATGGATAAATTATGTGTATACCTTTCAAATGAAACTATTTTAAAAGGTTAAGGCGTCGCAGAACCCACCGATGTCAATAAATATCTCAATGGTGAATCCCACCTCTACCCTACACAGTTATCGGGCGAACAAAATTGTTTCTAGTGTCGTTATATATCTATAATTTAGTAAAAGGATAGTAAGTGATTTCAAGCTTATTCATTTTAATTACCAACACTAAATGAACAAGTAAATTATATTTCTTACTTCATATAACACTTTTATATATAAATATTTAATACTTAAAACAAATATTTGTTTTATGCTACGTCCTTTCTCATTAAATGTATGCTTTTATATGAGCAATGACGACAATTCCCAAAGTAAATTGACGCACGTTCCAGCCCACGCATTTTCATTATACACTTCAGAAATATTATCCTTATCTGGTAATCCACACAATCCATTATAGAAAACATTTAATGTACTTATAAAACTATGAGCAATTTATATTTTTGATTAATAGATTTTAATACTAAATACTACTAAGAAAATATAGACTTGACTAAAATCAGAGTACAATATACTTTACATTAAGACGAATCTGTAGAAAAAAGATTGACCTTTGTCATTAAGATTGACATACACACAAATGATCCAAAATGTATTATAGAAACAGTTTATACATGTACTTTAATTGTATATATTATGTGACGTCATTTATTTTTAAACTTCTATGCATTATTTTTTCAATATTTAACTTACCAATCTTCACTGTGTCTTTACCATTTCACGTGATATAAGCAAAGTTAAATGTATTCACTAGCACAAATAAAATCAATGATTTATTGTTCTATTATCATTATATTTATTAATTTACAAAAATTATCCGCCAGCCGGTCGTGGCACAGCGAGACGGCGTCTGATTGTAAACGGGAACGGTTGTGGGTTCGACTGCCACATGGAGAAATGTAGTATTTAAGCTATTTTTATTGTCTAGCTCTAGCAAATCCAAGTGAGTTTTGAGTTCCGCCACTCAACACGCAATGCTTCGAAGTCGGCGGAAAGTGGAGTAAGAAGCAAAATGTTTTTTTGAATAAAATTGTTTCATTTAAAATGTGTAAAAATCCCTAAAATCAAAGACCATATGATGTGTATAAGGCAAAAAAGACAACCATTATTTTATTAGAAACTTGAAGGGCGTCAAATTTGCTTTTCAGGTGGTGTCCTCCTTTTAAATAAATTATTATGGTATGGTCAAAAAGGTCACTAGAACAAAATCGTTTCCAGGGGACACAGGCTAATATTATGTTTGTAAAAACGATAACACATAATTCGACTATCGGCATATACCTATAAATTTGTACAAGGATGTTAAAATAACTTCAATCTTATTCATTTTAAATTATAAAAATATTTAAAAATATTTCATTTTTATAAGTGGCTCTATATCGATGTGTATTAAAACAATATGTTTTCGAGCCGGCCTGTAACATATTAAACATTATACTAACAATATTTTACAATTCTTTTTATTTTCGATTTGTAATATAACTGAATTAGACATGATCCAAATTTAAAAATGATCGTGTTGTTTAATCATATTTAATTAAATGAACAAATAGAGGGCAAATGTTAGTAGATATATACTGTTTTCTGTCAGTGCTTGGTAACTCGATAAGAAATCAGTTTCATATCAGTTACTTCCTGTAGATCCGTTCTCAGCAATGTCTTATAAACACGTGATATGAAATTAATGATTTCTTTAAACTAAAAAGAAATGAATTTCATTTAAAGATATACCCTTAAAATTGTTTTCTAGTTGTACTTATCATACTGGCATAGATATCAATTTTGTGCTATGAAAATTTTATATTATCGGATTCGGACACACGTGCAAATTCGAAAGTAAATTTTAATGCAACAGGGACAGGACTCATGGTAGAAACAATTATGCAATATTTTCTAGCATAAATAGATAGATAGATGTAGAGAATAAAACGTGTTAAAAATGTGCCTCGTCTTTCTTATCATTCTTAATACTAATTCAATGTTATTATTTTATATAAAAATTACAATGAACTAATTCTTCAATCTTTAACACAATTTATACCATTATCTCGCAACATCCGGCAAATTACACAAAAGCTATCAGAAGATACTGTAGCTTATCGGAACCTTTGCCACTGCTAAGGTTTATATTTGACACAATATAAAATAATGTATTGTGAGTGTTTTCTTGGAAGATATTCTATTTTCTTTGTATAATAAACAACCAAATTTTGATGAAAATTGCATCTAATAAAAATAAGCAAATGTAACCCTTTCGGTAAATTAAAGTAGGTTGAATTATAGTGACTTCAGTTAGATTTAAAAAAAAAATTATTTATTAATACAAATCTTGCCCTGACAATAATAAATACAAAAAAGAATGGTTTAATTTAAAGGAGTTTTTCGATATGTACATAGATTTCACTTGATTTATATATATTGCATAAATATATGTATCGCGGCAACGCGGCACAGCAGTACACGAATTATCTGTGCATGATGTGATGCATATTGTTGTGAGTTCTATTCCTAATCTAAAGAGTTATTATATTTAATTCATTTTTATTTTTCCACTCTTGTAAAATAAAGTGTGGAGTAAAGCGTAGCTCGTCACAACTCACCTCAAAATTGGGCGGACAGTTTATTATTTAAAAACTGATCCCTACCTATAGTAGTATAGTCCCCCTGATACATGCCAAAAATATGTGAAGCTAAAATAGTATATCTTATACTATGCTACAAGAAAATAATTCTTAATTATTAATATTATGTTATCAAACGTTATAATATTATTACATATACTACACTTCATAACTCTGCTCAAGCGTACTGTAATTTTCTCGTATCAAGGATAATGGAGGATTCCCTTTATTTATCGACCTCTGATCTTTAGTTTCACAGTACGTCGATTACCAATGAGGCTGTTAGAACTCATCTGCTAGTGGCGCCAGTTGACGCAATCTTTACTAAGCACTTACAGATTTGTCTCATATTTTTACATTCATATTCTTCTATTACTTTATTATTAAAAATCCATATTTTATTAAACGTAAACAATATTACTTTTCTTTTCAAAGACAATCTTTTAATATTGTTAATAAAATAAAAATGCTACTTACTCTTTGAAAACCTGTAGTTAGTTACTATTCAGATATCTTATAATAGAAAGTCTTGCTATTTTATTTCTAAGACTTTGTCGTCCGCAATTGGCAAACAAGCCGATCAGAACAGTATACAACGTATATCGTATCAAGCAAATATTTTTTTTTTACTAAATAATTTTAATGTACAAATATTATTTTCTTTATTTTAGTACAAATGTAGTTATACGCACCTTCTTAAAGGTATTCATAATGTAGTTATAAGTACCTTCACATATGTAGTATAAAAAAATATTTTAATTTAATTTAAAAATAAATTAAACAACTATATTTTAAGATTAAAAAAAATGAAAAGAAAGGAATTAATAGAACGACACTGATGTTTCACGGTCACCGTTATACGTTGATGAATTAACGTTTTGCAAAATAAAAACATTTCTTAAAATAACACGATTAATGACTTAAGCATTCCCTTTGTCGTAGCCGTAACCGTTAAATACACAAAGCGAGTCAGATAAATTGTATTGATTTTGAGTAACAAAATTTACTTTTTCTTCGCTTTGTAATCGCATTCTAAGTGGCAACCTACAGAGTTCTACGAGGGATGGCACATTCCCTAGATAAGATAAGCGCATTGCAATCGACTCACTCACCTACATCAAAGTGCCTTTAACCTCCAATGGTCTAAGTACGTCCTGAAATATATTATTTTATTTTCATGCACATGCATTATACCACTTCAATAATAATAAATACGCACAGTATGATTTTAAATTTGACTAATAGCTCTATTAGCTATCGTTACCCATAAAAGCTCAAATTTTTGCTAAATTCAATATTTTAAAACGAAACTTCTATGCGTATTATTCTTTATTGCACTTATCGCACTTTACAACGGTGTTCGATCTTATGACCTTAATAAATATAAATCGAAATAATTAATTTAAGTTTGTTTTTACTAGGATTTCAGCTTAGTGACATTCTTTGACCGGACATTTCTCCCCTATGACTTTACGCGGGTCAATGAGTACTTTTATCTTACATCTGTGGTCATTGCAACTAATAAAGATAGCAGTAATGCAGCTGGTCGAACTCGTAAAACGACACAATCGAACCGTTTGTGTATTCAATTTTATTATATACTTACTTTAATGAATGTCTCTATTCAATTATCGATACCAAGAAAATATCTAAGATGATTATTTATTCTTTTTTAATGAAAATTTTGTATACTTAAAAATAACTTTTTTTACTTTAAATTTGATTTCTCAGTTTAGCTAAACACTTTCTGTAAAATAATAACGCTTACAAACAATAATAAGATCTTTGACTTTCGCGATTTTTATATATTTTAAATGAAACTCGAAAAATTCGAATGTTTTTGACTTGCAATAGCCTCGCAGATCATTCTAGGATTATATCTACTTTAAGCTTACAAACATTGTGTTTTTATCCGTATAATATTTATTTACCAAATAAAAATAATGAATCTCTCTTAGTATTGCTTAGCTGTTATGACTGTGAGAAAGTAATGACTCATTAATCTTGTTACACTTCCCAGTTATTTAAGACGATATTAAAACAACGAACCCTTATAATATTATTTTTACTTTTAGGGCAAGGCAAGCTAAATATTAACGAAATAAACACTATGTATAAATTAATATCAATGATGATGGACGTACACAGCCGTTATAGGTATTGGGTATGAATGTTTTTTGGTGAGGTCCATTCCATTAGTGCTCCACTAATGGAATTAAGGATTATAAATTTTATAAAGGGAGACAGAAAGGTAGAAATGAAATAGTAATGATAAGTGTCATACTAAACCTACTTTATAATTGTATAAAATCTAGAACAAAAGTCGATAATCGCAATACTGATTTAATTGTTAGTCGTAAAAATATACATTTTATGTGAGGACGCTTATGAAAGAAATTGTTACTTTATAAATTACGTCACACATCTTTAGCATACATGTTTATATTATTTTTATTTTATTTGTTTAATTATTTAATACTTTCTTACACCAAACGAAAAAAATAAGGACAATTACAACTTTGGTGTAAAGGCGGCTTTATTAACGTAGGCTTATTTTTTTCAAGAAAATTATATATTAATTCTTGTATACATACGTATAATACATACAAAAGATGTTAAAAAATTGTATTAACCGAAAACAATAATACTCTTGTAAAACATTTATTTTTTAAAGGTTTTCTTTAACTTAAATATTATTATATTATTATGTTTTTGTAAGAACATGAATTTCATGATAAGAAATAGTGCGATAAGTGCGTCCTTTATGGCTTTAGGAAATATATTTAAAATGTGAAATCAATTATATGATTCTTATGAAATAAGTGTATATATATTTTGTAATTACTAACACACTTTTTTATTTCAAAAATATAAAATATGTTGAAGGCGACACCGAGTCGCCATTATAAATTTTCAGACATATTTTATTTTATGATGACTACTGTCTGCGGTATACTAGTCATTTCCCGCCTACGTTAAGTATTTGAGATTATAAATATAAAATCTACTTTGAATACCAAATTTGGATTGGTCCTTTGTATGGAATGAAAAATTGTTCCAAATATGCTTATTATAAATTTGAGAGTAATTCATTGTCGTTCTCGTTCATTTTGTATTGAAAAATCATCAAAAGTCTAGTATTTATTCTAGATCTTCTTTGTTAAACATGTAAAAATATTATTTTACGTTATAAAAAATACTAAATGTCCTTAATTAATATAAAAAGTCTTGACTGATACAGCTTGACATTGCTCTGCTAATTTCTATTATTTCCAGAAGTACACTTAGTTCTGAAAATAATACAATATTTCATGCATGTTTCTTTGTTTCATTTTACGTGTTATTATCTTTTCAAAACTAATTTGCTAACTAATGTTTACTTAAAATGTTTATGGGAGATTATATTCTTAGTGGGTCAAAACCTGACATTAGACATAGTAAACTAAGCGGTAATTTATGACAGTAGTATAAAAATAATCGTCATACTAAGATACTGTACCACATAGAGTTGTCACCTAAAGGGCCTAGAATAAGCTACCCTAGTCTTCCATGAGCATGACTTATATGACGGCACGTAACAGATTCAAGAGTGGTGGGTCATTCTCGACGGCCTGCCAGAGCAGCGTTACTGGGGCGGAAGCCGGTCTCCTGCTCTGTGGGGCGTTCCACCTTCTCGAGCATCACTACCTCGCAGAAGAATACGACCACTTCGCACAACATTTGCAAATTTATGGACGAATTTAGGAATAAAGTGGGACAAGACGCCGCATCGGATATCCTAAATGAATCTTTAATTAGTATTAAAAATAAATTTCTTACTTAGTTTTAAGAAAAATAACCATTAATAATTGAAAATATGCAGTTTTCACAAAAAAACGAATGTGGACAGGAGACGTCAAAATTGATATATAAAATCACATGTGAACAGTTAGTTTCATATGTGGATACATGAAATAATTTGTTGACAGGTGGTGTCTATGTGCATATATCAAATCACGTGTGAACAAGTAACATCATATTCGGATCATCTCACTAAGACGTAAAATCGTTAACGATTAAAAACATATAGTTATGATCCAAAATCTTTATTATTTAGACTAAATTTCGAATTAAATTACATTTCATCAATGTAAAAATTTACTATAGCATTTAATTTGGCATTTCTAGATGATGTTTTTACAGAGACGGAGAATGCATGTGTTTGACACCAGGAACTTGAACCACAGCTTTAAGTATAACGGAGTAAGAGGCATATTGTGATAAAAAACCGTCTATGTTTCATAATCAGCCATTTTAAAAGCTATATACATAATTTATATATAGTATGTTCATATAATAAGACAGTAAAATATGTATTTGCACAACAAGTATATTTACAAAAGATAATTTAAAGCAAAAAAACAGTGCCTAATAAAATCTACATTTTTTTAAACTTTCACTGTATGCGCAAATCTTTAGAACTGATCTTTAGAAACGGATTTGTATGATTTTGTTTTTTGTTTTGATGTGTAATTGATTTTAAAAAGTAGAACATCTCATATAAAACCATAATAGACAACTAAAGTACAAGAAATCTGAACAAGCCGACTTAACAAAAGCTGCTCAACGTGATAAGCATTCAAAAAGAAAATTAAAAATGTGGAATCACTAATGAAATAATAAACTAACTAAGGAAATGCTAAAAGATCAGGAAATGTTGCCTTGGAAAAGTTGTGCAACAACGTGATGAGTATTTTTTATTAACACATTAAAACTAAATATCTGAACAGTCTAGCCACCCGTATGAGGAAACTAATACTAATGTTTTATGAGCAGATAATTGGAAATTGGAAAATATTACACAAAGAAAGTTTTTAAGATAATTATAAAATAAGTTCTACTATATGAAGAAGCAAAAATATAAAGATAACATCATAACATTAAGCTTGGCTCATTCTGCAAGAATCAACAAATGAATTCGGATATCGCCATGGTTTGTGTTTCGTAATAATATAAAGCTTTTGAAATCTCCTTTTAAAGGCACAATTAGCTTGACGTTTTTTTTTATTTTTTTTTTAGCTTCACGCTTTTATTCTGCGTAGCAGGGTAGACAGACAGTACCTAGTGTCAAGACACTCCGTACTTCACTTTCCACTGAATTCGAGACATTGCGTGTTGAGTGGTGGAACTCAACGCCACTCTTTGTTTTTACCAGAGCGAGGAAGTGAAAATAATTTAATATAATCCCTCCATCGAGTGGGGATCGAACCCACAACAGATCGCGTTTACGGTCAGACGCTGTCACAGTGCGCCACGTACCGGCCTCGGTTTTTTTAATAAAATAAAAAAAATGGTTTTATCAAACATATAACTAACCAAAAACTCCAAAAATATATTAATATAATGTTTACTATCAATACTAAATATATAAATATAAGTGTACATGACACATATTTAGCCAGACTGGCGTCTGCATATCTATGTCGAGTTGCTGACGGAAACCGCAAATGAGAACTGAGATTTGTCATTCTTTATAAAAATAAGCGCCATACTTACTTTCAAAGAATATTACACATGTTCCAGTATTTAATAATAAAACAATGTTAAGAGAGACTAAATATTAAATGCAGATTGCGGATTGAAATGGCAAAAAAAACTAAAACATATTTCATTTACACTTGCAAGCTAAACAAACAGATACAGCTATAAAGCTCGCACAGTCCATCTGAGATTCGCAAAAGAACTATGGCCGCCCCTGACCATTAATATAATAAAGAAGATGCGGGAACCATCCCATGTGACAGTTAGTACCTATGTAGTAACGTTTCAGCCATTTTATAACATTCATCATAATGTAACTTTTTGTCCGCTGAATTTTAGTTATATCGAAGCTATGCTTACTGTAGTTCCCTAAAGTTGAGACTTTGAGTTTCATCACATTTCATACCATACCATATGAATCATATTAATGCCAATACGTCTATTTAATTTATATCGTCTTGCAAATAAATGAAAAAAATATCATTCCACAGATTGGGAGGAAAGTTGCTGTAGTTGTAGTTCAAGTTCAAGTATTCAAGTCAAGTGTTCAGGTCTTTCGACTCTCCGAGGTAACTAGCAGGCTCCTTATGGGAAATAAGGTATTTTCAACACATACACTACTCTGAATCACAGTGAAGGACAACTAAAAGATTTTTAAACGATAAAAGAAGGAGATAAGCTTGTAGCTCCAGGATTTTAAATCCTGGACTCTCTTAGGGAACACATAGAGACACTAGGGTCTTTATGAGTCTTATAAACTTAAGCACTAAAACTAAATTGTTGTTAACTTAAACTAAATTGTATTAGTAAAATAATAATAAAAAAACAATATAACAATATGTCCCGTGTCCATAATGCTATTATATATAAATAAATAAAATCAATAATTATTATATAATCAATATTTACTATTTATAAAGTGCTATTCCACACTTAGGAATTATTATTATTATGAAAAAGAAATTATTCTTGTTAAACGATTATTTCTTAATAATCTTTAAGTAGTAGAAATTTGTAAATATCTCTCTACAGAGATGCTAACAACATAAATAAGTTGTAACAAAACGTATAAGAATTTCGACGCGGCTGGTAGTAGAACGCATGGCTTAGCGGTCAGAGCGCTTGGACGGTATCCAAGAGGCGCGGGTTCAAATCCCGCTGCGTTCAAATTTTTATACGTTTTTTCTAAAAATGTATTATATATTAATCAGTTATATCACCAGCACCTTCATTTTTTGTATTTGGGCGCGTTACGTTAATACGTTAATACTAAGATACTAAAAATGAATAGATAAATGGAGGATAATATATAATAGTGGAGGTAAATGGAGGAATTTAGTTCAGCTAAATGTTGCATAATTTGACAATTTATGTGAAAAAAAAAGATTTTTGAAGAAATTAAAAAGTTTAATAAGAGTGAAGATAAAAACTGATTACTATTAATAACTTTTTAAGGGTAATTTGTAAAGTTTAAACTTCTTAGGGTTATTTATAACCATTCACTTTATACTTGTATACTTAAACTTGCTTCCCCCTATTGGCTAGCAACGTTCGATACAGCAATGATCTCCTGACAAAACTACACAGCAATCTTTCATCGAGCAATCTTATAGAGGTGAGCGCTTACCGTAGGCATTAATAACATATATATACAAATTAATCACTGATCAATGCATATAGAAAACTTGCGAATGATTACACTCAATTGGATGATTTTTGTTCGTTATTATTAAAAGGTAGCTACAAATAGCCACTTGGAATGTAAGAGGAGGGATGCAACAGAAGATGAATGAATTTTTAGAAGTGATGGATAAAAGAGATTTTGATGTTGTTTGTGTGACTGAGACCAAAAGAAAGGGCAATAGCATGACCGATTTGCCGGGCAATCGTGTCGCCTTCTGGACGGAAGTTCCAGAAAGTGAACAAGGATGTCAAAGTGTAGGTGTGTTATTGTCCTCTCGATTGGTGAGTGCAATGAAAGAATATAAGGCGATCAACCCGACTGCTCTGGATTCACTTCAAGCTGGGGATAACAATAATATTCTTGTTAGTGGCGGATGCGCCGGTATCCTCAGATCTATCAAGTGAACTAGAAGAGTTCTGGGAAGGTGTCAGGGAAGTTCTAGGTATTGTAAGAGGGAACAAAAAATAATAGTATATGGTGATTTAAATGGATGGGTCGGAACCACACGACATGATTACGAACGCGTACTAGGGAAGTATGGTGGTAAGAGAATAAATGAGACTGGTACGCTCATATTGAAATTATGTAAGAAAAAGGATTTGCTTGTGGCAAACACTATGTTTGACTACAAACAAATTCGCATGCGCACATGGGAACGGATGAATGAGAAAAGCATGCAATTCATGCTGGAAAACGGGAGAGGTTCTGGTTGAATGGCGAGGCGCAGTCATCGTGCCTTTGTATAAAGACAAAGGTTTACAGATAGACTGATTAGCTTGGGCAGTAAAATTTATGCTAAAATTCTAGCATTGGGCATTCTTACTTCTTCATTCTTCTCGGGCATTCTTACTTCTTCATTCTTCTCGGGCATTCTTCATTCTTCTCGGGCATTCTTTAAGAATGTGAATGAAGAAGAAAAAATGCCCGAGGAGGGTTTAGACCTGGCAAATGGTGCATGGATCAGGTCTTTTCCCGCATGATCACGGAAAAGTGTTTGGCTGAAAATCAGAAAATTTTCTATGCTTTTGTGGATTTAGAATCGCATTTGAAATAGATACAAGAAACAAGTTTTGGGAGATACTGCCCCGGTACAATATGAACAGACTCTTATTACAGGCTGTAAAATCTTTTTATTGAGATCACTCAGCCTGTACACGAGTAAGAGCTGGCGTATCGCCTCAGTTTGATATTCAATCGGGTGTAAAATAGGGCTGCACCATATCAGCTTGGCTGTTCAATTTGTATTTGGATAGCTGTCTCCAAGGAGTGAAAGAAAGCGATGTGGGAGTGAAAGTTGGTGATTTGACAATTAACTGTCTGTTGTACGCAGATGATGCAGTGCTAATTGCACCATCTGGATGCGAGTTTCAGGCATTGGTCACCACTCTGAAAGAAGGGTGTGAAAGTAATGGCCTAGACCTGAATGCGAGTAAAACTAAGATTCTAGTATTTGAAAGAGATGAAGAAAGAACGGAATGTAAGATTAGGGTAGATAGAAAGATATTAGAACAACTGAATGAGATGGTATATCTGGGAAGTATGTTTAGTGGAGATGGAAGACACGAAATGAATGTGGAAAGGCGTATTGCTGCCGATAATAGGGTTAATGGTGCTCTTGCTGCCTTGATGCGAATGCAAAACATTAGTATACCTGCATGTCTTGCCGTTCACAATGCAGTACTGACCCAAACGACAGCGAAACGTGGGAGTGTCAAAATAAAGAATGAAAGAAATATGAATGAAGTGGAGATGAGATCTCTTCATCGGATATGCAGAGTCAGTTTAGCTGACCGTATATGCAGCGAGGAGATACGCAGAACGGCTGGTATAAGCCCGATTGTCATCTTAAGAATGAAGAAGAACGTGCTCAGGTGGTTTGGGCACATTGAGAGAATGAGTGATGAGTGAAAAAAGATTTATGAAGCCAAGGTGAGTGGTAGGAGAGGTCGGGAGAGACCTCAATTGACCTTTAAAACACATATCGAAGATACTGGAGCAAGATCACGTAAAAAGCATGAGGACCTCCCCGAAGGACATGTATGAAGAGGATAATGACTGTGGACGAGGCGAAAGAGGTATGCAGGGACCGTAGCGTTTGGCGCTCCGTACTGTCAGACTACCCCGCAAGGGATAAGTCGTGAAGCTTAAAAAAACGAAAATTATTAAAAGATAAAGTTTAATAAAATAAAAAGTAAATAAATATTATATATTTTATAACTTCACGATTCACCATCCCTATCACAATAGTCTCAAAAGTCGGAGCGCCAAATGCTACGTTTCTATGAACATGTAAAAATGTAGATTTATTGATAATTCAATAAACTTTAATTTACTGAACCATTTACATTATATTATATACTGAATTTTTAGGTACCCTACAATTTACAACCGATGGCAGTCTTGTATAAGGGAACGAACGATTATATAGTAAATAGCTTGGGGCTTGAATGTACCTTGAACCTAATGTCGCGACAGTACAGAAATTATTTTTTTAAGATTCTAGGGAATACCCTAAAGTTAAATAGCGGAACTGAATCTAGTTAAAGGGACCAGAATGAATAGGATGAATAGGAGATCTAGGGAAAAACTAAGACAAAAAAATAAAGTAGTTGTCGATTATAGTAGAACTGCATGGTATAGATAGGAAGAAGAAATATTTTTGTTTATACCAATATCTCTCCACTACCAATTAATGGCAGCAATGCAGGCAGCCATAGTATTTTTTATTTTAAGTAAAAATAAGCAGAAACATAAATGTTGGATAGCAATCAACCAACTTCAATTACTCTAAAGAGTAATGGTTATACCCGTATGTAATTGTTCTTCGAGAGTGTTTAAAGTAAACTTGAAACACACTTGAAGAACTATTATTTATTATTTGTTTTCAACTGATGATGTCACCTGAAAGCGTATCATTTTTTCACTTTGGGGGATTCACTTTGTTCAACAGGCGTGCCATTTTGATGTATGGAACCACCAAAAATAAAAACATGGTCCCTAACAATTGTTTATATTCTTTGTTGCTAACAAAAGGTGACTTTTTTAACATAAACTGTCTTTTTCTAAATATTTATATTAAATATTGACTATTTTGTATACATGATTCTACTGATTCTTTCTTATATTTTCCGGAGAACAGATATTAAGTCTAGTGAACCCAACGACCTTTAGTCTTGTGTACAGTTACCAATAGTTTTATTACCTGAAAATTACTCAGTCGGACTTCTACTGAACATAATAGTAAGCATCAACACAGAGTCCATGACTACTTCCCTCCGTGTTACTCTATGTATTTTATGTTTAGCTTATCAATTAATCAATTTCAATAATAACGATTAATCGATTTTATGTCCGTAAGCTATTCACACTTCTGATTTTACTTATACAATTATACAAGTGGCAACACAAAGCTGTCAAAACTGAGTAGCAACTAAATAAGTCTTTTTAAATTTTGTTAGGTTTAAAATACTTAAATCTTTTGAAAAGTACATAAGAACTGACATTTTCTTTAAAACGAAAATATTTTTAGGGACGATGTTTATGAAGTATATACTAATATTAAGAACTTAAGAAGCACCTTTGAATAGTAAGTGAAGTGGTTGGCGGGAAAACAATATTGACTTGTCACTAATATTTACTAATTTTTTACAAAATGAATAAGAAGAAACAGTTCCAAGGTCCACCAATAAAAAAGTTTAAATCAAACGATGATGATGAAGATGATAACGATGTACCGAGTACTTTTGAAGATCAACTGGCTGGAATGGAATGCGAATTTGAATCTCGTCAAATTTTCGGCGAAGGGCCAGAAAACCAATCAACTAATATGAAGTGGTCACGTCCTGACGTTCCTGAATTAGTACCAAGTAAAAATTCATTAAGTTTCCAACAGATTGATATTGATCATTACAACGGTCAACCATTACCTGGAATGCCTGGATCTCAGTTAGGTCCAGTCCCAATAATGCGGATGTATGGTGTTACTACCAATGGAAATTCTGTTTGCTGTCATGTTCATGGCTTTACACCTTATTTTTTTGTTACTGTACCATTAAACTTTAATGAATCTTCATGTCATGAACTAAAAACAAACTTAAACAAAGCGATATTAGAAGATTTGCGATCTAACAAAGAGAATATAAGGGAAACTGTTTTAGAAGTAAAATTAATCAAAGCTAAATCATTGATGTATTATAAAGGTGACAATGAAAATACTCTAGCAAGAATATCTGTTGCATTACCAAAACTTATTGCACCTGCTAAAAGGCTTATTGAAAGACAGCCACCTTCATTTGGTTTAGCAGATCCATCTTTTTATGAAACAAATATTGACTTTGACATAAGATTTATGGTTGATACTGCTGTTGTAGGCTGTAGTTGGATTGAACTTCCTATAGGAAAGTGGACTATGCGGTCTAGACACACTACTTTAAAGCCAGAAACTAGATGTCAAATTGAAGTAGATATTGCTTGGAACGCTTTTATAGCACATCAACCTGAAGGAGAATGGCTTAAAGTTGCTCCATTCAGAATATTAAGTTTCGACATTGAATGTGCTGGTAGAAAAGGAGTGTTTCCAGAACCAGATAAGGATCCTGTAATTCAAATTGCATCAATGGTTATCAGGCAAGGTGAACCTGAACCCTATTTACGTAATGTTTTTACACTAAATACATGTGCTCCTATAGTAGGATCACAAGTAATGAGTTTTCAAACAGAACAAGAAATGTTAAGTAAATGGTCTGACTTCTTTCGTGAAGTTGACCCAGATATCATAACAGGCTATAATATAAACAATTTTGACTGGCCTTACCTTATTAATAGAGCAAAACATTTAAAAGTTGATAATTTTGATTTTTTGGGTAGAATAAGAAATATTCGGTCAGTTATAAAGGATACAGTTTTACAATCAAAGCAAATGGGAAGGAGGGAAAACAAAAGTATTAATTTTGAAGGCAGAGTACCCTTTGATCTGTTACTTGTGCTTGTTAGAGATTATAAATTAAGATCTTATACCTTGAATGCGGTTAGTTATCATTTTCTTCAAGAGCAAAAAGAAGATGTTCATCACAGCATTATAACCGATTTACAAAATGAAAGTGAGCAAACCAGGAGAAGGTTAGCAATGTACTGTTTGAAAGATGCATATCTACCATTAAAACTTTTAAATAAATTGATGTGTATTATAAATTACATGGAAATGGCTAGAGTGACAGGTGTACCATTACTATGCTTACTGACTAGGGGTCAACAAATAAAAGTTGTTAGTCAATTATTACGTAAAGCTAAAGAATCAGGATATTTAATGCCAGTATATCATGGGCAAGGCTCAGATGATCAATTTGAAGGAGCTACTGTCATTGAACCTAAAAAGGGATATTATGCTGATCCTATATCAACTTTAGATTTTGCATCCCTATATCCAAGTATCATGATGGCTCACAATTTATGTTACACAACGTTAGTCCCTCCTAACTTGCAAAAAGAGCTTAACCTAAATTCTTCAGATGTAACTGTAACACCATCTAGTAATATGTTTGTAAAATCAAATATCAGAAAAGGATTACTACCTGAAATTTTAGAATCATTATTGGCCGCTAGGAAAAAAGCAAAAGCTGATTTGAAAGATGAAAAGGATCCCTTAAAACGATCAGTATTAGATGGTAGACAATTAGCTTTGAAAATAAGTGCTAATTCAGTATATGGATTCACTGGAGCCCAAGTAGGTAAACTTCCTTGTTTAGAAATTTCGGGCAGTGTCACAGCTTATGGAAGAACTATGATAGAATTTACTAAATCAGAAGTTGAAAAAAAGTATACTAAAACAAATGGCTATAAAGAAGATGCTATAGTTATATATGGGGATACTGATTCTGTGATGGTTAAATTTGGTGTTAAAACTTTAGAAGAGAGCATGGAACTAGGCAGAGAGGCTGCTGAGTTTGTGACATCTAAATTTGTGAAACCTATTAAACTTGAATTTGAAAAAGTTTACTACCCATATTTACTTATTAACAAAAAGAGATATGCAGGCCTTTACTTTACAAGGCCAGACAAATATGACAAAATGGATTGTAAAGGCATAGAAACTGTGAGAAGAGATAACTGTCCTCTAGTATCTAACATGATGAGCACTTGCCTGCAAAAATTACTAATAGACAGAGATCCTGAGGGAGCAATGAAATATGCTAAGCAAATAATAGCAGATTTGCTTTGTAACCGCATTGATATATCTCAACTTGTTGTAACTAAAGAGTTAACTAAGAATGACTATGCAGCCAAACAAGCTCATGTTGAGTTAGCCAACAAAATGAAAAAACGTGATGCTGGTACTGCCCCAAAACTTGGTGACAGAGTCCCTTATGTCCTCTGTTGTGCTGCTAAAAATACACCTGCTTATATGAAAGCAGAGGATCCAATTTATGTCCTAGAAAATAGTGTACCAATTGATTTTAATTATTATCTTGAAAATCAATTATCAAAACCCCTTTTAAGAATATTTGAACCCATACTGGGGGAAAAAGCAGAATCTCTACTTCTAAAAGGAGAACACACAAGGACTAAATCTATGGTGACATCAAAGGTTGGGGCTTTAGCTGCTTTTACAAAGAAAAAGGAAAAATGTATTGGATGCAAAACTGTTATGCCCAATGATACTAAAAAAGCTTTGTGTAATCATTGTTTAGAAAAAGAAGGCCAGCTTTACATAACAGAGATATTTAAAGTAAGGCAACTTCAGGAGAAATTTTCAAGACTTTGGACAGAATGTCAAAGATGTCAGGGTAGTTTACATGAAGAAGTGCTATGTACTAATAGAGATTGCACTATTTTCTATATGAGAAAGAAAGTTGGAATGGAATTAGATGCACAAGAAAAAACTGTTAAAAGATTTGGGGAACCCATATGGTGATAAAGTGGTGTTAAATAATTTACAATAATAATTTTTTTCTTTTATATATATTTTTATTTTTCACAAAAGTAAAAATACTGCATATGGAATGACTATTTATAATAAAACTAGGAATGTTGTCAACAATGTACTAGTTACATTTTTTAAAATACAATTAAGTACAAAAATCAAATCTAAATTACTTAAATAACAGATCAAGAACTCTGAACAAATAATTATGACTAAATAAGATAAATAAAATTTATTTCAACATATACACTTTAGATTTATCACAGAAAATAAACAAACAATAGCTGTAATGATTTTACAATATCCAATAAAAACACAAATATTATATTATGTGACTTAATTAGAAACTTGTCAATCTAATAATAATATATTTATATTTCATTGATATTTTTTCTCAATCATTATTTACATGTCATATATTACTTAGAATCTAGAAATAAAACATTTAATTTAAATATAATAAACAAATAATAATATTGCAAATATTTTTGCTCATCTATTTTCCTGAGATAAAGATCTGCTGACATTAATTTTAAATGTTTTGTTAGAATTTGCATTATTTTTAGTAACAGCTAAGTTAGGAACTGGCATTTCATAGATGTTTGGGTTGACTCCGGGATTACTGGCAAGTTTCATAATATCTTCCAAAGTTCTTATAAATGTGTCACATGTTGCAGTTAAAAGACTTGAAGCATCTTCAATTTTCTGAAAACAAAAATATCTTAATGAATTTGATGTTTTACATAATGGAATTAACCCTAGAAATATAATATTAATTTGTAGAGCATACATCATTGAAGAAAATATACCCATCACACCACTAGAAAACTGTCCAAGAGGCAGGGGTTCAAATCCCACTGCAAATTTTTGATATATATATATATATATATATATATAATAAAAAATTCTGCATACAAATTACTCATAGTTGTTCTTTGTCCTTTACATAACATATATTTGACTCTGGTAAATAGTGAATTTGAAAACCACAAAAGTAAAGTAGCCTAGCCGCTTAACCAATTTAAATGTAGGTTTCAGTATTATGTTTTGAAAACCCTCGATCCCTTAACATTTAATGTTTGTTTTATTTCAATCAGTTAATAAATAAAAAAAATATAATTTACCAAATTTCTTAAAGTAACTTTTTCATGCTGTTAGTTTTCAGATAATTTTTAGATATTCTTTATCAATATTCATTTTTACCTGTATCTCAGGACCCCCCTCTGCTGTAGCTGCACTTTTCACAGCATGGACTTGTTGCATTAATAAATCACAGTACAAGTGCAATTCAGATTTTTTATGACTTATGGAATCTTCATTACCAAGAGCTGAAATGAAATATACTATTATTTATACATTTTTTAAGATATATTTTACTATATTAATTAAGATTGTTTTCATTAATATTCATATTAATTAGTTGGATTATAAAATAAAAAATGTATGCTACAAGCCTTTTAAATCAACATTTCCATCGACGCCGGCTTTCGCACTTCCCAAAGCCACAAGCCACTTTTGTCTGTCTTGAGGAGATGGAGCCCGTAAGTACATATGTTGCTGTCCAGGTATAACTAAATCTAGACGAGTGTTGTCAATGTTATTGACTGTAAATAATAATAATTATAAATTCATTTAAATTGTTAAAATAAAATAAAAATATAAAATAATTAATTGAAAACCTATAAATTAATACCATACCATTTATTTGACAAACAGATACTTTCACAGAACCTTTACATCCCTGATTCGCTTCTTCTTGGGATTTATAATACGATAATATGCCATTTTCTAAAACGAACCATCTGGTTTGCCAACCTAGAAAGTACATTTTACAATTAAGAAAATCTCCTTATTTATTGTATTACTTTCACTTGTTACTAACCATTCCAATAATTTGTCCATTTCCATAAGATCCCTTCCATGTATAAGAATTTCCCTTGAAATTTTAGATTTAATAAATATTTTAATATATTTTTTTTATTATTTCATGGGATATTGAAAATCGTCACATTTGCATTTAACTAAAATTTAATTTTAAAAACAAAATTAATTACATTATTGACATATGTCGTTGACAATACAGATGTGACAGTACAGATTTAAAATTGAGTATTACGTGGAACATTATTTGTGATATACTACATTGTAATGTACTATATTAGTTTAACTCCCTCACGTTTAATATGAACAATTAATGTTAATAATGTAGTGATCTTATATATTTTTTTAAATATACCTACTTTTATTTGTAATTCTTATACTAAAATTCAATAATTGATAAAGATAGGAACCTTGTGTGTATATATATATATATATATATATATATATATATATATATATATATATATATGATTTTCAACTATATATACTAAATACCACAAAGTTTACAATTAATCTGTTTAAATTAATGGTCAATTACCATTTCAACTTATAATTTATAATAAAAGAGTTTATAAAATTATGAATGAATGAATAAAAATACAAACTTTATATGCAGTCTATATGCCGGATGACGTTTACAAGGAATACTTCAATTTCAAATTGTTGTTTGGGTTTGTTTGTCTACCGTTTCAGGTTGCCACACCCGAAACATACTAAAACAAAATAGATAGAATAAGCTAAGAGCAAAGTGAAAATATTAATTTTTAGTACATATACAATTACTTTTAACTTTTAAGCTTATACTGTAATATGATTGTTCACAGGAAAGTCGAAATCTTAACATTTTTTTTATTTTCACTTTTGGTACCAGGTATTTTTATAACTTTTAGGATAATGCTATCAATTTTTCATAACGCTTGATTATTAATAATTTACATTCTTGATTATTAATATTTTGTATACATTGCAGTAAAATGTCTTGAATGCTATGTATGTGATTCACAAGAAGACAACAACGAAAAATGTATCAAAACAATAAAGACTTGTGAATATAATCAAGATGTTTGTCTTACTGAAATCAAATGGGGATCAACTCCGTACTGGTCTCAAGGGGCCAAAAAACAATATTACATATCTAAAAGATGCTCTAATAAGACTGAATGTGCAGTAACAAGGCAGCGTTATATGCCACTTTGTACACATATTTGGTACCAAGACTGGATTTGTTCAGATTGTTGTCAAGGAGACAGATGCAACTATTATATTATAGTGAGTAAAACATTTATAAAGCAGCTTTACCATCCAATGATATGATAATAAATTTGACTACCATTTTAAAAATTTATAACAAAGTCAAAAAAGTAACTAAACAATTAACCTTTTTAATGATCAAATGCAATATTTCATTCTGTTAATATTTAGATAATATTTTTGAAAAAACAAAAATTTAAACTTAGTGGGATTCAAACCCACTTCTCTTGGAAACCATCCAAGCACTCTGAATGCTATGCCATACATTCTACTACTGGCTGTGTTGAAATTCTTATATGCTTGTTACAACTTATTTTTATACTTAATTATTATATTGTTTAGCATTTAGCAAAAAAAATTATATATTTTTTCAAAAATATTTGCTAATCATTACTTTAAAAATTGTAAAAGATTAATATTTATTATTTCAGAATGTAATATGTAGGAAATATTCCTGAGAAACATTTTTAGTACTTTAACGTATTAATATTTTATATTTTCTTCCAATTTTAATTCTAGTCAATGACTTGAAATCATTAACATTAATAATAAAATATTTTTATTGTAGAGTGGCAGTATCACAAATAAAGCGGCTTCTGGAATTTTATTAGGACTTACTATGCTACTTAAAATTATATTATAACAGGTAGTTATTTTATCTTCTTAGTAATAAGTTTACTAAGATTGACATTGAGTATTGTTTTTAAACATGTTATCAAATAAGTTTAACTTTTAACAATATTTTTTATATTTAAACGTCTTGAGCAAAATGGAAAGTTTTATAATATCTGTTTAATATTGTATAACTGTAAATATGTTTTATTTTTGAATGATAATTTCAATAATCAATTAACATACTCAACAATAAAATATGTTAATGTTTTCAATAATTAAACAATTCTATTAAAGCATTGTATATTTCAAAACCTTTATGATTACCTTTCGAAAGCAGATAGAATCTGTTTCATACTTGTCACTAAAACATTTCATAAGATTCCAATTTAACTCAGAACCATTATTGTGGGCCTGTTAGTAATCACTGCTGTTACATCATAAATAGTGTATTAAGTGAGAAAATGAATTATAGTATACATTTCCGTGTATATATAATTTTTCCTGTTCATATTTAAAAAAAAAGTTAAATCTGAACAGATTAATTGAATCTCTATATGTAAGGTCTATTTTTACATTAAATATTTTACATAGATTTGTATATTAACTCAATGTGAGTTATATCAATTGTATTATTTTTTTATACATTACTTGTTATCAGTTGTAGGTTGATTACAGACATTATTATATTTGTTGTATACATATCTCTAGAACCCGTCCAGAAATAAACTTTAAGACAAAATTATGATGAAATTTTATTTATAATCTACATTATGTATATACATACAGTACTGGTAAAAATCATAAGAAAACAAATAAAACTCGACATTGTAAAACTTTATAGAAAACTGGATTTATTTTCATGTTACACATAAGATTTAAAACTAAAAAAGAAAGTCTTGACGAATTATGTTCTTAACAAATTAAACACAAGAGAAACAGATTTTTCTTCGAAATAACCTCCTTTGCATTTAATTACTTTTTTACCAATGAAGGCATGCGAGCAATTGCAATGAAATAACATTTATATCTATGAATCGTACACTAAAAGTTAAGGAAAGGTTGCCAAAATACAATAGATAAAAAATAAATTTATATCAGTAAAGCCGTTTCCGAGATTAACGTGCGTAAACACAGATAAACGGAAGTATATGTCATATTAATAAATACCCCCAATAATAGCTTTTCTCATATATCTATATTTTTTTCAGCTTCACGCTTTTATCCCGCATAGCAGGGTAGAAAGAAAGTACCTAGTGTTAACACACCCCATTCTGCGCTTTCCACCGAATTCGAGACATTGCGAGTTGAGTGGTGGAACTCAACGCCATACTTTGTCTTTACTACAGCGAGGAAGTAAAAATAATTTAACTCCTCCGAGTGCGGATCGAACCCACAACTGATCGCGTTTACAGTCAGACGTTGTCCCGCTGCGCCACGACCGACCTCAATATATTCTATGTAAAGACATTTTTTTTATTTGAATAGATGTATCAACGGCTTAAGAGCCATGTAGTTTTTAAATGTATCTGCTGATACAATAATATTGTTAATATAAGTATTAACATTTTTATTATGAATAGACAAAATGAGGATTTTTAGTTTATAACAATAATTTTACTCAATGTTACAACATCCATTGTTAAGGTGGCTTTTAGTAATTCCTTTTGAGTAGCTAAGAAGAGAACGAACTGAGCTGGTTAAAAAAGTAACAGCTTCATACTTTCTTCTGCATGTTCCTCTTTTCTAAGTTAATAATATATTAAGTACAGCCCAAGCTTAATATCCAAGAACTAAAAATATTTCGATACTACTCGTCAAATACATTTCAAAATGTGCGCTTAAAAAAGATAGACAAAAACTTTAAAAATCATAGGTTCATCTTCTATTAGATTTTTATGTAACCCACATTTGTAAATATTTTCAATGTGCAGACAGATTTTTTACAGTTTTATTTAATATTGACAGGTATAAAAGTATAATTTATGCACTGGTTGTCATATATCTATATGCTTATGGTTGTGGATTAGAATTATTAGGTATTATTAGGTAATTAATAATAGGTTTATTTATTATTACTAGAAACTACTTTAAACAAGGTCATCTGTAATATAATTTTGAAATACTGATTATATATATATATATATATATATATATATATATATATATATATATATATAGAATTATAATATTTCATATAAAAGATTCTGTAATAAGAATATACTTTTTTCTCTATTATTATCAATATATATTGAAAATAATAGAATAAAAGTTAGACATAATGAAATATGTGTAGTCTGTTCTGTTACGTAAATAACACTTTTCTATTCTGTGGTTACGTGTCGTCGGCGACTGAGTGTCGACTGTCGAATAAGGACACTTTAACAAAGTCTGAAATTCGACAAAGCATACCAAGTCAAAATTAGTGCGGCATAAATAGATTATTTGTGCGGAAAGAAGTAAAATTGTATTTTAATGTGAATCAAAAAATAGCATAAAAGCTTATATTTTTACAACTTCTATTAGGGATTTAGAAAACATGTTGAATTACAAATTACTAGCATGTTTAGGAATTTTGGTAAGAAATAATATTTTGTGAACTACTACATAATGTGTAGATTTTATGGTAAATTATGAGTCGATTAATTGCCTCATATAATGTTTCAATTTGTTTTGTTTTAGTTCTGTCACAGTTTTTACAATCCAACCGATAGTGGAGCTGTTCAAATTACACAGAGTAATTTAGATATGGTTCTTGGTAAGATTTTCAACTTATAGAATATTATTTATGTATTATTGCTTGCTAACTTTTCTTATCCTCTTTTCAGCTTCCAATGAGGTTGTGTTCATTAATTTTTATGCTGAGTGGTGTAGATTCAGTAATATGCTGATGCCTATATTTGATGATGCGGCCGACGATGTGTCAAAGGCCGGGTATGACACTGGCAAAGTAGTAATGGGTAAAGTAGATTGTGATAAAGAAGGTGCCATAGCAACTAGATTCCACATATCTAAGTATCCTACTCTAAAATTATTCCGGAATGGTTTACCAGCTAAAAAGGAGTATAGAGGTATGAAAAAGAAATTTTTACCATATTTCAATAAAAAATAGTATTTTAACATACTTTACACATTTGTTAGTTTCTTATTACTTTACTGTCATTTTTAAACATTTAATTATTTGTAAAATATGTTGTAGGGCAACGCTCAGTTGAAGCATTTTCTGAGTTTATTAAAAAACAATTGATTGATCCAATC
The DNA here is from genome assembly GCA_032432895.1 of Dryadula phaetusa. Classification (NCBI taxonomy): domain Eukaryota; kingdom Metazoa; phylum Arthropoda; class Insecta; order Lepidoptera; family Nymphalidae; genus Dryadula; species Dryadula phaetusa. The sequence goes on from JAOYRS010000027.1 coordinate 3,486,552, forward strand.
ATCACATTTGGTTCTCTTAAGGAATTACATGATTTGAGTGAAGAAAAGAGACACATAATTGGTTACATGGACAGGCGGGACCAGCCTGAGTATGAAGTTCTTAGAAAAGTAGCAGCAAGTTTAAAAGATGAATGCATATTCCATGCAGGATTTGGTGATGCTTCTCAGCAAATGCATCCTCCAGGTTGAATTATAAATATATTTTAATTTCAGCTATTTACCCTTATGAAAAAATGTGAATAAAATATGATTATATTTGTTTTACACAAAATTTTAAAAATATAATTTAAAAAAAAGATGATTAAGCCAACATATTATTAATAAATAATTTTTCTAAGACCAATTTACTAAAACATTCAATGTTTTATATGATCCAGAAAGAAGAATACATCAAGCATATATAATATTAGATTTGACATATAACATTTTTGTACACAGGCCAACCAATTGTAGTATTTAGAACTGATAGGAAAACATCTACTGAGCCTGATGAAACTTTTAAAGGCTCTCTGCTCAATTTTGATCAACTTTACTCTTGGGTGCAAGAGAAGTGCATACCACTTGTACGAGAAATTACATTTGAGAATGCTGAAGAGCTCACAGAAGAAGGATTGCCATTCCTGATTTTGTTCCATCATCCTACAGATACTAGTAGTGTTAAAAGATTTAAAGAGATAATTTCACAAGAATTGGAAGATGACAAACGTAAATATGTTTTATTATTTTAATTAAGTATTATTATTTTCTTTTTTTTTAAGAAATTACAAAGTAACAAGGTTAACTCATTACCATCACTTTCTTTTTGTGCAATATATAACTTGAATAATGATGGCAAATTTGTGTTTGCTAAATGATAATATATTATAATTACAGAAAAAATAAATTTCCTGACTGCCGATGGTGTCCGTTTTGAGCACCCACTACATCATCTTGGAAAATCAGTATCTGACCTGCCCTTGATAGCAATTGATTCTTTCCGACACATGTACTTATTCCCTAACTATAGTGACATGGAGATTCCTGGTAAATTGAAAGAATTTCTTCAAGACCTGTACTCTGGTAAATTGCACAGGTAACAAATGTTTTTTTAACTTATATTTTGTCCAATACTTCAAATTTGTATGATGATTCCAAGCCATAAAACCTTTGTTCTATATGTAAAAATGCTTAACATTATATGACATTATTTTTAATATTTACTACATAGGCTGGTCGTGTTCGATTTCCACTCAGAGGAATGTTTATATTTAATTTATTTCTGGTAAGATAAAGCGCGGCGAGTTTCGCCACTCAAAACGCAATGAATCAAATTCGGTATGAAGTGTCTTGACACATAGACCACCTAGCTTAATAATAGCAATGTACTTGTCTGTATACATATATATATATATATATATATATATATATATATATATATATATATATATATATATATATATATATATATATATATATATATATATATATATAAATATATATATATATATATATATATATATATATATATATATAACAATGATTGTACTTTTTACATTTACAGATAACATAAAAATGTAAAATGTTACATAAATTCCAGTTTACATTTATATATCAATTCATGTCTGACTTGATAGGAATATTTTAATTAATTTACTTAATTTTGTTGCTGCTTAAATTACAGCAAGTGTTTCTTAAAATGATATACATTCATTAAAAAAAATTGTCACCACATAAGCTTGATAACATTCACAACTACAGTTCAAAGCCCTTGGGTTTAATATTATAATTACATGGTTTTTTAGCTTCACACTTTTATCCCGCATAGCAGGAATACAATACACTTCGTACTCAGCTTTTCGCAAAATTCGAGACATTCAGTGGCGGAACTCAACGCCGCTCTTTGTCTTGCTATAGCTTGGAAATAAATAATTTAAACATAATCATTCGTATGAGTGGGAATCGAACCCATTACCGATCACGCCCCGCCCCATTACAGTCAGACGCTGTTCCAAAGCGTCACGACAGGCTATATATATAAATATATTTTTCTCTTCTTTGTTATTTTATACAGTTTCATTATTTTTATCAATCCAATCAAAATGTTTTATGATGCAGTGCTTTACTTAAACAATTACAACGCTTTATGTAATATTAACCTTGTTCTATTTCACACGATACAAAAATTTACTTTACTTCAAATAATAATTGTCCTCTTGGAGTTTATATTACCTGATATTTTGTGGTTTATATTTATAATATTTATTATAAATTATTTTTCTTTGTTTTCTAATTCCTTTTAACAGCTTCACATTTTATCCCATAGCTGGATAGTAAATAGTGTGTCAAGACACTTGACTGCTATAAGCTCGAAATTTTGACATTGTAAATTTTGAATTCAACGCCGCTCTTTCTCTTACCAGCGCAGAGAAATAAAACTAAGTTATTAATATATTTATTCCTCCAAGAGAGAATTGGATCTACAGCCTATTGACTAGGTTATTTTTGAGTCGTACTGATAAGCTACACTAAGACTCGGAGTATAGAAAATATTGCTTTGTTAATTTGTTATGTGGAATTATTTAATCAATAATAAATAGATATTTATTAAATATCTCCAACAAATCAGGTTTTGAGTTAAATAGTTTATTGTTGTTGAATCTTTGTAAGATTTTTGCTTAAATTTATTCAAATAAAAATTTAAATACATTTGATATTCAAATTTAAAAGAGAATTTTTTGTTTGTGGTAATATGAAATAAATTAAATAAAAATGTATCTATTAACACAATAATTACTTAAATCAAAGTCCTTATTAAATGATAAAAGTATTTCTTCACAAAATCGCATAGAGATGTGACAAACAATGATTTATATTCATTTCTTTTTGTAAATTTGATGCGACAGATCTTTTTTGCAACAAACAAGAAATTCTAGGCTAGTGAGCAGCTAGGTTTCAATTACTTTTATTACTTGTTTATGACCATTTGGACTTATATTTAAACAAACGATATACACATGGCTTCTCCCTTCCAAGTTGAACTATGATCCAAATTGAATATTTGTATTAATGGTTATTAAGTTGTATTTTTCTGATTTCCAGAGAGTTCCATTACGGTCCAGATACACCTCAAGAGATTTCCAATGATATAAAGGTGACCACTCCTCCAGAGTCGACATTCAAGAAGCTAGCTCCCTCCAAAAACAGATACACACTTCTCAGAGATGAATTATAAAGTGTTTAGCAAACAGTTCTAGATAACAATGTCTGAATGTATTTATCTCATTTTATTTTATTATTTTTGGTTCACATAATTTTTTTGTTTTTAAAAAATAATTTGTATTATTTTGTTCTACTTAGAAATACAGTAATATTTAATATTTTTTATCAAAACAGTGTTTTTTAGATCTTAACTTACATTTCTTTAATCAATATGTATTTTTTTTAATGTTCATTAGTATATTATGCTTAAAAATGTACATATATTATAAAAGATAGTGAAAATTACATTTATTGTAGGATTTTTTAATATTTAAATATAACACTAATTATGGTATTATATATATATACAAATTGTCAAATCAGTTTGTCATTAAGTGTTAATAATGAATCAGAGCAACTTATAATTATTGTATTAACAAAATTTGTAATATATCCTTTAACTAAATAATTATTTTTTATTTATGTTTTGCACAATTAACAAGAAATGAGTGTTTAAGTAGTGATACACTTAACAATCATAACTTTAAATTATTGATCGATCTTTTCTAATCTCATAATTTTATAGAGTAACTCTATTTTATGATGTCTTGTTTGTCAAACAAATCTATCAAGTTATGTTTTTAGTCTATGCTGTGAAATACAAACACATGAAATGAAAATGTATTCAATAGCTAATACAATTTAGTTTTCAACAAGCTGATTTTACTTACTATACTTAATTGTTTACACTAGATCATTAACAAAAAAGCATTTATAGGTTTTAGTTTACTATAACTTTTACATACATTTTTCGTCATGTGAGATGACTCTTAGTATTCAAGGTTATTTTTTTAATAATTCTGGCAATAAAATATTGAAATTACATACAATTCCTTATTATTTTGATCATATTTTATTATATCATTGGAAATATATTATGTTCAATGCACTTATGTCTAAACATATATTTCATTGTGATTTCCAATATTTTATAATTGTATATTAATATTTAATCTTTGATTAGCATTCTTTAGATACTTAATTAGGCGCTTGTGGTGAGTGGTTAATATTATGTATGATTTATATTTTAATGTATTTAATATGTGTAAGTCGAAAAAAATGTTGCTCCATTATTATATAGATATTTTAATGAATTTCTTGGCTACTAAAGCTCTGTTTATAAATTGTTAAAGAAAGGCGTTTTTAAATAATAATTTTATTTGTATATTAATTTATTTGGGACTCAAAATTTTGTAAACTACAGTTCACCCATTTAAACTATTGGAATTATGTTCGTGTATTGCGTGTTAACTTCTTTTATATGCTTTTGTGTAATATTAACTACTTAATATTGTTTACCATTGTACAAAATTTCAATACGAATAAAACTATGCCTTATTAAATTAGTGAAGAATATTAAAATAAAATAATAAGCTTCATTTCGAAAGTATTTTTTATTAATTAATAATAATTGTTCTAAAATGTCTTCCTAACTTTAAAAAGAAAAAATAAATGTGGGATCCGTAAATCTTTTAAATTACACTTTTTAAATTTCTTGTATAAAGGCTTATTTATATTACTTGCTCAAAAGTCAGGTCCAAATAAGACATTAGAGTTTTAGCATGATTTCAAATATTTATATATTTAATAATCATAGGGTCAGAAAGAACAAGATTTCTCCTCTTTTAATAGTAGTTTATTTTGTCAGTTTAAGAGGCTGCCATAGCAGTGTGACACTTGGGGGAACGATTTTTTTATGTATGTCCATTTCTCGCTCTAGTAAGACATAATGCGTCCGTTGAGTTTCGTCAAAACAAGCAATGTCTAAAATTTGGGTATAAGACCTGTTACGCGACAAAAAACTATTGTTTCTTCTATTTCTTCACATGTGACTAATGTAATTAAAAGAATGCATGAATAAAGTAAAACTACTATTAAGAATAATATTGATACAACCTAGTTAAATCCAAACATTTTTTGTATAAATTATATATTGTTTGTTCTCTAACAATATATAATTTATTCAAAAAATGGACGGTATCCAAGAGGCGCGGGTTCAAATCCCGCTGCGTTCAAATTTTTATACGTTTTTTCAAAAATGTTTTCTAATCCTAAGTCTAATAACACTTTAAAAATAGTAAATATATTGTTTGTGTTTACCCAAGGTACTGATCGACTATCGTTAGTGATCAATTTCAACAAAAAATGATATGTATTAAATATAATGTGCACTTTTGATCTAACACTGCAAGTAATAAAATAGTTACATTACTAAGTTTAAAGTTATTAATAAGCTTTACTTATAAAATATTGTTATCAGTAGTTTTTATACTTTTGGATGTGAAATAGACAAATTATAAAACTTAAAATTTAAAATCAAATAATGACTTGGTTCTTTATTTTCTTTTTAAATAATATATTTTTTAACAAACAATAGTCTGTCCTTTTTATAGTGCATGAAAATATTATATGTATTATTTTATATTAGCAATTATATTAGATATTGCTTTCACTTTTATTGTCAAGCTTAATTTGAATGTTTTTTATGTATGTAGATTCTTATTTTATTATGAACATTATTAAGAAATGTACAAAATGTATGTTTTGTGAAGTGTGCTACTGTGTAATAAATTTTTGGTCCAGTAAATTATTGTTTTACTAATAACTTATATTTTTGTATGATAAATTGTTATTGAAAATTGTTATCATAAAAAAATTCAATAAATTACAAAATATTTAATCAAAAATCATACGAATCAATTTGATATAAATCAAATCAATTTAGTTTCCACTTATATGTTTATAGATTATTTATATTAATATTAAGCGTTAAATAAATTAAGTATAAAAGTAATGCTGAAATATTTTAGATAATTATTCAATATAATTTTTATTTAAATAACATATAAAACGCATTTGATACTCATTGAGTGTCTGATACTTTAATCTGCTATACCTAATAAGATGAAAATTGGTATTGATCTCGAGATCGATGCAATTGACACTATGCAATCTATAATATAATAATCTATAGGTACTATAATAATCTATACTATAATAATCTATACTATAATACAACAGTAACGGACACAGTGTGTCTGTTCTTTAAATAAATTTTCATTAGAATACAAATCACTGATTATTACATTTTTTTTATCTGTTGTATCGAGAGTATTATAATAAATGATTTTTTTTTGCTTTGCAGTTATTAACGTTGAGCATCATAATATAGGCTTTAACTAATTTGAGGTTTTCTACATCATATGGAACTTTAGGAGTTCGATGAAATAATAAGGGATTAGGATAGTAAAAGTTGTTCGACGTAGTGGACGTTATCGATTAATATAATGTAACAAAAGAAGATAAGTCATATCTGATGAAGAACCATAATAGTTAAGCTTAACTGTAACATGTGAAGAAATTTCACCTTAGCAAAATTTGTTCAGTATCATAGAAAATCTAATCACCAATTGTGGTGCAGTTAGTAGTATGTCAGGGTTTATAAAGTCCACGCAAACGCAGTTGACAGTATGTTCTAGAATAGAAATAAATATAGTATAAGAATTGAAAAGGGCCACAAGGTCCGTAAGCAAACAAAGTTGAGAGTTACAACTGGTATATAATAAAAATATAGTTGCCATAATCCACTTAGAATGTCGTTTACTTCACTTTCCACTGAATTCAAGACATTGCGTGTTGAGTGGTGGAACTCAACGCCACTCTTTGTTATTATCAGAGCGAGGAAGTGAAAATAATTTAAATATAATCACTCCACCGAGTGGGGATTGAACCCACAACCGATCGCGTTTACGGTCAGACGCAGTCCCACTGCACCACGTACGGCCTCTAAAATATTAGAAACCTAATATCATCATCAATATACAGATCGACAAATTAAATTACGTTGAGATCTTGTTTGGAATTATTACTACACATTTCTACAGGTGGGTTAGTTAGTTAGTTCATGTCATTTTATTTTACTCGAGATTCCACCAATTATATGAATTTTCAACCACGTAAACAACAATAGACTGTTAAATTTTATATGTTACGTTTTAAAAATGATTGTTTCAAAATATCCTAGATAGTTTCGAATACTTAGTAAATGTGCCTTAAAATGGTTATAAAGTTTTGATTCACTCTTTCATATACTCTGTACTTCGCTTACCACCAAAACTCAACGCCGGACTTTGTCTTTACCAGAGCGAGGAAGTGAAAATAATTTAAACATAATCACTCCCCCTAGTGGGGATCGAACCCACAACCGATCGCGTTTACAGTCAGACTTTGTCCAACTGTGCCACTGATTCGATAATTGATTCGCAAATGGAGATTATTGCAAACCAGTTTCTCTCATACCAGCATAGCGTTCACTGCACTTGCCTTACTGTTTGGTTAGGAGTTCGTAAACTATTTTATGCGTTTCTTTCATAAGTGTAAGGAAGATATATACTTATAAGGGAAATGAGGTTCGAGAATTACGTTTAATTCAATCGAAATTCATCATCTTTCGAGAACAAGTACTTAATTGTTATATTTTCAGCAATAAAAGGAATAACCAGACGAAATCATGTGTTATGACACTATTATCTAATTTCCGTCTAAACATACTGAATAAATTGTTATAGGATTGGGGAACCCCGAGTTATCCGTGTAAAGATAAAATCTTCAATATCAGCATATACAGTCAAACACTTTGAAAATGCCCCAGGAATCTTGATGGTGTCAATAGGTAATTTACGCTCCTAAAATAGATCCATTTTCTTTAACCATAAATATATTTATTGGGTAGTAGGTACGTTATTCGTTTTGTATAAATACATGTGGGTACCTACGGCAGTTGTAAAATTATTTTTTTAAATGTTTGGGATTTGTTCAACGTTAAATAATAAGTATAATTATTAAGAGCACTACAATTACGAAAGATTAACATTAATGACTGCGAGAATATGTCATTAACAATTCGTAATATCATTTTCTGTCCAAAGCGGCTTGTTGTGTTAAACAAACTACTAGGGATCATTTTTTCTCTTGTAGAGCAGTTTCGGCTGTCACTCTGTAGAAAGAGCACCCTTTGCACGCCGCCGCTGCGCCACAGGGTGTCTACGTTCCGCAGAATTTCTTTGCCTACATTTCATTTTTTGCTTAATAACTCGTGAAGTTTAGATATATTTAATATAATTCTTGCTACATAATATTAGTTTATATCTGTATACCTATTTTATTTTAAAATTAAAATAGCTATATACATACTAAAAGAAAAAAAATACATACTACATTTTAATTTTAATGTTTCCGGGAGGGGTTTTTGTGTCACATATACCACGACAGTCACAATAACGATTATTCGGTCAAAACAGAAAGAGATTCTAAATGTTTAGCTTTATATCATGTTATTTACAATTAAAGAAAGAGAGCACTTTGTATATAGAAACAAAAAAAATAGTTGACCAAGTTGGGTGTGTAGTCTCCAATAAAAGATTCATCATTTTTATTAAAAATATTTAAAACGTGTGAAATTTACCAGCTGTATCTTTGTAAAGATATTCTACTTTTTTGCTAAAATTGTACTTTTTGCAGTGATTGTTCAATGAGTTCGTCATTTTTTCAACTGACAAGGGTATGTGCAACGTATGGTGCGAACCTGTACTTTGTAAAGCGACAGGTACAGTGAGTGATCTTGTTACATATTGACAATAGACAAGCAACTTTACTCCTTTATAGTTTATGCAAGGCTCAGGGAAGTTCCGATCAGATAACATCAGCGTCCGCTTTATTACAATAGCAATTCAAAAGTTATACGAAATTAAAATCTCATACAGTCTTACTTATTTTGTATCATGTTGAAAGTATCATTTTACAGTAATTGAGGAAAAATTATATTAAAAAATATTGAACAGATGCAAAAACAAAACATTTGAGAGATTAGCATAGTGAGGATAGTTAAAATAAGTTTATTTGTTTATTTTATTAGGTGCTATCAATAAACTTAGTTGTCATTTTTTCTTTCTATAAATAAATTCCACACTTTTTTATTGAAAACTAAACAATGAGTTACCTTCTGTAGGCTAATCCAACAAACTTTTCAATCGATTATGCAAATCGATACTTTACATAATATGTATCTTCATTACAATAATGCATTTGCAGTAGAAAATCTTTACTACTATTTTAGATATCGAGCATCGGAATGAAGCGTGGGTGCGCTTTACAAAGGATGCAATATGACACCAACATGTCGGTACTTTGTACAAGTGGCCACAAAGCTGTATAGAAAGTCCGCCAAAAGACAGGAAGTGAAGGACAACGTGCGATAGAACCAATTACCCGCCCCCGTTATATGAAACCAGTAATTAGTGTAAAATATCCGAGATTTAAATGGAAATTATGCTGTTTCTTATTTATAAAATAATAATAATATGCTGTATCATAAAACTATTGTTTAAATTCTTAAGAACAAAAGTAACAAGAAAGTAATGCCATAAATTCCTGCGAATACTACTTACAGGTTTTTTATTACTTAGTAGGTACTAACCATATGAAATAAATTTACCAATTTTCACTTGGACTGTAAATTGTAAAGTCGTTTTGATAGAAATTTTATTTAATATTTTCTTTGTGCTTTGCTACCTATAAAATTGTCTTAAGTGCCGATTCTACACGTAGATAGGTGTGTGCCTTGTCATTCAATCGATCAGTGATAAATCTCAATTTCACAAAAAAAACTGTTGATTATCAAGCTTTTCTTATACTTAATTAAGAAAGGTATAGAAATTCCAAAAAGTATTCAAATACAAGTGATGATAGCATATCGTCTATCAACTATAGATTTTCATCTCGGTCATCTGTAAAAACAAGCCGACTTCGTATTTTTTAGATACAATTGTTCACAAAACAGTAGCCCTTAAGATTTATGGCGCGAAGGGAACGATCATAGCGCATTAGTAGTTTCCATTGTCCACCTTATGGGGCTATTGTCAATCATGAGCTCTCGCGGCGCAGGACAGTAGCGCCCTATACTTTTTGTTATAGTATAACTATTTTTCGTTAACATTTTAAAGTGCTGTGCTGATTTTAGCTATTATAAGAATGTTCTTGCTGCAAAGATGGCACAGTGATGCATTTTTGGTGTATGCAACTTGTCTCGTAGCTATTGTTCTTTACAGTCGTAAACATGTCAACAGGTTATTGCATTTGTAATTGTAGACGTGAGGTGTAAAACTTATCGAACCTTACGGTAGCCACTTGTTTCTGAGAAAATGTAATGAGCTTTTGTTGACAGTAATTCAACATTTCAATAAGAAACTTACATTTGTGCCTTACAAAATATATTAAGGCAGTAAGTAGATATGTTAAATACATAAAGCTTATATTTTAACATACTCTGTTCGTACAGTGTCTTGTCACTAGGTTCTCTCTAAAAACCCTCCTAAGTGCTACGAGATAAAGTAAAGCTGCTTTTAACTATTCTAAGATTGATCGCAGCGAGTCAATATATTTTGTTGATATATTCTTTATCATTTGAATTACAATTCATTAAAAGAATTTAGGTTAAAATAGAACTGCTATCTGTAAGCTTCTGTAAATAATTTTATATTAAACTGATTTTAAGTGTCATTGGCACATTAATAAATTAAAAGTGTCATAACTGACACGAACAATCGACTTTATTCTAAATCTATAAAGAAAAAGATAGTTTCACTTGTAACTAATTTATTTTTTGTTATAAATGAGAAAAAAATGAAATTTTATACTGGTTTTTAGTACTAAACGAAATTTGCTTCTTCTAAACGAAATCATAAATCTAATTTATATTTAATATTACTATTTATATTTAATTTTAGTTCTAGAACTTAATTATGTAGATTTTTTAAATGACAGTCTGAGCCTATTTAGGTATATGGCAATCACAGGATCTTAAAACTATAAATGGCATATTTACTAATTTCAAATACATATATTACTATATTTTCGTTTACTAATAAACATAAACGTAATCAAAATAAAAATATTGGAATAAATTAAACAACAGTACCGTTTCACGTAATATTTTTTATAGTCATTAAAAACTATATTAAATTTATGAAAAGACAACAAATAAAATTTAAAAAAATATAACTTCAGACAAACCATGTAAAAATCAATTAAAATAAAAAGTTATATTTTGATAGTGGTAATTATAATTATTATTTATAATAATAATAATAATAATAATACGCTAGGAATAATATTAATGACTGACTATGATGAATCACATAAATCAAAAATAAGATTACTGATGATTGCATGATAATTGTAATCTTTCTATCACCACCATAAAATAACCATATATGACCATAATAAAAATTATGCAATTAATTTATTTTTATGTTCACTAGACTATACACTTACACTTATTTTAAAAATTAGAATTACTTTTAAGGCATTTACATACGTCCTCAAAGTCTTAACTTACTTTTTCAATCCACGCTTCGAAACTATTGTAATATTAATATAAATTAATAAATAAATAACGACCAGCTTTTTTATAAAAATAACGTAAAAATAAAAGGCAAAATTTGATAATTTGTGTAAAGTCCCTTGATGTTTCATATAAAACTCCTAAAAATATAAAATGGCCGGCACCAAACTAATGAATGTTGTTGTATTTTATGTTTGGGTATTGGGGAAGGCCTCCGTCCGTATTAAAAGTGGGAAGTTATTTAAGGTGGACTTCATTAGGACGTAGGCCAGATTTACTTACAGTATACATTTTATGTTTTAATTTCATATTGTAGATGTGTAATAGTACTTACTTGTACTACTAAATATAAAATATGTGTCTATATGCTATTTATATATCTACCTAGTTACAAATTTTTAATGTCGTCAATGCCGTATATAAAATGAATAAGATCAAAAATAATATACCAAGCTTGGAGAAAGGAAAACGTGGATTTCTAAGAGGCCGCGGTGGTTTTTAAAACAAAAGCAAAGCAAACGTTTTAACAAACTGCTATATTTTAACAACATGTAATTAAAGGTTTGGCTTCGCTCGAATATGCATAAATCATGTGTCCGCCGCGATCTGCTGACCGAAATAGAGAAAAAATTAAAAACATTAAGCGTCTGAGATACGAACCGAAATATAATAACTATTTCGTTTGTAGCTAGATGTGTATTGATTTGAGATCTGTTTAAGGCGTGGGAAAAGTAACTTTAAATCATCTCCACTGCAAGTAGGCGTCTAAAACAATTACTATTGTTGTAATTAACTGGATAACTAAATGTATAAGAGATCTTAAACAAAACAATCAAATTAAAATATTGTAAGTTCAGATTTTAAATAAAGACTTGTAACTTTCTATAGTATGCAATCACCACTTTGATCCTTAGATGCATGTGTCAACTATACATAATTACATATGTTTGCTTATAAGCAATATCCATAGTTTTCCCTGTCAATAGAAGCTTAGCAATGTTGTAAGCTCATAATTTACAGGCGGGGTGGGGTGTGGCGGAGGCTGTGCCGGGGGGAGCAGAGGCTGGGGTGCGCGTGCGCAGGCCGAAACGAACGGGGCTGAGGGGCGCGGGGCGAGGTGACAACCGCTTGTTACGTTTATCCCAAGCCAGTTATTAAAAACATCTTGGCGCGAGCGGTGTGCCGCCCTGTAATTATACAGTTGAAGGTTCTTTGCTACGTTGTCACCACCGTCACCGGAAATGCAATACGTGGATCCGCCCGCGCAACAGGTCTGTCCGCCCGCCTACGCCCTTCGCTATTATTTGACATGATTGAATTACATTGTTTGAAGTAGAATTGACAATTAGGCATTGATTTTGAATTATAAGTGAAATTCCATTAAATAATATTTGGTTTAATTTTTTGATGAAGCAAAATAAGAATTTATATAAAAAGTGCTATACTCATAAATATTATTTTTTGTTGTTACAGATGATGATGAGTGGCTACGGATGTAGTTACGGGCGAAGTGATGCGATATCTCCTGCTTCTGACTTATCATCATGTAGTAGTGCTTCATCTGGTGCATGGTGTGGCACCACATGGCGCGAGTTACCCCCTTATCCACAATATCCATCATATTGGCCACCAACTACCGCAACTGAAGAGGCAAGAGAACTTCAGCGTCGATGTGCAAAATGTCGCTGCCCTAACTGTTTAACAGAAGCTGCTGGATTTGGTCCTAATTATGGAAAGGATGGTTCAAAACGTGAACATGTTTGCCACGTTCCTGGTTGTGGCAAAGTGTATGGAAAAACATCTCATTTAAAAGCTCATCTTCGGTGGCACACAGGAGAGCGACCGTTTGTGTGTAATTGGTTATTTTGTGGGAAACGTTTCACTCGATCTGATGAATTACAGCGACATTTACGCACTCATACTGGTGAAAAGCGATTTGCGTGTCAACTGTGCGCAAAACGGTTTATGCGCTCGGATCACCTAGCGAAACACGTCAAAACTCATTCTAATGTGTCAAGAAAAAGTAAAAAGACGAAAGAAGACGACAAACCTGATTCCCCAAAACCAATTGAAAACAAGCCTACAGCATCTCCATCGACAACTGAAATAATTTCAGCTCCGCCTGTGACAGTAGAAAGTTCTAATTATGGTACAGTGCCAATCGCTAACGTTGCGTCCAAGCAAATGTTAAATTATGCTTCGGTAGCTCCTAACATGATGCATACAACACCTGCGAGCTACAATAGCAGCACAATGTTTGGAACTGGCAGTGTAATGTATGGAAGTACATGGTGTCCAGAAGTACGCCAGGAATCCTTATATGCCCGAACACCGGCAAGGGATCCGAGATTTTATCAACAATATCCCGCTCCACTTGCTGCGTACCAATGTGCTTCTAAGGATAACTATGCAGTGTTCCAAGGACATTATAACCTACAACCTCCAGTGGCAATTGGACAATAAAGTGTTTGTGCATGTATAGAGAGTTAAGTTAAATTTAGAGTTTCAAGGCTTATAACCATGTAGGTAATATAATTTAAATGTTAAGTTACCATTGACTTTGGAATGTGATGTGCCTTATCCCATTTGTATATAACTTTTAATAAAAATATTTTATTTAAACGTTGTTTTCTTCTTCTGTTTGAAATGTATGTTATAGTGAAGACAGTTTTGAATAGCTCATGTGATTTTATTATATGTTTGTAAGCCAGTGTTTAACAAAAATAAATTCAATTATAAACAAAAATAGTGTAAATTTTTTGTTCTTATAGCAGGATAGAGATAAACAACCTAAAGCCCAAGATATTCCCTTTACAATTTTCGTCTCTCCTAATATTTAAAATGATTAATATTGATTGAGTCTGGTATAAATGACTGAAATCACTCTGCAACGCACTCTGGATAGTATTAGAAAATCATGTATATATAATTATACATGTTATTATTATAGATTATTTACTATTTTAATAACCTATTATATGTATTCTATTTTTAATTTTAACAAGGTAAATACTTATTTTATAAGTAAGGAGATAAGTAATTTATAAGTGTTGAAAAAAATAAATAAACAAAAAAAATGATTTCAAACATAATGCAATAACAAAATATTATATATAATATTTTATCAAATTATATTTAAAATAAATCAAAAAATAATAAAAAAACATCGATTATAAATATTACAATCTTATTAAAAATCATTAAATGTATTCAAAAGTGCATTTAATAACTTGAAAACACAAGCCCTTAAGTACTGTAAACCAACAAATCTTGATTTTCTTATATAAACACTAATATTTCTATGAATTTTACTTAGATAGATTAGTTACAATACAATACAGCTCGCTTAAAACCATTCAACCAAGACAAAAGTGAAACTATTGTCAAGATACTTCGTTCTCCAATTCAAAGGCAGAACTTAAAACTCACACACGATTATATCAGCGTATAAGGATCGGAAGTAGAATCAAGTTCAAGTATTGCGCTGTCCCACAACTAGCTACGATAACCTTTGAATTGAAATCTGCAAAATATATATAGCTTTATATATTTTTTAAAAGATATATTTTTCATTGATTTACTTTTAAGTATTAAAAACGATAAAGCCTAGGGAAATACGAAACTATTCTCTTTGTATAACTACAGTAAAATTGTAATGTAACTTGAGGTTTTTAAATATAGAAAATCATAAATTATTAAATAAAAGAATAATGTCTTACGAAATTTTTTTTATTTTTATAAAAATATAATAAATTAAACTATTTTAAATGGAAAGCATGAAGTTATTTTAAACGGACGGGACTACTGTAAGGTGTTTCAAACGTTCGGTTGCCTAAAATATATTTTCAACTATAAATATATACGCACTCAATCCGTTCGAAATAGTTTCATTTAAAATGTGTAAAAATCGCAAATTTTTATTGTGGTAGAAATATACACTCTAAATTATATTTATAAAATGTCTTTTATTTATGTAAAAATTTAAACAGAAGGTCTACGAGTCAGCTACGTATTGCTACGCTTTAGCGTAGTCGATATAAAAATAGACGCAGTTTTTGATTAATATTTGTGAAGTACACGAAATATTCCATTACTATCATATCTATAACAATTGTGTAGTTATAATTTTATACCGTATTGTTACTTATAGAATTATACAGTTTGTAAATATATATAATTTTTAAACATGCTATGTTATAAAGGACGCTATGGAACGCGAAAGAATTTTGTCACGAATTAAAACGTTTTTGATTATTATATTTTTACAGGTGCCATAATATTTTGATTATTACTGTTTGATTTGAATGAGTCTTATATTATACGAATCTGCCATAATTTTGTTATGACTTCTCGTCACGAGATGTCGCCAGGTATCGCGACCATCAGGATTAGAGTGATTGCGACGGCAGCGCGCGGCCGTGGCGTAATTGCACGCGGCTATTATCTGGGCGGCGCTCGGCGCGCATGGCGGCCGGTGCGAGCGGGATGCACTCGATAATACGTAAAACAAAACGAGGGAGTAATGATGGTAAAAAACGAG
The DNA here is from genome assembly GCA_032432895.1 of Dryadula phaetusa. Lineage (NCBI taxonomy): Eukaryota > Metazoa > Arthropoda > Insecta > Lepidoptera > Nymphalidae > Dryadula > Dryadula phaetusa. Next base: position 3,502,730 of record JAOYRS010000027.1, read on the forward strand.
CAGCACGCAAATTATAGTGAGAAATGAGGCAGCCGGTAGCGGTGGGGGCTTGTGGTGCGGTGGGGGCCGGAGTGCGGCAGTCGCGGTCGCTCGGCGCACGCAGACCGCCCGCGCCGCCTGCGCCGCGCCTCGCGAGTGCTGTGAGTGTGTGACATGCGCCAGCTCCAGCGCCATGAGCGGCAAGGGTTCCTCCTCACCGGATCTGCTCATGAATGTGAGTCCAGCGCGCCCTCACTTGCTACCCCACATACATGCCCCTTACCTGTCACTTTACAAGCGATATGCCAATGTAACGTCATATAGGTTTTTCTTATAACAAGTTCTCCAATAAGTGCATAATAATTATAGTTGTACATAAATTTGTAGTTATATACTAGTTAAATATAATCTATTAATTTGGTCCAGTAAAGCTGATATGACGAATTGCCAAAAATAACAAGTAACATAAAAAGAACAGTTGCTAACTAAATTAATCGCTATTTATACACGAATTTTGAGATCAAATCTCGGCCAGAATGCTAGTTTATAAAAGGCTATTAGTCACAGCGGACATCGGGGTATTGTCGATTTGGCACGCACCATAAGCGGCTTTGGCCGGTCCCTCGAGCCCTAACCTTTATTACTATTCATAGGTCCTCCTGACTCGAGTGGCCCCAACGGAGTCATCACCTCAAATGTTTTAGTAAAGTAACATTGGTTTATTCATGACTTCCTCAATCAATAAACTATACCTATACCATACATACACACATAAATGTCGCTGCAATATATGCCATTACGGTACAATTTATTGCACGACCTCTATAAGATTTCCCGTGAAATCAGTTAACTTTTAAAATCACCTGTGTCGGATATTTATTAACACTTAGTGATATTTGTGAGGTAAATGTTATTGTTATTGTCTAAAAATTGCCCGTTAAAGTTAGTTCCGAACATTACTAACAGCTCGTAAAAACTACTGAAATACTAATTCAATTAAGTGAAATCAAATAAATAAAAGTTGGAGAGGCGTTCAAGACCCGTAACCAATTCTTAATGACACATAGAGCCTTCGTCCATTTTATACTCAATTTCCTTTTCATATTAGTTTAATCTAGAGGCAGGACTACTGGCGCCAAAAATTATGCGGCGACGGCCGTGTCGGGCGCGGCTAATCTGTTTAGTGTTGTATTGTAGAGCGCCCGGTTTCTTTGTGCGGTGAAAAAGGAAGAAATTTATGCGTTTCGGCATCGTGTGTGAGTTTTTGTGAGAATGTAATTAATAAATCGGCGGCAAAACTAACAGTGTTTTCGTTGTTATGTCGACCAAGTGATTGATGTATGTTGGACGGTACAATTAGATCACGTTGAAATGAACAAACGTTCTTCTATCTGCTATCTTGCTCATATAGCTTTATTATAACAATTACTCATATATTTTAACATAACTTCCATATATGTAGAATTCACAATTAAATTTATTTGTTTATCAATCAATATATGGAAATATCGCGTGTTTTATAATAAGTAAAGGTAGCTTGTGTATTTTTGTTGTTATGTCAAATTAAATATATATCTTTTATATTCATAATAGAATGTCTAAAAACACTTTTGACGTCCTTGTATATTTGAGTAATTCCAAAAATTAAAAATATCTTCAATTCTTTAGAAGGTACCGGTGACCGCTAGATGCGTAGGAGCCGGGTTGCCTAGCATTTTACAAGTCACGATGCTCGCCGAGTTTCAGGTGTAATGGAATAGAAGAATATTTGTTTAGTAATGATGGCTACCAGAATGACTGGCTTTTAAACAATAGTCCTTCCTTTGGTAAGACGGATATCGTTCATCAGTTGAGTATTCTAATTTAAATATAATGAAGTGGCCACTAAGGCCTTTAGTAGTAGAGTATGTGATAATTTTTAGTTGGTTAACATATTTTTTAAATTTTAAACAATAAGTACTACGAGTATAAATTAAAACTTGACTAAACATGAACAAATGATATTTTAAATAACATTAAAATATTTACACATATACTGATATGATATGGTAAGGAACATAAATTTAAAATGTTGAATCATAATTTTTATATCAACACTAAATGTTAGTTCAAGAAAAGTATGTGATCATATAAATTATATTTTTGCAGCACCAAATTTCTTTTCAACTATGTTTTTAAACTGAATTTCAATATATTTTTCTAATATATACAACATATGTTTCGAGTTTATCTCAAGCAATGTAGAAGAAAAACCTCTTTAGTAAATCTAAAGATTTTTTTTTCTTCTACATTGCTTGAGATAAATAAATCGATTATAAAGATTATTCAATTTCCCGAGTCCCACTGTGTAATACTCAAGTATAAATCAATATAAAAAGTAGCTTCACGCTTTTTCCGTATGTAGGCCGTAGCATAAGCAGAACATAATATTATTAAAATATTTTCGTATTAAGCAGTATGTACCCACGCATGGTATTAATTAAGTTCTTTATATTTAATGCATGCAAATAGTGAAAAAGTTGTAGTAATAGTAATTGCTACTTTAATAAGCTCTTAACATCCATACGTACGATGAACTTTTCTCTAGAAAACGGGTTGTTATATTAACGCTGGAAAATATTTCTTTAGTATATTCTAGAAAAGCTTGAAAAGCGACACGCAAGTTATTGACAGTAACGATAGATCGATATCCTTATGTAATTATTTAGATAGCAGGATACAAGCAATTAAGTCGGGTCCAGTAGCTTGCTACGTACGGAATACCGTTGAACTACTTGCTGGCAGTCGCGCAACAATATTTTAATTGACCACGCGATAGTGTGCCTCGTCTCGGCCGACTTTTTCTCCTCAAATTGCTCTAAAGTGCTTAATAAGCGATGCGTGCAATCGTCGTTTCCCCGTACGTGAGGTTACTCTTATTTTACATAAATAGTTCAGCTCGAACTAATGCCGATTCTCGGTACTGTAATTGCGCCTGTGACAGGCTTCCGTCGCGTCCAGCGGCCGGCGGTTGAGCACTGAACATGCCAAACGTCCGCATCGCCTAAATTGCTGTTATTTTGCATTAATAGCGTAAATAGTGAGTGCGTGCGCATACTGTTTTACGTCTTTAATATCTGCATCTAGTGTAAGTAATGATTAAATACTGAATTCACGAAAATTTAAGGATACCGTTAGCGAAATATGTTTGTTATGTGGTTAAAATGTTTATTCACTATGAACATGTAACATATTTTTAAATTGTGCCTTATTTAAACAATTACTATATGGAAGCTAAAGCTATATTAATATATAGCATTTCTTTTATCTACTACATTGGATTGCAGACAATTTTCTATATTGTTGCTATATTTTTTGTACACATATTTCTGAGCTGAAATTGACTTAAGTAGTGATTTATTTATACGTTATTTATACTTTAAGCATTATAGATTATCAGAATAATTATAGAAATTTCATAAAATATACTTTCAACTCGACGACAAAATTATTTACAAAAGTATAGTTTGAAAACAAGTCAAGTACAAATTTTATTTGTAACATGTTCCTCACAAAAACATTACACAATGACGAGGCCATTTAAAAAAAGATGCGATCTTGTATGGTGACCAATAGTAAGAAAGAAAGCACTCATTGGTTATGTCAAACCGGACCTGGATGACGATATGTCTTTGGTGAGTTATCTAAAAGCCAGGTCAAAAGAAACTTTATAATATTTTTTTAATGCTTTGGATGCTACACCAGATTCAAGACCAACTACATTAGTCTTTTGTATAAAAAAAATGATAGTACTAGTTTAAATTTTTACATTTTAGTACAATACACGTAATAAGTTTAAAAAATGTCATAAAGACATATTTATTACCGACATTATACAAAGAACAATCTATGATATAAGAACGCTAAACTTAAACAAAATAGAAAGTTTTTGGAAATCCCTTACTATAGTTCCAACAAAATATGATTTTTACGCAATGATAACTATTCCCGTCAAACTTTAAAGGAAGGCATGAGCTTATACGCAAAGAGAAAATACTTAAGTAAAAAAATACTTATATATAAATATCACAAAAAAACTTATAAATAAATATTGTAAAACATGTTATTTTTATATTATTTTGTTTTTATTATCTATGCCAGATTACGATCATAAGGTAAATGTCAGGGTTACTATTTAATAGTCACCAAAATCTAGAAATATATATACCTATGCTATAAATCTTTTTTTTATAATTTTATAAAATAAAGATTAAAAACTAAGAAAATAAACTATTAGGGTAAACTTTGTTGCAAAAGTAATGTGAAAGCAAATAAAAAAGATGTTCCCTACCATTTGGAGTGTATCGTTTCCGGGACAAGTCGCTTTGTCGTCCGGTATATTTTATTTGGCTGGATAAATGGGGTTATTTCCATAAAATAGCAGTTTGCTTTTTGTGTCTGTCAACGTATTGGTACACGTGACAAAGTTAATGGAAACTTTCAAGTCTTAGCACACTGACGTTGATGTATGACTTCATATTTTCTTCGTTCTAAATACGAAACCACATTATGTCAAAAATGCCATGCTTGCTAACTGAAAATGGTTAATGCAATTAAATATAATGCAAATAGTTATCTTATAGTATTAATAAGTATGTGCAAGATATGTGTTACTTACTTAAGATAAAAGTACAATCAATATAACAATAATATATCTATAAAACATAACACATAACATCCCAAAAAAATAAAAATAAAAGGGTACATGGTTCTTTTTTTATATTTTATAGTAACTTTTATATTAAAATAAAATGGTAACGGCTTGGGTGGTATTTGTGTTAAAGTCGTTGACAGTGATAAAATCTTATCAAAGCATCTCCGTTCTTAACACCTTCGTAACTCGTACGTCACGTGAAAATAATTTAAATAAGTATAAGGAGACTTAGTAAGAGTTTACTAATTATGGATATATTCATTGTATATTTAAATCTAGATATTAATTTATGTTATCAATGTTATTAATGCTATTGAAAATTATGCTCACTTCAGAGTATAAAGTAACGTTACTAGGACAACGCATAATTTAATGTCAACGAATCTACTGGATTCTATTATTTTTTGTACAGAAATATATAAAGAGTGTAATTTTTTTTACATTATAAAATCACATTTTAGATAAGGGAAAATCTAATTATAAATATATTAGCTACCTCTTTTCTTTGTACAAAAGTCTATTTTGAATTATTGTATTTTGCATATACGATCTAAATCTGTCGTAATATATTCAGTTCTCGTGATATAATTCAAGAGTGTCAGTGAACATGAGTTTTATCACCCCGAAAGTTTCTACGTCATTAAACTCGTACTCGTTTCCGTTATGCACATTTTTTGCGTTGTCTGGCGTTTGTAACGTTATATTACTGTTGTATGATTTGTTTACCAACTTGTGAAGTCGACGGAACATTTTCTATTCGAAAAATAGTTATATTTAAAATTATTTTCCTTCTGGTTGAACAAAGCATGGCGTTAAGTTTTGCCACTAAAACACCTGGAATTCAGGTGGAAGGTACAAAGTATCTCGACTTTCTTTGCTTTGCTATTCTCGTAAAAGCGTGAAGCTGATTTTTATTATTTTACAAATATTTTTATTTATTAATATGTAGCAGATAAAGTTCATTTGCTTTAATTGAGCATCGCTCAATGCCAAGTAATGTGGGAGTAAACTTAAACAATTATTTCAAAACGTCTTCAGGTATAATTTCATTGTTTTTCTTCTTCTGCCTATCTTTAATTAATACACGGAAAACAGTAAGTAGTATTCATAAGTAAGTATTATTAAGTCATTATTCCAGGAGATGATCCGGAAAAGATGCTGAGAAAACTGGTAACCCTAGTATCAGGGAAGTCTGCTCACGCGCCGCGCCCCGAGCGTGACGATTATAATTTCGAACGCCGATCAACATTAAAATGAAGGTTCATAAATTTATTAGACCTAGTGTCGGTCGGCTTGCCTGAGGCCCGCATTATATAAAATATGTCAAGAATTAACCATTATCATACTCAGAATACTCTACTTGACTATCCAGGGATCTATGTCAAGATTGCATAAGATTTGAATAAACGTGACTAGTTTCATGGTTAATGATAAAAACATGTAGGAAAAATAACGTTAAAAAACAATTTGATTGGTATATAATGCTTATAGTAATTGTGTAATAACATACCAGTTATGTAGAACGTGTTGTCTTGTAGATTTGAAATTAAATCCCTTGGACATAATTGCGTTATTATGGATTGCTTAAAACTGATGACTTAAATGACATCAAATGATTGCTAGACTTCTGATTCAAGTTAGCAAATTAAATATTTATTGAATATTTATTATGTATGTTACAACCAAGGTAAATTGATAAATTAAAATATATTTAATTATTTATGAGGAGAAATAACTTAATATCTTTGCAACATTTTTGTTTACAAAAAACTATCTAATGTTCGGAAAGGAATCACACAAAAATATACGTGATAACTAAAATAAATGTTTATTTATGTTTATATATTTTATTTATTTAAACTATATTTAAGAATGTAGATAGCAAACAACTTCGTACAATGGCAACCTCATAAATTTTATTTTACGACATGAGTCACACACACATCACTTCTACTCAACCTAAAATATTTAAACTTATCCTGAATATAATCTAATTAAAAATTTACATAAAGTTTCATTAATTCATTTTAAATATATTCTTTATATATAAAATTATAATATTTTGTAAAAAATAGTTCCTTTCTTTATAATGACATCATTTTTGCACACAGATTTTTATTCGTGTACTCAGAATTGTATTCAGTAACAGAATTTAAAAGTAATTGGTCAGATAAGGCTTTGATCCTAAACAGAGATATCGCCGACGCCGGCCACGAGTTATAAAATGTAAATTTATTGCATGATATTTTACATAAATCCAAATTGACCGCTATATATCGATGGCCTTACATTAAATCACGTAATTATGCCGTGCACAATTATTATAATTTTCATATAATCGCTTTCATAAGGACGCGCGAAAAAACAATTTTATAAGGATTCACTTTGATTTATGAATGGCGTTTAAGATTAATGGCAAGAACATCAGAATATGAGTAAAATAGTGATAGTAATTTTTACATTTTTCGAATATGATAGGACAAGTTTCAAATTTCTATATAACATTTAATGTTTGTTACGTTAAATTATTTTGTATAGAAATATTCAATGTATAAGTATAATATTTATTGTAATCATGATTATGTATAATATCTTCGATACAATGTTATCCTAATGTAAAATAGATACATTATGTAAATGAAAATGACAGAAAATCGCTTTAACTGTTGATCATTACATAGCTTTGCATACAAACGGCCCTACGCTTTGAGCGTATAACGCATAATTATAACATTTTTAGTAATCACAATTTATTGTAATATTTTTAATTTTTCCAGTCGTGAAAAGATCATTAATTTTGAGAGTTGGTAATTATAAGTTAAACATCTGCGTCCACGCGGTCACGGCATCCTTCTCGCATCTAATCATCGGCGATTCATCTAACGAAACGGAGAAATTAATTACAGACTAGCTTCCCAAATATTACTGCTTCGTGATTTTAATTATTACCTGTATTTTATGATTTATAGAACACATAGAAGGCCTGCTAATTTAAAAATATTTTCAAATGTATAAAACTCGATTATATGATTGACTGTACCTGAACATAGTAACAATGTCGGTGTCTATGCTACTATAATAAACACAACAACACCTATGCCAGTCAATTCTTCATTGCTGAACTAAGTGTCAAGTTTTCCCGTGTATTATTAACGAAGCTAGACTATTAATTAAGTTGAATTGCAATTAAAGTTATAAGATTTTCAATGCTATCGCGTCCTACGCGTGAAAACGAACACCTTTTCTTGATAAGTGCTTGTAATTAAATCCATCGGTGTTATTATGTCCTTTGCCCCATTTATTCGGTATTATTAGTTTCTGATTATAGTACCAGTGCGTATTTAAAATTCAACTTACGGGAAGGAACTTGAAAACGTGGAAATTGTAACAGTTGGAAAATTTAATTAATAAGCAATACATATTTCATTGAATAGCACTTCAAATAAGCTTTACTAGAATACCGTGGCATTTTAATTGGCCACTAATTATACTAGTTTACTACTTTTTAAATGTGGGAGTGACCAAAGAGCTTAAGACAAATGGAAAATAATATTCGTCTGTGTTTATATTTTCATGAAGTACTTATATATTTTATTACAAAACTAACAGCCCGCTCGCGGCTTCGCCCGAACACACAGCTATAGCTATATCGTTTTTTCATCTGCCCGCGTTCTCGCTTAAATCACAGAGTTTGCCACAATTCATAATGTTATCCATTTATATATATAAAAACCTAACAAATAACCTAAAAACCTACTTTTAAATTAAAATTTCTACGATCTACAACTAAAACAACGTATCCGTATACACGTACATATAATAAAAAAGTGAATTTTGTACATAAAATATTTAAGAAATAATTTAATTATGTATATTAATATATATAGTCAATAATGCACACGGTAGATAGAATTCTTGTCTGTCTTATTATGTATAGCATAGGCATTGTATTAGCTTACAGTCTGGAACTGCATATAGGATAGTCTTTATCGTAGTATTTAATGTGGTTTTCGAAACAAAACCCCGAAAAGTATAATTAGTTATCATACTAATAATTAAGTGATAGATAAGAGTGTTTTTTTGGATGCTAGTAGCTTAGAGCCTCAGAGCTCAAAAGCGATAAGTATCAAATATCATAATGATGTTCTAATGTTCTATGTAGTTCCTTAAACAGAAATAAAAAAAAAACCGTCACCGTCAGATTACGTCGATTATTTGCAATTTCTTTCCAATCTTCATAAGTATTTATTAGAAAAAAATATTGTAAAGGTATTCGTATATGTATGTGAGCACTTTTTTTAGCTTCAGTTTTTAATCCGTAAAACTTTTTATTGCGTAGAGTACGCAGACAGATCCTAGCGTCAGGACCCTCCGTTCTCCGCTTTTCGAATTTTATTGTAATCGAACTGGGAATTTTTGTGTGATGCTTAAGCAAACAGACAGAAAGGCAAAAAAAAATTAATCACAAATTTGGGTTCACTATCAATGTAGTAACACAGGGGGTGTTACTACATAGATACTTATTTTTTTATATTTTCGGTGTACAGAATTGACCCTTCTACAGTTTTATTATAAGTATAGATATGTAGATAATTATGATACGATTTCTCAAATTTGAAAATGGCTTCTTATTCTTTAATGTGTCATATGAAAAGATTAATAGGTTGGTAAATAAATCTCTAAAGAAATAAAATTTCCTCACATTATGAACAACTTCTCACAAGCTTTTTCTTATTGCAATGAATAATATAGTTAGTAGCTTAGTTTTTTGATATATACTTGTAACGTATTATAAAATGGGGAGTTTGCGGTCATACTGATGACCGAGTAATGTTTCCCTTCCGGACTGCATTAGGTAATGAACCGGAATTACTTTATTGTGGTGTCTTCTTTAAGTGTGAAATATATTATACGCCCTAATATCGATTCACTTCCTGTTTTTAAGGTTTGTTAAAAGTATATTTTGCAAAAAACTTTGAACAGTTCTCAAGAAAGTTAGGGAACGAACGATTAGTTTTTTTAAAATCATAACTTTTTTATTTTATATAAATTACACTATTATTTTTATTATATTTACTGCACACTACTATAATATTATTAATGTATTAATAATATAAGCTTTTATTCAGTGTGTGAAAAATGGACCTTATAGTACTTATTATCCATAATTTTTTTAATAATATAGAAATAACAATTTATATTACTTTTATTAACAATCTGATATCGACAACTGTTTCACTCCAATTCTTTGAATTTGCTCCTATTCCTTACTAGCAAGTCTCGTCCATGTTTTTCCAGTTGCAGATTTTAGGTTGACTTCCTATATTCTGAATTGGCGTCTTCGGTTTCTTTGTCTACCCCAAGAATTTCAATGTGTGGTAACTTTCCACTTATCCTTTCCTCGCATTATATGTCCAGTGCACCTACATTTGAGTTTCTTTATAGTGTATTTATACATCACATAGATGTTACCTAAATTATTTTTGCGTCTTATTCTGGTGTGTCTAATACGATTCGTTCGTTATTTATAAATCATTCATCTTTTTATGTTCTACTGCTTCTTTCTATCTTTCTGTTATACATTTGTGTCATACCGTTGTTCCGTTGCTGAATAACAGTCTTGGCACAATTCTGTATTGTGTTCAGCTCTTTATGAAGCTATGCTGTAATTGCGACATTTCATCAAAGCAGACAGAACGTTCTTAATCCTGTTATGTATATATGTAGATTCACCTTTTTTAATAGTTAACTATTTTAGTAATATTTATTATTTTTACTATTCTTACTATTCATAAATGTTAATAGTCAATACTTACAGTATAAGTATTAATGTAAGTACAAGATTGTATTTTAATATAATACGTAAAACAATATTACATTGAAAAGTACATTTTGCTTTGTCGATGACCTCAAACATTCCCCTGCAAGTCGAGCGCAAATTAATTTTCGCCACAATTACTTGCTCGTGTTACTAATTGAGACTTCAAAGATCCGCTCTGTCTATGCTGACGGGTACCCTTTGCGACATCATTTTGTTCTTTTGATATACATCCTATTTGTACAATTAGACATAACGAACTATATATTTTATGATATTTTATATTCTTTCTATATTCAGATATTCTGTCAGGGTAAAATACATTATACGTATTGTAAATATAAAAAATATAAAATGTAATTTTTTTTAAAGTTTCTAAGCATTTTTCAAATGTGACAATGTCAATGACACATAAAAAGAACATAAAAAAATCTATTATTTCGTGGTTATAAATCGTCATTATTTTAGTAAGCTGTAGACGTTTATTTTATAATCTTGTCTGAAGTGGGTTAATTAAGATAATATCTATTTTTTGTTGTAGGTACTTATGGTTTCGTGAAATTAATTTAGAGATCTTTCTAATTTTAACGTGAAAATATATATTTTATTTTGATGTCTTAAAATATTTCTGTATATCTGTGAAAATGAGATACACCTACATTTATTTAAGATAATTTTATTTTATTAATAATAATTCAAGGATAAACTAATTCTTTCTCTTCTGGCACGAAATATCAATGCTGCTATACACATAATAAATTATTTTGTATTCCATACTGGGCTATAAAATATTCAAATTAAACGAGTTTAATGCAAAAGTAGCTTGGTTTCTACGAGTATCTTAGTGAGGGGTTTTGCCGTAGGCTACTTGCACCGTTCGACCACAAATATGGGGTCACCCGATAATGCTTGCGCAATTACGCCATATTACCGGCCCACTCCTCAAATACACTCTTGTTATACGATCAAATGTCTCAGACGTGACTGCAAATGCAGTCAATATAAATGCATTATCTTACCATGTAAATTATCCTCGAGCGCCCGCTAGGCGCCTATATCAAGGGCAATGGTAACGGTCATGTTGGATATTTATAGATATTTTTGTAGTGATACGTCAATTTATTTACTGTCTTAATAATAATATTGATATATTTAGAAATAACTCTAAAAAAAAGCTAGTATAAAAAACTACTTATAGTAGCGTTAAGAATTTATTAGAAATCTAAACGCCCGTCGCAAAAGAAAGTACAATCAGTTGAGACAGCTAAGTCGTGGCTTTTGGAGAGCTTTGTGAGATGCTTGCCCGAACAATCGATCGACCGACGCACTACAATTTGCGTAGTGCAACTGGCAGCTCCTCCGGCAATTTATGTCCGTCGCCTTCGCCTGCCGTTACTCGGTAAACGCTACTGGAATATCATGTAGCCTGTGGTTGAGTTACCACTTTAAAAAGCACAATCCGGACGAGTGAGATACATGCTAATTATAGGTAATTTTCAAAATCGATCGTCGAGCTTTTGCACTGCTATAGCTTCCTACGTTTGTACATTTTCGAGAGAAGGAATGTAAGCTAAGCATATGATCAAATCTCACTAATATTATATAAAATTAAGTGTTTATTTTTTCTATTGTCAAACTAAAAAAAAAATAATTATTAAGAGAGATACTAATAGTTAAGCATGATCTAAATTAATTTAATATTTCTTTAAGATAATTGCGCTAGCTTCTTTTTAATCTTGGCAACAAACTTAATAGTTTGATCTGATGTGTAGTTGCGCTCTTACAAATGTAGTAGGTCGAATTATAGGCCGATCGATTGCTTCTAGATTGCATCTCAATAATGCTTGTTCTAGCCATCGTTCAAGATTGCTAGCGAGCGTGCACCTCGCTACTATTTGCTTATTACGTTAGTATACTCTATGTTTTTATCGCATTTATTTATACAAAGATTTTACAATAAGATCATCTCTGACTAAATGTGTTGCACTAATAATGTCTTTGGTGAGGATATTAGGTATGCGTTTCTGGAACCGAAGCGCACGGTGACCGTCGGGACGCGGTAATTGATGACGTCGCGGCCAAACGGTGTCCGCCCATTTTCCGTCAATTTTCGTCACTTGAGTGATGGTAGTCGGTACCGCCCATAGAGCCACAGCCCGCGCCGCGCACCTCGCACTCCCGCAGCACCCGCGTACGGCACGCGCCGCGCTAAATTTAAATGGGATGAACTTGTAACAGGCGACCGTTGACGAGGAATGTGGACGGCATGGAGCGTTAATCATATATTCGTGACAGATACACTCCGAGATGTCGTCGAACAAAGCGTAAAAACTGGCCACTTGCTGCTTTTCTTTGTGTTGTCATTTATGGAGATCATATTCGGACGTGCTTAAATATAATATTTCTTGGAAATACTTAGTTTAAGATTTGAAATGATTTTATAAATGAGTAAGATTATTAATTATATTCAACATTATTGCTCATTAGACTCTATGAAGTGTTATATATATGAAGTCTTTTTAGAAGTAATGCGCTTCAACATTACCTATCAACAAAGGAGAATTTCTCTACAAAAGTGCAAATTCAGCTAGAGACAAAGTGCTACCTAACCTCCCTAGAGCGAACAATAGACCGTTGGGGTATAAATAAGCTAGGGGCACTTAATGAACGTATAAACTTCAGAGGTACGATGCCAATAGACACCCTGTTTCTACAGTTACGCCTTAGAAACAGAATCATATAAGTATATCAAGTTTAAGAAAAATAACCAAATGTTTTTCTACAAAACTTAAAAACCGATGTAATATTTATATTTTACATAGGTTTTTAACTTTTGTACATATTTACATATACATATACATATACATATACATATTTACATATACATTTTTACATTTACATATACATATTAAATATATACATATATATCGCACACATAATTCATTTAATTTTTATTATGTAATCTAAAATATTGTTATTATTTAATATAAAAATATTTACATGTCTACCTGCTCTCTCGGATTTTGGTAAACTTTGAACTTATAAAAGTTGTTGTTTTAAAAGTCATAAAGAATTCTTTATTGGCGGAGAACCATCAATCGAAATCAGGCCAAGAGACCGTTGATGAGCGAGATCATGCGAGCACGTGTTGCTTTTTGTTGCGGCTATTATCTTGTCAGTTGGTCTTAAAGTTCATTGTCTTGTCTGAGATATTGTAGGTAATAGGCCATTCATTGCTACGTGAAAGCAGCTTGAGGCCAATATAAAATATTTTAACGAAAATTGATTTAATAAATAATAACTTACGTATTCAAAATAATAAGTTTAATTTTTATTTATTTTATTTTGGTAAATTGATATGTTAAAATATGATACTAACGTTGGTTGACTTAGGAGAATTACATTGACTTAGGAAAGTTACATCTTCGTATGTTTGCCCACCTAGAGTTTATCTTTAGATGGGCTATAAAGAGCTGAAACTAAAATAATATTTTCATAAGACAAGGTGTGCACTAAAAAATTGCAGTTACATTATCCAGTTTATCTTTAATCACAATATATTCAAAACATTATTATGCTTATGAGAAAAGTAATTAAGTTTAAGTACAATTCTGATAGCTATTTGTAACGAGTATAAGTTTAATCGGATTCAAAGTAAACGTAAGTGTGATTTATGATATCTCACGACGATCCTTGACTGTGACGAATGGTGACAAGTGAGCCTTTTTGCTTTAAAGCAAATGTTTCTACCATTTTACTTTAACGCATTACTTAAGTGAAGTAAGAAACAAGTTTACTTGCCCGCGAAATGATAAATGAGATTTTTTGTCATTTTATGTAGATATATTTCTATTACATCAGGAAATTTGTACGTCACGAAATTATTTGAATATATTTTAGGAAAAGTTACCAACACGCAATGTACGAATTACCGTTTCCTATAATCGGGTGACCTGTAACTGTGATAACTTTCACGTCTCAACATAAAAAAAAATTGATAAATAGGATATTTGGAGCTTATTTATTTATTTTACTTGTAAAAATAAAAACAAATGGTTTGTTATACGTGCTTTATGTTTCTTGTAAAATTATGCTTGGTTCCAATAAATATATATTTTTTTAATTATTTATTTTAACCAGTTACGATATCTCTTAACATAGATATACTTATATATATATATATATATATATATATATATATATATATATATATATATAAGATATCGTGACTATGTTTTTAATAATTTCGATCCAAACAAATTATTTAAAATATTGTTATTAATTTAAAAGTATTGTAATTTTTGATTTCTGATAAGTGCTGAATGCGCCCAGTTATTCTTTTTTTTATTTAAGTGAAGGTTTATAAGCATACTGTATTAATTGGTTACCGTTACATTGATAGTGTTTTATCAATAAATAGCAAACACCGCGTGACATCACCGCGGGCGGGTTGACGCAACTCTCGATACGGGGCGGGTCGATGTGTTCGATACGCCCGATTGCCGTGATTTACCAACCAAATGCCACACGGGAATAAATGAAACCGGTAATAATTAATTTACGCGTCAGCGTTGTTTAATTTTGCACGATTTACTACGTAGGACTTGCTTGTTCATTAAAACACCTGCATAAATAAATTTTAGATTGTTTCAAATTACACGTTTGAAGTTTTATTGATAGGTTAAAAAGTCATGGCCACAAAAATAAAACTTTGTCAAAAAAAATCAAAGAGTTTAGTATGGCGTCATGCTGCCTACGCACGGCGGAAACGTACAGTTCATACATTATTCAAAGGCACAGGCAAATACAAATAAATAGGCACGAAATAAATACAAACAAGTTGAATGGAGACGCGGCTGTAGGCGGAGCCGCGTGACATAAATATCAGCTGTGTCATAGCGGATATCTGCGGGGCTATTTCGACCACGACTACAAAATAATCTCCATAGTTTATAGATATCCTAAAACTAAAAGATTGTTTTCTTTATTGTTAATATTGTATTTCAAAATTTAATTGGATAAGCTTATTAAGCTTTTAGAATTTCTTTGCAATAAACAAAGTATGTATCTAAATAATATGTTAACTTATATATGTCCATAACTTAAAACATCTGCCTGCACGAAGTTGTATGACTTGATCATCGAGTTGCATTATAAATGCAATATTTATTTTGCTTGCGTGAGCGCATTTATAGTCATAAAGATCACTTATCTTATTCTTTTTTACTGCAGGAACATTTTATATAATGTTTAACTTGTCATTTTATAAATGTCTCGAGTTTTATTTCGAATCTCAATTTTTTTTAGCTTCACATTTTTATCCCGTATAGTAGGGTAGACAGGAAGTACCTAGTGCCAACTCACTGTACGCGGCTTTTCGCCGAATTCGAGATGTTGCGTGATGAATGGCGGAACTCAACGCCATGTTCTGTTTTACCAGATTGAAAAAATGAGAGTAATTTAAATATAATCAGCTTTATTTTATAGTCATTTCTCTGAGTGGAGATCGAACCCACAACCGATCGTATTTATAGTCGGACGTTCTGCCGCTGCATCACGACCGGTATATCTCCTCTCCATATCTCCTCTTTATGTTGAATTATCAATCCAAAATCAAATAATATTTTACCAGTTAAAATATTAAATGTAATGTAAATAAATATATGAATATAGATTTCGTTTTATAAAATATCTCTTATAGTTTTTATTTAATTTCTAAGGAATGCTATTATTGATTAAAATCAAAATAACATACGGTCAAATAGACAGAAGTACCAACTCGAAGCACTAAATAGCTCATTTAATTAAATAAATAAATAAATATATATATATATATATATACACACATATATATATATATATATATATATATATATATATATATATGTATATATATATATATATATATATATATATATATATAAATTGTTTCGATATTCATCACATTACATCATGTATTGCAATATATTTCTACAGAACAATGATATATGGGACATCTATATGGCATGTGAAATAGCATATGACGGTTCGGCAATTTAATATAGTATAATGACAAGTAATTTGCGGGACATAAAATTTTAATTGAAAACCTGAATCAATTTCGCTGCAAACCAAGTATAACGTCGCCCACTTGTCCGCTGCTCATAAATTGAGTGAATAGCCATAAATTGCACAAAATCGCCAATTATAAGGATGAAGTCGGGAGCTAACATTCACGGGACGTCAAGTCCGAAAATAAACTTGGAATCAAACTGTATAATATAATACATTAAATAATGCAGTAATACATTAAAAAGTGGTAATCTTATTGTTGAAATCATTAAATATATTTAGGTCAATATGAAATTAATATATTTAGGTCAATGTACACTGTTCTGGTCTGGTCTTAGTTTTTATTAATTTTCCATATGAATTTATATAATGTCTTTTCTCAAAATCTTTACTTTTACAAAGATGATGGCACTGAATAACTAATGGCACTGAATCGTGATCTAGGATTCTCGGGAGCTCTCGGGTGCGCTCGGTGACGGCGTAATAGCTCCTTCACGAGCGTTATTATAGCCGTCTGGCTGCGCGGCAGCATATTGTGCGTGAGCCTCATTGTATCAAACTATCTTTTACTTCCTACCTAATTATCTAGAACTTTAGACACAAAAATTCTGTAACTACTGAAGTCAGTACTATACTTCGAACTCGTAATTAAATACATCGAATATGCCTTTCTATATATATTTTTTGAATTATCGCTTTAATATGGTAATGTATAAACGTTTTAATAATATATGAAACTTCATTAAAACTTAATCACGCATCTTCAGGTCACTGACTTATTCGATTAAAGTAGATTTAATCCGCGACGTTAAATATATAATGACGGCAATTTAGTTTTAAAATTTTAGCACACTAAAATCTCATCAACTCAGAAATAATATTGTCCCTTTAAAGTGAGTCCTTGCAGACAGGATCGCCTGAATAAAAGGCGGTGTTATTATGTTGGTAAAACCAAATTCTCCGTAATGGCCTCATTATGTGGCGAAAATTGCTCGAAAGATTTTTTGTGCCTGTAATATAAATGTATTTGTAATAGCGTTTTAGAAATATTGCGAAGAAGCGGGTCAGAAATCGAGCGGCGCCTGATTACCGAAACTTAATTTATTTTGTAGTAAAAAAAGACTTAAAATTATCCGTGGCGGCGTGGGAAACCACCCTGTCGCCGGCGGCCTCTATTACGTCATTATTTTCTATTAGATTTTATATTAAAACAAAGATTAATTGGAAACTGATAGTCAACTCTAACAATCAATGAACACAAATTATTTCACGGTATGTTTAATTTTACAGGGCAAGAAAATAAAGAAAATATTAGTGGTGCTTTCTATCCCTTAAACGAAAATTCTAAAATGAATAAGATTTTCGATATTTTTATTCACGTCTAATTTAGGACCACAAACTAAATAAATTGTCCTATATATTAATTAAAGATAATAATCATTACTAATTAAAGATACAATGAGTAAAAAGCTTGTTTAAGCCAATTTATCTGAACTAGATTCATTGCGTATCTTGGTGGTCGAAGTTTTATTGCCTTTTACGATTGATCAGTATAATAAACCAACTAATCAATAGCATACTACAATAAAAGATCTGCGTGAATTGGTACTAATAAAGTTTGTGAATGTTAATCAGGCGAGCCGTTGAGCAACGTGTCATAAAATGCGCCACTGGTTCGGATGTCGCGGGCGCATCGCTGCGGGGGGGCTCGAGGGACCTAATTGATTTGTGCCCCAGGCCACAATCAAAACAGATCGTATTTTATAAGAGGTATTCTCATAGGGGAGAGGGTGCAGAGACAAGCGTGGATCAGTGCGAAAAGTCAATTTTCAACAAAATTTTCGTTTTCATTTTATTTTTTATTTTGTTTTTCTTTTTGCGTGTCACCGGCCTTTTGCGTAGTACGCAGAGAAAAAAAGTCTAGTATTGAGATTGCTTATAAGTTAAAATAATTTAACTATTATTTTCATTATACGGAACATGACATTTAAGAAAATACACGAATAATATAAAAAGGCATTTTTTTATAATCAAACTATAAAATACTTATACAAATATATTTGTTGCGCATCTCTGTTTTCATTCGATTCTGTTGCAAATTCTAATGTGCTCAGTGATCAAACACAAGAAAATCAAATGATCATTTGATAAATGGTCCCCGGGGGTGCACCCTGCGTTGTCGCGCTCGTAATGCGGTCAGCGCGCTGTCGTACCCCTGCGATGGGAACTCGAGTGCTATGGGAAATTATAGCCTCCCCTTTTGATATTTAGCTAAATACTGTCGTCGGCTTAATACAATAACTAGCAAAATTTATTTTAAAGTTGTTTGAGAAAATGTTTTATGGTATAACCAATTTAAACTTTTGACTGAAATATAATTGAGGTAGTAAGTAGAATATTTTTTTAATATGTACAATAATACATTGCACTACAATCAATCTGGAAAAAATCTCTTTCAGAGATAAGTCCACTATTGCAATACATAACGTTTTGTTTTCTGTTTTGTTATTTGTGTTTGTTTTTTTTAAGTGCAATAAAGAAATTATAACAATAACATGTAAAAACAAAACAGTCGCTTTTGACAGCAAAATCAAACAAATTAAGGAACCTGATAATTTTATTACATTTTAGATTTAGATACCTAGCTGTAAATTTCACTTTATTATTAAACAAATGTCGATCGGAAGACAACTCAGTAGAGTTTCGTAACAGTCGATGGGGCAACAAATAGATCAGTCCATTAATCACGGCTTGATTCGGCTCCACTGTGCGAGGGTGAGCCGATGCGATAAATCTCGTGGCGACTGCATTGCGGTACATACGCTGAAAAATTACCGATTGAAATAAACATGCCATACTGATCACGCCTACCAGTATTTCAGCTTGTGAGTGGTGTTGTAGATTTCGTTGCACGTTTCAAATCTGTCTGATATAGTATTTTTTGTAGCAAAAATTAAAATAGGTTATTTGAGTAAATTATTTTGATAATAAAAGATAATTTTAGTTAGACTGTGTGTTTAGAAAAGTAGTTCAAGTTAATACGTGTCAATATTTCTAAATTTAATCACATTGTATTTCTACTTTAAATAGATTTAGGTATGGCACAAAAATCTCTAGTTGCCTAATCAAAACATGTCACATGTTAAAGAAGCATAAAGACACTATATTTAAATATTGTAATAGTTTGACAAACTCTTTTTATTTCTTTATTTTAGATGATTAGGATCATGATACAAAAATACATCAAAATATCACTTTATCAATATTATTTCACAACTATTCAATTGTACTGAATGTTAACTAAATTTAGTAAATTTAAATATATATTTTTGTGTTTTTTCACATATCGTAGCGTAGTTCTTCTTAGCGGTCAGTGCTTGGACGGTTTCCAAGAGGCGCTGTTTCAAATCCCACGATCGTATCCTGCGTTCAAATATTTCTAAGTATGGAATAACACTTGAAAAATAGTAAAATATATCTTGTTTCAAAATTCAGCATTATTTTTGCAAGATTAGGTCCAACTGGACCCAACGAAATACGAATTCAAAATAAATACATATTTTAAATACTTTATTACTTGTGATCAAAATATTTTTTTATCTGAGACCAAAATAATAAACTTAAGTTTAAAATTTTAATATGTGTAATGTTTTATAAAGAAAAGAAAAATCGTGTACAATATCAATGATGTGATGAATGCCTTTGACATTAGATGTTATTTTTTTTTATTTAATATTACTACACATACAATAATAGTACTACACATTAATAAAATAATCATTTGGTGATAATTATTTTTACTTTGGTGTCTTAATTATTTATTATTTACAATACAAAATATACTTTACTCGGTTATCATGCTTTATTTAAGAGCAACGTCATAGACTCGTGGTTTTAAAAGAACAGTTAAAGGAAAGACAGCTAACGGAAACAATTAAAGGAAAGACAGCTACGAAAGGCAGCTAAAGGAAACATGTTATAAGTTTTTTTCGGACTTTTGCGGATTCAGGTGGTCGCTGATTAATCCAGCAATTGCAATGCATATAAGTCGCATTATTGATATTGCACGCTGGCCAGGCCAATTATCGTTTTTTGTAATAAGACATTTTATAAGGGAAATAAAAATAAAAAAAAAGACTCTCGAACCCACAATCGTCAAATGTACGGACTTACTTATACTTTGAATCTGTGCCATTACAATGTTGTATCTATTCTGGTAATATAAAATACAAACACGTTATAAATTATTTTCTTGGAAAGGAATAATGATGGAAGATGATTCGTGATTTTTATAATTGGCCAATATAAAAATACTTAGTAAATAATCGGTTTGGATATTGACTATCTATTAAACGGTGTAGGATTCATATAAGTGAAAATGTACTAAACTAGCTATCCAATTTTTCTTTAGTTTCAGATCTAATATTAAATTATATTCGTATTCTATGTATGTTTATTTCTTTTATATTATGTAAAATTATATATTTAGTAGTATATTATTTATAAAAATATATTAGATTAATAAACTTGGGGAGGCCTATGTCCAGCAGTGGACTGCAATTGGCTGACGATACGATACGATACGATTAGATTAATAGAATTTTTGATTTGTTCTTCAATTATTTTCATATATACATCCGAAAAACATATATATTATGAAAGATACTTTTTAAATCTGAGGGCACTCGGAATGCGCCCACGCATATTCATTGTATGCAAATTACGGGTCGCGAGTCGCTATTTGCGGCCATGACTGCCCTTTCTTTTTCTACGGACGTTGGGTCATTAATTTATTATACTATCCAATTATTATTATTAACCAACATATATAACAGGAATATAATTAATGAATCACTTATTAAGAAATTTAGTAAATTATACTTATTATTTAATTATTACACGGTACAATAAAATTTGAATATGTATAATTGAATATGGTGTGTCAATAGAAATAAATACATAATCTAGTTTGTGCTTTTACTATGTTGAAAAATTATAAAGGGTAAAAAAATGTATAAACTTAATTGGCTTAATCATTTTATAAGATGCCAACATGTAAATACAAGACCAACATGTGAATTGAAGTGTAAAAAACTAAAGATTTTTTAAATGCTACAAGTTATTATTTCAATTTCAACGCATGCTTATCGGCGTTAAACTGGACGAACGGCACTTCTATATAGTGCAAGAAGTATGAATGGTCGACATTCTGGCGAGTCATGGCGGGAATTCCATTGTGTCTCGAAATCACGACTGAACACGACAACGACAAGCATTACGTGTCACGACATCATTCTGATTGTGAATGAATGGGGGGTCAGAGATCGAAACGTTCCAGCCTTTATACCTTGTTATGGATATCATGTAATATTATGTAAATAAAATAATATTAGATTTGACATTACAACACATATGTACTAAAGAAAAAACAAATCGAGCACAGGCTTACCTACAACCAAAGGTCAATGTTTACCTAATGAATACTCAAACATGTGTCATGCTTACATGAGTATAATTTTGAAAAATCATCAACATGTTTAAATCCTATTTCAAATGTTTTCAAGGCTTGCATAAAATTTCTCTATGTTTTTAATGAACCTATTAAAATAAGTCGCTGTGAATTGTTCTTAAATAAAATTCAATTATACATAATAGACGTAATGGACGTTAGCACGAATTTTTGGTTTTATTATGAACACTATGCTTAAAGTAATAAGAAAGAAGGTCTTTGTGTGGCTCATAAAAAACTACATCAAGATGTTTATGAAGATAAAGCCAATATGTAATTAACTTCTCTTTTTATCGCCTCGTCCCTATTCCAGCTGAAACTTTACCGACTAATAAACCGACGTTTTGAAATTATTTTACTCATTAATATTTATAAATAAATCCAAGAAATTATTATTGGTTTTAAAATGAAGTAGTAATGTTACTTTCCGACACGAATGTTACACTAAACATGATTTTCAAGCAATCTAGCTGAATATACTTATTACTACAAATATGCTCTTATAAAGCTGTTATGTTCAGAACATTAGCATTTCTGAAAGGACAATGTTTATCACTATCCATTATTAATATCGACAACAGCAATATGATAAAATTTTAAGTAGATAAAAAATGAATTACAGTACACTAATCTGTATAGGTTCTCCAGTTAGAACAATATACGCATCGCGGTCAGAACGCGTCCAGAAATTTACTGTCCATAATTACAGGGTAGCCTCAGTTAATTGCAGACAGCCCGCCCCGCCGCCGGCCCCCCGCTTTTTGACTAAATAAAAATTGACTAATATTCATAATAAATAATGAATTCAGGCAAGCCGTGAGATTGCCGAGTATAGATTTCCACTCGATTAATGTAGCAACTAATCAAATGATCAGAATGTATGTATTGGCTTAACAGATAATAAATAAAAATTACAAGATGCAGTAGATTCTTTTAAATAACATTAATATATTTTTTCTATAATAATTACCTGCAGATATTATAAAAAATAATTAAGAAAATAAATAAGATATAACAAGATAAATGAAACCATGACGCTTTTTGATCGTAGCACATACTCGTATGTGCATAAAAAGTAAGTGTGAATCAAAAAGTAATAACATATGTAAAATAAAATAAATAATTTTATATTATGTAGATTATTAAAATAGTGTGAGGTTGAAATGTGTACATTTACGTATGAAGACTAATTTGGGCAACGACGCGGACGGAGCAAAAACGCTTTCGTTGCATGTTGCTTGGCGTAGCTCGAGGCTCTTCTTATAATTGCAGGGTTTCACCCAAAAGCCCTCAATTATAAAATAATAGCAGATGTGGATCATAGTAATAACAATTATTATCACGCTCGCTCGCTATCATTACAGTTGAAATATGGCCGATCAACTGCGGGATGTATGCAAACTCTGGAATGTGCAGAATCTTGAATCTTGGTTTGTAGGTTATTGTTTTATTTTAACACATGAGATATTTTAAAAAATAAGCTACAAATGCTGTTTTATATTTTTGATTGCAAAATTGTTTAATAGCATGTAATTAATATAACAAGAATAATGATAATGATCATAATAATGATCATGATTAAATAATTATTTATGGAAATTTGGTTAGTAAATATGCCATTGTATAAAAGGACCTTTGGTTATATATTGATCACTTGAAATTATTTCAATGTTCAATAATGTTTGGTTGTAATGCGATTATTCAAATTCTCGTACAAGTTAGTAGGTCCGCCTCTTTGCAGTCGCAATCTTAATAAAGACTTCCTAGGTGCACTACAATCGGTAGTGGTTTATTTTTATGAATTATCAACTGCACTTTAATTAAAGATAGTGTTTAATTAAAGTGACTCGTAGGTCAGTTAAATAGCTAGACGAGAGGCGCAGAGGCTAAGATGAACATACCAGACTTAATTATATTTTGATTGTAAGTCTTCCAGTAATTGAAACATCTTTATTTTTTTTTTGTAAATACTTATTCGCCTTAAATTGCTAGTAAGTTATATTTATATATCATTAATTTATTTTGAAAAATATTTACATAAAGGTACATATTTTTAATATTAATAAAGTTAAAAAGTACATCTTGCATTGATTTATATAGGTATGTAAGAAAAGTAGTCATGGAAGTTTATCGGGTAGGATCTCCTAGTACTTAGTAGACATTCAACGCTAGGTGAGCAATTGTATAGCGTGCAACGAGTCATCGTCCCGTCATTACTCCGGCAGCTATACTATTAATCATTGTTTCTACCGGATAATTCGGCAGTTGATTTAGTGAAAAGCAACATGTTATTACGGGATAAATCTCTATCTAGAAAAGCTAAGAGGTCTAAGCGCGCGTCTGATTTATGGCGCCTCTGGCAATCGTCGAGTTGCGTTTGATTTGTGATTCTTCCAGATCTCTGTTGTTTTCATCTTTAGTTGAATTTTAATAAATAGGTTCGAAATTATACATTGCTGTCTATAATTACAATTTGTAGAGTTTGATTATTGCTTTTACAATGGCATTATTTAAAATTTATAACATGGAAAAGTGAAATATGGAAGATTTGCTAACATATATAACATAAAGGTATAACGTATACGCGTGAAGATTAATTTCCCTTCTGATATAATGTTATGATTAACCATCAAAAATCACCAGAAATAACTGTATATCTACTCGTATATAATATACAGAATATAAGTATATAAATAATATGAAGGGGGAAGAGAAAACAAGAAATTTAAAAAGTAAGTCTAAGGTAATATATAAATATTACCTTAGATTTACTTTTTAAATTTCTTATAGTTATCATGTTGTCATTATAATGTTGATGACATTTTTTTATAAGTACTGTTCGTAAAGCACTATTCTTGAGCCCTCAATATTACAAATTAAATTTCGACTGAATCTTA
Organism: Dryadula phaetusa; assembly: GCA_032432895.1. Taxonomy (NCBI): domain Eukaryota; kingdom Metazoa; phylum Arthropoda; class Insecta; order Lepidoptera; family Nymphalidae; genus Dryadula; species Dryadula phaetusa. The sequence goes on from JAOYRS010000027.1 coordinate 3,527,677, forward strand.
CAAAGAGCGGCGACTTACCCTTTAGCATCGGCGAAGGCATTACGCGCAGATAGCATCTTGATTTATAACGGCTATCAAGCATCCCCTCTACCCCCTCACCTCATTCAAACATCTTTCCTTTTAATCTAAAATATCGTACAAAAAGATGCCTTCAATGAAAAAAATAATGAATAATTTAATGATACTATGATATCAAATATATTTTTTCTATACATTGTGTAACTATGCAGAATATGTCGAAAGTAATAAATATCAATGTTTAGCATACAGATTATACTTGACTTTAAGCACATTGTACTTTAACATTCAAATTAAAATATGAATACATTAATTAACAATTAATTGTTATTTTAATATTTAATGTATAAAATTATCAGGAGTATATCACAATGTAAGGAAAAAATTAGACAGCAAAATAAAAACGAAATAACATGTAGTAGACACATCATAATTAAATGTTTTTTCAAATTTATGATTGCAGAGAAGTTCAAATTTCAAAAAATACTAAATAAATTTTCGTACATTTTTCACGGATAGATAGTGAGCGTGAGTGAAAAGAAGGTTTAGGAGTATTATTAGTTAACCATTTGTGCAAATTGCTTCAAATATTATGATATTTGTTCAATACGTTGAAAAAAATAAAATCAACCAATCGACTCAAAACCTAGAAAATTATTTGCTCTCATAATAGGGTGAATCCCAGCCAGGATTCCTGGTTAAATATATAATAATACACAATTATAGCTTTTCAGTTAGTCCCTGATTCAAAGTGATGGCTCCTGATAAAATATAGTCGATATAATATTAATATACTTAATATTCTATCGACTATATTTCTATTCTAACATTATTTTCTATTCTAACATTATAATTTTTAATTTTAATCGTGCTACTAATGAACGCAGTATACGTATCATGTATGTATGTATCTATGTAGATTCAAGCGTATTTTGTTGTATACGACTGTTAATAAATTTTGGCTCAGCAACTTAAGCAAACCAACATAAACCAACCAGAATTTTTGTCTGTCTGTCTGTTTTGCTGCTGCTGAACAGAATTAACTGAATTTGGGTATTGTAATAACTTATAGTCCAGAGGTACATATAGAATAATAATTTTTATCGTAATATTTGTCGAATATTTTTCAAATAAAAAATAGAAAACTGAAATTTTTAAATTTCTTTTTCTTTTCATAACTAAGGGTTATATAGGAATGATTTTTTGCATGGTAATAGCTTAAAACTTGGAGCATCACATTGAATATTTTATAGTAGTTATTAGGAAAAAATCAATAGAAAATAAGATTTATATACATATATATATATATATATATATATATATATATATATATATATATATATATATATATATATATATATATATATAAGAATTAAAAAAATGATTTTAAATTTTTAATATTTCATCCATCGATACATAGAGTAAGCACCATCGACACTTTGTTGTCAAATTTGTTTGAAAACTGTCAAACTTAACCACTTCTGAGATTATACAATATTATAAGCGAGTTTGTTTGCTTAGTGTTGTTTTCTATTTAATTTTAAACTAAATTGCTTATTAGATGTTTACCGGAGAATAAACTCATAAAATGGGACACAACACGACATCTGTTAAAGTAAAGTAAAGTAATATTAATTTAGAATCAATAAAAATAATCATCTTTCAAATTTAATCAATTATTAACGATAAAAGCATGTGGTTATAACATAAAATCTGTATTAATTAAGCTAAAGGATCTTGCAAGCAGAATAAGAATATACACTTAATTTGTGTCCTACAATCCTCTACTCCCTATGAGTTATGACAATCACAATCCTTAATCAAAAAGTTTACTTTTTTTATTAAAGATATCTTTATAAAATTTAAACTGAAGATTGCTGCGTATAAGCTAGCTTTCACGATTTTTTCATATTTTTCAATACTATAAATGATAAAAAACGGAAAGCTAAATGTTTCGAGGTGATTTTCAATGTGAACTTCTTAATTGATACATCTCGAAAAATAATATTATATTCAATCAATGTTTCGATTTCGAGCAATCAGATCACAGTTAACGAAATGCCTTGACACTAGGTTATTTCTGACTACTCTGCTATGCGGTATAAAGCGTGAAGCTGATTAGTATCTACGCTTAGATTTTATCAGTTAATTAAGGCCGGTCGTGGCTCAGTGGGAAATTTGACTGTAAACACAGCCGATTGTGGGTTCGATCCCCACTCGGGGGAGTGATTATATTTAAAATTAGTTTTACTTCCTCGCTCTGGTATGACAAAATGCGGCGTTGAGTTCTCCCTGCTATGCAGGATGAAAACCGTGAAGCTAAAAAAAGAAATTTAAATTTATAATTACAGTTAAAATAATATTTGACTATCAATTATGTATGTTATGGGTATCATTAGATGACATAAGCCGTATAATATACAGTATAATTTCAAATTTGTTTAATATTTATAGTCTGTGTAATCTTACAATATGCATCATATAGTAATAATTTTGCTTAACTTATTTAAGATTTGTTTACCTATTGGACCCTTCGAAATAAGCAACGGATTTTAACACCATTTTCATTGATACACATTGTGACATATGAATAAAATTTAGAAAAGAAAAATTAATTTTAAAATGTTGTGATCTAATGGAGAACGAGGGACGAGGCTAAGAGGCGGATGCAAAAACAAAATAGATATAATCATGTAGTACATGGCATTGTGACTTACGTTAGAACGCCCAAAATAAGAGTAGCTATAATATAATCTTTTCTCCGAGTCATGGAACTCACAACCAATCGCATTTTGCAGTCCGGCGCTCTTTTCTCAGTTCCAATACATCAGGATGGCGTGTTGGTAGCTGAACTTATATGTGGACTTTTTAAATCGCATGTGAATGAAGTCACATGTGGACCATTATATCATATGTGGAGTAAAATCGTATGTGGTTTTACGTGGATAAGCCAAATGTCGACCATGGTGAAATGTCTGAATGGGTGATATCACATGTGGACCATGATTTCATATGCTGACGACTAAAATCACATGTGGACCATGATGTCATATGTAGACGACTAAAATCACATGTGGACCATGGCGCCATGTGGGTAAAATCACATGTGGATTATGATGGCATGTTTACCCATCCAGGGTAAAATCATATGTGGATCATAATGGCATGTGTAGAAGGATGAAATCTCATGTGAACCATGTTGTCATGTGTGGATGTGAAAAATGACGTGTAGACCATGATGGCATATGTAGACGACTAAATGACGTGTAGACCATGATGGCATATGTAGACGACTAAAATCACATGTGGACCATGGTGGCATGTGTATGTGGGTAAATTCATATGTAAACCATGGTGGCATGTGTGAATGGTTAAAATCACATATTGACCATGACGTCATATGTGGACTATGAAGTCATAAGTAGATGACTGACATCACATATGGACCATATACTCATATGTGGATGAGTGAAATCAGATGTGAAACGTGGTGCGGTATGTGGGTGAGGGAAATCACACGTGGATAATGATATCATATGTGGAAGAGTGAAATCATATTTCCACACAACCCGTCAAAGATGATATGAAATTTAGAGGTAAGAAGAAGAAGTTCGTTAAAAACCGCTTTTACGACAGGGTGAGGTTACAAAGGTTTAAGGACTCACGCAAGTTTATAATGAATGAATGAGTCTTATAAATATTGCTTATATGAATATTACATATTTTGGCAGTTTGTGATTTAAGCAAGAACGCGGACAGGTAAAGAAAGAAGGAACTATACTATAGTGAGTGCATGCGGGCGAAGGCGCGAGCGGGCCGCTAGTACAAAATTTATCATATTAGTATATAATAATATTTTTAACTAATTTTGATTTAAAAAAATATGTATATATCATAAAAGATTGTAATTCAATTCAACTGGTTGTAACGAATATAATAGTAGGTACTAAAAGTATAAGAGTTAGTCAGTTCCTCCAACTCGATATTATGTCTTCAGGGGCAAGTAAGTATTCAATAAAATTTTCAGACTCATAAAACGCTGCACAGTGCAGAGCAACATTCATGACAAAAAAACTCAAGTAGGACTTTCGACAAGCTCACAAAAGCTCGTAAAAGCTCTCGACTATTATGTACTTATTGTTACAGGGTGGAAACACTATTACTACACGGGCGGGTATACTGGTTTATTTTGTTTGGCGCATCTCGTCGACAGTTATAAGTTAGCTATCCTATCATGCACCACTCATGTTTTGAGCCTATCGCTCTTAAGCCGATTGTTTGCATGTCTCAATTACATACTGTTGTTCAAAACTTCTTTATTTGTAAACACTATTTTTAAATCACTATAGCGTGGCTTACATTGTAAATTTATTGATACTTCTAGTCGTTTCAAATACTCGCATTTGTAATATTAAACACAAGGTGCAATAAGTAGAATGGCATAAAAGGTAGATATTAACTTTATTAATTTAATGTACTTTTTTTAAAAATAGAAAAAAATTTAAACGTTTAAAAGTTATTTTCTAATGCTAGGTATGGAATAACACTTAAAAATTATAAAATATTTAGTGTACTTCTTATGCTTAGAAAGAAGTATAAAACTTTTCCTTACAACATATAGAAAAGGAACAAAAAATTTAACTGGGTAATACACATATACCTTTTTCACTGATTCACTACTTTGTTAATTGAATATAGTGAGTAATTTTAACCTATTTATTATAATATTCTTTACTTATTAATTATTAACTATGAAAAAATATCTCACATTACAATATTCCATATCAGAAAACACTTTAAAACGTATTGCTAATCCTATTATGTCTGTAAACATTGTATAAGTACATCCTGACGTCTCAATATCTACGTCAAATGAACATCACATCGCGGACTCATTGTGTCAACACTCGTAGTTACAGTTCGCTCAGCGGAAGCATTCTCATGTACGCCTTTATTCCGGGATTAAGCGGAATTTTGCATAGGAAACGGTCGTCAAATATCCCCTATAGAACTATTGAAAGGTGCAATGAATAGTGCTAAGCGGACTACGTATTACAATATGCGTGTCAAAAAGGAGAAATCACACGTGTGTTGACACACGTTGAATGCAATTTCGAGTTTCGACAATATTATGGGTAGACGACAAGAGATTATCCTTGGGCGGATAAAATCGACTGTTACATCTGATATAGGTACGAATTTTTACTTTTAGTGTAACTACAATACAAAAAATGTAAATGAGAAATATTATTATCCATAATATTATATTTCTTACTATATTTCTTTTTCAAATAGATATATTTTTATTTGATACCAATGGTGTTTTTGTATCATGCCAAACAATGCACACGTAATATATGTATGTACTTACCTTTATAACGTTAAGTATGCAAATTCATATGACACACGCTTACAATTAAACTGCTTTAACTCAAAATTGGGGGGTCAACGATGGAAGACTTGCGCGCAGTGACCCCTGCCAGCCTTACATAACATCAATACTTGTGTAAGGCTGCAACATTCCATCCGCCACGAGCATCAGGGCACACCATGCTAGGGCGTCCCCCCGAGGTGACGCGCACTAGTGCGTCCCCGCTGGTGTGAAAAGTGGCGACGAATGCGGCGTTGGGGACCGCCGCCCAGCACGCCATGTCCGTAACGGCGGGAAGTGGAGAACGGAGCTAGAAATAGCTACGTGGAATGTAAAAGGAGGGATGCAACAGAAGATGAATGAATTATTAGATGTGATGAATGAAAGAGATTTAGATGTTGTTTGTGTGGCTGAGACCAAAAGAAAGGGGAATACCATGACCGATTTGCCGGGCAACCGAGTCGCCTTCTGGGCTGGAGTTCCAGAAAGTGAACGAGGATAACAAGAATATTCTTGTTAGTGGCGTATGCGCCGGTATCTTCAACTCTATCGAGTGAACTAGAGGAGTTCTGGGAGAGTGTCAGGGAAGTTCTAGATAGTGTAAGAGGGAATGAAAAATTAATAGTATGTGGTGATTCGAATGGATGGGTCGGAACCATACGACATGGTTACGAACGCGTAGTAGTCAAGTATAAGAGAGTAAATGAGGCTGGTAAGCTCATATTGGAATTATGTAAGGAAAAAGATTTGTTTGTTGCAAACACTATGTTTGACCACAAACAAATTCACATGTACACGTGGGAACGGATGGAAGAGAAAAGCATGATTGATCTATTCCTAGTGGATCAGCGTATTCGTAACTAAGTTATGGACACGCGTGTGTTTAGGGGTGCCGACTTGGAAACAGATCACTATCTAGTAGTTGTTAGAATAAGGAGTCTGTTTGCCGGTTGGCGCAGTCGCACGAGGTGTCCAAACTTGGAGGCGGATAATCACATAAGAAGCTGGAAGCTTCAAGTTCCACCGACTAGAGAGGAATATGAAGAAAGGGTTTCCAAGAAGCTAGACAGCTGTGAAATAGGTACTGAAAGTGTTGAAGTATGCTGGCAAAATCTTAGGAATTGTATGATTGAAGCTGCAACTGAGGTATGTGGTATTGGGAAAAGAGGCTTTAGTAAAAAGCGCGATGAATGGTGGGATGATGAAGTGAAAGAGACAGTAGAAAGAAAGAAGATAGCATGGCAGGACTATAAAGCCTCGAGTAAGAATAAAATGCTGACATAGTTCTATATTCAAATGTGTTTAAATATAAAATTCAATAAATATAGGGTCGAGTCACTTTAATTGTTGGATATGATAACATATAAGTAAAATACGTTCTCATCTCGTATGTATTTAAAATCAAAATGGATTTTTTAACTCAATGTTTCGAACTTCTATCAATACTTGGCTCCCTATCGTACGCTCATAAATCCATAAAAATGTTAAATTTATTTAGTTTAAGTTTATATTTTTGTTAGTAAAAATATTTTTTAAAATATTGAATTGAGCGAAGCTTTTAGTAGTCAAACCTGATTAACGATGGTACTACTCATATGCTTCTAATCTTTCCAATCATCTTTATCGTCATGATGTTTAGATTAGAAAAACTTTGAGATATTATGTGTATGTCCAGTATAGTACAACATGTATGCATGAATGAAGTTCCTTTTTTTAAATACAAAAAAGTATATATGAGGCGTTACAACACATGTCATCGAACCCCGCTCGGGGGAGTGATTATATTTAAATTATTTTCAATCGCTCTGGTAAAAGACAAAGTGCGGCGTTGAGTTCCACTGAATTCAAATGTTGCTTAAATATAAAATTCAATAAATGTAGGCTCGTGACACTTCAATTGTAAGCGTGCAATATATACACAATTATCACCAGTCTTTAAAATAAAGATAACTTTTTTAAACTTTTTTTTAACGCCTTATGCTCTATTGTCCACAGGATTTAGGTAAAATGTGTATGAATTTTTCCTGTTCATACCAATAATATGTACATAGATTCTCGACTCACTTTAATCCTAAGACTATATGACTAGTCACTTTGATTACGAGCGTGCAATATATACTTAATTAAATAATTTCACCAGTTTTTAAGGCCGATCGTGGCGCAGACGCTGTGTAAACCCACACCCGCCTGACTGTAAACGCGATCGGTTCTGGGTGCGATCCCCACTCGAGGGAGTGATTATATTTAAAATTATCTTCACTTTTTCGCTCTGGTAAGACAAAATGCGGTGTTGAGTTCAACTACTCAACACGCAATGTTTCGAATTCGGTGGAAAGCAAAGTAAGTGTCTTGACGCTAGGTACTTTCTGTCTACTCTGTTATGCGGGATGAAAAGCGTGAAGCATAAAAATTAAGTTTTTAAAACAAAGAATTTTTAAACTTTTTTTTAACGCCTTATGCTCTATTGTCCACAGGATTTAGGTAAAAATGTGTATGAATTTTTACTGCCCATACTTAATCATATCCACGATTATAACATATATGTAGATACATATATGTACATATATATTATAATGGTGGATACGATTATTACTATGATATAACTATTCTGTTATGCGGGGTAAAACGTGAAGCAAAAAAAAATAATCTTGTGCATACACTTCTGCTGGGTTGTAGCCGTTATCTAACCTTAAATAATTCATAATTTTAATCAAGACATTTTTAAGTTTAAATAAAAATAAGTTGTAATTATATAGCATTTTGTTTGATTTAATGATACGGTAGTACAATACGTTACAATGGCAGTACACTAAATTCATTGTGAATGTTATTTGAAACCTACAGTCGCTGGCGATGGGCGGGACGAGGGCGGCAACTCCAGATGCGTGCGCGCAGCGCGTGCTCTATATTGTTTACATAAAAAAATATTTTACGCTACTTTTTCGTAATATTTTTATATTCTATCATTGTTATTTATATATCTCAAACTTAAAGAAGCTTTCGATAGAAAAATTAAAATATTATACCGATATACGATTAGAACTTCGACCAATCGTGGCGCAATGGGAAAGCGTCTGCTTATATATAAACGCAATCGGTTGTAGGTTCGATTCCTACTTGGATAAATGCTTATATTTAAATTATTTTCATTTCTTCGTTCTGGTAATACAAAGCGCGGCGTTTAGTTCCGCCACTCAAAACGCAACACATGTTTGGAATTCGGCGAAAAATGGAGTACGGAGTGTTTTGACTCTAGGTAACCCTGCTATATAAAAAATATACTAAAATTAGAACCTATGTCTTTACCTACTTCGAATTTTACTTTAGTATTTAAGTTTGAGATTGAAAATGATTGCATTAAATATAAAATTTGAGGCATTTAGGTTATTATATAACGGAAAATACTTTCCTAGTACTTTGAACTTAAGAAGTAATGACAATAATAGAAATAGTGCATGAGAAGAGTACGGGGCGACGCCTGCGCAAGCGCAGATTACAATAATTACGCACACGCGCCGCACCCCGCGTGTCCTAATCACTATAATTTGCACGTGTTATTCTATATTCTACACAAAATGGTCTATCACGACGACATCTACGCATTGTTGTTGAAATAATTGAAAACTGTGTGCAGTAAATGAATATGAAAATTACAAAAATCACATAACATTTATAATAAAAAAAAATATTTACAATGACTTCATAAAAACAGTAACAAATTGCATAAATTATATTTTTAGTTTGATTGACTCATGTGACATTTACATCACATGTGACATTTACATCACCTGTTACATTCACTTATTGCGAATTTAATTAAAAATACTAAATAAATACGGAGGCCACAATACCGACGATCTAAAAGCATAGATGCAACATGCACATTACGTCAGTTAAGAAAAACATCTGGTAACGTATCCTATGACTAGATTCGCGTGATATCACAATGAGGAAAGTGCATCCTGTCATATGAGGCGTATCCGCCCCACACAGATTGGGTACGTAAAAAATGAACCAATTTTTATAATGGCGTTGGGGTAACGATTCATATATACTTTATTACAAACCGGAAACATTTATTACATTTGAGAGGTGAAAGAATATTACTTTCGTGAAATCTTTTTCAATGTATTTCTTTAAAAAGAACAGCTGGGATCTATAACAGAGGTAACTCCATAAATATTATCATAACTTCTTTAGACATTAAGCTTGCATTTACTACATGTTCTTACTTATGTGTCTTGCATAATTAATTATTACATTTAACTGCCAGTATAAGTAAAACTAATAACAATTAAGTTGGAAATTTTGACTTTCTGCAGTTTCAATAGTTTTAACAGTTGGATACTAACAAATAATATCTATTCAAAATTTGATTACATCAATAAATGCGTTTTCGTTTTATATTACTTTTGCGTGAGTCCGCCCTAACCGCCCTGCGCGACCCGCCCCGCGCGTAAACAAACACACGGACAGCGCAACGTACGAGTGAAACAGAGAGTGTATGAGCAAGACCGTGGCCGCGCTCAGTCAACCACCGAACCCTGCAATTAGTAGGCGAGATTCAGCCGCGGCATCGATTCGTTACGATACTTAAGGATTTTTCTTCCTTTATTACGAGATAATAAGATTTTTTTTATACTTGATACGTATTCGCGTGTGATGTTAACGTAAGGGATTTATGGGCTGACATGAACTGTGCGTACTACCAACAACACGGGGTCTCGCACCCTGCACCTCATAATGTCAACGAAAATTACTTCAACGAGGTAATCGGAATTGTCTAATACAGGCTTTTTATTATAAATTTAATTAACATTAAATATAACCTATATAAAAATATAGAATCCTTTAGGTTTATTTTGGTGGAATCATTCAAAATTATCAGTTTAGAAAATATATTCTATTTGTAATTTTTTTACTTATAACAAAATTTATAACACAAAATTTTATTCTACTCTACCTATAATTTATATTGGTGTATGGCGTATTAACTAATATACATAGATTAGTCATTTTTATTTTTTTACTAAGAATTGTCGCAGGTTTTTTTATGCGTGAATTATAAAGCGATAAAATCTCATTTTCTTGCGACACTGTTGGATTTTCGAAAAGCCCTTATTTCACAATTCTAGAGTAACTTACAAAGCGAAATTCAGCATTCTACGACTTGTACTTTTTATAAAATCTTTATAGATTAATCAATATATATTAATAACATTTATCCTTCATAGGAACATTGATGATATTAAAAATTGATTAATGATACTTCTTCTAATTACTATAATTTTTATATAACCTCCTTTAATATGTTAAGGTTATGCCATTATAATTTATTCGTTCTTGTCAACTTGACGTATCGACTACACTTTTATCGATAAAAGTAATCTACGAGTACAGTGAGTAATGACTGTAACGTGTAAGGCTTTCATAAAAAATGTCAGATTGTTTAAATAATGTCATTACATGTAAATATGTGCCCACAGTCAACGATTTTTTAAACAATAATAAATAATATTTTACAATAAAATAAGTATCTTGCTTTTTGACAATAAAGATAAATATTATCATCATATACGTCGGCTGACGCCGTGAACTTACCTACGTCTTTACTTAATGAGCAGAAAGTATAGTAAATATAAGATAAGTTATCTATATCCAATCTACAAATTGCAAGCTATCCGTTAAGAAAAAAAAATGTTTTGGCGTTTTTCAAATAATAAATGTTATTTGGTTCGGTATAAAAAATCTTATTGGCATACTTATAAATAAATAACGTGTAACTATAATTGGCTTCTAATAATTTGTAAATTATTTATAACAATTAACAATGGGTGGTGTAAACGTAATTCATTAAAAAAAAATTGCTTTTTATAAGGGTTCAATATCGGGCAAAGTGTAAATTAGGTAGTTCACGCGAAACCAAACACGAAGGTATGAATAAAAGACGTTCACAAGAATTTAACAATGCAAGGTAACAAAGGAGCGAATGGGAATAAAAATATTTAATTGGTATGATTATGAGTGATTACGGCACAAACACCTCCCGCCGCGTCGTCACACTAGACGCCCTATTGTCGACCACTTTCTGTATTCTCCTTTGTTGTCTTACGAAATGGATATTTGTGTGCGGTATATATTTGATACGTATTTATTATGAATATAGTACACGTTACGAATTATAGGTTAATCTATAAGATGTTTTCATGTCTGCAGGTATTAGTATAGTAACAAGCTTTTAAATTAATCAAAGTATTGTACCTAACGTTAGTACTAAACGTTTAGTATAAAAATTGTAAATAAATTATTGTTATATATATTGCTCATATTAAGTAAAGTTTATATTTATATAGTTAGTTCTTGAATAATGGATGGATGAATTTTTATAACTGATTTACCTTTAGGCTCAAGTCAAGTACAAAGGAGTAGGTACGCGAAAATTTAGGATCATCTTAAGTGTGTTCTTTAGAGACACACAAAACAAAATGAGGGAAAAAAGGGAAGACATAAAACATAAAATATCTATATAAAGTTTTGATATTTTATTTAATAATTGTAAGGGATTAGTAATAACGGAAGATCATAAACAGTAGATTTTTTTTTCTCTTTTTATAACTATGTGAGAGTGTAATTATTATAATGTGGACTTAAAACGACTTTTCGGTGCACGACGAGCTAGTCATCATAATTAAATGCAATCCTTTTAAAATATTTTTATTATTAAGTATCGTTTTCTGGCTTTTGTTCAGATTATTGAACAATTATATTTATATTATATAAGCATATAGGTATGTAGTAGTACGATATATTAGTTATATTCTATATATTCATATAGAATATTTTATATATTTATTTTAAATTAATTGTATATATTCCAAAGTTAACACATAGCTTTGAATCTTTAACGTGTAATAAAAATACAAACATCTGTCACTAAGTTATTACAGCTATTATTCATTCGGTTGCATTCGTAACTAATATAAAAACTTGAAAAAATTCATGCGTAGGCAGTGTGTAATTACCCATACTTTTCTATTCCCCCATAAGAAATTACTAGCAAAGGCTACTTTATTTTAATGTGTTCTACATTATCACTTTTATGTAAAGCAATTATTTACATTCATTTTATAGAAACAGAAATAAAGTGAATTTTATGAGAGTTTAAGCATTCTTAATTTCCTATAACACGTAAATTAAGTTTATTTATTATGAACGCTGAATACGCTCAAATATACTTACTGGGAGTATTTGATAATCATTCCAATAATGCTAAGTATAATAATTTTTTGGTAAATATAATAAATGCAAGTATAATTAAATATACTCCAATCTGCAGTGAATTTTCAATTAGGTATAACGTAATAATAAATAAAAAATATTTACCTGTGTACGTTTATGGTACTTATACGAAGCTTGACAACTCCTGTTGATTATATTGATTGGGAAAACTTCATATCTGTATATATTATTTGACATTAATCCCTAAAATATAAGTAGTGTCATTACATCCTTATTTCAGTGGCATAACACAGAACTAGATGGGCACAGGGACTATGGTCTTGGCCTCGGCCTCGGCCTCGCAATTACTGGCCGTAATTACAGGGCTGCCGCCGCTCGGCGCCGAAACCGGCCGACTCCGCTGCCATAATTAAAAACCTTCTAAATTAAATTCGCTCGTGTACCCACGGAATTATGATAACTTTTTAGGGACTCTCTAATTAGTTTTCGTTTTTGTGCCATGAAAAACAGAGTTACTGGTATCACATGTGGATTTATTTATAATTCATTGATTATATTATCTTATTCACATTTTAGTTTTTGTAATGATTTATGAAATACGTCAATAATGCTATAATAATTATAACGCACCAGAATATGTTAAGATTTTTTTTAAAGATATTTTCATTTTATTCCAGGTTAGTATCGACCCCGTGTCCGCGGATCCCAAGGACATGAAGATCTTAGTAAGTACTAAACTTATAATTTTGGTGCAATAATAATTTTAGTACCTACTAACAATCTTTTAGTATAATAAGTCTTCATTAACATACTTTCAGATAGTATTATTTTAAAAGTTGTAAAGTTGTAATTGCTTTGCCTTTTACGGAAAACATTAAAATTATAAATGGAAATCTTCTCTTTTTTGTTGACGTTACGTCAACATCAGCCACAGTTTTTGTTAAATTCAGTTTAAATGTTCCTTTTACTTATATTACTTATAATTAGGTAGATTAATAAGGTACAAGTAAACATTATTGATATGCGGGCTATTTTTTTAAACAAAAAAGTGACATTACCATTGTCATAAAATGAAAATGTATTTGAACATTCATACTTTTAATTACAAAATATATCAATTCATATGTATTTACACAATTTTGCAATTTAAAGTCTATAGGTACTTATTCCAGATTTTCATAATTATATTATCAATTTCAATTTTGTAATATCTTTTCTCAAATAATCATAAAGAATATGCCATTTTAGTAACTTATAAATAAAATAAATAATTAGAAATAATCTGTTTTGTTATCACATGGCATCGATATAGAAAATTGGTTATTATTATCGGTTATAACTTTGTTTTACATATTTATTTAATAAAATTTCATAAAATATTTCCTATTTTTATTCAGTTATATACAATATTATACTAAAGATTCATTGTAGCGGACATTACAGAACAATTTTATGTAACATTAACCGTTTTCTCTTATTTGTCAGATAAAATTAACAGAATGAGCACGAACTCAGGAAATTATATCGGAACGAATATCGGACGACGAAATCGGTAATTTGTTTTGATTGGCCATCGATACTGTGAAATGGCTATTGTACTGAAGTGCAAGCATGTTGCCAGTAATTCATTCGTTACGGAATTGCCACGTCCACGTGATGTCCACAGACAATAAACATTTCCGCGAAGAAATAACCATTATTATTGTAATCTGTGCTCTATCGGTCATTATAATTTGAAAAAGTTGTCTTTTCATAGTGTTAAATATAAAAGTTGGATTGATTTGAAATTAAATATTAGCAATTGAAAATGAATTTATAATACTATATATAGTATTTATAATACTATATATAGTACTATATATAGGTAAGGTATACCTAAGCTTTTAAAAAATTAAGGATATAACTGTTCATACGTTCATCACTAGTACCTCGAGTCGAGTATCTGGAGCTGTCAATCAAAAATTTTACATTACCAATTTATCTCACCTCCTTTATGCTGCACAAACCTAAATATATTTATTAATTTTCCTTCGTAGCATTTACGTACCAAATGTTTACCCTTGGGCAAATATTTCTTGCATCATCATTAAGCAAATGGCGAATGTTCACTTTAAGTGTAGATGGGTTAACTTCTTGCATTTATATTATTTAAATATAGTGTAGCTTTCTCCAGGTGACAGATTAGTTACGGTTCATAATGAATTTTTATGTGAAATTGTATATATAATTTGATTTTTTACGACAGCAAGGCACAGGAAATAATATATTTTAATATTGATACTGAAACTTTTATTTTACATGAGTACCTACTATAAGTGGATATTTTGTTGGCATTGAGAAATCGATAAGTTCTATTTGGATAGAACATTCGTTATAGTGAAAGCTTTCAATAACTTTTCTATTCAATTCGTAGATAATATTTTAGAATGTATTAAGTGTTGAAATACAATGCCTATAGAGTCTATAAGTCCGCCGCGGGCCAGCTTAGAAATTCACGTGTGGCCGAAGTGTCTGTTGAAGCTTGAAATATAAATCCTTATAGCGATCTGCAATATAAACGGTAATAATATATATGCATAGGTACCTATGAGTATATTATTTGAATAGTCTTTGTAGTAATAGCATTTAGTTAGGATTATAGAAAGAAATTTCAAAAGTAATTATTTTTCATTAGATTATTTTCTATTTTTAAATTAAAATTAGTAACTAATACTAATTTAAAAAATAACGCTGTAGAAATTTAAAAATAAAGCCTTGACAACGTGGGTGTGTGTATCATATGAGAGGTAAGAGTATTTTCTACCTGGAGTAAATTAGGTAATTATTGTGCCAATTAAAAAAAAGAACGTGACTTTTGCGCAAAGGGATATTTTATTAAAAAAACATATAGTGTTCCAAAAATAGTTAAAATAACTTATCTATTTTTCTACAATAAATGTGTCTGTGGTGATGATAAAATCTTTTCATATTGTATTGCAACTAAATCCTAAGAAATAAATGTAATCCTAAGAAATGTTGTATAAACTCACATATAGGTAAGTTTATACAACTTAAATAACAACGGTTCCTTAAGTGGAAATCCTTAGAAGTGGCCATCCATGACACATACAAAATGCAAAGAAAATTCATGGGGGCTACATCGACTTCTTAAGAGAGCTTGTAAGGTAGTTAACTTATGTATCTCAAACCTATACATATAAATACTCAGCTCGGTCAATATTATCTTTATTTCAATCTTCGCAAAGGTTCTATTTGCTTGTTAGGAAGGTAAGCAACTTAATAGTACTTTGCTACGAACATGGACCTTCCGGTATTAGTAATAACTGCTATTTGTGCTTAAACTTTCAAAGCGTAAGCACTTCAGATATTTCTGCCTTTAGGGGGACGGGATATCCCCCTGTGGGAGATATAAGTCGCCTTCTCAACATTCTACGAGAGTTGACGTAGAAAGTATAGCTTAAATAGAACAATTTATAGAATTTATGTTTTAGATTATTCTTAAGTAGTGTAAACAGTGAAAAGAGTAAGTCTTAAATAGTCCAACGAATAATAGAGATCTAAAGAATGATAAATTATCACAATTTTATATAGGTATCTATAAAAATAATGTGTATTAAAAATGATAGTTATTATTTTCAAGTGTATCTCATAGTGTCTGATAGATAAATATCTATATACTACCTAGTATATATAATAGTAGTAATTATCTAGTTCGTTTTTCACTGCTTTAAACGTTTGTTTTGTAAAGAAGTGCTACCTCAAGTAGGGAGTAATTCAAAATCTGAATTGAAAATTAAAAAAAAACTTCATAGCAACTATTACTTACGTTACTAATTACAATTTCAAAGTAAAGTTTTTCTTAAATGAATTATATATTTATAAATACGTCTACATGTAATACATAATATGTATATATTTTTGTGAAAATTGCAACGTAAATTACCAGATACCTGACGGAAAGAAAATAGACAAATCAAAACACATATCATGCTGATGAAATGTGATAGTCCATGATATGATCCGGCGTCGCTAACTTCCGTAGCTAGGGCCGGTCATTTGTGTTGACGCCGGTCGGTACAAATCTGCTCAATCCAATCAATCTACTGTATGCACTGTAAACTGTGTCTATATATCTATTAATTTCTTTATTAAACCACAACACCACTATGTTTTATTTATTCCATTTGTTTCTTCATATTAATTGCATTATTAATATTTTGTAATATACTTCTATTGTTTGATGAAAATTTCTAATGTGCGCCAAAAATACATCTTGATTTCTGGCTCGATATAAAATAGAAGTAATTAACTTAAAATTTCTTATTCATAACGTCTATTAGATTTATTATAGATATATAATAGTAATTGCTCTCAAAATATCCTCATAACTCGATATACTTCAGTTTTACGCCCACTCATGTTGTAATTTTACATCTCAGCGTGAATTTCGTGTTCAAATTAAAATGTTTATTTCGTTAAGCGGAGTTCGCACGGTCGAGCCCCGGGCGTTTTATTTCGTTATCCTCAGACACGCCCATTTTTATCCTTTCACCCTTCGTGCACCTATCCACAATTTTACTACTTTATGAACCCGATGGCTCCCCCTTCTAACGTCGTGTAATGCCCCGCGACTGTCATTTTCATAGTCGTAAATGGGATGATACGACTTAACGTATTTGTTATAAGGAAGATTATTGTTTAAAGTTATGCAGGTATCTCTTCCGGATATGCGTGTCATAAAACTATTAGCCGCTTAAGCTATTCTTAAAGCGACGACGTTTCGGTTGGATATATTTAGCGGTTGCTACGATGGATTTCTGGGGTGCGAAGGGCGCCATCCTATTTTTTCTTCATTTAATGTTTTATATCATCATGAATTATTTTTGGGTTTATATATTAAACCCTATAGCTATTTTGATAGCTATTTTGTATCATATGATTAGTACTTTGTGGCCGAATATTCAAAAGATATACATTAAGCTATACATTTCCAAATGCTATAAAAATAATAATGCCTAATGCTTTGCTTCAACTAAATTAAATTAAATATTAATTTCAAAGAATCTTGACACTAATTTAATCTGCAATGTGCGAAACAAAAAAGCGTAAAAGTAAAAATAGTGCATAGCTATATGTTTTGTGCTACTTTGGGCTAATTAATATGAGTCGACCATTGTTCCATCGATATAATCTGTAGGCACACATCACTACAAAATAATTGCTATACCTGCCAAGAATGTTTTAGATTATTAATATATTATTTTATTTTCAAAATATCACCTTTTACTATTCAGTTACAAAAAATACAACCTCATAAGCGGTTTAAGTACATCTGCGTGGCGACTAATGTTATAAATATTGTAACACATATTGGTTGGCTATTAAAACAATTATACTAAAATAAGCTCATGTCTGAAATTCTAATTATATTTTAATGTGTATAATAGGCAGGTACTTATAATCTACTATGTCACATACTATTTTCAAATTAAGACTTATACCAAACCTACTACTAAGACTACTTATACCAAAAAGTGCCTACCTTAAAGATTATCATAATAATTATTTTTATAAGATTTATTAAATAACTCATCCCTTTGAGTAAATTAAAGCGGATTTTTATATTTTTGTAAAGCGGATTTTTGAATTTTTGTATATAGTTTTGGTAAGGGCAGAGGCAATAAATATAAAAGCCAAGCTCTGCCTACACAAGACGACAGTAAGTAACAATTACGTTCCGTCTTATCGTCAACTCGAAATAAAAAAGTTTATGCAAATCAAGGGTGCCGAAATAAAATGGAGTCGCGCGTGCGATCGATATATGTGGCGAGTTTGTAGGCGGGGCATAGTGTGGGCGGAGTCCAATAAGAGGCCGGGATTGGTTAGAGACGCCCACCCCGCCCCCCACGTAGAGCGCTCACCCGCACTCGTAAACGTATGCCCGCGCGCCGCGATTCGAGACGTCATGTAAACGCGTCTCCGTAACAACTAAAAGTGTTAATACTTCGTGTGCTAACTTTTATTTGTGCTTTACTGATATGTGCCTTTAGTGGACAATGATAACAGATATGTACGCGCCGCTTCCGGCGCCTCCAAATAAATCTATTGTAAGTTTATTATTTATATTTTTATAACTGTCAAAATGATATTTATTTCATGTTTCTAAGCAAAGTGTATATAAATAATCATACATTACCTAAATATTCGTTACTAAGCTATTATTTACATCACGTTATTATTATATTACGATATTAAAAGTATTTAACAAAATTATCTAAGAACTTAGTAAAATGTATCTACTAGATAACAACTGTCAAAACCAATTGATAAAAAAATTAAGAGGTAGCCATCATTACGCGAATGGTAGTTCACTATAAGGTTTAAAATTATGCATTTCTTATATTGAAAATTAGATATAGATATTTGTTAATTGTTATGCAAAATATGTTTATAAATAATCAATTATCAAAATACTTTCAGCTACATGTTAACTAAGAACTTATACGTTTTTATAAAGTAAATCTATTTCTAAACCACAGTGAAAACCGTATAGAGTGAGTATCATATGTATTAAGAGATTCCATGAATTGTGTCTGAATATTTTTATTTGGGAGGTGAAATGTAGCTTACCATAAGACTCCGTCGGTATGAGTAAGCTCACGCGTTACATTCTTTATCGTTGGACTGGTATATATACTATTAATAGAGCATGTCAAAAAAAAACATTTTATTATATCTAAATCTATGTTTTTTAGGTATCAACCAGGTTATTTATCAATTTCTTATTTCTATTTATAATACCAAATATCAACAACAACCAACAAAATATCACAGTATTATTTGAGAAAGGTTTTAGGAAGAATTTAATAATAAATCTATTTTTTATGATTTTTACAAGTCAATATAATTGACAGGCATTATAATCTTGGATAGCGTTAATATATATTTGTTATTATAGGTATATGTATACATATTTCTCATAAAGTCATCATGACCAGTTCTTCGATGAAAATACTATTATTAATATGTTAATATTTAACATAGTTATCAATATATTGTAAATATACTTATTTTTCTGTGTCATATAATCTAATTTAATCTTTCTACATTTCTATTTGAAAGTATCTTGTTATTAGATTTACGGAGCGTTGAAGCTAAGAACAATAAGGCATTGTTCTTATAAGATTTATAATTGAAAGTGATCTTTCTATTTCACCGATATAAAATTCTATACCTTACAATAGATACATTTACTAGACATACTAATATCTATCGTATGAAAAATTATTATTAAACGCATAGAGCTATACCTACCTTTTTTGATCTCAATGACAATGATAATTATATTATTGTGATAGAAGAAAGCTTCAATATTTTGTAGATAAATGTATGTATACATTTATTTACACGAAATATTACTAATATATAATTCTTATAATATCTAAATATATTTTTTTCCTTTTTTTATACAAACAATTCCATTGAAAAGTGCTAATAAAATCAATACACAATCAATGTAGAATCACATTCGTAAATCGATGTGGACACATCGATACATCAAATCCATTATGCGTGTCTAATAGATTTTTTTTGGCGTTAGCCCATTCACGGAGCGCAGCGTGGAGCCCCGTCAATGGCCATTGTGGCATTGAGCCGAACCGACCGACAAACTTTTATTTGTAATGCCCCTAAATAGCTGTTGTCGGGATTAAGGTGCTTGATGCATTGTCATCCCTGAGAGTGGAAATCGACAAATCTGTGGAACAGTTACCTATTGGCCGTTTTATATTAACTTAAAATGGCACAAAAGATCCCGAGATCTGTCATTCTAGATAGTGAAGATGCTTTTTGTAGGATTAAACACTTTAAGTGGAGATTAGTCCCATTTTGGAGTGTTTATTTTAGATGGACGTTTTGAGATGTGTATTTGACATAGAGTGAATATAAATACTAAGGAAATTGTTGACGTTATTTTACGGTGAATAAAATTTATAAAATTTATTTTACCTTTAGTATTTTTTAAGAAAAGAATATTTTAAAAAATAATAACTAATTCCCGCCGTTATCTTCTGAATTTTGTATGGGTAATGTAAGAAATTTTGTGGCTCAGTCACTATATACGTACTTATGTCCTGCACTTTCTGCCCACGTAAAGATAGCGAATGAAACACATTTCTTGAATATATATTTTGTAAATCTTGTAAAGAATATATAACAATTGGACAAAGATCCTGAAAAAATATATGGTAGATGGAATTACTCACACCTCATTTAAATTTATCTAATTAAAATATTTGTCTCACTAAGCAATTATGAAAATAATAAATCTGTACAGCGGGGACGGTAGCGACGGAAACCCTTCCATATATCTTTTTTATCGGCGTTGCGACGTGTTTAACCCGTTCATTGACAAAAGGTATTTAAATGAAGCTGTCGGCGAAATATATTTACGACAACGACATTCCGGCCGACCGTTAAATGGTCTTGTCATTTCAGTTACAGTTTTAGACTAGACTAGATACGTAGGTAAATAAATATTTTACCAATCTAACCCAACATTTTGATAGTTTAATTTCATTTACGTAATATTACCAAAAATATGGATTAAGTTAATATTTTAAATAAATTATCCATTTTAATTTTTATTTATATCTTATTAATTTTTAGCTTTTTTATCCGCAAAAGATGAAATTATGTACTTATAACCTATGATGATATGCTTGCATAAGTTGAACACTGTTTTAATTATTATTATTACGGCAAGGTAAATAGCAAATTTAAAACTGAGATAGATATTTTTGAGCATACACAGGTAAATAATAATTTAGTAATTTAATATCTCATTTCAACAATGCATAATAATAAGAAATTAATCAATTTTAGTGAGCGTTCATTAAATCGCCTGGTAAGTTATTTATGCCATCGTCAGTCAGTCAACGGGACGTCTGTCGCGTGACAAATTTAACAATGCAAACGGGAACATAAATAGAAAAAATTAATGATATACGAATCTGTCAAGTTAAGTGTTTGAAAGAAATTTATTAGAGACTTAAATAATTGCGATGAATATTAGCATCAAATTGAGAGGAAGTTTAATATAGTTAGATATTTTGGTACAAAGATTACAAATAACAGAGTTATAATTTAATAATAATACCAAGTAACGTAATAGGGTTGAAACTCGAGATAGACATATCAATTATTTCTTTAGGTGTTGAGGTATACCAATAGAGTCGTTGACGCGTAAACTAACCGTTGGCAACATCTTTTCCAAATGTATGTTTTTACATGAAATTTGGAGTAGCTAGTCAAAGAGAACCTGGTGTCAGACACTAGAGAAAAACTAACGGCTGTCTTATCTCTTTTTTTTTCATTTAATTATCTACAAGTATAAATAGCTATTGCAATTCATTTTTTCAGGTTTAGATTTTCTGTTACGTGTGTCAGTTGTAAAATCAATAGGATTATGTCCTGTTCTTTAACGTTAGATTTATTAAATTATGCTGATCTGAAAATTAAGATTCACAAATATTAGACATTTATCTATAAATACGCTTTAAAAATAACTTATCTCGCTGTAAATCTGTGTTATTGTAAAGTATCGATATTGTGATATTTTAACTTTTTTTTAACTAGTAAGCATTACTTTTTTTACATAACGCAGGATGAAGTTACTTTATTTATTCAAAGGCAAAGTGTAATCTGCTGGTAAAAAAACTGAGTAAGAAAATTATCTCCATTGTGTTGTATAATTTGAAGAGAAAAAAATCATTGACTGTTTTAAACAGCACGTATATACCTAGATAATTGTAAATAATCACGTGTAGTTTATATGCTAATAAAATATTATTTTTAAAGTTCACACTTATATATGCCTTACTCATATTTTATCTTTCTTGATAATTTGACTAATTATTTGCAACAAAAACGCGAACAAAAAATAAAAATTAAAGATACTTATTATAAGAAAGACTTCGCTTATTACAGGTTAGTATCATAGAAATTAAATGGGCATGCAATAATGACTTGTTATACCGTACAATAGGTATTATAATCGCGTACGTTTATCAAATAATATAAGTCGTTTTATTGACTATAGTATGGTCACAGTATAATTTAAGACGTCATGTCTATTGCGGTTTTAATACTTGAAGCGTATAAACGACTCAAACAGCTTGACCACAAAGTGGCTTTAGCTTCCTGCTATCGCCACAAATGACCTTTTAATATAGCAAGTTACTCATGTTATAGACTCTTGCTCAAGTATCGATGAATAGCTGATATTATACTTAGCTATTATTGAAATGAGATCAACGACTTTGAAACATACACGACACGGCGAACAATTAATTATAACGTTAATAATAATATATTTTTTATTATTTCTGAATTATACTTTATTAGCTTCACGCTTTTATCCCGCACACAGATAGACAGGAAATGCATAGTGACAACTCACTTCGTACTCCACTTTTGGACGAATTTGAGACATCATATATCGAATGGTGAAACCGCGCTTCAAAGTCGCGCTTAGTCGTAACAAAGCGAGGAATGAAAATACTTTAATATTTTCCCCCAAGTGGGAATCAAACTTACAACCGATCGTGCTTACACTCAAGCCTCTATTTTGTCCATTATATAATAATTAGTGACTTAATTTCAAATACTTTGGTTAAACTAATATTAATATAACAAATCTGCAAAATATATAGACGGCTTTATCCTTTCATATTGTTGCCTTGTGAACATGATGCACGTAAAGGGCAAGTAAGTACAGCGTAGGCCAATTTCACACTGTTTTATGATTTAATCTTAGGAACCTATAATAACTATTATTTTAAATAGGAGTTCTTATATTTGTATTTATAACATTTTTTCACGTTTCCCTTATTTTATGATGACTTAATAACTTATAACATTGTCGAAGGGCAAAACAAATATTTAAAATTTCATGTAATTTGACTAAATACCGAATAGTATTTAGTCCAATTACATACATTCTTTTTTAATTCATTAGGTTGGAATAAGAAGGTATGAGCGTTTAAGTCTGAGTATGTGTTCATTTCATTACTTCTAAGTTTGCCATTTGAAGGTCATTAAAGTCATCAAAATCGTTGTAGTCGGCTTCTGTAAGTGCAGTTTAAATATGAAACCAATAGGAATATAGGTTTTCGAATAAGGGATGGAAAGGTGGTAATTGTATGTGAAGGCGTTAATATGAATTTGCAACTCATTGCATTAGCCAGGCTTGTTAGTGGCGCGGTGCGAGCAGCCATAATGAAGGCAGAATGCAAGTCATGAGAGCAGAGGCGCCGCGCCGTCACCGCCGTCATCGCGTCCTGTCAATATGTGATGTTCCGACAACGGAGAAGGTTATTTTCAATGATGCACCTCTAATTAATACCCACTACTCGATAAAAAGTGAAGGAGCCATTCGTAGCTTCATTCCATTACTAACAAAGTAGTAACTTTAAATGTGTGCTGTATTATTTTTATGTATATTATTTCTATCTTGAAGATTCTGCTTTGTCAAATTTTGTTAACGTTAATTTATAGTATATATTGCAATTTTGTAACGGAAAATGTAAAACGGAAGACTAAAATGAAATTTAAACTGAGGACTAAATTACGAAACGAGATTAAATTACGTATGTACGTATATACTAAACATTAAAAAAATATATCTGTCTCTAACTATTTAAGAAATAACTAAACTGAAATATTAAAAAGTAAAGTAAAATTTTATTTTCTTTATGAAAAGTTATATTTAAATAGAAAAAAATCCTATATCCATATGATATAATATGTACTTTGACATCTCTGTAGCCATGTTTATGATAGCTGCAACTTTATATGTAAATTATTAGTTCAAGTGCTCCTATGAATAGCAAAATTAATGAAAAAAAATATTTAATGTTTGTTTTTTTAGTTTTTTTAATTGTTCAACACTTGATTTATGTAGGTATGTAGGTATTCAATTACCTGATATATATGGCACGAAACATGAGATAGATACATTCAACAAAATGAATTAACTACCTACTCTATACTATGGAAAACAAGTTTTTGTTGCATTCATACAACATTTATAATTTCATACGTAGTAAGAGCAGATCTCTAGTAGAATATGTTATCCTTGTAACGCGATTATGATGATGATGCATTCAATAATGATGATTAATCGTACCAGGAATTGTGAATGGCGCAATGATTCACACAAATAAACTGTTCGCAGTGTATTTTATACTATAAAAAAATGATGTTATTGTATCATATCAAATGTCACTAAAAGTGTTATAGCAACCATCAATTTGGCACGTTGGTCACAGAAGAAAGCCGAGGCCCCCTGGACTCACCGCCCGCCGCGTTTCTTCCACGGCGTCATTCAAACTAATCTGCTTATCATAACACCGTAACGTATTCGATATTTAATTCATTTAACTGTGACCCACTATCTAGATATGAACTAAAAATAATTTTTTTTATAAAGTATCATGTGTTTTTTTATTAGTATATATATACATACTACTATCTGTAACTAAAATCTATTACATATCTATTAACGCACTTTTTAAGACTTAAAACTTGTAATTTATATTATGCTTAATTATATACTATTATGTTTAATTATATATTTTAATGTATGAATTAGGAGTAAATAACGAACACCTTGGTGATACAGTTGTGCTATATCTAACGCACACTGAGGAATGTTTATAAAAAAATACTTTTTTAGTCAATTTAGTAAAATTACCATAAAAAGTCTTGAAGATAAGCAAAAGTATCTGTTAGCTTGTATTTCTTTAAGATATACTTAAATGCAACATACTGCAACAGCAGACAAGTCCGATTCTCTAAATAGTTTCTTTTTAAATTTCAAAATGTAGGATTATTCAATTTACAGTATTTTCATTTCTAATCTGTCAGAATTGCGAAAGCCAAAAATTTTATTTATATAGTAAAACAGTTTGGTTTTATTAAAAGGAGCGCGGAACTGTAAAGCCATTGCCCATGTCCCATTACGAATGTTATAAGTACTATCGGAAATTGCAACTATCAACTGTAGTATCCGGCTTTTAACTGTAAAATTTCCGTCCGCAATTTGTTATTGTGTTAGATTTGAAGATTTAACTAATATTATTTAACTTTTAGCATTTGTACCTTATAAAAAAATACCATATTTATATATTTATTTATGGTATATTTCTGATTGCATATGCAGATTTTTAAGAAAAAATGTATTTTTTACTTTCAATATAACTTATATTATAAATACGAAAACGAATTGACAGTCTGGTAACTGAAATACAGATTATTAAAAAATTGTGTAAAATTAAGGAATTTTATTTTTGTTACACTACCACACTTGAATTCATTACAAAAATATATTAATTAAAATGGTTTTTTAATAAATATATTTTTATCAAAAGACATCAATAAAATAATATATATATATATATATATATATATATATATATATATATATATATATATATATATATATATATATATATATATATATTAAAGTAACTTATAAACAAACTAATTTTTACAATGAAAATCTTGTGTCTGGATAACTAAACATTAACGACGCGTGACACATTAAAACCCTCTACAGAGAGCGATATTTTATATCCTCCACGACGCAAGCAAACCGCCATGAATACTCTGCAGGACACTTAAGGGTTTCAAATCGCGCCTGCCATTGATGGGCATAATGTTCACATTGTTGATCTTTTGGAGGGGCCTTGACTAATTGATAGCGTAAATTTAAAAACGTCCGGTTCAGAATTGTGACATAAATTAAAATTTATTTTTATTTGATAAATTTTACAATTTATTTATACTCAGAATATATAGTTTTCCCACTATTTATTCTTAGAAATTAAGGATGTGCATAAATTGCTCTTAAGTACACGGTAATTATGGAAACTATGTAATCCATATCGAATACGACTTATTTTTGCATTAAAACTATTTTACAACTTAATGTAATTTACAACTAAATACGATTTTCTATTTAAATCCTATCGGAAATACATATAAATTTATAGAAACACATCATATTGAAAAATTGAATGTGATATGTTTAGATGGTCGCGTGGCTTAGACCGCCCGCTGTGGCCAACACTGTGCTATGCTAATTCAATTGTGTTATGAGAGTGGATAGCGGCGAGCGATACCATCGACTCCGCCCGCATTATCATAATAATATGCGAGTCACCTCGTAGACGCGCCTTGACGGTGTCGACATGTTCAATATCCGATATACAAACGATATGCCAGTTCATATAAAATATGCACAAACATGTTTGCTACATCTACATCGATGTAAAGCATACTAGCTGTATGTAAGTTACCACAAAATATAGATTAAGCCGATCTCGTTGAGTCACGGAAAGTCTTTGGTTAATCGATTCGGAGAAGTGTGAAATGTGGCGAAAGCGGTTCTCATGGTATATCGCCGATGGGGTTCTGGTGTTTATTTCTTATCGGAAACGCATTATTCTAGCGGGATGCAAATTGAATTATGAGACTTTTTATGGCCATTCATTGTTTAATATTTCCGCTTTGTTCTTGAGCCGACGCATAAGTACGTGACGATTCAACACTCAGCGCCTTGTAATGGCTTGCTCTCTGACGGACTGTTAGAGATAACTCGCGCGTCGATTGCGCTTTTCCACTCTGTTCGTGGCGGCAAATTACAGTATTTTATTTTATTACTTGCCTAATTATTGCTATTATTAGAGGGAATATTTTTTTAATGAATACATGAACTTTTGATATTGAAATTATTGTTAGTCGTCGTAATATACCTGTCAAAATATTTTATATAAAATAGTAGTAAGTAGGAAAAAATATATTCGATATACTTGACTTATTAACAAATAATAGTGAACAGTTGGTATTTGTACAATAAAAGACTGTATTTAAAAAAAAACATCTTACACGTTTTCATGTCAGTTTTGTAAGGTTTTTTGTACTGATAATTATTTTAATTACTTGTAGGCTGATGTTGTTAGTTTATTGAATAGTATGAAAGACGTCATCAAAAAAGTTAATATGTTAAATAGTTAGCGAAGCTATAACATGAAATGTCATTTTAAGTTGCTCGTCTTCATTTCATTGGGATAATGTCTGTGTGGTCGGAAAACTGTTCATCCCTTAACTTCACCTTATTACCATAACAATACCAATTACATTTACCATAAAAATCTTAAAAACCGAATTTGTGCCAATAATTATTTTAAAAATGAAGGAAACCATTTAATGTGTTCTTACTGTCTTGAAATTTATGATTATTATATTGTGATTTTATCTACATACGTTAGCCGTTACGAACATTTTTCTGGTAATGTTATTGAATTGTTTTATTTGTTTGTAGCTATGGTAAATGGTGTTAATTATTATAATTTCATCGAAAATTATTGGAATTATCTTGCTACCAAAAATACGTGACTTTAAATGGAGTTTAACGATGTTTTCTCGGAACTACAGATCGTGGCCGAGGGCGATGTCGAACCTCACGCAACGCTTTAAAATTCATTTCGCAAGGCAGCCTTGAACTTATCTGGCCTATTATGTTAATTTTGCAATAGAGTGATCTATACCTTTTGCTAATATTGGAAATATCAACATTTAAAAAAGTAGTTATTTTAAATGATAATATTATTTGGATAACTTGTGGTTAAAGTTACAAAAAATATAGAGAATATTTTCCCTCTCAAGAGATTTATTGTTAAACAATGATACTATGTCACTAAACAAAGGCTGGAAGAGATACCATATTTCCACTCGGTTATTCGTTTTTTACTGGGACTCAAACTGGTTTTTTTTTCCAAATTGGCTCCTATTATCTGAACTCTGGCGGTGAAGGTCGGCCGACACTTCAAAATTTTAGACCAGATTCCGTCACGCAAAATATTGTATTTTATATATATATATATATATATATATATATATATATATATATATATATATACACATTTTATGTATTAATTAGATAGTTTCTTTTATACTACACAATTTATGTTAAAGCTTTACTTTAACGTCAATTAAATTGATGTTGAATGAAGGCGTGAAACATCGCTAGTTATAATGGTCATTAGACCGCTTCACGCACCCACATGGCTGTCCAAAATTGTACCACGCCAAATTATTTATTTAAATGGAAATTATCGGCTTGTGACGTCCGTTTTTCACGCGCATGTGTGCTTAATTTAGTGGTCGTATGTTACAAAAGTAGTTTTTGTCTATTAAAAGTTCGTTAGTATGTTCATTGGTTATCACCATTCGTTAATATTTACACAATAAATAGATGAAAACGGAAAAGTTGAGAGAGCTAGGCAGAAGTTGCAAACGTTATATGCTCTTTTCAACAATGCTTCTCGATTTTTTATTAGTTACTTATTTCTTTTTTTACCTTATGTTAATTAAAAGGATAATCTAAAATTACTCGTAAACTAATATATTTATATCCGCATGCAGATACTTCTAATTTAGTAGGCATATCTACATGTATATGTAAGTAAAGGTAATGAAGCTTAAATTTACTTTTAAAAACAAGTCACATTTGAAATACATATTTGTGTAAATATTTAAATCACCAGATTCCATTCGATCAATACGAGTAACTCAGTCATGACGTGGAATGACCCGCAGGACAGCGTTTTACACTCGGTCGCTTGCGTTTGATGGCAGCTAATGTGGAAATAATGTCTCGCCATCATTATCTTTTACTTAATCTGTTACTACCGCCAGTTTTACAATAATATAAGTTGTTGGATAACAAAGATAGTTGCATAATAGAAAAAGATATTTTATATGATGTTGAATATAATACGTTTTATTTCTTCTTTAAGCAGCTTAAATTTTTAAATTGAATTGATTGATTTTTACTGACACTGTTTGACAATGTAAAGCAGAATAACTAATTACAAATTATTCATAGGAGTAATTCGGCTGGCCATTCCATAGTACAGATCGATATATATCCCCTTAAGTATCGAATTGCTGGTGACAGAGATAGAACCCCTTGCTTACTGTCCGTAATTAGGCAATTTATTATTAGAGCTTTGAATTATTTTGTAATTCGATGTCACACTTAAAATTGGATACTAACAACGTAATAAAGTCAATAATTATTTCTCTAATTGAATAATCTTGCTTGTTGGCAGTCGTAGTTACTAGCAGAGGTCCCGTGGACGCCTAGAATATGCGTTGCTATAGGAATATGTAACTCATTTTATACATACACAAATAAGTGTACGTCAAAATATGGTAGTTGTACGTAATATTGTTTATGATTTAACGTATTTCTAATGCAATAGTATAGAAAGCACAACCAGTATTTTTGTTACATCATTTCTGTATGTAAATTTCAATTGTTGCGCTAATCATATTTTTATTAAAATTTGCAAAGGTATTTTACGTATTAATTTTTTATAAAGAAACATTTTAAGAACAGATTCAAAATATATAAAAAAACATCCAAGCTCACAGATTATATAGCAATTTAGTGATTATATAGCACTTTAGCAAATTTTAATTTGGCATATAGATCAAAAATTAGACATAAATCAATAAAAAATCTAAAATTACATAATTGCAGTCAATTGTATGTCTTCCTGTTTTAGACAATAAATTATAAATGAAATTTATTTGCTTTAGAATAACAATAGGGCCTGTCGTAATCGCCGCTGGCGATACGTGAAATATTGTTAAGAAATAATCGAGAAATTGTGTAGAGTGAATCGATATTTATATTTATACTAGTCTACAAGCAGCTCAGAGCTAAAGCCCAATCATAAATATATTTTTCTAATTTGGGCCTAATTATAAAATGTCCTTACTAGACGATTTTGCAGTTTCAATAATTTTATCTGGCAGCGAGAAATAAATAAATAGATCAAAATTGCGAAAGCCTAACAAATGATATATGCAACTTAAAAATAGCCTTCTATTAAAAAATAAAAACTATTGTGTTATTTTAAAATTGTATTAAAAATATATATAATTAAACAATGTTAAAGCAGATAAGAACTGTACGGTAAAATTATGAATTAAAAATTAAGTTTTTATAGCTAAATAATGTCATCAGCAAATAAGTAATCACATTTTCACATTTTCTTAGTAAATATAAAGGCGTAGGTACGCAATTTAAATCTACATTAAATAGAAATATAAGATTGTCACACAAGTCAAACAATTCCTTAACTTTCACCCGGAATCTGAGCGGAATAATATACATAAATAACTAATTAGTATATGAATAACTAATTAGTTATCGACAATTTACTATTATTATACTATTTAATTTTAATTTTACATTCAAGACGTGGGCATTAATCCCTAATAATTTGCTATCGTCTTGTCTAAAGTTAATTGTATAATAATGTTTTATAAACTGGCCAATATAATTGTATTTATTAATAAGCATTTCTTTATAAATTAAATTTTTTAAACAAATAATATATTGAAGATCAGTTTTCGATTAAAGAGTTCATTATATTAATGGCATGTGGTTAAAAAAATATTAGGTCATAAGTATGGTTATGAATTTTATGAAATATAATTTCCTTATAACGACTGATCGTCTTAATAACACGTCGAGTTAAGCGTTTCGCCTGAATATTCATTTCGGCTCATCATAATTTTGGTAGATAATTTAAAATTATCCAATCTGAACGTTCGTGCCTTTGTATA
Source organism: Dryadula phaetusa (assembly GCA_032432895.1). Classification (NCBI taxonomy): domain Eukaryota; kingdom Metazoa; phylum Arthropoda; class Insecta; order Lepidoptera; family Nymphalidae; genus Dryadula; species Dryadula phaetusa. Next base: position 3,559,010 of record JAOYRS010000027.1, read on the forward strand.
TCTACTTAGTTTTCTCACATTAATTAAGTAATGTTATTTTAAATAGTATGTATATAATGTTGTATTTTGAATTAAGTATGGTAATGTTAGTCTGTATACGCGATTGGTTGTGAATTCGATTTCCACTCCGGGGATGATTATATATTAAATTTATTTTCTAGTAAGACAAAACACGGGATTGAGTTCGCCACTTAACATATGTTGCCTCGATTTCTGGCAGAAGACAGTCAATGAAGTGTCTGGATATTAGTTTGTCTCTGATTAACCTGCTATGCGGGATGAAACGTGAACATATCAATGAATATATTTTACTGTAAGCACTTAATTAATGAATATATACAGATATAAAACCGTATTTTGTGAGCTATAGGCATATCTGTGTATCATTTTATGTAGGAATGTTGTACAATGCAATTTGAACCCACTTTTTGCAGTCGTTTTTACATGAAAATATGCACACATGTTTGGTTTTGATGACAATACGGTAGTCACTAAATCAATTAATAATTCAAATAGGTAGAGTAATCATATAAGTATTTAATAATCCATATAAAAAGTGCAACCATACTTACACATTTCCCGCAGTGGTCTACTGTACTATTATTACGTGGTTATAGAAGTATACAAACACAGTAAAGGATGTATTAAGTGCGCATTGATTAAGTTAATAACTCCCGTTTCTAGTTAATAGCGAAGCCTGCCCGCAATTTAGTAATTCGATTTATTGGCCTATTTAATACATCCGGCTACCTTTCAAGCCTCATAATTTGCTTTAGTTATTTTTCTTATTGATCAACTATAGATCATTTTCTTTAATAATAAGTAAATGTCAAACAAAAGTTATTATATTGAAATCATGAATTCTATAAAATGCATATGGTCTTAGCTCCGTGTAAATACGAATAATATCGGCAAAAAATAATATCGAATAATATCCGTGTAAATTGCATGCATTTTAAATGCATATTAGGCCTATAAAAATGTAGTTGTCCACTTTTATAATAAATATATTAGTCACTTAATAAGTATTGGAAGTAATAATTAGTTTTACATTTATTTATAATTCATTTTAAATTATTTTATTAAATGTCAAAATTTCACATTCCTCCGTCCATATTTTTTCATGAAAAGGATACAAAGCTTTTTCTGCTCTTATCAACACAACTATAAAGTTTTGATGTGTTAAGCCATTTTAATTAAAGTTGTCATGATAGAATCAACACAAGGTCATTTCGCTTAAGTATTGTATCAATCTAGTTTTGTATCAAAAACTTGAATCATAATAATAACATATATACGCCTCATATATTGAATGAATTTTGTAAATTGTAATAACCATCTATATTTTTATATATCTATTCAAATATCAATTTAACAGTTACAATTCTTGCACCTAATAGTGTCACACAATTTAATAATTTCAAATAAATTATTATGTAAGTTAAGCAACAAACACTTTTAAGTTTAATAAATATAATACAAAAGCTTTACTATATTTGTGAATGTGAGAAGTGTTACGTTCTCAACCGAATTACCTGTTCCGATACTACAATTTCGTGCTCACGTAAGGTGATTTCGTTTTATTCCGGCTCATATTTTTTATGACAATGATCTTCGTCATTTTTGACAAGGAAAAGGCCATCAAGTCTCTGATGTGATGGCGCCGGTGTGTCGGCGCAACCTATACGCTTTGATCCAAACTGTGGTTAGCTGAGTCAGTTGACGACCAATTATCTGTATCATTCGTTGGGCGCCCAAATGGAGCATAATGCTTAGGGTAATTATGACTCCAGACTTCACTGTTCACATCGATTTTAAGCATTATATCGGATCATTAAAAGGAAAATTGTCAGTTTAACTATCTATATACCTTGTGATATAAGTTCATCCTTTTACATACTTTAGTTAAATATTTACATTGTATGTGTTACTGTTTTAAATTTCTTTTCAAGAATCACTTAATTTTTTAAGACCAATTAAAAAAACTTTATTACTCTATTTATAATTTGGTAAGTATTTTGAAAACAATAGGCTATGCAAGTAAAGCATATAAAAGTTTGAACGCAAGTAAATTTAAGTTCTTTTTTATTCGTTTTTTTTCTATTTTTTTCTTATTCTAAGTGTAAAATTACACATTTAAAAATAGTAAAATGAAACGCTTTTAACATTGGGAATTTAGTGTAGAAAATAAAACAACCTTTATTTGTGGCACATTGTTGAATTTGAATTGGATATTTAAAGTTATTAGCGTTTATTATAAAAAAAATGTACTTTAATAAATAATTTTATGAACATTGTTCAAGCACTCAATTAACTTATTTGAAAATATTGTACGCAGAAATAATTGAATTATACCATTTTTGTAGCTATATATAAGTTTAAGTTTTGACCAGAACCGCTTTTTTGCTAATATAAATGATAAGAGAGAGACGATTTTTAATGTATTGTTTAAACGTTAATCCAAGAGATTATATCAAAATATTTTCCAAATTCAAAATAATAAACATGCTCGTAATTTCAATTTTTTTTTATAAAATATACTTCAAATACCTATTTAGGTGTCTTATTATTGTCGTGAATGGGTTGCATACAAACATGAGATGTAAGACTTATTTATTTACGACTTCTTAAGATTCAACGAATATTTTATTAAATAAGCTTTCTAGTATCTAATTTCACTCTAGGATGTGATCGAAATGTTATAAGGCCGCGCACACATTGCGGCGACAGCTGCGCCAATCACAATGTCATGGGCGTGGCACCGCACCCTGGCCCGACGACTCGTGATCCCCGGATTATATTATTGCGTACAATGAAGCTTTTTTATCGAGCCTTTGTTTCATACTAGGGTGAAATATCCGGTCGGATGTCCCTTTTCTTGTTTTATTGAATGCGAAATGAATACCAACGGAAGGATTATGTGCGAGTCTTTTACTTATAGGTACTACATTATAAAATATTTAAGCAATAAATAGGTTATAAGAAATCCAGATCATTATTATTTGTATTATTAAAATTACTTCGGTATTGAAAGTTCAAAGTCACGAAAAATATTTTTTAATTACCACGTCCTGCGGCGTTGAGCGGTAGCGGCCGGGAGCTGTCACCGCGCTGCCTAATTGTAAATACGCTACCTATAAACATCAACAATTTATTTATATTGTTTTAGAAAGCCCCGGGCTCAGTTCGAACACCACTATATTAGTTCTCATATAAATTAGACTATAAATCAGGTCCGCCTGACTCTCACGGTTCCAATGTAAATTCTTAATTAAACCTGCATAATGGATTAAGTAATATTCACTTGATATAATTAATTTTTTATTTTCTATCTTTACAGGAACATCCGAGTCTTCGTGGCACGCCTTTGGCGATGCTCGCTGCACAATGCAACAAACTTTCGAGTAAATCACCGCCACCGCTGGCTGATGCAGCTGTTGGTAAAGGATTTCACCCGTGGAAGAAGAGCCCTGGTGCACACTCTCCTCCTGGAGCAGGTGTAGCACCACGTACACAGGCATCTGCATGTGCACCATATGCACGTGCGCCAACTTCATGTGCGGCCGCACCTTCATACGGAAATGATCTTTATTTTCCTTCATCAGGAGATCAATTATTAGGAAAGAGTGAGTCTAGCGCCAGTCTTGGTTCAATGTACTCAAGACATCCATATGAATCATGGCCATTTAATGTTGGAGGCGGTGGTAGTAGTGGTGCATTAAAAGCTGCAGAAATGAGTGGGGTTGGTACTGTTGGTAGCACTTGGTGGGATGTACATAGTGGTTGGCTCGATGTTGGAGGGCAAATGGCTAACTATGCTGGACAAGATTATTCCCAACTTACGCATTCGCTGTCTGGAGGGGCTCATTTGCTTCCTCCTGCACCTCATCTATTACAAGATGCCTACAAATCTGTACTACCTACACAAGGGTCGTTTGGTCTACACACTCCCGGCTCTCCTGCTCCACCTGCCCAAGCACCATCACCTAGATCTCAGAGAAGATACGCCGGTCGTGCTACGTGTGACTGCCCTAACTGCCAAGAGGCCGAACGCTTAGGCCCTGCTGGTGCTCACCTTAGAAAGAAAAATATACACAGTTGTCACATACCTGGATGTGGTAAAGTGTACGGTAAAACGTCCCACCTTAAGGCTCACTTACGTTGGCACACCGGTGAAAGACCGTTTGTATGCAATTGGTTATTTTGTGGAAAACGATTTACACGTTCTGATGAATTACAACGACATCTAAGGACACACACGGGGGAGAAAAGATTTGCATGTCCCGTATGCAACAAGCGCTTTATGCGCTCAGATCATCTAGCAAAACATGTAAAAACACATAACGGTGGTAAAAAGGGTAGTTCTGAATCCTGTTCCGATTCAGAGGAGAACAGTCAAGGAGAAACAGGCGGCGGCCGATCGCCAGAACATCCTTTAGATGTAAAGCCGGGGGCGCTAGTGTGACGGGGGAGCGCGGCGCTAGCAGTGCCGCATCACGCTTCTGCGCTTTTGTGATACCGCCGGCCGCGTGATACCGACGCCGCCGACGTCCTCGTCTGTACATAGCACATATCAAGCAATGTATATTGAAGTGAAATTGTAATTTAAAGACTCGGTAAAGTTAATAGTGTCACAGCATAGTGTATGACGCATTTACGGTGAAACTTGAAAGTGTACAGTAAAGATAATTAAAAAGTATTATCTATTAACGTAATAGATGTATGATAATATTAGATTAAGTAGAAACGCACTTAGTCCAAAATAACAGTTGTAATTTATTCCACTAATTATTTATATTGTATAAATATCTATTATAATTACCTCAGCTGATACTATTTTAACAAAAACGATAATTATATATATTACAAATAAATATTGTTTTTCCTATCCACATAAAATTTATAGGGAATCGTCGTACATTTTTCAATTGTTTTACAAGCACAGTATTATTTTTAACAGTTTCATTATTTACATGATGATTTTTTTTATATTTAACGTAAAAAGTGTGTAGGAATATGTGTATATTTTCTTATTTGAGTCAAACATTATGGTCTATAGTTTTATTGTCTATAGTTACTTCATTAAAGTTTTATAATTAAATAAAAAAGATACTGTATATTTAAACATTTCTTTATCTACAACTATATATGAAGTATACCTATCGATATTATCACATACTACTTACATAAATACATTGTTCTACTATATTTATATTTTAAATTAAATTGAACTACTATATTTATATGAAAATATACAATTTAATTTTATACAGACAATTATTTATAGGGTAACTTACCTATAAATTAATACGTAGTAAAAAATCAACATTTAAAATCGATAAACAATAAAAACCATAATCTACTGGATTATAAATTGTATAATACACTAAAAATATCAAATATTGAATAAATTATTACCTTGTACGAATGACTTTTTGCAGTAAAAACAAGTCTTGTTATTATTATTTTTTCTATTTAATTTTATTTAGTAGGGCTGTTATAATCAACGACTGGAAATGAACTTCTTCTGTAATCTAGCTATATAAATCTCACTTTGATCTGTAATAATGTGGTATTTGATTAGCATAAAATTATGTGTAAATTAATATTTGTTATATGTACTGAATTGTACGAATAAAATGCCTGATACCTATGATTTTATAAAAATTGAATTATTAAATACTTTTCCGCGTGGATATTTGTATTTTTATTTTGTAAAACCCAAATATGATAAGAAGAACAAACCAAATAAAAAGACATGAACACGTGTTTAAAGGATACTATTACCTATACAAAATATACAAGATTTATAATAACTAAAAATAAAAAATGTTTTCATTATTGTTATACGAATTATAATAAATAAAATATTTAATCCTAATATATTTAAAGTATTATAAAACTACGCAGTATGATGGAGATAAGTTTCGTTTTTCTTCTTAATTTATTTGCTAAATTCTATTAAAACTTTAATCTAAATAAAAAGTAAATACAGAAATAATAATCATATATATTAGTCTATGTCAACACAGTCGCTACAAAATTTGTTCAAAAGTAAGCTTTATGGCGTTAGAAAAGTGATAACTTTCTTATAAAGCAAGTTGATTGCCTGAATGTAATTTATAGAAGGTTACACAGAGGACGTTCGCCGTAAAAAGTGAATTGAAACCACAAATAAAGAGTGATAAGAGGAGGGATGGGAGAGGGGACGATGTTTCGGCTCCGCGGGTGGGCATCAGCTCGTGCTTGAAAAACTAAGTGAAACCGAGCTCATCTGCAAGCCGCAGATTCCATTATGGCGCTCGTTTCTAGCTTAATCTTCCTTTATTAATGACGCGCGCTACGGTGGTCTGCCGCCTGCCATCATTGACAACTTTGTCACTTGGATAGCGACTTTTTATTCCATTTGCCTACTTCTAATGGAAATTATTTTTTATAAGCAAATAGTTACTCATATTTATTGAGATTATATTCTGCAAGCTTATTTATAAACGTTATTCAATTATTTTAATCTATATTTACGATAATTTTAAAGCAATCATGACGAAATAGTATAGCATCTTACCACAAAAACTATGATTGTGGGTTCGACACTTGGGGGAATATTGTACTGAAATCATCTTAATTGCTCTGCTCTAGTAAAACAAATTGTAGCATTGAGTACCGCCTTAATACGAAAATAGAAAATAAGTAAGACTCCATTCCATTAGGTTTTTTTCTCTATAGGTTAGCACACTTGTGTTTGTGAAAAAGTGTTAATCTTTAAAAATCAATAATAGATGCGTTATTACGTTAACAAAATGACATTTCTCTTCATTAACAGACATTAATTTAATATGTATCATTAAGCCAGAAACTATTACATAGAAACAGCGATAAAGAAGAATGAAATTATTGTTGACCTTCATAATCAAATCAAGTAGGCCGATACGATTCGTAATAAAGTTAAATCTCAATCCCCATGACTAAACACAGATTTATCACCCCTAAGCGAATTACTCGCAAATTGATTGAATATGAGGGTGTCTTCAGTTTCCCATTGCCTGTTTCATATTCTATACACGATGTCGTTTCCAATCCTATTTTGGCAGCAAGTTAAAAATGAAACTGATTTTTAGGTAGGTTTAGGTTTTTTAGGAAATTAAAAAAAATGCTGTTAAAATGTGCTGGACGACGGCTGCAACAGAAATATTAAAAATATGTGGTTACACTCGTAGGTACATTGGCATAGATATAGTACCTACACGTTTTAATTTCTCAGTTTAGCTTTCGAAATACTGAAAAGTATAAAATAGAATGAATCACAATTCAAACAAAGTTGAAGTTGAAAGAGCATTTGTGGAAGAAAAATTGAATTTTGCAACTCAAAGAGATAAATTTTAAATTACAATTAAATAATTTGAAAGAAACGCGTAAAAATATATCTAGAGATTTAAATCTACCTATATGTTTATCTGTAACATCTGATGTTTTGTGCAAGCTAAGGTCGAAGCTATAGCTTCGTTGGCTGCTTAAATACGTGTAGTACCTATTAAGTAATATAACTTTTTTAACATATCAAAATTCGAGATCTTCAAGTCAGTAAAAGCAATATATTATATATTGTGAATGGTCTAGATTAATTCGAAAATTCTAGCAAATTTTGGTCAATTATATTGATAAGTACATGAAAAAAAGGTCGATTTCCCAAAGTCGGATGGGAAAATATGAAATTAAGTATTTATAAAGTTTACGCGAAAGAGGAATAAAGAAAATTATTTTTCATTAAGACCCTTAGAATTCCACAAAAAAATTAATATTACACAATAACAAGTGTATAGGATGTATTTTTACACAAAAGAAATTATGTGTGTATGTTATGTTGGTAAGTGCTACAATAAGCAAACAATGTAAGTTACACGTCAAGGGGATACTAGTTACGACATTACTTCGAATAGCAACAATTTGTTATTAGATATACTTTTATATGTACAAATTTACTGTAATAACGTGTACTTTATTTGCTTGATGTTTGAAGTTCATGCAAAACGTGTTTAAGATGATTTTTTTTACATCTTTAGTCTTTTTAATGAAGAAAATTTCCTATTAAACAGACAAAATATAAAAAGGCAAGAAGAACATATTGATAATTCCGGTTTACGTCTTAAAAACTTCGACTATAAACGATAATATAGCAATCCCAGTTGTAAGACATAAAAAACAGCAATAAATAAAATAACAATATCTAAAATGAACAGATGTACAATATAGATATACTTCTTTATATATAAAAAAAACGACAACTTATATGTGAAAGATAAAGCGCAAAGTCTTAACAATGTAATATTTATGTTTCCTTCAACAGGTGTTCAGTCAAACAGTTAAACTGAACTGGTGAAGCTCCGTTGTGTTGTAATACTTCAAGTACATACTTACCTTAAGATTCATGTTAGCTTTGAGGTTTGTTATATGTGGCGTGAATGCTAGTATATTACATATTATTGCCTTCACGTACTTTATATTAATGGAACGGAACATCAAAAGGAAAATGAACACCAAGGTAGAAACTACAGGTGTTTAAATTGACTTATAGCACATGTGTACTCTGTCTATTACTAGTTAAGAAATGTTTTAATTAAAGTTAAGTATCAAAGTATCTTCGTTTGATTAAATAATTATTAAATTTAAAAGACTCACTTTGTATCTCCAACAATGTGAATTTTTTTGTAATTACCACAAGATAAATACATATGATATAATTATATACATAGCAGTTTTCTCTTCTAATTATATACATTGCAGTTTTCTCTTTTTCAGTTTTCTCTCGTACATAAATAATACGTAAAAATTAAAAAAATTATCTCATCTCTCTCATTAAGACTATTGGTTAGAATGGAAAACAACAGCTTTTAAAATATGTCTGAAAAAACAAGTCAAAAAATATGAATAGGTGCAATTTGTTAGTATGATAAAATATACTCCAACGGGAAACATATTAAATTAAAGAAATAAAGAGCTTCCGAAATTTAATTTTCTAAATAAAACAGAAGAGACCTAGAAATGTTTATCGAAATTTTTTTATAGAAATTTTAGTGCCTACGTAATGAAATACTTGATAGATTTTTATAACATAAAACATACAGCTCAAGTAGCTAGCCTAAAATAATAAATTAAAAACATAATAAGGAGTATCATATTACACTAATAAGAGGCTAAGATTAATAAGGAATCGTAAATTTTAGCGCCCTAGTTGTGTAAAGCCGACAACACGTGTGGATGAGTTTCTTGGAACTATGGACATTTTGACCAAAATTGCACACCCGACTATTTTTGCTAATGAAGACAGTCATAAAAGAAGAGCGTTTTTCGCTTATTTCAACAGGTTAGTAGAATACCCATTTTCGTTCATTAAGTATATAACAACAATTATTTTACATTTTCTTATTTTGATTACAATCTATATTGAAATTTGTAGGTGTCTTTCATATTTTTATATCCAATTTATAAGGCAAAACAACAACAAAAGGTGATTTTTTTTTTATTTTTAAACTTTTTCTTGTATATTAAGGTACCCAGACAGAACTTGGTGACGAGACACTATGTCTCTACTTTCCATCCGTGGTCAAGACGCCGAGATTTGCTTTTCTAAGTACAGGAAGGAAAATAATTAAAATCAATTCTCCAATAAACATAATCGTTTCCCCATAAACATAATAATTGCATCTAATCGCGACGAACCCCACTATACTATGATAGTTTCTATTTTGTATTTCTATACTATTATTTTTTATCATTATATATTTCTTTTAAATGATTACATAATTAAAAGCCAATAATATATTCAAATACATTGGTAAAAAGATAGTGAAAATAAACGTCATAACAATGTTGCAAAGAACGGAAACACAGGCAGTTTACAACTTTTTAACAATAACTCAGTCGCAGTAAATCATATGTTTTAGACCCCCTTCAGAAGTAATATCGAGTTCTTCGAACACACATTAATTTGCCATTTCTCAATTCTCAAAGGGAAGATACAATATGCGCATTTTTTAAGAATTTACCCACTCTTATTAAGAATTTAAACACATTTGGATTTAGCGAAATAGGTCTTTGCCGTTACTTTACGGGAAGATTTTAAATTTGTGTTTATTCATTCAAAATCAAAACGTTTCTTTAAATTGTAAAATAAACTCATTTGTCTATTTACTTATTTTAAAAACTCATTTATGGAAATTGTCAGCGCACTTCTAAAGCAATAGCTCATATTACGAGCATCTCGACTACAGTGACATATTGCTATAGGCAGAATAAAAATGTATAGACTAGACACTATCATAAATTTTTGAGAAGAAATATAAAATATTTAAATATTTAACAATAACAAACTATTCCATAGGTACATGTAGTAAGTACTTATACGATAGGCGTATACGTCTTACAAGACAAATAAGCAAGAAAAAAATCTTTAGAAATTACTAACTAACGTATTTATGTAATGTGAAAAAAAAATTATACCTGCTCAAAAATATATAAATTTTAAAAGTTGAGTATCTATAGCTTTCAAAGTCCGCTTGGGGCAAATCTCCGTTAAAATAAACTATATGAGCGTGACACGGGCTGTCAAGTTAAAATGTTATAATTTAGTGGCATGCTCCGTCATAACGCATATCCGCCGCTACTTGACACTCGTTCTGAGAGGTGATAAATCTGTTGCTTGGCGGCACTAATCACGGAAATGAAATCAACCCTTTATTCCTGCTGTTATGCATTGTTGGCTTTCAAGAGTAAATTGTTTTACAACATATCATATAAATACTTCTAACCAACCATAATTTTAACCAAGCTTAATTAAAAGCTTGTGAAAAAGAGTTACAGAAAATAAATGTAGTTTAATAATTATTTTGTAAAATCTACCCTAAAAATAAGTTTTAGCTTATATTTTAAAGTTCAGTATTTTTGTAGTCAAAAACAAACTAGTGATGTTTTTGTTCTCGTTTCAAAATACATAACAAACGAAGTGTAGTGTAATCTACAGCTAAATACCATTCCTGTTCAACGTGACAAAGCGCTGTGAGGAAAGCAAACAATTTATCTATATCCCGTGCGCGTTGAAAACAAATACCGGCTAATAAATTCGAGACGACTCCAATAAAGGCGTGGGGCGTCGTGTTTTCACACACACTGTTGGGCAAATTTAAAATTTGTAAATACGCCGACGCAAATCCGACTCGTCTTTTTGTGACGTGATAAAATAATGACAGCAAATTGCCCTGGGGCCGGGGCTCCGACGCGTCCCCTCACGAATACTTAACTCCGACTTGAAGACTGCCAAATTATCTATGGAATATTATAGTAAACAACATATAGGAATTAACACACTTGTTTCTTACCTTTAGTATACGACGATACGATAATGTATATCATGGAATAGAAAAATGGAAGTTGTATTTAAAATTTAATTTTTATTAATAGAAAGACAAACGAACAGATGATATGAGTTTGTTGAAAGTACTAAACGAATATACTTATAAATGTTCGTTAATAGTAAATAAATATATCTACCGATAATGTGATGACTTTAAAATAATATTGAATACAACATCACACGGCACAACGTGATTATGCTTAAGCAAATTCTAAACCCTAATTTAGTCAAAGGACGATGCAAATTAGCGCATCTATTGACTAAAATGAAGAGCGGGCTCATTTGACGCGAGTTGAGGGGAGCGTTTCAATCAGCCCTCGTTGGGGTTTAAACATTAAAGCAATCCATTGCGTCACTTTATTAGTTTCTGCTTCATTTTGCTCTTTTTGATGTTTGAAAGCAATCGCGTCGCTTTATACTAATACTTTTGTCAATTCCTTTCTATCATGTTAATCAGGAAAAAAATATATACAGTAACAAAATAAAGGAACAGGCTGGACTCATGTAACGAACACTGTTTTAATTATTTTCCGAATGAAAATATTTTTTTTTTATTAGCAATTTTTCAGTGATAAAATATTACCAATAAGACTTTGTTAATATAATGTGTCAGTATAATAATAATTACGCTAATCTCTGAGAAATAAGAAAATGCAGATTTGCAAGTAGGTAAGATAAATTGGGAAACGACTGAATTCATTAGCATAGCAACATTGGGTGCGGAATAGAAATGAGGTTGCCGTAGTTGGCATACGTCGTGAATGACAAAGTGATGCAAATGTCAGCTTTGTCGGTAAGTCGGCAACGGCTGCCAATCAAAGGTAACAGACGGATGTTCTGAACATTGTTGCATTTCCTTGCCATTTACTGTAACAATCATGAAAATAAAGAAAAGCATAGTACAGAAGAGCTAACATGTCTAACATTTTAAGTTACATTTTATAAGCACTTGATCTATAAAATACTATTTTTGTCACCTCCACATATCGTTCATAGTATAAAAATCTTATTTCAGTAATCATCGCACATATTTCTAATAAAACAATCATCTACCAATTTAAGGCTACCATCTAGCGATATATAAAATTATAAAAGAACTTTGAATATTTCTGTATTGTTAATGATTGTCGTGTGGCAACGCAAAAACTATCATTCCTTCGTTCATAATAAATCTTTTCAGTTATGCAACGTGGTAGTGTGCGAGACCTTTAAACTGTAATGTGAATTCTTGTCTGTGAACCCTGTATTCTATTTTTTTTATTACTAACTAGTTAATAAAAAGAAAGACGTTAACAAATTTTCTATTCTATTCAATGAAAATAATACGGCAAGTAGCAATAAATAAAAACATAATTCATGTTCTTTTTCATTATACCAGTAACAGTGCAACTAATATGAGACCGTTTATCATGACATATCTTCTAATGGAAAAAAACGAGTTATAAAAGGTATGAGAAAACTTCATACTTGTAATTTATTTTATCAATTATCATGGGTGCTAACTTGTTATTAATTTTACAGTATATTTTTTGTTGCTCATTACACCAGCGTCACGTGTCGACAATAGTGTACATTTTACAGATTCTTAACTACAGTGGGCGTGTTTAAGATGTCTGCGCACGCGCACCCGGATGCGGAAGTATGTAATTATGGCGCTATTTAGCAAAAATATCTTTATCGACCCCTGACAGATGGAGCACGAAGCGAATTCTTTGCACATTCTGTAAATAGCTATATTACGTGCGGTATCGCCTTTTTTGTATTATTTTTCACGACTTTGTGGCAAAGCCGAGTTTAAATTTCTTTCCATTAAACGAGCAACTGCAGTTTAGAAATATATGAAATAAGAAACTTCTAAATATTACAACTTCTTGACTGAATGATATCTGTAGCTCAGGTTAAAAAGGTAGATAGATAAATTAAAGTTACATCAACTTGACTTTTTTAAAATATAGTTACAATAATAATTTGAGGATTATCGTCGCGCAGTGAGAAGGACCTAATGTTAAAATAACCATGAAAATATTAATGCCAAATAGTAAACGAAAAACGATACATATGTACTATCATATAAAATTAGAAGAAAAAAAGGAAATTTCCCAAAAATATATTTTAATGTGCCTATTACAAGTACAATACAAATATATTTTTCAGTTATATATGATGTGTAGGTAGTAACTTCTGAAAAAAAAGTATTAATCTAATTGCAAAGAAATAGTGGTAATAACGGAATAATTAATAAAATACAGGCACATAAATAACAATTTTCTGCAATACACCAAATAAACTAAAATATATCTACAAATTGGAAATATGTATATAGGTGCTACATATACTAATATTAAAATATTGGTCTGGCACAATATTAATTTATCTGCTAGCTCTGTATTGAACACTTTTGTTATCCAACCAGTTCGTTTGGTGTTAATAAATATGAATAAAATAAATAATTGAATGTCTTTTTAATAAAGCCCGCTCGCTTATTGTTTTATCGATATAATAGAGGTCCATTGTGCTGCGGCGCCGCCCAGGCTCATTCCATAGTCGGTGACACAAAGAGAAAATAATAAATAATCGTATTTTGTTTGTGTTTTCTACGGTCGGTCGCTTCACCGTTGTTCTATTAATTACTTGATAAAATAAATTAATTGAATTAGATCGCTTGAGCTGAGACTAACACGTCGGTTGCATAAATGTTTGGACATTCAGTTTTCGTTTTCAAGGGAATTGGACTGTTCTGATTTAATTATGACGATAGTTTGCTTTCTTTTACAAGAAATTTTATTGATGCTTGAGCGGTATCGTATAAAGTTAATTAGTAAATGAACAGGGACCTAATTCAATTAACACAAAATATTCCCACATTACCTTCGATATTGACATATTAAGGCAAGTAGGTAGGTATATTTTTTGATTTTACAACATTCTCGTCTCAAATGCCAAATCTAATGTAATAATCCATATATCAAAAGGACTATCTTTAAAATGAAACACAACAACTAAGAATAAATACCTTCTCTTGGTATCCTATTTTGGAATATTTAATTATTAATTTTATTTAAATTATCATCATACATCCGATTTTCCAAACTTCCAAACTACACTCGTTGGAGAGGTTTCTTTCTATATGGAGAAGAATCCGATTGTCATATAGTCAAGCTTTTTCATTTTTTTTCACGCTTTTTATCCCGTATAGCAAGGTAGACAGAAAGTACCTAATGTCAAGGCGCTACATACTTCGCCTTCTACCAAATTCGAGACATTGCGTGTTTAGTGGTAGAACTCAACAACACACTTTGTCTAATCTGATAGAGGAATTGAAAATAATTTTAAATACAATCACTCCCCCAAGTGGGGATCAAACTCACAAAGATCGCATTTACACACTGCGCCACGACAAGCCTCTGTTTGCTTTTTGCTTTTTCATAGCTTTCTCAATGTTTTATTGTTTAAAATTTTGTACTTGTTTTTTCTTTAAATAAATAGGTCTAAATTGGCGCACTAATTTACTCTTAAGGATAACTCTACTAAAACTAGCGGCATCTAGCGCTAAGTAGCATTATCTAGCAAAACTTCTTGTCAGCAATTATTTTTAGAATTAATGTTATTACATTATTGCATTTATATTTGCTTTAACGTCGTTATTGAAGTGCAACTGTGAAGTGTCTAACCATTCTAGTGAAATATTAGTTCTAGTAGATAACTATGCCTAGACCTAATCGCCATCTGGCAAATGTTTATCGCCTACATATACAGTGTTTCCCAATAGGGATGTTAGGATTTTGATAGCTCACAGCCGCCATCTTGGTTATTTAACTTTTGACATTTGTGTTGTTTTGTGTTCAGTAATGCTCACCATTTAATCATGAACAAGTTCATGTTACCTCAACGATTGGAAATTGTCCAAATTTTCTATCAAAATTAGAGAATTATTGTCTCTACTCAAAGAGCATTTCGAGCTAAGTATGGTCGTCATGGTGCACCGTCTGAGCTCGCTATACGTCGCATAATCCAAAAACTGGAAAGCGAATATTCTTTGCACGATAGTAGACCACCAACACGACAGCGGACAGGCCGTAGTGAAGAAAATATTGCCGCCGTATCAGCCAATGTCGAAAAAAATCAAAAAGTTTCCGTTCCACGACGTGCACAAGAATTGGGCTTATCCAGAATGACAACCTGGCGAATTTTACGTATAAGTCTTGGCCTACATCCATACAAGATTGTTGTGGCCCAAGAACTCAAGCCAGCCAAACCATCGATTACGTCGTGAATTTGCTGATTGAGCGCTTGAAATCATCTTTTCAGATGAGGCTCACTTTTAGCTCAACGGTTATGTAAACAAACAGAATTGTCGTTACTGGAGTGAGTCAAGTCCAAGAGTGGTTCATGAAACACCATTACATCCTGAAAAATTGACTATTTGGTGCGGATTATGGTCCTTTTTCAAAAACGACGAAGGCCGTACTGTTACTGTCAATGGCGACCGTTATCGTGACATGTTGAATGATTTTTTTTCCTAAAGTGTATGAAATCGATGCGGACGATATTTATTTTCAACAAAATGGTGCAACATGCTGCGACCGTCACAATGGATTTATTGCATGATAAGTTTGGTGAGTCGGTTATTTCTCGCAACGGTCCTCACAATTGGCCACCAAGATCATGCGATTTAACACCCTTGGACTATTTTTTGTGGGGGTATGTTAAATCTCAAGTGTATGCCAATAAACCAGCTACGATTCAAGACCTTGAACGCAACATTCGAGTGACTATAGAGGCCATATCAAAATTGGACCGATCGTATTCACCAGTGCAAAGAAAGTCGTGGCGGTCATTTGAATGATATTTTGTTTAAATCATAAATAGCATAAAATTTCCTATCAAATAAAGCACGCACATTGAGCACGAAATTCGAACATATATTAGATGTTTTATTTCAATTTCAAAACATGTAATATATGTTCGAATTAATACCTATAAACTACTGAGTGAGGAAATTCAAGAAGGAAACAAAAGAAATAACAGTACGTTTTAACTATATAAACCATTACGTAAGTACCTATATATGCAATATACGTACAATACATATTATTAAATGTACTATACAAAGAACTAATGAAATAATATAAACTAATATATAATTATTATATTTTCCATATTGCGTTGCGGTTGATGCCAAACTAGCAATTTTACGGCAGTTTGATTTTGTCGGGAATTGAAACGAAAGTTTCCCGTTTGGTCTTTGTGTGGTGTACTTTCTTATTTCTTTATTACATAATTGGTTTTTAAAACATTAAACGTGGCTTAACAAAGACCAGCGGTGGGTAGAGGCTATGGATATGAAAACGTAGGAAGTAATTAGGGCGGCAGATGGCGCTATCCGTAACCGCAAGTCTCCGGTGACGAACGTACACATGCTGTCTAAATGAATTTGTTGTACCACAATGATAAGCGTTTTTACTTTACGTGTTTAAAATATTTAAATATGAACTTTTGAACTAACACAATCAATATGATATTTGAAAATAATAAAATTGAACTCATAACTTGGTTCTTGTTTAAGGTAGGTGGCGAGATACAAGTGACAAAGTGTGGAATTTTTATAATCGTAAACCAGCTGGCTGGCTATTCTTAATTTTATAAAATATATTATTGTATTATCTGTATTCATAATAATATAAAGCGAAAGAGTTTGTTTGTTTGTTTGAACGCGTTAATCTCAGAAATCTTTTACGGTTGACGGACTATAACATAATATTTACATATTTACAAAAAATATGTATA
Source organism: Dryadula phaetusa (assembly GCA_032432895.1). Classification (NCBI taxonomy): domain Eukaryota; kingdom Metazoa; phylum Arthropoda; class Insecta; order Lepidoptera; family Nymphalidae; genus Dryadula; species Dryadula phaetusa. The sequence goes on from JAOYRS010000027.1 coordinate 3,576,204, forward strand.
TATTTTTTATTAAATTTAAATAAAACTTAACAGTATTAAAGGTTGTAAATCAAAATATATAGGCTATAATTTAAAATTATTTTTTGTTATTTGGTCGTAATATAACGATACATAAGTACTATTAAGTCTGCTAAAATCTTTGAAAGCCATTTTTGCGTGCGCTTATATAAACATTGGAGTTACGCAAACGTGATATAGTATATAATTGTTTGTTTTAAATAGGTCTATTTAAATGTATATATATATATATATATATATATATATATATATATATATATATATATATATATATATATATATATATATATATATATATATATATATATAGTGGCTTCCACATCTTATGTGAAGCCACTATTTACTACACTAATAAACGAGACGCGTGGCGCAGGGGATTTAAATTTAAAATTTAACGATAATTGTACAAATATAGTTTTTATCTACATACATACCATGCGGGAAAATCCGCGAGCGAAATTCTGTAATATATTATTGTATTTACAATAAATATATTTTATTATATAGTATATTATTAGTTATTATGTCAGTTGATTACTTAAAGTTGCGAAGGCATTTAATTAGTTTGTCAGTGCCATATACATAAGTTATATTCCCATCAAAGTATATCAAAATATAATGGGGATCAATTTACAAATACAAAATTCAAAATACCACCAATTCCAAAAAACAGAATACAAAAAAAATTAAATCGAAATAGGTGCATACTTCTGTACATATTCCTTAAATTTATTTATGAATAAATAAAAAAACATAAAGTCACTATTTAAACAAACTATTTTTAACATATAATTAATTTTATATAAAAAAAACTATGAAAAAAAAATTCTTTTTTCTTTAAATAGATAAATAGATTTTTGTACTTACATACCTGTATTGGGTAAGAAAGTTTTCCTTTACTTGTTATAGGCAAATTACTGTTTTTAAATTATAAGTGGAATTTTAATTATTTCCAAAACTTTGTATACAGGCTTGACACGTTGCCCTAGCTAAATCATAGTATTATAAAAATTCAAATGTATAAAAAAAATAAACATAACTAATTGATATAATATAATTAAACGTAAGATTCGAGAATATAATATTAGTATAATGAAAAACAAATTTTAAACTATCTAGATGAAACTAACGCGAACTTTTATTGTATAAAAAATATAACAATCATAAAAGTTTTACAAATAAAGCCCAACTACAATCAGATACATCAACAAAATATGACTTCTCAAATAACAATACGTCTCACTAATGTGACAAAATTACCCTCATTATTGATGGGAACATGAGATGAAAGAGCTTTGTCAGTCATCGGCATCGGCAAACAGCTGGTGACAAATTCACTCGCGGCCGCGCTGACTATTCTCTATGCCTTTTTGACTTTGATTTATGTATTTTTTATACTTCATTCAAGTTACTACTACATGTATCGAGCCCCATCGTTTCTATAATATATACCATGAAAATCGAAATGAGAGCTTTAATTGTTGTGCGTAAAAATTAAATTTGCTTATAGAATAGCAAGCTAGGAAGGACAAACGTAACGTTTCAAATTGGAAATCTAGCAATGGATCGCTACATCATCACTTAATAGAAGGGGACGTGGTTTTTATTCCATTTTCATAGTAATTTATTTTTCTATAGGCACAATAACATTATTGTATAGTTCGATTTTAAAGCAAATATGTACGAGCTTGGAGGGAGTGTCAGGGTTACGGTTCACACCCTCTTTAACTAGTATAATTAAATAACGTAAAATAAATAATACTCTAATTATTTTTGTTTGATTATACACTGTTTGTATTTGCAACGATTAGATGAAAGTGTCATCATGTAGTTTTGAAAAAGAAAAGAAACACAGAACAATTTAATAAAAGCTTAAATACAACAAAAATATTTGTTTAATTACGTGTAATAGAGTAAATATTTTAAGCTGGCAAGTAGTAAGAGTGCTCATATCTTAGCTACACTTTACAGTTTTATCTATCTTACCTAAATTCTACAATTCCTAAACATACCTTCCAATCTTTATTATCAAAACATAATGTTACCAAGGACATAATGGCACACACCAATATTTTATAACAGAACAAATACTATAAATGCATAAAAGGAATCAAAAAGAAATCCCCATTTATCAAATTATAGAAACCTTCTTGTGAGCGAGTCATAATGAAATTTTCGACATTCCTGGCTAGGTGAAAATGATACAAACAATAGCTATTGGGTAATATCGCGGCTTTGTGTCCGACGACGACAAAAGGTTCTCGCGGCAGTAGCTAACAATGTGGCGGCAAGCGAGAGGGCAATTTGTCAGAATCGACAATACTGTTCGACATATTGACCATTATTTATGGAGTTGTAAAATTTGATTTTATTGCGGGAACGATTGAACATCGCACATTACACGATGACGTTGCATACACTTTGTTGCTATCTTACGATCGATTGTGTATTCTTTATTCTGACTTTGTTAAGATTTTTAAATTAAATCTAACTATTATAATAAATATCGAAACAATTTCTATGGAACATAAAAACTTAGATTTTTTAGTAAAGTTTTATAATCTATTACTTATGCAAGACCACGTCATGACTCAGCTCGGAATACGCTCACGCATAGATTACCAATCCAAGCTAATCGGTTTATACATTAAAAATAGGGATTCATTTTTCAGTCTTGTTAGACAAATATAGCGTTAGATTATAGCGCAGCAAAACTACCTAATATACTTTATTGTGTGGCCTATTATATTTCACTTTTTAACCTGCCTATTATTTCGTAAAATTTGTAGAAATCATATTTTAAAAATTTCGTTCATATACATATACTCACGTAACATTTTATTTTATATTATATTATTTAACATTACTTGACTTTAGTAGGCAAATAATAATTTTACGATTAACTTTCACTTATAAATAATAAGTTTTATTTACATTGTGTAAGTAAAAAGCGTGACTAAGTTGGTACTTAAAGGGTTTATCGCAAAGCGTAAGCGATCTACAAGGCGGGCCAACGCCGCCCTAACCGCCCCCTCAGCTGCCACCAGCACGTGTGTTAATAAAAACTGTTGCCATTGATTTCGAATCGCATGAAAACCGAGCAAGAATCGTGTGGCTTAGTAAATATTTTAATGTTTACAATGCACCGTATTCTTTAATGTTAGATAAATACTAAGTGAGGTATTTAAAAAAATATTTAGGCAAATAATAAAAATTTATATGGAGCTGCTATTAATTATGATGTTCTGAACAGATTTGTACCAATTACTATTTGGTCAAGTACACGTACCAAGTGCACCACAAATGTTAAATATACTTATACAAACTAATTGCAATGTTTGTACAGCACATAACTAAGTGTTTTATTACTTTGTATAACATAATAAACGCAGCTTCATGCTGTATCCCGCATAGAAAAGTAGTCAGAGACGACCAAGTGTTCATTTCGATACTTCATTTACTACTTTCCACCATAAATAGATATTACCTATTCATCGGTGACCTCAACGTCGTGCTTCGTCTTATCAGACATAGGTACACTTAGTAAGTATAACTTGCAATAAACCAACATACGCCCTAATAAATTAAGGTTCTTAAAGCTAAGCTAAATTACCTTTTATTAACTGTTATAAATACATTATAACTTCATATTAATTAATTTAACATTAATTTTATTGAAAACATTAATCAATCTTCTCGAGTTTCTTTGTGTAATTTCAAATGAAACATTGCATGTAACTCGACATTTAGTGGACATTTTAATTTATTTTAACTGTAGATATATTTTAATTAATGTAGATTCTGTTCCCAGTAAGGTTATATTACAATTCGTTTTATAAAAAAATGTATAAACAATTAGTTATAAAATTTTAAAAAATGTCACTAAGCATATTATATTGTAAATTTATGATACTTATGATGCCACCTAGTGGCGAGTAGATACACTACTGTCCACATTATAAAAATAGAATATAAACGATACATTTTAAGTTTTTATATTTATTTTAAAAGATATATTCGTAATATTTTATGTGTTATTCCTAATGTAATAATGATAATAGACATTTATTAATATAAAAAACAGAAGTTCAGTGAAATATTATAATAGAAAGAAGTGTGTATTTATAGATAAAGACTAAATAATAATAACAATACAATAAAATCATTATTTCAATTTTTTTTTCTACTCTCACATACTAATTGAAGTGCCCTCGCGATATTTTAAGGGTAACACAACAGTTCTTCTTATTATATTTTATATTTTTTGTTTATATTCAAAAGGAATCTAGTGTCAAAATAATGTCCACCATTTTACACACTGATTCGAAACAATACGTGCTAAATGGCGGAACTCAACACCGTGCATTTTCTAATACCTGCGTGAAAAGATCCACCGATTTGGAGTAAAATCCACAATCAATCACATTTACAGCGGACGACGTTATCCTACTCCTGTAACATTAATATTCTTAACTGAATTAATAGTTGTTACAGGCTGATGATTGTATAGAAACTTATTACAAGCTTTTATTTAACTTACTATATTTGTTACTATGTGTGAAATTTTCATCCTAAAATTAACCTATTTCCCGGTCTTTGATTGAGCTTAAATTTGGATTAATACTTCAATCCTGAAATGACAATGAAACTACATATAATCAATGTTGTTAATCTAAAATAGCCGCCGCAACAAAATGGCTTATCATGCATTCTTGCGCAGCCCACTTGATATGGGTATTAAATGATGGACTGAATGTAATCAATACATTTTTATTAATATTTATATAATATTTCCTTTTAAAAATATGATTTCTCAAAATAAGATCTTTGATTTTCGCGATTTTTATACATTTTAAATGAAACTATTTAACCGGATTAATTGGGTATATTTTGGTATTCGAAAAAAACCTATCTACCACCTGGGACCCACTTATTAAAAATTTAAAGTCCCAAATCCACCACACCAGAGACAAAGATACAGTGAGCTCATTCTGCAAGAATCCAGGGCAGTACGCGAGGCAATTAAGAAATCGATGGCGGTAGTTTCATATAATTAATTTTTTGTATCAACTGACTGACGAATGCCACCTCAGTCTACCTGTGACCACGGACTACTGTAAAGTGTTCGAAACGTCAGGTGTCCAAAAATGTATTTTCGAATACCAAAATATACGCGATTAATCCGATTAAATAGTTTCATTTAAAATGATATCACAAGTTCCTTTTTTACCACACTATATAAAAAAATATTTATAAAACACATGATATGTCCAACATTTTCAAACTTTACAACAGACCGTGTATATCTACCTACTATTTATAAATAAGTATCACAAAATGTCATCCATTAGGTATGTAGGTACTCGCGTATTACATTTCCTACTACCCTAGATTTCTGCAAAATTAACGTAACTACAGTAATACCACATCTCGACCTAACAAAAACAAAATATTTAAAAAAATAAATATTATAAAAACATAAATATTTCATATATCTCAATTGATGTAAAAGTAATTATAAATAGGAAAAAATAACATTAATAAGTATTATTAGGTACACATATGAGACAGAAATTAAACTTAAAAAAGGGTAAAATTAATTTTATATAGTCCTCTTAATACTCTATTATCGCTGACAGCTGTGTGAAGGACTCGAAACTTTTTTAATATTTTTAATGTAGGTAGGTACAAACAGTTATTTGAATCCAAAACTATGTCAATAATAATGCTATTTTTGACAAATTTGTGTCAATTTAAGGCAATAAAATAGAGTTTAATGTCGCATTTACTTTGATGCGGTCTCCATAGCCTATAATTATCATGAGAAGGTCTCGTTTCATAAGGACATTTGGGCTATTATCCAACAACTCGCTGCCTATTACGTTTCTATCTTTCATATTAATCTATTCTTAGCAATTTAATAGTTTTCGAAATTAAACCTTTGTATTCTACTGACTGGACTGGATTTATTTTCAAAAAAAAAACAATAAGTATATTTATCTGTGACGCGTATAACATTACAGTTACAATGAAGTGAAAAGAACGGTTATAGTATTTTATAGTTTTAAAAAGGTATAATATATTCTAAATACTTATATAACTATACGCGGCGTTGAATTCCGCCACTCAACATACAACTTTTTCGTTTCGATTTTGGGTGCAATACGAAAAAAAGGAATGTCTTAAAACTAGGTTCTTATTAATAACCGTGCTATGCAAAATAAACCGTGGTAGTGAGAAACAAACGTTTAATTTCTGTAAGCACTAAAGCTCCCAATGAATTACCATCTTTATTAAAACGGTCTTACGAAAAGATACAAGTAAAGACTTCTGTCTTTTAGTATTACCGTCTTTCGCTACTGTTCTACTGAGAAAATTGTTAACCTTTTTTTATTATATGCAAAAAAATAATTATTATTAGGTAGTTATAAGTAAAATTAAGTAACTATGTTTCCGTTACTTTTCTTTCATATAGATTGAAACCGTAAACTTGAGTAAAAAACATACAATTACATTTCATACTTCATGTTATTACACTTCAGTGTTCTTTAAATAAAATAGACTCTTCATCAAAATTAGGAATTAAAGAAAAGATATATTGGTTCTTATAAAGTGTACTGGTTACCTTTAAAGGTTTTACAGGTACGTTTTAGCCTACTATCGATTTATATAAGATAGTACTACAGCATTGTAATGTGTACTTTGCTACGTTATGATGAAACGGCACTCAACGGTGACTGTTAAGGAGTTTCATGTCAATTGCTCTCAAAATAATGGCAAGGCTACGTAACGCTTGGGTGGTCTATTTAACAATGATTCTTATAGTGGGTAAACTTATAGTTATCTATGTTATTTTTCACAATCAGTGCAGCTACTATATACCTATACGAGATTTATTAGTAAAAGAGATCGCATTTTGTTTAGACAAGGTAGGTTTACGTCTATATATATAAAAGAACTTTCTATGTTTCAAAAATACTGCCTACCATAACTATGAGACTATTGCACTTGTTTGATGATCTTATTACCCCAATAGCCAACAAGGAAAGAATGGTATGATTTTGTTTCTTTACGCCTTGTTTGTAGCGGCTGTGTCCCTGTCGGAACCAATCTATTCTGTTACCTATATAGTATTAACTACAACTGAAAGCACTATTGACCAACTGAAACGACAATATACTCCAGCGTGTTATTTATATGTAGGCTAGAGTTATATAAATACCTGCCATACTATATCTAGGCATATAACCAAACATTACATATATAAGAAAATAATGCAAGAATGTAATTATAAAAAATAATTTTAATTTAAGTAAGAATAAACACATATACGCTGCAGGTTATTTCATGATTTTTTAATAAAAATTTAAAACACAAGATAATAGGTACAAACTAACATAAATCAAGGCGAAAAACTAAAAAACACGCAAAGCAAGCATAGGTTATTTATTCCATTGTTATTACATTCCCGTTGAAAATCCCACGGAAACGTATTAGAAATAACCGGTCTGTAATCTCGGTCGTCTCTATTATGCATAGAAAATACTAGCTAGGACAATAAATAGCCAATTGCATGGAAAAATTAAGTAGGTATCATTACTGTCTATGACACAGGTAACTCTAGTGCATTTTATATGCATCGCTTGTTTCAATTGTATGATAAAAATTGTTACTTTACATATAGGTATGTAACTGAAAGGATCTATTATTTACCTATCGACTTGCAAATCTTTACCTAAAGTTATTCACTATCGATAAAAATAAACATTGATAAACTTTTATGAAAAATGTTATGTGTATAGTTATATAAAATTATAACATAGTACGTATAAGAAAGCAAAAACTTTAATTACAATTTAATTAAATCATAACAAAGTATAATCATAATTAAATCAAATTTAAATTTAATTTGTTTCATAGATATAAGGGAAAACATCTGATTCCATCACTCACCATGCAACCTATCTAAATCGAACGGAAAGCGAATATAAAGTGTCTTTACACCAGGTTCGCTCTGTCTACTCTTCTGCTATGCTGGAAAGAGCGTGTAAAAAATAGCTTCACTCTTTATCAAGCAATTGTCAAGAACAAGATAACACAGTCAACGGAGTGTCAAATCACTTTTCAGCTGATTGACAAACTCTGATTATTGAGATTGAGATTTCTGTTATAAGATTAATATTTCTATATCTATGGATATTAATTGAAAAACAGACACGTGTAAGTAATGTACCTGCTCAAGTGCTTTGAATCTGAAAGCAATTTAATGAAAGTTCCGACAATTTAACTCAACGTATTATTTCAGTAAATATTGAAAGTAGTTTTAGTCGTGTATCTAATAAGCTATCATAAAAGAATTATATTCCTTAAGCACATTAAGCACGGACTGGATCATGATGTCCGCTATTAGGTACATTTATATTTAACCATACCTACCAACTTAAAATGGAATTTGTAACTGTATAGATGACACAAAATCGATATCAAACGGTATTCAAAATAGTCAGGTGCGCTTGAACGATGCCCTAAGCAATAAATTGATTTGCAACACTGGTTCTCCTTTGTGCCAGTTCTATCACAGCTATCAGAGTTCCAGAGTGGACCGTCACGCCGCGAGGCTTGATTATGTCATTAAATAGACAATCTCATATCGAATATCAGTCAAAATACCGCCAATAGCGAAATTCCAATTGTCTTCAACATCGCTAACGCTTCTTATTTTAAAATGATATGAACGATTTATGATTTTAATCTTACAAATTCTATACTAATTTGACAGGTTGTATGTCGAGAACGTTTTAATATGTTATTATTATGATTAGATAACATAAAACGTGCTTAGGTATTATAATAAATACCTAAGCAAATTTTAAGTTATCTAATTATAATATATAAAGTGTATATAAATAAAAATAAATATAGGTACATTCAAACATTCATGTTTCTAGATGTGTGGGCGTGACGCCGGCCAGCGATTGGAGCATATAGCGCCAATGCGCGTGCGCCACACAGTAGCCCTTGTGCGATCGTATCGTGCTTAATGTACAAATTTAGCATATTTTTACATCATTCCTGTGGCACTCGACTAATTCTTAATTTTCAGATTATATAGCATTATGAAAAGTAATAAAATATGCGATAACAAAATAGAAACATTCAAGTGAAATATTCCACACGAACTCACTAGTCAGCTTCTTTAAAACGTTTAAAGACCCGGTATTACCAATAATTGAAGACATCGGGCTATTAAACCTGTTGGAGAAGATTCTATGTTGATTACTTGTACTTATCAAGAATTTGAGCATCGATCGACCTATTATGATGATAGGACGACTCCGGTTTCTCTTCGAAATAACGATGATAATGTCAGAGATTATATGATTTGTGTGGAATTTTGTTGAAAATGGCGAAAACATTACAGAAAAGTACAGGGGTCGTAACGACGCCAGGCGGCGGTAGCCTGCGGCGAAGACTTCAACGCCCATATGCAAATTAAATGTAATCAAAATAATCATTCAGTTCGAACCGAATAAAACTGTGGATCGACGATATTTCATTCTCTCTATTTACTATGCACGCAAGGTGCAGTCTACGAGAAAAGGGTTGCCAATTTCATAATATATTCAAATATGGTAAATCGCTCAGTTTTTGTACCCATATCGAAACAAACATGTACATGTATAAGTTATATTTGCTGGAGAACACGCAAAGTAACTTATTAAAACAGCGTTATATAAAACTATATACAACGCTAGCCTAAGGTACAAATAATTAATATCAGTAAGAGACATAATTTAATTTTTTTTATAAAAAAAATAACAACCATTACCAATTGCAAATTTTAGACATTTCGTTAGCTTAGTCAAGTAATTAATAAATCAGCATTTCATTTTACTATTACGTGTAGGTATTCATCGTAACCTGTCATTTTATGCAGTTTATACGACGCAAAAAAATAAAAATATTTGTCCTAGAAATGACACTAAATTATAGGAGGTTTGCAAGTTATTACTAAAATTACAAAGTAGATAATATAATGACAATTCATAGTTCTTTCTAGATATCCACCTTATAACATATTTTCATAACATGTTCATTTATTATGATATGAATACAGAAACAATGTATATTTCTAAATCCAAACTATTAACGAGCATTGGTACTAAAATATATCTCCTGCCTTATAATTAACTATGATTATTCCTATATACCAACCACTTACGTACATAGGTAGTATGATCGGTCACAAGCATGGCCGCAAAGCATTTAATTAATGTCACGCTCCGCCGGATATGGACCAGTGGTTAGCTAGCGGTTGCCCTCGTCACGCACACAAATTGGTCGTGATTAAAAATAATTTTCATTTCTGATGTCATTCCTACTATTATTAACATGACATTGATGCAAGTAATATCTTCGTTAGCTTACATAACATCTTAACAACACAGTCTCTATTAGTATTAGTATAATAAGTATCTTCACTTATTATTATTAATTTTTTTTAGCTTTACGTTTTTATTCTGCATAGTAGGGTAGACAAAAAGTACCTAGTGTCAACACACTCCGTGCTTCGCTTTCCACCGAATTCGAGACATTGCGTGTTGATTGGTGGAACCGCAATTTCTCTTTACCAGAGCGAGTAAGTGAAAATAATTTTAATATAATGACACCCCCGAGAGGGGATCGAACCCACAACCGATTGCGTTTACAGTCAGACGCTGTCACACTGCGCCACGGCCGGTCAATTATTGAGTATCTAAATAAATTCCGATAGCTGAAAAAAATCAATTTAAGCTGAATATCATAATAAAGAATCAATACGAAGACTATTTTTCTCATAGTTATTATGACTTTCCTTCATACTTATATGAACTAGATATATGTATGTACTAGACAGATACATACAGGACTTAGGCAGTTCGACCACCACAGCAAATGGATATTTTTTGACGCCAAGTCGACACACCTATAGGCCTTTAAGATTCAAATTTATTAATTTATGCTCCTATTACTTTAGAGTTTGAAATTTTGATTTTTTGATTTTTTGCATAAAACATGACTTTGGTTTTCCATAGGTTTTATGCATGTTAACGAGTTGTCGGAGTCGGTATATAATTAATATTTTTATAACGTCTTTGTGGCTTTTCGTGTTCGTGTTTGTGAGACCTTAGCTTTAAAAAAGCACGGACGTGAGTATATTGAAGAAAATTGAATGAGTAAAAAAGGCTTAATGTTAAGATATTTGAATGTATATCTATATACTTGTAACTACGTTTGCGTGAGTCTCCGACTCCTGATTAGCATACACGCTAATACTGAAGCGATTCCAACCGTGCTTTTACCGGCAGTTGGCATTATCGGCAGTGCGTTAGATGTGCGCAATTTGCCTCCATTTGCCGTAATGACAGGCCGCGGTCTCTCTTCATGGATGCTGCATAATGAGCCGAACCTCACCGATTGATCTAATATGTAAACCTATGCCTACTTATAGATATAACGTTTTATGCATTTAATGTTAGTACATTTATGTATAAATAAAACCTGTTTAGAATTATAAACGAAAATGTTTGTTCTTACTAATTTAACATATTAGTGTAATTATTGCAATTATAAAAACACTTAATCGTTACTTTGAATGTGACAAAAATTGGTGCAAATTACAAATTTGTGAGCTTTATATAATAAATAGATATCTTTTACGAACTCTAGGTACCGTTATAAATAAAGGCTATAACAAATTTCTTTGAGGTATAGTTTCATAACAAAAACATATATAGAAATCTAGACCCGTCTATGCCCTGCCTAGCGTCTAAGTATTTTAGCAGGATATAAAAGTTACTTAGTTGTTAAACAAACGAGGGTGACCTACTGGAACGAATGAGCTACAAAAGCATATGTTTTGAAAGCTAGGGCATAACTTATCATTTACCGCATTACGTGTGCAATGATTATAGTAATCTACTCATGAGGGTACAATAGCTGCATTCGCCCTGCCGCTACACATGTGCCTACAGGATGCTTTTATTTATTACGTATGTAACTTTTTCCATGTTCTATATAAATAGTACTAGGTTATATTGCAAAATATTGTCAGAAAATAAATAATTTTAAAGATTAATTTATTACTCTTGTATTCCGCTTGTTATCTATACATACTGCAAATAAATAAATAAGAATGTGTTACCTTTATATGTGACCTATGCTACCAAATTTACTATTTAATTTTAGCACTAACATTTATTATCTAAAATTAACCTAAATATTTACTATATCTTAAATACCTATAGTTATACTTACACATGAAACAACCAAATATATTTTCTAAAAAAATACTATTTACTAAAAATAACGTGAAACACACCATGTATTGTATAAATTTAATAGAAAATATGACCCTTTCACTGTTCCACATAATTAAGGAGTGCACAACGGGACAAAGAACCGATCGGCTACACTTTGTTAACTATGTTTTATTCATTCGAATCGGTTGACAATGCCGGCGCGAGGTACCCTTTCTTTGGCAATTTGGCGACCAGCAGGCAACGGAAGTTAAACCTTCACCCTGGAATTAGGAGTCTTTAGACTCTCCGGGACCTCATTGTAGTAATAAGAACTCCGCCCCCCAAGATTAATGCGCGCCAAGTAAGCGCGTGACACATTTTTAAGATTCTAGTTTCACAACGGTTATCGAAGCGCAGATGGAAAAGGTTAACATGTTTTTATGTACACTTGTGTACTACATGTACACTTTTAAAAAGTGGAGGATTCGATTTCCATTCGCGGGAGTAAATATATACACAGATAAAACGTGAAGTTGCATTTTTAATCAAATTCAATTTAAGTAATATCCGCGTGAAACCCAATCCATATTATCAGGCAAATAAACTTTCATATCCTATTTTCTTTTAGGGGCTGATTTTGAAAAAAAAGTTGCCTGTGTTTGACCCCGGGTCATTAACTATTTTTATCTCAAATTTCATCCAAATTGGTTCAATGGTTTGCCCGTGAAAGCGTAACAGACAGACAGGCAGACTTTCACATTTATATTATTAGTATGGATGGTTAAACAGTAAATGTTAAATATTGTTTAACAGTAAAGTCTGTAAATATACATAGATATTGTTTAACAGTAAAGTCTGTAAATATACATAGATAATTGATAGTTGTTTCATATTTATTTAGATGTTCCTTTTTTATAACTATAAGTACTTATAAAGATTCCTATGATATGAAATTGTGTTACATTATACCGTCATATTAGCATATACATTATACCGTCATATTAGCTTGTGGACTTCGTTGCCAAATGCAAATTATAAGAAGAATATAAAAGTGACATTGAACGAATTTCTGGTACTAATATACCAGAAAAATATGCTTAAAAATAAGAAATTGTTTAAAATGACCCACAGGTAAACCATCTAATTATCTGAAATGTTTTACTGATGAATATTCATTCTAACGGTCTGGTTTTACATCGCCATCGGTCACTCAGGTTAAATTATCTTGTTTAAATCCAACGATGACCTTGCTCTAACGTGAACTTGCAACCATTGATTACCGAATTACCGAATCCACGTCTATACTTAACGCTCGTACCCACTCGCACCGACGATTTAAATAATAAATATCTTATCTAAATAACACCCAAGCATTGTTTTATACCTTACGAACGACGGTAATGACCTACATTAAGTCAAATCGCTAATAAAATTAAACTCCCCCCGTAATTTGGCTTAATTTTGCAACAATCATGCTTGAGTCAGATTTCTAAAATATAAATACAAATTACTGCTTTTTGTGAGACTAATCGGAGAATATGAATTGGTGATCTTATTGATTGAATAATAGTAAGTAGTAGGTATTATTAATTCCTATTTAAATATTACAGACTAGTTCAAAAAAGGTATAAGTATCTTTATTTTTTTTCTTTGATTGCAATAATAAGAACTTATGCTTTAAGTATTGTTATTAAATCAAGATGAACTTGACAAGCAAAGAAATACCAACGATCAAAATTTTTATATATTTATTCCTAAACTCAATTGTCATCTACCTACTACTTTGTAGGTAAGTATTTTAACGTTGATTTTTACGTGATTTATTAGGTGAAAGTCAAATTAACTAAGCAAGTGATCGAAGGTTTTGTATGATTAAGCAGCTTTACGATTTTACCCACAAAGCAGGATAGTCAGACTCAACTTAGTGTGAAGAAAATCCTCGATCCGGAAACGATATATTGCGCCCTGAGTAGTGAACTCAACGCCGCAGTTTTTTTTCACCAGAGTAGAAAATCAACATTAATTTTAAATGCAATCATGTCACAGAGTGGGAATCGAACCCACAACCAATCTCTTTTATAGTAAGACGTTATATTATTTTCTACATAATAAATTAATTACTAATAAAAAATTACAAAAAAACACGGTTTTGTGTAGTTTAAAACAAATAAAAGAGTCTGAACTGAGGGAAATTATGGTAGTGCGCAAAAAACAAGCGCAAGTAAAGTAACAATTAATCCGCCATATTAGTTAATTATGCCTTCCTCCAGCCCCCGCGATACGCTCCACTCAAGCTTCTATAATTGCACTCATTTTTCCATTGCTCTATGTTTTTTAGCCATTACAAAAATCCTGTTTAACATAAACAATAAATATTAAATTTATTATATAATATGTTTTATTATAATATATTATATTAAATAATATGTTTTTTAGCCATTACAAAAATCCTGTTTAACATAAACAATAAAACTACCTACTTTATTATTACACTAACGCAAATAAAAATAATAAGTTTGTAGGTAAGCACATACTAGGTTGCTTATTGAAAAGATTATTTATGTTTTTAACAACAACCTATTTGAACTGAAGTAATCTTAAAAACAGTTAATCCTGAGTTTGCTTACTAAAGTTTATAAAAAGTAGAAAAAAATAGGCTAGAAAGAAATGTAAAATCAAAAACCTAATATCTCACTATGAGTTAGAATAGTACATGAGAACATTTTTTTATACTTAAAGTGCTCACTGCGTGATATCCATAGTTAGTTTTAAGTTAGTTTAAGGTAGGTTAGGTTAGTCAGTGCAGTGCGGTGTCAGTAAAAAATAGTATATAATTTATGTAAAGTTTAATAATTCTAAATTGAAATTTAAGTTTTCAAGGGATCTTTGTGTTTCATGTTCTTTCATAAATTGATCAACCTTCATAGATACCTAAGTTATGTTATGTTATGTTCCATCAAAAATTGTATTAACTTTATAAAGTATAATTTTTAATTATTTTTGCAATAAAATTATCAGACGCTTGTTTATTAAAATAAAATTAAAATAAACTAATACATTAAAATGTATTAGAGTCCACGTAACTATATTCCCTACATAAAAATATAATTTTATCATTTCGCTATTAAAACCAAAAAGGTAAGATAAAGATTAAAAATACAGTAATATCTGAATCATTATATTATTAACGATTTCTCATACAAATGTTGAAGACATTGCATGCAAGCCTAGGGCGATGGGCGTACGCCAATGACTGGCCAATGGAAAACGACCGCGTCTTATATGAGAGCCTCCCAATGTTTTCCCTTTTTTACCATACTTAAATAAAATAGCCGTTTTGTATTAATCTAACATTTTTGTATAAATGTATTTTGATTTACAGTGTCTCGAGGTATAATTACTATAGAAATATTTAACGACACAAGGTAGAGCATAACTAATCACGCACTGTGATTTGATTTCAAATGCTCCACAACAAAAAAAGTATATTTAATTTTCAATACATATTTTGATAAGAATTAATATTTTTTTAGCTTCACGCTTTTGTCCCGCATAGCAGAAAGTATTTAATCTTAGGACACTTTGTACTTCGCTTTCCACCGAATTCGAGACATTGGGTGTTGAGTGGCGGAAATCAACGTCGCATTTCGTCTTACCAGCAAGTATGTGAAAATAATTTAAATATAATCACTCCGAGGGGGATCGAACCCACAACCGATCGCATTTACGGTCAGGCTCTGTCCCACCGTGCCACGACCGGCCTCAAGCTTGGTTGTGTATCTACATTTATTTTTAAATGTCTAAATCGACCATATTTTATGTAAAACTTTAACATACCTATAAACAGAATCGAATATACCTACTGTCATGTAATTCAGTACCCTACTTAGTTAAAAATATTTTTCCGCTAAATATAGTTTTTATTTCTATTTTCGAAAGTAGATAGAGTCGTATTTCGAATTTTTTCATATGTATCTAACGCTATTTTGGTTATTATGAAAATTATTTGTTAGTATTATAACAAGTATCGATTGTGCACGCCATAACTACAGGGGCGGATCCATCCTTCAAAAATAGTTGCGGTCACAAATATTAAAATTTAAGCCATTTGGCCGAATATGTATAAATTATAAAAAAACTCATGTCAACTTTCATTGTAGTCACTGCTGGTTATGAAAAATATTATTAGCATATCAATATCAAAAAAACCTGGAGTTGTGTGAAGGCCAAAAATTCATTAGGATTATGGGCATGCCCATAGTGCTCACAACGGTATTACGGTACATAGTGCATGACTAGTAGTAGATATAAGTCCACCTAAGAGTATTCCCATAGGCATATTTATGTTTAAAACTAATTTTGACTTCTCAAAAAAATATTCAGAAATATTGTCAAATGTTAAATAGAGAAGTTGATTTCCTTTACCGAACAAAAATTGTGTCTGGTATGTATAGATTTCGTAGAAAATAATAAGTAGCAATATAGTAATTCAATTGAAAACAATATTTACGTTTCTACAGATATACTTTGGTTTTATAGCTTTTATCTTGCGGAGCAGGGACTAGGTTCTTTCTGTTTCCACCGAATTCCAGCATAACGTGTTCAATGGCGGAATACAACGGCGCGCTTTGTTACCAGGACGAGAAAATTAAAATAATTTAAATATAACCATTCCAGAGTGAGAATGAGACCCATGACCGATGTACTTAGGCTACGATGACCGTAGGTAAAGACAAAGAGAAATAATGTACCTAGTTATGGTAAAAACATATTATTTCTTACAAGTTAGCTAAAAATTTAATTAACTCATGTACAATTAATATAGTTATGAATTTCATGTTCCGTATCACCCAGGTATAAAGGTAAAAATTAAACAATTAATCTCGGGTTGCATGTAGAGAGTGAACTACATAAATGGAAAACGTTAATGACTATCAGCTTATCACATATCTATTTATCTCGATTTATCTTCATATACGTGTTATGAAACTATACCTATACAAGCCTCTTATTCGCCTATTGTGCTATTGGACGACGTCAGAGTCTTGCCCATGATAGAACATAAGATTCCATAAGCAAAACTCAGATTACGCTCACTCTTCCATTGTTGCTTGCAAATTATTAAACTTGCCTTACTCTACGATTCCGGCATTGTACTTTACTTAGAAAAACAAAAAACCTGGTCATCTTAACATTTAGAGGAAAAATATTAATATGGTATTATAAATGAAACTATTTTAAACGGATTAATCACGTACTTTTGGTATGAGAAAATCCATGGTCACAGGTAGACCGGTGACCACGGACTACTGTAAAGGACTCGAAACGTCAGGTTTACAAAAATGTATTTTCGAATACCAAAATATACGCGATTAATCCGTTTAAAATAGTTTCATTTATAATGTGTAAAAGTCATGAAAATCAAAGATCTTATTAATATAGTAATCAAACTAGGGCTTAATTACACTCTAACAAATTCTTGACAATGATTTTATTAATAACTACTAAGTGAAAATAAAGTAATTGATCACAATTCTAAAAAAAGATATCAATCCAGATTTAAATAGTATTAATTTAAACTATATTATGTACGTAGTAGTAACTGTATTATAAGTAGGATTCAGAAATAATAAGCGAATTATAGTCTATTTGAACTTTCTTTCCTTGACATATTATAAATTATATGACATATTGGGCAGTTTGAACATGATTTGAGTGATTTGAATAAAACGAATTATATTTCTAAATATAATCATGTAGTTCATGCTATTATAATTTATAACTAGATTATTTTACTATTTTTTAAGTGTTATTTCAGTCTTAGGATTAGAATACATTTAAAAATATATATATTTTAATTATTTAACAATGAATATTTTTAAAAAATCTTTCTAGTATATAATATGTTATAAAAATTAATGGCCAAGCACTTCTAATTAAATATGCTAGGTTTTCAATATTAAAAATGGTTTTTAAAACAACAACATTCTCGTTACATCGGTTAATCTGTAGGTTATAATCACAGATTATAAATATGCACAATAAACTCGATGGTATGACTTGTCAAATTGTCATTTGTCACTACAATAATCTATGATTTTTTATCTTTTTATATATTTAACATTTATGAATTGAAAGTTGAAACTCTTTTTAAGGTAAAATATATATTTTAATTTCTTGCACTTTAGCTATGTGCAAATTAAATGGTTCCTACTTCCATAAATATACCTGACTTAAAAATATTTAATTCTATTAAATTGACATATATCTAGCAAAACAAATAGTAGTATTTTATTATTTAGCACTGGGTTTGCTAAATAATTGACGAAAGTATTTGGTGAAATATTAAAACAATCCTGTCCTAAAATTGGAATAGTGATTAAAATATTAGGTCAAAACATTTTTTCAATTAAATTTCAGAATATTAGTCTAATAAAACATTATTTATATATATTGTCTAGATGCAAATATCAATTGATCCTAGACGGGCAGATCGTGAAAGAAAGTTCAAGCCTCCACCACCATCATCAGCTCCAGCTGAAGATCTTACAACTGACTACATGAATATACTTGGTATGGATTAAAGATTAAAAATTTCCACAACCAGACATACATTAATGTTATATTCAAAGTTGATACTAAAATAACTTGAATAGCCTCTTCCATTAAGTTAAAAATATTTTATCATATTGTAGGTATGGTATTTTCCATGTGTGGTTTAATGATGCGGCTGAAATGGTGTGCTTGGACTGCTGTCTTTTGTTCCAGTATTAGTTTTGCAAATTCAAGAGTGTCAGATGACACTAAACAGGTAGCTATAATAAATATTTTATTTTTAATCTGCACTATACTACAGGGTAATCAGGGAGAACCTAGTGTTGATACACTTGTTCTCTGCTTTTTACTCTGATTCTAGACATTGTACATTGAGTTGGGGAATTCATTGCCTCAAAATAATTTTAATAATTTAAATATAATCATTTCACCAAATGGGGATTGATTATAATTAGTAGGCATATCCTTGTAAGAAGTATTGTTTAATCTATTTTGATGTTATATTATATCATAATTATTTATTTAAGTAATTATTATTTTTCAGATTGTTAGCTCATTTATGCTTTCCATATCTGCTGTAGTTATGTCTTATCTACAAAACCCTGCTCCAATGTCACCACCGTGGGCATCTTTAACAACATAGTACTGAATAGTTATTTTTATTTATTAAATATAAAATAGAAAAATGGTCTTTATTTAGATATGCAATACCTTCTGTATGATGAATGTTTTAATTTAAATTATAATTTGAAATTTTTATTACATTCATTACCCTTTATGTTAAAGATAAGCAACATAATAAAAACAAAAAATAAATTAATAAATCTAATTGAATCTTTAGAAGATTTTACAGTAAAATATAAATGTAGGCCTTTCTGATATTTCACTTAGCACATTGTTTAATGAATGGAATGGCACATTGTTTTATTAATGGATATATCATTTTATGTTTAATATTATTGTAGTTTAAAGAAAAATTACTAAATTTGGAAAAAAAGGATCCAATATCCTTTAAAACAAATCTGTACATTCGCCAAAAATTTCTAATTTTTAACTCGTATATTTTTCCCAAGTTTTCATATGATTTAAGAATAAAAACTTATTGTCAATATAAACATTCTTGGTATAAAATGATTTCTTATTTTCAGCCTCAGAAACATTCATTATATATCAGACATCTGTGCTAATACGAAGACAACTCCATCTTACTAAACTATTTTATCAACAATTATTTGCTTTAAATCATAAAATAATCAAATTTCATCGTTTCAAGCTATAAGTTATAAGATTTACTTTGATCATATACATAAGTATTTGTCTTTTAGCATATGAATTTCTTTAAACATATATATAGAACAATTTAATAATGTCAAAAGATTCAAAATAAAGTATAAAAGATCTCAATTAATTATAAATATATTTATCTCAATATCTAAGACCGTCATATTCGAAGTTAATCCTTTCGAATTTCAAATTTCTTTATTGGAATTTTACAATATTGTTAACTAATATACTTGTAACTCGTCGTGCGTTAGACGCGTAGGCTTTGTTTATACATGAATGGCGTTATTTAAATGCCGACAAGATTCCCTCGATTTGCTAGCAGCTGCGAATTTGTTTCACAACATAAACTGAAATGTTACGACATAATGGATGATGCCGTATATTTTTTACACCAAATAAATCTACAATTAAATAACAAAAGAAGCTTTTAAATAATTGCAAACTCCGCATCTTCGTGTGTGATGTAACATTTTAATAGCCTTCTTATACATGTAACTGAGTGATAGATAAACACTTAAATAGTTTTTTAAATAGTTACTGACTTTAGGACGTTTAACCAACTCACTTCTACCACCTTATTATATTATGTGAGAAGAGGTTCTTTAATTACGAATTGCTTAAAATAATAGATTAAATAAAAAAAAAGAAACACGCTTTTACGTAAAACCAACTAAAAAATAAAAATCTATTAGATACATAACATTCATAGAGGAGGCTAGGTATGTGTGACAACAGGGGTGCTACAGGCTATTGAGGCTATTAAGGTGGAAATAGGCGCGTTTTATAAAGGTATTTATGTCGTTTCAACCTGAAAACACTACGCCATAGATAAGCTATTCCCCATAGTATAGGGGATGAAATCCTACAAAACCCACAGACAACACAGTAGTAGAATCTGTTTCGTACTAAATTCAAAAACACAGTAGTAGAATCTGTTTCAAAAAAACACACTAGTAGAATCTGTGTCAAATAGTTCTGAAGAATATATGCATTGCAATGAAATCAAAAATGTTTGAAATTTAAAATTACACCCAAACATTTAGTGACACCGTTTTAAAAAGTTCATACTAACGTGAAAACAATTCTCATGAGTAAATAAATTTATTAATATTGTCAATCCTTTAGGCAAAAAGTGTATCGCAAAGGCCAGCCTGCAAACAAAACATTAGCAGTTGAAACTTTGAAAGTGCTACTTTTGATCATGTCGTCGAAGCTACTTTTTCTCAAAGTAAGCTAACCAAATCTGATATTTTATCTGAACTATAAATAATCAATCAGTTAGTTTTATATGTAACCAATCTCACGCAAGTAAGAACTAAAATGTAAATGTTTTGTTTTAAATATGATATCAATTTATCTTCCGAGTAACAATAAAGTAACTACCGATGTCCATTTACGCCTCTGTAGGTACATATATTGGAAACAACCATATGCCAAAAACAAAATAAAATTACAAATAAGAAACTGTCTTATACACATTGTACCATATAAAACTTAAAGCACGCTTTATAAACCTTTACGTTATTATAATAATCAAATTAAAATTACAAGTCTTTTTGAAAAGATTGATATATATAAAAATAGTTGTATATTAGAAAAAATAAGAAAACGAAAATTAATTTCAATTTATCTTAAGGATTATATTTTATTATAATTTTTGTGTTTATTAGAGGGGCCGAATGTCAATTTAGGAAGAAAACTAAATCAATCAGGTCAATATTGACATTCTCATTATAAAATGATCTAGAAAACTTCATTTTTCAATAATGTTAATGTTCATGGTATTTGTCTTCATTTGTACCACTTTATTCTTATTCTATATCTTTATCTTTATTTTTTGGTTAGTTGGTTCTTAGCTTATGGCGTTTCGAGCGTACCAGTTGAACACAAATCACTTGGCCATTGTCACGTTGATAAGAGAACACACGACGGAGGTTGTATGGTAAGAAAGTGAATTGAAACCCAGCTAAACATTTCATTTATAAAGAAGAGATCCCGTCTGCATCTACAACAATACAACACAAAATACATATTTACGTAATCTACACAAAAACTGGTTAGTAAAAAGAGAATACATTAAGTACGTCTACAATTTCATCTTATTTTTTTTAATATATTTACACAGAAATTTACACAGAGGACTAAACATAAACATTAATAAAGAATTCACATTTATAGGACGAGGAACTTTAAGTAGGAGGATTTCATAGATACTATAAAGGAATATAGGACAGCTAAAAAGGATATGGGAGGAGATGCCTTCATCGAGACCATACTCATACAGAGAATGGTCCCTGATATGAGTATCCAAGGTGCGGTCCAAACGGCAGACAGTTGAGATAACCGAGCGATCTGCATGTCTTAATCTATAAAACCACGGTAGTTTTGGGATCTTTCCTTGAATGAGTGCATAATTTTTACGTTTAAGTCGATTGGACGACTCACAATGACAATTCAAAGATTTTGATAGTTCAAATCAGTTTTTGCAAGAGATAACAAATCCTGGGCCAAAATAGAGAAATGTTCAAGTGTTCCGCATTAAACACCTGACTTAGCACAGTTATATGCTGTAACATTATCACTAATCCCAAAATGACCCGGGATCCAAATCACTGAGATATCCAAAGCATTTCGATGACATACGAACAAAGCTTCACGAATCCTTAAAATAATAGAAGATCCTAGTATACCATGAAAAGGTTTTTTTAATGGCCAATAAGCAACTTAGAGAGTCTGTAAAAATAGCAGTCTGTGGTAAGTCATGGGAAAGCGTAAACAGGATTGCTTCCGATAGAGCAACAGCCTCACCTGTAAACACTGATGATTCGGGATCCAGCAAGCCGCACCAACACAGCCTTCTATTGAAAGCTTAGAAACATCAGTAAAGATGAGAAGGTGGTTAAACCAATTTCGCTGAATAAACAAATTAAAATTTTTGGTACCCGGATCTTCATTGGACAAACCAATATCTGATAAGGATTACAAGGAAATCTTTTCAAGGGATGAATGAGGGAGATTGGTAAATCTAAGGAAACTGTTGAGTAAATATGATACCGATTTATCACGATTACAAAGGTTGAGTAATGTGGATAGTTTAGACAATAAGGCATGGGAAGAGAGCTGTAACGATTTACCTATAAATCGATCTGACACGGATTGACGTCGGAGAGAGAGAGAGCACTACACGAAGTGCATTCGTAGGAGTGGACTTCATCGCACCTAAAACTATTCTAAGGCATTTGAATTGTATTCGACTTAATTTATCATTAGTAACTTTATTAAAGGGGTCTAAAACAAATAAACTGTAGTCAATGTGACTACCGACTAAAGAATTGTACAATAGTTTTTAGTATAGGGATGTGCACCCCACCACACACCAGATACTGCGCGTAGAGCATTAATAGATTTTTCACATTTTTTGCTAAGATATTCAGAATGTGCAATTCCGTTCAATCGTTTGTCAAGAAAAATGCCTAAGAATTTAATATTATCAGAAAAAATCATAATTTCATCGCCAAAGTAGATTTGAAAATTTGGAATAACTCTTTTTTTGGTGAATTTAGGTACTGACAATGAAAGACCATGTTCAGAGAGCCATTGATTTACATAGTACAAAGCAGTATTTAAACGAAAATTGATGGCCTCTACTGAATTTGAACTATAATAGAGAACAATGTCATTAGCATACTGGAGAATGTTGCAAAAATTGTTTACGGACAATTCAAGGTCATGCTTATAAATATTATGTAGCAGAGGACTATGAACCGAACCCTGACGAATACCCTTCCAGACACGGCTGGGAGGTATAGTATGGAGAGGATGCTTTACAGAAATAGTCCTGCCGGTAAATAGGCTGCTTATGAAATGAGTCTACCTCACGGGGATATTCAGGTGTTGCATTTTCTGCTTGAATCCAAACTGAGAGGGAGCTAATATATTTTTGCTTTCTACTATCCATTCCAATCGATTTATTAAAAGCCGTTCAACATTTTTTTTTTTTTTTATAAAGTAGACGATAATGCAAGGGGTCAATAGGAATTAGGATCGGAAGAATTTTTACCGGGTTTAAGGATAGGGATAAGATTCGAGAATACTGCCTGAATGAAAAATCCGATTTATTAATTTTAGAAAATACTCTTTGGATATTTTATTTAATTTATTTAAAAAATAATATGGAATACCATCTTCTCCTGGTTTAGTGTTTTTTTAGCCTATAAGAACACTATCAAGTTCATTATAGGGGAAAGATGTATGCATTTCATCTAAGGATATAATTGGGGGAAAATTATAAAACAAATCATGGCAGGGAAGAATGGGAGGACCCAATTTGTCAGTAAAATCGTCAAGCCAAATAGCGGGGTCATTGGAGGAATTGTCTAGGGCTGGAATTAGTATTAAAAGATCGGCGAAATCTCTTAACATTACTCCAGACAATAGACGAGGAAGGGAATTGATCCATCCAAGTCTTATCTTCTTCCAAATCAATTTTCTAAACAACGCGTCATTGCGCTGATACTCAATAAAGTTCTCCACCGTCATACAGACTGCATATGACGACTCAGCAAATTTTCGCCATTTGACAGAATCAGAGCATTCCTGTTCCCACCATGGATGGAAAGGCATCTGATTCTTAGTGGAGTGTTTTTTGGGGATATTGTGATTAGTAGATAATAAAATAGCATCAACAAACTGACCATAGCAAACAGTTATATTCTCATTATCAATAGATTCAAGAAGAGTACCCAACATGTTATCAACAGATGCATATTCTAACCAATTTGCATTTTTAAAATTGTATTTAGGAATAGGATAAGGGGAGGGAATAGGTTAATGTCGGCGAGCTAAGGACAGAAGGATGGGAAAATGATCACTACCATAGGTGGAGGAAAGTACAGACCATGATAGTTGAGAGACAAGTGAAGAAGAAGAGAGGGATAGGTATAGACCTATCCCTCTCTTCTCCTTCTCCTTCCTTCTGCTATAGAGCAGTCTTCGGATTCTGATTAGGAATAACCGTCCGAGTCGGTGAGCCATCATTGAGGACGCAAAGACCAGCATTGATGATGATTGTTTGATCATTTCCACCAACTAAGAAGAAAATCCATCACAGTAATAACACCCCCACAGGGTTTGATGAGTGTTAAAATCTCCCAAGACTAGCACAGGACTAGGGAGAGAGGAAATAATAGAATTTAACTCAAGATGGAAGATGGACGACAGGGGATGTAAACAGAAAGACAGGAAATATTAAGGACTCTCACAGCAACAGCATTGAAATGTAGACTGTGAGTAGAAAGAGGGATTAAGGAATATGGAGTGGAGTGCTGGACGAGGATAGCCTCGATACCCGTCACTCCACATGAGAAACCCGGCACCCTAAAACGAGATTCCGGCATTAACCATGTCTCTGAGAGGGCAACAATGACAGGTTTATATAGTGCAATAATAGAAAGCAATTCGTGTTTTTTAATATGAATAATCTTACTATTCCACTGGAGGATGGACAGTGGGGCCATATTTAAGGATATTAAAGATTTTTGGGCAACGTTGGACGGTAGAGGGACATCATCTAATGGGGCTAAGATACTAATAATTTTTCAGTCAAAGCCACCAACAGATCTTTTCTGGATTCTGAGGATCTATCACGTATTGAACAACCATTAAGAAGAGAAGAGGGACAGTCCCCAAAAATTGTTTGATGAGTGAGTCTATCACATCCCTTTTCAAGAGGAGCTTGGGAGCGGGGAGAACGGACAACGGTTTTGCGGTAAGATATTGTGTGAGATGGAAGAACTTTGGCCATATAAGCCTGTGGTATGGAGGGAAATGAGTGGAAAACATTTCCTTAGCTACATAAGAAATCGGGAGGATGGTCCAATATAAGAGATATTCTCTTGATTCTTTAAAATTTTAATAGCCTGTTAATCTTGCAAACTCAGGGCAACCCTTGTCTGTGGTAAACTGTTTAGAGTTACAATAGAGGCTAGTAGAAAACTCTTAAATTATCTTGTATGATCCACCAATGTGGGGTTGCGAACACTAGTAACATCTGGAACTAGACCGGCACTGTGTTTGACATAACCAAATCGACAACAATTTAAGCATTGGATGGTTGGAAAATAGTATGGCTCTACACGGAGAGAGAAGCAGTAAGAAAATACCCTCTCAGGCAACTGTTGCCCTCAGAATGTTACTAGAACCGACTGAGTCGGGATCCATATAGTAACACTCTCACTCACATTCTTTCTATTTAATCTTCGCGTTTTCACTACTTCACTACATTCAGAAGGGTATTTTAATGATTGTAAAAATTCTTCCATACCTCAATCAACAGGAACTCCTCTTACAATATCCATTCTTGTTACGTTAAAAGTTGATATAATACTGGATAACACTGGATTAACCAAAAATATATTTGCAGCTTCAGCTGACGCAAATTGAACGCTAATTTTATTGCGGCCGACATTTTTTACACCATCATTAACTATGTCTGTTATTTTATTTGTATGAAGGAAATGACCTAATTTAATAGAGGTCGGATCAGGAGTTTCCCTTGATAAAAGGGCCTTTGTCAGAATTAATATAGGACTTTGCACCATTAGACAAGGAAGCATGAACATACATATTTTGGATAGACGGAGTAGCAGAAGAAGGATTCACAATAGTTTTTTTATTAGCAGGGACAATATTAGAGAATGTATCATCCCCTTCTTACTATAAATTTGATTTAGAGAAGGATCATCGCCAGGATCCGGCGGGCGATCGTTATCCATTTATATAACCTTAAAATAAAAATAAACGCTAACTTACTTAACATGACATACAAAACTAACATTTACTAAAAACCCAACATCGTGTTTAAATATATCAATTTACAGATCTTAAACTTCTGAAATTAATAATTAAAATATGAAACCTCACTAATACGTGTGTCAACCAATACAAACGTCCTGGCGAATCTTCCTATTTTTCCTTTAAGAACCGATTTTCTGACACAGGATTTCTTATATATTATTTTTTCATTTCGAAACAAAATAATGATGTAATGTCATAATATTGACAATTCACATATATGTTATCTGTGTTTTATAATATTTCTACACGTATAATAGGGTGTCACTTATTAGCAGTAGTGATGGCTACATTTGTTATTATCGAATTCTAGGAATCTTTTCGAATTGTAAAATATATATTTCTAGGCTACGTTAATATTCTAATATAAGCTCCTTTATCCATTAAGAGGATCGATATTTATATATATATTTAGTCATGACAATGTGATGATTATTCATTTATTAAATACTGTCTTATAACGTCAAAAATTATCGATATGTTAAAATAAGGAATTGACTGACATCACTAAACTATGACCGCCGTAAGATACGGCATCGTGTAATCTTGTTATTTCTAAATTTAATAGATATAATACAACTAAGAATACCATATCTGCATTAGCAATATAGTATAAAAAAATCTTTTTCTTATTTGATTTTAACTCGTCATATTTAAAAAGTAAGTAAAGATAGGTTATTTTTGAAGTTTCTTAAATATTTTTATTTAATGAAATATCCACGTGTAAAATAAATATAAATTGTAAATGATTTACAAATATCCCTTAATAACTGGTTATAAGCTGGGTGTTATTTTTTTTATTTAATTAAAAGCTTATCTTATTTTTATATTAAATAATCAAATTATTTGCTATTATTATTATATACACCCTGAAGTTTGTTTATTATTATAATTTTATTTTTAGAATGCCACCTAAAAAAGTGGAAGAGCCTGAAAAAAAACCACTTATTGGAAGAGTTGGTACCAATTTGAAAGTGGGTATAGTTGGAGTTCCAAATGTTGGTAAATCCACTTTCTTCAATGTACTCACTAAAAGTCAGGCGGCTGCTGAGAATTTCCCGTTTTGCACCATCGATCCCAATGAAAATAAGTATCAAATTGTTAATTTTTATATATATCTAAATTATTACTTATAGAATAAGTATTATTTGGTTCAAAATTTTCTTAGCAAATCATCCTAATATATATTTTAATAGAAATACAACTTTTAGTACATAGAGTATAATTTTTAACATTTCATTCTATTGACTGTTTTGTTTTGGTTGCTATTAATATGGATTAAGTTTTAGTTAAGGTGTTATTGCACTCTTTTAAACATATGTTACTAGTAACTAATTTAAAAAAAATATCTAATAACTTTTTTGGAATAGTAATAATAATATACACATTATTGAACAAAGAAATATAAATATAAACATACAAGAAGTGATCAGAATATATAAAAATATAACATTTACACGCAAAACATATCAAATATAAATTATTATATGTAATATAATATATTCAAAAACATATACATATATATAAACACAATTGTATAGAAGCTCTTAAAATCCAAAAAAAGCACCTAATTCAGAGACTTAATAGTAGTTTTTAGGTAAAGCTCGTAAGTTTTATAAAAGTTAGCCACATCATATTATGATTGTTAAAAAAATTAACAAAAAGGAAGAATAGTGAAGCCTGCTTAACTTTTTTTCATGCAGCATAACTTATCTCTCCTGATTATGGCATCCAAGATAACTACTTACATACCTTACCGATTCACTAAATGGACTAATGGTACCTTACCATACACAAAAAATAGGAAAAAATGAGGAAATAACAACTTTTGGCATTTCAACACTTCAACACTTATAAAGCTGCTTGATTTTTATTTGATTTATTATTCACTCAAATTGTTTGCTCCAATTAAAAATTTTGTTAAGGTCTTTATTCTTATGACAGTGACATGTAGTTTAATAAGAGTACCTTGTCAGAAAATCTGTAGATTATTAGCAAGCAAGAGAAGAAACTTTAAGATATCTATGGAATGCCAACACTGGACCATTCACATTGAGGGCTATTCAAAATAGAATTGTAGATTCTAGTCTTAACACACTGTTATTATACATACAAGTATGAAAACAATCAAGATATATTTAAATAAATCAGTTTATCATGCAGTATCAAAATGAACAGCATTGAAATCATTACTACAGTGTAACAATGTCCAAGTGATTTCTAATTAGGAATTCAGATTGTGTGATACTGCCACCCTTACTTAAGGGTGGCAGTAAACCCAGGTTAACTTAATAATCTTTAGTAAACCAAACAATATTTCATTTAGACACATCTTACTCCTTCAGGCCTCAATTTTTTAAAAGACCTGCCTAAAATATAAGAGGTAATGTTGTTGTGGTTGTTGTTATATCTTTGGATTTTAGTTTTGGGACACCATAAAATATTAGAGTATGCCTTCTTTTCATCTGTTGAAGTAGAAATTTCAGTGGCAAAAAATACAACTTGTTGATGTAAGGTGTCCAAGAGGAATAAATGCCATATTCTATATATCATTCAAGTCCATATTCTCAAAAATTGAGAATGTTAAAGTGAGATAAGTTAGTTTATATAAAACTGGTTTTTACTTGCAGGTGGGTAATGTTAGTCTAGTAGTGTAAGAATACTTATTATTATGTTTATAATTTCACTCACAAAACTTATCAGATTGTTATCAAATCAAATAACATTTTTTTTATAATAGATTTCTTAAATATAGTGCTTACTTTATAGTTTTAAATATCTAACAGGCCAAGTAGAAAAAAATAAATATTTAGATTTTGACAAATAAACTAATTTAGGAAGATCATTTGTCATTTATAAAACTCAACATCATTATAAAGTTTGAGATATGGATCGATTTGAAAATCATAATAATAAAATAGACTTAAAAGACAAATATAATATAAAAGATATAGAAATCGATAAAGGTTTCTTATATAATGGAGACTATGAATTATTTAATCAAATTAACAATAATGAAGAGTGTCATAAATATAAACCATTGGCAGCATCTGTACTTGGTATCAACAATACTGATATCCCACTGCCTGAAGATGTGGAATTTTTTAACTGTTGGACAGATGCAGATGCACAAGAGGCTTATTTAAAACAAGAACCCAAAACATATTTGATATTAGGAAAAAATGGAATAGGATGTTATACTTTAGGTGAAGCGTTAACTAAAAAACTAAATTGTATCCATATATGCCCCAAAACTGTTTTATTAGATGAAATAGAACAAAAAAGTTTAAGTGGGAAATGTCTAGAATTTAACATGAGACACAACAAAGTCTGCAAATTTGATATCATACTGAAAATTATGAAGGAAAAGTTAAAATCACCAGCAGTTGTACACAGAGGATTTGTTATGAGTGAATTACCCATGGTTACTTCATTGGATCAAAATCTATATTTTAGTGATACTTTAATTTCAGAAGAAGCATTAAATATATCACAAGATATACTTGAAGATTTAGTATATTCTTTTAAAAAGAAAAAATCAAGAAAAGTTATATCATCACATTCATCTGTGAGTAGCAAACCAGAAAGCCTTGTAGAAGAAGAAGCAGAGGAAGAACAAGAAATTGAAAATGAAACGGTAGCCGATCAAGAAGAAGACCAAATTGTTGAACTGCCAAAATTTTACCTTAACACTTGCAAAGATTTACCATTTCACACAAAACCGAATTGTAAGACCCTGAATGTAATATTATTAGACCAAATTCAAGACATATTTAATTTCAAACCTGACATAATTATTTCTGTTTCATGTCCCGATAAGGATGTTATTACTAAAAGAGGTTGTAAATATATTAATTATTTAAACAATTCTAACACCTTTAAGCCATTTGAATGTCACACAGACAATGAAATAAAATGGCCTCCACATTATATTTTAATAGATTTTGTAAAACCGTATGACGCTCATACTTTTAATCCGAAGTATAATTGTAAACAACCAAACAATTTTTCTTCAGTAGTGACACAACAACTGTGCAATTATAAATTATTTCTTACTCCATTTATAGAAAAAAAGTTGAAGAGTTACAGTTCAAAAAACCTCATTAAATTAGATGGTCGAGTGTCTGCACAGCAAATGTCTTATATTTGTTTTGAAAGATTATTAATTATGTCTATTAAACCAGTGCTTATACCTGAACCTTTATACCTTGATGAACCCCCTGAAGATTTTGAAGAACTTTGGAGATCAATTGAACAATTGAATGTGCTTCATAGTGGTGTTCTTAGTTTTAATAGATATGCGTCATTTTGGTATAACAGATGCCCAGTTGAATTAAGGAAGAGAAGATCTATACATGGAAATGCTAAATTTGCAGTTACCTTTTTTAAACATGTATATTTACTATCATCTTTACAAGCTATGGTAGACTTTTGTAGAAATCCGAGGCCATTTCTAAAATTAGAATATTTAGAACCTACATGTCGCGTTATTATTATGGGTACACAAAGTTCAGGGAAAACTATGGTTTCAAAATGTTTATCGTGGTTATTTTCAGCGCCTATAATTTCTTACGTTTCATTTTCAGAAGAAATAAGAAGACAGAAATACCTTAGTTACTCTCAAAACATTTTAATTGAAATTAGGTCAAATATAGAGGATGCACGCTTAAACGACTGGCAGAATAAAGAGTTAGAAAGAGTATCAAAACTTAATACATGGTTTAATACTGTGTCAAGTCGGTTAGCCACTTACTTACCTATACTTAAAAAAAAATTGGCTTTACCAGAAGATGAACCACTTGAAGATAAAGTATTAATAAAAAAATTCGAGACTTTAAGAAGTCAACTCCAATTTTTACCAATCAATGACTTGGATGCGTGTAAAGAAATTTCAATGAATAATAACTTGTTGAAATTCGCTCCGGCTGATTTAATTACCCAAATATCTAAGCCAGGCATTCCCTTACTGGGGGACGAAGATGTTACTCGTGCCATTACAGCATACATCGCTTCTAATGAATTAGAGAAAGAAATCGAGCCAACAGTTTCTGAATTTACATCTCAACTAGTTACAATATTGCAAAATATAGATAGTAATTCGTTGAACAGTTCCGATAGTGTTTATGGGAAATTCATAATCGATGGGTTTCCTTCAGACTCTGAATATTGGACATTCTTAACTGAATCTGGTTTCTTACCAGATTATACCATAGCGTTGGTTGAAAATAGAGAAATTGATGTCGACTTACTACAACATTATAATAATATAGAAAAAGGCCTAAAAAATTATCAAGAAAGGTATACTTCAGCAAATGATCCTTTGATAAAAATAAAGCTATGTCAAGATATACCTTCAAATACTTCATGGCTAGATATGCAAATTATCGTTGATCAGTTTATTACAAATACATTTGACCTTATTTTTCAAAATGAAGAAACAATTGTTACCGAAGCAAATAATGAGACGAGTGTATTGGCATTAGTGTCTGAAAAAATAGAAAAGTTTCGTGAAAATTGGGATATTGTAAAACAACAGTTAGAAGGGAACTTCAAGTCAATAATAGAAGTAGAACTTGAAGATAAGAGTGATATAGATGTTATAGAAGAAGTTTTGCAAAAAATACGTAAAGGATATTGTAAACCCCTTGAAATTGAAGAAGATGCGTCTGATATACGAGAAGATGAAAATGAATCCGTTGACGATGTGTCTTATAACGATCCAAATTATCTCGGTGAAACAAATATTTACTGTCCAGTAGCTTTTTATGATTACGGCATTTTATGGGAAGGTAAAACCGAATTTGTTAGTAAGTATTTTAACAAAAATTACTATTCTTCCAACGAAAATACTTTTAAGTTACTACAGAATGATATTACAAAGTATCAATGCTACAACAGACCTTTAAAAAAAATTCCACCTTTACGAATTTGTGTGATTGGAAGCATTGCCAGTGGTAAATCTACTTTATCTAAAATAATAGCTAAAGAATTGGGATTATTTCACATAGATTTTGATAAATTTATCAATAATATTCTGATACCAAAACATTTTAAAAGAGTTGGATGGCAATACGAGAATAATTTTACTTATCCTGATATGGATACTGATATTGAAGATGTTGATGACCTACAAACCGAGGAAAACTTAAACGATATGTCAGATATTTTGTTTAAAGAACGAGAATTAACAAGAATGGTGAAAAATTATTTTGAGCAAGGTTCGTCATTACCCTCTGTTTTTATTACGCGATTAATTAAAAAACTTTGGTTTGAAAGTCCATACACTGAAACTGGTCTTGTAATTGATGGTTTTCCCAAATTACCTTCCGACGTAGAAGATATGATTAATAATTATTGCATTCCTGATTTAATATTAGAGCTAGAATGTGATCTTGAAATTGCAATTGAGAGAATTTCCCCTGAATTACATAAAAAGTGGAAATTACAATTAAAGGAAGCAAAAAGAAAAGTAGATAAGGCTTTAGAAGTTGAAAGAAACGCATGGAAAAATTTTATTACCAGAAAAATTGTTATTGAGCTAATTATAGGTGAAATATTAGAAGACGTCATTGTTAACGAGGAACCATTAAAAACATTATCTGAACAAAGCACCATTATAGATGCCGATCCAACCGGTTCCTCTAATGTAGACGCTCATTTATTTGCAACTTACAATGAACTCATTCAAGAGTATCCTGAACCAGTGGATCTAACGGAGTGGGAGAAATCCGATGACGCCCTTGAAAGAATAAACAATAGGATAGAAAGTATCTACCAAGTACAGGACGAAAATGTTCAAAGCTTAAAGGATGTTATAGATGAGCAAAAACTTAAAATGGAATCCTTTAATGGAAAGAAAGGAATAACTATAGTTACACGACGAGTATTAGAAAAACTCTCTAAACTAAGGAATAGAAGTGATTCCTTTCTGGAACAAACTTTCACTATAAGTTGCGACATAGCCGAAATACTTATATTAGAAGGATTCTTTTTGTTAAGCAAATTTAATAGGATGTGTCCAGTGTTTATCAAAGACAATCCTTATACTTTATTCAATCCATATAGTGTAAATAAAGTTAAAAATAGTGTGTTTCCTGTAATTCATCGCGCATACATATATTTTATTTCATCAAAAGATAATGTTAAAAAATTTAGAAAAAACCCGTGGGAATATGTGAAGGAAAATATAATTCAATTATATATATCTTATCCTTTAAGTATTAGTGTTATTGGGCCTCCTAAGTCTGGTAAAAGTGAATTGGCTTCAAAGTTAGCTAAACGCTATGGCCTAATTTGTATATCGAGAGGCATGGCTGTTAGATATATTATGGAAAATTTGAGATGGACTTACCTGGGATTGAAGATTTCTTCGTTGTTAAATGCAGGACACTGCATTGATAATAATTTTTTAATGAAAGCTGTTGTAACAGTAGCAATGATTGATAATCGAACAATGTCTAATGGTATCATTTTAGACGGTATTCCAGATTCTCCATTTGAAGTCTGCGAATTATCTAAACAAGGTCTATTTCCTCTTGTAATTTTTGATCTTAAAAGCACAAATCAAACTGTACTAACAAACTCACAAAATGAAATTTACAATAGCATCCTCAAATTCAAACCTCCTTACTGTAGGCCGCTTATAGATTTTAAATTTGTAAATTGGGAAAAGAACTCTAAACTTGTCAGAAATTGGATTAATGACGATACGCAAAATTTATATGATATTAATGGAAATAATTCGAAATGGCAATGTTTTGCCGACGCGATAAACGTAATAGAAGAGCTAATTCCCAAAGTTCATCACTACCTAACTTTTGAAAAATCTGAAATAGTTCGTGTTGGCTTTATGGCTGTATCTAATAAAATATTTGAACAGAAAATGTCTCACTTTAAAAATCTTTGTCCCATTTGTTTCAAAAAGAATACTCTGCGACACAGTGGGTTCCCTCCTAATAAAAAAGGCCTTGTTCAATATAAAAATCGCCTTTATTGGATTTGCTCTGAACATATAGATTTTGCATTGAAATACCCTGAAGAAGTTTTGATAACTAACAAAATAATT
Source organism: Dryadula phaetusa (assembly GCA_032432895.1). Taxonomy (NCBI): domain Eukaryota; kingdom Metazoa; phylum Arthropoda; class Insecta; order Lepidoptera; family Nymphalidae; genus Dryadula; species Dryadula phaetusa. The sequence continues at coordinate 3,611,259 of JAOYRS010000027.1, forward strand.
ATTCCCGAAATTCCAGCACCAGTATTATTTGTAGATATGTCCATTGTTTACGAAAACGGTACATGTATTGTAACGTACGCGGATAATTTGCCATCTCAAAAAATAGCTAAGGGTCTTAGTGAATTTGCAGCTTTATACAAAAAGAAAATTTATTTATTTTGCAGTTCGGAATGTCATCTTAAATTTTTAGCTAAGCCTCATATTTATTACGATATAAAAGTATTTAAGGAAATGAATATATTTCCAAGACTAACGTTGAAAGATATGCCACACATAGGCTATTTAGAACAAAGTATTGGAAATATAATAACAGAAGCTTGTTGCGCAATCAATGCGGCGAGACCCAAATACCCTGGCTTAGATATACGTTTGTCAGGGCTTTTATATTTAGCTTTATTCCTAAAAAATCACAATAAAGCCTTAAAAAAGGATTTTATACCGATTTATAAAAGGATTTTCAAAATATTCGAAGCCAGGTGTAAACTAATAACTGATATAAGTTTACGTTTAAGATCCGCAAACAATCCATTTGCAGATTATCCTAACTGTTGTAAAAATATTAAATGGAAACAGTTAGAAGGGAATGCTAGGATTAGTGACAGTGTTCTCACAACCATATATTCAGACGCAGATTTTAGTAATATTGAACAGTAATTTTATAAAATATGTCACGTCAATATATAATTGTCAATACTTTACTTCTATTTTAAATATATTGATAAAATTTGCATGCCTTTTCTTTATATTAAATAAACACAAACTATCAGTATAATGTATGTACATTTTTATTAGTTTTTAATTTAAATAATATGACAAAAAGTTAACAAGTATATGTCTTTCAGCAAGTAGGGTACCGGTCCCCGATGAGAGGTACGATTTTCTCTGCGAATATCATAAACCAGCAAGGTAAATGCACTGTGGTAATTATAATTACGATAACGAGTACTATTAAAACATACCCATCCCGCCTGAAAGTATTAAGAATACACGTCCTTATAATTTAAGCTTTCTTAAAAATAATGTTTAAGAAAAATTGGTATAGTCTTATAATTTTGAAGATTGTCTGTAAATAGTTTCGTTATGATATGGATAAAATAAATATGGCTGTGTATTTCAGTAAAGTACCAGCATTTTTGAATGTAGTAGATATAGCGGGTCTTGTGCGCGGCGCTGCAGAAGGTCAAGGTCTCGGAAATGCTTTTTTGTCGCATATAAAGGCGTGTGATGCTATTTTCAACTTATGCAGTAAGTATTATGTATATTTCTTCATCTAAATGACGCATTTGCGGAGTAAGCTACCGCATATAAATAAATTTGTTCAAGCATACAAATTGAGACATACATACCTATATCCGTTAAAACAAATACTTTTATTAGAGAGAAAATCTGGACGACCTTTGAGCGCAGTTCAATATATCCAGAATGCGTCAAAGTTATCACGTGGTATATAGCTACATGATGAATATAATAATTTACTTACGATTTTATTTTTTTTGTCAAACTAGAAAAGTCAGAAGATTTATAAACTTAATATGATATTTATTTTTATTATAGGAGCTTTTGACGATGAGAATGTAATCCATGTTGATGGTGAAGTTGACCCTATCCGTGACTTAGAAACAATTGGAGAGGAATTACGTCTTAAGGACGAAGAGCAACTAATGCAAAACATCGAAAAATTAGACAGGGTTGTCAATAGAGGAGGGGATAAAAAACTGAAACCCGAATATGTAAGTTCTATTATAGTGCCTTTAAACTGTTTTATTTATTTTCACATAAATTTTATGTCAATTTTTTATATATAAATTGTAAAAAAGGGTAATCGGTAGATTTTATCGAAACATAATAACAACTTTATAACTACGGCTCGTGAGGTTTCTTTCGGACTGCTTTGTCTCATAATAAAGGACTTTAGACTTGTAGGCTTGTTTAGGCTCGTATATCTGAAGTAAATCCTGTATAAGAGTTCGCATAAGAAAACATATTTACAAAAACTTATAAAAATTTGAACCTAGCGGGATTCGAACCCATACCTCTTTTAAATATTTCCTCTTTTAAAAATATTCCAATTATTTTACAGGAAGCCCTGGCCAAGATAAAAACGATTTTAGTAGAAGAGAAAAAGCACATTAGATTTGGTGATTGGAGTGCTGCAGATGTAAGTGTTAATTTTGTACAAAAGTATAGCAATATATTAAAAATAATTTTAATTTTAGAAGAGATTTTATTATAGAAGCATCTTCCTAACAAGACTAGTGTCAAGTCACTTCTCTACTTTTCATCCGAAATTTTGGATATAATCATTTTCCTGAGTGATTTTTCACAATTTGGCCTCCTTTAAAATAGAGAAGCTAGAATGAAAAAAACATGTTTAGTTACATTAAAAAGAATGTATCTATGTTTATTTCAGATTTGATACTAAAAAAAAATTAAATAAATTTTCCTTATTGTTATTGCGTGAAAATATTCATATTTCAGATAGAAGTGCTCAACAAATATCTGTTCTTAACGTCGAAACCAGCATTGTATCTTGTCAACCTCTCGGAAAAAGATTATATAAGGAAAAAGAACAAATGGTAAATATATATTTTTTTTTTTGCATAAGTCCTACATCAAGGGGAAACCATAGAAAACTAAATAAGGATTTATGTCTAGGAAAGTGAAAAACTGAAGGCAGTTTTTAGTTTCGAGCCATTTTAATTTAAACTATACAAAGATAATTTAAATTAAACTATCTAAACCACAGATTCTTATGACCAAATAATACTTTTTTTTTTCAAATTATCGAGTTTTATTAAAGTTAATTTTATTATTTGACACTGTCCAAATTGAAATACAATATTTTTTATTAATATTCGTCTTGTTCACGAAATGAAAGAGGTAGGTAAGAGGTGGAATCTTAGGTAATCTTGACATTTTGCTATGTACAATAACATAATCAACAATTTGCATTTCACCTGTTAAATTGTAAATAACTTTGAAGGTTACCTAAACTAAAGGAATGGATCGACAAAAACGATCCTGGAGCTCCCCTCATTCCGTTTTCGGGCTCTTTAGAAAGCAAACTATTGGATATGGAACCAGAAGAAAGGAAGCAATTCCTGAAAGAGAATAACATCACAAGGTAATGTCCATTTTTATTTTCTCGTATTTGTCGTAACTTGTGAGATAGACGGGAAACCTTAGTAAATAGCTTCATTGTCTTTACGTTCTCACTAATTCGTTATACGTTAAATGGCGCGATTGTCTGTTTGTAAATAAGTCCTAACTATAATTTATTATATGGGGTACATATATATATATATACAGTATACAGTCAAATAAAAATGTTATTTTTACTAAAATTTCGATTCTTCGCGTAGTCTAAGAGCCTCTTTTTAAATTTGAATTGCGTTATTTTAAATTTTTGTAGCCGTTTTGCGAACATTATGAGAATGGACCTGCCATTTACCAAAATGACATTTGGCACAGTTAAAACTTTTATAATGTGACATACGCATTGCTAAGGCAACGCTTATTTGACACTCTAACGAGGCAAACTTATACTTAAAAACATTTAGTGACCCCGTTAAGGCTAAAATAAGCCAAATAGGCTAATTTTAGCCTTAACGGGGTCACTAAGTGTTTTTTAATAAAATATTGTAATAATTTTATCATTATTAATAATATTATGTAACATATGTTTCAGTGCCTTGGATAAGATTATAGTTCAAGGCTACAAGGCATTGCAGTTGGAGTACTTCTTCACAGCTGGCCCTGATGAAGTCAAGGCATGGACTATTCAGGTGTGTAAAAGTAGTTTCTTTATGTATTTTATGTATTTATTAATAAAAATATGGAATAATTTTATTTATAGTATTGAGATTTAAAAAATATGGTGCTATTTTTATATAAGTTACAAATGTCTTAGCCATTGAGAATAACATAACTAATTAAATATTTTATATTTGCTTAACTTAACTATGCTTACTTTATTATATTTCTATAGGTCAAAAGATTTTTCTTTTTAGTTATTTTAGAATTAATTTCTTTAGAAAGGGACTAGGTTTTCTTGTACCTTTTTGGGAAAATTAAAGAAAATTTAAGTAAACACTTATTGTTAAAACATTGAAAAGTTTTAGACATAAAATCCACTACCAATGATAGACTTATTAATTAACATTGCCATCTAAAAAAAATCTAAAATATTTTTATATGAACAGAAAGGAACTAAAGCCCCTCAAGCCGCAGGCAGAATCCATACGGACTTTGAGAAAGGTTTCATAATGGCGGAGGTGATGCACTACAAGGACTTCAAGGAAGAGGGATCAGAAGCAGCTTGTAAAAGCGCCGGGAAATACAGGCAACAAGGTAAATTATGTTATTTTTATTTGTAATTCGGTGAGAGTATCATTTGTCCTTTCATCACTGCCGTGGCATGCCGAGCCGTGATGGATTTAAAGTCTATTAAACTTAGATCCAGGGGTTTTTATTTTTGTTTTAAAACGTGTCTGTTTCGTTACGTATTTTCGGTGCATTCTCCTTTCTTCTTCTACCAAAAGTTAAAGAGTTTCAACTTCTTACATATAAAAACAAAGAGTGTAATATACGAAAAATGAGTTCTTAAAATTTCTACTACTGAGCTACACCTTATGTATATGTTTAGTCTTAAAGACTTCAGGTCAACTTGGATGTTTCTATACTGTATTTTTTTTATGTGCCAGGAAATTTTCTTTTTTACGATCACTAATATATACACTACAAATTAAAGTAGTATAAGCATCGAAAACTTCATTTTCATCAAATACAAGAAAACAATAATTTTATAACAATTAGGTCGAACATAATATTTGAAATTAATATATTTTTTATTTATTAATCGATTAAAATAAAACACGTTAAATGTTTAGGAAAGCTTATCACAATACGGTATTCAAAACTACACTTAAATCGGGTTAGGCGTTTTCGAGTTGATCGTGCACAAACAAAATAGACAAAAATAAAAAAAAGATCATTAATTTAGATTCCATTACATTAGTAAATCATATATCTTTATCTGATATATCTTGCGTGTACAGATCAGTTTATTTTATTATATGTGTATAGATATTTAACAAATTCTTTAGAAAAACTAGACTATACAAAAAATAACTTTGCTTAATAATATATATTTTTTTATTTTCTATAATATTCACTTCACAACAAAATTTCCTTAATAACTTAAGAAATATTTTGCTTTTAAAGTGGCATTCTACACTTAGAATTAGAAAATATTTTTGAAAAAACATATAATAAATCGAACGCAGTGGGATTCGAACCCGCGCCTCTTGGAAACCAATGATAACTTAAGAAATGTTTATTTCTAGGTCGGAACTACGTAGTCGAGGACGGCGATATAATTTTCTTCAAGTTCAACGCTGGCGCCGGTCTTAAAGACGCTAAGAAAAAATGACGTGACAAAGTTTTATTACTTTTAGTACACATGCTATATCTCAACCTAGCATTGTACACCTTACTGCATGTAGCTTGACCCGCGGACAATTTAAATAAATTATTATTTTATAACACATTCTCTTATTAATATCTCATTAAATGCACTGTTATGAAGCAAAGCAATTATTTCTATAAAGCTAGTATGGAATCACATTGTCAATAATTAGGCTGATGGATATTTAAAATGAAACATGTTTTTGTATTTTTATATAATAAAGTCCTGTATTTATTAATTATAATAAATAATAATAGTACATAAAAAGCTTTAAGCCTTGATGCAAGGAAATGCATACTGGAGATGTTAGTTGTTACTAATGAAATAAAGCTTGTATGAATAAGTGTTAAGCATTTGTAAATTCTTACTGCCTTATATAAATTATATCACTTCAACAAACTCTTCTATGCGTATTATCTTTTCGTTTTTCCCTTCAATGTCGTGATTGGTGAAAACTTTTTCAAACAATATGCGCATTTGTTTTAAAAGTTTCTTTAAGTTGATCTGAGAAAGTATGTCTTGGTCGATGACTGGTGCTAATTTTTCTTTGTCTTTGTCAGATGAGTTGACTATCTTGTTAAGAATGTAAGATAATCCCTGAATGACAGCTTCTTCCCATTCCTAAACAAATTAAGTAATAAAAAATGTTAACAATCAGCAAAAGTGTCGTATAACGAATTTTATGTAAATAGTCGCCATGATTGAGTCAAAAACATTTTATATCACGTTATTTCGTTTAAATAATAGTTTTTTCCTATTCCAAAAATTCCGCTAACAGTTTCATTAATACCACTAAAGAAATTTAAAACTATATTTTTTCACATATTTTTAAAACATATTGAAAAAGTAAACTATTCCATGTAAGAATGTTGATGTTCAAACAGGAAGCTTATGCCCCTGGTTACCGTACAAACCTACTTGTCCTGCATGCCAGACGATTTTATTTATTTAAATCTGTATTATAGAAATTGAGACATTGCATGTTTAGTGGCGAACTTAACGCCGCGCTTCTTACCAGAATGGATTATTCCTCCGAGAGGGAATCGAACCCACATCCAACCATGTTGGCAGTCAGTCGCTGTTCCACTGCGCCAGAATGACGTCTACTTTTAAGAATATTAATATTTTTTAGTAATTCCTACTAAATTGTCAAACAATATAGTTAATACTTACTTGAAATTGACCGTTTAAAGTGTCTAACGCCAACATCTCTTCTATAAGTTTTAATTTCAGGTTATCCGTTAAAACTTGTTTCAGTAAATAAATAATTAAAGAACCATTTCTTCTCAAATTACCTCCAGCCCTTAAAATTATATAATGCTATATATATTTTATTCTTAATATTAATACTAATAGAAATAATTTCACATTTAAAAATATACGCAAACTATACTTCATAAAATCCATCGCAGAAACCGTAAAGCTCAGAAGTACATTTATAGTTTAGATGGAATAAGATAGACTCCTGTAATCTGGCCAGACGCCTAGCAGCAGCAGCTAAGTATATGTGGTTTGTTTTACACTTTGGATCCCCTTTTACGAAAAGGATAGTTCCTTTGAGCTCCACAGAAACCAAGCAACAATAGATATGAATACACTAGTATATGAAGAATTATAAACTGAAGTTTATTTTTTTATTAATATTTTTAAATTATTAACACTGAATAATTAACAATCTTGGGAAAAAAAATTATATTAAAAACTTAAAAGTTTCATTATAGCGGGGCATAAACCCGCACCTTTTGGAAAACTTTCAAAAGCTTTGCATTTAACATCCGCATTTTAAATCAAACTATTCATAATTTGAAACACTCAATATCACCTTAGAACGTTTTGTTTACTCTGTATAATTCCGTACGCCGCCATTTTGATTCTTTCGTATGTATCGTACATAAGAAATTCTAGAGGTTCACAGTCCCCTGGGGGTAACGACCCGTATTGAACTAATAGCCGTTTTTGTACTAGAGTAAATTGTCTTTGCAATATATTCAGTTCTTCCTAAAAGTTAAAAATAGACTAAATTAATCCATAACTTTGATTTTAAATTACTCAAGACAATCAGCCTTTCGCTTTCCACCGAGTTCGAGACATTGCCTGTTGAGTGGTGGAACTCAACGCCGCACTTTGTCTTACCAGATAGAGGAAGTGGAAATAATTTTAAATAACATTACTCCCAAGAGTGAGTTGAACTCAACCGCGTTTTCAGTCAGAAGTTGTCATACTGCGCCACCGGTCAAGCCAGCTTCACAAAGTTGTTTAAAAATTTAAATTTTAATACCACATCGATAGCTTTTTAAAGTCAATATTACCAAGGTGCTATTAGAAACTAAATGTTTTTCTAAAATGTTAAAACGATTCTGTAAATAGATTTTGTTAATTATTATCTGACATCCTGGATATTTTTTCATATATATTTTCAATGCACAGAAATGATTCCTCTACAGATGTTTAGATAAAGTTTGAATTGTATAGTACTTACCTCTAGTCCTTTTAATTTTACCCTTTCTTTTGCGTGTACTTCAATACTTTTCAAAAAGGCATGTATTATTTGTTTTGTTTGTTCTCCATTTATAATAAAATGTATATCAAAATTAATTCCTTGTTTTAATTGATTATCTTTTAAAACTTTGATAATGTAGCCTAACATAGGCGATATATCGGAAAGTTCATTTCCTTCTATCGAGAATATATTATCAAAAGATTTTACTGTAACTATTTTATTTAGTGTTCTATATTTTAAAGATATTGTATTTTGAACAATAAAACTAGTGAGATCATCTCTTGAAAAATCTGCAACATAATAATAAAATCACGTTACTATCATCGCATCGCAAAAAATCGCTATAATCTTCGCAATATTCATTCTGAATCATATACATATTTCAGAGTTGCACATATCAATGATTTCGTATTATTCTGACAGTATCGAAGATAATGAGTTGTGGCGCATTAGGACAACGTCTGAATGTAAATGCGATCGGTTGTGGGTTCGATTCCTATTTGGTTGATTGTTCTTATTTTGAATTTATTTTCAATTCCTTGCTCTGGTAAGACAAAGCGTCACGTTGAGTTCCGTCAGTCAGCACCCAATGTTTTGAATTTTGCGGTAGAGGAAGTATGGACGGTTTAGTCACAAGATTAGTCTTTCTGTCTATATTGCTACGCGGCCTAAAAGGGTGAAACTGAAAAAAAAAGACTATTTAATCTTATTATACATACCACTAAATATTTCCACAACATCTTGAATAGATCCGTTTGTCTTTATATCTATTTTAAAATTATTTTCCAACATAACTTCAACTGGCTCACAATAGAAATGAATAGGCAATGTTATTTGACGATTAACTATTTTTATCTTTCCATCGTTTTGTACAATTGTAAATCCTATATTTACACTGAAATCTGATATATCAGCGTCGTCCAATAGAAAAATAAAATTTTCTATAATCTCAGTACCATTAATGTTGTCTAAACATATAATTGTTTCTGAACTGGTAATGGGTGGAACACAATAAAATGTAATTTGTACATTTTGAATTAATTTTGGATTCTCAAAAACTAGTGTAATTACGATCGGGCATGATTGCAATGCTCGGAAACTGTTTTCGGAAAAATTAGAAATAGGCCTATTTAGAGAATTTCGAATATCGATTTTTATTTTTATAATACGATCAACTTGATCTTTATCTTCGTCAGTGTCTAAAACAACGTAAAAAGAATTTTTAATAAAAAAAATAATCAAATTCTTTAAGTTCTTTTTAGACTTATTTATATTGTATTCTTATCATTGTCGATCGTCATCTTTTCTTTAGTTGGAGTGCATAGAAAAAAATCGGTTTCACATTACAACAATTAATTAATAAATATTACTAAAACTTGAATTTTAGATTGAATATTCTTTTAACATTACCTACCTTCATTAGACTGCATAACTTTTTTCAACGATTCTTCAACAATGTCCAACTCGTCTTGAATTTTATTCGGATCTGCTACATCACTCATTGTATATCCGTTTGCATTCAAATCTGGCTCCGTACCAATATAACATACGGTTACAATACTATCTGAAGAAAGTGTAACAATACCTCCAGGCAAAGAATTTAAATAACATCGATATATTGATATAGCTTTGTGCACTAAATCGCACGACCATAATAGTGATGTTCCTTCATATATGTTTAATTTTGAATCTTCAGAGACTACCATTATAAGCAATCTTGAGTTTGGTTCTGAAATAAAAATTAGGAAATGACCTAAATATTTTAAAATATTATTAATAACTCTGTTTTAATAAAAATATTATCAAAACAACAAAAAAATATTCATATTATCATGTCAAATGGAGTACCGTAATACCATCCGATTAAATATGCATGAAAGCAGATTGGCATATAGCTAAACTTAATCATGTATTTCATTAAACCGTTATCTTGAAAGCAATAAAGGTGTCTCTCGCCCATCGCCACAATAGTTGAAAAACTGGTACTCGTCTGTAATGTTAAATAGGATATTTTTAATTTCTTACAAATTCAACATAATTACGGCTCATTTCTATACCTTTGTCAATACATAAGTAAACATACACGTATGGTTTGAAGGGATATAATTTCTTCTCCTGCATTGTAAGTCCATTGCGGGATGTTCTTTTTGTTTTGCCTGATACTTAACTCGCTGAATTCACTCAGTTGTTGGTAACTGCAAATATGTTCATATTATTGACAAGTATACCAGTTGCGTAATTTGTTAGATTGTTTTCAGCTTTTAATTGATAAAATTTTCTTTTTTTACCTATATATTTCCATGATCCATGTCGATTTGCAAATAACAAACTGGTCACTATTGGCCACATAACATATCGGTCCTGGTATTATAATATCATCAAAAAGATACATAAATAAAAAAGTATCTTGGTCGAAAAAGCTTAATGTGCCATCTAAAGCTTGGACACAAATTAGATCTCTACTTTTTGAAGATCCAAAAGGACCACAAGTTACACTAAATGATCTTCTGGTGAAAGAGTGTTTTATTACAGGAACAAGTGAGTTTTGTTCTCCTGAAAAAAAAACTAGATACTAATATTTATTAAATACTTTATTGTCAGATGCAATTGAAACCGCATTCTTATACATTCTAGCCAAGTATTGTGAAAAAGAAAGGATCTGACCATGTAAAACAAGTATCTATTATATATATCTGATACAGAATAACCTACCAACATCTATGTGACCATCGGTGTGTTTTAATAAATAAATAACATAACTATTTGGATGCAGTATTAATATTTGTCGATCGGCCGAATCTCTAAAAACATACAAGAAAACTTATTGATATGAAACCCTTATTGAAAATGAACAATTTGATATACAAATATATTGAAGAATCTTACATTACATATTTACCCGTCTCAACTTGTAATATAATGTCACTTAAGTGCAATTCTAAAATAGGATGTGATTTTTTATCATCGTTATTTGGTTTATAAATTTTTAATAACGAGCTTTGACCAACAATCACACAGTCACTATCAATGTGCGAATCAAATTTGTCCACTTTTATGCAATGACTATTTTGTATGCCGTCATCACAAGCTTCACTTTGGGATTTATCATTGGACCACCAAATTTTTGTCTTGAATATTGACATATTTACTTTATTAAAGGAGCATTTTAATTTACAGCTTAACTAAATCTTAATACATTTCAAATGTTTGTACTTTGTATTCCATGGTAACGTGAATTACGTAAAAGTTGCAACATATTTAATATGGATGTTTTTTTAAATATAAAACAATCATTTAGGGAAAATAGACTAGGATAGCGTTTAGGTCATATCATATTATAATTAAATATTTAGTACAAAGAGCTTGAAACACAATAATTTGTAAGTTATTAACAAAATTATTCTTTATTTCTTTTGAAAATTGCCGCCAGAATGTAAATAATATCTTTAGTTTAGTTGCCATATAGAAAAATGCATTCACAAAATATGTTACAATAATTATAAAATATTATAAATGAAAAAGTTTGGTTATGTATAAATTTAAATATCTCTGCTAGTTTAGTAATATAATTTATTAATAGTCAAAACTTATAAATAAATTCACTTTTTTAATATATTAGTACGAAGAGACTTTATAGTCACATGAGATTGTTTTGAAATAACTTTCACGCGAAGCTTTGTAAAATCGAATGAAATCGATACAGCATCGTCACTCGTTGTCGATTTGATACTATAATATAAATAATATTTGGCTTTAGTCTGTGATTAAGCTTTCGGTGGTGATATTCAATCTTCTCAATACCCACATTCCAAAACTCGTGCTTGTTTTGTACATTCCTTCTCTGTGAAGAACAAATATAAGTTAACAACTATTTGGTTATAACTTAATTTTTTCATTAACAACTCAAAATATAAAATCGTAAACATGTCTGAAGTAAATGATCAAGACAATGGTGAAACAGAACAAAGACCTAACGGCGGCGGTGATGAAGGCGACGCGTGGGGAAGTCATGAATCTTCTTCTATTCGTCACTTTGCTAAAATGCCTGTAGAAAGAAATGCACCATATTATAATATGAACCATAAAAATCGTGGTATCGCAGTCATCTTTAATCATGAGCATTTTGATATTCACAACTTGAAGTCTCGCACAGGAACAAACGTGGATGGTGACAATTTATCAAAAGTATTAAAAAACTTGGGATTTCGTGTAACGATATTAAACAATTTAAAATTTGAAGATGTTAATAGATACTTGCAACAAGTGGCTGAAATGGATCATACAGAAAATGATTGTTTGCTTATTGCAGTTTTAAGTCACGGAGAGATGGGTATGCTGTACGCAAAAGACACACATTATAAGCCTGACACTCTTTGGTATTATTTTACTGCTGATAAATGTCCTACATTAGCAGGAAAACCAAAGCTTTTCTTTATTCAAGCTTGTCAAGGGGATAAATTGGATGGAGGAATAACATTATCTAGTAGGACTGAAACAGATGGCTCTAGTTCATCTTATAGAATCCCAATTCATGCTGATTTTTTGATAGTATTCTCAACAGTTCCTGGTTATTATTCCTGGAGAAACACAACACGAGGATCCTGGTTTATGCAAGCTCTCTGTGAGGAGCTGCGTTACTCAGGTACAGAAAGAGATATCCTGACTTTGTTAACTTTTGTAACTCAAAAAGTAGCACTTGATTATGAATCAAATACTCCAGATATGTTAACAATGCACCAACAGAAACAAGTGCCCTGTACAAATTCAATGCTTACAAGATTACTTATATTTAATAAGAAACAGTAAACAACCAAAAATACCTAAATTGTTAATTTTTAATATTTATAAGTGTTATACTTGTTAGTGTAATATTTTATTGCAATTTCAATTTCTAAACTTAATTATCTAAAGCTATTTGTGTTTATTGAATTTTGTATACATTTAATATTTTTGCTTTTTATTGCTAAAAAGTTCAATTTGTGACATTCAACTTGAAATGCACATCAAAGCAAATCTAAGTTATTTTTTTTTATTTTCTAAATAGAAATAGTTTTTACCATATCATATGGTATAATTATATTGTTTAAGAATTGTAGATCACCATGATATGCTATTTTTATATTTTTGTGCTCAAATAATTGTGGTAAGAATTCACATTATACTTTTAAATAAAATAGTAATAGCAAAATTAGAAATAAGTACTTAAAATACTGCCATTTTTAAAGATGCACTGAAAAGTACTGAAAAATGTATCCAGTTAGATCTATTTTAAATTACAATTTTTTATGATAGATGTATTTTATAATTTGAAATTACTAAATATAAACTTTATTTATAACTTTATCATCAATTATAATTAATATGTATTTATAAATGATTTAAATTGCTGAATATTAGAACCATTGTATGTAATAAATATCACATATCAATTTCAGCAAAAAGGCAACTTTCTTTCCTTTCTTTATATAACTATATTTTTTGTAATACAAATTAAATACCAATAATGCAGTGATATGCTTGTGCATTTGTAACAATTTACTTACTTTATTATTATTGTGTTGTGTTAGTGAAGTAAACCTTGTGCAACAATAAAAGATAATACTTTAGTTTATTGATTATATAGTAAGATATAATTAGATGCATGCTCTACTTTGCCATTTTGAAAAAAATGTGTGTTGCTATGTTGCCATACTTACAACTAGCCTCATCTCTATTTGCCATTTGATAGTGGATTGTTGTGATAGTGTACTGACTGATTTTAGATTATGGTAAGAATAGAAAGTGATGTTTGAACAGATATTTTATAATGTTTGTCCTGTCAAAATTGTGCCTTGGGAAGACACAAATTAATATAGTATACTTGAATATTATAGTATTATCAAAAGGAATTGGATAAATCTCTTTATGGCTTTTCTGATACATATGAAAAGACAGATATTTTTATGTATTTTGTCTAAGCAATAAATAATTTCAGTTAATTTTGTATTTTATTTGTCGTTATATATATATATATTAAACATTAATATATTATAATAATTTTATACACATGTTATAGACACAATTAAAAACCATGAGGATACGGAGGAGGAGGAGGAGGAAAGAAGTATGCAGGGATCATAGCTGCTGGCATTCCGTTCTCTCTTACTATTCTGATAAAGCGTGAAGCTAAAAAATGCGGTAATGCAATGAAATAATTCAATGATTTATAAAACATTTATTAATAACTTAGGTTATACAAAATTAAAAACATTGTATTCCTTTTGCTTTCTCACGAATTTCCCAGCATTGATCCCAAAATTGGCTCAACCTCTGTTCGTGATTTGCACAGAAATGTTTGAAGTCGCGTAACATTCTCATTTGAAAACCTTCATCTCCCGTCGCTGGCGTTTGGGACCACTTCCATTTCTTTGAAATCATGTGATTCCAGGACCATAGAAAACCCATCTATTAATAAAAAAAAGTTATTAAGTACTATTACAGAATACTAGTAGAAAACTGCGCAATTTCTATACAAAAAACATATTTGTTTTATCAACCGCGATAAAAAGTGGTTACTAATTATCTTATTTTATATTACTTATTCAATAATTAATTTTAATATAATACGTAATATATTCTAATGTTTATAATTTCATGACTAAGTAGTTTATCTATAAGAGTGAGTACAAATAAAATAAAAGAACAATACCCGTCGACTATTATCATAATCATCTTTATTTTTCCCGCTGACATGTCGCGTTATGTAACCTTCGTGAGGACTTGGTGCTGCTTCAAACGGCACAGGATATCTGTAATAACATATTTTTAGACAGCTAGGAATATTTATATTAAAAATATTTTTCTTAACAAGTTTTTCTCTTGAGATGAAACTAGTAGAAGACGAGTAAAATTATTTGTGTAGATATCTCTAAAATTTAGCCGAAAATTAAATTAATATTTAAATACTAAAATTTGAAATATTTGATTAATTCATATTTATTTTAAAAATGAAAAGCTCGCAATTACTAGTGAAACGGTTAAGTCATAAGGATTGACGCTGTATTATATATTATATATTCAGGTTAATCAGTATATATAGTATAATATATTTCTCAATTCAATTAAAAAACCGTCCAATTTAAAGAAATATACATATACAAATGAAAAAATTATTGAAACTCGTCAATATAGCTGTAGGCTGGCTTGTAGCATGATTATACAACACATTAATATATACGAAACTATATATACGAAGCGCAAAAATAGTATACGTAATAGTTTCATGAGGAACTACAAAATATATTTTGTATGCTTTATCACAAAATCGATAATGTACATTCAATGCAATTGCACATTTAGTAACGTAACAAGAATTAAAATCAGCATAGAGAGCTTTTATAATTTACCTAACTAGAGCCGATCGAAAGTATCCAAAAAGTGAATCATCAGATACATTCATGTAGGTATGTATGTGTATGTATCACAATTATTTTGTCGACCTGTTTCTACTATATTAATGACTTGGAAAGGCGATAGACCTTTTCAGAGTTCATCGAACGGCTACGACGGATACCGTCCACTCGTATTCTTATACAACGATCAATGAACTCCAGTTTATAGAAAGAAATCATTTCAATATGTATATTTCTATAAAGAGCTTTCTAGCTTAATTTAATTAGCGCACTGTCTTATTTAATTATTCATTAAATGAGAATTCTTTAAACGAGCAAATTATAATATTGTCTTCCATTATCCATGGACAACTAAGCAACTCCTTAAGTGAATCCGTGACTCAGTGAGGAATTAGGCTTTAAATATTACACCGCATGAGTAAATTTATCAAAATATGATGAAATACCATGTCCTACCAATGTTTTGTAACACGTTAATATAAAAAGTTTTAAAAAAATATTAATTTATGATTTGAAAGTGAAAGTTTGTTTAGGTTAATTGACAATTTCTCTTTATAATTCTAAAAAGTCAAAGTAAAAAAGTCAAAGTAAAGATATTTTTGACTGCTCGATGTCATTTAATAACATTTTGTGTCTAATTCACACACACAATGCTTGCCTTATCTAATGAATTTTTACAAAACGGTTTTACCGGTCTGTTTCCCAAATGCTGTACAGAAAAAACAGGTGAATCATTATTAGTACCGTTTTGCAATGAAAAATTAAGACAACAGTTTACACTGAATGCACATGTAAACCTTAGTGACTCAATTTTCCGTTTTTTTCACATCATTGAATTTAGATCACCGGAAAAGTGATTGCATTGTAATTGGGACACGAACATTCGTACAGTAAAAATTCACTTTGTTTGTTTATTAATAAGGTGCAAATTTTGATCAATATTTAATAAGATATTTTAACGGGAGTTAAACGAAGTAACGTGTAAATGTGTCCAAAAAAAATAATATGAGTTGGCTTGGATTATTGACGCTGGAGTAGAGTGATATTTATTTCATTGATCAAACATTATAATTGGTATTTTATTGGTACTAAAGAATCATCGATTTTTATTTCTTTGAAAATAAAGATCGAGAATGGTTGATGCGCAGATGAATAGCTAAAAATTTTTATATCTTTTTGGTTTCGTAGTAGTCAATAGAAAAATCTTATCTTTGCATTTTTCCAAAGAGAATTTATCGTGAAGAGATACCGAAATCCCGCCTATTTCAAAGACTCGTACGAATTTCCCTTTCCCTTCCTTTCCCGAATTTTGCACTTTGATGGAAAAATTGTTTTGAAACCTAAAAAAACCACAAACATTTATATTAAAATAAGATTTACCTGCTAGCATTCACGGGCTTATTGACAGGCTTCGCTCTCAAACCCCTCTGTTCAGCCTTCACAGTAGTAGGTATCAGTATGAACATGTTCCCAGTGACATGCACGTACAAGTGATCACCCACACCTGCGGCGTGGGAAGTACTCTCTACAGTGCATTTTATAAATCCGAAACGACCGACTATAGCTTCTTGGAACAGAAAGAGCCGCTCTAGCCATGTATCTTCTGGAAATCCTGTTTGTGGTAGTGAAAATATTTATATAAAGTTTTAAAATATTTTTTAGAAGAAATAAAAAAGTAAATGGTACATAGAAATTTATAGTATTGCACCGAATAAAATATGTAAAGCAAACACAGGATAATCGGAGAAAGTAGTATAAATATTGTGTTAATTTTTTCTTTGCAATTTAAGGTATCCAACGAGAATTTAAGTGTAAGACATCTACTCTCAACGTTCTCGACGGCGGCCATCCAACACCGCGATTAGCTCTTGCCAAGCAGGCCAAATTAATAAAAGGAAATTATTATATATTACGATTTATTTATAATAATTTCCGATTGGGAATTAAACTTGTAACAATCGAAACCTCAGCCAGGTATTTTTATTGCGCCATTACGTTCATAAATATTTATTATACCTAATATTAAATTATTTATACGTTCACAAAAGTGACACATATACTAGGTATTATCGCAATTAAGTGTTATGTTCAGTTAAAGTTTCTAGAACTAACTTCATATTACAAGGGTTGTCCTTGGTCAATAAAAGCGGCACGATAAGGTAAGTATGCTTGTAGCATGTAAGTAAATAGATATTATCTTGACCTGTATCAAACTAATTTCTAAGTAAGTTTATGACGTGTCTAATACATTTCGTGTTGGAACAGCAAGTTTAAAGAAAATTACAAAGAAATTACCGACATAGTCATAAAAAATCAGCTGTTAATAAGAAATGAATCGAACAAAACTGTTTTTTGAGTATGTCAAAATAAACAAAGTAAGAATCTGTCAAAATCTTTGCTTTTCTTTGTATAATAGAGATATAAATGCGAAGGCTTTAGTCCTTATAAAATCTGTAATTAAATGTTTTTGAGAACTTTACTTTTTATATTTTGCATATCTGTTTTCATATTTTCTATTCAATAAAATGTAGTACTGAATAGTCCGTTACAATCCTTTTTGTTTATGGATTCTTATCTATCTTTACGTATCTTCCGTCTTTTGTAGTGTAGACAGTTTATTATGAAAAGAGATATGATAAATCGCTTTTGTTCTAGGGATTTATTATCTTCCTGATTTCGTCAAATTAAATATAGCAGTAGTAGTGTGTTCGATACTAATTTTATGTAAATACGTCTCCATTTTTATGAAAAATATGGGCTAGTAATAATTTAGTAACATTACGCAAAGCAATATTCACTGATTATTCTTCGCGTAATGTTAATATTGTATATTTTCATGATCATTATTCAATATTAATTAAAATAATTAACCTATTAAAGTTTGAAAAATCTAAATAGATTAACCGACTTATTACTTAAATATAAATTTATCATTCTTTCTTTATATAAAAAATACGTATAAACGTACCTTCAAACAGCGCCATTTTCCCTCTCAACAGAGGTTCTTCATTAAGAGGCACATAGATGGGTCCTCGTAATGGATCTGATTTGACTGTGAAGGGCAAGGCGAGGGGGTCCGCCGGTATTGGTACCATTTGTAAGCGGCAACTTTGCGCTTTGCGTGCCCAACCAACTATCTATTTATAAAAGAAAAAAATATCTTTCACCCTTAATCCGCATAACAGGGTAATCAGAGAACTTAGTGTTAAGGGACATTTCGTGTTAAGTAGCGAACTCAAAGTCACACCTTGTCCAGCCTCGTTCTCACCAGAGCGGAGAAATAAAATAAATTTAAATATAATAATTCCCATGAGTGGAAATTGAACCCACAACGTATCGCGTTTACAGTATAGACCTTTCCACTGGGCTGCAATGACCTTTTAAAAAATTCTACAAATGTTTTACATTTTCCACACAAGTCTAAAATAACTGATTAATTTCATCACTCCTTATTGTTATTGGACAACTAATCCTCTGCTACAAAACGCTAAACAGTAGAATAAGTAAATATACCAATTCCGCGACAATATTTCCACTCGCAATGGCCCACTGTATGCACATTTCATACGCTTGATCCGGTCTGAAGGTAGCCTGGTACCGCGCGTGTCCCCATTCTATTCGATCGCTTTTGTTATTTACATCGATATCTAGATGGGTATTTTTGTATAATGGCACTGAAAATAATATGAAAATGTATTGAAATATTTAAATTATGTAATTTATCATAGACTAACAGTGATGATTTATCCTACATAGCGACGATTACCTGGTAAAAAATAAGTTAAGATTTATAAATATTCATACCTCTGCAAGTGATATATGTAACACAATATCACAATACCATATATATTTATACACATTTAATATTAATAGCATATCAAACTACCAAAAAGTATTTTTTTTTTCAGATTATTTTAAAGAATATTAACAAAATATTAAATTCTTATATGTATAATATTAATACAAGTCGATATGATTCGAGACGAAAATATTGCTTTTATGGACTAAAATTTAATCAATTAAAATATAATATTTATTTAATTTAAACATTAATCGAATATTCAAAAGTACACATATTTTTTACGCGTTATGGCGCATAGCCGAATAATTAGAGACAACCTAGTGTCAAGATACTGCGTTTACTATTTTCCGCACGAAATCGAGACATCACATGTCGACATTTTAATGTTTTCTGGATGGTTCCCCTACTAGATGTACATATACATTCACTTTGAAAAATATTTATAAAGAACGCCTGAAGGACATACAGTTAAAAATAAAAAATAACAAAAGGTCATTTTCTAATAACCTTATAACTTTCATACGAACTAAATAGGTTGAAGGTCACATAGTTTGAGTGGTAAAGTTATTGTAGTATAATTATTTTGATATTATCGTGTATTAAGCTTTTTCAGAACATATTAAATTAGCTTGCATGTTTTTATCAAAACGATCTGAGGAATTGCATATATCAAATTATTAAAACATTCATAATAAAAGCATTGATTTTATTTTATTCAAAAATTCATCAAATCAAATAGTCTGGTAAATATTATAAAGACAGAATTAAGAAAGCTTTCTATTAGCCGTATCTTTATTATTAGATTTAAACGATGCCGAAACACGTTATAGCATAGTCCGATTTTATTTAAAAAATTAAATATAATTACGACTACTTCTACACTATATGTTTTATTTCTATATAAAAAGTTATTTCAAATACATCAGAAACTGTGTTAAGTAATAAATCTTAATGCTCAAATTTGTCTTGGCCGTACTGAAAAAATCGAAATAATTTAAATATTAACATTCTTGAACGAATAAAGATGAATGAGGAAATATTTAGGAATTAACAATAAAAATAATAAATCTTCCTAATAAAGAAAAATAAGTTGTAACAAGCTTATAAGAATTTGACGCAGAACTTACAATCATCACTGCCGAGTTGCAAATAATTGGGATCTATATTGTCACATAGAAAGGCCGGCATTCCCGAATCATCTGTTACAGGACTGCTTCCAGATATGTCGATAGCTCCTACAGCATTCTCTGAGGTTAACAAAGGCGATCTCGGTCCTAGTACCTCAACTTCCATCCATTCGTTTTCAAAGCTTTGCAGATCACCTAATGGCTTCACATAGTCTGTTATTTCTGAAATAATGTGTTTAGTTAATTTTGCTAACACTTATTTTTTAAAGAAAGCCGCGCGTAGGCACTTATTCCCAGTACTACAGTGCTTGAGTTTATTTTATATGGTATTGAATTGATGTGCAATGTAATTTAAGCATATATAAAACTTTTATATCTTTATTAAAAAAATTATAAAAATTTGAACGTAGCGGGATCCGAACCCGCTCCTCTTGGAAACCGTCAAATTTTATACATTTTAAAGATAAAGTTAAGTATTAAAGTCTAATCCTAAGCGTGGAATAATACTTTAAAAAAAGTAAAATATCTTCTTACTTATTATATTATAATACAATATGTAGTTTATTATTAACTAACCTTTCTCTTTTTTCTGCGGCAGTATATGAAACATGTAATAACCAACGATGTAACGTTTTAACGTATCACCAGATGCGTGGCAAATCATTTTCTCTTGGAGAATTTTCTAAAAAAAAACATCATATACTTTTTTGAAAAAAATTTATATCGTATAAAAATTTGAACGCAGCAGGAATTGAACCCGCGCCTCTTGGACACCGTCCAAGCGCTCTGACCGCTAAGTCATACGTTCTACTACCAGCTGCGTCGAAAACCTTATACGTCTCTTACAATTTATTTATGTTGTTAGCATCTCTGTAAAGAGTTTTTTATAAATTTCTACTACTTTAAAGATTATTAAAAATAATCGTGTAACAAGAGAGATTGCTATTTTATGTTACCATTTACTATTTTTAATGTATTATTCCACACTTAGGATTAGAAACATTTTTGAAAAAACGTATTATTTTTTTTAAACACAGCGGGATTCGAACCTACACCTTTTGGATACCGTCTAAGTACTCTGACCGCTAAGCCATGCGTGCATGCTAACAACATAAATAAGTTGTAACAAACGTATAAGAATTTCGACGCAGCTTCGACGCAGCGCGGGTTCGGATAATAGTAAATATTATCATGTTTTATTTTTAAGATAAGATTAAGTATATTAACTTAGACTATTATTCTTCATACAATAGAATATTAAAATAAATTTCTATAATAGTAATTTATAAAAGAAGAATAGTGAAGCATCTACGTCATTATATGTAGAATTCATTCAAAAAGTCCTACGTCAAGATGCCATAAATTATTTAATGTATTGATTTATTTTATTATAAGAAAACTATTTAACGGTAATACCTCCATAATATTAGTTGCTTTTTCATAAGACATATTTTCCATATTTGCCTGAAGCCAGTGTATCGCATAAATCGATACGAATGTATGTGAAGGCAAACTGACCGTTTGCTGGAGGAAACCTACACCCAGACTTGGGTGACGCATACGTTCTATAACTTCTAATAAAGTTGAATTGGCTTTTAATTTAGGTTCTATGACGCTGAAACAAAAGACAAATAGTTTAAGACAACGGTCTAAGTGATCTCTATCCTGTGTATTCGTTTAATATTGATTATAAAAATCTTTTTTTTTTAATTTAAAATTAACTTATAAGAAATAATAATTGAATCAGTCTTGTTTAGATAAAAATTCTAAATTTTAATTATTGCTTACCCATCATCATAAGTATCATCGCATTCACCAGATTGAGATTGTGATCTCTCTAATACGGTTTTAGCCGCATTTCTGAAAATTTATATTCAGTATATCAGGTAATATTTTAACAAGAGGGAAATGACTATGAGTGTGTCAGTGTAGTTTTATCATACAAAAATATGGAAGCACCTCAAGCAAAGAAAATTGGTAATGAAAAGTATATACTAGTAATTATTAAGAGAATTAAAAGTACCTGAACTTATCTATAAAAAATAATCAACTGAGAGATTTTTAGTCTTTAATTAATATTAAAAAAAAAATAATATTACACCACGTGGAAAAATAATTTTACATCATAAGATTCAGTTACTTTTAGAATGTTAGATGAATGATGAAAGCCGTCAGCGTACTTACTTGGTCCCTTGGCTAGAATTTAGTGACTTAGTAGGTGAAACTTGCTGTAATGAAACATTCAGTAAGGATAAGATAACAAGCATTTTTAAGAAATAATTCGGAACAAGCTATTAAAAAATAAATATAGAAATTTAAATTAATTTTAAATAGGAACACAAAAATATTAAAAAATATTAATTTTATCATATTGTTGAAAATTAATAGGTTACTGGAAATATAGTGCAAAATATAATGCTAAATAAATAAAAGGCTCAAGAAAGACAAGAATAAAATAAGCACAACATATTTTTTTGCAAAGCCAAATTGTGAATGAAAGAAGAAAGCGAGCGCAATGATAGGATGAATACAGTAGAATAAGCTCTAAAAGTGACAAAAACTACGATAGCGCCACGCCATGCCGAGTAGCAAATACACCAAAAATCTACTACCGCTTGCTGAAATAAAGAGATGATATTTTCCAGATTCAATAAATAAAGCGTGTGTATTGGATATGATGGCGATAAAAGCCAATGAATTATGCAAATCAAATAGTTATGTTTATCATAGTTAAAAACTATATGAATGGCATATAGCAAGAATCCCTTATATCATTTTCCTAAAAGATTTGTGTTATAATACTCGAGGCTGAAAACTGGTTCAATTGTTTTTAATTAAAGAAATGATTTTCAAACTCTAAAGATTCTTTAAGCGTTTATCAGACAAAGGATAAACTCAAAATTATAATTTTTATCTATCAGCCACGTTTATCATATTGGCGATGAATTTTAGGAGATATTTGTAACAAGTATTTAGAATTGTCGTGTGTAACGATACTGACATGGCTTCGATCCGAAGCCGCGGGCGGTCAGGGAGCCGCGTGCTGCCGACGCGCTCTCTGAACGGAGAGCTGGACACCCCGCCCTGCTACACGCACGGTCATGTTACAACACTACTTAAATGATACACAAAACTACGAACACACTTCGAAAGTATACCCAATGTGGTAAAAAAATAGTTATGAATCTTTATAAAAATATGGGTGCTTGCATCTTACTCATTCAATGAAAGACAAGACTTTTTTTTATGAAGTATAAATTTAGTTTGTATTTTTATTTGATTTGATAAACTTATTACATTATTTACTTATTTATTAAAAAAAAATAAGAAAGACAAATCACATTAGACTATCGAAACACTTGGAAAAGAACACTGAACTAAGCAATCTTTTAGATATCAATAACAAGAAAACTTAAGCTAAGAAAATAACTTTTTTAAAATTCACATATAGGTTAGTACTAATCATTTCAATAATATATAATTATATAAAAATATAAATTTACCATATTTCATTAAATGAGCAATGGCCGCGTCAGACTATTCAATTTATAGCGCTTTATAGTATAGGGTACACTTCCGATTTATAATATAGAAATACAATATACTTACAAGTATAGCAATCATCAAGTCATCACTAATGAGACGCTTAACAAAGACAGCCATTTTTCAAAAACTTCTTGATTATAATAAAAGCAACCAATTTAAATGTAGCCTAAATTAAGCTTTATTAAATTAAAATATTTTAAGCGGATCAAACGTGTATACTTTGTTATTCAAAAGAATGTTTTTCAAACTCGATTTTTCAATGTTTTATCAACGCTTTATAGTAACCCGTCACAGCCAAAATATGTTATCAAATACCAAACTATACGTGATTAATCAGCTTAAAAAAATTAAATAAAAAAAGTACAGTCGCGAAAACAAGTATTTGAAAAACAGTTGCTTTTACGATACTCGCAAAATTCGATCACTAAAAAAACATAAGAAGCCAACCAACTTAATTACAATGTAACAGCTGTTCGTGCATTGCTTTGTAGAGTTTATAAGCAGTGCTTTATGTACGCGGAACATTCGATTCTACATTAATTAGAAGTTATAGTATGAAAAGCCATAGGTTATTATGAGAATGGTTCACTCAAAGTGCTCTTCTATTGTATTTATAGCGAATACTCGAGTGAGGTTTTACTGATAAATATATTAAATCAACGTTTACAGTTATTATTATTAGTCGAAGTAAAAGTTATGGCCAAATTCCGAACTAAATCCAATTTAAAATGACATAGTTTTATATTCGTATCGACACTGATTATAATACAAGCCAAAATAGTTGGACTACATTTTAATAAATACACTGTCACATAATAACCACAAGACAAGAGTAAATATTTTTTATCCCAGGTATTCTTTGACCTACCATAATGTAAATTTTATATAGACATTCCTCAATACAACAATGAATTATTTACAAGATGTGATTTAAAATATATAATCTGTGTAGCTGTCAAAAAATAAATATTTCCTAACAAGTTTGAAGAATATCGAACCTGAAAAATATTCTTCGCGAAATCAAAATAATTGCTTTGATAGGCAAAGAAAAAAAACATAAATTTGTAGTAGTTTACTCGCTGCTAAAATTGTTTTGTCGTCAACTGTAGCTATAAAATAAAAAAGGAAGCTTTATATCACAGTGTTGCGTCAATCATTATACAAAAAACGCGCCTAAGCTTACTAGCTCTTGTATCTCTGGTCTATCTTATATTTTTATGGATGTATTTATTTACTAGTTTAAAGTCAAGTATTTAATAAAAGTCATAAATTATTTAATAATTAGGATCACAGAGCCACAATTGTAATAATGAATATCTTTAACAGTAGGCAACAACTTATCAAGTTATAATTAGTTATTAATTATTGTGTCAAAGTTGATATATAAACACGCTAACAATAATAGTTATATTCGTGACATGAGTCCAGCTACTAATCTAAATAAGACCAGAGACACGAATATCGACCTTAATTTTATAGCGATAAGGCTCCGAGTTCGAGTACCTGCGCGTGTCGGCCGACGTTCGAGGTGGAGTGGCGCCGCCGCGTGAGCGCCTCCGCCGCCGCGCCGCCCGCCACCTGCAGCAGCACTTCTTGTCCTAAGCGACCTACTGGACCCTTAAGGACCCTAGACCCCTTGTAACTATGACCCAGTGATCTCTTATAGTCCTTTCATTGTGTTGTATAATTTTTATATTGAAAAGCAAAGGTTATTAGATTTTGTCACAGTATACTTTTTCTTAAACTAAGCCAAGTTGTAGGGCCGAAATTTATTTTTATTGCCTCCGTTGCAGGACACTCAAAGTGCTAGTTGAGAATCCGAGATCTCGAGGCGTATTGACTCGTTTAATAGAATAAAAATTGAATACATAGAATTTAATACAATTATTTTTTCAATATGTCAATATTTTCATAATAATTTTAATACGACACACATTTTAATAATATTATTAAAAAAATGTATATTAATTATTTGAGGAAATTGAACATGCAAAACTCAAACAAGAAATTGACAAATATCATAAGGGAGCAAATAAAAAATAACAGAAAATAATATGAAACACAGACACGCGTGCAAACAACATTTCATGTGCGACATTGATTAATTTTGACATTTTTTTAAATCACGTAATTATACACCCATGCCATTCTGCCATTTTATAAAATTGAACAAAAATTTCGTGTTTGAGCTGATCGTGTGTTAATTCTAAAATCTGCATATCTAATTTATTACTCTATTATTACTAATCTGTGCAATACTTACACAATCATGCAGTGACATTAATACGTACATACAAGTGCAAAAGTCATGCTAATTACTAGTTAGAACTAAATACAATTCTTGTGTTTGCAATATTTACATTATTTATAGATATTCTTTAGCTGTATCGAATAAGATTTGAGTGGGTTTTTTTCCAGCCTAATACTTACCCTCTGCTTGTTAGGTCTTTTGACTTTATTGAAATAAGACTCAGTCATTTTAAGGAATCCTTCAGTAAGATTGTCAAGGTCCTGACGGGTCGGGGTCGGATATATATCGCAGTGGGTCGAATCGTCCTCCAGTATGGTTTTGGTAGCAGGATTCGACAGCGGCAGGAGTAGGGTTCTAAACCGCCAATATTTGAGTGCCTGGAATGATGAAAGTAGAAATAATTAATATTAATTTAAAAATACTGTATATTTAAAAATACTGTATATTTTAAAAGTAAAAAAAATATTAAGTTTGTGTATGTAAGCAAGTGGTTTATTATTAAAATTACAAATATGTTTCTATTATTTTATTTTATAGAAAAAACGACAGGCGTTACGGTCCTTGTATACATCTTTCACCTCGTAACAGTCATTAACCTCTTCATACATTCCTGGTGTTCTACTCTATTGATACTATGTTATGAAAAGCAAACCGATATCTGCCCCCACCTCTCGTACCACTCACCTTTGCGGCATACATCATCTTGCTTATCATTCTTAATTCATTCATAATCTAGAAGTGTCTACGCCACATGAACATATTTTACTTAATAAAAATTTACAATATACTTATATTTACCTCGACGAGAGAAAAATCTGTATCTCCACGTGTACATATATAATGATCCATGTAATTCCAATTGTAATTTTCCAATTTTTCCGTAGTAAAGGACACCCATGACACTTCATATGTGTCATGATAAGGCGCGTGGAAGCGATACCTGTAGTGAATGTTAAAAGGTGGATATGGATGCCTAAAAAAAAAACAATAAATAAAAAATATATTATTTGGTTTTTGATATTCTTATAAAATGTCTCGATTTAAATATATGGCCCATCTCTAAGTGTAGGCGAATTTAAGATATATATTTGAAATATAACATTTATTTACATCTCATACGTTTCAGTGCTGTGGCGGCAATCGACACCGTGCCATGTCTTATCAAAGCAATACAAGAAACTACAATCTAATACTTCCTAGAGAGAGAGTCTAAATATACTTTACCACTATTAAAATTTAACAGTAATTAAATTTAAATGACAGGCCAAATATTTCTTACCTCGGCCTATACCTAGTGACGGTAATAGTAGAGCCAATGAGCGTTAGTTTATGGAAGATCCTGCCAATAGACAGCAGGTATCGCTTAGCGGGCGCGTTGGACGGCGTGCTGCTCTGCGGAGCCACCTTGGAGGGGGGAGGGGCGTGCGTCGCGGGGCAGTGGGACTCTATTACTTCACTTTCATTCACACCCACTATTAATTGGAAACCCTGTAATTTTAAATAATTAAAGCTTCATTTCATTTAAACCTTTAGTTTCTTAGTATTGCGTAGGAAATAAATATATACTAAAATAATTTAGTAATAGCTATTTCACTTTCAAAATTAAGACCGAAGAAATATCCATAGACTACATATAACTAAATCATATTGAAAGCACACTTCTTCCAGAATTCTTGTACAATAACCCAAAAATACTACAAATTCACACTCTATTACGATTGTAAGATAGTCAGAGAGAACCTCCTGTCAAGACACTATGTTTATACTCAGAAGCAATTCTATAGCGTCATGATCGTCAAAGAAACTCACATTATTTAATATAAGTAAAAAATCATATATGTATAATAATCATACATTTAAAATAGTCTATGAATTAATTTCACCTGAGCCAATCTTTGAGAGACCAATTCCTTAAAGACTTCCATAGTCGTCAACGGCTCCTTATAAATAGCTCTATTTTGTGCAAAATCCGCATTCACGTCATCAGGCAACAAGTTGTAGTCCGACACGAGGTAGTCATTTTGAAGCGATCTCTTGTCGGGAAAGTAGTCCGTGGTTATTGGAAGACAAGCCGGTATAGTTAAAGATTTCCAATCCACTCCTGAATATATCAATTAAATGTTTATTTGTTTTTATTTTAAATGATATTTTTACCAAGCAATAAGAAACAAGTTGAGCAGTACTATAAATAGAAAATATAGACGCACAATCGAAAATATGTATCGAAATGAAGATGATATATTGTCGATCGATGTGTAACGATTGATTTAGTCAGATTACTTTATTAATCAATAAATACTTGTAACTAAGAAGTGATGATAAAGCTGTTTACATTTAAACATATCGAATGCTGCCGAAATAAGGCCCAAAGCGTTCTTTTAATTCATCGCTCAGTGTTAGTATTTATTCATGCACTATTACCAGATATAAAATTATTTACTAAACATTCATATAAAAAAATATATCAGCACGTGGTTATAAGCACATGTTTAAGTTGAAAACATTAATTTTAAAAACGGTCACAAGCCATTAACATTATGATAATATTAACTATCAATAACAATAATGTACTTTTTGATAAACAAATTTGCTAAATTAGTAGTGACAAAGGCAATTTGTTTAATGAAGCATATTGGATTTGCTACAGAAATCTATTAAGCGTAACGGAATAACCGTCTGAAGTGAATTAACATTAAATGACCATATAAAAGTATATTTGAATATCATATATATAAGTGGCGAAGTATTTTTATAAAGCGATATTGATATTAAAATGCTAAAAGCTAAAATTTTTTGAGCATATTATTAATGAAAATCTTTTAACGTTGGGACTGCCTTGTTTTATTTTTAATAGATTTTTGTTAAGAGTTATTATTATATAAAATATTGAACTTACTACAATTTAATTTGTTTATTAAGATTTACAAAAATATACTCGATGAGACTCGTGTTATATGGACACTTATGATACACTGATATATATAATATATATAGTTACAAAGGTATTGCAAGGTAGCTACTTGATGCAAATCCAATGAATATATCAAACCTATAGCTCGGTTCGCTTTGGGCCGCATTCGATCCAAACAATTTGACGGTTTCAATGCGACGGTGTCATGGAACATTAGAAATGATATAGCATTTATTAACAAAATGTAGATGATAGTGAGGCATAATATTATATTTGTTATACATAATATGAGGGTATGAGTATAGGCTTATTATGAAATATACGCCATTGTGAGTTTTGTAACACTGTCAAGTGGCAGGCCTGATAACAAGTAACACTTGGTAATTATAATTGCTTGCTAATTATAATAGCTTGTATTACACTTAAAATATAATATAAATTAGTTGTTTCTATTGTGTTACTTATCTTATTAAAAGTTTATATTTTATTGTTAATTTGATATGCGAAAATAGGAATATTCTATATATAATATTATATATAAAAATAAAATAACCTAATCTTTCACTTTCCATATAGAAAATAGAGAGAAAGTAGCAATTTTTTAAAGTTGTTCGTAATCTAGTTAAAGGAAAAAAATATAAATCAACGTTTGTAGAATAGTATATAAAAATAATAATATTTAAAACGAATGGTACTGTACCAGTGGTAAGCGCAGGCGTCCACTCCTGCTCGCCGGTAGCGCCCCACAAGAGCGCCAGCGACGCGTTGTTGGTGGTGGAGGGGACTCCCAGCGCCGGTGGCCCCGACGCGCTTATCATGCGCTTGCGACTCATCATGTTACCTGGAAACCGTAAGCTTTTCGTCTTATAAGATATTAAGGTAGGTTAGCTAGAAACAACGCAG
The DNA here is from genome assembly GCA_032432895.1 of Dryadula phaetusa. NCBI lineage: Eukaryota > Metazoa > Arthropoda > Insecta > Lepidoptera > Nymphalidae > Dryadula > Dryadula phaetusa. The sequence continues at coordinate 3,641,157 of JAOYRS010000027.1, forward strand.
TCACAAGACACTCAGGTGACTGTTTTCCACCTGAAATCGGATTAAATTACACCAAAACCTCGCTTTGCGTCGTTTCGTTTTGCGTTTTTTTTTCGAAGTTGCGTCGCTGCTTAATTTTTACTGATTTTTACTGTGCGATTTTCGAAGTTGCTTTGTTTTGGATTGGAGTCTTTAAATTTTACCTTTGTTTTTAATTGCGCCATGCCATTAAAAGTTAGTGATTTCCTTTCGAACTAAAAACAATCAATTTAATACAATTTTATTTTCACTTGGTTTTGATATGACAATGCCAATGGTAGTGAGAATGAAAAATTTGAAGCTAGTCAGGGCTGGTTTAACAGATTTAAGGTTCGAGCAAATCTGCACAGCATTGATCTTAAAGGTGAAGCAGCTAGCGCTGATATACAAATTTAATTCATGAGGGGGACTATGATTCGAATTCGATTTGACTAGTCTTTCATGTTGATGAAACTGGGTTGATGAAGCTGTTCAACAAACATTGGACCAATTTTTTGTGAAAGAAAGCCAATCTACGACAACAGCCACTATGGACTAATCAGACATTAATTGATTTTGATTAAACTTTCATAAATGAAATGAATATGTTATTTTGAATATTTTGTTGAATTCAATACGTATTTTATATATTATTTTTGTTTGAAAAATTTTACTATGTTCAATTTTATTTTTAAAGGAAGTATTTTCGTAAACCTGGAACTATTCTTCGATCCTTAAGCGGTATGCCATAAAAAATCTATTTTCACTTTGCGTCGTTACAATTTTTTGGAACGTAGTCCCGACGCGAGGGTATAGGTGTAATTATTTGAGAAACGTAAGCTTTCACCGCTTGACCAATATTTACCAAATATAACTATGAACCAGGAACTACCTGGCTTTCGAATCAGTCACATCATATTAAAATAAGTCCATCTGTTTAAGGACTAGGATACGACAGACAGACAGACAGACAAACAGTCGCAACCTGCGACTTCAAACTTGTCTCCTCTACCCCTCTTTTTGTGTCGGAGGTTAAGACCAAAAGTTGTCATTGTCGTGTTTTATTCGATTAAAATAGTAGAATTTAATTTATTATCTTAATTTATTTTTATTTATTTTTCTTCGGTGCCAAGACTATATTCAGTATAAAATGCACTAGGCATGTCGTTTGCAGCTATTTTCCGCATATCAAGGTACACAAAGAAGTTTGTGTTAAGATGCTTAGTTTTTCTCTTTTTGGCCAAATAGAGTGTTTCCCAATAGGGACGATAGGATTTTGATAGCTCACAGTCGCCATCTTGGTTGTTTAACATTTGACATTTGTGTTGTTTTGTGTTCAGTAATGTTTGCCATTTAATCATGAACAAGTTCACGTTACCTCAACGTTTGGAAATTGTCCAAATTTGCTATCAAAATTCAAGAAGTATTGTCTCTACTCAAAGAGCATTTCGTGCTAAATATGATCGTCATGGTGCACCGTCTGAGCTCGCTATACGTCGCATAATCCAAAAACTGGAAAGTAAATATTCTTTGCATGATAGTAGACCACCAACACGACAGCGGACAGGCCGTAGTGAAGAAAATATTGCCGCCGTATCAGCCAGTGTCGAAGAAAATCAAAATGTTTCCGTTCCACGACGTGCACAAGAATTGGGCTTATCCAGAATGACAACCTGGCGAATTTTACGTATGGATCTTGGCCTACATCCATACAAGATTGTGTTGGCACAAGAACTCAAGCCAGCAAACCATCGATTACGTCGTGAATTTGATGATTGGGCGCTTGAAATGATGGAAACGGACACCGAATTTCATAGGAAAATCATCTTTTCAGACGAGGCTCACTTTTGGCTCAATGGTTATGTGAACAGAATTGTCGTTACTGGAGTGAGTCAAGAGTTGTTCATGAAACACCATTACATCCTGAAAACTTGACTGTTTGGTGCGGATTATGGTACGGTGGAATCATTGGCCCGTACTTTTTCAAAAACGACGAAGGCCGCACTGTTACTGTCAATGACGACCGTTATCGTGACATGTTGAACGATTTTTTTTTCCTGAAGTGTATGAAATCGATGCGGACGACATTTATTTTCAACAACAACAACAACACATGGTGCAACATGCCACACTGCGACCGTCACAATGGATTTATTGCGTGATAAGTTTGGTGAGTCAGTTATTTCTCGCAACGGTCCTCACAATTGGCCACCAAGATCATGCGACTTGGTGGCCTTTCGACCCTTCGACTATTTTTTGTGGGGGTATGTTAAATCTCAAGTGTATGCCAATAAACATGCTACAATTCAAGACTTTGAACGCAACATTCGAGCGACTATAGCGGCCATACCAGCCGAAATGCTGCACCGAGTCATCGAAAATTGGACCGATCGTATTCATCAGTGCAAAAAAAGTCGTGACGGTCATTTGAACGATATTTTGTTTAAATCATAAATAGCATCAACCTATAAAATAAAGCCATTAAAAACGAAATTCGAACATATATTACATGTTTTATTTTAATTTCAAAACATATCGTTCTTATTGGGAAACCCCATATAATATATATTTTAAGTAACAAAAATCTCACCATCCACTTGATACACAGAATGATTGTTATTTATAGAACCATTCTCCTTATTCATATTATTTTCACGATCAGTCCTGGAGGCGGGCTCACCGGCGGGACGCGCTTGGTAGTGATGCTGTTGAATTAAAACTCCCGTTGGACCTGACATAGAATAACAATACATAATAATAATAAATAAAATTTAATTTGAATATTTAAAAGTATAATATTTCCTTTTAAATGTTTGACCAAGTACCAGGCGCGAGAAAAGCTGCGAGAAAATAATTTAAATAATCAAATATCAACTACTCAAGCCATTTTCAAATTATTAACTTAGTCATATCAGATATGACATAGATTTTGACATTGACAGTTAATAATTGAACTGAACACTCGCTATATAACTTAACAAAATACCAAAACAAGCTGAGATAATTGACACATTAAGTTAATTGTCATCGAAAACAACAATAGTTTAAATTATTATTATTATTTTGTTAGCTTCACGCTTTTTCCCCGCATAGCAGGGTAGACAGAAGGTAGCTGGTGTCAAGACACTCCGTATTTCGCTTTCTTCATAATTTGAGACGCACTTTGTCTTATCAGAGCGAGGAAGTGAAAATAATTTTAAATATAATCAATCCCCCCAGTGGGGATCGCACCCACAGCCGATCGCGTTTACAGTCCAATGCTTTCCCACTGCGCTAAGACCGGCCTTACAGAATTGAATATGAAAATTCGTACATTCATACCTTTGGGAAATATATGGGTCCAGCGTCGTCTATTACTCGTCAGTTTGACAGTAACGTGTGAAGGGTCAAAAGGGTTGATGAGTGCCCTCCCGGTGCGCACGACCGGCTTGTTTGAAACTGAACTACGTGGGGACAGCCGGTTAATGGACGTGGGAGAATCTGTTGCGTCGCTTGATGCTTCATTCGCGTTGTATTTAGCTGGAATTCATTTATTGTATGTTATTTTATTGTTATTCCAACCTTAGGATTAGAGCATACTTTCTTACCCAACGACTGATTAGGAACGTAGAACGCATGGCTTAGGGGTTAGAGCGCTTGGACAGTTTCCGAAGGGCGCGAGTTCAAATCCCATTGCGTTTAATCTTATGTTTTTTTGTAAATAAGGTATATTGTTGCTATTTCTATTAACTTATAACAAGAATTCCCTTTAAGCTAAAAAAAGCGACAAAAACGCTTTAAAATTAATGAATTTAATTTAAAGAAGTCAATAATGTGTAAATACTGTCTGAAAGATTCTAATTTAGGTGGATATGAGTAAATAGACATATCGATTACAAATACAATACATAATAAAGAGTCAACACCTATAAAGTAATCATTTTCTTTAGATAGATGAATATGTAATTTCACACATCGCAAAAATCGCAAAAATAATCTATAATAAGCCGAAATTAAGAGAACCTAGTGAAACGACTGAAAGAATTTTAAGCATTGTGATAAATGGCGGATCTCAACGCCACAATTTGTCTTACTAGAGAAGATAAAGAATTTTTTTTAATATAATCGTCGAGCTCACAATAAAAAAATATTTTTTACAAATAACTTGATGTTTCGGTCACTTTACCCAAACGCCATTGTATTCCGCCACTTAACATGCAACGATATGTATAAGCATGGTCAGCGCTTATGTAACAAGCAAAAAAAAATGTGTTTATTTAACTTTTGAAAGCACTTATAATAGAAACAGTACTAACATATCGCGAATCGGGCCTCAATTGCCCGATTCATGATAATGTTAGTATGTCAAAATGCGATATTTATACATAAATTTTTAAAAATATTTATATAGTAGGCGTATATTTAAAAAAGTATTGGACTTGTTGTGTTTTAACTCACCTTAAAACACAATATGTCTAATAACCTTAAAATTATAACTAATCGTGACTAAATTACTAAAGATAACAATTTTAAACACAGCACAAAAATTTACACAAATAATAAATTTAAATATATACCTAATACTAATAAAATGTTATAATATATACGTACTGCAACTAGTAAGTATATCCGAGCCGAGACTGTGATGTATATCAGGATCGGACATCTTTCTGTGGTGTATGGCAGATGCCGGTGGGCTTCTTCTACTGGTTTCCAAGCCGGCCATAGAAGTTTTTTTGGTACGACATACTTTCTGTACACTGAAATATTATTATAAATTATTAAATCACAAATAGTAACTCAGTATTTTAATATTTTTACTGTAACCGCGACCGTGGGTTCAATTCCACTCGGGGGAGTGTTTAGATTTAATTTATTTTCGCTTCCTTACTCTGGTAAATCAAAGTGAGGCGTTGAGTTCCAAATTAAGGACTAATGTCTCGAATTCGGCGGAAAGCGAAGTACGGAGTGTCTTGACGCGAGGTACTTTCTGTGTATCCTGCTATGCGGGATAAAAGCGTCAAGCTAAAAAAAAATATCGAAGCGGGGGTTGAACTCAAGCTTCTTAGAAACAGTCAAGTGCTCTAACAGTTAAGCCATACATTCTACATTCGTTAATATTTATGATACCGAAACGAATATAGTACTTTATATTTGAAAACTATAAAACATATACATATAATATTGTATAACACATTATAATAATGACATTATGTTATAACAGTTTGTAATAGTAGTACTAGCACCTAGACACTAACCATGTACTATGTGCCGGCGGCAGCTGAAACACTTGCGCATCATACGTATCGTAATCAAATATAGAATTGTGCATGTAATCGTCTTCCTTCACCAATTTCCCTTTGTATTCATCTTCATACATTTTTTTCAGGGGCTCCTGACTTTTTCTTGGTGGTAATTTAATCCTTGGAATAAAATTTGAGTATGCAACTTTTTTGTTTGTTGAATAAAACGATAAATTTATCCAATGGGGCATAGAGTAATCGTCTATAGAGTTAAGATTGCTATCTTTATTGTGAAATTTTAGTAGCGGTACGGCGTGCAAAGGTTGTTCTCCCACACACACTAGATCGCTTCCAACACCATTATCTATAATTCTTTGTTTTGTAACATTCGTCAATTCTCTATCAACTTCGAAAACTCCCACTCCGGGCGTTATTACCACACTCAGCTGACCAGTACGGTCGAAACATCTGTCTAAGTAATGTTTTTCAAACACTGAAATATATAAAAAAAATAATATACTTGATATTGGTAAGATAGATTCACAAATATTGGTCAATCTCATGTTAGCTTAATAGTAACCATTTTTAAACAAATTATTATTATATTATTATTTATTTGATTGCAATATTTAAAAACAGTAGACAATTATTAATTAAGAATAATTTAAATTAGCAATTTGTGGTACGCTGTATTTTTTTTTGTGTTCTTTGTACAAATGGGGTTGTGTGGGTTCAATCTTCACTCGGGGAAATGATTATATTTAAAAAAATATTTTCGTCTCTCCACACTGGTAATTTGAAGCACTCTGTTGAGTTCACCACTTAGCATGACATGTCTCGATTTCGGACAGAAGTCAGCCAATGGAATGCCTTGACATTAGTTTGTCTCTGAGTGCTTTGTTATACAGAATGAAACATGCAGCTGTATTGATTTTTCTAGATTAGTTAATCTATTACAATTAAATAATAACATTTAATAAGTCAATATTAAAAAAAATTATTTAATACTATATAAATAATACTAGGGTGTATTAAAAATCCACACCATTCAAGCTCATATTAAGCACTTCAAGAAAATTTCCTTGAGCTGCAGTCGAGTTGATAGCTGTTGGTATTTCCATGTTAGGTCTTTCGTGGTATTGTAATACAATTTTTTGATAGTCAGTAAACAGTCTTCTTAATTGTAATAAAACATTTGACCAGTCTTCATATCTCTCATTTTGAACTGCCACTCTAAAATAACAACAAAAATAATAAGTTAATAAAACAATATCAGCAGAATCATAGAATATAAAAGTATTATTTACTTTCTATAGACATTACTGTACTTATAATACAATAAAATTAATATTCAAAAGATTTATATTTTATAAATATATTATAAATTTGATGCTTAACACATTTGCAACCTCTGATGTGAATTTGTAATTTCAAATCTTATTCATGGTTGCCGCTGACATGAATGCACATCGTGAAAATTCTGTTTCAGAATGTGTTGGTATTTGATTACTGTTAATGTTAAGAGAAACTATTTGCATTTATATGCAATCCAATTCTCCACTTTATTGTATTAGCCAGTACTCATAAAATAAAAATAAAGGAGGTTTTAACCCGACAGTATAAAGGTAGCACAAATGCACAAGTAGTACAAAAATAACCTGTAAAAATCCTCATAGAATCTTCCTCTATAATCTTTTTGCAAACACTCCTTCATATGTTGTGGAAATTCTTCTAAAGTTTTAGCTTTATAGAATGTTCTTGAGAAAAGTACAATTGTCACTTCATGATTACTACCATTTTTCTATAAAAATAATGATAAACAATATACCTTTGAAATTATTTTTTAACATACTTTATTTAACTTTTTAATGATTTACCTTCCATTTGGCAAAAAGATCTGCAAGAAATCCATTGACTGCCTTTTCAAAATATAAGTCACCATGTATATCAAAGTCCCACATTTCTGAAGACATTTGTATGAAAAGATATACCATAGAGGTGGAAGACCTAAACACAATTTTTGTATCTTCTGTAATGACTCCACAGGCCACTCTGTCACCTTGCGACCACATTTCATATACCTGGCATCTAACTGCACCACCACAATATTCAATCTTCTTATTAAGATATACACATGTACTCACCTAAAAATAAAATATATTTAGCCTAATTAATTGCACAATTTATAGTATTATTTTATTATATACAGTGAATTATATCTTACTAAATGATTCTTCAGCCTCCACATTTCAGATCTTCCTAAATATTGATCTTTAAAAGTGAGTTCCACAGAATCTAGAGCTACATCTGCCACATTCACAATATTGACATACACATCAGCAAATGTTCGAAGCTGGAAAGTGGTAGCTATGCTTTGTTCTACACTGATTGTGTCTGTATAAATACACAATATAAATGTTTAATTTAAAGAAAAACTTAAAATATATTTGATTATGATATGTACATCCTGCTTTACATGGTAGATTCATATTACTATGAATTTTCATAGTTAAAACATAACTTAAAAAGTAACTAAAATAAAAAATAATAAAAGAGATAAGATTTTTAGTAGATTTTCAAAGAAAACATTCATTACATATGAATTTCATTTCATATTAATAATTCATAAAATGAAAGAGATAAGAAAAAATATGATGTATATATTAAATACCTCTTCCTCGTCCCGGGGCATCCACTTTCGTAACCTGTAAAAGTAGTCGTGGATAATCATTCTCCGGATGGTAAATTTCCACAATGTCTTTTTCTTTTAAACCTGGATAATCTTTAAGGTTTATAATAAGGTCTTCAGCTAAAACATTAATTATAAGTTTTTTGATTATAAGTAATGACGAATATAATATCAATTGATATAAATATTTATTGAAAATATATTTTTATATAATATTACTTACTACTAAAACTAGACTGATGAACAATTAATTTGAAAGATTTCATTGTTATGATTTTATGAAGGATTATTTACGTACTAGACCTACTTATTCGTAGTCACATATTGCATCTTAATAACAATATATTTATAGTGCTAATAAACACAATAGTATGTATTTACTTTACTTAAACGTTAGCTGAATTTATGAACATTATATGATTATTTTAAACAAAACATAAATTTGACATGCAAATAAAAAAATAGAGTTGTCTAGCCACAGGCTATTAATAAAATAGTTATTTATAATTATAAGATGAGGCTGTATAAAATTCACACATGGAATTTTTCTGAGAAATTAGGTTGGACGAATCAGTTTGGCTATATTTCTACATAAACTAATAAAAGTGTAGTTTTTAATATAATCATAGTAACATAATTTTGTATATGGTTTTGTAACTTGTATCGGGGAGGCTTGGGCATTCCTTCAATTTAAAAAATTAACTTATAGATATTAAAGTAATCAACATATAGTAAGTAAACTAGCATTTCTAACTTGTTTGCTTAACTAAGATTCGTTTTTACCCATAAAGACTTATTATATTTATTATATTAATATAAGAGCTATCACGTTTGGTGTTTTTTTTAGTGAGAAATTGTAAAAGACATCTTAAAAATAGATGTTAATATGTTGCACCTAGCATGATAACAATCTCAAAGATTTAACCAGCCATTACGTGAATATTTTTTTTCAATTCGCTCGTAACAGTATATACCATTTTTTCGTATCAAATTTCACAACCATCTTGGTCTAAAAAGTAACAATCAATAATAATAACGTCATCTTCATCAAATCCTTCTTCAGCAAATGTTTCAGATATCGTTTTCAAATATTGCATCGCAAGCCCCTCTGTCGGAACTTAAAATGTATATTTCTATAATAAAGGAATTTCAATAAAGTATATTAAATTAACATTACATACAAGTCGACCTTTGATATGCCCAAACCTCTCTTAAAACCTTGTTTTCCCTCCATATAAATTCAATATTTATTCTATTATTATTAGTAGTATAAATTGTAGAGTAACCTACTGACTTATTTTTGAACTAGTAAATATACAATAAATAAATAAAACAACACATAGTTTTTTATGGTTCTTTTCTTTCTTTCATTCACTTTTAACCTAAATAAAATACATCGGCTGGTGTGTAATCTAAAAATGTATGTCTATTTAGAATTGAAAGAAATGAAGATAGCTTCTTGATAAATTAGTGTCACCACTAGATAAATTATATAGGAATAAAAAGTGGGGACTCATGTCTCCTGACCGCCCACGCCTCGCCTTGCTACCATATACATGTAGTCTCATTTTTGAGTTTTTTTAGTTATATATTGGTTATTTCAGCTTCACGCTGTAATAGTAACGATATATTAGTATCTACATGACATTTATTGTAAATATTTTCTTAGAGGTCGGTCGTTGCGCAGTGGGACAGCATCTGACATTAAACACGATCGATTGTGGGTTCGACCCCACTCAGGGGAATGATTATTTTTAAATTATTTTCACTTCCTCGCTCTGGCAAAAGACAAAGTGTGGCGTTGAATTCCACCACACAATACGCAATGTCTCAAATTCGATGGCAAGCGAAGTACGGAATGTCTTGACACTGGGTACTTTCTGTCTACTCTGCTATGCGGGATAAAAGCATGAAGATAAAAACAACTTAATATCTTATTACTTCGTTCTTTATTTTATGATTTATGTTTATATTCTCTAGTCGAATTTATTTAAGAATTATACAAATGAATTTTGAAAACACATGTTGATTTTAGCTTAATATCTATTTGTGATCTGTATTGATAACTTTGAAGTTTAGGTTGATGGACTGCCAAGTGTACCAATCATCAAATTATAAGATTTGAAGTTGTCATTTCCTAATACGTTCTTACTTTTTATTTTGTAGTTGGTACTTGGCAGTTGCTTGAAGAAGCATGTATACTGTGTTTATATTTGGATCGTGTAATAATTTGAAATTTTGACAAATATATGTTCAAAGAACAATTAAAATGTTTTTAATAGATCTGAAGGAATTTATAGCTAGTTTAGCTGTTATAACTACTATCGTACAATTTCTCTCTGGCATGTGTGTATTATTATAATGCAAATTGTTAAAATATTTATGATATTATGCTTATAAATAATTAATATTCAATTTTAGCTTAGTTTGCAAACAATATGTGGACAACAGAACGACAGCGGAATCATCTCCCCTACCATTTATATGCGGATTTATATCGTAAGTAATTTTTTAGCGATATTTTTGTACTATTAGTTATGATTATTAAAATTATTGCCTCTTTTTTACAGATGTGGTCTCTGGCTTTTATATGGACTGACCAAACAAGATAACAAAATAATTTTAGTAAATACTATTGGTATAATTTTAATGGTCTCATACATAGTTGTATTTTATCTTTACACTTTTAAAAAATCCTCAGTTTTAAAGCAGTTCCTACTATCACTTGCTATTTATATTTTTACAATTGGTTATATGTCTGTGGAAGTGGATAATGAAACTCTTCTTAGTAGATTGGGTATGTATTATTTACATATATTTTTATTTATTATAACTATTAATATATTATTTTAAAATGTAACTTTCAGGGTTTTCAGCATGTTCACTTACACTATTGGCAATTGCAGCACCAATGAGTAAATTACTTTATGTAATTAAAACCAAAAGTACAGATTGTCTCCCATTTCCAATGATATTTATGTCTCTTATTGTGTCAAGTCTTTGGTTTTTCTATGGCTTGATGGAAGAAGATATATATCTATCTGTAAGTATGTACTTATTAATAATACTTATATAGGTAAGGTATAAACAAAGCAATATTTCAATCTATTCCTCAATAGTTTAAATATGTAATTGTTAAGGTTTTAATGATTTAACCTTTAAACAATAAAGTTTTATAAAAATCTTAAAGTGAACTAATGTATTTTTTTTAACTATTTGTAGGTCCCAAATTTCATAGGTGGAGCTTTATCTGTGCTGCAACTTTCACTTTTTGTTATATACCCTGGAGGCCCTCATACACAATTAATGACTAAATCTATTGTAGCATAGAAAATGACAACATTTATGTGTTTTGTAAAGAGTGGAGGTTGGTGATTATTTACTATTAATGGTTGATAAAAAAATTAAACTATTTTATGTCTAACATGATAGCATAATTTCATAGATAAGACTGAAATTAACAAAAAATATATATTTTATTTCAATATATGTTATTACAATTTTAGTTCATATACAAAATAAAAAAAATGTAACTGTATATGATAAGTATAATTATATAATATTTATTTTTCGTGACTAGTATTATATTTCTTTATTATTTATCCAGACACATTAATGATTGAATAAATGTAACGTCAAATCCTAGTTTTAGTGTAGTACCAATTTAAGTTTCTTTTTTTTAATTATAAATGGTCAAATATTTTCTTAGTCAATTGTTTTTGCATTAAAATACTATTTCTTTAACATCACTTGGAGCCAGTGTGAACTAGTTACTCTATTGTTATAGACATTGCATATCGAAATATTAATGTATTCCTTTAATTTTTAAATGAAAAGGAAAAAAAATTAAAGAATATATGTTTATATCATGTACTAAATAAATATTGACCTATGTTTTAACTTAATATAAAGACTAAATTACATTGACATTTGACATTGTAATATGAGGTAGATGCACAAGTAAAAACCAAGTTTTAACTTGGTCAACTTTTCATAATTTATCTCTAAACTTTAATATAGATTTTATAAGCATGGGTTCTGGTGCGGAAGCTAGTATTAAATATGCTTTGAGTACACGAAATAAATACAAAACTTCTTTTGAATTCTGATACATGCACTGTAAAGTATGTCACCTGTGCACACATTAAAGTAAACAATATAAGAACATGTACAAGTGTTTAAACTCTTGTCATCTATTGTGCATATGAATAATAATGTGATGATGGCATTATGTATTGAAATTTTTATTATGTATATTAAGATTAGAATAGACTAACTAGTGTTTTATGTTTTAGTACTCAAGAAGGTTGTACAGTGGAAATAAAGTACAATTTATAAATTAAAATAAAATTAAGTAAATGATATATTTTAATGTGAGTATTGATTAAAGCATTTATTTTATTGTAGTTTAATTAATAATAATACCAATAGTTATTTCTTTTTAAACTGTAGTAATAATAATTATTGTCACTAAATTTGTTTTGTTACCTGAGTGATTCATAACAAGACCAGTATTTTATTGACAGTATCTACTATATTATGTAATTAGTTATGTTAAGTGAATGGTTCAAATTATGGTTGCTAGTCAAGGTGGTGTTTTATCATTGATTCACGAAGATAAAACAATATATGTTATTAGGCTGTGCCTATGTATTTTTCAAATAAGATTTATGTTTGTTATACAATTATTCTATTTAATGTCAATTAAAATATTTTCAGGTCTATTCATACAACTGTATGTCTTTAAATATGATATTATATAACAGCAAAATTTATTCTTATGTATGTAATATGTATATCTATTAAAAGATCTGAGTACCTCTACATGTATTTTTGAATTTAAAATATAACAGAATTAGAAATTAATACAAAACGGTGCTGTAATGTATATTTATAGTAATAAAATATTACATTTTCATTTTCATTGTTTAGTTTTGCAATTTTTTACTTTCATGCAGACACAGTGTTGTCGGTGATATGGTATAGTAACACAACTTCCTCTCGTGTTATACGATGAAATGGAATAAGACGGCGTAACAACACTAAATTGATTATTACGTTTTACTACTGTGGATTCAAAAGCTACATCGCCAGGGGTCATGACGAATGCTATTACAAAGTAAGTACTGTTGTTATATTCGTCCCGGTAAGTGTGTGTCCGTAAAATCTTTTTTAATTTTAATTCAATACATTTCATGCAAGAAGTGGTGGGTGTGTTCTTCATTAAGTCTTGCAATTGTTTTACACATAAATCAATACTATGACGCATATCTTCATCTGACACATTTAGATTTTTCATTTCATGGCACGAACACCACTTTTCGTCAACGCTTACATCGCTGCATTTTCTTTGAGGACTAATTTTATTAAAAATACTCATACAATTGGGACACGCATCCGTACTTGGCTTATGGTATTGTCCAGACTTCGTTGATATGAACATTATTTCCTCTAGGGTAAGATATATATCATAAGGAGTAACAAGTCTATTCTGATTTAAAATAAAATTATTATACTCATTCAAATGTATTTTTTTAAAATTGTAAGGCACCCAGAGAAATAACATTGGCAAGCGTTCGTCATAATATGACTCGTATGGAACCCTCAGTTTCCCATATCTTGTGCCGTGATCGCTTAAAAAGAATATGAATGTGTTATTAAAAACGCCGGTTTTGTTTAAATTTGTAAAGAAACTAACGACATCATTATCGATGAGCGTAGGCGTGTTTTCAATGTTGTGGCTGTAAGAATTTGACCAGAATAATCCAAAATATTTATTTTGCTTGTAAACATTTGTAAATTGCGATGCATAGTCTAACATGTGTTTTGCTGATGGCATTTTTTTTGTGCATATTACGTTGCCATTGGGATGTTCACCGGTCAAATAAAATGGTCTCAAATAATGATCAGTCGGAGAAGATTTATATCCATATTTAGCAAATGTGTCTGGTAATCTTAAGTATTCTTCTCCAGTTGCAGTCACGTAGCCCGCTTTTTGAAATGCTGACCATATAATTAAATCATTACATCTGTCCATGCCCGACGAACACGCTGCGTATACTGTTGAAACATTTTTGCCAGTCAATAATGACAAAACATTTGGAAACGTGTTGTAACCAACCTTAAACAAGGAATTCATTGGTGAAAATGTGAAAACCTTCTTTCTATATTTTCTTGATATTAGATTAGATTACTTAGATTACGGGTAGTATAGCAGTCTCTGTCATTGTCGACTGTATCTGAGTTACACTATGTTTTTTGGGTAATATAAACGAACCTACTTGCGTTTTATATCGTGTTGTGGATTCTTCACGAACATTATCCACATTGGCGGGTAATTTATGTATAGGAGCATGATTGTTTTACTCGGTCAGTAATCAGTCAACAAAAATCAATCTCAAAGTAAGGAATAATCTTTATTTTAAATATTCTATTTGGTATATTTGACTTATATCTAAAAGTAATCTATGCCATTCTGAAGAATGAAGTACGATGTATTATTAAACGAACATTCCAGAAAGTATAGTTCAATAAGAATTATGCGATGCAACTATCCACTGAAGAACGAATTAACCTTCTTAATGTAATGTATCATGATTCTGAAGTAATGAAATACCAATTACTTTTTGCTCCAAATGAGACAAGTAAACAAAAATCGGTACTAAGAGATAATCTTCAAATAAAACCAACATACGATTATGACAGAACCTGCATCTGTCACCTGCAGGTAACTTCGTGTAACTATAAATTATTAATTGCTTCTTTTCATACCTTTTGATATCCTCTGTAATCTAACCAATTATTTCGTAATAAATAAGCTACAGTCTTTGGCATGCTTGAATAAATCCGCGCGCGTGACATTGTGTCCATTCCGAATATCAAAACGTTCCAGCTTGTTTTTCCATCATGTTTATCGATTTTTAAGGTGAGTTTTTTTAATATTACATATGCATCTTCATATACTGATTTCTTCGTATTTAATACAGAGCAGGTCACAACTATGATTTCATGTTCTAGTGACGCCTCCGTACCGTCTGTAAAATCTTTACATTGTGAATACCTGCGAATGAATCAGTAATAAAAGTTAAGTATAGATTGTTACACTAGTTAAATAACGTTTTCGTAATTATGTAAAGGCTTTTATTAATTAAAGATAATTACTTTTTTCAAATAAATATGTCATTGATTTGCTGCTGTAAAGTCGACTTAATTCCTATGATTAAATTTTACAAAGCAATTCAGAACTAAATTCTGTTATCATTTAAATATGCGAGTGGGTCAAGTGACTATTCTCTTTTGTTTTCACTTTTGTTAGGTTCAACCTTTACCTATATTTGTGTTCTTCATAAAGTTATGCAAAAAAATATTAATTTACCTTAATACTGTATAGTCTATATTCCCCGTGACATTGGATGCGGTAGCAAATTTATAACAACACTTGAATTTTTCTCCTTTGCTACTATAATTCATAACTTTATTGTCAATACTGAACTTTATAATGTCGTCAGATATTTTATTTATAAATACTGCTCGTTCGCCGCAAGTTTTGTTGAGGGATGGTGTCTCATGTATTTTGTATGTTTTCAAATAATTTGGTATAAAACACCCAGGAGTATTTATTAAGTAGTTGGCACTATCTGTGGATTGAAATAGAGGAACTTAGGTAGTTAAAATATTTTATTCCACGGTTAATGAGGTGGTTATTTACATTAATTATGTATGTATGTATTTTGGTTTAACTTATTGCAAATATATTTTATCAGTCAAGGAAATAACTAATTGTAAACTATGTTTTCGTTTCACAATCAGTATATTTAAATAATAATTACATATACAACTAATTAAAATCATATTTTTCTAACAAAGCGTAGTATAGTTAACTTTAATAAAAAAATGATAACTAACGCTTGTGACACATATTTACCAATATATTATTAAACATTACAAGAAATATATAGTTAATATGATAAAAATAAATTACCATTGTATGGCTGGAAGTAGTTTTTATTTAAATTAAATGTCACATTTTGGTTTATTGTACTTGTTTGGGAGTATACGCGATGAGTATTATACACTAAGCTTATAGTTACTGCAGAAAAAAATAATATCTTTACATATTTGGCTTGATACATTTTACTTCTTCGATTAGGATGCTGAAAAAGATGAATATTTAAATTTTATTAAATTAAAATGACCAGCCAGGTCGTAGCGCAGTGAGACAGCGTCTAACTGGAAACGCGATCCGTTGTGGGTTCGATTTCCACTTTAGGGAATGATTATAATTCAATTATTTTCATCTTCTCGCTCTGGTATGACAAAGTAAGGCGTTGAATTCCGTCACTCAACATACAATGTCTCATATTCGGCGGAAAGCGAAGTATGGAGTGTACACTAGGTACTTTATGTCTACCTTGGTATGCGGGATAAAAAGCGTGAAGCTAAAAGAAATAACTAAGAATACTAGAGAAGCTGGACCGTTATCGAAATGGCATACACACGTGATTAGGGTTATAAAGTCAGACCCTTTTGAAACTTGAGTTTGGAGTTACCAAACTCAAGTTTCAACAGGGTAAATAGACAAGAGCAGCAATGCAACGTCGCCACAATAGTCTGAGAGCTATACGTAAAATGGCGGAAGTTAATAACTATGATAGTTTTAAAATTAGTCGTTACCAACACAAAGTGAAATCAATAGAATAAAACCCGAAAGAGTTACAAATATGTATGAATGCATGTATTACTGCTGTACTGTAGCGTCTAACTGCAAACGCGTTTGATTGTGCATTTGATTCCTATTTGATGATTCTTTATCTTTAGTCGGTTCTATACTTTTCAATAAAAGTACCTATTTAAATTAGGTACTTTTATTGAAGAGTATAGAACTGACTATGGTGATAGGTTATCGAGGATTATCCCGTATAACGGTACAATTAAGAAAAATTAAAACCATACTTTTACAAAGAAAAAAAAACAAAATACTACAGAAAAGTTACTACTCTACTTATCGTAAAGTATTGTCACGTCTATTATATGCGGACTATGTCAATTGTCATGTTCATATATTAATAAACATCAGTAAAATAATGCCATGGTACGAAACGAATATAATAAATTATCTCATTAAAATAGTACCCACTAGAATGATAGTGTATTTGAACATTTGTTTTACAATTATATTAGAACAATGGAGCGGTTTAGATAACTTACTCTTAATTTACAATGCGTTTAGTACATATTACTTGTATGAATTTTAAAACAATACAATATTTTTTTATTTCATTTGTTTACGTTAACTATGCCTCAGACTAGTGTCACTTTTCAATTAACGAAATTTTCTTAAGTTTTGTATTTACTTTCTGTATAGTTAAATTTAAATAAGTTCATGAATATCACTTCTTAATTAAAAGATTCAATAATTACTATAAGAACTGAATTAAATAGTTGTCTTCTACTCTACTGTACTTAGTATAGGTGCATTATAGATTTTGGACTGTAGTCATGCATATGTATGAAACATATGTAAGAACATTTATGTTTAACCGTGACGATACATGCTCAAAATATCGTTATCTATGAGTTTGAAAAATTGGAAAGTAGAATAATATATACTTACATAACAAATTTCAGTATATCTTACAAGTGAACTAATAACTCTCACTAATATAATAATTTTGTTTATTTTTGTGTATGTGTTTCCTTACATAATTTGTTTGATATAAATTACTATTATAATAAAGCTGGTAGAGAATTAATAAAAATACTATTCAGTAATACGTTTTGCAGTGTAGAGAATTGAGAACCTCAAGGCTTCGAAATATTAGAACTATAAACAATGAACCTTGAGGTAGATTCAAATAATATATGCACTGAATATATATGTATGTATTCACATAACTTATGTAAGATGTGAAAAACGATATTTTTATATTCTTCATTTATTTATGACTTACCTTTTGTATATACTTTGGCTACGAAAATTAATATTTTGTACGAAAATGATTAATTACAGCCTGTATTTTTGTTTAGGTATCATCACTATTATAATAATGGCATAGAGTAACCAATTATAAAAATAATTTACTCTTTTTCACATTTTGTGCTTCTGTTACTAAAATAATATGATACTTATCACACAAACAGACCACTACTATATTACTGCTGTTAAAAATAATACGTCCGTTACTACTGATGCACAATGGAAAACTAGGGATAAATTTGTGAAATGTTATGTGATATAAACCTTGAATAAGGCACACCCATAAAATATCTATTAAAGCTTTTACTCGTTTTTCGTTATCAGTTGATTTTAACATTTATGGTGGATTAACGCAACAACACTCATTGTCTTATCAGAACAGGGAAATAGTAATAATTTAAATAAAATTATTACCTCTAGTAGACATCGAACCCATAGCCATTGCGTATAAGATTAAACACTGGTACACTGCGCCACGATAGCGCATCAAGCACATTAGGATCAGGGTTACAACATTCCCCTATCAACTTCACTCTAGATCGTCTTGTATGAATGCAGATCATTTCATAATAGTATTGTCTAAGAGTCAGTGAGCGGCTACCTTCAATGTACTAAAACACAGTTGTGTTTTTGCCCACAACTGGGTTTTAGTACATTGAAGCCTCCACATCTGGCGTACATGGAATGAGACCTCACAAAGTGGTGGATGCAGGGAGTGCGCAGGTAAGACAGGAATCGAATTTAGGCTAATTTTACAAACATTAAACCACGTGTGCCCTTTTGATATTTCAAAAAATAGTAATGGCAGACTTTTTTCGCGTGACTAACATCGTGGCATACAGCTTTGAAATAATAATAAAAATATTGATACATTTTGTTTATTATAGCCTTACAAACTAATATTGAATACGGCAGACTTATTCATGGTGTACAAATATCAGTAGATAACAAAACCCGGTCGGATGTCTATGTATTACGACAGCTGTTATACACCAATTATAATTATTATTAATATTACTTAATTACTTTGTATATTGAAATTTTACGTAGCATATATATGCTCGTATAGTAAATTTCAAAATTTGACAATACGAAAAAGAGTCACATTAGAAAAATATAAAAGTATACAAAGTATGCAAATATTAAAAATATTAGAATTTTTATTTATTTAGTACAGTGACTAAGTAAATTATATCTCATGAGCACCACTTTTTAAACATTGTGTTTTTTAAACTTTGGTTTTATGTACGATAGCTTTTTATAATAAGAAAAACAGAGATCCTTTCATACATGCGTAGCATTGGCCGATGCTTATTATCTTTTTATTGGTTTGGATTTTAATAAGATATTTGATTTTCGTGATTTTTACACATTGAATGGAACTATTTTAAATGGACTGATCACGTATGTTTTTGTATTCGGATATATATTTGCAAAAGGGTCCGTAGTGGTCCATAGTCGTCCATAGTAGTTTGTGGTGGTCCATAAAAATGTAATAAAATAAAAGAAAAATTGAAAAAAATACAGAAAAAATAAAAAAACAATTTATTTTCTTACAGTAACTCAGTCATTTATTTTTAGTAAATTTTCATAAATAAAATAAATTCATATTAGAATAAATTATATCTATTAAATGCTTACATATTAAACTTACTCATGTAGTTATATCACAAAATGATATTAATATTTTTAAAAAATCTTATACTAAAACGCTTGTTCAATATTTACATGATAAGTTATAATAAGTAAAAATAAAAATTATATAGTTGTTTTTAAAAGACAATTGTTAATTTTTTGACACACACAGAATATTCTATCTTCGTGGTTGGCTGTGCAATAACCAAAACCTCTGTAGGGCGTAATGATATTGACAGGTCCTACAAGTCTCATGTTCCTGTCTTTACTTAGCACAGTAGCTTCATAAATAATATTTTTTGGTTGCATAGAAAATGCTATAACATAATATAAATTTATTTTATCATTATCGTAGTAGAAGTGAATTCTACTCACATTGTTGAGGGTTAGATTTATGCAACTCCAGCAATGTATAGTTTTGATATTCTTTATTGTATTTTGTATGTAGGTCGCTACAAAGTGCACACTCTTAGCTCCTTCCGCATCTCCTGTGTCAAGGGGATACAATTTGTGACAACTACACCACTTATCATGAATGCCAACGTCCTGGCAAGTGCGATTCGCGCTTATGATGTTTAATATACTTTGATGCTTTGCAGAAGGTTGAATTTCTTGCGAGTAGTTACCGACGGAGAATTTATGAATTTCAAGCATTGTATTAAATAGATCATATGGAGTTATTAGTCTAAACTGATTAGTGAGAATAGATTTAAGCTTTTCTGGATGGTGTATTTTGAATAATCTCGGTACCCATAGAAAAAGAAACGGCATTCTATCATCATAATAAGATTCAACTTTTAGGCGGGATTCACCAAACCGAATGCCGTGATCACTTAAGAATATAACAAACGTATTATCTAGTGCTCCCGTATAAGAAAGGCGGTTAAAGAAATTTTCAAAAAGTTTATCTGCGTCCTGAGGTCTGTTATTAATGTTATGGCTAAAAGAATTCATCCAGAAGAGGCCAAAAAAAGCATCATTTCGGTAGGTTAAGACAAAATCCAAGGCATAATTTAATAGTTGCTGCCCAGAAGAAATTTTTCCATTACACAATAAGGAACGATTATTTATCTCTTGTTCTCCTTTAAGAAAAAATGTCCTCATGTAGTGATCAGTAGGAGGTCGATGAAACGTGTAGCCCTTACTAAAAATATCAGGTAATTGTATAAAGTCTTCGCCGTAAGCTGTTACATAACCTGACTTTTTAAAAATATTCCATATAAGAAGATTATTACATTTATCCATCTTTCCCAAACATTTATTTGCAATTGTTGATAGATTTTTACCCATTAATGCAGCCATCAGATTTGGAAACGTATTATCGCCCACCTACAAATATAAATTAAGAATAAGAAAAATATTTTAATTTTCATTATATAAACATTATATATATCATTAGGTAATTATAAAAAGATGTATGACAAAGTTTTAAACATGGAAATAAACAGAGCGATCGAGTTGCTACAATTCATATATTTTTTATACATATATTATTTACAAACATACCTTATGATAACCTCTAAAGCCTGGCCAAAAATTGTTTTTCAAAAATGTCACAGTTCTGGTCATTGTTTGTACGAAGCGTGACAAGGACATAGAATCCATTCCTACAATGAGAATATTATATTTTACTTTATGTGTTGTTATTTTCTTAATATTTTTATAAGAAGTATTCCTTTTTTTACAAAATGCATATACATCTTCATATATAAGATATGTTCTATTGTTGATATTTTGAAAACATTGGATGTTGATAAAATCACTTTTCAAATAAATTATTTCTTCGTTACGTAATTCTCTGCAAATTGTAAACCTGAAATATAAAATATGAAGATTAGAATACGAAAGATTTGCGGCAGTGTGTCGAATGTTAACGTATAAGCACGCTACTCGCATTCCGATAAGACATGGGATTGATGTATGTGAAAAAATGTTTAATTGACATTTGTGATATGTACATAGGTATGTATTGAATGACTATACAAAAATAAAACAAAATTATGTAGTTACCGAAGTTTTCTATATTGAAAGCCAGGTCTCAATGATCTCTGAAAGAATTTATAACAACAGCTGTAATTCAAATGTTGTCTCAAATACTTTTCCATAAAGTTTTCTTTCACTGACACACGCAGTTTTGTTGCATCTATTCGTTCTAAAAATATTGCTCGTACTCCACATGTTCCTCTCTTCCAATTTTTATTGGTTTTATAATTAACCATTGCGACAGGTATATGACATCCTGGTGTACTTATCATTTCTCCTAAAAATTATAACACAAATAATAAAAATGATGTTGGCTCACCGTTTTTGCCTTTTTATTTCATTACATGAAATATTAATAATAACCTTGTTTGGATTCCTCGAACTCCATCGAGAAGTCTTGGTCTTTCTCAGACATGTCGTTGTATATTTCATTTAGCGGCATATGCATCATAGGTTTACTATAACTTTTCTTCTTAATTAAATATGGTTGTTCGATAATAAAATCAGTATGTGGATAATTTTCCGTGAACGAAAAGTGATATAGGTGATAAACTAATAGAATAAAAAAACATATGCAAACTGTTGCCAATCCAGCATTGTTTTTAACTGACTTCATGCCTATAATTCTAATTAGCTTTTTAAAGCTGAAACAATAGATAATAGTTAGACACTTTTAATGTGGCTTTTGATTAACACTATTTTATTTTTAATGCAGATTTTTTTTTATTTTCTGTAATACAATAGTTACTCTAAAATTTTACGAGAAATAGGTAATTGACTACTACCTACATATATTTATTATAATTAATAAATAATATTATAATAAGAAATATTCATTGTTCATTCATATTTTCGCTTTTTCTCTAATACCCGTGACTTGTAAAACATTATTTCACTAAAGACTCTAAGGTCATACTAATGTAAAGACATAGCACATCACTTGTTTTAACTGACGGATGAAATCAAGAAACCACGATCTTTGTAGGTCAATAGAACAAAAACTAAGAACGTAATTACTGGCGTATGTCTTCATTTGATACTAACCTTGAAATAGGAGTTAACAATTGTATAGAGATTTTTAAGTTACGAATCATTATCGAATTTTGTTTGTTATTATCCATAACGGATGAGTGTAGAATGAAATAACCGCCACAGTAATCGTAACATCGTAAGTGGTTTGTACAAAGAACTTGTTTGTTTCATATATATTTTGTAAACAATAATAATAATATTGATTATTATTACTTGTGTTATTGGAAAAAAAATATTGTCGATAGTAACAGTCACAAATTATTCACATATTAGTTTATAATGTGTATTAATTTTTAATTTTATTTGAATAGCAATAATAATTCTGTAATTCCTATGTCTAACATAATCACAAATTATGCACGCTTATTAACAATCTTACGTGTATACTTCTATAATAAATAGTTATTTTACTATCATTACTTAATTGATATAAATTTAATAGATATATAAATAAAGTAGATTTATAAATAAAGTTATTTCATAGTATTAAAATATTTTTAGAAGTTACTACAATAAATTTTCTCTACCTTGGCGCTTTAATATTAATTAAAGCGGCAAAGTAAAGGCAGGATCGCTGAATCTCTCAAAAATTTGAATGCCAATGAAAGTGTACTCACCTACTCTCTGATAATTACGAACTGTTGATATGTTTTACTATATATACATTGAGTGCTTTCGCTTCACAAAGGACATGGCGCATCAAGTGCTTACCGGGAACAACATCAGACAAACCTGTGACGTCACGTCTGACCCAGGAGGGTGTATTGCGCATGCTCCATAATCTTGTATCAATATAAATATACCCCTCATATATAGCTCATGATATATATTTTTTTATACAAGCATGTCTCCCACAATTACCATGGCGGTTACAAATAACCCATATTTTGGAACGTATGGTCTCTACTTTTAACATATTCTTGTTTGTCCTATGTTTTTTGTTACAAGGGTATGACATACAGGTGGCAATTATTGTCCATTTTTTATAACTATAGAAAATAGCTAGTATACTTCCATATCCATCGTTTAGTATAATAACATTTATCGGCGTTTTGATTCGAACGGGGTGAATTAAAAGTATACGCTAATTGTTAATTAAGCAATAAGAATACAATATTTTATAAAAATGAATGACGTTTGTTAGCTTCGCTTATCCACAAGAGTAGCTAGACCGTTTCAGCTAATTTAGATTAACATATAAAAAAAAAATATTTTCCCACACATACTGTTCATATATGTCAAACAGGGGTTCTGTCTGTGTGTGGTTTTTGTGCAATGATTGGTTATTTGATCTCTCATTTATTAAATTAATTAAATTAAATTCAGTAGACTACTAATGAAAACCATGTAAAAATCCGTTGCATAGTTTGAAAGACCAAAACGCACAGACAGTGAAAGATGAATGACAGGCAGACTGATGAAATGTAAGGAAACTTGAAAAGTTTAAATAATAAAATTTTTGTATCATAGCTGTATGTTTTCAATCGATAATGGTTCTATGTCTTAGTAAGATTTTGCTTTATTATTACTAAAATATTGCACATGTGTCATTTCATGTATCCACGTATGACACCACATGTGATTTCATAAATATATTTGGCTCCATCTATCTACATGCGATTTTATGTGAAATCTGTGTGTTTTCTATGGGCAATAATTATTTTTATTAAAATTATTGTAATTAAAAATTTCATTTTTTTATTTTAATTAAAGGTTCACTTACGATACCTGGTACAGAGACGAGTCACGCTTTATTAATAAACTCTTCCGTAAACTTATGAAACGTCTACGACGACCGATGACAGGCCCTAAACTGATTTAAAAATTTCCCGTCATCGAGTTCTATTTTTTTGCTTCACGCTTTTATCCCGCATAGCAAGGTAGACAAAAAGTACCTAGAGTCGAGACACTACGTACTTCGCTTTCCGCGAATTCGAGACATTGCGTGTTGAGTGGCGGAAGCCAACGCGGCACTTGGTCTTACTAGAGTGAAAAAGCGAAAGTAATTTAAATGTAATCCGAGTGAGAATCGAACCCACAACCGATCGCGTTTACAGTCAGACTGCATCCTACTGCGCCTCGACTGGACTCATTTATTTTATATTCACTTCATAAACGGCACTAACATTATTGTTCTTAAAATTGATTACTGAATTCCATTGGTATACGTAACTATCGTTTGATCGTCGTTTTTCTAACAGATTTCCCTTTTACTCATTTTGCATGTGTGCACCATGGATAGGCTACCTTATTTTGTCATTTCCACATTTTTGCGTAACCAATAAATTTGTCTGCAATATTTTTTTTTAACTTTTAGTGATTCAATTTTAACAGGATATTGGATGTCGTTTGACTCGTTGTACTGATATAAAATTAATTCCTCTGTTATGTACATATCTTTTTCTTCGGATATATGGGGTTTCCCAATAAGAACAATATGTTTTGAAATTGAAATAAAACATGTAATATATATTTGAATTTCATGCTCAATGACTTTATTTGATAGAAAATTTTATGCTATTTATGAATTAAACAAAATATTGTTCAAATTACCGCTACGACTTTTTTGCACTGGTGAATACAATCGGTCCAATTTTCGATGACTCAGTGCAGTGTTTCGGCTGGTATGGCCGCTATAGTCGCTCGAATGTTGCGTTCAAGGTCTTGAATCGTAGCTGGTTTATTGGCATACACTTGAGATTTAACATACCCCCACCAAAAATAGTCCAAGGGTGTTAAATTGCAATATCTTGGTGGCCCAAGTGGCCTTGTGAGGACCGTTGCGAGAAATAACCGACTCACCAAACTTATCACGCAATAAATCCATTGTGACGGTCGCAGTGTGGCATGTTGTACCATCTTGTTGAAAATAAATGCTGTCCGCATCGATTTCATACACTTCAGGAAAAAAAATCGTTCAACATGTCACGATAACGGTCGCCATTGACAGTAATAGTACGGCCTTTGTCGTTTTT
The DNA here is from genome assembly GCA_032432895.1 of Dryadula phaetusa. NCBI lineage: Eukaryota > Metazoa > Arthropoda > Insecta > Lepidoptera > Nymphalidae > Dryadula > Dryadula phaetusa. The sequence continues at coordinate 3,666,666 of JAOYRS010000027.1, forward strand.
AAAAAAGTACCATAATCCGCACCAAACAGTAAATTTTTCAGGAGGTAATGGTGTTTCATGAACGACAATTCTGTTTGTTCACATAACCATTGAGCCAAAAGTGAGCTTCATCTGAAAAGATGATTTTCCTATGAAATTCGGTGTCCGTTTCCATCATTTCAAGCGCCCAATCAGCAAATTCACGACGTAATCAATGGTCTGCTGATTTGAGTTCTTGTGCCAACACAATCTTGTATGGATGTAGGCCAAGATCCATACGTAAAATTCGCCAGGTTGTCATTCTGGATAAGCCCAATTCTTGTGCACGTCGTGGAACGGAAACATTTTGATTTTCTTCGACACTGGCTGATACGGCGGCAATATTTTCTTCACTACGGCCTGTCCGCTGTCGTGTTGGTGGTCTACTATCGTGCAAAGAATATTCACTTTCTAGTTTTTGGATTATGCGACGTATAGCGAGCTCAGACGGTGCACCATGACGATCATATTTAGCGCGAAATGCTCTTTGAGTAGAGACAATACTTCTCGAATTTTGATAGAAAATTTGGACAATTTTCAAACGTTGAGGTAACTGGAACTTGTTCATAATTAAATGGCAAACATTACTGAACACAAAACAACACAAATGTCAAATGTTAAACAACCAAGATGGCGGCTGTGAGCTATCCTATCATCCTTATTGGGAAATACTGTATGTATCTGCAGGCCGTCCTCGTGACAAAAGAATTGGCTTTGGGTGATATATTTACATGCTCATATTATTGGTTGGCTTTTTGTTCACTCGGAATATACATTAATATAATAATGATAATGATAATAGGAAAGGATATTTATGAATTGCAATATAGATATTGGTGGGGATTTTATCACACATGGTTAAATTTTACCATTTATAATAATTACAAGTGTTGTTAATAGTTAAAAACGTTATCTCTTTTGATTAAAGATAAGCTTTTACATTTTGTGTTTCCACTAAATTTTGTTAATTTACATGATACATAACATTATCATGCTTGTCAATAGATTAAAATAAATGTAAAAGCTCTGTAGAGTTAATTATTATTATCGTTCTTATGTAACACAAACATTTTATCGGGAACGTAATGGAAATTAATAATAAATTAAATAATTAAGAAATATTTTATCTGAATATTGTCATTAAAAAAATATTTTTATCTTTAAGATAATTTAAAACATTTTAATAGGTAAAGAATTGTCTAAAAACATTTATAACACATTTTCTGTTATATAAAAATATTAACTTTTTATTAAATAAATTCATTCTATCAATGAATTCTAATTCTAATTATATTGTTATTTAAACCTTTTAATTAAAAATTAGAACAATATAACAAACGAATTTCATTATGAAATAAGAAAACTCATAGAGATGTATCTGATCAGGACCGGGATGGTTGGCGTTCTATGAGTTGTTGTTGGCGTTGGACGCCAAGCAACTAAATCTATCAATTTCGTCTCGAACTACAGCATTTTGCTCCTGAGATTGATTTTTTCAGTCTATCGCCGTACTGCACGTAGACATCTCTCATAGAGCGCCAATCCCTGCCTACCTGCGACCTTCCCCGAATCGTCTGTGCATTGTGCTGCAAAGCGCCCTAAGCTATGTTTGCCTAAGCGCGATCTCCACTCTAATACGTGTCGGCTCCTTAGACTGTCGTTACGTCTGGAGACGTGGCCGGCTTCAGCGTGTTGATTCTACGTGCAATGTCGGTAACTTTGGCTGTCTGGCGAATGATAACAATTCAAATACTGTCAGCCATAGAAACTCCAAACGTTTTGGGTGCCATAGCTCGTTGAGTGACGTTTAATTTGTTGACCAGCCCTAGGGTGGGTGTCCATGTTTCGACTCCGTTGGTCATTATAAGCAGAACGCACTGTTTAAAAACTGTAGTTTTAAGGCACTGTGGAAAAGACGACTCAAAGATACAACGTTGACTCCGGAATGCCGCCCAACCAAGACATATTCTTCTATACACTTCTTTATCGAAGTTGTGCCGGCTGATTTCGCTAGTTTGGCCAAAGTATACTTATCCTACTAAATTTCAAGAGTAGCGCCACTTACAACCACTGGTCTCGAGGATTGATGACTGTTTTGTCAAAATTTATCCCGAGACCTCTTCGTCTTGAAGAATATCCTGCAGAGTTTTGGCCATGATGAATATATCATCGGCAAATCTCTGGTGTGACGGATATTGACCGTTGATGTTTATACCCCGTCTGTTCCAGTCGAGCGTCTTGAAGATATCCTCCAGAGCAGCAGTAAACAGGGGGTGTACGAGGGGCTAACAGACACCTAAGGCCCCTAAACGTCAACTTCATCTGCACGTCGTACATCCTGTATAACTACAGACGAGGCTCGAACGAGTGAATCCGTGGAGGTATAACTACACAAATGCTGGAATCTTAAGTTTCCAACCTTACGACGGGCAGCACTGTTATCAATCCGCCTGCCAAGCATGGTGAATAAATCAAATTCTCCTCATGATTTACGAAACTTATGGCCCCCAGTTCCCGGTAGTCGCAATATTCATGGTCACGGTATTGACCATGGTGACGGCCATGATGACAGTGCGATGGAGAGTACTAATGAACACCTACCAGAACTGGAAGTAGGGGTAAATCATTTAAATTGGCAGACAGTGTGCTTATCAGAAATCCGAAGACGGATGAAACGATAACACTAGTTGCCAGTCATTTATTCTACTTCAGGAAACTAACTCACTCAAGAGCGACGTCATAGAGGTTGGTAATATCTTGTCATAAAAATAGCCGATGGGTGTATCCTGAAGTTTGTACACTTGTACACCCCTACGGCTTCATATCCTGACAACGAAGTCGAAGCCAAAAGCTATGTCTCGTACCTACTATACGGTTGTTATGGGTGACTTGAACCTATTGTCATTTCACCATCTAAGTGTCAGATACTTAACAGGAAGGTAAAAAGTCTAATAAGACGTGACATAAAGCGCTCGAATTCCCTAAACATTGAGGATGCTATTGCACGTATTAAGGGTTCGAAAATCTTAGCCTCCTCCTGTTGTCATCTGACAAAACTCAAGACCTCACAAGGGTCACCTCCAGGCTTGCAATAATAGCCGAGGTCGAAAATTTCTATGGAGACTTATATTCCTCAATTATTGCCACCACAGTCCCATAGCTCGGATGACCCGTGAACAAGACTTACCCGCCACTTATCAGACGAGCTTCCTGACTTCGATATGGGTGAAGTTAGGATAGCTCTCGGACAACTAAAAAACAACAAAGCTCCGAGTGAGTATGGAATTACTGCAGAGCTTCTGAAAGCAAGAGGTACACCTGTTTTGATAAATCTGGTGAGGCTCTTCAATTCCGTCATTCACAATGAATTCACACTGGAGGCATGAAACAGGTGTGTAGTTAAACTTCTTTAATAAGGGCGATTAAGCTTTATTAGAAAACTAACGTCCCATATTAAATTATTCAAAAGACCGAGGAATACAACCAGCCTCTATGTCTAACGCACGCGCAGTACAGAAAGTCTTCGACACAATCAAGACTTGAGCTAAACCCGAATCCTTGCAGAGATGCCTTATTGACAGTCGTTACGTCCAGGTGATAAAGTGTTTGTCGAAGCTGCTACAATGGCCGTCCAAGTACGGAACCGGAGCACAAGACGAATCCACTTGCAACGTAGGGTAAGACATAATGTCTCCCTCACATAATTTCTCCAACAAATTTATCTTTTCGGTTCTATGAGCCGCTCATTATACTACTCAAAACTCATTAAGTTTAATAAAGAAATATTAAAAAGAATAGTATATTTACTTACAATAGTATAGTTTATGAGTTATATTACCGGTGGCGCCAGTCATGTTTCGGAAGTTTTAAACGGTGTTTTGAAATAGATTTTATTTAAATAATTACTTATATCATACAGAATCTGATGTCGTACTAGTAATAGGATTAAAACTAATATAATTTTTAACATATCCGCTTTATCAATATTCTAAGAATCTCTTAATAATTGGGTGGTTTTTCAAAATTACTTATTTGTCGTCATAACTGTTTGTATGTTTTAAATGTTTTAAATATCAATCATTAATTATAATCTTAGTATGGATGATTATTTTTATTCTTGTTCATTTAATATAATAAGTTTTTTTAACCATTTATTTAAATTATTTACAAAATATTTTATATTGCAAAAATTCTGAAAAAATATATTATAGACAGCTTATACACAGGATTTCTTAGTTTAGATTTTATAAATATAGATCTTTAATAGATATCGACAAAATATTTTTTTCATTCATTTAATCATTGTCCCTTTATTAAGAGACAGAAAATTAAGTGTATCTCTAATTCAGATGAAAAGCACCATAAGTATGGTTAAATCAATTTATTAGAAGCTAATGGTTTTTCTTCGCTTATTCTGCTTGACGCTTGTTTGCATGTCCTTAATATTAATGATTATTAAATATTAATGATTAATTATATTTTTAAGCTGATTATTTTTATTATTACTAATTAAGTAAAACTTTGCTATATCTGATGTCGTGTTGTCCCCGACTTCATAAGCACACTCTCCCGTAAGCATTTAGTAAACAAATTCGTTTAAAAGAGGTACACAAAAAGTTATTTTCAGATGTTGGTAATTTTGAAAATTTCCAAATAAATTTGACAACAAAAAATCACAATACAGACTCATGACGTGAGGTAAGTAATATTTTGATGTGTTGGCGGCTTTTACATAACATTGCAGTTGACATGTATATTAAAATTGAAACTGAACAATTGACACACATTTGTTTGAATCAACGGCAGCTTCGGTTATAAGAATACATGTAATACTTCATCTCCGCCCGCATTTGAAGCCCGCGCCACATACATGAATACATGCAATATGCAATAAAGTAAGGTAAGAGTCCAGGAAAGTTAAATAAATCAAATAATTCTGTAGTGAGGCGGAGTAAAACAGCATCTGTAAGCTGTTTTGGGTTCAATTCTCGCTCAGGCAAATGATTATATATACATTATTTTCATTTCCTTGGTCTGATAAAGACGAAATAGCGACGTTGAATTCCGTCACTCAATACGCAATATCTCAAATTTCAGCGGAAAGCAAAGTATAGAGTGTCTTCACACTCAGCACTTTCTGTCTGCCCTGCTACGCGGAATAAAAGCGTAAAGCTAAAAAAATCTATGGTATAGTTCACTACATCATTCTGATTTAAAATTGTGTCAACTGATAGCGACGAGAACTTTTCCGGTGTGATTTCTTCAATCATTACATACTAAAACTAATGAAGCTATATAAAAATATATAATAGATATAATATATAAGGATAAATTATAAACAAATCGAATACAAAAGCATCGAATGCTCAAATTATTAAATAACCAAATGTCATTTATGCTGGGTTAGGTTACGGTCTAGTATGGGTGATTCCATTTTTGGTGGAATTTTCAGCGGCTCTGTATTTCATATGCTTTTTTACATTTTATGTGTTTGATTTACAACTAAATTAGTAGATATTTTTTACCAATTAATTCTAATAATATATTAAAGTACTTTTATAAAAATGCTTTCATATAACATTTTAAAAATGTATAGCCCTTATTATTAAACAATAACTAAGATATTCTCAGTCTCCTGCTAACTTAACAGCCAATAGACTGATATAGTACCAGGATACTAAGATTTAGTTTAATTTTTCGAAATTCTTGACTATATTTATTACTTGATTGATTCACTAACTAGTTTGGCTTATTCGTTTTACACTAAACCATCGCGCAATTCTTATTAAAACTGCAAAAAAAAATTCTTAAAAGGACAACATGCCATGTAGTATGTTCGATGAAGATACAAATAAATATGCAGCATAAGATGCTTAACGAATATCTTGAATTTTTGAAAACTGCCTTACTTTTGGATATCTCGTGTTCAATCAAGTACTGTAAATGTTTGCATTGTCATTGCTATGGGTTCGCCTGTATCCCCTATAATAGCGGATATATACACAAAGGATTTGAAAGAGACTACCTGGAATATATAAGCGGTACGTAGATGATATTTTCACACTTTTGACCTACGGAGAATATTTACATATTTTTAAACATATTGTCTTCATATTCTGTTAATGACAATATAAAATTCATAATAGAATTACAGGCAAACAATTTCTTAGCTACTATCGATGTATTAATATCTCAATCGTACATTAGGCCATACAGCATATATTCCTATGTACTGTGTGGCTTTTTTTTGTAAGGAAATCGCTTTACGGATCCCTATCCGATTGGGGGCTCGGGACAGGTTATGTGGGACTCTAGATTGGCAGATATAGGCCGCCCTGTTTACCTACTAAAACCTCACGATACTCCTACTCGACCGCCACTAGCTGGGATCTTGGGTACACACCCATCCTTCCTGACGGATTTACTGTATAGCGAAATGAGCCAACCCACCTACACCATAGGTGAATCCCACCACCACCATATACAGTTATCTACTGTTGGCAAATCTTTCTTTTCGAAAGCTTTGCGACACACAGAACACCTAGGGGACGAGCTTCGACAGGTGACGAGTGCCCTTCATTAGAACAATCTGCCAGTTTTCCGGCAGCGTCTTGTGAAGACGAACAAGCCACCTACAGTGGGGAGAAAACCAGCACTTCTACCATATATGAAGGGAGCTACAGAGAGTAATGGCAACATCTTAAGAAGAGCATCCATCAAAAGTATATTTAAGCCTAATTAAAAAAGTGGGCCACCGATGCTTGAGACAGATGTATACAAACTATATTATGACTGTGACCTATCTTATATCAAACCTATCTTAGGTCAAACAAAGACGAGCATCCGGGAAAGACATATCCGATGTTAAACCAACCACTACATCATGTAAAACCTAGGAAGGGAAAGTACATATATTCCTAGAATGATCCGCGAGGCTGAAATGATTGAAATCCAAAAGTACTTACAATAGAGAAAATGATTGAAAACTCTCTGGTTGCTGGGACACTCTAATAAAAAAGTCTCAAATCCACCACAACAGAGACAAAGATACATTCAGCTCATTTTCAATTCAGCTTCTCAAGAATTTAACAAATAATTTTTGTATCAACCAACAGACATATGCCACTTCAGTCTATCTGTTCCCATGGACAGTATTCGAGACGTCAGGTTTCCAATAACGTATTTTCGTTACCAAAATATACGCGATTAAATTTAATCTGTTTAAAATAGTTTCATTTATATATATATATATATATATATATATATATATATATATATATATATATATATATATATGTCTTATTATTTGAAATCTCGGTTCCTAGTCTCAGTCTCCTATAAACATTTATTTTTTTAATTTTTAAAGGGCATGATATTCATATATGTTATTTTTTTAACTGGCCCTTTTCAGATTTATGTAGTCAAAATATAAACTATAGTTCAAACTTCTTAATTTGCCTGTGTTGAAAAAAAAGTTCGTGCCGGCATTTTCATGATTTTCGTCCTTCTTAAGTAGAATCACCCGTATAAATCCGTAGTTCAATGTAACTAAAAGCAACCTGATTGATAGATATTAGCAGTTTGTATAAGAAAATAAATTTGTGTTTTTACTATTTTCCTTGCACTTTATTCATTTAGATTAATAAATTACCTTCTAACCTCAAAAACAAAGAAAAGAGATCGAAGATCAAGAAGATAAGGCAAATATCAGACATATAGAATACAATAAAGAAAATAAATTTGAATATATCCAGATACACACTTTAATTACTCCTAATTCAAATATGGGTTACTTACCAATAAACGCACTAATTATGAGCAAAACAAATATATTTTTTGTGGTAAAGTAATTAAGTTGATAGATTTAATTAAGTTGATAGATTGATGCTTACTATAGAAATATCATGAAAAGTATCAAATTCGTTTTAGAGATATATTTCATTAAACTAAGAACCTGAGATTTTAAAAAAAGATACGTGTATGATAATGAGTTTTTACTAAATATTTATTTTATAAAGGTCTTCAATGGATAATATAATAAAATACTGTAATCTTATGTTTAATTATTAATTTTATTATTATATAAATATAGATTTTCACATTCACGCACATTAACTCAATATTATACAATAAATTACACTCATATTCATAATTCACAAAAAAAAACTAAACTTTTAAATTTCTAAACAAAATACTGGGTTTCATTAAAACAATTAAGTTACATTAATACAAACTTAATTGAGTTACAATTTTAATAAATTAAGACTTATAATTAGGTATGTCGCATGTATTGATATTCTTATTAAAAGTAATTATTATTTACATTTATAATATTTTAAAAATGAACTGTTTCATAAATTGGTTGAAGGCGGTTCTTATGTTATAATTTTTTTATCATTCTTGTTATATTAGTACATATATCGATATTGGTTTTATACTGCTTCGAAACAAAGAGACACTACGATTGATTATTCCTTATGACAAGGCTTACGGTTTTCTTCTAAAAACTTATTCCGTAAAGTATTTGTGTATGGTAAAGTCTCATTTAGTTAGCTTTATATGTAGGTTAATATGCAACTATAATAATAACAATTCGAGATGTGAGTTTTATTTTCTCTGTGAGAGTCTTGACAGCATGTTAAGGTACAGTTTTGACAAGGGATAAATAAAAAAAAATGGAAGTGATAGTATAACATACTTATAGAATTTCTAGAATCGTAGAACCAAATATAAGGGAACGATATAAGAAACAATCCTTGAAATTATTACATCAAAACAAGATAAAAAACTAAGTAAATGCCACTGTATTAAGCTAACAGCCAGTATTTCCTATTAACATTGAATTTATATTGTCTATAGCTTTACAGTATTAAACTATCGCTAACGTTATAAAAATTTGTTTTATTTACGAAAGTGTTAATACACTTAAAAACAGACAGAGTACAGTTAAAATTATAATTTTGCCAATATTTTTATAAAATTACTTAACTATTTTGATTGGAATAATAATTTTTAAATTTCAGGTAATTAGTAATAACATGTCCTAATTTGGAAGCAATGGTGATGTCATTGATGACTAACATTTGCAAATATGATTAAAAATGGATATTTAAATATGAAGGTAATAAAGCGTTGAAAGCTTCATGATAATTTCATAATATATGCATATTTTTAAAAAAATCAGAAAAATCCTAACAATCTTAAAAATATATTATATAAAAAAATTAGACTCTTCCGCTAGTTACTAAAAATATCATAAAAGTGTTTTAAATTAACTTAAGATCTAATAAAAATGTGAAATAGTGTACAAATATTTCATACTTAAATGTAAAATATGTTAGTTACATATATTCAATTCAACAAATATTGAATTTGAATGTCAATGAATTTGAATTTGAATGAACAGTGAATTTTATATATTCAAATAAAATCTGTACCGGGTTTCATTAATAATCTCGTATTTCATTTAATAGTGAAGAAAAATCCTTTTTACGAAAGAAATGCTGGTCCATAGCAAAAAGGCGTTGTTAAAATTACAATACTTATAAGTATATAATAATATATACATGACATTAGAGAGAACCTACGTCTTATTATTTGTCTGCAATGATATATTTCTTTTTGTTTACTTTTATGTCTTTTGTTTACAGGAAATCTATTTTTAACTAAATATCAGAGTTAATTGTGTGAAACGTAATTATGAGCAAAATAAAAAGAAGGTTAATCTAAGTATTAGTAGCTATAAGTAGGTACTTTAGATTATTTTTATTTTTGTACCATATTTTTTTTATTACAAATTTGTTTTCGTGGACTACAAAACGTAACAATCCGTTCCTATGGGAATTTCCGAAAACCGTCTCTTCGAATTGAACGCACTTCAATTTCCAAGGAGCCAATGTTGTTTTCTAGTCAGTTTGTAACTAATACATAATTGAATACATGTAACTAAGTCAATGAATTAAATAAAAATTGTTCATATTTCAGTCTTTTTTACGTGGCAGATAATGCTTATTGTAACTCTTTTAAATTAAATAACTGTAAGAAACATTCCGATTTATAAAAAGTAGTTACTAATCAAATTTTACATTGTTATGTATGTAAATAAATTGTGTAGATATTAAATTAATTTAGAATTTTATTTTACAGTCTACTCTTATTTGAGTAAAATAAAGTACTATTATATCAAATTTTATATGCAATAATTTTCTAATATAAGCAAAATTCGAGTTATACGTTATCTGATGTCAGATGAGATCCACGAGGGCAGCGTTGTTGGTATGACTTGAAGGCCATACATCAGGGCTTCACGGAACTTGTGGTGGAGCTGGACATCCTGTCATATAATAATTATATTTAGTCAATAAATGGACAGTATAGTGTGCATGCCATACAAGCCGTTTGCACATGTTCATTTGATAATTAATATAATATTTTAAATAGCCTAATTTATATTTATAAGAATTAACCACATAGTGGAGTAGAGTACATTTCGTTCTACACTTTTATAATTATTAATATGTTAACTAAACTGTATTTGTAACACATATAAATTACTAACGTAATAAATATAAATTTAAAGTAATCTATAATTTTTCTTTCTAATTTCTTTTAAAATATAGTATTACAATGTTTTGGCATGTAAAGTATAATACAACTGTATTATGAGAAAAATACAGTAGGTGCTAACAATTCTTATAGTTTCTAAAGTATCTACATTAGCAAATGTGACGAATCAGATATTTTGATGTCAAACATTGTTACACGTTCAAACGTAATGTATGAACAGCTGTAGGCCAAATTCTTACTATTAGTGTAGTGTAAAATACACTCAGTATTAAGTAGATGTAATGTAAGTACATAAATTTTTTCATTTAATTATATAGGTCAACTAAAAATCGGTGGCAGAAAAACCTTAGTTTACATTTAAAAGAAAAGACTTTATTTCACTTAAGTATACAGGTGCCCATATCATGCAGATACCATTGACAAAACACCTCAAAAAAATGGGCCTGATCTTTCGTCTGTCTTTAGATTGGTATATGATTTAAAAGGGCAAGCTAAAAAAATTTCGAATCTGTTTTCAAATATTTTCTCTGAAATCGAAACTCATCAAATGTCTGTCTCATGTTCTACATGCTATATAAAAATATTTTATTTTGACTATGAAAAGTTATAATAGTAAAATGTATTTGACTAATTTCATTTTTTTTGTACACATATTTTTTTCTGTTAAATATATAAATTTACGGATATTATAATAACACAACCATTTGATATACACAAAGAAGGTGGTGTTTCAACTTCAGTAATTCGTTTAGCATTTGCAACTCGCCGATATTTTTATACTTAGTCTGACCAATTTCAAAATTCCAATTAAAAATAAACAAAATATTACTTGTAATTTTGGAGTCTATAATTTTTGTCTGATTTTCATCGTTTTCTTATTTTTGCGCCAGCATATTATAAAATATTTTGTACGGAGTAAGGTGTTAAACAGAACATAGCTGTTTTTGCATCACATAAAGTAGGTACGGAGACAAATACAATTTTTAAAATCCTCCATATACTTGGTATTAGTCACATTTGTGTACTGGGCTTATGATAGGTACAATGGAGTCTCCTCTGTTCTAAAATCTGACCATCTACGTAGTATTCATACGAGGAAGTAGTCAAAGTAGTGAAGGAAAAGATTTCAAAAAATCAAGGTCAGAAAGCAAAAGATTTAATCTCGAGAATTAAAGGTAGCACATAGAAGAACAATGGCTGTAGTTTTAAAAGGTGACTTAGAACTTGCAGCCTGCAAGAAATTCACTGGTCCTTCCTTAACTGTTAAAGTAAAAAAGAATAAAGTGGTAAAAGAGATGACAGACAAAAAATGACAGACAAAAAATTTTACAATTCGGAAATACTCTTACAAACAAAATGAACGTTTCTGTGCTGAAAAAGGTTCTCAGTCTAAACAAAGTTTCCAATTATATAAAAGAATACAACGAGGGCATCTATCAGCAGATTTTGTGTAAAGGGATAACAGCTTCGATCAGCTGTCTCGATACTTGATCGAAGTTGATCAAAAGATAAGACTACACTTTTTGCTACTTTTTGAGCACTTTTTATTAACTATAAAAACAAGGAAACAAAAATATATACATGTGATATGTAACAGCACATTTTAAAAAATACCTATCATTATGAAATCGACGTGGTCTCAATTAAATTAGTACGAACTAATAATAAAAAATAAGCATTATTCATAGGTTCATACTCGTTATGAGAAAAGAAAGACGTTCATCACTCTGACTTCATCATCACTTTTTATGTTAATTACAGTGCGTTTACTTTTTTCTCTATAACAGATCAGCAAAGAGAAGGTACTGTTAAGATACTTCATTCTCCGCCTTTCACAACAATTTAAAACGTTATGCTGAGTGTCAGAACTCTACGCCGCCATTTGTCTTTCCAGAACCAGAGGGTAAGAGAACAATTTCAAAGGAGTGAAATAATCTTTCCGATCTGTTTCAGCTATGGCGACTACTTCATATTCTATGTAATCCTATGTTTATGCGCAGAATATGGTTTACTTAACCGATCTTCTCAGTAAACTCTGGACACTATTTAGATAAAAATATTCTAAAAATTATAATATATATTTTTGACTGGCAATCGGACTCACGATAATCGCGGCTTCAGTTCAGAGACAATTCAGAGGCTTTCCCACTAATTCACGGCAACTTTAATTTTCTATGATTATTGTGATTTAAAATGTGTGAAGTGCTCATCGTGCTGTTTACTTCTGGATTAGCTTGTATGTTATAGTTCTTCATTACACTATCCGGATATTCAACTGTTATATGGTAATAAAAATGCTAATCATGGTAATAAATATTTGCTGTTGCTAAGGAGGATTTTTCTTATTTCTAACAGATTACCTGTAAGATTATGGTTTTGACCACTTTCATTCAAATTTTTCATGATCCTTTAAAGAGACCTGTCCATATACAGACAATCAAAACTTGAAAAAATCATAGATCCTATTACTGTTTCCTCATTACCTTATTGTTATATATTCCTAAGATACTCAATGAAAGAACACATTTTTATGTATATCATATAGTATCTCTATATGTAGAGCTTAGAACCGCTAAAAATATAGCAGACACTTACTGCAAACGCTGCATGCGATCTCGTCGCTGTTGTCGCCGCAGCCGTCGCGGCCCGAGCACGCCACGGCCGTGCTGCGGCAGCGCCCGTTGCCACACCGCAGCGGACAGAACTCTGCCGCGCGCCATCTACACAAACATCAATATTTTTTGTGCTTAAAGTGTTATACAAATATTTAAATAAAGTGTCTGTTTTTCATTAATATATTTTTTGTGTAGTAAATTTTATTTATCCCTAAAAAGAATTTACAAAAAAATAATAATTTTTAAAAATTACTAATAATTTCATAAATTTCTAAATAAGTGACATCACATCACTGAATTATTAGCCCCTTAGATCTGTTAGCCTAAACGCCTAATTATGTAATTGTGAAATTATCTAAAATTGCTTAACTATCTAATTGTATGCGTAAAAATATGCCTTATAGATAATGAATAATAACAGTAAAGTCAATTTACCTGGAGGGCTCATTACATAAATGAGGAGGCTCGTCAGACGCGTCCTTGCAGGATATGATCGCGTTGCAAAACTCGTACTCGGGGAGACACTCGCCGGACCCGCAGCGGAATGTGTGTCGCGGACAACTGCAATAGCATACTGTTACTATAGGTTCTTAAATTAATTTGTTCATTACATTCATTTCGATTCGTGTGATTACAGCTTTGTCCTGCTATTAGCAAGACTAAATTGAATATTTAGTTTTACTTTTCTGGGAATCTGCTAGTAAGTTTCAATAGAACTATTAAGAGATAGCGTGGTAGGTACACGCATGACATACCAAAAGCATGTCTGCGATACAAATATTTGAATTGCCAGTCTTGCAATTTGTTACTTGCATAATAATTATATTGGATATCAAATGTAGTTTCCACTTATAGATAATATAGTCCGCTTATTCTATAAAATGTCTAATAAATAAAAAGAATAAAAAAAGATTTTACGGTTTTATATTGCAGATAAATGTACTAAGAGCTAAAAAATAATTTCATGGATACAGTCATGGGTACCAATATGTATACATTTGCATTGATTAGACTAAATGAAATCGTGGGGCACGTAAAAACTATCAAAGATTATCTAAAAGTTATCATTTCATTATTCAATGAATATGATACAGTTAATCCCAAGGTCATACAAAATTCATTTAAAGTGGACGTGCCCCAAGATTTTATTTTAGTTTAATCAATGCAAATGTATACTTATGGGTACCCATGACTGTATCAATGAAATTATTTTTTAGCTTTTAGTACATTTATCTGCAATATAAAACCATTTAACTTAAAAAAAAAATTGTGTTTTTTATTTTTGTTTCTGTTTTATTGTGTTTTTGCATTTTTTTCTGCTTTTTTTGTGCTTTTATTTTTTGTAGAATTTGTTGTTGCCATTTTGTTCCAACGAGGACTGGACATTTTTACGGTCAATGGATAATTGTATTGTCATCAGAATCATAAGCGTATACCAAATTTTAGATTAATCGTTTAACGGGAAGAGGGTTAAATTTCAATGACTAAATTTGACCCAAACAAACAAACGGGGTGACCTAAATAAAACCGTTTAAAAATAATATTGTCTATTGAATACAATAAAAGCTTCATTACATACGACAGGTGGATACTAAAGCAACTGAATGAAATCTGAAACTGTTACGGTTTTTACTAGTTTCCGTTAATGGAGTTAGCTAAGTACGGTGGAACGTACAGAACGAGAGATCAAGTTATATATTATTGATTATTACGAACGGATTTATTACTATCTTCATGATTTAATTTATAAAGCAATGCATTTAGGTATAAATTCTCAGAGTAAATCAAAAATGTACGATACGCAATAGTAAATTTTGTTTATTCGTATTAAAATATTGATTAGTATAAACCCATAATGGATAAACTTGCGAAATTAAACATTAAGTGTTAAGTGGGTAATCTGAAACCACATTTTGACTTACGAAAGCGGACAAATGGAAGTTATTTAACTATAATCATTCCCCCAGTAGAAATCGTACCTAGAACCATGGTGTATAGCAATACTCCGTCTTTATGCGCCATAAGGCCTTAAAATTACATATTGTCTAAAGGAACAAAAAAGAGGTATCAGTTACGAGCAATGTTTTTGAATAGACGTAGACTGACACCGTGAGAATCGCTGATATGCGTGAAATTCAAATAAGTCTTGTATTGAATGTTAATATTAATATTAGGTACAGTCAAGTGTAGTAGGTATTTTTTTATTGAACAATTTTCAAAAAAGTTATAAAAAATTTATTATAAAAGAAGACTCTTGCCAGTCCTTGATAACAAATAAGTACCGTTTACATTATTTAATATAATGAAAGAACCTAACCTTAATATATAATAACATATAACTGATCGAAGTATTTTTGTATTCTCTCCTAATCAGTCAAGGAAACACTTTACGTAGAAGATTATATAAGACGTATCTGCGGTAACATGTTTACTATGGAATGCTACGGTAATTGGATAAGCTAGTTCATCTATAAATAGCTTCGTTGTGGAACTGGAATACGATGTTAGACCATAATTTTATCATATGAAATTACTGATTATTAGTGATTTAAGTGTCATTATGCTAAAAAGATAACCTATATCCGCTTACTAACAACATCTCAATAAAGATAGGTTTGTGTATTATGCAAGAAAATGATGGAAAAAAATAGAGATGAATAATGTTTTTTTTTCTTTATTTTATAACTAAAAAAAGTAAACATAACTTTCTAAAAGTAAAAATTGTAATCTTTACATCAACCTCAAACGCTGTAACTGTAATTACTAATAAGCACGTACTGCATATAATACACAAGAGGTAGAGGTGCAAATTGTAAGTTTAATTTATCTTCCTTTGAGACTGATCACTCTGACTAGTAAAAATTATTTTTATGCTTTAATAAGCCGTACAACAATACATAAGCTAAAGTGATGATGTGGTTAATTCTTAATATCAAGGACCGTAAGCTACTAGTCATGAGTTTGATGTCCAACAGTGTCGTTTTCGGCCAGAGGTTTCGCTAAGCTAAGCAAACTAACCACGACATTTTTAAGGTTAAATAGGCTAGACTTCGTCGTCGTTTCTATTTGCTTAGTGTTAATTGAGTTTTTATTAAAGCTTACCCTCTCTTTTTAGTGGCGCGGCAGTTTCGCTCATCCTCCCCGCCCGGGCACTGCGGCGTGCCATCGCAACGAGAAGCTCGCGACACGCACGGCGAACCCGGACCGCCGCACCGGAACGCGTGCATCGGACACCGCTCGCCTGTACGCTCTGTACAATATATATATATATATATATATATATATACATAATATAAGTTAATGCTCATATAAAGTACATGTAAAAATACATTGTTATAAATATTTGTTCTAAGACATGATAGTTTGAAAATGGTACAGGTCAAAAATTTAAGAGATTCTAACAAAAAATATAAAACAACCCTAAAGAGTCTTCGTTCTTAATTTAAAAGCGTGTGAATAATAACGCTTTAAATTTTCATTTCATTTGTATTCGGTTGTGGATTCGATCCCCACTCGAGGGAGGGATTATACTTAAATTATTTTCACTTTCTCGTTCTGGTAAAGACAAAGTGCGGCGTTCAGTTCCACCACTCAACAAGCAATGTATTGAATTCGGTGAAAAGCGAAGTAAGGAGTGTGTTGACACCTAGGTACTTTTTGTCTACCTTGCTATGCGGGATAAAGGCGTGATGCTAAAAAAATATAAATAATGCATCTCTATGCAACATAAAAACGAGCTCTAGTTGCATCTAGAAAATTGAATAATATGTACGGTAAGGCCTGCGGTTTCTAGTTTTACCACAATATTTTATAACACATCTCAGTTGTTATAAAAATATTGTGACGTCAGGGCCTAATATGGATACTTTTTATTATAATATATCTATATAAGTACGTTTATTTATTCAAACGTCAACGCCTGATAATCTTATAAAGCAATCTCTAATTATTACTAATTAAGTCTTACAACTTAACCAACACCATGTTATCGTAGTATATTTTTAATAAAAAATGGAAAGAAACGAGTAAAAATATTTCAATAGATTTGAAACAGTTAGTATAGAGAACAGGAAGTCATTTGTATATGTAATTAGATTCAAATGCTATTAATCTTAATATTAGATGAATTGTTAACTTCAAGTACATCACTAATAAAGTTAATATAAATAAAAAGAAATTCTATAGTTTGCTATGGACTTATAGCATATTATTTTATATTTTTTATGTGTCAAATAAATATAAAAATTCACAGTTCATATTAATACTGTATTTAATCTTTCAAGTCGAACGTTTTTCTTGAATCAGTATACATACTTAAAAACAATTTATTAAAGTAAAGAAAAATATTAACATTATTATTTCCAAGTATAATATAGGCAGTTTTTATTTTTCTTAATTTAACTCAATAAATGTAAAATAAAGCTTAGAGGTAAATACTAGAGTAGTTAAATATGAGAAAATAATGTAAGTATGTGCAAAATAGAAAGGAAGGGTTAGTGCATAGTTACCTTTACCAGTACCTTGGCATTTCTCGTCGGAGCCGTCCGGGCAGTCCTTGCGGCCGTCGCACACGAAGTACCAGCTGATACACGTGCCAGTTGACCGACACTGGAATTTTTTATCAATAATATTAAACATCAAGAAGCTATCATAGCGTAGTAGATTTGATGTCCACTTGGAATAGACAATTATATATGACTTTTTTCTTTAATTAAACATCCCATAAGAAAATAGATTTCAATACTTAAAACATATATATGTCTTGACGTTGGATAGAAAGTTGAGAACCGAGTGATTTAATAACTACTTAAAAATATTTTTAAGTAACCGTAAGCTTTAGTTTTTTAATTTGCATTTACCAATATCTTTGACTTTAACTAAAAATTATTACTTTACTATTTCCATATAGTTATCCATATACTATATGTTTTACTTAATCTTACTTTAAATGACAATACAGTCGACAGGGAACAGAAACAATTTTATTTGTGTAACAAAATTAAGCATGAGACATACACTTGTTATATACTTTACATGTTTCTTCTTTCCTCACTGTAATATAGGTTAATTAATGATATACAGGTAACACACATAAACACACACACACACATACACTCACAATAAATATGTTAATTTTACTTTACTTTCTTCTATATGTTTCTATAATTTAGTATTTTATAGTAAATTGTTTTTTTATAAATGTCATTAATATAGTGTTTTAAGGGGCAAAGATGCTGGTGACTGTGTCACAGTCTATACTAGTACGGCTGCCAACGCTCACTCTTGACAGATATGGTCAGCTAGGGGTGAGACGTGTACACCGGTTTCACGATCACGAGTGTACTCGTGAGCGGGTTTCCCCGTTATTACGCAGATTGAAAACTTCCACCCTTTCGAGCATATAGCTCTTGCGCTCCATTCTGCCAACCAATATAGGCAAGCCAGAAGCGGGGGTTAAATACCACTTTCCCTCTGGAGATGTCAGGTCCGTGGGGTCACCACTGCCCAATAGCTCGCCAAAAGCTGCGATGCGGGCTTATTATTATTATATTTTTTCCCTATCTATCTTGTAAATTACTAATTGGAAAATATTTTTGATTCGTTTACCCACTATAAAAATGAGGATATTTATTTTAATTACTAAAACTATTAGCGGTATTAGATTCACCTGAAAAGTCCCGGGCAAACATCCTCTGTTCCTCGCAGAGCAAGCGGAAGTGGAATTGTTCCTGTACGCGCAGTCGCAGCGCTTGTTGACGCAGCGAGAGTTCGGGTCCAGTGCCCGGCACTGGCCATCTACCGCGCAAGGCATGCCCAGCGACGCTGGCCCCTCGTGTGTAGTAATCTCCGCGCGGATACGGTTCTTATCTAGATGGTTTTTTTGAGACAGAGAAACTATTGTAAAGATACTCTGAATTTTATATTCGCTTATTTGAGACACATTTCGTGTTGAATGGCGGAGAGTATTACCGCGCTTTGTCTTTTCAGAAAAAATGTATTTTGAAAAAGGTTTTGAAGGGAAAATGACATGACATAATCATCTAGTAAGATTCGAATCTGCAAACATCGAGTAAGCAAACAAAATTGCTGATAATTTCATAGGTACATAATTTTTATACTACTTTAAATAAGCTTTTCCCTTTACTAATAGATTATTAATATAATAGATAATATTTATTATCAAAAGGAAATCTTTATATTACCTTTCATAGAAGATTTTTTTTGATGACCACTTTTGTTTGATTTGCTACTGTTTTGCTCTTTAGAAGAGCTTTTCTTGTTAGATTTCTTTTCAACAGTTGGTTGAGTCACGACTCTATAAACGGGTTGGTCATTAGCGTGCAGATTAGCAATCATTTCATCAACTCTAATTAATTCATTCGGATCACCATCTTTCCTGTTTGTTACTGGCAGACGCTTACTAGGCTCTACCGTGGGCGCCTTCAGTACAGCTTGCATTAAGGGGCTGTCCTCCTGTGTACTAAGCACGTCATTCTTACTAGTAAACATAGGCAAATTACTTGGCTGCACACCTTTATCTTCTAGCATATTAGGCTTACTGTATTTTGATACTGGAATCTTAGGCAATTTAGTTGGTAATTCCTTCTGCAATAACGGTTCCTTAGATGAATCTACTGTAGCTACATCTTGCTCGAGTATTACAGGCTCCGTAGCGTATGAAGATTGTTTTTGAGCTATGCAATTGTCTCCAGATTGTTTGAAGAATGAATTGCAAGCGCATCTTCCAAACAAATTGTGTATAACAAATTCGCAATGACTTTCTTTGTCCCATAAACGACAATGCTCATTACTGTAGCATACATGACCAGGTGGCGCGGCTGTAAAATCATAGTATTACTATATTAAGGTTGCGGTAAATAAAACATATTGGCTGATAGCCGTTTTGAACTTGTCAGCCGTGAAATCATTAGTGTATTACACTAGTTGTACGTTACGAAGCGTAGTTAGCGATTTCCTAGACAGTGAATAAAAGGCATGCCACTATACGCTCTACTAAATAATACTTTGCAAGACCACGCTATTATTGAATTATTATTTAGAGCATTTGTTTAATAAGTAATAATTGGTTTTCGTTAAATTAGCGTATGCCTTATATAGATACGTAGTATCTTATACTATTTGAACACGAAAGGCCTTCTTTATTAAATAAATATGTGAATGGAAAAATGGAATAGTCGTACAATAAATCTTCGATGCGCTTGTTACTTGTCACGCGAACTTTATAAGTGCAATGACTGACCTAGTTGCAAGTTTGTCCGGATTTATATATCATATATTATATTAATATTATAATTTGTGACAATATATAAAATTTAAATGCCGCAAAAATCAAAACGTCATATATTTTTCCAATCTCAATTAAAAAATAAAAGTAGGAAATGTTCGTGTCACAATGGATATTTAAAGAATCTATGTCAAGTTTTATAAATTGACGCGTTGATATAAATCTCACACAGTGCAGGCATTATAGTCAATAAGTGACGTTAACAAAAGACGCCGCATTGATTTGACAGAACAATTGCCTATTTTCTCACAGTTATAAATTATGGAAATTATCATACTAACTTTTTATTGTAAATTACAGACGGGTAACAAAAAGTTGTTACAAAAATTCCAATTGGTGTACCGAAACTAACTAACCAATGAAATATCAAAAATGGGGTTAATGTAACATTCAAAATAAAATTCAAAACTTGATCATAGAAAAACTCAGTTAACAGATTAAAATATAATTAAATTATTTTTTTGTCTTGTATAAAAACTATAAATCGTTCAGGTGCTATGCTAAAATTATAAATTGTATTATTACTTTTTTATAAAATATCATTAAAGATACATTTTGACACAATAAAATATTAGGATCAGCGACGTGTGTGGTTTAGGAGATCCAATTTGTAATAGTTTTACCGTGGTAATTGATCACCTAGTTATGTATCTATAGTTATCGGCACTTTCATCTGTCCGCAGTATAAAATTGCACGACTACTTATCTGCGACCAACTATTACTCATAAGTCATAAGTAGTATCGTGTCAATTTTAATTCAAATTTACACGTATCTCAAGATTGAAAAGGAAACTAAACTTGTAGTATGTAATGGGTATATTATTTTTATTGTATTCATAAAGATTTGACATTCAATATATGGATGTAGTAAAAAAATTATACATACACTTATTATATTAAAAATATATTATAAATTATAATTACGTGATAAGCATGTGTGTTTTCGAAATTGCAAGTGTCCATCAGAACATCGACAAACTCCATCCAAACAGGCGCTATACGCTACTTTTAACGTACACTGTTCGGATACTACGCATTCAGATCCCAGAAGAGTTGCTGAAATGAAAATAATAAATAATTGTTTTTTTATAAATACAAAGAAAAATGCGCATATTTCATGACTCAAATATGAATCTTTAGTATACTACATAGTGCATATAAAAGCTGCTGAAAGTGCTTTTAACCAAACGCGGAGCATAAAATGACCCAAATGTAAATTTTAATCGTAGCAATTATTTTCATTCATGAGAGCTGTGTTTTTCTTTTATAACTAGTATTCAGTTTTAAGTTTATAAGAGACTAAAACAAATTTACGTAAAAACTATGTTAAAATAATTATAACTGATTTTTTATAGCATTATATGAATGAAAGGCACAACGACTCGAACTGAAATTTTCTTATTAGAATTCAAATGAGCGACTACCATATTGTAGTATGTCTAATATTTGTTTTAGCAATTTAAAGTAAAAACATTTTTTTTATTTTAAAAGAGTCTTTCTACATTTGTTCTAAATCTAAATTTAAGTATGGCAAGTATGGCAATTTTCGTAAAAATGACAGGAAGTTTACTCTTGCGTTTTAAATATAAAAATAGAACTTTAAAATTGTTCTTTACATTTAATACAATTTTCAATACAATATTAAAAAAATCTAGATATGGATTTACAAACTCCTTAAAAAGTGGGCGTGAATAGTCTATTGTTACGAGTGCATGAATGAAGGTGGACAGCAGAATTGAATGATGAGGTCATGACTCTACGTTCGCTGATAATTGCGACCTTATTTTATTTATGTTTCAAGTTCAGCTATACTTGATGCAGGTATTTTCCACAAGCATTTTAAAGAAATAAAATGTTCTAAATAAATAGTTATAAATGGTTTTAAATACATGTATGTTTTAATACAGTCACTAATAAACACCTAATTGTCGTGTGGACAATCACTAGTAACAATAACTTAAGAATTTGAAAGTTAAATAATACGATTGATCCTAGTTAAAAAGTACAAAGTAGTGGAATTTGAAATTAAATTCTAATTATGCATCAATGTCCGCATGTGTCACCTCGTTGTAATTTATAGTATTAAGAAAGATGTTTTCTATTGATTCGTTATAATGATAGTGTTATTACTTATAACTTTCCGCATGTGTACATAGCATACACTTTCGAATGATTAGCAGCTAATGTAACTGTCACATAACGAATTAAATTAAAAGGCAAGCGGCTTCTTTGAACAGAATGAGCGCCGATTAAACAATTTTAATGCGTTTTTAATTTATTCTGATCAATAATAGTGGCTATTAAATAGTTACATATGTAGTTCTACGCTACTGTCATGGCTGATGTTCCGGCTAACTGTATATTTAACATATAATTAAATATGTTTCATGAAACATGTCTTAAACGCACAAAACTATTATTTTAAATGTTTACTTGTTGCGTTACTTATACGACTAAAAACTTTTTATAAATTATACTGTAAACGTGTTCTTATTATTATTATTAATCGTTAAAAATATTATAAAATTTAGTTGAACATATAAAAATAAAAAAAAAATTATAGCAAGGCATAAACGTGAGCATTTGTGACTATTAAATCATTCACGCATTGACAAGCGTGAAAATGTAATTCGCGCAGCTTTTCGATTTCCAATCATCAGATTTAATCTGTGGCCTAATTTGCAAGAATGTCTTAGTGACCGCGTTTGTCTATTCTTGAATTTTGTTATGAGTCTGTTGTATATAGTTTGTAACTATTTTTACTCTTGTCAAATTTCAAAACAGAAATAATTATTTTTTACTTATAAATTAAAAACAAACGAACAAACATGTGTATTTTGCAATGCCCATTGCATTATATAAATAATTTAAATAAGCACATGTATTTTAATTATGTTACTTTAAAATAACAGAATATTTATTAAAACAGTTTTTTTTCTTCACATATTTGACATGGCTTTACCACAGATGATGGCTTTATAACGCTTCAAATATATCTAAAACTGATGTTATATTAATGGTATTAGGATGAAAAATGCTTTTAAAGCATATATTTACAATATAGAAGGCTTTTTTTGTATGATCTATTGGGTATTTCACACCTTAAATGATCACATATTTTTAATACATTTTTGAAATACTACGCTTACCGTTATCTATTCGCCGTTATAAATCATTACGTTAATACCGTTTTATTAAAAATCCAAATATTTAATCATATTTAAACATAATTTATAACTCAAACGCCATTAACATTAACAATTCCTGGCTTACGAGAAGATACATATAAATCATGAATATATTAATTAGGTATGTACCTAAATAGACAGCGCTGTGTCGCATTTCGCAGAATATAATAGTTTGAATTTAAAGCCTAGTCGATAAGGCTTTCTCGATTAAAATCTTATTCGAAAAAGTTATTTTTATAAAAATAATGTACTCGTGTTTTTTATCATTCACTGGCATCACAAACGGAAACCACACAAAAAGGAGTGGCATGACACTTCATGCCGATTATTTCGCAATATGTAAAAGATGTATCATTAAATTTCTCATAATAATAACTTTTTCACCTTTTAGCATTTTTAACGTTATAAATATTTATTTATGTTTTGCTTTAAAGTCCCTTACAATTAAAAGCATTACAATATAAAAATATTTTTTAAAACTTACATATATCGACATACATAGATTTTTATGTATGAATCTACAAAAAGAACTAGCACATTTTTTTAGATACCACGTATTGGTAAATTGGTTATAACAAGTAAATCACTCTTCAACTTGTAAGCAATTTGAAATCTTGATGTGTAACACAGATTTATAGTCATCGTGCTCCGTGAACAGCGTGAGAAATGTTTTTGATAAATAATAAGTTTTGTTGTTTTTCAAGATAAGTCTTTTAGTAAAAAAATATAAATGTATTAATAAAATAATCAATAAGTTACATAGCAAAAAAATAAAAATAAACATACTTTAAAATCCATTGTAGTTATTAAGCATATATAGTTTTTGCATCTTATTAGAACTTCCAACTTGACTTAAACATAAGTAATTTTGTTATGAACATATTATTATTTTACACTTATTTCTTATTAAATCTATTCTCTATTTGGTATAAGTTTGACGTCAAGTTTTAATATCAACAGGAAGTACTGAGTAGAGTTTAATGTTATTTTGTTTTTATTTTTGAGATGTACATAACTATGTTTACTAATAAAATATTTTGTAACTACACATAAGACATCTCAAGGTCGAATGCGATGGTTGTGAGATGTAGCCAGTAATTAAAAGATATTTATGATATTTAAAGTTACAGCGGAGTTAATTTTTGCCAGTAAAAAGTAGAAGGCAAAATTAAGTAGAGACTATGTTATACTTTTGTCTATCTCACTATACATGACATAATACAAATTAAGTATATCGAATTGGTATAAAGTTACGTTGCTGGCCAACGTTGGTACCAAAGTTTGTAATATATTCTTTTAATTTGGTACGTTCAAATGGAATCAGTGGGCTACTAAAGCCGAAATCAAGATGTTAACCATTATTTTACGCACTGTTGAATAAGAAAATACATTACTTGTAATTTTGTTTTGGTAATTTGTAATTCACTATATAAGAAAAAACTTGTTTGAAATTAATTAAAATAGAAAAGGTTGTTTTAAATTACTGCAAACGAGCTGTGCCCGAGACTTTGACCGCGTCGAGTTTTTCAACTCTGGATCTTTATTTCGTAATTCTAAAATAAAAATAACCTATGTAGGTGCTGCTTATTACATCTACTATGAGCCACTGAAAGTCTTGTCAGCCTTTCCAGAGAATAACCAATATAAGGAGACAATAAAAAATGAAATTATGTTCTATATAGACATAATACGTATTTATTAAATATTTTTATTATATATTTTTTATTTTAGTATAAAAAAGCCACAAATTTTAGATATATATTTTAATATAAAAAATATTTTTCATAAAGACTCGCAGAAAAATTATAAGTACTTTAAAATTTCAATTATATATTTAAAATTTAACAATATTTATTTCTTACTAATATTAGTACATTTAAATATTTTCAAAAACATGCGTTTTTACTTTACTTACAAATTACACCCGTATTATATGTCTGTGAGTTAAAGCTTAGGCCTAAAAGACGAGATTATTCATTAGAATTCAAATATAAAGGCTTACTTAAATTGCACTTAATTAACAACATGTTCTGCGAATATGAAATATGTACGTATTTTATTTCGTGTAAAGACTTCTTAATTTACCAGAAAAATAAAACAAGTGAAAGATAACGAGGTTCATGGTGGGGCAGTTGGTACGCAACTATTTTAACTTATTTCATAGAACACGGTACAGTTGATATAATACTGGTACTTTAAAATGTAGTAAAACTTCGTACACGAGTAATATAAAAGTAATTTACTGCGTTTCAAGGTTTACCATAAAAAGGATACTCGTGTTCTTTATGACATGCCCATTGATAGGTGCTTTAACCTGGAGGATCTGCTATACCTTAATAATTTATAATAGTATAACATCTTGCGATACCACGATGTTTCAAAGAATCAGACAATATACGCACAACACAACAGACATATACTTAGATTTCCCTACACGATTAATTGTTAGTTTTTTAGATTTTAAACTCTAATTTTACTCCTATAAAATATTGAATATTTCTTTTGAAAAATTCAATATTTTGTAACTAATTAATATATCAATACGTAAAAACTTTCAACTCGTTTTCGTTTAGCATAGCTAAATGTTCTGTAAATAAGAATTGCAGAAACTTAATCTTTATAGTAATAAATTAGAAATATATTAAGTAGCAGTATTCATCACGTTACCTTGCGTTTTACGTAGACTTTTGTGTAAAGTTACCTACACGTTGCTGAGGCAACGTATTTTACTACTCAACGGGACTAACCAATAAAACTTTAAGATGATTATCTTTATATAATATATCTTTTTATATCAAGATAAATGTATCTTTTTATATCAAGTAGCTATCTTTTAATAGCTTTCAATCGTCTACAAATTATAATAAACTATAATACAATTTGATCATTGCTAAACATTTTAAAAAAATGATGGTGATAATCTAACGCTATTTCCTGTAATCGACGATAGAACTTTATTGATCGTTTGAGTGAAAGCATTCCATAGATTTACCGCAGACCACTTGTAATAGGCAATCTATTAGGTAATTTGGTGTTTTATGACTCACGTGTCAATGACATTACAAATATCATTTCTGTTTCTCTATGTTGTTTAAAGCACGACTTGCCTGCGACTTGGTATTGTCGTGATCTTGAAATTGTCGTCTATTTGTTTTCTTTTGTTACTTCACATACGTATCGAGATTTTTTTTTAGTTTTATAATTTTATCCCGTATATTCAAGGTAGACAGAAAGTACTTATATTTATAAGTATTTGATAAATTCAATTTATTTATTATATTCACTTCTTATTACTAACTTATTTATTTCTAATTCGTTGATCAATGATTTTCGCGATATTTTAACATTTCAAATGAAAAAGGTCCCTACTGTTAAGTATTCGAAACATCGGGATGTCAAAATTAGAATATTAGAATATACGCGATTATTTCGTTTAAAATAGTTTCATTTAAAATGTTAAATAAGTGATATTATTATATGAACAAAAAGTATGAGTCAATAAAGAAATCTACCTTTTGAACTACTACTATATTTTTGCACGAATATAATATATCAACTATAACATATTTACATGCAGACTCTATTCACAGTTTTTTATTCACGCAATCGCGTATTATTAACAACAAGCATATATGTAATTAAATATACTTACATTCTAGACAAGTGGAGTTATCAACCTGAGCGTAGTATGGCTGACATTCGCAAACGCCTCTATAGCAACGTGCGTTTGAAACACTACACTCTCCATTAGAACGGCAACTTGATCCTAATGATGACCCCTCAGCTATTACCACCTGCAAAGGATAGTTCATATTAATATTGTGTTGGTATTTAATAACGTTAGAATTATAGTCTTTAATTTAAAAAAAAGGATAATTAATAAAAATATATAGTTAAATTTCATACTTTCTTAACTGTAGTATATTATAAATAAAATGTTTTTTCAAAAAAAATTGTAACAATAATTAATAAATAAATCTTTTAAGTATGTACCAAGAATGTCATAAAGGTTGTAGCTATACTAGTAAATGGTACATCGTAAAGAGGATCGTAAAATCGTGCTGAGATAAACAGAGGGACGCGGCTCCCTCTGTCCTGCGAATGGCTGGCAATAATGAAGAGGTATTAATCTTAGAGTTGAGTGAACGCAAAGAACAGGCTCTACCTTGTAACGTATAAAAGTAAATATTTTTAAAAGTATGTTATTTACTAAATAAAAACTACGTAACTATTTTATAATTTTAGGCCGTCCTAATATTTTTTTGGATTTTCGTTCCTTTATTACCAATTTTGTACAATGGATAGTATTAAAATAATAGTATATTATTGTATATATTCACTCCAAACTATACTATGTTCATACAAATGCACAAAAAGCAATTGGGTTGTATTAAATGTATGTATCTTAAAATTATTTATACTTCGATTATAGTGTTATGTGTAGAAAGTGTTATTATAGGTTAAGCTGTTTTGAGCTTATGTGCCTACAGACAGGTTCAATATAGGCTGTCAGTGCCATTAAGTACATGATGATACACAAGTCACAACACGGATACCATTAACGCATAAATACAAACCTAAGTATATTTTACGAATAAGCATTTACTACTTAATGACTGTGATAAAAATAATAAAGTAGTTTGTACAAATAGAACTTTTTTGTTTATTAATTTAAGTCATCGTGCCTAATTAATCGGGCAATATGGATTTTAATTCCGGTTAACTATTATTATAATAAACTTTTATATTTGAATAAAAAAGCAATTGTTGCGTTTCTCGTCATCTTTCTTCAGAATTCAGTGATATCCATCATTAAAATTGACTGGAAGACGCCGATGCCGAGAACAACACTTAATATAATACAAAGGTCGCCGATATATTAGTAGCTATGTACGAGACTCTATTTTACATAATATGTTCTGTTATAAATTGCCGTCTTAGTTAACGTGTCTTCGCGTCTATAAGGATGTCCGTCATACCTACGCTCACTCTATTAGGTCGTTCATATCGCAAATAATTATTTTGTCAGAAATTTTCAAAAAGTACGTAAATATACACGCATGTTGTAAATTGTCTGCACTAATGATAATTTGTTTTTTATTAAATGATTGTTATTTGATACAAAACAAATAGATATATCACACACCAAGAAAGGTGATCGCACTTATCTGACATCTAACATCGTTTGGTACATTTAATTCTTTACTCAATCATTGAGTAGAATTTTAGAAAATAAATATAACTAAGTTCAGTGACATTTTATTGATTTTTTTTGGAAGCTGACAATTACATTCTAACAATATTTATTTTAATTTATTATATTTCATATATTCTTTATCATTCATAATTCATATCAACTTCCTTTTAAAAGAAAAATTAAATTTTAGAATAACACAGAAATGCCGAATCTATAAGTTATTCAAGTTCCGGAAACACGAAATTATTCAGAAAGGAAGAAGGGTCCGACATGTTATGCCGCTTCATAATTTACGAATAAGTTCCTTTGTAACTGTCTTTGATAGAAGAAAATTTTGTAACATAGTGAATAAATAAGAGGGTGTAAAAAATTAGTATGATACCTTGAGGGAAACTTTTATTTTATAGCAACAGATATTTTTACTGTAACAATTTTGCCCTACGATCTTGTATTTTCCTGAAAAAAACTATTATATATATAATATCGATTTTTTGGGAAAATACTTACTTGTTGTCAGTTGATTCTGAGCTTATCGATTTTTTTTAACAGTGAAAAATTTAGACATAAAATTCATATTTAGAGTCTACAAACTACAATGTATCATGTAAGAAGAATTAACACATTGAAGAAATACCTTTTATATAATGGCGATTTAATAGCTATTGCACTCGTAAATATTTTCTGTCTCAGTTAGGAATAAAGATTTTTATAAAATGAGGCTAAGTAATAAAGTACGTAGCTTGTAATTAATTAGTGTACGATCGATGTTATCTAAAAAAGATTCTATAAAATAAGAATATACTTATTAAAGATGCCAAGAGAGCGTAACATACTACTGTTATTCTCGTGCAGCTTAGACTTATAACTTAATCTAGGAAAAGGATATATGATGGGTATGTTTGTATGAAGCGTCACTAAGCTTTTGCGACAAAAAGTTCATTACATTCAAGTGGATGACGGTATTTGTATGCAATACGTCCGTGGTACTGTCATTATAAGCTCGTAACTTGTGCGAAATTTTTTCCTCTTCCTTTATTGCATAGCTAAATAAACCGGTACTCTTACAAAGACATAAAGGGAAATGTAAAGCTGTCAAGTTATTTGACATTGTTGCAAGTTATTTAAAAAATGAAATAGAAGTCGCTAGTTTGAAATTTAGTAGTTGTGTCCTTTACAATGATTGTTATTAGTGGTCACATATTACCGAAATTTGTTTTCAGAAAAGAATCGAACCTTATGAAATCGACTGACATACAAAGGCGTGATACAATTTAAATACAACAATTTATTTTTTATTTTCTACAATATAGAATGAATTCAATATTTTTATATTTGTATATTTAGGGGAACAATGGTTTTAAGTAGCCGAAATTATTTTTTCTCGAAAGTTTAATGTATATTATAATAATACTCCATAGAAGACAGAGTAGGTTAAACTTCCTCATCTAGATAAAGAAACATTCGCATATATATATTATACAATGATGAATTCTTAAAAAGCCACAATATTAAACCCAACAAACACTTAACTGTATCTTTATTAACCTTGAGAAAGTCTCCCGTGTGGCATCTATTCACACATGACAAGAGAACTGTAAAGTGATGTAATAAATAAACCTGCGGCGTAAATTACGCACTCTATTCCATCTTCGTACTGACAGTTACTGAATCTGTCTACATTGAAATATGTTTTAAGATTTACTGATTCAAAAGTATATTATGTTTACTATAGTTAGGTTACAGGCAAAGTCATTTTATATACTATGATATTACACAGTACGATATTTCACTTAAAAATTTAAAGATTTATGCTTTTGGCTGGACTAGATATGTTCAATTATCAATGTAGTTTGTTATATCTTTAATTTCTGTTTATTAATAACAATTACTATTATATATAAGCATTATGATAAAAATAAAGTCGACTAATTATATATAGCGATAGTTATGTCTGTGTTGATGTTGAAATTTATTGTTTGCCATATCGAAGGCGTCGCAATAGTGCTTTAGAAAATATGTTTAATGAGAATAGTATTGAACATACAAAAAAATATTGACAAACTAAAGTATTTAGTTTGTATGCAATGCTGGCCAATTAAAACTTAAGAGCCATTCTGAGTAAGCTTGTTCAAATATTTTACTATGCGCGCAATGTTTTAAGATTCGAAACGAATATATTTTGTATTTTATTTGGTGGTGATAAGTTATATATTTGTATGAATAGATAACCTGTTGCTGAGCGACCGGAAACCCATGTGCGTGCGAACGCGCGAGCTTTAATAATGAAGCTAGCATAATATTGTTTTGAGTTTTGTTGGCGCTTTAGTTGGCGCCCGTGACTTTTAACAATACATTTCGCGTGTGTCATCAATTACCTCACAATTCCAACCATTTAAATCTAAATATTTTATTTGTACTGCTCGGATTTTTGTATTATCTTTTACGTATTTACTTTTGCATTTGTTATTAACATTTGCTATGAGACTTTTTCTTAACGTTAATTGTTTATAACAATTGTACTCAATTATTACCATATATACTAAATGCATATCTGTCGGTGGATAGAATAATACCTACTTGGGTATATATAACGCTGTCGGAATGTCATTAACATAAGGCCCGAGGGTTCGAGCCGTCGATTGCATAAGGCAATAAATGCATATATTACAAACACAGCTCTATTACTATACATTTCTAAATATTATTTAAAATTTTAAATAATTGTGTGGAAGTCTATTCGATATAAACGTTTTTTTTATAACATATAAATATTTTAGAGAGAATAAGAACACAATATGGTTTTTATATTATCTCTTGAATTTATATAAATTTAAAAGAATAAACGTATATTAATCTTGGAAATAGTACGAAGCTATTAATTTAATTATTAAAAGCTTTATGGGTCATGAGTTATTTACGCGACGAAAATTTAAATGTTGACTATCATAAATAGCAAGCTCAATTTATACAATAGTAGGACGGTAACAGTAGTATAATAACATAATTTCTTTTATAATGTCACAATGGTTGTTCTTTCTTAGAAATGTATATAGAAATGAAACGTTTTTACTGCACTAGTGCATTAAACGGTATTTTTTTCTTTTGTGAGTTGTATTTGCATATCATACTAGCATTATGCGGCTGGAATGAAAATGCTTACCATTCAGCGATACAATATGATGTTAAAAATGTGCTCGTATAAGGGTTGTGACACACTTATATTTGTATATAATCTAATGATTGTAAGTTTAAGCTACGTATCAAGTGTTGAGTTACTCACGATCATTGCTTCCATTTGAGTTCCCGCAAGCTTGCAATAAGTGGTCGTTGACCGTGCACGCGCCCTACAATGTCTTATTTTTGAATTATTCTTAAAATTGAAAAAAAATGTAATCTTCTACTATGAGGGTGTGCAGCGAAATTTCCATATTGACCGGAGATAATTAGTCATATATATAATATTATACTTTGTTCTCACAGGATAAATAATAAAAGATCTGTGAAATTGCTAATAGCATGCGAAAATCATTACAAAATTATATAAGGTATTAATTGTTTCATCCACAGACCGATGATTTTGTTGTATTTCAAATACATAATGAAAAATTAAATATGAGTAAATATGTTTATTTACATCATTTCGCACAGCTTTCTGCTTCTTTCTCTTCTTTATTTCAACTTTCCGCAGAATTTGTGTGTTATGAGGTAGAACACAACGCCGTGCTTTGTTTTACCAAAGCGAGGAAATGAAAATAATTATTCCCCCGAGTGAGAATCAAACCCACAAATAGTAGCATTTACAGTCAGACGCTTTCCCAGTGCGACACAACAAGCCTTTATTTTCTAATTTTTCATATAATAAATATAAAAAACTAATAAACGTTTATTTTTCTAAAACAATTAGGAAAAGCAACGATCCTTGGCGTCTTGTCATTGTTAAAGAAAAGCTTTTAATCGATTGACTAGTACGTAGGTACAATATTGTGACAATTTACTATTTTCCATGACATTTTAAAGCGACGTAAACAGCTCCACTAACACAATATATCATATTTTCACGAGAGTTACATTTCTTTCGCTGGTAAAATTATGAAATAGCCGAAATAAAATGCTACAAAACAATTTGTACACAAAAACTGTATCGAATACAATAAAATGATCGTGTTCTGATGAGAATATTCTGACAGTGATATATTTTTTATCCATTGAAATGCTTATAATAAATGTCTATTGTCAGATGAATGCAAACCTCAATTAAACTCGTACTTAGGTGGTAAGCTCTGAACAATATAATTCATGTTTAGACGCAGCATTTGGCATTGTAACGAAAGGTGCAAACTGTTGAGTTTAGTGTGTCAAAGTTCAGTCTGACCGTTAGGTGGCCATTTGAGTTCCCAGAAAAGGTACGAACAAAATTCATAGACGTCATTGTTATTAGAAAAGAATTGTAATTGTTACATAGAGCTAACTTTATCGGTTACTATCGTGGTAAAATCGGAACTGCCATTTGCAAAACTTTTACTAAATTTAATTTTTTTTTAGTAGATAATTTTTTGAAGATGACTGTATCATAATATTATGCGTAAAAGGTCCAAAATTTTTAATATCCACTTTCAAAATTAAATAATCATATATTGTCGTGGACGACTATAATATTTGCAAAGCTGTAATTAATGGAAAGCTAGAGTAAACGTTTGTGGACTTTAAGAAATGCAATATGAAACTATACTATAATCAATTTGCGTTACAAATTATAATATGACCATTGCGCTTGCAATCTGCGGTTGCTTTCCATTATTTACAGTGATTTACTTTTCTTTTATATTATTCAGTTTATCTCGGCACAAATGAGTGGCTCGTGCTATGAAAATTGTTGCTTTCTCAAGTTGTTATAACGATTTAGGAGAGTGAATTAGAAATCAACACTTTATCAAGCAAATGTAAATAAAAACATAATAATGCTAAATAGTTTAATAGGTATAGAGACATTCCGCCATTATGACATTTAAAAAAAACGAACCAAGTAGGAATTTATCACATTATCAAAACATCCATAAAGAATATTATAAATTGTTATAGAGACACAATAATACATAAAGTAACATGAATATCCACTAATTACGATAGTCTAATTTTTTCAGAAGTATCATTGAATGTCAGGTCATTATCGTATCAATATCACGGCCCAGGGGTCCCGCCGTACAGCGCTGTCTAGACAGCCCCTATTAGCTTTTCTAATTTTAAACATTTGCAAACATTGAAAACACAGGAATTCGCATATGAAGTCGCCATTTCAAACGTTTAATATGTAACTGTATTGGCTTTCACTGCCTATTTCCCATGCACGACTTTTTTATAACCTTTGTGACAAAGGATTATAACTTTCACTGTAAAAATGAATATTTAATGCAAGTAACTTCACATATAAACAATTGTATAAAGACATACATTTTAAAATTACTGAACATCTAAAGAGATCTATATGATAGAAATATTTCTAAGTGATTATTGTATTATTGATACCGGTTAATAACGTAGGTAAGTAGCTCTGGATATTTTGATAAATAGCTTGTTAAAGCCTTTAATAATAAATTCTTTTTTATTTAAAGATTAATATACTTAAATAAATAATATTTACTACATCAAATATTAATTTTACACGTACCGATGAATAAGAAGCCATACTAAGCTGACCGATTACTCCAATAACCTCGGTATAATATTTTCCGATAGAGGATTAAGAGGGTCGCAGCCTATAGCATTATGTAAAGATAGTACCTATATATTTTCCCAATTTTTAAACGACCGGTCAACATTATAATCGCAATGTTTCTATGGGGTTCCTCGCCCCAACATTGGAAAACCAATCTCTTTCCTAATAGAAGTTACGACTAGTAGTAAAGTCAATAATTGATTCTTGTTGTTAATATTTGTATAACTTTTCAGTAAATATAGTCATTAATAGAAAAATTTATTTATTTATTTCAAAGAAAAATGCGATGTAAGTGCATGCCGTTTTAACAAAAAGAATGCCGCTGTAAGATTCGTAACATATTTATGCTAAAGATTTCTTGAGAGGAGTCTTAAAGTATATTTATTTTAACATGTTAGTCATAATTTATAAATGTTATTAGTTATGATGATTTTATCATAACAAAGTAACACATGTTCTCTTTGATCAAAAAAGGGAATGGGAATTGGAAAATGGACATGTAACATAACATAGTAAATAAAAATAAATGAAATGACAATTATTTTAACACTTTTTTTGCTGACTTTGTTTGTAGAGTTTGTGAGCGAAGTGAAGTGAGATTAATTTGTCGAAATAATTAATTTGCAATGTCAGTGTCGGGTGTAACTATTGTCCCTATGAACGAGCGCGTGCTCTACTATCGGGATTATTTGCTAACTTATAGAAATTCTCTTCGTATTTTGGACAGTGATTTATAAAGGGGGTGTGCCACCCTCACGAGGGGCACCGGTCACCGCAACATCACAAACATTGATTTCTGAAGTCGAGAAAATTTTTACGTGATAAGACAAATTTTGTTTAACACCATAGTCGTGTTGTAGTTTATCTATTTATTTATTGCTATTATATTAAAGAAACTACAAAATAGGTACAATATAAATTGGTTTTACGTTTTCATTTAGGTATTCTTAGTCCATTTGAAGACCTGTCAGCAATAACCCTGAGTATGATAACGGAATTTGGCAAGTAAACAAAACTATCCGTTATTCGTTTATGCCGGCTAACACTTCCTTTTGTGAGGAAATAACTGTGTTAATTAATGACAGCATTCTGATTAGTTCTTTACTTGTTCGAAATAAGTAGGTCGTACATTAGATGCTCAGATAGATAAGACATATTGGCATTAACATTTTTTGAAAGCTGTCTAGTTTCTGCGCAATGCTGACATCGCCTGTCATGCTTTTAATTGAATTAAACGTTCGAGATAACAAAAAATTGATGTACCAATTACCAATGGCAAACAACTCGCTATTATTTTAATTTAAACATCGTAATAATGGATCATCTTATGACAGGTGCATGTAGGACAACATACAAGGCACAAGAACCGTCTTAATCAAATTAATTGAGTTCTGATTTTTGGAAGAAACCGTTATATGCCTAGGAACTTTATTAAATTGTTCATTATATGCCACATGTATTTTTTTTTTACATTACGTATAATATATGTATACATATATCCTATTATTGACGGATAGAAAAAAATGTCTTGGCGGCAAAAGATAACACGACTCTTTGCTGTGGCCTATAATATCTACAACCATACTGAGGTTATTATATTATCATTTTACACCTACCATTTCTGCCACCTCGCAGAGTAGTATTACATTATATTACAGGTAATAACTAATACAGACATTTGTTCACAAAGGACTTTCTTCCTCACCTGTGAGGGTTGAAAGCTTTGAGAAGCGTCTTGTTTACGTTTAACGTCGAATATAAATAATTATATATACAACAGGGTATAATATTGACTAAAGCTTTAAAAGAGGTATTTACAAAAATTACCTGGTAGACTTTAGTAATTAATAGTGAAAATTAATAAAGAATACGAATTATTTAAATAAATTAATGATAATAGGTAGGCGAGTGGTAATAGTAGTTAATTTTATAGAAAATCGATAACTGGAAGTCTCGTGTTGCATATATGGATCGATAGGGCAAACAGGGTCGCAGGTACATCTACTTGACCACGCAACGGTACTGGTAGGGCTAGCCAATTCAACAGCATACCAAGACTTGATTTAATGCTTTTAAACATCAGCTTTGACTCACCATAAAGATGCCTAGATTAACTGAATAGAATAACATATTGCGCTGCGGTTAGATATCTAGGTATTCAAGCACATGCCACAATGCAAGTAAGCGCCAGAAGTCATATATATTTAAATTATTATCTATACAAATAAATAAAGTTCGAGTGTCTTTTTGTACTATGAAAATTATCGCTTTTTATTAAATGTACAAAACGTCTACACGGTATATATTCGTAAACCAAAATAACATTTTTTACTAAATTTTAGTTTGTCCGTTTCGTTTGTTCCGGCTATCTCTGGGACTGCATGACCGATTTTAATGGATAAAATTTTCGATATGACTAGCAGATATCTAATGTAATAAGGAGTAACTTCGGCTACTTTTATTTCAGAATCATAAAATAAAGAACTAGAGAGTCGCTGAGACAGCTAGTTATTAATATATCTTTTGTAATTATTATTAAATTACCCTTTAGACAATAAATAAAAAACATAATTATTTCGACTATAACCACATAATAGGACATATTTTGCTTATACTCGCTTAAAAGTATTGTAAAATTAGTGCATATTAAAAATGCTCATGGAATTTACTTTTATTGCTTTTATATTCTAATGGATATTTAACTGTCCGTATATTTATTTAGAGCACAATTTATAGATAGCTTTTACAGATTTCTTTCTCTAAATATGTTAGATAAATGAGGTGAGATAACAGACATGTTGAGATGAGGTGAGAACGACACGAGTAGTCCATAGATCTGTATATTATTATTTTTCAACGTCACATCTATATATTGCTGACTAGACAGTGACCTTATAACATGTCAAATACACTCCTATCATCAATTTACACATAAATAAACTCCATTATATCCATATAGTGGAACCCAACCCAAAGGCGTTTTGTCTGAACAGACACCGTTTACTTAATATTAAAAAAACCTAAAACGCAAAACGAGCAT
Source organism: Dryadula phaetusa (assembly GCA_032432895.1). Classification (NCBI taxonomy): domain Eukaryota; kingdom Metazoa; phylum Arthropoda; class Insecta; order Lepidoptera; family Nymphalidae; genus Dryadula; species Dryadula phaetusa. Next base: position 3,704,310 of record JAOYRS010000027.1, read on the forward strand.
AATAATCATATTCTAACTATACCATAACGGAGAATTTTTATTTTTTCAATGAAACTGGCAAATTTTTAAAAGGGTCCATGATAGGTGTACACCTATCAAGGTACATAAAAAATAAGCCGTTATCTATTTGACATGGAATTCCGAACACTTGTATTATGTTCTGTGTGGGACATGAACAACATACCTTTTATGGTTTTATTATGTTGAACTAACTATATTATATGGGAAATTGTGGTCATTGACTACCAACCGATCGACATGTCCTTAAACGCTAAATTATACATACATATTATAGATATATATTTAGATATATATACATATAAATTAATGTAATACGTACTTATCTAATATTTCTGATACAAAATTGCTTATTTTTTCATTTACCAGTCCTATATAGAGCGACAACCTAAATGTTATATGACAATAAGACACCAACTATGCCAATCAAGCCATAGCGTACGCCATTAAGTCCTACTAAAGTAAAATATAAATGGACATTAATGTACTTCTATAGTTACTTCTATGCCTACCTAAGTACGTCAATTTACAGTTATAATCAAAATCGTCACGCAAACGTCCGTATAAATGATTTCAAGCTTTCATTACCAAAATAGTGTACGAGATCGATATCAATAAAAAGTCACGATTTTCGCCATGAAGATCCCTTCACTTTTACCTCGAACATTTGCTTCTAAATGAACGTAAAATGGAGAAAAAGCTACATCGTACTAAAATTTCCTTTCTTGGAAATAGTAAATATACAAACATTTCAATTAACTGATTTATAAAATTCGTGTAAACATTGTTCCGCATAGTTAGTACGTAGGTTACCTACATACATATTGGTTTTAGGATAATCAGTTGTTCTATGCTCGCAAGAAGGTGAGTAAATAGCTAAACACTATTCAGGATTTTATTTTAGTCTTTTCATAACAATTGAAATTTTTATACATCCATTTTGTAAGACTATGTTAGTCGCCATTCACATATCACAAACAAACTAATAGACACCGACGCTATCGCTGGTGAATCGTAATTGGTAAACGGTAGAAAAAAAATAATTTGATCAATCGTAAAAAAGGCATCTCTCGCTGATGAGTATCTACTATTATGCAATATAATTGGTTTCGGTCATTGACGTTTAGAGAATTACGAGATAAGATTGTAAATACTCTCATAAATCATATTAAGTATAAGGTTTAGGTTCAATTTTCTTTTGTACATGTATTAATTAAAAGTATGAATTAATAAATTAATTTTTAATTATTTGTTTAGTAAAAAAGTAATTAAACTTCAAAGTTTGTTTAGTTTTAATAATGGATGTACATATCAGGCTAAGATGTTTGCGAGAAGCAAACGGAAAATAAGTATAGGTTTAAGAAATTGATATCGTTTTAGTTGCGTTTGCATAGAGATCAAATAATAAAAGGGATCAACATCCAGGATTAGAAAACAATTTTGAAAACATGTAAAAATTTGAACGCAGCGAGATTCGAACGCGCACCTCCCCAAATCCATTCAAGCGGTCTTGAACGGTTTCAAAAAAGCCTATGTCCAAATACTGCTGCAAATTTCAATAAATTTTTTGTAATAAAAAAATCACTTATTAAATTTTACATTTTTTAAGTAATATGTTATTAATGTTAAAATAAAACACTTATTACCTTCTACTTCTAAGCCTAGACATCTAAATGGAATTTAAGTATATTTTAAAGAATATTTTTATGACTATAAAACAGATCTTTAGAAATTGAAGTCTAATATAATGGAGATAGCATCTCAGCATCAAAGAGCATCGCAATAAAAACAGATCGTGTAGGTAATTGAGAACCCTCCGACACTCCCTCAATATATGCCTATTCCCACGCCTTCGGATCATCCTTCAAGCGCAGTTCTTATGTAACTTTAATCAAAATTCCGTAAAGTAGATACTATTAGATGGATAATGGCATAATCTTGTAGTATAACTAAGCATGACACCGGCACAAAGCTACGAATGACTTAACAAACGATTTTTTACATCTGAATTTTAAAATTTACGAAAATTCAATTATTTTTGCTCTAATACAATAGTTTCTAGGTTTTTTCTTTTTTAGAGAAAAAAAGTTGGTTTTGCGATAGCTTTTATTTAAAACAAATTAAGATAATAATTGCCGAAGTCAATTACAATAGTTTCATATATCCCTTTAATGAAAAATGAATAAAACGTAGCTAGTGTCGTGCCAAGCAAACTGTTCACAAAAACAAAAACATTCGACGAGGGCACTAAATGTACGTTTCAAGTAACTCCTTGAGTGAGCTCGCGTGCTCGAGGATTCTTCCAGTAATCTTACGGTTACAAATACGAATCATGTGAAGCAGAGCTAGTAATTGGGTGCACCCGAGCGGCGTTAGTAATTGATATGGTAGTCTAGCGGTTCTCCGAGCTGTATGCATCTCCGCCCTTTGTGGATCGCGATTTGGATTTTATTCATCTTACGTCCGGGTTTTATGCTTTAGAAGTCAAAACATTTAGCTTTACTCAATATTCTTACATATAATAAAATGATTTGATGTTTTTATTTTAAATCGAGCTTAAGTGGTTACAGATTCACGAAAAATAATTTTATACTTTTATATATATAAAGTATAATGTAATAAGATAATCGTCAAAGCTTATTATTATATATATTATATTATTTTAACGTTTAATGTTTAATAAAATAAAAATATATTAGAAATTAATTTTCACAAAATCAAAATGAATTTTTTTATATTAATATTGCGATTCAATCCCATAGATATTTGAAAATAAATTAAATATTTAAGTTATATAAAAGCTTACCAAAATTATTATTGCGATGAACGATTGCAAAGGCAGATAACATATCTTGTTATACATTGTTAATGTAGAACACAAAACTTTACAAATAATATTCCTATTGTGTAAAGATTTAAATATTTTCGTTTGCCGCGATCGCTATTCCCGCCAAACGTTTGAGCCGGGTGTACACAAGTGTATTGTGACGGCTTGCCCGCTAAACTGAAGGAGTAAGCACCGTGAGAGCTTCGCGAACCGTCTCTGAATGGCCCACTCTACGGAGGGAGAAATGGCGGGAGGGACGTTCTTGAAGGGGAAACCGCGTCAACCGCCTCTGGTAATTCACTAAGAAAAGTTATTTTTTGATTGTCCCACAAGGACTCCGGTACCTAATAGAAAGCTAAAATCTTTGCAAAACGTTTTATGTGAAGTAAATATTTGTAGTTACACTCTTAGAAACGAAGGATTTTCATTTGATTTCTTATAATTGACACCGAAATATTACATGTTAAGGAAATTGTATTGTAAATTTTATTTATTACTTAAGATATACAACATAACATGTCAGTGGTACTTTTAATATATTTATGGGAAATATGAGACTATTTTTAAAACTCTAGCTTGTTCATGTAGATTTTGGCTTTAAAGTGTCTGCCTCCAGGCATAGCAGTGTACCTATATAGAGCGACTCCATTCAGATTGAAAATGTAAAAAGAGGATGGCAGTCTTTTTACTGTACCTCTTCATTTTTACAACATAAGTATTTGTGGTTATAAACATTGATATAAAGGGATAATAATTCTTAATATGCCAAATTCTGAGGAGGTACCTACCGGATATTAATATTTGTTTTATTTTTAATTTTATACACACCGATCATATATATTTTCTGATCTGTTACAGTTATTTGTATACGAATATATTTGAAGAGAAAGTACTAAAATTAAAAAAAAATTAGGGATAACCTAACCTATCGGGTAAGACAAAGTGTAGTTTCTTTAATACCCAATTAGAATAAAATAGGATGGAATGAGACATGTCTTAAGACCTGTGCAGTGTGCAAAGTACAGGTGTAAAGAAATGTAAAAATATTACATACATATTAATTAATTGTAAATTATTATCATAAAAATATGATGTAATTTCATAAAAAAAAAATCTACACTGATTAGGTAAAAGATAACTAATTACTTAATCAATTTTAAATAATATTAAAATGCCTAAGTAAGAGAAAAAAATATTTTTTCTGGGTAAACTTAAAAAAAAACTAAGACAATTAATGCAAAACGATAATACACTAGCAAACTAAACCTAAAATAAGGTAGAAAGCGTATTCAAAAAAAAGTTCAATATGAAGAATTCTAAGGGACAATATTCTAAGGGACAAGCTTTATTACAAAACAGTGTCCGAGCTAAATTTGTTTAATTGGTTAATAATATACGTACATAAGTATTTGATAATTCCACTTGATGACAGCAAGAAATTTCAGGAAAATATCTATGAACATTGCGAGCAACTATTAGTAAAAATTTTTTTTTGAACCTAACCTAATTTAGATTATTTATTACTAACTGCCGTCTAATAATTTATCCAACACTGAATTGCTAACATTCTCGACGCAATGGTACTTACCTATTCAAAGTTAACAACCACGCATTCTTTTTATTACTATAGAAAAATTTATAGCAATTGAGTTCAGGTATATAATTCAAGTAAAAATTAATAAAACATTTAATTTTCTAGACATATTTATGGAAATTTATTATTTGATTGTATGATAGTTAACGAAATAATTAAATATTGATTGAACAAAAACATATATAGCTATATACATGTATAACATATATAGCTATATATATGTATATATATATATTGATTGTCATTTTGTATGTGTCGTCGATCAATCGTTGAAGTCTTTGCATCACCCAGCTATGATGTTGTGATGAGAGTTGTGCGCAGTAAATGACAGGCAGATTAACGAGGACACCATATTTGTCGATATTACCAGCTAAACACTGGGCTGATCGTCAACTTCTTACTTTTTGTGTTGATACATTATAGCCGCTGCGGAATTTCTTAACTTTTAAAATATACCTCGGTATGACTTAGGATTCAATTTTAGATAAGGCTAGATAAGAAAGAAATACTATAAAGTAAACTCACACAATATACATGTTATTATCAAATTTTCACTTAAAAAGTTATGAACTTCAGATTTATAAACATTACAATAAAAATTTAAAAAGTTTGTTTTCGTCAATGTCTCGTAGAACTAAAAGCTAAGTATCCCGTTATGATTAATATTTTTAAGAAATAACTTGACGTTACTATCTTAAACTAATAAATATCTAATTATAAATCATGTGTTTACTTACTAAAGCTGCGGAAACCGTGTACAAATGATATGGCTCAGTGTCGCTCGCTGATTTGCCACAAATATTAAGTGTTGAATGATAAGGCACCCGCCCAAGTTGGCTTAATCAAGATACGCCATTTTTTAAATGCCCAGCCGTATTGTGATCTGGTATACTTAATAATCGGCCGACGACATATGCATTATATTATGAAAATTTAGATTGCTGTTTTATTATTTAAATATAGTAGGGAGATATATTTTTTAAATTGTCTTTTTCTAAATAAGTGATAAAATCTTCGATCAACTAACCAGTAGATTAAAAGTGACGCTCTAAAAATGCCCAAAAGAACGCCTGTGTGCTTTTAAAGCCTGCGTAAATAACCACCGAAATAGATTTTTTTTTCAAAATTGGTGTCTTTCTATAGGTAAGTACATGTCAAGTTGAGTTAAATAGTAATTAAAAACATTTATAATCAAAATATTAAAATTAAAACACCTAAATACAAATATTTCGGCCAATATTTGCCACCACACTATCAAATCGTCGAATGTTTGTGGGTCTGCACTAATACAATTTTAAGCCTTATTGTCATTAAAGACGGACGATTTTCTTGGGTCCACTGGGTTACAGCATTACTACAATGTTTTATATTCATTACGCGCTAGTCGAAACTAAACCTATAAAAATTAATAATAAGAACAAAGTTGATTTTTTAATGGATTAAAATAATTTTATCCCATAAGTTTGTATAAAATAATGGCTTGGATAACTGTTTAAATTTCATTAAAATTGACTGGTGCCACTTTTTTGAGTTGAATTTGTATACGATCTGTTATCTAGTGGATAGTTGATCTAACGATAAAATTATTACTTATTACTTAAATTAACAATACAAGTAAAATTTTTAATATAGTAATAAATTTAATTTATAAAATATTGGCAAATAGTTAATTAGTAAGATGTTTGATTTTTGCAATCTTTACACATTTAACAAAATTACAAAAATATATATTTTGGTATTCAAATTACGTTCCTTAAAACCCGACGTTTTAAACACTACAATAGCCCGTAGTCACAGGTGGATGAGGTAGCATTCAGTCTGCCAGTTGATACTAAAGTTAATTGTATCAACTAACGCCATCTGTTTCTTAATTGCCTCGGGAACTGCCCTGGATTCTTGCAGAATGAGCTTACTGTATTTTGCTGTCTGAATTTGAGACTTCAAAGTTTTTATAGTAAGTACCTGTGATGACGTATACTGTAAAATGTTCAAATCGTATATTTTCTAATATATAATTTCGAATACTAAAATAGTTAGTCGCTAAATATTCATGTATAGATATATACATCTATTAATGAATATTTATTTTATAAATAATTGCTTTTTACAATGATTTATTTAAAAATAACTTTTTAAATGTCTCTCGATGATACTATACTGGGTTTTGTGTATTTTAGAGGTATATTTTGTTGCGAGGCGGAACACAACGATACGCTTTTTTTTATTATTTACTATAGCAAATGGCCTGGTATTATTTGTCGAGTATGGGTTCCTTTACGCCTATGTAGTCAAGTTAGCATCAAACCATTTTTCCCGACATAACACTTTGCTTATATATTTTAAAAAGGAATAAAATAAGATACTTAGCTTGATCTTCTTTAGTTTCACGCTTTTATCCCCCATAGCAGGGTAGACAGGAAGTACGTAGTGTAAATATTACTCCATATTCACTTTTCCGCCGAATTTAAGACATTGCGTTTTGAGTAGCGGAATGTAATTCCGCGCTTGGCTTACCAGAACGAAGAAATTATAATAATTTAAATATAACCATTCCCCCTAGTGGAAATCGAACTCACAGCCGATTATAATGACATTTAGACAGTGTTCCACTGAGTCACGACCGGCGTCATGATCTTCATTAATTTAATCTATGGTAATTTTCTTTTTTTGTAGGTACATACTTTTATTTAATTCATAAGTGACTAAAAATATATATAATACCTTATTAATTTAAAAAAGTTTACCAATTTTTTACCATAAAGGTAATTAATATACGTGTTAATGACTTTTCATGTATTACAAGAGTGTAAGGTGCAGTTTTAATGAGGAAGGTAGGTATCTAGTAATCAACGTATATCGTCTTATCGCACATATTATTTTTTTCGATCTCTCGTTTTAAATATCGTAATTTTAATGCTGTGCGTTTCAGACACCATCACCGTGTTGTCTTAAATCACACAAATCATTGGGTTAGTATTCAACATTTTTATATATAATAACTGTATGGGTAAAAATTATGAGTGATTATCCTTTAGGTGACTTTTATCTATTACACTCAGATACATATTTTGTTGTTTTTTTTATTATTTATTTGTTGTCTTTATAACAATATTAAATATTGTATTTTAGTAGCTTATAAGAGTTTACCATAAAATGTTCAGTCATTTAGTGGACCATAAAATGGTCAGTCATTTAGTGGACCATAAAATGGTCAGTCATTTAGAGAAGGATTGAAATGTAAGGGTTCTTTTAGAGGCGATGGTGAGCCATGTAACGATAGTGAAATTGAAAACCGCAAGTGTATAGATGTTGTTCACGTGCTATTTGATGTAACAATGAGTGTTTTTAGTGGAAGATACAGTATTATTAAACACTGTAAGGTGTTAGAAATCTTATACACGTTTACGTAACCTTTGACCCTATCCTTTGTTTTAACATTAGTTACTGAAGAAATAGTTGAAAAGTAAAATAGTAAAGTAGGATAATGTTAACAATTCTACGTAATAATACTATCACTACATTTTTTTACAATGGAGGATGATGTTAGTGTTAGTTATTGTTAGTGTGCTATGAAAACACATAATCATATATGTACAGATGAGCTCTATGATTGGTCAACGAGCATGGTTTGTTAATCAGATCTATAACTATTCATTGCAGGATATATGTATTGTACTGTCTAGCATATGGGTAAAAAGAAGAGTATAACATTTTAAAAGTTAAACAAACGGGATATAACGAAATTTTTCATATTTTTCATTGATTTTAGATGCTTAATTTTAACGTATAATTATATTTCTGGGGTTAAAAAAATAAATACCTAAATAAAAATATTTAAAATTTAAAAATTCGCTTAATGGTAACCCAAGTCATTTCTATCAGAGATAGTCAGCTGTGTCTTAGAGCATGAAGTGGTGATTTATAAATAATTAACGCTAAAGGTATATGCGATAAAAGAAGATTAATTTTCATACTTTCTATAGTTACTTGATATTGGAAACATATTTTTAGTTTATATCGTATATTTTGTTGGCCCTGACAATATAATTATATTTACTCTGTACAAAACATTGTAATCTTTGCACATTGTGGTTTCAACTTGTTATCATTATCATTTATCGCGTGGCAAGTGTACGTGTTATCAAGATAATATTTGATGATGTTGTGAAATATTAATATTTTTTAAGAACTTCAAAATAAAAACTGCTTATTTGTTAAAATTGTATAATTTCTTGAAAATTAAATAAATGCGTTAATATATCCTTATACCACCCATACATGTTTATAAAATGATCTATATAAATAGAAAAATCATCAAAGGTTACACATTTTCTTATTACTTAGTCACTGATTTAAGCTCTTTTTTAAGTTTTCAGCTAGCTTGTCTATGAATTCGAAGGTTTCATAGTAATCAGATCTCTTAACGTTGTTCATGCCCTTGATGCAAATAGCCAGGTCCTTAGTCATTATACCAGATTCGATTGTGTTAATGCAAACATTCTCAAGAGTTTCAGCGAAGTTCTTTAGTGCATCGTTGTTATCCAGCTTAGCGCGATGCAGGAGTCCTCTAGTCCAAGCGAAGATAGAAGCAATGGGATTTGTGGAGGTCTCCTTTCCTTGTTGGTAGAAACGGTAGTGTCTGGTGACTGTGCCGTGAGCTGCCTCAGCTTCAACAGTCTTACCATCTGGGCAAATCAACACCGAAGTCATAAGACCCAATGATCCATACCCTTGAGCAACAGAGTCGGACTGCACGTCACCATCGTAGTTCTTGCAAGCCCATACAAAACCACCTTCAGATTTCATGGCGTATGCAACCATGTCGTCAATCAACCTGTGTTCGTACCATATACCGGCACTGTCAAACTGGCTCTTGTATTCTTTATCGTAAATATCTTGGAAGATATCTTTGAAACGGCCATCGTACTTTTTAAGAATTGTATTTTTAGTGCTCAGGTACAGAGGGTATTTTCTCTCCAAAGCGTATTTGAAGGAAGAGTGAGCAAAATCAACAATAGATTCGTCGGTGTTAAACATACCGAGAGCAACACCTGCACCCTTGTATTCGTTTACTACATGTCTAATGGGTTCTCCAGATGGTGGCGTAAATACAAGTTCTAATTTTCCTGCACCAGGAACTACAAAATCGGTAGCTTTGTACTGGTCAGCGTGCGCGTGACGACCAATAATAATTGGCTTATCCCAACCGGTGACTAGTCGGGGAATATTTTTGCAGATAATGGCCTCCCTGAAAACAGTCCCTCCAAGAATGTTACGAATTGTACCATTGGGACTCTTCCACATCTTTTTCAAATTGAATTCTTCAACTCTTTTTTCATCTGGAGTAATTGTTGCACATTTAATACCGACATTATACTTTTTAATAGCATTTGCGCAGTCAATTGTTACTTGGTCATCAGTTTTGTCACGATTTTCCATTCCCAAATCATAAACGTGTAATTCAATGTCCAAGAATGGTAAAATTAACTTGTCTTTGATTAAATCCCAAATAATTCTAGTCATTTCATCACCAAGGATATCAACAACGGGTCCGGCCTTTATTTTCGACATGTTGAATCAAAACCTACAAAAACAAAATAAAATATAGTTATTTATAAAACATACAGATATGTGTGATTTACACAAATAAATAATACATATAGTTTTTCTCTGTACTATAATAATAATTTACAAAATCAATATCTTTATTTATAATAATTAGTGCTGTTCATATTTAATTGTATTAGTGATAAATCTATTAATATTTATTCAATTACAGTTTTATTAAAAGTGCACATGTTATAGACAGCTTGGTTAGAATAAAATTAGTTTTTTTAAAATATGCTTTATTCAGGTAGACTCCGGCAAGCGAGTTTTCGAATCATTGAATGAACGTAAAAGTACCCACTGACTTGGAAAATAGTTCTGCTTACTTAATTTAGAGAAGAAAGCAACAGATCTAACAGCAATATTATCAGATAAAAAAGTTCAAATTCTTATGTACAATAAAATGATAGCTAGCCTGCATGTAATTTTCCACTTTTTTTTATCACTCAAATATAGTACCATAAAGTAATAAACTTAATATTTTTTTCTAAGGTGCTTTAACTTTGTTCTATGGTAAACATGGAATATTGTGCGTCATTAAATTCTTTGTATTAATAAAATTGTAAGAATTAAATGTGACCCTTGTAGCAAGACCATGACTTATTATGAATCTAAATAAAGCAAATGAATTTAGTCACAATACTTTAAATTTCATTGAAATTACATTAGCATATGCAAGGCAAATAAATTATTTTAACAAATTTATAATCACATTAACCAAGTAATAATAATAATTTTATATATATATCTTTATATTTACACATTTGAATACACAGGGAAATTGAGCACTTTCGAAACCAGAAAACCTCAGTCCTATCATATTAAAGTCCAAGTGTCTTCAGTTATTTCAGTTCAGCTCTTTTGTACGACAAACAAATATTGGGAACCCATTAACAACCCATCAAACTTATGTAAGAGTGTAAGAAAAAAATTATAAAATTGATAAAACTTTACAAATAAATCCTAAAATAAATTGGAATAAGCAAAGATTAAAGAATTATGCATGTGGTGTATAATCACAAATACCTAAAGTACAATTCGCCAACATGCTATCATAAAGATAAAAGCAAGTTAGTGAAGAGTAATTTTAAATATTATTATCAATGTTACATAAACCATTCTAATATATTTAATTGCAGAAAAATTACAAGTCATTCTCCTAAGCCTATAATTACTTAATGAGGTCATGTAGTAAATACCATTAATTATGAAATTGTACTTTTTAACAAATGTATAAATTAATATCCAGTTTATTTTATTTAATAATGATAAATACAAACACTTGAGTCATAAATACAAATAATGTTCCAAACAAACTCCAAGATTCTCATTCTTCATTTCACTCTCAGGGAGATTGAAAGCTTAAACACTTATAAAGTGTCCATATACATACTAGAAAAGACTATAATAAACTACATCATGTAATGAAAGTTGCTGTTTAATTGGTTCATTATTCATTTATACAATTTAAAAATGTTACATAACATTATTATTAGTATTACTTATGCAAAATTAACTGTACTGACTAATAGTAAATTATATTAATATAGGGGTATGGAATAAATGTCAAATAAATATATGTTTTATCAATATTTCTACTTAACCTTCATTTTCTTTTAAAGTAAGTAAAAGCTTTGTAGTTATTTAAGTATTACATAAGTTTAGAATTATTTAAACTGAAAAGAAACTGTGATTATTTTTACAAATGCCATAGTTCTCACAAAAAAATTAAATAAAATATAATTGTAAAATTAATTAACAATTATTAATAAACTATGCAATAAATAATAAAAATTTAATGTTGTTATGTTATAGGTATACTATATTAATATTTTTTGTCAGTAACCATCCAAGAAAAAAACAAGTTTTCCCTGTACAAAGTTCACTTTTTAAAATAGTTACAAAGAAAATCGAGATGAAATGATTACAATCAAATAAATTAAAAATCTCCTATTATCTACTAAATAAAATTTATACTTATAGAATAAATGAAAACTTACCTATATTTTACACTACTTCACTACAAGATAACGTTATAATTAACAGTTATGTGAAACGTCGTAACGTCACGATCGTTTCGAAGCCAATGGCCAGAGTGGAGTAGTAGGCAACTAAATAATAACTCGATTTAAGTAATTGATAGCAGTTTGGTATAGTGCTATTATTTTTGTACGTTATACAGAGAAATACTCTTGTTAGATATCATTGCTACGTGTATCGCTTATCTACGTCAATAAGCCATATATTTTATTATTCAAAACTATTGATTCATGAATATTTCTATTATTTTTTTCTAAATATATATTACAATGTAAAGCAGTCCTTACTATATTAGCACCGATGTCCACCAGGTCAGAAGTCCAAATTAAGAATCAATAGATAAAGTAAACGAATGATTTTTGTTAATCGTTAATAGCTTTCGTTTACTTTGGCGAAAGTCAAAAGCACAGCGACACCCAAACAACCTTGAAAATTATTGGATATATTGAGAGTTGTGACGTTTGAAATTTGATCAGAGCTGCCAAGCGGAAAAATGTCAAAATAGCACAAAATTCAAATTAACATTAAATTTTGCGCTTGTTATCGCAAAATGAGGCCAATAAATTAAAAATAAAAATATTTTTTTAAAAATGTATAATAAGAGAGCTGTATTGATATATGAATTATTTTATATGTTTTTTAAATTAAATAAAACAGTTTTTAAATCACGAATTGTGTAAAATATATCTAATAACATAAACTAAGATTTTTTTTAATTGATTTATTATAAACAATAGACATCAAATATAAAGTATTTTATTTATTAAATTATTATAACTTATGCCAAAAAAGTACATAATATGTAGTATAAATTATACGTAATTATATAAATTAAATATAGAGTACTGGATTTTCTGGATTTTCAAATTTATAACTTTTTTCTATTCTTAATTATAAAGAGTACTTTGTGTTCTGTTTTACGATATGCTTGCAAAACAAAATAAATATATAATAAAAAATAACGTTAAAATTAAAATGCTTCAAATTTCAATAAAATAATATAAATAAATATATATTTAATTGTAATTACTTTTTAATTTTGATTGAGTCGGGCACGTATACGGTTAATAAGATAAAAAAGGTTACAATTATTTTAAACGCACATGCGTGTAAAGAACCTAGAAATTGATTAACTGAGCATTTCAAACATTTATGAACTGAATTATAATTTGTGTTTTGGAACTTTGAATTTTAGTGCAATAACGTAAGATATGAAAAGATTATTATTCAAAATTGCAAGAGAATTATAAGCGAAATGGTTATTCAAAAGAATAGTAACGTAGATACAAATAAAAACATAGGAGTCTTGGAAACTCCCAACAGTACATGGAACTTTCAGTCACCAGCGAAAATAATTAATATTCGTACAGGAACTGCAGTAAATATGCAAACGGTAAGTAAAATTGATGGGCTACGTTTTGTTTATAACAATGAAACTAAAGTTTTTATTTAATTTTTTGCAAAATCTGTTGTTTTTCCTTGTTCTTAGAAACAGCCAATTACTCGTCAAATAGCAATTAGCACATTAGCTGCAATGCATCGGAGATTTAGTCTACCTGGTCCAGTACAGCCGCATTCAAGGCCTATTGCAGAATTTCGAGCAAGTGCCAATAAATCTCTAGATATGCTACGTCAAACTATACAATCCTCAGTCACTCGTGAAATTGATCAAGTTATTAAAAAATATTTAGAAGTAAGTGTCCATCTATTTTTTTTTCATAATTTTGAATGAAAAACACATTAAGTTGGTGAATATAAAAAAATAAACAATATTTTTAAAGTTTAAATATAAAGTCCTCAATAAACAGATAAATTTGAAAAATGTGTTGAAATATGCTGTAAGTACTAATGTGATATATAATAGAATAGAATTAAATAGTCTTTAATAAGATCTTTGATTTTCGCGATTTTTATACATTGTAAATGAAACTATTTTAACCGGATTAATCGCATATATTTTGATATTCGAAAATACATTTAGGACACCTGACGTTTCAAACACTTTACAGTCGTCCATGGTCACAGGTAGACTGAGGTGGCATTCGTCTGTCAGTTGATACAAAAAATTAATTATCTCATCTTTGTATCTTTTTCTCTGGTGTGGTGGATTTGAGACTTTAAATTTTTAATAAGTGGGTCCCAGGTGGTAGAGAGTTTCCAACCATCTTCTCTATTGAAATTTTGATGTTTTTGAATTTCAATAGCCTCGCATATCATTCTAGGAACATATCTACTTTCTCTAGCGAAGATATGTGGCTTATCAAACCTGATGTAGTGGTTGGATTTATTCATTGTATGTTCACACACAGCTGACTGCAATACACGCCCATTCTTGACATTGGATATGTGTCGATGTCAAGAAACAGATGGCGGTAGTTTGATATAATTAATTTTTTTGTATTAACTGACAGACAAATGCCACCTCAGTCTACCTGTGACCACGGACTACTGTAAAGTATTCGAAACGTCAGGTGTCCAAAATGTATTTTCGAATACCAAAATATACAAGATTAATCCGGTTAAAATAGTTTCATTTAAATAGTCTTTATTGCTTACAAAATAAAATAAAAGATTAAAAATGTATGCAAAAATTTAAAAAAGATTAAAAATATATGCAATTTCTTTTATTTTAAGTAATCTCTAACAATGAACCTTTGGTAAAGATAGCATTAATGTGAAAGTGGACTAATGTTTTAATAAAAATAAATTGATAAACTTAATTGTACATGAAAGTGATACACAAATATAAATAAACACATACTTACACATACATGCACATAAGAATATATAATATATTAATTTAATTAAATAAGTAAATTGTTTTGAGATCTTGAAGATATGTTCAATAGGAAAGTTCTAAGCCAATGACTTCATCACTTCAATGTATTGTAGTATATTATTTTATAAATTAAAATTAAGAATGAAAATAGTATTGAAAGGATTAAATTTTAAACTAATTAATTTGTTTATTTTTCTTATATTTATATTCTGTTTACCTCTGCCTGCATAACTTTTACAAAGAATAATTAATCAATATATTAATTGATTAATTATTCTTTGTAAAAGTTATACAGGCATCTTAATGCAGAGTTGTGATTTCTCACATTTTAACATGGGGTTGTAATATATTTTATAGAGGGCTTAAATATTGTTTATTATAAAAAGGCAATAAGATCTTATTTTACTTTGACAGAAATTCTTTGTTCCTGCCGTCAACAATATTAGATTAAATTTGGGAGATGAATCTGTTAGTGAAGATCAGGTAAGTGGAAAAAATATTTTATTAAATTTTTAAAATGTATCCAATCAAAAAATTTTGTAAAAACCGCAAAATGTCATAATTCTAGGTTCGTGCAGTTTGCCGTGCAATGCTGGATGCAACTAGACTATTATATTCCACTCCCCCACGAGTAGTGCCTGCCACTTTTGAGTCCAGTGATGTTGATACAGACAATAAATTGACTAAAGATGCAGTAAGTGTTATCAACGAGAGATATTAAATTATTTTGAAGGAATAAAGTGTTTTCAAAAATATATGATAAATTATTTTAGTAATTTATCATATATTTTTTTAAACATGTTAAAATAAAGAACAAATTGTTTAAATGTTTACTTCATTATTAGAATTGAAATCATTATTCCAATTGAAATCTTTGAATTCAAGAATATTATGTTCATGCTATGACAATATTATACTATCGTCAGATAACATATATGCATGTTGCAGTAAGCAAAGTGGATGACAATTATTTGATTAATTCATCATTTAATCATTTTAATTTTTTTTTAAATTAATTTGTACATATAAATAAGTAAAGCTAATTAGAGAACACAATATAAAATTGTAAGCAGTTTTACTTAAAGATAATTTTCACAGTTACAGAATTCATCTTTAAATAAAAGAAAAGAAACAGAAATAGATACAGATTTTATAAAAGTCAAGAAGATTAAACAAGAAGAAAATGACAGTAGATCATCATCACCAGCCCCTGGTCTCCGTGATCCAGAGAAATGGAATCCAGCTAGACTGACACAAGATACATTGTTTATTATGGGGTCACATGCTCATAAAGTAATTTTTCCATTTATAATATACTAGTTATATGTTTAATTACTACCTGCAACATCATTTTAGCAGATTATAATGTTTAAAATATTGATATTTTTAGTTCTTGTGGGAATTAATAGAAATTTGCATGTGAATTCTTTCTCAGTCACTCAGTAACCCAAAAGTTGTATATATTTCAAAATGTATAAAAAACATTAAAATCAAAGATCTTATTACTTTTATACTTGTATAGATGTTAAAATGTGGATAAATTAAAAAAAAAAATCATATTTAATGCTTTATTGCATAGTACATTTATTACAAATTAGACAATATGCGTAATATTAATTAATAAAATGTTTGATTTCTTGTAAAATATTGCAAACATGTATGATGCATGTGATGGTAGATAATTTATATCCCACTTGGTGAATTGTTACTATTTAAAGTATAAGTTTTTCTATAATCTGATTAGATAATTTGATGATCCTTTATCCAACTCTTATTTATCTATATTTTGATATATAAAAGTTGAGAAGATAGTCATATAAGCATGAAGATAATAAACATTTATTGATGACATTGCAAAAATTTGCAAGGAAACTACAAGCAACATTTATTACGCAATATGTTTTTCAATTTTTATGAACACATTTTGTAATGATTGTTTCAGAAAAATGTGTCATTACTTTTAATTTATACCTATATAATATATTGAAGAATTTATTCATATGCCAAATGGTCAGTCCAGTCAGTCTGTCTAGTTATTTGTGAAAATTTTGTTATTTATCTGCGACCGCGGACTATAGTAAAGTCATTCTAAACGTCAGATTTTTTAAAATATGTTCTCGAATACTAAAGTATACATAATTTGAATTTGTTTAAATTAAAGGACAGCGTGACTAGACACGTTTAGTATTGAGTTCGATTCCCACACTGCTTTTTTAGTTTCATTTCTCTGCTTTCATTGAACTTTATAATAAGTATTAAAGACCTAAATATGCGAGAAAAACGTGTTAAAATGGTAAAAATGAACGCCGGTCGTGGCGCAATAGAACAGCGTCTGAATGCAAACGCAATCGGTTGTGGGGGCGATTCCCACTCGGGGGATTAAGTATAGTTTCATTTCCTCGCTCTTGTAAGACGAAGTGCGATGTCGAGTTTCTCCACTCACCACGCAATGTCTAGAATTCTGCGGGAAGCCAAGTACGGAGTGTTTTGACACTCGATAATTTCTGTCTACCCGGCTACATGGGATAAAGGCGTGAAACTAAAAGAAATTAACAATCTTATAAAAGTATCTTGACACAAGTTTCTCTATGACTACACAACATGGTATCTGTATAGCGGTGCGGAATAAAGCATGAAACTATAAAAAAAATAGTTAAATAATTTTAATACTGTTCGATCTAGGTATTAGGACTTGGTAACTCCCGTGGTCGGTTGTACACAAGACATGCTGGCTTACTGCGATACCCAGCTGATAGTGCCGACAAGGAATGGATTGCTAATCATAATCTTGTGAACGCTGTTGGAGGCAAAACTTATATAATGGTAAAATTATTTAGATGAAATTTTACATTTTTGTTTTGTTTTTATATATTGTTTGGGGAAGTTTTGTTTATTTAGTTTTGCTTAAAACTTCATATTATTATGTTAGAAAAAGCTACTGTTTATGACTTAATTTAAACAATTTTACATTTTAATAAACATAAGAATCGGAAAATAAAATGAAATGATAGCAACAAAATATATCCTTATGTTTATTAAAAATATGTTTTACAGGTTTTAGAAGACATTGAAGAGCTTGCAACTAGTGATGCTTACAAACACAATTCACTTCCATTGTTAGGTGAACTGACTGGGTTCAAAGTACCACCGTTCATACTACGAAAAATCAAGGCATATGCATTAAAAAGAGCACTAAGTGGAGATCTCACGAACGCTGATAGTCCCCAACCATCAACGAGCAGCTCACAAGAAGAGAAATTCAAAATCGATGATATAAAACTAGAAGCACATGACGATTTTGATTCAGCTAATTTCAATGCAAGTCAATATATGACTAACACAGATAATTCTAGAGCCTTCTCTGAGGTGCCAATGGATAAAGAGGACTTTGCTGATATAAAAGTGGAAGACATGGATGATATAAAAGTGGATGGAATCAAAATGGAAGATCTGGATGAAATTAAAGTGGATGGTTTGAAGGTCTGTGATTTGGATGTGAGTGTCAAGATTGAGAATATAGACGAAATTGACATGGATGAAATTAAAGTAGAGGATATTAAGCTTGAAAATGACGATTTTGATCTTTGTAAGGCAGATGACGATCAGAGTCACTTAGTTGATGGTTTACTAGAGTCAGATATAGAGTTTTTGAGCCGAAATTTGGGTAATATTGAAAGTGACGCAGATGCTAGGAAAACCATTGAAAAGTTAACTGGAGCAAATCCTGATACTATTACACTGGTTGGCGACGAATTTGATTTGGGCACCACTCTCAATACTAGTAATGTAAGTACATTTTTTCAGTGTGTATATATATATATATATATATATATATATATATATATATATATATATATATATATAAATCCAAATTTCCCAGGGAAAGTTCGTACTGTAAATAATTATGCAAAAAATATTAAGAAAAAAATATTGTTGTGATGAAGTATAAACAATTTTTTTTATTTCTTATTTTAATAATAGGATTTTGTCTTTTATTTGAAACTGATATATTATTTAGGCATACTAAATAATAAATTAGTTTCAAATAACTGCGGAAAATTGTTAAAATAAAAAAAACAGATCTTTCGAAAGTTCTGTACTTGACTGAGATGTTTTAGTTACTGATCTATGTTCTCAATACGATGATTTCGAATCACACAAGCAGATCTCTGGAAAAAATTATACCTACTTTATAATATAAGCTATCTAGTGTTGTTATAGTGTTTTAAAATCCATATTATACATTAAAATATATTTTTTTACTTACTGTTATATCTCCCAATTTACAATAAAAACAAAAATATTTGCGTGGTACTCCTAATAAAATCGCTTTAACTATGTTAAATTTGCTTTAAACAAATCTTTAATCAATGTCATAATTCGTTAATTTCGTACGGTCCATGTTCTGATAACCTTTAGCACTTTAACTTGCACGATTTCTGCGCTGTAAATGTTTCTGTATGTGAATAACAAAAATATTTGCAATTATGTATTACAAAATAACGCTTTATATCAAATACTTCAAAATTAAAGTTTTTCACCGTTATAACGGTTAGGTTAGATTTTCCTTTATGCACGGGCGAGGCTGTAATATACATGAGTGTGTAAACGTATCAGAATTTTAACAGTAGAGGAAAGATAGAAATAGGAATAGACTATAGTTATAAATACAAAGTTGGCGTATACGAAGTTGAAATTTCGAGCGACACATTTAATAATTTATATTTTTTTTATATTTACAGTTCACAAGCAATAATCACACCACAAAATGCATTACTGTAGCATCAACAACCAGCGGCATGGTCCACAGTGTCCCTGTGACTCACCTCGCCCCTCGTATCACGGGAAGTACCGTGCACTACTACACTAGTAATATGAAGAGCCCCTCGCCCTCCCCCCTGCCGCCTGCTGTTCCTGCTCCATCGGCGCCTCGCACAGTACACCATTTGCCTCAAGCCACTGTCACTATTCAAAGTATACCAGGTTCCAATTCACACATGATACGGAGGTGAGTTTTGTTTGACTATTTTGTTTTTTTTTGTGAAGCAAAATGTGTTTTATATGGTAGGCTTTGAATAATTCATGATCAGATTTTTTTCTTTAACAATGGGTGGATTTATTATGAGCTAATAATTAACCGCCCAATTTGGAAATATCTCAGACTAAGGACAGAATTTGACAAGTTTAAAATTTTTGACTGTAGCTAGATTACAACTCAAGAAAATTCATTCTATAAATATAATAAATTTCCTTACTTATATATCTGCCTTGATCTAATTTATTATTCTCTCTTTGTTACAGTATACCAATAAATAGTAAATCTGGTACGATAAGCACCGTGATGTCACAAGGAACAGCTAGTATCATCGGTTTTGGCACACGCACCTCTACCGCCATCATCGGGACCCCTCAGTATGTCAATGTCACATCTAAATCATTTCCCACAGGAAACATTCTACACAATGCTATAGTTTCAAAAAATATAATCAATCGCTCCCCATCGGCCGTGTCTTTCAATGTAGCCGTACGGCCATCGCATACACAGAAAAATGTTGATTATGACGCCATTTCGACAACTAAAGATATGATAGACAATGCATGTAATTCGTCTGTTATGCTGAAAAAGGTACTCACACTAGGGAGTACAGGAACCAAATCATTTATGATGCATAACACGCAAAAAGTACTGTCGACTGGTTTCGCTAATGGTGTAACACCGCCTCCTAACGTAACTATAGTTTCTTCTGGAGCAAATGGTATTATAAATAATCCAAATTTAATTCCTACATCGGGAAATTTGAGTGCCACTCATGCCACTCTGTCCGCTTTGTTAGCTTCCAACGCAGAAAATACACAATCTAAAAATAATTAATCGTTTTTTTTTCGTTCGTTAGTTTTCATTTTTTAATCGAGTATTATATAAATTAGTAAGGACTGGGTGGAATTTTAAATTTTTTTTACAATTGTTTTTTCTTGCCTTCAGTTTTGAAACTGTAAAGGTAAAAGGTAACAAATATTTGTTTTATAATATTTAAAAGTGCATTTATTTTCATGCTAATTTATTTTCGTGCTAACTTAATGCTACTATAAGGATATTAAAAATGTCTATGTTTATTTTATTCTGGTATACTCCGTCTAGTTGATACTTTTATATCATTAAAATTTATCTTTTGTAAAAAATCTTTTTACATTACTTGTTCCAATATTAGGGATATTTTAATTTTTTAAACAAATATTGTGTATTTTTATAAGGAAGGTTCAGCAAAATCTTTTTTAAATTGTAATGAAAGTGATATTTAATTGCATTTACCAGTGATAAAATCTCGAGTGAATCATTTTATCTACCTCTTAAGTTACCTGATTTACTAGTAATAAACTTAAAGCTTAAGATTGTTGCGCCAAAGTGTAGGTTAATAATCAATGTCTATATAAGTATAGTATTATCGGTTAATGTATACAAAGAAAAAATGTCAATTTAATTGAATTTTTAACAATATGAAATAGTCATGAGAACAGTATACCTAAAAGATAAATATATTAAATTCTTTTAACTCTATTATTAAAAAAAATAAACTTAATAGTCAAATATTAAAGATAAAGTAATACTTTATATCCTAATTTCTTACATTATATTGTATACAATACATTAATACTTATATTATAAGGTTTGTGAACAATACAATTTCCTCTTTATATTTAATATAGAATAGTTGTGGGTTATTATAGAATCCGTGAATCGTATTACGAGTCTATCAATTATATTCAAAAATTCTTAAATCGATAAAATATTTTGTCTTTACGAAGAGACAAAAGTGTATAGCATCGATATGAAATATTCGTTCCGATTCTCGTGAACGTTCATAATCGCCCACATCAATTTAAATATAATTGCATAATTAATCGTTATCAAGTAAGTAATTATAGATTATTGGCATGTTTTCAATCTCCAAGGCTGTCGGTCACACGTATTTATTTGAACTAACAAAACATTATAAATAGTTCGTATACTTTACTATGCATATTTAACGCGATTGAATGCAATGATTTTAGGAATGCTTTTTTATTTTATAAGGATATTTGACTTATTTTCAGAGTTAATTTGGAAATTGATTTTCAAGTTGGTGCCAATTTGGTTACGGCTTATTATTTTTTATTATTCGACGGTAAAATAGTTTTTATCGAGATTGATTGTAATTAAAAGAAAAAAAACAGATGAAAATGTTCTTATCTTAAATAAAATTCGAATTCACTATCATATGCTTTGTATCAATATAGTTTTATAAAGATTTCGTTTTAAAAATAATCAAGTCAAATAACCTTCTTACGCTACTTATATTTTTGCTTTTACGCAGCGCCTAAATGCTTTTTGTGGCAATATTTTTGGCTATTAGCAATTTTACGCTTTAAAGGAATTAACGAAAAGACTGCCTATTACTTAGTTTATATATTAGCTTTTCTTGTGCAATTGAAGCTTATTTTTTTATTTATTTATATTTTTTATTTATGGCTTTGACTTATTGGTTTAATGCCACTTCAGCTTAGCTTTAAATATTTTATTGAATGTTAGAACATAAAGGAGGCATAAGTGTATTGCTTTATTAATTTATTACGCCCTATGCGCCTGAAACGTTTTAGAAAATATGAAAACAACAATTTTTGCCTAATCATTATCTTTTTAAAATTTAAGTATAAAATACTTATTTAGATATGATAATGTAGTAAAATAAAAAAAATAAAGAAAGATAATTGAGATTGCTTGGAATATCTAAAAAATGATAATTTAAACGTTACATTTAAGACTTTATATTTTAAAATCTTGCGTTTCATACTCCTACATAGACTTTGATATTCTTTAAATTTAATTTAAACTAATAATTAATTAATTAAAAAAACATGATGTAATTTATTGCACTGTTGCACTTTGTAAATTTGCTTTACTCGTAATTGCCTGTGGAAATTCCTATTATATTTAATACAAATCGTATTAAATATTTTTTTCAATACTTTAAAGTACTTATATAAAAAAAAAGGAATAAAAATATTGGCTTACTCACAAGCCACAGGTCTATAGCGTGTGAGTTAAAACGACAGCAGCACTATAATATATGAAAAAATAAATTTAATAAAACATTCTTAATAGACAAAAAAATTGTTAAGTGTTGTCGTTTTTATTTCGTGAGAAAATCCTGTAGGTACGATACCTGCGCGATTGGGGACTTGGGACAGGTCATGTGGGACTCCGGATGTTAAAACTTCACGGTGCTCCTCTTCGACCGCTACTAGTCATCTTGTTAAGTATATATATATATATATATATATATATATATATATATATATATATATATATATATATATATATATATATTTCTCGCCCTGGTAACCGAAAAGTGTAGTTGGCCATTCAACACACTAACTCTTGATTTTAGGCGGATAGCAGTTAACAAAGTGTCTTGACACTAGGTTGTCTCTGATTACTTTGCTATGTGTGATAGAGCGTGAAGCTCCTTTTTTATAAAAAAAGTCGACCGAGCGAGAATTATTCCAATAAATTGTTATTTTCAGTCAAAATCTTTATAGTGTTAGGAACAGATATTGTGGGGAAGTAATCTTATGATCATAAGTTATTAGATTCTAGATTGGTAGATTGTAGATGCACCTCACTAAAGCTAGTGATGTAACAAATTGTTATTTGTGGTAGTGAAGCTTTTGTCGTCGGTATTGTCGCTTGTTGTAAACGGAGCTTTAGAACGCTTGAATTGTAACGTTGTGTGGTTTGGTGTAGCTTCTTATTACATTAATGGTTGTGAATCTTAAAGACTATTTTCTTAGAATTAAATTACCATTTTGGGAACTGTTTTTAATTATTTTTTTTCTTGTATTAAGCGTTTTTATTTTGGTAACTCATTTTTTTTAGATTATGTACTGTTTTGCTGGTATAATTTTAACAAATACTTTAAATTTGAAACAATTTATATATAATGTTTGACTATATTATTATTTTGCGTGGTTCGATACCCTTTTGTTTACATACACATTATAATTACTTATATAATATATATAAGATTTGTTAAAACAATATTTTGTTTCAACTATTGTATGTTTATTATTTTCTAAAAGTCCATATCGAACAATATGGCTGCATTTACTAATGAAGTTATAATATTATATATTTAACAAAAAATGTAAACATAATTATAATAAGTTTAATAATTTTATTATTAATTTTCACAATAAATGTTTCAATTAATTCCATTGAGCAATGTAATACTAACTTGAATAACTTGATATGATTCTTTATTTTCAAGAAACGTATTGGGTGATTTCTTAATTAAAAGTTAAACTTTTAAGTTCGACTTTTCAAGTTATTACAGTAGTAGTAGTAGATTACTACAAATTTTAAGCATTTTAAGGCGTATTTCTTTATGTACTGACTATTGAATTATATAATGACACTATTCACGTTTAATTTATGTATATTTAAACATTTATGTTCAAATATCTCGTTTTTATGTTTTGTGTTTTTTATACTTTAATTTATATAGTTAATTGACTACGTATCTGTACGTGTTAAATCTATTAAGATATTGTGGCTGTGTAATAAATTATAAGATGATTGAAACTAAAGGTCTTACTATTATTTCATATTTATATTTGTGTTTATATATTGTATTGTCATACTTTTTAGGAAGAATATCTTAAAAGAGTTATTTATTTTTATAATATTTAGGCGTTTAATATTAACATTTAATTCCTTGTTTCATATATTGCAGTTAGTTAGTAGTAGACTGAAAAAATATTGTCATGTCTATTTAAATAAATATCTTGATGTGTTGCAATTGAGACGGTCATTTTTTTAACAATTCTTAACTAACGCTAACAATTCTTATATTTTCTTAAAGAACCTTATCCGTTAGCTTTATTAACCTTTTATTATTATTACATAGTACATTGATAACGCTGCTGGAAACGGACGGCTGGAAACAATCAAAGTAGTTTTTGAAATATATTTTATTATATTTATTGAGTATGTACTATATATACAGTTTGGTCGTGTATAGGGTATGTTACCTTTCTTACCTTTACCATATATTACAAGTCTTAACGGTTTACGTGTTAAGTATGATAGGTCTTTAGTGCATATCATTTAATGTTTTGAGCATTTGTTAGTTTAGTCAAAATTCTAGTTTTATTTTTTCTAAAAAAAAATAGGTCTAGTTCTGTTTTTACCTGACCAATTTTGAAAATATTTTTATATTATTTACATAATACTTAAAAAAGAACAAAACTTTAAAGTCAGTTACTGGAATAACTTTAAATTCATCTAATGTCAAATGTAAGCATCAACCTACATTTTAGATTTATATATAGCTCAACATTTCTTGAATGTTCAACAAATGTTATGCTATCTGTTACTTCGAAATGGACGTGTTTATAATGATTTTTTATAGTTCTCTGTCTTTAAGCTTATATCTTTTAAAACTGCTAGCAGATAATGGGATTATTATTAACTGATTTGTTTTGGTCAATTATTAAAGAAATTTTATAGGGAATGATATTTTATGGTAGAATTGCAAAAAATTGATACTAATTAATTACAATAATTAAGTAAGTGGCTATAAATACACAGGAATAGCTATCCACACATCATTATATCTATTAAATTTAGTATTTTAGTATTTAGTGCTTTTCAACAAATTTTAACTTAATCTATTTTATAATTTAAATTTAAATAAATGTTCGTTTCTATCATTTACAATTACGTTAGGTATATATATTTTTATTAATTTAATATAGTTTTATAGAATATAAAAAATCCTTGGACTTAATATGTGCTATAAAACGGAATTACAGACGATACGTAAATGGAAGACCACACAATACAGATAAATCAATACGATATTTTAACCTCACGTTCCAAAATAGCAGGTTGAAGCTGCATCTATTTAAGCACGTAGATTAATGTTCGACCTATATCCGATTTAGGTTCGAATTCAGGAGAGCCATTAGATATTTTAGGCAACAAAAGATAATCCAAGAATAGTATAGTGTGCTTAAGTAGAAATAGATAAGAGCCTGGCTATAACAAGTTTCCGAAACAGTTTTGTAGATATGTGTTTGCATATTTATTTAGTTGAGATAAGATAGTAAGTAGGTAGAGAGTATAATTAGATTTTTGAGTTAATTTTTTTATACATTTTAAATGAAACTTAAATAAAAAAGTGAATTATAAATGGAAAAGAATTTTAAAATAACAGATTTCAAAAATTAATTTTAATAATAGACCTAAAAGTAATAGTGCAACTTAATACTAATATTTTGTAGATTACTTATCGATATTTATAGAAAGAACTTTTATGTAGTGTATACGTAATTAATAGGAGCTTGTTCATACAATTATGTTATATTCAGAAGCGTGATTCAATTTAAAAAATAAAAACAATAATAAACAATGGTACT
Source organism: Dryadula phaetusa (assembly GCA_032432895.1). Classification (NCBI taxonomy): domain Eukaryota; kingdom Metazoa; phylum Arthropoda; class Insecta; order Lepidoptera; family Nymphalidae; genus Dryadula; species Dryadula phaetusa. The sequence goes on from JAOYRS010000027.1 coordinate 3,730,632, forward strand.
TCATACAAATATGTCACACTCACTATGACATGATAATGTATATTTATTTATTTAAATTAATATATCTTTGAGATATTACTATGAAAACTAATATAAATATTAATTTTGGCAAATTTGATACTTCCTGCGTATCGTTTTCCTAAAGAGTTGTCGTAAGTTTTCTTTCATGTATTAATATATTATATAGACAAATTTACATAATTACATAGAGTCTAGAGCGGAATCACCTCGATTCGACATCGATATGACATTCTTTCCGGTCATCAGGACACGTGTTTTATCTTAAAATAATAAACATATGTTGTTGAGACATTCAAATCCGTTACCTTTGACATAACAAACGAATCCACTTATACTTAGACTCAAGAAATAAATATGCACATTAACCTGTTTCACATTTCAAATGACATATTGAATGATAAGAGTATCAATAGGTCAGTATAGACTGAGCGACGATTTGCATTACAGATGAAATGCGTGATGTACTACTGTTAATGAACTAAGTTATTTATTTCACATTTTCACATATTTATAAAATCCCAATAGAAAACATCAAAAATATATTACTTTAGAAAATCGTCTTACCTCAAATATTGCAATTTTAACTGACGTTTCATACTTTGGTTTGTCGATTATATTTTGTACCCTGATTTCTAATCCAGAGTTATTGCGTTTCCGTTGACTTAACTGAAAGTGTCATGTTGGGTAAATCGAAATGTAAAGCCAGTGAGGGAAGGATGTAATAAAATCGTGTGAAGTTTTTCTCGACTCTATATATATGTAATACGTTTATATCTACATGTATATTTTTATTAAGTAAATCTTACAATTATTTTCGTTCGGAAAACATATTACATATAGGTACAACTAACACAATAAAATATATAAGAATTATTAAGGTTTATTTTAATAAATTATTCAATACTCTCTATAGTATAGTATAGTCGAACATAGTTCAAAAAGATAAGTGCGAAAAAATTACGCATATTTATATTTGGGGAATTTGAAAATTATTTAATATGATAAAGTTCATCATTTAAATAAATATTTCTTAAATTTTTAATATGTGTATAGTAATTTTAAATAACTTTTACATGAAAACTTATTTTTTCTCAAATAAAACCACGTGCTTTACGCAGTTCACCGACCCACATTAAGTGATCGCCGCGTAGCATGTGATTGTAGCGCCTCGTAGTGACAGGTTCTCGCGCTGGATTTATTTTGTAACATTGAGCAATGTTATATTTACCTTTAAGATTGCCTCAGCAATAATAAACTACATCTCTATATATGTTTATGCGGAAATGTTTAAATATATATGTTTTAATATTTTTATAGAGTTTAAAATACGTACAAATGTGATAATTATGACCTTTATATGTGGCATTGTCTTCTATTACAATATGTAAGTTACTCATGAATAACTAAAAGTTTATTTTGGGACATTTCTCTTCAATAGAATGATTAAGGCATAAACAATGGTAAAGTAGAAAGTTTGGTAAGTTTACAAAGTTTTATTTATTGCAATGCGAGTGGATGTTGAAGTAAAATGTATGATGTGTGGGGGTGGCTAGCGCTACCGGTGGCCGGGCCGCGTTGGGTGCGCGGTGGGCGTGCTCGTGGGGCGGCCGCTCGGCTGCGTGGCACGGCGCGGCGGGGGGCGCGAGCACGTGTCGCGCGCTCACGTGGTGGCGTCGCACGTCCATCGCGTCCTATGAATAATTGTGTACGAAGTGAATGAATCGATGCGGCGGCGGCGCGGGAGCGGGGGCGGGCGGCGACTCCGCTGCGTGGAGGGGTGCGCCGTCGCGGCAGTCTCGTGCCGCCGTGCCGGTAGTCGGTAGTGCAAGCGACTCCGGGAGCCGTCCCCGCCGCGTTTTACTCGATCGTAGTCGTAGTGTGTCCGCCGGCCCGCCCTACGCCGCCGGCGTTCAAACCCATGGAAACCCAGAGTCAGGATGTTGCCCACAGCCCCGCCGAAGTGCCCAACGACCCGGGGTATGTGTGTGACAACAGAGGCCACATGTCTTCTGCTTCCGGTTTCAGGATCTAATCGTCATGTTTATCTTGCAGGAAGATGTTCGTCGGAGGTCTCAGTTGGCAGACTAGTCCAGGTACGCAAGTCAAACGCCGGCCGTGCCCCGTGCGCGCCGTCGGAAGTGCATCCGATGCATTCACCGATATCAGATCGCCTACTTAGATTACGAGAGATCATCGTCTCGATCGTGTTGCGAAAAACTCGAAATGTTTTCAGTGATATGTTGCGCTTCCGGAATATAAACATCGACAAAAGTTTTGTAATCAGCTGATTGGTCGTGTTCAAAACTTTTCGTTATCGTTGGAAACCATACTGTGTTCGTAACTGTTAATGCTAATAATGCCTACTATCGATAGTTAAGGCGTCTGGATACTTATTAATGTTGATAGGTGCAGTAATTCAGTTAAGATGTCAAGGTGTATTGGCAGTCAGGTGTACCGTGGCGGCCATGCCGGTTGCGCGCGCAGCTTTTACGGCTGCTTTGACTTATGCATCCTTTAAGCGACATTCACTCTTATTGTACCCAACTTTTAGTACGAATTTGTGATCAGGTTTCGTAAACTGACTTTTCCTAAACAGTTATCATAACATAACCTCAATTTCAAGTACGTACCGTAGAGCGCGGCACCGGCCCTTTACCTTATATCTTAACAATTGGCTTTAATGTAAGTGAAACAAATGTATATAGAATATAGAAAACTAAAAAGAAAATTGTTTTATTCCAATCCTATGATGAAATTGATTAATCTTTGTTATTTTTTTAAACATTTTTCACCAAAATTAATTAATTATTTTGAGGAATGCTATAAATTTCTTTTTTTTTATTTTTAAATTAATTTATAAGCTGTTTACGATAAATTTAAAAGTAAAAAAATTAAATCAATTATTTGCGCGTTAGATTCTTGAAAAGGTCCGGTGCGCGTGCGCAAGTGATGTGCCGCTTGTGGTATTGGGTCGTTCGCCCACGCTGCACTTTGATCCCCATATCTATGCCAACTTTGTTCTTCTTTGGAAATATCTAGGGCGGTATATCAATGACTATTCAAAAAATATAACAGATATAGTCGGTCGATCCCATAAAAATATAAATAATTAAAATATAACTTTTTCCAGAATTACACATTAGCTAAAAATGTTGATATTTCCGCTGCAAATTTATTCCATATACTATAAACTCATAAACTCTCACTTTTTGTGACCTGTACGTAATTTCATGAAGGCTTTTTTACTCATTGTTATGCCAATGTTTTTACAGCATTCTATTTGTGGCGAAATGCCAAATATTGTTTGAAGAAAACTCACTAGACGCTTACATAAAGTATAAAATCCGTATATAAAAGTAAAACTTAAAGCATTTAGAACGAGCTGCCTTAAAACATTTTTGACCAAAAATTGATTTTCGTAAATAAATTATTTCTGACGCTGTTTGTTAGTTTAAGATGTCTACACTAACATAGTTTGAAGATAAGATAATTTTGAAAATTAATATCAAGACACCTTGTTATCATAAGATAGATAAATAAAATACTGCGTCCTAGTGTAATCTTAAACTTTATTTCAACTGTCAGAAAAGAGTGGATTTTATTTTCGAATGAAAAAAAAAACAATCAAAATGTGATAAGTTAAGTGACGTATGTGATTGAATATTTTTAAACATTAAGGTCATAGTTTTTATAATTTTTAAAAAAATATTGGCTTAGTCAATATGATGTCTTCTCTATTTACATAATAACATACTTCTTTTAAATATTGAATGTATCAACAATTAAAAATATAAAAAAATACATTAATATTCATATCTATTATTAGTAATATTTTTCAGTAATATTTTTCTTATCTGTTATACTTTTCTGTAATTTAGTACAAGATTAGTTATTCTAACTTTGTTTGTAAAGGAGAAACTCATTATTTTAGTATTGCAAGCGTAAGCCGTTTCACACCAAGGTAGTTGGTAGACAAAAGGTTGAGCTCCATTATCTGGCTCACTTCGCGCGCCTGACATATCATTGACACGCTGACTCAAAGATGTACACTGTCCGACTTTAGTATAACTGAAATAAAACATAGCAAAATGCATATCACACAAGTTCTCCCATAATAATAGTCGATATATATAAGTATGATTTTTAGACTGAGTCTAATAAGAAACTAAAAAGTATAAATATTCATTAATTTAAATCTTTTTTATTAACTTAATATCCTTTCTGATAAATATATAATTCATGTAACCTATTGAATAGAAAATGTATACCTCTCTTAATACCTCTCTTAATATCTTACTCATATAACGTGCAGATATGTAAACACATAAACATTACGAGGAAAAATTCTTATTACGTTAAAACATTTGACATATGTATATCAAAAAGATAAGGATTGTATTGAATGGAAACGAATTTACTTTGTGAGTTGTTTGCAAACAGGCAGCTTTAGGTTATTGCGTGGTCGGCTGGACCCGACACAATACAGATGAGAACGGGATCGACGGTGAACTCGTTACGGTTATTACCACAACGATTGTCTGCTCGTATCGGGTTCGCGCGACGAGCATTGCTTCTTTTGCAACTACTTACTCAATTTTTCATAATAACAGATTTCTTTAGAGTTTTCCAGGTACCTTGATAAATGCAATCAAAATTTAGAATTGAATCTTTTAACCACAAGTTAAATTTATACAAAAAATAGTTAATTTTTAATAAAAATGTTTATATATTAGTAATAGTGTTTATGTAATATTTGGCTTATGAAAACTACTTTCTGACTACGCATACAAAGTTGAACTTTAGAAATATCTTATCTTTATGATTAGCTGGCAAAAAAGCAGCTTTTGTAAAAGAGCTTTGCCATTGCTTCTAATCAAAAACCTTTGTGGCCAAAATAATGCGCGAACGAAATAGTCTAGAAATTCTATCATTGAGTTTTGTGTCACAGACAAAAGAACTGAAAGTCCTTTAACATTGAAAGGGTCACTACAGAATTTCTTCGCCAATTTCGAGGGATACACTTTTTCCTTCATCTATTATTAATCCCAAGACTTAGCATACGTTGAATAATGCATTAGTCGACTGGTGCAGATTGAACGGATTGTCGTTATTTAATTTCCACTCTGAAATTGGTGCGATAATGTCGTGAATATTAATTTACGAACGTTTTATTAATTTTCCTCACTCAATGAATACACTTATTATTAACACTGGAGTCGAATGATTTCAAATTATGCGACTTGTAGTTTATAAACAAATATTTTTATAATATGTCGTATTGTCATATTCACAATAACATAAACCATTGATAAATAATTTATTTGATTTTTATATTGAATGAAAGTTTGTAAGCATTAGTTATTCGTAGTTATATGTAAAACATACACACATTGATGCATTTTATTTGTAAAATATAAATTATACAGTACTTTGCTAGATACAAAATTATTGAAATGATTTATGTAGGAATAAAAACAATCTAATATAATTATTTATAGTTAAATGAACTGAGCGAAATGAGGTGGTTACAAATGGTCTTGATTTATTATGGTCGTTCCAGTTAAGGATGTTCTATGATATTTCCTCGGTGTTTGATGTGGTAGGCGGATTATTTTAGTTCGGTTAAGCAAGAAATACAAAAAGGTTTCTTGGTTAACCACATTTAGATACAGATATATCACTGGTCGATCTCTTCAGGTATTTAGTATAGGTTAAAATTTATTTTAACATTAGAACCAACGACTTTATCAATAAGTTATCATTATTATTTTATAGAGATTTCAATAAAAATAACAATTAAAAATATTTAACATTTTTATACATTGCGAAAAAATATTAATATTACATATGCAATCCACACGTACCACAAAGTAGATAAATTAACTAATACTTCTTGTTATTATAGCAAATTAAAAGAAACATTAACTCGCTGTTAATGTCGCAAGAAATAATTTGTATAATTTCTCATTTTCCTTCACGCTTACATAACATCCAATCCATACATCCAGACGCATATCTGCGATCGTTCGGCTCAGACGACACACGCCAGTGCGTTGTTGTCATTACTCATATGTCGCGCACACGACTTCACGTTACCGATCCGCTGTCGCATCCGTGAAATGTCACATGATGTACTTCCCATGACTGATATTCGACTTTAAAACGAGAAATATAGAGTATATTCCAGATATGCTCGCCAGGCCTTTTGTCCCATTTCTGAATTCCAATGAAAGAGAGCAGCGCATCTTCAAACGCCATGCTAATTGACGGCGGCGTGAAGCGAAAACTAAAAGCTGAGACTATTTTTTAGTTTTTAGTAACGCCGCCTGTGACGTTTATACTCAAGTAATAGAAACTGCGCTAGGTTTAAATTTAAAAGTCTGAAATCACAAATGCTAGTTAATACTGTTTCTCTTGTTCATTTTTCTTAACATTTCATTTGATTTTGTTGTCATTGAGTTATGTCACTGTGCGAGTATAGTAAAGCATGTCGCTATTTATTTGAAAAATGTTAATTACGTACATCTCACGCCAGCGAGCCAGTTTCTTTATAAATCATTGTGCAAATGCCTGCACTGAATCATTCGCATATACTTACATGTAATTAAACATACATTTTATATCGCAACTCATCGTTGAGTTTATTATTAAAAAACTCTTTCTATAAAATATTACACCAAAGAAAAAGACGATGGGGCTCCTCCGTTACGAAAACACTGAAATTAATTATTGACTTTTACTGCTAAATATTTATTTTACTCTTACAATGAGTGTTTTAATTATTTCGTTTTTATTTTAAATGGTAGGTGTTTTGTCTTTTAATGTTTGAGGTAGCCAGAATTTGTCTTTATATATTAATGGTATTTTAGAAGTAAAAACAATTCTTCTATTTTTATAAAGTAAAATTCTTTTGTTGCGACAGTCCCTACGATATTTACGTAATATTTTATTCTAATGATTTCATAATATTTTCTAGGTATAAGAAAGTCTGCTATTGTTTGTTATCATGATTTATACGCGTATAACTACATGACGCTGCTGCGTTTTCGTTACTGTTTGTGACAAACCCCCACAGCTCATTCCGCCATATATTTGTAGTTCTATTCTATTTTGATTCACTATGATATCCTGTTATCGCTTTGATTGATTTATTATATTCGATGTATTGTGATATGAAAATTATTTGAAATGGTAGTTAAATTACAATATAATAATTTGTAACTTTGATAGATGCTTTAGCCCATTTATTATTTTATACCTAGATTTCTTAGCCACGTACTTAATTTAAAAGAGTAGAATAGGTTCAGTGGATACATATATTTACATTTGAATCAAAATATACATTAATAAAATGAAATCGAATTTAAACGTCGGCTTTACGTGTAGATATGATAAAACTGCACCGGATGGTCCTATTTATTGGTATGTTTATACAGTACATATGTTATTGCACAAGTCTATAAGCAATAATGTGCGTTTACTTCGGAATCCAATCTGCACTCATTGATTTTGTAAATATCCAGTGGGACACAGCTGGCTCGCTAGATTCACGGAATATTCTGTGTAAGGAAAATAGAATTTCGGCCAAAATACGTACTCCCGTTTTATTTCGATGGAGTTTATTGTGAGGATAAAAAGACAAAATATTTATGCTATCCATAAGAATTACCTTTATATTTTAGGCATTAATCAATATTTATGTTTAGTTTTTAGGAATTATTGTAGTGAATTTCAAAAAAATATTAGTAAAATTTTTGTAGTATAACTATTTTTATTTCGATATCTTCAAAATGTTTTATGGGCTTCTTCTAAGATCAAAGAAATAATATAAAAGGTAATCGCGATAGTTATAAGCTCAAATTCCTCTCGGGGAATATTTATAGTTAAATAATAGGTATTTGCCTACTCTGTCTGACAACCAGATTTACCATTTTTGTAAATGAGAGAAAAGTAATGGAGTACTTTGCAACATGCGAGAGGTGCGCAAAAGTAACTCAATTTTAAACATTTTCATTTAATATCACCAAATCGTTGTTAATTTATTACATATTACTTATATATATACTTACTAACAATTTTATTTCCTTCCACATTTATAACTTTTCTTTTATATTTTAATACTATTCTCTAAAAATACAGCTTTTATCTAAAGCAAATATTGTTGTTAACACATCTGGCCGTCCCTCTATATTTTATTTATGAATCGCCATCGCTTCTAACTTTCTGACCTTGATTCTGAATCAGTATAACTGATATCTTGTTGTTTGTGATTTATATTCGTTGATATCGAAGCTATATTTGTGTTATTAGATTACCTACCTACGTTCTTAAATGGAAATTTTAAACAGTGTGTGCTTGTATTTTTGATATTTTCAACTATTATGTGCGCAAAATTTATTTTAGATATACTAAAAAATAATATCAATTTATTTATCTATTGTAAATAAATATATATATATATATTAAATTCACATTGAAATATGCAGTAAATACCAATATTTATAAAATTTACATACATTACTTTATATATAATACATAAGAATAGAATTTTATTGTGGGAGAAATCGTATTTACGTATACAGGTAAACAACACTAAAAGTATTAGTACAGCACTAAAAGTAATTTCCGTGACTTAAGTTAGTCTTTAATATTAAATATAATATTTTTAAGCCATTTATATAAAATCCGAGTTTTATTTGATAATCGTAATAATCATCCGATCGTTGACGTGTCGCGCAATATTAATTAAAAGTTTATTGAATTCGATGCAGGCGAAAGTAATTATCTCTGCAATACTGAAACTCGTTTTTATGAGAACTGTTTGTTATTATAGAATCCCGTGTACTCAATGTCGTATGTTACCTATGCATTATCTGAAATTGTCTCTATTATAATGCTTGATGTCATGTTCCTAGGGAAGTTTATAAATAAGAAAACAAACAACATTAAAAATATATCTTGTTATTTACAATTTCTTATACAAAAATACTGTGTATTAGTTTTTATGACTTGAATACTCCATTAGTTTCCCGTAAAAACAATCGCGTATGATAAAAATTATTCAGAAATTATATAAATACTAAGTATTACGATATTTTCTTATCATTATAGAATTAATAATTTATTATATACCTACTCGATTCATTATAAGATAATTATAGAAAAAGAAAGAATCTTTAAAAGGATCTTTATCTTATTCTTATAATTTACAAGTCCTAGAAGATAAAAAATAAATGTAACTCTTGAATTCACGACCTCCGAATATTATCACATATGACACAACTGTACTACGACGATGTAATTAATTTTATACACATGTAAATATAATGCTGACCGTCAGTATTATGTGAGCAGTTTATTACTTTGGCCTTCGTTCGTTTCATCAGAATATGCATCACAATGTGCACTAACGCACTCCACTAATCTTTGCCAATTGTTAATGTTGAAGGATATACTGCGTAGAGGTTTTGAAGTTGAGAATACCAATTTATTTTCTAGTACAGAAATTGTGTACGTTTAAGTTTAGGTAAATTGCGAATGACAAACATATGGCAATAAATATTATATTTGATAGCTGTCACAGTTAATAGTTGCCGTTAATAATTAAGTACGAATTGAATTTGTTTGAAATTGCGTCAGTGCCCCAGTTATATCATTTCTCATTTCTTGTTATAGTACGTTTTAACAAAATATATACACACGAATTATTGACCAAAAATGCGAAAACTTATCGCGTAAATTCTATATAGGTAAATGTCCTACAAAATATAAAGAAGAGAATATTAATAATTAATTAATTATTATTTTAGTAAACAATGCTCCCTATAAATATATAAATTTCATTGAAGTTTAGTAAGTTTCTAACTTTTTTAGTTTCTAAAATAGATCTACTGTTAGAGTACCTACTGTCATTATGGCAGATACACATTATGGCATAATTAACATAAAGTTTATGTAAACATAATGGAGCTAAAATAACTCGAGTTATTTAAAATAATTATGATTTTGCTAGCAAATGAATAAAACAGCTACACTTAATTATAACAAGATGACGAAAAGGTTCCTCGTCAGTTTTTCTCTGTCTACATTTTTATTTCCTCCTAACTTTCCCTAGAAAATATATCTAATATAGATTTTCATTTCATATTTTAGTAGTATAAACAGTTTCTAAGAAAATTTAATGACATTCCCGTAGCTTGTTAAAGTAGACGTTTACGTCGCTTGTCAACAGGCAATAAACATGTTAAAAGTAAAGTGTCGTGCCACGTACATATCATAATAATAATGATTGATAACTTAAAATAAGGAAATATTAATACTTTTCCTTCTATATTTATTTTATTTCTATGTTTTTTTTTAATATTAAATATAACGACAATTATTATTAACACCATAATGATCTAACTTATAAATTTGAGGTATACATTTTTTTATATTAATGCAATTTTTTGTATATAATATGATAAATTTGTATGATACTATAAATGAAATATAAAATATATATTTTAAAACAAGCCTTTTAAGGCATTTTTAATTATATTTTATTAGTTTACCATATCCTACTCTTCAATTTCGTTTGATACCCATAGTATATCAATGCTAAACATAAAATTGTAACTCGACATTTTGTTAAGGTGGTCATTTTGAAAAAAACAGCAATACTGATTACAAATAACAGCACTGTTGTCAGAACTTTCAAATTTCAGCCCAATCGGATATTGGTAAATGACCCAAATTAACCTTGCAAGATTTCACATACACTAATTAACTAACTAATATGGCAAGTAGTATAAAAGCTCGTAAAGAGCAGAGATGACGGCTAATGATATACAAAATTAATTAATAATATACAAAATTAATAAGTTTTAAATTATAAAATACTTTTTCTAATTGTAATTGTATCTGTTAAAATTTAATTTTAATAACTATTGTAATATAATTTCAAATTTATTACATGATTTGGATACGCTATACAGTATCATTTAGTATATAGTAAATACCCTGTTAAATAAAGTTTTAGATCAATATACCTTAAACATACTATCAAAACTAAAACTAAGGTTTCCTAAAAGATCTTTTCATATATTTTATAAACATGTCTGAAAACGTCTCAAAATAATCGAATTTTCTTAACAGACCACTGATTTAAGAGAAAGTTTTTGGAATAGAGCCAAAACACGTGTTTTAAACCACTACGATATGATCATAAACGTAGTGAAATAAACACATTTACTCAAACCGTGCCTAACGTAAATTAACATCGTAAAACAATTAGTGGATGCTTTTTGCAGCTTAAATGATTAAGTACGTACTAATTGACACTTGGTATGGATATGATCTATGAAAGGTGGCGTCAGCTAACAATACGGAATTTTACGTATAATTTTCTATCTGTCGCCGTCGTTATTATTAGCGAGGCAGTATTGGGTTAATTTCAAAATTTGTACTGTGAGGCGTGTTTGCATGTCATAATAGTTATAATAATATGAGATAGAAGAAGATCAAATAAAGAAAATTATGCTTTCAGTTATTCATTATCTGTTAACTGACTGACTCACTAACCAGGGAAGACGGTATAGAAACGGGCATTAACTGAATTTAAGTTCTATATATCTTGATATATTTATATATCAAGTACTACTGAGTTTTAAATAGTCTAAATGAATAAAAAATAATTATTATTAATTAAGAAATTTATCAATATATATTAGATAATATTTTCAAGGTCGTCCCTCAAACGTCGGATAGCCAATCATCACTAAATCTAATGCAAGAAAGACGTTTGCAAATTAAACTTGCGTAGGTTTAATATACGAAATAAACATCAAAATAATCTGTCACGGCATCGCACAGTGGAATTTCGCGTGAGTGTGACATTCAGCTATATTTTGTGTAGAATTTCGAAGCGGTACGTTATTTTAATTTAAGACGTGCTATGCTTCAGTCAGTTTAGTCGGTAGGCAATATCTATTTCTGTCACGAGTGAATGACAGCTACCTAAGAGTAGTGAAGCCGATTGCACAGCGACCTTTGCGCAGCGCGCACGCACTGCATCGCTGGCCTGTGATAGCCCGGTGCTCTAATCCCGCTAGACTCTTGATACACGACATGGTTACTAGTCCCGTCATTGAACTTTGTTATTCTATGCAGTATGCTTATCGCTACTTACTTAGTCTTATATGTTAAATCATAACAAGCACTTATCATCTATAAATTAGAATTTAACTGAGTTTTCTCGACTATAATATTAAAGAAAATCTACATTTAATACAAGTAGGTCTTCATCTGAAATATTTAATGTACAAAAATGTTTTTGGTTCTTCGCTTTATTGGCACATGTATGCGGACGTATGCAGAAATAAACAAACAAAAGTTGAGTCCATTCACTCTGCAATGACATTTCTACTGTGCATTTCGTGCCAATCCTAGCCAATTGTATAGGATTTACATGAGTCTTAATGACGCATATTTGTTATGTTGGCATAATTTATGATACAAATTAGTCCAGGATCTTGAAGTAAAAGCACTCGTATGTATAGACGATTTTATGCATTCATAATTATGAATGAGGCACATTAATATAGAGATTATTTATATTAAAATATAATCAAGGAATATATAAACCGTAATATGCGATAAAGAAACATTTTGTGAAAAGATTTTCAAAAAAATTCAGGAAAAAGGTACAATCTACTGTAACAGTGTGTAACCATCTCATGCAAAATTTACTCTAATAATGCAAGCAATGTTGTGAGCTATGTTACCTACGAGTACTTTGACCTATTTTTCAAGTAAGTTTGTTTTTCCTTAGAACATTTATGTGAATAACACTCGGATAAATGCAGAAAATCTTTTTTGAGGTTTGGCTCGATTGTGTTAATAAAAGCCAAATAGTTTTCCTCATTGCGTGCTATAATATTGACATTCGTTTTATGGATATGGATGGGAATTATCTCTGCATTCACGAACTGAATAATATTTGTAGAGAGGCTGCTTCTTCTGTTGAATTATATTTTGTATTTCAATTGTTTAAAATGTATAAAGCAAAATTTAAAACCTAACCATTAGTATTATCTTTATTATGTTTTATTTTTAACGAAGTCTCTTACTAGATTTTTTAAATCTCATATTTTTCATAATAAATATTTATATTTTAATACTCGAATATTTAACTCTTTGCTTAGTCACTAAGTGACAGTGACAGTAACGTAAATTGTAGAAGTGATTGTCTGTAAAAAGTTGAAAATTCGCTCATAATGAATAAATATACATATATATTTTACTAGAATCAGTGTTAATGTAGTGAAAAATCTTATTTTCACAAACAAACACTATGACACCAAAAAACATCGGTGAATTGAAGTTGATTGATAGAGGTAGAGGTGCGTTCTCTCGTACTAAGATTTTTTTAAAATTCTTTGTATTTTTTCCAGAATGTAGGCGCGTATTTGTTATTTTATTTTTGTATATTTTCTATACCATATATACTTTTTGATTCATATTAATAAACACAGTAAACTTGTTTTCGAACAACAATATAAATCAACTCTAAATCATACTCGTAATTGTAGAAGAATTATTACAAAAATGTAGAGAAAAGTTATGAGCCAATTTCATTAATTAATAAAGAAAATTTACTATGTTTTCCAGCTAACTCTAGACGTTGTCGAAGCGACGCTTAATGCCAAGCTTAATCCATCTAAGATTTAATGAAGAACCATGCATCTTCAATAAGTTTTATTAACAAAATTTATTATAGCTATTAGTATTTACAATGGAGTGGTTGATAGTAATTAGTGTCATGACGTTATAAATGTCTAATTTCACTAAAACCTGAACACAATTTTAAGGGACAGTTTAAACAATATGCGTACGTCGTATTGTGTTTATATTTATAGTGTCAAGAGAATCGAAGTAGTTCAAAAATAGCTGTTTGTGCGACACCGTAAATCTCGGTTACGACGAAAGTTAGAGTGTAAATCATCGGCCCATGCGCCACTAAATGGAACATTGAATTTTATTGCATTGTGTGATAATAAAATTATTTAGAATTACCCAATGTATGTATAAGAAATTAAGCAATAATGTGTACGACATCGTAAAACACATATATACTTGAAGAAAAGATATCTACTCTATTTTTACTTCAGCGTTAAATTAAAAGAATGTAGCATATTTACAATTTCTTTTACCTATTTAAAAAATATAAAATTCGATATTAAGGTTTTATTTATATACTTTGATTATTAAATAAACATTAATCATGATAAAATGTATAGTAGATTTATAATTTTATATAATAATATTTTGGAAGTGATTTAATGGTTATTTTTTATTTTAATAATACGAAGCTGATGAAAACCTATATTGTTCTTATTACTTTTACCTCTTAAAGGATTAAAATAGTTTTATATAAATATTTTATTAATAAAGCCATTTCTTGAAAACAGTGTTACAGTTAAATGTCGAGTTTACATTTGCAATACAATGTTTCATCGCTATAAAATTTATAGTATAATTCAGTTTTCCGGCTCAAATATTTAAAGCAAACTTTAGACTGCTCTATACAATGTCGAAATACAATTAGGTTCGTTGAGTTTTATTTTATAGTTAAACCTTAAATATCCGGACAGTAAAATATCTCTCGGTTAATATTTCATGGGTTTTTTTATTTGCATTATTAAAGAATCAATTTTAACTTAATTATATAAGTATTTAATATCGCATCCTTCAAATCGAAACATTGTTTTTGGATCTGCCTTACATTTTATAGCCGATAAGCCTAATAACCTTAAAAAATTACTACGAAATTATGAATATCTTATGTTTATTAGTTTTTAGATGATATACAAAGTAGCTTATGTTCGATGTTCTCAGTGTGATAATAAATTGTGAAAATTTTTCAAAAGTTTTTTATAAATTATCTATAAATTGCTAAATTACTAAAAAGTACGTATTTATTTTTTGCCACACACCTTAAACCACAAGTAATACTAAAACTATATAGAAATGGAACAGCATTTGAAGCAGCAATATTTTACTAAAACAGGTAAACATTGGCACATGTTTAGCGTTAACTTAATTTATATGGTAATACCGTATTTACTATAGTAATTTGCAAGCTGCAATAGAGAAAGGTCGAATGTGTTTTGAACTTATAGAATTTCTGCTGCACGACGTAATATAACTGTTAGTCAAAAAGTTCTTCTCGCATTTTAGTAGGCTTTCCGTTAATGGATTTATTTTGTACGTGAAATATAGTTTGATGTTTTATCTCATGAAAGTTTGATTTATTAATTTTGTATTCTTTATGACTGATGATGTTACTTCAGGTATTTGTGTAATATTTTACTGTATATGTACTCGCTTATACTTTTGTGCTAGTTGTCTGTTTCCTATGAATGGACCAGTAATAGTCTACATTTGAGGGCATTATCTCAATTGGCGACGCAATGAGCGACCTCCAGCGCCGGACACCGCACCCGTGTTGGTCCACAATGCCCGTTTGTTTGCTTCACAATATGTTTTTTTGCATTTAATACATAAACTCTATACTATTTACATCAACAAAAATTATTGACGTGAACATAGTATAGTTACTATGTTATCATAAACCGCCTTAAAGTAGATAATTAAGTTACATATTGTTTTGACCAAATCTAAAGAAATATCTTTTTATTACGCATTTCTTTATACATAATTCTGACTGTAATACATATAAACTTTATCAGTATTTAAATAAAACCCGCGTGTGATATATTCCGGTTAAACAATCTGCGCGCGTCAAGCAATACTATAGTCCGCGTTATCTCCTGCATTGCGTAGTAATTAATTCATCAGATTGTGAAGATAAAAAATACTGCGGCATCTGATAAGTGAATTTTCTACAAAATTTTATAAATTTCAATCATAAAACTAATTATATTGCATCGGTTAACATATCTCATGTCTTTTTTAGAATATTACTTTGATCTTGCGGAAAAATAAATTCCTAATCGATTTATAATAACCTATACGAAGACTAACGACAGGTTTTATATAGAGTTGAGTCATTTTTCGTTCGCTTGAAAAGTTAATTAATGTAATTACCTGAGATTAATTTAGACGATTAAACTCGTTTATCTTATAGAAACTCACATTAATCAATACTAGTGATCCTATTAACACTTTGAATACAATCTTACACAATTGTATTCAAATACATGGTATGCAACATTTATATTATTAATTTAATGCATTTCTAATGTTTTATTATATTTTTTTAGCATTTTGTACTTTAACATCATATAAACTTTAACTCTGGCAAATTTCGTACGTCTTCGTCGTGTTTTTTATTAGTCTTATTTTGTTTTTTAGCAATGATTACAGCCTAGTTATTAAATCGAAATATTATGGCTCTTTCCTAAATCGTTTTCGTCTTTAAAATAATTGTAGACGAAAATGTCGGCACGCGATAAAAAGTTTACGATTTACATGCTACGGTATAAGCTTGTCGTAAATATTTATACGTTTAGAAAACATCGTTGAAAAGGACTCTGATGTAAATTCTTCTTTTTAAATTGAATGTTTATTTTGTTTATGGTGTTATAAAACGAGTGTAATTGATTTAATTAGTCGTAATAATATTAATATTTCAACATTTTTTGCAGGTAACATACTTCTTTAGATATTAGTCATGGTAACAGCAAACATGAAACAACTCACCTATTTCGTATATTTAGAGTATTATAGTAATTCTTGTTTTGTCACTTTGCCTCTGATTTATTGTTTGTTTCAAAACGACATGTCTGGTATTAAGATTTGGGATGTGTGTTAGAATATGTATACATACAAAATATTGTTTATTAGTCTCATAGTTTATTTACAGTAGGTACCGAATAGCGGTATTTAGTATATTTATTTTGACTTTTACATTCAAGTAGATATTTCCAGTGCAGTTTTCCTTTTAGTTAAAAGTCACTAAAATGTTTAACAATCCACTTATAGTAATACCCTTAAAACGGAAACAACTCCCAATGTTCACTAATTTATAGCGAAATAAGCATGTTAGCTGTAAGGTACCAAACACACCATAAGCAATTGTTTATCACGGACTGTTGGTGTTGATATATCATACTCTATATTATAAGATCAATTACTGTAATGACTTACACGTTAGATTCACGGAAAAATATTTTTCCCAGGGTTACGCAAGCGGTAATTGTGGTGGAGCACCTTAGTTGCCATCCTCCGAAGTTTGGTAAGTGAGGCACTCCATTTTTACACAGTCTGCCCGACGTGATTCCGGAGAGAAATATTTAGACGATTGTACCGCTCGTGCCCTGTAACACAGCTGCTTGACACGAACAGAATCAGTGCGGAACATCACGCATAAATAGATCTTTCCCGGGAACCACCGGAAGCATTCACGTAGAGTAGCCGCTTGAGACCTAGCCAGTGCTTATTAGATAGTTGAGCGTCTAACGGTCGATGTCACGCTATGCATGATTATGATAAGAGCACGATAAGTATTTTCTAATATTGTAATTTACTTAGTTCACACCTTTTATAACATTTTAGACTTATTGCACCTTTTTACTATTTTATTTTTTATTACGTCTCGTTTTTAATATTTAAGCCGATGTCAGGTAATTTATCGTTTTTATTAATATGAAAATTTTGGCCAATTTTGAAGGAAGCCGTCGATGTAATCTCAGAAGATACGGAAGGGTTTAAGGCAGTGAGCCTGCGCGCAAGGCAACTCATCCGTGTAATGGAAGTCTTCAAATTTAGGCCCGTCCTTTGCCATCGTCTTCTTTATGCATATGGTATTTATATTATAGTGAGTGCTATCTTTCTTTCTTATCCCCTTGTCAGAATTACTAAATAATTTATTATAGACACTTGTAAATATAGTCAATATTATGTACATTAAAATAAAACTACATACAGGAATACGTAAATGTAAGTGAAGTCACAAATGTTTTATATGTAGTACATGGTCCCCGTCGCGCGCCGACAGACACTCGGCGTAATCCGATTACGTGTAACAAAATGCTACACGCACCCGCGGCCAGTCTAGCCGACGACTTCACAAGTTTGTACTGTACACGTTGCCCTGTAATAACCCTCGTAAAGGGATATTACAATGTAAATTTGAAACTTGAATTACTAAACCAAAGTTTCAGTCAATTATTTCAAAAATAATTTAATAATGAATTATTACACTGATTAATTTAGTTAAATTAATATTCTTAAGTATCTTATTGCAAAAAATATAAAAATAAAAATAAACTAAACAAAAAGACAAACAATATCGATTTTATTCAATAATTATTTAAAATAGACACTTGATATGTTTGTACATAACCGAAACTTCGATATTTATTTGAATTTAATAATTATTATATATTTCTTTACTTCCAATATTGTCGCAAAATATTGATGAATCAGTCTTAGATTATTGTTTTATTGTATTTCTATTGTATTTGTACTTCTATTGGATTCTATTTTAGTGTTTTCTTTTTACTAGGCTGTTCATAACATCTGTATCGGTTAATGAAGTAAGTTGAATTTGAACTTACGATCACCGTGTACACAATAAACGATAGCGAGAAAATATTCCATAAGATAGATGACAAAAATATACAATATACAATTTCATTTGGATATGTAGGTTTATATTCGATTCTTAGCTATTTTTTATTGCAGACTAAAACTAGATTTTTTCGGATCAACGCAGTTTCAACATCAAGCAAAATCAGCTGAAAACCAAATAAACCAATGTCGACAGTCACTCCTGCGACAGGAAAGCTGTACTTAACTTGCATATAGTAAGAGTTCACTGAACAGTATATTGCAGGAGCAGCACCAACTACATTATAAGATACAATTGTCATGAATCACATATCGTGGCACAGTGTCCATGTACACCCAATCCAATAGTTATGGTTGCGGGTTCGAATACCAGGCGGGAAAATCATGACAAAACATTGTAAAAAAAGTATAATGTTTTCAAAATTATATTTACATTTTATTGGGTGAACATCACATTTGCAAATAAAAATGAGAAGGCTGGCTGTAATGTAATAATCATGCATACGTCACGATATTGTCGTCTTCTTCAGATAAAGTGGTTTCCATTATTATGATTTTTAATCTACCGAAATTTAGAAGCTAGTGTTCTGTATTGAAACGAAAGTAGAGACAGTCCTACATATAGATTTTTGCCCTTTTAGTCTCAGAGGACCATATTATAATGTGTTAATACGCTCTCCTTTTAAATAATGTTTTTCACTTTTTCTTTTATGGAAAATTGTTCAAAACTAACTCATTATTTCTACACTTAAAGTGTTTCTAGTGACAGAATTCAGTCGTCTTGACTAATGTTTGAATGCTTGCGCAGAATCTAACACAAGACAGAGCATAATTTGTTATGCGTCATACTTAATATCAATTCGTCTTCGTTATCTCGGTACGATATATAACTGAAAATGACGGGCCCAAAGGAATTACATAATTATGAAACCTTTGTAACGACGTTTACTCGATATATTTCGATTTTACTTCGAATAACGAACATTTGCATAAATCATATTATTTTATTTATTTAATATAAAGTATTATTTTATTTTAATTAATTATTAAATATTTGAAAGTAATTAATAAATAAACGTAAGGTTATAGCTAACTTTATGTATTTAGATCAATTGAGCAAATTCAGATACCCCTGAAACGTCTTCCCGTAGTATGTGTACATTTGTAAAGGCAGCTTAAGTTTAATAGTTTCTTAACTTGCAAATCTATTTGATTTATTTATACCGGGGTTAGTGATCCAGACTGGTAAGCCGTAAAGTTTACTTAAATTTTGTATACCAAGAAAATAAATGCCGTCTTTCATCTCAATTGCCTTATATGATATGTACCTATTAATAATTGATTTAAGTCCAAATTATAGTTTTTTTGCCCTAGCGGGGTTTTAACTTATAGTTTATGTAATATTAAGCGTAACATTTTAATAGATTTTTTTAAATAATAAATGAAGTTTTAAAATAAAAAATATAAAAAGCTAGTTATCGAAGCAACTTTCAATATGATATCCCTTTTCTTTCATTTCGTTTCGTTTCCATTGCACTTTGCAAAACTTTCATATTGCTTTAAAATTATCTATATACTTAATGTCAGTTTCTTAAACCTTGCAAACATTTTGGTACTTTGTCTGTCAAAAACTCAGTAAGCGACGATCGAACTAAATTTACTTTATTTACTATATAAAATCGCTAGGAAAGCCTAGTTTAATAATAATTGACGCCAGGGTAGGCGATTTTTATCGTAGTAAGTGCGAAAATCTGGTTATCTCTATTTGTATTTCTCAACAATTGCAACACACCCAAATCACAAGCGCCTAAAAAATATCTGGCGTCTTCAAGACGATAGAGTTCATCGTCATTGTGATAATAGTCAAGTTTCAGATAAGAATCTGTTGACTCAAGTTAAAAAATCTGTGGGGAAAAAATCAGGATGCCGTTGCGATAACAATTGCCTTATCAACATACAAATTTCAATAAGGGGGAATACAGATAGCATTAAATGTCAGCAACAGGTCGAATCATTTCTTTTTTTGTACAAAAATATCTAGAAATACGAGTATATTTACAATATGTTTATTTAAATGGAAGTATGTTATGTTATTTTATTGTGAACGTGGAACGTGTGTTTTATATTATTAACAACATTTTTTATAGTTTAGATTTTTTTTACCATATTAAGATTGGCCTACATAATATAGTGACAGGTTACTGTTTAACCTGTTGCTTAATTAAAAAAAATACGCATTATTAGTTGGTTGGGGAAACTAAATATCAAAATTTATGTAAAAAAATATTTTAATCATAAAAACTAATAAATTAAACTCGAACCGCGTACTTTCCAGATATTTTTTATTAAAACTCAGTGGTATTAATCAGTTATATAACGTCATAATGATTAAAATATATGTATAAAATATTGTGAAACCTTAATATTTTATAAGAAACACGAAGCTTAAATAATCAATGTGTAAGAAAGTAACACTATGGATCATTCATTAAATTAAATAAATCCAATTGTAAAGCACACACAGTCAGGTAACATTTCTTGGTATCCATGTATTATGAGCTGGGACTTAACCCTCGCGTTGTTCGTGTCGCATACCCTTTCAAAGGTAATCGTTCTTGGGTTATTTATTCTTTAATTTACATGTAATGAAGGGTTACGACATAATATTATTGCTTTACACTTTATTTGAAATTAATATCCCTCTTTTCGACATATTGTTACGTCTCGATAGCCAGTACTAGTATTAAATGAATAAGTAATGTTTTACAAAGATTTTAAAGTTTTATGTCACTTGGATACGAAATTATTGAATTTAATAAAATTTCAATAAAAAAGCTTTATTCCTTGAGGAAGAAAATGTGATCTGCGACCTAATAGATGAAATTCATTGTACAATGTGCAGTACAAGTGACGTATAAATGTTAGAATGGTTGGACAACCTTACCTTACAAGTTTTTATGAGTGAGCAGTACCATATTATAAGTCGTAAACATGATATTTTCTTATGACCTTAGGATTTTAACATTATCTTATGCAATTAGTCATATTAAAAATAATTTTAAATGTCTATTAATATACCATATGTATATTAATGAAGTGAAAATGTTTCATAATATATTATTATTTCAATAATATATTTAATATTAATTGATCATGTGGGGTTTACTGAAAAAAGAAATTATTTCGTATCAAATTATGGTTATTTTATTATTATAGCTTCACGCTTTATATCCTGCATGACGGGGTAGATAGAGAGTAGCTAGTATCAAGACACTACATACTTCGATTTCCAGCGCCGCACTTTTTCTTATCAGAGCGAGGAAGTGGAAATAATTTAAATATAATCACTCCCTCGAATGGCGATCGAACCCACAACCGATTGCGTTTACAATACAAGACGCGGTCTGACTGCGCCACTATCGATCGACCTCTATTTATTCGCCACTATTATATATTATACAAGTAAATGAAAATATTAACAATTCGTTTTCTTAAGTAATAATAATACTTAATGTTCAATGTTCTTATAATTATTATTGTATTTCAATAATAATTATAAATTTTATTTATTGTTACCATTATTGTCATTATTGTACAATTGTGATATCCATGATTTGTGACAACTAAAACAAGAAATATAATTTTACATTCTATAATACTCGTACGTATAAAAACAAGCAGCCTTATAAAAATTGCGTCAATTGTTGTTCCAGTTCTTGTTTTATATTTATTTATTTTTCATTATTTTAAAAATTAATTGATGTCTGCTAAATGTCCGAGTCATATTATATTTTTAAATAATGGGTAACTTAATATAAATGAATAATACAAATATCAAAAGTGAGGTTAACATAAAAATACGAGTTATACCAAAGTCACAATCAAGTAATGGTTTTTCAAAGTCACAATCAAGTAATCGTTAATGATGGAAATGAATTTCAATAACTCCATTTATTATATCAATTGTTATTATTAATATATTTTTATAAGTCCTTCCTTTATTTAAGTAAACGCGCATGGCGTCGTGGCCGTTCAAAGTGACAGAGAATGTGACGATTTGCTTCAACGCTATCTGCGTTAGAGAGTGTGACATTTTTTTATAGCTATAATATTTTTTGCATACATCGATATAAATATTTAACTTTAAAAAACAATCATTTATATTTTGGATTTATCTTAGTGTAGTGGAACATTTTTACTGCTGCAAAATATCAAATGTGAATGCAATATAAATTGACGCTTGATTAACTTTCAAACTGTTCACTTTATAATAAATTGAAAATAGAATTTAAAAATAATCCTGATGAATAAAATTACACAAGTAATATTAATAGTGATAAATAAAAATATAATATGCTACAATTGCTTTAGAAAGTATGCTAATATTGACATAATTAAAGGGTTAATTCCCTTATCTCATTAAAATCTTTAAGTATTGAGTTAAACATTATAATGATCCGACTCTCGACTCCGTAGCTCTTGATTCACGACAATTTCATCGGAATTATTAAATTTTTGGAGACTCGTGTGCTTAGTTTGCAGTTCTTTCAAAAACTACGGCATTGCCAAGACATAACAGTTGGTTTATGTTAATGGAACGACTCGTAAGAAGCGAAAAGTCTAAGAAACGATGGGTACTGGGGTCAGTGCAGCTGGCATGTATTATTCAAATGTGAGAAACATGAATAAATTAGATGCAATATCAATGCCAGATAACGGCAGTAATTGCCCTATAAAGACGCGGAACGATGTCACAGCGCTTAGAAACGCAATTACGTTCGCGAACATGCTCTCACGAACATATTACTCGCAATAAATATTTTTTTCCGCCTTTATTACCGTCCCTAAAGATTTTAGGGCTTATAAGGCGGTTTTAAAATTGTTTCACATAAAGGAAGACGCAAATAGGTCGGTATCCCTCTGAGATCTTATATTATTTATGCTTACATTATTTAAAAGATATTGTCGATGTTCACAATAAAAAAATACTTTCTTATACGTAGCAAATACTAAGTCCATAAATAGCCCGATTTTAAAGCATTTCCATTTATATTCCTACAAATTCTGTAATGGTCGCTCGTGAGTCATCACGAATCGAATAATCCGGAAGCAGCTCTTGTAGCCAAATGGATGGCAATATGGATTCGCAAAGGCGTTTTCAGAAAATAGGATACGAGATCATAAACTGTCTTCGCTTCATATGCGTATAAGTTAAAAATTTGGCTGAGCAGTCCATTGCGAGCACAAATGCAAGTGCTCAGAGTAATATGGTCTACAATGTATGTCGGATTTAGGGTATTTTCAAAGCTCTTAGAATAAATACGACATGAGTTCCCTATTTCAAGCTATTTTATTGTGCTTCTTTCGGTTTTGTTAGTTCTGAATGTTACGATAATTTATTCTTATCACGTACTGTACACTGGAAGATTTAAATGCTTGCTGAAAATATAAATATTTATTGTAGGTATATATAGATTTTATATAAGGGAAATCTCTATAACATACTATTGTTATTTGAATAAAAATATATAAATATTATTATATTTTTAAATATAACATTTATTACAATGTAAATAAGCGAAAAATAATTATTTTGTGGCCTAAAGATGTAATAGAGTATTAAAGAAAAGTCTTGCGAAGCTACATGTAGGTATATCTATATTTATCAGAATTGAGTTGTCTAATGAGGAACCGTCAAGTTTATTCTCTGTCACGCTAGAAACTGAAGCAAGAATTTGAAGTAGAGCACATTGAAATTTAGCAACTGTCTGTCGAGCCGCATTACGGTGTTCGCTACCGTATTTATAAATATTCCGCCGGCGATTTGAGCACGTTGAGTTATAGTTCAGGATATTTACAGCTTATTCAAAAATAAAGACATGCTTGTTTTTTATAAACTCGAAATAATATCATGACATTTGCTGAATTCTTTTCTGACTTAGCGCTACGAGAGCTTTTATCTTGCAGCTGGATTTCTTGACTTTCCAACATGAAATAGTCATTTGTATACATGTCACACTCGCTCAACTATTGAAGAGTATTTTAAATAGAAGTGTTGCGAAAGAACATTATTGTATTTTATTTATTTCAAGTTCAATATTAGAATAGAAAATAAAAATGAAAGGAAAAAGCGTAAAAACATTTTTAAATGTAATTTTTTTATAGTATATAATTTAGCCCCGAAGTAGTAAAATAAAATCAAAACGTTGGTTCACAGTAATGGTTAGGTTAGTTTCTAAAATAATGAACACGTGTATAAATATTATGTAAGTACGTTCAACTACATCGTACCTATTTTAGTTATGTGTAAACCAACCAAAAAAAAAAACAATTTATAAAAACGAATATATACAGAATACTAATTGGTAGTTGCCATGTGTTTTTTGTTGTACAGTCCTCTATAAAAGCTATTCAATAGAAATAATGCAAAGAGAAGATACGGGATAAGCTGACATATGCGAGCATAAGCCGTCATTAAAATCAAATTTTGGCGCAGATCCAGGCCTTAGAAGATATTGTTTGCCATCTTTGTAGAAAGGATAGCAATAATGATGAACTTTATTGTTAGACAAAGAACATAGATAGCGGCTTATGTCTAATAAATATTGAGCGTTAGTATCACTCAGAAAGATGAATGATTAAATTGATTGCAGCATGAATACTTTAATGTTTTTTTTATATAATCTAATATTAGAATTATATATTACCTGCAAACATATCTATGACATATATCAATTTATTGAAATATTATTAATAAATTAATATACAGTATAATCAAACTACAAACATACCAATTTATTGAAATATTATCAATAAATCATTATTTATTCAAAACTTCTTAGCGCTGTGACAAACAGTAATCTCATGTTTGTATTGCAGCGACATTTAGCATAGCATTAACAAGTGACAAATCTGGGACAGCTTCCTCAACAAAATATTTAACACAAATATATAGCGTACCGATCAAGATAAGCTAATTATAAAAACATAACAGATGTGTCGAAAATACTGAAACGTTACCAATAAGTTTTAAAACAATTTTACATATTTTCATTCTAATAACTGCGTTTTTTTTTTACAATTTTATTAGTAGACTTTTTTAAATAAATCTTCGGCGACGACACGACGTAATATATATTATATTTAATCTTAGCAACTGTCTTGAAATAACAAAAGAATCATTGATTGATGTCTAGCTTCATGCGTGCTTGTTTTTGACATCTCGCCATCAAGAAAAAGTAGTGTGAAGCGACGTGCTCACTATACTTCTATCTATTTTTTGGAACGACACTCGAAACGGTCACATGAGATAATTAAGTTTAAATATTTTTGTTTGAACAGGACGTTTCTCGTCACAGTCAAATTGGTGACACGGCCAAACCAACAAAGTATATATTTACGGGCTAAATCAAAAAGAATTTTACTGAAAACTAATTTTGTTAAATCTAAATCCGTACATTAGAAAGATCTACGTGGAAAACGTACCTATATTTAGATAAAAATGAGTCGGAAGCAAGTTTTGTTTGTTATTTTCACGCAGATTATTGAGTTAGACAGCTTGCGCAGGAGGCTGGGACGCAATCTCCGGTGGCTGATTCTCCCTAGTTTTGACACCCCGCGGCTTTTCAGCCCTGCCCGCGCCTCTCGCCTCGAAACGACCCCGCACTATCTCACATTCAATTGTCGCTCCCGTGACAAGTAAATCGATGGTTTATAGCGTTACAGGATTCCGCTATTGCGGAGTTATATTTATTTCTGTAAATTTGATTGTATTGCAACATATTAGTTTTGTGTTTATTATTTATATATAATAGTGGGAAGTAAATATTTACTCGCAAGTAATGAACGTCACTAGTCACTATTGGTAGCTGCAATAGCGATTACCGTTACTTCTAACTATCAAAATAAAAATATAACGATAATAAGTGTAATTTGTTAACTAATATAACAACTATTTTTAACCTTTTAAATCATATTTGTATTTGAAATTGTTAACTGGGAGTGTTAAAATGAATTTTAATATGACGAAACTTTGATGGGTATATACCAATTAGCGTAAGTTCTAACTCGCATTGGTAAACAAGTTACCCAGCGAACTACGGTGTTAAGTGTGACGCTCAGAGAAACGTCAGCGCTATAAATAAATTAGAATCGTAACTTTAAATGAAACATTCACACTTTTACTCATTTTATCGACTTTATCATCCAGTAATTAGGAGCTAACAAATTATTCAAAAATAATTGATTTAATTACTTAATATATATTAAGAACCATTTGTCGTAGACTGCCTTGGTTACACATATTACTGTCGATGTAACGTGTCAAATGTCGGCGACCGATCCGTTGTGGCTGCAATAGAATGCAATGTGCATTGCAAGACCTGTTTGCTTATTGAAGTTTTTTGCACCAAATGCAGCTTTGTTATTGCTACTCAAGGGTGGCAATCGCTTGCAATCGATATAGATGTCCTATAGTAAGCAACAGTTTATTTGTTTCCGTTACTTCGCTACTGCTTTCGAAGTTCACTAAAGTATCAGATGTTAAATTCTCGATGATTAGAGAGGCACGACTCGAGCTGTGGCCGTCAAAGTAAATACTGTGTATTAAACTTTGCAGTGTCCTCGCTTTCTTTTTCACAAATACTAAACCCAAGTATATTTGTTTGGGTGTTACAGCTAAACACGTTGTCACGACTATAACGGATTGGTAAAAGTGACCTATACTATAATATATACTATAACGTTTAGTAGACGCATTACTAAAATGTCATTGAAATAATTTGTTAGTAAGTAAAAATAGTCTACAGAACTGATTATAAATAAAATAAATAATTTCAACAAATTCTAGCAATAAAGTCGCCTCTCGTACAGTTTAATTATTTAAGATTTTTTTGATTTATTATTATTTCTGGGTGTACAATAAAGAATATCATTATTGTTAATATGCATTTGAAACTTATTGGTTTTTTTATGATTTCTTTAACGATTTATGTTAGTATCGGAAGTCTTATAAGAAAATACAGTACTGTGGTTTTTTAAATTACTTTAATCAAATATACTCAATGTCAAGAAACTTGTAATTTATAATAATATAAACTATATAAGAACTAGAAATATAGATTTATAAACTATATATAATCAAAAAAAACTATGAATAAACTCGCTTCATACTTGCTATTACGCAAGACGTTCTAATAAATTTATAATAAACATATGAGCGATAACTAAACTGTTGACTTAAAGGTATATGTTTAAAATTAGCTAAAAAATAAGCTTTACAAGTCTACGCTATCTTTATTACGTTATGTTTTGTAGTTATTACTAATTATTTTTCCGTCACGCATCTCCTGTATTTTGTTAGTAATATGTAGATAACCTAGAGCAATATCGGCCAGTTATTTTTTTTCGTTCATTTGAATATTGCATGGTAAAAGTACAACACTGGGCGTTATTCTGTTTTTTAAGAGCGGGAAACGCCTGTATTTCATTGAAAATTTTAATTTACAACTTCAAATTATCTTTATTTTTATTTATTAAAGTGTACGTAACTGGTATTTGAAATCTATATATAGTTGCTTATCTATATATTTTATCTATTTAGTGATTCTCAGTGATTCCTCTACTTATCTTATGGAGTTAAAAATTTAATTAATATACAAAGAGATACCTCAAAAATTGTCATATAGGTTTAAGTACTTATTTATTCCTTATAGTTTTAAGTGCTACGATATAAAAAGTAGATATAGTAAAAGATCTAAAACTTTGATATACGTTCGCCAGTCAGATTGTTTCACACGCTTTTTACTGAGGGTGAAACAAAGTTGAGATCTTATCTCCATTACATTTAATATATCCGTAACATAATAAACCTTCAGGTAAAAAGAGACTAATATTTTTTCACTATATACCTGTACATACACAAACTATGTTTAGTTTATTATTGACATAATTTCTAACGACCTAATCTACATATATATTATAATAAAAAACGAGTACTTATTTTAGATTGTTCTCTATGTAAAGATACTTCTGGACCATCATTTATCTCTCAAGTCACATGTCAAACAGTATCATGTTAAAAAAATACATGTTTCACTAAAGGAAATATATTAAAAGCATTGTCACAATTTAAAGAGGTCTTACCAAAGGATTAGGTTCCGTACGCGTGGAGATAATAATTGTAATGCTCTGTTTTCGAGTGTTTGTTCAGGACTTCAGTTTCAACAGGCAATCCTCGAAACAATATGTTTGTAGAACATACTGTGTGGTTTTTATTTTGTGTCCCCACTGTAAACGAGATCGAAATCAGCTTTTTCATTTACTTACCTTAATTATAAAATTAATATTTGGTAACATTGTTAGGGTAGAGATTTTCTTTTGTCTGAATAGTAGGTACGCGATCGTATCGTTCCCACAGCATACTTAGAGTTCCCTTGCTATTAAGTTTTCACATTACCAAATTTGTAAAATTATTTATAGTTTTGATAAAATGAGATGGTTAAAATAATTGATAAATATTATTTTTGGTTGAATAGGCAATATTGTTCTAATCGAAAACAGCACTAGATTATTAACTGTAGTTTTCTACCTACATATATACAAAATACTTATCTAGATCTAGAACTTTCTTTTCTCCTAGAAACTAGGTATATTGTTGTATGTATCGGCTGTCAGTCTGTGCATAATATTACGTATGAAATTAAAGCATATACTGTACAACATATTATTAGATGGGAATTATAAACAAATATGTTTCTTAATATGTGCCAGCGTACGAGTATTGTTTACATAATGCTCGGTCGTGACAGTCATGCTCTATCCTATCGTCTTCATAACTTACACATAATAATATTGTTAAATTGTTACATACTGTTATAATAAACAATTTTGTAATTAAATTCGTAGTAAGATGTAATTAATTATTTTACTATCTTTAAAGTGTTATTCCACACTAACGATTAGATTTTTTTTTATTGTTTCCTAACTCTTAGTGTGGAATAAGACTTATAAAATATTTAATAAAAAAGCATTCGTTTTTGCCAAACAATTTTTTCTTAGAAATAATCTTTGGCAGTATAAAGTTGCAAGGGGCGCGGGTTTGAATACCTCTGCGTTTAAACTTTTATAAGTTTTAATAAAAACTGTAGTTAATAAAATAATAAAATTTTAAATAAACGTAATGATATTTTTAAATTAATTTATGTTGCATCTTCCGTTTACATTACAATATAATCCTCAGTGTAGGATTCGACCCATTATTGTCGCAAGTAATATATTGCTATTTGCCACGAAAGTGTTATTATGATTTATTATAATAATTCTGATAAAAATAATGTTTGTATTATTTATTTATATAGTGTTTCCCAATAGGGATGATAGGATTTTGATAACTCACAATCGCCATTTTGGTTGTTTAACATTTGACATTTGTGTTGTTTTGTGTTTAGTAATGTTTGCCATTTAATCATGAACAAGTTCACGTTACTTCAACGTTAGGAAATTGTCCAAATTTTCTATCAAAATTCGAGAAATATTGTCTCTACTCAAAGAGCATTTCGTGCTAAATATGGTCGTCATGGTGCACCGTCTGAGCTCGCTATACGTCGCATAATCCAAAAACTAGAAAGTGAATATTAGTGTGAATATTGAATATATTGATTACACTTTTCGGGCTCGATAATATATTATATAATATTCTATCTGACCATAAATAGAATCCAGTAACTTAGCCATCATCATCAATCAGGTCTCAGAAGAGTTGTTTTATAAAGAGAATTTACTTTAACTAAATTCAATTGTAATATAATATTTTTAATACATTTTTTATACGTAGTATGACATGAATTATTTACAAAGTAAACAAGAGTATTATGATCTGTTGAACGTAAATTAAATTTTAAGTGCAGGTCGATAAATAATACAAGTGACAGTAACCGATAACATTAACAGTTTCGTTACAGAACATTCTTTGTGACATTGTATTTGAATATGGTGCTGAATTACCTTATAAATCTATAAATGACAGACAGGCTCTCAAAGTTACAGTGTATATTATTATGAGGTTTTTTAATCGCCCTTTATCACATTCCCACGCTCGCATCAATATGTTGCGGTTATAAACTATCTTGCGGGCAAATCGATTTTGTTATTGAGTTTAACTTTAAGGTGTATCAATATGACGTGCGATGACATAATATTTGTGACGATCATAACGTATATTTAATAGCTTTTCGATTTGCCCTAAAATCTGATATTTAAGACTTTCTCCGTCTTAGCTATATAATGATGAGACATTTTGGTTTCACTTCTATGTTAATGGTGGAAGTAATTCACATGGAGGTCACGTGAAGATGGAAATTAACTTAATACATCTTTATTGCTTAGTTCCTCTCATTTTTTAATTATGTACCTACTTTTGAGCTATTTCCTTATTTTGTATCTTTTCCCATTTAGCGTTAAAGTCGAGGTTACATATACTACTGACTAGAACTTATAACTGCTCTTGACTAGAATTGTAACCAAATTATTTCTTTACCTAAAATTTATTTTAATAGGAATTAAATGTGTGGCAATAAATGGCATTTGCTCTCGGAAAACGAATTTGTGTCGCTGAGCAAATCCTCAACGTGATCCTCACATAAAAAAAATCGCTAAAAAACTTTTTTAAGTTCAAACCCTAATATATTATCTATATCATATCCGATGAAATCCGTTCACCTGTTACGTTATGGATGATGAAAATGTGCTGTTAGTTTATCGTTGCTATCCGTCTTATACAAGTAAATCACTTCTCCACAGATTTTCTGACTTCAGTTCCATCGAAAATGTTTGCATAAGCTAAGATCTGAACAATCGATCACTGTCATAGATATGTACCCGCCCGTATTATCATCAAGGAACGTTGACCTCTTTAATACTATATTTCGTAGCTCACGCACACAAACATCTCTAAGCTCGTACAATACGATAATATCACACACACATAATTTGTAGACTCCTTATCACTTTAGTTTGTTTTGTAGTTGTTGTGATAACGTAATCCTTCAGTGGTAACAAGTTATTTTACGATTTTGTAAGTGATTATACATACTCGTGGTATGTAAATCACATGTGACAGCGGTTTAAAAAGAAACTAATATTGCTATTATATAAATTATTAATATAAAAAATCTAGTTTGCAAGGTTAATTATTTCGCGTTATTATTATATGCGTTTTTTTAACTTTTAATCCGAAAATGTTTTATTTTATGTAATTTACAGGTATTTATAATATGTATTTAAAATAAAACTATTGGAAATATGTATTTCCTAGAAAGATTTGAGACCTTTGTAGTTCTTTATAAAATTCAAAATAGATTCGTCGCTTTTCCATTTAAGTTTAAAAGCAACGTTACGTCGTCTTACAGTGCACTTAGAGACTGAGTATGGTAATGAGGTGATAAATGACAAGCTAACAGGCAGCCACCGAACTATTTCCGCGCTCAGATATCAGAACCCAGATTGGGGGAAAAATAAATTTATAATATTCATGCTTAGAGTAAGGTATTATGAATATTTTTATTAAAAACATAATTACATATTAGTTAGTTAAAATATACAGTAAATGAATATTTCTATTTCACGACGATTAACCACGACTGACCGACATTATAACATGTTCTTCAAACTATACATGTTGACAACTTGCGACTTTCTAACTCTATATAGTAATAGGGAACTGCATCCTAGTAATACTGTCTGACTTTAAGAATTACCTATGATGTCCAACCAGCAACAATATTCTTAGGCAAATTCAAAGAAGAATGAAATGTAAACCAAGTATTACTCTACAGTACATCACATGTATATTAGACATTCCATTACCCTATTTTACGTTAGTTTTAATTCTTATAATATCTTAAGAACATTTTTTAAATGTGTATTTCTGTACTAGATTTGTATATTTATTATTTAACAGCTCTCAACTCATGAAACGTTACTTTCAGCCGGTTATTATGTGGTTTCACATTTGATGACGGCCTAAGACATTTTGTAAACATATCATACGTTGTTTATACAACATCTTTTAAAACGTAAGCTACCGTGTTTTAAATGAGATGCCCGCGTTGAGATACAAGTGCTGTATATTTTCTCCTCGTTTTGAGTCTTAGGCTCGCTCAGAAAATTATGCAAAGTTTGTTTCTAAGATAGTTTAAGTGGAATCCCCTGGGAGAAAATAATCTTACATTTTCTTGAAAATATCTATGGAGCTAGCTGGAGTATTCAATAGAAAGGAGCTATGTATTGTCCGGTAGTCAGTCTGACAGATATTATAGTAGAAAATAGGCTAGTGGGTCCGGCTGTACTGTAAGTGAATACCTATTGTTATAACATTTACTTACGTATATAATGAAAACAATTAATTGTTAATCTCGTAGTGATTTATGTATGATTCTTAATAATCCACTTGCGAAAATTGAAAGAAAAAAGCCAATACAACTATTTTAGTATTTTTTATTATGTTCATTTCAATAAAAATTAGGCTAAAGTGAACTATACGAAACATTAATTTCTTATAACAGGCTTGAATATAATGATGCTGAAATAATATAAATATATACATAGATTTTTTTTTAATTATGTAATTTACATTTTTTTCAATGACGCTTTTTTCGTTTTCATGCAAAGACAAATGTTATGTTTTAATAGATATCTTTAAAACGACTCGTGGGATTCCAAATGTCCCCACCACGAATTCTTTATTTTTGTAGTTTAATATTGGACATCACCACATATAACATTTTTTAATTATTAATAAGTCAATACATATAGATCCTTATTTTTATAATCTTTTTTTCGTTAAAATCTGACTAATCTTTCATAATAAATGAAATCTTTAACAGTTAAAATGAATTAGAATGCGTTTGTGATATGTAAAATATTTATTTATTATTTTTATGCTCATTTACTATTATTATAACTCCAGGCAGATGTTTTAATTATTCAATAAAATTGGACTGTCACTTTAGGTTTGACATGCACACTGCACAGTCATTAGGAGGGCCCACGTGTTCAAGCTAAGACAGATGTATTGCGTTAAGAAGGAAATGACTTAAACTAATATTGTTGTAGCATAAAACGACAATTAGTATTGCTAACTAACAAAATCGTTACCGTTCCAAGTTTGATATATTTGTTTAACGCACGTAAACAAATGAAAATTATTCTAATTTATTTTTTACATGTATTAGTTAAATGATTTTAAACGTTAACGTTGGTTGTGGAGTTATATAATACTTTAATATTTATGAATAAATATGCACGTTTCATACCGTATGATAGGTTAGTTAGAAAGAACTTACTGTCAAGACACTCCGTTGACTGTTTTCCGCTAGAAACCGGGACATTGCGTGCTTAGTGGCAAATTCAACGCCGCTCTTTGTCTTACCAAAATGAAGAAATAAACATAATTTTTAAGATGTATATTTTTTTAGCTTCACGCTTTTGCTACGAAGCAGGGTAGACAGTGTAGTGACGTAGTGTCTAGACACTTCGTGTTCCGCTTTCCGCTAAGCTCGAGACATTGCATGTTGAATGGCGGAAGTCAACGCTGCGCTTCGGACCGAAAAATCAAGCGCATAAATAAAAATACATTAAATATATTCATTCCTCCAAGTGAAAATCGAACTATCGACCAATTGAATTTGCAGTCAGACTCTGTCCCACTGCGCTATATATATATATATATATATATATATATATATATATATATATAATATATTTATATTAATCCTAAATTAAACTTAGCCTTATTTTAAATAAATACCTTTATAACTACTTAAATCAAATATATCTCATACGAAAAAATGTATCTCAGGGCATAATAGTCGTTGAACACATGGCTTAGCGTTAAGAGCGCTTGGACGTTTTCCAAAAGGCGCGGGTTCAAATCCCGCTGAGTACTAAGTCTTAGACTTTTTTTAAAAATATTTTTCAATCCTAAATGTGAAATAACACTTAAAAAAACATCAAAATACTTAACAATTCTGTTGATATGATGAGAAATTTCAAGTTTAAATCTATAATAGCTAACAATTAAAGACATTATTGGTATTTCCTTTCTATCTCAGTCAGGAAATGTTGAACCGGTTTCTGAGATGATTTGTACAATTTAGCTAATACAATCGTATTTGGTATGGTATGATAAAAGGGTAATTAATAACGTATGACGTTTAAAACCTTGTATAAAGATATAGGCTATTTACGTGTATAAAAATAAATAATTTAAAAATTATGCAAAAGCGTATTATCCACTTTAATGGATATATCAAATTTCTCTCAACCGTTGTGAATTCATTATTTCTAACGAGCAAAATTAATATGATTACTTTTGTATAATAGGCTATTTATAGTCATTAGAATTTAAATATAATATGTATCTACATATTTTATGCATATTTTAATTTCTTGTATGAATATCTTGCATGTTAAATCGTTAATATTAATATTTGTATAGTGAAAGTATCTGTAATCAAAATTTGAGAGATGGCATCGGAGTGTTTCAATACTTAAATTCTCTCTGACTATCCTTCTGCTTGGCTAAAAAATAATATCAAAGTATTTTTTTTAATTCGTGATGTGATCGCGTTTAGAGACTGTACTCCTCTCTGCCATTTTTTACTCTGTGGTACGTGAAAATATTTTAAATCAATCAATAAATTTATATGTACAAAACACCCAAACTACTGGGTAAAAGTAGAAATTTGGTATGCTCCTTGGAGAGTGTATCAAAAGACTAAAAAGAATGTTTTTTGAAAAATCAAACATGAAAAGATGAGATTTACTTTTATAGTGAAAATGGACATAGAACGGCAAGGCCTTGAGTCTACGCAAACAATTCCTTTTAAATAAGTATTCAATTTTTTTAAATCGGTGATAAGTAATTACAAAGTGAAGACTACACATTTATCTATCGTGAAAACTGTAATAATACCTAAAGTCCACAAGTATACTTCAATGAAGTTAAATTACAGTCATATTAAAACCAGGCGTGGGCGACGTTTACGTACAACTACTTACAAGAAGTATCTAAGAACGTCATAAACTCAAAGAAATTACTTAATAGCTTAAATGATATTGCATTATTTCACTAAAGGAAAAATAACATTCACTAACTTAACACTTGGAAGGGGGGAAAATTGAAAAACAAATTTAGAAAACGTATAAACAGTCCAGAACCGTCGAATTCGTCTGACCGCTGAGCCATGTGTTCTACATCCAACTGCGTCGAAATTCAAATGCGCGCTAAGACGGTTTCCAAGAGGCGTAGATTCGTTTCCCGTTGTAGGTGGGTTATG
Organism: Dryadula phaetusa; assembly: GCA_032432895.1. Taxonomy (NCBI): domain Eukaryota; kingdom Metazoa; phylum Arthropoda; class Insecta; order Lepidoptera; family Nymphalidae; genus Dryadula; species Dryadula phaetusa. The sequence continues at coordinate 3,766,565 of JAOYRS010000027.1, forward strand.
GGTTAGTGAACATATTTTTCATTTGCGAAATTGTTTTTCTCATTTAATTATCATACTTGTTGAAATTCATTAGAAAAAATAAATATAGATAATATGATTTGATTAAAAAAATAAAATATGCACAATGAGGTATTACATTCATCTTTTAAAAGTGTTTAATTTTATTTTTTTTAATGCCAATGTCTATAGAGTAAATTTTATATTTTCAATATTGCGATACGTTTAAATAAAATGATGATTTGTTGTACCGACGTCAATTAGTCTTGTACAAAATGTAAAAATGTTGAAATAGAATTTTTAAAATCTTTTACAGCTGTCAAATGCAAACTACATGATTAAATTTAGCTATAATATACGAGTACATTTATATAACGATGGGTTGAAATTTCGTAACTCAAGAAAACAAAAACCGGGATCTAAAGCGAAAAAAATTACAATAATATTTATCACTACAAAATTAAGCAATGCAATTCAATCTTTCTTTACAATACCATTTTAAACAGTTTAATTTCAACAAAAAATACTTTTTTGTATATCAATGAAATATTTAATGATACATTGATTAGTTAACAATATGAACGATTTTATGGTCTTTAATTTTTCATTCATATATTTATGTATACATAAATAATTAAAAAAAAAGAAAAAAAAAGTTAAAAAAGTATTTAGGACAATTTTTTTTATGTTTACTTCCTACTGACACGGGTGATTACAAAACCATGTGACGTCGTATAATGGCGTTTAAAAACTTTTATATGAATTATTAAATAAACTATATGTTTTTAGGAAGTAATGCTAACATTTTCGGATTGCTTATTGCTTATATTATTTGAAATGTGCTCTTATTATTTTTTAGAGTAAAATACCCCATTCCATGATTAATTTACAAACGAACTATTTAATGAGGTTATGCGTGGAGTGTTTGTATGGCAACCCAATAAATGCTTGACGTTTTAAACTTAGTATTTAATAGTAATATATGGTACGTCATAGTACCGTGTATTAATTTACTAGCATTGAAACAATGGAGGCCGGTCGTGGCGCATTTTGAAAGCGTCTGACTGACAACGTGATCGGTTGTGGGTTCGATCCCCATCTCGGGGGAGTGTATTTAAGTTATTTTCACTTCCTCGCTCTGGTAAGACAAAGTGCGGCGTTGAGTTCTACCACTCAACACGTAATGTCTCAAATTAGTGGAAAGTGAAGTACAGAGAGTCTTGACATTAGGTACTTTCTGTCTACCCTTTGTGGGATAAAAGCGTGAAGCTAAAAAAATGTAACTTATACTATATATTGTTGCGTTCTATAATACTATTAGTAAATAGCCTAAATTCTAGTGTTAAATTTATATTCATATAATTCTCTTTTCATATGATAACAAAACAAATGTGCATAAAGATTTATAATTCTTTACTTAATATATTATATAAAATTTATAAAAAAATATTATATTTGAATATTAAATAAACAATACAAAGGATTAAAACCCCGCTAAATACGTTGTATTAAATGAAACAATGTGAGACCAATTCTTTTAGAAAAGCAGGGCTCATTTAAAAACTTGAATGGTGAATGTGAAGCCGTCTGCACTTGGCGATAGTGCCTAAGCTCGCGCTCTTTATGCCGCATTTGAGCCGGCAATCGTAGTAGTCTGCATCAGCCACTCTGCACGCTCTCTGCTTCTTGCGTTGTGGCATTCAGGTCGAATACTGAGATATCAAGTTAAACCTAGTATCATATTTAACCTACCGTCGTACGCATTCATTCGATTCAAGTTCATTCGAGTACTTGTTTGCAACTAAATATTATGTCGAATTATATGATACTCGAGGCTTTTGTTTTATTTCTTGAGACTTATTGGCTCATGGCTGGTTAGTATTTCTTGGTTGGAATTTATGGGTTCGATCCTGCTTGGACATCTGTTTTACTTTAGTATTATTCTGCATGTTTTAAGTCTATGTGCATATACTTGGTTATTTTATTTATATTTACGCTTATTTATAAATATGTTTATTAGTTGTTCTGTAAGAATAGTGCATTATGAATCATCTAAAAAATAACAATATTGGTTTAAAAATATGACTATAATTTTTTGTTTAATTTGAAAATGCATATTTAGCTATTCTATAGTTTTGGACGTCTTCTGTGAAATTGAATGTCTACAGTAGATTTGAGTGAATTTCCCAGTGCCAGAATGTTATTTAGAGCCTATTGTGTGGTAGCTTTGGAACGGAAGTTAGATATGCGACAGGTATTATCTACATACCGCAGGACAATTATTTTGATTTGTGAATACTGATTTAATTAAAAAATTCTTACAATAATCTTACTATTAAAACCGAATTCTATTTTATTGTAGTATTCATGTCATTAAAACATTTTCTAATTCGTATTGAATACTATAAATATGGTCATGAACACTTTTTAATTCTTACAAATTGCCTTTCAATAACATTTACAATTTTTTTAAGAAATTATTTGTTAAAATTGACGTTAAGCAAATTTCAAATAACTCAAGGGTTTTTCATGAGGTCAATTTGAATATAATGATATATTTACGTAAATATCTGTAAATCTCTGTTTGCGTGAGCTCTAAAGTCTTATTTTTTAGGTTTAGAGAAATCCTCTTTTAATCATCTCTTACATGCTAAATTTCAGATTTTTATAATATATATATTTTTATAACTTATATATATATATATATATATATATATATATATATATATATATATATATATATATATATATATATATATATATGGTGTTGATTTATAAAGCAACAGGCAAATTACAATTTTTAACCAGTACAAGTTGGACATGTCAGGTGTCAGGTCAGTGTCTGTTGATTCTGTGAATAGAGTTTCGTATAATTGATTTACACTGCACTCTGCTTATATATATAAAGAATTAATATATTCCGCTCAAAATATCACCAACCCGATGGTTTATTCTGGACCTGTCAATGCATAGTAGGTCAAAAGTGGTAGGTTATTTAAAACAAATGACACGATGCTTGCATTAAACAGGTAGACTAACCGGGTCGGTTATACTCGGAACAATCGAATCGCGCTATTATTGGATTGTTTCGGCCGAATGCCTTTGAAATTCAACTGCCTTTTTCTGTCTGAAGTGTGACGGTGACTGTTGATTACGAGTTAACCTACGATTTATACGCTTTTTAACAAATATTTTATGTTATTTGTTTTACAATTTATGATTTTTAATTCGAATATTCTTAATTATAATTAGAAAAAAGTCTTAAGGTATATAAAATAATTTATTATCATTATATCCGAATGATGCATTACTTACGTTAAAGAGAAAAGCTTTATTTATGACCTTTTTCAATATTTTAAATTGTCTCTTTTTTATTTTTTATCTTTCTTGGATTTTGTTAGATAGGCAGCTACACTAAATTTTCCTCTATCCGCCCACTTAAGAGTATCACGACTTGTGTGGGATAATCTAACGCTGCGCTTTGTGTGATTGTACTGGAAAAAACTTATATTTGTCGAATAAATGTTGAATCTATTAATAAAATTAAAAGCTTTTTGCTTTAATTTAATAAATTGTTTAACTTGAACTAGAGTATGTCTTAAACTTTATAGCAATATGACTAGCACTAATACATTTTTTTCTTGTTTCAGGTAGAATTATGCAATAAATTGCAAGAAGTTTTTTTGACTCAATTCCGCATGATGTAAATAAGGAAGAAATGTAAGTTATTACGAAATTATAAATTTCAATCTTGAAACACGACTTCCGGTATTTACACGCCATAAGTTAGTCTTGCTAGAGGTAAAAACTTTAGGAAAGCGAAGGGAAGGTAGCTACTTGGATCCATTTAACATATATTTTTAAACGACGGATGTGGCGCTGGCGAGTCTATATTTAAGTCGTTCGTCATGAAAGTAATGTTCTTTTTGATTTTTTTAAAATCTGTTATTACAATGTTTAATTTGTGATAAACCAATGATGGATTCCATATAACATATTATTTATTATAATAGTACTTTAAATATTTTGAAGGTAAATAAAAATTTATTGGTTCAATTTTAATAAGGCCTAATTAAACAATAATAAAAGAAAAAAAACTCAATAAGCAAAACCGTATACTTAAAATTTTATAATGAAACAATGGCGGCTCTAATGAGCAATAAACGGCTATAATATCAGATTTTTAACATTTTATCAAAATTTTATGTTAACAATTTAAACAGGAAAAAAATCTCATTGTTAGCTTTAAACGCTTGTGGAGGGGCCGCGTTATAATAGGGCATAATATATTCAGGGCGAGTCAAATAAAATTAGCACGATGAAAAATGTAAACGGGCCTTTTACGGTCTTGAGGACGTGTAAGTATTAAGCTGCCCGCCTTATTTTGTACGTGAATTTCCTGAATTTTCTTTTTTTCAGTGGGAATAGTGTGAAGTTCTTGCTTTGAAATGCCACTGCTAAAACTATTGTGCTTAAAAATACAATTTTCTTCTCATTATGTTGACGTTATTTCAATAGTAACTGTATACGTTACATTGGAACTGATATTACCAATTAAAGAGTTCATCGAGTGAGCAACAATTAATAATGGCTTATTATCGGTACATATTTACTGGCACATACGACCAATAATTGAAATGCATTCAGCCCTCGTCGTAACTAATAGAACTTATATTTAGTTTTCGTAAAATTTGACAAATATTTTTATTACAAATTTATTTATTTTTTGTTTTTCTCTCTGGAACGAAGGTCTGTTTAATATTCCGTATTAGGGTACAGGCTCAAATAAACTATACTTATACTCTATGAAGAATACTTATATAACTTTTTGCAGTGTAAAGCAAATCTGTTAGAAGAGAAGAAAGGAATATTATTATAAATCATTAAAGGGCAATTTTATGTTTTATACTCGTATGTGACAGCGATTAATTGTAAACGCCATATTTGTAGGTTCATTACTACTTACGGAGACTTATTATTATGTTGACACTAAGCAACACTACACAACCATAGAAAAGCGTATCTTAACAATCTGCTAATGATCTTTCTGCCTATTCTAATATGCTAAAATATGTAATGCAGAAATTCATATTTGATGGTACTATATACAAAAAAAATATGCAAATGTATTACACATTCACATTACTTACTTAAACTTTTTTAAAGTTTCTCCTGGATTTAATTACAGATCTTAAAACAATATACAGTCTGAAAAACGAAAATGTTTATATTTTCTTTCTTTCTTATTATGCCTTATAAAATATTTTTTATCAGAAAAGTTAAAGCTTAAAAAACACGAATATCACACTTGTTAAAAGTACTAGATATAGATTGCTTCTTAGCGCCACAATTATTTGTTACTTAAATCATATAGCTTTTAGGCGAAAGCTCCTTAATTATGAATGGATATAATTAAATTAATATGAGTGAATCTGCTTGGCCCACGCGGCCGTCCTGCTTGCCAGTTGGCGAGTTCACTATCATTGCTTGTTTGGGGCTACATTTTTGAAACGAACACAAGATTGTTGAATGTTTATAAAAATCTATACAGATAAAAAAATAATAGGGCCTATTGCAATTTCAATTCTGTATGTGTTGTACAAAAAGTGTTAGTATGATGCATTCATATTTACTGTAAAAATATAAAATTGGATTAATATAATATATTTTTATACTATTATAGAATATATGTATAATTTAATATACAGCTTTAGGCAACCTAATATTAAACAGCTTTAAACAGGTTATTAAGAGTTTTGAAACACATTCTTTCTTTGTAGACATTGTTGCTTCTTTATAATTGGTAAGAGGTAAAAGCCTGTAAATTCCGCGTATCATACTTAATGTATAGTATATTATTGCGAAATGTTTCGAGAATAGCAACCCGCGTCCAATTTTTCCGTCAGCTCAGCAGGGTGCCACTAAGTGCTGATTAAAACTTTCATGTATTGGCAGTGAGATTGAGGCTACAGCATAGACCAACAAACTGTTATTTTAGGGAATCCGCGGGTGATATATTCATTATAAATGCTTATCTATTGCGTTGTAGATAAATGTACTATATTTTTAAATGCGCACATGATATATCATTTTTCAGATTTTATCAAAAAGATTTGTAATGTTAAGCTTTGTGTATTTTATTCATATTTAAATTTTTGTCCGACTTTGTTAAGCAGATCCAAAGTTAAATTTATCGTTTTAAAGTTGATGAAAAATAGCAGTTATTTTTATTGACTTCATTTTAAAATGTCATTATTGGTGTGAAAGTACAATATGGATATTTTTTTTTACAATAATATACTTACGATAACACTACAATTATGTTTTATAGACTAAAAGAACGTCTTTCTGAAGCAAAGTTACTATATAAAATAATATAGTTTGTCTTAATTAAATATTGATATTAATGAGATACATACAGCTCATTGACTTTTACTTTGTCAAAGAAGGAAACCAGATTATTCACACAGTAGATTAAACTGATATAAAAATAAACAAGAATAAGTGTGATGTTAAACGAACATAAGCTATAATAAATATAGCTATAAAAAACTAGAAAATAGCGGGTAGAGTCGTTTAGATATTTCTCATATCTATATATGTATGTATGTCAAAAGAAATTGTGATGTATGCCGTATAATAAAAAAATATTATACAATACATTATCGTTTTATACAATTATAGCCAGCGACATCACTATGAATTAAATCGTTTATTTTATTATTCAAATTTTCGTCAAGCAAAGTAGATTATGTTAATCGTAGCATTTACCGCTTTAAGTTAAACTCATTTTCTAAGCACAATTTTGTAAAGTAGATTTAGTTTACTCTTGTTATCATACCACTGAGCTATTTCAATTATAGAAATATTATTCAGTGAATATTTAATTTGTATTACGAATATAATGTGATAATGGGGGATAATTCTTAACCAAATAAATGGTAATGGAAAGTTTTTCGTGTTCTTTTCTCCCACGTAAAAATATTAAAAGGTAAAAAAGAGAGTATAAAAATGTAATTTTAATAATATAAGTCTAGAGGCCACCGTAGTACTGTGGGAAAACGTCTGTCTGTAAACGCGAATGGTTGTGGGTTCAATTCCCACTCAGAGGATTGATTATATTTAAAATTTATTTTAATTTCTCCGCTGTGGTAAGACGCGTGGGCGGCGCAGCGCGGTGTTGAATTTACCTCTCGGCAAGCAATGTCCCGATATCGGGCGGAAATCTTTTAACGGAGTGTCTCGACACTAGGTTATCTCTGACTTCTCCTGTATGCGGAATAGAGCGTGAAGCTAACAATAAAAGTCTTATAAATTATTTGTAATTTCCAATCATAAAAGATTTGCTTTGAGCGTTTTTTTTATAAATTTGTGTTCAATATGAAATATATGCGGAATAAGCATAAATACATTTGTGTCAGCTTTGTTTTTGCAAAGACAAATATAGTACAGTACTTTTTGATGGTTGCCAATAGAAAAAAGATGGGCTTTTCATCAAAAATAATGTGTATCCAGCAAACTATGAAATGAGACAGAGCTCATTTGTTTCAGGAAATAATAACTATAGCGGAAAAAGAAATAAAGACAGTTCAAAAGTAATCTGGACGGAGAAGCCAAAATACACATGTCGTAGCTATATATAATTTTTGATTTAATGTCTTACGTACGCTTGTATTGTTTGAATTTTTATTAACTCATTCAATGGATACTTTTAATTCCTGAGTATGTTAGTTGCATTGTAAGATTGGTAGGAGTGGGTTCATAACGGGTTTAGCTGAAATCATGTACCTTATAAATGTAGTAGATTGGTTATATTTTACTATTTTTGAAGTATTATTCCAGACTTAGAATTAGAACACATTTTTAAAAAACGTATAAAAATTTTAACTAAGCAGAATTCAAACCCGCGCCTCTTGAAAGCCTTTCAATCGCTCTATTTATTGGTTATATTTATGTTTATAAATAATTTTAAAACTAATAAAGAATAAAAGTAGCATTAAATAATATAATAAATAATTAATAAAAAAACAATACACCGGTTAATTTTTAAACTTACTTGCCCATTGGCTACAATAATATATTACTCCATAGCTAAGTTCCGTCAAAAATCTGAGTAAAACTCTTTAAACGATCTTAAATCATCAACTTTTAAATACATATCTTTCTTTGACATTGAAATATGTATATAATTATGTTATTGTAAAAAGAATTATATGATTTAATGAACTTTAACTAACATTAGTAATAATTTGTGTAATCATAACAGGAAACTTTAAGGCTCGTTTCAAACTAACTAACGAAGCGCATCGATGCGTCGAGACAGGAATAACATCGCATCTGTACAGAACTTTATCTTTTACATGTGTAATTTAATTTCGTTTGTCACTGTCAGTTTTTTAAATCTTACATCTCCTCGGTTGGTCCATTTGGTTATTTAATAGATTAAGCAAATATAACTTACTAAGAAAAGTTTGAGCTTACTACAACTTGACGTTCACGTTGCCTAATGGGCGGTCGGATTTGTATATAATTAAAAAGTTGTTTATGCATTCTATTTTAGTATTACGTCAATTGGATTTCAAATTAGCTTACATATGTATAGATCAAAGCCCATTGTGTAAGATAGGTACAGTTTTAATTTATATATTGAGGTTGACATGACAATTGTTACGATGTTTCTTAGCCAATTAAGTGCTTAAACAAATTAAGACGTGATCTTATGAGTTTGTTCAAGCAATAAGACTTAAAGTGAATCTTAAATTTGTTAGAGATGCTATTTTTATATCACCGTTATACATTTGTTTTCTATGTTAAACTAATAATGATAATAATTATAATAATGTTTATTGATTCAAAGTACGTACAGTAACCAGTTACAGATTTTATAAGAGACTTATTTATATTATACATTTAAACTGGTGTTAATAATCTCTGGTACCCATTGTAAGATTAAACTGTCCACACAGAGCATAAGTAAATGTTTTTTTTAGTAAAATATTAATGGAAATGTATGTGATACTTGACAATAGATCTCAATTTGGATGTTAGCAAAGTACGTGTAAATCGTAGAACAATACGAGCATATTAAATAAACTGAAATGTTATATTTCTCTTTGATTACTCTTCCTCGACTAATTCAGGCAAATAATACAACTGATTGATACAAATCAGTGCTGATACAGTAACGAGCAATGTGCACAATACCATACACTAATGAAATGCTTTGAATCATTTTGAATAGTGTTATGTCAATGGCTACGTAACTGTTATATTCATGTAATAAAATATTGGTAAGGCATAACTGTGCCTAAAATTATAATTAAAAATTTATCTAGTTATTACATATTTTTTACATATTTTACTAGAGAATTATGATATAAAAGAATTTTCACATGCATTGACTATCATATAACGAATTAGAATAGAACAGAATAGAAAAGTCTTTATTGCACACAAGAATAAAATTATTTTACAAGATAAAGAGTAGATGATAAGAGTGTGTATGCCAAGAAGGCCTTATTACTTCTAGCAATCTCCTAAAGGCAAATTATTACATTTAGAAGAAAAAATGCAACACTAAATTTAATTATTTACTAAATTAATAATTAATCTTTCATTGAGGAATTAATGCGTCAAATGATTAAATGTTATTATGAAAAATATCTATCAACTTGGATTATATCTTATTCACATGTAATACTCTTCTTATCTTACTTATAAGAGATATTTTACACAAATATATATAGATTAAAATGTTTTAGACACACCCAATTATTTAATAAATTTGTTAGTAAATATTGTGTTCTTGGGTAATTTTGTTACTTTTGTAGGAAATAGGAAAATGATTTAGGAGGTTTTAATGTGACGTAACTTAGTGTCAAGATATATATCGAGACATTACGTGTTGAATGGCGAATTCAACGCCACGCTTTGTTCTTTATTAAACCTTTGATATTATTATGATCTTCCATGAAAATAGCTCAATACACAACAATTACAGAGCTAGTGGCTCTGAAAGTTCGCATTACTTAAATATCGGATTAAAGCAGAAATAACTTGGTAATAAATTATATTGTTGCAATTTCTAAATATCCCTCCTAAGTACATAAATGGCACTACAAAACAAGTAAATATGTTTTTAAGTACACAAAAATAAAAAAATAAGTGCTTAAGTATCTCTGTAACGTCTCAAGTGATCATTCAACCATGCAAAGTGAATGGTTGCACTCTAAATATCCTTTCATCAAAAATATGGGGTTTCATACAGAGTAATTTGCAACTTAACTGATATCAAATTATATTCATATGAACTGAATTTTTATATGAAAAAAAATGATGTCAATAATATATAAGTTATATCTTTTTTGAGTGGTTTGTGAGAAACATTTTCAATAAAGTTCGTAAATAATTAAAAATACACAATGAAATTAATTATGTTTTAAATAATATAATCATTTTAAAATCTTACTTATGGTTATATATATATATATATATATATATATATATATATATATATATATATATATATATATATATATATATATATATATATATAATAAGAGAAACATTATAGAAACATCATAATGAATTTAATTAGAAGCTATGTAAGGTGTACGTACGTACTGTTATTCCTGTTTTGAACAATAGGAAACTATTAAAACGCTTAATGTTTATGACTTAGACAGTACTCATTATTTACGTTCAAGTTACGCTTGTAGTTGTCGTTACTGTAACTGTAGTTTAGATTACCTGAGTGAAGTCATGGCTAGTCGCTAGTGGCTCATAAAAGTGATTTCTACTTCATGAAAGGACAATATATTAAAGTTGGAAACATTTTATATGGCAAATAAAATATTATAAATGCCATTGCAATACTGTTGGGACGTGTTCGTTTGAATGTAATGATTACTAGTTTAAATTTGAATATTAAAAAAAAACATTTTTCAGTCTATTCACATAAAGCTTGGCGTTACGTGTCTTCACTTGCACGTGATGTAACTGAAAATGAAATGAAAGTGGAAAGTGCAGTAGGTAGTGATTGATCACTAAGCTAGTCTACCTTACTAAATACTGTGATGTTTGAGGGCAAATAAAATATATTTACAAAACATTTAAGTATAAATTTATATGATTGATGATGGTATAGGCTAGTCATCGACGCCATGTTGATAGATAAAAGAATATCTAATATTCTTTTCTTGTAATTAATTTCTTTTTCTCACATTTACTACTATCTATTGTGAACGAATAATTCGATATATTTATCTTTGATGAAATAATAATATATATATATATATATATATATATATATATATATATATATATATATATATATATATATACTACATTGCATTTTAACAGATCCTTACTGTTAATGACATCCGGTTTTCAGCGAATGTTTAATTTTTAATATTTAAATAACATTTAGTAGTAAATAAAAATAAATCTATACATTTAGATTTTACGATGAAGTATTATATTATAAAATTTTAATTTTATATTTTGAAGCTTTCATATAAACATTTTTGAAAATAAAATAAATGTTTTTAATATTAACTTTTGTATTAACACTGCTTGCTTATATTATTGTTTATTTTTCAAAACATTTAAAAAAAACGTGTAAAATATTTTCTAATCCTATGTGAGGAATAACACTATAAATATAGTAAAAAAATATTTCTAGAATATTTAGAACAATTCTGTTAGTATTATGTATTTTTTATACATATATGAGGCCGGTCGTGGCTCAGTGGGACAGCGTCTGACTGTAACGCGATCGGTTGTGGCTCCACTCGGAGGAGTGATTATATTTAAATTATTTTCAGTTCTTCGCTCTGGTAAGACAAAGTGCGGCGTTGAGTTCCACCACTCAACACGCAATGTCTCGAATTCGGTGGAAAGCGAAGTACGGAGTGTCTGACACTAGGTACTTTCTGCCTACCCTGCTACGCGGGATAAAAGCGTGAAGCTAATAAAAAAAAGAATGAAATAGTAGTTGACTTAACTTTTAAATGTCTGTCGGTCTATTTAAATATATTAGAAGATTGTGGGGTATTGAGTTCTATAATGAATATTTTAAAATTGAAACTTTAATGTGATGTAATGTAATTTGACATCGAAAAATTTACAAAATTCTGCTAAAATGTTTGAAAGGCGAACCAACAAATTGGTAGTCCTTTATAATAATACTGTCTAACACTAAAAATATACTACGGTGCAATTAAATAGAGTGCTCTAGGTCAACTTTGCACTTTTGAAATACAAATGCTTATATTTTCGTAGCATTTGCTTCTTTGAAACGTGGTTTAATGCCCGTGCTTGTTATATTATACTTTCTTACTTGCTTGTTATTTTTGATACAAGCTATTTTATTGAATACTCTTTAATTTCAAATATTCAAATATTGAACAAGATTTCTTTAAAAATGAACGTCGGTACTCACCGATTTTAGTGCTATATTCAATCATCCACATATAAATACATGTTACACATGCGATTTCACTCATCCACACTTGACATAATGGTACACATGTGATTTCACCCATCCACACATACCACCATGGTCCACATGTGATTTGACTTATCCACATATAATGTCCATTTATCTATCGCTTTATATGCAAAAATAGCGCAAGTCGACCGGCTAAACTAATAAATATTCATAACCTGACATTTTCGTTTTCTGATGGGTATAAGCAATGCTGACGGCTTTTCTGGCGCAATGGTACGGTTAGTAACTATTACTCGTTGGTTGTTGGTTCTATTCTCATTTGATAGAATAAATTCAATTATTTTTATTACATGAGTCTAAGTTAATACAAAATGATGCGGCGGGCTGGGTTAGGATAGGATCTCATCTCACTATACCCGAGCACGACGAGCATATACAAGATGTAGGAGGAGAAATGGATTAGACTTTGTTCTTGACTTTGAGCATCAGCTGTATGGCATATACAAGGAGAGAAAGAAGGCCTTGCAGCTTGCCATCCATTCGGCCAAAGCTCGCCAGGAACTGTTGACGGGCCTGAATCGGGACCCCTACCTAAGTACGCGGGGCAAATTACGAGTACGCGGCGTCCCATTAATGGACACGCTGTTGCCAGACTTCCACCTAAATCTTGTGGCTGAGCTATTTCCGGAGTCGCAGTTAACATAGCATACGACATCGTGGTGCAGTGGAACTGAGAAAAGACTGACTGCAAACGTAATTGGTTTGCAATATGTTTTATTATACATATAGACTGGTAGCTCGCTCGCGGCTTTGCCTGCGTAAACTCAGGGCTATAGCTATTTTGTTTTTTATCTGCTCGCGCTCTTGCTAGCTAAATCTCAGCCTTCGTCAAAATTTAAAATTTTGTCGAATTATACAATTAAAATAACTCTTGGAAATAACCCACTTACCAACCTACTCTATAATTAAATACTATACATACCTATCACTTATATAACTTAGATACCTATATATACATATAAAGAAAGAGTAAAAAAATAAATTCTGTACATGAAATATTTATAAAAAATATTTGGGTATATTAAAATACATAGTCAATAAAATATTCAATAGAATTATTGTCTATCTGTCTGTCTATTCATTTGTAGTAAATAGATATAGATGAATTTTGGCCTAGTAGTAGTTTATAGATTGGAGATACACAAAGGTCAATTTTTTTGTGATATAATTTTCGAAAAAGAAACTGATACATCAAATTACGTAATATACTGATAATTACGGAATAATATACATAAGACGATAATAACTTTTAGAGACATAAGGCTTACATGCTTGAAGTATCATATACGATAATTTCATAGAATGAAAATAATTTAAAAATAATCGCCCCTCTTTGTGGGTATTGAACCTAAGAAGTTACGTACAGGCTCTGATTCCCCGCGCTACGATAGCCTCTTCATCATACAATCGTTTTTAAATTTTATATTTCAATAGATAGAATAGATAACTTATGTCCGTACGCACCATCTAGTATCTATAAGTATTATTAAAATTAAATAAACAATTTTATGCTAATCTTCGGTATCTTTTTACGGGTTCTAAGTTTTAATCGAACCATTGTCACTCTTAAATTAACAATTTTATACGTCTTCATAAATTCAATTTTATTTCTCTGAAATAAACTATATTAGATTTTAATGACACTAGTTAGCTCGACTACACCTGTTATACTTATACTTACAACCACCTTGCATATTACATTCTAAAAGAAACAATTGGGCTCATCCATATTAATTTGTATCTCCATAAGTCGAAGAAAAACCATAAATAACTATTACCAATTACACAGAAGGATATAGAGGAAATGGCTACATAGCTCGTTAGATTTGTTTTGTCACTAGTAGCGTTAAATGAAGCAATTTCCGTCACCTAATTGATTCCACCCTCCCTCTCGCTTACTTCATGCAGCATCCTATTAGAACGATTAGTTCAACGTTGTTAGGTCAATCACGATCTCCCCATAGGTTGTGACCTTCATCTTATTTATTTTTGGTTGTTTTTATGTTAAGTCTGATTATATTTTTTAAATGTAATATAAAAATATCTATACATATTATATTCTTTATAATTAGTTTTGTTAGGAATTTAAAATTATTTTATTTATATTTAATGGCGTTTTGTCGTTTCATAAGGATTGATTTTTGAAAATGTACAAATTCATATTAAAAACAGGGCACAATAAAATAAAATAAGCAAAATGCGATCTGTAACAAGTGTTTCCGAAAAGTAATCATTAACACGCCAAATAATAAATAGTTTTATTGTTGTAAAAATAACATCTAATAAAATTCAAACATTTTGTCACTTACTACACTACGAGATTCTTATTGTAAAATTATACACATATGTTTATCATTGACGCTAATGCAATGCTGTCTTTCGACTTCAATTTCGCACGTAGATTGCATTTAATATGGCCTATTCATTTCAAACATACGTGAATATGTGAGATTCTAATTACTTTCAGTTGAGTACAATTCTAATTTCCGTAATAACTGGATCATGTAACCCGATCTTCAGTGTCATTATGCAGAGATAAGTGCTACGGCTATAATTCAAAAGGTCCTCCCACCCTAAGAGGAAACTCCGTTTCTCGGGTCTCTTGTCACGTCTACGACAAGCCGTATCTTGTACGAGATGAGAGGTTCTCCATTAAAAACAATTGTATTTGTTTTATGATATAATACTTTGTCAGCCTATATTAATTTAAATTGGGTTTGTCAATTTTCGAATTTGTTTGAGAGAACGCTGATGTATCTATAATAGGTCGTTTACATTTAACTTTATTAACAGTTTAGTCTTTTTATTTAATTATAAATAATAAATGTTCAAAATATCTACAAATTCTAAAATATAAGTTGTTAATAATAATTAATTTTTAATTAATAATTTATTTAAAGATTATATTTATACTAAATCTCTTAGTAGATATTTTACACATACGAGTATCTAGAAAAGAAAATAGAATAATTTAACAGAAAACAAAACCACAGTAAGTCAGTAATTACGAACTTAGACGACAATTTATCTAGGCTCGGCCGACCTCAAAGCAAGTCATGTAATCAGGGCCGTAATTCCCTCTTGGTACCATTTCGATATAATTTTTAATATCGTACGTCCTATAACTGTTTTAAATTTTTATTTATTTCCTCTAGCTATTTCCCTTGCGGGTAGAGAGAGATATTGTAGAGTCACATCTGTCTCGTTACTGAATTACTTGCTAAATGAAATTCCAATTTTTGTTGCAGTAATTTAAGAAAACAACTCACTATTTATATCTAATAGCTATCAATATGTTAATTTTATCTTACTTTTTGGTCTTTCTTTTGTATTCATTTAAAGCTTAATTACATATTTTTATTATATACTAATCGTCTATGCCGCGGTAGTGTATATTAAAGTGAATTTTGAACATACATTAATAAACAGATGCAATACTAACGCCATCTAGTGCAGGTATCACGCCCCTTGTTGAACTCTATAGTTGTAAATTCAGATCTCAGCCAGGAGGAAATAATATACTCGTACATATATTTCGCTGGTTGGTGTGGGCATACTAAATGCATAACAGTTCTAACTCAACACTCAACTGTGTAAAAAAATTCAGAATAACCAGAAGAAATACTAGAGAGTGAAACTAAAAAAATATATTTTAATTAGTTATTTAAACTTTAACAAGCAATTTTAATAATAAATTTAAATTTGGATCTGTTTCAAACTTTTTCTTATATAATATTCAATATATCATTTGCTCTAAAGTTAATTAAGTCATAATACACCTGACAACTTTGATGACGCACAACTATTTTCGTTTCAAAAGAGCTGTCAGCTGTTCATATTTTAAAAGTTACTTTTCCTGTAACTAAACAAAAATAAGCAATAAAATATAGGAAGAATGTAATTTAAAACGATATCAAAAGATTTTTGTTAGATTTTCTTTAATAAACAAACGATTTTAAATAAATGCCAACGTCTATTAAACTATTTTAGCTATAACCTAAATGCAATATTATTTCACGATTATGCTCTTATTAATGTTGAAAGTAGACTTGACTAATGAAGCCACTGTTAAAACCCGCATTTATAAGGCACGCTTCGTATGCGCGATTTGCAATACATTTTAGATTTTCGTTGGAATTGTTATATAAGACAAATAAGAGCTTATTACATGACTATTCTAGACACGATTATTTTACTTAAGATATAAACAAAAATATTTGTAATGTTAAAGAAGGTATAGAAAAATCATAAGCAAAAGAGAATATTAAAATATTTTCTATACGTATAATACTTATTTATTAATAAATATATAAGGATATACATACCTGTGATTTGAGGCCGGTCGTGGGACAGCATCTGACTGTAAATGCGACCGGTTTCAGGTTCAATTCCCTCTCGGGAGATTATTTATATTTAGATTATTTTCATTTCCTCGCTCGCCTGGTAAGATAAAGCGCGGCATTGAGTATCGCCTCTCAATACGCAATATTTCGAATTCGGCGGAAATCTGAGTACAGTGTCTTGACACTACGTACCTTTCTATTATTTTATGTGGGATAAAAACGTGACTCTCGTACCTATATGTATAAAAATGAGTGCACACGTAGTGATTTCGATTTAGATATATTTTTGTTTCGCCATCCATTACGGGTAACGGATTACGGAGTGTCCTATCATAATTTTTTTTCACTTCTCACTCACATAATAAGGGGTATATAAAAAAATTTTATTAAGAAGCGTGAGTTCAGGATCCATTTAGCTTGATTAAAATGTTATGATGAATCGTTCAATCTATTTATATCAAGCATTTGGCTGCCGTACAATCAAGCATCCTGGCAACAAATACGATAGATACGCGCTATATTAAATTATGACAATCCGATAACTTGTAGGTGGCTCGGTCTGGGCCCAAATTATACGTATCGACATGCCAAGTCCTTGCAAAGCTGGTGTTGCCATATAGTTGCAATAACATCGTCTTACGATCCCAAAAGCCATTTCAGGAATATTATATATTAATATAAAATCTTTATATGATATTTAATGTTATGTTATTACATGACTTGAAATATCATATAAAGATTACATATTATTATATGTAATATTGAAAAAAAAATAAGATAAAGTGAGGGCGTTTAGTTCGACACTCATCACGTAATGTCGGGCGGATAGTGGTTATGGGAGTGTTTTAACACTAGGTCATCTTTGACTACCCTGCTGTGTGGTATAAAGTGTTAAGCTGTTTTTTTTTTTAATTTAATTTATATATTAATATCGTTAAATCACATAAAATTAAATCCTAAATGTAAAACTTATGAAAATAGCTTTATCTAATAACTAATAACAACACTAATAACTAATAGCAACACTAAATAAAATAACTAATAATAAACAAAATATATGAACGTGAAAATTTAATTAAATCTAATTCTGATCGAAATACAGTAATGAGATTCAAAAAACAAAGTTGTTAATGATAGTACATTAAACCAATTACCGTAATGCTCCAATATACAGTCATCAATTTCACGATAGATTAAATCTTATAACACCATATATGTTGGCTGGTAGGATCGTAATCAGGATTAAATATGAGAATTATCGTCCTCACGTGCGACAAGTGCCTTATTGTACTGCCTTCAACAGTGCATTGCTATGAAGCAACGAAGTGAGCAATATACTCGCGCGATATTGTGCGCGTAATAAGTGACCTTATTTTGATGCTTTTCTCAAATGATATCTTTTGTTGTGCTTTTAATTTTTTTATAATATTCTTTTTCAAATGGTTATGTTTTATGTATGTTTGTATGGGTACATGTAATTAAATAATAGAATGGCCCAGTTGTCAAATATTAGATTGAAATAATTTATAAAATACTAGTAAATGTCCACAACTTCGTTTGCGCTCCCCAGTGCTATAATTGCATCGAACAATGTATTTAAATAGATATAACTTTTTTATTTATGCCCCGATTCAAGTAAAAATATCACTAAAATGTTAAGGAATGGTTTAATGGTAAAAACTGCATTTAAATCGCTTACTCTGTTTTCGAGATAACTGTACATAAACGTACAGATAAACGGAAAATAATAGTTTTGGGTCCAATAATAATATTTTTCACAGATTTCCATGCATCGGGATTAATCAGTTACATTTTTATTATATGTATGGATAGATTTTGTTACAATTTTAAAAAAATACTCATATGTACGTCCATCTCTTGTAGCCCTTTGAAATATGCATATAGGAAGATAGATATATTCAATTTAGTTAAAGCGCATAATTATTCGAAGTAAAAAGAAAAATATTTAAATATTATTATAATTGTTCAGTTTACTGAAAATATAAAAGATGTTATTAAAAAGATAAAGCTCACATAAGTGTTCATATCCACTTAGCTATTACGCTGTAACCATACGAATTATTTAGCGACGAGATTGTTTCGAGATAATAGAACAAGATATTGAAATAAATAATCTTCAATCTTAATAATTCTTATTTTCTTGGCCTTTGAACTCTTGTGGTATCGGTGTTAGCAATCTGTGGGGGAAATTTGAATAATTTGACTTTTACCCATCAAAGGATTTTATTATAAGGCAACGAGCCGACGATATTTCCCGAAATCACAATTTGAATTTTAAAAAGAGCTTTTGATAGACCAATTCTATGATTTATTTAGGAAAACTGACATCCTGTAAGTTTAAATTGTGAGAATTGAACGTAAATAATGACCATTTGGGTCATTTGTTTTAAAAGATCTCAGTAATCCGACTACTTAATTAAATTAGAACTAAATCCTTTACCCTTCTGGATTGTAAATGAGTAATTAAGGATTATGGCGATACATTTATTGGATTTGCAGGCTAATTTATTTAAGTGGATTACTGAAATATACTTATATTTAGATGAATCATATTCTATGTATGTTTTCCACCATACCATATGAAATCATACTATAATAATTAAATTTTCGATTACCAAAATTCCATTTTACTCAGTTCAATAGGTGGTATGACATTTACCGTATTGGGATAACGTCGGATGTGGCAACCCACGTGACGGCTTCCGGCGCAGTTGCCTGGCCACGTGACACCGATCTCTTTATTGTAGTGTTGAATACTGTTGACCAAACATATTGCATCATTTTCATGTCCAACATATATGTACGGTACATTAAAATGCAGCGCCTTCGTTGCAAGACAAAAAAGGAACAATTAAAATTATATCTAACTCGAAGCTTTTCACAGTTATCAGTGCTCCTGTTTTTTTAGAGTAATATGAGAGCTATTTTACTTATAGAGCCAATAAACAATTATATTCTTATATATTAAACTTTGCAAACATTAAATAAAAGTATTCATTCAGTACATTAAATAAATATTCACCTCTTTCTACATCAAGGCTGTTGTTCGTTTTCTACATATGTATTTGCATGTTTAATCCCGGACAGAAGTCAGAGACAATATAATGTCGAGACACTTCGTTGAATGCTTTCCTCCAATAATTGAGACACTACGTGTTAAGTGGCGAACTCAATGTCTTATCCCGCTTTGGTAAAAATGAAATGAAAATAAATTTTAAATATAAACATTTCTTAATAGCGGAACCAAACCCACAAGCAACTGCGTATATAGTCAGATATTGTCTAGTACTCCGCTATGTTTACATTTAGTATGCAAAATGTGAACCACCAAAATAACATATTTCTATTATAAACATTTTATTTACTCTGTTTAAGATGTGTATGCCTGGGACTGTAATTATAATTTTATTTCTAAATATGAAATGTCTAATAGTATTGTTAATACAATAATAAATTCATGTAATTTAAAGAGAGTGTCTTGCCATTGTCTCCAATATCGGTTGGGTATGAATTAAAGTTTGCGTCAGTCACACGCCTAGTTTGTTTTGCTGTTAATACTTTGTATAAAAATATTGATAGCAGAATCCAAAATTCTATCGTTTTGAAAAGTGAGTTTCTTCTCCAATATTCTCTGCTTCTCGAAAGGACTAGAATTTTTTATTTAAAAAAAAGTTTTCTTATTGAATTTATTGTAGCTTTTTAATACAAAAAATGAGAATATAATATTGTCATGCTGTAATTTATAAAATAAATTAAACATTTTACCAGATATTGCAACAGTAAACAATATATTCCATATATGCGTTATATAGTCATTTCAATCTTCTTCTCGGTAGCGGTCCAGCTTTTCACATCTCCTTATAAAGTTGTGAGTGGATCACAGAGCACTTACATTGTAGTTGTGTAGTTCACAGCGCTCTACTATCCGTTAGATACACAAATGACGTAAATGTATACGAATAGCTGTATAATATACATATAAATGAGTTTTATAAATATGATTCGACATACTAATGTTAACATAAATTTTCTAGGAATCCATTAAAAAGATATAAAATCTTACAATATGCAGTCAAAATAAAAATTGGAGCGAAAATTATTTTTGTAATGTGGCTGTCAGAGTGTCTATCAACTTGCAACCGGATGCTCTAGATAAGGTTTATTTTTCATTTGGATATTTTTTTAAAACTAAAATAGACCACTATTTATATCTTAATAGAAGAGATGAAGAGTGGTAACGCGACTGGCTCGCCTTTATTGTTTCATTATAGACTGTGGTATTTAATAAATTATTTGTATTTATCTAATAATAAGCTTCTACATTCTTTTCTTGCAAAGAATGTTTTCACGATGAGAAATTTATTGCATGACAAGTAATATATGTGTTTAACACAATAATGCAATATTTGTTTGAATTTTTATATTTTTAACAAACACAATAAATATGATATTACTTTATAATTCTTTTAATTTGATATCCACATATTAACTATTTTTAATTAAAGCTTGTCAAAATCTTCAATTTTCTTTTATTTACACAGAGTTTCTAATAAGTATATGAAACGAATGTAAATTTTATATTAAATATAAATTTATTTCATAGATAACCAAGATGGATAAACTAAGGATCTTGTTGACCGTCTTACGTGTCGATCGATCATGAGGATTAAATGACGCTTATCACTTCATACTATACGTACAACTGTCTCGTCGTAAACCGTTAAATCTTAGGCATTAACAACTTTAACAGTTAAATTTAATACTCAAGGATGTGATTAGATAGTAAGTGCAAGTTGAAACAGCGTTGGCTTATTACTGTTAATTATATATCTGTAATAATTATAGATTACAGTGCAGGAAACAAGAAGAACAGCCAAAATTTTGAGTATCACACGCATTTTATCTTGACTTGATGATGCTAAGACTTAATAGATTGAATGATGGCATATATTCAAAGATTATATTGCATGGTTTCGTGAGTCAAGCAATTATCATAGAGAACTTTTAGATTAGAACACTATTCCAGTTTGAGACACGAGGAATTGCGAACATCTTTTCATTATAATTACAAAGTTTTGAGAGTTCGTATCATCCTGTACTAGTATTAACCGTCCACAATTAGTTTTAAATCGGTTATTTCCCTTAACGAGGACATTAAAAGTCTGGCTCTAGTCTTATGAACGTGTTAAGCATATATACGTATGTATACGTTAATAAATGACACTAGAAAATTTTAAGTATAATACTATTTTCATACATACATAAAAACACAGTTTCACGCTGATGAGATATAAGACATAGTGTCAAGACACTCCGTTCTATGCTGTCTGCGATATGACATTAGTTTACGAGTAGTGGAACTTATCTTAGAGGTTTTAGTTGTATAAAGGAAAATGAAAAATATTTAAAATTGTTTTTTTTTTGAGTTTTAGCTTTAGCAGCTTTTATCCCGCATAGCAGGGTAGATATTTAATAACTATCGTCATGACATGTCGTACTGCGCTTTTTATCGAATTTGAGGCATTGCTTGTTGGATAGAGGAACTTAACACCGCGCTTTGTCTTACCAGAACGAGAAAATGAAAGTAATTTAAATATAATTACTCTCCCGAGTGGGATACCAACACACAACCAAACGCTTTTACAGTCAGACTCTGTACCACTGCGCCCCTAACAGTCAGAAAACATTTTTTCCGAGTGAGATTTTACAGTTATTCGTGTTTGTGTCCCTCTGCGCTATCAAAGCACCTATTTAATAAAGATTTAATAAAATTATTTTAACTAAATTTGAACATACTTGAGTTTGAAAGCAAACAATGTCATTGGAAAATGACTGGAGTGGTATATTCTGAAAATAACAAAAACCGCGGAAAGAACGTACAGATATCTTTAATTTCAGGAATCACTAGATATAATTCAAATCATTTGTTAAGTATGTGAATAAAATTTTACATACTTACATAAATTTTACTTTATTAAAATACTTTAATTATTAATATCATGTCATCAATGTTATCATTTTTATCAATACACGAAGGTACAGATAGCTTTAATTTCAGGAAGCCCATGATCTAATTTAAATCATTTGCTAAGTATGTGAATTAAAATTATAAATAATTATTTCATGACATTAATAGTTAATGTATTAAAATACATTAAAAATTTATATAAATATAATATTTACTTTTAGTACCAGACAGAGATGAGAAAACTTAGTGTTACGTGACAGAACTAAACGCTGCGAGCTTACATCGTAGTCAGTGCAAAGATTTGTTGTAGATTATTATAGCTCTTTATATAGGAATTGTAAATTATTTGCAATCCTTTAATTACGTTAGTATTGCTTAATTATAATTGTTATTGTTAACCATGAGTATTAATTCCTTTGATTGTTATTCTACCCTATATTGTTATATTATAAGCACTTTATATTTTTTTAAAATTCATGAAAAATTTTAGATAGATTAACTCTACCAGATGACATATTTATTACATACATTTTATACACAAATTTAGTGACATTATATTCTGAATGGTAGAACTGATAACGCACTTTGTTTAATTTGACCGATAAATCATCTATAATATGTCTCAAATGATATACGAATAATAAATATGCTAAATCTGATTTGAACCTACTACAATCACATCTTACCCGATCATTTCAAATAAGCCCCAAGGGCTACTGTCATATCTTAATCAAAACGTTTTAAATATAATGCGTCAAAAAGAAAATTATCTTAATATGTCAGGCTTGAGAAGATATTTAAATACGTAGAAATGTTTTTATTAATGAAAGTGTCGTTACCGTTGGAGCTATTCTGTAATTGTAGATTGACACGGTGGGTTAATGACTCCGCAGAGGTCACCTATTGTTGTTTTAAACAATGCTCCGGCCAGGCCGCCAATCTTTCCAGTTGTTCGCTTCAATGCCTGACGCAAAATTCTAACTCTCTTGAAAAATTATAACCAAGTAACACCAGTTTGTGAACTTAATTAAGTAATTATAGGTATGAGAGGATCTAGTAAATTTATCACTTGCAGAGGACATTTTCTG
This sequence comes from Dryadula phaetusa, assembly GCA_032432895.1. Lineage (NCBI taxonomy): Eukaryota > Metazoa > Arthropoda > Insecta > Lepidoptera > Nymphalidae > Dryadula > Dryadula phaetusa. The sequence continues at coordinate 3,790,493 of JAOYRS010000027.1, forward strand.
ATTAAAAATATAAATTAATTAATGCTGATTTCAATTCATATATATATATATATATATATGAATTGAAATTAGTATTAATTAATATTTATTCAAGTCAGGATATCGATACATACACTGATGATTGGTCAAGGTCACAAGAGTGAATCCCTAAGTTGAGAAAGCCAGCACAAATAAAAAACATTATATCGTTACTTTATATCGTTTTTAAACAGTATTGTTTCTTTTTTAATATTCACAGCTATTTTATATCTTTTAAATGTAGTCTTGCAATTAAATTTCTCGCAACTTCTTGTCCAACAAGACATAAAAGGAAGATTTTACTATTAAATAAACCTTAAACTTCTGGCTTGCTTTCATGCTATCAGTGCTTGCACTGGTTTACCTTGCTAATTTAAACTGCAAATAAAAAGGGACGATTTCTTTGTGGTTTAAGAGTTGCGTTAGTGGTAATATAATGACTTTTCAGAGAAGCTTTAAAATATATTTGTATATATAGAAATTTGTAATTACTATTTACTTTTATAACAGAGGCCATAGTAGTTCATTGATACAGGGTGTTATTGCAAACGCTATGGTTTCAGGTTTGATTTCTAAATTGGTATGTCAAAATGCGGTGTTGAGCTTCGCTACACGATGCACAATATCCTTAATTCGCAGCCTGGGATAGATGGTCTTGAAGAACTCTAGGTTCATATTATGTACCCTTAATGTCGTCGCGATAGCGTTTCTAAGTATATGTTGTCACTGTTAATATATTATGCATTATTGCATAAAGGATTTTTCATAAACCGTGTTATCTCAAATTGCTATCAAAACGCTTTTCATCGCTACAATATGTAAAGCGAGAGAATAAAATAATTCCTGAGATAGATCTAATGAAGAGTATAATAGAATGTTAAATAAGTGTAATTATGGTTAGATCCTTGTAAAACATTAATATTGTATATTCAAATTTTTAAAATTGTTTCTTATGTTTTATTTTAGACTCAACCGTAACATTGCACGTCGTGGTAACAATTCATAAAATGGTATTACATTTGATATGATTGGGAATCATCCCAGAAGATGATATGATAATATATACTTATGATCACTTACTCTTCAGACACCTTTCCATAATATTACATCTTTATTTCTATACCAACATATGCAATTGGTACTAAAAAAGTATTTAATCAAAAGTGTACGACTTACCTTTAACTCCATATAATTGAGTACAGTATGAGAAGATGAAATCAAGCATTTATTTTATATACTAACTGGGTTCTCTGTAAACTAATATGACTTTATATATTTTTTAGCTTAACGCTCTTATTCTGTATAGCAGGGTAGACAGTATAGTGAAGTACTTAAGGTCAAGACACTCCATACTCCGGTTTCCGCTTAACGCCATTCAACGCGCAATGTCTCGTACATTGCGCGTTGAATGGCGGAATTCAACGCCGCGCTTCATACCGGAAAATCGAGCGCACAAATGATGTTTTTTAAATATACTCATTTCCCAAGTGGGAACCGAATCCACAACTGATCTCGTCTATAGACAGAATACATCGTTTATAGCTTGGTACTCACAAATCACTCTACATGTATGTACCTTGTACAAATTAACTAATATTTATTAATTATGTAATAAGCAAACGCAAGGTGGGCATCGAAGCGAGAGGAGAAAAAATAACTGGGATCGCGAATAATTAATGGCTTCATTTATGTTTGTGCTCTTGAGAGCCATGATTGTGCTGGACGCTTTTTATTTTTTTATGGAGGGCTTTTCACAAGTTAAAATCATTATTGTTCGAGCGAAACCGAATTGAAAACTGTAAGAGTTTGGAAATCTTTAACGAATCGCCCTCGTTGCGGAGTAACTTAAATCGAATTTTAACCGAGATTTTACTCCTAAATTAGACGCGATTGTTTTGCAACGAAGAATTTTCGTTTTGTTATTTTTAATATGAAACTGTACTTAAATTAAAATTTGATGTATAAAATAATGAAATAGATTCAATTAAAAATAAAAGGCATTCGTTTTTCTATTTTATTTTATTAGAATAGTAAAATATGAATCAATTGTTAAAAAAATTGTAAAACAATTATTGGTCTGCAGAAGCATTTGGTTGTTGAGGCTCAGATTCGCATCTGTTCTAACTGGAACATTGTTATTCAAGACATGATTGCGTCCCGATTACGCCACCCCTGACCCTTTGAACTCTATCGAAATGTCACCAGGACGTCTATACTTTCATGCAATTTTAAAGCTTATGCTCTTGAAAAAGCTACGAATATTTCACTAAGAGTCTGAATGGTCACATTCAAAAAGACTTTTATACATTTCATATGTTAAAAGCTTTTCTTTCCTTTTTGAAAAATATTTTTCTACTCGTATAAGGTATTTGCAGAAATTTCGCGATGGTTTTTTCGTTACTATATTGAAGCTGTTGCGCGTTTAACGAATCAACTTTCGAAATGAATTTATAACTTTCTCGGAAATAAATTCAATGTTTTTTTTATTTACTTTTCTTGATTTAAGTAATTGTGATGAAGTTAACTGCGCTATTAAAAACTTTGTATGCGAACTTTGTTATTAAAGTTGACATAATTGTTTACGTGCACCAAGCTTTAATGCTATTAAAATTAATAGACGTCGCCCTACTTGTTGCTTTAGTGTTCATATTACTTTGGTAGGTAACATTTTGTCCATATAATTAGTAAAGAATGTTATAAGAATTTTAATTAACGTTGTTTTTTTTTTCAAAAGTATAGCAAGATTCAGCTGTGAGTATACGTCTAATTCTTTCGCAAATGTTTTTGAAGCCCTTGCCATTTTAAATAGTTGGTTAATAGGTACGTCCTTAATTAGAATAGGTAGTGAGAGAAATGCAGGCTTCTCTTCTGTTTTAATGAGGAGGCAATCGTGTGATCCCTTTCGCACGATTTTCGCCCCGCCTACCGGGCGGTGAAAATCAATAACGGAGTCCAGAAGTGCGTTTGATGTCCTACTATGATGACGTCGTTGAGATGTAGACCCGCATACGTCAGTTGCCATTACATTTTCTATACAAAATATTAAAGCTTATACGATAATTACTATTTGTAAAGTATAGTTGAGGAAAAAAATATACATATATTACATTTATTTCTCAAACAAAACTTTAAATTTTGACATTTATACAGATTTAGTTCAACATAAAACCTTTTATGGAAATTAAACCAAGCACAAAATCACTTAAAGTATTATATTTTGGATTTAAAGTCTTAGTTTCACATCAGTATAGTAGTACAATTATACTTTATTCATGGAACACCACTTAGTATAGTTTGTAAAAGTAAACATGAACATGAATTGAAAATTTTAGTTAATAGATGATATTCAATATACGAACCTGTTAAAAGTTAAGTCAAGAGATAATAACTATACTCGAGCGTTAAGCTACTCTAATAGAGTTTGAAACTCTACCTCCCCGTTCGATCTACGAGAGCGAGTTAAGGCACGCAAACAGTTAAAACTAATACTTTATGTTCACACGTACTATTTTCTTAAGTGGATTTATTTGAAAGTATAAATTAAGTTCAATGATATTAGTTTTATTATTATTAAGTATAATTTAATAGTTTTTAAGTAATATTTTTAGACTAGTGTAAGTTACATATATATACGTAATTTATGTTTTGTTATTACTGTACTTTTGTTATATATCTCTGGCTATGTATTTTTTTTATTATATCATAAAATATTTAGTGTAATAGAAAAAAAATATTCGATAGTAATTTCCGTCGGTCCTCGCCTCAGCAGCAGCGCGCACCTGCATTAATTACAAGATTTAGCGTCATCCTACCATTTATTATGAATATAAGCCCATTCCACTTTCTTTGTTGGCCTTTGTGTGTTTATTAAAACGAAAGATTAATTACAATAGCAAATTTTAAGAATTCGCAACTTTGTTGACTCGTTGGTATTCAGAATTTAATTTAAAAATTCCGAAGTTTAACGAGACAGGTGAACCGAACTGCTAAGCGCGTTATGAATTTCGCCCCACTGTAGTTTCGTGAATTTTTCCCGCGGACTCCAACAACTTTATGGCTTATCCTTCGAGCGTATTCATATAGAAATTTTAAATCTAGATAAAATTTTACAACGCTTTTTCACTTGTACAAACTTTGAAATGCAAAATTCCAGCTGACCGGCAATCTTTGTTATGAAAGGATTGCATCAATTTGAAAAGCTCAGCTCTTTTTCACTATAATGTTAAATATAAACATTTTCAATATTCCACATTTATGTGAATGAAAGCACTTTATTTTATTTTAAAATATCCTTTAATTTTGCTTATCTACTATTTCATTTATCAGAGTATTTTATTTAGTATTCAATATGACGGTACGGAAATTTAAAACAACTACTAAATTGCATGAATAAGTATGTTTACATACTATTGAAGAGAATAGAATTTGTGTAAAAGACACTTCAGTAAACAATTTCTAAATTAATAAACTCATTGATTCATCGAATATGCGTTTCCTAATCTGTATGTTACTTCTTGCAAAAGTAGAAATATATGGCATAGTGCATGTGTTTACTTTATTATAAATAATGTATTTTTTAACACATTGTTATAAAATACGTTGGGTTACTGCACTCTTTCCTCATATAAAATCTCATGTATTAATAAACAGTTTTATGTTAATAGCATTTACGCATAGCAGGGCCGGAGAAGGGAACTTAATGTCACGATACTCCGTTTTCCGCTTTCCACCCGAATTATAGACATTGAAAACGCCGCGCTACATCCTTAACATATTAAGGAAGTAAAAATAAATAAAATCATTTCTCGCAGTGGATATCGAATCCATGCTCCTAATATCAGGCAGTGTGCCACCTATTTACTACTTTTAAAGTGTTATTCCACACTTAGGATTAGAAAACATTTTTGAAAAAACGTATAAAAATTTGAACGCAGCAGGATTCGAACCCGCGCCTCTTGGATACCGTCCAAGCGCTCTGACCGCTAAGCCATGCATTCTACTACCAGCTGCGTCGAAATTCTTATACGTTTTGTTACAACTTATTTATGTTAGCATCTCTGTAGAGATATTTTTACAAATTTCTACTACTTAAAGATTATTAAGAAATAATCGTTTAACAAGAGAGATTGCTATTTTATTTTAATATTTACTACTTTTAAAGTGTTATTCCACACTTAGGATTAGAAAACATTTTTGAAAAATGTAGGTGTGCCACCTACCAACGTGGACAACTCCACGTATATTATATATATATTTATTATTTCCTTTCATATGAATTTTATAAATGTAGTGCAGCTATATTTTTTATGTCATGTAATTTCCTAAAAAAATATTTTGCGATGTAACTTTTGAAGCAAATATGTACGAAATGACTCGTTGAACCTGCACAGAATAAATTTACTAGCAGCAATTACAGTCATATAGGAATCGTATATATAATAGCGTTTTGTTGTGTGAAATTTTTAGTTCACTGCTGACTGAGAGGAATAATTTACAAAAAAATTTAACCAGTTGTGAAATTTTAAAACCCAGTTAATATAAATCATATTTTTAATATATTTAGTAGTGTTAAATAGGAATATTTTTGTGACAAATAATAATAAAAAAGGTAATAGTAGGAGTATGGGTAAGGAGGGGAAAAGGTACTTTTGAAGTGAAAGTTCCTTGTTAGGAAATACGGCTAAAACTTATACGCTTAAAACCTTATATAACAATGTAATCTTATAAACGGAAGACCCATTGTCTTTTAGGGAATTCAGAGAGAAAATGAAGGGTGAACACAAAAGCTAAAGAAGGGTTGAAGTGCATCCGCTGCGAGGACGTTACTTAATATGAATATTTAGAATTTTTTACATTTTTGTACAATAATTTGAAATAATTTATTCAAGTTGATATAAGTAAGAAGTACTTTAAATGATTTTTAATTACATCAATGGTTTTAATTGATAGGAAATCGCGAGTAAATTGTTAAACGGTCTTTTATTGTGTTTTCGCTTACACAATACAAAAAAGTATTGTGAAATTTTGCTTCCATTAAGAACTTAATAGTTAATAATAGAGTAAAACTACAGGAAATAAATATTCTTAGTGATTACGTTTATATTTATAAAACATATAGCAATGTATCCTTTTATAACGAATCTGACATATATCGTAATGTATGGAGTAGCCATAAAATGCTATATATGTAACATTAAAATATTAAATGTTTAGATATAAATAATTGGAGCTATTAGAGTGATAACCACTGCTGAAACATAAAGAGATTTGCTTTGTATTTCGCGATTTTTACACATTGTAAATAAAAATATTTTAAACGAATTAATCCAATAATTTTTTTGTACAAATTACAGTAGTCCGTGGTCACTGATAGACAGACTCTTTTGACTTTGAGTCTATATTTCGAGTACAAAATATACGCGATTAATCGTTTTAAAATAGTTTAATTTAAGACATTGTCAGTACACTTGGACAAACTAACTTTAGGCCACATTTTAATTGACAATACAAAATACTGGATTTGTAGATACATTTAAACAAGTTGTCAGATTTATTTTAATAATTTATATTCTTTTAAGTATATTATATTGCAGCTAAATTATTAAAAAAAGTAATTTTAATTTTAAAGCGGTAAAGAAACACCCCAAAATAAAGACAAGTTGAAAGTAGCCCATTAAATATTTTAACTCGCAACAAGGTAAAGGAGAACTTCTAGAAGTTTTTTCATATGAGCTAAGTATCGGAACAAACCACCATCAAAGTTAAAAGCGGTCATTAAAGCGGCAGTAAATCTCGCTAACAGGCCACTTTGTTGCGATATTACTACTAATTTAAATTTTGTTTAATTATCGACTATAAAATTACGTCGTGTCCGGTAAGCTAGTTTCTGTTGTGTAAAAAATCTTGACGACACTTTTTTATTTCCGAAATTATTTGTATGTGTTATTGTAGTTTGATATCTCAATACGTATCATATATTAGTTTTGTCAATTTTTTTATGGACTGCATAAGAGTATTTGCAATCTGCATTGCGTTCTATTTTTACATAAACACAATAAACACAAAAACAATAACGTGTGATAAGGTTAGTTCGATTTTTACGCGTACCCCTTAATTTTATTTTCATTTACCTGGTTTAATAATGGCGCGGCGTTTAATTATACCACTCACTATGAATGAGTGTTGCGAAAATCATAGTGTATTTGTAAATAAATATAAACTTTAATAACAATACTTTAATTGAATAATGCTTTTGATATCAATATAAAAACAATAAAACGCCACTATTGCATACGTAGCTCAAATAGAAATTCAATTTTATAAATATGTTTTTATATATATTTACTGCAGACAGTAATTGCAGCTAGCCTACACCACTAATAGTGTTAATTAATTAGTTAAATACAGTTTTGCAAATGTTTATCTCAAAAGTTACAAAAACGCAACATTGCCCGATATCCCGCATAACGGGGTAGTCAGAGACGATCTACTATCAAATCGAGACATTCCGTGTTGAGTGGCGAACTCAACGTCGCGCTTTCATATCCGATTACGAATTTAACCCACAGCCATTGGGCATTTACAGTCAAACGCTGTCCCAATGCATAACGATGTCCTCGTAATGGTGACATTTAATATAACTTATGGTTAATACTTGTTCATGTATTTTGTTCTTTTTATTAATATATTTCAGTAACTATTTTAAATTTCAGGGGGCATGTATGACATATTAACATACTGTTTATATGGTTGGCTTTAGGTTAACTTATATATTGAAAAAGAAATTACCCGATCAGTTCACTAAGATCAGTACACACGCAAATTATCTAAGTACACACGCAAATTATCTAAATAAAAGAAATATTGAGTTTCTTTTATTGGTAACCTATGCCATTAAATATTAAAAAAAAACTTATGATAATATTAATTCATTGTTCTTTCTTTGTGATTCGAATGAATTACTTTAGCTTCTTCTTGATTACTCGTGAATATTTTGTAACTATGCGTGAGAAGTATTTAATAGTATATATAAAATAATAAGAGAATCGTATACGTTTTGAACTTTGTCAATGCCAGTTAAAAGCTTGAATATATCAATACGTAATACCTTTACAGAATATCAAATATATTTTCAGAGATATTATGACATGCTTTGTTACGGGTTTAGGTGGTATTATATTATGATAGGATAAAACCCCAATCTCTTTTTGTTGCCTTTCCAAAGATAATTGTAGTGGCTTCCTATGCCCTTTTTTTGATAAATGAGAGCTCCAAATAAATATTCATTATTTGAAGCTCCATATAGGCTATATAATTTTTTATAAAAGGTTTCATTATGTGAAGATTTAAATATTTAAAACAGTAATCCGTAAGCAATTTAGAGTATTAATAAAGAATGATTTATTTCATATAACAATTATATACGTACGATTTTTTTTTTTCATTTGTCCACCGTTTTTCTTGTTTTGTAGAGGAGGAATGCATTATCTAGGGATAAGTCACTTCATTTAAAACCTCTAGTTTATTAATAAGGGGTGCGCAATGGTTTTGCCCAGCCCTAATACGATTTGCACATAATCTTCTTCGTTTAGGTAGCTATTAAAGTAAATAAGTATAAGTAATTATCTGGGTATATTTTTCAATTTTTAATGTTTTACAAAAGATATTCTAGAAACTATATTTTTATACAACTTCATTAAATAAAATTAGGATTTCTTAGTAATATCTTAAAATATTGTTTAAATTTTTAAAAGAGCCAGTTACTTATTAATAAATATATTATATTATGTTAATCGAAGTATTGTGTCTTACAATTATAAATATACAAATATGAATCTATCTAACCAAGTAAGGGGTAATGTACATTGATAGCGTACTTGTTCTAAAATATTGGACGATATACTAAAATATTAACAATATAGAGATTTTCTTGGAAAATATTTTAACTTAAGCAATTGTGTATCACGTTATGATGGCGTAGTCGACATAGGAACTAAATGTAAACGCAATTGATTGTGGGTTAGTTGGCCGGTGTAAGGGTATTTTTTTAATTATTTTCATTTATCAGCTCTGACACAACAAAAGGCGAATCGAATTTAGGCACAAGGTGGAGAACGGAGACACTAAGTTCTCTAGACACTAGGATTTTTCGGAATGAAACAGTTATATCTAGATGATAAGGGAATTTTGATATTGATTTATCAACTAATATAAGTACATATTTTCTTCAGACAGATTATAATCTTATAATAGTTTATTACATAGAATGATTTTGTATTACCGTCATCACGATCGCCTACGTCACGCGTCCACGCATTTGCCGCGCCCGCGTCTCGCGTCACACCGCGTGACCGTACGTTTATCACGCAAATGATAATATAATTGCTATTGATGTTATTCTCAATCAGAGTACACTATTATAAGCAGTAGTTTTATTATATATAAATTGAAATAATGAATAATGAGACTAGAATTTCACATTCTACGGCAGTATCGGTAATTTTCCGTTTATGTATGGTTTTTTTTTTCAATTTTAACAAGATAAATAAAATTAAAAGTTAACTAATTCAGATAATTTCTATGTAATAGTATGTATATTCAATAGTTAAATAAATTTGCCTATTGTTCTCTAAAATTAAAAATATATCTAATGTGTACTAATTTGTTATATGCTTCATTATCAAATTTAATACTCATTTACATACTTAATTATATGAGGCCACCATGGTGCGGTAGGACAGCGTCTGACTATAAACGCGATTAATTGTGGTTTCAGTTCAGAGTCGGGGTAACACGTTATTTTATTTTTTTACTCTGGTAAAACTGCAGGCCAAACACTCAACACGTAAGGTCTAAGTTTTGGGAAGAAAATGCAGAATGGATTTTATTGATACCAGGTTTTCTCTACACGCTGTGATGGACAAGAAAAATCTTTTATCGAAAAACTGTATATTTATATGTACGTGTTTATTTTGTACTACCTCAAGCGATTGTGAAACAAATCGTGCAATCGCGTGCAAGCTACGAAAAAAATAACTGCAACACAAATATTTTTACCATCTTCAAAATTGAAATTGAGAATTGTTTTTTATAACGGCACTAAAAAAATATTTTCATGTTTAGAAAAAGAAATTGGCGGCATATTGTTATGATTTCTTTAAACATGTTTTTCTCGTCCATGCGTCACCGGACGATAGCCTAGTTGGCCGACGCTGTCATCATGTGACCGCTAATTCCCGTTATTTTCCAATGTCTAAATCTAATGGCTACTGACTTTAGTCTTAAATTAACTCTCACTGGCACGTGAGACACACATGGCGATATGTCAGTTACTTTTTTGTATCTTCACGTTTTTTCTTGCATGACAGGGTAGTTTGGGAGAGCCTAGTTATAAGACACTCCGGTCTGAAATCAGGATGGATTGCCTGAAAGAAAAATATGAATACGTATTATATTCGTTGAAGGGCAAATGAACCCACTACTTTGCTTTTACAGTCGGACGCAGTCTCAATGAGCCACAATACCCTCTGTTATTAACCAGAGGTAAAATTAAAGCTCAAGTGGAGTTATTTAATTTTGTAATAATAATGTAATTTTTTTTAAGGTTTACTGAATCTGCAATAAATAAAATATATATCATTATAAATAACTAAATAAAATAATAAATAAACTAATAAATTTCCTATCAGTTATTGTATTTTAAAAAAGTTGTCTTGAAAAATATAAATAAAGAATATTTGTATAATAATAAACATTTTTTAAAAATTATATAATAATATTCGAAGCCCGACTCACCGCTGCTAAAATTTGAGACAATTATGAGCTTTTAAGCTAAAATGTACCATAACGTATTCTAGGAAATGTTATTGTTCTACACTCGATTTCACTGTAATGGCTGTAAAAGCGTCGTGCCTTGTTGCGCTTAGTGTTTTCATAACAGATGTTAGTGGCTCAACTCCTCGTTAAAATGACCTCGATAAACAGTGAAATGAATGAGGTGAGCTAAAAATGTAATAATATCGCTAATTCAATGTAATTTAAAGCTACTGTTAAAGTGCTGGCTACGTCATATCTAATTTTAACAGATGTTAAAAGGAAAAGGTAAAATTATTTTTTGAATTGTACTTGGTTTTCTATTAGCTGTTATGAGCAGCTTATTGTATTATAAATTGTTGAATGAATTTTGTAGCAAATTCATAAAATAATATTTCATTTTGTTTTAATATAACTAAGTATGTAGACCATATCATAATGTAGTTGTGGCTTCTCTGATTGGGCGTAGTAACTGTAAGTTCAAATCTTATTTTCAAATATATATAGATAGTTGGTTGATATCATTTATGTGCAAAATATACAAAACGAAGTATCGTTGATGTCAAATAACAAGGTTTTTTTCGTATAATGTAGGGTATACGATTAGATTTAATACACAAAATTTCCCTGCATCCCCAAAATGTAAAATAATGAAAGATTTATCTGCACAGAATTGAAACCACGACCTCTGCCATAGTAGGCTAGCCGCATTGTGTTTCACTATTATAGTATAAATATTTATAACACCTATATATCATAAACATGTATGTATTATATTATATATGTGATTTGTTTAAAATAATGATAATGAATTCCAAGTGTTTTGGGTATATGGAGAATGGTTAAGATGCGTCTCATTACGTCGGGGCGTATGATAAATGAGCTTATTGGAAAACGCCTTGGCACGCCTCTGCCGTCACGATGACAGTTTATAAATGAGTTTTATATAGTCTATTCACACCTAAGCTTCATCTGATAAGCGATCAGGAATAGGGCTTAAAATGTCGATTCCTTTCATTCATTTTGCAACAAGACTAACTTAGACGGCTGCTTGAAATATTTGGCTAGTGTCCAGTGCCGTAAATTAACGCATTGTCTTTTATTTTCAGGTAAATCGCCGAAAGATACGGAGACAAGTGGTTCCTTGAGATTTGTTGGCCGCTTTTCGCCATCGCGTGACATCTGATACATCTAATGCTTTATTTGGCAAATTTATTTGTGTTACACTGCTATATAAATTTGAAACTGAATTACGTTCTACTGTTTTGCATCGAGTTGATGTGAACGGAAATATATGCATGTTAAACAACGTTTGCTGGAAAACTTATGTAAATTTTTGATAATAAATGAAATTCATTATTAGAATTCTTTAGTAGGTTTTCTTTCATCAGTTTTAATCCCTAAAAAGTGTTAATTCCAACAAATGACTAGTTCCAACAGAATTAGTAATTTCTTTTATATTTGTTTTATGTTTGCCTCTCCTTCCTTAATTCTATCCCTTAGTATTTATAAAGTAATAGTAGAGTAGAAAATAGAGTTGTAAATTAATTTTACATAATACAATTAGTGTTTAATCTCTTCATTAATGAAATTACAAAAACTTTAAAGCCAGTTACCACAAAGCAAGTTAGTGCTGGCTTTTAAATTACTATTGCCAAACTCTAATACAACGCGCACTCGACGTTGTCTGAAGTGGTTTTGGCAACCGAGCCAACGTCTGTTCGACTTAATCACGCTACACCTTAACCAGGTTTAAGTGCAAGCAAAACTCATAATGAGTTGGAAACGATGTGAGTCCCGACATCGTTTTCACGTAAGTTTTATGCTTATAGTGTAGTTTTACAAAGGCTATGATATCTTGCAACGCTCTAATTAAAGCATCATTAAACTTCACCACATAAATCAAAACTTTGTTTAAGTGATCGCGTTGATTCTTAGAGCTGTAGTGTACTTGTTAGTTATTCATTAGATGATAATACTGCGATATGTACTCGTATGTGTTTAATTTATGTAGTTTTCAACTTCAGTTTGTCTAACTTTTATATAAATTATTTAAGTGAGTAATTTCTTTGGTATTTGTGATTACTTGTTTGCGTATTCTTAGTATTTAATGGGAACAAAATTATCAATTATGGCAGAAATATAGATTTAATGTTAGTGAAATACTATAAATGTATTTTAAAATGTTTTTCTTTACAAATGACATCAACACGATTAAAATACTATGCGAATATATGTGGTAGGGACAGCTATCGCATTCAATATACATATCAAAGTAACGACTGTCCATCAACAATAAAACTATTTAGCATGCAGTGATCAACAGGCATCAAAATTTGAAAACTACCTACGGTAATAAATTTGTTGGGCTGTCGCTGCCAAGTGGCGAACATTCGCGATTGTATTTTGATTCGTTGATTGAAGAGTTCCATTCGTTTCAGTCTGCACGAACTGCTAGTCTAATTGCCATCCGAGATCGCTGTATTGAACCTAGCATATACTTCGTAGGTTTGTGAATAGCTTCCACCTACATACTCGTAATACATTTTCTGTCTAGGCTTACGTTTATGTGACATATGACAGATTAAAAGCGTTAGATTTAATGTGTTAAGTGAGGTTTACATTTTATATTTCATATTTCAAATATATGTTAACTTGCTTTAATGTCAAAAATATGAAAATGTAAACTATTAAATAGTCGTTTTATGTCTTTTCAACTGTTATCATATAAATTTACTTAAACGATATTAATAAAGTATAATTATTCACGTAGATTGCGTAATAATTCTTTACTTTTTCAATTAATTATATTTTTCTCATTCTAATAAGCAATATAGAATTCAAATGATTTTTGTACACCATTTATTTTCAATATCAATTGAAATTATTCCTTGTGGGTTTGATACATTGTATGTATTATATATGTTATTTTTTTAAAGTACAAACTTAAGTCCTGTTTCACTTTAATATCTTGTAATTTTATCATTTGCTGATATACTTGTGTATTTTAAGAAATATTAAGATATTTACTTATTATTTTTTTAATTAACACCAACTACTACGCTCTGGTGCAAATATTTGTAAATAATATATTAATCGATTTTATTTATATTCTATTCGAAAACCGATACAATAACCCCTATTAATCATATCTGAAGTACGATTTTACTTTTAATTAAAACAGGAAATATAGAAATAGATTTATTATTGACAAAATAATTATAAATAACAACTATACAAAAAACATATAGAAATACGATTGTTTTTAGTAAATAATTAAAATATTATTTTGAGAAACACTTATATTAAAAGTAACTGATTAGCAGTTAATAATTTACCACCAAGCTTAGCCAATCTTGATATCTCCACGCTTATACATGCCTTTCGTATAGTCATGTCAAGAAGTGCATGATTGCAAGCCGAGAGTGACAAGAAGTGCTTCACAAGGGATTGTAGGACTCGACCCGAGCGCCCTAGTTTTACAACTTCTTCGATTTACTAAGATACATTTATACATTGTTACGCCTTACTTTTATTCAAGACTTGGATTCTCTACTATAGAATCGTCTTTGTTTAATATATATTATATAAAAGATCTAGTTATAGGTCCATAAATGTAAAATAAGCTTACAAAATACTTTGGTAGCAATAACATTTATTCATGTTATCTTTAAACAATTTTAAGACAATGAGTCGTCTCCTTACACAAATCTTTTAATTGCCGTTTTATTCTATTAGCGCAAATAAAGGTAAGGTTTAATTAAACAATAATTTTAATAACTTTTCTAATTACAGTATTCTATTCATAAGTTTAACACTTCTTATTTAATATCGTTTATAATAACCTAACATTATTTAAGACGTGACAGTCATTAATAAATATTCTTCATAAAAATTGTGGTCGTATTGCATTTAAATCTATTCTAATATTTACTATTTTTAAAGTGTTATTCCACACTTAGGATTAGAAAACATTTTTGAAAAAACGTATAAAAATTTTGAACGCAGCGGGATTCAAACCCGCGCCTCTTGGATACTGCCCAAGCACTCTGACCGCTAAGCCATGAGTTCTACTACCAGCTGAACTAACAACATAAATAAGTTGTAATAAACGTATAAGAATTTCAACGCAGCTGGTAGTAGAACGTATGGCTTAGCGGTCAGAGCGCTTGGACGGTATCCAACAGGCGCGGGTTCGAATCCCGCTGCGTTCAAAATTTTTATACGTTTTTTCAAAAATGTAAATATATTCTATTATTCTATTTATTATATATTCATTGCTATAAGTATTGATCATAAACGCGTAATTTATCTAAAAATACAAAATTAATAACAATTTGTTTTAATCTTTATCATGACATTTGTATTAAAGGTATTTTTATTTCAATATTCCATAGATAAGTTGATTCAATAAGATGTTTCATAGACGACTCTTTCACAATTCCATTTAAAACTATACATGTGCTCTTAAACAAGTTTTAGTTTCGAAACGTATGACAAAAGGGGTAAAAAATCCTTGCACTTCAGCATGAGAACGGCTTCGTGTGCAAGTGGCAGCCGTGCAGCTATTCAGTGTTCGAAGACACTTAAAAAATCTTTGACAGGCACTTACATAGAGCATTGGCTCTGCTACGCTCCCTGCCTCCTTTGCTCACTTTAAATCTGCTTTGTCTCCTTAAAAAAGTTTGTTTTTTCTACTCCACACAATAACCCCCGTGGTAAGCAAACTTAACGTAAGTGGACTTGTTTGGTTGTCTATTTCGTAATATGAATAAGATTAGCTATGTTTATTCTTCATATATGAAAGATGTTTGTCATAATAAATTGAGACTTGATAGAAAGATTATTTTTTAGCTTCATGCTTTTATGCCGCAGCAGGGTAGACAAAAAGAACCTAATGTCAAGACACTCCGTACTCCGCTTTTCATCGAATTCGAGACCTGTTGAGTGGTGAAACTCAATGTCGCACTTTGTCCGTTACCAGAGCGAGGAAGTAAAAATAATTTAAATATAATCATTCCTCCGAGTGGGGATCGAACCCACTACCGATCGCGTTTACAGTCAGATGCTGTCCCACTCCGCCACGAACTGCCCTAAAAAGATAATTAATTTAAATATACATACATTTTAATAAATCGTCACAAATCATACCTCCTCATATCAGGGCCATGTATTTATGCACTAGGTCGCATAACTAATTTATAAGCTCAGTGCAAGGCAAGCTGTGACGCCATTTGCCGAATGTGAATAGTTGTTATTACTTTAATTAAGTATATGAGTATATGATATTTTAATTTAGTTTGATCCGATTTTAGTGTTTTTGGATTAATTTATTCCCATTACTATAGAGAATTTAACATTGTAGTGGCTACAGTAGTTTGTTATTTATTTATAGTATACATGCTTGTTATTTATTTATGATATATATACAGATTCATTAATTTGTGTTTTTATTTTCAATACTCACATATTTCATAAATCTTATAAGGTCACAAAGTAAATGTAGTTTTCAGTAAGTACGGTTTTAAATTTTAAAGTTCTGTCTGTTTTAAAGTTATATATAATCTATATATAATAATAATGTAATTCAGAATATGGATTATACACATCTGGCTAAACAAAATGGGCTCTAGTATTTAATTGAAAATGTCTCTATTATTAAAAGAAATAGAAAGTACCATCTAAATCTTTTTACATGTATTTAACCTTGTTAAAATAATTAAAGGTAGATGAAAGAAAGAAAAGAAAATTTACTAAAATTTGGTAAATGTAAAAAAAACATGTATATTTTCAAATAAAAATTACTTACGTAAATAATTAGTGACAATGGCTGGTTGAATGTTATTTACGTTGAATGTAATAAAATAAAAATAATTAGAAATTATATAGTAATAATATAGTATATATTCTATATTAATAACACGCGAGGAAATAATTAAATATATATATACATATATATTAAATAAAATATATAATATATAAAAATTACTGAAGTGTTTCACTATCATAAAAATCAGTGTCAAAAAATATGATAAGTGCAATCAGTCATCGTGATACGGTTCTTTGTTCAAATCTTATCAGTTTTAAGACCAAATATTTTAGTGAAGTAAGTCAAGAACTCGGTAAAGATTGTATAAAAATAGTAATTTTAAAATATATTGTTCTTGTTGTAAAATATCATTTTATTTTTGTACATTATACTTATTGTGTGCGAAACATAACGTAAAAATGTTCCCTAAAACATCACGTGATAAGTAGATATTACAAGTGGCACTAGAGAAGTCGTGTAACAATGCCATAGTCTTGAGTTCAATTCTTGAGCTGAGACAATTAGAACACGAATACCGATTATATATCTACATTTTTAGAAAGTTTTTATAAATTCTATTATACACAATATTAACATTATGTATAATGAAAATTGGATTTTTTTCTTTTTCAATTCATCAATTATTTATGTATTTATATAGTGATTATATTTTATATTGACCTATCATTAATAAAATTAAATTAAATCAAGGCTTCTAGGTAACACCATATTAATTAACAATAATTACCCGTTCTTTATAAATAAAACAGGCAAAGTATGTATGGTCAAAGGTACTAGTAACATAGCTTACTAAGGAAATTGAACCCGCCACATTCGTTTATGACTATACTGTTATACCAACTTACAGGTAAATAATTTATGCAGTTATTAATTTAGTAATAAAAATTGAGACAAATATAAAATATTTCAATTTTTTTTAATTTGAAACTCATTTTAACTTGTATATTTTTAAATAGAATGCCTACATTATTTTTGTCAAAAGGTATGGAGTAAAGTTAAAATTAATACAAGAATTTGAGACCGGATATGATTCACTAGGACATGTATTACTGTAAATGCGTTCGGTTGTGGGTTAGGTTCTCCCTCGGGGGTGTGATTATATGCAGATAGCTATGTAAATAAGACAAAGCGCGGCCTTGAGTTTCTCCACTCAACACGTGATGTCTAAAATTCGACGAAAAACGGAATACGGAGTGACTTGACACTAGGTACTTTCTGTCCCTGCTATGCGGTATAAAAACGTGGAGCTAAATAATAATATAAGAATATTGAGTATACCAATTATAATATTATGTTTATACGACTTTATATATAAACTTCGTAATATAAAATAAAAATTTTAATTTTTCTCAAGTGCTAAGTAATTATTATTTGCAATGCACAAACTGCATCACTAAAAACTGACGTTTGGCTCAACGCTCGTATTAACTTGTTTCATTAATATCGGGATAGATGGCGTTGTAAAAAAAATATGGTTATGAGTTCTATGGAGCGTAGATAGCTGAAGTAGCGACTGCAATAACGAGTTGTTGAGAAAGATTTTAGTGATTTTTAATATCATTGTGATAAGATTTACAAATCTTTTTTATATATTATGAGAGAGGTTCTAAACACGCAATCGAGTGTTCTAATTTATTAATATAAATTAATTAATAATTAATAGATTATTTTCGATGTATATGTTTAGATAGTTATATTTTAATAATATAAAAGGCTCATTTTTCAATTATTTTGAAATCGAAACATGAATAATATGTATTATTTCTTTTTAATTACTTATAGAAGTTAACTTTTTTGCATACGTTCGTATATCTATACTTAACTACTTCTTAAACACTAATTTCAAAAAAATGATAACACAAGATTAAATTGATATGAATATTTTTGTACTAGAAACTTGGTAAGTATTTTAAGTTAGTCGTTATCAGTGCATTGATAATTTTCGGTAGTGTAGGTAATAATTTATTGGTCATATTAACGTTTACTCTTTTTATATCCTAAGATGATACTTGCAGTAGCTATTATGAATATACTACCGCATTGTGAAGCTTAGAAATACATTACATTTGTTAGAGGCAGACGTGTCGTTTACCATCTGGCGAACGTTCCACTGCACCTTGTAACGGACACACTTGTATAAAAACACGTTTTTACAGCGTCATAATGATGTAACTTGACACGGCAAGAAGATATAACGTTACGAAATTTATGAAATTACAATAAATATAAGAATATTCCTTCCATTTATAAATTAAAAAGTTTTTCAATTTTTATTACTTCTGTACCTAATATTATTTACTTCAGGTAAGTACCTTATATTTTTAAGAGGACAATTCGACATCGAGGTCAAGTTGACACTCTTATTTTTATTATTTTTAATGTTTCAATATACAGGCTTCTTAAACTGTTTATGATTTGATTTGCTGTTGTTTATTATAAGTGCAACATTGTGTCGTTTTGGAAATGTCAATTTGAAATTTCTATAACTTGTCTAAAAATTAAACTTCAACGTTTATATAATGTATGAATGTAAAATATAAACCACAATACTACGTATATATACTATACACTTTTTATATTTACTATATATTATATATATATATTTATATATATATATATATATATATATATATATATAAATATATATACTTGTAGAATTATAAACTAATTATTACTTAGCATGCTAAAGACTATGAAACTTTTTGTAAGGATTCAATTAAACAAAACTGAAAATAGCTTCGTTCTGCCAAAAATTTTACATGACTCATTGTATTCTGATTTTGTTAGTAAAAACATTGTTATGTATATTATTTTTGTATACAAATATAATACCATATGCTAAGCTATAGTTTATATGTAAGTTGTCAACAATTTATTTAATTTAACGTAAAAAATAATTATAAATATTGAATGAATGAAGAAATTAACTAACAAGAAAAATAATCGAAATGGATGTGAAATAAATATAATTTTAAAACAAAAATTAAATATTTTTATTGGACGCTTTTCAAGTTCAATTTAAGAAATTATAGCAAATAAAAGTGTGTTCCCTACAATTTTTGTTAAAAATTAAAAAAGAAACTTGAGATAATTCTGGTAAATTTTCAAATTTTAACGTCCCTAATGTAAATGTATAAAGAAATTCTAAAAGATTTCATTACTGAGCTGAAAATTACGAAATTGTTACCAAGATAATCTTAGCAACAGTTAAGAACATCCTGATTTTTCAATTCCCTTATGATAATATTGCCTTTTTATTAATTTGTGAGGAAAGATATTTTCATAAAACAACAAATTTAATAAAGTGGCCGTCAACGTTGAATAATTCAGGTGCGGCGGGACCTGGTACATTATTTATGATGATGGCATGTCGTAAGAGACATCCATCTACCTTTGCTGTGGTTTTGCATCTTGGGCACGTATTTGCAATATCGGAGACTTGATGCAGTCTTAAAATTGCTTCGTCAGGTAAAAGAGAGCGGTGCTTTGTGATTAAACATGAAAACAAATATCCCGTTCCCTTGGTTATGAGCCAATAAATAATTACTGTCTTCTAAGGATTAAATTCTTAGGCAGTAAGTAGTATTACTAGTAGGTCTTATCGTCTCACTTATTAAGTATTTGCTAGCTGGCAACATTTATGCGACTTTGCTGGTTTATATATTTTTTTATTTTTTAAAATATTTCTTATGAGAAAAACATTTTATATATGTACAATGAATTAAATTTTTGCAGATTTGTATGTTGATATAATATTAAATTATGTAATCGATACTACATACATACGTAATTACATATAAACCACACACTGTAATATATTAGAGGGAAAAACTTATATTTTTGCATCATATATTGAACTATGAAACTATAAATGTAACATAAACACATGTGCATTCATGCAGTATACATATCTATATTTAAATCATTTGAAGTTAAAAAAATATTATTGCTTTTTTAATTGACGTTGTTTTATTGACATCTCGAACACTTAATCAACGTGGAAATAGAATTTCTTAGTAATGTTAAAGCCGGGAAACGGTTAA
This sequence comes from Dryadula phaetusa, assembly GCA_032432895.1. Classification (NCBI taxonomy): domain Eukaryota; kingdom Metazoa; phylum Arthropoda; class Insecta; order Lepidoptera; family Nymphalidae; genus Dryadula; species Dryadula phaetusa. The sequence goes on from JAOYRS010000027.1 coordinate 3,811,196, forward strand.
TTACAATTTAATTTTAATTTCCTAATTGAAATGTTTCCATTTCATTTCAAGAAAATTAGAATTAAGAATATTGTATTCTGTCAAATGAAATGTTTGTTGAGAAGTATAAATAATATAATTTAAATATTATTTTCAATACATCACTTTTTTCTTTAAATATTCATAAAAATAAGATAGTACGTGACATAATTTTAAAATTTTATGTAGCTACTTTAAAAAATGACAGCATTTGCATGTTTAAAATGTTAACTTTACATAATGTTGTCTTCAAAAAATATATACTTAAAACTTCAGAAATTACAGTAAACTATGAAAAATAGGAAAGTCACAACTCGTTCCCATTAAGCGATTGAATAAAATAAAAAGGTAATGCCTAAATAAATAAAGGAGGACACGAAGAGCATTGGAAAACACAACCTCATGAAATAAATAAAACGCCCCGCCCTTTGAACTATTACCAATATCTACCAAGAAATTGGTGTATCGTGTACGCAATAAATAATAAAGCCGCATCGATTTCAGCGGCTCTTTGTAAATAAGTAACTACGAATGGTAGGTGCTTCGTCTGTTGGGAATTAGGCTCACTCAATATCACTAAATTACCGAACCATGTTACTGCCGTGTTTATTATTGCTATGATTCTTGTTATGTTTCGACGGCTTATAGGGAGTGAATGTTATATGTAATACATACAAGTTACGAGAAAAACCTCGTACGGTGCGAGTTAAAAATTCGCAAAAGAAGTTTGAAGATTCTTAGTATAAGTATAATTAAAGGCATTGGAAAAAAAATATAAGACATATTTTCTTTGTTATTTATTTAGACTTTTAAAGTACTTATGTATTCTTTTAATTTTTTTGACAAATAATTATTTGATACATGGGAAAAATAAATAATATAATACTTTTAATAATCACTTTCTTTTAATACATATGTATATAAGAGTATAATTCTTTTATATATAGTATTTGATTATTCTACTAACTAATGTGCCATAGGTCATTTATTTACACGCTATAGAGGTAGGTAATCTTAAATTTTGTTTGTTCTAATTGTCTTTGATGTAACTAATCAAAGTCTTTCTATTAAAGTATTAAAGTTAGTTGTATTGCCTGATGATAAATGTGTACCTATGTATTTTTTTACAGCTTCACTTTTCCCGCATGGCATAGGATATTCATAGACAACATAGTGTCAAGACCTCAGTTTGCTTTCGGCCGGAAATCCAAACATTATGTGCTGAGTGGCAAACTTAACGTCGCACATTGTTAAGCAGAGCGAAGACATAAAAATAATCTTAAATAAATGCATTCCCCGACTGGAAATCGAACTTATAACCAATAACGTTTTGAGTCTGCCTTTATATAGTTTTTCTACTTAAATTAATATTAAATATGTTTATTATAGTTAATATGGCCATTTTTTATCTTTTTCATTTCTCTCGGGTTGCAACGAATCAGAGACATTAATCAGTACACTCTTATGTAATTTATTTATTATACATAGTATTGAGACGTAAGAAAAGAAAATAAATTAATTATTAAAATTTTATGTATATACTGAATTTGGCAGTTCAGATCAATCTTTTATCAACAAACACACATACTAACTTTAAAAATTAAATTCTGTTCCACTTATCATATTTATTTTTTTGATAGAATTTTATTTTAAAAAATGTTCCCTAAGCTAATTTTAAATTATAAAATTTGTATTGCAGTAGTTTTCGAAATTAATTTGAAATGTTACTTTGAAATTTCGACAGTATCGTTCATATGTCCTAATTATTTGACATCTATTAGTCTAGAACGCTACACAAGCGTAAACTCATAATTAAGAGTCCAATAGGGCGTTGAGGGAATTACAAACGGAACGTTAGTTAACAAGCATATGGTTCTACTGAAATATTGTTATTCAAATTACATAATCTTCACGTATTTCACGCAACTTGCGGGCAGAGACGTTAGTATTTAGTAAAATCGTAGACGTAGTTAGGAAAGTCGGCCAGTTTCTACTTTAAAAAACTTATTAAAGAACTACCAGATTATTGAACTTTAATAATTCGTTTTAATCGTAATTGGAAGTACTTTTGTTACGCATTTTGGCGTATCTTCTGAAACTTCATTATGTTATTACACTATAAACTATTTTCTAAAATTCTTATTTAATAATTCGTCACAATTATTGTAGAGTGCTGAGTGACAGTAAAATTATACTAATAGGTATTGTAACGATACTCGTATAAGCTATATCAGAAGTGCCATTTGAAATCATATACAGTACGTATGTAAGTCAACTGAATGCAAACTAAGTACGTAATACCTATGTCATGCTTCTGACTATAAAAGCGATTGTTCGTTTGTTTGATTCCCACTCGGGGGAATGATTATATTTAAATTATTTACAGTTTCTCGTTCTGGTAAGACTAAGTGCATTGTTGAGTTCCACCACTCCTCACACAAAGTTTGGAATTCGGCGGTAAGCAGAGTACCGAGTGTCTTGACACTAGGTACTTCCTGTCTATCCCGCTATGCGGGTTAAAAGCGTGGAAAACGCCTGTCTATTCTTTCTAATATATAATTATATATAAATATATACTGCACTGTATCTTTACTGCCGAAAACATTGTTACATGACATTCTCTTTTTGAAAATTTATAAAGGCTTTATCTTGGAAAAGATTGTTTTTATAAAAAAAGCTTCAATGAAGTTGAATTAAAGTAATCCCACACAATACGACGATCGTTATAATGCGAGCTTTTGGTATATGAATGAGCAAATGTTTTAAATATTCTATTTGGGAATTTTAAAAATAGCCCACTCTAAAATGGACAGGCGCTGTTACAGGCAACTTTATAAATTAAAACTTTAACAGCCAACATTTTTAATTGCCGTTTTTTGTGTCTGTACTTGATAAATACATTCTATTAATAGTAATTTTATAATTTATCTCGAGTGTACACATAAATTAAACGAAATTTATTTCAGTTTTTACAACAGATATTTGTTCTTTACTTAATCTTTTCATTTGTTAAATATTGGTAAAAAGATTATTTTTATACATTATGCCCGGACTGTGATTAAAGCTATATTTCGTTATAAATTTTAATGAAATTCATAATAATAGAATGAAGATAATATATTTGTTAGATTCATAACTACATAGCACATTTATGTTTAATATTAGTTTGAACAAGAAAAGGAAAATAATATGAGAATTTAGCTAAATTAATTTGAACCTATTATCTAAATAACAAATTAATAGTTTGATTACCATCAAAAGTGGTAAACATATTTATTACTTTTTGATATAAATTAAGTAATAAAGCAATACACCTATATCAAATAAAGTTGAAAATTTCACTAAGGAAGATACTGCTTTTCATTAAAACGTGGTTTATACTTCAAACAAATCAGTGTTACATTAAATAATCTGGGTAAAGACGTTTTAAAATGGAATGAAAATGAGTAGTTGTTTATGGATGAAGGTTATTCTGTTGATCCAAGCTCTACAGTTCTATTAGCCTTGTTAAATAATTTAAGGCTGGGTAAAGAATAAAATTGTTGTGTATTTTTCTCTATAGTATTTAATAAAAATGTATTTTTACGTTACTTGTTCGTTTTACATGAAATTTTTCTTTATTTGTATGCATTTTTTAAATAATATAAAGTAAAAAAATGATAATTAATCATGTTTTAACTGTAGTATGAGGCTTACTTATTATGATATATTAAAATTATTCCAAATCATTGAGAAAAATGCTGGACCAAAAAATATCTTTACTGGCGTACTGGTACAGCGTCTGACTGTAACAGCGATTGGTTGTGAGTTTGGTATCCACTCGGAAGACTGATGATCTTTAAATTATTGCCATTTCCTCACTCTGGAAAGACAATGGGCGGTGTTGAGTTCCGCCACTTAATACCTGCCGGTAAGTGGGATAAAAATCGTAAAAGTACTTTAATTTTCAAATATAACTAATAATTTTGAAATGTAATAATAAAATATTATTTATATTCATTAAATCCACATAATTGCCATGTAGGTTTAGTTAAAATAAAATGAGCCAAGCAACGGCTTAAATACAACAAGTGAGGTGATGGTTGCCGCCACTACAATGTTTTCATAATATAATATCCGTATCTCAAGAAAATATACTACCTATGTAGCATTTATTACTATATTTTCCTATACTATCTTTAACAAGTATAGTTATTCATAATGATTAAATTTACAGTATGACGTAGGCCTGTGACGCACGTGTGACGACTGCGCGGTCTATTGAGGAGTTGTATGTAATTGCCTGGTTATAAATAATAGTCCAGCAGTCATCTGAACTCGAACTGTAACCAATCAGATTGTCGCGCAAAGATAGATGATTTAAACTAATCGTTGCATTTGTAATTTCTCAATCAACATCTGACTGAGACGAATTCGTTTCGATGCGCTCCGTGCCTTTATTTACCTTTAAATTGATATAACATGAAGATGCTTAATTTCTTAAACATTTAAGGTTAGACTCTGCTTTTAAAAGCATTAGTAACCTCTTTATTATCATTTCTAAAAATTTTACATTTTTCAGTAACAAGTATTAGATATTATATTGGAATTACATAAACAAAATAGCAGGATTTGAATCTGTGGCTTTTGGTCATAAGCTGTGATCACGTTACATCGACTACATGTAAAAGATGTTAAGTATTGTTATATTTATATGTAACATATTAGTATTAATTACGTTTTTATTTGTAACAAACGTTAAAACAGAACCTGAATGGTTGGTTGAAAAGCTAAAGCTCTCTTATTGTTCGTTTATTGTTCGTTAAAACTCTTGAAAGTTGTTCAAGGAATCAGTTCAAATCTGGTTATGTTCAGCTAGAGACGTCCTGTGTCCTAATGTTCGTCACATTAGGACAAGACAAGTGTGAACATTTGATGTCATATGACGAAATTGTTAGTGTTCACGTGGCTTTGTATATGTAGTATATGATTATGTGATTTCTTATGTCCACATATGATTCAAAGTGTCCACATGTGAAGACATATGTGCACATGTGATTTCACGTGTCCATATTGTATCTCACGTGCTCACATTCGATTTCTTTCATCCATTTGTGATGTTATGCGCCCACATTTTAACGTGGCTTCACATGTTCACATTTGGCTTTATGTGTGTGCACACAAGTTTTGTTTTAATATAATATTTTGGTATAAAATCTCTAGAACAATTGTTTTAATTAGCATTAAACAGGGAAGAGGTTATGGAACTTCGAGAGCTGGCCATTCTCCAGGATTGAAGACACACCCAACGAAGAAGAAGACATTTTTAAAGTCTCTCCGTTAATATTTTTCTTAATAGCAAGAAAATTACAAATTTCTCTTAAATTTCATAAGTTAACTATGAAAAAATGTTAATTAAATATAAATTACATCTTTGAATGTAATTGAACTTCAGGGGTTTTGAATATTTTGTGTTGTGTGAGCTTTTGCATTTATATACTCATATTTATATATATATGTATATATATATATATATATATATATATATATATATATATATATATATATATATATATATATATATATATATATATATATATATATATATATATATATATTTTATAAAACAAATACACTCTTATTGGAAATAATTTAACATTAAATTTATATTCAAATTACAGTGCAAAAACTAGATAGGATTCCAAAACTTTGACTGAAAGTTGAAATGTAAAGGTTTAATTTCTCTGCAATGGGGCTAACAAAGCGCAAAGCATTGCAGCGACTTTGGCCGCTCTGAATGTAACGCCGCTACAACTGCCGATATTAAAACTTATAATTAATAGCGGTTTCATGCGAATTAGTCACAATACAAAATGCGGTGAACGTTGAAACGTTACGTAATTAACAATAGAGCAATTAAGTTTGGCGGGCGACGCAGTTCAGATGAAAACGAATGTCATTTCGCGGCGGATGGCCGCAGCGCGTTCCGCTCGGCCGCTACACAATGTATTTTACTGATTCCGCTGACGAACGCTGATTCCCACCTTTCCACCGTGCGATAGGAAGATTGCACAGCTATTTTACTTTCAAGTGCACACGAATAACGTATACCGATAACGTCCCGATTTACAGGCTGCTATCTAAAATTGAATTTTAAAGAAGGAAAGCGGATTTCAGGTACGCTCTTGTACTTAACTCAATGGGGTATCTATAAGTAGTTGAAATGTTTGACATTTTTATATTGAAAATAAATAAATTTGAAAAATTCGCACATAAGATTAGATTATATATTCTAAGCAGTTCCTATTAAATTTCTGGAAAGTCACAGCTAGCCAATGTACTCGTACTTTTCAATTTTCCTATATTTAATAGTTAGTTGTGCTGTATATGAATATATATATTCCATTTTCATACCCTATTTATTGACTTTAACCACTATATCTATTGACTTAACCACTATATCTATTGATATATAGTATATATAAATGTAAAGATCATGGATTAATGAAATTCGTTCTACTTTGTTTGTTACTCAATGTGTATTGCCAATTACCGATAATGCATCTAACATTGAAATAATAATGCAAATTGTATAAAATACAATTACGCAAATACACATTTAGAGAAGGCGATTAATTCTTGTCTACGTAGATCAGTAGGCCGGGGTCATGATGAATGGTTCCATCTAGTCAACAAACTATTTATGGATGTAGCTTATTGAAGCACTAACAACGTGGCGTTCGTTCCTGTCGTATTTACACACGATTAGGGCAACTCAAATACATTATTGTTTCACATGTAAGCCCATTCCCTACACTCGACTCGTGGCGTTTATTGTTAATGTAGGGTTACCATATTCAAAAAAATTATTAAAATGTAATCAGGGAAAACTTATTAAATATTTGTGTTTCATTGTAAAGTTTCATTAAAACATAGAAAATTAAATTATGTTTCAAAACCAAATAAAGTCCGTACTGTACTGTAATCAATAATGAAAAAAATCTTATTACAAATTCTCAATCATTCCAAAATATCTATAGAATATGTCTTAGAAATTTTAATTGAAATAAATCATGGTATTGCTATATCAATGTCATACGATTACCCTAACCGCATTCCGCTAATAAAAACTAACGTTGTAATTACACGCGCCCTTTATTACGTGGTTATCAATAAACAATCACTAATTGTGTTACGCGATGTTTTCACACTTAAAACGGTAATTATGATATGACATTTTACACCATTATATTTTATTGTTTTAATTTCCTTTGACATTTGTAATGTTTTTTACTCTTTTGAATGCTTTCTAATATATTATTGTTCCAATATTAATCTGGATGTTACTTATATGAATATTATCTAGAAAGTTTGTAATACATATCTATATATAAATAAATTTTATCTGCTTTATCTAAGATGAAAACGTAGACTAGATGAAATCGGGAAAGAGCAAAAAAATGGCGAAGCGTTTTAGAATTATTAAATGTAAATTGTTTTTAAAATGGCGTCTAGCTTCGGTAGGTAGGTGTATGTTTTAAAATTATAGCAGCCGAGTGGGCGAGTTTAAGTAAAATTTTAAATTTTCGATATACAAACTTAGCCTAGATATTACATACACAGCTCGATACCGGTGAAACAAATTGAAAAGCAAATAAAGGCTTTACGTTAAAAACGACGGGAACTTTTTCAATTACAAACTTGCGTGGCGCGCGCATAATATCTTGTATGCGAGAGGTTATTGGTCCTGCAAAATAATATTTGTAAGCATACATTCAGATTTGAAATATATTTCAAGTTTGATAAGAAAATAGGAAGTAATATTATTTGTTTGTTGTTTGAATTTAAAAACAGATTTAACATCTATCTTTGACATATATGTACAGTTAGCAAATTTATATAATATTTTTATAAATACTTGATCAATCAACTTAGTTGATTGAGAGTTAGTTATTTATTATGTTATGCAATATTCGATATTGATTTCTGATATTTGAAACTGAAAATGAGTTTTCTCATTGTGGCAGCTAGTTCCGTTATCGGCCCGGATAGGAGCTGCTCGCGAAAATTAAAATTTAAGAAAGGGACGAAACTTTTATCAGTTATGAACTTTCGTGACATTTCACGAAGAATTATTAACGTCTTATCTCCCGCACAGCTCTGCAAAGCGAATTCTACTCGGCCCGTATTTATGTTCGCTGCAGCTACTTTCAATTAAAGGTACTTAGTGAGTTTTTTGATAGCAAGTCGGTTTGTACGGTAAAAATTTTTAATGAAATGAATTTTACAAAATTAAAAACTGTGTTCTAACGGACGAGCCACTCGCTGAAAAGTTGAAACTGAACAAGTGAAACCGCGCGTAAATTAGTAAGCATTGTATTACACCCTTGCCTCCCATCCCACGCGTCCCGCAAACGTGCGGCCGCCGTTATAAGTTAATTAAATAAAAATACCGACCGAATTCGTTCCCGCGGGTGTCAAACAGCAATCAACAAATAAAGAACCACCAATAAGTTAGCGAGCTATTCACAGAATCGGAAAGGTTTGATTCATTGTCACGTCTCGTTTTGATTGGACGTGCTTTGATAGCGATAGCCGGGATTGCGTCCGTTCGAAATTTTAATATTTTTTTTCATATCTCCCTCATATTCGATTCTACCCTGTTGCGGTTTGGCAATATTTATGACGAGTTATTTTGCTTTAGAGAGAGTCGGCTCTAGCCGTCAGATATAACTGTATTTGCATTCGTTTATCGTGTTTTTGATTCGAGGTTTTCGCAAAATTAATTGTTTGGTTTAGGAATTTGCATGTGACAGAAAAAATATTGTAATCTTAATTATTTTGCTGATAATAAATAACAGCTACGAAGTGAATATAAAACTTTTACACATTCATAATATCTATTCATCATCATCTATGTTATAGATGTTATATATTAATATTAAAAAAATATTATTAATATTTATGTAGATAACAAAGCTTAAGCCTAACTTTAATATTTAACAACTTTAACAAAGTGTTCTTGAACCAGGTATTATGAGAATTGAAGGAAATACCAGCGTTGTTTTTAAAACTAACGTTTTGAAAAGTGAGATATTTAATAAATCTTAACCCAATCTACCACAAAAAGTAACCAATAAACTAAACTAACAAATTATTATAACAATATTAGGTCCGTAATGTCTCAAACCAGCTTTCAAAAAATTTGAAAATTTTATTATAAGGTAGAAAAAAAGTTATTTTATTGACATTTCCTGTTTCCCCAAGTCTTGATATAGAAGCGTAGGTGGCACTTCTGGTGATTTTTCACTATTTTTATAATTGGATAGACACTCCCGCGCTCCTCTTGACCGTTTTGTGCTGCAGCTTAATTTAGCTGCCAAGAGAGTTGTAGATAGTATCAGTGGATTGTCTTTTGTTTCTAAAAATCTATTGTCTGTAAAAAAATTCAGCTTAGGTTACAAATATTCTGTTACAATTTTGTGTGTATGTTGATGAATATATATATATATATATATATATATATATATATATATATATATATATACATATTTATAATGTTTATATTTAATAAATTTATTTATTTTACAAAAATATATTTGCATATACCTGATGAATTAACAAAAAAAACTATTATTATTAAAATTATCTCAAGTTAATCACCTTGCAGCATGTACGTATGGCTAAATGATAATTAAAAATGTAATTTAGGTATAAGCTTATTATATGTTATATAAAAATATATTTAATAAATACAAAAATGTTAAAAATAAAATTAGTACATTTTTATATTCCTGAATTTTATTTATTTTCAAACTTTTATCTTAATATGATTCTTTAAGCATTACATATACATTATAAATCTACATAGCTAACAACACATTACCACAGATAAAAAATGATTTTTGGTCACTGTTACAGATAATCTAAAAAAGAGTGTTGCATACTTAAAATAAAAATATGAGAATTTATGCATAACTTTCTTGTAAGTTTGCTTTGTTACGCAATAATAAAATATATCAAATGCCCTTAGGTCACGTTATTCTTTGCTAGACGCAGATGACGTTTCATTCATTATACTAGTGAATGCGATCTCTTGGATAAAGCGGTACTAATTATTTCCGCGCCATCTCGACATCGAAATACGGTTGCGTTTACACTTTTTTATTGATCATACTTATTTTGTAACATTTAAATTATCGCAGATACGTAAAAAAAAAGAAAAAGAATATTTTAAATGCTAAGACTTTTAGGGATCTCAAAAGAATAAAACAGAAATTAATGATTCAAAAACAATACAATAATAATCATTTTAATATAAATATTATAATATCAGTTGTTGATATAGGAATAATGTTTATATAAAACGAGCAGATTTATATATCTACATCAGACAATTTGTATAGCAACTTTAACTTTACTTAATATTTTAATATATTTTACTAAAATTAAGCAAGTAATAAGTATTATTATAGGCCTAATAGTTTCTTAAATCGTCATTTTAAGTAATATCAGATTATCAATATTTCCCGCATTGTACATTGAAAATATTAGAAAATAAGTAGCAAATAGTAGTTACTACATTGACATTGAACACAAAAATGTGATAAAAAAAGTTTTTATCTGTCTGTCTGTCTGTTTAAGCATCACACAAAAACTCCCACTTAGATAACAATGAAATTTGGTACTATTTATCCAGGAAAAACGTATACACACAAAACAAACTTAATTTTGCAGCTCGACCCATAGACATGACTACTGTACTAACCGCAAATAATAAGTTTGTCGTGTGTTGCATCACTCGTATTGGAATTTACTAACATTACGGTCTGAATATACGGCCAAATGTCGATTTTTTTAAAAAGAAGTCTCTTCTTTAAATAAAATATTTATATGTATAAGATTTACTTATTTCATTATTTTCTCATTTTATTTTAAAAACAATATAAATTGAATAAGTTTATATTTTAATGCAAAGAATTCACTTTTTTATTATATGTTTATGTACATACGTTGTTTACGCTATAGGTGTTGGTAGGTACGGAGTGATTGTAATTTAAAAGCATATAATAAGCCTAGAAAATAACCCACCAACCAACCTATGGTTGGTGGGTTATTTTCTAGGCTTATTATTAGTTTTATAAATCCGTATAATTATTAATTGTGGCAGTCTGTGATATAAGTGACAAAGCAGAGAAAGAACGAAATACCTATATTTGAGAATACGCACGGGCGAGGCCGCGAGCGTTTTATAATAAAAATGCATTTGCCCATGTGCATATTAAAGTTCTCAGTAACAAACGTAATTATTTCAATAGGAGGATAGATCTTTGTAATGTCCTAAAATAATAATTAGATGCATATGACGTGGATCAAACTCCAGTTTATAAATAATAGTTGAGCAGGTGCATCGTAACAGAAAGACACATTACAATCGCCATCACATTGCAAACGCTTCAGTAAAACCAAGAATATCTTGTCTATTTAAAACAGCAGGCATAATAAAATGAACGTAAAATCTCTATACGACAAATCAGAGATTAAGTTAAACCGAGTGTGCCTTATTTAGATAAGAAGTAGGTCTCACGAGTTGCATCTTTGTGAGTTTTTCCTTTGTCTTATCTCGGGTACCACTCAACAGATTGTCGGAAATTCTGCTTGAGAATAAGAATTTTCTTTTTTAAAATTGAAAATGCGTCATATATAAAAGAAATACGCTTATATATGTATATAAAATATATAAAAATTAAAATACAGTGTGTTATATAAGTGTTGAATGTACTAACATTCAACACTTATATAACACACTGTATTTTAATTTTTATATATTTTATATACATATTTTGTAACTTTTAATTCGGTAGAAATTAAATTTGGGAAATATGTTAACAAGCCCGATGCCACACTTTGTCTGTACTGCATTATGACACCCATTTTTTATATTTAGTAAATAGCCACATTACAGCGCAATGAATATTAAAAAAGCATATGAATCAGTTTAAATCAGAGTTCATTCATCATTCTCGATATTAAATTGCAGGCTATTGGCAAGAGTAGCGTGCGACAATTTATTGTATGCATGCAATGCACAATATTTGGTGAATTGGGCCTGCGACACTGAAGTTGTTGGATTTGTCAAATGTGTATAATTTTGCTTTTACAAGCGTCTACTTGGTTCAAGCGTTTTATTTCAGATGCTGAATCGTCAACACTATATGTAATACGAAGTAATTACTGCTAAAGTGACATAAAGTGAGGCTTTGATGAGAAATTTATTAGTTAGGTTATTTAGTATTTTATTGTAACGATTAGTTATTAAAATATCAATAAACCTAATATACTCTTAAGATTACAGATTTCTTTGGGTATTTTCTAAATTTCACTCAATGTAATCAAGAAAAAATCAAGATTTTGAATTAGTTTTTATTTCTTCAAATGGTTTATGAATGGTACTATAATCAGAGATAACAAAGATAGAGATTATAATAAACTACACCGAGATTTAAAAAAAGATAACAGCTTCACTCTATATCTTGCATAACAAAGTAATTAGAGATCATCTAGTGTCAAGACACTGTATTAAATGCTTTCCACCCGAAATGGAAACATTGGGTGTTCAGAGGCAAGTTTAATATCGCACTTTGCTTAAGCAGAGATTCCTGCGAGTGGAAATCTAACTCACAACCAATCGCGCATACAGTCAGGTGATATCGCACTGCGCCATGATGGCCTCTTATATATTCTGTTTAAAGATATTTTTATTTCCATGTGCAAAAATAAAACGTCAATTTAAGATACATAAGATACATCCTTTCAGCTAGAAAAGAGAGAACGGAGTGACTGTGCCTACCGTACTATACGAGAAAAAACGTGACACTGCTGTTAGTAAAATATATTTTACACTAGATTATTATACAGTTTCATAGAAAATGTCAAACGGAAATTAAAATAAAATCCGTACATAGAAATAGTAAATTAAAAGCCGACAAGAATAAATTATCCTATTAGTTACAAAAAGTTATTGAAAAAATTATAGCGTCAAGCCTATTATTGTACAATTTAAGAGCTTTTAAAATGAATGAATATACTGTGCTATTAGTGTTGTCTGTTAGAATTGTACAGCGCATAATTGCTAATAATTTTCATAAAGAAAATACCAACATTTGTTAGCGTATGGCAAAGTGATAATTATAAAGCTTTCTACATGAGCAAAAGCGCGGCTGTTGGTAGGGAAAGGAAAAACTATTTTTTTTAATCTTCTAATCTTTTTCAATGTTTAATTTTTTATAGTAGTATAGAATTTTGAGGCCATTGATATGTAGAGAATAGCGTCTGACTGTTTAACGTCATGATTGTTTTCGAATGCAACTCGGGAGAATGATTATAGTATTAGAGACCGAAGTGCTAAGTTGAAAAGTAAAGAAAAACGTTATATTTATTGATTTCAACAAGAAAAGTTTGACGCTGTTATGAACTTGATTTTTTTATATTTGAAGTATAAACTTGAATAAATATACCTAGGCATAGTTTTACTGGTACAATAACGAACAAATATAGTTATTAGAAAAATAAGCTAAATATGGAAAAGGTTGAAAAGGTTGTAGCTTTACTACTTTAAGCAATTGTTAGATATCATTTATTTTATCATCATATTTTTTTACTAATGTGGCACGAGAGGTCTGGTCGTCAGTTATCCTTCGAAAACACAGTATCGACTATATTGAAGGAAGGTATGCAGAATGGATACAGCGTGAAGCAAAAAAACTTTTAATATTTAGATTCTATATAAATAAAATAATAACTATATACAGGTAATGTATTAAATTATTAAGGCGTATTGGATGAATATAAGAATTCATTTTCATATTAATGATACTAATGAGGACATAAGAAATAAAAGTACGGAAATAATATCAAACACTACTTTTCCACAGTCGTCCTAAATGAGCAAAGCTTTCGCAGTAAAGTTCGAACGACGATATTGCTCGTAATATTTTATAAACTGTGTTATTCATATTTCTTCTATAATTAACTTATATTTTATAAACATATTGATGTACTGCAATGGCTTCTTTGATCAACAAGTATTTTTCAAAGATTTTATGCTGTTTTATTTAAATAATTGTTAAACTCTTGGAACTGAACAAAAATGCTTTAACATTTTTTAAAATTTATTTTAGCTAATTTATTTTGTTGAATAACTTGTAACAAAGTAAAACTTACAGGGTAGACAGGACCTAGTGTCAAGGCACTTCGTGGCAGAAAACTTGAGTGGCGAAATTCAACGCCGCGCTTTGCGTTACTACAACGAGGAAATAAAATAATTTAAATATTCTTCCGAGTGGTAATCGAACCCACAACCGATCACGTTTACGGTCAAACGCTGTCCCATTGCGCCACGATCGGACTTAATCATTTATATGGATGTTAATTTTTAACCTGAATCTAATAATTAAATTATATTCTAATATATACTGGTAATTACTACTGGTAGGTACAAGTCATAGACTTGTACCTAGTTTTATTTATAGTATCTTTTACTAGAATATTCATAAAGACCTGTACATAATTTTCGACGTAAAATTGACCATATACGAGCGACCTTACAAAGTATCGCAACTACGTCAAAGCGGCTCTAGTATGAACCTTCGTTTAAATGCAATTTGTTAGTGCTTATTTAATTTTCATCCAACCTTTCATATTTTAATTAACAAAAAGCCTTGTTATCTAACTTTGCGTCATATATGCAAAGAAATTAATGTAATTTTAATTAATAAAATGTTAATAATTTTATTATTAAATTTTATTATATAGAGTCATAGAGGAGAAAATACACTGATATATTATTATAACAGGATGAATATAGTGTCAAAACCGTTATTTTCTCGTTATTTTAACTGAATAAAAATCAAAAAGATTTATCTACATAACATTATCTAAAACACAGGTACAATCTTTTTCTACATATACATAATTCACTTAACTTTTACTTGCTCTTATACTAGTCTACTAACGAAAGCACGTGAGTCAGAAAAAGCTTGCTATAGTAAAAGAGCTTTAAAAATACCGTTAGAATCTTCCAAGGAGACAAAATGTTCAAACATTACAGTGTAATTACACGTGAAATACTGAGCTTGTCATTTCCTACCAATTGCTATAAATGACAAGAATCTACGCTTTGTAGTGTTCTATGTTTAAAATAATACTTGAACTTAGTTTTACCGCTTAATTATAAATTAAATATATTGAACTAGCAGCTTCAATGCTGTTGTAAGTTTTTATAGGTGCTTCTTATGGTACTTATGGAAAACTGTATGAGATTCGTAAGAGTATAGTATATTAGGAATACCTTTTGCTTTAATTTGCACTTTTAAACATATTTGCGGGTTAAATATACATAATATTAATATATGGAATACGTTCAAATATCGTTTAAGTTATTATTCAACGCTCAAAGTGAACATCTTGGTAAAGTAAATCTACACTACATTGGCACTGTAAGTAAATATTTGTGTTGATCGTGGAATCCATCGTACACAATTATTATATGAAGTACTTTATTTGTTTTATAAGTATTTTAAAGGGTTCAATTATTGAATTGAAATTTATAATAAGTCTGTTTATTTTTATATTCTCTCACTACTTCTTAAATGTGTGAACAAATATAAAATGAAAATTACTTTTTTGAATGATTTTTACAATTGTATCTTGAAGTAAGTGTGTATATCTTTAAGTTCCTGTATAAACATTTTAAAATTTCAAACGGCAGCATAACTTTTTCATAACGATTCTTTCCTACAAACTTCATTAATAAATTTAAAATATCGTTCATGTTGAAAACAATATTTTCCTTTATTTCGTTTTACAAATTCTTAGGAAGTACGCTAAAGTTCGATACCAGTTACTAGTAAAAGAAACACTTAGTTGAAGCGTATCCTATTTATATGTTCTCATCGAACCAATAAAGATGTACAGTTTGAATGATGAAGTATACATATTTAGTTTAAATGTTCAGACATCCTTTAAGTAGTTCTTCCTATATTATGAAGGTAATATTTTTGAACTAAATAGTATTCTAGGTTTATTTCATGTCTTTGAAAACTACTAAGTTACTATATCAAGGCATGTTTTTTGCTTTCATCGTAATATTTTTCAAAATCATACGGTTACTATCGACTAAAATACATATTTTATGCTTTTTTTACATACGTTTTCTAAATGCAACGATCACGAAAAACGAAAATTATCTTAATTTAGCTTCAATAGATTTTCATTACTGCTAAGCTGATTTAATTTTTTTAGTTTCACGCTTTATCCCGCATAGCAGGTTAGACAGAAAGTAGCTAGTGTCAAGCACTACGTACTTCCCTTTCCACCGACGTCGGGACATGGGGAATTGAGTGGTGAAACTCAACGCCGCACTTTGCCTTTACCAGATCGAGGAAGTGAAATTAATTTAAATATAATCACTTCCCCGAGTGAGGATCGAACCCACAACCGGTCGAGTTCGACGAGTCGAGTTTACAGTTAGACGCTGTCACACTGCGGCACGACCGGCCTCAATTTAATTAATTAATTGCAGTATAATTATTAAATATTTTATAAACACGAAGTTTTTGTGAAGAATTCACCCGCTACGTCAATTTTGTCACTTTGAAATATTTATCTTTATACAAAGTCTCATGAGTTGAAGTGCTAACCATTATGCATACTTACATACTTTCCGATTACGTTTTAATATAGCTTAAAGGGCATAATCTGGTTATAGTTGTAGTATACGGAAGTTATAGTTCAACTGTAACACAGCGTTAATGTTTATATTGAAAATGTCATCTGTCACATTTAGTTAAGACAGAGTGCAAAGTTGGATTCTACTAACAAAACTAACTGAGATAAAAGAAGAGTAGGTACAGTTGAGTGCTACGTTTATATAAATAATATTTAGAATTGGCTATATATATTCAGAAAGAAATCGCCACTTGAATATGAAATCATAGTATAAAAGACTTTTACAATTTATGATACACTTTTTGAAGTGAAACTTCATTATCGACAGTTGGGGAAAATTATATTGCAGTATTTAAAAAACACATAATTTTTTTTATTACGCGCCATCTCTATCTCTTAGGCATATGTTTCCATTACACGGAATGTTTACTTTGCTTAAATATTATCTAATTTAGCTATCTTCAACCAAAGCTTTCTTGATATCGTAAAGAATTTTCACTTTTTACGTGTGTATAATAATGCGTCGGTCTACCTGTGATCACGGACTAGCGTAAAGTGTTCTAAACGTCAGGTTTCCAAAATTGTATTTTCAAATACCAAAATACACGCGATTAATCCATTTAAAATATAGTACTTGTTCTCGTACACTACCTTAACGCACCGTATACGTCTTCCGGAGAGACTTTACGCTGCATACGTAATACACGCCTAAACACAGCAGCACTGCCACTTTCCAATAAGAAATCTTTAAATCAACATCCTGATTGTGAATACTTTTGAACTTAAATTATATTCTTTTTCCTAAAACGACCGCAATATAAATCCATCAAAAATTTTACAGCATAATAAACAAATCATCATCTTCTATATGACGACTGGATTGTGCAATAGGATAGTAATAAAAATTGGTTCTTTTCCGAGTAGTTCCTGATCGCGCCATTTATTGCATCTCGGAATAGTACAAGTTTCCTGTGAGCTCTAACACTGGCTTCTTTTATAAGTTTTAAAATGCCTTACGAACTACGCTTTGAATTTCTTTTAATATAAAACGATCTTCATATTAAAATAGCTGCAGCAGCGAATTCCTAATTGCATTAAGGTCTTATATTTTTTTTTCGTTTTACATCTTACCTGATTATAATGGAATTATAAGAAGAACGAGAGAAATTTTGTAGATTTTGTAGATTTTTCAATGATCTTTGTTACGCGAAGAGATTATTAACTTTGATGTGAATTTTTAATCATAAATGATGATGACTTTAAAACAATTCACGAGATTTCGAGTTCCTCTCAAGTAATTTAGAAACCTACAGAAATATTTATTATTTTAACATCATTCATTTGTTGTATTACATAAAATATAATGACGATAGAAATAGGTTACGGTATTTTTAAATAAATATGTTCATAATATATGTGTTTTGTTATTCAAAAATATACAAGATTCTTTATATCGTCCTATTGTGTTCTTTTGAGGTCGGTCGTCAACGTGAAACGTGATCGGTTGTGAATTCGATTCCTGCTGGAAATTATTATATTTAAATTATTTTCATTTCCTCGCTCTGATAAGACAAAGCGTGGCTTGGAATTCCGCCACTTAACTCGCAATGTCTCAAATTTGAGCAGAAAGCGGAGTACGGAGTTTCTTGACAGTAGGTACTTTTTGTAAACTCTGCTCCGCAGGAAAAAAAGAGTGTAGCTTTAAAAATACTATGATTGATATACAATATGAAAGATATGAAAGATTTCACTTAAATTATGCGGGCTTTTGAAGAATTTTCCAATTTATTTGTAGCACATTTATATATTATCCTTAGACGACAATCAACAGACAAAAAAATGAATATATTTGTGGCATACGTAACAGTTTTCATAAACAAAAGTAACCTTTAATAAAACCACGTTATTGTGAGTTTCGGGGTAGTCAATTTAGTCCACATTCACTCAACCTGCGACATATCATGACTATTGAATCTGCTCGTGCTCAACTTGAATTTTGTTTCATAAATATTAAGGAAAAGTTTTTTATAATTCAGTTTCATTATATGATTTGCCATATAGTTAGAAATATGGGCAAAGAGATGCTAGTATCTAAGTACTCCGTTCTAAGCTTTCAAGCAATTGCTTGTTAAGTGAGAGAGTGGGAACACGTAAATAATTTTGAATTCAAACACATGGGAACCTAATCTACCTTTATATGGCAGACGTTATCCTACTGCGCAACGTTGAACTTCATACTATTAATTTGTTTTAAGTATATTATTGTATGTAAGTTCAGATACAAAACTGCAACAGTTACCGAATATGTAAGGCGTAATTTTTTTGGTGTATCCACGTCACTTGTAATTAGCATAGATTTTAAAAAAGTTTTATATTTATAATTATTTATCACTGTACCGTCTTAGTGATCCTGAGGAGCATAAATAATAATTTAGATAGATGATAAATGTTTTAAATGAATTAAACTCGTATATTTTGGTATTGAGAATTATTTTTTAAAAAAACCCAACGTTTTGAACGCTTTACAATATCCGTGGCGAGGCAATAGGCAGACTCAGTAATTTACTGGTAAAATAGTTTCTTTAAAAAGTGTAAAAATTACAAAAATCCAAGATTTTACTATGAAACGTTTCTTTTAATTTAACATATTTATTTTGAGCAATAATATGAAAAAAAAAACTTATTATTTTATTTATGAAATAAAAAGTTGATATTATTATATATATTTAACTATAGAATTTTAAGTAAAAATTAAATTGAACTTCAACAGGACTATATTGATTATAATTGGTAGATAACTATATCTATAAGATAACTATGAAACAATATACACACAAACAAATAAGATAACTATGAATATACATACATAGCGAAAGTCCAAGCAAGTCCCACTGCACGGTGATATTCCTAACTATCGGTTTTAGAAACAAAACAACCATACCCGAATAGCCGAACAAAACACGTAATGACCGTGTTCAACTTCCGTAGTTACATATAGACTGCCCAAACAAAAGGTATAACCAACACAATTAGTTCGTTTACTTCATATTAAGCGTAAAATCTTTTCTTTTGACGTCTCACGACTATTATGCGAAGAACAATAGAGAGACAGTTTAGAAATCAATTTTAAATAGATCGGTAGTGCCGCTGGTGACTCCTAATGGAGGATAGTGGCGATTTTGAAGGAACAAAGCGAATAGATTTGTAGTTGTTGGTTATATATTCAGTGTCTCGTTTCTAGTGAACAGTTCATAGATGTATGGTAAGTACGAAGTGTGTGGAACAAAAAGAACGTATTGGCGTTTGCCCAAGAGTATCGCGGCGTGTATCATACGCCATATTAATAAACTATCTGGTATAATTAAACCGATGAGTTCCTACGCTGTTTATATATTTGATTATGTCTTATTTTGTTATTATTCCTTCTAAAATATTATGGTGAGCTAGGAGTGGTGTATTAATTGAGAGCTATCAATATCTGCCTTTAATGCATCAGACATAAAAGGTTTGCTTGAAGATAAATATAACCTCAGTAAAATTGCCATTAAATTTATATCGTTGTATTTTTTTAATGGATATTTAATGTTTTTTTATTATATTACTAACCAATTTAAGCATACAATGTTAGTAGTATATGACAAACGAATTACGAAAGGAACTCGTTGTATTGGTAAATGTTTAAGAAAAAACCTTGTAGTACAATAAATAGAATAACTTTAGTGAGGATAAAAATACGTACTAAAAGTTATTTTAGTCATAATTACTGTAGCTTCTAAGTACATAAATTAATAACACAATAAAATCATTTTTTGTGCATTATTTATAGAAAAATAATATCAAGAAAATGATGTTACATATAGCATCATTGCATAAGCATACATTCTTTCAAACAATGTACAAGGCTGTTTGTACTTAACTTAGACCAAAGAATAAGGCGGCGAGTCGCTATTTACATATGGTTGCGGGGTCAGTCTAGCCTTAGTATCTCGGTGATTTACTGCCCTATTCAATTGTTAGCAGGTCTTGTATCACAAGCTGCTACAGACAAATAGACGCTATTTATTACACATTATTTACTTGATATAAACGGTGATTACAGTCAGTGTGAGAGGCAATTTTAGTGCGAATTAATTCCTATTATAATATTGTCTTTAACTTAGTAAAGGAGAAAATAGAAATTGCTTATAAAATTCTCAATAATTTTTGTCATTATATTTTGTTTTGACTGTAAGAGCGAAGACATTATATAGGACCGATGTAGAACAATAATTAATACTCTCTTGAAGCAATGAATATAACCACTACGTGTGAAAAGTGAAGACAAATAATATATTACAACCTAACGATATTTGTTTACATATCCATATTATTAAAAAAAAGTAGATATAGAATAGATTGGTGATCATCTTTT
Source organism: Dryadula phaetusa (assembly GCA_032432895.1). Taxonomy (NCBI): domain Eukaryota; kingdom Metazoa; phylum Arthropoda; class Insecta; order Lepidoptera; family Nymphalidae; genus Dryadula; species Dryadula phaetusa. The sequence goes on from JAOYRS010000027.1 coordinate 3,832,332, forward strand.
TTAAAATCTAAAACAACATGGTATAAATACAAACTTTACATAGATGACAGTGGTGTATTAAGCTTCCGTTTCGGCAACTAACGTACGGAACACTAAAAACAGTTTCTTTCAGACCGTCTCGCAGTAACTAGGCTGCGTTTTCTTTGACATCCTAGGGAGCCTCGACGTGGGTAAACAGCACGGTACGATTTATGCGCAGTTTCAGCGGCTTTTCCTCTTTGTCTCATGTAATGACCTCGCTTTCATCTCGTCTTCAATGGGCGCTAGCAAAGACTTGTTACCGGTCTTCGTGATACTGTCCCAAGATTGATATTTTTGTAAAATTGTATCGAAATATTATGGTTTAGATGTGACTTACGTCCGAATCTCTGACTTTGCATTAAGTGGCAGGTCAGTACGTAGTAGTGATGTGCTGAGAAAGTGATAACTTACAAAAGAAAAGTTAATAGCAAAGTGTATTGCATAATACAAAACAGATAATTGTAAAATCTGAAAAATAAATAAAATAAAAATAATTTATTTAAAACTTACAAAGTTGTTAAATTGTTGTGAGTGTAAAAAAAAGTATTTCTTTCGAACGGGGTTCAGATCCAGTAATATAACGTTATCAGTCAAACATTGTCACGGCATCAAGTGGAAAAAGAAAATAACCGCCTTATCTACACAGCACCTTACATACACAGGTTATCTCTGTCTTGCGAGTAAAAATGAGAAATACGTGAACATACAAACATTAAGTGAAAAATTGTGAAATATAAAATAATATAAATCAAGTTAATAAAAGAATTTATACTGATACAAAATTAGATCACGAAAGGCTAGTTCATCGTACAACTCAGCCTGTAGTGTACAGAGTACGTGAGAGATAGAAGGAGCTTGTCACGTCACTATGCCCGTTCCCGCTGTAATGACACTATAACGGTCCGCATTATTATTTATGTTGTGTAGCTGGGAACGGCATAATAGTACCATAAGAATGAAATAAATTCTCACAAACTTTAAGCTCTTACACCCGCTAGAAAACCACGATAGCACTTATAGTTCTACATTTGAGAAAATATATTATTTTTGGAGGATATTCTTTAAATTTTGTTGTTACTGTTATAGATTTATTTCTTCTATATAGCTCTTTTGTTTAGTGTTGTTTTTATTTTACTTTGTAAGACAAATTAGGTTAAGTGCATAAGTTTATTTGGTTGGTTGGTTAATTAAAGAATAGTTAGTTAAAGTTAAAATTGTTAATAACATTTATTTTAAATAAAAATGCATAATGCATAATTAAATAAATTAGTTACGTTAGTGGATTCGAATCCAGCTAAGGAAAATGTCTACAATTTAAATATATTTGTTGGGTGAGACACTAGTGCTGTTCTATCAAAGTTTACTGGCTTCACACGATGTACAAAGATAAAAAATGGGAGGATGAAGATAATAGTATAGAAATAAATATTAATATATAAAAAAGTATTATATTAAGTTTTCAACACATTTTGTTTGAAAGTATTGAGTGTTGTGAAATCAAAGTATACTTTAAGTTTCAAGGGCGTAATACTTTGAGAAATTATAAGAAATAATATTTTAATATTATACAATACAATTTTAATATTATAATCTTCTCGATATAAACATTAAATGTGTCCAATTTATCGCTTATCCTCTCAAATAATTTTCATGAAAAACGTTCACTTTTTTTTTAGGTAAGTATTAGATATAATAACTTCAATTGCGGTACGACGGTGTCACCTCTCGTAATGTATGTTTTCTTAAGGCAAAAATATAAATTGCATTGCATTTGTTATGGGCAAGCGTAGCGCTTAACAAAACGCGATCGCCTCATGAAAAATGAGAAAATGAGAGTGGGTGGAGTTGTAGAAGTTTAATTAAGTAATTCTAAGTTGATTATTCTATTTATACATGAAAGTGTTTTTTACTTAATGTAAATACTTCTTACATACCATTTTTAAGACTTCCTCTTCTTTATAAAACTTTATTTTAATACTTTTGAAATTTTAATTGCTAAGTTAAGTGCGAAAATAATTAATGAACTTCCAATAATTCAAAGCAAAAACTTTAAATGTTGAAACCTTCGTTTTTAAAGCTCTTTTGACGTAGAAACAATAACAAGCTGACTTAACTTTTTCACTACAAACAATAGATTTAGGTCGATAGGTCTTTTTATTCGTTCGGTCAGATGGCGTAGGCAAGTGACGTTGCTTTATCGGTGGCCAGTGACCGATTCGGACCATCGATCTCATGTTCGTTCGTCCACCGCAAATAGGGTCCTTGGACTAGAATATACGACTTAGGCAAAGTATTCGCTTTTTCGTGCACCCGTATTTTCGTGTTTTGTTTCATTCAGATTTACGGACTCGTGTTTTCTATTACGGACGCAACGTTTTGCCCAAATGGTAATAGCTATGTACGTAGTAAATAGGTATTGAGTTCAGAAATATTTTCTTTATTTTTTAAGATCAATTAAAGAAACACAAAATTACTACAATCACAAAATTACTGCTAATAAAAGAAACACAAATAATATTATATTAATATTATAGGCATTCGTTTTTTACCGATATTAATTTAATGAAACAATGATTACATTTTGGCAGTACACAAAGTATTTAGAATTAAAATCTCATTAGTGAAAATTTTATTTAAAATTATATTAATATTTACATAAAAATTTAGTAGCAGGTAAGTACTAAATAAAATATAGAACTGATGTAGGATGCGTAAAATTATATAATTTTAAAATAATGTTGAAATTCATTTCTTTTTTGTATAGACAAAGAGCGGTAAATAGACCTATAGTTTCATTTTAAGAAATAAAATGAAATTACTTATATTTTGATATTGGAAAATACGTGTGAAATCTCGACGTTTCGAACACTAGAGTAGTTCATGGTCACAGTTAGACTGCCTGTGATCACGGTTGCTGTAAATATATAGGATTAATCCGTTTAAAAAAGGTTTCATTTAAAAAAAACAAAGATGTTATTAAAATCAGAGGTATAATATATATATAATGTATTTACTAAAGGAACTTCTATATTGCTCGATACGAACTATTTTCAATACATTGAAGCGAAAGCCTCAAGAAACTTATAACGTTATGAATATCAGATGAACCGTGGTCTCCACAATATTACCAACTTCATTATCACTCGTTATTGGAAACTCAATAAGCCTGGTATAAATGCATTTTTTCTCTTACCTTCTATTCCCACAGGCGGAGCTGTTATTTTATTTAGACGTTGGATAAATATAGAGACGGGCGGTAATGTTTTATTGTATTAACAGCGCAAACTTACTGTGACGATAGATGTGTTGTGTATACCTATTTGATTTTCTGCAAGGAATTGCAAGATTGTCTTAAAAAACACGAATTATATTTAATGATTATTAATAAAGTAGATAAACTTATTTGAAATTATTAAAATTAAAAATGTGGTAGTAAGAGATTAATAATTATTATGTTTAAATAAAAACATAAATCGATATAAGGATCATGTAATAAAAATAAAATATTAAATATTGTCATCGGATGCAAATAAGTTTTCAAGTGGAAAATGCTTTGCAAGATTTTTACATGAATATATTAACAATATTAAAATCATGTTAAATAGTTAACCCCTTATTATTTTTCTCGACATTGCATATTGGTTAGGTAGGTTAGGGTAGCCTATATCTGGTAGGTAAGTATTTTACGTTAGCCTGAAAAAAACCTATCATTGCACTTCTTATAGCGAAATCGAAATTTCAATCATTATGTCTAACCTAAATTAAAACAATATTATTAAAAGATATACATATAGTCATAGATATACATATGGTCATAGTAACAATAGGTTTAACATTACATATATGCATTTTTTTGGTTTCATTATTAAAGTACAAAGATAATCACAGCCACTAACGCAGCCCTATTATATTAGTTACTCTCCTTTCTCACCACTTTCTACTTTCCAATTTCAAGATAGTAAAAAACTAAATAGGTACAGCCCTTCTTAAGCAATAACTTTTTTACCCGTTTTAGATTTCAAAAGTTAAAAAACCTGTTAAAAGTATTAACTTAACATGAAATGTCACTATATTATCCATATTAATATTATTTAAATTAATAGTGAATCAAATAAAACTGTCTTTTTCTCGTGTCAGAGCTACATCTACGTTTATATTGACTTACAAGTCATTTGGTCAGTGGAGCATTAATAAGGAATCAAGAATTTCACAAAAATCCCTTACTTTTGCACCAATAACTTTCTATCTCTGATGAGAAAATTAGCCAGCCGTTTTAATATGAAGTAAAAATGAAGTAAAAGGCACGCGAACCATTAAGGGACCTTAACGACTTTTATCAAACGAATAAATGATTGAATTTTCAATTAAGATTAGAGAGGACGCGATAGAAACTTTGTTGACAATTATCGGCCTCTACTGTGGGTCGGAACAGTAAACTGTTTCATTGATCTTTTTCAGGTTTTATTTCAACTTCTGGAATCTTCTTTGTACAGTTTTATATTGACGTTGACTTACGATAGGTGTTGTAAGTTACATATCGATTGATTGATTTATTTAGTTTATCTTTTATAATGTAATTTAAAATAATAATTATGTGCTCTTTACTAATTTAGATTTAAATTTTAAGACACCAACATTTATTATGTTAGTTCAGCATTATGAAAATGAGCGTGTTGTTATTTTTATATGCCTTAATCGTCTATACGATAATTTAATTATTTTTTATATATTTAGGCACAAATATATTTAAAAGGACCAATTTATATGAAAAAACAACAATTTATATGTTTGTTGTGTTAACTAGTACTATACTATAATGTGTCCTCAGTAACCTATTTAAAACCAGTTTTAATCAGTTAACATTTTAGAAAAAGTTTTTTTTATAATTTCGTCACTACGGTGAGACTAGGCGCGGCGTAGAGTTTTTTCGTTCAAAATATATATCCCGAATTAGTGCGGGCTGTGTAGTACACTACCTTTACACTAGGTTAGCTTTTCCCAAATATTTGAAAAAAAAAGGAGAATGCTTCCTTTTTATATTTTTAAATAAGTTCTGCATTAAATAGTGAGTCATTACTTTAAATTCTTAATTCACAGTTAAAAAATGCAACACTGCTAATGGAATAAAACATCACATAAATTTTTAAAGCAGTCATTTCTGAGTCACGTGCGTTGTCGGAAACAACTGCTCCTTGAATTGTGTTCAAGATTTAAATTTTACCCTCATTTTTATTACTCAAATTACGTAATTTTACGTCGTTTAAAATACCAATTGATTTATTTTTTTATACACTAAAGTGAAACAAAATATAATGGAATGACACTCGCTCGTTTTTTTTATTTTATTTTTATATCTCTCTATGTATTGTGAGAAGTAAGAATATAAATGTGTTATAATTTATATGATCAACAGGTAATTATAAGAGTATTCAGTCTTTCTCAAAAACTAAGTATATTTAGCTATTTCTCTCAGAACAGTGAAATTGACATAAAAAGGACTCGTAAGATGTTCCGCATCATTAACTTTGCCGCTGCTTTCATTGAGGTATTTTTTCTAATGGAACTTCATCTATCAATGTTCACCCGGATAGTTGCATGTGTATTTTAAATTTATGTAATCAATTTCAGAACAAAATAAATTAATGTTATGCTTTATAATGTCGTGGTTTTCAAATATCATGTATACGTTTAGTTATTTATCTCTTGTAATATTTTTGAAAATTATTTTTTATTTTAATATACATACTAGAATGAATAATATTAGTGTCTTTGAATAAAATTTAATAAACCACAAAATTCAGATAGACACATTGTTTTGTTGCACTAAAGCTATTTTATTTGTAAGGTGAGGTCGCTTAATATAGCACGAGGTTATAAATCAAAGGAACAGTTTATATATAATGTATTGAACAATATTAAGAAATCAATGTCCAATTATTGTCTAATGGGGTTCTCAATTGTACAATATAGCAAGATTTAGGTGTTGGAGGCCTGAAAAATCAAACCTTTAGAAAGCAATAGTTTAAGATAGTTTTGTGATTTTTCAACAAAGAACAATTAAACTTATATACTTTAAGACTAAATGGCTAAAATGTTTTGTTATAAATATCCTGGAACCAGATTTTACATATCTGTCGTAGTTGTTATATTTATTTATGTGATAAATATATATATATATATATATATATATATATATATATATATATATATATATATATATATATAGAGGTGTAACTTTAAAAGTGTACGCTTCAAGAAATTAAAGTGTAATGCGCTGCAGAGAATTAACTTACATTATTATTAATAACATAATAAACTAACAGATTTTCCCTTCCCCTTTTTTTAAATTTAGTCAAAAAAACGACTAAGTTGTGTAGCATGTCAAATGTTAGTTGAAGTAACTTAAAATTGAATTCGTAAAATTTTAATTATTACAAAATACGTTTGAAAGTATACGTTGCTAAGATAACGTCTATGCCATTTTATAGAAAAGTATGCCTAATAGTGATTTCATTAATATAATTCATCTATTTTACTTTTACCCAAAGAGATAGACGGAACTCTATTCTATAACCTATATACATTTCGCTCGTTTATCATATAAATATAACCTACGACTTTAGCTTTATTCTCTATAACCTAAATCTTTTTTACAAAACGAAAATGTTTCATAAATATCACTTTACTCCAATCGGGATTCAAACTGGTAGTCAGTTTGTCTTCCGCTAATATTACTTACTACTTACTTGTACAATACATGTATTCTATATATATTGTTTATATTATATTAAATTTCAGATAGGTTCTTCATATGAAATACTACGTACTATGATTTATATGCGACGAAATTAACCACAGACGTGACGATTGACAACATTCTAACGAGAGATGAAAGAAGCACCCGGCGAAAGACGAATCGTCGACTTTTTGAATAGCTATTTTTGTTTCTGTTATAACTATAGAAAATTTCTTCAATAACTAAACACACACACAGACCGAAATATAGTTTATTATTAAACCTTAGTAATATGTATAAATAAGCCTTTGAAATAAAATTGTACTGTTTTCATATTTATACATAGATATGTGATATAGTCATAGTTATTAGTTTTTATTAGGTAAGTTTTTTATTAGGTAAGTTTTTTACTAGGTAATAAATGAATGAGTAAAGCATCGAATTTTGTTAAACTATATCGAAAATATAATTCCCCTGCGTAGAATTGAACCTATAGCTAACTTCAATCAGCCACGACCTAACCCACACCAGTTTCATATACACATACAAACAATTCTAATATTAACCTAGTGACATCTATTAGTAGTCTATGCATAGTAATATTTCATAGTTGACACGTACACGGCTCAGTGCAGCGCCATCTAGTGTTTACAGTTAAATTTATATGGTGCAGCTTGCAAGTGCATTATGGCGGCAATACTAAATTGAAGTATGATTTAATATCAAATTTTTATGTTATTCTCTTTAACATTTTTAGATGACGTGCAATATAATATATTATAGTAATATTTCTGTTCTTTAAAATAATTGTAAATTTTATATAAATTAGTAAACAATCTTGATTAAATAAGATAGTAGTAGATTTAAATAAATGTTAAAAGAAGAACTAAAATAAATATATCTTATCACATTCGGACACGTGTGTAGAAATTTACGATGGTAAAAAGAATAATAATAATAATAATAAAATGGAAAGTATTTTTTTATTACAGTTAAAAAATAATATAAATTATACCTAAATTTCAACCAATTTATTAGCGCTTATAAATATAATAAAATTTTCTTTGTATATATTAATTCAATGTTAGTAAAAGTTTATCAGTGAATTATATAGTTTATAATACTAAGTCGTTTTGTAACCAATTGATTTCAAACTTTACCAGTACTGTTAGTTCAATATCAATTCTACTCCAATTATGTACAAGCATCTTTTAATGCATGCTAACTATTAAAAATTTACTTACTATGAAATGTGCTTACTATGTCTTTTTTCGTTTAGGGTGGCGTCTATTACCGTCCTGTAGTGACCAGCCCATTCTCTCGAACAGTACTCGATAATTATGTTGTCAACTGACTAAAGCAAACGGGCCATACAAAGCGGATCTGGGTCGGATCAGTCGCTTTTTGTACGCGACAAAGGCCATTACGCGATACGTTGCCGAGCGTAAAGTCAACACTGTTATGAAGTTTTCATTGAGTTTTCGCGGAAAATCGACTGACGTGGGAATGCTGCGATTGCGATTTGAATAGATAATGAGCCCCGGTGTATTCGTTAATTGAGTCGATATGTAAATAAACAAACGGTATCGGCTCTCTCGTTCAATCATTCCTAGACTCAAAGGCTAGTACGTTTTATTGTTTGCCGCCAGTGTAATTTGTAACCAATTTGATTAAAGGTATTCCGTTTAATTAACTGTTTGGGTTTCCGATGCGCTGATTTACGTAATAATTTTACAAACAAACTGCAACCAGGATCTGTTATTTTAGTTTTTAGTTACGTTTGATAATCGTTGTGTTTGTGTAATTATTCTGAGTATTGTATCTAATTATTTAAATAATTATATATGTACTTATTTTATTTTCCAATGGTTGAAATGTCTATGTATTTTATTTTGTAAATAAAAATGCATACAATTGTATAATTATCCCTGAATACATAACGTTCAGTTGAAATAGAATCAGAAAAGCTGGTAAAAAGTAAACTATTCACTTTTTGTTTATGTCATTATTTGAATCGGTTATAATATTGTAATCCTCTATAATATTATAATAATATAATAATTAAAAATATTTTGTCCTCCATTTTTGTTGTATTTTTTTCTACAAAAAAAAATTCCAATACCTATTTAACTGTTATTTGGACGTGAAAACCGGCATGATACATTTCTGACACGTTTCAGGAACCATTTGTAAAAATAATATCTCTCATATTTTAAATCTCTTTTTCAAGCGGATAATTTATAGATTTTCGAAACGCTTAAAAAATGTCATTAATATTACGGATGAGTGGGAATTTAGATGAATGCTAACATGTGACAAATCAAAAGATCATTTGGTTTGCGTGTGTTGATCACACAAACTTTGTTTTATCGATAAAATTCATTTCAGTTTTCCGCCAATACTTATACTAACATTTGTACAGTTATCTTAAGTGGGGAACGATATGCGAAATTGTATAACTTGCTAACTGGTACAATAGAACGTGCTGACGTTATAAAACTTTGTTAGCGTTGTCGATAAATTGCTTTAGTAGTTTACCTCTTAAAAGAAAAATAAATAGTGGTTTTAAAATTATATCTAAAGGCACGTACGGTATCAAATTCATTAACTTTATTGATTTGCCATTAGAAAATTGGTAGATTTCAGCGCAACTAGTTGCTGGGGATATTTCTTTAAAGCAAGAGTACTCGGGTGTTCACAGTTAATACTGAACGGTATCAATTAAAACTGTCCCGTCTGATTTATTTTATTGGTTCGGCAATTGATTACATTACGCCAAATTGACCGCAATGGATGGGAGTCTCACGACGCGCCGCACTGCGCTTAAAAATCTATGATATTTGATCAAATATAGACAAAGACAACAAGATACCACTTGAAAAATTTAAACTTAAGCTTACAAATACTTTATTAGGGAAAGTATACCATCCAAGTGTTCTATATTGATGTTAATGCGTGGAGTAAAGTGCTGTTGATGCCCAGGAGGCTAATCACAGTCTATCTAAACCTATTGTAAAATTACATTTGAGAAGTGAAAATGTTGAGTTTCTGGCCAGCTCTTCACAGCAGAACTGCCTTACGAGCTGGTGATAGCTTCTAGTAGGATTGACAATACTGACACTATTATGTTAATTGGCAACGCATAAATGCTTGTAATAGCTTCTTTGAATATAGAATATTTAGTTTTTCATCTTGGTAAGGTAACAATAAAATATTTTTATAAATATTAGTATATAAAAAAATAATTATAGAATAAGACTCGGTTCTGATAAGATGTTTACAACTAACCACACCTTTGAAGATTAAAGAAATTAAAACAGGACAAGAGGAAGAAGGTGACATTAGTTTTTGGAATACTCAATTCGAATAATTACGTAAGAAAGGTAATAAATTAATTAGGAAAGTAAAAAAAAACATTTTATAACCAGACTGCTATTAATTTTATAATAATTATTAAAATTTTATCTACAACATATTTTAAACAAAAACCCAATATTATATTGATAGTAACGAGCCCACGTTTTATAACCACTGCTTGAAACTATCAATCATTTTATTAATTCAGTTATTTGTCTATGCCATTATTATATCGCGCTGTCATTCGCTCATGTAATTTTATTAAGTGCCCTCTTCAAGCTTACCGACCGGTTATTATTTACCTTAGTCATTGTACATGGGAAATAACTGCTATTAACTTTTATTTTTAACTAAACGACATACAATGGCGTCACTAGCTCTATTTAAAATTACTTATTATAAACACGAAAGTAACTTTATTCTCAATTCTATATTGTTTTTTTTATTTTAAGCACAATACACCCTAATAGGAAAATTTTATTATTATCAAACAACTAAAAATTTATTTTAGTATGCTGATCTTCCTTGATTCGAAATATAGAAAGAAGAAACCTTACTAACGTAAATCTCTGAGTTAAGAAGGTAGTTGTTAAATAGTTTTCATACATTTGCTTATATTTCAGCAGTAGTTTGATAGCAAAGTAAATAGCATTTAATGAATAAACTTGAGCGTTGCGTTTAAACGAGAGAGCCCGCTAAGCCAATAACTGAAAGACAGATGTCCGCACTGACCGGGCTAACTAATTCCAAGAATGTTGTTACTTCGCCATAATTTGTCTAGTTTGCCGAATGTGTAAGCAAATGAAATGGCCCAAACATCTGAGAACTTATTAACTAAGTAGTTTCAAACGTCCAGCTGTACTATAGTCGAGTTAGTATTATTTTAAAGTGTAATAAATCCTGCGGCTGATTTTCCGCTTTGAAGCTCGACGTGTTACATTAATGTTTCTAATTAAGGAACGAATGAGCGGCCGTTATGAATTTTACCAATATATTATAGTTATAAAATGTAGAAATAAGTTTATTGTACTTTATGAAGTATTTAATTTTAGAGTGTTACTAGCTGTTATGCAGTAAAGTAATTTAAATTCTATTATTGTAACATTACTTGTTAAATAATAAATAATTATATGGTATAATTATTTAGTATTTAATTATAATTATTTAGTATTTTTATAAAATTTAATTTATGCAATATAACAAAATACGTAATCACTCCAGTTTGTACTATACACTTCTGTATACGTATGTAATTGTAGTTTTTTTATTATTTAGAAAATAAAACTGAATGGATGTATAAACATTTTTTTTTCAAAAAATATTTTTCTATACGTCATAATATATAAATAGTTATTCAAATTGGGTGTATAAAAATCTGGTAATATTCCGTTGAACATTCCGTATTTATATCATGAAATACAAATTATTATTGTTATTTTAGTTTTAATTTTGTAATTAACTTATTAATGTAGTAAAATAATATATATTATTATGAGTCATTTTAATATTGGAGATAGTGGAGGAAGGTTGCGTAAAAAGCATGAGGAACCACCGAAGGGCAAGTATGAAGAGGAGAATAACTGTGGGCGAAGGTGTGAAGAGGAGAACGATGAAGCGAAAGAGGTATGCCCCTGCATACCTCTTTCGCTTCCGTAGCGATTGGCGCTCCGTTGCCTCTGAACTACCCTGCAAGATATAAATCATGAAGCTAAATAAAAATCTTAATACATGACAGCACCTGTCTATTAATGCAATAAATGAGTACATTATTTTTTTTTATTTCCCCGCTGTGATGAGGTAAAACGCGACGCTAGAAATTTTTTAGTCTGTTCAGAATATCTCGATTTCATGAGGAAAGAGGACTGAGTCTCTTATTTTAGGTTTTCTATGTCTTATATAAAGAAAAGCTAGGAACAAGCGCAAAGCTCTGTGGAAAAATTGTAGCAACATTTATTTTAGAAAATACAACACGCTAATAACGAAGGTAATCGGTATGAGATTAATTTAACACGGTTAACTACTTCCTTTAACACTTTCAGTGCTACGTTTCAAACTAAGGTTAACATGATTACACACAAAGTTATACATAATATTATACATTCGCTTCAAATTTTACTTTACTTTTTGATAAAATAATACTAAATTTAAACCATAATTTTTTTGATACTGATTTTTAATAAAAAAATTATAATTATGTCATTAATTTGTACAACGTACATCTTTTAATTCTTATAATAATCAATTGTTTTTCACCTGAAAATACCACGTATTCTTTGGTCGTGTGAGACGTTTGTCCATAAGAAAGGAAATGTTCCTTACTTATATTATGTTACAATGTAGCTGCGTAAATGATCTCTCGAAGGGAATTTTTGCAGAATTTTGCGGGCGGCTAAAGAGGGTCGGTGGCCAGCCCGGCCGACTGGTGAATTCTGGCGATTGTAATGATATATGGAGGCGCATTATTTTCTTATCTTTTCTCTTTCTAACTCTACCACCCATACTTCATTCTCACCCGTATTATAAACGTTTTACTTTTCATATCTCACGATAGGCGCTCGGGGCCGCAACAATGCTATTAGTATTACGCAAATTTCTGGTAATATGTCATAGTCCGCGTACCTCGCTTCTTCGTAATTTTTATTTTATAAGAGCAATATAAATTATTTTTTGTTTGAACGCGTCCAAAGAAATTGTTTCTCGAATATAATATCGTCGAGACGATGTTATTGTATAACTCGAACGAGTGAGAAAATATTTTCTTAGCATAAAGAAGATGTAATCTTTTAATTTATTTGATTCCGAAATCATTACGTAACTTAATTTATAACGAGGAAAATGTAAAGTGTTTGATAGGATTACAAAGTCATTTTGTTAACGTTTTTATTTTCGTGCCTTAACTTTTCTTCACTTTTTCCTTGAGGGGAGCGGGTGCTTGAAAGCCGACTAGAGCTTTGGAAAAATATTTTTAACTTTTCTAAAGTTTTTGATTAAGGGTTTTTATATACTGGAGCCTAGGCGAGTCGGTAGTTTTCTAAACATGTTTGCGTACTTGAGGTTGATTGGCGTATCTTCAGAGATTTCGAGCTAGCATAAAACTTGTATATTTCTTAGCTTTTGTATAATAAAATCAGCATAACATGTACCTTGTTAAAAGTACTACAGTGTTGTATGTGAAAAATATTATAATGATGCTACAATTACGTATTTACCTTATATATTATAAAGCTAATTTATTTGAAATATCACTTTATTATATATTTTCTTGCGACTTATCAAAAACTTACGGTACTATAAAATTGACATTAAAGCTGCTGTAAATAAAATATTATCAATTATTGATACCTTATGTATTATTTGATCGCTTATTATTTAGATATTCCAAATTTTCTAATATTTTTTCTCATTTACAAAAAACCGTTGACGCAAGTGTTCGGAATCATACGATTACTAACCGCCACCGATTTCCATAGCTTAAAATTCAAGAATACAATATTAGACCGCACAGATGTAAACAAGTCGACCTTGTAGCTCCCTGATTTTCGATCGTACAAATTTAACATAGGTACCTACCTATTATTGTTCGTGAAACCGTTCAATATAATGTTATGGTAATTGTGAAAAAATAAATATATATTGCTAAATACCTATTAATTGTATGATTTCTTTCGTTATATCATGGCTCGTGAGATATAGGGTGTTGAACCCAAATTTTATTATTTTACACATCAATCTATTGAGTTTTACATTAATTCTTTTTTTTTAATTTCGTTATACGTTCATTCAATTATTCTATAGCATAGGAGTGACATTTTCTCTTGATGGCAAGGATATCTCCATAACATCTAGACCTAAAGAATGAAGAACAAGAATTGCGCAAGCGGATTGGAAATAATAGGCGCAGTGTTTTGTCATAAAAGTTTGATAGCCACGCATACAGTTCATTCGTAAAAATAAAGACGGTTTTACATATTGTGACATGGTTGTCTGCTGGATATATTGATATATATTGTGATACATTGAATATATAAGCAATAGTACTAGTGCGTCCCTGAGTGCTATGAGTGCGTGTGCACTACTACTAGCGCGTCTCAAGTCCTCTGTGTGTATATGTGTATACTTGTGACTGGTACAGGTATAAAAATAAATGGTCCAATGATCAGACTAAACTAAAAAGACTGATCAAGTATCACAAACAGACTAAAATAAGGATCCGGTCCTAGAGAGGACTCCTTTACTTCTTCTATGAGCTTTTAATTTAGTATAAAATTATCTACTTGCAATTCATTCCCGCTATCGTAAAAAATCACATATAAATTATTAAGGATCAGAAAAGTTCATGGATACCACAAGTCCTAACGCAATATGTAGACAATATGTGTACAATAGCATTGATACGTCATACATATACAAATTTCTATAAATGTGAACATTTGACTAAGTTTTGTATTATTTGACTTGGTCACAATAATTAAGAAATTTTTCAAATTTAACTTACTTCAGAGTTTATAGACTATATCTTTACAAGTATACTAAGTTTCGTGCCCGTAGTTCTAATAGTCTAGAAGGAGATAGCGTCCAAAGTTTGATTGAGTCGACCAGTAAAGAGCTTCTCCTCGCTTAGTTTTATAAATAAACCTACAGATTCATATATTAGTAATTTTGTTACAGAAATCTTTTTGTAACAAAAAATACCTTAAATTGAATTCAAAGTATACATCAGATATCTATAGTTGATAAATATAATGAGAAATATTTGCGAAGTTTACTGGCTGAACCAGAAGTTATCTTTAGAAACTTAGGTAATTAAAAAACACATAGCAAGCTGAATATAAGTAGAGAATTCATTTTATTATATAATCATGCCAAAGTCACTGAAGCGTCCAATGCTTTTGCTAATATTATAGTATTTTTATAATATTCTGCGACATAATTGTGAACGGAGGCAAACGTCTAGAAAATGTGTCGTTAGGTGATCAAAGCTTAATTGCATTAACCGCGCTTCGGCGACGGACGTCCGGTGATCTTGGACAACAAGGAAACTTGATTGAAATAAAAATTTACTCTATTTTTCAACTCTTATGGCACTAGCACTAGTAGGATTTTTTTAAATAAATTAAAAGAAAAACCTGTACAATATTTTTTTATATACAATATTTTATATATAAATTGTTTTATTTTAAATATATATAAAATACGAATAGGCTTTGATGAAAATTTTTCTATGTATATATCTACATATCTTTTATCTTCTCATATATTTTCCTCCTAGAAGGATATTAGTTCACTTGTGTGAACTTTGACTCGCTTAAGATATTACTTTATTAGGCTTACTATAATTTCAATCACAGTTATAACATGATGATGAAATAGTCAGGGGCCGAGTACTTGCTTGCCCTTTTACTCGTATATATAAACGCTCAAGTGAATGTCCCGACCGCGTATCCAGGAAGCCACGATAGCAAATAAAATTGATATCGCTCCGCCGCGGGCGACCCGAGAAAAAGCATTTCGAAATAAATGACTTTTTAAATTTTATCGTTGCACACAGTTTCTCTATCAATTGTCGAGGCTCGTAACGTAACTGGATTTTGCGACGGGCATTTATTGTGTGCGACGTACAAGATCACGACTTTTATATCGCGAATGTTGATAAATAAAGGTCGTATATATGTTTTAAATTGTATTGTTGGGCGGCCGTATTGCCAATCAGTTCCTTCGTTCTTGGCGTTGAGTGTGCTTGAATCATCATGCATTTTCAAATAGCCGTATCTTCATTGTTTTGTAATGTTCTTGAGGAGCATGATGAGGTATTGTTTTAATTTTCAAGTTCGAATAATTACATATCATTATGGACTTTTTCATTATTCAATGTAATCTTCAATTATGTTTATATCAGGTTTCGCTTCAATTTCAGAGATCCCTATACATAATCAGTTAATGCAAAACGACATTCAACCGAACATATATTAGATAAGTAAATTTATCTGTTCTCGAATCTCTATTAAATCTTTCATCTCAAAATTATTCCGTAATAGCTTTAACTGGTAACGTAATGTACCGTAGATATTTAGTAACTTAATTATTAAGCGTAGTTTCTGAGGTGTTAAAGGAACATGCCGTTATTACTGAGGCTGACATGTGCGAACCCGCTAAGAACTTTCATACACATGTTCAACATTAAATGTACCACAAATTACGCAACAAGTGAAAAGGATCGGTTCAAAGATTACGCAACGTCGAACAGTTTCAGGCAACAAAACGCAGTTTTGAATTCAATTTCATGAACCAGTGGCACGGCGAAACGAATAGATTTAGCGCAAAGTCTGTAAACATTTTAGGAAGAATATTTTTTATACAATTCGTTTTTTACTTTTCTACGTAATCCACAAAGCATTGTAATACAGTAGGGTATTTGCTTCGTTCTATCCAACATATTGCGGATGCTTGTCCCAGACAGGTTATTTAAATTGACTATTAATATATTTTTGTATATATCAAAGAGTTGTTGCTTCTCTAAATTTAGTAATATAGAGGTTTGTACAACTAGTTATAATACTATTTTTAATTTGGGATCTTTATCATACTTTAACACCTGTAAAGTAGAAAATGAATTCATTTTATTCATAAGAAAAGAAAATCAATAGTTATAAAACTCTCTTCTACGAGTATAGTCATTGAATATATATGGGTAAGTAATTTTGTAATATAATTACTTCCATTAACATATAAAAATGACAGAAATAGTTATAAAAATTTCTATGTATTGGCAAAACTTTTGCTAAAATATATGCGCTGAGCACTTAAATTTTAACGGTTGTTCGGAACCCTCCATGCTATCTTCGTATTTCATGCATCACTATGTTCGATTGCTCTTAATTTCGTTTCGAGGATGACCACTACATATGTTTGGTAAGGACAGATTGATTCTTTTATTAAAATTCATTGAAATGAAAATGGTAAACAATTAAAACGTATACAACTTAGTTTTAAAATTACTCTTGGTTCAATTTTATGTTGAATTGTATTTATCGTTGTAATTTTATCAAGGACATTGACTAGATAAGTAGGACTACCTATCTATTTGGGAGTGTGTTTATATTTAAAGTATTTTCATTTCTCTCATTTTAAAGGTGTGTAATATTAGGTCACTAGAATGAAGCTGGTAAGGTAAGAAATAAGTGACAAGTTTTAAAAACGTATGGCAGCTATTTTCAAAGCAAAAGTAGTTGATATCATGTTTAACAACTGTTTCTAAGTACGTACGTAGTTTAAAAATAATATGACTTTACGAGTAAATATGTATGCAGGCGGTGCATAAACAATTTGTCCACAGCCGCACATCTCATTAATGTCACTCAGGGCGACTCTGCTGCGACGTCAGGTGTAAGTTTTCACGTACTACCTGGTTCGTTCGCTAATAACGTAACTTATATTAAGTTAAATTTAACGTCACTCTGGTTAAATCCAGAGTAATATGATATTACATTGTTATGACTGGGTTTTTTAAGAGAGAAGAATAGAAATATTCTTAATATAATTTAATATTTTTTATAAAATTTTGTCTGTGAAGCAGTTTTCTCTGTAAAAAAATATATATATAATTTTCAGATACAATATGAAATAAGTTTCTAAAGTAAGATTATTTTTTTCAATATCATAAACACAACGATTGTGTATTCGCCATCCGTCTAGTTATTTGTGTGTTCGAAATGTTTGTTTTAATTAAAAAAAAAACAACTTTTTTGTAACCTTCTTGCCCCCTTTTCGTACAAAAGAAGAAAAATTAATTTTAATATTTTTACGAAATGATACACCATTTGATGCGAAATGATAAAGGAAACAGAATTACCTACGACAGTTGACATTAGAATAGCAGTTAAAAATCTATTTCTGTCTTTAAAGCATAGCTAATTATCTTTCTCTTTAGCTCCACGCACAAGCGTGGATAAAAATCCCACATAGCAGAGTAGACAAGAAGTATTTAGAGTCAAGACTCTCGTATTTCCCTTTCCATCAAAATCGAGACATTGCGTGTTGAGTGGAATCAATGCTGCACTTTGTTTTACCAGACCGAGTATAAAATGAGAAAATTAAATAAATATAATTACTCTCCCGAGTGGGAATCGAACCCACAACTAATCGCGTTTCCAATCAGACGCTATCCCACTGCGCGACGACTTAGCCTTAGTTAATTATCTATATCTCTATAAATAAAATTGGAGTGTCTGTTTTTACTAAATACACACACTTCTTAGTAAATACATTAAATTTATGTGTACATGGTATATATACACCAAAAAAATATCTTTCAAATTTTTGGAACTTCTCTGGAACGGCTGGACTGATTTTGACAGGACTTTCACTGACAGAGGCAGAAAATAGAAATAAAAAATAATGATCCACAGGTGCTAGAACTCCACGCGGACGAAGTCACGAACAGAGTTAGTCTTATATAATAACCTATATATTTATTATTTTTAAAGTGTTATTCCACACTTAGGATTAGAAAACATTTTTGAAAAAACGTACAAAAATTTTGAACGCAGCGAGATTCAAACCCGCGCCTCTTGGATACCGTCCAAACGCTCTGACCACTAAGTCATGCGTTTTACTACCAGCTGCGTCGAAATTCTTAAGCGTTAGTAACAACTCATTTATGTTGTTAGCATCTCTGTATAGACATTTTTACAAATTTCTACTACTTAAAGATTATTAAGAAATAATCGTTTAACAGAGAGATTGCTATTTTATTTTAATATTTACTATTTTTAAAGTGTTATACCACACTTAGGATAATAAAACATTTTTGAAAAAACGTACAAAAATTTGAATGCAGCGGGATTCTAGCCCGCGCCTCTCGGGTACCGTCCAAGAGGCGCGGGTTCGAATCCCGCTGTGTCCCTATGTACTTACATATACACATGTGCCGAATAAAAATCAAGCGTTAACTCAAGTTAATTCAATTTATGTGGCATCCAAACTGAAAGTATCACTTTAGTTATCCCATTGTTTTGTAAAACACTTTATAACAAAAAACCAAAGCTTGATTGTTGTTTACATACATACATCATGTATCTATTGAAGTGGATGGTGTAACATGTACTGTACTGTATACATACTTTGAATCTCGATTATTGTTTTGGCGTGTTGTAACAGTTTTATTCGTTGTTTGTTACACATTTTTTTCAATATTCTGCTTTGAGAGTCAAAGGTAATTTGGTGTTCGGTTTATGTCTATTAGTTTGTTATTTGATGAATTTTAATGGTGTGTAGGATGCGTCATGATTTTTACTGCTATGGTACAAAATGTATTATTTTTATTATACAATATATATTAATTTCAATGGATTCGAATTGAAGTTTACGTTAAATAATTAAAAACACAATGAGTACTATTATATATTAATTTTATATTTTTAAATGATTATGTTTACAATATATATTTGTGTGAAAAGTAGAAAATGACCAGTATTAATCAGATAAATTAATATATACACACTCATAAATAGAAATAAAACTCATATATGTTCGAAAAATTTATTAAACAATAAAGCAAAAAACGCGAAACATAAAATTACACAGAAGTACAATTACGACCGCGATTCGAACTTAACGAGATAAAATATGATCCAATTGTGAAGGTTTATTGGATAATTCGATAGGAGTCTAATTTTTAACGCATTCGATACTGTAAGTACGTAATGAAGCGCACGTGTACTAGGAGGGCAGTACAAGGAGGCAGTGATGCGGTCAGCTCACGGGCCGCATCAGGAATCAATTAGGAACGGCTGGCGGCCACGACGTGCCTGCCGCATGAATTATTGACGATGCTGCCCGTCCACGCGAACTTCCCCTACTGTATTATCTCGGTATAAACTCGATTATTGACGGTATTAGTATATCCTTATGAGGTTCGGTATGGGTTTCATTGGCTAATTTGATATTATATTTATGGTTCTAATATTGAATATTTTGCTTTATTAGTTTTAGAGTACCTACTACATGTAATGAATGAAATGAGTTAATTGTTTTATATTTTGCAAAAGAAAATCTCAAAAAAATCTAGTGTTGACACTGTTAGAAATTTATGTTCGTGGTGTAGCTAGAATTTGCATTGAATTTGTCTACAGAAAGCAACGTGTTATATTTGTTCTTACTTATTGAGCCTAAAAGCTAAAGTTAATTTTGAGATTGGTGTATACGAGTAAGTGATTATTACCCAGAATTCCTTGAAATCTGAATCACTTTCTAGCATTCGAGAAAATCTCGCTAGTACGTTACCGAAGAGTTAAACAATAGACGGCCGTCCCACTGGATTACGAGGAAACTCGATTTTCTTGCAGATTATGCTAGCCGTCACACATTTCACTAAAAGTGACAGGCAAAGTTTGAATTTCTAAGTGACTTTGAATTCATATAACTTAGAATACATAAATTTGTCCAATTATTTTAATTAAAAGTAGAGAAATATGCTTATATGTACCAGTATTCATCAACCATCTTTGGTGTGTTGTTATTTTATATAATTAAACCATGCCTCAGTATTCATAATTTTATATCTTTTTTAGATAATATCATTAAAATAAATATTCTAGAAATATACTATCTATATTACTGTATGAGCAAACGAGTATGATCAAAACAAAAATGATTCCTTTGAGAGACTTGTAATATAAATATAATGCAATAATAAGCATATGAGTCCTCACGTTATTTTAGTTCTTTGTAAGCTTTCACTCGTGTTCATAGCAAACTATATGCAATTAACTTTGATGCTAAACATAACAATGATCATAATGTGGCATTATGCTTTAACATTTATAATTTATTCATATTTATAATTACAATATTCATGTTGTTTAATAAAATATATTTAAATTTGATGATATTAACAGTTTTATATATGTACAATGATTTTTAAATGGAATAATAAACTGACCTACCTTATTGTAATGGTTTCAGATTTACATACATTTGCAAAATTCATATCGATACCTCTAGCTTGTAGTGATTGAAAATCGATTTCCTAGATTTGTTTGCGTATCTTGTAGGTTAGTTTAGTCAGAAGTGAGGTGAGGTATATACGAGAAGGCCAATAAAGGTGTGTCAATGTTTTCTATCAAGTCTAATGGTTATTAAAACATTTATTTTTAATTTGCTATGTCATTTTATATGTATTCTTTTGCATTTTTATCACTCATGGTTTTAAATAGTATTTATTATTTGATATTATTTTACAAAACATTTACGTACATATAATTATTTTTAAAACGTAAATTTACGTACATATAATTATTTTTAAACTTTAATTTACATCGAATACATATTTACATGTCTCAATTTTCAATTTAAACCGCAATAATTATTTACATATACAGTATTTCCCAATAGGGATGATAGGATTTTGATAGATCACAGCCGCCATCTTGATTGTTTAACATTTGACGTTTGTGTTGTTTTATGTTTAGTAATGTTTGCCATTTAATCATGATCAAGTTAACGTTACCTCAACGTTTGGAAATTGTCCAAATTTTCTATCAAAATTCGAGAAGTATTATCTCTACTCAAAGAGCATTTCGTGCTAAATATGGTCGTCATGGTGCACCGTCTGAGCTCGCTATACGTCGCATAACCCAAAAAGTGGAAAGTGAATATTCTCTGCACGATAGTAGACCACCAACACGACAGCGGACAGGCCGTAGTGAAGAAAATATTGCCGCCGTATCGGCCAGTGTCGAAGAAGTTCAAAATGTTTCCGTTCCACGACGTGCACAAGAATTGGGCTTATCCAGAATGACAACCTGGTGAATTTTACGGATGGATCTTGGCCTACATCCATACAAGATTGTGATGGCACAAAAACTCAAGCCAGCAGACCAACGATAACGTCGTGAATTTGCTGATTGGGCGCTTGAAATGATGGAAACGGACACCGAATTCCATAGGAAAATCATCTTTTCAGATGAGGCTCACTTTTGGCTCAATGGTTATGTGAACAGAATTGTCGTTACTGGAGTGAGTCAAATCCAAGAGTGGTTCATGAAACACCATTACATTCTGAAAAATTGACTGTTTGGTGCGGATTATGGTACGGTGGAATCATTGGCACGTACTTTTTCAAAAACGACGAAGGCCGTACAGTTACTGTCAGTGGCGACCGTTATCGTGACATTTTGAACGAGTTTTTTTCCTGAAGTGTATGAAATCGATACGGACGACATTTATTTTCAACAAGATGGTGCAACATGCCACACTGCGACCGTCACAATGGATTTATTGCGTGATAAGTTTGGTGAGACGGTTATTTCTCGCAACTGTCCTCACAATTGGCCACCAAGATCATGCGATTTAACACCCTTGGACTATTTTTTGTGGGGGTATGTTAAATCTTAAGTGTATGCCAATAAAACAGCTACGATTCTAGACCTTGAACGCAACAGTCGAGCGACTATAGCGGCCATACCAGCCGAAATGCTGCACCGAGTCATCGAAAATTGGACCGATCCTATTCACCAGTGCAAAAAAAGTCGTGGCGGTCATTTGAACGATATTTTCCTAATTTCCTATCAAATAAAGCCATTGAACACGAAATTCGAATATATACATATTTTATTTCAATTTCAAAACATATTGTTCTTATTGGGAAACCCCATATAAAACTATGCTAAGAACTACACTTTTTAGAATATATTAAACAAAATTTAGGTAAAATTTTAAAGATGATGATTTTACCTCACGCTATATAACAAAGTACAACAGTAATAAATATAAACAATTTTTAAAGTGATAGTATGATTAAATTAAATATTTAAAAGTGTAGCTAAAGTTACTTAGTAAGGTTCCACTTAAATCAAATTATAAAATACCTAAAATAGTATTGAAAATATTATTGTAACAGTAATAACTATGCCTATAATAAATGTAGTAGATAAACAAATCTATATATTAAAAAACCAAGCCGGAGTTTGAAGAGTTTAAAAAGTAAGTCAACAGTTATTTAAATCCTTTTGAAGTAAAATAATAACCATATTTACATATTTCCTTAATGTGAACTTGTCCGACTAACTAGTGTCAAGAAAGGACGTTGCGCCACTGTTTAGCAGCATCGCTCCGTCTGCCGTGAATTGAAAAGTACGTTTCATTATTTTAACTCTGTACCTACTCAAGTCGCTTTTGAAAGGCGTGAAACAACAAGGTTGCAATGTAAATGATACGTTTATGTTTTATAATGAAAGCTATATATATACATATATACACATATATGTATCGTGTTGGTGTAAATATGAATTTCGCTTTTTTAGAATAAAAAGAATATTTTAGAAAGAATTCGTTCCAAAATCCTAACCTGTTCAAATTTTTATGTTTTCAAAAATATTTGAACACAAAAAGATGTATTTATTAAAGATATAACTTATGCGCCTAAAAAGTTTGTTGTTTCAATTTGCCTAAGAATTTTTTAGGATATACTGATTAATTTAATATAAAGTTAAATCAAACTGTTTATAATTACCATTATATTATTTTATATAGTAAAACCTCATAATAATTATAAATACAGTTACCTGCAGTGCTTCCAGTTTATTAATAATGTTTAAAAAAATACTGAAAACAAATTAATTACCTTGAATTTTTTTTAACACAGTAACTAGACATAAAATTAACAAAAATATATTCTGAACCAATCTTTCAACGTAAATAGAGGTACTTGCATTGTACGTGTATATTGAATATTCCGTACTACTGAATTAGTGAAAGTAAGATAGGCACTTATTGGACACTGAATAATATCATTCAATTATTGATATTCTAGTTCAGTGCAATCGCTTCTGTAATAGACATAATTTTGTCAACGTATTTCGATGGATTTTGTCGCACGATATTCAAATTCAAAATTTCATTATGAATTCATATCAGCGTTGAATAAGCAGCTAAATGGTCTGATTATAGGCACTGGGCTTTTTATTAACGCATTAGGCATTTATCTCTGTAAATATAAATATTTAATGTTATTATATTAAACATATTTAAATAATATATTATTGAATATCGATAATAATAATTATTATTTTAAACTATAATATTACAAATTTTGTAATCAAATTTCATGAACTTTTTCAATACACATTGAAATCGTTGAAAAACAATCGTTGAAAAACTCGATTGAAGTCGGCATGACTTCAATCGAGTTTTTCAACGATTGACATGGTGAAAACCACTTTGTTATCCTCTTATACATTTTTAATTATAATTAAAAAAATAAATAATGTATTATTTAGGCCACAAATAGATAAGGATGACTAAAATAAAAAGAAAATACTTGTTTACAGATGGATAACTTTTGTTACGTATGTTTTTTTCAATATTATTCTTATACAATTTAAAATATGTAAACTTTTAAGATTCACAAAGATCTTAGTATTTCTGCGTCTAAGAAAGTCCAGGAATTATAATAAGTTGCCTTACTTAGTTTCTAACCTAAAATTTAAATTAAATATATATTGAAGCATTAAAATCTAATATTTAATATTATGCCTGACGTCCATATGGTCTGTTCTAATAAATACTAATAAAAAAAGAATTCGCTTTGAAGGAAATTGAACATCCATTATATAAAATAAGAAACTTGTAACTAGACATGAGTGGTTTTATGACGTTACTTGTGGTAAATTATAAATCATTTATAAAAAAAAACAAAACGCACTACAAAATGTCTACCATTGTAAAACTCTTTTCATAATATAAAATTTTCAAGCATAACATTCTCAAACAAACATTTCAGTTATACTAAAAAGTAAAGTAAAAACTAGAAGTTGCGAGTGTTCCCTAGTTTGAGGTGAGCCGAGCTCGTGACGGCACATACTAATCTACACCCGAAGTGAGACAGCCACATGACAAA
The DNA here is from genome assembly GCA_032432895.1 of Dryadula phaetusa. NCBI lineage: Eukaryota > Metazoa > Arthropoda > Insecta > Lepidoptera > Nymphalidae > Dryadula > Dryadula phaetusa. The sequence continues at coordinate 3,857,342 of JAOYRS010000027.1, forward strand.
TATTCACTAAACTTATATGAATATTAATTTAGTGAAATTCCAATGAAACGCTTATACCATCACGAACAGTGCTTTATCTTTGACGCTTATAAAATAAGCTATCGCGATTCTGATATTCAACTTGCGACAAAAATATCCATCGGATTTTCTTTCATAAAGTGCTTTTTGTGAAGAACTAAGTTTCGGTCTACATATACGAGTATAGTTGGGACGCACAAACATCTTGGAAAATGTTACCATTTATCTCAGGGTTGTCTAAGACAATCGAAGGAGTTTATTATTTACACGACTAAGAGATGTAACAAAAAAGTAATATCGATTTTTTTTTGTTTGGTACATATACATAATTTGAATGTATGAAATTTGATTTCTGCCGCTAATTAATTGTTTATATTTAGTTGGTATAAATCTCTATAACATTATATAAAACATAGCTTTTACTTTTTTTTTTATAAAAAGAACAGTGAATTAAAGAACAATAAACATTACATTTCTCATTACATTGTATACTATTGTTTACTTTATACAGAAAATGTTGAATAGCTTAGGCAACTGTAATATTTTTAAATATAAAAAAATGACAAATTCTTTAGCAATTTTGAATGCAAAATAAGTTAATGAATTAATTAAAATGTGTCAACGAAATTATAATATGAGATAGTATTTAAGTTGAAATCTATCATACCATTTTAAAATTTAAATAAATAAGAAAAAAAGGAAATAAATAAGTGAAAAACTACAGTAGGCCGGTCGTGGCACATTGGGCCAGCGTCCGACTGTAACCGCGATCGGTTGTGAGTGGGACGCCCACTCGGTAAAAAAAGAAGTAAGAGCAGAAGTCATAAAAATATACTTCCTTGAATAAAATTAACATACTAAAGATCTGTTGTAAAGAATATTATTTATATTGTACAAATTTTCGACAAGTATCAGTTGCGATAGTGCATACGATATATCGAAGTTAAACAGACAACCCTACAACTAAATCGTAGGCTTCGCGTCCGAAAGAATGAATATGCGAGAAGCTACTCCGATAAATTTTCTCCAATTCTTTAACTTATACCTATATAGGAAATAGCTTCATAATATATTGCTATTTGAGATTGAAGTTGACTGTGAAATATAGCTTATTGGTAAAGTTTTATAGTATACGTCACGTGGCTGCGGGTACGGATGTCGGTTTGAGTAATGATATATCTAGTATTTATATCTGTCTTATACGAAAACAACAAGATAATTATAGAAACTTTTTAAAACACATTCAACAATAAAAACACAATCACCTGCTATACGAGAGATTCAAACCAGACGAAGTAATACTTAGTTCTGGTTAGAGAAAAAGTACTACTTTGAGTTTCATTCTTCAGCATGCGCTGTCTTTAAAGTGTTAAACTGGTACAATGTGACAAACTGACATATCACTAGGTTCTTCGTAGTTTGATGTAGATTTTGAGAAAGATAGATATTATCAAATTCCTATTTGAAATAATAGTGTTGTGTTTTAAAAAGTCTTTTACACTACTCATTTGCAATGGAGGAAACATTATCGTTCATCCATTCATTCATACAAATAGTGTCTGGAGATTCCATTATATGTATTTAGTCATTTATTGTTTAATTTCCTTCTTTAAGCTTTTTCAATTTACGAACTAAGTGACAAAAGTAGATTAGAAAAACTAAATATGGCCACAGTTATTGAATACCTTGAATTGAATATTTTAAAATAAAATAAATTGAAAAATATACAGAAGAGATAAGGGCAGAAAGAATCATGTAACTAGCAGCCCTCAGAAATACATTACATTCTAGTACAATTCTTATAATTGTAAAAAAATACAGCATTATTCTTTTAGTTGTAATTTTTATAAACATTTTTGTACATACTATTTTTACACACTATATATTGTATCATTAGACATCGTATACCTATCTATTGTTTTAATTTTTTTTGTAAGGAGCTACACAGATACAAGCGATATTTTCAATTTCACGATACAATTATTCCGCCCTGTCATCAATCGGATTCCCGCTTTGATTGCGCGGCAAATTCGTTTTGTTTGGACACAAAAATTGCAATATAAAGAGCTGCCACATCATTCCCTTTTGGTTTAACGTAGATTGTTTCCAAAATGTAATATTGTTTGCAATTCATTTTGAACAGGCGATTGGCCACTTTTAGTCCATTTATTTTTATTCGATACTAACTCTATTTGGTTACGAATTAAAAAAGGACTACTATACAATGTTACTGAAATATCAAAATTTATTACATTCAGAAATATTTTAAATATAGTAAAGTATAGATAGTTACATGTTCTAACTTTCGTAAATATTAAAAGGTTTTCTTTAATCATAGTAAACCTTGCAACTTTAGCAAACCTTATAACATTAAATTACTCCCGAGAAAAGTATATGCAAATATATTTTTGCTTGTTAATGATTATTTATATACTCTTTTGACAATGATTTTATTTAACTAAAATAATAAAATCATTGTTAAAAGAGTATATAGTGACTAAAAATTACGTTTATAAGAATCATAAGACATAGAAATTAGTAGTATGCTAGCCACTTTGTATCAATAGTGGATCTATCTTATTTATTAATAGCTTTATTTAATAAGAATAGATGGAAAGATACTGTTTGAATATACAAAAGTCAGAAAATTCCAACTACTTTATGATGACTCAATATTTGTTTCATTTATAAATTACATTATTTGTATATAGCGTTCTATATGCAACTGAAAACGCAGATTTAATGAGAACGAACGAGCGAAGGAAAATCTTAAATAGGATTTACAAAATGCTCATCGTAGAATCGGAGGAGGCTCGGAGTTTTCTCCACGTGGCAGTGTAATCAGACTGCAGCCTCGAGCTAATCTTGATGTACTATCCCTAGACTCTGCTATGTAGTATTGTGTTCTTTTCAGGTTTGTATTATTATCTACGTAAGAATAACTATATTTCATATTATGAAAGCTGTTGCGCAATGAACAATATGTGACCATATTGTCGGACGCTGTTTTATAAATTAACCTGTTTATTTACTTTAGTAACATGATGGAAAAGATGAAAGTGGTAAATTAATATTGTTTTGCGATTGGTTCAAATTTTGCTCTAATTTCAAAGGTACTGAAGCGTATCTAACTTGCATTGTCTATCGTCTACGGAAGTTTGCATTCTAACCTTTATCTGATTCAAGTCAGAATTTAGCTTATCTACAAAGTAACTTTATATTACTTATATTATCTTCAAGAATAATTTATTGTATTTTATTCTTTTCAACAAAATAAAATTAAACAATTCTTTTTAAAATTATTTTTTTATTTTCTAACGTAAGTAAAAGTAAACGTAAGTAAATCAAATATAAATATTTTACTATTAAAATATTAAATATTATTTTAAAATTTATTATGTTACATGTTATTTTCTTAATGTAATAATAAATTATAAGCTTAGTTACTATGCGTTATTATATTTTTCTTTTCCCGCGTAAAAACTTTACAGAGCTGTCCGCCTTGTTGTTAAGTTCAAAGTCATAAATAAAGTGCGGGCGGTTTAGCCGGATCAACTTACTATGAGGGGGATGAGAGTTAAAAAGCGGTGCAATTCATGCAGCGTAGGTGACCGCCGGTTATCAGGACGGCGCAGACTACGGTGAACCTGGCGCGGAGTTTTGTAGAGGCGCATGTAAATTAAGCTATATAAAGTTTTGACTATTGCGACGTAGAAAATGTAGTTATGCCATCGTATAAAATAGTGTATTTTTTTATTTAATAAAATTTCTTATTTTGGGTTTGCATTGACAAATAATCTACTAATTGTAAATGATAAAATATATAAATGTACTCAGTATGTATTACGTTATCATATTTATCATGTTATCATATTTCGTAGTATCGACGAGCGTATAGTCTTGTATTTGTCAAAAATTCTTGATTGCTAATTCCTTTTTAACATTTCTGATTAGTTTACAGTTTTTAGAAGTGCTATAATCGTAGTTTTCACCAGGTCTTCCGTGCCTTGTCTAGCGGCATAGCACAACGCCTCGCGGCCGCAGACACGCTCACTATCGCGCGCAAACGGCGTCGCGGATAATCGTCTCATTTATAAAGTTTAGCGGCACAAAGTTGTGCGAGTTTTTGATTGAAAACAAACTTAGAAGGGACAGCCTCATTTGAATAAGTATTCTGAGAATAAAGTGTGGCTTTATGTTTTCCTTTAGGTGTTTTTTTTCTCTTTGTTATGCAAAACAATGTTCCACCTTGTTTAGGTACTACAACACGCTTTATTTTTGAGTGAAAGACTCTTTTGAAGTTAAGCTTTCCTGTATAAATTATTTTATTTTCACTGTATTGTTTAAAAAGACAGTCTTTTGTAACTTTAATGGTGGCCGCGGTTCTTCGTTGTGATATTTTAGTTTTTAATAAACTATATTTCTGGGTGGAAGGAAAGACAATGTGATATAAAAAAGTGTCGTTATTTTAAAATTCATTGTTTGTGCATCATAAACGTCGAAAGAATTAACAGTTTCCTCTCATTATCGTTCCCTTAGCGGTGCTTCCATAATATGTCCGAGAGTCGCTAACACTCCCAGTTAACCAATGTACGCTAAATTTGTCTAATCACCGGCCTGACGTTTTACGTAACGCGATAATTATGTTTGCCCAAGCGATTACTGACAGATGTATAGCGTCAGTACAAATATATTAAGTGACAAATGCGTTCCCGGACGTGCATATGACAAAATATACGAATGACTAATTTCTATTAACAGCCCTCAGATAGTCGCAACTGCAGATAAACCAAACAAATAGTGTATGATTGTGTAGGTCTACCTTTATTTTAGAGAAATATATTTAATTAATTATTATATGGAAAAATAAAATTAATTAAAATACCTTTGTCTAAAGGAAGGAGGTATATCCTCAGGTTTACAATATTATATTTTTATTTCTTTATTACAAGCATATATAATTAGCGAGAAGAGAATTGTCAGTGTCCATGATAAGTCGTTCAAAAAAAAAAGAATGCTAATAAAGATAATAAGTATTTTAATTAAAAAAAATTGAAAAGGCGTAAAAAAATTTGAAGGCAGAGTGATTCCAACCCGTACCTCTCGGAAACCGTCCAAGCGCTCCGCTGACCGCTAAGCTATGCGTTCTACTGCTTGCTGCATCGAAATTCTTATACGTTTTTGTTACAACTTAAGTAGGTTGTTAGCATCTCTATAGAGATTTTTACAAATTTACCCAAAGATTAATGAGAAATAATCGTTTGGCAAGAGAGAATGCAATTTTTTAATATTTTACAATTTTTATCCAGTAGTTTTATAACCTTAAGTGTGGAATAACACTTTAAAAATAATAAAATAAATACTTTAATATTTTTTGATGTCAATTAAACATATAGATGTTAGGATATTTTCAAATAGCCAGGGGTCCAAAGCATGCTTCGTTAGAAAAATACAAATTACATACAATAGTTGAAATTATACATAACTAGTTCATCCGGCGAACTTTGTATCGTTTTACAAATAAATTACAGAATACTGAGAAATATCTATGTAAATTTTATTCCTTGATAGGTTGTTCGCACTTGTGAATTTATGTAAAAAAAATAAAATTATTATTTTTAATATTGGATGTCTACAATAATTTCAAAAACAAAATAATTTGAATCGGCCCAGCAGTTTTCGAGTTTAAGTTAACTAACAAATTTAAGATAATTAAAAATTATTACACTGCTTACCACTTATTCTTAAAAAATTCTAATATAAAAATACCCATGAATAGATATATTTTAAATTAAATAATTCCACGAGTCTAATTTAAACTCAGTGACCTCTGTTAGACATATAAAGCTTACGCCATGATGGCATTAACGTAACATTCATGTGAATTTTCCAAATAAAAAAAAAAACAATAGCCGATAAAAAACCATCCATTTTCACAAACAAGTTACTTACGGCCGCTTTTAAGTAATATTTAATGAGGGGACTGGCGGGCAACACTCGGTCTAACACAATTAGAAAAGATCAATATCAATCGTCCTATTTATTGAAACGCCGTACGTGTTTGTGGCACCATATAATTATAGTTAAACTGTGATACTGCTATTTGACTGGCAGGATACTATGCCGGGACTGTAATTTAACTTGGTAAAGTCTCAGTATCGCAGTTGCATATATAATGTGTTTCTTCATTGAAAATGTTTATCATATTTTAATAAATTTATAATTTATAAATGGATTTCTTTAGTTATCTTATCATACAAGAGTTGAACAAAAATTTGATGTTTAAATATTTATATAAAAAAGCTTATTACGCTGGAACATCATTATAGATAAACGTATGTAAAGTAGGGTGAATACACACAAGCTCATTTTCGTCAACGTTTTAGACGGATCTGTCAAAATATGTATATATATATAAAAAAGATGACATCAAAGATGTATAATGAAAACAAAATTGGTGCCAAGTCTCATGACTTTCGCAATAAAAACTTTATAAAGCCTGTTACCTTTTACACATTCATTTACATATACCTCTAAGTTTCTACTTCTTTAGTAAATAACATTTTGTGGTACTACGGTCATATTCTCGTGCCATTTACGTGTTCATGTGGTTTAACTAAGTTTCGTTAACTGTTTAATACGTATCGAACGTTTTACACATATAATTGTATGAAATAATTTTTTTAATCAATATAAAATTTAATGCACTACCGACTGAGTCCGTAACTTTCTTTCTAAAAAAGGAAATCATTTTTAAACTATAAGAAATGCTCTTTAAATATCATTTTATTCGAACCATGGATTATGAAATTTTAAATTTTGGCTAATCACCGTTCGGTATATATGGAGAATATATGAAAATAAAGTAGAATTTAGAAAGCCATTACTTTTCCTTATAAATCATTAGACATACATTAAATCTGCAAAGTTATTAGCCGATATAAAAGCATATACTCAGTTATGCATTCAATATTATACAAATAGAGGCAATGAGTATAGAACATTAGGATATTTTTATATACCTAATTATCTAAGCTATAAATTTCCGAATTTCTTGCAGTATGCCGGGTGCTCTCCACACGTCATAATAAAAAAATCACTATAATTATAAATCACTATATAATAAATAAAAAAAATCACTATAATATAATTATATATAATAGTAAAAATTCATGGACGCCCATAAGTTCATGGGCTGTAACAAAAAATATTAAAAAGTAATGATCTAACCTATTATCACAAAATTATGTCATAACAGTAAAATTCTCGTTATATATTTATATTTATAAATATCGAGCATTTTTTATCTTATATATCTTAATAATTTAAGTAACTATATGTTTTAAATCACTATTTTATATTTTTTTATTAGAGTCATTATGAATCTTTGTGGCAACAATTTTGTACTTATTTAGTTTTCAATTTTCCTCTGGTTACTTAAAAAACTTTAAAAGCACTGTAAAGAACACAAGGTTCGAAAATGTCGTCGGAAAATCACAAGACATTGGATTTGACGACGACGCCCATAAAACAAGTCCTTTATTGCCTTTACTATCCACCTGACCCGGAAGACTGTTACACTGAGATCAAATCTCAACGAAATTCACCTAACTTATAAATCTTAAATTGTTACTATGTATATAACAAATAGGATTTATTGTAGTTTGTTAAGAAAAGATTTTTTTATATATTATCTTTAATTTAGAACCTAAGCTAACATTCTACATGACATGATATTCCATTCAATAAAATATGAAATAATTTGCTTATTTGCATAATTAATTATATATAAATTTAAAATAAACCACAACAAAAATATTTTCAGGTAACATAAACAAATATTATTAACTACGTATAAATTAAGCTTACAAATAAGTTTAAGCACCTAAATCATCGATAGTCGAGAAAATCCAATTATCACCATCCATCTTGCACAATGGGTCACGAAACAATCTGAACTAAGAAAATTAATCTTCTGAGTCCAGAAAGCACTGTCTGTGCAAACTTAGACAATGAATTAATATAGTTCATCGATTTTGGGCCATCGGAAGCCAACCATGATTGGTATTATACTTACTTACAACAAATGAATTATGTTAAATCAGCTTATATTATGTAAACACCTGTTATGTAATATTTGCTTTTATTATATATTATATGATATAACTTGATATTAGGTATTAGAATGAATATTTCCTATATAAATAAAACCGCACGTTGGAAATGTTTATTTACAGCGTTATAGTTTAAATATTATTCAAGTTAATTATATATGTTTTATAAATATATTTAATATTACATAGCACAAAATACACACTCATTTTATCGTACACACAACATATGTTAAATTCTGCACTTTAAGAGTTTGTAAAATAAATAATTTTAACGGAATTTTAATTAATATTTAAGAGCTAGAACCAAAAAGGAACGGCATTTTAAGAAAATATTTAAGAAGGATGGAGCAACAAAGGCAAATTGCATGGAATAAGCGAATTTTACGAAATCAATTTTTCATCAGATTAAGCCGAGGGTTCGCGGAATTCTCCACACATTTAAACGTTGAAAGGCTATCGAAATCGTTCCTGACTGGTAATCGACTAAATTATTTAGCTACGAAAGACAATTGCTCGAAGACAAGCCACTTGTTTACACGAAATTACAGGTTATACGGTTGAATATGTATTTTTGTTTTATTTATTTGTCGATAAAACATAATATACTAAAATTATTTTGATAAGAAAAATGAATAATATTATTTTATATGGATTTGATGTACTGGCATTTCCACTTATGGAAACTGTTGTTGTCTTATTTATCTAAATAACAAAACAAAAACAAAACAAAATAATTAAAATAAATTAAAATAACCAAAAACAAAATAAAATAATTAAAATAAATTAAAATAACCAAAAACAAAATAAAATAATTAAAATAACTAAAAATAAATTAAAATAATTAAAATAACTAAAAATAAATTAAAATAATTAATTCCTTACATCCAAACGTTCTATTACAATAATTGTAAAATATTGTTTTTTGATATGCCGGTTACAATCGACATACGTTTTTAACGTAAATATCACAAATTGGGAATATACAAGACCACGAAAACGCCAAAATGAAAATGGAAAATTTAACTTCAAAATATCGAACGGTTTTTCTAAAGAGCAATTAAAAAGAGTGACCTTAAAAATCAACGTTATTGTATGCTAGGGCACGTTCATTCGTGAAATTGTTTGGTTTCTGCTGGTTGTGTTCGTGAATCATGAATGTTTTACGATTCCCAATGTTAAAGCTCGTTGAATGAGATTTTCACATATTGATGATGTCACTACAGCGTTCAAACAACGTGGCGGCGTAAACACAATTGTTTGATTCGAATACACAAAAATTTAAACTGCAAATAATAAATGCTGATAACGTTTAAAAATTCTAGTGCATTGAACGTCAGTATTAGATATAAAATATATTCCTATATACGTTTCGATACCCGGACGTCGAATTGTAACGGAGGATGAAATTAAAAATGTAATATTTTACTTTTGAATTTAACTTTTGGGAATACAATTTATATACTAAAATGTATTTCGATTTGACGATGTTTTTTTTGGATTAGGATTTATTATTTTAAATATAACACCTTGTTATAGAGATAGCACCCATTGTTTATTATTACGAGGTAAATGCATGAATACATATATATATATATATATATATATATATATATATATATATATATATAAAACTACTGGTATAAAATAGTAGCTACTAAAATACCTACAGTTTCTAGTAACATGATCTATTTTGATGTATAACGCAAATATCAAATTAGTGGCTCGCTGTCCCACCGCATCCCGTCATTCCGGCACGTTTAATATTTTAGGTATTCGCCTCACGCCCCGTCTTCAACGGCCGTCCTGATTGCCGTTAAATTGAACTAAAAACTTCTTCAATGCGCCTAAAACGTTTCAATTATATTCGAATATTTTCTCAGACGTAAATGCGGGAGATTGTTCGTGTATTAATTTTATTTAAACGCTCTTGGCACTATAAAGTCCTTCTAACAGATATTTCAGCCCCGGTGATGTACTGCCGTTTAAAAACACATTTCACCCCAAAGTAACAGCAGTCGTAATTTTAAAGGCTTGCATTTGCAGATTAAATAAGTTTACATGATGAGTAGTTCGCTCGGTAATAATTTTGTGAAACAATTTATTGTCCACCTTGTAGAAACACGAATAGCATTAAGATGTTTTCAATAGAACGCCAACAACGGGTTGTAAAGTTTTGTAATAGTGCGCTCCCGGATCCTGGAATTATTGCCAACCGTGTTCTGAGTTCTTAGGTCAAGTTTGCGTTGAAAGTTTGCATAAGCGACCCCATGCAAATTAACAATTTTAATTTGCAAATTAACAATTTTTGTTTTATGTATTTTCGAGTTTCACTAATTAAAAGAAAACTAGAAACGTTTTGACTTGAAAGTGTCGAACTTTGCCGGACGGATCCATTAGGTTAGGTACGATTTAATTTGTTACAAAATTCACTGTAAGCTCTGTTGAAATGTAAAATTCCGTTGAAATTGACCAAGCGCCAACATTTCGTTAACACGCATGTCATGTCTGGAAGTTCCGTCGGTGTTTTCGGTAGACTATTCGGAATTTAAAACGGTTTCGTTTATAAAGGCATTTACTAGGGTTCGCATATTCGATGAGGAAGAGACGGCACGTGAGTGACTTGTTTGTCGGTGGCTCGCGCGTTGCAACACGAGCAAAACTGGACAGTTTAGTAGACGCTGACGCCAACGCTAACGCCAACGCCGCGAGGTAGCCTCTATAAATCAGAGCTCGATTGACGCTTTTCTACAGGGAGTGATCTATTTCGCCACTGCGATGATACCTTACTAGCTTACATTTTCTACAATATTATTTTGTTACATAAAAGTAACGAAAACTATACTTTAATAAATATTTGTTAAGCTTAAAAAGATATATTTGTCCTGCAGCTATTTATGTATATATTTTGTTTTTAAAATGAATCATTTCGGAGTTTCATTTAGTTACATCAAAAACTTAATTTCAATTAATTTATTTTTATATTAAGAAATACCCTTTAAGACATATTATTTTTGCAGGTCGCGTCCATTATAATTACCTTTATTACTTTAGAGCAACATTTTAAGGAACTATTGAAACTTCGTCAGTTTTCTAATTAAATAGTTACAAGTTTAAATGGAAGCAAAACTCTTGCCTGAATATAACTCGTATTGTCCGAAAAGTTTGAAAAGCGAATTGTATACGTAAATACAATACAATAGTCTTGTTTAATGTTACAATTAATATTTCATATTAAATTTTGTTAAGTGATGTTGTATAATATAAAATATCTAATGTAAAAAAATACTATTACTATATTACTAAACTTGAATAGTAAAAAACAGTTCGTAGCGCAGTAAAAAACAGGTTGTAGCGCAGTGGGACAGCGTCTAACTGGAAATGCGATCGGTTGTGGGTTTCATTCCCACTCGGTGGAATTATTATATTTAAATTATTTTCATTCCCGCCTTCTGGTAAGGGAAAGCACTGCGTTAAGTTTCGCCATTCAACACGCAATTTGTCGAATACACTAGGTACTTCCTTTTACCGTGCTATGTGGGATAAAAGCGTGAAGCTAAAAAGAAAATGAGGCAGGTTTTGGATTTAAAAATTCAAAACTTGCCGCGCTGTACAATCGTATTAGATTGTTGTACTAAGGGATCTCTTCGATTATTAACGATTTTTTCCCGTAAATACATATGTACATTTTGTTTCCTATTTGTAAAATATTAAACAGTTATCTTACTAAGTAAACTTTTGGTTTGTTGCAGGTAATCTATCAACTGCTTCATATTTTGAGACAGTCAAGAAATTAATTTTTAAGTTATTTTGTAAGATGTTTTGTAAAAGTATGTAATAAAAAATCTAACTGAGATATAATAAATCTTAATATTAATAGCTACGACGTGCTATTTTGTAATAAATAAAGTTTGTAGATATTGTACTTCATATAAGTGTTATATATTGATAAATGCCATATGACAGACATTTTTTTACAACTATTTCAAGTAATAACTACTGAACAGATTTGAAAATGAAATTTGATATTGATTGACTATAGTTTATAAAAAAATTATGTTACATTGTATAAATCAGATAGCATAGCGATACTTCTACTAATCCTAAATAAAACTATAAGGTTATAATAGAACGTCTTTCTTATATTATTTTATGACTAACTTGTTTAAGAATTTGTTTATTATTTTTATTGTTTAAGAATATATTTATATACTTTTACATTTTTAAAAGATGCCTTAGCTATAACACTGAAGATTTCATATTATTTAAAGCCAGCTACAATTTAAAGTAAGCATTTAAACAGTAACATTGTATAAGTAAACATAAAGAGGATAACAAAAATAATATTTACTAAAATTTTCCTTTCTTGACTTAAATATTAAAATCGTTGCATAAAAAGGAATTTCAAAAAGCAACGAGTGTGAGGCTTGTGCGTATTTAACTAGATTATAATAAACCACACAGTATACATTGAATATTCAGCCTTACAAACCGAGGTTGATGAACTTTAAGGATCTTCTGAATATTAATACACGCTAGAAGCCTGACCCTGAATAATGGAGGACTTTCTTGAAAAAATAAGATGGGCTGTTTAGAGGAGCTGTAACAATGAGTCGGCAGACGTAAGAGATTACAGTAACGCTAGCTAAAGAAATGCTTGGAACTGGTTTAATATAATGCTGAATTATATTCGAAAGAGAAACCTACAGTTCAGTCAATTTTGATAACAAAATGCGAGTTAATTGAAAGATGCATTATTAGTAAATATCTGTTTATTATCGTATTTACATTTTTCCATTACATAGCATTGATTGTGTGTGTACATACAGAGAGAGAAAGAGAGAATTTGTGAAATATAATGAAAAGCAATTGCAGAGAAATATATTTTGTTAAATATCATTCCCCCGAGTGGGCATTCAACTCACAAGCAATTGTGTTAACAGTTGGGCACTGTTCCACTACTCAATGACCACCTTTTATTGTAACAAAAAGGAAAAACAACAGTAATTTAAAAGTTCCCACAAGTGGGCATTGATCTCATAATCATCGGGCTTGTCTCACTGTGTTCTTTTTATTACCTAATAAAGAAAATACCGTAATCTATATCTAAATATAAAAAAAAAATAAACAAATTTACTTCCTTTTATTTAGCTTTACGCTTTTATTTATTTATGGTAGAGAGGAAGTATCTAGTGTCAAGATACTCCGTATTCCTCTTTCCGTCGAATTTGAGACATTGTGTGTTAGACATTGTCTTACTATAACTGAAATGAAAATAATTAAAATATAATCTTTTCCCAAAGTTGGAATCGAACTCACAACGTATCATATTTATTTAACATTGCTTCAAAATAAATTTCAGTACCTATGCATTTTATCCCATAAAATATGGATTCGTTTAGGATTTACTTACCTGTAATATGGAGGTTTCGGGGCGTTTGCAAGTATATTTAATATTTTAGAAAGTCGCCTCACGCGCCGTCTTCAACAGACCCTGATTGCCGTCCGATCGAAATTATATTTCTACATTCAAAGCCTGGTCAAGATTGCTTTACGTCGCGTCGCCATAGAGGACTTGTTAAATATTTGATTTTCGTAAAATATTATTACGTAACAATGTTATAATATGGGTAGAATTTTTATTTTATTGAGTTTGCAAGATCTTTTGTGGATATTATATTTATTATAGTATAATTTTATTTCTTTTTGTTAAATTGGTTGTGGATTCAATTCCCACTCCGGAAAACAATTATATTGAAATAATTTTCGTTTCCTAGGTCTGGTGAGACTAAGTGCAGCGTTGAGCTACGCCATTTAACTCGCAATATCTGTGTCGTATCCGGGAGAAAAGCAGTGAAGGGGCACTTCACTTGAATTAAAGTAATCTTGTAAATGTATATACAAACCAATTTTTTTTTGTTTGGAATTCACCAATCACCAGTCAAATCACCGAGTATATAGTATGAGATTTTGATTAAAAGAATTTTATTACTTTGTTCTCTACTTTTATTGCAGCAATAGCGTTAAGTAATAAACAATTGATACTAATTTTATTTTGGTTTACAGTTATGTAATAGAATAAGGATATATATATATATATATATATATATATATATATATATATATATATAAAACCTTATACGGCAATGGGACAGTATCTGACTGTACGCAATCACTTGTGGGTTTGATTCCCACTTGGGGGAATGAATTGAGTTTTTTAATTTGAAATTATCTACAATGAATTTTACGCATTGTAGATAATAAATTCAAATTTAAAAAAAGTATATATTTTGCGACTCCTGATATAAAAACGGTATGTATACTTTAATATAGTAAAATAAACAATAGCATAATAAAATATTACAGAGCAAAAAATATCAATTTGGTGATTTTTTAAAATCTACAATTAGGTTTTTTCTTGCATTATAGATGAAGATATACACACAATTGACCTTTTCGCATTGTCTCCAGCTGTCTCAGTGATGTGGGTATAATGGACAAAAAATCTATATAGGGTTCACATCAATGAAATATATCTAAGAACTAAATATAAAGCAAAATAGAGATTTTTCTTCACTTTGTTTGATTCGAGATTTTATTTAAATGAATTTGACAATAACTAGGTACGTTATTGTAGGTATTTACTTAGGTATTTACGTTTACGAATGCAAGACACTCATACCTACATTGATATATCATTATAAAATAAAATATGACATTTATAGTCCACATTTCTTTAAATTATTAGAAACCAAAATAATGAAGATTCATTATTATGTGTGAAAAAGTTTTTTTTTTGTAAAACCTTAGACATATTCTACTACAAAATAAATAAGTATTTATAAAAAAACCACCCCAGATATACTTTGGTTTCAACTTCCTAGTCACACACTGACTGATGGACAATAAAGGCACAATTGAAACTATACTTCTAATTATATGAGCATTAAAAGCAGAAATTTGACAAGTAACTTCCTTAAGGACAGTTTAATGAGTTAGAAAGGATTTTAGAAAGTTCCTACGCGAACAGAATTTATCTTATTTGCTAGGCTTTTTTAGTTTAGTATAGAGTTATATTTTTTTCCTTTGCTATATAAACCATTAAAAATTTGGAAAAGCTGATTAAAATTATTAAAATATTTCTTAATTAAAATTACTTTATTAAATTTATCTATATTTTTAATTCCTATGCGTACTAACTTACCTAAGTTTAGATTGGGTACACTACAAGTTCTACTGCCAATTTATTGATGACATTATCGACAAAAGCATCCCTGTAGACTTGAAGTCGGAAACTTTCGACATGCAGGAACATTATGCATCTAATAAGTAACAGTGTACTTTAAAACACAATAACATTCATAATTTTATATATTTCTTTACAAATTTATTAATAAAATATACCGTTTCTTACATAATTTATATATAATATTTATAACACACATACGTATTGCTCATTTATATTTGCGTATGAAATATTTAAATCGCATAAAATAATATCACGAAACAATTAAAGAAATTTTCAACATTGAAGACAGATAAGGAAATGTGGAATAATTTATAAATTATAAGCAATTATCGTGATTAAAATTCTGTTTCCCGCCTGACACGACGTGTGGCTTACCGAGCCATCATACATCAAACGTAATTAAATAATATCCGAGTATTTTGAAATCATAAGTTGGCACGTGTATGTCTTACAGATTTAATAGACAGCGTAGCAAGGATAGAGTTTCGTACTCTAGTCGAAGTTAGAAGTTTCTGCATGCCCTTCACTTAAATTGAAATGGATACCGAACACCGTCAATTGCTTTGTTATTAACTGTAGAACATTATTGTATTAAATTATGAGATTTCAGACTTTGAACGCAAAGTAAACGTATAACAATTATAACTGGAATTATTTGATTTATTTCAATGCTTATAAAATATAGTTTACTATTTTTAATATGTTATTCCACACTTAGGATTAGAAAATATTATTGAAAAACGTATAAATTAAAAAAAGCGAATAAAAACTTGAACGCGGTGGGATTCGAACCCGCGCCTCTTGGAAGCCATCCAAGCGCTTTGAACGCTAAGCCATGCTTACTACTACCGGTTGCATTGAAACTCTTATAGGATTATTACAACTTGTTTAGCATATCAGTAGAGAGTTAGCATATCAGTAGAGAGATTTTACTGATTTGAACAGTTTACTATTTTTAAAGTGTACTTTACTGATTTGAACAGTTTACTATTTTTAAAGTGTACTTTACTGATCTGAACAGTTTACTATTTTTAAGTATACGTTTTCTCAAAATATATTGTAATTCTAAGTGTAGATAACACTTCAGAAATAGTAAACTATTAAAATAAAATAGCAATATTTCTTGTTAAACGATTGTTTCTTAATAATCTTTAAGTACCTGAAACTTGTAAAAATCGCTCTACAGATGTTAACAACATAAATAATTTGTAACAACGTGTAAGATTTTCGACGCAGCCGTTAGTAGAACGCATGGCTTAGCGGTCAGAGCACTTGGACGGTTTCCAAGAGACGCGGGTTTGAATCCGCTTGCCTGATCTCACTAAACAGGAAAACATATACCTATATATCTATGGGTATATGTATATTCGAACGTTCAGGTATTTTTTCTCGTCTGATTAAAGTATGTATTGTCTAAGTACATAGTATCTACAGAAAGGATTAATAATATAAGTCCTAAATATGAAAAAAAAATATGGAGGAAATTGAACCTGTAATCATCAAATTGGAACACATTTGTCCACGTAGGCAATTTGTAAACAAAACTTTAGGCAAGTAGATATCCTACGAGTAAAACATATAATCATTATATGTATGTTATATTATTATTACATTATTAATTTTTAACTTATATAAGTAATGAGAATTTTCCCCGAGGACGAAATTGTATTATTCCTCGAATGGATGTTATTAAAAATCAAGCGAAATTAGGCGACGTTATTGATAAAATATTTGTATATTGCAAGATGAATAACGAATTAAGATTGTAACGTAGATGTATATATATAAATTAAATTGAAGTGCCTATTTGTGATATAAAAATAACCGCTTTTGACAAAATGCATATTTATATACATACTAAACATCACAAAACATCATGTTTTACAATTTTTGCCTGTCTATTTGTTCCGGCTAATCTTTGAAACGGCTGGACTGATTTTAATGTGACTTTTACTAGCAGACAGATAATGTATTAAGGAGTTATTAAGACTATTTTATAATTAAAGATACAAAGATCTTTAGTACCACGAACGGAATCACGAGCAGAGCTAGTTTTTGAATAAACGATAATAACTTCAATATAATATCTTATTATTTGTATTTAAGGTTTAATAAATTTCTTATTAACGCAAAATTATTCCCAACAAACCTAATAATCGAACCTTATCTAGCTAATCATCTAACACTTCATAATTTCCCTTTAATTTTTTAGCACAGTCTTATAATAGTATAAAAATTTTATGAAAAAAACACTAATGAAATTTAAAAAATAATAGCTATTTTACAAGTATCCAATTTTTTATTTCTTATACTATCAATTAAACGTAAAATGACTACCTTATTTATGTACTGTGTGTAATCATTAAATATACGGTTATTTATAAGGGTTACATCATAAACTAAAAACCCTCAGTTTTGTCTACACTCCACATTTTAAGCTTCACGCTTTTATCCCGCATGATACTCCGTACTTCACCATCACTGGATTCAAGACATTGCGTGTTGTGTGGTGGAACTCAACGCCGCACTTTGTCTTACCAGAGCGAGGAAAGTGAAAATTGTGAGAAATTGAATCTACAACCGATCACGTTTACAGTCAGACGCTGTTCTACTGCGCAACGATTGCCATAAATTCACAATATATAATTTGATTACAGAATATTAATTTTTAAATAGTTGCAGAAATAATTTTTAAAAATAATAAAATTATTATGAAAATACTTTGTTTATTGTAGTTGTAATAAGTAAGAGAAACCGGTGTAAATAATGTAGGAGTATTGACTTTTATATTAACATTTTGTACTGTTTACATAAATACATATACAGACGGACTACATATTCGGTTTGTGTACCTAACTAACGCTTCTCAAAGATCTAATAGTCTCCTTCGAGTCTCAAGTAATCCTAGCGTCGGGTTCGGTGAATTAATGTCGCTCAGATTAGTTTGCTTGAGCACTGTAATAAACACTATATTAGTTATTATATTTAGATATTTATATACGTACTAAAATTATAGTAAGAATCCGAAAATATATATATATATATATATATATATATATATATATATATATATATATATATATCGAGAGAAAGTAACAATGCCGTCGAACCCTTAAGTTTACTTAAATTCTGTCGCAATGTGCCAAAATGACCTAAACAAAACTATAACTTGACCTTTTCCTACTTGAAAATTAAAAGTTATTTTTTATATAACGTAATAAGTGTTTTAAATGAGATCCATTAATAGTACTTCGACAGTAAACTAACATCAGATCGAAAACTCAGCGATGTCATCCGAGAGCCTCAAGTAATTGCAGCTGGCGTCGCTTTCGATGAATTAAAGTCACTCGTACCAGTTGACTCTAGAACTGTGCAATAAACCGATATAATAACTGACGGTTCAGCGTTTGAACGAGCTGTTCCTTCTTCGTTTAAAGTTAAGTTATGTATCTAGAAAACTATCTATATTAGTATTTGTATGGATGTCATTAGATTGTTAGTAATATTAAATAGATGTACGTATATAATTTCTATCTTTGTAAACAAAATATACGTGATGAATACGTTAAAATCGTTTTATTTATATATTTATACTACTCCCATATAACGAAGAATAACATAAACTTAAATATTAGAGACTAGCAAGCAGTACTCAAAACATTTAATACGTTTAAAGTATGTAATAGGGAAATTCATAAAAGCAAATTTAGACTGAGATTGTTTGTTTTGATTATATTTTTATAGAATATCTTTCATATAATTAAACGAAATATTTTTATATTATATATTTTTTATTTACCGCTTAATAAAGTGCATAACGCTAATTCCAAGCAACATATGCTAATGTTTGTATATTGTCTACTAGCCCCTACGCAACGTAAACACTTATATAGACAGGATGAGCTAAGTGTAACAGTTTATACCCGTCAGCAGGTGTAGAAAGACTTCCTAACACTTCAAGTTATAGTATAATGCGTGTGTAATACGATATTCATTCGCATTACACACCACTTTACGACTGGAAGGTAGAAAGCTTACGTTTATGAATCTTTAAACGTCTTAAAATTCGTATCTGCGGGATGTATCTGCCATAGATTCACAGTTGGATATCAACGAGTCACTTTATGTGATTTTTATTTTGCCTAAAAGTATGGGATTATATGATGTCACTTTTATAGCAGTGTAATATTTGATTATGTTTATACGGATGGCATAAACAAACTGAATTACTGGTGTTTTATTAAAAACAAAAATATATGATTAAACGGACATTTAAAAAAAATATATTTGCACTGAAATTATTCAAATATATTGTACATATTATTCTATTTATTATTAAACTATTTAGATATATAATATTTAAATTACTCAAGAGGTTTGACAGGTTTTTGTTATATTCCAAATCTAAGATTTTGAAGTTCTGTCGTATTCTCGGTTAATAGTGATTTAAATAAAAAATATCTTTTATGAATACCAGATTATGCGAAACATCAATAAAATTGCCTTTCAAATGAAAAGGTTTTAACGCTTTCCATTAGAGATATAAATAACGAGAGCCTGGTTGCCAAAAAGTAATCAAGTAAATGGAAATCTCACACAACTTATTAATATTCCGCGTCCGGGAATTCAGTGAAATATTAAAAGACAGTTCTAAGTAAAGCAACAAGTTAAACTCTTGGATGTTCAAAATAATTATTTTGCATTACAAACAATGAAACTAATTTGTCTTTTGTTGTTTTGATCTGTTGTATCATTTAAAATTCGGCAGAATGAATAGCGGCTGATAATAGGTGGCGTAATTTATATTCGCGGTTAATTGCATTTCTATTTTCAAATGCAATTTATAGCATAATTTATGCAGCGTGCCGCGGCTCCTACTTCCTACCGATGTTGTCTGCTCCCATTCAACATAGCGATATCTAAATGAATGGTTGGTGTAAAATTAGCAATGTATCGCTTGCCAGCACATATCTCACGTGAGACAGCCACGGTTGTTGACAGAGATCAAGACAATTACTTCGTATTACCTGATAATATATTATCCCGCGCTACAATCTCCTTAATCATCGCAAATGTCAAGTTAAATGATATGGACAGAGTTGCCATTAGCATAAATGCTATAAAATTACATTATTAATAGGTATGTGTGGCATACGTGAAATTGAAATTCATTGAATTTATTATAATATTATAGTGCTAACATATAAGCGGTTTTTGAAGGCTATTTATTATACATGTACATTATGTAAAGTGAAATTGTTTTAAAAATTTCTTAAAACACTAAAATTTTTTAATGTAAATCGATTAAAAAACAATTGTATTAAAAACAAATAAATAAATATATTTAAATAATTTAATAAAGTTATACACTATGCTTATAGAACAAAAAGTGATGATTTTATGAAAGAAAAAAAACAAGTAAATAATTTAAAATAATAGATAGTTAGTGGATTTTGAAAACAACAAACCTCCTTTTTTATTTTTAATGTAGCTTTTAACTACTAATAAGGCTCATCATACACAATACACACATATACATATAAAATTTTTATTTTGTTAGTATAAAATATTTAGTTTAATATCTTTGGAATATATTACACTTTCAAGCACAATTATTCTCTGAAAGGTTTCAGAGAGCGACTCGACGTAATAACAAATTAATAATTTTGTCTAAACTTGATAGTTTCATAAATTAATTCTCTTGTGGTAACGAATAGAACCTTTATATGTGTACAAAGTTTGTCGGAATTATAAATATAATAAACAATTGTTTTGACGCTCGTTGTACCGAGTGGTGGAAGATACTGGTTAAATTTATGAAAATTATTAAGCTCCGTAGACAATCTTACTGCTAAGTTAAGATGTCAATTGTATATAATAGTACGTATAATATACATAACTCTGTGTCGTCGACCGTACACATGCTCCGTCGCTGGCGGTTAGAAGATTAGTTGACAATGTCAGGAGGAACAAAGTTCCCCAAAGTTCATCTCGGATAGAACTTCCGGCGCTGTATGCCCTTAAATTGAAACTGTACGACATCTGCAGTGTTTTGATAGTTATTGAGAATAAATTACCCATCATCTTCTGTGGGCAGGAATATATTTGTAAAGTTTGGCGTTTGTCAATTCTTGGTACGTTACCTGTAATATAACATAGCTCGAAGTTGCATAAGCAATTCAGGCGCGATGAAACCGAACAATCTGTTACAAGAGTTGTTCGTTCAGTTCGAGATAAATAAAATGGCATTAAATGAAAAACGCTTCACAATAATTAAGGGTGGAAGCAAACAAAAATATCGCACGGAATAAAATTGTAAAAAAAAACAATATATTACGTTCGTGTACGTTATGGGCAAATCTGAATGTGTCAGTGCGTAATTTATCGTGAAACGTGTTTTTTGTGGAGGCTCTCTTGACCTCATAAAAAACAGGCACCCGCCTGTTTTTCGAGCCTACGGGATGCGGGGTTGCTAAAATCAGAGGCGAGGACACTCCAGACTTCGTTTCGCGCCTATCAAAAGTGGGAAAAACAAGCGATCGCCACTTCACTGAGACGGGCAGATGACACTTCACACGTTGCCGTGATTTTTACAATGTTTCCTTTTTACTATGCTTTTTGCGATCGCTTTGATGTGTGACCTGCTTTCACTTATTGTGCGCATCGAGGGAACAATTCGTTCTTTGAATCATTATTTTTAAAGTACTTCCCGTATAAGAATTTTTTCTTTTTGTAGCTCTCATTCTTTGCAATAATCGCATTTTATATTTATAAGAATATAGATTATAACTCTTGCATTTTATTTTGTATACGAATGAGTATACAAACTTGATAATTTACTTTATAGCGTATTCTAACACTAAATCTTTGTTTAGACCACGATTATTCAGTGTTGATACGTCGAAATCATCCATTTGAGAGAGATTCGCAGATTCGGACGTGTGCCTGTACGTGTTTGGCGCCTCGCCAACCACAATACGCATTTAATGGCGCGATTTTATAGGCAGGACACCATTTTAAAGTAGTGTATAAACGCTAAAAGTATCATTAAGTCAGTAAATATTTTTTTTATGCTTTTTGTTTTCGGTTTACTGGTTTTGTATATTACAAAATAGGTACTTTTGATAGGTTTTCCCTAAATAAGTTTTATAAAACGACGTAATTAATATAAGAAGAATATACTTGTGATGACCCAAATAACACAAACTATGACAGAAAATATATGTAAAAGCATCAGCTTCCATCGTTAGCATATTTGATACATTTGGCACTTTACGGACTTTTTGAATTTCTATTTTTAAAATAGATTTATAGTGCGTGCAGTTTAAAAAAAATGTAACAACACGTTGACATTTATCTAAGTGTAACACTTGTAGGGTCCATTCTAACTTTAAATATATAGTAATATGAAAATAATTGTATATAAAAGTAATTTTATTCCACTGGAATTAGCGAAAGTTAGAGTTCCCTTATAGCGACATGAGATTTGAACAGAAAATGAGGAGTGAAAAAATGACTTTACAAAGGTAAAAGCCTATATGTTTTACTTATAAAGATAATTAGGATTATATTAATAAACTCAACACGCTGCTTTTTATATACCTAAGATTTTTTCAATATTATTTATTTTACACTTAGAAATATATATTTTTTTTAAATATACCTCTACCTTGCATAAAAATTAGGTTCTTTCCGTTTCTTTTTTTTTAGCAAACCGTTTTGAATTATGTTTCACTTTAAAGAAATTACGACTTAAACGTATTACATGAAAGTGAATCAAATAAAATAGGATGAGACGACACTTTTAAAAGCAACGTCCCGCTGATATTGGTGTCTAAATGAAAAATTTTATTTTGTGACAATTTAGTGCAGCCGACGTGACTATTACTTTTTTTTCATGGAGCACATTTATTTGCTGACAACAGTAAAAATTTGCATCAGGCTAAGTGCCAAATTTATAACATTGGAACTATATTGTGAAAGGTTTTCGCTAATTGGTTCGGTTAGGCCAGGATTGTTAAAGATAAAATATGCGATGCGGGATTTCTTGTACGTGCAGATCGATTGCTGTAGTACAATTGCAATATTGACAAGGCATTATTAGTGTCCAGCTGTTAAAATATTACTTGCTGCAACTGAATATTTTAATAATGCTGCCAGAATAGAGTTGCAATTTGAATTTCAGCATGTAGAAGATAGTAAATTCTATTGAAACTTCGGTAAGCTGACCCCAATTATTCTATGTGGATAGACTACGTGCTATATATAATTTCTGTATTACAATAAGTTACTCCTATATTAGGTGACAGAATACATGATATGTTTTAAAATTTAAGTAGCATATGTAAATTACCACAGATGCAGACTGAAAAATAAAAAAAAGTTAAATATACGATATATATAAATATTTAAATTAATTGATATCAAGAGAATTATTTTGTGTTATCAATTGTTTTTTTATGATGCCACACGTTATTTCGAACGAGTTCGACGGGCTAGTTTCCAATTTTATGGTGGTTGAGCAACTGCCGTAGCAAAAGGTTCTATTCAGCTATGTATGGACAATTTATAAAATCTTTTGTTTCAAAATTTCAAAGTGACCGATAGTTCGCCCGCAGCGAAAACTTTAGGAGCCATTCTCTTCCTCTTAGTTTTAAGTAGAATGGAAGATTCTATCTCATAATTCTGTAAAATGAAAAATAAATATATTTTTAAAGGTACTTTCAATATTTTTACATTAAACTAAAATTGCAAGTATATTTTATAGTGCATAAAATTAACAAATAAGAATAAATTAATCGGTTGAACTCTCCAATTCAATTTGAAAAGAATAACAAAGTGACGCTTGTTTACATAATTATCGCACAATGGCGTTTCGAAATGCGAATTAATTAAAATAACCGTTTCGATTCTCATAATTTGCTGAAATACATTTATAAATTCTGAGTTAGATGGTTTTGATTCGTTTTACCACCGACCACGACAAGTTGGTGCCTACTTTTGCTGAATTTCGCACAAAAGTTAGTAGATTAAAACTGCCAATTAGAGAGCATTTGAAGTCCAAGTTGTTTCAAAATTTCCATAATTATTCTTCGATGAACAATTGCTTAGGAGATGTGAGTGAGTATTTAAATGTACGTTTGATTACTTAGTAATAAATTTTATATTAAAAAAAAACATTTTTAGATTTCTATGAAAAATATGTTTTATCTATTTAATATGTTTTCTCATAAATATTTATCGTATTTACAATAATTCATTTATAAATTGATTTATTTACTTATCTCAAATCTTGAAAATAATGCAATGTTAAGATAAATCTTAAATTAAAATAATTATTTCTCTAACCTTCTGACTACCCCGCACTCTATAATCTTTGGAGAGCAGAAATTTGTTAAATTCTTTCTACAGTGATAGTGACAACATAAGTAAGTTTTAACGTAAAGAACGCATGGCATAGTGGTCAGACCGCATGGCCGGATTCCAGGAGACGCGGGTTTGAATCCTGCTGCAATACAAAAAATACATTTTTTCAAAAATGTAAACATATTTGTCACGTAACTTGGAAAAATGGTAGTAAAAACAAACCTCACGCATAATCTAAATAATTTTATATATATTAAAGCACAAAGATAGATTCTTTGAAAAAACGTATAAAAATTTTGAACGCAGCGGGATTTGAACCCGCGCCTCGTGGATACGGTATCCAAGAGGCGCGAGTTCGAATCCCGCTGCGTTCAAAATTTTTATACGTTTTTTCAAAGATGTTTTCTAATTCTAAGTGTGGAATAACACTTTAAAAATAGTAAATATTAAAGATAGATTCGTTTCGTCAAATCTGCATTATAAATAATTAAGGGCTACAAGGCGTTCGGTTTTTATTTAGCTTTTTCTAAAATGAAATAAAATAAAATATCTAATATTTCAAAAATCTCGTATTTCCAAGTTAGGCAATACATGTTGCTCTTCAATTTGAAATTACTACCTTTATACGATATTACATTAGACAACGGTTTGTATGCATAATATAAATATTTTTATCTTTACTAGAATCAATATATTCCATACTTAAATTGTTTATATTATTTCACTTATCATGAATATGTTTCTGAAGTATTTTTGTTCGTCGAAAATTTTGCATAAAATTTATTAATTTTAATAATTTAATGAAATCATGTATTAAATTTGTAATAAGTAGATATCGAAGCGAGAAGGGCGACGCAGCATTTGTCATGCTCAACCACCATTAAATTGAAACTTGCCGCTTCTGAACCAATTGCAACTGAAATAAGTACGCAATCATATAAGTATTTTATGAAAATTTAAGTGCATATCAACTTTTAAAATGACTGCCTCTTTATCCATACATATGCCTGCGCTAACATTAAGTTAAGTCCTAATAATATTAGTTACTTTTTTGAACTATTAGGGATTACATAATTTAATTTTAAAATTGGAAAGGTGAGTGGTACAAGAGGTCGGGAGAGATCTCGGTTAACCTTTGAAAATACATTATCGAAGATACTGGATGAAGGTCACGTAAAAAGCATCAGGACTCCCCAAAAAGACGTTAATGGAGAGGTTAATAACTGTGAACGAGGCGAAAGAAGTATACAGGGACCGTAGAGTTTGGCGCTCCATTCTCTCTACCACTATTCCATCATACTAATATGGATACAGCGTGAAGCTAAAAAACAATTTATTAGTGATTGTGCTACGTATATAGTATTAAATATTACAACTAACCTGTATATTATATAATTTTAAAAATTCACTGGCTATAATATAATTTGCGGTCCTATCACTGACAAAATTCGAGAAAAAAAAATTACTTTTTTACTGTTTTAATAAAGCAAAGTCGATTTTTGAAGATAGCGATCAAATTATTCAGGTGCCCACTCCGTATTTGGATGAAAATGCTAGTCGCTAGCCAAATGCTAATTTTATGGTGGTTGAACAACTGTACCGAATCTATCCGCTTTGTCCTTTAGTATTGCTTTGTAGGCGTAATCCAACGTATAGCCGAACTCAATGGAAACGCGTTAATTTTTGTCTTATTGTTTTTATTGTCATGCTAGTAGTCGGTTTCGGCTATGTTCTAATGTAAGCATGCAAGGCTTGTCAGATTTTTTGACATTATTTTTTATTATAGTTATTTAATGATAAATAATTCTGATGATTATATGCTGATTATGTTCGTCTGGTAAGTCAAAGCACAGTGTTTAGCTCTGCCACTCAACAATGCCTCGAATGTGAGGGAAAACGGACTACGGAGTGCCTTAACTCTAGGTATTTTCTATCTACTGTTGTACTCCTTGCTATGCGGGATAAAAGAGTGAAGCTTAATAAATAATAACCACATGAAATCAATAAAACACTCTCAAATGATGAAGGAAAAATTATAATTAGGAAAATGAATATTTATATTGTACCTATAATGTAGGTAAATAATTAGAAATAGATTTCTTATAGGTATACATACCGACAATCATAGTGCAATTAGGTTATACCTAATAGCATAGAAAATAGAGATGTGTGAATATAAAAATATACACGGAAATATAATCCATCCTTTCAATCATAAATGACTAACCATTTTAAACCGAAAAATAAATAACAAAATACTAGATTACTTCATACACGGCAGAGCTGATTAATGGCGAAGTGGACATGCAATCGTTACTTTTCATTACTGTTCCGAAGTGTGGTACAGAAGCCGGAGTCTGGTCAGATTAGAAAAGTTCACTTCGAAACAAGTCGAAAATCGACTTTAAAAGCAGAGCCCAACATTTGGTTTTAGAAGCGCCGCACTCTCAAATTGAAGGCAAGTTTAAATTGGAATGTATCTCACAATAAGCCTCTTGTGATTGGCCTGTTTGTTCTTAATTAGTATTAATCGAAAACCCTCGAACTTAATGTATTGTAAAATATCACCTAAGTTAATTTTAAATCATTACTCACAGACACATCGAGACCTTTTAATACGTGATTGTAAATTTTCTTGTCTTTTTTAAAGTAAACATCGTAGTAAACATCAAAAAAGTAATAGAAATGTAAAATATTAAATTCAAAATATATTTATATGCTACACTTAAAATATTAAAAATTTTCACTAAAATTAGCATAGAGAAAATGGTTGTATCAAATTAATTATCTGTGTAAAGGAAGGAAGAGTCGCTAGTTTCAAATATTTGAAGATATAAAATCAAGTTTATTTTATTTCATCGCGCACAAAATGTGGAATAAAATTTCAAAGAATATTTCAATTAAGTTAATGGAAATGTGAGAATTTCAAATTATTAACATTTACATTTATTTGTCGGTTTGTCAATGACATATTTAATCAAAATAATGCATCAGTTACTGACCGGAAATTATGTAAAATAAGCCTTGAAACGCCAACATAAAATCAGCATATTTATTTTAAAGGGAACTTCCCCACCCTATCCATTAGTGAGTAATACGACCACAAATCCCAACTTGGATACTTCTTGCATATGTTTGGAGCAAGCACTCGAGCAGCTTTAGCAAGAAACGCAAATGCTTAAAATTCAGATGTCTTTATGTTTTCAGTTATTATCTTGTTTTTACTCACACCGATTACTTCTAAAGAACTTTTCCCATTACACGTGATATTGAAAAATATTTTGAGTAACTCTCGAATCGTTTAAAGCTACTTTAAATAATATCAATAAAATCATTTATAAAGCTGTTGTGGTAGAAATGGAATATGCTAAGAATGTGGTGAAAACTTAGCAAGCTCAAGAATTTGGAGAATTATATGATCCAATACGCAAGCTCTTGACAATTGTAAAAAGCATAATAAGTCATATGAAATACGTTTTGTGGAGCTAAAACAAGAAAGTAAAAAGATTTATTTCTAAGTAAAAAATTATTAAATTGAAAAGGTTTCGTTGTATGTTATGTTACCTTTACATTGCATTTATTAAGTAATATACATAAATTAATAAAAATATAGTAATATTAATATATTAATCTCTACAACTTAGACAGGATAGCGTGGTACTATAGAAAACGTTTTGTAGCAATCGGAATTAAGGATTCCATATCCTATGAAATGAATTATTTATATTTTAACTGCACTAATGTAGCTTTTCTATCGATTTGAGATAATGTCACTGCTATTTAATATACTGAGTCATCTGAAAATTCTCAAAAATTAGATCCTTAAAAATACATAAGGGTAACCCACCTAGTTACTGACAAAGCATTTTTCTATTCTGTCTTTAGAGGTATTGCTACTCAGATTCTAGCAGTTTAACGCTTTAGTCTGCATAACAGTGAAGGCAGAGAACCTAGTGGCAAAACACTCCATTCGCTGCTGCCAATTGGCTCGCAACAACTATTTATTCGAAAAGGATTTAAAATCACAAACACTTTTACTATAGCTTCTAAATGCCAATTCAAACTACACATTGGTCTTATGAATAAAACATATAATATACGAAGTATTATAATATATAAAGCTATTCACATATAATTCTTCTATACTAAGTCAAGTTTATAAATTGTACACTTACGTAATTTCCATTCATTTTTCTTTACAGAAAGCCTTCGAGACTACTTTAACAAATTCGGCGAAATCACTGAGGTTATGGTTATGAAAGATCCCACAACGAGGCGGTCGAGGTACGTCGTTCTTGCTATTTATCATTCTTATTTTAAGTTTGACACAGTAAATTTGCATTACTATATTTACTCGCCACAGGTGAATAAAAAATATTTTTTTTAATAAGCATTTTACTACTTTAACTTTTTTCAAAAGTTTTTTTTAGCTTCACGCTTTTTATCCCGCATAGCAGGGTAGACAGAAAGTACCTAGTGTCAAGACACTCCGTACCTCGCTTTCCACCGAATTCGAGACATTGCGTGTCGAGTGGTGGAACTCAACTCCGCACTTTGTCTTTACCAGAGCGAGGAAGTGAAAATAATTGAAGTATAATCACTGCCCCGAGTGGGGATCGATCCCACAACCGATCGCGTTTACGCCAGTCAGACGCTGTCCCACTGCGCCACGACCGGCCTCAAAGTTTTTATAGAATATTAAGTATTCAATAAATCTAACAATAATTCTAATTACGAAATAATTGTTTATTTACTAGGTTATGCTTTATATATAATAAACACATTTCGTCTTCATCGCTAATAAGATAATTCTAAATACTAAATACAAAAGTATGTGTATGTAGTCCTCTCTATTTCAGCTTGATCCTGTCGTAGTGTTTGTTCTTCAATATTGATTTTAATTAGCCACGGCTGACCGGTTTCCCAAATGTTTAAAGATATATTGCGTTGTTTGATCAAAACTTTTGAACCAACAATGATCCCATCCCAATATGGGATGTTTTACAATGAAATCTAAAAAGGAATGCCTTTATACATAGTTTGTTAACGGCGGTTGTCTAAGCCACGGTGGCGTGAACTGGCCAACTCTGGCTAAAAGTTATCGGTTTGCAAATAAGTTTCTATAGAAGCATACTCATTTCGAAATTTGCGGTTACCTTTGAATTGTAAGCAGTTAAATGTCGGACTTCAAATTTTGTAACTTAACAATAGAACTGGGAATTATTCCAACTGAATTAAGCATTTGGACGAGTTGAATGAGTGGAGATTTCGGTATCAACTTTACAAGTTGGTAAACTAAATTCCTTTAATATCTATGTTGCTTTGGGCATCGTTTGGATAATTCGTGCCATACTGACGGGATTCTGATTGAGTGCTGTACCGCAGGAAGAAGATTAAGCAAATAATGCTGTAAATATTGTTTTAAAGTTAAGTGAAAAAGAAAGATTATAGTTTTTTTTTTGCTTCTCGGGTTATTTTAAATGTAAAAATACCTTGATATTCATTAAAAAGCCAAGTAAGTCACTTTGTTATAAATTGGAAACTAAATTTAATAAAAATATATACATGTAGATTAATAAAACAAAAACTTTAATAATAATCACTAGCGTCAACTTCTAAACAAACGAAGAGAAAGCTTTATAAGAAATAAATTGTCAATGTTGAGACAAAGTTCCTCTGTTAACACCGTCTCTTAGGCAAATCGTCGGTTTTACAAGTTAATATTACCCGCGTCCCTCACTGAAATAATATCGCTGGTACCGATATTGAAGCGGCTCAACTGAGCATGATTTGAATGCAGGCACCTATTACGTGCTTTGCCTCTCAGCGAAATGTAACGTAAACGTCTTTTGTTTATGCTTATTGGTATATCGGGAATCAGTTTGATGCTCTGTTAATTAAATTGCTTGGCTTACTAGTTATTGTCTAATAATGCGGCTTTAATTAAATTATTGTATAAATAATTAAATAACATGGGAACATTTATGGATTACTTTGATATATTACTTCGATATTTTATTTTTTTACATCTTTGTTATTGACTGGTAGTTTAATCATCATATTGACTATTAACTAAAACATATTAACATATTTATGATTTTTATAGCTTGTTCTCTATTTTCTACTCAAGGTGCCAAGGGCTCTTTTTGCCATACAATTGTCATTTTAGCGAATTCACCATCAAATTATTGCTTCTGGCTTACGAAATGTATGCATCAAGTATATGAAATGTAAGCCAGAAGCAATAGTTATTATTTGAGTTATATATTGTTTGCATAATGAGAACACTAGTCGTGACTGTATGTCACTTTTGCTTTTAGATTACTCTTTCTTATATTAACATTGCTAAGATTTCATATAATAATTTAATATTCTTAAATTTGTACCGTAAACCTGTAAGAACATTTGATAAAAACAACCATTACGCAAATATAATTTATTTACGTCTTATAATCAACGTCACGTTTTTGGGTTTTAAAGCCCTAAAACAAATGTAAGCAACATAATTCACGTACCGACCCAAACAGATAGCGACGAGCCGGTAGACCGAGAGATATTGTGGAAACAAAAAAGGAAAGATAATATTTTGTGTTGTTTTTCGGTTTTAAATCTTCTAAGACAATGTTCCACGTCTTGGGCTGAAGAAACTTTTTAGGTAACCTTATCGTAACAGTAAATCAAGTGGACATCGGTAAAGGCAAAGATGTACTGTGGCCTCTCGAAAGTGATAACAGTTTAGAAGTTTTCGTCGTAAACATTGATATTAGGTGACATCGCTACTACTTCGTTGCTAATGTAATAAACGGGGATGAG
Organism: Dryadula phaetusa; assembly: GCA_032432895.1. Taxonomy (NCBI): domain Eukaryota; kingdom Metazoa; phylum Arthropoda; class Insecta; order Lepidoptera; family Nymphalidae; genus Dryadula; species Dryadula phaetusa. Next base: position 3,888,899 of record JAOYRS010000027.1, read on the forward strand.
AACATGTCCCGTACGGAATAATATGACCGTTCCTATATATATTTTCATATAATTATTAATTCTTTGTTTTCTTGGCTAAAATTTAGCGTGCTTAGACCAAATTGTTGCTGTATGTTAATAAATTACTTTTATTTTTTTTATATTTTATAGATTGAAATACAATCAGAAGTAAAGACGAAATATAGACAGTCAAATTGAACCTGTTTTGTGAACGTACACGAGCAAAGCTTGTTTAGTCAATAAAGTTGTGCAGTGGAAAGTGTCCGCACGCACGAACTTTATCCCTAATTCTTCAAGTCAAAGGCCGTAGTTTACTTGTGGACTTTACCCAACTACAGCTTATGCAAGCAAAGTAAATCAATATCTAAAGTCAATGAATCAAGAGTAATATATTCGGGTACATAATAAATGTGCGCTACCTGAAGGCAATATCTGAAAAATTTGCCTGCTCGATATTGCTTACAAGGGAGTTTCCTTTCTCCCTAAAATTTAATGCGTCGTTCGCATTTTTATAAAAAGAAGTAGGTAAGTGAAATAATTTGCGGTCGGTGGTTTATTTCCTTTTATTTATTTTAATGGTAGGTCTCCTTTCTTTTACTTTTTTTCTTTTAGGCTTAAAGGCAGCGAGGGTCTCCGCAAGAAAAATGTGTTATATTCGGGTGTATCGTTATAAACGATAAATTTATACAAGACCGAAAACAAATTGATCTCGTTTTTATTGCTTGCTGAAACTACGTTATTAATTAATTCAAACATTTTGCTTTATCATATTATTTTCTCATTTCAATTTTCGCCAATAGTAGCATTATCCGTTAAATTATAAGCCTTAAGTGTTTAGAAATAACTTTGGGTAAATTATTTTACTCGTAAAAACAAAACCCTTTATCATAATTTTATGGCCCAAGTTTTAAAACTTAAGACGCCCGTTTCCTGTAAGAGGGTCGAGCAAATGATTTGATTTATCGATTGTAAATTTTTTTCTAATTCATTTAAGGTCTGAGCAGAGTTTAAACTGATGAACGTATATTAGCAAATTACAAACAATTTTATAGAGATGAATGTAACTTTGGGGTATGATATGATGCTCGGCTGAATGGAACTTTATATCATCGTCGGGGCTTACGTCGGCTTACAAAGAACGCGTCTCCATTCACACTCGTTTCATTCGTTTCGTTTTCCACTAAAAATCTAAAATCAATAAAGGATCACGGTATAAATGCAAAGATTACTGGGTCCGCTTTTCGTAGCCTGAAAAATGTACGCCCCATTACATGAGCCGTTCGAAATAAAACCGCGTATCACTATGAGACTGTAAGTAGTACCATAAAAGGAAGATCCTTCGTAGAATCGTTTCGGCAAACACCTACTAAGGAGCGGAGTGGTGTTAAATGAGAAGGATTGTCGACCTCCCCCCAACCCTTGTAGACGGTGCCTATCTACTTGACGTGACGTATTAATAAATACACGCGTCTTCACTTAATTCAAAGATATAAAACATGAATTATTTTATGGTGCTAAGATATAACAACACAAAAGTATAAAGTAAAACGGACTTTTATATTTAATTTGTTTTGTTTAGTTTATAAAACAGTACGTATTTTTTAATTCGAATGGATCTATTAATATAAAAACATGCAATATTACAAACATAGGGACAAAATTATGTATCAATAAATTATATTGCAACCATTTCTACAAATAAAATAATATAAACGTTCACTTGACTTTAACTATGTTTATTTTAAATTCATAGAAAGTTCTTCAATGTCGCCATTAATTATGCACTTACAGGTTGTATTGCGTCGCAAGTGCTTGCTTTCTACAATATTGTGTTTTGCAGTATTGATTAGCTATTTTTATATTTTCTGCTTTATTATTTTTATTTTTTTTTAGCTTCACGTTTTTTATCCCGCATAGCAGGGTAGACAAAAAATACCTAGTGTCAAGACACTCGGTATTTCATTTTCGACCGAATTCGAGACATTGCGTATTGAGTGGTGGAGCGGAGTGATGGAGTATAATCAATCCCCAGAGTGCAGATCGAACCTACAATCGGTGGCGATTAAAGTCCGACGCTGTCACACTGTGCCACGACCGGCCTTTATGTAGAGAAAATATATACTAAGAAATTCTTTCTTCTAAGTACTCTGCTCTTTCAAGAAATGCATGCATGCATTAACCACCTTATCTAAAAAAAGTCTATAATTGTCAATGTAAATGCAACTCGATGTCATGTTCAGACTTAGTTATCTTAACTATGCCTTAGTTAAACATAAATGGAAATTTCAACACAAAAAATCGATTTCAATAACTAAACTTAGATATTCTACCACGTCCATTTTTAAGATAAGCTTTTAAGTTCAGTAATAAAAATTAGTGAAATCGTAGCACTAAAAAGTTGGTAAATTTTGTATGCGGTACCGTTCATTACTAGTTCGATAATCGGTGTGAAGTGTACGATGCATAATCAAGTAGTCGAGACGGGCCGTGGGGTGGTGGGTTAGTCGTAAAACTATTACGGCAACGTACCGGAGCCGGCTTCATTAATCGGCCATCATATGAAGCTATCACGTTATTATGATATGACGGTAGGCCGCTCCGCTACGTGTCCTATCGCGTTATGTACGATGTTAAATATAATATTTAAAGTTTTATGAAATTTATGAATAATTTAGCTGTTACAAGGATAGGTTTGAGTACAAAGATATTAAAACTTTACACAAGTCTTCTCAATACATAAATGTATCTTAAGGTAAATAAGTATATATACAGATTTGTACAAAACATTTTTAAAACATTCTAAGTGTGAAATAAAAACTTTAAAAATAGTAAAATAAATTTGTACAAAATTAAGCCATTCGTTTGAATTTTAAGTCAATGGTACCTACCTGTAAGTGATGTGAAACTTTAAAATTAATTAATTATAATGATAAACGAAATCAATACGTTGCTTAGAAAACAGGACATCAATTAATATATCGATGCGAGTGTTTAAAACGTCAATGTTCATTAATTTATAATAAGTTTATATAATCATTCTGCCAAGTGGAATCGAACCTGCAACCAGTTGCGGTTACAATCAGACGCCGTCCCACTGCGCCACGATGGCCCCTTAACCTAACCTAAATAAATAATTATTTTTATTCATTAACATATTTATAAATTCATTTAAATATTTATAGATACATATTTTAGATGATCATTAATATTTTGATCACTGCTACTGTAAAAGGTAACTTAAAGATATTTTTTGGATATTATTTCCTCGCGTGACAACGATATTATTCTGTCGCGTGCCACCTATGGTATGCGTGCCATTTGCTCAGTATATTGGGCCCCGTTGGTGCTGCGTTATTTTACCCGTCTGGAGTAAGCTGTTTTTTATTATTGTATTTTTTTACTAAAACGTTCCTAGCATCGTTGAATATATTAAAAATTTGTTCAGGATATATGTACGAGAATACTAATTCTTATATTTACGTCCATATATATAAGAAATTATACCGTGAGGATTTTATACCAATAATTTTATATATTTTCTAATAAAATATAAATGGTAATTAAAACGTGATAATACCACGTTTACATTATGTATGTATAAAGGATATCGGGGTACTCTTTAGTTATGTAAATGATCAACTAGAAGTATTAACAGGCGCCCAAGTTATCAAGTTACTAAGTAAAATTTAAATACCTAAAGGGATTGCGCTCAGTCTAGTCTAATTAGTAAAGAATAAATAAAAGATTTACAAATATTACTGTATAATTAAAAAGGTTTTTGTAAAATTTTTTTAACTTAAAATTTATTGCTCCTAAACGATAAAAAACATGTCGGATTCTTCTCATAATTATTAATAAAATTTCTTCATAGTACATAAATGACACAAGCTGATATTAAAATGTTAATATATTCTAAACAAAGTAATGGACAACAAAGATATACGATACCTTACAAATGAAATATATCAATAGCATTACTCATATTCGAGATACATTGAAAGATCAAACTATATTCAGGCAATGGTAGAGCAATCTTCATAAGTGCTAAAGTTGTTGGAGCGATCAGGGCGGGCGAGCTAACAATACTGTTTCTGGTGCGTCACTGCACTCTACCGCCAAAGCTGCGTCTACATAAAATTTTTATTAATTCTCATATTTATTTTCTAATATGTTTTCGTTGTAGCTTATCCAATATTATGAAAAGTAAGAAAATAAACAAGAAAATTTTATCAAGAGCCGAAGAGAAAAATAGGCCTTCATGACGCAGTGGGACTCCGTTTGACAGTCAGTGCGATTGGTTGTCGGTCCGATTCCCCCTAAGGGCTTGACTATATTTAAAATTTATTTTAATTTTTCCAATATGGTACTCAACAAGCAATGTCTCGAATTCTGTGGAAAGCCAAGAACGGAGTGTCTTGACACTGGGTACTTTATGTCTACCCTGCTATGCGGGATAAAAAGCGGGAAGCCTAAAAACAAAATCTGGTACGACAAAACGATAGATCGAGTTCACCGATCAATCTCTCGAAAACATCGAAGGAAGGGGAGATGGAGAGCTCCAAGTCATCACTGACTATCCTGCGGGATAAATGAAGAAGCAGAAAAAAACTAAGTTTAGGGAAAAATCCATTGTACGCACTTTTTCGTCCATTAATATACAAATGTAACAACTTCGTGGTAGCAAAATAATAAAGCTTGTGATAAAACTGTTATCCTAAGCTATATTAGTATAAATTAAAATGTATATTTATTTTTGATAGAGATTTCGTGAATCGCTACTTAGAAGCGTTATAACTTCATCATATTATCCTTTTATTATTTTTATCACAGTAACAACCCAGACACAAATTAAAAAATGTTTTTGTCAGATATTTAAACAAGAAAAAAATTATGGTAATTCATCAATTATATTAGATTTTGCGATACTTCAAGCTGTTTGTTTTTTTTTATAGACAATCTTTCTAAACTTCAGTATTAGTTAAATGAGTTAGAGATAAAATGCTATATGAATGAGGCTTTAGAGTAGCGTTATGGCGCAGATTGGTTCGGTCTAACAAGACCGCCCGTGTACTGTGCGTTGCAGTCCGCTACTCTTATTGCCTATTTCGTTGAATTTACCACCGAATCTAGGAACGTAAGTGGATCGTGAGCGTAACTAATTTTGGCATATTACAACATTTTCAGTCTTAAAATTTTTGTCCTAAATTTGATGTCATTTTATATATTAAAAATAAAATTTTCATTAATAATATAATTTCATTGCTAAGCAATAGAAATACCATGATGCTAATCACTTGCAAGCTTTTCTTAAGTTCAGTTTCTATAGATAAAAATATTCCTATCTTGAGTACCAGATTGGTTGAAATTTATCAGTGTATTGCAAATTTTCCCATAAAATTCGGATTTCAATATATTTTTTTAAAACGAATACCGAAGATAAAAATTCTTCAATTGATTTACTTTACAGAGCTTCGGCACACGTAAAGCTTTTTAACTGATATTTTTCTTTTGAACATCTCTGTTTTACTTCACTATGAGATTATTGAGCAACTTTTTATCATGGGTGTTATTTTCTCTGTGCGTCATATTAAATGCAATGAATATAATTTATGAGTATATTTATATGAATTTAATGATAGTATATATTTGTATTTTATACATATTCATGTCACAGATTCGCTTTAGAAACAAAACAATATAATAAATACTGACACCGACTACTGAAGAAGTGCGACAGTCGTGTGCATGGATGCAAGGGGCCTTCAATCATGGATTATTTTATACGGACATGCCGTTCGCGGCTTGCCAAGGATTACTGTTGCAATTCTGGACGCGGACAAATAGATACTATTACATATCAGCGCCTGATTGATTTAAGCGTCAAAACGCGCTATTCGGCTTCTACTACTCGTAACTTGTCACTGACTTTCCAAACAATATGTAACCACTTTGATTAAGAGGTTCAAATGACATTATGTTAACCTGTACATTAGATAAGATGCCAATATACTGGCGCATTTAGAACTGTGGTTATGTAACTTTTAATATTCTGTAGACATCGCCAGATTTAGCCGTATTTATACAATCACCTCTTTATTTTAACAATCTTAGTAGATTGGCGAAATGCCAATAAAAACTTGTTAATTTCACTGGAGGTTCGCACAAAATGAAAGCTCGGACTTATATTTCTAACTCATGTTTTATGTATTGGAGAGTATATAAGCAATCCCACTATTCGAAGTCTAGACGCGGTGTGAATAAGATGAAATGAAATATCGTCTCAATACATGCTGGTTTTCAGATTTTCATTGAAATTTTCAAGACGCATCCCTTGAATATGCCCTCCAATGACGCATGGCACTCAATTGAATTCATTTGTCCATTTTATATGCAATCAGACTTTTATAAATACTGATATACAGATACACGCACACACACACAGACACCCACACACATACGATATATTTTAATCTTCATTCTTTAAGATAAGGTAAGAACCTCGATCACTTTTGGGTTCTTCAGGAATAGAATGTTAGTTGTGCAAGCCACACTTAGTAAGACAGGCTGTAGCTTAGATTCACATATCTTCGATGAATTTTGAACTCGCTATTTTCATATTAACACACTTGAACACTTGAACTTGTCCGGACTTAATACGTTAATACCAAATATGGGAATTTCTTAGAAACAATCACAATGAAAATAAGGTAATAAAGATGAATATAGAGACAGTAAATTTATTAAATCCAGATATAAAAGGACAATATTGTTAAAACGAGTTGCTATCGCGAAACAGGTATGCGGGAAGTTGGGATGTTTCTTAAACCTGCGGGCGGAAGATTGCCGTAAATATATCACTCGCTGTCACCACGCAGCTACGTGCTCACCTTGCCATTGCGATGCGAGTGGCGCTATCAGTTGTTACTAAAACAAAAAATGTTCACAGAATTTTCGCCTTTCTTCTGATAAACATTTAAAGAATAGAACATCAGATTTTGTTTGTTGAAAATACTTCACTATACTTTCTCGATCCATCGTGGCAGAAAATTATAAGAAAATATTTAATATGGACTAAAAATATACGATTTTATTTTCCACCAAGGCCGGCAGATGGCCCATATACAATTCCATAAAAGAAATATAATTTTACTCAAAACGTTTTTGGCATATAAAAAATCTTGACTAGAAAATACGATTACGTGTCATAAGTTTTATGCCTCGAAAGTTTGAAAGTAAATTCAAACATCCATCGATAAATCTTTGCGACGCTCGGAACGATTTCATTTTCGAATTTCAGGAGCGATTGCCTCCACTGTTAAAGTTTGCCTGAAAAATGTTCGCGGGCGATTGACTCGTATAAACGAAAATAAAAAGTTTGTGTTAGAGCAATAGCGTTCCACATTGCATATAAGATAAAGAGAGAGCTCCGAAGAAGAACACAATTAACTAACCAAATATTTTTATAATACATTCACTGTAAAAATTCTTTTCCGAATCGAGCTTGTAGCAATCTTAAGAGCTTAAACTAAATTTTTCTCTTGTTATAAGTATTTTATTGAAATAGCTTTTAATTCTCACGTAGGTGCCTTTTAAATAATGATTTCAAAATTAAACCAATTTGCTACAGCAATAAGCATAAACACAAAATTCCTGGTGCACAAGTTTAATTCAGTTAGGCTAGCGTGGCGTGAGCTGCGTTCCGTATTATCATTACTAAACAGCTTTTATTATTCCATGATATTTGACTAGAGGGGCTCACATACGCGCTAATGGAATAAAAAGTAAGGTTACAAAGTAAAAAGATACAGAGTAGCACCCGCGGCGGCGCATCGTGCGAATTTCAACTGAAATTTTTATACGTTCAATCTATTTGGAGCGCCTTTATTTTGTGTCTCGCGATCCCGCCTTTGCGCAAAACAGTTTCGTTTTCAATTATTGCCCACTTGTAGAACGGGATTCAATGGTGAAACAAAAACTTAGCTAGAAATGATATTTTATAGACAAGCCGTTTTATCCGATGTTTACTGCACCTCGATTTGTTCTCGGACGAGATCTTTGATGTTCAAAGAAAATTATTGACGGAACGTGCCGGGACAAGATTGTTCCCTGCACAATGGTAGAATGTAACGCAAAAGCCCTCGGGTAAATCTTTGTTAATTATACAATTGCAAAATGTCCTGTGAATATTTAAGTAATTCTGTGTCAAATCTTCTAATTACTAATTAGAGTTTTTGGGGACAGTGAAATGATATTGCGCCTCATTATTTTAATACGTACCAAGCTTTAGGTAAATTAAATGCTAGCGAGGAAATGAGTTCGTCTAGATAAAAGTATTAGCTTAAAGTCCGTCAACAAAATTATGCTTTTGGATTCCAGTGTGAATTTCTAATGTGACTTTTTAACCTTTATTTTCTATTAAATTTCTTTGTAGTTACAGATATATATTTATATATCTTTTTATATATTTAAGTTATAATGTTAATCAACTGTAGCCTTTATGTAATAATAATTTTATATTGATAAAATATACTGATAATATGCTTTATTAGATTAAGCATAAATGTAATAATAATAATAGTATAAAAATGTAAATATTTACATAATTTACGGCCAACAAATATTAAAAAAGAGGGTGTAAATACTTTCAATGTCCTGTGGAATAACGGTTCGAAGCACATGAACGTGATATCTTAAACAGTAGAATTTTTCATTTTTAGGATTCCGCAGAATATTTAGTCTGTCGAATTATAATGGAATGGAATATGTTTTGTTATTTACTTTTAATCTAGTCAGCTATACATATAACTTAATTAATAATATTAATGATATATTTTAGATTTTGTAGTTTTAAATCTATAAAAGGAGAATCGTCCCTGTGAGGGGATGGAGTACAATGCAATTCCTTTCCGCTGTCAGGTAGCGTCCCGTAGGAATCGAGTATCCCAGTAATTTGGTGGTAGGACGTTAACCCTCAGACTGACTCACGACCACTATCATGACATAAACGCTCCGCCAAATATCTCATGTAGGTGTTTATCACGTATAGACCTGAAAGCAGTGTCGCAGGTAGGCCGTTCCACAGTTGTGTGGCATGTGAAAGGGAATCCCTACAAAATCGCACAATAGAACAAGTAGAACAACTCAACTATACGAACGGCTCTCCTTTGTATGCGATCAAATGGTTTAAACTGATACTTAACTGATACTGAACATCAATTCAGAGGTGAGAACAGTAGTTCATATGAGGCCGAACCTGGGCACTATAAAGAGCCAAACGGTATCTCGCTCTGCCGATGACACCAAGTTATTTTTAATTCTAATTTAGCCTAGCTTTTCAGATGATCGCGATACTGATCGTCACTTGAAACGCTAAAGCCCAATATACTGATATCAGGCACGGTCTTAAGGGTTCTAGAAACTGGTGATAGGATAAAACGGATATTCTGTTAGTCTGAGTGGTTAACGCGCATTCTTGTTTCTTCAGGAGGTTGAAATAAACGAGGTTCCTTTGACCCCAGGAAGAGAGATTCTCAAAGGATGCCTCGAAAGAAGACAAGACTTATTTTCGGCACACGTCGACGTTTTCCCCAGAAAGACCTGCACGGCTTGTGTAGATGGCTTCCACCGTGCTGTCGTCTATATAACTAACAGTATTAGGATCCTCTTATATCTCTTATATATATATATATATATATATATATATATATATATATATATAAATATACAAATACATTGATAGAAACAGTGTTGGAGACAACACACAGCCCTGGGGGACGCCAGCGTTCACGGAAATTAACTTAGAGCAAAAACCATCAATAGCAACCTTTATGCTACACCTATTCAGGAAGCTGGCGACTTGGATAATTTCTGGCGAGGCTCATACGATGGAAGTTTGGCAATGATATGCTCGAACTTTGTATTAACAATTTGTCTCTTAAAGTACCTTGAGGCACAGTTTTACTTTCTCTTTAAGGCTTTCACATTAGGATGATTTGGTATACTTCGCACTTGCCAACGACAGTTTGCTTGTAAGAAGTACCAAACAAGAGCCATGCGACCGATTTGCACTACTAGGAATGTAAAATTCCATATACTGTAGAACCACGTCAGCAACAGCAGTGCCATCCAAGTGACTAATTGGATTATCAGAGGAAAAGCAAATCGATCCCCATGGATAAGATGAGTAAAAGATGCGCATCCTATCCCAATCTGCTGACTTGGAGTGCTAAACACGACAGTTTGTAGGTGTTCTGCAAGTACCATGTTTAATAGCTATTACACTTCGTATCAGGCAGAGGTCAGAAGACCCCAAAGCGGCAATGACTTTAACCTGATACTATTCTGGATGGGAAGTCAGCGGAAAGTCCAGTAAGGAGGCATTGTGGCAATCCATATCTAGGAGTCGCATATTCGAATTAACCAATTAGGACATTCCATTTGCCACCGCAAAATCGGGCTGCATTTGACTGCGTAGTTGGTAGCGCTTGATGTAAGTCAATCGGAATGGTGCGCATTGAAATCAATACTCCCACCTATCCTTTCCTTCATGTTCTTTCACTTCCATTTCAAGGCCAGCAACGCATCTATGACCCTAATGTTATATATAGACATCCATGGGCGACGGTGACCACTTACTATCACGTGGCAAAAAGGAGGCAAACGCAGAAGGCTCGTTTGCCTCCTTTTTCTATAAAAAGAAATATATAAAAGTATACTGTAATTTAACCTCCAAATGTTTAAAAGTTAATTTAATGAATATATTTTAATTGAGCATATACATACTTGTTACTGACAGAGTCCTAATGATATGGTATTCTTTACGATACTGAACCCATAATACAAATACCTACTTAATTACATAAAATTTTCATGCATTAACCTTATCGCGTGTAATGTTTATGTTTTAGACTGTACCTAATATTTATGTAAATGTAGCAACCCTTTAGCGTTCTCGTAAGTTATTTTAAACGATTGTTAACAAAGTGTTTCATACCTTTTTTTAGAATGTTTGTTCTATTAAATGAACTCTTTAAGTCAATTAAGTTTGATTTTATAACTTCCTAACGTATAATACATTTTTATAAAATATATTATTTCGCTAAAGTTTTCTTTATTTTGTATCACATCGCTCACTTTTGACATTTATTTTAGAGTAGTCTTTGAACTTATAGTCACTGCACTACTATAGTCCATTTCTACATACTGCATTATAACATGTAGATATCACGAGATATCTACAATTAAATGACATAGAAAGCCAAAAAAAAATTTCTCCACTTAAAATATTTACTACGTTATAAATTAATATATAATATATAGGTCACTAGCTATCTCTTAGTAAATATATAAAGTAATTCAGAACGTCTTCAGAGTTACAGATATTTGCATTCGTCTTAAATGGCGTGCAAAAGCAAATACTGGGAGACAAATCCATTGAATGTTCATCCTGTTTACTTTTGTATGCTCGAAGCAATACGTACGTGTAATTGGGACGAATTTATTTTCATTAAAACGATGAATGAATAACGATTTTTTTAAAGGAAAGTAAGAATCATTATATTTTCATATTTTTTGTAAAAAAGTAATGGCAATATGAATATTGTAAAAATAATCAAACCTATATTGATACATCTTTGGATTTAATTTTTCACTGCTTATACAATATACTTATAATGCTCAAATAACAATGATTATTTGAGTATATATTACTTTATTTAAGTATTATTTGTATAATATTAAATTAGATTGTGTTGAGAAATAACTTTGTGCAACAATTTAAATATCAGCTTCTATTTCTATAGGTACGTTATACAGTAACGTAGAATGTAGTAGTCCATCTGACGTAAAACGCGGAAAACCACAAATGCCGTGTGTTGGTATCGGGCATAGTGTTCGTTTTTATCCTATTCGACTATGTCACGAACAAAGAGTGCAAGTTAAGCTAAAAAACAGCCCGCAGACTCACAAAGCTTTGAATGCAAGGTGCGGGTCCAAGTACGAACACGATTCCTATGCCCTGTAATTTCTAGTTGACAACGTTCGCTGTTGCGTCAGGAGTCTAGTTGGCTATTGGAAATGCCGACATTGTTTTTGTTTTGAACTACTCATGAGTTAACCGAAAATCTGTTTCGTTATAAATGTTTGTTTGACTTTTCTATTTAGTTAAGATTAAAGTATTTATGTTATTTTCAAATATGTTAATTTTTTATAAATTGAAATATGAATAAAACGTTTTTAGTGACAGAATACAACAAAGACAGAAAATGTCATGTCTTAAATTATTTTATATATTTATTTTTTATTGCAAAAAACTACTTTAAAAGTATAAATGTTATTATAAAATCTTATTTTGAATTTTACATCTACCTATTTAGGCATCTATATGTATAGACTAAAAAATTCATACGTAATACATATTTTAAGCAAGAGCATCACAAAACGATTTTAGCGATATTTAAAGATATAAACTTCATTGTAAGATTTTTCATTTTTACGATCTTTACATATATAAAAATTAATTATATCAATGTACTGCTGTCTGTTTCTTAATTGCTTAGTGTACTGCCCTGGATTCTTGCATAATGAGCAACTGTATCTTTCTTTCTGCTGTGGTGGATTGGAGATTTCATAAAATCCAATTTTTGTACCAACTGACAGTCGAATGCCACCTCAGTCTATCTTTGAACACGGACTACAGTACTCGAAACGTAGTTTTCAAAAATATACATTTTTTCGAATACTAAAATATACAGGTTTAATCCGTTTAAAATAGTTTGAAAAAAAAAACCTCATAAGCTATATGTAATGTATACATTCAATTTCGTTTTTTAACTGAAAATATTAGAACATTTAGAGGTTATACTCATTGGGCTAAAATATATGTTAAAATGAACCGTAGATTCAGCCAATGTATTTATTTCATGACAGCGTGAAACATTTAATAGATTGTCAATATTGATATTTCGTCGTTGGATGAGTGACACATCATAGATAACATCGACGATATCAGATATTACGCGATCCAAATAAAAACTGCTAAAGTTTCTAAAAAAGATGGACAAGATTTTAATATTTTATTGTCGTGGAGTAAGAAAATATTTATATATATATATATATATATATATATATATATATATATATTAAATACACTTTTGTTAAAATATATATTGGTAGGATTGTATATAGTCTTATAAGTAGTATACGTCTCATGGTTAGGACCCATTATCGTCGTGTTCGCAATAACTCAAGATCTTTTAAAGATTTCGAGGCAACATTGTCAAGAAATGTTAATACCCACCTATTATCTTTAAAATTGATATAAAACTTTCAGAAGAGATTGTAAGAGAGTAAGAGATTGTAGTATGTTAGATATTCTGTTGTAATCATCTCCAGCTTTTCCATGGAAAGCCGAAGATACGTCTTATTTAACCCTCTGTTATAAGTATCCTTTGCTGGTAGTCATAACAGAAGGGAAAATAGCTTAATGACCCTGCCATATGCCGTGAATTCCGACCGATAGGCGGACCCGACCGACCTGAGAGTGAACCCTCTGAGACGCAACGGAACACCGAACGTATATGTTACTTACAATGCCTTTGCAAACGAACAATTATTAGTTATTTGTTTCGTCCGTGTAAGGATACTTCAATGAGATTTATACTTAAAACTCTTTTATATACATATTTCGATACTTAAAATTACTTATGATATTTCTTTACGTGCTTTACGCTTATTATAATAAGAATATATTTGAATTGGTTTGTGAGACCATTATATATCGTAGATTGGTTCGTTAGACCATTCTATGTCATAGATTGGTTTTTTAGATCATTGTATGACGTAGATTGGTTCTTTAGACCATTGTATGTCGTAGATTGGTCTGTGATATCAATATATATCGTAGATTGGTTCTGTAGATCATTGTGTGATATAGATTGGTTCTTTAGACCTTTGTATGGCGTAGATGGGTTCTTTAGAACCATTATATGTCGTCGTTTGGTTTGTGAAACAAATATGTCGTTAATTGATTTGTGAGACCAATATAAAATGATGATACGTCGATTGGCCTGCCAGAGCAATATAACTTGCCGGTTCACATATCAGTTCAGACGCACAACCGCTAGGCGGCCGATTGGGTTATATTCACGCACAGCACATACGTATCGGTCGTTGGTCATAACCAACAATTAAACTCGGTTATGCTTCTTATCACCAAACAAGGTCAACAGTCAAACACAATTACGTGATAAAATAGTATAGCACTGGTCGTAAGGAGGCTACTAAAATGTACTTCGAAACGCACGAGACATAAGAGCGTCACATAACCATTTATCCAGTTTAACACCAGGGGTGTAAAACGACATAAAAGTAGTTGAATCTATGTCTGTCGCCATACAGGTATCGGATGTGCAACGCAAGACAGCATTAGAGAAGATACAAGATACATCGCGGCACTGACATCAGTTATCATCAAGCTACAAAGCTCACTATACCCCGACAGTCGCATGTCCCAAGCAATATCAACATATAACGCCATACAAGCATCGCTTACGCAACGTGAGACAGCAACAGACTCGATATAACCAATCAACATCACCATAGCGGTTCACCTAAGCCGACTATAGCAGCCTCAGTGGCGCCAAGCAACATTGGGTTGTTGCACCGACAATAGTTATCCATAATAAGCTTTATTCGATCAATACATTATATTTTAGTAATTATGATTTATTAGTTATTGTTATCACTGTGCTTGGTATAATATTCAAATATTTTATAATACTCAGTAAATGTATATAACAATATTTACTATTTTAAAGTGTTATTCCACACTTAGGATTAGAAAACATTATTGAAAAAACGTATAAAAACGTATAACGTACTGTAGTAGAACGCATGGCTTAGCGGTCAGAGCGCTTGGACGGTATCCAAGAGGCGCGGGTTCGAATTCCGCTGCGTTCAAATTTTTATACGTTTTTTCAATAATGCATATAACAATATGTTCATACAACACTATTCAAAGACGGCGGCAGTCGCTTTAGTATATTTATATTACAAATTTCATATATCTTTAAGAATGTATATTCTAAACTTTTAATGTCTTTAATATAATTATTTTACTTTATTAATAATAATTTAATATTCTAATCTTGGTAAGACAAAGTGCAACGTTAAGCCCCTAAACACGCATTTTCTCCAATTCGTAAAGCGGAGTAAGGAGTGTCTGGACACTAGATACTTCTTGTCAAACTTGCTATGTTGGATAAAAGCATGAAGCTAAAAAAATAATTATTATTATTACTATGATATTTAAAACTGCGTATGTAAAGCATGTAAATTGGATACCTTAAAAATATATTGAAATTTTACACTATAATCACCAATTTAAGAATTATTTGAATAAAATTATTTTCATAGATGGCGTTCAAACTCACAACCACAGCATTCATGGTAAGAGGTGGTATTTTCGTACATAGCGTTACATGTCATCTTTATTAATATATGTACATATATTTAGGTTGTAATAAACAAAATACGTTTTTCATAATAATCTATAAAATCACGAGCATTTGCGGTCAACATTCAGCACGGGTGATAACTTAAATTTTTAATTTAACAATAACTATTTATCATCGTATATGTGTTGGCACAGCATCTGAATGTAAACACAACTTGTTATGGTTTCGATGAGACATCTCATAAGCAAGCGTTAAGCCACTCATCACGCAATGTCTCGGGAGGGAAGCAGTTAACGGAGTGTCTTGACACTAGGTGAAAGTGTGAAGTTATAAAAAATAATCAAATTTATATTAATTTTAATACATTTAAAGTTTTAATAAAAGCAAGTGCCTAGTCATATTACTCAAATGATACATAGCTAAAATATATTAAATAGTATTAGTATGGTTTCAGGGCTTATAGATAGAGAGCGACAGTTGAAAACTCATAATTGATGCATTTTGTGACAGAGGGATTGACGTCTCTATAGATACAAGCTCGTCGGCCGCGAGATTGAACCTGCACTGAGCGCCGCCGCAGCATCGATCAATGCAATACGACTACATTTTGCATAATTGATGTCCCATTCACGGCAACAGAATATTTATTCATATTCATGAATTTTACAAATTTTTCAATTTGTTTCGCTAGGAAGAGTATTTACAGTATTCCGACGTCGTATTTGCTCGATACAATCTGTATAAAAGCTGGACTGGGTTCAGATGCAAGCGACAAAAGTAAACTTTAGTGGTATATTCTTGATACAGTTGCTCCCTTACCTATCGTTATTGTTCTACTTAATATGGACTCTTTGTTTCTTTAGCTAAAGCCAAGTATTGAAATCGTATATTTAATGTTCTAAAGTTTTCTGATCTCAAAGTAAAATGGTATTTCACTATAGTTAGTTGGACGACAGAAACGCTCAAAGGGAAAAATAAAAAGTAACGAATCTGATTTCGTATAGCTGAAGCCTTATAGGTACTGGAAGATTGTAAAAGGCAATAAAAGCTTAGTATTGTGTGTGAGATCCGTATAATACAAGGACTCCCCGTCCTTGTATTGTGCTCGGTCCGCGGAGGACCCCAAGAATCGTCTGACCACGGACGCGGTCAAATTGTACAGAAATGAAATTATCAAGGTACGCTGCCGATTTTCCGAACCAATGAATCAAGATCCAATTCCCTTTTGTAATAGAACATCGTCGCGAAACGCGCCCATGGAGTTACACTGCCCACTCAGTGGACGCTTAGACACACTTTATATCACTTTATATATCATAGCCTTTTAGTTCAAACGACTGCTTCTCCATTTATAAGACTACATGTCGACTCATTTGAGATCCACAAAGAAATATTTGAGATATAATATTACAGATATTCAGTGGTATTAAGAGCTACTGGTAAAGCATCCTCGTAAATAAATCAAAATATATAAACATTACAAAATTATATCATATAGATGTTAAGTGGATATTTTTTTATATATATGAGACATATATTTAAAGTACACATTATATTTTAAAGAAACGTAACTATTTAGATATTCTTATGACTGTGTTAATTTATTTATTTAAGGATAAATATTTGCTTTTTATAAATTTACATATTACAAGATTGAATCACGAAGGTTTATGCCTCACAGAGCTAACGAGATTTACTCACAATATTTTCGATTTTGTATGTAATATGACCCTATTAGGCAAGTTTGAATATAAATTAAAAGATAATTTTAGAGTCTTAAATAAAATATATTAAATGAAAGCTGTCTTTCTATTCATGCTTTTATCCCATTAGCAGGTTAGACCGAATATACCAAGCCTCAAGAAACTCTGCACTTCGTTTTCTGTCGAATTTAATACATTGCGTATTAAGTGGTTGGAAATCAACGCCACACTTTTTCTTACCAGAGCGAGGAAGTCAAAATAATTTGAATATAATCACTTCCCCAAATGAGAATCAAATCCACAACCGATCACATTTACAGTCAGACGCTGTCCCACTGCCCCGCGATCGGCCTCAAAGAATACGGTCTATATTGAAGTTGTTTTTATATGTAATAAAGATACAGTTAAAATATAAAGAGTAAATAGATATCAGAACTATAATGCAGTTAATCTATATTTTCTGTTCCTTATTTTTTATTTTATCATACTCTTCATATCCACTTTAAGATGTTGCAATACATCGTATTACGTCTTCACCAATGTGACAACAGATTTATAGTACTTGAATTTATTGCTTAAAAATGTGTTATATTCTAGATCAACAGATGTCTGACTGACTGACTGCGTAACACATAATATTTATTTATTTTTTAGCTTCACGCTTCTACCTAACCGGGGTTGTCAAATTGAAAGGAGTGCCGTGCTCTATGGTGTCTGCGTCTCTTTAGACTTCGGCCACAGTCGTCAACCTTGTCATCCTGTCTTGTAATTGTATTTTTTATTCATAAGTAGTAAGTTGTATATAGGTAAGTAAGTAAATAAATATGTAAGTAGTAACAATACTTACATAAATTTCATGAATTTAGTTTTCGTTTCCTTTAGTAAGAATTTAAAAATAAATAAAAAATATTAAATAAATAAATAAAATTTTAATATAGTTACAGAATAAATGTGTTTGTTGCTCATGTGTGTTGATGTATTCCTACATCTAAATAAGTATATAGAGTTGGTACAAAATGACAATATTATTTCATGCATCTCTACTTCAATGAGCTTCAAACAAATTTAAGCATCAAAATTGTACTGAAATTACATATTTTGTTCATATCTACGAGTTGTCTGAAAATATTCGTATTTTAGTAAGATTTCGTTCAGTCGCTCCGTAATCTGCGTCAAATTGACTTTTCCGGCGAAGAGCTGACGAGTCTCCGACTGTAATATGCCATAAACGACCCAAACGTATTGGGCCCAGAGCTCGAAGGTTGATAAATTTCGTTGATATTTGAATGCGTTATATTATTCTTTCGGGCCGGCGACTCTCCTCCATAAATACTTATTTAAACAGTAATTCTTAAACCTTGAATAATTCTTAATAACAGATTATGAATAGTAACATACCTTTTGGTAGAAGATGAATTAAGTACCAGAAGAATTATTTCCAGTGTTATAAATTGTGCCTACTTAACATTTAATAAAATGCTAATCAAATTGAAAGTTTTGTTTAAGTATAAAATAATATCTAGATCCTAATATTCAATTTTGACAAAGTATCTGCGCTATCCATTTATAAGATTTCCATATCTTACCGAAGTTAGTTCGAGAGCTTTTAGATTTACGTCGCTTTTTTTTACTTTTGGGTACTGCCTAAAATTATGAACGATCAACTTGGGGCTATAAAAAATTAATGAATAATGTTATCTGATAATGATTCAAGAAAGTTTAATTAAAATTGTCCTCTTGTCATTTCTACCGATCTGTTAATACTGTGAATTTTCAATTTTATACGAGGAAAGCGCCTCCTTGTATAGGATTATGGAAATTATATTCTCATTATAATAGAATCAAGTCAATAATGCTGAATTCTCTTTATGACAGTTTTAATATGAACGCTTTATTTGAATATAGCAATCTGTATGAATACAATTCATCGAAATTTTAAATTCTATCATATTTAATGAATCTAATATACATAATCACATTTAATAAGTTTAATGATATTTTTATATGTTTTTATATTGAATATTATTTCTTTATATATATGTATATATATTGTTATATTGTTTTTTATTGATATAAAAAATATAACAATTTTCTCCAACCGTAATGAACCGAACTTAAACCTACTTTTTACACTTCCTTATTTTTTATTCAGCTTATGAAATATCGCCACAAGTTATATCTTCTTTATATGTGCAGTTTTCAAAATGTATACTTGCTGTTGCCCTTCCATCACAAAAGAATTTTGATTTTCTTTAGCAAAAGCTAAAGGTAAATACATAGAATTTAGATCAAAAAGAGTAAAACATTCTGAAAATCGCGATAAGATCATTCAAAGAATGAGGAATTGAAAGCTTTGTTTCACCTTTCAGTCAAAATATATTATTTTACACGAGTGCAGGGAGAGTATTTGGTTAAGCACATCTAGATTTTTATCCTGAGTAATAGTTTTGTAAAGCCAATTTTGCATTCACTTTACATTAAACAGTAAATATTCAGGTCTGAGTAAAAATATGAGCCAAGATGATACAAATTATCGTTTAAAATTGAACTTTAACATATTTTTCACATAAAAATTAAGCTTAATGGTATTAATGCTCATTTACGACGCGTCATACGCGAACTATTATGCAATGTTTATCGTATGAAAAAAAAAACCAGTCATGAACGAGGGCGGGTGGTGTCGCGGTAATTGCTAGCAATTTGTAATGGCCGTGTGATTGCCGGGCGGAACGTCGACTCTAAACTGCGCTATTAATTTCGTACATTTGATTAACGAAACTACTTGTTATGGTAATGAACGCAGGGAAAGAATGCACGCCAACGCGCTAACGCGACGCCTTGTCGACACGTTGTCGAGCTTGCAATATTTTCGCTTCGTATGTATGTAATTACTGCCTCGGCGTTTTAAAATTTAAAGCCTTATTTATAGTAAGCTGTTTCGAATATTTATAGTTTTACTCTGGGATTAATGGCTCTGGATAATGAGGTAATTAAAAAATTGATCAAGGTTGGTAAGTTTGAACGATAATTAACCGTGTATATTGAATGCGGGCTTGTGTATCGAAATAAAGCATATAAAAATGTCTAACTCATGTAGGCATATCGTTTCAGCAAGTACATCGTGAATATCGAATTAAACGAAGGGTCTTCGTTCGTTGCCAAGGGGTATTCATGTTGCAGTCAAATTCGTGACTTGTCAATTCCGTTCCGATATCGATTATATCTTAGACGGACTGAAAATTTTCGACACGGAAGCGTCGTACGCACGCGAACCTATATGGATGGAACTATTAAAGCAACGTAAACGAAGGAATAAAATGAACTAAATTGAGTTCTATAGATTTTCAATAGGCTATATTCGAATATCCAACTAGTAACTAAATTAAATTCTTTATTAATTTTTGCTGTAATTTTTGTTTAGTAAAAAATGTTAATTGGCTTAATGTTTTAGCTATTATTTTTTTTTTAAATTAAATGCCTGCCTTCTACGTGTCGAGATTGTGGAGTCGTATCCGCTCAGTATAAGAAAGGTGCCGCTTTTTAATTTTCAATAAGAAAATGTGTCTAATGTTTTCTTAAATAAGTATCAATAAGAAATAATTTCAATTTTTCTTCCAAATAACTTGAGTATCTGAGCTCAGACTAAAAATCGTTGCTAATTTTTAGGCATGATGAGTTTGGATTCGATGGGTCTGGTAAGAAAAGCGGCGTTTACTTCCGCCATTAGACATGCAATATCTTGAATGCAAGGCAAGTACCTCTACTTCATCCTCATCAGAGGAAAATTATTTTGATCGTGTGAAATTTTAAAATGCTATTGTCACACTCAAGATTTTACAATAATATCATTTTCATAAAATAGCTAAAATTTAGAATCTATACAAGCGCTTGAGCTAACCAAACGTCGTACATATACATCGACCAATATAAAAAAATATACGCTAATTAATGGTGTTGTTAGTTCTCTTGTAGAGAGGTGTCATATTACATATTTTAGAAGTTAATTATTAGTTTAAACCTGTAATTGTATTTCGATGTCAAATATTTTTTGTTTAATTAACCTCAAATCGTTAGTTGATTTCATTTAAGTGATTTAATGAATTAATTAAGACCACAGAACAAGATTTACAATTACATAGCCTCGTATAAACAAACTTGATTGCTTTACAAAAATTCAAATAACTAAGGCAGTGTCTCAAGTAGAGCTTCATTTGAATATCAAAGACGAAATTCAAATTACGGCGTTTACAATAAAGGCTCAGCCGGTTCGGTATTACGAGCTGATGTAAATTTCCGATACTCATTTTGAGGATGAAGTTCTGATGTCTTTGTCGCGGATCGCGATCCTTCAATTGCACCAGATTTACGGGCTAATTTAAAATTTTATCGGAATTTTACGAGATATCTAGGAGTGTACAGGCATCTAGCGGAGTGTAGTCATTTCTAAAGCACAAGGCTACTTGTAAAGAAGTATATTTATATATATACATAAGTTAATTATGTAATTTTTTGGATATAAACGTTGTTTCAGAAGGAATAATTCTCAGAAATAATAACGAAACATAACAACGTATAGCTATAAATCAAAATAAAAATATTTTTTGACTTATCCAACTCAATGTTCCATGTTTGTTTGAATTAAGATTTTCATATAAATATATATGAAATCGAGGCCGGTCGGAGGGACAGCGACTAACTGAAACGCGATCGGTTGTGTTCGATCCCCATTCGGGGGAGTGATTATATTTAAATTATTTTCACTTCTTCACTCTGGTAAGACAATGTGAGGCGTTGAACTCCACCACTCAATATCTCGAATTCGCTGGAAACCGAAGTTCGGAGTATCTTGACACTAGGTACTTTGTTGTTTGTTATGTATTTTTTGTGTGCAATAAAGTATATTTGTTATTGTATTGTATTGTATTGTACTTTCTGTCTACCCTGCTATGCGGGATAAAAAGCGTGAAACTAAAAAAAAAAACAAAAAAATATATATTTACTTTGATATATAAATGTTTACTACATACTAATATACAATATTCTATTTTATTTACTTGTAGTAAACAAATATATTAGGGTAATTTATACTATTTATTAAGTGACTAAAAGCAAATGTCTAGACGGCTTAGTTTATAATTCAAACTTCTTTATCGAGTAATATGCAACTACAGGAAAATTTCTCCTTTTCCACATAACATAAATGTTAGTCATTTAAATTGTAAATTATAATTATTGTGTCAATAATAACTTTATTTGTTAATGTAGCAGAAATTTTCTTTATTGCCTATTAATTTTTAATATTCTGGAAATGTTATTGCTATTAATTTTGTAATACGATGTAACTGTATGAAAACTATATAGATTAGAATTTTTAAAATTCAAGAACTAGTAATATTTTTAGGATTTGTTTTATGTATTAGCAACAAGTTGTCACAAGCAAGTTAGTTTGCGTGGATTTTGTTATAAAGTCTACGCATACGACGCGCACGCGACCTTTGTTATACTATTTACAATGCTCTGTACCGTACAATCACGTTTTACCAATATCGCCATACTGTTTTACGAATTAGCCACGCCAAAGTTTGTGTTCCTATCCAGTATTTTTTTAAATTATAAATATTCTAGATTAATTCAACAAATAATATCTGAAATTAGTCTATATGGTAATATAATAATTTTGTACAATATAGAAGCAGTCCAAAATTATATTTACATTTACTAGTTACGAAATGTTTTTTTAAAACAAAACAGATCTATATCTCGCCTATTTCGAAACAAATAACGTGCGTCATAAAGACAAGCAGATAAATATATACGACTATATTACTACATCATAAAATTCAAAAAATCGAAAAAGGATGTTTTTATTGCAAGGGGCTTTGTGAAGTAATGACGACTGACATGTTAAAATAAAATATAAAAAAATTAAGCTGGCTTTTGAAGGCATTATTTGTTTTTACTCCCTTTGACAGGTCGCGATACATTTTTGCAATTTTTAATAATTTTGCCTTTTAATCCTCAATAAATTATGCTTACTGGAGTCTATCGTTATATACGTGTTTTATGTAAGCAAAAAGTTAAGGCACATTGATTTTTTGTATATTGTAGTATATTTATATAAAATAAATAACTTAGTGTGAAAAATAAAATGAGACTAAAAACTATAAATTTTATACTGAAAACAATGAATTTGAAGAATAAAGTCTATATTGGTATTTTTTGCTTGACAGTGTATAATGCGCATTGAAATGTACAATACTCCATATATTTTTTGCTCCTCAAGGTATATTTTTCCCTAGTAATTAATCCTAAGGTTACCTGTGTCAGATCACTAATAGTAATAACGTCGCCTTGGTATGCTGCTATTGTGCTCGTAAATGTTAGTGTTCATTTGTTTCACGTTTTGTGTTTTATGAAGAACTCTATCTCTTTAATATTTACATATATACTATTTTAAATTTATCTATCTACTTATCTATGAGTATTTGTTTTTTTGTCTTACCTGACAAACGTTGTACGTATTTATTTAAGCTAATTCACAAAAAACATTACAACTACATACAAACACTTTATTTACTTATGCTATGGCTTATTCATAGGTTTATTTTGATTTATGTAATAATTTTTTTATAATCAACCATATTTTGTCATCCTGTTTTTAGAATAAATCATTTTATTTTATCCAAAGCCTACACATAGAAATATAATTACATGTACATATACTTATTGTGACAATATATATTTAAGATAAACAAGAAGAGCTATCTATTACTTATATAAGTAAATGGCAAATGAAATAAACACTATAAATAAAGGCTGTCTGTGAAAGCATAAATAAACCATCCCATTCCACAATCCGGTAACGTTCAATTTAAATTAAAATAATCTTATTGCTTGTTTCTAGTCAATATTCAACCAAACAGCCTTAAAGAAGCTAAAAAGACTGCTCTTTATCTGTCCCTTCTGACCTACAATTTATTCGATGTCTTTACGGTTGACTTAAATGCCAAAGCAAGGCACTTTAGTCGCAAATCAAGTTGCTACTTGTGTTCTTGCGTGAATAATGCCTCTTATTGAAACTCTATTGTAAGAAAATATATACCTAATTACTTGGTAAGTTTATACGGTAATTAATTAGGTGAGGTATTATTCTTCAAAATTAGAAATTGTTACGTTAATTTTGTAATAGCTTTTATGGTCAATTTTAATAAAATGTTATTATTTTATAAATTTAACGGTCTCTTGATGTAGTTATTTTTGTTAAAATTTGTTTAAATTATTCTTTCTTTCAACATTTATTTACATGCACAAGCATATGCAGTAGGGCCCTCGTGGTGCGGGTCAGCGCCGGACTATACTCACGAACGTTTTCTGTTCCCCACTCGGGTAATAATTACATTTAATTTTTTTTCCTTTCTCTAGTAATCCATCTCACGAATTCATACAAAAAATATAAATCTGAGGCTCTCACTGCATTGTTGTACGGGAAAGGGCGACGATCACTTCTCATTAATATTTTCAAATCTCATAATACGAAAATATACATTTATTTAAAAATTAAAACATATATATTTTATAGTCAATGTAAGCTATATCCAATTTTGATTGAAATAAACATACAAAGTAGTAGCAGAAAGGTAAATAAAAATTAGATAGTATTATTTTTATGCTAAAACATGAACAATACATTTCAAGTTAAAGAAACATTAAAATATATTCAAAGTAACGCGACAAAATGTCGTTAATATATATTTTACACGTCCATGTGGTAGAAACAGTTAGTCAAAGTATTATAACCAGTGTTAATGTATTTAAATAGACCGACTGCCTTATGCTTATTATAGATAATGTGAACTTATTACGCAGTATTAACGGTCTCAAGCCTTCTTTTTGTCATTCTTTCCACGGCTTCCTGTTGCTTCTTTTTCTTTGAAAATATTCCGCTAATTAAGCAGTGAAGATTTCCTGGTATAGAAGAATACTGACTTGTTAAAAATATACCTCATATTTTGTATTTATTTGTATATTTGCACTTTATGAAATTTAATTAATGTTTTATATGTTTAATCTTAAAATGGAAGCTTTAAACCGGCTCGCCTTGTACAAATTTTTATATGATTTAATTGAAAATATCTACTTGAAAGAACTTAGTAATGTTTATTTATTTAAAAGATTTTACATGAAGAGAGTAAATAGTGATTTTTATGATTGTAATTACATTAAAAAATTAAGTTCATATCATCTCCCATAAGCATATATAAATAAGAAAATTAATTTAATAAATATTTGTTTTTTTTTATAAATATTATAACATTTATAAATATTAAAAAGATTCTACATCTATATTTTAAATATATGAGTAAATTTAATATTAATAGCAGTTATAATAATCAAGTCTTATATTGTTTCAATCACTGCCAGAGAGGCGTGAAAACTGTAAATCAAAGCAAGGCTATTCAAAATCACACGTTGTTCGACATTGGTAAGCCATTTGACGTTTCCATTAAGAAATGTTGAACTATGTTTATTAAAAATATATCTAAAAATAGTATACAATATTATATTGAGAAATTTTGATGTATTGCGTTAAATGATATTACATTCTAACCAATAATTTGAACCTATACTCTTGGTTGTTTTCTAGCTTTTTTTTTCACTGAGCCACAAGTGATTTTTTTTTAATATAAAAAAATATATATTTTAAATCGCTTATTTAAATATCAGCATCCCGCTTAATCAATTACTGTCACTAACGCGGCTCCAATCAGTTAAGAGATAACATCACAGCAACAATAGGGCTATTATGCGAATAGATTCAGCTGTTTTGGGGTAAAAGTACGACACTGTAGAATAACCGGCTAATATTTATATTTTGTTATTATATTATATACATATTTTTTTAAATATCTAAATTAAGAAATATCTGTTGATTTTAATATTAGCTGCATGTCCATTGCATACAGACCAAAATTAAAGAAAGTCTAAAAATTGTAGAGTGCAAATGTAAAGTCATGTATTCCCATATAGAAATATACCCATATAATAAGTACTAAGCACACAATTATAATATAGAGGTATACCTTAATGGAGAAAGAAAAATATCTTATCTTTTGTCAACGTAATAGATGTGACCCCCGTAGAGAAAATGGTTATTATTTAAATTATTTTAATTTTCTTTGCTTTGGTTAACAAAATGGAGTGTTAAGTTCCTACATTCACCATGAAAATGTGTCTTATATCCGGTTGAAAGGCGGAGAGTCTTTGCGTGAAGACGTTCTCCTTGCCTACTCTACTGTGTAAAAAAAGCGAAGTAAAGCTTCTATTTTTTTTTAGCTTCACTCTTTTATCCCGCATAGCAGGGTAGACAGAAAGTACCTAGTGTCTAGACACTAAGTACTTCGCTTTCCACCGAATTAGAGACATTGCGTGTTGAGTGGTGGAACTCAACGCCGCACTTTGTCTTTTACCAGAGCGAGGAAGTGAAAATAATTTAAATGTAATCACTCCCCCGAGTAGGAATCGAACCCACAACCGATCGCGTTTACAATCAGACGCTGCCCACTGCGCCACGACCGGCCTTAAAGTTCTATTTTTTTTATTTTTGTAAATTTATAATTTCTTTGCCTTTATGATTTATACGACAGAGCAGCGTAGTCATAGAAAACTTGTGTTGATACTCCTCTTACACTTTCCGTGTTAAGCGGCGTAATTCAACGCGTTTATAATCACTCTCCAAGTGAAAATCGAATCAGAGGCTTTCTCACTGGACTTCTTCTGTTTACATGCTTATTATAATTTACTTGTAATATTGGAAAATGGAGATCAGAATGTTTTTACTTCTACTAGTTTCTTCTGCTGCTACATGAAAAAAAGTCTAATTTACTCTACTAGCAATATTTTTATCTGTTAATAGAAGCAAGAAGTATTTTACATTATAAAAGCAAGTAACTTAATGTCACTCCGTTTTGCGATTTTGATTCCATTTTGACACGAAATGGTCATAATGCTTCGACACATTAGTTTAAGTGAGAAATGAAATCACCATCACTGTACATCATTATATTTCAGACTAAAAACTATATATATATACGTATTTTAAATGACATCTGTTATAATGTAAGAGTTTCGAGCATTGGAATATATTATAAAAACGATTTTATCCGTAGAAAAAAAGTATTATTTATAAGGTTCTAACATTTAGATTTTTTTCTATACGAAACTTAAATGGTTATAGCAGTAGACTTGTTTTCGAAGATCAGATAGGTCGAGTGGCCAGCGACTTCAGCTTGGAGAGTGCTTATCCCGCGGCTAGCTTGCATGAAGAATGACGAATATAGTAGTGAAAGGAAAAAGGTATCTTTCACAATTTTACAACACATTTTTTTTAAATCTTGTGAAAGTAACAAAAAAATACGTGCTTATACATGTTCAAAATATATATATGTTAAAAAAATGATAAAAGGCATGAGACTAAACTAGAATTAGTGTTACATAAAAAACGTGTCAATAAAAATAGTTGTATAGTAAAATTTCATATTAAAATACAACTATAATTTAATTTTACTCTGTTTTAAAGCGAATTCTTTGTTCACGGTTATTTCAGTGAATAGATTTCACATATCCCTTAAACACGGAAAACCGGTATGGTTTTGCATCCATTTTAATTTATAAACTAACTACTGCGCGCAGGCTGTGCGAACGCCCTCGGTATATGGCTGGTATGAATGAAATTCGGCCCATTGTTATGCAAATATCCTGGTTCGGTTTGCTAGCGCCAGTATAAGACAAAGCGACGTTGACGACCGACATCGGCTGTAGCTATCGGGTCAACATCCCATCTAACTGAGATTTTCCTAGCACTTTGTTCTTGCTTCTTCGTGAATATTGGCTGCGTTGCTTCATACACGTGCAGTCAAGTGCATATACATAGCTCACTGAATAATATAAAATTGAAATTAAACTGAATAAAAAAATTATAAATAAATACATTAAGGGAAAAAAAAGGACTCTAACATTTTAAAAATATTTTAATTGTACTTTTAAAATAGTAAAAATGCTGATGGTTATTTCATTTAATTATATATCGGTTATCTGGATTGAATATAGTAATAATAGTAAAATATTTTTTTTAATTAGCACAGATGAAGCCATGAACAAAACTTACATTCGTATACTAGTATTTCGGTATTGTATAAGCATGTGAATGTTGAACGTGGAGATAAAGCTTACGCAAGTATATCTAAATGGCATAGAATTTCAAATAGCCTTTTCATTTTTTCTCTGGGGGCATCTCAGTATCAGTCAGATGCACGCCTTGAGATGCAAAGTGTGAGGCGAACGAGAGCTTTTTATATTTGCGGCAGCTACGTTCGTATTTGCATAATATTGCTTCCTTAACATTTGTACTGTATCATGCTGGGTTTTACATAGCTAGTTTCGGGCAAAGACTAAATGCGTATTAACATAATACCTTTTAAAATAAAATTTCTTTTATATAATGTATGTACGTCTTAGCTTAGGAGGTAGTTAATAAATACAGAGTAATTCTGTACTGAGAAATACATGTATGTTTATTTAAAAAATCTTAATTATATAAACTGAATACTTTCAATATGGGTGGAGAAAAAAAAGCAATCTGCTGTAAATCTAAATGCGTATTCTAGGGAACAGAACTTCACTGCCGACATCTCAGCCTTTAAAACTTCTAAATCGTGCAATGAAAATTCTCGGGTTCTCATTGAGGATTTAACAGCTGATAGCGGGCTTAGGAGAGGGACCAATACCGAGGGGTACCGCTACAAATAAT
Source organism: Dryadula phaetusa (assembly GCA_032432895.1). Lineage (NCBI taxonomy): Eukaryota > Metazoa > Arthropoda > Insecta > Lepidoptera > Nymphalidae > Dryadula > Dryadula phaetusa. The sequence continues at coordinate 3,917,863 of JAOYRS010000027.1, forward strand.
ACAAGCTTCTAAAACGATGAAATCCAAGCCTAAAGTGACTCAATCGCCCCCACTAAAACTGTTATGGTTACAATAATACCAGAGGCCACTGTAAAAAGAGGATTCTATGACCAGATTTAGGAGCGCGCGCAACAGGATATTAATCTGGTGCAGCAATGCATTACTGAAGATTTGGCAGTGAGCCAGGAACTATCTGCTGCTCATTCTTTTGAGAAAGCAGACTTGTTGACTGAGTGACTGTGAATGGTACCAGATGGAGTGTCTGTAGTCACGAGACCACTTAAGCACGTCTCTTTAAAAGTGTTGAGCCCAGATGACTCAGTTAAAAAGGTTAAGGTGGTGAGTGCCGTAGTCAGCGTAGGTGGATGTGCAGTTGATACTGTAGCAGTATCAGAGATGTCTTACGGTCTTGTTGGGGTGATGACAGTGGTAATAAGGTGCACGTGCGGGTCGGTCAAATTGGTAATGGCGAAGGGTCGAATCCTGGTGGTGTAGAGCTCTGCGAAAGTTCAGGTATTGGAGGAGCATTCCTTGCGCTGCTACAGTTGTTTAGCACTTTGGCACTCTGGGCCTTGCTGCCCATCGAAAGTAACAAGTGAGAATATCTGCTTTCACTGTGTATGTGAGCACAAGTTTCAAACATGTCAAACCGAGCTTCAGTGCATAGTGTGTACGTACAAGAAATTCCGGCCGGACACATTATGGGCAGTGCTAAATGCTGGCATGTCGAACCGAGCTTCATCCGAGAACCCATCAAGGGGACAGAAGTTTTAGTGACAAGAGCCTCCACGGAAGTCGAAGACCGTCAAGGTCAGGGAGATAACGCTATGATTTCATAATGGATAGACATCAAACACACTTTCTGCTGGCAAATATTAACAAAATAATAGTTTGTGAGCCATACTTAGTCCCTCGTCGTCCTTGTTGAACCGGCGACTTGAACCACTCCATCGCAGTAGTCTCACACTATCACCTTTGGAAAGGGCTCAGGTTATGTTGTGGCACGGTGGGAGGAGTACATTATCATAGGTGTATAGTTCTACCCCAATCACAGCCTGGGAGAATTCGAGATCTTTTTGACACTCAGAGCTGCGTATTTTCGGCTGTCGCCAACAAAAGTTTTGGTTTTGGGCGACTTTAATGCTAAGTTTCGGCCGTTGGGTAACCAAATCTTTAAAAGTAATGGAAACGCTATCCAGGTGTGCTGCTTTACTTTCTGATCGGTCTCTCCTCAATGTGGGGACAGCGTTCATTTGCGTGCAGTATAACAAAGGGTCCGTGGTAGACCTCTCGTTTGGAACCTTATCAGAGTAGAGGAGATGGAGACTTTGTTTGTGCTCTCAACTGGCGAGCCAGATACACGATCCCCTCACAGGAGTGTGCGATGTGGCAATACCAAGAGTCCACAAATGGCGTTGTCATCGTCAAGTGTATTGGTGGACACTTGAGATTGTTTTCACCATAGGCTCGAGTGCCGGCTGCATGGCATATATAAAAAGAAGAAAAAAGCCTTGCAGCTGACTATTAGTCTTTCGAAGCTTGAAGCCCGCTAAGAGTTTTTGGCGGGTTGAAATAGGGATCCATGGGGCGCCCCTACCTTGTGGCTCGGAATAAACTACATGTACAGAGCGTCCCATTAACAAATCTGTGTCACCATGCTTTTTTCTGCACAGAGCCCCCAACGTATATGCCTCCAGTACCACGGATTCTCTCTCTCTCCAGTAGTCCTATGGATTTAGGGGGACGGTCAGATTGGCCAACAAAGAGTTGGTTGTGGTGTTCCACAGGGGTTGGTGTTGCCCGATACTATGGAACCTCAGATATGATTGGCGTTGCTGTCTACTCCCCGGTATGATTTTCTTCTGTTATGCGGATTACACTCTTGTTACTCTTGTCGCAGGCCAGGGGGTAGAAGAAGGTGATATGCGCATTTTCAAGTCCCCCTACACTACAGGACTTACTATGGGAGGATCATGGTTATCCTCCTGTAAGTCATCGAGGCCGCGGTTACTGTGGAAGAAACCCTGGAGCACCCTGAGGGCAAAGGTGGCCCGCAACAAGTGGGCCGAATCGGAGCTTTGTAGTGGGGTGCGATCCAAGGATGGCAAGCGATCCTGTGGCGTGTTATTTAGCTGTAGATGGTATCCGCTGGGTTTTAGTGGATAGTATAAGTATCATCCGTCTGTAAGGCAAGTTTGCCTTGCGCACGTATGATCTACCCAGCAACTATCCCAGCAACAAAATAAAATGCGTATTAACATATACCTAACTTTTTAAATAAAATTTATTTTATATAAAGTAAAGTATACGTTTTTTTAAATATTGTTAGCTTAGGAAGACGTTTGCATCTACCGTCTCTGGCTCCAGTATTTTTTTAAATAAAAAATCAAATTGATTTTTCGACATTTGATTTGAAAATCTAAGGCTAATACCTAGTCACTATTCAATCTGCATAATATTGCTTCCTTAATATGCCAACCACTAAAGGGAGAAGCGAAATTGCTTTTTTCTCAACGGGAAGTCAATGAATTTAAGTCAATGGTAGATAGTGGGGTCGGGATGTTTACCTAGTCAAATGTGATGGAATGGGACCAATGTGAACGGTCTTCTTTGAATTTGTAGGAACGCTTTTGTCATAGAGGTAAATTGCTAGATCGGTATATTTCTATGTACACATATCGCATGTTTAATAAACATTTTGTAAGGTTTCTAGCAAAACTTCTATATTATTTCTATTTTGATCTCAAGAAATTTAAGATATACAGGCAGAACATAAAACTCTCATAGTATCAAAATTAAAACGCCATTGGATTTAAATACGTTCTACGTAGTACTCAAAGTACGTTTTTTTATAAAACAGAGTTGTTTTTCAGAAAGTGTTATTGAGATGATTTCCAGGTTTATATGAAGCATGTGTCGATACGCATATGTAAGGAATAGAACTAACATTTTCTATTAAAACCTTAGAGGTTAAAACCTGGCTAAAATTGCCTTATACACCTAACGATGAAAGAAAATGAATACGTTACACAACTCGTTTGAACAACACACGATATAGTTTGTAGTATAATAAAATTAATTTTTCACACTAATTTGTATGTACGTTACGATTATAGCGAATACTGGTGGGAATCACCATATGTTCTTTTGTGGGATTGAAACTATTTGATTGATCGAGTCTCTAATAAATAATAATAGAGTTAAAGTTTTATTAAAGCATTTTCATTGTTTTACGTAGCATTCAAAATGTGTAGTGTAACCAATTCACATTTAAACATTGATAATGATTATTAATACTGGGGGAATAAAAAGAAGCAGTGGTTTAATACTAGATTCTTCTGTTCTTCTTTTTTATGTGGAAAATGAATAGAAACAAAAAACGTAAATGGTATTGACTTTTTACAGGAATGTTGTAATGTTGTGCCTATTTTTATATAGGTTTATATTTTAATACACACAGTAAACGTAATTGTTATGTGGACCAGATAAGTGTATTCATTTCGAATAATAATTATATAAGGGAGTCATAGCAAAACAAGTATTATGCAAAGCTCCACAAAAACAAGAGAGTTACTCTATGTAAACTAACTTAAAAAGAAAAATATAAAATAGAAAGTACGTTAATATAATTTCTATCATAAGACACGTCAAAGCGTGCGGGGCGGCAGCACACGTTAAGACGATATCACTTTTTGCCAAGACTTTATCCGTTCGGATGTTTTAGTCAGGTGCCGCTTCGGATGACCAATATCCACTCGTACTCTGTCACAGTATTTTTCGACCCTTTATTTTCATTTGACAAGCATATTCCATACGTCCTCCCGATATTACGTTTCGATGCGACTTTTTACTCGTGATACATTTTTCCAATTGTCTCCGATGCGCGCCTCCGCAGTGAGAACTAACGGAATAGAATTTTCAAACAGTTTTGATTGATAAAGGTAGACAGGTTTTCGTTTTCTTTGTTTGTGAAATTAGATTCGGGAGGTAGCGTGAAACTTCAGTTACACTTGATTAATGATGATTCGAGGGGATCCAAGAAAAAAGCGAACGATTTTAGGCGGCTCGATTTCTATAGAAAACGAATTAACCATTGAATCGCTCCTCGGTAGGTTAATTTCTATCTCAAGGTGATTGCGCTTAGATCTGATGCGATATTATCCAATTTTCCGAAACAACGCTCGGGCTCTATTAATATTTGATATGTTCTCGTCTTTTTTGAATTAAAGGCGCCGATTAAACAACGTGGGGCGAAGGATTATATGTGAATATTTAAAATGCTATATCGGTTCTAGTTCATTGAGGGTGCCTGAGAAATTTTATTTAACAATACACGTAAGTAACGATTTGTACTTCAATTGCATTTATGAATTGGTAGTAATTTTTTTAGAACTTTAGTATTACGTTATGAATATTTAAGTAGCTACATTTTTTAGAATATTGGCAGATAAAACATAGTTGCATATCGCAGGTTGAAAAGCCATTAAAATAGAAGATTTCCTTTTATTGCCCAGTTGGCCCGCTTGAGATAATATCAGTTTATTTTATGGGTGAACTAAGGGGTTTCGATTTTAGCCACTCTATATGGGGATCTATGTGAGATTTTGTAATGCAAGGTGAGGCATGTTTCCTACACGTTATAAATGTAATCGTGTAAATTTATTTTTATGGTCTGATAATAACGTGAATAATAAAATACTTTTTTACATTTTTTTGTTTAGAATGAAGGGTGTAAATGTAGAAATATATTCACAGTAAATAGAGAAAATTTAGTTTTTTTTTAAAGAATCATTTGACATTTGAATTTATTTCCGTTTGAAGTTAACAAAAATGGCTATATTAATACCAATTAAGGTGCTAGCTTACTTTTTGATATATTTTTAATAGGACATAATCTATTTAATAAAAATGTTAAGTCGTACAGAAAAGCGTTGTGGATAATAAAATATATCAACCTCTAAGTAAAATATATATATATATTAAAAAAAAACAATAATATAGATACTATTGAAATGTTTAAATGAGTTTACAAATTAAAGTTAAGTCTACCATGGCTTTATGGTAAACAAGACGCACTTCCTTTAATTGAAGGTGGTTTGATTTACGGGACGCACAAAAGATTCCTTCGCGAGAATAATTTACCGAACTTTACATTCACAATCACAAAGTGGGTTAATGAGATTCGTTCAAGAAAAACATCTCGTTAGGGCATACATAATTCAAGCTTTCTCAAAGTTATTCCGCGTTCACGCGTTCATTAGATACGAACAAAGTTGCGATTCCTCTAAAGCGCCCGGACCTGACATATCTACTTATCACACCGAGAACTATTCCTAAGTATTCCGGACGGCGAATATACTGCCGCCTTGTTATTTAAATTTATCACTCAACTTTTATCTTGTAATTCATTGTAACAGGTAATATTTCACAGGTTATTAATTACGCAGCGTCGGCATCCACGGTGTAACTCTTATTACATTATGTCAGTTGCAAATTGAAAAATTCCCGGGGCGTGTGTCCCGTCTCTCCGAAGCATTTTGGCAAAATTATTCTCATTCATTAAGTCGAGAAGTGGAGGGCGCGCGAGATTGTCGACGTAGCATTCACTTGTGAGTAACGAGGTGACTTCCTGTTATTAGTTATGTTGTTATATTGTTTTCCTCGTGTCACGTGAATTCCACCTCGTGCGAATTCGGTATCGCATCTTCATTAATCTAAATCTTACTACCTATTTAAATAATCTCATCTTGATTAATATTAATAGGTCGTGTCCAATTTAAATTATCTTACAAAATAATAAATACATAAATTTACCATATTTGTATGTTAAGCAAATTAAGATGTAATGTGTATTTACGTAGTTACATATAGGTACAGTCATTTATGTAATCCCGTGACTAATATTTGCGAAAACAAGGCCCCGAATCTCTACGCAGCACTCACGTCTCTTAATACCAATCCATTAATTAAAACTTATTTTGTCGCAAGTACGACACCTCTCCGCAGACAAGCAACGCTCGCATGCGTAATCTAAACTTAAACTAAGTTATTGTATGTAGAACATTCTATATGAGATTATTTTAATAGAGAACAATGATGAAACTTACTTCATATAATTACTAAAGTAATTTTGAAATGGAACGTAAAAAGTGTAGTAATAAATTTATATAATTTACAAAGCTCGGTCTGTTCAAATCTTTGGCAGTCTTCAGTGCAATCTTCGATTTCGAAATACGAGACAATCCTCGTTTGTAAATGGTGAAAGATAGAAAATCTTTCAAAAGGATGTATTTAATATAAGACAAAGAGTGATTTAGATTTCTCTAGCGAGGCCCTTTCACGGGCCACTATTTACTTTACTCACGGGGTCTCTTCCAGTCCGTGCACCCAAATCCTTTGCTCAATATTTTAGAACCGCCTTAAACCTAAAGAGTTCTTTCGAGCTTCAATTTTTTATCAAATGAAACTTTGTTTCATACGAAAACTATAACTTGCTTATATCATAAAATATACATGTGTTTACCTCTTCTTCATGAAATACAATATAAGAAACAAAATTATCCTACATATATCTATTTCGCTTGTTATATATTATACTGCATAGCACTACATAGCGTAACGAGATAATTTTACATAACCTAGAAGTCTTAAATCAGAAATTGTATATTGAAACAAATAATAGTTATGAAATTAAATAAACAACCATTATATTACTAGTTTTTACAAAACATTGCCCCATGTATAACAACGCTAAGCTCTTTACGTAGCCCTGCCATTTAAAGATAATTTCCTCATATAATTTCCCATACTTACCCTTACTTATGAAGTTTATTCGTCGTTACATCGAGTCCTTCGCAGCGAAGGCGAGGAATGTAATCAGTTGAGAACTAATACCGCGTCGTTTTCAGAATCCCCTCGCGTATGGAAATGTCTTGTTGGAGACGTAAATGTAGTTCTACTGATTGCTGGCCTATCTTGTCGAATTAAAAGTAAGACCTATCATTTGAGAAAATTTAAATAGTAAGTCTTTTTGGTGACGGCCCCTCTGTTGATATCATTGTAATTGTGCCTCTAATATAACCAGTTCTTGTTTGTTGAAATCGTTAATTTTAATTAAGTGGACGTGTTATCAAGGTGTATAAGCGTGTGTTGAAAATCAGTTAATTGTCTGCATACACCGTCTTGCCTTAATTGAAATTCTTGAGTGTACTTACGCCGTTAAATAGAGCGTCGTCAACACTTACAAACACAGATGTAATAGTGTAGGAAAACAACTAAAACAATATTAAATTAAATGTTTATCAAAAATATTTATGTTCATTTTATGTCAAAGCAAAAAAGCTTCACGTTTTATCTATTATTACAAGCTAATGTCAAGACACTCAGTTGAATACTTTGCGCTCAAGACTGAGACATTAGGTGTTGAGTGGCGAACACAATGCCGCGCTTTGTCTTAAATTCAAATCGAGTACTGCTAAGTATAACATATTCTACCTAAGAAACGTATTATAAGCGCTGCCTAAGCAACGTTTAAGACACTTTATACAAAATACATGTAGGTGCTAAACGCAACATTATAGTGTTGTAATATGTGTTTAATTAATTTAATATTCTTTAATGTATTAATATAAACTTCATTTTATTTCTACACTTCCTTTTCATATAATCTTTATGTGTGTCATAATTCATATTCATTTGTCAAATATTGTTCTTCACATCACATATTATTAAAAACAAAATAAGATTATACACACACACACATATATATATATATATACATATATATATATATATATATATATATATATATATATATATATATATATATATATATACACAACTCCCTCAATTCTGATAAAATTACTTGAATCTTACCTAATACATTCCAATTAATCTTTTAAACAAACTTGATCAAATAAGGAAACGTGTTAAATTTTTCTAACCATAATATATTACAATTTTAATCAATCTTAGTGCTGCACTATACATAAACTTTTAATAAACGAGTCTATCTTCAATATAATTCCCGCTCTCTTACCGCTGACGCCTTTATTTTAGCTGGGATGCAAATTAAATTACACTCAAGTTTTGCTGACTAAGCTATTTTGTAGGAAAGATAACTCGCCGCTTGTCGCCCCTGCGATGGGATTTAGTATTTACAGAGCTTGTACGCTTAGTAGCAATAATGTTACTAATGACACTCTCAAGACACACAATGATCGATAGTAACGTCGTATAACATACTAAAGCTTTTATGGGATACTTACTATGGGATGATTTTTATATTTTATTCTTTTTATTTATTAAATTTTTCTATAGTTATTGTATATATTTACTTGTTATCACTCAATTAATAGATATTGTCATAATGTATGATTTTTTAAGGTTTGAAGGTTTTTTTTTAGCTTATCGCTGTATCCTTGACGGGGTAACAAGAGTGAACGGAGCGCCAAACGGAGCGCTACGCCCTGCATACCTCTTTCACCTCGTCCACAGTCATTACCCTTTTCATACACGCCCTTTGAGGGGTCTTCATACTTTTTAGGTGACTTTCACCTCCAGTGTTTTCGATACTGTGTTTTCAAAGGTCAACTGAGGTCTCTCCCGATATGATTTTATTTTTTATATAAAAAGTATATTTTATTTTCTTTCAGATATACATTTTTTTCCAAATTGACAAATGAATATAAATAAATATAATTATTCTTCTAAACGGGGATCAAACCCATAATCAATTGCGTGTAAAATCACACGATTGCCCATTGCACCACCACAGCGCAAAATAAATATTTTATCATAAAGTTAAATAGGTATTTAATTGTATTTTACGTGAAATTTTGCCAATTTCATTGTTTAGAACTCACAAAAGACGTTGAGAGGGCAGCGTACAAACAACAATAAAGTTGGTCGGATCTGCTGACCATTGCAAAAAGCACATCGCGGCGTACTGAGTACAATACAAACTTAAATTGTTCGTGAAAGCGTTATGCACTCGACGGTTTCAATTTCCTCGCGAACTAGCCATTGCAGATGTTCGGACGACCAATAAATATAATTTGAAAATGTATAACTCATAAACTTTTATCTCCTGTACTATTGAGGCTTACAACACAAATGTTCAGCGGTTACGACTATACAAAATCGCAGACGTTTTGATATTAAACCGTCTGGAAGCACCTATCTTAGTGTAGATTTTGTTAGGGGCGAAACTGCTATCGTGCACGCCACCTTCGGTTGGTCAAATAATAACATCCTAATGGTTGACTGTAGCTAATGTATTTTAGTTAAATGGAATAGCGTTGGCGCGTGGAGCTTCCTGTTCCTGTCCCGAGCAGGTCACGATTTACATTGTGCTTAGAGTTCCAGACGGAACTTACGCTCGGTTCAGTTTCGGTTTATTAAATATTCTCTTATTGGTGCCAGTTAGAACGTAATTTATACTATAGTTATAAGCTAAGTTATTTTAGTATAGAATACATAATATGAACCTAATGTGAGAAGCTTGTGAAACTGGAAATTTGTGAAATCACAAATGTTTATAAAATCTTTTCGTAATAATGATTCTTAGTAAAGTTAAATGTACTTTTTCCTTTTTTTGTTCTTAATAAATTGAATGATACTTTAAACTTATGAAGAGTAATATATACTATCTTAAAACAGAAGTATAAGCAATTTTCAATATATTTTTACCTTTAAGCATGTATTACTAACATGTATAATAAGACAGTTTTCTATTACGTGTACAAACACGTAAAAATCGTTATATTATACATTTTAGTAATACTTAAAATTAAAAATGTATAAAGATATGCTCATACCTTCTTGTAAATAAAAGTAGAATTACAAATTATACTAACGGATTATGAAATCACCACATATTCATATAATCTGTATAATTTTGTTCTGTGATATCGTATTCAAAATTTTTGCTTAACGTCACTTAAAACGTAATTATCTATTAGTTTTGTCATATCTATTTGACTATTTAATTGAACAAAACCAAAAACAGACAAACGAAAGATATATATGTAGGTATTTTAGGTAAAACCGAGAGCAAATCTAACGATTAAATTAAATACTTTAATTAAGTACATAGGTTTGCAATACAAAACCATTAATCTACTACGGAAGAGCTTTCAGTTGCCGACCACAAATTAATTACATTACACTGTTGCTAGATTATGTAATAAATCAACATTTTTATTTTAGTTGTTGATAGTAAGTATAATTGGAACGGATAGGGGAATTATAACAATATATTTAGTCAGATCTTTGATTTTCGCGATTTTTACACATTTTAAATGAAACTGTTTTAATCGGATTAATCGTGTATATTTTAGTATTCGAAAATACATTTTGACGGACGTCAAAATATACTTCTTCGAGTGGGGATCGAACCCAAAACCGATTTACATTGCGTTTGCAGTCAGATGCTGTCCTACTAAGCCGCGATCGGCCTCGGGAAATATTTATTTGTATAATAAATTTCATATTTAATAGTCTTCAAAGTAGTGCTATTTTTCCATCCTAAATGCAGCATAATTAATTATATATCGGCAGCAACAATCAAAACGTACCAATGCCGATAACAAAATTAAAATTCATTAATCTAACCCAAAAACTATCTTTTGTGACGCGCACAACACATTGTATATAAAATAATTTATTATTAACGATCTATTATAATAAATGACCTGCGATTGTTTAACGCGTAACATGATTTCGTTTGAATTCATAATAAAAATTAACAATACCCCGAACTAGCTATCACAATAATTTGTAGCGCATTAAAATTCGAACGGCAGAATAGCACATTTCGAAAATTATTTGTCACGAGTCGGCCATCACGAAATAATTACGTAGAGTTACATAAATATTGAATAGGTAATGCACTGAGGATATTTCAATTAATAATATTTGCTATCCACGTGGGATATTTGTTTTGTGGTCCAATTATAATAGAGTTACTGATAACAAACTGTCTGTGATAGCAATAAGCTAAATAGGTAATAACAAATACAGAGTAATGATACAATTAGACGGACGTAAATTTATGAATCTAATTTATATTACGCCCTATTATTTAGATAGCGATGAGGTTTTGCGGAGGAAAAAATATCTGTATCAATCATGGCGTTTACGTTTTTAGTATAACGATATTAATGAGATCTAAATTGTACGTTATTAATTTGAGGCTGTATGTAGTCCTAATTTTATATTTTTATTTTTTATATATTAATATTTTAATACGATATTTTTGTTGAGAGGTGTAGTACAGTATTTGTAATATACAAATAAATATAATATAATATGATTTGATTGTTAGAGGAATCGTGAATTTAAAATTTATGCCAAGCTATTCGATTAAATAGGCCTAAAAGCATTAGTAACACATTTATGAATGAATGGATATAAAATTTGAACGCATCGGGATTAGAACCCGTGCTTCTTGGAGACCATCCAAGCGCTCTGACTAAGACTAAGCCAATCCTTCATCTACCGGCTGCGTCGAAATTCAATAGTATATAGGAATAGGATTATAAATGTTTTTTGAAAAAAACGTATAAATGTTTTTTATACGTTTATACGTTTTTTCAAAAATGTTTTCTAATCCTAATGTGGAATTACACTATAAAATAGTAAAATATTAAACGATTTTTGTCTAAATAAACTTTGAGTAGCAGAAAATTGGAAAAATCTCTCTATAGAGATTCTAACGACAGAAATAAGTTGTTACAAACGTATAAGAATTTCGACACACCCGGTAGTAGACCGCATGGCTTAGCGGTCAGAGCACTTGGACAATTTCCAAAGGGCGTGGGTTCTAATCCCACTACGTTAAAAAAATATCCTAAGTGTGGAATAACAAAGCAAAATATTAAAAAGATTTATGTTTAAAATATAACATCAAAATAATAAAATTTAAATGGAACAAAGTTGCAATGTGTTATAAACGTTAAAATAACGAATTATTAAACTAAATTACGAAAATAAACTGTTCAATTTTGAGGTCTTAAAGATGAATACGTTTGCCCCATTTATTAAACCTGAACCCTTAGATTTTGGCCTGATGCCAAAATTCACTTTGACCATGGATAAACTCATTATTTTTCATGAATGACCTTCCACGTGATGAAGACATTATATTCAAAGCATATGAACGTAAGTAAAGTAGCTTGAGTACTAAAGACTGTTATGTTACCTTTTTTTTTAAAGTAAGCGCGTCCTTTGCGTATGCAAGAACTTAATAAAGCTTCTTAAGTCAATTTCTACTTTTTACACAGACATACACACATAAATCAATTGATTGCTAAAAAATGATATATACTGTTTTTTATTATTTATATATACATATTCTACTTTATAATAGTTAAATAAAAATCACAAAGACACTTGTGACTTTGACAAGTCTGAAATCGGAATACAGAAGTCAACGCAGGGTTTTTTCTTACTGGAGCGGAAACATATTTATCAAAAGTGGGAATCGAACCAACAATCAATAACGTTACCAATCGCAGTCAACTGTCCCACTGTGTTACGATGATCATGATTTTAAAAAAATCTATAATTGATTTAACTTAAAAAAAGAATTATTTGAGATTATATAATTTGATTCTTCGAAACTCATAAAAAGGTCTACGAATCGCGTTCTCTTTTAACATTATTATAAAATCCACCAACTTAATAATTATACATGTAAAAACAGGAAGAACTTAAAATTAAAAAAATTAAAATTCAGTAATATTGTCATAACTGGCTTAATTACCTAATTATCTTTTTAGTAAACACACTTAGGAATGGTGAATATCAATAATGATTTATTCAAATTACTAAGCCAACATTTAGTTGGTTATGCGCTTATATCGTAATTGTTTATTTTATCAAATCTTAAACATATATTTTTTATATTTTTATATAAAAAATAAGATAAACTTATGATAAACTATAGATACATGATCGATACGGAATATCGATAGGGACTATGTAATTATTAACTAAGTACACACTGGGCTCCATCGCGGTATCCTTGTACTCATTTGGCAAACAATACCCGTTGTAGACTGTAAACAAATAATATGCGATGAATTATTGAGCTTGTTACACTAACAATCGCGTATGTATGCATAATTAGCTTTGAACTTAATTGTATATTACATTGTCATTTCGAGCCGATAGCACATGTGACAGTCAAATTCGAGGAAGTATGATGTTAGCGCTCAAGATATGATAGAACACAGACGGACGTTAAGATAGCACAGTAATAATATTATATAATTAACCATTACGGTATTTTATGGTTATAAATTCATAACTGCAACTAAACGAATAGTGAACATTCCCATTAATAAAAAAAAAATTAAAGCACTTGTGTTTTTCATTACTCGAAAAATTCTTAACTTACTGTTATTTTTGAAATGAAAATGTTATTTATCAGATCTTATCAGTCTGACAGTAAACTCGATCGATTGTAGGTTCGAGTCCCATTCGGGGGAGTGATTATATTTAAATTATTTTCACTTCCTCGCTCCGGCTAAAGACAAAGTGCTGCATTGAGTTCCACCTCTCAACACGCAATGTCTCGAATTCGATGGAAAGCGTTACGTAGTGTTTTGACACTAGGTACTTTCTGTCTACCCTGCTATGTGGGATAAAAGTGTGAAACAAAAAATATAATAATAATGATAATGGCCCTTCTAACTGGTTTCGGCCATGACGACTACTTCAACGTCTATTTATTTCTGATAAGATTATACGAACCAAATAATAATATGAACACATAATCGAGTGCTTCATAAAACTTCCAATTTAGTCGCTGCTCTGAGACATTGATGAACTCTCATCTAATACAGACACAAGTCGCGTTTTAGTGCCAGGGTGCACAATCATAGTAATAAACAAACACGGCGTGTGCTGCAGCCGATAAGCCTGTCGCAATATGCAACTACATTTGAATCTCTACTTCTCATAGCTAGTACTAAAGCTTCGAATATGCCTCGGTTGTAATATTTTGATAATAAAAATCTTAATGATGTCCGTGTTTTCTAAGTATTTTTTTTCTTAAAGCCTATCCGTGACAGATAATACCAACGTTGTAGCTTATTACATTCACCCATTGTCTTTTGTTTATGTCAGGTCACAAAATGCAGTGAGGCGGGGCAACGATGAGATTAGGTCGTCTAAATTCGGGCTTAAATTTTAATCGGTGTTAAGGCTTACCTAACGGAGACACTGAAACGCTGCTTTATGTAGCAATTTTGGCAGTAGTTTCTTACTTGCGCGCCAGAGCGTAAATATAAAAGGGCTTTATCAAATTATCAACTTGGACCATCTTAGCATTTAGTATCTATATTATAATAGATTAAAATGTTAAAATCTGAATAATGACCTTAGATTGTATATATATTTCGTCTTTAGCCTACGTGTAATGAAGAAATAAAATAAATTGTATTTCAGAGCTGTTAGGGAAATCTTGATCAGCTAGAAACGTTATTTTTCACTTGGCTTTATTTTTACGCGGACCTACATCGACGCGCAGTATCGAACGGGATTCTAATCAATTTAATTTATCAGGGATCCCCGGAGGCGGCCATTCACTTCATTTAATGCGCGTATTTTGCGGCAGGGCTGATTGTTTTGAACCATTCAGCTGTACGGTCCATTTAGATTAATTATAGGATTACTTAATTTCGTTGTGAATTATGTATTAAGTTATCGCGTTACAACGATGAAATTTAATATTATTTTGATATTCCTATCACACCAGTTTTAGCTTTTGTTTATAATCTATGTAATAGCAAATATATATCAATTTCGGTGTCTATTATAGATATATGAACACGTAATCAACCAAAATAAATATTTTATAAACCTATATACATTGCAATATACCATATGAATTTAAGTGTAAAACAACAAAATACGGCCAAATACAAGCAAATAACAAAATAAAAATGATTATTCAATCTATCAAGCGACAAATGGCTATAAGAAATATTAATTATCATCATCAAGATTAAATAAGAAAGATGGCAATCGAAGACCGAAATGAGGGCAGAATTACGACAGCGGCAGCATTTGTCTCGGCAACTAATAAAGGAGACAATATTGCACTCGATACGTATAAATGTGCGAGCAACATTTGGGGCGTGATATTAATTCCGCCAGTAATTGCTATCGGTTTCCACCCGGGGCTGCAGCCATGAGCCATGAATACGGGAGTTACCGCTATTTGTTCCTGACGTTGCGGTTTAGGGTACCTCGACCCCGTCCTATATTTATTTTCTTCCAGTTTTGTCCAAACACAATAGCCGAGTGGATTATCAGACTATTGCAATAGTTTCAATTCAAGCGGTTATCGGTGGCTCTCACCAATCCAATGCACCGATGTTAGGTTACCCTATGCTAAAATGCTCTAATATATATGTGAGGATATTAGCTTGTTCAGTCATTGGTTATGCAGAATTTGATAACAGTCTCATTTGCAAGGTATAAGCTGAAATATGTATAGTATTCAATCATAAATTAAATTTAAGAAATACGTAATTATTTAAATTATTTTTATTTTTATTAAGTAATATAAGAAGACAAAGGGGAGAAGATTCTAAGGTACATATTTTGTTTCGAGTGATTGTGTCTCAGTAAGCATCAGTGTTGAATTAACTAGTAACGCAAACAATACTTGTGGCTTTAGCAATATCAATTTATACAAACGTATATATCAAAATACAAAACAGATACATACACGCACTAGGGGTAATATTTATTTTATTCATTTATAATATTTTAACAAATGGATTCGCTGTAAATTGGAAATTACTTCATAAAACATAAGATAAAGTCCACGTGGTTAATCAAATTCGCAATGACTTAACTAAATAATACGAGATAGATAACTTAGCGCAAAAAAAAATAATTCTTCTTTTTTTGGGAGGTCTTGGATGAGCTTTGAGGACACAGTGCGTGCTGATATGCATCAGCGTTACATACAAAGCATAAGAAATCCTGAAAAGATTGTGCTACTTGGTTGATGTATCGGACACTGAACGCTACGCTTTCGTAGTATTCTTTAATAGAGTATGTAAACCTCATAAGGAATAAGACTGAAAATTTTAATATGAAAAGAAGAATTTAGAACAATTTCAAATCCTAAAGAAAACAATACAGTACAAAAGCATAATAATTTAATGCTGCAAGAGTATAATTATTCCAAGTTACATTTCTAAATCCTCTTAACCATAAATATAAATATATTTAATTACTATAAAATTTTTGTATGGATAAGCACAAAAACAATCAAACCTCATCTTACCCCTGTTGGATCATTGTAGGTACTAATCATAATAAGATCTGCTTAGTTGGATATACAAAAGGATAAACCTATGATCTTCTTCATGATTAAAATATTAATGCTCTATTATACCACTACTATAATAGAAAAATATCTATTAAAACTTATATTTTAAAAAGTTCTTGGTCATATTAAATTACACCAGTCTTAGCAGTGCACTCACAATTATTAAAGCCATTAATATCTGTTCTTGTAGAAAAATCATCCGGAACTCTTGAGAGACAACTCTTAAACTTTTAAAACAAAATTACATCAAGTTATTCAAGTCTATATAAAGTAAGCGGAATAGTTCCACGTACAAATTTTAACACATGAAATTTTCTGGTGTTGAGCCAAGAAGTAGGCATAATGTCCGCATTTTTAGATCACCTACGTGAACTGCAACGAGTATAATTTTTTTGAATGGTATAATAAAAAGAAATGTTACTTTATTTTTTTTATAATTTATTCACTTAGGTATAGCAAATACAGAAAATATTAGTTTTATATTTTTCTTTTATAATATGATAGACAGATAGAGCCTAGCCAGGAGCTCTTCTTTCGTTGGAAAGCGAAAATTAAATTAATTTATATAATCGTGTTCCTAAGTTAAGATCGAGCCCATGACCATAACGTGAGCCACGTCACTATATATACATATAAGTAACAACAAAAAATAAACAAATTTTCGATAAATATACTTTCTTAGTAATATACCCATAAAGTCGCACTATTTAAATGATTTGCCAAAAGCATAACATTCCTAGTCTTGATCTTTAAGCTATATTAATTTTATTTCAATGTGTACTTTTATTATAATATCGACAGCAGGAAAATACTTTCAAAAGTAATATACTGTCTCAAACTCAAACAATTTTACATTTACAAGCTATTTGCCATGTTAGGTTATAAAATTCAGTTATTTCTTGTAGAAAGAAAATAAGGCATCCTCTTCTTAAAGATAAGTAGGACGTAACTCCATTCGGCAAAAGGCCTCTCAACTCCACGCTAGTGTACTACTACCAAGTTGAAGAGACCTGCCGCGTTCCTTGTATCGGTAAAAGATCGGTAGAAATAGAGGTTAGCAAAAGGATGCGGTGGGTCGATTATTAGTGGTCGTATTATACACAGTCAGCTCGATGTGTGAACGGAGGTCCTCGTTATTTTCAATTTCCATATACGAGCGCCCTTACTGTAGTACGTTCCCGTCTATGAGGGCGTATTAAGCCATGAATCTTATAAAGACTCGAGTAGATTTAATACTCTTAGAAAAATAGACGCTTCAGTTATTTTTAAGATTGTATATTCTTTGTGGAATCATAATTACAGTTTTGTCGAGATTTATTAAAATAATACGCCAAAATAAACATAAAAAATGTACTTTAGATACAAATCCGTGAATTAAAAAAGCCGTAATAAGTTATAACAATAATCCTATAATAACGTTTCTTTTTTATTTTATATCGCGTGAAATTTATAATGGAAGATGGTGTTATTATAACACATTTCTGGCAACACCGTCGGCACGGCACTTACGGTAAGGTAGCGAGGGTGGGGCACAACGAGAAAATTGTATTTCCATTTTTACAATTTCAATTTAGTATTAATTCGAGCCCGGATCCCGGTCGGGCGCGCCACCACATGTAAAATATGGATCGGCTAAGTGAAATTAAAATGCTCTATAAATTGTGATTTTTGCAAGTCCTAAAGTGGAGAAGGCTTTTTATTATTTATCGCTCGAGCGCTCGTGGCCGACGTCGACTTACTGGAAATCGCTGTTATTATTCAATTTACTTGTTTAAAGTTTTACTTTGACGTCAGTTTTTATTTTTAAGCCTATAAAGTACTTACTTTCCATCATAGTCCACAGAAAACGGATAAGCTATTCGATAAGCTACATAAGCAACATGTATCCGAGGGTTATTAACTAGATGGTTGTACCTTATTTTATTTATATATTCAGTCTTTTATACAGTATTATGTTTATTTAGAATTTATAATCTCCTTAAAAAATATGTTTGTTGAATTTGACTTTTGTTTACATTTTGTGTTTCAATGTAACTCTTGTAAATAATTCTTTTTTTCATATATCCTAATATAAATTTTAATATAACATTGGTACACTTTTCTATAATATAAATATTTCTATATCTAGTAAAAATATATATGGCTATTAAAATTACTCTAAAAAATATTCTTTTACATACATTAAACCCTTTATATTTATAGGGCGTAGTCGATATCGCGTAGCTGCGGCTACGCATTACTAAGAACATTAGTAGTGTAGGGAACGAAAATTAAAAGATAAAATTCTATAGTCTTCTATGATATTTTTTTAAGTTTTTTATTTCAGCAACTATGCTATTCAATATAATTTTTTAGAATAAAAAAATAAAGCATAATTACGTTTATGTACGTAAATTCGTATCTGACCTACGTAGAAAAAAATCTTAATAAATTATATACAATTTAGCTCCCAATTTTGAAATCATGATAATATTACATCCACACGAGCGGAGCTATAGGCACGCTAGTGGGTAATGTATGTAATTTTATAACTGGAAGATTGAAATTTCTTTTTGTTCCAGGGGCTTTGGGTTTATCACATTTGGCGATCCCGCTAGCGTAGACAAAGTTTTAGCGCAAGCAACACACGAATTAGATGGTAAAAAGGTAAGAACTTTTCATATCTTGTTTCGTTTAGCAAATTTTTGCAAGTTAGAACAACTTTCTAAGACGTTAATAAATTGATGACTGAAATAAAAGCGTTATGAATTTCTAAAACTTCCAATATGGAATATATTAAATTGATGAAACTTTATTTATAAATATAAGTGTATATTAAACTGTTCAGTGAAGTATACATGTGTGTACTATTGAATGATGTGTGAATAGATAGTGGTACTTTCTACCTTGCAGTTCCTGAATATCAGTAAAATTAATAATTTTCCCTTAACGTTACTTTAGAAAGGAAAGGAATAAAAATACCTCTTATTTACAGGTTTATAAAAATATCACATAATTATTTTCTATCTACTTGCCTCACACAGAAAAGCGTATGAAGAATTTTAGAATGGCAACTAAAATAAAATATAAAACAAGTTCAAATACTCACAAAATGTCAAGTAAAAATAAACTACAGGAAGTACTTCACTACATTTTGTTGAAAATCTTCGCCAACGATTCCTACAAACTGCGGGTCATAAATTATACAACTTGACTTTGTATATATAGTATAGGTCATATAAAATTAAACATCTCAAAAGGCATGTCTTGATTTTCTAAGCGTTATGACTGCAGGGAATAAGTTCTTATTTCTTCAGTTTATTGTCACATTCAGACTGACATAAATTCTCTGTCCTCCGGCAAACGGCCTTTGCAGCCATCATAAAGCGTTAAATCACGATTGCCTAACGCGTTTCCAAATATTTTGCTTGGACATGTTTTACATGCACGAATTTGAAAATTTATTAAGAAATGCCTTTAAAGAGCTGATAGCGATGTTTTATATATTATAAGCCTCCATAAAATAAAAAATAATAAAAAATAAATTTTATATGTTATTTTTAATTAAGTTTTTACGTATTAATAATATTATTTAATTATTTGATATAGAGGTCGTTGTGTCGCAGTGGGATAGCGTCTGACTGTAAATGCGATCCATAATGGGGTCGATTCCCACTTGAGGAATGCTAATATTAAATAAATATTTTTCTATTTATGTCTCAGTTTTAGCCGGAAAAATGAATCGAGTATCTTAACAATAAGTTTTCGTGGACTACTCTGCTACGTGGAATAAAACTTAAATCTGTAAATAAATAAATATATTTTATTATTATACTTATATCATATTTAAAATATTTGATAATATTTGATATAGTTTTATATGCATATGAAAAAAATAAAGAATGTTTGTATCATTTAATATAATTATGCTTATATAGGCCCTAGCACCAAGCCAAGATGTACCACTGGATAGCAGCCAAAGCATTATAACTTTTTTAAATGAATAATAAAATTAATCAATAAACGAAACGATTTAATAACATAATATTTCGTTAATGGCATCGCTAAAATGTGACACATTTAAATATATAAATGTACTATAGTAACATTTGTGTAGTGACTGGTTAACTAATTGTCCGATATTTGTAAGAAGATATTAAATACGGTGATGGATTTATATAGGTTTGCTCTTTTGGGCTACTTTGTGTGAGTCGAGGAAGTTCTCTATAGCGATGAGCTGTAATAAGATCTTTGATTTTCGCGATTTTTATACATTTTAAATGAAACTATTTAACCGGATTAATCGCGTATATTTTGGTATTCGAAAATACATTTTTGGACACCTGACGTTTCGAACACTTTACAGTAGTCCGTGGTCACAGGTAGACAGGTCGAGTCGAATACCAAAATATACGCGATTAATCCGGTTAAATAGTTTCATTTAAAAAGCGATGAACTGATCTAACGCTAATTTGTTAGAGATAAGAGATTTAAAAGATCCGAAAAAGATGAAGCGAACGTATCATCGTCAGCCCTATAAGGCCCAGAGCTGGGTATAAATCTCTCCCAAGGATTTCCATAGATCCTGTGACTCACGCATCCAGCGGCTCAGCAGCGGTTGTCATACACATCCAGTTCATGGTCACCATACGAGACCTTACCGCCCCAAGTACATACTTTATTTGACTATAATACTACGCTAGGGATAAAGCGTAAAGCTAAATAAAATATCTAAAATAGTTTACTGGATAAGTCGACCACGAGGTCATCAATGTATTTTTTTTTACTAAGTGAAAATCGAATCCACAATTGTGCTTACATTTTACGATTATAATATTAATCCAAAATCTTATTAATCGTTTATCACATAATTTTTTTATAATAAATATATTTGTTTTATCCGCGCTGCCTTCATGAAACACGAAATATCAAAATTTCGGATGGCAGTCAATCGAGCCTTGAAACTAGGTTGTCTTTGAATAAAGCGTGAACCTACTTTTATATACATATAAGACAGGTTTTTGAGGATGCTCAAAATAAAACACAAATTGTTTCTCTGAAAATACAAAGAAACAATATTTAACGTTAGCTAATATCGCCTCCTCTATTATATCTCTTTATTTTCTTACAAAATCAAAGTTTAAAATAATCTAAACATTCTCTGTCATTCAACTGACTTTCAGTTACAGATTATAAACGCGCGGAGACCAGCAAATTTGGAATAATGAAATGTCATTTCATTACACACATATATATATATATATATATATATATATATATATATATATATATATATATATATATATATAGTAAGAATAAATAAATAAAGTAACAAAGTCTACTATAAAGGAACTTAAACTGTTACCGAGACACATTAAAAGATTCTTGTCGTATTTACAGTACAGATGGGAAAAAGTCGATTTCTATAGCTCACCACGAAATAATCTAGACAAATTACAGCGCCGTCGTTGTTTACTTTGATTAAATTGTAGTCGACTGGTGGAAGATTAGCTGAAGCCTCGCAAATCGAGCGAGAAGAACATTTTCTCAATTCACATAAAAGCAAATCGCAATATAGTTTAAACAGATATTTAAGTACTAATACAACAGGTTTCAAATTATTTATAAATATATTTTTAATTTTTGATTTTAACAGTTTTGCTTCTAATTTGTATTGTTCTGAAGTTATTTTTTAAGAAAATATATTAATATTACTTATATTATTTTATTTAGAACAAGTTGTCGCCCACAGCTTTGATTCTGTTTAGTTGTATCGAATTAGATTTTTATTGCGCAGAATTACTCTTTTTATACTTTTTTATGTGTGTCAACTGGTTATCTGCAAGGCTTTTGCTAAGGTAATATGGAAACTTTTTAATTTAGTTGACTATATATTGTTATATTGATTAAGCCGAGACGCCTAGAATCCTACAAAAGGTGAAAATCCTACAAAAGGTCTTTCAAAATCAATTACAACCTAGGTTGTGCCAATAATTATAAAAGCTATAAAACCATAGCTATATAACATTATTAAAATCTGTTGAGTTCGTTTCAGTACTAGAGATTAGCAACCAGGAAGATGGTAACAAAGCAACAAACAAACAAACAAATAAATATAATAATTAGTCTAAAATTTATGATCCATTAGGTGTTACTTATTTATAATCCTAAATATTTTTTTCTCAAATATATATTTTCGGATACAAGAAAATAATCGTTTCAAAATAATATTAATTATTATTTCTTAAATATTTTTTTATAAAATAAATTCTTGATTGTTACTTAGCTTATTTGCGAATTAATACCTAGTACAATATAAAAATATAAGAATCAAATATTAGTTAAATCCATCAAATATTAGTCAAAACTGGACTAAAAATCTAATAAATAATGTAATAAAGTAAAAAATACATACATATATCGATGAAGATTTAAAATATTTTATTGGCCATTTAGACCAAAGTATGTCGTCGTTACTTCTTTCTATCCTCAAGCAATAACGTAATAGAAAGCGATATTAGATAGGACGATAAAAGAGCATTGACGTATCCTGAATGTGACACAAATACCTCTTCAGCTAAATAGCATTTACGATATCCAACATTAATAAATCATATAGACTTTTAAAATATGTTGCGACGAAATTTTGCGAAAAATTAAAATTTTCCTTTACGCTGGAAACTTTCGATATTTTACGTGGTTTCATATTGGCACTGTTTAAAAATGTGATACTTTATACTTTACGGTCCGGCTGTTGTAGAATTTGTATCTGCAATATTAATAATGTATAGTATTTATTTTAAGGGAAATTTATAAATTGTAAATTGATTTGTATTCAAGATGTCCAAAAATGAAAAACTGTCATATATTAACTAACAAGAATAGTTTTTTGTTTGTCTGGTTGATTTTTAAACAAGTTTTAACCTAGTATAGACATCAGTCTTTAAAAATTGTTTGTACTGTCTCGTATTCTATTAATGTCATGTTCTGTTCTAGCTGTCGCAAGCATTTGTAAAGGCAAGGAAAATGAAGATTTATTTATTTTTAATATTCAAAATAAAATATTAAATTCAATTATGTTGTTTGTTTAACAAATACTTACAACTTTTAACGAAACTTGACCTGATTACAACTTATATATAATAATAGAGAAGAAAAGATACATTGAATTTAACAGACTACCTAGTTCCACAAATAGAAACAAGTCTAGGTAACGTCGTTTACAATAAACGGGGATTGCATGTTAGTATTGAACGTTTACAGCAAAATGTTGGTATAACTGGACAAAAGGCGTAATGTGAGCTTGGCTATCTATTATAAGATATATGAGGAAAGAATATTGAAAATGAAGAAAATGATAAACATATTATTTTATTATAATGGCATAGCGTGTTTTCAGGAAATTCAATAAATCTTAATCAGATAACATTTTTTTGCATTTCTCCGTCCGTCTGGATATTTAAAAATATTTTAGATCAGAAATACATAAAACTTATCTTATATGAATGGGTTATTTATTCAAAGACGTATAGACTACAAAATATTTAAAAAATATATTTGTGAACACATTTTTGGAAAACACACATAGATTTTATATGTTATTCTGAAGAGTCCTGTTGTCAAATTCAAAAGTACACGCGATTGATCTTGTTAAAATAGTTTCAACATACTAAAAAAACCTACTTGTATGGATATTATTACGAGGCCAATTAAAAAACCCTTTTGCCCGCTATTTATAGGTCTTCATGGCTTGCCTTTGTTGAGCTAGTCCGAGATGACTCTTAAGTTTTATCCGCTAAGAATTAACGACAACATAAAAGTTACTGAAATGAATTCTATTCTTTCACAATTACATAGCTAGAGTTTTATTAAAATGTCATGATAATTTCTTACCGAAGTAAAAGTTTCAGGTGTTTCAGGTTTATGGGTTGCACAAATTCAACAATATCATGTAAGCGTCATATATATTTTGTTACTATTTGTGTATATTTAAGTATATTTTCCCTTTTCGGGGACGGGGTAGAATACAATTCCCTCCCGCTGCTGGGTAGCGCCCAGTAAGAGTAATTTAGTGGTAGGAGGTCATTCCTCCGACTGGCTCGCAACTACTATTCATGACATAAACGATCCGCCAAATATGTGATGATGTGCTTCGGTTGGATGTTATGTTAGCCAGCTTTTCCTACTTCCACCCATGCTTTCCCTCATCTCCTTTTACACCCATCCCAAGGCCGGTAAAACTCTAATTTTGAAGATATCTATGGGTGAAGGTGACTACTTACATTCAGGTAGCCATTCTGTTCGCTTGCCTCCTTTTTTATATAAAAATGTATTTATATTTTATGACTTTACTTAAAAAGCGTATTTTAACTATTTTTAAATTAAAATACATACATTTAGATTCAGAAAACAGAACTTCCAAGTATCTAACCGTAAACTTAATTGGGTATGGATTGAATTTTTACTTGAAGGATTATATTTAAAATGATTTTCATTTCTCCACTCTGGTGATTAGTTCCGCCACTACGGAAATTGAAAAATGAGGTGTCCTTCACGCTGTTTAAAAAGTGAAACTGCTTTTATAAAGTACTTATAATCACATATGATGCCAACATGCTGCAAAATCCAGTTGTGGACGTAGCATGGCTTGAACGAAGAAAGTTGATATATTCATTTAAATACAAGATTAATAAAAATTAAAAACCTGTAATACAATCTATATATAAAACTACTTTTAACTAGAAATACGAAAATAATTTCAATACTTCTCCTTTACTAAATTAGATTGAATTCATCAAAAATTCCTACGAATCATATATTATTTGCGTTGAAAATGCCGAGAACCCAGTGCTTATGAAAATTAAATATTTACACGTACGTGTGTGATTAAAAAAGCGACAGAGAGTGTACAACGTAAGTACTCAGCCACGCGGCGAAACCCGCATCGGGTAGTCAAGTGTAAAAAGCGCTTAATTAAATTCCAATGCGTTTTTCGCCGAATCACGTTCGACTTTAACGCATTTAATTTGCTATGATCATAAATTCAAATTGCCACCTAACTTTCCCTATTCTTTGGTATTTGAAAATATGAGCTACTAGTAGGTAGTCGCCAACCTCCATGAAAATAAAATGCTTTTGAATGCAGCCATTGAAGTATGTTACCGTGCAGCTGCATAAATTTGCTGTAGTACGCTATTTGAATTATTGCATAACTTGTAAACACGTTGCAGACCAGGAGCACTAGCTACGCAGATGCCTTTATTTTTTACGTATCTATTAAGAATTGTCTAATGGGGAAAGATTTTATTATAAATAAAAAATCCGAAATCATAGCAAGCGAACATATATTTTGTTTGACAAGTTCATATTCAAAACAAGTAAGATTATAAAAAGTAGCAAGTAGCATAACTGACGTCTCACATAACCATCGTGTACGTCCATCGCGTACATCTAATCTGATTTCTACTATGTTACTTCTATAGTGTTTAAGTTTAGCGGTTATTACGAAAACACTAAGTGATTTTTATCGTCCGACAATTAAGTTCCGGCGGCACAGCAAACAACACACATTTGTGGGACCACTACGTAATGTAGACTCGACGTGTTTTTGCGCTGGATTACCCGTTTAAACAAACCGAGCGGCCGGAACGCCAAATAAAGGGATACACTAACCGTCGCCCGCGTTATTCTTCCAAAATTAACTCATAACGCCAAGAGCGGTTGATTTTTTTTTCAAGCATAATCTGCTTTAACGGGCACGGGGCCAGTAGCTTTCGTAAATCGGCCGCACGCGACTACCGCGCAATGGGAATCTTTAAATGGTGTACATACATTTTTAATGCTCTTTTAATGCCACGCCTCGGCCGATTGTGGGAACAATTAACGTTATAACGAGTTCATTAATGATGGACGATTCTATGTGGCTTAAATGAGTTTTATAATGCGAGATAACTTCACATTTTTAAGTTACTTTAGACAATAAACATTCATTTGATACATATCTCGGTGTATTAAATGGCCACAACTTAAAACTTAATCTGTTTTATATTTCCATATAAATCATGAAAAAGAATAACGACACACTGCAAAAAATTTAATAAAAGTATGGAATATATGTATATTAGAAGGCACAGAAGAAAAACAAACGTTTTGCATACGGCCCCAAAATAATAAGTTGAAGTTGAGTGTAGCTATGTCCCGCGCCCACCTGAACAGATTGGGGGACAGGAATGCTTAATATAGAGTCCTTTACTACCACAGCGTCCCCCAATAACATCGCTGACTTCGCCAACCGTAGACAAATTTCATTTTTGATATCACAAATGTAATAGTAGTGTTCATATGCTTAAATATTATTATGATTTTCGTGAAATTTTCTCAATTTGCATAATATGTCAAAACTGTAACCATCACACCGATTTTTATAAAAAAAAGAATATTGCAAAGTATAAAGTGAAATAGAACAATAGCTGTTGAAACGAGATTCACGTATAACAACATATCAAGTATTTTTCCTCTGTTTACATTTGGTTGACAGGCGTATTCATTCTATGCACGAAAAGTTTCCGGTAGTCGTGTCAGTTCGCTGTGAACTTCCCAAGCTCGGACATCAGAAGCCGGCGTGGATACAGCTGCACAATGGAATAAAGTAGCATCGGAAGCTCGTTGGAGTTAATAAATAATACAGAAGAGGAATGACATGCGCAGAATGCACGAAGCGCCCTAAGTCTGTTTTGACTGCAAATATCTGCTCCGGATGTCTGTCTGTACTTCTGGATGTAGATTACTAGCTAATTCTGGATGTGTTAACAAAAATAAGTGCTTACACATGTGGTTTTAAGAATAACAGATTGAAAGATAATAAAAATTTAAATAAGCCAATAATTATTTTATTTTATTTTTCGGTCAAAAATATTTTTTTATAACTTTCCTGTACAAAACTTTTGTCAACGTAATATCTACATACTTATACAATAGCGATGCGTGGTTAGGTTTCATCAATTTCTTCCTTATGCAAATGATACCGTACTAAATATTTCGTGTAGGAAACTGATGACGGAAGTCTTGCATGATATTACACTATACAAAATGTGATATACTTGCATAATGTTTCTAAATAAGACGACATTTTTATCATCGGGTCTGTATAAAATATGTATATGGTTATAACCCTTTAGATTCAAATTTCTTTTGAAACAAACATATTTTTCTTTTAAATGTAGAATAGTTAAAACTAAACTCTTTTTTACACTAAATTGAAGCTACACTATAGTATTACAATTATTAGAAGAAAAAATATTACATGCTTTTTGTTTATAATCGATTTTAATAGGCGACAATATTTATTTAATTGACAACAAAATTTTTTTACTGTCTCATCTAGGAATAAAGTAAACGTGTTCTTTAAACGCTTTAGTCGAGTGCTCGGACGACGAAGGGCAAACAGTGCGTAATCTTCGTCTCACGAGACCGCCGGCCACAATGTTCCATTGTCGGCACTCTCGACTGTATGCAGTTGCCATAGCAGATTAAGTTTATACTTTAAAACATAATTAAAGCTCCACATTTGCTACTTTTGTTACAGCAAATTAATCCTTCTCATTTAAGTATTATTATATTAGAATTTATATTAAACGCATTACTAAGAAAAAATGTTGATCTTTATTAATCTAGGGATGAGAATTAAATTAAGAAATTGAAAAGAAATTCTCACATCCAATTGTAATTGATCACTTTGTATTGATACATAGTATTTATTCGTAATAAAAAAACTAAAATTCGATTTTTCTTAATACAGTCATATACTAAACTTACATTTTTTTTA
Organism: Dryadula phaetusa; assembly: GCA_032432895.1. NCBI lineage: Eukaryota > Metazoa > Arthropoda > Insecta > Lepidoptera > Nymphalidae > Dryadula > Dryadula phaetusa. The sequence continues at coordinate 3,946,020 of JAOYRS010000027.1, forward strand.
AATTAACGCATTATTCCTGCATGGCAAGGTAAAGTGAAAGTATCTAGTATCTAAACGCTCAGTACGCCGCTTTATTCCGAATTCGATACATTGCGTGTTGAGTTGTTTCACAATTTTAATCGCACGAGTGTGGAATCAAACCCACAATCGACAGCACTAACAAACAAAAAATAAAATAAACATCGTTATTCCGCTGAGCCAACGGCCGACCGGCCTAAAATATTATTATGTGATCTAAACAAAATAGATGAATATTTAACATAAGTGTATTAATTATTGCCACAGTAATTATATTTTAATTAGCCGTAGCTCTGAACGTAGTAAATGAGGTAAGGCTTACGGTGCTAATCGTTTTATCTGAATGTTCAGACGATGGACGACAATCATCGCACTTAAGTTAGTTTACTAACATATATTAATATTGCCTGAACAGCTTGCACACAGCTTTATAATACTTCAACTTGTAATCTAAAGTTTTAAAATGAATGTGAAATATTATTTACGGAAAAAAATTTGGTTATCAAGCACGGCAGCGTGTTAAGCCAAGTTTAAGCTAAAAAACTACACAGCATCTTTCTATATTGAACTGCATCTATAGAGCATGTAATAAAATTTTTACGCACTTAATTAATATCATAGATAAATTAATAGAATTAAGAAATGTTAATATTAAGAAAATAATTACAGTGTTTTTATGTGTTGCTCCAGGAGGCGAAGGTAGATAGTTTAAACGACGTATATAAAAGGAGCGGATTCAAATTATGCTGCAGTTGAAATTAGTATACAGAAATTCAATATGTACGAAATACTTGAGATTCCTACGACATAAAACTGTTTTGCTTCGGGAGGCTTGTTTGCATTTGAATATAATATAAAGCAACCAATTAAATATAAATATGTTCTCAATGTGCTTAATTGTACGCGTTGGGCTTCAGGCACCGTGGGTTCCCACGTGCTCGTCTGTCCGACGTTATCCCTACAAGAAACTCATTTTTTTCACACAGAATTAAACGAGCGATAAAATTCTTGCGACGTCGCATGAAAATGTGCGTTACCTGCCTTGCATATTTATGCGTGCCCCAGTAATGACGTTTGTCGAGCCTCCCTAGCGAGGTTTCATTACGGTATGTCTCCACAGGCGTAAAAGCAAACCCTACTTTATAAACAATTCGTGTCAAGTGTTTTTCGATCGTATCAAAATTTGTTTGCATATTTCTTTATGGAATGAATGAAAGCTGTAATTAAAATAATTAAATCTATGCAGATTCACTTAAAACATTCAATTAAAACATTTGGTTAATGCTTTCTTATGGATAATAGACATCAACGTTTATATGTTAATTTTAAAACAATAACTCCTAATAAAATGATAGCCAAAACACGTTAAAATATAATACATATTAAAGTAACTTTATCGGCATTACTTCCATTACTATACTCCGTGGTGTCCGGGTTCGAATATTTAATTTTTGTAAAAAAAAATATTGTACTTTTTGTTAAAGACAATTCAAGATTTTCAATTATATTAATACTATTTTTAATATTAGCAAAAATATCTGGAATAAATATTTGTAATTAAATAAATAAATATGAACACAATAAATATATTCATTGTTTTTATACAAACATTAGATTTGAGAACATAGAACCGTTTATTTAGTAATTAAATTTACTTGCAGCAAAGGAATGTCACGATTAAAACAGATAATATTAAAATTTTAAAAATGTTCTAATTAATTAGATTTCTACAAAATTACTCTTTTGATGTAATGTATTTTAATAAGTATCATATTTTATGTTTACCAGGATAAGAAAGAAAATAGTAATGAGAAATCATGTCATTCGCCACTCTTTGGCCATTTAAAGATATAGCGATGGATGACGCTCCAATTCAGACACCACACAGTATGCTGATTGCTTGACGCTTTTTCCCGCATAGTGGGGTAGTCAAAGAAAACAAAACGTCAAGACATCCAGTTCCTCTTCGAATCGAGACATTGCGTGTAAATTAGGAAACGTATTTCACCTTGAATATTCTACAAGTAGGATTTAAATCACCACTAACCTATATAGGTTAACGTCTGTCAATCTTACTGCGATGGTGTGGATGAATAAATATAGTTTAATATTATTAACGTATAATATTAGCTACATAGGTGCACAATCTCGTGGAAATAATAATATGTCATCAAATATTTCAGATGAAATAGCCCAAATATTCTCGCAATTGCTGGCAAATTTTGAGCCAACTCAAGTAATGCAGCATACACCTGCAGCCAAACTCGTTCCAATTAGGAGTTAGGAGCCGCGTCGCTGACTGAACAGCAAATGATGCGGTACCCACTTAAGCGACATTCGAGTCTAGTCTATAAATACGTAAATTTCTATAACACAATTTTTTACAACTGATGGAGCAGATATTAAATATTTTTGGCTTCACATACGAGTACTTTGCACTTATAATAATTAGACGTTATAAATATATTAACGATATTATAGCCATTTTCCCATATGTCTATACTTTATAGTGAGACAAATTGTGGCTTAGAGTTCGCCACTCACCAATTAACGTATCAAGTTGGGTAAAAAACAGCCACTACAGTGTTTTGACACTAAGTTCTCTTTAACCGCCTTGCTACGGGATAAAGCGTAAAACTGCTAAATAAGTGAAATTTATTTGTATTTCTCTAATAAACAACTTGATTGCGCCATCTGAGCGTTTTTCTTCCCTCATTTTCAATTGCTAAGTTCAAAAATGATTTGTTTTACTACTTTTGTCATTATATACTCGATAAATAATGCCATGTAGTAATCAATATACAATCATTAAACCACTTTACTTGGAAACTAAGTAGGTTTATACTGTTAAGTTCTTTGATAATATGTTCTTTGGTAAAGCTACCAACTATATTTAGTTATTTTTAAACATAATCCTGCTTTAAAAATAGAAAAAAGAATGTACTCGTATATCTGAAATACGAATTTATTCGCACGGACACTTCAATACCATTATCGGTTACTCCTTTCAGAATCCTAGCTATATAGAGCACGCTGGGATCAAGTGGCGTTCATACACGGTATCTACAAGATCATTGAATCCATTTGCGCCGTATTCAAATGCTTAGGTGCAACTGAATTGACACCGGGGCTCAGATAGTAATCCCGCTCAGTGTTACAGTGGGCATTATCGAACTCACACATATCTTCCTATGGTCACTTATCGCTTGAAGACTGCACGAAAGATTATTTTTTTCAACTACAAATTTATATTTTGTTGTTAACTACTATAGGTTTAACTTTCACTTTCGCTAGTAGATGTTATGTTTATAATTATACTGTTTCTATTTTATATTTCTAAAAGCATTTCATATTTTTAAAAAGTTTCGTGTTTGGACACAAAAACATACATTTAATATTTGAAGCAAATATTATCAAACAAGCATCAGCTCAGACAATTAACGGTGTACGGCCGGGTTCTCTCACCTGGTTGTATTTCACTTACTGTCCGCTTTCAGCAAATTTGTTGAACATTGCATGCCCAATAGCCACACTTGATAAGAACAGTGTTAGCTTAGCATTTGCTCTACCAGACATACGTCTGGTATATATCTATGGGGTTTCCCAATAAGAACAATATGTTTTAAAATGGAAATAAAATATGTAATATATGTTCGAATTTCGTGCTCAATGGTTTTGGTGCTTTATGTGATAGGAAATTTTATGTTATTTATGATTTAAACAAAATATCGTTCAAATGACCGCAACGACTTTTTTTGCACTGGTGAATACGATCGGTCCAATTTTCGATTACTCGGTGCAGCATTTCGGCTGGTGTGGCCGCTATAGTCGCTCGAATGTTGCGTTCAAGGTCTTGAATCGTAGCTGGTTTATTGGCGTACACTTGAGACTTAACACACCCCCAAAAAAATAGTCCAAGGGTGTTAAATCACATGATCTTGGTGGCCAATTGTGAGGACCGTTACGAAAAATAACCGACTCACCAAACTTATCACACAATAAATCTATTGTGACGGTCGCAGTGTGGCATGTTGCACCATCTTGTTGAAAATAAATGTCATCCGCATCGATTTCACACACTTCAGGAAAAAAAAATCGTTCAAAATGTCACGATAACGGTAGCCATTGACAGTAACAGTACGGCCTTCGTCGTTTTTGAAAAAGTACGGGCCAACGATTCCACCGTACCATAATCCACACCAAACAGTCAATTTTTCAGGATGTAATGGTGCTTCATATCTTGGATTTGACTCACTCCAGTAACGACAATTTTGTTTGTTCACATAACCATAGAGCTAAAAGTGAGCCTCATCTGAAAAGATGATTTTCCTATGAAATTCGGTGTCCGTTTCCATCATTTCAAACGCCCAATCAGCAAATTCACGACGTAATCGATGGTCTGCTGGCTTGAGTTCTTGTGCCAATATAATCTTGTATGGATGTAGGCCAAGATTCATACGTCAAATTCGCCAGGTTGTCATTCTGGATAAGCCCAATTCTTGTGCACGTCGTGGAACGGAAACATTTTGATTTTCTTCGACACTGGCTGATACGGCGGCAATATTTTCTTCACTACGGCCTGTCCGCTGTCGTGTTGGTGGTCTACTATCGGGCAAAGAATATTCACTTTCCAGTTTTTGGATTATGTGACGTATAGCGAGCTCAGCGGTGTACCATGACGACCATATTTAGCACGAAATGCTCTTTGAGTAGAGACGATATTTCTCGAGTTTTGATAGAAAATTTGGACAATTTCTAAACATTAAGGTAACGTCAACTTGCTTATGATTAAATGACAAACATTATTTAACACAAAACAATAAAAATTTCAAAAAAAAAAATCGTATTAGTGATTGGAAGTTTCTAGTAGTTATTATTAATATAACATAGTCTACCTGTAACTACGGACTACTGTGAAGTGGTCGTCGAATATTTTAAAAAAAATTTTTGACCCGGATATACAACATAATGGCGTATATAATATTTTCATTTAAAATGAGTAAAAATATCAAAAACCAAAATTCTTAATAATTGAGTTATCATTTTAATTGCCTCTACGGCATAGTTTTAAACATTTTATTATTATTCTCACTGTTAGAGTCGTATTATATAAAAAAAATTTAAACCATAATCTAAGTAACAGTATATGAACCTGTATCAATTATATGTTAAAATCAACATTAAACGTGTTAATCTTAATACAACTAAAGCTAATAAATTCTATAACAAATGCATATAAAATGCAATTCCTTCCAAGAAAGTGCATGGAAATATTACAATATTAACAATAGCTTGCATGAAGTATGATACTATAGAAAGACATCGATATCGACTGTTTACTTAATATAAAATTTAACGTTATCGGCTTTACGTCGAAGCCATCGCACGAGTACATAAAGCGACATGCTCTTTTTCAACCAACAGTGATATCCCACTAATGTGCTTTCTCCTGCAATCTTTTCTTGCGATGACACGCTAAAACACATCGTGATATTTTGGAATCTAGCTTATATTATATGAGTCGTAAGGTAGATTTTCATTAATTCCCTCGCATTGACTTAGGATAATTTGAAACTTAAAAGTGATGATGTCAATCTTTATCGTAAGGGATGTTGTTGGTAGGGGGAGGTCGGCTAAGGAGGGTGCGCCACTGCGTCGATTGTAATCACGCAAATGGTCCCATATCAAAATGTCACATTCGTATGATATCGATGTTTCGCTGTCAATTTCGGGTGCTTTTTGACCAGGTTTTTATGACACTTGAGTAAAAATTATATTTTTACGACAAACAAAACACTCTTGTGTATATTGACATATTGATGATAGAGTTTTGTTTGCTAAGGACTTTTTTAATTAAATAGCTAATATATAAAATAACTTATACTTTCTGAACAGTTTTTAAAGTGAATAAAAGAACTAAATTTATCTTGTTAGAAACAGCTTAAAATTGTTTAATGTGAACGTCATTATCTTTCAAAGTTCTCAGAGAATCTTAAAATAAAAATGCTTGAAATCACGGACGGAGCAGTCTTTTGAAAGTTCGTTTTATTTTTCTATCAATACAGGCTGCCGGCTAGCCACTGACTGTGATCACTTCCATTAAAATAACTCGTTAAAATTTATCATCGACCCGCTTAATCGCTTTAGCGCCACCATCTGGGGTTTTATGATTTTTCTACTTGCTCTGTATACTTTCGTGGTCATTTTACAGCGTTAACAAAATTGCTTGCGTGAGACGCTTAAAAGGCTACCAGGCTTTACTATGGCTCTCTGTAAAGGCGTATAAAGATATTATTTCACCAGATAGGACCCGTGCATGGAGGCGTTCGTTATCCTCCTTCATGCTAATTACAATATCGTTATAAAAATGAATTTTCTCCTGGGTGAAAATCCAATTTAATCAAATTACAACGGATTTTCTGCAGCTGCGTTATTCTGTAGCGCACTCAAAAGATAATTAAATAATTAAGAATGTATGAATGACGCTGTAAAGCCGTTTCTCTGATATTGTAATAATGCAGTCCTCTTGGGCAAAATCTTTTAAATTATTCTCTCATGCTTGGTACGTAATTACGCAGACGTTGATGCCTACGGCTCGTGTATCTATTGTGAATACAATTAAGCTACTTTAGAAATTTTGATATAGTATCATTTGAACACACTCGTCACAAGCTACAACTACCCTATAACAATATTTAACATTTACTTAGAGCGTATATGCTACACTATTACCTAGAAAATATTTAATTTTACAATATTTATTTCTTTAAAATCTAAACTTCAAAAACCATTTTTCGTTTTCAGAATTTCCTTGAATGAATAAGCAAAACTAGATTAAGTAACTGTGTTTCTAAAACATACATTACACTTGATGTGGTTAACTAATTATTATTAATTTCAAAATTAATGTAGAGCGCCATATAACGTTTTTTTTTCTAGTAAGTACAATTTTCAAACAAATTTCCCATATGACTTTACTTCGTAAAATCCGGAAAGATTACCCCATCGTATACGTTTTAACATGTTATTAAACATAACAAAAAACCAAACAGGATTTAGAAACTGGTCGACAAAATGGCTAGTACGAGTGGAAATGAAACGTTTTACCTCTAAAAATGTCAAAGGTAGCTTCTTTGGGTTTATATTTTGCGTTTATAACGGTCAGCGGCGCGTCGAGATACGAGAAAAAAGAGCAAAGCGACCGCTCGTTGCCGGAGAAAATCTGAGGGCTTAAACAGTGGCACGTATGAAATAGTGGCGCTTGGTTACATGAAAAAGACGAGAGGAGAAATCGAGTGACAGGACTACGGTGGAGGATTTTCAGTCCGATGCTTTTTTGCTGGGATTTTAGGAATGGACAGTGCAGCACAGGCGATGCGAATTTATCGTGCGCTCTTCCCGACCGGACGTGCGGCCATGATTAGTTTGGGGCGGAAACGCCTGAGTGATTTTTTCGTGCTCGAGTCATTAAGTTAAAATTAACTGGCTAGCTCCTTAGTGCTGTTGACGTACTCTTTATTTTTATTACTTTTTTATTATGTGAAAGTAGTAATATTAAAACAGACATACCCTAACGTAAGCTTGTAAAATGAAACAAATTCATGTAACCTTTCTTCTGACGTTATTTTGGAACTAATCCTACGTACACAGTATTAAATTCTGTTCTGTAATATTTTTCCTTTTGAAAATATTGTGTCATAGATTGCGTAACCCAACGCCTCGCTTTATTTATCTTGATTTAACAAATGAATATATATTTAAAATAGAATTTACTACTTTCATGGATAAATTGCGCTCAGATTTATTTATCAACTGCAATTCTAAAACATAAATTAATTATAACTACGAAATGAACTACTCAAAAAATATTATTATTGTTATTTATTTTATCTATTTGTTATTATCAAAAAGCAGATATATAAATTTTTTTGTATTTGAAATTACTAACTAAATTTCACTTTAACATCAGTCTGTAGAATCAAAGCCAAAACTTGCACTATGCGGTCAAATACATGCGGTATTGTAATTATTATCCGGTACATTTGAACTAATTAGATACATACGTAAAGGCACATATGTAACTAATATGTGAGTTTACTTTGATGTTATAAAATATCAATATGTTCACTTTTTAATATTCTTTTATTAAGAAATTTCAATATTCCTTTTAATAAATTCTCTCAACTTCATTTGTTATTCTTGTTTTTCGGTTTGATTAAAAATTTGTACAGGTGTCCGGATTTGATAATATTAAAATATTTTCATTCTTTTCTCTTATGTAAGCTGAAATATTTAAGATTTAAGATTTAAATGCGTTACGATACGTTAAAATGACAAATATTACTTATTATAATTTGTGTGTAAGCACAATAAAATATCAATATATAATACACTAATGGATAATATTTAATACATTTTCTCACTTGAGCATTTTACACGAAGCTTAATGTTTGAACTAAGTAAATTCTATCTAGAGTAGAGACTATACATGAGAAATTCTGTTATTGAATCTTATATTATTTTTTAAAAGCTTAGCAATTATTTTAATATGAGAATTAAGAATAATATGTATATTTTCCTTACAGATTGATCCCAAAGTCGCCTTTCCCAGAAGAGCACATCCAAAGGTAAGCTCCAAAATATAATTTGTTATACTGCGGCAAAACATAAATTGGAAATTAAACCTTACTTTATCGAGCCTATTCGTACTTTAAATCGCCACAAAGACCCTAGCACAAGAAATAACTACATATTGCGAGTGTAAAGCAACGTGGTCGGACGCCGTTTGTTTATTTTCAAACATTTACACAAAATATTATTTTAGGCTGGACATAACTCTCGCTCGCTATTAAGATGTTGGCTCATGATGCATAAATAACTAAGGGCTAATAATTTAGTATGCGGGCTGTGATCTTAAGAGCACCCGTACTCTATAGCGCTCTGATTGAATCCCGCTACTACATGTACAGTCCATTTGCGTTTCCTTCTCGTTATTTTTTATTAAATAAATTATGTTAACGTATTTTCTTCTAATAGTTATGGTGCTATATATGTACCATATAATTGTTAATACACTGATATTGCTGAAAATATTGTTAAATTACATGATATTTGTGTAAACCGTCATCTAATAGAGTAACAATTTTAAATCAAATTAATATAAAACGAATACTCAATAGCAATTAAAGGAAAAAGCATGAAAGTATAACAAGTTTAGAAACGGATTCGAAAACTCTTTTTCCAAGGAAGTAGTATTTCAAAGTTTATAGAAAGCTGGACAGTTCTTGAACGAATAAAATAAATGTATGAAAGCAGAAATAGAGACAAAGTTTGATATAAAACGCACGGCTTCTCGACTACAGAATTAAAGCTTCAAATGTTCTCTCTATTTAATAATTTTAAATCTTGCCACTACTGCGTAGAATCATTTCATTAATAATCTTATATTAGTATTTTTATAATGAAAAATAAGTTTTGCAGATGACTAGCGATACTGTCGCTACAGTACTGAAGTATTTTTTAATTTATAACGTAACATTTAATTATTATGATATTAATAAATGATAAAGAAGATTGACATTTTATATGCACAAGATGTGCATGAAGCTCATATTTTCATTATAATCGACATATTAGATTACATTAAATTTTTAAAATAAATATTACAAGCACCACCATATATTTAACATATATTTTCGTATGAAGTGACGTAAACGTTGCTAAAGCAACGCGTATTTTTTAGTCACTTTACTAGACACTACTAAATAGAAAATGATTAACTCTCTGATTTTAACTCATCATTCTATGTAGTAATTGGGTATGATATAATGTTAAAGGATGCGATATAATTAGTCATAATGTAGACTTAATTTTGTTATATTTATTGTATAATAAATAGTTTATAAATTTATTAAGTTACGTATATATTTTAAAAGCCTAGAGAGCGTGTTAAAATTGAAATTCGTGCGTTTCCTAGAGACAGAATGCACAATTTCCGCAGCAGACAATCATGTTTTGACGAATTTCCTACTTCATAATGAATATCAGGGTGCGAATCGAAAGGAAGCTTTAGGTACCTACTATTTGTTTTATATTTATTTGATTTTATATTTTCAGTTCGGTGATTTATTTTCATAATACTTTTTAAAAAAATGTAAAATAAAGAGGCATAACGACGATAAATACGGTAAACGTAAACGACGGTAAAGACGTGTTTATTTTATGATAAATAAATATTCAAGTATAATACGCATATTACTTTACATAATATTGAACGGAAACATTTTGAAATCATTCATAATATTTACACTTAAATAAAATTCATATAATTCTCCTGAAAGAGAATAATTGTGATATTTTCATTTCGATTATACCACGTAAGGACAAACGCGGTCAGTTTTGAGAAAGCATAATCCGGCTTTGTAGATTTAAGCAAATGTGAGGTAGCACTAGAAGAGCCAACCGCATTTAATGTAAATTGGTTTCAGACGCGCCTCGCTAGCATAGCTTTTTTACATTCAAGCAGCAGCACTTGGGCTTTTATTCCGACTGGGCATGGATAGAATACTTCTGCTTTTGTAATTTTAAATTTCAGAGATGTCAATTGATTTAAAAAAAAAGTAAATTACGAAAACCCTTTCTATAAATATATTTACTCTAAGTAGTGTTGTTATACCTGGGTCTTGTGTTACTATTAAATCGTAAAATAAAATATCACATAATATAAAAACGTAGTAATAATACGTCCGAAATACCTAATATTAAATTAATTGTTTAATTACTGCTCGAGCGTTATAAATCTATAAAATGTCGGAAAAGACGGCACGCTAGCTAATTCTTTTATATGGACATTAAACGTGATGGATGGTTTTAAAACATGACGTTATATTACTCTATCTGGGCAGCCCATGCGGTGTTGCGTGGCCGGTCAAAGGGGATGCCGGCTATGCGAATTACATGAATACATTAAGGGAGCACTGCCTCATACATGTTAGGTACACTATAATGCTCACGAATAAATTTAGAGCATGTTCCTTTATCAAGGTATTACCAAACGGCAACTATCTATGTAAATTCAGATTATATAGGTCCTCCGATGATAACGGATCTATCGATAGCAAATACAATACAGACTTTATCTTGCGATTAAACATTTACCTTTGTACGAGTTTAATTAAGAAGCAAATGTAGTTAGCTTCAATTTACACGATTTGTTGGACGAAGTAAACAATATTTTCTTAGTCAGCGGTAATAACTTTTTCGCCGCCTAATTATCCGCCATGATAAACGACGCGCGAAATCGGCTGATTCCGCCTGTACTGGCGGTCCGAAATTCAAATTTCTGATTATCGTGTCGCCGCTTCTGGTTCCCTTCTTACGCAAACAATAGAAAAAAGGGGACACGGCTCTCCAGGCGCAAGCTAAGAACAAAACAAACGAATTTTTAATATCGTCTTTATCGATAATTGAGACTCTCGCGAAAACCTCTTATTTTGAAAACTTTTAGAGACTGTGAAAGAGGAATCGTGAAAGAAAATGGAATTGAGAGAAAAAACTTTTTTCATCTTCTTTGTTTGACATTGACAGTCACTAAACTTTTTATTTTTACAGTGGATCTATTTCATTTAGGATCGATTTAAGGAATTTAATTGTTCAGCATCTGGTGCGAATCTGACGTGATATTTTTCAATATTTTTTTCATTAAAAACAAGGACTTGCCATAAAATATAATATTAATCTGCTTGAACTGTAATGTAATAGCGAGGTAAATTTATTATTGTAGGGATAGTTTCTTGTGAGTGAGTGGATACATAGTGGTAGGTGGGGAAGGAAGAGAACAGGGAACAAAGACTAATATGTCATCGCGGCCAAGTTAATTGACACGGTTACCGCACCGACGTAGCGGAACGCAGACGTCAGGGTTTCCTTCGCTTACATATTTATACGGACCGATTTCACTGACTCTCTCAGCGTGATTTAATACGTTTTGGTTGTAAATTTCATACAAAATTATTATAATTTATGAAATTTCATTCAAATGTCTTTCACATCAATGTATGTAAAGGGTGAAAATTCAAAATTATTCTAGCACTTTCTAGTCATTCGTAGATTTTAATATTTTATCAAGTAAACTAATAATTCACTATAAGTTTATAGTTCGTTTAATTAACATTTTTTAAATAGTAAGAAATTCATTTTCAATAAAAATAGTTATATTATACACTTATAGGAAAACCTTACAATAATTAAACTGGAACACAAGCAATTGTTGTAAGTCAATAGCATTAATTTCCACGTGAATAAAATATACAGACATTATATATTTATGAAAGCTATAGGCAGTGTCTTAAAATCGATCCGTAAAGTGCGCGAAGCTCGTGTCTAAAAATAAAATAAATCAATCAACTGCTTTAAAATTCCACCTGAACTTCTATACAATGTGAAGTAGTATGTTCTTTTGTTCTTCTAGTTGTTTTTAATTACATTTATAGAGCGGATCGCTGATAGTACTAAATTAATAATTTGTATAGTGCAATTTTTTTCAAAGAAGAAACGAAAGATATCTGCTTTCAAAGTTCCTTAAATTAAATGCAGTAATAAAATGTAATTATTTTGATTGACATTATCGATAAATATATGAATTGAACGCAGACTGTAAATAAATTATTGCATCAGCCAATTTGTTTATATCCTTGATCCATCTATTTTTTTTTGTCAAGTTAGCAAGGTAGTAGAGTAAAAAATGGCTTATGAAGAAAAAACGACAATAAGTTCATAGTTATAGTCGTTGTCATCAGTGTCTGACTGTATGTGATCGTTTACGGGTTTGATTCCCACTCTAGGGAATTATTTTCGTTATCTCGCTCTGATCCGCTCCACACGCAATTTGGAGGGTGTCTTGATAACAGGTACTTCTTGTCTACCTTGCTTTGCGGGATAAAAGCGTGAAATTAATTTTTCCCTTATCACTTATATTAAAGTTTAGACTAAAATATGATAAATTCCGCAACTTCTAATGATTCAAGATATAAAAGTATACTGTTTTGACTTAAAATTCATGAATATTTTTAGGAATGTGAATAATGTTATACCGTAATCATATTTTCTTGCAGTTGACATAACATCATATTTAGTTGATTATTTTCTTTTGCAAATCTTAAAAATGCTAAATAATTACAATAGAGTTGTTTCGTTGGGGAATAAGTAAGCTATAGTAACAAAAATCGTAGTTCGCGTAGAGAGGCGGCAAGCGGGTATGAGGTGCGACGGCCGCGTGCCCACTTGGTGCGATTTAAACGTGTTTCATTAAACGTTTTGTTGGTGTAATCGCAAGTAATTTAACTGAAGAGAGCCCGACTTCCGACTTTGTAAGTATTTTGTGTTTTTTTAATCACTTTGTTCCAACTTTGCCGGGGTTTAAAAGCTGACTGACAGGCAAATAACAAAGTTCTTTCTAACTATTTAGGGTGGGTTTAATGAAATTGTACGCCTTTTATAGGGATAGTGCTGTGTAGAATAGGTGATTCGAATTATCTAATAGGCTCAAACCGCTAAAGCAAAGTAAACTTTATATATATTATTTGTTGATTGGTTATTGCTTTCTATAGATACATATGTATGTATATAATTCTCATCAATCACGGAATACTTACGTCAATAACGTTAAAGGTCAAGACGGGGAAAAATCATTTTTGTAAATACTTCGAAAGCAATGTTAAGTTACTTTCGTTTATATCGTAGGCAAACTTAAATTATCTGTCTAGACTTTTTCAATAAATGAAGTCTTAAATGGCAAACAGTGAAAATTAGAATTATTTAAGTACAGCTCATTTTTCGATGCTATTAAATATATATTTGTAAATTTTCAAATTATTCTAAAGAACGAATTATTCGAAGTGTTTTGTATAAAATTCATGTTCCAAAATTTTGACTTACTAAAATTAAACTTTATAAAGGTATGAAAAATATGATATATTCAATAAACAGTATGTCAACGACTAAGTCAGATAGTATGTCGTTAATTAAAGGTAAAATACGGTATATAACATAGCCGTGAATAATGCGAACTGTGGCTGCAGCTTCACTCTGCGGTCGCGGGACTTATGCGCCGCTGGACGCTAGTTATGAGCTCCGTCCCGCCCATAAGTCACTTGCTACATCTGTTCATCTCAACTTACCTTCATTATAAAGTAACTCTTTAGATGATTTCCCTCACCGATAACGAGAAAAATGTCTCTCAATTTCAATATTTACTAAGTAACGGCAGACGTCGATGTCTGGAACTTAAAGAATATATTTTTTATGATATATTAGCCGTTTACAAAAAGATTTTTATGTTTTTTTTATAAGATTCTAAACTGTAATGTCGAAAGTAATTAATATTTTATATTATTCCATAGAATAGTTTGGATTAATATTTTCTTAAATATATAGGTATATCAAAAATATAAAATTTATACTACGTTAAACCGCAATAATCATGAAAATATGAATGTACGTATATGCATTCTTTACATCCGCAATCGTTTGAACATCATGGAGTTTTAGAAAACGGCGTTTGAAAGGAAAAGTTCTACATAGAACGGCGAGCATACTTTCCAAAGAAATTGCATTTAATCATGTTGGGGCCTCCTCATAACTTGGCTTTCTCTCGTGCATTTTGTAAATTTCTTCTTAGTTCTTGTCAACAATTGCTTTCGTCGTCATATAAGGTTTTATATTTTAACTATCTCAATAATTTGCAACAATTTGTAAGTGGAGGTTCATAACCATCTAATATTAAAAATGTTTCCTTATTTCACACAATATTTAACGTAATTTGACACACCGCTTATTTGATTCTGGCAATAACTACACTAAGCGTTAATTGCAAACAGTAAAAGTAAGTAGTCGTTACAAATTTCATTATTGGATTAGATAAATTAAATAGTAAACCAACTCTGAAACAGAATACAACGAAACCTTATCCACAGTGAGCCGAATAAATGGGAGTAGATATACATATATAATAGCTATGTTGTCCGTTATTATTTATGTGTATTTTATCCGTTATTATTTACATTTAATATACATTTTTATAAAATATACATTTTTATAAAATATACATTTTTATATTTAAGATTATTTTCAAGATTTAGAGCTTTTACGTGCAGAAAGATTTTTTTAACTTCAGTTTTTAAGTTATATTTAAAATATACCTCTATAGTTTTTTAGGTTAACGAAGTCTTTGAGTATAATGAATAAGCAATCTATATAGACATCAGTTATGCATCGGAATCACGTATTGATAAACCTATCATCATGTCCGCTGCCTCGCATACGACAGAATATATAATTTGCTAAAATAATAGCACTATTAATTAATAACTTGAAAGTCAACACCCTTACCCTGTCATTAGTTTCAACAGAGACGTATGAGTATATATCAATCATTAAAGCGTTATCGCGTTCGCACACGACGTGCCTTCTAGTAACTTTGTCGTTCCTTGTTTGTGTTATTTGTACTGGTTTCAACGAACCTCCTTCAAACTATTCATTTTGAGACCTAATCATCTTGTCGAGTAAACTTCTTCGTGTATTTAGAAATTTAAAATGCAATTTTATTAATAAATTACAATATTAGTTAGAATGTCACTTCTTCATAAAATAAAAGGCAAATTGACTCTGTTAAATACAACTTTTGTATAAAAGTGTACTACTATAATATATATGCTACTGTAAGTAACTTTATTATATACCTTATATTTGTGGCAAGCCCTCTCTTAACAGTTTTTATATAGTGGACGTCTATAAACTTTCTTTATAAACCATAGCAGTTTTCAATTTTTCAGTTGCTCGCTCAAATTCACCTAGAGTTCCATACTGGAAATTTAAATCGTGGTCAGACACACAATAAAAAAAGGAAAATTTGAAAATTTTATACTAAGTGCAACTACATCTATGTGCTGTATTGGACAAGGTGAAGCTTTAAAAAACTTTTTCTAGGGTAATTTTTAAGCTTAAACTATTTTTTAACCGAAACTTTAACGGGTGTTTATCTTAAGAATTAAAATGATGAATATAATATATATCCTGGCTCCGTAGTCAGAGACTACAGAGCGTCAAGCGCCTGCATATTTCTTTTGCCACATAGAGAGATATTAATTTCTTTATAAAAAAACATAAGATCTTCGGTAGACCTTATGTTTTTATGTGACTTTCTTCCAGTATCATTCATACTGAATATTCTAAGGTCAATCAAGGTCTTTCTTATCCTCTGGTAACGCTCACTTTTGCTTCATATATCTTTCTTACTAATCTTTCATTACACATTCTCTTAATATAATAACCACCTGAGCACGTTCTTTTTCATTTTCGTTTATGCCTGCCATTCATTCTTTTTCCACGAGCTAAAGGTAGGTGACGTTTGCCTTCTTGGCGATATCATGAAACCAGACCACTGTTAACCCTGTTACATCTCAGCCCCACGTCCCATTCGTATCTTTCATCTGTACTAAATACATTTCCCAGATTAACACCTCATTCACTAATTCTAATATCATTCTATCTATTTTAAATAAAATTGTTTCGATCAAAATGAGCCGACTGTATTATGCTTCTGCAGTCTTCCTGAGACCACAGTTTTATTTAAAGTGCCAGAAACAATTTCAAAAATATATCTTCGAATACCAAAATAAACGGGATTAATCTCTTTACAATACTTTTATATTAAATGTGTAAAATTGCAAAAACAAAAATCTTTTATATATTAAGAATGATACACGAAAAATTTTTGTTTTTGATGATTCTAGATAGAAATCTACCCTAATCTTACATTCTATTTTTATCTTCTTTTTAAATACCATAGTGTTATTTACTTGCATTCAGAATTAGACCATTATTTTTACAAAATGTGTAAATATTTGAACGCAGTGGGATTCAAACCCGCGCTTCTTGGAAACCGTCCAAGCGCTCTGACCATTAAGTCATGCGTTCTACTACTAGCTACGTCGAATTATGCGTTCTTATACATTTTGTTTTTTACATTGTTAGCATCTCTGTAAAGAGATTTTTACGTTGTAACAAATCGTATAAGAATTTCGACGCAGCTGGTAGTAGAACACATGGCTTAGCGGTCAGAGCGCTGGGACGTTTTCCAAGAGGCGTGGGTTCTAATTCCGCTACGTTCAAATATTTATATGGTTTATACAAACGTTTTCCAATCCTAAGTGTGGAATAACACTTAAAAAATAGTAAAATATTAGACCATAATATTTACAATCGTCACACCCGTTCAGAATGGTGACCAATGACTTTAACACGCATGACATTGATAATCTGTGTATAACAGGCAATTAACCACCAGATCTCCTACTTTATCTCTCATATCACTTTTACTTACACCTTAACAACAGCTATCTAAATACAAATTGAACAAACAAGCTGATATGGCGCAACCCTGCTTGACACCCAAATGAATATCAAACCGAGGCGACATGCCAACCTCTTCTTATCTCGATAAAGAGATTTTACGACCTGCAACAAGGGTCTATTTATATTGTACCGGGGCAGTATCAGAAGCAAAGAAAATGTAAAGCTTTACAGCCAGAAATTTTCGGTGATCATGAGGAGATGAAAAATTTGATCTCATGCCTCCTTTTCCAGGTCTAAATTTTCCTTCTTACAACAGTCTCTAGAATTATTCTTGCAATCTTCTCGCTAATAACATTAGTTTTCTGCCCAAGCTAATAAAACTGATATCTTTACAGCTTGCACAGTCTATTTGTGAACTTTTGCCTTTATATAAAAGCACAGTGGCTGAATCAGCCAGGACCTTTCCGTTTTCCAGCATAAATTGCATAGAAAAATATTCACGATAAGCAAGCTACCCTGTTTGAAAATCTCTGTAGTAATTTCATCTTCTTTGCAGCAGCTTTACCATATTTCGGACTTCATATGGCTCTTTGTACTTCTTTTATACTGATTTCACCGTCTGCTATAGCAAGATGTTGCTATTACTTGAGACAGAGCCGTGATCATATTTATACTTCTCCTTACAAAAATTTAGACCCATCAAAATGTGTGAAATGTGCGTTGCCATATTAACATGTTTCATAATGAGTATAATATTATTTTTAATAAATTTATTGAATTTATAAACTAAAATAACGCCTTTTTCCACTCATATTCTATACAAAATTTAAGCATATTTTCACTATTTAATACTAGAAACTCTGTTGCTTTAGCTACACGTGTCTTACGACACTGTAAAATATGGACAATAACCGTATATGACTGTAGCTAAACTATACGTGTGACGTCATTTTACACCGAAGGTCAAGAGTGGGAGCTTTTCAATAGAAAAGCTATCAATTTATCAATTAATTAAGTATGTATCAAATTAATTTCCAATTTTAAAGTGTTATTCCACACTAAGGATAAGGAAAAATGTTTTCAAAAATGTTATGTATCAAATTAATTTCCAATTTAACTTTTTAAAAATAAATACTTAATTCCGTGTAAATTGATAAATAATCTACTTTGTGACATAAACATCCCACACACTCATAGCCATAGTAATTGAAAATGCTGTCTCTATGCAATGCGAATTTGTTGAACAAAAACATAATGTATAACATTTGCATTTATTGCACGTAAAATATTCTAACATAGCTGAAATCAGAAGGATAATTATAGCTGTAATAAAAATTAAACATATTTGTTTACCGGCCGGATGTGGCCACGGGTGGAACGGGTATGGGACGCGCCCACGCTTATCCAGGTCGAAATACCGTACGAATTTAATATTTAATCGTACCCTCGTAGAAAATTTACCGTCCCGAAATACTTACCCTATCTGCGAGGCACATCAGTTAGCTACAGTTTTTTTAATCGTTCATACAACACTTGACGTAGTCGTGATGGATGGCGGGACAGCCTGGGTCGCGTTTTGTCATTTTATTAATGCTAAAATTGGCGCACGGTGACGTGGGTTAAATTTAAAAGGCAATCATGGATGTATTGAGTAATTTTGGATGCGTCTTCAAAAGGTATCATTATTAACATTCTTCTTTCTAGAGTGTACCTACAATATAATCTTTAAAAAACTAAGGAAATATTATAATTATTACGTAAAAAACGTACAATGTACAAAAACTAATTTTACTTTTGTAATAATGTACGGATTATACATCAGGTTGTTATAATTTAGTTCAGATATCAATTAAATTTTTATGTATAGTAAGAGGAAAAGTTCAGTTATTGTTAATTATATAAAAACATTTTGCTAATTTGATTTGCTATTAGCTTTTTGATTCAACTATAATTGGTACTTTAGAAGCTATATTAAAGCACTTATTTTACTAGCAGAAGCAAGTCCATAAACTTGGTATTATTATCGAAGCTACCTTATTATTGAAGTAAAACCAAACTTCTTTAGAATAAATAATGCAAATGCACTTATTGAAGTGTTTCATTTTTACATTTATTATATGAATATATCTACAATTCTCAGAATAAATGTACGTAATATATTTATTATAAACATTGCAGGAATATTTTAATTATGAAGCTGTCAAACTTAACTAAATCTTCATCCATATTGTGCTGTACTTAAGTGTACAATACCGTATAGCTACATCTCAAAACATTTTAGCAGAGTAAGTCGGCTAGACCGAGGGTTAATGGGGTGTCATCGTATGATAGGTCGTCCTTACAAGTTACTAGCTCATCAGTGCTAGCGTATGACAATCTCTTATTGACACCCGTTTATATTAAAACCGTAATAGAAAATAATTTACTATTTTTCTTTTGAATTTTCATTTAGACAAACGAATAAAGAATTAATGACCTTTCTGGATTACATATGTGCGTATATATATGTATGTACTACATTAACGTAATAGCATCCCCGTTCATTCTCAATGATTGCTACCCTAATTTTGGGTTGAGGTATAAATTTTGTGTATTATATACTTATATATAGTCTTTATATCTCATATAGACTAATTACAATTTTTTTGAGCTCTATTACTAAATAATATCCTCGAACAAATAACCAATTAAAGCCTGTAAGTAGTTGAGGTTATATGGCGATTCATCATTTTATTCTCAACGGCAATATTTTAATACGATTAAAAAGCAAGATGTTCCGATTATAAAACGGCTATTATTGTTAAGAGAACAAAAGACTTTTTCTTACATTTTATACATTAGAAATACATTATGGAGATTTTATATATTTTTTCTTTTATAAATATTATATAAAATGCAAGGCAGGAGGTTCGTGCGTTTTTGTTTCATTTCTTTAACACGATTTACTTAAAGACTTTAAGATTTGGCAAGGGGCCGATTGTCTATATAAACTTGTTCTGGCGTTGTATGCTGAATTTTATTTAATACTCTTAACAGTTAAGAAACTTTCAAGTTTTATGATATTTTAGAACATACTAGTACATTTGTAATCAATAATATAGGAAGTTGCTTGAAAACTTGCTTTCATTTTGGATCAAGAAACATAAAAGCTAATAGAAATAAGTGCACATAAAACAAATAGAAAGAATATTTAATAAATCGTAGTTATTATAAAAGCTCTGCTATATTAAGATTTTGTTATACAAAGTATAATAAAATGACTAACTTAATTAAAATTGAGGCTATCTTAGCGCAGTGGAACAGCGTCTGGCTATAAACGCAATGTATGTAGTATAAGATACTCATTCAGAAAAATTCTTTCTTCTCTACTCTACTACGTGGCAAAAACACGTAAATAATTGATTTTTTTATTACATAATTAGTTTATACGAATACGTAAAAATGATCAAATTATTTTTTTATCTGTTAATAGTTTTTCTCTATTTTTAATTGCTAATTAATTTTATGCAACAAATCG
The DNA here is from genome assembly GCA_032432895.1 of Dryadula phaetusa. Taxonomy (NCBI): domain Eukaryota; kingdom Metazoa; phylum Arthropoda; class Insecta; order Lepidoptera; family Nymphalidae; genus Dryadula; species Dryadula phaetusa. The sequence goes on from JAOYRS010000027.1 coordinate 3,966,907, forward strand.
TTTAGATAGGCTATATTTAATAATGTAGAAAATAAAAAAAAATAACTTTCAATACGACATTAAGCAAATGGAAGAAATGCAACGCCGAATATGTACCTAATATTTTCAATCTCGAATAAACATCGAAAACAAAGACGATGCGCTGTTTCAAAATATACAACTTTGACATGTGTCAAAGGAGCACAAACACAATCCAGCGGAAGGCAACGGTACACATCCAACTAAAATCAAATAACTGTATTGCTTTTAGCTTTGTAACGCTTCGAGTGCAATGGCGGTTGCGGATGTTCCCTCTCCGCTCTACTGTGTAGTCTGTGGTATTGCTCCACGCCCTTTGCCTGTCGCGTGTCTTGAGGCGACGTTACGCACGCAGCCCACGCCGCCTCTGCGACCTCACTGCTCGAGTTTATCCCTTTAATTGCCATTTTTTTTCTGCAGAGTGGCTTTAAGCGGTCCCGCCATATCTCCTCACGTCGCAATTACTGAGACGTCTTATGATAAATCTGCCGCAATTTGCATGAGATAGCATACGCTCTCAACTTTCACGCGAAGCTTCCTACTCTTGTCGTTTATTAAGTTAGAGAACGTTTCCAAGAATGAGAACGAGTTATTTAACTACTAACTAGATAGCGTTGACTTTCATTAGGTTATTATTTTTCCATATTTTTCTACATGTTTTTCAATTTCTTTATTTATAAAACTTGTGGCATGAATTCTAAATAGCTACTATTCTTAAGTAACGAACAAATGTAATATTTGAAACAATTTGTGAATAAAATTTTGGTCCCTATGCAATTTTTCTGTGCGGAAATAAGATGCTAAGAGGCAGGCAAAACAGACGGCACAATCTCCGCGTTGCAACGCTGCGAATCGGCGGCCGACACCCCAAGGCTCCGCAGCTCCACTCGCCAATCTCGACATTTTTTCTAGATACCAGCTTCGTAGAGCGGTAGAAATTGTAACGTCAGCAGACCGCCCTGCGGACTGCGACGGGGGCTATTTGTCGAACGATGCGCCAAAACATCGCATCGCAATCACACGGAAAAATTATTCCCCGCTAGATTGCTACTCTTCGCTTTTTGAAGCTACATTTACGTTAGCGGGTTTTATATTGTGCGGTGTATGAGATAGAATTCGCATTATCTTGTTGGCAAGCACTTCGATACCGATTTTTGATTCAATTCAATTGGAACAGATTTTCATGGAAAAATAGACTTTCAGAAATTAGTGAAGTGCTTTATCTGCCTACAGATGCAATTTTTGGGTCAATATACCTGCAGTACTTTTGTATATTTATATCCATTCTACTTTATACTCAATTTATTCAAAGTTTCTTTTCACAGATATTTTTTATTTACTTTTTATGACAGTGGAAGTAATCATTGCAAAAATTTATTTATTATCGAAATTACTTTTATGTAATTAAAAATAAATATCATAAAATATACATTTTTTTTATTATTTCCATTAAACAGAACAAGACCCGTCTTTTTTGCTATAGCCAAATTATATGGAACTCACACAAAATTCTGAAAACTCACCCTCGCTCGTGACATGTGTTATTTAGCTTTCACTAACTGTTTACTTGACTAAAAGCTTTCAGATTTAATACATAAACAGCGATCGTTCATAATCAAGCGCGAGTCCATCAAAATAATCATTTGCATTATGAGAAACACTGTCGATATGTGACATTCAGTGCGATAATTAATGCAAATCAATAGTGGGACGTGCGATTGATTCTGGTCTAGCGGAAAGCCGATCAATTACGTTAATGAGCCCCGAGAATCCGTATCGCTGACGTTTCAGTATTATGCAAATACTTATGCTTATTTCTGAGCAGTAACGGTGAGCATTTCACCGCTCCAAGTACATACTGGTTATTTTGCGACGTAAGGTCTCCTTGTGAAACACTTTTGTTTATTATTTGAGACATTTTAGTTTACATAAATATTTTTTTAATATAATATATACAGGAATATAATATATATCCCTAAAGAAAATAAAGAATATTAAATAAGTCCTTACATAGTTTATTACAGATAAACTTCAACTGAGGCTTTAAATTTTTTTTCTTAAGGATCTAATAAATTTATGTAATTTTAATGATATGATTATTAGCAAAACGTAATTAGGAATTTTTATTTATGATTTAAGTTAAAATTTGTATTTATTTAAAGCTTATAGTGCTATTTATAAAAAAAATTTGCTACCCTTTTTAATCCCTCTTATTCGTTGTTTTACATAAAACTGTCAAATTCTGTTATTTATGATCAATAATATTTTACCAAGTATTAAGTTAATTGACCAATTAAATATTATGTAACATAATGGTTTTCATCCTTTCATAAGAAGTATTACTTGATATTTTTATGTTATTAAGTATGAAAGTTTTGTAGCAAATTTTGTTTGATTATAATTAGTTAATTATAACATAACTTGTAGCTAATGTACCATAATGGCCATATAATGATTATAAAGAGAGATCTAAAATTCAATTAAATAATAAATTAATTTTAAAATAATATTTGCAAAGAGATGTATTGTATTACGGTTTTTAAAATGTGTAAGGAAAACTTAACAAAAATACAATATCTTACCGCAATTCTGATATGTTAAAGTGTTACAAATCTTGATGCATACTTAAAACAAGGTGATTTTAATGTTTCTTTAAGTACCTTGAAATTGCGTAAATCAATCATTGGCAAAGTATAATATATTTTTCAAACTGCATAATTTAATATTGAACTCTTAAGTGCTTAGAATCAAATAGTACCTAATTTACAAATATGTCGATTTAACATAATGGTATTCATTAAATTCAACGGCGCAACAAGGCCGTGCAGCTGATGATGAAGGGTAACTAAATGATTGGCATTATGCAAATACTGTCTGCAGTGGCTCGAAAGCATCAGTCGGACATCACCGTTATCGATGCAGAACAAAGGCCCCTTCAATAGACTAGATCTCATGTTTAAACAGATTATTAGGATTATACGTTGGTAAGGACACTACGTGATACGGACAGGTAAATTGTAAGCTGTAGAGGCGGCTTAATATGGATATATGGCAATACACACATATATTTAGAACTAAGTGTTAGATTAAGAAAGAAAAGCAATATATATAATAAATATTTAAGGAAAATTTTAATTACCTACATATATTTACCGTTAATAAAAGTAATATTTTATTGTCTTGAGGTATATATGGAACTGTTTTTATCCTGACATTTAAAGTAGTTTCCGTAAGAAAAATAAAAAACCGACATCCTCATATTAGGTCCATTACTCGCAAATTCTATTCAATCTCACTTAGTAATGTAGATATTAGAAAAGATCGCAATAAAAAGAACATTCATGAACACTTATCTCATAAGAATCTTATTATAATCCATTTTACATTTTTAATACATATCTAAGATCCATAAAGTACGCACACGCCACGCCATCTGTTATCAAATAGATTACATTGATATTTCTATAAAAATAATAGAATTATTTCATTTATATAAAAATTAAAAAATAAACGTTTAATGAAAGCCTCATAATGTTTTATTAAAGTGTCATAATTAGTCATTATGTATGTATGAATTTATGTGTGTACGAATACAAAAAGTTTTACTTATATAAAATCAATGTTATAAGGTTTTGGCTTTCATGTTTTTACCACATTTTAAATGAAACTATTTTAGCACTTTACTATAGACTGTAAAGTGTTCGGAACGTCGGGTTTTCTAAAATATATTTTAAAATAGCAACATATACGCCATTAATCTGGTCAAAATAGTTTCTCTTAAAATATACGAACATACATATTATTGGATTTTGTTTGATGAATATACCCATACATTTTGTAAATACATATTTGTGCTATGTGATGAAAAATACAATATTTATCTAATTATGAATTATATGTTTTAAAGCAATCGATAGACATAATGATTTCCTTTTGTAACAATAGTCAAGTACAATAGCTATGCTGATAGTATTGCACATAAACCTCATATTAAAGCTAAATTTAGAGCTCGGAGTCAAATATATTTCAAGATTATACTTTTAACCTGAGTACCTGAATAGAACATTTCCTCGGTGGTAAAACTAAGGAGCGGAACGAAATTATTATGACAAATGGAAAGACATCTTCTGTAACGCAAAAAAAGTCAGTATTTTCTTCGAATAGTAGCGATTCAAAGATAACGTACAAGTGGAATAGAAAGTTTGAGAACAATTCTCGACTTATGTGTAATAAACTGTATCAAACAAATAAAGGACTGCCATAAGTGTTCTTTTTCAACGTAGTACCGTGCGTTAGAAGTCATAAAAACTACATAGATTGTGTAAACAAGGGTAGAGTTAGTAAGATATAACCGCAATGCACCAAACTAAGTGACGTGGCTCCTTGTAGGGCGACAATGATGAAATCGTTTATCAAAGTCAATATCGCCTGTCGACACGCAGCCACATATTATAGCAAGTACCTATTACTTGCACACGCGTGAATGTCGTATGCCAAGTTCGCGGGATTTGAATTGAAGTTTACTAGGTTGATGGCTCACATAATTTATGACGTCTGCTTTCGTCGTTCAAATTTTCTTTGTGTTCGTGTGTATGAAAGGAAAAAATAGTATATAGTTTTCATAATGTATTTTACACTTACTGTTCATTTATGTATAAGTTTGTCTCTCCCTCTTTTATATCCACATATTTGGTCTCTTTTCTCGTTATCAATTCGCCTTTCTAATATTCGAATGAAATCAAACACGTGACGCCCTCAGTTTTTTTAAGTTTTCTATTTCAAATAGTACCTACCTGAGTTATGGTTGAATTTTGTGTTTGTGATGTCGAGTATTTGAGAAATCATTACGATTTTGTTGATAACCAAGCTTCAGTCGATTTAGCAAGTGAATGGGTAACCGATTTCTTTAGCGTTTTCTGTTGGATTGTGAGATATTTCTCAACCAATTAGAGTAGTCTACAAATATTTAATACCTTCTTTACTGTAATTTCATTCTATTCACCTCAGGTCCTCAATTGTGGATGGTTTTATTATTTTTCATAACATATTTTAAAGTCTACGTATTTCTGGATTTCGAAAAATATTTTAATAAAATTTTGTAAGATAAAGGAAAACATACATAATATCAAAACGAAAGCATTTGACAGGAACAAAATAAGCTAGCAGGAAACGTAGGAAACAATACAACGAGCAATACTGACATAAATCAAATTTTTGTATTCATACCGACTCGATATTTCTAATATTAAAACGAAAGCTCGGCGGGTCCCGTATCTTATAAGATCGCCGCCTGTTGCGACGACAACTATTAAAAATCGAAAAACTCAGGAGCGTATTTTAGTTGTCATATTTTACGATTTGGCCGATGTATAAACACGTTCTCCGTTCAATCATCCGGCGATAGGCGGCGCCAGTATACGAATAAATCAAGCTTCTCACTTTTTCACCTGCCATACACAAAAGCCTTCATACTGAAACTTGATTCGGGTTATTTCTGACGAAATATCAGCCTATTTGTTATACTATTGATACGTACGCACGTGCGCTGCGTAAGTTTGTACTCGTTGACGAGAGGGATTCAGTGAAAATTGCTTTACTACAGTGTGCATGGAATTCGTTGTTAAGGGGCACGAAAGACGTCACGTTGTCATGCCGCAATGAGTTTACACAAACACTGTATAGAAATATTGTATTCTCTATTAGCTTTAAGCATATTATTTATAATGTTAAACACAAAGTCAATGTTAATTATATAAGTAATTTTTAATCTTTTATATATATATATATATATATATATATATATATATATATATATATATATACATGATGTAAGTATTATCTACAATTTTGACTTTAAAAATTTTAGGTTACAGCGCACTCTTTAAGCCTTTAAAATTAGGGGCGAACTCCACGTACAAAACACGCGAGCTTCATAAATAAGAACCAAGTGGCTGTTGTATTATTAAGAAATATTATATAGAGAGTAAGTGTTGCTGTTATTTTCTTTAATTAATAACATGATGTATACACTTCTTAATATTTTTAGGCGGTTTTACTTTTCATTTAAAAATAACGCCTGTCTAAAATGGACATTTAATATATATACAATAAGTGATGAGGAGTTAGTATTGATTTTATGAAGAGTTATTGATAAATTGTAATAACTATATGTATAACAAGATAAAGACTTTATAACTGACATATCATAACTTCTTATAACTACTTTTATATTGACATAACATTGCAATATCAAATTTAGGCCAGTACTAAAAGCAAAGGCCACAGAAATCTTTATCTGACCCAAGTTTATTCACGCTCGTCTCCCAGAGCTGACAACATTTTACGGTGTTAGATTTTATGACATATTCATCACTTAGAGGATAACAACGCCTATTCACTGAATTCATTCGCAAACTGTTTCCTACATGGTTATCGATACTAATTTCGAAAATTGGCATGAAAATATGCCTGCAGTCAGTTTGCACGTCATTTCTAGCTCAGCGAGTAAGGAGTGATTAGGCTTCTGACGGCCGAACTTTCGCGTGCATCAATAATTGAAGTAGCGTGTATACGTTTGCAAAGGGTATATAGATAATTTGTTGAATGCGAGCGCTTGATGCAATATGAGCGATTAATAAATAGGAAATATACTTGAACTCTGAACGTTTGTTTTATTCACAGACATCGACAACTCAGAAAAAAATGTTTTGTAAAGAATTTATGTAGGACAGTACATAATAAATTACCAATGTAACAAGATTACATAAAATAATAATTTTAATGAATTTACTACATTTTCAATTACTACATTGATTTTTGATTCAATATAAAACGGAGTTATTATATTTTTTACGATTATTAAAAGTTCAAAATCTTATTATGTTAGGCAATATGAGATCTTAGACGTAATATGACATCCAAGGTCTATCTTAATTGACAGGATTTATAATTCAGGACTCCAACCACAAGGGCGCGTTGATCCGGAAGCCATTGGTTCACATTCTTCTTCTTCTATTCTAAAAAATAATCTCAAATCAAGAATAATTAAAAATATTACTAACTTAAGCCAATTCAATAGAAATAAATATACATATGTACATAACCTAATTTCATTAACGCTGTCATGTTCAATTGGTTTATTTGCATTTTAATAGGTTGGTATTACATGTGATATTTAAAGTGCAAATTAGAATTTGCATTAATAGATAGCTTCTGCTATTATATGAGAATAAACTTTAGAACCATATATTTTATTATAATATGATTAAAGTATAGATTATAACTACTCATGCTATCGCAGCAGAATTTGAACGTTCTAGATTTTCTATCTTCTGTCAGTACAGAGATGTCTAAAGTTGCCTTTTAAATTTAATAATATTTTTATTTAATAAATTTAACTTTAGGAATTTAAAAAAAATAATTTTTCACTTCACAAGTCATTGCTTAGTCATTATAAATATTTACGATAACTCATTAAAAATAAACAATATTTAATTGGTGCAATATAATTTTACAGTTAACCCTTGAGTGGTGTTTATGCAAAGTTATTGCTTATTCGCCCTATTCATAAAATAAGCTTCAAAATATAACATCAAAAGGGTATAGTGAGGTTTGTTAAACAGGTGTATTCTCGGCATCGCGAAATCTTATTTAATTGAATGATAATAGCCGCAAGTCACTACAGTGTTTGTGTAAATTTCAATTTAGTTATAAAACATTCCACAGACGATTAGACAGAGATTCAGTTGGCTTCATTAGTGTTCGGCTTGAGATAAATTCTTGTTGGTATTTTATACTAATAATAGTGATATTGTGTGATACTTTTTGTTTATTTTTTTTTAGACATATTCATAAAATAGTAAAGATATATCAAAATATTGTAAAATGTCGGTTTGTACTGTCTATGTAAATAACTCTTATGTAAATTTTTATTTTAAGTGCTTTTTTATATAATTATTAAAAAAATTAAACCATATAACAATAAAATTTTATATTATTATTATTTCCTCAAAAAATAAATTATTGTAAAATAAATTAATTTAACTAAGTTGTTAGTTAGTAAACAGTATTTGAATTCAGACCATTAATAGTGGTTACAGATTCAGGATGGGCAATTGCACAACCATATTCTGTTGGCAGTATCGCAACGCACAATACATGTCGATTCGGATTACGCTATCGGCCCGCGTCGTACATAAGTGGCTACGTAGCCTCAAATAGGCACTTACCAGCGCCGCAATGAGATCTCATCTCTCTCACACAGCTTCCTTAGCTCAATCGTGCGCGCAGATTGTGCTATCACCGTCGATATGACGCGTTTTTACCCCATAATTGAATTATTACTCTACATGAAGGTAAACGCCTCAATATTTACGACAGTAAAAATTTTATGACATTGGGTTGTGGAAATGTCTTGAACTAAAACGTACATCAGTAAAGCTTGGTGCTTGATTTTATAAACATGCTTAACATTGTATATAATTTATATTATGAGTGAACGTTTCATCCATTTAATGATTGAGTGAATGGAAAGCGTTATGATGAGTCATATGGCTTATCAAGTAATATTTATATTGTGATAAAAGCTATGGATTCTTTTAAATGTTTTTTTTAATTGGCAAAATCTGATACTATTACGTAGCTTTTATAGACGCTAGGATAGGCTTCATATAAGCACTCCGTATTCGTTTAAAAATCCAAAGTTTTTTACTATACTCGTATTATATTTGTACATTATTTATCTATCTTGAACGTTTTCATTGATTGTTCTAAAAGGGCGGACAATGATTTAAATACTGTCTCTGTAAAGGGTCCACAGAGGTACGCGTTTCAAGCTATGTAAGTACGTGTTCGAAATTCGTAAATAGAAGTATTTGGGGATCAAATTACGACTGGGCCGTTCTATAAGTATATAACTATCGAGCTAACTGTAGAGTGAATCGCAACGACATGAAATAGTAACGTACAGGCTCGCTTGTAAAACCCGAGAAACATTTTCGGGTACGTAATTACTAATAAATTATCCTTGTAATGTAAGATTTCGACAACTCATTTCATTTTCACCCAATGATAAATAGTTTAGCAGAGTAATTGCCTTTAAGTAAAATAAGACAATATTATTGTTCTATTCGAACATTTATAGTTTATTACTCCAGGTTTGAGACTTCAAATACTTAATACAGTATTTATCTCGATGTTGGACAGAATATACATAACGTATCTTAACACTAAGTTCTTTACTCTCTGTTTATAGTATAATATAATTAAAAACTAATTTCATATTTGTCATTCTAACCATTAAACTTAAAATTAAAATATATTAGTTTCCAAAGTATAATATTCTATTCAAGAATGCTAAACTGAGGTTATTGTGTGGAATTAATTACTGTTAATACTCAAAAGGGTTATATATACACATAAAATAATTTTGAAAGATCAACTGTTGAATTTCATGCTGACCTTTTCAACAGAACTGCCTTCAGAGTCTGTAGTAACTAATGGAACTGGCAATAGTGATATTTTATTAATGAATGTAGGTTCGCTAAAGCTTATATACATAAAAAAATAAAAAAGAAATAATTGAAATATATATATGTGTGTGTGTGTGTGTGCGTGTGTGTGCGTGTGTGTGTGTATGTGTGTGTGTGTGTGTAAACACAATTTGCCCATCTGATTACTACAGTTTCACAGAAATAATAATACTACATAAGTAGTAGTGGAATGCGACAGTCTGAAATGTGCATAGGATATGGAGCCAATCAACTCTATTTGCATTTGTGTACTCGTCATTATAACGAACTCTTGTATTTCATGTATTATATGAACTACTACTACTATAGGATATACTGGATTGTTTATGTTTTTTTAGTATTTTTTAAAGCTTTTGATTCAGTTTAAATAAATATCCAGTCATATATATATATATATATATATATATATATATAAATATATATAAATATATATATATATATATATATATATATATAAATATATATATATATATATATATATATATATATATATATATATATATATATATATATATATATATACGTCTTTATGGCACAGTTACATGTTCTAATCCTACTCGCAAATATGTTATAGTGAGATGTTGTGTTTCTCAAAGCGGTAAGTCTCTAAAATTCCGTAGAACGTGAACAAGTGAATGCTCTGTCATCTCTGCATAATCGTCTATATGAGGAAAAAGCGGACACCCGAAATAAAAAAAAGAATTTATATATTTTTTGATTCAGATCTGATGGTTCGTTTATAAATTGCCAAAAATATTTATATATATATTTTTATATAACAAACCGTTTGGATAACAAAATACTGAATATTTACTGTGAACTGTTATTTTCGTTTTGTGATGACTATGCATTTACTGAATCCGACGATTTATTATGATCATAATTTGCTGTGTGAATAAGTGATGGTGCTTTTAATAATGTATATTTAGAGGCGACATTTAAATGAAGATGTAATTTATGGTATAGTATTACGGGGAAAGGACAACAAAAGTATCTAGGGCGGGACCTATTAATACTGAAAACTGCGCATAAATATCGCAAGTAATTACAATAAGAAGCGGGATCGTGGAAAATCACTGGGTAGCGAGTCGCAATTAGCGGGCGAACACCCAACGGAAATAAATAAGGATATTACCTTCTCTGCGTTAAGCAGTAGAATAAAAACTATACTAACGTATTGAGACTAACACGCTCTGTTAAAAGCAATTTGTAGTAACTCGTTTTTTGATTTACTATGAGACCTTTTTTGTATAAAAGTAGTTGATTTTATATTTAAATTGAATAAAGTGCTATCTCGAATATTTATTATATCAGGAATGCATTTAAATCGAATAAAGATGCTGTCTGAAATCTGAAATGCATATTAATTCTTTTAGAAATAGTGAGGTCATAACCTGTGCAAAATAAGAAGTATACATTACATTAAAGATATTTTATAAAATTTTTATTTAATTACCTTGTCATAGAATATATAGTATATAAATTATATACTAATTCCATTAACAACAGACTTTAAGATTTTAACAAATTTTAAAATCATATATAAAATTTAAATAAAGAAAGTTCTAATAGTTTTCCTTGCATATAAATGTATATGTAGATACAAGATTATTGTCCAATTTGTAAAAAGAATAACATACACACCAATATTAAAAATTCTTATTTACTACTATTTTTTGAAATTTTATTTAAAAACTGTAATTTTGATAATCTTCAAGAAATCTAGGGTAGGTTACCATTTAGTACTTCAGATGACCTGATTTTGTGACGCAGAATGGAAAGACAAGGAGGTAGAAAGGTAAAATGCTTGCAAAGTTGTATATAAAATGAAAATAATACCTGTTGTTATAAAACGATGTCATTATATTACTGTATCTTTAACATAAAAACTTAAATCGAATATTTTATTTGCTCTTGCTCCAAGATACATTATTCAAACCATGCTCATTTAAAGCTTCTTTGTAATAATAATAATACAAATTGCTATATAAAATTATATTTAAGTGTATCAGAAGTGATGGTTTTATTGGAGCGATCTAGATGGGCGGGCAGATGGCATTTGGGACCTGATCATGATTAGTTCGGGGACCGCCCTAACGTCTTCTAGAAATAGATAAAGTTGAGAAAAATATTATATTTCTGATTGCTACTGTTAACCTATATACAAAGCAGTGCAAAGTAGTCACTTTCGGATGACAACCGGACTGTATGGATAAATTCTATATATATATAACTGTCATAATTTGAATTTATATTACCAAATACAATATAAATAGTAGGGAGGAGTGATATGTTACTATGATTTTTACAAATATTCACATTTTAAATAACGTTCCACAGCCCTGTTGAATTTGTTTTTATGTAAAAGTTTTTGTAAGGTACACGCATAATATATTTTTATATTTAAAATTTATACATAATTTTTGCTTTTTATTTAATATTAATAGCTTCAACATCATAGTAACATAAATCTAAGAAATTTATGTTCATCAATTTGTTAGTTTATATTGAACATCCTCTTAGGAGTTCAATAAAAGAAAGTTATTTGTATCATTAGAAGTAGAACATTTTTCAGAGAAATCTGCTATTATATTTAATATTAAAGAAATTATTTCATTAAGATCAACTATACGGAAATATGAAAAGGAGCCAACAAATTACTAGGCGTCTTTGCTAGTCTTATTCGCTGGCGATGTAGCGTAGGCACTCAAATTTTTCTACTCATACTACAGTAAGGTAACCATTATTACTGCGCAGTGCTCTCGTTTTATTCAACAGTTCGGTCCATGACGCTGCTACTCGCTAAAACCAATTCCTTGTTACTTGATTTCTGCATTTCGAAAAAGCGTAAATATTTTCCTCTTGGGTGCTTTTACAGAGATGAATTCAATGGGCGCTTTGGAGTTGTGCATTTTAATTGTAAATATAAGAGACATGAGTTCGACTCTGTACTCCATTTATAGATATTATATTTGTTCTTGTTGGATATTACATGTGCAATTCTTCTGACAGTGACCTATGCTGGATGATAAATAACAAAAAAGGTATACGTTGGATATATTCCAACAATTGACAAAAATATTTTTAAAAATATGTCGCAGCGACAATGACAAACAGTTTAAAGTATTTTGCCATTTGTATATGGGAATCGGTTTTTCACGTTAAATAGAACTAAGGTTATCCTTGTATTACGTGCATTTATATTTTATTAGCTTATTTATTTCTTTTGTAAATAAATATTATATATAATATAAAATTTTTAGATTTTACGTTACATTTTTCAATATTCGCAACTGGTAAAATAAACTGGCTAAATGGACAAAAAATGCAACGTTACTACGTCCAAATTTCCTTCGGGTCTTAATTTGAAAGAGTATTAATATCCTATCAATCCACTTCGTTTTTACAGACTGCATGCAAATTGAAACATACGTATTTTCATGTTTTAAAAGCTAAATACATTTGGGGCTTTTTCTGTTATTTTTTCTTTTGTAGGAGATTGCGCTAAGTGATCACATTTCGATATTAAACCATTTGCCGAAGGCCGGTGCCGGCAACGTATTTCATTTTACTGAGTGTCTGACGTAAGTTTTGGAGACTTGCTTTTTGTTGGAATTATTTTCCAATTCTTTTATTATGTTTAGTGTAAGTTTTGTTGTCTATTTTTCTTCCTGTTTCCGTTTTATGAGCTATTATAAAGTATGATATTTTTAAATTGTACCTAAAAATAATTTAATTGTTATTTTATGCAAAAGTTACTTACAAAGCTATAATGCACACTTAGAATATTATTCATATTTAGTGTAAAATTAATGTGACATATATTTTATAAATTTTTGACATCATTACTTCATTTAAAACAATATACAGTAAATACTATGCTTTTACTACTACAGTGGGTCAGCGTCTAAATGTAACGCGATTGGTTGTGAGTTCGATTCCCAGGAAGAAATTAATAAATTTTAAATTTATTTCAATTTCTTCGCTCAGGCCAGACAAAACGGGGTGTTGAATTCACCACTAGATATGAACTGTCAACGAAGTGTCTTGACACTGGGTTATCTCTGACTACCCTATTTAGCAAAGCATCTGATTTTTTAATCAGTAAATAGGCCATAAACTGATATTGTTAAAAAATAGGTCGAGAGGACGATATGAATTAAGAGTGAAATTCATAAAAAAATCTATTTAATGTACTATTACCACAAAAACATAAAATATTTAACATTTTAAATTAGTTAATTAGGAAACATAAATGTCGATTATTTAACTATTTTACAATGCTATGCTTTACATGTCTGTATCAATGCTAATATAAAAACTTTAAAAACCAATGTCTAAGTCTCTTTTTTACGATTTTACATATATGGGGAACATTGTCATTGTCATTTATTCCTCTCACAACTTCAAATAAATAATATTTAATTATTCTTTTTTTTTTAAATATACAAAACAAATAAATAGTTTTAAATGGATTAATCGCGTATATTTTTAAATTTGGAAATACATTTTTGAAAACCTGACGTTTCGAACACTTTACAGTATTCCGTGGTCACAGGTAGATTGAGGTGGCATTCGCCAGTCAGTTGTATCAACTGACAAAAATGTAGTTTCGAATACCAAAATATAGGCGATTAATCCGTTTAAAATAGTTTCATTTTAAAATGTGTAAAAATCTTATTAAGTAAATAATTTTCAAAACAACTTTTTATCTATAGGAATACAAAACGTTTAAGTTTATGAATAAGATATTAAAGCCGTATTTATTTTATGATGCATTCATTTTCTCGCAAAGTTGTGTGAATGTTACCACAACGTTGTAACAGCATCTGGAATTGAAACTTGCAAGATGCTTTCGTAAACTTTCTTTCGCTATACAAGTCCCGGTTCCTTCACTCATTAAGTTCATTAACAAGACCCGAGGTCAGTATTTTTGATGCTCTCAGCTCGTTTTCAATATTTTCTATTCGTGAAATTCACTTTGTGTTGAGTCCGACGTCGGCGGAAATATTTGAGAAACGCTTTGAATTTCGATGTTTTATGTTTGAGGCAAATAATTTAAGCACTTGTGAAAACTTCGTTCTCTTGATTAACGAGGCTCAATTAGGTAATTCAAGTTTAACATTTTCAACGGCGCTTCTGAGTAATTGTTTGACGATGTTGGGCTATAGCATAGCGTATCAACGTGAACGTTTTGATTTATTTTAATACAGGCAACAGCTCAAGTAGCGAGAAGCATAACGAACACTCACAAACGTAACAAGTAGAAACTTAAGAAACACTAAATAAATACAACGGCCAACTAAGACTCAAATTTCCCGGATTTTAAATATTACAATGTACTTCGTCGAACTGCAGTGCGGGCTCTGTAAATTCCATTTAGCTAAATAGCTTTTGAGAGATAAGAATCTATCCATACAATACTTCCCTAGTTCCAGCGAGAAACTAAGAAATTGAAAAGAGAGTCGCCTAGTACTGCGATGTCGATAGTCCGATTTCCGGAAACCTGAGATTTCGAATTACTAACGTCGTAAGAATTTAAAGGCGATAAACAGTCGAGAGGAAGTTCAAATGTTCGGACGAACTTTTTCCATCGTACAATCCCTTCGGTCTAGCAATCTTGGTTTTAATAAGTATATAACGTTCCCAAGATGTACCTGTGAGAAGGAGATTTACATAATCATTACCATATCTGGCGCACTGGCGCGTATTATGCCCGGGAGGTTAATAATGCTATTTTCTTGCCACGTTTTCACGTTGCTATTTCACGTTATCGACCCACTTTATCTGCCTCGTCATTGTAACTAGCCACTCAAGGAGGCTTCAACTTCTCGTATCGTAGAAATAGCTATGATTTTATATTGTTTCCACTAAATCACACATTTACTGTATTTTGTGTTATGTTTTCTGTTTGAACGTTTCGTCTACATTTATTCAAAACAAATCAAATAAATCAAAATTCAAAGCATGCTTTGTTTGTATGAAAATGATTCTCTTTAAAATGTAGATTGAAAAACGCACGTTTTTACGGTGTTTGAACAATTTCATTTGTTCCTAATTTATTTTCGTAAACAATATTACGCGACGTGACGTGGGACGTACGTCGTACACATTTGGACGTGTGCGGAAGTCAGCTTTACTCGCTAAGTCTTATTTAACGGATCACGGAATCCGTTCCTTCAAATGTACCTTAAAGGGATCACAATATATTATAATGATATTTCAATTATACCTTTTATTATAATTTGTTAACGTACTTTCACATTACTACATTAAGATTACTTTTCTAATTTTAATAAGCCAAATATTATGTCGAACAAAGTTAAATAAATTATTAAATATTTCTCTAGAACAATTTGAGCTTATATATATATATATATATATATATATATATATATATATATATATATATATATATATATATATATATATATATGTATATATATACATATATATGTGTATGTATGTGTTAAAAATCATAAATAATCCATTAAAAAAAATAAGATACTACGGCAATATAATGAAAGAAAAAAAAATAGAATAAACACAACACTCTCATTTAAAAGCATTAAAACAAAATACGCTATCATATATCACTTCAAACGTCAAATATAATAAATTTATATAAATTTTAGTTTATTATCCACCGACATCTGCTCATCAAATTTAAACTTTCATGGTGGAGTGAGTCAACTGACAGGGACAATTTATTGTAGTTTATAAATGTTACATTTTCAGATCCACGTAATTCATTTATATTCCGAAACGTCAATCTTTTGTTCAAAAAATACATTATCAAATATTTATGTGTAAGTACTAAAATAATTGTAAACATTATTTAAATTACAAATTTCTTTTAGCTTATGTCATAACGATATAAAAAAATGTAAATGTATTATTATGTAGTAAATTTGAAATAACTGCGGATATTCAACACTCTGGTTCCTTGTAGTTTTCTCTCTTTCAAAAAATGTGTAAATTACGTTGAACGTTGATCAAATTACATTGTTAGTATGGGAAATATAAAAATAAACATTACATGAGACTTTCTGAATAATAAATATCAATTAAAATATTTAAAAAAATATACCAACCATACCAACGAATTATTTCAGATTTTTCTTAAAAATATACACTATAAAACACATATTACATGATAATAAACATGCTGTGTACAATACTATAAAACACATATTACATGATAATAAACAAAAAAAAGAGTTTACTTGAATAAACAATACCATATCTATTATTCTGGGCTTACATTTTGAATGAATGGATATTTCTAACAAATTTTAAATTGAAATAGGTTTTTTCAAATACGCAACATCATAGCGTATTGGAAACGATTGCAATTTTTTAGATGCATGATGAATTTGACATATTAGTATTTTTAATCCCCGAAATATGAAGAGCACGCAGCTTTAAGCCTTTTATTTATATATCGACTGCAACACATAAACGCCAAACTTTTTTTGTAATTGCAATTATGTATCAAAATGAAATTCAAATTTCTTCACTTCACTTTAATGTATTTTAAATCTACTTTTATGATTCCGTAACTACTTTTCTGCGTTAAATTAATTAGTAAAAATGAATTGATAACTAAATATCCAGTTAATTACCTTGCTTTGATTATAGTACAAAAATAAATTATATTAAAATAAAATATTGTTGAAACTTTTATGAAAATCATTGTACCGAAGCAGTATCTAATGACATTACACATTACTTGTATAATAAGACATATTTTGAATAGAGCAAGTAGCCACCCGATACAAAATATCAATATCAAATTTAAAATCACAAAATAAAGGATATTTTGGAAAAAATACAAAATAAAATAATTTGACTATTTAATATAAACTAAAGTAATACTGTAAAATGATATTGTAGCGAAGTTGAGAGGTGCCCGAGTAATATTGCAGTAATTGATTGTAGAAAAACCCTACATATATATATAGATAGAAGATAGAAATATATATGATAATTCACTATATATTCTCTATTATGCAACGTGCGGCGTTCAGTTCCGTTACCTAACAGTCACTGTTCACACGGAATTTCAGTGTCTGAAGGTAGGTTCTTTGACTACCCTGGTATGCGATATAAAGAGTGAAGCTGCTTATCTTCTCTATATAGTAAAGTAAACAAAATGTAACCAATAATGTCGACTGATAATAGAGTCCAGTTATTCATTTCTTTACTCCAATGATAGCTATTTTGCCGTTTTTATGATTTAGTAGCTGCGTAGGGAGCGCCGCCTATAAAGCTTGTGATGGGTTTTACGATGATTAAAATATGTACCAGATATAGGCAGTGATTTAACATCGCGTTTCGTGCATTCACACTTTCAGATCACCTGATATTGAAATATGCATGTGGAAATATTATTATACTTTATTATTGATAGAAATATGCGTGAGTTTAATATGAAACTACATTGAAATGTAAATTTCTTACTTTATTTCATATGTATAATTATTTAATATAAATTGTACTTAATAATTGGTTCTAAATTACATTATTTTGTTGAAATAATTATTCTTATTTAGAATATAAGACATTTTTTCTTAACTCCTACTCTCGGTGATAAGAAAGACAATTGTGAAGAAACTGAATTCTATAATTTTCGTTTATTTAAAAGATCTGAAACCGCCCTTTGTCAAACCAAACTGGAAATACATTATTAAATATAAACACTCCCCGGCATATTGATTTCAAATGCGTTACTACGCTTAGTGTGTCAAATTGTATATCAAAAACGTACCTGGTAATGGCAGCTATCAAGATAATATAACAGATATCGAAACTATAGAAACTGGAAGTTGTTTTCCTTGAGCAGCCGATATGGGTTTACCCGCACCGCCTACTAAACACAGATTCATTTGTTCGCTATCTTTTTCTCAAGAAAAACTCAAAAAACCACCATAAAAGTAATTCTTTGCTACTATAAGGTTGTATAGTAAAGTATGAGTAGATAGATAACTATATATCTGAAATATGTTGTTTTTTATACCAGTACGACAGACAAATTGGACACATACTCATGTGTGCAATCTTCCTCGGTCAGCGTTTAATGTCACATTGATATTATTTAGTATTAAGAACAAGTAAAAGCTGCTGAAGCGACTACGCAGTGGCCAATAAATCTAAACTTTGCGAGAAAATAATTTTACGTCTCGTTCACATAATATACTTGTATATTCGAGACAAATGGCCTATTATAATACGTTTTTGGATTGCAAAATAAGCTTTTAATATCAACTGTTGTTTGAAGTGTTCATATTGTTAAATTTTAAATATTTTATATCATCATTAGTCTTTGTATTCAATTAAGTGTAACTAAAAATATCTATTTTATTATATAAATTTCATAAAAACGTAATTCTTCAAGAAAACTTACCTGTAATTCCTTTAAATTTCACTCCACGTAGCTAAAAGCCGGTATTGTCTCCAAAAAAGAGTTTTTCAGTAAAACAGCTACCTTTATAAGGACTTAACGTCGCAGAAAACGGCCGAATAAGTATACGAGTGGGGCGCCCCCGTGCTGATAACGGAATTATCCGAATGGTATCATCTATCTTTTAAATGTGCACCTTACTTTTGTTACGGGTCGCAATGTTCGCTGTTCGTAGACCGTTCTTAATATCTCCAAAAGTGTTTAACTGTATACAGCTGAGACTGAGTTTCAATACTGTATAATAGTAAAAGTAATAAGAACAGACGTGATTTTTTTTTCATTGTATTGGAATTTAACTGAGTTATTAAACATATGATAATTTTTTCACAAAATTTAGGTGTAAAACCGGAAAAACATCGAGCATCTTCATAACTCCATGTAAACATGACTTGTAGATTATCTGATAGCTTAGATAAAAAAAAATTAAGACGTTTTTTTTTCTAAAGATATATTTTTATTTACATTGCTATAAAATTAACAATGATCTAATGAATCAATGATCTAAACAATGGTCTAATTTAATTATCTATATATAATAAAAATATATAAATTTTGTATTGACGTACATTTTCCATATTATGGAATCCCTTTCTCGGTACTAACATTGATAACAACAGGTGGTAACTTATAACTTATTTAAATTTTGTTCCGTTTGTTTACATGACTCTAACGAGCCACTAACAGCTTAAGTAAGATACTAAAGGTATTATTAACTCGAGTGTTAGTGTACATAATTAATATTATCGTTCAAAATTTCCACACACTGCAAGGTGTCGCAATTTAATTTGTATCAATATTTATGCATACAGTTACCGTCCGGTTTGCAGGTTAACCGCATAATGCATTAACTGATTACTCCCGCGATCCATCTTCCAATGCGTCCGACGTGGTCCGCCCAACGTCTTCTAAGCTTCGTTTAAATTAAGTTCAGTAGAAATATTATAAATTGTGTGTGATGAAATCAAAAATATAAAAGAAAAAAACTTGTTAAGCTAAATCATATCAAAATCAAATTGATGTATAATTATAATTGCTCAGTACTAAGACTAAATATGATCCAATATTATTTTATAAATACAATTACTATAAAACGACATAAAAATAAAATTAATAATGATAGCTCCATAGGTTCTCTCTGTTTTTTTATCAATAAATATCCACATATCTATCCAAAACAATTTATAATTTTAAATGAAACTATTTTAACCGGATTAATCGCGTATATTTTGGTGTTCAAAAACACATTTTGGACACCTGACGTTTCGAACACTTTACAGTAGTCCGTGGTGTAAAGTGTTCGAAATGTCAGGTGTCCCAAAATGTATTTTCGAATAGAAAAATATACGCGATTAATCTGGTTAAAATAGTTTCATTTAAAATGTATAAAAATCGCGAAAATCAAAGATCTTATTAATTTATAATTTGTTAATACCAAAATTGTATCTTGTAAAACGTTCAAAAAATCATTTTCAATTTGTTAAATTCTAAAATAAATGCATCATAGTTAAAATTGTAAACGCAGCACTTACATACACTCCACAACATTGTCCATTACAATAATGCTTATACCGTTTGAAATAAGGCTCTGAATTGCGTTCAGCGCGAACTGTCGAACAAATGTTGCCCACAGTACTTACACGATAACGACTATGATAGTTATATAACGGAAGGTGTAGGTGCTTCCATAATAACTTTAACGTGAGTTTAATTCGAACACTGGATAATTATGTGGGAGCGGTATTAATGACAATCGTGATATATTGCTGTGGTGTACAATTTTATATTTTTGAATTGACATTAATTTGTCGAAAACCACATGACATTCTGTTAAATGAAGCAATTATAATATTTTAAATGGGAGTTTCTCTTGTTACTTCATCATTATTTCTTCAAAACCAATTATAACAGAACAAATTAATACAGCGCGTTTCCTATTACTCATCATTTTAAGATTGTGCAAGCAAAGAGAAGCTGTAAGCAGTTAAAGGAAGAATATGTAAAACACACGTGACTTTCGCTAAAGATAGACATTCGGGGCGACGATTTCGTTTCGCATCAGCGAACAAATGTTTTTAACATTTTGACGAAAAACTGGGAAAGCATTAAGGCGTCGTACATTTTGCGTGCCATTAGAACTCATAAAGATAACATTTAATAAAGAAGCGTTTGTTATGGTTTCTGATAAAGTGTTTTGGAGCATATTTTTTTACTGTAATGAGAATGAGCTATGGCAGCTATAAATTGAAATTTATTTTGCCGATAAATGAATACCTTATTTATTATTTATTAGATGGTGAGGCTGCAATTTCATAACGTTTTTATGAAACTAGTATTGTATAAACAATAAACGCAGTTATTTACCGTATCGTCAATTTTATTTGTCTATCTCGTTGAAAAATACAGCGCAATAAAATTACAGAAAAACATACTTGTAAATAATCTCAGTAATAAAAACTAGAACTAGATACTTATATTAAATAAGCAATCAAATACGTCTGATTTAATCAAGGTTTGGATGGAGAAAATCGAATCGCATTAATGAATGATCCCCGAGCGCAATACGAAAGTTTAGGACAAGTTTTCTTACATTTAATAAAACGACTGGTGTTTGTCGAACTTTTCCAGCTCACAAATTATAAGTAGGAAACAAATAATAATAGTTGACGCAGGGCTCGGGGCGAATATACGGGCGAGGGTTGAGGTAAGAGGAGAGGGTGAAAGCGGTAATCAGTCCGGACAGTAATTCGGGGAGCCTTAAGGGTGTGATCGGTTAGCGCAGACAAGGGTTCCACCACTAGCATCCTTAGAGAGAAGAAATACTTTAGTTCAACATTTCCAATGTGGTTTTGTTTTGTAGCTCTTCGAGATTAGGCAATTTCTCAATAAGCGCGCGACTACTGGGCAGCTGCTATAACTTAGTTAAGATTGCTCCCGACAAATTAATATAGAATTATTTATCCTACGCCTATAAAGTATTTGTAATTCTTATCACTTCTATATATATGGTTCTTTATTTTTGCTTAGAAACATCAATCAAATTCAATATAGATAAAAATGATACAAAATGTTATTCACATTTTTTAAAAACCTTTATTAACCCAATTAATGTTTTCCGAATCTTTTGAAGGCAAAAAACAGAGGAATAATGGTAGCCTACGCAACACTCATCGGTTGAGTATACAGTCGACCACTGAAGAGCTCTCCAAGCTCCCCTAGTCGGCAGACTTCGGATATCTTTGCACCTTAATTACACTCAGCTCAACCGAAGTACGACACGTATAGTCTCAAACGCTGTATCCAAAAAGGGAGTGAAAAAAATTTGAAGATCAAGCCTCTTCGCGTGTAACTAGAGTATCCCCTGAGGAATTCGTGAGGCATTCTTGCTTCAAAGCCAATAAAAATTTTGATTATTCGACAGTTTATTTGGCTGACATGTAGTTTGATTGTAAGAGAAATCAAGTAGATGAAATCAAAATTAACTTATAAAGATATGATATTTTATATTAACACATAAGTTTTTTTAAATGCATAAGTGTAATTGAAAAATATGTTATTTTTTTTGTTATTACAAACCAATAAAAGTATTTTCTTGTATGAGTTCACTATTCAGCACGCAATATCTTGATTTCGAGTTATAAGCAGTCAAAGGAATGTATTGCCACAATGCTATCTCTGAATAGTCTACTATGCGGAACAAAGCTGAGCGTGAAGCTACTTAAAAGTGTTGATTTGTTACCAAGTGAAACATTTTTTCAACAGTTAACACAAAATATTATATAAAAAATATAACAATAAAATATGCGACAAACGAAATTAGGGGTTCAATTTTCACCACGTATTATAATCGCTGTAGCGAAATTGCGAATATTTTAGTAGAAATACGAGAACGTAACGAAATCCTAAATAGTATGTACTGTCACATGTGTGCGAAAGTTATGAAAACATTAAAATATTATACTCATATAAGCTCGCTTATATTCGTTGCAGAGCGCGAAGCCTAGTAAAGCCTCTCTTATCTGACAACTTCTACATTATCTGCCGAACTCTTCCATAAATTTTAGCCCTCGAGTCTACTTACGCTTATCAAGTCAAAACTACCAAAGTGTATATTTATTTGTTTCTATTTTCTGCCTGATTGACTCTGTAACTTTGGCGGAGGAGACGGCATGGGTTACCTTAGGAACTTTTGCGCCCCTGATTCAAAATCAGTTAATGCAAAAGTTTATTTTTATAAGTAAGATTACACGAAGAGTTCTGATAGAAGTTTTTCGAAGCTTTCTTTCGAAATCCTACAAGGTATGGAAACGTTGCTTTCAAGATTGGTGGATTAATTCTGAATTTGAAATAATTTTCTTCGTCTTTTATATTGTAAAGAAGTGAAAGAGGAAACTAATTTATTAAGATTTTATATTTATTGGACTTTTGTTAATGTTGTGTTAACATTTAATATAAGTTTAAAATTACTTTACGTACAATAGTAGCATATCAAAAATACATGGCTTATTAAATGGTTAAAATTTTCGGATTGAAACGCTATCCCATGGAGGCCATAAACATTGCAAAACTTCCGGCAGATGGCGGGCGGTGCCCGATAATTCCGCAGCTGAACCCCACAATATGTAAGCATGACTCGTAAGCGGTGGTATGTTATTATGTAAAAAATTAAAAAGGTTTATTTGCTTACCTTCAAAGCGGACTCCGGCTAAGCGTGTTAAAAATGTATACGAAACGAACATCATCAACCACAGATACATTGCCACAGCGGTAAATAATATTTTGTATTCATAGCTAGAATTTTTATATCCAACGCTTGTACTTTTTAAAAATAAATTCACATTTGAAAGTTTAAAATGGCTACCGTGATTTTTAGTAGCGACACCCACTCCGTCATAATACGCCATTAACGCTTGAGCGACGCGGCCTCTAATTCACGTTTAAAAGCCTGCACTCGAGTCAAAGTCAGCTGTAATTTCGTCTAAGCCAGCGATACCTAGCAAAAATCTAATTTGTCAAGAATTATATTGTGGCTACTGGAATCGCTAGCTAAATGAATTCACATTCATTATCATAAATTAATACTAAAAATGATTGTTTTATATATATTTTTTAATTTAAACTCAATCTAAGTTAATTTGACTTCCATGAGTGGGACGATGCAATAGGTGGTGATTGTAAACGGCACCCTTTATCCTAGTTAAATTAAACTTTAACAATAGTGCCAAGATTGTAAATAAACTTTACAAAAGAAATAAAAAAGAATATTTTGTAACTATTATAATATACAGATATTAGAAAAAAAATAAAAACATTTTTTTTGTTGTTGATCTTACCAATATTGAAATTGGAATAAATGAAATAGCGGAACAAGCGGGCAAGCGGAGCATTCCAATATAAAATTAGTAAAATGCTGTATTGTAATGAAATAAATCTTTATTTTTTTAGAATATTATACCTATTAATAATATCTTTGGTTTCGCGATTATTACCAATTTAAGGCCGCTTTACCAGTAACTACGAACTGTTGTAAAAAACATAAATCGTTGATATTTTTTAATACAAAAATATACACGATTAATCCAGTTAAAATAGTTTAAATTAAAATATCATGCTATTAATATTCATCGTCAAAATTACAGTATGTAGGCAGATCTTGTAAGTAACTTTATATATAATATTGTCATTATTTTAAGGACGATATTCCATAAAATAATACGTACCAATCAGTATCCAAGTGCTGTGCTGTGCTGAGCACATATCAATGTGCTGAGTACTTTATGTTTAAGATGCTTAAGATTGCTGATTAACTTAAATGGCTAATATATTTTTGTAGTATGTATATATATATATAAATTTGAAATGATACAAATACAGTAACTGAAGCTAGTTAAATATAAACATTTAACCAAAAGATACACTAATTCGTTCCAGCTACTATTAGTTTGCTAGCCTGTCAAAACAGTAGGGTCGTTTCGTGGGTTCTTCCAAGTCGCTGCCTTGGCCTTTGCAAGCAACTTGTACTCGAATTTCCAAGAAAATTCGATTATTGCGGCTGATGAATACATTGCCCATGATTTTACTTATATATCACATACGAATGGTTATTTAGAAAGAAAATCTTATATAGTCTTAAATCAACGAAAAAACTTGGTGAAACATATCTAATTATATATTTTTCTCTTTTCAGGTAAAGATCTTTCATCTAATACATATATGGACGGTAAATTAGAATTACATTAGTTGTAAGTTGTCAGTATAACAAATGTTAACATCAATGGGGTTTAGTCCTACCCTTTATCCAATAAAAATAACGCATATGTTAATGTATAGCGCTGAAAATGTTCATTGCGTGTTTTACAGTAGTTTTTATACTGTATATGTATATAATTATGCATGTATTGTTTGACTTAAATGACTATTTAAAAAAAAGTTTAATTGTACAATACTTAATTAAATTTTAAAATTATCAATTATTAGATTCATAAAGGGACAAATTAAGTAATATTGCAAATTTAGAACAAGTAAAATTACAATGTATAGAGGATCTATGTTCCTACAGACTTCTTATATTAGTGATAATCTTTTTAAATTCATATCCATAAACCAACCTGTTCTTATTTTTAACTTATTTAAATATCTAGTGTGATGCACGAATGATTAAAAGGGTACACTATTATTAAAGTGCAATACTATCCATGTTATTTATATTATTTATGGTCCTTATCTGCCACGTTAACCGAAAGGGTTAAGTTAAAAATAACATGAATAATAAATATACTAACTATGTATTAAAATATACTATAATATTATAAAATTAAATCCAATCGAGCGAAGCCGCAGAAAAGTGCCTAGTTAGTATATGTGCTTTATTATAAAATCCGTTTTCATTGTAATAAACGCATCTTTCGCTTGACAAAGTCTTTATTCGTAAGAATTATATCATTCATCCTTAAAATGGATTCCAAAGGAGGGAAGCAATTTCATTTGTGAGAACCTGCTCCTGCTTATAATCCGTCCGAGGTAATAACATTTCATATTCGTAATAGAATCATTCTGCGTCGCCCGGAAACTTTATAGTCTCATTTTCATTGAAAACGTTTAGTAGACATAAACTTGTAGAATAATTTGATGCACAACTGTAGAAAGGAAAAAGCGCAATCTCCGGAGTCCTTTTGCCTAGCTAATCAACTTGGTCATTGTTGCAAATAAATTAACTTGTAAATAATGTTTAGCCCAATTCCCAGTATTTGTTATTTTTATAATAAACAATACTCAATCGAGGTCAATTTTTGTTTTATAGCCATATTTTCATAAAAATAAACAATATTAAAATATGTTTGTATTCTTTACTACATAAATCACTGTCTTATTAGGCAGATGAAATGAAAATAATTTAAATGTTCTCAAGAGAATATCGAACACTACTGTCGTTGTATATATCGTGTGTGTAGGACATTGTCACATTACGCCACGATGGATTCGCTATAATAATTTTATTTATTAATTATATAAAAGAAGACAAAATGAGAAGAAAATGATCAGTTCCCCAGACAATTTCAATTGCTACTTGTTTCACACATTGACTACATGCGTTCTATACACTGCACATTTAGAGAAGAGAAGAGAAATTCTTATGTCAACTGGCTTATATAATGAAATGCTTTACTTTTTTAATCAATGCTATGTAAAATTTAGTATTATTTTAACTTATATAAATGTATTTTTCATTAATTACAAATAAATATATAAATAAAGTCTTTAATTTTCGCGATTCTTACACATTTTAAATTAAATTATTTTAAACGCATTAATCGTGTATACTTTGGTATATGATCATATTTTCTTGTAAGCCTTTACGTTTCGAACACCTTACAGTAGGCTGTGGTTTTTAACATATTTCAAAAATGTATTTTCGCATACCAAAATATACGTAATTAATCTTTTTAAAACCCGTTTCTTTTACAATCTGTATACAATATGATATTAAGTAGAAAAAATGTTTTTGCTGAGTCAAGAAAAAGAATTGTGTATAAATAAAAGATTGCTCCAACCGAACGGTCATGTGCTAATAAATAAAATCCAACACTAAGGCGTATATACATATTTCAAGTCAATTTCCACATTTCATATCTTCATAATATTGTTACATTTAACTTAACTTAAATATTACATAATGTTTAATATCATTTGTAATAAGAATATACATTTTTTATACAATTACATAACTAAAACTGTATATGTTTTAAATGAATCATTAAGCCCGTTCACTTTAAACGTTAGTTTCCAGATGAACTTAAACTAGTTCTTAACTTATAAATAAAATATCAAGTTATTTGGCATATGAGTGGCATATAACGTCAAGTTAAATCTTCAACCTTCACTCAGGTTATTATTCGTTATAAGAAAAAGTGTATAACTGGGTATTTATTCATATTGCTTGTTAAATATAGAAATCTATAGACATATTCCACACTAGCGGCCCGCACGCGTCTTCGCCCGCGCGATCTCCCAACTATACATAGAACGATTTCTTTCATCCACCCGCATTCTTGATTAAATCACAGGCTTTGCCACAATTAATATTTTTTTCTATTTATAAAACTAAAGATAAGCCTAAGAATCAAACCACCAACCAACATACTTTTAAATTAAAATCTCTATAACCGACAACGTAAACAACGTATCTACACATACATATGTGTAATAAAAAATTTAAAAAATAATTTAATTATGTATTGATATAGTAATAGCTTATAATCTAGAGCTGCATATGGGACCATTTTATCGTGATATTTAATGTGATTTTCAAAACAAAAGCACCGAAAAGTCAAATTACTTATCATAATAATAATTACGGGATAGATAAGAGCGTTTATTTTGGATGCCGGTAGCTTAGAGCCTCAGAGCTTATACGCGAAATATATCAAATATTATAATTTCGTTCTAATATTCAATGTAGTTTCCGTACCAAAAATTTAAAAAAAATCGACACCGTCAGATTACGTCGAATATTTGCAATTTCTTTCCAATCTTAATAAGTAATAATTAGAAAAAAAACATTAGTGGATTAAAGGTATTCATATTTGTATGTATGCACTTTCTTAGCTTCACTTTTTATTCGATATAGCACAGTACGCAGACAGAACCTAGCATTAGGACACTTCGTTATTCACTTTCCGCTCCGGTCCAGGCCATTGCGATTTAGCTGGTGGAACCAAACACCGTGTTTTGACTTACCAATGTAAAAAAAAGTGGAGGTAATTTAAATATGATCTTCTCCCCGTGTGGCAATCGAACACACAACCATTTACAGCTCGTTACTTACAGACACTGGCTCACTGCGTCTCGATGGCCTCTTATTATTTCATCCCCTTGTAATAATAGTTTTAAAATTTTTATTTTTAAAATTTCATCGATCTATAAAGGTCGCACACGACCCACCAACATACCATCACCACATTTCAAATGAACATTTAATAATTGGCGAATGGTATTTTATTAAGATGATTTTACTACTATCTCATGTATGTATATAATTGATACATTAAAACTGTATTCATTATTAGAGTTTCTTGTTTAAAATATCAATTTATTAAATTTTTTGATTAATTTTTTTTCAAACAAAATGAGAAAATATTTAAATAAGTAAAACTTAAAAATATTATTCTTTTATTTAAAATACTCATTTAACATAATTAATTCATATAATAAATTTGACATTTGGCCTTATATTCAAAGCCTAATGTTAGTAAAATTCAATACGGGTGATGTAACATACGACAAACTTATTATTTGCGCTTAGTGTAGTAGTCATATATATGGATCGAGCTACAAAATTAAGTTGTTTTTAATGTATACATTTTTCCGGGATAAAAAGTACCCAGTGTGATGTCCAAGATATATGAAGTATAATTATATCAAATCTCATTATAATCGTACGAGAAGTTTTTGTGTGATGCTTAAACAGACAGACAGACAAAAAAAAATTTAATCATATTTTTGGGTTCAATATCAATGTAGTAACACCCTCTGCTACTTATTTTTTCAATATTTTCATTGTACAAAAATGACCCTTCTATAGTTTCTTTATAAGTATAAAATAGATATATATACACTAACAAACTACGAATTTATAGTTTAAAATTAGTTACTTACACAAAAATGTCGTATTTTATACGGAAGTGAAAAAACTAAAAGTAAAATTTAGAAAGAATGGTCAACATTTTTTGCAAAGACAATTTAATTTTTAACTATTCTTAGTGCATTACACATAGTACGCCAGAATGAAACTTTTATTGAATTAATCCTTGCGGAGTTACTGCCGCAGACATCGTAGAAAACCGCTAATTAAATGTAGGAGGATAAGTAAAAAGCAGTTTACCTTCATAAAAGTTACACTGAATTCAGGTTGTAAACTGACAGTGTTGGTACTAACTTTAACTTAGATAATTTATATTTTAGAATAACACTGTCAAATACAACATCGTTTCAAATATTTCTTAGAAAATTACAATAATTATTTTTGCCTATTTTATCATGATTTAGGCTAGCTAGTACACAATATTGTGCGGACATTAACTTCTATTTCTTTACCTCATATTGACAATTTGAAGACGAGTATTAAATCTGTAACGAATATTTACAATCCGACTAGTTCTAAGTCACAGTGACGTCATTATTTAATATTTAATATATTAGTTATTATACGGAAATGTTATAACAAGCTAATATATATCGATTTACATTACGAATAGTAAGCAGCATAAACAGTTGTTGTTACTTTGTGAAAGTGTAATTTGTTGTCGAATACGATGTAGGGAGTAGTCACCTCTGGAGGTGAGCCGGCGCCGCCCGAGTTCTCGCCAGGACAAGATTTATATAAGGACTTTTGTTTGTACGAGTAGTTAAGCAGGGGGAAGGCTCATCTACATTCGCTTTACTCACACCAGATACCTAACATAGTACAGAGAGCCCTCCTTTTATCTATCCTCTCGCATCCGCTTCACTTTCTTCAACAAGGAGGAAAAAAACGCCCTGTTTTAAATTCGACGCATATACATACGTACATACATACGTACATACATACGTACGTATGTATAAGTAACTTTTTCCATTTTTTGCAATTTCTCGCCATAGACACATCATCTGGCGTGGATGAGTTTTTGTTGGGACGTAGGAAGTCCCTTTGTCTTTACTATGAAAGTCAGAACTGTTGTAAGGAATATCCAGCTCTCGGGAGAATCGTATGCAGGCATTGTTGGGGAAAAATCTACACTCAGACTTTTATGAAGCTGCGCGTCTGCTCGAGCAACACGTGGCTGCAGTCCTAAGTAATGAAATCGAGACTTTAATTATGAACTTGTTGTTATGCCGGAGCATAAATTAAAATAAATATTTATGACTAGATTACATGTTGCACTTTACGTTATAATAGTTCTAGAACTGTATAGTGAATACAGAGATTTAATATGAAATATAGTTTTAATGCTTAAAAATTGAACCAATATTCAAATTTCTCTTTAACTGTGTTAATAAATAGTCACTGTCATTATATTTTAAATATTAATGAAAAGTATCCGAAAAACATTTATTATGTTAAATATATATTTTATTCTTAAAAATAGAACAAACAGAAGCAAATTGTAGAATAATTGACAACTATACGTTTGTAATTGTGTGTATGTTAAAGCTTATAAATATTAAAGTCATCAAATACTAAAATATTATACAAGTTTGTTAAGGAATAACGCATGTATTATTACTTTTGTGACCCTAAGCTATTATATTTTAGAAAGGTCTAAATAATGCAAAGGCAAGAGTAAATTTATAGCGGTTAAAAGCGAAAATAAATTTGAAATGTAGGTAAAACACTTTTGTCATAACTAGGGTTAGCGCCCGTTTAGATTTCTTGTTAACGAGTTATTTAATGAGGTGAAAAACCAGGGATAGCGATAAAATATTTACCTCTAAAGCTTGTTAAATGTAATTCTAGAAGGTATTAGGTAAGCATTTAAGTATGTATAACGTTTTGTTATATCATTGTCAAAATGAAACTGCGGTGAGGTTTTGTTTAAAAATTAAATTATTTTATGTAGTACAAGAAAAAATATAGTAAAATTTGTTTAATTCATTATATTGTTATCATTTCCAATATAATCTTCATGCTTTTATTCTACTTAGCAGTGTAGACAGGAAATACTTAGTGTCAAGACACTTCGTACTTCGCTTAGAGGCATCGTCCTCGGTAGACGTCCAACTACGCACGATCACGTGGCGCAGTGAGACGTCTAACTGTAACCACAATTGGTGGTAGATTCGATTCCCACTCGTGGGAATGATTACATTTAAAATTATTTTCATTTTCTCACTCTGGTAGGAAATAGGGCGGCGTTGAGTTCCGCCACTCAATACAACAGCGGAGTAAGGAGTGTAACATTTTTAATATAGGCTTATGCTTAACTATACGTACATTTAACATGTATTTAATATATAAATGTTTGTCAGCAATTTCTAATTCTAATATGCTAAATTATTATTTTATTTACTACACTATGAATAACTTAAAGAAATATATATCTGTCTTGTAGAATTTCTATAATAATGGCTTATAAAATAATGATAAGCTCTCAAGAAATAAATGCATCGTCTAACTTTGGTTTCATAAAGTCTTTGTTTCACAAGACTTCACGTACAATATAGCATAGTCTTCATATTATTGCCTCAATTAATCATAACTTTGTGTTAGTGAAATTTCTCTGGGTAGACCATTGGTGTATGGGCTCACGAAGGCATGAAATTGGATCGCAAAACATTAACGTTTGCCATTTACAAATTAGGACGAACTTAATTTTCCAAATCTTATTAAATTAAATGTGATTAATAAGTTTAATTTACACAACAAATAAAAATACTTATTCTATCTACAATTTAAATCAACGGTTGGTGTATATGTACAATTATAAAATATTATTTACATTGTAAATATTTAATACCCCGTTAGGTAAAATATTATTAAAATATCATTAAGAATTTAATATGTAATCAAATTATGACTAAATGAGCAACATATTCAAATAGAAAATTTTAAAACACAACATAAAATTCGTAATTTATTTCAGAATTGCTTGACACAATAAATCTCTCCAATTCATTACTATATATACAATATCATTGTAAGTGTAAAGTATAGAATAAAGTGCATACGGACGAAACAAGCGAGACCCGCCATGACAAAATGTGAAAGTAGAATTATGATAATAGTTTTAAAGAGTTTAGAAGCACCGAATTATAGTACAAGGTACAACAACTGGAGCTACGGATGTACCTTTGTAGAGCTACGCTAGATGCTACATCGCTACGCCGTAGTCACATCTTTATTTATGCGCTTGCATAATTTAGCATAGTTTTTGTTACTAAATTTATTATCTGGCTATTTCAGTTTCACTGTTAGATAAATAAACATTTTCTTCAAAAGATTTGTAGTGTAAGTTAAACGTGAATAAAATATAGGGGAGATACTTTTCTCGTACCATCTATGATTGTTAGAAAACACAAATTATTTAATAATGTATGTATATTTGTATGAATATATATACTTATATAAAATCATTTCTTTAAAATGTGTAAATAAGCTATTAACAATTCACTTCATTGAAATATCTATTTTCAAAAATAAAAAGTTTTACTTTACGTAATAAAAGTAATATAAAGAAATCTGAAAAAAATATATCATAATTTCTGCAAAATTGTGCTGATCACAAATTGTATTTACAATTTTTCCATTTTATTTTTTTTTACAATTTTTAATTACATTTTGAGGTGCGCTTTGAAAATTTGTAAATATTTTTTTTCATTTTATCACTTTAAGGGCCGATACGCGAATTATAATATTCTAACTTACATTTTACATTTAATATACATATTCGTACCACTTCAAAATGCTGCACAGAAATAATTTCATAGCGTTATTCTGAATATATGAGTAGGATGCAAAAAACCCTACTAAAAGTAAGCTCGTAACTCTCAAGTAGTGGGTGCGGTGCAATTAATTGGGATTAGTGTGTGAGGTCGTGCGTTTCGTTACCAGTTATTTTTCACGTCACGAAAGTACGGCAGGTCCAGCGCTCGGACCGCTGGATTATTGAATTAAAGTTGATAAGTGTATTAGCCAATGTTGTTGCTCCATTCTCTTGATTAATGGGCGACCGTTGCTTTTTCTCCCTCATTTATATGATAATGAGTCAGCAGCCGCGACCGAACACAATTATTAAGTGTAAATGAATGTAGTTGGAAGTAAAATCGCTTTTTCAAAAATGACTACGCAGCGAATGAATCCGAAATGATTGGCTTGCGTCCGCGCCTGCTCAGCCGCCTGAATTTTAAAACAGAATGTTTAAAGTTTATACAAAATTAACTTTGCTTATTTCCAAACTGGATTATGTTAATTAAGCAGCTGCCGTTTCGGTGAAATCGTAATCGAAAACGCCTGTAGTGTTGGTTTACCTAATCAGTTTGTTTTGTATCTCGCACATAGTTCAAATCGTTTCTGATATCTTTTGAATTAATATAATAAAAACTATATCATTGTTTCATTCTATTACTACAGTATTAAATACTTATCCCAACTTTATTAGGCAATCTAATTGAAATATATACAGAATCTAGGTATTTTAAATATTTTTTAACAATAGGCATAAATATATATTATTTTACCCTTGCAGAGAGCGTTTTGTGAATGAACACTCTGTGTTTTTAGTGTAAAATTTGAAAATTTTAATTTTTTATAAAATATAATATTTCATAAAACAATCTTTTATTCCTTCGTAACATCCAAATGTTACATTCGTTTTTATTTTTCTACTTTATATTGAAATTTTATTTTTATTTGACGTCAAATAACAAATAAATTTCAAATACGATATTTCCAAGGCAATATTTCTTATTACGCCACTAAAAATAAATCACACGTGGCTAAGCATTGCACGAGGTGGAACAAAGTGTTACTCGAGTTGGTCACGGCTCGGTTCTGTGCTGTCTGCTACTTAATCCCCCTTTGTTTAATACAATCTACAGGGATTGTTAGGGTTAAAATGCTCTCTACTCAGGACAGTTTCAAGGTAGTATCTACAAATAGAAAATTGGAAATAACAAGATAAGAGAAAGCTATTTTGGTACGTTTATATTTAAAGTAAACTTTTGTAGAAATTTACATTTAATACTTACTTAGATTTTTTTTCATATTGTTTCTTTAAGCAGCGTTACTGAAATACTAATTATACTTTATTATTTATCGAAAAAAATCCTGCGTAATTTTATTCACTTTGCAGGGCTAGAGGTCGCAATCTGTGCGTATAGTAGTCACATTGTTTTTTGTTTTATCACAAAATAATTTCATATACCCGGAGGCCGGTCTTGGCGCTCTTGGACAGGGTCTGATAATAAACGCGATCAGTTGTGGGTTGGTTTCCTACACGGGGGAGAGATTATATTTATTGCTTGAGACAAAGTGCGGTGTTGAGTTCCGCCATCCAACATGCAGAGTATCAGTTATTTTTTAATGTTTTTTATTCATGTTTTTTGGTGATGTTTAAGAACGTACGTACTTATCATCGTTCAAAATAAACCTATATTAAAAATATTCATATTTAAACAATCAAGTAAATGTTTAGGTAGGCGTAGCAAATTAATATTTTAATTACATTTTTAATACTTTACAATTTTTATGATATTCCACACTTAGGGTTCGAAAAAACT
Source organism: Dryadula phaetusa (assembly GCA_032432895.1). Taxonomy (NCBI): domain Eukaryota; kingdom Metazoa; phylum Arthropoda; class Insecta; order Lepidoptera; family Nymphalidae; genus Dryadula; species Dryadula phaetusa. Next base: position 4,001,668 of record JAOYRS010000027.1, read on the forward strand.
TTTAAGAATCGTATACAAATTTGAACGCAGCGAGATTCGAACCCGCGGGTTTGGACGGTTTCCAAGAGCCGCATCTTCAAATTTTATACATTTTTTAAATATCTTAATTACATTTTTGTTAAAACTACAATATACTAAAAACAGTAAAACATTGTATGTTTAACGTTACACTTACATAATAACTATAATCTTTATAAGATTATATTAAATTAAATATCTTAATAAGATAATTTGACAGCATAATGTCAAAAATAAGTCTTTAATGTTTCAAGTCTTTGATAAGTTGGTAAAGAAGATCACAATGTTATCTAAGCCGATGGCTAGGAGAATTCTATTTAGTTCGGCAGGGCCTGTCAATCTTTGGTTGTGTCGACAGCTACCAATGGCTATCGCTTCGGGCTGGTTGCAGTCAATATTTCACTGTTAAAAGATAACGTGATGTGATATAGACAATGGATTTTTGTATTTTTTTGGCCTTTTCAATATTTTTGTCCATTAATATTAACTTTCATGTCTACAACGTAGATATGAAAGTGAATTTACATATGATATATTTATATTACATGATGTATTTATTGTTACCCTCAAAATGGCGCAAATTAAAGTTTACAAAAGAAATCTTCGCCATTCTGTGTAACACTATCAAACTTCTTTTGAACGCAAAGTAAGAATAAGAGAACCTGCCAAAAAGTCGTGCCGATACAATAGGGAAGTTTTTTCGCTAGATGGAAAAATCCGTTAGAAAAAATATGACGGCTGGAAAAATTACACGCATTCACAAATCATGCGGGCCCTCTTCTGAAAAAGTTTGGAGCCGTACAAAAGGAGTTCAACTCGTTCTTAAGTCTTCAAATACCCTGTACGTGTACTATCTATCTTTGTTTTCTATTATCTGTTTGTTCTTCGAAGTAATGTATTTGTTTAAATGTAATTAAATAAAAAAATATATTTATATACAAAATATAATTAATACAACTTACTGTTACTTCCATTAATTCCTGCTTTAAGAAATTTTTATAGAGACGTTATTTATCACTACATTTCAGTTTTAATGTTATAACAATCTAAAAATTATATAAATAAACAGTATACAAATAAATATATAATTGGAACAAGGAATTCCTTATCTTAATGAATTAAATAATATAATTATACCTTGATTTAAAATGTATCTTTGATTTAACAGGGCACCGGTATGGCGCGTCGCCGGTGTGAATCGAGAACGGATTAATCGAAGACTGCAGTGACGATTAGTTGATGATTAATACTCGCGTGGCAACGCCATCTGCCGAATTAATTGGTTCATTTCCTGTAGACGGCTCCAAATGGAATTTTGTACCTCCATTCGAATACGCGTTCGTTTTGTCTAACACTACACGCGTTTACATGATAGAAACTCTGTCATTTAGAAACATTTACACCTGAATTCTGTTTTTCGATAGCTCTTTTATTTAGTCCATTTTGAACTGTCGACCGGTTTGGAATGAACTGACGATCCATAACGCTAAGAGCTTTTAGAAAAGTTATTTGTTTTTCCATTTATGCTTTTAAACTGTTAAGGCCATTAAATATATTTTGAACAAAATTGTAACAATATTCGCAATAATCTTTTGACGATTCCATTCGTATTGCAAATTACAATTTTAATTGATTTCATATCCATTTTAGCAGCAGGATATTACTTTATATATGTAAATATAAATATATAAAATGCAATATATTATTCTTTCTTTTTTTTATGCTGCCTTGTGGTATGCAAAAAGAATAAAAACATAAAAATAATGTGTTCATATATGAGACGTCAAAGTTTAACGCCGCAACATGACTAACCAGAGTGGAGAAAAAGTTCGATATCTATTTAAAAATACTTTAAATAGAAATTGAACAGACAACAATCGCACTCATAGCCAGATATATCTCTTAGGCATGAAGCTGACTAAAATTTTTAATAAAATAAAATCATATTTTTTAAATAAAACATAGTATAAAATCTAAAAAAATGTGAGCAAAAATAAGCCAGCACGTCCGATAACGCAAACTAAAGGCAAGAAAACAAATATTCACTCAGGCGTAGACCCACAGCGGTCTTTAAAGGGTAATTTCCACTCTATATTTTCATAATGTAAGCGAGAGGGCAATTAAAATAGGATTATACGTAAAAATGTAGCGAGTCGCTCTTTTGAGTCGAATTCAACCAAGAGTGGGTAGATTAAGCCTCTGGTCCAGGGGATTATAGCACGAGCAAGTGGTAATGAAATTTGCCTGGAGGAAATGGCAAGGCCTAGCTTAAGCCTTGTCCAAGCGGCTGCTGATTGTATTTGATGAGAGTTTTATCTGTTTCTCACTATCGGATTCACCAACGTCCTTTAATCGCAACGATTTAAATTAGAGCCTCGGTTAATTGCTTGCGTTATTTTAGACTACAAAGTTACTTAAATTAAATGTTCGCAAAAATATGTTTAAAATTTTTACTTTTCTTAATTTATATAGATATCGGTGACTGATAAAACATTTTGGATATTCATTTGAAATTTACTTAATTGTCTTAATTAGTAAATATATAAAGCTCACTTAAAATACGCGTAAATCTATATAAAAAATTAAGAAAAGAATTTATCACATATCGACATCATCCAAGCATTGGTGTAAAATGTTATTGAATATACAATATTAACAAAAGATTTTACTTCTTACACAATAACATTAAAACATGACTAAAATCAATGAATTATAACAATGCGCTATCACAAATGATTGAACTAAACCTAGCACGACCTCAATTTAGATTATTATTGGATAATATTGATTAGTGTAATCAAATTAATATCTCATTTGTTTCGCATATTACAAAATTATAGGAATTATTATAATAACATTGTTTTAATCTATTATAGTAACAATATTCACTGAAAGCCACCAGACCATCAAACAAACCTTCTCAAAGAGAAATCAAAGGCGAGCGACGCATTGTCCCAAAGGACTATCTAAAGGTTGTCGTTATGTCAGTACGGATTGCAATTCGATTAGCAATTGCTATACGACCGGTTATGTCTTTAACGATTTGGAACAACCGTACAGCGGACAGTCTGATAAGTGTTACATATTCGTATGTTAGCAGCTAAGTTTTTGAACTAACTTTCTAAAACGAAGGGAAATATTTTTAATAAAAATCTTTAATGAAAATTAAATATTATATGAAGACTATTTGTCACAAGTAATACGTGAATAGTAATGTTACAGTAATATCCCTTCTGTTCTAAAACAATTTTTTCACTACATTATTTTATAATTTTTTCGTTCAAATTATTATTTGCAAAAAAAATCGATTTAGAATTTATTTCAATTGTTACTTAACCTTTTTTTGTAAGCTAATTAGTAGATAATTAAGCACATTCGAGGATTTACTACACTAATTACAATAAATAACTTTACAATCAGTGTGATGAAACATAAAATAATTTTTAACATAAAATAATTTTTAAGATTACAAAACAAATTATCATTTGGTTGAAAACAAAAATTAGAAATAGATCATTATTTTCACTGCACTTTGAATGTAGTATTTTCACTCCGCAATATCTTAGAATGGAGAAGACTGACATTTACCTGTACTGAATATCAGCGTTGTCACTATACGTAGCGCATAAATAATCATGGCCGCTATACAAACAAAAGATGTTTCAACTCTAGTACTGTCATGTAAGATTCTTATGCCCTACGTAATCCCAGAACAGTACATTCTGACCTGGCCGTAGGTAGATCTAAAGCAAGTGTATACTTATGATGTCAATAAAAATTATAACTAGCAATATTAAATTCAAGCAGGGTTTATTTGTAAAATTTATTTATATTTATCGAATTAAAAAAAAATAATAAATGCACACAATACCAAATAGTATAATAATACTTAACTCAACTGGGATTGCTTTACTATTTATTTTTATATAAAAGAAATATAAAATAACGGTATATGGAAAACTAAAATATAATATATATAATGATTCAGTCGTTTTTTGTTTTGTATTTTACATAAAGTAAAAATAAATAACGATGAGGTCCGTATATTTCCATACAATTTAAGCACGGCTAATTGTTATATTTTCGGTCCTGACCTTGTCTCACGTCTGTGTATACCCTTATTTTTCATATCTCTGCTTTCATACCGCGTACCGGTGATTATTTTTAATTTCTACTGCTCCGTTGTCGGAAAGCATGTTGTACAAACCGTTTTGTGGGCTTTTTTAATGAACGCCGGCAAGTTACGACTTTGACGTTTGCTTTGACATTACGTCGGAACTATCAACGAATATTACTACCACTATGGCACTCAGTGTCAAATAAAAGCGTAATTATTATTTCTTTATTTACAAGCTCACCGAATGGACACCACTTGCACTTATTTTAATGTCCCTTTAGGGAACCGATCCAGGTTAAGCCACTTTTATGGACTTGACCTAGCAATAGTTATTTTATATGTTGTTTGAATTTCCACGTGCTATTTATGATTAAGTGTCAAAATAATACGCGAAACTGAGAGCAGATGTAAAATTATTACTTATAATTAAACTTACTATGAATTAATATCTTACTACGTATTCTTATGTAGATAAATTATTTATTAGAAAACCTACCTAAATAAAGCTACTAAACGTCTCTCAGGATCTCACGGGCAGAATTGACCCACAGTCATACACTTCTTTAAAGTACTACTTAAATACACTATGGATATGATATTATGATTAGGGTGTGAATTTGATAGGTTTTCACTTATTTGTGGCTCTGTAAAAATATTCAGTTACAATTTTTATTCTCAGTCATTAAATGCCTGCTAGAGATTTACAGAATAGCTGTAATATTTTTCAAATAGCAGTCTTAAAATCAGTAAGGGTTGATCTAGGTAGAAACGATTGAGGACCAGTCACTTGTCTTAATCTTCGCTTAAATATAACAAAGGAAAAGATATGATTTATCAATGCATAGCTTAAATCACTGGATAACTTGAATTGAAATTTAATATGCAGATGATAATTTTGGAAAGGAAAAACCTCTAGCAAAGCTTTTGTTAACTTTAGGCAAGTCAAGACAAATGACTGAAATATTAAATATCTTTTTAGTTAAATATTTTAGTTTCTGCTAAGCCAAGAATGTAGTTACTAGTATATAATTATATCATATTTTTGTGATACATTGATTTTTAAATTATTTTATTATATACTATACTTTTTCTTACGTGTACTGCTTAAAGTAGGATAAAAACCTTAACAATATATCTGAGATTCACTCAATTTAAGCTTATTTAAACCCATCAGCGTTCAAAAAGCTTTACTTAACTTCACTTATTTATATTTTATGGTCGTTAAAAATAAAAGTAAGAAAAACTATGTAGAGGTTGACGCTTTTCCGTGTAACCGAGTTTTCTATTTAGTGTCACTTGTCTCGCTTAGAATTTAAAGACCTCGCAAAGATAGCTCGAGCTAAAATCTCAGTCTGTCGGCGTACAATGTATAGACAATTGTTTTTAAATTTAGTATTGAATAGTTATAAATGGGAAGTAGTCTTCTTACTTGACTTATTATCTTTCAATTTTTTCTTTTCTATTCCCATCAATCAAGGCTTACATTTTAAAATAAGTGTATGTAACTTGGCATATGTGTTGGCTACATTGTACTTTCTTAAATTAAGCAGTTGTATTATAACTATGACAGGTTTATAGAATTAAATTCACAGTTACATTTACTTTGTTTTTTAAATGTCTTTTTTTATATATAAACAATAAAGAATAGAATAAATGAAATAAATTCAAAGTTTCTGTATCCCAATCTTACTGTGTAACATAGATATAATGGATATAGTTTATTTGATATTTATGCATGTTTATTTGACTTTTATACATGATATTAATGCACTGAAATTCTACAAACTTGTATTGTAAAATATATAGAAAAGAGATTGGTATCTTGAATTATCAAAAACTATCAAACTTTTAGAAAGCTATGCCAAGACTATATTGTATTCTTCAATGTCTTAGAACTTTTATTGCAACATATGCAATAGTTATTCACAACACAATCTCGACAGCATAGCTCTTCCCGAAACTAAAACGAAACCGCATACCGACCACCAAAACAATTTCAAAATGGAACAAGGGTGCCTCATACTTTGCATGAAAATACCGAGACGTCAACGTTTACAAATAAGTTCTTGCTCCCGTCGAGCCACTTTTTGTTTTCCTCTTTACCAAAAGTTATGACATAAATATGAAAACATTAAAATTGAATCGTAGCCAAATATGTTAGTTGTTGAGCAAATGCAAGCGGCCGAGTGGTCGGCGCATACCAATCAGCGAGCAGGCCGGCCCAATATGCAGCGAAGGCACCGGCTACGCCGTAGGTAGGTGCTACGCCTGACGTATGCTCCTCGTTACGTGTGCGAAATGACTGATTCAACGACCAATTTTTAAACTTGCTAAGTTTTATTATAGCATTAAAATTCATTTGCAACCATATCTTTTGCAGAAGCTTGAACAATGCAAAAATTAATTACTCTATATCAACATTTCTGAAATTGCAGCAAAACATTCCACTTGTATGTCTGTTTATTTGAAACAAATTTTAAAATTCAAATTGAAAAATCCCATGTTTCGCTTAAAAACAATTATTAAATTGTGTAAATATTTATGTGAAATGAGACGGAATATTAGATATTTGTTTTAACGAATGGTAGTTTTATCATCAACTGACTTATAATTTCGATAAATCAATGCTAATTGGAGGTAAGAGTTCGACAGCCGGTTCCATCGCAAGAATATTTCAGAGCCGCCGCGGTGATAAATCAAACTCGAAACCGTAATGAAAGCGAACGGATCGCGTCGCGAGGAGCGGGAGGAAAAAAATATCACGGAAAAATCAGGTGCGTCCCCCGGTCGGTGCCGAGAGAAAAACAGTCGGGCGTCGCGGCGTTGGGCCGGGGGGGGCGGCGCGGTGGGGGGGGGGGGGGGGGGGTGGCGGTCGATGCGGGGCGGGCCGTGCGCGCGCTGGCGGGCGCTGGGCGCGTGGGGCGCGTGGGGCGCGTGGGGACTCTCCGCTCGCGCTCACTCGGCCGCGCCGCTCCTCTCGCGCCGACGCCGGCCGCGCCGCGCGTTCTCGTCACGTGTACGCTTCGACTTTACATGTCCAAAGTGCTCAAGTCAGTGCTCCCGATCGCAACCGCGCGAGTGCTCCTGCAGCCGATCTCCGAGCCGGACCCGAACCGCACGCCGCTCAGGGTTAGTAAGCCGGAGCGTCTTCGCGTTTGTGATTTGCTTCTTCCTGTGATCGATAGCGCGCGTTGCGAAAACTTTATTTCGGGAATGTAAAGTTTGTCGAGTGAAGTGCGCGCTTCGAATGCACTTCGCGGGACCCCGAGTGGCCGCCGTCGGCCGCGCGGCGCCGTCCTGTCGCTCTCAGTACGACCCCCGATAAAAACAACAAACAGATTAATCGACCTGAACGTGCCAAAGATTTCAATGCGAATTCCGCCTGTTTACTTTTCTCCGATCGAAGGAATCGGCGAAATAACGCCGTTAAGTTTTGTATCAACGTACGAAAATTTCGATAAGATAAGAACCGCTACACTAATAGCTAGAAATAAAATTGTAAGATTGCATGTAACGGTGATATTAGCTGTGAATGAAATTTACCTACGTTTTTCTAAAACACGGTAGGTTGTTTTATGGAGAAATAAATTTGGTGGCACCGGTATTTATTGACACGTTTCCGTCAGTGAGTAAATAAAATAAGGAGTTTTTTACCAAATAATATTATTTCAGTGAATCATATTTTTCATATATTCATATAAAAAAAAAAATAACGAAAAATATGAATTAATTAAAGTGTTTTGAACGTAACAGGTATGTAATTTAGCGTTTATAAAACCATTAGATTTGAAAAGAAATATCAATGCAATTTTAATTAGTTTATGAAGAGTTGAAAATAAAAAATAAATAAAATACAACGTAATTTTTACAAATTTAAATAAAATTAAGGAAGTATATTTTGAAAAATAAATTATTAATAACACCTGTAGCTGTTGCATTCGTTTCTTGCGCTCATACAGCCGCTCTAGTGATCCCAACCGCATTACTTAAATACGCGCCAAGAAATTTCTGCTACGAAAATATTTTTAGCCAAGTGTTATTCTTGATTTATCGTACAAGCGTTCGATTGATATTAATACATGCACAATCCATTTCTGCAGTATTTCATCTCAACGGACGTACGTAGTCATTATACAGAAATTTAACTATACAATATTTCAACATATCAATATAATATGATATTAATAATAAGCTTTCAGTTAAAGCTTCACAAATTTGTGCAATAAATCGTAGGATTTAAACCTTAGTAGTAAGGTTTACTATGTAATTTCGTAAATAAATATTTTTTTGTTAAAAATGATGATTATCTATCTAGAAATCTATAGAAAAAAGTATTTGAGAGACATTTTCATATAGCATTGATTCACTTACATCTTATTTATATAGCATTTACAAATGTCAATATAATAATCAAATTTTATAATTTTTGTCAGTATCCTGACAATAGTATTCAAAAAACATTAAAAAATGAATACATAACAACAATAGTCAATATGAATACTTTTAATATTTGTTTTGCGTGACTTCTCTTTAAATGTCAATCAGTTTGTGTAGTACGAAGTCTCCAACCGTCATTGTGTGCGTCAGAAAACACTGGATTTCATGGATAATATTGTTCGAAACGATTTTTATTAAAAGGCGTGGATAAGCCTCAAGTGGAAAATGCGATTGTGCATGCCATAGAATTTTTATATTATGATTTTTATAAAGTTTAAGTTTCGATAAAAAATTTGCTATGACCATTGTCTCTGTCAATTAAAAGTTTATAACAATGACAATAGTCAATTATAAAGCTTGTAGATATACACATATATATACATATATTTATTTTTCTTAACAAAATAATAAGCTTAACGTTTTGTTGTATGTATATTCGAATGATGCTTTTAAAATGTATAACTTAATGGAAATGCAGTACGATATTTAATTTCTATGAAAGAGTTTTCGAATACCCGTACTATTTTATTTTTTCTCTTACAAAAGTGTATTCGTAGAACAATATAATGTTTTTTTTATAATACAGGATATTTTTATGAGAACAGAATACTCATAATCAGTTTAAATATTTACTTATCAGAATATGTGTGAGCTTTCTAAGCATGAAAGCGGATTAAGGTAAGGAATTTTCCTGCTTTATAACCATTTAATATATAGTTATATTCACGTTTTTGAAAAAGTTAATCTGTGAATAGAAAAAATAGATAAAACCTACATACATACAAATGAATTCCTTATAGAAATTGTTTACCAACACTTGGATAAATACTGGATAAAAAAAACATTGTTACTTACTTATCACTTTTTTATAGATACTCGTACGTATAATAATTTTTAAGAATATCATCTCACATTTGCTAATTAATTATATCTTAATTTTTTTTATGAACATTATACAATTGCAAATAAATCATAACAATGACATTTATATCGTGTTATATTTATGAAAAAGCTAATTTGATAAAAAAGTAATTTCCACTATGAGTCGACATAGTTTTACAAATCCAAATATTGAGAATTCCCATAGGATAAACCCAAATGGTTGTTGTTCTTTTAATTTAAATTAATTTTGATATTGGCTATTGTAAAAATATCACTTTATTTTATGTAAGTAAAATAGAATAACAAATATTAATAAATACGTCTGCCTAGTAAAAATATATTTATAGGAACACAATAAAAATATTTCATAAAAATTAAAAACATTGCTAATGAAAATTAAAAGTGACGACGTCAAAGTACTTGCTAAGTAGCTTAAAGTTGTGGTTAAAGCTTTTAACATTAACGGAAAATCAGTGTTCATATATTTATTATTCTCGTTGTAACATAAACTGAAATATTCTAGCAATTACCGTAAATATACAATTATTTTTAATATTTTCTACGTTCTGAGAATTCAAGAAAGCAATGTACATAATCACTAAATCAAAACATTCATTACCTTCTTAAAAAAAAATTAAAAAAAATACTAAGTGACAATTACAAAATAAAATTATTAAATCTTAAATAATATATAGTTTTTAGATAAATAATAGTTTTACATAAAAAAATGGTAAATCAATAACTCAATAGAATCAAAATGGCAAAACATTATAAACCTTGTAAAGTTTCGCCGAGTCTAACAGCAATACGGTGTTCCTGTCCGAGGACGAAGCAAACGTACCTAATGATCGAGTGGCGACAATGATGATAGATGAAACTTAAATATAATACGTGTCGAGATACTGTGATATATCACGATATCATTTTGTGACCCTTTATCTGTTGCGCAAATTTTGTTTTAGCCAAATAAGAGCAGTACTAAGATTACTTAGAAATATTAAAACTAAAAAACATTATATATAAATAGATATAGAACACATTCCGATAATCTATAGCATCAAAATTTAGAAAATCAATATATACTACGGCTTCGAAATCAAAATGGTAAACAAATAGTATTTCAACGAGGGTTTACTGTTGATAACGCCATTATGACATATCTTTGGCTTGTGGGCTCAAATTCGAGTTGATATAATGGTTATACAAATATTCTCTTTTTTGAATGGTGGATACAATGAAAACTTATTTTCTATATAAAACTTTAATATATTAATAAAATAATGAATGGACCTTTCAACAAAAAGTAACTAACTTTTACTTTATAATTAATTCCATTTAGGGCCTCTTTAAATAATGCTCACAAGGCGACCACACGACTTGAAATAATGATAAAATAATACGCTGTCAAAGATAAGTTGATGGCGTTTTAACTAAACGTATCGTTTGAACGGGTCTCGTTTGGTATTTGCTATCTAATTGACCGCTTGTATAATTGAATATAATACAAGAACTCTACCGCCTTAAGTTGTTTGACGAAGTAATAGTTGTTCTTGTTGTAATTACTTGTAGTTTGTTTAGAAGGTTATTATTACAGCCACGGCCACTAATTCTCTAGAGAACCAAGGGTTGCGGGCCTCTTTACTTATTCAGTTATTACCATATACTTATTTTTTCCTTTATACGATAAGTGTAGGGATATTTTAGCCAAAGCTTCGAATCAAAAATATATATTTTAAGCTATATTTAATAATATAGATTTTTTTTGTGTCTTAGACAATATGTAGTATAATATAATATACCTTAAATTATATTTATAATAGCTCGAAATCGTATCATAAATGGTATAATATATTTGCTAGTATAGAAAGTGTATTCTAAGCTGAGTTCTGTTGAGTTAAGCCGCGCTCATAAAACGGGCTCAACTTCTAGTGCTAGTTGCCGTTGACCGTATAATTTAGTATACTTAAATAGTGTAAGAATATATTACGTATAATAGTTGTTATTTAAACGTTTTAATAATAATTTTTATCTACGTATGAAAGTTTATGAGATAAAATTTACATGTAAAACTTATTTTCAATTTCCTCCTTACGTTAATTTTTATAGCCTGTGATATCTCTCTTACTATCTAAAAATCCAACAATTTTATTAAAAAAATATTTAAAACGGCTATTTTTACTATCACTGTTCCGTTGTTTCTGATTACCCCTGATTACCTCAAGGAATAAAGCGTGAAGCTTATATATATATATATATATATATATATATATATATATATATATATATATACATATCTAAAGAAATAAAATGATAAGAAAATTAATAAATAACATTTTTTACACGAAACTTAATTACCAAAAAAATTTTAGTAGGTAGGAAAGGTTCATAAAATTCATATATAATTAGAAAATTCCATTTGAAACTAAGATATTATTACACATCCGGCTAGTATAATTATAAATCAAATTTTAGAGCGTGGATTAAGTACTCAAAATTATTTGAAGGTGAAATGTAGCCATATTAAAACTTTGCTCGGCGCTCGACCGCACTATTCGAATATTTCCTTGATCACATATAATTAATCGTATTAACATATTTTAACTCGTATTAGAGTTCAACTCGAGCACTCTCACCTCAGAGCAAACTTTCATACTTATGTAGTTTCAATACAGTTGTAAACTTTCTCTATGATCGTGGCACATTAATTACGAACCGTTGGCGGGAGCGGAGCCGAATAGGAGCCTGTATGAAGTTTAAACGTGTAGATTTATGATCAACCCTTTCATTAAACAGGTATTAAGGAGACAGATAAGTCTAAGCATTACACACTCGCTCATATAACTTTGTATGAAAGCATTATACGTAGAAATTTAATTGCCGTAACCCCTAATCAATTTTGTGTACGTATTATTTGACACTTGTAATTAAAATATCATAAACTTTCCTATTTCATATGTACAATATGAATATTTTATTAATAAATAAAACTGCTTATTTTATAATCAAACAATCGCGTACAAATGAAAAAAATTAGTAAAAATATATATAAAATTATAGTATAAGGTAACTAATCATTTATATGACAAATTTATTAGTTGCGCCTAGTACAATAATCTTATCTGGGGATCGAGCTACAAAATTAAGTTTGTTTTAGTATATATATTTTTCAGGGGTACAAATTAGTCAGTGTGGTGCCTTTCACGTTATAGTATAATTACACTAAGTTTCATCGTAATCGAAGTAAGGAACTAGTATTTTTTATGTTTTGGTTGAACAAACAGACAGACATTATTATATATACCCAAATATTTTGGGTACAATAATATTCTATTTTTTTTTATTTTTAATGTACAGAAATTTACACTCCTACAGTTTTATTATATACGTAGAATAGATAATAAATTATACTTTAAGTTTGATAAGAACTCTTATAAAAAGCGTTAATAACGATGAACGTTAGACAGCTAGTCCTTGTTTTGTTTTACACTTACAAAGAGCAATCGATTTTAAAGCTCGCTGGATTGAAAATTATATGAGAGCCTTAGAGAGACGGGTGCGGGTGCGGTCGTGAGCCGCCAATACGCTTGTCTTTCGGTTCAGTGGGCTTTCTTTAAATTGGCGACGGCTCCGCAGGCCGCACCGCTTATTGCATCTCCCGCCAGCGTCGCAACGTCCACGATATTGCTTCCTTCGACCGTTAAACAAATAAAATTTCACAGACTGTAAATAAGATACCTTTATAGGTAAATCTTAGGTATAGCTCAATTTTCATCGGCCCTAGAATAAAAAGAAACGAGCTTTGTAGCCACAATTTTGTTTAAAAGTGTAAGGAATAATTCGTGCGTGACTAAAACTAATCCTTCAACGCTTGTCGGGAGACATCGTATCAAGCTGTTTTAATCATATTTGCGTTCAGTACTAGGTCGATCGTGGATAATAGAATATACTATAGCATAGTTTTTGTTTTGATGAGTGTACAAGAAAAGTTGCGTGATATTAGAATTTCGATTATGGAGACCTTTTAAATAATAAGGTCGTCCTGCTCGATATCGGTCTGATCTATTTCACGGTAAACGGGGGATCCCTTTGTACTTTATCATGATACATATCGTTGTTATGGAGGTAGCTTTATTGACTTGTGTTACATACACCTGGTACGCTAAGTATTTGACCGACAAAATTGAGCATAAAAATATTGTATGGATTTATGTGCCTATTACGTTTACATTTTATGTTTAAGTTTATTACATTTGTTATAATATTGATTTCATAATTAATTACTTAAATATTCAACTACAACAATATTATATTGAACACTTAAATGTATATAAACAGGCTGCTCTAAAAAGTGACCTAATTTAATGTCCATCGGTTGAGTAAACCCAAATTTAAGGCTTGAATTTTCCGTATTTCATGATCTCGTAACATACGGAGGCCATAATTGTCTGGTGGTTGCAAACTAAATTGAAACGCACGCACAAATGCGGCCTACGGCCAGTTTTAATTTCTGGTTAGTTATCTTCGTAAAGGATATAGTGTCAAAATATAGGAAATCAAATGTTATGAAAATACAAAATAACAATATATTAAACAATAAATATTAAAAAATATACTAAACTAAAATAAGTTCTTAAATTTGAAAGCTTGTATGTGCCAATGTACGACTATCATTGTAATTCTAAGAAAGGTTATTAGAATCACTAGATTAGAGTAGACGGCGACATGTTGTATACAGAGTTTATATATATCAGTGAAACGTTACACTTAATGGATGTCGAGAGCTCACTCAGTGGCCAAGCTAAGCCTATTGTCGCGGTAGGAAGAAGCATCACGAATTCTACCCACGAACTACTCCACAGTTTATTGTAATTTACAAAACTGACGGGTCTTTGCCGGTATCGCAGGATACATTTATTTCACGATTTTATCTTGTACCAGATTTTGAGATTACATTTGTGCTATGAATTAATAATAGAGTCAATAAAAAATGTTTTAATTTATAAGAATTAAGAATAATATAACTTATTGTAAAATATATATAATAAACTCGTATAATTTTTTAGTTGAATGAAGTCAAATATTATCATTTCATAATAAAAGATATATCAATATCACTGGGAAGGCTGTGCTAATGGCATAAATTGCAGAGCTAGCATGAAAAGCAACCACAGGATTTTACTTAGTTATTTGAAATTCAGTATCTCATAGTTCTCTGACCAACGAAGATTTGAAGAGTTATTTCTTGCTTTACAAATTTGTAGAAATTTCAGTTTTCGAATGAAGAATTTTTAGAATTCAATTTAAATAGCAAAAGGCATAGTTTATTTACGATTGTTTATATTTATGTAAATCGTAAGTTTCAAGAGATTATAATAAATTATTGATAAAATAATCAACCAAATTGCTCGACTTAAAGACGTCAACTCATACACAATAATCTGTGTTCGATTCACAGGCAAAGGAATATGTTAAGTATTTATAAAAATACATACAAAAGCATATACATAGTACAAAGTACAATAATATGAATAATGTTATGTAATATAATGCAACATGAGACCTTACAGTCAAAATTATAATATAGATGGAATATTCGTATACCCCCTTATAATATAGATTCGGTTGGCTATTACAAATGCATTGAGCAGTCCGGGCGAGTGACAGGGCCGGGGAAGAGGGACGAGGTTCGTTATAGCGTCATATCAATCACTATTGCCGCGAAGCAGATCCCTTGGCACTTGGCCTAGATTCGAAATTACACAAATTTACGTAGTGGGCCTAACCGCCGCCAACCGAGCCCGGGATTAGGCGCACAGCTTACATCGGATAGCCCGACCTATACTACGTTCAAGCAATCTAAACTTCAAAAGATTTCACTTTATTTTTCCATCCCATTTACTACTCAAATGAATACTTGTCAACATTAACGTAAGAAAACTGTTAATAGGCAAGTTAATAAGAGGAAAAGTTTGAATAAACTCCTTTTAGCTCTTCAATATGGCAGCCATCAAAAGCGAGTATCTACTTTAGTGAAAGTTCCTACTAAGTAGGATTTGTGTTAGACTTACGCTCCTTGAAGGGATTACTGAAATATCATATTGACAACATATTTAACAAAAGTAATTAACCATTATAATTTGAATGAAAGTTATTAAATTACAAACTTATTATTAATAATATATACTAAAAATATATTACATCAAGTAAAGCCTTATTAGCTTAATTTAGTGATGCATTTGTATTTATATATGAATAATACAGCTTTATATAGCACTCTATTATCATGTCATCTATGCGATTATGCGATTATATAATTGATTTAATTTGAAAATGATGCCATGAAATAACTAATTTATGTTTATAAGTATATAGTGAAATATATATACGTAATGACTCATTTTGTTTAATCAACATAAAATAGTTCATATATTTGACATCTATAAACTTATATTCAAGGAAAAACATTTTAAAACCATGTTAGAAATTCGAAAAATCTAAATAATTCTTATAACAAAATATACATAGTCAAATTTATAAAATGGAGTAATTAACCTACTTAAGTATATTAAAAACAAACAAAAATAATAACGCGAACACAGTATAAACATCAATTTAATGGTTATAAAAAGATGAAGCGTGTAAGGCAAAGATAAGACCGTTCAATCTACGTTGTAAGACGAGGTTATTTTTGTATAGTCTATTTTGATAGTAAACATGCGTAATACCCTTTCATTTATAACTCTCGGCGCGATTCTTGATACAGGATTGTCCCTAATTCTGACTTAATTAGTGTCACGCAAGTTCCGTAATCCTAGGCTCGAGGATACGCCCGTTCTTAAAATGGAGATTAGACCGAATATCTCGAACTATGCTATCCGCTCGTTTATAAAGCCACTACACTATAAATGCTAATTACACGACGCTATAAATTGTTTTTGGATTACTGTATTCAAGTATTATTACCAAATTTAAATCGTAGTATGAGAATATTAGAGCTGTTATAATGCAATGTCCAATCCAGCAGATAATGTTAAGGTATGAATTTAAAGTGACAATTTCTGAAACTATTTTTATCCTCTTTCATGTGAACTAAATAATATTTTTATTTTTATATTGATTTGCTGGTTTATTTAACTGTTAGAAAATAGTAAAAAAATAGTTAAAAAAAAATAGTTTCGACACAAAAAGACGCAAATAGAGATGTCTTAAACCTGAAAGCTGGTCTATCTTTCTATGGAGGCGTACCACGTATGTGCAAGACAAGGCCTGCATACTGAGTAGTCGTGCTAAAAAGACACTGCGGACTACACGTTGCTTACAATGGATTACATGAAACTTAAACATGCCACCTTAATCTGCGACAAACCGTACAAACCGAAACATTACTCCGGCGGCTTTTAGGCTTAATGCTATGTTGAATAAATACCAACGCTTTTTGGAAGTGACTTCACACTTATCTAAACATATTGCCCTAAGACCGTTTTAAAGCGTTACTTTCAGCTCACCTAAGTCCAAAGAGATTTTAGAAACGCACCAAGACATCTCACCATCGGCACGGTCATTCCTTATTAATCTCATTAAAATTTTAATCACACTTTCTTAGAACGTCAGGAAATTATTTCTAGTGTGTCTCCCGACGTGTCCGTCGACAAATTAGTCGCGTCAAAGATTTATGCGTGTCAATTTACGAGCGATTTTATTTTTAACAACACATCAAACATTATCGACCATCCAAAATGTTGTTCAAACACCTATTTTCAAATAAGAAACGTAGAAGAGACGAGTGCGTAATAAATTTTATAACACGGAATCGATTTGGATTCGTACGTAATAATGATATATCGGTTTGAATATCGGAATGTTTCGGTGCGCTCGGCCCGCTTCTCAAAATAGACCCTCATCAAAGACAAGCAGTTCTGCAGCTGTAAATCCATTTCAATGTTACTTGTCCGCGTTATAAATTGGAGCGCAGTGTACATGCGCATGTTTGTATGTATTTATACAGAGCGCGACGTCCTGCGACCCCGCGTCTATGTGTATCATTCACATTCGTTTGTGTTTTCTATTAACGTATCCGAGATACTATTAGCCCAACTAAATGGACATTGTAATTTGATTGTACCCATTTGCCAAATTAGATACGAACCAAGCTGAGTAGAATTTAGCCAAAATTTTATGTTACTTTAGGTATCATATGAAATACATTTTGTAATTCAATTTCATTTTAGTATTAATATATTATTCAATAACATTAATGAAATCGTAATTACCATAACATACAAATCAAAATGTTTAAGGCAAATCTTTTGCTTTATATATTAATAGCAATTCTGGTGGATATAATATTTAACAACGTCGGCAGCCTCAGTACTTGTGTATGATAATTCGAGTCATATTGCATTTGAGGAAACGCGGCGAGGCTCCACTAAGCACTAGACGACTGCACTGCATAGATTTGCATTTTACAGTTTTGATACGTGAGCGAATATTCAGTACGGTGTCGGCGTAGGTATCTTTTCAATTCGACGCGGCGGGCGCCGAGTGGCCGGTGGAGAGCGCTCGACAAGCAGCGCGTGCTCGAGTGCCCGGTCCGATGCGCCTGCGCAATGCAATGTTCCACCCCCACGACCGCGCGGCCCCCTCTCGTCAGAAGGTTATTACAATTAACTGCAACACACCTTAAGCGTCAATTTGGCACTAGTCGTGGATTTATTGAATATGAAATTTTATTTAAATAATCATCATATTTTTTTTATATTTGTAACTGTGTGAACTTTTAGTTTTTTTATTATGCGTGATGTTTGTATTATTTTATGTAACAACGCTAATTTTAACAATCTATGTGCAATAATTTAGGAGTATAGTGCTTCATGTGTATTGTTTAATGGTTGACAATGCGTCTCAAGTACTCCGCTTAACTAGTTTTACGTCTCACCACTTATAAAACTCGTTTCTGTCTGCCACCGTCCTTTTACTACACGTTTAATTAATTTTAAAATGAAATTACTAAGCAACATAAATTTAATTAACATTATGGGTATAAAATAGAGAAGTACTGTTTAAAACACTAGTTTTATAGGAAACTAACTTTATAATTTAATAAATATATAATTATAATTACTTAAAAAACGTTTATTATACGTACATATGTATATTAGATAATTTAAATAATATTTCAATTCACAAATAATTATTATTAAACATCTAACACTCCTAGCATTTATGCAAAATCTGGGATCAATAGCTGTTGTGCAAACTTTCATTTATCGTACGCAACTCTACAATGAGTAAATCATGCGTCAAATATATCCAAAGGGTAAGGGTTGGTATGTCATCAGACGAGAAGCCGACGCCGTTCACCGTTCGCTCGTTTACTGATCTCTATTAAATTACAGAATCGTCTAGCTCAAACTAGATATAATATTTACTTTTTTTAATATTAATATGAAGATAGTAATCTTGATTTTAATATTAAAAAAAAATTGTCCGCGTCATAAATAGCAGTGCAGTGTATATGCGCATGTTTTTATGTATTTATATTTAGTAAAATAAAATTCAATGGCAAAATAAAACTGTAACATAATTTGTGTTTTATTTTTCGACGTATAACATGCTCGAGCAGTGTAATCTCATATGACGAGAAAATGATTAATGAAAGAAGAAAAGAATAAAAAATTCTTTTCGTATGATCCCCATTATTAAATTTCAAAGAAGATTACGATCCGGTAATCTTGAAATATAACGTTCTATTTCATTCAGCAAGCTCGTTGCTGAAGAACGCTTAAAATTTATTGACTCCGGTCGTCCCTTGCTATAAAAGTGCAAAACTTTTTCATGGAGCGCACAATTTACTACATTTCTGACGATTATAGGCGAGTAGCGCGAGTAACGCACTCATGCAGGATATTAACGTGTAAGTAATTATATTGTGAAAAGTTTAATTCTGCAATGCGCCAACGCCGGACTTGATGGCAGCCCAAAAACATTATATGATCTCTATGTAATCCTTCAGGCAATTTTGTAAGTACATACCTAGCTTAAGCGTGTTTTTCTCGAGCATTAATTATTAAATACACTCGTATTATTATCGCCCTGTGTCACTTTCTACATGTCTAATTTGAAATTCTATTTACCATTCACTTGTGTAAAGGATATAATTAACTAATTTCTAACTTATGTGTCAGAGAAACGGCACATTTTGGCAAGTGGTACGCGAGTACATACCTTTTGTATAATTAAACTGCGGGCAAACCCAGTTTAAGTTTAATCCTATAGCCTCTTGACACCACACACCCACCCGAAGGGGAGCTTATTTTGTTCGTCAACACTATCGACCGATGTTGAGAAAATGCTCAACCCACGCTACAAGTGTCATACGAAATATTACTGTTAGTTATACGTGAGACGATTCACTTTACATTGTCTTACTTTTGTATGAATGTTTTTTGTCAGTAGGGATTTGAAAAGAATACGCTCACAACAAATATACAGTGGGGCCGCAATCATTCATAGAAAAAGTGTATTAACATACTAAGATTTTTCTTTTTCACGTTATTATAAAACTAAACTATAAATAAAATACAAATTATATTAAATTTTATTATGATAATAAATATTCTGATTCTTTTGTTTTGGACTTATTAGATAAAACATATGATTGGTTAAAAAAAAATTGTTTTTTTCTTGAATTAAAAAATAAATAGTTCAATCTTCAATTTATAAGAATATATAAAAAAAAACAACACTTTTATTTCGTAATTAACTAATATTTTTAATTGTGTTGTTGAAAATTTAAATGCATAGTGAGATATATTTCAATTCAATACAACATCAGGGAGCCGCGACATGATTTAAGTAAAACGTACTCAAACAGTCACCCTAGGGTGCAGCGGGTTGGATAGTGAGAGGAACGCCAGACGGATCTTTAATAAATTGCTTAGTTTTTAAATTATTGTCATAACGAAACGATGTAGGGGAGAAATTCTAACGACGAATGATCTTTAATCTTAATTTCATATGTGATATAGAAATGCCTAAAATATAATATCACAGTAGAACCGTAGAACAAAAACTCTAATTAGTTACATATAATTCGTATATTCTTTGAAAAACACTGAAATCAGGTCAATAGTATATTATTTATTATTTTTAATAACACGAATAATGTCTTTCCATTTATCCAATATAAAATGTTAAAACAAGTGAGATCTAAGTCTTTAATTCTTTTAAATGAAAAAAATATATATAAATATAGTAAGTGGCTAAACTGCGCCTGAAAGAGTTTAAGAATGTAAATTTGTAATCAAAAAATTCAGAATCAGTAGAATCAAAACCGCACTCCCTTGGGTACCGCACCCCGTGTTGCCTGCCAATTAGGATACTCTTTCAATACGCTATTCTGACAATTTTATTCAAATTTTGTAAGCGCTGTATAAAAATAATCTACTATAAGTGATAAAGATAAAAAATCAATATAAGCTAATATGTGTATGTAATGATGATAACTAATTATTGCTTGATTTCAATCTAAACAAGAATTTTGTATTACTTTTTTATTGTCCTATTTTTAAAATTTGTAGAAAGCTTTTTTTGTACTTTTGATTAAAATATTCTTGTTTATATATATTTAAAAAATTTAAATTTAAGGATAAATATAAAAATGGGGAATAATTATAACATATAATGATTAATCATTTTTGTTATCCAATATGTTAAATACAAGTTATATATAAGTAATTGTTCTTAGGTTTTTAAAGGCGAAGGTCGTCTAAAGTACAAGTATATCCGATTGTCCATGCGTTCAAAGCACAAATGAGAGCTCTTAGCAACCTTGCGATAGCTTACAACATTTTGTCCCTAATTACGCATTCTCGACATTTGCTTAATGTATGAAAATTTGAAAGAACGAACCATGCTGATGGTACTCGAAACAAAATAATTGCTACGGTCGCGCGGTCCCGGATTCGGCCTCCGCATTCATTATTCACTTTTTATTTCACCCTCCCCTCGGCTTATAATTTGACTCCAAATATAAAATCAAGTTTTATTTGATTATGTGTAGAAAACAAAAAACAAAAAAGATGTTCATTTTTCAGGTACATTTCAATATTATTCATAAAACTTCATGTACTTCAATATAAAATGTTTAGCGTTAACAATTACAACTTGAAGACACGTGTATACAACTGCCCGCTGGTTACAATCTTTTAAATATTCATTGTAATGTAAGAAAATTTCAATATCTCTATACATATAATATCTTTCTATTTTAACACAAAGCCGTCGTAGCCAATCTTAACAATGGCGCGAGCTTGCGAGTATAGTTTTTTCCATTTACCAAGAAGAGAGAAGGCGACAAGGCCCTGCTTTCAACCACTCGCTAGGCGTGGCTGCATAAAAGAAATAAGTAGCTGTACATACTATACTATATGAATACTACCCTTCTGTGTATGAAGTCACTTCGATGTGTTTCGAATGGCTTTCGATGACAAGTGCACTGAGCTATTTCTCTTTTTAGATCGCTAAATGCGCCCATTGTTTCGCGAGAGCACGTATAAGCATTTCTGGAATAGTATGACTTGGCATACATGCATTTTTTCTCGCCAAAACATATTACAACTTTACATTTTCACATTCTTAATTATGACATATATTATAAAAAAAAAGTAAAAGTAAGATATTTTGACGCTGTTCAGCTGTATGCCAATATATTTGCATTCTATACACTTGTTCATATAAAAATAATCAAGAAACTTACATTCAATTCGATTACTCTCAAATAATCCATTTCAACCACGGTGCAAATTCTTTTAAACTTTAGCCTCATCAACGCATCGATCAGGCGTTATATATTCAGCTCACGAAGTAATACTGAGAACTTTGTTCATTTACATGCATTCTCTTTTTCTTTGATATTGACTTGTTTGTGCTTATTTAGTTAGATATTACAGAAAGAGTATTGAAATAAAGCCATTATAAATTATATTTGAAACATTTTTAAAGCACTATTCAGTTGTAACGCTTGTAATTCTCAAATAAACCACGATGTGTGTTTCATTCATGTACAGTCACCTATATCAAAACTTAAAATAACAATGCTGTTCGGAGCCAAATATAGATGTTCTAGGAATTAGTTTGCTACACGACAATCTCAGATCATCAGATCTAGATAGATTAATACCATGCAAGTGCTAGTGAAGCGGATAAGTAATAACGTTTCGTTAATGTCTGCCATTTAGAACTCGGTTAGTGTCTTCTGTCGTCTGACATCGAGTTCCACATCCGAGGAGATACTTACTCCACGTCCTGTTCGCATCTGCAATTGAACTACCGAAACTTGAAGCTTAAGCCCCCAGAATCACTATTTGCCTCCATGCGGTCGTTGTATTGTTACAAATGGCATAGATCCGTTGGCAGACGCTCGTGCGGAACCTAATGAGCTGTGAAGCAGATAAGGTGCACAACACAAGAAGACGGGGTTGACCCTATCTTAGTAAAGCGCTTGGTTAGCGTGGTTAAATATTATACTTATATATCACCAAAAGATTATATGAATTTAGTGTTCGAAATTCAGATTTCATTGAATGAATTGTATTAGGTTAATTGTTTCAATACCTAGTTTTATTATTGATAATTAATATTGAACGATATGTACCTTTAAATAGACATTTATCCAATGTACATCCTAATTTTGAGTTACCTCGGTATCAAATTGTAAATATAATATACCTATGTGAAAATTATTTTAATCGATTAGTATTAGTTATGCATTACACGTAATTGGCCTATAAAATATACATGCATGGTATATTTTAAAATAGTTTGTATGAAAAATAGTCACAGGTTTGGGGATGTACAAAAATTTCAGTGCACCATGCTGTCAACGACATGTTATGAATTGAGTTTGAGTAACTTCGAGCTTGCGCTCTTTCAAAGGCGCAGGCAGCCACTGTGTTCTGTAATTGATGTGTGTTCCATCCCTGTGGCCGCTCACTGTTTGCTGTCCCAAGTTACACTAAATTAAATATTCGTATTTTTCACAACAAAAAGCTAGTAACCGAATACTGTTAAAGGGAGAATTGCAATACTAATTACAAACACTAGACGTTTGCTTTTATACATATATTTGCACAAAGTAATATCATTTCATATTTTATTCTACTGCATAAGGTTGTTTATAATTAAATAAAGTATATTAACAAAGAGAACAAATAATACTAATGCCACCAATCTCTAGGTGGACTATTGCGAATTATAGGTGACCTATTACAATTTAGAACGAAGCAAAAATTTAATATGCAGCGAATAATAATTTTCCCCGTGGAATAAACTGCGTTGTCCACATTTAAGATAATTGCCAACAGTTTCGGCTGACGTGGCCAACGGCGAACCTGACACTCGCTCCCAGGAGGCTACCCTTTACAATCCCATTAATGAATGCCTCTTATTCAATTTTTATTTGCTGCTATATTTCCCGTATAACATTGGCATCTCAGCGCTGGCTTTTATTCCAGTCAATTTAAAATTTGTTATTTACTTTTTATTAAGTAAATCAAGCTTGTGATGATTGCAATGTTTTATTGATATATGATATAATGTATGTTTTATTGAATATTTAATTGTACTGAGTTTTTAATGGTAGTCCATTTCATTCTAGGAAAAAAATCTTGAAAATTTATTTAGTTTATATCAATCTTAGAATTAAATATTATTAAGAGAAATCAGCACAGTGAAACAGTGGCAGTAAATGAACCATATTAAAATTATTATTATTTCCTCCGATCATGTCAAATAAAGCGCGGTGTTGGGTTACGCTCATACAAAACCTTAAGTTAACTCGGACTTTCGTGCTATGTGTGGATATAAACGTGAAGCCGAAAAAATAATACCAAAAATTCATATAGAGTGTCTTTATGCGTACATTCACGATTATTACTGAATAAATAAAATATTCAATGTAAATTAAATGGCATTAGGTGCTTGTGGAAAAGAATTTGCCACTTAGACACGTTCACTGAAGAATATCAAAATAATCATCACGTACTTTCTTATTTTCTTTTATATTATGTGCTTCTCAATATATTTAAGCGTCAATTATAATAACAAAGTCTTGTTTGTCTGTGAGACAAAAATAAAATTGTTTTTTTTACAGTCATTATGCATGTATTGAGAATATAAGATGTTTGTGTGAAAAATATATAAAGATTATGTCTTACATATTAATTTTTAAGTATGAAAGGCTTCAAAATATAATTGTAATGTAATCTTTTTTAATATTAATCAATAGAAAAACAAGATCATTAGAAAGTAAACAGGTGAAAAATATTTAAATAATTGAAAGATCAAATATCAATGCAATTATTCATAAAGATTTTTCTAGATGCAGCCGATCAATCGTCTACCTTAAAATTAAAATAATATAAGTACATACAACATTCAATTGCAATCAGAAACAAAGGGGTAAATATGAAATATAAGAATAGGTAGTTAAGGAACGTCAACTTAATAAAACTGCAAATCAATAATTCATCGGATGCGGTACAAAGTTATGGGAGTAAACGAGAAAATGAGGGCTTTTATCTTTACAGTGCATCGTCCCGATTACTTTATTAGAGAGGTAGACAATTGAAATCTCGATGGTTCCGGATATCTTATGCGTTTTTTACTGCGAAGCTCGTTCGAGAACAAAACAAGTGATCAGCGAGATTCATTTTATATTCCTATTATTTTAGATATTTATTATTTTGATATGAAGTATGCATTCATAAAACGTATATATTTGATATTTGGCTTTATCTTTATGTTTCACAATTCACTTTCATTAAATTTAATTATGTTTTTTAACGTTAATATAAATGCGTAATTATAGGCAGCGGTAATTTAATTTAGAAATGATGATCACAAAAAGCATATTGGATGCACGATAACTGTTTTTGAAATAAAATAGTACGTCAATATAGTAGAACAGAAATGGCGCATTCAAATCTTTCGTTTATAGTTAAAAACACGTTCAGGTTTTTTCGGTGAACAAAAGAGCGGGGTCTGCTACTCGAATCTCTTTACATAAGTTGCGCGCGAATAGCTTAATATAATATATTTGTAGATTTATATTAATCAAATAGAATTTTAAAATCATTTCTTTTTCTAGATGGTGACCAGGACGAAGAAAATCTTCGTAGGAGGGCTATCAGCACCCACAACGCTGGAAGATGTAAAGAATTATTTTGAACAGTTTGGACCGGTAAGTGTCACAATTATTTAACACGAAATATTATAATTTTACATACCCACTTTAATAGGTAGGTACTCGTAATTATAACTAATCATATATGACAGTTTCATTTTAAAATAAAAATGTTCATGATAAATAAACTAATAACAAAGTAAATAATTTATAGTTATAAAAGTTTTAAGTTACTAATATATACGCAACACTGAATAAAACCCGTTAAGTCATCTTATAGTCTGTTTTAATTTAGATAATGATACGAAGTGTTCTTATAGGTAATATTTGAAGGATAATTTTAAATGGCAGGACGCTCATGGCTGTAAGTTTGCGATAACTGAAGCCTTTGTCTGGTATTCGCGACGCCGAGCAGGTGTCTATCAACAAAAGTTTCGCCGTAATTAGCTCCGTATCTAGCATGGATTGTGACTAAGGAACTTTTCAGAATTCAACATTGGCTACAGGCGGTAGTCATTGTGCCAACGCTCAAAGTAATCGGCCCAAGCCAGCCGCCCGCGACGATCAAAACCTTCATTACCTATTATGAGAGTTTAGAATAAAGCCAACGAGTTTTTCGGAGTGAATGTGATTGATGCCGAGCGAAGGAAATATCCCGGGAGAGATAAAACGAATTTAATGAAGAGTCTTTAAGAATAATGATTAAGGGAATGGTTATTCCTTTTGCTTGGCGGCCTAATGATGGCGTCTTTTGAATTACTTTTTGTCTATGTTGCGTTGGTTAACCACGATTGTCTATTGTTATTTGAAATAGATACCAGTCTTATTAAGGACTCTTTCTGTTTATTTGTTATTAAAATGTTTATAAGAAATGATATGACAATATAATGTTTACTTGTTTATTACGTTAGAGGTTTAATTCATTTGGTTATCGTTAAGTTATCAAGAATTCATAGTATCGAAAGGCATCGAAGTGAGGTAACGTATTAAATATACATAAACATTTGGTATAAGATATCAAATTACCTCCCCCGATAGGATAATCAGACCGCGTAACATCCCATAAAAGCCTAAAATGTATACCCAACTAAGATAAATAAATGAAGACCATTATTGAATCTACTTAGAGCGTACACCGAGAATTCTGAGTACAAATTAATTCAATAACATTCAAGCCGTGCACTGTGCTCTCGAGTCGACATCATTTCGTAAGGGTGTCGCATTTTGAGCAAGTTTAATTAACAATCTAGTCGCTTTTGTAGGTACCTTCATTAGTGTATTTGTGGATAAACATTGCGCAAACTCGGAGTAATCCACGTTGCGTCCGTGTGCGTGGGACCCGCGATATCATATAAGTCCATAACCGGGGTTTACTCACGATCGGGTATCACGGACGACCACACGCGTAGTGGTCTATCTCCACTGCTGTATATTTATAGACATGTAGTCTGTAAGCAAGCAAGTACCGGTAGCACTGTGTGCGTGACTTCGACGTCTCGATGCCATCTCGAATCTCCCTACGTGCGAGCTTTTCGAATGCAAACTGTCTCAGAATATCAAATGAGCCACTTAAATACTGAATACAATGACTACACCCACCTGAAGCAAAGGCCGCGGGGACGCGTGCACGCAACGTCGTCGTAAATGAAAGCCCGCCGGGTCGGGGCCGAAGGGTGGGAGGTTGAACCCCGGTAACGATTTCCTTCAAATAATGGAGAATTTTCTGATGAAAGCTGTTCAACAGTGCCCTTTCAAGGATTTAGGAAACGTCAGATTTATAGCTCGAACGGTTGGCGCAAATTTTGTTCGTCACGACACAACGGTCCCTGTCACATGAATAAATCTGTACGTGAGCTTCAGTTCTCCAGGCACTTTCGAGAAATTTGTTTTCATGATCTAGATATAAATACAAGTTGATAAAGTGATATATTTATGTTTCAACGTCCGAATACTTAGGACTACTATTTCTATTTACATATTTTTGTAATCGTGTTAGTATCACAAAGCTTGGTACGAATTTCGTAACAGAATAATATTTCATATAAAATATGAAAATATCCGAAATAAAATTATTTATGTGCGGAATATTAATATGTAAATCGGAGTCAAATTCACTTGAAAGTCGAAAGTCGGGTGCCAGCATCAAGATGCCGACTTAAAAATTAATTAGCCGAACGACCGGTGTAATCTCAAAAGCCTACACCGATTAGGGAGTTGTTGTTTTCAAAGTTAATTCCTAAAATTCAGAGAGAAAGTGATATTTTAAAGCATCGCTATGATAACTTACGGCCTTTCAGTCGTGGCACTCACGTCCGCCAAGACTCGTCGACAAAACGCACAGTTGGCTCTCAATTTCACCACGAATTGCTAATATTTTATTTTTTTCTGTCTCTCATGAAAATGTATGCCGCCTTTACTGTCTATCTGCTTCGCTAAAGCGATCTTATATTTAATGTTAAGCGGACAATTTTATTTGTAAAAAATTTTCCTAAAATATATTTTAGTACAAGAAATCTTCCTCTTTTTAAATATTATTTTTAGATTTACCTACAGACGAGATAAAAACATTAATCACTTTATTCACCACAATTTCCTTTAGTTATCTTTTTATAAGATTACTTTACTTCTTAAGATATACTTTTAACAGCTGCTGTGAAAGTACAACAATAAAAATACTAAGGGCTAGATTTTAGCGAATCACACATACTTATAATGTACTCTGCCTATTCCTTCTATACATACATGTAAGGGAATCAACGGTCGAGGCTAACGATGAAGTTTCGCAACCAATATAAAGTTAGCGAGCGGGTGTTCGCTTAGCGCCACACGCACAAGGGGGTGTCTTTGAGAAAGTTACGTGGCATGCTTGATTCGCTATTGTTTTACCCGTCCAGCGGACCCAAACTCTGACCGTTCCCGTTTCTACAAACTAGTACGCAAGACGTGTGTGCTACCGTTGCAAGTTCTTCGATTACTCGCTATTATCTTAACATTTGCTTTAAACTTTGGAAGGAATGAGGTATTGACAAGTTAAACAGTACTGAAAGTGCAATTGAATCTTAATGAAAATCTGTTGTTTGTACAGCAACATATGTATATGTTAGAAATGTTAGGAATCTTAATGTATTATATACGCAAAGTCGCAAACATTTCTATGAAATAAAATGTACCCAAAAATTTAATATTTAGCTTCAATTGCGTTAAAATATATGTAACATATTCTATCTAACATGCATAATGCACATATTATGTAGTAACACAATCAAGGATGAAGTTTCGACTTTATCTAGTACGAAGATTACATAATAGCTACCTGATACGATCCATTAACGTCAGACTAACAATTTGCTAGCAATAGCAAAACTCTAACGCTTGCATCAGTAACTAAACATCGCTTACTGTCAGCAGCACTCGAACTGTAACTGAGGCGGGTCCGGAATTTGGCTTAACCAGACTATAGATACGGTATCATCAGAGGCCGTATATCAATCAGTTGTTACAACGATCCACGATTGTCGTTTATCTTCGGGCCGTTCGGATCTGCCTGTCCAGATTCGTGCATTGTTCTGACATTAAAGCTAGGGCTGCCGAAACGGTAGATGTCTAAAATACCAGCGGAGCCGTTCAGCGCATCGGGTGCCCGATAGCGTTTCCAATTTCCTGACTTACATTGCTCTAATTTGGTTATGCACTAACGACTGATCGAATGCTCCTAAGCACTCGCATCATTTGGCTGCATTTCATAATTTTTAAAGCTCGACATTTTCGCTTCCTACGTGGTTTGTATATAAAAATAAAGTTTTAATATTAATATAAAAATAGAACCGTAAGACACAAGTATCACAATGCAAATCAATTGCTTCAGATATTCCTTCTTATATATTACCAATAATAAATGTTGTATCGTTCTATTTTAAGTACTATATAATAACCGTACTACTCAAATTAAGAGTTCAATTTTTGTTTGCTTTAGTATTGTACGAGCAGCACTAGAGTGCCAATATATTAAGCTAATGGCGAACTAATTACGCTCTCGAAGCATTTTACAGGGCCACATAAGTACCACTCAAGAAGCACTGCTTTTTCCATTTCATTTGTGAAAACTTCTTTATATTTTATTTAAAGAAATAACTTTTTATTAAGTGCCCACTTAGAGCAAACTTCTAAGAAAACATTTTTACTTTATGATATAAATTTCAATATAAAGATATTCGTATAACTGTCTCATCAGTTATAAAAGCTGCATATATTCTCAATTTGAAAATATATTAAAATATAGCAATAATAATATTTAGAGAAATATGTCAATTAATCTAAATGTGATAAGGTCTATTTTTATTTGCTATAAAAATAAATAAAAGGATTTGATAGTTTCTCTAATAATACTGGGGTGTTTCAGAAAAACGTAACCTCGGGCGAGCGATTTGTATTAGCCGTCTAGTACTGTCCTCGTAATTGTCGATGCTTAAGGCTACGTCTCTCTGCGTAGTACACGTAAATAAGAAAATGTAATAAAATTGTATTGAAAGATTTTCCCGGCGGATACTTGTATATTTTTGCAATTTCAAGAAATCGGATTAAAGACTTGATAAATTTGAAGTGTGTATATATAAAAATAAATATACATCATTTCATTTGACTTAATTAATAAAATTAAAATTAATTAAAATTATAACAAGTGAAGAAGTAAATGTAAGTATAATTTTTCTCAGCGATAAAATATTTACATACAATTATGATAAAAGATAAAAGACATTTTGTCTGAAATAAAATGAAGCTGTATTTTATAAATTCCCTCCAAAAATCTTTCAGAACATTCCAATAAAAACAAAGTCAATTGATATTCTATAAACACGTATCCGCTCCAAGTAGTTAATCCTGTTACAATGGAATCGATGAGACGATATAAGCTGATCATTTAAAAATAGTTGCAAATTGTGTTTTATCTGTACCGAATTCAGTTGTAATAATATTCTCATTATACAATGAGAATATAAATTAATTGTTTCGAAAGAAATTAACGATGTTAGAATACAGAGACGCAGTGCCGTACAGGTTACTCTTTTTATTTCAAAAAGGGGTTAAGGACTTACAATATCACCTAATCAGTGTTGTAATGAAGACGAAAGTAAACCGATGACATTGACACTACCTGTCTACTCGACAAGGGATTATTTTCAGTATAAAAAACTGATATTTATTACGTTTCATTTACTTCCATCTTTACGTTATTCGAGGGGATTGGCTCCGAAACGAGAAAATCAACGAAGGTATTTGAATCAATTCACAACAGAAACCCGTCTCATTCAATGCGTCTGCCGAATCGAACGGGGCTCGTTTCGCGCGTGTACGAATGCTTACTTTGAGGCTAAGTCGACTTTATATAGACTCTAAACATTTTGTGGCCAGCTAATTATTTTCTTTCTAAATCGGTCTCTTGAGTATTAATTAAAATATTTAAATCTTTTCATCCCTCATCTATAACTTTTATTTTTCGCTTAACTTCCAGTTTAAAACATAACTTTGCATGTGGCACGGCCTGTTTAAATATTCCTAAATTTTGATTGCCTCGTGAAATTTACGCCTGGATTTATGAAGAGACCCTCGATTTTTTATTCTCATTTCAAAAGACAATTAAGTATGCTAATTCATTTACTCTATGACGTATTTTTTAATTTCGTTGTGAAAAATCATTTTTCGTTATTGATAAGAGCAGCGGATGGGGGATGGGAACAAGGGCCTGTGGGGTTAACGTCGACGTCTCATACGGTACTGTGCTAGTAATTAATGGATCGTGCGTGGCCCCTATGAGGACAAGTTTACCTCGTAAAGATTTAAGTTAGAGTATTTATAATGAATAGAAATTTATAACCCACCTTGTTTAACAGAGTTTAAGTAATTATCGCTATATTTGTCTTGTTACATTTAAGTAATAAGAAACTGTTTTTTTAATTGGACCAGGATGGTCCAAATTCTTTAAAAGTATCATAAATAAACAATTCAAGCCATGATTTAAAAATAAATAAAAGAATAAATAAAACCAAAACGCTACGAGAAAATGATTATGAATAAGCCGCATAATAAAGTCAGCAAGTAAAAATTTATCCGACGTCTTACATTCGCTGAAATTAATAGACTACGGGTAAAAATGCACGGAAAAGATTTGCAGATTCTTCAAGTTTATTGCGAGTTCAAAATGAAACTGAAATTTAGCAGTATGAGAGAAGGAAAAGAAACGAGAACATAGTAAACATAATTAGGTGTTCGATCAAGTAGCAATGTTGATTAAACGATACAGTGACGTCTTTTGAAGACGGCAATTGGAAAGGAATTTGCATTGAATACAAATATTTATCACCTTTAGTAACTTCAGTATTTACTTTACCTGTCCTATATATTTTATTTATACTATTCCTTCGTCGAGTATATTAAAATGGTTTTTTTTTCAATATTGTTTTGGCTTTATCCAGCCCGCCAATAAACACTAAGGAGATTTAGTGACAATTCCAACTGTCAAATAATTCAGGTGCGCTCCGATATCTTACAATCAGTAAGATCTAAAGCAAAGTCGCCGAGACTACGCTTCCATCGTTTCTTTATATACCGTAACGCTTTATAAATATAAGAGTTCGGTATCTCCACATGAATTCCCAAGCTGAAAAGGTATTTTACACGCGTGAAGTTTAAGGAGCCCACGCGCGCTGGCTATACTATATTTTGCACAGAGTTTCAATATACAAACGAATACATACGCGTTATATTTAGACCTTTCCAATTGGTAATATTCTAAATTTTGTTGTTAAATTACGATTAAAAATCACTACTAAAATATTAATTTAATAGTATCGACTTTACATAATATAATTGTATTGTATCGTATTTTCATTGAATTTTAATTTATGTATAGGTAAATGCTCCGATCATTAAGAGCTGTTACAGATTTTATAGTAAGCACTAATATTAATCCTTTTAACGAGTCAATTGCAATCTTTTTCACGACAAAATGTCGTAACGTGCAGTTTTATACCGCAAAAGAAAACAAAAGGGAACACGCTCGAAGTAATAAAGCAGCTCGATTTCTGCTATTTATAGTGGCGAAGAGAATTAAAGTTCCTTTTGAGGGAAGTTCACTACAATATAAACAAAATGTATCCAAAGTGGGTAATAAGAATTCCGTAGCGTTGCGAGCAAAGCGGCTTTGACGAAAAAACGATGATGAGGCGTGATCATGTCGAGAGCGCCCTAGCTTACTGTATTGTAGAAGTATTTGCACAAATGTACGTTACATTTTATTACATATTTACTTATAGATATAATTTTATCTATTTTCTTTTATATTCAGGGGTGCTATGAGATAAAAAATATACTAGCAAAACTTACATGTACGAGTATCAAATTTAATTTCACTTGAATATTCAGTAATTGCTTATATACGCAACTAAACAGAAACAAACCAACAAAACATTACAGAAATGAAAGTAAATCGACCACACTCAACTCTAAACGGCATATGCTAACAAATACTAACTCGATACAAACCGTGATAAAGGTTCGATTGTACGCAGTAAATAAAATATGACTTGGCCATATTTTCACTTTCCTTTCTTTTCATTTTATGTCCCCTTTTTCTTTGGGCTCCCCTCAAAATCGTTCATACAAAATACTTTTTCGATATTGCCCAACTTTATTAGCATTGCACATGTTTTTTGTATATGTTTTTCGTTATTTCGAGAATTCATCAGTATAAATAAATACTATTTAATAGATTTTTACTTTATGAGAAAATACTCAAAAGTCGTAGGCAGTTGTGATAGTGGTTCCGCGGATTGGGCTTACGAGGCAAAATAAATAGCTTCTTCGAAAGCTATCGTGAAAGCAAATTAGAATAATACTCTACCATTTGGCGTTTCAACAAACGAGAACGTAGAATGGCCCTCAGTGGATTATTCGGGTGTTAGGGTGGACCGGACAAATTTGTGTTGAAATTGAAGTGCTGTGACTATACGAAACCTTTGACTGAAATCTATGTAAAATCGATATTATAGTCTTATTAATGATTTAAAATTATTGAATCGAATTTATTTGTATAATATTTAAAGCAAAGTTTTTAAACATAATATACAATGATGATCTGTATGTTCAAAAAATATAATCATTGTATTTTTGTAAGAATAATAACTAATAGCATAATTTGAGGAAATGATCAAGTATTATTAAAATATATATATTTATTGAGTACTTCATATAATTATTTAATATATTAACCTACATTCTAGAGAGTCAAAATAGATATACAGATAAGTATGTGTTTAAACGTGCACAAATTTCAAATAAAATGGATATTATCGCAAAGCAATAAATGTGGATAAAATGAAGCGATAGTCGACGGATATTTAAAACTGCTATCGTATGAAGATAAAAATTGGATGCTTCATTTTGCTGTAAACGTAATTTACTTTATTGCATAGATACTAGTAAACTTGCCTATTATTCACAAATCGTTCTTAAAGCAACCTGTCAATTTTATTCTTCTGTGACTTTTTCAGCATTTGTATCTGTTATTTGACATCTTTCAAATAAAACAATACTAGATAATTTATATAGTGCAAGCTAGTAATCGTAACATATAAATATTGATTGACGTATTTTGTTCAACTTGATGAATGTACAATATTTTCCCACTGTAGCCTATCTAGCAATATATCAGTATTAATTACAAAATTGTGATTATTAGCACATGATATTCGAAAATTAAAAGCGGATACATCAAATTTACTGAAAATCGTTGTAAAATAAAGAACGATAAATCAAAAATGCCGATAAATAAGCTGCTATAAACCATCACATCAAGCAAAAGCTGAACTCATTTTTGAATTATTGGATGGAAGAGATCTCATAGCGCTACCACTGTTTTTAATCTCACTATTTCAAAATTTTAGGTTACTAAGGACTTTTTGTAAGAAATATTTGTTGCATATACTATTACAAATCTTTACAAACATCATATAACACCAAATATTATATTATTATTCCAATTGTATATTTCATTTTTACTTTCACTGAAAAGAAAAGCTTTCCAACTAAAGGATAAATCGTATAAATTATGTAAATATTATTGAATATTTTAATACCATAAAAGATTTAGAAACATGGTTTTTTATGAAAACGTTTTTTTTTTTGAATATTTTACCAACAAAATGTTCTTTATAATATTTGAAATGACAAATCTCCACAGTTTAATTTGCTAACCTTATTGCAAAACGGGTAAAAACGACATGAGCGCCCACTAGCAGCACGAATAATTGATAGAATACTGAATGCGGAGATTTTAATATAGCGAAAATGAAAGGTGTATTCATACAAGTGTTAAAAATTGTAATAGGATTTGAAATCCAATTTCAATCGTTTGCATTTTTTATTGTAGTCTTGTGCAATGGATTTGATATAATGAACGTATTTTTCATGCTATATTTTATAACATAATATTTTTTTTTGATAATTATAACTAGTGTTGAGAAAATTAAACATTACTACGAATATATTTTAAATTAGTCATTCATCAATTCAATTTCAACTGAAGTGATTTTGTTTTTGTCAACGGACGGATTATTTCATTTAACTTTAATAATATATAATCGATTCCCGTTTAATTGTAAATATTGGATCATATTTTCGAGAAAAAATGCCACAAAGATGACTTTTACTTCTTACCTCTGTACACACATATACTTATTATATATTGTTTATAAGTAACACAATTTTATATCTAATGAAAGTCTTTAAAATATAAATCTAGTTATTGCGTATAGAAAAGAATGAATAAAAAATTAAAGTTGACAGTACTTATACTTCAGTACATGTTATTTAGTTTTTTTAATCTATAATATTTAGGGTGAATATAATATTTTTAATTGTTAGGATGACAATTTAAAGTTCTTTTCATTTTAAAAACATATGGTGAATCAAATCTATTTTTATAATATGTAGGAGGAAGAACATCACAAAATTTGTTGTGCTTTACTAACTCTCTTAATGAGCGTGTAGTTCTTGACAGAAACCATCAATATGATTAAAAAACATAGCTAGTGTTTGATCTCTTTGGACCAAACTTAAATAAAGATTTATTTAACATAATGGAAATATAAAGAATCGAAGTAGTAAAGGATTACATAAAATATATATTTACGATTGATGAATCTAAACCAGAATATGTACTAAAATTTAAAAAAAAGTACCTACCTTTAAGTAGCTATGTTAATATTTAAACGTGGAGTATTCTTAAATGACCTTTTTATAAGAGCTTTATGTTTATAGCCTAATTTACATATTACACGTACCAGTTTCTAAGGTTTTTAAATTTTGTCAATTAACTGTTCATCATTAAACTTTTTACAGCCTTAAAGGCTTTTAAATTTGCTCTTTAAAATCAATAAAAGGTCTACTTTCATCAGCGTTTCAGTAATAAAACATGGTTTACAGTTATCCAAGGCAATGAAATTGAATAATGTGTTTAAGATGTATTTTAAAATTACGTTTCTTCTATGTAATTGTTTATACAATTTATAATGTAAATAAGGTCGATTGTTTTGAAACTATATCAATTTTTTGGAAGAAAAGCTATTGAAATACAAACAATTGCATCTCTTTATTTCCATATTGAGAGTAAAAAGAGTTTTATTATCTCCATTAATTACTTTTACCGAATACTGATGCAGTTCCTATTCGATATTCTGCATGCCTTACGTCTTTTTACGGTTTAATTAAAAATTTTGATGACATTATACAACATAAAAATCATACATTCATTATAACTTTAAAAATCCTAAGAGCGGTACAAATGTTTTAATACAGGTAAAAATTAGTTATCCTTACCTATCCGAGTCAGTGTTGTCATAAAACTACGACACTAAAGCTATCAAAGGCACTCTAATAAAAGCAGAGTAATAAAGCGGAATACAACAGTATAGTAGGCTCATACACGCAATCATAATCCCTAAGTTGTGCCTTATAAAGGCTAAATTTATGTGAGAACACCTTGTGACCGTTGCAAAGGACGTAACTTTGTATGAAACGTTATGTTTTCATTGATGACTTTCCTTTCCTCTTTTAATTTACCTCTCGATATCTATTGTCTTCAGGAATAAAGAAAAGTATATTTTTACTATCAATATTTTATGTTATATGATAAATATAGTAGACAGTAACATCATCGATTCCTATCGGTATTGTTGGATGAATGATAAAAGGTATAAGACAAAATATTCATTCTCCTTTCCTTATATTAAAAACAATTTAGGGTGAAAGTATTTAATGCCTTAATTTATACGTCTATAACGTAACATAATATACGTAGTAAGCACGTTCACGTTACAGAAATGTAAGCATGAAAGTAAAAACAAGTGAAATTCCTTTAAATTTCAGACCAAAATTAGCATTTTACATATAACGAAAGATTTATAATCGTTGCTCATGAGCTGGAAGAACGAAGACGCTTTAATAGATGCTTTCAATGAAAGACAGACTTAATACGACATCGCAATGTTAATTGCTCAAATCTGTAAATACTCCAGACAGACCTCCCTCCTTTTTACCCTGCCCTCTGTCAACCATAATTAGTTTTTTCCCCCGAAGTAATCGCTGTCAGTACAAACATGCAATGCTCTTAATGAAACACTTGCGAGTGGTCGTGTTTAATGTATATTTACTTCCAGTTTTTAAGGAGCTCTTGTAAATACTCCGTCTTCTTCATCGACTTACCTTTGTTTCTTCTTATTATTTCGTGCTACTATTGCTTATATTACTTCATAGATATTAAGATAACGAAGGATGTATAGAGTGCCGAAATGAATTAAATTTTTGATATCTATGTAAATTGAAATTGTGTGCGGTTAATTATTGAATATTGTGCACTTATTTAAGTAAACATTTAGTGTATACTCAACCTAATCTATATATTATATTAAATTAATTCAATAAGGTACATTAAATAGGTTAGCAAAACATGTAAGTCATGAACTTCTCTAATCCGAATGTAAGTAAATTTTTCGTTACTGATAAATATGCCATATTTTCATAATATATTGAAATATTCTACCATCTTTATTCATAAAAATATAATGTCGCTTGATAATGGTACCTTTGAGACATCTACAGTCGGAGCAAACTGATTTCAACTATTTTCTGCACCCAAGGCTTAAAAATAATATATGAAAAAAAATTGGTTACGTATTTGTTACGTGAATAAAATTTGTAGAAAAAAATCACTCACTAAATCGTTAATGTTTGCCTCACAACTTACAGAAAGTTCATTGTTATTATTTTTATCATCTTGAATTTAACTGAAATTAATATATATTATTCATTCTATTGATTTTAATTTTATTTCATAAAATATTTACTAATAAATTCTTAAAACACATTCGAAGTAACGCTCGTGATAACAAAATAGATTAACTATATACTTATAAATATGAAATTATAATAGATGTCAACACCTCTCGAGTCAAACTGTCGCCGTGGTGAGGGTGCGGTGAGTGGCGAAAAATGAGAGGCCATTTTACCTTACGCCGCAAAATAAGCAAATTTTTGCCTTCCAGTTCCATAAGGCCAGAAAGGAGATGCCTTTTAACTTTTTAGGTAGGTTATTTTATTACAAAAATGAATTTTACTCGTCGAAATAAGACCAAAAGTAAACATGATTTTTTTCAACAAAGTTCACAGTTCATAAGCACCTTGTTATTAAGGTCTCTGTTGGTATTACGTTTTAAGAATTTTACATAGATATATGTAAATAAATGTTATAAAAGAAATAATTAATATTGTAAGTGTTTTATAAATACTTCGCAAATAGTTATTTTTATATAAAATACTAACGTACAAATACAATTGATGTGATATGACGTTACATTATTATTTAAATACAAAGCAGATTTTTGAATCTAAAGTAAAATGGAAAACAAATTAAAAAAAAATATCATTAATGACATAATATTGTTAAAATTATTCCAAATAAAATAATCCAATTCGTTCAAGCTTCATTCTTAATACTGTTATTTATTTGACATTTTTATAGTGCGCCATGGACACTCCTGTTTTAATTTTGCGTAAGGATAAACACATTTTCCATCGGCACCGCGTCTAGAGCCCCCATTTCGCCGCTAGCCTAATGTCACGAGGCGACGAAATTTATCGCACCGTGTAATTCTCTCTTGTTTCCGCTCCTCTCTTCCCTCTTCCCTCTTCCCTCGCTCCCGCCCGTCACCCGATACACTTACATATAACGTTTTCTAATAAAATTGTCCACAAGCTCAGCTAGCCGCAACTCCTAGTCCGTTCACGCCGGATGAACCAAAAAAAGGTACAGCTCGCGTTACTAATGGCTTCATTTATCTCAGTCACTAACAGTGATACGCCACGACGATGTTTTATATTTAATTTAGCGCTGTACGGAATAAATTATGGTTGGCCCTCTAATGTTAAAGGACAAGCAGCACTTGAGTTATTGACGGGTCCCTCTGTTTGGTAGAGTTTTTGGATTAATTTATTAGTGGCTAAGTAATAAGTTATGTTATTCTCGGTAAATCAGAAGTTAGAAGCTCACAAGGCCAAATACGCAAAAGTTTGTGCATATTTGTTACGTCCCATCCCTATTGAACGGCACTTAATTTTATCGGTTGTCAATACAATGATATTACAATGTAAATTCATTTCGATTACTAGTTAGATCCATTGCATTTTTACACTGCACTTAGCATTCGCAAATAACATATAAATTGAAAAAAATTAAAATTTAAACTAAATCAGCTCTTTAAACAATTTTGAAGAAAAGTTTCTTAAACGGAATAATATAACTATGATTATACATAATGTACGTTAGCGTAAATCGCACCGAGCAAGTGTAACACAACTTATCCAAGTTTACGAGGCACGATAAATGTATGCCGATGGCTGCAAGCTTTTCATTTGCACATTTCCCTTGACTCTATTCCATAATAGAAATTATTTTTCAACGTATCTACGTATTAACGTCCATCATATTTTGATATTTGTAAATTAATTAAAACCATATAACAAGATTTATTTGTACTGTTTATTATTTTTATATAATATCATTAAGACATTACGGCTTTTAGTTTTTAAGACTGTCTTTTAAGTTTCAAACATTCGTACTTCACATTAGATTAAAGTAAATTGTGTTTAAAAGCAAATCGTGTAATTTGGCAACTGAGCTTTGGTTAGATAGTGTGCCTCGTTAGCGTAATGAGAGTAGCCTTTTTAATCTTTCCATGGTTGCGGAGTGGAATAGTGCCGGACTGGGACGGTAGTTGTGGGTCCACTTACGAAAATAGTTGCAGCGTTGGATTCCGTCACTCAACACACAACCTTTCAAATTCAGGCAAAAAATGTAAAACGAAATAACTTGATTGACCAATCCTGCTATGCTACAGAAATTATGAAGCTGACAAAATAACTATATTCATTTTACCATGGATTTATTCATGTTTTGGTAAATATATACAATTATAAACGTAATACGTATTATTAACATATATGCTTAAAATTAAATATTAATTTAAGTATACATACATATATTTGTGTAAATGTTGAATTAAACTAAAATCCGATATCTTGCCAACAATACAGCGCGTATGCATCATCTTCTAAGATATTGCACCGCCTTGCGTTGTTACTAAATTATTTCCATAATTTAGTACGGTTGTACAGTGATGGACAATAATGTGAATATTTTACACAATAGAATGCAAAACTATTCGTGCAAAAGTAAGTAACGTTTGCCATCCTAGCTTGCTAGCCCGTTTGGCGAGCCTTACTATTTCGGAAGCCATGTAAATCGTCGTGGGCCACGGCAAACTTCCTAGATATCTCGCCAAAGGACAAGACGCTAATATATGCGCAACCCTGCATTCTACGTATTGTTGCTTAATGCACCGAGTTCCTCCGCTGTTTCTATTTATGTCTTCAACTTGCAAATTTGTAAATTTCGCCTTGTTATAAAACATGATTGTTTTGTTTATACTGTCTTCTAATATATAATTTATTCTTTGTATTTTTTCTTTGGATACTACGTGTGAGTGTTATCGTCGTTTGTATAATTGTAAATAATATTATTATATTCAACAATAACAACCTCCCTTCCATTCTATACACCTTTGTCTTTCCTATTAAATAGAATCGCGCGCTTCCGACCGAACAGCCTAGTAATTTCTTAGACCCTTTTCTCTTAGTTAATTTAAATTAATTTATTCCTCGCTCTAAATCCAAGCCACCACAAGGCTTATTGTTTTACTTTAGATATTAGCAAATAGAGCTTCGCTGAGCTTCTCTAACAATATATAAAAATAACACTTATTTTCTGCAACCCCTTAAGCTTTCTTGACTTTCCTATGTAAAT
This sequence comes from Dryadula phaetusa, assembly GCA_032432895.1. Classification (NCBI taxonomy): domain Eukaryota; kingdom Metazoa; phylum Arthropoda; class Insecta; order Lepidoptera; family Nymphalidae; genus Dryadula; species Dryadula phaetusa. The sequence continues at coordinate 4,042,717 of JAOYRS010000027.1, forward strand.
ACGCGGATATTTCTCACAAAACCCATTGCACCGTAGTTGACTGAAGGATACTATTTGTATTTCATTATCAACAAAAGCTTTGTAGAAACGATGATACTCAGCAAATTCAAGTTACATCCAACTGTACATACCGCACTAACAGGGCTCGGGCAAAGATATTTCGCAGTCGTATTTACTCAGGCGTGCCAAAATTGTTTGCTTACATGTTTGACGCGCCGCACGCAACGATCATTATGGCGAACGAGCTGTTCAGTCTTAGACAATACATTGTTACACCCGATAGAGCATGTTCTTACGCGTTTTATTATTATTCAGGTAAGCCACCCTCTAATCGGACTATAATGGCTACGGTTGAATGAGGATATTCCTTTGAACTTAGCAATAGTTTACGAAGAAAAGGGAGAATTGAATTTAATAACATCGTTCTCTTTGTGAAATAGAAAGTAAATTATTACTCAACAAGTGAGCGCATCCAGAATGCGCTGTAAACATTGGCCGTGGATTTAGTAACGATACACGGATTAGACAAAGCACTTAGCAGCACTAAACATTCATTATGTTTCTTCCCGTGCGGGTTAAGTCGGTACTCTTAATTGTTCATACAACAAGCCAGCTGGGAATTGGCTCTAAATGTTTCGTGTTTGGGACATAGTTGTGCCACAAACGCTACGCGGTAATCGCCCGGAACTTTAAACGATACTCGCTAAAATAGACCTAATTTCGTTAGCTCCATGTATGATTTTCGTACTTGCGGAACGGTCCATGATGGAAGGCGCAATAGACGGCCATTTACACCTGCGATTCTTCTTCATCTTCCCCAAACCGGTGCACCGCTTTGTCTAAAGTAATTATGCTACAAAACATATTAGTCTTTTGGGAACGAACACGTGTTGGAAACGCTTAATCACTTACTTTACATTTACGTACGCAAATAATCCGTTAATTTAATTTTGACGCGGTATTTATGACGTTTATTTAATTTATTATCATATCAAAGTGTAAGCTTCATTTAACGGATTTTGTGTGCGTGCGAATAAACATTTATATAATCATGTTTACCATACACGAGGGAAAAATTTTAACGATTTCATAATGGTTACTGCTAAATGAATCGTCATTTTTTAATGTGAAGTTGCTCAAATAATAGCGGCATGATTTTCATGTTTTATAATCCATTCACAATACTTTAACATGAAACTTATTATTTAAAGCGTTTAAACATTTCATTACAATTGTATATTTGTGACATATTGATAGTAATTTTGGTTCAAAATCAATTTATCTTCAACTACTTGCATTACATGAAAGGTTTTTAAGACCAAAACACATTTCTATTTATTTTATAGTAGACATAGTACAATTTTGAAGATATACGACACTGATCATATTCAAATCTCGACGAAGGAAAATACATAGCAGTTTGGATATTCATCTTAGACGAGCCGTCCGCACAATTGATATTTATGCTTTTTAGGGATTCTTTTTGAGGGTAACTTGTTTTGGAACTTTTCTGCTTCGTAAAAATGGAGTTCGTCGGATTAATGTAACTAGAGTGTTGTAATTGGTTGCGAAGTTATATCTTTCCCTCTTGCTACGAGAAAAACATAAAACAATAAAACGCAAGCGATCCAAAATCGTGGTTTATATAGAAATATTTTTTATATAAATGTTCTTAGATATATTTTTATATGCATTAATAATATATTAAACAAACAACAAATATATACGTACTTATATGTGTATATTGGATTAACCTAAATGAAAAAAATATCGCCGACACAAATAGAACTTCCTTTGCGGTTTTCAATACTACCTTAATATTATTCACATATTATGACTTTTATATCAAAAATATCGTGTATATAAAATAAGGCACAATAGCCATTTTATCTGACAGGGCCTTGTTTGAAATCATAACAAATAGCCCTTTACAAAACCGCATCCCGACCCGAACTGTCCTTCGGAAAAGCGAACCCCTTTACACATTACAAATCTTTGCTACAGAACAAGCGTAGTTAAGTATCTGCCGAGGATATGTACGGATTTTTAGTTATGTATAATAAAAAACTTATTTTAGAAAATTCTTGTTTAAGTCGTAAGATGATTAAAATTTATAGCATTGGCTTAAAAAAGTTAATTTAATATAATAAGACTTTTTTTAGCTTACCGCTTTTATCCTGCATAGCAGGGTAGGCAAAAAGTACCTAGTGTCAAGACACTCCGTACTTCGCTTTCCACCGAATTCGAGACATTGCGTGTTGGGTGGTGGAACTCAACGCTACTCGAGTGAGTGGGGATCAAACCCACAACCGATCGCGTTTACAGTCAAACGCTGTCACACTGCGCCACGATCGACCTCAATAAGACTTATATAAAGATAATATATAAAGACTAGTAAATTCCCTCAACTTCTTTACGTGGCTCTTGCTATAATTTTGTCGAACGAAATACTTTGAATGTAATAATGAAAATACATTGTTTTGGGTTGTATTATATTAATGCCCCAAATGGATTAATTATGATTATATTACAAAATAAGTATTAATTATTTTTTTTATATCTACCACTCAGACAGAAATTGGATACAATTTACGTGTAGATTGCGTAAGTTGTTTTATATAGGTACAATAATTATGATAGCAATACATTCCATATTATTATATTTACTTAGAAACGTCATTAAATATCCCTAAAACTAGAATATTACCATAAATATATTTACAAATATTTAGTAGACATAAAATCTACTATTCATTATAGCTTATTTTGCAATCTAAATGCTGGGTATTTGAAACATCTATTCGCTACGTCCGGTGTGCAATGCCCATCACATTAAAACTTATTTCTGCACCGTTCGTCGCGATTACCTGCCCATAGCCCGTTCGTTTGCTAACCATTCGAATGCGTTTTACTTTGAATGTGCTCATTTGATGCCCTTTGATGGCTGTTTAGATGCTGATTTCAACCTATTTTGTTATTAGTCATTTTCAGATTCATGTTAGTGCTAGCTTTGAATTAAGAAACAAATGAGAGCTACGTGAAAAGAGTTTTTAATTCGCCTAATGCACACTCTTGTGTCTTCGCATCTTCCTACTTAGAGTGCCATTTTTCTATAGACTTGTCGCTTCCTATTGGTACCTAGCTTACTGTCACGTCAACTTTTGTAAAGAAAGTTTATTTTAGCTTTGCTCTGAATACGTAACATTTTGCTTTAGATGAAAAATTTTGAAATACCGCTATCTGCTGTTTCAGCTTGCTTATTTCTTAAGAATGTCGTAATAAGTTCTTTAATTTTATACAAGAGAAACGGCCAAAATATGTACTAAATAATAATTTACATTAACAGTATAAAACTTAAGTATTTTTTTGCAAGATTCAACAAAAGATAACACAAGTGCTATTTGCGAGATGCTTATCAGTCTTAATGATTGCTATGATTTCCATCTCTCGCCCTACGAAACGAGAAACTTAATGAAAAGTCAAGCAAACTCAGTCGAATACAAATTTTAGCATTAGTATGCAAGAGCAAAGTTTTTATTCAATATAACTTGCACTGTTTAATCTTTTAGCTCGAGAGACTACAGTAGGAATGCCTTTCTGTAGTATTTCTAATTTTGATTGGAGTAATAATTAATATTAATAGTAATATATTTTCAAAACCTTTCAATTTAAACAAACAAAGCAAACAAAATAAATCAATGTCAAATAATAATAAACAATTGTTTCTATTTTTTCTTAAAATAAATACTTTTTAAAATCCATTTTTATAATTGTAAGATATATAAAAAGTTGATAAATATTATGTACAAAAATGTCAGTTTAATTAAGAACTACAAATATACATGTTATTTTAACTATAAATAACAAACGCCTTTAACATTTTATAACAAAATATATCAAAAAAATTCGGCAGTCTCTCAGACTATTTCATTTGTCTTTTTCGCATCAGCAATGCACGAGTTATCGCAACTTCCTATAACGCTAAATAAAGCGTTGGAATTGTTTATTTTATTTTTTGCGCCTTGTTTACCTTTTAATGAATCCATTGTTAACTGAAGTTAGTATGAATCAAGTTTGTTCTCGATAACTATTAATTGATCATTATATATTTTTTTATTAATTGTAATAAGTAAAGAATATATACATTAAATACGTCTCGCCTGACACTTAGTTGACTCTGCTATGTGGAGTAAAATGTGAATATTTTTACAACTAAAACTTAATAATTCAAAATTGATTCTAAGGAATTTAAATGTAAACAGAAATCGGAATAATATAATTAGTAACACCTGTGTTTAGGTCTAAGGGTACCCGTCTTAATCTACTAACGGTCTTATACTGATATGAATATGAAATTGTATGTAAATGTCAACCAAACGTTCCAGGGCAACTTGACAAGTAGAAAGCAATGTAAATAAGGAAACATGGAGTTTATCAAAACATACAAATTCAATTTACTACATGTTAATAGATTTATATATGTTTTAAACAACTATTTTATAATAAATTAATAATATAATAGTTTAAAATTCTACAAATGTAGACATGAGTAAATAATAAAGTATTTTAAAATAAATATACAGCAATAAAATACAGCTATACATTCTATATACTTAACGTTATATTATAGAATAAAAAATAAACTCCATACGTCAAATCTCCACTACTTATCCCGATTTACTATGAAATTCACATACTAGGTTGATTCTCAGCACAATATCTGACTACAAGTTGACATTCATTCAGGCAATCTCTCAAAGATAACAGCCTTTGCCACCCTTAAAGAAGTTATAATTGACATTTAGCGGAAGTGGCTCGTGAATTGGAAACAATTTTAAAAAGTTATCATAATTACCAATAAACCATGTTGCCGTTGATAGCACGTCAACGAGGGTCGCATCACAATTATATTGTTAGCATTTTCCTCCGTGACACCGGGTTACTGCTGACGTTTCACTCTGATTATCTTTAATTAAAAAGTTGGTTTAGGCGTCCGCAAAATTTCAAGATATTAAAAGAAATTGCTAGCGGCGCGGCAAAGTGGTAACTCAGTGAGTCGTCGTAATTAGATTAAAAGTGTTTAGAAAGTTACGTTGAAATAATATTTTCAGAATTGAGATAGAAATTGTATAAATTTTGTACGCATGTACATTTCGATGTCGTATTTTATTTTATATAATGAATTAATGCTAATGACACAGTCCAGACAATAATCAAAAGATATATAAATATTTTCGAATAATTTATAACGAACTGTGCAGTGTATGCAGTCCATTCAGGAAAAGAAGTAAAAGTAATAAACAAATGAAATAAAAAATAAATATTTCCTCTTTGTTCCAAGTTACAGGGGGTTTTTACGCATCGTATGCTCGACGAATATTGACAGATATGATCACTTCTCGATTGGAGCTCGGCCAACGAACGTCTAGATTTTCTGTACGATTTGTAACTCGATACTATTTTAGCTTCCGTTTGGAATAGAAATGCCATTTTAGAGTGTTGCGTCTTTCTCATATTCGACATGCTTCAGAAGATATTTATGGCCATTGCAGTTCAAATTTGCGTTATTTGCCTACGATAATATATTTTATAGCAGATAACTATATATATTTAGAGTTCTTTATATAACGTTAGGTAATAAAGCGAATTTGGCGAGCGAGCCTAGTAAATTTGGCTTAATTCATTACAAACATGGGGGTGATAGTTACATCGATACGTTTGGCGATTTGTTAGTGCACGCAGCGCCGGACGGGTAGTGACGCCACTCGCACAATATGATTCCTTTTATTTATTTTAATCAAATGCGCCAGTTGTTGTTTTGATGCGGTGAGGTTTGCTGTAGCGGCAGTTTTGTGTGCTCTATATTCACCCATGAATTCCGGTACGAAGCTGCGGGTAGATGAATATTTTAACATTTTACATATCCGACGAATGAATTCGTTTTGACAACGGATTTTTTTCCATTTTATTCAGTTACTTGATACGTTTATGTTTGTTTTCCCAGGCCCACAGCGCATGTTATAGCAGAACTAGTATAAATAAGTAGTGATTATAAAAATAATAAATAAGTATATAAATCTATAATGTAAACAAAAATAACGGAACGACGCCTACGCTATTTTTACTTTCATCTAATGATTTCAATCCTTTGTCAAAAAGCCGGTGTGTGCATTCGGTCCGCTTGTACATAAACAATCAATGGTTATGACGCAATGTACACACAAAACAATGCCAACTAAAGTATGAAAAATGTGTATTTATCATGAACAAAAACGTTACGGCAAAATTATATGAAACAGGAGGAGAAAAGTCTCGGTATTTAAACGTAATGGATTTATAAAGCGACTAATATTAGCTTTTCACTCGCATCGGTGCATTGAATTAGAAAGGAAATTCTAGTTCTTTTGCATTTCGTCTGTAAGCGATAGCTGCGGGACGCATCTGCACCCCAGGGACTGAGGGGACAGTAATCATTTAAGAGTGCGCATTCGCTGTAAAACGCATATCTGGGATTGCCGCTTACGTTCTACAATCAGATCCTCCCATATCGACTTTTTCCACTTCGTTTATTGCGCCCGGTTCGGGAATAGTTTTTGTTTCTACCGTACTAATCAACGCCTGTACATGGCCATCCGAGTGAGATTTTCCATTTTGCGATTCTCAATAAAATGTTTCCCTATATTGTTGGTCCGGCTCCCAGTAATACTACTACAGCTGTTAGTATAGTATTTAAAGTAGATTGTGTCCTCTTCAAAACAAATTTCGTGTACTTCTTATATATACCTATATATTTTCAAAATGTCCTCTGTAGCTCTAACTATTAAAATCTAAAGTTAAAATTTAAATATAATTTCCGTCTCACTTTTATTATATTTCTTATTATTATGATAATTATTTACTGAAACTGACTTCCTCTCGAGCCCTTACGACGTTATCTAAATGTTAGTATAATACACACAAAATATTGAAACGATTACCTGAATATAATAAATTCGTAACAATCTCTGCATAGCTGCCGACGACGATAGCCCCGTAGGCCACTAATTACAATTGCGGTGATTTCGAGACCCTTCAGTTACAATTCCGCTCATTCTTCGAATGGCTCAGGCTGCTGCGGCTATGCGGTGCGAGTATCGATTTACATGCCACTGTATAATTCAAAGTTTGAATAATGTATCGCCTTTCATTAGCACATTGGGCAGTCCTGAAGCGTATTTGCACCTAAATGTAAACGCACTTCTCAGAAGGCTTACGTGTGAATGACTACATTTAAACACAAATGCAGATTTTTTGGTTTGATACGAATTGTTAAAATATTTTATTCAAAATTGCTTTATGCAAAATTATATTTCTATTTTTACTGCAATTTTTTTGAAATATTACAGCTCATATATATTTTTAAATACAATATCTGTCATACAGAAATGAATAAAAAAATGTTATTGTCAATTTTAGTATGAAAGCCTTTGAAAAATGGAACAAAATTGTTATAGCTATAAAAATAAATCTTTAAAAGTATAACTACCGCCTGCAATATTTTTAGTAAGTTTTTGCATCAACTTTACCAAAACAAACTCAACTCAAATAAGTTTTATATCACAAAACATAAATAAACGTTTAAATTAAAAAGATTTTACAGCAAAAATGTCGTTAGTTTACTATTAATTTAAGTTTTTAATTTCAGTATACCTCATAGGCAATACAGAAACATGATAATAACAAATATAGCTCGCATAGCAGGCGAAAGTTCCAGCAAACTATAAACAACTTCATGCAGAGCAATAACAACAATACGATATTACAAGATTAGTTACGCGAACCTGAATCGAAACCAATTTCGAAAGGGAAAATATCCGACAATAATTAAATACGATAATTGTGACTTTTACGTGCGTGCGTTATTATCTGTTCCCTACTATCAGTTGGGTATCGTTCGTATACGGAATAATTTATGTTTATTAAACAATGTTACTATATATTTAATATTTTAAAACCAATAATAAAGACACGTGCGTATATAGAAAAAATCTATCGCGGTCACGAGAAGCGCTTACGCGGCTTCTTTTACAAGTTAACACCTAAATTTAATAAATAACCATCATAATATTTATTCTTTGTATGGGAAAGAAATAATGTTTTTAAAGTGTTATTTTACATGTTTTTAAAGGTTAACTAGTGTCGCTCGCGACTCTCTTTTAGTAGATTTTCCGTATTAATTTATATTTATATTTCATTGTCAACCGTAGTTCTAATGATTAAATATAATATCCCTTTTTTGCAGTACCAGTAGGTATTTTAGGAAACTCTTTCTTAGGGGAGTACCCCTTCAATCTATAAGAAACAAACATACGTTGTTTCATAATCATTCTGAAAGTAACAAAAGTAATTTATGAACACAATATACATTTTAATGATGAGATTATTTATTTAAGTTAGTAGTAAATATTCTATAAACCGAATAATATAATGAATTTCAACATAAGTGCTTTCCAGTTAAGCCTTTTTATCGCAGGTGTGACCACAACAATGTCCAGGGAATCCGAACGACTTCAATTATTGAGTGTCTACCAAAACCGAACCCTTTGGGTTCCTCAAGGGGCAGCCTGTCCATTTCGCCGGTGATAACGCCGCATGGCACGCCGAAAGGATATACATTAAATAAAACATTACAGCCACTTCCCTTTTCCCAGTTTTAGTGGTACGGTAGAATTTAATTTTAAATTCCGTAAATATCTACCAACAATAGAATTGCACGGCTAAATTTTCTAAGCAACTACAGCATTTACTGTTCTAAAATGCCATTCTTTTTCTCCTAAAGGTAAAATACTACATTGGTTTCACTGCCTTTTCGGTTTTATAAGTACTTATGATATTTTTATAAAGGATAAATAAACTATTGTCATAATGTGGGGAGGTGGTGGCTGAGACTGTACCGATTAGATGTACGTTGACTAGGGAACGCCTAATCCAATTGAGGACTTGCATAATTCGCACGAACTGCCTACTATGCTCGTATTGTAGTGCATTGAACTAAACGCTTAAACCTTGTCCAATAGGCTAGAACGTTTTGGTAGAATGGACTTAATATATTCATAATTTGCGCAATGTTTATAATCTTACTATGTTTCAATTATTAATTTTAAAAAGAAACATTACAAAACATTTTCCACAGATTGCAAATAAACAAAGGTTGTTACTAAACAGTTATCGGAATTGATTGTTTTGGCATACACATCACGTTGTCAATAATCTCAACTCTTAGCGCAATCTCTAGCCATTCCAATGAGAAAATAATACCACCTTTCACAAGGAACAAAGACGAAATAACAAAAGAATGGACTAGACGAATCGGTGCACGGCACATTATCGCCCTCAGGCCAGGAACACACATGCGACTGGCGCTGACCGGCTTTTAAAGAGAAACTTGAAAAAAAATAAACTGAGAATACTATTCAATTCGAACCAAGCAGCATTATTGCGACTCAAAGAAAATATAATAACTGATTTATGTAACAATATATCATAACGCTTTATATTAAGCGATCTCAAATGTGTTATCATAATAAAAGCTTACCTTTTGCAAATGTACTCCAGTACTAAATAGGAGTTAGCCACTGAAATTCTGGCCGATTTTTTTTTGTTTTATGATTGACAGCACACGAGCCGTGTTCGGTCGCGCGTTCCATGCCCAGCGGGCCGTGATCCGCTGCTAAGAGACCTACCTATCTACTCTCTGTTGTGCCCACATTGTCACACGTTGCATACCAGTTTAATAAAACCACGCCAGCTTTGAATATTTTTGATTCATTGAACTATTCATGGTTCTAAAAATGCGGAGTATTTCATGCAAAATAGGGCGTAGCCTTCGGTTTCATACTGATATACTTGCAGTCCTAATTATGTAAACAAGAGACGCTCTCATTTGTGTCTAAATGCAGAAGGAAATATGTGTTCATCTCGTTAAAACTTTCGTCTGCAAATATAAAATTCAATTTCTGAATGAGCGTAAAAAATCTTCTAGTCTGTTTTTCGCGTTCATTTTGCATCAACCGACGTAGAATCCTAATTATCTTTCCCAGTTAAGCTTAAGTGAATTATTCCAGCCGCCCACTGTAGCGCACAAACAAAACGGCACGGAGTTCACAACCTCAGTCGAAATTACTAAAACATTAAAGAGAATTCCGGGCACACGTATAATATCCGCTAAGCAGTATGAACGCGGCGCATAAGCCCGCTATCTTGGCGGAGGTAACAGAGCTGCGCTTCAGCCGGCTCAACTTTTAATAACGCCCGCAAAATCATCTAATTAATCTGATTACGGACGGACCCGCACACCAACACAACACTCCACGCTAATACCTACTTCTGAGCATTAAACAAACTTATTTGTCCCATGTAGTGCTTTATGGATTAGTCAGATAGGCCGTGGCTTATGTGCCAAGATAAGCATAAACTAAACAAACCCCCTAAACGTAAAGCTCGGCAACTTTATGGTATACTCTAAAAATAAAATGCTACAGTTTATTGAAAGGACAAAGCTAGCTGTGAAAGAAACAAATTTAAGAATTTAAATTAATAATAAATCTGTTTATTCAAAGTATCCTAAGTAATGAATTTTGAACATCGTAATTTTGCTCGATATATATTTGTTAAGACTAGTACCCTCTTACTTAATTTATTAAAAACAGTAGAAATTGTATAAGGTAAATGAAAGATTTTGTTGATATATTTGTGCGCTGCTCTTATAATTGTAATTACATAGGCCCGGATCCTCTTTTGGTTGACTCATACGATGAATGAGTTCTACGTGAAATGGAGATTTTATCTTTACCCCAAGATGGAATAAGGTGGCTTTAACAGCATAAACTAGGCCATATATATACAAGGACTTATCTGGCCCGAATAGGGCAATATTGTCCAGGTCATAAATAAAGCTTTGATTTCTGTAGGCGACCCTCGCTTTTACGCTCCTTAGGACCCTTTTAATAGTTTCTAAAGATATCTCACTTAATTCGCATAATGAACATGTGATTACGTATAATGTGCAATTTATAAACCTCTCCAAATACCTTATACAGCGGAACAAGGAGTCCATTAGTGGAATTTAAGTCATAACTTGGAGTTTTGTGCGTATTAATTTCTCGACAATTACTCGCTAATCCGTTTTCTTCAGAAATTAAATATTTAAAGCTACAATTTGTGGTGCTTCCGTTTTGCTCGCCTTACAAAAGAGAGGCATTCGTGAAAGTAATATTCAGAATTATATCGTTACTACGCCTTTGGATCTTGTAACAATTATCTCTGCTTTGGTTTAACAAGCATTTATTTTGAGAAGGAAATTGAGGCGGTTAATTATAGTGGATATTAAATATCGTTTTTACATTTTTGAATGACAGTAATATCCGCTTCAATATTTTTTTAGTAATAAGAACGTAAAAAAATCGCTATTAATATGTTTAATCCTTAAACAACGATGAAAACGTCAGAAACAACTTAACTTGCTTAGTGATTTTCCTAAGTGAACTTTTCAAGTAAATTTTCAAGATATCAATGAAGATTTCGTTTATAACAACAGGTAGTGCGATTTCGAAAAAAGCCGTAACCGTTTTCGATAAAAGGCGAAGCCTATTGGCGGTGCGATCTAACGACAGAATACAAAAAGAGGCTGGCGGGAGAGCGTAGATAGGCAGCTGGAGCGACACGAATGCGACATTTCAATTTGAGCATATATTATTCATGGTAATGCGTTAAAAGCAGCGCACACTTGCTCGCAGCGAGCGGGCGAGTAATCGCGGCGTACGTGCTAACGCCAGATACATAATATGTATATTCAATGCTCTGCTTTAAAATTGTCGTTTCGCGCCATTTGCAACAACGCCAAGCCCGATGTGCTTTGCTTATAAAGTAACACAGCGAAATGTGGGCCTAGTATTTATTTATCGCAGCCCAAACAAAATCGACTCGCTTTTACCTGCTACGTGAAAATTCCTTTAGAAGTATGTTCCTGATTTGATAAATTTCACTATTCAAATATTTTATACAAGTAAAATATTTGAATAGTGAAATTACTACAAAGTAACGCGCCATGAATATAATCACATAAAATTAAATACCTGGTATTATTAATAAAATTTTAGATCATATGCAGAATGTTACATTTCTGACAAAGTAAATAAAAAAAATATTACTCAAAGACATACTTATAATATAAATATACATATGAATAAGGAGCTTGAATATACATTTCCCTGAAGACCTATTCAGTTTATGTTGTTCACATTTTAAAATTAATCAAGAGCAACAACTTGATGCATAGTAAATATTTTGTGATTTTTGCTTTTGAGAATTATAAGCTTTCAATATCCTTTTATTTAATTTTAAATTGAGAGAAAATGGGAATTTAGAAAAAATACCGAAAAACTATTTTTCAACGTACAATCTTATGAAATAAGGTCTTTTATATTTATTATTATACCTTTTCAACGATGAGCATAATTTGATATGAATTAAAGATAATAGTAAACAAACTAAGAGTGTATTTTCGCGTATCGTAAAGGCGCTACGTCTATCTATTATTCATCATCGAAGACATGAGAAAGAAATTTGTGTAAGTGCGTTGCGAGCCAATCTCTCTATCTTTATTTCATTCACAATAAATGGATTACTATTCACAAACCTCGTTTTCTTATCGGATGTTTATTTTGTTTTCTTATAACTACTTGTATTTGTAAAGATTTTGGTCAACGGGACTTGTTAGTCAAGATTTAAGTCTTTTTTTACTTATTGTCGTCGTAACATATTTTAGCAATATATATCTATAGATAAAAGCTTATTGTAACAAAAAAATAATAAATTAACACTATAGTGACAGTTTTGTTTTTATCGTTTTAATTTTGCTGGTAAATAGCGGAGGAAATTTAAACTAAAAAAAACAATGTATGTAAAACTGTAACTAATCAAATGCGTTTTAAATTACAGAATATATCTCGATTTCCTATCTCCTGTAATAATATTATCACTTTTAGCATTTTCTTTGAAATTTCGCAACGTAAATTACGAGTACGAGTAATTGTGGAAAATTTGAGAGTATATACTAGGGAAGGGGCTGGAATTTGTGTCGAATCACCTGCCACCACTTTTAAGACTTCTAATTTATCAGTAAAGGCACCCGACACGATAGATCGAAGGTCGATGGGCCGGATGGAAAATAGGCCGTCTCGTCTCGTTATATAGAGGGTCTGCTGAGAATTTCTTCAATAGATTTAATGAATCTCCTAATGCTTAGTTATTACAAGCAATAACTTTCTTAACTGCCAATGCTCAAAGGAAATGGATAGATATTGTGAATTCTTTGAATAGCATTATGCTGTACAACCGTTATGCTTTTAGCTTCAATCTTGTGTATAGCGACTTGATTGAATATTTTGGACACAATATAAACATTACAACATCAGAATTTGAGAGTCATGAGAATCTTTACGACAAGGAACCAAAACAAAATAACTATAATAATAATTTTAGAAATAATAATTATCAAAATTATTTTGATATTGTTCGTTCAAATTTAAATGTAATTAATTTTGCCCCTAACAATAAAATGATAAAAAACATGAACTAAAATCTGACTAGGGTCTTACATGTATATATGTACAAGTATATTACAGTATCGCGCAAAAAGGCGGTTTTGATTGACGCCGGCAATCGGCTTAATGTAACCTCGAGGCAAGTTGTGCGGCGCACAAACGACTGGTTAAATTCTAAGGTCGACGCAAAACGACGCAATCTCTCACACGTCACGCAGAAGGAGCTTTCCATATAATTCATTTCCCTATTCATATTTGTCTTAGAAGTTGATTCCTTCGCTATGTTAGAACAAAAAATCCAAAAAAGGCTCACAATGTAAAATGACATAATATTTTACGGCTCGAGTGTTATTGAAAAAGTTTTGCGAAAATATATTTCCATCTCACTTTGCCGTTCATACAAATTGAATCGAGTCCCTTATTTTTAGCTGGAACTATGAGCGTACGGTTTATATTCGTCGTTGGAGATTACGTGACTTGAAATAGTAAAATCGGATGATGATGTTGATAATGTAGGTCGTAATGGGCCATTGCCAATAAAACCTTATAGGTAAGCGATGGATTAAAAGGAACTGGGTCAGGGCAAGGCCCATACCTTATGAAAATAACGCTGTTTTGAAAGGCAGCACTGGTGTATGTCGACGGAAGCATTATTATCAATATGTATTATGTTACCACGCCTACTGTAGTATACGAGTGGTGTAAATGAAATCCGCCCATGTACAGTTATTTCTATGCTCCAATTCATTTAGCGTGGGGCTAAAGCCATTCTAGGAAATAATTTTCATCGCGAACGTGTATAACTTGTGTCGAATTTTTTAGAACTATGAAAATATGTTATAATTTATTCAAAATGTTAATTTCATTACAGAATTCAAATATTATAAGCAGTTTTCATAACTTTTCGCAATAAATATGTCTGTGAAAGTTTATTAAATCATATTTTTAAACTAAAAACAACTTAACTTACACAAACCCTTAACTTAGATTCAAAACATTGAAATATAATAGGCAAAACTACTTTAATTTTGTATTGGCAAAAGAATTAATAGATATATTTTGTGAAAACCGTACCATAGCGATATTTAGCTGTCCCGGCGCAGTCATGTTTAATAAGTGGATCATTTACGCCTGTCATTTCCAAAGGGATATGTTAGCTGCGTAAACTGGGCCTTTTCATTTCCACTCAGTTTTAGGTAACAAGCCGTACGTATCTAAATCCCTTTACAATGAACTGACCCATAAAGCAAATAAGTCGGGAACTTGTCAAAACTTATTAAACTTAAGATATTCTATGCAACTAGATACCACTGATGTTCAAAAGATAACGCAGATCAATATCATAAGTTTTGGCCGCAAACTTAGTGGCCGCAGTGGCCGTCTAAAACTTCCATGTGGCTGATAATTTACATAATAGAAGACGGTAGGTCTATCTACTATCGGGGTCAAACTTCTGTGGATTAGGGCTTTCATGGGCAGAGCTTATCGGATTTTGAACGAATTTCGGGATGCTTGCGATAGCGTCGTCATTATGGATACTCGATTTATATGCAGATTGAAGTGGTGTAGCGACGGCGGCATGCAGGCACGCGCCGACGACCGCACTCGCAAGATGCACCGCCCACTCTCAAGTAATAAATCTAATATCTCTCCAATATCTTCTTATTTCCGTCCATATTTATCTATAATAGAATTGTGTGTCCAATGTAGATTTGTCTCTATAAATTTTTGTTAAAATATAAGTTTTTTAAAATATGTAATAATAAATGCAAATACCTTTGATTATGTACGTAGTTTCTACATAATGTATATATAGACTCTTTATCACTTTTCAAGTTAAGAACCTTGTTCAACTTTTTCGCTCTCGACCCAGCAAAGACAGACTCTATTGTAAGGATTTAACAATATCTCGCGGCTCGTTGCATTTCATACAGTAATAATAAAATATCACAATGGATGTCAACTCTATTCATGATAAGTGCCTAAGACGGAGAGCGTCAGTAGCATAATTCACGAAATCAGATGATGACTGAATAATCTCAATGAAAAGGGTGGTTTTGAACTTGTTATGTTCTTACAAGCACCTTTTGTTAAAGTTACCATATTTATGTTATCTCAGTATAGAAGTATAGAATAGAATTATAATCGTTTAAATTGTATCTTAATGTAAATATTAACAAAATTTCATAGTAATCAGAATTTTAAAATCACAAAAAGTATTATTAAACATATATTCAGACTCAGATTTATAAAATTATAAAGTCATTAGTTTGTCCAAGTAATAGAATCGTGGAAAATAGATGCCGTCCTCTATTTACACGTTATTTATCTCAATATCGAATACCAAGAGATATTGGGCGGAACGTTTAGCACCTGAGCCCTCCACTGGATTTCACAATACATTCTACTGCCGTTCGCTTTATTAATGACCGGTCTATACAGAATTTCATCGCACTGAAAATATGCATTAATCTTGTTAGTTTTAAAGAAGAGATTTTAACTACGTATTTGCTATTTATTTTTATTCTGTCGTAGCGCCAGTATTTAGATTTTCATTAAAACCGCATTGTTTACATTTTTGAACGTTTTATAAAAAAATATATACAAAATTTATCATAAAATAGCACAGTAATTAAAAAATATATGCCATTGTTATTGACATTCTTGTTTAAAATTATAAATAAACAGAGACAAAGATTTGTATTAAATAAATGAATAGGGAATCTAGATGATTCGTCTCTTTTAATGCGGCACAGAGGAATACAATATCCATGGTAGGCCGAACCCCTTTGCATGTTTTATACAAGCCAGCTGTCAAATTCAAGTTGTTTTTGTTCGACCATTTTCCACGAAACTTTTGGCGAAAAAACTGTAATGAAAAACCCAACACATCATTCATCTTTCACCCGCGCTGTCTATTATGAATTGCAGTTTTTAAAAAGTTGGTAATTAACATCAGGGCACGTCAAGCAGGTCCAAAGTTTTAAGTGGTGTGATGCTAAAAGATCCCCTAATCATTAACAGGTTTAGTGACACAATATTAAGTTATTGATTACGTCATAACAAATATATTAAAATAAGTAGACACAGTAGATATGAGCCATTTTTACTTGTTTAACTTTAAGCTTGCATTTCATATAATATATCACTATATTTGCAAAAACATAGCAATGCTTTTTTCAGTTGTTGTAATATTTGATATAACTATTTTATTCTTACCCTAAATAAATATATATAAATTTAAATTATAAATGTTGTGATTACAAAAACAATTAATAATCAGTATAAAAAATCATATGATAGAAATATTATTATTGTTTCCAAGATTTCAATTTGTGACGTAAGAAACAGGTTAATAAGTAATGAAGCGGATTCCGAGTTTTGTTTGTTAAAATGATTATTCAAATACATAAAACGTTTTTGGCTTTTCCTAAACTTCTTTCATATTTTATTCATCGATCCTTCACGGTTCAAGGCATTCGTAATCGCTGATCTGATTTAAGCTGTATATCTGAAAGCTTAAAGTATATATTTGTGTAAAAGAAATCTACTATTAAAGATAATTTAAATTCCATATTAATATTTTATGGAAATTATGGCAAAATTAATTTTTCTGAAGATTATAATATAGAATTAACTTATAAAATAATGACATTTGTAGAAGATCCAAAGATTCTCTTAGATAGTTAGTTTTGTTTGTCATTTCCCGCTAAAATCAAATGTTTATATCTCATAAATACAACTGAGAGAATGTTATAAGTTAATATGATTGGACGAGTTCACGCTTCCTATGAACTTCTAAAGAAAACTAATCCTATTCCGATATTATTCCGGTGCCCAATCAATTCGCCTATAAAAACATAGGGATAAAATGCTGCTATCCTTTCCCGAGAGTTCCCTCCTTGGAGAATCATTACGTAAATACGGCGAAATTGTACAGTTTGTCCTCTGGAAGGGGTGCTATTTATGGAGGGCAAAGGGCGGAGTGTATCCGAGTGGCTCTATTAGCTCAACTAATATTTTGTTCTTCAAGTTAATTGTTATGTCGCCTTTAAGCCCAGGTGGCGTATCCCATTAGGCCGCCGCGGGCAATTTAATGCCTGCACCAAACTTGAGAACCACAGGGAACTTCTTGCGGAAATATTTAAACAAATTAAAACTTTTTCTTTATGCCATTTGCCGAAGTCTTCTTACACTGATTCGTTTTTATTGAGTTTTCTCCCACTTTCAACTGACTTCTCAAAAGTAAAGATGTAATTGAATTTGGATATATAATGTTGTGTGTCCACGCGTATCCCTTGGATGAAGTTTTCTTCTTGCTGAATCTTGTTATTTACATTCTTAGTGTAAACACGAAGTATATTTTCACATTTTGTCTTAAGCAATCTTATCTATAACAATATACAAGTCCTTTATGAAAATCGAGAGTCTTACCAAAAGGGAAATTGTAATTTTCTTAGCTCATCTCACAATATAGCATAGAGCAACCTGTTGATTCTGCCGCTATAACATGAAAATAACAGAATTTTAAACAATGAAGAAACTTGAGCAACTCTGCTCTCGAGACTAAAATAACTATATTTTTCTTAAAGCGTTTTGACAAAAATTCTGAAGTCGTTTTTAGGAAATATTACTAATATTATTTTTTTGTTATAAATATATATATATATATATATATATATATATATATATATATATATATATATATATATATATATATATATATATTACATTAGAAAAGTTTACGCAGTCGACCGTTAAACCTATTTATGGTCTACTGAAGAAAGGGATATGGATTCGATCCACAAGAACCATCCCTTGTCCGATTTCATGTCCATCAAGGAGCTTAAAGTGTACTTTGACGAATATGGAATTGATGTTTTACTACGTTTTTTTAAGCAAAATTATTTTAATATATTAATTGTTATTTATTTATTAAAATAATTCTGCTTAAAATTGTTGTGGCGCAGTGAGACAGCGTCTGACTATAAACGCGATGGGTTGTGGGTTCGATCCCCACTGGAGGGAGTGATTATATTTAAATTATTTTTACTTCTTTTCTCTGGTAAGACAAATTGCGGCGTTGAGTTCCACCACTTAACACGCGATGTCTCGAATTCGGTGGAAAGCTAAGTACGAAGGGTCATAACAATAGGTACTTTCTGTCTACCCTGCTATGCGGCATAAAAATTGTAAAGCTAAAAAAATGCAACGCAACATCTTATAATATATGTTCTTTTTAGCCTGCGGTTATATATGTATTTAATTTATTATATATGCAGTAATAAAATGTAAAATTGTAATTAATAATTTAATCATTAATCAATACTTTGGTTAAAGAGATGTAAACAAAGAACAATGCGCAAGTTACAAGGATATTAGGTTCATTTACAAACATCCTAAATTAATACACTTTTATAGAAACTTAATGCACATATATTTCAATGTAACATTTCTCAGCCTTATAATTTGTTAATTGTTATTTTTCAAAGCCAAAATCAATATATTCAAGAAAGCTAAACTTGTAGACAAAACGTATTGTTTCGAAATATTTGGTATTTGATGGACGGAAAGCTGACCTTTACGGACGAACTGTTTCCAAACTGCCGAAGTAACCGCCTAAGCGACCAAAGTAGGAAAACAATCACATTGTTTGGGAATTGCTAGAAACAAACTACAGCTCTAATTTGGCTGAATAAGTATCCCCTAGATAGATATTGTCAGTTATGCAGTATTAATTGTAGATAAAAATGTATGTAGATGTGTCTTTTATATGTCAATTCGAAAAAATACTCTTTTTCCTGTATACTAGTCAGATTATCCAATTAAATGCCTGTATATTCTAAATAGACAACTAATGTATTGGAAATTCATTTATAATAAATTAATAAATTCATATTTTATCTGGCACAATATATCAATTTTTGTTTTAATAGTTCAACGTGGCATATATAATCTCTATGCAGCTCAAACATTGTTTACAAACCTATGCATCAGTGTCTGTAGCGTCCGTTTAGACGAGCATACAGACAAACAACTGGACAAACGTAGTGATTGTGCAGATACTAGCTCTGACAAATGCTGGGTTCACAAACAGCGATATCGCATGCCTGCTTTGATGAATTGTGCTGCCGAACGTAATGCTGGTAATTCAGGCGCATTCTACGATATTGTACCTTTTGTAAATTTGTTCACACTCTACATTAAATCTGGCAATATTTTTTTTATTTTTAGCTTCATGCTTTTATCCCGCATAGCAGGATAGATAGTAAATACCTAGTGTCAAGACAATCCATACTTCGCTTTCCACCGAATTCGAGACATTGTGTGTTGAGTGATGGAAGTGAAAATAATTTAAATATAATCATTTCCCCCGAAAGGAGATTGAACCCATAACCGAATGCGTTTACAATCAAACGATGTTCCACTGCGCCACTTCCGGTCTCTGGAGACATGGTTAGTATTTTTAATGTCATGATTTTTATTTTTAGCCTCTCGTTCGTATTTAGTTTCGATTAAACTGTAACATTTCAATGTGCATGGTTTAAAAACGTAAATATATAACAGTTACGTTTAATATAAATATTATATATAATTATTAAATAAATATTATATATTTTCATCTAAAAAACTTTGTGCAGGATTCAAGTATTATAACACTAGGTATTTCAAACATACTAAAACTATAGACTCTAAAAAAATTATAAAACCTGACACACAGTACCGGTATTAGATTACCAGATTACCTAAAAATAAATGCTTAGCAATAAATCGCACAAAACGACAAAGAAAAAAAAATTAAGTTTGAAGATGCCCAAACATTCCTACGTTGCAAATTAATGCGACAGGTACCACAGGGGACATGGCGGATGTCTCCCTCTTAAAGAAAATACTTAATAATAGACACTGCTTAGTGAGAATGAACCACATTACAGTAATTTATTGTAAGTACGTATTCATTTAAATGATACTATTTGAGATTTTTTATTTTTTATTATCTTAATATTAAATAAAACACAATTTAAAACAAAATATGATTTTATAAAACAGTATGATACACAAAGCAATCCGTATATTGTTTTTATTATTATTATAATTAATAAATAAAGATTCCAAGCGTACGCACAGTACGTGCTTCCAATTTCGCTCACTCATCTAACCTATATAAAGCTAAGAGAAATATTTCAGCAAGAGTTAAATTAGAAAAGTTGTAGAGAAATCCACACGAGGTCACTACACATTGGCCGAATATTAAAAGGCGAATTAGACTGACCACGTCGCGATGTGTTCATAAATGTTCTTATTAGGGCTCTTGTTACGGAACACTTGAAGCCACATACGTGACTACTGTCGCTTCAAACTTAACTTTATACTCACATTGAGGGACAGTATATAATAGTTATATTATAATTTCAGCATCAAACGCTACAAATTTAAACTGCGGTCCACTTTAACTTACATACGTTCGTCGTAACTTTGCCGTAAAGCAAAATGTAGACGCGACACTAAACAAAAGCTTAGATTAAATTTAAACTCGCGAAGTGCTTAAGTTGAAGTAAAAATAATGCGCCTTGTTTACAACATAACAACCTGCGAAGTCGTTTCTACCCTGCCATAATAAACCAGTCTATTCTTTAAATTATTTTCGTGAAAGAAAATTAAAGAAGAATATCGGTTGAATTTATTTGCTTAGAGAATTTGCTGAGATTCGTATCTTACATTTTATAAGAAAGTATGTTAAAGAAACAAGATTACCAACCTTGTTTTATTCACAGTGTCATGTACCATAAATACGTCATGTGCCGTAAGAATTAAACGTCACATCCTTTTGCTAGAAACCTAATTAATTTTAGTCATACGCATTTTAAAACTAATTTCATTTAAATATATGTATGTACCTATACAAATAAAAATATTTTAAATCAGACACACCTAATGTGACCCGTGAGAATTCATTGATCACCGGTACAAAGTTCAGTTTCGTAACATCTCTCAGGGGTATACACCGTCAATATCGCCGGCCATGTCAGTAACTAGCAATGTAGATTATTGAAAATGATATTTAATGCATTAGTTGGTTATTTTGAGTATTAATTAATGTTTCCTACATTGAGATTTGTTGTATTAATTTTTATTCGAAATTTATATATGGCAACTATTCACTCATGTAAAAATTCATATATGATGAATTCATAAATATGATTAAACTTTGAAAAAAAAAAACAAATAGCACTTAGTTTAGGTACTCTTATATCGCCACGATACGCAATGATATGAAATGAAATTAAAAAAATAATAAACCGAATTGTGATACTCAAAACCAAATATTTCTTCTTATACAAATGTTACCTTAATAATTTATTTAATAAGTTACAAAATTACAATAAGACCTTATTCTCCATTCGTATTTTGTTCTAAGATATTAAAATACAATCCTCTAAGCAAATTGTAATGAATTCCAAACATTAATACTTTCGCTACATCAAAGCATTATTGGAAAATTATGTTTCAATAAATTTATTTAGATATAATGTCATTAAGTTATAAACAATTTAGTCTACATAAATAATATGAAATAAGAGAAAACATATTACTCTGTATATAATTTTGTTAAGCGTAATACAAATGTTCAATAAATTGATAATAAGATATATAAGGCGGAAGGCGTAAAGCGGAGTGAAAATATTTTCTACCATCTTTTCGCCCACGATACCACACGTGAAGGTTACTAGAAAACAAATATTTGTATGTAAGCCAACAACTGTACCCATACGATATGGAATAACATTTTTTATTTACCACAAAAATGTCCATGCCAGGGCTCCCCAAACAAAGGCATCGCAATTCCCGCTTAAACAAATCACCTCTAAACAAACATTCTACAGGTAAGAATAATTCAGCAAAAGGTCACCTGTTACGGGTATTCGACATCGATCATCGGGAGTGCGTCGCGGCGCGGACCCGCGTAATGGCGCCCGGGGGAACGGCCGACGGCGACTCCGACACCAGACAAAGCCCTCGGGCCCTACTGTCATACTAAACTTGCCCGCTTTTTACAAACATACAATTTGAACAAAAAACTCTCGCGATACAACTTATACGGAGCGCTGAAAGTTTAATTAGGTTTTTTCAACTTACCATTTGGATGTCAGTCCGCTTTGACATGAATATTATAACGCAATTTTGCACAATAAAGAATGTATCGCGGTTTTGTAAGCGTACGGGGATATTTAAAAACGTAACAATAAGCCGAATTTTGTGGCTTTCGGGATGGAGCCCAGGCGGTGACAGCGCATCTCTACTCACGTGTATTGTTCATGTCCTAACCGCCGACTTTCCATTTATTTCTCTATGAATACGTTATTACCTGCTCGCCCCCGCTTATCAAAGTTTATTTGCAGCGTGTGGTTTACTCTGTACCGGTGCTTATTCGTTATTACAGCGCCGGAGTGTTTTATTGCTGGGGCGGGGTTCAAATCGTGCACGACGCTCTTGTTTTTCACTATTTTTCCTCATATTTTTAAGGGATTTAAAATTTATTTTATGTTTTATTGTTACAGATCGAGGACGCCATGTTAATGTTTGATAAACAGACAAATAGGCACAGAGGTAAGTCACTTTAAATAAATTATAACTTAAAATATTTACCGTCTCTCAAATTGTCTGAGCTATTTGACAGCTTTCGTACAATAAATATAAAACTGTATTGACATATAAAAATATTCTACATTTATACTAATGTCCAAATATAGTACATATTTTGGTACCTCTAAAGTTAGATTTTAAAAATAATGTATACAGTTTTTGATATAATAATACTACAGATTATTGATCAGATGAATGCTTAAAAAATCACCACACGTTGAAATACCTGATTTTTACACAATTAAACGGCCATACCCAATGACCTTTCTTATCTGTCACAAATGATTTAAAAAATATAGAAAATCAAGTAGAAATGATAGAAGTATAGCTCAGATTTTGTAAAGCAAAACATAGTTTGGAGCCAAAGCCGTCACTTAATGGGTTCTCCGTTTTCGATATTGTGTTCCCTCCCTTGTGCTACGACTATTCTCGACTAATAAATAACAAATCGACGCCCGAATAAAATATATGGTTTCTTTGTAAAGATTTGTATTACCTCAGAAGAAAGTAAAAATTTCGTGAAAATTGGTCGTGACTTTGAATAGGGTGAAATATGGGTTATAATTTTTGTTGTGGGTAAATAAAACAGGTGTCGATTTTATTATATGGAAATAAACTGGAAATGTCGATGTTTTCAAACATATCATGCTTAATGTCGATGTTTTCATGATATCAATTTAAATTCATTTTTTTTCATAAAGCATATAGCTAGCCACTCGAAGAATTTTTAATACTTTTTACTTACTAATATATATTCCAAATAATGTTTTCGTGTGTTGTAACAAATAAATTACGCGTCTTTAAATACTATAATTAAGGGTTTGTATATTGTAGAATCAGTTGCCTTCATTATCCTTACAACGCGTAAGATTTTAATTAAAACAAATCCACGAATTCGTGTATCAAGGGCGGCCATCTTTTGCCGGCAACGAAGGTTCCCTTACAGTTACAGCAAATATAATGTTAAATTTACTTTTGTGATCCCCATTATACAAAAACATGTTGACCTGAATATTCGGGCTTAGTATATCGCTGTGCTGTCATTTATGCAAGTTCGCAAAAACGAATGCTTCATTATGATACGAGCCAACCGCCAGCGTTCTGTTACAGCGTTAAGTTATAAAACATCTTGTTCTCGTTTAAACTTTTACGCCCTTTGCGTGTCATTTTGATGAAATTTAAGATCACCGACCCTACTTTTGTAATTAAATAAACAAAGAAATAAAATATTTGGTCGTATTGTTTAAGGTAATTTTGCATTCGTTGGTTTAAGGTTGCTAGGCAAAAAATAATAATAAAATAAAAATATATACGAAACATTTATGTGGCTGTTTGCTGTTTGTATGCTGATTGTGTATTAAGGAATCAATTTGCAACTGAATATAATATCTTATAAATAACAGTGAAATAAAAATCTAAAGTGTGTCTCTTATGGCAGTTCAGGTTATTATCCCCAAAACGTAATAAGTTGGGTCGGGTTGCCCTGCCGAATAATGTAAAAGTATCCCTGTTTATTTGTATCAGAGTCGGGCTGGAGGCAGCCCGAACGCATATTCAGTCGGAATATGAATGCAAACTGCCCTGGCGAACGGCCGGAATGGCGAAAATCAAATTAGGTATAGCGTGAATACTTTACGGCGACGTCGGGAAAAAAATTGAAATCAAATATTCATTGACTTTCAACCGGATAAGCCGGCCCGCAGCCATTTCAATATATTTTATTATATATATTTCGCGGCTCCTGCCTTCGTGACCCCAAGACGACTTCTGCCCATTTGAATTATTAATTCCGAAGATCAAATCATGTAGGCGAGGAATGTTATTGTTTGTGTACTAATATCTTCTTCGATGAACGTGCCTGTTTATATACTTAATTATATATTTATAATTAAAGTTTTGACAACCAACCCACTTGCTCCAGTAGACCAAATTGCCCAGATCCGTTTAAATAGGTACATAATATATGAAAAGTTATTTTGAGTAATGCTGTTATTTTATCACATATTTTATTGGCTAATTTCAATCAGATAAAACTTATTCCGTGAACGTTGTATTGAATGGAGATTTAAATGGTGATTTTTATATAAAGCTGTTGAAAATAAAAAACCTTTTAGCCTTTCCAGTACATTAAATATGCGCGAATAATGCGTTTAATAGCACCCTTTACTTTTATTTACGACCTTTCCCTGTTGAAAAAAATAATTAACGATGTCCCCTTGCAAAGTTTTCCATTGTTTTGCTTTAAATAATTATTTTACAGTTGAAATTCTGAATACCTGCGAACACAGCGTACTTATATTTAATTTATTGTTATAACAACTCTTTTAAAAAGTTGTAAATATGCAAATTTTTGTTTAGAAGTTCAGCTTGTTATCAAAAAGTTATCCTTGCTCTCGAAACGATATTTAGATAATAAGAAAGTCCTGTAGAATTTCTTATCTTGTTTTAATAAATATATATACCTACCTGTTCTAATCAAAATATGTCGTTTTTAATTAATATAAAATTAGACTGTGAAAGGACTTCAGTATTTCATTAACAATATTATACAAGTAGAATATTAAAACATGCTCAGCTTATTTGTTGCCGGGTACCCAAAGAAAACCTAGTTATAAATTTGAAGAGTAACATTTATCATCTACCTACACTCATGTCATTTATTCATACAGGTACTAACTATGCCAAGGTATCAATAATATATGTATATTCCTTTCATTGACATGCTTTTGTTAGCATTACCTGTAAATGTCTATTAAAATGAGAAAATCTTGCATTTGCTCTATTCCTTGGCATCTAATTTACTTCAAAATTTTCTAGAGTGTAGCTCCCAAGACAATACAATATATTCTGTAGAAAAAATTAAACATATTCATTTTTTTTAACTATTAAATTGGTTGGTTATAAAACACTGAAAGATCACATAAAATCTATTACAAAAAAAAACAAACATTTTTCCTGTTGGTTTCACGTAGTGCTAGCGAGCCTTGAAACAAATATCATTATACACAAAGGTAAAAAGACGCGTGAGACACTTCATAAATATTAAACAAAAAAACTGGCAGAACCAATCTCGGAATGTGTTTCTCATTCTGATTTAATACCTATCGTAGCTGTTCTTCGTATTTTTATAAATAAGAATTGAGTTTAACAAGTTGTATTATGAGTAAAAAGAAATGAAAAAGTCAAGCTTTAAATTGAATTTGTTGTATAAAGTTCATCTAAAGTAATTACTAGGAAATTACTTCTGGCTACTCTTGACAGAAATATAGTAAAAATTTTAAAGTAGGATTCAATATACCAAATACTTCAATTCGCTATTTTTAAACATGTCGAAGCAATTCTTATACTACTAAAGCTTCTTGAGACTCGGGATGTTACGACTTTCCGTTTACGGGTACAGAAGTTTCGTTCTTATTTCCTATGTCATAAGGAATATGTGGTAAGCACTGTAAAATTCTAAACGTTCGCCGAGTGCTAAGTGGCAGCACGTGGCTATCTCCTATAGGAGTGGAAGTGAGGCTTAGGTGCTTCCTTGTTATTAGAAAGGTACAATTAATTTTGTGAAAAGAACTATCTTAGTAACTATCTCAGTATGAATAATCATATTGAGGAATACTTTAATTTGATACATTTTAATTAATATTTAATAACTTAAGAAATGTTTAATGAAATGTGTTCTTGAAATATTAATTATCAGTCTTATTCCGTTGGCATTCTTCGATTATAAGTACATTATATTGACAATGCCGCATCACGATTACGCCTGTAAAGGAACTCGATGTACAAAGTTGTAGGAATGATATCGAGTTTCACACAAGCTGTGCTCCGTCGGGACCAAAAATTTTTGAACCATAGATAACATAGAGAAAAAAGACACGTCTAGTACGACTTTTTCACTTTACTCTATGATGTATCGTCACATCGATAGTTAACAATAAATCTTAAGTTATAATATATTCACAAATTGAATAGTCAGTTCTAAGCAGCTAAACCGACAAACGCTCCGATGTATGCAGCGTATAGCGTGATGCATATAAGATAAACTTAAATCCAAAACTCGTGGGACTACATGTAATCAGTTCTGCTTTAAATGCAGATAACTGAACTATTTAGAGCAGCAAATATTAGATTACATCGCGTATTAGATTTATCAAAGCACATTATATATTAAGCATCCAATATAAATAGTAATTAAATGAGAATTTGTACACGTTAGTATGCAAAATGTTTAAGCTATATTATATTGCTTTTGTATGATCATATTAAAGAAAAATAAACGTTATATATCATAATAAATTTTTTAAATGAAAGTATTTTATACGGATTAATCGCGTATATTTTGGTGTTCGAACACTTGACAGTTTTGCCTTTTTTTTGGTAAAACATCAAAGTATATCGATGCAAATATCGCGATATTCAAAGATTATATTATAATAATATATATTGTTCGTACATTATATTATCAAATAACATATATTTTGTTCTATCTTCCACTTAAATTTCAATAAATTTTCTATAAGATAATTTTAGGGAATTAAGGCGTAAACTAACATTAGTGGATTCGTGAATTATCAAAAAACATTATTATTACTATAAGTCTATTTACACGTTCGTAAGATATTCAAATCTCTGGAGAGAAGGCGAATTGGTATAGAAAATACTAGGAAGATTTTAACACGTCTCTGTTTCTATTCCCCCTCCATACGAAACTGTCCGCATGTTTATCTTTAGCTATTACCTTTGGGAATTCTGAGCTTCATAGAGTTTGCGACTTAAATATAGTACTTTTGTATACAACAGAAATTATATTATAATATTTTAAACTGTCCTTGTCGAATAAATTTTATCATAATCAGTTTAACTCTATCCTTTGCTGGACAAAGGCCTCAACAACTTGCTTGATCTTTGAATATTTACGTTCAATATTTTCATAGTATTCATGAACTTATTGAATATACGTGGACATGTTACAAAGTGCATATTTAAATATAGCCTAACTACACGTATAAAATATTCATAATAGATTCAGCCTTTAAACTTAGTTTGACATAAACAGCTTAATGTTTAATTTAATTCTTATGTGACATTTGTGCTCATTGCTATACTAAAAATTAAATTAAAGAGATCACCAACGCTACTATTAGTGCAAAATGTAATAGCATTCATGAATATAGTAAAAACTTCTTTATTCTCCACACAAAATAATAAAATAAATACAAAGTAATCCTTACAAATTTAAGTATTAAGATTTTATCATTTTAAAATATACATCCTCTTTGTCCCAAAATACGGTTAAAAGTATGTTTTTTCTATGATAACTGTCCATCTAAAATGACATGTCAAAATTTGTATGTTTTTTTGTATTACTTCACTGTATGAAACAATGTACAGATTGGTTGAATATGGAGCACAGATAAATATAACTAGGTCTAGCTACTGCTGCTGTAGTTCACAATTCTTATAGAATCTTTATTATATCTTCTTTTACAAAAATAGCAATAAAATAATCTATCGAGCCAATAAAGCATTAAGAATATGTGAATCACTTCCTATCGAGCATGCCTTGAAAAAAGATAGTTAAAATAGTAAGTGCGGGAAATGACATAGTAGAAAACCATTCACAACCTTCTTACTTGATAAATAGAGTGGCAACAATTGAAAAGTCATCCATTCTTAGACCGGAGAATATTGAGTGCAGCCTTTATTGTCAAGTTTCCGAACAATAAACGGGGCACTCGCCCAACAAATAAGTCCATGGTGTTGTAATTATCGAGGCAATGGTCTAGGTAGCTTTGTGCCGTTTAACGACTTCTTTTAGTACTGTTACTTATGTGCTCGAGCGTTCAATCGACTGATTTCTTAAATTAAAAAGTATCAGATAAAAATTTACCGTTTACAATTTAATCGACAGAATTAAAGTAGTTTTTAATGTTTTATTATATAACAAATTTCTAATCGTTTTGTATAAGATTATATTAAATAACAATCAAATCAGATCTTTTGAAATGAAGGATTTGAATTTGCCTTTTATTTAACAAGCACTTTTAGCCGCTAATGCTACAAACATTATCCAGTGTGTAACAATGGTGCATTAATGTTATTACTTACGATCTCAAAATTGTTGGTTTATGTTAATACATAAGAAATTTGTTTGTCTAAGTTTCCGCAGTAACAGAAGTCGTAAAGCCTCTTAATAGGCCCACTGATTTAGAACGAGCTATCAAGCGTACTTAAAGCTTTTTAATGGCACTTACTACTTTAATCATATACATTACATATATAAACTAGAAAATATCATAATAGTAATGTAAATTATATCGCTGTAAGCTGTTTAGTTTTCAAAAAAAATATTTAATTAAGTTACGAGATATTTGTATATACAACTTCTAGGTAACTCGAAAACGCAACATGCGTGCGTTTATTATGATTTTTTTATTAAAAATTTCACTTTTTTTATATATTGTTCTCCTTTTATATAGGTTGTTGTACTATACATCTAGAAATAAAATTAATTCTTAGCGAACTAGAAACATTATATAGCGTTATTCTTTTATTATGTTTCATCAAATTTCCTGTAAAATTCTATTAAACTAATTAAAAATAATTTCTTAACTGGCTATGATCCAAAAAGTATATTGAAGCTATTCTTGTTACAACTTTTTGGCATTTTCGAATTACTCCCCTAATGGTGTTCTTAACTTTATTATAATAAAATTACAAAAATCCCTCCGGCTACTTGGGACAATTATTCTTATTTATGGCACCAATAATTTACTGTCAAAGCCATTGTCATTATATAGGATAAAGAAATTGTCATCCTTATTGGATTTTCATATAGATTATTGGAAAAATTGAATAACTTCACAACTGTGGTATAAATTTCGAGGGTCGTAATATTATCCAGCTTTACCTTTTTTGACAGGTTTAATTTATCCGGAACAAAAGAATTAGCAAATTAACCTATATAATTTCCACTTACTCAATAAAAGTGTCATTTTAGTCACGCAATAAATCCGACGTAATTATCTTTGCGCGCATATTTTTGATGTCGTTAGCTATTCGAGTATAACTTAATTGGAAGTTTTAATACATATTAATAATAGTTATTTTGTTCTTATACAGTGCGTTAAAGAGTTTATTTAAAATATATATTTAAAAATTAAAAATCATGTTTCAGATTATTTAGTTTTGAAGTTGATCACCATCTAATTCATCTGAATTTCTGTATTTAAAAAACGAGTGTTTTAGTGGGTGAAAATTCAACAAAATCTAGTATTGCTATAACGGTCTGATCTTTATATTTCCCTTGCGTAATAAATAAAAGCTTTCAAAAACATGAGATAATATCTTTGAAGCAATAAAGGCAAATAATTATCTTCTCTTTAAGTTGACATAAAACAAAAGAAATATGAATAATTTTATATTGAAACCCCGCTGATATTGCGGTGACTGCAGCCGACAGCGGTTTTATATAGCCAGCGTAGGTATTTTCATTTTCCAAATTGTTTTAATATAAACGTGTTAAGGGACATCGCATTATCATCATTAATGACAATATCAAAATTTTGTCATAAAACGTCAGGAATTACACACTAGCGATTCAATCTTACTCGATTGTTTCAGATAAACATGTAATTGTTTATATTTATTAGTAGTAAAATTTTCATAAAAAATAATTTTTAAAATATGTAAAAATCGATCCGTTTGAAATATATAAAAATCGATTCGGTGTTTTGTCTGATAGAATGGTATGGTAGAGATTACTTTACACAAATATATTTACAATATCTACACGAAAACTTACATACATATTTTAAAGAGATATCTCTTATTTCATTTCCTACGTTACTTTTAACTTAATCTTTAAATAATTATAATTACTTAGCATAAAAATGGCTTGACTGAGCAATCTATGCATTAACTTCTGCATATGCATATTTTGCAATTATATGTATACTTATTTACATTATAATATTAAAGTTTACGATAACATCAACCGCTGAGACATAAAAATTAAATATTAGAGATCAAATAATTGTACATTACAAACCTTCATTTATATTTGATATAGCTTAAATGATGTGGTGAATGATTAAATAGAATTATTCGCACAAATAATTATAAATTAAACCAGAACTAAAATATTTAATTTAGAACATTAAATATTTACTACTATACTTTTAGAATAAATACCAAAAATAACACGAAATGTATTATTTAACCGAATTATTTAGCACGCTTTAATGCGGATGCCGCTGTCATTGCGGTTATGAATTAATCGAACCCCTTTTAAATTGGCATTCAATAGCGACATTCCGGGCGGGTGTTGCGGCGCTCCCGTACAATTGCAATCTGTCTAATATGTTGAACAGTAGGTCCATCTCATTACCATGGGTGACCACAGGTGAATGATGGTATGGTGTGAGTTCGCCGCCCGTTTTGTTTGCGGTCGATTTAACGCTCACGACAAATTGCGTGTTTGCCGCCACAACTGAGATCATTCCAGAGAGCTGAGAGGAATATATCGAATCATTACTTTTACGCAATTTGGAATATGAAATAAATTGTTGAGCGCACCACTGGCTCTTGTATAATTTGGTATACAACAGCGAGTAGTAGTTTCTTTTTGCAGTACTTTTTATGACAGCCCTGTAATGACTCTGGAGTGTTATTCTTTTAAGCAAAATAATTGCT
The DNA here is from genome assembly GCA_032432895.1 of Dryadula phaetusa. NCBI lineage: Eukaryota > Metazoa > Arthropoda > Insecta > Lepidoptera > Nymphalidae > Dryadula > Dryadula phaetusa. The sequence continues at coordinate 4,074,639 of JAOYRS010000027.1, forward strand.
GGAGTTGTTTCATGCGACAACAGTATATTTTTCGCAGTTTCCTTTTGTATTCAAACGTGTTTAGTCATTTTCTTGACGTAGCTCGGACCATTTGCGATATCGCTGAGTTTTTTAAAGAAACAAGTGATTTTTTTATTAAATAAAAAGTACATTCAAAGTTATTTGATGAAAATTAACTCTTGTTTTTTTTTCTTAACAAGAAAGTAATCTGTCGAGCTCGATCGTGATAACAGGATTTTTATGTAACAAACTCGACTCGCGCCTTCCCTAACCTAGCCTGAGGCTCTCTTAAGAAATCCGTACAATGTCAGCTTGAGAAGACTCGACATAATATTGTCGTGTATTGGAAATTACGGTTGTATTTCACCAATAAAACATAGGCATAAATGTAACGCCTCGAATCGGCTTCTGCGTGATAATCTAGTGAAAATTTTTACTATCATGTATTCCACTACCGCTCGCGTTTCGTAAGCAGAACATTGCAAAATGTAACGAGGTTAACGCAATGCACCTCGTCTGGAGACAAATTCGTCCGCCACATAATATAGAACCATCCGCGCTTACTTGACATTAAAGGAAAAACAGAACGGCAAACTTTTAAAGGATTTACGACGTTACTCGAATCTTACTCAAAACTTTCTTCGGTGCGATCGTCTAACTTGTGCAAGATATTCCATGTTTTAGTACTAAAAATAGACTTCAAACAGCGAAAGCAATTTCAAATCAATATTCTTTTCTACAGAGCAGTACGAGCTATCAATAGTTGTACGTTGTATACTAGAAGTAAAATTGTCTATTTTCAACTGTGATTAACTACTCTTTCTGTTTAGATATACAAGGTAGAAATATTGTAATATACTTTTAACAAATACTTTTTGTTATATTCATATATAAAATATTGTTTCAGCATATTTTTGACACAAGGGATCCTGTACTCAAACACAAATAAGTGAAATTTAATTAGAAGCGGGTCACAAAAGAGCAAGTAAAAATCCACGTTCAAAGCAAATATTAACATTAAACAGCAAATCTGGTCAGTTAATGAATCCGTTTGAGCTTTATTCCCCAATAAAAACAATGATCCGTCGACCACAGTATATTAATCTACCAATTTGGATACTACATTCTGATAAATCAATTTTAATTAAACATTTTAGCCCAATGTGGCTATTGATAGGGGAAGCTAGTCAAATAAAAAAATATATAATTATTTAAATTGTAAAACATATTAAATAATGTCGTATCATATCATGGTCACAGAAATATTTTGGCGCGAATATCGCAACATTTACACATTTTATTCACTTGTCAATTAAATGTCACAGGCGATTCGATGCGAATTTACCCAGTCGCTCGCGAATATCAACCGAGTAAATGAAATTTGCATAAAAAACACATAGTTTTACCACGGCGCTGTCGCGTGTACGGTTCAGGATAAAAATGTAACTCCCTTTATTTCATACACCTGAATTTTTCACTACATAAAACTTTAGTAAGGAATGGTCAATTAAGCCTTTTATAACATTATCCACTCAATATTTGAACAACTTTATTCAATTAAAAAAGGGATTCAAAGCCTTGCATACGAATGGAAACTACCTACCGGCTATTTTGAGTATCTATATTCAGTAAATTGTATAGTTGGGATTTTTCAGCGAAATTCACATTATATTAAGAAAATTGAGAATTATGAAGGCTATATTAAATAAATGAAATTATAAAGCACGTTTCAGACTACGAGATTATTTTAGATTTGGAAATTTTAATAAAGTTTTTATAAATGTATTAGATGTAGAATATTATAAAATAAGCCAGGGATGTATTTAAAAATCACAGCATTGGTGCGATGTGATGTATCAATCGTGAATTAATTTAAACTTTCCTGGCCAAAGCGAGCAACGAAAAGCCCTAGGGACTAAGCGGGCATCAAATCGAATAGAAGGTTATAATTGAGCTGCGTCAAACGAATAACGATCAAAATACCGTTTAAAGATCACTCTCGAACACAACATAATAATATAATAAGATTATACATTAAATTATCATTTTGAAAATAAATTTATCTTCTAGAGAAGGATTCGTGGTGATAGTAACAGTCACTTATAGGATGTCCTACAGAAGTAATTTAGTAGATACTTGGCCGATTTGGTCCTTTCTCAATTTACATACATGATAAACATTCAAAATTGTTCCTGGGCAAAAACATCGTATAGCCAGTGTTAAATGGGTTTATTAACAGTAGGATCAGACCGTAACCGTAAGTTTATGGAAATTTGTAGATTAATTTGTAAAACGGTGTAGTTATTGTTATCGGTGGAGATTTGAAGCGTTGGTTTCTACGGTTAGCATATATACTCCTGATTCTTATAACGTGTAGTATTGAATAATTAATATATTATATTATATCTTCGTAATGTATGTTGAATATTAAAATGAAAAAAATATTTTATATGATTTTTTATAACTTATATTTTCATAACTTATATTTTTTTATTATAAAAGCAGCTTTATCGCGCATATAGGATCAAAGGTGAAAGAAGTGTTAAGGTACTCCTTTCACCTGTTTCTGCCCTAATTCGAGATGTATCGTGACACGGCGGAACTCAACGCCACACTTTCTTTTACGAGAGTTAAAAAATGTAAAAATATTATATATGTTCATACATTGTAAATATGTATGAAGTAAGCTATACAATATGTTATTCCTAAATGAATACAAAATTGTAATGTAACATTATCGAAATTCGCAATCGAACTTGCAGTAAGTATTGAGTGCACTGTACAACTAAGTTTCAGTGGAACTAAACCGCCGAACTATCAGAGCTATCAAAGCCCCGAGGATCTGACCGTTTCCTGTCTAACAGTGACAGCCAGGCGCCTAGATTCTACTCTAAACCTAAAGGAAAATTAAAAACGTCAATCAGAAGCTAACTGCTACTAAGCTATTACTGATCAATCACCAACTCCATTATTTGCGCCTATTAACTACTCGTATTCGTCTTAATTGCGCTTCTTTGGCATACATATTTCTGGAAATGTCTTTTTCGCATTTTACATTTGTTTTAGATTTTCCTCAAAAGAAAAGAAGGAATCATCAAACGAAATATAGATGATATTAGAATAAAGTGTTAATATAGCTGTAAAACGTTTCTTTAAAAAAAAACAAATACTTCAAAGTGCGTAGTGAATGAGCGTTTCAGTAATAAAAATTAACATTTGCCTTAAAAAACATTATTGTAATCATTTCTAACAATAGCCTGGGGTTGTATTGATGTCCGCAAAGGCCTCTCGATTAATTTTATCTTAAGTAAAAAAAATACGAAAACATTAACACAAAGAGATCGTATTCAGGGAAAAGGTTCGGAGTTTTAAATAAGAAACAGATGTTTTGATGCATAACAACACACAATCATTATATTCCCTTAACAGTACAGATAAAATTGTTTCATCGTACACCAGCCTCCTTCTTTCATTGCTTATTTTAGAAAATGCCTTTCTCTATTGAACATGAAACAGACTCTTTACATCCTATGAAATTAGATTTCGATTTTTAAATATATACCTGTATAATTAAGGACTAATTAATATTTTTTTCATCACTGCCTTACACTCAGTCGTAACATAGAAAGATTTAGAGAATAAAGACGTAGTGCACCGTGATTTTCATGGGTAATTAGATTTTATCATACAATGTGTTTTCCTGAATGTTTTATGGCGTTTCTTTTAAGTGCCCTGCAGTTCACGACCTCAAGTAGCTATATCCGTAACGGTTAAAGTCATCAGTTTAAAATCAGTTCGTGAGGTGCAAGCTTCGAGTGGCGTCTGCCATTAAACATTTACGTCTTAAAGATAACGTCTGCTTTTTGTGTACTACTACACGATTTTATGGCTCTTTTATTGTTCGCCGATCTGATCGGCGATGCTTCTACTTACCTAGTTATTTCACAAACAAAGCCGATTACAACATTTGATCGTTGCTAGAAACTTTTCTACTTAGACGTCAGTTACGAAACACTGAGTCACAGTTAAATTGATGTTGTAAAGTATAAGTTTTAAGGGATAGAAACGAGTAATTTTCTTCGGATTTTCTCTTATATAAACATTATAAAGAAATAATATGCTCGCAGCTTTTGAACATTTAGTAACCAACAAACAAAATATATTCTTATATAATAAATCATTTTGTATTACGTTTCATTTTATTTATGTTTGAGTTTAGTGGCTAGTATATAACGGGTACTACAAAGGGTGAAATAATGAATAGTCCAGAAAAACGGCTCGGCTCTCGTTATGAGCTACATGCATAAATGATACAGCGAATCTGACAAATGGTACGGTAGAGTATAACAATGGTGATTCCAAGTGCCCGTTCAATTATGCAAATAGGAGGAGCGATGTTCGTCCGGCAATAACAAAACTGTTTAACAGCTGACAAACGCTAGCCGCCGGTGTAGCATTTTTGTATTCAGTCATCCCGCTAAGCAATAAAATGCGAACAGGTACGTCATCTGTGTGACGACGTGTACTCCTTTTATATTAAATTAGACCGTTGTTGGCCATCTACTTTATTTTTATTTGAATCCCATGAAAATATGAGGCGTGTTTGCTCGTTCACGTTTGGGATCACGAAGCGCCACCATTTTATGTGAGAGTCAATGTTTATGAATTTGTCAATAAACACCCGAGCCGTAGTTACCTTGGCAATTTTGTCGTCGCCATATTTGTAAGAAAAGGTAGTAGTGCTTTTCCTAATATATTATTATAAATTAGTTTTGTATAAATATATTAATTTACTTGTATACTGTTATATATGTTATATATGTTCTAATTGATATTTCCGCAGGAAACTGATGTGAAACAGAAAAAATATACGAATTTTCAAATACCAAAAGTTTACAACTACACATTTATTTATATAAACAATATACAAATAATTTAAGTGCGCTATAATGTCAAGGCATTATCAAATTTATAAGAGATAATTACCAAGTAATTAATGGCAGGCGCTAATAATGGAAATGAGATTATAAATTAATCAGGAGCAATTTTTCGTTCGTAACTCCTCATTAAACTGATCCAGCGCTCTAGGTGCTTTATCACTCAGTCAAATTGCGTTTCGCTTAATTTTCTTTCGCCGGCAGGTGTGTTCGACATAGTAATTATTTACACCGGCAACTGTAATGTCACTTCCTAACGTTCACCGTGTTTGGTGCTAGAAGCACTTTTATTGTGTTATCCATGAAATAGTTGGATATTTGCATACAGTAGATACTTTATTAATTAAAACAATATAGAAGCATATTTCAATAATTATTACATATTTATATAGTAATTATAAATTATTTAAATATTAGTAGCGTAATTCGTGTGTGTTATACAAATATTGTTTAAAATGACTATTATATTGCGATTGGAAGATACATATTTCATATAATTAAATCATATTTCAACAAAGATCAAGAGTTAGTTAGTAGATCAACAATAATACTTGTTCGATTATCTATAGTTGTTGTCGAGTATAGATATTCTTAATATAATTACTTAATATAATTACTTAATATAATTCCGCGTTTTATTTATAAGGAAATATTCCTATAAATTTTACTGCCTAAGTCGATTAAATGTTCGCTAAATATCACATCCATTTATTTGTCCCCCTCGTGTTTAGAAATGTCAGTGTGCCTGATATGCCTATGGTTTAATGTCACTAATTTGACACCGAAATATACGATAAAATGAAACGCTATTACCGTTGCATAAATATGAAGTTACTCTTGAATTTTATTGCAATGCTTTTAAATAGATTCATTTTTAGATTTATATAAATGTATATATTTACAAAGTTAAAAGACTTGTATACTTACAGTAATATACTAAAGTTAAAAGTGTAATTGTCTTACTTCTTATTTTTTTATTTATTTTGCTATATATATTTTATTTATTAAGAATAATTAAATCAATCACTATACCACTGCAATTGGAATATTAATAAGGCTCTTTTGCTTGACATTTACGCAGGCGACGACTTGACATTTAATTTTCCGTACAGTCATAGTAAAATAGAGCAAAGCGAGGAATCGATTATACTAACCTTTTGCTTTTACAAAAATAATGTGCCTTTTTCGTCACGCGATTCTTGAAAATGTTTCACGTGCGATTACTATTTGACGTATCGTGTGAAATATCTACGCGAAACGAACCCGGTGTGTGTAGATTAGGTATCTTAAGCACTTTATATAAATGTGAATTTCACCATCGTTTCTTATGGAACCAACAATGCATTTATAATTGTTTTACTGATTAATAAAATTACCCATACAACAGCACAAAATTTGTGAATGAATAACAAACTTTACTGTACTAAAGAACGCGCTCAAATTACGCGGAATAACTTCGCTCAGTGTCTAATAAAGTGAACAATTTCAATTCAATAAAGTCCACAACGTAATAAACGAGGAAACAACATAAATAAGTTGCCGCTTCAACCGCATCGATAACATTCTGAACACACCGGTGCATTTTAAAGCCTCGGACGAAACCGTTTTATAATAAATTTTCCCTACTAGTACCCTGTGGGATTAATCGTCTTACTTTTCTCTCTCGGCCGTAATCCTCACTGGGAATTGTGTGGCCGAGATCTACGACGACCACTACCACGCAATCCGTATTCATTTTGCACTCGAAATAAATAACTTTATGCTATATTATATTTTATTATTTTATATTCGATTATACAGTAAGAGCTGTTAAGGTTACATTGCAGGTTACAGGTTCATTTCCGTTACTATGTAAAATATTTATGAGCATTCTATTTAAAGTATTGTTTTAAAATATACTCAGCTTTATACTAATACTACTAATACTTCATCGGTAAATAACGAAAATTAATCAATAAAATACGATGGCTTACCTTTAAATATACTGTCATTATTCTATAGATACAATAGTAAAAGGGATTAGATTTAGAAGACGTACGTAGGGATAGTTGTAAAGTATAATCGTAGGATTTACTGCATCACTAGTTGGACTCAGATAACTATCGTCAGTACTCTTTAACTTATGAAATGGTCTCTTTGTGCCTTTCCATGTCTTTGTTGACTGGATTCAAATAATTGCTTTCCTTCTTCTGGGGATATGGATCGCGTAGTTTTAATGGAATAGCACGGTTTGTTTTCTTTGCTAATGGTTTGAACAAATTATCTCTCTGCTCTATCTTTATGTAATAAAAACGTATGTATACACAATGTACTAATAATGCAAAGAAAATATTTATAATATAAAAAAATGACATTTATTTTACTTCAAGTAAATATTCTATACAATTACATATAAATTATTCAGAGTAAGTAAATTCTGTAGTAAAATAGAATGAAAATATACCTTTGTCAAACAAATAGAATTAAGCGAATGGGCAGAATGCGCCTGGGTGATATTAGATTGGGCAGCTCGCACCTGATGGGTTTTACTAGTAGCAACAGGGTTTAGTTCATGTCACAATCGGTCGCTACTGCCGCAGCGGAATTAACCGCCGCCGCCGGCTCGCTCCAAATGTCAGTCTTATTATCATCTGACACTGCTGGCTTACCTAGGATAAATTGTTTTAACATTTCAGTAGCGGCCTTTTCGCAGAATGTCGACAAGTATTATCCTTTCAAATTAAAACAACTCGCCAGATCTAGCTCCGAATGCGCTTTTTTAGTTTTTCAAACCTAACTAGTTTTCAGTTTGATTTAGTCTCTTTGAGCTCCCCAATTAAGCTTTTGATTGGTTGCAACAATCACTTACGTGCGACACTGTCAACTCTGTCATACGAATGAAGTTTCACGAGAGCACGGGCGGCAGTACGTTTGCTAATACCATTTTCCGTTTGGCTAATAAGTTTAGCATGCCCTATTACCAATCGGACGTCGAGCTTAGTACTTGTCGAGCGCTTCTACACGGCAATCAATTTGTTACACATTTCGAACGATTGGGTCCCTGAAATTCGCATATTTCATTCGTCATCAGTTTTTCATTCAGGTAATGGAGAATGTTATCCTTAGAACAGGAATAATAACAATACAAATATTAAGGAAGTTGTATATTGGCCAGTATCAAAATAACATTATCTTCCAAGCAACGTGACACCATCTCAATTAGGTATTACACATTCAAGTAACAATTTAATAATATTAGGGAAAAGAAAATCAAAAGAATTACGTTATATTTTTTTCTAAAATGATAATAATAAAACCAGAGTTTGACTATTATAAATTACATAGATAGTAACGAGAACTAGAACGAATGCCAACAGGGTTGTGAAACATTTAAAATATATTTACTGATAAAATAAATATTGTATCTGCCAGGCACAAGCAAAATTTTCCATCTTTCAATTGTTATCGATACAAAATCGCAATATGTAAATGGCGGGTCGAGCGCTCGGGAATACGAGGTCCAAAGGTCTCAGGGAGGGTGTCTCTACAGTTCATTTGACATTCGGATCACGAGCGCCTCCAACGGTGTCCCATCTCAGCTTGCTTGCGCAGATTGCATTAATCGATCATTTAATAGACAATCATCTGATTCAGCTATTAAGAGACCGCTGAAGTTTCCCAGACGTGACTGTTCTTTAGCTAAAGATTTTTTAAAGATTTCAAATATGTACCTAAATATACATAATAAAATTATTTATAAAGCACTTTAAAATAGTTAGTTACAAAATTGCTTTGGTAATTCTGAATATTCTGGTTGATGAATAGAGCATAGTAATAATAGAGTGCGGTTACTCCGTTGACGCTGACTCCTGCCATATATTCTCGAGAGTATTCAAATCAATCTCTGAACATTTTCAATTTATTTCAGTGTCCTTATCTGTAACAGCCTCGACGCTGAATTAATCTGAGCGGACTCCTCCCTCGCCCCACGCCGCCTCTCACCGGAAATTAAACGAATTAACGCCATCTAAATGTACATTTTTCACTTCGTGAGTCGCGCGTTCTATCGATGAATCTCTGTATTTTTCATCGTGAATGATCATCGAATCTTTACGTTTATCAGACGCTACTTAGATTAGTTGAGTGATAACTCGATGATATAAGCTGATTTGTAAATTGAATTTCTAGAACTAATTTAAGACGCTCGAATTAATTGAAAACGGAATTAATTATACATGGATACTGGTAATTATATATGAAATAATTAACTGTTAAATGTAATAACTATATTTTAATTTCAATAATAAAAGTTAAAGATATTATTTAAATTTATAATATTATTATGGTGATATATTTAAAAACGTTATATATTGATTGTCTTATATAAATGTTATTTGCATGTTAACTTGAATTGTGGCCAATCGCTCAAGCGTTTCAAGCTCATGTATTTCGCTCCGTAATGGTGTAGTAAAGCCTAGCGCGCACCTGCCCTCTGTCCACTTCGTGTGATACCCACTAATTAATTCAGAAGAGGCCATTACTACGAATTCAATATCTACGATTATTGTATCCAATTTCGTCCCAGATACTTGAATAGGCAGCCTAAAAGCAACCATATCCACAAGAAATCAAAAAAAATATAATACACTAAACAAATTATATCAGATTATATCAAATTACATTATTTATGTATTTTCATGTTAAGTTATTCCAAAAATAGTTATTTAAATTAAGCGAGATGAGTGAACATAATTTGAATACAAGGCTTAAATTCTCATCCTCTAATGTTTTCACACGTTCTGATAATTTCTTGCTCACGTATTATTATATCATAATAGATAAATAATTAGTCTGTAGCTATTACTGGAAGTAAAATTATTAAAACAGATATTCATGGATATTTAAATTCAATATATTTAGCTTACTGAATAAAGAATATGAGAACAGTGTTCATAAATATTATACATAAATTGTACTTAATATACCTCATAAACTGTAGCTACATTTCAAGTAATCATAACAAGATTTTGTAGAATTCCACAGAATACCTTAAGTGTTATCCTGTTCTGGGAACACCTGCTTCTCTAACTAACCGTGATTGCTCTCCTCCTCCCAGCCCCTTTCTGTCTAAGCTAGAGTGTATCATTTTTTCCAAACCCTCTCGAGAACGGCTCATCGTCATCTTGAAATTGCTATACTTAACATTAAATTGCGAGCCACTTAAAAGGCATTCCGTAAGGATTACGATGGTTAAGCCGTTTTTTTTTACATTGTTCTTGGTAACATTGCGGGTGTTTAGTTGTTTTGTAAATATCTTAAAGGTATTCGCATAAATTAACCCCGGATCAGCGCTGTTAATGAAATGGGCCCTTATCTCCGAAACGTACGACTATGGAAGGTTTACCCGCGTCATTTAGGTGTTATCTGGACCCCGAGATTTCTCTTAAAGTTTTTAAGAGTCTTATTAAGGGTATGCTGCGTTTAAATTGAAATGTCAGTTTTATATACTGTAATGTAAAGAACTCATCAATAAATCAATTATGAATTTAGTGTTACTACAATTTTACTTCAGATTTGACTTAAATTTCTTAATGATTATTACTATTATCTCAACTTCAATAACTTATACGTATTACTTAACTAAAACGTATATTTACAACCTAATATAAAAAAGTAAAAATTAAATAAGTAAATAATTGCATAATAATATAACAAGAAACTCGTGGAATTCAATGAAAAGCAGAATAGGCACCAGGCAATCAGATGGCCACAGAAGGCTTTATTAACCCGCCTGGGCAGTGCGGGCCTATCTAATCAATCGCTTGCGTGTCTATTGCGCTATCTGTCTTCGAACGATTGGGAAGATACAGATAGCCTACGATTACACACACATAAGAAAATGAGCCAATAAAATACTTGGGTTTCATGTCTTTTACTTACAAAGTAAAATAGTTGTTTTATATATTTATACAATTATATTAACTGAAGTATAACACAAAATAGAGATATTTAAGTATTTTTTTTTTAAATTTTATATTGCGTTACATTGACAACGTCGGCTATGCGTGATAAAATGTGAAGGTAAAATATATATGTTTTTACGTATATTTAAAAAACATATGATTTGTTTGTATATGTAGCAGTATTACTTAACTTATCAGTCTAGATAGATCATGGTACGTTTCACGATAGGCAAAGTAATATTTCGTGAAAGTTTTATATTATTTCTCTTAGTAATTGCTTGTATATTCATTTCTAGGATTAGTAGTGTCTAGTATCTAGTATCAAGACACTCCGTACTTCGCTTTCCACCGAATTCGAGACAATGTGTGTTGAGTGGTGGAACTCAATGCCGCACTTTGTCTAACTAGAGCGAGCGTGAATATAATTTAATATAATCAATCCCCCGAGTGGGAATCGAACCCACAATCGATCGCATTTACAGTATGACGCTGTCGTACTGCGCTACGACCAGCCTCAAATATTATATTTCAAATAAACTGTATAGATGGCGATGAAGGTCACTTCTATCTTACAGTTTTTATATAACATTGTATTTTATAGAAGAGAGGGTGTTTTTTCTATAGTTTTTATAATTTTGAATAATGTAGCTTGCTTATGAATAAAAACATACTCCTTATCAGCAGATATATGTCTACATTAATAGATAGAAAAATATTTAATTATGAAATAATTATGTTTTACTAGGCTTTCTTGGGTGAAGAGAGTGGTCTCATTCTTCATTTTTCGTCTTTTAGGTATATGGACATTTGTGACTCGGATGACAGAATTCAATATGAAAGCTTGTGTAACCAGAGCAAAAACATATATTGTCACTATCTTAGAATATAGTTCGAACTCATAAGTACCGCATTTGCATTTCAACTGCATTATACTAACGCATAAATTTTGTTGGGGTTATAATAATTTAACTTCTACTTATGTATATGTAAAACTATATAAACTGTATAAAATCTTAGTATATGTTAGAGGAACAAAAGCGTTTGTAACAGTCGCTTATAGTATGGACTTAAAGCAAAGAATAAAGACTATAAAATGTCATTTTTTATAAAAACATAACATTGAGTTATTAAGAGCAGATTCATAAACAAAGTACTCATGTGCTTATCTTACACAAATAGTTTTGTTAAAACCGCAGATGGCTTTGGGTCCCGCCACCCAGATACAATGGAAAACGGAATAATTTATTGCCAGCTGTCCTTTCTACCTTAAAAGTACATGTTGTAAATAAGTGTAGAAGCTCCCTTCCTAATCCTAAAATCATTATTTAGTAAACTTAATGTAATATGCTTATTAGGACCTTACATATATTTCAAACAGTTTACAACCCTTCTGTACACATTGTCAGATAGTGCACCTGCGCGTCACATTACAAAGGTAATTCAAACTGAAATTATATAGAATAGTATACTACCAACAGCTTATAATACATGATCAAGTCTTCTTATATAGGATATACCATTCTTCAACTAAAGCCGTTTTTCAAATAATATATACATAAAACAGAAAAACAACATGAATGCAAGAAATGATTTCTTAAAAGCACCATTGAATTAAATCGTAATAATTGGCAAGTGAACTGCAATATTCATGATGTCAGCGAAGATAAAAAGCTACCATCTGTAAATTGCGTGATGCCAATTTTTGCGAAGTATGCCAAATTGACTACTTGGCTACACTTCTTGCATAAAAATGACCCTCATTATGTACATTATTACGTATGCTCGCCGCAAGATCACTTTCGGAACATTCATATAACATGATGTTACATGAGATTATGAATTTTAGCGCAACTATTATTTAATAGGATTTTGATGACAAACTTAATGGTGAATTTTTAATATTTTGTTCAATATTTCAACTTTCTTCCCAATTGTTTCAAATTGCAGCAAAAACAATACAATGTGGCAACTAAACTGTCAACATTTATCCAGCTTCTCTATTTGGGATGACCTTTATACAACGATCCCGTTTTAGCATGCAAAACTTTGTCAATCTGCGGTGCGATTTAATCAGAGAGTTTTGCGTTTATAAAACCAATAAGTAACCAGGATAAGTTTCCGAAACGGATTGAAATAGGGTGCTCGCGGTTGCAACAGGTCTAGTGAACACAGTATACGTTTCACAAACTTCTCCAGCGGAATTAGAAAGTCAGTCTACCAAACAAATCTGGATTTACTTCGCCTCGTGGAAATGTCATTTAGAAGTTCGGAGTCCCCAGTTTCGCTGGACGCATGAGCGGGTTATCCCCAGCTAACTTCAAAATAGGATTATGTAACAGAAATGTGCGTCAAACATTTTTTCCACCCGCGATTTACTTTGTCAAAGCGCCCTCCGACTGCGGCAGTGCCTCGACGTGGGTTTGCCTAATTGTTTGACGAAAATAAATGATACGAAAAACAAATATAAACGAGATTTTTGTGCAGTAATTAATTTGCCATGTTCTCATTTTTTACCTTCATAAGAATGTAAATTAATTGTCAATTAATGAACCTATATTAAAGGGCATTTAATTAGCTATGTAGATTAATTTAAATAACAACTGTGGTATAAATGAATCATGACAACAATAATATAAAATTGAGCTTGAAAACGTAATTACAGTCGCGTTTTAAAATATTACGTTGGCTTAGCTCGATAGAGTTAAGTACAAAAACGCAAGTTAAAAGCTTTATGTGGACAATATTTTATTTTTTAATAGACAAACACGAAGTAATTAACTTGTATTATGTGTAAACTGGAGTCCCTTAAAAAAGATACTTAACACGCATATCAGTGAGGTAGAAATGTGGGTCAAACTTACCACAAGTGCAAGGTTGTCACACCTTCCATTTAATGACTTGACTATTATTTTTAGTTGCGCGCTCAAACTAGCACCAAGCGGTGATGATACCAATTAGGCTAACAATCTCTTTTGGTGACATATTTTTATTATGACAGTATAAAATGTAGCGACAACCGTAGTCATCCTGAATTCTCGTTTTTCTATAACTTTTATGATAATCTACATGCAAGATTTCCGCAAGACACGAGAGCTCTTCTCGTTGAAGTTGGAAGGCACTCGACCTCATCTTCGAAAATAAGTCTTTCCTTACCTTCATTTTATTTTTATATTTTATACCTTATTTTACATAACAGGCGTGCTCAGCTCAATAATGTCGTAAATATTTATTTATTAGAGGGCCACGAATAAGTTGATACGTATAAATATGTCTATTACGAACACTTTAATGTATGCAAAATGGGCAGGTAAGCCCCAAAATCCTTTAGTAATTCACAGGGCTTACTTCATTAAATTATCACACAATTCAGGAACACCATTAAGATATTATGCTGTGCCAACATTTTTCACTTAACATGAACACAATAAAATTTCACGCTCGCGATAAAAGAGAATTATTTCAAACATTATTTTTGAAGGGGGAGGGGCGAATATGAGGGAAGATTCTTCATATTTAAAAATTATAAAACTTTTCTAAGCAGAAATGTGCTTTATACTTCATACAGTAATTTTATAAAGCTCTATCTCATATTTTAGACTTTATAATGCAGAGACAGAGAGGTCCCTACAAAAATAAAATTTATCTTATAGTACTCACATACTCGCTGATGGGTACATCCATTTTGCTCAATACAATTTGTCGAATAAGAAACCATTTGCAACCGGCTTCCATATAAGATACACAACATTACTTGAAGCCATTTTGAATTTTTTAATAAAATACTTAAACAAATCTACCAAATCCTACTTAATATAGAAACATTTCTTTGTTTGCATTGCAAAATGAATAATTAGAGCTTTGTCATTGATAGAGTAGCGTTTATTTATGGCACAAAAAGATAAATAGTTCTATATCAGGGGGGTAACAAAATTGTGAATGTAATCTTGGCTTGGCAGTCGCAATATTTATCGAAACGGTCGTCACCGTTCACCAACTAACTAGGTAGCGAGCCACGCGAGGTTAATCCGTCTTCATTTCCTATCTATCAGAATCGCGGGCGGTCGGGCCCAGTGGTAAAGCATTAGCTACTATCAGGCGACTGTGTTCGTGAAAAATTATTTATACCACACCTTAACTTTCCACCATCTTTCACTGTTTCTGTTTACTTTGTATTTTCGGAACGTTATCTTTTGTCTGTAATGGCTTGCGTGCCTCGCTCACGTGTAATCCGTTTACAGTATTTATCATGCTTTTCTTTGATTTTAGGTACGTATAAGGAGATAACATAGGTAGGCGGTAAAATACTGCTGACGCGCTGACAGCCGGCATGAGTGATCACTTTTACAAACGCAACTAGATTTTAGTTGAATTACACAAAGGCAGAGTTCAATATTCTTTATGGTACTGCTCAGTCACACGCCGAAATATATATTATATTTCAAACAAAAAAACTTGCATATTCGATATTTGTAAAAGTGTTGGTTACTCGTTTAATATTTTTTTTATAGTACTTTTCATAATTTTATATGTAAATAAAAGCCGGTCTTAGGACAATGAGACAGCGTCTGACTGTAAACGTAATCAGTTGTGGGTTCGATCCCTATTCGGGAAAGTGATTATATTTAAATTATTTTGAATTCCTTTAAAAAAGAAAAAATGTAAAGACGAATTATTTCCAGCATTAAAATTTAAAAAAATAATCAAAGATGCTGGTAGTGATTGTATTTAGTGAAATATTGAGTTTTGTATATGAATAGTATTTTTGTAGTAATAAACTAATTTAAGCTTTTGCTAAATTGAAATTACTATGAGAATAGTTAATAACAATAGCAAAGGCTATATTCATTTGTAGTTACATGGTTTGTTTCAGCTACATACAATCCAAAGTCATGAAACATCTTGTTGTGAAAAAAAAATACAAAACATAGTTATCACTGTCGGATGATGTGGATTTTAATTACATTTTTACGATACTAAAGCCGAGGTACTTAAGAATGTATAAAGGGTAGCCCTCATTCGAACTACGCTTCCGGCACGCGCATACAAAAACAACACAACCCTTCTGACTCCAAAAGCCTCATTCAGAGGGATATTGTTGGGCACACTATCTATTTTACTGCTATTTATATGAAAATTATTTATGTAAGTTGTAATACGGAGAGTTCGTGTAATAAATATTTAGAGAACTTAGGTTAGGTGAGGCTTAGGGAGATTTTTGTAATAGATGACAACATTTGTTGTAAGTTTTTTAAGCTACACAACAAACAAAATAGGTAAAAAAAACAATCTATTATAGACTATCATATATCAGTGGGATACTGCATGGGTATTTACGCCATTAGTTATGGATCAGATTTCCACTCGGGAGAATAATTATGTTTAACATTTATTTTTATTTCTTGCGGTAAGCTCGCCACTGAACACGCAATGTTTCGATTTTGGGCGGAAAGCAGTCAAAGGAGTGTCTAGAGACTAGATTATCTCTAACAAATCCACTACAGATAAAACATGATGCTTTTTTTTATATTATATAGTGTAGTAACCTTCAAAGTTAAAGCCAACAAATAGAACTTAATAGTGCAACCAGCGAATTACGCCATTCCATATCTTATTTCTTACGCTCAATTTTACGTCTGAACGTTTATGCGATAGCGAGACGGATACGCAATGCAAATAAGCAGTATTTTCCACTAAATCACGTTTATGGTAGAGCGGTGGCAAATGGGCATTATCCTACTATACACAAGACAAAACAACCACATTTCTTTGGTACGCATTACTCTTCCTTAGTACGTGATCTATATCATCTTAACGTACGTGGAGTGCCCACTGTATTCATAAATCACATCACCGGAACTCGATGCCTTGGAAGGACCGAAAAACAAATGATTGTGTATGCTTCAGCGATTCCGAAAACACCATAAATAGAAAAAAAATTAAACGTTAAAATGAAAACCGACAACAACAATGAAACGTGGCTTTCCATAAATAACGGAGCAGGCTTTCGTTACGGATGTGGGTAGAATTTGAGAGTTTATATAGCGGCCGAAACGCGGTCGGTAAACAACAGTAGAAATTTGAATTATGAGATTTAATGGTGATATTGCTTGCCTCTGTTTTATTACGGATAGATATTAACCGGCGAGTTAGAGAGGGCCGACCAACCATCGAACTCTACGTATTGACAGAAACGAATTAGTATGCTATCTGCGAGCCTGTTTTTGCGTTTTTGCTTTTAAATTTTAACAAAAAAGGAAATAATGATATCATCAAGCGGAGATAAGCCTAAGCGTTCCGCACTGTTTATGGCGTGGAGTCGAGATCCATCCAGCAGTTTGATGAGTTTATTAAAAAAATTACCATATTTCGCTTTTGTCTCGAAATATTAACACAGTTTGATTTCACGTCAGCCTAAATGAAAACCTCACTTCTTTAAATTCAAAATTTATACGTGAACGCCAGTGCGTATTATCGCCAAGCCCACTTACTAAACATTAGATACTTTGCATGAAGATGACAATGCCTTTATGAATTTTTAGCACGTAATCGGTTTACCTTGAGACCTGGCAGACAATGAGGCCTCATAGAGTATGCGTGCGACCGGATGCGCCTCACACGAAGAGGGCCAGCTTCATACATAGTTGAGTAAAACCTTTAGTAAATTTAAAATTCACACTGTAATGACGGTAAAATGACCGCATGGTTAGAACAATAATCAAGATGTTCCCTTTATTTATGTAGATAGAAATCTTAGGTCATTTTGTTATATCCATCGACTAAATCGCATCTTATCGAGCGAGAGCCCTCCATTACGTTTCTTATAGACCTCTTTATGTGTCCCCGTTGGGTAGTAATAATCTACATTGTCGTTTACATAGACTATATTTTTCCATTCCTTGAAAAAAAAAACATTGGTATTTGTAAAATAGCTTGGTGTAAGCCGAAATCTTATTTTTTTATACGAACCTTTGTTCGAGATTGACATAGCATTATAATTTTATAATAATACATTACGTGCTATTAATTTCGATAAACGAGTATATATTCGATACCTAAAGCATTATAACATAATTATTTCTGTAACAACCTCCTGAATCCAATTATTAATGGCCAGACTAGCTCATTTTCGACCACTGAAAATGAGACTCTTGATTACGTTCCTTACGCTTGAATACAAAACTTTGTTACACGGTACACTTAGCGTAACAAGATGATTAACACAGCTTTATATGAGCTGATTGTTATAGAAAATGATTCATGTAAATTCCAGTTGATGAGAATGAAACGGGGAAGCAAAGAGATAAAATACACAGAGATTACGAACGTTCTTTTAGATCGTGATGAGGGGTCCGCAGATAGCCGCAACATAATATAACTGCTATACCCGTATCCGAGCTCTTATCTTTTGTGCGGTAAGCGCTGCATTTGATCCAATTTGCCAATACAATCGGATCCTGGGTATTGCAATGGCATTATCTTCATCGTGGACGGAGCCTCTAATGCGATCGAGACTAAGGGCGAGATATTCAAGACGTTTCAAAAATAATAGCGGAAATTCACTGAAGTAGCACTAATGCGGCGTTTATTATTATAAATCTGCTTTAATGATACAGCTTCCTACTTAATTCATATAAATAAGAATATATCATACTATTAAGTACACAATTTTTAAGATATACTATGAAAAGAAAACAATCATATTAGTAAGCTGAAATGATAGGAGCATTAACTCAGCGTCAGGACATAGCTATAAATAATAAAACGAACTCTTTTCCATTTTATATTACAAAAACCCGGATGAAGCTGGAGCGAGTCGCTCGTTATAAATAAAAGCCGCAGCTTTCATTTAGAGAAACGATTAACTAAGCCGACTTGAAAGGAATCATCAATGTAAATTCTTTTAAAATTTGTAGGTTTCGCATAATAATTTGAAATCGATTCGACAAACGCTAAGGCGCCTGGGGAAATCGTAGAAGGTGAGAGGATACCGGACACTGGAAAATCTCTTCCTCCTTTTGATAAGATTGTCCAATGCAACTCCCATCACGCAGAGGGATTGAAAAGTTCCGCCGAAACGGAGTCCCGTCCTAAGGGATCAATACGTTCTGAAATATTATATTTGGATAGTTCAACAATCTTGATTCTTGCCATTTCTTAGCATGTTTGCAACTTGTTTGACCTATTTCGACATAATATGGAGGTATTATATTGTAATATAAAGCTTACTGTGTTTGTTCATGCCTTATTTGGATTTCATATGATTCTTGTAATTTTTTTAAAAACATGACACCCCAAGCAATATATATAATTACCACCTAGTCAATAATTGCCATTAGTACAATCACCAGAAAATAAATTTAAATAATTAAAAAATATATCGTAGTAATTATTTTAAGATATGAATCTGTCCTGGTTGTTTACTCACAAAAGCCTGCTACATTTAATGATAGCCAATATTTAAAAGTTAAATGACTGTTATTTATTTAATTAAAAAGATCTCATAAATACATTGATATACGAGCATATTATATGTATTTTAAATTAAATAAACTATCTTACTTTTTATTACTCGTCGATAAATTATTACAAATATGTAAAAATGTTCTTTTAGTGGGATTTTTATTATGGCTATACCATTTTTTTAGCTTCACGCGTTTATCCCGCATAGCAGGGTAGACAGAAAGTACCTAATGTCAAGACGCTCCGTCACTTTCCACCATATTCAAAACATTGCGGGTTGAGTAGTAGAACTCAACGCCGCACTTTGTCTTACTAGAGCGAGGAAGTGAAAATAATTTAAATATAATTACTCCCCCGAGTGGAAATCGATCCCACAACCGAACGATTTTACAGTCAGACTCTGTCCTACTGTGCCAGAACCCCCTTACGATACTCTATATAAATGAACTGAATAATTACAATTAACAATTTCCCTTCATTTGTTACAACAATAAACCTAAGATATAACGAGCTGTTCCATTCGTGCACTTTATTGATTTTGTCAATTTTTCCTTGTAGTCTGTTTGCACAGAAAGCTGAGTGGTTTACTATGAGGGTAATGTCTCTAATGTAATTAGTCCAGTATTGAGCTAACCATGAAGTTCAAAATCAATGTTTTATACAATAGGGATTTTATAAACACATTGTTGTAGATAACTTATTTTTATATAAATAGAATTTTGATAAGGGAAAATATTTAAGTTTTATAATTAGATAGCTTTAAAATTTGCTGTGAATTTTACTATTATAAGATACCCTGATAAAATTTTCCATTTTCATGGTTTTTACATAATTTAAATGAAACTGTTTTAAATGGATTAATCACCTATATTTTGGTATATTCGAAAATATATTTTTGAAAATCTGAAGTTTTGAACACTTTACCATAGTCCGTTGTCAAAAATAGACTTTAAATTTAAAAGTTATTTTGGTTTGCTAAAATATACGCTATTTATCCGCTTCAAAGAGTTTAATTCAAAATTATATACCATATTTTATATTCCCAATATTAATAACGTAAACGTGTGGTCTCCATAAGAGTAAGTAACTGCATAAAAACTAGTAAATTCAAAATGTCCATGTCCAATTCATGAGAATGACATTAGATAACATCTTCTAACGTTTCTAATTTCCTGGTCTTCGGGTGTGGTTAACTCAATTTCCTGGAGGATACCTGAGAAGCCCAACTTCGAATCGCTATCGTTATATAAAGTGCTGTAGAGCAGTTCTCTTTTTCATATTATTGTTCGTAAATATTTATTTTGTTACTATGAAGCGTTGAAAATCATTTGTTGAATGAATATTTGATGTTAGTCTTCAATAACAAAAAACAAACAGGAGTAATGTTCGAGATAAATTAAGTTTTATTTACATGCCGACTAAATCAGGAAGTGAAGTGAAACGATTCAATAAAGTTAAATCAAATAATAGAAAAAAAATGTTTATTTTCTTAAAGCGTATTCGAAAAATAACTTGCAAGGGAAAATGTCTTAATACCTACATTCCAACATTCCTAAGACTCGATTATTGACATTGCCAGAATAAGAGAAAAAAAGCTAAATATTTTACAGTTCACAGTTGAAATATTTTCCGTTACTGAATGATTGACAATATCTAGCCGGCGTTTTGCCGATTTGAGGCTGTAAATCTTCGACGTCATATTAAAAGAAACACATAAGTTACCCTTCTTCGTATTCCTCAAAGAGTAGTTCACGTTTTATGAAAAATGCTACCGATATCTTTTTATAGCAAGATAAATGGTTCTTTACTTTTTATATTTCAATGTACGAGGCTCTGAATGAATATGTCAAATAATAAAGGATGATATGGCTATATTTGAGTTTTTCAATCATGATTTTAGTTTAAAGATAAGAATACCAATTTCAAACACACCGCAACGTATCTAAGAAGGGTTTAATTTTGAAACTCGCCAGACTCAATCAATGTGCCGCGAATCGTCGCCATTTATCATTAGTCTCATTTATTTTTGCGCCTCGGAGATATGATTTATCACACCAAGACTAGGAGCGTAGGTTTGTTTTTGCTGCAAAGATATTAATCGTTATCGTACGCGTGCCACCCGTCGTTTGTTTTCGTTACACTGGCACCACCCATTAATTATCAATGAACGTCCGGCCACGCTATGATGAAGGTTGTGTTATGTCCCGAGCCTTTCGAGGTGACAGGGCTATTGCCATCAACCCTTTTTAAGCCGCCGCATTTAACGCGGAGTGTCCGATGTCATAAAAGTGTCCGATCTGGATATCTACGTGCGTAGACGCTAACGCTCGCGATTAACTTGTTTTCCTTGCCAATATTCAAAATAAATAATGACTTTTACCTTATTTACAGGTGAATATTTGAAATCATAAAATGTAAACCGTGTTCTGTTGGACGCTGTATTTTTAGATAAATAAAAATGTTTGAGCTCTCGTTTATCTGTATAGAATCGTTTTCAATTATTTTAAAAACTGCAGAAGGAAATATGATCGCTACAAAATATTGCGTGACATATTTCTCCGCACTAAGCTTTTAAATCAATTGCACTATATTTTGTTGATGCAACAAACAGATATTCTATTTTTATTCGACGGATAACTTCGACTTGTATGAAATCGAGTGAATGTCTCCTGTGGAAGCGTAACATCGATTTATTTCCCATAAAAATATTTAGTTGTATTTAAAAAACGTTAAAGCAAAAGTTAGTGAAAATTGAATTTTAATATCTCCCGCTGCTGCCATCTGGTGTGACGCGTCCTGACGTATTGATAGATGGTATTAGTCAGCGGGCTGATTGATCGCTGACGTCTCCGCAAGTCCATCTCGCATCATATCAAATATTGGACGAGGCTTATATTTTATACAGTGATAATATTAAAAAATTGCTAAACCACTTATAGAAAACATCAATATCGCTAATGATACAATTACTTGAGCTGTTTTATGATGAAAATTTATCTTTAATTTAATGAAGGACCCACAAAGTTGATCAAGAACTATTTGTTCGTTGAAATTTACATTGGCTTGTAATTGAAGTTCGTCTGGGTAGGTGGGGTAGACCACGGCAACGCAATTTCAGCGATTAATGGTGCGAGTATAATCCACCTAAGCAAGCGACGGAAGACATCGGGATTCATCAGCAAACATATGTATAGCCAAATACAACAAACTTACATCACACCCTTAACTGAGGCAAATTATCGGTAGATACCTTCTTCTTAAATGCCATGAATAGTGTATGAAATGAATTTCACTACCTTAAATGATTCTTGATATTTATGCATACATACATATATGTAAAAGATAAGAAAGCAGATATTTAATGTACATGTTGTAGATACTACATGACTAGCAATGGTTTAATATATCAAACTAATCATATCGACTCATCTAAGCAATGGGACGTGTCGGTTCATTAGCCTAGCATATTATCAACCCTAATGATTTCACGCTTGCTCAACGTTCATTTCGACAACTTTGATGGTGGCAGTTCCTGTAATCATATCGTGAATTACGTTCAAACTTTCAGTTTTATCTTTCATGCTTACTGATTAGCCGAGCAGAAATTTTGTTCAGGCGTTGTGTTTAATCGATATAGCATCTAATCTTCGGAAATTAGTTCAACTTTGATTAAACGTCATATGCCTGTACTTAATTACTTGTTATAATTAATTATTATACTAAATTTAGTTAACGTTTACTTATTGATGTACGCATTATGATTGAAAGTAATTGTGCAGAAAATAAAAATAAAATCTATCATAGGTTTTTTTTGGTAAAATTAATTACTAACATTTTATATCCAGAGCATAATCATGAGAATACGATTAATTTCCATTTTATTATCTTTGTTATTCCATAAACCGATTACCAAACGAGAAGCACGCTTCAGTACTTAAAACCTTATATCTCTTTGTTTCATAACACATATACGCCAACTACGTGAAGATTACATTTAAAGTAGACTTAGTAACCGAAATAGCTGCGTACTGTAGGAACAAAAGCAAATTAGCGCATTATATAGCAAGTGGCAATGTTAAGCGCGTGGGAATGGAAACTCGACGTCAGGTGACACCCTTGTATTACTTTATTTGCTTACTCCCAAGATACTACAATCCCCGTACGAAGCAATGTACCGTGCAACGTTTATTTCGAATAAACCTTTATTTTATCCTCATATCGCGAAACAAACCCTCTCATAGTAATCCTCGCGAAATAGATTTCGCTAATAACACATTTACAAGGCTTAAATTGAACTCCCCGCGAAGTTTGGTAGAAAAGGCTACATTTACATATGTTGACAGCCTGAATAATATATTTAAAAGAAAAATATAGTAAAAATTAACAAAACAAGTATTCTCAATAGTTTGAAAATAATGTAGATGATTATTTCGAACTACATTTCTTATTAAAATTCCTTTAATATATACTCAAAAATATAAGAAAACGACAATACTGTTGCCTGACATCGCATTTATTTTTCCATTCTCGTTGAGTTGAGAGCTATGTAATAGAGCGTACTAAGCCGTATTCTCGAGGGATAGATGTTGAATTACTGGAATTTTATTTCAAATAGTGGATTACCTTTGGGTAAATTAGATAAATGGGCCAATGACACGTTTTTACTACTGCTTGAAAATCTCTTTTGATAAAACACAGCCTCCGCTGGGCGTTAAAAAGATATAGAACGAGCCACTAAAGTGGTTCTCAATTTACTTATGTTTAATAGGATATAGAAACGCAAATACATAATAATAAATAATAATTAAATACATTTGATTCCTTATATATTGTGCAAACAATTTCTTTCTATTTATTATTTCTATTTGTATTATTTCTGTTTTAATAAAACATATAATTAATATTACTATCCACAAGTTATAGAAACAATAAAATATATTTTAATCTTCCTTATTAAAACTCAAATGCGGTACATCGTAGCAAACTGTAGCGTTCTCGTAGCCACCCGCACTGCGTTCTCGACTGTTGGATATAAATCTCTCTGGATTAACTGGTTTACTCACAAGACTTGCTACCTCCTTAGATATTATTAAGAACCCCTAATAATCCACATCTTAAACTGCGTATTAATTACATTTTTATTAGTGTTCATTATTGTACAAAATGCAAGCTTAAATTTAATTTCGAAATAACAAAGTACAGGGAATGTATAATAAATGAAGAAAAGTATCAACAAATTAACTATTGCTTAACTTTAAGTTATGCACAAGAATTTTAATTTAAATAGTACGATAAAAAACTACTTAAAGACTTTCTATTTTTAATTTAAATTTAGTTATGTTTTACTTTACTTCTTGAATAAAATGGGATGTATAAATAATTAAATTACAAAAAAGCAGCTTCACGTTTTATCCCACATAGCACGGTGGCCAGAGACTATCTAGTGTCAAAAAGCTCAGTTGACTGCTTTCCATCTGAAATTGAGACATTGTGTTTGAATTTTTCAACGGAGAAATTTTTCTAAACAGAGCGGACAATTTTTTTTTTTTTAACTTAACGCTTTTATTCCGCATAGCAGGGTGGACAGGAAGTACCTAGAGTCAGGACACTCTGTATTCTGCTTTAGGTCGAATTCATAATGCAGAATTCCTTAAGCACATTAAATATAGCGTTGTTATTGAATATTGGTAAATATTAGACTGCAAATCAATATCTATTAATAGAAACAAAGCTTAACTATAGCATCATATTACTCTTCAAGGCTATCAATTATATGTATA
Source organism: Dryadula phaetusa (assembly GCA_032432895.1). Classification (NCBI taxonomy): domain Eukaryota; kingdom Metazoa; phylum Arthropoda; class Insecta; order Lepidoptera; family Nymphalidae; genus Dryadula; species Dryadula phaetusa. The sequence goes on from JAOYRS010000027.1 coordinate 4,099,758, forward strand.
TTCTTTTATTTCTATATTCTTAAAGCAAAATCATACATATTTCAATGTCATAAAATGACTAGATACGTTAGTAAATTTTCATTAATGTAATATAACAAAAACAAGGCAAGATTTATTAGTATTATTGTTATTATAACGTAATTTGGGAAAGTTTTCGATATAATTCCAGGACTCTATATTATAGTTCGTGTTCAATTACTGATAAAGCTCTCTCGATACGACTTAAAGGAGCATACAAAATGTTATTAAAGCCGTTAATTAAGCAATCGAGATCCTAACTGTGTTAATTTAGAGAAAACAAATAAACTTCCAGTGATTAGAAGCTAGAAAGGTCTTGATTAAATTGAGCCGTCATTTTTTTATAGCCCCATTACTGTACTTAGAGTGTTGTTTTACATCCATTGTAGTTAATTAATTGCCTATTAAATTAAATAGTTAAGTTAAGTTAAATGCAAACTATTTGATGTATATGTTTAGGCGTACATTCGAATGTGCATTCCATTTTTTTTCAATATTGATAGTTTTTTGTAAAAATTGATCTGAGCATTAAAGCTACAAAAAAGCTCTCTTTTTATTTTTACTGTAACTTTCTACTAATAACATCATAATTTGTATTATAGAATTTATAAATTACTTCTAAATACTAATTTAATATTGTTTTTGAAAGGAAACCTGTGCAACATTTGAGGAAATACTGTTATACAATACAATTGCAATCCAAACCGACACTTGGGAAACTTACCTTAATATTAAAGCAGATATCGTTAAACAGAGTACAATAGTATGTGAGCAAATATAACCCTAGAAGTTGCTCTACGGGAGATAAGCGTTATTTAAACAACAATACGCACAACTTTGTTAAACAGGTCTTAACTATTGTCTTAATTCTACAATTATATTACCAAAATTGGATAAAGATTACGTATTATGTTGCTTTATGTATTTACTTGCTACTGAGTTGTGTTATTTGTATAAAAAATTTTATAGTTTATATATCGTATATTTCACCTAACAATTTATATAGAAAAGTAAGTTAACTTTGAGTTTCGTTACATAATTATTAAATTTATGAATGTTTGTAAATATATATTTTTTGACAGTCTTCAATGTAAATTAAAACGCAACTGTTGAATCATTTTTACTGAAATGTGTAAGTTTAATTTTGTTATTAGTGAAAGTATAAAATTATTTTTTTTTATTTTAACGAAGTATAAATATCACATTATTAATGAAATAATATTTTAGAATGGTTTTCTTATATAAACTGTTAAAGCGCTTTGTGGTTTAAGATAATTATAAGTTAATTTAAGCAACAAAGCGCGATTAACTTATAAATATCCGTTGCTGCTTTTTATGTTTATTCATAGTGTTTAAAAGATTTATTATAAATATTATTAATCTGCATCATCTAACTTTTAATTTTATCCATCCTGGATTTTTACATGACAAGAAAAATGACAGTTAGAAAATATTCATCCAATTTTACTGATATTTAACTGTCAATGATTTCTTAGCCAATTACTCACAATGCATTATATACTTATAATCTCATAAACCTCCCAAGTTTATATCATATAGTATTAGTCTCTCCAAATTAGCAAATAATACATTAAAAGAGGCCGCTGTACATTAATTAGCATTACCAAAACGTGTCCCTTAGTAATAACTGGAGTTAAAAGAGTTAACAGCATTCCAACGCGATTGCTACTAAACCGATGGAATTTTAATTCGCGCAAGTTTATTAAGTGCGTAAAGTTTGCGGACTTTCGGAAGGGTAAGTTAATTTTCTCGTAGGCTAGAGAAGTCGAAGCAACTTCAATCTCTTCAATTATAGCACATTAAGCGATAACTTATTGCCATTATCTTAAATTAATTTTGTTAATATTTTTATTTAGAGTTCAACTCAAGACTGCTTAGCATCTTAACACCATATTCTTCGTACATTGAAAATAGGGTTTTGCATAAAAGGTAAAATGAAGTGAAATGAGTGGGACCCGTAAAACTCTTTTCATACAATATTCAATAGAAATATTTTATTATACTGAGATTTACACAATTTCCCAATAAATTCATGCTATATCTCCAGTTTTATATCTTTCTATAGGGCGAATTTGTTTCTTTTTCACGTGATTCAGTTATAAATCTAGAGCAACGCGTACGGTTCTTTGGTTACGAATCTATTTTATGACCGCATACGCCGAAGGTTAACCAATAAAACCTTTTAACAGCCGTAACTATTTCGTTATAAGATCTGAGTACGCAATAAAAACGAGGAAACAGAAATAAATCTAGAGGCACAATGGTGGCCGGACAACTACGGAAAACGTCTCTCCAAGAAATCAATCACGAAGGGTGCACGCTTTAATCACTTTAATTTAAGTTTTCCTCTATCCATAGAACAAATTGGAGCAAATAGCTAAAGGTTAAATATTACGTTTTTAGTATACAAACTTCCCGTTACGGACATTACAAAGAACGATAAAAATCTCCGCGACTTTGCGTCGAGTTTTTACCGTTTCTAACATAAACGACACGTACACTGTTGTCTACTTTTTTGTTACGACTTACAAATAAAAATAATGTTTTTGACGACGCTACGTATCCGTTTCCTTGTAGCGCGATACAGGTAGACTCGGATTAAGCTACGGCGCCATCATTTCTCCGGAGCTCTACAACTTTTGCGCGTCATCGTTTATATTCAGTTATTCACACGCAGTGCTTTATCTTCCTTTCGAAAACACGTCCCTGAATTAGAAATAAGCCTTCGTCCGCACAGCACTGTCGGAGACAACCTTCTTTCTAAACTAACCCGAAGATAAATTATTCCGGAACATTTCTCATCACGATCCATTCTTTTCTCCCTCGACAAAGCGTCGGTGAATCCCCGGGCCGTACGAACGTCCATATCCACAAAATAAAATGACGTCTGGTGGCGCATTCACTAAAGTAACACGGACATACATACATACATATATCCGAGACATACATATATACGCGTGTGGGTAACGTGCCGTTGCTGTGTGTACGATGTTAGTATGAATCAGAGCTGATAAGCAAAGTGCGCAGATTTGCAGGATGATGCGACCGCCTGGTAGCTGCCAAGTTTCTTGCGCCACGCCTACACATTTGCATGTTATGAACGCATGCCTATGTTCTACATTTTTATCTTACTAACGATTTTAAAATTTAATTTACCTCCCAGTTTATTATGATTATCGCTTCATTTTTACTCCGAATTAAAACTGGTTCGATATAGTTCTCTATTCAAATCTATTCTTACATCGAGATATATTCATAGCCTATTGTTTCAAGCACATAAATGAGAAATTATGGGATTTCAAATAAAGGGATTAGAAGCGGAGAATAAAACCGTAAATCATCATTTGTTGTGAGTAAACAACCGCAGCGCACTTCTCCAATCATTAGTCAAAATACTGAGTGCAGCAAAAAGCGAACTAATTGCGCTCTTGAAGGACAAGGGCCACTCCGTTCTGTCGCAAATCTACTTAGTCACGTTTAATAGTTTTTCTGTCTTCGAAATGCTCTCGAGTCTCCGACTCAGCTATTTTTATTACCCTTGTAACGATTTGTATCAATTATTCGTGCTTTAGAACGCGTTAAGGTTGATTTTATAGTTTTTATAGCCGGATGCAAGTACGGGTACATTACATAAATGCACGATTTAAAATTAAAAGTAGCTAGTGTTTTAGTACGTTACGATTTAAATTCAGTAGTATAGCAAGCAACTTATAAGCAAGCGTTTTTCACTGTCGTTTCATTTAGAAATTAAAATTTAGTAGAGTTTCCTTTACATTTCCATGTCGCACTTTCCAAAGTAAGCAGTTCACAAGTTACGCTCTCTGGTAGTAGAAGTCGTAAGAAATTGATTTTTTTTACTGTGAACAAGTTGCTTCGAAAAATCTCGAGAAACATGTAAAAACTATTCTAACACAAAGTTGAAAATGAAATTAGTTTAAACGACAGGTTCATTTCAGTTTTTAAAGGCTACCAAGTTCTACAATTGTTAGGAGATTCCGTATAAAGTTTTCCAGTGCAGATTTTGATTACACACGCTCCTCCAGGAAACTTGCTGTCGGATAGGAATATTAAATCTTATTTAAGTTAGACACCCACAGCGGCTCTCGTTGTTATATCGCATAAGGTGATTATTAAACTATCAATATATCACGTAGTGATATTCTATTTGGCTTCTCTGTATCATTATATCAAAAGTAGAAGTTATTTTAGAAAAATAATTGCAATTATATCTACTAAAACATTATTGACAACATTTGATTATAATGAATATTAGTTATGTACAGTTATAATCGTACATAATATATGCATACAAGCTATGTAAGCTTAATAAAATATATTGATATAACACTAAGTCCCTATTCTCACTTCAACCGTGCAATTTACGGTGCTTTTAATTGGTATATGAACGCAAACGAACACCTTTTTGGGTAGTTTGCTACGGTTCGTTAAGGTGAAATAGTACTGCTCAATTCTCCGTACAATTTTAGGATCGCTTACATTTTAATTATGTTGTAAAAATATGGTTATGCTGCCATTATGAGTAATAATCCTGGTTGGAACCGACTTTGCGTACTCTGTTCAAGTCGCGTTACACGCTGCATTTGCCTAATTACTGACCAAGTCACTGACAATTTTAGATTAATAAAACGGTAATTTACTTTACATCTAGTAGCTGTCTGAGTAAACTTTGCATTACAGTTTTCTTTACTTGCTAAGGAAAAATAACAATGAATAGTTAAAACTGATTTAGAAATGTATTGTATGGAATTTAATGTTTAGGGAATTTATTAAAGTTTTATATCCACAGTACACTAAAACTGTGTCACATCATATATTTTAAGTTTCTTCAAATAATTTACTTCAACATATACGTATTTGATGAAAATACTTTTATTTTATACATATATTTTAATTTATTTAATGATATCGATAGCTTTATAAATGCAAAAAGAAAACTTTTCACATTAATCATTCCTGCCACATTTCATCCTACTTATATACGTATATAAAGCAGGGATTCACTCAATTTTACGTTGAAAGTATCCTAATAGTCGATTAAAACGATTTCTTACTGGCAACCTAATGAAAATTAGAATCGAAATACTGTTGCAGAGCCACCGTAAACATCAAGGGTCCTTCTCAGACTCAGACGTTTTAATTTTATTAAACATCTCACAGTGCCGGAGATAAAGTAGATTTTTTTGCTGCGAAGTAAGAATTTCGACTCGTATAATACTTTAGATTACGTAGCAAGCAGTGAACGTTCATTATCGTTCTTTTGTACCTGATTTCGTAGAGATCTCATTCTGATAGAGCGGCATGCCGCGGCGCCGGCTCTCTCTCGAAATGGAAAGTGCGAAAATGAAATTATAAAGCCCCGCGATAAAAATAAATTAAATCGGATTTCACGTTTCCCAGTAGCCAGGAATGAGGAGCGTTTTGTAGTCTACGAATTCCTTTCTCTTTTAAAATATTTGTTTTAACAGTTGATTTGTGGTGTAATAAAAAAATCTCACTACGTCCATTTCTCATTGCCGCGGTGAAATTTTAATTCGGCTTAGACTAAAGTACGTTATTCCCATTGTTCTAACGTAACAAAACGACTTGCTCTCTAATATTTTTCTTGAGAATATTGCGGATAGTGGAAATTGTTCCGTTCTCACCTGTGATTATTCAAATTAGGAAACGGTACGACAAAGACGAATGGTACTAATATCGTATTGCGCGATCGCCGCCGCGATAGTATGCTACGTGCTCTACACACGCGCTATAGATTTCGTCCGCCGATAAAACTGATTGATCCCCGTGATACGCTTTTTGCGTAAATACCTGCCTCGGCTAATTTTATGCTTGGAAAAATATTTTGTTATTGCAAAGGTATTTCAATATAACAATAATTATTAACGTTCCGTTGTATTATATTTTTCATAACTTCGTTTAAATATCAATGCCCTTAGAATTTTTGTATGAAGCGAAAATTTTCGTGTATTTTTAAAAAGGAAAACATTTAAAACCCTAACAGACTGTCATTAAAAAGGAAAAGCTAATTTTATTTCATTTTCGCTTTCTTTATTCAGAATGAGTCAGTGGAGATAATTATTATTCTTATTGCTCATTCTATGTCCAGTAAATCGGATTTGTGATCCCCGGAGAGTTTTCACGGGGCGTTTCTTATTTAAAAATGCCGAGAAAGCATAAGATTATAACAATAAAAAATATACCTTATTATAATCTAAACGTAATACGCAAAAATATTGCTTGAAGGTATTATAGCGTAGCGAGAAACCGTTTAATAAATGTATTAAATACTTAATTTACTTAGCTACTAAATCACAAATTACAATTTCATTACATTTTTATATTTATTTAACAAAATGTAATATTTTATATCAGTGTGACGAAGCAAAATGTAATAAAACATAGTCGGCATAGGCATAGGGTGTGCACGGTAAGCAGGGAGCGGGTAGGAATTTATTTTTATAATATGAAATAAAAAATGATATGAGGGTGGATTACTAATAAAAATACTGTCATATTATATTATTTAAATAATGCTATTAGATATTTGAAAAATTATTATAGAGTTTCCTAACTTCTATTCTATAAATATCTTATACCTTTCACTTCACGCTAATTTTACGAATATTTTAAAATCCTTGTTCTATTTTCAACAGAATATATAGATAGCCAAAATGAATAGTTTTATAATGTAATTTTTTTATAGGTTTCATAGTAGTAAAAAAATATTTTACTAAACGTATATTTTTTGTAAAACCAGAGCTCAGTGTGAAATATCGTAAGAAGGGTGTCAATGATACAGCAGCGTACTTGTCTGCTTTCTCCCCCACCTCTTGCAACCCCTGTCGCAAATTATGATATTGATCCACTGATTTCAAACGCGTGATTTTTTTCAATTTAAATGTATGTGATGATATAAAAAATTTTGCTTCATTTTATTTATTTCAAGAGCGCTCAGCTCTGAAGTATCTAAGATTTTCTGTTATAATATCATAAAAAGTACTCTTAATTACTTATATACGTTTATAAAAACATGTTTTGTAAACATAATAGTTAATAAAAAAAAATTATACCTTAAAATATGTATAATTTAAATACCTTAAATGTACAGCGGAACTTTCTTTTCCATTTATTTTTCTTGTAAAGATTAAACTGTCTAAACAGAGTTGTAAAGAGCGATTAAAAAAACATATTTCATTCGTCAGACTGAATGCACCTTACAAAATAACAGTTGCTTTAAGTCCAAATTTAGCGCAAGTAGAATAGAGGCTCGGGCGTGTCAGTAAGAAAACGTGTCTCTTTAATCTTGTCACAAAAGCCGTACCTGAATCAACGGAGCCACGAGCACTCTCCGAGGTACAAACGTGGAGGAATGAAGCGGAAGAGTGCCCGGCACTCTGAATTACTTCCTAATGAAAAGAGCTGAGGAGTAGGACAGAGTGGGATGGAGAGCGTTCGTCACGCGGTCGCTAACGAATGCGGTAGACCACTCGACGCGCTCAAGTGCCTTATCTACGTATACTGTCGCATGCGACTTCGCGGCTTATTAGCATTGTTAGGTAGGCGTCAACGTTTTGTCCAATATTTCTACTGATATATATATACGTTTTCTATTATCTATTTATTTGATAATCACTCTATATACATCGGTATTTCAATACGTAAAAACGTGCAATTTACCAGTGAGATCATTTTTGATCATAATAAAATCTATACATTCCCTGCTTCCGCTTTCTTTCCTAATAGGTATTAACAAAATAATATTTTTGTAATTTGTTATTCTTTTATCAATCATCGCAAACCATTAAGCGGTCGCGATAACAAAAAGATTGTAGAACAATTAAAATTCACGCAATTTTACGCTTAGGTTAAATGTTTGCCTAGATTTATGGAAATCCGAAGTCGTATTGCTAGTCATAAAAAATATAAAAATATAATTTTAACTTTAACTCGGTTGTAATATCATGAAACAAAACACGAGGAACGTTAAAATAATTATATTTTAGTTTTGTATTAAGCTAAAATACTGCACCGTAACGCACTTGACCTTCTTCAGTGTTTGTTGCGGTTTGAATTGTCTGTTTCATTGCAAAAAAAAATTAATTCATCCACTTTTAAGGAACTATTTGGAACAAAACACGTTGGGGCTCTTTGAAACTTATCAATGTAGACGAACAATATAAGCGCACCGGTCTATGGAGTATGGAGACTATAGTTTTGACAGTATTATTCAAATATAAAAATTCGCTTGTGATCAGGCATAGGTATTAAATTATTTCCTACCAGAAAATGTTCTTGGCTAGTTTATATGGAGGCATTTATAGGTCAAGCTAAGTGTTATAATTATCTAGCGTACTTTACTTTATATATCATCTAAGATTTTTTAATTTTAATAAATGTTGACGTGTTCTTTTAATTTTTAACACAAACTTTATGTAAAACATTACAAATCAATGACATATTTGTCTGCATATACATGAATGTTTTCATAACCCGTATAAGATAAAATATTTTTAAAAGTAAATCATACATTACATACAAACAACTAAGAAGTTTAATAAGCAGAGACCGCAAAGCGATTTCGTGTTGAGTGTTGAGAGCCTAACGAGGCTGGTGCGCGCCAAGTTTTAATAAAATGCTTAAGTTTGACGGACTAATTGATTCGTGATTAAATTGCAACGTGTTAAAATTGCATTTACCGTGTTTTAGTTAATTTTATGCTGTAACACCATGTTCACAACCTATTTCTTTCATCAATTAAAGATATACTTTGTTCTATTTTATGTTTCATTCATTTTATTAATTTCAACTGATATTTGTCGTAATACAGATAAGCTTTTAAAATATTATATCCACTTTAGTTAATTGTTACGTAATGCATACTCATCCGGAAAAAAACGATAAACTGATGCAAAAAATTGAGTGGAAGTCATTATCGTTTTATTTATATTATAAAAAAGAAATTGTTATTAACTGTAATGAACTGAATCGAATGTCGTAAAATTTTATAGACATTGCTCTTATAATAATAATGTATAAAATCAAATAAAACGATCAATGCCAATAAACATACATTCGAAATACTTTCTGAATTAAAAAAAAATTAAAATGCCACAAACAACTAAAATAGTAACAGCCAATAAATATTAATGTACAGAACGAATTAAAATTTCGACGCATTGGCGGGGAGTGTCTCGTTACATAATGATTTTATTGTAAGTGAAAAAAAAACTTTTAACACATTGTAATTACTGAATATAAACGGTATTTTTGAAACTGCAAGAAGTTAATTGAATAATAATTCATACATATTCTCTTACAATGTATCTACGTTTAAATCTTCAAATAATTTAAAATAAGATGCATATATGTATTTTAAGTATAAGTGCTACATTTTCAATTCCCTTACAGATATATAGAATTAAAATTCTAGATGTATTAAATTGCGCTGACGGCAAGCGGGTGTACCGTGCGAAGACAAATCGATAGGATCCAGCGGAATCGAAGAGTCGTTAATGAAACTTCCCGTGCGCAATTAGGCAACCGTCTTGGTTTTATTAAATTTAATCAAGAACTTGTGTAATATTACACAGATTGAGCCAATCGAACCATGTACAAGTTTCGATAACGTTGTAGTTGCGAACTAATTTCGGAAATAAACGGAGTTATCTGGGTTTCTGCATGATCGCCTTATAAAAAGAGATCGCAAGTTCTGATGAATTCAGGAAGATTAATGAAGGGCCTGATTAATGATATTTTGATAAGCATAAGTCAATTAGTAATACTCGAAATGATTTCACAGACACAGCTGTTTTGTAATTTAATAAATTACGCATTACGTTACATGCTACATAAATGTATGGTAAGATTGCTCTAGAATGGTATACTAAAGTAATAACGTTCAAATATAAGTCGAGTGCACGTAGTGTGAACAAATACTGCCAGTTAGTATATATGTTGAAAGCATTATCAACGATGATAAGCCGGTCCGGAACCCCGTCCTAGTCCGCCCGCCGTTGCCGCCGGCTATATTTGAGTTACATTACGCTCACCTCGCTTCAAAATCATTTCAGTTTTACACTTCACTTTATATTCACAGTGAAACAATTTACCAACATTTTACTGAAACAGCGCTACATTTGAATCGCATTTAAAACAAATAATTGAGAACTGGACGAGTATTAAAAAACAACAACTTCAAATAGTCTGCACTACCCAAACAAAGATTCCAAAACTAACTTCCCTCGCCATTATATAAGGCACCTGAAAACCACAAGCGCAGTTTCGAAACAAGTATTGCACAATTTTAAACAAAGCTATAGACGGGACAGAGCCGCATTACCATAAACCGCGGGTCAGTGGTAGCGCGAAATTGCTTTTTTGAACTCCCACAATGTTACCACTATTAGAAGTTAAGAAAAACTTGAATAAAGGTGGCGTAGACTGTACGCGGTCGTGACGGCGTAATCACATTCCAAGCCGAACTTAGGTTAGTTGATACAGAACGAAGTCACCTTTTCTCTGTTTACAAAGCTTGCAACTTCGCCCCGAGCACAAGATTAGAAGTATTTACGTAACTCAAGTTAAAACCCGCGAACGTGCTTTTTAGCAATTCTACGACTTCTCCGAGCGAGGTAGCTATCGAGATCTCTTTAAAACTCCTTACAGTGCATATGATCATAAAATAAAACGTTACTTACGAAAAGCTTAGTCCTCTTTAAACTCGAGCCAGATATTATCTTATGTTGATGATGAAATAGCTTAGAAATACTTATAGTTTTTCCATTATTTTACATATTTTTATATCTTTCAGAGATTAGTGTCGTAGTTTTGATATTGAATCAGTTTGCCGATAAATTTATTAGACTAATCAAGTATATGTACACGTTTTGTTAGAAATACTTTACAACCAAAGATTTTCTTTTTAATTACTTAATTCTATAGCTCATCAATAAAAATTATTTGATAGAATACTTTTATTTTCAATTACTGTATACTAAACATAGTATAGTATTAGTATAGAAAATTAAAAGTGTAATCGTAAAATACGTAAAGTCAAATCGCATATAACTCCGGAACGGACAAGTTCCGTTAACCAGCTGCGAAGGCGTGCGTGAAGGTATATTATGTTCTCCGCTACAATTATACTACGTGTTCCAAAGCAATAACACTCACCTCTTTCCGAGACCCATAGATCAATGATAAAAACTCACATTAAAACAAGACTTATAATTAGAATTTCTATAAATCATTAATGCGATTGTTATCAAGCTGTCATCACTTTTACTAATTTATGAAACGTCGAATATTAATGGTTAGGTAATAAATACATTGTAACAGCAGCGGTAAAGGAATTCTGACTATTTAGCAAATTAAAATAAATTAATCTATTTCGTATTACAATTGTAACGAAATGATGATATCTATATTAATAATTTAGTCAAAGGGTACGATAGATTTGATTGCAACCTTACTTGAATCATAAAAACATAAAGATTTCGAATCGTCAATATATATCCGCAAGATTCGAATTATCAAGTATTTTGGTAAATTCTATTTGTTGTCTTTAGCAAAATCTCACTGGCACCTATCTTGAGTTCGTTAAAGCCGATTCACACTATCAGTCAACACAGTGATTTTTCTTTCACACATTATCTATTGATCGAATGTCTGCCCATTCAGTGTTAGTAATGAAGCAGTGCTCTTAGTGATTCAAGTAATTCAAGCAAAATGAAATATTCATACATTGAAATATAATAATGTACTTCTCGCAGGCGAAGCAGTAAGCAGGCTGCTACTATTTTAATTCTATATAAAATTTCTAATAAGTAAATAAACGTAAAGAAAACGACGTTTGAAATGGTAACCTTGGTGATGCCACTGATTTACAATATTCTAAGTCGAGAAATATCTATTACATTTGAGTTCATTATCGTTGTAACCGACCCGCCCTCCTGCCCTCACAATTAAGGGAAAATTATTAAAATAAATAGGTCCAAGGAAGTGACGGTAACTGTACATGCAATATTTACTGGAATCATCGTTTATATTAAGTGGACCATTATGGTAATTGCTTCACGGCACTGGATGGTAATAATTGAGTCGAGATCGTCATTACAATTCCTTGGAGAGTCGGAACGTAATGACTTTAAATAATTGTATGAAACACTTTTTAAATAAAATCTACAAAGTTTCGCTAAATCGTTCGTCATATTTTTATTTTTGTATTTATTGTTTGCGAACATTTTATCATACAGCATCTTATCGTATATCACAAAACAGTGTAATATCCAATTATTTCAAATGTATTTTATAATTCAAATATTCTAGAATAAAAAGTTGCAGTACTTACAGTAGTACATAATAGAAAATGTTTTCTTTAGCTTATCTTTGTGTACATATACAGCAAAGCATTATGAGATCATCAACTACTGTTTAAAGAGGCGAAATAAATAAGGTTTATTTTAAAACGTTGAGTTATACAAAGCTGGAGAATAGTGAAATATATTTCAATCTGTTACCCAGATAAAGATATTTGTTCAGTGTGTAAGCGGTACAAATTGTTTGCTCCGAAGCTCGCCTTACCTGAGTAAAGTTTTCATAAGCGCGTAGCCGCGGGCGCGACGCGACAGATTGTAAGTCGTCTCTCACCACAGTACATTCGCTGACTACCTTGTAAACATATTCTGCCTTTACATCCCTTGTATTTCGGCTTTTAAATTTACAAGAAAGTTGAAACTTCTTTACGAAATCCTTCCATTCGTATTCAATTCCGAAGCGGTTTATCACAAATACTATTTACATATGAATATTGCTTTTGTTTAACTAAGCCCTCAATGATTTCCGTTTCACAGAAACCACATCTGCACATTAGTAGGCAAAGCTTCGGCTATGAAAATATCTGTAGGCATCTAGCGGGCGAAATTAACTTGTGTGGATTAAATATTAATATCGCGATACTCGACATGTGCCGTCAAGATCGTCTCACTCGTACCTCGCATCCGCCACATGTTGCCTGCAATATCTTAACTTTTCTATTACAAAATGTTTCTATTAAAATACATATATTCTTGCTGCTCTCCTTAGTCAAAATGATATCAGCAACTGTAAATCCTGTCGTTTTCTAGTTTTATTCATGAGCCGCTGGGTTAGACTTACGAGTTGATGTAAACTGGTGTGAACGTCGCGCACCATGTCATATTTTTCACTGTTCCTACATCATTTCAGTGTTTGCTCGAAGCAGAGCAAGCAAACAGAGTTTTACTGGCTAAATTGCGTTAGTTTTCAATTTGGATGTGAAAGCAAAGCGGAAATAATCAAAAATGATCATTAGGAGGATATGTTCATCAGGTTTTCTATTGTCAAAACAATAACTTTTTCTTTATTTTCATGTTTTCATGTGTTCATGTACTGGTTTTCACATATCTTCATTACCTTTACAAAATCATATGATCTAAAAAACAGATTAAAATATAGTTAAATGACAATTCCTTTCTCAACGACGAGAAAAGCTACAAATATGCCTAAAATACTATAATATTTAGTTTTAATTTTGTACTTATCAGAAACGATCTCTTCTATAACAATATAATGGACATTGGCATTAAGTTATAAATGTACCAACAAATACTGCAGAAATATGTTAAGACCAAATACATGGAGTGGAATATATTTCAGTGAATCAAGCAACATCTGTTGAAATATGTATAAAGCATGGGGCCTGTTGAGAGGTCTTTTGCGTTATACCACTGAATTCCAATCTCATTTTTCCTTTTACCTTCATTACTTATTTACTCTGGGGCCTTTATCTGCAATGGCTATCGAGAATATAAACCCTTAATTTACATCTAATGTCAAGAATAGTTGAAACAAGAAAATGTTCAGATATTTGTAACTTTGAGAAGTATTAGCGATATTCACAACTTTTTACGATGTTTGTTTCTTCTCAGCGAGGGATCAGCGTATTCTTCGCATCTGCGTACCGTCTGAGCGATCGTGTTTTATCTCGAGATAAATCCTTATGCTAATATTTAACTTAGTAAAAAATCTCGTTTAACCCATTTTTTGGTAATTTACCAAATCAGATAAATATACATATCTGTTAATTTAGCATAAAATATAAATAAAATCAAAATATTTCAGCAAACAAAAATAAAAAAGTATTAAACTTCAAAAAGATATTTAGAGAAGAGTCAGAAAAAACAAACAACTTTTAATATTTTATAAAATAATGTTAAGTAAGCGTCCACCACACAACAACTAGTCAACAAAGCAAGACGCAAACAATTTTATCTCTTACCAAAAGCAAAATATGAAATGTTGATATGTATTTACTTGGAAGTAGTATTTACATAATGGACTGAAAACACAAAACATGCATGCGCAGTTTATTTAGAGTTCTTAACAGCGGCTCTGACAAGACAGGACTGGCGGTCACGGGGGGATTCATTAGTGCAAGCGGTAACAGGGATGCTGTGGAGATCACTGTTACCGTTGGGTATACTTGTCTTATATTACGTATAAATATTTGAATCATATAGAATAACATATGAGCTTATTGAATCAAGTTGCTTTGTATTGGATTATACGACGGGACTTGGTAACATTTTGTTCGGATTGGTACGTGAAAAGCACTACCAATTATATCGAAGCTTACTCAGATTTTTATAAAATATATTCATTTCTTACAATAAATATCTTGATAATAATATAGCCGGTTATTTTAATAAGATACACTTTACATCTTGTTATGAACGTATCTGAGTACGCGTATTTACTTTTTCTACAACATCTCAAGTATTTAGACAGGGCAACTACACAGTCAAAGTAAACTAGTTTAAGTTGAAAAGTTTTATTGTAAATACTTCCACACAAATGAGTGCCAAGTCTGCATAATGAAAGCAGTTGAAGTACAAAGTTTGTACTTCATTACGTGCTAATTCTATGTAATTGAGGATTCTTTAGGGTCCTTTTCTCGCTAACTTCAATCTATACACATCATTATAGATTTAACTAATCTTTGATTACAAATAAAAGACTAAATATGTTCAAAATGTATATTATTCTTACATTTTTAAAATGTAATCTTAAACCGTAACTGACATAAAAATATTATTTAACAAGAATAATTTTAATGAAAATATGACAATATTCCACAAAGTTGCACTTCAAAAAGAGAAAATTCGTTAAGAAAAGCTCAAGCGTCATGAATATAAAATGCGTGCGTGTCCACGCATGAAAAGATTAACGTACGTAAAATTACACCTTATTTTTAGGCTTGCATTTTGCTAGACACATCATTATGAGCAAGGGGTTGCGGTGAGTACGAGACGGGCGAGATAAGGGTCGATACAAAAGAATGCCGTTTTATACCTATACGTTGTGTGCACCGAGCCTAACATAATGGTACGGAGAGCACGTACAAGCCATTCGCTTATTCCTCCTCGTTCAAAAGGCTTATTTTATGTCAAGAAAATATTGAAGTAGATTTATAATATGCCTTTTGATTTGTTCACGAGTATTTCACAGAGGGTGGTATTGATGCAACAGTTGTCTGAATAGTGGGATGACTTTAAAACTGTTATATGTTAAGGCTATCATTGGTTTTTGTGTATTAACCAGTGACCGTTGTAGTGAAGTGACAACGGGTACATGAGTCAAATATATTTGTAGGCTTCTATTTCGATTGGCAATAAGTATTAAATAACTCGTTAGTATTAATTCACATCACTGTTAGTACTAAGTATTTTTTTCTACTTCCTTCTACGCATTGGAAGTAAAATATGAAGGTCAGTGCAGTAAAATATTCGAGTTTAATTAAAGGCAAATAAAATTAATAATTGAAAAAAGTATGAAAATTTCATAAGAACATATAGCACATTTTTATTTAAATAAAATCTAATTACACACGTACTATTTTACTTTGCTGAAATGAAAATATTTTTGCTAATTATAAATTTTTCATCATTAAAATGTAACGCGCTATTGCGCTCGCGAGTTCCTTATATCTCTCCATAATTCAGCGTACACAGCATCAGAACGAACGAAATCTGTTCCATTATTAATATCTACAAATCAGGCCTGTCCTATACGGCTTTTGATGAAAGACTGAGACGAGGCTTTAATGACTCTGATGCAAACAAGCACATGTAATGTGATATTCGAGTACATATAGTACAATTCTACTTTACATTACGTTTGTAATACGATGTACGACTTTTGTTCTCACTCAGCGGTAAATAGAATATATTCATAACAATTTATGTAACTATAATTTTAACATAACAAAATCATTACTAAATATAACAAGATGGAGATTTAATACGTAGACAAATTTATATGTTTGTATTATTATAACAAAAGCATTTATATAATACATATATATGGGATTTGCATTAATATCGATTTAATCAAATTAATTAATATAGATATTGAATCGTAAACGACAATCGCATACCAGATTCCTCAATCTACATACGGCGGGGCCATCCTAACGCGGTCGGACGTTTTCGAGGATTAGCCTCATATCTCTATCCGGAGCCCAAGACGTCAATCCGATCGAGATCATTATCGTAAATGTTAATGACGACGACAATTACTAGATTCAGAGCGTCAGAGGCCGCCGAAACGCTTCCAATACACCCCCGATCGATTTGGCCCTCTATAAACTCCTTCCGATCGAGCGGCCTTAATTAAAATAGTTTCACGAGAAAAATGGTAAGGGAGCGACCTCACCCGCCCGTGACCTTACGGATTTTTAGGCAACCTCCCAAAAGAAAGCTCCCATTCAATCAGTGCTTAATGTTTATACAGTAATTTTAACAAGCTAATTGCGATTGGATCCCGAATATTTAGAAATTTTACTAAACTTGAGCTTTTCTCTTTGATATACAAAATCTAACTATAATATATAAAAACTAAGCAAAATACATTGTATATAGGTATATATTTTCCCCTGATATTGGTTTAAATATACAAAGTATATTCAATTTTAAGAACATATAAAATATAATATAAATGTAAATATTTTTCTTTTAGGTGAATCATATACACTATATTATATTCAATATCTTTACTATATATTTATTTTATTATTATTTTGGTTATGAATGCCAAAACAACGCAGTTTTTACATTAAATAATTAAAAGAGTAATTTTAAAGGATTTCCATTTCTTGCAAAATTATATTCATAAGAATTTTGTGAAAAAAAAATCCAAATTCCAGTATCGTTTTTATAAATAAAAGCAATAAAGTTTACTGATTAAAAATTGGAAACATAACATTTGAATTTTAAAATGTCTATATTAAATAGTAATGTCGTTTATTTAATTACAATTAATTTATAATTAATTATTAATATTTACGTCGCCTTTGATATAACATACTGTCAAGATATAGATCAAAGTATATATAGATATATACTATATAACTAAAATAAAAATACTATAAAAGAGTAAATGACAGACTAAACACTACCCAAAGTTTTATAAACGCCCCCTGTTTGACAGGTACGAACAGTTCAAAGGAAAATAAAATTTTTATTTTTAATATTGCACATAGAATTTCTTTATAGTTTTTCATCTTCTACAAATAGTTCCAAATCAAAATTTGCTAATTAGGCCGTACTCAACTTATAGTAAGGTTAACAAACTTCATTTAATTTTTTATATACTTATAAAACAATTAAGACAAATTAATTTATCATAATTTCTTTCATATTAAAAAAATAACAATAATTATATTTTAACAACTTAAAATGCTTAATAATTATTACTGTCATACGTTTCTCACGTCGACATTTGTCTTGAACAACGATCATTAGTTAAAAGGCGAGGAGTACAATTTGTATAGACTTGAAATGATTAGATTTTACACAGAGCCGTTCTCTTAAGGACGTAGGAAATTATTAATTTATCACTAACAAGAGTGAGAAAATCTTGCAACTCTCAAGCGTCTTGAATAATAATTTTCGGTTCTGCCTCTTCATTATACAATATCTGTGTTTCAAACTTTTATCATTTCGGTATATTATAATTAAATAGGGCGTCTTTGTTATATTTTAACATAATTAATTCTAATATACAACGTTACATCAAATACTAGTAATTTAAAGAAACTTTTGCAAACTTACATGACACTAAAGTAAATAAATGAAATCGTTCCAGCCAGTTTATTATTCTTAGGCCCAACTTCGGACAGGGCTATGTACCTCGGGACTCTTTATATTTATGTTCCACGGGGGAACTGTAACCCAAATGAAAGAAAACGTAAGTTTTTTTCGTAACCTGCCAAAAGGTGTGTAATTTTTTACCATTACATATGTCTTCCAAACTACCTCTTAAAAACAGCAGTTACTTCAATCTTTATTTCGATCCAGTTGCCGTTTGCCGTTTCTATGTATAACCTTAGATAATAATATTTTTGTAGGAATTTCCTTCCACGTGCCATACAACTGTTGAACGGCTTACCCGCGGCAGTGTTTCCAGGTCGTTACGACATAAACACTTTCAAAAAGCGTACCCATTAGCGCACCTTAAAGGCCGGCAACAATTCTGCTGCTCCCCTGGTGTTACACGGGGTCGTGAGCGCCGGTGATCACTTACCATCACGTGACCCACACGCTCGTTTGCCTTGTCTGTCCTATAAAAAATAATATTAATAATAAATTTCATAAATAAATCAATTTATTGTATTAATTATAATTAAACACTATTAAAAAGTCCAAAAAATTACTAGCAAAAATATCACAAAGATCCAATATAGCATTAAGGAAAAGTTTCTAAAGGAAATGAGTAGTTCATTTCCGTAGAGAAGTCGACATATAATATACAAAGGCGACCACTCGAGAGACAATGGAGTTGGCGTAACTTTCAATATTAATGATGCGCCGACGATGCACAGAGGCTGGAGTTTCAAAAGCCCCATTGATACTCATTAACTATTGATTCATAAGTAATACTCTTTCGACATCACTCGTCGAACGCTCTGGACAACTTTTCAAATTTAAATGTGAGGGGTATTACAATTTAGAATCGGACGCTTAGCATTCTCTACGGCGACGCTTTTCATAGATTTTATTTAAACTTTAAATAAGCTTCCTTTTCAAATCATTTTAGTAATATTTCTGTACGAAAGCCTATTAAACAATGAACAAACACAAATTATATTTATTATTTAATATATAAATATATATTAAATAATAAATATAATTTTTTGTATATATTCAATTAATTATTTATTATTTCAATTATTATATAATTATATAATAATTAATTCATTGTGTATATATATATATATATATATATATATATATATATATATATATATATATATATATATATATATATTAAAACGACTTTCAACAATGCAATGAATTGCAAAAACTATATACTTATTTAAACATTGAAAATGGAAAAAGTTTGCATCAAACCTGTTATCTCAAAACATAAAGCAACGTGAAATATCAGATACCACGTATTATTTATTTAGATTTTAAAAATCCTACCGAAACCTAAGCTTGAACAAAACATTTTAGTTCAATACTAAAAAAAAGCTTCCGCGTAAATACTCTACATGAAATACGTCACAGGCTTTGCTTTACATTTCACGATTGTGTCCGAAAATTTTAAGCTATTTCACGATTTTCGTAGGTTACGCGAGAGCGAACGATTCAGTTTCATCTAAATAAATTTTCACGGCAAAATTTAACTTTACACTAAAATAGTAAATTTATTTGATATAAAAAATATTTTTGGTAGTTTCAACAAGATTGCGGACTTTTATTGTATAGAATAAGAGCGCTCAATAATAATAGCGATCAAAGGGTTACACAAGTAACAACTCGACACAATACTCACGCGGCTCCTCCAGTTTTATTGCTCAAACATCTGTTGTGATATGCAAAGTCGGACTCGTAAAACGACCCAGGCCTACGATTACTTCGCACAGCTAACTCTCTTATAACAATCTTTATAGCGACCTACCTGTAAAGTTGCAATCAGATTAATAACACCCGATTACAGCGTAGCGGGGTTTAACGATTCGAGGGATTTGATAATTTTATTAAATATTCTATTTACAATATTTAAAACAATAAAATAATATTTTATTCAATTACTATATTATTGTTTGCTTTCAAGACTCAATAAGAATGTAATTTATTATAAATTTATTTCTTGTACTGCACAGTCGCTTGCTTAAAGCTATATCCGATAAGCGTTTATGATTTGAATGATTTATGAGACGAGTAACGTAGGAAATAGCGCAAAATAGTGGAAAACTAGTGTTTTTTTCTATCAGAAAGTCATAACACGAACTTTATATATATATATATACTATAACGGTTTTGTCGCATATACAATCACTCAACGCTCGATCTCGCCCAGCGAGCGATGCGTAATCGCGCTGCGTAAATACATTCTGCACTTATTGCGCGCCACTCGTATCAGGTGCTTGAGTACACAAGCCCTTAGTGTGTGAGAACAAAGCGGCGGATAGAGCGGCATTGTATGAAGAATCGACTTAAAAGGCCGCTTCAGCTTTTTAATAAAACTCTGTGTTGGCATATTTAAGAGTGAAGCATTTAGTGGCTGCGTCTCTTCCAGACTGTATCCTACGAACTATGGGATATAATGAAATTTTTGAAAAATGGTTAGTACTTGCGCTACTTTTATGTTCATATTCTGTATATAAAAACAAGTACAATAAATTTTAGTTTAGACACTTTCATATTGACCGAAACGAAAGAATGTAAAAAAATATCATTAATTATAGTACTTCATAAATTATTTCTTTATACTTTTTACTAACATTTTATCAAATACATTCTATAAGCAAATAAAAATATCTCCAAAATCAGTAAAACTATTTTGTAGTGCTCAGTAAATAAGCGTGGTAGCAATAAGCGATACTGGTGCGGACCGGTCACTCGAGAACTAAGCAAGAAACTAGAAAAGCGACCTCGCTACTACTGTAAACTTTAAGATGGCTCTTTTTCAAGTGAAAAGTTTTGTATTTCGATAGATGCAATAGTAAATATTTGGATTTCTCACTGCGGTCTTCCTAACAAGTGAACCGTGGCGTACGTGCGAGCGACGTCTTTATTGACAATCTGCGCTAGTCCTAAGCTCGCAGCCAGCATCACAATTCGCATAGCTCCCCTCTATATGCAATTAAAACGATATTATCAGACATCCACTCCATAACTTTAATATAATAAGTTTTCAGACAACGAATAAATTTAATATCACTTGCTATAATAATAAACGAATATCTTTATTAAAATGCTTTCATGTTTCGAGATTATAATAGGATTATAAAATAACCGCCTAGGGAATGTACCGTTATTGATAACTATTATAGAGGTCGGTGGTTATTATTAAAATATCTAGTAGCATACACTATTATATATTGAATTTAATAATGTAGTATAAGAATAGTTGAAAAGGTTAAGTCGATTGTATTCGTGGTATTGTAACCACAACAAGGGTATTCTGGTGTAGCGTCCGGTTATCCTACAAATCCTATACCGCGTCTCTCGGGCACGTCTTTCCAGCGGGATTACGCGCTTCACGCGGCGATCTCGGGCGATCCTGCCTGACCGCAACAATTATAGTAGACAAAAGATAAACCTTGCGTTGTATATACGTAAAATATAATATGTACATTGTTACACATCGAATGGCGTTACGCAACACCTAAATACTGATGATATTTATATTTAAAAATTAAAAATAATTTAAATAACTAAAGTATTATATTTTGTATAAATTGAACTAAATAATTAATACCACATGTCGTAACGTCATAGGGCAGGGACTGACTGTAAACGCGATCGGTTGTGCGTTCGATTCCAACTCCTGGGAATTATTAAATTAAATTTATTATTATTTACTCACTCTGGCAAGAGAAAGCGGGAAAGCTGAATACGGAGTGCCTTGACACTAGGTCTACGCTGCTGTGGGGAATTATCTTCGTTCACCTATAAAGAAAGACATATGAAAATAATATATTCATACTATCAACGTATTATCTATTCCTTAAGAACTGAAGCTGCCTACACAACATTTTGTACAAATTCATCTGTAATCGTCTGATTTATATATAAATAAATGAGAAGTATAAATACTACTAAGTTAATTTTACTTTCATAACATTAGAAGAATATCTTTGAGGTGTTTATGAATGAACGACTCTTTTGATTGAAAACAAAATGTCTTCATTCTGAAGTTTCGAGTTTATATAAAGTCTATAGTAAAAATGTCTCGAAATAGATATAGCAGACACGTGTTCACGTATTCATCCAGATGTGACGATAACACGCTAAATTGCACTAATTAGTTACAAACGATATCATCGTTATCCTCCGAGTGGCGTTATAGGTATATATATGTGGGAATCCAAAAGCATTTGTTTCTGAAGATAACAGAATTATAGAGAGCCACTTTTACCAAAATATTCTTAAACAAAACAAGAAGATCCTACTCAAGGAAAAACCGCGGCAATATAATAATACCTACGCAGAATAGGGGAAGGCATTTACGGAAGTATTCTTACTGGGTAAATAAGTTAGGTTGTCATTAGCTTAAGTTACGGGTATAGTAGATCCTAAACTAACATGGAAAGACTCGAGCCTCTTCACCGAAAACGACCTTCACGAAACAACTCGCAAGTAACACATTACGCTAACAAGATCTTAATTCATACTTACCCACAATCTCTGTAACGTACTCGTATTTTCATAAAAAATCGACTTATACATTATTGCTGTATAGTCAAAGAATACTCTAGTAATTAAAAAATAAAATATCATTAAAAATAAAATTCTATTTTACCTTTGTAAGTATGGTTCAGTAATACGACTTCATTTGGTGAAAATATTTACAATGACAGTCAATGTAATTTGAACCCAAAATTATCTTCTTAACTCCCATACAATCATAAATAATATAAGTATATAATTTTTTTCAAGCGCAATATATAATATATAAATACATAATGGCATGCACTATGTAATTGTAAGTATTATAAATATGCAAAATATTACTATTTCTTTACTAATATCCACAATATAAAATACATTACGCATACGTCGCTTCATATCAAATATAAATAATCAATAACCATAAATAAAAGAGAAAGTCAAATTGAACTTAAAATTGTTGGTGCTGTTATTTAAAAATTTAAAGGAAACGAACGCCTTTTATTTTTCTTGATAAAATCTGTAACATTTTCTTTACATAGAACAGAATTCTAAAATTACATGATTTGCCATTACTTCCGTCCACGTTTTGTAAGTTCACAAAGATTTTTTTAATCGTGTCTCAAAGAAAGACATTTTTCTTTAAGTTAATTCCAAATTGAAGGAAAAGAAACTGAATAAGATTGAAGTTAGAGAATTTAAAAGTTGAGCAGGCCGTCGCACATAGTAGCGGGCCAATTGTGTTTCTACTTTATTTACCTGAGCGTAGACAATAAGGGTGTCTCCACACAATCAACTCGACGAGAAAGTTGATTGTTTGTGTTCCATTCAACTTCACAATAGAGAAAATGAAGAGGAGCCAATTCTTTTTGCAACGGCTTTTATCCGCCACTTTCTTCGCTTGCCGAAAGTTTGCATTAACAATACCTCGCTACGAATGCATTAGCCTCTCGTCAAATATTTGTCTTGGAATCAAATGTGTGTATTATTTTCGCAACGGCAAATGCGCTAAACTGTTTGCGCACATTCCTGAACACGACTAATATTGTTTATATAGTAGCTAAAATGCAGGAATATGTGAGTGCTTACGTTTGCTAATAGAAAATTGGGTTGGCAATAACACCTTATATTCAAATTCACTATAGCTGATCCTAAATGGTTTTACGATTGGGGATCATATGAATAAAATTGAAATTTCAAATGTTTGTTAGCGTCAATAACAAATATAGAAAATCGTCGACATTTCACTTAAATAATGTAACTCTTTTTTGTGATTATTGGTATTATTTACTTAATAACTTATTAGAGAGCAATAAGATACAAGTGATACAATACGAACGCCATAATTGCTTATAAGCTATCTTGAATGTGTGTTACAGCTGTCTTATTACGAATAAGATTAACCCCGAGGATCGTATAATAAAACCTCATCATTAGAAGTAGCGGACAGCGAGACATATAAAGATACTACAATGAACCAGTTAATAGGTTTCTAATAACATTGATCGAGACAGCGCTCCTTTCATTGTGTGGTCCGCGCCATATTCCAATAAAGTCTATTTTAAGTTATAACAATTGATATCGTAAGTAATCTAGCAAAGCAATCTGGCAATTATAGTTATGGGGCAAACATTCTGATAAAACTTTCGTCCAACTATTACATCAGATGAGACAATTCCCTAGCTCTTAATTATGGCGCTGCGTATTTCGTATTACAATAATGAAGCGAAACAATAACAAAAGTTTGAACGTCGGAGCGCGGCCAGCGGACAACTTCGCCGCTGCTCAGCTGAGTGCTTGTTGAGCTCACTCCTAATGAAAACTTGCTTGTTACCGCGAACGTAGAACCTTACTATTATTTCATACAGAACAAGAATAAAAAGTCACCCAGCATTCTGCATAGGTTCATTCAATTAGCAATATAATTTCTAAGTAGACATGCTTCAAGAGATGACTTCGAGCATGTTACTGTATAACGCAAACATGTAGAATGGCATCAAGTGATATAAACCTTGGTTTCGAAAATATAGTTTTGTATAAGTCTGTTATCGACGCCTACAATAAGTCGCGTTTTATATGGTTATTATAGCGTCATAAACGCCACCGGCCTGTGTTTCATACAGTGCGGGGCAGACTATACTGCCTGTGATTCGGGCGCGGGCGGGGACCGCCCACTGACAGCCCCACGTGCCGCCCGACAGATGTGTCGAGATAGATATTCGATATCGGCAGACACATTCATAATCTTTGCTTTAAGTTAGTTCTTCTTATATTAAAATAACAGATAAATGTAATATTGTAGTATTTTTTTCAAACTGTCTCTCATAATTATTAAATATATAAATTATCATATAAATTAAACATATGACGATGATTAGAATATAAATGTTTTATCTTATAAAAAATATTCTAAATCTTAACTAGATACATTTAGAGACACAATATTTAAATCAAAAATAAAGGCATTTCTAATTATTTTAAATCGGGAAATTACAAATGTAATTGTCTACAGACAATAAAGAATAGAGTATAATTAAACCTGGAAAAAAGTTATTAGTTCAGTTTGAGCAACAATCGCGAGCTTAAATAATTATGTTTACGAAATCCTTTTCCTACGCAGAGATTATTTATCTTCTCCATTTACGAGAAGTGACGTGGACGAATTTCGCGAAAATGCCTCATTTATCTACCACGAACACACAAAGGCAACTTGAAACCCAAAACTTTTTACGTGGTCAATGACAATGCTATTTCTCTATTCTCTTTATGTTTCATTTCGACCAATATTATATTACAGCGTTAGTAACGCGGGAATGGAACAATAATTCGAATTAGATAGTATATCTTTGGTTGTGCTAGTTTGTTTTCAATCGTCGGCCTGATTTAATATTTGCAGAGGCGTTATACCCGCAGATAACTTCGCTCGCCGGACGCCGATGCTTACTTCCTACTTTATTCCGTTTACACACCCGCATAAATAACGGAGCAAATCGGCTCTACCCTCATTTCAACAGAGCAACTTTTTTAAATCTATTATCTTTTAAAATCTGTACTTTACGTACAAAATTATTCTTTCATTCATTCAGTACATTTTTTAGCTATTCAATCACATTGTTGTGCATTTTTCCTATTTACAAGCTATTTTTCCTGTTTGGTAAATGTTATGTAGCGACCTTATAACCAAATGAAAATACAGCGATCTGTGGAACTCAACAAAACCCTATTTGCCTTTTCGAGGGCGTTACTATCCGTGCCTCAATTCGTACGCAAAGCCAACCGACCGCGCGTGAAATACCAAGTGCGCCCTAGTTTGATGAAGAAAGAGGACACGTTGTTTATTTAGGCTTACCAACAGTAAAAGGTAACTAGACACTGAACAGAAATTGTACTGCTAATTGTTATAAAATAAATAACAAATTACATTTACCTGCTGGCATAATGGGCAAGTTTGATGTTCATTTTGTGAATTTCTAGGAAATCGCCAGACCAACTCGCAATTCGTAACTAATATTTTATCAGACAGTTAGACAGGAGTCAAATAAGTTAACTTTGTAACTCTACAGCGCTTTCCGCTATGTCAGCGTAAACGCGCTTGGCGGGGCATCAACTGTTTACAGAACGGCTCGCTAATGCTATTTGCCGGGGTGGACGCGTCACGTCAGCCGTGTGTATCTTAATCGTTAACGAATAGAAACACGTCGCACTGCCTCCAATTGTTTGTCACTTTAAACATAACTTTAGCTTTTATTGTGTTTCTATAGATCCAGCTACACTTACCAATTCTATTTTAAATTAATTCAATTTTCAGTCCTAAAGGACATACGAGCATACTGACCACGATTGATTGAAAAAGTTATTAGTAAGAAGAATGATTATATTTATTCAGGAGAATGATTATATTTAAATTATTATCATTTCCTCACTCTGGTAAGACAAAACGCTACAAACGTTCAGTGTCTCGAATTTGGAAAGCGGAGTATGGAGTGTCTTAATCTGTTGTCTCTCTATCTACCCTGCGATGCATGATAAAAGAGTAAAGAAGTAAAATTATGTAATTATTAATAATAAGAATAAGAAGTACATAATTTTACTTCTAGGATAAACAATTGAGGCTTCGACTCTCAGCAATCATTATAATTTGATACAATATTGCGATATTAAATCCGGCTTTAGTTAAATTGCACTTTCAATGGCAGTTGTTAACAATAATCCGCTACATTTGGATCATAAGTTTTATTATAACAAGAAGAACATTGACTTTTAATTAAAAATGTAGACATCGTCTCCAACTAACGAAGAAAGTTCTTGAGATCGACAATTAATTTTTCAAGTGTCGCTTTATTAAAACAATTCCAATTGTTACAGATAAAATAAAGTTAGAACAAGCCTCTGATAATAATAAATATTCATCATTATTGGTATAATTATGTTTAAACCAATCTACCTAACGATTTACAGTTTATATCTAACGATTTACTTCTACTTGTTTCAGGTTTTGGATTCGTCACATTTCAGAGCGAAGATATAGTCGACAAAGTGTGCGAAATCCATTTTCATGAAATCAACAACAAAATGGTAAGTTTCGGAATTTATTCTTTTACAATTTATTTCTAACAAGCTGTTTCTTTTGTTAGCAAGATTACTTTATATAAACCTAAATACATTTATTCTTAAAACATTGTTGTCATATCAACATACTTAAATATACTTTTGTACCAATATATAATTATTATTATAATTAATTTATAAAATATTTTCGTTTTAATTGTATTTAGTCCTTAAAAGATAACCTGAAATATATAAACAATCACTTTATGGATTATAAATGCATTTTAAACCTTGAAGTTTATTTTAATTATTATATAAATAGCAATCTATTAAAGCTTCACCGTAAATAAAGGCACTATGAAATTTAAATATTTATTATTACAATATCAACTTTCATAAATTTATTTTTAAAAGAAACTAAAATCTGTTTTGCAAGCTTTTCACAAGAGTGGCAGAGTAACAATGAACTTTAACAAATTCTATAGCACTTTATACGAGCTATTCAACGACACCCACTCAATCACGTACCTACCTGTATTTTTTTCTTCTTCATTTTATAAAAACATCGTCGCTTCATAATATTTAGAATTTTTAAACTATACAGTCAAATATGAATAGATATAACTATAATGTAATGTTTTAAAATGTGTAACTGAGTAATAAAATATTTTCTGTTATACTTAAACACTTTATTTTAATTAAATAATAATTCACTAACTGAACATGAAGATCATTAGCTTATTTACTACACACTTAATAGAAACCAAACAAAAAAAATTATATATATATATATATATATATATATATATATATATATATATATATCTTTATAACTTATTTATTTATAATTGTTGGTTTGGTTAAGTGAAGTGTACTGTTGAGTTTCCTTTCAGTCAAAACGTACCAAAATTCATCATGAGAATCAAAGTAATTTATCGGTATACTTTCTATCTACTTCACTTTTATAAAAATAGTAAACAGTAAATATCGTAAAGGAAAAAATACTTTAACTATTTAAGGTTTTCTTATAGTAAAAAATCTATTAACTTGAAATTTATGCAAGACTATTCTAAATTTTGGGTTAAAAATCGTAGCTCTCGTAAACTCAATCCTAATGTTAACGTTATCGGGTTGATATCAATTAGAGTAAGGAGTAAGCTGGCATGGGTCCAAACAAGACCAATAAAATGCCGCTAAACCCGCCGTTACCGTTTTAGATTTTTCTATATGGAGAGTTTGACATGATTATCTAAAAACTACTGTGACCTGTATTCTATATTTTGATATATAATTTGCTGAAGTTTTATTTTTTTTAAATATACTCCTCATATTTTATTATAGAAAAATATAAGTTATTCGTGAAACAATAATTTTCTAATTAATAAAATCTAGAACTATCACTGTATAACGTTATTATAACAAACGCATTAAATACTCAACGATTACGAGAGGTGTTTCGTGATAGCGCCACGCCGTAATACTACAAATCTAATCACGCCGCCATGAAATAATAATTACTTTTAAACAACTAACATTATAAGCCTTTAATATGCCGCCGCACACCGCGCTCGTATCATAATAATAATATTGCATAATTCTAAAATCGTTCAAAATTAGAATATTATAACCAATTCATTGTTATCATCCACAATAGTTGATAGCGTCAATAAAAGTAACTACAGTATAATTACCGCGGCAATTAACATAGAATTACAAAGTTGGTTATTAACTATATTTGTTATAAGCTCATGTTAGTAAAATTAAATGCCAACTTTAACAACATTTCGCTATGACAAAGTGTAGTGCGAAAGTAATATTTGGTATAACAAGTGTATTTGGAATTTATATATTATACAAAATATGTAAATTGTTTATCTAAAACACGCGACTTATTTCTATATATTAATATTTTACTAAGTAATCTGTATGATTGCTTAAAGATTTGTATGCTTATGTAAAAAATAGTTAGTTACATCATTGTTTTTTATTTGAAAAAATATTAATTTGTAATATTAATTATAACCTACCAAAATAGAAGATTCCCCTGTCATCAACAGACAAAATCTTGTATAAAATACATAAAATATCTACCTGAATCACCCTCAAAATTGGCACCGCATACCTACAAACGCTCAGAAGAGCCATTATCTACCTAGTCACTTAAACATCCCTTCACTATACTTTCAGTCTGAAAAGCAGGGAACAGATACGTCCCTATGTTGTCGATGCATATTCCTGAATTGTTAATGCTTGTTTTTTGCACGCCATTGTTTCGAACCATAATGGCTGTACGAATCTCGCTGTATGCGTCGAATAGAAGGAATCGGGGGTGATGTGCGCCCTAAGTGGAGCAAACAACGAACAAAGACATCAAACAAATGGGTAGTGTTTTAGAGTAATTACGGTTCGCTCCCATACGGCACGAGAGGTGTAGTGACTCTGGCGTAATGTATTCGTCGTAGTCGTTAATAAAAACCAGTCACCAGTCATTCATTCTCGCGTCTAATCCAGAGACTAATTAGCAAAGGAATGAAACCTTTCATTTGTAATCTGGGAATTTCGCCGCTCTCACGTTTTATACAATCGATTAAACTTTCGTCCGATAGTAATTTACTTCTCGTAGGCATCTAAATAAATGACGGATTTAGTCGAAAAATGTTTGCTACGTGTACCTACTGAACGAAATAAGAACTAATCGCTTATTACTCTGTCCCATTTTTGTTGCGTGCCAACAGAAATGATCAATATTACCGTTAAACTCTTTTTTTTATTTTATTTTCGTATACAATTCGAAACGTAAAGGTAGTTAGGAATGAAAATTTGAGAATTTCAAAAGTAACTAAAGTGTTTTAAATATTAATTCGAAAAATTGTTAAGGTGATTCACAACAATGTTTCTCATTAAAAATTCGTGTTGGCATATCATAAAGTCGTGTAATAGTTATATTTACGCAGGCAATAAAGAAGATAGAGGCGTCACGTCAGCGTCGATGTTTACGTTACGAGTAGCTGCCCTCGTAAATTTAATATGTCATCTGTTATATTAAAATGGTCGTTAAGCTAATAGCTACTCCGCCTTCCTACACCAAGTGATAGGGTGATACCGAGCTTTGGTTTGAATAGCAAAAACAATTCCCTTCATTAAGGAATTGACAAAGAAAACTTATAGAAGAGTCATCGTTTAAGAAGTTTATGATTTAAGATGTATAATTCTAATTATAAAATGATTTGCAGGTACATATTATACATATATTATAATATGTAAAAAATATCAATTACTCTGTTATTTATACAATATAAAACATTCAAGGAAATAATTAAGGAACAAGGTAACATAAGAAAGTTTAAACACAACAGTGAAACTTCATTTTGCAAGATAAATACGGGCCCCATTAAAACGTTGCAACAAATTCTCTTCAGTCCATTACGTCCTTATACATTACTCTCTTAATTGCTTCACTTTACTATGAATTTTAGCAACAAAGCTTGTGGATGTTTCGCAAAATGTGTAAGATATAGTGCAGTTTGGATTTCGCCCCCAACATCAATTTCTATTTGCCGGATTTAAGCAGCCGAGCCTGACACCTGAGCCTTTTCTTTACCTGTTACGCATGAAATTTCATAATAATATCCCAGTCATCCCTTTTGTGCGATACGTGTAATGTTATGTGTATATTGAGTAACAGACGTGAATGAAATATAAAAATTGTTATCTTGTTGCTTTATTATAATCTTTAAATTGTATATTTATATAATAGGAATATTGAGATATTTAAAAATATTCTTTAAAATATCGTAAGTAGAGTGTCAATAGTAGTACATTATAGGCGCTGAAAGCACTTCTATGCTTCCAAAACGTGGCAAAGTAAGCTGTGATATAATAGTGCACTCGCTTTCAAGCAATCGCATAAACACTTGCAAAACCATTTTAGGTATTGCGTATATTTTTCTCCTCGATCGTACATGAGGCAAACAAATGGTTTCCGTTTAGGAAATAACACTAAAAGTAGGCACATTTGAAACTGCCACTTAAATCTTGAGATCCTCGATCGCCATTTCTCTTAACGTATAAACTTCTAGTTTAAGACCATGTAACCCTTGTCGTAGATGCTATTAAAGAATAGTGTACTTACGAAGCATTGCCGATAAGCCAGGACGTACGAATGTCTAGATATTCTTATGAGATATAGAGTATGGTATCACAGCCTAATTTAATTTAATCTCTGCCTGTAAATATTTCAAAGCGACAAGAATGAATTGATGCTTAGTCTCCCTTGGCCGCTTCATCCCGCACTACTGAAGCCCTCGTCGAACAATCAATCACATGTTCCTCCACAAGCGTGATTACCATAAACTTCCCGTTTTAACAGGATCCAGCGCTTTCCTTCTAAGCTTTATTGATTCTTCCCAGCCGATTTTCTGTCTGCATAAGTTATTGTGAACATTTAATATTTTTTTTTTATAAATTGAAAATTTATAATTTATTTTAAAGCTTTTTTCACGTTTTTATACATTTTCCATCTCTCTTACCAAAATTTACGCAAGCAAAATACTTACCTAAAAGTTGGAAACCGTAAAATTTAATAAAATAGGAAATAGGAAACTGAAATGTCATGTCATAACCAAAAATATAATTTTAAATGTTTACCTTATAATACTTAGAATTATATATTTTTGTTGCATACTAAAGAATATAAACAATAACAAAATTTTAATTTATATTTTTTATAAATAAAATTCCATTATAATGATATAACGTCAATCACTATGGAACAACCGTCTAATTTCCTACGTGCGTTTATAATATAAATTTGATGCCTATAATGCACACAGGGCACGCAATTCTCAAGTGACGCAAACTAACATCGGGCGAAAGCAAAGACGTAAATTATGGCTCAACAGGCCTTTCCGGCCGTTAACGATTTCGACTTGAACTTAAATTTGAAGCGTGAAAGAAAATTAATTAATCACAGGTGGTGTACGCAAACCCCTTGCTCTTACCTAGCCCAATGTGCTGCTTTAGTAAATAATATAAAAATAAATATTATAAATGTACTTACAGTTTAAATTTAATATTATTTAATTATTACAAATAAATATTATAATTATTTAATAGTCTAGTGATTGCATAATAATAAACATTGTTCCACATATTGCTATTAAGAACTTAATGAAACACAATTGAGTGTCACTTATAGTAAAGTACATACAAACGCCCTAAGTCTATTAAAGGACTCTGTGAACTACACCATATGGCCGGACCGTACAAGGTATTTTAACAAAGGTGTTTGGAGACATAGCCCTTGCACGAGTCCTTATAAGTATAAATGATTCCACCCGTAATAGTTAGGGAGTATCATCAATAAGGCCTATACATTTGGGCAGCCGTGTTCATTACTGCGCTTCGTGCGTCGTCTCACATCCCCATTACGAGGGAGTTAGGAGACGCGAGCAGCAATAAATAGCGACCGAGGAGCCCAGCTTTATTTCTTGTGCACAATTTAATTTACATTAGAGGTGCTGAACTGAGTTCTCTCCCGAGAGTCATATGAAAGTCGCGTACAGATTCATGCAAAACAAGTTACGAGCGGCGGGACCATGTGCCGCAAACCTTAATCTAGTCCGTGGCCATCTGACAAGGCGCCGCCGCTCTACGCTCCAACCCACTTAATTGCTACTAATTGCTACAGCTTATAATATGTATGTACGTGCATCGTAAACTTACTCGAGCTGCTTGCTTGTTCGTATGAAATATTTTGATATTTAGACTCATCTGCACAAATGCATTTAGATGACTTAAAAGTAATGCAGGTAATAACATCGAATGACAAGGTTAGATTAACCGTTATAGCCTACATGTGTAAGGTAAGCTAAACCAATGAATTTTCATTACCTAATGAAAGCAGAGGGCGTTTGACAAAGAAAAGAGTAGCTGCATTGCCGGCCGTAGAGACATCCAATTTTGTAAATTGAAGCTGCATTAACGCATACATAACAGATGCCCACATTCCACAATTATGCACTAAAATGCAAATTGCTCTTATAAGTAGTCTTTAATGCCACTTTCCGAGATTCAGTACGTCGTTTGCATTTTCGTTTGGCATTGGCCAGAGAATTCATCCTTGAAGCATTTTCAAAGCGTACATGGAAACACTTTTATTTGTATTTTATTCAGTTTCTTCGACTAATAATATACAAATTCATTATAGCAACTATTCAATTGAGTAAATGGCCGCTATATCTGTTCATTATTTTCAATAGTTTTAATCTTGGTTGCGAGCTTGATACGAATTAGTTAAGCGACGAGTCTACGGTAATAGTGCTTGCTTACAATTGCAAACGGCATCTAACAGTCCTGGCTTTTCAATTCACATCTATTCTTATTTGTTTTCATAATGAGTACTCTTTTATGTATTTAGTTTGCCAAATGAACGATAAAGTTGTTTAGATAATTAAATCATCGTCGATAAAATTTACTTTTATTAGGAATTACGAGGTACATTACCTGAAGTGCTTGAGACTCTAGTAGAAATACAGTTTGAATATTATTATGTACTTTAATTTAAGAATCCTCAAAGTTATAGTTAATTAAATACTTATAGAACAGCTGTATAACTGATTCCATCGATTTTCTTGAAATAGCTGCTAGCGTACATAATGCTCTACGATGAATGTTGCAGAAACGTATAGCAGCTCTATACTGTTTCTCAATATTTAATGCCTAACTATCATTTCTACGACAACAAGACCCATTACTACACTTGTAAGTTTTAACAACTAAGCTTAAAATAATGAACATTTTATTGACTTCATAGTGTAATTTATACTAATTTTAGACAAAATTATGTCAATTTCTTTTTAGTAATACGTACTATTTTAGCTAATAAATAAAATAAAAAAGTAAAATGCTTAAGTATAAAGGAACATATTACTACTTACTAATTTACCATAGTAGTAACATCAAAATGTAATACACTTCTCATAAATCTTTTCAATTTCATATAAAACAAGCTTAAAGCTTAACTTATATGGATAATAACATTAGCCGACATAAATTACGATAAAAACCTCTTGCGATCAAGGTTTTGCAAAGTCACAGACCTTAGCTATCTAAAAAGAATATTGATTACAGTGTTTCTCAATTCATGTCTTGTAAGATACTTTGGGAATAAAGTAATTAGATTTTTAAACATATTTTCATAAATTATATGACAACAGATTATTGGTTCCCTTTAATAGATTTAATAAATAATATATATGGATATATATACATATACATATATATATATATGGATATATATACATATACATATACTTGAGGTATATGTTCTCTCCGGAGTTCCAACACATTCACCTACATTTAGTAGAATATTTTTACAAATCGCTCGTTGCCGTCTACGAATATATTTTCCACGTCTTCATACAAACTGCGGTAGAGAGCACGAGTGGCTGGAGGGCTATTTGCAAAATGTTGCAGGTAACGTTACCGCTTATCGACGAAGAGCGACGACTCAAATGTATATCTGATTTGAATTTCACGCATTACAACTTATCGCATCCCCCCTTTCCTTTTCCTCGCCCTCTATGTAAACACTTGAACACTTTAAGTAACAGCGCTGAAATTCAGCTGAGAAGCGTCTTGGCGCTTATGTTCCTCCAAACAACAGTTACGTAAATATGGAAAGAACTCCCGGGGTGCGGCAGAGTGTTTCATTATCCGTGACCTGTTGAGCGCACGATTTGTGAGTCATCTTTTTTATGATATTTGTGCTCTCTTACTAGATACATTTTTTCCATTTACCATTTTTTTTATGAAACCTCAAGAATTTATTCAAGTCTAAAAGTACTAAAAATTATTCTTTCCGAGATCAAATATTTAAGATATAATTTAAAATTGCAATCGCAATCTTAGAGCTTATACGAAAAATAGTAAGACGTTGAATAAGTTTTAAAAATGTAGTTGTATTTGTGGAGCTGTCACCTAGCCTCCGGTTCCCACGCTCCGTTTTCCGTTTAACGGCAATCACTGCTAGGCTTGCGACGTTCTGTCAATACCAAGGCGAGAGGCTTCGCTGATAAACTTATCTCAGCCTCCCTCCCTCCCTCCCCTGTCCCTAAGTCTGCGTTTATCTCTCACGTACGTAGACATGTTCTTATGCTATTGATATACGTTTTATTATTCAGTGTGTCTACAGATAATATAAAATGTATTATTTCCTTTTATCCTAAATTTTGGATGATGTCAATATATAATATATAATGTATGTATAAATAAATGCATTTGGGTGTATATATATATATATATATATATATATATATATATATATATATATATATATATTATATATATAGAAATTTATAATGTTATTTTTGAACTCTAAGCATTTAACGATATTATCCCAGTTATCTGTTTGGCCTGTTGCCCGCCGGTTTATTGCTAGAAACAAACGCAAAATCTTATAAAATGCAGTTAATGTCAACACACATGCGAACTAGTCCGGTAAACATATACTGTACTTTCAAGAACTTGCTTTATTTCGTAGTTTCTTGTATCGTGCCATGCTCGAAAGGAATCTGCAGTACTTTATACGAAACTTTTACCATAAAGTAGATTCACGTAAGTAATAATAACATTGCGTATATATTATTTTAATTCGTGTTGATTTATAGAGAAGAAGTTACAAAAATACAATATTACATATTAATCAACAGACAATATTTATGATTTGTTTAGAACGACATATATAAAAACCACTTATAAATAACAATACCTTTTATATTTAGTTATTTTTAACATATGTACATTTAAAAAAAAATCGGCTTAAGGCATTATATTTCATAACCAAAAGATATATAATATTTTAAAAGTAGTATGAGATCACTTTTAACATAATTTCACAAACATTTAAATATATTAACGTTTATGTTGTTTTTCTTTAAAAGAAATTGGTGAATCAATGAAGTAAAAATTTAATGACTTCATATTTACATTAATACGCTTCCAACTGCGAGTGATCAACGTAGGTGGTGAAGTATGAAACGCGGTCTTTTCCAGCGAAACAATTAAATTTAACACACATCGGTGGGATTAGGGGCACAATTTGAGGGCGGTAAGGCTCAAGTTCAAGCAGCAGTAAGCCTCGGCCTATAGAATCTTAAGTCCGCTCGGTTAAACCGAGATCTTTGCGTCGATGTCGAATACTACTCGATGGACTCCGATCGATATATAGCCTCGGGGGCGCGTCTACCTAGTGGGGTTAAATACAATTTACCTTTGTTATTTTTCGTGTCATTAAACTGCGTCGCGATTTCGAACGCTTGATCGGGATTGCGAACACCAATGCGAATTGTTTGTGAGCTTTTGTTTCCCACTCCGGTCGCCAGACTCGACATCAATTAACATCGAAGCACGAACTGAATTTTCTTAAAGATCGACCTGTGTATGTACTTAGAAGGTAAATAGAAATTTTCATCTCCCAGTTTTGATATTATATATTTTGTATTAAATTTTGTTAAACGTTTAACGAAAATTTGATAAAGTTCATTTGTGTATAAGTTATGGTGATATTTATCAAGCAAGTTCCTCGCTTGCGTGTTGTTAAACCAACGTCAGTGACCATAGTACTAGCGTAGGCTTCGGTTCATTTGTAAAGCTTTATCGGCAGTGACAAATTGCGACACTCACTACTTTTATGCTACGAACGATCGAAGAATGCCGATTGTGTTATGGACAGTTTTAAATCCATTGTTTCCATACTGTACTATTATAATTGTTATATATTGAGCTTTTGTTATGTTTTGACATTGTAGTTTCGTACAGATTTTTAATAATAATCATAAATATACTTATTAACTATATATATAAAAATGTGTAGAACAACTGTTCTGTAATAGATACATGTTTAATCTAACCTCTAAAGTTCAAACATCTCGTGTTGATTATTCAGCGTTATCTAGCATAAAACTTAGTGAGAACTCTACACGATGGAGTCTTACACTCACTTCCTCGCGCTTAATGCAAAAGCACGTAGTTCCATGTCAGTGTAGAAAGTTGTGTAAAGTGCATAAAGTGCGCCAACGCCGCGGCAAAGCCTTCATTTGTCGGCTCATGACGTCCGCGTGACAAATGTGGACGGGACTTTATGTGTACCTACGACTACAACGATTATGCACGCCGATGAAAAATGTAACTCCAAGTTTCAGTCTGTCTGCCAAGCGGTTTTAAACGTAACAATTTATCATGAAATATCTAAGTTATGAGTGTGCGTTCGCATATTCTTTGAAATATTGTTCTATTAAAAACTTTCTCTTACAATTTTTGAACTTAAGCAACATTTTTTATTAATATTGTTTTAATAAGGCTAAAATAAAGTTGAAAACTTTTATATTTGATAAAAAATTAGAAGCTGATTTGTTTCAGTGGTTTTTGTATGATTTAAGCCTATACACTTTATGTGTACATTTCACTTGGTAGCGAAATTTTGGTTTGGGTTAGCGTAGATTGGGTAATTTATACTTGCCTCCTCCCACCGAGCGGGGAAGATATAAGCTTTGAGAAGAGAACTATACCTTTCGTTAAAATTGCTTAATAGCTCGATTAAGCAGAGAATTTAATTATAAGATAAAAGCAAATTATTACGTGGTTCTATGTATAGGAAGAAATGCATTTTCTAATTTAGCTGAAATAAGAGAACATTAATATCTATTAAACAAAGCTAAAACAACAAATTAAGAGTTTTCTTGAGCGCATTATATTAGTATTGTAATTATTGTAACAATTATTTCCAACCTTGTAAATTTAGTCCTTTCGCATAATAAGCATTCAATGGTAAGCTCTTTGACTTAATAAAGTATATTAAAATTCAATTTGTGAGTCAAACCGTGAAGCATAACGGATTGTCGACTGATTTTGTCACCCCCTTTCTTCCATAATTTTACGACTCACCCAATTTTATAATGATATTTACTTAGTTCTGTCAAGTACAATAATAGCAATTAATTCTTCAACATTTAGAACCATTTTGTTAGGTTCTTGTGGCGGCAAAACAACAGAAACAATCAAGAAAGTTTAAAACATGAATGACTATAGACAAAAGTTATACATTTTTATATTTTAACAAAAAAGCATAATTGTTGACATTATTAAAATTATAATTTTGTTTCAGGTGGAATGCAAAAAGGCACAACCGAAAGAAGTAATGCTACCTGCAAACTTGGCCAAGACGAGAGCTGCTGGCCGCGGGGCCTACGGTGAGTTGCTAGGTAGCGCCGTGGCAGCCGGTGGCGTTCGGTACGCTCCCTACCCCGTCCATGCGCCCGCGCAGCTGCTAGTGACGGGTACAGGAGTGGGCGCAGGGTCCGCTAGTGCTGCTACCATGTACCGCCGTGCTCTCGCCGCCCTGCGCCCCACCCCAAGACCCCCGCGTCCTACATTAGCACCTTTAACCCTACCTCCTCTTGCCTATTCCGTCTCCGAACTCCTAGGAGCTCACACTCTCGATATACCCACCCTGTACTCTCCTCTAACTCACTCAACTCTACCCACTCCTTTGCCACTCTGATCCGCAATCCTCTTCCAACAGCATCCCCACCAGCCCTTTTAATTTGCCAAATATTTTTCTATTAGTTGTATGATTATGCTGCGCTGGCGTCATTTCCTTTCCATTCCTAAACTATTTCTCACATTCCTCTATTCTATTGTACCCACAGTATATTTATTTTGTTGTAATTAAGGAAACAGATAATATCTAAAGTGTCTTATTTTAGTAATTGCCATTAGAGAATCAGTTAGATAGCAGATTTTTGAAATGTGTACCAACATAATTTAGAGGATCTATAGAGACAGTTATTATACAAAGGTTACTGAAACATTACATTTATATCGAATAGTAGAAGAAATCATCTGGAACAATTTTATGTAGGGTAATAGAAAGCAATATTTTTCTACCAGGTAGTAGGTGCTTAAAGACATTTGATTTTAAATAGATAGAGGATATAGACTAAGCCTGGTATTTTTCTGATTTATAAGTAGTTTTAATATGGAATACTTAAAAAGGACCTTTAGTCCTGCTGATTCTTGCCAGTTTTGCTACATTTCCATCCATAATAAACAACTAAAGCAGCTTAGAAACAAATTCTAGACAAGTTACTTGCGGTTGGTTGAAGAGATCTTTTTGAAAACAATATTTTCTTAAATTATATTATTATAATCCTTAGCCTTTTACTGTAAATAGCTTTGCAACTTGATGTCGGCTTTACAATATGTAATCATTGGAAGAAAAGGTACCTATCAACAGTCGATGTTACTTATGAGTTTGTGAAATTTTTAGTCATATTATGTGTTGTATTTATTTTTATTATTTCTATTTAATATTTTCTATTAGCGATTAGGTGAAGTACTTAAGCCAAATGACAAGTTTGTTATTTATATAGAATTGTTAGATAAATATATTTCTTGGTCTCTTATATTTTATTTTTAATGCCTAGTTTATTTTACGAGTATATCACTTATTTTAGTTATTTAGTTTATTTTTTTTTATTATTTTTCCTGTTAGTTAAATATGTGTACTTTTAACATAAGGTGTTAATACACTCAAATTTGTATTACCAAAGTAGATCTCGTATTAACTAATAATAGTATTATTATTAATTGTATTAACTTATTAAGTAGGAAAAATTCGGTAGATATTAGATTAATAAATATCATTTCTAAAATATTTAAAGACGTCTGTTTGTTTAACATGTTTAGCTCTAGACTAACAATGTGTAGAATAGATTAACGATTTAAGTAAATATGAAATAATATCATCGGTGATAGAGAACTAACATACCCCATTGAAATCATTTTAGTGGTCTATTGGATGGTAGTAAATTTTAGAATGTTTAAACACTTGAAATTAAATATAAGTAATATGTATTATAACACACATATGTTTGTACAATCCACATGAACATTCTCGCCAAGCAAAATAGTGTCTCACGGTATTCTTAATGTTTCAATGTTTTTAGTACACACAATTATATAAAATAAGGTGTAAGGATCGATCAATTTATGTAAATGTTTTTACATTTCTAGATTTCATGTGGTCATTGGGTGCTCTTCCTGACGGTAAGTTTACAATTAACATTATATATTTTTAAAAGTCAGTCCATTACGTCTTGCATTTCCAATTCAATCATCGCAACAATGGAATGAGAGTGTCCAGTTACTTGTCAAATGTTATGTTAGTCTACCAAAACGGATCAATTAGCTGACCTAAGCATTTATCTTTGATAGAGAGAGTATCACGCTGCAGTTAATTAATGTATTATAAAGCATGTCTAGGTGTGCTCCATCCGCCATAATGGATCACGTGGCCTGACAGATACACTATTTTGATTGGCAATAATATGATAAACGATCCGGTGCGGTAATCATATCAGCCTCCGCCGTCGGTCCGGCCATCAATCATTCACATTTTTATACCGGACTCCATGTTCACAAAGGCGATATTGCAAACATATATGTAACTTTTAGCAATAATGTCTGTTTTGAAATAGCCACATTTTCTCATGTTTTTAGAGTAGTCCTAGTTTACTTTATAATTTAATGGATATGTTAGTGAATTGCTATGAAGCGTCTGTTAATTGAATAAAACCATCGTTAGTGCACTCACAGTGCGCTACATTTAACGATGTTTACAAAATATCATCTGCTGGACATTGTCCAAAACAATGTCGTACCAGACTTGTACGATATACTTTACTCTACCTTTCATGTGATGTCTCTATTTTCAAATTAGGACAATGAGACGCGTGTTACATACGAGTACATACTAAAAGTGTGAACTGAGTGAAAGCATCAATGAAAGCGATCTGATTAAAATCACATTAATTAAAAGCAATGCAATGATTGATGCCGGAGTTTCAACAGTAAATGACAATTAATTGATTAACACATGTTTATTTGTTGTACAGGTTTTCCCGCAGCGTACGCCGCCTACGCGGCAGGACGTAGCTATTCGGGCTATCCTAGCTTCGGGCTGCCATACCCCGCAGGTAATCCCTTGGCGAGCTTGCACCACCAACTATCTGGCAATCACTACCACCACCTGGCGACACTCCTGCCATATCACCCACTCGAACTCAGTGGGGTTTACAATGTACACGCCATGCATCTGTGAACTCGCCTCGACGACAATGCATTCCACTAACGCTAACGATTCGCAATCGACACTGATCCGCTAACGCCTTGTGTCAATCATATAATATAACAATTCTAGCTTTTTAATCGATTGTGGTGACTATTTTCTAACTTGCCGATCGCTAACTTCGTGTGAACTTCACTAACAACTTTACTAACAAGTTAACACCTCTAACAATGACTGAGCCATCTAGATAAATCTGCCAAGCCGTCAATTACAAAACGTCCAAGTTTTGAGAAATGCTATTTATTGTTTATCTTCAAAATTTTGTTGAGAGAATCCGACCAAATGCGAGCGCCTCGCTCTGTGTTTACAAACGATTCTCCCTAACGATTCTCAAATGCTACGCGTCAAGTAAACACTCCAGCGCAAATATCGCGTTAGCTTTGCCCCCCTGCCAGCCGCGCCCCGCAACCCACCGTCCGCGCTTCCCCCCCTCCCCCCTGCCGGTACCGCCTGGCATTGCTGTATTGCCTACTCCTCATTAACAGTGAAAGCTTAAAGAGATTTAAACAGATTCAAACAAAAGTACTTAAAAAGTGACGTCCTTTTTGCGGTCACTTATATGTAAATCTTGTAACCGGAAATAAATCTAATTAAAAATATTTGTCAAAAACTCTTACTTGAATTCATCGTGAAAGCTTAATTATTTCACACGCCGTATAATAAATTCAGAATAAAAATAAAATAATTTATGTAACTACACGTTAAAAATACTTTTGAAATTCTTTCTCTGACAATGTTACGATACCGTTTTGTTTTTGACTTCAATTTGAAAAAGTTTATCGGTTGATTGTAATTTTTATACATTTCGGGCACCAGACTATTTTATTTACTCAAAAAATGGTAGACTCCAAAAACAAACTTTTTAAAAATTTTGGGTAACTGCACTTTAACTGGAAATACTTCAATCCGCGCGTTTATTTTTCAATTGATGTTATCATAGAGCTAGAGACCGCGATTTACTGGTTTTTCATTCATATTAGTCAAACAAATAGTTTCTCGCTAATTACTTTTAAACTACCATTTTACTGCACGCGAGACATACGTTTCAAGCCAATTGCGTACAAAAACACAACAATTACGATTGTTATTTTTTATTTTAAATAGCTATAGTAAAGTCTTTTATTGTAATTAATCAATTTACGATCTTAGCATTTATTTTTTTATGATTCAAATACTTGTAGTGGTGTAGTAAATTTGTTTTTTGCTTCTGTACATATTCACTAACAAATGTTTCAATAGTTCTTTGAATTTTCTAGAAAAATATATTTAATATTATGATTTACAAAAAGACATTCAAGTTGTTCTAAATTATATTTATTACAATAAAGAACACATTCGTACTCTGTACTAAAAAGTTTCATATAATAACCGTAGAATAACACGCAACTCGGTAAATATTTAATAAAAGTGTTATCCACAAGGGTAAAGTTAAGACAGTTTGCACCACAACGCTGAATAAATCTGCGATATTTCTTAACCTATTATCCGTTGAAAGTCGTGAACAAAATAAATAGCAATATTATAGAAAAACTTTTGTATAACATTTGAAGGCTAGGACAGCTGAGACCCTGCAATAAACCTTGCCGGATCAACTATACACGTAATTTACATTATTGAAAATTTAGCGTAGTCTTATTCATCACCGTAGCAAGTAATATATTAGGGACGACTATACGTATCTTATTAACGTAATCTATATAGCATTTTAATCGTAGCTCTATAAACGTATTTAACTTCAACAAAAGCATGCTGTAGTGGGTAGAGTTTGAATTTCTCTAGAATTTAAACAAGACTGAACACAACTTGTAAACTCTTCTTAACTTGAAAATGAATAGCGGTGTAGGAAACATTTTTCATGCTGTACCAGTATTAAAGTTAGTTCATTTAATCGCGGATGGGTAAACTATTTAACACGAATATTTCCACACTGATTTACGATATATTTTCAATTTTTAAAACCATATGTAACTACAGGACAATAACGTTGTACTTGTTCATGTCATTGATTCGTGTATACGATAATTGTTGATAACAAACTTGTGTTTAATAACCCTTTATGGTTTTTTTTTATTTCCATCAGTATAATATTTATTTGTTACTTCGTACACTTATGAACGTAAGTTATAATAATGTTGTGTTCAGTCGAATACTATTGTAGTCGTAAATGTAAGAATAACTTCTACAGTATCAAATAGGCAGATAAGTAATGTAGTCGATTATCTAGGTATTTAGGTATTAATTTGAAAATAATAATACTAAGTTTAGAGGATGAGTAGGAAACTTCCAAAATTAGATTTTCATTTGCGTAGTTCGTTTAT
This sequence comes from Dryadula phaetusa, assembly GCA_032432895.1. NCBI lineage: Eukaryota > Metazoa > Arthropoda > Insecta > Lepidoptera > Nymphalidae > Dryadula > Dryadula phaetusa. The sequence goes on from JAOYRS010000027.1 coordinate 4,143,569, forward strand.
AGACTTAGTTTAGATTCTTTTAATTAAAGATATGATATAATCGAGCTTGAAAAATGTTATTTTTTACCTAATTAAATATTTGCTATAATTATAATATATACTTATGTAGGTATGTGCCTACTTTGTGTTTCAAAGTTATTTCTCTATTATATTTTATATATTTACACTGCTTAAGCGATAATGTTATTGATAATGATATCTATTGTTGTTGTTGTGTAATATTTTTGGATGCAAGTATTTTATGCTATCTTCTTCGTGTTGTTATTATGATAAAACGATTCAATGTTAAAATATTAAATACCCCAAGTCGGATGAATTAACGAAGATATTTGAAGATCTTTAGGCAAAACCTATTCATCATCACGCCTCGCAATTTATTTCATCAAAATTAAGGTTTTTACCAAAATTATTAATTAAAATATAAGTTAATTCGATCATAACATCGCTACGTATGCGACCGTCCTTATCGCCATCCTCTAAACTAGTCATAAATAAAATAAGCTTCAATATAATATATTGTAATATAATTATAAAGTTAATGTGTGGCTACTGGATATAAGCGAAACCCATTACTAAGTCGTATCGTTGATATCGTCATTAAAATAACAGCTTCGCATTAAAACGTAATATTCATGGAAAAATACTATTAGTGATCAAAGTTAACCACCTTGGGCACCAGATATATGTATATACATGTATACCCTTCACTATTGATCTACTTGCGTGTTTAGATATACTAATACCAAGCAAATTATAATTTAGTGAGTAACACCGTCGTTTTGAAAATATTTGGTGTTCAAGACGATACATTCTATAACATTTAATGACCCCCTCCCTGCATTTTGGTTGTGCGTGATACAAATAGAGATTGCCTTAATACGAAACATGTAATAAAGTTCATCATAGTATGCGTGTCAGATATTTTTAAACATCGACTCAGTCCCAAGTTTAGCTATAAACAATACTTTTCAGTTAGCGCAGCTTAAACGCGTTTAAATTAAGTAGAATTTTTTTGTTCATGTTAATTTATGAAGCGTAGACTTATATGGGCTCTGGGTAACGTAGCAACTTTTTGATATACTTTTGTTTTATTTAAGCGCCGCGGTTCTGCCGGAGCCCTTCCCAGTTCCGTGGCGGGCTTTGTAGCTTTTTTATTTTGTTGCCGCAGGTGTAGTGGGAGTTATACCGCCGGAAAGTCGTCTGTTGGTCGGTGTGGAGTATGTAAACCCGGGTGGGCTCGGACAAGGCTCGTAGGCCGCTGCCGCCGTCAGCATCGCGCCGCCCGCTCTCCACACGCTTCAACCTTACTCTCTTACCCGGAACTACCGTTAACGGCTCCCGGAATTTCTTAATCAATAAATCTTTATTTAAGTGAAAATCTCTTTCGTATCACGCCCTCCATTACCCCCGAATCGCAAGGAATGCAATGTCACAAACACATAATATAAATTATAATATGTTAGAGCGAATTCGCAGATGCGTACGTGAACAGATCGCCCGACTAGGTTGCCCCTATAGCTCGATACGGAATCATTTAAACATTTTAACCAATGCGGTTTCCATCAGGAAGTTTATCCAACTTTTAGATAAATAAATTATAGGTATCATTCGTAAGGCATAAAATTTATCATATAATATTATATTGTAATCATGTGTCAAATTTTTAATGTATTAATGTATACTTAATATAAGTTACTAGTATTGTTCTTGTCAATGTTTCGACATATCGTCTTAATTTAATCGTAAGGTATGGTATTGTGAAGCCAATATATTTTAAAATAAAGGAATTTTCCGCTATATAAGCACAACGTTTTGTCGTTTACTGTCCAACTGATTGCTTGACAATCGAGGTCGATCACAGCCCGCTTATTTAACATTCGCTCGCTTATCGATTGTGACTAAAATAAAGGAAACAAATATATGAAGCGTGGAGTTGGCTAGTGAAATAATAATGTAAAAGTTCATAAATATTGTAGGATTAAAAAGAAAAATAGTTTAAAAAATCACTTTCTGACTCATCCAAATCGGTACATGCAGCTTGGTGTCCGCGCGTGTCACAACGAGTCGGTAAGCACATGCATGTGCATTTTACGGGGGCAAACGTTCCTTAGTAGGTAGAAAGTTTTGTGTACGAGTCCCTCTGCTTCTGCCCCCGTAGGAGTCAGGCACGTGCGACCGCGGTCCCGCCACCGCATCTAGCGCATACCTCAAATTCTACACGTTCGCCCTCAGAATGCAGCCCGCGGACCAGACCCATACAACTATTTTGCATAGTTCAATGCTATTCGCTTGCACTCAGTTACTTCAGAACTTAGATTTCCTCAATATATAAAGATTTAAATTCTTTAAGGTTCTGTAAATATTTAGTTACATTATTTTGGTGGTGAGGCAGCAAGATACAGTGCGTCGCTAAAATATCAAAAATTTATCATTATTCAATTTTTTAATTCAATCTTTTATAGTAACTTTTGTGTATAGTGCCTGTCGCTTTGTTGAAGCACAGAAATAATCACCTGTGCCCGTTTATCTCTATCTGTCCCCTATATTTTAGTTTTTCTCGTTAGAAATAGATTTTGAATAGTACTGGCGAACTATCGCTAATAGTTAAAGAGTGCTATGTTTGGATGGGTCAGATTCGTAGATATATAGATTTTATTTAATGAATGATGATAGTTTTTTAATATATACAAGTACGTTAGTCTAGCAAGCTCCATCGCTCGAACATTTTTATAGTAGAATTTCAAAAATGGAATGTTGATTTGGTAAATATTGACCAATATCATTAGAATTTCAAATTTATTAGTATATATCAAGTATTAAAAAAGTCTGGTACGAGCTACTGTAGTGAATAAATCATCCTTTGTAATAGAACAAGTCAATAAATTGTCCTTGGTTGACGCAGCGTGATTATCAATCACAGCAAAGTGTTTAGTATTTTTAGTCTGAGGATGATAGATTTGTGTACAAATATTTATAGACCGTTTTCGTTATCAATTGTAATGAAAATGATAGTGCTGAAAAATACAAGAGAGACAGCAGTCGGTGAATGGAGTGTGCAGTCCGCAACAGCAATAGGGCGAGTAATATTTATCTTTGAACTTTAAACTAAAGTTTGATCAGTATATTACTCCGTTGCAGATATAGAATAGTGTAGGCAATAATGTGCGTAAGCTGAATTCATGTTGTGAAAATTTGGATAAAACGTGTGGTAGAATAATAGATCTCCAAATTATAAAGTAAATTAGTAAAGCTTAGAACTAATGATAATAGATTCTAGTATAGACGAAAAATTAGAAGGTCAAAATCGAATCAGAGTAAGCAAAATTTGTAGACTAAATCTGGCCATTTATAAGATTTAACTAGCGGCGTTTCCGAATAGTATATACATAGACTTAGTAATTTTATGGCGGGCGATTTCCTTTCTATTGTAAATTAGCGCTTAAAATTAGCGTGGAAATTAATTCATTGTGAAGTGTGAACTAAGAACAAATAATTGCTTTATTTTAAGAAATTAGCGGGTAGTAAGTAAGCGTTCAGGTAGATATTTGTCGGTATACATAATGTAATGGTGGTGCAAACTCTTTTTATAGTGTAATTGTTATAACTAGTTATAAGAAATAGTATAGAGTTTTAATGTATTTTTAAACTGTTGTGCCTTAGGCAAGAGGTATTATTGGCTGAATTATAAACATTCCAAAATAACAATTTAATTAGATATTGTAGTCATGTTTCTGATTTTAATATTATTAATAGAATAGAAAATGTAACATTTTCAGCTGTAGCCTTTAATGTAGTAGTAAGCGGTTTTCCGCAAGTATTTTATACCTTAAATAAATCGGTAGACGATTATTGTAAATTTCAGTAACAGTAGAATGAAGATTTTCAAGATTTTATCAAGTGTGATAATATTCCTCGGTTCATTTAGTTTTTTTAATCGCTTTTCATGTTTTGACAATCTATGACTGAACCACGACTGGATATATGAAATATTATATTAAAAAACTAAAAGTAGGTAACAACGTAATGGGGTACAGCAAAGATATAACAGCAAGATTTAAAGAAGGTTACACTAGCTTCTTTGAATTACAAATGTTTGAGGGTGGCGTGCGAGGCAGCCAGCTACACAGCATAGGAATTCCATTAATTTGCAATTGAGATAAGTCCCAGCTAAACCATCGAAAATCCGCAAAGCGTATCATCTTCACGGATGTTATTGATGGCTGCTATTAAATATACGTTTTCGGTGCGATCTGTGCTAAGGGACCAATCTCATGTGAAATAAAACATTTCAATCACGAAGTAGATGATGAAGTATTTTCCAGTTGAGAACTACTTTGAGAGCTTAATTCAAAATAAAAATATTATCTTTTATTTGATGTAGGGTACGTGTATAAAATTTTATTACTTAAATATAATCTTTAGCTGATATCTATTTACATCTACTTACATATATATATATATATATATATATATATATATATATATATATATATATATATATATATATATACTTTAGTTATTATATCAAGGTACTGATATTCATCATTTTTACTTAAAAATAAGAAGTAAGACGTAAAAACAAAATCCTACTGCTGACAGCACCAAGGGCAGGTCTTACAACAGAGTACGCCCCGTGAATATTTTGCACGGCCGTCATCCCACTTCTGAAGAAGAATTATTAAGTTTCTTCGAACTTCGCAATTATGAAAGTTCGAATAGCTCTCGCAAGACGGGCTCAGAATTTATAGATGAATGTGTGCTTTCCGTGAGGTGCGAGGTTTACTTGGGGTGCAAACCACCTTACCTCGATAGTCCCTACGACTTCGCAGCTAAGCCAATAAAATTGGAAATCGCTAGGTGCTAACTTGTAAAGTTATTTTGTATTTCAATTACTTTATTATAGGACTTTTAGAATGATTTATCGATCTCGTTTGGAAATAAATTTTCGTTCTGTTCTATTATTAGTAAGGTGATGATTTCATTCCATAATCATAACCATGCTATATTTATACGATACAACTTTCACCCATATGTTAATAAACGGTACTAATTTCAAGAAACTTAAGCGATTACGCACAAATTACATCCGAAACATGTGTTACAATGTAAAACACAAAGCTAACGTCCGCCGCAGCTGATATGACCTGTGTAGATAACTATGAAGTTCCTTCACACTCGCACAATTTGACGGTAAAGAGAACTGTTTCACTTGTAATTTATTTGAGGTCAGGAACACGCCTTAAGTTTAATTGGCCCTGTTTGTGACTGGGGCTTGCTATCTAAGCCGTGAACTTCCATTGAAAGGTTAAACTGGTAATTTCATATCATAATCTTCCATATAAACTTACCAGCATTTGCTACTTTTTGATTTAATGTAACACTCAGTTCAAATTACTTTTCTCCATTATTATACTGCCAAATAATCGAACTCATGTTTTCTTTTACAATTTAGCAGCATATAATAAATATAAGTGCTGTCGATGTAATGGGAAAAGAATGAGCTACGTGCGGTCGACATGCTAACGATCGGTAGACGTGTCTGCGCCGCTGCTTAAATTCTTATTTATTACTCGGCAACCCTCAAATAAATAGCCTCTCACATCGCAGCGTAATGTTATTAAAATGTGTCAGCATTTTAGTAAGGGCCGGCGAGCGGGCACGAGCGAACGCGAGCGCCAGTCGCCGTCCGCCTCCGTGCCATCTATCATTCATCCTCCATTACTTATATTGTACTTTTTTCGCAAAGTCACTCGCAAGCCGGTAATCACCTGGTGTGGCCGCGGACCTTCATTTTTCACACTAAATCATAACCCGCTCATCTAACAAAAATAAAATTTGTCGTACAAGCCAATAGGACTAATGGCGATATTATGAATAAGCAAAAAACGAATCATCCTTTACACAGCACTTTAAAAACATTACCAGCATGAATACGAATTGAGCTAATTTTTTAAAGGATTTTTATAAAATCTCATTGGACGGTGGCAGAATTTCACATCAACTATTTCCTCCATTTACATTTTATAAGCAAATCGGACTAATTTAAAATTCGAAGACACTAACAGCTTTCAAAATTTTGCGCGAAATAGTAACTAGGGCGGGACGTAAGGCGGAGCGAGTAGCGAGTCGACGAGAGCGGACGCGAGCGGCGTCAGCCCGCTGCTACGTGCACCGTATGCTAATGCCACTCCCTATTCAATAAGCAGACCGCCGCGTGCCACCGAGAACTCATGTCAGATAATTTACTGGATATTTTGTAAAAGTTTTTTTCGTACTCTGTGATTTATGCGCGCGAAACTTTGAGCTCTCTTTTTCATTTGAATGCACGTGACATACGTTATATTTTTGTTCCAACATAATCTCAGCTCGGGGATTCCTCGGTGTCATCATTCGTCAACACGACATATGTCTTGAACAGCTAAATTATTCATGGATTTATGCGTTGTTTTTTTTAAATTCCTGAAATACTATATTTCGTATATATTCAATTTCCTATAATTATACAGACACATATAGTTAGTAAACGATGGTTCAGTCATAGATTTGTGTGTGTTCTATAATAAGCGAGTGGTTGACTCGTATACGTGGAACGAATGCGAACCATGTGTATGTTTGCAGTGGACCTGACCAACGGCCAACTCACACCGAATAACAACACACCGCTGCTCGCGCAGGCGCTCTCAGGTGAGGACGCCGTCATATCATCCTTACATGCAAACATGTCATTTATCACATTTAATACAATAACAACCATACACTTATGTAACCAATATCATTACTGGATGACATTATAACAGTATTTATCACAGTGTAACCGATGGTCTCGACATTACATACTACACATGTTATTTATTTACTTAATGTTGTTAATAATGCTAAATAAAGTAGAAAATTAAAAAGTTTTGTTTTAAATTATTGTTCATATTACCAGTGAGATTTGCAGTTATACCTATGTATAATTATATTATGCTTTTGTTGAATCTAAATTCAATTTGTATCAAATCACGTTTTATATTGAATATCAATAATAATATAACTTGTTTTCCGTAGTCATGAACAACTATCAGGCCGCCGCCGCCGGCTTTGGGCCGCCGGCCTCGCCGCATACAGCTGGCGGGCGCGCAGGCTTCCCGGCTGCCAGCTCACCGGGCCCCGCGCTTGATGTCTACGGATCAGCGGCAGACAGTGTAGGCTATGTGCAGGCTGCTAGCCCCCAGCCTTCCGGTTTCCCTGCTATCGCAGTTAGCCGTGCGCCCCTCAATTATACCCCAGTAAGTCATGTTAAATATCTACTCAATTATTTAAATTTCATTACCTATGTGTTTCCTTTTTATATTAAATAATTTAACCAGATAATTTCAAATTTATTATATTTAAATGTGTTCATCGTATGACCAACCAATGGAATAATTCAAGCTCAAATAAAAATAGTAATTTTGGAAGAAATGAAAATATTTCAAACTTATTTGATGATAAATGAGATAAAGTAATTAATTTTCGATTCTAACTTTTTTCATTTGTAACGTCATGTTCAAAATGCCTATTTTAGCGAGGTTCAAATAAAGGTAATTTGGGAAATCGTCTCTGTTCGAGAAGTTCCAACTGTCACGGAATTCAAATTAATGTTTGTTCTGTTTTGTTTTTCTTCCGACTTCTTGATTTGTACTCCTCAGACGTTAAAATTTATTAAGTACGACATTTTCGACCTTTTCTAATAAAGTATTTTCTGTTGAAATAAGTTAAGTAGGATGTTAAATGCAGCCAGTCAGTGGCATAAAGTCGAACGCCCGTCAAGCGGCACATGACAGCGCCACAGACGCAATTAGCAGTCGACGACACTCTAAAATTTTAGCGAGGAGGTCCAATCTTATTACTGAACCGATCTTCCTCGTCGCTCTCACGGCGTAATCACCATAAGTTAGCAAGCAAGTGAAGCGTGAGAGATGCGATTATAAAGTGTTCCGAAATATGAAAACGGCGAGCGATGGCGGCAGCAATCTACGCGGTGCATTGCCGCGGGTAATGGCTTTTTAAAACTGCGACCGTGCTCCATAACTGCTTCCCAGAGACGCCATCAGTCTTCATTGCTTGTCGGCACACGCCAACGCTACCGAGATCTTAACTCTTCATGTCGACATATCTTCGAGACATTTTTCAAACTACCATTAAAAGCTTTAAGTATTTTTTTAAGAAAGCAACAATTGTCTCAAAAATAAACTTTATAATCGAGAGTAAAAATCAAATAATTTACATACAAACAAAAAACACTAAAGAAGTATCAGTTGTAAAATCACAGGTAATATACGACGATACTAATGAAAAATGAACAGTTCAGTCACTGGACGCCTGAACTCGGCTCATGTGGTTCCTGGGCGTAAAACGGTCTTATTAGGTAACGGGAATGCCCCCACGGGTAATAACCGTAAATCAACGAGAACAAGTGGTGTAATTACCAATGCTGCGCGGTCGCGCGCCGTTCTAACTCATCCGCTCGGTGTTTTTATTTTGTTGGCCACTGAGAGCTTGCTATTGACTCCGAACTCCGAAGTTAGCCTTAAATCTGCCCCTAAAGAACTTAATGATTAATCGATCGTTTTATACTCGCATTCAATTATAATCTCAAACTCCTAATGGAATTGTGAGATCATTTGCAATTTACTTTTTATTGAGCTTAATTCAATTTTGCGATCTCTGAATTTTCAATTTGCCAATTTTTCTTTTACAGGGACCCTTGATTCCTGCGGCTTTCACCAACGGTTATCATTGAAAGTGTTATAGCACAAATATTAAACGTGAGTATTATTTTTATTGTGTGGTCTCCCCATGTATAATTAAAATGTCGTTACGTGGAATGGCGCTTCAAAATACTGTTGCTTGTAATTATTGCCGTCGCAAATATGGACTTTCCAAGTGGATTGTAATACAGGCGTTAAAACTTATCATATTTGCTTAAAACAAAGAATTTTTTTTTAAATTTACTTTTTTTTTATATGATTTTTTACACGCAGGTGGCGAGCGGCGTGGCGGCGCGTGTCACATGTCAGCAAGTGCAAACCATCAGCCAGCTTCCGCGAACGCCGCGCCACGCGCCGCATCGGCGACGGTCGTCTAATCCGTCCGGCCACCGCGCGGACCGATCCGTCGACCGCGGCATCCCCACCACCAATCCCAACTCTCCCACCCCCGACCTGACTCTCCCCCGACCGAGACCTTGTCTATTGTAAATAATGATAATCTTTTTGTCGTGTGAACGAGAGATAGTCTTATTAAACAGGTATTTTTTCAAATTATTCTCGCTTCGACTGTACCGTAGATGTGTTGTCAATAATAATTATAAACTACAAAAAAAAATACATTTCGTAATATAAAGCATCTAGACGATTTTATTGCAGGGAGGTATATCTTAAAATATTTTATTATTCATAGTTAAATTACAATTTAAGATGTAACTTGCATGTCTACTTTTCCATTCGCGATTTTTTATGTTACTTATCGATATTTAGAGGATCGGTTCCGTGGCATATAAGAATCGCATCCGACGTGTTACGCGTATTCGTACTTTTCGGTAGTAAGCTTTTACATTTAAAAGTTAAGCCTGTCAGTAGGTGCAGAGTTCCGGGCCGAGATCGTATCGCAATAAGTTGAGTTCGTCGGTAGCTGTATAGGTTGGTAGGGGCTGGTCCGGCCGACCAGACCGGAGACAATAACGCGGTTTGCGACCGCGCGTTCGCCGCGCGCTATCTCGCTCGTCCACCAACACATATTTTATTCTATCTATTTTTAATATTATTGTCAAATATTAACATAATTACTATACTAATACATATTGCGCATATTTTACCTATGAATGTAATTATTTTATGCCTAATTCGGATTGTATAAAATCACCTCGGCTATTCTGTTTCTGTAGAAAATTCAGGATTACTTCCCTATAAGACTATGTTAGTTACGCGTATACATACTTTCTTATAATAATATGTATTATGATATAAAATTTTATCCTAAGGATAACATGATCATATTTACGATTCATAAGAACATTTGACAAGCTAAGTCGAGACATTTCAAAATAATTATCCTCTCATCGCATTAAGATAATAATTCATTTCTATCTTGTACCTTTGAAAGTAGGTATTGTAATTATAATAAATAACAATTTTGTGCATTACGTAATTAATATTTCATTGTTTCTTACGATTGTATTTAACTCTAATGTGTAAGACCACTGTTGAATATATTCGCGGCTCCATTAGAAACGCGGAGTCACACAGTCACAGTACTTAGTCGTATTTAAAGTTTTAATCAAAGTAATAATTGTAAACAGTAATACATTTCATACAGAGCAGACCGTGTCAGTCGTACATTACCAATTATCCAATAATAATCAAATGACAGGGATACAAAAATATCACAGCCGTTGCGCAATTTTGAGGTAATAGATTAAAATATAAAGTCAATTCATTAATCATATTGGATAGGTACTGGAGAAGCAGTAAGTTTGACGACCACTTTGTCTAGATGCAGCAGTAACGCAGTAAGCGGAACTACGAACTGCGCCTCTTACTCGCTACACACGTGCACTCGGTTAATCATTCGTTATTTACTATTATGATTATTACTCATTATCGACATCAATTAAACATTAATATTATAAATCTAGGTATTAAATTTTAGGTAATAATAATGAACAATCTTTTAAATGCTATTATTATATAAATACGTTATAAATATAAATGTTTCCTGTTACAAAAATATTGAAAATGATACGAAATAAATCAATATTCTTTTTAAAGGTAATTATTACTTATGAGTATGTAGTTAATTGAATAATGGAGTGTTAAAAGGAGCGTGCCCGTCGCCGGGCGGTACGCTCGCTTCGCGTTTTTTGTTCATTCGTGCCGAAACATCGTTCGCAGCACATCCCGCAGGAGACGCGACCGCTATTATGTTGTTAAACGTTAGCTAGGAAATTGATAATAAAATCGAAGGTGTGAGTCTATTATAAGACGGTCGGTAATCGATATCATACCTAACAAATTAACGTAATTATTTGTTTTATATTTACGGTGTTATAGGTATTTAAGACATTTTTCTTAGAATATTTAATTATTACGATGAAATGTTATAATTGTTAGGCCCAGACCGACGGCGGAGCGACGCGCGCGCACCGTACCGCCGTCGACTGTCTCATTCACTCATACATCCTCACTATAATTATATTTTCTTACCGACCTTTTTAATGTAGGAAGAGCGTACACGGCCGCTTATCCCCGTGCGAGTTCGAGTACAAACATACATACATAATATAGTGAGAGACATTCGTTTCGCTCGTTCGTGAGAAGCCATCGGTTCGCCGCGATTGCACCGAGACGATTACGAGAATTACTATTGTATATACATAGTTAGCCGCACGTGTAAAAAGACGTATTAGTCGATACTCGATACCATCTTATCGATATTATTAGACTCATTCGAGCTACAATCAGGATTAGCTTTACAAAGATATTAGTTTCATTGTTGTTGTTATGGTTTGTTAATACGGTTTGTGAGCTTATTTTAGCCTTTCCAGGACTTTCACGCGGGTCATCATATGAAAATTTTGTTGGTGCGCTTCAAAATTTCAGCCATCAATGACTAATTCGCTTCTAAGAAGTATATATATGTATTTAAATGTTCAATTGCTTAGCAAAATGCAATAAATTTAGTGGAATATTAAATTTTAATTCTTAATATATATTTTTAAATATGACCAAATTTTAATCATTATAAATGAATTTTAATGACTAGTTAATTATTATGGCCCGCGTTGAAGCCTCTCGCGGCTCGGTGTGTGTACGATTCACCTACACATCACGTGTAAAGAAATCTCTGAATAAGTATGAAATAATAGAACGTCAATGCATTTCAAGTTGTTAGCGAAATTAATACTTACAAAACTCAATAGATTAAAAATGATTTCCTTTAAACTATAAAGGAAATCATGAATGCTCAATTCTTAAAAATCATACTTATTAAAGAAGATAACTTAAGCAATACAATACACGTGAATGTGAACGGTCATAGTAGGAAAACGTAGTAGCGTAATATAGCTTCGCAACGCCACCGCAGCCGCTTACTCTCGCTTGTTCGATTTACGCGTTAGTTTATTAATTTCTGTGGATAATTTAGAAATGTTTCTATATCAAAATAAAGACTACGTAATAATATTAATAAGCGAGATCTCAAATTTATTTTAAAAAATTCGTTGTGTGATCCTAATACTGCGACTTATCGTATATCCATCTAAGTAAAATAAAAGAAAATAATTTATTATATTTTATATAATAACATTCTACATTACTTTACACTATCTACTTTATATCGTTAATAAAGATAATAATTAATTTTAATCTAATAAAGTGACAGACTGGTAAAGTTCGTAGAGTCGCCGAGGCGGCCTTAGATCAGTAGCTTTGCATATTCGGCAATGGCCAACTTAACGTTTCAAGGACCAAAGGTATAGATATTCGCGTAGGACCGGACGCGCATTGGCTCCACACGAACCGACTTGAACCAATCGGTTGCATCATGCAGCATCATGCAGCATCAGATCGTGTCTGTGAGAACAACGTTTGAGAATCAGCGCACGAGCGACGCTCGCGCACCCGCGCACTCGCTCCCGGCATCCCTCCCGCCCCGTGCAACGCCGCCCGCTTGGTTTCGTTCTCGCGGTTACTTCTGGATTACGTGCTTCGCGTGCTGACTGATTTTCTATAGCAATAAAATTCAATTACCTAAGATTTTACATTAAATTAAATTTGGATTTATATACGTTCAAATTTGGTGTCATGTACATTTAAAATATTAGAAAAGAGATAACGATAGGCGAACGATCCGCGGCTTCTGTCGGGGTCGGCGCATTATTTTCGTCATTTCTTCGTGTATGATATGTTACATGAATCTGTATACAATATGGATATAAATCGTATTGATGATTAAATTAGTTTTTACGGCATCTCTTTATTAAAATAATGATAATATCAAACATTTTGTAAAAAGCGGCGAGTATGTCCGCCGCCCGATTTCGTGCACCAGTGCACTTTAACTTATTGGAATATAACATTATTATAACGTACATAATACTATGAGATATATAATCATACAGCCTCTTGGGGCGCGCGTGTATGGCGATGTATGTATACACATTGTGCAATGTACATATACCTATTATAATACAATGATTTAAGACAAGGTTCACATCGTGCCGTGTGTATGTGGTAATAAATATAATATGGACATTGTTCAAACAATAGCCACTTGTTTTATTTACTCTCCAAACCCTCATCCTTCTTAAAGCCCTTTATTAAATAAGATATAGCATACTTTTTTTATAAGAAAATAAATAAACACATTATTAATATTTTTATGAATTAAAGCAACTGTTACTAAATAAATAAAAACTTTTACAATGAATCAGGAAGTATATTTAAAGTGAATCAAATATAAAAACATATGTTTATAAAGAAAGTTAGTTAAAATTTAATTACAAGATTTAACTTGTTCACAATATTTGATAACTTATCAAATAAGAATTATCTACACGTTAATAAGAATTATTTAACACGGTAAATCCATATAACGCATGCAGCTGAGCAGACATCGTGTTACAGTCATGAAGATTCCTAACAATAATAACAAGAAACCTTTTATAAAATTACAAAAATACTTACATTATGAATTTTTTAACACAAAAGTGGCCGTGAAATTTTAAAAATACGTACGTAGCTAGCTTAGAGGCAATCTTTGCAATCTTGTTCAGGTCCACGTAGGGGCAGTGAAAGTCACATAATATGCCACCATCCTATACGATACGTGACTCTATTTGCAGCTAAGGGGCTCTTTCCAACGATTTACCTTTGCCTTCAAAGTAATCTGTTGCATTGTTATGTAACAAAAGAAAGGTAAAGCTTTCAGCTTGGCCGGCTGATAATAATCTTAACCAATTTGTTCAAAGCATTATTAGAATTCCTATTCATTATTAAAAAAATGATCAGTTTTTTTACATTATTTTACGAACTTCAACCATTATAATTATTATATTTTAAATAATATACTTTCCGCTTCTAATAGACTTTGAACTTACTTCTAAAGGATACTATGTACAAGCAATCTAGATATACAATATCAGTTTCTTGTATTGAAAAGTAACTTATAAGTACTTTTTTTATTTAGTTCACCAGGTATGCACAAATCTGAGTGGTTGACCTTTATTGTCTTTTAAAAACTGAAACGAATAAAAACTCAACATTTCTTTGCAAATACAAACAAAATAATAATAATACAAAGATTTTTTTGACAACGCAATATAATAAACTAAGTAATTATAATAAGAGTATTCAATGAGAGCTCTTTATATTATTTTGAAATGGTCTGAATTATATGAAAACAGAGGTTGAAAATATTATTTTTCTTACCTCAGAGCTAATAGGCTACCAGATGAAACTTATTACAATAGATAGCACCCTCTCACTGAAGTTATTCAGGGAGTATTTATTCCTTATTGACATTGTCATACACAAACACAACTAACCAAACAAATGCTCCTGAACAGTATCTATTTAAGTAAAACCAAATATTCTACCTGTTAATAAATTTATGACTAACAAATGTATTAAGAAGTATATAACTAATTTCATAACAAAATATAAATGGTAAACTAATTAGAACTTCATGAATGTACTTCTTTTACAAATGGTTTACGGCAGAGTAGTTTTAGTCTTTAAAAAATAAAATTTATTATAATTATGAAATTTGACATCGAAGGGCTACAGAATTTGAATTTTTATATAGAGAAAAGCTGCAAAAAAACATAAATATTTATGATAAAACAATAGAACACATATACACTACTACTAAAGTGGCTTATACACGTTGATAAGGTAACGCGCATTGTACGCGTCAACGTTATGTGTTTATACAATAAGGAAACTTAATAACAAGGAAAAATATTTTATTTTCTTTTCTCCTCTCTGGTAAGACGAAGCGCGGCGTAGAGGTCGCATAACACGCAATATCTCGATTTAGGGCGGAAAGTAATAGACGTTTCAAAAACAAACTAGCAATGTCTAGACACTACTAGCTTGTCTCTGAATACACTGCAATACAAAATACGGATTTTTAACAAACTTCTTGCAATTTAGTGTCTAAATTAAAAATATATATTCCTATATCAAAACTGACAAATACAAGAAATTCTATTTTATAATTTATACTTATAAATCAAACTGTCCTAATTGAGAACTCTTTACACTGCAACTATAGTTTAAATGAAAATGACACGTATATTATGGACGTGCTAGAGCAGATAAAGCGGTGTTCATACCTGTGGAACAAGTTAACATGTGAGCAATCCCTCGGGGGCTAAACTTGTACGTAAGACACGTGCCTGTACTTACCGGCTTACTATACTCCGATATTATATGGATATAATTGATTAGTAATTCTGGAGAGTGGCCACTTGCAAATGAAAAACTATGGCCGCTATTATGTATGTAGATGAAAAATTCATGTATACATTTATTAACTAAGAATATTTGATTAAGTAATTTCTTATAATAGAATAGTATAGTTACATTGAACTATTATTGTACAGAACGCTCTTATCCCGAATAAAAGGGCCGAAAGGAAGTAAGTAGTGTCAAGACACTCCGCACTCTCATTTCTGCTGGATTTTAGACATTGCGTGTTGAGTGGCGGCACTCAACGCCGCACTTTATATCCCCAGTGGAAATCAAATTCACTTCCGTTCGAGTTTACAGTCATACGCATAGAACCAGTCGAGTAATTCTGTACGTTATATAAAAATAATCTAGAATTATGTAAGCCACTTCAGTTACTATACTGACATGAATTTCTTATTGAAATAATTGAATATTAAATTTATATGTCGACTATTTATTTTACATGTTATAATTATTTTGGTCAATAAAAATATAAACTATCAGATATTTGTCTACTTTAATCAAGATCTAATATTCTAAGACATAAGAAAATCCTACGTAATACTATAATTTTTAAATATTGATGCCAAAAAATGTTTATGTTATAATAATTTATTAACAAAATTACATATGAAATATATTAATGAACTTATATTAATGTCCGAAGAAGGTTAACATAGAAATGATAATAAGATATAACGTTCACATGGCTTATTTATACTGATCATCTTTTATTTATAAATATTATGAATAAACGAATTTTGATGAATCAAAACTTTTTTCACTTAAGAAACCTACTTATCATGACAAAAAGACATACATTCTATCGAATCCTTATCGAATTAAGTATTGCTCATGGATATCAAGCAAAGATGAAGAAGATAAGCTGCTGATGAGTTGAGGTTTCAAATAACTTTGACATTAAAATACAAGCTATATACCAAATCTAATAATAAAATTAAACATATATTATCTCTAAAACAAATTATTTGAAAATTATGATCTAATTGTCACATAACATTTAAATTTTGTATGATTTAATCCCACCATATCTAAATACATTATTAAGGTAAAATTATTGGAATTCAAAACTAAGTTATAAATTTATGTACATATATGTTTAATTAAAATCCCATAATACTTATTAACAATTGCAAAAAAGGCTTTAATTAAAGCTCATTGGTACTTACCTACTTAACCTACCATTACTATATTCTAATTTTATTTGAAATATTCGAATACAATCTACTATATATTAATGATACAAAATATCTCGATCGAACTTACAGAAAAAAAGACAACGAAAACATTAACTCTAGAATTAAAATTAAAATAATACATTTTACCTGTTCAAATTTAACTAAGCAAGTAAGAAAACGCGAGCAGTGCAAGTTAAATTAAACAACACGCATATCATGGACTCCACGCGGATGGAATGTTCATACTTGTAAAACAAGTTAACAAGTGAGTGTTTCCGCGGAGAATAAACTTGTGAATAAGACGAGTGTTGCATACTAACGATACTTCACCATATTTCTCGTGGCTGTTATAGCATCTTTATTAAATAAGATAAAATTCTGTTTTCATAACGAATCTTTTATTTACGAGCAAAAGATATTACTTATATACTTTTGATTTAATTTAAGGTAATATTATCATTTTTTTTCAGTTTTACACTTTTTCAGAGTAGTGAGAGAGAACCTAGTATCAAGACCCTTTGTTTCACTTTCTGTTCCACCAATTCGAGACATTGCGTATTCAGCGGAGATTTTTAATAAAAGTATGTCATCACGAGATTATTTTTTACGCTTTAACATTTCTTTTCCTGTTTTTGCTAATTCCATAACCCCTTTTAGGTTATTAAAATTAATCTAAGCAGTTTAGTAAGTAATTACGTGTTGTAAACACATAAAAAGACGATAAACAATGTAAGCTTCGTATTTGCAGCTAAATGTATGTGTGGAAATTTTTCGTGAGATTGCAGGCCATTTAAAATTATCGCCCGACCATTGTGGTTGCCGAGAGTAGGTACTAAGTAAAGGAGATAAATTCCGGTATAAAATTTTATAATAGTCTGTTAACAGCGAGCCTGAGAGCTCCCCCCCCCGTTTTATGTCCTATGCCGAATACTTGTTATGAGAAGGAGCTATCGAAATTAATTTTTTCGTTCAAGCAAATTAGTATCACTAAAAAAAGTAATTCCCTAAATGTTAATGAAATTTCCCCCGTAATGGAAACATGTAATTGGATGATATTAATCGGTGTGATAATTCACATACATACATACATACACGGCTAATATATTCAGGTGTATGATATGCGTATATAATATTGTAATCCGGAGTATGTTCATAACGGAATGGTCCCGTACATAACATTGGATATTGATTGATTGCATTATCTGGACGTCCAGTAGACCGAATTTCCTTTCTGCATAAATTGTCGTTTCAATCAAAATGCTTATTGATCTCGTAAATGTAAGTGTTGGTTCTTTTAGCAATTCAATGGGTTTAATTGTGTTAGTGTGAGAAAGCCTGCCTTTTAATTCTTTTCCTTCTTATGTTATAATAATTGAATTAATATTTTATTATATCTTTATATTTTTGTGTGAATGATATAAAGTATGTATTTCTTTTATGTTAATAACAATACGTATGCCTTAAATTAACCTGTATTGTAATAGTAAAAATTATAATATCATGTATAGCGATTTTGACTAGATAGTTATTTATGACAAAATAATTGCTATTTAGTTTTTTATACCATTGATATATTAAAATACTGTTTACATACTATTTACTTTTTATCTCCATATATATTTAATAAAATATTTCAATTTAAAAACCTCCACAGATTTACTAGAAAATAATAAAAATAGAAGTTTATTTCAATAATATACCATTTCGCAAAATTGACACAGCGAACATAATAATAAGTTAATTCACTTACCAATTTTCATATATTTTAGAGCCATTAGGTACTGGTTAACAAAATGACGCCGCATATCATCTAATTAGACCAGAAAAAAATATTTTATATATAAATATTTCTGAAAATGAAAACTTCCTAAGTACACATTATACTAAGAACTTAATTATTATTTTAATAAAATGTCATTATTATGGACAAGAGATTCTGTTATTCTAAATGTTACTCTAAACAGTGAAATTTCTTATTTGTGGAAATGTAAAATCTACTTTGTAAAACTAAATAACAAGCAAAATTTCTGTAAACTACTACTAGCCTGTACACAGGCTACTTACTACTGGTGCGGTTGTAACGATATTTACGTAAAGAAACTTTCCAATATCTAAATTAAATCTCATCGAGACTGCACAGCGGAACACTTTAAATTTGCTAAAAAATATTTTTATTTCATTAACTTTGTTTGCTCGACAGGAAATTAATTTCCAACCTAAAGAGTTTCAGTATTGTAATCGAAAACTAGGTTATTGCAAGACCAGTTTTACCTTTATGCTGAGCGATAACGTAAATTGCACCGTTCGCATTCGCACCGCAGACGATTTTATCAATTTCATTCATGATCTGTTCGCATTCAATAAAGTAATCTGATTTCGCGCTTTGCATTGTCGGCATGTGCCAGCCTATTTAAACCGAATGTGATCTGTATTTGGCACTGAAATAATCTTCACAGCCGAATGATAATTAAAGCGATTGGTTCGGTGACATAAGTTGGCAATTACTGTACAATAATGCGACGGTGTAGGCCCGGCTTAAGGTAGGCTGATGTTGACAATATGCTCACCTACACGTATGTAAGTACAAAATGCTGTCAATTCAAGGGATCCCAGTATATTATATATGTATAAACACATGGCGTATTGGAAACGGTATTTGTGACGTTGTTTTAATTATTTTACAATTTGCAGTAAATTATATCGTTAGTTTAATAAAAAGTAAAATAACTTGAAAAGATATAATTTTTCTACAGAATAGATTACTAAAAGAAGTAATATAAGCTACTTTCAGTTACGACGGTATTGTGTATCTTTTAGTGTAACGTAGAACATATTACGTTCTCTTTCATAACCGTAACACACTATAAATTCTTCTGTACATACTAGTTTTTCATATTAAAGATAAAATATAAAACAGAAAATATTCATGAATTTCTCACCAAAGCCTTACCGTTAAATATAAAATATCAACAATTAAAATTGATTTTAAATAATCTGCTAAAAACTAAAGCTCTAATATTAAAAGCTTATTTGAATAGCCACTTTAATTAGAGCTGCTTCATCACTCTATTATCTTATTACGCAATATATCAACAATACATAGGTTACATAAACTTTAATTTAATAATAAATGTACATATTTGGTTAACAAAGTAATGGCCAAACGCGTGGGTAATCGGAATCTATCGGACGTGAAAATAGGCTTTCCCTAATACCAAAACAAAATTTTATCATTATTAGAAATCTAAAACGGAACATTAATGGAATAACAGAATTACTCCTAGTATTTCAAATCGGATTCAAATAACATTAACGTGCGCCGTGTAATCCTATAAAACCTGTTAGGATTTGAAGCGGGTACACAAAATGTATGTGAACTTTCTAATATAAGTAGATAATATAATTTTGCGGGAGTTAAATCGATTGTGCTTTTATCTATTGGACAAACTAAATTGTTTCGCTAAATCCAAGATAATCTCCTTCCTGTATCGTCTACTTCCATATTATCCGTTTAAAACAAAATGCTTTTGCAGTAATAACTGAATGAGCTTGCATTTGGTATTTTGTTCATTTTCGCGTAATCCTCGAATGGTATTTAAGAATAGTGTATTTCGAAACACTAAGCTGTTGTCTTTATAGACTTTATGTACATATCCAAGAATCTTTAGAAATAATTAATCATTACACAGTACTGGTAATATCCATTTAATTTGTGTTTAGATTCAAATAATTAAAATACATTATTACATAGTAAAATACATGAAATCGAGATATATATCAACATAATATTTTATACAAGGGTGAAACATTATTACTAAAACATAGGGTATTGTAGCATATCATTACTGCCACGACAGCACAAAGCGAATCAAGGCAGAAAACACAAAACATTTATTTTGGGAAAATATATTGTATATCTTTGTCAATAAATATCGCGTTGTTCAAGACTTATTTGTTCATCAGGATTGGAAACGTTAAAGCGCGTTGCCATTGTCATTCAATTTTATTATAATTTTTAATACAAATTTTATATCTGAAATGTGAATACGAAATGTTATTTTACATAATATACTGTATAAATATTAATATAGCAGTACAGAATATTTATTTATTTTAGTGTTTATATACTCGTACTATATACTGTCTTTATGTAGAGAAAAACATTACTACTGGTTATAAAGAGACCATATTAAAACATATCTTTTGCACATCACATTATAGTTAGAAAAAGTTAAAAAATAAGGATATATCTTCTTTTATAATTTTTATTTAACACGACTTATAGAACGTTATTAAAATTAATAAAATTATTGTTTAAATCTATGCATTTTTGCAAACAGTACACATTCACGGTAAAAATATAACCGTATTGTATTGGAAACATATATAAACTTACGTGAGCTAAACTTCCGATTTGAGTTTGACTCGGCAACTTTAACGCGCGCCGTACGTGTGATACTATCTCCAAATAGCGTAATTTATTTGGATATCACTTGTTACCACTTGTTCGCCGCTCAAACTTGTAGGAGCGAGCTTCGTATTAGTTACTTGATAATTTTATATCAATATACAATTTGAATTCCTCTATTTGTTATCATTCTATCTGTAAAAATTACAACGCTATTGACGCTTGTATATTTAGATAATACTTAAATGAAACACTATATAAAACATTTTTAATTTTACCTTGAAAAGAACGGCAATAAATTTGGTCATTCAACAATAAACAATAATAAATAGAAAATGATGTGATTAATCTCTTATATTCCTTCAGCTCACAATACAAAATGGAATTAAGTAAGAATAATAGATTTATAAGTACCTACAGACAGTAATAAGTTGGTGATTGCATAGTAAACATGCTTAGCATAAAAGAAAGTTTGAAATTCTTCTATTAGAAGAAATTTGTTTTAAATAGACCATTTCTTAGGACATTTGATTTTAAGGCCCTAATTCAGCTAAAAGATTAACAGTATTTTGATAATCATATGAACATAAATATTATATATATATACACGAATGTACATAAACTAGATATCGCATGTCTTCGTAACATACACGTGCCGAAAGTAACATTTACAATTAGGTCTCCTGTGGTTCGTAAGAAGATTACTAAACAGCACTGGATAAACGCTTTTGTTGCTTAAGAGAAATTAGTGAGGAAACCCAGTTATACCGTCTGTGAATTCCAAAATAAGTGGCTGAGTTGTTAAAGTGGTATTGTGTTGATATTTACCAACTAAACGTTTAATCCCGGGACCGATTTATTCAGTATTCGCCCGTGAATTTAAAGGGACAACTTTAAATTGTCACACGGTCCGATGGAATTGGCGATCTATAAACTGTTATTGCTTCTCTCGTTATAAAAGCGAAGGCTTTTATAAAAACTTTATTTGCATAATAAAGTAACAAGTTTTGCAGCATTTTAAAGCTATGCAGACCGTGGCTAGGTCTAGTCGTAGCGAGCATTCAACTGGATTAACGAACTTCCTTACAATCTTCCTGCGGGACGAACTTGAAATTCTGACATCAGTTTTGGGCATTAAGGGATTGTTCACTTCATAAATTTATAAAGCCTACGTAATCTTGTTTGTTAAGACCCGCAACTCTATTAGCGGATAAATCGTATATAAGCTATTCTCTTTTGAGTCACATCTTATAATAAACCTCGAGATCGACACGTAATTTGATAAAGCAACGGAACGCCGTAATTACATTAAATTTTGATCATTCATTAACTTTGACTTCAAGGAGATTAAGGTACTAAAACATATTTTACTTAGTAAATCATTAAACTTTCTTATTTTACTGCTATATCTCGACGTGATCATAGTATTTAGTTTTAGCTGAGTCGATTTTGCTAACATAATATTTCATTGTAAAAATTGCCAAAAAAAGGTATATATAATGAATAATTGATATATTTTAATTTGTAAAAAGGAAGTAGTCGAAATTTTTAGGCAGCACAAGTCGGCCTATTAATAAAATTCGTCTGACGCAACAAGTCCGATATTAAATTTTTTGGCAGGCAACTAAGCTGATAGAATAATTTCCCATTGTTCTCTTAAAAGCTCCTTTCTTGTTTTATTTGCAACTACTAAAAGAATGCAAATAAATTAGTTCATTTAAATAGATACGGCCGCATTGCTACCCAAATGTAGGATATCCATATAATTTTTTTAAAAATTAGGAAAGTAAAACACATTTTAAGAAACGATGAATAAATATTATAAAAGTTATTAGGAAAAAGGTTGTTAGCTAAAGGTGTTTCCACACAATAAGCTATTTAAAAATTTGTATAATAAAATGGAGGGAGCGCCATGATGAAACTCGACAAAAAAATTCTGCTTCTGATCGAACTGTCGGGATCTGCGAATAGGAATTTAGCGAACGTCCACGTTGAAATACGATGCAGCGTAAATTTCTTTGATGTTTGTCAAAAAACCACTGGCGGACGAAACGTGTGGGTGAATGTAATAGAATATTTCTGGGGTTGCCAAATACTGCAATACTGGTCAAAAGAACTTCTATTTTAGATGAAATGCTTTTTGTTTCTCTTATAATTGTACTTTCACTAACAATCCCTTATATGTATGTACAATAGGATTATAAATATTTTTTTAAATCATTCTTAGTTAATCTAAGTAAATACATATATGTTTTTTTATATTCCTTGCAATATTAATTATAAAATTACTATTGTATAAGCAAAATATGAGGTGCAACATGGATTATTTATTTAATTTCAAAAATCTTAACTTCTTCGCTAGTGAATACCTATCAGATATCAAAAAGACACAAGAAATCTATCTCTATCTAGATACCCAGTTACGCAAATCTCATTTTTAAAAATTGTCCCAAAGCGCCTTGTAAGTCATCTACGAAGCCACATATGAAGAATATATATGTCTAAAATATAATATTCGTAAATTAAATTTTAATTAACACCACTACTGCAGATCAACTGCTCAAAGGCACTGAGCTAAAACAGCAATAAAGCTAGTATCCACGAAAATCACATTTTCATTTGTTCGTTGAAATCTCTGGAGCAACATATTTTTGAATAATATAGATGTTAAAATCTATTAGAGAAACCACTAATTTCGCTGATACCCCCGGTGCACGTAAGCCTATAAGGTCCTGTACATCATGCGGGCGCTCGGCGTGACACATGGCTTTAGAATATGATGAAGCACCTGTTCTCGTATTTTATCGTCTACACATTAAACGAAAACGTATTGTGCGTACGTATTATTGAGAAATATTTGAAATTTCGTAGTAAATAAATTATACATTAAATTTTATTAAAACGACGTCATTTATAAAAAAATATATAATTTTTAAATTATTTAATGAGGGTATAGTACCTAGTATATAAATATATAACGAGAGAAAAGTTCTATAAAGAAAGGTTAATATAGTAGTTAATATAATTTTCTATATGAAAGCAAGTATAATATTTATATAACATAGCCAGAATAACTAAAGGTGTGCAATTCAGAACGTAGCCGACATAGAGTTTAAATGGCAAAGATCACCTGGCGCTTTAATTTGTAACCCGCTGCCGCTCGCCGCTGCCGCTCTCAAGCGTTCCATTTCAATATTTTACACAAAATACAGTAACACCTGCGTTTAAATCTTCTTTCTGCGCCACTGGACCTAACGAATTGTGTGCCATTATGCAATATTTCGCTATCTCGAACTTACTCTTGAGGAGTTTTTACGCTCCGTTTGGAAATAGGAAATTTCTTCATTTCTATTCCGAACATGCCCGATTTTTTTGCTTAGTATTTTATTATTATAAGTACTTATCAAATTTCACTTTAATACATGGTGTTTTAATAAATATATTACATAAATATATATTTTTATTATTTTTAAAGAGCTATTCCACATCTAAGTAAAAAAAACGTATAAGAATTTCGACATAGGTTCGTCCATTTGGTAGTAGAACGCATGGCTTAGCGGTCAGAGCGCTTAGACGGTTTCCAAGAGGCGCAGGTTTGAATCCCGCTACATACAAATTTTAATACGTTTTTAAAAATATTTTATAATATAACACTTTTTTAGTATAACAGTCATATTTTATAGTTTAATTCTATTTCTTCCAATTTATAAAATAAAATAGCTATTTGGTATAACAAAATAATGATAATATTTATTATACATCTATATTAAAAACAATAATGAAGAGAAAAACCAAGTAACGCGTCTGAATATACATGAAACAAATACAATGATTAATAAATTAGAAGTGATCGATCCGAGACTATAATAATGTTCCATTGAATATTCAGCTTCAACGTCGAGCTATAAGCGGAGCGCCAACTGAATAGGATTGCATAAAATTCGCTTGGCCGAAATATGCTGAGAGCGCTTTAAACGTTTTAAGACTACGTTTTATTTGTTAGTGACTTGTATTAAATTGTTACATTGCAAAATTAAGTACAAGCTTTGTCTCAAAGCACTTATTTAGTTTTTTAAAAATGTGGCATTTTACTATTTTTTATATTTTAAAATAATTTAATTAAAAAACAAGTTAAATAAAAAAATGTAAACAGAAGTAAATTTAATTTCTGTAAGACATTAATACTGGTATCATCGAGAGCACAACTTCCTTCGTCTTTTCACATGAATCTTGGTACGAAATCCTTAAAACATTCTCACCTAGAACAGAGGCCATGTTTCAGCTCTTAATTGAGAGGTACGCATACTTGTCTTTAATATGGACACCGTAAATCAGTGGTAGTACGAAATTAAAACCGGGTCGCATGGGTATGAATTAATTTGCACCGGGCCAACGCTCGACAAAGACAGATTCATGGGCCATAGCTCTCAAAGCTTACTTGTGATTATTGTATTATGAAATGAAATATTATCGAGTAATACCGTTATATTGTTTTATGTATGAGCGTGTATAGGTTTACTACGTATTTTATAGTGTAGATAAGCTTTATCGTGTTATCATAGCTGTTGATATGTTGCAACATTACTTTAATATATATGTATGTTGATAAATATTGTGTATTTCATACTGTATTATATGAAATAAATGAATTATAAGGCTACTTTAATGAAAATGGTTTCTTTTAAACACTAATTCAATTGAATACATAACTTTAAACTTGACCTTCGATGTGAATCAACATCCAAAGTTATTAACATTAAAAATCAATAATCAGGTACACTACTAATTGTTATTTTTAATATAATACTTAAAAAATATACCCAATATACCACTTCTAATAAAATTGTCATTGTTAGCATATGAAAAAGAAAAAGTGAACCTCTACAGGATAATCGAATTTTTTCAAACAGTTTTGGAAATGACTGAATAAATCAAATTAAAACCGCAAATGTTATTAAATAAATCGTTTCTAACTTTCTTATAATAATAATATCAAAGTGTGAATGTACTTTACTAATCTCAATTCATCTCTATACGATTTTTGTAGAAATGCGTAACTGATTGGTAACTACGACTGATAGTGCTACGAGATCTACGAAATCGCTTTTAATATAAACCATCTTAAAGTTAAAATGCTCACTTTATGTTGAAAATATATTTTATACACTTTTTGGACATACTTAAAACTGATATAAAATTTAATTTTTGGAGTTAATTTACTCAAATTATTACACATTTTATTTTACAATAACATAAATAAGTAAAGTTCTGTATAGCTATAAACGGAGTTCGTTTCTATTTCCATATTCAATTACCAATTACTGAGTAAGCACGACGCATCATCATTCAATCTGTTTAAGTTCCCTCGCGTTGAAGTCCATTTCTCAAATGGACAGCTTTATTCAACAGCCCACAGGTGCCCGATAAGAGCAGGATCACTCTACACTTGATGGAATTGCTGTCTAGCATAATATCACCTTACGTGGACCACTGTAGTGCTACCGTAGCAAATGAAATTATATGAAATTTAATATTTTAAATTTCTAAAATAATATAAAATAATAATTTCTAGGCAATTATCAAAAAATAAAAAGCCTACACGATTGATATATGTGTACATCAGAACTTTTATGATCTTTAATGCTTTACATATAGTTGAAATTTGTTATTGATATTTATTTATTATAATATCGATTATAAAAAAAATGTACAATAGGTAATGCAAGAACAACTATTTAAAGACAAGGAAGTCATTTCTATGTCATGGCAAGATCATTGTAGATATTTTTTTTACAAAATGCAATGTTGAGTAAACACAAATGTGACTATGGCTTTATTTACAAGAGATGGATGGAAGAACGAAATAATTAAAACAAGAAATCTCCTGAAATATATAAAAAGGAAAATATATATTTTTTATCTTAAAAGAGCAGTACAATAGTGACTGACATGCTATGGTTTAGGGCTTTAATCTTAGTTGGAAACATACTCATACATATTCATAACCTAAGTAGTCCACATTATTAATTTAAAAAGTATATAGGCAAATATTTCTACACAAAATTATAGTAAAGAAGGGAGTAATGTCACCTAAATCTCTACCAGCCTTACAAATTACACTGAAAGAGATCCTCAAATACTAATAAATATTATGTTTATAATAAAATAAGGCAAATCTTTCGTGCTTTCGCAATACACAAAGTGAACTTACTGCGTTAATAGCACTATGAACTATTCTTCATTCCAAGTATGATACCATTTTAAAATAATATTCGAGCTTATGGTTCAGCTTGAGGTTAAGTCTAGCTTAGAATAATTTATAAACAGGTTAGCATATCACGCACGACGGTTTAATATCTGTATGGTATATATATAATAAAAATAAAAATATATATAATAAAATAAAGATTTAATGTATATACAATACCTTAAATTTAAATGTTATCTGTAGAGTTGGAAATAAATAACAAGAAATATTTAGAACTCATATAACACGGGCATATATATATATATACATATATATATATATATATATATATATATATATATATATATATATATATATATATATATATATATATATATATGTAATAAAAAAATTGTGCGTCTTATATCAAATCGTTTCCTTTAACAAAGTCATACTAGCCATCTGATTCTAAAGCATAAATCGGAAGCATCACGGTATATGAAATTGAAAAGCACTTATAATCTGCATAACCACGTGCACTTTACTTGCTATAACGCGCAAAGCTCTCGTAACATAAAACTACAGAGCGATGTAAATTAATTATGATATTAATTATAGTAATACGGCATTAACTTATATAATCCCTAAGTCATTAATCATCTGTTTAGTCATGTATTTAGTTCAATACGTGTTCTGGCTAAGACAATATTGTCATTCAATACGTAATAATATATTACTGGATTAATCAGATATCCTATTATTACTTACATATGATCCATATCGATGGTATCGGTTTCTGCTTCTCAGAGGGTAATAAAGTGCAGTCTTCCCAGAAGTTTTAATTAACCGCCCTCCCCCCACTTTGACATCGTGACAGCAACAATCACGCAAGTAAAATGTCATTAAGGAGACAGATACGTGTGATTCTATTACGTATACGAACGCATGCGAGATTGCAATTATCTATTACTATGATGAAACTTTTAATAACTTAAAATAACGTCAATACATTTCATTTTAGTCAATACAATATGGATATAATAAGTATTTATAATATTATAAGGTGACTAAAAGTTTTTAAGTTTTAGATAATGTTAGAAAGACTAAGCTAAAGGATAAGGAAAGTCGATAGTATCGTAGAGAAAAGTTTCTAGGCATGATTTAAACATGAATACTATAACATTATTATAACCCAAATGTATAAGTCTAAAATGCAAAAAATCTAAAAAACTCAATATAAAGTAAAATATACTTTGTTGCAGTTTTAAGGATAAATAGTATTTAGGTACACATTACGATGTATGTACTCGTATGTAGCTTACATTTGCATTACATTTTTTCTAAAACATGTTACTTCTTTGAATGCGAACCATGTAGTCTTATTCACTTGAAAATTAAAATAATATTATTTTAAAAGTATGACATGAAATACAAAATGCTGTATGTCAGATAGACCGAGTGCTCTCGACTTTAATGCTGAGATTCTCACATATTTTATTCCCAACAACGATACTATCGTGTTGATGATAAGTGTGCGCGGTAGATGCGAAGAGTGACAGAAGTAATGAGAAGAAAATCTCATTCACTGCAAACGTTGTATTTTACTGTGAAATACGGTTTATAAAGTGATGCAGAGAAGTGTTTAGTTTATGTATGTTAATTTTGTGCGAGATTTCTTGTGTATAATGAAAGCGTCGCGGAGAAAAATCTTTTATATCCTCTTTAGATGATTTTCATTACAATAAAAAGTCCTCTTTCAGGTCGCGATTACAAAAGAAAAAGTAAGTTGCCTTTGTAATAAGTTCTAGTGTTCGTTTTTATTAATGCCTCAATGAGGGATATTTCAGATGAGCAAAGCTATATCGTAACATGATAACAATGGAATGAATTTATTCATAATTCAAATAAATCAATAACATTATTAATAAATAATCAAATGTTCTAAATAATTTTATTATTATTATATTAATTTTATTATTAATTTTACCTATATTTATAATTAATTATCAAGTAAATTGACATATCGATACGTAATCGACTACCCGTCTATGATTAATACCGGTCAGACGGGTGACTCGTGCTCAATCGCCATCTGCCCTTATTAATTGCCTTGTCAGCCGTAATCGTGTCCTTCGTTTTACTATCCTACATGTACGCCTATATTGCTTAGTCTTATTTTATTTTTCAGAAAACCTTTTAAAAATATCAGTACTATATATGTAACGAAAATTTCATATATTTAAAGATATTTGCTAAATACATACTATTTGATAATGTTAATTAATTCCAATTAAGTTTGTATCTAGACTGAACACGTATTTAAAGCAATTGTTAATAATAACATGAAATTAATAATCTCAATGGTCCAGTAATCAATACCGCGAAGCAGAACTACGTTAATCACCTTCTAGATTGCAAATTTGACTTATTAGTGCATAATTAAATTAGGTAATGTGCGTATACGGTAGGTTTTGACTAATGACTTGTGTAAGAGCAGCGATCAACAGATGACAGGCAATTAATTCTATTAATGACCGAGCGAGCTAGACCTACTATGTTTACTCACCTCAATTTTCACGAAAATCGTCATGTATTGCTGAGAATTTACTATTATAACAAAGTATGCTGTTGCAAATAGTCATTTGATATAATATATATACTCGTAATATTAAATATTTGTTAATATCTCCAATTCGAACGAGAAGTAGAAAACGGAGTGTCTTTGCTCTGTGGATTCAAGCGCGAGGCTGGAAAAGAAATCACATATTAAACACTGCAAGCTTTTTAACTTAATCTATATAATAGGCCTTAGCATATAATAAGATTTTTCAACATTAAATTATCAAGAACCACTTCCGCAATACTAATAAAAATATTAATCTTTACTATACTTTCTTTACTAACGTCAACCTATATATCTACATTCAACAGTTTAAAACATAATTTCAAAGAAAAAATATGATAAAAATATTTATTTAATTATAAATATATAAATATATAAAAATACTTATAAATTTATAGATTTTTTTAGTTTAATCTTGGAAGATTATATTTTACATCAAACATAGTACACACCCACCGCATTCAAATCAAGTAACAAAGCTGACATGCCGCAAAATCTTCAGAAATTGTTTCA
The DNA here is from genome assembly GCA_032432895.1 of Dryadula phaetusa. Classification (NCBI taxonomy): domain Eukaryota; kingdom Metazoa; phylum Arthropoda; class Insecta; order Lepidoptera; family Nymphalidae; genus Dryadula; species Dryadula phaetusa. Next base: position 4,173,978 of record JAOYRS010000027.1, read on the forward strand.
TATGTTTGCTACAATGCGGATTAGACAAAGCTATCTCTGCGGCCTAAATCTTTCCATACAATAGGTATGTTAATTCCTACACGTGTTCTGTAAACAAGAGCATGTTAGGATATTTATATTTTCCTTTTCAACTCGCAATATTAGCCTTAAATTAGTGAAAACTGGTTGCATTAAAGTTGCAAATGAACACTTGTAACCGAAAAACATTCTCTCACGCTAACAACTTAATTTGCGTCTGGTAATAAATATTCTTTCCTTGTTGTATGTTTTGTAGCTGTTGGTATTCAATTTTTTGTTAAGTTTCCACTCGTCGATGCTAAAAAGCTTATTATGAGAGATTCATTTCAGATAGGACTTGAAATAATTTAATAGATACATTATTGTTATTTTGTTAGTATACGCTGGGTAATGTAAATGTGATTACTGCTAAAACTTTTCTTAAGTTAATCGTCTTAGAAAAATATACGATAAGTAGTAATGCGTAAGTGATAAGCATGCCTAGGGATGCTTTAAGAAATATAAGTAGTGTCTATACATTTTTCCTTTTCAATTTATTAAAATAGATAATAATTAAAATATAATATACATAGTTTAACCTAAAAACAGTTTAACCCGTGTTAGATTAGTAACAGATAAGAATAACGTGCCACTACACCAGCGAGGATTACAATTAAAAGGCCATGGCTATGTTATTACGGGCGATAGTGTCGTTTATTGAAATAATAACCGTCTATCGCCCTCAACCTGAGCAATTGAGATAATGGCGGATGTCAACGATTACCATTAGCGTAACAAGTAAACAACTATGATTGTAGCCCCACAATGAGCCTTTTGTTTCTCTTGTCGGAAAAGCTGTAAATTATTTTGATAGACAAAAGTAAATGAAACGTAGACAGTAGATAATGTTTCTCATTAATAGATTAATATTATTCTACTTGGCAATTTTTAATATTTAACTATGATTACTACTATTATGCATCGTACTTTATGACTTTTGGCATATATTTTTGTCTTCTGCAAAAACTTGAAGCTCATATTGTTACTTTCATAAACTTGGCAGGTGTAGTCTACCCTAAATGACCCAATTTATAATTGTACCACGAGTCAGCCATCCGTGAAAATGGCATTGGACCCTGAGGCGCATAACCAACCCCTACGATCGCTTGGAGTGATCGAAGATTTCAACTAAGAGGTTCCCGTAAAAATTTTGATACTTTTTCTTATTTATCCCCTACACTTCCCAAGAAAGTCACATGCAAAAGTTAAGTTTCCGCTGTGCGTTTTCTATCAATCACTCAGTGATATTGTTTAATTTATATTGCCCCCATAACTTACCTAATTAAAAAAAGTAGAAAGAAAATAAAAATAGAATAAAGTTATTTCTGTTAATTATAAATATTTAAGCCAATTTGAAAGACCTTACATGTTTGGTAATGGAACATAATAACGTGTTCAGCTTGACTTGACCAACCAAACGAAATTATTTTAAGAAGTAACTTCTGCTTTGCTACTATTTGAAATAAATTTTAAACAAATATATTTCGAATAATGCAATGATTGATGTAAATACCTCACATGAGATTATTTTAGCAGTTAAATTTAAATATGTCGAAAACATTATATTTTTACTGCTCATGGAAAGCTTATAATATTTTAATATTTACTTCTGTACGAAAATACGGAAAATACGGGAGGCATTCATCATAAAACAAAACATTAAGGGTAAAATCTATGTTTGAAGTCGTCTAAAACAAAAAGAGCAAACCTGCATATTTAAAAACACCTGCAATCTGCGTTTTAAATCAAGTTTATCATCTGAGAAGGCAACAAAGCGTGTGTACGATCCGTCCAAGTTTGCCGTCGCGTCACACCTGCTACTTTCCCACAAATTGTAACCAGTTGAAACTCGCAAGTCGCCCGTCCCGACGCCAACTTGGCCTCCACTTCATAATTAATTCTTTATTCGAAACAACTTGAACAGAAACGAGCCGCGTAAGCACTTAAATAGTCCAAATTGTGCTGAAGACGCGCCCATTTTTAATTAGTTCAGAAGTGCGCTTCAATTGTTAATGGCCCTATTGTAACTTTGTTAAATGGGATTAAATAAATTGGTGATAAATCAGTACTGAATCGCTGGAATTTTACGTAGTTAATTCTTTACGCTCGGACTTTGTTGTGCAGAATAACGTCATAACTGTTTATGAATATGTAAACCCATGTGCATGAATAAACAGTGGCCACCACATAGTTACAGCGTTTTATAACTTTTTTATATTAAAATATTTGAATTTACGCCATACCCCTTTTTAACCCTCGTATATGTTGACGAATAGCCTACGAATTTTGAATTTAAAAATTATGTCTCTATATACCATTATTTCTATAACACGAACACAAATATACTGCTGAAAAATAGAGGACGAATTTAAATTTTCATATACTTTACACTAGTAATAAAATATGTGTATTTATTGTATTATGTATGAAATAACTAATCCCAAAGCCATTTATCCATTTTGGTAATAATTATTTAACTATTCTCTTTACTGAAGTTTTAATAATACTATGAAATTACATTCATAATAAATATTTTCAGGCCTATGTAGCTGAAAGAGAGATTACAAATTCGCCAAATAATTCAATTTATAAATTAGATAAAAACCCTCGGCCTATAAGCAAATTTCTAAGAAGGTCAATTTTTTCATTCCACCCACAACACGAGACTCAAAATCAGTTACAAATAATAATATCGAATAATTTCAGTTAGGATTTTTAAATACTTTAAGAACATAAATAGATTTTGAAAAAATAATTAAATTAAGAAACAAAAGCAGAATGCTCTTTATTACAAGTTATTTTTTTAAATCTTTTGTATTAATTAGAACAATAATGTTGTGGATTAGATAACTAAAAATCTACTTTAAGTATAATTTAAAAATCGAGTTTGATTAAGTACCAACGAAGACGGTACTTCATTTATTTTTAATATGATATTTGAAACATACATATACCAGAGAAAACGTAATCATATTGCGTTTCAAATTTCAGCGCAAATTTTCTTATCAGATATTAAAAATCAAGCTAATTTTTTTCTCATGATTGTATATGAACCAACAACTATTACGTTCGACTAAGCACAACTATGCTGCACTACGATTACATGTACTTTAAAGTAAGCTTGAGTATATACATCAACATCATACCCATATTCGCGCTTAATGAGTGCATTTTTGCTTAAAACATAATTAAAAAAATACACAACACGAACTTGAAAAAAAAAACAAATTAACCTAAGTACACCGTTACATCGCATTACAATTTTTAATAACCAAATAACAAAGAGAAATGTAATAAATAATAATTTTTCAAAAACAGCACTACGCCAATTAACTTGATTAATTATTAAATCCGCCATCTCCCAATACTGTACATATAGGTGTGCATACAACATTCAGCGTCGTGTAATGTGTTTGACAATCAATCCGCTAGGCCCATGCGACCGAGCCGGCGACAGGCGTGTTTGTGCACCAGTCATTGTTCACGTTTATATGCGCGCTGACAGATGGATTCCGAGACTCCTTGTTTATGCTGATAATCACGTAATCGCTACAGATTTGCATCTGGTTTTCAAATCGTTACTTACATTTTTTTTAGAAATATGTTATTAAAATACTGGTTATGCTTATTGAATTGTGATTTAAGTTTTGTGATAGCGTATATTTAATAACTTTGCTTAAACTTAAAGGTTTTTAGTATTATTGCTGATTATGAAAAATGAATTTGTACAAGAATATTTTCTTTAGAGAGAGCATTCTAATCAATTCTTCATAAGGACAAAATGATTATATTTAATCAAAAACCGAATAGTGTAAATTATGTCTAGACTATTTATAGAAATACTGAAAATAAATCACACAAAAGTAATTTTATTTTCAATTATCTCATTCTACCTCATATTAATAATTTAGTTTCTAGTACTCTAACAATAAAAAACACTTTTTTTGGTCCAATAAGATTTTTTTATTCCTATATTTATACCTAAATATCTAGTTAAAATTAAAATTTACCCATTTTCAATGGAATGAAGGATATTTAATATACAAAATTAAATTTTAATATTCATTATTTATAAAGTATTATTCCAAACTTAAGATTAGAAAACGTTTTTGGAAAAACGTATAAAAATTTGTACGCAGCGGGATCAACGAAGCGGGGGTTGGACGGTATCCGAGAGGCGCGGGCTCGAATTCCGCTGCGTTAAAAATTTTATACCTTTTTTTGAAAATTATATCTATCTGCTTGACATAATAACTTTTTATATCTTGAATGAATATTAGCCTTCGCCATTCACAATATTTCTTTTTCTTCTTTACTATTCGACTATCATATTTATTAATGTTTTAGTCCAAATCTTACAAAGCACATCTAATTTAGACAGATATATTGATACAGATTTATATCTTTAACTAAATTCAAGTCTAAAAAGAACAAAAAGAAAAGTGAATCAAATTTAAGAAAATATTTAACATACTACAAATATGACAATATTTTAAACTGTAGCAATTAAACAAAAAATTAACCGTTTATTTAATTTCTCATACTAAACAACATTGACCGGTTCACAAATAAACATTTTTAACAAACAACTGCCACAAAAGTGTGATATTATTTAATTTAGCGCTCGCAAATGTACTTAAAAAATAAATTACTAAACTTAACTACAGTAACGAAAGCTTCATGGCGGAATGTCTACATTGTACCTATATCGAGCGGAGTCAATTAAAATGCGCTGTTCCAGTATAACATATATAAGTTTTATTTTTAATTAAAGAGCTTTCAAACGTCACTAGCGCTATGCTTGACTGCGACAACATTGCTCGTAATCACATCATTTCACTTGATGTGCATAATTCACTCGGTCGCTTCCACAATGGAACATCGGTATAGACCGCGCATATTAATCAGCTATTTCAATGGCTCTAATTAGGCCTGACACTGACAGAGTTACAGTAAACGGTGAACATTATACGCAATATCTAAAGGGACATCCATATGGAATAATCTGAAACATAATTCATGCTGGCCATGCGCTCGTTTTTATGTTGACGCCTCCAATGGAGAACTATCTAAATTTCTAGCGTAGGGTACTATTATTATTGAGGTAGAAGTGACTAAAATTATATACTACATCTGAACTAATGTTGCGGTTTACAGTAAAAATTATAACATTTATAATGTTACTTTGCAGGGCAATAATTAAAAAGAGATAAATATATATATATATATATATATATATATATATATATATATATATATATATATATATATACATACATACATATTTAATCAAAACTGTTAAGTCAACTATCATTTTATACTTAGCTGTATTATTAAATTTTACATCTCAGAAATAGGAAAAATATTGTTCTATACAATACAAAAGTTATAAAGTATATATATCTTTATAGTTCAAGATTAGTTCAAGATTTTTTTCTGTTTACTTTTAGAGATTCAAAGTATCACGTCTACATTAACATAACTAGAAAATTATAATTAAGTGGTTACACTCTAACCAAGTATAATAAATAGCAATATAACTGTATACTCAATTCATTTTAAAGTTCAACTAACTTTATTAAGTCTGAGAGCACTAATTGCAAAACTGTAACAAGTTTTATTCGATTTCGTTTATATAGTAAAATGTATATTATTGAATTTCCACGCAGTAATTGAGTTGCACGCACATTACCATGTATCAATTCATTAACATACATTAATATTTTATAGAATTAGCAGTTTTATAACTATGCCACACCAAACAATAGATATTGGAGATTTATATCACGTAATATTAACACTAAATTTCCATTGTTTACTTATTCTGGCGAATTACGTTTATTTTCAACACCATATTGCGTTCGTATATTGTAAATTCTAATAATAATAAATGGATTCAAATATAATACACGCTTTTGTCTATTATTTCGCGACAAGTCTAAAATTAATGAAATAATATTATTTATAAACATTACTGATTAGTTATTTATTTTAATAACGTTGTTAAAGATAATGAGCTTTATTTAAGTTTGAAATACAATGTAATGGGCACTATTACTCAAACTGTGGGATTTATCGGAAAGTGTTTAGATATTCAAGGTATTGAAGAAAAATCTGCGCTATTTGTTGTATTTTATTGCACAGGTATGAATTTCGAATACATAGAGATCACATTTGATACAGATGTACAAAACATAAGAATTGGAAATATAGTGTCAAATACCATCTCCCATTAAAATAATATATTGAAAAATCTACAGTAATATATAAATGATTAATATACATTAAATGATAATTACTCATACAAATACAAAGATATAATAAACAATATAAACGTGCATCCAAAAGCATTGTACATTTTGTAAAAATATCTTTCCGAAACATCAATTTTCCTATTCAAATGTACGTACTCCGTATCAAAGCCTAGCGTAATGCAGAAAGACATTAGGCGCACTAACACACGTCTATCATCTTTTAGCTAGTTAGACACCATTGAAGCTGATTAATATCGCGGCTTTCTTTCATCTCGTACCCTACCCGTTTAATCAACTTTACCCTTACCCGTGTATCATGAACTATGATGAAAAAATGCTATATATTCGGAATGCACCGACTGCAATACAGCTTTGTGTAAACCTCTAACACTATTATATATTTAGAGTCCACAAATTACTGTAGTGTTAATACAAATATATTATGCACAGTGTGGCAAATATTATTTAGTAATTAGGTTTCTGCTTTCAGTACCTTGCAGGCTATTGAATTTTATGTATAGAGCGTTATCACTAAGCCAGCTCTCTAATTGATAATATTTCAAGTAAGATATTGGCGTCCAAAAGAATTATCTTATAACTAGCCTTATTATGACACTGGTACTAAATAGTAACCATTAAAACGGAGGGTTAGTAGTAGAAGGTTATTAAATATATAGTTTAGATTAGATAGCTAAATGAAAAACGATGACTTAGATATTTCGGACTATTCCCGATTCAAATGCAGTACAAGTTTATATATCTTAGTCTATTAAGGCATTATAGACTCGTGATTTTGAATAAATATCGCACCTTTAATAGATGTACTGAACATTATTCTTACAGCAAATTTAATTCAATGTATGTTAAATAATGGACAAAGCAACTAATAAAAGCTTACTAATAATATAAGAATAATGTATATTTAAGTACACTTATACAAATATTATTTGTTAGGTTGTTGTCATATTTAGATACTTACGCTCTTAATTACCTCGCTCGTATAACATATAATATCTTTAAGTCAAAATAAGCCTCTCGCATACTTCGACCTAGGCAAATGAATGGATAATAAAATATTACATAATGTAAACTGAAATTAATGTAAAGAATAATTAAAGATTTAAATTGCAATGTTTTATTAAATAAAAATAAACTATATCTATATGTTTATAAAAAACCAGTAGCAATATAAAATATATTTAGGTCACTGTGCACTGTGGTCCAATAAGGCAACGTCTAACTCTAAACGTAATTGATAGTGGGCTCTATTCCCATTCGGGGGAATGATTATATTTAAAATTTATTTTCTTTTCTAGGCTCTAATAAGACATACCGTATCTCTCAGCTCAACACTCATCACGCAATGCCTTGGTTTTTGGAGGAAGGTAGCCAACGGAGTTTTGTAACACTAGGTCATCCCTGCTATACAAAAAAACGCTACGCGAGAGAATGCCTTCCGTTTCAAGTCATTTCATTCTTAAACAATATTTAAATCGTATATATAGCCGTGTGATACTCAATCTTAATATGTTGCATTGTCAAATTGAAGCGTGATAAGGCTAGTTATCCTTATTTATTTATATACAAAGAAAGGTATATCAGAAATATCAAAAATTACAATATACATGTTATAAAAGAAATATATAAATAAATAATCTATTTTTCAAAAGCAATCTTTATATCCTTACAAAACTCGAGTAATTTTGATAATATCTAAATTATAAAGGTACAAATCAATTGTATTTGGATAAAAGACAGACCTCTGATAAACCTCTGACAGAAAAGTATCGACTCAGTATAGGGTAAAATTACGAGGACATTGATAAACTGCTCATAATATATATTACCTTTAAATTATATAAAAAAAGACAGTTATATACCCCAAAATAATGCCTACAATTATTAAATGCGGTTTTCTCTACACTACAATATCAACACAAAACCCATGTCATCAAACTCCAATTTTAATAAGACAACGCAATTTTAGTTTACAACAGTCAATAGTAGCGAACGGGGCACAAAGCGGTAAACAATACGAGGGAGACAATACGCACACAACACAGCCTGTCACTGTCAGACCTAATTAGCGCCGCCATTGAGATTGTCTGATTAATATGCGCATTGCCTCCTTTTATCTCGCGTTCAACTTGCCTACTGCAATATCGATTTTTGTTAAAAATATTTTGTAATTTTAGTGATAGCGTTTTATTTTTAATGCGGTGTCCTATTACCGATTTCTTCTTATTACTGTGAATATATTGTATTTACCATTTCAACCACGAGGCGTGTAATTGAACACAATGATTTTTTTATAATTTATGAGTTTCCTATACCTGGATAGTTAAAATTTTGCGCTAATCTCCGCCTTTTGACAAATAATCTTGTAGTGGACACAAAGTGGACAGTCGACTTGTATATGTAATTTGGATTGGTGCTTTTACTTTCAAGGCAGATACAAAACTTTATTCTGATTAACTTATGACTTCATTCAATCATTATGTGGAATTTGAAATTGATATAACCTTATAAAGATCATATGAAATTAGAATAACATAGGGTAAGTTTAAAAAGTATTGTATTTTATATTTGAATAATACATATTTAAATAAATACAGAACGCGGCACAGAAAATATTCATAGATTTTAATTAATGCTTTTAAATCATCATATACTCGTATTTAGTTAAGTATCAGGAAAATAAATATCAACTGCTATTTTAGCTAAATATTTTTTATTAATGTATATTATGTAAGTAATAATAATATAAATAAACGAGTTGAATCCCACAACTTCGTTTGCGTGAACTTTGAAGTTTTTGATATTTTATTGTAACGTTCACCTCCCCCCCATATATAAATATAAATAAATATATATAAATACTATAATTATAAAACATACCTTGGCTCATGATACGTCTCGTGGTTAGGACCCAATATCGTTATGTTCGCAATAACTCAAGAACTTTTAGAGATTCAGAGGCAACAGTGTCAAGAAATGTTAATAACTACCTATTATCTTAAAAAGGATATAAAATTTTCAGAAGACATTATAGTAAGAGATTTTAGTACGTTAGATATTCCGTTGTAACCACCACCAGCTTTTCCAAGGAAAGCCGAAGATGCGTCTTATTTAACCCTCTGTTATAAGTATCCTTTGCTGATAGTCATAGCAGAAGGGAAAATAGCTTAATGGCCCCACCCCGCCATATGCCGTGAATTCCGACCGATCGGCGGACCCGACCGACCTCAGAGTGAACCCTCCGAGACGCAACGGAACTTCGAACGTATATGTTACTTACAATGCCTTTGCAAACGAACAATTATTAGTTATTTGTTCCGTCCGTGTAAGGATCCCTCAATGAGGTTAATACGCTTAATACACTTTTAAATACATATCTCGATACTTAAAATTACTTATGGTATTTCTTTACGTACTTTTTACGCTTATTATATTAAGAACATGTTATAATTATATATTTGAATTGGTTTGTGAGACCATTATATATTGTAGATTGGTTCTTTAGACCGATGTATGTCGTAGATTGGTTCTTTAGACCATTATATGTCGTAGGTTGGTTCCTTAGACCATTATGAGTCGTAGATTGGTTCTTTAGACCATTATATATCGTAGATTGGTTCTTTAGACCATTGTATGTCGTTGATTGGTTCTTTAGACCATTTTATGTCGTAGATTGGTTCTTTAGACCATTATATGTCGTACATTGGTTGTTTAGACCATTATATGTCGTAGGTTGGTTCCTTAGACCATTATGAGTCGTAGATTGGTTCTTTAGACCATTATATATCGTAGATTGGTTCTTTAGACCATTATATATCGTAGATTGGTTCTTTAGACCATTATATGTCGTAGATTGGTTCTTTAGACCATTGTATATCGTAGATTGGTTTGTGAGACCAATATAAGTCGCAGATTGGTTTGTGAGACCAATATAAGCCGTGGATTGGTTTGTGAGACCAATACATGATGATGATACGTCGATTGGCCTGCCAGACCAATATTACTTTCCGGTTCGCATATCAGTTCAGACGCACAACCGCTAGACGGCCGATTGTTTTATATTAACGCACAACACATAAGTAGCAGTCGTTTGTCATAACCAACAATTGAACTCGGTTATGCGTTCTACCACCAAACAAGGCGCTAGACAAACAGTCGAACACCATTAAGTATTACAGCATTTCGTGACATAATAGTATAGCTCTCCCCGTAAGAAGGCAACTAAAACATACTTCGAAACACACGAGACATAATAGCGTCACATAACCATTCATCCTACACCAGGGGTGTAAAACAACATAGAAACGGTTGAATCTATGTCCGTCGCCGTACAGGTATCGCATGTACAACGCAAGACAGCATCAGAGAAGATACAAGTCGCGCCACCGACATCAGTTATCAGTAAGCTATAAAGCTCACCAAACCCCGACAGTCGCATGTCACAAGCAATATCAACATCCAACGCCATACAAGCATCGCTTACGCAACGCGAGACAGCAACAGACTCGATACAACCAACCAACATCGCCATAGCGGTTCACCTAAGCCGACTATAGCAGCCTCAGTGGCATCAAGCAACATTGGATTGCTCCACAGACATCAGTTATCAATAAGCTGTAACACTCACCGAACCCCGACGGTCACGTGTCGCAAGTTATATCAACGTCCGACGCCGTACAAGCATCGCTCGCGCAACGCGAGACAGCAGCAGACTCAATACCACCAACCAACATCGCCATAGAAGCTCACCAAAGTCAACCATAGCAGCCTCAGTTACGCTCGGCAACGTTGGGTTGCGCAATCGACATCAGTTATCAGTAAGCTGTAACGCTCACCGAACCCCGACAGTCGTGTATCGTGCGTACATGACGGATTTCCTATATGTTTATTAATATTATATAAATATAACTATAAAATGCTTAATTCGTTCAATACATGATATTATATTATTTATGATTTATTAGTTATTGTTTGCAGAGCTTAGTATAATATTAAAAATATTTTATAATACTCAGTAAATGCATATAATAATATGTTCATACAACACTATTCAAAGATGGCGGCAGACGCTTTGGTATATTTATATTACAAATTTCATATATCTCTTAGAATGTACATTCTAAACGTTTAATATCGTTAATATAATTATTTTACTATATTAATAATAATATTATATTCATTTATTGGCACTTTTATATTAATAATGGAAAAAGAACTTACCAACAAATTCTTCTTATAGAAATGCAAATCTTACCGACCACCAATACCATAAAAACTATAATAATCATATTCCTATGTATTTCCGATATTAAATATTGTTATTATATTCACTTCTAATGTATTATATTTCTATTGTTCCAAATTAAATATTAACAATATTCTCAAGCGTCCTTTACCATACATGACGCTCCCGCCAATCCACCATCTTTTTTTTCCAAAATCCATTGTATCATTCTAGCCTGTCAGTAATTCATTCAGCCAAAATTATATTTAATAAAAATTATTAATTATGTTATTACTATCTACCTATAAATACTATATAAAATAATATTTAATGTTATTATTAAATTATTTGTACATTTATATATAGTACGTATCGTTACATTATGCTGTGCGTTAAATATTTTAAACATTTGATTGTAAACTCAGTAAACTTTTGAAAAATATGATTTAATATATTATGTCAATAGAAAGTATTTTTAATAAATTTCAATAAAAAACTAAAACTGATCTATATATACACATAATATCCATTTATAGCAAGAAACACTTCAGCACAATCACCACTTTTTGGTAATAAATGTCTTTGCCCAGTTGCTGTTTATGTGCCATTAACTTGAAATACCTAATAATAATGAGTAATTTGCTATTATTGCAATTATAACATCTTGTACGTGGGTTTAGTGGGATGACGTATGTTACGACACCAGTTTGTTACACGCGTTACTTGATATATATTATATAGAAAATATTATTATGGCGCAATAAAATACTTTAATACTAAATCATTACAGTTCACTTGCCGAGCAAGCCATGAGGGAGCCAAAATGACAATATATCTCATATGGGATAATATTTTAATAGCTATTCTTGCACTTGGGTTATGAAAGTACTTTCTAAAAATTTTAAATTTAAATGAATGATGTTTTTATTATTTTGTACCTTTGACTTTATTATCATCATACATAATATATATATATATATATATATATATATATATATATATATATATACACTATATACAATCTATCACGTAGAAGTGGAAGTGTTGAGTATTCATATATTTTCATTTGAAAATCCATATTTATTAAATAGATATATTTGTAAAGCAATGCCTTATAATAATAAACAATATTACAATAATTGTTACAAGATTTTCATGACTGAAAATCATAAATAAATGCTTACAAACCATTATTTTTCGCTACAACCTGTTACATCTATAAATGTGCTCTGAACATTGGTACCAATTTTTAAAACTCATGTATAAGAATTACTTATATCATAGAGTGTAAGGTTTCATCTGTCTAAATTGACTACCCTAATGAAAATTCACAAAATTAATTAATAAACAGTATATAACGTGTCCATAGCTCTAATACTCTAATCATCGAAGCCGAAGATATAGAGTTCTTCGCTTAGCTGAATAATACAACAAATACTTTTGAATTTTTAATATGCATAATGCATATGCGTAACATAAAATTGTATAAAATATTTTTCCTCCTAAGGTACTATAATTGGCGTCATATTAGTTATACGAATGTCAAAGTAATTCAACGTGGGACGAACTCTGAGATAATCCGCTTACTTCTCATCCACCATTGATCAAAATATAAACTTCCTTTGCCGTTGGGTCGTGATCTCAAGCTTAAACAAGCCACATATGAATATTTCTGTATAAATTAAATTAACGTCGTCATCTTTTAGAATAAACAACAACAACAATAACAATTAGATTATTGAAGTCCAGTTGTAGAAAGAGAAGTAGAATTTATATTTAAGATATAGATATATTCTAGATAAGTATATTCTAGGTAAGATAAAGCATATTTCAACGAAAATGATATTGAAGGGGAATAATGTCGAAGTTATAATGATTATATAAATAGAATTTATATTTACGTAGTGTTCTACTTACATGTGAAGTTTATAAACAAGAAAATGCTTTGTACATTTATTTTTTGTAAAGACAAAACTGCATTTTCGCGAACACATAATTAGGAGTACTTTTGAAATAGCTGGTGAAGTAACGTTTTGTTTTCATTATTACAACTGACGTTATAACTAGCGAGTCGCGAGCAACTTTTATTGTAGGTACAAATGTCGCACATTACAAAATTGTAGACTCAAGTTTATAATCTGGTAACGTTTTGTTCAAATCTAACTTGTGGATAGACAGAGTTTAAAATAAACGGCACTAACGACGACGACGTCAAACTTTCTCATGAAATGCAAGAATATTCTTAGTAGTAATTTGAGAAAAGCAACTTTGCTATTATAATTTTCATGTAAATATTTCACTTGATATTTAAGAATATTTAATTTTTTTAAGAAATATCCAAATTTCTGAATGTGCGAATATAACGTATTGTTAATATGTTTTTTTTTGGAATTTGAAAACACTTGTATACGTTTTTTACAAAATTTTGCAAAAAACATATGATCGCAGTGGGATTCAAACTGGTAGCTCTTTTAAACCATCCAAGATGAACGATCGATGGACGATAATTGAACTCGCTATCTCACTGCGATCAATGCAATGCAGTTTTATACGATTTTTAATATGATGTATATACGAGTAAATATCATATTTTTATGTATTTTTCATATACATATTGTTTGTGTATTAAATTTAATAATAATAAAAGCCAGTTATTTAAAGTTAAATTATATATAAATTACATATTTTTCATAAATTTTATTGCATATGTTATTTTGTTTTATCTAATTATATCAGATCTGTAGCTTTTTTGTCAGAAAGTAACAAACAACCATTCATCTATCCTTAAAAAATGGTATGAATATTAATTTATTTCTACTTCATGATATATATATAATAGTCTGTTAAACCTATGCTTCGTAGCCACTTCGTAGCTGTATGGTGATCTACGAATGTATTGTAAGCATCACACCTTCCTTACTATCAATAAGCTTGTACGAATAACCATTAATTTATGTTTTCTATTAACGTATTCTTTGTTTTCTTCTATTTAATATTTAATTTAAGATACATTTTTTAACTGAGATGCTGGTATTAGTAACTTGTCGTGCATTGCATTCAGATTCATAACAAATTTTACAATATAAGAAAATTACAATTTTAATATTATAACTTAAGTAATATAAGTACGTTTAGAAATTCATGGTATTATATTATAGCATTTTTACTAGAATAACAAATAAATACATCTTTACAAAGTAAGGGAGACTTAGTAAAGAGAATTATCACAGTAGCATTATAATTTGAATATAACACGAGTGTTAGCGAGAGCATGTTTTAATATGCAGAAAATACTTTATCACTGATATACGTAACTTTAAGTGATCTATAACCGGTTCGGAAACTCTTCCGAAGCTACTTTTCATGAAGTATAGTTAAAACTTTGCAATTCAAGACTTATAAGAGATATTACGTACCGTTATGATTTACGCAGCATTTTCTTCGATATTGCCCGGCTTTTCATTTCAAAATAATAAATTTTGTTTCCACATTGGCAGAGTTCCTAATACCGATTTGGAGTAAGGCTGTAATAAAATTAATGAATAGATTCTCCCCTGAATCTTGAGGTATTGTTGGTGAATTTCTAATCTCTCTTTAGAAATTATAATTAGAAGCAATTGATTGTTTACCTAAAATATATTACCTAGAAATTTCAATTACTTTTTCATGTTCTATGTTATTCTATATCAATAGAATGTATTAATAAAGTCATCTTAAAATATTACATTGTTTTTAAATATATAATATTATTTTATATATATCGAATTTCATGTAGTTTTACTTGTATCCCGTAAATTTTCAAAACAAATAGAATATGTTTCGTGCCACTAAACTAATTAAAATTTCCAATATAAAGCGTATATCAATCCAGAAGTTCGGAGCACGGAGTGTCTTGACACTAGGTACTTTCTATATACCCTGCTATGCGGAATAAAAGCGTGAAACTAAAAAAAAATCTATCCAAAAAATATTTGTTTACGCGTGACAACTTTCAAAGCATAAACAACACAGATTATAAACGCAAAAAATATAACAATAATTTATAGAATTTACGTTTTAAATTAAAAAAGATATAATATAATTATAATATTTACAACTACAAATTATTATTACACGCCACCTTGCCACTATGACACTACAATTATTATAATAAGAACCTCAAAGAAAAAGTAACGTGAATAGTAAACAGCTCCATTAAAAAAATATCAACAAAGCAAAGCCACCCCTAGACAGAATGTCGTTTAATTAGTAGCTACAGTACTATAAAATTCCGTTGAGTTTATAGTGAAACTAATTAACGGAGAATGTACTCACTGGTAACAACCCGGAAGTGATGAAGTCAGACAGTCCTAAAAATAATTTAAATTGTATAAAACGCTTCGACTACTTCCGTGCACTTATAAATTTTATTTTATTTTCTCGTGTAGTATTTAGGTATACTAAATATTATACATGTAAGTAGAATATAACTAATAATAAATAATAATTATAGTAAGTTTTAATATATTGGGCTTAAAGTTTTATATATATTGGGCTGTTTTCCTTCCCACAGAGAGTAGTGTAGAATTCAATGATTGTATAATAGTCGTAATATTATGTATCTATTTATTTTATTAAATAAAACAAATAAAGTCGCTTTATTAGTAGATGCATTTTTGGTCTATGAGGACATATTCTGTCGGTGTATAAATTATTTTTATATATCTTCATATGATCACAAATTAATATTCTCTTTATATACGGTACAAAAATTCTATTTTTATGGCATATATATGTATGATATTTATCTAACTTATTAGGTATGGATTATGGATGGACATAGATAAAAGAGGTTGTAAGATATAATATGTATATAATATAGATATTTTAAATAAAATTATTTTAAACAGATTAATAGCGTACTTAGTATTCAAAAATACATTTATTAAAATCTGACATTTCGAAAACTTTACTGTAGTTCGTAGTTCATTATCATGTTTATTTTTATGATCATTAAAAATAAATAATGGTAGTTAGCAAATGTTTATTATCATAGGTATCTTAATAGGATAACTGGAAATAAATACGATTCCTAAATCATGAAATAGTTAGCAAAAAATAATGAAAACTAAAGAAATTAGATATACTTAGAAATTAGACATACAAAGACATCTTCACAAGTTAACGTAAAGTCACACGTAGATGCTAGTTTAACGTAACCCACAAGTTAGGAAATGTCCAAGTTCTAGCTCGCAATTACAGCGGACTAATGGCGTTCCATTCTAGTCATTAATGCTCGAAAGGACTTGTATAGCGATTGTTTCTGTTGCAGCCCAGTCGGTTTAGCTTGATGTCAAGCGATACAGCTAATAAATTTTACGGGAAACAGCTTGAGAATATTTAACACAAGTGTCGATATTTACATTCGCTTGTACCATTTTAGTTTGATAAATGATAAGCGAGCACAGTACTGTGCTAAATTGTAATATCGTTACGTGATAGTATAGGTTAATATTTTTAATATTCTAAAGAATTTTAATTTAAAGGTATATGTTTTGGTTTAATAATATGAAAAAATGCATTGTGAATACAGTTAAAAACATTTATTTTAAGCAACAATGCTTTATGCAGTATCCTTTTTAAAATTGTTTTTAAATACTACGAAAAAAAATATCAAAAATATAAAAATGTAAGCTTTTATAATGCAAATCACTTGTTATAAACATTCCTATTATACTAAATAACAGATAGTGCAAATCTTAGGTTTAATATTTCAAGCTAGGAATATCCAAACAAGTTAACACGAAACATAATTTTGCCTTTAAAATTAATATTTTAACTCAAGTGCTCTAAAACGCAAGTTTAATAACAGTATTATAAGAAAATTGCTGTTAAAATATTTAGAAAGGAGGCGATTATTTGCCTCGAATGTGGGACGTGTTCTTAGAATCGCAGACAAAGCATGTTCCGCTCTCATTTACATGTTAATGGCACGCGTTAGCAAAGATGGCAGTTGAGACCCTAACCGATAGTGCATACGTGTTTTATTCAAGAACACTTTATTTCAAGATAACAATATTATCCATTATTAATATGGCATAAATAGAGTGATACGATATTTTGACATGATTCATATTTTTATTTAATCATTGCATTTTTTGATTTATTTTAAATATTAATGATTCAATATTTAATTAAATTTAAATATGATACAGAAATATTTAAATATATTACAATAAAACATGATTTAAAAAATATGTTTGCTATTTTTTACTTTATATACACAATTATTAGGTTTAGATTCTAAAATCAAATATTTTTATGTATTTGCTTGCTTCTCTTCTTGTAAATTATTCGTTTTATATTTAAATTATTTATATACATAACTTATAAAAGAGATATTATTCCCTTTTACGGACTGAACTTAATTTAATTCACCCAGAAATAAATTAAATAAGTCCAGTGCATCTAATTAATGCGCTTGTAAGCGGATTTAAACGTCAGTCCGTCAGCCATCAATAATCTCAATCATTATGCATGCGACTCTGATGCCTCAGATCCATATCACGTGTAACATAATTCCAATCGTGTTGAGAAAATCCACTGAGAATTTTGTGATTGGCATTCTGATTAAATAACAAGAACGAATAAATTATGATAATACATACGTTGTAATGAGGTTATCAATCAAAATATATGTTTTTATTGAAATATTTATACGTACTGAATGCTATATATATTTTATAAGAAATATTATACTTCTTTTTGAGGCCGGTCGTGGCGCAGTGTGACAGCGTCTGGCTGTAAGCGTGATTGGTGGCTCGATTCTCATTAGGAAAAGTGATTATATTTAAATTATTTTCACTTCCTCGCTCTGGTAAGATTGCGCTCAAATTGCGGCGTTGAGTTGCGCCACTCAATACCCAATGTCTTAAATTCGACGGAAAGCGTAGTACGGAGTATCTCGATGCTAGGTAATTTCTGATTTTATTTTTCGCATGTAGGGTGTACAGAAAAAATTAAATGTCGAGACACACCATTCTCCAATCAATATCAAACCCAAAACACGATTTACAACTAGATGTAACACCAGTTAAGGTAGCTGAGTGTTACTTTTTCTTCACTTCATAAAATTTATTTAGGACTAATGCTTCAAGAAAACCTTGAATAAATTAGATTTGAAAAACATGCAGTCCAATATTGACTCAAAACACTGATTATACGAGCTCAATTCGAGTCTGATTCGAGCCCTACAGTGATTCGGTGTCGATCAATAAAGTGTATAGTAAAACAAAAATATTATGACCTCCCCTAAGTAATAGGTAGCAAGGGTGACGTCTGCGTGAACTATAACGTCTTTTGTTGTCTATTTTACATTACTATACGAAAATATATTAAATAATATTGCACCAGCTTCAAAAATTAGGATGTAAGTGTACCATTATAGTATAGCTGGAAGGTGTCTGAATTTTGAATACAAATGTTATAGACAGCTTCACGCTTTATACCAACGAACGAAGAAATGAAAATGAATAAGAATATAATCATTCCCTCGAGTGGAAATCGAACCCACAAACAATCCCTTTTCTGACAGCGTCTCATTGTATGTTTTAAGAATGTTTATAGTTTATGTAAGTATATGTTATGATGTTACATATAAAAATGTGGCATATGAGTAAAAACAAGGAATAATTTTATCATATTCATTTTTTTACTGCTTTAAAAAACACAATTTAAGTGACTTTTAAGAAAGTATATACATTGGCTTTCTTTTGGTATTGTAAACAGTCTAAAATCATAAATCATGTTTAAATTATAACGAAAAGGGAATTGTGAATTATTAAGACATATATCAGGTATAAATTAAAGGTCTACATTTCACAAAAAAATTGTAGAACATACAATCAACACAGTATTTTTAAGTTATATCAGAAAATACAACTGCTTTATGAAAATTAAATACTGAGTTAGGTTCACGCGAATGCTTTACGCTAATAATTCACTTTTATTGTACCTATCTCACGCCCTTTGCTACTTTTATTGCGCGCCTTTACTAGTACAGCGAGGCACTAATCGGTGAACTCGTTTTAAGTAATGTAGTCTTTATGATCCTAGTAACAAAGACTATTATATATTGTATTTCACCTTGCGTATAATATTCTATGTGGCAACATGACAAATGTGATGTATATATCAATTAATTATAATTAGACCCTTACTGTATTGCTAGAATATCGAACAACACGTGGTAATACTTCTGAATTATTCCAAAAACATAGTAATAAAAATTGGTTTAATAAGCACCGCTACCGTTTATCGTCTTAGGTCGAAATCGATACGCAACGCAGTGGACATTACATTTACGGCATATTCAATAAGAAAATATATTAAATTCAACTTTATGCCCCTAGCCTAGAGTTTGTTTTCCCAGCGCATCACTGCGACGTCCAGGTAGAGAGACAACATTAGATTTACCACTACTAAATCCTTAACACTGTAAGCTAAAGTTGATTTTAACATAGCTGGGATTGAAACTGATATTCTACAAGCAATTGAGACGAACGTTCGGAAAGAGCAAGTGCGTCTGACAGTGTAGGTCATTCAGGACGTAGGCGTCGCTACGCACTGATGAAGTGCTATAAAAACGTAAACTTACTTTTTATATTACTGGTGTAAATTATTTTTCGTTTTAAGGAATGATTTGGGAAACCAAATAAAAACGTATTGTTGTCATGAAAATAATAGATTCTAAGTCATAGAAGTAGCATTAAGAACAAGAAACAACAATATTTTATTAGCAAAAAAATGATAAATTAATAATAATACTCTATTTAATTATATTATTACTAACAAGAATCGAGTAACACAATACTAAAAACGCAATGTTAAAACGCCATGCTAAGGAATAATTAAAACGTCTAAGACTAGAACACCTTTAATTTTAATCTATAACTTTTACAAGACACTTTGCAGGCAAATGTACCTGTTGAGCAAATAATAATAAAAGTAGCCTTTACAGAAAGCACGTTGTGCGACGTTACTTTTTACGCGCTATAACAGTCATTGGGAGAGCGTAATTAAAGCCACTGCGGATCATATAAAATGTTGCAACTTTTCAATGATGTTCTACATTGTCGTGTCGTTTTAAAAGTTATTATTTGAACATTTAGTTTTTGTTCAACTAATGAAACTGGAAATACATTGGTATAAAAAATATTTTTTTTCTCTTTATAAATTAGAATATACTCGTATTTGTATTACTTTTTAAATATAGATACAGCTATACTAATAATTACTTTTTATATATAGGACATACCGTGTATTTATTATCAATTATTTAATTATCATTATATAGACGATACGACACGAGTATAAGTAATAAGACGTCTTTAGAAATATGATTATTAACGCCATGCCTGTATTTCTAACAAGTAAAGAATTTAGTTTAATAGTGCAGCTTAATAATATGTTTCTAAATGTTTGTGCAAAACGCTAGAAGTGCAAAAAAGACAGAAAAATAATGTATTATGTTAGAAAATATTAGGACATTGAAAAGGAAAGACTAACTAGTAGTATAAATACTTATAAATCTTTACTTTGACATTTAATTTTAATTTTTATTTAACGTACATAACAGTTTACTAACTAGCTTCATGGCAATATATCTTGCTACATGTTAAGAACAAGTGAGCACTGGCAAGACAGTTGAAAAATGTTAAAGTACTGAATGAAGAACACGTTTCGCTTAGGCGACATTTTCGCTGTTCCGTCGTCACCTCTCCAACTAATCAAAGAGGGTCCTTCCTTAGTTGCCTCCCTTTAATCAATCTGTAATCACAAATCGATATTCGTAATTTCGATTAACAGAACGGAATTGATGCGATTTTTTATATAGAAATCACAATGAATGTTTGTGTTTGAAAATGTTTTCATTTTCATTATCCGAGGTCATCTTAATCTAATAAAATAACTTTATAACTAAGCAAAATAAATTAAATTGTAATTGAAATCGTAAACATTTTACATTTTTGCTTTATTTGGAAAAAAGTCAATTGTTTGTAAAGATTTACGAGAATATAAATTGTTTTGTTCTTCATTACGCCGAGGAAACCAATTACATTGTGTGTGACGCAGTGGCAATATCGAACGACCATTTATCAAAGACGTAAACCCACGTTAATGAACGTGACACATTGTAGTGCAATTAAGCCCACATAAAATATACTATTCGAAAAACTATTTAAAAATGGTCATCTTACGAAATTCATTTAGAGAATCGTGAATTCAATTATAATGCTATTATAGCCCAATAGAGGAGGGAAAGTTGTCTACAATGTCGTGAATTAGGCGCATTAGGCGACTGGCCCCGTAATACACTGTGACAATGCGTTTATCTGTGATTATGCCCTATGCTCACAATCTTTACAATGAAATGTGAACCTTATATCCTATACAATAAAACCAAAATTTATATTACATTTAGTTGTACTATAAGGCACTGTTAAAACGACCGGACCCTTAGTATTTGTAGCAAGAGATAACAGCATACGAGCCGGTAGCGAACCTGTTGATGATAAGCGCCGTCGTCGATAAGGCCTTCTGCTGATGAACTGGCCGAGACAGAATTTCGGCGAATGCATATTTCATGAGTTGATTAAATAGTTCACGCTTTGAATTTAGCCGTGCCACGGTATGTATGGCCGCCTGCCGTGCGATAACCGCCCAGTTCCGTAATAATTTTAGGAAGGTTTCGTGTTCCTAGTTATTTCTCGTTTTAGAATGTCTAGAAACCTGAGCAACCTAGCCTAAAATACCCAAACTACTGCCAGAACACTAAAAAAATATATAAGATTCCTGTCGTATGGTGATTTTTTAACAATGTAATGATATTTTATGTATTTAAGTGGTAGGTAATAAAACTATATTTCAATTTTTATACTCCTCATCAAACGCACAGAAAAGCGTATAGGAATGAAAGAAAAATGATTACCAAAGTACTTTTCACATGTGTCAATTCCAACAAAGTAAAAAACTATGTACGAACATTAGTCACAACTAGCGTAGGTACACTAACTTTCTAAAAAAGAAATATAGTCTCAGTCAAACGGACGATTGTTACGAGGCTTACCACGAGTTCTACTGAATTATTACTCTTTCACTCAGCAAAATACCACTTAAGTGTGAATATCAATTAATGTCTAATATAATAAAATAATCTAAACATAATGTAATAATACAAAATATATAGTTTGAATAATGTTATATCTTTGTATACATAGTGATGAGTAGTTAATATGTCGATATGGGATTAGCGACAGCCTGACTGGTAATCAGACGCATGTGAATTTATACTTGTGGTTAGATCAGTTGTCAGGAACTAAGGTACCACAATGTTAAAGTAGTCAAATGATAGTTATGCCTTATACATATCCTTCTGACAGCAAAATAAGACTGATTAGGAATTGTCTAAAACAAGCGATGGAGGAATTTGCAATGATAAAATGTTACTGTCACTCGTTTAATATACACGTGTTTAAAGTACTCTAAATTTTATCTTTATTAATTAAATCAACATAGCTGTAACAAATGGACTTAGTAATAAAATTTATTGTACAAACACACGTTTATTATGAAATATGTGTGTTAAAATTTGGCCTCTGTGAGAAACCAAAACTACCTATATCTTCCCTTTAGTTTTCATGTAATACAAAATCTATTTAGCATAAATAGAAATTTATCAATTTAAAAGTGCGAACATTGCTGCAAGCAATATCCAAATACTTTACAAAAAGTGACTTCTAAAAGTTATTTACAACTCAAGTTACGCCCGGGGGCGCTCACGCGTCGCGTATCTTATTATCGGAAATCCGGATAGAGTTCACGTTTTGATATAAAACTTATCCTCTTGGAAAACATGTATTAAATCCATAACATTACTTTGATTTTGTTTACAAGCGACAAAGTTGCAGAAATTTCCAGAAGCCCCGCATTGCCTTGTGTACATAATTGTTTAATGATATAGACTTCGAAAGTCGACTCTTTGATTTATCACTATATTGGTTCAATGCAAGTAATAACATTAATTTTAATATACAGACATATAAATGAAAAGCCTTTATTAACATCATACAACATTATCTTTTCCATGGAGCACTTTATTTTATTATATTTAAACCATATCTAATTTGTAGGAGCTAATTTCCTTTGTAAAACGTTTCATGGCACGTTTATTACGTACAAGTTATTGTCATTCGGACGTTATAGCCTACATTGTCCTGTAAAAGTAAACGAATTTAGTCCCCTCACTTAGGTATGGTTGTATCTCTGTATTTTTTAATATTACCGGTCGTGTTTAATTTTGAAAACATGAAAACCGTTAGTAGCACCCCAGCCATCTCACGAGCGTGTGTGCAATAGGTAAGCAATGAATAAACGGGCGGCCGAGTGCGAGCGATAAAAATGATATATGCGCCCCGACGTGGACATAGTACTACAACTTTATTTGTACCAATACGCCACATTCCAACCGTGAGCTTTTTATATTGGCGGTTATTGTCGACGAAATTGGCTCTCGATCTCTATTCTGTTCCTTATCATGCCACTAGAAGGTTTGTCTAATGTCACGGCACTGACTTATTTTCAAAGTTTGTTATTTATATTTTATTGGTTTTGGCATTACTTGGAGTTGCTGGTAGATGAACTCGTGTAAAATTTCACCTAGATTATACGTTGTATATAGTTACGTTTACTTTTTACTTTATTAATAATTTAATAGTCTTCGTTGATTTAAATATGTATATGCAAATTATAATGTAAAATTCATATGTTATTTTATTTAAAAAACATGTATATATTCTCTGAGATTAAAAGCCATATATTTTGTAGAAATGTTTTCTAGTTCTTTGCAAAAGATGAACTCAAAATTTACATTTTTATCTATTTTCGCACACTGTACGATCACAGTGACGTGAACGCTGTATTTTTTCGTTTCTCGAGAGTAATCGTTCATTTTTTGCCTAATGACTCCCGAAAAGGACTGCAAAAGTACCCCGCGGGTGCGCTCGAATAGGTGAGGTTTTTCAGTCCACATTACGCAGGGTAGCCGAAAAGTTAAGAGAACTAACTGCATAACTATTGTATATAACATCTATATATACGAAATCATACTGTCATTATATATACTCGTGTTATATTACTCTTATTGAACTAGTACAAATTTTAATTTACTATATTATGTATTATTTACACACACGATATAATCAAACATTATTTTTTTTTATTTAAGCGTACAACAATATCTTTAAACGATTTCAATAAATTAACATATATACAAAATAGCTTGAGGGTAATAGTGTTTAAATATCAGTAAAATTTGTGTTTGTTAAAACATGCTACTAAAGGAAGTCCTTCGTTTTTATCTATGCTTATAAACTTTCAAGGATACTATAAATGTTGGTAAAGAATATAAAAAGACTCAACGACAAAATAAATGCTGACAAATGGGGAAAACACCGAACTAGTGCGCAGTATACAACGGAATTAAGCTGTCTACTCGTCTACCTACTTATCTATACATATTCTACTACTTGACTTTAACACAATATTATTGGTACATATGAGACGGTTGAATTCATTCATACCTAATATATTCACGCTAATAATGACGTGAATAGGGAACGTTGAAATCCAAAGACCTTTTACTAAATAAGGCATCACGTAAAAGGAAATTGACAATTGGAATAAGATAAAAAGTGTAAAGAACGTAGGAAAAGTATCTTTGCAGTAAAATTCTATACAAATACATACATTTATTTTATTTTAAGCGGAAAACCGGCCATAAGTTTTGCTTATCGCCTCTCCTGCCCCGTTAACCACAACTGAACAATTGATTCTAGCACTTTTACCCAAGATTTCGAGAGATAAACGGGGCCTTTCGAATATTATCATATTTTATTGTGTCAATTACAAACGTGAATAGTTCAATTTGGTGTAAGTTTGCAACGAAACCACCGACGCCATATATCTGCTGCACATATGGAGATGAAAAATTAAATAAAATTAAACAAATAATAAGCAATTAGCGGCCGCTTAATGTTTTGGTAATGCGGTTAATTTTTGCTTGTGTGGTATAATTAATTTATATTTTTCAACCACATAGTTAGGTTTTAAATTTCTAAAATTATATTTATTTCTACCGATAACAGAAAACTTATCTATTATACCTTTTTTATCTTTACGCTTTTATCCTGCATAAAAGGGTACATACAGACAGGTTAAACAAGAAGTATCTAGTGTAAAGACACTCCGTATTCTGCTTTTGGCAGAATTCAAGACATTGCGTGTTGAGTGGTGGAACTGAACGCCGCGTTTTGTCACCAGAGTGAGAACATAAAAATAATTTAAATATAATCATTCCCTCAAGTGGGAATGGAACCCAGAGCCAATCGCGTTTACAGTCGGACGTTGTACCTCTACATCAGAACCGGCCTCATACCAGAATATATGAAATAGAAATACTTTTATATGTCTCCTAAGCCTAGTCAGGCAAAAGCATAATGAAACATGAAAAATATATCTTAATTTTTGTTAAGAAGAACACAATAGTACTCTTTCTCAATTTCTATCGTTTTATGATATAGAGTAAGAAAGTGTAAGAAGTTAAAACAGTACTATAGCTTGCTTAGCCAAATCAGAGACTTATTTGTTATAAAAATAAATATAGTCTCAATCGGGAATCGAACACACCATCATAAATTATAGTTGAGGTCAGATAAATTACTAGACTACGGTGACACATAGTATAACAAGTAGCTATATCCAAAAGTTCAGATTACGTCTTTTATAAAATAGATATAGAAAAATTCCCTTCAATTTTACACCATTCTATATTTGGAAAATATTGAACAACGGTTCCACTTCTGTACACTTTTATTTTGCATAGATCAAAACCATCCTGAGTGTGCATCGAATTCGTTTTTCAGACAGCTTTTACAAGAGTTATTATCACTTTCGGTATAATTTCAATACATTTTATATATTACATCCAAATTATAATTAAATATATTACATTCAATATATTCATTAAATATATTACATCCAAAAAACTCACACGTATTTAACAACTATATGTAACTATGAAATATTTCTACGAACTGATACATAATAACACTATGATATATTAAAAATATAAATTATATTATTCTGTGCACGAAGCACGAAATATTTATCAAAATAAAAAATATAATGAAAAAAAATTTACTTGTATCAAGTTACTACTCTAACCTTTCAATAACAAAGGGACCATTCGCAAAGGCATAAAATTTGCAAAATAACGGCTTACACGTGTAAAAACACTCGAATGACGGCATAAAAACTTGTTGCAGATTATCCGTCTCACCTACATTCTAGAGGAGTTTCGGAAATGGGCGAGCCCATGAAAAATATGTTAGCGGGAAAAGGAAGCGTGGGCTGTAAGCCTTTTATGAAAACGTTAATGATCCGGTTGATGGTACGCGGGTTTTAAGTGTTTCGCATTCTCTTATGAGCTTCTCGTTTGAATGTATTGAATCGAAGATTAAGCCATTACACACTCGTCACGGACGGATGAGTAAAATCATTTAGTAAGATTGCCCATTACTGGATTTAGGTTGTCCGGATGTTGATCAGGGAAAAGCGAAATTAAAATATCGATTATAATGAAAGTTATATATATATATATATATATATATATATATATATATATATATATATATATATATATACATATGTAATATGAGTTATAAACTTAAGCTGCATTATAAGTCAAATAATATATAGTTGGCAAGTAACCAGGTTAATGTTCTTGTCGTATTACAAAATCATGTTGTATAATAGAAACGTAGGCGAGGAGAGCAAAAACTAAATCCACTCTAAACACTTAGTCGGGGTAGAATTATTTTGCCATTATACGTTTAATTGGTTGAAATTTCGGCAGTGTTGCACTTGTCGAAGTGAACAACTGACAGCTTGAGTTGGTAAACAAGGTTTTAAAAGTACTAAAGTTTCGAGCGTAATTTAGCTGCATTTCAAAAATGTTAAAGTGTTGGCTCAAATTATTTCGCATTGTTATGTAACACAGTTGACCCAGAAACTATATTTTAAGCACTGGAATAAGATTAATTTTTATCGCGACGTGTTGGACACGGCATCGCCAATTCCACCTCGGCCACAGATAATAATATAAAATAAAGCTAGCGTATTTCGAGTATATTACTTTGAGTGAAATAATCCAGCTCGGTCTTTAAACGTATTTTTAATGTAACTTTCGTATGTAATTATCATATAATTTATAAAAGGCATTTTTAACAATGTTACATGTTTTACCCTCATTTATATGTGCGTTTAAAACAAAAAAATAATAACGCTCAGTCGTCAGGTCTGCACTTGACATTCGCAAGTTTTAATTGCCACACTCAGCCCCACTCCTGCGGTCGGAGTGGCCACGACAACTAGAGAAGGACGCAGACACTAGTCAAGACTGACTAACTTAGATTACCTAATTAGTTGCGGCAGAACTAATTTTCTTCATAATTCTTACCAAAGTAATTAGTGGAATAGCTTTTTTATAATCTGTTAGCTTATATTTTTGTTGTTTTTTTCTACTGTTTTCATGAATATTTTGTCTCAGTGCTGTCGTAACCACCGTAAGCACACTACAAAAACAGATTCGCATTGCATATGTATAACGTCTAGTTACCCTAATGAAGGTCTCGTACACCTCGACAATCTTTTTTAATATTTAAGGTAGTTCCATTATATAGTTACAGCATTTTATATAATATATTTTTTTAATGTTATGTAGGAAACGTAAAATCTGCTATATGAAAAGTTCAGATTACGTCTTTTATAAAATAGATATAGAAAAATTCCCTTCAATTTTACACCATTCTATATTTGGAAAATATTGAATAACGGTTCCACTTCTGTACGCTTTTATTTCACATATATCAAAACTAACCTCAGTGTGCATCGAATCCGTTTTTCAGACAGCTTTTACAAGAGTTATTATCACTTTTGGTATAATTTCAATACATTTTATATACGCTATATACATTACATCCAAAAAAACTCACACGTATTTAACAACTATATGTAACTATGAAATAGTTCTACGAACTGCAATGAAAATTGTAGACTGTTAAAATTATACGGCTTATAATTACGAATAAAGCTTACTCGTTCAATTATATAATTACGGCGTTTTATATAATAATTATTTTTTATTGTTATGTAGGAAAATTAAAATCATAATTTTATTTAAATAAATATAAATATTATATATAATATAACTGTGCCCCGATTGCGTTATGATGTCAGTAATATTCCATTGATACTACGTGAGCGTTTACCAAACTACATATGATTACTATATATAAATTTTAATTCCATTAAATTGATTTAGAATATCAAATTTAAACTAATAGCATATTCATTCGTATAAAAAAATAATAATATTACACAAAGTGCTAAAATATTAAAAGGTTGAACGCAATTAACTTATTATTTGAACAACAGAATAAAAATTGTATGTATATCCGTTTTGTTAAGTATTCATATACAACTGAGTTGAACTTTGTGGTTTTTTTATTCAAAAGCGATATACCTATTCTGAAATGGGAAACAATCGTTTGTACTGTGAAATATTTAAGGCAATTCTCAATATGGGTTGTATGTTAGTCTAATAGGCCTAAAGTACACTGTGATTGGCAATAGTTTAAATGTCATACAATAGTCGATATCGCGGCATACGCCTCACTTCACCATCACATCATCTATTTAGCCTAATGAAGGCGTCGTTCACAATGCGCTCTGTTTGTGTATCTGTTTTGATTATGATATTGTCGACATTACGCTTTGTTATTAGCAAATATAAACATCACTAGTAAGTACCTACTGTAATTACAATTTGCTGTAGCCAGAGATAATTCTAGGTTGTATCTTTTATACGGTTTTTGTGTACATTAGAGACAAAAAAGATACTGCAAAATAGATATCACTGTATTCTTCAATTTTCGATAGAAGCATTAGAAGAAAACGAATGTACCATACTCCTATGTAATTTTATTTCTATCTACTATCCACATCTACTTATAAGCTATATATATATATATATATATATATATATATATATATATATATATATATATATATGTCTATCCACCACGACCTGATGTTGCACTTCGAAATCAACGCGTCGCCATAAATATTTATAATACATTTACAAATGTTCACATGGCCCGAGAATATTTTTCACTCATGCTACACTACATAAGTAACGCAAAGAATCCACTTGAGATTTTTCTCCCGAAAATTTGGAACGTTAATTTAAATATAGGCCGTAAATATGTCTTTCTAAAACACATCGCTGGCGCGGCGCACTATATCAACTTTAATTGACCAATCCGTTGACCGTACCTCCAGTAGTTGCGCAAGTACTTAATTGAACACAGCACCGAAACGATGCAATAAAACTAGCATACAATTCGTTATCACTGTCACTTGAGCAAAATAAACTATGTCGAAGAAAATAAAACTTACTTCAAACCGTCGATGTAGCGCGGTGCTCGTGGGTCCGAGGTAGTCGAAGCACGCATTTAAAAAAATAGCAGAGCTTATGGGCCCTGGGGAGGATGCGGGAAACGAGGGAGGGGGTGGTTTCCGTAGTTTATGGACCGAACTGATACCGGGACCCAGGAAAGTGTTCCCAGCTTACGTTCAGGATTTGTATTTGCAAGGTATTTACATGGTATTCGCTCTTGATATTATATTATGCGGGAATTTATTTCGTGCGAATTACGAGATAAGGTGAATTTTATTTCCAACATAACATTCGTGTTACTGCTATCCTTTGTTTATATAGAGAACGGCAGTGTTTAAGTCTGTGTTTATTAATTTAGATGAATAATTGTGGAGATTCAGTTGCAAAATGAAAACCAGTTGAATATATTTATGCCTTTTTTTGGATCCTTGTAGAGATATAAATTTTCGGCGCTTAATCTATTACTATATCACAAGAGATATATAGTATACGGAGTCAGTTTCATACAATAGAATATAAATTATTCCATCACTAGATGGCTCGGCTATGCGCGTAAATCTTATACGTACGCACACACATGATCTAAATGACTTTCGCAAGTGTCATACAGACGTTTTGTTTACGATCTCTGCACAGGTTTATTATAAAAATACTTAGGATTTTAATTATGCTGTACAATATTTTTCGCCGTTATTTTATATTCAAATACATATTATAAATATGGGGCAGTTGGCATATTATAAAAATAAAATACTTTAACAAAGATGACACAGATAAAAAGTCATTATGAAAATATTAAGCAGTCGCAACTTCATTATTCTTTGAATAGAAACATGCATCGATAAATTAATTAAAATTTTAATGTATGTATTTTCTCAATCGCTTATAATGTATAACAACGGTTTTAAACTGGTCGTTGATCATACTTAGAGATGTAGTAGGTCGGGTAATGGCCCGCCATCGCTGCCGTCTGCCGCCGCGCGGGAGCTCTGCGGCAGACATGACTTATTACTGCTAGGATACAACCCTATTTCGTCCCTAATGACGATGCTCGTATAGAGCCCTTAATTTCCACGCCCTACCATTTTTATTGATGCCCTAAATTAACCACCGATTTTGCGAGACCCAATTTATTTATCTACAACTTCCTCGCATTAAATTAATTAAGCAAATATCTCCATGCTGCCATTTTGATGCCAACCTTTGTTCTTCTGTTCATAAATAGATGAAATCAGTTCGAAGGAAATAGCTAGTAAAGGTCAAAGAAATGTTATTCGAATTATGACCCATTTCGAAATATTACTTTATATTGAAACCCTTCATAAAGGGCAAAGGGAGGACGGCGTTATTCCCTTTCTTTGTAATTTGAGCTCCGTTACGGCACTAAACCGTTTATGATGCAGCTCTTATAAAAGTTAAAGTGGCCAGAACGAGCTATACGAAAAATTATAATAAGAGCAGTAAAACGATGAACCGTAAAATATTTTTATATTACCAACTACAAAGTGGATTATCACTGCCCCATGGATCTAGCAAAGAATAGAA
This sequence comes from Dryadula phaetusa, assembly GCA_032432895.1. NCBI lineage: Eukaryota > Metazoa > Arthropoda > Insecta > Lepidoptera > Nymphalidae > Dryadula > Dryadula phaetusa. The sequence continues at coordinate 4,205,632 of JAOYRS010000027.1, forward strand.
TTATATTAATAACATTAGGCTATCTACATATATAAAATGTTATACGATAATTTAAAATAAGACAACGCTTATAGCTTAGACTTTAATGTATTATTCATTGCAAATATTCGCTTAAAAATACTTCGTACTTCGTTTATTTTACTACCTTGACATATTGACAGTAATCGCAGCTGAATAGCAGTCGTTTTACCGTACGTTTCACATAAGCATTAGATAAGGTATAAAATAAGATACCAATTAAATAAAAATAGTAATGTTTTTAAAAATATAACACTTATGTTTTATATAGAAAGAAAATATATGCTAAATATTAAACAATAGAATGACGTAATATGTATATTTACATACTTTTAGAATTCTTTAAGTTGCATCCGCATCAAACGTATGATTAGAAAATAACCACATATATATTTTTTACCATACTTCCATACTAATATTATCAATGTGAAAGTAACTCTGTATGTCTGTCTCTAACATTATCACGGCCAATCCACTGAACCGATTTTGATGCGATTTTATATAATTCACTTCTCCTACAAGATATACTTGAAGGTATTGGGATGAACATAGGATAAACTTGGGTTCTTTTTTTTTGAGAAAACTTCCTGAACGCGTACTTGACGTGTGCTGGTCTTTTTATATTTTTTCCTTTACAATTTTAATAGAATCACTTAACATTCTGAATTTTCGCAGGCTAAATCGCAGGTAAAAGCTAGTAAGTATACAATTGATTAACAAATAAAATATAAATATTTTATATATATCAAAGTTCTCAAATAACAGCTATCAACATTTTTAAAATAGCTATTGTACGGCTATTTAATAAAACTCCACCCGTTTCATTTTTACGTTATAATCAAGAATTATTGTTTTAAATAACAGAGCCGCTTTGTACGGTAAAATGTGGTTTGAAAAATGATTGTCATTTATTATGTGGTGCATTTTACCTTATACATATATGCAAGAAATAGCAGAGTTTGTAACATTAATGAAAATTAACTATCATAAAGCGATATAAGCAGTTTTCAAAGTAGAAAGATGGATAGTATGAATGTATATTTTTAATTGTATTCATCCTTTTATCGAAATAATTATCTTAATTTGAAAATCATCACGTTGCGTATTTAGGAAGTGTCTTTTATAGGCACAGTAATTCGTTATACTTTCTTATTTCCACGCTATATCCGTATCGGAATAGTTATGGCAGAGTGTCAATCTCTCTAGTTACTAATTATATCTTATTAAAAGAAGTAAAACAAGTCAAACCTATATAAATAAATAAATAAACTTGGAGTGTTTGCAAATTTTTTTTTACTAAATAAGTATGTACTTCAAAAATAATATACTTCACAATTTGTTTGTCCATTTGTCCAGGCTAATCTCTGGAACAACTAGATTTTGACCGAGTCTTTCACTAGGAATGTTATAACATAACTTATTTTATTTAGTATTATGAAATAAAGAAACAGAGGTGTTAAACTATATGTAGACAAAGCTGCAGGCACAGCTCGTAAGTAATATAACACTAAAAAAATAAACCGTCAGAACCAGAAATAGTTTGATATATATTTTGAGACATGCCGCCGTTGAAACAGATTACACGCCAGCTCTAATATACTCTATATTTAGTGGGTATAATAAAAGAAGTGATACTAGGGAGTTGTAGCCTCGGGGAGTGCGGCACCCCTTAATAAAACGTTAGTAAAGAATTTTATCCTTCATTTAATACTATTTTAGCCTCAAAAATTATATAAACTTAAAAATACTTGGGAGCAAAGTTAAAAATAAATCAAGTATCTATAGAATGATATTTTTTTCTGTTAAGATAAATTAAATAATTTTAAAAATGTAACAAGATAATTTAAAATTTTCGGCTTTATATTTTCTACTGCAATATTACACAAAATAGTAGCAGATCAGACAAGAGCAGTATTACGTTGGTTAATGGTAGCATCCCTATATGGTAAATCCTAACTTCAAGATTATTTAAAATAATTAGGCAGAAATAAATCAGTAACGAGAAGATTTATTCCGATATTAGGAAATTAGTGCAAAGTAATCGATTCTATAAAACGCTTATATATTATACATACATATATCATTAAATGGAAAAGTTTTATATTAAGCTGAGTATACACTGAATAAAGAACAACTTCTTTAAGAAGAATATTCAAGTTGTAGAAGTGAAACAGTGTCGAAGCGATATTCATCAATCTTCCACTCCTAGCAAAGTTGATCCGCATCGAGCGCATTGAAAATTCGCGGACATCCGCGATCCACGATCCGCGCACATAATTACCGCAAGTGCTTCAATGATGAACCGTTAATCCGGTAACTAGAATATATTTGCATTAGTTAACCGCGTTTGCACGCATTCCCCACGATAGTGCACTCTCCTAATCTAAATTTGCTGACAGCACTACGTATAATGCGTCGTGACGGAACCATGAATAAAATGTTGATAGCTGACGAGCGTTATTTAAAAAGCCTCTGTTAAGTTTAATAGCTCGCGATAACAGTGTAAAAGAATTATCGTAAATTTAAAACTACGCTGCATTTTTATTCGAATGCCATCAGGTCGTTTCATAATTGTTCATTATTTTACACGAGCAAAATAAATTGTATATTAAATTGAAAAGCGTCATTTTTTTCAATTTGTTAATAAAAGTGTGTGTAAAGATTTTCGATAAAATTAGGATAATGGAAATCTAATATAAGCACAATATAAAATTTAATTGCAATGTAGAGACCTTTACAACCTAATGGTAACCTTGTTGCGTGTCCTTAAGCACCTATAAGGGATTCTCTTTTCATCGGCCTTGGATTTACCCTTCGACTTCCTTGATCGCCCTTATCACCCTTTACTATCTGTCCCAACTACATACGCTCCATAATACGAGTAATAACATATAACTCTACCTTGTAGATTTGACTTTTTATGGCAAACACAATATCCTGCCAAATAAATATTAAATTATAGGATTTATTTTATCTAAGTAAGATCAACGAGGAGAAAAAAATCCGTTGTCAAAAGTATTTTACATAAGCCATTATATGCAAATGCTAAGTAAAATGTTAAAAGAGCAACTATTATTAAATCTTTCGAATGCATTTCACCGAGAACTTAAGCTCTACAGCCGACTATTGTGAAAATGCAAAATTATAAATCGAATTATGGAATTAACTTCATTCAGCGTAATTTTATTTCACATTGAATGTTTTATTTTTATATAGAGTTTAGGAAGCCTTTGTCTGAAATAATAGCATTTGACCATAAGGTTTGTAGTGGAACTATTTTTTAGGTAACAAAATTATATAGTTAGCTATTAATGTCTTAATAGGAAGTTAGAAATGTTAACTTTATTAATAACTATTGTTTTTTTTGATTACTGTTAACTGGCCCAAACAAGATTAAGTTTCAAGAGACTAAAAAAATTGAGGATGGTATTTTTTTAAATTTCTCTATATTTTATCACATCACGATTATAAAATATTGTGAGTATTATATTATCGTGTACAAACATACCATCAATTAGCTCCGCAGTCACAGGGGTCAATTACTGATAATGCAATATACAGACTCTATTCATAAGTTGTCATGTATGTAAACTTAATATGAGTAAAGGTTATTTAAATTTCTTATGCATAACAAGGTCGATCTTTCAAAAACTTTACAACTTTGATATAGCATGCAAGCACTGAAGTGAAATTATGTAACATTACGAAGATTTTCCATATAAAATATCACGTTAAGAAAATTTCAACAGAAATATATTCCTGATAGTTTAAATACAAATAATTCTTTATTTAACATGGTATATCTCGGTATCTGAAACCAATTGTTCATTTATAATTTCAAAAATATTGTACTATTTACCAGTCAATCGATCAGGTATATAGAAAAACATAATTTGACGTTATTAAAAATATAATTGTACGAGTATATGTGTTACAATCATTTTTGTTTCAAATAAAAGTCTACTTTTTTCAAAATAATAAAAACAGTTCAGTGATTTTGAAGTTTTCAGTGCAGACGTTGCGATTTATGAATATTGAAATTGCATCCTAAAACACATCTTTGATTCAGCAAAGTAAGTGTACACACAATTTGCATGAATAGATGGACGACCTTAGTTTATTTGTCTATAGACTTAAATTTACAATTCCAATCCTCGATATTTCTCAAAAGCATTTCTTATTTATATATTCCTTATTTATTGTACTCATCGTTGTTTACACTTTGCAAATTAATTCTATCGATTGGAGGTGAACTAATCCGGAGGCTCAACTCGCCAGACCGCTTTTTATTAAGTAATTATAAAAAGAAACATTATCATTAAGTATTTCTGAATAGTTTTCACAGAATCTTCTATTTACTCTGCCTTTTCTGATTCATTACAAACTAACACTGAACTAAAGTCCAACCAGTTATTTACCTAATTGACCAATACGTATGTATACACGACTCGACCCTAGAGTACCTTTTTCACAATACAACACGTATCAATTAGACTAATCGAAACTTTGCTGTACAAAGACTGTGTTTAGTATGTACAAATTGATAATTAATTAGCAATTTGCTTTAATTAATGTTGATATCCAATACATCACTTCACATTTTGGTGTTACAAGTTCCGGTTAATATTTGTCTAATATTATATATACCTTAATATATTTATATTTGTAGGTATCGCAATAAAAATATAATAACAAAATATGTACTACAAGAAAATCTGTATTACGGCATACAGCACAAACTCCTTATATTTATAATAATAACACTACAGTTATCTCTAAAATTAAATAGTGCAAAGTTTTCCATTGAATAAATAACTAAAAGAAGAAAACTATAATAAAAAATGAAATTAAAATTCTTGGTCTAAGTTATAATTCTCGAAATTAAGTAGAAAAACTTTGTGTAGTTCAATGATAGTTGAGACTGTTGCGGTACAGCGCAATAATAAGTTCTCAGCGGAGGAATTGCGAAGACCTCGCTGAAGTAAGCGGCCGGACCACAAATCTTCATTAAGACAAGTGCAAAGAAAGGCGTGCGTCGCGTAGCAATGGTTTAATTGTGAGTGTTTATCGCTACGATTACTCTCTGGGCCCGGCTTAAATAGCGCTCATACGTCACAGACGGCATGTAATTATTTTCCACGTGAAACATTCCAAAACCGTTACGCTGCAAGCACCTCCAAGCGAGACCCGTTACTTTATGTCAGTCCCATAATTTGTCTATTGGTTTTCCTTCGAATTTTGCTGCTCTAATTTCTTTTGCAACACACTTGGGAAACAGGTTAATAATAGAGTTTATATTCATTTTGTTGTTTTATAATTTATGTTACAATATCGCATATATGTAGGCAGTGAGTAGGGAATCCTTACCTACATATATATGTGATGGCCTTTTAATATTATTGTGTTTCGGTTTAATCTCGGGTAATCATTGGTCAAACAATTTCAAATCGACATTCAAATTCAATTGCTCTGGAATGGTATAGATCGTTCTAATATATTATTTCCCTGCTTATGCATAGAATGTAGTTCACGTGGAACTAATAATACATTAGTTTACTTTTAGACTCATATCTCATATCCCGAATCTAACTTATATTTTTTATGATTTTTTCAATTACAATATCTAAACACTTTTTCCGAGAATTCCAAAAACAGACAAGCAGTAGAATCAAACTGAAGTTTAAACCAGTATAAATAACCACGACTTATGTACACGGGCCATTATACTCGAGAACTCTTTACTTCTTAACAGTCGATACTCGTTGGCTTTATTGCGAAACTTTCGCAAGCATTTCTCTTTTATTACTCCAATTTTGTACGACTAAGCCTACCCTGCAGAGGGGTTGCCTTGCGATCTTTATTATTTAGATTTCGATCGCTCGTTCTGACGTTGGTGAAGAGAATACGCACAACACAATACTAGCGATAGATTAGCCGCCGTCGAAATATTAGATGTGTCATGTTTATTTCGACAATTGTACGTTTTACAAAGTGCACTAAACAGTGAAATATTTGACGAACAATGCAAATTGATAAAATTGACCTGATAGTTAAGGTAACTATTGGCCACGTCGCAGAACGGAATTACCAAGTAGCCCGCATTTACTTTGGAACAACATTTGAAATAGCGATTTAACGGGTTTAATTTAAATTCAGTTAATTTATATTCTAAAACAGAATCGCTGGTAGAACATATTGAAACTCGTATGCGGGTAGTTAGTCTGTGTCAGCATAGGTCCGGTTAACCATTATCGGCGTAATATAGAGAGCGACATAGTTACCGGCGCTCTAGGTCGAAGATTGCAGTCCCCGGCCGGGCATCAAATCCTGAATCGAGCATATTAGATTAGGGGTTGTGGACCGGCACAAGCTATTTAGTAACTACCTACTTGATTTCGCTGTGCCATATTATAATGGAAGTAGCCATTTATTTGTACGAGTTAGGTTCATTCTCATTGAATATATTTACGGCGGGAAATCGTAAATTTTGTGTGTATTATTTTATCAGTTTTTGCCCATCTACTACTAATATGTGATAGCTTAGCATGTTATTATGTTTACTTGTCGTTCATAGCAGGTTGAAAATATACCTTTTATTTTTATCCTGTTAATTTTTTTTATCACTTTCAATATTCAAATTGAACTGCCCTGTATAGGCTCCTTTCTTTATAGTACACATCTCACTTATATGACTTTGTTAATTTAATTACACTATATTTTTAGTAATAAAGAATAGAATAGAAAAAACTTTATTGCACACAAAAACCCAAAAAAGAAAGAAAAAACATACAAATAACAAAATACAAACACAAAATGTATGCAAAGGTGGTCTTATTGCAAGTTACTGCAAGTTGGCTACAAGCAATCTCTTACAGACAACCTTTGTTATCAAAAAGACGAAATAAATCAAATAAAAAATATATAAAAGAAATTAATAGGCAAGAGTTTATTAGTACAAACACACAATATTAACATATATACAATTCAATATTTATTACATACATACACACACACACATGCACACGCATACATGTACATATATATATATATATATATATATATATATATATATATATATATATATATATATATATATATATAAACTAACGGTCTAAATTAAATAGGTTGTTACAGACGATTTTTAAAAATAAGGAGTGACTTTGAGTGTCGAACTTCTGTTGAAAGTTATTTCCAAAGAACCGCAGACTTCACAGTAAGGGTATCAGAATAGATATGAGTACAATAGGAAGGTAATTTAGGTAATGTAGAAGGAATTCTGAACCGAGGAAACAGAACCATTCTTTTAGGTAAGAGTATCGAATAGAAAATTGTAAGCCTGCGGAAGTTACGGCCAAGTCGAATAGGGAGCCATCCAAGCTGACGACATTGATCGGAGACATGATCATATTTACGCAGATTAAAAATAAATCCCATACACAGATTTTGTAACCACTCTAGTTTGTTTAACTGTTCCCCAGATAAGTCTGGGTAGTACGAGTCAGCGTAATCTAAAACGGTAGTGAATGAGCTAGAGTAATTTTGGTTTTAATGACTAGGAAATATTTTCAGTGTTTTGAGGATCCAATCGCAGCAAACATTTTTCAACTAGTCAGCTATCTGTGCTGACTAAGATAGTGAGTTACTTACACTTATACCGAGGTTCTTAACTATAGTACTAAAGTTCAAGTCGATGCCGTTTAATGGTATAGTAGGAAGAGTAGTCCCATCAAGTTTTTTTAATTCCTATTCTAAGTTTTTTTAGTTAGTTATTTAAATATCAACATAAAGATGAAAGGAAGAGGAAATGGTTTGGGAGACTGTGTTAAGAAAAATAGAGAATAGTAGAGGGAACAGGACATCCCCTAGCGGAACACTGGCAGATAGAGTACAGAAGGAATATGACTAGTCACTGGCTTGTACGTACTGTTGCCGCTTCCATAAATAATTATTGAACTACTCCATTGAGTAGCATCAGAAGAGATTTTTATCGAACGCAAAACTGCAATTGAAAGATCAGTATATACAGTGTTAAAAGCATTACTGAAATCGAGCAGAGCAATGACGGTAAAATTTTGCTTGTCCATATTTAATCTAATGTCATCACAAAATATTATTACTATATTGACTGCATTATACCTGCAGCAAAACCAGACTGGAACTGAGATAAAATATGGTTTTATGATAAATAGTGACTTTTCCAAGACTTTTGACAGGAAAGAAAGTATTGATATAGAACGTTAACAAGAAGAAGATTGTTGGGTCTTAGGATTTCGGTATCGGTATCGGCCACACACTGGGATAGTAATTAGTGGAGATGAAAATATTAAGGATATGAGTAATAATTGGAACTAAATCTTTTATAGGTAAAATCAACATTTTGCTTAATTTGCCTTAATAGTGTTAGCCAGTGATATAATGGAGGCAAAGTGCCTATTTAAGCCATTCACGTCGAGGTTGCGGTTCATATCTCTATGTTGCCGACCAATACCTAGCGATTCCAGAAATTTCACTGATTTACGTGGGTTTGAATCTTGTATTATATATCAATATATTTACGTTGTGCGTCTCTACACACACGATGTAACACATCGATTACACAACCACGTTTATAACGAGATTTAGCCATCTTTTTTTAAATATTAGCACTTTTATTTTTTACATGGTGTAATGTGTGTTTTCATTTAATTGGCTAAAACGGACGGTCATAAAGCTAAGTTAAAAGAGAATTAAAAATCTCTAATTTGAGATCGATTGTTTCAGCATTAAAAATGGTATCCCAATCTATATTATAAAGATCAAACATGAACTCGTCTTTATTAAAATTTTTGAAGATACGGCGCATACCAATGGTCGCGTTTACTTTTGGAAGACGGATATTATAAGACAAATACAGACGAAAAGGTTCTGTGGGAAATTGGCCATGTACCATCACATGATTAACGGAGAAAACGATTATGAAATATAGTTGGGACGGAGCACAGTTAGGAAAGTAACTTTAAGTAAGCTATTTGTGATGTTAAGAAGTCGCTTCGCACGTAAAATTTTTTAAAATGCAAGTATTAAAGTCACCCAGAATTATAATATGATCAACGTTGGCAACGTATTTTTCTAACACAGTCTTGAAAACATAAAAGTTATCTATGTGTAGAGATGGACTGTAGAAAACACCAAGTAATAAATCGACTAAGTACATCTAGAAGAATCTAAATGGTCAGGATAGTGGGCAAGTACATTACATTAATGTGTACAATATTGAAATTCATAGGAAAGGCAGAAAATGTGTCGTGGAGCAGTAGAAAAAAGCACGGAGGTACTGTGAAAATTGCTTATTGAGGAAGATGCAGAAAAAAATTAGTCATCATCCGAATTACATCAAGTTATTATCATACATTACAATAATACTAATAAGTTAATGTTTGAACGAAATATTAAATAAATAATAAAACATTTTTTTATACATCGAATCTTATACTTTTTTAAAAAAAAAATTCTAATCTTAAGTGTGGAATAACACTTTAAAAATAGTAAATATTAAAATAAAATAGCAATCTCTCTTGTTAAACGATTATTTCTTAATAATCTTTAAGTAGTAGAAATTTGTAAAAATCTCACTACCATCCAACCAACAACATATGCCAACAACATAAACAAGTTGTAACAAACGTATAAGAATTTCGACGCAGCTGGTAGTAATACGCATGACTTAGCGGTCAGAGCGCTTGGACGGTATCCAAGAGGCACGGGTTCGAATCCCGCTGCGTTCAAATTTTTATGCGTTTTTTTTAAATGTTTTTTTTAAATGGTTACGATTACAATTATAAAGAGTTTAAGTTATTATATATATACAAGTAAGTGAAGAATTCATACAAGACCACTATAGCATAAATGTAAAAAAGAGAAGTTAAAATACGAAAAGGATAGCAAACGAAACTATAACCTAAATAATTTATGAAAACAATGGTAAAACTATATATAAACCAAACAAAATACCTATAATTACTCAATAAAGAGACTTGTCCTTGTGGCCAGGGTTGTTGTATTGTGTTGTCATCTTCTCCAATAACAAATATGTAACCATCCTTAGTCCAGTATTTATTGACACCAAAATGAAGGCGAGCTAACAGTAATGCCTTATGCCTTTCCTTAGAATTCTGGTTAAGGATTCTGTGATACCTGTTTTTTTTTTCAATCCAGTTTTAGCCAACCATATCTTGTTTTTTATTAAGACATCTTTAAATTTAATCAAGCCTTGCCTTATTGCCACGACTGATACCCAAACGATGACAATTACTAAAGTTATTGATATTAATCTGTCCCATCGCTGTCCCAAGTCAGTTTATAACACATAAACTCGCTTCGGATAGCATATGACTGAAAACACAATCGATTGGGGATTCGATGCCTTTAGAGGGAACGATTGTACTTTAACTATTTATAATTCCTTGCTCTGGTAAGACAAAGTGCGGCGTTGAATTCCATTCAACGTGTAATGTCTCGAATGCGGAGTAAAGCGGATTGTAAAGTCCCTTAAGACTAGGTACTTCCTGTCTACTCTGCTATGCAGGATAAAAAAGCGAGAATAAATTAAAAATTGACAATGCAAAAAAAAGTTGATATGGTATAAACAGAAATAATATGAGAAAAGAATGATGCTCTTTTATTCTGGTAGCCGTGTTCGATTATAAAAAACTGTAACATAAAGGAAGTGATTCTAAGTTGACCTTTTATACAGCTTAGAAGAAAAATAATTTGCTTATATTGCATTTTAATGTAACGTCATCATTATTCTTACTACAAATTCGCTTTTTTCATTCACAATTTAATTATAAGATGTTTATTTATAATTTAATTATAAGATATTAATTATATATACAATTTATGCTCAAATAGTGTACATTATCTACAGTTCATGCTCAAATAGTGTACGTTATCTTAAATTTTTGGTGTTACAAAGCAAAGACAAGTAAAGATACGCCAACTCATATCATTTGCAACACCGAACCGTGTTTCTCAAACGTTATTTTCGTTATATTTTCTTTGCTGCAACGCGTTTCGCGAATGCACGAAACGTCCGCATTGTCCGAAGGCATGTGACATTTCCTTCATAGTCGCGGAGACAGTGACATGGGTTGTGAACACTGCCTCCCTCACTCCACCCCCACGCTTGATTATGATAAACGACTTATGAAATTAAAACGGTCGAGTACAACAAGTTGCCATTCAAATGAATAAGCCCTTTGTTGAAATTCATTCCCTTGACAAATCGCTTCTCTGCACTCTCTGTATACATTGTCCGTTAAATTAAATGGGTCGTCCATAGAAATCGTTTCGTAGAAGGCTATTTTCAGACAAAACGATAACGCGTCAATCGTGTTCGCGTGTCCGTACAGCTCTAACTTGAAAGAGGTCGGTGAATTTACAATGCCTATATTGATCCAGGTTACCTATAAGGAACATCGAAGAATTCATATCTTAATTCAACTTTTAGTATATTTTTACAATAAATTATTCATATATTTAATGGTAATCTAATACTAATGTGATAATTGTTATTACACACAATATATAAACTATTAAATTACACTAGTCAAAATTATAAAAAAAGGCTTCATTTTTGAATTGAAGAAATTATCATAATGTGGGGATTGGGCGATTTTTTAAGGTTAAAGTGCCTGTTAAATCACGACGTCTCGAAGTTTCCTTTAATTTATAGGTGTCGCGTTAGTTGTAAAATAATATAATTTTACTGGCGACGGTCACAGCGACGCTCGCAGCTAGGAAGGTGCAGGTAGATAGATATCCGTCGCAAGCGATCTCTGACACCATTCCAATAACTTTGACGGCCTCGCTATCTCGCGCCCCCTCCATGTTCTTCGCCCTCACAAATTTTCGGCCGAAGCGGACTGTAGTTTGTTTTCTTTGTGTCATTTCCTTATCGCTCTGCCAAAATACGTTTCATGACTGTTACGTCAGACGAAACATACTTCAGGTAAAAACTGTAGTGCGCTCGAAACGTTTTGATTCTCGCAATTTCTTGGTCTCTCTATGACAAAAGTGTGCAATATAAACGTAAATAGAGCGGAAACGTTATAATTATATATTGTGTATAAAATGAATTGTTAGGGTAGAAATGAAATTGTCCTCTACGTTGCAATTTTCACAAACAAAAACCACGCCACGATTCTTTTAACGTTGAAATACACGCACATTAAAAACTGGAATACAGTACAAAAGCAATTATTTATAAAAATCTCTTTGAAAATACCGCACAACTGCTTGTCGCAGGTAACCGCAATATTACCAGAAATATTTAATGTTGTTACGAACCCATTGCACTTTTCCCACACGTTTTACATATGCCATTTTACAGCAGCTAAAATATATTTCTGACCTTAAATTAAATTAAATTCGTTGCGTGTTTTTTATTGTAACACGTCCACGAAAATTAACGCCATTAAAATATTTCACCGAGTCCTTTGAAATATGCTTGTTTATATTTAAGTTTTAGCTTCTAGATTTTTTATTTTCGTCTTGGTTTATTTTTAATTAAAAGTAGACCGTACTAAAGTTTTCACAATATAAAAGTTTTCTTAAAGTAAACTTATATTAAAATATCAGCAAATAATAAATGCCTTTACCCCTGGTGAAAGTATACTATATGGTAAAGTAATAAAAAATACCAAGTAGTTTTATCAAAATATTATATTTCACGTAATGTTTTATCGGTCTGCTTGGTGCTCGTACGAAAGCTAAAGCATATTTCCCGACGCGGCTCGTGACCTGCTGTAACAATATTAACGGTGTGTATATTGTGTGTAATCTCAACGAGAATCATAATTTCTCAGCTCAAGTGTCAAGATGTTGACACCATTTGTCGCCGCTTGCATATGCTCTGCGACACAGCCATGCAACGAAACAACATCTATTTGATTCTTATCTCCCCCCTCCACCCTAACCGCTACTGGCCTCGCAAACATCCAAAATACAAACAGGTAAAATGTTTTCTTGTTAAAGCAAAACTCTATTTAGTAGACAAAATCTACGTAACTAAATCTTATTTCGAATATATGTCACGAAGTAAACTTTTCGTGGGCGTCTTTCTATATTTCATATTTGGTGCGGTATCCTAATGACATTAAGGGTCACCTCCGCCGCGTACCGATAAGCCCGAAATACTTTTCGGTTATTTATGACCGTAGTTATATCCCAACCGTTCGGATTATCCATGCTAAACAAACATAATTTGGCAAAATAAACTGTCAATGTTTAAGATCCACGACAGCGAATAAAATTATTTGATTTTTTTCCTAAAGAAAGTATTACAGTTTGCTTTCTGAAAAAAGGCGAAGATGATGAGAAATGGAATTGAAGAGAAATATCTTAGTATAAAATGTGTTGTAAAGTGAAGTTTGTGTACGTGAATAAGCTATGAGAATTGCTCAGAACTGGCTGAATAAATTGCGAATTTTATAGAAGTCATCTCGAAAAATGTTTCCAAAATCATAGCGAACAATAAAACTTTTATTGGCTCGCTATTGTCTCTTGGGAGGGCATAGGTGAGTGCGGGGAGGGTATAACGGAAGGCGGGCCCCCTCCGGAGTTTCTTTGCTCACTGCCCACTAGAAAGTTGTGTAATTTTTACAACAAACATGGCACTGTAGACGGGCAAAGTCCTTTCATGAGTTCCTATGACGAACTTTGTCATAAATCATTTCAGTGAAACAAAGCGAATAAATGATAAATGTTACTTTAATACATCGCTTAATATATACATATATACTACCTGTATTGAAATTCAACAAAACAAAATTACAAAGAAACTAAACGCCATACAATTAAACCGCACTTTGTAGTTCTATGAAATAAAGGACTTTCAAAGAGTGTCCTTTTTTCGGTCTCTTTTATTTCTTGCGGTACCCCCGCTGCAGTGAAAATAATGTGGGCACTGTAATGGAGCTACCTGTATTACACAATTGCACGATGTCCACCGCCAACGCCGCAGCGCACTTTGCTTTAGTGATGACATTATTTTTAACAGCTAACTATATAAAAGATACGCTTTGTTGCCATTTGATAACATGCTTCGCAAATGTATTTTAATTTTATAGACGTATAAACTAATCAAAAGTGCATAATATAATGAATATTTAAATTATTTTATTTTGCTTAACGCTATTGTGCAACTTAAGCTATAAAATTTAACTGAACTTAACGAAATAGTTTTCAATTCATATCCGGGCGTGTATTTCTATATTACATTCTAGATATTCTCCGTTATACAAAAAATAGTATTAAATTTCAACACCCAGCAGAAGCTCTCTCTACCCTGTAAAATGTGGAAATCATATGAAAAACTATATTTATTTATAACAAAAAAGCAAATTAAAATCAAGATAATTTATTATTATACCTTATTTCTTATATATTAATTTTCCTTATATTTTTGTTTAAAAGTGAAATTAATTAAATCTAAAATATTATGTTATGATATTTATATAACTTTTAAAATATTTTGGTGCGCTATGCCAACAAAACTTACATATTCTTTTATAAATAAGTTAGTTGGTAAATACCAGGAAAACGCTACATAAAGCAGAGCCATGATATTTCCACCCCATTTATCGAAACAAATGAAACTTTCTGTTATTTCAACGTTGCGACAGATTTTTTCAAAGTTACGCGATGCAAAGTCAGCAACACACTAGAAACGATATGACGGTTGCCACCTGCTCTAAATGAAAGCTGGAAAACGTCGAAATGGACTTGTTTGTTACTGTGATAAAACGCGTCATTTCGCGAACCTCAGAAAAAGTGGAATGGAAAATCATTTCCCTTCTTACTATTGTTACACCATGCAACAAAGCAAAAGGCACTCTTGCGTTATTCCTTTTAGCCGGACTTTGTAGTTAAACATCTACCTCAGTGTCTTCTTTTGTACACCTTGCGGATTTCTCCGTATTATTTGCCTTCTCTTAAATAAGAAAGTCGACTTTAAATCGCTTTGCTCCATTGACTTTTGAAAAGTTACTATATTAGCGTACTGCATATTTTACATTTTTACTTTACATATAAAAAACCAAAATATAACTAATTATAGCTACTTTTGTAATATATCTTTATTTAAATAGTAATTTTGATAAAGATTATTTAATTTCACTACAAGTAACAGCTCATAGAAGGACTTTAACTTTTAACTTTCGTAACCAACAAAAAGACCAAAGTAGTACCGTGTAACTAGTGATATATAGTGTGGCATCTACAGGTTTGTGGCTCGGCGCAACGCGACAAATTCCACAAGCCTTGTGGGTTAGTTTACTGGATTAGTAGCTTCCAAAGTCACAAGTTCTGAACTTTAAGTTCGATACTTTAGTCAAAACAATCATGCTTACTCCTAAATTAGAGCGCGAGGTAGTGTCATCCTGATAGAATTAAGTACATCCCTAAAACTATGTTCTACAATCGACGGCATTATCGAACATTCGAAACATATTTGACAAACATTGCCTGTTGCTGGTAAAGGACGCACAATTGAATATTATTATTCTCTAACTAATTACGAATATATTTTTCTTTCACGCTTCAAGCTTTTTATCCCGCATAGCAGGGTAGACAGAAAATACCTAATGTCAAGACACTCCGTACTTCACTTTCCACCGAATCCGAGAGTTGAAGTTGAGTGGTGGAACTGAACGCCGCAATTTATCTTACCAGAGCGAAGAAGTGAAAATAATTTAAATATAACCACACCCATGAGTGGAGATCAAACCCACAACCGATTGTGTTTACAGTCAGACGCTGTCCCACTGCGCCACGACTGCATAATTGTATTTACAATAATCTTCATTTACATGGTTTTTCTATAAATATCATGTTAGATATGACATATATATTTTTGTATTGAGATTATTAATTATGAAAAACTGTGTGTTGATTAAACTGTGACATAGAATTTACAATTTTAAATGAAGTTTTTAATTAAGCCTGTTAATTTTATGCAAGTAAATATTAAACAAGCCCCAATACACTTGATTATTTATTATATTAGTAGAATGGCAATGGCCATAGCAAGATCCCGACCAAAATTAGTCTCCAACATTAAGTAAGTCCATTACACGCCGTCGCCAACAATAAATTCTCGATCAGCGATAATCTATACAATTTGGCTTGTGCTCCACTTACATTAATATTTCTGCCAAAAAAATTATACCGGATCGAAATTACGGTGTCATAACCGTATCTCAGAGTCGCTTTCTTGCGTTGCTGTTACATAGAGAGGGCATTAATATCGTATAATTACTTGTGGACCCTAATCCGCCTGAAACATCGCTTGCATCCGATACAAGTATGCTGTAGTGGTACTCGAGCAGGCATTGTTGGCAGTTGAACAAAGCGAAGGGCCCTTCGCGGCCGGCGTGACCTCGCAGCGCCCTCTTGCTCTCCCGCACGATACTCTTTGTGATAGCACGTTTTTAGGCCGACCTCACGCTGATTTGACCCTAGAAGCACCGAAATTACACCATTCCCGTTATCCCGCAGTGATTTCAATATGAGCTCGTAAAATTGCCCTAATAAGCCTCCTACGGCCCAACGGTTAAAATAAAATTATTATATTTATAGGTACTATTTTTATTGATACGTTCGTATTAATAATATTTAACACCACTTACCAAAAATGCTTTACAAAATACAGTTTGCACACAATCACAATTATTTTTACTTTACTTTGTTTTACTACAAAACTTTCAACTTAACGTTTCTTAGAAAATAAACGTGACATAGTTTTAGTGCACAATTTGCGTGTTCCATTTATATGTTTTTAAAACAGCGTGAATAAACAGATATGGTGACAACACATAGTTTGCACGCCGCCACTCCAGCCTCTAGCACCTTCAACTTACCTCGAGCGAAATTCTTGCTTCTTTTAGAAAAATAGAAAAGAAAATGGTGACACATTTCTCTTTCTTAAAAATGCCATAGATTTTAAAGCTTTTTTAACATTAAGCTCGAGTTTTTAGTAGAAGAATCCGCCAAACTTCCGTTTTATTACATTTATGTGACCAAAATGCTAAGCACACATTTTACATTTGAACTGGATTTAATTGGTGTTTTAAAATATAAGGAAAATAGATAAAAATTTATAAGTTTCACGAATAGACACGAATGGACTTTCAACAGCATTATATACTTTAATACAAAGAACAGATTAAGATTACTCATTTTTCACAACAAAAATATTAGCAATGGTTTCAACAAAGCAAAGCTACGCTAACAATATTATGAAAGGACATTCATCCGACCCTTCACCAAGATTGCAGACACTATGCAGCAAAGTTAAACCGTCGCCCGAACAAAGAATCTTAATTATTTTAAGCTGTACAAGGACTCTAGTAATTTGTAGTTTAGTTCGTGAGTATTTATTTTATTGTATCAGCGAGGAACCGGCTTAACTAGCACCGGGTATTATTTCACAGATTTTCGCAGCGTCAGCACATCTCAAGAGCGAGGCTATCGTGCCTGCCTTTAAGACCCATTCTTTTTTTAAGTGCTCTCAATCGGAATTAAGTTATTCCGTCCAATGTCGCTTGTTTCGCAAAACTTGAGCTCAAAAGGAAGATGCTCAAGTGTAGCCATTGAAATTCTTTACGTTTGCGACAAACTTCGTAATAAGTTCGTTTTAAAATCTGTTTCACTTTTTATGAATACAATTTGTTATTCATTACTAACTCTATTTGTAGTGTCCTCAAATTATTCCCAATAATACTTCTTATTTAAAAATATATAATATCTTGTTAAGTCCGTATATCAATAGAAATCTAAAGAAAATTATATAAAACAATAGCGAACATTCAATGGAGATATTAACAATGTAAAAGTATACATAATACCATGTTCGTTTAAGGAGGGAGTTGTGTCAACTTCAAACAAAGCAACAAAAGAAAATTCGTTCATCCAAATCTCAAACGCAAACATGTCGAACGTGAAAGAATAAAGCAAAACAAGTTTGCTAAAAGTTTCACAGCATTTATTACAGTCGCCCCTGGATATTTCCTAGTCAAAATAATATTGGAATACCTTTTGACTAGACTAAAATTGTACCAAACATATTACATTTTCTAAATTTTATAAGACTGGCTTTGTTGTATTTTATGAAATTTTATGTTATAACATTTATAATAAATTTAATATAAACATCACAACATACATATATCTTTTCTATTTTAATAATAAACGCACACCTTTCTCCGTATTAACAAAATTACCTTTTCAAACGTTCATCGCAAGGACATGAACATAATAATTACTTACTCCTAACATGTGGCGCTTTAAACAATTTTGCCGGCAAGAAATAAAGTTCAAATAACTGCTGGTTAACATAAACACAAATTAGTAAGTACTTGCCTAAATGAACTGTAATTATGTTCATTAAGTGATATAACGAGGGAAGCAAGCACGCCAAGTTGAGAATGAGGGCTAGCGTGTGGCCGGGCGGTGTGTAATGTGACCTTCTCAACTCGGCGGCACAGTCTCACCACCGACTATGGCCAGCTAAACCACTTAGCGAAGAATTCATAACATAAACTTAACTACAATTAGTATACACTTAGTTTTTACACAGTTATTACAGCACGGTTTGCAAAGCGCTTTGTGTACATGAAAATTAAAAGACTGTATAATTCCTTTACCAGCGAAAGCATTTGTAATTTCTACAAAGCAATAACAAAAATTAACGTAGGATGACCGCGCAAATTTATTATGGCCGAAAAATGCATAAAGCTTATGGAATTTTGAATATTAAACATAAACTAGACACGTAATAATTTTTCATATCTCTGAACGAAAAAAGAAAAAAATCCTTATAAACCATTACCTAATAATCTAAATATCATAAAAATCTCTTAAAAGGCTTTATTTTAATACCTTACGCAGAGCGCAAAATATTTATGTTTCGATAACACCTATAAATTGTATGATGCGAGGATGAGTAAAGACCGGCGATTCGATTCCCGATGCAAAGCGATAAAGCGTTTGAAAGATTCATCATGGCCCCCGAGGGACCGATTACTCTTCCAAGTTGTGCCGACCTCCCGCCCTCTTGCCCCCTTACATCATATTTTTCAAAATTTCCCTTAACTTTACTTATGGATATTTCAAAGCTTGCTTATAGCAAACTTCTGACAATGAATTCAATTGGAGATGTTGTCAGAGGTTTTGAAAGTTCAAATGTAAGATACACTTGTTGTATAAAATAATACATATTCTATATAACATACACAAAATAATTTACCTAAATTATGAATAGGTTGCCTACGCACAGTTTCCAATGTAAATAAGATCATAGATGTCATTCGTTGTGAGACGGAAATACATGTAGTATTTCCGTCTCACAACGAATGAAACGTGAAGATATAAAAATGTATATAAAAATAAAGTTTAATAACGTAGTACTTTTACATGAAATCCTACTTTGCTTTCAATTTAGGACAAGCAACTTTTGTGTAGTTCTTTTCTATAATAACACGTATGAAATTTTTCTTTACAAATGCTTGCGTTATTCTTGACATGAAATAATATGGAATAATATACCTACTGTTAAGCTTTATTATCTGAACACAACAATGTGTTTCTTTTGATAGATATATCACTTTTATGTATATAGATAGTATAATAAACCCATTATAATATAATTATTACCAGAATCGGATACAATGTGTAGAAATATAATTTACATTTTAAGCATTCACCAACGTAAGCAGTCCATATAATAAGCTGTTATTCTATTCTTAAGCAAACTAAACAATAAATAAAACACAAATAAAACATGTATTTTTACAAAAATTGAAACAAAAAATCTCTTTAAAGTTTAAACATCAATTAAATTAATATCCCGTACGCCTCCGGGGGCATTAACAACGATACCACAATAATAATACATCTTAAGCGGCAAATCAAGTTAGGGATGAATTAATATTCTACAATATTTAGCGTATAATCTGAGTATAATTATGCTATCAGAGGTGGGAAATCTACTTGAAATGACACCTATGACAGACCCCGGCGGAATACTGTTCGCTCAACCATTCTGATTGTTCATAATGTATTTTATGCACTTTGTGTCCGTCGTATATAACCGGCATACAATTTTCATAAGTTGATAATAAAAATATCGCAAAAGCTATAATATATAAGGAAAAACACAAAAACTGTGAAATGGTACTTTAGACAGTGGGCGAGGGGCACTCAAAAATTTGGGTCAAATATTTCTTTCGGATAAAAGGTGTAGAACATTCGTTTCTTTCCTTTGTATTTTACTGGTAATTCAGTAAAACGTTTTCGGAACGGAGCCATAAAACAAACGATCTTTACGGGTTTATACGGATGACTAGGAATGCAGGTACGTTACGGAGGTACTTAATAGTGTCACAGCGTTAAATCCGACGAATGACCGCTTGCGATAAGGGCTCGAATGTAACGGATTTAGATTTTTTTATACTTAATCCTATATTTTATTGGTAGCTTTATAAATATCATATGCAGATACAATTCCATATAAAATATTAAACAATCGTCTATGTCGGATTAAAAATATTTGTATATTTTATATGCTAAGCATATTTATTTGGTTAAAAGGAGGAAACAAGATATCAGTCAGCCTCCAAAATCGTTTAATAAACTAAGTATTGTTTATTCACTCAATTACGATTTTCGATGGTATAAAATTACATCGTTTCGGTTTTACAAAGTGCTTCAGGCATCGATACCCGCGCAATTTAGCATAATGAAATCTGTGTTCTAAGCTTGATGACAGAATTAGCTTTTGTTTTTCGTTTCTATTACCAATGTCAGCCATTTCTGACTAATCTATATTCGGTTATGGCGAGATATTATTTTTTTTAATATAAAATATTATTCCTAAGATATATATATATAAATAATATTAATTTCCAGATGCGTTAGTTGCAGATACATAAAAACCATATGCATAGCAGGTTAGACAGAAGTACCTAGTGTCAAGACACACCATACTCTGCTTTACGAATTTAAGATATTTTGTGTAGTGTGGCAGAACCGCACTTTGTCTTACCAGAGCGAAGAAATTAAAATAATTTAAAAATATAATCATTCCCCCGATTGGAAATTCAAACCCCAACCGATCGCGTTTACAGTCAGACGCTGACCATTGAGTCACAACCGGCCTCGTCTGTAAATAAATTATGAAAAAGATTTATATCCTTTTATAATTACTAAGTATCAATACAAACGTATTGTAAACATGTCACAATAATAAATCACTTTCAAAATCTATCTTAGTAGACAATCTCAATATATAGCATGATGTAAGCTACGAGGTGGTTAGGCGGTCACTCAAATTGCCGCGTCTTGATTATAATTAACTGGCATCCCTGGTAAGTCATAGCCGACGGCAGACGCTGCCTAGTAAGGATCATCATATGAATTTAGGGTGAATTCAACGGTCTGTGATATTCAGGAATCAGGGTTGCACAATGTACTATACATAATCTTCAGAGACTATCAAAATCGATTGATTGAAGATAGCTTAGGTAATAGACGATGACTAAAATTATATAGGTTTGTAAGTAACACAGTCTTTGCATATGTTATTATTTAAACTTATTTTGTTTGTAACATTATTTATAGAATAACTAAACATAAGGGTAAATGGAATTACAACAAAAGTACTCTGCAAATTTTCATAGCCTTAAATATCAAGAGATGTGAGACAATATTAAATATTTTAATAGTTTGCCAACTATTACAAATAAGTAAGCAAGTACATTAGCAACCCTGCAAAAGACAGATAGGTACGCCTCTTCTCGTACAATTGCAGCGCGCTAATATAGGAAATCTAACGTAATCCTATACTAAATACGTAGGTTCCGCAACCAGCAGTAAATAATCAAATCAGTTTGATTTATTAGTTCAAGCTTGGTATGCTTATTAAACTGCATCAGGACAGCGATTAGATTGTGTGCGCTTCTGTGGCGTCTAATCAGACGCGATGTTAGCGTGCATGTTATGTATTTCAGTTTAATATTACGTTTAGATTTCACTGCTATTATGAAATTGGTTTAAATTCTCAGCTCATTTGAAGCAATAACAATCTGTTTGATACCAAGGCGCTTATCGAATGTTGAGTGAAACATATCGTTTATGATAGTAACACTTGTAAGCATCCATCATACCATCGTGTTCTATTACGATAGGAAGATGCAGTCATGCGATACGAAATACGTAAAAAATGCATGTTAAGTAAAATCTTTAAAATTCAAGATGGACATATTTACAATTTTAATCTAAGTTTGACTATCATTATCAAGGATGGTGACGACGAAAATGACGACGAAAAAAATGCGAAAGTACATTATGAATCGAATTTTAATTCTATTACACCGAAAATGTCTACAATCGAGCACTACGACTACATACATTGTAGTACTAACCCTAAAACATTACTTTCTGATCACAATAGTAGTAACTCCCAGCGCGTACAAACTTGAAGCAACCGCACACAAGATATCTAAAAAGAACACGTATTTTATTGTACTCCAAGTCTATCGCAACTGAAAAGCAAAACAACGTGTGCCTGACCTACATGTAACGGAGTGCATAAAACAAAATGAAACTGGATTAAAGCAGAGTTGTTCGTACGTAGGTATAAGTAAATTAGCCATGACGTCTGCGTACAAGGACGAAATCAACTGAAAGTCTGCAAAGGTGACAGGAAGCGGTGTGCAGCCGAGCGGTGAGCGCCGCTGACTCAGGACACTGGAGATACTAATATCAGAACTCGATGAGATCTCGACGACATTCATATCTTCAGCAAATATTGATTTAATACCGATATATTTTGTATATTAATTATTTTAACACTAATTCGCATTCTCCGACGAATGCGATTGATTGTGAGATATGGTAAGGCAGCGCGGCGTTGATTTCTATTATGATTGGTAGGCCGAGAATAGACTTTCTTGAAACCAGACTCTCTTTGACTGCCCACACAGCTATGCGGGCAAAACAAAAGATACTTAAAAGTAAATAGATAAAATCAACATTTAAAAAATATGTATATTAAAAAACATAAATACTACGGGTTAATAAGAGAACTTATTGGTGCGTGACATAAACATACATGAACGAATGTAGCAACATCAATGTAAATAATATAAAGAATTAAGATAAACGATGACAAACACAGTGTCTTCACACTAGGTTCTCTTTGAATACCCTGCCATGCTACGTATGATCTACAGTGTGTAATTGATAAATTAAAATATATTTTTAAGTTTTTCATATATAATTAACGTTTGTTACAAAGATTACAAAGGTAGAGGTAACAGAGGCGCGAGTAAGCGATTTGGCACATTGCGCTCGGAGCGAGGCGAGCCGCGGTATAATTACGTACCTACGACTACGAAATGTGAGCTCTCGTTTAAATCTTGCACTGCTTACATTAGAAACGAACATCACTGGGCTGCATTAATTTAATTTTCTCTGTTGTTAGTACACACAGTGTTTTTAAATTAAAGGTAGCATAAGGATAAGGATATAAAGGATACATATACCAAGTATCATTTTTTGTAATGTTTGCTTGTCTGCCTATCTGCTTGTACTAACTAATGTTTGAAACGGCTGGAGCAATTTGGACTGGACCTTCACTGGCAGGTACCTAACTAGGAACTGCCTATTTCATAGAATTAACTTAGACGTTGACTTTAGAACTATATAATAAAGATCCAGAGATGTTAAATTCCACGTGATCGAGGTCGCGTGCACAGCTAGTATGTTATATATATTAAAAAAATATTATAAATAAATGCTTTTTAAAGAATCTGTGTGTATGTGTCTGAATAATAAAGTGTATACTTAATGTAATTGCAAAAACACCAAAAATCACAAATATTTTAATACTATAAGAGATTTGCAAAAGTACTCGTAGCGCTTAAATATCTAAATTGAAAATTCATAAACATTATAGTTAATCAAGTAAAAATTTATATTTCATTTCTATTTGGTTTTTCGTGAAAATGGATGGAGTAAAGATATATTAAATAGCGTGTAACAACAGCTATCTATTCTCACGAGAAAGCCGCTCATTTTTATCTACCCTTTCCTTTCATTTTCAATATGATCCTAAAACCGACGGTAAGGTTACATAGATACTGTAAATCACCTCAAAGTGCCTCGGCGTATTCTGAAAAAAAAAACTGCCAGAGTGGCTTTTATATTCTTGCATTAGGTATGGCACATTAGACTACCAAAGCTGAACAATTTAATGACGATTGACTATTCATACCACATTCGAGTGGTTGACCGCTCTGCTACACTTGATTTAAAGTGTAATTATAGTGAGATCTCAGCCGTAGCGGACGGCAGTGGAGTACGTAATGAGAGCGACTCGGCGTGGCGGGAGGGCGAGATGCAAAATGTTGCAATTGCATTCCCCCCGTCAGAAAAACAGCTTACACTGGCAAAAATAATTAAGAGCATTAGTGGAGTCGGAGCGGAGTGTCGCGCAGTAAATAGTCTGCTAAATACCCACCTACATTTATTGGCGCAGGGACGCCAGAGGCCAGTGTAATAGCGGAAACAATTCTGTCTTTTAAAACAGTGTAGGGCGCTTTTGTTTACAAATTATATCACGGCGGCACTTAAATGAGGCCACGCTCAAAGGACACGCTGTTTACTTTGACTTTAGTGAGTATTGTGATTTCCTAAAAGCGTTGCTCCTGTGATTTATTGACACAATAACCGTGATTAAAATCGTATCTCTCTATCTTTTAGGAAATTGCTCTTGTCATCTGTTTATTAATGTAATGTAATGTGACGAAAATGCGCAAAGCTACTACTACATTGATCTGCCTTAAGCCGAGTAGAGCTTTGTACTGAATAGACGTAGATGTAATTGAAATGAAACTCAAATGGTTGGAACTTAATTCAACTTCTCAACAAATAAACTGAATCAAGTATATTGGATATAATTATTTACAACTACACACTGACTTGCTTATTTTATTAAAATAGCCTCTGCTCTTATCGTGTCATATTTGAACCTGCTCCCTGCTACAAGGTACTTGCATCTGCAAATTGCAATTTAGAGCTGGTTGACGAGTCAATTGTAGAATGGCAAGTTTGACTTGTGCTTACTACCCTTACTACCCTTTCAGTACTAGCTCAAATGCATCATTTGTTCCCTGTCAACTTGGCACTTGACGACGGTTTTTTGGTCCCGAATGGAAAAAGTAATCCTCCAATTAAATTAAACCACTATCCGTGAAATTGTTTACCGTTTTAAATAAGGTTCGTACATAAGAAATAAGGAAGAAATTTTCTTTAGCCCCTAAATATTCCGATATCAAAATAATGTATATCAAAGTAAGAGATGCGAGCTTAATTTATTAGCTCTTTGAACTTTTTGAGCGTTTTAATATTATAAATTAAATTGATTCCGTCCAATAGAAGTACGTCTCTATTGAGATTTACAAATTATAATAAATTGATATTTCTAAAATTCCTCTGTGATCGCTCAGCATCCATTAACCTGACCTCCAAGCACAATATTGTCCGCAAAATAACGTTCAATATATGTGCAAAGGTAGGTATGAAGCGATTTGTTCATGAATTGAGGTTTTTTATTTGGAAGACGATTTATCAAGTTGCGAGAAACGTGTGTCTCGAGTTATCCGGACAGAGTTACACGACAATAGCGGTGGGATCCGTGGGAAAGATCTACCACCGCGTCAGCAAACCCGTTCAAATTGCGGCGCTACTCTGAATAATGTATCGAGCTTAGATAGTCATTCAAATTAGAATTTTATTTGAAATTTTAAAAAATCTTTTAATAAAATAAAGCCAAATTAAGTTAGTAGGTTTTAAGTTTTAGAAAATAATTATATTGCAAATATTTGTAAGGAAATAAAAAAAAAGAGATAGTAATGATATTTTAGTATCTAATTCGTACATCTAGATTATGAATTACCAAATTATGAAAATACCAAAATTCAGGATACGATATTGCTACTTTAAAAATTTTATACAGACTTTTCGTAGAATGAACTACAATTCAATAAAGCACTCTTATCTAATATTTCTTGTTCAAGTTTAAAAAGATTATAAAACTCATATAATGCCAAAAGAGGGCATTTAATCACAAACTTTAACGAGAGTATTGGACACGACGTAGATCGCTGGCGGCCGCCCAACCCTTCAAGCCGAGCGACACAAAGTGATCGCGCGTTTACCGCCTTCATTTGGCAATCTTTTGCTGCATAATGCGCCTTCAATCCATGTAACTGTTTGACTCTTCTGAGTTATTTAGCTTTGAACTTAGAAAATGAATTCTGCCAAATGCGATTGGTCTTTGCTATGCATTTGATTTTATCACTTGCAAGCTAAACATTTTTTTTGGCTGTTCAAATATATAAAAACGGGAGACAACAATATTATTCGTAAGCTATTTTTTTATAAATAGTTAAACATTTTAAATTGACTATTTTTAAAGAATTAATATTGGGTATATTACCTAATATAAGAAAAAAAATTTTACAAACGTTAATTTTAAGTTTTTTTAAGATATAGTAACAGAAATACTTTCATACGTACTGCTTCCTTTGAACCTTTCAAACTACAATGGCGTGACTCATTTAAATTTAAAATAGCAATCTATTTGGTTTTATTGTTAGCCTTAATTATATTTTAAGAACTCCATTCATAACTCTTCGTGTTGTTTAAACATAGAACACGCACGAGTTACAAAGTATAATATTATATTTATACCAAAAATATTTCAACTTTAACCTAAAGGTTAATGTTTAAAGATGACCCCTCGGTTTTAAATTATATAAATAGTACGTTACTTTGAGATAAGGCAGACGGATGTTAAAACTATTTTCGTGTTGCATAAGAGAGCTACACGCTCAATTTACAATTTAGATATTTGAACGACGCTCAGACAGTTTAAGGAAATAGCTGTTCTTAGCTGCCATACAAATTTTTACTTTATTTTTCAAATGTAAGTTGACATGCAACTATAATAAATAAAAAAATAAAAATAAAGTGTATTATAGGTTCCATATTAATTTATTTATTTTATCTCTGATATTTTCATTTTAGTTTATTAACTAAACTTAAGGCTATTTAAGGCTCCGATTTGTATGATTGTATTGACCAAATAAACTTGCACGACATATTTAAGTTACATATTCATATGTACTAGCTACGTTGCTAGCGTATGAACACTTTCTAATTGAAAACAATATCTAAAACCATTTCTAATTGTTTAAATAATTGCTTGAACGATATTTTTCCTCTTGAAGAATTAACATTTTCTGAATGAAATTTAAAAACTGCATCTTGAGTGACAGAAAATAGTGCCGTGTCGTCTAACCAAGGAAATGGGAATTATGTAATCGTTGCCAAAAGTGAGACTCGAATCCCAGCCACATGGTTAACAGTCATATACTGCCCACTGCACATTGATGGCCTAAGAATATTACAATAAAATATAGTAACCCTATTTTAAATCATATAAACATAAAATTACCAACATCAAGAATATATTATAATACGTGGGCAAGAACGTTATTTTGCTGGCTTAATCATTTTACAAGATGCCACTTACGTTTTAGAGTTGTTGGGCATCTTCTTATGCATTTATAAATAATAATTTTTACATATAAATTTAAATTTCTATTAAAAATATATGTAGTATAATACTTAGATATGGCATAATATAGCATGTACTATGGCTTGCAGTACTATGTAAATATAGGCACTTTAAACCGAGTAATCAGTTTTCGAGTCTACCTGCGACCACGGACTACTGTAAATCGTTCAAATCGTCGGGTTTCCAAAAATGTATTTTCGAATACCAAAATACGCTATTAATCCGTTTAAAATACTTTCATTTAAAATGTGTAATAATTGCGAAAATCTTATTGTACGACACTTAATAATTCTAGTGGCTGTTTATACAGTATAATTGAAAAAGCTAAAAAAAAAAGTATAGATATTTAATTATTTTTTTATATGTAACAGGATTATACATCATAGAAATTGTATGAAATCATTTTTCACAATATTTCTCGATAAGTGATTTTTTTACAGTTTACACTTTTAAAGTGTTTAGTGTTGGGGTGTTTTAGCGTTAGTAGTTTACTGTAGAGACACTTCGTTTACCACTTTCGACCCGAACTCAAGACTTTCCATGAGAGGCGATCAACACTACGCTTGGTATTGTCTTAGCGGAGAAAAACGAGAATAATTCATATAAAATCCTTCTCTCATATGAGAATCAAACTCGTAACCATCAGATTTACAATCAAGCTTTCCAACTTTCTTGTCAAACTACGCCACAATGATTATTAATTTATTATATTAAAATTTTATTTACACTTAAATTATAAACATATTGAAAGTACGTGGTAAGAGACCGGTCGTGGTGCAGCGGAACAGCGTCTGACTGTAACCAAGATCAGTTATGGGGTTGATTCCCACTCAGGGGAGTGATTATATTTAAGTTAATTTCACTTCCTCGCTCTGGTAAGACAAAGTGCGGCGTCGACTTCCACGTGGAAAGCGAAGTAAGGAGTGCTATGACGACTAGGTACTCTCAGTCTACCCTGATATACAGGATAAAAGCGTGAAGCTGTAAAAAAAGTACGTATAAAATTTCGAATAAGCAGGATTTAAGATTCTTTGTATATATTTTTTATATTCAATTCGTAATAATATTCGTAATAAATTCGTAATTACTGTTATTAATGTCCATTGAAAGTTTATTTTTCCCACCAATTTTGATAAATGCATTAATATGATAACAACAGGAGTGTCATAAATAAAAGTATCATATTCAATTTGGCATTTAATCATTACCAAAAAAACTTAAAAATTAATTCAATAAATAATCATCTCAATCGGAATGTTACATACTAAAAAATTTGTCTATCTACTAACAAACTTTTATACTCTACGGATTGTTCAAAATCTTTATCTCTAATACACGTACTAGTCATAATAAATTCATAGTAACTTATAATATCTGCTGACGGAGAACAAATGCTAGAATATTCTATCATAGAAATATGTTTATTAAACAAAAAACTTTATACGAAAAAAAATATCATATACATTAAGTGAAATTTTAAGTAACGCAAGTAGATAAATATTGTAAAAATATTTACACTTGTTATTATTTATATTATAAATAAAAATAAAAATGATAATTTCAAATTTATACTGTTTCTTGTCTTTTTACAAAAATATCTCATTTTATTTAGTAAACTTGCAAAATTAATTAAATACCGCCTCAATTGAACAAAATTGAATCTTGAGTAAAGTAATTAGAGTACACAATGCATAAACATTAATAAAAAGTGATATTTCATTTTTGAATATTCGCAGTTCTAAGCAAAAATTAAGATTTTTAAACATTTCTATACTTAAATGATTTAAAAAATTATTCAAATTTTCGTTACGAAAATAAAAGTTATATTTAGTCTTTTTGTAACAAAATATAAATATACATAATAATAATTTATATAAAACTGTATTAAATTTTTTAATGAGAAATTAATTTTCTCTAAATTCAAACGTTGCAACATATTTGTCTTTGAATTTATTCAACTGCAAATGAGCACTCTTAAAAAATAAATGTAAATATAACTAATGCATAAACATATACTTGTTTATTAAGCACTATATTTTGAACAACCAAGCTATAACCTAGTTATAATAAATCCTCTAGATTAGAAAGTAACCCATTTATTTCCCCACGACCAAAATCTTCAAATAGGACTAAAAAAAGTAAATATAAATTCCTAATACACGAAACACAAATAGGCACTATAACAACAATATTTTAATTTATATAGTGTTTATTGCTTTCTTCACTCTCTTTAATAACATTAATAACATAAAGATATTCTTAAATATTTTAAAAAGCACATTCCATTTTTTTTTCAAAGTATTCGAGTCATATTTGAAGTCAGTGTGAAATATTTATTAATTTCAGTATTGTCAGAAAACGAGTCATTGACTAATTAATTATATTAAATCATGGCTCTGTATTTTTATTTTAACTCTCTAAAGCATAATATAATTAAAAAAAAACTATCAAGAAATTAAAGTATCTGTTAGCATGTTTATCACACGACTTAAAACAATCAAAAACATCAAAATTCCGTGTAGAAATTGAAAATACTCCTCTATTTTGATTTAAACCGCTGCATTTTGGATACCATTCTAACAAGAATTAATAAATGTAGCTAAATGTTGTAGAAATAAATGTTAATAAAAAAATATTACAATGCATTTACAAAATTTTGACACATTAGAAAATTTTCTTAGGCTTAGAATATTCTAGAACAATATTTAGGTATTCCAAATGCAATTTAGGTACGAGATATCACATACTTAACCTAGACAGTTATAATTTAAAAAAGAAATAAAAAGATTTATTAAAAATCCAATTTGTCAAATCTTTATCTAAAACAAGACCAAAACGGTTTACAAACAAAAAAACAATTGAACAAATATACATATGCGTATATTAAAAGGTTTTAAGGCAAATATTTGTTAAGTTTTATTATAATTTATAAAGATTTATATATTAGTTATTGATATTTCTATACTTTTATTAAGACTACATTAAAAATAATAATACTAATTCAGTTATATTTATTTAGAACACTATAAAAAGACAAATTGGTACTATTTTTTAATACATATTCTATCTAATTAATACACGAAACAACAATTTAATATATAAATATAATCTCTTATTAAATTCATGATTACTCAACAATTACATGTATATAAAAAAGTAAACAGATAATTAAGAAAATAATTTAATTATTACAATTAAATCCAATTTCATTTATTATAGGCAGTTAAATAACGCTTTTTATAAAACAATACTATCTAGTTAACTTTTAAATACAACCAATAAATAATTACTTGAAGATGTTTCATACGTTTACAGATTTCTTAATCACGGGAACTCTAGGCGAATGTGAATATAACTTTTTGAACATATCCTGTATTTTATTATCCGGAAACAGATTACCCAGTGTCACTGTAACAAAATTATTAATTGTTTAACTATATTTTATACTATATATAAATCAATACTAGTGAATGTCCACAACTTCGTTTGCTATATATGCTATAATGTTGTCGAGTAAAATACTACAAACCTTTCTTATTTAGCAACCGATTGAAATAAAAACTAAGCACTAAATGTTAATGGCAGTTTGCAAACATTAAATAGAGAAAACTGCATTACAATCGGTTAAGTCGTTTCCGAGATTAGCGTGCACAAACACACAGACAAAAAAACTTAAAAAATCATACAAACAAACAGTTCTGGCATTCATATATCTTCCATGCAGAGACAATTATCAACGACATTCTTGTTATGTTATGTATAGATAATTTTATCATTGTTGTAATTTTTAATTTTGCAACATATATGAATCGTGAAATCAATTATATTCGACCACTGATAACGAACAATCTTCTGATATAAGACTATTTAAAATATCCAAAGTATAAATCACATAGATAAAAATATTAAAAAATAAAGACATTACTCCATAAATAGACTTTCACAAAATCTTTACTTTAATTAAAAAAAACAGTAATTTGAACCTATTTTCTCAGATAATAAATATCGTAAGATATCTTTGGGCAACTTAGTTATTAACGCAACTAAATGGGATAGAGTGTTGAATATTAAAAAAAGAAAAGCTACTAAAACAATGAAATAGTGTCCAGTTACGATGGATTAGAGCTTTTTAACAGATCCCCAATATTTCTGCCAAATTCAGACAAATTATAGCATCATAATAAGTATTTATATAGTTTCTGTATTTTTTTATATTATATATTATTTAAAATATATATTATATATTAAATATTTTAAAGAGGAAAATTCTTGGTGTACACTACTTATTATGTCACTGCATTTTAAAAGGCTGATGATTTCATAATTAAAAAATAATTTTATTATATTTACCTTCAAGCAACACTAAGAGCAATCGCCTATTAATTTCTTGTGTCTGGAACAAATCAAACACTGTTAGGAGTCCTCTTCTAGCCGCATCTGTTCCTACTATGTGTCGAAGATCATCTGTAAGAAACATAATTATATATATAAAGCTGGAGTTTGGCATGACATCCATGCCAAATTCCCTTGAAATGTGTACGTTATTACACGGGAACGGTAAATATCCCCAATATTTCACGTATTACAAGTAGTTCTATATAAAATTACACTGAGTTTTGAATATTCCTGAACGAGGTAGAAGAAACGGGTCACTCTGTACTTTGTTCTTTTTTTAAATTATATTATAAAATATCAGGAAACGATTATAATATTATTAATCGAAATAAAAAACAATGTAATTTAAACGAATTCATTTAAAGTTAT
Organism: Dryadula phaetusa; assembly: GCA_032432895.1. Taxonomy (NCBI): domain Eukaryota; kingdom Metazoa; phylum Arthropoda; class Insecta; order Lepidoptera; family Nymphalidae; genus Dryadula; species Dryadula phaetusa. The sequence goes on from JAOYRS010000027.1 coordinate 4,238,096, forward strand.
ATGTTGAATCTTAACCTTTTTTCATCGAACAAAGTGATGTTTTCGGACTATTTAATAAATGCCCGTTACACGTTCCTTTATTATTTATACAAGATGATTTCAGTAAATTAGGTGTACTGGTACATGGCTTCTTTTAAGCAGCTACATGCTATATCCCACAGAACCGGTAGTCAGAAACAAGATAGTGACAAGACATTTCCTGGATTGCTTTCCGTTCAAAAACAATACACTGTTAACCTTTTCGATCCATTTACCTGTTTAGCAACTGGCTTAAACTACTCACAACGGAATTACTCATATACACTACTATATGTAAATACATTGAATAATATTTTTTCTTTTTTATAATTATAATAATGTATTTCACTTTTTTTAACTTTACGCTTTTCTCACATACCAGGGTAAGCAGAAAGTACCTAGTGTCAAGACACTCCGTACTTCGCTTTCCACCGAATTTGAAACTTTGTATGAGTGGTAGAAGTCAACGCCGCACTTCAAAGCGAGGAATCCCCCGAGTGGGGATCGAACCCACAACCAGTCGCGTTTTGTGTCGGACGCTGTGCCACTGTGCCACAACCGGCTATATTTAATATATAATATTACAAAAATTAATAACAGCTAAAGCCAGCAGAAAAAGGTAAGTGTAATAAATCCCTGTTGCATTACACGTAATTACTTCAAAATACAGCCGCTATTAACTCGAAACTTTTTTGTATGCAAATGACGCGTTTTAATTAATTACAAAAAACCTTACTTTAATTTACTCCGTTAATTATTAACTCATAGACCATAGTGTCCAGTGGCGTAGCGTCCATGATAACACTAATCCTATCTACATTTTTCAAATCTTAATAAATTGAAAATACAAATATACTTTATGGCTCACAACAAATACATAAGAAACAAGAAATAATTAAATTAATCACTTAAGAATAAATACAATTAATCAATAAAAAAAAAACAAAACTGCTTCATTTTAATTTAGGTCAATTTCGCCATAGAAAATGAATTCACTCATAAATTTTTAAATATTTTTGTCTTTTAAAAAATATTTTTGATGCTAGCTTATCTATGTAAAAAAAATGACTTTCCGCTACATTTTGTCTACTGTCTAACATTTTGAGGCGACATCGTGCTATTATCATACATAACATAGCAATATCGAAGCCAATATTTTAAAAACATACTAAATTAGTATCAACCACACAATAGCGTGTCTCATATCGCATTGATAAAGCCGAAACATTTGGCCGCCAGCCAAATTAAGAATCGCGTAACTCAACCATAGTTTAACCTCAAAATTCTATATTCGGGAATTTTCATTGAATTAACGAAATGAATTTTTGTGCTTAATCTACACTGTTTGACGTTACTCTCTTGACACAAGTGAGGATGCAATTTCTGTGTACTAAATGTATTACGCTTATTCCAACGTTTGTGAAATGAAATGAACGCAAAATTATTTTGCAACTTGGTAAATTATATTTATGAGATTTATAATTATTATTTTAGTTTATTATTGTAATATATGACGTTATATGAAACAGGCCGTTCGTGGCGCAGTGGGATAGCGTCTGACTGTAAACGCGATAGGTTGTGGGTTCGATACCCACTCGGGGGGATTATTATATTTAAATTATTTTGATTTGCTGGCTCTAGTAAGACTGAACGCGACGTTGAGTTCCGCCGATGTCTCGAATTCAGCGGAAAGCGGAGTACGGAATGTCTTGATACTAGCTATTTTCTACGATGCGGGATAAAAGCATAATGCTTAAAATAAAATATTGTAGTTGACATTTAACTAAATATGTTTTTAAATACAAATACATAGATTATCACAGAGATTTATGACTTCCTTTTATTTTGCTACCGTTTTCATTTTTGTTATACGTCTTCGTGATATAGTACTGAAATATCTGACATAATGGTTGAATGCAATGATTGCAAATTCAAATAAATTGAACACGATAGTTCAAAAAGCCCTATCGGAACTAAAATTACATGTAAAGATAACGTTTTCTATTGCTTTCTAAGTAAATGTATTAAATACGGTCACTTTACATATAAATCATACTAATTGACATAAAATATCAACATGTAAACATAAATCAAAATGGTAGGCGCAGAATGCCTAGTGTCAAGGAAACCATGGAACGGAGTGTCTGTTCCATTCCGAGCTTTTGTGTTCAAAACTCACGATAACCTATAAGAAACATTATAATGGAGAAATAAAAAAAAATAAAATTACCAGAAGCAGCTGAGAGCAAGGCGACCTTGGCTGCAACTCTCGTCCTCGCCTTAGTTGCGGAATCCCTCGATACCGTACTTGGATTATTTCTATTTGTCAGCCATTGCCTATATAGGACAAATTTTTTTTTTTATTTATTCGTTCGTAACTTATTTTTTTTTAGCTTCACGCTTTCATAACGCATAGCAGGGTAGACAGAAAGTGCCCAGTGTCATGACACTCTGTACCTCGCTTTCTACCGAATTCGAGACATTACTTGTTGAGTGGTGGAACTCAACACCGCACTTTGTTTTGCCAGAGCGAGGAAGTGAGAATAGTTTAAAGATAATCACTCCCCCGAATGGGATTGAACCCACAACCGATCGCGTTTAGTCAGAATACTGTGGCACAACCGGCCTCATAAAGTAATTAACAATTAAAATATAAGTAATTAAGGAATAAAATAAAGAATCCTTTATAAACAAACTTCTTTAAGTTATTATATAAGTACAAGTTAAGTTATACATCACGATGCGTGGAGGTAGCTGTTAAACAAATATTTATTTAAAAACGATAAACAAAAAAAGATAAAACTCACTTAAAAGTCTTCAAATACTGCACAACATTTCTTGGTGATGTCAGTGATGAAACAAATTCTAATACTTTTCTGTGGAAATCCAAAGTCAGTTAAAATTTTGCCAATCAATATTCAAATAAATTGGTACAAGTCGTATCCGATTACATAAAAGGCAATAATATATTCTAACAAGCTGTCGCACATTTTGTTTACGGCTTAATACATAGTTTTAAAAGTAAGCGCAAAAAGTTCTCATAAGAATTTTGGGAAGTTCTTTATAAAGGCTCTTACACACCAATTTTGTGTTTTATATAAAATTATTAGTTTGTGATAATAAGTCGTTTCATTCTTCATTCCTCATTTTCAATATATTTTTAAATAGTGCACACTAAACGGGCTAATACACTTTTTATAGCCAGACTAGGGAATCGAATATATATTAAATAAATAATTGATATTATCTACTGCTGGGAATCGAATCAACAACTGTCGAGAATACAAATATTACGACTTCTTACAAAATTTTTAAATATATTTAAAAAATACATACTTATTAACTCTATCAGCTATTATTGTTCTGAGCGGTGCTAAAAGACGCCGCCTCAACCATAAACCTCTGATACCCAGCACTTCTTCGAGCAGTCGTAACGGCACACTCTCGTCGCCGTCCTTTTGATAATATTTAAAATTAAACCAAAATAAATTTAGATTAAAAACTTAATTTAAATTAAGTATTTAATAGCAGTAAAGTCTTAAGTAAAGTGAAAATTGCTGTGAATAAGCTAAATATACTATATTTTTTCACAATTTTTGCAATATTATAAACAATCAAAAAACGGCAAGGTAATGTTTCGAGGGTGATTTTTTGTGTCAATTTCTCAATTGACACATTGAAAAATATACTACATTCGTTCATTACTTAACTATTACATTTAAAAGTTATAAAGAAAATGATTTCGAGGAACAAAATTAAAAACATAAAGACTAAGTAGATATATTATTAATTTGCGTAGTGTATAATAGCGTTTTTCTTGTTCTTTATTAATAAGTAAGGCCCGTGGCACAGCATTTGTTTGTAAAGACGATTGGTTGCGGGATTAGGTTCATTTCTCTGTTCTGGTACGATTAAAGTGCAGTGTCAAATTCGCCACTCAACATACAATGTCTCGATATCGGGCGGAGCACAGTCAACAGTGTATTTGGACTATGCGGGATAAAACATGAAGCTGATTAGTCTCTTAGATTTTATCAGTTAATTATAACTTATATAGAACTAATTTTAATTTATAATTTCAATCAGTATAATAATAATATTATATTGTAACTGTCATAAGGCAATCAATAAGCTATGTTATGGATATCATGAGAGGTCATTAGGCCATACGAATTTCAAATTAGTTTAATATAGTCTGTGCATCATGTAATCTCAATCTTAAGTGCGCATCATATAGTAACAGTTTTATTTAACTTATTTACCCTTTTGTATCACATTACAATGTCATTTCATAGCGAAAAAATTAACGTCGGTGCGCTTAGATCCTTCAAACTACGTAACGAATTTTAACATCATTTTCACATTTTCCTTATATGTCACAATACAAATATGATGAAAATTAAATTTAGAAGAGAAAAAATTATTATAAAAAAGAGTATAAAAAAGTGATAGAGGGAAGATAAGAGCCGCGAGCAGGCCGCTACTGTAAATACGCTAAATAGTAGAAAAGTCAATTCTCGGTCTCAAGGCTCGATGAAATTACATGTGGATGATGTCATATGTGGGCGAGTAAAATCATATGTGCACCATGGTGTCATATGTGGATAAGTAAAATCACAAGTGGACCATGATGTTATATGTGGACGAGTAAAATCACATAGTGTCATATGTGTAGGGGTGAAATCACGTGTGGACTCTGGTGTCATATGTGGATGAGTGAAATCACATGTGGACCATGATGTCACATGTAGACGAGTAAAATCACATGTGGCCCATAGTGTCATATGTGGATTAGTAAAATCACGTGTGGACCATGGTGTCATATGTGGATGAGTAAAATCATATGTGGACTATGGTGGCATGTGTGGAAATGTCAAAACATATGTGGACCATGATGTATATGTGGACAAGTAAAATCACATGTGGGCCAAGATGTAATATATGGATCACATGTGGACGTTGGTATCATATGTGGACGAGAAAAATCACATGTGGACCATGATGTCACATGTGGAAGAGTAAAATCACATGTGGCCCAAGTGTCATATGTGGATGAGTAAAATCACATGAGGACCATGTTGTCATATGTGGACGAGAAAGATCACATATGGACTATAGTGGCATGTGTGGAAGAATCAAGACACATGTGGACCATGATGTTATATGTGGACGAGTAAAATCCATGGTGTCATATGTGGACCATGGCGTCATATGTGGATGGGTGAAATCACATGTGGACCATGATGTCAAATGTGGACGAGTAAAATCATATGTGGCCCAAAGTGTCATATGTGGACGAGTAAAATCACATGTGGACCATGGTGTCATATATGGACGAGTAAAATCACATGTGGGCCAAGGTGTTGTATGTGGATGAGTAAAATTACATGTGGACCATGGTGTCTTATATGTACGAGAAAAATCTCATGTGGTGGCATGTCTGGAGGGGTAAAATCACACGTCCACCATAGTGTCATATGATGGTGGCATGTGTGGATGAGTGAAATCAGATGTAAAGCGTGGTACCGTATGTGGGTGAGGGAAACCACGTGTGGATCATGATATCGTGAGTGGAGGTATGAGATCAGATATCCATACTACCTGTCCAAGATAACATCAACTTGGGAGGTCAAAGAAGACGTTCGTTAAAAACGGCTTTTAGGACAAGGTGAGATAATAAAGGTTTAAGGACTCTCGAAATATATGTATATAAATTCTTATAAATAATGTCTATATAAAGTATTACAAATTAATAATCATATAGCCATAATCAGTCACAATGATTTGGCCCATAGAAATTAAATAAACATAATAAACATCACTTATAAGTATACGATATGAGATAATATACACCCACACAGTAATCTAGTACACAAAAATCTAGAAAATTTATTTCTTATGAAATCGACATTCTCGCTCATGCAAACATTATCTCCAAGATGTATATTTCTAGCCAACTCCAATATCTACGTTGTGCACGAAAATTAAATCGTTTCTTCGATATTGTATTCACAAATCCGAATGTAATCCATAATAGATTTATGAGATAAAAAATCATGTTTTCTACGTTTTTGCAAGAAGAATAGGCAATTTTTTATTCGTAAAAAGACATCTAGAATTGATCTGTTAGTGATGTATGAAAACGAATAGTCTACTATGAGTTTTATCGGAAAGAGATTAGTAGGATTGTTAAGGCATATATACATGTTAAAAATGATGAACACTTAAAAGAATGATTATAATATTCAATTGTAGGTGATCTATTGTCGAAATCAATGTGCTTTATCCCGTATGGCATGATAGTAGATAGATTTCCATTAAAAACAATTAAACATTAAGTCAGCATGAAATTTTGTAGGTTCTAATTCTTCTCTAAAATGTGATATTTTAGAAAAGAATAGAACCTTTATATGAAAAATTAAAAAAAGAAAAGAAACTAATAAGTTGTCTTTGTTGGCAAACTGTAAATACGAGTTCGAATCCCAAGTAGAGCTTATTAATATGTTTATTAATTATAATTGTGTCATATTTTTTGTGTTTGTTGTGATTGACTTTTATGTCCAATTCTTTTTTTTGAGTTTTTTTTAATTTTTCTCAATTATTGCCTGAGGCTCTGAGATAAATTCAGTTACAAAACAATAAAAATTGTTATTTATATGATGTTTTCTTCATTGGAGAGACCTATGTAGTTTAAGAGGTTAGTTCATGTTCAGGTTCATGTAAAGAAACCTTTTTTATATTTGTACTTCAAATTAATGTAAATACAGACTTAATAAAAAATATAATAATATATTGAAAAATAATAAAATAATTATTTAGTTGTTAAGACTTACGTCTTGTACATCTGAAGAATTTCCAGGCTTGAAATTTTCGTAGCTGTCACTATTCTTTCCTTGAAAAACTTTAGATATACCTGTGTAAATACAATTTAGTATTTTTAATTATTAACTTAATTAAGATTATTGTTAACAGATTTTGTTTTATTATAAATTAACTCTATTGAAAAAAAGCAAGTTATGCGTAAAATTTAAAGCGTTTATATTTTAGCGCGTGAACAATAGTTAAGAAAAGTATCTTTTATATAAAGTTCAATATTTATTTATAATATAATAACCTCACAAAAATCTAATTTTATTGAATACTGAAAACGTGTTTAATTTCTATTACAGCTTTACCTCAATTGTATGAAAAGTCCTTACCATCCATTACCCCGTCAACGGTGTTAGCGAACTGATCGGGCATGCTTTTTAAAGTCCTCATACCAGCCTTTATGGAGTTTACTAGAAGAGCATCGATCTAAAACGATTTGGTACGATAAGAAACAATATTCCAAATCTAATCTAAGTGATACTATGGTATGAAAAACTTGATAGTAACAATGTATGAATTTCTGGAACGGCCTTCTTGCTTTCATTTTTGTATTCTTTCTTGTGTTCAAATGTTTAAACAATTTTTACTCTTAATTATACTGATGGAGTATAATGTGGATTGAGGTGGAGTACACAAATATATCAACAAATTGTATGTAAGTATATATTATATAACATTATATTTGATACATATAGTGTCTAATATTCATATTATTAATTTAACACATTTATAATGCATTCTGGACTCCTTTCCAATATTAACTAATTATAAATTTGACAAATTGCATACTCCTAGAATATATGTGTAACATATATATAACCATAACCTAGTGATTTTCCATCACATCTTAACATAATAGTTAATATAATACAATATATTAAAAAAGTCTTACCGAATTACCGTGTCTCTCCGTCTGTATCTCCGGACTAAGGAACCCGCCTAAATACTGCGGCGACAACAACGCCAAGTAGCGCGCGTCTCGCGCTATACTCGTTAAACTTTGTAAATAAGTATTTAACATTCTCTTTCTACTTTCCAGGACACTCCGCGACGTGTTCTGGAAGGTTTTTTTAGCTGGAAACGGTAAGTGACCTAGTTCTGGCCACTGGAAAAGAAATACAATATTAACACCTAATTTAATGAACGGTCAAAATTATTCGCAATTATTACAGAAACAATTATATAATTGATGTTTTTTTATGATTTCCTATGAGATAAATAAAAAAAACCTTTGAATCTCACATAACCGCAAAAATAGTGCTTTCAATTAACTCCCCGACTTATTATTATTACCAAAATGTTAGTCTTAACTCTCAGTAATATCTAATATTTTAACATAACTGCTATATCAAATATTTTGTTATTTACTATTTTTAAAGTGTTATTCCACACTTAGGATTAGAAAACATTTATGAAAACACGTATAAAAATCCCGCTGCGTTCAAATTTTTATACGTTTTTTCATAAATATTTTGTTTTTTATAATAATAAACTCAAAATCACTCAGTAAAATTATTTTCCAAATTAAAATAGTCATCGATATATTATTATTATTTTTATAAGCTTTAGCTTCTTTATCGGTATCTTGCAAAACTTAATAAATTCTATGATATTTTTTATTAATATAACAGTTAATTTTTATACCTTCTCCTTTATAGATATATGTAGATCATAGAAATCGCTGTATCGTCTGTATATGTGCCATACTTCATTGTCCGACGCTCTAGTCACTGCTATTGCGTATATACCAAACGTTCTACCTTTGTCTTGAACTAAAGCTGGGAAAAAATCATAATCATACAGTAGTTGTTAAAATATACGTAATAATAAATTATAAATTTAATTATTTCTTCCTATAACTGCCAAATGTCGGCAGGTACTAGTTTGAACCAAAAAAAGATACCGTACAAAATTAAAACCTTTAGATTTTTCCTTGATTTATTGAAAAGTATTATAATTTAGCATACATGAGGTACTTATAGAATAAGATTCTCGAACATAATAGTTACCTGTCTCTATAATATATGCAGATAGTGGCGACATCATATTCTTTGCATTTTGACTTATAGCCGACTGAGACAAGGATAAGTTGCTCGTGTTAGCTGATTTCAAATTAGATGGACCTAAAATAATTAGTAAATAAAAATATAATAAGTATGTATTACAATAGATAGCATTTTATTTTTTTTCGACATATACAAATTTATTTTTTATCTACAGTATTAACAAAATAGGTTTTATAAATTTTTAAGCACAAATTTCGAATCGATGGAATATTATGTTATTCAAAATAATTTATATATCAATGTTTAAACTTACCCGCATTCTCATTTACACTTTTTTGTGTAAAACTACCTACAATATCTGACCTGGACCGATTATGCCTCGCTGTCACCGGCGTCACTACTTCACCTGTCGTACAAACAAACACACACATGACACCAAAAATTATATATATTTAAAGGGCCTGTCCACATATTCCATTACTTTTTAACAATATCACACATAAACTAATCTTTTCAAAACTTTCTTTGACTAAACTAAACACAAAATCTCTAAAACACACACGAAATAATAATATGGACAGTCCCCGTCCATAATTAATAAATACACTACAATATGAAATCCTACTTTATACCAAAACAAAATACAAAAACAGATAAATGAATCAACCTAATAACATTCAAGCGAACACTGAAAAATTAAGCTGAAAGTGGGGTTATTTATGAAGTATAAGAAAAAAAGTTATAGAAAGTTCTAGCCAGTCTAGGTATTTAATATACAACTACCCACAGTTACATTTGGGTATAGTATGATTCCTGCTCGTTTGTACACGGCGGGTGAGAGAACGGGGGAAAGTGGAGGATTTGTTCGCTAAATTATGTTTATACTTCGTTTTGTTAAATAATTTTGGCAACTGGTTGAGACATGTCTTCATTATTCTCTTGCATTTTTCTGTAGATGATATTTACTTTCTGTTAGTATTTAATGATTTGTTAGTGTTTTATTAGTTTGGTTAATCTGTGGTAGGCTCTAATAATTAGAGCTCAGTTCATAAATGATTACTTTAAACTACATTATACTCGATATACATAAAGAGTAATTATAATAATTACTATAAAGTTGAAAAAAAACAATAATTTTCAAAAATATCAATATCTATTTATAAAGGAATGTCATATACATTCGATAATAAATTATTTATAAAAATCACTACAGATTAAAAATCAAGCAATCATATATCGAAATATTTATATGAATTAATTGTTAATATAAATTTGATCAAAATATGATATTTTTAACAAAAATATGGAAGTAAAACTCACCGCTATATTTTGGGTTATCTAATTTGATGTCGCGGTTAAGATCGCTGTGAAAAAAAATATATTGTTTTATAATTTTAATAATAAAAATAATAATAATATCTCAATACAATTATAATGATATAAGTTACCTGTTTATTTTATCACTGACGTCTTTTTCAGTATCCATCATGAAATCTGCCTGCCAGGATGGGTCATCCTAAAAAAACCATAAAAAATATTTTTTTATAAAAAGATGTCGTCTGCAAATTATTATTTTAGCCTAAAAAATAGTATTAGTATTTGAAATCATATGTACCTGCACTGAACCAATTAGATTAAAATACTTAACTTTAAATATGCTATATAAAATTTAATCTAAACCAACTTTGCTTGCTTTATTAAATATTTTAACGAGAGGGCATCTTTTTGTATATTTCAATATATTTTTATTATATACCAAAATAAAAAAAAAAATTTTTTTGTGATTTTTGCAAAATAAAAAACTTTGCTCAAACGCTGGCTTGAACATCCGTTTGACCAAACGTTTGACCATCCGCTTAAAAACAAAGCAATGACCAACAACCGACGTCTAAAGAAGCTAAAATGATGAGAGAAGCAGTTACCTCTAAGGCATCACACACACACTTCTGCACATCGTCGAAGCAAACAATCGGATTGTTGCAGAACTCCTCCCCCTCAGTGGTAATCTTGCGGACCATCTCCGCGTGACAGTTGTCGGGGACTCCCAGTACGGGCGGCCTGTTAGTGGCTAAGTACGTGTCACACAGTTCTAGCGCGGAGGAGCGCAGGTTGTCGATCACGGCTTTTGATGTTTGGGCGTCTGAGGGTATTTACATATTTTAAATATTACTTTTATTTTATTTTTTTCAGCGTCATACTTTTTTATCGCGTTTTATCCAGTTTAGTCAGAGAAACTTAATGTCAAAGATTGAAAACTTAAGTAGCGGAAATCACCAGTGGGCGTACGTCTTACCACAGCGAAGAAATTAAAATAATACAAATGTCATTCTTGTGGGAATTAAACAGAGTGTTTAGAACTTTTAAATATGTAAGAAGGAGAAAGAATGAATAAAATTGAATATATGTCGTTAATGCTAAGTTTTATTAGTTCAATAAAAAAAAAATATTGCGACTAAATGCGTATTCTTTGTATTAAAGCTCCTGAGCGGATATCGATCATGGCTTTCGATGTTCGAGCGCGAGCCATGATATTTGGATATTTTAAGGAATAATATAGGAATCCATAAATTGAATAACAATGTTATTAATTTTAATTAGTTTTATTTCATAGATTTATTTTAAGTAAAAGTTTTACCGATATTTAGAAACGTTAAGAAAAAAATTCAAATTCTGTTACGTTGAAAGTTATTACACGTTTATTTTTATTATATTTTTAATATATATTATCTTAATTATGTGTAAAACTTTACAAATATTAAAATATTCAGTAGTAATCACCAAAAGCATTATGTATGTACATAAGTGGTATAGCATTTACTAAACGCTTACTACAAGAACTTAAAGATTTGTACATATATAAAAGTACCTGTTTCATTTAACTCAATCTCAAGTAAGTATTGAGCATTAGATTTCCAAGCTGCAATAGCTCTGATGAATTTCAATGTCCTTAAAACCTCCTCTGACACTTTCTCTGTAGATGTGTTACTCGAAGCGCCTGAAAATGCAACAAAAACATGAAATATTATTTATCAGTGATATTAATAGAATTTATTAAATTATATATAACCCGCGCTTGTTTGAATCTGTCGAGAAAAACTAAACACTAAGCCATAAGTCAACAATTCAAATTTTTTTTTTTTTTAAATTGTGCCTCTTATGGTAAGTGTGGAAATATCACTTTTTAAATATCATCAACAACAATGTCAACAAACAATGCTTGCTAAGAACGAATAGACTAAATCATGATGATTTTTCGTAAGACATAAAAACCTCATTAATATAGAAGAAAAGATTTAAATATTAAATTAAATATATCCTAAGTCAATGTATATTTTTTCAAATAACTAATTTAGCAAGTGTCACTTATCTATCGATATCATTCGTTAACTCTAATTGGCTTCTCGTTTGTACCTGAGCGAAACGCGTACATATGTGAACTGGTCAACTTAAAATATCTATAAAAAATATACCTTCTTGAGGTCCCAAAGTAGCTCTTCTAGCTTGAATTATTCTGGACACATATTGCAAAGACGAAAGCTTCTGTCTGTCCTGCAGTTCCCATTCTCCAGCACTATCTTTTGAATGCTGAAAAGTTATGGTGGTAGCAATATTATAAAGAAAAATAAATAGACTGTAATTGAAATAATATATACTCAAATAAGTTATAAATTAGACACATATAAGTAATATATTAAAAAATCTATACCAGTTTTTGTATATCCTTTTGTACTAGCTCAAGTGTAGCATCCAGCTCCTCTGCATCACTACATGATCGTATAACTAATAAGAATAATTCTGACGACAGGCATGAGTCTTTACAACACTGTAAAAAAACCATTTCAAATATACAGTGATGAATACTAATATAATCCTAAGTGACCGGTTCATCCTCTCCAACTACCGCTACCGCTAGGATGAATCCGTCATGGAATAATTTTCGATTTATGTATTAATAAATATTTTATATATATACAAACTTAACATTTTGCTTCCTTTAACTATATAAAAAACCTGTTTCACGCCTTATCCCACATCGCAGATAGTCAAAGATAGTCTAGTATCAAGATACTACGTTGACTGCTTTTTACCCGAAATCCAGACACTGGCAGTTAAGTGGCGAACATAACACCGCGCTTTATCGTATCAGAGCAGAAAAATGAAAAAATATGGCAATTAAAAATTGTTTTACAATACTTACAGATCTAATAATAGTTCTGTTTATATTATCCGGATCACTTAACATATTTATCAACGGTTTCAATACAACTGATGACAAAAGATCTATAAGAATAATTTTTAATGCATGACATTTCCACACTTCTTCTGTCACTATTAAATATAATATTGCTTCAGAAATTTCATTAAGCAAGGCTGAAAATAATATAAACCAATTAGCATACAAAGGATAATAATATAATACATACTCCTATAAAAGATAATAATAATATAAGGCACTTTTTAAATTTAAAAATGGTAAATGAAATACATAAAATGATTACCAGTTTCCTTTTCAAGGTCACAACAATAAATATCTCTACATATCTGTTTGTTTTCTATAGAACATTCCAGATCAAAAAATAAATCTTTTAAATTATTTCCACTCAAATTTTCTGAGCTGCTGTAAAATTTGGATTTACCAAATGTTTGTGCATCTGAAATAAATAAATATTTATATTATATTAATTATGAGTTATTTAAATTTATATTCATTAAATAAATTTTAATTTAATTAGCATACCTTTGTTAACATTTTACTATTTAAAAATATCTATATTATTAAAAATAAAAAAAGATAATAATTTAATGTTTAGCCCAACAAGTTTTATATTTATCCTTAAACAAAATAATGGAATATAAAGTTAATATATTTACCAGGAGGCCAACTCAAATCAGTTTCACTTTTATTCCTCCTATGAGTTTTTTTGTCATCCTGCTTTTTGGGACTCAATTTGGAAGTTCCATTTACTTCTTTGGCACTTAATAATTGTATATGTTTCAATCTAACTCGTGATTGTTTATATAATTTTAAATGTGTTGTTAATTCTTCAGGAAACCTTGTTGATAACAAATGTATCCAGTCTACACTTTTTACTCTGAAAAAATACAGAAAACTGTATAGGTACTTTATAAATACTTTGGTTAAAAATAAATTTTCTATATCAAGAGCTAAATAGTTTTTTATCTTTATTTTGCACCATTTAGTTTTAATTAGATATACAAAGTAATTTATCAATAATGTCAATAACATTTGTTTTATCTGTTTGCAAAGAAATAAAAATAAAAATTCCACTACATTTTAAATACATTTGCTAATATATAAATAAAAATTATCTGACCTATTAGATACATTTGCCCCAGCAGCTATCACAATTTTCTTAATGGCGTGAGAAGTAAACTCTTGATCATCAGTTATTATTTCATACCACATTGTCACATAATCATTAATAATTATAGACACAATTTCATTTAGGAATGAATCAACTGTTTCACTACCTGTTATTCTATTATCAAATTTTGGCAATGGTTTCTCATTTTTAAATAATTCTAAAATCTGTAATCAAATAAACATCCATAATGACCTCTTAACAATTAAGCATATATATACTCAATACAAATATTTTAAAATAATTGAGACATAAATACCTTGGGAGACTGTACGGAAAAATTAGTTTGTTGTAGTGGATCGTCCAAGCAGTCAATATCAGAAGCAAATATTTTTTTATTATCATAACTTAAATATAATATTGTTAGTACTCTGAAAGTAAGAAATAAAAGGAAAGACACAACCAGGTAAAAAAAATACTAGCAAATTATACGATTAAGTTATAGATATATGTATACTTAATTAAGAACTTACCCAATTAGAAACGAAACAATACATGTTAATAAAGATATGTACAATCCAAATCCAAGCAGTCCAATAGTAATAACAGATACTAAACTAAACCATCCTGCAAATCTATAGAGGATCATGATATAAAATATAAGACTACAATTTATAATAATAACGAGAAATAAATTAAAAATAGGAAAAACAAAACTGCAAGCCACAAACACGTCAAAAATACGAGTCAGCTGTCAAAATAACAAAATAAGCGAGTGACGTTATTTTATCATTCAACAAATTAGGATTTTTGTTTATGGAATATAGTGTTAGTTCTGAAGTTTGCAGTTTAAAGTCATAGACTAAAACCAGAATAGAGATGCATAATTATTATACATGATATGAAAAATCAAATTTAACTTTGATGCTTAATTGCCAAATTCTAAAATATAATATATATTTAATTTTAATTGTATTTTATACCAAGTTACAATTAAACTTAAATTTTAATTAGTAGAAAAACTATTTACACCGTACAACCTAAATCTGTTCTTGTTAAAGAAATTTCAAAAAAAACTTCCTTAACGTTCAGATAGATGCCGAACATTATAGACAGTGTCCGACTGTAAACATCATCGGCTGTGGGTTCAATCTCCACTCGGGGGAGTGCTTATTTATCTTTAAATTATTTTCACTTCCTCGTCTTGCTAACACTAAGTGCAGCGTGGAGTTCCACAACTCAACACGCAATGTCTCGAATTCGGTGGAAAGCGAAGTACGGAGTGCTTAGACACTAGGTACTTTATCTACCCTGCTGAAATGTGAATGTGGGATGAAAAGCGCGAAGCTAAAAAAACTTTTTAAATTTATTCATTTACGTATTAGGTTTTTAAGATTATAGATCGATTTCAAAGGATTACACAAAAATAAAACTCGTTTTAACAGCGTTTCAGTTTATTGAAATACAACACGACCACAAGAATTGTTATGTAATAATATATTTTTAGACTACTTACTTTAGTAATACTACATAATTATTTTATTGTCAAATATGTCAAATAAATAGTTTCCTTTATGTGGCCTTAACATAAGTGATGTGAAATGCATACAAGATGATAGCTGCATAGGTATAATATTGACATGAGATGACTAATATAAAAAATTAAATGAAATTTTCTTGACATGGGTATACTACAACTACAATTTCAGAAAGTGCTTAATTGAATTTAATTAATATTCGTGCTTCAGTTTTTAAATATACTCAACATTATCCAATTACTTACATTTCTTAAAAATGTAGTATAGTTTATAATAATTTGAACAAGTGCCATTTTGAATTTAGATGTTTATCAAATAATAATTGTTATGATATTTATTGACAGATTATTGATAAACAACAATCACCAAATGTTTCATCGTCACTTACAAATATTATCACATTTTTATCCACCATCATTATAATTATAAAAATGCAATTTTTACTATTTTCAATATTCTTCTTTAAGTAATAACTATATAATTTTGGTTTTTAATATACTGCATATAGCAATTTGCAAACTATAAGATGCCATGAAAAATATGAATATAAGAAAGTTATACATTCACAGGACAAAACTCTCCAAATTCAATTTCAAATCATATACCTTTCTGACAGGCAGACAATTTAAATATATATAGAGATGATTCTTAAAAATTAAAATGTGCGCATAAATCTTAATATTAATATACTATCATTTTAGAATTACAGAAGAAGAAGGAGAAGAAGTTAATATCATTGAAGTTTTTTGTATACAGATAATAAATAATGTAATATATTTATCCTAACATTGACATATCATGAGATTATATAACTATTAAAATTCACACAGACGGCAGTTACGGTTCATATTATATATACGGAACTCACATTACAATATGTTCTATCTTGTATATAAATATAATCAGTATAATATATAAATGTAATCAGGTTATATTTAAGCAAGCTTATAGCAAGTCATAACTATGTATATATAAGCACATTCCATTACTATGAATATGGGTGTTGAACATTAAATTCGAAAAAATAAATTTATGTAAATGAAAAAAATAATTTAAGTTTCATATCTCTATATAAAATTTTGAAGTAGCTGCACACAGTAGTTTGCTCAACCCATATAGTTTTTCTCTGTCAAAATCAAAACATCGAAAAAAAAGTGTAAATATATAAATGGTTAAATAATCGATATTTAGGAAAATGTCGATAGCACCTTTAAACAAAGCTGATATGTAGCACACACTAATGAATATTTGTGACGTTAAGCACAGCTTGAAACTACTATGTAACAAAACAGCTTGTTAAGCTAAACACTCATTACACAGGTGCTATAAGAATAAAAACATATAGAAATATATGTAAAAAATATGTGTTACCTATTATTAAGAATAATTAAAAGTTTATAGGTGTCTCTTACTGGTATTTATAGCAATAATCTTAACAATCATACTCAGATCTATAAAAAAACTCATGCATTGCATACACGGCTAAACTATAAAGTATACCTCAATTATAATTAGGTACTAATTTCTTATGCCCAAAATAAATATTTAAATTATTGGAAAAGAAAAATATTTTTACATATTTTATATTGATTTTAAACAACTAAAAAAGCTAATTTATACAGAATACTTCTAAATATTTCATTTTGCTATGGTTGCCTTCTAGCAAATTGCTGGATTAGTACAATGTAATTCATAACTATACATTAAACATACTACAAAAATTAAAAAAGAAACCACAATTATTCATTTAAATTACCTTTTCAAATAATATTTTATGTTTTCATACAACTAAATGTTAATAAAACATAGATAAAACATGTATATGTATCCCAGACATTATTAGATTTAAAAATGTTTCATCAAATAAAAGATTTCTTTGTGTTTGTTTAATCAAATGATTTAAATCAAGGTTTTTTCGATTTATTTCTAAATAATTCCTAAATCTATAATATTCGGTACATGATAGCCTCATTCCAAGCAGTATTTAAATTTGGTGTTTATAACAACTCTGTTCAACATTCATTACTATATCATCTTACAAAACTACAGAGATTAATATTTTTAATAATACTAGTAATAGAAAAAAGGAAAATTCATTTAGATAAGATCTTATATAGTTCACCAGATTTTCAAGTAGCAACAGTAGCAACATATAAATATGTTAAATATGAAGAAGGTAGTATTATAGACTTTTGGAAATTTTTCAAACATGTAGATAGAATAGGTTCAAATAACACTAATTCATTATGATTATTTTATCTATATATTCTTACAATCAGAATTTAGGCATACGTTTTTAATAATGTATAAGGTCAATTTATACAATTTTTAATGAAAAGTTACAAAAAGCAATAGTACATCAAATTAATGTATTAAAGATTAATTACTTCAAACTGAGTAAAAATGTTGAAACTTCCATATTTTCACCACATTCGTTACTTACTATCATATAACCTTACATTACCTACAATATACATTATGGTACAAATATTACAACAAAGTCAACAAGAATATCAACAATGGACTCGATAACTTTATTAAATAAATACGAGCGGACATTACACTTGTCAATATAGTATGACATTGGACTCTTCCAGTAAGACTTCTCAACGGTAACATCTAACAAGTTCCTAAGATTAAATTATAAATAATTTATATTTATAATATTTTAATATATTTTGTTACGATACGTAAAACAATTTAAAATAACATAAATAATCCATTTTTATTATAAATAATAAGCCAAACAATTTGCGTAACGTCACTTTATTGACAAGTGTAATAAAATAGATAATATATTTTTAATTTAATACCATAGAAGCAGATCTTGATCCAACTGTAAAGTCTTTGTATTGAGAGAAGACACAAAGCTGTAAAAAATAAAAAATAACTCATTATTCATTTCGTAAATATTAAGTTAAGTATTTTAATATGATAAACTGACTATTTGTATTATCATTATAACTCAATATAATCGTATAGAGTTATTAAATATGAAGTATTATCGAGTATTATTTATTTACGATAGGACATAAGCTTACTATCAGACAAGAGTATGAGATCATCTTATTTTTTTTTAGCTTTACGCTTTTTATCCCGCATACCAGTGTAGACAGAAAGTATCTAATGTCAATAGACTCCATTTGCTTTCCACCGAATTCTAGACATTGCGTGTTGGGTGGGTGGTGAAACCCAACGCCGCACTTTATCTTGCTAGAACGAGAAAAAGAAAATAATTTAATTATAATCACTCCTTCGAGCGGGGATCGAACCCACAACCGATCACGTTTACAGCCAGACACTGTCCCACTGCACCACAACCGGCCTCAGATCTTCTTTATGAAGGTAGAAAAACGAAAACAAAGTTGAATTTTTTATTAACTATAAAAAAATTATTAACTGTACAATAAAAAAATGTCAAAGTAATGCTAAAAAAGTTAGCACAATTCTGAGAAAAAGTAAATAATAGTAATAAAACCACCAATTATTTAATTTTGAATAGATATAATGGTCATATTACTAAGTATTTTAGGAAAAAAAAGCATTAGTAATATACCACAATGGTACTATAGAAAACTAAGAACTGAAATAATGAACCGTAATAATTTGACGCCATGGCTCATTGATACTAATTTCACAGTAGATTAGTTTTATCTAAAAACGTTTCTAGATATGTTATTGTTTATTATAGAAGAGGTCATATTCATATAATAGCTTAGATACTTACGTAAAGTGCATATCAATGATTAGAAACAACTGGCTATCAATAAATTATAAGTTAAATGATCATTATTCATTAAATTATCATATCATCATTATTACCACTTTATTTAATTATAGTATAAAAGGTATAAAATTAATTTTAACATAATAAATAAATACTATTTATGTGAATTGTTGTATATATTATAATAGTCTTTTATATTCGTTCCCACTATTTTAAATTATATTAAGTTAAATTTTTATATTAAGCCTGTCCTGATAGTATATAACTAAAAGAGATATCATACCTAAATGTTTGATTTTCACTTTACAGTATTCCGTGGTCGCGTGGTAGACTTTCTACCTATATACTTATCTAGACGAATCTACCTGTGACCACGGACTACTGTGAACTGTGTTCGAAAAGTCGAGTATTCAAAAATGTATTTTCGAATATCAAAATATATGCCATTAATTCGTTTAAAATATATGCGCTTAAGATATCAAACCTGTTTTATTGTGAAAAGGAAAAATATGGTATTTTCAATAATACGAAGTATGCTACATCATGTTTAAGGCTTCATGGAGATTATCTGAAGAAAACACAAGCGAGTAACTCTATGTAATATTCCAATTCCTATCATTGTATTATATAGATTCACGTTTTATCCCTCATAGAAGGGTAGTAAGAGAAAAATTAAAGTTAAGACACTTCGTTCGTCACTTTATGCATATATTTGAGAATTGTGAGTTAAGTTGCGAAACTCGATGCCGCTCCTAGTGTTGCCAAAACTTTAAGACACTTCAAAATATTTATATAACTTTTTAGCATTTTTATAATATGAATTAAAAATTATTTGCAATAATCAATATATAATTAAAATAGTTTTAATAATATAACCACTGCACAAAAAATTAGTTTACTGAGACGAATAAACGGCATAAAAATTAATAGGCTTAAATATAAAACTTGTTTCTATAAAATATTTGACAGAATAACGTTAAGAAACCTTTTTTATATGTTTTAACTTCAACGTTGATAATAATAACATCACAGACAGACGAAATAAGTATAAAATATCTGAAGTAGTTATTATTGGTAAAAAAAGTTTTTGACAGTAGTTTTGATGACGAGGTGATTTACCAAAAGTCAAATCAACTAACTACTACCTAATGCACTTAAAATGACTATGGAATATTAATTTCTCGGTAATAGTTAGTTGCATTTATATTTTTTATTAAGTTATATTTTTACAGATATTATGAATAAATACGTCATGGAACATTTTATCGATATATTTTTATCTTCACGACTGATGGCACGTTATTGATAATAGCTCGTATATCAATAATTGGAATCTTATCGTGTTCGTACAAACAGCATCGCCATGCAAGGTGATGAACAACAAGACGCCCCTTAAATATTTTTCCGGTATCATATATTTAGTTAGTTTGTTTTACATTTATTTTATGAATATTATTATTATTACTATTTTATGCATTATTTTGATTATATTTTAGAATTCTGCACTCTTTCTCTATATAACAAAGAAGGAACTAAGTCTTTGCATCATGTTTATATAGATATAATTTATATTAAATATAATAAAAAAATGAATATTTTACATTTGGCAATGCTTACGTTGCTCATTTGTTTGTATGAACATTCTGCTCACATGAAAATAATGGACACTTGAACTTTTATGGAAATTAAATATATATTTAAAAAAAATATGTTCATAGTCAAAAACATCTAATGACGTCAAGGAAATGTCATGTGACCAAACAAAGCGTTAGTCAGGTGAAGAATTTCTATTTATTCATTATTCATAATTATATATTAACTCGATGTTATGATGTATGCAATGGTCAAGTCACGATATTCACTTATGAGAAAACTAACAAAGTTAGCTTCATCTCTTAAGATTTCACATGATATGAAATTTCCACACTTACTTTTTATAAAACAAATAACTAAATACCAAAAGAAATAACTGTAGAAATTTAAAAATATTATTAAATATTGAATTTTAAAAAGTATATTTTAAAGATATTTTTCGAATACTCGAACGTTTTTGCTCTAGATGAAATGATCTTGACCGACATATTCAAGGTGCTCTCACCTTATCTTCTAGTTTATAGTACACATATGGCAGCGCGATCTTACATAATAAGTTCATTAGCAATTTTGATGATAAAAATGAATAAATACTATTTCCGATTTACAATAAAGTATTTAGAATAAAATAACTTATCCATATGAAATATAAAATCAATATGATAACTAAAATCTTAAAGTAAATTACTTAAAAAACTACTTCAAACTATACTATAGTTCTATAACATATAAATATTCTCTAATAAAATGAAGAGAAGATCAATCATCTCTTATATCTGTATTAGAATTTTTTTAATTATATATTATGAGACTAAATACAAGATGTGAGAGGTGTACACATAACTCATTGAAATCAATAAGGTAGTCTTGGATCTATTATGAAAAAAAATTATACATAGTTTAATATAAAAATGTTGACTTTCATACTGAAAACCTCCTCCATTTTTTCGTTAGTTAAAAATATTAAATAATGTGAACAAACCTTATCCTTAAGCTGCTGACACATATGCAAGGCGGCGGTCAACATGAACAGGACATCACTCAGCCAGGGCACAGCGCAGTCCACTTGGCACGAGTCTATACGCATGGTCCCATGCACAGAGCTCAGTTGATACGCAACGAATATTAGTTTGTGCGATTGTATATAGAACGATATCGCTAAATCTTCTGGCAGGTTTGGTGATAGAGCCTTCTGGAAGGGAATTTGTTATTACAGGCATTAACTATAGTGAACCGGAACTACTTAAAACTAGTGGAGAGCACTCTAATATGTACTAGTACACACATACTTTGAGCATTCAAGGGTGCAGTATTGTTTTCATCTACAAAAGCGTATGTGTGGAGCACACAGTGTTGTAAACTAGGTCTAATTCTCTACATGTTCACATGATATATACAAATATTTATATATATATATATATATATATATATATATATATATATACATATATATATATATATATATATATATATATATATATATATATATATATATATATATGTATGTATGTATATATGTATATATTAAGAATATAAGGGAGCATTGGTATTGTTAAGATTTATCCAAAAGATAGCTTAATTGAAAACAAAGATGATAAGCCAAGTTACACTATTGCAAATATTAATTTCAAATAATTAACTTATTAATAAAACAGACAAATGTGTAAGAAAACATGCATTTTGTATAAAATATCAAAGTAAAACACAAAACATAAGTTCTACCAAATGCAAAGTGCATTATTTTAATATTCTTAGTGATATTTTTAAAAAAAATATGAGTAAAAAGACTTTAAAGAAATGCTTTATACATTTTATATTTCACTTTGTTTGTTATAAATAAGTAGTATGATAATTGAGGGATGACCTTTTTTGTATGGTTCTACTAAGAGAACTAAATTTTAAAACCATAAGTATTTAAGTATCTATAGACCTCTCTATATTGTAGCTAGTACAAAATTCTGGTATTAAAATGTCTCTAAAGATACCTCTAAGATTATTGTATTATGAATAAAGTAACTGAAAACTATCTTACCATATTTCTACTTTTCATAAGCTCGTCAATAGCCTTCTTTTTAGGTAACACTAATGCAGTACGAGCTCTTTGTAATGAACCTATCAAACACTGTATAATGTGCAGTACTTCCTCTGATGATCTATGGAAAAATGGTCTGTCTTTGATTTATTTATTCTCTTTTATTTTTTAACTGTACATGTCTAAAGAGAACTTAGGAGTGGACACACTCTATTCTTAACTCAAAATCGCAAACACTGCTTGTTAACTTGTAGAACTCTACTTTTGTAAAATTAGAGAGGAAAATTGAAACAAATTTTAGTGTAATTATTCTTTCCCATACTAAAGGCCACTGACACACAATAGCCTTAATGGTCTTATTTGCTCATGTTAATTTTGTGTATTAAATATGAAAATGAGCTTATACTAATAAAGAGTAATACATAAAATAATATTTTCTATGGCTAATACAGTACAAACATAATTAAATTTACATTAAAAACATTAAGATATCATTACTAATTTATAAATTACTTGGTTACCCTAGAAAGTACATATAGAGTAAAATCTGTGCATTTTCAGTATCAATGATAAGCAATCACATGAGAAAAGAATTCTCAATATTTGAATTAATTTGATAAAGAGTGAATGTAATGGAAGTTAAGTAAATAACATATTTACAAAAAATTTTTGATAAATTAATATACATATATATTTAAATGTTCATTAATTAATTAAAGAAAATTTAATAAATATACAATTGAAAAATCTATATATTGTAAAAAATCTTACCTAAAAACATAGTGTTTATCTACGTTATCAATATAACCAATAGCCTGTTGTAAATGATTAGCAGCATCTTGGATTTGTTGTAGTTTCCAAGGTCCATCCTGATTGATTGATGTCCTGCATATTGTGTGCATCTGCCTTAACACTTTAAAGCTAATGTCCTAAAAAATAAGTATTTTATAAGAAATATGTACGGCGTAATTTAAATGTTTAACTTTTAAAATTTCAATTACTACAAAAACCAGTCACTTACAGCATGTGTTATACTGTCACCAGTTAAAGTAACAATACATTTAAGCTGCTCAGGCTGTGAAGACAGTATAAATTTATCCTGCTTCTGGCCTTCATTCCCATATAAAGGTACAGGAAATCTATGAGCACATTCCTAAAAATAAAAAATAGATTCACTAACAACATTCATTAGACAATTTGACCCACATATTCCAGTTTTTGTACTTGTTACTTGTATATTACAGAAATCATACTCAATATTTCCAATGTTATAAGGAGTAGTCGTAAACTCGTGAAATTATTTTTTCAATATCTTGCAAGTTTAATAAGCACTTACCACTAAAACTGAATGTAGCTGATGTAATATAGCATGAACTTCCTCACGAAGGACCCATTCAAATTCCTCTTTCTAAAATAAATTTATATATTATATGAGTAACAGAACAATAATTAAACTAAACGTAACATTATAAGGGTGACGTAAAAATAGAAATAATCTTAACCAAATTTGCAGCCTCTTCTTTTTCGTTGTCATTCATTTCAATTGATATTTTGTATGTTATTTATTAAAAAAATACCGTAATTTAAATATATGAAATTTTGTTCATGTAAATGTCTCCGTATTCTCTTACTCAGCAACAGGGTTGCCAATGATGATATTATGGAATATCCACCTAAATTTAGAATCTGCCAACATTGGTGTCATTTGCATAATAAAATAATCAATCAAGTCAATAAAGTTAGTTATGAAATACTGAAAAAAGGATAAAATCTGAGAATAAATTATTTGAAACTACTTTATTTAATGTATTGAAATTTAAAATAAGAGATTTGAAAGTAATAATTAATAAGCAATCTTATTTAATAATATTTAAATATTTAGTATTTCTACATATTTATTACAGATATTATATAAAATATAAATAATATAATAACATCATATAATTTCATCTCGTATATCTGCAAATTTGTAAAAAATACCTTTTCTCATCATCGATGAATATAACAAATTTCAATTTTTATACATTCCCCACAATTTCGCATATTTTCTAGACCTACAACTCAGTTTAGCAATGAAAAAATGTGTTACTAGGTAATCAAATTAGCAGACCCTGAACATACTGACCGTGCAGCTCTTTCTCGGGAAAACGTCTACAAGTGCCGAAAAAAACTTGTGTCTTCCGTCGAGGTATCCCTTGAGAATGCCTCTTCCTGGGGTGAAAGGAACCTGGTTCACTTCAACCCCCTGAAGACACAAGTTTACGTGTTAACCACTAAAAAAATCCCATTTGCCGTATCACCAGTTTTCGAGAACACCCTCCTTAAAGCCGCGCCTGGTATCAGTATATTAGGCCTGAGTGATTCGAGCGACTGCCAGTATCGTGATCATCTGGAAAGCAAGGCAAAGTTAGCCTTGAAAAAACTTGATGTCATCGGCAGAGCGAGACCGTACTTCACGCCTATATACCGTTTGGCCCTTTATAAGGCCCAGGTTCGACCTCATATGGAGTACTGTTTTCATCTCTAGGTTGGTGCACCCGAGTATCAGCTTAAACCATTTGATTACATACAATGGAGAGCCATTCGGATCGTTGGGGACTCAATTATCTGTAACAGGCTTAATACTTTGGCGCTGCGTAGAGACGTTTCATCGTTATGCGTTCTCTATCGCACATATCACGGGGAGTGTGTGGAGAACTGTTCGACTTGGTTCCTGCCGCTGAATTTTCCAATGGCACTGTAAGTAACAGACTAAAATAACATCCCTATCATCTAGATACGTGGCGTTGGCTAAAATACCATCCCTACCATACCATACGTGGCGTTCTACTACTGTGCGGTTTTGTAAGAATTTCCTTCCACGTGCCACACAACTGTGGAATAACCTACCTGCGGCAGTGTTTCCAGGTCATTACGACATAAGCACCTTCAAAAAGCGCGCCTATTCTTACTTTAAAGGCTGGCAACGCGCCTGTAGTTCCTCTGGTGTTACACGGGGCCGTGGATGGCGGTATTCACTTCTCATTATAGCTCTTCTAGAGTAGAGGGAAACTGTATCATTCTTTCATCTCCTGGCCCATGACAAGCCAAGACAGAGCATGTCTACATTTGTGCATCTTTAAGCTTGAGAAACCACACCGCGACGTCCTTCAGTGCCATAACTGATTTTCAGAAAAAGATAATTGCACACTAATTTCCCTTGCTATCTATAACAATGGATAATCCAGATACACCTCCTAACGCGTAATCTGTAACTGTGCAACCATACCATTCTAAAGGTTAGGACCCTATACCTTAATTTTTTTCCCTATGAGTCGTCGGGGTAAAATACAATCCCCTCCGCTTTCTGCTCATTTGTCTCCGTTTTCTATAAAAAAGGCTTCCTTACATCGTCATCAGGCTCAAGGCTTCATGCGTTCTTTACCTATTCCCATGATATTATACCTTGCTGACCATTTGCCTTGCGATTTGCTCACTTGTGCAAAATACGGCTTCGATGTCTTCTCTCTCAACGCACAGGGGGGAGAGGGGGACGGATCCAAGGCAGTTCCCTCTGTCCATGGTCTCTGGCGCCATCCACAAATATGAATAGGTATGGTTTCTTATTATTGAATTTGGCTCTCATTTCACATTTATTTTTTAATGAGATAATAGTATACAATATTTCATTTAATATTCAGATTAGTTTAGAACTTTTTATCTAAGGAGTAAAATATTAAACCAATACGATTAAATACTTTTTGTAATTATCATTTGACAGTTTATTTCAAAATATATATAAAAGTCATTAAAGAAAATATTTCATTTTATGAAAACGAAGTTTCAAGTATTAAAAAAAATTGAGATAAACTATTTCATAAACAATTTAAAACGTATAAAATAATTTATAATTTTTAAATACTACATAGTTTGACCTTCAGAATGGTTTTTCCAAAGATTTTGCAAGCAGTATTTTCTAAGTTGGAAATACAGCTACGAGAACGTGGGTTTATAGCAGGGTAAAAGATATTTTATTATTATACTAAAACATTCACGCTACATAAGCAGCTTTACGCTTTACCCTAAAAACAGGGTAGTCAGAGATTACTAAGGTGTCGACTAAGGTGCTGAGTGGCGACCTCGCCAAACTTTGTCTAATCAAAGCAGAGAACTGAAAATACAATTTAAATATCTGCAAGTGACAATCGAACCCGTAACTAACCATATTTACATCGTCACGATTGCCTCTAGTCGAACAGTAGCGTAGGCGTAGCGGCGTTCAAATTTATCATCGAATATGTTCAGCTATGAGTCTAAAGATATTCGTTTTCAAACTGCTTATACCTTACATGACTTACTTTTCTAATACGAGTAATGACTTTCTAAACCTAAATACATGTATTACAGAAAATCGGGACGACATATGAAGTTTCCTTATACTTTATCCGCAAAAATTGCACAGTTCCCTTATTTTTATTATATGAAGAATAATAACATATGGATGTATTACCCATTTGGATTCCTAGTTTCACTGTATTTATTTAAGCAAATACATGATTTAGCAAATTCAGAGGCAAATGTTAGATCTTGGGCAGAAACTCAACGAAGAGCAGCCGAAAAAGAGCACCATTAAGAAAATAATAAAAATGTTGTATTCTAAATATGTTTTTCTTGTACTTGTAAGTCTTACAATAGTTGTTAGTAAAAAGTGATTAAATAATAATGATTGTTTGAGTAAGACGAAAGCCTCTATTATAAATGCGATTAATCTATGGTTTGACCACAGTGGGAGGTATATTTATTTTTGAAGTTCACTTGTTTTGCGAGGGGGTAAATCTTTTCTTTACATGAAGCATTGCAGCTCCAGTCTATCTGGCTGTTCTTTCACGAATTTCTTGTCTATTATCCTGCTAGTCACAGTGCTAGCTGTACTTCAGACAGGCTACTATTTTTTTGATAGATATATACAATTGGCAATGAGCGTAATGAGCGTTGAATTCATCAATTCAGCACGTAAACTGGATTTCAGGCAGAATGTAAATAACTAAGTGTCTTGAACTGTCAAGACAGTTATTTATGTTGAAGTATACAAGGTAAAAGAAATTGAGATTTTGGCTTAAAATTGTGGCTTAAGTGTTCTTGTTATGGACGAGTACTTTATAGGTGCTATGGATGGGTAAATTATTGAAAAGGTAGCTAGCAACACTTTATTTTACTGTCATTGTGTCAAACATATGAGAAAAATTGCCATTCCTTCGAATTTAATCCTGTTTATTTTATTTTAATTAGTTCTATTTTAAAAGATAAAGAGTTTTAAAATATAAAGAGTTATGTATAGCTATGTGTTGTTTTTATTTAATTAATAATCTGAAAAATGTGGGTAAAACCTCAAGAAGTGTTTTTGAAAACTCCTCTGTGGTAATATGAATGTTTATTTATTTGTTGCTTATCTTTTACGTATTCTAATTTGCGTTACAATAGAAAATAGCTGTTCTACCTGGTAAAGTTGTTATATTTTTATTATCATTTAGGGACAACGATGAGAGTACACTCTATTTTGTTCTTCAAAGAAGAAAGGGTCATGGTAAATCCAAAGGTCTTTCGTCACTTCTTGTGGGTACATTAGATAGTGTACGTGACACAAAACCAGCACCATTTAGGATTTTACATCAAACTCCAAATTCCGAAATATACTATGGTAAATATTGTATATAAAACATTGATATAAATCCATTAATTATATGATTTTCTTAGCATATGTAAGTATTTATATTATATAATTATATTATAGTAATAGCAACAGCTCTAACTGAACAAGAAATTCGGCAAGATTGGCGATGGCTCTTTGATAATGTATCTCCAACTCTACACTCCTTTGATACTGAGGAAGAAGTTACAGAGTTTGTCTGCTGCAAAATTAATTCAATTATTGCAACTGAACAAGAAAATTTCACAGAAGGTAGTCATTTCCCTTGGAATATTTAGTTTACTAAGAATTCTGTTAAAATAATTATGCATTTTATTAATGATCTATTATCTTTCAGATGAAGATACTATTATGTACAAAAATGTTGATTATGAATTTCACCAAAGATTTTCGATGCCAAAAGATGAGAAGTTGGTTTGTTACTATTCTTGCAGGTAAATTTAAAACAACCTCCACATTTAATAGAGAGCTTGGTGATAGATCACTTCTTTCTATTTGGAGAATTATTTATTCTACTCATTTAGAAATTCTCTTAGATTGTGAGACTCAAAGTTATATTTTATCTAGCAAGACTGTTCTTGCAATATAAATATAATTTTAAATTTCTTTAAGTAGAGTACATATAAAGGCCTTTAATAAAATAAATTTATATGTTATTTGTTATTTTTTAGTTACTGGAAGGGCAAAATGCCACGTCAAGGCTGGATGTACCTCTCAGTGCATTATATGTGTTTCTATTCATACATTTTTGGACGTAAAACAGCACTGAAGATTCGTTGGGCAGAAGTAAC
Organism: Dryadula phaetusa; assembly: GCA_032432895.1. NCBI lineage: Eukaryota > Metazoa > Arthropoda > Insecta > Lepidoptera > Nymphalidae > Dryadula > Dryadula phaetusa. The sequence goes on from JAOYRS010000027.1 coordinate 4,267,681, forward strand.
TGAATTAGCTAAGACAAATGGTATATTGTTTCCTGATTCTATCAAAGTTGTGACAAGAGATAGTGAACATTACTTTACTATGTTTTTGAGGAAAAATGAAACTTTTGCTCTAATGCAGCAGTTGGCAAATATTGCTATGAAACAGTATGTATTTTATAAATATCATTATTTAATTTTTTTATATATTAATTTGATGTAAAACTATGTTTTATATATTTGTGTAAATGGTTTATATTTTATGTAAAAAGTTATTTAAAAGCATTTAATTGCTTTAATATATGTCACTTTGAAGCCTCATTTGGGTGTGGGTTCCATTCCTACTCAGAGGAACAACAAGACAATATACACTCTCTCTATTTTGTGCAGAAAGTAGTCAAAGCAGTCTCTTAACTGTAGGTTGTCTCTGACTATCTTTCTATGCAGGATAATGTGTGAAGCTACCTTATAAAATTTTAAATATTTAATATTAATAATCTAATCTACTGTGTCAATCTCAGTAAACAATTTTATACTATGTAAAATCAAATCTGTTGCATTATGCAATAAAGAATAACAATTTATCCATATTGTTTAACTTATATCAAAGGTGAAAAGTTTTAATTACATTGGTTTTTGTATTATTTAATAAATAAAAAAACATACGCTATTCGGCATCATGCCTGAGTCAGATTTGGAATTTAATCTTTATTTGATTTAATAAATAATCTAAATAGAGGCCGGTTGTGGGTTGGATCCCCACTCGGGGGAGTGATTATATTTAAATTATTTTCACTTCCTAGCTCTGGTAAGATGCGGCGGTATGGTCAAAGTGCGGCGTTGAATTCGACTACTTAACATGCAATGTCTCGAATTAGGTGAAAAGCGAAGTATGGAGTGTTTTGATAAAACAGAAAGTATCTAGTATCTTTGAAAATACCTAGCTTTCTACGCTGCTATGTGGGATAAAAAGCGTGAAGATAATAATAATAATCTTGAAAATAAATCCTTCAATGAATAATTTTGCTTGTTTGAAAGTGAAAAGCCATGTATGTCTTGTCCAAAGACAAATTAGGCTTTCAATTGAATAACTAATTACAAAAACAACTTCACCATTTTTTAGTGTTTTTAGTGATATTCACACACTTGGCATATGTAATATTAATTTTTAAAAATGCTATTATACTATTTTAACAGATTAATCGATGACAAATCAGGCTCCTTTAACATAGATAAGGACTTATTAACGAAACTCAGTAAAAATGTACCCAAAAAGCCATCATTTCTCAAGAGAGATTTGGATGCCAGGAAGCAATCTAATTTGTACACGCTAAGGTTCCGTTTGCCGCATACCGAGAAACTTGACGGCTCCGAAGAATGCACTTTATGGACACCCTACAATAAGAAACATAATTGGGGTCGACTGTACTTATCGCAAAACTTTATATGTTTCGATAGTCGGGTAAGTGCTTTTCGTAAATAGACTAATTATTTTTTTTACACGTAAGAATATAAAAATAAGACAAATAATTAAGCACACGAATTTGTATGAGAAAAACAATTTCAAAACATCTATTTTGAATGTAAATGTTGTTTATTTTTAAATAATAAATAACTAACGTTCTGCTCCACATGTAACAACAATCATAATCTGAGGCAATTTTAAATTAAACAATTTAATCGCCTGTAATTTGGTATACAATACCACATCTTGCTGTGACCATGGCGCATGGCATTAAGTGTACGAAACGACGAGTTTTCAAGAATGTATTTTCTCATATCAAAATACACAATTATGAAACTTAATTTAGGATTGACATAAAATGACTAAATAAGTTTAATTATATAATATATACAAGATGCGCGACTCCGTCCGCGTGAAATTTAACAACTGGATTTTACTTTATTATTCTAAAATAAAAGTAGTCATCAATGAAAGTCCCCTCAAAATCGGTCGGTTTCAGTAATTAATCGAAACAAACAGGCATGTAGGAAAACAGTGAGAGATGTTACTTTGGTAGGTATATGTATCGTGTATATATGAACTTGTGTTCAGTGGATATTTTAATATTATAACCGGACACTCGTATTTTTTTGATTTGTATAAATATACACGGATTATTAGAAGAATTATATAAATATCATAACGTCAACTAATGTAATAATATTAAAATCAACACATAATTAATGTAACAATGTTGGAAATTGCTTGCGGCAAATAAATACTTATTAGATCTTTCTAAATACATTCTTGTTGCGACTTGGCTTACTTAAAATTATTACTTTAAAGAATTACATCATTAAAATTAACTATTAAACATAATACACTTGGGTAATTATATTTTAAAATTACCTATTTTTCGATTTTTTTCCAATTAATTTAATGCATAATGTCTAAAATATCCCCTCATAACGTTTATCAATACAATTTTTATATATTTATACAAATAGTAGTGATTTGAAAACATTGTGTTGAAACAAGTGATTTTATTCAGTATTTTTTGTATCAAAATAAAGTTTAAATATTTTTAAAATAATTTAAATTCAACCGTCACCGTAAAAGTGTGAATCGAACCGACGCTGTCTCAAATAAATATCCTAAATCTGCCTGAAATCCTGTTGAGTCAAAATTAATTTAATTATTAAAAGAAAACGTAAAGATAAAGATATTCTTACCAATTCGTTGAAAAATATTCTTATATATATGAAATAAAATTGGAGTATCTCTTTGTACTTTTAAAATAAAATACTCGTCATATATAAAAAATGACATTTTTTGTCTATCTGTCTGTTTATTCTGACTAATCTCTCGAAAAGCATATAGCTAATGTAATAAGGAGTAACTTAGGCTACATTTATTTTTAAATTATAAAATAAATTGTTGTTAAATTCTAAACAAGTGAACCCCAGCGCATAGCTAGTTTTTAAATAATTTCAAATCGTTAAGATAATAAGTATTTTTACTATAGGTACAAAGTATGACAAACAGTACGTTAATATTTCTAAGAACATAACCCGTTGGACTAGAACGTGATGTGAATTTTAAATGAAACTATTTTAAACAGATTATGGGAACGGACTACTGTAAAGTATTCGAAACATCAGGTTTTATACCAAATACTATAATACCAAAATGTACGCAATTAATTCGTTTAAAATAATTTCATTTAAAATGTGTAAAAATCGCAAAAATCATAGATCTTGTGACATGACGTATACTCGTAAATAACAAAGTTAACGTAGAAAACTACAAATAACATAGATTAGTGTTTGTTTACACTTATTTGGTAAAATGTTTACATATTGTTGTTCGAGTTCAAAGTAGTAATAGCGCTCGCGTGATATCCGTTATCATTATTGTGATAGCCTGTTAAATTAGTAATCGAACAGACGGTTTTAGTACATAAATAGTATGGGTATGGTATATTAAATATCTAATACTTTTGTAAATGTTTATATTAATACCATTCACAAAAATATTTGAACGGTATAAAGTAGAAATAAAAGAGCCACTTGTCTTTTTTTTAATTAATTAACCTTAAGCAAAGATAGAAATAAAAAAATACATGATGCATCGTTTGCATGTTAGTCAATACTTTTTTTTTTTTTTAGCAGGGTAGACAGAAAGGATCTAGTATTAAGATACTCCGTACTTCGAATTCTACTGAATTCGAGACATTGCGAGTTGAGCGGTGGAACTCAACGCCGCACTTTGACTTACCAGAACGAGGAAGTAATAGGAAAATTAAATATAATCACTCCCTCGAGAGGGAATCAAACCCACAACGCGATCGTTTACAACCACACGCTGTCACGTTACAACAGGCTTCAATTATATATAAACATTATAAACATATTGTTTACTAGTTTTGCCCGCGACTTCGTCGGCTTGAGTAAATTTATGATTGGATTTATTTATAATATTGAATACTAAACAGTCATCGGCCGTGTGATGCCGGCTTAGAATAGCATCACCCCATATCCTCCCGCGGGTGTCGTAAGAAGCGACTAAGGGAAAAATCAGGGCATGGGCAGCAGCGTGACCCTGTCTAACATAAACACCTACTGCGGTCACCAACCCGCCTGCCAATCGTGGTGACAATGGCAAGATCCCCCATGGAGACAGCGCCAAAAATACGGCCCTCAGTGCCCGGCAGCCCCGCTATTCCCGGCCAAGGCAGCGGTCGTGGTCACGGCGGGGCAGAGGGTGCTAAGAATCCCCGGAGTAAAGGCTGCCGAAAACAACATATGTATTTGGCAACGAACAACGGACGTACGATTCGGCTGGACCATCACCTCACAGAACTGGAAGTAGAGTTAAGTCATATAAAGTGGAGTATTCTGGGGTTATCGGAAGTCCGAAGAGAGGGAGAGGATACAATAACCCTTGACTCTGGTCACTTGCTCTACTTCCGGGAAGGTGATAGGGCCTCCCAAGGTGGTGTCGGTTTTCTGGTCCACAGAGCTCTTGTTGGCAACGTTGTGGAAGTTAGTAGTGTGTCGACCCGGGTAACGTACCTCGTAATCAAGCTTACCGACAGGTACTCTCTGAAGGTAGTGTAGGTATATGCGCCGACCTCGACACACTCCGATGAAGAGGTTGAAGCCATGTATGAGGACATTACTAAAGCCATACATGGTACGACCTCATGCTTCTACAACGTGGTCATGGGAGACTTCAACGCTAAAGTGGGAGTACAGGAATGCGACGAATCGAAGATTGGGAATCGACATGGGTTGGGGTGCAGAAATCACAGAGGGCAAATGCTGGTCAACTTCCTCGAGATGCAGGGGCTTTACTTGATGAATTCCTTCTTCAAGAAGAAGCCCCAAAGGAGATGGACTTGGCAAAGTCCAGATACTGTGACAAGGAACGAGATAGATTTTATCATGGCGGACAGAAAGTATATATTCAAAGATGTCTCTGTGATCAACAGGTTTAACACCGGCAGCGATCACCGACTCGTACGAGGCACTCTGAATATATGCTTCAAAGTCGAACGAAAACGCCTGGTGAAATCTACTCATAGGTCGGACCTACGCCGCCCCAAGTAGACCGTGTGTCCAAGCAGTTCCAATTGGAACTGCAAAATCGATTCGACTCGCTGGAAACCACTGACGATGTGGACGAGATAACCGACAGCGTGGTGAAGACAGTGTGTAAACTGGGCCGTAAGCATTTTCCGCCGACGAGTACCACTAAGAAGTCCAAACTTGCTCCCGAAACCCTGGATCTGATGAGGCAGAGACGGGAAATGCCATTCGTTCAAGCAGCTTCTCCAAATCAACGGGCTCTCTCTAGGCGGATAAGGAAACTCACGCGCCGGGACCTCCGTTGCTCAAACACGAGAACTATTACAACCCTCATTGAGCAAAATAGGGGGTCTAAAGTTTTCCAAAGACCGCTAGGGAAAAGCCACCTTGCAAAGCTTAAGACAGCGGATGGCACAATAGTCACGTCAAGACCCCAGATCCAGAATGAGGTTGAGAAGTTCTATGGGCTGCTCTACTCATCGCGCACACACAAGCCTATAGCTCAGGACACTGAAGATCCACATGCACCACTGACGCGCCATTACTCGGAAGACATTCCGGACGTTGACGTAAGCGAGATTAGTGCGGCTCTTAAGCAGCTCAGGAATGGGAAGGCCCCGGGTGATGATGGCATTACCACTGAGCTCCTAAAGGCTGGTAGACTACCGGTCCAAAAGGCCTTAGCGGAACTCTTTAATGCCGTCATCCGCCAAGGCATGACGCCAGAAGCGTGGTCCAGGGGTGTGGTCGTCTTGTTCTTCAAGAAGGGTGATAAAACCTTCCTAAAGAACTACAGGCCGATTACACTCCTGAGCCACGTTTACAAGTTGTTTTCAAGAGTCGTCACGAATCGTCTCGCCATCAAGCTCGACGAATACCAACCTCCGGAGCAAGCCGGGTTTCGAAAAGGCTACAGCACCATAGACCACATACATACTGTTCGGCAGATTATACAGAAGACCGAGGAGTATAATCAGCCGCTGTGTATGGCATTTGTGGACTATGAGAAAGCGTTCGACGCCATCGAAACCTGGGCTGTTTTGGAGTCCCTGCAGAGATGTCAAATCGACTGGCGATATATCGAGGTGATGAGATGTCTCTACAGCGCTGCGACGATGACCGTCCAAATCCAAGATCAGCGGACAAGACCTATTCGGCTCCATCGTGGGGTGCGACAGGGGGACGTGATATCCCCGAAACTGTTCACCAACGCGATGGAGGACGTCTTTAAAACCCTGAATTGGATTGGACGAGGCGTCAACGTCAATGGAGAGTATATCTCTCATCTGCGTTTTGCCGACGATATAGTCATCTTTGCAGAGACACTGGAAGAGCTAAATCAAATGCTGAACGACCTAAATGGGTCCTCCCGACGTGTTGGTCTTGGTATGAACTTGGACAAAACAAAAGTTATGTTCAACAGAAACGTCATGCCGAGACCAGTGCGGGTCGAAGGCGTTCTTCTTGAAGTTGTACAGGACTACACCTACCTAGGCCAGACAATACAACTTGGCCGACACAACTTCGAGAAGGAAGCGGATAGGAGGATTCAGTTGGGTTGGGTGGCATTTGGCAAGCTCCGTCGAGTCCTTACGTCAACAATTCCGCAAAGCCTAAAGACGAAGGTTTTTGAGCAATGTGTCCTACCTGTAATGACATACGCTGCCGAGACGTGGACACTGACAGTAGGGCTGGTCCACAGATTTAAAGTCGCTCAGCGAGCTATGGAGCGAGCTATGCTCGGGGTCTCTCTCAAGGATAAAATCAGGAATGAGGTTATCCGTGAGAGAACTAAAGTAACCGACGTAGCTCGCAAAATCAGTAAGCTGAAGTGGCAATGGGCCGGTCACGTCTGTCGCAGGACCGATGGCCGTTGGAGCAGACGAGTCCTGGAGTGGAGACCGCGTCTTGGCAAACGTAGTGTAGGACGCCCTCAGGCCCGCTTGACTGACGACATATGCAAGGTTGCCGGAGCAGGCTGGATGAGGGTTGCGGAGGACCGGGATGTTTGGCGCAAACTTGGGGAGGCCTATGTCAAGCAGTGGACTGCAATTGGCTGACGATACTAAACAGTCATCAAATTCAAGAAAACAATTGTTTTACAGGCAGTTTTTCGATTATAAAAATTGAAATGAGACAAACGCTAAATAATGGAAGGTTATTCAAATACAAGAGTGAAAAAAAAACTGAAAACTTCATTTAAATCGCTTCAGCGGTATCCGAGATTGGCGCGCGGGCTTGAACAAACACAAATAGTTTATTTTTAATTATGGTTTTGCCCCAATAATACCTTTTCTTACATATCTTCCAAGTACAGACAGCCATCAGTAACATTTTTATTATATGTATAAATTAAGTCATGATCGCTTTGAAAACATAAGTGAATACTTAATAAATGAACAATAATAAGAAAACCCATTTTGAAAATCATATTGACCTACTTCCTTAAGAACGTATAATAAAAGTATCGTTTACGTAATTGCTTAGTCTGTTTTTTGTTTTTATTTTAACGACCAATAAGTAAATGTATATTTAATATAGTTGATTTTTTTAAGCAAGTTATCTAATATTCCATTCCAATAGAACTTTAGTATTTCTGAATTTTCTTCACACGAAGCAGATAAGACATGACAAGCTTCCTTACACATAAACAATTTTATAAGATAATTATAAAAAAATCATGAAATGTCGGTGTACGCTAGTTAGAACAATAAATTAAAAGTGCCAAGGTTTAAAGTAATTTTCCGCTCTGGTAAGACAAAGCGCAACGTTGAGTAGCCAAATAACACCAAATATATAATACGGGCGAAAAACGACAAAATAAGTGTCTTGACTCTTGACGTTACGTCGACTACCCTGCTGCGATAAAACCTGTAACTGCTAGCTATTATAAATAATAAAATATATACATATAGGTGCCCCACCTTGTTCGTCTAACAATACCACTGCGCAACGTGCACCAAGTGGAGCGAGCTGATGCCGGCGGCACCGGCAGCTCAGCCGATTCCGGGAGTATACTTATAACGACTGCCCATCACGCGAGCTTTCTGTTTGGAAACATTTCTGATAGAAACTTCCTTGTTCAGAAGATTTCCGAGCTACTCGCTAAGTTGCCTAAGTAAGTCATTCATTGGTAGATTATTAGCATTAATTGCATGTTTTATTTACATAAGTTTTAATATATTTTTTTCATTCTTTGGAAATGTACTAATAGGAATGTCGAATGGGATAAAGTTAATAATTAATGTTTTATTCTTAATCATGCTGTATATATGCTTGCATATACCTTAGTTATTTCAAATATTATTATTATTACTATACATACATTTCTTTTAACTTAAAGATATTACAATTTAGATTATCTTCGATACATTTAAATTTCGGACTGTTCTTGCTTTGAGCTTGTTTAGATTTAATACCTTCACATATTTATTTGTATGTATGTGTAATATGCATTTTATTGTATGTACTTAGTAATTTACTAATTATTTGACTAACATGTGCAAGTTCATCACCTTTTTAACAGGTTTTCTCATCAGGCTGTCATCTAAACTGGAATGTTCTTCGAGGATGCTATTAAATGGGCTTTATTTTTATTTTAAGTTTTTAATAATCTATTATAACAGTTTTCTTGAATTAGCAGTGATGTGTACAGGGAGAAACCTACGAAAAGTTTAAACCGGACTGAAGACGGCGACTTCACGCCACAGCCACCTTTAATGATACTGTTCAGGACCCATCAAACTTCAAGCATTAAGCAAATTCAGCAGAAAAAGGTTCATTAGTTATATATTATGTTTATGGTTATGCCTCGGGTTCTAGTTTTTGCTTGGATTATAGAAAGTAGAATAGCTTATATTAAGCACAATGTTATATTTTCGAACTTTTATTTATTTAAAATTTATGTTTCTTTATATATTTTTTTGTTTAGGTATACAATTTAAGATTAAATATTCAAATTTGTTTATAATTTTTTTTATACAATATAAAATAGTAATTTTATTCATTAGGAGAAACAATGGGAAGATCACATGGCAGAAGTGGGTCGAGGAGTCAGTATGTATAGAACTACAGAAGGTAGCGAGCTAGTCGTGAATGGTATACCGGAATCACTTAGAGGTGAATTATGGAGTGTATTCTCCGGGTCGATATTACAAAAAGTACAAAATAAAGGATCCTACGAGAGATGGGTTAAAGAAGCTCTGTCGTCGAAGAATACAGCTAACGATGAAATTGAAAGGGATTTGCATAGATCTCTTCCTGAACACCCGGCGTTTCAGAATGATATTGGTAGGTTCAATTATACGTTTTTTACCATTTTTGAAGCAAAAGTTAACGCTATGACTGTGGACGAGGCGTTTGGCGCTCCGTATTCTCTGACTACTCCGCTAAGGATAAAATGGGAAGCTATGATAAAACATTTATCGTATCGTATCCTAGTTCTGTTGCATTCCTTGAATCTGTCTAAGTGATATCAAACTTCTTCAAGTTTATGAAAATTAAACAGTGAAATATTTAAAAATATGGTAAAATAAAGCGCGATGTTGAGTTTTGGCATTCAACACACAATGTCTCGAATTTGGCGAAAAAAGGAGTACGAAGATATATATGTATGTATAGTATGCGGGATACAAGCGTGAAAAGCTAAAAATAAGTTAATAAAGAGAAAAAATGTACTACTGTATGTTAGTAAATAATCTGTATTTATTCATATTTTTCTCGTTTCCCAGGTATTTCAGCGTTACGTCGAGTGTTATGTGCGTACGCGTTAAAGAACCCCACAATAGGGTATTGCCAAGCTATGAACATAGTCGCGTCCGTCCTGCTCATATACTGTCCTGAGGAGCAGGCTTTTTGGTTGTTAGCAACCATTTGCGAAACGTTGTTACCTGACTATTATAATACTAGAGTTGTAGGTGCTTTGGTAAGTATGCTTATTAGTTTATTCCGAACACGTTCAATGCCAACGCAGTTAATGCTGACTAACAGCATACTTTCCCTTTAGGCCAAGTAAAAATCACAGTTCCATCCAAATTTGAAGCAATGGTTTTTTCCTGAAGATTTTAATATTTAACATCAAAATGAACTTTTTTACTAACAAAATTCTAAATAAGAAGAAGAAAGTATTAACCGTCGGTCAGTACTGACTGACACGGCCTGAACGCAAAATTTAATTGTCGACCACCACTGACCGATGCGGCTGATATAGAAAGATGCATATTTTTCTTGTCGTTTAACAATGTCAATGTACATATAGTTTTCTAATTTATGATATAGTTAATGAGATCTTGAGCAAATATTTACAATTTAAACGTTAGGATAATTGTATCTAGATACACATACTTGAATTTGCAAAACAACCTTTCTTTTTCTAACTATTTAAAAATTGATAATTTAATTAAAAGTTTTAACTCAAGTGCTTTATACACTTGACTATAAAATTTTGAATATCGTAATTAAAGCTTATTTTCTGCCTATATAAAAGTTATTTAGTGATCATCAGCTATAAAAAAACTTAATTATTAAATATATATAGTTAAAATAATAAATATTCAAGAGATAAGTAACGATTTATATTTTAAATCATTTTACTTAACATGTATAAATCTATATTCATATAATAAAATGTATAAATTTTTTTTGTGGCATAGACGAAGTAGCGCAGATCCGCTAGTTAAAATATAACACAGTACTGTATCAGTATAGATTTATTCAATTACCCCCAAAGGTAGACCAAGGCGTCCTAGAAGAACTGACAAAGGCGCACCTCCCAGAACTCCACGCCAAGTTAGATGAGCTCGGCATGATGAGGATGATATCACTGTCCTGGTTCCTGACCCTGTTTATCAGTGTGATGCCCTACGAGTGTGCCGTGAATGTGATGGACTGCTTCTTTTATGATGGTGCTAAGGTTATATTTCAAGTAAGTTCAGCAATGGAAGGTATCCGGATATTTAAACTAACCCACTAACCAAACTAGCATAGTGCCTATAATAAAATTAAAAAAACATAATTTTTAATGCAATATCGAATAAAACTTAATAATATTCATTTATAATATTTATTATTATGCCATTTTAAAAATAACTAAACGCATAATATTTATTATTATGCCATTTTTTTATCGTTACAATGTTCCATACGGTGTGGCTAAGATATACTATGGTTTTTTTATACCATTACATATTACAGACATATATAAAGGTAATAGAGTAATTTTAAATACCAACATACTTCCAAATGAGAATCAAATCTCTTCCAAACGAATCCACAATGGTGTTAATATTTATATATATTAATTTCAGGTGACATTGACAATATTGGATATAAATCGTGAGAAACTCCTGAAGTGTGCGGAGGACGGTCAGGCTATGCAGGTGCTCAGCGATTACCTTGAAGGCATCTACAACGATGAAGCCATGGCTCTCTCCACTGAACCCAGAACGGCTGAAAAGGTGGAGTTGTTGAGTTTTTTAGATATTATTTTAACAGTTTCAATTCAGTTTTGATTTTGTTGATCATGCTTGTATATTTTAATGTATGTATTTTTTAAAGACAGCCAGCCTATTTGTACAACTGATGCCCTGTATTTTAATATAAATTCAAAATGTTATAGACGTTTGTTAAAAATAAATTCGATTACATTAATTACCTAATTATTATTAATATTAGCTTGTTGTTAACATATCTAGTTCTGGCGGATCTCAACGCCGCGTCTTGTCTTACAAGAGTGAGGAGTTGAAAATAATTTAAATATGATCATTTCACCGAGTGGAAATCAAAACCACAGTCAGCCGTGGTCCCACGCCACGATGACATCATTATTGTAGTTATATCTCTATCCAAATGTATAGTAGAATAGTCGTATAGTTAATTGTAAAATAATTAATTGAAACTACACAGACGATAAAGATCCAAGAGCTAGTATACCAGGCGTACCGCTCGTACGGCGCCGCCGTCAGCACCGAGTGCATCGAGCACCTGCGCCTCAAGCACCGCCTGCGCGTGGTGCGGCAGCTGGAGGACAGCCTCGAGAAGAACACGCTCCGGGCTCTGCTGCAGGACGACCTGTTGGACCAGGCCGAGCTGCAGGTAATTTATGACATGTTTATTTCAAACATAACATATGTATGTACAAATGGATATTTAATGGAATAAAATTAATATGATTTTCCACAATTTCTATTTTTTACTAAAGTGAATTTATTCCAAGTGTAGGTGTATATATAGACTCGGTTGAGAATTGATTAGCTGTAGTTATACATTCGATTCTCTCGTTTCGCTTGAGTTTTGTTTATATTTTTATTTTCCATGTTATGTGTTTCAACTTGCTACGTAACATAGGGATAAAGTGTATTGTTGGTTTTTACGTAAAAAAATATGCAGTCTCCAAAATGAATGGAGTATCTTAATATCAAATTTTCTATACCTATTTCGCTTAATAAACGCTTAAATAAAATAATTCTGAATAACTTCAGTATATAATATATTGATACACTTATTAATTCTTAATTATAATAACAGGTTAACGAGTGTATTGTAATCATTAATATGTATTATATTTTTAGGAACTGTTGAGTGTAGTCCGTGAAGAATTATTCTGGGCTAAGCGCGTACCGTGTGAGAGACTAGAAGCGCCATATGAAGCGTATAGACTCGACTACGGACAGTTCAAGACGCTATTCTCGGCCCTATCGCCGTGGGGTAAAGGCGACTATGCTGAAGCAATCACTGCTAGAATGTTTAAGGTTTTTTGTTGAATGCATATATTTTAATCATTCAAAATACATTTTTGAAAATCAAACGGTTCGAACACATTTTCTTTAAAACGTATAAAAATTTGAACGCAGTGGGATTCGAACCCGCGCGTCTCGGATACCGTCCAAGCGCTCTGATCGCTGAGCCATGCGTTCTTCTACCTGCGTCGAAATTCTTATACGCCAGTTTTACAACTTATTTATGTTGTTGGCACCCGTCTAGAAAGATTTTTATAAATGTCTGCTACTCAAAGATTATTAAAGAATAACCGTTTGGCAAGAGAGAATGCTATTTATTTTAATATTTTTAACGTGTTATTGTAAAAGTGAAAAATGTGTGGAGTAACACTTTAAAAATAGTAATATCGATGCGCACTCTACACGAGTGCGCAGTCAAATGACAGATTTAATGACCACGCAGCTAATGGACCACGACGAGGACGGGCTGGTGAGCGTGCGCGGGCTGAGCGTGGCGGCGGGGCTGAGCGCGCGCGCGGACGCGCAGCGGCGCCTGCGCGCGCTGTACTGCGCGCACGCGCCGCCACTGCTGGACGCGCTGGACCTGCGCGCCGCGCTCGGCGACACCGGCGAGGAGCTGGCCGCCGACGCTATATCCTTCTTTGACAGGTGAGTCTCCTGATTCTGTACTATTTTATTACTCGAAATACAGTTTGTATAAGATCGTGCCAATATTCGCCGTAAAGCCATATATCATATTTATTTTATATGCGGTACGAGTCTTTCAGCTCATCATATATGTTAGTACCTTAGTACATAAGGAGGTTGACTCGACCGCTGCATGCTGCCTCCCCATATATGCCACGCAACTGTTCTGACATTCAGGACGGTGTAACCTGAAATGTCTTTAAAAATTAAGGTCAGAATATGAAAGATGACTCGGCCCGACGACGCACGACATCGCCGACGTCGACGCGCTCGGCCGCCCTATTACATGCACAACTGCAACTTCTTTTATTACACGAACGCAATCTGTTCATTACATAGTATAGTAAATATTCTATAATTTTCTTATAGTCTATTATTATATAATATTGTTATGTGTACTTTAATAGACATATCTGATTCATATATTAAATCATAATGTATATATGTACATAAATACATACCGTTATATCGCATACACAACTGCAACTTCCTCTATACACGAACACAATCTGTTCATTACATACAATATGAAATCGACAATAATTTTATTATTGTCGATTTATTATTTATATTTTTAATATTGTTATGTGTACATTAAATAGAAATATTTGATTTAAATATTGAAACATATTTATATTTCAATATGTACATAAATACATACCGTTACAAGTTATAGCACTCGTAAACAGTTAACTGTTTTTATATATTTCTTAACAAAGGGTTGATATGTTTTAATACTAAACATTACGTTTTAAAAGAAAAATAATCGCGTCATGAATTAAATACTTATTTGTTTGTAAATTGCGAGCGATAACAACGTACTTATTTATAGCTTAGTTATTTATACGTCGATATCGAGATGTAATGATCAAATCTTGTTAATAATAAAAATTACTGTGTTGCAGAGGGACAATGCCTGACTGTAAACGCAATAGTTGTGGGTTCAATTCCCACTCGGTGGAACAATTATTCTTAATTATTTTCGTATTTGCACTTTGAATAAAGCACAGTGCTGAATTCACAATTCAACAAGCAACGTCTAGTTTTCAGGTACAAAACAATCAACGGAGTGATTTAACACTAAATTCTCTTTGAGTATCATGCTCGGCGGGATAAAACATGAAAATTCTTTTTAATTTATTTACAGTATTGAGAATCCATCAACACCCGAGCCCGGCTTGCAGCGGTCTATCAGTGACGGCTGCGAGGGACCCATGGATAAGTCTACCGACAGCGCCTACAGTCAGTGTGGTGAGTTAATTGGTTATATTTATAGCTTCAATTAGTTTAGTAGTATTTATTGTTCTGAGTTAAATATTTTCCATTAGTCTTACGAAAGTACTAGGGAATTAATTGTTGTTCTTATATCTATATACGGTAATAACTAATAATTACCTTCATATGTGAAAAGTTGATATTTCAAAGACTTTACGGCAGTATAGCCTTGGAGTTTTGAACAATATCAAAAGTACGAAGGTGTATATTATGAACTTCCGCCACAGAGTCGCCGAGCGCGGCGAGCGCGGTGCGCGCGTGCGCGCTGCGCGGGCTGGCGAGCGGCGCGGGCGGGGGCGCGGGCGGGGGCAGCGCGGGGGGCGGGGGCGGCAGGGCGCCGGCGCTGCCGCGCGCGCACTTCATGAAGCTGCTGGCCGCGCTGCACCACCTCACGCAACACTCCACCGCGCTCTACGAGGCCGTGGCCAGAGCGGGTACGCTCAAACCGATTCGTTAACTTCCTAAATTAGCAATTTAATTTTTATCGACATCTCTCTACTCCGCCACTGGTAAAGAAAATGTACAATATTTAAAATCTAACAATATATTCACCTATTGTGAAAATGAAACTGTGTTTATTTTTTATTTTTGTTTTTTTTTATACTTCAACCTAGATACTTTTAAAAATATGTTAAAAATTAATTACAACAAAGCTTTTCTTATGACTTTAAACTCTTAGTAATTAATTTACATATATAATTGTTTTCTTGCATAATTTACAGGAACCCTGCTTTTACAACTGGGTGAATTAAATCACAGGCCCACGCTTGGACGGGAGGTGTCACAGGACAGCTTGTACTTAGCGGCTGCAGCTCAACCTACTATCGAGGTATGCTATTCATCTTTAATTATTCTTTTAAGAAAAAAATGAACAATAGAATGAATATACGCATTATAGGATAGGTCTTTAGTATCTATTTGCCTTGCCTAGAAATTAATATAGTTTAGAAAAAGTGTTTTTAATTTTTTTTATAGTAATACTAAAATTTTTGTTCATTATTATTTTCGTTTTATATTAAGGATTATTTTCTATTTCTACTTTTTATTTTAATTTGCTCTAATAGCGTGTTTTTTTTAATTTTTTAGTTTTTAATTTTTTAGTTCTATTTGTTGTTATATTTTTATGATTTTTTTTATTAAATTTACTATTAATTTTTTTTTTGTTTACATTCCAGATTGACCCTAACGGTAATCCAAGCATAGAGCCGGATCGCCTACAATCGCCAACCAAAGAGTATGACCCGCTAGAGCCGACATGGTCGATAACATTGGAACAGTTTCTAGCGACGATGTTAGCTGAAACACAATTGGAGGAGTTCTTCAACAAGCGTACGTCGCTGATGCCGGCGCTAGAGGAATTGCGACAGAGAGATAGATTACATTCTGTCTCATAGTTTGTGCGTACACTTCAGGTAAGTTCGTGTAATAACTTTTTTTTATTTCTCCTATATATTTCTTATAGCGTATAGCAGGGTAGACAACTGACCGCTCGAATTTGAGGTATTATATGACCACCGCTCAAGTGAAACTCAACGCCGCACTTCTTACTAGAGCGGAGAAATTAAAATAATTGAAACAAATTCATAATCACTAGTAGAAATCGAACTCGTAACCAATTGCGTTGATGAGTAAACGTTGTTCCACTACGTCGCTGTGACCTCGAAACCATAACTAAAAACACATTTTTTTTTATTTCGGGCAGAAATAAAGTGTGAAGCTGCTTATTATACAATAAAGTAAAAATTAATTCAGTTCAATAAAATCTCACAGGTTTTCTTTATTTTTGATTTTTTTGTAGTTTTGGAGACTTGTTTGTTTTATTGTTTAAGTATTATGTTTTTATTTCAGATGTGTATTGATTTCCTTCACTATAGACAACATTGTGAAAACCTCATTTTGAATAATTATTGAAAATCAGAAAATGAAACGAAACTGTGTTGTAAAGATCTAAATAAATCGTTTAGTTTTAAAAGTAATATATACTTTTAGAAGTAAAGAAATTTTATTGAAAATATGCATTTCCTCCATTTTCTATTGGATTTTGACAAAAAAAAATTAATTTTTAGTTACTTTTCATTATATGTACTACATATTTTATTTCTAGTTCAATTGAAATTTTATAAGTTTTTTTCCATAACATTGTGTTTCTGTAATTTAATAAAATGTTTGAAGTTAGTTACAACTGCTTTTGATAAAACATATATGTACTGGAATTGTATCTTAGAACAATATCCATAATAATGTTGAAAACTTGAAATGAATTAATCAATAAATCTTATAATATTATAAATTTAGTTTTAAATTTGCTATATTGCATACTTTCTTATTTTTTTACAACGAAGAAAAAATAGCGTTTGCTGCTATATTTTCAAGGATATATTTGACATTTATCAAAATGGTAGTAATGATGAGAATATCTCTTCATTCTATATGTTTGGAAACTTAGTAGAGATTATTTTATATATTTTTTTAAATAACTATTTATTTTGTTTCTTTTGAATCACGCCATGATATTGTTTAAAATTGAAAATATATTTTTTAATTATTTTTTGTATGTATTGTGATAAAATAATTTGATATGTACGATTTAAATTAAGAAGAAAATAGTTGCAAAAACATTCCAAAAAAATATAATATTTGTAAGAATAAGGAAAAAGCTATTTAAGACTAACATAATATTAATAATGATTTCGTTGTTATAATTAAACATAGCCATATTAATGTAAGTTAAATAAGTCAAATAAATGTTATTAACCAAATGTTTAATCTTTAGTTTTTTTTTTATTATTTTTATTTATTTTTCACTTTATCACACTGTTTTTATTATGATACAAGGTACAATGGATATTTATTAATGCTTACTTTTATTTTACCACTAAATGATATGCCATTGAAGATGACTTATTCTTTTAATAAAATTACTAATATATAATAGTTTAGGTCGCTTAATAACGCTTTTAAAATTTTGTAACAAAACACACTAAACATTGACATATTGGGTTACCTTTAAACCACAAATGCTTTTTTAAATGAGCTGCAGGAAAAAGAATCACTTTTTTTGCTTTTATCCAAAATAATATAATATTAAAATATATTTGTTTTATTTTATTGGATCAATCATTTCTTTTTATTACTTAATTTAAATGGCATATTAAATATGTTAATTAAAGTTTTAATTCTGTTTAGAACATATTTATAATAAATTCTAATACATAAGCTATATTAATAATGATTGAATAAAATGAGTACAAAATCGTGTTTCATGTTTAAATAATTGTGAGGAAATATTATTTCTATTATTAGAATGTTATCACTGTCACATCTTTTAAAATTTCTGAATTGTATGCAAAAAATAATATTTAAATATCTTAATATTTAAACTATATATATTAGCGATGCTTCATATTTAATAAATGGTGCTTATAGAATTTGGTAACTTATAATGTGGTTAGTTCTGGTAGAACTTCATTTGATAATGTTTAACAAGACAGTTTAAAATGAATTAAAAATGTAAGTAAAAAGTCAAAACTACTAAAAAACTCTAATTTGTAATATATAAAATTTAAATAATTAAAGACACCAAAAATATTCCCACTCTTAGGGAATAATTGTTGAATTTTTCATGAAATTTCCATGAAGCTATTTAGATAGACAGGACGATTTTATATTAATGGTAGTTACAAAACGCTTTATATTCGCAATAATTAACGTTTAAAATTCTTAGCATGAAATTTTAACACTTAACCTTCTAATAATAAAATTATTAAAATAACTAGTTATATGTATGTTTGAAGACAATATATAGATCCTTTGATAGATTGCTTCATATAATTTTTACTTTCATATTGTTAAGTTCTTGTGGGTCCAAAGAATTTAACAAAATTGGATTATATTGTATACAAATTAAAAATCATATATTTTTATAATATAAGCGCTTGTATTGTAATAGCCGTTTACTGCATTTGCTAAGAGTTATTGCTTTATAATTTTATATATCATATATTCAAAAATAATATCTAACAATGCTGTTGAGAGGAGATTTGCAACATTTTTAATGAAAAGTAGTTTGTTTTAATTCAAATTAATATATAAATTGTGTATTTGAAATTATTTTAAGCTTTGAAGTATTTAGTAACAAAGAAAATTTTACATTTTTGTTCATAAAAACTAATTTTAATTATATATGTGTGACTTAAAAATATTAGCAGTTTTGTCTATCGATGCTTGTCTCTCGCTTAATTTAAGTGCACATGAGGAGGCCTTTTATATGTGTAATCCTTGTAGTGTAAAGTCTAGTTTGCTAAAAATACCCTTTAACGTTCGCACAACCATGTTCTGTTTGTATGTTACACTTAGTTTATATTAATAAATAATAAAACACATTTTGTTCAATATGTATTTTAATTTTATTTCCTCTATTACAAATAATCATTGTTGGTATAAAAAAATTATTATCTAAAAAATAGTAAATCTAATTATGATATTGTATGAGAAAAGGGAATTTATTTATTTGTGTTCAATATATACTTAGTATAAAAGAAAAAAAATATTACATTACAGGTAAATTAGTGTAGCATGTTTATTTTTGAGTAAATTTCAGAGCCCAAGCGTGTTTAGATTTCACTGTAGCTTTATATGGTAACAATATGAATGCTTTACCACTTTGAATGTGCCACTGAAACAAAGAGGATTTGCTTTAATAATATCTGTCTTGTAAAATGATCTTATTCTTTTATTTAATAGACTTCTATTCTATTCTATTCATGAACCTAGAAATACCTATTAATTGAATTAAGAAATCAAGACTTGGAATTTTTGTAAAAAAATATACATTAGGTATTTTCCCAAAATAAACAGGCCTGACATAGCTTAATAATAAATGATATATCTAATTAGAATTTATTTAAACTATTTATTAGAAACACTTTACTATAATTTATATTACATATTTACATTATAATTATTAAAAAAAAACAAATTACATGGCTTTACCTTCAATGACTCGCCATTGCCAATCATCTTGATATCATAAGTGGCAGTGTGTAAATAAGGTGCTATGTCTGCCACTTGAAGTATATTATTTTCAGGCCATTGTAGGAAAATAGCATACACAGCTATTATTGTATCAGACTCTTTTGGAGCAGACGCTGCATGATAAGCATTGTACTGGGATTTTGTGCAAGTATACCATACATTCCCATTAAGAGTGTCATTTTGATGTATCCATGGAGACGTGCCATATATTGATTCCCCATTTATGGATAGCCATTCCCCAAGAGCTAGTAGTCTCTCCTGAAATATAGGTATAATGGTGCCTTCCTTTGTTGGTCCTACATTGATTAGGGCATTACCTGTAATAATAAATATTTTAAAAATCGTCCAATAGAATTGTTTGGGGTTTGAGTTTGTTGACCATTTATACATATATATCATATCTACTTGGTGTTGTATATTTGTTGATAAACAAGTCTTTGTACAATACATTTTATCAATTATTGTTTACAAATATATGAATTTGTAAAAAATTTTGTAGAACAACAGTAATATTTTATTAAATCAAACATTTGTTATTAATAATATAAATAAGTATAACTGGTAAAAATATCGCTGGTAAATATTTCTTGGTATATTATTAAAACATTTTCTTAAAAGTGACATACCTCCACAACTCACTGTTGATATAATTTGCTCTAACAATTTATTAATTGTGAGTATTTCACTGAGTTTCATATTCCTTCTGTAACCCCAAGACTTGGAATCTAGGGTAAAAGCATTCTCCCATTTATGATTTTGAAGCTTTCCTAATAGTAAGAAAAAATTTTTTTAGTACTATTATCCTAACATTTTTCTTGAAGCAAACCATTAATAACTAAAATTTAATAGCTAAATTTTAATACCTGGATTGTATCTGTCAGCACAGTTATAAAAGTCTCCATGGTGGCAAGGAATACCAATCCCCCACCGGTCATTCACTACAACTTCATCTTTAACAGGACTATCATTATACAACCAAGCAAGCAATTCTGTGGAATTCCAATATGCATCAAATGCTTCCCAGTCTCCATCTGACCATATAACTGAAGGCTTATAATCTTGTATTATCTGTTTTAAATCAGGCCATAACTTTGTGTCAGGAAATTTACGAGTTAAATATAAATTCTTTTTATCTTCTAGATATATTGGATTAAACCACTCATATAATGAATGGTAAACACCAAATTTCAAGTTCTTCTTGCGTACAGCAGATGCCAAGTCCCCAACTAAATCCCTTTTAGGTCCAACTTCCATTGCATTCCAACTAAATGATCTTTTAGACGGAAACAGTGTAAATCCATCATGATGTTTACTTGTGAGGACTACATATCTATAAGAAATTAATAATTTCTGATGTTTATTGGGGAAAAATTGAAATAACCGTAAAATTAAAAGTTTTACTCACTTTGCGCCAGCTCTTGAAAATAAAGCTGCCCATGCATCAGGATCAAAGAATTCGGCTGTAAACTTAGGTGCAAATTCTTGATAAGTAAATCCTGGGGGGTAATTTTTTTCCATAAAATCTACGGTCTTGTTGTCTCCAGCTATAATAAGGTTACATAAAATTTTAAAGAGAAAAACAATAATAATAACGTCTATATTTTCAACTTACATTTCCAATTGCTCCAGAACCATTCTGAGCCAAAGCTGGGAACGGCATAGACTCCCCAGTGAAGGAAAATTCCTATCTTGCCTTTATCATACCATTCAGGTAACGGACGTGTGTCCAGGTCCAACCACTTAGGTGAATATCGCTTGGTAGGCTTATGATCGTTGAAGTCATTTAGCGGATAATCACTTTTCACTACTATTTCAGCACTTGTAGTATAAACGAGAAATGTTAATAAAAACTTAATCATTTTTATTTTAATTTAAAATTCCATTTAGACAAGATATTTCTGCAAATAAATTATAATAATTACTAAATCATAATAATGTAATTTCAATGGGATAATCAAAAATGTTGTCACAAGTTTGTTTGCGATTAAAATATTATTTTTAACTTAATTTACATTTTATTACATACCTATCTTTTATTTAATAAATTTATTCATTATTTTCTAAATATCAAGTTTTAGTTTCAGCCGCTATATTCAAAAATACACAATTGTCAAATATTATATTTTTATTTTTAGATAAATGTTGCAAGTACAAAGTGTAATTACAATATTAATATTGTATTGTCTTACAAAATCACTTCTATAGCATTTCTAACAAACAGCATGTAACAGTGTTTTCATTAAATTAGCTAACTAAATGTGGAGATCCACATACTCTAGAAATGTTTATTTTAATATAATAAATAATAATTAATATTTATTGATTACACTTACTTGGTGTCAAATGTGATGTAAAGTAAAAAAAACACTGAACAACAAAACAAAAATAATATTAAAAAGAAAAATATATAATATAAAATGTATAACTTTAATACTATTACTATTTAACGACCTATTGTGAAATGCGGTCAGCGCTATCAATCCATAACGAAAAATAAAATATTTTGCGGAGTACAAACTATTAAAGTATGTACTTATATGATAGATAAGATTGTTTATTTAATTGTTACATTCATTATGCTTGGTATATCGCAGTTAAAATAAAACTGACCTAACTCAGAATTTCACTAAAAACTTTCAAGAAAAATTCTATTGTTTTTTTAAATTCCTTTACTTTAACTTTGCGTTGGTATATATTTAACAGAAATGTCCCATTTTTCTAGCTATTTACTTTATTTATCTTTTTTTAATATTTTATATCTGAAAGTTCAGTTCAGTTACTGTTTGCACGATTTTAAGGCTTTATTAATATAAAATAATTATAATCAATATAAATAAACATATCAACACTGAGTGTAGAAAGAATATTAACATACAAGTTTTAAGTGTGATGACTTACCACCAAGACTCGAGACAAGACACAAGACATTATTTAATAATTTTGAGCAAAAGAGAAGAAAAAGATAGTTATCTAAAATTAACTATTATAAGATCATATTATCAATCATAAATTAATATAGATACATAAAATGAAACTATTTTAACCGGATTAATCGCGACTGATCAGTCAACCTGTGACCACGGACTACTGTAAAGTATTCGAAACGTCAGGTGTCCAAAAATGTATTTAATACCAGAATATACGCGATTAATCTGGTTAAAATAGTTTCATTTAAAATGTATAAAAATAGCGAAAATCAAAGATCTTATTATAGATACATATAACTATTAGTTTTGCTAAATATATTAGGTCAGGATGTTTCAAAGAATGCAAAATGTCTTATTTGTAACATTTTATTTTAATTACAGCTTACAGATTCTTTAGTGAGATCGGAAATATCTTATGATAATTATAACAGTTCAAAGTAACATAAAACATAGAAAAATATAAAATAAATAAATACATTTTTCAAAATATTTTCTTATATTTACATGGCATGCTATATAATCTGCTTAGATAGATATATAAATTGCTCTTAAAACTGCATATATTGCAATGACATTTATTTAATATTAAATAAATAAATAATACAACATGTATTAAGCACTTATATAGATTATATTACTGTTATATACTCTTATATAATTATGTGAATGCAACTATAAATTTTAATAATTTAGGTCCCAATAAGATCCTAAAAATGACTAAAATCACTATAATGTAAAATATTAAGACAACTGTAATATTTACAGTGTGAAAACTTAATGGCCACAAAATTATATTTTATTAATATTACACATGTTTCAGAAAACATAGTAAATGATGTTTAATATATTTACAATAAACAACAAACTCTTTGATATTTTAAATATTTTTTGGTTACAATTTTATGAATATGTATTCAGTCCCCATCTAGCATAACTAGTTTTGTATAGTAAAATTTTCTCCTTTATCCACTTCCACATTAGGAAGTGGTTGACAATGCTACGGTTCATCAACTTTAAAAGTAGAGTAATGGCAAGCACCGTTGATAATAATCTCACTAATCCCACTTGTCCGAGGGGTGTGAGTTGTAGATGATAATGGTTCTATACTAGTTATTGTACTCATTACAGGAGTTGGGTATACTTTTCCATTGTGAATAGCAGGAGATAAAGTTTGTGTACTTGGTGTAAAAACAGTACAAGTGGCTTGTTCAACTCGGGGGTCACTTATCATACCCATTTTTACTTCAAATATAACATCTTGAATTTTCTTCTTAGCTACTAGTAAATTTTTTTCGCCTTTCAAAGATCTCAGTTCGTTAGCTATGTATTCACCAAACACTGAAAACTCGTCTCTGTTTAAATTGTTTGAGGGGTAAACTATTTCTGGTTTAAATGAGTGCACCAATTCTGTATGAGGGATTTTAGGTGGTAATGGCAGATTATCCAGCTTGCAATCATTTATTGAACCTTCTGTATGTGGCTGTAAGGAATCACTGACATCCGAATTTCCCTCCTGGAATTATAAATAAACAAATTGCATAATTCTAATTTTTGTGGTATTTCATAGTTATAAGTACATAGCTGTAACTTACCGATTGTAATATTCGATATGGTTTATTTGAGTGCTTCATAAAGTGCAAATATTCATAAGCATACCAGTTGCTGAAATATCTCTCGTTTTGCCCTTCTGTGCTCGCACGAGCTTCCCGCGCCGATTCTCTATTATATTGTGTACGGAGATGTTGTATTTTCTTTGTAGCATCAGAGATTGATATTCCTAAAATATCAGATATTCCACGAAGTTCTTCTTTACGTTTCTGTTTATCTCTACGCGTATCACAAACTGACGTATTCCACAAATTAGCGTTCAACTGCAGTAGCTCGATTAGTTTCAATGTCCTGTCCTTCGACCACTCCATCTCGCCTCCCGAGATTTGTTTCCACCAATGGGATTTCATATAAACATTGGATTTAAGACAGAACAGAAAGTAAAATTCGACGATTAATCGTTAGATTATTCAACAAACTATATGTTGACACTTGACATCTACAAACACGACGCCAACTTAAGACTCGACAGAGATTTGCAATCGACGATTCGCCAATCCGCTGCCGCAGTCGAACGCGCGATCTAGTGTTGCCACATTAGGCTGTTTTCTCAAAATAAAATAATGAGTAAATGTGAACGTGTTGGATTTACTCCCAAAAATAAAAAAATATATTGTTTTAATATAGTATTTTTGCATTATACACCGATTCTTCCTCAAGTTAATTATTTGAAGAGAAAGTATTATAATAATTAAATTCGAAGGAATTTGAAATTTTTAACATATAGATTATTCTTCAAAAGAAATTATTTATTATATATATTTAACTAGTATTTTCGGCAAGAGGTCTAAATTCTTAAACAAATTACTAAATTTTATAATGTTAGTATTAATCTAATTACTAACTTAGATTTCAAATCAAAATCTTTGATTTTAAGCTTGCCTAATTTTTTTGGACATTTTATTTCTATTTAAGTATTGTTAGAAATGTTATTGAAAAATTTATCAATAATATATTATAATATTTATTTTGTTGTGATTTTTTTTTGATTTTTATGAGGTAAAATATTTTTATTGTTTTAACATCATATTTTAATACAAAGCTATTCTATCTATAATATTATATATAGAGTAAAACGGAAATGAAAAACAAAATCTAATTCATTCTCATTTATTTACATACTACATAAAATATGTGAGGACTATCACATTATAAAACAAGTGCTCTAACATTATTGTTTATTTACATTATGTACAGTTCACCCTACTAAAATGCACTATTTAACACAAAAAACTATAGTAAAACAATTTTCGTATTTACTGTCTTATTATATTGCTACTAAAAAACAGCCCTGCTCTAATCAATAGATACTGCCTAAAATGTGTACATCACAAATGAATTTTACAGCATAGTAATGTAAAATCTCCAAAATTTATATTAGCATTTTGTATATTCAAAATATTATAAAGACATGAACAAATAAGTATGATTTAGTAATATAAGTGTACTAAATTGTTTTATTCCACATTCAATTATGCAAAACTTAAAAAATAAGAGTTCTCGCCTCCACATGTTACTAAATAAGAGGAACTAAAATATTTAACAAATAGTTATAAAAGAATACATATTTGCATTCTGATCTAGTCAAGTCATTAAGAGTTACCAATTAAAAAATATCCAGGTATATATTTAGTATAATAGTGTACAAACATACAAAGAAACAGCATTTTATTGCATTTGCTTTTGATATGGTAACCCTAAATAAAGTTGTTACAAAAATCTATATCTACAAAATTTGTTAGTTAATTTTATAAACCAACTATATTTCATTTGAAAAATAAATAAATTATGTTACTATTGACATCTATTAAAAAAGTGTGCATACTCATGAATTATTAAACATTAAATAAGTAGTACCAGAAATAATTTTCGTTAAACATAAATTATAACCTAAAAATCACATTGTTTGAAATGGAACATTTAAAATGAAACACACATAAATAACAATAACAAAAATAAAACAAAAAAGTTTTAACTAGTTAAACTATATGCTAAAACGTGTGACATCTCTATACATTCTCCTAATATAAGTTCAGAATCACATCATTGAACCTAAAATTCAGTATGTATTACAAAAATAGGTATATGCAAGCATATCATATATGTCTACTATTGGTAAATTTGCTATTTTCTTACGTTTATTTATTAGAAAATTAAGCTGACATGTTATAAAAACTATATTTAATTCAGTTACAGTTATATATTATGATGTAATTAAAATATTAATTAATTTATATATAGTAAAGCGATATACTGAGAGGTACATTAACCAGTCAATATTGTTACTATCAATAAGTTAACAAACAATAGACATTCTATTTTTAACAATTGACAATATATAGACATAAATATTGTCTATTCATTCATAGATTGGTGGTTACACGGCCCATGAGGTTACACTGGCGACTGGGAACATTGGTTCTAGATTCCGAATGGGGCAAATAGGAATCCAAATTCACTTTCACACTCGTTTTTTATGTACGAAATTTTTCATGTAATAATTAAATAAATACTAGCTATCTATCAATCTGTACAATGTTCGTAATATTAATTTGTACGTGGAAACACTCGAGCCTTACGTTATATCGAGCGGTCGACATTCACGCGATCTAAAGAAACCCTTCTCGGTGCGGCACTCTCTAATCGTTACCGTTTGAAGGTTGACCGTGACGTCGGTTATGAAGATTTGGTCGGCGACTGGAGATCGTTTCATCCAATAGGTGGCGTCTCTTTTAGGAGGTGGAGGCGGAGGAGGATTCGGTGCAGGTACGGGTGCTTCGCCCCAAGAATCTTCATCCTCAGGTTGAGGTGCGGGTGGCGGTGGTCGAGCTCCCTTTGGTTCCGCGGGAGCTGTGGCCGTAGGTTGCGTATCCGTTCGCCGTTCTCTTTCAGGAGGCGTATGAGCATCTGCCTCCTCAGGGGAGTGAGGCGCTCTTCTCGGCCCTGTTCTAGGGGCAGCGGCTTCTGCAGCAGGGGACGCCGGGGCCGCTGCTCCACCGGGAGGCGCAGCCGGTGGCGGAGGTTGAGCATGAGTTCTACTTCCATTTAATTTCGTAGAGTCGTGTCTTTTTGCGGGTGGGCTCATAGTAATGGTGACACCGATTCTACCGGATTCCCTGAGGACTTCCGCCTTGCGTTTGCCCGGAGGTGGATGCCGCTCCTCGGAGCCGCTGCGGGCTCGCTCGACAGGTGAGTGCTCCCGTTCTCGCTTGCGCCCTTGCCGCCGTCCTTCTTCGCGCTCGAAACTCTGTATAAGTCGCGGGTCCAGAATGTTCTCTTCTGGCTCCCAGGTGTTGTGCTTGGGCTTCCAGCCTTTCCATTTCACGTAATACTCGACTTTGTTCTGTAAAGAAAATAATTTTTGGTTATTCATTGGACATTATAACGCGAAAGCGCGGGCGCGCCGGTGCGCTGGCGTGGCGTGACTAGCCGATGGCGTGCAGCGACCGGAGGGTTGCACATAGCCTCGCTGATTATTCGCGATTCCCACTTTTTAAACAGATTAAAAACGGTTAGTGTTCATTTTATACCTACGTAGGTAGGTAGGTAGAAACTATTACTGTACTTCTGCTCTTAATCTGATTTCCAGTAATAAACAATACCTCATGGCATTATACGTTACGATTTAAGTATTATATTTTGTATAAGCAATTTGATAGTACTATAATATTACAGTAAAATTATTTTAATTCATCAATATAATGACTAAATTAAATATTAAATGAAAATATATGTATGTAAAAAATTTAATTCCTACCAAAGTTAATATAAGATACAGACACAGGTCGTTTCGACTTTGCAATTCGGGCGCACCTGCCCGAAACAGCTGTCGGCTATCTCCCCTGGGATCGAACCCAAAACTTACCCCATAACACAAAACATGCCGTTACACACACCAAATAAAACATGCACTAAGCTATTATGGAGGAAGCATGTGGCAAGTACATTATGTTTTAGATATATTCAAGAATACAATAACAATAGAGCGTAATAGGTAATATGAGGGTAGATAAAAAAAGTATAGCTAAGTTTATAGGAGTTTCATTTTTTTATATGTAGCTGCTGTTGTTTTGATTTAGTTTAAGGTTCTTACTTATTTTACTAAGACCTTAAGATTACTGTCTTAAATTGGAGAGAATATTTCGGAAAAAAGAAAGGTTATTAGACTAAAAAAAAGGACCGAGGACATTAACGCAGCAGCTGCTAAATAGTTGAGTGTGGTACAGGATAGAGAGAGACAAATGGAAATCTTTGGAAAAGGCTTTTACCTATGCCCTAATTTTCTGCATAAGTTACATTGAAAGTAACGTATTAAGCCAACTTTTAACATACGAGCCATAATACTAATAGTACAAAAATGTGCTATAGTTTTTTGTTTATTAAATTGCAAAAGCATTTAAATAAAGAAGCTTTATTATTATAATCATTTTTATGAATTGATTATAAGTTAATAACAGGAAGGTATTAATATTAAGGTAGAATAACAAAGTTTAACCTATGCAATTTCTTTTTTAACTAAAAGGATTAGTTAATGAGGAAAGACATTATTTTATAATTCATTTCTTTACTGACCAAACCCGACAACAGATCTCATATCGAACACCTGTGGCGACACAAATTACTGCGGGTACGATCCAATATAAAATTCAATGTTTATTATGAACATTTCTCTTTAGACCATTTTATATGCTATGGACTAAAATGAACTTTATATGGAAGTCATAAAGATTATTTTTACTTACAGCTTACAGCACATAGGGCGTTTCTAAGTGTTTGATTTGCCTGAAACCCTCGCGTCTTATTGGTTTTAGTAATGAAGGGTGAGTCAGGAATTAGAGAACGTTGTAACTTTGTACAAACGTTCGTTTACAAGTATTTTTTAATCATTTTTAATCCTTTTGCTTGTAAACGCATAAAATACATATTACGAATGTGTAGGAACAACAACGAATCAACCTATATGTATGTACAGAAGCGTACAAAAAAGTTTTATTTTATTTATTTGACATTTTTTAATAAATTCTTACCAAAGTATTAGCTTTTTTCCTGAATGAACTTTAGATGCCTAATTTTATCAGGCTTTACATTTTGTCACAACTGTCTTTAAAAAAGGTTGAAAGTTTTTCCTTATCTTGGTACATATTTTAATTTAAACAAAAGTACTTTATATATTTTCTACAAAAACTATTTAAAGATTTCGAAAGAGTTTATTGAATACACTGAAGCTGACACAGATGCTTTACATTTTGTATTGTTAGATTTTTCTACATTAATTGCAGATATTCATTTACGCTTTATCTATATCTTTTATGTATCCAAAGATAGTTACTTACACTAATTTGTTACTTTTCATCCTACAAAATTTATATGTTTTCAGTGGAATAAGTCATTAAAATAAAGCTTACAATGTAATTTACTGATACTCGACGATAATATTCAACTAAGTATATGACTTTTAAGATAAGAGATTTAAGTATATTTCTATTATGACCGAAAACGGAAACAAGGCTCTTCCAATATGTTGTTGTTGTTCATAAACACCAAAATCTTATTGATACTATAACTTCAAAATGACTATCATATAGAGATATATGTATGTGTGTATGAATATAAGTAGCACCCGTCTTTTTTATATAAAAATTAAAGTATAAAAAGTTGAACTTAATTTCTCTCTGTAATTAACAAAATTATCTTTAGTAATAGTATAATAAATAACGACTTCTTTCAAAAATGATCAATAATCATAAATCAATAATAAGTTGACGTTAAACATCATGTGCACTAACCATAATATGAACGGTATACATGTAATTATATCATCAAAACTAATAACAGCTCAAAAACTAAACAAAAACGTGGTCCAGTGTAAAAAAAAATAAAAAGGATCATTGGGACGTACAGGCAAGGTGAAGTCGTACGGCTGAACGGTGATTGGACGGCGGGCGGGGCGAAGGGAGAGGGGCCTCGCCCCCGCTCCGTACGCCTCCACCCCCGCAACGCCTGGCTCGAGCCCACCAACATGCCCATGCGGCCCGCCTACCTCTAATACAATGCTATAAGGTAGACATTGGATTGAACTGGGCGTATATATAAAATAGTCATTTTGATGGTTGTAGTATTGCCATGGGCGGACCACGTCTCGGGATCATAGACGCCAATTAGAGCCGATTGCAGTAATTAACGAGTTAATCAACAATTATTAATTCATGTTTTATATTACGATGATTTTAGATTACACTCAAACTTGTCATTACGTACCTGAAAATCTCGCGTGAGATCTTGAGTGGCTTTATGAAATATACTAATTTGTAATGATTTAACTGGACAAAAACCTTATTATTAATAACATCAAAACTGTAACAGTTATTTTGAATAATGGTAATATGTACTAATAAGACAAAGTTCTTAAGAAATATGTAGTTGTAGTTTATGTGTAACTTGTATGTACAGTATAGCGTAGTAAGTAATATTTTTTATGTAAACTAGTCACAGCCGTCTGAGGTGTGGTACATATATGACAGCCCACGAATTGTTATGTAATGTACACTTGTGAGATTATGTTTATATT
Organism: Dryadula phaetusa; assembly: GCA_032432895.1. Taxonomy (NCBI): domain Eukaryota; kingdom Metazoa; phylum Arthropoda; class Insecta; order Lepidoptera; family Nymphalidae; genus Dryadula; species Dryadula phaetusa. The sequence goes on from JAOYRS010000027.1 coordinate 4,298,526, forward strand.
TTAGATTTCAAATACTAATTGTTGAAGCTTAGAAGAAACTACAAGACTGCAAGAAACGGATCTGGTTTCACCAAATGTCGAATTACATATTTTTCATTTACAACAATTTATCTATGACGACCTTGTGTGCGTGATAACAAATGGTATATGTAACGAGAATTATGTGATTTAAAGAACATAATAACAACATGTAGCATAGTATATGCTATATGTTGTTATTTATGGAGATTTTGTAGAAAGGCGTGGAGGTAGGCAGTGTCTTAGAACTGGGCTCTTTAAGTCTATCCTGGTACTAAGAAATATCAAGGAGCTACAATTAAAAGTAGACTAAAAGAGGATTACAGTGAGGTGTGTGAATACCTTCTTTCTTTGACAATTTTCTGTGTTTACTAATCAGTTCATAAAATGTTTGTTTGTCAAATTTAATCTAGATTGTGATAGCCATTTTTTGTCAGTAAAATTACTTAGTTGCAAGCCAGTCTACTTTAACAATTCATAATATTGATATTGTTTAATAATTTTAACAGGGTATATTAATTTGTAATTATGAAATATTTTATAGGGCAAACACTTTAAAGAATCGAGTTATATAGAAAGTTGCTTTTTAGTAAAGATCCTTAGTTTGAAAGTTAAAATTTCTTAGCTTTGCATCTTTAACTGGATATCTCTTCTGACTCGTGCACTTATTATATTAAGCTTTTTGTTTTATACTCATACATGCTCCCGGGGGATTTTCATGCTAATTACATGATTTTTTTCTAATATCATCGGTAATGTGGTCTCGTAATGAAATGAAGCATAGCCTAAAGTTTTAACCTTAAAAATCTATTAGGCTTCAATTAAAATTGAAATTATACGATTTCTCGTTGGTCTTGACTAAAGGGTACTTATATACGTATTTTATACAAGTTCTTAGTGTAGAAATTTGAGACAAAACGCATAGACATAAGAGGGCAATGGGAGAATTTATTATAAAGGCAAGCCGACGTTGAAAATGCATCGTAAAAGTCAAAAACAATTAGGATTTAATGAATGAAATGCTTTAACGAATTGTCTCGATTTAGAACTAAAATAGACTTTTATAGGAGTTTCTTTAGTTAATGTAACAACTCTACTATTTTATTAAAAATCAATTTGTTTATTATCATTTACAATAGGTAATATCAAACATTCGTATTATATGGAAACTTCGGAACTGATAGACATTATTTTTCGAATGTTTATCGTAAATATGAAAAGTTAAGTATAAATGTTTTCTTTGGACCTTCTGACAAAAGAAAATTTTTAGGAGTGCATATTTTCATAAATTTTCTGGTATGAGTAGATTGCTGACATAATACGTATATAAAATACGTGTAGCGGGTACGCTTAGTCTATAAAAAAGTATATATATGTATATATACTTTATAAAAAGTGTATATATATATATATATATATATATATATATATATATATATATATATATATATATATAAATGCTTAAGAATTACATTATTTTAGGTTTTAATATCGTGAAAAGTTAATAATTAAATTTTAGGCAAAATGCACTTTTTCGTTTAAATTCTAAACTAAACCCATATATAAAAGTAAAAAAATCATAAATAACAGATTATAATCGGTACATTCATAAGTGCCTCGTTAGAGATGCCCGCATATTTAAATATTGTGCCCGATCTGCATTGAATGATTGCGCCGATAAATCAGTTAACGCGTGTTAAAGGTCCAATGTTTTCATGCTACAAATGTTTACCGTCTAAATAACTATGATTGATTTTGTGTTGTAGTTTTGATTATTATTATTTATTTTAAAATTCCCTCATATGGGTATTTAACACTATTAATTATTTAATATGTATACTAAAATAATTCATTTCCGTGTTTTCGTATTTTCGAAGGTCTACCGAGGTCTCCCCCGACCTCTCGTACCACTCACCTTGGCTTCATAAATCTTTCTTACCATTCTTTCATCGCTCAATCTTTCAACGTGCCCAAACCACCCGAGCACGTTCTTCTTCATTCTTACTGTGACATTCACGCTTATACCTGCCATTCTGCGTATCCACTCGCTGAATATACGGTCAGTTAAACTGACTCCGCATATCTGACGGATAGATCTCATCTCTACTGCATTCATCTTTCTTTCATTCTTCTTTTGACAAACCCACGTTTCGCTGCCATTTCGTTTAAAACCTATATACATTATATATGTTTTAAAGTATTTGAAAATATCAAATTTTCAAGTTATATTTTTTAAAAATATGAATTTATACATTATAATGTTGTACTCTAAATTATTTAAGCGAGCTCTTGACTTAGAGGATGAAAATTTAACTCAGCGCTGTGTAGCTTTTTTAAAGCAAAAACAAGGATAGCTGGGATAAAATAAAACCCATTAACTTCAGAGCATAAATCTGACAAAATTTGTTTATAATAATGCATGATAGAAGACTGGTAAGTAAAGGATAATCGTAATTCTTTTTTCATATAGCTTATGTTTCAGGTAGGGAAAACACAAGAGCTGTGTATAGGAGTATATTGATAATTCTCTTTATTTCATAATATAGATACATTTTATCGCTGACAAAAACATAAAAGGTTCGTAATATTCAATACCAAGCAGACTATCTCAACACGATCAACAATTCATTTGTATATTTTTTAATTGTTCCGAACATTAGTATTATTTTAATAACAGCGTAAAACTAGTACTCTCTCTGTCCAACACTATTGCCACATGGCAGTGTCGTTAAAATATTTAGAATTGTAGGTAAAGGATAACATTTAAGTCTAATTTCAAATCGCCGTCGTTCCAGTGGTCTGGGTACACTAAGTAAGGACTTTAGTCCGGAAAAAGCTAAGTAAGGATAAGTTAACAAGGTATTGGGTGAAAAATATACCTAATTATAAAATTTATAACTTTCTTGGTACGGACATATCAATCATTTTAAAAGCTAAGCATTTCATATAGTGAAGATATTTTACGAGCGCCGTAATGTTTATGCTACTTTTAAGCGAGCGTCGTTCGGAGAGCTCAGTTGGAAGAATGCCAACTCTTCTGACGATACAATGGCCCGGTAAAGGACAGAATGATTATAGTAATAGTCTATTATGTAAATTTTAACGAAGTTACTTTATTATACCAGTTGTAGGTGCAACACAGGCATTTAATGTACAGTGAAGTGAAGTTGCAGTCAATTAAATAGCACCGCTGGATGTTTGCCAGATACTGCGGACAGTAATGCAGAGGGTAAAACATTTTATCTGGTTTGTATTATGTTTATCCAATTAAAAATGCTGCTTTAATATATTATTCATTTCTTTACTAAAAAGGTAAGGTTATTTATGTTACCTTTACTCAGCCTTAGACGCCATCTTATTAGTGAATGTACATTTGTGAAAGTACTTCAATAAAAAACAAATATTGTAACTATTGCACGTGCTTGTTTACTGGCTAAGCCAGTGATATTTCCTAAGCTTTATCAAGTCAAGCATATTGTGTCGCCTATCACGTCACAAATTGCTGCCCGACTCCACTAGCAGGGTCGGAGGGTGGCAGGGGGTGGTGAGATTAATGGTCCGGGAGCCGCCTAGCCCACGGGGACCGATAACGTGTTTAAATACGATTCGGAAATTACTCGAATCTCGACTGTAAAATGTCCGCGAGAGTGTTTTTTTAGTATTTAGAGAACATGGACTTTATTTATGCTATTATTTTAAGGAAATCGTTGTCCGTGTTCAAAATTACTAATTCAATATTAATTAGTAATTTCATAAAATTTATCTATAACCGTGTATACAAACTCCATCCAGAATTAAATAAGTAAAAAATCGAATAATATTAACAGAATATTTGGCGAATTGGCATTTCTAGCATTTTCTAAGATATTATTATAATTCAAATATCCATTACTTGCCTAGGATTTGAGAAGATAAGGCGCGTGACCGTGTCGGCTCACCTATAACGTTCAAAGTATAGATGACTCGGGCTCGACGCCGTCGACACTTCGTCCCTCAATTAACACTATCCTTTTTATTGCCACTTCAAATAACTACCTATTTTAGAATACCGACATGCATGTCTATTGATTTCAGAAGCTAGAAATTATTAACTGGCATTTAAGCTTATTTACCGAACATTTTTTCTTGTTTACATGTAATACATACTTACATATTCATTGATAATGTTACTGCAGGTTGTGTTGTTCCGAATATTTTTTTTGTTATATTAAATTAGATAGTTATAAATTGACAGTCAAAAGAATATTGTGAACCTAACATTTGCAGGAAGGTATATATCGACATACAAGCCCTTACCAAACTATCAATCACCTTATATATTTAATAACATACCTACGTAAAAAACAAACATTTATAAAATATTTTTCTGAGGATATTAAATTTCAAAGCGTAAAGAAAGGCTTAGCGACAAATTGCCGTACCTAAATATAATGTGATAAGAATAATGAATTCAAGTTTCATATTGGTATATTTTAAATTAAGCATCAAATAATAATTACCTCTAATTCCAATATGTTAGAGTGGATATTTCGTTGCAATCAGAATCCAATTTTTAATTTGAAACCCTCTAGAGGCGCTAAAAGGATGATGGGGAGGAAAAAGGGATGAGCTGAGCCCTAAGGCGAGTTGATGTAATGGTCGTATGATTAACGTTACATTTGATCCGACGACTTCGCTATAAATATTGATAATAAATCGTATTACTTTAATCGTTATGTGAAGTTAAGTGAAGAAAGTATGGCTGCTTATTTTGTTGTTTTAGAACAATAAGCAGAAAATTAGAAGAAATAGAGTTTAAGTGTTGAAATGTGCCTAATAATTTTCTCATGCTCAATTTATACGGAAACTAATCTATTCTAGCCACGTACGGACCTCCGTGGAGACGCACGTGACATGTCTATCGACCTCCACTGTTAACCAACTCGATTGTTACGTAGCCTCTACACTACTCGTAAATGCCGTAACGTCACAGAACATTTTATTTATTTCTTAAGTAATAATACAAATAACAAACTTGTATATGAATTTTAATATATCTTGTAAAAAGAATAGGTAATAATTAAATCTGCAATCACATTTAACCAGCATTAATAAAACAAAAAAAAATCAACGCAATAGTTAGAATTCATAAACAATATATAAATTGTTGAATGCCGCAACAAAAAAACACAGTACGTAATGAATTTCATTAATAACAAAACTCAATTCGTTCAATACAAATCTCACGGTCACGTGATACGATTGAATCGATTCATTAAATCGGTTTGAAGACAAAAAGTTCAGGAATGCCTACCGTCAATAAAAAAATCTCCCTGGGCAATATCCGCGTATTCTTTTGTAACATAAGTACTAGGAGTGCAGATACAGCGAGGAGTAAACGCGAATTGCGCTCGCAAACGCTGAGTGGGCAAGAGAAAATTGATATGTCAGACAAGGTAAGCAAGTCTGTTGGCATTCTGCAGACGCGCGCACGTCAGTATCTGCCCAGCTGTTACTGGGTAAGCACGCCGGACTCGTTCTTTTTTATATGATATAGGTATGCTTTGATTGTTTACGATGAAGCGTGAATAGAATTAGTTACGCGTACAATTGATTACACTTTCTATATATTCGATCTAATTGTGGACTATTAAGAACCATTGAACCGTACTGCATAGCATACTTGGGCTCGTTTTGGTGAGCATTGGTGACATGCCAGTCCGGCACTTTTGGAACGAATCTTTTTTACGATTTCGGCAAAAGTTGAAACGGCTGTTTAATAATTATTTTATAAAGTATTAATGATAAAGAGAAACCATTTAGAGGCGGCACGGTAAGTGCACTTAGCGGTCCACGGTCATCGACTCTGCGACAATTAAATCGATGCACTGTCAAGCGACGCGCCCGGCTGATAGCCACTTGAGCTACTGAAGTGACGGGAATTATTGAGATTTAAACTATAGAATATTACTGATCTTATACAGAACATTACTTTAAATGATATGATTTTAACACATAATATTGATATTATAACAGCTAGAAATATATAAATAGTTAAAAACATATCGATATCGCTCAAAAATAAAATTAAACCCTTTATATTTTTCATAAGCAAAAAAAAGAAGTTGTTGCATGTTCAATTTGCGTAAATACTTAATATAATCCCGAAATAAATACGTCAGTAATAACTCAATTAAGAGGATCACAACCCGCGGCGGGATGAGCACCGAAGTTGGGTCAGGGTAGATAAGAAAAAAATACAATACCGAACGGGTGGCTCTGACACGAGGGTCGGGGGAGATATAACAAATATTTTGTGATTCCCTGACCCTGTACCGACCCTTCATAACAACTATACTGATTACATTCCATTGTCGTTCAATGTTAAACAATGTGCAAATATTGTACTTATTATAAATTACTATAATCTTCCCTAAGCATCTCCAGTATCTCAATATAGTATACCTATAATAAATAAAGTATTCGCTTAAATTAATATGAACATATTAATCTTAATTTTAACGTATGCTTTTGAAAAATTCAAACAAAATTAACATCCTGTGGCTAATGTGGGAATAAATCATTTTCGAAGCCGAAGTTCCTATAAAATACTCTAATTACAATTCTTATCTGGATCAGATAAGGCTGCAGTAAAAAAGTAACCATTCCTTTTTGTATTTACATAATAATGCAGGGGGCATAACGACCGCCCGCGCCGGTGAGACGAGAGGCGCATTATTATAATGACGCCGCACCAACTCGCCTGATACTTCAGTTTTTACGACGGCGAGCTCCGGGAACGGCATCAATTCTTTGATGTTGCAAAACGCATTGCACCCAAGACGTTACGAAAACAAAGCGCAATCTTAAAAAATGAGATCAGTGTCGAGGATAAAAGTGTCTCGTTTCGAATGCATTCTCTAATACGAGTATCTAGAAGCGAGATTACCGCGGCCGCGTCGATCATCTGATCGTTAGTTCTCAGCGGTGTCTGTTCGTACCTCGTAGTAACGGAATGTGTCGTGCACGAGTGTGCGTGACAGACAATGCCGTCTCCACTCACATTGTGTGGGGACCGGGGACTGCAATATGACGTTTCCCCATTCACTACTTTAATATTCGGAGCGTACGTGTATGCGATTAAGTATGCTTTCTAAATATAGGGGGGCTGTTCACATAGAAAAAGTTTTTATATTATACGAGGGGTGGCGAACAACAGTACCTACGGAACGTGTATATAAGACCCTGTTATAATTGATGACATGATTTTGAACTGCGGAGTCTGCGGAATGTCTTCATAAATATCTTAATAAAATTTGTTGATAGCATAACAACAAAGCACTGTTCTACATGTCAACTAGTCGTTATTAGGTTCATATGATAATATTATTTACTTATACTTTGTGACATGTCTACATATACACCGCGTGTGGTTAAATTAATTGGGGCGTGAGAAAATAAGTTAAAAAAAAGGTTTCAAAGACAAGAATACCGATAATCCATGAAACGCAATGTACACTTAGGCTCGAAGGCACACTGAAAATCATCAATCCGAGATGCAATTAATACGAAATAAATAATAACGTTCTGTATCAACTACGTAAAATACCACAATAATATATATACTATATAGTTCCATTGCGACTCCACTGATTTCTCTTTTATCTTTTTTATTTCATTCAAATATAGGGATGGATAAAATTACGCCGAAGCATTGTCAAGCGATTATTTATAGAAAATTTGGTGGCTTTGTGTTGCTTCCGAGTGCAGCTATTCGTATCAAATTGTTGATATCCTCGTCGCGCGTCACTGACGTTGTTTTTTTATACACCAAAAAAAGGCCGTTATATTTGATAACCTTAAACTTTAATAAGAAAGAGCTCATGTGACTATTGTAGACAGTTGAATTCAAGACAGTTAAAACAAGTGACGTAGAATTTAGTACTGAAGCATTTCGGTTAATGTGTATTTCATATATAGACAGAATTACACACATGTACATAACATTGTACATATATAATAAAATTATGTTACAGAAAGCATTGACTTTCTGTAACATAATTTTATTAATTAATATCCTTTTACGTTTAAGGGGTATGAATTATGAAATTTATAAAGCTTGACAATGACTAAAGTTAGTTCTTACGCCTATAACACAGAATTTTGAAATTTGAAATTTAAATTTCAAGGCATATTCTGCGATTCAACGCCGTTGACAGATCGTTAACATTTCTACAAGTAAATCAAATCTGTTCACCATTTTTTTATTTTTGTTACATTTTTTAACACGTAAAATATGAATTATGTGTAATTTTGTGTAGATTAAAACAATTTTTATTTTAAAATTACTTTTTAGATAAAAATGTCGAATAGCGCCATCTAACCAATAATCACTGAATTATTTCGTTGGGTATTCATTCGGCTTTAACAATGTACAAGTTGAAATTTACAAGAAATTATCATAACAATAAACGATACACAGTAGAATACTACTTAATTTAAGAAAATCTTGATAACACTTTGTTATTATTTACAACATAGTAAATCATTTTTAAGTTCGAAGTGTTTACGACACGCGTCTATAGGTCATTTTCGCGTAGCACAATGTGCTCGACGCTGATTGGCCGACGATAATGGCGGGGAGCATGCGCGCTCGACGTGGGTTCGGTCATTGCCGAATACTGGCGCGTTTGCTTCAAGATACCAGGACTACAGCGCTGTGAAGGAGTTTCTATACTAAGATAACGCACCATTTCCAATTTCAACCGTATTACAGAAAGATAAGAGTTATATTACTATAGCGCAGCAGTATCGTTTATGTTAAGCCATTCTGACAGATAGCGAGGTGCGCAAGTCGTATCGTAAAATGGCTGTTATAACACTTGAAGATAAGGTTTAATCCAGCTTTTACAAATGTAGCACGCTATCAAAGTTTCCGAAATTTAACGCGGCGCTAGAGAAGCCACTGGAATTTTTTTGGGATGGCAATGAATTATGAAGCAATAATGGAGGTTAATTAAACAATACTTTAAGTCCTTTTACAGTAACTTACTTTCTATGAACATCATTCATAGAACGGCTTTTATTTCGTTATTTGTTTAATTTCAAATCTTTCATTAAAACAAATCAATACCTTATAGAGCATTATAAGAGATAAATTTTGAGATAATATGAACTGTAAACTCATATAACTTCTATGTATGTAGTTACATAAAGGAACAAACGTTGTTAGCAACAAGATTTGCTGTAAAATAAGTTCATAATTATTACAAGCTTATTAATTAATAAAAAAGTCATCTTATCGAAGATGAATTAGTAATTTTTAATTTTATTTTATCACTGGGCGGCATTATCTATATAGTTAAGTTTACATTTGATAGATGGCGCTACATGTATTGCGTGCCAGGATTCTTAGTTGTATTCAGTTACACTTCTAGCTTCATAGCAGTAAAAGTAAAAAAAAAATGAAAATAAAACAGATATTGTTCTTTGGATATATTTATGTCTTAAATTTTAACATAACATCAGATAAGAAGAAAAAGAAACTTCAAAGTTAGAATAAATATAGTTCTAAGAATATATAAAATATTACTAAGTATTTGTAAGTATAGTGTTCTTTACATTGTATATTAAAATAGTAGTTTTTGTATGATTAAGGATTGCATTGTAAATGTTTGAAATATTGCTATTTGCTTTTTTTATATTTGTACCATTATAGAAAAAGGAATCAAAAGAAATATCTGTGAGGCATATCCTCTTCTATGTTTACTTGAGACTTATTGTAACTTACTATAAACTGAAGTCTGTTTAGCAATTTCTTTTATTTTAAGCAAATATAATTAATTTTAAGTAATTTTTAGATCAAAAATGGTATATTTACAATGACTTATATTCTTATTCATGTTCTGTATGATTTATTAAATAGAGGTAAATATAATTAAGGTTAGCATGTGACATGTTGTTTATTTTGTACTTACCTTCATACCTTTATTATGTAATATTCTAATGGGAATATTGTTTCTAAAAGCTTGATACTATTTTGTTACTTCACTATGACTTGTCACTAATTACTATATAATATATATCTTAAATTAACTAACTTCTCACTTACCTTGACTATTTACCACCTTAAATGTATCACAATCAAACCATATGACAACAAACTCTATAATATATGAACAAGTAATTCAAAATATACTATAGTGGTTGAGAAGCATAAAGATCTGTCACTCAACACAATGTCCTGAAAAGTCAGCCGAAAAATGTAGAAAATATTTTCATAACACAATTCTTTCTGTCTACTCTCTTTACTATATAAGAAAAAGTCTTAAATTCTTATAATTAAGAACATGCAAAAATGTGAAACAGTTTACAAAGACTACTATGTATGTATTAAATGACAAGCAGGTTAGTAACAAAGCTACAAAACTAAGACTACACGGATACAGCTACCCCCTAGTAGTGTTCAATGTAAGAAACTTGTTTATTATCAGGACAGAGTGTGATCTCGAGAACGGCATTATTCATAAGAAGCATTATGTTTCTCATTGCCCCAAGTCTCCGAATATAAGCCGCGAGGGGAGCTATGATAATAATAAGGGACGAAAACAAGCGTTGTAAAGGAACTCGAAAATCCTCGCGATAATTTTTGAACAGCTGCTCTTGATTCACAATGCATGGATTAAACAGACCAAATATGTATTAAAATGCGGAAGAAAGATGCCTTTTCATATACTAAGCATTAATTTGTTTATGTTTTGATGCAAGCAAAGCACGCAAATTGCAAAGTAAGCGGTTAACAATAAAGAGCGCCAATATTAGGCGGGTGATATGTGATCTCGATTGTTTCGCAAGTTAAAAGCATACATTGTTGTGATCGCTTTCGCAAAGAAGTAAGCTCACCTTTCTAATTCTTTTCTTCATGATACGCTCAGCGGCGTACACGCTGTCGCCGAGCTCCATCTTATGCATCCCCAGTTTGGATGATAAAAACAATCACAAAAATCCGTAAAACACTGCAATCCAATTAGTGTGATCCTCTCACTGCATCCAATTTGTATTGCACCGCAATCCGACACACATTTCTTTATCACAGTTCACTCTCCGTACACTGTCAGCGTTCAAAGTTGCCGCGCGAACGCTTCTCGTATTTTAGCGCGCAGCGAAACGTCCTCTCCACGTGAACTCGCAGCAGCAACTGAAGAAGGGGGAGGAAGTCCCTGCCCCCCGCGCCCCGCGACCTCACGCTCCTAAACCCCGATAGAGTGCGCCACGCACTCACAAACACCCGCTCGATATCTGTAAACAAGTTTTATTTTCATCAGTGTTTTGAATTTTCAGAGCACGCCGTCCTATTGTATGGTTCCATTAGAAGATATTATTATGTCTACTTATCGAATATTAATACTGTTTGATAGTTTTACTTATATTTTCCATTTTATATACAGTATATAAAGAAAGTATATAGTAGATTACATAATGACTGATCGATTACCATACTAGTTGACTAATTGTAGTTGGTAATTTCCGACGTTATAGTTGCAATGTGATTATTAAAGACATGAACATGGTGTAAATGATAAAGTGTCGTCGTCGGTATAGTAGGTATATTGCGTCCCCACGGCGCGGCGCAGCGGTGGCGCGGTGCCGCGGCGTGGCGCAGCGCGGTGGAGGCACGGTCGCGCGCGGCGTTGCCGCTCTGCGCCAGCTGCGAGAGAAAGACCGAGTGCCTACCCTATTATTTACGCGCGCCGTTGCCGCTCCGACCGGCCTACGTTGATTACGAGGACACCGCTTTTACGTTCGATCATCCGGCTCTAAAACGCTCGCGTATTGCACGACTTTTTACTGTCATATAAAGTAGATAGTGCTGTAATTATTTTTTTATCTATATCTATATATTGGATAGTATGGTTGAAATTAAGATTTACCTGAATATTGTAACTGATATCCAATTTTCAATAGACGTAGCGCACAAAGTTCATAAATTCGGAAAAAACTTTATTTTCGGTGATAAACTTATTATTTACACTTGTAGGGAAACGAACAACGAAAACGTCAGGTCCGCAGCGCGCGCGTTTAGTAACTAAGGCATTTTCGGTCGTATCGAATCGGTTCGGCATTCGTGAAAGGTCGGTATTTTGGGGTGCGCGGGGAGCGAGAGGGGGCCGGTGAGCGCGAATAATATTTTATATAGGCGGGCGACGAGAGCGGGCGGCCAATGGCAGCGCGCCGAGCCGCGCCCCGTCCGCGGCGGACCGGCCGGCACGTATCGCCCTCTCGCTCTGCACGCTGCTACGCTCGATCCGCGCTTTGTTTTTTGTGCCCGCACGACTCACATAGAAAAAATAAACGGACATTTTGGATTACGTGCGACGTGAAGGGCCTCCGGATGCGGGCGCGGCGCGCATATTTATTTATTCCTCCGGTACGACGCTGCAGGGAGATATGGTGCCATAAATGTACACCGTTTGCAGTGCGATGCGATTTGCAATGCGTCACGTTTGATTTATGATCCTATCATTCAATACGTTGCTTGAATTGTAATATATAAACGGGATACATCGTTGTTGCAGCATATGCATCTTATAACGTAACCAGACTACTGAATATTATAGGCGATTACTATTGGTTGTTTTGATAATCAACAATTTTATTAGCAAAAGAGATGATATGTCCATTTCTAAATTTGAAAACATTTACTAAATAAATTTTTGTCACTTATACTATCGTAAAGTAGTTACATATAAACGTACATAGCCATTTAATACACAATACTTAGTGACAGTATGCTCCGTATGACATGGAAAGTTCCTTTCCACATTCTTAAAGGTTTTAGAGTGTCGCTTCTTTACCAGTGGGCCACATTCACGCGACAATCCCACAATCTCATTTTGATAAGTTTTCTTTAAAATTTTAGTAAAAGAATTGAAATGACTAAAAGATATAGTTGTTTGGTTAAATCTAAATCAAACCTATCAGACTGTTGAGCTTCAAAAAGTAAAGTGATTTATGTGTGAAGTGATGACTGTGTTGAATGAAGCATCAACAGAAATATACCAACAAATTTTAGTAAAATTTTGATTCAATTAATTTCTTTAAACAATACTGTTTAGTAGGTCGGTAGGTAGGTAGTTGCGGAATTTTGCAAGCTACTATGAAATACTATTTATATTCATGTTATAACAGCATTTGATGATTGAGGACTGAAATCTCTGGCAACTATAGGCGTCGCCTCATGGTAAACAAAGATGATATTTAGTTATAAAGTTGTGCCCTCATACAATTAATTACATGATTCACACGAAAATTAAACTATATACGCCCATTTCTCACTAATCCGATTTCAACTGGAAATACATAGAGAATCGGGAATTTCCCCGATTCAGCACGATTCTGGAATGCGCTGCCTGTATGATTATGATTTACTATTTGTCTATTCCTTTTGATTGTAAATTCTATTGATTAAAGTGTTGTAATAGTGAAAACTGCTTGATTATAGAGACTCTGATAATTGTAAAGTAATCACTTTATGACTGGCCGTCATAAGACATATCGGGCTATTGAATTAAAAAGAATTTAGTAATAAACTATTATAGGCTACGTTGAAGTCGTTTATTTAAGTAATAATACTGCAGTCCGTGGACTGAGGTACGGGATTTTTTTCTTTATAGAAAGGAGGCAAACTGCTTTGGAATCGACGTGAAAAGAGATGAGGAAAAGGATGGGTATAAAGGAATAAGGAAAGCTGGCTTACATGACATCGAACCGGAATATATCATGAGGTATTTGGCGGATCGTTTTTATCATAATACTCGCGAGTCAGTAAGAGGATTAACCTCCTACTACCAAAGTACTGGGATACAGAATACAATACCCTGCAGCGGCTACTGAATTCTGCCCCGTATCCTCATATGGAAAAGTACAGTAAAGTTCATAATTGCTGAATACTAGTAATCGTATTATAAACTATTGACAAATTCTATATAGTTTATTTTTATTGAAAAAGGAGGCAATGTGGTTTGCAATGTTTGAAATATAAGCAAAACTATAGTCACATATATTCTAATGTAATTCTCGTATTACGCATTAATGTGCGTTATTGATTTCAAGTAATATTAAGTATTTTTAACTTTTCTGATAGGTCATAAGACAGGTCTTATGATCATTCTCAGTTTATACTTTACAATGATTTTTCTCATTGCTTTCGTGTTTAGTCTCATCTTAGTCTCGTCTTTGTCACCGCTGTAGTAGAAGAATTGTCGACAAGGCTCGTCAAACAGCCAAGGGGATCGGTAATATCTTCAAATTTATACCCACCATGCATCTTGTAATGTGTTATGGATGTCAATGTCACTTATGTGCTTAGGAAGTTTTATATAAGTAAATATAAGAAAAAAAATGACTTTTCCGATAATCATAATCGATAATCAAGTACTTAAAAGAAATATCTGAACGCCGTGGCGTTTGGTTTGATTTGATTGATTTCTTTATGCTCGTGCTCCGGTAATCCGGTGCTTTCGGAATGAACAGCGCGTCTCCACCAGACACATAGGCTATGTGTCTGGTGGAGACGCGCTGTGTGTTAGGTAAAATTGTATTTATAAATTTCTGACCAAAGAGCGAGTTAGTCTCTAAAAATGCAGCTTGCAGCTTGAAAACAACGAAGTCTCATCAACTAAGTTAAAATGTTCTAGCCGCCAGCCCTCTTGCAAGAAATCTAACCTTAACAAATTGAGCTTAAACACAGCATCTAAGTACACTTTTTGTAAATTTCTGTAGTAGGTGGAAATATCGTGGTGTTTCCACCGTTCTATATGCAGGTAATGAACCGGTATTACGGGTGAATGTTATAGGTATAGATGAATTTAGGCGTTTTTATATTAATTTACGAAAATAAAGATCAACCGCACCGCAATTATATAGTCAAAACTAAGCAAAAAATTTTGCCAGGATTTGTAGACGTCATTAATAGAATTATGACGGCGGTTTTTAGGTACGTTGCGCATCATGTTATTTGTACGTGACCGAGCTGCGCGACTTGTGTGTCAGCAACTTTTAAATAGGTATAGTCGTGTATCGTTTCCTTTAACCATGTTGATGGTAATAAATGTTTATGTATAACTAGTATTCAATAATTGATAGTAGTTAGTTACATATGAATGTAGGTATTTGATTATATTTATTTTATTTACGGGTATTTCTCGGATTAAGCGCACGGATTATCCTTTTGCATTTTACATTTCTAGTTGAGTACCGATATTGACCTACTACGTTTATAAACATAAGTGGGTCAGCGTAAGACTGTTCATTCACTTTGTGAAGAAAAGCAGTCAACAGTACGCAAAACTGCTTCTTTAATCTCTATAGATACTTTGCTAGCCATTAGGTATTTGATTATTACTAGGTACACCTTGTATTATGTGTGTATGTTCATAAGTATTAAGAATGTGTCTTATCATTTGAATAAATGTTTTTTTGTTTATGACTATTTATCTATAAATTATTAAAAATTTTAAGTAGGGATACTCAAAAGATTTTCTTTCTTCCTTTGTATATTAGTGGGTAGGTACTTTGAAAATATAGAAGCTTAAACGTATTGCAATTCAAATATTTTTAACATTTTTATTATACCTACCTACATCTGTTATGGAATTTTAAATAGATTATACGTATTCAAAAAAAATAACCATTATTTCAGGAAACCTTATTATTATAAATAATGACACACCAATCACCTATGGATAAAGCGGGATAGGTTTTTTTTACAAAAAACCGCCGGGGCCCTTTTGACCGCTCATCAGAAAGATCGTTATCTCGAGGCTTCGAGTTCGGACCTTCGCGTTAATGTATTCGTGAGAATTAATGGCTCAGAAAATTTGTAACGACTTGGTATCTATAGGTGAAAATTTCATATCAGATGCTATAATTAATATGAATGCTATTGTTATTTTAATGCAAGGAGGTACTTTTTAATAGACAGGTAAACGTGTTTTTTAAAGCAGTAACAATTTCTATAAATTAAATGTTATTTTTCTAAGTATTTATAGATATTTTCACAATGCCGAAATACTGATATAATTTGTCTAATTATTTGTAAATGAAACTAGATATTATTTGAAGCACTGAGTTTTAATTTTACTTCAACTTTAAAATTAAAGTATACTTATATAAAATATAAGGTGCATGTCTTATTATAATTTTGTTATTTATTTTTAATACAGGTGCTAATCAAGATTCATTATAGATTTTTTCATATAACAAACTAAATAATTTAGTACCTAATTCAAATATAGTTTCATCCCAGATAACACTGATCGAAGGTAAGGTTAAGATTTCTTATTCTACGTTTTCTGTTCAAATTTGAAACGTTCTATAGTGACACACGGCATAAAAGTTTGTGTATGTCTTACCAAAGAGGAGTCTTAAGTTAATTTAATTACAATCATCTACATTCGAAATCAAACCTATAACCACTCGTTTATAGTCAGACAATGATCCACAGCGTCATGGTAGCCTTCTAAAGGAATATAATAAATATACGAATTTTAAAATGATTTACGACCCAACTATATATATTTTCTAGCTCTAGCTCCTAAGCTTTCTGTTAACGAAGTGGACGATCAAGCTAAAATATAAGAAAATCGCACAAAAACGGGGACGGCTTATATTACTTACATCAGCGTATCCATAGTTTATATATTATTTATGTTGACGTTTTCTTTTTTTTAGCTTCACGCTGTTATCCCGCATAGTAGGGTAGACAGAAAGTACCTAGTGTCAAGACATTCTGTACTTCACTTTCCACCGAATTCGAGACGTTGCGTGTTGAGTCGTGGTACTCAACGCCGCACTTTGTCTTTTTGTCAGAGCGAGGAAATGAAAATAATTTGAATATAATTACTCCCTCGAGTGGAGATCGAACCCACAACCGATCGAGTTTACAATCAGACGCTGTCACACTGTGCCACGATCGGCCTCTGACGCTTTCTAGGGCGTATTATTATAGGCAGCGGGGTAGTCGGAGAGAACGGGCGCTAAGCGCTCCGTTCCCTGTATGCTTCTTTCACCTCGTTCTCCGTCATTAACGCCCTGCGAGGAGTCCTCAGGGATCCTCAGGTCCGCTTATACGAGACACCACTATCATCGATACTGCGTTATCAAATCAAATAAGGTCTCCCCATCTCTCGTACCACTCTACCTCCCTACGGATAAAACCTGAGAAACATCTAATAAGAGTTTGAAATTCACAGAGTCATTTTCGTATATCATTTAGTTTTACTATATACATATCATTCATTATGTTTTTATATCTCATTAGAGGCCAGGCTGATAGAATCAGTGAGACAGTTTCTGATTGTTAACGCGATAAGTTGTGGGTTCGATTCCAAGTGGGAAACAGTTAACGGAGTTACCTAACTTAAAGTTGCCTCTGAATGCCATGCTATTCTGGATAAGGCGTGAAGCTGCTCTTTATATAGGAACCGTAGATTCACCCTTGGAAACTACAGGACTACTTATAGCTATTCGTTTTTCGCCCGCCCGTGGTCTATAAACTTGACTCAAATTTATAATTTGTCTCAAAACATAGTTTGAAAGAGCTAAGCGTACAGACAGCGGATGTGACTTTGTATTATATTTAGCTTGAAATTTAAAGTATATTATTTATTCATTAATGAATGATTGTCTTAGAAAAATGATTAATTATATTATTAGTAGTTATAGCTTACTTTACGGTATATGATATCGTACTATCAATTCATTTAAAAAAATATATTCTCCCAAAACCAGATAGTAAATAATTGTCTAAAGAAGGAAACGAATACGTCTAAAATATTTTAATGTTTTAGAACTGCGTATCGTTGTCAGTTTTTCTTACAACGATTCATTTTTACAAATATATATGGACCTATAGATACAGGAGATGGAAATAAAACTGTGATAATAGAAGATTACATGATCTTTTCGCTAAATGTAATGTCGCAAAAATAAGTTCCGCCGTTTATCATACAACGTCTTGAACTCTAATTGTGTTCCGTTTTCTGAATCTGATTGGTTCGATTCTCACTCAAGAGAAAGATTATATTTAAATTATACTAATTTCTTCGCTCTGGTAGGACAAAACGCGGTGTTCAGTTCCACTAATCAACATGCATTGTCTGACTTTAATCACTATTGATTTCACTTATTGCACTCATTAGATATTTTTTTCTTAACTTACTTGGTACTTAGTTTTAAATCGCACTGGTAACCCGCTTCAGCTATTTCGATTCTTCGCCAATCCTTGCTTAAAATTTCTCGCTTAAATAATATTATATCAATTGATAAGGAAAGTTCAAAGAGTGAGACCATTTTAGATACTATCCCCAAGTTAGTTTACTTATACCTACACTAGGTACTATACTAAAGTACGTCGTGGTCAAGAAAATAAAATTTAATTGTCAAAATTACATTTATATTACGGTGTTATTTTAAAACTATAAAGCAGTGCTGTATCCCGCATAACAGGGTAGTCAGAGACCACCTACTGACACTCGTTTGACTGCTATCCGTCCGAAATTGAGACATTATGTATGGCGAACTCAACGCCGCGCTTGGTCTTATTTAACTAATATATTCAATTAAAAGGGACATTTTCTTGAAAATTGAATACTTGTGATAATAATGTATCTATTTGTATAAGGATTAATATGATATTTAAAAAACCACCTCGGCAAACAATACATTTTAGAACAAATTTTTACCAAAAACTAAATGACAAAATTCAACAGGGCACAACTATATAATATATATTATTTTTACATGAGTTTGACTATTGAAAGCACCGTAAGCAACAGAAGCTGGAGAAATCATTTTCCCGTGTTGTAATATTTTTCGGTGCAGCTCCGTTCGTATTAATCCTGGCGTTATTGTGTAATATCGCCTATAATAGGATACCTCGATTAATGGATTATCCAATAAAAATAATACTATTTAAGATTATTTCGTTCAGCTAACCGAATAGCTTTAGCTATATATTATAAGTAGGTATATAAATTACGATATGTTTGTATAATAAAAATTCACACAAATCACAGTATTTTTCTACTGCATACATATACAGTCAGTATATTTGTGTATATACAATTTAGCTTAAATTCGCCGATATTTTGAAGTCTATAGTCTTGTGGTTTGCGTCGTTACAGATACGATAGTGTTATTTGCTTCTTAACTTATTATATAATATTAAAATTAAAATTAAAGATTCAGTGATTTGCTACAAACGCTTGTTTCGCATTTATTCTTATAAGCGTCGTACAGTTTTCATCTATATTTACATAGCAATAAATAAAATTGTATATTAAAATATATAGTTTTTAAAAAGTACACATGTATGTACACGGTATATATTCCATAATAATATTTGTTATAATTTTTGTCAGTTTGTTCCGGGTAATCTTTGGAATGCCTTTCACTATAAACACACTGGTAGTGGATATAGTAAGGAGTAACATTGCCTATTTTCGTTGTAGAATTATAAAACAAAGTTCCAAAGATATTAAATTCCACGCGGCGAAACACCCAAGCACACTTTGTATAATATATGAATAAAAAATTTAATAAAATGTAAATATTCTACATAAAATATATCTGTATTATTTTTATTTTGAGATGTGTTTAGCGGTTTATGATATAATGTTACGATTCTGCAATCTTATAAACGGCAAATAATACTGGTTATGCCTTACTCTATTGTATCAGAGGATCTTAATGTCAAATTTAAATAAAAATGTCTTAAATTATGAAAAGGCTAAAAATTAAGGAATAGCTGCGCAAATGCTACAAGAATATGATGCATGTCTTTTAGGATCAAACGATAAGTCATTTTCGATAATAAGTTTTTACACAACAAGTGAGGTCTCGATTGTGCTGAAAATGAGTATTCTAAACAGAGATAGACTCTATATTGTCTCTGACTACGCGCTATGCGGGATGAAGCTATTTAGAAGCTAGGTAAAGAGTGTAGGTTGACATTTATCGTGGAAAACGCTGCCATTCTCCTGACAAACGAGAGTATTGTGTATACAACATTAGATATGGCTATATATGAATTACTGCTTTGTTAAATTTTTATAGGAATAATTTTGTACCGAAATATTTCATTAGATATGAACTCCGCATATCATATGCGGAGTTCATATCTTCTACGGGTACGGTACGGGTTCTAAAAATATATAAAATAACTGATTATATCTAAAAATAAAATGTTAGTGTTCTCTATTTGTGACTCAATGCGTGATAAATCAAGTTTCCAAGTGACACTATTATAAAATTTAAAACAAACAAAACTAACTGTAACTATATAGATCATAATATGCAACGATAGTACAGACTTACCGTAGTAAATAAAGTTTTATTAACTATTTATTATAAAATAAAATATTTAAGTTATGCTTTAGAAAACTTGTTGTCAATACAAAAAGGGTTTATTGGTAAGTAAGTATACAGTATAATAAAACAATAGATCATTATCTGCAATTATCTGTCATATTACTGATCATAAATAAAATAACTGCTAACAAACCATAAAAAAATCTAACAATAGCCATACTAAGGACTGTTATAAAAAATATAGACGATAAATGCAAAATGTGGTGTCGAATTTTAAATACCTACCTAATATTCGGTTTCAATGACGAAGGCAAGGGAAAAGGTTTAAGTAACAATGAAACTGAAAAGCACCCTGTCGACGAAAGGGCACCTTTCCATTTCTGTACATTCAAGACACACAGCGCTTCACCAAACAACTTTTAATAAACACTCAAACGCTTTAAAGCTTTGTAGCGCTTGTTTGTTATAATCGTCCTGTCGGAGCCAGAGAAAACAACCGAGGGTCTGACATCCCGCATGGGATGGTAATTTATTTGAAACTGCATTCTATTATCTTGAGTTAAGATTGCTTTTAGATTGTTCATTGATAACTTTTGTTAAAACCCGGCTTACATAGGGGATACGAGTTGAACAAAATTGCGCGCCGTAATGATGCTGACAATAGGCGTTCTGGGAACGAGCCGGTTTTTGCAATGCCTGTGCAAATTTCTCAACGTTGGAAACTACCATTTGGTTTTTAAGGCGCCGCACAATGCATAAATAGACAGACAATACGCAAAAAATTGAACTATTGTGAAATTTAATATAATAAATTAAGATAATGGGTTATTGGACAGCTTGTATTGTTTATATTAAAATAATTGTATAATAAAATTTATTGGAAAAATATAACAGAGCAAGGTGGTAAATATTTTTTCGATAAATATTAAAAAAAAAAATATAAAAAAAACTCAAGGTTTATTTATAAATGTAAATGTGGAAATTATTGACGAAGCTCCGTTTATATTGAGTATATTTGTAGATTTTCTTTTAAACATAAGCATACGATGCCATGTAACTTTATCAGTTTGAATTTAAATAAGGTCAGATCGTGTATGTCCCTTGTAATCCTATCCGTATCTACTTATATTAGACCAACCAGTGTCTCTTTGCCAAGTTAAAATAATTATATAAAGAAAATTTATAGTCGTACATTTAGAGTTCACTAGTAAGGAAAATATATTTATTGCTTATTTCGAATATTTGTTCATTTAATATATACAATTTAATATATTTTTGCTAATTGTAACCGAATCTTTCAAAGCAATAAAGTTTTCTAAAAGACAAAAATGCATATTACAAATAATCCGTTAAAACTGAAACTTCTATGTTTATGCTTTTGATCATTAAATACGGTAATATAATTTATTTATAGTGCTTTTTATTTATTTATTTATAGTAAAAGAAAATTTTATTTTTTTTATAATAACAGTTATGACATATTACAATAATAGAAATAATATTAACACAATACCAGGTGTATTATTTAGTAAAATTATATATTTTAAATACAATATTTAAATTTAAACGATCTAAAAGTTCTAGCTCTACAAAAAGCAGACAAAATTTGAAACCCCTTTCAAACACCGTGGAATGCACCGACCTCGAACGGCAGATAAAAATTCAGAGAGAGTCACGGACTGTCTTTTAATAAAATTACCCCGTGAAGAGGGGTAGAGGGTTAGGGAGCGGAAATTGAAAAGCCGCTGGCTTGATATCCACCCCCGCTTATCTGCGAAACACGCACTCTTATGGGTGCAATGAAGTGTTACTGTGATTCATGGCCAACGAGTTTTTACCGTTTGCACTCGTAATTGATATATGCTTGTAACGAAACATTAGGTAAGTAAGCTATATTTATATATAAATACTTTCTTTTTATCATTATTATTTTGTAATGTCTCCAGTCTCCGGATTGAGAAACCTGTTTCTAAGTACATAATGGTATTAGAAATTGTCTATGGTATTTTTAAATAGATTTTTAATAGCATTTTTTCTCATATATTAGCATTGTTATTTTTAATTAACTAGAACTATAATATAATAGAATTGTATACTATATAATTATTTTAATAACATTATAATAAGTTTATTATTTATATGTTTTTTATATTAACGCTATTGTACGAAACTTTTTTTATTATTTTATAATAGGCAAGACAAACAAGCGTGCGGGTCATCTTATAGTAAGACATCGCCACCGTCTACGAACTCGTGTTGTTGCGCGGGGATCTACCTATTTTAACTATTTAAGAAAGTGTAAGTTTTTAGCATTTAAGCCCGATATCGTTGGAATAATGATTTAAGCAGGGTAGTCAGAGACGATCTAGTATCGGGTCACGCCGTTTCTTACTTAAAGTAAGTCCAAAAGGAATATGACAAATATAGCAGAATTACTTTAATATGTAAATGTATATTTGTCAAGAAGTCACAGGCACAGTAAATGCAAGTGCTAAAACTCATCATTATCAAAATCTATAATAAATTGTCACTAAATATTTGTTATTTATTTCTATGTTTCATTTTGTATCCGGCATTCGTGACTTATATCATGTGGTTAACTTAATTAAAGTAAGATATATCGCTGTACAATAATCCCAATTTGAGTTAAATTTCTTTTAAAATATTTAGTAGAGCAAAAAGTGGTATTGTTTCATTCCCACACATAAAGGCCTACTATGCTGCAATATAAAGAAACTCAAAGACGCTTTCACCGCGACGTGGCGGCTCATTGTACCGACAGTAAATGAAATGTGACAACTCGTCTCATGACCTTAATTCCTTTTATCTTTTGCATATTGTATATTCTAAGCATGAAAGTAATGTATAATATCATACAATATATACAAAACATTCGTTTATGTTGATATTAATCAAAAAATAAAAAAGAAGAGATTTCCTTTACACTATGACCCGTTTATTATGGTTTTTTGATATTTGGTTCGAAATATTAACTTAATAATTAATAAGACAGCGTCACGATTATATAATACAATCCAATCACCTATTTCACATAGTCCAAAAGTTTTCACTTTTCCCCTTTTTATCAGTAGAACAGAAAATACGCTGTTCGTATCAAGTTAAGTGTCAAAATTCAACAATATTGATATTTCTTTATATATTCCCATATATATTCCTCTTTTTTAGAAAATTTTTTCTTTACAATATTTTTTAATTATTTTTCAAATAATTTGAGATTTTTGTTAGAAAGGCATTGCCATAAATAGCTTTACAATAATAATTTTAGCAGCTCTATTTAAATCATTTTATGGTACTTATTAGCTATGTTACTAACATATGTTAACTTTAGCAGTCGCTAACGTATTCTCTGTTTATGTCATCTTCAATTTTTTTTAATAAACTTCTTTTACATTTTTATTGCTTTAAATGATACAAATAAAATACAAAGTAAAATAAAATTGAGCCAACTTATCAATATGAAAGTCATTGAATCTTATATTTTCTCTATAAAAAGTGTACCATCCCTATATCTACATATTACATACATATTCTATAGTAAAGCAGTAAAAAAATTATTCTACATTAAATATATTTCTTACAAATTGATTACCGGCCATGCTGTAACACCTATGGAATACAATTCAATGACTTTTTTAATTTTTTGTCTGTTTGTTTGTCGGTATGTCTGCTTGCATCTGAAAGTACTGAACGGATTTTAATCATTTCTTTTTATTTGATCTATAGTTCGTTTTGGTGGCTGGTCTCCATAATGTGGAATTTTAAGAATTATATGAAAGTGGTAGAGATATAGAAATGGCGCTTTAGCTAGATTTGTTTGTAGATTAGTTAGAAATTAGGGCCACTGTTGAGAAGGTAGTAAAGTAAGGGTCATAAAGTCCAAGCAAACGCACTTACATGCATTTACTCGTCAGTTAATATTTTTAAACACACACACACACACACACACATATATATATATATATATATATATATATATATATATATATATATTTAATAAAAATAAATAAAAAATTATAAGTTTTTTTCACTTCCTATTATATAATATTATTTTAACTGTCTAACTTAAAGAGACAAAGTGCGGCGTTGAGTTCCACCACTCAACATACAACGCGAGATAAAAGCGTGACTCTAAAATAAAAGAATAAAATAATGTACAAAAGTATCATCTTTAGGTTACTACTTAAACTATGTTGACTTTTGTTTTATTACTTAAAATTATGTTGATACATGAATATACCTATATCAACTTACTTACATTTCTGTTGCGGGTTGCCACAGACGCCTGCCGCACTATATCAAGTAAATCGACGAATGTGACAGCTCGCGTTGCTACCCGCCAACATATCCATATTATAGCGGCCGTTCTGGCATGAATGGTGAAACTCATGAATTCATTAAATATTACTTAGTAAGGGAAAATAGCAAAATATAAGCCATTTTATTTATTGTTTATCTTTTAGTTTCTTCTAGAATTATAAAAAAATGTGTATCTCTATAAAATAAATAGATAATATTTTAATATATTTTAAAGCAACAAAAATTGTACTTATTTATGTATCTGAAGGTAAAGTTTTTTTTTAATTGATTTAAATTATGAAATACACTGACCTGAGCAATTTTAGAAATAAATTAAGGTATCGTAAGAGCTTATTGCGTAGGTATATAATACTATATCTAGGTGTCTTCACATACCTATGTATATTCACACAATTTTATAATAACTTTTTGAAAAGTTAAAAAAGAACTCTATTCTGATCCAATTTGGATTCAGTGTTAATTAATTTTCCTAAGCACAACTGTATTTTATATTTAAATATAATTATTCTTTAGTACGTCTCAATTACTATATCGGTAGCTAACCTTCATATTATTAAACGTTGAAGCCTTCATTAGTTACATTATTACGAACAAACATGGCATAAAGGTTGATAATAAAATTAATGAGCACATTATAAAGGAAGGCAACACCCACGATATCTTATCGCTTGCGCCACGTTCACAAATAGTGGGCATAAAGGCGACAAGGGGTCGCGATCCATCATGCGCCCATTCAAATGTCATAGCAGGGGCGTCGCGGCGTGATTGTTATTGTGTTTTGATTGAGGTGTTATTTCTTAATGGCCAAATAGGATTAAAACCAGAAAAACTTGTTTGACGAAAGAATTTTTATCACTTTGTTACGAGTGTACGTACGATACGGTTCGTGCTTATATTAATTAGGTAAGTTGGTTGAGTGCTCAAATATATTTCTTTATAGGTATGTATTTTGTAATGAAATGGAATATTAATATTTTTGTTTTCGATTTCAAGTTGAAGTATGAAAAAACGTAATTTAAAAAAAAATCTAATAAAAATAATTTAATAAATATATATTTATTAAATTATTTTTATTAGGTTATACTGCATAAATGCTATACTGCATACTAGAATTAAGAAAGTAATAGAATGTAGCCACTGGAAACGTTTAATAATATAACAATGAAAACCAAAACGATGAAAATAACATTAAATAAACATGAATCTTCGCAAGTTCTTCGCAACAATAGGCATTATTTCACCATAAACGGTGGTATTAGCGGGCCGCGGCATATGTCAGCCGGCAGCATGTGGCGCGTGGCCAACAATTAGATACCTCCACAATAATTGTCTATGCACCACTGCTTTAGATTAACAACGGTTGAGAAACTCATTGTGTCGGACGAGGAACCGTGAAAACTGACGCAATTTGTGTTACGAAATTGACACCTGTTTGGCAATAGTAAGAGCGGTAGCTGTAATTAGATGGAGTTATCATTTAATTGTTCTAGTTACGATTAGTTCTTATTGATACTATGATTATTATAGGCCTAGGGCAAAATAACTTTAAAGTATAAAAATCGGACGATCTACTAAGTACTATAAGCTAATTAAAAATAAGCCTCCATACATATTTTTAATAACGACATCATAAATCATGTATCTAAAAAAACACTTGTATTTATCTAATTTTTGAAGATATTAAATATCATAGGAGGTATGTAAGTCACAGTGCCTTAAATTTTTTCTTTAATCAATTTTAGAGCTGTACTACAGTCGTAGAGACTAGAGTGTACAGTTTTGTTACTAAGTTCAGGTATATATTCTACCGGAACAGAATTCGCATATATAATCCCATTTAATGAAGGTATATCTTATACTTACAGTACAATTCGTTATACTACTGACTGATACTAAATTTTCTCTGACTACCCCCCTATGTTCAAAAAGAAGCTTTAAAAAAAAGTAATACGAATGCTGTTACCTAATTTATTCAAGTTATTTTTCGTAATATTTTATACCTTTATGTTTTTTAGGTTCAGACGAAATCGTCGCAAAAGCTGATATATAATACTGATGATGATATGAATAGCGGAAATTCAAAAGATTACGTGATACATACAATGTTTTGTTTACGATCTTTCGTCTTAGAATAGACAGCGCGCGCGTCGTTTATTTTATCACCGGCTATATATTTATTAATATAGATTTCTGACTGACAATCATGTTGAAATAAGTTTCTTAGACGTATCATATCACTCTATAGTAATAATAATTTACTACTGAATCTGTTTTTGTTTACTTTTGAATAGTTTTAAATGACATTTAAATCTTTCTTATCTATTCTATTCTAAAAATTGTTGATAAGCTGTCAAGATACAATTTTTAAGTTAAACAAGACCCGATTAGAGAAAAGTGAAACATATGTAAATTGTAGACACCTAAACATTTCTTAGACGAGCCGGATCTAGATAATTTATAAACGTCAATAGCTCTATATATTATAATTATCAATTGTAATAAAATAAATAGGAACATAAAAATACTTTTAATAACATCCTTGCAGCAAATATAAAAATATCTAACTAATGAGTGTATTAAAAAATAATAGCACACCATTAAAATGATAATCAATGCTACCCAGTAGTTACGGAGAGTGAACAAAGTAAGATACAAATAAATTATTAAATTCATAGCAAGCTACAAAGTCAGTGTCGGAACAAAGTCAGTAGTTACAGTATCGACTGTAAATTATAGCCAATCAAAGTTTAATAGCTCGTAAGAGGTATTACCGTCGTGCAGGTATACATTATAAACCAGTAAACCTGGTCTCGTGTAAAGGTTTCTTGTCATGCGTTGTAGCTTTTAAAGTAGATCAAAATAACACTTGCCTTCAGCTATGTATCAGTTTGCGTGCTATTTTAGATAATGTTTCACTAGATGTTGTTTTCTGAATACAATTTTGTTTTTATGAATCTTTATTTATTATCTTTTGAGAAATTCTGATTATGTAAAATAATTTGTTATTTATATGAAATAGCTACATTACAATGATAACTATCATCGGTTATAGGCATTGACACATTTCTATAAAATAATTTTCTTTTGTTATAGGTGCCAAAGCATGTATAGTTTCAAAAGTACATAGCACCTTTTATTATGATATTACGATTTTGTATGTGAAAAAATAAGCTATATAGATAATAAAATAATAAGACTACAAAAATACTGACAGCATTCGATTTATTCCAGTTAATTTGATTTAAGTGTACAGTTTGAAAGTTCCGATTTAATTTTGTTGTGAATAGCCGCTGGCTGTGTAACTTTTGATACGCTTTAGACTATAGGGTTTAAAAGCAATTCAAAGTATAGAGTCGGGTGTGGCATTTCAATCAATTGAAGGCCGAGCACTATGACAAGTATTTCTAAATTGGTCTGCACATATGGCTATAGCTAAATACGCAGGCTGACCGCTGACCGACTGGTTGTTTGTAGAGCGGAGCAGGATTCCGGCGACTCGTTAACGAGTTGCGCACACGCACCGAGACCGATTCGTAGAAATTGGATTATCGAAACAGTTCTTTCTGGACTGTTACTTTGCGTGGAGGTAGATGTTTATAATGTAACCAAGAAGCTCTTGCGATACGGGTTAGTTACGTAGTACATGGCTACCTACTCTACACTGAGAGTTGTTCTTGGTTATTTGTTTCTAATTCTGGAAATGTCCTGTTTTACTATACCATATAAGGGAAACTTATATAATATGGACGATCAAGGAGGATTTTTAATTTCTAAATAATTAGTATATTTATATATACATAATATTTATTTTTATTTGTATTGTAGTGTTGCGTACAGCGCCCAGTACCAATAGTTAAGTAGAGGGAGAGTGAATTGACTATTAATAAACAAAAATGATATCTAATTACCCCGGTAAAGAGAAAAGTTGCTTATAGTTTACAGGAGTAAGTTTTATTGTAATATTATACATTTACTATGAAAGCGGATGTGTATAAAATCATCAGTAAAATCTATATCTAACATCTTTTAAAACAATTTTTTTAATTTATTTAAAACATAATATAATTATGTATATATTAATAACTAAGATAAAAAATGGGAATTCGAGATCTTAAAAATTTTCTGATTTAGAACATTATATTAAATTAAGCGTCATTACCGCTGCTTAAGTCTTCAATCAATCATTTCAATTAACACAAAGCATTACAAATGTCATATAAGTATTGAACGAGAAATAACCTGACAAACAAACGCTGGATTAGATCTTGAATCATAAATAATAACTATCGTAAGCTGTTCCCACGTCACCTGGCAACGTCTTTATAAGCTGTATTCACGCACTTGACCCTTTCAGTGAGAAACCGGGACGCCGAATAAAAATATTAAAACGAACAAAACGATACCCTCTCACGGCCTACACACACGCGCAACAACCTCGTTTTGACGTGTCACGCACACGCGCGCCCGCCTTTATGTGTACACGCACACACGGATACGCTCGCTCGTACGGGTTCGTTTAGTTTCGTCTAGAGGTGGGCGATTACAGATAAACTATATTTATAAGTCTGTGTTTGTCTGTTCATTGATAACTTCTGACGGTCCGATTCTGATAATTTTTCCGTCGCTTCTTTTGAGTAATATATTTTAGTGTTGTTTTTTTGTGGTATCGATTATTTAAACAAAAACGAATGAATAGGTATTTTACTATATAAACATAAGAACAACAGGTATTAATGAACTGATAGTTGACGTCCTGTATAATATTTACTTTAATGAAATTATTACTCAACATGTGGGTTAGACATAGCACAGCTTCAGGTAATTCTATTGAGAACGCTTAAATTGACGGTAAGAGCTTGTTCAGTGGAGTTTAATAGCTTCCAAGGTAAAATAAGAATTTTATATTAACTTATAGTATAGTCCTGATACATGTATTCAGTTATATTAAAAACCTTTTTAGGCTTTTTAAAACGCCACATTTTATGTGCTCACACATTGTAATTTAGAATAAGATGTAAACTTAACTGGAATAAGTACAATTTTAAATTGTATTTACAAAAATAAATATATATAGTAAATCGTAAAAGTATATATTTTGATTGAGTTTATTTTTATTACTATATTTACACTAATTATATTCGTATTGCATAGAAATATATTTACATAAAAATATTTTAAGTACATATTAAGAACAACTTTAATCAAGATTAAAAGTACAAAGAAATTAAATTCAACAAAAACAGCAGATAAAAAGGATAATTTGTGGGCAATCGGAGTTGATTGTTCTACAACTTAAGGGAAATCTATTTTATTTTATTATATAAAATCGATTTATAATCCACCAATATGATATTTTAAGAAGAATAAATTATCTACTTATATATAATTACGCTTTGGCTAATGTGTAAAGAAGTGGTAAGAAAAAAATATCAAGATTAAGTTCTTACACAATTTAGAGTGTAGACTATGATTACGTTTATATAATCTGAACGTTTAGACAGCACAACAAAAACAATATTGATTAAGCTTTACGTTCCTATATGTTTGTCATGTATTTTCAAATGCATTTTTAGTTAAAGAAAAGGTAATCCGCCAATAATCACTAATTTACTTCCGCATCTTGTGTACTAGGTGAAGCAAAACATATAACATCATTAGTAACTTAATTATCTACATTTAGACCGAGAAATTTTTTTCTGAGGCCGTTCGTGGCATAGTGGGACAGAGTCTGACTGTAAACGCGATCGGTTGTGGGTTCGATCCCTACTCGAGGGAGTGATTATATTTAAATTATTTTTATTTTCTCTGGTAAAAGACAAAGTGCGGCGTTGAGTTTGCTCAGGTAAAAGACAAAGTGCGGCGTTGAGTTCACCACTCAACACGCAATGTCTCGAATTCAGTTGACATCGGAGTACGGAGTGTCCTAATATTAGGTACTTTCTATCTACCCTGCTCTGCGGTATAAAAGCGTGAAGCTAAAAAAATGCATATACATATTTTTTCTAAGCACACTGCCCTGTAGTAAATGCCTGTCTTAAACACAACCATTCTGCCATATTAGAATTGTACTCTTAACTGTTAAAAACGCCATATGGCGACAATGAATATATATTTCTTCCTGCTATATAAAAAAATATCATAGTAAGGTTTATTAATATTTATAAGTTGTTAAAATATACTCCATATGTTGTTAACAAACACAAGTGTTACTATTGAGTCTCTACTGAGTATTTTTAGATATGATGCCGCTTGCGAACGTCGCGGGCATTGCTGTTCATTTGACTCAAGTAAATAGATATGAAACGCTTTATACATGCCGTATTTGGCCACGTTACTTACAATGAACAAAGGACACTAACAACTCATGAGTCAGTCTACCGTGAAAATAATGGTAGGAGTCAAGTTGTATTTCTAGACAGTGTCTCATGTGAGCTTAATTATTGCTTTTGCTTTTAAAATATATAGAATACAATGCGGTTTATAGTAAACTTTCTTGTAGTTTAGTGTGTTTTTACACTTTCGATAAATTTGACAGCATCTTTTTATTTTCCTAAAAAAATCTACCTATGTACAGAGCCATATTTCACTTTTGCTTTTAATACTAACAAAGACAATGAAATGTAAACTTAACTTATGGTTTAGACAAAGCATGGCTCTGCGCTGGTCTCTCTCAAATTCCGTGCGATTCAAGCCCACAATCGTAGTTGGCTGTCAGGGATATCCCAATAGTGTTTCGACAGTACTATAATAATATTGTCTTATTTGCTATTTTAATATTGAATAATTTTCTAATCCAAATGTATACATTTAATAAAAAATAAGTCTACTCAGATTACAATTAAAGATTAATATTCACTTAGTTAAGTACTAACTAGAGTTTACAGACGATGCGGGAGCGTACGATCCTGAGGTCATATGAGGTGAAGATATTAAACGTATAGGGAGAAGAGAATACATGGCGACAATGTAGGTATCTTCCCATCTAGAGCGTTGACTTAGGTGCCAGGATGACGAGAAGAGAAACTCGGCAAAGATGCTTACTTACTATACTTATTTACTTACTTACTACACTATGTTTGCTTCAGATTGCCCGCTGGGAGAGGTATACCTACGCCTATGAGTTAGTTACACATTATTGTAGTACGTATTTGCAAAATATGTCTCAGTGATATAAGCATTGAAGTAGATTGCGGAGTATAGACGTGACATTGATTTGGATGCCGATCCACACGGCCGTTAAAGTCATGAATTAGATGGTGATACGTATCTTCTACCTTCTACCTACTAGCTATTCTACTGGATTTTAGACTGCAAAAATAGTATCGATGGTATAATTCTAAAAGAGTATACCAGGACATCCTGATGGTGACGTTGGTTTATAGAGCAGGACTTTTCATTTCAGGATGAAAGCATAATTAATTCTGCGGCCTAAATTTTTCAATACGTTTTAGTAAGTAGCACAAGGACCGATATTTTAGTAATTTAATTAGTTTTATTCTGTTATCAGTTAGCCTTACCCCGTTAGCATCACCCCGGCATTGGGCAGGGCTGCTTTGCGTTAAATAATTGGTACTCTGCAAAATAACATAAAACATGTGCTTATATTATATTTTACTCTTTAAAGTTGCTAATTTCTTTACAACTAAAAAAGTAAAAATAAAATATAACAATAACAACTAGATACATATATTATATTTTTATTATATTTCGGAAATTCTTCTTCTTTAACGCCTAATTCCATATTTCTTCGTCAGTGTAACATTCCCGTCACAGGATCTTACCCCGGACTTAATGATCCATAACATAATAAATTAGTCATTAATTAGACCGATAGAATTTTAGTAGTTCAGTTCTATTTTTATATTAGGTACATTATTATTACATTACGTTTAGTAATGTTTCTCCGTCCGATACTTGGACATCGGACCTATACCGATGTATACCTACTGATGATATTGACCGATGCTCAATTGAGTGGACTAATAATACTACATTAAAGTTATTAGAATTACTGGCTATGTATTTTAAATAAACTAAGTAAATATATAAGTTTCCATAGTTATAATAAAGTCTCATTTTATTTGAAAAACATTGTCCGAAAACATGTAACAATGAGGCTTAACGCTATAGAATATTTATTTAAACTTATAATGTTTAAATATAATTTATTATAATAAGTATATAATATAATTCATATGAAGTTACGGTTCCATACTATATTGTTAATTGTTATTTGTAAGCAAAACTTCCATAGGTAATAATTTTTAGCGCTACGTCTTTTGAAAATGCAATGAAATAATACATTTTTATATAAAAAAATGTTAAAGATATTATTTTGGTGCTATTTACAAGAAATTTTGTTCTACAAACCGAAGCCGAAAGGCCTAGATGCCTTTCGGCTTCGGTTTGTTAAAGATTGGGACTACGAAAATATCTTGAAAATGCCCAGAGCGCAAATAATTCTACAATTTAGAAGCCGTACATAATTTCGCCATGATTGTAAACATTATATAAATAAACCTAGATGATATATTAAGAGATTAAATCGTAAATGTGTATAATCTTATATAGATAAATCCACAATTGAACTGACTTTTAATAATATTACACCTGAAACGAAAGTGTGCAGTGTTATATACATAGATATGCAAATTTAAAGTTGAATGTATTTTTTTGTCTTTTTGTTGATTTTATTCATAAATAAATTTTATTCTTAAAATAGGTAAAGAAAAAAAACATGGATAAAGGTGTCAAAATATTTGGTTTTTCCGTATTATACTTTATGAAAAATAATATCTGCATTTATCAATGATAACTAAGTTTTTTAGAGAAAAATCCAATGTCAACACACTCACCAATTCCGTGAGCCGTCCTGTCTTAAACCAGAACATATATCGAATATTAGTATTTTTATAGATTTTATGGTAGGTAAAATTAAAGTTAGTACCCGTAATAAAATACACTCCATAATTATTGTAATATGCAACTGTCGACAGTTGCTAATAGGTACTACCATATCGTTTAAATAGCCGTGATAATTGATTTAGCGATGACTTCCTTTGTCTTACTTATCTAATTGGTTTTAGTTGTTAGTGTCATTAGAAAAAAACATACTAAGTGCCTAATAAGCCGATTATTTTTTTGTTAATATGGCTTAAAAGACAAACGAGCAAATGATATGCTAATTACTTATAGACGACATTTATAAAAAACGATAGCTTGATTTGTTAAGTTACTGCTTACTTTTTTTGTGACTTGCTATAATCAATGCTTTTAAGTAGAATTTTTTTGAGTAATATTTGACTTGTAATCAAATAATTATATTTGTTACGTTTTTATACAGATTTGTGTTTTAGTTTCTGTGTACTGTAACAAATTCGTTCATGATTAACTCACAATTTTACTGTTTTAAATTTAATAATATAAGGCATAATCGGTAAAAATTGGAATTAATGTTACATACCACTATGTGACGAGGTGAGATATTTATTATTTATATGTTATTTAGTACTAAGTCCAATGCTTCAGTCTAAAGCGAGAGGAATTACAAGGCTTATGGGGATAAAGCTACAAAGCCTGTTAATTAAAATGTTTCTATTACTTGTTTTGTAAGAATTACAATGTTTCTATTACTTGTTTTACTTAAAACAGTGTCAGAATATAATTTTCGATTAAGGAAATAACTATTTATAGAAAGACAAAGGTATAATAAGTATGATAAATGTTGGTTTTCCTTTGTTTTGTCATCGTTTTAGTTGAAGCTTTGAGTAATGATTTAGTAACATGAATAACGTACAAATGTGTAATATGTTCGGAATGACAATTGATCTGTCCGCTATCGAAGCATGATCACGATGGCCTCGTTCTCATTGAATTTCCACGGGCGGCGATCACGAGCGACTCATCTGCATCCTGCATTTAAATTTATAATCTCATTCGGCGACCCTTCATCCATCATTCATTACAAGTCCGAGTCTATTAACATCTACGCCAACATTCTTTGTTACATCTAATCAATTAAAGGATGTACGAAAAAAGATGAAATCGCCGGTCTCGACTCAACTTGCCAGTAACCGCTCATTATTTCTTCTCACACTTTTTTTATTGCGGCAACATTATACGTGGGTGTGGTTGTAATTTCCTTTCACCGACGTAAGGGCACACACGCAATCCTACACTTAGATAGATCAGTTTCGACCTTAATGTGTTATTGATTAGAATCTAATTTGGAATAGTAATCGGGACCCTGCTAAGGAGATGACTGATAAAATATTAAGGCAGTTATCCCTTTCCGTCCCGTGGAGCCCTATGCGTCTGTCTCTGTCGCACTCGGTCGGCCGCCGTGAATGTTTTTACGCGCGCCGGGGGGCAAAATGTTCGTTGTTTTGGCGGCAAAACGCTTCGGGGACCGCGTAACTTAATAATGCGAATGCTTCGAAGGGTGATCGTTGCAACATGTTTTATTTACGGCATTTCAATCGAATCTTATATCTGTTTTCCGCTGAGCTGTCTTTTGTTGGCTTATGAAGCTATATTTTATGTCGTTACTTAATATATCGCAACATGTGTGGATATGAGTGCTGCCAAAGTTACAAAATAGTTTATTCTATTAGGTAAATTAATTTTTGTGCAGATATCGGTAGTGAAATTTTCAGATTTCATGTTCAATTAAATTCATCCTGATTTCTATAATGTATTAAAAGTTAAAGATATTTTAAAAGTTTTTCATTGTCAGTCTTAAATATTTCGTTTGAGATAAAAAAAATAAGAATTATATAGCTTTATAACACCTATTGTGAATAATTAGACACGTGTTAACAAAATTTAAAACATCTGACATTCGAAATAGACATTTTAACTACTTATTATTAATACCCAAACTTTTTACTAATACCCAAAATAGATAGCCGAGATAACTACGACAAGGTAAGCTGCACTAACTAAAATAAATGGCCGCTCTGATCCGGCTCATACTTTATTAAAATCCCGAACGAATTCATGCATTACCCCAATTTAGGCGCGCAATTAGTGCACGCAATCCCTCAGGGGGTGGGGTGGCACCACCACCCACTGCCCTCTTACAGCGAGGGGTGGGAGTGAGAGGGTGCCGCGGGGGGCTCGAGGCAACTACGATAGCCTTTGTGATCCCTCTTTGTTCTGTTTCATATCCAACGCTCCCCGGACAGAGGAAATGAAATTGGAAAATGATTTTGCTTTTAGTTGATTGCGGTCTTTTTTCTGAACTAATGGATGCATCGGAAATAGTTAGAGAATGCCGATTACAATGAATGGAAAACTAATTTAACGTTCTATTAGTAAATATTTATTTACTAACCTATAGTATGACTTTTTGAAAACTAAATATTTTATTGAAATTGTAAAACAATAAATTATGTTTAATATAACATAAAAAAAATATAATAACATCGAAATCATTTCCAAGAACGCGAGAGAGAACTTTAATGGCCAAAGGCAAATCAATTTTAAGAAGTCATTGGGTAATTATATGATTGTATTTTTAATATATACCCCACTATATTATAAAGAAGTGTTATTCTTAATAATTTAATATGCCTTGTAAGCAGAATAATTGCATACGTTTGTAATTAGCACGCTTCGAGATATAATTAAGCACCATTAAAAGAGTCAACGAGTTGTTCATATTGTTCATGGAATGGTTGGTAGCGTTTTTATTACTTCGCGAACAAAAACAAGGTATTATAAGGCTTCATATTAAATAAACGTAAGGTATCCTTGCATAATTAATTAATTTAGATGACTATTTAGCTTTAATTATTATATTGTAGTGTTATACGCATAAATTTTTATTTTATATAACATAGTCTACGTTTACATAGCGTATATTTGTTTAACTTTTCTATGTATAGTTATTGTTAGTGTTATTTCTATAAGAAACGACCAATTTTATGTTTAACTAATATCATTTTTTATTAAAAAATTCTATCGATATATTGTTTTTGACTACTATTAACTCTTAAGATACATTTTTTAAAATCTCCAAAAAATCTCGAAAAATCTAATCTTTATAGTAATATAGGTAAATACATGTTGTTGGTGTTTTTTTATGAGGTCATATTATATTAAGTATCAAGTAGGTACTGAGTTTTTTTTTTCAAAGAATTACACTATAAAACACCGGAGAGATCGTAATCTTCCTATTATTGTAAATGCGAAAATTTGTGAGGATGGATTGTTAATAGAAAATAAATAATGTTTTTAAGCCGATAAGTATTTCACAAAATATGGATATTTGAGCCTGAAGCGGAATATAAGAGAACAGAAACTATTATTAAAAGGATTAATTTTAAATAAAGTACGAAAAGCTTTATTTCCTTATATCCATATACATAGGTAAAAGGTAAGGTAACGCATAGATAAGCATATGTATAAAATATCTATAATTAATTAACTAAACTGATAGGTAACTGTACTATCAACGGCTGTTATCGCTACATTTAGGTAAATGAATGTTCTCCGACACGCTGATTCTATTTGGCTTTAGTTAACCACAAAATCTAAAGTAAAAGTTAGAAATTAGACTAATTTAATAGGATTTATTATTAAATGTAGCGGATATTGAATTAAATGTAGCATAATATTCGAAAATATATACAGCTGTCTGTGATATAGCAGGAGAATTCAATGCTGCGCTCTACGCTCTCCGCTCAGGTAAGCCAAAGGGCGTTAAGAGCAGGATTGAATTAAATTTTAAATATACGCATTACGCCACTTATTTACCAGAACATAAGATCTGGTAAATAAATAGCGTAATCAGTATGTGGTCAGATAAATAAATATGCAGGCTTTATACAAGTGAGATACACTGTAAATAGTTTTATTTACGAAATTATCTCAATTTAAATTTAATAAGTAAGTAGCTCAGATATTTCTTATCCTTTTTGAGCATATATTTCATCGTAACCTGTATTTTTAAACTATTCGGAAACTAATTGTATTTTTTAAAAATAGTAGATAGCTTTTAACTGTTTATTTTCATTTGTAATGTATTAAGTATATATGTAATATATTAAGCATGTAACGTACATTTAATATGTTTCATCCACTTAGATATTGGTCACTGGTTATCATAGCATTTAATAGCAATTGATTTTACTATGGTCAGTGGCACAGCATTTGAGTGTAAATCTAATTGGTTGTGGGTAAGACTCCCACGCGGAAATATTTAAATAATTTGTTATGCTCTTGCGAGAGAATACGCCGCGTTGAGCTCTATAACTCAACACACAATGTTTTGTTTTGGGACGGAATGTAGTATCTAACACTAAGTATTTTTTGCTTAGCCTATAGTCAGGTAACAAGCGGGAAGCTTTAAAAATACATTTAATTAAATTGTTGTAAGTAAAAATAGCCTTTTAAAAATATATAACGACGTAAATATCAATTGTAAATTAATTACGTACTTTAAGTATAGAATTATTGTTGAAACGTATAAAGCCTGTTTCAGTGAGAAAGGTATTAGGCATGTCGGCTAGATAGGATATCAGATCTCTCCTCCAGTCAAGGAGAATGACGAAGAGTGAGCGCGCTTGCGACTATGCAAGCGTTTGCACATTTTAAAAAAATCCTGCACA
Source organism: Dryadula phaetusa (assembly GCA_032432895.1). NCBI lineage: Eukaryota > Metazoa > Arthropoda > Insecta > Lepidoptera > Nymphalidae > Dryadula > Dryadula phaetusa. The sequence continues at coordinate 4,336,844 of JAOYRS010000027.1, forward strand.
AATGACCGCTTCTGTTTTACAAAGGATTCATATGCTTGAACGTAAAAGTGATTGTAAGATGAAGTCGCCATTGTAGAAATCACTAGGAAAGATCATCATCATCATCGTCGTTACTACCAGGTAAGTTATTTAAAAAAATAACTCAGTGAAGTGAACTCAGGTTGAATTAGATTATTAGATTTTTACCTTTTATTATGAATCTGTTTTATTAGAGAACACCAATTAGAACACCGGATATTTTTGTTGAAACCAGTATATCAATGAACAACTAAAACATAATTTAGTTGTAAATAAGAGGCCGCAGTGAGACAGCATCTGGCTGTAAACGTGATCAGTTCCGGACGATTCCTACATTTACATTTAAAGCATTTTAATCTCCTCGCTCTGGTAAAACAAAGCGCGGAGTTGAGTTCCACCACTCAACACGCAATGTCTCGTATTCGGCGAAAAGCGGAGCTGTCTTAACACTAGATACTTTCTGTATAGTAAAATAATAATAATAAAGTAATTCCATTTCATTCAAAAGTTTTTATTGTACCTAAACATCATACCATATACCATTTCATTTTCAACAAGACACACCACAAATAATTAATAGCTATCTTCTACATATTTGTACTAATTTCGCTGTGGAAATATCAATTCATAGTAATTTTAATATTTTCAATACTATATTTCATCTTTGAAAGAGTTAGCGTGGCCGCAATACCACACGCACGTCCCTGGTAGGCAATTTAGCGACATTACGACATCGTTTTATGACGACATGTAACTGTAATTTCTCTACATATAGGCAGGACAGCTCATGTACGCGTGCGGTCATGGAGTTCTCACGGGCCCTTACGCCTAATGTTACTCTATTAAAATACAATATCAAAAAAAAATGTACTTAGCTATGATATAATTGTAAAAGCAAAAATACTTTAAGCAATTTATATAATTTTCTATATTCAATCGTGTATATTTTTGTTTTACTACGGTTTAACGGTAAAAGTATAGAACAGAGTAATCAAACTTTCGTCACAGATACGAGTGCTACTTCAGCTTGAGACACAGTTGTGTTATGGCTGACTGCACACAATAGTTGATGGTTCGAATGCCATACGGAATGTCATTCGGAATTCCATTGAGAATGTTTATATTTTATTTTTTCCTGTTCTTGTTTGAGAAAATTCAATATTGAGCACTGCCCTCTGTGTAACGTATGCGTGCAATGTCCAAATATTGAGCATAAATGGAGAATTTGATAATAATTTATTACGTTTTCTTTACTTGATCCGACCGAATGAAGAAAAAAAAGCAACTTCATGCTCTATCCCGCTTAGGACGGTAGTCAGAGAAAACCTCAAGACCCTCCGATTACTGTTTTCCACTCGAAGTCAAGATATTGTGGATTGAGTGGCGAACTTAACGCCGCGCTTTGTCTTACTTTTATATTTTTAAAAGTAGTTTACATATCGATATTTTTCAAATCTATTACTTAATTTATTGCAAAAGTATAATCATCTATTCAATATTCCGATTCATAATTAATTCAGAAAATATATTTGCCTAACAATATTTTTATTTTCAAAATGATTCATTCGATACTTTAGTTGTTAGAAATAACTATAAAAGTGATGACCTCCAATAATTTAAAATTAGGAGTGTTTTATGGTTTTTCGCATTCTATTATGCATATTTATTTGATTGCTCTATAAACTAGCTGATTAATCTATCGGTTCGGTTTCAAAGGCCAAGCGGATGTGGCCCGCTATCTGTCAAGGTGATCGTTCGTCTGTTGCATTCCGGCACATTATTGTCGTAGGACGGGAAAATAGCTCGGCTTGTAGAGCAAATTACGTAAATAATATATATAGGCTGTTATGCAAAACAAATATAAATAGGTATAATTCGTTATATTAATTATATAAACATTCATAATTTATTTATTTATTTATTTCTTTTTAATTTAAATAAAGTTTCTCTAATATGCATAACAATATATATTTACTGTAAAATTAATAAACTTTATGCTTAAAACTACTGTAGTATATCATAAAAAAGGAAAAAATCATATACTATATAATACTTATTAATAATATTTTATTATATACTTTACTAACACTGACATTCGCTGACATGTTTCAGTATACCCTATATAGGTACATACCTATATAAGGTACATATACTAAAACATATAGATGTTTTAGTATAATCAAATTTTTAATAGATCTATTTTTGTTGCCAGTATGAATTTAAGTAAATGTTGGCAATTTATCTTGTTGGGTCTCCCATGAAATTCGGTGATGGTGAGTGGCTATAAGGGTCTGCTATGACATACGCTACTAAGCTATAGGTATATTAAAAAATATATAAATAGTGCTGTATACATACTATAATATTTTTATTATTTTCTTCATCGACATTATTACCATAATAAGATAGCTGTTTTAGTACATATATATTTATTTATACATATATATCATCAATGAATTTAAAACAAAATTTGGCAATACGAAACTTATGAAAGATGAATGAGTAAGAAATTTAATTATTTAGATGGATTTCAACAAGCATCTTTTACAGTTTCATGCCTTTTCTCGCATAGTGCTCGAGAGAACCTCACCAATAATATCCTTAATATATCGACTGCTTAGATTTAAAACATTGCAAGTGAAAAATAAGTAATAAATTTCTGAGTACTACACGTTATCTTTCCAGAGAAGATACAAGAAAAAATATATAGTAATTCTCCAGAGTGGGAATCTACAACCAGAAGATCCTCTCTAGTTCGCTGTGCATTGTTGTTATTTCACCAAAACCTTTAATAACCGCACGTTGACCACTACTGACAACTCTTTAATTATTTCAAAATAATAGTTATAAACTGTCCTTTTTATACAGCTTCATGCTTTTATCCCGCATTGGAGGATAGACAGGAAGTACCCAATTTTAGAACATTCCGTATTTCACTTTCCGCTAAATCCGAGCCGTCGCACTTTGTCTTACCAGAGTGAGGAAATGAAAATAATTTAAAATGTAATCATGCTCTCAATTGGGAATCAAACCCACAACTGATCGCGTTTATAATCAGACGCTGTCCCACTGCGCCACCTGGCCTTAATAATATATAAATTTAATAAAAAAATATTTTAACACGAAAACATACTATATTATTTATATGTTATTGGTATATATTTAAATTAATATTTCCCAATGTAAAACAAGACACGTTTATAGTCTATAAAGTAATTTTAATGAAAACATTAGTATGCCACCGGCGGCCGTCAATTAGGCGAATGGTATATCAGTGCTAGGCCGTGTCGTACATGGATTTTGTTTTAGAGAAACACGCTAACAACAACATATAGTCAAGTCTGCATATTTTTTAATAAATTTGTTTTATAATTACTTAATAAAAAAAGTCACACTATAATCAAATATGCTAAAAAAATATTTATAAATATATAGGTATAAAGATAAGCATAACTTGTTTAATGTAATTTATACCTATATTATATAATGAATGTTCACATTTTGTTAGAAGAGAAAATAAGCTAGTGGAAAAATTCTTAACTACTTAAAACAATATTTTACGCCTATTTCTAAATATTACACGCCAGTGACACTTGTGTTGGTAAAAATAGAAATTTATGTTAAAATGTTACAATTCCTCCGGGTTTCATTGAAGCAAGGACTGTATGACATTTAAACTGTAGGATTTTAAAGTATTTACTGTCATTAAATTAAGGAAGATGATCAAACTATAAATCGATTATTCAAACGCTTATTAATATGTAAAAATACATATATCATAACATCATATATATTTTTATTATGATACATGTGTTTTTTAGTTTGAATTTGTTAATATTTTGGTAACTAAATCGGTACACAGTTCAAATTATTTATTACACTTTACATAATGATTAATTAAGAAGAACAACAAATAAAAAAATTGAACTGAAAAAATAAATGGACCTATGCCCATTTAATTGCTTAGGTGTGAAGCATAAGTAATCAAATTGCTGGAACATTCACTTTCGTCTATAAATAAAAAATTTAACTTAGATGCAAACTAATTTTACGTTTATGAATTTATACGCTAAAAAACATTATTTTATACAAGAATTATACGTAGACATAATAAATTTATTTAAATTCCATTGTGTTAAAATTATATTATGCAAAAATATTCATAAATGGCAACTTGTTATTTCTTAACATCTCTTTTAAACAGTAATAAATTAATTCAAGATAAGACTAACGTCATTTTGTAAAAAGATTTTGTTGCTGTTATAAATATATTTTACAATTATTAACACAATAATTCCGTACACGACGCCCCCAACTCCAAGGGGCCCTTAATAAAATTGGAATTAACCCTTAATAAAACTGGACCTCAAAGCGTACCCAAGGGTCTTGACATAACTAAAGATGGCACTGATTGCTAAAAATATCTATTACAAAGTTCGATAAGCAGCTTATTATCTCAAAATGTTAGGCTTACTAAAACGGTCCTTGGTAAAGATGACAGGTTACAAAAATCAATAAATTGTTGAAACTGTTACTCAGAATGATGTCCATGATATAGTTGTAAGTAATAAGTAAAAATGCATAAAAATGTTTTACAATCAGTAATATAGAGGCCATTCTGGCGCAGGGGCGCAGGAATGTCAGTTCAATTACAATCGGGAGAGTAATATTCATTTTCCCGCGCTGGTAAGCAAATCGGTGTCATAAATTCTTGAAATATTATAAAGCACAAAAACCATTACTAAAAACATAATCTGTTAATAAGCACAATCAATTTACTTGTACATGAAATACTACAGTGGTATACACTACACTGCATGCAATGTGCGATCCGAAGTTGTCCAAAAAACTCGTGCGCAGCTCGTCCGACCAGTTTGCTCGTTCGCAGAAGCGCGAGAAAAAAAGCGAATTGCCATTTAGCTTTGAGAATGTCGTCAAGGCTTTCAACTTTACACGGCATGTGCTGAAACAACCAACTAGAGAGTAGTCTATGATTAATTGATTAGTAAAACCTTATTCCATTGCTGGTTGGACGGAACTGTTTATACTTATTTTTCTGTTAGTTATGACCTATGTATATAAGAAATATGTTCTAAGCTATAAAAAAATTGTCAGTGACTTCTTACTAAATATTGTTATAATGTTATTTAAATTGTTTTCTTAGAAAGTCTAAAGTGCATAAACTTGAAGCAGTTATCGAATATGGCTTTTTATTTGTAATGTTAATAAATGAACTATTAATGAAGTATATTTTTTATATATATTCACTAACAATTAATACACATATTAATAATGAATATATTATACACGAATTTTTTTATATTATTTTACACCTCGATTGTTAAAAAAATACAAATTATCAATTGCATCCGCTGTTTGTTATATAAAATTGCTAATGTAAGATACATTCAGTAATAGATCAGGCATTAATAAATATTTAAAATTAATTGTATAGTTTTATTTAAAATTAAGCACTTTTAAAGATTTGTAAAATAAATAAAATATCATATTCGAATAATCTGTTTAAAATAATACTTTTAGATGGCAACACCCACATATTGTAGTCATTTCTTTAATCATCAACGCTGAAGAAATTAATAAATCTCTCTCATAAATAACTCTTTATAAAATATCACATATATAGTTAGTAGTTAATCTATATAAACCTTAAAAGAACATTATAAAACAATTCCGTAAGTAAAGTAAAATAATTAAGTATATATTTTGTTATTTTTTATTAAAATATTCCTTAGTTTGTAAATATATTAGAAAAATATAATAACTACATATTTCAACATATAAAAAACTCCGAGAAAGAGATGAAATATAACAAAAAGTTCCGTAAATGAAAGAGAAAGAGGATATCAACGTAAACAACATACGTGAAACGACAAGATCGCGTAAACCCGTCATTTCCGAGAACATTAAAGATGCTTTATCAATTCAACAAAAAGCTGATCAGTTTTTCATATTATAATTAATGTGAAAGCTTTTTGTGAGACAATAATGACAATCTATTTATGTTGTCATCTGCGATAATGATCAAAACTGATGATCTATACTGTTTATACTTAAATATATATGACAGAGATTGAAAATTATTTTTTTTACTAAAGTTTTGGTAACTTGTATATATGTACAGCTTACAGCTTTTTTCTACTTAAAATTAATGAAGAGAATAATGACTTATCATTAGATTCTCTTACTGTGTATGTTATAAGATGAAAGAACTAAAAACTAAAATTAACATCATCGGTTGTCAATTCTAATGCTAATAATGAAACTGACATTTAAATATTATTTATAAAAGAACAACCATTTCTTTTTATTTATTTGTGCTTTTATATTAAAGAAATGTATATTAATTCATTACTTAGTTGTGAATTAAGTTTTAGAAAAATTTTCCTTAATTTCTTATACGGTTGAACAAACGTTTTTATAGCGTTGTTAATTGACATAAAATTACAACTAACACATCGTAAAGAAAGCAACAACTTGTATAATTAACTATGAGAATTTCATATTAATTATAATATCACCTGCAGCAATTAGTAAATAGGTAATTAAAAAATAAGACAAGAAAGGGTTTATTATCAAATCATAATTATATTAATTGAATACTAATTTAGTTAAATTATACATTAAAATACACTCAATACTTATGCATGTATGGAAATTAGACCCGTTGCTTCGTAATATACGCGTTGCCTTAGCAACGTGTGACATTTGTGTGGAATATATTTTCTTGATTTGCTATTTTTTTAATGCATTATTATAATAATATATATAATTTTACATGGGGTTTCCATATTTTCTTTTGCCGTCATGAGCTTTCAATATGCCAAGTTTCTTACTTTTCTGTCCGCATAATTTTCGTAGAAGCAGGTTCATTAGTATCAACAGATATATCAAGATTTAAGCACGCGGCACGTGTAGGTAAATAGCTTACAAGTTTACATGAATATAAAGTGAAATTCATACCCACTATAAAAATTTTAGCATATCTAATCTAATAGTGGGTATGAAACCCACTATTAGATTAGATATGCTAAAATTTAGTTTACAAGTTTATTTTGAACAAATATAACACAATTTATGGAAAAAGGAGAAAAAGAACCTGTTTTATTTACTTTACATTTTGACAGACTTAAAAATGTAAAAATATAAACACTTCGCATAAAAACAGACCCGCGGAGTTAGTGTTTGCTTAGCATTTTCGGTAAATTTTATATGCAATATAATAATATAATATATAATAATTTTAATATGCTCATTATACCAAGTGTGAGAATAAAAAGTTTATGTTATAAAATTTAATGATACAGGATAGTTACGAAAGTGTTAGTTTAAACATAGGTATTGCCAAGTTTCTTCATAATGACATGAAAGTTGAGTTGTTTAACTACTGTTATATATTTTTCAGATTTTATATTATGTAATAATAGAAATTACATTTTACTGTTAATTTTAAATTTTAATGGTACTTTCTCGGCAATTTATGGTAATAAGTATGTACAATGGCTTTTGTGTCTTTGAAGAAAATAAAATATAGCTATTATTAACATAAGTATTTTAGTAACATTAATGTATAACATTTACGCATTGTATTTACATAAAAATTATCAAACTTTTTTCTTTGCATTCTACTTAAGGTGAGAAAATTAAAAAACAATAGATATCTATCAACATAAAAAAAAAGGAAAAACTTTGAATGGATTAGAGAAAGAAAGCGTTTCCTGTATCCGTTTGTTTTTTATGCTTCATATAGTTTTTTTAACGCAATTATAATCAAAATTATATACTTACTTTTTATATAACAATATATTTTTGTATAACAAGTTTATTTGTTACTAGCGGCCCGATCGCGGCTTCGCCCGCGCGAATTCACAAGCATAGCTATATGGCTTATATAGCTAATAGGAAATAACCCACCAATCAAAGTCTCTACGATCTACAACTTAAACAACGTATCCATATATATATATATATATATATATATATATATATATATATATATATATAAAAAGTGAATGTGACAGTGCTTTTAATATTTAAAAATACTTTAATTATGCATATTAATGTTTGTCTGTGATTCCGTTTGTGGTAATAGCGTTAGTATAGCATCACCATAGTAATAGCTTGTACTCTGGAGCTGCATATGGGATAGTGTGATGCTTAGGTTTTTGAAGAATATTTATACCAAATTTCACTGTAATCTAACTGGAAGTGTTTGTGTCATGCTTAAACAAACAGTTAGACAGACAGAAAGACAAAAATAAATTTAATCACATTTTTGTGTTCAATATCAATGTAGTAACCCCCCCTGCTACTTATTTTTTTAATGTACAGAATTGATCCTTCTAGAGTTTTATTATAAGTATATAATATAAGCTATTATAAGCTTATTAAGTTAATTTATTATTATTTCCTCAACAACACAGATATAAAAGCAGAAGAATTTTAATGTCTAATTTTTAAATTGACTGACGGAATCACCAAGAATACTGTTTTGGTAAAATAAAGCCTCGCGTTATATTCCGCCACTCAAAACGGAAGGTCTCGAATTTGGCGGAAGCGGGTTTCGGAGTGTCTTAACATTAGGTACTAACTGTCTACTCTGCTATGCGGGATTTTGTAATCTAAATGAGTATATCATAATTTTGTGTAAATATATTAAACTTTCCGGGAATAAAGCAATATAATTCCGTGCCTTTTGGATATTGTCCAAGCGCTCTAGTTAATTAAGATATTATATATTTCCGTCACGCTACGTCAAAATATTATACATGTTATAACTACTAATGTATTAAAGAGGACGCTGTGTCAAGGTAGTGTTTTAGGGACGATTAGTTTTAAGTAACGTTTCGTTTTAAGTGCTGGAATTCATCATGTTTTTATTTGTGTAGAATGATTATTTACAGTGAAGTATTATACAATTCTGTTTACAAATAAATCGCTATATTTTAAATTTTGTACACAAGACATAACTATCGTGAATAAGTAAATATTTTTTTAGCTTAACGCTTTTATCCCGCATAGCAGGGTAGTGCCATCCTAGTGCCATGCCTAGTGCCATCACACGCCATACTTCGCTTTCACCGAATTAGAGATGCGGTTTTATGGTGAAATTTAAATAACTATATCTTTTAGCTTTTTTGTTTTTCTGATGACCAATAATGATGATAATTGTTTTATCCAAATCCATGAAGTATTTTTTACGTAAAGAAGTAAATAGTATTATTAGTTGAGTTTACCGTGTGCCCGCGTTATGCTCGCAATTATTGCTATCGGCTAAATTATTTAGTGCAAAATTTATGTACATTAAATACTTAAAATGAGAAATGTATTGATTTCGTTAAGTTTGATGAATTTTCTAAAACGTGTATTGTAAAAAAGTATCTAATTTAATTATAATTATCGTTAACTATTTTGTTCATAGTGGCTTCCACATAAAATATAGACATATGCTATCGCTGACTTTTATAGAAAACTATTTAAGAAAAATAATCCTACTTTACATGATCTTTGTGGAACTCCAACGACTTAGTCAGCACACGCCGAGTTGGCTCGCAAAGGACAGATTTATTGCCGACTTAATTGTATCGTTATCATCGCACAAAATCATTATAAATTGTAGCCTATTAGTTATTCTAATGTGCAACCTATAATACTGTTAATTCTTTTCGAAATACGTTTAGTAGATTTTTCGTGAAAAAGTAACATACATACATACATAAATACATACATACATACATACATACATACATACATACATACATACATACATAAATACATACATACATACATACATACATACATACATACATACATACATAAATACATACATACATAATTACATGCATCCTCGTGAACTTTCGCATTTACAATATTAGTAATTTTAAGCTTATTGAGTTTCTATCTTATAAAGAAAGTTTTTCTAACGTATAGAGAGGCTTTGAATGCGCCACGTATGTTATAAATAACAAATTACTTAATAGTTTGTTTCCGTTTACGATTTCTTTCCATTGTTTTAATTATAACGTTGTGGAATAAACTTTGATAAATTAAGAAATTAACATTATTTTAATTTTATAAACGTCAATAGTGGTTTTATTTTATGATTATAGCAAGCATGTTTATATGTATTTACAAAATAGATGCTTTTAGAAAAACTTATATTACTATCTAACATTAGCTTTTCTAGTCCAGAAATATTCTCACTTTTTAGTTTTTTTTATATTATATTAATCTACAATATAGTTAAGAAATAAATATTGTGTAAGCAATTCTTGCAGTTTCTATATTTAACATTTATAAAAGCATATATTTGTTAATATATCAACTATACTAATAGCATGTAAGACATTCTTTTTGGATTTGGGTAAACTATTCCGTCGTATAGTCCGAAAAAGTTGAAACCGGTACTGAAGTCAGAAAATCTGCTGGGTACATAATGTCAGTAAGACCGAAACAAAAGTATTTGTAATATAACACAGAAACTAAGAGGATTACAACACTTAATGCTGTGTGTAAGACAAAGTATTAACCTAATTTAATACTAACAAAAATAATTATTTTAAAAAAATCGTATTTTTGTTTTAAATTACATAAACAAGTCTTTCAAAGTAAACTTAAAAAGAAGTTTACCTTTTCGCCGGTGGTTTTAAAAGGACTTTAACTAATTAGGTATATTTCATGAAAACCACTCAGATAAGCCCATTTGGGATAAACTTGCTGGTTTATACTAAGATAATATCATTTAAGTGCGTTTAGTTCAGTTTAAGATCTTTGCGCTTTGTGTGCAAGGACTTGTGGTAAATAAGACACATTATAAATTATAAAATATAAATATTCTGCAGCTGCTACAATATGAACAAAACTTTTTATAAAATATTGTTTAAATATGGATATTAAAGATATATTGTGAATATCTCCTAACCAATAAAACACATATAAGTGTTTCACGAACTGAGTAAGAAAACATTTTATAAGTCTAATAATTAAAAAAGAAACACAACACTTACAAAAACAACAACATATATATTGTTATATCTGTTATATTTAAGAGACGTTACCAATACATAGGGTTACTACTACACAAGTATAAAAAAAAATTAAAAGCTTTTTAATACATAATTTCCTTACACAAAATGTTAGCTCGCATTATGCTCGCTGTTTATCGATGATAAATTGTAATACCTATACAGAAGATATTTAAATTTTTACAAAATTACTTAGAAGTTTTTATAAATATATTTTATGTTCTTGTAATTTTATTTAAAGTTTTTATATGTCCTTTTTAATTTAGTTAATTCAGATTTATATGAAACACAATAACATTTTATTTGTAGTTTTCGCGCGTTTTTACTTTTTATTTTTCTTATGACTTTTATACAAATTAGGTGCTATGCCATGTATGATTAAGATGATTTAGGCAAGAGATGGGTCAACCATATCTGCGTTGTAGTGGTGAGCGTAAGCGAATCTGCTACATCTCATGTATATAGAGGGTTTCCGCTGGATTTTAGTAGGTAGTATCAGGTTCACTGATGAGTCTGCAAGGCACTTATCCCCTTGCGCATGGGTGGTCTGCTTAAAAAGGCATTTACTAACGTTATAAACATGAAAATAGGGTAGAAAAGGGTTTTACTTTAATGTTATTTTTTTCTCTAAATCGACGAAATATGTTACGGCCACATAATTAGTGGCGTGTTAGCTATTTCACTTTAAGATAGATATCGTGTTCAAGAGACATCTTATTAAAATTAATAGCCATTTATATCTCAATACTAATTAATCCTATTTGTTAATAATAATAATAATTTATACAGTGTAGCGACACGAAACGACACGACAGGGCCTAATGTTTGATTACGTGAGTCACTGTAGCTGTAGAGTGCCGGTGCTCCGGCAGTATTACGTAAACAGTAGTATAGCAGAGTAGGGCTTTGCGTACGTGTTGTTTTTTTTATTATAATAATATTGATGTGCTTTAAATGATTTGTAGAGCTTGTTAATAAATTGTCTTAAGTATTTTTTGTTTTCGTTTTAAATATGAATGATTTATGAAAACAATATTTACATACATTTTTTCTTTATAGCTGCTAGTAATAGATTTATGCTATAAGCATCCAATGCTTTTTAAAAAACTACGAAAATAAATTAAAAGTTATAACAAAAATGCTTAAAATGATAATTATTTGACATAGTGAGGTAATCAAATATAATGTAGTATCGAGACGCAGACTAGTTGGCTGGTTTGGGTATAAATTAGAGACTTTGAGATAATTTTTATTTATTTATTGCGTATTATATGACGGGACTCAACGCCTCGTTTCGTTTTACCAGAGTAGAGAACATGAAAATAATTTATATAATATACATAATCTTTCCCTCAAATGGAAATTGAACTCACAATCAATCATGTTTATAGATGGTATTCACTACGCCACGATGACCTTCTAATAATAAAATAATTTTAAAATTGAAGTATAATTTTACATTGAGTGTCAGCCCTATTCGACCCCGCTATCTGTATACTCCGACAGCTACTTACATTGTTATATACACACGACTGTTTTCCTCTCTCTATTGAGACATTTTCTAATAATTCATAGCCTCTTTCGTTATATTTTACTATGTACACAATATATATATGTATATATATATATATATATATATATATATATATATATATATATATATATTTATATATATATATATATATTTATATATATATACAGAGTGCCTATATATAAAGTTAGTGTGTATAACAATAATATGACAGGAATCCGTTTTTACTTGCGTAAACTTTAAAATAATTATTTTTATGCTTTTAACCGTGCAACAGGGTGAAGAACATCCGCAAGAAATCGAGACATTGCGTGTTGTTTGGTGGAACTCAACGCCGAACGTATGTTGTTTATTCCACGAAATTCACTATATCCGTCCTAAAAGGGTAGTCCGCCCAAAATCGATTTTATGTTTAATTACTTACATTTTTTTATATGCATCGTAATAGATATTTAAATATTAAAATTTAAAAGATAACTTCATAGTACTTATTAGTAAAATAATATTTTTTTAGTTGAGTAGTTTGTTAATAATTCAATTGTTAATATATAGTTCAAATAAATTAGATCTCATAAATAGCTTAAAATCTATTAAAAATATATTTATTGGAACTTAGGAAATTACAATTTCACGCTTTTATTTACCTTATAGCAAGGTATTCAGAGACAACCTAGTGTGAAGACACTCCGCTTTCCGCCCGAAATAGGGACATTGCGTGACAGAGCGGAGAAATGAATATAGATATTAAATAAGTATAATCTTTTTCCTGAGTAGGAATTGAACCCCCATCCAATAGCGTTTACAGTCAGACGCAGTGGCAAAAAGTAATAAACGATTTAAAAAAAGTTAATTTCTACATATTGTCAGCTACAACTTCTATTACGTGGGTGGACAATATTTTTTTTTCTATTTAAAAATTCTAAATATTTGTGTGGTTAATAATTTCAGCTATGTATAATTATTCAGTATTATAAATTGCATCTTTTCATGTGCAGAAATTTAGGTTGCACATTTTTATTCACTCAGTGAGCAACGAAACAATCCGCCTAAAATATTTTTTGTTTACGTAACTTGGTTTTCAAATACGAATCGTGAAATTATAGTAGCATGAAATTTATTAACGTCACGACATCTTGCGTTACTTACAGTTATTGACTTTTGCGAATGTTATTAGGGGCTTCTTCATGCTCATACCTTAGCCCGTACATTTCATCAATAATTAATTTTAAACATACATTGACCTAAAATCTTATTTTTTCTATCTATTACCAGGTTTACGCTTTATACCGTATAGAAGAGTAATCAGAGGTAGCCTAGTGTCAAGACATAGTTGACATGATGAGTGTCGAAGCCAACTTACCCTCTGTTAAGTCTCAGAATAATGAAAACAATTCAATAAAAGTATTTCCCCGAGTGTAAATTGAACCTCCAATCAATCGTGATTACAGTCGGATATTTCCTTTGATTATTCGCCTTCTAATAACTAAATGGTATATATTTTTTTAAAAATAAGACTCAAGTAACGAAAACAATAAAACTTTAATAAATGCGCCATAAATTTATTACAGCTTATTTTCCACGTGTAACCTAATATCGTTAGTGTCAATTATGTAGTTACTTTTTATGGTACCACTGGGGTTTGCACTTTTTTTCAACATTTTATAGAGGCCGCGCTGTAAATATTCATAAATGCTGAGTGTTTTGCGTTGATTTGCCATTATCATTCAATCCTCATTTTACGACGAGACAAAAACGTATTTCTCTGTATCGTATAAGGTCTTGGTGACTTTTAAGAAAGTATTTAAGGAATTATCGATTGGCAGATTATTCAGCCATTTATAGCTTGATCACAGTAAAAACATCTGAATCTTCGTTAAAATGGTTTACATTAATTAGTGATTTTCTAATAAAGGAATTCTTTTACATGATGTTTATTTAGTTGCAGTTCTTTTAATTAAGAGATTTCCTTTATGGACGAATAAAAAATTTACATATAATATATCTAGAATATATATTTATAGAATATACGTTTTGAGATTTACGTATGTATGTATAGTTTTAAGGTCTTAAAAACTTATAACCTCAATAAAGTGCCAATAAAGCATAATAATTATTGTTTCCTTTTAACCAATGAGTTCTTGTAAAAAAGTTATATTAATAAACAGAAAAAAATACTACAAACATAACGTCGTTGACGAAAGACGACAATCGGGACCAAACAAGTCTGTACTTAGAGCTAAGGTATTAAAATTCCCTTTGGGTATTACTTAGTTTCATTCAAAAAATGATTTTCAGTTCCACCAACAATAACAGTATCTATATAGAGATAAATCAATAGTTAAAAAATTACTTCCTCGTTAACTTGGTCACTTTGACAAGTACTTTGGTTCTGATATGCATATGTTGTATTGTCATAAAATCGGGACACGTATGTAAATCTTTACAAAATAAAACCGTAAAATTTTTGTATAATGATTACACGTTAAGGACGGGAGTGCATAAACAAAAGTATTTTAAATATATATAGATTAGGTGAAGATCTATGTCCAGCCGCAGACGTGGACGACGTGGAGCGACTGGTGATGATGATGACAATGGTGATGATAAGAAAATATGAGTATTTTTTTAAACATTAGCGTACACCAAAGTTTGAGCTAGAAAGGATGCTGCTAATGTGATTAACATTCTCGTGGAACAAACTCCAGAGAAATACCGTTATAACGGCTAATATCGTCTAAGGATTAACAGATAAAACAAGGAATCTGTAGCTTATATGAATAATACCAATTTTTTCTATGAAATATGCCAAGATCTGCTTTTTATCTTACTTAGGCAGAATTCGGTTTAACTGTAATTAGTCCAAATTTATTAGCCTTTAAGGTTAATAAATTTGGACTAGTCAAACTATTGAATAGTTTCATACCAAATGTTGCTTAAAAAAATTATAATATAATTTTTTTATTAAATAAATATAAAATAATCAGATAAGACAGGTTTAACAGCCACTGGAAAACCATCCAAAATTCCTCCCTTGGCCAGAGTATCAGCCTTTCATTACCTAAAATATTCACATGAGGGGGAATCCACTATAAGCGTATTAATTTTGATTGTGAATTACGCTCGTGGAATAATTAATGTTTATTATGATAGTTCCGAATGGGCTTCCAAACAATATAACAAAACTATCTAGCAACGATTCATTTACGGTGAATAATTTGTTTGTTTGAACGCACTAATCTCAGAAACTGATAGTTTGAATTCATAAAACCTGTTTGTGTTGTATAGTAGACACATTTAAAAATTCTAAGCAAAAGACTTTGACATTATGTCTTTATTAACATTATATGTCTTTATTACAGTCGACTGCCCATTATATCAGTTAATTTAAATTAATATTTTATAGTTTTAAAATAACTCACAACAAAATTGTGTACAAGTGTGTCCTAGACGTTCATATGGAGTTCATGGAGGGTGTGCGCCGGGTTATAGGTACATGGGTGTTTATAGCGGCAGTATAAAAAGCCTGCTTACTTTGACACTTAATTAAATTTAACGAACTGATTAATATAAACAAAATAAGGTATCCAGGTCTAGACTGTAATAATTTAGATTAATTTCTCGAAAGTGTAACTAAAATTTTCAGTAAAGTTGTTTAATGCTATCTGAACTACCCCAATCAATTGACAGATTATTATTTTTATAATTCCATAAGATTACAAATTTTAGCAGCTTCTGTTTTATGAGTCTTTGGGGCGGGGGGGGGGGGTGCAAATAAACAAAGTAGCTATAGTCACGTGAGCAAAACAACGAGTGTTTTATAAATATTAAACAATTTATATTTATTCAATAAAAATTATTTCTAGGAAAGGCAAAGCAAACAATAATAAATATAAAGATCTGAATAATATTTTCATTAGTAACAACGTTAATGTACACGTTAATATAATGAGCTAACTCAGTGGAATGACGTTTTTTGACGTAAGTTTTGGCTACTGCCCGGCACCAGCCAGTAGCGCCCACCCGCATACGATTGATTCAATATACACTGCGATGACGACGCGTATTGCATTCCAAGTGCACTTCTACCAACTTTTACCGTATAAATTAACAAGACAACAAGAATTTAGGTAGTTTGTAATGTTGAATATTTATTTCATTCTATACGCGGTAAGAAATAACTCTGAAGTATAAACTTAGTTATCGAAATAATTATAGAACTTAATTGTAATTAGTCTTCATTAAATGACAAGCTATTTAAAGTAATGTTCACGAAAACGTAGTGTCTCCTTGAGCTGATTTCTCTCTCTCTGACTTCTCTTCCATGTAGGATATGACGTGGTGAAACCTGCCAGTCTTAACTTATATTAAATTATAAAAGACATTTTTTTACTTATTGAACATATATTTGACCTTTTTATAATCCTTATTTTCTCATTAGATCTATTTTTAATATGAAAAGGAATACAGTAGGTATATAAATATATAGTAAATACATAGTAAATACATAGTAAATACATAGTAAATACATAGTTAAACTTTATTTACGTCACTTTTCCCATTTTAAGTTTATTTCCGCTTTTATTTAGGTTAAACAAATATTTTTTATTCTGGAGTTTAATTAAAACTACTGATTTCTCTTACAAAAATATTGCATAAATGTTGCTGAAATAAAATGCTCAATCTGCAATGAAAGTTTCGCATAGTAGAGATCTTTACCGGTTATAAAGTTTTGCATTGAAAGTAATCCATTCCAAAATAACTACTTTATTCACCGCAAACATGAAATAGTTTTAGAATGCCAACAGTTTTTTACATGGAAAAAGTAGTTTTAAAAACTGCTTCAAACAAACATTGTTGTAATATATAACCGAAACGCTGATCTGATTGATTAAGCAATTACTAACCCAATCAACTGATCTATACACCGAGCAGTCGAAAATCAATTGATCAAATAAGTACGTTTTATTGACATATTTTTAATAGAACAGGATCTATCTATGTGCTGCAGTAAGAAAACCTTGCAAATTTATACATATGCGTTCATTTTTAGGTATTCTAGTCTGATGAATAATGACCAGTATAAGAAGAAAAGAATTTTTGTATGAATCTCGTTTTACTCTTCTTGAAATATTTAGTAGAAAAATACAATTTATTATTAACCCAACGATTCTTTCAAACATAAACAGACACGAACAAAATCATTCAAGTAGTATTTAAACCTACGATCATTATTTAAAATCAAGTAGTTCATAAATACGCGAAGATAGTGTTGTTATACTTTGATTTAAATTTTATTTAATATAAGTATACTTATGAAGTCCGTACTACAGAGCCAATGACGAAGCTCTTTTTAAAGGTCAAAATGCTTCTGAATCGGCTACTGTATATGACTGGGCTATTTGTAGATGTGAAGGTAGCTTTCTACGGTTGGTACTTAAAACTTAATTGAATAAGTATATTAAATTTATGACTTTTTAAATTAATAACATAGTAAACATAAATCGTATTTATATGTTATAATATAGCTTTATTAATAATTTGTTTAAAAAGCATAGAGAAGTTAATGCCGTGCTCTATTAAGTAATTAAAAAATAGAGAGGAAAAGATTAACTAAAATTAATTATTATATATATATATATATATATATATATATATATATATATATATATATATATATATATATATATATATATATATATATATATATATATATATATATATGCTTATGAATCCCATTAAACATCTATATACGGCTAAAGATAAGATAACAAATTATTAACAACAATGTAGACTTTCGTGCGATAATTACCAATTTGCGTCACTAATAATTGTTGTCATAGATTTCGTGATGCCTTATTACTTAATTAGTTTGGTATATATTTAACCACACGGTCGAGACCTTGTCAGATATTGCTAGGTTTTAGAAATTAAAAGTGTTGATCATAAAGAATACATTATTGTCAGATTTTATAGATTGATTATACAGAAAACGATTACAACATATTTTATAATAATATATGTTTGTTGTGTTCTTTAGGATATGTATATTGCTGATATTAAGTAGAAATCACACAAAATATGTAACTAACATCATAATCATATAGAGCTGAAATGCACAATACTCTTCCGTCTATTATGTAATTAATTTATAAAGAAAACCATAATTAGTTAAGTCGATTGTTGTATTTATTATGTTCATTTGTGGCTTCATTTCTATACAAAATCATAAATAACAGTAATAATAAATGTGTAATAAAAAACAATAGTGAAATATCTAACTTTACAAGCGTAGCGTTAGACAAAAGCATAACAATCAACGGCTGCCGGAACAATGGGTGTGCAACGTCAATAACTCTAAAAACGTTCGAATTTTCTATTTCAAAGTGCTAAAGCACTTTTGAATTGCGTTTAATTTATTGTTTCACGCAATAATGTTAAATACGAAAGCTACTACCGGTTTTGTAAGTGTTAATTTAGATTTAAGTTCTCTTTATATGTGTTTAGTATTAATTACGTTTAATTATCCATCGTAGTGCAGTGGGATAACGATTCACCATAAACGCAATTGGTGCTAAGTTCAATTCTCACTTGAAGAAATGTTTTTACATAATGATAAGCATACACAAATAGTTGCTTTCGTTTTTATGCAAACTATTACAATAGTAGTTAAAGTGCGGCGTTGAGTTCGCCACTCAGCATACAATGTCTCGATTCCAAGCGGAACGCAGTCAACGGAGTGTCATGACACTAATTTGTCTCTGACTACCCTACTATTCGAGTAATATACTAAGTGTAAAATTAATAGTTAAATATATTACTTATAAAAAATTGTTTTGTTTCGAATCTGCCTAACAACAATAATACTTTAAAAACACGCTTGGCTCATTTATTAATATTAAATTAGCAGGTAAAATACTAAGTTATGTAGATAGAAAAGTAAGTAAATACAATAAGAAAATTAAAATATACTATTTTAATGTCTAGGCCAATTTGAAGAATGGGTTGTTTATTCTTTTGGTTTATCACTATAATTAATTATATTATTATTACATGTTATACACATACTGCACTCCGTTTTCCATTTTCCCAACAACTTTTGCTGGTTGAGTGTCAGAATCTAATAACTTGTTCCATGATATTTTTCTAATTATGCGGGATTCAAACCAATAACGATTCAACAGTGTCACGTCACGATTGCTTGTAATTATGTAAATACCTACATAAGAAATTATTAATTATTACTTAATAATTTAATCACCATCACAAGAGGATATAAGTAATTAATGTCCTTTGGCAAAGATTTGAAGAAAAGTAATTAAATTAATTAAGGTAAAATATAAAATATTATAATACAGTCGCTTTCAAATAACCTTTCATATAAAAACAAGCGTAGCCTTGTGGCCAAGGTCCCGACGCTTATCGGCGCTACGTAAGTAAATAGTAATTTAAATAACCGAACGTGATAAATGTTTTATGTTCTTATAGATATTACAAATATTAATATGGCTACGTGACTTACGGACAGATGGACTTATATATACTATATATATATATATATATATATATATATATATATATATATATATATCTCCATTGGACAACCATCGAGATTCCAGTCCATAACTGGAAACTCGATGGTTGTCGAATCGATTCCCACCCGGGGAATGAGTGTATTTAATTTGTTTCATTTTCTTCTTTGGCAAGATGAAGTTTGAGTTCCACCACTAAACGCAATGTCTCAAATTGATGAGTGCCTCAACACTTGGTTCTCTCAGAATAGTTCAATTCACTGCTATTGAAAATAAACCATGATCATATCGTGCTTCGATTCTGATTTCGTATAACGAAAACAAAAAAATAATAGCATGGAAAATCAAATTTATCCATTAAAATATTTTTGATAAAATTATATTTATAAATTTTCGCAAGTAAAAATGTAAATATTGGCTGCAAGGATTTTTTACAATTATTAACTTACTTAATGATGGACGTTCATTCACCTAAATCTTCCACTAATTGTTCGTCATTAATTATCACATGTGATGCACACTTGCTCCTGCAATATTTTTGATTTTAAAAGCATTTACGGCATACTTTTATTTTTAATTTCTTCACGCTTATATTCCACATGTAAGGTTAGACAGGAAGTGCCTTGTGTCTCGACACTCCGTATTCTGCTTCTCGCCAAATTAGAGACATTAATTATTGAGAGGAGGAATTTAACCCCGTGATTCGTTTTACCAGAGCGAGAAACTGAAAATAAAATCAATAGTAATATTTCCCCGAGTGGAAATCTCGCACCCAGTCGTATTTACAGTAAGACGCTGTCCTACTATGCTACGACCAGCCCCGCCAATAATTTTAAATAGCATTTATTAACTTACATTAATAAGTAAAGGATCCCCCCCTATAACGTGCTCCAGATTCTTTTTTCTGGAAATTCATGTAATGTATTTCTACTCAGCAGAGTAAGTGTATTTTTCTGTATGGTGGAATAAGAAGACCAACCAAACATCCATTAATCTAAATACTGTTTTGGCTTTATAGGTACCAGATCATCAAGACAGTCAGACAATAAACTGAAAACATAAGACATTAGATGTCAGACATCAGCAAGCAGATGTCAGATAATGGACAACATATATCAAATACCGTACATCAGCATTCTCACAGCAAGCATTATAAAATATATTTTTATGCGTGATAGGCTTACTTTTAAGCAAGCCTCATTTTAAGCTTTTATTCAGTCTACCATGACACACACTTAGCTAGAAGATACCTTTGATTAAAAGATCTTCATTTAAAGTATGTTAAATTCTATGTTTTAGAAAAAGTGAATGAGGTATGGTTTTGGGAAGTATGTTTAGTAAAGATGGAAGATACGAAATGGGTGTGGAAAGGGGGGTATTGCTGCCGGTAACAGGGTTAACGGCGCTCTGGTTTCATTGATGCTACAAGAGATACGCAGAATGATAGGCTTAAGCGAGAATATCATGGTAAGAATAAAGAAGAACGTGCTCAGGTGGTTTGGGCACGCTTAGAGGGTAAGTAATGAAAAAGTAGTAAGAAAGACTTATGAAGCAAAGTTGAGGGGTACTAGAGATCGATGGAGACCTCGGTTGACTTTTGAAAACACAGTACTGAAGATATTGAAGGAATATCACATAAAAACCTTGGGGATCCCCCGAAGGGCGTGTATGAAAAGAGTAATGGCTGAAAAAAATGTGTACGATTTAAGAAATCAAGATACCGGCTAATTATTTCGACATATGAATAAAGAACATAAAATCAAAATGCTTTATTTGTTAATATTATAGAAAAGAATACACAATATGTAATAATTAAAGATTCAAATATTTAAAACACATAATTGTTCAAACATCCAAATAGTAAAATGTGTACGCTTATACTTAATATTAATAACATTTAATTTTAAAAAAAGCATAGGCTATATATTTACTAAGTATTGCTTGATAATGAAATGTACATTTTTAGGTAGGTAGTGCAAATGGGTACATATTAATATCAATTGGTTTCCATATAAGTATGAAGGCAATTTATTAGTACAGGAATTAAGCGTTACCTCATTATTATAATGTACGTACATTTGTTTAATTGAGCTATTTCAATGTAAATTATCTTGTGTTTATCATCTGAAATTATGAATTCGGTACATTAAAGCGAATCGGCAGCTGCGTGCAGCGGAAATGATAACCTGATAGTGTATCAGCGATTGCTATCAGGACGCTACTTGATTTTTAAACTCTAATTACTCATCTAATTATATTTATATATCTAATTATATCTTTAATTAATTACGAGAATATCTTATTGTCAATTACTCTTAATCGTGTTGTACGTTTAAACGCAATAAGGTTCCTTTAATTTGAGAAAAAAAATGAAATTATAAATATGAACTTGAAAGCACCTTCTTTAAACTTGAAAAGCTTATATTAAGAAAATGAACATTCCAGAAGGTGATATTTAAAATAATTAGTTTTGATATTTTCAACTAAATATATATATATATATATATATATATATATATATATATATATATATATATATATATATATATATATATATATATATATATATATATTTCTCAGGATTTGCTTTTGAAACAATGCAAGTAAGAGTTGACAAAAAGAAAACTTGAATGCGAAAAGCATATTATGGATTGTTGATAAGAGAATCATATAATGATTAAAATAAATAAAGTAATATAATATATAAGACAAAATAATTATTGGTAGAGTGAAAGTCCAGCTTAGTCGATATTGATAGAAGGTCATATATTATCTTGTCTGTTGTTTCGAAATTTAACGACTATATTAACATTTACATATCAAAATCTCGAATAGAATATACTATCGCAATGATAAATAAATTATTGAAGTTTTTAAGTTTCTAATTTATGGTCGCCCGAAAACGGTTTTATTAGTCTATATTAAAATCTATTAAATCATCTCTTATTAATTGCAACTTAGAATTCCCATATTTTAAGGAGCATCTAGAGATAATCTTCATTAGTTTAAATTAGAACGTTACGCATATGAATATTATCTTGTAGAAGATTTGCACTCGCGATAACCATTGTTAATAGTACAAAAGTATTTATATAAAATTCAATAATTAAACATAAAAGTTAAAATAATTTTAATAGAACTTAAAGTGCGAAATTGTCATGACAAAAGACGCATCGACTTCAACGCCGCGCCAGCAGCTGCGTGCAGCGGATGTGATAAGCTGATAGCTTATCACTGATAGCTCTGTCATAAGCGCCACCTGGATCCGTAGATAATTATTGAAATTGGTCTTATAATTTCTTTGTTGTCTTTTCTTTATTTTTATATTTTAGTTTATAAATTATAATTAACAATCGACTTTTTAGTATTAATTATTACATGACTGATTTACTTAACTATTTTATATTTTTAATTGGTATAATTATTGTTGATATTAAAAACATTTCTTTTAATATTTATATAAAAATAATTTTAAATTATTTGTGTCCAAGGACATTCATGAACGCATGGCTAAGCGGTCAGAGCTTGGACGGTATCCAAGAGCCGCGGGTTCGAATTCCGCTGCGTTCAAATTTTTATACGTTATTTCAAAAATATTTTCTAAAAGAATCTTTATTAAAATCATGGGACATTACACATACTTAGAATTGGAGGTCGGAGGTCAGTAATGGCTACTTTAACTCAAAACTAGATTATGTACGTACTTATTTCTTTTACTAAGTCTGGTTAAAGAAATATAGTAGGCAAACTTGAAGGCAAAACAAGGTTCCTAAGGTATCTATTTCCTAGAAAATCAAAGAACGGAGAATATTACCTACATTTTAAAATAAAAAAAATATGGGAGGTAAAAAATCTAAAAATGGTAGTAACAAATTAATTTTTCATTAAATATAACTAATAGGTACCTACCGTATAAAATAAAAGCTGTAAGGAAACTAGTTAAATGTTGTAAGGAAACAATTAAGAATAAATAACTTTAAATTATATAATTTTATTATTACTTGGATAATTAACTTCTATGAGGTTAAAAAAATACCAGGAAAGTTTGGATCAACTATGCACTAGCTATAAAACGCTGTTTGCAAAAGATATTGTATATGATAATACATTGTAATATAAAAAGATGAAATAAAGCAATACCACTTTAACACATTGAGATGAACGCGGTGATTACGGGTTTTACCAGTGTGGGAATATTAAATCTTATGATAAAGGTAATGCCTTTTATTAGATAAATTTCCTATCCAGCAAAGCGTTGAAAATGAGTAATTTTTACTAGAAATATCTATACTAATATTATTAATATGGTAAATATTATCTAATATAAAAAATATTTTATTCATTATCAACACCCTTAAAATTCGAAGCCCTCGAATTCAACGCCGTTAACTATAAAGTTCTTGACATTGAGTCATCTAACTAGAAAGTATTCTGACACTGGGTTGTCTGACGCTTTCCGTCAGACAACCCAGTGTCAGGTTAACGAAGTGTCCTGACACTGGATTGATACAGATTAAAAAATCGATCGAATCGAAAAAATAGATGAAAAAAAATTTAATTAAATTATTAAACGAAGCAAGAATTCTTTAAATGTTTTAATAATAGTAAGAACATATAGTTATAGTTAAAAAAGTTAGTTGTCTTAATAATGTAAGATAGCGCTATATTGCATAATTTCTATCAATATTTTATAATAATCCAGCTTAAGATCGATAAGCACTTCACTTTCTACGTTTAAATTATAGAAGTGACATTTATCAGTAGGTATCGTTTGTCTGACGCGGGCAAATGATAAATGATAATGATGATCGATGGAGCTATATATACGTATATGTAACTTGCATAATATATACTACTCGTGGCATTTAAAAACTCATGTAAATGCCACGGGTCTACGGTCTAGTAGAATTTTGTTCAATTTACTTAATTGCTAGTCAATGCCAATTTTTTATTGTTTCTAGAGTTTGCTTTTTGCGTAACAACTATCTACATATATTAGTTAAAGTACATTTAACCTCTACTGTCACTAACTGAGTGAATAATAGACAACTCACAGCTTTAAATATGAGAAGAATGCTTATTAATACGAGTTTTTGTTCCCGACAAACAAAACTTAAATTTTCAAAAATTGCATGTTAGGTAGCGGAACTTTCTGCAATGTTCGGGCAGTAGGGAATAGATAGTCTTACGCTGGGTTTTCCCTGCACAAATCCGAGGGATGCCTGAAACACATGGAAAACTAACAAATATTCACATGTTATTAGAAATATGTCAAATAAACTTTTAAACACTGAGATCTTCCGAAGTAAAAGCAAGTGGTAGCCTTAAGGTTGGGTTCCTCATCTTATATTTTTTTTGTTTTAACCTTTTTAGGTATACATAAAAATGTAAAAATGTCCTTTTCTCGAGTTTTTAAAATGTTACTTTAAAATTTATAAGTTACTTTAAAATTTGTAAGTAGGTACATACACGTAAACAATACATCTTTTGTTTTTTTGTAATATTTTCTGTGAGATTTGCCTAATATTTCGAAATGTAATCCATACCTTGTCTTGATGTTCCAATTTTTTGTTTTTACATAATGTTAAGCATACATAAGCAGTTGCTTTCGTATTTATGCAAATAATTGTAATAGTAGTTAATTGTAATAGTAGTTAAAGCGCAGCGTTAAGTTCCCCATTTAGCACGCAATGTCTTGGTTTTGGTCGGAAAACTATCAACGGAGTGTCTTGACATTAGATTGTCACTGCCTACCCTGCTATGCGGGATAAAGTATAAAGCTTCTTTTTTTATTGTTATAACTGCTGTTGTAGTAGTAATCTGAAATCAGGTGTAATGCTTATACGCTTTTTATATTGAATAACTCGAATGTCTTTTATATACGCAAATTTTCTATTTTATTCATTTAAAAAATTATTAAAAACCTAAACTATTAGTTACAAATAATTATTTTTAGTTATACCATAGTAAATTCTAAGCGTTCACGATGCGCTTAATTGTATTGTTACAATACGGCAATTACTATGTTCTTCTTTTTTATATTATTTAATGTTCAATTCTTTTTATATTATGTAGTTTACATATGTATATAAATACTATTCCATGTACAACGTTGGTAAATATTATATTATTCTTTTTAAAAAAATTGAACATTAAAATTAAATTCCGAGTCAAAGTAAATAAGACACTTCTCTTCGCTCTTTTATATAATCACATTAAGTTCATTTAATATAAAAGTAACTTTTTAAATTGTATTAAGTATAAAAGTATACTTATAAAAAGTTGGTGAATATATCATACCGTAAATATAATATTTTACGAATAACTATTAAAAAATGGAATAAATAAATATTAAATATTATGCTATAAATAAATATTCATCAATATTTAGAAATTTGTCGAGGTAGGTAAATGACTACGAAGTAAGTCTAACTCTGCAGTTATTTATTGATTAGACTTTACCAATTATAAAAGTATTATCGGCAACAGTCTCTCTCACTCTGCGATATGCAAACACAATAAGGAGGTTGTTTTATTTTTACTTGTTTTTTACCTATATTTCCCATTTAAGAAATACTCATAACTAAATGGTGGAAATCATTGTAAATGACATTTCTCGTGACCGGAAGGAATCCACTACAATGTTTAATGTATATGTTGAAATTGAAACATCAACTTTAGAAAAATCAAATTAAAATAAATAACGTAAGAATATAAGCTTAAATCATACTGCTATATTTCTTAATCATACTTTGAACATAACTAATTTTAACTTTCTTTTTTATTTAATATTTGTTGAATGTTCAGTGAAACACGAGGAAAAAAGATAATAGATTGCCTTTAAAAGTCTCCAGATTCTCCTGCAATAAGTAATTTTTCATATTAAATTGCTTATCAATTCATATATTAAGACTAGCATCATAGGATTTACTATCTATCTAAATTGATTTATATATTTATAAATTGATACATGTTTATGTTTGCTGTCGTATAATAGATTGCTAAACGTTTAAAACAAAAAAGGTTTTATCTCCTTAATAACTTGTGATTACTTTAAAAAAGGTTTTTTCGTATTAGTTTTCTATATTCTTAAATGTACTTTGCATTGAATTGCAAACACTTTATTTACTCGTATTTTTCACAGCTATTTGTGAGTGGGAAGAAGATATTTGTAGTGTTTCATCTCTGCTGATTTTGAGAAATTAAGTATCGTGTGTACACAGAACCTACTGTCATTCTTGATTTATCCTGATTCTCTACGTACTTTACAATAACAAGCAACACGTATATTATAATATAATACACAAAATAGAAGTAAAACCTAAACATCTCAATACTAACTAAATGCAGATTGCATTTGTATTTTAAAACGAAACCGCGTCGGAGTCAATGACTGCGAGCGACGCGAGATTAGAAACGGCTTTCTCTAGCCTAAGCCTGGACGCGGTGCGGCGTTGCCAGCTCGCGCTCTCGGAAAAACGATTGCGTCAACCGAATTGAATACCGTAATACTTATTAGTGGTGATTTATGAATTATATATGTATGTACTTTGTATTTAATTTCGTTATGTATTTTATTGGAGTTGTATTTGTTACTTTTTGTATTGACGCAACTTTCTGAGAGGTTAGTGAGAATTTATTCCTTTTTATATAAAGCATTATGTATAATTAAAATTGTGGAAATTTTAATACCAATAAACGCCTGTTTCTTTGGTTTTAATAATTACTTTTTATATTACTACCGCCGGCAATTTCGCTTACATAAAATAATTTTCCCTTTTAAATATAATTTCCACTTTCACTCGTCAACGAAAATTGGGTAAAATTATAGCGCTAATATGCCTTTTACGGTAAGAATGTGTATTGCGCTAAACAACAACGCTATGACGCCATTTTAGTATACGTACCTATGCTATAAATATAATCATCAATTATTAGAGGTCCCAGTCCTCTGATTTTTCAACAAAAATGAAGGCGCCATATCTATTTACCTCTTATATGTTTCACATCTAATTTTAATGAGTTATGATATTTATTATTCAAGGAAGTCTTGTTAAATAATTAAACAACTACTATTTTGATTCTAATGCAAATTTGCCAGATCTTGAACTTTTAAAAGCATATTCATGATAAATCTCTGTCTCGCTGAACAATTTTTTCTAATATTAAATTTAGCTAGACATGAGCGTAGTATAAACCGACAAGTTCTCTAATAGACAGACATTTTACAAATTATAGATTCATATATAAATCAAAAATTATGTTCATGAAACTAAATCATTTTAGGTAAATATATAGATTGGTCGGCTCAATGTATAACTATATTGCTGAAACGAAGAAAATTAACAACATTTATTGAAGAATTTGAAGCTTCACGTCAGAGAAAACTTAGTGTCAAGACAGCCGCTGCCTGCTTTCGCCCTGAAATCGAAACAAAGCGGATACAGTGGCGAACTCAACGCTGCGCTTCACCATCGCGTCAACTTCACCAGAGCGGAAAAGTGAAAATAATTTTTAAAAATAATTATTTCTCTGAGTGGAAATCGAATTAACAACCAATCGCCCTTATAGTCGAACGCCACGATGGTTTTATATATTAAGTATAACTTATAAACATATTAAGACTGAAGTACTGAAGAAAAATCTTTCCGACTCGATGATATTTGGCGACAGACAGACAGAATCATTACTCATTATACTCGTATTATTCATTATGTATCTGGCATGTACTTTTGTATAGGGATTTCACTTATATTTAGGTACTTGCAGTGCTTATTTTAACAATAGGCCTAGTGTAGTGTACATATATTTTTCATAAAACCAAATTGTACCTCACACTATATGTTATGTATGTTTTTGTATATTTCGTGTGGAAAATGTATATATAAGACAAATTAATTTTACTGTGTGTATATTTGATTAATTTGACGATTAATAAGAAATAATTAAAAACTTCTAACATTTCATTGAAATAATAGATGACACGTAAATAAGTAGTTATTGTAAAATTATTATGTTTTAATAAAAATATATTTTAATAAGGTAATTAGAATTTTTATATTACGTTTGTAAAAGAAAGGAAGTTGACCGTGAGAATCTTATTTTGGTTAAATCTAAAAAAATCTTTATGTAAACAGATGAAATTTTATATTATGGTTTCTTTAGTTATTTCTCTATAACAATACTCTTATCATCACAGTTCACATTAGTTCTAATCGGTATATTTAGATAATCTAGCATAATACAGTGCAAACGCGAAGTATTAGACTAACCACTTGGTTAGTCTATATAGATTGTGAACAATGGCGCGGCGGTATTACTTCATGAAAAAACATGATTTTTACCTTAATTTACCGTGTCAAACAGCTCTATGTAATTTTTTTTAGCTCCACATTTTTCCCGTAAGACTCTGATCTCCATTTTTTTATAGGACAGGCAAGGCAAACGAGCGTGCGGGTACGTGATGGTAAATGAATACCGCCGCCTACGGCCCCGTGTAACACCAGAGGAGCTACAGGAGCGTTGCCGGCCTTTAAGGTGGGAATAAGCGTGCTTTTTGAAAGTGTTTTTGTCGTAACACTGCCGCAGATAGGTCATTCCACAGTTGTGTGGCACGTGGAACTAAATTCCTACAAAACCGCGCTGTATTAGAACGCCACGTATCCAGATGGTAGGGATGGTATTTTGGTCTGTTATATACAGTGCGGTTGGAAAATTCAGCGGCAGGAATCAGGTCCAACAGTTCTCCAGAACACTCCTCGTGATATATGCGATGGAGAACGCATAACGATGAAACGTCTCTAAGCAACGCCAAAGTATCAAGACTTTGCTGCCAAAGTTGAAACTTTGCTGTTAAATTGCGTAACTTAACCTTACCAGTGCGGTAAATGAACATAATTGAAGTAGCATTATTACACTGAGGGTAACTCAATGCCACCACCAATCGCGCTTATAGTCAGACGCTGTCCTGTCACGGCCACGATAGTTTTTCCGTAGCTACCTTTTTCTTTGAGTTTGAGCGTAGTGTAACTTTTTTTAATGATTTATTCTATGTAAACAAGTTCTCATACTTAGCGATACTGAAAATATTTGTATTCAAATAACGTGTTTCCCAATAGGGATGATAGGATTTTGATAGCTCACAGCCACCATCTTGGTTGTTTAACCTTTGACATTTGTATTGTTTTGTGTTCAATAATGTTTGCCATTTAAACATGAATAAGTTCACGTTACCTCAACATTTGCAAATTGTCCAAATTTTCTATCAAAATTCGAGAAGTATTGTCTTTACTCAAAGAGCATTTCGTGCTAAATATGGTCGTCATGGTGCACCGTCTAAGCTCGCTATACGTCGCATAATCCTAAAATTGGAAAGTGAATATTCTTTGCACAATAGTAGACCACCAACACGACAACGGACAGGCCGTAATGAAGAAAATATTGCCGCCGTATCAGCCAGTGTCGAAGAAAATCAAAATGTTTCCGTTCCACGACGTGCACAAGAATTGGGCTTATCCAGAATGACAACCTGGCGAATTTTACGTAAGGATCTTGGCCTACATCCATACAAGATTGTGTTGGCACAAGAACTCAAGCCAGCAGACCATCGATTACGTCGTGAATTTGCTGATTGGGCGCTTGAAATGATGGAAACGGACACCGAATTTCATAGGAAAATCACCTTTTCAGATGAGGCTCATTTTTGGCTCAATGATTATGTGAACAAACAGAATTGTTGTTACTGGAGTGAGTCAAATCCAAGAGTGGTTCATGAAACACCATTACATCCTGAAAAATTGACTGTTTGGTGCGGATTATGGTACGATGGAATCATGGACGAAGGCCGTACTGTTACTGTCAATGGCGACCGTTATGGTGACATGTT
This sequence comes from Dryadula phaetusa, assembly GCA_032432895.1. Classification (NCBI taxonomy): domain Eukaryota; kingdom Metazoa; phylum Arthropoda; class Insecta; order Lepidoptera; family Nymphalidae; genus Dryadula; species Dryadula phaetusa. The sequence continues at coordinate 4,367,849 of JAOYRS010000027.1, forward strand.
AAACGATTTTTTTTCCTGAAGTGTATGAAATCGATGAGGACGACATTTATTTTCAACAAGATGGTGCAACATGCCACACTGCGACCGTCATAATGGATTTATTGCGTGATAAGTTTGGTGAGTCGGTTATTTCTCGCAACGGTCCTCACAATTGGCCACCAAGATCATGCGATTTAACACTCTTGGACTATTTTTTGTGGGGGTATGTTAAATCTCAAGTGTATGCCAATAAACTAGCTACTATTCAAGACCTTGAACGCAACATTCGAGCGACTATAGCGGCCATACCAGCCGAAATGCTGCACCGAGTCATCGAAAATTGGACCGATCGTATTCACCAGTGCATAAAAAAGTCGTGGCGGTCATTTGAACAATATTTTGTTTAAATCATAAATTGCATAAAATTTCCTATCAAATAAAGCCTTTGAGCACGAAATCCGAACATATATTACATGTTTTATTTCAATTTCAAAACATATTGTTCTTTTTGGGAAACCCCATATTTCTTATATAAAAGTCAGGGGCTTCAGCCCGTAGAAATAAATTATTAAAAAATATATTATTTAAAACCTTAATATTAGACATTGCATATTATAGTATTTATAAGTTTTACGACGAACAAATTACGTCAATCATTTGAATTTAACTATAAAAACAAACGTGACTGACAGCTGTAAAGAGCCAATATTTGCTATGCTGCTTGATCATAAAAGAGTATTTGCAAATTTTAATGGATTTCGTATGCTTGAGGATATTAAAATACATGCGCGTGTGTGTAAATGCCATCTACTAAGAAATATCTGTATTTTGTTTGTATTACTAACTCTGCCTACCTATACCTGTACAGTAGTTAATAAATACGGTTATCAAATAAACATAAAACCTACCCGTACAGGCAATAATCGCAATAGGTTTTAGCAAAGATATGACGATGGTAAACTCGATATCCTGAAGCAAAAACTTTGTATTCTTTCTTACGAAAATTATACTTATTTAATAAATACAGTTTATATATTTAGTATATAACATACTTAGTAAATAAATCATTTAGTAGTTTGTAGTAGTTTGTTGCGTTCCTACTACGACGACCATGACGGGTACAGATAGCTTCTACAAAATACATATAACTACCTTTATATATAATTACATAAGGTTTTATATTGTTTATCAGTAACGATAATGTTCATAAAAAATATTAGTAACTATACAATCACTTGTTTTTAAAGATAAGTTAAATAATAGATAATTGAGTGAAAGCATACAGTAATAACGTAGTGAACACATATGATAATAAATGTTTCACATATTATTAAATATTTTAAATTTTAAACAAATTGTGGCGTTTTTTTTGGCTATATATAATAATCTTGGTATAAAAAATATATTCCTTATAAAAAATATATATTTAGCTTCATATTCTGTAAATTCATTTGCTTAAAACCGATCGAGTATTTAATTGTAGGGAAATGTTATATTTATTTGACTTTTCATTGTATAGCTACTGTAACACAAATCACGGTCCCGGGTTTACGTGTCACATAATATGCCAAAAATAAACGGAAAGTATAGATATAGTTTCAATATATTAATAATATAATTATATTGTTCATGTAATGAATTATATAATAATATAATTAATGTATTGAATGTTTCCATATAAATTCTAAATATACAATATACATATATTCCATCTGCGTAATTTTCATAATAGATTTATTTTTTCTACTTTTCTTATAAATCTAATTAATGTGATGATGAAGGAATACTTTATGCGGAGTAAACACATTTATTGAAGAACACTTGTTTTCTTTTATTCACTAATTTTTGACTTTTTCTGATAGTGTTGTGTCCTTGTGTGTAAATTCAGGGCACATTTTTGTATATGCCAATTCAGTTTATAAGTTTCAGTTGAATGTTATGTGTACAATGACAATCATTCATACGTCTAAAAAGCGCTATACTTCCCAATTTTGGACAGACTTCATCCATGCGCTGTTTGCAACTTTTTAAAATTCCTCTGTTCATCTTTTCGAATTTCCCTCATAAAGCCTCCTTCTTATCCTTCTCCATTATGATAAATGACTTCAAACATGTCCAAAGTACTGATTTCCGTATTTTGATGAATGCTATTCTCAGATTATAATCTTTATATTAAACTTTAAGACTATTACGGCTTATCCTGCCATATGTGTGCACATACTACGTAATTTCTTCTTTGGATTAGTCAAAATTGAATCGGCGCAATTGCAAAGACTGCCAGATATAAGTGGCTACATATATAAAATCAACTTGAAGTAAATCACCACTTAAGAAAAGTGCAGTAATATTTAATTCATGAAGTTCTTCATTAGTCTTAACAAGATTCATTAAAATCTCGTCTTATAAAAAGAATTGTCATTTAACATTGGAAATTTCGCATAATTTACATCACGATGACAATATTATCAGTTAATTGCAAATGTGTAATGTATTGTCCAATATTGATTAATAACGCGTCCATTCCAATCGAGTGAATATCACATTAAATTAATTAGTTTACGTCGAGCGAATTCCACGGCCTTAATGGAAACTCTATTTATACATGGTATAAATTATGTTTATAATATAATAACGTATGATTTTGTTCACATTCTCCAGTTGTTTGTGACAACTATACTTAAATTTAACTAAATATTTCAAAACAGAGTTTTCAGTATAAATAGAGATTATTTTACAGATTTTAAATAATATAACTATTTTTTACTGTATTACTTGGTTAATTAGATAATAAAAAATAAATATGAGCGACTATTATGAGTAGTTCATGTTAAGACTCCAGTTGTTGCTCGGATGCTTGAAACAAATTGCTTCTAGTATAATATTTCATAATTTTATAGTTTTATGAAAAAAGTGAACGAAAAATTATATCTTCGACAGTAGAATTCAACATTTTTTTTAATATTATTACACTTATCAAATCTTACGCCATTACAAAACATTTAACGTTTTTCGAAGATTGTTTTGCAATTCCGTTTCTATCATTATTCCTGAAAACTCTTATTACAGAGACAAGATTTTATCATTATCTATATTGTCTTTAAATGTATTATTCACACATTTAATTTTATTTAAACATCCTAAAGATATTAAATTATAATTCTATGTTAAAAAGTTGAGATACGTAATGTAAAGGCTTTTCTTAATATATATATTGTAACATAAATTATATATACTTATGTTATATATATTTTATCTAAATATTCTTTGTCTGTGATATGTATGATTAAACTTGGCATTTCGAATAAGTAATTTGTCAATTCTAGCTGTTTAACAAGGAATATCCGCTTAGTTTTTTTAACGTCTCCAATGGAAGATTATTGTTTTAAAAATAACGTGATATCGATATCGTTTCGGCGAATTTATAGGAATGCTTACTGATAGAGATGGCCTTGAATATTTTATTTACGAAACGTCATAAATCGGTTGAAATAGAAATTCGCTGTGAATTTGTTTGTAGTTTGCCTGCATGTTACTTTGTTTTTATATAAAGAATTTCAGTCTAAAATATGAAGTCTAAAATATAAAAGATCTAAAATATAGAAATATTTGTACCAATTTGCCTTAAGTAATTTATAAGAAATTAATCATAATATTAATGGTATTTTGAAGATTTTTTTAATCATTATCAAAGGTGTCGACACAAAGTACCTACCTACTGTATCCTCACGTGTTGTGAACCATCAAGATTGATTGACCACTAGATTACTAATCTACGTCTAGATTAAGCGTGTTATTCAGTTACGAGCTATACATAGCCACCTGGACGGTCACATAGAACATTTGCTCATCAGAACAAGATCGTAACAAACTCAGATTTGCAACAAAATAGACTTTATTACATTATATTAGAGTACATTATGTCTGGCCCTATGTGGTATGGAACCCTGTCGCCCTAAGCGTGCGTCAGTATTCTGTTAGTATACAATAAATATTCGGCGCCAGTTGTGCCACAATACACATATACATAGAAGTGCTGTTGCCCGCACGGTGTGGCAACGCCGCGCGTTGACTACGGATTCCAAGCTTGCTTCAATTTACAATACTTAATGTGACATAGTTCATTTTCAGATTGCTTTTGTAAAATAAATTCTAAATTTAAATAAATAGAGTTCTATTTTGAACACTATGAGATAGATAGAACGTTATCACAATCGAGTATTTGTGAGTCGGTGCGAGGGTAGCGGGACGCGTGGCGTTGTCGACGCATTGTGTTCGTTTTTTACGAGACCGATAGAATCGATGTCAGTTGGCAGATTTTTTATTTTACCGTTTTTTGGCCTTGTTTGTCGCTTAGATCTATAACAATAGTCGCAGATAGACACTGATGCTGTGTTTGAAATGAATAGCGAACTATATTAGCGTTATTAGAACACGCCATTAGCATATGCTAATTTGTCCAATTTGAAAACTTTAGCAATCAACTTATACGTGTCGATCTTTTTTTATTTAAACGAAAACTTTACTCCTTACCCAGAAACAAGCATCCTTTTACAATATATTTAATGTTTTGTATATAATATTAAAGATAATATATGCTAATGTGTGCATTTTAAAAACTTGCAGGTAAAAACTACTGTATTTTATTAATGGCTCTGTAAATCACGTTTATAATTAACACTAATTTAAGTTTCCGGCATATTAATTTCCATTTAAAAGTTCATTTTGCTTTATATTCAAATATATTTATGTAGTTACCTATTGTTTATATAAAAATATATACAGAAAATGTCTGGCCGATATTATAAGGCCGATTACTTTTTACTTCACCTAATAATGTAAAACCTTTTCGTTTTAGATTGTTATTAAATAAAAAAAATAGATAACAATAAGAAATTAAATAAGTTACTATAAGGAAAATATGCATTTAATAAATACAAAATCTTAATTGAAAATAGGTAAAACAATCAACACTACAGTTTGTCGATCACATTTCTAAAAAGGATAAATGGAAGAACAAAATATTTTCAGTATCAATAAATTATTAATTAACAAACTAGTTTATAACATTAACGAAAGAATACATTGAAAATTGTCTGTACCCTAATATATATGTAAATTTTGAAGCAAATCGGTTGGTAGGAGTGCATTCAAATAGAGTTGCGAGATTATATTTGAGTAAAAGGTTGATACTATATCTATCATTAATACAGGTAAAAAAACAGTATGAAAAGATAGCAAAGGTAAAGATGACAAATTATCTACAATTTGTAGTTGTTTTGTTTTGTTAGTAAGCCTTAGTAAACATCATAATCTGAAAAAGTAGTTTATTTTTATCAAATGACGGCATTTTCTGAAAGCATTTACGCCAAACTAAAATAAAAGTCTCAAGCTTGTCTGGAGACAGGAGCCGTTGGAGACAGTTCATCCGTTCCAAACTTACATTTTATTTTAAGTCACCATGAACATGATCTTCAAATATTAAGGGTCGACCAAAGAGAGAGAGAGAGAGATGGAGAGAGGGAGGTACCTAATAACAAAATAATAAATAAAGAACACTAAAGAGAAAAATATAACTATCTCGCAATTATAATCTTTAGAAAGTCTTTTAGTCTTCTTAAGCTAGTCGAATTCATAATAAAAAATCTGTACTCGTCGTATTCATGAAAAAAGAACTTCTGTATAACATATCTAGGTATGCTATGAAAGGGCCCCTAAAGACTGCTTGCCAGTCCTTTGCGGTTTCTTTTCAGCGGAATGGGCCCGACGCTAGTACGTTAAATCCATGAAATGCTAGGTAATTTCTTCTCTTATCTAATGCATTTTCTAACGATTTGTACACTTTGAAAGTACTTGAAACATAAAATTAAATTAAATACGTACCTACATTTATAAATATTGTGTCATCAGCTTATAACTGTCCACTGCTGAACAGAAGCCTTCTCTTCGCGGCACACTCTAAAGCGTGCCGCGTAGCTCGGTTCTCTGCTTTCCTCATCCAGTGTCTATCGGCAATCCTACTAATAATAATTATTTAAGGGCATTTCCCCCTAATAAGATAAGGCACAAAAAGAAACAAATATTGTAATATTACTGAATTTAAAAGGCAGCAGATCGTTTTAATCTTATGTATTAATTAGAATTTTCAGTTTCAGTTTTGTTGTTTTCACATTTCTTTTTTAGTGCAAAAAATGGAGAGGACAATGCAACTATTAATGCATTTTCTGTGAACTGTTTGTTAACGTAATTGAACAATAAGAAGTGAAACACAGGTCAGTTCCGTTCTTTATATATGCCGCTCCGAGAGTGCCAGTAAAGCACAAATCACTTCGCCAATTAGTGACTCACTCCGCCGTCACGTTATTTAGCCATTTTGTTTATATTTAATTTTTGTCACCCACACTTTTTGTATTTTCATCCATACACTCATGTAAATGTATATTGCGGTATTTTTTCGGCTCTCTTTCCGTACGTACCGTAACCGGATGATGCCATTCTGATATCTGCATTCAAGAGTTATGTGTATCGGTCGAATTAGAGTTATGTATAATAGTTAGGAAATCAATGAATCAAACACAATATATGCGTAAAGTAACTAGCTACTTAGTATGGGTAGGCTGTATCTTGACTATAACAAAAATCTTATTGATGAATCAACAAGAATATCATATTGCATCCTTCCCGCATTCCGCATACTGTATTCACTTATTGTAGAAATACAAAGACTTAAAATAAAATGTTTTCACAATTTTACATATTTTAAATGAAAGTGTTTTTAAAGGATGATTCGCGTATATTTTGGTATTCGAAAATACATATTTGAAAACTGGACGGTTTAAACTCTAATAGTCCTATGTCATAGGTAGACTGAGATGACATTCGTATGTAGGTTGAAAGAAAAAATAATTATATAAATTTACCGTCATTTGTTTCTTAATTGCCTCGCGTACTGCCCTGAACTTGCTACACCAGATACAAAGATACAGTCATTTGTTTCTTAATTGCCTCGCGTACTGCCCTGAACTTGCTACACCAGATACAAAGATACAGTCAGCTCATTCTACAAGAATCCGTTTAAAGCATTTTCATTTAAAAAAAAATGATGAATAAATATGAAGACTCACTCTCTTTTTGCTATGTTAAACCAAGAATACACGTACTTAATATACTTATAATGCGGAAATTTCATTGTATAGTTTTTTTAGCCTAGTCGGTATCTAAAAATTTTGGAACAGTAATTTAATTTGTATTTGCTAGACATCCAGTCTTTTATACAGTTTTTGCAACTCATCGACTATCGATATAAAGGCAGTCATTATTAGAGTGTCATTCTATGTGTACGAAAATTTGGTACCATTCGCCTTAACAGATATAAAGGTATATATTACTATTATATATCTTACACTAAGCAAAGTTGGGCACTTAAAAATTAGTAAAATTTTCGAGCCTTGCAACTTGGTAAACAATGTATAATTTACTTAAATGTTATTTTATCTACTATCTACGAATAGAAAAGGCAGCATATTTATTAAATAAGGTTAGTATTATCTACATTCTTTAAACTGCGTACACACAACACATAGTGACAAGAGAGCTCTAGTGTTGAGATATGTATGTTTAAATATTAACATAGCTATTTTATGACATTGTATATGTTATTAAGAAAATATGTAAATTTTGTAATTTAATTTATACTTTCGCCTCGCCTGGTAATTTGGTAGGATAGGCTGGGCTTGGTAAATGGGGATAACTATCTACTTAGGGATATAATAGTCAGTTCAATTATATTATGATACAATTATATGTCTTTCTTGCATAACATATAAGAAATTTATGCGTACAAAAATATGTAACTATTATAAAGATATTTCTCGTATACCACTAACCGCAATACTTACTTGAGCTTTTTCGCGTCGGATTCCTACAACATGATCGGTTTCAATATGACCTGGTGATGGTCAAGCTTTAAAATATGAGTGCTCATTTTGTGTAGAATAATTCCAAAGTTCCAAAATATACGCGATTAATCCGGTTAAAATAGTTTCATTTAAAATGTATAAAAATCCCGAAAATCAAAGATCTTGTAATGCGAATTGAAATTATAATATTTTATATATATACATAACTTATGCAGCTTCACCACGCCTTATTTCATGCTGCATCGTCATGATTTATTTGAGTAATGATGTCACCAAATCCCATTGTGAAGGTTTTTAATCTTTCCTGGTCTGAATAAATCAAACACAGCAATTACTTTCACCACCAAAAAGAGAATGAAATGTGAAGACTTACATTTAAAAAGGTAATATTTTGCAATTTTAGATTCACGCAGTTATACCCATATATGGTTTTATGATTGGAAAATTATTTATAAATTTAATATTCCATATTTGTTCCTATTTTGTGACAAACCGCGGTGTTGACTTCTGTTATTAAAAACGCAATTATACGAGTTTACCGATTCCGTTCCGTTATTAAAAATTAATTATACAAAATTATACGAAAACACCGAAAAACACGCAAGTGTAAAGAACATAAAATCTAGCGCAAATCTCTAGTTTTAGCCTTTTTAGTACTATACTTAAGTGTCCATATCCTATATTTCTTAACCATATTGTTGCGAAACCTGCAGATATGGTCTGCCCATATAGATTTATTAAAATTTTATTTATAACGGATGTGAAATGTTCATGTTAAATTTAACGATCAATTTTATACCTTGTTGATGTGAAACATTTACACGTAGTAAATTATTTTTGAAGTGACACCCTAATATGCTACATGTGTTATTTCTGCTGAGTAATTAGTTACCTATACTTAAAATTACATATGTAATTAAACGCCGGGACATGTTTTTTTCAGGTCATCTGGACGTCATTGAAGTGATGAGTGATGAAGAGGATGCCGCACTCATAGTGTTGCATCGATAGGAATTTGTAGTCGTGCCGTGGTACTTGCGTTTTAAAATTTTGTCGACGAATAGTCCATCCTCGTAATATGTTCTAGGTTGAGATCTTTTAGTACAGTAAATTGATTTAGCTGTTAAACCGGTTACGCCTACCTTTACCGCGTATAATTACCGCGGTTCAATAATAACATAAATTTATTCCTTGTTATTTTGTTAGTAAGTTTAAAATATAAGTTTTTTTATACATATAATAATGTATGTATATAAATAAACAGATAATAATGTATGTGGATTTATTATGATAACATGATTAGTTAATTATCACCAGTGTGATTTTATCATTATCTAATAGCATAGATAGACAAAGTAATAATATGACTTAGTATACGTTAAAAAAATATTATCTTGATTTAGTTATATGGTTTTAAAATTAATGTGAGGAAAAACAAGGAATATTATTAAATAGCCACATAGAAAATATGTTTTATGGTCAAAAGTCAATCGCGGTCGGTGCGTCGTAAAACGCTCACAATGCCTCGTAAAAGTGTTTTACGGCAATCCTTGACTGCAGAAAAACTACTCCTGCATTCAATCTCGAATATAACTAGTAAGGTTCAAATTTTTGTTGTTAATTTTTTTTTCTTTATAAATTTTTAATTTTCTATTACATTATATGTGAACGATAGTTGTAGAACCAAATTTCCATAGATTAAATATTTATATGTGATATATTTCTCTGATCGGGACAATCGGATCGGGTCTGGTAATGAGGACAACGTAGCAGATAATAAACGAATTTAGACTATGCTAATCAGAAAAAGAGTATAGGCAGTTAAAATTTACTGGCAGGTCACTTCATCCGTATACACTGAAATATTTTATAATAATATAATTTTTGTCAAGTAAAAAAAAATAATTTTAAGATATTTTGACCCAAGTTGAATACAATAAAAAAATGACTTTACGGACTATATAATGTTATAAATGAATTTTATGTATCTTATATATGCTTTATTAAAACAAATCTCATATCCGAAATATCTATCCGTAGTAGGGGCAATGACCACCCGCTGAAAGAAATATTAACTTGAACAATGACAACTCATGTAATAGAAAATGAAGGGCGCTCGTAAAATATGTCGTTTAATAGAGCTTAATTAACTCTCCTCGAACATATTGTACATTGTGTTTTAAGATTAAATTCATTAACTACACTGTTTTATGACGTGAAAGTTTCAAATTTATTATGAAGTGTTTTTTCTACGTCATTTAGAAAAGCAAGTACATTAAGAATAATATGTTATCAGTAAAGGACGGATTTGAATGTGATTATCAGTACCGAAATGTCTAGGTTTAAAATATTTAGTTTAGTTTTGTCTTAATTAAGGGTTTGAAGCGTTCGATTCTGCCAGTAACCATGAAGTGTTGGGTAAAAAGTCGAAAACGGAGACATTTTGTACTACCTTCCTTCTGATATACTACATCCTCATATACAGACATGTATTTCGATTCGTATCAAGTTTACTACTCTTTTAAATCACTCACTAAAATGTAATTCCATACTGCTATAAATATATTCAGTTGCCAATTACTTTGTAAGCAAGCATATCGATAAAGACGGCAAAAAGTCGTCAATAATAACTTCATCAAAATTTAAATTAAATTACTACAAAGTCATAATGACAAATTACTTTAACGCTAAAATTGATTGGGACAAAAAATGCTTATTTATTCAACCTCTAAATAGCAACGCTTAATTGAAGGTGAGGTTGAGAAGGCCATGAGAACAGTGTATTGTAAATTGTAACTAGACGTTATGAATATATTTTTTTATAAGTTAAAATTCATATATAAGATAACATTTTATGGAGTATTTCGACTCCAGTCTCTGTTCTCTCCGTATATTAAATTTTCTGAACTAAGGTACTTTTATTATTTTTTTAGCTTCACGCTTTGTTCTATAGGGTAGACAGAGAGAGTTTAGAGTCAAGACAACTTAGTGTCACTGAGTTCTCCGACCAAATTATATCATGACTTACACCTTTCCTGGGTTGACTGATTAGCTAAGGAGGTGGAGGATAAATAATATTTTTTTCTTCATTTTACAGCCAATATTTGTGGAATATAGTAAAATAATGCTACTGCGACAATTGTTAAATTGTAATAAATACACACATAAATTTATGAACTGGTAGATAATATGAGTACATTATGAATCGAGTTATTATAATTTGTTGCAGCACTATCAGCAAGGGAGAGGACATGGCAGTTGGTCTGGATATAGCGAAGGCCTTCGATCGAGTTTGGTACAGGCCGCTGTTTGCCAAACTTCCATCGTATGGGCTGTACGAAAAATTATGCAAGTCGGTCGCCAGCTTCCTCACTGGTCGTAGCATATAGGTTGCTATCGACGGATTTTTGCTCTGATTATGTGCCCGTAAACGCTGGTGTCCCCAAGGCCGTGTGCTGTTTTTAACAGCACTCCTTCTGCATATCAATGATTTGTTAGAGGATCCTAGCACTCATGGTTATGCAGAGGATAGCACGGTGTACGTCGTCTACATCAGCCATGCATCGAGTACCAAAAAAAAGTTGTATCTTCCGTCAAGGCATCCCTTAAAAATGTCACTTAGTGAGGTGAAAGGAACCTGGTTCAGTTGAATCCCCTTAAGATACAAGTTTGCGCGTTAATCACTAAGAGAATCCCATTTATCGTATCATCAGTTTTCGAGCATACCCTCCTCTGCAAAGTAAGATCATTTGCCATTTGTTCGCAACGCAAAGTCGTTCAGATCGGTGGAGACCCAATAATCTGTGAAAGGCTTGGTACTTTGACGTAAGCATATACCACGGAGAGTGTTCTGGAGAACTATTTAACCTGATTCCTGCTACCTTCTCCAATCGCATAGTATGTAACAGACTGCAATATCATTTGGATATGTGCCATTCAACTAGTTTGCGGTTTTGTAGGAATTTGCGTCCACGTGCTACACAACTGTCGAACGACCTACATGTGATAGTTTCCATTTCGATACGGTTTAAACACCTTTATAAAACGCGCTTATTTCCACTGTATAGACCGGTAACTCTTCTGTAGCGCCCCTGGTGTGACCATTAGGTGCTCCCTACGCTCGTATGCCTTACTTATCGTACAAAAAAAATGTTATTATTAGTTATATAAATTCTAGTATTTTTTTTTCGAAAGAAAAACAATAAAATTTTAGTGAGTTTTTTATAATGTTAAACACTATAATATTAATTACTGTTATACTAGTACAGCTATTATTGTTCATGTTTAAGTTTGTCTTTAACCACTGAAACAATCTGGATAAAAATTCTCAGTGGTTAACTTTTACATCAGAATAACACAGTCATTTTTTGAAAAATTTACCCTATTATATAATATTTATTAAGTAAATAGAAAAAAATACGTAAATGTATATTTCACGGCTAATCTCTTGAGCGGACTGTAATAAAATTAAATATGTACGTACCACTTCTGTATATATATATAAAATATGTAACTCTGAAGCCGTTGGAAGGATCAAGGTTATTTTATAACTAAATGTTTTGTACAAACAACGGGGACATAAATAAATAATTTATAAAATTAAATAATAATAATAATTGATAAAGTGCGGCGTTAAGGTCTGCTATTGAATATGCGATTTCGGGAGGAACGCGGAGAACGGATCTTCCTGATTACTCTGCTGTGCGGAATAAAATGTGACGCTAAAAAAATTATAATAGCAAAATTGATGTTTTTGTTATGTCAGAACAGTGAAGAGAAATAACGCTTAGTTAAATAAACAAACATCTTCCTTTTGTAAGACTTTATAATAAAATTTAGCAGTACTATGTAATTTACTTTACATGATCACGACAAAAAATACAATATAAAAAAAAAACTCCATTAAATTGACTCTATTATAACTTTTTTCAAGTATTTTTAATGGTATTTATTTTTTATTACTATTCTATTCTTAAAGTATTGAGAACGTTATTACATGCGGTACTAAAATTTGTAAAGCTTTGTGAGTGATAAGGAAATTAGTCTGGCTAGGTTTGCGGAGTCACGAACTGCGTTTAATGTGTGTAGGTAAGAAGATAGAGCTTCGTTATACCGATAGCCCTTGACATTATAATCTAAATTGTATTATAAAATTATAATAAAGGTTAAAAGACATCTATAAATTTGTATTGATATGTCATGATTTTTTGTAGTACGCAACAATATGAAGTTATAATACTTTAAAACTGACGATGTATATCGATCGGTATTAATAGAATTTTTTGGTATATATTTTTTTAATTAAGTACTAATATATTTGTAAAATAAGTAAATTAAAAACAGAGTGCCTTGACACTGGGTTCATTGTGACTATTCTACTTACGACTACAATTACTAAGTGGAAAAAATCATGATAGTAAAGAAAAAAGTTTTTATCGTTTGTAGATTTTAGAAGTTGACATATCGATTATTATTTCAAATGGAAGAACCCGTATTTAATCTTGCAGTCTCTACTTTCTAGTAATTCCTATATGTTAATGACCCAAGATTCAAAGAAATTGATAAAATTTCCTCCTCCGATTGATTGAAGAAGAGTATCAAGATCGACAGATCATCGGCCACAAGTAGGGGATCTCAATACTTATTGGTTTAAGCATTATGTATGTTCAGCAATTTTCAGTAGTTCAGCAGACATTTGGAAATAGTAATCTTTTTGAAAAAACAAAATTCTCGAAGAATACTAGCAATTATAAGTATTGAGTCTCCTCATGTTGATTTTTATCCTTGAAGTAGTATTTTTTCATTGATTTTTTTGCATAATTTATATTAAAAATACCGCAATGTTATTTAAACAAAATTAGTTAAATACATTAAGAATATCGACAACTTTATTTGTCTATTACAACAATAAGTCATAAATGTGCTACAATCAAGTAAAAAAGTGTGCAAAAAATATTTTTAATTACTAGAATTGCCTACTTTAAAGGAGATTTGTTCGTGTACTTAAGTATTTCCATATATTATCATTCAATTATAATCATATAATAGATATACAGGGTAAAATTTTAATATTCCTATGTCGTTCTAACAAAAACAAAGATTGGTTTTCTTAATCTAGATTGTACTAACTTAGACTTTCAAGGGCCGTAGAACGCGTATTTTATTATAATATTAATAATATCTTAAAATGTTATTTAGCTAATAATCCGGCAACTATTTGTATTGGAAAATTACTAAATTTAAAAACATTTATCGCTCCGTCAAACTTGACATTCATCGACCAAACTCTCACGCTTAGAGCAGTGTTTTAACAAAATGTTCTCTCTGCCTAGATTACTATATACAAGACATATGTAAAGTTAAATAAGATTACACGCAACAAAACACTTAAAGTAAAAGAAACAATAAGTTTTATCCATAGCATTTGATGTAACATGATGACGTCGCTTCCAACCAATGCTTGTATCGCAAGTGCCTACTGATAGCGGTAATTACTGATAATGACTCTAATTATAGAACCAACAGACACTTTCGTTTAGCCTTGGATGTAATGGGAGCTCGATATGTATTATTTATAAGACAATGCAATATATAGACAGGTAGGTATGTACTACCGGTAAAATGAAGCTATTTATTTTAGTTGCTATATTTTTTAACTTAATTCAATAATTGAAGAAAAGGGAATTTTTTAAATATCAATGGCGAAGTGTAAATCTTTTTTGTAAGGTGAACCGGCGTAGTAAGTAAATACTAAAACTCTAGAAAAATGAATGAAATCTACTTTGGCATTGCCTCGTATGATTTAATTACAATAAAATTGACGTTTTTAGTTTTTTAGCTTATTAAATATCTATATTTACATACTATCGGTAAATATAAATAATTTATTAATTTTTACAAAAGGTAAGTTGATCGGAGTTGCATTATATGGACATTTAAAAACTGTAACTCACTTGTCTATAACTCCTAAAATAAGTTTATCGGCAGAGAAATAAAGTTAATAAATTTCTTAAACATTTTATTGTTTTTATTTAATGAATATTAATACTGTTTAGGCTTATAAGGAAGTTACGTAGTAGAATAAGATAATAATTATTGCTTTAAAAGATATTCGCCTGGTGTAAATTCTTGGTATTTTATGCATTATAGTTAACTAAATCATCCATATATTTTAAACATCATATCTATTAGTTTGTTATTCAAGTTACACTAAGTGTTTTTTTCTCAGAATTTATTTAAGGCGAATAATATAGATAATTCAAATTGGGTAGTGTGTGATGGTATTTACTCTGATTATGATAACAGCGTTTATTAACATATTATTAAAAAAATAATAATAATGCATATAATTATGAAAAATGTTTAAATTTTAATAATTGCAACATTTAAATCTCTTTTTTTAATTTACTTTATAATAAATATATACATAAAATAACAGTATTATCTCTTTGCATAGACACAAAGCAGCGCTATTGTTATTCAAATTGCAGTGTTCGTGTTAAAAAGATTACACAGTCACGTACATGCGACCATATTTGCAAAACAAGTCCGCCATGTAGATTGCATATTCAAATTATACTCCATTGCAAAATTAAATAAAGAGAGAAACAAAAAAGTGAATGGCTTTAGTATACCAGCGCCCCACCCGCCTCAGGACTTCAATAGACGGCAAAGGGCGCCTCACCCTTCGCAATCAATTGAAACCCTCTTCTATTACTATTCGCTCTCTCTTTCTCTTATATTAACAAATAAGCTCGCCGTCCCTTTCTAAAACACGAATCGAGTGGCGCGAAGAACTGCGAGCGACGCCTTGGGCGACTTTGTGATTTTCAAAGATAGAATTTTTGTATGCAATGACAAAAATACTTTTACTGTGTAGTTTGCATACATTGATTCTTAATACAAGTTGATAAGGTTTAAAATATAAAATTGTAGGCGCATTATTAATGTGGTAATATGAAGATTAATGTAGAAATCGCAGCAAGTGATGAAAACCAGATTACATTGCGTTGACGCTTTGGGCGGGAAAATGGAAATAACTTAGAAAATTTATTAGCATCTGATATTCTTGTAAATGTCGACGAAATTGAGATGAGTTTATTTTTATAAGTTGTTTCGTGCTTTTATATATAAAAATAGTATATTTATCTCAATTTACGCTACATTTTAACGGCATAAGGTATACAGGCTTTTAATATTAATAATAAATATAATAGATAAATAAATATGAAGAATAAAAAATATATACTGATATAACGTCATTTAAGTTTATGTATTTTATATAATAAAATCTATCGGTACAAGCATTTAATCTCTATTTTCCCAATTAGTCACAATCTTCATTTCAAGGGGTTGATTACATTTTCGTAAGTATAAAAATCATCACAACTAAAACTAATCAATTTTGAGGGGATTATAGTTACGAACACAATACTTCTACTACTTACAAAAACAAAAAAATATACATAAGCCATTCAAGTAAAATGTTTTCTTTTACAGCATAGTGTTACAATACGAGATAGAGGTTAGCGAGAGAGAATAATATAGAGGATAAATGGAAACAATATACTATCTAGCCCACTTGATATAATATATTTCCCAGTTTTAAATTGAACCATTAGAAACTTCTTCCATGAATAGTGAAAAATATCTATTAAGGTTTAAAGCAAATGTCTATTAAGGTTTAAAGCACGAAATATGATCGCGGTAATAAATGCAATTTGGCTCTACAAATTCAACCGAAATTTTGTCAATTTTTATAAAGTGTTCTTTCAATTTTGTAGTTATGAAAAATTACTATATAATAAGAAAATTAAAATAAGATAAACATGTTACGAGCAAATTTTGAAGACCGATCTATAAGACAATATACAGCACATAGAAAAATACAGTATGACAAAAAGTTTCTACAGTCATGGTAGACACTCTAAACTAAATTATACTGGTTTCTGATTAAAACCACAGATTTTATATAATTAACGAGTAATCTTATCAAAAAACCTAGTTGGACCGTTTAGTGCGGCAAACTAAATATATTAGTCGAAGGCGTGTGTGAATGCTTTAATTCCGGGGGACTAAACATTTAGAGTACTAACTAAATAAATATCGTTGTATAAAAAAACTCTTCCGTTACTGAATGATTTAAAATAGGAAGCGTACGAGTAGAAACCTAAATAATAAACTTCAGGGTACTTTTCATAAAAGCTGAAATTAACCCTGAAAATAAAATAAAGATATAGGGGAATGTTAAGAGGATTTCTCAAAAGCCTTATAGAAACGGGGATTGGTATTGAGATAAGATGTTAAATTTTCAGTTGAAACTACTGTACGGTATGGTTTTATATTACCCGTTTATACAAAACATTATGTACCTAAAATTTCCACTATTATATTGACTATAAATTAAATATTGTAAAGATAACATAATAACATTACTTTACTTTTTCGTACTTGGGGATCCTCTTAAACCTAGACGCATATCAACGCATATCAACGCATATCAACGGAACAGTCGAACATCGTATCGAGCGAAGTTAGGAGGTAAGAAATGAACTGGTGATGAAACTGCTTAACAGTTATTGAGATATTTAAACGTTAATACGTTTAAAAGTATTATTTTATTCGCTGACTAAGGTGTGCCAAAACTCAACACTCTTCCAGGTGCCCTAAAAAGTTAGAAATTGGTGTACACTTAGATAATTGTTGTAAATAGAATAAATAATAAAAAACAATTGTTTTTATTTTTTATCTTTGTTATGAAAAAAATGCAGTATTTATGAAACAATTTGGAATTTTTTGTGTTCTGAAGGGCTTTCGTAGACGTACTATGGTATTAAGACCAAGATCTGATATTGAGGTCTTCAAAAAATCAGAGGAACTTTTTAATTCATATAGTCAATGAGAATATTTTAAGAATAACGAACTCTAGAATTTATGAAATATTTTATGAAAGAAAAAGTAGCCTTTCTATTTTCTTTGGTGACAGGGTAAAGAACGTAGAGAAACTATGAGAAAAAGTAATTTTTATTGAGATTGGCTTTTTAAAAATGATTTTCAGTATTATTTTACAAAACTTGGGTCTTAAATATTTAATCGGGGAAATAGAGTAAATATTTCAAACATAAATGAAAATAACTTTAATATTTAACTCGGTTGTCATTTTAATATTAATATGTTCGTGGGTTAAATTTTTATTTGTGTTCGTTAGTTTTTAGCATTTATAGTAATGTTTTTTTATGTAAAAATCAAGGCCACTTATAATTATATAATAAACGATAATATTTTTCCTTTCATACCTGTACAGGTCATGTTTTATCATGTTATATGATATTATTATTATTGTTTTTTCTTTATTAGTAGATCTGTTTCATTTGACTTGGTCTAATTTTAAATGAAATATCATTTTAAATATTCACTAAGTAGGTATAAGAGCAGATGATTTTTTAATTTATATAAATAAGTCTTTTTGAACTCTAGATTGCTTTGAATTTCTTTTCTCACTTTCTTATTTTTCTTCTAAATTGAATGCCTTAGAACCTAATAATTTAATTTGTTTCCGACAAAATATAATGTATGACTACAAGACAAATGTATACTATAAGATAAATGTAGACTATAAGATAAATTGTATGTAGGTCCATTTAATTTTTTTATAGCCAAACAAAGCAAGTTAAGTCTTACCATGCTCTCGCCGCCGCCGTCTGGAAGCATCATCGATATAGCTAAGATCGATCGAAGAAAGAGTATATTTGACTAGAGAATGTATCGAAAGCGCGAAAGTATGATGTTATATTTGCTCACTTGGTTTGCTAAATTAATTCGTGAGCCGATAATATATTGCTGTGGAAAAGGTAGGCCCAAATTCGAAAATTATTTGAACTCTGTAGTATAGTAGAGATGAAAAGATATAATCAAACTTCATTTTGATTGTAATGATAATAATAATATTATATAAGTCAAGAAATATAAGGGGAAAAGTCTGAAAAGTGAAAACATTACTAATAAAAATATGTACAAATGTTACCACCTTGAGGCCCGCTAATAATTCTATAACCATTAATTATTAAGGTATATTGGAATAAACTTTAATGCAATATATAATTTAATGCAATTTAAATAAGAAAATGAGTACTCTTAAAAAAATATTTATTTTAATATTTACTATTAAAATAATAAATAAAAATTCCGTTATTTGTTTTACATTCCTTTCCACGAATAAATTAATAGCGGAGTCGCGGGTGGTGCGGCGGGCATCGAGCACCGCGCCACCTCGACCGACACGCAAACGATCTCTTGTACCAGGGGATCATAATCAGATAGGAAGCTATTGCGTGCCATTCTATATTCATTATCTGTTGTCCTGCTTACACTATTGACGAAATGTATTACGACAAAACAGTATAAATATATTCGTAATTGTTGTAATTTAAACTTTATGTATTAAAACTTAAAGTTTGAATTCATTAGCAGGAGCCTTTAGTGAAGAGGAGGTTGATATAATATAATATTTATTTAAAAATATACCGTATAGCTCTTTTAATAAGGTTTATTTTATAAGAAATTTAGATAATATCAACTTTAATGATCGAAACTTGAAAAAAGCACTCTTAAAGCGATGGAATTCGCGTAATATTTTGTATAGTCATGTTGTCCTATTAGTGTCGATGCTTAAGGATCACTTTGGCATGATTGACATTCCTTGTGCAAGTAAGCATTGTGAGGAATAATAAATAATTCGTACGATTAAATTGTTGAAGGTTTAATAAAGAATACTTGAATTCTATTAGTAATTGTAAGTATATTTTTATATATAAATAATATATATGTACAGACAATATTTATTTTAAAAATAAAATTACAAGCACTAATTTAAAAAGAAATTTGAAAACATATGTCTTAAGGGGTTTTTTTTCTAATCGTTGTAAAATGAAAATAAAATATCATCTATAAAAAGTAATAAATAGCTTAAAAAAAATAAAACATACGTACATAACATATACTGGCTGAATCATTTTAGATCTTATCAAAAATCCCCGATAACAAGCAAAACTGGTAAAAAAAAACAAGAATGTGGTGGTTACGCAAAATAAGTATCGTGTGCCACGGCTTAGCGGGCATAGCGACCAGGAGTGCATAAACTCGTGACGGTGTCACAACGTATCGTGTAAGTACGTTGTTCTCATTTCAGTACATTCGCGCATGTGTTGCTGAAAAATTAAAAAACGTCTTAAGCGACCATAATCGCATAATCGTTTACCAACCGTATCGCAATGTAATAGAGTTGAAACTGATAGTTTATTATAATTTGATATTTGACAGGAATGTATTGTATATATCTTCGAGGATATGATAGCCGGGTGAACAGCGCGCACTGCGCAACTCCCGTACGCTACGTCATTGTGTGATACGAACAAGGCAATCTTGTCGAGCGAGGTTATTATGCAAACAAACGGCCGGCTCTGACCAAAAGTCAAACGATACGCGGAATTCATACGTAAATAGCGATACATCGACAACGCATTTTACATTATGGTTAATTTTATTAAAACACCTGAATAAAATGTTAATTTTTTTTTATTTATTACGTGTATGAATGACAGTTGAAATTTAAATTGATTATATAAAACTTATGTTTAAAGTTTCAAGTTATGGCGATCTTTTGACCTTATTGAAAATACCGGTATATTTACTAAAACTCTATCAAACTTTTTTAACGGAGAATTAGTTTTCATATTATAAATAAATAAAATATTAGTCGTAAGTATGTACCATAAATAAACAATGTTATTACCTAATATGTTCTTTTACACCTTACTGTTGTTTGAAATTATCACATAAAATGCTAACTTGATGACGCAAAACAATTAACACAGCAGGACAACACTTTATAAGTAGATAATACGTGAAATGAACAAAAAACATCATTTCTAAATAGGTAGTTTCATTTAAATAATTGGTTGTAAAGATATGTTTTCCTTTTTATAGAACAAATAAGGTGGAATCCAACCTAGAAAATTATCTTTTATATATACAGACATGTTATTATATTTAAAAATATGTTAAAATTTAATCAAACTAAAAATCTAGATAAAGTCACTCAAAGTACAAAAGTATTTTCTAATTTGTTGATTTAAAAAATTACTTCTAATAAGTATTTCTTTTAATATTTTAATTTAAAATATATAAATGATAGGTAAAGGTGTTAGGTATACTATTTTTTTATTATTTTAACATTCGACGTACCATAGATAGTAAATAAATGAATGAAATTAAATAAAGTTCCAAATGCATTATAAAATAACATATGAAATAATATATAGATGTGTAAAACAGCGTTATACGTCTGTCTTATCATCATATAATCTTAATTTTGAAACATTAACCTTCATCTGTAATATGAATTCCTGGTAAGTTGCGTACGAAACGACAAATGTGATCGCAACGTAAATGACGGCTGCGGGCCGACGGGCGAGAACATGATTTTTAGCTTCTTTATCGTTTTTCATATTTGTTAAAAGTGCTGGTGAAAAATTTATAGCACTAAAAATCTATATTTTAAAACATTGGGAAAGATGTTATAAAAGAAATATATTAGATTTTTTTTGTTTAAGTAACCAAAAGCAACGAGAGTTCGTAACTCAATAGGCCTATTTTCATTTCTCTTATTCCGAAGTTTGCGAGGTCGGATTGTTAAATTGTAACTTAACTGTATTAAATCTGAAATCTCAAGCTAATTCATGACGTGTTATATTCGAAATTAGTATCATCACCCAATACTATAGTGATTTTAGAGTAACTCTTTTATTTATTTTACATTTTTACATTTATTTGTAAACATTATATTTTAAAACTCATTTCATAGTAAATGATGGAATTTATGGTGAGTTTAAAAGACTTGTTTTACCAACAAAATATTATTTGATTTATATAGGCAGTTCATGACATTTGTTTTATGTTCTTTTTGTTTTCCGGTTGTAAATATGTAATAAATAATATATTTATAAGATATTTATGAATTATTTTGATAGTTTATAGGAATGATTATAATAAATGTGTTGTTAGTATAAATATTTTTTGTACTTCACATTATATTTTATTTTATGTATATATTGTCAATGTCGAAACCACATTCGTCTGTCCCTAATAAAATATCTATCTTGCGTGGAGTTACTTACATAAATCCCTTGGTTTTCATATTCATAACAAATTTTTAACACTTTTAGTAAGAATTTGCTTAATATTTAAACTTAGGTCTATGCGCAAAGCTTTGTATTATCTAAAAGCATGCGTCGAGACGAGATAGATAGGAATGATGGCAACAAGTGAATCGTTTATTTTTCAAAAAATATTTAAAAATAATATTGTATATTTTTAATATAGCTTATCTATGTTGTATTTATTATTCAAACCTGCAGATTCTGCGGGTTTCAAATTTAATTAGATTCAAGGAGCTCAAAACATTAGTCAAATATTGATGAACAAAAATTGATATTAGTAGATTTTTTGTTATTACTAATAAAAAATGTACTAATATCAATTTAAGTCTATATATTTGTTTATCAATGTATTTCTTTATAATGATGTTGATATTTTAATATTTATTACTTGTAAAGGAAAATACGAACATAAAAAACATATGACGTTCTTATCTAAATGATTTTCTAGAATTCAATACTGACAGTAATTTAAATTATCTTTACAGACAATATACTTACTGATATATTTATCCATAGTTTTGTATTTCTTTTTAAAAAATTATACATTTTTAATAAAGATGCATTTTAGCAAATTATAATACAAATTTCGTTCAAAGTTCTTTAAAATTAATAATTTTACGTTTCACGATTTCACCCGACCGCGCCGTCGGAATTTCTAATAATAAAAGTAGTGTAGCATTACTCCGTCTCTTTTACTCTGTATGATAAAGAATGAGATACGTAGACTTCAAACTGCTCCAACAAATCGGGCACCTGTAATTACAATTCGATTGAAGCCGATCAATTAGTAACAAAATATTAATGATATATAAATATTTTTTTTATTTACATAAATAATTAATCTGTATTTTAAAATAATAAGTTGGTCAATTGATTAGTTTTCCAACGTTAATTTAACTAATATTTTTTGTAATGGGTAAAATAGAAAAAAATATTTTTTTATTATCTGCACATTTATTTACTTATCTGTGGAGTACTTAGTGATTGAATGATGGTTAGCAACGATTATTTTATTTTTATTTTTTTATTCTAACATATAAGCTTTGCCTTTATCTTTTATAATTTATTTTCATCTTTCGCTTGACTTCGTGGATTCACCCAGAAGGGCCTTTGGTATCGTGAGGGAGGATTATTGAAATTTTTCCTTTTAACGGGGGATAGCGAACTGAAGACCAAACTTGCGTAGAAACTGTGTAATTTTAAAGACTATGATAAGAATTGTGACATTACACAACGTCACGTTATTTATGCTTCTTGTAAATGTTATTATTAATAGTGCAAAATAAAAATTTCATTTTGTTAATTGATAATAAATAAATTATATTATCAGAAATAATAAATATTACACTTCTACTTCATATAACCTTGATAACTATCTGGACGGCATAAAATTGGGCATGATCCTTGTACGAAATTGTCCTTTGCGTGTTAATGAAATCATTCATATAATGACTCATTTTTTATCCATTCATTCATTCATTCATTCATTCATTCATTCATTCATTCATTCATTCATTCATTCCTTCATTCATTTATTCATATAAAGTCAATTCATAGTACGAATCACTCATGAAGAGTCATTCGTGTTATGACTTATTCATTCAACACGCGGAAAGCACGTAAACATGTTCTTCTTCAATATGAATCTCTACATAGTGAATTCAACTAAACTGGCTGATTCTCTGGTGAATTCAACTAACCTTTTAAACGGAAAAAATGAAAGAGTGTATATAAAAGGTTTAAGCCCTTGGCTTTACAGCTAAAGTGCCCATACAAAAACAGAATTCTTGGGGCATAATTAATAATGCTAACCAAATATAACTCTACTGTTAACTAATTCTGTTAAGTGGTCGTGACCTACTAATTCCTTATTCAATTATAGAGGCTCTCGATTGACTCAACTAATTCCAACTAAGCATCATGTACTTCTGTGTATATAATACATTATGTATTTATTTCTTAAAAGCAATGTAAAATAGTTAAGGTTAAACGAGAGGAAATATAACCATTAAATACAACATATAATACTATTGTAATATATTTATTTTATTTATAAATTGTACCACAAATGATATATGATACAGTTTTGAGTCCAAATCTAATCGAGGATATATTTGGTCATCGCCTCTGAACGCAAAGGATTTTGTTTTCTAGCGCACAGTCAGTTTAATGACAATAACTTTTAAGACGCCGAAATTAATGCTTATATATAGTCTTCGCTTTTATAAATAAAAAAAAAAGTCAAAACATAGTTATGCTTTTATTTAACTTCATAGAAAGTTACGTTGTTAAGTAGACTACAATCAATTTTATATTTTCACAACTTCGTTCGCGTGGATTTTAAGATCTATAGATCTTTGTTTTTATTTTTAAAAGTTATATATAAAATCGGTAAAACTTTCAGACCAAAATAATGTAATATTATATATATATATATATATATATATATATATATATATATATATATAAATTTACTAATTTGTCTCGTTCTGCTTGAGACCAGACACTGGCAAAGAGTAATGAAGAGTAACTTGGACTACTTTTATGGTAGTTTTCTTAGCTTAGGTATTATGATTCTTGTCGTTATAATGTTAGAGTCAAGAACTGATAAGGAGTATCGCCTGCTCCCCTGTGTTACTCGTTAGGCTACTGCTTAATCAAACGTATACGAGTGTAGAAACGTACTCTCGCGCAATCGCCGGACTGGTTAAAAAATAAGAATGATGCTAGAGAAATATATTTCATGAATATTTCGCAGTTACCTAAGGTCCTATATAAATATCTATTAAAAATTAGATGAGGGTCTCAAGTTCCAAATCAAGGATCAGAACTTTATGATAAATTATAGACTATAGGTTGCCGAGGACTAATAGCTATATAACAAAATAGTTTCGTCCAAATTCGTCCGGTAGTTTTTGCGCGAAAACTGAATAACAACAGACAGATAGTCACAGACATTCAGGCAAAAATGTCAAAATCTATATTTCAGGTTTCTGTTACTTTATTATATGTAGACCAACTTAGACTCAACGTTAAATCTTCACAGTTATATTATATCTATAGATTAGAGATTCCCGTGGGATAATTCAACAACCGAGGATCTTAGATGGACTTGACGATTTACAATCTTAAAACGATGCAGTATATATAGAAGAAATAGATGTTCATTTAAGGTAAATAAACTTTATATTAATTTTTACATATTATTTTTAAAACTTGTGTGTCAAAAGAAGTATTTACTTTTCTATTACTTCATAAATAAATTAAGATAAAACGCGGTGTTGAGATCCGCTGCTGAACGCGCAAAGTGTCTAATTCAGCGGAAAGCAAAGTAAGGAGTGTCTTGACACTAGGTACTTCCTGTCCACCCTGCTATGCGGGATAAAAGCGTGAAGCTACTCTGCGATGGTGTACTAAACTATGATAAATTTTATAATTTTATACTGCAGAAGTTTCTTTAAAGCCTCGTTTTCAGTTATTTCCATTCCTTTTAGTCGCGGGATTATTACGGAATGTGAAGCGTTGAAAATATTTTAAGCGCTTTGTCCTGCGGCATTTTGACAAATTAATGAGATCTCACGTCGAAATAGCTTTAAAATGAAAACCATTGAATATAAGGCATGTAGCTTACATTTCGTACGTTTTTGTACGTTTAATACATTTTTTTACCTGTTAAAATTTGTGATCATATATGAATTTAGAAAAGTTGATTAACTCAGCCAGATAGAAATATAGGAAATTTGAGAAAAGAATTTAGAATAATTTCTTTAAAACTAAGACTCAATTATTTAGTAATGTTCATAATAATATAGGTTTTTAATATTGATAATGTTGGTCAATGTCGATAATTATTAACTAGTTATTTTTATTTCACAATAAATAATTTCTGTATTTTCTCTACAGTAGTTATTTCCATATATGATTTAAGTCCAGTTTTAAGGCTAATCTAAAAAGTAAAGTTGTGTTATAAATACGAAATATACCGTGTCATTTTCATTTTAAACAAATATTACGTATTCGTTAATACGGAATATTGTATTGCTGTACATATTTTTTACTTTGTTCGACTAAATGTAACGTGACAAAGTGGTAATCGTAATAATGTCTAACAATATTAAAAAGGTCTTTGAATTTTTACGATTTTTACATTAATTTCCTTTATTTTATAATTATTTTTAATGAAACTATTTAAAACACATAAGTAGACCTATGACTACGGACTACTGTAAGGTGTTCAAAACGCCGGATTTTCAAAATTATATTATCGAATACTAAAATATACGTGATTTACCCGTTTAAAATGGTTCCATTAAACTAAAAACTTTATTCATTGGAGGTTCACTGTCTACGTTCAAGAAAGCTCGTCTCTAACTATGTAGTTAACTTCAAAGTTAACCTATAAAATATTACATTCAATATAAAGAATAAAAGGCCGACGTAGCGACGTACCATACGGTCTCATAATTAAATATTTAAGTATGTTTCTCATCACAAATCAAAAATGATCTCGGGCGCTGTCAAAACATAAATAAAGGCGCCTACAGACAAGAGGAAATCAAATAAAGGGGCTCACAGACAGGAAGAGAGCGGCGACGGCGCGCTTCGGCCTAATGGATTTAT
Source organism: Dryadula phaetusa (assembly GCA_032432895.1). Taxonomy (NCBI): domain Eukaryota; kingdom Metazoa; phylum Arthropoda; class Insecta; order Lepidoptera; family Nymphalidae; genus Dryadula; species Dryadula phaetusa. The sequence goes on from JAOYRS010000027.1 coordinate 4,394,580, forward strand.
TTAGATGTCATTTTTTATGTGGGCGGGGGCTCGCGCGGTGAGCCGCCTGCTACACTGTAACGAGGATAAGACTTTCATATTTGTTTATTATTATTTAGCACTTTAAATATAGTGCGGTAAGTTTTTAAATGGTTTTAGTGTTATTTAAAAAAGGTTAATTAAAAAGGTAATTTATAATTTAGTAAAAGATATTTTTTTTTTTACTTTTTGATTTATTAATTTTGTAATTTATTTAATTTTCACATAAAATTACGTCTTATAAAGGATATATTATTGTCTTCTCTTCATATAGTATAACTAATTTGGTATAAAAAATTCAAGTTATAATAAATTCATAACGTATCCATACAATGTCAACACTAATAAATGTAAGCCCTCTGTTATCCCTTGAACGCGTGTTCTATCTCAGCGGGCACAGCGCCTGTGTGGGTGGGACGCACACAATCACAATTTAATGCACTTCTGACACCCACACGTACACATACTCTATCTTTATGAGAGTCCTTCATTATGTGTACACATGTAACAGTGTGCGTGACCCGACATTGGTATTTTGATTGGTCATGCATTTTACGTGTTTATAGCCGACGTGCGGCTTCTCCCGTGCGGGCGAGCTATAAATGCGATAATTTATGCTACGATCTGCCGCGGTACCTAAGGGCCAGGAATTTTATTACCGATAAGAAATCTAAATCGGCCTGCGAGTGTTCGGATATTACGGTCAACAGCTAAAACGCGATAGCTATATAAGCTTGTTAAATGTAAGCAACTTCAATAATATTAAAGGCTTAAAGGCTAAGTCTCTCAGAAACAGAAACAATAATATGGAACTGAGCGCCTTATTTACAAGGAAACGTGCTAGTTATTTTTTCCATAATCGTAAATATGTTATAGTTTTCACTACTGAGTTTTAATTACGACGTTTATTAAAATGGCTGTCTTAATAGCATACTTTTGCCATATAAGTGATGAAATGTTAAGCGAGTTTGTACAGTATTAAGTACATGAAGTATCGAAAATAGCAAAGCTTGTAGTCATTAAAATGTCATTATCAGAAAACACATGTCCACGACATGTCAACTGAATTACTTCACTATCATCCACGCACGTGATGAATTTTAACAACAATTTCTTGTACGATATAATTTGATTTTTTTTATCCACACACAGTTATATTGGTAATTTAATAACTTACTTTATGAAACTTGATAGCCTCACTGTAAGTATTTACTAGGTAGATATTATTAAAAATGAATTAATTATACTTAATTAGAGATAAAAACACAGGTCCCATAAGGATCAATCTTAAAAAAACATCACTCAAGTTTGTTTTAAAAAAGTCAAAATAGGTCGGTAACCAATTCCTACTAATAGCCTGTATAAGATAACACCTGTATTGACATTTACGATGCCGAAAACATAAATATTAATGAAACGTTTAAAAGCGCTCTAATGGATATGTATTTTTAATTTCTTTCAACGAAGTATACTAAATTAAATTAATTAAATTCATGAACTTATCCTAAGGAATATATTAATTTAGTATAAAAAGCAAAAATATCTTATGTATTAGTTACTAGAGTTGTTTATAGAGCATTTTAAAGGTAGGGACCGAACGGTGAAAACTATATATCCATAACGATAAAGTACCCGTTTTTATCCATTTTTAAGACATATGGAATAAATTTTTAATTTACATATGAAATTCTCATGTTACTTCTTATGAATCCAACAAATAAGACGTAAGTACAGACAGATTTTATAAATCTTTCTACTTCTTTCTTTTGGTAAAGAAGTATGTAAATTTTCGTGCATATACGATTAATTATTTATAAATCTTTATCTATATATAATTGTGAAATTGTACATTTCAATAGATTTTTATTAGACAACTTGAAAAGCAGAGGAGAATAGCGAGAAAAATGTGTATAAACCTAAGTTGGAATCCACCGCATGTGTATCAGAAGGTTAATTTACCTTCATTTATTTAACTTAATTGCTAATTTCTGAACAGTAATAATCATAAGAAAGGCTCTTTTTATTCTACAAATCCCACTAGGGCTTTACAATACCTACTTAATCTTTTAAGAATATTATATACTAGATTTCGCTCGCGGCTTCGTAAAACTATATTAGTACAGGATAGTTATCGTTATATTATTACCGAATTTTTAGCCCCCGCGCCGCACGTCTCATCTTATAGGCGCTTTATAGCGCTTAAGTCAATCTTAATTTTTAAGTCGTTATAATTTTTAACTTTTCAGCCAAATTACTTAGTGTAAAAGAAATAGTTAGTATTGATTTTGATAAGAGTTTTAGTCCCGAATGCTGGGAAACCACTATGAAGAAAATAGTGAACTATAAATTTAATTAAATTGGATACTTTTTTCCAATGTATATTCAAGTATATTTATACAAAATATACAAGACGTTTGTTTAGAACTATCTAAGACAAAAGAACACTTTTTTTTATAATAAATTTTGGAACTATATAAATATATATTGGATTTGGATATATATATATATATATATATATATATATATATATATATATATAAATATATAAATATATATATATATATATATATATATATATATATATATATTTGTGTGTGTATATTTATATATATCGCTTTTTTATTGATTGTTTTAGCACCTACTCATTTATTTCCTACAAATCAAAGTTGGCTGGTGGAGACTGTTGATTAGCCCGCCTTATGTAAATATTATTTTAATATATTGTGTGCAATAAAGAATATATAAGTAAATAAATAAATATGTATAATTATATTACGACCAAATTACACAAAATGTTTATAAATTGTGGCCAATGTGTTATTTTGATTTACAATTTATAATACTGTAAAGTTTCATCCAAATCAAACATACATCATCAGAAACATTTGTTTATATAATATTAGTAAGACACTGCCATCCAACGTCCTCCCGCCTCACCGCTTTACATATGTCACAATAATGTCACAATAATGTGCGCGTGGTATTTGACGTTATTATTTTAAAGCGATAATAAGTCCTTGCATATTGGTTGAAATCAAATACTGTCATAGGAAATTATTTTAGAACTAAAATACATACATAAAAATTGTTATGGTGAGTCTACCGTAAAATCTAGACATATGCTGCTGCGGACTTAATACATGACTTTTGCGTAACTTTCACCGTTTAATCGGCGCACGCAAGGTAAACTTCAAAAATATACAAATTTTCCCGTTTTCAAGTATAATTTCAAATATTCTCATTAGTCGTGAGTGATGCTATATAGCCTATAGTCTGCCTCAATAAATTGACTATTTAACACTGAAAGAATTGTTCAATTCCAATGAAACAAACAAAGAAACTCTTCCGCTTTATATTATAAGTATAGATTCCATATTCCTTAGTGTGATCGGTTATTTAATATAAAAATATATTTATAAGATGAGGCACCTGCAAGCCATAACCTAGTTCAGTACTACTGAATAAATAAAACGCGAGAGTAATCTCTGCTTCTGACTCTGCTTCGTTTCACGTTAGGCTCTTTGCTAACACAATTTTTAGGTAACATCTCGGAGTTGTCAAGCAAAATCTTTTCGTTATAATACAACTAAAAAAATTTCGCCTTTAGTTTATTTTTATTTATAGGTATTTTATATGATTAATTTCAAATTATACTCTCAAAATCAAATTAAAATTATTTTTATTCAAATAGGCAAGTATTTCTTATTCATCAATTTACATGAAAGTGTCAGTATTGTAGACTTATTAGAGGCTACCGCCAGCTCCAAATCCAGCTCTGCTGAGGAAAGCTGGTAAGAAATTTGACAGTTGCTTTTGAGAACTGGATCACAAATTGCATCAATTTGATCATGTTTAGCTGAAGTATATTGACTAAATGTGAGAAAAATCTTTAAAAAGTTTAGATTATTTTTACGTATTTTTTTTCAGCAAAATAGTAGTTTTTTAAACTATTAATGATAAGATATATGTAGTACAATTTTATATATTACTAATTATAGATATCTGAGTTGAGAGTGCTAATTAACACTTCTTGAATCATAATTTAGTTTTATCAATACGTAGTAGATACTTCTTAATAAAGAATTATTTGTATAATTAAAAGATTTCCTTTGTAATAACACAATAGCTCTTCGCCGTTTCGTTGTTTACTAACGATCGGCCTGAAAGCATTTTTGCTTCCAGTTTTAATGAATAAGAGGCGGCTGTTGGAGGATTTCGTAGAGATTTCAGATTTATTTACTTTTTGTGAAAAGATTTTTTTATTTAGGATTTACTTCGGTAAAGTATAAACTTTTAAAAGAGGAAATCCAGAAAATATATAAATCTTACGTGATATTTATTATTAATATTTTATTTTTGGCGAAAAATAGGAAAACATTTGTAAGGCTAGGCTAATATATAAAAAAATGAAATAGACTTTTGAAAATTTTAAGGGATAAACTATGCGACTTTTCGACTTTTAGCAGTATGGCTTATATTCCATCTAAGTAGTCTTTTAAGTAGTTAAACATTTATATTTGTAGTATATGTAGAAATGAAATTATGTTTGGAAGACTCACTAAAACTCGAAAACAACTGGAACGATTTTTAATATTTTAATTTTGAAATATTATACAAGTTCACGGAAGGTTTAAAAGGTGAGAAAATATAAACAAATTGTAAAGAAATAAAGATAGTAAAAACTTCAATTTATTTTCGCATACAATCTGTTGTACCTGTTAAACTGGGTACGTTTAGATATTAATCGTTAAGCAAGATAGTGCAGAATACTGTAGACTACGGAATACTAAAAGACATGTGATATCAATATTTACTATTTTTAAAGTGTTATTCCACACTTAGGATTAGAAAACATTTTTGAAAAAACGTATAAAAATTTGAACGCAGCGGGATTCGAACCCGCGCCTCTTGGATTGGACGGTATCCAAGAGGCGCGGGTTCGAATCCCGCTGCGTTCAAATTTTTATACGTTTTTTCAAAAATGTTTACATGTGATATCATGATAATTAGTGCATGCAATTGTTTTGCCTGTCATTCAATCTTTTATTTATTTTCTTTTTTGCCTATTTTTTAGGATAATTATATTTTTAAGCAGTTTGATGTATTTTTCATGAAAATAGCTTAAATATTTAGCAACTAAAAGAAATGTAATTCTTTTTTCACAAATCTGTAAAGATTGAAAATATTTTTGGGAATTTTTTTTCGATTTTTTGTTATTTATTTTCTCCGATCAATTAGTAAGAATAATAAATTAACCGTTAAAGAAAATCCTATATTAACTTTTTAATCAGTTAATTTTCTTATTAAATTAATAACCATTTTTCACAGTATAATATAGTAATAAAATGTTTACCTTCAACCAGAAGATTTATGCTTTTCCCGCTTAGCAGGGTTAATAGCAAGTACCTAGTGCCAGGACTCCGTACTCCGTAATCCGCTTCCCGCCGAATTTGAAACATTGTGTGTTGAGTGGCGCATTCAACATTGCGCTTTGTCTTACCAGAGCGAGGAAATGAAGATCATTGAAATATAATCATCCTCCCGAGTGGAAATCGAACCTACAACCGATCGGCTTTATTGTCGGACGCTGTCCATCTGCACCACGATTGGCCTCAACTTTATTTCAGGTATGTCGAGGAAAATGTCAATTACACTAACCTTTTCTTTAACTCGTAGAAAGGCCCTTAGGAGTCGCAGTAGATATTTAATTCCATGGTTTTATTTAGATGAGACTGTTAATTAAAATGGTACAACGAAAAACAATTATTTAGACAAATAGCGTTGAGTTTCGCTGATCAACACGCAGTCTCAAATAAGCGAAAAGAGAGGAGAGTCTTGGCATTACGTTCCCTGCCTACCCTGTAAGTGTAAAGTTGCATCATTTTTTGCACTTCTATGAATATGACACTAAATATTTAATATCTCAATAAATTATTCTCGGGTCGGACGTTGCGCAATGGGACAGTGTCTGACTGTAAATGCAATAGGTGGTGGATTCGATTCCCACTCGGGGGAATGATTTTATTCAAATTATTCTAAATTTCTTGCTCTGGTAAGAGAAAATGCGGTTCAACTCAACAAATAATGACTCAAGTTTGCCGGGAGGGGGGAGTACGGAGTGTCTTGACAATAAGTACTTCTTGTCTAGCCTGCTAAGCGGGATAAAAGCGTGAAGCTAAAAAAAAACAGTTATATTATGTCGTCTATATACTTATTATAAAATAAATAAACAAAACTAATATAATTTATCCATCTCTGGCGTACACGTAAATATGTATTCATTCGTATTTATTTATAGTAATCCCCTATTTTACCTGTCAAATACATTCTATTGATGCCTGTCTTACACACCCTCGCGCCAATTCGCTGAACCATCCCACGCACACACGCAAACAAAACTATACAATATTTATACGCAAAAAAGCTATGCAACGCTTTAAAAATAGTGTTGTCTAACAAAGTTTAATTTCACTAGCGCTTTTGCTCAATTTCTAAGCAAATTCGAGTATTGGCAAATGCGACTGGGTCAATTAGAAAAACGGATAAAGCGATTAAAGCGCTGGCATACGCGTCTAGAGATCAATAGAAGTGCGGTGTCGGCTTCCCCCTTGCCCCGCGCTCTTGGCCTTAGTAGTTCGCTTCTGATGATACAGCCTTATTTTGATGTGGGCTTGATTAAAGTTTAGAGAATATTTATAAATTTAACTACAATTATTGACTATAATTAAAAATACAAATTAATTAGAAGAAATAAAATAATAAAGTCTTATAAAGTTTATTTTTTTAATGAAAAAAGAGCATTCACTAGTTTAAGTTATATACAGAATATGTTATTTTTAAAGCAAACAATACATAATAGGTATCTATTTCTTATTTTATGTCTAAATTGTAACTTATAAGAATAAAATTTTTAAACACTTAAATTGGGGTTAGTATCTACATAAACAAAGAATTCTGGTTTTTCGAATAGAAGGTACTCGATGGTTTCAAAACACACTAACGTGTAATAAGAATTATTTTTGAACTGCGTTTTCCAGGTTTGCTGTACTAATACCATTTATAAGTTCAAAATATAAACAATTTAATAATACTTATACCCCGAATGGAAATGGAGCCCGTATTTACAGGCCGAATCTGTCTCACTGTGCCATAATTGTCCTAATCTCAAAGATTTCAATTTAAATACTTAATAACTTTCGACAATGCGTACTCATGAACTATAATTTAGCTGTGTATCATTCTTCTTTTTCTTCTACTTGGCATTTATCCTGGCCTAGGCAAAGTCTGCCTTTCCGCTCAACCTCCCCAATTTTGTGCGGTATGCAACATCATCTGTGGTTAATCCATTGGCTCTGAGATCCTGCATTATGATATCCAGGCGTTGCTCTGTAGTGCGTCCGTGGAATCGAATCCCAAGGACAGATATAGCAAGGCATGCGGTTGACCGGCGCGTAACATAACCATACTATCTTATCCCTCAAGGCTTATCCGCAACGTCACGTAATCCAATAGTGCTTCGGATGAATGAATTGAGTAAGCGGTCAGGCTGCATTCCACCACACATCCATCTTCATTTCCTTGACGTGAAGCTCTTGAGTGCGCCGAGGCAGTGCTCCTTATTACAGCAGCCATCTGCCTTTGAAAGTCCCACCAAAATCGATCCAGCCCAGTCAAAGATTAGCCAGAACAAATAGACAAGTATAAACAGATATAAAAATATTATTTTGGTGCATATTTCGTGTATATATACAACAAGCATTTAGTAAAAAGTGGATGTTTTAATATTACAAATAAGCAGTCAAAGTTATTTATTTGTAAATAATAGTATAGCTGGACCATTATAGTTCTAAATCACATTAGTCATAACAGCATTGTCATAACGATAAATAAAATAAGCGTACGAAAGCTATAGCTTTTGTAATGGCTACCATGATGTACACACACGTCTATTATGGAAATATATCAAATTAAATTGCAAAATCAATGTTTTATATTATCTGAGTATTCATAAAAAGTATAATTAGAAAAGATTATATCTAAGCATTTTTATTAAAATTGAAATAAATCGTTTAAAGCTCTATTCTAAAACAATTTCAGAACGTTTGTCAAAATAAGCCGATATTTTAATGATTGATTGCAATATATAAAAATGATACATTTAACAAAAAAAATACACGAATAATCTGAAATCCCTAGTCGATTTTAGGGCAGACTAAGTAAGATTATTAAAATTGGAATGAAAGGGAATTGTAGAACGGGCAAAAAGGCAAATTATCGACTAATAGGCGGGGGACCAAAATAGCATTACAAATTTCGAATTGAGGGAAAACGTACACTCGGGACAAATGGGATTATTTCTGCTTTACACTGTACCTTCTGACTGAACACCTTTTTTGTGATGTATATTAATTCAATTTTTATGTTAAAATGGTTTAAGAGGCTGCTTTTACTGAAGAAAAAATTGTACTTGAATATAAATTAAATATAACTCAGTACATTTCGCCTAATTTGTTAAATTAACTTGTTTTTCTTTTAAGTAAGAACATTATGTGGATCTTTTGTGTTGTGTGGAGCTTTTGAGTGAATATATATATATATATATATATATATATATATATATATATATATATATATATATATATATATGACGTCTAATGCACGAAGCCCGTGACCAGGAGGGTGTCCGTCGCCTTTAGTATATAAAACTAAGGTCTTAAAATTGAATATCTATTAAGAGCCGCGGAGAATACTTTTGGAGATAGAGGGTCTCCTTGTCTGACCATCATCGCGTTAAATATAGCAACACGATAAGCTGTTTGACTATGAATATCCTATTCGTCTGTTTATTCACTGGATACATTGTCAAAATCACAAAGTAGCGATGTAGTATTGTAGGATCGGCCGACGACATAGATATCAACATGATTTAAGAACTTACTTTAGAAATAATGTTAATATAGACCTTCTATTTTACTTATTTATTTATCTATTAGAGGATGCATTTAAAAAAACATTCGATTTTTTTAATATACATATATCGTTGTATGGATTGTTTTATATACTAAAGAAATATGTAGCCGTGATTATAGGAACTGGTCAGCATTTTTTCAATCCGTGAAAGAAGGAAGCACGTAAAAGCTTGACTGTATCTAATTAGGTATTTAATTGACCTTGTTTTCTGTAATATATACTTACAATATACATTATTATGTATTTGTACAAACTGTTATTGCTTGAATTGGAACAAAAACGATACGTCATTGTTCTACATACAATAGGTACGCTTATGTTGAAACAATTATATATTACTCATCATGTTTATAAACACAATACATTCATATAGAATACCTACATAATTGTAAATAAAAATGTATATCATGTTTTTGTACAATGTAAATATAAGAAAAACATTAAATAAAACGCAAAAACTCTAAAACACAGCGCTAAGAGGTCAAAATAAGCAATCCTAGAACAAATAGTTGAATTCGCGCAATACTTGCAAATGCATTGACTTGGCCAGCCTGGTTGACCTTCCCCGTTGTTCTCGCTCTAATAGTTAAGTAAGGTAAAGGGGAAAATATACTGTGTAGCGGAGATCAAAATAACGTGGTGGTTAGGTAGCAATCTAAGCGCATTAGAGCGTGCGGCGTGGCGTGACGTGCGGTACATTGACCGCGCCGCTCTTTGAAGCAATCGCGTTAGACCCGGTACACATGGAACTGAAGATGACACGTTACATAACTTTAATGTTGTGTATAGAAAAAATAAGCACCATTATATGTTGTGTTAGCAGTATCTAATGGATTTATTTTCAGTGTTACTTTATTTAGTTTTTTTAACTTAATTTCTTGCTTAAATTCATTAGTTCGCTACCAGATTTTTATTAAGTAAAATAAAATATAATATAATAGCTATTTGCGTTTCCATTTCAAAACAACTAGATTTCTAAGTAAGTAAATAGCATGGGCCTAGATAATAATACGCTAAGTTCCATTAAGATATTCGATAAATTTAACTAGTATACATATTTATGTAATAATCTGAAGGCTGTTACACAGTCTGGGTTAGACCGGCGTCAATGTTTTTCTCTATAAACTAAAAAAATCAAAAAAAAAGCATTGTTGTATTTTTATACTGTCTTAGCAGCCTGATTTCACTAAATAAACAATTATTATTTTTATTATTGTAATATAAAGGAGCAATTAAATTAACAAAGTATTTTAAATAAGCAAAACAAACCGAAGTATTGAATGTAATATAAAACTACACAATGTGAAAGTATCTTTAGTAGTTGCTCCATTAACAGGGCTGTCTGTACGGTAGTAATCTACGACGCTTCAATGAAGCTGGAGTCGTCAAAGGGAAATGCGTTCCCACGTCATACATACACTTTCATTCATGTTACCATTACATTCACATCTGGTTGCTTCTAAGTAAATGTTAATTTAGTTACTGTAAACATTATTAATTATGAGCTACTCATGATGACAATATTGTTTTTTTTATCTTCACGGTTTTATCCCCCATGGCAGGGTAGACAGAAAGTACCTAGTATTAAGACGCACTATACTTCGCTTTCCACTGAATTCTTGACATTTCCTGTTGAGTGCTGGAACTTAACGCCGCACTTTATCTCGCCAGAGCGAGGTAGTGAAATGATTTAAATATAATTACTCCTGTGAATGGGAATTGAACCCACAACAGATTGTGTTGACAGTCAGACGCTGTCCCACTGCGCCACGACAGACTCCAATCAATTGTTATTTTTTTTAAATTGAATTTTTAATAAAATTTAGCATACGAGAGTAAGTTATAAGTTTTTCATTTAAATAGCTTAGTCTAGCAAGTCAAGTGTCTGAATCTAACTGTATATCATCTAGCCAGATTACATTATCAATGGTTTTAAATATAAGCTGTCCCCTAAGTAAGGCTTAACCCACAACCAAGATGTTCCGTATGAATAAAAGTTTGATTTCAAAAGATCTCTTTTGGTGGCAGCTTACGTCATAATGACTATGTGCATATTAAACAGTTAGATCTTGGTAATGGTTTTGCCTGGAAGTATTAACATTGACTTTAAAGGTTCTTTTTAATATATCGCTAATGAAGGAAAACATTTCATTTACATACTTATCTATATATAGGGTTTCATAGTGATCTGGTGTAAGTGTATATCCAATAATAATATGTATTATAGATGGTAAACGCATATTAAAACGATCCTCACAAGCCCAGCTGAAAATAATTTTTGTGGAACCAAATAGCACCCTTACTGCATCGAACAGAAAAAGAATCACGTACATCGGTCCAGAACTTTGCGTAGTCGGTGTACATACATAAAAAAAAGATACCGGCCGAATTGATGAACTACTCCTTTTGGGATGCCGGCTAAAAATTCCGCAATACTATATTATATGCCTATCTTTAATAAAATCTTTTATTTTCGCGATTTTTATACTATTTTATGGTATTCGAATATACCAAAATATACGCGATTAATCCGGTTAAAAGTTTCATTTAAAATGCCTATCTATGATGGATACTCGAAATATCTACTTTTGCTACCGTAATATTAGATTAAATATTTATTTTTTCAAATTATATATTAACCCGTGTATATTAATCTATATCTAGATAAAATTATTTATTAGAAAGGCAATTTAGTATAGAATTATGTGTGTTAAGCTCTATATAGTTTAAACAAATATCTTAGAAGATATCGCAAAATAAATATATTCGTGCAGCAAAGTCTAGTCGACTCGCATGGTAGTCACTCAGTTTAGTCATCGCGACGAAATAGAGTTAGAAAGAGAGTGAGAGAGTTTCAGGTTTTATTCCTATTCTTCGGCGTTATCTACATATCGGAGCTCACTTGACTATTTTAATAAGAATATTAAATTATTGAAAATATTAATGTTTGTATTTTCAGTCCTATTTATTTGAAGAGAAATCTACTATCTGTTGGTTTTTTTAATAGAGCAGAGAGAAGTCACAAATATGAAGCAATAATTATGCCGAAAAAAAACTGAATAAGGGCACCAATTCAGAAACTTAAAAACAGAGCCATTAGAAACTTTTAAATGTTATTTTGATTATAATAATATGTGTAACTGAGTACAAGAAACTCAAGATAAAAAGTGGAAACAATTTAAAACAGGACGAACAGATGAAACAGCATAATGCACAAACCACTCATGTCTGTGTCATAAGAAAAATTGGAATAAAAAAATGTCACAAATGTACTTAAAAAATCTGTTTTTCCACTAATTTCTAAAGCACTTAATTAACTTAATACGGCTTTCACTATAGTCGAGGCTGTTAAATAATAAAGGCAATATTTATATTATTATAATTCAATTACTCTAAGATAAACTTGCAACTATCCTTAAAATATAATACAAATAATAGTTTATTAATGGATATATTTCTTTAATAGTTGTAACTACCCACTTAAAGTTACGTTGCAGTTGTTTTTTGAATTTTATAAATATTACCTATATGAATTTGGATTTCCAAATACATTATGTTACATATTAAACTGAGTGATTTTGAATGTTTTTTTAACTTTCAAATTAGATCGTGTAAATTTCAGATGTATTTTTTATTTTTTTAATTTATCATATTTTCATTTTTACGAAAACATGAACTCTTAAATTAAGAAGTAGAATTCGAAATTCAAAAACCTTTACACGTATAATATAGTACACAAACTTTTATAAAAAAATCTAAGCTAAGATCTATAGATTAGAATAAATAGTCCAATAAGAAAAACTAAACGAACCCACAAAGTTAATATGAATATATTATAACATTTCTAACGCAAGCCCTATCAAAACATCGCGCAACGGCATGCTTGTTACAACGCTACTTGCTAATGCCAAATCCCTCGTGATTTGCCAGCCAATTCGGGGACGACGACCGTTGACACACGGACTGGCTACAAGCGATAACGGTGCGTATTGATGGCGATCTGTTTTTTTTCGTTCACTATCAAAATTTGCTTTGGCGTAAAATATACTGGTGAGTTCTCTCTATAATATGATTTTGATAGTAATATATGTTTTGCTATTAATAGTCTACTAAAGTATATTGTGAGTAATATATAATATTTGGTCGCTGTTTAATATTAATATTTTTGGTGTCTAAGCCCTATAGCAAGATAAAAGCATATAAAATCATATTAAGAGTTTTATAATGTACAAAAAAATTATTAAGTATATTTATATTTTTTTTTCAAGATAATATATTAAAAACTAACTATAAATTAATTTGAATTTATATATGTAAACAACATAGTGCTTACGTATTACAAGCGAAAGCATTAATATTTAAAGGTAAACAAATTACAACCGGATCTGCTACAATTTAAAATGTAGATGCACTTTTGCTATGCTAAATATAATTGCAACATTATAAAAATTAATATGACAACTTGTATCTCATGATGACAGTTTAAGTGTAATGAACGCTATACTCCGGGCAGTTCATTATTTCGTGCAGCCGTGATGCTTGCCATCTGCCATACACGTCTCGACACACTTAACACAAAAAAAACCTACGAAATATACCTGTGTAACGGTTCTCTACATGTATTCATCATAGTTAAGAAAAGCTTCCATTGATTTTTTATATCGCTTTGTTAGAATATATAAAGCTGATTATCTAAAGCTCAAATTGCGAATTCGGGGACAACGACCGCACTGCAAGTAACGGTGCCTCGATGGCGATCGCTGATGGATAGCGCGAATAGACAGGGTGTAATTCATCAATCATGGTTTTTGTTGGTGCTAATTATGTTGTTAGACATTTAACTGTTATAACATCTGAATGGAAACAAAATGAACGCATCAATTTTAATTTGCATGAGCGAAGTTCCGCGGCGGATGCATTCTAATTGGGGCTTGAGCGTCGCTTAGTAATATTGCTCGTTGGCTTCTAGATAATGCTTTAGAATAATAACTGTTTTGCTTCTATAAATGTGTAGATAATGGTTAACTGTGAGGTTAAATTTCTATGGTAGGTTTGATGCTGGATCATTGTAATTATTTATAACTAGATAAAAAACATTAATATGTCACACGTGTCAATGAACAAAAATACACGCGTGTATTAATTTGTTAAGTTTAGATTCTAAAAAAACGCAACTTACACGATATTCTGTACAGTCGGGTAGTCAGAGACAACCAAGTGTCAAGATTCTCCTTTGACGGTTCCGGCCGTAGTCGAAATATTGGGTGCTGAGTGGCAAACTTAACGCCGTGTTTTGTCTTCACTGAGTGGAGAAGTGAAAATAAATTTCAAATATAATCATTCCCCCTAATGAGAACTTAACCCACAACCAATCGTGTTTACTGTCAGACGCTATCCCACCGCTCCTTGATGGCCTCTAGATATATAGAAAGATAAATTCTTAAGTACTTCTATATTCTATGTTCATAAATATATTAAAAAAATCGAGGGTTAGGTCACTCTGTTCTACTTTTTCTATTCACACTAGTTTAATCACTAGTACGAATCAGATTTTTAGAACCCTTCTTTATATATTCGGTATATAATTTAGTACCTATGTAAATTTTCTTCATAATTAGTGTATATTAGAAGTGGATAACTAATACACAAATAACCTTAGCAATAAAAAAATATTTATTTAATTAAAAGTTCAAAAGTTCAAAGGTAAATGTAGATTTTGCTCATTTATAAACGCTGCTTCTAATTAAGGCTTTTAATTTATTGAAACTGCGGCAGCATAACTCTCATAGCTAAACAAACAATTGTGGGATTGCAATTTCCGGACTATAATTATCCGGTATATGTTACCTCTATCTAAATAGATAAAGTAGGTATCACAATAAGTGTCATATCCAATATATTTAAAGCATTCACGTTGAAATATATTTTATAAAGATCAGATTACTATATTCCAAAGCCCAATAATGTCAATATCCAAAAAGGGAGAGGCTATGTCGGTTTTAATGTCATTTCATGAACACACATTTATGTTCGGGCATAGACAAGTATTAATTTTAAAGTCTTTTGACTATCAATTTGTTTACATATAGAATATATAGACCGTGGCGATGTTGGACTGTGTCTGACTGTAAACGTGATTGGTCTTGGGTTCAATTCAACATGCAATCAATCACTCAAAATGTAAATCAGTCAACGAGGTGTCTTGACACTAGGTTTTTTTTGACCACCCTGCTATGCGGGATAAAACGTGAAGATGCTTTTATAAAGAAAATTCTAGATAGAGGTGCAATTATATTTCTTTACGTATTTAATTATTTTCATTACGTTTATATTATTTCTGGTTACATTGTAACGAAAATTAATTATTGAATTATGCCTCTAAGTGTTAATACATTTTTAAGGTTATTTCTTATACTTTAGTTAGCTTTAAACTTAATGAGCTTTAGAATCTTGCAACTTTTGATTTTTGACTTTATTATTAGTAGCATCATTTATAATTTCTGAGTTAATCAAAAATATTTGTTGCTCTTCATAATACTGTCTAATATATTGATTAAACATTATTTTATTTATTTGCTTAGTTTAAATAACCCTTGTATATGGTATTTTTAAAAGTAAATCTATGATCAAAATAAACAGGACTTCCTTTTATATATTTATTTAATATTTATTTAAAAAAATAATAATTTTAGATTCTTTTAGGGACTTCGATACAGCAAGTAAAAAGGAATAGAATCTACTTTATTACACTTATCTTGTAAATGATCTCGCTTCCCTCAATTTGCCCTAAATTATTTCAACAGCATTTGACTGTTTCAATAAAATAATTATCCAATCATGACAATTTACTTAGCTTGTTCTGCTACTCGCTGTCCTTTTCACCAATACACAAATATAAATAGCTGCATCTCGCTCTGGCTAACAGAGGCCGGTGACACCGAGGCCGCAAGGGGACGTTACCGTCGTCATATCGAAGACAATTAAGCCAAAACAAATATTAACAGATGGTTATATCAATGAAACAGGGTTATTAGTTTTATATTTGTATGGTTAATTTAACGTTTTCTATATTTCAAATCATATTCATTATAACTGGCAAGATTGAGCGCGGTGTTGAGTTACGCCTCTCAACACGCATTGTGTCGAATTTGAGTATAAAACATTAAATGAAATGTTTTGATAAAGATCTAGACATTTCAAATTTTATGGACGAAGTCGCCGACACAGTTAGTAGGTAAGTAAGAAACAAATATGAAAAGCTTTATTTAAAAGTTTACACACTCAAATTTTTGATTGATGTTTTAATGAGTTTCGCCAGTAGAACATAATAAAAATGGAAATAAAAAACGGAGAACAGAACACTACGTTTTTCTCTGATTATCCTGATGAAAGCGTCAAATTGGTTAGACTTACTGCGAATAAAATATTTTTTAGTTTATAAACAAAAAAACAAACCCAAAACAATATGAATTGAGTAATCTTAGAAATTGAATAAGAGCGAAGGTTTAAATCATAGTTACAACATTTCGAAATACATGTACAATTTCGAAAAAACTTTTCATATTTATCGCATAGCAAGCCTGGGATTGACAAAGAGAACCTAGCATTAACACCGCGCCTCTTATCTTATAATCCTCCTCTTATATATCTTACCAGAATGCGGTACAGAAAATATTCACTTCTATTTCTATTAGACTATAATCGTTCCTTTGAGTGGAGTTTGAAATCACGACTACCACGTTTGTACTCAGAAACTGTCTCACTGAACCAGGATGGCCTTAAATTACAAAACTTTACTAAATAATATTATAAGTACACAAAATATACATACATATAACAAAAGCAATATAAACAGAACCCTCGTTAAGTTCAGGTGATAAATATCCTTTACAAATGTTTGTAGAGACACGACATGGGATTGGATTAGAAATACGGCTTTTGTTTAATTTGACTATGTGTTTGTCTTTATAATCTTAATTTCAAAATAATATTTATAATAAAACTCGAGTAAAAAATTAGTACCTATTTTAACAGCAATATTCAAACGGGACAGTATAAGTGACAGTGGACAGTGAAATTTGATATTTGTATTCCAGGTGTAAATGGAGAAAAAATACAGTAAGTCAATATGTTAATATAAGATCTTTGATTTTCGCGATTTTCACAATTTTTGAAGGATCTTTTTTAAGCGGATTATTCGTGTATATTTTGGTATTGGAGAATACAACGTTAAAAACGAGATGTTGTGAACCCTTTACAGTAGCCTGCTGTCACAAATGGATGTTTTTAAAATAATACATTAAATTAATATAGTAATAATCTAATTTAATAAAAATTAAATCAACTTCATAATAATTATGTATCTACTTATATTTTCTAACGAGTGGTTTACCTATATCTCTGAAACCACTGGACCGATTTTAATGAAACTAGTACTGTTAAATTACAAATAATCATCTCAATATGACTTTTAGTTTTAGAGTAATTCGTAAACAAACAAATAAACACAAACTCACCGCATTAAGCACACGCGCTTGAAAGCCTAAATGGATCATCATACTCAAAATTATTCTGTTCCAACATTATTATGTCAATAAATATTAACCTTCTTTTTAGAAGTCGGTTAAAATGTAACACAGTATATTCACAACATGTTTCGGAATCCAATAAAAACGCCCCGTCATATATGTATTATATATAAATATCATAATAATATTTATGACACTTAAATTACATACTATAATATCAAATATATTTATCGAATAATAGACAACAATAAAAGTAGGAAAGCGAATGACTCACTGAAGTAAATCCATGGACATTGCAACAAAAGAACTATTCTAATTTGTGAGGCTAATTTTATTGGTCATTTAAAATTCTATTCTCGCAGAGGTATTTTAATAAGTATTAAAATAAAGCTCTATTTTCACCAAGTTAAGGTCTTAATTTCTCTGGTGTTTAATTGATGGGGCCCATACGCTAGATTGATGGTGTGAAAATACAACGGAAACTATTCAGGGAGATCGTTATGCTATAATTAGCATGTGTGTATATTTGAAACTATCTCTAATTTTAATTAGGTGTATGGTTAATGGTTAATTACGTTCATTTTGAACTAGTTGTCCCCGCAACTTCACCTGCATGGAATTTTACACAGCTAGATCTTAATTTTAAAATACACTAAGTTATTCTTTATTACATCAGCTATCTACCAGTGAAAGTCCCATCAAAATTAGCCCAGTCGTTCCAAGTAATAGCTGGGACATAATATGTATCTAATTTTATTTATTTGTATAGATTGTAATACAATTAATGAGATGATCATAAGAGATTGTAGTTTAAACTTCCCGTTTATTTTGAGACCAATGCCGCACATCATATAAATCATATAAATAAAATATTTTGCTTACCACATTTACATATACAAACCTTTAATAGAGTCACGACATAAATTTAGTCAAATAACCTTATTTATTATTATAACTAATAATTAACGCGATTAACATCGAACCTTTAGTAATTTAAATTTCATTATACAAATAATATTGCCTTCTGTTAGTAATAATTTAACGAATACAACAATATAAAATTGATATCTGTTACTAATATCTAACACAACGAGTAAAAACAATTTCATAGTGTTTACTGCTTCACGCTTTATTCCGTTTAACAGGGTGGTCAGAGACAACCTTATGTCAATATACTACGTTGACTGCCTTCGACCCGAAATCGAGACATTGCGTCCTAAGTGCTAAACGCAACGCCGCGTTTTGAACCAAAACGAAATGAAAATAAATATTGAATGTAATCATTCCTCTGAGTGGGAATAGAACCCACTACTAATCGTGTTAACAGTTATACGAAGTCAATTTCATACATTTATAGTTATATGGAATCATATAGGTACTTATATCCAAGTGTGGAAGACATTATGCCACGAAGATACACTAATTATACACTATACTACTTACACATTATTTATACAATTTCATTATGCCACAGCCGCAAATTAATATTAATGGAAGTTTAAATATATATATTTTTAAAGAAAAAACCTAAATAATATATAACTATGTGCATATATCTATGGATAACTCCTATAGGTAGTTGTTAGCACGACCCGCACTTTTTCCTTTTGCGGTGTCACCGCATTACTAAAACTATTTTGGGAACATGCCATATAGGGGTATGTCATGTTGACGCACTGATACCCGTATTTGATATTAACTTGGCTATTAAATACTTTAAAGGTGACTGAAGTAGTTATGCAACTGTAGCACAATTATAGACATTAGATGTCTTTTAATATTTCTTTTTTTTTGGTTTTGGGATAAATGTTTGTATGAACAATAAAATTATTAAAAAAACTTTTTTAACTTGTAACTACTATTATTATAGTAAAATATGCCATAAGTCTAGTTTTTCAAAACATATTAGAATAGTTTCAAATTAAAATAGTATTGCAATATTAACAAGCGTAACGTAAAGGAAAATAGATTTTCCTATATACTTTATGCAACTTACTGAGTTCTATATTATTAATATTAAGAGGTAACCTAGAATTTCTATATATTTTTTTATATAGAAAAAGATAATATAGATATTTTTTATATAGAAAAAGGAGGTAAACAAACCACTAAAAGGTCACCTGGTAAGTGGACTTCCACAACATTGAAATTGTAGGAATTAGGATAGCTGGATTACATGACATCGAACCGGAACACATAAGCAGATATTTGGCGAATCGTTTTTGTAATGACAGTCGCTATCCAGAAGCGGAGGTGAATTGTATTCTCACCTGACAACTCACAGGGGACTAACTGCAAATATAAGAAATTATTTAAAATATTAATACATAATATTGAAGTAGGTAATACTGTAAGTATTATATAATGCTGATAGCATACGACTTTGTTGGCGTACGCTATCTTATCGTTATCTAGCGCTGACGCACGAGCCACTGCATATGAACCGCTCTGTGTGGTAGATATTGCTAAATGGGTAAATAAATGTTTATTATATGTTTATTAAAAATATGTTATTAAATGATAACGATAATTAGTGATTAATAATGATAAGACATAGCACGGTGTAAAAATTGATTTCGGGCGGACGGTTTCTAACAAGCACGATTTCGAAACCGAATACATCAATCAAAATTTTAAAAAAGCTACATGGATAATGTTATATATTTAATTTAGTATCGTTTCACTGGCATCGCTTTGTGTGTACGTTCGAATCTTTCTGGTAATTATCTGCAACAAACTAAAGATAGGGAAACGAAGCTCTTTACTTGAACAATGCGTAATATGTACGATAACCATAATTGAAAGTTAAGATAACCATCCGTTAAGGATATATGATAAGTTTATTATCATATAAGCGCTATTGCGTTTTCAGGTAAAAATTTGCTTTCCTACATCTAAGTAATAGATATAATTATTTACCTATAACAATTAACTAATTGAATAAAACATATATGCAGCGAGGAGATACGCAGAATGGCAGGTGTAAGCGTGAATGTCACAGTAAGAATGAAGAAGAACGTGCTCGGGTGGTTTGGGCACGTTGAAAGAATGAGCGATGAAAGAATGGTAAGAAAGATTTATGAAGCCAAGGTGAGTGGTACGAGAGGTCGGGAGAGACCAGACTCCGGTTGACCTTCGAAAACACAGTATCGAAGATACTGGAGGAAGGTCACTTAAAAAGTATGAGGATCTCCCGAAGGGCATGCATGAGGAGGATAATGACTGTGGACGAGGCGAAAGAAGTATGCAGGAACTGTAGCGTTTGGCGCTCCGTGCACTCTGACTACCCCACCAAGGATAAAGCGTGAAATTAAAAAAAATAACACATAAGATAGTCAGAAAGAACCTGTCAAGATATTTCGTATCAGTTTACCGTCCGAACTCGAAATAATTGGCGGAACGCAACGTCGTGCTTATAAAGTAACGAGCTTCACAACGAATTAGTAAAAATTGAATACATAATGAGGTAGAATGTAATAAACGAATCTCGCAAATGTAGTGAAACATGAAAAGGTCTATATAAATTGGGCGCTCGCAATAACATTGTTTGCACAAGTGAGCGTGAATTGTTCACGGTTAGTCACGGCTACCAGTTGTTTTGAGACCTGGAATGCGTTGTAGATTTAATAACATCACACGCCTCATGTTGGTATAAACAAAGGATGGTTTATAAATATGTAGGTATAGTTCAACGATCGATACGGTTTAACGGTTTTAATTCAGTTAATCAATTTTTAATTACTGACGCGATCGTATGCTTAGAGAGTGTTTTGTTGTAAAATATAGTTATTGGTTTGAATCTTCTCTAGGGGCAATATATTATTATTTTATTTTCATCATAACCATATATTATAGCCAGAGCATACCTAGTGGTAAAATACTCCATTCTCAACTTTCAAACGAATTTGAGATATTTCATGTTGAGTAGCGATACTCAACGCTGCTCTTTGCCCTACTATAGCAGCGAAATTATAATAATTTAAATAATTATCAAGCGACTCTTCTCTACCTTTTTATTTATATTAATATACACATCTACTGTAACTATATACAATTGGGAGAAACAGGAAATATCCACTTAAAACCTAGGTGGTAATGCACTATCCAATGCACAGTCCAATATCATTGTTGTACTAACAATTAAATTATATAAGGATATGTTATTAATATATATAGGTATATACACATACAGATATGGTGTTTAATTATTGATACGAATAATTATTAACATTATGATCAAATAAATTTACATGATTAACAAGTCCATGACATTATAGCTGTAATCACATCTGTTTATATATAATTATATAAATTATATATAAATATTATTTTTTTTATTGAAACATAATATTTATAATGAATCTCAGATATAGCCCACCTAGTAACCTACCTTAAATTCAAAATCTATACAAATACATACCTACAGGTCATATAAAAAACCTATTAAGTAATTACTCTGAATTCTATTTATAAAAAAATAAAAAAGGTCGTACCGCGAACTGTCCAAGCTAAATTCGACCTTCAACGACTCTGTGCGTGACGTGGCGTATGAAAAACTTATTATTTGAGTATATACTGTTCCGGCATAAAAACTATCCTGCGCGGTGCCTAGGATTTTGAAGTATAATTATACCAAGTTTCATCATAATAGAAAAAGTTAATTTTGCGCGACGCTTGAACAAACTGACAGTCAGACCGACAGATAGACAGACAATTTTGTTTAGTTACATTTTTGGGTTCGGTATTGATATAGTAAAACCTCTTTTTTATTATTTCAATGTACAGAATTTTAACTTTTACAGTTTTATGGTGTATGAACATAATAATTTCGTAAAGTGTTTAAAGCTATTCCAAAACGTATATAAATACCATAAAGATTATTCTGTAAGAAGAAACTGTTAACTAATTTTCATGAAAGTCATGTCGATACTCGAAAGCTGAGTTTGAAACTTGACATTGTTGAAAGAGGAGGAACGCTAAAAGCTAATGTCTTTAAAATAACATTAGAAATATATTAAAATCATGAAAAAAATACACTGGACCCTTGTTTGAACACATATGTTTGATATACTATAGGTGCATTTTTGTCGTAGACATGCACGTAAATAATAATGTTAATAAGGCAACGCGTACTACGCGTTAACGATGCCGCTAGTATTTTTAAAAATTTGACGTATTCTTAAGTTATAATGTTTATAGTTTACGCAATACTGTCTAATTTAAATATACATCGTATCTTAGAGGAGGTAAAGTCAACAACTACTTTCTGTTTCGTAAGTTTTGAATGGGCTAAATAAAATAACGCAACATTTTGTTTATTGAAAGAAACTCAAGGGTTCTTAGTAGTTATAGCAAATGAATTAATAATGATTTATTTATTCTTATCGCTAATTATATTTACAAATAAATTTAACTCAAATAATAGTTTTTAACAATTTGTATTGATAGAACATACTGTTTTATTTAGTTACTGAGTTAATATATTCATTATCATTTTGAAAAAAAAATACACTAGAGTGATAACAGTAATATTTAACTTTGCATCCATCATAATAAAGATTGTTTATTTAATACATTTGCTTGTGATCTGAAGCTGTAAATTCCACACAAATTAATCGGCGTTGTTAATGAAACACACAATAACAAATACCCTCACTGTAAAATGATGTAGATTAAATTAGGTCATAATATCAAAACCGCACTCCGTTACGCAAGCGAGATTTGCACGTCCATGCGCAAATCCCACTATCGCATTGCCGACGCGGCGTGACCAATGGAACCTACCCTAAATAAATTGTAATAGGGCTGCCGAGTAAAGTATTCTACAAAACAAAAAAGACTGGTGAATTAAGTGTCGTGTCTCTAAGTGCTATCTAATCTATCTCTTTCTAATGAATGTTTTGATTATGTAACATTATTTAAATACACTACAAAGAATTTATAGTTTGTGTTGTTTTTATCTTCTTCACTCTTTTTCGGCACATGGCTGCGAGATTCTTTCGATTCGAGAATTTTATGACACCCTTATTTATAAATTCTCTAAATTTTAAAAACAAATTAAAAATTAAACATAAATTAAATTATTTTAAATTTCCATAACTTAAAGATCAACAAATATTATATATTATCATTTTCTTACTCAATATTACAGAAAAAAAACACGATTATATAGTGATTACTATTTAATAAATCTATTATATTTAATAAATCTATTATTTTTTTCCTATTTCCCCGCCTCATAAAAAAATAAGTCTTGTTTCATTATATATTTTCCGCAAATTATTCTAAAACTATTTCATATTAAAAAGCAAACGTCATCCCTATTCTTGGTCTAACTAGAAGGGCGAAATATTTATATGTTCCCATTGTAAATTCGAAGATTCACAGAAAATGGGTTGGAGCATACATTTGTAATAGACATGTGTATATTAAGGCGCAGTAACCATCTCCTTTTCAGTTCGATACTTTTTTGTACACTATGTAAATAATGTATGTATGTGAATAATGTCGCAAGAAAAGTGTATATCTAATGTCGCAAAAGTTTATTTATAATTATTTAACTGTAAATCAGTTATTGTTTTTTTTGTTTTAGGTTTTCATTCCGCACCGAAGGGTAACTTGTCCCCTTCATTGTCTTATAAAAGCGTTCATGCAAAACATATATATATATATTATATATATATATATATATATATATATATATATATATATATATATATATATATATATATATGGGTCAAATTAAGTTTGCAAGATTTCACACTAATTAACACGGCCTAAAAAGCCTTTTAAAATATAGCAAGCTTTTAAAAATATGCCCCAAAAATGCAAAATAGTTCGTAAGAGAATGTGAAAATTGTATTAGCATTTGATGACACTTGATGAGAACAAACATCACATTGTAAGTTATTAATGAGTAAGCGCCTGATATAGATTATTAGTTAAATAATATAGATTTATTTTACATAATTATGATGTTGGTAATGTAATATTAATTTCATATGTTATTATATTTAGTTAACTGATAAATACACTACACGCAATTAATTACCTCCATGAGCGTCTATTACAAGCCTACTTACCTATTAGGAATCGAAATATAAAACCATAATAATGTTATTATTATAACAAACAATCCACACTCATAAAAAATTGGAAATGAATGTGATAACGGCCAGCAATAATGTCATCAAAATAGGATTGAAAATGGAGGACAGTTTTTAATACTAAGTTTTCTCAATCGAACCTAAAGCAGTGCAAAGGATAGGTCATCTGAAATTATAGGTAGTTAGTTACTTTAAATAAAACTATTTTAAACGGATTAATCGTGTATATTTTGGTATTCGAAGATAAAGTTTTGAAAACCTAACGTTTCGAACACTTGACAATAGTCCGTGGTCAGTGTGACACCTGTGACTACAGATTTATAAACTTATTTCATTTAAAATTTGTAAAAATAGTTAATTATAGTTAGTTAATTATATTTTCTGATTTTTAAGAAATTGAACCCACATTCATTCATTGATCACTAACCAGCCTCCATAATCTTGACGTAAAACAATATGAAAAGCGACATCTTGCGTTTATTAGTCTGGGGAAAATGTAATAAAAGAATTTATCGACACACCGAAATAAACTGTGGCACACTTTGCGCTTGACAACCATATGATTGACATAAAGAATCACTTAGAACGAAAATACGTAAACAATTTTTATGGTAATCGATGGCTTTTTAAACCTCTTGCTTCCTCGAAATATAAATGGCAACCCTATATTTATAGACCATTGTTTAATAGAAAATAAGCTTTATTCAATAGATTTAAGGCTTATTTTTATATAGGTTTCAATGTAGAATGACGGAGCGTGTTAGGCTAATGACGCGTGAAATTGGCCGCCGTTCGATATCGAAATGTTTTTTTCTAATTTTATCAACTTTATTAAGACAAATGCTAAAATAGCTCGTTCATTAATTCCTTTAAATTATAAACACGGCTATAAAGGTTTAATGTGTTATAAGAAACGGGATCTCTTTAAATATGCTTAGTCGATGGGTTGAAGTAAATACGGAATTTTAAGTATTTTCTCCATATCAGTTTTTTTCTAGCTTCACGCTGTTATCCCCCATAGCAGGATAGGTAGTTAGTACCTAGTGCCAAAACACTCCATACTCCGCTTTCCACTGAATTTGAGATATAACATGTTGAATGGTGGAACTCACCGCTGCGGTCAGTCTTAATACAATAGAATTATAGAAAATTAGTAGCTTTTATTTAGTAGTTCATGCGGTTCATTAAGAAAAGCAGTATAATAAAACGTTTAATACAAAAAACAACTTTAATAAAATTACAATTCAAAGTATAAAAGGCAAAAGCAATATGTTTTTGGAATGAAAATATGGTATTGTAATCAGATCCAGAATGAACAAATCATCAAAATTTGTGTAATAGTGTTTCAAGACGCTTACATAGAAATATATAGAGTTACGATAGCATTTTGAGAATTATAATATAATTTTGCTTGCATAAATGATACATTCGTATCAGACATACTCTTGTTTGAAATATACAGGAGTAGGTATACCTCTAATTCGTGGCCATGTAACTAACTAACTTTGATATTACCAAGTTAGTAGCAGGCGAAGTTGTGGCTCCTATAAACAACTGTTCTAATAGTTTTACTCCTCACCACATATTCATTGTGGTTTCGTGTTCCGTTATTCCAGCCGCATTTTAACTGGAATACTGAATGCTACGTAGCTATTAAAATTGTTTAATGACTATAGTTGGCCGGTTGGTTGTGGAACTTTGCATATTAAATTTATTAAAATTCTATTAATATTCTAGTTTTTTATTGCTTGTATTGTCAAGATATATGTTTTAATTTCTAGCTTTTATTCCTACTCTATACTCCGCTTTACGCCTAATTCGGTTGAGTGGCGGGTTTATAAATTAAGTATAATCATTTCGCTGAGTGGAAATCGAACTCACACCACACCGATCTTGCTAACAGTCAAACACTGTCCCACTATCATATGCAGATATTTATGAATTTTCTTTTTAATCTTGTGTAATAAAAAGAGGATGTACTTAGGTTTATTGCTTTACTTCGCGTACCATTATTACTCACGACGTAAATATTGCGTGTTGTGTCAGGCACATGCCAGGCCATTTATTTATATATTCTTTGACATTTGTTGGGGCTAGCCTCGATACCGTATTTAGTGCACCAAGTCGATATTTGTTGAAGGTTTGCATTTAGCGTTTGAATAACATCATCAATGTTATCCACCCTAGCGTGTTCATAAAGCTGCAAGTCATAGATATAAAAATGGTATGAAGAAGTTATAATAGAGGAAATGGAGTTAATGAATATCGAAAAGAGTAAAGGACAAAGGATACTGTCTTAAGGCACACCAGCCGTTACGGCATGCCAGTCAGAGTTCCTCTGACCCACACGAATTGACTGTTGACGTCCCTGAAAATAGGAAGAAAACTATTCCGTAGCTGAACTGGACATTAGCGCTGGATAAGAGAGCAATGATAAGATCATGATCGACTGCATTGAACGCATTGCTAAAGTCTACCAAAATAAGCATAGTTATAAGCATAGTCTTCAGTAACTCTCAACAGAGCAGTAAAAGTGATATGCCCAATTCTAAATCAGGACTTCAGCGGATTTAAATAGCTAAAATTTGAAAATGAACTGGAGATTTGCGGGTAGGCGATAGATTTAAGAACTTTGGAAAGGAAAGGAAAGAATGAAATGGGATGAAAATGAGATAGTAGCGTAGGATTTGACATTTTGGGAAGTGGGAGGAGGTGGGAGAAAAGCTAATAATATAAGTGATAGCAGGAGTAAGGACATCCACTATTAACATAATCATTCTGCGGCTAATATCATCCAGACCTACTGCTTTAGTTGAGATAGAAAGAATGGCTTTCTTTGAAAAACTATTAGTGACAGAAGAAAATATAAAGGCTGGGAGATGAGATTTCGGCAAACTACATATTTCAGAAAGAGTATAAATTTTATATTATATTTGAGGGAGGAAGATGAAGAAATATAATCATTGAGGTCACTTAAATTGAGGTTGGAAGTAATAGGGGAAATTGACTGTTTGCCAATACTGAGGGATTTTAAGAACCTTGTCCTAGAAGAGAAAATAATTATAAACCTTTTTTGAAATTTTTATAGGTTTTTTCGAAAATGTTTTCTAGTCCTTATTATGGAATAACACTTTAAAAATAATAAAATTATAAAAGTGTTTCTGTTATTTTATGTTCTAAACTAATAAGTAATTTGTCATTTTACATTTGTCATTACCGTCTCTTTGGGAAAAATATTAGAGTGGGACGTATGCTTAATATTATAGTTATGATGTTTAACCAGAATAGGGCTATGAGTTAATTTTTCTTATTGTTTTGTTAATACTATTATTTAACTAATAGCTTGACATACAATTTTGTATTATAGTTTAAAATGAATATAAAACCTTTTCAAAACACCTTCATTAGCCGCACCTATATCAATCTATTTATGTAATTATGAAACAATAAATACAAGGAAATCTTGCGGCGCTATTTTGACTCACTTATACGTGGAACGATTGGCTTAAATAATTTTTCATCCATCCAGAATGAATGATGCATCATCATCTTTTCATTTCATTTTTTTTGTTATATTTTTATAGCACCTTTGATTTCATTTGATAGTACTGAATCTTTTGCCAGGACTAATAAGGTATGTTGATGAAATAACAAATGCTTATTTTAAATGTGTCTCTTTTAGTATCTTTTTTGTTTATTAAAAGGAAATACATCAATCCTGACTCTAAGATATCTTATACATAAAGATACTAAACGTATTTTCATTACAAAATTTGATAAAATTATTATTAAGTAGCAACAGCAGCTAGAAAGAACGTCTTTACTAAATACAACGAAAGTAGTTATGGAAACAAGGCGCGTGTCAATTGCTAACAAGTGGAAACTAGCAAGCACTTTACACTTTTTTCTACTTTTTTCTACACTTTCTACTTTTTTCAGATTATAGCTCCCTAGCTAGCATCGAGACGAGGGGATCGACGTTAAAGTACGGTTCTGCTACGACGAATGTCATTAAATGAAAATGTTTTATCCAAAAAAAAATTAACAATCATGTTGAAGTTTTTATGATTTTATTTGTGTAAGTTGTATATATGAGAATAAATATTAGTAGTAGTAGTTGGTATTATTAAATACAACTTTTTTAAGAGTGTGAAATATGTTTAAATTATTTTCACCTTCTGGTAACGACAATAGTTTTATACCATGAAAATATTTTAGAAGATATATGTAGATATATACATACATGTATGCAAATTGTCAAGCAAACTGGACGACAAGAAATGAGTGACAAGAAATGAGTCTACTTGATGCTAAGTTGTTACATTCTCCCATTGACATCCGAAACGTAGGAGAATTTGTTATCGGCTTTCAAATGGGAGTGAAGGCAGATAGTATACTGGCATCGGCAATTTTGCAGAATTGTCGTAACTATCACATTCTGAGGGAATGGATTAGGGAAACCTGGCTTATATGAAATCGATCCGGAAACCGATCTGATCGGAGCCAGTCGAACTAACCTCTTACTTCCAAATTCTTCCCTATATGTATACTATTTCTCAGGGGCACATAGTATACGTATATTCACATATACATTCTAGTGAATTTAATAAAAAACATGTTAAAATAATGAATTTCCGGAATTCATATTTATAGCAAGAATAAAAGTAGTTCATTATAATAACAGTGTCTAGCTATAATAACTATTTGTGTATTATATTTGAATCCACGACTTTCGTGTTATCATTAGTGAAAGACATTGTAACTCACACTGTAATTAAGCTTTGTTATACATACCAACTTGCTTCCAATTTAATTAGAGCGAAAGCTTAACTTGTTAGACTATTCAAGTATACAAATTCAATATTAAAACCAACGTTAAAGCAAAAAAGTTTTCGTTATCCCAAAAACTATAACAAAACTTTGTTTTACGAAGGTTATATTTATTCAAATTGGATTCGTATTTGCTATTCCATAAATATAAAGGAAAGACCCTTCTCATGCATTTTATATTTAGACATCAAGTTTTTAAGTTTCTTATCACGTTACTTGAATATTTAAACAAAATATATATATTTTTCAATTTATATTAAAATTTGTCTTTAAAAGTATTATATTTTAGTATCGTATAATAATAAATAATTTCTTTTATCTAAATATATGAAACAGTTATTAAAAATATCTAAAACGAGGCATAACATATTATTAAGCCGAGGGTTGCAAACAAAGCCGCAGTTTTCAAGTGTCTGTCATTTCCCTTGATTCATCCCGAGGGGCGGTAATGTCCGAATAACCGGCAGGGGCCGTAAATTAAATGTCATGGTTACCGTAATTGGCTATCCCGCGTTAAGTACCCAATTAGCAAGTTGGATTTTCAATTTATTTCTATCTTTTATTGTGGTTTCAATGATAAACATGTAGATATCACTTTGAATTTAACCAGATATCTACTTTGTATGTAGACGTAATTATTATATACATAAATTGTTGGTGAATTTTTAATAGTTAAACATAGATATAATGTCGTATAGTGAAATGTTTTTTTTATAAGTATTATTATTGTTATGTATGTTTTTATTGCATTTTATAACTTTACATTACCCTTTAGATGGCGTAATACAACACTGCGCTTAATTCCTCCAAAGTATGAAAATACATTCACTCATCTACGTAGATACAGTTAGAAACATCAACATTTAAGTTTTGCTACCAAACGCAACCTGCAAAGTGGGGTACTGAGTGACAGGTCATTAATTTCTCCCGCCCTTGCAATATATGAAGGTTATAAAACGGAAACTTCATTAAAATAAATATTTATTTACTTGCTATACACTTTTACTATTAACAAGCAGTAATAGTTAATTTAAGTATTAGTAATAGTTAATTTTAAATATTAACACAAACATTCAAGGCAATAAATTTCACACACCAACAATCATGTTGCAGTGCAACATTGTAAACGACAATCATCCCTTATCGCAAAAAAATGGAGCGATACGAGCGCCACTCGATTATTATAAGAGCGAGGGGTGCGAATAAATTGTTGTCACGTGCCCTACTGTCAATACGCTTATAGATTGCCGGACTATAGGCACGCTACTGCCATAAATAGATAATAATATTATATATATCAAACCTTTAAAATAGACTTTTTTTTGACGCTGGGAAATGACATTTACGCAGACCACCCGTGTGCGAGGCAGATATACCTCACAGACGGGTGATACTGTGGGACTCATCGGTGAGACCGATACTACCCACTAAAACCCAGGTAACCCTCACTACCAGTGTACCTTGTAATCCTCGCAACTAAGTTTTATGACAAATACGTCGCAGGATCACTTGGCCACCGTTCTAAGACACCCCGGTGGGAGGTCCGCCTGTTACGGACCATTGTTGCCTTCAGGGTGCTCTGGGGTTACTTCCGCTGAACCTGCAGCCTTGATAACTTGTAGGAATTCACAAAAACGGTCATCTTACCACAGTAGCTCCTCTAGGGTAGGGATTGTTGGAGACGAGCATACTGCCTTTTCCTATCCTCTGGCCTACGACGACAGAGCGTGTCTGCATTTGAGCTAGACTTGAGCACACGCTCCGCAGCCTCCTTCAGTGCGATAATAGACTCGCAAAAAGAGACCATAGCAGACCAGTTCCTCTCGTTATCCAGCATGGACCTCACTACACTAGATAATGAGAGGTCCCCACCCACTAGAGCCATCAAAGCGTGTTGTTGTGAGGCCCAAGCGGGGCATTCTGGCATCTATAGGTGCATTACAATCATGGCACGTCGGCGACACTTCCCAATGTGTAATTTGGTACAGGTATTTGCCTAAGCAACCGTGCCCCGTTAGAACCTACACCAGCTTAAACGTCAGGTTTCCGAACCTTCTATCGACCCAGCGTTCTAGTTGAGTGCGGACAGCATCCACCGTCGCTAGGGCGGCCACCGGGGACTCTAGATCCTCTTTCCATCGATGGATCAGGGCTTCGTCCGCTCTTCTTCTAATTCGCATAATAGGACTCGATGGTTCTCGCTCTTCTCGCTGTTCTTCTAATTCGCATAATAGGACTCGCGACCGCTCGCTTGCGCGTATACTCTAGCAAGCACTTCCGCTTGTAACTCCCAAGGCGGATCACCCGCCAGGAGTGTAGCCGCCGTCCATGACACCGTACGGTATCCCCGAATTACTCTCACCGCTGTGACCCTCTGCGCTTTTCCTTATAACGATAACGGGGGATAACGTCTGACTGTAAATGCGATTGGTTGTAGTTTGACTCCCACTCGGTGGAATGATATTTAAAAATTATTTTTATTTCTGTGCTTACTTGTGGTTAGAAAAAACGCGGAGTTCTGTGCGCCATTCGTCTTGCTTTTACGCAAAAAATATTTAATGGAGTGTCTTGACACTAGGTTGGCTCTGACTACCCTGCTAAGCTGCTATGTGGGGCAAAATGTGGAGCTGTACTTTTTTTCATCTTTTTAATACCAGAAATATTATTCTTTAAGAAAAGAATTTTGTAAATCTCGCAACTAAGTTTTATAACAAATACGTCACATAAATGTATTTTTAAAGAGTTATTCATATGTTTATATTATCTAAAAATGTTTCATTTACACGTACTGTAGTCAAATTCGAAAATAAAACGATTACTTAATAAAAAGGACAAGTAATTGAAAAATAACAAAATAAAATGCAAAAATAACTTCACTGGCATTGTGTTTGCTTCACGTTTTAAAATTAATAAAAATCCACTTCTATTCAGTTCTATTCATTTATTCATAGTAATAACCATTGTAATATACTCGTAACTGCATGGAGCAGCTTCTGTCTATTTAATTTTCTGTATTGTTATAATTTAAAATTATATTTTATATAATAACAAAAATATTTTTTTAATTAATAAATAAAAAAATAACTTTTTTTAAAAATTTTATTTAACGTTAAGCGTTAATAATACAAGTTTAAGTGACACATAGATATAACGGAAAATTTTCTTGACACCAACACTAAGTAGATTAACAAGTCTTCGCACTTCGTTCTGTCACGAGTTGGACGCAAACTTTCTAGTAACAACCGAGGGGAAGACTTTCAAAATTGAACGCTCACGCACCAAACTTTAGCCCCTTACTTATTTTTGTTTACTTTATTTACATTTAAAGGTGAAAATAGCAATAAAGATTTTGATTTAAAATATCGTTTTTATAAAAAAAACTGTTTGGAATGAAAGACGAAAAAATAAGTGTAATTAAGAAGTGATCTTTATGTATCCAATAATTGTTATTTTCCTAATTCTTCTCGTTTACAATAATGAGTTTAAGCAGTTTTAGTAAACAATATTAGATGCTTTCTTTTACACTTTTATTAAAAGTACGTATACCAACCTTAGACAATTTAATAGTATTTAGTTTAAAAGTCCACATTCATACGTAGGTACTGCGAAATTTAAAACCCACTATCTCTAAGCAGACTAGAGAATCATGTAAATATAATACAAATATAAATGGATAGGATTTTCTTTTTGGTTTTTTGTTGTATTTGCCACAAACTTATTTATGTCCGTGTCTTTTTCAAGATTATTGTTATTAAAATTTTTAACTTTTTCATATAACATTACCTGAGACCCTTACTGAAACTCAATTACCAAGGCATTTGCTTTTTTTTTTGGGATCCGCCATTTTGAGGGAAGCCAGTTGCCAAGATGTTCTAAGCTGAGCAACCCGTTCAGAAGAAACTAAACAAAATTCAGTTTACATATTTACACGAATCCAATAGATAGGATTGAAACCATAAACAATATGTAGAATAGACAATATCTATACGCAGCGTACCACATGCGACATTTATTAAAATTTATAAACGTCGTATCCTATGAAAATTTCACTTATTATCATTCCTAATTGGCGAGGAGTTTACAAAGACGGGTATACATCTTCCATAATACATAATTGATGGTCTATAGAGCCGCAAATAACCGTGAGATTGAGAATCAAGATGCATTATGACCTAAAAGTCGCACGGTGACGAGTTCTTATCTACTATTATACTATTACTTTGATTTCTTTTTTATTAGAAACTAAATAGTTGCTTAATTAAGCAGCAACTGTCTTCCCCGTGATACATAGAAGTGAAATGGCCTATCTCCGGCAGGGTTTCCAGGTCGACTCGATATGGCTACCTTCAAAGAGTGCGTTTTTTCCTACCTCAAAGGCTGGCAGTACACCTGATTACGTGGACGACAGTGACCACTTACCACTAGGTTCCATAAAAAAAAATCTTTTAGACTTTTGTGTTAACTATATAGTTTGCTACTACATATAAACTGGTACAAATGCATTATTACGTACAATATTTTTATGCAAAAGGCAAGACAAACGTGTGTGCCAGCTAGTTGCTTTGAAAAATTTTTGATTGCCAATAATTTGGTTAATGAAATTATTATCATAAGCGTGATATGAACAATTATTTTAATAAACAAATCTGTTTTACAAAGTTTTTGTTACATGCTGTAATCGAATAAACAGGTATGATTGACATATGACAGGTATGTTTTGATGTACATTCGGAAACATTTTATATAAAACAAATTAAACTTTCCTCGAATTTTTCAACAGAACAACTATCAGAGCTAATAATTTAACAAAAATTAACGCTTTGAAAGTGTTTACAATAGTTAAGCTAATTTTAGTTATATTTATTTTTAAGCTAATTTTAAATATATATTTGTTACTATAACGTTATAAAAGTAAGCTAAGTAACAAATACCTAACTAATAAGTAGATACAAAGATTTAAGTGAAAGAAATGGAGCCTTAAAGTATTTTATATTGACCAGATAGATATCCAGATTGTAACGATAAGAATTGAAAACTCTATTCGTTTCTAAATACAATATAAGTAGTACTGTCATACATTATTATTTATTTTTATAAGCTTTAATTATATTCAATAGTATTTTGACTTAGACTTAGGATCGTGCTGGAAATGCGATGATTTTAAGAACAATATCTTCTGGGTGAAAAAAGTTATATAGGTTTTGATTTCAATCATACTAGCAATTATTATTCTGTTAAGGGGAGGAAAGGGAGGGTCTTGACACTAGGTTATCGCTGCTTACTATTTTTTAAGAAGAAGATATGTATAAAATTAAATTAAATTAAGTAAAAAACTACATAAATACATTAATAATATTGTTATACATATATTGTGTACAAATCTAAAATTATATTTTATTGCAATAATCTTGTAAAGTATTGTAATACATAAAAATAAATAATAAAATATACATTCGAGAATACATTTCATGGTTTAACAGGAACATTGTGGGAAATGACGAAAGAACAAATAAATATAAAAGTAAAGAGTAAATTGCCGCGCGAGGCTCGCCGGGCGCGCCGCTACGCGTTTATTTCATTGAGGCCATCAATTGGAATTTTGTGCCCACTCACAAAAGGGAGCTTTGTGATTCAGTTTTTTGGAGAATGATGACAAAGAAATATTCCCAGTTTAGAAAACAATAGTTAAAGTGTATGTTTTAATATATTTAATATAAAATAGGAAAATTAAAAAAAATATCTTTATATAATATACAATTGTAGTTAGTTGTTATTACAGCAGTATATACTAAATCAGCGTTTAGCTCCGATATAATCTTTTAAAAAATATAAGTTAAAATTTTAAAGGTATAAGTTAAAATTTTAATTATCGTTTTAAAATGTGTTCGTTACGTTTAGCATTTTTAAATAGTTCGCTTTCAGTTATTTCTGTTTAATAAGTATTAAAAAAAGGATATTTAGAAAGCGGACTTTATACTGTTTTCCATACTTTACTTTAACTTTCAAGTTTGTTATACGACATTCTATTAAAATATGCAGTAGCTTTTACTTAGATACCTATAACAGTTAATTATTCTTATATTTATTAAATATATATAATATATAAAAAAGAATCTTTATCAAAAGATGCACAAGTAAGATAAACCATGCAATTTATATACATAATATATTAAATTAATACAACTACTGCCTACTCTACCATGCGTTATACATAAACTTTTGTATAAAGTGACTCGCGTTGCCAAGACAACGCGTATTTTACACATAACGAAGTCACTTATATATATAGAATACCTGACTATCAAGACAACTCCAGTTCTGCTTTCGGCACCCGTGATCATAACTGGTTGCCGTGGGTGTCTACTTGTCTAGGTGTATCGATTCAAGTAAGAAAGAGACTGCATTAGCTGCATTCCATCACACTGGAGCAAGACAAAAAACCAGCTTCTCAGAACAAGATAGCATCAAGAAATGCGTCGGAAGAGAGAGACGACGCTGGCGCATCAATAAGGACTTTTTTGCATCTTTTTTCATGTCCTTTTGTTACTTTTTATTTAGTTGTAACACCTTTGTCGGCGATGTTCTCTCATTAACGAATAAGCTTACTGCAATTTTATGACGGGCTATTATAAGTTAATGATGCATTACCGCACGATGTTTGTGTTAGAATATTAAAAATTTTAATAATACCGTTAAAGAATAATAATCAATGTATTGCATACATAAAAACAAACAAAACCAGTGGCAAAGTGTGTTTTTTTAAAAGTAACCAGCGATGACATAAATACTATAAGCCTAAATATAAACATTTAGGATTGTATGAATTACTTATTTTAAGTAAAATGTCTTTCATTAAGTGTTCTTTATTTTTTTTGGCTTCACTCTCTTCTTGCATACCAGAGTAGTTAGGGATAACCTATAGTTAAGATATTCCGTACTTAACTTTTCGCCTAAATTCAACATATTACGTGTTAGGTGGCGGAACTAAACACCACACATTGTCTTAGGAGAGAGAGAAAGTGACAATTAATTAAATATAATCACTTCCCCGAATGGAGATCGAACCCACAACCGATCGCGTGTACAATCAGGCGCTGTCCCACTGCGCCACAACCAGTATCGAATGTTAAATTATTTATTGAATAATTGTACTCAAAATAAATAAACATAATTCATTTAATATGATTCTAAGAAATAGTCTGGACAGTAACAGGTTCTCTACTAAGAAATAGTCTGAATTTTAAAAACAATAATTATACATAAGTACTAGTTTTCCAATATAGGAACATTTAAATTCACCAGTCCCTGCAATACATAGCAGTTACGTATTATGCAATTGAGCCTTAAGTAAGCAATGCAATTTTATGCACATAACGCATAATGTAATAAAAAAACCGATTCTTCCGTTCCACTGATATGGAAAAATACATATTCATTTACTGATTCGTATGTATTATCAAGTATCTTAGTTTTTAATTGCGATCCTTTTCAAAGTAAAACGTTATCAATAGCTACTTATCAGTTTTGATACGTAATCAGTATATTAAATACATATAAATCGTTTAGTAAAGAGATAACAACGCGTGTCATATTTTGTAGTTTTTATAGTTTACATATTTCTTAGTTAATAAAACTTTGGTATATTAATTTATATGGCTAAGAGTTCTTGCATTAATGTTAAATTACAAATTAAAAAAAGTAACTATAAACGAAATACTAGTATATTAATATTTTTTCCAAAAATATATAATACCTTTTGAGGATAATGTTTAAATACTTTATTTGATAGTAAAATAAAATGCAGTTAGAGTTTTGCGCGGCATATTGAATTTCTTAAACGCATGCATGATTCAATAATAAACGTATAATTTTCAAATCTCCTACAAAAAAATCTCCTATTCTCCTATTTAAAAATACGATAAATATTTTATATATAAAATCTCTCAATTACAAAATTACCAAAGACAACGTACATATAACGTTACTATTACTAACAAATTGAAATTTGGCACGTATTTTTCTTACGGGCAAAACTTTTCCAATAGTTTACGTCAAAACTGCTAAAGGTAAAAGTAGAAGATAAAAATATTACTACTTAGTAGTATTCTTATATTAGAAAAATGTATGTAAGAAATATAAGCAATTGTATATAAGAAGAATTTATTGCTTTCAATTTTCCGCTAATGCATAATGCGAAGTAAATCGTTATTATGCAATACGATATTTCTCTATTGAGACTATACAGGAAATATACTGAGTATATTATGCTCTTTTTAGAAGGAAATTGTGTTCACGAAGTGATTTCAAATTATATATTTCATACCGTTAGTGACTTAGTTTATTTTCACGGGGGACGAGACGGCTTTGTGGCAAAATTATCATCATTACTCGACATATCTATGAAGAATTCAAATAAAGTTTAATATTTATAATTTCTTAGTTTAATATTACATTTATTTACCTACATGTGAGTGGTCGTGGCGCAGTGTGACAGCGTTTGATTGTAAACACGATCGGTTGTGGATTCGATTCGCACTCGTGAGAATGATTATATTTAAATCAGGGGTATGATTTATTTACTTTTTCGCACTTTGGGAAGACAAAGCGCTGCATTCGATTTCACCACTAAAGACGTAATGTCTCGAATTCGGCGGAAACCGGAGTAAAGAGTGCCTTGACTTAAGTACTTCCTGTCTACCCTGCTATGTGGGATAAAAATATATCTACATTGAAAGAACGCCTTTATAAAACATATAAACCAGTATAATTTAAAGAAGGGCATTTAGCAGCTACAGAATACAGCCTTGTCAATTACATTAAAAGGCTATATAATTTTACATTACGTAACCATTTGTCAAAAAAATATTATTTACTTTCGAATTACGTCAACTTATACTATCAAAAAAATTAATTCTATCAGTTGTACATATTCTATTTTTTAAATTCACGATGTTTTTAATGTAGCGAATTGTAAAATAAAATAACCTCGTTATATTGAATTTCACCGTACCAAATTTCTTGATATAGCGAATTATAATTAAATTGTTTGTTTAAAGTAATTCTTAACAAACAGTCATTCTAGATATAATAATATTTAGTAGAACTACTTTAATAGGTAGAATACTTCAATAAAACACATTGGCTGGTCGAAGCTCTCAAGACGCAAAGAGCTTTATCGTTCGTCAAAAGTTATTGTCATCAAATAAAATTAATTTATCACGCTTAAGAAGCGAAACATCTGAAATCTCTTAACCGACAAACGATGTCAAATTAACACCATAAAAATAATTGGAATTCCGATGGTTCCAATTAACACGCACGCGTGATCGCACCTACTTCATCACACTTACTAATGCTGAACTCGTATTTAAGTGAAGAAAACAACTAACTGCATATTCAAGCTGTTACTGGCTTAAGACTCTCAAGCTTTCCTATATACATTTCATGTTTCATGATTTTTTTAAAATTATGAATAAAAAATGATGAGTTTTACTGGAAAATAAACATAATCTTCACTTTTATATTGCCTTCTTTACAAAATATATTATAATATTAAGAAGACCATATTAGCACAGTGGGACAGCATCCGACTGTACACGCTATTGATTGTGGTTTTGATTCCTACTCGGGATAATTAATTTCTCTGCCCTAGATAGACTAAGAGTAGCAGCGTTGATTTCGGCACTCTATACGAAAGAATCGATTTCGGAAGGAAAGCAGTCAACGGAGTGTCTTGACACTAAGTAGTCTTGCTATCCTCCTATGCGTCAATATAATGTGATGCTTTTTTTATTATAGTCGTTATTAATACCAAGCAGCGGAATATTTGACGTTGTATGGCCATTCCCCATAACGATATTCATTTTAGTATTTTTTCTAAATAATTATTTGTAACTACTGTTCAATAAAATATTTACAGCGAATCCTTTCAAGTTACTCAAAACTTTGTTGGAGCGTGTAGGAGAAGAGGGGAAGTTAAGGCTCACTTAGGGATGTCCGTTACTATACGTTATCCACTTGTTACTATAGATGTATATATTGTAATATCGATTTAGCGGTATATGATATTTCTTTGCCTGACATGTTATTTTGGACAATATTACGTTAAATATATTAAAACATTCATATTTAGAACAAAAACTTTGTATACCTTATTACGAAAATTACGCGCACTGAGGAGTTTGAAATTTGGCATAGTTATAGGCAGAGTTTAATTAAAGGAGTGCAAAGGTAACGCGTTAACGGGACATCTAGTTCTTATAAATATACGGCAGAAATCAAGATACGGCAGAATAATGCCATAGATTACTGTTTGCAAAATTGACTTATACCTAACATAAATTAAAAAGAATTACCTCGATATGGCTTTTCGTTTTCGAGAAATTCGTGGACAAACATACAAACAAACCTGCAAGCATACACACATACATTTCAAATAAGACACTCGTGCTTGGAAGCTTAAAAGGATCATCGTACTCAAATATTATTCAATGCCAACAATATTACATACATATATATCAAACTGATAACCTCCTTTTTTGAAATTGATAAAAAAGGATTAGTAGACCATATGACGTGTACGAAGATTGTGATTATTTTAAATACTCTTTTGTATAATACATACGATATTATTGTCGTATTTATATGGTAAGCAAAATAATAGTAGGAATAATAAAAATATCTCTTTGTAAATCGCATATCGATTCAAAAGAATGCCATACTGTTACGATACGATACGATATATCGATACAAAGGGATTATATCGTGAAAACGAACCAGATAAACGATAAACGATTTCGATCCATTTACAATACAATGTTTGGATATAATACATTTTTTTGGCTGCCATAAGTTCAGTTGATAGAATCATAAACTGATCTGTTTAATATTAAGTATAAATAAGTCTGATAATAATAATATGCAAAAATAAAATGTAAACAGTACATATTATTTTAATATAAAGCTAATTTTAACGAAATATCAAAAGATATAAATAAATAACCAACAAAGGAGGCGGTAATCTTAATTCCAAAAAATGTCTCAAAGTGGGCGGAAAGCGATTTACGGAGTGTCTTAATATCAGGTACTTCCTGTCTAGCCTATTGTGCGGGATAAAAACGTGAAGCGTGAAAAAGAATAGTTCGAAAAAAAGTCAGACAACTACAAATTGAAAGTAGCTGAATTGAACCTAAGTAATGTTATCAACAAAGTAGATGGTCTCGTGAGTGGCGAATTGAGTGAAACTCGGCTTTCTACTGTACGGCGCACGAACCGCACATTTCTATTAGCGATCATGAAGCAGACGTCACGACTGACGCTCTCACGAAATAATACTTGCATAATTACACATTTGTACACGGATCTTTTGGGATTTTGAAAGACGTGGCGCAACATCTTAAATGCCAAGCTATAAACGTCTCGATTGAAATGAAATATTTATATTTTATGTATACATGTAAACTTTTTTGTAATGTTTAAATTTATAGACTCTCACACGGTTCATTTGAATTACGAGGGAGCCTAGAGACGTTCTTATTTGATTATCAGTAATTAGGATTTATTTCTAGAAAGCAAATAAGATTAGTACTATTAGAGGCTATCGTCTGACTATAAACGCGATTTGTTGTAGATTCGATTCCCATTCGGGAGAATAATTGTTTTAAATATTTTTATTTCTCCGCTCTGGTATACAAAACGCGGCGTTGAGTTCGCCACACAACACGCATTGTCTCAATATCGGACGGAAAATAGTTAACGGAGTATCTTGACACTACGTTGTCTCCGATTACCCTGCT
The DNA here is from genome assembly GCA_032432895.1 of Dryadula phaetusa. NCBI lineage: Eukaryota > Metazoa > Arthropoda > Insecta > Lepidoptera > Nymphalidae > Dryadula > Dryadula phaetusa. The sequence continues at coordinate 4,435,827 of JAOYRS010000027.1, forward strand.
ATGCGGAATAATATTGTATATTTCGTTTTTTATAGCCTCACCCGGCTATAAAAAACGAAATATACAATATACAAGTAAGTTGTTAAATTTAACTCAAGTGTTTAGTTAGTTAAGACTAACTAGATACTGAGTTAAACGGTAGTATTGTAAACTTATATAGGATTACAATCTTCGTTCATTTTGATTAGTCTTACTTTATTTATAGTCTTGGAATTGGGAATAACAGACACTTCTTGTGTCAATCCGAACTCATTTTCTGTACCTCTGAAATCTGACCATCTTAAAATTAGTCGAGTCCACAATTTTCATATCGTCCTGTCTACGTTAAATCGAACTTTTTCTATAAAATACAAATAAAATACGCATTAAAAAGTTCATTTAAGCAAGCTTGGTGATCTAACATTACAATAATAACTTATTAAACGCCCTAAATGGCGCGTTTGACTTTTAACGCGATAAGATGTGGGTTCGATTACCACTCGAAGGAATGATTATATTTAAATTATTTTCATTTCCTCGCTCTGGTAAGACAAAGGCGCGGCGTTTAGTTCCGCCAATCAACATGCAATGTCTCGATTTCGGATATGGAATGCGGACGCAAAGTGGATTATCACTTTCCTATTATAGGCTCTATCTAATATGCTATACAGGATAAAAGCGTAAAGCTAAATATATATATATATATATATATATATATATATATATATATATATATATATATATATATATATGTATGTATGTATGTATACTACTCGTCCTGGCCTAATTAAGTTGATATTATGAAAATATTGCTTATTTAGTTATTGTATTCTATTCTATTAAACTAAAAAATAAATATAGATTCGTATGACACTATCACAAGTTAAAGTAATTAGAAGTTAAAAGAAACTAAAATATGACTTACTAGCATATGGATATCAGATGTAGATGTTTAAAATTTATTTTGTAGCTTGATATGAGAACTTGTACATTACATTAAAATTTAAGTTAAAAAAGATATAATATGTATACTAGTATAGTAAGATCACCAAAATAAGACCTACCTTAATTTTTGATATTATCTTACTAACCGGCTTATAATTGAAAATTCACTGGTAACTTATAATATTTATATTTATTTAGTAAACTTTTAAATAAATAAAACAAAATTGTGTTAGAAACAAAAAACACACTTGTAAAAATAAATAATTTAAATGTCACTTTGGCCTTAATGGGGACCCTGTGTCTTAATAACACCAGTAAGCATTTAACTTCTTAATACAAAACGTTGTTAGTACTTATAATTAATCTAATGAGTACTAATTACTTTTGGTCATTTTATATTGGATTTATCGAGTCTCTCATCATGTAAAATGCCTTAATATATATCATTTATATGCGTGTATACACGATACATATACCAAAATGACAGTATTTACAATTTTTGTCCGTCTGTATGTTTGTTTGTTCCAACTAATGTCGGCAACTACTGGATAAATCTTGATTATAATATGTTTGTTAGATAGCTGATGTACTAACCCAACACCCAAGAACGTCTATAACTTTTCAGTATTTCACGTGTACGTCAATTAGGCAAAAGTGTATTTCAAACGCGTAGTGGTTTGTAAGTGTAACGTTTGTTTTATTAATTAAATGCATTCCTAATATATTGTTATGTGTAACATTATTATTCATAAAAACAACTTTCTGCAATTCTTTCTCCATATCGAAATTGAAATCGGAATATTTTTTACATTTTATCGTTACGTGCTATTTTAAAATTAGTCAAAGATGTTAGTATGGGTAATCTGTAGTGTATAAAAAAGATATAGTTTCAATTCTTGTGAGCTATATGATATTATAGCATATTATAGCAAGTATATAGTTGCTATAAAGAATCAAATAATCTTAATCAAATAAAATATTTAATTCTTATACCTAATGTTAAACGCTTAATTCTGGTTATTTATTACTTGAACGTTAATGAGGTATTCATATGCTGCCATTTAAACTGTAATTAATATTCATAAATTTAAGTAACCTTCGTGGTTAATTTTTTTTAGCTTCACGTTTTTTATCCCGCATAGCGGGGTAGACAGAAAGTATATAGCGTCAAGACACTCCGTACTTAGCTTTCCACCGAAAGCGAGATATTGTGTGTTGAGTGGTGGAACTCAACGCCGCACTTTATCTTTACCAGAGTGAGGAAGTGGAAACAATATAAATATAATCATTACACCGAGTGGGGATCGAACCAACGAACCGATCCCGTTTATAGTCAGACGTTGTCCCACTGCGCCACGACCGGCCTCAAGTATTTTTTACAAGTAGTTAAATTAACTATACGAAAATATTTCGTTGATTTAAGTCATTCAATTTAAAAATTAAATAATTTCTGTTATTTAAAACAGAATGAACGTAACTTTTAGTTTAAATAACAGTTAGAAATATAACTTTTCAATATTTTTACCGCACTCATTTTCCTATAATACGCAGTATTGTCATAAAATAGTTTTATTGGTCTTAAATTTTAATTTTACGATTCGGCACATCATCATAACTTTATATTCGTCCTGCTGAGACTTTAACAGCTCTATTTATAACGCACAAGTGTTTTTTTCTCATTTCTTCCGTTACAAACACTATTGAAACGTATTGCAAGAATTTCTTTCAGAATCAGTGTATGTAATTCTGTGAATAGAAAAAAAACATTATATTTAATTATTTTTAATTTTAAGTACAATAACATGGATTATAGACATTTGGTCCTTACCTATTTTGATATATATATATATATATATATATATATTACTAAATGTGCCCGCGACTTCATCCGTGTAATTTAACATCTCTGCTATCTGAGCTATCTACCAGTGAAAGTACCGTCAAAATAGATTCAGCTGTTCCAGATATTAATCAGAACAAAGAAGACAGAGGGGACAGACAAACAAAAATTGTAAGTGATGTTTTTTATATATGTAACTCCAATTTTAGTTATTTGTGTACATAATTTCAATGTTATACTACTTAAAACTAAGGCTACATATTAATAAACTAAACCAATACTAATTTAGCAGAAAGAGATAAAAATACTTGGGTTCTTTCTAAATTTATTACGCTAGGGCGCTAGGGCGTTTCCCTTTTGAGATTTTCGAGACAATCTAACCGCATAGCCTTCCTCTGCATGTGTCTGACAGTGAATAATGGCATGGTCATAGTTCACTGGTTTTCCTTGTTACTAGACGACCAAGATTATTTGTTATACCTATAACACATGTTGTAGCAACATTTTATGTGAATCTGCATTAATTTTGTACGTCTTATTGTGTTTATTTTTAAAACACCCTAATATTTATAGATAACATAGTCAATGATTCAATGAGTATATCGTCTTTTTGAAAAACCTTGAAAAATATGTCATAATTTGGAAAATAGTTGAAAATAGCGCATTTGTAGTGCCTTTTTTTCTTTTTTAATTTAGCAAGAAAAGTTTTGCTTACATGAAACTCTGTGATAAATTGCACACATTTAGTGTATTAAAGAGTACAGAATTTTTAAGACTTTTTATATAATTTGTAAGAATATAGTGTCTAGTCACCGGTAGGTATACTGCAATTAGAATGCTTTTTCTTGGATGTTTGGGTATTCACACAGAATCCAGTGTCAAAATCCTTCGTTCTGCACGGCTCGAAATCGAAACATTTGCATGTTAAGTGGCGATATTTAACACTATGCTTTGCCTTATCGTATCTTTAATTATGTTGAATGAGAATCGAATAGAAAACCAATCGTATTTACAGTCTAGAAATACTTAAAAATCTATAAATTATTATGAATTCTTGAACAATACATAATAAGATGAAAAAAACAACAAAGATCAACACGGTAGTCTACAGTAAGTGTGTAGGCGACGAGGCCGGCGCGGTCCCGGAGGCAAATCGCTGTTTACCAATACCGCGCGCCGGCCATTACCAATGCAAATGACACCCTATTGAGCTGCCTTGCTCTGGAACGTTAGTAAAAGAATATAATTTATATAAAATATTTTTATTATTTCTTTTCTAGACACAAAAATAAAAGAAAAGAAACTACAATGTTTACGAAGATAATATTTTATTGTTTTCCTACCAGTATTTTTATTGTTATATTTACTTATTAATAAATCAATCTATCCCAGTTTAATGCTGAAATGACATTTCTCTTTGTATAATCAAAGCGAAGAAGTAGTTTCCGAGTAGGGTCTAAGATATAATAAAATTATAATGAATTTTAGAACACATTTTAGTAGCCTTAAAAATATATTCAAATTTATATACTAAATACATTAGATTTATCATGAGATAAAATTAGATATGTCATTTAAATTACCTAATTAAATATTTTATATTATTTTTTTATATTAATAAGAAGTATGTTTCAGTATTTACCTACATGCCTACCTACTTATATAAACATGACTAGTTTCAAGTCAAGCAGATGTTATCAATATGTTACACTTAGCAAACATTAACAAGTTGCATTATGTTTATAAACATAGCTTAAACAAAAACATTACAAATTAAACATAAATTTAAAAGGTCAAACATTACTTTGTTGACGGTACACAAAATTTTCGACATGTTTTGCTTGCGTGTTAACTATCTATGTGTGCGGTCGTTTCCTCGACGCTATCGCTACATCATTATCCAATGCTGGTATAATTTGGACTTAAGTTCCACAATTATAAGAAACACAGCAGTGTACAGCGTTGTGTAAAGTAACATATGTCGTGAGCGACGTGTTAGCGATCTCACCTTCGAGCGACCTCGTGTTTCGACACCGGCCGTACAACTAGTTATTGTTCTGCTGAAGGTTTGCGCCGCGCGCTGATTACTGATGAGCTCTCGCCACATTCTATTTTTGTTACTGATTTACTTTGCTCATATATCTTTAATATATTCATAGATATTATTACTAGTTCTTACTAATTTCATAATTGTTGTTAATTTTAATAATAGAGGAAGTTTTCTATTTATTTTGCAAGGTTTTGGTAAGAAGTAGGAAGTGAAGTGATTTATTTTGTTGTTTTTTGAAGTTATAAGTAGTTTTCTTTGGTCATCTCATAAAAGCTATGCATCGTAGCACGATTGCTTCAGGAAACCGTGTTTCGCTTTTATTAAGTTATATATATATATATATATATATATATATATATATATATATATACATAAAGGTATATCTATCTAGTTAATGATGTTACATATACACACTCCAAACTAGGTACTTCATTTGTGCAATATTTATCAGTTAGCAATTGCTTCATTATTTGCCCTGTCTCAAGAACTTGATACGTCTCTATAGACCTACATTTTCAAGTGGCTGGTTACATAAAAATACAGAGCTACGTAATAAAGACAAATAAGGTTACATTAACACTTATAACTACGTAATATATTTTACACAGTTACGTTGTCAAAATAAATCTAAATTGACAATCTGTATTAGTATATCTACACTTATGGATGTAAGAAGCGCCTTGATATTTCACAACACATGGGAGTATTAAAAAAGAAATCAAAGAAATATCTCTGTTGCAAGGCGAATATCTCTGTCATATTAATCTAATTCTGAATATTTGAAATATGTTCGAAATGTAGCGGTATATTAATTGTGTACATTTTATACACGATATGGATAAAATAGCTTAATTTAAAATATATAAAAATCGTTAAAACTAAAGTTTTTATTATCTCTGAAGAGTTAAAGAGTCCGTAGATAATATAGTATAGTTTCTGATTGTATACATGATAGTAGTTGACACAAATCCCGCTCATGGAATAATCTCATTCACTTTTATAGTATAACGTAATGGCATTAAGTTCTGCCAATCATTGCCTCAAAATCAGCCGAATTTGAAACATTGACGAATGGAATAATGGTTAAATTACCTTGTTAAGCGATAACGCGTTTGTAAAAGAGTGAACAATCCCTATATATATATATATATATATATATATATATATATATATATATATATAAATCTGTAAGATATTAACTTTAGTTTCTAGGAAGCTAAATAGAAATACTACACCGGTCATAGCGCAGTGGAACACCGACTGACTGTAATCGCTATCAGTTATAGGTTCGATTCCCACTTGGAGAAATAATTATATTTAAATTATTTTCATTTTCTCTCTTTGGTAACAGAGTATATACCCTGCTCTATGCGGAATTAAAGCGTGAGGTTAAAAAAACATAAAGATGAGGTTATAATTGTATTTATAATATAAATTCCTTGCATAGAAATACAACTCATCATCATTCAATTCATTGTAGTAGTTACAATGAAAAAAAAACAATTATAATAATTATTGGTATTATATTTGTGCGAAAAAAGAGACGAAGAAGTATAAATAGGTTAGTATTTCACTCATGTTTTAGGCATATTTATCACCTCACTAATTATAAAGTCACTAATCTTGTACACTACACATATTGTGTCTAATAAACTAAAATATACCAAAAGACACGAGCACTGGTGAGCTTGTGGAAGCTGTTTAATTTATTAAAAACCCACACATTTCATAATACAAAATTTATTAAATTTAAATATGACAAATCAATACACATGAAAGCAATTCAATATGCAGAGTCAAGTCTCGTTCCCGCAATACATTGTGTATTGCTGGGACGCACGCTATTGTATATAACACAATGGATATTGCTTCAGGCTTCTTTCGAAAGGTAGGTTTTTATTTTGAAAGAACTGTTCGTATTTTTTATTTATATTTAGCCTTTTTGAATAATTGTAGCCTTCGTGAAGATATAATAATGAATGATGATTTACAAATTAAATATGTTATTTTATCTTCGAAAAATTTCTGTGTGTGATATAAATAGAAATACAAAATCCTCTAGTCGCCATAATTCCGAAAAAAATATACAGTTTCTTAACTGCTTGTTAAGGTAATTGCAGTTAACTCGACGTCATTTAGTTACATACAAAAATAGTCAAACTCACAAACTTCATATCACCTCAGAATGACAATACGGAAAATCAAAAAATATATCCCAAAACATTCTCAATTGTTACAGATTTATTTGATTAAGTAAATATCATATGTATTTTGTAGCTATATATAAACTTATATCTGGGTTGATAATAAGGTTAAATAAAAATACTATTGAAGAGTAAATTACAATTTCAACTATGTACAAACTATCAATAAATTATACATCACTATAATATACTATTCATGTTGATATCTTATAATTTCTAAACTTACTCTGCCTAGCATGTTATATACCATACGACAATTAGTATAGGAAAATATAATTGCTTTTTCTACTAGTTTCCTTCTAATTTCTGTATAGCTTCTCACTTTTTAAACCTACGTTGGGCTTTTTGTTTTAAAATCATAAATAACCAAATCGACCCAGCCTTTCCTAAACAACATCGAGATGAATAAATAACGCCATTTAAGTTTTATATATACGTATAGATATAACTTCTCTTATATAATAAGGTCTTTGATTTTCGCTATTTTTACACATTTTAAATGAAACTACTATAAAATTCTCTTAGATTCTTTTGAATGAATGAATTAGTTCATATTAAATGTAAAATACTAATTCTAAACCGATACTAATTGTAAGCCACTTTGACACCTTCCAATTTCCAACTCATTCCAAAATTAACTGTATTTACAATACACAAACAAAGGATTACAATGAGAATAAGGCCCCTTTTTATGTTGCGGGCAGTTTTAAACCGTTTCATTGATGCCCAGAGGACCTCTGCGGATTATACGAGACAGATGAAAAAGCCCCAAATTGCGTTGTTTCTAAGTGAACTCTTTGTTTTGCTCATTTTTCAAACACCCTAAGTCATCCCTAAAGTAAGGCGACTTATCATAGTGACATCTAAGGTGTAGAATTATCCTTAACAAAATTTCTACCTAATTTTTCTATTATTTATTAATTTCTATTTAATTTCTTAACACAATTTTTAATGATTGTACTTAAGTATTATGAACTATTATTATAATGACTATTGTAAATCACTTTAATATTATTCTCAGAATATCTATAATTTTATTATTTTATTATTATTATTTAATTTTATAAGAATATAAATAATCTACTAAATAAGCCTAAGGTAAACAATTAGTAAAATCATGGGATCTAGTTCTTAAGCGATAACTACTTATTGTATCTCCATTTACATAAAATATATATATATATATATATATATATATATATATATATATATATATATAGACAATTTTGATATTAAATACGTAATTAAACCTCGTGTTGAATGAATGAAATATGAACGAATCAACACTTTATTCTTTTTCATTGTACTGTTATGAATTGTATTCAATTTTACAATTAAGTTGTATAACAGAACGCCTTATAAGACATACAGATTGTGTAATAACTACCACCTTAGTAAAAAGTATATTGATATCATTAACTAATTACCTCGATTATTTTTTTTAATTTTAATATATTAGATATTCTAATAAATCACTTAATGGATAAAAAAACCAGTGTAAATCATAGTGCCACGGTACGTTTGTTTATATGTATTTATTTATAGATTCTTTCAATTTCACGGCTGCTTCACTCGACCCTGCCCGGACTTTTCCTTTGTGATGAATAAATTACGCTCTCAGCTCGGGTAACCACGTGGAGTCTGAAAAACGGAAGTAGACATTTATAATGGCCACTATTTATTATTGAATTTTAATAGTCTAGCAGATGTATGTGATCGTCTCATTTTTTAAAAAAATTATATATTGTATTGCATTTATGAGTGTTTATGAAATAGAAATATGCCTATAATTCCGAATTATGTAAAAGAAAGTTTATTATTTAATTTGAACCATACTCAATTCCGCTCGTGGTTTTGCCCACGTGGTGTGTTGGTAAATAGTAGCTAACTACTTGAAATTGGAGTATTTTTTGCGTGAAAAAATAACAAACATACTAATATCATTCTTAAAAACTTTCACATCGATAATATTATATTAGTAGAACTATGTCTACAAGATTGCTCAGTAAAGAATATACATAAACAACATATAAACTTTGTTGACCTTCTTATAGTAGTATATAAAACTATGCGTCTATATATCAATTTTTTACGTCCCATATGTTAAATTTAGATATTGATCCTACTCGCACCTCGTGTATTTCTGATGTTTACTTTGCGGTTAGCGTGGAGGGTAAATCAGATTTGGTTTTCCCTTTGTATGGTGAATGTGTACAAAAAGGCTCGGTAATAATGTTGTTGTGATAAATAGCTCCTGTTTTGAGCTCGTAAATTTTAGAGGAGTTTTCCAAAAGTAATAGGTTAATATTTGAAACATATCACCTAAGGTGAACTAAGGCATATTTATTATTATAGGTATATATAGTATGGCAAATAAGGTGTAAGTTCTATTACATAGCGGGGATGGATTAACACCTATTTAAGTAATAACTACTTAAGTCTGCGAATGTTCATTTCATACTCAGATATTGTCTATACCTAGCTGTCGCTTATATGTTGGCACCTAGAAAAGCCGCATGGACACTTAAATAACTTAGCGACATACTAAGAAATCTAAAATATACCAGTTCACATTCACACAAGAGTAGAAAGGATTCTCAGTTAACTATATACGCATTGGATTTGGTGATGATGATCCTCGAGACCCCGGGACAGACAAACGTGATAATTGTAGTAATAAACATGACAGCGTATATAACACATCACAGTGTCTCTCACGCATTTGTTGGGACTAGTCTCTCCGTGACTTTATTGAAATGGGTATAGGAAAATTATTGTAAGTGTGTGGGATATTTATTTCATTAATTTTACGCATTATTTAAAAAAATATAAGCATTTTTATACTCTTTCTCTATATACATATAAACTATAACTGTGCAAAATTTTATATTTCTCCGTTGGCATTATTTTCTTAAAAACGATATGGGGATGTTCCTGCACCTATTAATATATTATTGACATGTCACGCCTACAACTACTCCTAATGCAGCTGTGGCTTGGGCGACCGGGTTAAATAAAATCGAAATATCTCTCTGAAAAGCAAAGGGAGTAAATAAACAAAGGGCATTACGAAATACTATTTGAAGATATCCGTAAAGGATAGCAATAAAGCAATCACGTCCTCTTCTACTGCTGTAATACCTCCACGAGCTTAGCTCCCTATCCTGTGGATATGCTAGTATTTGTTACTGGTACGGTTTGCTGAAAATAAAAATATATAGCTTTTAGTAATGTGTTCTTAATCAGTCATTTCAGTATAAATGATAAGTCGGATAATATATGTCAAGGCAATCGTGACACAGTGGCACAGCATTTGACTGTAAACGCGATTTCTGGGTTTGATTATTAATCAGTCCGGGAAATGACTGTATTTAAAATCTTCATATAACAATCAATAACGTAGGTATATTATGAATATCATTAGATGATATTAGGCCGTTCGAATTTCAAATAAGTTTAATATATAGTATATGTAATGTAATCTTACAGTTTTATTTCCTGTTACCGTTGCCTTATCCTATATACCTTTTGTAGGTATAAAACGAAGTTGCAGCCGTTGTCGGTGCGTTTAGGTCTTTCAAACAACGTAAGGGATTTTAACACGATTTTCGTTAATACACTGGAGTTATATGAGGAAAATTTTAATTTTAACGAAGTTTTTGACCTAAGGGAGAACGTGGGTGGGTACAAAAACAAAATAGATAGACTTTATAGCTCTCGGCGGCTAAGTTGCGAGCGGGCTGCTAGTATATAATAAAAGAGTGGAAGAGTCAATTTAGTTCATAAAATATTTTGGAAAAAAAATAATTGAATACGTTAATATATCGGTAGTATAAGCTAAAAATTCCCTTAACAGTATTTTATCTGTCTTCTTCTCTTCTTTCTATCTGTTAATCTGTCTGTTCGTTTGTGCGTCAATCACGCAAAAACTACTGTATAGAAATGGATGATTTATGTCCAGAGGTACATATAGAATAGTTTTTATCGTGATATTCCATGCAGTTTATTATATATCATTATATATGTAAGTAAAAAATTGACATTAGTACTTTAATGTATTTACATTTTCGATTTGATATGAAGCATTTTGAAAATCTACAATTTATTCACAAGTAACTAGCTTTAGTTAATTGAAGGCAAAGCTTCCCTAAAATGGAACACTTATTGTGATATTAAAAGTTAATTATGACATGCCTTTCGATAATAAAACTTTGTATTTCTATAATTATTAAAACTAAAAATACTACCTAAATCGTCCCTGTGGATTAACTACGCAGAGAAATAAATATGGTAACAAATTTATTGACTTTATCTTATATTGGTTAGGTACTAAAGTAAAATTTAAAATACAATGATATAGATATTATCTATGTTATCAAGAGATTATTAAACAGAAACACTAACTGGAAACGGAAATCTCATCTCGTAAAGAGCTGATAAGCAAAGTTATGCACGTCCGTATTTCGCAAATTGTAATTTTTTTTTATATAGGTGTTATTTCTTAACATTCGAAATTAAACAAGATATCTTTTTAGAGGACTATAAAAATATTGAAAAAGGGACGGCCTCTTTAATGTTGATTCAAATGTTATACTTGTCATAATTTATAAAGCCTAATTAATTTTTTAAAGAGTAACTGTATTTTTTTATATTGCGGCTTTCTTAGTTATGTTTTTGACAAACCATTTGACGAAATGACAAATCAGTTACTAGACTGCTAACTACATAACCTTGATGTATCTATTGTACTCGTCTTAGACATATTTTGAATTGCTATTATTAAACAAAAAAAATATATTAATAAAGAAACTAAACATAGTACATCCATATGTTCGTACATCTGATATGAATATATAATGTCATATTTATGTACAAACTGACATTAACGTGAGTAACATTAATTAATTATTAATTTATGTTTCAATGCAACACAAAGAAGTCGATTTATATTCTAGATACGTGATAGAACAGTGAGGAAGAATCGAATATCCTTTCCAGTATTAAATCGATGCGCGATCAAAATGCGATATCGATCGCAACACGTCACTAGTTATCGAGTACGTGGCACGCGTGAGTTGAGCGAATTGCCCCGAACTTGTTCCTCGCTCGATGCCAATTCATTATCGGACTTCCACACGAAATATGAATATCGTTTGAACGTTTCAACTAGATGCAAAATTTATTTTATTGCATACAATATAAGGTTGGTATTAGATTGTAAGTCGTGTTCGATAAGACAAGCTGGAAACGGACATCGAATGATTACTAGTCTGGCGAACTCAATTCCGAACGACGTATTCATGTGGCGTGGTAAATAATTTTTAACTGTATAACAACGATATAAGGTTAATTTTAACAGGCGGTTAGTGTTTGTAAGATGTTTTGATAATGTGACTCGGTGAAGCAATGAGAGAGGGCGTGCGATAAATAACCACCTTTGAGCCGTCACCGCTCGCTTGCTATTAAAATATATTCTGAGATTGCCTGTTTTTTTGCGGCGGGACTTGGCCCCGTTCCCGGCTTACAGATATGCGGGTCGAATTCATTTTACACACTTGTGAAATGTATAATGCATTTAATGTTTTTGGCTTTTATTGAATTTAATGAGATTGTTGGTGTAGTACTTGGGATTATTATCGGTTTATAGGTGTGACATTATTAAAGTTATTAAAAATCTTTTTTAAAAAGCGTTAATTTGAATTTTATGAAACAATAGCAATAATATGATATTAAACATAAAACAAGTTCTCATATTTATATTAAAATTACGTTAGAAATAGTTTTTAAATCCACAACTAAAACAACTTACAACTACTAGCGACATCTATTGTCAAACTTCATTCAAGTAGAATCTTGCAACTCTTACTCTTAATGTTTAAAAAAATATAGCAGTTGATATATTCATTAGAGGCATAAAATTGAACTTTTTTTTCATTCATATAACTCTACACACCAAACACAGAACAGGAGATTCCAGAAATAAGTACTTATTTCAATAATAATAAGACACTAGAGTGGACATTGAAAACAGAGAGATTAGAGTGTAATAACACTTATTTTTGTGTCGGAATCTACAAGATACATATTGGATTTGGTTCACTGCCATCAAATTTCCACTTTGGCAGGTACATACATACATACATACATATCAATATTCACTTTAACATGCAATGATTTTGAAATGATGAACAGTATTAAACGTACTAAATGTTTATTATAATTTATGTAACATACAACACTCTTAAATTTAAATATTTCCCCGATAAGTTATATGAAAAAACATCCATTACAATCGGACGGCGTCTGACTGTAAATACGATTAGTTGTGGATTCGATTCCCACTTGAAGATTAATTTTATTTAAAATTTATTTTCGTTTCTCCGTTTTGGTGAATAAGTGCGCAACGATGAGTTTCCCACTTAACAGGCAACATCCCAATTTGTCGTAGATAGTTTAACACCTTTCCTGCGGTCCTTCTTTAGCTCTTAGGCGATGCTACGACTACTAACGCGTCGGTCAACTTCCAATTATTTATGTATTTTTATCGACATTTTCAACGTTTGTCTTCCTGTGCTACATGCATCTTTTTTGCCTGAGCGCAATACGACTGACGACAGCAAAAAAACGTATTTATCTGTTAGAATATCGACATCATAAGCATATCATTCACAATTTCAACTGGCTTACATTTTCGTATTTTTCAAAGAAAAACTGTAAAATGAACTAAATTTTCTCTTCATTTCCTTTCATTGCTAACACCCTGTAAATCACAATTGAAAGGACTAAATGTAAAACACCCATAGAATTTTTGTATGAAACGTCACCAGAACAACGAGTATATACCTGAATTTGTGCGATCGATACTTTACGAGATTTCGAACATTCATCTAATCAACTATAATACTAATCGATTCCTTTTAATTTTAGTAATCATATATTGCTAAGCTATGAAGGCGCAAGAGCCGAAATTATTGTTTGAGATTTGCGTTACAATGTTAAACATTAGTATACAATTAATTTGAGATAACGTCTGCTATCTGTGTGTCACGTTTTATTTAAATTATTCTCATTTTTCCACAAAGCTTGTTGTTGAAATTGGCGTATTGACTTCGAATTAGAAAGTTATGAGTTTTTGTAATAACAACAAAAGAGGTAATCTATCTATATTAAATATCGGTAGATTTATAAAGTCTATATTCTGCATTAGACATTGTGATATCCGACAGCAGGTTATAAAGCTTCTTTATCAAGAATACTTAGCCTGTTCAAGAGGACTTAGCTAGTGAAAAGATTTACTATTCCCAGCTGCGTTGGTGGACCGGTTGTTTGATTTGGTTTAGTTGTCTCAAACTTGAATATAGTAGGTCTGGCTGCACATATAGACGTTGATATTGTTGGTACTGCCAAATAGTATTAAAACCAGCTCTTTTATAGAACAAATTTTGTGGCATGTATTATCTTTGTACTATTTGCTTTGTTAATTTAGCTGACAGAATCGACTATAAGCCATTGACAGAATAAATTTTAAAATGAGAGGATAATTAGTGAATGTATTAAAAAAATGTAAAATACGAGTGATCGATGAGAAAGGAGATCTGGGTTAGTCTTTGCAAACGCAATTAACTACATTGGAATGTTACCTTTTCACATAAAAAAGGCACAGAGTGCGTAGTTAACCTGCGTACATTACAGTCGAAAATAAATATAAAACACCTATTGCATTAATGATTTTATATCTATATTAATTGTAAGGTAGGATAATAGGAAACTAACTAAATTATCACTGGTAAGAGTAACATTTTATCTGAATTTCGTTAAAAATATATGTATTCTAATTAATTTGAATCTTCAAGACTAGACTGCGCAACGATGAAGTCATTGGTTTTTAACATAAAATATCTATTAACTATCTATAAAAGTATCAAACGCCTTAGGCAGAGCGGATAACCCTATCCATCTTGCAGTGTACCGGGGCGGATAAGGATATCGGCAGTCGCTAAATCACGACGGGCGACATTTTTCCGTTGCACCCTCCGCCCGTGTCGAGTACTGTCTCGAGAGATAGCGTGCGGCTGTACCGTTGACAATAAAATACCTTTTAATTAATAAATACGTACCTAAATATAAACATTGTGTTTTTTATGCATATTGTAAAGTTGTATGTAGTTATGTAAATTTTTAACATTACATATTTTCCGCGTACAACAAGGTAGGTAAAAAATTAGTATTAAAACACTACATTCAGCACTTTTCAATTAAAATGTTTTAGGGGCTATACAAAGGGGGTGTCACCACCTTTGACACCAAGTTTTCTATTATTGCCCTGTTTCATACGGGCTAAAGGATAGAGCTACTTTTATGAGTTAATTTAGTAACACAATCTTGTATTAAGTCGACTTTATAATTTAAATGAATAATTAATTCAGAAACTTACTTTTCATTAAGTGTAGTTAAACCGAGTATTATCCATGAAGCAGTATTTACTTATGAATATATATTTGTTAAAAAAATCTTTTATAAAATATGTCCACAGTAATTAGAAAATATTATTTAAAATATAAATAAACATAGTCAATTTTCACGCAGTCTGTACTTGGGCGGGGCGTCTGCCTCATTATTTAGATATTAATCCTCTCCCTCACCCTCACCCTCGCCGTCACGTTCCGCAGCGGTTTTAATTAATATACGACACTTGTGGGCTTTACACCGCTTTGCTTTTTATGCTCATACACAGTTTTAGGTCACGTTACAAAAGTAACGCGAAGACAAAGAATGTTTGTTTCTGTTTGAAGTAAAATTTTAACTTAGTAGCTGAGACTAACAAGTATGGCTTGTTTAATTATATTTTATGTTGAAATCTCTAATAGAAACATATATATTTCTATTAATAGGCTCTTTTGCTGTGTTTGTTAATACGTTCACATTTAAGTAATTCGTCTTATACATAGGTAATATCAATATTAACGACGACGAACAAAACAGTTTCCTAATTAATCTAATGACAATATGCATACCTCTGCACTCGTTAAAAGGAGTAATTGTGAAAGAAGGCTCAGTTAAATCATCTAATTAAGGACCTTCCGCAATTTAAGAATCGTCTCTAGCAGTACTACATGTTTCAATTTCTAGCATCCCAAAATCAATAGTACCGGTGAAACTTTTCGCTTTATAGAATAGAAAGTATTAAAGACTTTAAAATAGACAAGTATTAAGAATTTAAGATCAAACTAACGAGAAATGGGTTTAGCGTTAATTTGCACGCGTTAGAATTTACACGAAAGATATAATAACTAAATCTCTCTATAATCACCTAAAATACTGTTCAGATCTTTTATCAGTTCATTTCTAGATAAGAGACAATATTATTAGATAGACGAGAATTTCGAAGCCGGTATTAGTAAGACATTTTCAAATTTAAGTATTGAACAGGTTGGACAGTGGAGGTGAATGGTAATTCTTAGCTAATGCGCAGGCTCGTGATTAAATTTCTTATTAAATTTCTGTCGCAAGTTCCAAGCGCTCCTCCGATCTCCTCTCCTTGCAATTTGGATCCATGCAGTGATAAGGCGTTTTACCTTTCTTATCCTTTCTTATAACATACCGAAGTGATACAAAATATCTTGATGACTTAATACATAATAGTGCCTTTAAATTTTATTATTTTATTCCTCGTTTTTTCTATTATCCCTTAACTTGTCAAGGGGTTGTCTAGTAGTAAAGTGTGAATAGCAAAAATTGAGCCAGTATTTCACAAAAATAGTTATCAATAATTCCTATTAAATGTCGAAATCGCATTCCGCGCACTGCAACCCGGTTACGGTGCCAGTTATGCTATGCATTTGGTATTCGTTACGGATTGCCGATGTAACTATTTTTGAAGCGCATATAATTGTGGCGGTCTCTTATGAACTTTATTAATCCTTCTATAAAATATACACAATTGAATTAATGAATGAAATTCAGCGATTAGACCAATATTTACTGCGAATGTAAGAAGAAATACGAAATTTCTATATATAACTATATTTAATCTACCTACAATTAAAATTTTACTAGGTTTTGGCAGTTTCTATCTTTCCAAATCCTATGACCATTCATGCTTATTATTTTCCTCTTGAATCTGTTCCTTTTTAACACCTTAATAAGTTATCTCATAGATTAATATATATATATATATATATATATATACATATGAGAAAATATAATAAATGTACGCCTATGTCATTTTAAGAATCATCAGATCATCTTACCTAAAAATCATATGATATGGTGAGAGATGCAATAAGAGAATGACGATATTGCGGCATACTTGTAACTTGATAGCAAGAGATAATAATAGTTTATATTTCATTTTTGAAAAGACGTATAAAAATGTTGAACGCAGCGGGATTCGTACCCGCGACTCTACCGTCCAATAGTGTGGAATAATACTTTAAAAATAGTAAATAGTTTATATTTCAATAAGCTACTATCCCCAAAGGAAGAATACTGCTAGATAATTACTTAGAAAACTTCTTTATAAGTAGTGAATTGATGTTATTTGACTGAGTAAATCAAAAAGATATAAAAACGAAAATAGCGTCACGCTTTTTGCCACATGAGATGACAAGAAAGAAGATACTTCCTTATTCCATATCAATACCGCGTTTTATATAACCAAAAGGTAAAAATAAAGAAAATTTAAAATAATATAGTCCTTTGGGATCGAACCTATAGAAAACATGTATCTGTAGACACTGATCCACTGTGTCACAAATGCATGGAATATAAATTAAGTTAATATATACATATAATAAAAACCATAGTACTGCAAAAAAATTCCTATAACTTTCCAGTCGTAAAACTTTGGCTGAAATTATATTTATAATAGTACTCAATTAAATTGAATTTAAAATTAAATTAAAACTAGTTTTTACCGAAAAACAAAATACTCAACGATTTTATTTGGATTAACAAATAGTCATAAAGACGCAACTGGTAAATACTGGTACAAATCAGATACCGCCATCTACTGGCAAAGAGAGCACAACTGTGTCTTCAATAGTGCATTAAATAAACATTTTGTCTTTATTTTATCATTGTTTTTCATTTTATTATATATTAATATATAAATGTAACATTTACGTACTTACTTCGGATTATAATAACCATATTATTTTTTTATAAAAAGTTTGTTTGTATTGGAATTTGAATATATTCACTTCTTGGATTCTAGCAAATTAGTTCATGCTCACATCAACAAATGTTGTATATTCTTAATAGTTCGAATTATAACTTTAATTTTAATTTAATAAATAATCAATTATTGATTACATTATCAATGATATATAAGCTGATTTTAAATGTCTCATTTTTTTTACTTGCTAATAATTAATTTCAGAGGCGATATGTTTGTTATCTGTAATAGTAGCAGACCATCGATCAATGGACGAATATTCGTAGATTATAATCAGTCAACGCTTTAAAATTACATCTGACTATGACAAACGATATTGATCATGATAATAAGATTAAATAACTAAAGCAATTCAATGTTACCAATAGTTTTAACAGCAGTTGAAGTTCTAGTGGAACTTAGAAACAAAGTTTTAACGAGCTTTCAAGCAATCCTTACCATCCATTCATCCAGCAATGTCAGAAAATCTATACCATAGCGCAGTGGAACATTGCTTGACAAGGGTTATGGATTCAAATGTCGATTTTTGGGTTATTTAATTTGTCTTTTTTTATAGAAAAAGGAGGTAAACGAGCAGAAGGGCCACCTAATGATAAGTGGTCATCTTCGTCTATGGACATCCACAACATCAGGGCAGTGGTGGACACGTTGCCGGTCTTGAAATGAAAGTGAAAGGAGATAAGGAAACGGATGCGTGGAAATAGGAAAAACTGACTTACTTGACATTGAACCGGATGAGACATTATCTGATATTTGGTGGATCGTTTTTGTCATGAGCGCACTAGTGCACTAGCGCACGAGCGCAACGTAGTGGTCGCGAGGTTGTCGGAGAATTAATCTCCAACCACCAAATTACTGGGATACCCGCCTCTTACGGGACGCTACCCAACAGCGGAGGGGAATTATATACTACTCAGTCTTCTTACAGGGAAAACCTTGTCTGGCTTGATAATAAATAGCGTGACAGACAAAAAGACTGCAAGACTTTATGAAAAGTGGATAACGGAGTGTCATCACACAGGTTATTTGTTTTTCTATGTTAAACTAAAAAAAATAGAAAGGTAAGTACATACTACGATTATACTAAACAAAAAACTTTCTCTTGTGTTAGTTTCGTCCTTTCGTTAGGAAACTTTGTAAATAATAAATGTTAGTGTAACTACCAAACGTACAAACAAAACTGTAATAAAACTAATGTAATAGTGACATAAACACTAGGAATAGAGCTACGTTTTGTAAACAGGACACATTTTACGATCTCGACATTTTATCGGCCGGGACTACCATATGTTGATCGTTAGTTACTTTAGAATACAGAGGATAAATCTAGGTCTAGGTATTCATTATATGAATAATTGCATTAGAAATCTAAAGATATGCCTAGTAAAAAGCTAGCGAAGAAAGTGATGATAGTTACATGAATTAAAAGTTTTATGAGACTTCAGGTCTTATAGAGACAATTCAATCAACATGCTTGCTTTTAGCAGACCCATCTATCTATCAATCTATCAATCTATCAATGCAAGAAAAGCTTGCACCGTGAGGATGTTTATTATTACATTTATAAATTATTTTTTCCATAATTCAACTCAAAACCTCGTAAGATCTTTAACAATAGTGGACTAAGAAATACAGACATACGCTAATTATGTTTATTAAAAAATATAACATCACGAAGTGTAAATAAAAAAGTTAAAACTCGACTGCGAACTTTAAGATATTTGATTTATTTATAATACACCACTGGCATTACTAGTGTTGCACGTGTCACAATGTGTTTGCATATTTTGTACGTACATGAGATTAATGGTGGTATGAATGGTAAGGTTAGCAATTTATTAAAATCTAGAAATAATCATGGTCGTGGAAAAATGTGGGGAAGCCTTTTGTCCTGATATGGGCGTTATAAGACTAAGATGACGAATATAACCAAAAATAACATATTTTACTAAAAAATAAATAAAATATATTATATAAACTACATATAAATATTTCTAAAATCATCTCAATATAATTTACGAAATATTGCTTTACAAAATATACATATAGACATTTAAATTTATGTAAATATATGTGTACAATAGATATTCTGGCAGCCGGCAAATCCCTTTGTTGACTCGCTAATTGCTGCTAATTCAGAGCTCACTCGGCAATGCTCACTGTAATGCTTTGTTCATATGATTAAACAGGCATTTATACATTGGTTATACTTATACATGAAAATACATGATTAGTAATGTGGATCCGGGAGGCAAGTAGCCGTTTTATTGCTATATTATAATTCCTCCAACGTTATAATCCTCCAAAATATGACAACACTTTTTATATTATTCATTCATTTCAGTTCTCGAGACAAATAATGGAAAACATAAATTTCCCTTAATACTATTTTTCATAATGCATTCTCTGGTATATTACATAAAGTATCTACATTATATATGTTTCTCTGTATGTATGTCAATGTAGGTAAGGCAAGAAACCTTTTTAGATAGCAGTGTATAGAAGGGTCTTCCACCTGATGAAGTTGAAAATGATGGTAAAAATTAATAATACACGAGAAGTGGATAAACTAAAGCATTCCATTTATGGGTACTGGGCTCTTTGGGTTGCAGAGACACCAGCTTGGAGAAAAGCCGTTACGGATAACCCGATAGGAGACTCCATACATCCATACACCCACTTAAACCTCTCGGTGCGCCTCCTTGAGCGCTATTACTTTGGGCTTCTTGTCAATAATAATGTGTCAAATTAAGGGGCTATTTACGTTTGTCAATCTCGTAATACATGTAACTTTTTATGACTTTTAAAATTTCTAACATGGCTATTTATAGATATTGTCTATTTCTTATTTTTACGCGTTCATTTTCATACTCAAAACATTGGCCAGCAACACAAGATAGAGACAATAGCAAAAACAATTGCTCTTGTAATAATTATTACTCTTGCATTAAAAGGGTAAAATACTTTACAAGGCGCAATCGGAGCATTGTTTACTAAAGTATAATATATATTCTAGTTTTATGACATTCTGCCTCTCAATAAAGTAAAGAACATGTGAGCCTGGAGTAGACACTAATATGGGAAAATATTATGTATAATTTATAACAACATGATTCATATATACAATTGTTTCATCGATTACGAGATTTAGTTACGATTTTTATTGTTATTTTATCCTGTATTATATTCACAACTTACTTGGTTGGTTTAACTTGACGCTTGCTGAGCCTAAGTCAGGAAGTGTCCAGACATTCCATACGCCGCTTTCCGCTGAATTCCAGACATTGTGTGTAGAGTGACGCCGCGCTTTGTCTTACCAAATTGACGAAATGAAAATAATTTAAATATAATCATTAATATTATAGAATGGGGATCGAACCCACAACAGATGTTTATAGTCAGATTCTGTCCCACTGCACCACGACCGGCCTCTTTGTTATTTTGATCTATGAAATCATTTTTATTATTTTTTTAAATATTTGCATTGTAGGTAGGTTGCTCATTTTTTTATTTTAACTACGATATAATAGTTTTACATGTGAATCAATTCAATTTTTTATATTTTATACTTATATCTTGATTAGACGATTAATTTAGTTGTAGGTAATAGGTAAAATATATTCAATTCCCAACTAAACGTTTTTTTGGAATGAATACAAAACACTTAATAAGTACTTTCTTACGTTCTTAAATTACAATTACCTATTGAAATAAAAAAAATAAAACTGGTATTTATGTAATTATTTTTTAATAACGTTAGATAAATGGTAATAATATATCATAAACTTTTTTTAAATTATTGTTCTCTTCTATATCAAAAATAAACATTCACAACACTTAATTTTTTTTACTGACGTCATAGTTAACGGTTAAAGAAATTTTAAATTGTCACAATAACTACGTTTAATTATATAAAGGTTAATATATAAATATGAACCTAAATAACACAGCCATTTATGTATTTCTAATTGTATGTTAGCGAAATATGTGGTCCTAATTGCAACGCAATACACGCGCTAGATATCAGAGAAGCGGAGCGGCAACGTCGCTTTGTTATTATTGTACTGTACACACGGCGAGAGGTTGCCGCTTCGTGCGACACCGCTCTCGCGTCTCTCTACCGTGCCCCGCAGTCTCGCTAGAGCGTCCGTCACACTACGTTGTACTCTCATTTAGAGTAAAGATGAATTCTAATTCAAACTCGAATGATATGCCTTGGACTAAGGTCGAAATCGATTCGGAAATTGAAAATTCCTCGAAACGAGAACGTTTGTATTGGAATTCGGAAAATACGATGAAACTTATCGAAGTATTCGAGAAGGACTGCAAAGAACTCTGGGATAATAAACATCCGTTGAACAAGGATAGAACAGCGAGGCAAGCGAGACATGAATATTTGGCTAACATATTTGGGACGACAGCCGAGGAAATAAGTAGGAAGTTACACAATTTGAGAACGCAATTTAATAATGAATTGAGAAAGATAAAACGTAAGCAGGCAGGCGGCGAGGCGGCGCAGGGGTCCAGCGGGTGGGAGTATTTCGACGCCCTGTTGTTCCTCATGCGGGAGCCCTCTAGCGACCCCAACGACAGCATTGATGGAGTTAATTTAGCGGTACGTCACATTGTTGACTTTTTTAATATTAAAGTATTTCACTATTATTATTAGACACATAATTAATCGTTAAACAGGTGGGTTAGGCAATAATATATAAATTTTAAATTGGTTATAAATAAAATTAAATTTTAAATCGGAATATTTTGCGTATTAATTAAATGTCAATTTTGACATAAATATCGATCTCAAATCGATTGCTTAATTTATGTTTATTATAAGTTCAAATAAGTTTAATTATAAACAAACAAATAAACGTTATACTATAGTAATTAACAATAATAGTTAAAACAAAAACTTACATTCATACATATATATGCATATCGCGTCGATATGGTTAGTATTATGGTAAATGCCACGTTCATTTCCATACAGATTAGAACATTGTAGTGGGTGAAAACAAAACAAATAATCATCAACAACGCAGATTCATTACGCTATACATTTTCATTTTACTTTTTACGCAACGGGGAGCATTTCTTTTATCGAGCAAATTATCTTCGTCATAAAAGAGCGAATGGCTCATTGCTGTCATTGGTGCGTGACTGGTTCGAATGTTCAGTTTGGATTTGGTTGTAAATGGTTTACTGGCATGAACGTCAATCGATCGATTCCAATACAATTTGTGTTTCTCGGGCGTTTGGTATCTATTGAAAAATTTATGACACCTTCGTTATAATTTTACACGCTCATAATGGATAAATCATCTATATTTTACTTTAATACACAATATTTTCTGTTAGTAATTATTTTTATGGCAAATTCAATTAATATGTTAAATATAATACTGTATTATATATAAAAGTTATTCCTAATTATTAGCTAGCGGAGTTTCAAGCAGATGAAGAAGTAGAATTTGGAGCAAAAGCTCGTTTATCAGTGACTAACTCACCCCCGAGAACAAAGAAACCTGGGCAATTGAGGGTAGCCGCATCTGCCCCTCCACCGCTCCCTCCTAGTGCCCACCCCATGATGTGGCCTGAAGAACCTCAACCAAGACTTCGGCCTGCAATTCTTACAGATGAATGTCAGGTAATACTTGTGAAAATATGTTATAATATTGGGAATTAATATAATATTTTTAAAACAAAGGTATAAAAAATTAAGTGCAGCGGGATTCGTTCCCGCGCCTTTTTGAAACGCTTTGATCTCTAATTTCTACGTCCTATAGCCAATCCTAATCCTACATGTAAAATAACGGTTTAAAAATAGTATCATTTAGTTATATTTTTTTTTGTAAAATTACATAATTCTTAAAATGATGTGGGATAGACTATTAACTAGACAATGGGAGTAAGTGAATAGACAATGAGTTGATAGAGGGTAAACTTTATTAGTTTTTTCTCAAAAATTATTATAATTGAAAATAATTCTATTTTAATCAGAAATTGAAAATATTGTTTTTAAATTTAAAACAAATCCTTTCGTTATTTTAGTTGTGAAAAAAAATATTAAAATTTACTAAAATTTTCATTATCCGTCTGCCAAAATATTAACAAATATAAAATATCGTCCCTAACATTAATTACCTTAACAGGCTGCTGAGTCTTAATTAAATTTTCTAATTAACTAATTCATCGTTTATTAATCATTCATTTGAAACAACACGGATGCCTAATGTCGTCAAATTGTGAACAGTTAGTTGGAAGCGACAGGCAAATTGATTGCTTGTTCTTAGATGAGATTATGTCAATTATAATGCATTGACTTTATAACTATCTTCATTTGTTCTCAGTAACCCGGTTATATTATATTAGACTAACCTTTGAAAATTATTATAATTATCATTTTTATTCTTACTTCACTTGATAATGTATTATCAATATGTTTAAATCAATTGTTATCCTTTTTTTTGTATAATTAATATAGAATTAAATAATTGAATAACGTTGCTGGGATACATAAAAAACTTTAACGCAATATTTTATACTTTTTTTAACAATTATTAGGTATTTGGCGACTTCGTAGCATCCGAACTCCGTACACTGCGTTCAAATGAATCACGGAAACGATTAAAGAGGATCATTCAAAAGGCAATCCTCCAGATAGGTGAAGAAGAGGATGTTAATATCATAACTGGATAACGTCGACGAATTCCCTCGGAGTTGCCCGATTTTATTGTGCACTTAATAATATGGGCGAAATAAATATAAAGACTTTTTTATAATACTTTATTATACTTATAATAATTCTTTGTAATACTTAATATAAGGCTTAGATAAATATCTCGGGTAATCACAAATTATTTTTTTTGTTGAATGTAAGTTGTTGCGATGTTGATTGTTTTTGATATCTGTCCTTGATTTTTTATTATAATTAGTACCTGTAAGTATCTACTTATTATTAAACTAATTTAAAATACCGATTCTATTATTGGTATGTAACTGATGTTACTTTATTTTTTAATAAAATTTAGCGTTGATGGAATAAAAAAATTGTTCGGAAAACGTTCAAATATATGATAAGATATTAGCGTTAACATGATAATGTAAAATATCAAATATTTTGATCTCATATTGTAATATATACTCTACTTTGTTAGAATTTAAACTTATACCTGAATTAAATAGATAACTAATGTCTAATATGTTTTATTATATCTAAAATCCTGTTAATGTGATCATTTGTACTGTAAAACGAAAATATATTTCAGACATGGTATTAAGAACATAGATAAAATTTAAAAGAAATTTTATTGTGTTTCTTATTTTTAATCTGGTTCATTCATTTGTTAAATTTATCCAAGAAATATAAAAAAAAAGGATTATTGGTCCATTTATACACGTGAAAGAGTGTTTTTGCTTTACTAGTAACAAGCCCTATTTGCCGTTCAGATAATAGAGCGGACATCAATTAGTCTGTCTGTACGTGTCGCCGATAGCATCGGGGCGGCGCCCTCGCCTTCATTGTTTACTCGTTAAGACCATTAGAGTACGTATTCTCGTCCGGAAAAACGATGAGGTGTTATTTTTTCAGTAATCTAAGTACCAAGCTATGAGTTCCTTTAATCAATGAATAAGGAATAAGTGTGAAAAATAACCTAACCTATATTAATTTAGAATATTAATTTATATGTTCATAAAATGTAAGGGCAAGTCGGTCGTGGGGCAAGCGGATAGCGTCTGACTGTGAACGTGATCGGTGGTGGATTCACTTCCCACTCGGAGGAATGATTATATTTTAATTTTATGTCTCGGGTACAGCAAAGCGCGGCGTTGAGTACCGTCACTTAATACAAATGTCTCGAATTTGCGGGAAGCGGAGTACGGAGTATCTTAAAACTAGACACGTCCTATCTACCCTGATATGCGGGATAAAAACTTGAAGTTAAAAAGTGATAAAATAGTTATATATATTAAAAAGTTGAGAACATTTTGCAAACCACTTTCATATAATTTAATTAGTAACATAAATACTCCTCATGAGTGTAAAAGCTAGTAATACTATTAAAAACTAAAATGATTCATTCATTTTATTTTTTTTTCTGTCATTTTTGTACAAATGTACTTATTTTATACGAAAATCAGAATCCTGTTTCATATAAAATAATAAATAAAGTTACGAACTTCTAAGTAATTTGAATCTTTCATGCTGATGGCAATTAAAAGAAATCCTGTAAAACATTATAACTCTATTTAAAATAATATTATACTTGTCATTTGAATTTTGTCATTTGTATTTATTCACGCCATCAACAATTCTATAAATATTATACATCTATTTAAATCAATGCTTTTTCCCGCATAGTTCGGTAATCAT
This sequence comes from Dryadula phaetusa, assembly GCA_032432895.1. Lineage (NCBI taxonomy): Eukaryota > Metazoa > Arthropoda > Insecta > Lepidoptera > Nymphalidae > Dryadula > Dryadula phaetusa. The sequence continues at coordinate 4,462,395 of JAOYRS010000027.1, forward strand.
AGAGAACCTAGTGTCAAAACAATGTCAAAACTGATTGAAATTTGCCATCTGAAATCAAAAAAAGAATTCAACGCATCAATTAATATAATTAATTAAAAGGAAAATATTAATTGCATTAACTTTTGTATTAAAAAGTAAAGGCGCATGTGGATATAAAGGTCACAAATCACGAACAGATTTTCTCTTAGGCTTGAACAAAAAAATACCGCTGAGTTTTACTTTACGATCGTATTTGTGGGTACTTACGTGCTGTGTCTCTTTCTCTCACATGTAATTCTGTGTAGTGTGTCTCATTTGCACGGCCGTCGACCCGGCCTGCAACTTGAGCCGCAGTAATGTTACGCACTACACGAGTTACATGGTTTTGCTTCGATAAAATATTGGAATTACTTTTTCTTTAATAAAATAATTAAATGATTGAATTATTGAATGCCTGTTATGAACAAATTTATTAAAATGTCAAATGTCACAGTTTGAAAAAGATAAATGTATTTTTTAAATTGTTACTTATTCAGTATTTTTTTCGTTGCTTCATTATTAAGTCTTATTAAGACATATACATCGTATAAACTTTTATAGAATTTATATTTTAAAAGATAAAGCCACCTTGTGAACGATAAGCTTAAATAAATAAATATTCAACAAATATTTGTAGTTATTTTCTTTAAAATAACTTTTTTAACTAAGCAGGATAATTACTTTCTCGTAACTACCTAATTATAAACTTTATTTAATGTAAAAATTAAAACTTTATTTAATGTCTGAAAATAATTAAAAATAGGTAATTGAGATCCAAAAATATACCTATTATTTCTTATGTACCTATACCACGATACAGAAAAGAGAAGAAAATATAAATTACTACAGTTTATAATAATCTTAAAAATATCTTATCACTTACAATGACGATTATAACTAATACTATAAATTATGCTCAAATATACTTTTGCTTTGAAAATGCCACCGTCGGTAAACGCCTTACGACGGTAAATATGTGGATTCGATGTCCATTTGCGAAAAATGGAGAACGAAGTCTATCTGTCTACGTCGCATAATGCCAAGACTACAATCAGATAAGAATTATATAAATATATGTACGTATAAATTTTACATAAACCGAAAAGTTTTATAGCTTAATTCAGTTTAAGTCTTATATAAATAGATGCAAAATACTTACTAGTAACCAATACCGCTTAAGTGTGTTAGCGTTTCCCTATTGGCTCAAATATACCATTTTTAAGAATAACCTGAATAAAGACCAAATTCTATTGACAAGAAGAAACAAACAGAAAAAAGGTTTGAAAAATGAAGTAGTGCCAAAGAAGTGTAGGACTCTAATTATTATGTCTATTTTCAAAATTGCAAGGTTTGTTAAAAGATAAAGTAAAATTTATATTTATGACATTACAGAAGATTATCAATTTATCGCAACATTAAACATTTTTTATGGCAGACGACAGACGAATTATCACAAGACGAAATGGATAAAATTTTTTTTTTTATTTTAGTAGTAGTCTCGCCAACTTTTTAAAGGTAATTGAGGGAGTGCTTGATGCTAATAAAAAATGTTGCAGTACTTCTATGAAACTGGCAATTTTAGTTATGAATAATTGATGATGACAGCAGGACTCTTGTGCGCAAGTTATTTAATGTCAACATAACGAATGCACTTATCTCTCGTAACATGCTTATGGCGGGAGCAATATTTTTTATCATCGATACTCAATAAAAAAATGTTCTAATGTAATCATGTAATGTCAACGTCTGTCTGTCACTTTAATATATGAGCTTTTCATACAGCTTACAGTATTTGCAGGTACCTAGATATTATAATTTTAGTCAGTTTAACTCCAGTTATGTATAGTTATAATTGAGCATATTTCTTACGTCTTCTGATTTTTAATATAAAATACTCAGAATGTAAATGATAAGTAAACAAAATAAAAAGCTATTCTTTTAAGCTACCTATTAAATTCCTAGTTTTTGCAAGTTATATCATTATATTAATACGTGATGAAAAAATTTTTAAACCCTTTTTACGAAAATGATGTGGATGTGGCGGGTATAAATTGAGTAGATATTATTAAAGTTTATATGCAGAAGAAATGCAATAAGTCAATGTGTTCCGTTATAATGTATTAAAAATATTTTAAATTAATAAAATAAATATTATACTACCTATAATATGTTGGACATGTAAAGACACATAAACGCTGCTAAGGTAAAGTGTACATAACGCGCCAAAACTATTATTTATAATTACGTATAACGTGATTTTTTTTGACGTTTTTTACTATTTTATTATAAAGCTTACAGTATATTACGTTTGAAATTTTAGAAAATAAATATAATAAATTCTACATGACCCACTTATTCTATTATGATACTTTCAAAAGAAGTAGTAAATACTCTTTGATTCATCCGAAGCAAAGCTGTTTGCTGATCAACTCAATCAAACTTTGAACGCTTTCTACTCCCAGACTAATGAAACTAGGGGCATGGAACTCAATATGCTTACAGAGCATAGTCTGTCTAAACTATATTAAGATAAATTTCAGAAATTTCCTCTCAATCGTTGTCATAAAGTCAAAATACTTAACTCCTAAGTTGTAGAACTAATCTACATAGAACTAAAAATTAGTACTAATGATTTGTACATTATAAATGGAATGTGATTAGTCCCTGTTCAAAGACAATGGTCAAGTGCAAGTTGAACTGACTCACAAAGAATTCCGTACTATTATTAAAAAAACGGGAAAAATATCAAGTTTCTTGCCTGCTCGGTGGCTTAAGTAAATATTTTAATTAAGTTATTTGTTTTTTGTTAAATTCCTGTTGCCATTATGAATATTGAATCAAAACGAGCAATCTCAAACAAAAAATCGCTTTTTTTTGTATTTGTTGTGTCAACGGAAGTTGTAAAAATTTCAATTATCTCACTATCACCTCTGTTTGGATAGAGGAACGGTGAAGCCTTAGTAAAAGGGTCTCGTTTTCTTCTTCCGGTATGGAATCCTAAAAACGGATATTGCGATTCAGTTGTTAATTGGGTCAACTTGTCAAAAAAAATCTTATTTTTCTTAAATAATATTATTATTATTATAGCTGTCACTACTTCGAAGATACCTAAGTATTCAACAACAGTTATGTTTTTCAAAATATGAAAGAAGACATAGTAATATATCTATAATAACTTTTCTTTACTAAACTTTTATTTCTTTACCAAACGCAAAACTATGAGATATTGTAAAAAAAATGTTCACATATTTCTAGTAAGTTATAAGTGACATAGATAGCTGGATTAGATTCATAGAAGCTCATTAAGACTATTCATTATAAAAAAATAATTTATATATAGACATTTAGTTTATTCCTACAGTCGTTTGTAAATTCTATAATGACTACAATCTATCTAGTACTGTTTAACAATTTTCAGGCTGGCAAAGTGTTCTTGTAACTAGTATCTATATCTTTAATTACAACTCTCATAGTTATCAGGTATCTGCAAAACTACGTTCGGCACGTTCTAAAATTATAAAAAAATGTAGCTTCACGCTTTATTCCTCATAGATTGCTGAGCGGATCGGTATAAATCGAGACAAAAGTTCTAAAGTGATTAAATTACATATCTCTTGAATTTTTGCATTGCTTGAAAGAATAGTTCTACAGATATTGCGTGCTTTGTGGCCGTCATCATTAAGCTAAAAAAGTTTTATTTCTAAAAAACAACAGTATTCTGTGCTGATAAAGAATTAAGTATACTAAGCAAATAAAGGTCTAGTTATAGCCAGGAAAACTTACACTTCAGAAGATTTAATTATATACATAAAAGATAAAAAGGTTTGCAATTTTGTAGCGTGCGCTTTCATGCGTAGGTACTGGTTGCAATATAGTGCAAGATACAAACATCGCGTATAATGTGTATGATCGTACTACATATTTATTATATTACAATTTGAATAATAAATAAAGTAAGAAATTTAATGTTTATATTTTATGAAATCGATGTACATATACTAACATTTTGAGTGATCGACACGAATGCTAAGCTGTACAAAAATGATGCCGTCTGGCCCACCAGACCGAAACAAGCGCATATTTGTATATATAAAAATGAAATAATGTTTGTTAGTTTCCCTAAAATTCGAAAACGGCTAGCCCGATCCGGCTTATTCTTAAAGATAAATCGTAAGTAACATAGTATAATAACTATTTTATTTTCCCACACAATTTGATAGGGACAATCTGTCAAAGAAGGATATGTGGATATTAAATATTCAGGAAGGGATTTCGTTTAGACTTTGAAATATTAAAAGACGTATAATTGAAAGATAATTTGGACATTGTTTACTGTCTGTCAACTTATTTCTATAGTTGACTAATTTTAAATATACCTATATATTTATTTAACATAATAAGTAAGACTTCTGACATCGTAATGGCTAAAAACCCCATTGTCCTAGCAAAAAAAATGATCCAAAGTTAATTTTGCCTTTTGTATATTTCATGTATTACTAACCGATTATTATATGATATATTAAATACTAATATATTTTAAGTACTCTTCATTTTGTATTCCTCCGTTCGTGAAATTTAGTGAAACTTGTTTTATGTATAATCGATTTTTGTTCTTAAAGGTTTAAGAACAAAAATCGATTATACATAAAATAAGCCATAGCAAGTCAAAATATAATTCAATTAGTATAAAAGTCATAAAAAAATTGTAGATCAATTTATTTATTTATTTATATACATAAAAACGTATACATACAAATAAGGCATGTCTATTTATTTCCACACTATCTCGTTCTAATTACTAGGAGACCATGAGTCAGTAGATAGTGTCGTGACTAGATGCATTACGCAGTAAGTCGCGATAAGCAACGTGTTCTTCCTGTATTACTACTATATAGATAGGCATGCTAATGGTCTCTATTTGTGGAGCTCACAAAATAAGTTATTAGTCGTTTTGAAAACAGAGCCGTAGCTGATGATTAATCACTAACTTTAATAAAGTTGCCTATTACTTACAATAAATTATACTTTTTACAGCTTCATGCTTTATTCCGCATAGTAGGGTAGTCAGAGACAATCTGGTATCAAGACACCTCATTGACTGTTTTCAGCCAGAAATTAAGACTTCTACTCTTAAAGTCTTATGCAAAATTGAATATATAGTTAACAAGTGGTTCCTATGTTTTCAAAAAATGGAGAGAGGAGTGGTTTTTTAGTTACATGTGTACAATAAATTAATTATCATAATCGCGCATAAAATTTGAGTAACGACTTGCTGCCTGAATGGGATTTTCCTTAAATTAATGATGTTTTTCTTTTGATATTGTACAATTAATGCAAGTATATCATTAGATTTCATACTTTCACACACATTACATTAGCAAACTAAAATCTCTCTATTTGTTAGTTGACTGACAGGTTCTAAAGTGACGCTTTAAAAGGTTTATTTAAATCAACTTTTACTTTGTAACATAAGCATATGAGCTGCAAAACTCTATATTTATGTTGTGACAAACAGTTTTGCTCAAAGAAATAAAAAAAAACAATATAATTTGATAAAGATAATAGACATGGGCTACATTATATTAAGATATTAACTGGAAAAAATGTCAGTTACCAATATTATACGAATTGAAACATATTAAGGCTTTTATATTTTGTATGCAATGTCAGCGACTAACAATATGAACTGTACATTATTACAAGTTTGTACTTTTAGTATTCATAAAAACAATATGAAAATCATTGCATGGCTACCGCTATCCCAGAAGAGTCCAATTAAATTCTTTCCCTCGGTTTCGTTTTACGCTATACGACTAGGTCATACAGAGATGTATAAAACGTTTCGGTATTAACTGTTATTAAAATTAAAACGTTTGCTATTTTTTTAATTAACGTCGCAGCCACTGTGCAGTTAGTGAAATATAACGTATTTTGTTAAAAAAAATAGATTTCCGTATATGTTTATCTAAGTAATTGTTAAATATAATTACAGTGATATTAGACGGAGAAATCGTTCACAGTTACAACTATGAACAGTTACTGCAAAAATTCAAATTAAACGAGAATCGTTTTTAAAGATTTCGGAAGATTCGTTTCAGTTTTCGTAAGTTTTACACTAAGTAGGTAAATATAATTAGTGCAGATGCTTACGTTCACGAAACATTAAGGTGGCAATACTGTCATTTTAACTGAATGGCCTCATGTTACGCAATTAAAGCTTTTTTTTATTATTTTCATTCATTCAATGATACAGCATGTTTGAATCGGTTCCCGAGCCATTTATTTTGTTCGGGACCCGTCAACCGAGACGCTCTTGTGTAATGTTCCGGTCTTTCCTCTGTCCCTTTCTGATATACTTTAGTTTATAATAACATATCTCTTTCCCGCCACCGTATGGCTCCTTTGTGACTTCAAAGGAGATTAGGGAACGCGGCACGTTCCTGAGAAATCGGCAGATGTTGTAAGTTTGTCCGATGTTTGCATTTGGTCGCCTAAAGTTTGATAACGTCGACAATGGAGGCTTAAAGGATTTAAAACTCAAAATAATCTTACAGAAAATGAACTTTTTATACTTTTGTTGATATAATTCTGATAAAGCTCGTGTAATACGATTAGTAATGGTATGCTAGCGTTGATATTGACGATTTGTGGTATGGCAACAAGAAGCGTAAAATTTTTGAGCGTCATCTTCATAATATAATTCTGTTATATTGAAAAAAAATATTTTCTTTAAATAAAATCACTAAAATTTAATACGAATTCAAAGTTTTTAACCTGAAATATCTATACGTAATATGTATAAGTATATTTAATAGTTTTGATAGTTTGTTTGTATATTAGGTTAAAGCAAATAGTAAACTTACTTAGTTTACATAAAAATCAAACTAACAATATAGTGGACAGTCTACACAAGCTGATACCTATCCTATATATCGCATTTCATCGTGCTCCATTTAACCACTGGCTTGTAAATAATTATATCAATAACAAGCATTAGCTGCGGTTATACACATTTACTATGTTCTTTATACATTCTTATGAGTGAAAATTGTACATTTTATCGATCTAATTCTTACATTTCTCAAACATAAAACATATGTAAACATTTATAATTACTTCAATGATAATTAAAAAAACTTGTTAAATAAAATAAAATAATAATAATTAAACTTGTATATATATATATATATATATATATATATATATATATATATATATATATATTTATTTATTTAATTCTTAATTATTTCTAAGTATTCTTCTAATACGCAAAAATATTCATCGTTTAGATCTTATAATTAAAAAGCCGATGAAAGCTTTATTTATTTAACAAGTAGATAACCTTTTAATTATTCGTAAACTAAGGTTTATTTTCTCAGTTTCTTTTTAAATAATGTCAGTAGGAAATTTCTAAGTACAGAAGATATTACATGATACTCATTTAATAATCTACAAAGTAAAAATAAAATTCCAATCATTCCAATGTCGCATATTCAAAGTAGCACAATATAATTAATGTAAGTTATTTATCTAAAGTACTAATACATTTATGAGATAGTCAGTTATTTAACAAAAGATGCTTAATAAAAATATGTTTTTCTTTTAAGTAAATAACCATAAAACGATGCTAATAAAATACCTCCTTCCAATGAAGACAACGGACGCCCACCCACAAGTGTCAAATTCTTGGAAGTATTACTTAAATATGACTAATCTTCCATACACATATAGGTAATTAATAAATCATATACAAAAAGAAATTATAGTATAGAAATATGTAGATATGAAATAGCTATATAATTTGTTAAAATACAATAAAAGCAAACGACTCGAGTAGTGACATTCCCGGCTTTCAAGTCACGAGTGGGACAGACGAGACACGAGTGCGACACAACTCCGTCGCAGTTATGCTGCCCTGGTACTTGTCACCAGTTTCGATTGAGCATTTGTCGCCTCGATTTTAATTAATGAGGCCTACTTAGAGATAAGGTCGGTTTTGTTTGTTTTGTTTTTTTAAAGGCGGTTGCTACTTTCTGTTTAGTAATGTTTTTTTTTATTATGACAGAGATCTATTGGATACGTTCGCAAGCTTATTATGATGATTAGTGATTTATTATTTATGTACATTTTATTTTTATCTTTACTAAATATATTTATAATATGCCTTGTTTCCTCTTTATGTTAATTATAGTTTAGTTAATTATAATTAATGATATTATCACATGTAAAAATATATGAGTAAAATATTTATTTTGTTGTGTCGTTTATATTATCTGTGTAAGTGTGTATAAATAGACTTATATTTATTTTAGTTATTGAGACGTTTTAACAAATGTTCACTGTAATAATTATTCTCTTCCTCTTTACATTTTACAAATATTTTTATTAAAATAAGTTTTCGAACTAAATTATTTAGTTTATTTTATAAAAATGTGCATCTGGCTTCATCGTAACTGAATTTTCTGCTTATTTTCAATTATTTATTTTCATACTTGTTAAGTAAATCTAAATTTGTTTAGGTAATTAATTTACATAATATAGGTACCGAACGGCAGGCAAGACTCTTATTTTTTTGCCAGTACGTAACATAACTAAATATGAAATTAATATAAAAATATTTTTTATATTCTGTAATAATTGTGGAACACAAAATATTTTGATGATATCTACAACAACACAAATTTTCCATCAAATAAAATAATAATTGAACTGTTAAACTTAATAATGCCAATGCTGGGTTGATCAAACCAATAATTGGATTGGTGACCGCTTGTGACATAATTGAATCCATTTACCAGATGTAAACAACGTTAATAGCTTAATATGCTTAACATATAGATACAAGTGTATCTATATTGTAGTTTACTTAATCGCATTTAGTTTACTTTCACATGCGTATATATAAATAAATTCTTCATAAAACTATTTGTTGAGGTTATTTTATAAGATTTTCGAAATCAACGCATAAAACACGTTTTGTATTATTTTAAATTATATAAATATTTTATTTTTTTAAATAATTTTTTTTGAAAAACGTATAAAAATTTGAAGCAGCGGGACTCGAACCGAAAAAATTTTCGATCGAAAATTTTTTCAAAAATCTTTTCTAATCCTAAGTGTGGAAAAACACTTTAAAAATAGTAAATATTAATAAATCTATAATCACAATTCTACAAGTAAGTAGACTAAGTAGTTTAATAGAAACGATCTTTAAAGAAAGGGGCATTATTAGAATGAATATGTAAATGCGAGCCTTGCCAGTGAGCATTCCAAACAATTTTTGCAGAGCGATCATTATTACAAGGACTCTTTTATAGCCAAGGAAAGTTACCGTCTGCAAAGTTTGCGTTGTTCGCATTATTTACGACATTGAAATACGAAGTTTGTTTCGAAAGTACCTACTAATTGCCAGTGAGGGCACTTTATTACGCCTCTTTCGGAAGTACCTAACTGATGCTATAAATGGTAAAGGCAGCGGTTTGTAGAATGTTTATTTATGGCACTAAGTTTATTGTGAAACTTGTGCAATTGTGTAAAGTACCGCATGTGTTCAAAATTTCAAACTTCGTTTTAAGTACAAAATATCTATGATTTACCCTTTGCAGTCACGACTTACAAAGTAACAAATAACTGAATAATTGTAATAAAGGATTAATTTTAAATTTAGATGTAATATATATTTGATATAGATAATATAATAATCCAAATAGTCATCTCAACATACATCAAAGAAATTAGTTACAAAATATTTTTACTGTAATCATTCATTCACGAGTAGCCTCGAAACGTGGACCAGATGAAGTCGGTAATTGATGTCGGCTGCTCGCGACGAGCCATTTAGTTCACTCAACACCATTAGTGCTCAGTGAACAAATGCGAACTCTATGAAGTGCGAGTAGAGTATGGAATTCAATGCTAGAGTCTGTTTGCGTCATTACGCGCCTCGATGGTAATTTGAAGCCGTACGGTGAACGAACATATGATTTACCTATAGAATGTATGTGTGTGTAGGATACCTCATGATAGTGTGCGCTCAATATTTCAACGCATGCGTATCGACGAGCACCGCCATCTGTTGACGGCCACGTGGTCGAGGGACCACGGCGCATGGGCGACATCATCGATCCCGTCACCTTGACTGCTTAATAAATTCATATACACGAGCCGAACGTTTCGTTCATAAATACGTATTTTCCTTTTCAAGTAGGCACTACTTCTGGCACGACAATTTTAGCGCAGGTGCGCAGAACAATTTAGTATTAACATTTTTATTACCTCGTATTTTTAAATGCACAAACCTAAATAGAAGACAAATTGCTTTTAGTAAATAAAAGACAACATTTTTATGGTGTGCTACTACTACTATCATCAATGCTGTTATTGTTTTATTTACCTACAATATATGATAAAGAACATTCAATATATTATAACTTGTCATGTTACTTCACTTTAAATCATTGATTTATCACAATAGTGTATTAACAGACAAATATTTTCATAATATTAATTTTTTCATTTCTCTAAAAAAAACCTAACTTATAATTTCTATATTCGACATATCCTTTAGTATCGATATCCTTTAGTATTACTTAAATATAAATATATTTATGTAAAGGATTTACAATTCTACCATTCCCTATTCATGTTATTAAGAAACGCAATGATTGATCTACCAACGTATACTCTGAAAAGAATATCTCCTATAACAACTACGAAGAGTTAGTGCTAAAAGCAGTTATTATTACCACAAAACTGGATACTGTAGAAAAGCCTATCTTAAACATGTAACTCTGAAATGTTGTTGTCCATAATGCATACAGTCTCAATATAAATTAAATTGCACTAGTATAGCAGTAAAGTAGATTCTTTAAGTCTACGATTTCTTCAACGCATGTCTTTTGGAATCCGTCGAAGTGCTCTAATCAACTAAGCTATAGTTCTTAGCGAGGCGAGTATCTAACATACAAAGGAGAAAAAAAAAGAAACATTAATTCTGTTAATGTTTTATTGCCTTTCATAGCCGATAAAATTAGTCACAAAAATTGAAATGAGGCTTGTATGGGTCTATTTCATAGTGTTTCTACTTCGTATACATGATACATTTTTGTACAAAGCGTAAGCAAAGCTGAATGCAGCAACTTTGCGTTCAGAATAACGTTTTTCCGGCTGCACGACTTTGTTTTCCTATAATAGCAGAAACACAAGGCAGCCATTTCATTTTTAACGTAAACAGTACATGAAAAATGACGAGTCAGTGACTTGTTACCAGGCTCTGAAATAAGTAATTCTTAATTTATTTATTTTAAAGAAGAAAATATAAACAATTTATAATATTATTTAACTTACCTTACCTTACACTTAACGTTGTAACTTATTAAGAGATTTTATCTTCAAGATGTATCTCTAGCGGGGTAGTTGGTGATGAAGCGCCACACGCTATGTTACTGCATATGGACCTCCTGGGGCAGCGGTAGTTATGATTTTTGTATTTTCCTCCAGTATCTTCGATCATATGTCTTTTAACGCATATACTTCCTCATGAATTTCTTTTCCCTTTTATTTCTTCACTTATCCTTTTGACGTGCTAGAGCACTTCTTCTTGATTCTTAGTATAACATTTTTGCTTACGCCTGACATTCTGTGTAGTTCTGCGTTGCGGTTTCATTCAGTTCAGCTGAACGAACAATAGATAGAGATCGCATTTTTAACCGGATACGCGGAATCTCTACAGCATTCATTTTTCTTTCATTCTTTTTTTGACATACCACGTTTCGCTATCGTATAACAGCGTCAGTACAGCCGAAGAGCGCTGTTAATTTTAATAATGACAGCGACTCTTTTGCTTATTATGTCTATTTATAGTAATTTTGAAAGTAAGTTTACGTTTCTTAGATTTCTTAGCTATACATTGAATGAACACTTAATACGTAATGTCTCGATTTCGGACTGAAAGCAGTCAACGGTGTGTCTTAGATTGTCTCTGACTATGCGTGATAAAGCGTGAAACTACTTTTTTAGGAACACCAAGCTTTTTTGTTTCAAGTTTATAAAGGAATAAACACAATAATTATCATTTACATATAATAATTATATAAAAATAATTATATAAATATAATTATATAAATATAATTATATAAATATACTCTACATATCTGAAGCAGATGAGCAATAGTTAAACTTCTGTAATAGTTCCTTTACTATTTCCGTTTTTTTGTTATTGTTATTATAACATAATCTCACATATTAACGTCAATTTAAATCTACGGAATGTTTTCACATACATATATGTAGTGCCTATACTTGTACAACTTGCGTTACTCAGTGATTCACACAGAATGTATAGCCGAAAATATTCAACGTACGAAAGCTGAAATTTGCCATGTATGCTCATGGGAAAGAGCAGGGGAGGATTCCTCGAAATTACGGTAATCACGGGATCGGAAATTATTAAGATTGTAAAAGTTATATTCAACGCAATGATATTGCAGGCTAAAACTAGCAATAGGTTATATCCAACGCAGCAAGCCCTTCTTGTTGCTTAGTCAAGGTGCAAGGAAGTGTTTCCATATCTTTTATATTATATTATATAGTTTATTTATTTATTTCCATATCTGTTATATACATATTATTACGCTATGAAAAAATTAAGAACAGAGTAATATTTGTAGCTTTATCTATTGATATCCGCTATAGGAGAGTTATGTAAACTACATTAAATATTAGAATTCATTTTTCTACTATCTTCAAACCTACTTTCTCTAAAGAATAAGTATAATTCAATAAATACGCCGTTCGTGGCGCAATCCGACAGCGTCTTTGTGGTTGTGGTTTCGATTCCCACTGAGGTGAATTTCCTCGCTTTGTTAAGACAAAGCGTGGCGTTGAGTTTAGCCATTCAATACGTAATATTTCGATTTCAGTGGAAAGCGGAGTATGAAGTTTCGTGATACTAAGTAATTCCTGGCTACCCCGCTATGTAGGATAAAAGCGTAAAGCTAAAAAAAACAATAAGTTCGCCGCGCAGTTAGAAATAAAAAAAAACAATTTTTCATTTGCTCTAAACAATGTTACATCACCCTCGCGTGTCGAGTGTGCATGACGTCACGGGACCAGGGCAGCATAAGTGCGGACAAGCTGAGCGAGACACTAATCGGGCCACGCCCTACGCCCCCACCGCTTAGGGTTTCTATTGGAAAGTTAACAATAATTGGACATTCTCTATTAGGTTTTGTAATTTTATACAATTATCGTATTTATAATATGTACTTTTACCTAATTAGCACACCATGGAGACTAGTTTAATTATATCTTATTTACTGTTTGTGAAAATTCTGCTATCATGAGAAAAGTTAACTGATTAACTTTACTAAACTGACTTTTGAAACCGGCCAAATGTTTCTCATATATAAATAGCAATCTAGTCTCTAAATATGGGTAGGTATACCTATGTGCTATAATTACATTGGTTGTCTAGGAAATTATCTGTAACTACTGTATTGGACGCTATCAATAACTATGGCTTTAAAGTCACGTGAAATAACAGAAGGAAACTGTATGTACGTACATAAAATAATTAATGAAACCTATAGGTGCCTATAATAATGAAATGTACAGGCATTTTGGCCTATAGGCCACCTCGGAGCACTGGAATAGTGTCTGTGTACAGGATGATTGTGATTACGATTCTCTTCGGTGAATAAGTGCATTTAGATTTTTATTTCCACGCTTTAGCATAAGTCGCGACGTTAAGTTCCACCATTGAACACAATCGACACACGCTATACCTTAAATTCGTATGAAAAGTGAAGAATGAAGTGTGTTGAGAGTACCGAAGGAAGTAATCTGCCCACTGTGCTGTACGGCAATATACATATAGTTAAAACAAGGAAAGGTATGTTTAATAATTGTAATTATAATAAATTGGGATTCATTTTAGACTAATGAAATTCTTCTGCTTTTGAATCTAAATGCGTATAATAATGTTAAAAATTTATTTTTGTCAAATTGAGTTTACCACTAAATACGCAATGTCTCTATTCCGGGCGGATAGCGGTCAACGGAGTGTCTTGCCTTTAGGTTTTCTATGACTGTTCTCAGCTGTGTGGGATAGAGTGTGAAACTACTAATTAGACTATGAGGAATAATATCTAACCTGTGCAATATATATATATATATATATATATATATATATATATATATATATATATATATATATACGTATTTAAGTAAGCTTCTGCAGCTGCCATCTTGCAATCCGTTGTTATTATATAGACATACTATATTGTGACAACGGATTGCAAGACAGACATAAATTTTCATTTTTTTTTCATTGATTATTAGCAGATAATTTAGTAGGCAACAAACACGTTATAGAAAACTTAATGAACACTTGAACTTTCAAATAAAATCGTACGTATTCTTTCTTTATTGACAACAATCTGCTGTATTTGATTTACAAAGTATTTGCCTATTAGTATTTTTGTTAAAGTTTATATTATATAGTATATAACGTGATGTATTATAGTGTTTTATCTAGTTATTAATATACGATTTTACATCTGAAACTGATTATACAATTTGAGGATTGAGGGATTTTTTGCAGGAACAAGGGCATGACCGCAATGGTGACACTTAAAACTTATTTTATTCCTATATAAACTAATGTTATTATTATAATACAGATATTTATACTTGACGATGAACACTTTTGACATAGATAATTTGAAACTAAAGATCATTCGGCCTTACCGGATATCTTTAACCAAATGTAGAGTCCCGTCGTACACGGAGCGAAACAATAATAAAAAAGGTTATTTTATTAATTCATGTTAAATATTGCAATTTTCTAATATTATTGTAAGATATTATTATTATTATTATACAAAGATTTGTATAATAATAATAATAATAATTTAGATATATTTCTGGTTATTTATGAAATTATAAATAAACTCTCTCTCTCTATATATATATATATATATATATATATATATATATATATATATATATATATATATATATAGTAGATTTATGAAATTAAAATAGTGTGTATTTTTAGTACTATCCTGCACACTTAGGAAATACGTGGAGGTAGAAAGTTAGGCTGGTTGAGTATGCTGAAATACTAAAACACGCCTTACGTCCGTAAGGGAGTGATCCAGTGTGACTAATCAATAAATACGAACTACCCACTAACATTAAGCGGAAATATGAGATGAGCCAATATGAGATGTCGCAAGTCTTGTACGCATTATTACAATACCTCGGGGGATGGCCCGCATATTACTGGCCACTGTCGCCAGAGTATTTCTAGGTTTCTCTTCCAGAGCACCTGCAGCCTCGATCACTGAGGAAGATCACATTAATCTTCCCAAGGTAGCTCGTCTAGTGAAGGGGGAAGTGGCCTACGACGACAGAGCGTATCTGCATTTGCACTAAACTAGCGCGCACGTACTCGTGCGACGCGCACGGTAGAAAAGTTAGTTCTAAATTACCAAATTCAAGAGTGCTGTTAATCTATTTTTCACTTTTATCTCCTGGAAGTCGTTGCGTCAACGACTTATCCAAGTGTAACCCAACAGCATTTCTTTGTGTTTCTTAGATGATGACATCTATTATACCTACCTGCTCTATACCACGAAACAGAACGTCTAGAAATCTTTAAGGAGGCACGTAGATAACGAATCTTTCTCATTCTGTGTTCTCTCTGTCTACCCCTTTATGAGGGAAAAAGGCCAACAGAAATAATAACTTTTAGAAAATAAGATTTCAAAGCCATCTTGAATTTGCTTTTTAATGGTATACTGAATTCTTCTTTCTAAGTCCTTTCATTTGATACCATATTGGATGAATAGCCTCTCTCTAAGTTCGTAACTTAACTCCAAATTTCTGCTCAACCAGACAAAAGGAAATAGGTTAAATGAGCTGGCAAAATTTCAAATATAATAACAAACTAACAAGACAAGATAAATTAAAGGCGGTAAAAAAAAATTGTAAGTATGCATATATTATTGACTATCTTTGCATTCTTTATTATCTGTAAAATTAAATTTCCATAGTTTCGCTATTCAAAATAAACCATTTACACCATACAAGCTTCTATTAAAATTGTGTAGAACATTGTAAAGTGGATCGAT
Organism: Dryadula phaetusa; assembly: GCA_032432895.1. NCBI lineage: Eukaryota > Metazoa > Arthropoda > Insecta > Lepidoptera > Nymphalidae > Dryadula > Dryadula phaetusa. The sequence goes on from JAOYRS010000027.1 coordinate 4,478,549, forward strand.
TGTCACGGATGATGAACACCTTGTGTGGTTTTTATAACGGCGGGTAAATTGCCAACCGTCCCACGGATTCAGCTCAGGTATACGGTTGAAAAAATATTAGGTAAGTAATACGGGTTCATCGACGGGTGTTATGTATGTTTTTTTGTTAAGAATACGTTTTTATGTCTGTAAGAGGTTTTAGATTATTTTTATTTTACGCAAAGTTTTATTCTATAATTATAAAGCTCCTTGGAACTATAGTGGCGCACTAGCATAGTTGTGTGTATATATTGCCTTGATAGAATTTAAATACTTCTCTATGGTGGCCTCGATCTTAGGCAGAAATTGGAAAAGATGTCATGGCCATTATACTACAGACTTACCATGTTCTACAGAACGAAGCGTTAAATCACAAAAAAAAAACATTAAAGAGCATTTTCTGTACCTACCTGTCGTTTACATTATTCTAAGCCTCACAATTGTTACGAAATTTATACAATTCAGTTTGTTCCAAAGACATGTTGTTTTCAGATACATAAAATCTGAAGCTATCTTCAGATTGTCAACACTAAAGAATTTTGTAAATCATAACAAATTGGGACAACAAAAATTAAGATAAATATCATATGAAGAAAGAAAAAAAACCTGATTACGAGTTAAATGGGATGCAAGATTAAGTTGAAATGCGTTTATGAAGAGGCGATCCGAGGCGTAAGAAATATGCAGGCCCTTCGTTTTCTTTGACTATCCCACCAGGGATTCAGCATGAAGCTAAAACAACATATGAAGAAACTTTATTTTTTTTATTTAAATTTACTTGTAAGTATTTTAAACAAGATCTCTACATTTCTCTTCTTCAAAGCCAAAGATAAAGAGCAGCATTGAGTTCACCGCTCAGTACGTGTCTTGATTTCTGAACACGAATTACGGAGTGTCTTAACACTACTCTTTAACTAATCTACTATGCGGAATAAGGCCTGAAGCTGCTTTTTATAAAATTAAAACTGCACACGAACTCTGCATCGTTTCATTAGGCCTATGTTTTATATAGGTATATTATAAATTGTCTTATATACTTATATAATGTCTTTTATCTTCAAAAATAAGTACATGCTGAGACTGCAAGCCGACATAGGCAGAAATTATACCCACGCTAACATTTCGAAGTACGCGGAAAATACGCGGCTACTTACCTATATTTAATTTCGTTAAAAAAATCAAAATGACAGATAAAAATATCATATTCATACACCTCTACTATTAGGTACTTTATGTAAAATACAAATCTACTTTTTATTTCTTCACGAATTTTATATTTAGTTTACAGAATATTTTATGTATTGATTAAAATCATCAATATCATCAATGTAGGATCAACATAAATAAAAAGAAAAACTTGACCTACTATGTGTTACTTTTTTATTTACTTTTATATGTAATATATAAGGATATGTCTAAAAAAGCGCTCACACAACTCAATAACGAATGTATCGATTTAATCGGGCGGAAAGCAGTCAGCGAAGTGTCTTGACACTATGCGGTCTCTGACGACCCTGCAATATGAAATAAAGCGACATATACCTAAATAACAAGTCATTTTTCATAACCCAAATATCAGTTTTAAATAATAAAATCAACTTCTTAATTTAAACAAATAAAAAGCACACATACATATCAGAGATTGTAAATTATATTAGTTAAAGATTACTTCGTTTCATTTGGAATTCAAATAACAGAACAGAAAAATATCGATCAACAGTCCCTACTATGGGTGTGGTAAGGGCTTATAGGGCGTGCAGAGGCGGAGCGCGGTGCGGTCCGCCTTACAACTGCCTGCGCACGCCCCTTCTAGACGTTTTATAACTAATTTCATATGTTTCCCTTTAAATTATTTACTTTTCAATTATTTTATTACATTGTAAAGATTATTTAATTATATTTATACTGAATAATCATTGTAGTATTGCCTCTAGCCAAGTTATTACAATTTTTAAGTATGAAGCAACAGGTGTGCTCTAAGGTCAACAGGTTTCCGATTTATTTTTCAAACTAAATATATGATTAAATTTATATAATTCCTAATTATTTTTTATTTTCATTAACAAAGATACGAATATAAGTATGTATAACTTGGATAAAAGTAGATATTTTGTAGAATAAATCTAATATTAAATTTTGTCAACTTACTGTCACTTGAAATTCAGATTTGCGTGGTGCTTTCTCTTTTAATGACAAACAAAAATATGCCAAATACAGCCTCAATTTTTTCTGGAATAAGCTGTTAAGACCGATATCCCTTTAAGCGAATATTCGTTACCAAAGTGGGGATGAAATTGTTTTATATCAATCTACCTGAGTAAAACTTTGTAGCAAGCAAAATAATTACCTATACACTACTATTTAACTAGGTAATAAGGTGAGGTTTACCTAACATTGATTGGATTTTTTTGACTTACCTATAAATAACTTCTTTGTGTAATTATAACAGAAGAACAGAATACAATTGTAATTATTAGTTATTTAATTTTTTGCTTTTGTCATGTCTTACATTCAATATCTTTTTGAATATTATCAAACTTCTATAGATTTATTGCTTAAGTATGTGTTTATTATAGCAAATATAAAGAATCTAGTGTCTAATACATCTAGTTGATGGCATTGATTTCGGACCCGCCTTGGGTGGGGCATGCACACGCCCCTAATACTTGTACAGAGCGTGCCACGTTTAGTTTTATTATTCATTTAACAAGCCCTATTGAAGGTGATACAATTAAATTTTATTATTAGCATAATAAATATATTGTTTTTACCCATAGATATTATAATTGTAAAATATTGGAAAAATGTTAGTTAGCTTTCTTTATTTCTATATAGATACAAACACTGGTATTAACTTCGTCATTGTTAGGCCTCAGCGTTTGATAATTGTAGGTTCAATTCCCATAAGAAGGAATATTTTTAAATTAAACTATTATCATTTCCCCAGTTAGCCGATACATTCTAGCGGAAGGTGGTACAGAGTATTTTCAAACTAGGTTCTTTCTAACTATCCCGCTAAATTTCTCAGGCCAAACTTTCAATATATCCATGTGGAGCCAGTTGGGATGTATCTGGGAGTGTATGTTTAAAGTACGCGCTTACCTAAATAAAATAAATATTTTATTTACTCAAGTTTCACAAGATAAAATGCTATACACTTTCGACGTTACGACAATGCTCTTGCGAATCGCTCATTATAATTGAAACATATATTCATAGAGACAATAAAATAAACTATCTCAACCGTTCCTAAGTTCTAAATAAAATGAAGGAAGCTTAACACATTGATAATACCATTGTGATTTTCATACGAACTTTTGAAGACTTGGATTTACTCATCACGCCATGTCGACAATTTTAAGTTTAAATTATTGAGCTGATTTATGATTGATTTCTCGATTATATGTTTTTTGAACTTTCGAATAGTTTGAAAAAGACAATAACCGGCTTATACTCTGAGCCGACAGTATATAAATAATGTCGTCGTAGAGCATTTTAGATTGTACCTATAACTAACAGTGCCTGCAATTTAAATAGTGCGTTTTTATTTCCTAGTCTTGCTTATTAAATATGGTGTTGTACTTCACTTCCCATCTACCTGCCTGCACTAAAATTGTTGCATACGTCATTAAGTACCATTGCAATTACAATCTATAATAAAGCTATCGTGGCGCAGTGTGAATCCGTCTGACTGTACGCGCCATTAGTTGTGCATTTAATTGTCACTCGAGGGAATAATTATACCTATATATTGCTTCATTTCTCCGCTAAGACAAGACAACGCTTTGTCTGGCGCTGCGTTAAGTCCCCATCTTAACATGACATGTCTCGATTTCAGGCAAAAAGCCGTGAATGTAATGTCATCACGCTAGGTTGTCTGTATATACCTTGTTAAACGTAAAGCTGCTGTAATATACAAGTTTTTATATATTTCTTGTTATTTATTTCTTGTTACATCTATAAGTATAATTTGTAACAATTTCCTTCCATATGTTTCATAGCTGTGGGATGGCCTACCTGCGGCAGTGTTTTGAAGTCGATGTGAAAGAGCTACCTTCAAAAAATGCGTTTAGTCAATTGTTAAAAGGTAGTAGTGCACCAGTAGTCCCCCTTGTGTTAGCTTGTAGTGTTAGCATGGAGCCGTAAGTGCCAGTGGACAATTGCTATCAGGTGATCTACATACACTTTTGCCTTGCTGTACCCATTAAAATAAAATATTTGAAAAACAAATGCAGTGTGTCAGATATTTCTTGCATGTTTTGTTTGTTGAGCTTTGATCTTACTCCAATATTTATGGGTTAAAATTAATATTTAAAAAAAGTTAAAATCGAACTCAATAGTTCACGCTTTTTTTCTTTCACGTCTCTTTTAGCAACAGACTTACTAAAATTTGGAATAATAGAAATATAATATGGAATAAAAGAAAAAAAAATACTAGATATGTAGTTAAATTTTTTTCGATCTCAGTAAGACAATTTGGGCGGAAAGAGACGATCGGAGTCTTGACACTACGATTTCTCTAACAACTACCCTGTTATGAGAATAAAACATGAAATTCAATATTTGTGAGCACCAAAGAGAGGATAGCGGGGGAATAATTATTTAAATTATTTTCATTTCCTTGTTCTGGTAAGACAAAGCGAGACGCCGAATTCGAGATATTGTATCTCTAAACACGTAATATCTTGAATTCGGCGGAAAGCAAAGTACGGAATGTCTTGACACTAGGTACTTCTTGTCGACCCTACTATGCGTCATAAAAGCGGGAAGCTAAAACAATACCATATTCACGCTTTTTCCCGCATAGCAAAATTGTAAGCGAGAACTTGGTGTCAGGACACTCCGTTCTCAGCTATAAAAACTATAAGGCACTATAATAATATTTTAGTGATTTGTTAGTTGTTTGTGAGATTAGTAAAGTTTCTTGGCCTAGCTCTACTAGAATAGTAGCTTCTGAAATATCAAAGAAATTATTATTACCTATCTTGAAATGATATTATTATAATGATCTATATATATCGCATAATATTTAATTTTTGATTATTATAAAATGTATAATATTTGCTCTCGCAAAAATGAAACTATTTTAAACGGATTAATCGCCTAAATTTTGATATTTGAAAATACATTTTTGAAAAGCCAACGTTTCGAATACTTTACAGAAGTCTATGGAAAAATGCATTAAAGGTAAAATGAATTAAAGTTTGGCATCTTTTTAAAAATAATAAATAAGATGTAAAACGTTTAAAATAACTACTTATTTCTTTTTAGTTATTTGAATAGTGTACCTATTAAAATAGTGTTAATATTATGAATATGAAATACGTATAAATATGAATTACTTGTAAAACGAGAATATAAAGAAATAGCAAATTTACAGTAAACTAAACTAACATTAAATTCAAAATAAATAAAATGATAAATTATGTATACAGATATACATAACAGACGAAAATTCTACAAAATCATCAAATCGTATACAAAACGTGTTTTACTAATATCACAATTAATGTTATTTATTCTTTATATAACGAGTATTTTACAGCGAAGTTATCTCAAACGCGATGCGGCGCGACAGAGCGGCGCCAGACGAGTCGTTTAGGCCTAAACGTTGCGGTTGCCGCTTTGATATATCTTGCCGTGTTATGCGCGCCTGGTAGCTTGTACGCGATAACGCGTCCGCCGTATCGAGATTTGGAACCAACATACATTGTTGAAATGCCGCGCACATTTATATGTTTTTTGATTGTTAACTACGATATATATCATTTAAATGAACGCGATTTGTTTTACGGTAATGGCATAGGTGTGAATACTTCTAATGAAATAAAGATGTGATGTAAATTAATGTTATTAAAATTAAATTTTATTATTTATAAAAAAATTAATAATGTTCTAATTAAAAATAGTCAGCCTATCTACTGTTGTATAAGTAATTAATCGAATGAAGATAATAAAGACATAAAATGTCAAATTAGGTAACTCATTCTCTTTGATTCGAGCATTTTCGATAATGGCTGATAAGTTATCTGTGATTTAGTAGCGGTACTTTGCGTTTGTTAACATGGCTTTATTAATTTCATGTGGAATTAATAAATTATTTTTAGTTTAATATTTATTTTTCAGGTAAATGTGAAGGTAAGCAATATAATTTCGTCATTTTTTAACAACAGATATGTGGGCTTAAATAGTTTTTACGTTGTGAAATTCACCCTGATGTAAATAAATTAATTAAGCGTTACCTAAGCTACTGTATTTATGGTACTATATTTTCTGCCATTATATCTGCTCGTTATTATTATCTATCTATTTATTATTATTATCTACTTATTTGTGTAATATTATGAGATATAAAAATAGTAAAGGCAAAATTAAATTAAATTTGAAAAATTAAAATTGAAAATAATCCTTGTTATATACAGAAGAACGATATGGCCTGTGACAGAAATAGCCTATGTTTATATTTCCTTTTCAATAGGAACGTCTATTTTAATCAAAATTTAATAATTATTTACTAATATTATAAGTGTAAAGCAAAAATAACATTGACATGACTAAAAATAAAAACCGAATTTGATTACTACGTACCAAATATTTTCGTTTTCATGTAATTTAATTAAATAAAATTATAACTTTACGATGTTTTAAGTGGTTTTATTTTATCTTAATTACATCCTTACTTAAGTATAACCAGTTAGTCCGGCCCACAATACAATTATTTGTGGCTATAACAACTGACCCAGCAGACAGCCTTACTGGAGCTAATTATATTTAATTATAAAATTATATAAATATTGACATTATTAAAAATTATATACCATGACTATCGTAGTGTTAATGTAACTGTTTTTAACTTTTTATTTAAGTTCATCACTTTGTATAATTATTAACTAGGTAAATATATACATTTAGTGTTTACATGTACTTAACTTGTTATATATATAATATTTGCGAATTCGACTTTGCTCATTATTTTAATACTGAAACAGAAAAGAAAACTTTTGGAACCTACTACGAAAATATAATGACAGAAAAACATGAAATTTATTAAAGCTACAGTTTATATGACATAAGGAAAGACAACATTTTTTTAAAATAATATATAAATAATCATTACACTGTTACTTACAGTTTTACATATACTTTATACCCGTACATACATATATGTCGATCTCATATTTTGCCAATCTATCAATGTCAATTTTCTGCTCGTTTTATATCTTTATGTATAAATTAATCTAGAAACACCTATATTAGCATATTTCTTAATGTTATGTAAATAATGTTCTGCGACGATTATTTTAATTGGTTACGAAAGTATTAAAACGGAAGAATATAAAAAAAATGATCTAAAAGCTACTTGAATACGTGACGATATAAAACTAATGAGTAGTACATAATATAGGGCGAAATGAAATAAATGTACGAAATAATAACATTTTAAAAAACACTATGACACAGTATTAAGTTATTTTACAATTACTATATTTTCGAAATTAGGTACATATTTTCTTACATTTGTTCTATTATTTGTTGTTTATTAAATTATTATTTTTCCAGAAAAGTAGATAGAGAAAACAAAAAAAACCAGAGGTAATATGTTGAGTGTCAGAACTCATCACCGCGCTTTATTTTAACAGAAAAGAGAATAATTTAGAGACTTTGATACACAAACTTATTTTCCCAAGGGAGAATTAATCCCACGACCATCGCGTTTGCAGTCAGATGGTATGAAGACAAAACATATTCTTAAATTTTCTGTTTTTATTATGTAATTAATATTAATAGTAATGTCTTTTGTTAGTATAATGATGGATGTGACGTTTGCAAATATTTATTTTCTTTTGGGTCTTTATTAAACCTCGCACTTATGAGTATATGTCTCTTTACTTTTTTGTTATAATCAACTATATCGGATATGAAAGATATATTTAAAGAGAATTACATACGAGTACATTGGAGTACAGTACATACGAGTATATTGTCCATTGTGCCTGGTAAAACGCTATCGTCTATGATGCTCTCGATGGATTTTTTTATTGTCTGATCGATGGATGAACACGTATGTTTTTTTTTTATATAAAATTTAGTACACCACAGACTGGCTATGTACCTTTTTTTCCTTGTTTTTATTTATTTTATCTACTAAGGAGTACCTAGTGTCAAGACACTCTGTACTTAGCTTATCGTCGAATTAGAGACATTTCTTGCTGAGTCGGATCTCGACGCCGCACTTTGTCTTACCAAAGCGAAGAATATAAAATAAATTAAATATAACAGCTCCCTCGAGAGGGAATCGAACCTACAACCTATCGCGTTTTCAGCTAGATGCTTTCACACTGCGCCACGACCGGCATTATCATATTTGATTGTTATTATAATCGTTAGACGTGTAAATAAATGCAATCTAGAAAAAAAATAAAATTTACATTCTGTGAGTAAGTAGATACTAAAATAAATTGATAATTTATTAATTTAATATGATTATTCAAGCGTATTTGTTATGCAAATCAAAAGAATATGTTTGTTGTTTATAGTAGTTATTTTTAAGTTATCATAAGTACTTATACTTATTCAAGATGTACACGTTTTATAAATATAGTCGATAAAAAATGATACTGGTCTATTTTATTCATAGACCAGTGTCATTTTTAATTGACTAACTTCATATGACTTAGAGAAACTTTGCTAAACTTTGAGTATTTTATGAACGGTACCCCTATGATTTTTTTCCAAAGGTTTGTACGCAAAACGCGTAAAATTTGAAAAAGTCATGAATAACCTGCAAATGAATAACCTGCAAATGATTTACTTACTAAGCACTTGCTACGGCATGATTTAGGCTGTATATAGGCAATTAGGCCGTAATATAGAATATTTAAGCAAAAAGAAATTATAGGTACAATTATTAGCTTAATGCTTTTATCCCGCTTAGCAGTACCTAGTTTCAAGACACTCTGTATTCCGCCTTCTGCTGAAAGATATATTCGAGTGGAGTGGCGGAAATCTACGCTGCGCCTTGTCTTACGAAATCCAGGAAATGAAACTTATTTAAGTTTATGTAATTTGCAAGACCTAGGCATCAAGCCTGTCCAAAACAAATGCGAAATATAGAGTTTGTATATGGAAGGGACATTGCTTCCGACACTATCTTTTATTATATTATCATATTACTATAATATTTAAAAATCAATCAAAATTAACATCTAAGTTTCTAGTGAAATATTCTAGTGAAATTATATTTCGTACGTTTTATACTATACTATGTTTTCGTGAACTTATGAGTAGATACCCACGATATTTTATTTACTATTCTATAAAACGTATCCTGTTTTTTACCTTTCCCGTTAAACTGGAGTTTTGCATATAATATATATGTATAATAAGAGAATGTATATAGGTGGGTATTTAAATAATAAGTTTATTAAATTAAAGATTTCTCGTTGTTGCGCAAACTTCAGCCTAGCAAATGGGAATGAATCTACAAAGATTATACACACTTTTTTACGTATACATACAAACGGAATAACTGTATTAATAACAAATCTAACTTTTGTACCTACCAATGTAAATGTAAGTAAAAAGTTAAAATAATGTGTTCATGTGTTTGTTAAGATATAACGTTAATTGTTTGCGTTAGACATATTGAAAGAATGTTTCGTTTGCTGAAGTGCTTGATATTTTGAAAAAATAATAGAATGCGATATAGCTTTGTGTTTGTCCATACTGCGTTTCATTAAAATCGGTGCAGCAATTTTCTCATACAAATTAATTATTATAATAGTATACACTTATATAAACATAAATTAAAGGATATACTAATCTACCTAGATAAAATTTGACTTCTAGACATTTAGGCTAACCGAATTTCAAGTTGGTACCAACAAAGGAAATTTATTAAACTTATTTAGTATTTGACTAAGCATCAGTTTGACAGTAAAAATTTTTAGATAGTTATTATTTATAATTATTTTTTAAAAAACATTGACACATACCTTGACAATGTGTGTATTTTTTTTATTTTGTTATAAAAAGTAAAGTCTCCCTCCACATTTTTAGAAATTTACACAACAATCTTTTTTGTTTTTTATTTTATTTTACGTTTAAAGAGCATTTTAAAAGGGCATTTAAAACGAGTCTTGCTGTAATCCAATTATGTGCTAATTGTTTCCTGCATACTTAAAGGTAAATTGGATATTTTGTTGTTTTTTTTATTATATAAATAAATATATGAGTAATTAAAAAAATTCAAACAATAAAGTAAATACGTCATTATATACCTATAATTGGACAAAAGAAAGCAAAAATGTTGCCTTCTCCTAAAATCGATATGCACCAAAAAATATTAACAATAATTGTAATTCAAAATCTACAAATATAAAACTTACACGGAAATATATTTTTGTAAAATTTAACTCATATTTAGGTAGGTCAATAATGTCGCCGTAATATTTAGGCCTAAAGTGTTGTTACCAAGCGTCAGACTCCCGAAAACAGAATCCACAGAGTATTTCAACAAACGTATCGAACACGATGTAATCGTCCTTAAAATTAAAAAAAAATGCAATATCAACTAAAAACTCCTTTCTAATTTATACATTTACAAATTCGGCTAGTATAGCTCTTTCTCGCGGGTCACGAGTTGCACTTCACATCCGTTCTCTTCTGAATGCACAATACTAATAGTGTTGTCTCGTTCTAACCTATAACGTATTGTGTGTATCGATCTCTGTCTACTGTACGCGGCGTTGCCAGCTCGAGTCTCGATGTACGGTGATATGACCTTGCGTCGGTCTGCCGTCGCGATGTGAGGACTAGGTATAATTACAAAAGATTTACGCTTTAATTTATGACGGTAATGTTTCAGTATAGTAATGCTAATGATAAAGTGATAATTTTACGACTTATGGCATTCATCTTTGACAATTTCAAACGCGTCAAGATAAAATACATGTTATAATGAGAGTGAATTAATTAAATTAGTTATTAAGTGAGATCGGCTTATTACTAATACAATACCATACAACACTAACCAGGCTTTGTCTGTAAGTTTAAATACAGGTATTATTTTACATTTGGTGAAATTATGAACATGAAAATATATAATTGATATTGATTTTCTTACAGTTTAATTATTGTTAAGAGAAACGAACTAGGGACGCGATGGCGCATGTGTACACCATAGATTTTGATTGAAATACTTAGTATCTAGCTTCTACACACTGTAATAAGAATTAAAAAAGATTAATCAGGCTAGCGAGAAGAATTCATTGTCCGACATTATAAATAAGTTTAAATGGACGAAAATGAATAATTGTTTCCCGCAATTCGTGGGAATGGTATAATTATTTCACAATTTAGATACATATTCAGGTACCCTTAGTTAGATTTAAATACATTGTTAAATGATATGCGTAATTTTCATTTACAAAACCCAGGTTATGGATGATATTTAATGGCAACTAGAAAGTATCTATTACAAACATTGCGGAATTGCTGCAGTTTATTGAGTAACTATTATCAATTCTTAAACTCATTATGTCTTCCGCACAATCACAGGAAAATATATTTATTTCGTACATTAAAAGTATCCTAAGACTCTTATTATCATAATTATTCGAGCGTGTTAGTTGGTAATGAACAATATTAATACAGTGTTTCCCAATAGGGATGATAGGATTTTGATAGCTCACAGCCGTCATCTTGGTTGTTTAACATTTGACATTTGTGTTGTTTTGTGTTCAGTAATGTTGGCCATTTAATTATGGATAAGTTCCCGGTACTTCAACGTTTGGAAATTGTCCAACTTTCTTATCAAAGTTCGAGAAGTATTGTCTCTACTCAAAGAGCATTTCGTGCTAAATATGGTCGTCATGGTGCACCGTCTAAGCTCGCTATACGTCGCATAATCCAAAAATTGGAAAGTGAATATTCTTTGCACAATAGTAGACCACCAACACGACAACGGACAGGCCGTAATGAAGAAAATATTGCCGCCGTATCAGCCAGTGTCGAAGAAAATCAAAATGTTTCCGTTCCACAACGTGCATAAGAATTGGGCTTAACCAGAATGACAACCTGGCGAATTTGACGTATGAATCTTGGCCTACATCCATACAAGATTGTGTTGGCACGATAACTCAAGCCAACAGACCATCAATTACGTCGTAAATTTGCTGATTGGGCGCTTGAAATGATAGAAACGGACACCGAATTTCATAGGAAAATCATCTTTTCAGATGAGGCTCACTTTTGGCTCTATGGTTATGTTAACAAACAGAATTTTCGTTACTGGAGTGAGTCAAATCCAAGAGTGGTTCATGAAACACTATTACATCCTGAAAAATTGACTGTTTGGTGCGGATTATGGTACGGTGGAATCATTGGCCCTTACTTTTTCAAAAACGACGAAGGCCGTACTGTTACTGTCAATGGCGACCGTTATGGTGACATGTTGAACGATTTTTTTTCTGAAGTGTATGAAATCGATGCGGACGACATTTATTTTCAACAAGATGGTGCAACATGCCACACTGCGACCGTCACAATGGATTTATTGCGTGATAAGTTTGGTGAGTCGGTTATTTCTCGCAACGGTCCTGACAATTGGCCACCAAGATCATGCGATTTAACACCGTTGGACTATTTTTTGTGTATGTTAAATTTCAAGTGTATGCCAATAAACCAGCAACGATTCAAGACATTGAACGCAACATTCGAGCGACTATAGCGGCCATAGCAGCCGAAATGCTGCACCGAGTCATCGAAAATTGGACCGATCGTATTCACCAGTGCAAAAAAGTCGTGGTGGTCATTTGAGCGATATTTTGTTTAAGTCATAAATAGCATAAAATTTTCTATCAAATAAAGCCATTGAACACGAAATTCGAACATATATTCCATGTTTTATTTCAATTTCAAAACATATCGTTCTTATTGAGAAATCCCATATTTTATAGACAGATAAACAAATTGATTGTAATTTTAGCAAAATTTTCGATATTAATAAAGTAGTGCTTAATAAATATGACTGACAATTACATATACAGACGCCATAGCTAATTTAGGAACGTTTTTAATCTAGAAAACCTAGCCTTAATAACTTCATTGTTTCTGTATTTCTTTACTTGATAAAGGAAGTGTCTTAGGTCATTTATATGTTAATTTCCAGTAACTTTAACAACGTAGTTACGTTATCTAAGTGCGTTTTATTTACTTTTTATACTTATTTACCGTGTTTATTTGTGTTATTTGAAACACTAAATAATGATATGAAATCGGACTTCAAACGTTTTATTTTCATGCCTATGGCACATATTAAAGTATCATTATGATCATACATGCCCAATAATATATTCAAATTAACACTTGTTTAGAACAAAGGTATAAAAGGATTGCTAACTTAAAAATACTCGACATCGTGACCTGTAACATGTTTTATCTCGTGTTATTCAGTAGCGAGATTGATATTATATATAATGAATATATATTAATCTCATTCTAATGTAACTGTAAAGGTTAAAATAAACTCAATGTATATTAGAAGTAAAATATTTATATACTAATAACGCCAATTCACTTAATTTTAAGTTACAGTATGTGTAACGTATGATGTTGCTAGCGCCATCTAGTTTAATCATAAGGAGTTGTTTTTTCACGAATGACGTCATTTTATCTACTTATTAATTTCTACTTTTACAAGTTGCCATAATATAGGAGGAAAGGAGAAATTCCATTTATAACTTTCTCCGCTTTCCGGTTATACCTCCTACAAGGAAAATTTCGATTTCTAAATCTCGAATAAATTAAACCGGCAATATATCTATAATACCTATTGGTTTTGACTCAATCTTGAAGATTATAATGTCCAAAGTCAGAATCTAAGTCAAATAATAATATTCAAAATAAGAAGTTGCTTCATATTATTAACTTCAAAATGTACTATAAGTTCACTACAGTTAATGCCTCACATCTGAGTAGAACTGGCACATGGAAACTGAACGGGACATTGTCTCTTTATGCATTATGCAAGCCGAAAATTTAAAGATTTTTTATTAGTGACATTTCATTCTTTTAAACAATATGCATAGTTTTTAATAGAAAAACATTTTACAAGGTTAGCAAGTAATATTTCAAATGTAATGAATGGCAATTATTAAACATAAATTAATAAATAATAAAAAATTAATGAATATAAACTTTATTGATTAATGCGGGCAATTTACAGAATGGAAACTCGGGGTTTTTGTGAGAATTTCTTATTAAAACGGGAGTATTATTCTTACGGTTTCTTCACAGACCAGAGTAGGTGCCTACAACTTATAAAGTAACAAATAATGATTCGTTTAAACGACCTTACGAATACATAAGCCGATCATAATAACTGCCACTGCTGCTGGCATTTGGGTTTTTAAATTTTTGATTATAAAATTCAATTTCTCGCTTTATTCTGTGGTAAAGTTGGCGCAGTGGGACAGAGTCTAACTGTAAACTATTGGTTCGATTCCTGCTCGGGAAATGTCTACATATTGAAAAATTATTTTCACGACCAAGCGCAGCGTTGCGTTTAGCACTCAACAAGTAATGTATTGATTTTTATCAGAAACCATTCAAAGGAGTGTCCTGAGAGAAGGTTGTCTCTGAATACACTGCTGTCTAGGATAAACTGTTTGACAGTTTTTGTCATGATTTTGCTCTTTATGGAACTTTGAAGCCATCGTGGTGCAGTTACGATTGTTAATATCATAGCTGTTGGTTCCACCTTATTTTAGTTTATGTTTACGTTTTAATTTCATGTTTTCCCTTTCTGTCAATAGAAAGAACGGCAACGCCGTAATGGGTGCGCTACCACCCAATACCTACAAAATGTCCTTAAATGTCTCTTTACGTATCTAAAAGAGAACAATGTATCCGACATTGTTCTCTTTTCTGAAACAGAGACGCTCGGAACACGTCTTTGCCTTAGTCATTAATGACATGGATTGCTGAATGAAAAAGTACACTACTTATAATAAGTATGTTATCTTTATATGTGCGAACATCACTATAGCACTATTGGCGTAAAGTGGTCTAAATTAAACGTGGGCGAAATCCCACTAGCGCGGCCCGCATTTTTAGTTCCCAAGATCTATATAACAAATATATATTTTACCAAACATGCCTTGACATTGTTTTTATTTCAGAATTTGTAAGTCGCATTTAAAAAGCCTCACAAGGCCGTGAGGCTTGGCGTGCGAGATTGAGGATACACCCACGCCTAGTCACGGGACTGCATATTTCAAACAGGAAAAGAACCCTCATCAGGTTAGTTTTAATGTCAGGTTGAAAGCTATAAATATCTTTATCTTTATAGTCTGTAAGCACAAACATCATAGAACAGCATCTGACAAGACAAAGCCTGGCGTTGAAATCTGAAGCTCATCACTTGTAATGTAAATATATTCAAAAAGCGCGCTTATAATCTTAAAGGCCAGGAACGCACCTGTAGCTTCCCTCCTCTGGTGTTACACAGGGCCGTGGGTGGCGGTGATCATTCACTATCAGGTGACCTGCACACTCGTTAGCCTTGCATGTTCTATAAAAAAATGATTCTTTAAGCGTAAAACTTAGAACGGAGTTTTGGCAATAGCTTCTCTGTGCCATATGTGCTGGAAAAGCCAGAAGCTACTTTAGGTGTTTACTTGAATGTTTACAAATCCCCTGTAGAAAACCCGCTGAACAAATGTACAATATCTTAAATGTACAATATTTAGTAGATTTAACTACACTTTTTATAAGTAATGTTACAAATTATCCTTGCTTAATACTTAATTAAAAAAATAAATATTATTACTTATTAACTATTGACAGAAATTTTATATATCTCACAATGAAGTAGACGAGTAAGAGCACACAAACAAAATCGCTAAATTTATTTAGCTAGTATAGAGTCTACCCTACTTTCAAATTAAACATTCACTCGAAAGTCATATTTTTGATTAACCAAAGATAAGAAGATCTGTAAAAGCACTACTTGACTCCACGTTCACTGTATAATTCCCTCTTATAGCGCGTAAACAAAATTCTATCCAAACCAATAGGAGTTAAGCATCGAGAGCTTTTGATGAAAAAACTGTCTTATTTACTTTAGATAGAGTATATTTTTATTATAACTTTATTTAAGAATAAATCGTTACTTTGTAGCGTATTGTTTTATTTTTGGCTGCGGTAGGCGGTGGCTCGGATGCACGGTTTTTTCTTGTTTTTGTTACTGGTCTGCATTGAGCGTGCTTCCGGCTATTGTGCAAGAATCGATTTAATAAGGCCTTTCGATCAGCTTGTGGGAATTGGAATAGTATTTCATATTTACTTATTGTTATATTATAAGTATTCATATATTGTAGTAATATTCGAATTTCGGTTTATTTATACAAATAATTAACAATATTTAAATGTACAATATATATATAGATATGGAATAATTAAAAATATTTGGATGGATTATCTTGAAATTAGATATCCCGTTGACGCGGTAACAACGTGACGCACCTCTAGTAACGTGTATGTCACTCCCTCTCTATCTATAACTAAACTATAAGTATGCCAAATTTCTTATTCCTCGTGGTAATTTTCGTTTAAAGGGGTACAAAGACTTTGCATCCCGTATTAAGAGATAGATGAAGAAAATATTAAATGCTAATAATTACAGAAATTTCCTACCAATTTTTTAAATATCGGTATGTTAAAGTATATACGCTTGTTTATATATAAACAAAAGTAATTGTAATAAAAGTATCCCACATAATAAGCTTGGCATGGGTTCTTTTGGCCTTTATAACGATAATTATAAAATAAAATATCTTATAAAAAATATATTTTCCATAGGTGCTTTAACTGAATAAGTTAGCAGCGATTCTGGTCCGAACGAAATAAAATAGCAATTCCAAAATTAGATAAACCTGAAATGTTTTTTTTAGCTTCATGCATTTATTTCACATTGTAGGGTAGACTAAGTTAAAACTAGTAACCTAATTTCAAGACACTCCGTACTACGCTTTCCGCCAAATTCGAGAAATCGCGAGACAAGTCAGAACTCAACGCCGCGCTTTGTCTTACCAGAGTGAGGAAATGGAAGTAATTTAAATATAAACATTCCCCGAGTGGTAATCGAACTCACAACCGATAGCAATTTATTTAATTTTAAATAAATTCATTAGAATTTAGATTAAAAACATTAGATAAGTATTAGAATATGTACATACCTAACAATTTAATTAAATTATAATAATAACAGTAAAATATTGCACTTCTATCAAGAAAATATATAATAAAAAATATCTATAACGTCATGATAATGCAAATAGGTATATCATTATAATTATTTATTATTTTTTATGATTAAAATAAAAAATATAATAATAATGAGCTAATAATTTAACAGCGGTTGAATTGTGAGTAGGTAGGTATATAAGTTTTTAACGGTTATATATATTTTTTATTAATTATGTTAATTATGTAGATATTTAAAATGAAAATGTTTAGTGTTTAATGATTTTATTATACGTAAAATTATTTTAATAATAATGATTATTTAAGCTTAGTTTTCGATTTCTGTATCATCACGACATTTTTTAAAAAACATTCGTATTTTTATAGAGATATCTGTTGTCATTTTTTGATAATTTTCTGATGTTTCTGATGATTGCTCGAATAAGTAATCTATTATCGAATTATTTGAAGTTAAGCTTAAATTTTCATAACGAAGAATTTGGGAAAAATAAAAAAATACTATATTATACGATATATATATATATATATATATATATATATATATATATATATATATATATATATATATAAATGTACAGATGTTGAAAGTTAATTAATTAACAATATATCATATTAATTTGTCACCGAAAAACCGATGTCAAAACAAAACATCACTTAAAATAAAATTAAAACTGATTTATACATATGGAAAATTCTGATTTCTACAAACTAATACAAAATAAAACGATGATAGAAATAATATATAAAAAGGAAATAATAAGCTTAAATCAATTCGCATCCATCAACACCATCTATTAGAATGTATGTGAACTAATCAGTTTCAATCCAACGTCACAGTGACACTTGACAGGTGAAGGGCACATTGTGTGCGAGCGAGACGGAACAACAACAAGCGGTTGCCATCGATTTGTTGATACGCGCATGTCAGTTGGCAAATGTATATGGAAATGACTTTTTTATATGTGTAAGTTTGCATTTATTTATTTAAAAAATAAATTATTATTTAAATTATTAAAGTTTTTGATGTAAAATTGATAAAACTTATAATTTAAATTGTAAATAAAATATATATAGTAGTTTGTCTATTGTATTTGTGTTGTTATTTGTTAAAAATAGATTGTGCACTATCACTGTAAGATAAATATAGCTTACGAGTTTTATTTCTGTAGAAGGAATTCGCCAACGTGACGGGTTGTATTTAACGTTATACGATAAGCTATTGCTTTCTTTATCGTTCGCAAGTGTTTCTATATATCTGTTTCAACCCGTTTCACTTCATCCCTAAATGTGGATTACCTTTTATTATAAATTATATTGAACTTTATTATTTGAAACATAAGGTATAATTTGCCATAAATTTAATTCAATGTATGTGATATTTGATTTTAGTTCTTTGTGTGAGTGTTTGATTAACACACACATATGCACCATTAAAAAGGGTAACCATGATTTTTTTTACTTTGTTTAAGTATATATATATATATATATATATATATATATATATATATATATATATATATATATATATATATACACACGCAAATAAACTGACAAAAACCTAGAATTTTGCATGCACAGTGCACTACTTTAGCATAATTTTTCCTCTAAATTAATAAATTATAAGAATTTAAGTTTTTTGACTTCTGTACACATTGCTAGTTCTAATGCATAATCCATTCAAACTATAATCATTTTTTTATTATTTATACAATGAATTTGGAGTTCAAAAGCTACATATGAGTTCTAAAACTTGCCTACAATTCCTACATTTTCATACTTACCATATATTTAAAATTTTGAATTCTCCTTAAGACATTACTTATGTGCAACACAAATACTGACTACTGACTGTACTGAGACTAAATAAGTACAGGTACAGTAACATCGTATATGATTTAGCAATTTAAATAATATATTAAGTATCTAAGTTATAAAAAATAAATTTATTAAAAAAATATAATTATTTAGTATCAAGCGATGGTTACCCTTTTTAGGTTGCGATGGAATCGATATTCTCGGATACAGGGTACACAAGAGCTGGCATATAAAGATATATCCCAAGATTTAGTGAAATGCATATATCAGTATAATATAAATCTTCAAATATTTTTATCCTATTCCTCTTTATTTAACTGTATATAAATATAAGTACGTATATATACTGAATACTTTAAAAATATATTCGTTATAAGTATTTTAATACTACTGGTGTAATTATAAGACGAAACCACAACAAATTATTTAAAGTTATTTTGTTATCTACATTAGCTAGTCAGTTATTATCTTTAGTTTAAAAAAAACAAATAATTTCTGTCAAGGTGTCATGTCACTTACTATATCTTTTTGTATAGAGTTAATAATAAAAAAAAAACATTTATCTTAAAATTTATCACTAAAAACGTATTCCGGTTACCCACACCACTTTAATTAAAGCGCACACTCTCACACCAGCACGTAGACGCTCGTCGGAGCTCGTCGAGACAGATCCTTCCACACAGACGCACACTGCCACGCAATACTGGACCTTACAGTTTTGGCACCCCCTGTAACGTGCCCTACATTTACTGATCCGCCGAATAACCTCAAAAAACTATAGAAATACGCAAAAATTAACAATATTCTCTAACAAAATAACTTTCCAAACGTTCGTTTCTAATTTGTAGATGTTACATCATAATTTCAGCGGCGTTTCATTCAATTTCCCGTAGTAGTGCTGTGTTATAAGTGAGTGAATGGTTTCAAAGCGTTCCGTATCACCCGAGTGCGAGAATGTGGCGTGTTAAACTTATATTATTGCACGGTAATTTATGATACCGTAACGCAACGTGAAAGTGACGTGATAGATGATTTGCAACTGTGAACACCATTAGAAATGAGCGTGAGTCAAATTAATATATACCTATATATTTTAATTAATTTAAAAAAAAATTTATAAATGCCTATATTTTCTTTTTAATTACGTCAATTTATGTACATGTGTGCAATATATGTCATTTCGAATTTGACTGTTAGTTATTTTTTAATTCAATTGTTCTTATTTTAACTGTACGTATGTAATGTTTTAAAAATAAACATATTATATATCAGCCAATTAAATAGTGTTAAAGTAAGAAACTTTAAATTCATACAATTTTATCCTTTGTTAAAAGCTTTAAGTGTATGTAATAGACTAAATGTATAAAATTGATATGTGTTATTGGTATTAATTTTTAATCTTTTATATATATGTTGATATGACAAATATGTCGGCGTGGGTTAATTTTGTGGCTATTATATAGAATGGCTTGATACTATCTTATCAGTTAGTGGTTCACGGCGGTTGATTGTCACTCGTGATAACAGTTGAATAAAACGTTTTGTATTTTCCAATGCATATATCGATACGTTTATTATTATTTTAAAAAGTAGGCCTAAAACACTTTTAATGTAGTAAAACTTATGAATTTTTATTTCTTTGTTCTGCTCTTAATTTTGTTATAAGTTAAATATTATAATTATAAAATTTGTCTCTTTTTATTACAGCACCATTTTAAACTTAATTCCGTGTAGGCATATGATAAATTAATCAATAGGTATAGCCAATTGTAGTAAAAACGACAATTAGCGTCGCAACGGGAGGCAAGGGCTGGGCACGGCACCCGTTGCGTACAATTACTTATTGTTATATTATTACGATACTTATATATTTTAATATTATTTCATATACAACTGCAAATAAGAGAGAGCACGGCGTAGAATTACGCTACTCTACACACAAGTCCTAGCAAATTAAATTGTGAAACATTCCTCATGATAAGGATTTTGACCATATACATATGTATTGAATTGAATAGAATACAGGCAGTATTCATATTAGTATCTCAGTACAACGACTAGAATATAAAGAAATCACAATAGAATACTTTAAATATGAAAATCTTTTTCTTAGAATTATTATATGTAAGACAATTCGTAAAATACACCTACTCTTTTCAACAAAGCTGCTTTAAAGATCAGATAGCAAAGCCGACTCAGCTTATTTCGAAAAAGCTTACATTTTTACAATTCTACTGATGTTTATTTCTTTATTTTTATTCGTATGTAATTTATTAATTCTAATGGAAGGTATTCTTACATTTTATTATAAGTATGCGACGTTTATTAGTTAAAATCACAATTGGTGTGCAAGAAATAGATTTCAGCTCCGCACCCTACATATAATGTATTTTGAATAGACGGAAGTCAAACAGCTTTCGGAAGTAGAAGTAGAACAGCTTTAGGAATATTCTTGCCAACTCTTCAAAATGCCTTTTCTTAAGGTTTAAAAAAGTCTGACTTAAAAGCTTCCTTTTTCTTGATATTTATAAATAGTAACGTGTAATAAAAAAGAGATGATATTTGTATTTTTCGGTCAATCGCTTTGAATTTAATTACGAACGATCAATAAACATTGATCGTTCGTAATTAAATTAATTTAAGTATTTACTATTTTTAAAGTATTATTCCACATTTAGGATTAGAACACAATTTGATACGTTTTTTCAAAAATGTTTTTTAAATTAAATTTATTGTGTATTGACATCGTGATCAAAAGCCCCCTCTTTTTGCGTTTCTGGCTTGTCTTGTTTAGACACGAAAAGCAAGGGACTGAACTCGTTCAGCATTTGTGACATTGACCTATTTTATATTTATTTAATAGAATTTGTAGTAAATAATTCGTGACATAGTCAGATTTAACACGATTTAGTGAATTAAGTCCCGCCACTCGATACACTATTTCTCACATTCGGCGGAAACCCGAGCACAGAGTGTCTTGACATTAAGTACTTCTTGCTATGTAGCATGAAGCAGACGTGAAGTTAAAAAAGTATAAAAATACTTACCTGTTTATAACAGTTATATGCCTAATTTAAAAATAATAACTTCTATGGTAACTTACAAGAACTTTAAGTTATCGTTGTCTGTTCCGCAGAATATTACAATACGTGTAGATAGAAGGAGAAATAATAAATCAAATCAATTCTACTAATATCAATTAATTATGACAAGGGTAGAGGCGTCTGACGCAACGGTTGAATATTGTTTCACGTACATACGTGCTCTTTTCTCTTTCAATTATTCAATTTACTTTAAAAGGGGTATTATTCTATTATCTGTATATTGATTTATATATTTAAGGTCTTCATGATTCATGTATTTGTATTTTTTTATTGATATTCTAAGGAACGGCTCAAGTGATATATAGGTATGTAGCGTAATTTGGACGAGCCTGATCGTAGCCGGCAGTTGTGAGTTTTAATCTCTCTACGAAAGTATCTTCATCCTGTTAAATTGAAGTGATTAAGAATAAATGTTTGAGAAGAATGAAATGATGATAAGAATAAATGTTAATTCAATCGTAAATGAAGTATAATAAATTTATTTTCGTTTGTAAGTTTTGTTTGCGTGGTTTTTTGTTTTTTTTTATACTTATGTAGGCACTAGATTATAATGTGTTTGTGTAAGTTTAAAAAAGTAAAGTCTTATTATTTTTAAACTGCACTCTTTAAGGAAACTATACATATGCCAAATTTTAGTTATAGAAACCCAGTAGTGTTTTTGTGCGTGAGTGACAGAGAGTGTGTAAAGGTAAAGATTCAAATAAATTAACTGATCAATACAGACGATATGTAAACACAATAAAACAGTCATTGTTAAACGAAATCAATAAAATCTAAATAAGTACAATTACATGAGACAGGGGACGATCGCTACACCAGTTGAATGTTAACGACACTGACCTATATCCCTTTCCCGTCCTTACTGCTACTTGATGGGTTATTTATAGAATTTCATTAAAGGAATTTATATTTATGAATGGCCGAAATTAGGGGATGTTATTATAAGAAGTGCTTCTGAATACAAAATATTACTCTTGAAACATGCAATAAGGAAAAAAATATTTTGCCTTTTGAATTTAACTAAGCGTTTATGGAAAGTTAATTATTTCTACAGGATATTAAATTGTTTTGAAGTTGACGTGTTCATGTGTTATATATTGTTTATATTATATTATTGTTTGTAGTAAGACATATATTGGTAATATTTTGATAGATAATAATTAAAAAAAAATATTATATTTAAAAAAATATAAGATCTAAGCAGACAGTATAAATTTATTCATATTGTTTGTATTTTCAATATTTATTTAACAAGGCTATTAAATCTTTATCTCTATACATAAATTTCTCCTGTTACTGAATGACTGACAGACAGCGTACAGCAGGAACTACTGGTTAACGAAAGCTGAAATATTGCTTATATATTTCTGGAGGGTAACAGATAATTATACTGAGATATGACTTTCCTGAAAATTCTACAGTAGTAACGATAAACTAAATAATAAAAAAAAGAGAAAATAAATAATCATATTGGTGAGAGCCTTAAACGAAGTTATAAACATAAGAAACAGCTAAAACTACAGTAAATAGTAAAAGGAATATTTCCGTTTACTTTCGAAATTGCAAGGACTAATATAATTATATATTTACTTTTATAAAAAGTATACAAATTTATTGATTTTTGAATCAAAGCTGAAGGCATTTTCTTGCCTTGCTCACAACGTACAACAACTAAGTAGCTCACGTTGACATTCTTCGAATATACGATAGATGGCGTGTATTATTTATTTACTAAGAAAAATTTTCATAGATGATATAAATAATTCTTTAATAAAATTGATATAAATAATACTTTTAAATAAGCATTCTTACCGACCTTGCTGGAGATGACAGAAATAATTATACATATATTTAATTGAAATATTATAAATACCTAGTTAAGGTTAAGTAAGAAACAAAATTCATAATTTAATTTTTATAAAAATTAAAAATGTAATTATGACATTTAGTTTTCAGTAAAACGTTTATTTTATTTGCTATATTTATAAATATTGAATGTAGCAAATTTTATCGACAAATAAAAAGCTTTTACAAGAGAGCCTAATGTAATATAAGCATGTTAAAAGCTTTTGTAGGTAGCTTTTATGCATTTAAAACGATACGTTTGCTATTTTCTTAATTAACTTAATTTTTGATACTATCTGTGGTTATAGGTTCAATTCCTACTCAAAGAAATGTATTATTTTCTTATTTGGTATTTGGTCAGGCGATGTGGTCCGTTTGTTGACTCACTATGTCCCTGGATGCCTAGATTTGATCTAAGCATATTATGATAATATGGTAAAGATTGTAGTAAATAAAAAAATTGCTTCACGTTTTATCTTTCATAGTATGGTAGTCTTCTGATTACCTGTCTCTACATGCTAGTGTTATAAATAAGTAACAAATAATTTGCATTTCTATTATTTATGAATGTTAAGAATAATCAACGAGTTCGGTATTAAAACTGAATAATTCTAAGATTAACAACCTTAGAACGTTTTTTTTTGTATTTACAATAAAAAAAAATTAAAATACTTTGAAATTAAAAGTAATAAATTTACAATGTTTTACAAATCCATTTAATTAGACTATTCATAGCCCTTCCCACGTCTTTCTGTTCTTCATTAGGTCAAACGCCCACTCACGCACTTGTCTTCTAATTTCGTTGCGTTCTCAAAGGTTTACGCTTTTTCTTATATGTCAGTCACGATTCTTTGTAACTTTCTAATCATTATTTTAATTTATACTACAAAGAACACTTAAATGTAGTAGGTAATTTGTCTCTATATTGTTATAAATAGAGTTCTTTGTAGGTAAATTATTTCTTTCTCGATGTATGTTTTAGGCTTCCTGTTAAAGTCAGTATAATCATACAAAATTTATAAGTATGTTTTTTTATTTAACTTCAATTTAAGGTGCAGAGAGGACGGTCATTAATCACTTTGTTCCGCATTTTTCGCTTATATCACACGCACATTGAACAATGAATGGTGGGTACCATGGGTATGTGTGTGCACTTATTAAAATCATATAGCTACATAATGATAGTATATAGTTAGTTACATACCTACTTATATTATATTTTATATATCACCGTCGCGCAGTGGGACCGCGTCTGACTGTAAACGTGATTAGTTTTTTCTCTGGTTATAACAAAACGCGGTGAGTGAATTCTACCACTTATCACGTCTCAAGTTCGAGAAAAAAATGGAAAACGGACTGTCTTTACATAAGGTTCTCTCCGCCTACTTTCTATACGGGGTAAAGCGAAAAGTTTATAATATATTAATATTATCCATATAATCAAACTTAAAAGCATCTAGTTGTACTGAGTACGTTCCGATTTTTTCTGTCTTAAAGGCTCAGAAGCCCTACAAATAACGAAATCAATTTGACTCAAGTGTTTTATCAAATTGAGCATAGATTGTTATTGGACTGATAAATGTACCGCCACCGCAACTAAATACATCCCATTAGTAGAGCATTTAAGTAGGGTACAGACAAAACGTTTATTTTTAAAGCAAAATCTTTTTATCTTTATTTAGTAAGTAAGTTATAGGTACAAAAATGTTACAAGCTGAATTACGATACTTTTTAGAAAAAAAAGATTTACTAATTTGTTCATTATCTGATTTATGTTTTGTGTTTTTGCAAACATATAATGACTGATAAGAGGCCGGTCGTGGCGCAGTGGGACAGCGTCTGACTGTAAACACGATCGATTGTGGGTTCGATCCCCACTTGGGCTAGTTAAATTATTTTCACCTCCACGTTCTGGGAAAAGACAAAGTGCGGCGTTAAGTTCCACCACTTAACTCACAATGTCTCGAATTCGGTGGAAGCGAAGTACAGAGAGTCTTGACACTAGTTATTTTCTGTCTACCCTTTCTATGCGGGATAAAAGCGTGGAAGTTAGTCAAAAAAATTATTTCAAGAGTTCTTTACTTTTCATGGTAAAGTTATTAAATAAATTTATATAAATATTAGACCACCTGTAATATATAATGTTAACGATATATCTTTTATATCTTTCCTAATAAACGTAATTTTTAACAAAATTGAAAAATAAAATAAAATATTTTGTATATATTTAAACAACATTTATTTGGTTGTCAGTTCATTAAGATATAACATATATTTGTTTCTTTTTTTTAGCTTAACGCTTTTATCCTACATAGCAGGGTAGACCCTCCGACTCCGTACTTCGCTTTTCATCGAATTCGAGACTAATTCGATTGTATGTTGAGTGGTGAGACTCAACGCCGTACTTTGTCTCTTAGTGAAAATCATTTTAAATATAATTAATCCCCCGAGTGGGAATCAAACCCACATCCTATCACGTTTTCACTCAGGCGCGGTCCCACTGTGCCACGACTAGCCACGTTTTTTGTTTCTATGATATATTTTTTTCTTCAAACACGTTTAATAATGTCTTTTGTCCATCATTGTGCATGCAGCTTAACTGTCTACTTAAAATAACGTCAACTCAACGAATGGGGTAGTAACCGCTACTAATGAGGCTATTAACGAGGATAATAATAGATTTATTTGTTTTTGTACAGCATGAACATAAATAGGTACTTTATAAATAAATTTTGGTTTGAGTTAAGTAAAATAACCTTTACCTATTTTCAAACTGTGGATCTGATTTTATTTTTATTTTTATTTTAGCTTCACGCTTTAATCACGCATAGCAGGACAGACAGAAAGTACCTAGTGCCAACAGTCCATACTTTGCTTTCCACCGAAGTCGAAACACTGCGTGTCCAAGTGTCCACCACTCAGGTGGAAGTCAACGCCGCACTTTGTCTTAATAGAGCGAAAAAGTGAAAATAATTTAAAATATAATCACCTCCCTAAATGAGGATTGAACCCATAACAGATCGCATTCATTGTCAGAGGCAGTTCCACTGCACCACGACCAGCTTTGACATTTTCTTAGTTACAAAAATAAAATAAATTTAGTTTTACTGAGTTTTACAATTGAACGATCATGTCGCGTCTTGTACCTAATTATTTTGTTTTCTTTTTATTTATTATTATTTTCGGTTATACAATACAGAATATTTTTATTATTATTATTATTATTACAAATTATCGTTTTTTAACCCAAAATTTATGCATATATCAATTTTCAACTTTTATGTTAGTAATTTCGACTTTCATTGTCTGTAAGTAAGTGTATAACATAAGAATTCTATGTAATTTAATAATATGTAAGTATATTATCATAAAATGCCTGATCTTGTTAACAAGAAAATCTCATAATTTTCAACAGGTTCCATTTATGTAGCTCACACATGACCCACCCATGTATGACACTTTACACTTTCTCCAGTTAGACTAATTTCAAATAATTTTATTTAAAATATAAACATTGTCCAAGCGAAATCTAGTAAGAAGTTTAATAATAAGTATTTAAATTAGTGCATCTAAGCGTTATCTACTCTACAAATTTGAATACGGATAAAAAAGTGTCATCTATTGACTCTATAAAGGGAACTGTAAGTGATATTAATATTTAACTTTCCTACCATGTAAGTAGAGTATAAAATCGAATGTATTGCAACTAGTGCCTACATTAATGGGGATGCTGTGTAGAGAGACCATATGTCATTTAAAAGCTGCGACTTAATTGAAAAGTTGGGTGTTTTATCGCTTGTATAGCTTCATGCTTCATCCTGCAAAGTAGGATATTCAGAGACAACCCGGTGTCAAGATTTCGTGTTGAGAGGCTTACTCTTAGCAACTTAACACAAAAATAATTAAATTTAAATTAAATTTAAAATAATTATTAATTTCTACAAAGTGTGTAGTTTTATTACGTATTTCTGAAATAAATAAAACATAAATAAATAAAATAAGCCAAATCATTTCAATTTCATAATGTTTATTATCAACGTCATAAAAAAACAAAATATTGCAATCAATAAAAATAGTAATATAAACTCTGGATAAATACCAAGTATCTTATGGTTCCACTAGCTACTAAATGCTACCAAAGGGACTGTCGAAAGGCGAGCTGAATAACAATCAAGATAAAGTAATGAGACGTATAACATATCTATCATTGTTTTACCCTTTGAATAGGGTAAAAGGTTTAGGTAAATGTATATTATTCATATATTTACATAGTCTCTTTTGAGTTAAAATACCACATAAATATATATTTATGAATTCATAAGTATACCTATATCATAAAAAGTATTCCCAATAAAGTTATTATATTGAAGTTTCTTTTATTAGCTTCACGCTTTATGCCTGAAATCAGGGTGGACAGGAAGTATCTAGTGTCAAGACACTTAGTACTTTGCTTTCCGCCTAATTCAAGACTTTGTGTTTTGAATGGTGGAACTCAACGTCCTCTTTCTCTTACCAGAACTAGGAAATGAAGATAATTTTTCAGTACAGTTTTATTCCCCCGAATGGAAATTGAACTCACCACCAATTGTATTTACAGTAAGACGCTGTTCCACTGCGCCACGATCGGCCTCGACCGGCCTATTGTAGCTGTTTGAGTCGATAAAACTTTTATGTAAGTCACAGAATATAATAAGTAATGGCATAGGTTAGGCAAGGTAGTTCGTACGTAAGGAGCCCCTTTCCCCTCACCCTTATAGTCACCCACGACACCCCGCCGGACCACATACGCCGTATTATTTTATTATTACATTAATTATTTTCTTTAGATTGACATTTTTAAATTTATATATCTTTTGAATGGAATGTCCGATTTTAACAATTTAAAAAGTATTGTACAGGTATTAAAATGATCTTTATTAAAATATGTTTAAAGACGTAAGGATAAGATATAATGGCATAACTACAGTAGTTAGACATATGGTATATATATATATATATATATATATATATATATATATATATATATATATATATATATATAGCGAAAGAGGTACGCATAGGTCGTAGCGTTGAAGCATAGAAGCAGTAAATCGACTTGTGAATGCACGAGATAAAAACATAAATTTTCGAAAAAGACAATATATCATTTGCCTAAACATAATTATGATAGTTTATAAAATAGAATATGTTGCAAAATTAATATCTGAATCTGGTAAATAATAACCATTGCGCGTAAAAATCTATTCGATGTTAGAAAATAATCATGTTATAACAAAATACGCAATGTCAATTGGCACTAGCTCATATATCAGTAAAAACATTTATGTAGCTAAGAATATATTAACGATGTGAATTATTAAGCTTTTAGAAACTATGTAGATCAACAATAAGCAACTTTACATTTTTTTAATTTATTTTCTTTGCATAAAAGTGAATAAGACAAAACGCGGCGTTGAGTTTCGCCACTTAACACACAAATTCTTGAATTTAGCGGAAACCGTAGTAAGGAGTGACATTGTGTACTACCTGTCTACCCCGCTATGCGGGATACATTTTCGTTCGTTCCGCATTTGGTCGACACAGTTATGAAATTTGAGAAAAAGTAATTAAATTCAATATTCCCAATTAAAATAAATCGATTATTATAAGTACCTACTTAAGTAACATGAATTTAGTTATCCTATAGAAATTATATGCGCATCTCTACATCATATCATATGTGATAATTGAAGGATTAGGCTTTCCACGTGTCAAACACAGCACTGTAATCCGTTTGATTGTGTGTCAAAGTCTATTATCATGTAATCTATTTGGCGCAGAAGCAAACAAGAACAATGACGGGACGCCGGATATATGTATACAAGGGAAGCGCCAAGCATTGTACTGCAAGTGATATTTGGTTATTAGTCGCTATTGTATTTACTTGGCTTGCTGTATGATTAATATTATTAGTGTTAATATTTTTCTGCGTAATATTACTGTTCATGTAACTAAAATATAGTCCCGTAGTGAAGTTTAGAATTATCTGGATACTCGTACTCTTATCATTTAAAAGGTTTATTACATTCTCTCTGCCGCACAATGTCAAGACAATGACTGTCATGACAAATTTATGTTATAGAAAAAACAAGACTTTTAAATGTTAACAAAATGTTAAAAAAACTATTTTAAACGGATTTATCGTTCCTAACTTCACATTAAAGCCGGGCAACAGAAAGCAATTTCACCCTTAAGCCTGATTAATCATTGTATATTTTGACAATTTTAAAAGGTACTTGAGATAAAGCTTTATTGATTCTACGTAGTAGTTCTTTGTTTGGTGTTATTAAACGTAAAAAAGCAGCATTTTCGGCATATTTTACTTTTTTGTTGTCGAAACGATAAAAAAGCTGTTAAAGCAAGAAGAAATATCAGATGCCGAAACTAGTTTGCAAAATATCGATCTGGCAGTTTTGATACTGAAGATGTTCTGAAAACGCGAATAACAACTCATGAGCTTTATCAAATTCGACTGTCCATGATCACTTAAAACGTGTAGGTTTATTCTCAAAGCTCGAAATATGGATTCATTTGCATATTTTGCTTTTCAAATGAGGAATACTTTGTTTATAATAATGCTAAACGCTAGAAATCACGGAGTAAAAACATAAACCGGCTCTGGAGAGCACTTTAGAAGCGGATATTTATTAAATAAAGGTGTTGCGATCGTTTAATGGTATTGTAAAGGAATATTTTTTTCTGAGCTTTTACCGGACAAATACCGACTAATAGACAAGGTGTTCTATCAAGAAAATGCAATGCCTCATACGACTTTGATGACTTCGATGTCGAATGTTGTATAATGCCACCCCCACTAAATTCTGCAAACGTGGTACTTTTGGATGATTATCTAAATCGGTCGCTACATTTTTTAAATGGTAAAACGTTTACTTCAAATGAAGAAATAAAGTAACATCTGGATCAGGTTTTTACTAGCAAAAAAAATTATGAACATATGTAATTTAATATAATATTTATCGGTTATAATAAAATCTTACTTCATTTTCATTAACATTTATATATTTCAGAGCATTTATACATTTTCATAAATTAGAAACGAAATTATGTTCTGAACAACCTAAATATATATTTTTAAAAAATCGACGTTTTAAACACTACAGTCCGTGGTTACAGGTAGACTCTAACTCAAACAAGGTTTGTCAATACACAAACCATGTCAATCGTTCAATCAAAATTTGTATAAAAACTGTTTTCCTAATTCTTATAAAACATTAATTACAAGACATTCGTAATCATCTAAACAAAAGCTCATTTATAATCACAACATGTTTCAAAATAAGTTCAGAAGAGATCATACAGAAGAAACTGCGTAAATATTTATTCTTTAAACAACATATCTTCGTAAATTATAAAAAAAGCAGAAAAAGAAGGAGATAATTATAAAACTCAAACAAGTATCAATTAAAACGTGAACGTCGCGAGTTCAAATTCAACTCAATGAATTACTTGCAATAAACATTTTGAAATAGTTAAAAAAGATTTTATTGTTCTGGTTAAACCGCTCAACAAAAACCACGGTCTGGCCCATATCACGAATATAGTTGCTACAATCGGATTCCGTACCCGTTTCTTTATTTGCGGTGAAGTGAAATAATGCGCTTTTAGTTTTTATCTGCTTAACATTAAAAAGGCACACTGTTTTATTTATAACACTACGTTGATATACACAATGTTACTTTGTTATACCATTTGTTTTAGTTCTAAAATTTAAAATGAATGTCTTAAAAGTATTTCGGAAGTAAAAGCCAATTTTTGTATTATATGTCATTTACGCAGCTTTAAACAAAGCTTGCTTACTGCCTAGGTACGCTTCGATCTGCCTAAATACGCAACCGATTATAATGCGTTTTTCATGAATATAATGATTTAAGAAGCTTACAATGCACATGCTAACTAAACTCCACCAGAAATATCAAAATAATATATTACAGATTTTTATATTTCTATATTTTAAGTAGGTAATAGGTATAACGTTAAGTTGAATATCTTAGAAGTTCTTATTGCTTCGGTGTTTAAAAATTAAAAGCAAAATGATTTAATTTATATACTAAAATATGTAAGAAAATGTTGTTAATTTTCGAGCTTAATGCTACTAAGATACAAATATATGGAGATATGTATATTTAGCAGTTAAGTGTTAAATAGTTAAAAAAATAAAAATATTAAAAATTGACTTTTTTATTTCAGCACGTGGGTACAGACGACAGTATGAGCGACGATGTGTTTGAAGAGGATACCTTGCGGGCTCCCGTACAGCGCAGCACGCCTTCTCCCACAGGCTATAGGGACTATCGGCCTGAATCACCTATTCGCAATACAATTGATGATGATGTACCCATACATAAGGTAATTTACTAGTAGAGTAATATAAATTCTTAATATATTATTTAGCTTACAAAATATATTTGTTTCGTTAATACAATATAAAATGAGCGTTCTGTAACATTTTTGAAGAAACCATTTGCTATCATGATTAATTGTGCCTTTAAAACTTTTTTTACTGATAAAAAATGAGATACAAAGACTACAGCTGCACGCTTTATAACACATATCAGTAGGGTAGTCAGAGACAACCTAGTCTCAAGACAAACTGGTAAATGCTTTCCGCCCGAAATAAAGACATTTTGTGTTGAGTGGCAAAATCAACGCCTCGCTTCGTCTTAACAGAGCAGAGGAATGAAAATGAGTTTTAAATATAATTCCTCTAGTGGAAATCGAAAACCCATATCCGATCGCGTTTACTCAGACGTCGTTCCACTGCGCCGACAGTAATGATTTGTAATGTAATGATAATACGCTTAAAACACTATATGATTTAACATTATACTGCCGACTACTCCTTTTTATTATATTTCTATTACTGTAGGAACATATTATATACCTTATAAAACAAAGATATCTGCTACAGAAATCTCCCGAGGCTTAGATTCAAGCTTCAAAAAATTTAATATAAGATAAGACCTACTAAAACCTCACGGTGCTCTTCCTCGATCGACACTAATTGGACTAAAGGAATTCCAATCTTCCGTGAGCCCGGCGGCGGGAGCCTTCAAGGCACGTCGTGGAGTCAAGAATGGTGGATCACCTTAGACGGCCTACTCGGAGTAGCGTGCAGGAGCTACCTGCACGCATACTCAGGTCAGGAGATAAGGCGATCAACTTCCCCCAGCTGACCGCCCTCTGGCCTGTTAGGGCGAAAGGCGACGGCCACTCCAGCAACCCGACTTCCTGCGGCGGATAGCAAGGTTACCCCGCTAACCTTAGTCTACCATTTCCGTCGCCTCCTTCTCAAGCACCACTGCCTCGCAAAAGGAGCAAATCGCATCCCACGACCTCTCGCAACCAACCATGGCTTCTCTATGACGTAGCGCAGAGCGCGACCTTGTGACGTCCAAGCTGGGCACACTCATATCTTCTCAAGACATTCGTTACAATAGTGGCAGCTAATGTCAGGCTCCCTTCCAGCAATCCGAGTTCACCTAAGTTACTTCCTTTAAGTTTAATTACAACCGTGAGTTACCTTAGTTACTACAGTAAATAAAGTTTGAACTATTCAAGTATTACACATTATTGGAACGACGAGACTGTTCTGAATAGTTTTCTAAGAGACTATTGAGAGGAGAAAGCTTTTGAATAGTAGTTGTGATTTTCAATGATTTCATTGTAGTAATTATGTTTTAATATTCTTATAACGTTTTCACTTTTTATAATTATAATATTTAATTTATTAACCAATAAAAAGCATTTTGTTTATTTGAACTTAAAAAGAAAACGAAAATATTCGAAATATTTTATTCAAACGTTACAAGAAAAAGACTTATGATTAAACGTGGCATTGATTTTTTTATATT
Source organism: Dryadula phaetusa (assembly GCA_032432895.1). Classification (NCBI taxonomy): domain Eukaryota; kingdom Metazoa; phylum Arthropoda; class Insecta; order Lepidoptera; family Nymphalidae; genus Dryadula; species Dryadula phaetusa. The sequence goes on from JAOYRS010000027.1 coordinate 4,512,510, forward strand.
GATACAAATTATATGTAATTATTGCGTGGGGCCGGTTTTGTCGTAGTGGGAATTGCAGCGTTGAGTTCTGCCACTTTAAACGCGATCCAAATCATAAGTTACTAAAGACATATGTAGATATTATAAAATGTAAGAATTGTAAAAAAATGTGAGGTTAACTTCGTGGTAACCAAATTTTAATAAATTTTAATTTAATAAAAATAATGAATATTGAAATTAGCAACTTTTGCCTGAAACTATCTTGGATATTGTTAGTATAAATATAAGTTTTCCTTCTAGCTTACAAAAAATATATTGTTGAAATAGTAAAACGTTATTAAAAACCTTGTAGATTGATTCCATTTCTAACCAAGTTTAACTTGTGATTTGTATTTGCCTAGATACTTAGAAAAGATAAGATCTTTCCAATATTATTAATGTAGAAAACGGTTTTCTGATTTTCTTTATCCACTATATATAAATTAAAAACATAGAACTGAGTAACTTGGTGCTAGTGGTGTTCTATCTTGCGATCCTATTGATTGTGGGTTCGATTTCTATTCTTTGAATTTTGATTATTTTCTAATTTACCACGCTCTTTCAAGACAAAGCTTTGTTAAGTTCCGTCAAATAAATGTATTCATTTCGAAAATTGAACAACGAAGTGTTTTGATACCAGGTTTTCTCTGACTACTCTGCTGGTGCTGAATTATTAAACTCGTTGCTATCGAATTCTAACGTAAGAATAATTTATTCTATTAAAGTTATTATATATCTCTAACAAAGTAATCATATATCCTTAGACCATCCTCCTCGGCGACAGCGGAGTTGGTAAGACTTCACTTCTGGTACAATTTGAAACCGGGAAATTTCAAGCTGGCAACTTTTCGGCTACTGTTGGTATCGGATTCACGGTAAGTACTTTGTATGTATAAAATATTTATTGTACATTATATATTATTAATAAGAAATAATCAGAATATGTCATTACTAAAGTAAAGTAAAGCCATAAGTAACGTAATATAATGAATATGAATATTATTCATAACAAACTTTTAGAAAGTCCTTTTCATATATATATATATATATATAAACCTTAAGGTGCTTAATTTATTATGATGTATGCTTTTTAAACCTTTAATCAAAAATTGATACCTATAAAAATATTGTTAAATATATCTATGGTTTTCCATGTGTGTTATTAGTTTTTTATTAAATAGATACCTTTGATATATAAACTCTTTCATTGAAGGAAATATACATTGATATGTATACATTCAGATGACCTATCTATTGTGAATGCTTTAGCTTTGAAATCGTATAGCTGTCGTTCAACGGGAAAGTAAGACAGCTAGTGGGTAATATCCGCAACTACATCCGTTGAGTTATAATACGGTTATAGGCTTAGTTAGAATTAGGTTAACGATAACTTATTTTCATCTTCTACTTGAGATTGATCCCGGCCTAGCCAGGGTCTGCAACTCAGCTCAAGCTTCTCCACTTTATGTGATCAGTAACATCCTCTGTAGTTATTTCATTGGCTCTGATGTCTTACATCACGATAACTAACTATCGCGTCCTTGGGTGGCCGGAGAGTCAAACTCTAGGCTCAGATATAGCAAGGCATTTTCCTTTGACGTAGTTCCTAAGCCGGCGCGCTTTACTTATTTATTAATGATACTCTTTATTAGCTTTTTTAAAATATAACGCAACAAATATACCTGCTAGATGTATAAATTTTGGAAATTGAACGTGAAGTCAAAATGCATGAATTAATTTCAACATTTGACAATTGCGCCTAAACTGTCAAAATTAAACCATTGTACATATATCATACAATGTTTCCATTAAATAAGGATTATCAATTCCATCAATTCCGATTTTCCTTTGAAGGAGTTTCTGTATATTCTGACTTGTACATAATATAGAAGAAAATAATCTAGTTTCATTAAAGAGTCGCGTATGCTATAGCAAGTTAATAGGATTATTTTATGATCTCGTTTTATTCTTATAAAGAAACTCTCTATATTATATTCTATTATAACTGTTTGAAGGAGGCTTTTGCTTATGCTTTTATAAACTATAATACATATTACTATATTAATACCATTTTGTTCCATTAGTAAGTAAAAGGCTGATTGAGGCGCAGTGGGATAGAGTCAATACGATCGGTTGTGGGTTCGATTTTCACTCTAGAGAATGATTATATTTTATTTTTTTCATTTCCTTGCTCTATATGCATAGTATTTAATAGATACCTATCTATATATAATTTTTTAAGAAACCGTAAGGGCGCAGTTTCGGTGTCCTTTATAACACAAGAGAGTGATAGTTACGAATCTATTTCTGAAGAATATTAATACTTACAACATTTAATTTTTTCATATAAACAAAACGCGATGTTGAAGTACGAAAAATATCTAACGTACAAAACACAGCTTATGCTTGCATGCATGCTTAGCTAAAAGTGGAGAACGGAGTGATGTATCTGCAGTGAAAGTACTTAATTTATATTTTGAAAGCTTTCAAGAGACGGAGTCTCTTGAAAGCTCATATTTTACATCCAAATTCAAAGCATTACGTTTTGGGTGACGAAAATCGACACTGTTCTTATCTTATATTAAGAAGGAAATGAAATAGATTAAAAATGTATTAATTTCCTGCAATAACAATAGGATCCAGAACCATCGAATATATAATGAGACTGACCCAAAGCACAACAATGGCCTCGGATCATTACTTATTACCCTTACAGTACACATTTATATGTATATATATCAAATCAATGTCAATCCGATAAATTTAAATATTATCTTATCAAAATTAATGTTACGAAAAGTTTTGATTTTCAATAAACAAAAACAAGTATAATTCACCTTTAGCAATCCTTAGAGTATTAGTCTTGTGTTTAAGTAACCAGATACTGTTTATTGAAATATATATTTAATATAGTAAAGTTATAATTAGTTAAACTAAAAAATATTAAATATAGATAATATGTATGTCGGTTTTTATATAAAGATGTGAATGCTAATTGAGAATTAATATTTCGAAGTCAATAATTTATTATTTTATTCCCTATTATACATTATTTAGGCGTACAGATAGATATATTTAATTTTGTTCTTTTAATATTGGCTATCTCGTCTAAATAGAGTTATTACGCACATTTAAATGTTTTATTAACAAATGTATGCTTCAGATACAGATATATATTAAAATATTTAATTATAAATATATATGTGATTAGATAAATGTGTAAATGTAAATATTAAATTAATTAAAACTAAATGTCCCGTTGATGCGTTGTTTTAGCAACATGTATGGTACTATATATAAACGTGGGTAAGAGATATGGAAGTGTGTGTTACATTTTTTATTAAAGTTATATATTTTTATACTGTATTTTTAAAAACTATTAGCATTCTGTACTCCTTCTCTATACAAACTATACCTGTACCAAATTTCATACTCATCTGTTCCCGTAATTTTCGTAAAAAGGGATACAAAGATTTTGTTTCATGTATTAATATATACTGATATAATTTTTCTCAATTGACTTTCGGTTCTAAGGCTTAAGTCAGATGATGTACATTAAAATACCAAAGTACATAAATATAGAACAGTATACGTGTCACTTCGAAATTCATAGAGCTTGTCTGCTTTATTTCCGGATTACCAAAGACTTCATCCCCCTAACCGGGTATTCTGATCAATTCTATTTCAAGTATCGTATTCGCTCGCCCTAGGTCTGTTTCACCCGTTCAATTCAATTTGCTCGAAGTTTGCTCACCGGGCCATGTTATTTAAGCATATTTTATTAAAGATTTGGCTGGATTGAAATTTACTCTACCGAAAACTTGGTTTCATTTATACAAACCAAAAACTGTTCGTGTATTATTCGATTTTTAGAGTGCTGATAGACTGACAGCACAGAAATTAATTTTGATTTTAATTATATCAATCAATGGGAACAAAGAAAATATTCTTTTATTTTCTGTAGAAATTTATCCCTAAGGGGTTGAAAGATTGTATTAGAACCCGTCTTTATTGATGTTAGATAGACAAATGAAACTTGTTGGTTTTGGCTGACTGATAAAAAATAGTAAATACTTATATTTAATTGTATTAATTGTAAAATTTTCATTTCTAAAGGATGAAGTAGGGGTTAAAGCTTGTAAAATATAAAACAATATAACTACTAAAATATTTTATTTACATGCCTATCATGAAAAAATAATATTACAATAGATAATGAAATACCGACCTCAATATTTTATTTCTACTTTCATATATTTCAAATATATACAAAATACCTACTAGAGCTTATGTCATTTGTTTATTAATTTATAAACGGTAAGAACTGTTAAAGAATATAAGAAAAGAAGGAAGATGAATAATATATACATAATAAACACATGGACACAAATTATATATTTATAGTTACATATAATCGCCCAGCCTCGGTTCTACTTTCAAAAGACTTCCTTCTCGGCGATGTTGAGTGGCAATATACAACGCCGCTCAAAAACAATTTACTTGTACTTTATTTAAAAGTTCATAACTAATTACCCAAATAAACACAAGCACTAGACAATATTCATTTCAAACCTCTATAGCTCAAGGCTCCATGCCTCCCGTTGCCTCAGCGACGCGGGCGGGAGGGACAGGAGCTAGGATTTACGAGCAGTCGCGACCCGACGTCATAGCGAACCGCTGTCCTCCCTCGGGACTGAGACGCGGGAAGTTTGACGTTCGCTTCCGGTTTTTTCGTTGTGTGATTGGTAGTATATAGCTTTTTTATACAAGCTAGCATAAAAGCTTACATAAAAGTCCTTTTCATTTAATTAATAAATTATTTATTTAAATCAGTGTGAAATATAAAAAAAAAATTAACATGTAAAGCAAATATTCCATTTACAATGGTATAAGGTGTTTATTAAACATTAAGAAAGTAATTAAGAGCACGTCCCTTTGAAACAATTTTCACGTTTTCGACTCGAATAAGTAATTAATTATTATGTATCGCTGAACATGACGGACTCAGGCGGAGTGTATTAAATATTAATGCAAATTTCTTATATGCGTTACATTTTATCATGAGGATATTTGCCTGAATTAATCATTTTTGTAATTTTTGTACGTAAAAAATTATTATTATTATTAAATGTTTTTCAATAAAACATTATTTTTTTTTATTAGCTAGTCTTCGTTTGCAACTGCACTTGTATTTAATGACTCATTGCGGTATGGAAAAAGGTTATGTTTTATATGTATTTTTATTTCTATCCTCTAAAGTTTTAACTACTACAATTAAAGTTCCGTTTTCACCTGGTTTTGTAGGATTTATGGGGAATCGTCTTTTAGTGTTTGCTCGTCTGTGTATTGTAAGTAGTTGTATAGTTAAAAAAGAACTTGTACATTTACAAACAACTTAATTGTTTAAATCAGTGTATTCTATCAAAAATGTAATGTGATACCAGCTGTGCTCTCGACTTCGTTTGCATGGAATTTAACATCTTTGGAATTTTATATTATAATTTTAAAATAAAAGTAGCCTATTTTACATCTTATAATATTAGCTATCTGCTAGTGAAAGTCTCGTCAATATTGGTCAAGCCACTCCATAGTTTAGCCAGAACCAATAGCCAGACAAAACTCATAAAAAATATTATTTTGGCACGTGTACCGTGAATGCTTTTAACAAAAAACGGTTATTTTGTTATTCCAAACAGGCAATTTCGTTTATTTGTGTTTCTATAATAAATTATATTTGATGTTATAAATAATTTGTTCAACATTTTCAATTAGTATAATTATTTTTAAATGCTTACGTACTTAATTTTACAAAATTAATTAATATTACAAAAATAACAAAGAAAATATAACACGGCTTTCTTTTCGACGCTATTGAGTACCTATAGCAAATTATTAACACTTAATTTTGCTAATGGCTCTAAATATAAAGTTCTTAATTATATTTTTAAAAATATCTAATTAGAAGTTTCTGCTCTTCAAAATAAATTTGTACGAAGTAAATATGTAATTATCGTCCTCTTAATTCTGCAACAAAGTTATTTCGTGTATCAAGATTAATTTAACGTAACACCTTATTATTTAAAGTAACACTTTAATCCGTCACGTATCTGCCAGTGAAAGATCTATGAAAATCGGTCTATCCGTTCCGGAGATTAGTTGAAACAAACAGATAGACAGACAAAAATGTAAAAAATATTATTTTGATATATGTACTGTGTGTACATACATACCTATGCATTTAGTGAGCTGTTATTTTAATGTTACAAATAGACACACAATTTTTATTGTTAAAAATAAAAATAAATTTAAATCAAGCAAATTATCCTATCATCGGTGTTTCAACAAAGCCTTTCATTAAAAATCGTAATGTGGGCCGCTCAATAAGTATAAATTAATTTCCCAATAAACCCGAGCTCTAAATTACTTTAATAGGGTTGACACTTTAGAAGGGTGACAAAAAGAGATAATACAGAATTCACACGAGCCTCGCATTTTACGATGTACGAAGTACGAACGCAATACAATTAGGCGTTTGCCCTCAGCTGTGTACGATTCGATTGCTTCTATCGCTTGTAAGGAAACGTATAATTCTAATATATTTTTATTTAATTATTTAACGCCTTTCTTAACTGCTTAGTTAATAGTATTAAGTTTTAATAAATAGGATACTATGATTGTGATGTTATAATATTACTGTGAAAATCTTTCATTAATAAACCTTAAAAAAATGCTTATATCGATACATTTTATATCTCATATTTTTTATTCAAGTATAATTTTATGAAATATAAAATAAGTATGAATTGCTTTAATTTCTTAAGTCATTAATATATTATTATCGCATAGAATATACAAAGTAAATTACACCTTGATAAGTGGTAGTAAAAAGATAAAGTACCATTTTTTATGTTTGCCCGTCTCTCTTTTTGTGAGGGTTTTTTTGTCCAATTTAATTGCCCACTTTGAACTATTGCGTATTGGGTGATGAAATCCAATGATATACTTTACGCTTTCAGACAACAAAAATAATTGGGGATTCTTTTTTAAGCCAGCTTACATGAACAATAAGAAATAAACAAGGAAATCATAAAATAATTAATAGGACGAGCATAGCAATAGGGAAAAAAATTAACTACCTTTACATCAAGTAGACTATCTACTTGATGTAAAAGTAGCCGATTCAAATATGGGAGCGTTTAATGTTTTTGTCTATAGTCATTTCTACATAATTCTACTGTGTAATTTTTACTTAAAATACAAAAGTCTGTATTCTTATTCAAAATAAGAAATTACATGCTTAATCGTTTGAACGTTAAATAATTTATCACTGTTTTACCTGACCTGACCTGAGAAAAATCGGCGCAAGGAACTCAGCCTGACTTTCTTTTTTTTTGCAAGCCCAATTTTATAGATTATCCATATTTATTAGTGACAATGACACCTTTAAAGCATACTGGACTAAGAATTTTTTTTATTTAGTTAGACATTTAATATAAGTTAGTTAGATTAGTCTAAGTTAGTTAGCTTAGGGAGCAGTGGTTTTGGTCAGAAATTGGAGAACGGATAATTATTTATTATTTTACACAATATGGGTTGGGTAAAGATAGCTCCTTACATAACCCATATCGTCTAAAATAATAAAACTTAGACAATCATCTATCCATTAAACCAATTCAACTGAATATGAATTTATGACATTCTTATATATCTTATATATAAACAGTTGCTGGCCTCTGAAACCCTAGCGTAGTCAGTGAAGCGTACGACCATTATTCTAGTCAGTAGTGCGAACGGGCAACCCATTCTAAGGACAAATATAACTAACAAAACATGAATGTGTGTATATATTGGCATGAATTCTTTGAAATATTTTAAAGTATCTGTTACAGCTTATAGAAATTACTTGATATACCAAAACATGACTAAACTATATATTTGTGATTTTAACTAGTACTATTGATATTTACTAATACTATTTTATTAGTTGCGGGTTCGATTCCCTATTGGAGGAATAATTTATTTAAAATGTAGTGTCATTTCTCTATTCTTGTGAGACAAAGTTCGCCACGTCCCGAATCTCGGTGGAAAGCAAGCAACAACGTGGTCTTAATGCTAGATCATATCCGACTACTCTGCTTCTTCTTTTTCCCTGGCAGATTTCGCAGTCCCAGCGATTAGCTAGGGTTTACCTTCTAACTTAAATTCATCCAGTTTGTTATTATGTCCTGTTTCATAACATCCAACCGTTATTTTTTTTGGGCGTCCTTTGGAAAGTCTAGAAAAGTACAGGTCTAATACAGACAATAATAACTCATTTAAAAAAAATCGGTGCCATTGATGACATTGAGTGATGTTTAACAGAGCCTTTTATTTTCTATTTTCTTTATTTATATTGTGAAGACGTAGAAGTCTGCATAGGATATGTGGTGTAAAAATAACAAAGCGATTTTTTAATATATTAAGTATAATGGATTTGTAGATATCGTGATATAATAAAAACAAATAAATGCGTGGCAATATGAAACGAGCCAAATAAAAACAAAATTAAAATGCTACCTACACGTTTAATATAGTTTAACTCGTATTTTTATCGTGCTCTACTCGTCTACAACACCTACGGTTATTTATTATACTAAAGCTTCCGACTGACGAGTTTCAGGATTTTTATGTTATTAAAAACGCAATATCGTTTCACGTACACTCGTACAGGCACAAGTACAAAAAAAATGATATGAAATTTTCATTTACAAAATTGAAACAGACAGAGTTAACACTATTGAAATATTTTTGAACAAAAGGAAATTTCATTTAAAATTACATTTACTAAATATCTATAGGTGTATACATTAAACACTTATTGTATACATATCTTATGTATGACCATCTAGCGTTAATAAGATATTTGATTTTAGCGATATTATATGTTTTAAATGAAACTATATTAAACGGAGTTATATATTTTGGTATTTGAAAATGGATTGTAGAAATCCATCTGATTTCAAACGAATGCCACCTGAGGTTGCCTGTGACCACGGACTGCCGTAAAGTGTTCGAAACGTCGTGTTTTCAATAATGTACTTCAAATACAAATATGTACAGTTAATCTGTTTAAAGTAACTACCATTAGTTTGCTAGACACTAACTACCTAAAGAACTAAACTGAAAATTTATAGATTAAATTTTGAGGTAAATAGCAATATTTATTGCATTACTAGTCGAATAGAGCGAACTTCGTATCGCAACATTTTAATAACAATAAATCGACAAAAAAGCAGTAAGAGATTTGTGGCAAATGTCTTATAAAAATATCACATTGATATCAAATATTTTTCGTGTGTTCAGTGTGTTTCTTAAAAAGATATATCAACCTTTATAAATAAATCTCTATGGAGAATAAACTAAAATGGAAATGCTTTACAAGAGGAAATACAAATGTTACTTGCTTAATATTTAATTTCTTAATACCTGTTTGACAGATTGTTTATAGCTCTCAATTTATATGTCAAAATAAATTTGTTATTATATATTCTGTATAGTTTATCACATTTTAAGTGTTTTTTTGGTTTTCAAGAAAATATAATTCATTTCGTAAACTTCTATAATGTACTCGTATGTATAAATATAGATATACAATATATATAAAAAAAGCACTTTACTTAATGTGAGATAGTACCAAATGTCTCTGTTTAAGGGCTGTATAAAAATGATATAGAAACGATTTAAACCTTTCATTTAAAAGTACTAAACTTAGTACCCACTGGATTTCTTATGATTTTCTTTATATTTATAAGTACTAGTTATTTTGGGAAATGTCTTGGAATAAGGAAAAAAAAATCAAAATCAATTTGTCAGACTCCAGAATTATAAAGGATAAAGAAAATTGTATTATTCCGATGTTCTGCCGTCAAATTTTCGATATTAACAAGATGAAAAAATAATCAGAATAACATTTTGACAGGTGTAAGAAATGTAGATAGACATCTACATTTTTTCTTTTTTTCTTTTCATGATTAAAATATATACAAAATTAAGAAACGTAGTTCGTTCTTGTGCAAACAAGCTTTATTTACTACATGCAGCTTTACCGTATAGAATTTCAAAATATATTTATTTGATATATATTTTCTGTAATCAAACTTCTCATCGTAATAACGAAAACAAATATTGCCATGTATTGATCTCACTAAGGATTTAAATCCACTGGTGTACTGTGCGCACACTTAGGCTCTTCTAGAGCTGGGAACAGTTATTCATACATTATATTAATATATTAATATTAAAAAAGCAGCTTCCAGCTTTATCCTGCATTTCAAGGTAGTCAGCCTCGTGTCAAGACACTCCGTTAACTAACTGCTGGAGATATTGCGTGTTGAGTGGCTAATTCAGCGCCGCGTTTCGTCTTACTAATTTGCTTATATACTACTGCTAACTATATATAATGTATTGTTTTATATATATATAAATTTTCTAAATAGCACGTAAATAGTAGTAAAGCCTCTTTCTAATATTTATTATTTTAAAAGTTTTATTCCACAGTTAGATCTCTCTACAGAGATGCTAACAACATAAATAAGTTGTAACAAACGTATAAGAATTTCGACGCAGCTGGTGGTAGAATGCATGGCTTAGCGGTCAGAGCGCTTGGACGATATCCAAGAGGCGTGGGTTGAAATCCCGCTGCGTCCAAATTTTATACTTTTTCAAAAATGGCCCTTTCTGTTCTTGTTTTGCCATCTAAATTATTAGCGTGGTAATTCAGATTTAGATTTGTACTGACTACTAGTGTCAGTAGTCAAAAACTTGGTTTTAAACTAGAATACAAAAAAAATTGGTTATAAACTAGAATACAAAAAATAAATGTTATTTTTACTACAGTTATACTGAATACAATTCAAGCGTAAAAGAAATAAAATTTCATTCAATATTGTTATCCAAACACAATCTGCCTTATTGAAGTCGTTTCTGTATTTAAATGTTTCTAGTGAGATCTCGCTTTATATTAACTTTCATTTTACCTCCTATCGTTAGCAATAATACGATATCCATTTCAATGTTATTAGACTCTGAACTTTTTGATCTCGGGAACTCGAAGTAAGATTATATGAAACGGGTGACGTACAACTAAAAAGAGACCTCTTTGTATTTAGAAATGAGAATATTTTTTCATTTCCTTCACATAAAAAAATGATTGACATGAGTTTGGTCAGTAAGGTTTGTTCCAATGCCAGATAACAGATAATATTTTTGATTTGACTAATTTTATCTCATCATTATATCATATCGATGGCGTAAGTTTACGTATAACGTTGACCACTATGTTGCTAAAGTAAGCTTTTAACTTACCCAAGCTAAGATAAGCTGCTAAATATGTTCTGGATCTATATTTCTTCTTTCTTTTTTTGCTAATTCTTTTTTACTAATATATAATATATTACAAACGCATAAACTAAAGTAGCTTAGCAGGCATATAAATTGTGTGTTAAATTAGAAAAGTATAGGATTACTCTATTTTTCCCGTAAGTACTAGTTATATGCAAATGTTGATATCTTTGAATATCTTTGACCGAACTATAGAACTTATACTTTTATAAATATTTAATATCACGATCATATTCACGTTTTATTTTGTTAAATATTGATTGCGAAACGGCGCATTAAAATAACAGTGGGATTTTATATAAACGTGTAGTGTTTTCACGGCCCTTTGAAACACTGTTGCAACAATAAAAAACATATTGTTTTAACTTCCACAACGCTTTCAAAGCACCTAAATTTTTGTAACAAATTGATAGTATTTTTTTTATAGTTACGTAAGTTCCGATTTGTTTCGGATAATATTTATAATATTACTCTAGTCAATAAAATATAGACTTGCTTAGATTAATAATGGGGTAGAAATCGTAACGGTGGTTTACAGAAAATTAATATAAACTATCCACTTATTAGGTATTTCTAAAAAAATGATTATAAAAATTATAAACTATTTTTTTATTCAAAAATCAATTCGTATTATATATTCATTTTATTTAAAAATGATTGAAGAAAATACACACTTATATCGACAACTCTACAGTGCCTCGTAAAAAACAAAATATAATAGAGGAGTAAGTTCCAGGCTTTAATTATGTAATTGCACTTTACCAATATTGGTATTAAATATCGTAAAAAATAAGTATTATATAAAATATTTTAAATTTGAAACTCAATTTACCTCTTTATAGGGATACGAGTCCATTAATTACATTGCAATCTTCTGATAGCGGCGACACGCGTGAAAGTTCATTTAAAAATCAATTAACCTTTGTAACGTACTTTTTACAAGCAATTTTCAGGAACCATCATATGTGAAGCCATTTTTTTAAAAAAAAGCTCATCTACGCTGGCTCAATTTTTATATAATAGGCAGATAATAGAGACAATTCACTCCGTTTTTATATCCCGCTCATTTAGGCTTTGCAGCGAAATTCATTTAGTGCATTATTAGTATTTGAATAAGAAAACCTTTTATATATTTTTATACAGGATAACAATTATATTTTATGTTGAAGTAACAATTCTGTAAAATGGTGTTAAGTAAGTTAGTGATAAGTTTTTTAGCTCTAGACTATTGTCCCTCATACTTCGTACATGTAGACAGGAAGTACCTAGTGTCGAGACACTTCGTACTCCGCCGTATTTGAGACATAGCGTGTTAAGTGGCTAAACTCAACGCTGCGCTTCGTCTTTCCAGAGGGAGGAAATAAAAGTAATTTAAATATCTTCATTACCGGAATGAAAATCGAACCCACAAACGATCACATTTACAGTCAGACATGCTTCTGAGCAACGAGCGGTAAGTTTTTACTATTTATTTATTTTTCTCAGTCATTATTTTATTTATTGTTTTAGGCCGGTAGTGGCGCAGTGGGACAGCGTCTGACTGTAAATGCGATCGGTTATGGGTTCGATCCTCACTCGGGGCAGTGATTATATTTTAATTATTTTCACTACTTCGCTATTGTAAAACGTGGCTATGCGTGATAAAAACGTGAAGCTAAAATAAATTATTACACTTTTTAATCGCATTATAATACTTCTATAGGTCCACAACAAAGTGGTGAATAGTCACTTGGCAAGGTCTTACTTAATATCATAAATTTATAACATATGAAGCCTACACGGGATTCTCCTTGTCTTAGCTTTATTAAAGTGCGTCATTTATAACTACTTAGTATTGTCTCGCTATAGACAAAAGCGATTGGAACGTTAAGTGCTCCGTCTAAGTACTCCGATAGACTTTACTTATGAGAAATTCAATATTTTGCTTATTAAACTGTTAGTACCTATGAGTTGATACTAAAACCATTAAATTTATGTACATGTCTAATTTTTAACAGCCTTTTAATTATTCACACAAACAGGGAAAATTATATATAACTCGTATTTAACAGAGTCACGTTTAATTCCGCGTAGCAGGGTGATTACCCTGTTAAATACATTCCGACACAATCTAGTGTCAAGACATTTCGTTGTCTGCTTTCTACCCAGTCGAGTCGTGGTGACTCTTATTAGAATAGAGAAATGACGCGGGATAAAAAGCGCGTAGCTTAAAATATTAAAAACACTTCTTGTCCACACTGTCGCGCAACCTTACTACCTGCAGATATAATTTTCCATTTAAAAATTTAACATTCAAACAGTTTATTTCATCTTTACTTATTTCTTAACATAGGACAGGCATTCATTTGCAATTTAGTTGAAGCAGTAAGGCCTCATTACTTCAATTACACATACTATAGAATACGATTTATCAACAAGTAGATACAAATTAGGCAAGTTTTCTCTAACTAGTTTGAATTAAATGTTCGCAGAACTTGACACAATGACAAAAAAAACAATTTATTACTAAATTAACACAAATATAAACAATATAAATTTATATGCACGAATTATTATAATAATTTATCTAAAGAGCAAATTTATTTCGTATTGCTTTGATTTATTTTACATTAGCATCAAAGAGATTTAAAATTCATAAATAAGTTATGTAAATACAACCTTTTGGCGGCTTACAATCTCTTTAAATATACAACTTTATTATTTTACTAAAGTTTGTTCGAGTAAAGTTCATTACGTGTTCATTTTTGATATTGTGGTTTTTTTATATATGTAGGTAGATATATAACTAAACTTTTACATTGACTCACTAAAAGTGAGTCAATGTAAAAGTGGTTAATTGAATTAAGGCAATGTTTTTTAACAAGTAAAATTTTTTTTCTAATCCTAAATGTGAGAAACACTGTATACAAATGCCTGTACTTTCTTGCCAAACGATTATTTTTTAGAAATAATATTTACCAGAATATAGCAGAAATTTCTCTGTAGATCATGCATCTCGAAACTCATCTTTTACAACAACTTAGTCAGTGTAAAGGAATTTCAACTCAGCCAGTAGGAGGCATGTCTTAGTGGTCAAAGAGCTAGGACGGTTTGCAAGAGGCGCAGGCTCAAGTTCCATTGCGTTCAAATTTTCTTAAATGTTTTCTAATTTTAAGTGTGGCACATATAAATGCGATGGCGACTAAGACTTAACATTACTTGAGCATTTTGATAAATATAGCTTTTATCCCGTATAGCAAGGTAGTTAGAGACTACCTATCCTAATTCCCTTCTCCGCTTTTACTCGAATTTGGAATATTAAGCATTATAATTAATCTTTCTGTCAATAAGATCTTTGATTTTCGCGATGATTTTAAATGAAACTATTTTAAGCAGATTAATCGAATATATTTTGGTATTCAAAAATACATTTTTGGAAACCTGTGTTTCAAACACTTTACAGTGGTCCGTGGTCACAGGTAAACTGAGGTGGCATTCGTCTGTCAGGTGAAACAAAAATAAATATTTTAATGATCTGACTGTATCTTTGTTTCTGGTGTGGTGGATTTGAGACTTAAAATTTTTTATAAGTGGGTCCCAAGTGGTAGAGAGTTTCCAACCATCTTCTCTGAAATTAGGATATTTTTGAATTTCAATAACCACGCGGATCGTTCTAGTATCTATATATATTTTCTTGGCGAGGATATTTGGCTTATCACACCTAATGTAGTGGTTGGATTTATTCATTATATGTTCACACACAGCTGATTGCAATATACGCCCATTCTTGACATGGGATATCTGTTCCTTCACCCTAACCCCGATACTCCTCTTTGTTTGACCAACGTACGATAAGCCACAATCACAATCTAGTTTATATATACCTGCACACTGCAAAGGAATATTACATTTCGCGGGTCTCAAGCATTGGCTCACTTTTTTATTAGGCTTGAATATCGTTTTGATAGAAGCTCTTCGTAACACATTGCCAATCCTGTCTGTAACTCCCTTTACATATGGTAGAAGTGGTGGCTGTCTCTCCAGTGTGTGTGGCTTGAAGGTTTTCATACAACGATGGCTAGAAACTGGCAGCTTGTTCTAATAAAGGGCACCCTTCACCTGTTGAAACTCCGATAGCTCCGAGCTGGCATCCGATAGCAATACTGACATTTTTTTGATTATAATCCTCGGTGTCGTTTACAATAGTTTCATTTAAAATGTTACTTTCTGTTACCAATGCAGGTGAGGGAAAAGATTTAAGTATTATCATTATTCATAGTGAGAAAAGAACACACAACTATGGCGTAACACATACCAATAAAATAATAATTTTCATTTAAATAAATAGTTTTTTTCAAATATTTAAAAAGTTTTACAAATATTTAAAAATTATCAAAAATTGAACAAAATTTTACTAGCGGTTCCACTTAACTCTTAAAACAGTGGGTGGGTACCCGCCTCCGGGACCACTGCGGCCGACGTCTCATTAAGATTATTACTTTATTGCGCAAATTATTTTTTAACCCTATAATATCTTTGATTTGTTTTTAATCTTAATAATAATATGTGAAGGTAAATTTAATTTAGGTAAACACTACTTTGCGCAGCTTTTTTGTAGAAATTCATGTTTTAGTTTATTTGTATAATTTTAAAAATAAAAACTTAGGAAGTTATTAGTAAAAAATTTAAGCTGACAGGGTGTTTTAGCATGATAATCCTATAACACTAAACAGGTATTAAATAAAATTCACGTCTTGATCAAGTTCATCTCTATTGAAAACCACCTTTTGAAAATCAATGAATTAGTTTCTGAGATTGTCCCTAACCAACAGATCAGTGGACCGGATGACTTTAATTTATAATATAAATGTAGAGACTATAAAGTGAAGTGTGTGTCTATGATATATATATTATATATACACGAGTAATTTTGTTTAAAGCTATTTTAGTTATGTATTATCTACATTCCGTTTGCGGATTCGTTCGCGTGGTTTGTTTATAAAAGTATCTTAGTAACGTGTTTACCAATAAGGATGATAGGATTTTGATAGCTCACAGCCGCCAATTTGGTTGTTTACCATTTGACATTTGATTGTTTTGTGTTTAGTAATGTTTGCCATTTAATCATAAACAAGTTCACGTTACCTCAACGTTTGGAAATTGTCCAACTTTCCTATTAAAATTCGAGAAGTATTTTCTCTACTCAAAGAGCATTTCGTGCTATATATGGTCGTCATGGTGCACCGTCTGAGCTCGCTATACGTCGCATAATCCAAAAACTTGAAAGTGAATATTCTTTGCATAATAGTAGACCACAAACACGACAACGGACAGGCCGTAGTGAAGAAAATATTGCCGCCGTATCAGCTAGTGTCGAAGAAAATCAAAATGTTTCCGTTCCACGACGTGCACAAGAATTGGGCTTATCCAGAATGACAACCTGGCGAATTTTACGTATGGAACTTGGCCTACATCCATACAAGATTGTGTTGGCACAAGAACTCAAGCCAGCAGACCATTGATTACGTCGTGAATTTGCTGATTGGGCGCTTGATATGATGGAAACGGACACCGAATTTCATAGGAAAATCATCTTTTCAGATGAGGCTCACTTTTGGCTCAATGGTTATGTGAACAAACAGAATTGTCATTACTGGAGTGAGTCAAATCCAAGAGTGGTTCATGAAACACCATTACATCCTGAAAAATTGACTGTTTGGTGCGGATTATGGTACTTTTTCAAAAACGACGAAGGCCGTACTGTTACTGTCGATGGCGACCGTCATCGTGACATGTTGAACGATCTTTTTTTCCTGAAGTGTATGAAATCGATGCGGACGACATTTATTTTCAACAAGATGGTGCAACATGCCACACTGCGACCGTCACAATGGATTTATTGCGTGATAAGTTTGGTGAGTCGGTTATTTCTCGCAACGATCCTCACATTTGGCCACCAAGATCATGCGATTTAACACCCTTGGACTATTTTTTGTGGAGGTATGTTAAATCTCAAGTGTATGCCAATAAACCAGCTACGATTCAAGACCTTGAACGCAACATTCGAGCGACTATAGCGGCCATAGCAGCTGAAATGCTGCACCGAGTCATCGAAAATTGGACCGATCGTATTCACCAGTGCAAAAAAAGTCGTGGCGGTCATTTGAACGATATTTTATTTAAATCATAAATAGTATATAATTTCCTATCAAATAAAGCTATTGAACATGAAATTCAAACATATATTACATGTTTTATTTCAATTTCAAAACATATTGTTCTTATTGGGAAGCCCCATACTTGATGACCAAATTAAAATGATTATAAATTATAGTTATTCTGATAAATTATATACCTGTTTTATCCAAATTGATGCAGTACTTACTGCTTTCTTGAAATAATAACAAACAGATGTACATACACACTCCTCACCAACTGACACATTCATTTCTCCGCTCTAGCAAGACGAGGACACGGCATTTCGTTCGCCAATCAATGGAAAGCAGTCATCGGAGTATTATGACACTACCTTTATCTTTGACTACGCTGGTATGCGTGATAAAAAGTGAAGCTAGTTTAAATAACTCCTTTGGATATTATAAAAAATAAGTATTTATTACGATTGCTTATAAAAACTTTTACTAAAAACAAGAAAACTTAAATTTATTTCACTCCAAGCTCTATGTTTAACTGTCACCGTGCATCCAATTATATCTCTAATCGCACCAGTTACTTTGTTTCAGCGCCACGCGCATGTCTTTAATTAATTAAATAAATTATTATTCATACTAAGTTAATACAATATTACGATATGTTTCTTATAATGAACAAAGAAAAGTAATGTAAATAAAACAGTGATTTATTACATTTTATTACATTTTTTATATAATGCTTGGTATCTTACCAATAAAATTATTTTTATTTTATACTTTTTGTTGACATAGCGTGCTTAACTTAAATCAGCAGTGATAAAACATATAGAGTAAAAGTTTTCAACATCGCTTTTCATATCGTCATAATTCCAAGCAATATAAATATTAATATTCCCTACTGGACTACTGCGAATTGTTTTTAATGTCATTTTTCTGAAATAAATGAATTAAAAGTACAATCTGCACGAATAAGTTTAATTAATTAAAATAATTATTATCGCAACCAATATTATTCTCAAATACATTATTGTAGGTAAGCTTTCACTATGCAAATAAGGCTTAAATGATTAAAAGACTCATATGCTTATACATAATTAATTAACGCAGCTTCGTTACCAAGGTAATGAAAGAATTTATTCCTGCATGTGTTGATAAAGTAGTTAGTGGCTTTGACTTGCATAGCCCATATAGTGGATTCGATTATTACTTAAGGCATTTTTTCAGCTATATCTCGCTGGGTAGGGACAACCTAGTGTAAACACATTTCGTAGACTACTTTCCAATATCTAAGTAACAGAGAAAATACCTGCGCTATAATTGGAACTTTCGATGCCTTTATATGTAGATGATAAATCATATTAAATACTTTTAAATAACGAAACTAAGTAAATGTTACAAAAACCTTATTATATATTTTACTTAATGTTGGAACCACGTTGAAACTTTTACTCGCCAAGAGCGGATCTTTCAATGTCATAATGTCATTATCTTTCCACTTATATTCTCTTACTCCATTTATAATTTATTAATTACTTCCAAATATGAAGTTAAAATAAGTAGGTCAAACAACGTTAGAAAGTTATGAATCACATGTAACTCTGTTGAGTTTGGAGTAGCGAAGTCTGTCACAGATGTCGATGTGAGTTAATTTAATTAGGTTACTTATTTTTTGTGTTTTAATTAATAACAAAGCCTTTTATATTTTTATACTTTATTATGCCTTAATTTAATATTTAGTTTTCTAGTTTAGAGTTTTCAGTTTTCTAGTTTAGTACTATGTTGCATATTATACTGTAAATATATATAACTTTATAGTTATTACAGTCTATCTTAAGTCTTTTTTTAAGTTTTAGGTAGAAATTTAGCATTATTGCTTCATGATCAACAAAATTTATTAATTACTGGATGCAACTTTCTTATTTAACGTAATTCATATTAATCTTTATTTGTTGGCCATTTACTGATACCGTAGCTTGGTAGAGTTAGCTGATTAACTGGAAGTAAATCTTTAAATAATATTTGGAGGTATTCCATGACTTGACAAATCCACAAAAAAAAAGTATAAATATTCTCTCATAATTAATTCTTACATATATAGTCGTTCTTATACAGTTGTTTAAAAATTGTTTAATAATTAAAAAAAACCACCATAACCTTTATAAAATTGCACTTAAATTTATTTTCAGTAATTACTGGCTCTTTTGTTATTCAGTAGTATTAGGTTTAAGCGCTTGTAGCGTCAGAGTGGGATTAATTTGTAACTCGACTACTACAGGTAACTTTGTTCAAGAAAACTATAACTGGTAACGTAATGTTAAACTATTTGGCGTATAAGAATTTCGTGCTAAAAATTGCATTTCCCAGCAAATTTGACTATACGAACCTTTCAGAATGTTTAAAAAATTGTAAAGCACCTTTAAAACTTTTGTTGTTAGCGTCTCTCAATATATAAGAAACTCCATAAGCATTTGAATATAACCGTGTAAGTACGAAGTATCAGGTCCTTTGCTTCGCAAAGCGAAGGTTGATACTTATAGAAGAATAGAATTCATTTTTATAATATTTTTAAAAAAATATACATAATTTTTTTCAAATCCTAACTTTGGAGTAACACTTTAAAAATAGTAAAATATTAAAATATATAGCATTCTCTCATTCCAAACCATTATTTCATAAAAATTTTTGGGTAACAGAAATTTGTAAAAATCTCTCTACAACAAAAACTTATAAGAATTTGGACGCAGCCGATAGTAGAACGCATGGTTTAGGGGTTAAAGCGCTTGGACTTTCAAGAGGCGCAGGTTCAAATCCCGCTGCGTTCAAATTTTTAAACGTTTTTTAAAAATATTTTCTAATCCTAAGTGTGGAATAACACTTTAAAAATAGTAAGAATAGTAAGAATATTATTATTAAAAATAATTATTTTATCGTACTCAAAAACGTTAGGTATATATAGAGGCTGGTTAAGGCGCAGTGGGAAAGCGTCAGGGAAAGGAATAATTATATGTAAATAATTTTCATTTCCTCATACTGGTAAGGTAAAGCGCGGCATTACGTTCCGTTAGTCTACGCGGAATGTCGACTACACACGAACGCGGAATACGAACACTATGTATGCTATATGGGATAAAAGCATAAAGCAAAAAATATAATTAAATAACTATTATTATAATTCAATACTAATTTAAATGGCTTTTCAATCTAACATTTCGCGTATTTACCCACTAAGCAAATATGATCTGATTTTTGAGACCTTTTTAACGTTAAGTTGCGAGAAGTAATTTAAACATGAACATTCACTCGAGACGGGATCGAACCGACAATCACCGCATTTATATGTTCATTTATACGCAATACTTACAAAATCTTAAATATCAGAGCATTAACAAATCATTAAATTACTTAATAAGATTTCTGATTTTGCCATTTTTACACATTTTAAATGGAACTATTAACAGCTGACCTACTACGTAAACTACTGTAAATCGTTCGAAACATTGCATTTTAATAGATATATATTCGAATACCAAAATGAATCGATTAATCCGTTTAAAATAATTACATTTCATATACATATTATATACATAAATTCTTTATCTTAAATGAGCGAAGTTCAAATATTTAAGCACGTTCTACGTGCTATATCTCGTATATTAACTTAATTGTCTTCCAAAAAGAAAATATAATGTACCATTTATTAATCAAAAGCTAATATCTCGAAACAGTCAACATATAAAAAACCGTCAAATACTAAAGTCGATTTTATTATTATTTTAAGGAAAAATTATGAGAACCATGATATTATTATTTTTTCTTATTAGAAATATAAAATGTAATAATTATTTTAATAATATAAGAGAATTTAAATAATCTTAGTATTAACATGGAAACGAGACGAACCCCGTAGGCTGTAGCTTTTATACACCATTAATTAACACCATGCCCTAAGTAAACTCAAATACGGCGTAATACCATTTAGAGCAGCCATCTCAAACGTGTGTAATAACGTTTGTTTAACTATCATGTCCCAAAAGCCACAACAGTTAGTTGAGAAACTAATTAATACACGAATCCTGTTAAATTCCTATACAGAGCCGTGGCACATCGATTTCCGATAGCCCACAGGCGAAAGCTTCTATTTAACCAACCTTATTTAATAGAAAATATTTTGGATTTTCGTATAATACATGTCCACTACTATAATCATATAAAAAGTAAATATTGCTTTTTTTACTATAAGAAGGTATTCAAATTGCATTTTTTTACTATTGTCAGTTAGACGATTCATACTTCATTCCAAAACGATTTTTAGGAACAAATATTATTTGTTTATCAACCATCCAGTTACAACATAATATAAAACTTTGACGTATAAAACTATTTGTACATCAAAATTTTATATGAAGACAATTTTTATAATACGCAGAGCTCAACGCCGTTTTTGTCTAAAAAAATTGAGAATATATCTATTATTGAATTAAAATATTTTACACATTTAAATTTTAAATTGCAACAAACGAACCAACGTATTTTTCGGTTCGTAATGCGCTATACAAAATTTATTTTATATTACCTGACCAACATGCAAGCATGAATATTCATTTTAGCGGAAAGTTATTTTGTTTGTAACATATTTATAAATAAAATATAACGAAAAATATATATTATAATCGGAAAACCATTTCTTAGTTCTGTATCGCGAACAAGTTATATTTGTGGAAAACCTATACGGTTAAATTATATTTACGCTTCTCAATGAACAGACGAACTGCGAGATCATCCCTCCTTTCAAACAGAATTCTTAAGTGTTACATAAATTGACTCCTTCGACAAATTCAAATTTAAAGAAAACTTATTTTATAATGTTTTTTCCTTACGCCAAACAACTTTTGATTGGCTTAATATTTACTCTGCGAAAAATATCACATCGTCCTTCGTTATTTTTTTAGAGACGTATGAAAGTTAAACAACTTGATTGCTCTTTACGTATAATAAAATGTATATTAGAGAGTTACAGGAGAGGTAGAAAATGATTAAATTTCTCTATTACGAAAATAGTATAATAGTAGAATGGGAGTAAAATTAAGAATTAAGAGATAATTGAAATTCCATGACTGTTTGCACATCATATTAACAATTAACATACACATCTATTTAACTAAATTATTTTTCAAAGATTTTTTTTAAATTATTATTTTATAAATCTAAATATAATCATTTCAGCGATTGTGTATCAAACTCACAACCGATCGCGTTGTCCCACAGTCAGATGTCCCACTGTGCCACGACCAGCGTAACCAATTTTTTTGATACTATATTCTCATACGTATAAATATAGTAAAACGTAAAGTTTAAAAATAAGATCATACAAAGAATAAAAATGCCGTGTAAACAATTCACCTGCCATCTTCAGGTTAATCATTTTTGTTTAATCTACAAAAATAATTTGAAAACGGAGTATCTTTAGATATAATTCTTTATGATATGTCAAGAAAAATATACACGTTTTTTATTTACAAAATTGCATAGACTAATTTCTATTTCATGTTTAGATCTGACTTAGTCTGAAAAATAGGCTTGAGTGGATTTAAAAAAAAAGTATTTCGCTGTTTAAGTTGTTAAACTAAGACTGAAAACATAATATATATAGATACATTATAAGAAAATGAATGTGACTATTATGACAGAGAATTCGAGATAAAAATGCTTCCTTGTTGTTCTTTTAAAACTTCCGTTATAAATCTGGCCTAATTAAGCGTTTTTAAAATTTGAAGTTATTAGAAATATTTATTATTTTTTATTATATATGTGTTAATATTATAAAGAGTAATGAGTACTATAGGCTATATGACATATTTGAAAATAGGTGTCCCTAATAAAAATGCAATAATACATTATTGCATTGGCCTACAGGCCAAAGTGTGAAAAAAGTAGCTAAAAAATCCATGATCGCCTGCGCTGCAAGAACTATTGTTATTAGAACAAAAAATCTACTGTAGTTATGCCAATATTTTTGTACATCTTAAAAATTGAAAACAAAAGGCTACATAAATCAAATCATATTATTTAATCCTTTCCCCAGTAAACAATATTTAAATAAACATCATTTCAATACCTGTAAAATGCTTTTTAAATTATTAAAATCGGACATTCCATTCAAAAGATAAAAGAATTTAAAAATGTCAATCTAAAGAAAATAATTAATGTAATAGCAAAATAACGGAGGGTTGTGGTCCCGCGCAGTGTAGAGGGCGACTGCGGGGGTGAGGGGACAGGGGCGTCGATATCTGTAACGTAGGTAGCCGCGGCTCCATACGACGTGGAAGTGATCGCGATTGTATGTTTAGAGTTATGTGTTTTCGAAACGCATTTATTCTTTCAGTTAAAAAGTTATCTTCTATATTTTATTTTCTTATATATTTTATTTTGTTATTCAGATTTTATTATTATATTCATACTTTCTTATATATTTTGTTATTCTATTTATATTCACTATTGATGGATATTTATATTCTAAACAGGTATCTATCAAAAGATTTTTTTTAAAACTACCTTTCCTAACCTATAATATTACTTATTATTTTCTATATATAATTAAAAATTTCACGACATAATCGAAAATCGAAAATTTCACGAAATAAGCGAAAAAGAAAATAGCAATCTACACGTAGTTCCCAAACGATACCATTCATACCTCTGTATTAATCTATATCCTATTAAATATTAAATTACTTTTTACGTATTACTATTTAAATTATTAAAATTGGACATTCTATTCAAAAGATATGACGAAATTAAAAATGTCAATCAAAGTAAAATAATGAGGTGTGGGGAGAAAGGGGTATCGGTATCTATAAATTAGGTCCCTACTCAGTGGATGTAATCTAAATTGAATGTTAAGAGTTTTTGGATTCACAGCACGTTATTTGTTTCATTTAAAAAGTTATTTTCTAAACTTATTATACATTATTTTATTGATATATTCGCCCACTACGAGCGCTAGTAAATTATAATACATTTTGGTCACGCGTGCTTGGACACATAGGATAAACGGATGAGCATGCTCTCTAATAGGATATTCTTGTTTACTTCAATCTAAATAATAATATGAACGAAATATATTTATTTCTTAATATTTATGTTTCATTATTCTGAAGTAGCTTATTTCGTTATATTATGTAGACGATGAAATAAGCGAAATGTAAGCCAAACTTTTTCTTATAGAAAATTAATTTATTTTTGTAGTGACATGCTAATAATGGCATAATATTTTTTCAAACTTGATTACACCATTATAGAGATGTGAAGAGTCTAAATGAACAGGTTTTGAGATTTGATTTGTTTTTTTTTTATATGACGGTAAGGTTCACCTCAAAACGCGAATAACTATGTGACAAATTAATTTAAGCAATCTCGCACAAATTTAACACAAGAATACATATTTGACATCAGTATAACACAAGTAAAGTAATTTATTGTAGTATAAGTCACTCCAACTAAAGCGAACTTGTTAACTAGGAAACAATCACAAAATGATTACGACTTCCAACCACAAGTGACCACTCAGTATTAGGTCGAGTGATGAACTAAGTGAACTGGTTCGAGTATAGTCTTATTATCTGTCAAACAGATTTTGAATTTATTTATTTCAATTCGAGCATACGGACATCCCTAGTGTCCAAGTAAGATTTATTAAGCAATTAGCATAATAAATTAAAATAATATAGTAATTTTAATGTAAATATTATCAATATAATTGTGGTGTAAAAAAGTATTTTTTATGTGAAGCTGACATAAAAATGCCTTCTTCGTGACGTCTTCTTTAAAACGAATAGTGAACACTTTCCACATATAGATATGTACATATTTTAAAATCCATACAATAATTTCATAGACTATAATCACCCCATGCTTATTCAGAGATATTATCTGTGCACGTGACGTTGATGATCATACTCTTATGGTGACCACATTCACCCTCGCGCTTCTAAATATAGCAACTGGAATCACTGGCCCGTTTCGTGTGAGCTTAATTTGCTCTGAACACCGCTCTTTAATCACGATACCGTGTAATTGCTACTTTTTTTTCCTTATTATTCATTATTAAACGATTTTATAAATACAATTTTGCGAGTTAAATTTTTTAAATACATTGTAACGTAGTGCAATAGCGTCCGAGTTTAAACGCGATTGTATACACATTCTCCGCAGAAAACGGAACGCGGCGTTGAGTTACACTACTCATTAGAAAGCAGTGAACGGAAAGAGTTAACAATTACTCTACTATTTGGTATACAGTATAAAAAATATAAGTAATTGCATTATGCATACCATATGCATAATTTGAAAAAAAACATATCAATTTCTTACATACTTTTACATTGTATATACCCCGAGTACATTTTATTGTGATTCGGATTACGGAAAACAAAATTCACAATTTGTTCAACCAGAATTCAAAAAGAACAATATTAGATGTAGACGTTACTCCTAGGAATTTGAGTCGACTCTCGCCAAATAAGTTGTTGAAATTATTAACACATCCAAATGAAATATTTTTATTATAACATCTATGAGGTACTTAAAAAAAAGTTGAGAAAAAAATAATACTTTCATATTGCTAACATGTACAGATTATACAATACTGCTATTTTTCAAGATAATTAAAGAAAATCAAATTTAATACACAAATAACTTAACAAATATAGTGACAGGGTATTAAATGAACACACACGAGCATAAAGCCCCACTGAAAGGTAGAAGCTTCAATATTTTCAATATCAATTTGATGTCTGCATAAAGCTCACTCTAGTGGCAATAAAGTGAGTTGAGCACCCGACCCCACGCATGTATAGGGCCATTTATACTCTCCTGAGTGGTAAGTCCATTCTATTTACATTTTCTCATCGTAAACTTATTGTTATGGTTACTGAGACACTTTTACTTATAATATGTTATTTTATACGAAAAATATTTTATATTAGAGACGCAGATTCTATATTATAGTGGTAGATGACAGTGTTTTGTTTTGTTTACTGAACAAAAATTTCCCTTTGAAGAGACGAGGTAGAATACAATTTGCAGCTAGGTAGCGTCCCGTAAGAGGCGGGTATCCTAGGTGGTGGGAAGGTAATCCTCTTGCGACCACTATCATGACAAAATCGATCCGTCAAGAATGTGGTGATGTGTTCCGGTTTTTATATTCTGAATTTGCATGGGCGAATCACTTAGCACTGATCGCTTACCATCATGTGCCTCCTTTTTCTATAAAAAATAACATAATTGTTTTTTTTCTTTATATCTATCCCTAAAATACATATATCGTAAAACAATACTGGTGGCCCGCTGATAGCAAAAATAATACCCTCGTATATTCGAAAAATATTGAATTCTATTCAAGAATAAAACAAAAAAAAAATATAAATCTGCGCGCGCTATTTGAATCTAGCGCCCAAAAATGCAAAGTCAAGTAACATCGTTTGCCGCCTTTGTATAAATTTCAAAATAGTAGAGAAATCAAGAATTTTCTAGCGAGGTATGAGCAAGCGAGATAGCAATAGTCCCTTATTCCCGATTGCTCGCGTAGGTAGATACACGAAGCTTCCAGAGTCATATGCGCGGTGTAAAAGCCACGCTAACCGCAGCGACCGACAGTTCGGTTTTAATTTGAGTGAAGTGTCAACAGAAAGAAATAAGCGCGAAAATACAAAGCGAAGTTATAAGTGATTGGGAATAAGTGCAGTTTAATAGTGTTTTGGGGAGGCAATAGTTCTAATGTAGATTTTAACTCTACTAGTCATTGGTGTCATATATATTGATCCACATTCAACATAAATTACCTGTTGCATATTAATTTTATTATTATATTAATAGTATTAATCAGACAAATGGTGTATATAATTGTGTTGTGAAATCGTAAGTAATCCTATTTATTCAAATTTAGCTTTAGTGTTAGCCAAATATAGAATTTCTCTAACCGTAATAATTATGTCATTTGTTCATATAAAATCTGTATAAAAATCTTAAAATTTCTGAGAAATAATATTTATTCCTATTTAATCAATAATTTTTACCAATTACTTTGGTAATTTAAAAAAGGATGGGTAATTTAAGTAGGTACTGTAATCATTTTTAGGTGCTTTGTTAATCCTAGCCAGGATTAGAACGCAACATGGAGAAGCCAGGACCTAGCAAAAAAACGTAAGGTTAAAGATGAAAATCGGCAGTTTCAAGAAATTTGGACTGAGAAATACTTTTTTGTAGTCACATAACGAAGTCGTTTATTTAATTTGCAAGAATTCTGTTGTGATTACAAAGGAATATAATGTAAAAAGGCACTATGAAACACAGCATCCTTTTTTACCAAGTGTACAAGCGAATCCATTCAAGATTCAGAAACAGCTACAGAAGTTAGTTATGAAATTTCTCGTATCTATCTATCTCTAGTCGCAATAATGGCAATTTTGTAAAAGAAAGTTTGGGAAAATTCAACTAAATCATATAATTATCCAAAGATGAATTATGTCTTTGTCAGATAATATTGCGGAACAATTAATTGAAAAAAAATCAAGATCATTGAATTGAAAAATATGTACAAAGAGTTGCGTATAAACGCTCTGAAATGCGCCAATTTATTTGGTTCTACCTATATATGTGAACAAAATTTTTCAATACTAAATAATAATAAAACAAAAAATCAAAACCGCCTTGCAAATGAAAGTTAGGAAGCAGTTTTATGTGTTGCTACAAGTAAATTTGAGCGAAATATAAAAAAAATATAAAAATATTGTAAGCACTGTGCAGGCACTATGCCACGCTTTAAATTAATAAATTGTTTTTCAATTTTAATAAATTATTATCAATTCTTTATTGTCTTTATTTACCTATACTTATAGCGGCTCGGAATCAGTTTATAATTTGCCCGAGTGGCCCGAGTGGCTAGTCTTAATAAGTCTGTGCAACTATGTCGTAAAGCATTGATCTCTACTAATAACTTTTTGTTAATCCAATAGCTTTTGTTGAGGGGAGTGATAAAACTTGTTTATGCTGCCTTTTATTGCATAGTCTTCAATCTTCTTGTAATTTTACGAATATTTTAAATATTATGAATCGATAAGTAAAGAAATATAATAAAAAATAGATATAAATATAATTTTTTTTTATTAAAGTATATTGCATAGACATTCTTATAAATAATATTTAATATCTTCCTCAGTGTGCAATTTCCAATATGAATTAAGTATATACCAAGTTTTCAACATATCTTTGAGTTATATTGAAACACAAAACTTAAAGAGCAAAGAGCATTCAAGCAAAGTTAATATGAATCTTAATAAGTTTATAAACTAAAGAAAGTTGTATAAAGTTCACAAACATATTATTTCATACAAATTATACGTTTGAGAATGCTTAAGAACCACGAATATTTTTTTATTGAATTAATTAGTAACTTTAGAAAGAAGAAAAATATGGTGATAAAAGAAGTAAAAAAAGAAGTAAGATTACAATTTTTTTATTTATCCAAGTACTAATAATTTACTAAATAAGTAGTTAAAAATATACTATTAACTTTTTTGTGTAACTTAATCGTTGTAGGTATAGAAGTTGTTACTATATATAGGATTTAATATTGTATAAAAAATCTTTGAGGTAAACTGATTCATCATTTATTATTTTCATAATAATTATTTAGACGCGTAAAATCAATTAACAAATTAGTTATTATAATGTGGCAATGAACTGTAAAAGTATTATTTTAATAAAATTACGATTTAAACAACTTTGTTAATTAAACAATTTACGAAATCAAAGTAGTTAACTAACTCACAAAGAAACGGCTAATTAGATAAAGTAAAAGTAAAAATTAACTTAACTAATTAAGACGTCTTTGGTGTTTGAAAAAGATTTCAAGAGATCTAAAGTGACAAATTTAACTGATTTTTTTTGTTGTTTTTTATGAAAGAATAAAAAATATTTTATATCTTAATATTTTTAAATTATTATACTTTTTGGTACAATTTATTTACGTTGTCAACATCTCTATAGAGTATAAGAATTTCGACGCAGCCAGTAGTAGAACGCATGGCTTAGCGGTCAGAGCGTTTGGACGATTTTGAAGAGGGGCGGATTTAAAACTCGCAGCGTTCAAATAATTATACGTTATTTAAGAATATTTTTTGTTAATTATAATAATGAGAGACACAAAAATTGTTTGCATTCCAAACAAACTGTAAAAACGCGTAAAGTACGTTACAAAGTTGAGTTTCTACTAGTCACATCTTGATAATCGTCATCGGTTTAGTTTTAAACAAAAATTCATTCATGGTTAATTCATATTTAACATTTGATCGGTCGGTTGGTCGGTCGTGGCGCAGTGGGAAAGCGTCTGACTGTAAACACGATCGGTTGTGAGTTGGATCCTCACTCGGGGAAGTGATTATGTTTCAATTATTTTCACTTTGGTATAGACAAAATGTGGCGTTGAGTTCCACCACTCAACACGCAATGTCAAGACACTCCGGTAGGGTAGACATAGAGTACCTAGTGGTACTCTCCGTCTACCCTGTGAAACAATAATTAATTGTTAATTAATCATTATCTACCACTACTAGATAAAATTTTAAAAAAGTCTCATTAGGACGCGTATCGCTATAAGAACGTCGCGTTGGTAGAAATTCCTGTTACTGTCATTAGAGTGTAATAATTACTATAGACTTAATGATCTCATGAGCATGTGCATTGTATATGTCAATCGTTACTGTACAGTGGCGTGTCAATCAGCCGAGAGTTCACATCACTACTACATCAGTTCTGCTGACAACAATTTCTGGAATTGGCCATGAAACGATTGTCCATTTTCAGTTATTTTCATTTCAAAATAATTAGATATTATATGTAAAATATTTCTATTTTCTCGCCTTGGTAGGACAAAGCGTGGCGATGAGTTCAGGCACTCAACACGCAATATCTCCTATTTAGCAGAAATCGGATTATGGAGTGTCTAGACACTAGGTACTTCCTGTCTACTCTGCTATACGGCATAAAAGCGTAGAGCTAAAAAGAATTGAAAAAACACCTTTTAAATTACCTTTTTTCATAACCAAATGATGAAGATTCTTGTCACAAGATTGTGATATCCCATTACCTTCGTTCAATTACAGATTGTACGAAACAAGTGTCACATGTCACGCTTTTCAGCTACCCTTGACCATTTCTATCCGTGTCTTGTTAACGTTAACAGGACCGCTCAAAAGGATCACAAAACATAACCTAGTTATAATTATACGATAATAGAATTTTTGATTGAAATTCTAAACTAGTTATATATATATTTATTATATATTTTTAAACGAGCTGCTGCGATGGGTTCTGCAACGAACAAATATTTTCTAAACGTGACAGGAAAATCTCTTACTTTCGGAATATCAAACACTATATTAGGCCTAAAAGAGTCTTCGTGACAAAATATATTTCATGTAAATCATTTTAATTATTACGCACAATTCTATTTCATTTTTACTAATATATAATATCTAAAGATAAAATCTCATTGATATCTTTCTCTATGCCCCTTAATTCATATTTATTGTGCTCAATAGTTCTTACATCTTCATAGTAAATTGGCTGTCCTGTAACAGACTTACCTTGAATCTAGATAAAACTCTTTTTTTGTAACTTTCGGCCACCAAACTTTTTCACTATCTGCATCTTTTTCAATAATTGCTCATAGATGTCCCTATGAATTACGTATTGCCATATGTATTGCCATACGTAATTATATATTATTTATGACTAGTGCGGTAAATTAACTTGTTGTATTTATTGATGACAATC
Source organism: Dryadula phaetusa (assembly GCA_032432895.1). Lineage (NCBI taxonomy): Eukaryota > Metazoa > Arthropoda > Insecta > Lepidoptera > Nymphalidae > Dryadula > Dryadula phaetusa. The sequence continues at coordinate 4,543,871 of JAOYRS010000027.1, forward strand.
TGACTTGGAATAATCACATACTAGCTATGACCACCCTTATAAGAAAACTGGCATACGTCTTCGTCTCGTGCTAACATCAAACACTAACGATAGCTTATTACACCTTTATACAGTATCTACTTACCTATTGCATACCAGCGTGGCCGCCCACGATAAATCAATTTTTCTCTCACTAGAAAGAGTTCGGAGATTCTAAAGGTATCTAAAGATAACATCCAAATCTGTTCGTTTCCCGACATACGAATTATATCAGATTTGTAAAGTATTAACTGTTCAGCAATTGTTTATTCTTTGTTCTATTTTGTGAAAGCACAGATTCATCTCTTTTGATTCGTAGTTCGTGTCAAAGAAATGTAGATTTTACAATATTTGCCCAATAGAAATTCGCAATACGGGGTCTATATATGTATTGTTTTAAGTAACATTATTTTCTTTTCTGAATTGACGCTCGAGAGGCGGGCGTTATTAGCTACGACACAGTTTTATATTAGTACAGTTGTTATCGATATAAAATGTTAATTTGATGTACCAAGTTTTTTTAAATCAATAAATATTATTATTATTTAATCAAATTTTAATACATGTTTCAGCGCTATCATGGTAATACTTATAAATTATTTATTAATTTTCATATTTCCTTCAGGGTCGATTATATTTAAAAATTATTTTCATTTCCCCGTTCTAGTAAGCGTAGCATTGAGTTTGCCACTCAACACGCGATGTCCCAGTATAGTGCGGAAACCCGTCAACGGAGTGTCTCGACACTTTATTGTCTCTGACTATCCTACTTAATAAAGCGAAGCTAGCTAAATTTTTCATGTTTATTGAAAATAATTTTCCTTCTGCGTTTACACAAAATCTATGAAGCGTGTTGAATTTTTGGTGCTATATTTAAACCTGTCTGTCAATACCTTTTGTTGTCGGTATTCATCAGGCAGAAACTATTCTGTCATCTACAGCTCTATACAATGGCCTTTACAATCATAGCCACTGTGCGTCCGAGCTTAAGTGGAGTACGGACAGCAAAAAAGTAAAAAAAAATATTAGTTACAGAATTAGGTATATAAATTAAATTATTTTTTTAATTACTTATTTAATAATGTACTATTATATACCTAAAATAAAATTGCAGCGTCAGTTTTTATGCAATAAAAATATTTGTTTCCCAAGCCAGTGGTGGCGCAATGGGACAGCCTCTGACTGTAAACGCGACCGGTGGTGAGTTTGATTCCCACTTGAGGGAACGATTACATTTAAATTATTTTCATTTACTCGTTGTTGTAAGACAAAGCAGCGTTAAGTTACACCACACAACACGCAATGTCTTGAATTTGGCGGAAAGTGGAGTCGTGAGTGTCTTTACACTAGGTACTTCCTGTCTACCCTGCTAAGCCAGATAAAAATATACATACAGATATAAAATACTAAATCTAACATTATTCTGTAAATCAAAATATTTTTTTTTATGTTTTCTTACCATTACGCTATATGTTTATTTAAAAAGTAACAATAAATAAACATGAAATATTCAGAAGGCAGCTACTAACGGTACGTACTATCCCACTACAGCCACATGTATCCAATCGAATTACCGCTATGGAGGACATTCAAAGGCGGTTTAGCGAGCTAAACAATTTAGCTAGCCTCATCTTGTTAATACGAGTAATATACTTGTACGTCAATATGAAAACAATTTTACGTATAAAATGTCATGTAATGAGATTAATTTGTTATTTATTTACATTGTGTAGACACGAAGTTCCTAGTGTCAGTCCGTACTCCACTTTCCACCGAAGTCGAGACATTGCGTGTTAAGTGGCGGAACTCAACTCCACGTTTTGTCTGTGAGAATAGAGCGAGGACATGTAAAAATGTAAAATGTAATCATTCTCCCGAGTGGGGATCGAACCTACAACACTGCGCCACGACCGGCTCGAATTCTATGTTTTTAAATAAAATAATATGTTTAGGTAAATTCTAATATTATAAATGCGAAGTTTATGATAGATGGATGAATGTATCTTTTAAAAGCTGTATGTATGTTATGTAGGTACACATTTATATAAATTAAATAAACATCTAGATAGAGTAAAATAACAAATACACAATATAAACGCACTTAACTGCGCACCTTGTTCGTTATATATATATATATATATATATATATATATATATATATATATATATATATATATATATATATATATATATATATATATATATATATATATATATATATATATATAATACTTTAAAAACATAAATTACACTAAATATAATTATTATGACATAAGTTAATTATAACTATTTATTAATAATACATGTTATCGACAACTTCTATTCCAATTAAAAATATATACATATATAACGTATGTAGTATAATTCCGACATTGGCATGATTGATCAAAAGCACCAATAAAGAGCATATTTGATTGAAACATGACTTATCGTCTGATAGCAATCAATTATGGCTCTACCGTGAAATTAAATGTACGCACATTCATCAATACTAATATTTGCTGCTTCACGCTCTATCCGCAGGAAAGTCTCAAATCTAAGTGTCAAGGCACTCCGATGACTGCTTTCCGCTCTGTGTGTTGTTGAGTGCCGAACTTAACTGCGCACCTTGTCTTACCAGAGATGAGAAATGAAAATAAATTTATAATTTAATAATTTTTTTGGATGGGAATTCAACCCACAACTAATCGCGTTCACAGTCAGACGCTGTCCTACTGGGCGTGCGCATATGATTTTCGGATATTCTATTTTAGGTTATCTATTTTTATATTATAGTTATATTTTTTAGACAGAGAGAATATGGTGTCAAGACACTCTGTTTGCCACGTTCCGAAATCAACGCTACGATTTGTCTTACTAGTTACTAGACCAGGGAAACGAAAATAGTTTTAATATAATCATTCCAACGAGTGGGCATCGAACCCACGACCAATCGCATTTACTGTCTGACGCTATCCTATCCTAGGTCTCGAAAAGCAAAATATACAAAACTATGTAATATTATGATTATTATTATATAAAAATCAGTTGTAACAGCGGAGAGACCAAAGGATTATGTTCAATTGGCCTTTGTTGATATTTCGATGTACTAGAGGGAGGCCACAAACAAAACATGAAAAGTTTGAAAGGGTTTATAGTTAATGAGGCGAAATAGGTCGATTTTATTCTAAGATTTTTAATATTTTCAAAGAAATCTGAAATAATGAGCAACAACCACGTAATTAGGTATCAGCTTTTTTTAGCTTCACGCTCTTATCCCGTGTAGCAGGATAGACAATAAGTGCCTATTGCCGAGGCACTCCGTACTCCGCTTTGTACCACATTGCATGTGGAGTGGCAGAACTCAACGCCGCGTTTTTTCTTGTTATAGCGAGGTAATGAAAACAATTTAAATATAACCATGCCCTGAGTGGAAATCGAACCCACTGCCGATCGCGTTTACAGTCAGACGCTGTCACACTGTGCAACATCGGCTACCTTTTATGGGTATCAGTTTCAAAGGGATATAAATATCATTATATTAATATTTACTATTTTTAAAGTGTTATTCCACACTTCGGATTAGAAAACATCTTTGAAAAAATGTATAAAAATTTTGAACGCAGCGGGATTCGAACCCGCGCCTCTTGGATACCGTCCAAGCGCTCTGACCGCTAAGCCATGCGTTCTACTACCAGCTGCGTCGAAATTCTTATACGTTTTGTTACAACTTATTTATGTTGTTAGCATCTCTGTAGAGAGATTTTTTCAAATTTCTACTACTTAAAGATTATTAAGAAATAATCGTTTAACAAGAGAGATTGCTATTTTATTTTAATATTTACTATTTTTAAAGTGTTATTCCACACTTCGGATTAGAAAACATCTTTGAAAAAACGTATAAAATTTTGAACGCAGCGGGATTCGAACCCGCGCCTCTTGGATACCGTCCAAGCGCTCTGACCGCTAAGCCATGCGTTCTACTACCAGCTGCGTCGAAATTCTTATACGTTTTGTTACAACTTATTTATGTTGTTAGCATCTCTGTAGAGAGATTTTTTCAAATTTCTACTACTTAAAGATTATTAAGAAATAATCGTTTAACAAGAGAGATTGCTATTTTATTTTAATATTTACTATTTTTAAAGTGTTATTCCACACTTCGGATTAGAAAACATCTTTGAAAAAACGTATAAAAATTTTGAACGCAGCGGGATTCGAACCCGCGCCTCTTGGATGCCGTCCAAGCGCTCTGACCGCTAAGCCATGCGTTCTACTACCAGCTGCGTCGAAATTCTTATACGTTTTGTTACAACTTATTTATGTTGTTAGCATCTCTGTAGAGAGATTTTTTCAAATTTCTACTACTTAAAGATTATTAAGAAATAATCGTTTAACAAGAGAGATTGCTATTTTATTTTAATATTTACTATTTTTAAAGTGTTATTCCATACTTCGGATTAGAAAACATCTTTGAAAAAACGTATAAAAATTTTTTGAACGCAGCGGGATTCGAACCCGCGCCTCTTGGATACCGTCCAAGCGCTCTGACCGCTAAGCCATGCGTTCTACTACCAGCTGCGTCGAAATTCTTATACGTTTTGTTAGCTTAGCGGTCAGAGCGCTTGGACGGTATCCAAGAGGCGCGGGTTCGAATCCCGCTGCGTTCAAAATTTTTATACGTTTTTTCAAAGATGTTTTCTAATCCGAAGTGTGGAATAACACTTTAAAAATAGTAAATATTAAAATAAAATAGCAATCTCTCTTGTTAAACGATTATTTCTTAATAATCTTTAAGTAGTAGAAATTTGAAAAAATCTCTCTACAGAGATGCTAACAACATAAATAAGTTGTAACAAAACGTATAAGAATTTCGACGCAGCTGGTAGTAGAACGCATGGCTTAGCGGTCAGAGCGCTTGGACGGTATCCAAGAGGCGCGGGTTCGAATCCCGCTGCGTTCAAAATTTTTATACGTTTTTTCAAAGATGTTTTCTAATCCGAAGTGTGGAATAACACTTTAAAAATAGTAAATATTAAAATAAAATAGCAATCTCTCTTGTTAAACGATTATTTCTTAATAATCTTTAAGTAGTAGAAATTTGAAAAAATCTCTCTACAGAGATGCTAACAACATAAATAAGTTGTAACAAAACGTATAAGAATTTCAACGCAGCTGGTAGTAGAACGCATGGATTAGCGGTCAGAGCGCTTGGACGGTATCCAAGAGGCGCGGGTTCGAATCCCGCTGCGTTCAAAATTTTTATACGTTTTTTCAAAGATGTTTTCTAATCCGAAGTGTGGAATAACACTTTAAAATAGTAAATATTAAAATAAAATAGCAATCTCTCTTGTTAAACGATTATTTCTTAATAATCTTTAAGTAGTAGAAATTTGTAAAAATCTCTCTACAGAGATGCTAACAACATAAATAAGTTGTAACAAAACGTATAAGAATTTCGACGCAGCTGGTAGTAGAACGCATGGACTAGCGGTCAGAGCGCTTGGACGGTATCCAAGAGGCGCGGGTTCGAATCCCGCTGCGTTCAAAATTTTTATACGTTTTTTCAAAAATGTTTTCTAATCCTAAGTGTGGAATAACACTTTAAAAATAGTAAATATTAAAATAAAATAGCAATCTCTCTTGTTAAACGATTATTTCTTAATAATCTTTAAGTAGTAGAAATTTGTAAAAATCTCTCTACAGAGATGCTAACAACATAACTAAGTTGTAACAAAACGTATAAGAATTTCGACGCAGCTGGTAGTAGAACGCATGGCTTAGCGGTCAGAGCGCTTGGACGGTATCCAAGAGGCGCGGGTTCGAATCCCGCTGCGTTCAAAATTTTTATACGTTTTTTCAAAGATGTTATCATTATATTAATTATACTTACAGTTCAGAATCATATTGTATTTGTGTTAAATTAATTAAATGTACGTAAATAAATTCCATTATCCTTCTCTAATAACTCTTTCTTTTTTTTGCTAAAGCTTAGGCTTATGGAACGGCCTTAGATATTAATTTATACTATCATAAAATAAATTAATAAAAAAGAGAAATATAAATATGTCGACAATTTTCTATTTTATGTTAAGTAGGCAGTGAAATCATAATATTATTCATACTAGGTAGTATTCGGTACTCTCTAGTAACCACTGTCTTATAAAGTTTATATAAAAATGATCAAATTACGTGCCGTTCCGTATCTGATATGAATAGAACTTTTCATAGCTCGTCTATTTGTATAGACCAAAGTACAATAAATATAGCAGACGCATTGTTATAGGTACAGAGTGCCTATATGGGTTTATATTAGGAGATTTGATGTTACTGGGCTTGCTTGGTCTTGTGTTATATTTCATGGATTTCTTTTTCATATATTTATTATTCCCGTTATAGCGTTACTACGGACCTTATCTCTATTTTTTGTTTACCGAATTTCTAGATATCCACCGCTATTTTTCCCTTCCCTATAGGTACTAACCAAAGGAAAAGACATATGCAATATGTATATATATTAAGATTTACAAATATTCAAAAACCGTTGCTGCTTTGTAGCCAGCCCTTTTCAAATTTCAAGAAATCCACCAGTAGAGTATCTAATGGTAATTAAAACTATATCTATCAAATTTCAGCTTTCTGAGCCCAGAATTTTCAACTGTATCTTTTGTAAACCTAAACTTATTAATACAAGAATATTTATTATATCAATAGATAGATAAATATCATTGTATAATAACATAGAACATGACGTTTTCTAATTAAAATAAGTAATTTAATATCCCAATAATTTATTGTTTAATATAATCCGAAAACTGTTATTGGAAACCAAACTTTGTCGACAACAAACAAGCGAGTCATAGACTGAAGTCGAATTTCCACCAATTTACCAACTGCTGAAAGTTTTAATGTGAGAGCAAGAATATTTTAGAAGTGTCATGAAAAGAAAATAACATTTTAATTAGGTATTATTTAGGTCAATTAGTTATTTTTAATAGTTCAATAATAACAGAGTAATTATAATCTTTATAAATAAATAGAATTGTAGTGTCTCTTTGCAGTATTAAGATAACTGGAGCCATTTTTCACTATTTTTGTCTGTCTATCTGTCTGTCTGTTTATTACGGCTCATCTCTAGATCGGCCTGATTGATTTTGTCGGGAGTTTGAAAGAATGGCTCCTGTGATGACGTATAGCTGAGGTTACTTTTATTTTAGTATTATAAAATAAAGATGATAAATACCAAGTGGACGATGTCATCGCGGGCACAATTTGTCCATGATAAAACAGGTACATTCCATTGTCCTTAGTTGTAGACGTCTAATAGAAGAAAAAGAAATATAATGGTATAATATTTTTATTATGAACAATTTTTTTTTCATGAACAATTTTTTTGGAAAGTAAAATTACTTTATATCAACTACGTAGATATACCACAAAAAAACTTAAGTTTAACTTTACATTGTATTAATAAATACATTTAATAATTTACCTAAGAAAACTAATTAGTAATTATATATCTTTAATAAAATAATTAATTAGGCCCCTGTCATGTATACCTTCTAGATTATTAACACTATTCTATGATTTATTCACTGCCATCATTATAGAGGAGTATCTAATGACATCGCTTTACTTTGCCGAGATTTTCATCAAAGTTTTTAATGGACTCCTGGTGGTACAGTTGACTAAACTAAGTTTACTCGTACAATATTTAATTTTTAAATGTTTACGTTGGCAATAAGAAATAAGAATAACGAATTCATTTCCTATAAATAACTGCTGTGACTGCAACATCGACCGCGTGAAATTTAAAATCTTTAAATCTTTATTTTACAAATCTACAATTAGGCCGGTCGTGGAGCAGTGGGACAGCGTCCGACTGTGAATTCGATCTCCACTCGGGGGAGTGATTATATTTAAATTATTTTCACTTCCTCGCTCTGGTAAAGATAAAATGCGGCGTTGAGATCCACCATTAACACGTATGTCTCGAATTCTGTAAAAAACGAAGTGTCTTGTCACTAAGTAGTTTCTGTACTTTGTGATAAGACACTTCGTTTTTACCCTGGTATGCGGGATAAAAAGCGTGAAGTTAAATGAGGAAAAAAGTAGTCTAAATTTCTTCTTTTTACATCTGCCAGTGAAAATCCTGTCAAAATTGGTCCTGTGGTTCCAGAGATTAGCCGGAACAAACAGAAAGACACACAGAAATTGTAAAAATGTTTTGGTATATCTACCGTATATATGAACATAATTATTATGCATTTAGTGAGAAAATATTATTTTCATATTACAAAAAAAATCCAATTTTATTTATTTATACCTATTAAGGTAAGTACGATGTTAATAGAAAATAACTATTACCTACATTTTACTATTTTTAAAGTGTTATTTCACACTTAGGACTAGAAAACATTTTTGTAAAAACGTATAAAAAATTGAACGTAGCAGGATTCGAACCCGCGCCCGTTGGACGGTGTCCAAGAGGCGCGGTTTCAAATTTTTATACGTTTTTTTAAAAATGTTAACTATTACCTATTTAGTTTCAAAAATCTTTTGTTTATAATAGGATAGACAACGAATATCTAACTTTAAGATTGCGTACTGAGCGGAACTAAGCTTTGCCTTGTGTTTTACCATAATGGTAAAACGTTGATAATTTAAAATACAAATTAAGAATTTGAACGTCCGACAGTTCGTGTAATTTAATGGTTCCAGCAACATCTACAATTATTGGTTTCTTGGAGTAAACGAAATAATTAAAAATTTAATACATTAAATTTTACTTACAGCTGTTTATTAGGTATATATATATATATATATATATATATATATATATATATATATACATATATATATATATATGTATATATATGTATATATATATGTATATATATATATATATATATATATATATATATATATATATATATATTTATATATAACATCTAGCTTATCTATCTACTAACGTAATAAAGAACTTTGATTTCAAGATTTTCTTAATATTATAACAATGAAGAGAGGAAAGTTTTTCGATCATAACCTTAAGATTTTATTCTCATCTCAAAAGTGATGTAGGTACTATAAGTTGAACAAAAAATTCCCAAACTAACTTTTCAGTGGATACTTGACACTTAGACTTTATTATTGCTTAAGCTGTTCTATAAAATATTCATCATGTAAAAACAAATTTTATTTAAAATAAACATAAATGGTTTTTTAGTTCTTTTTTTTAGGTGTAATTTTTAAGAGACCATAACGTTATCGCTGTTAATAAACATATCCATAGTATAATTTCTAATTGTAGGTTTTTTCTGTCTTATCATGAGTAGGCAGGTACAGTGTCAAGACACTAATTTCTTCGATTTCAGCTTGAATTTGGGGTATTGCGAGTTAACGTAACTAAATACCAGTGTTTTTTATTTATATTGTAAATAATTTCGAAACAATTTAAAAAAGTATAAAATCAAACTACATTTTTTATCCATCCAAGAGTGACACTTCTCAATGAATGTATATAGAATATAAAAAAATTATTGGAATTAGGGTGGAACGCAGCATATATTTGAGTAACCTTATTACGAGTATTGTACAGGGGGTTGATTATAGCTTTGTTATACTTTGCCTCAAACGGATTTCGTGCGTATCAAAGGAAAATGTAAAGCTTTCAAGTCTGGTCTCCATATTGTTGCTGAAAATTAAATTTTCTTTTCGCGGTGGTTTTATATGGAAGTTAGATACTTCAGCTTTTTAATGTAGGCAAAGTACTATATTTTATAAAGGCGCTTAATTAACCTGCTTCCAGTAAATATTAATAAAATGAGCTTACAAACATGATAAAAAACTAAGAATAAAGTTTACATAAAATTGTTTTGTTCGATATTTTTATTTTGAAGAGTACAAACTTTGATTAACTTTTAATAGACGAATATTAAATTATTTATATAAGTTAAACTAAAAATGAGAAATTACCTTTAACTTGTTTTTAATTAAATATAATTCTTTGCAACTTTATACTTCTTCTCGCATAGTGTGAGAGAACTTGGTGTAATAACATTCCATTTTTATTTTTACGCTCCTATTCGAGACAATGCGTGTTAAGTGACGGGACTTAACGCCGCGCTTGTCTTACCCGAGCTGTGAAATGAACATATTTTTAAATATAATCATACCTCCACGAAGGAATTAAATCCACAACCAATTGCGTATATGAAACAATTTGATACTTTTTACCCGTTCCAATATATAGTAAATGAGACAGTAACACTATTAGTAGTAGAAAAAGTACCTGCCGACGAGCAAGTCTTGAAGAGCTCTTCATTCTGAAAATCATTTAGAACTTAAACTTGAAGGAGTCTGCCTTCGGTTAGTGAGATAGTATCTAATTTCCTGCCTATCTCCTGTTTCTATCAGACTATAGAAATTAAAAAAAATGTTTTATGACTAAATATTATTGTATAAATCGTATATAGCTTCTTACATTTTCATATAGTTGACTTACAAAGAAAATATTTGTTTAAACACGCCGTAAGTCACGCCATGGAAATCGGAATGCGGAGTGCCTTAACACTAGGTACTATGCGGAATAAAATCGAGAAGCTAAAAAGATATTAGTGTATAATTAACATTTCTTTTGTAACTTATATAGGGGTTTCAAAACCATATTTTTTTAAGTTCTCGGGTTTCCTGGCAGGATAGGCAAAAAGAACCTTACCTGTAAATACTACATTTTCCACTTTCCGCCTAAATTCATTTATTTTGAGTTCAGTAGGTTGGATCTTTTACTATAAAATACATTTTGAATTATTTTATATGGTACTTTTGTTATGAACATTTGAGACAGTGTTAACAAAATCTACTTACCTGTATAAAATGATTACATATACAAATGTCCTTATGTAAAATATATATATACCAGATATAGGTAATTACCTAACATTGCGTTAAAATAACAAAATTGTACGAGACAACAGACGGATTTCAATCATTTCCCGATAAGGTATCAAATGAGAAAGTTAAATTAATAGCTAAAGGTATCCTTTACCTCAGCACCTCAGATTCTATTTCGCCAGTATTTAGTTTGAAAAGGGTCCGACAGCTATAAAAGAGGCCGATATCGTCCACAAGTTTTAAGACTGGAGAAAAATTCCTTTCCTTTATTATTATTTTATACTTATTTCTTTTCGCAAGTGAAATATTATGGAGGCCAATAATGGCGCAGTGGAACTGCGTCTGACTGGAAATGGAATTGTGGGTCCGATTCCCACTCATGGAAAGATTATATTTATATTGGGACAGAACTCTACAGAGCGAGGAAATACAAATGTATTTCCTCGCTCTGTAGAGTTCCATCCCTCAACACACAATGTCTCGATTCGGCGGAAAGCGGAGTACGGAGTGTTTTGACACTAGATACTTCCTATCTACCCTGCTGTGCAGGATAAAATCATGAAGCTAAAAAAATAATTACTATATTTAATAATAAAATGCAATTTTGATAAAAAAAATACTATACGCATTAATAGTTAATGTAAATAATTAGTGATTATTTGTGAAAGCTATTAATTAACAATGAATCCTTTTCTATTTCCCGAAGGTATATTTTAAACTAAATAATATATATTTGTCAAAAACAATTACCGCATCACTGTGTGTAACTGGGTTACTACCCCATTACTATTCCTGGCTATCGCTTTTCAGAATCCTACATACGGAATGCTACATACGGTATTAATAATTACATAACTGTTTCTAATTATGCAACTATGATTGGAATGTGCATTCACCTATTAGTCGAATTACGTATTGCTATAGTATATACACACATGACATAAATTGAACACGGATGATTGATCGATGACGATTTCGAATTAAATATGGAAAAAAACGATCCGCCAAATATATGATGATGTGTTCCGGTTCGATGTCATGTAAGCCAGCTTTTCCTATTCCCACCCATCCTTTCCCTCACAAAGTAGTGCTTTTGACAGTTGTGGCTACCGAGGCCACTTCACTTGCAGTCCAAAGCCAGCAACGCATCCACAATTCTAAACGTTGGGAACGTAAATGGGCGAAGTTGACCATCAGATTCGTTTGCCCTCCTGTTCGTTTGCCTATTTTTTCCTTAAAAAAATTTAGAAATCCGGTCCCTTTAAGTTTACTTACTTGACATACTTACACATAAGTAATAAATTAAAATTATACTTAAATGATAGCTAGAGACTATCCCGCCGATGGCTGTGTAGTTTGTAGGCTGTATGAATTATAATTATTTTTTTCTATCCTCTCCTTTCTCGGTTGTCTGTTCTGGTAAGAACAGGTTTTCTTTTGGTGGCTGTTTTGGTGTGCGAGATAAAACTGAAAAAAAATAATAGTTATAGTATCAAACAAATAATTATTGAGAAGAATATATATCCTAGTTTATGACACGTATAAAAATTATACACTTAACGGATACGTCCCGCTGGTTTTAGTTTCTACGTTGAAATTCTTATGTCTTTAATAATTATAGTTATTATACGCACAAATAAGTATATTAATTAAGCATATTTTTTTATAAATGTTATAATCTGGGACTTCAATTATTTCTAATATAAAAATATTTTTACTTAAATCTTATTTTTTGCTATAAAGGGACGAAAAAATTAAACGCGTCTGATGAAAAATAAAATGTTGAAGATATGTTGTAAGCGTGTAAGTGCAATTAAACAGGTATTTGAAGATTTTAAAAAGTTGAAAAGATAAAAATTCAGGAATGCCAAAGTTTAAAAAGTTACGTCCATCATTACATCAAAGCATCTTTCCTTAATATAATATTTTTATAGCTACATAAAATATGTTTATAACGCTTCAACATATCTGTTGGCGGGGAAGTAGACCGGCTCCCTGCCATCACCGGCTTACTCAGTAGCTACGGACCCTCCTAGAGGCCGGTCGTGGCGCAGTGGGACATCGTCTGACTGTAAACGCGACCGGTTGTGGGTTCGATCCCCACTCGGAGGAGTGATTATACTTCAATTATTTTCACTTCCTCGCTCTGGTGACGACAAAGTGCGGCGTTGAGATTCACCACGGACAGACGGTACGGAGTGTCTCGACAATATGTACTTTCTGTCTACCCTGCTATGCGGGATAAAAAGCGTGAAGCTAAAAAAAAATAATTTTACGGGCCTTTGAATATTTATGTTACTCTTTATTTTAAGATAAATCTTAGGCATGGTGCGCCATACAGGTAACCAAAAGGAGATAATATTTACATTTTTTTAATTAATTTTTGCCAAATAGTAATGCTCTAATGACTATTTGCGAAAACACCTAAGATATAAACTAAAATAAATTCAAAAAAATCTTTAACAACAGCCTTTTAACTAGCCTTCGTGGAGAGTATACCTAACTATTGCCAATTACTTAAACATTCAGTAAAATAGTTTTGAATATGAAATAATTTGCAAAACTATATATTAATATAGATATAAAATTTAAAAGTGAAATAAAAAAATCCGCCATGTGGAATCCAAATTTAGACAACAGACAAATGGAAAAGCGAGTGGTAGTCGGGCGGGTAAGGCCTACATGGGCCAGGAACCTCCCTGAAGCTAGGGAAGATGACGACAAAAGTGAACAAGAAGGTGTGATGCCACATAGTGATCCCCCATCACCGACTGAGCATTGGGAGCAACAGGGCAAACAAGATGAAAAATATGATGTATTTGGAAAGGTAAGTCGGAGTACTAAAATTTACTTGAACTCATAAATTAAACTAACACAATACCTTATATACTAACAAAACTTACCTATTGCATTACCTTAAAAATAGTGATATTTTTTACCTAAGTAAAATTTATTGTGACGTTTCTTATTTAATCTATTATTACGATTAATTTCTAGGTGATGTTGCTGGGAGATAGCGGCGTCGGGAAGACGTGCATGCTCGTACGCTTCCGGGACGGGACCTTCCTCGCCGGCAATTATATTTCCACCGTTGGAATTGATTTCCGGGTATATCTATGTCCACAACGTTGAACTGTGTTCCTTATATGTTTTCCACGAATATTACTTATACGAAGCGAAGCTATTACTCACAGCACGCTCAGAATACTATAGTATTCGAAATATCTAAGTCAAAAATGTATAGTTATAAACATACACAATGAATTAGTTGCAAATAGCTTCACTTAATGAATTGTGAAACCATACTGTATTCCATTAAAGGTAAAAAGAATCAATACCAATACAATGAATTTTAATTTTTATTCGTGCTATATTACAAAAAAAACAAACAATTAAATGGTCGTCAGGGGTCCCGAGTTCAAATGGGCCACTCACGGGGATACGCGGCCGGTCCGCGCTACGCTATTGGTGTTAAAGTTTGGTGCGCTTTTTCTGTTCCCGCCCCTTAGCCATGACAGCTGTGATTGAATCGACTTCTCGACTAAGTGATTTATTGCTATGATGATTTTTTTGGTTTGGTTTTAGCTTCCGACAATTAAAAAATTTTTATAAATTACATCATAAAAATTAGCTATGATTATTAACAATTATTAGCAAATTACATAACAGCAAATGGACGATAATAACTTTAAATTTACTTTAGTAATGGCATATTTTACTCACTAACTACAATATCTAGTTATTACTGTAATTATTATACTTACTAAATTTTCAAACGTATATACTTTTGTAAATGTTACAACTAGCGCCATCTGTTGCAGAATAAAGTAGTGACGGTAGATGGCATAAAGGTGAAGCTTCAAATTTGGGATACAGCAGGACAAGAGCGCTTTCGCAGCGTAACTCACGCGTACTATAGAGATGCACACGGTAAGAAAAAATATTCTTCTAATTTAATATAATTATTTAATTAGAGAAAACTGTTGCCATATTATTATAAGTACAGATAATCAGCTTACTCTATACTGCTAGCGCCATCTTTTGATATTATAAGAAAGTTAATTCTGGAACACTTTAAATTGTTGGTAAACAGTCGGTTGCGATCTTAATTATGGTTATTCAGATTTATTTTTATTATATTTTTATTCCTTCTTCTAATATACATTGCCCGTTTATATACAAAGTTACCTATGTACTTTAATAATTTAATAATAGTTTAACTAAAGCGTGAAATTACTTTTCATACTTTCATACATCCATTCTTATAATATAAACAAAGTTGAACCGTTTTTTATACATATTTGTAGCTTAATGTATTCCTAAATACCGATCATTAATTAAACTATTGTAATTACTAATAATTAATTAACTTAAATAATGTTTCCGCGTTAAAGTAAGAATCAGCCACAAATAACTTAAAACTGCTAGTGTTATTAAGTATCTTTAAATTTGTCCACTTGGTTGTCGCGTGGCGTTTCATATTTCTAAGTGAGCGACTAATGTAATGGAGATCTGGGTAGCTACATAATACGTTCAGGTTAGATATAGGGTTGACACGTGTTCGTTTGTTCACTATTAAAAATAATATAACTACCTATATACAAAGATAATATTTCCTAATATTCCCTGCAGATGCGATTGTGCGTTCAATCCCGAATGGGTGGGTTTACCTGCATTTCTATTGTATCTATTTTGCTATTATGGTGATAAAGCGCACCGTTTATGTACTTAAAATTGAAATATAAAAATTCTTGTTCTAAGCATATTTACATGGATTGTTTAATTGTCAATAATTTTCTTTCTTGTTACCAGCTCTTTTACTTCTTTACGACGTCACCAACAAAACCAGTTTTGACAATATTCGGGCCTGGCTTGGTGAAATACGGGAGTATGCTCAAGACGACGTGGTCATCATGTTACTAGGTAATATTAATAATTTGAAGAACAATATACCTACTTACTGTTTACGTTCTACGCAATAAAATGTCCCATACCTGTGATGCTTAACCTATAAATATAGATTTTAAATATGAGTTTAATGTACAATTTCATATAAATAAATTGACATAAAACCCAAGCCCTTACAAACTATCCAGTATCATAAGTAGAGCGGCACAAATTCTGTTCCAGGAAACAAGTCGGACAGCGGCCTCGAGCGGGCAGTGAGGCGGGAGGAGGGGCAGCGTTTGGCGAGAGAGTACCAAGTGGCATTCATGGAGACGTCAGCGAAAACCGGCCTCAACGTGGAGGCCGCGTTCGCTCACGTAGCGCGCGCTCTCGTCGCGAAAGCTAACCCCGTCGACCCCTCGAGACTGGCCGTGCGCGCGCAACCGTCACAAGAACAACGCTCTTCATGTCCGCCATGTTCATAAATTCGCGCGAAATTTTGAATTACGATGTGGACCAATATCAGTCTGACAGTCGTTGACGGGCGTTGGCAATGATCGTAAAGTATTCTACCTACTTAGTAGAAAATATTTATTGCGTAAATGGCACAATTTTATAATAAGGCTGAGTGTTTCGCAGTGCACAATGTTTAGTTATTGTTATTTTTATTAATAAAGAAATAATTGTATGAAGTTATTGTTCGTGTGATAAAAAATATTTATAAATGACAAAGTATAATATTTAAAATCCTTTGTATGAAAGGTGTACCTACATAATAAAAGTAGTTGTAAAAATACATAGAGCCAATCAAGCAAGAACATGTTAAACATCATGTGTAAAAATTGTAATAATAAAAATTGATAACATATAATATTAATTAAAAAAATCTATGTGTGTATACTTTTAAGCAATTTATGATAGCTTGTTTATCTATTATATAAGGAACCTGCAGCAAAACTATCATATCAGCTTCATCATATTATTACAATATTGCATTAGGTACCAACATTTTAATGTGTGTTTAGAAAAGAATTAATTAATCATATATATTAAGTCTAAAACTGTCAATATAAAATGTTATCTATTGTCTTTTAATTTTGTTACAAATATTAAACTTATTATATCAAAGAAATGCACAAATATATTAATCGTATATATTATTTTTAAAAGGCATTAATTTTATATTTTATTATATCATAATACAACAACCAAATAAGTATTGTTTACTATGTAGAATAAAATACTATTTAACCTTAAGATAATTTATAAAAATATTTTCCTGTGATATTTTAGACAAGTCTATGAACTTATCCTTACTAAATTAAATCATAGACTCCTTTTATAAATACATACATTAATTTTATATGTAAAGAAAATTATATTACCAAAAAAATATTCAAAAACTATGTAAGTTACCTGCAGCTTAATTTGAAGCTTATTACTTTGAGATAAATTTTTATTTTGAAACAAAAGCTAAATGGAAAAATAATTAATGAACCCTATATTTAATACATATTTACGCTAAGCTATTCAAAAATGATATGTTAAGCATTATTATGATATGTGCAAATGAATGTTAACTTATCTTGTACCTTCTTGTTGTGGCATTAAATGTTGCTTGTGCAAAAATAAAATTATAAAGAGAAAGAATGGTTTATTAATTTTTGCTTTTTTTTCAATACTATTGAAATATTACATGACATGTTGAATCTGATACAAACACATTGTGATCTTACTAGTTTGTATTAGATTCAACATAAATTGTAGACAAAGACAGTATGATTATTTAAATTCAAACTTCTTTGGAGAATTAGTTGCTTCTTTGATTTTTAATAATATAAAGAAATCATGTAAAATTATCATTGTATTTCAAAGAAAGATCAATGTTGTGTTCAATACACATATTTTGATACTTCATTTCAAGATCATATTAATTTAAAAATAGAATAATAATAAAAAAATATATATATTAACCTCTTTCACCACTAAGAAATTATTTAAGTCAAAAGTATTAAATTGACTATTTATTTAACAAGGTTGTTATTGTTCATACATATTGAAATACGTATAAAGTTACAAAAAGTTAATTTTTAACTAACAAGAAGTAAAATTTTAGTAAATTCATTTAATATTCTCGCTTCTACAAAACTTTTCTGTTTTCTTCAACATAATTTTTAAATATCCCGCCAGTATACATTAAAGTGACAACTTTGTCGAAGTTTAAATATGGCGCCACGTCCTGTACTCTTTTAGAGTGAGATAGACAATGTCAATCAGAGGCTAAAAACATTTTTACTGATATACATAAAACAAATTTTATTATATTTAGAGAAATCACGTTCGTGTTAATAGTTAAAGTCACATAAGTTTTTCTTAGAGTTAATTTGATTGTACTGACTTGTGTAAGTTAAACTAATATGAATTAAGTCAAGTTTTGAATAAATTTATTGTAAAACTTAAATTATATTTATTTTTAGACGTCATATTTGTATATTATAATCTTTTTATTGTTAAACATAACTATAAAGTGATATACTATGTTAAAGATTATAAAATCTAAGCGCTAAAATTTTTAAATATATATTTGAAAACACTGTTTCTTTCAAATTTATAATAACATAGGGGGTGATTATTTCATAAAACTAGTTATGTTACAATTACAGTTATTTCAAAATAATGATAATTTTTATGAATTATATCTTTATTTATTTGTTATATCTTTTTTACAAAGAGTGAATTAAAAAAAAGTTTCTTCAAAATATTAAAAGAACAGTTGTGGTTGTTGATCTCTGGAATTGCTTATTTTTCGTCTGTGTAAGGTTGGCAAGCCTGACGGCATATTACGCGCACATGCGCAGAACGACAGGTGGTCGGCGACTCGACCCAGCTATTCCGACCGAACATCGACTTCTCATGCTCATCATCAGCCGCTATCGTGTTCAAGCAAGAACGAAATGCAGTGCTTTGTGTTCAAGTGCTCGTGGTGACATGGCGTCTGTGTTATAAATGTTGTTTAAATAAGTTCAAAATATTGTTTATATACAATGAATGTGAATTATGACCGTGTTTGTAGACTGTGCTTGTCATCTCGATGCGAATTACTACCGATATTTCCTACCACCAGTTCGGATGACTCTGAACCTCCTGTCCTCGCCTCGAAAATCAAAGATTGCGTGTCAGTACAGGTATGTAATTTGTTTAATATGTGTCAGAAAGGAGATTTAAGTGAAAGTAGACCCTTGGTGTACGTGAGAACTCGTCATCCGGCTCATATAATGACAGGCAACGCTAGTCTAGGTGAAGATGTCGTAAGAACGTCCACCATTTTGTAATGTTCCCCGGCTATCGCTCGACTCGTGGCCGTGTCGCGTCGCGATTTGTGCAGCCGGCGAGGTACGGCTCGCATCATGAGCATAGGGTTTGGAATTATTCCCGAAAGTTTGGCCGGGAGGGGTCTACATATCGTTAGATAGGCATGGCGTTGGACATCGGCCGTATTGATTTATCGGACGAGCAGACCAGTGCAGCTCGTCCCTCGAAGCGTCGGTGTGGCGTGAGTGCGCTGTAGGTGTGTGTGTATATCGAGCGGCAACCCTCGAGGGGCTCGCTGGTTGCCACTCGACTCGCTTCTACTTATTCGGTCGAGAAGCAGCCGCTCGCCGCAGCGCGTTATACCTACGCCTACCTACTTAGTTTCTCCTCGCGCCATATCACGGTCATGAGGCGCGGTTTCGTCTCGTATGTAGAAATGATACGCGCGCGTTTTCTGCTTCAGTAACGTGATTGTTGCGCATTATTTTTTCAGATAAGCCAAAATGACGACCTGCCAACTAATGTCTGCAGGAAATGCATGGACAATGTTAATAATTGGCATATTTTCAAGACAATATGTGAAAGGACACAAAATAAGTTGCAGTCTCTTATTAATAAGGAAAGCAACCTACTAGAAGAGGTGGGTTCATTTAATAAAATATGTGAACATCTTGATAGCCAGTTGTCAAATATTTTTCATCAATTGTTTTTTATTGGAATTTCAGGTCAAAATAAAAAATGAACCAATGTCAGATGAAGCCTATGATGATGGAGTGGTTATTGATGGATCATATCCTGACATTGAGGTTATTTACATTTTATTATTTTTTTATCATATATTAGTGGTCAGCGTTTGATAAAAATAATAAATTATTATAATATAATTTTTTCAATAGAAATGACTTATGATATTATGTCAAGGACATGTGCATAGCAGATGCCATGTCATCATTCCATAGTAAGCATGTAGTAACAACTGCACTTAATTACAATTACTATTTATTTAAATTGTTTTTTGTATTTCTATTTTTTTTCTTTTCATGATTATAGATATAATTATGGGAAATTTAATAATATAATATTGTTATCATTTTAGAATGCTGGACCATCAAACAAAATACAACCTGAAGGGCCACCAATTTTGGCATCATTGGGACTCACACCGAGGAGTGATAAGGTAAAGATTAAGCGCCTATGTCCCTTATCATTGAAATACTTGCCTCTTACTGATATGGAATATTGATGTTTAATATGACACTAACTTAGTTTCTATAAAGTTTGTTCAGGAAAATGTGTGAGAATAGTTCAATTGAATTAATTTCATCCACAGAAATATGTAGACCCTCGGATGGACTGGCACCGAGTGCATGCAATTCTGGACATGGTCCAAGAAGATGAGGTCATAGATTCCCTTCAGTCTATGGAGGAGTGTGATGTCGTTCATCAATCAGATCATGACTCTGAATCAGAAACAGAATTGAATAATGATTCACTCGAGGACTTTACTGATTGTAAAAATGGATACATGTGCAGAAATAAAACAATATTGTCCAAAAATCCCAAAATTTCATCAGTTCACACAATAGCAAAAGTGAAACAAGTTGTTCACACGAGAAAAAGAAATCTTACATCAAAGAAACATTGCCCGCAACCAAAATCTGCATGGCAATTATTTTTTACTGATGATCTTCTAGATTTAATTGTTACTTCAACTAATGAAAAAATAGCCAAATATACCAACAAAAAAGCGGATAAAACAAATGTTCGCGAAGTTAGAACACTAATTGGAATACTGTATTATCATGGCATAATGCGACCTACACATCAGAAATTCAATGACCTCTGGCATAATGAGTACGGAGCGCCGTGTGTTCGTAAAGCTATGCAATTGGAGAGATTTAAATTCCTTCTGCAAAACATCAGTTTTGATAATGAGGATGATGATAGTATTGTGCAGTTTGATGTTATGAAGCGAATGAGGAAATTGTTTGAAATATTCGCTTTGAATTGTCGCGCGTCATTGGAAGTAGGCAATTTAGTTGTTATTGATGAAGTTATACTGCCGGTGCATGGCCCTTGCCCTTTCCGATATAGTATAAAGGGGAAAAACCTAAAGAGTGGACTTAAATTAGTCATGTTAATAGATCCAACTAATTTTTATGTCACAAATCTAGATGTCATAACTGACCCATATTTTGGCAGTGATGAAATAGCTGCGAAATTAGTTCAACATTTGGCAGGAACTGGCAGGACTGTGGTTATGGATAGCTGGTTCACATCCAATTTGCTGTTACAGAGGCTTCAAACAGAATATAAACTTTACAGTATTGGTGCTGTTAGCCCTACAAATGAGTTGGTGCCTCCATTATTTTTAACTTCCTATAGGAGTAAGAAAATATTTATGAATGGCTTTCTTGATGATGATACTTGTGTTACTTCATATGTGAATGAAAATTCCAAAGTTATCAATGTACTAGCGAATGATCCTAAATATTATAAGAGAACACACAGTAATCATACATCAGCCGTCTCATTGTATAAGAAGTATCAGAGTGCAGTTGAAGTGATTGATGTTTTAATGCATTACTACACAACAATGCAACACACCAATGATTGGACGCTTTCATTATTTTTTATGCTTCTCAACATAGCTTCAGTAAATGCACAAGTTATATGGAGCTCAGAAAATATAAACACAGTAGTACAAAGACGCATATTTATAAGAGAACTTGCAATGAGTCTAATGGAAAATGAACATCAACCAATACCGTCATTCAGTAATATCGACATAAAACGAATAAAATTCTCAACTTTTGAACATGTAACACAGTTTTATAAGAATCGACGTAGATGCAAATACTGTTTTCAATCAAAAAAAATTGACCGCAGAACCAAGCAATATTGTCTCAAATGTGGCATTTTCATTTGTAAGGAACATACAGTGTCTATATGCACTGTTTGTATAGCTCCTTAATTTATAATACTATTCATATCTCACATAAACAACTGTTTTAGATTTCATAAAAAAATATTTATAAGTGTCATATTAAATGTCAGTTTTAAATTTACATTCTCATTGATAACGATGGTTTCTATAAACATAATATGTATCATGGTTTATATTTTTTTATCAATTTTTTTATGCTGAAAATATTATTTTATTTAATTTTATAGTATAACAAGGGAGTTATACAAGCTCTGAACAGCTTTATATATATCATTTTATTTTATTTTTAATTAGCTTTGAATATAAAAAGCATGAACAGAATTATTATTTTATATTTCCTACATTAAATTCTTAGTTTACCAAATGGCTTATCATTTTTTAAACTAATATAGTTAAAACATCCATATTTTTCCTTAATGATAAAGACACAGGCAAACTTGCAAAACAAGTTCTTTCAGTTGTTAATTTCAATTTTAATTGTGTTTTTAGTGTTTCAAATATTTATTTTACACAATATATTAAGTAATAATTTTGTGGATAATTTTTTTTTTATGTTTTTGAAAAATATATTTCATATTCTGAGTGTCTGAATAATCCCTTAAAAATAATAAAACCTATATTTTTTTATTATAAATATTCTATGATTACTATTTTTAGGGCATGGAAAGCGAAAAGGATGAAGATTATGAAGAGGAAGACGAACAAGACTTGCTCGAGCCACATTCTTACACAAACGTACCAAACATGCCCGAAGTTTCGATTACGGTAATGCGACCAAGCGGAGAAACTTTGCATGCTCGCCAAGGTATACAGCAACTTGCGTCTAAAGACTGCCTAGTCTGTGGAAGATCCTACAGATATTCCCATAATGCGAGAAGACACGAACTCACAGCTCATGGTTTTGATAGGTACACAAATAAGGTCACAAATCTCAAGTCGCGAGCTCACATGGTACCTAAGTTTAGACCAAACCCATTTAATCCGAAAGCGCGCCAAATCATGCCAAATCCTATTAGCCATATAATGCAATATCATCCCAAATCTATGCCAAACAAAATGATACCACACAAAGTTGTTGCACAACCAAAGCCTATACCCATTCGAACTGCAAAAACACCTCAAAATAATTTACCATACCCTCTAAGAATAAAAGCTTTGAAAGATTTGCAAATAAAGAAAAAGGAACCTCAAATTTTGAAAACCTTATTGACCTCCAAACCAGAAGTCTTGGTGTCGGAGCCTGAAATAATTAATTCGGGTCCAGAGAGCCCCGAAACATTAATTTCTGAACCGGAAATTGCATCTTTTCAAGTAGAAACTATACTGTCGGAGCCAGATACGTTCATTAACACACATCCGGATGACGAAGATGAAAATAATCACGGGCAAAACTATGACACTGTGGATATGGATTCTGACAACGAAATTGAAATTGCGCGCCAGCAGGAGAATGACAGGCACGAGGAAGAAGAGGAAAACTGTTTAGAAATCGATGCAGATGATAATACACAAGACGAGAATAACATGGAGGAAAATCATGACGATAATGAAAAAGATCAGCATGATGACAACGGAGACATTCAAGATGTTGACGCGGACAACAATCTAGATGGAGATACTAATTATGATAACGCCAAAGATAACGAATATGAAAGTAACGAAAAAGAGAACGAAGCTATGAATCATGATGAGAATGACGACGATGATGATCTACCTCCTATGAGTATCGCGCCTGTCGTCGAGATTAATGAGGACATGCAAACAAACTCGTATAACAGCGATGGAAATGAGGAAGAAATGGATGAAACAGTTGACCCCAACGATACCGTAGACGGTGACGGCGACGGCGACGGTGATGGAGATGGAGAGGGAGAAGGCGAAGATGTAAAGGATCTCGATCCTAACAAAGTGTATGTGACAAAAACACAAAGAGATTTTATACTTAAATATAGAGATATCATTGAACAAATCAACACTAAACGTTGTTTGTGCTGTAACAAAGAACATCCACGTAGAAAAGCCGTCATTCAACATTTGCAAAAGAATGGTCATAAAGTTCCCAAGCATACATGCTATAATTGCGTTGTAACATTTGGTCAAATCGGAGCTTTATTGAGCCATATGCGATCGAACACGTGTACAGATCTTTGGAAAATTATTTACAACGAAAACGGTATAACTGATGATATAGTGGTGGAAGATGAACCCAAAGACTCCAAGGTTCAGTACAAAGATATTCTTAATGCTAGATCGTACGCATGTAAGTTGTGCCCCGCCAAGTTTCAACTAAAACAATTTATTATGAAGCACGTTCTTGATGTACACGAGGACGGACAAACGCGCGTTCCTCACTCGTGTGTGCATTGTGGCTTACGCTTTAAAGACAAGGCTATAGGAAAAAGACACATTCGTAACGGAGAATGCACTGTATATATTTCATGTGATTTATGTTCTGAAAAGTTTTTGAATTTACAAGACTTCAACGACCATGCCATAGCTGTGCATGCGGGTAGCTTTGATCCCGAGAATCAGAATAAGTGCGTCGACGGTCGACCCACAGACTGTCCCATATGTGGAAAGAAGAACACCAGTTACCCGAATTTGGTGAAACATTTGAAGTGTATACACAACGAAGAGAAACCTCATCACTGTCAGCATTGCGATTCCAAATTCGAGCAAACTGCTGATCTTAACAAGCACATTTATATGGAACATTCTGATAGGACGCTTGGTATGCAGTCTTCTGAGCCCGATATGACACTTGTGAAAGAAGAAGCAGAAGAGTACCACTACTCATGTACAGAATGCAATTCCATCTTCGAAACTGTCGATGCGTGGACTGACCACCAGGTCGCTGAACACAACCAAGTGGCCCACCACTGTGATCAGTGTGAGAAGAAATTCCTGCGTCCGTCGGAGCTTGCGGAACACAAGAACACGCATTTGAGAGTAAAATTCTATCCCTGCAGTATTTGCTCGAATTCGTACAGTACTCCTCAAAAATTATCTGAACACGTACAGCAGGTTCATCCCGGAGCAGGGAAGACGCAAGCAGACTCTGAATTCTTCTGTGACATTTGTATAAGGTCATTTAAAAGTCGCCAAGCTTATTCTAATCATATGCGTATTC
Organism: Dryadula phaetusa; assembly: GCA_032432895.1. Taxonomy (NCBI): domain Eukaryota; kingdom Metazoa; phylum Arthropoda; class Insecta; order Lepidoptera; family Nymphalidae; genus Dryadula; species Dryadula phaetusa. The sequence continues at coordinate 4,569,037 of JAOYRS010000027.1, forward strand.
ATGCCAAAGTGCCTACAACCAATAGAAAACCAGGTGAAAATAAAGGTTTTGCTCCTCAAATTATAGGGAAACCGATACGCCAGTTTGCTATGCAACCTGGTTTTAGTCCATACGTTCCAAATGCTCCTTACTGCTGTGATATTTGTGGAAAAGGATTTATGCACAAGAAAAATATATGGAAACACAAAAAGGTTCTACACGCCGACCTCCTCGCTGATAGGAACGACAGCGAAGAGAATACAATGCAAGCGTCCACTGAAGAAGATGAATACAATATTGATGAAAATGGCGCTATTTTGTCGACTCCTCAATTTAATAGTTTTAACTTCACTAATTTGTCGAACAACATGCAACAAACCTCTCAAGATGCCTTACCGTACTCTTGTGAATTATGTTATAAAAGATTCCCTATAATAACAAGCCTTTGGAAACATAAACGTGCTAAGCACGGAATTAAATCAGGAGCCGGAAATAGTTCGGAAACTCAAACTCAATCTTCAAACGAAGGCACAAGATCTAGCTGCACTATATGTAAAATAACGTTTACAGACAAAAAATCATATTATCGTCATAGAAAGAACGTACACAAGTCATCGGTACAGATGTGCAAAATATGTGGAAAACCATTAAATTCAACGTTAGAACTTTACGAACATCTGAAGGCGGCGCACGCTCGAGAACTACTAGGTTATAACGCAAACCAAAGCTCTAGTAAATCACAAGACGCAAGTCAAGACATGGACATTGAATACGATGGAGATCAGGACTCCGTCGACCCCAGTATCGACTACCAGGCGCGCTACCCTTGCGACACTTGTGGAAAACAATTTGTAGGACTCTTAGCGTTACAAAACCATCAGTGCATCAATCAGATACAAAGCCAACCGCAAACGTTTGACTGTGAAATATGTCACAAGAGTTACACTTCCATAGCTGCTTTGAAAAGTCATCGCGGTTGGCATTTGCGGTCGCCCGACGGCAAGGCCGCTGCAAACAATACCGGGCTTTGGATGCCTCAGAATAAAGTTACTAGCAAAGTCAGCAAGCATGAAGTGGTGGACGTTGCTCAAAATACTCGTTCGTCGACCTCGGCCAGTCTTGCCAAGAGACGGTTACCGCCCGAGGTGGAAGTAACAGTAGTGAACCCGAATAAGAAATTACGATCTGATGATTCTATAGAAATGGACCATCAGAATAATCTATCCGGTGGGCCAGAGGACAGGTACTGCAACATATGTGACAAAGAGTTCACTAAGCGAGCCGCGTACCAGCGCCACATGGACGAAGTGCACCAGCCGAATTCGGTGTTCTGTCCATTATGTGACAAGTCGTTTACTCGAAAGTCTACTTTAATTGTACATATGAAGAAACATTATGAGGGCGGAGAGGGCAGTTCTGGCACACAAATGGACGATGATGGACATGCTTGTGAAGTGTGCGGGGCGCAGTTTGATACTGCGAAGGCATTAAATTCCCACCGAGCGATGGAGCACGGAGAGGATTCTGGAGAATCTGAGGACGACGGAGGAGTGGTGGCGCCCCCGGGGGAGTTCACCTGCGGGCAGTGCGGGGACGGCGTGGCGACCCCCCGCGACTTGATAGCTCACCGCACGATGCACTCCACACCTACCAAGTTCTTCTGTAACATATGCAAGGTGTACTTTGCGCGAGCTCTCGACCTGTCGTCGCACACGCGGGCGAGGCACTCGGACAACGAAAAAGTGTTTTTCCCGTGCGCCATGTGCGACCGGTTTTATTTAAACAAAAAGAGTTTACAGAGACACATCGAGATGGCCCACTGATGCATAATTTCTTACCAAATGATATTTAGGGACTGATATATTCTACTCAGTGGTCTAAGTGATATTAAAGTGTCATTTTCTATTGTAAATACGTCTGGTAATTGTTCCGATTGCCCTTTCGCGCGGTGGTGTGTTTATTTTCTTAATTTTACTTTATTTCGTCATTCCTCGGCTGCCGCTCGGCGCGTAGTGTTTTAATTCCTTTTGCTATTTTAAGTCTTGCTCATTTTTGTTATTTATTTTATAAAACCATTTTAAACAATGTGCCAGCGTCCTGGTTTGTGTTTGCTGGCGTTGTGTCGAGTAGGTTAGGTATTATGATTATTATTGATAACGCGTCGGCAAGTAAGCGAATATTGTATTTTGTTTATCAGAATTGGGCCAAAATGTTGATCATAGTCAGTACCCGCGACGGCGGTGTAACTATTTATATGTAAGTATGACTTATACTTTGCGTAAAGCGTCGGTACTTTGTTTATTTTTTAAATTTAATTCATTTTTACTCTAGATTGTAAATATCTTAAATGATTTATTTAGGGACTTGATTATTGAGGAAGCGTGCGTCTGATTGAGTTTCATTAAAATGTACTGATTATTTTATAGTAATTTCAAATGTATATTTTATACAAACTAAATTTACCACTAAAGGCATATTTCCTCATCTATGGTCTTACTGCTAGTGGCCTAAGTATATATATATACTTTTATTTTTTTATTTTTCGTATTTGCAAAGGAAACCGTTAATAAAAAAATCATATTATAATAGTGCCAAATATTTGGTTAATGTAGCTTACGAAATTATTATGTGGAATTACAAGAAAATGCATTTATATATCATGACATTATTGAAGATGTTTATTTATAAAGAAAAGCAAAGATTTTTTTTATAATAAATCCTTTTAAGTGAAATTAAAATCTAACAAAGTATTAAATTTAAATTATAAACGTTTTAAAATGATTTAATTAAATTTAATTTATAAGGAATGCTGATCATTATCATATAAAGCAAACTGCCTTGCTATATTGCAATAGAAAGTCTAAATCAAAATATTTTTAAATCTTAAGATCTTGTCCACAAAAATGTTAAAATGTCAATCGTTTTATTCATATATATATATATATATATATATATATATATATATATATATATATATATATATATATATATTAACTTATGTTTTTTTTCCACATCATAAACAATGTTATCAGCATGTTGTAATATAAATATATTTTAAAATAATGTACTTGTATATAAAAGCAAACATTTTTGAAAGTGCCCTGATTATATATGTTATGAAGAATGAACACTGATGTATGATATTTTTTTATATGTTCCTTGAACGTAGAAAAAATTAAGTTCTAAGTATTGGTTTTTGTTTATTCTTTTCCGTTATATTGCACGTGGATTTAATATCTATATGTCCATAGATGAGGTTTATTTTTGTCAACTTTGTGGTTTCAATAAAGTGACTTAATAATATATGCTGTTTTATTTATCTACGTAAGTATTTATTCTTCCAAATATATTTTTAAGTAAATTTTTGATAAACGCAGTCGGTAGTCGGTTTGAATGATATATAATTAATTAATTAATTACATTTTGTATTGATTATAAAACCTTTGAAATTCTTCTAATAAAAACAACTAGAATTTAAAAGTTAATGACTGAACTTCAATGCTGAACTTTGACCATCCAGATATTGTTTTTGATACCCTATGTACTCCATATTAATGATATTAAATTTTTAATATTAGTGATATTACATTTTGGAAAAAAAATATTATTCCTTTTTTTATTTGAACATATCGGTACAGATCGGGGATTCGGGACAGGTTATGTGAGACTCCGGATTGGCAGATACACGGCGCCCCGTTTACCCACTCAAATTTTTATACGTTTTTTCAAAAATGTTTTATATTCTAATCTTAAGTGTGGAGTAACACAAAATAATAAAATAATACTAATTATTTTTAAAATAAATGAAATTCACATTTGACTACGTTATTAAAAAACATTAGATTGGATAATAATAATAAGTATAATACATAGTTCTGGTACAGCTATGGTATTAAAGCGCTTTTTGAAATAAAATTTCTTTTATGTTGAAATCATATTGCATGTACTATGTACGTATATACGCTGAATGTTATCTTGTTGATTTACCCTTGAGGGGAAAGGAAATTACGAAATTTCTACAGATGAACAAACAATTACAAAATTTGAGTCACCTAATGTTGGTACCGATAATATCTATGCATTTTATTTCTTCATACTTTTGCTACTGAATTATGTCATAAATAAGTTTTATGGCTATTTCTGGCAATTTAGATACTACGAGTGAAATGGCGAAATTCTGCGTGGCACGTTGCATGACTACATTATGTAAACATCTACATTATGATATTTACATTATAAAATATAATTAATAAAGTATAAATAGTCTCATTAAACCAAATTCGCACCTAATATTATTGTATTATACGGTATGGTTCCAATGAACCTTTGAATTGAAGTATGCTGACAAGTTAAATAATACGGTAGCCAAGAATGATACTCTAATGATTATTGACAGACGTAATGACGTCTACCATCAAACAATTAGCTCGCGACCTAGTTATTTAAGTGTTTTACAATACTACTTGTTGCTCTCACGCAGTTTGGTTTGTATGGACTTTGACAGTGTCGTCTTTAGCAAAATATATTTTGTTCCCCGTAACAATTACGAAAAGTTATATCTAAGTCCTCTACAACATTTCCTTTTTTTTTATCGTGAGGTAATCGCATTACGGATACTTTACTGTCCGGGGACTCGGGACAGGTAATGTGGGGCTCCGGACTGGCAGATATACACCGCCTTGTTTACCCATTAAATCCTCACGGTGCTCCATCTCGACCGCCACTAGCAGAGGTCCGGGAATCCCTATCTGCCGTTACCTCGGCAGCGGGAGCCAACTAGGCGCATCGTCGAAGTTAAGAGTGCTGGTCACCCTCGATGGCCTGCTCTATAACATTTCCTAAGGAATGTAAAATATTACATGCCAAATCTCGGCTTTCTACGGCCAATAGCTTCGGTTGAATGTTGTCTACTAACTTAAGTTAATAAGGGTTTCATATATATTGATTTAAATTTTCGTATATTGATAGGTATATATATGTAAATAAGCAATTTATTCATCTCTTTCTAGATACTTTCTCTTTCAATGTTTGAATAGCGACTGGAAAAAAATATTGCATAATTTTAGATTTACACAGAAAAGCCTTAAAACTGAAGCAGAGCATTTCCAAAGTACATTGTTATAATTATTATAATTCATTTAATTGATCTTGATCCGATTTTAGATATTTTGATTTAATTGATCTTGGTCAGGTCCGAGTAGTAAAGTATTTGACGTTCTAAAAATGAATCATGTAACTTCTTATTTTGAATAACATTATTGGACTTTGACTTGAAATATCACGCTTATTAGTGCCAACTATATGTATAGTTACGGGTTCCATTTCCACTCAGAGGAATATATATATTTAAAATTTATTTACATTTTTCCACTTTGGCAAGACAAAGCAGTGCGTTGAATTCGCCACCTTACAGGCAATGCCTACATTTTGAGCGGAAAGCAGTCAATGTAGTACCTTGACACTTGGTTGTTGGAAACGGCCTCGCTATGTGTTACATAGATTAATTTAAGTCATTACTGGGTTAGGCCTTCAAAACATTTACCTTCAGACTTTTACCTCGCATAGCAGGGTAGAAAGGAAGTGTTGCCTGACGGAATTCAACGCCGCGCTTTGTCTTACCAGAATAAAAAAAATCAAAATAATTGAAATATAATCATTTCATGCAAGTACAACGAATAGTCACTATCTTTCTACGTTTTTTTTAAGAAAGGATATATAAGGAATATGAAAACAGACAAACATGTAGATTGCACAAAACATTTTAATATAAACTTAAAAAGTCGTACAACAATATGAAAAATTATTATTGACTAATTATATTCGCGGACAGGAGAACCGCATTAACTATATTATGCAAATATACTATCTTTAACACTTCCATCGAATATATCTTACAAAAGAAAGAAAAATAAAAAGTATCTTTATTATTAAAAAATCTCATTACGCTAAGTTGTATTATATTAGACTTACATTATAGATTTTATCTACAAAATACTGTAGCGTTTTGGCCAGTTTTTCAATCGAGCTCCTATTATTACATTACGTAATTTAATAATAATAGGGCATTAATAAAGTACATATTAAAGGTACCGAAATCATACAGCTAGACTTAATCTAAATCAAAATATAAAAATAGTAAAAAAATAGTTGCACATATCTGTATACAACTTGTCATTGTTGTGCGTCGACGGGGCGTGGGCCCACACGGGGTGCGTTCTATCAATAATTTTATACAACATTTAGATTCTAATATATTTGAACGTAGTTATCCTTACATTTAGTAAATGTACGGAATTATTTATCTAGTTCTAAAGTAGCACGCCGTGTGAGCCTACAGGTGACGCGTAACGCCGCCAGGTCCGATTTGGATGGAAGTACAAAAAAGCGGTAGATGAGCATCTAAGTTGCGACTTAAAAAAATATTGCATTAGATTTATTCTTGTGCCGCCTCACCCCCAATGTGTATCAAAAGGGGAATAGCACGAGCGTTATAAAATATCATTACAATGTAGATCTCATAATCGGGGCGTCCCTCGTATAGCGGGACACCTGGCGACGCTAGCGCCGGTGCGTGTGGCGCGCGATGTCGACACATCTGACGGCAGACGAGAAAGACGAATGTCGCAAACAACGACAAGCTGCTTACCCGCATTAGCACAGTTTTACCTATAGCTAACATCGACCTCGATTGAAACACTGAGCTCAATTGCCAAGTGAAATATAAAAAAGATAAATAACACATAGTATTTATTTCCATGAATTTGCATGCACCCGTTAGTTTATGAATTGAGAAATATTTTTTTTCTATCATATCCATGTCTTTTATAACAATATTATATAAATTTACCATACATACTAAGACCGGCCCCGCGTCGCAGTCGGCCGGCAATGTACACGAGGACTAATATCTTCTTAAAAAAATACTGTTAGATTGAAACGTAGCTAATCCTATAATATTTATGTATATTATAATTATAAGGGTACAATCGTACAAGTGATGATTACACTAGGTGAGATCTCCGACGCCTTCGGGCGGCCCGCCGCGCCGTCCGACCGCGTCCGACCGGATATGCAAAGGTTTATTTCATACAAGTACGATATAGATACATGTCTTTATAAACGTACGCTATATTCTTAGAAAGTATGAAATTATTTCTCAATATTAAAAATACGTAATTTCTCTATTGGCCTTTCATATCCACGTGAAAAATTAGACATTCGCGTACGAATATATATCATATGTATACATATTTAAATATCAGTATTCATTTAGATCGGAGGACGTATGTATACAGGCTCGCTCTAGAAGGTACGTCGTCGTAAGCGCACGCGGCCTCTTGGCCCTTCGCTCCCTTAAAAACTACGAATATTATATCGATATCGAATGAAGACATCAAAAACTCGACTCGGCTTTAAATAGTATGAAAATAAACAGCCGGCGAGTCGCGCGGCCGATATCGCTCTTATCGATAAATTTACACATCGACGTAACGAACGAGAATACAAAAAGTTATGGAAAATCGTACGAATATCACAAGCGGCGGGCGGCGCGGGACGCCCCCGCGGAAAATAAAAAAATAAATCGCGGCGCGCGTCTCTCTCGTACAAAAGTAAAGACTCTATGAGCGGATGGCGCGGGCGGGGCGTGCGGCGCGGGCTGGGCGGGCGGCTCAGTTGGCGAGCAGCAGGTGCGCCGGCGCCGCCGTCTCGCGCCGCGCCATGAAGTACGCCGCGGGGTCCGTCGCCGGCGACAGCGCACGCGCCGCTAGCTGCTGCTGCACCGCGCGCTGCTTGATGTAGTTGCTGAACTCGGTGGGCGACATGCGGTTGGCGCGCTTGCTGCTCGTCTTTAGCTTGGTGCTTCCGAACTTTGTCTGCGCGAATGTTGCCGTCGTGAAAGTAAGCGGTTGCGCGCGGAACGGCGGTCCCGGTGAGAAGGCGGCGGGTGCTGGCGGTGAGGGCGCCGCGACTGGCTCCACTGGCCGGAAACACTGCGCTTCAGGGTTAAACGCACGTGTAACCTGCAATAATCAAAATACAGCCATAATGAATATATGCTAGGAAATATGACAAAAACTTCAATGTGATAAAATAACCGATGAAGTAAGTACGTTAATATGAAACGGTTAGTGGTAATTAATATCGTAGATGGTCAAGATAATGCACGTTATGTACACGTGATAAAAAATACAGTTTGCGTCAAGTACCTCTCTATCGGTCCTCTCGTCGGCAGCGCGTTCGTCGCTGCTGAAAAGAACCTTTACTGCACCCTTCTCCCCAATGCGATACGACACTTCACCTGAAAGAAATAAAATAATAGCTTTAGCTTTATACTTATATATTAAAAAAATTGCATACAAAGATATTTTTTATTTACTTTTTTATGTTTACAGATTTCTCACAATGAGACGAATATTCTTTTCAATTCTTTTCCATGGAGAATTCCTTTATTCAATGTGTGTATAATTTAAATTTGTGTAACATTAATGTCATTGTGGCAGTTAAAACGACAGTATGCCAGTATATAAAATGACTTTGTATTTAACGTGTGATTGTCGGTTTGATAGGAAGACGCTAATTTAGACAATGTCACCGACAAGGACTAAACTAGAAACCGACCGGTTGTGACAGCCGTGAGACTTATGTATTATAATCTTTTTCAATTGTATACTAATATTAGTATAGGTAAAATAAACTTCTTTTGAATATTACTTATCACATTTACAACCAACAATAATGATTAAAAAAAAATTGAACATCTTTAAAGTCTTGATAATTGATAAGGGGTACTGTTTCTTTCTATCTAGATGTACTCTCCGCATAGGACATTTTTGTAGCCTCTAGTGATTTAGATTATCAATTAGATAACATCATTTATGTATATTAAAAACATTTACCTGGGTCAACCCAAACAGTGAGCTCTCGTGGCAAGTGTTCAAGTACATCACGGACTGGCACTCCAGATTCTCTCGCTGCTCTTTCTAACACCGGATCTAAAGGGCCACCGGTTTTCAAACACCGGAAAGCTGACCCTCGGCACGGCCGGTCTGGGTACCAATGACCCATAAACTTGTCTTTTAATGCCTTTTCAAGTTCTTCTCCAAAGATGTTCACTCGCCGTCTTGGCAGCTTGTTGTATAGGTAGGATATGACGAAATTGAGTGCTACTTGAACTTCAATATGCATTGTTGATATTACTGTGAAAAAAGAAAAGTTTTGTTAATATCTTTAAAATTCAATTAAAACTCTAATGTATACTTATAACATTTTAGTGCAATGTTTAAATACCTGAGCCAAGTAACAGAACAAAATAACTAGCGTTAATTTTGGTAGATTTTCATGAAATGATCACAACATCTCACAAAATCACATATTATCTCAAGATCGATATTACTATCTTGATGATAACACTTGTTACTCAGTCTGAACGAGATAGCTCACATCTTTACTATTGAAGTACGAATAATTTTAAACATCATGAGCAAATAAAAATAGGTACATATGAATAGAAACGTCTCAAAGGCCTAGCAAGAGGAACTCTACATTTATTACATTTCCAAATAATTTACATTCATAGATATCTAGAGCTCGCATGGAGTGAAATAAATGTTCGCAAAATCAGTTTTCTACGGCTACAACAATTTATCGCTTCTATTGCCTTTTTATTACTATATTATAATAGTAAGTAAAATATTTAAGTGTCTAAGTTTAACGATTCGCGAAATTTTGCTCACGAAAGGCAAAGCATGCAAGGTTTTACGACATTGTAAAATAGAAATGTCGTTACAAAGAAAATGTAACAAAATATAAGACACAAATCGTATTGTTTTGGTGCCGGTCGTTGCTCCCAATCCGTCTGTTCAGAGGATTGGCTAATTTTATTTCCGTACCAAATTAACTTCGGCCTTCCACTGTTGTTATGAATAGACGCGTTGAACTAGGAACTGTATAATGATTTATAAATACATACATATATTGTAAAGGTAATTTGATAACAACGTGAACCTGCTCCCTTATACTTGTATATTTTGTAGTATTTTTTTAGCTTTACTCCTGTAGCTACATGTACGCCGCTTTCCGCCAAATTCACAATATTACGTGGCAAGGTAGAGGAACTCAACGCCGTATTGTTTCTTACTAGAGCGAGGAAATGAGAATAATTTAAATATATTCATTACTCCTAGTGGGACTCAAACACACAACCTATAGCGTCCCACTGCGCCCCGCTTTAAGTATTAGATTTAAAAAACTATTTATTAGATAAAAAAAATAACCATTTACGTAAACATAGAAAAATATTTATAATATATACTAACAAACTAGTTCAATTCCTTATTACGCAAAAGACATACCCATAATTAAGTAAATTTGGTAAATATATGGGAAGCAGGATTTCGATGAAAGATCCCAATAAAAAGATGTTTGGTACAGAACGATCCCACCACATCCCTTAAATACACCTTGGATTGGTAATGAAACGCTCGAAACGTACACCAGGTAATAACTTTTTATATTTAATATCTTAATGTCTCCTATGACATATAGACGAAATGTTTCTGTAATAATGCAATTGGAAACAAAATTAGTTATAAATTGTATCAAATTGGCTGCTGTATTAGAGCTCTGGTTTTACTGCTTCCGGATGAATCCAGATTATTTTATTGACTAGCAATTTAAAGCCAATTCATTGAAAAAATAAGTTTAATATTATAAAAAATTATATTACATATAACCACATACATCGTAAAATGTAGTATCTTCAATGTTTTTTTTCCGTAAAGAGGGAGAGATGTGAGAATAATAATAAATAGAATAGTGAAACAAACTTCTAATTTAATTGTGTGGCTGTGTTTATAAGTTATTATGTTTTAGAATGTTCATGAGTGCTATTATCGTGTACTATAAAATAGTTATTTAATTTTCAAACTATAATTTTATATATCGATATATTTAAACAATATTACTTATTAAAATTTAGGTATTTATATTTAAATTGCATTTAATTGTAATATAAGAGTTAATTTGCTTCGTTATTATGTCATCATTATGCATATAGAGCTATTTAGTCCTTTTGTAAACAATAATTGGATTGTGAATAATTATATTAGTAGGAATCTTGTATTAAAAATAAAAATACACACAAACACGGACTACAAAGCTGTCAATATTGTAATTATTTTATTTATATATTTTTTTCACCTCCAAAACTTGTACTCGCTTTGGCAGTGCATACTAAAATTAGTAAAATGCAGAGAAGATTACCATAGACCTTGTGCAGGGATGGCTGACACACAAAATTTTGACTCATTCCACTTTTTTGCCACCGAGGTTTAAGGAAGGTTAAGGTTCCCGTGGCCTCGGCTAGTGGCGGTCGAGGAGAAGCACCATTAAGTTTTAGTGATTAACGCTACGGCCTACATGTGCCAGTCTATAGTCCTATATAACCTGTCCCTAGTCCCCAATCGAGAAGGTATCCGTAGCGCAATTTTCTTACCAGATTAAAAAAGCTGACAAAAAAGCTAATACAGTGGATATATTTGTTGTGCACAAGCATTGACTCTATACGTTGTAACTATAATAAAAATAATAAGTTACCACCAGTATCTACGTTAACTAAACGATAATTTAAATAGCTACTAGTTATATTGCTATGTTTAAAATCTGGAGACGCCATTTGTAGAGCAGGTCACGTGTTGACTGCACTACACGGCCACGTGAGAAGCGTTTTTCCTAAGCGGAGATCACATGACGTTCTAACTCTATTTTGTACAGTATTTTAAAGTTGAAAGCTTTTTAAACAACTTATCGATATCGTTCTTTTTAGCTTTTCGCTTTTATCCTGCATAGCAGGGTAGACAGAAAGCACCTAGTGTCAAGACACTCCGTACTTCGCTTTCCACCTTCGCTTCGAATTCGAAACAATACGTTTGAGTAGCGGAACTCGACGCCGCACTTTGTCTTTTAACAGAACGAAGAAGTGAAAATAACTTAACTATAATCACTCCCACGAGTGGGGATCGAACCCACCCACAAATTCTATGACTCTATATAAATAACCAAAATGACTGTATAACTGTATAATTTCTCTCTAATTTTTACCTAGTATCGAAATTTTCTATGCTCATTATGTTATTGTTCAACGTTGGTAAAATAAAATCATTTCTCAGAATTTGAATCGAACCTACAACCAATCACATTTAGAATGTGACAATGTTCCACCCACTGAATCACAATAGCACAATAAATTTTCATACATATAATAACTTGAGTATTGTTGATATCATTTGCTTGGCATTTTTAGATTTGCTAATTTTTGCTTATATAGAGCACTGGAAATAAACAAAAAAAAGATAAATAAAACGAGTGTCGTTACGTTATGTTATGTTAAAATATTTGATCGCTTCATTGTGTGTATAAGCAATGTAAATTATATATATATATATATATATATATATATATATATATATATATATATATATATATATATATATATATATAGAAGCCTAAAAGATTAATATCATGAGTGGCGCTGATAAATCTGTCATTGCACTGATAGTCTTTAAGTTAGCTTTAAAGCTGCGACTAACATCTCAAGTGATATTCCATAACTGTTAGGCCAAGAACCGGATGCAGGCAGTAGCTACTGCTTGAAATGCATCACGCGGAACTTGCATCTTTACACTCTATACAAGCTATTACTGATTATATTACTTTAAGAAAATATAAAAAAAAAACAATTATTATTCATAAAAGTTAATAAAAATGACGAAAATTAGATATTATATGTACAGATTGAAATTTAATATTTATTGTTTAAACAATCGTGGATGTTTATAATTGTTATAATATTCATGTAATTACCGACCCAAATTAAGGTACAAGAGGCTTCCCAACTCATTTCACGCTTCAAAAACTGTGGTGAGTAAGCTGAGCTAGTTATATAAAAATATGTAATAGATAATAAAGCTGCTTTTTATATTATAAATTACTTAATAGATTAAAAAGATAATTTTATTTAACAGATTAAAAAAGATAATATTTTAAAATATAAATATTTTTACCCGATTTTACACAGATAGATAAAAAATATTTTTTTCGTTAATTTGGTCATCCTGACAGGTTTCAAAGGTTAATGCAATGGAATTATTGTTAATTGTATTGTCGGCTTGGTCTAGTTGACGGTGCTGTTGAAATATATATTCTTAAAGCATGTCAAGTGCACTGATATTTCATTTTTTTAATTATTTTTTAAGCTGCATGCTTTTATCCCGCGTAGCTGGGTACCTAGTGTCACGACACTCTGTACCTTGCTTCCGCCGAATTCGAGAAATTATTTATTGCGTGGCAGAATTGCGTTGATTTAAAAAATTATTTAATTGTTATCGTTCTTTAAGTATCTATGTTAATAATAGATTTTTAACTTATTTAAAAATATATATTGAAATACTTTCGTATGAGTAAAGACATTCTTTCTAAAATATAGTCTCCATTAGAATATTCACTGCACTAGTGTTTGAATTTACATTCTATGCGCGTCATTTACATAATATGCAAATAGAGCTTTTTAGTTTATTCTTTACATATTGCGCGTTTGATTAGAATCAATAAAAAAGTAAATTAGGTTTGTGTAAGTTACTAATGCACGTTGCTTCGTTATCAATAAAGAATTAAACACATATAAAGAATTTTTAGCTTCTCGCTCTTATCCCACATAGCAGGATAGATGAAAGTGTCAAGGCACTCCGTACTTCGCTTTCCGCCAAATTCGAGATATAGCGTGTTGAGTGGCGAAATTCAACGCCGCTCACCGCCGCTCCACTGCAACGCTCAACGGAAGATATAAAGAATCAAAATATATATAAAGATCTATCTAACAAGTTCACGTTGTTAGATTTTTGATGTCATCGTTTTTTACAAATTTTAAATAATTTAATAAATTAATTACTAACGATCTATTTTATACATAATAATCACGTATATTTGGTATTTGAAAATATGTTAGGCAAACCGATATTTCGACTATTTCGAACACTTTTCAGTAGGCCGTGGCTCGTGGTTTAAAAATAAAAAGTAATCCACTTTGTATTTGTACAAGTTTTAGTTAAGTTTATTTTCAGTATACGATATAAATATATATATATATATATATATATATATATATATATATATATATATAGGTTTAAAAAAATAAAAAATATACTGTCAAAAACCATACTATCTTTCTAAGACCCTGGTAATCGAATTCACAAAGATCTGTCAATTAAACAATTACATACAACATAATGAAGGTATTATAATACAGTATCTTACTTTAAATTACTTAATAATTCTAAAATGAGACCGTTGTGGCACTGTTAGACAGTGTCTCTCTCTAAACGCGATAGTTGCGGGCCCCATCTCTACAAGTATGATTATAGTTCATATTTATATTTAATTTCAATACTCTGGTGAAATAAGTTCAACTACATAACACATTAACTCAATTTTAAATGGAAACCATAGATAACACTATGTTGATCCCTTCTATTTATATCATTTTAATATAATCATTCCCCTGAATGAGAAACAAACCCACCATCAATAGCATTTATAGTACAATGCTGTACCACAGCGCCACGACCGACGTCCTCTAATTATCTTAATTTATGTAAAAAAATGCGAAAGAACGTTATAAAATAGTTTTAGACGGCAGTAATACACGTATCGAGCAAGTCATCGATAAAACCAACCAACTAGAAAATACCTTGAAGTTAACTTTTAACTTCTGAATGCAGAATACGAATGATTGCTTTCAGTCAGTTTTCATTAAAATACATACGTATAATATGAACGCCGTATATTACTTTTAGTGAAGCTTATTTATAACTTACTTGTAATCAAAGTAGGATGTAATAGTACAATTAGTATATATATACCTATATTATATTAATATATATATATATACATATAAAGTATTTTCAATATACATTCTTAGAGTACGTACTAATTTACCATTAGAATTCAAATGTAGAAGTAATTATAATGACAAGATAAAAAAAATCATAGTAGTTACACACGAGTTTTAATATTAAATAAATTAAAATACAGAATGTATTTGAAATATATATTTAAAGTATAATACTACATATATGTACATATGTATGTATGTATATTTACATTAGTTAATTACAATTACGAATAGCAACAAAACAAAAAGTTTAATTTGAAATTTATTTTTTTGAGGTTGACCGTTAATGTTTTAGAAGAGGACTTAATGAGTTACAATAAAACGGTCTAAAAACCTTTTGGGGTTTCAAGTTGAAACAACTTGAACTGTGGTTAGGAGCAAAGGGAAAATTTATACGAACCTTTCTTTTGGACGTTAGTTTGCTAAGTTACTATAAAGTTACAGATAACTTATATAAATAAATGTTGGGGTAATTAAAAGTTACCCAACAGTTGGACTGCTTAAGCGTCGAAGGCTTGAATTTATGATTGAAGAAGTATTTAAAGTAATCAAATTCTTAAAGTTTATTTGCAATTAGGTAGGAAAATTTAAAATAACAATGTTTTTTTAATTTTTATTTATATAACGAAATATCATTTTCAAATAAATGTTACTAGAAATCATTGCAACTGATTGGTTTTAGAAAAAATGTTATAATATAGTTGAGGCTATAGTAGCTCACTTGGGAAGCAGTAGAACATTAAATGCTTGCTGTTGTGCCAGCGGCGTCGTCCACGTGGAGTTTGACATCTCGGGATCTTTATTTTAAAATGTTAAAATAAAAGTAACCTAAATTAATTCTTAAAGCGTAAATTAATTGTCACTACATTTACTTCTTATTACATCACTACTGACAGTGAAAGTCCCGTCAAAATCGGTCCAGCCGTTCCAGAGATTACTAACAGACAGATAAACAAATAAGAAATGTAAATATTTACTATTTTTAAAGTGTTATTCCACACTTAGGATTAGACATTTTTGAAAAAACATATAAAAATTTGAACGCAGCGGGATTTGAACCCGCGCCTCTTGGATTCCGTCCAAGCGTTCTGACCGCTAAGCCATGCGTTCTACTACCAGCTGCGTCGAAATTCTTATACGTTTTGTTACAACTTATTTATGTTGTTAGCATCTCTGTAGAGAGGTTTTTACAAATTTCTACTACTGAAAGATTATTAAGAAATAATCGTTTAACAAGAGAGATTGCTATTTTATTTTAATATTTACTATTTTTAAAGTGTTATTCCACACTTCGGATTAGAAAACATTTTTGAAAAATGTAAATATTAACATTACAAACAGAAACTTGTAATTTCGTTTGTATGTATAGGTATAGCAACATTTATATGAAAAATATAAAATTTTGACGATAATCAAGTTACATAGATTCCTATGTATCACGTCTGTCACATCTCACGCTATCCCGTATTAAGCGTTCGCAATGTTATATTGACACTGATTGATTCGACGGTAACATGTTAGACCGTTCCTGTTGTCATTTTAAATGGGACGATTAATGTACGCTATCTGGGGCATATGGGGATGTTATTTTAATATTTATTTATAGGTATAAATAACAGCTTTACGCTTTATCCCTCATAGCAGGATATTCAGAGATAACCTAGTGTCAAGATACTTTGTTGACTGTATTCCGCCCGAAATCGAGACATTCCGTGTCGAGTGGCGAAATCAACGCCGCGCTTTGTCTTACCAGAGAGGAGAAATGGAAATTTTTTATTTCCAATTTAATCGATTCATCGAGGGGAAATCGAATCTACAACCAATCGCGTTTATTACTTTAAATTTAATATTTATCAAATATATACTTATCTCTTTCTAATGCCATATTTTTAAATGATTACTATAATAAGCAAAATACAAGAGCATACTTTTTTGTACATTTATTATTTGTCAAAAGCTTTCTGTAACATCACGTTTTCATTGTCCAGCTAATAAAATGTATGTTAAAAAGATGTAATTGAAGAAAAAAAAATATTTTATTACTAAAGAAAGATGTGCTTTCATCTACCTGGTAATGGTGCATTGGAATCAACTCTCATATGAGGAAACGTTAAATGTAGCCGTTTTATTGGCCCTGGTTAGTCAGAATGCGTTTTGTTATTCAACTAATAATATATGACAAAAATACAAAAAAAAATATGTATAAATTCTTACATAATCTATCTTACTCAAAAATAAAATAATAGACTTAGAAAATAGAAAAATAAAGCCCAGAGCAAAGATAAAATAACTTTTCATTATAATGAGACTATTCGAGTATCAGTGAGAGTGTTTTATTGCCTCCAGTGAAAATAAATTAGACGAAGCAATAAATTTAAACAGGAATAGGTACTACTGTTCGTTATTTTCGTGTGAAATACGACGTTCGGTTCGTGGTTACGTGACGTCACGGAGTTACGTGCGAACACAAATATTTGCTATCTGGCTTATCACTTTTTTGCTATATTTTAAATATTTGTATATACCTATATATATTGTATATGTTGTAATAAAAAGCTTAAAGAATAATATTCATAATGTATCAGGCAAGGCTCGACTATCAAATTTTAATTTATAGGGTTTTTTTATTATGTATGAAATATGACCATGAAAACTCAAACAGCTTTAGGTCTTATAATTTAAACACTGGATTTGATTTGATCAACACTTTGTCTGTTTTACACTGTTAATACCGAAATACGGGACATGTCAAAATTTAATAGATATTATTAAGATGAAGAGATGAACGCATACCGTAGTTTTACCAGTAAAAAAAGTGTGTACAAAATGTAAAAAAAAGGTTTTACAGATGTTTTAATCTGACATATTTTATATATATAAAAAGAAATAATATGTAGCTTTATAAAAAAGTTTTTATGTATTTTTATATGCAACATTAGCTCATTTACTTTAAATATGACTCTACCTAATTGTAATTCTGTCCTTCAGCATAATTTTCACATTCAATTGATCTAAAAATTTTCTTTTACGTACTAATATAGTAATGAGGCTAGTCGTGGCGCAATGTCTGACTGACTGTAAACAAGATCGGTTGCGGGTTCGATTACTACTCGCAGAAGTGATTATATTTAATTATTTTCACATCTTCGCTCTGGTAAAACAAAGTGCGGCGTTGAGTTCTGCCAGTCAACACGCAATGTCTTGAATTTAGCGGAAAGCTAAGTACGGATTGTTTTGACACTAGGTATTTTCTCTCTACCCTGCTGTGCGGGATAAACACGTGAAGCTGAAGTAAAAAAATCATCATGACATGTATCACTTTAACTAACTAACCAACTAGTATTAAAATCGAAAATATTTGAAATATAAAGGAAGTAATCGTAAATCAGCGTATGTATAATCACTCCCCCTAATTGTGTCTGCATATTTTAATGTAATCCATATATTTGTAGCATATTTAACTTGTTGACGAGGAACACTGAAGTCAATATTTATGTCATAAAATAGAGTAGGAGCAAATATATCGGGCACGTAATTATTCGTAGGCTAAATATGTCGACCTTCACGCTTCATCGATCATATGTTTAGGCATGGCTTAACTTATAAATATTTGAGTACCAAGCTATAGTATGTAGCGGTAAATATATTTTTTATTTTACTAATATACAAATTACTAAGAATAAAAAATGTATATTTGAATTTTTTTCAATTAATCATGGAGAACAATTTAAGAAGAATTTAAGGGAAACGGGGATGATTTATGATTCTAACATTATGGCTCTACCCTCGCAATTTGTATTACATGTTTTATCTTTTTTTACTATACTGTTAAAATAATTATAATATTTACGAAAGCGGAGTTGAAAGCGGAGAAGCTGTATTATAACATTTTGTACTGCCTGTGAATAGTGTATTGCTATACTATATGTTTTACATAAAGCTATTGTTAGATTACAATAAATATATCTTTTGCTGAATATCAACTATTAAGTCACAGCGCCATCGTAGCGCAGTGGTGCAGCGCATCAAACACTTCACGCTTGCACAAGGGTACAAGTGTGATAGCTGTAGGTTTGATTTAGTACTGGAAACAATATTATTATGATACATTCTTGTGAGACATAGGACGGCGTTTTGTTCTACTAAGGATATGCATAAAAGGACATTAATTTTAATAATTAAAGTATAATTAATTTTGAATTTTATCATTAAATTTTACTACATAAAAGCCTTAATATTTCACAAGACCTTGTAAGGGAGGGTGGAGGTAAATGGCGGCAACTATTCACCTGGAATGTATAATTAGATGATGTGTTCTAAGGCTGTTACTTAGGTAATAACCAGATATACTACATCCATTTAGGTGGCTAAGTGGTGAAAACGATAGATCGTTTAGAAAGGCTTGTAAGGATTCAAATTCAACTTAGGAATAATTGAAAACAAAAGAAGGTTCACAATTGGCACCTAATATATAATTTGTTCCGCAGAATACATAGAATTTAATGTCAAGGATAAGGAATGCTTGAAAACAAATGTCCAAAGACTTCATTTAAATTTTCACCCAAAATCTAGACATTGTATGTTAAGTGGTGAAACTCAACGCTGTGTTTTGTTTTACCACAGTAGAAAAAACAAATAATTTAATTACAATTATTTCTACGAGTTGGAGTCGAACATACAAACAATATCATTTTTGCAGTTAATCCTGAGATGCCTTCCCATCGCATCATGGTGGCCTCAACGAATAGGCAATTTCCTACATACGCAAACGGTAGCGAACGTGGAGATGACTAAATATGTAACGGCGCGTATATTGCAATATATGACCTATGAGCGAAGTTAAAAAAATATTTATATATGTCAAAGGAATTGCCAATTCATATTGATTATTCGTTTCTGTTTATATTTATCAAATAGTGGTTTGTTCCGGTTTGTTTAAGGCAAAGCGCTGTTGGTTTTGCTAACAAAACACGCCGTAGACCTCCCAGTATGATTATTGATTTGAGAAAAAATCTTATCCAAACAAACAACTGCTTATATTATGCATGTATATAATAAATTTCTAGTAAAATAGCAAAAAAAAATCTATGCTTTATATAATAGGTTTCTAGCAAAAGAAAAAACTCACAAACAATAGATGAATGTAGGACAATGCTAATAATACTTTTATTATGTTACACTAATTGTAAGATTATATAAACATCATATTGATTCATGAAACAAAACTATACCATTGTACTACTTATTACATAGCAATATGATATTATACTATAAACCACAAGATAACAATATTGAAAAAGCAAATATATTTCTTGAGAAACCTTTAACTTATAACCACATATACTTTTATATTGCATGTTCTATGAATAAATTTATCTTTTAATATCAGTTGACATCTCTATACTCCACATAATACAAAGTAATAGTTCGTGAGTAAGATAAGGACATTAGAGATTCAAATATTCCTTATAACTTTTGCAAGATGTGCTGCCATCGCAGACGGTTTTACAGCTTCCAACTCATCTCATAATCGATTCACGAGAATGAAACCGAGCGTTGGGGGCGTACGGCCTTTAAGTTCTGTCCTATTTATATCAGTAACCCAGTATCGACCCGTCGCCCCACTGCCCGACAACCCCTAACTTAACACACTCAATAAAAACACTTGTAACAATGAAATCAAAGCTCATATTGCTGTGTGCACTCCCCATCTGTGCTTGCCGGTTAAAACAGTCGGGACGATTTTGATTTCTGACCATAATTAACTATGCACTTCTCAATTTAGTCTGACTATATTAGTTTTAGATGAAAAATCTAAAAGAAAATCGTTCACCTTTTAATAGCTTTCTGATTTTTATTAATATATTCTTTAAAGGTCACATATTTCTCAATAAGTAGACCACGTCGGTTTCGCTTCAGAATTTCCATATGTTGAGAAATTGATCTTTGGAATAATATTATTCGCATACATAAATGTAGACCCGATATTGGAGTGAAGAAAAATCTTTTTCAACAGCTATTTGCTTAAAAAAACACCTTCTTTCGTCTTGTACGTGTTATGTAATACACTTTTTCTATAAGACTTCATTAAAATATGATAGCTATAAAATCCTTGAAAATAATCCTAGTATCTCTTTAAGATATACAATGGCTTACTTATACTTTCTAGCCACGTTGTAATTTAATGTTAGCTTATGTCCAGTGAGTTTATTCATGGCGTAGAAGCTAATAAACAAAAAGAAGTCAGACTTTATCTCGGTATTTTATCAGTAACGGAGTAAATAAAACTAAGTGCAAAGAAAAATGAAGAGAAATACCACAACATCGGTTTGTCTCAACGTACACACTGAGTGAGAATCAGTTATAATTTTATATAACATTTATTGTACTATTAATATAGATTTATCTATATAGATTATACAAGCTTTTTTTATTGATTAAAACATATTTAAATATTTACTATTTTTAAAGTGTTATTCCACACTTAGGACTTTGTTACAACTAAGCTAAACAACATAAATAAGTTGTAACAAAACGTATAAGAATTTCGACGCAGCTGGTAGTAGAACGCATGGCTTAGCGGTCAGAGCGCTTGGACGGTATCCAAGAGGCGCGGGTTCGAATCCCACTGCGTTCAAATTTTTATACGTTTTTTCTAAAATGTTTTCTAAAACATATTTAAGTTATTTGCATTAAATAATATTATAATAGTAAAAATTCTACTTCCATATTATTTATATATTACCATTGCCAATTCTTTAAATAATTTTCTTTTACTAGACACAATATTATCAGAAGCTAACCTCATTGTTCCGCCTCAGCTTATACTTGAAGACAGCGGTGTATGAATGGGTTGCATTCATCTACGTTACACTAGTACTCACCTAATGGTCTGATATATTGTTATAGCTTAATAATCCTACCTACAGATTTGCAGAGGCGCCATATTAGACGTTAGTGGACTATTTAGAATAGATAAACTAAATAAAGCAAATACTGTTTGTTATTAGTTTACAGTGATCAGTTATATGAATATGTTTATTAAATGTATAAAAAAGTTTTTAATAATTAATATATGTATAGTTAATAATAAAACAAGAAATTCTGTAAAAGAGTTAAAAGGATTAAATTGGGTGAGAGCTTAAAAGCTTTTTTTTGATAATTAACCCAACTAATAACATAGTATGAAAATTGAAGATATGATAATCTCGTATATTTAAAAAAGTAAGTTGCAAATCTGTTACTTTTTGTGTAAAATTTCAGTTGTAACCTACTTACAAAAAACTTTTTTTATATTATACTTCATAATCAGTGCCTCGGAGTAAAGCTTATTATACCTACTTGTCTTCATCGCTAAGACGTCAATTGAGTTTAAATTCTCCCGTCGCCCATTTTATCGCTCTTAGAAAGCTTTTAAACATGTTTTCCTTCTGAGAAGGAAAAAATGGATCTCCCCAATTTTTTTATTCGGTTATCTTAAGACGTAGCCTTTTCTTTCTTGGTCATTAAGATACGTTCAAAAGTACTGTGCTGTCAATTTAAACTTCAAAGTGTTTTTGCAAAAAAATATAGATGTACAATTTAATTGTGTTTTGGTTTGTTTAAAAATATTAAAAGAAAATCTCAATGTAAGTACGTGTACGATTGCTAAAACATGATGAAAAATTGAACTAGCTCTCTTGAAAAATGTACATATATAAATTGGAAATATGAGTGATTCATATATTTATCTAGTTATATAAAAGTAAGGCTTCAAAGAAGAGATAAGATAGATATAATACACTTTAATATTCATTTAAATATAAAAAAATAAATATAAACTTAATATATCGCATGAGCTTTTCGTACATAACTTTTTTTTATGTTATACTGTAATGGAAGTGTCGTCCGGCTCCAAGGATCAAAATTGCTTTGTTTCCTGCTATTTAATATGATCGTTCAAACCATTTTATGGCCATGAAAGCTCTCCCAGAGGTATCTCTGTATAATCAGCCGCGAATATCTTCCTGTAGGTACCAATTTATAGGGCATCGCCATCTGTTAAGAGTTCATTCACTGTGGCTGGTCGACATTATGTTAACCCTTTGTAAACACATGTAAGTTATTTTAACTCTATTAAGATATACATAGATACGGGCTCTCTCATTTCATTAACTAAACCAAATACGATTGTTTTCAGTACGTTACTGTATCTATATTTGATAAGTAAATCTTTAATTAATATTTAATTGAGGGTGCTGCTTCTGTTTGTCTATTTAGGTACTTCTTTGCTCCGAAGTTATTTCGCAAGTGTTTGTATGAAATGCTTGATTTTTTTTCGTTTCATAGCAAAGAAATTTTGTTGAATATAGTTCAAATATATTTTAGAGGCCATTAACATGGTCTATACTCTTCTAAATTCCACCTAATAATCAATAATCTTAATTTTCTTCTATGGTTTTATTATTATATTTATATTGATAATTAAAATTGGTTACGTTTGACCCATATGCAAGTAATTGTATACAATATTTACTAACTAGCTACTTCTGTTACACACATATATAGTTACATACATTTGTGCCCTGATGTTTTATCGTTATGCAAATTTTGATAGAACGCACTTTCACACATGTTTTTGGATGACACGCTGATAACTATGTGGGTTATCTGTGTTTTGTAAATGTGTTCGCCCTATTTAAATACCTTAACTTGTAAACTTGATAAGAATACTGTTTTTGAATAATCTAAATGATTATTTAAACTAAGCAGTTTCTATAATTCGTTACATCAGTCAATCCATCAATAAGAGATGGATTGTTTTATGTGTTTCATGGAAACTACATATTTGAAAAAATATATAGAAAGAGGTTGCTCATAATATTTCTTTATTTTAAATGATTTTTTTTTAAACGAATTAATTGCGTATTAGTTTGCGAATATATTTTTGAAAACTCGACTTTTGGACTTTCGACTACCTGTGTAATCCGTTTAATACAATTTCCTTTAAAATGTCAAAGATCTTATTAAAATTAATTTCTCTTAATTAAGAAAGTAAGAAACACTCCTTATAATTAATTATGTATGGAAGTATCAATGGCTATGTTTGTATGATATGATGGGAGAACGAACGCTTTATGGTTTCTATTTTTAAACTTCAAACTTCTTTCAGGATGATATAATATAATATATTATTATATAAATAACTTCAAACTTCTTTAAAAAATTTCAACTGAAAAATATCAGTAAAGCGATATTTCAAGTGTTTTAATGAAAATAGCCACTTGGTAAAGCAAATAATTTAAATATTGAGTGGAGCTGTAATAAGTTCACCAATTATTTAAAGTAATAATTGAGTTTCAATAATTTGAAACGTAATTAAATAAATAGTTAACAATTTCGCTAATTGTTTACGTTTAAAATAAATATAGGATGCTATCTTGGTTCGAAGTATGTTTTAACTGGACAAGTTTTTTTTGACAAAAATATATAGTTTTAGAGGCCACCGCGATGCCGTGTGACAGCATGTGACTGTATGAGATGCAATTGGTTGTGATTTCAAATCCCATTAACATTTATTTTAATTTCTTCACTCTGGTAAAACAAAGTGCGGCGTTGAGTTCACACCACTCAAAACGCGATGTTCTCGGTTTTGGGCAGAGCAGTCAACGGAGTGTTTTAACACTAAGCTTTCTCTGACTACTCTGCTATGTTTATAGCAGAGTAGTCAAAGAAAGCCTAGTGTTAGTGCTATATGTTTATATAGCGGAATATATTAAATTTGATGGAAAGAATAAAATAACAATTCTCTCTATAATACTTATGACATTAATAAATAATAATCTTGTTCTCGATCTCAATTTAGTAAACCAATATAAATTCATTGCACATGTTAGTACATACATGTTTAGCATAATATAAGATAATAATTATACAAGTAAATATAGTTTGCTCGCTCAAAACAAACAAGCTAATTAGTGTCACCGAAGCAATAAAGACCTTAAAATAGCAAGGATGCGGTATAAATAACTTTAATAGCTATAAAGTACGTGTAATAGGCTAACAAATTATGTGATACGTTGACACAATGTACTTTATATTTTAATTTAAATTTTGAAATAAATTAAATCTATACAAATTTAATTTTTTGAGTTTTACTAAATGCCTATGTGTGTAAACATCGTACACATACTAAAATAATAATTTCTATAATTTTTATCTGTCTGTCTGTTTGTTCTGGCCAACCTCTGGAACAATTGAATCGATTCGCGGACGCAGCTCGTACTACTAGTAATACATATTTCTATGCGGTACATGAATAAATAAATAAAAAACTATATCGAAATGTATTTTTCATCATCTGTTAGTTTTTATGTTTCATTTTTTCTATTTTAATCTCGTTTTTGATCCTTTTACTACATATTTTTAAAAGTATTGTTTGTAAACTTGTTATTTCAAAGTAGGAAGATTTTCATGACATAAGCTTTAACTTTTTTACAAAACCTAATAAGTCACATGACTTGAAACATCAATTATGTCAGACGATGATAGATCACCCATAAGAAAGCCAGTGCGTCCTCTGAAAGATACAATGATTGATGGACTGAAAATTTTCGAGGATAAGATAAGGGACTTCATCATTTTGTGTCAATAAACGCTTTTTATAAACGTTTGACAAATTGTGAATTTCTTGCGAATTATTATAAATATTTTAATAAGGCTGTCGTCATTTCACAGGTATTTACTAGGTTATATGATGGTTTTTTAGTGACAATATTTTTTACTGTTAGAAAATATTTTTGAATTTTTTTTTATTATTTCTAAGATATAATCTAAGATATAAGTTTGGCAATGGATAATGCTTTTTCAGTGAATATTTAACTCATTTTAAAGTGTAAAAAAATTATACATTTTTTTTTAAATGTTTTCTAATCTTGGGTGGATAACATTTTAAAAACGGTAAAATATTTTTAAATCTAAAAAATTATGAATTTAGGCATTTAGGCATTTAAACATTGTTAATTTATATATTATATAAATAGAAGATGTATACAATAATTTCTAAAGTGACTTTTTTTTTTTATACCATTTATTGAAATATAAAATGAATATTCACAATACCTTAAGTTATTTAGACATTAAATTATTCCTTAGTAGATGCAAGTTATGATAAATTTAAATTTAAAAGTAGCTAGTAATGGATGTCTTTTCGAATACTACAAAATATGAATGTAAGAGAATTCTAAAGAAAAATAACATAGGTTATATAGAAATTTGAAGAATAATTTACTTTGTTTGTTCAATAGAAAGGTTGTAACAGAGTATTGCATACAGAAGAGCATATAAAATCAATAAGCTAATACAGCGTGCACGCTATTATTAGGCAAGATTATGTTGATGTAAGTGGAAGGTATGTGAGGTATATATTATGTAATGTCATTTTCAATATTTATATTTTATGTAAAACCTATTTTTGGTTTCATATTTTTTCTGCTTTTTTTTTAACTTTACGCTTTTATCCCGCATAGCAGGTTAGTTAGGAAGTATTTAGTGTCAAGACCGTCCGTATCCCGTTTTCCACCAAATTCGAGGCAACGTGTAATGAGAGGTGGAAGTCAACGCTGCGCGCAATTACTAGAGTGACGAAACGAAAATAATTTAAATATATTCATTCCCCCAATTGGGAATCGAACCCACAACCGATCGCGTTTATTTAAAATCGAGAGTTCTTTGACTAATAATTGCATTAGATGCCCATCTAGTTTTATTTAGATAACTAATATATATATTTATTTTTTACTTTCAAGAATTCAGAAAATCTAATCTATCGAAATACTCTAGCCTTTTGTTATCTAGTTTTATATATTAATATTCCCTTCTCGCCATTGGATGCGTTATGTCGTTATCGACTATACTGTCAACGAAATATTTATAATTTCTCTTATGATTATTGATAGTAATCGATTTAATTAACAATAATTTCACATATATTTCATACACGATTCGGCTAAGTTAAAAATAATGTTATCATTAATAAAGTATTCAGGTATACAGCGAAAATCCCCTCAATAATATTAAATAATTAGCGTTTCATAATAATGTGTATGTATAGGTGCGTGTGGATGTGTGCTTGTGTATGTGTGTGTTTGTGTCAAATTTTATAAAAGAATGCAATATTACTATTATTATTACTTACTCTACTTTAAGTAGAGTAAGAGAATTTCCTTTAATTTTTTATTATAACACAATATCTGACTAACAAGTCTGCTCGACATTAGAGACTTAACTAGAAGAGATTGGTTACTTTATAGTTAAATGCGACTCCTTTAGCGTACGAGTAAATAATATAGTAACTAGCAGCAAATAGTAAGAGCGAGAAAATTGCGTTTAATTTTTTATTAATAAGCTACAACAACGGTTTGATAGAGTAGCTTTGGTCGTCCCTATATTATGTTAATGTAAATTAAATAATTATGTCAAAAATTGTCGCCTATTTTTAGAAGTATATGAGATATTTTGTATTTAGAATTATATATTAATGGGGGGGGGAGTGGTATGCCGTTTATCTCGTTGCTTTATTTTACCAGAGCGAGGAAATACAGATAAATCATTTCTCCCGAAGGAACCAAACTCAACAATCAATTGCGTTTACAGTCGACGACCTCTCCCTCCTGGCCGTAATGAAGGCAATGGTGGGTTGCGGGAGATTTAGGGATGTGGTTACCTCCTTCTGCGAGAAAGTGATACTCAAGAAGGAGTTTTTAGTCGGTATACGTACGATATTCGGAGTCCCACATTACCTGTCTCGAGACCCCAATCGGGTGGGTAGCCGTAACGGATTTCCTTACGATAAAAAAGCATTAGAATATTGTAACTCAATGCCAGCGTTTGACTATAAATGCAACAGTTGTTGGTTCATTAATACATTCTGGTAAGACACAACTCGGCGTTAAGTTTAGCTACTCAACACTATATTCTTATTAGTAGGTACTCACTGCCTTTCAAAATTTAAATAAAATTTAAAGCCTTTCAGAGAGTTTAAGATAGAGATTGGATTATGTCACGCAACGCAACGTGTACATATAAAGAGAAAAGGAAGACAGGCAAAACTTTTACAAAAACAAAGGAAGGTGCACAAAAAATCAATTAAGAATAAAAATAAGCATTGGTTCCAACACTGATTAATTACATAGAAAGTAATC
Source organism: Dryadula phaetusa (assembly GCA_032432895.1). Lineage (NCBI taxonomy): Eukaryota > Metazoa > Arthropoda > Insecta > Lepidoptera > Nymphalidae > Dryadula > Dryadula phaetusa. The sequence continues at coordinate 4,597,144 of JAOYRS010000027.1, forward strand.
ATTTAAGCGTCATATAAAGCATATAAATCAAAAGCTACGCTGTAGGTACAATTAAACCAGTGCCGTCTGACTCCGCCCTTATATCTCAACTTTGTAATATGGGCCGGTGACGTCAAAGTTTTCGCATTAGGCAGTGGCTCCTGGTCGGGGTTTGCCGTATCGAGAATTAACACTTCTGCCCGTGACGTAGCGAATTCTATTGAATATTGCCTAATATTTATATTTTCTTCTATATCTGTATTATGTAAACGCAAATAACATATTTTCTCAGTGAACACGCAAAGAATAAACTGTTTAATTTAATTATAATGAATTTTATTGTGACGGTGGCTACTAATAAAATATTGTATGTATTTTGTACGGAACGCTATGATTTGTTCGATTTAAAATTAGGTAATAAAATATATAATATAGTAGGTGTATTATTTGAGGTCCAAGAAGTAGTCACGTTATATTATTTCCATCTCCTTGCTCTGTTAGCATAAAACGCGGCGTTGAGTTAAGCAACTCATATGCACAATGTTCCAAAAATATAAAACGGAGTGCTTTGATATGAGATTCTTTCTTTCTACCCTGTTAAAAGGAAAAAGTGCGAAGCTCAATAAAATATTTATATACTTCTAGTAATTTATCATTTAACTTTATTAATGAAGATATCGTACGAAACGACAGATTTGTTGATTAATAACTGCTTGTTTCGAGATTTAATTAAAAAGTTTCAAGGTAAAGGATGAACTATAAATTTTAGTGTTAATTTATACAGTCAAAGGTTTGATAAAGTTAGTTACATTTGCTTAAACTGTGAACATAAATTGTTGACATCAGTGGTTGTTGTTTGTCTATTTGAAATTTTTATAATCTCACGTTATATATATATATATATATATATATATATATATATATATATATATATATATATATATATATATATATGTGTAGATATATTATATCTAAAAATAACAAGGCACTATCGAAAATGCTTAGATATAAATACAATGCTTAAAAGTGTGTACTATACAATAAGCGATTTTGAGTATTCCCACGTGTAATTATCATGATTAACGTTATTTACATTTATAATAGAAATGAGGATAAAAAAATTTTTATTTTCGTATTAATATTTAAAAACAAGATCTCAAATACATCGCATTTTTATAATTTCTGACATACATTTTATATAATATAAAATATAAAGTGGATAAAAGGTTTGAAAGAAGTGGGGTAACGGCCATCGATAATGATTTATGTTACCCATTTACCGTATACCGTATGTACCACCGCGCTGGGGCAAGAAAAACTTGATTGATGTAGGATCGAGGACACCCCGTAATATTTACCCTCATTTCCGCTTCTATGTTTTCGGATGTTTGTGATGGATGAGATCAGTAACGATTGTTATTTCGTATACATTTATTTATATTATATATATAAAAAAACAGTTTTACGCTTTTACTTAATAGGCAAAGAGAATCTAGTGTCAAGACATTACGTGTTCTGCCCATGTTGACTGGCATAACTCAACGCCGCGTAAATAACTTAAATATTATTATTTTTCAATTGAGTGTTCATTTTCTTTTCTGGACATTTCTTTAAATATATATTTTTACCTTATTTATCATCTATTATTATCTTGGTTAGCTAGAAACCTTCGTTTTTCACTGTACACCTAATGTAGATCAAAGCCAATATCACCAAAAATACATTTTTGAATTTTCCCACGAAGCCGTTAGTATTATAATGCTTTAGATTTGCATTACAATTAATTTCATTTATATCAGAATTACTTGTGTACTTAATAATGACGTAATCAAAGCAAATGGACTAATTAAAATAATCTTTGTGTTAATATAATGTGGTAATAACAGACAGTGTTATGATGCCAACTATTGTCTATTAATTATGTTTCAAAGCTATTACTTGTTCTTGAACAATACATATAGGATACAGGATACAGGATATATTATATCATAACTGTGATTTTTTTGATGTACGTTTTTAGGTATTCCACTTAATATGTACAAGATTTGTATTTAAAGTTATTTTTAATATATTATTTATCAGTAAACAAAAAACTATAACACTGTAAATATAATAAAATACAATAAAATATATATATGAAATATTTTTTATATAAAATATTTTTTGTGGAAACATTTATTTTTTAACCATATATGTATCAAGATATATTTAGACGTCAACTCTGATTTTTATATTTAGTTAAACAAAACCACTATGTATGCATTAAATTCAACATGTAATAGAATAATTTCCATTATGTATTTTCCAAACGTGTAATAAATTTTAGAAAAATTGGAAATACTGTACACAGTAGTTACTAATACGAGAGACGAGTAAAGATAAAAGAACTTCATATATTTCACAATCTCTCCTAACTAATATATATGCGAGCCACGTATTACAGACGGCTATTAAACCGATCATATCTCAAAAGATAAGCATCTCCTCCGATATATAGCAATACAACGTGCCCCAGGTAGCAATTGGCGCATTAACAAAAGTGTCTCGTTACATTCCGCCCGTGACATTCACGGTCGTTTGTGACAAACCAACAAACGTGTTCACTATTTAATCCTCACAGCTCGGAGTATTATGGAAATGCCATGGTTCATTATAAATTTTTGTTGATAATTTTATATGTATATATTAATATCAATTGCTGCATGATCAGAAATGTTTGTAATTATAGTTTATTGAAATTCCATTATGGGGTTTTTATTCTATATTTTATAAAGCAAAATAAAATTGTTTTTAAAATATTCGATTTTTAATAGAAATTATAATTTAAATCATTAAAATTCACACTTTTAACAAAACATTTTAATATTTAAGCATTATAATAAAGTAATATAGTTTACTTTATAAACATATTACGCTATTTCTATTGTATACTCAGTAAACAGATTCAATCCGACAGTGATGGTACGTCACGCAAGCTTGTGACATCACAAGGCCGTAAAGTACGGACACGAGTAGAATGTATGATACCTTTATTATTACACTTTATTTTGTTTTCTATTTAAAAACCAAATATGCGTCACCCGAAATAAGTTAGTGACGCAATTCTCCGTTCGTTATCAAGAAAAAATATAATATATTTTGATTTTCAAATATCCGTTAATAAAAAAATATCCAACTCGCCTGTATATAATATGTGTATTATTATCCTTCCAAAATTCGAAGAGAGAAATTATTTTAAGGTTTTCATTAATTCTTTTCCTTTTGGTTTAACATTTGTATAAAATCACAATAACCGTGCGTACGTAAATATGACCTTTCAACAAAGGTCATCTTGAGGTCGTTACTGATTAGAATCAACGGTGTAAATAAAACACCTGCATGAAGCTTACAGAAATCTCGTAATACAGTATGTATTAGATCATACGACTAGGGTTGTCTATGTAAATATATATATATATATATATATATATATATATATATATATATATATATATATATATATATATATATATATATACATACATATATATGATTAATAAATAAATCATTATTGTAATGGTTTACAATAATGATTTATTTATTAATGAAGTTATAAACGTAAAAATAGTTTATTTCCTATTACAAACATAAATTCTCAAAAATTATTCCATAAAATGCATTTAATATTTACGTAAGATATTATTACACCTTGACAACCGTGACTACAGATGATTTGTGTGAAAAAAAAAACAAAAAAATGCATAATCATGAGACAAGGCCAATACCGCTTCGTCAATGTCATGGCTCTATTCACTGTTGGCAGTGATGTTACGATTGATGTCTCGTGACTTCTCGAGTTCCATTGAATATTATTTTAAATTTCAGTTTATCTATACAGTGTAAATTCAATAGAAAGAAAAAAAATACAAATTCATTCCTAATTTTTATTTGCGTAAGAGCGTCCGAGTCAGACAGATCTAGATACGAAAATAATTATTGCAATCTTATCACTGAGATTGGTTGTGGGTTCTATTCTCGAATGGGAGAAGGACTATATTTAAATTATTTTCATTGCTTCGCTTTGGTAATACAAAGCATGGATTTTTTTCACCCTTCATCAAGCATTGTCTCGAATTCGACGGAAAGCGGAGTACGGAGTGTCTAAGCGTGAAGCTAAAAAATTAGATAAATAGCTCATTTTTTACACAATACGTGTATTTACATGTATTGTGTAAAAAATAAGCTATTTAACTATTTTTTTAGTACTACTGTAGTAAATCAAATACAAATCCCGTTCTAATCTCAAATGTCATAAATACATATTTATTATCTCTTCTATTTAGAAAGCACGCTATTCATTATCCACGCCGCGATACTAATCCCGTAAAGCGGGACAGCGAGCGTCAATTGAATTCCCTTGCTCAGAACTTGGCACGCTCGGATGATCTCTGATGCGTGACATGCTGGCAATTTATTTATATATATGTAGATTTTATTTATTTATTAATTTATAGATTCATGTTTTTATCCCGTATAGCGGAGTATTCTTCGCTTTTCACCGAATTCGAGACATTAAATGTTGAGTGGTGGCACTCAACGCCGCACTTTGTTTTACCAGAGCGAGGAAGTGAAAATAATTTTTAAATATAATCACTCCCCCGAGTGGGAATCGAACCCACAACCGATCGCGTTTACAACCAGACGTTGTGCCACTGCGCCACGACTAGCTTCGTTTATGCAGGTAAGTATATATATATATATATATATATATATATATAAATATATATATATATGTGTGTTTCAATTTTTTTATTTCTTTGTTTTTTGAATTTGACTTCCGGACTGTCTTGACAGTACTTCCTGTGTACCCTGCCATCTGGGGTGAAAGTGTTAAGCTAATGTCAAGAGAACAATATTTAAAAACAAAAACGAATTATATCAAAATAAATTTATTTAAAAGATTTTATATTATTAAGAATTAATGAAAACCTTTTCAAATAAAATACAGATATGAAATACTACATTTTTGATTATTTCTTTATTTTCATTTTCGATATTACCGTAACATAAAAATTGATTGCCCTCCAACAGGACTTAGCCTACTTAACCTTTAGGAGTCAGTAAATGGAAAAGGTCACCTACACTGATACCGTCTCTTTTTCAATATCTGTTTCTAATATTTTAAGAAAAACCTTTTTGTATATAAACTGAAATGTACACAAAATACCTGTATTTAATTCTATATATTTAATTAAACATTTAAATTTTTGATGCTTGAATGCTTAATTCTATCGTTTAAAATGTCTTGATAAAAAATAATTACTACGTTTTTATTCGGTGTGTACATAACTATATAACTCAGTTTATATGCCGAAGATTTTGTATATGCCTTTACTATACTTACAAAATATCATTAGATTATTTTGAAACAAAAAGTAAATATATAATAAATATAGTATATGGGCCAGATAGAAAGTTACATACATATAGTTTGATATTCACTCGGGGGAATGATTATATTTAAATAAATTATTTTCATTTCCTCTCCCTGGTAAGATAAGCGCGGCGTTGAGTTCCACCACGAAACGTGCAATGTCTCGAATTCCGCGAAATATTAGATATTTCCTTTTACCCTACTATACGGTATAAAAGCGTGAAGCTAAATAAATAAAGTAGGTAGGTAATAATAGGCATAAAAAATATTACATATAAATAGCTTTATAAATGCATGTTATTACGTAACTCCTATAATATTTTTTATCAGATCTATGCATATTTTATGAAATTCAAATTCAATAGGCATAGGTTAGGTTATTAGGTGATTATAACACGTATCGATGTCAAGGCGTACAGTGTCATGGTTGTCGCCTCATCAAGTCTATTGTGGTCCCAAGTAATAAACAATTATAGGTAACGGTAGTTTTTATTTCAAGGTTATACATTTAAATGTATACGTATCTATATAGTTATGTATGTTTATACATGTTGCTTATTTCGTAAAAGACTAGAAATATTTTGTAATTTTTTGTGGTATTTATAGTATCGATAATCCTACATTATAAAATCAGAAATGGCTACCACTTAATTTTAAAAGATTTTACCAAATTTGATGCACTAAAAATTATAAAAAATAATATATATTCATATATAAAAGAGGTTAAATCAATCCACCATGCTAAGTTTTCATTGAAATAATTAGTCTTACTTAACAAGTTTAACTAAAAGTCATATTGCGATAAAACGTTCAAATTTTACATGGCCATAAAAATACGTTTCAAATAAAAAAAAAATGATTCTATATTTCTAATAGTTATCCAAAATAAATATAACAATACAATCATCCTTACAAACACACGATTTATCTATAAGCTGTATATAAAGATTAATTAATATTAAAAATGAGCCACCCCTAATAAACCTTTCCACCGTTCAATCGAGTACTATTAATCAATGCCTCGTACGTTTCGGCCACTCTGACCCCATTCCGCTCCTACCTCACGCAATCAAGGACTTTTCCTTTTACTTATTTTTTTTTGAGAAAGAGTAATTTTTCCTTAATAACTGTGCGTTCTTTCTACTTAGCCCGAAGTCATTACCGGTATTAATTAATCTTGATTAAAATTGTGACTCTATTGTGAAATGAAAATTCTACAATTTCTTTTCAACTTTTTTTTACGACTTCCATAATTATAACAAAAGTATTCGTTAAGAAAGTATTCTTAAATAAGACTGCGGCAAAAATGGATAAAAGACAAAAAGATATATCGGAAGCAAATTCGATCTTAATGTAAAAGTACCTTTTTATATACCTTTCTGAATATATATAAAATAAAAAAAGAAACAATAAAAGAAATTACAATAAAATCTGGTTTTAGCTATAAAAAAGTACCACAGATATAATTAAAAATGAATTATAATTATACATGATGAATGAAAATATCAAATTAGCTATTTTCGAATAAATTATGTGAACTACAAAAATGCTTAAATAAAGTACGTATATTAGAACTATCGTGATCACTACATAGTAGTTACAATAAAACGCAGATTCAGCGATAAGCACGCGATACACCTATTTGTTCAATGAAATTACAATATCTATTATTTAAAACTGCAGCAAAATAGAAACAAGATCGATATGTTATATAATGTGCTAATGAATAATGAATGAAATAAAATTTTGGTATGTAAATAGAGAGGGTACAACGATTTTTGGCAGATATAAGAAGGGATCGCCTATACGAATCCCATTTAGGCAATATTGTTGGGAAAATTCTGGGGAATATATATAAAAGTTTAGTGAACATCCAAGTGTTCTGTTCATATTTAATCTTCGTCTTCACTAGCTAACGAACAGTTTTATCCTCTGTATTAATTTAACAAGAATTCATCTCAACAATAATTATATTTCTTTTCAATTTGTTATTTTAGTAATTAATATTAAGACAAAAACCAGCCAACTCTGACATAATAGAGAGCTAAGTGGTTTTAAAGGCACTGCCAAGATAAACTGAACTATATACATTAGAAATAAAATCTAAGATGAAATTTTAAATAACTTTAAACGTTTACTGAGAAAAGTCAATTAAATATATAATTTGATTTGATTTATAAAAGAAAACCATAAAAGTTAACTATCCATAAATTAACTTGGTTTTGTTATTTATAAGTTTAATTCATATTTAGGCATAAGTTTGTAATAATGAAATAAATGTTAAAATATAGGATTTTAGTGTGCAAAATATATCAAATTATTATTGATTTGTATCATATTGCAAGCTGAAGTGTAAAAATCATCGAACTGAAATAATGCTATTGACGGGAGCTTACCATAAAAGCCAAAAAATATTTGAAATTATAAGTGAAATTGAAAATACAATTATGACATATATCTGTATATATATATATATATATATATATATATATATATATATATATATACACACAGATAAAAAAAACATATATAGATCATTTGTATTGTCTAAGCTACGAGTACCTGCACGACTCTTAACATTCATATATTCCCTTTATCTCCGTCAGTATAGGAGATAACGGTGAACTATTCAGGGCGTTACTCTGATGCCAAAAACGTGAATGTTATTTTACCATTTCAACTGGCAAGTATTCAAAATTTCGGTAGAATTTTCTGTTTTTCTTGTTGTTATTGTTCCAACCATCGATAGATGCGCTTTTAGTGTCCTTGAGAGTTATGACCGATTTAGTATAAATCAAAAGGCTATAATATTAACTTATTTGTAGTATATGATAATTATTTTGTTTTTTAATATATTTTCTAATAAAAAAGTAATTTTTAAATAGTTTAGATATTGTCTGAAATACCTTAATGACAAGCCTATGAAAACGCCATAATCCATAAGAGCATAATAAACTAAAATAAAATAAATAAGAGCATATCCTTATAAAGTTCGTACCGTCAAAGAATATAACAATAGAGTGTATATTTTAGGAGAAAAACTGAATTAATAATTCATGAAAATATATAACCAACTAACTCGCCGAAGCACTAGTATATATATTCTTGCCAATATTTTAAGCTACTAACCTATAAAACATGTATCTATGAGTTATATACACAAGTAGTATAAGTTGCTTTTCATTAAATTAACATTGGAACGTAGACGCTTGTTATGAGTTTGGCAAACACTTCATCACGTGCTTACTTATTGCTATGATAATAAAACGTGACTTATTTAAGATATTTGGTAATATGGTAAGGTAAAAAAATGTTATTCTTAGGCAGAGTTGATGAGCCATTGAATTTGCAAACTTAATGCTGTTAATTTACTATTAAAAGAACGAAATAAATCTAATTTCGCATACGCTCGTATAAACATCACAAAAATATCATTAATGTAGTAATTGATGACATTTTCTTTTGTCAAAATTTAGGTTAGAAATTTTGTAAACTATTTACTTTAGTCACATGACTTAGTGTTATAAAGTGGAAAATTCAATGTTTTACGAAAATTTATATAAAAAATTAATTTTCGAGAGCATAATATCGAACTTAAAAATCACTTGAGTAACTCTGTTGAGTGACGTAACTCAACGCCTGTGTCTACATAATTAAGCTAGCGTAATACTAAAATAGTTACTAATACTAGGCTAATAATATAAACGCATTAAATGATAAGAATTCTACGGCGTTGGATCCCATAAAGAAAGTTTCAGCTGCGCCACTACGACGTAATTTGTTGATATTACAAAACAAAAAACATATTGTCACGGCTTTTGATATGTAAAAGTTTATTTAATTAAGAATTAAGTAGCAGACAAAAAACAGATGGTAACAAACAAACATTTTTACGTCATTGGCAATGGCACTGACTCACACACACTGAGCGTGATAGTCCAGTGTTATACCGTAGGTATAGTTATTAAAAGTAACTAATTATATTTATATGCTATATATATATATATATAGCTTTTTGTTTACGTAATGCAGAAATAATAGTAAAATTATATTATATTTAGTAATAAAATGTATTTGAATTAACTTTTTTGATATATTTTCATTATATGAATGATATGAATAAAAAATAAGCGGAGCGGCGCGCTTAATGCGATTAGTGTTTTCTATCTACTCAAGTAGTTAGTAGTAGATGCACGAAAATAATTTTCATAAAAGTAAGAAAGAAAACATTTGAGAACTAAAAATATGTTGGGTAATAATAAGCAAATGCGAAATGCCTTTGAAAATATTTATACTTTTAAATTCATTATTGGTTTATTTGTTCTAAATTGTTGAAATTGGTTTATAAGAAGCGTTAGTTTTGATTTAAAACTCCTACCACATAGAAATAACAAGTTTAATTAATGAAATAAAAGTAACAAAATTTAACCTTCCTATTTTATTAGGTTTTAAAATATTATTTACTAGATAGGTTACCTCAGGCGAGAACATAGTTTCTGTTAGAAGTCAATCTTGTTAACTCAAATAGGTTTAGTGCTCACCTATCACACTAAGCCTTTTTCTTAAGACTTACTCATATTGAAATGAATGAAATATTATAAATAAATATAAGTGTACAATATATGTATGTTTTGAAAATATTTTATTATTTATAAGCAAAATGCCAGGGAGCTGAATAACGACCCAAATCATTAGCACGAAGTAGGGACTTTGCTTTGTTATTTTTTAAATAACTACATTTTTATCGGAACGTTAAAAACAAACAATAAGAGAACAAATCTCCCTGCTGTTTGAAAGAATATTTATTTAGTCAAATCATAGCGCATGAAATGTGTCTCGCTGAAGAAAGCTTTGGGTTTGAATCGAATAAGAAATGAAAATTTATGTGATTTATTTAGCTACACGTACTGATAAATATGTCGAAATATTATTCGATTACACTCATATTTGTCACTTTTTCTATCTTTATTTTATACGGACCTTGTATGAACAAAACAAATTCTCTATTTACTTAAAAATAATTCAACTAATCATTTCTGTGAATTTAGTATACTTAATATTATATAAAAAAACGTAACTTTTGAATTTCGCAAAATGCCGATTTTTTTGTAGAATGTTAAATATGTCTCTAGTTTAAAACTAGAGTTTATCATTTTCGATCGGATATAACCAGATGTAGATAACAAGGATATTGAATGAGCTTGGCCTCGCAACGTGTCCGTCATATGCTTATGTAATATAATAGGGGAATAAGGACAAGGTTTTGTAATTGATTTTAAGTGTCAAAAATTTATACGTATTGTAAAATTACTATAATTTACAATAATAACTTTAATGGTTCATATTTAATTAGTAAAATAATGTAAGTTATTTTGGTTAGGTCTACACATGTACGTTATCCATTTCTTCAGTACGATTGGAATTTATAACAATTCTGTGAGACTCCACCATGATGACGTTTTTATAAACCAATACATATAATACAAAAGATAAGTAGAAACCTAAAACTTTTCATTTAGAACTTTTCATTCATTTTCACTTAGAACTAGGCTAGGTGCAGAAGAAAGGAAGATTGATTTAGAAATCTAGCACATTAAAGTTATATATTAAGTATTCTATAACTAGTAATAATTAATTATATAATAGCTGTAACGAATATTCACAGTAAACGGGGACTTCTCATTTAAGAAACTTGAGTTGACTTGACAAAGAGACATAATAGAGCTTCTGTTTGAGAAATTACTTGCCGTTGGGGATTAAATATGTGCGGAGTTTGAGGTAGAATCAACTATTTTGCCTTAATATCCATTATATTTGGAATAAATTGTTAAGCGTATTGGAAATGTGGTTTGTAACAAACCTATTACCTAAACCTGTACCAAACAAAAAAATTAAATAAACTAAGACTACCAGGTCAAATCTTATTTGGGGGAAATTTAGTACGTTTAAAATTTATGTTAAATATTTGCGGTACAATGCATAAATTTAAACTGGGCGGACATAGAACAATAGAAAGGTTTATTTTAAAGTTAGGTGCATAACCCACCACTCACAACAATTTCAATAAGATACCTATATGTTCATAAATGGTGATATATACACGATAATACTAACAATTTTAACCTTCGTTCGATCGTAACTACGTCTAGTCTATTTAACATAGTTTACCTGCTTGTTATGTAACTGTAGTTTATAGTACGTATCGTATGTACATGTTTTAAAATAAAGGTATACTGATATTTTTCATGTCCTTTAAACTGTAGTATATAAAATTAATTACTAACGTATTATCTTTGTATGAAAAGTAATTATTGATTGAAATGTTGATTTAAGCTTTAAATCAATTAGACATCTGTCATGCAAAAGATTATTGACCATTCGAAATTCATTAAAAATTACAAAGTTCATTAAATCAAGAAAACCAAATTATAATATTACGTATACATCGTGTATGATGTATACGTAATCGTACGTGTATGTATATATATATATATATACAAATTCACTTCACTATTTCATCTGTACATATAAAAAAGTAACAGATTTTTTGTATGTTTGTCTACATTTGTGCATATTAATCTGGCTTCACTAATTTAAATATTGTTTTATGGAAACATTTCATTAATAACATAGTTATATTAATTTAAAGTTTTTTGTTCAACAAAATTGTAGAAAGAGATCGAAATTGCAGGCATTCTAGTAGTTAATAATGTATTAATATTAAAAATTGTATTGCTGTATACTTCAGTAATGGATAGCTTATATTCAAATCCCTGTAAACTAAACCTATTGACCTGGATTCGTTGGACGCGGGCCATGACCGTAGCTTCCTACGTTGATTAATGGTGGAACGTCACTTTTGCCGTTAACTTGCTTACTGGGGCTCGTTCAACACCCTTATCTTCTAATATATTTTATACTACGTCTTTAATGCTTTTTTAACCAAGATTGTAGATGCAAGGCATATGTTATATATTTTGGGGAAAATCACAGTGGTTCGTTCTAGACTTTCGTTTTGCATCCATTAGATTAAATGGCAATTACCTTCGAAATGTAGTAAAGTATTGTTGTTTTTTTTTTTTACTTTACGAAATTATAATTGTTTATGTTTACTGAGTAATATATTAAATGCGAACAAATAACTAGTTATCATTGTAAATGTCATTATAAATTAAATATAAATGCCAATAACTATCGTGTGAAATAATTCATAAATATATTCATAACAAATGTATGATAAATAATTAAAGAAAGGAAAGAAACTGTCATACATGCTATATGTATTTACCTAAAGTAATTTTCAATTTTTTTATATTTATTTAAATTTGATTAATTATATACATATAGCTTCAATTTTTTATTTCAATTCCAAATTAAATATTAATAAGTTACATATCAAAATAGTAATAAAAACTGTAGTGTAGGTACAAAATGTAAGAGCGATTAGGTTTCAAGCCAATACGTTTGTGCGATAAGAATATAATAAATACTTTATTGCTCAGTAAAAAGGAACTGCTTGTACGCTATGTGAATATAGTGAATAGAAAATATTGAGTTACCTATTTTTAATTTATTTCCCTATTTTGATAAATTGCTTCTGTTTCTATATAAATTGCTGGGATATAATAAACATTTCCAATGTGAACGCAAGTTGTAAAAATGTCTAATAGTTTACTATTAAGATGTATAAATAAAAAAGGCAATATTATAATAGAAATAATAAATAAATAACACGGGTCTATTTGTGTATAGCTAACCCAATAAATAAAAAAAAACTAATTAGTTACATTAGTTAGACGTAATTGCACAGTATACAACTAGATTTCTAAATTATGTAATTTAATCTAAAAAATAAGAAATGTTGCGTCTCTTAGTTCTTTTTGTCTAAACTAACTATAATATTTTTAATATTTACTATTTTTAAAGTGTTATTCCACACTTAGGATTAGAAAAAAAAGATGTTTTATAATATTTTTTTTAACTGAAGTAATGTTTAATAATAGGAAGCATTGGAAGCAGCTGGAAAATGCCTATGTGTCAAACGACCACTAACTAAGCTAACTTCGTAGATTAAGAGTGAATTAAACGTCTAGTCACTCAATACACTAGTATTAAAAAGGCTATAAAAATAATAATAATAATAATAAAATATAATAAATGTTATTATATTGATTTACTTATTGACATGGCGTTTACATTCGCCATACCTAGTATTCTAAAGAAATATCAGTGCATTCACTGTTCAACAAATAATTCCCATACAAACCACTTTCGTACACGTAATGGTTGCACCATTAAGAAAACGTGACAATCTTTATGAAGTTAAGCGGCAATTATGTATAATAGTAGGTAAAAAGTAATTTGTTCGACATTGTTACTAACAGACAAACTAATTGGACTTAGAGACATTAAATAGAGCACTTTAAAATATACCTATAAATACAATATATATATATATATATATATATATATATATATATATATATATATATATATATATGAATATTGTAAACATTCTAATGTATTTTATGTAATGTATCCTTAGCTATAATAAGTTAGAGATTTGTTATTTCACAATTAAAATGTAGGTGACCCATTTTATAGTAAAACGTATTATTAAATAGTAAATTTTGACTTGCCATTCATACAGAATGGCAAGTGAAATGTTCACATATATTTTATAAAGCGCTATTTTATATACATACATACGTATATATGAAGTATTTAGTTTATGTTTATCTCCCGTCTGAATGCATCCAAGCGTAAGCCAGATTGCTTATCGCCATAAAATTAGATCATTGCAATGCAGCTAACAGATCACTACACTGTTTAGAAACTACTATTTGATAACGTTCAATATTTTATTTTTTCACTTAAGTTAGTCGTCACAGAAATACATAACACGTAAGTAAAACGCAACCTTGGTAACAACGCTTTATCGAATTACTTATTCTCAGCGCGTGATGATCGTGAAACTGTGAAAGCGATTCGTTTTCCTCTCTGGCGACTATTGCGATAATAGATAGTGCATTATTTAAGATATACATAACAGATCACAACATAAACGTTACAAACGTAAACTACAATGCAAACAGACGCGGCCTTGAACGCTAAGCAGATCGAAAATACGGCGCGTGGAAATAGCCACGATGAAAATACAACCACGTGATATTACGTACCTCGCGTACAGTAGGGAAAATCGATGCTTGCCACTCGGCGGCCGGCGGCGAACTGAGCCAGTGTGTCAACGGTGCGCCCGAGCCTCCGCCCTTAGTCGCCACTTATAATAAATAAAAAAATATTTTATATAACACTGCACTTTATAAAAAAATTGTGCACTTATTATTTTTCGATTAGTTTATAAAGGTTTGTTCGCGGGATGGTATGGCGAGCGACGTGCTTCCAAGTCGATGTGCGGCCGCGGACTGGCCGTAGCGAGGCATCGACGCCCCCCGCCGTGACGTGGATGGTGGAAATTAGCAGCTTCCCGCGAGGGTCGGCTGATGTAGGTCACGGGGACTGGCTGCACTTGCCCACTCTACCGTACCGATACACTTGACAAGTTTAAGGACGTTACTGTAAGAGATTGGGCGCATATCGCTACGCGCGTAGCATGTAGCCGTAGTTTGATTTGATACAGCCAATATGGTATTGGAGTATTTAAAATCAGATTGAAAGGTTACTTACCACTGCTAGTAAGGTGATTCAAATTTTAGGCACGTTTCAGTTGTTCAGGCCTTAACCTACTTAAGTGTGAATTTGTAAACCTTAAAAATAATTTATTAAGTCTTTATGTTTATCGTGTGTAAAAAATGTTTTGATTATCATATATATTATATTATTTAAAATAAGGGAAATAGATGTTTAAATTTAGAAATTATGGTCTTTGTAAGTCATTAAATTTAAAATAAATAAAGAAATGATTTGAAATATTGGATTAAACTTAATATATTTCGTGCTAGCGTCGCTATATAAGCTACATTCATGTACATTATAAAATTAACGTAGAATGATTAATTGATTCATGGTTTTTAATAATTAATAATTAAAATAATTTCATAAATAAATAAAATAATTTCATGGTAATCGTATTCAGAATTTTTAATTCATAAAGTTTATTAGTTAATTTTATCGATTGAGATGAAAATATATTTAGAATCGTGTTTATATAAAAAATCTTTGTACAGATGTAATAGAAAAAAATATTACTATCTGTTTTACAGTTTCATATTTTTTCTCGCATTGCCCGTTAAGTAGAGAAAAAAATGTAATTTTTAAACACTTGATTCTCAATTCAACATTTCGGGTAGCGGAATTCAAAGCCGCGTTTTGTCTTACCAGAACGGTGAAATGAACCCGCAAACAGTTCCAGTGAACCATGATGGCTTTACTATACCTGACGAGACAATAGATTATAATCGACATGTGCAGACAATGTTATGTTCTGTAGATAGTATTACAAGGAGTATGCTAATTACCGGAATTGTCCCTAGTTACGCATGGAGCGAGGCCGGTGGTCATTGTTTAGCATGATTTTCTGTTATTATCCGAATGTTATTTACATACATTACTATAAAAGCAATGTCAGGCCATTCGTTACGAAATCCTATACTTTATTATAAATGTTTGAATAGATGTATTTATAATAATTGCTTAGAACTTAATTGATTTTTAATATAAATAAAAAAGTATTCAAATATATATGTTACAAAATATTTTAATAGTTTTAAAATTATTTGATTCTAACATATGAGAAAAAAATATTTAATAAATAGCTTTCTCTTTAGCCAAACTATTGTTTCTTAGAAATAATCTTTGGATGACAGAAATTTATGATATCTTCACCAAGCTAAAGCTAACAACACAAACGAATTGTAAAACCGTAAAAGACTTTACCGAATGTGTTCTACATTCTATTCTACATTCATCAAAGCTCATCGGTTAGAGCGCTCGGACTGTATACCGGTTCAAATCGCTGTACAATCGTTCAAATTTTTGTACGTTTCTTCTTTTAAATATTTTCATGTTCTCAGTGTTCCGCACTTTAAAAATATTAAAATAATAACAACAACACAAATATATTAATACAAGTCAATCATCAGCTAAAAATGTATGTACTGTAAATGTAACATGTTAAAGTACAGTAAATGTAACATGTTAAAATAACATACACCCATATACATGTATATGTACATACAAATATATACAAATTACTTTTGTGAAGAAATGTTTGTTTTGTTAGGTTTACTTAGTTTATTTCAATGTAATGATGTTAGGAAAAATATACAATTGTATAGAACTTTTATTATTTTTTATATTACTAATGGATTATTTGATAATGGATTATTTGAGAAGCAGCTC
This sequence comes from Dryadula phaetusa, assembly GCA_032432895.1. NCBI lineage: Eukaryota > Metazoa > Arthropoda > Insecta > Lepidoptera > Nymphalidae > Dryadula > Dryadula phaetusa. Next base: position 4,613,897 of record JAOYRS010000027.1, read on the forward strand.
GTTAACTCCTCTAGAAGGGCCTACCAGAGTACGACCTTCAGTAGTATCTATGAGTAGACTAGGATAGAAGACAAAAATCTAATGATATATTTCTGTTATTCATTTAATTTTGACGTTAATATTTTATGACTCAAAAATTTGCTTACCTGACTCTCAGTTCCCATGGGACTTAATGTAACCATTACCAAGTTTACATATTAGTTTCTAGCAACTAAGTAGCATATAGTATATGATGTATGTATTTATGAAATATTATACTCTCATATATTATATTATATTAAACTAATCTCCCAACTGACTTCTTCATCTGCTAGACTTGCCATATGCTCTTAAAAGTTTTTAGAAATATTAGGATTAGCTTGGATTATGGACATGAAGACGTGTCCTGTCAATTTCAAAAGTTTTCCACTAGAAAGTTCAATCTCCGGTTGAGTATGATTTGTGCAGCTAGTTTATATTATTAGTGTATATTATTATAAAAGATAAAAACCGTCTGGAAAACTATCGACGTTCTCTTAAGCGTAAATACTAAGTTGTTATGAAAAATAAAGGCTGCAATTTGACCAAAAAACATATCATATTAAATTTACGAGTATTATTATAGATATTGTGAAGAGGCTTGTAATTTTTACTTTTAATTATCGTAAAATACTATATCAATATCTATATTTAAGAAGTCTTAATTCTCAATAAAAAATTCTCTTCTAGTAGATCAATATATACTTATGTTTATCGTTTCACAGATATTCACTGATGTATCATAAGACATATATCCCGCATAGCAGTATAAACAGAAAGTACCTAGTGTACTACACACTCCGTACTCCGCTTTCTGCCGAACTCGAGCCATTGCGTGTTGAGTGGTGGAACTCAACGCCATCGTTTATCTTCGTTTATCTTATTAGAGCGAGGAAATAATAATAATTTTAATATAATCATTCCCCCCGAATAGGTGTTACAAAACCCACAACCGTGCAAATTGGGACCGTGCCTTACTCCAAACACGATGTTAGGAGTAACGAGCTGTTCCATTGCGCCAGGATTGCGCCTCTTCCTAGTTTTTTTTTGGTATTATCCGCACATTCAAAAATGAAAAAAGCTATTTGAAGTTTTTTTTTATTATTTACGAATATTTTATGTGTTCATTCGTAAAGATCTTTAAATGCAACTTAAAAACACAGTTAATGGACTAAAGCCTAACTAATTAAAATGCTAAGAGCATACACCTAGTCATTATTTACTTTTATATAAATAGTAATTTAGTTTATGTCAAAATATATATAAATAGTTTGAGTAAAATTACCTATTTTAGCAGCGTTATCTTCACGATAAAAAACTGAGAAAACCAAATAGTTGCTATCACGAGATTAATCTGAAGATTGGACAGTTGAGTCATAACGGAATTTTTATATTGCGATAACCATTTAAATTGACATGCTCACTAACTTTACGACTACAGGAGTTTTTTTTAAGTATATCCAGCCTTAAACTAGACAGAAGTAGGTCAATAATAATTTTATTAGACTAATGACAATAATATATAACACTCGCAAATACTGAGTGCTTGACAGACTACGCACAGCCGAAACCGAGCACATGTACACTAGGGGGAAAATACATAGGGAATACCAAGAGACAAATTCCTGAAATATTTACGGAAATGACATAAATCGGAGTTCTACTTAGTTTAAATAAATATTTATATATTAATTTTTAATTAAAGTTGGCAATTTTTAATGGTTTGGTAATAGGAAAATCGTTGTGGCAAATGTATTGAATTATTAATTTGACTCGTTTCGATCAACCAAAAGAAGTGAACTGTATTGGAATCAGTACCTGGAATGTATATTTAATGTAGTGTACATTAAATATGAAATTGAGATAATTGTATTATGAAATAATTCATTAATGAGTGATAAGTAATGAAGAGAAATTATATACAAAGTTAAATATTAATTTTTAATTTTAATGAAATGTATTTTGGGTAATAATTCAACTTAATAAAGTTGAATTATTACCCAAAATAGCAGCCCAACTGACGTGTATTTCGCCTTACGCCTTAACAGTGTGTAAGTGCCTTCATACAAATATGGTTGACAAATACATGGTTAGCAACATAAATTTAAAATTCAACTATTTTAAATGTATGAATCGCGTACATTTTTGTATTCTAAAATAAATTTTTGAAATATTGACGTTTAGAACACTCGTACAGTGCCCGTGTTTACAGGAAAGTTCAGAAATGTCTACCTGTATTACCAAAGTATAAAAATTGCGGAAATAAAATATCTTATAAAATTTATATTATAAAGTAATACATTAGTATTGCTTTAAAAAAAATGATTTTCTGCATTTCTCCACATACATTTCAAAAATTCGAAGTTCATGTATTAGTATACATATTTAAACTTATATTGTTTCATCGTTACTCTTTGCATTTTGATGCCTGGGATTTGTAGATATATAATTTTTTAGCTTCACGAATTTCTCATGCATAGTAGGGTAGATAGAAAGTACCTTGTGTCTCCCTGTGAGGGGACGGGTAGAATACAATTTCCCCGTTGGGTAGCGTCCGGTAAAAGGTGGGTATCCCAGTAATTAGGCGGTAGGACGTTAGTCTTACGACTAACTGAAACTAATGGATGAAAAAATCTGACATTTATCAGATTTTGCCTTATGGAATTAAGGAAAGAATATAAGAGGATTTCGTGAAAATCATAATAAAACGGGAAAAGCGGCTTTCAAGTTAGTTCTTAGTTGGAACTGCGAAGGAAAGAAATTAAAATATTTTGGTAATGAAGCTGCGGGCCAGAAATGGTATAATATAAGAAGTCATTGTTGTGCTAGAGAATTATAACGAAGTTGACTGATATTTATTTGTTAATTTAGAAATATTAATGAATTTGAGGTCGATCGTGACGTAGTGGGATAGCGCTTGATTGTTGGTGCAATCGGTTGTTGGTTCAATTCCCACTCGGGACAATTATGCAAGCAATGACTCGAACTCCTCTCTCGACTATGGAGTGTCTGACACTAGGAATTAAGACAAAAACTCACTACCTGTGACCACGGGCTACTGTCCGTTTAAAATAGTTTCATTTAAAATGTTTAAAATCGCGATACTCAAAGATCTTATTATGTATGTTTAATTATTACAAAGGAAACCTCTCCTTGCTTTTTATATACACGTATATATAAAGCACATCTAAATGACTCGCATGCGTATATCCAATATAATATTTCTGTAAGAAGAAACTTACATATATATTCAGAAAAGCTGTTTTCTTTTAGTTCTATAAAATGTCTATACTTTCAAGTGTAAACCGCATTTGCATTTCCATAAAAGTTTCGACGTGTAAATGTAAGCTCTACATAAAAGGCTGCCATGTATTCTATTTTAAACACAGTGCATGCTTGGAAACACCTTGAGCACACACCAGTTACAAGATGTACCTTAATTTTATTTCCTTTGAAAGCTATTTAAAATAGATTTTAAAACTAGCCAAGCGCAAAGTGATTTCTTAAGTCAAAGGTTCCGTATAATATATGTATATTAAAAATTGACCACTAATACACAAAATAAATAGTTACATAAATATGATCGTTGTGGGTTCGATTTCTAATTGGGGAATATAAGAGTATATTTAAATTATTTTTATTTTCTCGTTCTGGTAAAACAAAGCGCGGGATTGAGTTCCGCCACTCAAGCCACAATATCTCGATTTCGGCAGATCGTAGTGTGCGGAGTTTTTTGACACTAGGTGTATTTTGTCTACCCTGCTTTGCAAAAAGCGTAAAAAACAATATTAAAAAAATATGTTAAGGTTTCTATCAATAACTATTGTGTACAATATTGCATACGTGATTGTGATGCAATATACTCGGATATGAAAGACTTTGATATTACTTTTACTGTTGAGCATTTTTTTTATTTAAGAAATAGTTACCTTTTGTATTTAGATAAATTTCAAAATCATCTTACTCTAATCGGGTTAATACGGGCCGCGTGAAAGTAATTTCATATTTATTTGACGGTTTTCTTATATGAACAAAAAGTTAAAATGGAAATTGAAAATTAAAATAATTGAGATTTGCCTAAAACATATATATGTGTCGGTTGTATTAATGATTGATTTTTTTTTATTTTTATTTCTGGAAGACATAACAAAGGACGGCCCCTCACTTGGACTGACGACCTTGTCAGATTTGCGTGCAAGTGCTGGATGTGGGAGCCGTTCCAGCTGGTATGATATGATATGGCTTAAGATTGGCAGTAGACAGATGATGCAATAGTTTTAAAAGAATCATTGAATAAAAACAAAGGAATTTATCAAATCAGTAATATCTATTTATTTTGATGTATGATACTCAGAAACAATTGATATGTACATATATATTGTGTTAGAAAACCGCAATTTCATTTTACTTTCACATAACAGTGTCCTCGAAGATTGTTTTGAATATAAAATATTAAAGTAAATATGTCATAAAACATGAATAAGAAGTGAGTGAGTTGCGCTGGATACGCTTAGTTAAACAAACAACAGTTTATCATTGCCGTAAACAGTTATTGTTCTCAAGCATAAAATTGGCCCTTTAATTCGTAATTTTACAAACTACTGTACATTACACCTATTTTTATATGTTCAAATTATCAAGCAAAGTATATTTAGTAGTAAATACAGTAGATAAAATTTTAATTGTTATGCTAATTTATCTGCCAATAACAAGTAGTTATGTTCACTAGATCATTTATATATAGGTCATCAGTTAATATGACTAAACACGACGGTGGTGAGGTTGAATACCTCTCGACCAATCCGCGTCGTCGTATCCAATTCCATTTTGACAAGGGTGTTTCAAAAGGGTGTTTTACATAACAAAATAATCTAGGCTAAAATTGACGTAAAATATGACAAAGAGTAAAACCATATATCTCTGCATAGTCCTCCAAAAAGCAAATAATAGGTAAACATATAAATCGTGATCTCGATTGGCATGGTAGTAGCAGAAAGAGGATACAGGAATAGATAGTTCGAGAGAGCAAAACAAAAAAGCTCGAGTCTCACAATACACTGCAACACCGAAGGGGAGAAGAAACTAATTTTGTTTTATTTCCTTTTACTTTAAAAGCCACTGAATAGGAACAAGTGTTAAAGTAATGTAGTATGAATGTGATAACTGTATTTATACAAATATATATATAAAAAATAAATGGAACATAAAAATGTTCTTAAAAATAAACGTTAGATTTTTTGATGGTGTAACTTATATTTTACTCAAAGATTTTTAATTTAAGCTATTATATTATACTGATATCAGATAGGTTGTACAAATATATGTTATATGTTACGATGGCCACTGCAAATCATTGTCGTTAAAACTAGAATTAGAATACGCGTAGTATTCTAATTAATTCTTGCAATTCATATTTATAATAACATTGTAGACATGGCAATAATGAAAATATTTTAAAAATTAAGTAACGTGGAGTGTTACTAAATTAACCTAACCTAAAATGTGGTTAAAAAACTTTGTATGTCTGTCTGTTTGTTCAAGTGTCATACGAAAATTACCGGTTTTATTATAATGAAACAGAGTGTAAATATACTTTAACATCCTGGTCATAACACTAGGTGTTTTTTATTCTGGAAAAGTTCTAATGTATATACTTTAGAAGTAAAACAAACTTAATTTTCCGGCTCGATCATGAGTACAGTACTGTACTGTACTAAGTGTAAATAGTAAATTTATCGTATGTCATGTCACTCATAGTGAAATAACGTTATGCTATATTTCTTTAATAACTACTTTTATTTTTCTTAATAAGATTGCGAGTAATCAGCGTTATTTTAAAATATGAGCTATTTATTTTTTCTACAGGAATTACGTTGAACATTAGGACGAAATTATCTTTAAGCGACTCTCTAAGGCTCTAAGCGGCTACCATCCACAAAATCACTCTTTTATATCTTTTTATTATCAGTATATTAAAGACTTGACTTTTTGGAATTTTTTTTACAAAAGTAGCATCAAATATCACGATAAAAACTATCCTGTACATTATATGTTCATGTAGATATGAAGGCAGATAAGTTGTTGGTCTGTATAGATTTTAATTTTAAAGTAGGTTAGTGGTTGGGTTCATTTTTAAGACTAATTATTTGATAAAATTATAAATTTTGGCAAAATTGGTGATTTAAACGAAAATGCGGCAGGTGAAAGAACGAAATAGGTAGGTAACGTCATGAGTTCACGTGGACGAAGCCACGAGCGGGCTGCTATTTCAAAATTAAACTGTTTAGCTTTCAACATTATAACATATAGTATATAAAGATATATGATTTATTTTTTATGTCAGAATAATAGTAAAAAAGGAAATAAAAAGCCAACTTTTCTTTGTAGGTACTAAAATTAAAGCTTAAATCCATTTATGTTTCATATAAATGTAAATAGCATAACGGAAAGGGCCTCCGAAGGGAATTCGTTTCATTATATTCGAGAGTGAATTGTAGCTTGAATCAATCCTACTTTTTATTGAATTTCCAGGAATATGGCGGGTATTCTAGAAAAAACGCGGTTGAATAGTAAGGATTTATTGGTTTTTACCAAGTTTGTAAAGTCCGGGACGAGGCTAAAGTCGAGCGTGATGAAATACCTATAGTTTATACATTTATATGTATAGTGTATAGTGTATGTATATATATATATATATGTATATTGTTTTATGCCGGATAAAAGGTGAAGCTAAAAATATTTGGATCATATAACTTATATTTAATGGAAATACACATGTATGTTTGTCTATATGTATATATATCACGATTACAACCTTGATTGACATTTCCACGTACGGTTAATAGATTAACTTTAGAATACTGCCAAGTAATCTATCTTCTCTATATAAACGGCTTATTAATATATAGATGACAATAGCAATGAAGCAATCATTACAGTACTGTCATGAATGTTTCTATAAATAATTTATATTAGCTTTATCTCCAATATCAATTTTATTATTCAACCCAATTATATGAAGTTTACTAAATTGACTAAACAGAGACGATAGTGTTAATGCTGTCTTTATCTGCAGTCCCCACGCAATATCAAGATATCGTGTAATGTCTCGAGTGATGGGTTTTGGAAGGAAATTCGTAATTAATTTTTTGTTAATTATATTAAATGTGATATTAAGAATGAAGAAGAACGTGCTTAGGTGGTCTAGGTTTGTTGAGAGGATGAGTGATGAAATAATGGTAAGTAAGATCTATGAAGCAAAGGCGAGTGGTATGAGAGGTCAGAGTGGACTTCAATTCACCTTCGGAAACACAGTATTGAAGAAGTTGAAGGAAGGTTAGGTTAAAAGCATGAGAACCTGCCGAAAGGCGGGTATGACGACGGTAATGACTGTGGATGAGGCAAAAGGGGTATGCAGGAACCGCAGAGTTTGGTGCTACCTGACTACCCCGTCAGGAATACAGCGTGCACTAAAAAAAAAAATCTGAGAAATACAGGTATATATTAATGAAGTTTATATAAGTTGTTTTTAGTTTGTGAAATGAAATAATTTAATCAGTAGCCAGCTCAAAATAATAACCGATATTGATGTAAAATAATCTTGAATCTACTGTTATAATCTTCATCTATTAATATTGAAAGCTCAGTATTTCCAGTTGGAGGAGAAACTAAATTCATCTCATTGTTAACAGTGGATAAGAAGGGGTGAAGATAGTTGGGGTATGTACAATTGTTCTTTATTCGCATTATAACAGATCTCGCTTCCATTATATTCAGTTGATCAATAAGCTTAAGGGATTACATCTCGATGCTTATATCTAATCGCGCTGACCTTTTAGCTTAAATTAATGTCATTGAATAATTTAGTTGCTCATATTTCATACAATATCATTTAGGTTATTTACATAATAGACTAATGGATTGTTTAATCCCTTTGATAATATGCGCAAATTTAGCTTATATTATTTTTTAACTGTATACGTCTAGTGGTTTATCTATATTTTCAATATGTTTTATGAACAGATTTTTTTGTTACAGATTTTCCTTTTCCAGAGAGATGGTCTAATAAAAAACGAAATATCCATCTGTTACAAAAAGGTCTCTAAAAAAACACAAAGTTTAAAATGAATTACAATTTAAACTTTAATCATGTCCTTTATTAATACGATACGTCTGACAATAATGTAATATTTAAGCATGTTTGTTTGTTTCGCAGTTATGTTCTGTATTAACAAAAAATCTCCCGTTAGTGAATTAATGTATGGATAATGTTCTGAAGTTTTTTACAATAAAATAGACAATATTCTTTACAGCAGGATAGCAATTATGCACTTCTATCTATTCATCATCATTTATTTTTAACTCAATGTTTTAAATGTAGTTATCACACATTTTCTGACAAAGCTGATAATGTCATTATGAAGAAAAAACAGCTTGCAAAAAAGTATTTCGAATGTTAATTCTTAGGTTTAAAGTATGAAGGTATGGTGTTCATGGTTTATAGTTAAAAAAATATAAGAACTGCGGAAGCTAAAAAGCCATATCCATCAGTAATTATAAATTTTGTGTTATTTCTAATGAATGTAGCTATTACATATCGCCTCTATAGAGAACTATTATCCATTTATATATGCTATTGTCCATTATTATATTTATGTACTATACTGTACATTATATATGTACATTTTGAAAGCAACATTAATAAATATTTCAATATTTTTATACTTTTAAGTACGCTATGTACATTTAAAATATACTTCTTGCTGCTTATTGATTGTTCTTTGTATAAATTGAGAAGAAAATGAAATATTCAAGCGGTATTGGGAAACAAGGCCGATCCTATATTTTATGGTAAAACACTAATTCGACAAGTCAGAATGTGAAACGACTTCGACTTAACTGCTAAACTTTAAGAAGTTTGTTGTATTGGCACGTTTTATATATCAGTTTGTTCATAAGAAAGCAATTGTAACATAAAATACCCAGCATTTTTTACCATATTTGTTTTTTATTTATTACAGTTTTTTTCTTTTGTTAACTAGGTCGTTAGTTGTATACCTCAAGGTCTCACTTTACCTAACCATCGTCATCGTTAATGGCGTCAAAATAATGTCAGTTATTTAAACTTAAAGGGAATATGCGCTACATCTAAATTAAGTTTAGTTGATATAGCAAATATTTGCATTAAATTGTGTTAAATTCAAGTCGATAGTATTGCCATCTTTAAACTACTGGTGTAAATAGTTATAATTTTTCGTTACACAAAAATCATAGGAAAGAATACTCTTCAACTAAGTAGTAATATTGAATAATTCATGATCACTGAAAGGCTTATATTCGACGGATTGACGTATCGACAGGCTTCGTTTAACTAAGCAACATCTTAATATGTTTCTATTTATTTTCTTGTATTATTAAAACGGCCTCGTACTACAATATGGCCACATCTTACGCAATTTGTTCAACAACGTAGCATAAATAACATACATAGTAATTACACACTTAGTCACGAATTAGACCCTAACTAAAGATATGCGTATTACCTATATTTGTTTGTTAAGATCGTGTAGTTACGTTTTGCGTATGTTTATTTTAGTGTTTACAATATGACGTTTGTGTATGGTTATCTTTACAGTATATTCTTTTATTTGTATTGTAATCTATTGATATTGTGGTCGGTCTATCAGTCGTAGCGCAATGAAACAGCGTCTGATTATAAACGCGATCGGTTGTGAGTTCGATTCCCACTTAGGGCAATGATTGAGGTAAGATTGAAATTTTGGTAAGAAAAAGTGTGGCGTTCAGTTCCGCCACTCTTTCTCGAATTCAGTGGATAGCGAAGTACGGAGTGTGTTGACACTAGGTACTTTCTGTCTACCCTGCTTTGCGGGATATTTAATTTTTTTTCATTTCCTCGCTCTGGTAAACCAAAGCGCGGCGTTGAGTTCCACCACTCGACACGCAGTATCTCGAATTCAGCTGAAAGCGGATTACAGAGTGTCTTAACACTAGGTACTTTCTGTCTCCCCAGCTATGCTGGATACAAGCGTGAAGTTAAAAAAATCTATTGATATAGTCCTACATCCAATGTGTTTAAATAGTCTGAAAGTATCTGCTCCTGTTATTATTACACTTAAAAAAACTATTTAGTTTACGATACTTTTCGCAAAATATTGACTTTGAAATAAATTGTAACAGTAATTGCGCACTATCAAACATATTTATCTAACCGTAACTAAATGAATGCGTTTAAAGGTCACTCGAGATGCATTTCCCTCTTCCTAAATGTTGTTCCGCAAAGAAAAACCAATGATGTTTACAAAAACATGAAGGGCTCCGAAGGTTGTAAACAACTCAATAACAATCGCCTTCCCGCTCTATTAAGATTAACCTTTACTTAATACAAATTCTGTAAAAAAAAAAATAAAAATAAATTAATTCATGTAAAAACATCTTGTATAGAAAAATCGATTATTTTCTTTTTCTTGATTATTCAAGGATGTCATGTTAACAATTATTTTTTTGTTGACAGGAAATAGTGACAAAAATTTTAGTGCTACTTTTTAACTAAGTAAATCAGGATATTAATGAATATCTATTCTAGATAAGTGGATATCGCTTCAATTGAACTACTCGTAAGTAATATATAAACATGCTTAGTTTTGTTAATATTGCTATTATTTTTTTCGATTTCAAACTTCTACACATTTTTGAAAAACTTTTTGGATTTAAGCTGGAAGATATTCTTAGTAAGAAGTATGTATGTGCTTCCTCACATCCTACACACTGTTCTATCAAAATAAGGCATTTAAGCCAATTTACAGCGTGGCTGTAAACAACGGCTACTCTGTTTGATCCACATTATAAGGTAACGACTAAGTTATGTTATATTTATACAGATTTATTTTATTTATATATATTTAGTACCTACTTCTGAGTTTGAAGGTTCTTATCGCACATCTAAGATGATATGATAAAACTTACTAAGTTTTGTGTTAAATAAATTATGATAAATGATGTTCGTATTTTTATGTCTTTCCTTAAATCTTAGGGAATTTATTTAATCTACTTATGAATTTGTAAATAAAAATATTTTCGTCACAATGTCGCAATGTTTAAATAAAAATATTTTTTGTGTACACAGAAAGTTCCTAGTGTTAAGACACTTCGTACTTCGCTTTTCACCGAATTAAAGACATTACGTGTTGAGTGGCAGAACTCAACGCCACACTTTGTCTTACCAGAGCGAGGAAGTTAAAATAATTTTATTATAATCACTCCCCCGAGTGGGAATCGAACCCACAACCTATCGCGTTCATAGTCAGACGCTGCGCTACAACCGGCCTCAATAAAAATATATAATATTAAAATAATTATTAGCTTTTTATCTGTACTTATACTATCTGCAGTCTTGAAAAAATGTTCTTATTTTTTGTCCACTAGATCTACGTTTTACAAACTTTTCTCCATAGATCATGGCAATTACTTTTAGCATAAAAGAACCCCGAATATGAAACGAAATCATAACTATCATGTATACTGCACTGCTTTACTTTAGCTTCACAAGCCATGTTATGCTTTCAAAGAAAGAGAAATGTTAATATTAAATAGAAAGGCATTACAACATTCTCAACAGACTTGTTATATACTGTGGTTAACTTCACTACCCTGCTATGCGGGATAAAGCGTGAGGCTGCCTTTTTTACTACTCAACTGTCAAGAGGAGGTTTATGCTTTTACCGCATATGTAAGTATGTATGTTTTCTTTGTTCCATTGTAACTGCTAAACCTGTGAACTGATTTTTAAAAATGAGACGCCATAAGAAGATTATTTAAAATTACTAAAAAATGTCATTTTTTTAAATTTTAACCGCAATAGGATTTTTATTTTTTTTAATTACTAGATTTTGTTAATAATAATATATTTGAATATTTACGTTAAGCAGAAAAAAACTATATTTAAAGTTCATAAATAACACCAGAAAAGAAACTATTTTTGGAAAATTTTACTGAAATTAACATTTCAGTAAATATAAGTTTTCGTTCCAGTACGCAATTGTTTACATACGCTTCTCAGCACGCTTTATCAAGACGGTGTGTAAAAGCGACGCTATCACGACGTTTTACGTAACCTGTATTGTAATCGTAGTTTACTGCCTAGGAATTGAAAAACTATGATTTGGTAATAACTTTTCTTTATTTAATCCATGATTTGTTATTTCTTTACAGTTCACATTTTATGTCAAAAAATATTTTAGGTTCTGCTTTCTGATCGCATTATACTAGCTGATCGCGTTGTGCCTGCGAGAACTATGTATTACATTCCAACATATAAATATTTTATTTAGTTTAAACTACTTAAATTACTGTGAGCACTGTGTCATTACTGACATTTACAGAGATACGTTTAATAGATAATTCATGAAACAATAGTTATCATGGTACCGTGCCGAGACTGTAACTACCAATAGTGTGAATAGGTTTTAACAAAGTCAAAGTGATGTTTTGCTAAAGAAAATATAGCGAATGCGACTTGTCTGTTAGCAACGTTAAAATTCAACAAAATACACGACTACCAAAATTTTGCGAACATATTGTGTCGACTAGAAAAATCTATTATTTCACATTTTATAAGGCAAGGTTTAAATCGTGTCTACCGTATCCCTTGACGAATTAGTTTATTGCTCATTTGCTCATTTTAGGTAAATAGGCTATATCATAAATTACTTTAACGGGTTATCATTTTATATAATTCCTCTTTGAACAAAATTGACAAAAATCATAGAAAAAAATAAGAAAATATTATTCAACATAAAATTACCTTTGACAACGTTCCTTTGTACCGTTAAGTTACTATTTAGAAAATTCAGAGCTCATTTATTTCAATGTTAACACAGGCACAAAAGAGCAAAAAAAAACTGGTGACATGGCGGGACGGTCGTAATTAAATAAAGTCGATAATCTGTTTACCCTGAGCCTTTCATTTTGACCAGTCTAGATATTAATTTCTGTAGTCATTCGTTTTAATTAACTATGAATATGAATGAGCTACGCAAGCGACGGCAGTTGCTTAACTTAGTTTTCTGGGCATGGTTTACCTCTACCTGTCCTCCTGTTAATGGTGCAATTAATAAATCATTTCCAATTAATTAATGCTGCTCTGTAGAGAATGGGTTCGAAGCGTTATTTTTTGCTTATATGATACCGTATCCATGCTAATCGGCAGGAGATTATGTGTGTAGATTTAAATATTTTATAGTAAAAAAATAGCTTTTCATTTTTATGCAAATTAGACTAAGAGAAAATTTCATGAAAATTCTCAACTTTTCTAATTAAGGGATAATGCCTTATGACAAAAAAATACATTTTAAACATGTTTTTTTTGGTACTTTAGTACTTTTTAAATTTAAAAACAATAGTAATCAGGCCCATATTTTGTATAATTATGAGTACATAGGTATGTTTATTGTGTATTTATATACATGAAAGAGCAGTTTGTAAAAAAAACATAATACACTTCGATTTTTCAAATTTTTAACAGCAAACTTTCAGACGTGCCAGTTGATGAAAGTTAATTTTACCAAAATCACGTAGAATGGGCAAGACTCGAGGAAATTTCGGTCGTTAAAAATAAGATAACAAAGCTTAAGCAAACTACAGATGAATTCGATGCAGCAATCGGAATTCTGAACGATTTTTGGAATTATATTGAAAACTTCACTAACAGGTCGCTTGTTTTGAGCTGAATAAGTAATGTTCATTTAGCTTGAATTATAATTAGTTCTGTTAAATATTAGTTTGTACCTACACTTCTTACCTTCCACTTCACTTCATTTCAAATTGTCTAACAATACTTTGGATTATAAGTGTAAACATCACACACACACACACACACTCACACACACACTCACACACAATACACCCACACTCATATTCTCACAAACGAAAACACAAACATAAGCTCACGTTCTTAACGTACACACTACCATATATAACCTTTGTATAAATTCATAAGATCTTAGTATTATTTGATTGTATAATGAACGATATTATCAGTTTTGATGTTACTTTGGTTTTTGAAAAGACGCTTGTGAGGCGGGCGCTAATGACTGCGACTCAGTTTCATACTAATGCAGTTATTATCGATATAAGATGTTATAATTATGTACTATAATATAATGAATAAATTTTATTATTATTATTATTATTATTATTATTATTTTATTTATTTATTTAACATTCTCAGTACATTGCTATATGTACCGGTACACGGACAATCACGGACCTAAGTCAAGTGAAAGCCAGAACTGAAATTTAATTATGATGTGGGATACTTAAAAAATTATATACTAACTATTCTGCAGGTGTTCAAAATCACTGCTTTTTCTAAAATGGAGTAGGTATATGGGGGCAGTTGTAATGTATCAATAGACTGGTGGAGATTTTTGGGAATAACACCTGTGGTAGAAATAATTACTGGTACTATTGTCACTTTTTTTAATTTCCACATTCTTATCATTTCATCCTTTAGGTCCTCGTATTTAGTAAGTTTCTCTGAGAAGCTATTTTGCAAATTATGAGAATTAGGTATTGCGATATCTATTATTTGTGCGATTTTATTTTCTTTGTCGATTAAAGTGATATCCGGTCTATTGTATGGTACAGTTTTGTCAGTCAATATGGCTCTATCAAAATATAATTTGAAACATTCGTTTTCCAGTATAGATACAAAAGTATATTTGTAATATGGTAGTGGAGGTGCAGAACTGAGCTTGTATTTAATTGCTAATCTTTGATGAATGATGCTTGCTACTTGATCGTGCCGGTGCTTGTAATCAGTCTGGGCGATTGATGGGCAAGCACCGGTTATGTGCTGTATAGTCTCGGAAGCCCTATTGCATCTTCTACAAATATCGGTGCGTAAATTACGTTTCTTTATAATATGTTTTTGATAGTTTTTTGTTTCTATCACCTGGTCCTGGATTGCCAACATAAATCCTTCAGTCTCAGGGAAGAGTTCACCGCGTCTAAGCCATTCGTTCGACGCTGCTTTATCGACGTAATTCTGACTTAGCTCGATCCAATGTCTCCCGTGAAGAGATTTCTGGGCCCATTCTTTCATTTTAGTAAGTCTGTCAGTCTGTGATTCATTTTCTAGTAAACTCTTCTCTTTGAGATTAAGTGGACTCAGTTTTTGATCATTTTCGACTATGGATTTATGAAGTATGGATGTCTTACATTTAGAATGGAAATATTTCCTTAAATTTGTTATCTGCTTATTATGTAAATTTACTATATCTATTAATCCCCTGCCACCATCTATTCGCTGTAATGTCGTTCTTTGCACACACGATCTTGGGTGATGTTTTCGGTTTCTAGTCAATGTTGTATTAATAAGGCGTTGAAGATTTTTTAACTTTGTCTTGTTCCAAGCTATAATTCCAAATGAATATGTAAGAATCGATATTGCAAAACTGTTAATTGCTTTTATAATATATTTCGAATTAAGTTTTGATTTAATTATAGAATTTAGTCTGTGTTTGAATTGTTTTGTTAAATTTGTTTTGACTTCCTTATGATGTGTGATCTTTGATTGAATATAGCCCAAGTACTTGTATGTCTCATTTTCCATTAATGAATCTATATATTTCCCGTTACTCGTTAAATATTCCGCGTTTTATTTGTATTGGTGTTTATCTCTATGGTATTACCTAGAGTAGTAACTTTTATTTTTGTTGTCCAATAGTTCATGGTGTTCTTTAAAAAATCTTGGATTATTGGATGTATTTTATATATTTCTAAAACATGTAACAACCAGGAATGGGGAATTGAATCGTAAGCTTTCCTATAATCAATATACATTGTAAATATATCTTTCTTATTTTTTTGCGCTTGATTTAATATAACAGAATCAACTATTAACTGCTCTTTACAACCCTGACTAAACCTTTTACAACCTTTTTGCTCCTCTGTAAGTATTTCAGTATCTGTTAAATATTTATAAATTGTTTCTGTAAGGCAAGAGGTGATAATTTTGTTTATTGATTGCAGACAAGTTATGGGTCTGTATTTTGAGGGATCATCAAGAGTATCTAAATTCTTCGGAATCATGTATGTAATACCAGCAGTAATATATTCAGGCATATCCTTAGGATTTTGAATAAAATTATTAATATGTTTAAGAAGGTGAGTATGTATATGTGTAAATTTTTTGTACCAGAAATTATGAATGAAATCAGAACCCGGTGTCTTCCAATTATTTAATTTATTTATAATTAACTGTAGTATTTCAAGGGATATATTCTCAAATTGCATACTTGATTTAGTCTGATTTTGGATCTCTTCAGAGATAATCCATTCGGCGTTATTATTATGCACAACAGAATTTCCCCATATCGAGGACCAATACTTATGAAAGTCATCTCCTGTCGGTGTAGTTGGTACTGATTTATCAGAGTTATTTTTTGTAGAATTTTGAAGATTTCTGTAAAATTGTCTCTCGTTGGAACTAAACTGATTATTTTGAGATTTCCGTAATGTACATAATTTATGTCTTTGTAATCGGCTATTTGTAAGTGTAAGTTTTTGTTTAAGTGTATCAAGAAAATGAAATATTTGCGTGTTTGGTTCCTCATGTGTAGAATGTATTTTATAATTTTGTTTTATTAAGTTTACATGATGAATTATTTTTTTACTTTTATTACCTTGGATAAATTGCGTTAATCGGGCTATATTAGCTCTCAGATCTGGTATTTTTTTCTCGAGTCGTATTTGCCATTTTGGTTTTCTTATTTTTGTTTTATTTTGTGTAATATCTTGTGTATGTCTGATTTTTGCGCCATTCATTTTTGCTGCAGTCCATGCAGCACAATATATTATAGTTTGTAGTGACTGAAAAGTTACATCATTGTTAATCTTTTCTGGTAACAATATTGTGTTAATATATTCTAATATTCGGGAAAACCTTCTAGATGATCTTTATCGGGGTATATAATTTCTTTTGGTTGATTCAGTATTTATAAAGAATGCTAAACATTCGTTAAAGGTATCGTCTATTTCTTTATTTCTTTTTGTTGAATCAAAATGTTGTTCTAAACCGCAGGAGTCTATATTACTTTGTAATTTATCATTATAATGTATAAAATGTTCAGTTCCTTTGTTGGTTGTACTGTTTATATTTATATCATTAATATCTGATTGTTTTGGAGTCTCTTTTTGTAATTCTAATGCTATTTCATTCTTAATATCTTTTATTTTTTGTATAGACAAAAGCTTATTGTTAACGATAGATCTTCTCTGGTCAGCTACTCTTTGTTCTGTAACATGGGATAAATGGGGAAATCTTGAAATAAAATCTTGATGAAGATATTTTTTGTACGCTGTTTTATTAGTTTCTAAATGTGTTATTGATATAAAATATGCTCTCATTATAGCTTCATTATATTGTTCACTCCATTTCATACGTTGTCCATCTTGAGAATTTAATATGTTATTGGGATTTTGAATGTTATAATCTTTGTTCGTTATATTTTCTACTTCTTGTTTTACTTCGTCATAAATTTTATTTATTACATCTTGCGGCAATAATTTATTACGTACTATGGCCCGTCTTTGGTCTCCTACACGTTGACGGGTTACTCTCATATTTGGATATTTTTCGATAAATTTTGTATATAATGGTAGAAGATGGTCTGTTCCTAGTAGTGTAAGATGTAGGTATGTACGCAGGATAAACTCATTCATTTCTTTACTCCATTTGTTGCGTACCTTAGGGATCATAAAGGTGGGTACAGATACAGAGGCATTTACCTCCTGCACAACATCCTCCAGATTCATGTTATGACTCGGATGAAAATGAATAGATGATGTAGGTGATGTGGTGTACGAATGATTTGATGAAGAATGTAACGAAAAGGAATGAACGGATGAAATTGGTGATAATGATGATGATTGTCCGGCTGTAATACATTCGGGATCTAGCCCGATGAGGGCCCGCCTGTTCAGCTCCTCATCGCCGACGGCTCGTAAGCTGAAACACCCAGCGTCGGCTCCGGGTGCGCCCCGACGAACTCCGGGAAGCGGCCGTAAATTATACCTGTGATTACTTTTCTTCATAGTACAAAAAAGGGGTTTGGGATCGTTGGTTTGGATATGGTGAGCCAAGTTCTTAGTGGCATTTTATAGTTATCGATGAGCGAGTGTTAGATGTTAATACATAAATTATTAACCTGTACCTAATATCCGTAAGCCCCCCCACCACGACAAGATGATCCCCTGGGGGGGTTATTATTGTTATTATAATAATTATTATTATTATATCAGTGAAACTTTTGTATTTTACGTGACCTAAAATCTAGCTCATTTATTTATTAACCTTGCAAAGTATTTTATTTATTTTAATAATAACTATTTCTGTGAAATCCTTGTAGTGCTATCAATTTAATATATTTCATAAATTTAAAAATGGGTTTCCCATAAAAACATATAAAAAAAATATTCACATTTCTCCAACATCTATTCTACGAACTGATTTATTCATAACATTATTATATTGATGTTGATGAATGCTATTAATATTATCGTCATTTATTAAAGGTTTGGATTTTCCTAATGGCGAGAGGTGAAAGGAAATTGAAATTCGGAATTTTCGAGGCTCAGTTGCTAGGTACTTAAGTAAAATAATAAAATGTGTATTATAGGTTGATTAAATTTAGTGGAGGTATTTAAAATATATAATATGATTATTTTACTATTTAACGACATATATAGGGCACAATCAATACTTACTCAACGCAGATAGCTAAGAAAACCGATGACCGTTATGGCGGAAAGGTTCCCGAAAACCAACCCGGAAGGACCATACTTGACCGGATGATGCTCAGTGGGCCTTCTACACAGGATCGATCGTTGTGGAAATCTTTAGGGAAGGCCTAAGTCCAGCAGCGGACGTTAAAAGGTTATATGATGACAATACTTATTTATATGTCGATCATATAATATATAGTATGTATGTATGTAGTATATATATAATTAATATCAGTCAATGATTTATATCATTCACTGTTGAGAAAAGCTAAAAGAATTTGTAAGCTACAAGCTATTGAAAGTTGATCGTAAAGAGAATCTTCTGTTACACCGCCAAAATGTAAATTTCAATTAAAAAAAATTAAAATTACAAAATGTAAATGATATTCATAAACAAATGCCTTATACTTAAATTCAAGTCAATTCTTTTAGTAATTTTAAACATAAGTCGTCTAAAATCGTTTTTTACACATTTTTTCACATCTTGAAGTCATGTTGTGAGCAAAATAATACAATAGTTAGTGAAAAGCCACGCTACAGTAAAGACAAGCTTATCTAATAAAATAATTCGTCTTTTTATAAAATTTACTTATTCCATACATTGTTAATTTCATTTCCATGTAAATTTCATTTTTTCCTACACAAAATATCTTTATTAAAATGAAAAATCAAATACTTATAAGTCATGTTCTATTAAACATAAGCAGCTTCAGTAAACCTTGACATTTAAAATTAACGTAGAAGTAAAAAATAGATTGACATTGTAAATACATGGAATATACAAAAATTATTTTCATTTATCCGCTTTTGTCAAAGCGCGGCGCGTTAACATCCAATGCTAATATTTAAAACGCAATATTTAATATTTTCGGTTGAGTTATCAAAAAGGGTAGAATGAAGTGTTATGACACTGTACCTATCCTCGTATCTTTGAAAGAGGTATACTATTATATACTCTTTCAGAGTTTAATGAATATAAACTATAAGTTAATATATGGCACACTTTGTTTTGGCATGTACGATTTTACTACTTCAAAATGCTTTCTGGATACTCTTGTCTTGCAAAGATATACTTGCATACAGCATGATCATCCGTGTTGATATTTTTAACTGCAAGCAAAACCGAATATAAAGTTAATCTAAAATTGTATGAGTAGTATCACAAAGTCACTCACTAATACGATAACAAGCGTTGCATAATTTATTATAATAGAAAATATAATTGCTATCCGAAGCCCTATTTTAATACTGTTAGTAAGCTATAAAGGCGCGGTCGTAGCAAAGGATATTTAAACTGGCTATCTACACCACAGATTTGTTTGGTCATAAATAATGATTTCTGGTCCTCAAATGTCGCAGTTTGCGCAAAGTTTCTATTTGGTACACTGATTCCTGGTTTTAGTTTGTTAGTTTAGGACTTAGAATATTGGCCGAGAAGTTTAGTGGGTTTTCTCTAAGATCTGGATCTTAGTAACAGATTAATAAATAACTTTTCTAGATATAACCGAAAGGTTTAGATACAAATTTAGGCACTTATATGATATGATATATATATATATATATAGAATACGAGTATGGTATGGTATGATATATATATATATATAATACGAGTTGGTATAAGGTAATTTATAAGTTTGTTTTTGTTTTCAGTAAATCGGTGAAATACATGAGGATGAAATATGTTAAGGTAGAACACGTCACACTGCGACTAAGTGTCGTAAGACGATGTCTGACAATTCACTCTGTGACGTCACATATAAGTGGTGTGGGTTTCCGCTGTTATTGGGTATTGGGTTCATGATAATTTTCACGGTATCCATCCGTAAGGCACATCAGCCTTACCCACGTGTGGTCATTTCGCAGCGATAAAAAAATTGTGACAATGTGCGTTAGCATATTACATAAAAACAAAGCTGCTACAATAACGTCATTCAAGATAATACAAATATAAAAATCTTTGATCTATTGGGGTTCATGAAAAGAGGGAAATGAGATGGGAATGATTTATCACTAAGTTAGTTTGATTTATAAACACATACAATAAATATTATTTGTTTTCTTACATTAACGTTACGTAATCACGTTTTCTTAAAAAATATCAACAGGACAAAACTCTTTATCCATCCATTGATTTATTAAGGGGCCTAAGAACTCTAATGGAAGAATTCCATTGCAGACCCTATTAGGACGGCAGAGTAAATATTTATACATCTCAGTTCATTTAATATTAACAGTCGAAGCAAACTATACAGATGGCAATCGTACCTATAAGTTTGGAGGTACTCTCAGAGTAAATTATTTTCTTTTATTTATTTTATTATTATAAAATTATGAATAGTTTTAAGTAACTTGCTATTTATGGTTTACCTTTGAAAATTTTGCTATATTGCATTGTACTTTATACTATTTAAATTTATTTTTTTTTATTGGCATATGTAGGTTTTGAAAGCAAAAATACAACCTTAATACCTTAAATCTTTAACATTTCCTTCTGAGTTTAGTTTACATGATTAAAATCAATTTACTAATGAAAGTGTTATCATATCGTGGGTCAAAAAGATGAAGTCTACGGGTTCGACACTGAATATAAAACCTGCTGAGTATCCAAGGTCAATAAGAACGGAAGAAACGGTAAACGAAGTAGCAACGTCAGTACGTTGCGATCCCCAGTTATCAACCCGAAAGAGATCAGCTGAACTCACTATATCAAGAACATCATTAAGGCTTATTTTGGCAAAAGAACTTAAATTTCACCTGTTAAACCGTAAACTTTAATTAGTCCAAGAATGAAACGAAATGACCACTATCTTCGCCGTGTTTTTGCAGAAATCTCAAATTAAAACATCAAAGATTCGCTTAAAGTAGCAGTTTGGGCAGCCGTGTCGGCTGAAGGAACTCATCGGAACTCATTTCTTCGAAAATGAGCGAGCCCAAACCGTAACAGTAAATTCTTATTGCTATACAGACATGTTACGTAACTTTTCTTCTCTCAAATGCAAATTTTAAGTCTAGACCAGCAGGACCTGGTTTCAATAAGACGGCGCGACATCTCATACATCCAATGAGTCCTTAGTTGTTGTTAACGTTAGTTAGTTGTTAACGAAATGTTTACTGGAAAACTGATATCGCGTCGAGGGGACATTCTGTGGCCTCCTCGGAGCCCATAACTTACGCCACTGGATTTTTTTCTCTGATGAAAGTTGCCCAGCTCAAGAACAATATTTGCGAAGAAATGTCCTCTATCCGACGAGCGATATGCCAGCGAGTTTTACGAATTTGAAGTTTAGATTCAAGGAATGTGTACGTTCGGATGGTACACATCTCAGTGATACTATTTTAATAAAAATATATATTCCATGTGTTTATTATTTTTTTAAAAATAAAGATTATCTTTCCTAAGCATTGTAGTTTTTTTTTCTAGAATTTTATAAAATTCGCATAGCTTAATAGCCCCGATACAGACGCACATATCTACTTAATCAAACTCTTGATTTGCCATCTAGGAATTGATATCTAGAATTACATAAAGTTATCATTATTGCTAAAAGTAAAAAAAATATGGGATATAATTTTATTAATTCTATTTTTTTTATTACAACTTTTTATTTGAATTCCCCTGTTAGTTCATTAGTAAGTCAATGTATGTATGTCAAATATAGTAAGCGTAATTTGACCCACTTTTCAGTGTCCTGATTGACTAAATTTGGATTATGATCGAAGATAATAAAATTTGGCTAGATAACATATAATTGGCTAGATTACAATTATAATTGGCTAGATTACATATTGGTGTTAATCTAAAATGGCCGTAGTAACAAAATGGCGGATTGTAAATATTTGCACAACCCACTTATTAAGGGTCCGATTTATGTAACTATCTGAATGCTTACGACTACGTTAAGATACCTTTGTTTTTAAAAACCTTTTTTTTTAATTGTTGACACTAACACTACATTTGATAATTGTAAATTGAACTTTTCATATGCATATATGTCAGTGTTGTCAGGCATTAACATGTAAATGACATATAAATGACATGATAAATGACGCATGATAAAGTTGCAATTTTTCAAACCAAGTGTAAGAAAAATCTCTAAAGTAAATATAGAACAAGTCGTTCATTAACAAGTTCTTTTTATCAGTCAAGTTTATCTCAAATACAAGATAATCTATTTGTTATTTATAAATAAAATCGTACAATTACGTCAACGCTTTAGTAGATTAAATAGAAATAACGAAAACTTAGCTAGGTCACGTTACCGCATGAGCGCTTCATGAACGTTCTGCCTATTAAGTGATATGCATCACTAGAGCGATTATTTCGGATATTGTTCGTTTTATAGATTAAACGCGATTGCTTCCTTTGCAAAATCTATACCTAATTTTATAAATTTAATAGGTTTCAGAATTTTAATTTATGCTTATGATGTTTAACTTTTGAAAATTTTGTATATATTTTAATATTATTTCTTTTTGTAATAAAAAGATTATTTACAGTTTCAAGTATTTTATACAACCTAAACTTATTCTTTTTGGCCATTGTTACATAAAGTCTGGGAAAAAAACCATTATGTTAAATTACGCTATACCAACTTCGTGAACACGGACGCGATTTTTAAATCGTCGATTCGAGTGTTGTTTGGATCTAATACAATTTTTCAATAACCTATTATAGAATTACTGCTTCCACATTTTTTCCAATCGTTTAGTTTATATACATATGGAGACATGTAAAACCGAAGCAACGCGCATCTACAAGTTATTGTGTGTTATTTGCTATCTATCTTATTAGGCCTTATTCTATTTTTTATAGCTTTTATATAATAACTGTTTAGCTGTAGCTGATGCTTATTGGCACTTTCCAATCGTCAAACAACAAAGTGTCAGCATTGACTGTCCTACGGGAAGCTACCACTGGCTCAGTATACAGTTATGCTGAGAAGAGCCAGCGAAGGAACCCAACAGTTACTTTCTTTAAATATAATTTTACAATGAGTTCATAACAATAATTGGGTTTCTGATTTAATATCAACTGCATTTAATTCCATACATTAAATTTTGATAGAATATTACACTTTTTTCAATAATACATTTTTAATATTGACATTAAATCTGTGGAATTTTATTACACATTCAACATGAAATATTTATTAATATAATAAAGTCGAATATTACAAATTCTATATTAGATTTTGTTGGTCCATATCGGCACATAACAAATGGCACTAATAAATCACTTTCAATTGTTCTATTCCAACACATAATTTGGCGCTCGACCACGGCTGCAGCACTAAACGCAGATATGTGGTTATACGATAGTCCGAACGACCAACATTGTGCAATTTAGATACACAATAATTACGACTTCTATATAATATTAGTATTTTGTTATTCATGAAATTATTTAGTTGCTTCCTATAAGTAAAACTTATTTGTCATAATAATTCATGAACATTTATTTAGCACAACTTTAAGGTATCTCGTTATTAATAAGAGAAAGCACCGCGCATATTTGGTAGAAATCCGTAGTTTTATAGAAAAATCATGCAGTTTATTTCACTAAATATTAACTATAAAGAATTTGAACCCTAAATTTCCTCGGCTTGTCCCTTTTTGGCCATTGTAGCTAAGGGAAAATAGACAGATATTATAATCTGTGGACGCCGCTTTACGTTTAGAGTCAAAAACTTTGCAACGATGGCCTTGTAAATTAATAAAGCGGCGAATGGAGTATCTTAACACCAGATTCTCTTTGACCACCTTGGTTTGTGGAATAAAACGAGAACACGCTTCTATCACCATCTCTAATCCTTTTGCTAAAATTTGTATTTAAGGATGACAAAAGTAATTTAAATATAATTTATTTCCAAATAACATATAACGTACGTAGCAATCTTACAGAACACAAAAGCGAATCTATTATATTCAAGCATTACAATATTCTATACATTATTATGTTTTTGTCAGCTCTAATACCTACCTAAGGTACAACGATAAAGCTCATTAAACATGAAGTTGTTGTGCCGACGCTGTGAGACGTGTACGGGAATAAGTGGATTAAGTTCTAAGCTATTTCAGCTTCTTTCTGAGGAGCTTCTTATAAAATTAACTATTCATTGAAAACTCACCTTAAGATTTCGCTATAAGTATTTTATTAGGGGCCTAATAACGTAATGATAAATACAAAGTAAAGGTCGATTGTTGGTGTTAATTGGCTTAAGCTAAGTGGCTCACAAACCCAATAGAATAGCGTACGTGATGTTTGTTTTTGTTTATTTACTAACCGATTTCAAAAAAGAAAGTTATCAGTTTGTTGTGTATGTATGTAATATTATTGGAATTGGTAATTGTACGTTTGTATGTCTGTGCCTTTGTGAACAAATTTTTTTAAAATTAAATGTCATATCGAAATGATTCTTTGTAATTTAAGCTACTTATACTTCAAATTAGAAACCTATATAGTTTCATTAAAATCGGTCCAGTAGTTTCAGAATAATAGGTAAATAACTTTTAAGAAAATATTAGTAGGTAATTGTATAGTTAATATGAAGTCGGTTTTATTTTTTATAAATTAGATCATTAGAGTAATCTATACCTTACCCGTATGTGGTGGCCCGTAAGTTTTTTACTCTATTTTAAACTTACCTTACTTATATTTTCTGCCTATTAAATGGCGTTGCGTAAACGCGCAACCAAACACCGCATTTTGTATCTGATCTGTATCTGAGACCTACGAAATGTCTAAAATATAAGTATTAACGCCACGACCATCCTACATGCGTTCCAAATACGATATGAATTTAGACTGTGGTGAAGGCGGTAATATAATTTGCTTTGAGCAACCTTGTAACTGTTATTACTTTAAATATATTATACAATAAAAGATTAGTATTAATGTTTTATAATTTAAATATAAATGCGGGCTTCAGTTAGTATGAAACCATATGTATATTAGATTCGTAGTCAGGTCTGTCTCCGCAACATGGTCGCTTCGAGAAGGAAATATATTAATAAAACAATTTTAACATCGCAAAGAAGCGAAATGTGAAACGTCATGAAATATATAGCCTTCCATACAATATTTATCTAAGGAAATGAATGACCATATGAAAATCATATTTTGTGGGTGAATTTTAGCTGAACCTGGCATGCGTATCTTATAAGAAGACCTATCATAATATTATTGTTGATGTTTGTACAGATCCTATTTGTTCTGGCAAACCCGGACCAGGCATAAGAAAAAATATACGAATATTGAAAGTATTTTGTTTATTAAAAACAACTTAAATTAGGAGACTGGTTGTGGGGGCTGGTGTAAACGCGATCGGTTTTGGGTTCAATTCACGAAGGAGTGATTATATTTAAATTATTTTCACTTCCTCGCTTTGGTAAGACAAAGTGCGGCATTGAGTTCCGCCACTCTACACACAATGTCATCAATTCGGCGTAAAGCGAAGTAGTCTTGATCACTAAGTACTTTTTGTTTACCCTGCCTTGCGGGGTAAATAAAAAACAAATTAGATCGAATTCAGTAAGAGAAATCATATATAAACTTAAACATTGCTAGAGCTACTCGTAGTTCAGTGCAAGGAATCCTTAGAGGCGTATTGAAGTTAGTTCAATTAATCTTGGTACATTGGGCCACTAGGGTTCCTTATCGTGGTTCGCAAGGCCGCTGCGCTTCTCGCCGCGACAATGATAGATGGAAGCAACTGATGAATTGCTACTTGTTCTATAGACAGACTGTAGTGGAACGATAAAAAATTCTATGCAAGGATCTCTATAAAGTTTAATATAGATTTGGTTTGAAATATGATTTCTGAAATATTTTTAGAGTTTTCTTTATATGTAATAGATATTATTATGACCAAATTATGTCTTTATTTATAAGGAACTGTAAATCTGTTTCAGTTAGAATAACAAATATAATATCAGTGGGATTTAAATAAAATTGCTTACACTCCTTTTGTGTTTTAGTTTGACCGAAGTCCTATTTATATTCATTGAGCGATTACGACATAATATTATATTTGTGTGCGTAAATATTATAGCATACATAGGCACCTTCGTACAAAAAAAATGTTTAGTTTATAGAACAACAGAGAAAATAACATATTTAGATGTTAAATATTATATCTAGTTTCTTTTAATTTAAAGTATATTTTCTTAAATTGTAATTTACTAAGTTTTATTCTACTATAGACGTATAAACTTATTTAACTTTCATATTAGAGATGAGAAGCTTTATATTAAGAAATGAATTCTTTCATTCTATGAGCATTTGGGATAGGACCTATTCATAACCTAGATTACGAATTTTATTGAATTGGGAGACCCACATAAATAGAAGCTGCGACAAGTAGTTTTTGTTCACATTCCTACAAATATTTAACTTTTTTAGTATCCACTACCTTAGAACAAATATTTTATTATAAAAAATAATATTCTCGTTTGAGTTTCCATAAGAAATCCCAAAAAAATGAAGTCGTGGAAGTTTATCATAACACATTGTAGAAGTTGACATTAAATCTTGAATCTCTAATTTCCCCCACAAAATTAAATATTTAATCATACCAAGGAGTCACTTAATTCTTCGAAGGGCATTACAGAAAATTATTTTCCATTTCAGTTCATCTTTCTCCCCGAGTGCCAACAATTTGCATAAATTACTAAACTCTTCACCTCTTAAACTGAATTTCAGATATGATCAAACATACTTAAGTTAATTATAACTAGGATGAGATATATTTTTATTTGCAAATAATTTATAAACTACTGTAAAATAAAATATTAGAGCAGATTATATTGAATTTAGTAGAGAAATAGTCTCTAATTAACATAATTTAACTTAATGCTTCTAAAATAAGCTAACATGTTGCCGTCAAAACGATATTCAGAAAATTATACATTATCTTAGTTTTATTATACCAGACGTTTAAGTTCAATTTTATTATATTTTTAAAAAATATTACTATACTTAATATCTATTATTTTTTAAAAGTTTTGTACTTATTGTACAGACCTTAGCATTATTTTTGACCTATATGTATACCTATATATAATAGTCAAAAAACTATTTTTTCCATCTATCATGATATTCTTTATTCATGCGTCTCGTTTCTGATTGTTTCATTTGTATACCAAACAAAAGCTTTGAGCGTTCCATTCGATATGTTGCTTTTTAGGCACGAGTAGGATTTACAAGGGTAATATCAATAAGTACTGCTCTCAATTGGAGCTCTCTCACGATTGAAATAGTTTTCTTTATACGACAAAGAAACGAACGTATTTCTAAATAAAGAATATGTTTTGATTTTTTATTCATATATTTTCTGAGTAAAATGTACGTAATATACATTTTTTAACTTATCTTGGCCTTATTACTTTGATAATGTGGAAAAGCGTAGAATCCAAATGTACTCAATTTGCTACATTCAGCTTTCAGTAAATCGACCAAGAGAATTTATGTCAATTCCTGCGTACTGCTCACTTTTTAGAAGCGTAGATTTCGAAATACGTTTTATTTTTTACTTATATCATTTACTCATTGTAATTAGAGATATAAGAATATATGTTTAATTCTTAATTTTAGTATATATGTTATTTGAAAATTTTTTAAATTCTCTACAAACAAATAAAGATATCTTAGGTACCGGAAATTAAGGATTTTATCTAATTTGGGCTACAAGAATGTTATTAATATCTTATTCTTCTTAGTGGTATTTTAATACGCGACATTCAAAGTGGTATTATATTGTTATTTATTTTATTACATAACGTAAATATAGTAAATTTCTTACACATTTTGACTGAATCTGCCACAATCTCGCGACGGAAGCAAACCTAATGCGTGCCATAAATCGAACGTATCGCGGATGTAGCAAAGTTATGGCGATGTCATAAATTACCACCTGACCGTTATATTTGCTCAGTGTAGCGTTGAACTACGCTTTTACCTTTACATAATTTATAGTGACTATGATAGTTATGTTGCCACAAGTATTAAAAGGATGACTAGCAATATTTTTTTAATATACAGATGGTCATGAAGTTGATTTTTATTAAGAAAATTAATATTTTCTACAATACGTCTATATATGAAATATGTTTTTGTTATGTTCATATCTCCAGAATATCTCAGATAATTGTGGAAAAAAATAACAAGCCATATTAATAGAATAATAAATGTTTCAATTCTATTACATTATATTGATAAATTGTGTATTCTTTCATTTTATTTTTCATAGTCTGCTTCGTTTGATTGGATGAGTGAATTTTAGTGCAGGGTAGTTTTTGACAACCTGGTGTCAAACACTGCTTTCCGCCCAAAATCGAACCACTGCGTGTTGAGTGGCGAGCCCAAAGCCGCGCTTTGTCTTACCAGAGCGGAGAAATAAAAAAAATACCGAAATTATCCCACTGAGCCACGATGGCCTCGGAAATAAAATGATAATAAATATATAGATACATAATATTACGTATAGTGTATTTGGATATTTTATAGTCATATGATTATACTTTGTTAAAAGATCTAAATTTTCTGTATTGACAATAAGGTTGTTATTTGTAGAAATGACAAAATGTCATCAAACTTGTTCTATTTTCAATTTAGCTTAATCACTTATGATCATTCGTGATTCATTTGTTTTTCTTATCTGACATAAGTTTGTAAATGTCAAATGGATGGATGGAATGGATGTAACCTCGACTTAGAACTTCTCTCAGTAAATGAGCCATTCTGTATATAAATTCTTTTACTTGGAAGAAACAGGGTCATAGGCGATTGAACTGAGGCAAAGGGGATGCCTGTATCTTAAAATATTCAGGTCGCTGAACCCTCGCCTCTGGCGTACACAAATTCCAACAATTTATATAAAATCGATATTATTTTATCAAATAAGATTAAATATCAATGTAGAAAACGAATTTTATGAAACGGAAATTAATTTTCCACGTTATGGGAGATATTTGAAGGTACGAATAATAGAATTTAATTTGAAATATAAAGCAGTATGAACGAAGTTATATTCAAAATAAACAAAGGAGTTTTAAATATATAATAAACTTTAATTATATAGAATGTTGGTTTTATTTATTTATAACTAAAAATTTTATAACTAAATAACTAAATAACTTTAATGATCAAGATAGCAAGAAAGAGAATGAGGTGAAATTGCGACTTCTATGGGCTAGTTTATGTAATAAATCGGCTACGAAACGAACTTTTAGATAATCGTTATATTCACTTGTTCTCGAGGAAAGAACAATTTTATTAAAAATGTTTTATTCAATTTTTTATCTGATTTAATCTGGCTAGACTTTACGGAATATACGAATTAGTAAATTGATACGTAAATACATTACTATGTATTACATTTATATATAATACTTTATTTATGAATACTTTCCCCTGTGGGCGGGCGCTTCGCTGCTGGGTAGCGTCCCGTAACAGGCGGTTATCCCAGTAATTAGGTTGTAGGAGGTCAATTCTCAGACCCGCTCGAGACCACCATCGTGACAAAAACGATGCGCCAAATATCTGATTATGTGTTCCGGTTCGATGTAATATAATTCTGCTTTCCCTATTCCTACTTGTCATTCCCTGATCTACTTTCGCCGACACTTAGGCCGACAACTTACTTACTTAGGCCGACAACGTATCTACAACTCTAATTTTGTAAATGTCCATGGGCAAAGGTGAACATCTACCATCCATCAAGTGGCCTTTCTGCTCGTGTGCCTCCTTTTTCTATAAAAAAATACTATATTTATTAATAAATATTTAAATACAAAATCATTATATTATACAGCGTTAATGCTTAAACACCAATGTAGAAGCATATATACATACAATATATCGACCATGGAAGATAACGAGACGTTATGTTTTGACCCCGAGCCATTATAAACACACATTGTACAGGCTTTAATTAACAGACGACACCTAGTTACTAATTGAACTGCAGCAAATAGGCGGATATTACGAGAATAGGCTGTCATGAACTCAGCTTTTATGAAAAGATAGGAGCTGGCTTTCAAATATATATTTTTGTTGATTTGCTTCAATATTGATGAAGAAAAATTTTACTGTTAAGATACTCCGTTCTGGAATTTCCAACTAAATTCTATATATTGTATGGTATATGACAACTGGAATTAATAAAATATTTTTCGTGTCGTGATATCAAATTTATTACTATCGCATTTACAGTAAGATACTGTCCCACTGCGCCACGATGGCCTGGTTATTAATTAATTTTATTTTGTTTTATATATTTTGTCTATTGATTTATTCATTTTTATTTCGATATTATTAATGTTCACGCTATTTTGGAAAAGAGCATTCGAAAGAAGATTTATTGTATGAAAATTTAGCATTTAGTTATATATTTAATATTTAACTAAATGATAAATTTTCATTATATATATATATATATATATATATATATATATATATATACATACATACATATCTACATATATATGTATATATATATATATATATATACATACATGTGACTTAAACTAAATATAACTGGACGCTATTTATGATATCGTCTTATGAAGTATATTTGTGGTATATAAAAATGCTAGTACAAAAAGCGAGCATGTTTCCAAACGCTTCAAACACAGAGCAGTTGCAAAACTAATTTCACCACCACGCCAATCCGTTATTGTGCAAGCTTTTATATACCTTTAAAAAGTGTTCAATATTTTCAAATATCTAGTGAAAATCATTAGAGCTATGTGTTTTGATCATATTTTGTACCAGAACATAAGAATTAAGAATTTTATATAAGATCTTTGATTTACATAATTTGTACATATTTAAAATGAAACTATTTTTAACGGATTAATTAGGTATATGACTATCGAGAGTACATTTTTGAAAATCTGACGTTACGACCACTTTGACCTGTGAAAAGATCAGGTTTTAAATATTTTCTTTTAAAATACTGATAAAAACAAAATATGGATTTAATATTTAGTTGAGTATTTTACTGTTAATATCCTTTCATTCGATGGCCATATAGAATGGATTGTATGAAAATTGGCAATTCATCAATTAGCGAATGTGAAACTTTGGGAGATTAATTATAATTAAAATAAATTATTAGTAAAATTAATTTGCCAAATATAATAGAATTATTACGCAGCTAAATATTTATTTTAAATTTTAGGCAAAACAGACACTAGTGAATCTGACATTTTATGTTTGCTAGCCTTTATGTCGTTGTAACGCGATACAGACAAATTAAAGCTTTTAAGTAATATTTATTTAAATTATTTTAGCTTCACACTTTTACACCTCATAAGAGAGTAAACAGGAAGCATCCACTATCAAGACACTCCGTACTCCGCTTTCCGACGAATTCGAGACATTGCATGTTACTTGGCGGAACTCAATGCCGCGTTTTGTGTTACCAGAGCGAAGGAATGAAAATAATTTAAATATATTCTGTCCTCCAAGTGAGGATCGAACCCGCAATCGATCGCGTTTACAGTCAGACGCTGCACCACTCCGCCACGACCGGCCTCATGCTAGTCTAAAATTTGCAAAATTAAACGTGATGGTATAATAGATAATGAAGAATTTTGTGTATAATATATATACATAAATACATCATCTAATGCCTTTTGAACTAAATACTACCTATATGTACTGCACAAAGCGGTTTAAATTGATAATTTTACTTATATAGCAAAGCTATGGGAAGCAAATATATAATATGTGAGCACAATATTTAAAAAATCAGATTTGATTACTTAAATTCGTTCATTCAAGTGGACAGGGGATCAAAACAAAGGTTTTTTTCACTCTTGAAATGAAGTTACTTATTATTTCTTTTTTAATTTCCAAGAATAGCTTCTAACGGGGCGTGTAAGAAATACACATACACACGTCACAATTTAAAGTATGCTTTTTAAAATTTTCTTAATATAAATATCTGAAATTATCGAGAATTTGATCAGTATTTTTTAAAAAAAATATAACAATCGTCCAGTGTGACAGTATCTTAGTGTTTAGTTGCAACTTCAATTCCCTCAGGGAACTACTGTATTTAAACTATGATCATTTATTCGCTCTGGTTAGACAAAACCCAGCATTGAGCTCCTCCAATAAACATACAATGACTAGAATTTAGGCAGAAAGCGTTTATAAAACAAACTAGTTGATTATGAGGATATAGTGGTATATATTTTTGTCTATTTTACAAATCGTGATAGAAATATCATATTTATATGACAGCTTTACCCTCTTATATTAAGATCAAAAGGGCAAACTGCATATGTCTAGTATATACATTTATAAGTATATGAACTGTATTTCATTATACGTTTTTCAAACGAAATGGTGAGATAGCGCATGCAATGCTCACTTGTCTGTAAACTACTTTCAATATGACGTGAATTAAATTGCGTCATATCGTCGTGTATTGAATTACGAGTATGTTTTCTTTGCAACTTATGTATATATGAGATTTAAATTAGAATTGTACCGGTAGCTATTCGTTTTGAGTATATGTTATCTCGTAGATGGAAATTCCAGTTCGATGTCAAGTAAGCCAGCTATCCATATTTCCGCTCATCCTTTCCCTCATCTCCTTACATATCCATCTCAAGGCCGGCAACGTATCTACAACTCTAATTTTGTTAATGTCTATGGGCGAAGGTGACCACTTATCACTTATCTTTGTCTATATAAAAAATATAATAATTATTACTTAATGTACCTACTATGAAACTATTGACACTTGCCCCTTACCATTTTTAATAACTTAGGAGCTGCCCCCGCGATGTCGTCCGCTTAAAGTTTAACATCTCAGGATTTTTTATTTTATAATTGTAAAATAAAAATGGCTTAAGTTATTGCTAATTGCATCAGCTACTTGCCAGCCAAAGCCTCGTCAAAATCAGTTCAGCCGTTCTAGAGATTAACTGGAATAACAACAGACCGACAAATAGACAAAAATTGTAAAAATCATATTTTGGTACTATGCATGCATAGATATGCATTTAGTAAAAAGTGGTTATTTTTATTTACAAACAGACACTCAAAATTTATTTATTTACATAGATTACGTTACTTAGAACTTAGCTATAGCTATTAAAAAGCCAAGTAAATAAATTAATGACTTATCACTTTGGTACAGACACTTAAACACATAAAATTAACTTTTGCAAACAATCTGTCCTTTACAACATTTATTTGAAAAAATACTGTATTATAATGTAATTTCAGCAGACCGTACACCCTCTGGTTTTAATTTTTAATTCACTCGACTTCTATTTGATTTTTACTCCAACAATTATTTACAAATATTATTCAAAGATCATATTACCAAATATATATTTTTAAAAAATATATGTTTTACTTTTCTGCCAATATTTTCGCCGGTGTATTAATCATAGGAAATTAAAGGTCTCTTTGGCTTAGTCATTAGCTTATCGTACCTCTCTGTTACTATTAAACAGTAACTATAAAATAATAGTTATATCAGGTATCTACTTCACAACATGTAAGCTTCAATAATAGTCGATTTCACGACATCCATGGCCAGACCATTCTCGCTTAGCTCGCTAATCCTCTCGACCAGATATATCACTATATTTGATGGATGAATCTGTCCTAGATAGCTCCGGCGTAGCTCCGCACAGATATCTAAGCGATTTTCATGTAATTTTCAAAATCATTACTAACTATTTTTCTAAATAAATAATTTATTTGCTTTATAATGCGTGACGAGTAAGCGTTATGGTGTAAAGTATTAAGTAAATTAAATTAATGGGATTACACTAGCGTCGTCCTTAGTTGGAAAACAAACAATTACCATTTAGATTGTTCATAATGACAGACATTTACAAAACACGGCACAAATCCGGGGGTTATTATTATTTCACGTTTCCTGTCTAAACCCCGGGCATTGCGCTGAGTTACAGCTCCGCTGGGATAAAATCTACTCTGAAAGTTATATATTATTCAATCTTTCCTCAGGTATGAATGTTCATTAGTCCGAAAATAAATTCGCTTTTATGTTCAGTGACCTTTGCGGGACACACTTGATATAGCGTCTTGACAGCCTTCACTAGTTGAGCTTTGAAATATAAGCTAATATATATTATATTAATAGGAGTTTTTTTCATATACATTCAATACTTCTCAAATATTGATATCGTTGTTGTTATATTTTCTTTAGAAACGGACTCAATATGCAGTATTGTCTGCATCATTATTATTAAAATATATAACTGCATATTTTATATTGCTTTGTATATTTTCTTTCTTATATACGCAGGATATAAGTACCGTAATAGATATTATTGACTAAAATTTACTTTTATTAAGTAAAAGTAAGTTAAATTAACTTTTAATATATTTTTAAGCTCTAAATGAATCTCGACATATAATAACAACTTTATTTAACGTCTCACTGTAAACACGATCGGTAGTGGGCTCGTTTCCCACTAGAGGGAATGATTATATTTAACTTATTTTTAATTCCCCGCTCTGGTACAACTTAGCGCAATGTCTTGAATTTGGCGGAAAGCGGACTACGGAGTGTCTTGACACGTGATACTGTCTACCCTGCTATGCGGCATAATAGTGTAAAGTTAAAAAAAATACATATATGATTATGATTTTGTAATTTATTTGAAGTAAAAGAAAGTTAACGTACCGAACAGACATTTGTAAATAACGTCATTCCGTTGAAACTTAATAAAATACTGGTACGTCTTTCGAAAACAAGTTTGTTTTAGTAACAACGTTTGGACATGATGCTATTTTATAAAGAAAGTTTTGGGTTTTCGACATGTCACAGTTGCGGAACGTAAATATCATTGGAGTTGTTCTTTACAAAGTTTTACCTATATTATAAATATCGTTTTATTTGCATATTTTTAACATGATACAAATTAATTGGGCCGGTCGTGGTGCAGTGCAGTTTTGGGTTTGACTCCCTACATTTACTTTATTTTCATTTCCTTGAATTGGTAAGATAAAGTGCGGCGTTAAGGTCCACCATTCAACACGAAATGTCTGGAATTTGGCGGAGAGCGGAGTACACAGTATCTTGACACTAGGTACTTAGTGCCTACCTTGCTACGCGGGATAAAAGCATGAAGATAGGCATTTTAAAATTTTAAAAAGATGATAAATTTCTGGTAAAATTTTACCGAAATAAACTGAAAATTATAAATAAAACTAAAATGTATTATAATCTTAGTAGCGTTTCATTTATTCAAAGTCAAATAAAGCAATCAATGGCAAAGTAAACTTATCAAAACGCAATTACCAGAGCTCTACTAACTTCCATTACGTTATCAACTGAAATGCATCACTATTACTGCGCTATCAGACGAAAGGTGAATCATGTGTTCAAATTTTTATTGATTAGATTTATCGTTAGGTATATTTTATATTTTTGAAATATCTTTTTGTTTCTTATTTTTATTATGATAATTTTAATATTTTTTTTCAATGAATAATGGCGGTGTTCTGTTTTATATTATGAAAATCTGAAAATCATAATTAAAATCAAGAATATCTTAAATATATTTAAGTTATTTATTATCTATGTATTTATTGTTATTTCTACAAAACAATATCACCTAAAACAAATTACAATAAACGTAAAAAGAAATAAAACGTACTCTCTGAATGCTATTTTAATAAATTTATAATTAACATATTTCTTAAATGTCAAGCGTATAGTTTAAATTATAATTTAATTATTTTTTGTTCCGTGAGATGAAACTAGCATCTACGAGCACGTTACTATAGCCGTAGTTGAATGCACTCCATTGCACTTGCACTGGGCTGGAGCCATTGACCCTGAACCGCTTACGTCAAGCTGAAGTTGGAAAACTCTAGTATATACTCTCTTCATGTGTACTTTACTTAATAATACGATGAATTTAAGAGCTCTCATACTAGATTACATCAAAATAGGGGAACTATTCATAAATAAATTTTTATAAATTGAAATAGTAAATATTATGTTAATATTAAAATTACTTACTGGATATACAAATTATATATGTATCTTATATTATAGTTAGAGAAAAGTAATTTATATACTTTTTTCACGCGTAGAACTTTAGAGAGGCTAAAATGAATTAGTAATTTTCTAATGATGATTTTATAATTAGTTTTATTTCTTATCAAAAACCATTACAAAACTTTGTGATGAAAAACCGTGAAATGTTAAATTTGTTATTTTTTTAGCTACCCGCTATTATTCCGCGTAACAGGGTAGACAGAAAGTATCTGGAGTCAAGACGCTCCGTACTTCACTTTTCACCGAATTTGAGACATTGCGTGTTGAGTAGTTTAACTCAACGCCGCACTATGTCTTGCCAGAGCGAGGAAGTGACACATCGGTACAGTCAGATTTTGTCACACTGCGCCACTACTGGCCTCAATGTTAAGTATTATGAGAATTTTACTGTATGCAGTAAAATGTCTAGATTTTTAAATCTCTGTAATATAATGCATGTAACATGTATATTTTCTTCATTTTAGTGACATTAGAATAAAAATGGATTAAAAACATAAAAAATATTACAGTTTAAAACGCTACAGTACAATTTAGTTTTTATTATTTACATCTCATAATACTACGTAATACTGTGTTCAATGAACCTTCGGTCGGAGCCCTGAGAGTACGGTTACATCATGTCACAGACTGTTGTAGCAAAACATTGAAACACTTCATTTCTTATTACAATTTACATTTTATTCTAAAAATAAAGAAAAACGTACACTAAAATGCAGAAGCTCACTGCAATATGTTATGAGCAATGTTGATACTAAAATACTAAAACTGGTATTAGAATAAAATTGTGTAAAGTTTAAAAATGTATATAATATATTACATTTTTTATAAAGATATAAAGAATCTTAATTCTTTAAAAAAATTCTAATTATATTAGTATATGTTTGTTTAAAGTAATTACAACTTTCTTCAACATTTATGTAAGAAATTAACAATAAATATATTTAAAAAAAATATGGCTTTATTTTTGCTATTTCACTTTTCATAGAGTACAGAGAAACATATAGAGATATACTACTGACTTTAACATTTCTATATCAGTCAGCTCTTAACGCTTATTGTAAGAAGTATTATGACTAAGCGAATTATGCTGTAATTCGTTTCATTCTACGGTTGAAACGCAAATGAGATTTGTTCATAGAATTAGTTTGTGGATTATTTATTAATTAACATAAGTTTTAATTAATGTTACTAAAGTTATGTTACTAAATTACTATATTTATGCATAGATAATCTCAAATCTCTTAATATTATGAAGATTAATTGTATGGAACAAATACAAAGACCTTTACAATACTGCAAGATGATATTAAACATAATAAAAATAAGAAAAAACATTAAAAAGCTATGGAACTTCTAATGTATCGAAATTAATAAAAAAAAGTTATGAAATTTGTTTCTGCATTGGTATACGAATCACCCACATTTTCTGATACAAGTCAGATAAATATGATAAATTCCATATAAAGTCATGTTTAAAAAAGTTACTCATATTATATTATAGCAGACTTTAGTGTCGTCTATTTCTAAGTCAAATTAGTACCAACACCCGTCAAGAACTATGAGATCAACTGCGCCACGACCATATCATTTGCAATATTATCGTCGTTTTGGTTGCATTGTTAGTACCTAGTTTTACGATAGCTGCTAGCTAAAAGTAAAATGTTTAAATAACATTGACTTATCGGTCACATCTCCGTTCCATCCCGTACCGCGCGGGGTGAACACTCTCTTAACTGACCTACAAGCACGTTTGACATGACAGCAATCACTAATATATGCATTTCCATGACTCTTGGAGGTGTATGCTCTACGAATGTGTAGTGTTTAACTTAAACTCTACATTCAGTTTAATTGGTTTGCTTTTTGTTTACTTCATTTTTGCATGACATTTTTTAAAATATGTAATATATTCTGGTACTGTGACTTTTGCTATTCGTTATTATACTCGTATTTATATCTGCTTAAAATATCGTCCTTTAGTAGAAATAAATTTTCAATTTTTTTAATTAAGTACTTTCAAGTTAAAAATATTTACTTCTACGATTTCATTGTATAGGTGGAAATTCGTATTACGGTTTTAGGTTTTATTCCACTTACTATCGTTATCGAAGACCAACTTAGTGATAATGTTTTGTCACTAAGTTGACAGTGACAGTGTTCTGCGTAGACTGCTTTTCGCCCAAAATCGAGATAATAGGCATCGAATGGTAAACTCAATGCCGCGTTTCATCTTACCGGAGTGGGAAAATGAAAAAAAATATAAATATAATAATTTTCTAGAGTGAAAATTGTGCTCACAATCTCGTATATAATCAGTAATTCTTCCCCTGCAATATGAAAGCCTTAGTTTATATCGAGAACCTAAATATTTTAAAACAAAGCTTAGTCATTAAAACATTATTCATTTACAGTAAATATATAATATCTTTTACTATTTTTTTACTATAATTATTTAATATATGATATTTTTTACTATTTCAATACAATATTTTTTTATTTTACAAGGACTCAAAAATTATCACATAGAAAAGCTACATCAAAATTCCCATCAGGGTATTATGTAACTATTGATTTTAAATAATGTACGTAAACTGAATCACACGTATTCATCAATCTTCTCAGTGTACATTTATATATTTGTACCCGGCACCTACTGTTCTGTGAGTTAAATTTATTTTGAGTTGAGTTCGAGTGAAACGCAGTCTACGAAGTGTCTTGACACTACGTTGTCTTACACTACGTCTTGACACTACGTTGTATGACTTGTCTACTACGCGAGACAAAACGTGATATTGTAATAGAATAATTAAAAAGTTGTTAAATATGACGATTGTGCGTTAAAATCTGACAAAGCAAAAAGTAAAAATATAAAAAACCAGGTAAATTATAATCAATTTGAATTTAATATAAGTAACGGTTTCACAATTTTCTGCATATTTTACCTGAATTCAGGACATTGGCTGTAAGGTGTAAAATTTTCACGGTAAACGATACCACGACAAATAGCTTCAGTAAAAGATGCACGTTTCAATAAATTAAAAAGTATATAGATAGTAGATTTTTATTTATAGAAAAGTGCACTTTATTAGAAATAATCAAACTATAGTTAACATTTATCTACATAATTATGTTCTCTTTTTATTTTACATTTTTTGTGTTTATGTTATTTTTGTATAAAATATATGATATATTTTATAATTACTTAATTTATTTTTTTAATATATTATACATTTATTTGTATGAGATTTCTTACGATTTCAAATTTAGAGTTCTATTACAATACTATAATCGATCAAAACGCGAGACTTAACCTACTTCCAGCGAGACCCTCTTAAAATACATGCTGAGTATAAAAATAAAACCCCGTCAAATCCATTTCAGGTAACAAGTAAACGCGATGTATTCAACAAAAAATGCGCGTGGTCTACCGACCGTATATTTCAAAAGATGTAGTTGCGAGGGCTTTTACCCAAAAAATCCTTTGTCAGCGTGCAAACGAAATTTTTCACGGATCTCCAACTGAACATTTTCTCTGTTGCGAAACGGCATTGAATTCTTTTGAATCATTAATAACTCAGTCCGATGTTCATCTCGTGAACTAACTGTATGTACGAT
Organism: Dryadula phaetusa; assembly: GCA_032432895.1. Lineage (NCBI taxonomy): Eukaryota > Metazoa > Arthropoda > Insecta > Lepidoptera > Nymphalidae > Dryadula > Dryadula phaetusa. The sequence goes on from JAOYRS010000027.1 coordinate 4,654,396, forward strand.
ATTATATGTATTTTATAATCCTACCTTTAGAACTAACAAAGCAACTGGTAAATATTTCTTTTACGTTAATGGAATTACATTGCAGTTTAAATATTCTTGTATCTGTGCATGACACTCGTTTGCATAGATATATTTATATATATTTGTTTAAGCTTTGTACACATGTTTATTTTATAAACTAATGTAAAATATACTCTTCAAATAATTAATAACCTGATTTATTTCATGGACAAATTTCATGGCTTGTAGGGATAACACTTCATAGTCAAATGTTCAAATGTGGCTAAAATAAATATCTTTCTTATAATAAAAATTAAGCATACAAAATTATGAGAAATACATACTTTAGCTAAAGTGAATATGACATTAGACTTTGTCGTTAAAATCGCAATACCTTCAAATACGCGAAACAAAAAGATTGAGGTAATGATTTTTAAGAACAGAAAATTAATAGTCTACCTGTAACTACGGCCTACTGTGACGTGACGTGAAAATTGTATTTTTGAATATTATGATATACGCAATTAATCCGTTTAAAAGTTTTTTCATTTAAAATAATAAAAGAAAATAAAGCTCTTATGACGGGCGGACTCTGCATGCATAGATCAATGTTTGGGTGGACTTGCCTTACTACTACGATTTACAACTCGTAAATAAAAACAGTTTTAAAATAATCATTTCAATCAATTCGAGTATCAAACCCTTGGTCAGACACTGCGTCACGATGGCCCTAATTTCAAATTCCAATTTCAGATTCCAATTTGAAGGCGTAATACCTTTTGGCGATGCTACTTGTAATCAATTCTTATAGTTTTATTTATTGTTTACAATTTTGATATATCGACGAAAAATGCCCATTGCGCTCAACAACTTTGCTTTGCAAGTTATAAATTAAACTATTTTAATTAGATTAATCGCGTATATTTTGGTATTCGAAAAATTTTTTTTGAAAACCTGACGTTTCGAACACTTTATAATAGTCCGTGGTCACAGGTAGATTTTTTAAAATATCAAAATATACGTGACTATGGCGTTTATAATAGTTTCATTTAGAAAGTGCAAACATCGTGAAAATCAAAGATCTTATTAGATAAAGTTTCTTAATGTGTCCTTATATATTATACTATATCTGGACTTTATTAACTGGTTAAAATAAATATTTCACATCTATAATTTCCCTATTCCTTAACCTGGAATGTTACGGTTTTTTATTAGATGTTTCAAATATTTAATTTTTATATGTTATTGCAAAATGCACATCATACTGAACAAGTTTTGTTAAGCCAGCCATCAAAATTCATTATATGATGGACGCCGTATACGTCCAGCATTAAGAGCTTTAAAACAAAACTGAAATAATCCATTAGCTAGTTTCCGAGATTAGTATGTACATACAAACACACAAAAAAATATAATAATCATTTAATTGTTATTTTTTGGCGTTATAGCATCGCCGTCAATCAATTTTTATTAAATATATTTAATGTACAGACACGCTATTTGTACAGTTTCTTTTTATATATTTGTATACATAGATTAGCTGTGTTTGTTAACTTTAATCTAATAATAAGATAATGATTATTTTCCGTTTCATAGAATAAATAATATGTCATAAGCTATAAAAATGTTATTTATTAACGGTTATTGATGACTTGCTACCTCATTTTGGTAGAAAATTGATATTTGAGTGGGAAAGGTCGTCTGATCAAATAGATCAGGTGACCTTTTTTATATAAATTATATATAAAACCTGAAAATATCAGGTTTTATATATAATTTATAGCCTGTACCGTAAAGTTAAATATTAGAAGAATTAAAAAGGAAATATATTTTATAGATGTCAACGCCATTCATAGATCGTTCAAAAATATTAGAAGTTTATTGAGTATTCATTTTTAAATACGAATCGTATTTATTTTGATTTATAAGGAAAATATATTTAATATTAAAACAATGGGAGATGTGGAAGCTAAGAAAAATAAAGTGTCGATGATGCGCCTCAAGAGCCAATCTGGCACCAGGTCACAGATGACATTGGAAAACAAATCTTACAGCAGGTTGAAGCTTAGAAGGCCTTCTTTTGGTTTTACTGGAGTGCCCGGCATAAGACCAGTGGAACGAACATCTCAGGTTTGTAGAGTCACAATACGATATGTATGTGATGGTAATGTAATGACGTAGCCCCTGACTGCAGAGCCATTAGTTGTGGGTTCGCTACTCTCCCGGGGAAATATGTATGACAAACACACGCGGCCTTGAGTTTGCTAATCAAAATGCAAGGTCCCGATTTTTTGCGAAAAGCTAGCTTTTTCAGACTTGATTTTTTTAAGACTTTTGACACTAGGCCTCTGACTATCTTATAATACAGGATAAATATTGTATTTAATTTATAATAAAAATATAGGGATATTCAGTATATAGTTCATATAGCTATTTCATAAACGTTTATATTATGCCGAGAACATGCAAATCCTAAACTAACTTTATATGCATAATTGTTTCGTGCAGTATTCCAATTGTTTATCCTCAATATCAACGATTATGATATAATATTATGATCTAAGATATTGTATCCACTACAAGTAGATAATAATGAAATATTTAATACATGATTCAGAATAAATTCTTTACACTATTTTAGCTCAGTTTATGTTGAAAATACTAACAAAGCCTAAAATTTGGTTGAAAATTGTAGGATTCTGCAGTGAATCTAGAGGAGTACTAACTAATTACTAAGTAGCATTAAACTAGTTTTTCTTTAATTCAACAGTTAGCAATTGAATTCAAACGTCCACCACTGACACACTTGCCCACATATCAACTGGAGCCGTCCTACAGATTTCATGTTCCAACGGTGAGAAAAATGACCGAACAAATATTAGATGACAATTTTACTGGCCACAAGTATAATGTACAGGTTTGTTATATCGCTTTATGATAATAACTCTTTGTATTTTGTTTATTATTTTAATTATTTTCACGTATTTTTTTAAATGTAAAAACTCAACTGGTCGAGTTCCACCACGGAGTGTTTTGACACTAGATACTTACTGTCTACCCTGCTATGCGGGATAAACGCGTGAAGCTAAGAAAATTATATCTATTAAGTACCAAATTCTGAATTACTATATTATATTCAGATGAACTATACGATAGGTTTATCATTCAACAGGTCATTATTAAATAATATGACAATTAGCTAAAGCCTGGTTATAATTTAAAAAGATAAGAAGCTTAAGAAAACAAAATTTTTCATAGTAATGTGTTATATATATTGAATTAATAAATATTACATACAAAATACTTGTATTTATGAGATATTTTAGTATAAAATAACAAATATAATAGTCAGGCAACAAATATTAATAATTATTCATAATTATCCCTTATAATTTTATTTTACTAAGGCCTTTTACTAGGAATCTCCTGCACTCGCTCTACGTCTCGCTGGCGAACTGATGCGTAAAATCAAAGCGTTGCAGTTCAACCGTTACCGAGTCATCACTATTGTTACCATTGGTCAAAGACGGGCACAGAGCTACAATAACGCTATATCCTTCTTATGGGATCACGAAAGAGATGAATATGTAGATTCTGAGAGGGAAGCTAACACTGCTTTCATACAAATTACTACTTTTGGTATATATCTAGATTAAAAGCTTTTTTCGTATATTTTGTTAATTGTCTTTAATAAATATATTTTTGTTGCGTTTTGTTGACTTATTAATGACATATTTTACTAATATATATTTTCAATACAAGCCCTTAGCCATGATACCCCATAAATACGTATGATAAAACATTTTTTATAACTCTTGTAAGCATATAAGTATGTCGATAGCTTTTTAAAGAACCTATTGTAGTATTTATTTTTATTATATATATAATTATCTCATGATTGGTATTGTAGAAGAAATTGTTTATTCCAAAATGAAAACTTAGCAAGTCTCATGCAAGCATAACCATGGTTATAAAACCATGATTATAAAATCGGAAAAGGGACTCCTTATGGAGTTGCATATATTGCATTAAAGAAAAAAAAGCATTTTTTTACTTTCACAGTTTTATCCCACTCAGCAGGTAAGATAGGAAGTATCAGTCAGACAAAAAGTATAGATACATAGTGTTGAGTCACTTCGTACTCCGCTATCCGCCGAATTCGAGACAATGCGTGTAAGAACTTAGCCCCACGCTTTGTCTTACCAGAGCGAGCAAATGAAAATATTTTAAATATATTCTTTCCTCAGAGTGCGAATCGAACCTACAATCAATCACGTTTACAGTCAAACGCTGACCCACTACGCCACGTATGGCCGGCCGAAAAAGAAACTTGTTGAGCAATTATAATAAAATTACGTATAGAACATTTTAAATCATATTTGCTAGCTGTTAAAAGTAGTATATTAATTCAGTAGAGAATAATAGCGACGTAAATTCCATCCCATACATCGATACATACATATAGGCATGTATAGGTATGGCATAATCATTAGTAACGTAGGTAGCTTGTATACCAGAATTCAACTGAAGTCTGTTCGGCTTCATTATGCCGCTTAAATATGCGAAAACAGATTGTGGTTCGCAGTGCCAGCTCAAACATGCAACGCTTCATACTATTGTACAAGTGCTATTGAGTATCCACCACAGTACATACAAACTCTGTTTCAATTTCATGCCTTTAAAATTCATACCCTCATTTCGAAGGACCGCTAACTTTCTTCTCTAAGTTTTGTATTGCAACCTTTATTGCTTTTTTATCTTTTAGTAGCTACAGTCGTAATAAAATAGATAAAATATAGCGTAATATATGAAGTTTTTATTACGTTATTGCAAACATATAATTTAATCTAGTACAATATTAAGATATAAATTTCTGATCTTATATACAAGCCTGTTATGGATCTCCCTGAAACGAGTAGACGATAATACATCGATATGATACTATTCATGTTTTTTATCTTTAACCTTATCATATAAGTGGTAAAAAAATGTAAACTTTCCAAGGACATGTCATTAAAAAATTGTAATCCTCATTCTACATATTCAAGCGAAAAAATTACGCTAGATACTGTTTGGTTTAATAAAAGAGGCCTGTTTCAGTCAACGTGATATATTATTTATATTTAAGGGAACGATCTGATATAAGAGATTGTTACATGTTTTCCTTGTTTAGTTTTTACATACATAGATGCCATTGTGGCGCGGAGAGATAGCATCTGACCACTAATACAATTGGTTGTGGGTTTGAATCCTATTCGGGGAAATGATAATATTTAATTTTTTTCATTGCTCTCCGGAAAGACAAGGAGCGATGACTGTATTATGTGTGTATATATTTAATGTATTTATAGTTAATCTACTTTAGGACATTTTTATTAGTGTAGGAAATACCATGAATGTTATAGTTTGAATAAATAAATCCCAATCTTACAATATTTACATCATAATAAATTTATTTAAACGTTAACTTACGACATATTTTTTTACCACTACAAATTAATTTTGTAGGTATATGTGAAATGTAAAATGAAAAACTTAGCAAAATCATCATATGACCAACAAAAAGTATACAAACAAATCATTAATGTTTTAAATTGTATAGTCAACATGCGACGAATGCTTTGTAGTGAGTTACCACAGTACCTTCTATTTGCGTTGTTACGGGGCGTACCAGACTTGGTAACCAGATTCTGATTATTCGAGCATTTGCTTTGTTTGATTACGATTACTACTTGATTTGTACTGAAATTGTACTTCAGCTTACATTCAATAAATAATATTCGAAATACTTGGGGTTAATTGATTGATAATTATTAATGTGATTATTATAAAGGAATTGGTAGGTACCTATATATAGACAGAAATGTATGGAGAAACGTTTATGTATACTTATGTTCATATAAAAAATAACCAAAAAAATAACTAGGGTTTACTACTCGGGTGAAATTATAGAAAAACAAATACAGTATATGCAATAAAATAATTTGCACAGAGAATATCAGAATTATGCACCAATAGTTTCTGCTTAATTTATAAAATACTGAAAAGAACGTTTGAGAACAAAAGATACATGGAAATAGAAAAAGATTATACTTTTGAAAATATAAAGAAGCGATAGTAATTTCTGAAAATTATAATTTTGCATATTGCGCTTATAAACTTTTGTGTCTGTATCATTGAGTTCTGAAACGCAATTATTTTTATTATATAGATATTTTCTTTTCAAATAATAGCATCACAATTTAAACGTGATATTTGATGCAAATACTTATATACAGCTTGAGTTGGACTCTACGAAAACCAACAACTTACTCAAAGTTTTCACGAGTATCGTCCCGTTGATGCAAACTTCGTTGGAGCCCGCATAAGGAAGGTGGGCTTGCCTTTGTCCAATGCATAAAGTCAGTGAACTAAAAGTATTTATACAAGATTATAACTGTGATAGTATATTACTTTGATGTGATAATTACTTCAGAACTTTGGGTTGGTCCTTTGAGCATGCTGTGAAATACTTAACGAAGGTAAAGTTGTGCGGTAAAACAGGCTTCTTGAAATTATACGAAAAGTAACTAAATTTGAATTGAAACACTAAAAATTTAACTATTATTAAAGCTTAATACTTATATTTTTTAACACGAAAAGAAAAATGCAGAGAAAAATATATTTTGTAAAAGCAACATCGTATAATTTAAACGCTCGTAAATAACGTAAAACAGATTCTGTCCAGCAAGTACCTTGAATTCTCAGCCTTTAATTAGTTACTGAAGCAGTTAATGACGCCATCAAATGCTGTCTTAAAGTTTCACGACTTCTATTTCTGCAATTTGTTTTATTTTATACACAAATTAGCTATTTTTGTATACAAATGTCTGTGTAAAATTTTATTAGCTCTCAGGTGATTGGACCGTTAAAGTTTACATGTATGATATTCTGAGGCACGTTCTTCAATGTTACAAATTTTTATCATCGCTGATGTCGCATCGCATTCGGTAATATCGGGACAGAATGAATTCCAAATAAAATAAACGTACATATGCTAATTCAAAAATGCTTTTCTAAATGGAATGTGTATTTTGAATTTTATATGTACTGTATTCTATCGATAGTGTAAACGGCTTAGTTAGTTTTAAAGGTTGAAATACAAAAAGGAAAATAGTGTTAAATTTTAAATATATATATATATATATATATATATATATATATATATATATATATATATATATATATATTTAAAACGCTTTTATGAATATATCTGTGTCTATCTATCTTTGTAAGAAAATCTAGAAATGATATTTAACTCTCTTGTTGCTGTTCGATTGTCTTGAAAGGTGCTCACGTGTCCGACTTTGATAATAATATAATACTGTTATAGCGTCAAGATGCCCTCACCAGGACGATCAGTATGAGGAAAATTACTTTTTTGTGTGTTCTATATAATTTCTTTTTAATTGTTATTTTATACGGTCTCTACGTATGTATATTAAGGACGTATACGTTTATAAGTACGATATGTATGTATATAGCGTGAAACTAATAAAATAAAATAATGACTCCATTTTTTACAATATATATCTATAGATAGTTATCTATTTGCACAAGTTATGTTTGTGTACAATTTTTGTTAATTTGCAACTACTATATCTCCGTTCGAATGCTTATTTTAGCATAAATCGAAGAATGGCAAGCAGTGCCAGGGTTGCGTGCGACGGTGCACGACAATATGCTTCAATTGGCATTTCCTCCTCACGAAACTTAAATCGCTATGAAGGTTGTTCAAATGTATTCGAAATTTTATGCCAAAGTAACAAGCTTTGATATTAAGTTTAGAAATTATACATGTATTTTTTTAGCTTCACAGCTTTTGCCTAGTAATAGGGTTGTAAGAGAGAATTTCCTCCACTCCACTCCATTCGCCACGTTTAACGTTACGTTTTTTTTAAACATCTAAAGGATATAAAATTTAAAAAATTATAAGAATAAATAAAATAATTCTTAATTTTCACTTTTATTTAGATATGATAATTTTAAATTTAAATTATTCTACTAAATAAATGATATTTGCAGCATTCATCGTTATTGTTTAATATTCTGGTTAAGAATTGGACTAAAAAAGTAAAGTTAAATGAAAATTTGTTAAATTAATTTTAACATTTTAACATTTTCTAATTTGACATATTTATGTCTTGTAACATACATAGGTTTTTTTTCTATTACAGTGTATGGCAACATACAGGTGTATTTAGTCGATTAAACATACGAGTATATCATATTTTGGTTTATTCTAAAAGAAAGAAATTATCTTTGCTTATTTTGGGGGATACAATATATGAATTAAAAACACAAATAAATAAAAATTATCAATAGAAATTTTATCTAAATATGTTTTATCCTTAACGGCTTAGTTATAATAACAGTTTTAAAATTATCTCATGCTCACGGTGAATGAAAAGCAATGCAGAAATAGAATCCTTCGCAAAATATCGGAACGTTCATAAAAACATTTGCATAGAAAATATTGAGTTGAAACAATGACGGCTAGACGGTTGAATGTATAATAAATAGCTTGAACTTAATAATAAATAAACAATATTTGATTAAAAATTTACTACCAATTTTGTTTTATTCTGATTAATTTTCAGAGCACATTCGTTTTGTAATTATTATGCTTTTCAGATCTATGAACACATAAAATTAAATTATTTATAAATCTTTAATGAAAAGATAAATGTTAATATTGTTAATTAAATAAATAACGGTGGCCGATTGAGGTCGAGTAGGACAGTGTCTGAGAGTAAACGCGATCGATTGTGGGTTCGACTTCTGATCAGAGAAATATTTAAATTATGATATTTTCTCAGCTCTCGTAAGACAAAGCGCGGTGTTGAGTTCCGCTACTCAAAACACAATGTCTCGAATTCGGCAGAAAGCTGAGAACGGAGAGTTTGAGTTGACACCAGGTTCTACCTGTCTACCTGCAACGGGGCTAAAAGCATGAAGCTAAGAAATACACTTTAGACTAATATTTTGTTCAAGGTTCAAATGGGATAGTTAGTTACTTTTCATTACAATTAGTTTTACATATGTTATACTCCTATAGTATGATACAACTAACGTAGCAGGTTCTCCTTGAAATATACCGGAATATTGCATACAGTAAGTGGTTTTCGACATTTTCATGGTGCTAGGAGCTAGCTAGTGGATATGTTGTATTTCTTTTATACATTACCATATTCACATATATATATTAGTTAGAAATAATTGACATGTAGTCGAGATATATCTCTAAATATGATGGTTTTGTGTTCAATCCGTTTGAGGGAAAATTAGTACTAAAAATTTGTATCATGATACAGTGTTAGAAAAGTGGAATATCCCGGCTGTTCTATTATTTTACCGCCTCTTTGTTTCCATCAGAAATAAAATATTATATAATGATTTAAATAATGTTAGATATTTGACCATATAATTCACATAAAATATGATAGCAGTCTAAGCACGGCTTGAGATAGTTTGCAGCCCAGACAGTATATTTGAAATGTTTATTTCTGCAAGTAAACATTTATAACAGAGAAAGGGAAGATTACTTTGCTTAAATATTTATGCGTTAGCTCTTCAAGGGGCACAACTTTATTTCGAAATGCTAGCAATTCGCAAATAATTCAGAGTAATGTACGTAAATTAACGGTTATTTTGAAGTTGTAGACTGAAAAAAATCAGTGACATACCTCTCCGTTTTCTTAAGTAGTGAAGTAGTCGTTGCATCACTATTTTTAAACTGGAGCTAAGAATAGAGAAAAAGTGAACTAAGATAAACCTGGGAATAAGCTTGAGGTATTTTTAAATATGTCTAACAATAGTAATTTTTATCTAAATGTAAAATTTGATTATTATTTTTAATACTTGCTTTTTAGCTTCACACTGCTATCCCTCTTAACAGGGTAGACGGAAAGTACCTAGTGTCAAGACACTCTTTACTCTTTACTCCGCCGAATTCAAAACATTGCGTATTAAGTGGCGCAATTCAACGGCGCGCTATGTCTAACCAGTCTTAGGAAATAAAACTAATACAAATATGTAATTATATGAGGGCGGTCGTGGCGTAGTGGGACAGCGTCTGACTGTTAATGCGATCGATTGTGGGTTCGATGCCCACTCAGAGGAGTGATTATAATTAATTTATTTTCGCTCTGGTGGTTTTGAGTTCCACCACTCAACACGCAATGTCTTGAATTCGGTGGAAAGTGAAGTATGAGTGTCTGGACACTAGGTACTTTCTGTCTAGCCTGTTATACGGAATAAAAGCGTGAAGCTAACAAAAAAAAAGAAACAAAATATATAATCATGCCCTGAGTGGGAATGGAACCCAAACATATGCTCGCGTTTACAGTCAACTTTATATGTTTTTAACATTTTATTAATATAAAATGATAACAATTACAACTTAAGTCAAAGAAATCAATCAATGTTTTAAAGTATTTCACAAGTTCAATGTCAAACAACGGCTACGCATAAAAATTACTCGTTTACGGCATTCCGCACGGAACGGTTGGCGTGTCGTGTTCAGGAAATACACAAGATTTCATTTTTACTGCTTATTAGCAAATAACTAAAATAACACACCTTTTGTATCGGAGTTTTATAGTTATTCCTACGTTTCTAGTCGTCTCAGCTGTATTTTTGTTATTATTTTACACTAATTATCGTGCTGGCTAGTAAATTATAGGAGTATTGTATGCTTATATTTTTTTAATGCTTTCCTCGCATTTTGCTATAGAAAGGGAGACCAAAACAATAGGACTAAGAAGACTAGTGTTGTTGAGCTTATAACTAATAAAAAAATAATCTCTTTTGATTTTTTTACTTGAATGTAAGATTAAACTTTTTTAATTTCAATAAAGAAAACTCAGACAAATGTCATTAATATTGGAGGCTTTTTTGACATTTGTACAAAAAGTTTGTATATATAATATTTATTTTATTAAATTATATCAATATATTTATGATATATTGTATAAAAATATTATGTTTTCTGTATTTCTTTTCAATGTGTATTATAATTATGCTAAATTTGAAAAAGTCGAAAGGAGCTGAAAATTTTCTCTTCTATGTTAAGCCCTTAGTTAAGGCGACTTACAAATACTACTATTTACATTATTTTTGTAATGAGTTGAATAACTTTCAATATGTATGTATATAGTCATCCAGTTACATTTTATGGCGCTGGTATCGAATGAAATCAGCAGTTTTATTTGTTCACAAAATTGGAATACGAGACTCGGTCCAATATGTGAAGGAAAACAAGCATTGGCGTTGCATTCGTTTTGTTTCTTTGTCTGGGGCTGTAATTTTTTATTGCACTTCAGATGTATGTAGTTTTTATTTTATTTATTTATGTAGTAAAAAATTTTTCAACTTTAAATTCTGAACTGAGTCTTTTTTCAATTAAACAAAGGACATGCTTTTTAATTTTTTTTCTTTACTTCAATTGGTTTTGTACACGTCATGTATTATTTAGGTTTGTTTTAGACATGATATTGTAAATGAAAAAAAATTTTCTTAACTTTTGAACGCATTGCTTAGCAGTCAAAGTGCTTGGACGGTTTCCAATAGGCGCAGATTCGAATTCTGCTGCGTTCAAAATTATTATATTTTAAGAAAATATAAAATTATCCTATTTTATATTTATATTTAAATTATATACCTATGTATGTAATTGACTGATACAAACTGCAATTTTATTTATAATATTATTATATTTTGTATACTAAAATGATTTCAAATTATTTTTATGGAAGTTATATGTAAATTTTTTAGATTGGTGAAAAAATCCTTGTAAATCTTGTGATAAATAAAATTATATTTTACTTTTCAGTTATTTAGCTGGAGAGTAGTCCTTGATAAAATTACTCTAACAAGATCGAGAAAATATTTATTATAAATGCAAAATAAAAATTGAATTTGAAGTCTTTTCCAGTTTATAAATCATATAACAACTGCGTCATGATGGCTTTAAATATGTATACTTTTATATATAAGTATAACACAAGTCTACTATGAATATATTTATATGACTATTACAAATTACATAAATTTATGAAGATTTTATTTACACAAGGCCTTTAGTTTAAAGTAACAGAACGCGTATACACTTAAAGCCTTCCTAAGCAACATGAAATATCGTTGAAGACATATCCACATAAAGACTTCTTAACTCAAGCACCTCTAAAGTAGCCTTGTTCAAAAGCCTTATTTGTCACCTCACGAATATTATGTTACTCAGTTACTGTATGTAACATTATTTATACGAATGCGAATATTAATTAGGTTAAAAAGTGAATTTCACTTTGAAATACATATCGAGGAAAAGTTTTAAGTTGAAACAAACACGTTGATATTGTTTGGTAAGACAATAAAATAAAACCATCATGGCACAGCGTCTGAATGTAAACGCTATTGGTTGTGGGTTTGATTTCCATTTGGAAGAATGATTATATTTAAATGATAATGCTTTCTCTCTTCTTTTTTTGGTGAGGCAAAATGCTGGGGCGAATTATGTCACTCAATGTAATGTTTTGATTTCTAACGGAGAGTGGAGAACGGAGTGTTTCGACTATATGCTCTCTTTGACTACACTGTCACGCAGGATAGAGCATTAAGCTATAAAGAAAAAGTCAGACAATGTATATATAGTGGACGTTGTAATTTAAAGTACAATTGTAAGAAATTTAATAAATACACCTATTATTAGTACAAAATAAAAAAAGACAAAATTACTATTGCAATTGCAAATACATTTCATCTGTATAATTCATTTTTGATTTAATCAATTTGCAATCAAAGTTGTGTGTTTGTATGAAACCTAAACATTCTCCACGTGACCATGTTTTACGTTTACATAGCGCGATAAGATTGTTATATAAGGTTTTATTGCGACATAGCTCATAACGTTGCAAATAAGCGAATAATTGCACTTTAAAAGACTATTAAATATTTACCTTTCGTTATTAGTAAATTCAAAAAAAATAACAAAATAATATTTCCATCTAATTCATTCGATTAAAATTGTTAAAAAAAATTGTGACCTTTTGAAATTATTTTATTGTTTTCTAAACATACGTTGAAATAAAAAAAGGAAACAAACTATAATATTTGGTATTCGAAAATACAGAATATCACAGTAGTTCATGGTCACAGGTGTTCTAAACGTCGCGTTTTCAAAAATGTATTTTCGAATACTAAAACGTACACAATCGATCCTTTTAAAATAGCTTTAATTTAAAATATATAATATTAATAGTTGTCATAGTAGTTTCACAATGAAATAAAATAATATTAAACAGAATAAAAATAATAAAAATATATATTTTTATACTAGAATTAGGTTTGAAATAACGTTTTCTACAGTTAACACTATTAAATTCCTATATTCAGCGTTCCTTTTGTCATTGGCTTCCTCTAACACCTTCCATTGGCAATTTATCACATGTGACTTTCTTTGAGTTTGGTCCTCCAGTCAGCTAAATTTCATCTTATCATCTAGCATGCTGTCTCCTCCAACTTTGCTTGCCAACCCTTGGGGTATTTTATTATGACTTAGATACCGTGACATCCTTAGCTTTGGTTTTGTATTCCCAAATTCCCAGTCGAGTACGTTACATTTCTTCCTGCTCGGGAAAGATAACTAAACAAGCATTAAAAATCTTTTATCTTTGTTTCTCTATAATATTTTTTCAACTGACGCTATCGTGTAATCTTTGGGGTATATCCAAATAAAAACGATGCGTATGGGTTTAAATCTCTTTACCTTGTTTAAGATTCTCATGCTTAGAGTTTCATATTACAAAATAATGACTTTAAACATGCAAAAATTAAATTTATTAAATTTGAAACTGAACTGTAAATTATTTAAGACGGTATTTATTTATCTCGTTTTCTTCCTCCATATACATATGTTATAAATTTGGACCGCATTATAAACTATTGATACAACATTTATTTATTTAATTTTACTTATAGCCATTATAAGAAAAAAAGTAATTTAATTAGCCTAGAAGTTACTGCGCGCCATAAAATCGTGAAAAGAAAGATATAAAAAAGATCAGATAGTATAAAGTAGCATAAGCCAAAACAGTAATCCATGGCGGTTTATGAGAGGCGACGCGATGTCTTCTTAGCACTTATCCCTAATACAAGTCAACCATATCCACTGGACAAGTATTATACAGACTAAAATAAAACAGAAACTTGACATATTTTTAGTATTACATGGCGATTGTAATGTTATGAAAACTAATAAATCATAATTGTTATGTACATGGAACGTTTAGTAATAAAAATAAATAGTATTGATAATAAAACAATAATTATAATAGTATTACTTTAGCAAAAAAAATAGGTAACATCACGGAGCAATACTTGAAAGTGTGCGAGTTTTAGCTACTGCAATTCAAATTGGTTATTTACATCGAATCGATACTTATAATGTATTTAATTGTATTTATAAATGTAATGTATTTAATTATAATATTATAATCTATTAACATTAGTTTTTCATTTCTTAGTAGAGGCATTTTTTGAATAATTAAAAATTATTGAACGTTTCATTGAGATGAGGTAGTCCATATAATTTTTAGCCTAAGCTGGAGTGTCTCGATACTATTTAATCTTTGCTATACAGGGAAAACCGTATAATGATGTAAATATGTAATTTATTATCATTAAAAAAATAATTAGTAAACAATGTTTTAATATAAACGACTTTGGTTCATAATCATTATTTAATGTTAAAAATAAAAGATTTTAACATAATTTTCCTTTGTAAAGAATAATATCGTTCTTAAAACAAAGAAATATTGTCGTTTACATTGGCTGCTGCTGCTCATTAGTCTATAGTACGTAAGCTAAGGGCGACTCTAGTAGTAAAAGCTCCGATGAGCTGAAAACTATGATTCTTTTTTTGCATCGACAACTAATGGATTCTCAACGAAACAAGTGAAAATAAAAACCTGCCCGATGTTGCAAATAATTTCTCTTTTTAAAGAATGAAAGAATTTAATCTGTATTTTCTGATTTGTTGCACTCGTAATGTTTAATTTATTTTTGTTTTGAACAATGCTTTATAACAACGTTGAAAACGAAAATATAAAAGATACTTTCAATCACATTTCTAAGAAGATTCCGTTGAGATAACGGTGCATGGAAGTTTTAATGGAAATCTTACTAGTAATGAATAAGGCAACATTTTTTAAAATGTTTATATATATTTTTGCAATTGCTTTAATATTAAATATTATTTAAAATGCTGCTTCAAAAAAATATGTATATCGATTCTCAAGGTTACAAGACCTTCGCAATTATTCAGTTCACTCATCAACACAAATGATGCAAATAACGAACTATCAAGCACAAATTTGATTAGACTTTTGTTACTTTCATTATTTAAAATTGATTACATAAATATTTATTTTAAACAATTGTAATTCATTTGAAAATTGTCTGAAGTATAATTAGGCTTGATTCTCATATGACGATTCTTATTTATGTTAAAAGATTCACGCTTATTCTCACAAAGCCCTCTTATCACAGAAGAAATGAAAATATAATCCCTCCAATAAGAAATGAAATGAAATCCACAATCAATCAAGTTTATAATCGACAGCTGTTACAGTGCACCATGTTGGCCTCACAAATCTTGTGTAATAATATATATTTTTAATTACTTCATTCTTTATTTACTGTTTTAAACTGGACTGGAATAAAATAAAGCGACTGAAGCATAACCATACACTACCTTCAATATTTTTCACGCAAAATATGTTGAAAACAAAAACAAGTTAATATTTAAAAGTATAATATAACAAATACAAAGTAGATATATTATTATTACTTATACTAGTATAATTACAGAGCGCTGAAATCTTCTTTGTTACATGTACTGCCACGTTCATTGATTTTGCCTTTCATTAAACATATTACAAAGAATACCTTACCCTTTTGTTTGTAAAAGCTTAAAATATAATATAATTAAAAGAGATTCTAAAGGAATTTCTTTTGTCGTGTATGAAAATTTTTGTATTCGAATAATTTGAAACTAGAATATGCAGAGAAAAGTATTTAGCTGCGATGCAGGCTATGCCTTTATACGGTATGTTTAATACGTTTCAAACTCACGTTCAATGCGGTTCAAAGCGTCAGCTATTTCTGTTCGAGCCTCTAGCAATTTTCTATTCAAAAATAATTGCACACTCTTTTAAACTATTCAATTTTCTTAAGAACTCGGAAACTGTTTCATAGTTCAGTTAAAAGTCGTGTTCAGATATACTTTGTAATAAAAAGTTTGTACATCTCAAGATATTTGTCTTCAGATTAGATATCTGCGCCGTAAAATTAAGTTCGAAGTGTTCAGATAACGACTTCCCTAAGGATGATACAATGACAAAGAACGGGATTAAATTGCATTATCTAATATCGGTTGCCTCGAGTCGCTTCAAATTTTCGTGTAACAGTAGCGATCTGTCCCTGGTCCCCTTGATACTGGATTATTGTTTGGATCCTTTATATATAAAAGTAAATATAGCATTTAACTGTAAAATTTACGGACGTAGTATCCATTTGTGAGGTTTTATAAGCTTAGCTTAAGGATTAATTGATATTATATGATGGTAAATTTAAATTATTTCATGCATAACGTATAAACTACAGTCGATCCAGTTGTCTTTAAAGTTAACAGTTGTGAGGGCTCTCAATTATATTACAAGTTATTGTGGAAATCTCTATCGTAAACAATGGGCAGGGACAAAGAGCAGCCTGTAGCTGTGTGACGTCAGTCCGCGCGCTGACGTCAAAGCCTGCGTACATATGGGTCAATAGAACGCCAGCTCGGCCCGGGGAGCACCCTGCAGCTACAAATAGGTCACAACCCTAAAAATCCGCCGCTTTATTCAAACGACTACCACACATGGCCGGGTTATTTTCAACACCTTAAGCCCAGCACTTTATGCGATATTTTTTTTATCTCTGAGGACAGGGACGGATAATAAAAGAAATCCGCGGTCGTAAAACGAGATTGTCTTATGTACGCTTCAATAACGACGTGAAAGTAAAAGAAAGGGTTTTTTTTTAATAATCTCAGTGGACTTTTTTAGAAGAATACAAAGGAATCATTAATTTTTATGTTAAAAAAGATTTAGAAACAGAATTGTTAATGAGTATCTACCCTTGATATTGTAGTAGGATTTTTTCTTTTTTATATTTTTATTTCTTTTTTTCTTTGTTGTCAATAAGAATTGAGTGTTTATAAAAAGTAGTTTTTACATTTAAATACTGTGTGTGTTTATTTATAACATCTAATCATCATTATTTTTTAATATTATAGTATTATGACTTGTGACCTCAATTTATATTAGACGTCATCGCTTGAGTATGCTATAAATAAATACAGATTTTATTTCAACAAGGTTCGTTCTGAGAGCGGCCTCACCTAACATGTAAAATCTCGAAAATGGGTAAAAACAAAGAGA
The DNA here is from genome assembly GCA_032432895.1 of Dryadula phaetusa. Taxonomy (NCBI): domain Eukaryota; kingdom Metazoa; phylum Arthropoda; class Insecta; order Lepidoptera; family Nymphalidae; genus Dryadula; species Dryadula phaetusa. The sequence goes on from JAOYRS010000027.1 coordinate 4,671,915, forward strand.
TTAATCTCTACGTTTTCTTATCTTTACTAGTAAAATATGAGAGGTAAAAATAAATGGCAAAGCTATCAAAATATTGAAGATTTAGTATAATATTTGGATAGATAGATTATAAATGCGTCCTTGTCGGGGATTTTCTGCCCCAGGTGTTTAATAAAATTCCGGACTTTGTGAAATATCGTACCCACTTCGAATTATTCGGACAAATTTACAGCTATTAAGCGAAGTTGAGTTCCTCTTTATTTCTGAGCACGCTGCGGCGCCACCTGCTTGTCTTATTATATGTATTATTTAAATGAACATACTTTAGCAACGAGATTTCACGTAATTTTAAATAATAAAATGGGTTGTTTATTTTGTTAATACATACTTACTAGTTATATTATTGATACTTCAAGTATAGTAAAATTAAAAACATTTAACAAAATAAATTAAAGACAATAGATATTATTATAATAATTTGGATTTTTATTAATTTTATCACATTTTAAATGAAACTATTTCAAACGGATTAATTGCATTTTTTTTAATTTAGTCCATGGCATCCTATCTGTGATTACGTACTACTGTAAAGTGTTCGAAGTATCGGGTTTTCAAATATATGTTTTTGAATACTAAAATATACACTATTGGATAAATAGCGTAACATAATAAATAAATTAATTAATTCATATTATTTAAAATCAAAGAAACCACTTCGTTAACTAGACATAAAACTATATTTAATATCTGCGTACACTTAGCTTATAAAATTATTCACAGTTTTATAAAATTATTCCTTCGAATGGGATTCGAATCCACGACCTCTGATCTTTTACTCAGACGCTAAACTACCTTTCTTCCACCAAGCGTTATCTACATAGATTATAGTTACTATAGACTATAGTATTATTATAGCTGTAGTGAAGCTATGGGTTCTTCATTTACATAGCTTTCAGAATATTAACGTTTAGTGTAGTAGTGTCACGTGACTGCTTCAATGTTGCAACAGGAAGTAGCTTTTCATATACGCATAAATGTATTACACAGATACATTTATATATATATTGTGAATATACAATGTTATATAAATTGCAACAAAACTCAAGGGTATTATTGAATATTATTTATTTTTTCACTTATATATAATTACTTTATATATAATTATTATATATAATTACTTTATATATGTTAAGCCTGGTCATGTAAGACAATTTTAGAAGCAAAAACATACATATGTTTATTTTGAGATACCTACTTCTTAATTATGACATGTCTCAAATTAATCGTTATTGTATAAATAACTTAGTAAATTCGACGACCCACATAGAAACTTTAAGGCGTTATATTGTAAACTTTTCAGACGCATTAATCAAAAAGTACCAAACTGTTTTAGTACAGAATTACGTTCGAATCTTAATTTAGGTTAATACAATTTTTATTTTTGTACAACTTAAGACCTTCGTTTTTCTTAAGATATATTATACACCCTCGCTACCGGAAATTTTTGATAAAAAAAAAATAAATAAACGACCATTGCAAAACAAGGGGAAATTCTCTATGGTATTTGAATACAAAACTATCGATCTACCAATTCCCAGGTTGCCTGCGTTGAAATCAAACTAAGAGGGATATAAATCAATTTTATATAACGGTTTTACTTTTGTTAAATTTTATTATTTTAAAAAAAGTGTGGAAGCAAAAATTTTCAAAGCTATCAGTATTCAGTACATAGTTGCTTGTATTAAACGTTTGCGCGTAGCTCTTCGGGTTACGGGGCTATCCACGAAAAGATTATCGGATTATTTACTTAGTCTGTGTTCTTTAGTCTACAGCTATAATATCTTTTTGTAATGGAAATGAAAATGAAACAACTTAGGCACTCTCAGACTTTTGTGAAAGTATTATTTTTTATTTATACTTATGATGTTAGTTTTAGGAATATAAAATGGCAAGCAAATACAAGGGAAATGAAGTGAAATGAAGAAATTTCTCAACAAAATTCTCCGCTCTTCTAAAAGACAGCGTGGCGTTAAGTTCGCCACTCAGCGCACGATGTCTTGATTTTGGGCGGAAAACGGTGAACGTAGTGTCTTGACAATAGCTTGCGTCTGATTACCTTGCGTTGCAATAATATTAAAGAACACATATATCTACACAATATTTTCAGCCCAACCGACGTCTCACTCCCTGAGAAGATCTATATATACGGGTGCTTCCATAACAGCAGACTCCCTAAACACACTGTGCTTGGTTCACACGCAGGCGGAAAAGGTGGACCTCATACACAAGGGGTACGGAAGGGGAGTAAGCTCACGCATCCTTACTATCAACGAGTCTCAGGGCCTAACATACGAGTCCGTAGTCATTATCCAAACAAAATCTACCAAAAATACCATACATGATAGCGTATCACATGCTGTCGTCGCAATTACCAGGCACACGGTTGAATGTATGTACTACACTGACGCCGAAGAAGACGCAATCGACAGGTTCATCCGTCGGGCAAACGAATCTTTCCTCACCAATATAGTTGATTACAACTTAAAAATGGCAATATCTCGAAGATACATGGATGCGATCCGCAAACTAACTAGACAACGCGCTGCGACCCCAAACAATAACAATCTTAAATCTTGTAACAAAAATCTCAAAAAAAATTATGCTTGAAAAATATTTTAAAACTTCACGATAAATATTTCTTTTACAAAATCTAAATCCAATTTGAAACAGTTATAATATCAAAATACAGGGTGGGGGTAGCTTGGAGAAAGTTTGAGCGTACGGCAAGCGTTTAATGTTTGCTGTTATTACAAAAGTTACGCGGCTGTTCTTAAACATTTTATAATTTTACTAAGACCAAAGATATATGTTATGTATTAATAATAAAAACAAAAACATGTATTTCACTTCATAATAAATACATATTTCAAGACTACATTATTTTATTTACATTTTGGTATTTTTAAACTTTAATAAATTTTTTTACTGAACAAAAATAGGAAAAGGGAAAGATGTATCAGTCTATTCTAAACGGCCAATGCAATTTTTTTTATTATATATATAAATAAACTATATACATGTGGTTGTCATGATATACATGGTGAACATAGTCAGATTAAACGCGGCTGGCTTTGGGTTAGTTTGGCCCTGGGTAATGATGATATTTGAATTATTGACATTTCAACCCTAATAAAACAAAGAACAATCGATATATGACAAAAAAGGATATATACAATATATATATTTATTTGTATACAATAAATATTTATTTGTATACAATAAATATTTATTTGTATACAATAAATATTTATTTGTATACAATATATATATTTATTTATATACAATAGAAATAATATATTTATTTGTTCACCATTATGATATACCGTTCTTGCAAAAATATCAACCGCGTTAATAAACATAAACTGTTACTGGAAACTGGGAAAACGAATTTTAATCAAGTCACTAAATTCAAAAAAAAATGGAAAGAACTAGTTTATTCTACTGAATAGAGTGCTTAAAACATTAAGTTCTATATTATTATGTTTGATCAAATAATTTTAAGATTTATTCCATTCTGACTCTTAAGTAAATGAAATAAGAGTCAGAATTATAAAATATTACTTAAAGCTTTCCGTGGGATTATACTTACAAGGAAGATCTATGTCTGTTTCATCTGATATGGGTATGACCTAGTTTATTTTATTATCAACCTCTTCCTATGATTTTGTTGAAAAATGAACATAAAATGAAAAGTTGTTTTAACATTAATTAATTGTCGCATTTCCGCCGTTTACTGGCAATCGAGTGTGTGACCGTCTTAACACGAACGCAAGAAAATAATGTCACTTTATCTAAATTAAGTTAATCTATCAAAAATATTAGAGGTAAAAATATTCTGCAATATTTCAACAATTCTGCTGTATATTTTAAAGTAGGTAGCTATTCAATTTGAAAACGTGTATAAATTTAACATAAGAGGAACTGTTCGGTAATTGCTGAAAGAATTTATTGCTGAAGGGTGAAAATTGGAATACATCAAACATTCTCCCCGTTCGTACACCTTGACCTGAATTCATCTTAACTTAAGCGTGGGAGCTATGATTAGTTTTAATTAACTACTGAAGATATTTATAGGTTTGAAATTATCTATGGTTTATCATATAAAAAATGAGTAAATAATTTTATGTTTTTTCTTCACGTATTTTATGGTGATATATGAATTGATATCGTGATTTTATTATTTGTTTAGACCAAAAATCCGCCCTTAACGAATCCGAATAGCAGCGTATTCAAAGACAACCTAGCGTCTAAAATCGAGACATCGTATATTAAGTGGCGAACTCAATGCCGCACTTTGTCTTACCAGAGAGGAGAAATGTGAACTTTTAATATAATCATTTCTTCAGAATTCAATGAGAATCGAACCCACAAGCAGTTGCGCTGGTAGGCCTCAACTCAACTATTTATTAATTCAAATAATTCTAAATAGAAAAGAAGTCTATGACTATTCATTACATGCAACAGATAGCATTAATATAGCATAATAATTAAAACTAAGAACTCCACCATCTTAGTGAAAAGGCTAAATTTTTACACAAACTTTTAAAAATTAAAAAATATAAAAAATACTTTTGTCTACCGCCAAGGGCATGAAAGTAATGGAAAAAGTGAGCCTATCAGAATAATCTTTAATACGATCATTTGCAATTCAAATGAAATTTCAAGGTAAAGATGAAAAATTCTTACAGCAAGCAAAAATATTAATTTTTACATTAAATATTTAACTCAAATTATAATATTGGTTAGTTATTAATATACATCAATTTGAACTTGACCGCTCGTGCTGTGGTTTTGGCAAAAATATCCATATTATATCTATCAACGATATCTATTCAATATATAGTAAGAATAGTACAGATTATGCTTAGCTTTTTATTAATTAATTGTTCATTATTAGAATATTCAATTGTTACATTAATTTTTTGTAATTATAATATAGTTTATATATACCTAGTTTACCTAATGTCAAGACACTCTGTATTCCTTCTTACGCCGAATTAGACATACTGCCTGTTGAATGGCGGAACTCAACACCGCGCTATGTCTTCCCAGAGCGAGTAAAAGAAAATAATTTAAATATAACCATTCTCTCGAGTAAGAAAAGAACCCACAACCGATCGCGTTTACAGTCAGATGCCCCATTGTGTCACGACCTGCTTTAGGCCTCACACACGGCCTCGTACGTTTATTTATTTCATAATTATGAGATTAGATATTGAAATTTAACTTTTGTCTACATTGAGTTTAATTGGTAACTAATAAACATTATAATGCCTTTTTTATAAATTATTTAATCAAATACATTTATTTTTTATATAAATGTATTTGATAGATATGTAATGTTATATGTATGTTATGTTATGTTATATATATATATATATATATATATATATATATATATAATATATAATATATATAAATATATATATATATATATATATATATATATATATATATATATATATATATATATATATATATATATATATATATACACTGACAACTAAAGTAGAAATTTGGCCTCACAAAAAGTTTAGTGGACAGCAAAGTCAACTTTAATATGCCCCAAAAAATTTTGCCACGAACATTCCGTAGCCATAACAGGAAAGTTTAAAAATAGCGTAACAGTTTCGTTTACCGAAATAGTGTAAAACTGTGGCATTTTTTAAAAACAATCAGTCATTAGATTAAAGAAAGTGCCACGTTAGTTTCACTTATCTATCATGTACTATGTACAGTAACAAAATACTAAAAATATATTTTTAAACATATTAGATTCTATTAAGCATTATTTTATAACTATGATAAATGTAATTGTGATATAATATATTATGTATTAGTTAATATTTAATGTTTATATTTTGTGATCTATATTTTAAAACCAATATAAAAACTTTGTTACTTTATAAAAACGTGAGGGTGCAAAATAAAGGCGGATTGACGCGGATTGCAGGAATTAATATGGGGATATATTAGTCGATATTTATTTATTAGTGAATAAAAAGACAAAAATAAATATTTATTTTATCTTATTTACTTTATCTATAGTTTTTGTTACGTATACTTAAATAGATCTGAATTGTCGGTACCTAGAATGAATAAGAATATAATATACGTAACATGTATATAATTTATACTGCATTTTGGTATCGATCAATCAAAGAATTTGGGGCAACGAGGCTCGTTCAGTACTGGCAAAGTTTTGCTAAACCCGCAGATGTTATTTATTGCTCACCGTAGAGAATATGTACACCGGGCATCACAAGTTGTCATACACATGGTATTATAAACCCTGTTGTCAATAAGATAGAAATCTTTGAGCATAAACGTAGCTTATACACTGTATACACGATTGTCATAAAATCTGAATTCATAATCCACATTTATGTCCTGATACAGCTTTAAAAGGAAATGTTAACGAACGTTGTAATATACCCCTGGGATGTATATTATAATAAGCTGAAAATGTTATATTTTAAATATTTTAACAGAGATAAACTATTTAGAACATATAATAATAAATAATTTTCATGAAACGGATTTTTTTTTCATTTCAGACTATTTCCCACATAGCAGGATGATCAGATCTTGTGTCAAGATACTTCTTTCTCCGCTTTCCATGTGAATTTTAGACATTGCGTGTGAGTGGTGTCGATTTACGTACTTTATCTTACTATACGGCGGCGATATTGAAATAAAATCATTCTATCAAGTGAGAAACGGATCTACAATCAGTCGCACCACGACAGTTTATTTGTTTTTATTTGCATAAAATTTTTCCCTTATTTATTTTATTAGGAATTCTGAAAGACTACTGTAAATTAGCTCTATTATATGCGTATATGAATATATTTTACAGACCAGCCCCCAAGTCATTATTTATTTTCCTTAGTTAAAGCCAAACAAACCAGTTGAGTAAATTATTAAAACTGTTTACTCAAGGTGTAGTTAGGTTTATAAATTGAGAAATCTATTTATACGTACGTTAGTATTTATTTGTGTAATACAAGCTGAATTATTCAATTATTGTTGTACAACATTTAAGTAAATAATACCTTTACAGCATTTATATGTAAATAAGTTATATTTTGTCTAAAAATTCAGATTAGGCACAAACAACTTAATTATAATATTTACTTATTTTTTTCGCATATATTTAAAATCCCTATAAAGATATATTAAATATAAATTATTATATTGTAAATATATTGAACCTATAGTTAAAAATAGGCTAAATCTAGATAACGTTATTATTACATTATTCACACACTAAAATTCAACTTCCTACAAACACTTTGTATTGATTATTTATCCATATGATGACGTCGATGCAACAGGTCATACAGCAGAGCTTAAGCTATAGGTTTTATTTCCTCTATAATAAAGTTCAATATCGTAAGTGTTTTGTCCTCGAATTTCTAGGTTTCCCAGGGATCGTAGAGCAGGACAGATAGTTCAGGATATGACGTAGTTTGTTCGCTTGCAAATTGGTTCCTAGCTGGGGAGGCACTCTGACATTTAGAGGGCTTTAAAATCGTGTCGAATTATCGAGATTCATTGTGTGTTAAATGTAGTCAAGTAACGTAAGAGTAAGTAAAGATAGTAAGTGATAAAGGAGAGTTCTTAATCAATTTTGTAACATATATGAGGAACATATGTTTGACAAATTTTAATGTTTTTAGAATTTAATAAAATTGAATCTTCTACTTTAATAATTTTGCTATTTTTCTGAAAATTCGTATATATTTATGATTCCTTATCACTAGTTAGGCTTTTATAACAAACATAATCTGTCATTTCATTTACAACAAAATAATATAGATAAAATTATTTATGGAACAGTAAAATTTAATAAATCAGTAAAATATTTTACTATCTTTAAAGTGTCATCCCACACTTTTAAGATTAGAAAATCTTTTTTGAAAAAACTTATAAAAATTTGAACGCAGCGGGATTCGAACCCGCGCCTTTTGAAAACGATCTTACCGCTAAGCAAAGCGTTCTATTACCGTCTGCGTCGACATTCGTATACGTTTGTAACAAACTTATTTATGTTGTTAGCATAAATTTTTAAACGGCTTATTCAAAAAAAAAGTAAATTATTTTGCAACGTCATAAATATAAATATAATAATTTAATCTATTTTTCAGTATGAATAACAAATAAAAATAAAATGATATTAAAAATATATCAAGAAGCTTTTGTCTCAGATCGTTATTTCAATACAAAATATAGAACACGTCTAACCGTCACTGAATACCGTAATAGATGCTTGTTAAGCCCCATAGGAGAAATAAAGCTTTTACATATAAAGTATACATTTTTTGATCCGTATGATTACTACATATATTAAATATGTACTACTACTGTTAAGACATTCCTAACATTTTGAATTGTATGATTGAAATATAATAAATCTTCTTACGCTCAGTGTATGTAAAGCCTTAAAATTTGTTATTATTTATTACATTTATTTATGTGTTTAATTTAAATAAACTGAGTTCTCTCTGTCTGCTTCTATATAATTTAAATAATGTTGAACGATGAAATGGCTTAAAAAAGCAACTAAAAATAATACCCTTAAAATTATTTTTTAGTTATCATGGCAATCCAGGAAAGAAGACAAGTAAATTTTGTAATATCATCAAATACCAACACGTTTGTTAATTTTAAAGTAAAAATAAACAGCAAGAGGTTGGAAATAATAGCATTTCAAGATTTTCTTTCATTAATTTAAAAACAAATAAAGAAAAAAAAATTAAATTAAATAAATTTTTAATATATAATTAAATTAAACTAAATTACCATAAGTAGTAATCACGCACGACTATAAATCGACAATCACTGGTAGAAACTTGCCCGGGCTCGCTATAAATAGAAACATTGATTGCACCTTTGCACTTTGCTAACACCCTGCACCCCACACCCACTTTTACGCCCGTTGTTTCGTTGTTCGAGTTCTTTTTTTTACATGTTCTTTATAATAAAAAATACCAAACGAGATGTTTTAAATTTAACTTTGTGTATTTTATATGAAAACTATTTTTTTTTAATATACTTACGTTTCGTGCATAAAGCCAATGAAAATTTTAAAATAACGAAAATAATTTTAAAATCAAGGTCTATAATTAAATTATCTATTTATTTATTTATTTTTAGAAAGCCAACGTAGTAATATAGTATATTAAACTATACACCACACTTATAGGCTAATTTAACATGTACTTAATATGAATCTACTTATAAATATTTTTTTACTAGCTTCCCGTTTTTTATCGCGCATAGCAGGGTAGACATAAAGTACCTAGTGTCAAGATACTCCGTACTTCGCTTTCGAATTCGAGACATTGCGTGTTGAGTCGTGGGACTCAACGCCTCACTTTGTCTTACTAGAGCGAGGACGTGAAAATAATTTAAAATAATTAACTTATAATCATTCCCCCGAGTGGGGATCGAACCCAAAACCGATCGCGTTTAAAGTCAGACGCTGTCACACTGCGCCACGACGTTTTATTTATTGCAAAATATCATGAGTATCTTATTCCTTACTTTAGAAATTGTGTCGCCATACAGCACTTCCGTCCTCCGTCCCAAGTAACATAACTGGGGTGTTCTAATCTTGACAACCTGCATAAGTTTGAAACGAGTTAAAAGACTTAACGCCAGTTTAGATCGCGTTATATGCAGGTGCATTTAGAACGGTGCCACGAAATTGGGGCAGGGGCTCTAAACAAAGCACGTCAAAATACACAAAAGATTTTGAAACCCTCCAGAAACATATGTGCCATGTAACACATATTTGTGTAATATGTAGTCTTTCTAGAATATTCCGAAAAGCGGGAGCGTTTCCAGATAAACATGTCAAGATAGCGAGCGTAGTTTGTCGTTTGAATTCGGCGGATGTTTTGTTTTCATTTAAAACAAACTAGTTTTCTCTCATGATAAGGCAAAGGAGATGTATTGAACAGCTTTCACCTCGTACTCGTACTTTTGTATTTATTTAACAATTGAGAAGCTATTGAATATTATTGTATTACATCTGATTGTAAACGTGACGGTTTAGGGTTTTGCAAGACAAAGCGCGGCGTTCGGTTCCGCCTTGTTTCTTCTCTACATGCAACGCCTCGACTCTGGCGAGAATTGGTGTACGTCATGACTCTAGGATCTCTCTATTTACTCTTCTGAAAAAAGCCTAAACCTAATATTCTAAACGTAATTTCAATATATGATTTACACGTATTACAGAAAAAAATGTTTAAAAAACGACTTTTAAAAATCTATCATTTATAATAAAAAATCTTTGATGTTTGCTATTGTTACACAAAAAAAATAGTTTTGAAATATAAATTTAATACTTAGTATGTATTATATTTTAAAACTAGTTTAATTTAAAATCATACGAACTAATCAATTAAAATAACTACTGAAATAAGTAATGTTATATTCGTTTGAGAACTAAAAAAGGGGGATAATATGGAATTCGGTTAGCGAGAAGCTCTCGGAAGTCGGAGTAAGATTTGATTGTCTATTTATTTCCCGTTCAATCTATCTTGGATCTTGAATTCCTTTGCTTTTAAATTGAATGTAAAATATATTACACGAGCCATTTGTATTTATACAGCGTATATTTTAAATTTAATATAAAAACAAGAGGACGATCGTGGCACAGTGGGACACCGCTTGACTGTAAACGTGATCGGTTGTGGATTCAATTCTCACTCGGGAGAATGATTATACTTAAATTATTTTAATTTCCTCTCTCTGTTAAGTATCGAGACAAAGCGCGAGTTGAGTTCCTTCACTCAACACACAATTTCTTGAATTCCGGCGGAAGTGGAGTACCAAGTGTCTTAACAGTAGGTACTTCCTGTTTACCCTGCTATGCGGGATAAAAAGCCTGAAGCACAAAAAATCGCATAAGAGTAAATTAATTGTGTAATTATAGGTTTACATTTTTTAAATTATTTTATTTTCAATATGTATAGAATTTGCATAATATAAAAAAGAAACACATACATTTGGATATTAGAAACACATACATTTAAAAATAGTATATCCCTGCAATTTCGTTGATTTAAACAATAAGAAGAATTAATTAATCTAGAATTAATATAAGAACATTATATACTACTACTTACTTCTACATAATTTGCAAGAGTTGTCCTTGACGCTGTAAATAAGCTGAGTATGAAATAAATATTTAATGTGCTTCTCGGTATGTTATTCTGATTATTCTGCCACATCACTCACGATGATATTTTTTCGTCCTTCAAGAAAGTAATACATACATAAATAAGTAGGCTTGTGTTCTTGACGAATTTATTCACGAAAATAATGGCATAACTTGATTTGACATGTGTGTAAATGTAAAAAAAAGTTATGGCTTCTATATAAGTTTCACTTTATATTCTAAGTTCAAGGGTATATTAATATATTACACTGAAAGCTAGATTGTGTTATAAAATGTGACATGTTTGATCAAGTCTTATTTCACGATGACACTAAGAAAGCAAAAACATGTTTTGTCGGTATATTACTTTAAGCTTTATCCTTTTTTGTACCATGAGGAAATCACACTACGGATACCTTCCCGATTGGGGACTCGGGATAGGTTATGTGGAACTCCGGATTGGCAGATATACGCCGCCCCGTTTACCCACTAAAACCTCAACTCGACCGCCACTGGAAGAGGTCCGGGAACCTCAATCTTCTGGCACGTTGTTCTAGTCAAGGGTGAGCCACCCTCGACGGCCTGCTCTCAGTAACTTTACGCTTTATCCTGCATAAGAAGGTAGTTAGAGACTTAGCCTAGTGTCAACACACTCCGTTGACTGGCTAGTGTTGACTCGTTAAGATGTTGACTGACAACCTAGAGATCGAGACATTTCGTGTTGAGGGTCAAACTTAACGACTCCTCTATCATTACTTAAAGACAAATCGAATAAAATAACATGCACAAAAGAAACCTGTACTATTTTTTAAAGTAACTTGCTTGTAATTACTACCATTTTTTCTTAAGGCTTATCACATATTTAATTTTTTAAATTTTTTTTTATAAAACGTATAAAGATTTGAAGACAGCGCCTTCTAAAAATGATTTGTATCTTAAATTTGTGAATAACACATACAAATACAATAAAAGCTAACTACTTATGATATAAATTCACTTATATTGGAAAACTTAATATTATATTATTGAATCGCACAAGGTAAGTGTGATGAATAAGATCTAAAGCTGGATATAGGATAGTGCGACGAGTGTAACTTTCTCAATAGATTTTCAGTCTCATTGTATGACGTGATTATTTTTCCTTCATTTTGTTTTATTAAGTCACTTTATTTTATATTGAGTGGGACAAAAAAATGGACAATATATGGGAAATTAAATCGTATTATTACATTCACCCACAGCCATCCCTTTACAGTCAAATGCTGTTCCACACCGCACCATACTAGAGCCTCTGGATAACAACAATTATTAGAAACAAATATTACAATGTAAAATATTAAAATCGTTTTAAAAAATGATTAAAAAACGCTTTATTTATCAATATCCTTTTACAATAATTTACACTTTCATTACTTAATAATAATAACGTTAGTGCTATATAAAATTAAACGTTATGTAAATTTAACGTCTAACAAAAGAAAATATTAAGTTACAATATCAAATACTACATTTCTTCTATTACTCGAGTACAATTTCACGCCCATCCTAAACCAGCCAGTTACTCTACGCGTCTGCGTACAACATCCTTTTATAGCTGTGTTTGTTTTATTTGTAAGTGTGCGTGACCTACTTTAGTGAGTCTTCCCCATACAATAGAGTAACATTGCCATAGTCAGCTGGTTTGTATGGAACTAGGCTATTTTGGTCATTTCTATTGCTGACGTGCTCTTGTAACTTTGTATGCTGTTATTTAATTATCTTGATTTTTGATTGGTTGCGTATATAGAAAGGCTTATATAGCGCAATGACTGTCTAGTTATGTCCTGACTTATTGTACACTAGATATACGTGGCTCGATCATTAATTGGAAAAATTCTTTTGGTTTATTTTTATTTTTTCTCTCTGATAAGTGAAAACACTCATTGACTGGCACTACTTTCAAAATAGAAGGGAAATGGTGAACGGATTTTCTTTACTGGCAGATATCCTTATATTATATAATTTTATAAGAAATATTTCCGAGAACAATACTTTTTTTAAGCATAAGGAATCATACTTAATAGTATAGAAACTTATGACATCAAATTCTTCGCTATTGTGCAGTTAAAAACTTGAGTCTTTTAGGTTAATGGGATACAGATTAAAAATTTATGAAATAATTAAATTACATAATATTTATTCGTACTGGAATGCTAAGTAAATAAAAATGAGATTTATTCAAATAAATATTTAATGAGAAATAAAATATAAATGTTTATTCCCCTTCCTCAAACGTAAAGTAGTAAATATACACACTTCTAGTAAATATACAGCCTACTAGCTATCAAGTCATACTTTGTTCAAGCCTATTCGGGCCATATAAGAGAACTATCTAGGGACACGTTGTAGCAAAATTGATAGCCTAAAGATATTCTCTTAGTTTCTATATACTATCAAAAACAAAATGCATATATATATATTGGGTACAACTTTTTAATTTTTTTTTCTCAGTGGTTGAAATTGAAAGGTGGGTGGACCTACGTGCATATGTTAATTATACTTAATATATGTTTATGTATATTTATACACTAATTAATATATAAAAAATATATAATTTCTAATATAGATTATTTAATTAATACAACTCTTAAAAAGATTCGGTGTCCGACATGGCTTTAACCGTGAACGCTGTTTGTTAATGCCAGGGGTTACGATCGATTCCGCGAGCGCCTAATACAGAAACAAGCTACGAGATAGCTAACAGTTTATATTTACTATGTTGATAAGAATATTTCTTAATATAAGTATAATTGATTATTCGTTTTAATAAATATGAAACATAATTGTTACAAAATCAAATATGACCGTAGTTTTAAATGACACTATTAGTAATTTTAAATGCGAATTTTGGTATTGGAAAATAGGGTTTTGAAAACCCGATCAAACTCGAACGAACTCTTTAAAGCAGTTCGTCCGTCGGTTTCCAGTCTACATATGACCACCGTCTACATGTGACCACCGTCTACATGTGACCACCGTCTACATGTGACCACCGTCTACATGGGACTACCCTCTACATGTGACCATCCGTTTAAAATAGGTTCGTTTAAAATTTGTAAAAGTCGCAAAAATCAAAGATCTTATTAAATGACCGTAATTGTGGTATAAAAATTTAAACGTTTTGTTCTCATTTTTTTTTAATTATAAAATAGAACCAATTTAATCATTTTTTACTCAGCACTTACAATAGAAAATACCCCGTAACAACATTCCATATGTAGCGAAGTACAGAGTGTGTTGACACTAGGTACTTTCTGTCTACCCTGCTATGCGGGATAAAAGCATGAAGCTAAAAAAAAACAACATTCCATGTGTCCGTTTATCATTGGTCATTAAGATCATCTTAATTTAATTTTATCATAATTTTTATCCTTCTATGTAGAAAGTTTCTTATAAATTCATCTCATATTTTGCTCATGTACCATATTTAATGAAACAAATTCAAATAAAATATACTTTTAATTATAATTATAATATATAAGTAAAATTGATTCTGATAATTATGTAAGTACTATATATAATTATTTGGGCAAAAAAGTTTTTTTTGGGCAGTGGGAATCAATACATCAATATTAAAAACATGGCAGGGACATTATTTAATATCTTATTTTTTGCTTACGTACAAACATGAGGGAAGATGTAAAAATATTATTAAAAGTTAGAAAGTACACTCCGTTTTCCGCTTCTTCGTAGCAATTGATTAGTCAAACTCAATCACGTGACGCTTTGCCTTACAAATTAAAAAAAGAAAATAGTTTAATATAATCACTCCTACTAGTGGGGTCCAAAACTACCTACAATCATTCCGTATAGGGTAAATTGAAGTACTACGCAATAATGGCATTTCAATATATTAAATCTGGATGCGCAGTGGATCAGCATCTGACTGTGCGTGTAAATCGTTGTGGGTTCAATTCTCACTCAGCGAATGATTAAATTTATTTTCATATCTTCACTTTTGTAATACAAAACTCGGCGTTGAAATTTGCAAATGAACACGCAATGTTACGAATTTCGGGCGAACACAGTGTTTTAATTCTGGATTCTCTCAGATTAGCCTGCTTTGCTGGATATGGCATGATTTGTAATAAAAATAAACACCATAATATTTTACAATTTTCAAAGTGTTTTTACGTGTCTTTAACTCTCATAATTGAATTTTCCATTAGCATATTCGTAAGTAAGAAATAATCCTCTAACAAGTACAGAATCAATATCACTGCACGAGTATAGCTTGAATTAAATTAACGGTTTTGAATGCACGACGAATATATGTATGTACTACGAATAAGCTCTTTCATGGTTAAAGCTTTGGGCAAAGCTTTATCTGATACGCCTATTCGAAATGAAGATTACGTTAATATAAATAAATAGTACTAACTATTAACTTGGCTCAATTTACGTATGATATGTTATTTCTTTTTTTATTTTTTTTTATTTTATGTCGTATTTTGGCCTTTAATTATGTTCCATGGTATAATATTATATGTTATTGAAAACTTAAGTGCTAAAAAAATTTTCCCCCGAATAGATTTCAACTCACAACTATTACACATTTCAACCGTATTCAAGAGATTGCTAATATAATATAATACAATTCAATTCATATCTAATTTAATCGTTTATTGGTATCGATAATCAATTACTATTTAGGTACCGCCGTATTGAATCATGCTTACTTGATTTTGCTAGATTAAATAATAATTGATATCGATTTAAGCGTTGACTGAAGCATGCAATTTTATTAAGCATCATCAATCAGAAGAAATCTTTGTTAAGTATATTTAATTGGTATATTTTTTGTATTTTATTTTAATGATTTATTCAAATAAATAATATCAGAGTGTATTTTTGCAATATTAAAAAAGACTTTTTACTAAATGTATACGTATAAATACACAGTATATATACAAAGGGATTATCAACAAATCAGACTGTCTGTTTGCGCCGGCTTATATCTGGAATAGCTGGTTAAATATTGGCAAAACTTTCACTAACAGATAGCTGATGTAATAAGGAGTAACTTAGGCTAGTTTTATTTTAGAATTATAAACAATATAATTTATTTAGTAACACGTATAATAAAAATAGATTAACTAAGTAATAAGTATTATTCATTGTGACGATAGGAAAAAGCTAAGCTATCAACAATAAATCTTTCCTAGACTCCAAATTCATCTAACAACTGCCCAATTGGACAATAAATTTTGCCTAATGGACGAGCAGTCGCGTTTATTTATTTGCAATCCCATTGTATATATGACCTTGTCGAAGTATTTCGCCATTAGTCATCACATCTGGAGCAAACCACTTTATGTTTGTGCTATTTATTTTTAGCTAGCTTTTTGACGCAGTTTTTTGTTTTCAATTTTTTATGAAATATTTTTTAAAATTTTAAGTTATTACTGTTTCAATTATTCGTATAGAAATTAACTATGAACTTAGTACAAGTGTCACTTTCATATGATTGTAAATGATATATATGTATAAAGGTAAAAGTCATTTTTTTTAAAAATCTAACATTATGTTGAAAAACTAAACATATATTATTATTACTTTATAACCTGTAATAATTTTTTTTTGAAAATTAACTGAATTTTTTCTTTATCAAAATAGAAAGATTTTTATTAATACTTTCCATTCTGTAATAATTAAATCATCTACTAAGCGAAGTAGGTCAAGTTTGTAAGACCAATTGGAAAAAAGGAGAAGCGTTTAATTAGTACTTTACTTGAATTTATAATTCTGCAAATAGATTACTAAAAATAAATATTCTTCTAACGTATAAATGTGTACATATATGCTTATAATGTTTGTATGTATGTCAGTATCAAGCATTTTACTTAAAAAAAATAAAATAGAGAGACCACTGGTCATGAGTTCATTGCCTGCATGGGGGATTGATCTTATTCTCTTGCTTCACCGCTCTTATATGAGTTGGTACGAATTTGAGTTCCGCTACTTAAAATGTAATAATTTAATTTAGGAGAAAAAAGAACGGAGAACCTAGTGTACTATCACAAGGTTACCAGCCTACCAGAAAACATTTTAAAGAATGAAAAAATGATTCTGCAATTTTCTGCATAATAAAAATATAATTAGAAAACAAGTGCTAAACAAACTAGGTTATCAATGGGAGTACAATAAATCAATAGCATTTTAGTAACAAATGTACGAATTAGGAAAGTTTAACTTCTATAGAAGAGGGTAACGAATTAAGATAAGTGAAGAACTTTATTTAACTTAAAGTAAAAAGGGTCAGACGCCTTTTCACGTTCACTCACTTCTCACATCCTTCAATGTACACAGAAAGAACCAATTTGTTATTTGATGATGTGATTTCTGAAACACTTTTCATCTATTTTTGGCTCTGTAGAAACTTTAAAGAAATCTTATTTTTAAAATGTAACATCCTAACCTATATCTACGTAAGACGTAGCATTAAATAGATATTTCTTTTACTTTGAAAATAAGTAACTTTAAGTAAATTAAGCTTGAGTTGGCTAGTTGTACATATTTACACAACGGTACCATCAACCAAAGGAACCCATAATGGTACTTCCGGTAAACAGAATTATATATGCCTTCGGTCGTCCGTAACGACTGTCCTGGAAGCATGGGGAACACTATTTGCATAATTATTAGCTCGTGGCTGAAATAAGCGTTTCCAATTCTAATCAATTTATATCATTATAATGACGTCACGGCAACATGACGTTTCTTTTCATCTTCATTTATCTATATACCTTATATTAATACAATAATGTAAGATAAATATTTTTTGAATATCTTTTTGTAGTATTAAAAAAACGCTTTTTATTAAATGCATATGTATGACTAGGTACTCTGATATATATATATATATATATATATATATATATATATATATATATATATAAATACACACAGACACACACACACACACACACACATACACACGGTACACACGGTGTCTGTTCCGGCTGATCTCTGGGACCGAATGATATTGACGGGACTGTCACTGGCAGATGTAATGTTAAATTCCACAATCAAGTTTCGGGCGCAGCTAGTTAATAATAATATATTCTGTCTTCTTATAATCTATGTATGTACAAGAACTATATGTCGAAATATATGTATTACTTTTATTTTTTTGGTAAAAACGCCCCAGTGAAGTGAACTTCTTTGTTCCGCCTACTCGATTTTGACTACAAAGGAAATGGCGTAACTGTCAACAGTTAGGTCAGGAAAATAGCATGAATTTCTTTTGTTACTCTAAGATAAATATTTTCGGTTGAATTGATTTTATTATTTTGTGCAATTTTGGCATTGTATAAAGTTGGGTAATCTTCCGCTTTTTAGTTGGGCGGCTTGCCTTTGTTTTTATTAAGCTAAAATATTCTTCCCACAACATGATCCATTTTACTAAAAATTAACTCATTAACATTTTTTCACCTGTATGTGTTAATTTTTTTTTTTGAGAGTATTCTCTTACTTTCTGGTATCTAATAACATTTTTACAGCCTTCCCTTTAACTTAAATTATATAAAATATTTATAAAATAATTTTTAAGGAACCTGAAAGTATTATATATTTATGTAATGAAAGGCCTCACCTAGTTTAAATTTTAACGATCTGGGTCAGGGCTATAAAAACTAATTGTAATTACTGCAGGCCATATCAAGATACATCCGCAAATCAATACAAACGACCGGGACTTGCAAAAGGTCATCCAGTCATAAAGGTAACAGGTTAAAATGGTTCTCACGAAGGTCAACACACACTTCATTTAGCTGTGAGCCCTCCAATAAGGGTTTCAAATGTCATTAAATCTATACCTATTATAATTATGATATATTTTTTATATTATAATTAGATTTGTATTTTTAATACAAAATTATGTTTATGGTTAT
The DNA here is from genome assembly GCA_032432895.1 of Dryadula phaetusa. NCBI lineage: Eukaryota > Metazoa > Arthropoda > Insecta > Lepidoptera > Nymphalidae > Dryadula > Dryadula phaetusa. The sequence goes on from JAOYRS010000027.1 coordinate 4,691,055, forward strand.
ATCAATTTCATGTCAAACATGGTCAACTTTAGTAGAGGTTTTAACTAATATTTAGGATGAAATAACTCGTGAAGCCGATATGTTGGATTAGTCGACACTGTCATGAGCTACGAATACGTCTGGTTTTATTTCCTTCTTAGAAGAAGGTAAAGCCTACTTAAGAAAGAAAATATCTTTTGTTTTTGTTTAGATAACGTGAAGTACATTCTAGTTTAGCACAATGAAATATATGACTAAAAATGAAAAAAATAATACCACTAAAATTTGTACTATACTAGTTTAAAGATTGTTTAGTACTTTAGTATACAACATTTGACGCGGAAATTTGCAGTCCTAGCTACGTTTTTACTACTTACCAACACTGATGACCTTATGGCTTGTAGATTACAGACAGATCTGTTTATTATTACTAATTAATCTTGCATTAATATAATAAAATCGAAATTAGTTTGTAACATTATGCTTGTTATATAAACATGAATTACATTGTAATTTTAGTTTATTGATTTTTAACCGTTTAAGCCCTTTTTTTTCTTTAATAAGAAGGCTATTTTTTCGTTTATTCAAGAAAATATTTTTAGAAAATTTAGTTAAATTTTAAGATAATTTCAGAGATGAACCATGTATAGTTTCGGTATTATTTCCAACTAAACTGCCTGAAATGATATATCCTGAACAGTTAAAAAATAATTTGGTATCTTATTTTTTTCTATGCTTTTTGTTGATATTTTTAATATAGTCATTATTAAACCAAATGTTAATAATACCTTACCAACACAGAGATAAAAAGAGATGTGATTATAATGTTGAACATAACATATTATAGTATGTATATGCCTATGAATATTGTGCGGGTTAAAAAGCGTAGTTCAATTAAAAATATATAATTATATATTTTTTTGAGGCCTGACTGCAAATCCCACAAGCGATCACGCGCTTGTTGGATCGATCCCCAATCGGGGGAGTGATTATATTTAAATTATTTTTACTTCCTCACTCTGGTAAGACAAAGTGCGGCGTTGAGTTCCACAACTCAATACGCCATGTCTCGATTTCGGTGGAAAGTGAAGTACGGGGTGTCTTGAAATTAGGTATTTTCTGTTTACCGTGCTATGCAGGTAAAACTAAGGTATATATTTTTTTTATTTTCTTAATAATAATATTTATCAGTTGAATTATAGTTTAATCATCATTTATTACCTACCGATATATATCTTTAAGTGTTTAAGCTTAATCAACTTTTGATATGCTATTAATAATTCTTAAAAGTAAAAAAAAAAACTAATAATAAAATAAACAAAATAGTCCCGTGTAAGCAGAATTAATATAGCAAATAAAAACGATCACTTCGTGTAATTTAATATTAAAAACATGCTCGTATTGGTATGACCATCGAAGCACAAACGAAGCAAAACTACGAACCTCATTAATACTTGTGTCCCTCGCTCTAATTGGATATTCTTAGGAAATACTCTCCCAGTTTGTCCTAGTTCCTTTAGAAAGTTGCAGAGGCATAAACAAATAAATCGCCCTTAACTATTGGAAATTATTTCCATTTCTACTAATTGAACGACGAAAAATAACATTTAGTTAAATTAAATCTAGTGTCAAAACACTCTGTTGACTGCTTTTCACCTGAAATCCTGACATTTTGTGTTGATTGGCTCAATGCCGTGCTTTGTCTTTCCAAATGGGAGAAAGCATTATAAATTATAATAATTTCCTTGATTACGAATCGAACCCATAACCAATCTCATTTACAATCAGACGCCGTCCAACTACGCCACGATTTGACATATTTTTTATTATTTTTAATATTTAGAGTACCGATTTGAATTAAGTTACGGAAATAACAATTGTTATTGATCAAAAATGTATTTATTTTCTTCATAAGAAATTACAAAGAATTTTTGGAAAATTGAAATCTCAATTATTATGTTGGTACCTAGGTTCAATACGAGTTTATGTTTATGATATCTAACTTGGCACCTTTTTTATTTGATGGAATATCATTAATCTAAATGATTGTTAGTTTAAATAAATAAAATGGTGTATTTATACTATAACATAACAAAATATAAAATTTAAACTATTTTTTTAAATTAAAAAGATCGTAAATTATTAAAAATTAATTCTAAATTACTTAGTTAACTTTACACTAAACTTGTTCGACGCCAGTTTTCTCGACATGTACTCACGTTAGTTATATTTATGTTTAAGTTTTTTTACACCTTATCGAAACAAATTAGGGTTCTCATTAAACATTTTATATAGTACAAATTATGTACAAAAATATTGTCGTCAAAAAGTATAAGGCAATAATTTTTATATCATCAAAAAGTATAGAACATTAATTTTTTATTTGTTTTTTTTTATGTCTTTAGAAGCTTTTATTTTACTTGCCGTGTTAGATAGTGTGTATGAAATCTTGTAACCTCAATTTGACCCACTTAGTCTCCAATTGAGCTGAAATTTGGATTACGGTTTCAGTCTTGACGACAATAAAGTTACATTTAATAAATTTTGTTTGTTGATAATCTAACTCACCCAATATCAAACGATATTAAGCCCAATTTGTAGAAAATAATACATTAAGAAAAAGACTAGCTTTTAATAAGGTATTTTTCAAATAATATTTTTTCGGATTCACTCTTTTTCTATATTGCTGGGTTCGCAGGGACATCGTCATGCAGACGCGTAACTCAACGCTGCGCTTTGTCCAGATACAAGAAAAGATTCAAAAAGGATAAAAATTTTAAAGTAATAAAATAGTTGTCTGTAAGCATTCCTCCAAATGGGAGTCGATCCATCGAACTTGAAAGACACATAATATTGTGCCACAAATTATTAAAACCTAAATTTATATTCTCATCTTATTACGTATAAGGAAAATTAGTTCACTTACGTAGTGATTATATTATACCAAAAGATAGGCCGGTATTATGGCGCATAAAAGCTTCCTCGAGCGATAACGGAACAAAGGCAAAGAAAAATTAGACATTCGCAGCAAGTGGTCTGTTTTTCCCTTACAATTCCTGCTTAAGAGCTCAAAACGATAATCTTCCTTCAAAATTCTAAACAAAAGTATTTTTTGGCTCATCATACCGTGGTGCAGCACGATTTACTAGTTAGTTCGATTGAGGAGTATTGAGTATTTAAATTCATCTCATTTCTATGGAAAGAAAAATTACAGTTTTGAATTGTGACCGTCAACATGCAATTTCTAGAATTGGGACAGAAAATGAAAAACGGAATGTTTTAATATTATACTACAGAGAAAAAAAACTAAAAGCTATCTTTTATATTTTTTATATTATCTATACATGTTATAAAAATGTAGTTGATTGCAATATGTACGTGGAAGATATATGAGAAAAATTAAAATCAGGACTATTTATTTACGTAATAGAACCCAAAATAATGATATGTATATTTTTTTATATGTTTGTCTGTATGTCTGTTTATCTCTGCGTTTGTGAACGTTAATGTCGTCATATTAAATAAAGTTTCTTGAAATATATTATATAATACATAATATTATTATATGATAGGAAATTATATTAACTAATTTTAAAACAAACCAAACATCAAAAGTGATAAATAAATAAAATTATATCCCATAAGAATCTCCTTAGAAGCTTAAATGTTTAAGTAAAGAACGCTAAGAAAACTGGTATTAAACGATATACAATTATTTTTCACCAACCGCTGAATAAATAAAGCTTAATGAATATTAAGCATTCCTTTGAAATAATGAAAAATTCGGACTTGCAAAAGTGTTACGGGATTGAAACGCCTTGTTGTGGGCTTAAGAAATGTTGCGAGACTTTTCTCTTAAACAAAAGATAATACTTTAGGGTCGATTAAACTTTTTCAGGACGATAACTTCGCGGCGAGGCTTCCTGTAATGAGTCGTTGTCCTCTTTTCTTTTTTTATTTAGATGAAAATTAACAAAGTTTCCTACCATTTCGTTAACGTTACATTAACTGAAATTATGCAGAGCTCTTGGAAATCGTAATATTTTGAGTGGCTATTTCTCTTTAATCTTTAAAATAAATTTTATTTATATATAAATTGACTTACGATATTTTTATTTTTTGACTCAACGTATTTTTTGTTAAATGTCATCAATAATTTCATTCTTATTACAGAAGCATATTTATGTAACCAGTGTATTCGTAATTATTTACATTATAAGTGTTGAAAGCTTTATTAAAATCAAAGCAAAGCAAAAAACAGTTTTAATTCGCCAGCAGAAACTATTGTCATAAAACTACTCCAAACAGATTTTATGCAGCTGTACGAAGTATAAGAAGATGAGCCATTATTTCATGAGCTTAATAAGTTGTACGAAACGTTCTTACAACGTATAATTGTTATAAATACAGCTATAAACGTTATTGCAGTGCTTTATTGTTAAATTTTAGGTAAGAATTACCTACACTGGGTGTTTGAGAGGTTTTAATTACTAGGTAAAATGTACATATTTTTTATACCTACAAATACATGTAAACCTAATCTTTTTGCTACCTTACCCATTTTTTTTATCGAGAGGTAATCCGTTAAGAATATTCGCTTGATTGAGGACTCAAGATAGGTTATGTGGGACTTCAGACAGGCTTAGATCATCCGTCTACCCAGTGAAACATCACAGTCCTCATCGCCACTCGTCGGACGTTGCCACTACCTGAACTCAATTTTTTTATCTACTTTACTAAGCATTGACAAGGGAAAGCCTACAAAGATTTTGTAATAATTTTGTATAAATTATAGTCTTTAAAGTAAAATCACGGTGTATCGAAGCCACATTTACAAAAATTATACATTTAGAAAAATATTAATTAATTTTCTCATATTGCAATTATATAACATTATACAAGACTGAAGATACATTTAGTACACGTCTCGTCCCTACGCACCCGGGACACCATATCCAATGACCCTAATTTCAATTTTAATTTAGACCTCATCCAATATTCGGGTAACGATTTTCATTATTCGAGACCTTTGTTGGAACAAAACGAGCTTCACATCTACCCTTTATGATTGTGTAATTATGGGGCAATATACGGAATTCTAATTTTCGATTTGTATGTAAAACAAATTGGAGACAGTTGGTATGTATGGCATTTGGTGTATGTAATTAATTTTTTATAAATTTTTAATTTTAGATAGTGTCATTAGTTCTTGCCAGTAGCTTCGTTTGCGTGGTTATTGTGTACCTTGCTATCCACCTTGCTAGCAATACGTAAAATCCTTTTTTCCTAAATACCTTAGTATATATATATATATATATATATATATATATATATATATATATATATATATATACTAAGTACCTAGTGACAAGACTCTCCTTACTTCGCTTTCCGCCGAGGTATTACGTGTCGAGTGTCGGGACTCAATGCTGACAACTTGAAAACATAATTATATTTGAAATGTGGTCCTTACCGATGTTTTCTTATAAATATTTTTATTTAGACAGGTATATTTTAGAATTCTACTTTAACTTGGTTTATTGTTGTCAAGATCTTCTATGGGTTCGTGTAAATTCACACTAAAATATTTTCTTCCACTTTCGTTGTGCACTTGTACTCTTTGGGTTGTCGCCAACCTTTATGCTCGTAGTGCTGTTAACTTAAGAAGTTTACATCAATAGTTTTTCACTCTAGTATTACAAATATCCTATGGGAACTGTGAAATACTTATAACAAAAAAAATACACAAATACCGAAATATGTATAAAATTAAAAAAATTGTTTTCAAAACAAAACTTATTATCTTCTTACTTACATCCAATATTTACTCGTATTTATTTGCTTAATTGTTCGTAAAGCTAAATTTTAAAATTAAAAACTACCAATAAATATATGAAAATCTTTGTTTCCATATTTCTTTTTAACAATAATAGTAAAGGTTAAGAGTAAAAAATTAAGGCTGTGTAAAATAACACTGAGTTTTATTAAAATGTTATTAAATATAAACACTTCATACACTTTGAGCAATAAGTTTACGGGTCATAAGTTTCTACCGGGACTACGCTTACAACGTTCTAAGTAAAATATAGCCGTTCTTTCCTTTATGGACTATGCATGAACCATAAAGCACACACAGCTTTTTCCTCGTATACGACTATATACAGGTTCGAAATATTTTATTACTTCAATGTCTTTATTGTGCCGTTATGTATAAACACGTTTAAAGGAGGCGCAGTGAAAAAGCGTTAGTTTTCATTTCCTTGCTTTGGTCAGACAAAATGCGTTGTTGAGTTTCGCCACTCAACACGCAATATCTGGAATTTGTAAGGAAATGACAGAGAAGGAGTATCTTAACACTTGATTTCCTGTTCATTTCTTTTTATTCCAAAATAATTCTCTATTACGAAGAATTCAGTAAATCATAAGCTTATAATAAAAAATTATAAATGAAATATACCTGTATATTTGTATATATACCGTATATATACAAGATACAAGTCATATTAGTATTATTAAAATGTAAAATTGAAATAATAAATTTTATATTCAAATAACATACAGTAATTGAAATAAATGAATAAGTGAATAAAACATATAAACCTGTACGTAGTGAGTAGGATAACTTGAGCAGTTTCAATGACGACCCACGCCATACATTTCATCTTACAATAGAATTTTATTGAAAAATTTATCCTATTTACGGAAACTAAATAATCCTCGTGAACAAAACTTTGCCTATGTCCTTTATTAGCATGTAAGCCTTCTATACTAAATTTAATTAAATCGGGCTTATACGTTTCGTTGTAAAAATAGGTATTGTAGTAATAAGATCTTTGATTTTCGCAATTTTTATACATTTTAAATGAAACTATTTAACCGGATTAATCGCGTATATTTTGGTATTCAAAAATACATTTTTGGACACCTGACGTTTCGAACACTTTACAGTAGTCCGTGGTCACAGGTAGACAGTCTACCAAAATGTATTTTCGAATACCAAAATATACGCGATTAATCCGGTTAAATAGTTTCATTTAAAAGGTATTGTAGTAATTTTGATATTAAAATTAACGTGATAAATAAATAACACACGGTTTTATTGATTTTTTGTTTAATTAAATTAAAACTAATTTTGAATTAAGTTGCTTAATCGTTAACTTTTACATAACCGTGTAATATTCATATATTTGAATGTAGCATGAAAAAGCAATTACAAGTTGTAAGCGGGCGAATAACTGACATATTTTCGTAGGCGATGTGATGAGTTTCGTTGAGTTGGCAACTTAACGAACATTTCCATAGGGAATGAATGTTGTATTGTGGTACTTGTCATCTGACACTAACGGCTGCTGGCGCCCGCTCCGCACAAATTAAGGCAATCACCTTATATTGCAAGGAGCTTGTGTAAATATGAAATACGGATAGATTCTCACGTACTCGTACCTGCAATATGTTTTGGGAATCTCACATAAGTGAGACATTCAAGAGCTTTTTACTGTTTATGTAGATGATCTTTGACCTACATTTTACACGTTATTATCTTTGCCGCCTACCATTTTTATAAATATTAAACTCTAATATTTTATCCCCACATTTTAACTATCTAGTTTCTTTTTAAGTAGAAAATAGAAAAAGAAGTACTTTTTTTGATATAAATAATGAATAATATGTGTGGAGATAAAAAATTATATATAAAAACATACTAATATAAAGATATATAAGAATACATTTTGTATCTCTATTGATGTTGTCACAAACACAATGTTACTTGTTCAACATAAGTTACTCATAAAGGTCTATTTTCTAACAAATCACGAGCAATAAAGTACAAAAGCTTAACAACAATCGACTGTAAGTAGGTCTGTCCGTTTTATTTGCCCGCCTTAGCTATTAATATTTGTCGTCCCTTTTTCCGCGTCATTGGATGCTTAGATAAGGAGTACTCTAAAAATATCGTGGACATTGACGTCAGAATATTTGCAAAGTAACGAATTACAAAATATACCTGTTAAGTATCATAATACAATTTCATAAATACTTTTATTTTTGTATTAAAGTATCTCAATGACATTTATGAATTATGAAATTTCATCAAATTATTTTTTTTATATAAAAAAAATTCTTGAACAGGTTAAATAGAATAAAATATTGTTATAAAGTATGATAAATCATACTGTATGTTTATCATACAATACGTAACCAAGTTGCGATAATCGAATTGTTTTCCATATTAACATTATGTGTTCTGTATTTATGCCGTGATAATCGAAACCAGAACCAACGCATCTACAATTTGCCAACTGCGTTAAAACGTCGTAAATTGCCTTTTTCCATTATGTTCGTAATTTCTATTTAAATATAACCGCAGTTAAATGTTGCGGTCCCTTCTGTGTACTTTCATAACGTCTGCAATCAGCATGGCATATCCGAGTAGGGTTCGATGCAATAACACTTGGCGTGGCTCCAAATGTGTCTGTGTAGGCAAATCGATTGGACTCACAGCGGGGCCGTTAAGAAAAATCTAATTGTACCGAGCGCGTTACAGCCGAAAAACAGCTTTAAAGCTAACATTTTTCCTTAATATTATTTTTTGTTTTAATCCCGCATAGCATGGCAGACAGAAAGTACTAAATGTTACGACACTCCGTACTCCGCTTTTCGCCGAATTCAAGACATATAAAAATAATTTTAAATGAAAATAATGAAAATAATTTTAAATATTTCCATTTCCCCGAGTGAGAATTAAATACACAACCGATCGCATTCACAGTCGATCGCTGTCCCACTGTTCCACGACCAGCCTCATACTTATTTCCAATGTACATGTCATATTTATGTTATGTGAAAAGTAAAAATTAATGATTTGTAAGAAATTTAGTCTGAAATGTGTAATAAATTATTAAAAGCGAAATTTTTGTATTACAAAACATAGATATTAAACCAAAGTTTATAGAATAATTTGTTTACAACTTTCCTTTGTTCCCATAAAAACATGAAACAAAATTAACCGTAATGCGAATGCGAACCATAACTGTAATCCACGTTTAAGACTTAAATTTCCTTGTGAAATTTTCAACATTTGTTAAATAGGGTAAAATATGATTTTTTATAAATATATAAGTAAAGAAAAAACACGATTCTTATATATAATTAATTAACACAGAAAGTTTTCTTGAATGTTATTTAGAAAAAATATCAGGTATTATTATACTTTTATATCATTTTATATTTTACAACCTGATTAAGTCATTTAGGAGCTACCCTATTAACCTACTTATATGTGCTTGTAAAATTCTGCTCAATTTATTAATCGAATGCATAAAAAGTATAATTATATCGAAACTAAACCAGGTTACGCACTTGTTTCTTGTACTGACAATAAAACTGAGAATAGTCATGTAAATTCATCTTCTCAATAGGAATTAAGCACACGAATTGTTCAGTAAAATAACATAGTTGGCGCGGTTCCAAATGTTCCGACAGAAAGCCTTACTGCTCAGTAAATTTGTGAACGTGGTCGCCTTATTTTTAGAAAGTGTTTATTTAATAACATGGTTGGTGTGGTCATTTTAATGATATTGGATGTACTTCCAATGATAATGAGAATTTGACAAAAACGATCCACCAAATATCTGATGTGTTCCGGTTCAATGTCATGTAAGCCAGCTTTCCCTATTCTTACCCATCCTTTTCCTCATCTACTTTTACTTCCATCCCAAGGACGGATCGGAAAGCATCTACAATTGTAATTTTGTAGATGTCCATGAGCGAAGGTGACCACTTACCAACAGTTGTCTCCGTTCAACTCGTTTGTCTCCTTTTTCTATAGAAATAAATCAGAAAAAAAATATTTTTACGGATTAAAGTTTTTATAAACTTCTTTACTACAAGTTGTAGGACTGGATAAGTCAAATCACTCATGGACTATGATGTCAAAGTGGATAAATAAAATCACATGTAGACCACGGTTTCATGTGTGGATCAGTGAAATCACATTTGGATCATGATGTCATATGTGAACGAAAAAATCACATGTGGACCATGATGTCATGTGTACAAATCTGTGTCCAAGAAGTGGAAGAAAGTGAAATAGGAGTGCTAGTTGGTGTTTGTCTGCCTGTTTTACGTAGATGATGTAGTGCTAATCGCTTCATCATAATGCAAGTTGCAGAATTTGGTCACCATAAGGGAAGAAGGGTATGAAAGTAATGATCTAAACCTGAATACAAGTAAGACTAAGATTCTGATATTTGAGAGAGGTGAAGAAGAATGGAATGTAAGATAAGGGTAGATAAAAAGATTTGAGAACACGTGGACGAGGTGGTATATGTGGGGTGTATATTTAGTAGAGATGGAAGATACGAAATGGATGTGGAAAGGCGTAACACGGTTAACGGTACTCTGGCTGCATTGATATGACGGCAAAACGTTAACGTTCACTATATATGCAACGAAGTGATACCCAGAATAGCAGGTGTAAGCGTAAATATCATAGTAAGAATAAAAAGGAATGTGCTCAGGTAGTTTGGGCACATTGAAAGAATGAGTGATGAGAGAATGATAAGAAAAAATTATAGAAGCAAATAGAATATAGAAGCAAAGGTGAGTGGTACAAGAGATCGGAGGAGACCTCGGTTGACCTTCGAAAGTACAGTATCAAAGATACTGGAGGAAGGTCACGTAAAAAGCACGAGAACACCTCGAAGGGCACATACGAAAAGGAAAATGACTGTGGACGAGACCAAATGGGCAAGAATAGACCGTAGCGTTTGGCGCTCTGTTATCTCTGACTATCCTATCAGGGAAACAGTGTAAGATTAAAAAAATAAATCATGAGTGGATAGGTGAAACAAATAAAAAAAAGCGAACAATAAGGCGGTTATATATATATATATATACATATACACATATATATATATATATATATATACATATATATATATATATATATATATATATATATAACCGCCTTATTGTAAAATTTTTACAAAGATTGTTCTTTTTTTCAATGTCTAGCCTTTACGTAGTCTGTATAGTTTTAATTGTTCCAACATGTTGTTTATTGATAGATTTCTCATATCATGGATTCATGGAGGCACCGTGCGTTATGCTATTTCGTTGCCGAAAGTCTTAAAATTGGATGATGTATTAATGGACCAAAATGGACATTTTTTTAAAAAAACATATTTGAATTTAAACACAGTGGGAATACAACCCGCGCCTCTTGGAAACCGTCCAAGCGCTCTGACCGCCAAGCCATGCGTTCTACTACCGGCTGCCTTGAAATTCTTGTACGTTTTGTAACATATTTACGTTCTTATTTACGTTCTTAGCATCTCTGTAAAGAGATTTTTACATATATCTACGAAGTGTGTAAAAACACTTTTAAAATAGTATAATATAAAAATAAATAGCAATCTCACATGTATATATATATATATATATATATATATATATATATATATATATATGTATATATATATACATATATATATACACACATGTGAACCACGATCTTATGTGTGGATAGGTGGAATCACATATAGACCGTGATGTTATATGTGGTTGAGAAATACACATGTTGACAATGAATTCATATGTAGATGAAAAAAATCACATATGGACCACGATCTTATGTGTGGATGAGTAAAATCACATATAGACCATGATGTCTTATATGGATGAGAAAAATCACATGTGGACCATGATGTCGTGTGTGGATGATTAATATCACATGTGGATCATTATGTCATATGTGGATGGGTTAAATCACATGTGGACCATGATATCATATGTAGATGAGAAAAGTCACATGTGGACTATTGTGTTATGTGTGGATGAGTGAAATGACATGTGAACTACGATGTCGTATGTGGATAAGGGAAATCATATATGGACCATGATGTCGTATGTGGATGAAAAAATCAAATGTGGACCATGATGTCATATGTGGATGGGTGAAATCACATGGAATTTAGGGGTAGAAAAATATGTTCAAATGATGTTCTTTGATGTTGACAAGACTCGGAATTCTCGCAAGTTTATATGAAGTCTTGATCTTTACGTGCCTAAGTAGAAATAGACTTTCAGATAGGGCCGATTAAAAGAAATATAAGAGCTATTGCAATAATATATTAGAAGTATTTGTATATCTTAGAAATGATTACGTCTCTAACGGTCAGTTGTATTTGATCGGATATAGATAATTTCGCCTAATTTACATATATCTGTTGCTTAAAATTGTGGGTATATAGATATATGAAATATGTTTGTACGTCTTAATACTTTATATCTTCACTATTGCACAGACGAAGTCGCGTGCGATAGCTAGTATACGTATATACTAATATATTTAAAAAAATAATAAAAAGCATTATATATCACATACTATATATAAACATATATATATATACATATTTGTATATATGTTTATACCTACTGAAATGTACTAAAGTTGTCAGTGCACTTAAATACTATATTGTATTTCATTACCAAAGCAATTATTTGTTGTCTCGTGTTTAATTTTAAATTATATAATCATTATATGCACTAAATGAATAAAAGCAAAAAAAGGAAATACAGGTTGGACTTTATTTTAAATTATTACCGAGTTTAGTTTTAATGAGAAAAAAAATGATGATATTCTTCTTATTGTTAACGTATAAAAGAATAATGATTATATATTTTTAATGACAAAATAGTGATAAAAAATGACCAACAGGTTTTCTTTTCTCAGTTTAACTATAACTGTGCTAGAAGTTTAATTTCAAAACAATAAAAAATATTTATTTTCTTAAAGATAAAAGAAACATATTTTATTTATAAATAAAGAGAAAGTATTTATTTCTTATACGTTACCACGATGTGTTCTGATGAATTGTGCCTCTGGGAACTTTACATTGTGGGTAGTATCTATTATAGTAGAAATTGGATACGATGAGCGTAAATACAAGAACGGAGAAATAAACCACTGCGTTTATTCTTTTAAGAAGAAACATATTTTTATAATGTTTTAAATAATAATCTTATCACATATTGGTCATACAAATATTTACACAATTCCTAAAATCCTTACCTAAGTATTATTATAAGAATATATGAAGCTTATTGAAAAATATTTCCCTCCAGCGAATAGTCGAAATACCTTTCAAATATTCATTGACAATAAGGCTAATGTAATAAAAGGAATAAGGAAAATAATAGAAAAGGGAGAGAGCTTTTCAATTACAGTGTTATTGAGTTTTTGTTAGAATCTTGTGCTTTAAAATATAGATTAAATTAATTCTAAATTTGTATCTCACAAAATTTATTATTATATTTTTAATGTTTAAATGATTGGGATGAGTTCAGTTCAGCACATCTGCTTTACCCGCAGGTTAATTTGTGCATTGCTATGCGGGATAGAGCGTCAAACTAATTGGTGCATTGCAAATGAGTTCAGTGCTTCAAAGAACGCGTGAAACTTTCAGTAGTGGTTGTCAATCTTATACAAATTAGTTGAATTTTAGTGAAATTAGCTTCAAAAGATAAGCCTAAGATGTGAGATGATTCAAAAAAAAAATAATAAATTGATTTGAGCAAAGAGACACTTTTCGTTAACTTAGCAATATTATGTACTGTAACATTCAAGAGTTTCCTAAAGAACTCTTGAATCTACAGTGAATACGCAAAGTCAACCTATAGGATGACTCCGGTAAGTAATAATTATAACATTATCATTTAAATTATAACAAAACAATAAAAACTTTATCTGAATAGGGACGGAACAAAATATGCAGTTATTATATTTCGAAAAACCCAGGAGTAATCTGTGGACATTTTATTTACTTTTATTCCCTCGCACAAAGCCAAATTAATGTAAATATTATAACTAACGTAACTACTACATCTTTATATAGGATATTACTTATGAAATTGCTTTTGATTAAATATGTAAGCCACTACAATACGTTGAAGGCAAATGAAAACGGTACTTCTTCAACCCACGCAATAACTTTATGTAAATCCAATAATGGTTTTCGAGTTTCTTACATTAATGCCATCATTCGTATTAGTATAGCATAATCAAATATTATAAGGTCATTGTGTGTAGAAATGTAAAGTAGTTTTATATAGATAAATATATTTTATTGCAGTATATATACTTAAGTAAATATATCACGAGTCTTAAGGATTAATAGATATTTTTTATTATACATCTATGGATTGTTAAACGCATATTTTTAGACAATTAACTAATAAATTAATAATTATCTTTGCATTTTCTCGCTCTGGGAAGACAATGCTGTGTTTAGTTCCACAAATCAACACGTATTGTCTCAACTACATATCTTCTATATGTCTTCTTTCTCTCATCTTGCTTTGCGAGATAAAAACGTCAAGTTAAAAAAGATTATAAAAAAACAATTAACAACATTTTAAGCCAATCTAATCCAACCGCTGTATAATTACTATTCATATTAGTAAGTAATAAGTCCTAATCATAATATAAAATAGCTAAAGAGAACAAAACGTTAAGTAAATTAACAATGTAACAGCGCGTCAAATTTATGTCTGACGATAAAAGATTACCCTATCCCATTTAATTTTCACATGTACACTTGTTTATACATAATTGATTTGTTCATTTAATATACATTAAGCGGGCTGGGCACGATCAAGGCCTCGTACCAGAAGTATGGAACAAAAGTAATTTCCGCGGCTAACCGTCTAACCCCTAACAGAAAACGAGGCAGTATATACTGACAGTTAAATATCATGTACTTATAAATCTGAACAATAGAATTTAAACCCTATATGGCTTATATAAAGACTTTTTTTAAATCTATATTTTCAATTTATTTTTAACAACTCGTTACATTTACATATAGCTAATGACGTGGAAGAGGTGCCATTTAATGTTATCTGGCCCACACAATTATACTACGCTTTGTGTTACAAATAAGGGAAGGTTTTGTTTATCTTGATCTTCCCTCATTGTTAGCTTAGGTTTTCCTGCTTACAATCCCGTGTGATATTTTGGTAGTAATTTATTTAACCATTAATAACTAATTGTGAATTTATTCAGTTTTCATGAAAGATTTGTTAGTGTAGGCTAATTCTGTCATGGTGTAGTTACAGCTTTAAAAAAAGATAGTATTGATATATAAATATATTAAAAGTATGCCGGATATCCTGTATGCAGTGTTTTTAGTTTAAATTGTATTTGAAGGCGGAAAATTTGCTAAACTTGTAATGTTTCCATTAACGTAATACATCAATCTATTTATAACAGCGTATTTTGTTTTAGAAGCTTGATACCTTCTTAGTATTCTTAGAAGTGATTATATTCAAAATTATTTTCACTTCCGCGCTCTGGTAAGACAAAGTGCGGCGTTAAATTCCACCACTCAACACCCAATGTCTCGAATCCGGTGAAAGGCGAAGTACAGAGTGTCTTGACACTAGATACTTTCTGTTTACCCTGCTTTGCGGGAAAAAAACGTGATACTACTAATGGAGTTTATTTCCAATAAACAGATAACAGTGCAGTTAAAGACAAAAGATTTTTAATATAATAAGAAAGAGTCAATTAAGTTATATTTTTGAGCTGTTATTTAATTTATTCTCAAATAAACAATTTTGAAAATGTATAAATTTGAATAATTTCCCTTTTTTTCATAAAAAAAATTTACTACAATTTGATTTCTATAAAACAAAATCTTTAACATTAGTTTAAACGTATTCTTATTTATTACGCGTGTTTCATAATAGGATGATATCCCAGAATTTATACGTGAATCATGCGCAACTGAATTACCATATTGCTATTCCATCGCCTGCGGCCAGATAGCATATATTTACATAAATTAGCTTAAGGACCCATGTCATTTTGGATATACGAGCGTATTAACCATCCAGATTCATGTAAAAATATTCAGTTTTAAATATTCTTTCATTCCATTAACATGTGATGATTGGGATTTCGATAACTAAACAAAAAAAATTGACTGTAAACGCGATCGGTTGTGAGTTTGATTTCCACTCGGGTTAATGATTATATTTAATTATTTTCAACTTTACGTTCTGCCACTCAACACACAATGTCTCGAATTCGGTGGAAAGTGGAGTAAGGAGTGACTCGACGGTAGGTAATTGCTGTCTATCTTATTATGCGGGATAAAAACGTATCTACAGTGTGTAAAGTTAAACCATTAAAATATACTTATACATGAACAATATATACTCTATGTAAACTGTATATGTTCCAAATTTCATTCAAATATATATTCTATTAAATAAGAAAGAAACAAATTATATCCATACTATGAGTTCAAAGTGGGAATTAAAAATAGATATTTTAGTATAGGAAAAGGAGGCAAACGAGCAGAAGGACCACCTGATGATAAGTAGTCACCTTCGCCCATGGACGTTTACAACATTAGAGTTGTAGATGCGTTGCCGGCCTTGGTATGGAAGTGAACGGAGATAAGGGAAAGGATGGGTGGGAATATGGAAAGCTGGCTTACATAACACCGAACTGGAACACATAATAAGATATTAGGTGGATAGTTTTTGTCATAACAGTGGTCGTGAGCCAGTCGGAGGATTAAGCTCCTATCATCAAATTACTGAAATACCCGCCACTTCCCGCCTCGCCTCCGGTGGAAGTAAGAAAGAACATAGATTTGTTAGTATATTTTCTTACTCGCCTTATTTATTACTTAGGAGGGAAAAAGTTTTGCCTATTGCGTTATAATTCATTAATGTATGCTGGCAACTTAAGTTATGTTATTTATATAACAAGCCTAATTATATAAATATATTTAATTGAAAAATTGGAACTAGATATAGAATGTAATTATTTCATTATGTTTAATTTTCAATATTAAACGAAGTTAATTAAAAAAATCATAGATTTAAAAATAATTACAGACAGAGTTCCTTTTAAAAAGTTTTATTGCGGTCATTTCAAGCTTTTCACTTTCAAAATTGTGAGATGGTAGATTTATTTTTAGTCCAATTTAGTTTATTCGCAAACTCAATTATATTTAACATTAATTTGAATTTAATAAAGTCAAGTCAAGAAAGAGGACATATTTATTATATAATTTAATCAAATTTTTATTGCTTATTTATTTTGGCAATAAATAAGTATAATATATATTAAAATTCGGCGTCTTCGGTTCTACTGCTGGACGTTGGTCTCAAATACCACACCACTGGGCTCGATTTTTGCTTTCAACTGTTGCCCACTTTGAGTAAGACGTCACTCCACTTCGCTGAAGGGTATCCTACACTATGCTTGCCAAAGTACGATTTTTACTTCATACTAATTTAAGATATGCTATTTATATACTATATATATTTGTTTCATATATTTCTCTGGACAAAGAAAATTCTTTCACTATACTATTTCTATTAATAATTTAATTTTTATTGACAGACGCCACTTCTACGGCTAGTACGTAGTACGGCTAGGAGACTACGGCTACAGAAACGCTGAGCTAATTTCCACTACGCAGAAGGAGCCAACTAAGTAAGGAAAAAATACGAAACACTGTAAAACTTTTGAATATTAAAACATCTTCTAATATTTTGAAATTTGTTTATATAATGCAAATAACTAGATTGAGATAAAATTAGATAATAAGGCAAAATTTCAATTTACATATACAGTTCTCAAAGGACCGTTAATTCTTTTAATGTTTTTGCTTATGAATGTTTCCTTAATGTAATAAAATTAAGAGGGTTTCATTTTCTACGTAGTAATGGAAATTTAAACATAGCTTACGGCAAAATTATTCTTGGTAAATTACGTGAATTCTAAAATATATTTTCTAAAGTAGATGAGTGCTTTCAATTTATGAATATACTTATTTTTTGTGTTTTTTATCACTTACAATATGGTTATTACACGAGTTTGTACTTAACTTAATATAAAAATACAATGTTATATTGTTCTAGAATTTTCGAGTGACTTAAGTGTTAGTACTCATACTCGTATATATAAGTTTGTTAAGTATGGGTACAAGTGCGAGCGTGTTTACAGTTCGTATAAGGTTTCTTTCTTACCAAGGGATCATTATCATAATAACCCTCAGAAATATAATAGTGAAACAGAACTTAGCTCTGATGCTATGTTAACTTAATTGTTAATACAGTATTAAATTCGTAGAGGCTGATTCGTGGGTTCGATTTCCACTAGAGGAATAATTATTCGAATTATTTCCATTTCCTCGTTCTGGTAAGGTAAAATAAAATATCTTGATTAGTCGGAAACTGGAGTATGGAAGATATTGGCATTACATACTTCCTGTCATACGTACTACTATTGTACATACGTCCTGAAAAACTATTACATATTTTACACAAGGCACTACTTGTACAACATTTTTTTATTTTCAATTATTGCTCAAACAAACAAACGATGATTTATTTCTTAATTAACGTAACTGGAAACAATTTTAATTTATTACAAATTAAAACTTATTACAAAACATAAACACAACAATTGATAGACACCTTAATCCATATGAAAACAATGTTTTATTTTTACAATCGAGCACAGATTCAAAGTGAGCGAAATAAAATCCGGAGCTAATAAAAGCTATGAGCGACAATGGCGCAACTAGGCGAGGGGCACATCCGGGAACGTGGCCAGGTCAAGGTCACGGCCCGCGATCGATGCAGCTGAGCCAGTACAGCACCCCCACTACGCCGCTACGCCCGCTACGTAACTACCGTCTCTCTACTCTTTACGATATAAATGATACACGTTTATATTTAGAATTAGTGCTTCTTTTATTTATATTTAATTTTTTATTTGATAGCATTATGGCGTTAATGAGAAGTTGCAATTGTAGGTTTGATTCCCGTATGAGGTAATATCATATGCTATTTAAAGTATTTAGTTTTTCCACTCTAATTAATCAAAAAGCAATAGACTCCGTAGCTTAATAAGTATAATTATAACTAACTAAAATATAAAACCTTATTATAATATAATTACATTTAATGTAATCTTTTCATTTTTCCATTTTGGTAAAACAAAGCGTGGTGTTGAATTTGGAAGTGACACTAGTTTTTCTCCCGGACTACCTCGCTATGCAGAATAAAGTATAAAGCTATTTTTTTATATATTATTCTATATGGATACATTGACTGTATCTTTATACCGATTATCCTCGATATTTCTAAATCCCTGACTTTATATATATATATATATATATATATATATATATATATATATAAGTATGCCTCATGGTGAACATAATATAATACTATTACATATAGATACAAATAATATTGATATTGTTTAGTTGGCATCCGTTCCGTCATCCTTCACGTAATGTTTCTCAACGATAGGAAAACAGAGTGCGGCGTGACTTATGTTTAAGCTTCCTTTGCCTTCCCCATAAAATACATGAAACATGTGAAGCCAATTTATTATTACAGCTTGAACTTAATAATACATTTGTATTGGTTATACAAAACACATATACCCGTTTCTGATATTTCTAATATAATCTTATCTGTCTCATACTTTTAGCATCATGCTTTTTCCCGAATAAGATGATGAACGCTCCATCCCGTATGAATAAGCGACATTGCGTATTAAGTGGTGGAGCTCAACGCCGCACTTTATCTTGCCAGAGCAGAAAGGTGGGATTAAATTAAATTTTCTTCCAAGTGGAGGCATAATTCACAGCCATTACGATTAGAGATGCTGCCCCACTACGCTACGATGTTTTAAAATAGAGTTGTAATAATGCCTATTAAATACCACAATGAATTCATCTCATATGAAGAAAATATTTATCTATATTTGTTCTAAAATGTGTAAAATGTTGTTATATAAATTTATACAAATTGTTTAAATTAACTTATATTGCTCAAAGCTAGCTATACAATAAAGTTTCGAGTTTTTTAGGTAATCCATCACAAACCTCGTCACGGTTTGTCAGGTATAAATATCTCAAACAAGTTTAAGTCTCATTTATATCTTTCCGGAGGATTATCTACTATTCTATTTAAATATTTGTAATTTAGTAAGAAATATTATAATACATGTCAATTTTAAAATATATATTAAAAATGTATGAATGTAATTTAAACAAACACTTATTGATAGTAGCACAAAGAAATAGTTTTATTGGAACTTGTTATATTTGGCATTCTACACGTAGTCAAGAATTAAGTATCTTTTAAAATACCTATATAAGTATATTTTTATGTGTATCTATTTATTAGTGTGTAAATAAGCTAAAACATAATAAAATAATTAATACAAATATTTTAGTAAAGAATTGAAATGAATATACAATATATTAAAACCATAAAATATAATAAGAATAAAAGGAAACATCTGAAATTCGTACGTTTTTAACAAACAAAGTTGCGTTTGTTTTGTTTGAAAGGTATTTAGTTTTGTGTTAACTTTATTCTGAATCCATTATAATATGAGCATTAAAAATAAGTGCTCTTTTACATCATAGTTGGCAAAGGTAATATTTTCAATGTATAAAAACTGCTTCCGTAGTAGTTTTAAAAGCTGCTTTAGATAAAAGTTAATTGTGCTTTTGTCATTTTGTTTCAAGCCAAGTACGATGTAATATAATGAGCGAATACATAATGAAATTAAAAAAATTACGCTAATCATAAACAAAATATGAATAACTTTGTAGTTATAACATAAGAATTTCTAAAATACCGGACACACAAGCGGTGGAACGGTAGAATATTTGTTGGATGTCAAAAATACGTAATATGCCAGCATGCCGACTACGGAATTCAAAGCGCTTTGTAGGTATTACGTACGCAAAACATGGCCTTTGAAATTTTATTGGGTCATGCAAAAGCATTTGTGAAATAGAATGCGATTGATATAAAAGTATTTGCTATGATTTCAAACTAATAGTTTCATTAAACAAGATATCGAAATCGGACGTCAAATAATATGAATTGTTTGGTTGTGAAATCTTAAACATAAGTAATACAACCCTTTAGAGCATACAATCTTGTATCGTAACCTTGAGAACGCTTTTATAGCAACCGCGAGCGTCCACCCCACACTTGAAGCGGTCATGGCCGCGGCAGTTTTGCATCAAACAAACGGCGTCCGTCCATCTGCGGAGCCGGCGCCCGAATGGCCTTCTGTGAGACAGTGGATGGGGTATGTTTACCCGCCTATCCCCACTCTACCCCGTGCCAGCTGAGCAGCGGCACGCTATATTTAGGTTGCGCTGTAAATATTCGCTCCAAGTACGGAAAGCGCCCCCTCCCCCGGGTGGCAGGTAGAGGTGAAATCCCGCGCTACACAAGCGGTAAAAGTTGAAAGTTCACCAACGCCCGGCGAATTCCCGTTCGAAAAACGCTTTCTTTATTTAAATTCCAACTTATTTGCCGTTGTAGTTCCAACCGAGTGTACAGTGCCGACACACATTAATCTCTTATTAGAGTTTCTTTTGTAAAGAATTTTGTGTAACTAAAGCTGTTGAATAATGTTACAATTTGCGTAATAAATGAAAATCATTGTATATAAAATTTAAATTGTGAACCAAACTATTTTAAAATGTGACTAAGTAATACTGATTCATTATTGTTATATATTTATTTTTTCTACATATTAAAGATACTTTCTAAAATAAATCAATAACAATTAAAAAAGACATCAATGAAAACAGGCCTATTGTCCGCGACAACATCCAATTCGACTAACACGGCTGAATATAAACTCAGATGGAAATAAATTTTGACTGTATGCGGGTACCGAAATATGAGATTCTCTTTGGCTAAATTAAAACAGATTACCTCCACCGTGATGGGTGATTTGCGTGCGTGAATAACTGGGAATGGCGCTATTTTTTGCTGTATCATGCGTCATCCGGCAAAGTCTATATTTTAGTTTTTGTTTCATATTAAAAAAGGTGACATTTTGCCTTCGACGAAATTTATTGTACGTTCATTATATGAAATATTTTACTATTTTTAAAGTGTTATTCCAAATGTAAGATTACAAACATTTTTTAAAAACGTATAGAAGTTTGAACGCAGTAGGATTTGAACTAACGTCTCTTGGAAGCCGTCCATGTTTTAGATTGGAACAACATGAACTTAAACGGGTCTTAAATGTTTCTAAGAGACGCGGGTTCGAATTCATTAATTTGTTCGTTCAAATTTTTATACATTTTATTTAAATGGAATATTAATATTTTATCATTTAAGATAATAAAATATTATAAGAAAGAAACGTTTCATTTCACAAAGAACTTATTGATTAACCTTCGACATTTTCTTACCTTTAATATTTATTTCAGGACTACAATAAAATTGCGTACAGTAATTTTAAGTATAAACAGGAATCTGGAACCAATATTAGGATGAAACATTCTTGATGACTATAAATTGAAATCTATATTGAATTGAGTTCAAATATTTAAAATATTTTTAAGTAAATTTTGCTGTCGCCAAACTCAATTTAACTCATTTAGTTATAAGTAGTTGTCAGTCACAGACTTATTTGAATGACAGCTAAGGTTATATTCAGCTTATTTAGTAGAAACTTAGAAAATTGAACGAATGTCCTATTTTTTCTCTCGAACTATTTTATTCCAGTATAGTTATTAAAATCTTTATGTACTATGTATGTATTTATTTTGTAAACTAAAACATAAATAACAAATGTATAAGATAAATCACTATTTACATAATTTCATACCAAAATGAAGCAAAGAATATATTTGTATATATTTAATTACCAAGTAATCAAAAATTAAGTGGAACTATCTTCATATTCGTTATAAAAATTAAAATCCTTAATGTTAAATTCATATTCAGAATGTTCTTCGGACTTGTACTTCTCATGCTTAGGATCATGAAAACTGACTATATTTAGAAGAGGAGCAGTTCCACCGAAGGCAATCTTTTCTTCGTAGCTTGTAACAGCTAGAATCGAACCCGGTGCTTCGTAGGAACAGGCAATATAACGATTGTGAAGATTAATCACTTCAACGCAGTTGGTACCACTGCCGCCTATGATTGCATACTTGCCTTTGCGATTGAACTGAAAGAAACAGAACATTGAAACAGAATATTTTGGGAATTACTTACTTTACGTTATTATTTAGTATCAAGTATACAAATACAAACATCAACATATATACATACGTTATTTTAATAAAAAAATATATAAGATTTAAAAAAAAACAGCTTCACGCTTAATCCCGCACAGCAAGATATTCAGAGACCCCTAATGTCAAGACACACGTGAATTGCTTTCCGCCCGAGATTAAGACATTGCTTATTGAGTGGCAAACTTAAGGGTGCACATTGCTTACCAGAGTGAATAAATGAATATAAATTTTTAAATATGAGAGGTGAGGTAAGAATTGAAGCCACTACCAATCGCTAGATTAGTATCAACGAATTAATTACACATATAAATAAGTATAAAAAAGTTAAGAATTATATGTATAAAATGATATATAATTAAGAAAAAATCCCGAAAATCGTGTATTTTTTAAATAAAACGATAAACATTTATTCATCTAAAACTTAAATTGAACTATCCTTATAATATTTGAACAAGACCGCAGTCGACCTTACAAAGCGTAAACTTCAGCTTACATCGTACTTAATAATATTCTCGAAATTAAAGCAAAACAACCAACCTAACTTAACCTAACTTAAAATCTTGCCTAAGTATGAAAATTAAAATTACAGCAAACCTACTTACAGTATATTTTGTTTTCAAAAGAATATTGTGAATTTTCGTTATATTTATTTTATTTATTGTATTAATTAAATTTTTAAATTAAATAACTATAACATTAAGGACATCGTAGCGCAGTGCGACAGCGTCTTGACTGTAAACGGAGATGACTGCGTATTTTTTCCTACTCGATGTAATATCTATTTACGTTATTTTCAACCGCTGATCTGGCAAGGCAAAGCGCGGCGTTAAGTCCGCCTTTCAACATGCAAGTTATGAATTCGGCCGAAAAGGAGAAAATTGTGAGTCTTGTCACTAGACTCTGTCACTCGAGATAAGTTGCTTTTTATATTATGAACGAGTACCTTATTAATTAAATATTTTAAGTTATATATTATGTATCATTTTAAAGATACATAAAATTAAAAAATACACTGTAGCAGCTTAATTCTGACGTTTGTCTGCACGCGTTGGTTTAGGGCCCCCACTTAACTAGTTTGGTAGTTTGTTGATAAAGAAGTTTCCTACTACGTTTAGTAAGCAGCATTATTGTATTTACCAGAGTGTACCACAATACCATACATACCACCCATAAGCAGTTCCGTATCGGATAGTCTACGTAAAATGCATGTATTAATAACAAAAAAGATGCGTTTATGTATGAATAAATATTGACGTAATATTATTATTAATAAACGCATGAAAATTTTGAGCGCAGCGGGTTTCGAACCCGCGCTGCTTGGATACCGTTCAAAATTTTTATACATTTTTAAAATAAAAAAAAACACTTTAAAAATAGTAACTTATTATTATCATATTTATTATCAAGAACTCATATTCGAGCAAAATAATAGGATCACATCATGCACCTATATGTAAAGTAAAAAAACAATCTACCTGCGGGTGGTATACAAATACGCATTTTACAGCGTAAAAAGAAAGAAAATGTTGCAACGGCCATAATGGCATGTACCATCTCAGCACGTTGGTAACATATATAAAAATACTCTTTATGCAAAGTTTATAAGGCAAATACACAGTAACCTGATTAGATCTCCAATACCGGCAAGCGTAAATATATTCGCCGTCGACGTCAGGACGCCTGTTCTGCACTCTTACTATGTGCAAACGCTTCTTGGCAACTAAATCCCATACAGTAAGGGACTCCGTGGGCTGCCAGCTGCCCGCAATGCAATGGTCTCGCTAAAAATTGATACATTAATTGTTACTATTTTTTTCTGTAGTTTTTTTCAGTTATCTTGCTACACTGAAATCGTAAATTCGATTCCTATGCAGAATAATTATTTGTATTATTTGTATAAAAAGCGTAAACACTGTTATTACAGTTAGTCGTAGTTGAGGAAAATGTATATTATATGGAACATATTTTCTGAAATGAAGTTCCTTAGCGGATATCAGGGATAATACAAACTGTACCTCACCATGGACCTCACCATGTTTTTACATTAACATAAAATTATAAGTTTAAAAAATAATTGTAAATATGTTTCTCAATGATTGGATGACTGCACTATTTTTATGTATTTCTTATATATGTGTATATTATATTTATAATATATTATTGTAAAATTTGATTTTTGGGAATATTACATATTTTAAGTTAAACGATTTTAAATAAATTAAAATAGTTTCATGTAAAATGTGTAATAATCCGTCCTATAGACTTACAGTAGTGCGTGGTCATAGATAGGCCGCCTATGACCAAGCACTACAGTAAAGTGTTAAAATTTTTGAATATAAAACATATACGCGATTAATCCGTTATAAAAAGATTCATTAAAAATATAACAAACTATACTTAAATTCAATACCGTTACTAAAATTCTAAACAAGATTTCAATTACATTCTTATTATAATTAAAAAACTTAATAATGTTTATCTAGTAAAAAACATTAAAAGTAAAAAGCGCTACTATATTTTCTTAGTAAGCTTCCTAGAATTTATAGTATTCAAATAAAATTTTATATTACCACAATAAAATTCGAGACGCAGATCGTAGAAAGCCTCTGGGTACTTACATAAAGCACCGAGATATAATTAGTTTTACTCGATTAAATTAAGGCGCTCCATCCCAGTGACCTTTCATACAAAATTAAATTTTACAAAACGATTTTTTTTATAATCTCTTTAAAAAGATCTTATAAATACAAAATACCGAGACGGTTAACTTCTTCATGAGCACACACTAATGAAAAGTATTAAAAATAATATACCTCAAAGGCTCTGAACAAACTATGAGGGAACGTCAAAGTTGATAACGAGGGACAGAACTGGATGAGACGAAGTTCTCAACAAAGGCGGAGTTTTTAATTAAAACTACCTTGTCTTAGCTATATAAACATCAAGTGCTACCAACTATAGCAAGTGGTCCAGCCCAAGATTCAAATTGGGGGTTTTATTGTTTGTCACGAACCAAACTTTTTCGGTCACGTGAAGGTCACTGCGACATTTTATAGTAGAATCTAAATTTTGCTATGAACAACCTATATTATGAATGATTGTCAATATCAATAATGATAATTTGTTGATTATTTATTTCAATATAGTTGATATGCTGGTATGGCTTTTGATTACAGAGGCTCATTGAAAATATTTTTAGTAGATATATTCATAGAGTATTCAAGCTCACATCCATATAATTTACTAGTAAATGAATGCAAAAGTACACCACAAAGACTTCAGACGTTGTTTAGACTCGGAATCAGAGAAATTAAATATACTCGTATTCATTAAAAACGACGTGTAATCATATTTGATAATTATCAAATCTAGAAAATATACATATTTTGTAAGTAATTAAAATATGTTCAGCTACTACTCTACTTTGATACCACCTACAAAGATTAATATTTACTTATAAACTTATAATGAAACGCAAACCTAAAAACTATATACAGCTACATTGCATACAAAGTAAAAGATGCCTTAAACATATCAGCCAAAATGCCTATCTACAAATTTAGCCCACGATGTGAATACCACGCGCGTAATTTCATAACAGCCTTCATTTATCACTTGCCTCCCTAGTACAAGTGTAACCCATATTTTTCGATTAATCTTATAAAATCCGCGTAATGTGTTAAATATACAAAAACGGCTTTATCATTACGAAAATGTATACAACGGAAAAGCGTCGCTACGCTGTCTCTTTATGTATACGTTAATTAATCTTAGGAAACATTGAAAGGAAGTGTAGGCACAATCCAGTTAACAATTTATATACACACGCACATACATATATAGTTATTCTACATTCATAATTGACTCGGGACCTTATTACATTGAGATTGAAATGGATCTAAAGGGTTTTGTCTTTATGGTCCTTTTAAGGTAAAGCCTGCCTTGAATTTAAATAAGTATTGCGTGAAAAGTTTTACAAACCCCAATTTAATAAAGTGCGTAAGATAACATGGATTTGACTAAAAAAATAATAAAAAGATTGAAAGATATTCCGACGCTTTCAATCTAAAAATAAGTTCATTTGAAACAGTCTGAAAAGGTAGGCCTTTCAATAAAGCTGTCTAAAGTCAGCAAATTCACGAGGCTTGCTATAGAACAGTGGCAAGCTTTCAATACGGTCTTGACGATGTCAACAATAAAGAAAATGCTAACAGAAAGAAAAACATGGTAAGATCGTCAGACACATAAAATATCTTGTTTTTGTCGTAATGATGTGTTTATATGTTCTGTAAGATAGAAATTAACATAAGTAAACAGTTGTATTATTATTACATTGTTAAATATATATATATATATATATATATATATATATATATATATATAAATATATATATATATATAAATATATATATATATATATATAAAATATACCTACGTTTTTTATTACAATTAATATTAACAATTTGGTACCCGTCATTTACCTTTACACATCCACGGTTTAATATAATGTTAGCCTTCATAAATATTATCCATTAATCATTTTTGCTAATCCAAATGTATAAGAACGGGTATATTTGAAAATATTTAGGCAGAACAGTACAAAAATATATGAATGGCTATGTGAATATATATGAACACTCTCAAGCAAAAATGAAAACAATAGCAATTATCCTACATCTTATATAAATAATCATACATATATTTATTATACAATATAAATACACACAAACACATAATATGTGCAAAGAGAATGCTATTTCACACACATTCCAACAAAATTAATATTTTATACTAAATAACTTAGCACTAAGATTTAACAACAAAAGTTTGTACGATCTAGACTAGACTAAGTTAGCATGATAAATAATAATATATTATAAGATCAAACGACTGAGACTATATATTATATAGTGTTAAATATCTTGAAGGTGACCTAGAAATCACGCATTAAGAGAACTTTTGGACACGAAATCAGATGGTGAAATAGACGCAATAACCCAAATTGCTATGCTCCAGGCCATGAAATCTAAATATCGTCTACGAGTGATAAACAGTCGCAAAAAAGTTTTATCGTAATAGAAAAAAAACGTTAGAAAATATTTTGTAGGTTTGTTTGTGTTTTTATATTATTATTTTTTTAATCACGTAGGGAAAATAAAACCATAGTCTTGCGCATATACCCAATATCCAAATAAATTGTAGTTTAGTCATTCAAGCAAGCAATATCTTCATTTGTATGGAGAGTAATAAATAAGACTGGTCTTTCTGCGTTAATTTGGCTAATCAATGAAAACATTTAATAACTGCAAGTGAATTAATAATTTTATTTATTTATCGTTATATCATTAAAATTATACTTCACGCTTTATTCTACAAAGCAGGGTATTCAAAGACAACCGAGTGTCAATACAATCCGTTGACTGCTTTCCGCCTAAAATCGACACATTGCGTGTTGACTGGCGAAATCAAAGCCGCGCTTTGTCGAACCAGAGCGGATAAATGAAATAAAATTTTAATATAATGATTCCCCGATTGAGAATCGAACCCACAATGAATTGCGTTTACAGTCGAACGCCACGGTGTTGTCTATCAACAAAGTACATCCTCCTTTTATGAAGTCGGATAAAAAAAATGCGAATTTGTTTATATGTCAAGTGATGAAGCTAAAATAGTTCTAACTTGAAAAATAAGTCTTATAATTGATTAGACAAACATAATTTAATATTTTTATTACCTGTAATGATTCTAGGTTGATAAATTTTACATAACATCTCATGATATTTTATACGTGTCGTAAACTTTAGATTAAATTTATTACATCAATTTCTCCAACATCTAATAGTCTTATCTTATGCCTATTTCAAAATTAAAGTAGAGAAATAAAAATTTTGATAGATACTTACATTGAGATCAACGCTATCGCTGCATATGTTGACTCCTTCGAATGTCATTACACAACCGACCTGACATCTTATATCCCAAATCTGAAAAAAAAAGGTTATTCTAAAAAAATGATTATATTTCCTGTTTACAAGAATATTCATTATTAGAGGCATCAAGTTTAACTGTTGTGGAAAACTAAAGAATACTTAACGCCAACTCCTTTAATAAAGCACATTAAAATTTAAAGCAATAAAATTAGTAGAAATGTTACGTTAGAGAAAGAACGCTCACGACTCATTGTTAGATCTAAACGTTAAAGTAGTTCTTAATAAATAATTCGACCAGTTGACTGTAAGCAAAATATTTTAATCTCAACAGAGACGCTTGAGAGACGAGTTGGCGGTCATTGCCCGCCATGTTTTATTCAAGCTGCGTTTAGACGTGTTGTCGACAGTTAAGTTACTACTAAACAGCCAGCAAGTACATAAACATGTAGACGTTAAAAATATTAATATATTTAAACACAGCTACTAGCTTATCCACTGGAAGGGCTTAAACGAGCCATTAGGAATAAAGGTTCGTTTAATTTAATCGTCATGTCCACCACAGACCTGTGTCAAAGAGAGCTTTTTGCCATGTTTTTATTGTATTGTGTTTTTAGAAACGTCTGTTTCAAAGGGGAATATATTACATACTAGAAATTCTCTGGTATGGTTAAGGTATAAATTCCTTCATTTAGAATAATAATTAAAGGAATAACGTAGTGAGATCATTAACTACTATATATGTTTTAATAATTTAACTCTAAATAAGTTCTTTCATATGCTTAAAATGAAAATAAGTTATAAATAGTACAAGTTATTCAGAAACGATTATTATTAATGGTGTAAAG
Organism: Dryadula phaetusa; assembly: GCA_032432895.1. NCBI lineage: Eukaryota > Metazoa > Arthropoda > Insecta > Lepidoptera > Nymphalidae > Dryadula > Dryadula phaetusa. The sequence goes on from JAOYRS010000027.1 coordinate 4,720,923, forward strand.
CTGTCATAAGCTTTTCATAAGAGCAAATAAATTAGAGATATAAATAGATAACAAAACTAATTTAGATAAAGTACTTGTGACTTAAAATTAGCTAATATCTTCTAATAAATTATTGGCAATATATCCTAATGTTATTCGTAGTGATTTTAATACTTAATTATGGAATAATGAAACAAATTTAATTAAGTTTATAACTAATTTAAAAAGTAAAGTATGTTGACAGATTTTTATTAAAAAAGGACTTTTATTTTAAATAAATACAAAATAAATATGTTCATATTTTTATTAACATCTGATAGTTAAATATTTTGATTATTCTTAGCCTCGAGGACGGTGAAGTTGAGGGTCTGTTAACTTGTAATAACATTATAATGGAGTTTGTAGCTATTTCAATGTGTGAACACATTAAATTCTATCCTCCCCTAACTAAACACAAGTAATTGTCTAGCTGCTACATATGTATAGGTTAAATAAAAAGATTTATTTGTAAAGAGTTTACCTGTGACCACGGACTACGTAAAGTGTTCTGTAAAGTGTTCGACACGTCGGGTTTTCAAAAATATATTTTCCAAAACCAAATATTTTCATTTAAAAACAATATTTATTTCCGACCGATATATCAATACGTAATACATATTAAGTAAAAATAAGCAGAATCAAATCGTGTTATAATAACTGTATTTATAAAGCTACAAAATAATATCCGGTACGTTTTTCATCTTGATACATTGACAAGTCCACTCGGATGAACTGATGGTACTTAAGTTAACCATTTGACATTGACGTCATTACAATGTAAAGCCTCTTGCTTCATATTTTAATGACGTCAATGCCATTTGGTTAAATTAAGCATAGCATGGCTATCAGAAAATGAACCTAGTATCAAAATATTTTATGTAAAATAAAGCTTTTCGCTCGTAACTTAACGCTATGCTTTGTCTTACCAGAACGGTGAAATGATAATAATTTCAATAAAATCGTTGAATTTTTTTTCAGATTAAGGGATTGAACCCACGACCAATTAAAGTGTACAATAAACATCATAATGCCACTTCAATAAATTAAAATAATTTCTATGTAACTAATTTAAATCATCTCATAGCCCTTTACTCATCAGTACGTTGCAGAAATTAACGTCGTACGTTGCGTTCATAAACCTCATCATATAACCCAAAATTCTTTACTCACCATTCAAAACCTTGTTAGATATCCAAATTTGCTACGAAGAACTGAATAGTAAAAGCTAAGATATAAGCTACATTCTATATAATAAAATTAAACTCTTCCTACTCTCAAAGTATTATCCCATGCACCACTTGCAAACGTGAACGGCTTCTGATCGTGACATCGCAATGCGCACACCTGCCCAAAGTGCATTCTTTGTAGTTTCTTAGGTATAAACTGCAAGCGCAACTTATGCACTTTGTACGTCAATTCCGCCTGAAAGAGCATTGAACAACTTTCAATTATATACGCAGCGCTAGATTTGTACGTTTGCAAAGTGTCTAGAAATGTTTTATTTGTAGATTTATGAGGTATGTTTAAAACAATATCAAAAGTTTAATATTTTATATCAAGCTTTAGTTTTATGCTTTTTTCCTTTTAAAAAGGCTAGAGAGAATCTAGTCTTGCGACTATTCCGCGCTACATTTTTACTCCCAAAATCAAGACATTACGTTAGGCGCAACTTAACGTCAAGCCTGATTTTACTAGAGCGGCAAAAAATAATTTAAATAAAATTTAATATTAAATAAATTTATAAGATAAGATAAGATTGAAAAATTTACTAGTTTTTTTAAGTAAATCATTTAAAATAAAACAATACCATATACATTATTTAATATACAAATATGAGCTAAAAATGTATTTTTCGAGAGTGACTCTAAAGTAATGACTACAATATAACAAGTAACGTCAATTTTGTTATTATGCCACCGTCATCAGGCCAAAATGTAATATGATATAGGAATCCTTGACCAGCGACCCAGTTTCAAGGGTTAAGGACCATCAAATAACTCGTAAAACCTATCTCACACAGCCAATAAATCGAGATTATGTTGCTACGCTGAAAACAGTTTATTGTAATCGAGTAATATAATGCGAAACGAATGTCTATAAAATTTTACGTTATTACAAAAAAAGAACTATATAATACAGATACAGATCATTTCATCTGTACCTAACCCCATATATCGGCATACATACGTAAGAACCTAGCGTTATATTATGTAAAGTGGGAATCTAACTACTATTAATCAAGTACAATTTTATTTTATCAAAACGGGAAAATTAAAATATTTTTAAACCTAATAATTGGCACGTCGTCACAATCACTTTTTAAGATATACATTATTCAAATGATATTATATCTTATATACTTTATACTTTTTACTTTATAAATCCTAAAACATAACATAAAGCGACTAATAGGTAGATAAAAAACATTATTGCTTCTGCAATATTAAATTGCGAATATTAAAATAAACCAACTCGTTGAAAACCACATTTCATTTCCATTATTAGGTGCTATATTTATTATTTTCTAATTAAATGTATTCTGTATTCTCTTGTTCAGTAATAAACGCAAAGTCTAATGCATATTCAGTGAACGGTAACTAGAAAATGTAAATGTTAGAGAGCTAATAACAATAAATTTAACACCTGACGTATTTCATTCGTATTTCTTTACGTGTGTGTTTCATTTATATTGGTGAAATACGAGTGTAGTTTACAGCGAAACGTTCAATAGTTATTTTGTTAATGAAAAACAAAATAAAATTTATCACATTATTTATTTTTTAAAATATACCTGAACGCTTAGAAATCAAAAAGTGAAAAAAGTAAGAATTCATTTAATACTAAAATATAAAATAAAAATTGTACACTATTAATCTTTAAATCGTTATATGATAAGATATAATTGGTTTTAACTTACAATGGTTGAGACCTTTATAACGCAGTGGAACAACTAACGACTGGTAAAAGCTATTGGCTGTGGGTTTGTTTACCGCTCGGGGAAATGATTGTATTTATAAATTATTTTAATTTCTCCGATCTGGTTAGACAAAGCGCGGCGTTGAGTTCGCCACTCCGTATACAATGTTTCGATTTCAGTCAAAAGGTATTCAACGGAGTAGTGTCTTGACACTAGGTTGCCTCTCACTGTGCGCTTAATACACTTACATATTTCCAAACTTATCTACTACTATGCCAATAAATATGATACTTTTATTAATCATAAATACTAAAATGCTTGCTATTAGTACATATACTACAAGCAGCTATAGATACAACAAGAATGCCATTGAACTAATAATAATGGGCCTAATAAATGTACTTTGTCACGAAACACTTCATAACATCTTTACTTTATTTTATAAGGATACTTATTAACCTCTTGAGTTTCCATATCGTAGACTTTTATGGACGTGTCAGCATAACCAACGATGATTTTAGACTGATCCGCCGTTGTATCCAAACAGAGGGCAGGGGATCTTTCTAAAAAATATACATTTATATTAATAATTGCGTCAAGGGATACGGTAGGCTCGATTGAAACCTTATCTGAATCATAAAATATAAAAAAAAATAAAGATTTCGAGTCGTCGAGAAGCAAAATTGGGATTATAAAGTATTATGTTTAATTCTAACGATGTCGACAAACAAGTCACAATCGGCATATTTTCTTTAGCAAAACGTTACTGCAACCCAATGCTATTATGAGTTCGTTAAGGTCGATTCGCACTATCAGTAAAGTGAAGTTTCGACACAGTATCGTAATAATTATTCAAGTCAGTGTCAATAATGCTAACCATTGCTAACTAAACACTGTGTGTTCGCAATGATTTAAGCAAAACGAAATATTTAAAAATATTTCAAGATAAAAGAGTAATTCACATCATAATCAATATAAAAAAAATTAAGTAAGTTTTAGAATGATTTTTGAAAATATGTTTTTATTAGAACATATTTTCGTGAGATTTACTTATGACATTTACTTGTTCAACATATTTAATTTTTTTTCTTGATTTCCCTTTTTATTATTTTTAAAGACAACCTAGTTTAAAAATTGCGTTCCCTGCTTTCCGACCAAAAACAAGAGTGTGTTCAGTGACAGTACTTAGTGCTGCGCTTGGCATGGCCTTGGAATAACTTAAATAGATATTCCATCCGTCGTACTTGAACACGCAGGTGTGATGGTGTCTTAAAGATTTTATTATATTAAAAAAAAAACAAACAATGTAGGCAGCGTCGTATGGTATAGTTAGAATATATAAGGAAATCTAATACAATCACTATACATACGTGTGATAAACGGCGTGGACGCGGAAGAGATACCAGGAGTACCGTAAAATTGTGTGTTAAGGCATTCTAGCGCGGGATCCGCACGTATGCAATATCCCGGAGGGTCATCTGATGATGGGCATATCTAAAGTAAAATTCATTTCTTGTAATATATATTCGTAGCTTTGGTTTAAGTAAATATTAAGTAAGGTTAATTTTATAACTCATAAAACCATAGACTAAGTTATGCTTTTATAATTTACCTACAAATTGAAATAATTTACGATTTATTTATATACGAGTGAACTCAACAGCGGGACAACTTTAACCTCTGACTATAACGACGACTGGTTGTGTGTTCGATTTCCACCTCGGAGGTATGATTGTATTTAAACTGTTTTCATTTCCTGGCTCTGGTAAGACAAAGCACGGCGTTGAGCTCCATGACTCAACACGCAATGTCTCGAATTCGTCCGAAAGCGGAGTACGGAGTTTCTTGACTCTAGGTAATTACTACTTCACTTGCTATACGAAATAAAAACGTGAAGCCGTAATAAGTTTTAAAATTCATAAAACAATTGTAAAAGAAGATAAAAAGATATCTCAGGTCGTTGTTCACTTTCCAGCTATTTAAGCTGTGTGTTGAAAATTTTAGTTAAACCTAAATTAATATTAAAAAATCCTCCTGTGAACTATATCAACCCAAAAGCATTGTCTCACCTATATGAATGAAATGTTAAAAGAATTCTTTTTAAACATAATTAAAATAAATGTTAACAAAAATGGATACTAACATTAGGTATTTCGATACGATATACTGCCCCATCTGTGCAAGACGCATAGCAAATTCTTTCTTCTAAACGACTATACTTCAAGGCATACACTGGTTTTGGTGGAAATTGAATGTTACGCAATGTGCAAAGGACGACACCTGTACTGCCATGGCGCATCTAAAATTTTACATAAAAGGCAGAAAGCGCAATGAGTTTTTTTATTAAAAATTTAAGTTAAAAAAAAAATTTTGTAGGCAAAAATTTGCTGTCATTTTAGTATGTTTATTTACCTACCATATTCACTTTAATATTAACAAATACGTATCCGGTTTTTGTTCGCAAAAAATAAGCATTCAGCAAATTCTACCTGTACCAGTCCTGACGCGTGGCCAGCAATAATATGGGCCCCGTTAGGAGAGTAGGTCAAAGCCGTTATGGCACCCAGTTCAGAACAATACCATCGATTGAACAATATCTTATTTCTTGTATTGTTCAAGAAATTCTTTTCGTTTTCTTTTATCCATGCAAACCGATTACTTGTTTCCGCAGGGCCTTGATAAAACAAGGGATACCAAATATTCGGATATTTCTCATTTTTATAATAAGATAAAATGTTGTTGACATATTCCGAAAGAATTTCCTTTTGTTCCTCCATATTTTATTCATGGGATAATAGATTGTTATGCCAAAAGTGTACATATTATATTAAAATAATATGGAATTCTTAAAAATGTCACAGCAAAATGTATTGTTTGAATAATAATCTATATAAAATAAATAGAAGTCGCTTATGTTACAAAGCTAGCAGAAACTTTAAGAAAAAATACTATAATCATTTAAAATTTTCTATAGCTTCAATTGGTAAGCATATTAAAGGAATTGTAATTGTGAAGTAAATATACTTATGTCTTTCGATATCTGATTGCTCAGATATCAAAAGATATATCTGACTAGTAGCGTAGGACCTACATAATATACATTGCATACAACCTGGAGGTTAGTTAATCGAAAAAGCTGAGAATAAAATTCTGTGTAAGTAATTTAAACTTGATAATTGAATTGACCATGTGAAACGAAAACTTTCTATAGATTTCGTATCACAACACGGTCAATTCACTTAAGATTGAAAGATTAAATGTATAATACGAAATACCTCACGAGGGTTTTTGTTGTCTAATTTTATCACATAATTTCTTTATTAATAATTTTAGGGACTCTAAAAGTATACCTGAATTAAACCTGTAGAATGAGCAACTACCAGAAATTCGCCACTTGGAGCATATATCATGGCGGTAATATATCCTGTTTCTGATAAATAGCTTAAGCTGGATACTTTCTCATTTGGAGTATCAAGAAGAAATCTTGTTTGATTGTCGTGAACCCATGTAAGGTCACTATAACTTAAATTTTTCTGCGCGAAGGATACAAAACCAGAAGTTCCATTTTCTTCTTCCCTTGCAAGTTGTTTTTTTATTCGGTAACCAAATTCTTTTAAAAAAACTTGTATATCAGATTGACTTTCTGATAAATTAAATCGACTATACGTAGAAATATTAAAGAGACTGGAGGCCATTTTTTCATATCATAATATCATTTGTTATGATAAATATATGATATATAATTATATACAACAATTAAATATATCGTTACAATAAAACTTTATTTTCTATCACGCAATAAATGCCAGAACACATTAAAAAGTATATTGTTTTTATAAAACATTTAGAACATTCAAAACACATTAATAAATAAAAAATAAAATACACACTATTAGTTTTCAAATAATATTTTAAAGTTTTTTTTTAATTTAATTATAAAAAAAATTACGCTTTTTTATTTTTTCGTTTAATATTAGTATATAGTTGAGTACAAAGCGTAAAAAGAAGCGTTATCCTAAGAAATCAATTTACCCAACACTCTAACGTAGCAGGAAAGAGAGAAAAATAGCAAATTGCTTATTGCTAGAAAGAGATACCGTGTTAGCGTCTAGTCAATACCGATAATAAGCGAGTGTTGCCGAATACGACGCCATATTGTCATGTCAGGTTAGGTGAAGGTGGAGAAAGCACTTGCTAATTTATTTACTAATTTTTTGTATAAATCGTGTGTTAATAACTGTGTGCGGCTTAAAAATTTAAGGTAAGTATTAGATACCATATTCAAAGTAATAATGTTTATAAATCATAACATAATCTAAAAATCAATTTCTAATAATTGTCGGGTGTGGTATTTAGTTCATCTGATTTGTTACATACTTTGTTTATTTTCTTTAAAGCACTAGAAGATATCCGTCAAATCATAAATTGATTTGAAGAGTGAAGCTTAAAGTGTTTTCTAAGACTCCCTTTTCATGTTTTGTTGAATTGTTTATAGATCGATAGCCAAGATTGCGTCGTGTACTAGCTTTCATAGTTTATTTTTTATAGGCGCAGGGTGCATCACTGCATCCGCTGAACCATGAGCTATCAGATACCAACTTCCCAAAGTCGCACGAGTAAGTATTTTGTTTAACTTCAAGTAATATTAGTTAATAATAGTTAAAAACATGATTATAGTTGTGACTCATTCAATAGATATTGCTGTTACGTTACGAGCGTATATTACATTCGATTGTTTTGAGTTTATTCACAGAATCTTAATATTTGAATCTTCCTTAGTTTTTATACTATTTTATTAAAGAGTAGAAGTCAAATATTAATAAAGTTATGATAATTTATTTATGTTATATATTTCAGTGTCTCACAGTAATTATGGTGGGTCTGATGTGCCAATGGCACCAAGCAAGGAGCAGCAAACCCTTATGTGGCAGCAAAACTCCTACCTGGTGGACTCTGGTATCAATTCTGGAGCTGCTACTCAGGTAAATATAATTAATTTATATTTGTATTATGTTTTATATACAAAAATGATTTATGTAGGAAATCCTCATTTATAATTTGCGGCTCAATTGGTAATTATAATAACCATATTGTATAGTTTATGAATGTCATGAGTACATAAAAATATAATAAATATATATGTAAACATTTTTTTTTCTCTTTGTGCTATGGCACATGTATACAATAGTCACAAGTATTAAAAATATGAAAGTGACTATTACCATTCTTTGAAGGTTAAGTCAGTTAAATGATGTTAGTGAAATTTGACATGAACAACACTTAATTACTAAAAAACCATGTTTGTTTTGGAAGACAAAATGTTTTTGCTAAAATACTATTTTGTTAATATTATATATTTTATATGTATGTGTATATATCTACATGTTTGATATAAAAAAAAACTAAAAAAATAAAAAATATATTAGGATTTTAAGATAAATTATTATACATTATACATTTTTGTTTTAAGGTGCCATCACTCACAGGCAAGGAAGATGATGAGATGGAAGGAGATCAACTCATGTTTGATCTGGACCAAGGCTTTGCTCAAGGTTTTACACAAGAGCAAGTGGATGGTAAGTTATATTCTTTTAGGATTTTTTTTAAATAATTGAGTATGATTTTTGATTTTTTTTGAATAATTGAATTAGGAATCTGAAAGTATTACTATCAGGATTTGACAGTATGCCATTATTGCAGTAAATTAGTGAACTTAAAATCATTAATTATAAATGTTTATACCCATTTTTTTAATAAGTTTCTTATATTTTTAAAATCAATAAAAATGTTTCATTCAGAAAAACTAAAATGTTATAACAAAAATTAATTAAAATAACAAATAATTAAATATTGTTTTTATGATATCGCTTATTATTCATTCTGCTTTTTTCATTCAATATGGTAACAAAAACAGCAACACAGCTAGTTAAAAGTGAAGTTCGCTTGGAGAAATGATTTTATTTATAATATTTTTATTTCTCTACTTTGGTAGGACAAATTGGCATTTACAACAGGCAGTCAACACAATGATGTGACGCTAGGTCCCCTTATACTACACAAAGAAGTTAAAATATAACAATCATCATATTTTCTATTTTAGACATGAATCAGCAACTATCACAGACACGTTCCCAACGTGTCCGTGCTGCCATGTTTCCTGAGACCCTGGAAGAAGGTATAGAGATTCCATCCACACAGTTGGATCCAGCCCAACCAACAGCTGTTCAGAGACTGTCGGAGCCCTCTCAGATGTTGAAACATGCTGTTGTTAACCTCATCAACTATCAAGATGATGCTGATTTAGCTACTAGGTAGATATTAAAATATTTTTTTGAATTGATTTGATGTAATATTTTTTTATTTATATGGTTTAACTATTGACATATTTTAATTTCGACAAAGTATAAAGGTATATATATCAATTGAGATATTTATAAAGTAAATATAATAATATTTATTTTCTAGGGCCATACCTGACTTGATAAAGTTATTAAATGATGAAGATCAAGTGGTTGTATCCCAAGCTGCTATGATGGTACACCAGTTGTCCAAGAAAGAGGCATCTCGTCATGCAATCATGAACTCTCCCCAAATGGTTGCAGCTTTAGTCCGAGCTATATCCAACAGCAATGATCTTGAGACTACTAAAGGAGCAGTTGGAACTTTGCATAACTTGTCACACCACAGACAAGGTCTGCTTGCAATCTTCAAAAGTGGTGGTATACCAGCTCTGGTAAAGTTATTAAGTTCTCCAGTGGAATCTGTACTCTTCTATGCCATTACAACTCTTCACAATTTATTATTGCATCAAGATGGTTCCAAAATGGCTGTTCGTTTAGCTGGAGGCCTACAGAAAATGGTTGCGCTCCTTCAAAGAAATAATGTGAAGTTCCTTGCGATTGTTACCGATTGTCTGCAGATTCTGGCTTATGGAAATCAAGAGTCGAAATTAATTATTCTTGCCTCTCAGGGACCTATTGAATTAGTCCGCATCATGCGCTCTTATGACTATGAAAAGTTGCTGTGGACTACTTCCAGAGTTTTAAAGGTTAGTAAATGGTTATTTTTAAATATTATTGTAATATATTTTTTTAGAATACTATTGGCAATAGCTAGTTATCACAACCTTAATTTTTATATATTTATATTCAAAAATATGAATTTAGTTTCCCACTTGGGGGTGTGATTATATTTAAATAATTTCTATTTCCTCGCTTTGGTAAGATAAAGGGCGGCGTTGACTTCGCACGAAATATCTCGAGTTCGGCGGAAAACGAAGTACGAAGTATCTTGACACTACGTATTTTTTCTCTGCCCCATTTTACGGAATAAAAGCGTAAAGATAATAGATAGAATTTTTTAATATATTATTGTAATATTGTGTTGTTCTCTTAGGTGTTGTCAGTATGCTCCAGCAACAAGCCAGCGATAGTTGAAGCTGGTGGCATGCAGGCTCTTGCTATGCATCTCGGCAACCCCAGTGGTCGTCTAGTGCAAAATTGTCTATGGACTTTACGCAATTTGTCCGATGCTGCTACTAAGGTAAGTTATATACATTTATTTGATTTATTTATAAAAAAAATATACATGCATGTTGCGCCTTTGAAGTCGACTGGTCGAAACATATTTATTGTAAATATGTTTGCTTTACGCTTAGTGCGAAGAAAGAAAAACAACAAAATATATAATTCAAATAGATTAAGTGGAAAAAATAAATATATCATCAATTGCATCATTAAATCGATATGTTTCTTGAAACAATTGAAATATGAAGTGTCAGTTCGATCAATATCAGGCAGACCTGACTGTACATGTGCTAAATTTTCGAAAAGCCTAAGTATGTAAACTTTTAAGTAATATAGTAATATTTTAATATGTCTACTGTACTACAGCAATTTGAAGTAACTTTAACTATAATAATGTTCATAAGTTAAATTTTTTTTCTATGTGAAATTATAATTTTTTTTTTTAAATTTTACACAGGATAGTTACAGTTCTATTACATAATATATGTTTTGTATTTGAAAGAGACAGGTTTGAGTTACTTTGTGGCTTTTCTTAATAGAATTGCTATCTAAGCGAGCGCTTTATATTCACTAGACAATTCAAAAGTGCTTACAAGATCCTATTTAAGATACATGGTTACAATTTAGTTACGCAAGTTATAATTTAGTTATGAACAAAAGTAAATAATGATGACTTAGTTTTTTGATGAATTTATATAGAGACTAAGTAACATGAATAACCTTTTTTTTTATATAAATACAGTTTAATTATATATGTTTACTTTATTTATGCAGGTGGAAGGCTTGGAGGCTCTCCTTCAAAGCTTAGTACAAGTCCTTGCTTCAACTGATGTTAACATCGTGACCTGCGCTGCTGGCATCTTGTCCAACTTGACTTGTAACAACCAACGCAATAAGGTTTGGTTCTTTTATATATATATTTATATTGTTGTTATGCTGGTTATCTTCTTTAATTGAACGTCAGAGTAAGTTACGATTTATTAGAGTATATTGTTTATTAATTAAAAATATATGGATGAATGTAAAGTTTATAGATTTAGTGATTTTAAACTTTCAAACTTTAATGTAATAAGAAAATTTAAATCATTTTTAAAAATTGTAATATGATTGATTAATATGCATACAAATTAATTCGAGTTATGAGATTTTATATTTATTTGTATGCACTTAAAATGTTTATTATGCTCATGTAACCATATATATCAAAAATTACATTTGTCTTTAATTCTTTCATTGTTTTTCAGTGTTTTTCATTATTCACCACTAACCTCAAAACCATTAAAAACTCACTCCCCATTCGGTATATTAATTGACAGGGTCTTTTGTAAAAATTATGTTTTTCGAAGAAGTATGTAATATTTATTACAATAAAATATTAGAAACACGTTAATTTAATAAAATAAATAAATGGCCATGCTACATGCATGCTCTAGCAGGACAATAAATAAGCGAAACAATTCCCAGGTGACAGTGTGCCAGGCGGGCGGCGTGGACGCGCTGGTGCGCACGGTGGTGTCCGCCGGCGACCGCGAGGAAATCACCGAGCCCGCCGTGTGCGCGCTGCGTCACCTCACTTCGAGGCACGTGGAGAGTGAAATGGCTCAGAACGCTGTTAGACTGCATTATGGATTGCCGGTGAGTTTTGGATTATGTTTATGTGTACTAGACTTGGGCAATGTGGGTCTGTCTGTATGTCTGTTAAAGCGCTATGTTGTGGGTGCTATTCTCAGTTGAGTAATTGATTATATTTAATTTATTTTCGTTTCTCCACTCTGGTTAGATATAGAGCGGCTTTGAGTTGTGTTGAGCTACTCAACATCTAATGTATCGATTTCGAACATAAAGCGGTCTACAGTGTGTCTCTGACTACTCTTCTATTCAGAATAAAACTTGAAGTTGCTTTTTTAAGCATTAATAATAGAGTAGAGGATATCGCAGTTAGGCAGAGTCTCATTATAAACACGTTTGATTCGATTCTCGTTCGAGATATTTGTTTAAATAATTCTTTATTTGTTCTATAGGCGAGAGGTCAGCATGCAACTAGATAAGGCTAGCAAAATGTTTTGAAATTGGACATTAGATTTTCCATGCTTAGCTTATATTGTGAGACTTATACAAAGTACTATTTAGAAATGTACGCAATGTACGTGTGTCTTATCTTCTAAATAAAATCTTTGTATGTAGTAGATTTTTTAAAGAAACAGCTTAATTTAAATATAGTTTTACTCTAATGTAAGTTTCAGTAAATGACAAGAATTTTAATGAATCAAATGATATCGCTTACCTTAAAAAAATTAAATCTTTCCTGTTTGTGTTTGTTAAGAATAAACCATCTACAATACATCACATACCATACATACACAATCGCCGCCTTTGTAACTATGCCAATTATAATAAATTAATTGATTTAGACAACGTCGGACTGTAAACGCGATTGGTCGAGGGTTCAATTCCTTCTCGGGGAAAATTTATATTTCAAATTTATTGTATTTATATGTAAGACAAAGCGCGACATTGAGTTCGTCACACAACAAGGCTTTGTCGATTTCAGACTGAAAGCATTCAACAGAGTGTCAACTCTTCTATGCGAGATAAATCGTGACGCTATTTTTTTAATATATATATATATATATATATAGAAAACAATTATTTATTACCTATTACAGGTGATAGTAAAACTCCTTCAACCGCCATCCCGCTGGCCCTTAGTAAAGGCCGTGGTGGGTCTTGTCCGCAATTTGGCGCTCTGCCCCGCAAACCATGCGCCGTTACGCGAGCACGGCGCTGTGCACCACCTCGTGAGATTGTTGTTGCGTGCTTTTAATGATACACAGCGGGTAGGTGTTCTTTTTTATTATTTAATATTTATCCTTAAAATTCAAAAAAAATCAAATATCTAAGAAAGTCTAAATTATTATTATTACCGTTACAAACACAATAACTGTACAGTATACAAATAACTTTATTAATTTCTATTATTATATGTCTTTCTATTATTATATGACGTTTTATTGTTATCTAATAAAGTACAAAAAAATATTAATTTACTATTTTAAACGAATTAATTGCGTCAATTTTGGTATTCTAATAAATTGTAAAGAATATGAAATGTCAATTTACTAAAATATACGCGATTAATACATTTAAAATGGTTTCATTAAAAATGTTTTATTACGCCTAAAATGTTCCAGCAACGTACGTCAGTGTCGACCGGCGGCGCCAGCACGTACGCGGACGGCGTGCGCATGGAGGAGATAGTGGAGGGCGCGGTCGGCGCGCTGCACATACTGGCCAGGGAGGGACTCAACCGCACTCTCATACGACAGCAGAACGTCATACCCATATTTGTGCAGCTGCTGTTCAACGAGATCGAGAATATACAGGTTGGTTGTATTTGTTTTTTATTATAATTTGCTTAATAGAGGGTTATTTTATATGAAAAGGATAAAAAAATGAGTGAAAAATGAATTTATACTGAGTTCACACCCTTGTATACAATGTGCTTTTCCTTTTTTTTGCATTTGTATATAATACACACATATATAACTTAATATCATGTGTCTTGTTTAAAAGCTATGTGAAAAGATGTAATAAATTATAATTGCATTAAATTACAAAAAACGTCTATTTGTAACGTTAAAGTAATTGCTTTTTGTGTATATATGTATACACGGTAAATATAACAAAATAAACATAAAAACTTTTTTACTTTTTTTTGGCCCTCTGGCAGTCTGTTTGTTCCGGCTAATCTCTAACGGCTGTACCGATTTTGACGGGACTGTAACTGGCGGATAGTTGACGTAATAACTTAGGCTAATTTTATTTTACAATTATAATATAAAGATCCGAAGATGTTAAATTCCACGTAAATAAAAAAGTCATTGTAAATGAGTATATATCTATCTATCATTTATACGAATAATTTACAAATAATTTTAATAATCATCAGTATATCCATAATAAGTTGTAAATAATCTTCTTAGTCATTATTGTTATATATGGAGTACGACCATTAATTATAACTAATGTCAGTCTTCGTTAATTAAGGACAATATAAAAGAGTATAGCTTATTTGTAATAAATAGCTCATATCAATAGGTCAACCTTATAGCATACGACTGTAGACGTGAATGTTTCTGGGCTCGATTCCAACTTGTGGAATTGGTATTTATATAAGAAAACAATCATTTCCGTTATGGTAAGACAACGCGGCATTGAGTTGGCCACTCAATATACAATGTCCCTATTTTTGGTTGTCTTTGACTACCGTGCTATGCGGGATGAAGCATGGGGCTGTAAAAACTATATATTAAGTAAATATTATTAACTGTAATATTATTCAAACAGCGCGTAGCGGCCGGTGTGCTCTGTGAACTGGCAGCTGACAAAGAAGGTGCTGAAATGATAGAAGCTGAAGGGGCCACAGCTCCGCTCACTGAACTGCTGCATTCACGCAATGAAGGTAGTATTTAGTTCACACTCTTTATTTTAAGTAAATATCTAGATACGATTTAAGATTTAAGTAAATATCTAGATTACGCGTGAATTAAAATGATGATAATCACAATTTATATTAACTTGTTAGATGTAAGTGTACATAACACTTACATATTAAAAACCTATTGTGTGTGATCCTATATTTCCTATTAAGTGGATATTTCTAGAAATATATAGATGTATGTCGTTAGTTGCATGGATAGAAACATTTTAAATAAGTAATGGTATAACATTAACAGGTGTAGCGACGTATGCCGCCGCGGTTCTGTTCCGCATGTCCGAGGACAAGCCGCACGACTACAAGAAGAGACTATCCATGGAGTTAACTAACTCGCTGTTCCGTGATGACCAGCAGATGTGGCCTAACGATTTAGGAATGCAGCCTGATTTGCAAGTGAGTTTATTATTTATTTCTTTATTCTAGCTTCACGCTTTTATCCCGCATAGCAGGGTAAACTAAAAAGTACCTAGTGTCAAGACACTCCGTACTTAGCTTTCCTCCGAATTCGAAACATTGCGTGTTGAGTGGTGGAATTCAAGGTACTTTATCTTTACCAGAGCAAGGAAGTGATAATAATTTAAATATAATCACACCCCTGAGTTGGGATCGAACCCATAACCGGTCGCGTTTACAGTCAGATGCTGTCCCACTGAGCCGCAACCGGCGCAGTTTATCATAGTGTATTGGAGTTGCGGTTCAAGTGTTGGTTTATGGCCCTTTAAAATGTCCCATAGTTTTCGGCTTCAAAGAGAAAGAGCATCTTTTTATAATGTATTATTGTTAGGTTCCACAATATAAGCTCTTCTCTCTATCTGGCCATTATTTTGATAGCTCTAATGAAAGCTGTTGTATGCCATAATAGTGTTTTGTGGTATACAGTAACTTACACAAGAGGTACAATATTGTTTATAGGCTAATTGCCAGTTTATCTTTTTTGTAACTATTTTTATACTACTATTTTTATACTAATGGGAGATTATAACATATGTATGTGAAAATTCAAGCATATAATTATTATGTGAATAGTTTATAATGTAAACAACACATGACAATATGAATATCATGTGACAATAGTGTGTGAAGAATATGGTTTGCTGCTTCTATTCCTATGGGTGGTTTAAAAAAATACAATATTTCTTCTTAACTACTGTTTGTGAATATTAATTGAAAAAGATTTTCATAGCTCTCGTAATTTTAATGTTTTTTCTGCTATCGTGTTATATGTGCCATTTCTAATTTTAACTTTTTATTCAAAATATTAATTTCATCATTTTTTAAAACTTAATATTTTTATAGAACTTCTTTTATGATATTTGTGATGTGTTATCTGATGTTAATTCTCACGATTATCCCAAAATTTTTAGTAGCTCATAATGACAAAAGAATGTAAAGTTATTAAAACAAGTATATTTTTTAAAAACTAATTCAAAAGTTTACAAAGTTCTACTTCAACAAACTATCATATGAATTTATTCAACATTTTATTTTGCTAATTCAATATTTTAATTTATTTGCCCTACAACAAAATATCAGATAATATATTTTTAATTTATAATGTTTTTGCTTTTTCTTTTCGTTATTGATACTATGAACGTTACTAGGACATGCTTGGGCCAGAGCAAGGGTATGAAGGCTTGTATGGGACGCGACCATCCTTCCATCAACAAGGTGAGCATTTGAATATAGAACACAGTTTGGTACTAACTCAAACATACAGTAGATCTATATGGTATATGTAACATTAAGATTAAAAATATTTGTCAAAGTTGTGTGTAATACAATTGATTTAGTGTTTTTTTATTAAATATTACTTCTTTACTTTTATATTATTTAAGTTTCTTAAGCCATTACAAAGTAATAAAAAACTTTTACTCTCTTACTTCCTGTTCTGCCTGTTCTGCTACTTAGTTTTTACTGTATATTTCATATACATTACGTTTTTGTTTGTTAATTTCTTAAATTAATATTTAGTACCATAAGATATATGCTGATATCTTTAAAGCTAAGCATGACTTTAATAATTTGAAGTTTTTTACACGAAACTGTTACATATATCATAAAGTAGCTAACATGTCTAGTCAATGTAATGTAAGCACTTATGTTGTTTATTGAACTCTATATAAATATGTTCTCTCTCTTCTTTACATGCAGCTTAATCCGGGACCTATATATCACTAAACAGGTGATGGGAATATTATTTATTATTTGTGTGTGTTTGACTATTTATGTTTATTTTGTGTTTGTGTGTTTATATGTACATATATATTTATGTTTTTAACACTGTGTTTTTTTGTGTGTGACTTTTGAGTGTTTGCTTTTATTGTTGTATTTATATTTTATGTATATATATACATATTCAATAAGATGTAATTAAGTTATTTACAAATGATGACTTAGGGGGGTGGTTTTTATTTATGATGTATTGATTTTTTTCTGAAACGAAGAGAAGGAGAACATTGAGCCTCTTTTTTTAGTGGCTGTCTATATTTAATCATCTGTTTAAAATATTTTTCTTTTATCTTTTATGTTTTATATTTTTATATCTGGACATTTTGTGTGTGTATAATTAATTTAAAATGGTGTTAGTAAAACGTTATACTTATATTCATGGCTATTAACAACAAATATCCCTTAAATGAAATTCGATACTTTTCTAGACACTAGAAATATATGTATTATTTAAATTGTTGATTAACATATTTCAATAATAGTTATTAAAATGCTTTTTTGATGATGTTTTTGTGAATAAGTTGATAATAAATGATCTAATTTTATATATAAAACTTTTAAAGTTAAAAATAATTATTATTATGTCTTCACATTGATATTGCAAATTTGATATGAGATGACGTAATAAAATATTTTTTCGATCGATTCGATTATATTTTCAATCAGAAATTTAAATAGAATTAACTTATTCACACACATAATAAAACTAACATATAATTGAAACCTCTCATTGCAGGCTACGATCAAATTCCGATAGATTCAATGCAGGGCCTGGAGATAGGTAGCGGGTTCGGTATGGACATGGACATGGAGGCAGAGCCCGCAGCCCCCTCCGACCTGGCCTTCCCGGAGCCACCGCACGATAATAACAATGTAGCTGCCTGGTATGACACCGATCTGTGAAGAATTAAAAATGTCTAATTATTATTATTAACTTGAACTTCGTATGTTTTGTTCAATTGTCCTATGGTTATTGATAGAAGTGCATAATAAAACATTACAAGAGAGGTATTTAAAGGTTACTTAAGAAGTAGTTTTGTTATTATTCAAAAAGATTTATCTATTTTGAATAATGACAAATTTATTACAATCTTAGGAATCTTTAAATGGATTTATAGTAAAGATTTGTTATTGCACTTGTATCAGTGTATGCAAAACCTGCTAAAATGTTAATTGTTACATTTATATTTCGATTACTTGTTTTTTTTTATTTATAAAGAAAGCAGGTGTCATGTTTTCTGAATTGAAGTTCTAAGAAGTAAAAAGAAGTATCAATTGCAAAATTTAAATTTGGAATGTTACGTTATTTAATTTTTTTAATAACAATTTAAGAAAAAGAAACATTCAAATTTTTCAGAATTCAAATTTAGAACGTTTTATAACTGTCCATTGCAAAATTAACACGTGTAATGTTTTTTTTTGTAATAGCAGCATAGGCATAACAGCAGTGATAGGGGTAGACATGCTTTGATGTTGATCAAAATGAGGTTATTAAAATATTTTTTGATCTTTTTTATTATTTATTATTATAAGTTTATATATATTTATTATTATAATATTATCTAAGTTACTTCTTGTATTTGAATTTTTGAATTCATATATTAATGTGAAACCATTGGATTATTACTTAGTTACTTTTGTATGAGTAACTTAGCTGATAGCCCAAAATTATTTAAAAATTGATTTTATTGTTTGCTATACTATTTACCGCAAGCAGACAGATATGTTAATCTATATGTAGAATATATATCTTTTATATATTAGTGTGTTATTTATAACTTCAAAGTATGTCTTAATCCGAAACATGAGCATGTTGTCTATTAAAAATAAGTTTTTTTAACAGATTCAAAATTTAGTTACATATTATTTTGTAAGTCTTATTATATATTTTTTTAATTTGCCATACATTATGAAAGTTTCTATACGAAACAGAACAAATTCAACTCTGTGATATACCGATATTTGAACATATCAAGGGCATCTAAATATTTTATTTGAAACATTTCAAAATTAGTGGTGCTATGTTTTGAAAATACACAAAAATCAACAAACAATCGTCGCCCTGCATTGATTATATCGTTTTGTACGCGAACGTATGAAATGCGTAATCGGAACATAGGGTATACTATACACTAAGTATGAATAGGCTTTAAAATAATACCTAATGTTCTATTTAGAAAATGCTTACTTATAGAAACCTCTTAAAATTTCATGTGTTTTTCTTTTGGTTGGTTTTTTTTAGTTACTTTCTAAGCAAGTTCATTTATTATATTGAACTGTTGATGTAAACACCCTAAGACGTTAATGTAAGTTATATAAATGAGAGCAAATTAAAGGAATTTTCCGTTGGCTATTTAATGAATATTACGACTAAAAAAAACAATCTTTGTATGTATCATACAATTTCATAAAAAAGTAATTGCAGTGTAACAGTAGATATTGGTCAGCATTTTCTAAATTGAATATAATATTTTAGTGATTAAGTAATTTGATTTTTCTAATTCGTGCATTTACGTTTGTAGTGTGACTTTACATTATCGGCTGAATGACATTTTATTTAATAACGCATAAGACTGTTTGATTGTGTAAGGGTTGTATTTTATACGCTTGACTGCCATTTTGTTTTATCTAAATCATTACATGTTTACGTTTGGACACTTTTGACGGTCACTGATTTATGTGTTTGATTCGTATGACAACTAAATGAATCAAATTTACATTTAATTGATTCATATAATAACTTTTCAGCTTTTTAACTTTTGATTATAGTTGAAGCTACCAGTTTGAAGTGTCCAAGTGTAAATAAAACATTCAACATAATGACTGTATGAATCGGAATTAGCAATTGGTAAATATATTTAAAATTTAACATGTCTAATTGTAAGGATGTATTAGAAACTTTGGTTTCTCATTAGATGATAGCGACTTAAATGGAATAGAAGTAATTTGTTAACAGTACCGAGTTTTATGTATGAGTAATCGATGTTTTTTTAATGGAATCTGTAGCTACAATAGGAGGATGTTATGGTGTGTTTATACTAGCGAGCCATTAGTTTTGACTGTAAAATGACTGGTCTTTGGATTATTTGAACATCTAATTTAAAACGTCATTTCTCAGTTAAATATTAACGAGTGTAGACCCATCTTAATAAGTAATGTGTTCTATCCTTGAAATATAACTATAACTAACTATAACTTAGTACATGCACAAGTAAAAATACACACGTAGAGTTAGAGTACTGTAACCGTCTAATGTAAGATTTTAGTATTATATTGTAATTCCTCTAGGGTCCTTTATTATAATTTTTCTATTTGATATTTTAATTACCTTTACCAATGTTTTTATACTAATCAACTTATGAAGACATTGCTGAAGTATCGTTTTGTGTCCATTTATGTATGGATATTAAAGTAAATTAAAAATTATTATGTGTTTTATTTTAAGTCAACCTTGTAGTGTCATTATATTAATATGTTAAAGATTGACCTCCTATTTTTTAATAATTGACGTCAAGTCAAAGTTTATATGTATATTTTATACAGAAGGTAATATGATTTTTTGCAATTGAAATTCATTAAATAAATGATATTTAAATTGTATACACTAGTTTGTATTAAGCATGTTTGCATTGGTTACACGTTGCTAGGGTTACGTGTATTTTTTTAATATTTACTACGCCTCTTGGATACCGTCCAAGCGCTCTGACCGCTAAGCCATGCGTTCTACTACCAGCTGCTATGTTATGTTGTTAGCATCTCTGTAGAGAGATTTTTACAAATTTCTACTACTTAAAGATTATTAAGAAATAATCGATTAACAAGAGAGATTGCTATTTTATTTTAATATTTACTATTTTTAAAGTGTTATTCCACACTTAGGATTAGAAAACATTTTTGAAAAAATGTATAAAACTTTTTATACGTTTTTTCAAAAATATTTTCCAATCCTAAGTGTGGAATAACACTTTAAAAATAGTAAATACTAGTAAATGTATTAGATGAAAATAAAGTTTTACCTATACGTACTTAGCTTTTGTTCATAATATGATTTTTTTTTGAAATTAATATACTCTTTTATTATGATAGAATAAAACTAGGAGTAATCACTTATTTTTATTATGGTTATACGAATTCAGTTTCTATCACTCAAAATGCAGGAAGTGGAGAACAATGTTATATACAAAGTAATCTCAATCGAAATTATGAAAAATGCTGCAAATATCACAATAACAAATAATATGAAATTTTTGTATGTCTGTTTAATAAATTAAATGTGTCGATAGACTAGATACATGAGTTTTTAAATTCAGTCCTATAATGATTACACTGTTACATTAACATGTAACGTTAAATATAATACGCGTAACGTTTTGAAAGTTTACAATTTATAAGGAACCGTGACGTTGTCATGAATAAAAAATAAATTATTATGATCCTTGTCTTGAATAAAAAAATAAATTATTATAATTGGGTTAAAATCTTATATCCTTACAGAGAGAGGAAAGGTAAAAATCTAGATATTGATAAAAAAAATAACTTGAGTTTACATTTAAAAATGTATTATCATGAACGTCAGTCAGTTTTTTAGCTTCACGCTTTTGTCCTACATGGTACGGTAGACAGAATTTTTTTGTCGTAGTATCAAGACACTGTACTTTCCACTGAATTCGAGATATAGCATGTTAAGTGGTGGAACTCAACGCCGCACTTTTCTTACTTTTATTACAAGAACTAGAAAGTAAAAATAATTTAAATATAAATACTCCCCCGTATGGGGATCGAACCCATAACCGTTCGCGCTTATAGTCAGACGCTGTCCCACTGCGCTACGACCGGCCTTTATACAGCTAAAAATTATGTAAACATGATGGTGTGTAATTTTTTATATTAATTTAATGTATAATAGTGCATAGTAACGAAATAGAGTAATGATTTATGAAATATAATATTAGAAGATACAGTTAACAGCCACAGGTAAATAAAATAATATTTAATTTAATAGATCTTTTGCGCTCAGAAGCTAATTATATTTAAGTTAAAGTTGGTCGTAGCGCACCGGTGCAGCGTCTGACTGTAAGGACGCATTCGGTTGTGAGTTCGATTTCCATTCATTCGATTCGATTCATTATATTTAAATTATTTTCAGCGCGGTGTTGAATTCTACCACTCTACAAGCAATGTGTCGAGTTGACAATAGGTAATTTTCCATACGCTAAGAAAACGTGACTAATAAATTTGTTCCGTAACAACATTAATAACAGGAACACAGCTAACTAATAGGTAAGTATTATTGCAATCCATACTTATGCATATATAGTTGCTGTTTATATTAATCGATATTTTTAAAAGTTAAAGGACATTTCCTATATTCCCTTATATTTCCCTCCAAGTATTTATATATGTGTCAGTAACATAACATATTTAATGAACAAATTTAACAAATATTAACGATTTTTTTATTTTTTTGTTACTTCTAAGTAACAAGTAATGAAAGAAGACATTTGAAATGAAACTATTTTAAAAGGATTTTTTGAAATTAGATTCCCTGTCTCCTTGTGACCACACACTACTGTGAAGAGTTCGAAACGTCAGGCCACTGCATTCAATCTCAGTGCCATATTGAGACTATGGAAGATGCAATTCTTAATTAATTTAAGTTATTAAATAGCAAACATATATTCCTTATCACTTAAGATTATTTTACGTTAATATGAAAACTAAAAAAAGTGTTCCAATATTATATGACATCAAGTAGCTATAACTACAAAATATCACATTATTACTACACACGTCTATCCGATGATGCTGTCGTTACCGCAACAATTAGGCGTCAACTATTTTATGCATATCCTACGTAGAAGTTAGAGCAAGATTAGAGCCGCGTGGTCTAAGTCCTAATTGTGCATAATAACTGTCGGGACCAAGGCAGGGAAGTTGGCTCGTGCGGTTGCGGTCGCATCTACCTTCGCTAACAATTTGTGGGCTGTGAGTAATGTCGTCTTACGATATTCGTTGCAAAGGGTTCAAGATTTATATTTAGATTATGAATTTACTAAAGATATTGTGAGATTTAATTTTTACCAAGCTTCCTTAAAAACAGCTTTACGCTTTAACTCGCGTAGCGTGATAGCTTTTATAAGCTTCAATAGTACCGAACAATCTATATATCAATAAATCCCGCAAAAGTTTATCCTGTGTAGAAATCGAAGTATTGAACTTACCATAATGGAGAAACGTTTTTTTTATTATTTATTAATTTAAAGTTAATGAAGGTGGTCTAAGTCCTTAATAAATGATATTTAAACTTTTCCTTGTCTTCAATTTGTTTTATTGTTATTTACGTTATTATTGTGATATTTAATTCTGTAATAAGACTATGCGTTAATTGGCATAGTTCAAACGTCTATATAAGTACTTTTGGTACAAATAAAGTACTTTGGTACAAAAGTACTTTTGGAATAGTAGTAAAATATTAAGACTAATTGTCCATACTTTCTCCCAAAGAAAAGATTTAAATTACTTAATCAAAAATTCCTAAAAAAAACGTAACAATAAATTTGATTTCATTTACACAGCCCAATCAACCAATTCATACGTGAAACGTGACGCATTTTACATACGTGCATTATTCACAAGGGAGTTTCCAAATCACAGCTTCTACCCGATAATCATCCAGAAATTTACTTGTGTATATTTGATGGGGTTAAATAGTTTTCGGTCATTTCCCATGCGACTTATAATTAGAATATTATCGAACTCTTATTGCTATTTGCTACCGTATAAAGGTCGTGTTCGTCATGAAAGCGGAATAATTACTAAGGAGTAAACTGTTGTCGATAATTATAGTTTCGGGACGTAAAATATACGTTTACTGGATGAGTTTGAAGTTTGCTTCAGTGAATAAGTTTTGATATATTGCTTGTATTTCAAAACGGAGTAATGAATAGCTTAGCTCCTAACTATGTTTAATTTTTATTTGCTGTCTGTATGCCCGTTTGTCAATGTATATGTTTGTGCACCCTAATCTCGGAAACGGCTTAATCGATTTCAATACAATTTTCACTTTTCTAATATTTAGTGTTTGGTTTATTTTAATCGGTTAATAAAAACGATCATATCCTTTCAAAGTATTGCGTTGGACTAAATTGTAAAAAAAATAACTGTTTTGTTGAATTTGCTGAAAGTTTAGTTTTCAATTTTTGTCGGCGTATGTGGTTAATCATAATTTTTCGTCTGTTCATCTTAGTCTTAATAAAGAGAAAGTGTTGTATTTGGCCTTTCGATTTAAATGTATGGTTCATGAGTAATAAAATTATTTCTCATGAAGTTAATTTATAATTATAAATGCAATAAATTATATATAACATACTATATATTTAACAAAAATCATAACTATGTCGATATACACGATAAGCATGTTTAAAATTTGTGCTAAAATAAGTAACCTTAAGTTTAATGTAGCTCTATAATAGAGTATGAACTATGAAGAGTTGTATTAAATATTTCGAGACCGTGCATAAGTAAGCAGCTTATAATTATACATTTCCGTGAACTGTGGGCGTATCGTCTAACTTTGTGGATAAGCGTAAAACTTTCCTCGGTTATTTGGAAAAGACCCTTGTAAGGCTTTAATTTTTAATTTTTTTATATGTTATATTCAAAATTTCAATGTCTATCAATATACTGGCTGATGATTTTTTGTTCCTTAAATTCTAAGGAACTTAGTAAAATTTACGAAATTTTAGGCTTCCTAAATATAAAAAATATCCAAACTCCGAAGAGTCCGTCACCATTTAGTAATTATTTTCTAGGTTTGTATTAAAAACTTGATAAAATTCTTTCATTCTCTTTTTCTTTATAGCAAAGTACTATGTAATAAAAAAAGATACGAATCTATACATATATATAATTACAATATATAATAACTACTGTAGATATCTCAAAAGGCTAAACATAGTTACAAATATATGAAAAAAGGCAGATTAAAAATATTTTATGCAAGTGCTATTAAAAACAAAACGTCTTTATGGACAGGGGTTATGACTCTCATTATAGGTTGCATCGTATCTCCCCTGCAGTTTGCGTTTACGACTCTTTAATAAACCTCCATTTGTGGGTAGATAACATAATTTTTACGATTTACACGGGAAACACATCTGTCCAGATTATTAGAGCTTGTTGTACGTACTTAATTTTTTATGATCAGATTTTTTTAGAAAGATTTCGAATTTATAATAAAAAGGTACGTGCGTTACAAAAATGTAGAAAAAAAAATATATAAAAAAAACTGTTACTTTATTATTTTATTTGTTTATAACAACAAGTATAATATTGTAAAGTGTATTATTTGAGGCCGGGTGTCACCGGCTATGTGTTCGATTCCCATTTCAGAAAAGAGAAAGTATTACATTTAAATTATTTTCATTTTTTCACTCGGGTAACAGAAATCGCGGCATTCTGCCACTCAAGGCCCCATAACTTCAATTTGACGAGAGGTGGATCACAGAATATCTTGACACTAGGTACTTCCTGTTTAGCCCGCTATGCGAGATTTTTTTTAGCTTCACGCTTTTATGCCTTACAGCAGGGTAGACAAAATACCTGGTGTCAAGACACTCCGTACTTCGCTTTCCACCGAATTCGAGACATTGTGTGTTGAGTAGTGGAACAATGTACTTTGTCTTAACAGAGCGAGGAATTAAAAATAATTTAAATATAATCACTTCCCCGAGTTAGGATCAACCCATAACCGCTTTTACAGTCAGACGCTGTCCCACTGTGCGACGGCCAGCGGGATATAAGCGTGAAGCTAAAAATATAAATAATACATACGTTATCCTTTTTGCAATCCTTGCTTATAAAAATTATGATAACATTATTATTTGCTATAAAATATAAATATTTCTGACTTTGTACGTGAGACAGGGCTTGAATATAATAAAGAACATATATAATGTTTATAATAATAACGTTAATCTTCCATACAATTCCTTTCAAATAGGGGAAAGTGATAAACGTAGTGGAATAATACTAGTATATCATTAAATTATTTATTAAATTCATAAACTCAAAAGATGTAAACTAAACTCTGAAAAGATAAAATGATAATGAAACAACAGTTATCTCTTGTATTACATTATGATATTATTTTATTTATTTACCGACAAAGTATGTTAATAATGCACGAACGAGTGATTAAAAACCACAAAAAGAAACCAGTATTGTTTGTCCAAATTACGTATTTACAAAATAAACCTATTTGAATATGAAATAACTATTTTTATAAAATAAGTTTCATATCTTATTAAAAATCTCCCAATGTTTATTAAATTAAAAAAACTTATAGCAAAACAAAGAGCGTCGATCGGGTCTCACCTGCAAACTGTTACCGGATTTATGCCTTACTCTTTACTACTTTTTAAAAGCATCTTCAATTTTATGATCCACTCCCATATTATTTTGTTTGCATAATATATTTTACATGGTTCACCGAACTCATTAACTACAAGGGATGAAGAGGAATACTTAGACTGTATTTATTTTAAACGAAGAAGAATATGATTATAAAATTTAATTAAATTATCGCAATGTATATTAAAAGCATTAAGCCATCGTGTCAATCTCCACTAGTAAGACAAAACGCGGAGTAGAGTTCCGTCACTCAACGTAACGTCTTGTTTTGAGGGAAAAACAGTGAACAGTAGTGACACTAGGTTTTATATATCATGCTTAATTCTAAAGCTTTAAACACTTTTATTTTTATAGCAGAAAGATATATTTTAGTAATTGTAATTAAAAAGTGGCCATGGCCAAGCCAAGTTGTTCTGACATGACGTCCTTTGGGTGACCCGCTGGAATTGACAGCCACGATTAACACCGCCCGCTTGTCCCCGGAATGTTAATTAAATTCACGAGACACTACCAACTTCAGCCGTTTAGCAGTTTTTATTTAAGATTCGTTCTCGAGTTTCACAAGTCAAATGAGAAATTGTTTCTAATTCTTTCTTCGTATTGTTTGAATGTAGCGACAGCTTCCATTAAAATTGTTTACAGCAACTTCCGTAACTTAAAGAAAATGTGGTTATTATAATCGTCGTGGCGTAGCGGGATAGCGTCTGACTGTAAACCCCATCATTTGTGAGTTCGATTCTCATCCGGGGGAGTGATTGTATTTAAATTATTTTTACTTCTTCGCTCTGGTAATATAAAGTGCGGCGTTGAGTTCCGGCACTCAACACGCAATGTCTCGAATTCGGCAGAAAGTGAAGTACGAAGTGTATTGACACTAGGTATTTTCTGGCTATCCTGCTATGTGGAATAAGAGCCTGAAGTTAAAAAAATAAAACTATATACAATAAGAAAAGGCGCGTAAGTCAATAACGTAAAGCTGATACATCTACTTTAAAAAAATAATATTTGTTTATGTGTAAAATATGCGTTGCTTTGGCAACGAGCACTATTACGTCTCTTTGTAGAAAAGTGAATGATACTTAAGAGTGTGTAAAGGTAACAATAACATTATATAATTTTATTAACAGTTACATTAATATTCAAAATAAATATTAATGTTTTATTACTCTAATGTATTTCTAAACTTCTTTGCCAAAAATAAACTTTCTTGTTTTTCAATCATAATTTATAATTTCGGATACCAAGCAATCAATGAAGTGTCTTAATACTAACGCGGCCTTGATAATACAAGCAAGATATAAACTGATGATAGTTCTAGATATATACTTACATGCTATAAAATGCCAATAATAAGCATGTTTAACAAAGAAATATGTATATAACATATACATAACTAAAAAGTATGAAGTCGAGAAATTACGCAATCACAAAATTTTATTCCTACGTGATTTCTCGTGGGAAGAAATCATGATAAAAGTTTACACAAAAGAAAATATAATTTTCTTAACAACTTTAATATTTTCTCTTTGCCTGTGTCTGACATAAGACAATAACTATGTCTTAGCAGCATATGTCCTCATTGGCACAGTGCCCATGTGTGGGGCAGTTCCAATTTACCAGGGTACGCCACGCCGTACGATATTTAAGAAAGCTTACGGAAAGGTCAAGCAGTCATTTTATATGGTCAACATATTTTTTACGTTGACAAATTGTTAATTTAAAGTAAAAATTAGTGGCAAATTATTTATTTTGCATATTAAGTCTATTTAGAGATACTGTAGTATTATGCATACAATTCTTATTGCAAATAAATTACTTTACTAGCTAACCCAATTTACGTACTCTACAACTATGAAGCATCTTTGTCTTGTAGCAGAAAAGAACTAAATAAACTAATAAGCATGGTCAATATACATAGCACCACTTCCATCCGTAACCCTTATATAAATAAAAAAAAACATTAGGCGAGATTCATCTGGTTGCGTGTGCTAATATGTAATCTAAAAGTTTCCAAACATAATCAGCACTTACCCTTGTTTTCTTTTTGGCAGTCTGATACTTAAAATTATCCACTCTCTTGAACCATAACTGCATAGCACTCAATTCAAATTAGGCCCACTGCAATAAAGCGAAATGAGATTTTTTACGAAGAGAGAAGTTGTTTTTATTGTGCAAAAAAAAACCATTTCTCCCTCTGCGCTGATTAGCTAGTTCATTAACTCGGGGTGGATTTATTATGGGCTTATTTATTCGTTCCTTCATAACTTTCTCGCACAAATCATGAACTCAATTACATACAGGAAAATCGATTACAGGTGGATGCGGACTGTAGTCGCCTTTCATTTTTAAATTATTCTTGAATTGTACATAATTTCGTGGTTGTTAAACTAAAATATAAAATAAAATTTTTAGGTTGGTTTTTGCACATTATAAGATTTAAAGTTATAATATAACTTAATATTTTAAATTATCATTTAGATATTTTACATTTTTGTAATTTAATTTCATTATAAATATTATGTTTCTCGGAGTTGTCAGAAAAATGTCATCGTTATGAAAAAATACATTAGATATCTACTTCAATGTGCTACGACGTAGCAATTTCGATTTATATAATTAAAGTAAACAATAAATTCTTTGGAAAATATATACTTGTATTTACTTAAATATATAAAGTCATATATTCTACTATTTATAAAGCTTTACTATAACCAGACTAATATAATACGTTTGTAATGTGTGTATATATTTTTGTTTTATTCTGGCTAATAGTTACAAGACTAGTGCTACGAGGTATAGTTTTAACAGACTTTCTGTTTATTGTTAAGTTAATTATTGTATAATATTCATTTTGACCTTATTATAATTTAAATAATAAAGAAATGAAGAAGAGAATTTCTTAATTCTACTAAGATTATAAAAGTTTGTGAGGACTTCTTCACAAACTTTCACATTTATGCGTACGTATGTTTGTTTCTACGTTACTACGTATCTACATATGTTTGTTAGTCTTGCACGAAAAAATTACTAAACGTATTTTGATGAAACTTTTCAGTATTATATCATATATATTAGGATAACACATAGGCTATAATTTATAATTGATTTTGCGTAATTTGTTCGTAATATATCGATATATATCAAGTAAGTCGGAAAAGAATCTGCCCTCAGAGAGTTATCTTGGCGTGCGCTGACTAATTCGTCGGAGTTATACGAAGATGATGTGAGGTAGAATCTTTTGTTTTAAATAGTTATAAATGAAAGTCCGCGACAGCATATATCTAATCTTTTATATGGAAGCCGCTATAAATAAAATATTGACTTTAAATATTAAATTGGATATTTTTTGAAAATGCATAATTTAGAAAATTTATCAAACCCTTATCAGAATCAATACATTTGTCATATATTCATAAATTTTTAATATAGATATACATAGTAATTTTGCAAAAAAGGATATAACTGATATGATTAACTTGAGCCCAACGCACACGCTAAAATCTACTGATTTTACTATATACTCTTTAACGGAAAAATTACTACATGAAACTGTTTAAATGAAACTGCAGTTATATAGGTTATCAGAATAACATGAGGGCTTAATATAAAATCATTTTAATTTCGTCATAATATAACGATAAATATCAAGTACTAAGACGAAGGCCACGCAGGTGAAGCCACGAGCGAAATCTATAGCGACAGTTGTAGTGCAAATATCAATAAATATGGCAAATATATTTTCTATACGAGAAGAAAAATTTAAAAATATGATATCAAAGACAATAATAATATAAAATGTTATGAATTTTAAATCAATTATGCAACAAGTGAGAAGGTCTTTTAATTTATAAAACATATATATTCAATTGTTATTGTTTTAATTCGCTTTCTATATACATATTTCATTTCAATACAAATATTGTTAAGAGGATAGTATGGTAGCTTAAAGTTGTATGTTATATATAAATTCTCTTCCTATTTCCATTGTTTGATTTCGCCAACTACACAAATTGATTCTCAAAACATCAAAACTGTTTCACAGTAAACTTTGTAAAATTGAACTCGACCCCGGCTTATGTAAAAAACGCAGCCCAAAATGTTGACTTCCGCTATTCGTTTCCGAGCGCATTGTTCATTTCGCACTTCCCGCCAGGTATTGTTCCAGTGCTAATAACTGAATCGACTCGACACCAATTATAACTTGGGACACCTTTCAAATGAAACGCAAATTACCTTACGTTGCCGTCCCCAAGTTGTCATTGATTGACGCGGTTTGTAAAGGCCTCTGACAGTATAATACGGATTCATTGTAACGATGTCATGCCAACTTGTCGTCTCAAATTTTAATGAAGCATTTTTATGTAAATTGGAATGTAATTGCCGTAAATAATTTGATTTTGTATTTTTTACGATTAGCTCATCATGTTGATAATAAAAATATTTTCTCTTATGGATATTACTTTATGTTAGTATATTTGCAAGAAGAAAAGAAATAAGATTTAAATAAGTTATGATTGAAGCTAGAAAATGTATCTATTAAGTGATTATGTGTTAGTAGTACTTTGTATTGTCTTAGAGCCATTTAAACTAGGATGTTTATTTACATATAATTTTTATAAATGAAAAAATATTATCATTTGGACGTTTAAATTATTTAAGACCTTTTTTGACGGTATCGTGTACTTAATAATAATAAAAATAGTACAAATATTTTTCGGCAGATAATAATGTTTCATAGTAATATTTAAGAAATATAAGTTTATAGGAACAGCGCATTTAATTAGAGCGTTTAGAAAATATGAACAAGATTACTTTTGATATTGAAAAAAGTTATACTAATTAATAAATAATAAATACAATCATTTAATAGATAATTGCTTGTAGTAATCAATGCTACAATGTGTAGGTCCAAAAGAAGATATATGCCACTGAAGATGATGAAGATATATACACTGTAGATATTCAAATAGTAATCCCTTAAGAAAATATCTAATTTTAACTGTTTTATTTTTTATTTCCACGTTGTTGCAAGACAAAAAAAACGGCGTTGAGTTCCGCCCCTCAACACGAAATGTCTTGGATTCGGCGGAAAGTGAAGTGTGAAGTGTCTTGACACTATGTACTTTCCGTCTACCCTGCTATGCGGGATACAAAAGGTGAAGCTTAAACTGTTTATATTCTTTGTCTTATATTTAGTTCAAGTAATCAAGGCCAACGACGCTAACGTTTAGCTAGATCTATATATTGCCTATACATTGTTTTCTCTAGATAATAAGGTTGAGCTAGGATTAAGTGGATACGATAATAATCCAATGGATTGCTTGTTAATCTCGTTGAACTATATTACTATTGTACAAATGCAATTGAAAATTATAAACAGTGTGTTTTATTTTAAGTACCTAACTTTACTTTTCTTAACTGTTTTCCTCCTTTTGAAATATTTAAGTATAAGTTGGGGTCATATTTTGAAAAAACGTTGGGATATCAAACCCATAATCATCATTAGTAATGTTTTGAATAAGGCAAACATCACAACCACGGATAATAGCTATTTCACTACCCATTAAATTAAGATAATTTCTTTAGTGTTATCGTACCTACAAACGTTTCAGCTCCAGGGGCCGAGATTTTCTCGAATAACTTAAAACTTTTCGAATACGCCTTACAAAAACCCTCTTTGCGTGATTTTTCGTTCAAAGAAAAAATATATAAATATTAAATTTCATTTTTTTATTTTATTATTGTCGTTAGTAATTTTAGTTACATATTTTTATATGAATATTTATTAAGTAAAGACGTAATTTTAACAGTAATCTACTTAGCGCTCATACAACGTTTATTTTCATCATATACTTGTAGCTTTTGATAATACATATTAAAATATGATGCTTTGAATCCTGTACACAAAAATACATACACTTATAAGTGTAATATGTTAAAATTATAATAATAACGTCAGTATTAGAAAAATAAGTAGCACCGAAAACAACCTACTATGCGTAAAGTGTTCGAGAGAAAAAGATTATTAATATAATTGCTGACTTATACAGGCATTGAACAAAGGAAGGCAAATCAGAAAAAGGTGGGTAGGTGTTATGTAATAATATTATTATTCAAATGACTTGCTTTAAAATATAGAACATACTAAAAAAGAGCCAATATTTGGTGTCAACATGGCTTTCCATTTTATGCTCTATTTCCATATTATGACTTTACTTACGATATCGCTTGCAATATGATTTTACTTCAATAATGACTATATGAATTCCTATCATAACCAAACAATAAATTAATGTATTTTTAAAATGTTCCTAATCTGGCTTGAATATTGTACAAGACTATTTT
Organism: Dryadula phaetusa; assembly: GCA_032432895.1. Classification (NCBI taxonomy): domain Eukaryota; kingdom Metazoa; phylum Arthropoda; class Insecta; order Lepidoptera; family Nymphalidae; genus Dryadula; species Dryadula phaetusa. The sequence continues at coordinate 4,753,867 of JAOYRS010000027.1, forward strand.
ACATACAATCCAATATACTATTCACAATGTACAGTATTCTATACAAAACCATACAGATATAGTTTCGGTCACAGCGACCCCAATTGTCACGTGTATTTCCCAAAAGGCCCATTGTTTCGGACTCTACTGCGATTCTTGGATATTCGACAATCATATACTTGTAATTGGCGCTGAGAGATTTATTACTCGTGTCTCACTGAAAACGAACGTTTTATCTAATCTTACGCCTCATTATTTCTTGATTGAGTGCTATTTTGTTCTGTTTATTACTACTTCATTAGATTATGCTCTTGATTAGATATATAGTATTATTGTTAATGTCAGAATACGGCTGTATAAGAGATTTTGTAGCTGGTAATAATGTTTACCCAAAGTGTTAGGGTAGGGTTGGTCGTACAGTTGATTATTTACTTCTAGATTATAACGTGCGATTAAAGTAATTAGTATCTGTATTATAGTACACATATTTATTTACTATTTTAAGTGTGACTTTAAATCATAATCAAAGAAATCTTTTTATTTATATATTAGGTATTTTTATAATTCACTTGTTATATCTAGATTTCTAAGTAACACTAATGTCGTGGCATAGTGTAACAGCATCTGACTGTAAACGCGACCAGTTGTGGGTTCGATCTCCACTAGGGGGAGTGATTATATTTAAATTATTTTCACTTCCTCGCTCTAGTAAAGACTAAGTGCGGCGTTGTGTTCCACCACTCAACACTTAATGTCTCGAATTCAGTGGAAAGCGAAAGACAGAGTATCTTGACACTAGGTACTTTCTGTCTACTCCACTATGCGGGATAAAAAGCGTGAAGCTAAGAATTATGATAATAATATTGAAACAAAAATATTCAAAATCCTTTTTCTGGATTAAAAAAACAGAAGATTAAATAAATTGCAAAATTGCTCACGAGTTTTAAAGTATCGTTCTCTTTATTCGATTTAGGTTCCTTCATTGTTCGTAGTTTCAAGTAGTTCAGCGGTAAATATTGAGGTTTAAACTTTTAGCTTGACTTGTACGATAGACTATTTTTGTGCTATGATCACGAAGCATTTGTATTATGGTTTTGTTTCAATAATGACTATGTGAATTCTTTTCATTTTACCCAAACAGTAAACTAGTAGAATTTTAAATGTATTCTTACCTGCCGGTCGTGGCGCAGTGTGACAGCGTCTGACTGTAACGCGATCGGTTGTGGGTTCGATCCCCACTCGGGGGAGTGATTATATTAAAATTACTTTCACTTCCTCGCTCTGGTAAGAAAAATTGCGGCGTTGAGTTCCACCATTTAACACAAAAAGTCTCGAATTCGGTATAGAATGTCTTGACACTAGATATTTCCTGTCTACCCTGCTACGGTAAAAGCGTGAAGCTTAAAACAAAATGTATTCTTAAAAATACAACCATTAAACATTTAATATTGGTTGCTAATTTAATATCATTTTCCCTTACGAATGAGGATATTACACTCGTACACATTAAGGTACTACAATCGGAAAATAAAGAACTTCCATATTTTTCATTCCATATATTTTGTAGAGCTGGTGTTTATTCAAAATATATAGTAAGTACGTGTTGAGAAAGAGGAGCAAAAGAAATCGATTTTAAAATAAGATTGTTATATTATTTACGAATAAGAAATGTAATTACTACATCTATTTTTTTTTAAATTAAATAAACAGTCTTAAAAGTATCGCAACCTTATAAAATTCTTAAGATTAAGTTATACGCTATAAACTAATCATAATGAGTTCCACTGCATTGACCTTGCCTTAAAACGGCCTTGTCAATATAAAATGCGATATCAAAGTTTGCAAAATACCCTAATCTTATTGTCTAAGTAATCGCCATGGATGACTTGCCGAATTCGCCTAATAGCACTACCGTTTAAGGTGACTCTGAGGGCAAATCAAAATGTCACGCGAAAGTATGCTTCAATGTATTTCAATGTGTATTGCATTTTCAATCAAAATAGTTTGTTTGTTTATTATTTGTTTATTTTACGGCTTTAAGGCGTGTTGCTGAACATTATTTAGCTAGGCAATGTATGTCACGTCAGGATACATCATATTATTTTCACGTCAACTATTATTGACGTGACTTTGCTTTGATCGAATAATTTCGTATACTGACATATTTTAATGGAAATAGCGTTTGAATCATATAATTAAAATATCTACTTTAAAATATCAATTTTGGTTTCATACCAAACTATAATCAACTTGTACTATTATAAAAAAGCAACACAAATTCTGTTGTTCTTAGTTGATTTAGAATATGTCTACGTATGTATAATATTATGTAACTGTGTGCTTCATAGGAATGAATAAAAAATATCATCACGCTTTATCACGCAAACCAGGAGAGTCATATTTAAAAAAAAAGATCTTGTGGGGAAATATATAATTTTCCTTCAAGTGGTAATCGAACCCGAAAAGTTAGTAGATTTAAATTAAGCTATTGGCTTAGATAATGCGCAATACATATACATATGCATTATCAACACATATGTGTTGACGTAACAACGTGTATGTGTGTCACTTTGTACACATGTGTATGGGAATTACGTGATAATATGTGAAAAATTATGTAATTAATTTAATAAGTATCTTTCTAATTTATTAATATAGAAGTGTAGTTTTTCTTTCTTTTCCAAATAAACATTAACTAACACCGTTTATATTTTCGTTATAAAGGGTACAATCGATTGTTCAGAAATATAATTGCTATTAAATCTATACAATGTGCCTACAATGTACAGATTCCGATATCTAACTTACTAACACCTATACACAATGTCCTTAAGACCTATATACCGATGTCTAATTTTTTGTTATATTTTCAATAATTATTTATTTGTTAATCCATAAAATAACAATGAACTTCGGATAACACAAAGATTCCAACCAAATTATTAAAATCTTTAGATTTCAACGTAAACAATGAAACGCAGAAGCAACATTTGCCACGTAAAATAAAAGTTTTAAATAAATATTAATTAAAGTAAACCTAATTAACTTTTCAACGGCAACGAGGAGTCGGGAAGTCGTGACCGCGCCGCTACACCTCATATTAAGAGTAAATCCTTTTAAATGCATAAATAATTTAGCTGACGTGGATTAAGAGTATTAGTATTCACACCGTCATTGATTTTTTGGTATTCTTAGTGTTATATGTTAAATTTAAAACAAGTAGATACAAAATCATAGGTTTTCTTCCATATTTGGACACTAGAAGCTTTGTCGATAGGTAAAATACAAATAGCCTTAGCAAGGTGTGTGTCACTTTTTACAATACTGTATGTCGGTGTAGTATATTTTTAGTATGTGTGTGTAGTATATTTTTAATTATTTTAATGTATTTGTATTTGTAACTTTCTGCATTTCTCCTACTTAAAAATAGTATCTATGCCTAATTTTATACCACTCTGTCGATCTAGTTTTTTGTAAAGGCTCGAAAATTTCCCGTTTAGGAAAACTTTCTTAATATAAATATATATAGGTACATAATACATATATATTAATTAACAATATATGTTTATATAATTATATAAATTGTTATTTTATAGTTTAGAGGAATATAATATATATTCCTATGAAATAATAAAGGAAATATGTGATCGTGAGAAACCTGTCAGAAACAAAGTTCCTTTTGTTTTTATCTTGAATTCTGAAAGTAATTCGAAATAAAATCTGTATTTTTCTATTTATAAAAATATTTTTTTACATGTAAATAATCTAAATACCATAAGAAAATTCTTTTAAAATTTCATATAATGTAAAATAGTAAATTATATATTAAATGAAGTTAAAACACTAAATATAACATTTTTTTTTGAATCTCATCGTTACATTGTTCCGAAATTATTGTTGGCATTTGGAGTTGAACATTGGTTTTCGGTTTTCTATTTGCACTCTAACGTTTCCGTTTTCCATATTATTTAAGACTCAGATGAGATCAAATATGATTTCTTGTTGTTTCCTTATAATTTAGCAGTAAAATAAATAGTAAACAAAAATATATTTTAATTTTAAAATTTTTGCTTATGTTATTTTTATTTGCTTACTAATTTTAATTTTTGCTTATGTTTTCTTATGTGCTTACTAATATATGATTCTGATAATTTAATATATTCTGATAATTTATGTTTGCATTTGACGTGTCTGTCTAAATTTTTACGGCGCCACCCGTTCACTCACTTACTGTCAAATAATAGATAATGGAAGAAATTTAGTTTTTTAGTTTAGTTTAGTTTAGCTTATATAATTACGTGACGATTTCCAAACTCCTTCTTACTTCTTTCCAAAAATAAACTACAAATGCAATCGTATTTCATATTAAAATATTATATATTATAAATCTAATTTTGCGTATCAATACGGTGTAATAGTCATACAAAATTCGTATGAGACATAACGACCCTCGTCTTGGAGCTGCACCATAATCCTCTTAATAGATTCCGACGGACGGCGCGTCGTACCTACAAGGCACAAGCTTATACATACATTTACAATGCGGATAGTGTCAATGTAGATTATTTGAAATTGCTATGTTTATTAACAATCATAATATGTCTTTGCAAACTATACCATACTAAAATACGACTTCCAGTTTAGTTTTTGCCTTATTGTGCTTTTTTTACCCCCTGATTGGTTGGAATCAAACATGATTTGGGACTTTAGGTTTATGTCAAATCAAGTAAGCCATATACACGGAAAAGCGCCTCTTCTTATGCCATTGATCGGAGGTATAAAAAATTATCCCAATTTTAGGTGATTAGCTGAAAAAAGCCCGAAGAGAGATATCTAGTAACCAGTCGCACAATTCTTTATATTTTGTCCATCTTCGAGATATTTTTTTATTTTTTGTCCATCTTCGAAATATAAAAATATGAATGATGTGGATAAAAAATTACTTCATTTACTCGAATGAAAATTTTATTTTAAATAAAACTAAGTCAGAATCCGAAATTAAATCAATACTAGTCGATTAAAATAGTGGACAGTTGGACATAGTGGAGCTGCTGGTATGATAAATATACTGTTCTTTATATAGCGGCTTCTAAGTTAATAATAAATATACTCGACACTATTATCGACACAGTAATAGTGTCGCAATAGTACAAAAGATAATACAAAACATTGCATAATGATATATTTTACTTTAAGAATTTCATGCTTACTTTTATTACAAAAAATGACAGGCAGCAGAGTTGTAGGATTCAAATTTCAAAGAAATTTATAATTAATATAATTTCACTAGAGAGTGGTACGAATTTTTCTCATTTTCAACACTATACCATGAATGAATGTACAAAATTTTAAATTACAAATACAGATAACATAAATAGTTTAGTTCTAATTCTTGATTATCTTTTTTTTATTCATGCTACTTTTTTGCGAAAATTAAAATCATATAGAATTTTTTATATTTTATTTTAAAAATATGTATCAGATCATCAACGTGGATACTTCTTAAAGTATACCTTCTAATAGTCTAGAAGCCTTGGTATCTAGTAGAGTGAGTGTTCATTGATTTTAGTAAGCCATTTGTGAAGATTTTTTCTTCTTTTTTAGCTTCGGATCTTACACAGTCATTATGCTCTTTATATATGCCTTTCGGGAGGTTCTCATGCTTTTTACGTGACCTTCCTCCAGTATCTTCAATACTGTGTTTTCGAAGGTCAGCTGAGGTCTCCCTTGATCTCTCGTACCACTCACTTTGGCTTCATAAATCTTTCTTACCATTCTTTCATCGCTTATTCTTTCAACGTGCCCAAACCACCTGAGCACGTTCTTCTTCATTCTTACTGTGACATTCACGCTTACACCTGCAATTCTGCGTATCTCCTCGCTGCATATACAGTCAGCTAAACTGACTCCGCATATCTGACGAAGAGATCTCATCTCTACTGCATTCATCTTTCTTTCATTCTTCTTTTGACACTCCCACGTTTCGCTGCCATATAACATCGTCGGTATCGGTACTGTATTGTGAACGGCAAGACGTGCAGGTATGCTGAGATTTTGCCGTCGCATCAATGCAGCAAGAGCACCGTTAACCTTGTTACCGGCAACAATACGCCTTTCCACATCCATTTCGTATCTTTCTATCTATCCTAATCTTGTATTCCGTTCTTTCTTTGTCTCTTTCAGATACTAGAATCTTAGTTTTACTCGCATACAGACCATTACTTTCACATCCTTCTTTCAGAGTTATGACCAATGCCTGTAACTCGCATTCTGATGATGCAATTAGCACTGCATCATCTGCGTACAACAGACAGTTAACTATTAAATCACCAACTTTCACTCCTATGACACTATATTTTACTCCTTGGAGACAGCTATGCAAATACAAATTGAACAGCCAAGCTGACTTTATTTTTACTTTTGACTGAGATTTCTAAATCTACAGAAGCACAGAAAATTTTCTGGTTTAACTTTAACCAAATACTTTTCCGTGATCATGCGGAGAGAGAGAAAATGATCCATGCACCCTCTTCCAGGTCTAAATTCTCCTCTTGCATTCTTCTCGCTAGATGTTTTATAGCATTGATTGAGAAGTTTTCTGCTTATGATTTTTCTGGATATTTTAAAATGACATGAATCGTATAAAAGCGATAGCTGATTTTATGTGATAATTGATGCATATTAATGTAATACATTCCTTATAAATCCAGTAGTACCTCATGGATCATATTTGATTTCGATACTATTTCTCCGTTTTATAAGTGATTTACTTTGCTTAAAATACTTAACTAGTCACATTACGTAAAAAAAATTGCCATACATATATTATTCGTATGAATAATATAATAGACACGGCTTGAAAATAAAATCAATGGGTATAAAAGCATGAAATCGGTTTAACTTGTAATTATATTTTTATGAAAGGAAATATTTTATTTGAATGGTCATTTTATATACATCAAATGTTAAATATATATATTGGCATCCGTCCAACTACTCTAGATAATTAAACTATACGTCTTATCGAGTTACTTAGGTATTATTTATGTTCGTCACAACTTTTGTTCTTATCTATTATACAAGAAAATCGAATCAAACTCTATATCTGAAGTCTTATTTGTATTTCAATAGAGACGTGCTTAAATATGTTTATATTGAAAGATGAACACAAAATAAAATAGGATAAGCTCGATAAAATATTTTATATTTAATTACTCAATTTATACATTCAAAAGGGTTAAGAATGTCAGTTGTCCGGATATAAAAGTGGGGCGAGAGCGAATACGTGTCAGGTGATAAATAAATAATTAGATATAATTCAACTGAAATATATTATTTACAGTCTATTTAAGTGCATTTCCTTTTTATATATGTATCAATGAATATTTGCTTATTTGGCTCTCATAGAATTATTTTGGAGCTAAATTGGGGTATTCATTTAGAAAGAAGAAACATCAACATAAAACATTATTATTGTGAAAATTGTGTATAATGCAAAAATAATAATACAGTTGAGTTCATCTTTCTACACGCTGTCGCGATTTCGGGCTGACAGCAGTTTAAGGAGTGTCATGACACTAAATGTCTTTTACTACCTTGCTATGCGAGATGAAGCTTTAAATTAAAAAATAATAATAATGCTGAGAATATGATTCCTGCAAGGCGAGGAAAATTATACAAGTACTTTGTATAAAAAAACTTTTTTTATTTGATCCTGTATTTTAATTTAAATGTCAGTGAGTCAATGTCACTGAGTCGAATTACACTTGTGGTCTCTATAAGTACAGTTTCTGATTTACAGTTTCTGATTTAAAAACAACATTTTCTATACACATATATTTTACATTTGTTTTGCATTTTTTTGTCTTCAAATTTACTTTATATATATATATATATATATATATATATATATATATATATATATATATATATATATATATATAAGTAGTATAATAAGTGTGGAGTCCAATACTTCCGTTTCTCAATGCGTAATAAAAGGTATTTCCCTCAAAACTGAGCTCACTACTACTATATTTTTGTTAATTTAGCCCCAATTACACCACGATGATACTACTCTGTTCTGTCAATAAATAATATTTATCTACTTTTTTTTATTTTTTTTTAGCCCCACGCTTTTATCCCGCGTAGCAGGGAAGACAGAATGTACCTAGTGTCCAGACACTCCGTACTTCGCTTTCCACCGAATTCGAGACATTGCGTGTTGAGTGATGGAACTCAACGCCGCACTTTGTCTTACCAGAGCGAAGAAGTGAAAATAATTTTAAATATAATCACTCCCCCGAGTGGGGCTCGAACCCATAACCAATCGCGTTACAGTCAGACGCTGTCCCACTGCGCCGCGACCGGCCTCATCATTATCTACTTATTTACAAATAAAGATTTAACCTTTTAGCGGTACTAGAATACATTGAGTATTTTATATTTTTAGTAAAAAATCATTACTGACAGACGTTGGTAAAAATGGATACTCTATATTATAAACGAAAGTCGAGACAAAGACATGAGTTGTTTTCAAAGTGCCGTTGAAAAGCTATATCCGTGACTTTCTTGACTTTGTGATTGCACCCTTACCACGGAGAGGTTGGATTTGAACTAGAGAACATTATTCTTAAAAACCTTTAAACCTTTAAAATGTAAAGTAAAGTATAGAATGCCTGTTTTAAAATAGTATTTATTCTATGTAATAAAAAACATATAACTATAGTAATAATTAATCTTATTTTACAATATTTATAAAACATTTTTATTTGTACTTGACCAATAGCTTCACGCCGTACCTTACCGAGGTAGTCAAGAAGAACGGGGCGCCAAACGTTACGATTCCTTCATACTTCTTTCGCCTCGTCCACAGTCGTTAACTCTTTTATTCATGCCGTTCGGGGGGTCCTTATACTTTTTAAGCGACCTTCCTTCAGTATCATTGATACTGTATTCTCGAAGGTCAATTGATGTCTCCCCCACACTTCATACTGTCTTTGATCTAACGTCAATCAGAAAAAGACAAATGTCTTTTGCTGAACTTCATTAGCAATAAAAATAGTAGTTTAAAATGCTTAACAATATAAATAATTTTAAGTGCCTTTATTATGTTTTGATAAACACTCCCCATACAAACAAGCTCAATATGCTACGCCGTAGCCACTTTTTACGTTCAAAATAAATAAAATTTAAACGATGTTATTTTCTGTTTTAGTAGTTTTTGATTTTAACCACTACTTTTGACGTTCTAAGTCCAGTATACATTACGTCTTACCTGTACTAATAATGTTTTGATTAAAATGTATGTATTTTAACACAAGAAAGTTTAGAATAAAGTAGCTAGACTCTTTTTAAAAATATATGCAAAACCCTAAATATGCTTGAAGATAAAAGCAAAGTTCACATAGTAGAGGGTCGAATTACGAGTGCTTCCTTTAGAATCCATATAATTTCATGATCGAGTTTCTAAAATATTTTCTCTACGTTCGTCGATTAACTTTATTCTGTTCAATTATTTTAGCTTACAATTGCTCTACTTAATGAAATAAGGTAGTGTTAATTAATTAATATTAATATAGTACATTTTTGGTTTTCATAATGTTGCTAACAATGTTTTTTTACGCATTTTTTTTTTATTAATTATGAATCATTGCGTATTTTAAGACTGCGCATAGTCTTATCGAATTGCAAAAACCACATATATTCATGTGAGTGAAATTTTGAATCAGTAAAGCCGGAGAGAAAAGCGAAGGAAAGAAAAAGTAGACTATGGCAGGATCCTTCTCATCCAACATCATCTTCAAATGATTAACTGGATAAACCTGGACACCTTTGTTACTAAGTATATCTCACAATTCATCCAATTTATAATAAACTGAACTCCAACTGAACTCTAAACAAAGAAAATTTTCAAAAAGATACAAACGCGAAAATTCTGTGGCGAGTGGTATCTAATTCATAAAAAAACAGCAAATCTGGTACCTTTTATAATTGTACACAACGTAAATGTAACTCTAGTGAGAGAGTAGAGTGTGTAATAATGCATAAATTACGTAAAAAAATATCAGTGACCAACAAAAATATATACAAAAGTAACGTAAAATATAAATAGAATAATACTCTATAAAGTTTACAGCTTTATGTTTGAATAGAATAAGAGTAATTTGTCGTTTGGATAGAATTTGTATGTGCTGAAATAGTTGGAGCTGACGTCGAATAAACTACTTGTAGTTCACAAGAGAAGGGTAAACAGTTTACGTGAGCTGCTTTATTGGAAAATTACATATGTAATATTATTAATCTTGGAAATACATGTTTTATCGTTGTATTTTATGATTGAAATGTTAATATATAGCTAATATAAAGAAACAAAAATAAAAATATTTTCATTTGTTCTTATAAATGATTTAAATCAGTTGTCTTGGGTGTTATGGTTTAGTACAGTATATTTTAGCTCTTGTTTTTCTCTTTTCTTCTTGCGTCTCCTCATATTGTTGCGATATTAATTAAGAAAGTTGATTATCGAATTTTAACCTGCAACCCACGGTTAACTTGCAAGTGGACCAAATAGACTGAAAATATTTTTATTTAAAATAAATCAATATCTAAGTTAAAACGAATGTACATACTAATATTATCTGAATAGCAATAATTTGTGTCGAATATGAAATATATGTTACTGCAATTCACCAAGTCAAAGTTATTAATACAACTATCCTCGAACACTTACGCTCACATTCAAATACTAAGACTAATATGGAAATAGTGGAGACCTAGAAACTTGCGCTCTGAATAAACTCTATGTGTATAAACTTTGCTTTGCTCAAACGTATTTTCATATTTCACTACGTTTTCTGTCTCGACGAATGTGTATCTGATGTTTAGAATGCAAATATATACTTTAAAATTACTCATAATATAAGTCTTATATGGAATACTTGCTGAAATACTGAACGTTGCCAAAAAAAAATATAAAAATACGTCAACGATATTTTAGAACATATATTTTCATATATTTCTTCACACATCATTTTTATTTCGGAGAAGCTGGGAAGCATGGTGTTACGACTCTACGTTCTCGATTTATTGTCAAATTTTCTTAAATGCATTATCATCCCACTATTCTTAAATGTATTATCTATATTATCTACTACAATAACAATTAAATTAAAAAAAATCATATATTTATAAATGTATACTTATAAATGTATACTTATAAATAATAAACCAAATTACTATTTCATTGGAATAGCACAAAGTAGAATTGAGTAATAGCCTCTCCAACTTACACAAAAATCCGTACAAACGTCAACAGTCTCTTATAAGCTAACTTTATTTATCTCGTAAAGTACTTGTTAATACTCAACCCGCGGGGGTGGTAGGAGTCTGGCTTCCCCGACTTCGGTGAACTCCACGAGTCGACCGATCTGTTCACCGATTTAATAAAACACCAACTTTGTTAGACCTTTCTTTGAATATTTATTTGCACAGACTTATCATATTTGTGAAGTTCCATATCATATTGGGTCTGCAATTCGTATGTTTTGTAAACTGGTCAGCAGATTTGTTTGACGATTATCGCCGACCGGAGGGGAGGTTGGGGGTGCGTGGAGATGAACATTTATAGACAAAACTTGTTTACACTACTTAAAGAATTAAATCACTTTAGTCGATATTTTCTGTCGAGTGGTGACTTTTGGGTCGAACAAATTATAGAACAAACTCAAAACGGTCTAAGTTGACATTAGAAACTTTCTGTTTTATTGTAGCTGTATGGTATATATTCTTTGTTTTTATATTATCAACAATTAATAGTTCAGAACTTGATGAGCATTCATAGAGCTCTTAACTCATATTTTATTTCATCATAATTAATAATTATATATATACAATTAATCATTAATAAAATTTCTATTATATTATATAATTTATTACTTGAATTATACTAGATAATAAACATTTCATTAAAATAGAGTTCAGAAAATAATATTATATAGTAACTGTAAAATCACTGTATTTAATCACAACTTTGCAGTTAATCGCGAGGAATTTAAAACTAGGACAAGAACTTAATAAACAGGCTTACAAGTTATTAAGCAAACTTTTAATTTGATCTTGCGGCGGCCGATAACAATGCAGCAAAGTTAAGTTAGGCGGAGGGGGCGCGGTCGCCGCCAATCTTTCTCACATTGCAGTACAAATTCGTACTTCTCAGTAAGAACACCTCGCAAAACTTTATTCTAAGTAAACTCGCGAAAGTGGCAAACAAGCCGTCTCCCGCGTGTGACACTCCGCCCGCTCCGCTCGCCGCTCCGCTGGCCACTCCGCCCCGCACTGCCCGCGCCGCCCGCCCCGCGATCGACTATTGCCTCCCTTCTCCAAACAAACGGACAAGTTTTAATGTTTTGCTCACAAAGTGTATGATTAAACGTAGAGAGCGGCGGAGAGAGTCGGCCGTAACTTATTGATTTTCCCCGACCGAACCCCAGTCGAGTTCGCGGCTCGCGGACCGATTTGATAATTGTACGCGTCTAGTATAATACCTACTTTGTATCAAGAACACTCAAAAGTACTTTAGTAAATGAATAATAGTCATAATTCACTTTCGGAAGCCCATCAAAAAGTTTTACAGTAAAAACTAAGTGTTGGCAAGTTTTTTCGTGAAATTGTTATGAGAAAAGTTAGTAGTGACTGCGCAATCGTACCGCGGGCGGCACGAGACGCGCACCCTACAACTTCACGTCGCTCTACGTTCCGAAGTTAACGCAAAGTTCCGCCATTTTGGAACATGCTCACAACCCACTTGTTTTATAAAGAAACTTTTTATTAATTCCTGTGGGCCGCGGAGTGTCAGTAAGATGTTTTGAGGTTATGCTGTGAGTCGATGTATACTACTCTGACTGGAATCTAGTGGTTTTACATGTTTATCACAGTGTTTGTTGGATTTGTGAGTGTTTTCGAAGATTTTAGATGTTGTTTTGAAGTGTTTCACGAGTGACGTTTCCCGGATGATGCTCTTGTGATTTTGTGTTTACTTCAGCGAGCGTGAGGAGGACGCTAACACACAGCTTGACCTTGCTTATGGGCCGAACGTACGGATAAGTGACAGGTGATAACAAGTTAACTTACTTTTAGTAGTTTTTCCATAGTTGAAAAGTTTTGAAAACTAAAAGTTTGAGTTAAAAGTAATACGATCATATACTTGCGCGGTTGTGAAAACTTGTAGTGACAGTTAAACAAACTTCTTTTATGAAACAAACAAAGAGTTTTAATTCAACAAATGATAAAACAAGCAAATTTTTATCAATTTAAACGTATAAATGGGCAGTAACTGGGTCCATTCGTTTGTTTACTTTCAAGTAAGGAGTACAAGGAGTGTATTGGATGTAAATTGCTTATTTACAATTCATAAAAGTTTTTCATAATGACAAAATAAGTGGAATATAATGTTAATTGATAAAAACAAGTAAATAACATAACAATGAACTGCTACTTCTTATAATTTATACATAATTAATCAAAGAAACAAGCAAAACGAAGAGTTTTAAAGTCATATTAAGATGTGACCTTGTCTTAGCGTACCGCGAAATCAATATCTTTTCTTATATAATTATCTTTATCTCATAGTCTCTCGACTTAAGTATCCTTTGTTTGAAATACTTACTATATTAATTAAAATATTTATGAGGAACATCTTTCTGTTATTGAGGTATGGATTGATGATGATGGATATTACTTTTTATTATATAAATAGCAAAGAACTTTTATTTAAAGAAATTATCATAAATTCCCTGGTCTGCTTAAATTATATAACAAATGAAATAAATTGTAATAACCTAATAAATAAGGGAGGTACCACTTTGAATACATAATGTTTGGCCTAAAAAAACTCCTTTTGATCATAAATAAAATGAAAAGCCCACGATATTGAAGATCGTTTTATTGAGGACGCCATTACAAAGTCATTTCAGTAACCGGCCCCAGTCTCAGTCTATTGTAGAGAAGGAAAATCTTTCTACAGTCACGGTTCTCGATGGGATAACGCAGACGAGCCTCGCCCGTCAAAGGTCCTAAGTAAACTTTGTCCTACAAACAATAATTAACCCAATCCCCACTACTCAAAGTATAAACTCGCATAACAGTCAAGAAAGCTATGAAACTTTGTTAAATAACTTTTCAGATAACTTGAACTTGGTCTATTTGCGCAAAGTTGTAAGCGCAATTCTACCGCGAACTAATTCAATCTGTGCTCCCTTGTAATAAATGTTGTTTTCGCGTAATTCCAATTGGGGGGTTAGTATACTTCGCTAAGTTAAAAGTTCTGGACTTTACGAAGCAAAACGCGAACTTTTGTAGAACATTTCAGTGTAGTTAGTACAATGTTATAATGGAAATAAGCACTTCAAAATGGCGTTGCCTGCAGCTGTGTTAATAGCTAGGTATGTATAATGTGTATTGATTGTTTGTTATGAGCAAATTGTTACAATGCTGTTATTATGTGATATGATTACCATTTCATAATTATGCAAACGGGCGCATGGAAATCGAACTTGTGACCTCAGAAACAAGATATATAATACAATATATATTTACTAAATATAAATGAAACATATTTTTATTAAACATGTTTTAATTTGTCGGATCCTATATAGAAATTGATTTTCAGTTCTAGGAAATACAAGATATAATTGCATCAATTTAATTCTACCGGTGACTGAAAGAGCTATGAATAAATTATACAATCTAGCATACTACGATAGAGGACTGTTACATAACGTAGTTAGTATAAAATAAACACGATAAGCAATAAAATGATGACATAGTGATTTAATTATGTATGTTACGTTTAAGTTTGAACATTCAGAATTTACTGCCGCTGTATATAAATTCTAATAACCAGCTATGCGAAATATACTACGCGATATTTGTTTACATAATCGAATGCAGCTCTTGCGTGATAGATTTAGGGCTGAAAATCGTATGGCAGGGCGTTCTGAAGGGACGTTACTACTGTCTCTTTATATTTGCCCCGTTTCTTTTTACTCGCTTTGAACAATAAATGGCCCTCAGGGACCCAACTGTCTTTTAAGTCTGGTACATACGCGCAACATGTTCCTGTTACTGCATGTGGGATACTATTTTAATACGATATCATTTTTTTTATCTTTAATGATTTTTTTATCTAAAAGCCCTTATAATAATTTTCATCTAATTTTGTATTACAATAAAACTATTAAAAGACGCTTTAAAATGATTTCATTTTTTTTATAAATTAAATAAATATATAATATTAAAGTTTTATAAGTGGCTGACTGCATAAAAGTCATTAAAAATTAACTATAAGTACGTTTAATACTCGATGTAGATCGTCAGTACACAGCGACTGTAAACAGACTGCCTCGAATTTATTGGACACGGTTCATGAATAGGAAATAAGCTTTACTCTAAGGAAATTAGGTTATGAAACTACCATTTTGTTGTAAAAGAAAACTTATAATTTATATATAATCTATATTTCACATGATTTTTATATAAATTCTCAAGAGAGGCCGTCGTGGTTCAATGGAACTGTAATAGTTATAATACAATCTGTAATAGTTCTGGACTCGAATCCCACCCGATCGGTTGATTATATTTTAATTATTCCCCACTCTTGTTACAATACATTTTCAATTCGTATGGAAACCCGGTAACTGTGCGTCTTGAAGTAAAATTCTCTCTATCTATCCTAAATAGTAAGCATCAATCTGAAAAATGTACCATGAATAAGATAATATCCTACATTTTCAAGATTTTATGATTAAATTTCTGCCTAAAAGTTAAGACTTTATATTAGGAAGAGTAGTATTAGGAGGTATTGTATATTAATGCAACTTTTTTATTGAAGGTCATAGTTTAATCAAATAAATATTTATAATCTATATTAAATAAATATTTTCATGAATTACCTTACCTTACTGAATTATCGTAACTATTGTAATTACTATTAAGTTTAACTTTGTTAGTCATAAGCATATGAAAATGTAATTTCTCTCGTTTTACTCTCAATTTTTAGTTTACTCTAGCTATACGTAGATATGACCGCTCTACAGAATTCTTGCAACAAGGAAAACTTGTACTTGACCGGGATCTTAAAGAAAGTACCGGGTAAGAAACTTTCCGTAAACCTTTGTACGGATTTATGTTTCCAAGGATCGTGTTTTAAATATGAAATCTTTAAAGATAATGATTGCTAAGTTTATTATTTATATAAATATTAATAAACAAACAAAAATAATTATGTCTAACAATCAATTTGTTAAGATAATATTTGCTGAAGGTTACTATAAAAGGTATATTAGAAATTATGTATGACACCATTATTTATGCTCTTTGAGTTTATTATTTCACTTAAATATTATTGTTATTTTCAGGCTTCCATGTGGCTTTCTGTAGTGACTTATTCTAGTGTCGAGGTACTCCGTACTTTGAGACTTTACGTGTTGAGTGGTGGAAGTCAACGCTGCCTTTGTCTTACCAGAGCAAGGAAGTGAAAGTAATTTATATATAATTACTCCTCCGATTGGGAAATGAACCCACACTTTGAAACAGTAAAATTTGTGTTTTATATCTACTATATATTAAAACGCAGAATCTTTTCGACTCCTTCTTACGAAAATTCTGCAGACGAAAGAATATGAAACGAAACAATACCATATGTATCAAAATCACTCTTATATAAAATAGCATAAGGTTTAAGGCTTAAAGAACTTTTTTATCAATAAAGACATTACATTATCACTTATGTAATAATAATAAATTCTTTAATTTTCACGTACAATTTATCGTCGTAGCCATTTTATATACTGTTATAACAATGTATAATAAACAAAATAATAATAAATGTATAATAAACACAATAATAAACATAACAATGTATAACAATGTATAAAAAGTGCATACCTGAAATAAAAGTTTACAGGCTAAAACAAAACAATAAACAAAAATAGTTAATTGTTAAAGTTTTTCCCACCTCACATATAACTGTTCAGAAAACAATAATAAGTTTACCAAGATAGCATAGATGTTGCAATGCGTACTATACGCGTCAACGTGGCCAGTATTTCTAACATTATAACATCAAAGACACTATGCTTTGATTTATATATATTTCCTCTATGTTGTACATTTCGATCTTGTTAGAGTTATAAGAAATACCCGAGAGAGCGAGGCTTACTAGAATAAGAACTTAGTTTAATACCGTAAACATATCTTGCACGATGTTTCATGTCAAATCAGTTTAAATTGTATACGACGTACACGTGCGTGAAGTGACAATTCTGTTTCTATGTAATGAATGATATTGAAATATATGTGAATATAAAGTACACAAAGGTATAAGAGAATTTTTTTAACTTTACAATTTTATCCCTCGTAGCAGGGTAAAAAGGGAAATACCTAGTGTAAGACACTCCGTATTTCGCTTTCCGTTGAATTCGAGACTTATATTTTGAGTGGTTAAACTCAACGCCGCGCTTTATCTCACTAGAGAGAGGAAATTAAATAATTTAAATATAATCGTTCCATTCCACCAAGTCGGAATTGAACTCACAACCGATCGCGTTTACAGTCAGCCACGATCAGCCTCCAATGAATATATGTAAATATAAAGAATACAGGTATGAGAATTTAGATTACATTTAATTTTATTTTTCGCATATCTCGTAGTAGACAAAGGAAATCTCATAATGAAAACCACAAAAAAAATGCATTTTGGAAATGCAGATATTTATTTGAATATTTAAATTCACAATTATAATTAACATGAAATAACATCTTTTAGAGAGCTAGTCAGACTTTGTCCCACTAGCTCTTGGCTAGCGGGACAATGTCTGACTCTAAATGCGATTATGTGCTCTGGCAAGACAAAGCCCTTTAAAAATTTTAAAATATTACTGATAAAAAACTTAAATAAATAATTTTGCTTTAATAAATGTATTCGTAAGTCAATTAATTAATAATAAAGAATACAACAAACAAAGATCGGATTATAACGATCCCAGACCGTGGACTAGTCTACTGTCTAATTAATCCTTTCTCATTACCGAGGCAGTACAACTTCGAAGTGAAAGACTACTTAGCGAAGTTTGTGTTATTGATTGCTAAAGTATACAGTTTGAGCACTCCTATATAACTTTCTTTGATAAAACTCTGTGAAGTTGGGGAGTATTTTTTCATTATAAACATTTTAATATTTTAACTTTCCATTTATGTAAATATTATTTTGAATCATTGAAAACTTAAATTTAATAGTATATATTGGTTATTATTTAGTTTGCTATCTAGTGTTCAAATTCTTAGTACTAATAAAATATCGTAGAATGTGGTAGCATTCCATTAAATCAGTCAAAACTTATAATATTGTAACCTGTAAACCTACAAAATATACCTGGTTTGGCTCCATAAAAATCGAGCAAGTAGTTTTGAAGTTACTAAAAATTTAGTTTGTGCTTTATTTGAATACATATTAGATTATATCACGCCACCGTTACAGTACTCTGCAATTCATCTATCTATATTCGACGGCAATAATATTTACGAATAGTATGGATGGCGCTTTTGAACAAGGTATTCTGATACTTTGAATTCGCATTGAGCCAATATTGCAATGTAAAATCACGTACATTAAAAATTTAAATATCAAACTAGTCAACGTATTAAATATACGATAGTGTTAAGTTTTTATAAGAGAACAATATAAGGTCAAAATTTTAATTTAAAAAAAATAAACACTATTTTCATATTGTATTTTATTCTACAAATTTATAATCCACCATTTTGTAGCAGTGGCCATTTGAGATTAACATTGAAATTGTTTATATATAATATTATTGCCATCAGAACTGTGGTCGTATTCCAAATTTTAGCTCAATCCGAGACTAGGAAATAGGTCAAATTAAAGGTTAAAAGATTTTATACATTTTAAATAAAATCTTGTATTAATCACTGTAATTAAAAAAATAAGAAAATAAAAATCGAAACAAAATAATTAATTGAAACAATAATTTTATAAAAGTTCATTTACCTCAAAATATGTATATTCAAATTTCTTCACATAAGTTGCGAAAATTGATACTGTTTCAAGTTTGCCAAATATCAGCCTTTAGCATTACTTAAACTAAGGTAAAATGTAAATTCTCGGAACGCTTACGTAACTTGAGACTGTACATCTAAATACAGCAGGTCTTTGTATCGAATTATTTTATACCACATTATATCATAATTCACGCTTCATGTTATGTTCCGCATAGTAAGGTACTCAGTGTCAAGACACTCCGTTATTATAAAAAGACCTAATATCAAGACACTGCGTAACGTTCACCTCCCCCCCATATATTGTATATATATAAATACTATAATTATAAAACATACCTTGGCTCATGATACGTCTCGCGGTTAGGACCCAATATCGTTATGTTCGCAATAACTCAAGAACTTTTAGAGATTCAGAGGCAACAGTGTCAAGAAATGTTGATAACTACCTATTATCTTAAAAAGGATATAAAACTTTCAGAAGTCATTATAGTAAGAGATTTTAGTACGTTAGATATTCCGTTGTAACCACCACCAGCTTTTCCAAGGAAAGCCGAAGATGCGTCTTATTTAAGCCTCTGTTATAAGTATCCTTTGCTGATAGTCATAGCAGAAGGGAAAATAGCTTAATGGCCCCACTCCGCCATATGCCGTGAATTCCGACCGATCGGCGGACCCGACCGACCTCAGAGTGAACCCTCCGAGACGCAACGGAACTTCGAACGTATATGTTACTTACAATGCCTTTGCAAACGAACAATTATTAGTTATTTGTTCCGTCCGTGTAAGGATCCCTCAATGAGGTTAATACGCTTAATACACTTTTAAATACATATCTCGATACTTAAAATTACTTATGGTATTTCTTTACGTACTTTTTACGCTTATTATATTAAGAACATGTTATAATTATATATTTGAATTGGTTTGTGAGACCATTATATATTGTAGATTGGTTCTTTAGACCGATGTATGTCGTTGATTGGTTTGTGAGACCATTATATGTCGTAGGTTGGTTCCTTAGACCATTATAAGTCGTAGATTGGTTCTTTAGACCATTATGAGTCGTAGATTGGTTCTTTAGACCATTATATATCGTAGATTGGTTCTTTAGACCATTGTATGTCGTTGATTGGTTTGTGAGACCATTATATGTCGTAGATTGGTTCTTCAGACCATTATATGTCGTAGATTGGTTCTTTAGACCATTTTATGTCGTAGATTGGTTCTTTAGACCATTATATGTCGTACATTGGTTGTTTAGACCATTATATGTCGTAGGTTGGTTCCTTAGACCATTATGAGTCGTAGATTGGTTCTTTAGACCATTATATATCGTAGATTGGTTCTTTAGACCATTATATATCGTAGATTGGTTCTTTAGACCATTATATATCGTAGATTGGTTCTTTAGACCATTGTATATCGTAGATTGGTTTGTGAGACCAATATATCGTAGATTGGTTTGTGAGACCAATATAAGCCGTGGATTGGTTTGTGAGACCAATACATGATGATGATACGTCGATTGGCCTGCCAGACCAATATTACTTTCCGGTTCGCATATCAGTTCAGACGCACAACCGCTAGACGGCCGATTGTTTTATATTAACGCACAGCACATACGTAGCAGTCGTTTGTCATAACCAACAATTGAACTCGGTTATGCGTTCTACCACCAAACAAGGCGCTAGACAAACAGTCGAACACCATTAAGTACTACAGCATTTCGTGACATAATAGTATAGCTCTCCCCGTAAGGAGGCAACTAAAACATACTTCGAAACACACGAGACATAATAGCGTCACATAACCATTCATCCTACACCAGGGGTGTAAAACAACATAGAAACGGTTGAATCTATGTCCGTCGCCGTACCGGTATCGCATGTATAACGCAAGACAGCATCAGAGAAGATACAAGTCGCGCCACCGACATCAGTTATCAGTAAGCTATGAAGCTCACCAAACCCCGACAGTCGCATGTCACAAGCAATATCAACATCCAACGCCATACAAGCATCGCTTACGCAACGCGAGACAGCAACAGACTCGATACAACCAACCAACATCGCCATAGCGGATCACCTAAGCCGACTATAGCAGCCTCAGTGGCATCAAGCAACATTGGATTGCTCCACAGACATCAGTTATCAATAAGCTGTAACACTCACCGAACCCCGACGTTCGCGTGTCGCAAGTTATATCAACGTCCGACGCCGTACAAGCATCGCTCGCGCAACGCGAGACAGCAGCAGACTCGATACCACCAACCAACATCGCCATAGAAGCTCACCAAAGTCAACCATAGCAGCCTCAGTTACGCCCGGCAACGTTGGGTTGCGCCATCGACATCAGTTATCAGTAAGCTGTAACGCTCACCGAACCCCGACAGTCGCGTAACGCGAGTACATGACGGATCTCCTATATGTTTAAGAATATTATATAAATATAACCATAAAATGCTTAATTCGTTCAATACATGATATTATATTAATTATGATTTATTAGTTATTGTTTGCAGAGCTTAGTATGATATTAAAAATATTTTATAATACTCAGTAAATGCATATAATAATATGTTCATACAACACTATTCAAAGATGGCGGCAGACGCTTTGGCATATTTATATTACAAATTTCATATATCTCTTAGAATGTACATTCTAAACATTTAATATCGTTAATATAATTATTTTACTATATTAATAATAATATTATATTCATTTATTGGCACTTTTATATTAATAATGGAAAAAGAACTTACCAACAAATTCTTCTTATAGAAATGCAAATCTTACCGACCACCAATACCATAAAAACTATAATAATCATATTCCTATGTATTTCCGATATTAAATATTGTTATTATATTCACTTTCAATGTGTTATATTTCTATTGTTCCAAATTAAATATTAACAATATTCTCAAGCGTCCTTTTCCGTACATGACGCTCCCGCCAATCCTCCATCTTTTTTTTTCCAAAATCCATTGTATCATTCTAGACTGCCAGTAATTCATTCAGCCAAAATTATATTTAATAAAAATAAAATTATTAATTATGTTATTACTATCTACCTATAAATACTATATAAAATAATATTTAATGTTATTATTAAATTATTTGTACATTTATATATAGTACGTATCGTTACAACTGCGTTAATATAAAAAGGCAGACATATAAAAAAAAACAAACGAGTAACTTCCTCTACTTTATATCCCCACAAAAAGGGAAAGATAGGTCAAAGTTCAAATTTATAGTATACTCTTAAATGTACAAGACAAATAGAATGCCATCATTGACCTCCATGCTTACTTTGGGGATCAAATAAAGAGGAATATTTATATTTGTTTTTAATGGTCAAGCGTATAGTAATCCTATTATAGATTTAAGTAAAATAAGGCAAACAACATCTGTTATCACAACCGAAAGGACGTTAGTAAGCCGATAGACCTTTATAGCCGATAGAACATTGTATTAAAAATAGTTAAATTTACGCTTATAGTAGACATAAAACGTCTAGTGTCAAAACACTCCGCTTAAAGTAGAATTCGAGATATAATATGTGGAGCTCAACACCAAGTTTTGTCTTTCCAAAGAGCAAATATAGCAAATGAATATAATTTTAAATATAATCATTCCTCCTAGTGGGAATCGACTCTACAACTCACATCCTAGAATTGTAAATTTCATAGTATAATTAAAATGTAATGACTTTCCGCTCAGGATTCATTCAGCCGAGTTAAGCTTTAACGAAATAATTATAATCAATAAATAATTGTTTTACGGTTACGTTGTAATTGTACCACATTATTACGGTATGATTCAAGGCTATAGTTGAAGCAAATTGTATTATAAAATAATTTTTATAAAAAACTTGCCACGTATTTATTTTTTGTATTATAAAATCTTTACAAAAATAATAAAGTTCGTTTAGACTAAATGCATATGTCTAAACTACAACTGGCATAGCTGATCCAGTAACCACTTTTATTTAAAAAATACAAAACGAAGATCCAGAGATCTTAAATTAAAAAAAAGTAAGAAGATGATAATTAGTTTATTTTATAAACTTATCATCTTTCTTGGCAAAGTAGAAACTAAATAAGCGCCGAATACCGCCAACAAGGCATTTACTCTTTTTCACTCTAATCAACCTGAATTTCCTGAATGATACGTTTGAACACGCTACTTTATTTTAAATGAAACTAATTTAAACGGGTTGATCGTATGGTATATTTTAGTATTCGATAATACATTTTTGGTACTTTTTGGACTATTCTAACACCTAACAGTTTTCCCGTTCGTACCGGTACACATAATGAGATCTTTGGTTTTCGCGGTCACAGGTAGACTGACCACAAACTACTGTGAAACGTCAGGTTTTCAAAAATGTATTTTCTAAAACCGAAATATACGTGAAATATCCCCTTAAAATAGTTTTATGGGCAATGTGTAAAAACTGCGCGAATCAAAGATCTTATCACGTTACCTTACTTGCTTATAACATCATAAATCATGTAGTCTGGATTCTATAAAAGTTTTAAAAGTTTTAGATTTTATAAAAATACAATTTCTACAACATATATTAGTTAGTTATTGATTATGCACCCTTGCAATAAAATGCATTCATAACCAAGCTTGAAGTTGTTTGCTATAAATAAGTATACATTTACAGTCTACACAAAGCAACTGCTTATATTGATATTAATGTTGCTATTATCGATCTAGTTTGGATTTATTGTTTTGCAACTTACGAACCAAACTGGTTTTCCTTTGTTCGTTATATTTTTTAGTTGTATTTTTATAGGTGATAAAACAAAACAAACAAATGTAAAGTAATAAAAATATAATTCAATTATTTTTAAAGTTTGATTTATAATTTAATATTAACTTATAATAAAAATAAAAATTATGTAATTATGATAAATTAATAAAGTAAATTATTTATTTTTCCCTAGTTGGACAACACTAAGCGTGGCGTTCAGTTCCGCAACTCTGCATGCTTTAAAAATGAAGAATACTTTACATTAATAATGGAGTGTTTTAATATTAGATACACTCTGTTGATTTTGATATTTACTATTGAATTGTGAACTTAAAGCAAGTAAATAAATAAAATAAGCGAGCTTCACTGAAAACATATTAACATTAAACAACTCGTTGAAAAGGATTTCAGATTCGAGAAACTTCAATAGAAAACAGCTTCTATTATAAATATTTCCGATAAATAAGCAACAAAGGAGTTTCCAAAAACATTACACGTTGTATCTCGAATGTTCTGGAAATAAATACTTAGTACTATTTCTATCTCAGTAATAAATTTTATATCTTTTACAATTCTTGGAATAAAATCAATCAATTTAGTAAACATGATTGTGAGATATTTCTTATAGTATTTGAATAGAGATTTCTCTAAATTATTAATTATAATAAAAAGTAGTTTTACGCTTAATCCCGTATAATATGGAAGAGACAGCATAGCGTCTAGACATTGCGTTGACTGCTTACCTCCAGAAATCGAGATATTTCGTGTTGAATGGTGAACACAACGCCTCGCTGTGTATTATTAGAGCGGAGAAATGAAAATAAATTTTAAATATAATTAGCCTTCTTGGCGCCTCAGGGTTTACTGACTGTACCTGCGATAGATGTGCTTAATTATGACTTACACAGAAATTTTATAGTCATATTACATGGTACGTCTAATCGTAGTGGTTTTGATGTAGTGGCAATGCATACATTCAAACTATTTCAAGATACCTACTTGATATTTCTTATTTATTATTAATTATCTTTACAATGCCTGAGTTTCAATAACGCTTAAAACATTTTGGGATTGTTTTATTTTAACAAAATATGTATTCATACGTAATGATATTTTTAGAGAATATAAATATTTTAATCACAATTAGTAATAAGAGGAATCTCAATTGCACTTCTATAAATGTTTTATTTTTAACTTGTATAAGGATTTTATAAAAAAAATTTCAAGTTTATATGTATTCTAACTATTTATATAACAAAAAAGTTAGTTGAAATTTTTCATTATGTTATCTTTTTCTCTCCTGAGAGAATTTAATATAGTAGCTTTCAAAAACCTTATTTTAGTCCAACTTTATTTATCGGAACGTATAGCGTTGTATGACTTGATATTAAATTTATACGTATATATAATTGAGGTAAGAAAAATATCAAACTAAATTAATAATTATTAAACAATGAAATCACCAAGGTAATTCTCAATGTTATTTTTTTTCTTGTAATGTAACCAGCAATACTATTGGTATAACTAGTTATAAATAATTCAAACCTGTAGAAAGGTATTGGTTTTTCCTTATTGATCATTTTGCATTGATATTATTTACTGGAAAACTAAAAACGCTTATCGATTCACTTTATAATATAAATTATAAAATATATATAAAATCTGATAATGAGTTTTGTATAATTGCTATTCATTATTTTATTAAGAGATGAAAAAGTCCTTTAAACGAAAATTAAGTCTTATATGGAGACCATATTTTTTATAATATTATAAGAAATAAATCACATAAATAAAATAATTATTACATGTTTGTGTAAGAAATACATTACTATGTGGTTGACATTCAAAATTTTATAAAGTAACATGCTTGTTGCTAAGGCAACGCTTGTCTTACGGAAGAAATACGCCGAACCTACTGTTGAGGTACTCTGTCCTTTGTTGAGTATCACCTAAAGGAATTTTTAATTAATATATAACTCTATTATAAATCGTTTAATCGTTTATTTAATAGATATTTATATAAATATGCCAAGAATTGAGGCCACTCGCGGCGCAGTGAAACGACGTCTGACTGTAAACGCGATCGGTTGTGGTTTCTACTCTCTACTTAAAATAATTTTCATTTCCTCGTTCTAGAAAGACTTTTGTCTTTCTATAGCGAGAAAATGAATGACTGTGGCATTTAGTTGCGCCACTTAACACGCAGGTATCAAATTCAGCGGAAAGTGGAGTACGGAGTGTCTTGACACTAGTTACTTCCTACCTACCATACTGTGCGAGATAAAAACTAAAAAAAAATAACAAGAATAAAATTCAAATACTAAAATAATAATTCACATCAGTCGCAGCTATAAATTTTAAACTTGCAAGCCGAACGCTAGAATAGTCAAAGAAAGACTGTAATATTTCCTAGAATATCTCATCTACAAAATTACTTTGAACGTACATAGGTATGTAACTAAATTACACGTTGAATTATATTTAGAAAGTTTTTGATATCTTTCCTTCATTTGTCATGCAAAGTGACGTTCGAATTTATAACACGAATTAACTTTTGAACAAACTTGTGTAATTAAGTTTTTATGGAAGTTTGTTGGTTGTATTTTTCACGTAAACACATTTTTAAGCTATTTCACTTTACTATATTCTTCGTTAGTGATGAACTTTATTGAACTTTATGCATAACCTTGCATAGTAAGAGGGACAGAGGCAGAGAGGAACTAGTGTCATGACACTTCATTCGCCGCTTCATGAATAACAAAAACAGATATCATACTTTATATCCTATCACTGAAAAAATTGCCAGAATAGTAAAAGATTTTTTTAGTAAAACTTGTTTGAATAAGAAAAAGGATGTTCATATTCATATTTCATGGTACATCTAAACAATCTTCAACGTTAAAGAGCTACGGCGTAGCAGACCAACATATGTAGATATGATTTTTACGTAGAAGATACGTTATAGAGGGACATTATTCGTTATGTACAGCGACATTATACGTTATGGGACATTATACGTATAGAGGGACATTATACGTTATGTTTAACAATTATAGATGGGTATTTCGGTTATTTTTACTTTTTCACGTAAAACCTACTGAACTTGTATACATGAAAGCTTGTATTAAATTAAAATATAAAAACATACATAAAACTAGTTTATAGGCTGTGATATACAAAGATTTTGTAAAAAAAAACCATAAGTATTTAGTTTAATATAATGTTCACAACATAATTTCTATTTTATAAAGTTAAACACACTAAGTCTATTTTATTACTTTTATTTACGCAACAAAATATATCCAATAAATTGTCAACTAAAAAAAGAAACCTTTTTTCCTTTATGAAAGAAGGGTCAATTTCCACTACAAAATAAACTTTTTAAGTTGCACAGTCACTATTCAATTACGTAGAACTAGAGGTAAGAAAATCTAAGAATAAGTCAGTGTATGTATGAATACAAATTTATTACAGGATCAGGCCGAGAATAAATTATTTCATAAAAATTAGAAGGTCTAACGTTTCAAGTTATTAAGGAAGTAGAAAAAGCAAGTATTAAAGTATTATTTTAGCTCCACGCTTTACCCCTGGCGAGGTATTTAAAGAGAGTGCTAAACGCTACCGTCCCTGCATAGGTCTTTCGCCTCGTCTTAAATGATGAACCTCCTCATACATATATTTTGGGGGGCCTTTTTTAACGTGACGTTGCTCCAATATCATCGCTACTGTGTTCTCGAAGGTCACCAAGGTATCCCCTGACCTCTTGTACTACTCACCTATGCAAAAAAGTATTATTATTATAACAACATTTTATTTAATAAAAAAATAATCCCATATCCGTGTTTTTGAATATAATATAAATCCCTATCAAATAGAAAGTATATTATATTTTGTAAATAATCTTATTTACCCACCGACTGACTAACACGGAACGCATAGCCACTCCTAAGGGTATGTATATATTCGGACTTTATATTTGTCAACAAAAAACAATAAAGCAATATATATATATATATATATATATATATATATATATATATCTATATATTTATATATATATATATATATATATAGTATAATATTTGTAATATAAAATTAATTTTATAATTTTCAAAACGTAATGTGCTCTAAGGAACGACGACAACTTATTTTGTCCAATCTCGTGTCTAAGATCCCTTACACAGTGTTAGATTAAATTCTCAACGAGAATACCTCTTCAGTAGGTCACAGTATTAAACTTATATATATAAACTCATATTTAAATAGCTTTTACACTATTATGTATTAAAATTTGAAATCTTCCTGTAAATAATTAAGGGTAAAATAATAGTATAACTACATTTAATTTACTTTTGATTTATTCTGCCGAATTCGAGACACTGCGTGATGATCAACGGAGTATGGAGTATCTGTCTACCTTGCTATACAGGATAAAAGCAGGAAGCTAAGCATTCTTCGAAATTTTTCCACAGTTCAAGATTATAGAAAGCGGTCGTAAAGTAATAATCACTCAAACAAGTATGGCCATGTAGTAATTGCATATTTTAAATAATTTCCCAAAAATTTCCTTCTAATAATACTTTATAATTAAAATAACACTACATATTTTTTATCGTTTTACGTTCTTAAAATATTTCAATGAATAGCTGCAGTACTACTCGCAGCTTTAAAATAACTTATAACGCCGCATATAAAATGAGATTTTTGCAAACTGAATTTTAATGTACAAAAGCATACAGCAGGTCAAATTGGAGTTGTCTAGAAATTAAAGCACTAGAAATATATAGCAGTTACATATATATGTGTATACATATGTACACACATATAATAGAAAAATCTTTTCCTATATGGCCTATTTATTATTTTTGTAGAGGCCATTATGGTGTATATAAACAACGTCTGATTATAAACGTGATCGGTTACGGATTCGATTTCCACTCGGAAAAATGACTATAATTTAAATTTACGTTAATTTCTTCTTTCTAGCGTGACAAAACACCGTGTTGATTTCGTCACTCGTCAACGTCAAATACTTGATTAGGGGCTATAAATAACTAACGGAGTGTCTTGACACTAAACTATCTCTGACTATTATATGCGATAAAGCGTTAAGCTGTTTATTATTTATTATTTTTAAGCTATACTTAATATAGAATTTATTAAAATTTAACTAAGAACTTCATTTACAAAAAAATTGTGAATCTTAGGGAGACACAACTTGAGGAGTCTGCAAAGACTGAACATAATAGTAGAGACATACAACAAAATCGATTTTCTTTGTAACTTTTATCTTTATATGACAAAATATATCACTTATATTATAATAAACATAAAATATTATAAGATAAATTATAATATTTTATTTTTATTATAATATAAGTGATAAGAAAATATTATATTATAAGAAATAAGTAAATAACTAAAAGCAAGTTGTATTAATTAAATTACGAAGTAGTTAAAGTTAACTTTTTGTTTCAGAATGTCACGTAAATCACGACAAGGCTATAGTATTCGTCACTTGCTGCAACTGCCCAATGCACGTTCCTCCCCCGGTCCACACCCACCGCCGGGGAACAAGGTTAGTTCTCACATGTGTATATTTTTATTTTTTTAGCTTCACGCTTTTATCCCGTAGAGCATAGTAGACAGGAAGTACTTAGTGTCAAGACACTCGTACTTCTTTTCCACGAATTTAAGACATTTTGTGTTCGAAGCGAGAGCGAGAACACAAATCTATAAAATAGCATAAAAATTTAATAACACTTATTTTATTTAGAAGCATTAATGGATTTTTTTTGTACGACAGCGTCCTATTGCATTCAGCGTCGTTCGGGAAATGATAATATACGAATTTTATTCTCAGTTCTTTGTTCTGATAAGACAAAACGCATCGTTGGGCGCACTGTCTTGGTTTGGGTGATAAACAGTCAACGAAGTGCCTTGATACTAGGCTGTCTCTAACATGCGATGCGGAATAAAGTTTGAAGCTGATTTATTTGGACAATGTAGTTTTGATATCTGTACCAAGTCAGTGTCAATTCATTGAAGACTATATATTATTTATCATTTAATATTATTAAATTTTATATGTGTTTATTTAATTCATTTTTAGATTTCATTCTTTCATTTTACTTAGAACAGAGAAAGTAAGGCGCAACAAAATTTTGTACTTTTTTTTAGCTTCACGCTTTTATCCCGCGTAACAGGGTAGACAGAAAGTAGAACCAAGACACACCTTATTTCACTTTCTACCGCCTCAACACCGCATTTTGTCTTACTAGAACGAGAAAGTGATAATAATTTAATTGTAATCACTACCCCGAGTGGGGATCGAACCCACAACCATTCGCGTTACAGTTAGACGCAGTTTCACTGCGCCACGACCGGCCTCACTTTTTTCTCGACATAAATTATATTAAATTTTGAAGTGGTGGTCAAGATTTCAACGAATGAAAGCCATTTTTCTAAAACGAAAAAAATGTAAAGTCCAAAGTCCCATTAAAAATATAAATGTGAAAATGGAAGCCAAATTCAATATTAAAAAATAGTTCTTTGATTTTCGCGAACTATTTTACATATAAAAATACATTTTTGGACCGTGTCATTTGTGTCCGTGGTCACAGGTAGACTGCGATGGCATTCGTCTGTCAGTTGAAACAAAAATTAATTATATCAATATACCGCCATATGTTTCTTAATTGCCCGTGGACTGCCCTTGGACTCTTGCAGAATGAGCTGACTGTATCTTTGTCTCTGGTGTGGTGGATGTGAGACTTTAAATTTTTTATAAGTGGGTCCCAGGTGGTAAAGAATTTCCAACCATCTTCTCTATTAAAATTTGGATGTGTTTGAATTTCAATAGCCTCGGGGGTCTCAGGAATTAGCTCAGCCCGTGAATTATAATATTCAATTGTAGTGTGCAAGTGTATATAATCTAGACTGTGATTGTGGCTTATCGTACATTAGTCAAATAAGAAGAGCATTGGGGTTAGGGTGAAGGAACACATATCCGATCTCAAGAATGAGATATATATATATATATATATATATATTACAAAAATAAAATTAAGCACTCTTTCTTATAAATACTTCTAATTAATAAGCTCTTATTAAAATTAAACGGAAAATATTTCTTCAGTGCACAAAAAACTTATACCGAAACGAAACATATTACGAATAAATGACTCCCGAGAATTTCATCATAAATAGCACTCACTGCAAAGCATCTTATTACTCGCCCACGTGTAAGCTTTATCAAATAGATCACACTAATAAAATTTATATTTTTTATTGGTAGCTTGTGAAATGAAAATACTTTTTATATTATACATTTTATATTACTTATATAGAAAATATGTGTAAAGAAAATTTTATATTAAAATAATTATTACCTAAGTCCCTGTTTTATTTAATTATATTTATAATATTTATACTGTTGTCTAAAAGCGAAAAAACAGGTAAAACAGGTTTTTAGGTAAAAAATTATACAATTTACAGGTATACCTAGAAGAATATGATGATTTGTTAAAATAAAAATAATATACATTTTAAATCATTTACACTTGTTTTTTGCGCATTTAACGAAGAAATAAATGATTAAAGCCTGTGTGACAGCGTCTGGCTCTAAATCGGTTGTGGGTTCGATTCCGACTCGAAAGAATAATTATATTTAGGTTATTTCCACTTTCTCGCTCTGGTTAGATAAAGAGCGGCGTTGATTTCCACCATTATATACGCAAAGTCTCAAATTCTATGGAAAGCGAAGTACAGTGTCTTGAAATTACGTACATTCTGTGTACCCTACTTTATGAGATAAAGGCGTGAAGCTAAAAAAATATGTATTAGCTCTATATGTACGTTATACTCGTACTATGTACGTAAATGTATAATTAAAATGTGTAAAACCAGATAAATAATCAAAAAAAAGTACTCGAAAAAATTATACTATATTCAAAGTGTAATGTAGATAAGAGCTAGACATGAAACGGATATTCGGTATCGGCTAGTCTTATTTTCATTATGTTAATACACCGTGTTCCCATGGTATCTATAAACTATGGGTATGACTTATCTTGTATGACATAATAAGATTTGTTGTTTGTAGTTGACTAACTAGTATCCGACGGCCTAGTAACTCGGCCGAACCACTATCCCGTTCGTCTCTAATAGCATATAATAATATAATACTAACGAATCATTCTTCTTCGTCTATTACTTCTTCCAAACAAGAAAATACATTATATTACTTAAACAATTCTACATCTAAACAATGCCAGGCTTCTAACAAGATTGAGTGGATATCAATAATTTTTACATAAATCCGTGAGTCTCGAGTTCCGATTCCCGAGGTTTCGACCCTACTTACTTTATTTGTAAATTATTGTTATCTTCCAGATCCTAAAAATATTATAAAAATTTAATGATTTTTTTATTAAATAAGCAACATTTTGCAAAAAAAATTAAATTAATTGAATTATTTTATATTACCTGTGCATCAAATATGTAAATGATATAGTCTATATTAAGGAAGTTGACAAAAAGTGGCGCCACTGCAGAAACAAAAATATAGAACATTGAATCTAAAATCTCACTAAAAATTAATTATGCTTATAAACGTTTAAAGATATTAAAAAAAAACTAATATTTTATTTTGTATTAAATATATTTTTTTCTTAAGATAACATTTGACTAATATATTATCAACTTAGGAAGCAACCCTCTCGCTCCACTTGCACATTTTCCGTACAGAGGGCGAATTCTAAGGGAAGATTCGAGACGTCGTAGTTTTTGAGGCAACAAGTAGATGGCGTTGATTGAGAATTCGTGTAAGAAATTATTTACTAAAAATTGGTTTTCTAATTGTAAATGCATTTTAAATGTTATCACTTTATGATTATTTATTTTAAATAAATAACTTAATATTATTTTAAAAAAATGGTTTATTTGGTCCTTCATAATCTCTTGGTCGCTTTGACTACAAGATATGTATGAAGTCAAAAGATATACAAAATACCTTATAATATGTATTAGTATTATTATATGTAATTCACTGTAATTCACCTAATATTATGAATTTCTGGATGGATAACTTACCGTCACGTATTCCCTCCTTTCCCTCCTTTATCTCTTCCCTCCTTTATCTCGTCTGTCCTAAAAAGACTTTTGTAACTAAAAAAATGGTAAAATTATCATTTCTAATATAATACAGTAAAACGCAGAAACTTTTGCACATTTGAATAATACCCTTTTAATGCCTTATTTGAAACCTGATATACAACTATGATCTTATTACGTTAATGTTGCATTATACAAAGTAGACCGCAATATAGACACACATTGCGTCTGTCTACGAAAGTATTTTTCCGGTGGTATTGTATTCATCTCATATGCCTAAATTTTTTTATGTTAAACTAACTATGCACGCGACTTCGGCCGCGTAGAATTTAAGATGTCTGGATGTTTATTTTATAATTCTAATATAAATATAACCTAAGTTACTCCTTATTACATCACCTATTATTAGGGAAGTCCCATCAAAATCACTCCAGCCGTTTCACAGATTAGCCGGAACAAACAGACACACCAAAATTATAAAAAAATATTTTAGTATATGTACCACGCATATAGTAAAAAGAGATTATTTGAATATTACAACCGGACACTCCAATTTTATTTGTACAGATAAGTTCATCAAAATTCCATTGGAAGTTATAAAAAACACTCGTTTTTATTATAAAACAAACATTCCAATAGTAATTGAAAAATTACAAAGTTCTTGCTAGATGTATAAACATTATTTTGGCTTGAATGTATTAGAATAAAAAATTTAAATTGAACGTATAAGTGGCGTATATTTTGTTATTCAAAAATACATTTTTGAAGACGACCTTTCAATACTTTACAGTAGTCTGTGGTTACGGATAGACTCAATAAGGTATAATAGTTAGATATAAAGATAATTCAGCTTAAAATAGTTTCATTTAAAATATAATACTTAATAGAATAAGTAATAGAATCTATCCCTTTCACTTACTTCTACAATAAACTACAATTGTTATAATAAAATTACAATAAAACAGAAATATAGTCAAAACGTATATTTACCTCAAAGAAGAATTAAAATTCCAACCTGCAAAACAAATACATTTAGTAAACGTTAGTTAGTTCTCAAACGCATTCTTATTGAAACTATTCGACTTGTACTTTCAGTATTTATTTACAAAGGAAATCAGCTATTTATTTGGCGAATACGGCTTTGATCCTGCAATGAACGGGCAAACGTACTGTTGACCTTCCATTATACGTATGTTTGAGGAAAGAATAGTAAGGACATGTTATATATGAAAACTTACAATAGCTGTAGAAAAAAGGTGTACTTATCATTTTTTTTTATATATATATATATATATATATATATATATATATATATATATATATATATATATATATATATATATAAATACTTATAATTATAAAGAATATCACTAAATCAGTATATAAGAATATCTGTATGTAACATAGGTATGTTAAACATAAAAAAAAATAATGTAAAACGACAGCATATCTTAACCGACATTGACCAACAAATTTAGTAAAGTATTTAATATATATCTGAGATAATCCAAATATAAGTTATGAATTTATAAAAAAAATTACATAATAATAAAATATGCATAATAAATGAACGCCTTTTTCTCTCATAATTTTAAAATATAAGTTTAAAGTAAACAAAAACAAATAAAAATAAAACTTTATGTATTACTAAATAACGAAGGTATATCCACTATTTCATTCCATTAGAAAAAGGGTTTCTTTTCACGGACTGCCTGTTAGGGGCCCTTGTCCGGCGCTTCGTAGTGAAGGAATTAATGTCCTTACAAGGGTAAATCTTTGCTTTAGGAGAGATTGATGCGCTTTTGGCGGGACGCTTACGTTTTATTCGATTTTGACTCATTGCATCATATGGGTTTCCCCTAAACAGAATTTGTAAAGGCAGGAATGTCTTATAAATTTATTAGACTATTGCGTAATATTTTATCTCTTGATTCGCATCGTAAAAACATGCCTAGTGGTACCGCCTTATTAAATGCCTTCCTGTTTTCAAATATTGTAATCCTTATGAAAATGCGATATTTGCTTTCCGAGAAAATTAAGAACTAGCAGTATTCTCGCCTCTCCAGCTAAATTATGTATTAATGAAGTTATAAAATTATGAAGAAAACATTAAAGTTACATATATTAATACGAAAATAAGCACTTTTGTTGTATTTTGTGAAGATTATACCCATTGGAAGAGTTCTTCGTTTCTATCGCGCACACAGTATATTTTAATAGCAGCTCATTAATACATTATATTACTTAAAAAAACATTTCAGTTTTAAAATTGGACATTGAAATTACATTTTTTATAAATTATCAATAAAATTTCTTAGGCAATGCATATTTTACGTTTTAAAGAAGTTTTAATAGTATGTACTATATATTATGTTAGAGATACACATAACAATAATGATGTACAGGTACGTAAATATATACTATTAGTAAAGAAATAGAAAGCTGAATAGTCGAAAAATACAGGAGGGACATTTTTCTACGATAAATTTATCGTTAATCTGGCAAGTGTTAAGTGATTAAGCACTCAGCGGGTGGTCGGCCGGTCTTTATACGCCGATTTGTTAAACAGTTACACTCAGGGAGGAAACGATTCGAGAGATGGCAAATTATCGATAATTTTGTCGAGATTTTAGCGTTCATGTTAATTATCTCTATTATTGGCTATCTGCCATTGAAATCCCTTCAATATCAGTTATACTCGTAAGACTATTCTTAGACTTCACTACTATAAGAACTTATGTTTGTTTATTCTACAAGCTTCAGATTCACGTTTTATACCGCTTTGCAGGGTAGGTAGAGAATGTAGTAGCCATTTTATAAAATAATTATTTTTGACTTTCACCCGTTTATTCTTGCAGGATAGCTTGAGAGGACCTACTATGGGGAAACACTCTATTTTTAGTCAATTCTGGATATCATTCGCACAAAATGAAAGTATATCCATTAAATCTAATCATTTTAACTTAAAATACTTATTGAAAAATATGCAATTTCTTTAAAGTTCTGTCCTAAATATTCTCAGTTTTTATTTTTTTAGAGTTAATTTGAACAAAATGCTACAAATTAGATATTTATTTAATATATGCTATTTACTTATTTTACAGGTAAGTCGTCATATATGCCAGATTTGAGGCGAAATCAGGTAACAAATATTTACTAATACTATCATATTTTATATATATGAGAAAATTTAAGTAAAACATTTATATTTTCAGTATAAGACTGTTAAGGAATTTTTAACAATATTTATTACAAAGTGAATCAAGTACCGTCAATAAATTAAGTAACCGCAAAAGTATCGATATTTATGCTTTAAAACACTATAACGAACAAATACGCGGTGTCGGTAATATTTCTTCGGCCACCTCGCTCCTTCACGCCTATAATTTACTGGCGGCCATCTAATGTACAGGCGTCGATTGAAATATAAAGAATAATTGCTGTTTATGGGAAACCCGGAAATGGACAAGTTTGATTAAAAAGATATTCCTATGTTTTTGAACGGTACGCTCAGTTTTGTTTATAATTATTGTGAAAAATATTTTTTTGATTGCAATTTATGGCCAGTGTTATGGTGGAGTTGGCAAATTTAAACATCGATTGGATTTATTTAAATAACAAGATAGATAACAATAAAACAGAAAGGATTAAAAACACAGAAAAATATAACATTTTGAAAAAACGTATAAAAAATTGAACGCAGCGGGATTCGAACACGCGCCTTGTAACAAACGTATAAGAATTTCAACACAAGGTTTACTAATATTAAGTGTGGAATAACACTTTAAAAATAGTAAATAACAGTAAAATATACATATTGCAGCACACAAGGTCGACTTTCTCACTATTAATTATCGCTTATAGATAACTTAAGGCTTATACAGTCTTGGGGTGCAAAGAAAAACAAAAAATAGATTTAATTAAGCAGTTATTAGTCAACAATAGAGTAGAATAGAAAATATATAAATTCCGAATATAATTTGTGAATTTCAACGCTTCTCCACAACTTTTTTTATTATTAATTAATTATTGTAAAGTAGAAACATATCGCAAATTGTTTTTTGTTAATTTACAGTGGTTTTAAGCTTCACTTTTTTAAACCGCATAGCAGAGAAGACATGATATACCTAGAGTTAAAACACTTTGTACTCCGCTTTCCGCTGAATTCAAGATTTTGTGTGTTGAGTCGAAGAACTCAATGCCGCCCTTTGTTAAGACGTACCACACACACACTGTAGCTATTTGACATGACACATTAGTATGGCATGTGGTTATAGTGTGGCTTATACTAAACACA
Organism: Dryadula phaetusa; assembly: GCA_032432895.1. Lineage (NCBI taxonomy): Eukaryota > Metazoa > Arthropoda > Insecta > Lepidoptera > Nymphalidae > Dryadula > Dryadula phaetusa. The sequence continues at coordinate 4,791,101 of JAOYRS010000027.1, forward strand.
TATATAATAGTACATTTAAATGTAAATACTCTAAGATATTTGTCAGTATATAATGTTTCTCCATTTACTGCTATCAAATATACAAATTAGTAAAGAAAAAGACGTGAAGATGATTTCATTAATAAACACTTATTGGTTTACTTAGTTAAAGAAAGCTTATTTCAATTCATTTTTTTTTAAATAACAACACTAAGACAAACTACAGTATCATAACACGTATCATAGTTTCCAACTGATCAAAATAATTTGTTAAATCTTTCATCGAGATACGTTTATGGCTATAATAAATTTTCTTAAACTAACCACTTGTATGCTCGTCCATGCTATAAAAGAGACATAAAACATTGAAGAAAACAATCAATTAGGTTATCCTGTACACGACCGGTTCTAAGAATAGAGAGACGTAGAAATGGTAATGTCATTTTCAATGAAAAAAAAATATGTATAAAGTACACTGAATACACTGATAAGAATATAAAAGCTGTAGGTGTCAATGAGAAAACGGCGTTTAGTTGTGGGTTCGATTCTTATTCGGAGTCAAATCGTGGTGTACAACTTCATCACAAGATTCTTCGATGTTTTTTCTTTCAGATTAATGGAGTCACTTCATACTAATGGTTTTCTTTCAGATTAATGGAGGCACTTCATACTCTGATAACCTTGCTATGTGGAACAAAACATGAAACTGCTTTGTAGATAAGAATTCTATTATTATATTACTGAACGCGTGTTGATTACTAGTACTATTAAAAATATTAATATTGTAGGTATTGTATAATATCTTTAAATAATAAATATTTATGCATTTATAAAACTTAAACCCTTTTTGATTATCTTTAAAAATGACACATTAAAAGCCAAAATATATATACCTACTTCTCCTGAATACCTTTTAAATTACGTTATATGTTTTGAGTGTTATGCTACTTCTATAATAAAACCTCTGTTTCTAAGGTAAACCCAGTCTTACAATAAGTTGGATGCACATTTTAGGATTCTATTGCCCCCCAGTGCCCACTCACGATAACATCTAGTAACGTGTTCTGCTCACGACACGCTATGGGTGATTGCCAATTTTTAGGAAGAAAAAGTAGAATTACGACTTATAGTGCCTCTTTTAAGATAAAATATGCTATTATGATGCTAATGTATTTTTATAAAAGACAATAATTTTAATAGCAATCATTTTGTAAAATAACAAAATATTTTGTTATAAAAAAATAGCCTCACGTTTTGTCTCGCATAGCAGGGTAATCAGAGACAACCTGGTGTCAAAACACTAGGTGTTCTCCCCTACCCTTAACTGATTTCCGCTCGAATCAAACTTACAACCAATCGCGTTTATAGTCAGAAGTTGTATTACTGCGCCACTATCGCCTCCCTCTAGTTCATTAGTGTTAAATTAATATAAGTTTATTATGGGAAAGGTATAAAATTAGTTTGTCACCATTCCTCTAGCCAGCAAGGAAATCAGAATACGAATAAAGCTAATCAACACATATTTCAATATACTCTACGAAATGGTTACAGATACAAATACCTTTATGCTATGTGTATTTAAATTGTTATTGCATCCTTAACTTGGATTTTAGAAATTTTATTCTAACTATATAATATACAGGCTTGGGCGGAGAAGCTTAGGAGTAGCTTAAAGCACGTTACATTCCTAAATTAACCTAACTCATATATAAATCTTTAGTTTTTATTCACTCATTTTAAATATTTACAACCGTCGCTACTTTAGTTAACACTATCAAGTGAATTGCATTTTTAAAGTTGCAACACAAACCGAAAATTATATTTAAAATATTAAATTTGAAAGAAAATATGTATAAACAAGTTTTACAGATATAACTTAACCTTACGTAAATATTAGATAATTTTAATCGCATTTCTTATAAAATGTATAAATTAGTAATATATTATAAAGTTTACGGTGACATTTTGTCCTGAGGCTTGCAAGACGTGACCCTCCGCCACAGAATGCCAACCTCCTAACGAGTTTTTGAAAGCTCCCTACAACGAAACCATCTTAAAGGGATTTGCACTTTGTAAGTAAATTATTGTCTTGTAACGGATATGGCCAAGTTTTTTTTTGTTATTATTATTTAAAAAAATATAAAAAATAACGTTCGCTTTCGTAAGACAAAATGCGGTGTTGAGTACCACCACTCAATACGTAATGTCACGAATTCAGTGGAAAGCGAAATACGGAGTGTCTTGACACTAGGTACTTTCTGTCTGTTTAGTGATGATGTAAGTTAGTGGTAAAGCCACATTTATAATAATAATCCAATCTGCAAATTCGTTTGCTTAGATGATACGGTTCGAGAAATCTTTACCGTTATTGTAGGAATTACTTACGTTAGTACTGCCCTAAAAGCTCCAATAATTTTAGATACCAAATTTTAGCTTTTTACGCCCAGTGATATCCGCTGTGCATTGTTTGTTTCTCAGTAACTATTGACAATGATTGACAATGATTGTTTTATTCTCATATCCCATTCACTATCATGTATTTGACATTACTCTCCACCTGTTCAAAGACATTACAAGTTACAGCTCTGCACATAATTTTATCTAATCATTAATTATTTCATCATTATTTGGTCATATTGTCTTCAAGATAAACCGCGGCGTTAAGTTCCGCCACTCAAGCCGAAATATCATAATATTAATTTATTACTAACCGAACGTAGATAAACAAAACATCATAATGCATACATTATTACTCAAGTCAACCGTCTTTATCGAGATCCGCCAAATCCGCCGATGATCCGTCCATTAAGTATTCATCCCGCGACATTAGAGGCTGCTGTTATTAAAACCACCTGTAAATCCCACACTCCTGCATATTGCGAGTTGTCGACTCTCCACACGTTCGGGGGGGTCCGTCCCTTCCGCCCTCGTGACTTTTGTCTCGAATCTCGGCGCACGTCTTGGACATCGGGGACACGTCTTACGGAATTAATAATAAGCCAAGAAGCCGGCTGCGGTTTGAGCCGCAATGTGCCGAAATTTCTAACCCTCATTACTGGTCCTCTGCACTCACCGCGCGCACAAACTTTCGACGTTCGCGCTCGCGTTCCACTCTTGTTTATTGGTGTTGCCAACGTCTTACAACGCGTTTTAATAGTCAAATTACGAATGCTCTAAGCACTGAGATTTTACATGTAACAGATGCTTTTGTGTACGTCTGTTGGAATTTAATATGAAACTGGCACTTATTTTTGGTACATTTGATTTATTTTATAATATAGAAGTCATGTGTCTGAATGCATTACTTTACCAATGGTTTTGACTGTTCTTCTTTCTATGAGGTTGATATTTATATTATTTACTAACGCTTACATCGATTAGGTTGTTATCTATTTAGTAACAAGTGTATACAAATAAAAACAATTACAATATAACTTGAATCACTATACAGGTATATCATTAGACACGTTTTAATCATATATTCTTAAAATCTGTATAAAAATTTTTTTATGTCATATATTTTTTTAAAGTATACTTATCACATCAAGTTGACTCAAAGACAGATATAATCAAATAAAGGTCTAACAACAATGTTAACAAGTATCAACCCTGTTTTCAAAGGGTTGTATTGACAGTGCTCTTCGCCTCGGGTTACTTGAAAACAGTCAATCTCAATACAACTTGTCGTGTCATTGTATGTTAATACGAATTGAGTAGTTCTTTTTTTAGTTAAACAAGAAAAATAAGGTATGAAATGAAAAACGAATAATTTTATCATAAATGTAGAAAAATATATATAAAAATTGAAGTAAAATTTTGACAGTTGTAGCAGGTTTCATTTTAATGAGATGAGGTAAAATATTGTATATTATAATTAAGACGTTCACGGCTCAGTTATGAATATAAAAATTTTAAAAAATAAAAAAAAAGTTACTTAAAAACATATAAACTTTATTTTACTCAATATTGATAAACTATCAATGTTCGTTTTTTCTATAATCATTACTCGTATATATACTGAAAAAACACTTATACAAAAATATTAATGATTTATTAATAAGTTATGTATTAATAAGTTATAAAAAAAACGATTGGTGAAGTCATATACTTAATTTAAAGATATAGGCCGGCCGCTTCATAATTGTGAAAACGATTATATCTATATTATTTTCATTTCCTCGCTGTGGTAAGACAAATTGCAGAGTTAAGTTTCGCCACTCAACACACAATATCTTAGATTCGGCGGAAAGTGGATTACGAAATGTCTTGACACTATCTGTGCATCGGTAAAATTATTATTTATATATTTATTAGAAAATGTGCGCCATTACCTTCAAATTCATAATTTTAAAATTGGCAAAGAGCGAAGAACTATCACTCTACATAGCAAATTAACTTTGTAGAAATCTTTGTATTAAATTAATATATTTTATATTATTACATTTTTAAAAAGCATCGAAACAAATTTAATAATATATTAATTGTACATTAGTCCCTTATTTTCTCAATGTTAAAGATATCTAAGTTATTTCATTTAGAATTGTACGATAAAGGTACGGATATTCATAATAATTTCACGAGGAGTAGGGTGAAAGTATCTAAAATCAAAAGTTCGTTTAAATTTCAATTACTTATTCGTTCGATGCGTGTGCTGCATGCGAGGGTCTGTAGGAAATGAAACAACACTTAAATATGATTTATGCCAGAAAATATTGTATTATTATGAATAAGTCATTGTTTTCTTAACTAGATCGCGGCATTTGTAAGGAAACGTGTAGATGTTAAATTAAAATATATGATGTATAGCTCTGTAACGTTCAGGTTTAAGTGTACGAATCATAAATGTTCGTGAAGATTTAATAAATTTTAAATTGCTTAATAGCAAATTGTTTTCAAGACTCTCCATACTTCGTCTTCCGCCGAGTTCGACATATTGCATGTTGAGTGGCGTAACTAAACGTCGCGTCGCGTCTTACCAGAGCGAGGAAATGAAAGTAATTTAAATATAATCATATCCTCGAGTGAGAATCCCCTGAGCCGGAATCGAACCCACAAGTGAACGTGCTTACAGTCAGACGCTGTCAGTGGCACAGCATTATATATATATATATATATATATATATATATATATATATATATATATATATATATATATATATATATTACATGCATGAAATCAAATTTTTCTTAAAGCTATTTTATAACTTTAGTTCAATGATATTGATATTTAGAAAACTACACAAATGTATTGGTACAATGAAAGACAAAGCATATTGTAAAATGTAACATATTTTTAAAATATGTCCTCAAAAACCTGAGTCTCTGGTGCGTAACAACAAATATAATTTCTTCCAAAAGGAACGTCCGCACAAAAACAGAACATGAAAGTTGGGCGTTCCAGCGGCGTTCTCCCGTGAATTTATATCGCTTGAAAACAAGAAAACAAAAGTGGAGCCGCGCCAAAGGTACATTATCTTAACAAAGTACAGCAATTAGGTACACGTTCCACATCTATTCTGACTATAATAATTTAAATATGATAAAACAAAGTGAGACGCTGAGGCGAAGAATAAGGCGGGCTCTGTTAACTTATTTATAAATTCTTCCTGTATCCTTGAGACACTCCAAGACGGCGGCCCGAGGGTTAACCCTTCCCCGTATAATGCAATAAAAGGGGCACTCATATAAGTATCACCGCTTTACGTGTACTGTGATAAGGGCTTATCCGTTACTCTTCGCGTTAGAATGATCTTTATTTAATAAACATGTAATACAGATATTGTAAAAAAAATAAAACAAATGATTTATTATGCATTTCCACTTTAAGCGAGTGTCCTTTGATAAAATATGTAAATATAATAATTTATCAATGAAAAACATATTTAGAACGTTAGGTAAAAACACTAAGTTACCAAATGAGTAAGGTTAAATTAAAATTTCTAGTACTATGCACCTATTTTAGAATTAACGACAAAGAATTCATTCTAACGAACGTTTCATTTAAATAATTTCACAATATTCTTATTAGAATAGTAGATAACAAGCTTGTGGTTATCGTCTTGACAAAAACATAAGCCGATTTCATAGGCCACAATCCTTATACCGCGATACTGGTTGTCTCAAAGCTATAAAATTACAGATCAAAACTCTATCGACCCGGTGGCCTTTATTCAGAGTCAGCGGAGCGGACTATCAAAGAAACTCTTCTTAGGAGTTAGCGTCTTAGGGACGGTAAGTTTAGCAAGGGTTGGAGATGCGGGTGGGGTCGGTACGTTTTTGAATGTAAATAGTGGCGCGTGGGTCTCATATGAATTAAATTTAAGTAATTAATGGAGAGCCGCGGTACAGGGTCGGCTGTGTTGTTTAGATCGTATCCGCTATTCGTTTTAATTGCTGCATTGCGATTAACTGTAATTACTGTATACGTTTCTACCTGCTTCAGGCCTAAATTCACACAAAAAGATCAAATGCGGTAGCTATCTATTGGGTAACTTTTAAGTTAATAATATATGAAGGTCAAATATGAAGGTCGACCGCTATTTTCTATCTCTATCAGCAAATTTGTATGATTTTTTTTTAACTTTATATAATAATCACGCAATTTCTTTTACATTTTATTTAGCTCCTCAAGTTACAGATCACAAAGAGATATTTAACCGTTTTTGTTTTCATCACTCATCATTTATTATAATGTGTCCGTATATCTGTTACTTGGAAGTTGATAAGTCACAATTTGGTGTAGTTTTGCTCGTTGGGGCATAAGGGACCGAGTAGGTCATTTATTAATTATACCAAGCAGTATGTGGCGAGGGGGTAGAAGTCAACAGCTGAAGAAAGGGTGGCCATATTTTAAGATGTCGTCGTCATCTGGGAAGGAATGCGTGGTTTGGGTCCGGCCTTAATTATTTATTACTAGCTGGTATATATTGTGTAAGAGACATCGGGTGTTGATACTGCCTTTTAAGTCAGTAGTAGCTTTTAGTATGACTGACAGAGTGCTTTTTTGGCCCAGTTTAACAAATAATTTTATTTATTATTTTAAATAAGTATTTATTATAAGTAAGATATTCTTATAAAGCAATCATTGCACAATTAAGCGAGAAAATACTACAAATTTTCGTATCTTATAGCTATATGTCGAAGTTTACATATATATGTAATATGTCGACGAAATAAATATAAAAAACTAATAAGATTTTTGATTTTTTTGCAATTTTAACATTTAGAATTTAAATATGTGTATTGGAGGCAGGTCGTGGTGCAGTGTGACAGTTTGTGTTTATAGTTTAATTATTTTCACTTCTACGCTCTAGTAAGACAAAGTGCAAAGTTCAGTTTTGCCGCTCAACTGGCAATGTCTCGAATTCAGTGAAAACCAAAGTACAGAGTGTCTTGACACTAGATACTTTCTGTCTATCCTGCTGTGCGGGCTAAAAGCCTGAAAGTAAAAAAATGCGTGAACATGATTAATCCACTTAAAATATGTAGTCTACTTGTGACTACATATTACTGTAAATCGGGTTTTCAAAAATGTATTAAATTTTGAATACCAAAATATTCGCGATTAATCCGTTCAAAATATTTCCGTTTGATGATTGAAAAACTAATTAATTAATATAGAACTCCGTATATCGTAGGATCATATAGTGTCTATCTATGTAGCTATCAGTTATGCGATTTAATACTGCACTGATTATTTTCTTACCCTTTAGTGTTCTTATCTAAAGAATTAGTAGTCAAATTACAAACGCGCGAGGAGAGCAACTCTTTTTGTAATATCATCAAAGTTAAATATGATACTATACTCGTAGTCTGAACTTAAGATGTCTATGTTATTTAATGTAAGGTAACGCTTAAGAGTCCTTGAATGAAAATATTTATAAAGTTTTGATATATTGAACAGTTTTATGCTACATATGCTCATAGAACTTTAATTTTGATATTTATTTTAAATATTGGTTATTACTTTTACAATAATTAATAAGTATTAGATTTTTTAATTTACATATATAATTCCATTAGAAAATTTATTCAAAAAGCAAATAGCTTAAGAAAATAAATAACCTTAACTCTTAAAATCTCTATTACTCTTAAACCGCTCCTAGACAGTATTCTTCCAATTCTTCTAGAAGTCCATCATCGTTATCTTCTTATTTTCTTACAATGTTTCGAGAGTTCTTCAATCGTCATCGTAAATAAAACTATCAACCACAAAATAATTAAGTATATTCTATGCTTAATATAGGATCACAAAAATTCATGAACGCCATAAATCCGCAAATTTTTACAAGAAAGGACTTCATAAAATTTAGGTTTTACAAAGAGATATTCATATATATTTTGTTCTATAGAGCTTGTAGTAATAAATATATTATTGTATGTATGAATCAGTGTACCATATATATATACAAACTTTATGTCAAGCATTATAAGGCTTACAATACACATAAATTGCAAACCAACATAAATTCGTTCAATTTTAGCGTAATAATCAAATAGATGTCATTACGTCAACAACAAAGGTGATTCGATGCGTTTTGACAAGTCAGATGCTAATCACTGAACCCTTTAAGGTCGACAAATCGGAAATTAGGGAGGCATGAGAGCTCGCGGATAACCCTGCCTTTACGAATTGAAGATCTCTTCGACCCGAGAGACTTGGCCCTGTCTTGTCCTGTTCTTTGAATATTTAACGGGGTAAGTGGTGTTCCACGTGAACAAATGTAAAACAATTGTAATAAATTACTAAATAAAATGAGAGTTTATAAAAACAAAATATTCAAAATAAATAAATATAATTTTAAAAAGAAAAAAATATTAGTTTATTTTATTATAAATATTTATATATATTGTTTAGTTTATTACTAACTAAGAAAAGAATATCGTTTTAACCCAGATTTGTTTATTTAGTTATTTGTGTGTTGTTTGAAATATTTATTCTAAATTTACAGCATTATCAGCATCATGTAATATAATGAAAAATATATTAAATCCAAAGCTTGATTTAATAGTGAAGATTCTATAATTTAAAAAAAGTATTGTAATACTTTATTATATTATGCACAATAATAGAATTATTGTTTTAATCAACCAAACATTTTTATAATATGTTTAAAATTTTATTTTTATTCTCATTCTGAATTTTTTCATATTCGAGTGATAATGGATTCTAGATAACGGATATATTATTACTTCATTATCCAATATTATAATATAATAAAGTAATAATAATTGAAAACAAACCTATTCATTAATAATTAAATAACTATGTAAAGTTGATATAAACCTATATACTTACTTACTTGTTGCCAATGAATATAAATAAAACATTTATTAAATAACGTAATAAAACAACAAATATATTATTTTATTTCACCATTCCTAAATAATTCAGTATTGTCACGTTGACAGGCCTAAAGGACCCCGCACGCTGCATTACCGCCTTAATGATACGTGTAATCCCACACGGCTGGATGTGACACCTCATGAATGACTCATTTATCATTATCTGGTGAATCATTGTTTTTTTTTCTATCCTAGGCCTTAAAGAACATAATGTAACGCTTCATCTAGAGACTGTGGAATTATTGTCATAGCAAATTATCATAATGTCTACATGCTTCCTACAACTACAGATTTCTATTAAAATACCCACTTAATAGGTGAATAACGTTTAGCTATACTTTACCTCAGTAAATTAGAGGTTGCTAGGAAAAGATTTTTAATTCACAATGCAGCAGTACAAATAATACAATAGAATTATTATTGAAGAAACATAAAATAATATACTGCAAGTTTATGTAATAGCATGATAAATACATTACATTAGCTAAGATATAATAGTAATTATCTTCAGATTTTGTTTGTACTTTATATATAAATCCAAATAAGTCCAAATAAGTACATATCTAATCATTTTAATAAGTTTTAACTTTTTAAATTTTAGCTTTCCGCTACTGTCAGTATTAAGGATAGAAAGAAACTATTCCGGTTAGTTTTTATACAACATCTATATTCACTATTGTAGTGTTCGGACAAATGAAGGATCAAAATTTAAATAGTCCGGCTGCTGGCGACGTATCGGCTGTCACATTACCGCTCCGCCCTGGTGGTGTTATTATGAAACTTTTTGAAGGGTCCCCGGTCGCCAACGCGACGCCGGCCACGCTGAGATGAACGGTGGCATGTCATGGAATAGGCTTAATCTGCTTAAATTTTCTATTTAAAATTAATCTTATTTAAGTGGAATAATAAAAACACGCTTACCGATACGTTGTATTTAAAGACGGAGTTTAATCTCCTCCTTTCCATGTCAAAATTAAAAACAATTTACTTATCTAATAATATATATAAATCCGTACGCATAGTTTTTGTTACATTAGCGCCAAACATAAGTAGTTTCATGCTTCTCCCGCATAGCATAGTAGTCAGAGACAACCAGTGTCAAGACACTCCGTTGACTACTTTCCGCCCGAAATAAAGACATTGCATGTCCACTGGGGAACTCAACGCAGCGCCTTTTTCTTACTAGATCAGTAATCTGGAATTAAATTTTATATATAATAGAATTCTCGAGTTTGAATCGAACCTACAACCCATCGCGTTTACAGGCAGACACGGTCCCACTACGACACATGGTTTGTAAGTCACTTATAGAGACATTATTTCTTGTAACGTACCAAACAACGTAACTTAGAATATTATAAAGTAAGATTAAAATATAATCTTTGCAATATATTTATTACGTGAAATAAATAGTCCATATCCATATTACAATAGCCCATGGTCACTACGAAGTCGAGGCGCATATGGTAATTTCTTATTCCAATAGGAAATAGCGGCGGTCAGTCGCAATAATCCATCACGGTAGGTTATTTGTTTGTCCCGGGACATGTTTATATCATTTTACGTATTCCTTACAGGTTTTGATAAATATTTGTTTCGAGTCAGTTCGGACATGTCCAGGAATTGAATATCCGGAGTAACACGCTTTGTGATTGGCATATGTTAGAAATTGGATGGGAGAAACTTTATTTTCTGAAGTTATTTTGTTTTATATTATTTATTTATTTATATTTAGTAAATTAAATAGTGAATCTTGATAATTATAATATAATTATTAGCGTTGAGTTCCACCAATCAACAGCCTTAAATTCGGCGGAAAATGTAGTACGGAGTATCTTGGCACAAGGTACTTCCTGTCTACCCTACTATGCAATACTATGCTATATAAATAAATTATTGTAAGCCATACTTCGATCTCCACTATAAAGTTGCATTTTAACCTAATTGTGCATGACGTTAGTACATGCAAGTAACTTAGCTCCTTGTTAAGAAGGCAGAAATATTATACAAAAATAATCCTTGTTCCCTATCTGACCCTGTGTAAAAAATGACGTACTGAGAAATGAATGAAATCATTTAATTCCTGTAAGTGCGATTATAACTAAATATTTCCAGATTATTGATGTGTCAGTAATTTAATTGTAATATAATTTGATTTTACTTAAACAAACGACTAGTTAAGACGAAACAGGGGCACGGCAAAAACTGTAACATCCCAAGGGCCGCCACGTCATTACCACCGGAGAGAGGCTAAGGATCGCATGCATACAGAATAGACCTTATCAGTTATGCATAATGCGGAGACCCCGAAGGTGAACAAAATATTGCAACATGTAGATACTGTGCCATATAAAGGCTGTTGTAAATTATGTTCATATATATTCTGCTCACGGTGTTGCCTGTGAGAACTATAATATTATATTTCGATATATAAATATTTCGTTTGGCTTAAATTAAACAAATAACAGAAAACATGATCAATAAGTACCACAGTGCTGTGCCAAATCCTACTGATAGTTTAAATCGACTTTTGTTTCAAGACAACATTCGGTGTCAATGACGTTTTATATATATATATATATATATATGTGTGTGTGTGTTGTTGACTTTTATGATTCAGATAAGGTTGCAACCGAATGTCTTGCAATCCTTGACGAGATTATTAATATAAATTAGCGGAGAAAGAAATAATAATCTACGCTCAAAAAATATTAAATTTGTTATCCACGTTTTAATATTATTCCAAATGTTTACATTTTATTCAACAAGATAAGTGCAATCAGAAATCCTAGAGAATGTTATAATTTTATTTTAATAAAAACAAAATGTGTAAAAAATGATACTTAATTTTTACAAGTATACTAACATGAATTATAATCACATGCCTTGATAAGATATCTAGTAAATTTTTTTTTTAAATTTAGCATATTTTTTCAGGCATAAAATTACTATTATTACATAATATAACAGAGCTATAAATCATTGGGGAATTACATCATTAGAAATTCATAAAAATGAATATGATAAAATATTTACGCCTTTATAACCAGCCTGTATATTATAGAAGAGACTTTAGCCCTGCGTGGTGTCATCCACTGTCAACCTGATGGATTTTGTTTTGAATCTATTACAATTTTTTTATTCGACGTCGGTTCGTGTTCTATGAATATGATTTGTATGGTCCATTTGTTCCCTTCATACAATCAAGTAAATTCTTATTTATTTCATTTTGTCCTTACAGTTGCACTCCCAGATGTCAATTATCATTTAACTAATGTAAAAATAGTAATTTTTGTATTTGATAGGAATTAATGTTTAGTTTATACATATTTAATTAAACTGTAACAAATGTCTTTATTATTTTGTTTTACTTAAGATATATGATGTTCTAAATGTATTGTATTGCATCGAATTATACTCCTTGTTTATATTTTTAGTATACCTTTTCACTGTTTGCTCTGCAAAATAAGAACAGTGCATTAACTGACTTAACTGATTAAGTGCGTTAACTTAATAAGTAAATTGAATTTTACATACAAACAGTCACACAACACACTTATTTTTTATTTTATCAATATTATTATTATTTCAATATGATCATAAATATAACAGAATCAGAGTAAAGAAACAAACTTTTAAATGTGAATGAAACGAATATCACCGTTAAAAGTAAAGCAGAATCTTTCAGATATCGTATCGGTTTCCAATTAACAGTGGCACAGTTGAGACTCATTATATTTTTAATTTGGGGGAGGGATCGCAAATTAAAGCGGACGACGTCAAAGGACAAGACGCCTGCCATTAGAGCTAAATAATTAAAGAATTCGACCGTCTTCACAGTCGTTAGATGGAATTAAGAAACCGCCCTGCTTAACTTCGTAATTTTGTTTTACGTACCTATCTGTCACCTAAAACTTCGATACAAGTTTTTAAAAATTCCGAATTAATTGACGTTATGTATTAATATGACATGGAAAGCATAAATGAAGTAGATTACGCACCAGATGTACAACGTGTTTATATTTACAGTTATATGATAATGATAATAAAGTAGCTTCATCTTCATCCCAAATAACGGCGTAGTCAGAGACAACTTGTGTGAAGCCGAATTCTAGACATAGCGTGTTGAGCGGCCATAGTCAACGCTGCGTTTGTGTTACCAGAGCGAGTAATGAAAATAATTTAAATATAATCGTTCTCCCGGTAAATCAGGAATAGAACTCACGGCTGATCGCGTTCAGAGTCAGTGGCTGCTGTTCCACACCGCCACGGTCAACTACGTTTAATAATACTTTGAAATAAGTAAAATCCCGTTTAGCATAAAAACGTATTCTCTTGTTAAAGATATCCACTACTTTTTTGACTAGGCTCTCTATTATTTATTTAATCCTAATTTCACGTTTATAGGTGAGAAAAAATTGAATTTATCACAACTCTCATAACCTAACTTAACCCTGTCAATATATAAAGATGTATAAAAGTTTTATTGTAAAAGAATCTAAAGTAAAATAGTAAAGGTATGTGTTTTTTTATATATTGTCTATACGAAGGCACATTTTCATTCAATCACTTTTAACGACGCTCTCATATCAAATTTGTGTGAAGCCGAATTCTACCAGAGCAGAGAAACATAAATAAATTCATAGGAATGAACATAAATAAATAAAAACACATTTATTAATATAATTATAATTTATTTACAATAAAGCTAATTATAAACAAGAAAATGTCCATAGTTAATCTAATCAGAACTAAAAACATCTTAAGGTCATAAAACTTTTACGACGCAGAGGTACCATTTGCACGATGGTATTCAAATGGAATAAATCCAGGTTCTCGAGGTTCGGACCCTGGGGAGTCATCTCGACAGAGTTGACCGCTCTAAGGTACTTGACACTTAAATGAGACTCGAATACGGCTGTAGACGAGCGGTTTAAAACGCAAAACAAAGCGACCTTTACGTTAATTACTTACAATATCATGTATATTGACTTAAATTTTGTATTTATATAGCGAGATGTAAATAACGTATTTTATTTAATTCGAACCTGTAACTAGAAAGAAATTCGCTATGGCGACTGAAACATGAAAAACGAATAGTGCTATAGTAAACTAGTCAAACATATTTATATCTATTAAAGTATGTAAAGGTATTTTAAATCAATAAACAATAAAATTTCATTAACATAAAATATATACACAATAATAATTGCTGAAGGTAAACAATTCTCATGGATGAGAATCGAATGCACAGCTATCGTATTTACAGTCAAACTTTCTCCTACTGTACCATGACGGTCTCATAAATAAAAATAATATAGAAAATATTGAAAGTGGAGCGTTCCAAACGCCAGTTACCATACAAATGTCGCAGACAAATAACGATGCTGTCCTACAAGGGCTTCGAAAGGGGTAATGTTTACATTTTAACGCAAGAATACCGTAGAGTATGCTCATTAAGGGGATCATTTCTCGCCGCAATTCTGACTGAGTCTCTCTTTTTGGTTTTACTATTTAATGAAGTGTTTAATTAAACAATGGAATATTTAATATTCCATTGTTTAATTAAACACTTTAATTAGATTTAATCTTTTTTCAAGTATGTAAAGTATTATATTTAAGTTAATTTGTTACTTATATTGCTTAAGAATTTACATCCATATGGCAGTAGTATGTTATTGTACATTGTTGGTATTATATTTTGATCCTAAGAAACCTAATGTCTATTTATATAGAATCTACTTCTTTAGCAAAGGAAGAGAAACTTTTGTAGTTTGAGTATAATCATACCCCTGAATGGGAATCGAACTCATAACCATGGTAGGGAAGGAATGGTAGCATGTCTATACTTAATTAATATCTGTAATACAGCCCCATTGCTTTGAAATAAATTAAATTAATAACACCTACGCCGTTTTATTTTATTTTATTGATGATATAAAATTAATTCATTTATTTATTATGACTACCAAGTCATGTAATGAAACAAGCGCCGAAAAATACGAAGCTATTTCAAATATGTTCATTTTATATATATCAAAATACATATTTTTTAATAAAAAATATAAAACAGATATAAGGAAAACAAGACCCAATAATTTTTAACCCTGTCTCGGAGAACCGTTTTAGGTTTTAAGAGTAGCTTATATAAGCTGATATAGATATTTGAAGGAAAATGATAAACAGAAATTGTATTTAATTTATGTATATGTAAGTAGATACTTATTATAATTTGTATGACATAGTCAAAATGAGTATTTAACTCTTTCGTAGAGAACCAGTAAAAATATGAGGCCGTTATAAAGGGGCCATAACAATTTCAGTTAATATTAATCGTTTTTCTTTCGCGACCCTTCCGAGGCCATTGCTTTATTTCCCTTCAATTCGCCCCCAGAGGATAACTATGATATATTTATTATTACGTTAAGATGAATCGAAGACACCCATGAGATATATTATAATTGTTGTTAAAAAGATTTAATTTATATTGTTTTCTTATAGTTTTATGCCAAAGGATATATGAGTAGAATTGTATTTTCCATAAAATGTTCAGTTTCAATTTGAGTGTTAACATACAAATTGCATTCGAACCCGCAACCTTTCCTCTTTTGAACGGCACTGATCACTACATCACTATTGAACCTCTTACGATATTTTATAATAAAATACTCTAATAAAATTGGTGGTTTATACTAATCATTTTACGCTAGTAGCATTGGCCAATGTAATAAAGCAATCAAAAATACCGCATGGTTAAACACGAGCTAGGCAGGTGGATATGCAGCCCCTTCCGTCGCGCAGTTCACACTTGAAATCAATAGCAAAAATCAAACTAAACATCCCCTCGGACAGCCGGCTAACGACCAAACTGAGTTCTAATCATGAAACGTCAAAAATGGATATCGAGAATTGAATCCGGTAACCTTCTTTTTGCGCGCAGGGCGTTCAAATGGCCAGATCAACTCAATAAGGGCAGTGACGTGTTTACTCGCAACCCACAACTGAGGGACTTTTTTACATTTTTCCAAAAGTTATTTACTCGGTGTCGTAAAGGCATTGTGCCCGCTGAACAATGGTCCGGGGATATTTCACCTTTTTTCTTTGTTTCAACAATTTTTGTTCTTTTCCGAGTGTCCGTGGACGCGCTACGCTATTCATTTCGATTTGCGGAATTGATACGATAGCTGTCAACTTTCATCGTTTCAAAGGTGGGGTTTTATTCTTTTAAGCTGTGCTTTTGTTAATGCAATAAAACGTATTTTGTTCGATGTGAACCAAGACAACATCATAGTACAGTTGTTGTCTGGCAATCCGCAATGGTAATGGGTTGGAAATAATATAAGGAAAAGAGGCCCAGCAGTAGTAGTATTTTATGTCGTTTAATGACATAATAGTTATAGCATTGATCCACTATCTCCTAAGATATATATATATATATATATATATATATATATATATATATATATATATATATATATATACTAACAAACACGTAATATTTATTTTAGGGCAAATACCAAGTTATATCTAAAGCTATAACTATATATTGTTTATTTCCCACTCAGAGTGTTTCAGTAAAAATGTATGAACGGTCCTGCTGAGTTCACAATCATGTTCTGTCATGAATGTACCAAAGGCACTTTTATTATCTTCCGAAGGCAGATAATTTGTAATAATAATCCCTTTTGAAATATATATTCTATTTATCATAGTTTTATATATCATATATATTCTATTTCTATTTGCTATAAGATCTTGTACATTTTTAACACGCTTTTATTAGCATCACCGGTACCTATCTACCGATCAATCTGTATAGAAAAATATCGCAATATTTTCCGGAGCATGGGCTAGATGTTCTTGTTAGGAAGACTATTATAACGAGATAAAGTACTAATTATATGTATATGTGTGTGTGTGTGTGTATGAGTGCCTGATTCGTTATGGGTTCCACGCGCGTTAAGTTGTTTTTAATGTATGTACAAGTATGTACCAGTAAATTAAAAGCATTTATATATTTTTTTAAATTTTTACAACTCTTCTAATATCACCTAGTTATAAGAGTTATAGTTATATAGTTATAGAAAAATGCATATGAATGTGCAATTGCATAGTGATGAATTGAATAATTTTGTTTTTGTATTAAAATACAACATAATACAAGAATAATGTTAACATAGCTACAAACAAAGAGACTAAAATAATTCTAATGATTGATCTATTAATCAGATATCCGTATTATTTGTTTTACTGTATTTTGATAAGTTTTTCTTTCCATTTTTTCAAGATACCAGACTATATATACTATGTGTTTCATTTTAAATATTATATTTAATATGTAAGAAAGAATTATACAAATGACTGGAATTTAAATACCCATTGAATCATTAGTATATTTTGCAATTATTGATATATTTTTACTAAAGCAAGTTCTACTTTAATAATAAAGAAGTAATAAAGAGCTTTGCCCTTACCCGTTTTCAATAAACACCTTTATCGATTATTCAGCTCGTCGTCCATACTTACATCTCTGAAGCCTCCGCCATAGACAGAAAGTTGGCAAACTAATTCACGACACAGGCATAGCTTGTGTCGGGTGGCTGGTAGGTGGTCGCCAGGCGATAGCCGGTGGCCGCGGGTGGGAGCCGGGGCCGGGGCGTGCTCGCGGCTGGGCGGCGCCGACCAATCCAGACGCGCCACCCACCCGACCCCGCCCAACTCACCTGCGCCTCACCATTAAGCCCGCTTTCCTCGTACTTTTTTCGCGGACCTCGTATCCGTTCGCTGGCGCCGTCTTTATTTTATTTTCTCCTTTATACCTCCTTCCCGGCTCGCCTCCAATTTTACGCCCGTCGTAGGTAGGAGAAAACCTTTTGTGAATACGAATGCTGAGCAGGTATCCGCGCTCGTTAGTTACGGGCGCTGATATGTAAAGTAAATAAAGGTTCTTTGCGAGGCGTTCGTGTAATGAAGCCAACCTTTCATCGCAACGCGTAGGTATCTAGTCGTCGAGCACGTAAAATGTAACAATGTGCAGATGCCTAATTAAAACGGCTGAAGTATTAAATATTCGTCAGAGGGCTCACGTTTAAACTTCGTTTTACGAGCGCTGTCGCGCTAGAGGAGCGCGTAATAAACTTTTAACTTCTATATCGATCCGTAAAAAGTTTGTCATGAAAGTAATGAGGCAACCTTGCTCTACATTTTGTTTCAATGGCTTAAGGAACGGTCTGGCCGTATGCAAGTGTCCCTACCAGGGTGAACGATCCCCACATCGATGAACTTTAACTGAACTTGGATAAAACTTCAGCAAACTTTGTTCGCGCCGCGTGATTAGGAAGACTTAGTTTTGAAGTGAGTTGGGAACTGTTTTTTCAGTTTTGAAAGTGGGTGGCTCAGTTTATGATCCGGGTGAAAGTCGCGCGGATCGATGAACTCCGGCCGGGGTCAACTCCGCCGATCAAAGTTTGCTAATAACCAAATTTAATACGAGGGGAGGCCACTGCACTGTGTTCCGACTATTCAAAACAAACAAGCCTAAGATAACGTAAAAGGGATCAATGAATTAATATACTCACTTAAAGAAAGACTAATATTTCCATAATCTTCGATATTATAACTAACTATATGAGTAATCTTAATAAAAGTGGATTTAAATTAATTTTAAACAAAAAAGATTCTTGTCTCATCTTGATCAGTTCTGTGAAGTTATTTTTAATCAATCTTTATTATACAATATAATCGCTAATATATAATGATCACGGTAAACAACGTATGTACGGCGAAGGAGCGGGCGATCACAAGTGAATTATGAGATAAAACTTTCTTAGTAATTTATTGCCGTCATGCGTACTCGATATTATAAATCAAATAGTTGAAATATTTGATTTATTAGTTGCACGTTTGAAAACTAAAGCAAGATATGTAGCTCCTTGCATTAGAAATTATATATAAATATATTTTAACATTAGTTTGCATTTATGTCTATTCCTAGTAACTTACAATTTTATGTTTAATTATGTATATTATCAAGAAATATTAATTATTTATCAGTTTTAAACTTTTTAAAGATACATTTATATACAAGGGAACTAGAATAAAGGCATAAAAATATTAAAACATTTAGATAATTTATATAGGTAAAAAAATGTGTCTTTTTATTTTGAAACTTCATTACTATGCAATCTTATTCTTCAATGCATAATTATTATCAATTTAAAGTATAAAGCTTACAAAGCCAGCTATAAAATATACCTGCAAGAAGAAAAGAAACTGATGTTTATCTTCTACTTAAGATCACTCAGAAATAACATGAAGTAAAAACAACTTTTTGTTTTGGTCACCTTGCATCTCCCCTAAAGAGAAGTGCAATGTCCTTACAAACTTAGATAAGAACGCGCCGCCACGTCAGCTGACTCCGGTCATTACTAGGTTGACATGTGTGAACATGCTGTACATTGCTGTCGCGTGCGTGTCATCAATCACGATACGAGCAAATGGTTATCGATATAAAAGTTAGATTGCGTTTTATTTAACAGTGAAAATATTTTGTCATCTATGGTTGCCTATAAAGGTAGGTGACGTTTATTTAGAAATGTATATATAAAATGTGGTGTTTTTCATATTTCATTCAAGATAGGAGAGATTTTGATTCAATATCGTCACTTTATAAGTAATTGTGGTAAAGGTATATTGTTATGAAACTGATTCATTGAAAAGTACATTTTAAAGAAGAAATCTGATTAAAAATATTCCTATTAAAATAGCACGTAGGTAAACGTTACTTAAGATTATTTATTACGGCTAACTAGTAATGGATTTAAATCTATAGAAAATTGAAATGCTTGTACTGTCAATAACAACTTTGTATCTTTATCGAATATAAATTTATATATAATCGTATTCCATTATAAATCAATTTCATAGTCAAACGTTGTAGCCGTCGTGTCGAACAAATGTAGTCTTGTTCTCATTTGAATAACATTTGCGTTGTAAGATCGGATCCTTGAGTCCGGTGTAAGGTCTTACAAAAGCTAATCAATTATTTAAGAGCTTTCCATCTGCCTTATAAAACAGAGATGTACCACAAAGAAAACGTAACGTGATATATATTGTAAGTAATGTATTAATTAGAATTGAGATTAACTTTTTCTACGTATGTTTAATTTAATCAATAGAGTTTATTGTCACAATGTTTATGTAATTTTCTAATAAAACTCAAAGTAAATAATTAAATATATTTGCTAATAATATTCCTAGATGACCTGAATAGATTTTATATCAATTTCATATGCTGTCCTGTGTCCTGTACCTGTCATAAATATCAACAAGGCTTATTGTAAACGTTACTAAAATTTGACTGTTAATAATTTTAGTCTATTTATGAAGCTAGATTAATAAAATTTTATCTACACAAGTATCGTACAAAATGTATCAGCTATCAAACTGTTAGCAACCATCACTATACTTGACTTCAACTCTCCAAATACAGCCCTGAGTGTGTAAGACAGTCCGCCGTCTGCAATTCCATAGTTAAATTGTTACTTTGAATAAATTTCAATCAATTACACGGGCGAGGTGTGCGGACATGGTAGTTTCAACATGGTTGCAATATAAAGCCGCATCCGATCTTTGAATATGCAATCACCTTTGATGTATGGTGTTCAAGAATTTAGAATATCGTTAACTAGTCTTAGCAGCTCTGAATCTGTTTTTACGTGAATATCTACAAGAATACATGAAAATATTGATTTTGTGTGAAGTAGTTGCCAATAGATGCAAAAAATTACTTAAATGGTTTTTATATTTTCAGTTTTGGTCGACAGTTATACGTATGTACTCGTTTTGTTAAGGTTTCGGACCTATAGGGTAAAACGGGAACACGAGGTCCCGTCTCGTTAATAATAATATCTACTTTGGCTTTGCTGTCCATTGATCTGTTTGTCTGTCTGTACGTCTGTCACAAGGCTGTATGTCATGAACTGTGATAGTTTGATAGTTGAAAATTTGGTGATGTATATTTCTGTCGCCTCTGTAACAACAAATACTGATAAATCAAATAAAATAAACTCCTAAGGGGAGATCTTATAATATAAACGAGATTTTTTTGCTGTTTTAATAAATAATAGTAAGGATCCGGTGCGCGAGTCAAAGTCGTATTTGGCCGGTTTTAGCAGCATTCTTTGAAAATATATTAGAATATTATTATTTTCTGAATTTTTAAAATTTTTCTTTATACTGTTTATAAATATAAATCTATTTACTACTCGTACATGAAGGTAATATTTTCTTTTCTAATTTCTCGTCATAAAAAGTTAAAATAAATAAATGAAAAAAAAATTATAACTACAAACCAATAACATTATTTCTTGAGGCTTTAGGATAACATTTAAAACTACAAATTAATGCTATATTAACAATAATCTATCACGATAATTACAAAATGATTTCCCCTAATATTAATGATTCATTCAAAACAGCTTGTAATCTTATAATTCATCTAATCTCCCTGGAACTTGGAAATATAGTCGATAAATCTTCTGATAGTGCTGAGGCATGGTTTCTTATTAACCATTGTCTCGAATCGAGTAGGTAATTAAACGGGCGATAACCATTATAACCCGCCTCGGCTAGACCTCAGCTATATTGATCTAATAAATTATCCAAGGCTATGTTATGCGGATTATTGAGAATAGCTTTCGTGGCAAATAGTTTATGCATGCATTTGATTCTTTGGTATTCATTACATAAATAGCTTCTAGATATTAGAATATCTGGATCTATCATTGTATCTATTTAGCTACGGCGATCCTATGGAAGCGTGAATGACTTTGGGGTCATATTTGCCTGATGTATGAACAAAAATACGTTAACATTTTTTTATATCTCGCCATTAAATTTTCATTCTTTTATATCTATATATTAATACGTGAAGCAAAAACTTTGGACTTATTTTTCGAAAATAACGGTTGTTGAGGAATATGAAATTTGGCACACTTATATTTTATATGCCAAGGGAACTCGTTATGAACGCGTCAATCTGACATCTAGTATTAAGAATTAGAAAGAAAAGCTTAACCTCGAAACGTTAAAAATGTAAATGAAAACCGTTAGCTATAAATATTCGAAAGAAACTAACCGACCAAAGCATAACTCTATCGCATTCCTTGAGTGTTCCTCACGCTATGCAGTAAGTCCGTCCAAGAATGCTTACATCGCCTTAAAACTCCCTCGCCCGTTTTATGTCTTACCCAATGGCGCTAGACGCTAATTACTTTAAAGTAGAAACTGGCAATAGGAGATTAAACTACTGCATTTATTTATATTTATTATATATAAAATTTTTATCTCACTAATATTTGTTACATATTTAATAACATTGTGAATAGTAGTGGTAAAATATAAAAACTACAAAATATTAAGTATTTAAATAATAAATTAATTTTGGTAATCTTTTTAATAAGTTAGTATTACATGAAGATAACTACTTAATTAGTTTCTAATTAAAAAAACGTTCAGGTCTTCTAGGTGACCTAGTCTATGCAATAACAATCTTAAATCAATATAACTCTTCTATTGTTCAAAACCTTAGAATGTTTCTTTAGAAAAAAATAATTTTGAATAACTCTTATTATATATAAAAATATTTCGATAAGACGCTTAAGTAATGCATCGGAAAACTCTGACTTACGTTGCAACGTCTGATCATAATAAAGTTATCGCCCACTTATACATATACATATACGCTTTTACAATTTCTAATAATAATACTTGCCAACGAGGAGTGGGTGAAGGGGGTATTAATGGAATCAGGACGCGGTCACTGCGAGCTGGCTGAATCGCTCCGCTGATTTTAAAGGATTGCCAGGAATTTGCGACGCGCTTTAAAGTACATGTGGTGAGCTCGGACTTCGAAATGCTTCTCGTAATGCCAAAACTTAATTTCGTGCTTGGGGTTTCATGTCGTGGATATTGGATGTACCGTCTTTTATGGGCGGATAACTTAGGACTTTAAAGCGTTTAATGTTATATAACATGTTATATTATTGAAAAATGAAAGATATTTAAATATTCATAGACGTTATGTTTCAAATTTGTTTTATTCTGTTTTGTTTTGAAATAAAATCAAATGATATGGTACAAAATAAAAACTTGTTATTCAGTCCGTCAATCATTGCCGCTTTTAATTTCGCTTTAGCTTAGATATTAATAATACAATAATATTTTCAAATAAAGTTTTGCGACGAGCTGAAGATATTGAAATGAACTATCAAGTAGTTTCAGATGCGGTACGATTACAATGAGTCAGAACATTGCAAGATGTCCGCCGGGTGGGGGTCGCAAATATGACGTATCTGGGAACCGTCAGCACCGCAACTGTGCAACTTGTTCTGTGGCCAGCGCAGATGTACAGACGATGTGTGCCTACTCTACCGTCCAAAGTTTTCAGCCAAGGGAAAGCGCCTTGAGCGACGCCTATCTTCACTCTAAAATTATTAACAGACATTCAGACATGACTATTTACTTAGCGAGGACCATGTCGCTTTATCTACAGGCGATTTGGTATTAATTTTTATTATTAGATGCGATTAAACGGATGCGATAAAAATATGGCGATCACTAATTCTGTTTTGATAATGCTACAGCGAAGCACAAATATAACTTATAAATATCTGTGTATTATAATTTCTTTTAGGTGTAAATCAAATTTTGCCAATAAATACACTTGGGATAATAATTTAACAATTCATATAGCTGTTTACTAAAAAAGTAAATTAAAAAATATAAACATATACCTTATTTATTTCCTTGTCAACAATGACGTTCAAATACAAGTTTATTATCATTTTAAAACCCTTAACCATTCGTTACTGCAGTGAACATGAAATACAACTCTAATGGTATTCTATACAATATCCCAGTTTATTATACGCTATATATTTTTGGCAATAGTGAATAGTGGCGAATAGTGGCGGAGTTTGACGCATCGAATTTCTATCACGTCAGTGCCCCATTCAATTTTCAATAGCAAACATTTGTCCAAAAGTTTTTCAAATCAAATTTAAAATATGGATATTTTTATGTAGATTCAGCACTCGGACCCTTGTGGGTGACAAGTGTGGCGACGGGAATGCCTCCAGGCGAGGCCGCATTCAACGGACCTATTCAATATTTCTTTCATACATTTCTAAGGAACCAATAAGCGTGCATATGAAGAAAGGAAACGAATTGAATTTCTTTCAAATTTATCTTAATAATAGAAATTGCATTATTTTGAAAAAAAAAACCTTATAAATAACTACGAAAATATTTTTTCGCTACAATAAAATGTAATGTAGATACCAGCGTAAAGTCTCAAACAACAACAAAAACTCGCTGCAGAACTTTTCACAAGGAAGGACCAATGATTCGAAATTATGCTTTATGCAGTGGAAAATGATAAATTTATGTGCGTCCAGTTCCTGAAACGTTCGGCGTCTCAAGGAAAATGTCTTGATTTTTTATGGTTACTGCGGCACGTTTACATAATTTATTAGCGAATTGAGTATTCTGTTTTCATTTGAATTTGAATAATCAATGTATACAAGTATTTTAAAAAATAATAATATAATTCATCAATACTTTAAAATTTGAAAACTAAAAACTATGTAGAGGCTACGGAATGGAACACGCAATGTATCAAAATCAACGGAAATCAGAGTACAGAGTGTCTTGTACGTGAAGCTAAAAAGATGTAAGTTATCTTTTAATTTGCACATAATATTGTAGCTAAATGTGTCGTTTATTTTATTATCATTTATTTCAACACGGCATATGAATATTCTGACCATGTCGCATAGGATCATATTAGATTCATTTATACAAAGTATAGATAAACAAATTTCAGTTGTCTGAAGACAGATGGCGAGTGAGATCACGTAGGACGCGAGCGCCGCTGTACAACCCTTCTCGGTAATATCTTTAAAAGTTTGGCAGCCTCCCTTCCCAGGGGCCGCCAGCGATCTCTTTACGTTTTACCTATCAAATACTATTAACATAAAACGTCGGAACGAAAAATTTAACAAAGATATGCATACTGTCAAATTACTTTATTTAATACGCCTAATATAGCTAATAGCTAATACCTAAATGGATTTTTTTTGCATAGTATGTATATGTTTTACAAGTGTGAGTGAAGCTTATATTAGTAACCTGGCGTAATACTATTCACTATAATGTAAGAAAAAATTTACAGGTATAAGTTAGGTAAGATACCAACTGTGGTCAATAATTTCGTAGAGTAATGATTTTAATAAATATAAAAATATTTTAAAATGTCTAAAAGCTTTGTTATATATATACCTAGCGTCAAGGCACTCCGTAGTTCGCTCTCTACCGAATTGGAGACATTGCGTCACGTTGAGTGGTCCGTGATCGCTCCCACGAGTGGGGATTGAACCCACAACCAATCGTTTACAGTCAGATGCCACTGCGCCACGACCTGCCTTAAAAATATAATATATAATAGAAAAAAAATCTTATATTTTAAATCGTCAATTGAATATTCCTCAATACTGTGAGTAATATAAAGCGATTAAGTACCAACTTTTGTACCTTACCGAGAAATCCACAAAATACATTTGTATCTGAAAGTTCAAAGTCTCTCAATTCGTCCAGAGTATTTAATTTAAACTCAATTCCACTGAAAAGATTATACACCACGGGGAAGGGATGATTGATTTAATTATTCTACTCCTTAGACGTGTCCTCTCTTATAATTACGCTTCATTACTTAAGCATCGCTTTATACCGGCTAATTACTTAATAGAAGTAACAAGTTATTTCCATCACAAAGTTGAACCTTAGAAGTAATCTACATTAAATTAGATCGAAGGGAAGTATGGATGGGAAAATAAATAATGTAATCTTGAATCCGGCATTCTTAACCCCATCATCCAATTCCACGGGCATTTCAGTTTTCAAATATGTATATTTATATAGCAAGTACACTGTAAAGACAGACATGCCTGTATCTGCAGATATCTATGTGTTGAAGCTAAGAAAAGGCAACATACTTCAATATTTTTTTATATAACAATTTTAATAAAAATGTGATATATACAGGTACAAGTTAGGTTATGCTAGCAAGAGTCCAGGCAATCGCTTCAAATCTTTTTCAAATTTTCGAACTAACACGCCTGAATATTTTTTTTAATGATTGTAGTACAAATTATATAGATATTTTGTTTATTATCTTAAAATGGCAGAGAAAAAAAGTAAATTTATTGACGGGATCTATGGTTTGCTTGTACAAGAAAATTCTTTGTAGAGAAATAAATATAATATTCGTATATCCTCTTAGATTCTCATACCACAGTATACACATAAAAAAGGTAACAGTTCATGTTATTTGGATGTATTATGTTTTATACAGCGAATATTAGTGAATTATATATAAATAACACAATAATAAACTTATTCCTCTTTTATAGGAGCTAACAATTTCCTTCTACCCAAGAAATGAACAGAAAAATTATTAAATTATCTTTCGTCAGCACTGTGGATCATCTCAGTAAATAGGTCAAAAGACCCCACGCCTTGGGGGACGCCCTGATAAAACTTTCGAATAAAACTTTTGTTTTGAGCACCTTAGGAGCCGGAAGATAGTGTAGCAATAAGCAGTACAGTAATAATAAAAACAGAAATATAGGTTTTTACAATTCTTTATTATATCTTAGTTTATATGGTTCTAAATCGCTTGCCAATGAATTCATTTATGCATATTTAAATATATCGAATAAATTTATTCGATATATTTAAATTAATATAAATATAATTGAACAAAAACATATCATAAAGACACATAAAAAATGTTTACATTTACAGTATAAGCAATATTTATTATTTTTTTCGCATGTTGTATTATTGAAGACAATATAAACTAAATTAAAAATTTGTATTTCAAATAACTTTCTCTTACCACATTCACTGGACTAGTAGTCTTCTACTAATCCAGTTTTAAAGATAGATCTTTTGGAGCGACTCCTCGAGTTCCTCAAACACACTAAAACAAGGACTCGCTCCTGGAGGCTTTCTATTTTCTTTTCTTACAATGTGTCAGATATTCTCCATCTATTATAACAAAAAGCCGTTAAAAATAACTTTCCATGGCTAAAACTAATGTGAACACCTAGGTTGCCTCACCACGCAACCGTTTGCTAATAAATCTACATTAAACAGTACAGATTCCATTTTGGACTGTCATGTAGTAAAAAATCTGAATGCCAAGTCTATGTAAACGTAAAAAGCTAACAGGAAAACAAATAGCGCAGTTTGTTAAAGGCAATCAGTTACTTTGTGTCCGAGCCCAGTGGCCTGCAACCGCACAAATAGGGGCATAAATGTGAATGGATGTTAACGTGTTTTTTACGACGCCCGCCCGACGTATCGTTCTGTTTGCGTCCGATATCTTTATTCCCGGCTCGCCCCATATAACTAGAATTAATTTTTGTTTTTGCTCTCCTTTTATCATCATTTGTTATCTCCTAGATGATATTATATTGATTTCGTCTGACATAATGCTTTTTGTCAAAGAAAATTGTAGAGGTTTTTTGGTTTTAGTAAAATATGTTGTTATTTGTATCTTTACGTATTTCTTGTTCTTATTGTATATAAGCAGTGAGTACTAAATTTGGGAATTTTCCGTGCAAGGTGAAATTTGTAGCTGCAATTTGCATAGTAATTCATAGTAATTTGCATAGTTAAAAATCGAAAAATTAAATAATAAGAAACTATGGTTGAAATTCTACCAATGATAAGAATCGTACATTTTCTATATCTTCGTGAAATTGGCAAAAAGCTACTGATTTGTGGCAAAAAGCTACTGATTACTGATACCAGCTATATTCGCCTAAATGAGGATACCGTACATTCTGTGATGAAAATAAATGTGACATATAAACATATATACGATAATGTTATATAACAACAACAATACCCTAAACGAGATTCGAATCCCGTCTACTTGCAATGGATCACAACACAATCCTTAAACTCCAAACTTTATTTTCTCTATAAATAGTTGATTTATTTGTCCAAATTGTATATGTATATGTAGCTCCATACATATTTTTTCTTAGAAGTCATCACAAGAAACAAACAGAGTAATACTAGATTGACAAAGGTAATTTATTTATGCGATTTATTGGCGTTATACGAGGGGAGTCCAATGTCAACATTGACTCTATGTCGAAGTGTTTGCTCATCGGGACCACTGGCATGTTCTTTTCGGAATGGATTTTTCAACATTTTCATTAAATGTTGAATGTACTATTAAATGCTTAATACTTAAATTAGTAACTAACCAATATAACACTATTTTAATATTAATTAATCTACCTTAAAGTTACGGATATTAGCTACAAGTATTTCAATTAATAAAAAAATATCACCAGCTCAATCACAATTAAAAAGCTAAATGATAATGAACGAAACGCTTTATGAAACGACAAAATGACTTACAAAAAATGTCTTCATAAAGTTTCGATTCGCACGAAATATATATCCATACATAAAAGGTGTATGTAGGAAGTGATCAAAGCATTCCAGTGAACAATTATCCGGTTTACTGATGATAAATCGACTCCATAACATGAAGCAGAGCACTTTTTGTCTATACGCTATGAGTGATGCGCCCTTCAGGCCAAATAGAATGTATGGAGAGAGTTTATTATTATCAGTACATTTGTATTATTAAATTATAAAATTTAAGATTTTTTAGAAGCCATCGCTTCCCAATCAAACAGCGTCTGACTGAAAATATTATTAGTTGTGGGTTTGATTCCCACTCGAGGGGACTTCTGATACATGGTTGTATTTAAGATTTATTTGCTCTGGTAAAATAAAGCGCGGCGTTGAGATCGCCACTCAACACATAATGTTTCGATTTCGGTCGGAAAGTAGTGTACGAAGTGTCTTGGCACTAGGTTTTCTATCCTGTTATGCGGGATAAAGCGTGTAGCTATAGATATTTTTATTTAAAATTCCTTATAAGTTTTGTAATACAAATTTAAATATGTTATATCCATATAATTTTGCTCTTTAATAGGGACAACATGAATTTCAAAAATATTGTTAATATAAATAAAATACTTAATTTTATTTAAAAAAAAAACCAAATATATAAACTCGCCATATTAATTGTTTTAAAAATAAGAAATAATATCGCAATTTGAAAAATCTGTCTCTATAACGGCGGCAGATTTATTCGCCGGGATTCCCGCCCGCGGCCTATTGTCGTGTCACATTAACGAAAATCGCATCATAACTCCCGATAATCTACGTTTATTAGCTCCATTCGTTGGTTTATAACTTTAGATATAAGCCATACATGTATGTATGAATGTACGAGTATGTCTGTATCCGTTGCATTTCGAATGCAAAAGGGAAAAGGTTTCGTGGGTTTTTATGATAGTAATTTTATATCAACACAAAGATATCATCTTTTTCTTTAGAATCTATAAAGCTGATAAACTATAATAAATAAAGTATGAAATATATATTTTATATACATATTTTATGGTAGTTCCTAATTTAATTCTATTTTCTTGAAACTATTTCAAACATTTGAATTCTAGTTAAAGTAAACACCATTGTAGTTATATAAAGCCATTGTGGTCGAGAGTGACACAGTCAAACTGTAAGCAATATGATTGTGAGTTCGATCCGCACTTAGGGGAATAATTATAAGGCCACTCAACATATTATATGTAAATATAATATGTTGAGTGGCCTCACGCAGTGATAATAATAAATAATTATTATCACTGCGTGAGGCCACTCAACACGCAATGTCTAGAATACAGACAGAACGTAAAGAATGTAATTTTTTAACCTTGTGTCAAGTGTGTTCTCCTCGCTTACGTACAAAAAACTTTTTATCCTCATATTAAATAATTTAATATAAACGTAGCCCTCTTTTTTACAAGAGGAGAAACATTTTTGCCATATACTTAAATAGTCCACACTGAAAGGTGCAAATAGTATTTTTTATAATAATTTATTAGAAATCCATAAAAATAATAATATAATTTATTACACAAAACGCGAAATGCTTGACATATATGTATGTACAATATGTGTTGAAGTGCAAAATTATGTAGTAATAATTAATTCAAAATTCCATGAAAAATCTTGAGAAAACCATAAAATTAGAAAACACATAAAGTTCATAATTCCAAGGATAATCATAATTGTTATTACTGAGGAACAAAGGCCAAGATCGTTGTACAATCACGATCAAACATTACACTAAAGACGATTCATTATTAGAGAGCCGTTATGAACGCTATAATCGGCAGTTATCGCCCTTTTATAGCACATTTTACGATCCGAACTATTCTGCCCAAGAATGTACTTGTTCTTACGCTATTACTGCCTTTGTTGAAGCTAATTAGGAGATCGACACGGTTGTTGCGCTAGGAGATTTAAATAGGTAGTATTTTTTATAGAATAGACGCGTTTCAGCCCACAATTTCATGTATATGGACTATGACATGTAAAATTTAGTTTTTGTATATGACATACAATTCCCACCACTCAATCCACAACGTTTTGAATTCGGTGGAAAGCGAAGTACGGAGTGTCTTGAAACAAGGTACTTTCTGTCTACCCTGCTATGCAGGATAAAGGCGTGAAGCTAAAAAAAAACAATACAAACTTAAAAAAAAATCTTCCCTAAGTGTCCCTTGTATATTTCCTAAGGAATCTACATGTAGTTTCTTCTTTGTATATGTATAAATAAGTTTCACCATGGTGCATATGTTAAATACATAACATGTTTCTCATGTTACATTTCTTTATTATTATCTTCACGTTTATTTTCAAAGTTAAACCTATTAACTTGTAATAGTTGTTTACAGCCAGCACTCGCTGTGCGTTTACAATTTATTACGAGCTTGTCGGCAATAAAAAAGGGTAAGAAAAAATGAATAAAGCGGGAAACGTTAAAATAAAGCAGGCGAATATATACGACTTCCTTTAGGAAATAATAATACTGTTTGCAATTCATTTGCCTACCTGGTTACCCTCGGTTATGGAAAACAACGCCCGGTATTTCTTTTCTTACCCTTCTTACTTCAATTTTTCTTAAGGGTCGCGATTTTTAAACCCTTTGCT
Source organism: Dryadula phaetusa (assembly GCA_032432895.1). Taxonomy (NCBI): domain Eukaryota; kingdom Metazoa; phylum Arthropoda; class Insecta; order Lepidoptera; family Nymphalidae; genus Dryadula; species Dryadula phaetusa. Next base: position 4,822,580 of record JAOYRS010000027.1, read on the forward strand.
TTACAAAATCAAAGCTTAATGACGGTTAAGTTAAAGAAGGTTGTATCGAAAAATTTATTAGTATATATAAGTGGCTTTCATAGCATTATTGCTAGCTTTAATTAGGGATTGTGACTAGACATATAAACATATAATATTTAATACAAAGCTAAATTCAATAATTTAACAATTGCTATTGTATAAACTATAAAAAATCTCATAGTCATTATTAACAGTGCAATATCAAAAAAATATATGTATACACTTATACATAGACTGAACATTAATATTAAAATGACTATTTTCATTAAATACATGTTATTCGTTACCTTCTCCAAAAACTCACCTGCCTTCCTCTCTTTTTGAAGTACTCAGCGGACAAATGGCTTGTCGCAAAAGAAAAATCAAACCGTAACAAGGAGCCGGGTTGCTTACATTTAAAAACGTAATTGTAACTAACCGCTCCCCTTATTAATTTACCTCATTCGTTCTTGTCACTCCCTTGTCGCGTCACGTTTAAGAAAGAAAAAAGTTAAAGATATTCATGACATTTTTGTCTCAAAGGATTTTATTTATATGTTTCTGAATTTGTTGAGCGTAGCTATAAGATCATAAACTTTTTAAAAATATTTAATTAAATTTGAATTTATAGTACATAAGCTTATATAGATATATAATATTGTAAACATTTCCAGGTATATGTTCAAAGATCAATTTAAATTAAATCATTTAATATTTACTATTTTTAAAGTGTCAATTCACACTTAAGATTAGAAAACATTTTTGAAAAAAATGTATAAAATTAAACCGCAGCGGGAATCAAACCCGCGCCTCTTGAATACCGTCCAAGCGCTCTGACCATGCGATTTACTAACAACTGCGTCGAAAATTTTGTACGTTTGTTACAACTTAATTATGTTGTTAGTGAGTGTGGAATAACACTTTAAAAATAGTAAATATTAAAATAAAATAGCAATCTCTCTCTTGCTAAAAGATTATTAATTAATAATCTTTAAATATTAGAAATTTGTAGAAATTTGTCTACACAGATGTTGACAACATAGCTGGTACTAGAACGCATAGCTTAGCGGTCAGAGCGCTTGGTATCCAAAAGGCGCGGGTTCGAATCCCGCTACGTTCAAAATTTTATACGTTTTTTCAAAAATGTTTAAATTATTTATACCTCAAAAAAACAATAATATCATATTTTAAAATACCATAGGTTTCTAAATTTATTCTTATAAATAATTACTCATCAGACATTATTAGCGATTGTTGCCTGTCAAAACATTAATAAAAACACATTCTAGGTTTAATGGAAATATTTCCAGGGCATAAAAAAGTATTTTTCTTGAAATAATTTTGAGACTTTTAAGTTGTCTTACATTGCAGAACGATTTTTAAAGGATCTTAACTTACTAATAATACTTACTTAATAATATTACAAAAATTTCGTCTATACACTTAAATTAGAGCTCATATGTGGGTATTAAATAAAGTAAATCAAAGCACAAACGTCTAATTTGACTAATAACATTTGATCTGCAAGTAACTGAAATATACGATTGGGAGTCACTTTGCGTGAATATTTAAGAAGTTGTCAGTCTCAAGGGCCTGGAGAGTCACTTAAAATGTTTGATGAGCAGTCGAGGGACTGGTTAGATATTGCTTCAATCAATTCGATTTTTATTATTGCAAATTCCTCAATATAACTGCCAATATAACTGCCATTGCAACTGCCGTTTTCATTTTTTTTTTCAAAAATAAAAAAAAATATATCTCATGAAGTAGTACAATAAATCAATTACATTAAATTCAATATTACACTAAATTATTATATGTTGATTATATACTGAAGTAGAGACTAGTGATGTACCCACAATATTTATAATTCATAGATTATTTCTCTGTAAAATGTATAAAGATGAAAATCTATATATTACTAAACTACATTTAAGTATATAAAATGTAATTAATGTTAATAAAAAAATTATAACCACATATTTTTGTTACATTCTTACAGAATTATTTACACGAATTCAATATACGATTGGAGTGATTACAAAGTGAACATCAAATCAAGTGGCTCTTTTTAGCTTTAAATGCGCGAACGACGGTACGGGGGCCGGATTTCGCCGCATTCCGACGTCCCGTCTACAAACGCTTTTTTTCTAAAACCCGGTAACAAGCCAATAAATCCGAGCGCATTTTTCTCTCGGATCCAACGCCCCGAAAAAAGGCTTAGCGCGATTACACTCAAATTTACTTAACACTTAACACATTAAACACGTTAATAAAGATCTCTTATTTAATTTTCTTATCTGACGCATTATGGCCGCCCATTTTAATTTGAATATTGTCTGAATTGGGTTTTGTGTAAATTTTATTATGTAAATTGAATCCTGAATATGATTACTTCTATGTTAGGACAAAGGATACGGTGCGAATGGGTTACATTACTAGATTGGGCAGATGCTGCCGACATCGTTAGAACCAATGGCTCTAAATTATATAAATAATTAAGATTAATTTGTTAGTTAGTTGCACAAACACGGCTGCAGGCAAACATGGAGTAAATTGAAGCTCTAAAGCTACTCGAGGACTCTTTTAATTAATTAAGTACCTGTATGGAGAGAGTTGAGCAGTCGCGCACGTATTTGTTGATTACCATCTGACATTAAACATAGTAGGGCGTACCTTGTTCATAATTCTATTTTTCTATGAATAATATATAGTGGTATTAACAATTTTAAATTTATATAAACCACACAATTTTCACTTGATGAAATATTTTCTTAATGGAGTTATAAAGGAAATATTTTTTTTGCATAGCCAACACTGCATGCCTACAAAATTTAGGCGTCGTCGTTTTGCTTCATTTCGTGATATTACGTGTTAAACAGCGAAACATAACGCTGTACGATGTCTCACTAGCATTGAGATACAAAAATAGAAAAAAGTATTCAAACCTACAACCATCCCATTTTTAGTCGGATATCCTGCAAAAAAAACTAGTTAAGTTAGTGATGTTTTCGTTGGGATTAATTTAATTTAGATATCGATTTACTTCCCTTCAAGAGTCTCTACTTAATAATATTTGGAGTAAACACCTGACTTCAGTTTCAGATCGGTCAAAATCGTTAAGATGATTAGATGTCCTTGCAGTCCGTTTGACGGTCAATCGAGTGGACTATTAGATTAATTAAAGTTTCAGTAGTGTAGAAACGTTATTTCAGATAGGTTTATAGTATGTGTTTTTTTTAATTGAACCTGACATATTTTTTTTACTTTCATTATAAATTCTAATTTAATAACGTTAAACATTAATAAAAGATTAATATTTAAAAATAAAATAAATTAAATATAAAATATATCGATCTAAAATTTTCCCTAAGAATATCTTCAATATACTTAAAAGGGCCACATGTGCTCTCTCTTCAACAAGTTGACCGACAACCTCGAAGCGATAAATCTAAAGTATAAATTATATAAATTCATCATTGGGTTGGATTAATAATTACTATTCACGAGTCACAACTGGCGCAGAGAGCGGCATGATTAGCGATACGTCACCAGTAAATATGGCAACACTTATTTCACGATTTATATGGGAGGAGAGTGGGGTTATAGGGGTAACTTGGCAATAAATCTGAGCAAAGTGATTTGGTACAAAGTACTGGGCCCACAGTGTAAGCTCGGTTCGGTCAGGAACATCCATTGTGAGCCGAACACCCACGGAATCCGATAATGCCTTGAGATTGTCCCGTCTTTCCTTTAACACCTCCCGATACCGTCCCACATAGATATAAGTATCTCTATGCATTGATAATTTATCGCTTAATCTACCTAATTTATTAACTGTATTACGGTTTAGGTAAATTGAATAACTTTATACTCAGAATGATAAGCTTTCCTTACATTTCAATAATTATAAATAGTAAAAATAACAAGATAAGCAGAAAAAATATAGCGAAGGATTCCTCAGTTTTCCATTATTTATTTTAAAATATATAAGATATTATTTTTATGACTTTAAAGTCTTATTCCATATGAAAATATATTTAATAAATGTATAAAAGTTTCACAGTAGGGGTTTGAACTCGCGCCTCTTTGAAATTCCCAGCACTCTGATTACTAAGCCATGCCTGTAAATCCGGCTATACAGAGATTTTTATAAATATCTGATATCTATAAATTATTTTTAATCATTTGTCAAACAAATGCGATTTATATACTTTTGTTTACTGTTTAAAGTTATATTCAACACTTAATATATTAAAACATATTTTTAAATTATATATGTTTTTAAATTAAATCTCTTGTAAAACGATTATTTCTGCCTGATGCGTTAAAATTTTTATCTGTGTTTTGATCAGTAAAGACCAGTGTCACATATACAGTGAGTGCCTGAGACAGATTCAAAATCACGTGACAACAACACGTTGGCATAAGATAATAAATTTCTTTACATTTAACGTTGTATATTTGTTTAAATCATTTATCAAACCAATGTTAGTGAGATCCGTAAATTTATACGATATAGTTGCTTAATTTATAAATAGATTAACAAATGGAGCAGATCGTATCAATGGAAGATATTCAAGAAAGGATTTTAATATGTCAGTGGTGTACCAGTGTGCCGCGTGTGCGACCCGGCTGGGCTAAACTTAATCTATAAATCAAGAACTGAAACTATTTCGTAATTAGATCGTATTTAGGATGGGGTACAACACCTTCGGCTCCTTGAGGAAGCGCCTCCCAAAGGGTCATAAGGTAAAGGCTCCATTGCCTTTCAAGTACCTCTTTAACGGCTAATATCCTTGGTAAATGGATCTCAAATATTTTGCTCTATAACCATTAGAGCTAAGCGATGTTGTCATGTTTATTGCTTTTCTGTACACTATTGAGGGTCTCTTATATTTATTTTATCGAATAATCGAAACATGTTATTATATTTGAAGCGTTATTGCCAAGTCAATAGGTGGACTCGTAAAGGTTAAATCATTTTTACGTAAACTATTATATATATATATATATATATATATATATATATAAAGAAAGAAATATATATATATATATATATATATATATATAAAACAATAAGAAAAATTTAATATGTACAAAAATTAAAAATCAAAACAATTGTAATGAAAAGCCTCTTAGCGCCAATCTTTTATTCTGCAAAAAGCTTTTGATGTTTTGTGTACTTAGTGTTTCGTAAGTTGATCCTATTAGAATGTCCAGGTAACGCGTCACAATGGAGTCGGCGGGACGCTAACAAGATTATAACTTTATTTTGTAAATTAATAAAAAAGTAGGAGCCGTGTGTTCCATTCCGCCCCAGCTCATCTTTTATAGAATACTAATGATTAGGTTCGTAGGCGATATATTGTAGACAATAGCGTCTTTATTTCAAAATATATTTAATAATAGGCTTTGGTGTTATATTTATAAACTTAATTTTTATATATGTATGTTTGACTTTATGCGAGATATTTGTGAGTAATAATAAATTATTCGTGCTAAACAACAGTAGCGCAATGCAATTTTTTTGAATACTTTGAATACTGATGTGTTTTAAATATCAATGGAAATATATTTAAGATAATTTTAATTTTATCATATAAGTCTGGTTACGTGGAAAAAAGGACCTACATAAGGTTCCTAAGCCTAGCAAGCCATATTGGTATGACAATGAACGGACATCAGGGAAAAGAAAGAACGATTCATTATTAGGTTCTTCTCAAAAAGAATTCTTTTATTTCAATAATCTTTATAAATATTTAAAACAATCTTTATAAATCTTTATAAATATTTAATACAGCTATGTAGTTAATACATATATTCGTCGGTTATTTTATTAATGCATTTACCGTAAACAAAGACTGATCTGATTCACGTCACACATGTCATATAATCCTGTGTTAATGAAACAATAAATTTGTATTCGTATGAACACTCGGCCAATATCCCCTCTAGGAGAGGCGCGCGTTGTCTCTCATTAACTTAATACGTTATGGTTTGTACTTTAGCAATATGTGCGATATGAAATACTTATCATATACAGGTTGTTATAAAAATATGAAATGAATTCATTTTAATGATTTAATTTATAGTTCTGTTTTATAATGTATGTACATACATTGACTTTTAATTAAATTCTTATTAGTCTAGCCTATTTAAATTATAATTAATTATAATTAATTGTGTATTATATTTTTTTTAGCTTCACGCTTTTTATCCCTCATAGCAGAGTAGACAGGAAATACCTAGTGTCAAAACACTCCGTGCATCGCTATCCACCGAATTCGTGACATTGCGTGTTCAGTGGTAGAACTCAACGCCGCACTTTGTCTTATCAGAGCGAGGAAATGGAAATAATTTGAAGTATAATAATTCCCCCGAGTGGGGATCTAACCCACAACCGGTCGCGTTTACAGTCACACGCTGTCATACTGCGCCACCACTAGCCTCTGTAGTAAATATAATTAATTTATCTTAACATATTTAAAAGACATTACTAAGTACTCTTTATAATTAATAGAAAAGATATAAAAATTCATTATTTGATAAAATCCATAATAATTATGAGAACAGCCTGTATCGTTTTCTTATCATCTACATCGCCCCTGTACAAACGAGTTGTCACAAGTTCGTCTCATGTTCGGACACTTGGCGTAATTTTATGTTCGTCTCTGTAAGCCCACTGAACGAGACGTCTAACGACATTCATTTATAAGTGGCTGAAATAAATCATAAGCTCCTTCTTGACGTAATCGTGTTTATTATAGGAAGTAACTTTTATATAACAAGTAACGCAATGTATAAAATGTAGCATGATAAATTAGTTAATATGAAGAAAAGCTAATTATAAATCCGTTTTGTGATATAGAGGCGAATTATTATTATCTGTGCTTGTGGCGTTATACAATAGTTATAACATATAATATTTTTATTTAATTTAAATAAAAAATAAAAAGTTTAATATAATACGTGTATTTAATAATTATTATTACTTTAATTATCTATAACATGCGCGAGTAAATTTATGTCTGTTTGTTTGTGACGTCATCACGACCAAACTGCTGAACTGATTATGATGCAATTTCATGTAGAGATACTTGAAATTCTTGACATGATCATAGGCTACTTTTTAAGCTTTTCACGAATTTAATTAATTTACATTTTTGACAGAATTATGTTCTTAATTTTCCATTTCATTAGGTTTATTTGAACTTCACCCAACCGCATTGCATTAGATTCTGGAAGTTTCTAAGCCATAAATGGACCTTAATGACCCGCACCGGACACTAACGTACGAGCGCCCCGAGACTGCCACGAATGCGCGACTGATTTCCACCGCCCTTGGGAACGGGAGAGAAAACATCATAAGAAGTTATGATGAGTTTACACACTCCAAATTGGTTTGTATTCTTTGTATTGATCATGCTTAGTATTGTTATTGCGAGGTGTATTCGGAAAACTTAAAACAAGACTAGTGTGTTAAACTAATACGTTTGTTTAAATTTTTTTGAAATCCAATTACATGTTTTTCCATTAAGGAACATTTTTTTTCATAAGAATGAAATTTTTTTTGTGAACCTTTAACGAACGAACGTATTTAAAAGAAAATAAATAGTGTTCATAATCTAAAAGATAATGCGTATTATTATTAAGTAAATAATGTTTTTTTATGGGATGATAAAATTATATTTGTTTTATATATTAGAACAGTTGATATTCCATAGCAACAAACGAATTTAATATTAATCGTTAGAAACTCGACGTGAGCCCTCCGTATCCAAGAAATTAATCCTCACTTCGCCACTGGTCACTAAGTAACACATTCTATTTGCATTAATCAGCCCACCTGCTGACTGGCTTACATCCTATTAGCGTATCTAACCCTTGCCCACCTTAGATTGTATGATTGTGCCAAATCGGCAAGATAATGCCGCGTATTTACTTTGATTCTCGTCGTTAAAAGTTTAGGGGGATGACGAGGGCCGTCGTTAGGCCCCTAATGGCCACCATTTGTCTTGTCCGGCCTCTAGTTGTGCCTCGCTAATGAAATTATTGCCGCAACTATACTAAAGGTTATAAATACCCCTGAAAGGCCCAAGCGGACGCCACCTTGTTTAGCACTAATGGACCGGTCAACTGTAAACTGTGTTATCAATAAAATTACAATTAGTAAACGGGATAAAAATGACCGAGGGTCGGAAGTCGCTAATGCGGATGTTTATTGCGAGGATGTGAAAGTTATCCACGTATCCTGCTGTTACAAATACTATTATAAAAACACTTTGAAAACATATTAAAATAAATCATAAACAAAATTTTGTATAATTCAAGTATTTTATATACCTTTAGAATCAGAATGTATAGAATATTATAAGATATTATCTATTAAAACATGGCTGTGAACGATAAATGATCAGCGATAAGGTGAATGTATGTCTGGTCACGTTGCACGTCCTTATGACACTTGCCGATGAGTTTCTGAGTATAAACTTGGGCGATATGAACACAATAAAATGCGACATCCTAAGTATTTCGGCGAATGTGTCGGCAAGAATGCCATCTGCCTTGGACAATCAAAACTTTGGGAATGGAATTTTCTGCTTAGCGTCCGGCGTATTGCTTCGGACAGCCCGCTCGGTGACCCATGTGGTGTCTCGGACGGTTTCTTTAATATAAATACAATTCTTAATAATGAGAGAATTGCTACCAGAATATAAATTGTTATACTTGATTGGTTGACTACGTTTTTTTAATGAGAAATATGAAAGTATATATTTTTATTTTCTAAAAATCTTTTAGAAAGTTTATTATATAAGTTTATATATTTATTCAAATGGACATAAAAACTTTTGACACTTTCAAAAGCCAGACATTTTATATTTACGCTAAGTAGTCTACAACGAGACTTAGCGCACACTCTGAGAATATTTTTTAAAAAATATTGGCTATTAATTCATCTTAAATATTTTATACATTAAAGCTACAGCACATCAAAGTGAAAAAGATACAACGTCTGAAAACTTCGACCCTATTATTTGGCCATTACGATGAAAGGTGAACTAAATAAATAAGTAAAGTTTTAGTACCCTGTACATTAGGTTCTTCCTTGTTTACAGGCGGCCACTGCAAAGTGAGACCACATCTAAACGAACCATTCGGTGCACCACAAAAGGGATCGACGCGGGAAATCGACGCTTTTATTGTTCCCTTTATAGTGAAAAATAAAAACTCATCTCCAAATACCCTAATCTTTCTACATCAAACGACTACAAAGCTTGATATTACACGCGTCATTTGAACACTCAAAGACATTCCTCGCAAGGAAAAAATTAAAATAACAAAGCAACAATGGAACCAATGTGGAGGTTGATTTGCCGTGAAACCGATGTGCGCACACATCGCCATCAAGGAGCTGATGATATTAAAAATTCTTTGTCAAATATTTAATTCGCGTAATATATAGAATATATTGACTTTAAAACAAATTTCCTTATATTGAGGAATGTATGAGAAATACCTTATTTCCTACTGTAGGTAATTATATTAACTAGAGGGTTGTTGTGTTTAACATGCGTTGCCTTAGCAATTTGTACTTCACATTATTTTAACAATATATGCTAATATTTTATTAAAAAAAGTTTAAAAAGTTCTGTAATCTATAAAAATATAACTATGCCATATTCCATTCTCTTCCGACCACGTAATTTGTGTAAAATGATGTATTAAATTAATGCTTGACGTATTAAAATACAACTTTTTCCACAGTTAGGTTCAAAAATAAGAGAGCACATGAATTGAAGTAATGTTGAAAAATTATAGAATATACATCTTCACTGCGGTGGCAGCGACACATGATGGATCCGCAGACCGCTTTGTGCTCTATTTCCGAACGGTTGCCTTCCAATACCGTTCCAACACTCAGAGATTTTAAACGCATTTTGTGGCCCATTAGTCGAGGTGAAAGAGGCTGTGATTATGATTGATCGCGCTTCACAATACCGACCTGACTTGTTGAACGGACCCCTCACGTGTGCACTTGCCTTATTTGTTGTAAACTTTGTAACTTCTATTTCGACACTTTCTTTGATTGCAAAGTTGTTGGCGGACGTTCTGCTCTTAATAATTACCTTAAGTGCGTCACGAGCTATTAAGTAATTAAAAATATAAATAGTATTGTTTTTTAGATATTTGTTATTTTTTTTAATATTTTTTTTTAATTTTGAGATTACGTAAAACGTATTTAAGAAGCTCGTATTATTTGTAAAAATTAACGTCAATGTAATATTTAGTTTGTTACGTAGCAAAATCACAAAGCAATTCAGTCGAGCTATATAATATAGAGAGTCTATTGAGCCGATCTAATGCACCCATTGTGCAGATCGCCGCTGCATTCGTAGCCATTGGCGAATGAATATAGATTAACAATTCGAAACTTCGCTTTAAGATGTTAATTTCAAAATGCCAGCCGATACCCGTGCTCACTTATATTATTGAAGTTATATGCAAGAACGGTTGCCTAGTAAGCTATTGTTAAAGGAGCTACTTAGACAATATTCAATTTTGTTATTCGTATTTAGTACAATTTCTTATTCAATTATATGTTTTGTTTTAAATTTACTTTTTGTGTTGACATGTTTTGGATTACTAATTATTAAATTGTCACATACATATTATATTTTTATTGATAATTTATCTTCCAAATAAAATAAAATTATATTTTTATTGTGTATATTTTACAAAGACTTCCCACTGCTACTAATGTTAATAAATAGAAATATTTAATTTGAAACGCAGAACATATTGATAATGATTTATAATCACTCGTTTTCTACCTATTTTCACATAACTTTACTTAGCCATATGTTTAGTAATTCATCTTTATAGGTTTTACACTTGTTCCTCGAGAACTACAAATTTATTTTCTTTAAATTAAATTCATAAAACAAATTAACACAGTAAATATATTTTGAAATATTAATTTTTAAAATCAAATCTTCATAATTTTCCTGTTTGAACCGATTCAATTTTAATTTTAAAAAATGCATGTACATATTTACTATTTTTAAAGTGTTATTCCACACTTAGGATTAGAAAACATTTTTGAAAACTACTACATTTGAAGTTAAACAGTATTATTTTCGAAAAAACCTATAAAAATTTGAACGCAGCGGGATTCGAACCCGCGCCAAGCGCTCTGACCGCTAAGCGATGCGTTCTACTACCAGCTGCGTCGAAATTCTTATACGTTTTGTTACAACTTATTTATGTTGTTAGCATTCCGCTGCGCTCAAAATTTTTATACGTTTTTTCGAAAATGTTTTCTAATCCTAAGTGTGGAATAACACTTTAAAAATAGTAAAATATTAAACAGTATAATTTTGAATTTCAAAATACCTTAAAAGCAAACGCGACGTCAATCTACCTTATAATTCCGACTTCGGAAGCAATTATTTTTTATCTACACGCACGAGCGCGGCAGGGGATCTGCGACACGGGACGACACGGCACGCCAACGCATTGCACCCGTGGGACGGTGCAGTTAGTTCGCAAAAACTAAGATTCTGAGGGGAAATCTGTTTATATACGTATATTTCGAATTTGTATTTCAGTCTCGCTATATTTTTATTAGAACACAAATGGGTCTATTACATAGGCGTATGTATGGAGAATATATAAAATATAATGAATGTTCTGAAACATCAATAATAACAGTAAAAGTCACACAAATTTAAATGATTAAACGATTGAACACTTGTTTAATAAGTAAGAGCGTTTAGTTAACTTTAAATATTAATGGCTTACATATAAGAAAATAACTTGTCAATTTTAATATCAGTTAGTCACGTTACGTCATTTTAGACACGTCTTTAACAAGATATATCAAAAATTAATTATCTTATTAAATCAATAATGACTTACATACATCATTGTTATAGTCTACTAAAATATAATTATAAAGTCAGACAGATCATACGTTAATTATAAGTCTATTCTTTACCGATCATCAATAAATCATTATGTTTTAAGTGACGGTACCTAGTGCTATATTTTTCCTACTCGACAAATTAATTTTATTTTAGCCTGACCGAGAATCAAACCCACAGCCATACATCAACACCCTATCAATAAAAATAAACCATTAACAGTATAATTTTATTATTTAATATTTTAAGATTAGAAAATATTTGTATGAACCAAAACGTAGCACTAAATAAACACAAAAGCCTGCAAGGATCCAAATGTCTTTTTTATAATCTGTTTACTTGCTCCCGCTCCTACGAGATAATCCCTTTATTCTCCACATCGCTGATGTGTTTTTACGAACTTGTTTGCATTTGAAATTGTGGAGTTGGAAAATGCTAGAGAAATATTTTAGAACGTTGTATTATTATATTTGGGTATTTTCGCGTTAGTTCACGGTATTATTATGCTTAATTGCTTCATAAAAATATTTATTTTATGTCTGCGGCTTCGTACTCATTTACATATTAGATTTAGAGTTATTCAAAATTTGATATTTAATAATTTTTAAAGTGTTAAAGTGTTATCCACATTTAGAATTAGAAAATATTTTTAAAGAAACGTATAAAAATTTGAGCGCAACTGGATTCCAACCCGCGCGTCTTGGAAACCGTCCTAGCGTTCTGACCCCACATTTTTTTCATAAGGTTTAATAAATTAGTTAAAAATAAGTTAACTAAAGCAGTAATATGTATAATAAGAATAATAATTGTCAATAGATTTTATAAATATTGACACTACATTTGAACCGGTGTACTAGATATGCTGTAAAAGACTTGATAAATAATTTTATATAAGAAAAACAAAAATAAACACTTATCTACATGAAAAGACGAATGAAAATACCTAAATAAAAATACGCAAATAAATCTCAAACAGATAAAGGTAGAAAAATAAAATGATTAAAGCCTAATTCCCTATAAGATGGAACGTTTAATAAAGTTTAACTGTACATAAAATTTTATTGACCCATATATGAAATAGTGAAATAGTGAGACAATCCCGTAAGAATCCGCGAATCTTTTCGAGTCATTAGACGCTTTTTTATTACTCAATGACAATAAACATGTCGTAAGCTATCGACTGAAAACATTTGTAGAATTAGTTCCCCTGCGATTGTGCCTGCGGAGACGGGACGTCGCTATTATGATTATTGTATTCGATATAATCTATGAAACTGGAGGAATAATACGTTTTATATCTAAGTAATGTATTTATTTAAGTAATTGAAATGAAAAGCATCACATTTTTTCACACATAGCAAAGTATATAGAATATAATGTTAAGATGCTTTATACTTCGTTTTCTGCTTTCTTTCGCTAAACTTAACGCTAAGCTCTTTGTCTGTCAATCTAATGTCAAGACATTCCGTTGGCCAAGAAATAAATATTACAATTAAATTGTCCATAGGGACATTTCACAAAGGATATTTTAGAAGGGTCGTTAGTAATCAGTTAATATTATTGTTTTAAATACCTAAATAGCAAAAAATGGCACTAAGTAGAACCTGATCGACGAAACGTTGACGTCACAATAAAAATATTTCCCATTGTGCAACTCGGAAGCTTAATGTCATGTATATTTATGATATTTACAGGTAAATTCTTTTAAAATAAAAACATAACATTTACCGCCATAAAGAGCATGAGACTGATATAATTTATTGCTTACAATTTTGCTTACAGCGGGAAATATTGCGGTACATTTTTCCGAGGAGCGTCTCGAACTCCTAATTTCTAATGGGCCATTTGCCACTTTGTCAATTGCACCAATAAATCTGAAATGTGAGCTGAGTAACGGCCCCCGTCTCTAGCTAAATATCGCGTCATTCTTTTATTTGCAGGACACTTGGAGTGGAGTTATTATCTTCCCTAGTTTCCTTTTTACAAAGCTTTTTTCTTATAAGCTTATAACAAATTTATAAGTTTTGTTTTACTTATTTTTTGAAAGGTTTAATTAATAAATGAATCTTAATATTTTTTTTACCGTCTAAAGGTGTGTAACCTTTAAGGCCAATATTAATTTTTTTAATAAAAATAAATTTTGACGTATAATTTTACCCAAAATTCCTAAGTGAACAAAAAAACGGTTTTATTGTATACAATGAACTCCAAGCAAAGAAAGTTGCGGGCTCCGCGAGAAAATAAACTATAACATCAACTACTATATATTCAACTATTTTAGTCGCGACTTATGTATATCTATCTAACTTAATGTATTCATTGATAATTTTAGTGCATGCAGTATCAATCCAGTTGTAGTTTGAGTGGTGAATAAATGAGCACGTTCAGAGAAGTTCCGCCCTCGCTCGCCTCTAGCTAAATTATAGTCCACACGTCCAATCTATTAATAACTCCTATACGATAAATTGTTTATCGAATATTTACAATTAACCACATATATGTCTATACTTGCGTACATACCCATATCTACTTCAATACGTATGTATATATATACACTTATATATGTATATCTGTATTAGTATACTTTTATTTCTTTTTTTTTTCAGAAACCGAAATATTGTGAGTTGAGTCCCGGAACTCAACAGCTCTACTAAACCTCAAAACTCAAAAACTCTCATCTCATAAAACTATAAAATTACATATTATATAGATTTTTTAATAAATTGTAATGATAATAAAATTAATAAAAAAAAAAATAAACAAAAATTCGGGATTCGCAGAATTTTAATTATAACAAATTGGAATCGGAAACATCGATTTCAATAATTTCACTGCAATGTTCCATTTCAACTCTATCTAACAAATGCCTGCGACTCGAAATGGCTGAAAGGAAAGTTTGAATATCGTAGACTATTTTTGAATCAATTGTAGTATGTAACTTTTTAAACGATCCTCGTGTGAGATCGACGACAAATGGCGTTTTTATTAAAATTTTACACCCTCATGTTAAAGATTAAACGGCTGTTTCAGTGTCAATACAAAAAGGTAGAAAAAATCAGAATATAACATAATATTCAATAGTGAGGCCGGTGGTGGCGCAGTGGTACAGAGTCTGACTGTAAACGCGATCTGTTGTGAGTTCGATTCCCGCCCAGGGGAGTTATTATATTTAATTATTTCCACATCTTAGCTCTGGTAAGACAAAGTGCGCTGTTGAGTTCCACGACTCAACACGCAATGTCTTGTATTCGGTGGAAATCGAGTACAGAGTGTCTTGACATGAGGTACTTTCTATCTATTCTTTTAAGCAAGATACTAAAAAGCGTGAGACTAAAAAAGCTTACATATTAATTCGATTATCTTATATTTAGTTTATATAAACTATTTAATTTTTATTCATGAACATAAATTGAAAATTCATGAAAAGTATGCAGATTTTCAATTTTATATATATATATATATATTATATAAATTGCACTAAAATATGTCATGAAACTTCCCTTAAAAACCTTTGACGTTATTTTTGTTTGTTGATTCAAACACCAAAAAGCTTCATGGATGGTTGAAAATCGATAGACGAACTATAAGTGACTATGGGCCAGTAGGCAATGCGTTTTAGTGATTTCGGTAAATGGTTTGACGGTCGTAAAATCTACAGCACTCAAAGAAATTCAGAAATAAAAGAAAAAAAATAAAAAAATTGAGCTTTTATTGCTAGCTTTAAAAATATGTATGGCCAAGCATTTTCTTATTAATATGATCATTTATATATAGACAGCTATACAGATGTAAATATTGATTATTATATTTAAAAAACAACAAATATAAAAACCTAAGCATTAAATTTCCTATTCCGAAATACTAAGTTCTTGATCCACACATAACAGACGTTGACTACAATTGTCCGACACGTTGATTTTCAGTTGCTCGAATTCCTTGAATTTTGGATGCCAACCGTCAGAGTTGGTCGGCTTTAAGTTGCTCTGACTACGCAACTGCATTAGCGTTGTTGAATTTAGAGGCAATCGTTTAGCTGTCGTCTAATAACTTTACTGATATTTCGTTAATTTTCATTTAATATCTCAAGCTATATACCATATTATCCTATACTCACAAAGTATAGGTGTGTAATATTTATTTAAGGTCAATATTCAGAACTTCATAAAATTTAATTAAGGAAAGTCATCAGTCACTGTGCGGACTGAGGTCACGTCACTGCGCCAAAGAGATAACATGGGGTCAGGAGCTGCACTAACTACCCACATCGTGATGAATGTACCCCTAACAGACCTCAAATATGCCACCGTTGTCGACAAACAAACTATCTGAATAAAGCTCCTCTATTCTGCATTATAAAATCTACAGTGACTTCAAAACAGATCGAAGGTTGTTTTTGAGAAAATCAATTTATCCTTAACTCTGGCATATTATTCATAAGTTTGTTAGCTCCCCAACGGACGGTCCAAATGCAAACAAGCCGCGACTCGCGTTATTAATCATTCAGTACACTTCCTTGTTATCGAGTGGCAGCGGCGTGATGAAGTAGCGGTTCACCTAATTGTGATTATCTCGAACTAGGTGTTGACCTGTCTTGCGGCTGCCGGACGTACATCTATAATGCAGGTGTGAATAGACAACTCAGAAGTAATACAATAGACGGTTATTTAGTGGTCAGCCCCATGTTAAATAATTAATTACTAGTAAATGGTCTTTAAACGATATTGAGTTAACAAACATCAATCACATTATATTTAGTGTTATCACGTTTATCGTAATTTTATATAATATGTAGATATGTATGTATTAAAAATATGATAATCACTAAAGTGTACCGCTCGTTACACGATACAGTATTCACCTTACACTCACTCCTCATTAAAATTTGTACGACAGCTTCTAAATTCTACTCTTTTCTCCGCACCTCCATTTCAATATACAGGAAAAAGTGGAAGAGCGCTGTGTACGGAGTACCGAGCCAGGCTGGCAAAACTTTTGCCTTCCCATCCCACGGAGGGGGGTAAAAAGTGTTGCCGACGGGTGAGCGCTTGTATTTATACCTATGTCAGGGAAAAGTTTTCCGTGTTGCGGGTTGGGGTTTGAGGGGGCAGGGTGGACGCATGCGCCCTGCTACCTCTGCATAGCTGACGTGACAGTCCTACTCAGGACTTTGTACAGAACACGAGTCCGTATGACTTCGCTTCTCTAAATGAACGTATTTTACGTAACTCTTAGCATGTTCAATTATGAATTAAAAATTAATAAACAAACTCATGAGACAAATTGCTTTAGGTATACTTCTCTATAGAAATCAAGATATAGTATAGAAATGATTAATGTTATAAATAAACAAACACTTATTATATTATGATTTACTTATTTATATTTAACGAACACAATTCTTACATTCTTATTAAAAAAAGTTTTCTCAAATATTATTTTAGACCTAAATCAAGTAGCTAATAATAACGTATTTTGTTGTTATATATATATATATATATATATATATATATATATATATATATATATATACTTTCATCAAAATTTTTCTGTTTAATGTTTACACTTAGGGCAGTATAAATACTGTTGTTCGTTATTGTTTAAATGTAATCATTTTTATTAACATAAATTGATTTGATTAGATCTGATGCATTCATTTATATTAAAAAAATGTGGTTGTGTACGTCAAATTTGAAGACGTTACAAATCAAGCAAGTCACACGCGACAGCCGTAGATTGAACTTGAAAACGACTCGCGCGCCACTTTCCAACGGTTTTGTTGCTACTTGTTGTTACTCCGTTTGTTACCAAACTAAATTTGAGTTGCTAAACTAAAGTTGTGGATATTTAAAGAGAACTTTTTCTCGGAGTCAATGGCCGGTTAGACCGTCACCCAGTTTCAGAGAACCTACGGAGTTATGGCAGTTGTTCGCAAACTACTTGGTCCAGGCAGAGGGCTGCAGTTGGAAGGTCATGGCGCTAATTCGACCTTGCCCTCAACTTCTGTACGGTTGTTCAACTAGTTAGATGTTCATATCTAATTAGAACTGGTACCGTTTCGCATGCTTAAATCATAATATACATACACATTAAAATCATATCGCGCTAAATGTAATATTTTTTTATTTTTAATTGTAAAGAATAAGTATTTCTATTCCATGATTTTTAATAATACAAGAAAATTTTATATGTTTCACAAAATCATAAAGTTTAAAATTTGAACATAATTTGTTCAATAAAAGGATGAAAAAAAATAAAAAAGTACACATAAGTATATGCTCACATATAACCGTATTCAATTTTTTCTAAGCAATAGATGTATTTTGTTGCTTTTACACCACATTGCTTGATCTGGACCACTTAATTAACTGAATCTCTATCTAGCCGTCAAAGGCTTCAAACAAATTGGCCACGACAAAATAATGCGAGAGATAATAGCCGTTTAGACAGCACCGAATAACCGCCGTGGGCGTAGCACCTGACTAACAAAATTAATTACAGCCCAATAAGGAAATATTAACCGGCCGCTTAATAAGCCATTCTCGAGGATACGCCACAATTAAATTGGGAGGGTCGCGGACTCATTATTTATAAACAATAATATATCAAACAGATATTTTCAAGATGGCGCACGCCGCAGACCGAGCGATACGTCACGCTAAACTGCTCCCAAGCAGAAAAGACGGAGCTGCAGCTGATTTTGTATGTTCTAATATTTCCAAAGCGCAAAGCATGTCGTATAAATTGAAGTGAACTTTATATTAATCTTTAAAAGCATGAAAAGCTACGAGAATTATTTAAAGAAATGATTTTTTACTTCTTATTTAACACATTACCACAAACAACAACGTTTGCCTTTAATTTGAAAGAGTTAATATTTAAGAGTTATTCTTTATAAAATATTTGAAATGTATTGTTTTGTTGTTAATATTATGTACTTTAATAAGCACTATTTTTTAAGTATGCACTTCTGTCTGTATATATAAATAATTTGTAAAAGGAGATGTTACAAAATTTTACTTTTTTTCTCCATAATTGCAAACCTTTCTTCTACTCAAATAAAATTCAACATTATATGGCTGAATATGTGAAGGTAAAAAAAAACAAAAAAAAATAATATTAATACTCCACCGTTCTTATATATTATGTTATATACTGCCTTACCTAATGTATAACGATGTTTAACCATATCAGAGGAACACCCATACTTTAATTGCCTACATCAGGGCATTAATGGAACTAAAATCAAATCAAATCAAAGAAAATTATAAATAACTATAAAGGATAAGCTAGATAATTTGATATGTTTATGTTAATGTATATGTTCTCATAATACTTTGTTCTAATAATGATATAAAATTATTAACTTAAATGTGGACTTAGGAAACAAAAAATATATTAATTTATAATAAAATATTATTCATTCATTCATTTAATAAATCAAATGTACTAAATATCAAGAAAACATTGGTATTACAAGACAACTCGACGTCGATAGCTAGATGTGTACTGGTGTAGAAGCAAAACACGGCGGGCGTACAGCGGGTATTTATGGCTATATGACGGAAAAGTTTTGGAGCGTAGGAGCTAAAGCCATCGATTTTCAAAACTTTTTCATGGAAATAAACCTACTTTCGTTGTGTACGTGCTGCGTGCCTGTGTGTTGGTTTTACTCGCACAGACGCAACTTGAGGTCACACGACCTCGTTTAATTTCCAATGAAATAAATTGATATTAACTTTAATTTAAAAGCTTTTGATTTTGTTACTCAGAATTCTTTATTGTCTTTGTCTTTATCAAATAATATTATTAAAAAAAAACTAGAAATCGTAATAATTTTAGCAATATTCTACGTAATACACACTATAATTGGCACAGTAGTTTCTTTAAAATATTTAGACTATACTAATACGCCAATGCATAACAAGTGTTTATATTTATATTTAATCAGTATTTTTTTCAGTTTATACGGAATAATATGTTTATAAAAAACAAAGTTTTAGATAAGAATACCAAGACTCTTAGTACTTTATTTTCTTATTTTGGTATCGACATGGGAAATAAGTTTTGTCTCCTGACGCATCATAGGACTATCGACCGCGTGTATCGAGCGAGCACACATACAAAGGCGCGTACTTGTAATGGGTCCGCAAAGAAAACTTTTTAAAACTTTTCCAGCGAGGCAATATGGCTCGTGTTCTCAGCCGTTATGTTTTATTTAGGCAACATTTAGCCATCTCGCTCTACGCTCAAAGTCTCGTATACTAAAGAGAAGGACAGTAGTATTTTCCGACGTGAAAGCCTCTAGCAGAACGATACTTGCCTTGCCCGGGATACGAAGTAATTATTTCTATTCTGTCATTGCCGTGTATTTTTTATGTGCTAACATTTTGTAGGTTATAAAATGCGAAATTACTTTTTCGCAAAAATAAAGAGTTACAGATAAGAGTAGGCTTAAAAATCTAACATTATTGTTTTTAAACAATGTGCAATAACAAAAAACTATATTATATATACAGGTAAATATATCATATGAGGCCGGTCGTGGCGTAGTTGGACAGCGTCTGATTGTAAACGCGATCGGTCGTAAGTTCCAGTCGGGGGAGTGATTATATTTAAATTATTCTCACTTCCTCGCTCTGGTAAGGCAAAGTGTTGCGTTGAATTTCACCACACAACACGCAATATCTCAAATTAGTTGGAAAGCGAGAAACGGAGTGTCTTGACACTAGATAAATACATATAAAAAAACAGTATATGTAGGCATAGTTCATAAATATTAAAATGTACTGAACGTTTATTATGTCTATTATTTACGTACTTTAAGTTTTGACAAATTCAAATTTTATTTTTTTTCAATTACTTCGTCTACCTTACAATACTTTAATTGTTCGTATTAAAACGAAAAATTATACTTTTTTCAATATTTATTTTAATTTTTCCCATCTCACGCTTCATAGGTATGTACTCGAAGTAAGACTGCAGTCTCACGGTGGTCGTTTATCAAGATCGCCATCTGATTGGGGCGCGGCTCAGCTGCGTTTTATTGTCAAATTACGCGTCCATTCAAATTTTAATTTATATTTCTTACAATATAATTCATTATTGGAATTTTGCTTTTGGTTTTGTTGTTTTGATACATAATTAACTAAATTTGTTGAAGTAAATCCAAAAAATCCTAAGTAAATGTAGTGATATTAATAATAAAATTTCCTATTTTGAAACTATTGCAAAATCAGATCATAAATTTTGGTGACTTTTCACATTTAAATGAAACTATGTTAAACGTTTACACGCGTATTTCATTAATTTTCATGTTTGGTATTCGAAAAAACTTGACACTAATCCGTAGTCCGTAATGTTTTCTACCTAGACGAGTCTTGTATTTTCGAATACCAAAATATACACGATTAGTCCTTTTAAAATGTTATCATTTAAATTTTTGAAGAACCTGAATGAAAAAGCTAACAAATTCCTGCATAACAAGCTAATTTTCTTCCGAATTCAATTTACTATTGCCCAGCGGAGCTCACTATCTCGTTCTGAGCACTAAGTTGTAAGGATAGAAGTAAGTTACAGTATATATTTAACAAATTTTGAGGCCTTTTATTAACTTATGACTTATTTTTTACTTAAAACAGTATTAAAAAAATATATTTTTCTTCACAAAACAAATATTATACTCTTCAAAATAATGGATTTAATTCGAAGGTGATCTACAAAGTCCCTAAAGCTATACCAAGTTGGCAAACGCTCATAAATTAAAGTCCATTATTTTATGCGTTCTCATTACATGAATTGTTTTAGGGGAATAGTACCTCTCCTATAATTTACAAAAGAAAATTTTAAAAAGTACTTTAATTGCATTTACCTTTATGCAACAACAATATTATTTTTATTTTTTTATATATAAATAATTCTTTCCAACGCTTTTTGATTTACCTCGTCTGTATTTGCACACGTGTCCGGATTTAATCATCATCCCGACCCAGAATGACAAAAAAAAGCTTTGATATCTCCCTTTTAGTTACTTAGTTGTTTTTGGATTTTAGGTAATTATCTATGTTATTAAAAGTTTTTACTTAGTGTATCATTTTACTTTTTTTTAATAACATTTTTGCATATGAAACTGTTTTATTTCTAATTTCAAGGCAATAACTACTATTATATACTATTTTTATATCTATTTTCATATATAACTGTGCCAGCGACTTTATGATTAGCTATCTGTCAGTGGAAGTCCTATCAAAATTGATCGAGCCGTTCCGGAGATTAGCCGTAAAAAAAGATAAACGGACAAATGTAATTTGAATGTAATATACAAATATATTCAATTTTATTTATTTATATTTATATTATTTGATATGATCTGTCTTCATTGAATTTAAATGCATGTTATGATATGTTATATTTTACATTTATTTTTAAGATTTTTTGTATTATGTTTCTGGAATGCTTTTTTCTTTTTTAAGACGTTGGGAAACCATACAGAATTAATGTAAAGTAAAAAAAAAAGAAATAAGTAAGTAGGTATTGTGGTAATTTTCTGACAGGGAACGCATAGTTATTTTTTTAAGTTTTTAAGATTGTTACCTAAATATCTAAATATTTTTGTTGATTTGCTTAATTGCTAAGCTGAAATCAACAATTAAATAAACACATAATATATTGTATATTTACATTGAATTCCACAAAGTTAATCATAATATATCAAATATGAAATCCGAGCCGCTGCGGCATTGTCACGTGAGCATAAACAACGAGCCAACGGGTGCACCAATGCAACCTTCCAGGTAAGGTTAGAGTATTAACCACCTATTATTTTTCTAAGAAATGAAGTCAGAATAACACTGTTATATATAATTAAAATTATAGCATTAATGTGAATATCCTACCCGATTTATAAGAAATAATTAAAATAACAGTATCTGTTTGTTTTGAATCGTGTATATTTGATTACCCGTAAATACACTTTTTAAAGTCTGATATTTCGATTATTTTACATTAGTTCATGTTCACAGTTAAACAGGAGTATAAAATATACACAATTAATAAGTTTAAAATAGTTTCATATACCAATGTAGTTTCAAATTGCCGTCTATGCATATAGCCATATGAAATTATTAGAGTCAAAGGAAAAGTTAATGGAATGTTTCTACTAGTTCTATGTAATCACTGACAGCCAGCATGAATATATCTTAATTTAAATTAATAAATTTGCCTTATATTACTAATAATGATAATTGTGAAATATATATTAAGTAAGATGTATGAAAGAAGTTTTAATTTTATATAAAATAGAGAAAATAAGAAAAGAATCATCTATTCCCTATGAGTACTAACAGTGACTAAAAAAATATTGATGAGCAAAAGTGTGCTTATTTTTAATTTTTATTAATTAAATATATGCCTAATGTTTTATTAAAAGATCAAACAACATTTTTCTACTATAATTTTTAAAAAAATTTTGAACTTTAATTTTCGTAAAAGAAGAAAATAAGATTTTTCGTCGCATTTCATATATACTTACCACAATATCTTTTTTATATCACTCGTCTTTTAATTTAGCGTGGTAAACTATGTTTCTTGCTTAATAATTTATTCATTGCCGTATCTTCTTTGATAGGTAGGTTCTTTGTACCTCCTTCTTTGTACTTGTCAAATTGAATGGCAAAATAAAATTGCTATTATATTTTTACTATGTTCCTTACATATTCTGCACAGTTTCATGTTTTTATAACTTTCCTCGAATTTCTAGAAATATCTTACAAATAAAATTAGCTATATCAGCTCAGATGTTTTGCAATTTTATCGAGACAAACAAACGTCTAAACACAAAGACCTTACCGCGACGGATATTTGTGCTATTTACCCCGTGCCTACAAAGACGATGTCACGAAACGCAAGCGGCTGCAGTCACATAAATAAGAACAGTAATTAACATTCGTCGCAACCAATGTTCTAGAGTCTTTTTGTTGCTTTAAGACTTTGCAGAAAAACGAGAGAATTTTCTTTAACTATAAGGTATATTGCACAAATAAGTTGAACTACGTTAGTCGAACCGAAAATAGTATAGGCGGCGTCTTAATGGTGATAACTTGACTGATTTCATACTATAATAATTTTAATAAAACTGATTTTATAATAATTTTAATAAATCTTTGCGGAAATATTGTAATACCTATTATATTATTTTTTTGTTTGTTTATCCAGAACTAATATCTATTTGTACAAATGTTAATTAAACAATTGAATATATTTTTTTAATAAACTTGTTATTTTCGATTCTACATTATGTCCCACAATTCGGATTTCCATGATTCTATTTCAATTACATATTTATTATAAAAGCGAAAGTAGATTTGTCTGTCTGTGACGTCATCACAGCCGATTATGATGCAATTTTATTTAATTTCAGAGATACTTAAGGATCTTAGCATGAAAATTGGCTACGCGTTTCTTATTATTTTTATTTTTTTCCACCAAATACATTGATTTACATTGTGATCGCGAAAGTCGATTGCGGATCGTTAGTATGTATATGTTTAATTTAATATCTACTATTCAATATAATATCTACTAAATTAAAATGCTAAATATATAATTATTAATTACATTACCTTTAAATAAATAAAATATTAAAGTAAATGTACAATATAATTAATTGTTTCTAAATCTATTTTACGTCGCATTCCATTTAGTTATCCATAATTCTATTTACGATAGAGCCATAATTCTCCTTACATGACAAATACGCACAAATTACTATAAAATTACATCAGGAAATATAGCGACATTTAGCATCACGTGCGTTGTATAACTGCCGTTCATTAGGGTAGTGTTGACAGTGCTGCGTGCGCGCCGCCCGCGCCAGGCACCGCCTATCGCGCCACCATCGATGATTAATAAACCGAGACTGCGTTATACCAACTTACAAAAACATCTCAAACATCTCTATTCCTTATACAACAAAGCTCAAACAAAAAAATATATGGAAAACATAACTTTGTAAATGTTATCGCCAATGATATCAGCCAAGTTTTCAATTCTATCAAGCACTATCTTATTTTTCAGGTAGTAAAGTACAATTTTGAGTAATCAATCGATTTTGTACTGAAATTAGTTCCAGTTGTAATCGTGACCACTTCTGACGAACACTTATATCATGGCTTTGCCCCGAATTGAGCGGTTCCCGTCAGAATTCACGTACACGATTATCAAATACGATTTATTTTGTGCGTTGGAATTATATCTTCATTTCCGTAGATAGTGGTCTTATATTTTAAATAATTTCTTAATTTCTTGTACTATAAATAAAGAAAAATAATATATTATATTTATTTTTCGAATTTATACTTTATCAGTTACATGTCATCAGTCTTCTGATAAATATATAGTATTTACATTAAATTTAAGATATTTTATACTATAATATAACAAAAATATGCTTAACAGTAAAAAAGTGTCTCTAGAATGCAAAAAAGTTTAAAGTTACTAAACTATGTTAAAAGTTATCACAAAAATACAGAAGAAATAAATAAGTCTAACATCAAAATAAATTTGAACATAATATAAGAGATAAATTTTTTTGCCATAGATAAGTGCTTTGCATTTTGATATGAATTTAGATTTTGAGATTGGAAAGTTTTATCAGAGGAATGGCCGAGCACCTTCTGATTACTCATTTCGCAATCGCCCAAGGCAATTAAAAAGAAAGGGGTAGTGCTATCATTAAACGGAAGCGGCGGCATCTTAACAAGAATATAATGCAATTTTAAAATAATCCGCGCAAAAAAGAAATTAATGCAGGCACCTCGCTGGATACTCTTTTTATCTCCTTAATTGGTTTTCACATCTTCTAGTGTAAAAAATATCGTGTTCTTTGTAATCTCGGGCGATGTTTTAATAAATATAACGAAGTAAGCTCAAAACGGGGGAGTAAAAAATATTGCTGCCCTTAAATAAACCTTCACACTTGAAAGATCAACGCGGCTAGCGGCGCGTTCAAGATTTATTGGGAAATAATTAAATGCGCCGACTCCTTTAAAGATAGTAATTAAAGAAAATGAACCGAGAGTCTATCTCACCTTGGGTAAATTTGAATCATTAAAACGGTATCATTTTAAAAATATTTTTTTTAGTCAGAGGAAAATTTCGTAAACTTTTGTTTTCCTCGGCGTTGTTAGGATAGTATGGAGCAACAAAAACCAAACTAAACCAAAATAGTTGTTTCTAATATGTAATTTTATGAAGTATACGTACAAATATTTGGCAAATTTTATTTACTTATATTTATATAGTTACAAAAGCGGGACGTATGTTATTTAAAGTGAGAAATTGATAAATATATTCTTTCGATTATGAGCCTCTTTCCTACTATTCTCAAGACTAATACGATTGTTTCCAGCTTTATCTCTCCTTAAGAGCCTCTTAGCCGTTTTTATAGTCAAAAGTTTGTTTCGTTTTTTATCCGTATTTCGAATAGGGAATAGTTTCGCCCTCGATAATGTTCTTAACTGCTTATGTTGGCTATTTTTATTTTTATTTCCTTCCTATTCTTAAGCGTTTCGCTAACAGCATTTTAATAAATTTAAAGAAAATTGTTTAAACGGTTTCAGTGATTAAAGCACATTTAATTTTTAAGCCTTTTTAAGTTACAAATTTCCAACGATTCGATAAACAATATTAAAAGTCAAAAGAATCTATTTTTAAATATTTATTAATATATTTATTACCAACGAAAAACCAAATACTTCCCACAGTATTCATAGATACATTACATACAAATAAACAAGTTTAATCCAAGCAGTTGTTACTGCTACATATTTATTCGTATATTAGCCTAACAAAATCACAACACTTCAAGCGACTCGAAGTAATGTAATCCACTCATAAAACCTCTATTAATCCTGCACTGTTGTGTCATCAACGGTAGCCGAAATTTTAATCACCCCCCACTCAAACCTCCCGACGCCGCAGGGCTCCGGACGGCCGCCTTACACGATATTCCCATTACTTAGTCCATGGCGATAATAAAATTTAATATAATGTTGAGGAAACGGATGCCACCACACTGAAGGCTACCAGTCTAATTTTAACGCGCGTTTCAACTCAAATTTTGTGGATATAAAACAAATAAAAGATGGGTTTTTTATAATTTAAAATAATAATAAAATAACACTAATAATTAAACATAATAAAACAAATACTTAAATTATGGCCAAACGTCTACATTCTTTTAAATATTTTCAAATTAATATTACTCAGATTTCCAACAGCGTGTAAAACCATTACTCATTTCTTTTTGTACTTTAAAAAAACTCTCTCTATTAAAATAATAAAAATATCTACATTTAAAATGCAAGGTTCGGTGATTTTAACATTCTTGAACATTATAGAGATAAAATATCCGTAAAATCTGATCGCTAATGTAACGATAGAGCCCGCAAAATTCTTCATGAAGCAATAAAACAGGATCGGGCCGCAGTATCTGACTTTCGCATGGAGCCGCGGGCTGTCGAAGGGTTAGGTGTATCTTTTGTGCGTCCATCTTAGAATAGGGGCTTGTTGTACCGAGAAAATTGAGAAATGGACCGGGTAACTTCGTTTCAACTCCCCGGTGCTACTGGATTACGGCCGTGGACGGGTTGAATGAAAAATGTTTTGTTTTTTATTACCAAAATACCAATGTTTTATTGATATTAAGTTAAAAGTGTAATAAATATATTTACAATACATTAATGTAATTTGAAGATACTCTAGCGTAACTGATTGAACAGGGAAAACCTAGTATCAAGACATGCTTTATAACTTAGACATTACGTGTTGAGCAGCGGAATTCAACTCCGCTATTTGTTTTTCTACAACGGGTACATGAAAAATTGAATTTAAATATATTAATTTTCTCACTTTTGGCGATAGAAGCCAAGTATTCTAATAATCCAATTCAAATACTCCTATAGTGTCCCAGGGCAACATAATATGATTTAAAATTTCAACACACCATTTAAAGTTACATTACATCACTTTCATTATGCAATCAATCCTTAAATAACACAAAAATATAAAGCAACTTAATAACATATAATATTTGTAAACTACAAAAAAAAGTATACAAGTTAAAATAAATAAGACCATTGAAATTTCTCCAAAAGCGAGAAAATACCGAATACCGAATGAAAAGCTATTTGAATTTAGTTTATTCGTAGTAATAACAAAATAAATACAAATATTTAATTTGCAGAGTGTGGCGAACAGGTAAGTTAATTGGCGAGCTGCAAAGGTTTAGCGAGCGAGAAGTTTTACACTTTTAAAAAGTTTGCAGGATGCAGTAAACTCATTAACCGGAGTGCAGGCTTATTAGGTGAGCTACTCTGCGTTAAAATATACACACAGCTTTGAAGAACGATGCCGTAAGTAATTTCAATATTAAAAAAAAATAATAAAATACAATTATATTGCATTTCTTAGAAGAAAAATCAATAAGACTGAAAGAAATAAATAAGTAAATAAATACAAAAAATGTAAATAAAGTTCAAAGAACTTTTACCCTTTCAGTACCAGACATAGTAAATCAAACCTCACCTCGTGTAATTAACTGCGAATATATGACGTAGTCTCTATCTCAGTAATTTACCCGCAAATACAGTCAAATGGAGCTACTCTGTAAATCATATCTAACTTGAATGCAAATTTAGTAAAACTACATACATACATATTAACACTTAGGTCTCAGAATAGCTAATATTGTGAAGTAGATGTTAATTTTGGAAAACATTTTAAATCTTGGACAGTTTTAAGAGGCGCGGCTTCAAATCCTAAATGTGGAATAACACTTTAAGTAGTGAAAAAGATGTTGATATTATTTTGTATACAAAAACGCATATAAAACGCCGTTTTTTATATATTTTGAAACTGACAAAAACAAACCTAGTGTTAAAATACACTTCATCCAATTTACGTACGCTTTGACTTACATTATAGAATAAGTAAATTATAAATATTTCATCAAGTGAGGTCGATCAACAACAGTCTCACTAGCAACTAGGCGGCATAGAAGAGTTAAATAATAAAATATTGCTTATAAACATTCAGTATGTATGTATGACTAATTTATAAGCGACTCCTATAAGAAGTACTTGGCATAGCCTAGCGTATTTGCGCGTAGTTATTTTTTTTTATATTTTTTATATTATATCATTGGTTATGAACAATTATAGCATATTGGATATATTAACAATAGTTATAGTCCTACTACTGATAGTGGACCTACCTTCTCATAGCAACAATATTGTCATTTTAAATATATATGTTAAGAAGTAACTACAGTCTATTAGTGGATATATATTGTTGAAAATAATAATATGGCATCTTGTACTCCTTTTTGTAACTTATTTCGCAAAATATGTGATAATACTTAAAATGTTAAGCGACTTTCATGGCGAGTTGTATAAAAAATATTACGATTTTTTTTAGCTTCACGCTTTTATCCCGCATAGCAGGGTAGACAGAAAGTACCTTGTTTCAAGACACTCCGTACTTCACTTTTCACCGAATTCGAGACATTGCGTGTTGAGTGATGGAATTCAACGCCACACTTTGTCTTTTTTACGAAAAAAATTTAGATATAATTAATCCCCCGAGTGGGGATCGAACCCACAACCGATCGCGTTTACAGTCAGACGCTGTCCCACGAACGGCTCCAAAATATTACACGTTTATTAGTTTAAACTACATTTTAATTTAGGTTAAACAAATAAACATGTAATATTAACTTTTAAATTTTAAACAAAACGTAAAAAGAACATGATGTGTATAAGTTTATATATCCTTAAGAATATTAGCATTGATGAATAGAGTAATATTATTTTAAATAAAACCTTGGAGTGTTCAGATACGAAACTTGACCTGAGAAAGAAAGTAGGATCGCATGAATTATAAGATAATGAATTTCAATTAAAGTTAATCGTCGCGTTAATCAAATATAGCTTCTTTTTTATTACTTTTTATTTTTAATATTCGGCCTTAATTATGTAGTTTGGTTGTCTATTTCATATAATAGAAAATAGTAAGGTTTAATAGAAAGAATAACATGTATTGAGCCATTTTTTAAATTTATAACATATTTAAAATCTATCAATTTCTGTGTTGAAATTATAAGCGGTATTACTGAAGACGGTTCATGTAGACGACTGTCCTAGCGACATCCGTACTAAGAAAAGCAAACACCTCACAGGATCTAGCTAATCGCTTAATCAAAATTTATTCCGCACTTTGATTTTAAATTTGGGACGCAACATTTATTACTGGGCCCCTCACCAACCCTTCGAGGGCGGCTTCATTATCGCGGATTAAGGCTGCGGAATATTTTATCGATCGCATCGACGCCAGTATTCATTTTCAATTAAGCGCCAAGTATTTTATTAAGTTTGAGTGGAATTGATGAGTTTCGCGAGCTAACATTTACAATGGCTTGTGTGTAACAGCCGGTAAATCTTTCGCGGTCTGAGTCACACGAAACCTCTTACGATTTTAGATATTTAGATTTTAGTTTATTTATATAAAGCTTGAGGCAAAAATGTGAGCAAAGTAAATATGAATATAGGTAATACAGTTAAGCATTAAGCAAAAAATATATTGTGTTGTTCATTTTAAAACAGAAAGTTTTAAAACTTTTATAATTATTTAAAAAGACCTTGAATTGACTAGTAAAAAGCTTCCTAGCTAACAACGAGCGGATATGAAAAATCGATATTCAATTTCAAACGAGATTCCGCAAAACAAGTCGAACAGATAAATTAGATGTTCTTTAACAAAGCATTGTTGGAGCGAGTCGAGGTGACTTCAATTTCCTGCAGAACATCCGCGGCTCGGCTTCAAACGCGGAACTTTTGAAGGCCTTCACGTCACGGAATTCGATGCACCCATGCACCTTTGTGTTTTACATGCTCATAGCAAATCGGCTACTGCTATAATACAGTGCAGACGAAGTGGTATTATATATATCTTCAAACATATTATTCAAATAAGTTAGTAGCTATACCCAATATCAATCACACTTTGTGTGATTATCTATTATCTAATATTTTTTTTTTGTAGTTTCACGCTTTTATCCCGCTTAGCAGGGTAGACAGAAACTACCAACACACTCCGTACTTCGCTTTCCACCGAATTCGAGACTTTGCGTGTTGAGTGGTGGAACTCAACGCCGCTCTTTGTCTTTACCAGAGCAAGAAAGTGAAATTAATTTAAATATAATCACTCTCCCGAGCAGGAATCGAACCCACGACTGATCGCGTTTACAGTCAGACGCTGTCCCACTGCGCCACGACCGAATAATACCCGAATAATATACCATTTTTATTTTTAGCGTAAACGTTTTATTTTGCATAGAATAAGATAAACAGAAAGAATATAGCAGACAGACACTCCTGTCTCCACTCAAATTTAAATATAATAATTGAAATAATACTTGTTTAGATAATAATATGAAATTTTCTCATCAGTTACTCGTCGCTCGTTTGCACTGTTTAATATTGGTGTAAATAAATAGATGAACTCAAAGCGGCGCACGGTGACTGAGTCTAATGCAATTTCCTCTGCAGGTGTATGTTAATATACGCTGTAAGGTTTTTTATCTCACGTATTTTATATCTAATTTAAGATTATACTTTGATGAAGATGATATACGGTTGAACATAATTATTCAGCTTTACACTTTTTGCCGTAAAACAAAAAAATCAAGACAATTCTTATTCTATAACGAAACTTAACGCCGCGATTTGTTTCAATCATTTTATCTCAATATTTAAATAGAATGTTAATAAATTTACAAATATTATTGTAACTTGATTAGGTAGTGTAACTTTTATTTATTTCTTTATAAAATGTTAGGAATCGATAAAGACATTAAAACCGTAAATAAACAAAAAATATTAAATGCTACTTTAATAGCTCTAAGTGAAGTTAAGTCAATATTAGGTATGTTGAATCTAGTAAAATTTATGATAAGACAATCTGCAATATGAGTTTTATTCAAGTCTAGTCAATATGAGATCAGGTTTCACCCGTTATAGGTGCACCTCTAATATCCTATTTATCTGACGAGACGGCGCTATTAACAGAATAACTTTTCACTCAAAGCTTTCAGGCTTTGTCGAATCGATAAGTTAATGCGTGTTGATGGTTGCACTGTGTTTATTAGTTAAATAATCATTTATGTGCTTATGAAATTTCTGTAAAGGTTTAAATAATAAAAAAAATAACTTTTTTATATATACATATAGTATATATTATTACCAATATCCACCACTCAACATGCAATGTCTCGAATTCGGTGGAAAGCGAAGTACGAAGTGTCTTGACACTAGGTACTTTCTGCCTACCCTGCTACGCAGGATAAAAGCGTGAAGCTAATAAAAAATATATATATTTTTATCTTAGTTTTCAGCCGCAAAGCTGGTAGTTGACATAAAATATTAAAGTCAAGAAAAAGTGTAAATTGTAATTTAGTAGAACAATGAATGATAGTGGATGTATAGAAAATATGTTTAATAAGCATAGAGCGTGGATGGACTGGGTAAGAGAGGTCTCGTTCCTCCTGGCTCACATATGAAGAGGTTATTAATAGTGAACAAGGCGATAGGTACATAGTTACCGTAGGCGTTAGCATATCCGAAATATATGAAATTTATCTACAATAGTACACATCTCAAGAAATAACTACATACTGAATCACATCATTGAATCGTCACAAATAGCTACCTTGTAAGGACTTATACCAAATAACATCTATGTAGGTACGTGCTTATATACATTATATCTACCTCTACAGAAAGAGGAGAGAAACACGAATGTAACATGCAGGTATTAGTCGAAAACATTTCAACTCAAGCTTCGCAGGACTCGTTGCGTCGTTCGCAATAGCCGCCTTCGCGAACGAAAACTTTCCTTCCCTCACCCGGGCCTTTATTAAAACCTACAGACCATATTGCATAACTGACGGCAATAACTAAGGCGACCGCCTCACTCCACGCCGCAACGAATTCAATATTCACAGTGAGTTGGAAAGTTTTATTATTGCGGCGTAAATATAATGAGTGCAGGTGAAGCGATGTTGTCTGACGAGATTTAGTACGGCCGTTATTCGTGAGCTGCGGGAAGACAATGAAATTAACTTATGCAGCGCAAACTACCAACTCGAATTAGTTGCTAGTTTTAACGTTGCCTATTCATTTTAGATTTTCAATATTCGCTTTAAATGTTATACAAACGTGGTACTTCGTAGTTACTAGATTCATCTCTGGTTTTGAGAAACTTGCAGTAGTTTTTCTTGGTAATACAATATTTATTTTAATCAGTTACTTTACTTCTATATCCCTTAAGGAGAAATACACTGGGCTTGATTTTGCTCGCTGAGTTGTCCGACCTAACTAAAAAGTCTATCTCTGCTAACCGGGCATTTAAATTTGTATTTTACTTCCTTAGGACTTTTCCTTTCATTAAAACTCTTTCTAAACAAAGCTTGAAATCAATTCGAGCCATCCAATGGTTGGAAGTCTTTATTAAAGAATCAGTTATATAACTTTAACAACTTAATATATACATATTCTTTTATTAAAAAAACTTCTTTTTTGTTGTATGTATCACTAAAGTGATTGAAAAGTGAAGAGTGACACTTCACTACTTGTAAAATCTGATGTCTCTATCAGATTTCTCTATAACATCCAATACCGCATTAAACCTTATTTTTTTCCGTAAATGGATAAACCTTTAACTTTTACTTATTTATAACATCAAAATAATGTAATACACATAAAAATAATTTATAATACAATTTAGCGCATCTTTAAAAAGAACAATATGATATAAGTAACTCATAAATCAATGCACCCGCGGCACGCATATTTCATACTTAAATCTCTGGTGGTTTAGAGCTCTATGCTTTATGAGCCGTCAGTCTTAGGTAGCTTAGTGTTGTAATTTGCGTATTTTAAAACAGTAAAAACAAAGACATTGCATTTTTGTTCCAGTCGTTACGTCTAAAGTCTAAAGGGAATAGGTGAAAACGTCCCAATTTTACATATATATTACGGAATACTGTATTTTTTATACAATTATAGT
Organism: Dryadula phaetusa; assembly: GCA_032432895.1. Lineage (NCBI taxonomy): Eukaryota > Metazoa > Arthropoda > Insecta > Lepidoptera > Nymphalidae > Dryadula > Dryadula phaetusa. The sequence continues at coordinate 4,856,626 of JAOYRS010000027.1, forward strand.
TTAATTTTAAAAATTGAGTTTTAATTTAAATTTTAAGTGATACTGTGTGTTTTACTGACTTACACAAAGATAGGGAATTTGAATCCCGTGAAATGGATTGGAATTGGAGAACGTAATTATTTATCATATTCATTCATCATGATGGCAAAAAATTAAAGTAATGTAATTAAGATTACTTAAAATCAAGACATATAATTCAAATATAAATATATAAAATAAATTAAATTAATCAATGTATTTTTTTCTTTTTTAGCGTGCATATTTTTTTCTTTATTCCGCCAAGCAGATATGAATCGAGAATAAGACAATCGGTTCTTTCCTGTCTCTTCGTATTAATGCACTGCGTGTTGAGTGGCGGAACTCAACACCGCTTTTTGTCCTACCAGAGCAGGGAAATGGTAATGATTTTAAATAGAATCTGTCCCCCTAGTGGAGAATGGGTTCTTCTCAACAAAACATTTATGTCTCACATAACAATAAAGTTTAATACTTTAATTTTTATTTTATTATGTAACTATTGTAAGGCTCTACATTAATTATTCTTTTACACATCACTTTTGCAAAAGTAAACGTCCTCCATTTTTGGGATTGCAACATTTATGGCGTTGAAATTTATTATAATCTTAAATCTTCCGTTGGGCCATAAATCTATTGTTTGAAATCTCAGCTGTTTCCCTCGACACCCATACATTTCGATGCAGACACCGCTGAGGTTCCCATAGAAGCTTCGGTTAACCTTTAACCTGAACAGAAAGCTTTTCAAATTGCATTGAAATTTAATAATATTATTTATATATTTGAGGAAATGTAAATTGATATATTTCATTTTGTATAAAGCAGTGCCTAGTATTTTTTTTAAATAAATATTTATGATTATTTAATATTGTTTATATACATTATGATTATTTAATATTGTTTAGAAAATGCATAAAGATATCGAACGCAGCGAGATTCGAACCTGTGCCTCTTGAAATTTTTCCAATTTTTTTTTATTTTTCCAATTTTTCCAAATTATAGTGTATTAATAAATCCCAAGATTTTATAGCTAGCAAATATGCAGATAATATGGACGTACAGAACAAATGACTCATCAACAATAAAATCAGTTTCACGCTTTATCCCACATAGTAGGATAGGCTAAGACAACCTAGTGTCAAGACATTCCGTTGACAACTTTCAACAATTAAAACATTGCATACTGAATGGTGAACTCAACGCCAAAATTTAAATATAATAATTTCTCCAAGTGGGAACTGAACCCATATTCAATTGCGTTTACCAATCGCGTCCGACGTTGTCTCACTGCGCCACTACAGTATCACATGAAATACTTCAATTACTGAAAATATCTCACATATTTCAAGACATTAAATTACAATATCAATACGATACTGAACAATTCCGAGTATATTATGTATAAGTACCGTCCCATGTAAATGATTTTCGTCACAATAGACTACGAATGAGTTTCCCTCTTTGATTTCCAAATTCGCACCCAGTTTTACGCTCACTAATTTTCTTGTTCGGACACAATTTCGCCCCTCACAATAATAATTTCGCAAACTATCATAGTGTATCCTCTAGCCAGTAATTAATTTTGCTTAAAATGGATCAATTGAAGCGTGAAGATTCGGTGTAGGCCGGTAAGGACTTTGTGAATGGTAATTAATTTTCAATTAACTCTTCTATTTTTATTGGAAACTTTTGATTAATTAACAATGCTCCGCTAATTTACCTGAAAAATGTATTTATATTATACAATATCAGCTTGTATGTCAATAATAAATTTATTCGATTTTGAATCCAGACTCTATGTAAAACTACGATATAACGTGAATTTGAATTACAAATTCAACCTTATTGAAACCACATTATAGTACTAGGGAATGTGTAATAAGAATTTATTACGTACTTTATATTCAGACAGTTTTGAAAACATACCGTTATAAGCATACTACTTTGTTGCCGTGAAAATCGACTGCTATATTTTACGTGCAAATTTGATTATGCGTTTCTTTGAACAAAAGAAACTAATGACTCGTATGCCTATATACATTTTCAAAAACTAAAATAATTTTGAAATTAAATTTAAAAATAATTATGGTCGCCTCTTTTATCCCTTCTTTTGTAATAAATGCAGAAAACATTAATATCTCACTACGTACATAGCTCTCCTGCTGCTAAGGGGTATTGTACTTCTCATTGCAGACACCGGAAGTCAGATTATCGTACTAAACTACTACGGTTGAAATTACCCGCCGTATTTATACGACTGTAACGAAAACCCATAAATATTGTCTAAACCATAACTCATGCTAAGAATCAAAACTCAATATTAAAATATTTTGGATTTCATTAAAACTTTTATTTTATTAAAAAAATGAAAATATATAACCCACCATAGCTGCTTAATAATATTTGGTATATGAAAATCATATTTTTTATTACTTCTCAAAATATTTAATAATAACTTCAAATTATACAGACAAAATTATATTATATTTCTCTAAGCAGCGTTTTGCTGGAAATATATTGAGATACATAATACCATTGAAGCTTAAAGCTGCCCGCGACCAGCACATTCTCACCTGAGACCTGACTTACTAAGACTTCGCAACTTTGACGTCTACCGCTTCAAATACTGAGTAGATTGCAATCGATAACTTTGTAAGCCCCGATAGTGACGTCAATAAACTTCTATTTCAATAACCTGAAGCCACAAGCTTCCGAGTAAAATGTCACTGAAGAATTATATGAAAATAAAAACTTATATAAAAGAGTATTTTAAAACTAGTATCACTTAAAAATATTGTTTTATAATACTTACGAATAATAATACACTAAATTTAAAATGGTTTAATCGTGTTTATTTTGGTATAGTTAGGAAAAACAATTTTGAAAACCCTATAATAGGTTTTCGATGCGGTAGCTAAGCCACCTTTAAAATTCTTATAAAACTATTTAAACATGTCAAATTTGTCTCATTTACTAAGACATAAAAACACTTCAGTTGGTTATTTAGGTATTAACATCATATTTATCATTGACTGACTTATATATATTAGACTATATACAAATGATTACCCAGTTTCTAATGACCTAGAAAGTTAAAATTTGAATTACCAAATAGGTATAAAATAAATAGGAAAAAAATCAGAAGCTAGTAACAAAAGGTAGTTAGCGAATCAAAGTTATAGCCCAAATAAAACTTTCATATACTGACCTTGATTAAACTTAAGAGATAGCTTTATAAGTTACATCTCACAATTTGATATATTCCTAAGTTATAGGAAGAAAGGATTTTTTTTTATTTTTTTAAAATATTCATATTAATTTATCATTATATTGAACTTGGCAATCATTTTACATGTTTTTGATGGAATTTTATTATGTTGAAGCGCATATCAAATAAGGGTTTTAAACATATTTGTTTTATGTATTATTTTACTTTTGATTTATTTTATATACTCATGATGCGTCTCTTTAAATTTCTATTTCATTATAGTCTTTGTCGTGTTCTCATTTAAAATCATATTATAATATTTAGATATTGCTTCGATCGGTTTCTTAACTTAGTTTTGTAACTTAACAAACGATAAACGCTCAAAAGTTCCATATATTTCAAAATTATTTTAAATAACATAGAAACTAAGTGCAACATTCATTAGAAATTTAAAAACCAAGCACTTAGTACTTCTTTATTATTTGTCGAATTCTACACAATGCTTCTAGAGAACAAATAACAGTAAATCTTTGATAAAATCATTACAGTCTACCCAAAAATATTGCTATTCGGAGTTTGGGAAAACCATTTAACTCGGAGTTTTTGCGTCATCTAATTAACCACCGAGCTATACAGGCACGTAAGCGCCACGTTCGCTATAAATACAGCAAGAAATCGGGACCATCCCCATAAATTCCTCTCGTAAAAGGCTCTGCGATTATGTTAGAGGGTGGTATTAGCAAAGTTTGTCCGATCGAGGGGGGCTCACCCCCTCTAATACATTTTTCGTTGATGTAACACGATTTCTCGACGGCTCCCGGTTACGTGATGGATTAAGGAGCGGCTTGGTCTCACCACCACCGGATTAAGACGGGCCTCCAATATTTAGGGCATCAGCTAATATACAATGTTTGCTTGTCAATAGACTTAGCTGAGTGCTTATGATTGGACGGTGCGGAATCTTCTTCCGCTTAGAAGGATTCGTCGCGAGCTACTTATCTATCAGCCTCACTTACAAGATCATATGGCTTCATAAAGAAATATTAATGATAAATAATAAATAACAGTTACTTACTGCTATATACGTGTAAGAATTAAAATAACTATAAGAAAAAGAATTGCCTTTGACTCAACTAAATACTTGTTTACACTCAAATGTCTGTTCAGGCAAAATGAAATTGCATGTAATACAAATTACGTAGCAAATGGCTCTGAAATCCCTTAACCCCTTCTCTAATATAGCGCACCTTTAGATATACTTTATTTTACTTTTCCTTCCACCGGCTCAAACAATAATCATAAATACATTACACGCGATTGGAGATGTGAGCCTGTTCGTAAACAATGCAGCTTTTTATACAAACTGTTTCACTTGTATTCTATGTCAATATGAACTCTATTCTCTACACAAAAGGTTGAGTTTACAATACCAATTTAAATAAGTACGCAAAGAGTAACCTACCAATCTCTTTATTGCTTATCTAACTTTGATGGATTCTAATAATACCGTATTTACTTAACAACTGTTCTATACGTGAAAATAGAATACCAAAATAGTATTATGATTATAAAAAAAGACCATTAAATATAATTTAAGTTCTTCATAACGTTACAGAACACGATTTAAAATTAAAATTCACAAAAATAAGCTGATTTTTCTGTAACAGTATAATAAATAGAAGTCATTTAAGTAAGTTTAAATAAGCTTACAATGACTTGCCAATGCGAGCCACTAATCTTTTTTTTTTAGCTTCACGCTTTCATCCTGCATAGCAGGGTAGACAGAAATTACCTAATCTCTTGCGAAGTACGGTGCGCTTTCCTACTAATTTGAGACATTGCATGTTGACTGGACTGGACTGATGGAACTGAACGTGGCAATTTCGCTTACCAGAGCGAGGAAGTGTAAATAATTTAATTATAATCACTTCCCCGAGTGGGATTCGAACCGACCACCGACCGCGTTCACAGTCAGACGCTATCCCACTGCGCTACAACCGACGCAAATATTGTAATACAGTTATACCTATAAATTATCCTTTCCTTCCTCATCATGCAGCAATGTTGCATTTAATTCGTAAGCGTATGTTTTATATTATCAGCAAACGTTAATTGGTACTTACTAATATTCCTTGCATCGGAGTGGCAGCCCCCTGATCGTATAAATACTGAATAAGCAGTAAACTGTATTACTTCGACGAACCCTTTTCACTTGGCGAATTAGTAAAAAGCTACTGGGGAGTGAAAATTTTAACTTAAATACGCTGTTAGCTTACGTACCTGAGTGTGTTTGACAGTCCGAAGTGATTACAATATATAGCTACCCTTCCTTTTGTTTTGATTCGGCTTAGTTTGATTTGTGACATTTTTTTATATTCTCGTATGCATATGAACAGCAATTATGTCCAGAACATAGCCAGCACTTGTTGAATATTGCAAACACTTTTTTTCTTGTACTTGAAACTATCTTATGGATCACGCTTGGAGAAATATACGAGCTAATCTAGGGCACAGTAGCGATGTGTTAATATAACACGACACCTATTAGATTTTCTTATGTCTTAATACATATTTTATAAATACATATATTTGATACTCTAGAAAAGCTACTGCAAGAATCAATTTTAAATCATTGAAGACAATTCCAACTTCTTAAAACGTTAATTATTCATAAAACTCTAAATTTAGTTTCTACAGTTTTAGTAATCATTTCGAAACGCGGCTTACCTAAATTTTAAAAATTAAACCCGGCCACTAATCTAGCAAACATGTATGTATTATTTTTGAAAGCAAATAATTTGTAAAGTCATTGAATCGGATGTTATCGGGATGAAACATGGTTAAAGGTTCGAAAGAATGATTATATTTAAATTATTTTCATTTTCCCTCTCCAGTAAGTGCTCAGAGTTACGTAGAGTGCCTCCACTCACTATCACTCAATTACTAATTGCAATTTACTTTTTCAACACTATAAATATCTATATATTAAATAATTTTATCATAAAAACATTCATTAAATACATTTTTTTTTTAATTCACGCTCTTGCAGGGTAGACAGAAAGTACCAAGTGTTAAGACACTTCGTACTTTGTTTTCCACCGAATTCAAGACATTGCGTGTTGAATTGTGGAACTAACGTCGCACCTTGTCTTTTACCAGACCGAGGAAGTGAAAATAATTTAAATAAAATCACTCCCCCGAGTGGTGATCGAACTCACAACCAATCGTGTTTACAGTCAGACGCTGTCCCACTGCACCACGATTGGCCTCAAAATACACATTAGACAAACAAAAATATAAAAAAAACAGTTACTCCGCTGCATATAATAGCTTAAAGCCCTCAACTGTGTACCACAGTCATCTAAAATTATCACACATAATTAAAAACGCTAACATACTTGCAGACGTGCTCGGCATCTGTCTAATTAGCAAAAAGTTAATAAACAGACGTGCGGGCTGACAGTGACATGCTCACGTGAAAATGCCAAGATGAAATACGTTTAATTTGCATACTCGTTACGTTACATACGGGCATATTCGTGTACCGACGACTAACCTTACGGCTCTTTAGTTTTCGGCGATATGAAGTACTAGGAAAACGTAAAACAATATATATTAATATTTTTTAAAGTATTATTTAAATATTAGGGAAATAAAAATATTTTAAAAATGTACCGAAAGAAGCCAATTCTTGTCGTTTTGATGATTTCGAAGAAGCATTAGATTGCATTTAGGTTCGTTTAATTTTATATATACGTATATACACAAAAAATACCTAAACTTTAATGTGTTTAGAATGAAATGAATTCACTTACCACCATTTATTTTATGTGTCATTATATTTGTTTTCAATATAAATATTTAATCTATTTTATTTTGCTTCAATGTAAATTATTTTAATAAAATATATACTATATTTTTAATGTTTATGCTTCCTCTTATTTGCATTTTCAATAATTCTTCTAATATATCTTTCTGATGTCATTTGTTTTGTCTATAATAAGATTTATCTATACCGTGTCTATAATAAAATTTAAAATATCACCTGCCTTTCCTCTTCACTGTGCCACTACAAAACACTAGAACCCCTCAAAACAACAAGTCATTAAGGTCATTTCACACCACCCAAACGGCGACTGACCATCGATCTGTCAAATTAGGCGCCCATACGATCGAGTACGCTCTCAGTTGCCGAAGACGAGCATTGCTAACAAAGCCAATCAGTGCTTATGTCGTTCAATGGATAATCTATCAAAACGACATCATTTTCGCATCTTCTTCCTTGCTATTGTCACGTGTTTCATGTCAAATTAATTATTATTGAAGAAAAATCAATAATATTCATACATCCAATAAATATATAAAAGCTTTTATTTGTAAGCCTATGTAGAAATACGAAGAATTAAAATAGTATTCAATATTATTTTTTTCCGAAAGAAAGACGAAATAAATAGATGAAGTATTAGTTATGTTAAAATTATATTAATAATTATTTCCTGTGCAACTTTTAGCTAGTAATTCTGACTCTAGACGTTAGACGCTAACCGGCAGACACGCGCCGCTACGTGTCTAATACGACGCTCTGCGGCCGCTCATTGGCAAACGCGCGCAATTAATGTCGCGTCACACATCCGTCTGGAAAGCGCTTTATAATTACACTTGAGATAGCCCGCATGCTTATTCTAGTATATAATGCATTTTATCTCTCAACGTATAAAAATAATTAATAAGCGTTAAAAGCAAGGAGACTGTAGGTTCAATTTTTATTCGAGAGAATATTTATTTTAATTAAATATGTTTATTCTCCTGCTAAAAAAGGGCCACAGAAAAACTAATCATATTAATCTTTGTCACAAGCGATCGCGATCTGCTCGCAACTTTACCTGCTTAAAGCATACTATTATGTTTCAATATATAAATATTTTGTTTTGCTTAAAATACTCAAATGACTGTCTAACATTACTGACACTGACAGAAATACGTTTCATAGAAAATGTATAAAAGAATTGTTAGCGTGAATCCGCCTTAAACGAACTCCGCATTAGGTATCAGTGACGTCTCGCTAAAAAAAATACGGCGACAGCGTTTTGTGAGTCAGCCTCAATAAAACTTAACAAAATATTCGACAATTTGAATTTTGCGGATTTATATTGTCGACTTGAAATCTTAATCTTTTAACTTTTTATAATATAGGTAAGTTTTCAATCGATACCACCGTACTCTTGGTGAAATTATTAATATAGGTGTTTTTTATATAAACTGCCTTTTTCTATATACTGCAGCAATTAAATCGACTACTAGCGACCAATACTACTTATAATTTAACTAAGCTACGGCGCTCGCTCATTCAACACAACAGATTTCAGTACAAAGCAAACTTAATAAAATTGTAAGAACAAATTAATTTACTGTTGCCATTGACATATATACTGTTGAAAACTTCACAATCAAGAAAGCGGAATCGAGTCACTCACACTCTTTCCCTAATGAAGCGCCTCGTCGAGAGCCATAATGGTTTCCTCGGGCCTTTGTCGCGGCAACTTCGCGACTCTTGAGAGTAAGTAGAAGTGACGTCAAGTGTGTGCCGGCCGCAAGCGATTTAGCTTAATACGGATAAGCGATCTATTCTTGCATGAAAAATTCATGAAAACTTATACTGTGCAAGTATCGTGTTTTAGTTTAATATGTAATTATTATATACATAACAATTCTATACATCAGGTCATATAAATGCGATTGATTTTGAGTTAGATTCCCACTCGGGGGAATGATTAGATAATAAGAGATAAGATAAACCACGTTGGCGTCACCACCTAACACGTAATGTCTCGATTTCAGGCGGAAACGGTCAATTCTTATTATATTAGTTTTGAGTTAACATTAAATTTTTTCATATTATAGATATTTTCACAATATCTTCTTTTAGGTGCAAAAAACAAGACATGTAATGTCGATGTCACTGTTATTATTAGATAAATGTTAATCAAATAAAAGTGATTAGATATATAAATTTATAATCTAGTTCATTTATATATTACTTAGGTAATATGTAAATATGGTAAGGATAAATCTCTCTTCAAACTTTTGCCGTCCTGTTTATATTAATACCTCATTTAAAAAAAACTACAAACTATTTTACATAGCAATGCTTTATACATTTACTGTATTTTTTTTAATATGATTACTATTTAATTACTGAGAACTTATTATGACGTAAATAAAAATAAATACTCCGTTGAAGTTAATTTCATTATATGGTACATGCTCATATAAAACAACATACGCTCACACATACTACAACGTACACGTCTCTCTTTAAACAAATTTGAAAATCAACCTACTCTTGGCATAGCATACGAAATCCCAGTATTTTTCCCCTTAAATAAACTGGGCCCATAGTTCTTGACGACTTCTTCAGTCTCATTCGGTACAAAGATACGTTCCTGATTAAACACGCCCGCTATTTGTATAAGACGTAATTAAAGATGCGACGACGTTTACGCGTCTCAAAAGAAGCTCCATTTATTAATTTGTCAGCCAATATTTACTTCTAATAAATTTACGTGGAGACTTATTAAACATCCTTTGAAACGCGCGATTTGATATATCAAAATCATAAATTTGTATATACTTACCTACCTGCTTACATTATTTGTTTTAATTAGTGAAATAAAGCGGACATTTAAGGAATTTTATATTAAAGCTAATGTTTTTCTCATATGTTAAAGCTTAGAGGAATAAAGATAGGATATATGTGTAGGTAGATTAATTCACAACTTTTCTTTTAGAAAATCATCTGCACACTTATTCTCTCATAGCCAGAGAGAAAATATTATCAAAACATTCCGTTCTCCACTTCCTTATGATAATTTAAACATTTGCATGTTAAGTTTTGAGAGTCATTGTTGGATTTATTTACCAGAACGAGAAACTGAAAATAATGATGAGGATGACCGCTATATGTAAAATTCTCATTTATGATTTTTTATATATAACACATCATTTAATTATATTATTTAAAAAAAATATTTGAGGCCGGTCGTGGTGCAGTGTGACAGCGTCTGCCTGTACACGCAACCAGTTGTGGGTTCGACCCCGACTCGGGGGAGTGATTATATATAAATTATTTACATTTTCTCGCTCTGGTAAAACAAAGTCCGGCTTTGAGTTCCATTACTCAACATGCAATATCTCAAATTCGGTGGAAAGTGAAGTACGAAGTGTCTTGACACTAGGTACTTCTGTCTAGCCTGCTATGCGGGATAAAAAGCGTGAAGTAAAAAAAAACTACTAAACGAGGTACTATTTACATTAAACTTGGTACTCAAACTTCAGGAATACAATTAGAGGCGGCGTCACCTGTGAACGAAGCGTTAGTATGTAAATGTGCCGCGGAAATTTTCTGCACCTTATAATAAGAATGCAAAGCGTTCAACGCAACGAAGGGCGATTGTAAGATATCGCTTCATCTGATAATTCGCCCTCCCAATTTCCGTATTCTCATATATTCGCGTTCGAATAATATTTAGGGTGAAAATATTGGGTATAACTAATTTATTCGCTCTTTCTCGGGCATAGGTTGCTAAAATGAAGGTGTGTGCACAATATATTTTAATAACGCACTCTCCGGAGAGTCGTCCTGTGATACGGATAACGAAGTTGGAAACGCGAATTTTTACTTTTACGCAGATGGTTGCCTCTGTAATTTAAAGAGGAAAAATTTTAACGTCGTAAATTCACGTTAACTCAGATGCGTTGATTAGATCTAAAAATATTGCTGCTCATTATAAAATGTTCAGATTGATTTTTGTAAAGTGGAAACCGTCTTCTATTTATATATAGACTTTGATTCATTTTCGTTTTATATTAATAAGTTTAAACATTTTACTAATAAAATAAATCCACACTAAATAAGAGCAATTTATTGTTTATTAATTTTATTTATTTAATTAGTAGCTGTATTTTACGTAGATAATTAAGTATAGTTACAATTACGCATTCTTAATAAATATGATAAATATTATCCCAAATAGCTTTTCATGAACGTTATTTTTAAGGTTTTATCATTTACCTTTTCCTATATTGCTTTCATTTGCTACGGAAATATGATGGGGCCTGAGCTTTGGCTCTCCGACTGTAGAATGGGCGCGCGGGTCGCGGCGCCCGCAGATTGGATCGAGTTAATTTCGCTCCACAAACAAATTGACAAAGTTTAGAGCGGGGCATATTTCTTCACGGGCACCCACCACCCCGCACCCCTCAGATTCCCGCATAGCGGAAATTAAATTTCACATCTGAACAAGAGCGGGAACACTTGCCAACGAACACGTGTTTCACGACATGCTGCGGTGACGCGCTGCGGCTGACGTTGACTCGCGACATAGATTGATTATAACATTCCTGTTACATATAAAAACTATATGTTATGATTATATTAATACTGTTAATTTAAGAAAACCAATACAAAGCTAACGAAAATAATCTGCTAAAGCAAAGTGCAATTAAAAGCCCATTTAGGATGACGTCCCGAACGAGACCTTGGGTCAACTCGAGAAAGACGCACGAATTGGCCATTAGCGGACGTTCGGATCTTGTTTACACCGCGCTTGCCCTAATGACGACCTTTGCTCTGCTTCCCTTCGTTAAGGCGAGTGAAAACCTCACACTAAAAGGCGTGGGTCCCCGGACTGGACCCACAGAGGTGTGAGAGACAAAGCCTCGTAACAGCAGAGTGGGAAAAGGACAAAGGCTGATAGCTTTCGGATTAATACCCATGTACAGAGCCGTTAAAAGGCTAGCCGGCTGAGTCGGTGCGCCAGGGTTAACAAGGTTATTACGGGATGATCCCCAGTAACCACCGCCGTAAAAGTGTTAATTATGTTTTAGAAAATGAACTTATTCTCTCGTCACATATTGAAGGTAACGCGTAATTATTAATAATAACAGATGATTTGTAATGACCTGCGGGCACCGCTGTGTGACAAAAAAAATATGTTTGTTATAGAAATGTTCTTTTGTTTCGCATTTTTAAAATAGCAATGTCAAAATAAGATTATAATATTATATTTTAGGATAACTTTTTTTCCGCATAACAGAGTACACAGAAATTACCTAATGTCAACACACTCCATACTTCGCTTTCCACCGAAGTCGTGCGTGTTGAGTGATGGGACTCTACGCCACACTTTGTCTTTACCAGAGCGAGGAAGTGAAAATAATTTAAATGTAATCACTCCCCCGGGTGGGGATCGAACCCACAACCAGTCGCGTTTACAGGTAGACACTGTCACACTGCGCCACGACCGGCTTCAGGGTAAAAATATTAAGTAGAATTTTTAGATTATAGAAAATATAATATTTCATCATTTGTCTTCTATAATACAGTAAATGATTTCATGTTCACAAAATAATAATTGAAACGTTAAATATTGTTATCAATTTCCTTAGTAGTAAAATTTTACATTCAATATTGTGTTACACAGATTTTGTAACATATAACTTGGTATATTAATAAATTACCGCGCACCACGTGTACGTTCACTATAAATTCGAGCATTAGGTGAAAGCTTTCATTACTTAAGTCCGTAAAACCCTTATCCCATAACGTTAATAACACAATTACTATAAATCTATCATCACTGTGCAAACATGGTCCGAATCTCAGCCTAAGCTAATACATTTTGTCCACACCCGTATTCATACTTAACGACTAGGGAGTAGTATTTGCTAAACATACACACGGCGCCCGCACGAGCGCAATATAACCTGGAAGATGGCCGGGTCGAGCCCCCGGGTCCTTCCCCAACCCGAGAGGACAGTAATTACGGTAGGCAAATTAAGCAGTAAGGGGCCAAGCGGCCCCACTATGTCCATCTTTGTACTCGCTGCGTTCGGTTTATTTTAGGTTATTCCTCGTCTTATTACAATGTAGTTCGCCTCCCCTGCGGCGCGCTCACCTCCGAAACTGATTTGGGCCCCGGCATCAGAGTTTCATTACGGTCTGTCGAAAACAATCCACTCTAAATATCTATTCTTGTGCTCGCACTCCGGAATTACATTAGTCTGAGGTGGCGAAGGCTCGACTCAATTTGTTTGCTCTTAATAACGCTACGATATGAGGTTGGTTATAACAATTGAGCTATTGCTAAAGTAAATCGTAGAATAACAGTTTTATACTATTTATGTACCTGATATTATAAACTCTATACAAGTACTGACATACAAACGCTATATATATAATTTTATACATAATAAATATATAATTCAAATAATGCCTAACTTACGAGGAACTCCAAAAAGGGCAAAAATAACACTTTAAACAAGTTTACCTTATTTTATAACTTTTAAAGGGTTTACAATAGGATCGTGGAGGTTTTGGAGTAATAATTTGCCCATTAAAAAAAATCAAGAGATGACCACACTCGAGATGGTCACAAAGCGTCTCGTTAGCGGCCGTACGTGCCGCTTGTCACACACTTCAGCCCATCGGCCCTTCGTAAATAATGAGAGAGGGTAACCCTTGCGTAAGATGTGTGACATTATGAAATGGATGTGGTATATATAATTGAAAAACAATTCTAACATAACAACAAAATATAAGAAAATAATTTTTAGATTTCTCTATAAGTATATATATTTACTAAAACATATAAATTAGTATAGATAATACCATTTTACTAAATTTAAGATTTATATATGTATATGTAAATATGAAACGCGCAACAGTATGCTATAATGATACATTCTCAATATATTGCAAATTATCACAACAAATTACCGCATCCAAATTCTACTTAGCTTCAAAATTCCATATACCCTTGGGAACTAGAACCTACGTGGGGCATCGACTTGTCGTCGGACGGCGAAGCCTGAATACCTCTTAGATTGCCTTCGACCTTCTAAATATAGCCAAGTAGAAACAAGGAGTTGTATTAGACGCTTCAAATGCGATTTACTAAGAGATGTGCCTCCAAGATATAGCTGACGAAGGGACCTCAATAGAGTTACGTTAGGGTTATTATATCTAGGATTTATTGCCGATAGAAATGTACAATGGCTTACTAATTGCGGTTATCTGAGTGCGATTGGATATTTTGCTATGCTCGTACATATGGGATTTGAAGATGTAATTTCTATTTTACTAACGTAAAAGTTTTCGTAAATGTATTTTGTCGTTCTTATTTATTATTTGAATGATACGTATATCTAGTAGTATTTATATCTGTTAAAGTTTATTTTAATCGATTTTTCTCAATACTGTAAAGTCAGGCAATAATATGGTCATCTCGTATCATACTTTCCACCTATAAGACATATTTCAAGCTCTATATTTAAAGAACTAAACTGAAATTATAGAATTGATATAGAAATTAGATACTGGAAATTAAATTTGCTCTATAAAAAAATCGACTATTTATAATATCAAAATCGTTGAATACAATCGAACTGCCATCAAAATAAGTACGTTAATTATGATCTTAACAGTTAAAACCTGAAAGAAGTGTATATAATGGATATTGCTCAAGTTATCTTTTCAATATTTATGGAGGTCGAAGTCAGTTGTGAAGTAGCTATTTACATGAATTAACTGACATTTATGCTTCCGTCGAGACAAACCGCAGCGTCGCGCCACCTGCTAGAATTATACGCTCGTTACTTTGTGCTCTGCTGCCTTTTATACCTTACGTTTTATTGGCTACTATATCTGCAGATAATTATAGATTTTTGAGTTGATCTATTGCAATTTATTTAAAAATATATAACAAATATTAAAATTGTGGACTTTCTTTATAATTCATTCATAATTTTTTGTAGAATGTGGAAAACCTAGAAAGTAACCAAAAATAAGTCAAAGTTCAATTTCTATTTCATATTTCATATTATGTAAGATATGTTTTTTGAAACAAGCATATTCTTTAAACTCCTTTCATTTCAACCTAAGAATAGAGGAAGTAAACGCTAGTCATATTCATTAGCACTGTAGTGTATTTTGAATAAGGTAATAATAGCTAGAATTCAAATAGATAATAATATATTGTATCGGCGTGAATTACTCGCTCGTTACGCGCTCGAGTGCCCGGGGCCGGTAAAGCGCGTGCTATCTTTTAAACAGTTCAGAATCTGCCGGAGCATGGGAGCTGTGGAGATGCAAATTACATTCCTCGAATAAATTTTAGTACTCCACTTGATATAAAGGTGAGAGGTTAAACTTTCATTCTAAGTAAGACTTATATTTCTTTTTAATAACGGCATATTTAATGATTAATAACACTGACTTCTAAAATAAACTAAAAAGTAAAAAGATATAGGTAAAATGCAAAATCTTCTTTTTTAAATAAGTTAATATAATAAAACCTTTAAAATCGATTTGGCATAACTCGAAATAATCGCAAGCAAACATACATACATACAGATCAAACTTAGACACTCCTTTTCTAAAGTCATATGCAAGGTAATAGTTATATACAAGGTAAAAGTTATGTACAAGGTAAATATTAAAATAATATTTTTTGTCTACTCCTAGCATTAAAGTCAGCTTATTGATAATTTTTACATACATTTAAATAAGATTGTAACAGTTAATAAAATAAATACATTTAAATAAAGTATATAAATTTAAATGAAAATCCCAAAATATCAAATATTAAATTTACAAATAATATACTATAGACTAGAATAAAAAAGGATAAAAAGAAAATAAATTTAATTTCCATGAAGCATTAGTCAACAGAGGCGCTGTTCGCGTCCATCGCCGGGCCGTTTGTCTCCGGCGCACCTCTGCGCGTCCGATTTATGGCACAGTTTTGTGAACTCTTAACCGTTACGTGATCTGCTTCCGAACCCAATTTATGCGTTCCGTGGGAAAAGTTGCCTATTCTTTACGACTCATCTCCATGCACGCCAGGCGCGCAGATCCCATTGATTTTAAATTGTTTTTGGTCGAAAATTAGCTTTTTCTTTATAGCAAATTTATCATGAGGTCGGCCGTGGCGCAGGGACAGTGTATGACTATAAACATGATCAGTTGTGAGTTCGATTCCTACTTGGACCCATTGATTTGATTATATATATTTTTTCATTTACTCGCCCTTTTAAGACAAAACAAGGTTGAGTTCCGGCACTCGATACTCGATACTTCCTGTATTCGGCGGCAAGCAGAGTACATAGGGATTTGATTAGGTACTTCCTCTCTACTCTGTTATGCGGGATAAGAGCGTAAAGATAAAAAGCTAAAAAAATCCTGATTAGAATATACCTACTAATTTTTCTATGGACAATAATATTATATGGGTCATTTATTATATTTCTCAAATCGACTATAAAAAAAAGGATATTAACAAATACATTTCCAGGATTAAAAAATGAACTAAAAGTAAAAAGATATATTATGTATTATATAATATATAAATTTAAGGCGATATTTTTTTTCTACAATTTTATATAAGGTTTACGTTAAAATCAATATTTGACATAGCAAACATCCATTATTAAAAGCTAAAACGTTAGGGACGAATCAAGTGGAAATCAGTTGATCCAACCATTCAAACGCCGTCCCTTTGTCCTAACAAAATAAATCCTAAATAATTAGCGTAGAATTCCATGAAATTGACCAGACGAATTTCATTGATGCAAATTGTTTGAATTAGTTTGGTGAAAATATATTTACTATCGAGTTTTTGATTGTAATATTTTATTAAATTGATAATATATTTTTCGGACTCTACCTATGAGTCCACACACAGACCGTGACCACAGATTACTGTAGTATTCCAAACGTTGCGTTTTCGAAAATATATTTTCGAATATTAGAAACTAAAATACAAGCGAGTACACCTTTTATTATAGTTTTATTTAAAATGTATAAAAATTGCTAAAATCAAAAATATTATTAATATATTATATACATACATAACAATAGGTAGATGGTGATATGAATTTTCCTCTTTAAAATAATAGAAGGGTTTAAAAATCAATTCAAACTATCTAAACTAATTAGTTACGTAGCTAAAATTACTTTATACCGTTTAGAATAATTTCAGAATAGTAGTAGTCTATAATATTTTGAAAAGTTTATTATAACAACGAAATCTACAAAATACGGTATCAGGAAACGGTATTCGGTCACCCGATGGGCATTTAGCGTTATTATTTATCGAATCCCCATTCACTTTTCATATCGCCCCTCGTCGTCCCCACGCAAACAAACCGGATGAAGTAATTATTAAGAATACTGCAAATAGACCTGCCTAGGGGTAATAAGAAATATATAGAAACGAGTAAAAAACATATTAAACATATTTAAATTATTACTATACTAACAAAAGTGCTAATACTTTTTGGCATGACATTTTAGAGGATTTAAACTACAGTGTTAATCTCAAATGTGGAAAATTTATAACTTTGAATTGAATTTCATAATTTCCGCTTGTAATCATATAAGAAATTGTAATCTTAATAAACCTTATATATAAGATATTATACATGGGAAATGTTTAAACGGTAATAATGCAACTTATTTTACATATCACTAATACCTTTGTAACAAATTTATCAAAAAGCAAAATTGATTGAAAAAAAAACTTGAGTATAACCGTCTAAGAAAAGAAAAAAAGGACTACAATATAGAAAATTGTTTGTTGGAATCCATTGTAACAGCGGAAATAGGAGGATTGCTAGTTTTGTTATTTCGCACGGCAGATCCTTTTGTTGCTTGGATTCGCGTTAAATGGCTAGGAAGTTAGTATGGGGAGGTGCATTCAATCGGCCGAATGGAGCAATCTTCGCTTCCTAATACTATGCATAGTGTCTATTCTTATTTGACACATAAATAAATATTTATAGTTTCTTGTATTGGATGGGTTTTGGTACTGGGAAAGAAGCAGGACGGGTCAACTAGAACTGGTCGTAGTTGAGGCAACGTCCACCCTTACTCCCGAAGGCGAATAAATCAGAATCTAATACGGTGCGACAAGACAGCTAGTTTTTTCCGTCCTATTGAACCTTTTTCCGATCGTATACTGTGACATCTGAATTTTTTACGAAAGGTATTTGCTTGTTCCGAAATTTAACACGTCTGAACAAGTTATTTTCGATAGCCACAATATTAACTTATACAGATATAATGGCTTTAAAATTATATTAAAATTAACTAACTTAAAAATGACCTTTAAGATTTAAAATATTAAGTATTGTATAAAATAATTTATACATTTTACAGATTGGTATTTGTATAACAGCAGATTTTTAACTAACTACAATATTACTAATATAAAAAAAATCAACTAAACAACAGATAAGCAGTAAACGAAGTGTCTTGACACTAAATAGTCTCTTCCTACCCTATTAATACTATGCTAAAACGTGAAGCTGCAAATACAAAAATATATATAAATAAAATATTTCATATGTGAATATCATTTAATAGTTATCGTTTGTAACAACGTATTATGTCAATCGGCGACCAATAGTTCAATATTGTAAGCATTGAAAGATAGATCGACAAACACGGGGATCTTGTCTGCGGCGAGCTCGGAAATTAATTCCATTGAGTACAAAAGCCGTGTAATGAGACAGGAGCTCAATACGATATTTGAACAGCTTTCTCATACGTTGATAATGTAACATATTGACTTCGATATATTGTTAATTTACCATTTTGTATTTTGTCTTGTTTATTGTTATCTATTATTTATTTTTTAAATTTTATAATTTTTCCTCTTAGTAGTGTATGCTTACAGAATCTGGTGTCTATACAGTTCATTCTACGCTGTGCTGGAAGTTAACACCGGCATTTACTGACCAGAGCTTGGTATTGCTATCATCATATATTATTTGCGAATGAGGATTCGATAACCACTGAGTCTCCAGTCGTATTGACATAAACAAATGTATTAATTCAAGGTGTCACTTTGCAATTAAAAAGTACCTCGTTACGTATGTATGCATACACTATGTATTGGCTATGCAAGTAAATAATATTTTTGTTTAAAATATGAAAATTGACATGTTCTGATCGCCCTCTTCTGCTGCGCATAATTTAATTTAGGAAAAAAATCAATTTAAATTAAATTCCATATCAATTAACAAAGTACAGCATCAAGTTAATCACCATCAGACTAAGCATCTAAAATTAACGTACAAAAAACAAGTATTATCTTACCTGGCCAATGACTTTAATGGAAAATGAAAAAAAAAACCTTAAAAACGTAACAAATATAGTTAATAAACAAAGACGTTCAAAGTGCTTCTATTCGATTTCGAACAACTAGACAGTGCTTGTTTCTATTTTAACATGTATTTACAACTCATGAAATGAATGACGTAGCGTAAATTCAATAACTACTATACGAGCTTCGCTGATGCTGTCTCCGGATATGAGTTTGTCAGAGACCGTTTTGTACGACGACTATGTAGACGGTCTATTATTGAAATAGGTTTCTAAAATTAGATAAATTGAATTGTTATGAAAATAATATGATAAAAAAAGGAATAACGTAAATAATATAATACTTAAAGTTCTAAGCTTTATTCTCATAATACTAGATACAAAGAATCTAGTGACAATCCACTCTGTTCGGCAATATCGACCTGAAACGTTACGTGTTGTTGACTGCTCAACGTCTCGTTTTGTTTTACCAGAAAGGGGCATGAATAGAGTTTGAATATGTAATAACTGCCATGAGTGGAGAATCGAACTCACAACCAACCACCTGCTACAGTCAGATGCTATCCTACTACGCCACGGCGACCTTAAATTAAATGTATTATATGTAAATAATTATTAAGTTTTCCTTGTCTAAAAATATTTCCCAGAACATTACAACTGTTATGACTTAGTAAATTTAAATTCAAATTAAGGCAGGTTAGATTTGATTATGTTTGTTCCTAAATATTTAATAAGTCAAGGCTAACAAATTATCAAAACCTCTGGCCGAGAAATCTCATAGTCCAATGGATGAGTGACTCCGTATGGACTGTGCCATATGTGGAGTCCTTATTTAATGCTCAACGCACATCTTATCGCCCGAGGTCTCTCTAATTATAATTACTAATGCTCCCATGCTCAAAGCTCTTGTTTTTGTGCTTTAATAGCATGTTAAGTGGTTTTATTTATGTGCTTTCCCTGTATTAATTACTAGATATTTACCGTCACTTTGTTTGGATCCAGAACTATTTGTTTGAGAATAAAATACCTAAAGTATTATTTGAAACTGCTTGCTTTCTTTACTATTTTTTTTCGGAATTCAGTAAGACCAGGCAATTTACAAATGAAGCTTTTATATTTAATTCAGTTCCAAATATGAAATAATTAACTTTACATCCTACATTTTCATTATCTTTACATATTTATTGATAAAATTATACATTCAGATCTCATCTCACTATCATTTGTTATTGCTCCATAATTCAACAGATTCCTAGGCGCTAATGGCTCTAAATTTTAATCATTATACAGAGGCTTTTAAATTAATTGCATGGCCTTGATATAATGGAATTAACTTAATCGAATAGTTGTTTACACCGTGTCACTGGGAGCAATTAAAATTGTTTCAGGAGATAATAAATCATTCTAGAAGTGAAACATCATGGTGGGCGAACACCTTGCTATAAATTTTCCAATTACGGGCTGAATTCCGATGGCAGGGAGGGAAATAAAATTAAATTAATTACTTATACATACTACCTTGTACCGGGCTAAGATGTAGGATTTTTTTGTAGGACATAGTTATCTAAATATATTTTCCCGTATAAACTTTCTTGTTAAATAACAACTTCACGTAACAATTGAGAATATAAATATTTGAAAATATAATACATTAGTATATTTCTTTTATATATTTATTTTTATATTAGGTATTAAGTAACATATCAAGGATCACATAACTCCTTTGTATACCTTTCTATCGTTACTTTCCATAATATTTCACTGCCTTGCCTGTAATAATTCTAACACAGATCATATTTAGATTACGAAATCTGAATATACGCAGAGAATAATTTCCTTTACACAAAAATATATAAAAATAATAAATACTGTGTCGTTCAACACACATACGAATATGATTTTTAATTTTTTACACATTACTTGCAATAAGTATATATAATAATTTCCAGTAGACCATTATTGTGCAATCTTCATAACCCACATTACCTTATGCCTTATTTGAACTAACACACATACGCACTTAACGGGTGTTAATTTGACGATGACTGTCGCGCCGCCATCCGTCATCGCCTTAGGCACGCGACACACGTCTTTACGAACCAAGGGCGCGTTTATAATATAATAATAATATGCTTACAATCCATTGTTAACATAAAATATACTAACAATAGTAATAAAAGGACTAAAGTAGGCAGTCGTCCTCGGGGAAATTTTTGTCTTCAAAATTATCAATTGGATATGCTTTCCATGTTAGACCTAGTGACAATTGGGTTCCACCATCTATAAATGAATGGTATATTGAGATAGTATATGAACATAACCGATGCAAAAATAATGCAAAATTAAATATAAATGAACAATAACCACAAATTTATTTTCTTCTTTACACGCTAAATAGCAAAACCCAATTCTATTTTTTTTGGATAATTTCATTAAAATGTTTTAGCAACACAGGATTCGAATCTATCTCCAATATTATATTAAACATGAAGAAAAAATATTTCGATTAGACTGAACATTCAGAATTCATAGTCATTAAGCAAAGGGTAGAGCTAACGCTTCTTTAGAGTAACAGCATGACGAGTTATTTTAACCCTCAACTTCAAGTAGTCAAATTAAGCATCATTCTACACTTTAAATGAGAAATATAATAAATGATAAAATTAAGTGAATACCAATACGTCCCCTTGTAGAATGATTATCAAATTCATATAACATTTTGTTTAAAAGCTTTTTTATTTAGGATTATTGAGAAATTCCGTCGACATAGATATATAAACACTTTACGATATTGAAAATGTATTAATAGTATAAGTCTACCGACAGTCGACACCGAAGTCGAAACAAAGGTTGCCCGCGATAATTGGATGTGGCCGATCTGAATGCACGCTAGACGAGACTTAATTGAGGTTTTAGAGTTGGGCTAATTCACCCACCTCCGTCCCTCGTAAGGCTTCGTCTGTGTAGAGCCTTTAGGGGTTAAGTGATGTGATGCCTCTTATCTGTAGTGTTAGAATAACAAGATGTAATCATTAAAATTTTATTAAAATTTTTATTTTATGAGAAAATTTATAAAATAATATATAATGTTGTACGGAGTCCCAAAAGTACCTTATAGACAGACAAAAGTATAAAACTGTATTTGATATAGAGTCAACTCACGTATGCTGTAACAAAAAGTAACAACTAAATATTTTGGAGACGGGCCGATAGAGGTCGGGTGCGGGTAACAAAAAGTAGGGCTCTGCCTAGGGGCCGACACCCGCGCAGATATGATAATCCCAAGTATGTAAAATAGTAAAATTTAGGGCCCTTCCATGTGAAGAATTGAGCTCGTTCGGTAGGCAAATTATTCTAATGCGGCCCTTTTATTCGAGGCACACTCTGAGTACGGGTCGCCGACTTCTGCACCACTCATTTGTATTTCAATAAAACACCACTAACCCTATCTAAACAGAACCTCGGATTCTGATATCGCATGAGATTGTTAAAGAAACATACTACCTGATATGATTCATATAAGTTATCAATTCTAAAATATATTTTAAAGGAAATATAGAACATATCTTTTATTTATATAAAAATTCAACATATTTTTTATAAAAATTCTATGTATAATTACAGCTAGATTAATATGTTAATTACTTTTGCTTAAATAATAATGTTTTTATTCCAAAAACAATAGATCTTGTTATTACAGCATTTTCATTTCGTTACAACGATGATTCAAGTCGGTCATCCATTAATCGATGCTCTATGAATCAATTTGAATACATTGATCTCAGCTAACGTTTCAGAAGTTTATATAAAGTTGGAGGGTATCTCATTCAAAAAAAGGCCCTGGCTCGCATACAATTATTTCAGTCCACTGCGCGGTGATATAAGATATCTCAATTGAAAAGTGTAAATAACGGCGTCGTATCGGTCCGACGAAATCCGGTGAGTCCGTCGTATATCGTCTCGCTTGTCCGATTTGCATAGCATGGAAAAGTTTGCACAATCACATTTTCCTCATCAGCCTGCGGGGAACATAATTCTTCCTTCCATCTGTCGTCTTCCTGTATCTACCCTTGCGAAAACCTCGTTTTGCCGGGGTTGAGCCGCCGGCACTGTTCGCGATACATAAATTTCCACGATCGGTCATCCCTTAAAAACAAGTCCAGCTCTTTATCCAGCGGAGACTAAGTTAAAGAATGGTTCGCCCGTGTGTTACCCTCCGATTCGTTACGTATTCAAATTATTTCGCCATTCTGTTTTTGTGTACATTTATGTAGGAATGGATACCTATATAGCGTGTACGCTTTTGTGAGTATCTTGATTAATTAAAGCTACATAAATTAAAGGTATTTTGTCAGGTATATTACAAATTAAAGTATAAAATTCATTAAGGCTGATAAAACTTATTATTTATTCACTGAAACAAATAGGCCGTTGTAGCGTAATAGAAAATCTTCTAACTGTAATCGTGATAAGAATGCGTTTCCTATTCGGATGAATTAATTTAAATTATTTTTATTTTTCCACTCTGATAAGAAAAATTACGATGGTAAGTTCCGCTATACTTCAAGTAGAAATACACATAAAATTTTCAAATATTCTTGTAGTGCGTTTATATTTTTAACTTTGTTAATAATAGTACGCAACATTATGAAATCATTTTAATTTAGTTTAAATTAATTTTGTATCATAACATCATCTCGCGAATAACATCTTTTTATCTTGAAGAAACGTAACAAGGGCGCTAACAATAAAAATAAGCGACCTTATAAAATATATAGCATATGTATGGCGGAATGTAATCCAAAAATTTTTATGTGATCCAATAATGTATCCATAAATTATAACTTTCGATTATTCTCTCTATTATATTTCATAGATATACATATATACATACCCTTGCCTATTTCGAGAACAGTATAAGTAGACTATCAAGGAGATAGACTAGGAGGAAGCCTATGCCTAATTAATTGGCCGCATCACGTGTCCAAGGCAGCCCCTTAGACAGACAGGTCACCCCGTCGGAGGAGTTCGACTTACGATCCTCATGTGAGCCACTGTGTAATTAAATAATAAGGCTTAAAACTATCCCGTTGTTCAGTGCTGTGCTTTATACTGATAGATATTGGTTAATAGTATATTAAAAAAGATATAAAAATTAACATTTAGGTATAGAAATTAACATTTAGAGCAAAATATTAAATATCTTCATTTTTCGTTTCACAACATGTATAAATGTTTAGGGCAACACAAAACACGATTGATTTAGCAGAATAACATCAGTTTACAATAGCCTTTTATTCGTTACTTGAAAGGGATCAGATCTGATGGCT
Organism: Dryadula phaetusa; assembly: GCA_032432895.1. Taxonomy (NCBI): domain Eukaryota; kingdom Metazoa; phylum Arthropoda; class Insecta; order Lepidoptera; family Nymphalidae; genus Dryadula; species Dryadula phaetusa. The sequence goes on from JAOYRS010000027.1 coordinate 4,881,344, forward strand.
AACGTATCCACCGGAACTATGCGTCTCGTGTCGTATTTACACACAATGGGTTGATATTTACTAGCTAATGTCTCATGTACGCTTTGATGCTTCAAAGTTTTCCTTAGATTTTCATTTTTTTACATATGTATTATAATATATTTAAAAATTTCTTTCATAGGTATATTTTTTTTAAAAAAAATTGCAAATTAAAACAATATATAAGCTGAACTAATTTTGATTTGTTATTTAACCTCGTCAGGTTTAAATATTGTCCTGAAAAATAACAATGTGTCAACTATGTGGGTTCAATCCCCACTTGGGGGAGTAATTATATTTAAAATTATTTTTTCTTCCTCGCTCTAGTAAGATACAGTACGGCGTTGAGTTCCACCACTCAACAAGCAATTTCTCGAATTCTGCGGAGTGTCTTAACACTAGATACTTTCACTAACTACTCTATGTTTAACATGAAGAGAATTAATGCTAATCATTAAAAAGCGCAGTTATTTTTTCAAAATAAAATATTTAAAATAATTTACGTTAAAGTACTAAAGAAATACATAAATACACATATTATCTATGTATATTTCTAGTTTCACATATGCTTAATGCAACGCTTATTTCCACCATTCTACCATTGAAGCTTGCAAACGAAAACTTTAACAAGAGCGAAGATAAAGCCTGGCCGTGCATGCGACGCACGTCCACTCTTTACAAATTCAACACTGTTGAGCCATTCACACAGCGGATAAGTTTCACTCTAGAATGGAGTACCGGGAAATTGTACATACATACGTATGTACATACAAAAGTTACATATAGTCATATATGTAATATAAAATTGTGAATGTTTCTTGTAATGGAATTGAATAAATTACACAGTATGTTAGAAGATCTTTGATTTTCGTGATTTTTACATATTTTAACTACATATACATTTTACTGTAGTCCGTGGTCACAGGTAAACTGACCACATGCCGATGGACGCGCGTCATACGCTAAACGCGATTAATCCTTTTAAAATAGTTTCATTAAATACACATTACATTTTTTACGTAGAATTTCTTGTATTAAAGTTTAAGAAAAAATTTAAAGCAAAAGGACTCCAACCCATAAGTCTTGAAAGCCGTTCAAGCCGGCAACGGATTTTTTTCTTATCATAAGGGTTATTTACATATCTTTAAACATTTTATTTTTATATTCTATGCTTTTTATAGAAAAAATGAAATTTCGTTAAAAAATAAATAAGAATCAATATCATATTACAAACACAAAATATGATTTAAGTTATTATCTAGTATTTAATAAAGAGATTATATATGCACTAATTCTGATTTAATACATAAACTATAAACACGAATATACAAATATGTAATTACATTTGAAATCACTAAAAATATATTTAATATATATTTTTTATATAATATAAATATATTACATTTAATAGTACAAGTTTGAATGGTGTGCACTAGCTGAATACCGTGATAAGTCGCCGCAACTCGACAATGAGCGAATCGTGAGTTGATTTCGCATTATGTAACAATCTCTGCTCTACTTTAGAATTCGCTATCTGTATACGGGCTCCCGCTTTAAGCTCGGCCTGTAATCTAGATACTGAATTTCGTCCGAGCGGTTCCTAATTCACAGAGTTTACTGCGAACTTAAATCTGATGGTAATCTCTTTACATACCTTGGCAAACCAAGCAAAATTTATAATACTCGGTTAAAGGGTAACTTTTGAGTTTTTCACGTTTTTTGATATCTTTTTTGTACTTTTACTTTTGAAAGTGATTTGTGTTATAAAAAAATGGATATTTTCTTTAAAAATACATTGTAATTTAAAATAAAAAACTGCACAGATTTTTTGTTTATATGTCAAATATTAATAAAACCATTATAATTTTTCCCACATAATAGATAAGTCATTGCGTGTGTTAAATGGCGGGTCTTAACGCGTCGCTTAATTTTATCAACGCTTGAAAAATAACATAATTTTTATACAAACATAATCTATCCGTCAACTGGAAATTGAACCCACAATCGTCGTCTATACAACATCTTATTGAATTACGAGTACTTATAAAAAAAAATTGGTTTGAATAATTCCCACATTTGAGTAGTTGTGTTAAAGACAAATATGAAACTTTATAACAAAGAGATGAAAATATGATGTCATGTTTTTAAACTGTAAATAGTACTAGTAAATTAGTAATTCATTAATACTATAAAAATAATAAATAACTACAAATATGTATATTTTTATTTATTTTCTTTTTTTTATAATTTTTGTTTACGTTATTACTAATCTGTGGTTATGAGAATATTGGTTTACAGTTGACGAGTTTGTTTAAGTGTCTAAGACGCTTATTCACTAATTGTCAAATTAATATTAAATAATAGAAAAAGTTTTGTTTTTGTAGTACCCTCGATACACGCACACACACACACATACACAGTATCGTTACGTGACGATTGCTCCTTAAATAGAATTTCAGAATAAGGAACTTCTTTCTTACATTAGTATTAGTAAATAAAAACTATTCCAAAATTTTATTTTTTACACAATATATCGTGTAAAAAATAAAATTTTGACTGTAAACGCGATCGGTTGTGGGGTCTATCCCCACTCGGGGAGTAATTATAATTAAAATATTTTCAGTGAAAACGGTGGAAAACGGAGTACGGAGTGTATTGACACTAGGTACTGTCTACCCTACTATATGGGATCAAAGCGTGAATCAAAAAAAATATACTGCACTTAAGGAAAAACATTTTAATATTAACAATAATTTTTCCACCGATACATCTTCAATATTAAATAAAAAGCTAAAAACCACCTACCGTAACAGAATATGTCCAATCTTTAAACCAATCGTACACTAAAAGCTACAGGGAAAAAGTTCATACAAACATATCGGAATAGTGTTTAATATGATCGAAATAAGGTTCATTTTGTCTTTTGTCAGAAATCGGTTGTTTTATTTTTCAGAAGAATCAGTGAAGCATATCTCTGTGACTCATGCTATTCAATAAGCCAGTGCCGCCACTTGTCCGAATTTACAACCGTGAAATAATAAATGCTAGGGTTATTGGGTACAATATACAAAGTACTCAAATGTATTGTTCGTTCACGTTTGGTAAAATATTGACTTGTGTGGAATTAGTCGTCTTTAATAATCAGTTATAATTTAAAATCATATCACGCGGTTACGTGTAGCCAAGTTCACTTTTCTTTGTGTATAAATATTTATAGGCTGACTGTATATAACTGTGTTTAGAAAAAAATTAAGAAAATAAATAAATGCAGCCAAAAACAAAAAGAAATCTTTTACAGGTAACAAAATAATAAACGGCAAGATGAATGATATGTCAATATTCATTTTTTTTCCTCAAAGTTGTTATCGACTGATAAGGTAAAGTATATAATAAATTTATAAATTAACATCATAGACAAATAAAAATTTAAATAATTATATTCTTATTCTTGAAATAATTTATCTTTATATTTGACAAAAAAGGAAGAAAGAAAGGACTCCCTTTTTCAAAAGATTTTTTTTAAAATTACTCTTACAATATAATCCTAGTAAAGTTTTGCTTCTTGCGTAAGGAGTGATGTAAAATGATGATGATAACTGCTGAGAAAGAAGAGAATTTGAATGCCAAATTACCTATTATACTGTGATGCACTTGACTTGCTGAAACCAAACTCTATAGCTTGTTTTACAGCGTAATAAAATATTGAAATAAAAATTCGTCCGCGAACCAGCAATAAAATAAAACGCTAACAGTTTTTACGGCGCCGACAATATAATGAAATAATCGTAACGGCCGTCGACGTCATATTGAATTGCCCAATAAATCATCCTTGGGTCATATTGTCCACAGTCCTCTTGGCAACACTTTAATATCGAGAAATATCATTTCGATAATCGAAGTCGTGCACACTAGCGGCTCTGTATAAATCATTCCCCCGCCCGCCTGTCGTTTATTTTTCAGACTTTCCATTCCCAAATAAAGTCCCCGAGCAACGGGCCAGTGGTTCCTTTTTCCGGGGCGGTTTTTACATGATTTGTCGGCTGTCGGCCATTTCCCTTAATACTGTCAATATTTCAAATATTAATTGTTATAAATCATAAAACTTCTCTACGGTCCGCTCCCGTTTTTTACGTACGTTAAGGAATTAAAATTTATTTTAATAGCATTTGTCTATCGCATGTGTATTGACCGCTCGTAATATGAAAACTGTATTTTACTAATGGAAACAATCGATGCTCGTCAAGGGAAACGTGTTAAATTATGTAGGTACACTTAACGCGTCATTCTGAACACTACTTTGAAAAAGTTCCGCCCATAAAACATTAACAAGCACTCAAGAAAATTCCCGGTTCTGCCTTGCTCGTTAAGTAGTGTCAGGCGGTAGTTTTTCCCACCTACCGGCCACTAGAAGCCGGAGGGTCGCTGTCAACGCGATTGACCAACCGATATCTCCCAAGAGTGTCGCCCTTAGGCCTACTCTCGAGGACTTCTAAGATCATCTCAGATCCCTCAATTAATGACAAACAACGGCTAGCTATCGTGCACCCAATTTTCACTGTCGTTTCCGTTTTGCGCGTTGACAGTTGGCATGGGTCGTTTGGTTACGATTACAAAAGTTATACTTAATAATTTCTTTTACGTTTATTTTTAAATTGTATTAATTCTTTAATAGTTTTGACTCACGAAAAATGATTGGTATATGATAAGTATGATGTACAGTTTTTAACAAAAAACAGAAGTACTATATCAAATATAATATTCTTAATGTTTCAAATGTTACAAATTGATAAAATATTTACGATAATTTCATTTAAATATATACAAAATTTCATAAAATTTGTATAAGCTCTATTTTGACTCTAAGCAAGACAGAAAAGATACATGACAGTACTAACAGTAGCAGGTTGGTACGTGTGTAGATTGTATTATTGACATATTTTTACAGCCTATTAGAAAACTTGCATGGCCTGGAACATCATAAGAGTAATCAAAAACGTAATTATCACCAAAACACTTCATGGTGTAAAGGAATCTTGTCCGATGTTTTCATCAGAGATGCGAACAGCGCTTACTCGCTCGGCGCGTATCGATCGAGGGAGAGGGGCGTGGGGGCAGAAATTTGGGAAAACTTTGAAAGTTTCGCGTCTAATTCAGGCGCACGCACACATTCGTGTAGCGAGCTTAACCGCCGCACACAGCTGAGTATTGCCACGTAATTTCTGTTTTGTTTTGTGCCCGTTCGAAATGTCACGTGTCTTCAACTTGGTACGTGGATGAATACAGTTTCAGAGGATTCTGAAACATGTTCACAAAACTTCATAACGTTTCACTGGTACAGATTTGCCACACTTATTATATTTAGATGCCATTATGTTCCATTTAAACTTATATCATTTGACTACAGTAAGAACCATAAACAAGAGTGAAGAACTATAAAATTGTTTTATTTTACGTTTTTATTACTATTATTATATTAAATAAGCTTAAAGTAGTTTTTACATGCAAAATGTAGAACATAATCATAATATTTCGAAAATATTTATTCAACAAACAACCATAGGTAAGCAATATAATGGGTATTTATATGTAAAAACACATTATTTATACCATGCCGGGATTTGTCTTTGGTCATTGCTCTTTTTATGTACAGATAAAATGGCAACGCACTTCGGCCAATCACACATTGTGATTAAGATCAAAGCGACTGTCATTATCCATTGTGGGGTGAGTGCCTCTAAAGAAAACAATTAAGAAAATGAACAGCGCGCTAGATCACGCAGCCACTGACAATGCTCCGGACATAGCCACTTCCGTTACACATCAAAGCTGGATAAAATGTAAAGGCAGTATTTTACTACTTGGCCATATTATTACATTAATTTATCTACTTAATTACAAAAAGATGCCAAAAAACTAAATTCTTACTGTTTTCATTCATCGCCACTTCGCAATATTTCATCACTCAACATACTCTCTTAAGACAAAAAATTGACATCGGAATATATTAACTCAATGTTCTCTTTACACGAAGCATATTTAATAGCCTTACTTGTTTATCGAGTTTAAAAAATAGAATATAAAAAATATATATTCAAGATATAATACTAATTTATAAACAGAAAAATCCTTTTCCGGCACCTATAAAATACTACCTATACTTTTTAATTTATACCGGTTATAATTTTTAAATATTCTTTGTCGTGCGGCTGTTTGTAAACAGGGCCGCAAATAAAGGAATTCCATTCAAAGCGAAGCTTTTGGGGACAACAAAAAATTGGGCTGCAAATAAAAACAAAGGAGCTATGAGATCGCAATTAGCGTGATTTAACGGCCATTTAATTTAAAATGATTAATGTGAAATTATACAAGTCCTTATTTTTGTGGTCACCCTATTATTTTTTAAAAAAAACCTTATTGCTTAAAGGGAATAAGAGAATTAAATTTAGCAAAAACATATAATATTTATTAAATATAATTTCGAACAATAAATTAGAAATATAAATAAATATAACACAAAACGCGATAAGAAATTCAAATAATGGGACAAAAACTTTGCACATATATTTTCTTACGCGATAATTTAAAAGGAACATTAAACGCGTAATCTGTTATAATATAAAACACTATGTTAATACATCATGCATCTTAATTTGTGAAGTCGTCGCCGTGAATCTCTATCGTAATTAACACTCGTGCCATTAGAGTAATTAAAGTGTTCTCTTTTCGCGAACATGCCTTTGTAATATCAACGCTTTGAAATTATTTAGCTTTTAGTAATATAACTTGTAGTTAATTATACTTTTTGTTTAAATTATTTAAAGATATTTCTTCGCGTTTTGACTTTTTAAATTACTACGAAATATTGTAAGTTTTTTTTTAATATATATTTTATGTATTATACTATAACTTAATTAACAATATTTTTAGTAAAAACATCATAGGATTAAGGTGTTAATAAAATGTTCTAGCCTAAATAATAAATGATTAATCAGAGGCTACCCTCCCCTGTACACGATACACTTTTTTTTTAAATTTCATAGTCAACAATTGTCAATATAATCAAAATTATTAAATTTTACAATAAAATAAACAGTAAAGAGACGTGTTCTTCTTTCAACTTCTACAACTTGAAAATACATAAATATATATTCGAAAATCTTTAAAATATTAAAAAGCTCGTGAAGATAAATAGAATTTACTTCAAAATGTCCAATCCAAAAAGCAGTGTCACCTAAAAATTATCGTTATACTCGTAACCTCAAGCAAGAAACTACGCAGTGGGAATTTAAAAACTAAGTAAACTCACGTCGTGTCGACAACCTACTGTGATATATTAGCGGGTAGTTTAAAGAGCGGAGGCAACAAATAAAGCTGTTAGCTACGAATCGGCAGTCGGGTCACGGCGACACACGGGATCAAGTGCACTTTGAGAGAGTTACACACGATACCTACAAAATGTATCATGAGATCTATAAAATTAATATAACAATATTGTACAGTACAAAAATTTAATTTATAAATCAATTCTATTTATATTTATTTGTTATACTTATTAAATTATAAGATTTATGATTTAATATAATTTAAAAGTTAATTAAGAGGAATTAACTAAATGAAGCTGTGTGTAAATTAGCATTATAGGTTTATTTTTCTAATAAACAAAATATATCACAAGATTATCACAGTATTCTCTCATCCCGTATGTACCAGCCTATATCTCAAAAGAACACCGAAGCGAAGTAATAAGAAAAGGTAAGAGTGCCCCATTGAATGATAACTCCGGGCCTTTGTCTCCTGCGTCCGTCTTGACGAATCGAATTAAAAGGCTTATTGTGTCTACGTGACAGCTCAACCCTCACTGAAACGCGTTTTGTTTCAAGCAAACTAAAATATTACGGACCATTCACTAGATCCCCAGCGAGGGAGAGATTTGCTACTTGAATTTGTACTCAATTTTTAACAGGGACCGTTAATTAAGAGTTGCTCTTTATTGGCGAGCCCAGTCTTAATGCGTTAATTGTCGAAATGCAATCTCGGAAAGCCTTTTAATCATTCGAACGGTTCATATTTTAATTTTGTTGGAATTAATTTTGTCGCGGACTGATGAATGATTTTTTCAATAAGTTAAAATTAAAATTTAGGCAATTAAGAGAATTTTTATTTATTATATTTTCAAGTAATTTTATCTGTATGTTTTTGTTTCAGGCAATATTACGACATCGCACGCCATCTCCTGTTGACCAAGGTATGTTATAAATTTTTAATATATTGATTAGTAATAAATAATGAAGTGAAAAATCACTATACTAATTGTAAAGTAGAATATAGTATAAATCTTAAAAAGCAACTGCCACTCTCCTTGTTGAACATGTCTTAATTATTCATTACATCCCACGACGCATTTTCTTACAGACGCCGGCCAAAAGGCAAACCGTAAAAATATACTAAAACGAACACGCACATTAATGAGGGCTATGCAATATTTATACACAAGCTACCCTAATTGCTAGGGTGGAGAGTGGAAAAAATGGGCAATTTTACGTAATGTAATATGTATATTTAAGGTGAAATTCCTAAAGCCAGTGTTGAAATTCGTCGCGGCGATACTCACCGCGAAACCACTTCAAACGTCTTTGTGTGTTGACTGAAAGTAGCTCTACTTGGATATACCTTACGAGTGTTATAAAACTACTAATTACATATTATATGTACGATTCTCGTACATACAGTACGAGAATCAAAGAAAAGAAATTATAAGGAAAATAAGGCTTAGGTATTTTCTTATTGAGCAAAATAGGTTGTAGACTTTATTTTATCAAACAAGTGATTTTTTAATATATTTATATATTAATTTTATTTTTAAAAATCATAAGCTGCTCTAACGATATTCACAATTCATACACATTCATACGTTTTCAAATTATTATTGTCAAATTATTGTATGTACACATTTATATATTATTTCTGTTTCACTTAAAAATAGAGAAATATTCAATTACAGCTTTACACAGATATAGCAAATAATTAATTATTAACATTAAAATGATAATAATTATGACAATAATTTCAAAGTAGAGCTTCTTATTAGCCGTATATCGTAAGTAGCTGGGATTTTTATTTTTTCAATATGTTTAGTTGCTCAGCGTTGCTCCCCTCGTCGCCACAATTTCCTCTTGACGGAAACCCTCAATCTAATGATACGGCTGTGTTAAAAAAACACAAGGAAATTTAATAACGCCAGCCCACAGATAGGAAGACAAAGAAAATTTAATTTCGACGATTCCCACATGCTCAATATCGCTGAGAAGTTGCGTCTTCACTTACTGTGAAAATTAAAAATCCAAGATAAAAATTACAAAGAACAGGGTACTTTATTTTTATTACAATTTTTATTTAAGTTTCTACTGGAAGAAGAGGTAATAAAGAAAATTCGTAGAAAAATCAACATGTCTCTAAATCTGCATATCACGTTACGGGGACGCGTACCCTAGTATAATTATCCGGTAGGAAGCTCTAACACATTTCAAAGGTAAGCAAATTAGTTCCGTACTTAATGACCCGACAAAGAGGTTAAATCTTTTTAAAACACCCAATGTTTCCTTTCCGGGTAGGGTAAGCAAACAGTATGTAAAAAATATTTGCATAAGCTCACCCTGCATATATGCAAATTGTCGGCCCGTACGTGAAAAGGCGGTGAAAATTGTATCAAATTATTCCGACGACACGTAAGCTTTGCCGGCAATTTGTCAAGCGAACAATAATTGTTTAAAGCCTCACCTGCTGTGAATCGCTGGAAAAGGAAATTATTCAAAGCAATATAAAGATACAATGATTTGTGGCATATCATGTCGATAATAATAATCGACGTTTATGATTATATTAAAGTGGACTCTACTCTTTTGATATATTCCTTTCATTTCTCATTTTGAATGAAAATCAGTAACATATTGTGCAACAATTAAAAATCAATTTCAAATTATAAATATTACATTGCTTAATTTACAAAATGATTTTTAATAGCATATCGAATTCGATATAGTTAGTATATCGAATTATAAAGTATCAGGATTTTATTTTAGTTTTTAGATCTCATGTACTACCTAGTAAGCATATTTGTATAAACATGCAACCAACAATACAATAAAATTGTTTAGAAATTTCCCAAATAAATCTTTCTTTGATTATTTTACTTCCTTTATTACGATTTTTATTTTAATTACATACAAAAGGGAATATAACGCTCTTTTTAACACAAATAAACTGCAAATCGTCAAACGAAAAGCCTCGAATTAAGCCAGGCCGACCCGAGCAATGGGCCGTCCCGAAAAATGTTATACGCCACCTGTGGCGTGGGTATCGTATGCGTTGATCTAACCATGAATGCAGCGTTTCAGCTTCGTGTCATCCCATTTTACAAAGATATAGAAAATAATGTAGTGGCGTTATTCCATTTAAAACATATCTTTATGTATTATAAAAATCACCTAAAGAATAAGTTGTAAATACATACTTGTACTCTAATTTTCATTATGGCATGATTATATGGAAAGTAAACTCCACAGTAAAATTACTTATAAACATATTTATCCTTTGTACGACAAACGCTACGATCCCTGTATACTTCTTTCGCCTCGTCTACAGTCATTAACCTCTGCATACATGCCCTTCGGGTGATCCTCATGCTTTTTACGTGAATTTCCAGCATCATTGATAGTGTTTTCCAAGGTCAACCAAGGTACTAAACTACCTCTTGTTCCGCTCACTTTTACCAATCTTAAACACACTATTAATATAATTATTGGACGTGATATCTGTTGTATCACAAAATCTTTTACTGTGACTAGAATCTTTCGTATTAGCAAACATTACACTCCAAACTAACAAGCTATTTCGCATATCGAGCACTTCCAGAACAATTTGTAATCTACGTGTGCAGAGGGAACGCATGCATCCGTTCAATTCCGAGCCGATAGCTCGGATTTATGCGGCGCCGGCGCTCAGGCAATTATCATTCACGCGATGATTCCACCGGCCACTGAACGCCGGACCGGACGCTCCCGATACACGCGCCCAGTCAATTAACACGCCCATCGTATTCACTCAATTGCCTCTAAGGATTTATTGACTTGCCATCCGAGTCCGATTTTTATTTGATCACGTACTAAAAGAGAAATGGTTTTATCAATTTGTGAATACGAAACCAAGTTTAAACTAAACATAGACACTAAAAGTATAAGAAAAATAAACTGTTTCCTTTTTACTATTTCAACCACTATAAACTAAAGTAAGCGAAAGTATCAAAATGTACCTCAAGTACTGACCAGAAATTTTCCCACGGTTATGAGGTCTTAATAGTGAGCGGATCCTTTATGAAGTCGGGCGAACACAATAACGATAAAGGTGAGCAGAAAATCCGGACAATAAAGTCGACAAAAAAGCTGAGTGAGGGCTAGTGCGGGGAAATAGTTCGTGAAATTTGGAAGGGTCCTGCAAGGGTATCCTGAACGCGGACGGGACATTTTACGACGGTCCTCTCAGTAAACCTGCCATTATGTTAGGTTAAAAGATCGTCCTACTCGCAATATAAAGATGCCGAGGCAAGATTTGTTGCCGGTTTATGGATGTAGAAGGGTTGTTAGATGCGGCGGTTATTACGATCATGTCGAGTGGAGAGGTCGTATCATCCAGAAGTCAACATTGCGAATATGATGGAGGACTTTTAAGGGGAAAAGTAAGAACGAAAAATGGTGAACCGAATACTCCTCTCTTTAATATAGAATTTGCATTGAAGTGACTGTTCTTTTGAAGTATATCATGCGTATCATTGTAACGAATATTATAATGATTAGCTATATTTACGTACATTTGTATCATTCTATACATATTGATTTAAATTATTCATATGTAAGGTGTACGAAAGTTTTAATGAAGGTTCAAATTTAACGCGCAAAGAGGAAAATCAAATAGCTGAACATTCATGGCATAAATGGCATTTAGTTTCCAGGTGGAGCTGCGGCTAATTGTACATGGCAATCGTGAGCGGACAGTATAAACAACCCGCTTGAAGCCGTTTACAGGTGTTTGCTAAGAGCCCTCACGTAAACAGCTCCGTTTACACTTCCTTTTGCTTATTCCGTGCCATGCTACGACTCCTTTCTGTAGAACGTGAAACGTGGAATTAGCTTTGTACTTCATAGTTCTAAAGCGAATATTAAATTCCTAAAACAAAACAGGGTATACTGTAATGCATGTATGCATTTGAACTTGAACAATCAAACTTTATTTTATTCTACAAAACAATAACTTTAGTATAATTTGTTTAAAATGTATGCTATTAGTTATATGTACTTACAATATTTTAATTTTTTACAATAAATGAAATGTAAAACTTTGTTCAAGATTATTTTTTGTTTTATTTATTTATGTTTGCTACAGTGACAGACGAATTTAATATATTTAAACTAATATTTTAAATATAAATGTTAAATGAAATTTTTATAATACTTTTGTGAGCTCATGTATGTATTGATCGATCAATGTAAGGAAATCTTTGACCCACTTCCTGCTGTTCGAATTGCTTCAAAACGATCGTGCCTGTGTTCAATCACAATACAAAATTTTCAAATCTCGCTAAAATTTTTGTGTTATAAATAAAATGTATATGGATTCCATTAATATTTTTTAGTTGCGTATAATAGAATAAATGCATAGTATTACCGTTTTAAATCATAATAGAAAATCTAAAGTCTAGTACAAATTCATTTTATCCAGCTCTAGACTGCGGTCACACCTCGCCTCGAAATGTCTCGGCAAGTCTTTGCAACCTGCCGTGCGAACTAGCCCTTTGAACTCGCACCTACTAACCACAAACGTTTTGTACACAACCTCAAACGGGATGAATTTGTAAAACAGATTGTGCGGAATGTTTAAAATATACTTAAAGACGGAAGCTTTAATTAAAGGTTTTGTGTACATATATAGGTACTAGTAATAGTTGATTTTTTAGAGCTAGTTTAGAGTTTTTTAGATTTTTTTAAAAGCTCTTAAATGCATGTACATATAAGTGATAGAGAGAGACAAGGGCTTAACTCTTTAATTTTGAATTACATAATATACCATCCATTACTGTGTTTCAAAGTTTTTATCAAATAAAATTGCTATTTAAGTATCTATAGTATGTCTGTAACAGTGAGGTAGATCTCTTATTACATTTTTGCCTTACCTATTCCCTAAAAAACCTAGTATCAAACATTTCATTTACTGCCTATTGCATATTGCTGCTATTTTTATGAAATGTCATAAAATTCTATTTTATAAAGAAAGTAAAAGTAGAAGACTTATTATTCCTATCATTCTATCATTTATGTTATGGAAATATCACATTACTATAAAAGTTGGATACATGTGCAAATATTCAATCAAACCAGGAGTGGGTCAAGATAGTGTTGGAAATTTTTCCTATATATATTTTTTAGCTTCACGCTTTTATCCCGCATAGTAGCGTAGACAGAAAGAACCTAGTGTCAAAACACTCCGTACTTCAATTTCCACTGAATTTGAGACATTGCGTGTTAAGCTCAACAGCTGACTTTGTCTTTTACCAGAGCGAGGAAGTGAAAATAATTTAAATATAATCACTCCCCCGAGTGGGGATCAAACCCACAACCACAGCGTCACGACCGGCCTTTTTCTTATATTGATAGGTAGAAACATGTCAAGCTTATTAAAATATGTCAATAATAAAGATTCGGATGGATAAAAATATTTTTGATTATGTTACAAATAAAAAAAATCATTACTAGCTATATTTATTCAAAAGTTTTTATATATGTCAACAGCAACTAGAACCATACAAGCGCTGGCATATTTCATTTTTCTTTTCATCGACATATGAATAAATACGATTTAAAAATCAACTTTTATTAAAATAAAACAAATATGAAATGTGAATATATTCAGTAAAAATGAAAATTAAAAATTTTCGAGTCACAAAATATGTATTAGAGAGAGCGACGTGCTGGAAGTTTGTTCGTCCGGAGTGGTTGCGGAGTATGCAGCGCATATCCCATCCGCTGCATATTACATGAGCAACTTTTACGGATTTCTTTAATATTTCAGCGTGGGAAAAATTCCTTGAATTTTACTGTATCGATTTTGAAATATTGAATTATTTACCCTCTGATTAAATATCGAAAGTCAAATTAAATGTCTTAATAACTTTAAACGTTAAATACTCTACTGTATAATAATGTAATTAATTCTGAATATTATCTACTCTATATATTGTAAGTATTATTAATTTTATCAAAGCGTGCCTGATTGTTCATTGTAATCAAAAGTCAATGTTTATTTTATAGAATATTTATTACGCATGTTTTCTAGATCTAAATGGAACAATTGCAGTATTAGGTTCTGTTACCAATGGCGTTATTCAAATTTTATCCAACATACAACCATCTGTCACAACATCCTACAAAACTAAAGATTGTTCTCACTTGTAATTTACTAAAAATATTTATGTACATACATACACATTATTACCATACTATACATATTTATAGTGAAATAAACACGCTTCATTACTATTGTATATTAATTAAATAGTTAACAGTATAACATTCCATTGAAATATAATATAAATAATCAGTAAACTGTCTAAGTTTCACGCGGTATCTAGAACGCCGGGAGCTGTCCGACAATAGATCAGCTTCTTCCCTCCAGCGCACTCGGTTTGTGAGCGTACTGTACACATCTGCATTGTAGACCGCGATATGCAATGACGAGATTGCATTTGAAACTTAATTTCATTTCCTAATACAAATCTCGTATTTGCTCGCCATCCATCCATGTTTGCGCGCTACCGCATTCATTTTCTCCACAGACATTTACTATATTTTCCTTTTGTCTAGACGAAATCTTAGCGAATATTTAAGTAGAACAACGTGTACCACTAAACCGTTCACCGCGTTCAGTAAGAGCGAGAAATGAAAATGTATACAGTACAATTGTAAGTTCGGGAGGCGATATCTTCAAATTGCTCATGTAAGGCGAAATTAACCCTCGCCCACATTAACACAGATAAGTCGGCGAGCTCATTTGCGGGCCTTCCGGCTGGCGCTCGTTACATCTTGATATTCTTTACCCCTTCACCGATACGGAGAACCACACGAGCAATAAATGGCGCGGAAGGAGCCCGCTATCGCACCACCCGATATCTTCCATCCGAATTAATTTCAGAACGTTTCTCAGAAACGAACTTAGTTCGTGGACTTGTTATTTCTACGTGCAGTCGAGCGAACACGCGAGTTCTAATCGCGAAGAGTTGCGAGATAAAATGGCGACCCGTAATTACCATAGCGCCTTTCGAAGATATGTGGAGTATCTTAATGGTACGGTGGCTTCGTAAATAATGGGCTCTTATGGGAAAGTTGGTAAGAGCACTGTTTTGAATGTAATTTTAAGGGCTTCTTGCCTCACGTGCTATTAAAATAATGAGTTAAGAAGGTGCCTCGGATACAATGAAAATAATTTACATGTGAGTATGTATTATTTTATAAAATTGATACACTTAAAATTTATTTTGTCGTCTAGAAGCGGAAGAAATTAGAGAATTTGTACTAATTATTTTTGCACATATTATATTTGCTTCATTTATTAGTAAATTTTAAAAATATATATAAATAGACATAATAAAGACTCTATTATCACTGTAATTATAAAACCGAACCCTTTTATCATATAATTTACGTTATAGGACAAGCCATTATGAGCAAGTGCTCGAAACAAAACGCTAAGAGCGATCGCGTGATAACGCCCGCATCTTCAGGATGCAGCGAAACCACGAGTAAGATACGAATGAATAATGAGATATTTTATGATACCGCCTAGGCTGTAATGCAAAAGTAATGCAAAAGTAACTGTTTAAATTACAGGAATTGTAATGCTTACTAAAATATTGAGTTTTTCTCTCAAATTAAAAAGAATATTTGGAAATTTCTATTGGAATCTACGAGTATGTAGGTTATGCCACTTGTTATTCTTATTTTGTTTCACATACTTTAGTTGCAAGGTTTATCATTAATAAAAAGTAGACGTATATGATTTAAACCCACAACGATCAGATATGATCGTACCAACTGAGTCACGATGGCTTCATTTTCTTGTTATAATTAGACTGATCAACCAGTGTGTAGGGTGAATGCTAGGAATGAAGGAGCAGTAGTCGCCTGCGGCTTTGCGGTGTCTTTTTGTTTCTTACTTAGACAATTAACGGTGCAGCGCGCTTTGTTCAGATTTGAAACAATTGTGGCAAATATGCTTCGCTTTATCCAAAAGATTTGGTATTAACAGAAAATTACAAATTAATAAAATTTTAATTATTGTTAAATATTTATTTTTCTTAACTATAACGTTATGAATTTTCTCTACTTCTTACAACGGCTATTCAACTTATATACAATATCTGTTTTTGAACTAATTCATAATAACTATCCGAAATCGTAATTGAATCTATGAAATAACGAAGGTATAAATGTTCAACCTTTATGTGTTCATTCAACTAACAACATGTTAAAGCTTATTTTCAAATGTATTAAAAGTTTATAGAAAGCTGGTGGGTAGATACAACACCGACACAGGTAATATATTTTAAAAGTCTATTCGAGAAACGTAATGTTACCGCGCTTTAGTACAATGAACATGTTCCCTACATTAGAACTGTAAATTAGGCACCAAAAACGGTCTCATTTTCCACTCGAGTGCTGCGGCTAATATAGTCTCGCTCTTGAAATATGCAGTCTTACCTGCCGCCGCCTGGGAGCCGCCGGCGAACGTATTCTAATTGTTAAACATACTGCATCGTTTAATCCAAGCTACATCTTGGAATGTTCGAGAATGCAGCCAAGATTTTCAGGCAGTCTGCGGCTATGAGAGTTGGCCTCGACCATAGCAAGCTTAGTAGTCAGCTTAAGTTCACTTCGAATACTCGATGCCTCGCATTAACAGAGTCAAATAGCTGGAGAATTTGTAAACGAAAATTGAGCCTCGTTTACATATGCGAAACCTTTCAAAAGTTGTAACACCCTTCAGAAACCTTCCTCAGCGAGCCCGCTTCGGCTCTCTACTGCAAACAGCCGTCAGGCGTCGTCGATGAAATTGCAAAAATGTAAAAGAGCTAATGTTTGCTCACCTTAAACCCCTTCCCGACCCCACGAGCGGCGTGACGAGCCGGATAAAAGGCTTTAATACACCCTCATCCCTTATTACGAAACTTGAAAAAGACAACAATATAGATTCAATGTGTCACAGGCGCGGGCAATCATACGCGCATCAAAGGTAGCTAGCAGAGTGTGGAGATGGCTTTATTCGACGTTTTGTTACCATTTCGTATGGAAATACTAAGTCAAAGGGCTACACGTTATGAGATCTGAAACAATACGGATTGCTACAAACCTGTTTCCTTCATACGTGAGGAAATGGTATTCGAATATTTAATGAGAAATCCGTTTGTATTCACAACGTGAAATCATGAATTCTGTTATATGACATTTATGGACTTGGCTATTTTGCGAAAATGATTATATAAGTTTTAATTGATTTTTTTATAACAAATTACTTTTGATTTGTTTTTGTATAAGCTAAGTCTCTCTCCACACTATGCAGTATTGAAACATACGAAGCAGTCATTACCGCCCTCTGAAAAATCTCGAGGCTGCTTTGCAAGTCAAAACTCTTGAGCGTGACGCCTCCCGCTTTGAGTGCCACAGGTAAGTGATCATCTCATATGTGCAGAGAAAGGAATGGAACCATTAAATACTAAAGTTTACAAAATCTATTTATTTAGGTTAGGTTTATTTAGGTGGCGTACGTACTAAAATATTTTGTACCTATTGCTTATCAACTTATCAGAGTTTAAACTTATTTTTTGATGCATAAAAATCATGTTGCCTTAGATTTAAACAAAACTGCAAGTGAAACATATAATAGGGTGAACCATATTCTTATTATATATTTAGTTTTCATTTTGAGAGACCTGTTTTTGAATTGAGACCAGTTGTATGTTTGATAGTGTCTGATTGTACGCCCGACTGGTTGATCCCCACTCGGGGGAGTGATTTAAAATTATTTTCACTTCTTCGCTTAACTAAGACAAAACGCGGCTTTGAGCTCCACCACTCAACACGCAATGTCTCGAATTCAGTGGAAAGCGAAATATGGAGAGTCTTGGCAATAGGTACTTTTCTGCTATAACTTTACTTCTTCCTGTATTATAAAATCTATCTTTTTAAAACATTTGTTTTGTAAGTATCCTGTTATGTTTTATAAGTTGTACTTGTAAAATAATATATTTTTTGTATTATTAATGTATTATTTTAAATTTTCTACGTATTGTTTATAAACATGTTCTGTTTTCTTCATAATATGTAGATAGATTTAATTTTGGATCATTTTTTTGAATCATTTTTTTCAATATTATTTTTAAATATTCACAGCTAATTGTGGAATAAAAACTCGCGTAACTTACATAATGCGTTACGCTGAATAATGATCTCTGCTCACGACGTCGCAATAGGGTCGCGGGTTTGATTTATACCCACGTAAATGTCAAGCCAAAGCGCAGGTGTATATTACTGTCTTAATTTCCCACCAATGGCACTGAAAAATATTATTTTAAAGTAATAAATATACGCTAATTTATTTATATCTGTATATAATTTTGTATGAATTGTACTTAAACAGTTGAAAAATTTGTTTCTAATTACAAGCTTTTATTTAAGTTGCCGTGTTTGTTAATTAGTTAGTGTATGTGAATTCTTGCGAGCTAAATTTGACCCACATCCCAGTGTGCAATTGAGTTGAAATTTACAATACCACTTTGTTTCTGATTATAATGAAATTATACATCATCTATTTCGTTATTAATGTAAAATGGCCGCCGCAACTAAATGGCGTATTATAAAGTTTTGTACAACCTGCTATGCGTATACATTCAGAGACTGTTCTACTACGTCACGATGATTTCTTTTTTATTGTATTTATTTAGTTAATTGGTTTTTGTTTTGTTAATACATAAATCATTTTTCAATTATTCCCCATTCCCCAATTTATTCTCACTTATATCGTTTTCTAAGCTAACATTAGACAGCCTAAGTAATTTTCAGCCTAATACAAAATTCCGCAAGAGACCGCAACACATTGCCGCAAATTGACATTCAATCAGTGTCGCGACATTGTTTCCCTATCAATCCTTATTGGCAGCGGGACCACGCGCCGCGCCGATGTGCCGCCATCAAATCGCAATTTGTTTATGAAAATTTATTGTATTCGCCATTACTGGATTCTTTTCCTCCGGGAGCGACTCAGGGAACAAAATCACCTTATTCAATTCCCTTTTTGCATACATCACGCACGGTATCTTCGAGGGGAACATCGGTTTTTGTCTGAACACGTGAATCGCGTTTGCGTCGCGTGTTCGCTTGTTATTAGTCTAGATTGTATATACGTTTTTCGCAAATCGCTCCCGGCTTACACTTCTACCAACCAGACGGTACTTGTTTTATATGTATAAATTTCGTAACAATTTTAAATTTTCATAAAAAATACTTAATTATATAATTTACTTCTTAAACTGAGTCATATATTTTCAACAATAACATGGTTTAACTACATAATAATAGTCCCTAATAAGAAAATTCATTCATACATGCAAACAAGCGTTTATCTACAAATCGTTACAAATTGGAATGGATCATGGTAACTTACATTTCAAAATACCGCAAAAATCATTTATCAGTGGTATTAACGAGTCACACATGCGAAATGCCGATGTTAAGCGACGTGCGCGATATGACACCGCTTCCCTTCTGTTCCGAGGATTTGGAAAAAGAATTGTCGCATATATCACCGTTAATAGGGTGAGGAGAGAGCACTACTTATGCCTAATGCGACAAGGAAACATGCTGCCGTACGCCTGAATATATTTCCAGTACTGGATTTTCAATGGCAATAAATATGTGAAACCTCGCTTATAAACCTCCATCTCAACTTCAACATTATAAATGATTAATTGTATGACTTGAAAGTTTATAATTATATTAATTTTATTACATTTACGTATTTATTTTTGCATTATTTCATATACTTTGTATTTTTTATGAGGAAAATACTTTAATAGTTTCTAAGATCATGAGTATACGAATATTAAATTTTACAACAAACTTTTATCTATAAAAAAAAAACTTGATATATGTATTTGCTGTATTTAATGATACTGCTATAGGCAAGACAACAAATTTAAATTTCCTTGCCGTCAAAAACATGATATTAACCCTGTTTTTAACATAACAATAAAGAGGTGACGCTCGTAAACACGACGGAACGATGCTACGTAAAAAGGAACGACGCGGTAAATATGGACAAGCGATGTCTTCGACGGCGGTGGTATTACTCTGAGCGTAGTAAAAACACGTTAAACATGCCATCAGTGTTGGAACCTAATTTTATATTCATTTAAAAGTTTAATTAAATAAGCAAAATATTCTACATTGATAAATGAAATATTTATATTGTATATTTAAATATATTACTATATAAAAAACTAAAAAATAAATACATGAAAAGATATTAATAAAACAATCAAATCACGCCATACATATTTGTACGCACACATTTCCTTATTTGTAATCCTAATGCATTTGAGATAAAATCCACCTTCCACTCCTCAATCAGTCGTAGATTATGCTAAATACCTGTAAGTATAATATTGTAAGACGCACAGTGCATACGAAAGTGATTTTATCAGCCCTTCTAAAAAGCTGTTATATTTTCAACACATGATTATGTAAAAGAATTTCGCGATTTCCGCGCGTGGGGAAAGAAAATGTGTCGTTAACGTGCTATGTCTCATTTGCATCTGCGGCGAGACTTAATGCTGAATTGTTTATAGTTAGACATTTATAAAACGCGAACATTGGGATGACTAGAGGAGTTTTCTTTAAAACTGTTATCAAAACAAAAAAAAATCAATATATGCTTTTAATTTTGGTTTTTTTTAATTGTTTAAAATAGAAATTCTTAAACAAAGCCTAATTTTCTGACTCGTCTAACGACTTCCTCGTCAAGTTAATAACACAAAACAAATGACCGACGAAATCTCCGAGCAACCCTGTAACAATTAATCAAAACATTTGGCCCTTCGAAAAAATTAGAGGAATAATCCTTCAGAGGCCGTAGATGCCATTATGATTATTTAAATCTTCAGGACGACTCAACAGAACTGAAATATAGATATAAGACTGCAATAACCCATTTAAGAGGATAAGAAAAAGGGATGGTAGTCATTAGCATATAATGACAGTAATTAAAATACACAAATAGAGCTATAAAGAAGGCCCGGCGTTGAAGGGTTGTCTTCATCTCCACAAAATTTATACATGGCAAATATTTTCGCTGCGGCTCAGCAAGCCGCCTCGGAATTAAGAAGAGCATTGTTGAATTTATTAATTAATAGACCCGATGTTGCGTGCAAGATTGTAGGTGGAAGGCATTTATACCTCTTTTCATTTGAAATATAACAGAAAAACTAAACGCTGTGGTGACGCAATCTGATTCACTCTATATCTAACCTACAGTTAATTAAGGTACCACTTAAAAAATGTTTTTTTTTTCAATAAGTTAACAGTTTATCACATAACATATATAACATTAACAGGCTAAGTGAAGATTTTTTTAGCTTCACGCTCATATCCCACATTACAGGGTAGACAAGAAATACCTAGTGTCAAGACACTACTACATACTCCGCTATCCATCGATTTCGTGTAAATTGGTAGCACTCAACACCACACTTTGTCTTACTAGAGTCAGAAAAATGAAAATAAGAAATGAAAATAATTACTGACATATTACTATTCCCTCTACTGGGAATCGAACTTATAACCTATCGCGTTTACACTTAGACGCTGTTCCACTGTGTCACTCAGAATGAAGTGGTGTATATATGTGGAATTTGCTAATAACAATAATTTTACTTATCACAATAAACAAAACTATCGCATAATAAGTATGCATTAGAATCAGGAACATCCTAAACAAAAATGTATTTGAATCCATGAAAATATCAGAAATTATTTCAATTCATCTACAGCCTCGCTTCACCGCCTTGCAGACAATGGGTCGACTAATTACGAGATGTAAAGCTTTATTAACGCAATCGGGTGGTGATTAACATAAAAAAATAATATTTACCGAGTCGACGCCGAGCGTCTTAATTTACGAATATTGTGGCGTTAGCTCTAGCTCTCAACCCTTTGAAAATAATTGCAGCGTTTTAGGGAAAGGATGAGTAAGGATTGCTCATCACGTTTGTTGTAACAGATATTAGGCATTGTTAATGTTGAAATAATAAAAGACATTAACTATATAAAATGAGAACTTAATTCTGCTAAAAGTAATTTAATAAATTTTAAGTTTTACTTAATGATTTAATTATAATTATATTAAACGAAAAAATCAAGAATGTTCCTT
Organism: Dryadula phaetusa; assembly: GCA_032432895.1. Lineage (NCBI taxonomy): Eukaryota > Metazoa > Arthropoda > Insecta > Lepidoptera > Nymphalidae > Dryadula > Dryadula phaetusa. Next base: position 4,903,886 of record JAOYRS010000027.1, read on the forward strand.
TTACTACATTATGTTAGACGTGTATAGGATTTATCCTATACACGTTGGAATAGAATTGCCATGTACAAATTACCCATTGATATTTTAATCAGATCTCATCCCTTCTATGATTTTGAAGACGTTTCTATTAGCATATAAATAGGAACTAAAATATGACATCAGCATTTTAATTTTCTATATTACGGAGCGATTTACAAATTAGCGGATAAGAAAAACGCAATGGAGGCTTTAAGAGGGTAAAATCAGCCCGCAGATGTTCTATTTAAATTTAAATTTGCTTCAACGCCAGCGACATGGATAAAAAAAATAATTTAGAATTGAAATACTTGTCAAGCTCATCAAATACAATGATATATTGAAACAATAACTTTATTCTAACAATATTCTTTTTAGTTATTAGACTTACAAAATACTCCTTTTTAGCTATCGAATTTATAAAAAAAGAGTCTAATGTAGTATAAAAATGTCATTGAACAAAAAGCTCTCAGCTGTATTTAATCAACGGTTCACAACAAACACCGGGGGTGACAATTGCAGGCATCGCGTAAAAAAAGAAAGAATTCTTTCCGTTGTGAAAAGCAACAATGAAAGAATGGTAAAAAAAGGTCCGGAAACGAAGGTGACAGATTGTTGGCAAAAGTCACACCTTCTGTTTACGAGGTGCACTGAGATTGGCTATCATTAACTTAATCACTTTACACAATTAAGTAGAGCGACCATTAGAGTCGTAGAGGGTCTCCAACGTTCACTCACTTTTCTTATTTTTCACATTTCCGTGCGACGTTATTTTCTTTGTAATTGCTATAATACTTGCAATAATACAATTAAAAATATTTTTTCGGTTCACCTTTTAAAACTGGTAACACATTTGCAATCAAATCAATCTGATCGTTTTGAAAACCTCACATTTGGCTTAACCTTTATTCATATCTTTATTTAAGAGGAGCAGTGGCCGCCTCTTCGTTCGCGTAGAATTTAATATTGAATGAATTGTCACTGGATGTATATTCTAAAATGTACAGTTACATATAAAGGTCCATCAAATTTGGTCCAGCCATTTCAGATACTAACCGATTAAACACACAGATAGATAGACAGAAATAGTAAAAATGCAATTTTTGTATAAGTACTGTATACGAATACATAAGCATTTAGTAAAAAGTGGTTATATTTATATTACAAACACACACTAAAATTTTATTAATAAGTAAAGATTTATGCCTTCTGCTATTGTACACAATAAACAGCATTGTATTAAATATAAAGTTTATAAATATGTGTGTGTATAATTTTGTACATAAATATAACTATTATGCTTAACAACACCGCCTAAATACCAACTTTGTTAAAAAGCTTTTTAGCCCACGTCCAGCTTTCATTAATTCCTTTTGCATCTTGAATTAACGAATCGATAATAATTGATTAAGTACCGCGCCGTAGCAAGGAATACTACAAAGGAGTCTATTCGAACCGTCTGCGAAGAAAACAAAAACATGCCTCTCCCTTTTTTGACCGGCACAAGGCGAAATCTGGCTTTGTTCATTTGCTTGGTAAACCGATAATTTCATTAAACAACAAAGTGGATCTACTAGGGAGTACTCTGTAAACACGGCAAGAAGCCAATGTCCCCCAAGATGGAAAATTCATTTGGAGAAAAAATTTAAGTCTAAGCGCAATGCTACAAATTAAGAATCCTCAGCCCCATTTATTTATTCTTTTCTTTGGGTTGGCCCCAACTCCTATCTCAGCAAACGTTCTTGCAAATTTAGTAAGCGTAAAGTATTTTTTAAAAAACATATAAAAATAATATGGCAAGAATCGCTTACGTACCCTAAATAACAATTTAGCTAATATTGTTCGCGTAACCTAAAACGGTCGAATTCCGGGCGTTAAAAATATCGCAGAGTAATTTGGAGCATTCGAACAGGCACTCGCATTAAAGTTAGGTAGCGGGCAAATTAAGCCGAACCCCCAATATATTGCGTTTGTTCTTTTGAAGCCGCCGGTGAAGGGTTAAACCAAGAATGCTTTGCTTTTTATAGGAAGTCCAATAAACTGGGGGAGTATACATATAAGTCCGAATGTTGAATTCGAGTGGTCAGGCAACTTTAATATTAATGTATTTGTATTTTTCTTTTATATATTTTCCGAATAGCATTTCAAGCCTAGTTTTTTAACGTGAGTGCTTTGTAGTACCTTACTATGACTTAGCCTTCCTTAATCTATTATATTTATATGATTTTTTTATGAAGAAAGAATATAACTAATTCAAATGAAGTAAGAAAGCTGAAGTACAAGTAAAGAAATACTGCTTAGAGATAATGCCTTTCTTAATGTTTTATTAGCTTCAATGTTCTATCCATTAGTCTATATAAGAATATTTTGCATTTTTAATTTGAGCCATTTCTTTTTAACTGAGTTTCTAAACAATTTTTGCCGGTTTCCAGTTATGGTTTAATAACAGGAACCAGATCCTTGCTAGACCGACTGATCGAATTCATCAAAAACGTATCGATTAGATTCTCTTCACATTAATTTATTATATTTTAATTTAATAGCAAATTTTTATCATATATTACATAATAGTTTTAAGATGTTATAGTAAATTAATAGAGCTTTGGCTTAAAAAAATCTTTCTTAAATTATAGTTTTTTTGGACAATGGGATGCCAATCGCTAGGATTCTATGGTGACTTTACACACTTTTTTCGCCTCCTCTACAATCCTTTTCATACGTGCCCTTCGGGGGAACATTGTGCTTTTTACCTAATTTTACTCCAACATTATTGACACTGTTCTTCTGAAGGTCAACCGAGGTCTGCTCTGACCTCTTGTACTGTTTACCTTCGCTTCATCTTTCATACCATTCTTTCATGTCTCATCCTCTCGACGTGCTCACACGACCTGAGTACGTTCTTCAGTCATCAGCTAAACTGACTCCGCATATCCTTCGAAGAAAAAAGAGAGAGAAAAATACTATAGTTTACTTAATGCTGTATTTTTTTACATTTTATTTTAATTACGCTAATCAATACTAAGTTTGTATAAATTTAATTTTTTTTTCATCATTTTCTTTTATGATTAAAAATAAAATATTAAATTCCATATTCGCTCACACATGAAAATTACATAAAACCAATGAATTATACCGGTGCTAGGTAATTAGATCAAAAATACCATTAAATTAATAAATAAAAAACAGGAGCGGGACTCGTCGAATGGGAGAGACGCATAGGCCCCTCTGTCGAATAAATTTATGTAAAAATTTTCATTAATATTTTTGAGGCCGACCGTCCGCTCGCCCTTGGGAGAGGAAATCGAGTTCGCGGTTGCGATGGAAAAATGCAAACCGAAAATTATGGGGTCCCTCGCCTTGTATTTGCTTATGAATACCCGTCGTACCTGCCGCATTGTAACGTATAGGTAAACATAATACCGAAATCGTGTACGAAAAAATTCAGCATACATTGTTCAGGGCCATTTCATTACTTATGGAAACCACTCAATCATTTAAAACTGTTGGTGGATATGTTGGTTTGGAAATATGGTGTTATTTTTGCATGTGACCCCTAACGCTCCGATTTTGTTTACATTTACCTATATTTGTATTAAAACAAAGTTGTTTGATTTATTAAATGTATTTTTGATCGGATTAAAATATTTTCATGTAATATTAAGGCTTACTGTTATTAAATTAAAAAATCCCAGCCATATTTTTACATTGAATAAGATACAATATATCTTATTGTGGTTGCAAGGTTGTCACTAATAAACTAATTTATTTTAATAATTAAAGGGAAATTTTTTAAATAAGTATACCAAAATAATAAATATAACTTCTAACACGATACTAAACTAAATATTGCATCTTCTTAATAATATCCGCTGGTGAATAAATAAGTAGTAATAAAATAAATAATTTCATAGTGATTAGTAAACAATTTCTAAAGAAATCTCATGTTCACAATAGTATTAGTGTAGTCTCAATAGTTTTCTCTCACCCCAACTTGTTCGGAAAGCGTCCACTATGAAAAACGCCCCGACCGGGCTCTCGTAAGATTATGAAAGATTTGTGAGTTTTGGAATGGCGCCCGAGCGGTCGTCGTAAGCTTAAGAGATTTAAATCGCTCACTGGCCCGGAATGCCAGATACAAACTGATTTTTCCTCCCTTAAATTACGTTGAAAAATATATCCATCGTCAAATCTAAAGTGGTACATCTAATATTTAAAGAAAAATTTATATCTCTTGTTACATATAAATTAAGTTAGTCAATTTCAAATCATTTATTTTTAACAGTACATATTCTTTAAGTTTTAGTAAAAAAAGAATATAAACAAAAAAATCTATACTCTAAAACTTACAAAAATGCAACAACATAGGATATAGATGTAAAAGTGTACACTCACCCTATAATATATAGTCTTCAAGAAAATCTCACTTGGTCGTATTTCATTCGGCACTAAGGCCACAGCAGCCAGAATCTCGCCATATCTCAACCAAACCTGTAAATCTTGCAGGCATTTTTATATTCGCTTCCCCGACTAAGGGCTAAGCAAGTCGCACCGGCCCAGATTATATCTTGACACTTGATGGATGAATGGTTATTGGATCTCAACATTTTTATCATTTTGATACAGTCGCGAGGGCAAGGTGCGTTTTTATTTGTTGAATATACTGAACTACTATTATTTCACACATTAGCTAGCTACGCATTAACAAAGAAATATTTAAAAATTTAAAAGAGTATCACACTAATTATAATTATAAAATATTTTAGAAAAGTATCTAAACATTCGTTACCAAGAGGTGCGGATTCAAATTCCGCTTAACCTTTCCGCCAATCACACTTATATACGTTTTTAAAAATGTTTTTTTATCTCAAGAAATATTTATCCACAATTTCAATGCTTTGCAAGAATAAAAAATATTTAAAATAAGCTTTTAAAAAACCAGTAGGTACATAACAAAAAAATTGAGTGTGTCGATCATACCTAATTCAAAGAACATATTAATAACTAACTGCGCCCGCGACTATGTGTTCGAAGAATTTAACATCTTTGAACCTTTATTTTACAATTCTAAAATAATAATTAACTACGTAAAAGTAAAAGTCCAGTCAAAATCGGCCCAGCCATTCCAGAAAATAGCTGAATGAACAGACAGATATAAAATTGTCAGATATATTTTTTTGGTATATGTAATACACATGCATTTAGTAAAAAGCTATTGTTCTAATAAGTAATTAAAAACAGACACTTCAATATAAATTATTTTTTTAATTATACCAAGATTTTTGCCCAAATAAAATAAAAAAATTACATAAATTTGAACAATATATATTACAATTAGTAAAAATTTTCCATACATTTAACACCGCGTGAGATATGCGAAATTGGCAATGTTCTCAGCGCCGCGTCTGACACTGCGACCCGATCGTTTGCACTCTTTACGACACCCCCATCTCACACATCATACCAAAAGTACCGTCTGCATGTGTTATGAAAATCTAAGTTTTAATAAAAATAACTTTTAATTTATCTAAAGTAGTAAATGTCACAATGGCACAGTGGGATAGAGTCTGACTGTAAACGTGATTGCTTGCCGGGCTGATTCTCGCTCGGAGAAATGATTATATTTTGATTCACACGGCGTTGAGTTCACCACTCAACGCACAATGTCGCAATTTCTGAAGGAAAGCAGTCATTGTTTTAACTGACTACCCTGCTATACGAAACAAAGCGTGAATATGAAAACAATATACTTTTGGTTAATGTCTTACTAACCTAATCTTCAGAAAAAAGAGTGTAGTATTTGAAATTAATTTAAAGCGTATTTAAAGCCATATGGTTACAGATAGCATATAGATTTAAAAATAACAAAATAATAAGTTAATGCTTATATAAAAATAAAACAAAAAATGTAAAATTGACGACAAATATAATATTAAGAATCATTCTGGTTGTATTTATGCATGCATATGCAGTATTTTATATTAATAAAAAATTATATATTTAACAAATTACTTAAAAATACCACTTTGCTATCCCTACATGTAGTTTTCCACTCACTTTGGTGCGCATATCATACGATAAGGTCTAAAAATGCCGCGGCCGCGTCGGCGGAAACATATCAATTCAATTTGGAGATCGCTGCGGAACACCGTGAAATGGGACCCGCGCTAAATCATGTAGGCGATAAACATATCGAATGGGTTTAGTTTTTATTAGCTGTGACTGGAGATTTTATCTTTCGGAGGAAAGTTTATACTATATAACTTGAAATTTTTGTATGAATATTTTTTTCATTTTATAAAAATAGAGAAAGTGCAGTGTTGGATTTACCTTGCAACACTCAGTGATTGTTTTCTGCTACAAAATAAAGAAGGTAGTGATGCATCACTAGATTTTGATAACAAATCATTTTCCAAAAAAAATCATTTGATATTTTATAAGTTATTTCAGATGTTTACGTACCTTATATATTTTGAAGGGAAGAACGTAGAATCTATTCATACTTTCCTTAGAAAAATTTACATAATTATGCATGCGTATTCTCGTTTTATACATGCATAATATTTTACTAAAATATTATTAAAATTAACATATAAATCCTTATTGCCTTAAGTACATTCGAAAATTAAAAGTATTATGTAAAATATACAAAAAAAAAACAAAACTTAAAACAAACTCTTTTAAGTAGATAAAACAACAAATAATTACATATTTATAAACTACTAGTTACAGCGCTTCTCAATTAACTCACTCGCTAATAAGATAGAAAGGGCTCTTCAGTAAAAATTCATAGCGTCATCCGACGGGTGGGTATAAAAATTAAAAATGCACACGCTTTCAATGCCTCAAGGAAAATGTGTTAGCTCAAATAACCTCTACATTTTTTAAAAAAAACGTCCCCATAAACTCATTTTTAAACGGCTAAGACGTGGCATCTTAATATTAGCGCGGAGTGTATAAAACGTTTTTTTTTGTAAAAACACATTTTGTTAAGGAAAAAAATGTACTTAATATTATTTTTCTTACGTTTTTTTTTATTGAAAAACAACAATAAAATATTCTAGACAGCCAAAATATATACTAAAATAAATTTTAATATAATTTCATGATTGTGTTCGAGGAAGCGTCGATAGTACCGATTTAATATCCCGCTCATAATTGAAGCGAACGTTCTTCCAAACCCATTACGGGAGCTCGCAGATTCGCTGAGACCTAGGTAATGAACTCACATTATAAATGCAACGAGGCATCACCGATGCACCAGCACTCCGACGAGAAGAATTAATTCATTTGCATGTAAAACTTCACCTACGTCTAAAGATTAGATATGTAAGACGTAGCGGGATCGATAGCGAGCTCACATAAACGGTATAATGCTTTCATTACAGTTCATATTCATGTAGCATTCAAAGTTTTAGTTTATTAAAAATGAAAAGTATCAAATGTTAAACAATATCAATATATAATGCAATAAATGAGCATTAATTTATGGCTAGAAAAAATATATAAAGTCTGTGCATAAAAAGTTTTAAACAATATTTTGATAAATCATTGAAAAAAATAATAATTTTTATTTAAAATCTGAGCAGACTATCCTTAGTTCAGTAATTTTTAAGTCTTTTGAGATGTGCTAGCGGAATTTACAAAACGGCTTCAAACCAATCCACACTACAGGCTTGACGTGTTACACTCGGTTGTTTGACTCGCCACTATCCCGCAGATAGTCACCTACGAACAGTTTTAATAGGATCCGTCCCCTCAGTACCTCTTCCTAATTCCACCTACTCCGCTGAAGTACTTTTTAGAGTCATTTTGCGCCTCTTAAGTACGAACGAATATAAAATGTAAGCTTCAATTTGTCAAACAAGTGCTGTACACAAGGAGTTGGTTTTGATAGAATGGCCATTGAGTACTTTTATATAAAAAGTTTATCTTACTAACGTACAAACGACTTGGTCATAATTATTTATTAACTACTTAAATAGTCTTTTGTATTACGTGATAAAAATAAGAAAGGAAAATTGACTCATAAAACACTGTGAAAGGAAAAAGAAAATTAAAGAAGATTATACATAATCCGACTGCTCAAGCATTGGTACAGCGCTGGCGCTGATCGCTCCCCCGGGCTCGCACTTATCATTGACATTAACTTTTTTGTTGTCCATAACATTTGCATAACTCTTAAACTCTATCGACATAGCACGCCTCGAAGCCCCGAGGCGACCTCCTGCAGCCTATACTTTGTAAGATCATTTTCAGACTTCACAAAGTCTCTCGTCTTGGGAACTGTAAAGCGGGAAGTAATTTATAAATTACCTTCAACGAAACGACGTGGAATCGTACGCATCCTTACATTTAATCCCATGTGTCGTATAAAAGTATAAACGGGATTGTATCAAATTATTTTCTTTTGTCAAAATCAAGAATCAATGAGCTTTGTTTTATTTTAAATATGTATTACTTAAAATAATACAGCATTTTTGTTGATATAAACGAATATTTCCTTAAAATTGGAAATAAAAGATTATTTATATTATATAATAAAGCAAAAAATATATAAATTAATAAAACAATCAAAATTATAAAACAATTTGTTGAGCTACATGTTAAAAACAGATAAAGGTAAACAGTTGCATGACACCAATAATTTAATGTCAATCAACCATATCCTGACAAAGTATAAAACCAAAGAAAATTTTGCAAAAGAATTCCCCACCGTCTAATGTCATTATAAGCAACATTCATCACGACATTTGAACGTCACAGATTAATATGAATTTGAATGAGACTATTTTGACGTCTGTCACATCCAAGCCGCCCTTCGGCTAACGAAGCTAATTCTGAGCGTCATAATAAGGCATTCGTTTGAAAAATTGTTTATGCGAGATTTTTATAAAGAAATAATTTTTGAGAAGTCTGTTTTGAGAGCATTGTTACAGGATTATTTTTAATGTACAATAACTTTTGTTTAAACATAAGGCTAAATAAAGAAATACATATTATAATATATACTACTTTTCTAAGGATTAAATCAATAATTTAACATAAACACAGAATTGATAAATTAAAAAATAGTTTTACAAAAAATAAATCTAAAAATTTATATAAATTTTTTTTGTAAAACAAACATAATTGTGTAACTTACAATTTTTGAAGATGGCGGATAGCTTAATGAGAAGGTATCGCTGGCAACAGCTGTTACGATACCGGCCAGGAGTGTCGCCGCACTCACCCTTAAAAAGATTTTTACGTCAAGTATAAGTGGATATAGCTATTTAGATTTTTAAAATTTACGTATTTGCTATTGTTATTAGGCCTAACAGATATTTCTACAATAATCATTTTAAAAGTATCATTGTTCAAAATATGTTATTATTAATATTTAATTTAAAATTTGAAATAATTTCGAAAATAACAATACATGATTTTAAATAGTTCTTAAATTCTCAATTAAGTTTGTTTCAAATAAGCATAAGCTATATTTACTAGAAAACAATAATATAAATTGAAGAAATAACTGCTTCGAATTAAACGATAAAACATAAAACGATAAAATTGAAAAAAATATATAAAAAATAAAAAATATACGAAAATCCATACTAGGTTAGCCCATTACTACTCCATCGAAAAGACGATCACTTTTTCCCCTGACTTCGAAAAAAATAGGGGAGATTCCTATCTTGTCGCTTCTAATTTACTTATTCCTCTTTAAAAGACTTATTTACCTTCAAAATCCCATTCTGCGAGCGGCGATCTACAGTAACGAGGACCTCTCCCGCGACGTGTCAAACGAGATTTAAAAAAAAAAGCAATAACAATTTACATAAACACCCGGTCCTAGTTAACAGTTAATAAAGAGAACGGTGTCCCAATTGACAGCGTTGCCTTTTTAAATGCCTTTAAGATGGAAATGTTGATGGCATATTGTTTTACAAGGCTTTTTTGCTAGATCCTTTGTCGAGGAAATGGCTTGATTTGAATCGGACCTATTAAATGATTGTCTGTTTATATCTTTGAAGACACAATTTAACATTGATGTAACTTTCTTAGAATACGTTGAAACTAAAAAAAGTGTATGTAAAGACAATAAAATGAAATATATATTTTTAATAATTAGTAACTATTTATGTTTTCTTGGCATTATAATACATATTTAAAAGAACTTATAGTTCAAACTGAACAATTTTAAATAAACCAAACCGTTTCGTTTCCGTGATCTGGATAGACGAATCGGGGTATAGAATCCTCTAATCGAATGTTAACTATTGTAACGTAGCCTTAGATTATAAATTATATTTCGTATTAAATACAAATAGTTTAAGTATCCTTAACATTTTGATTATTAAAAAAAGATACAGAATCAAAGTAATAAAATATCAAAACAGAAATAACACGGGCCACACATGTTAATGCTTTATAATTTTTTTATAAATAAAAAAACTACATACGCATGTGTTTATTTCTACATTTGTCTCTCTGCCTGATGATGTGTAGTGTCTAGTGCCTACCAAATATTATAAATTCCTAGTGCCTACTAAATGCAGGAAATGCTAGGACTTTAAAAAAAATCTAATGCTTTCCTAACACGCATACGATTACACAGAACGGTTCGGTCTGTTAGTTACTAACGTTAAGTCAGAATTTAAATTATTGTTTAACGTCCTCTATTCTTCCAAGATATTTAGCAAATAACCTTATTAGATGATCAACAGAAGCACTTATCGAACCATTATCTAGTACAGTCATAATGAGCAGTTAGTAGCCTGTATTGTTATAGTACCTAACTGCTCAACTACAGGATTTCAAGCGGTTCAGCTACATGGATATTCGAAGTAATATCCAGGGTAATCCTAGCATTGAATTGACTTTTATTTTACATCTATACTATACCTATTATAAAACTGTAGAAGGTCAATTCTATATCTTGAAAATATTAAAAAATAAGTATCAGGGAGTGTTGTTTCATTGATACTGAACACAAAAATGTGATTAAAAAAATTTTTGCCTATCTGTTTTGTCAATCTGTTTGTTTAAGCATCACACAAAAACTTCCAATTAGATTACTATGAAATTTGGTATAATTATTCTGGAACATCCTGGGCATCATACTAGTTACTTTTTATCACGGAAAACAGTATCCGTTAAAAAACAAATATAATTTTGCAGCTCGATGCATATACATGACATATACATGACTACTGTATAGACCGCAAACAATAAGTTTGTCGTTTAATAATAAGTTTACGTCACCCATATTGGAATTTACTAAAATTACGGTCTGAATATAACGACAAATGTCGAATTTATTATATGAATTAATTATTTAAAATAACTGTTCTAAATAACACAACAAAATGTTTAAGTTGTACTTATTCATTATTTACTCATTTTATATTAAAAATAATTTGAATTAAATTGAATTAAATATATTTATATTTTAATAAAGATATATCATTTTTTTTCTCAATTTAATATTATATTCTAAATAAAAGCCGTCTTAATAAAAGACCATACGCCTATTATAAAACGTTCATTTCAAATGTGGTGATGGTATGACGGTGGGACGTGTGCGTACTCAAGGGATCGATGAAATATTAAAATTTAAAATCGATTATTTGATGATATGATTTGATTCAGTGGGCCAGCGTCAGTAGTAAAGGACTGTAAATGGTTGTGAGTTCGATTCCCTCTCGGGGGAGTCATCGTATTTAAATTATCTTCAGTTTTTTCATTTTTACATTGGTAAGTCAAAACGCGGCGTTGGGTTCCGACACCCCACGCACAATAGCTTGAACTGGGGCCGAAAGCGGAGAACGAAATGTCCTAACACTAGGTTTTATCTGCGTAGAGTACGCTTTACGGATGTACAAAAAATGAAACTAACAAAAAGTGCACACGTAAATATACAAATATTCTTATAATGCTTTTTTTTCTAAAAACTACTTATTAAAGATTGGAAAGAAATTTTCAAATATTCATCGTGATCTAACGGTGTGGTATTTATTTTATTTTTGCTACAGGAACTACATTTGAACGAAAATATGATATTTGATACGTTTCGCATTTGAGCTTTAGGGCTCTTAGCTACTGGCATCCAAAAAACACTCTTATCTAATCCGTAACTATTAGTATAAATAATTGATAACTTTTTGGCTTTTATTTCGAAAACCACATTAAATACCACGATAAAAGCTATTCCATATGCAGCTCCAGACTGTAAACTATTACTATGTCTATGCTATACTATCGTGATTGACACTAACGGACACACAGGACAGACAAAAATTCTATCATGTGTATTATTGATTTATATTAATATATTATAAGTAAATTATTTCTTGAATACTTCATGCACAGAATTCATTTTTTTATTTGTAGGTCGTGTTGTTTAAGTTGTAGGTCGTCAAGATTTTGGTTAAAGGGTTATTTCCTAGGCTTATTATTCTTTTAATAAATTGATAAAATTATGAATTGTGGCAAGGTCTGTGATTTAATCGAGAACGAGAGAGAGAGTTGAAAGAACGAGAGAGAGAGTTGAAAGAACGAAACATCTATAGTTGTAAGTTTGCGCAAGCAAAGCCGCGAACGGGCTGCTAGTGTACAATAAAACTATAATATAAATTAAAAATGATATACACTTCATTATTAAAGCAGGATTTTCAAGAGTTTTCTATTTTCTATTCTTTAAACGATTATATTTAGATCTTTTTAGCTTAAAACTTTAACCAAGAGATTATAATTGTTGTTAAAATGGAATGGAAATTGCATTTCCACATTGTTTTTAACATTTAAAAATAGAACTTATTCAAGATCATGCCATAACAAAGTTTCTTTAGGAACAAGAATCAGCGGCACATCAACGTCGTTCTATTAAAAACTTCCCGACTTCGCTTATAGTAATCCAAAACAAAGTTTGCCCAGTTCAAGGTCGCAATTTAAAGTTTTTCGAAAACTTCTTTCCCGCCCAGTTTTTTATAAGTATATAAATCTTTTTGCCGGCAAAGTTTTGCAAAGTTTTTGGCCCAGATTGTCATCGATTTTTGTTTGAAGAGTTTGTTTTTTCATTGTTCTTCTAAGTTATTTGATGGTTAATTCATAAAAAGTTTGCCGTCTGGACGATCGATGGTAGCCTTGGCAGCTTGTAAACAAACTCACACTTGTAGGTAGTTATTAAATATATATATTGTAGTATAAATTGTCTTCATAATTAATTATCTACAAGAATGCAAATAAAATATATTAAAAATATATTTACTTAATAGGAAACAAGAAATAAATTATCTATTATTTATGAACAGATGAAAATGTCTGCTGAACTATAAAACGCTAAACGATAGCTTTGCAACATCCATTTAAAGCGATATAGGATTTACTATTTTCCGTTTTCTCATAAATATAACGTTTTCACACCGCCTCTAAATATTTTCCCCATCATAAAGGCTATGCATGCAGTCGGCCCGAGGGCTCTCATCACCTCGGCCCTGAATATTTTTGTATGTATTGTGCGACCCTCTGTCTCAACTTATGTAAATATCCCAACACTTTCTTCGTTTTTCTCGCATTTGCCATACAATGCTCTGCAATTTGATGCCAGATTTCCAACATTATCCGCATAGGTGAGCCCTCTTGACACGCGGATTTTCAAATAGAAAGGAGTGATTTGGATCTTACTCCGGCAATTTTGAATAAATATTTCTGAATCCGTTCGACAACTTTGCTTTTATTGGGACAACTAAATTATTCCATTATAATAAGTAATAAGCAATTTTTAACATTAATTACTACTCCCATAGACAAAGACAGCATAATGAACAGCCGTCCCCACTGTCCGTCATGGCTGATTTATTTCATGACTTTTCGGATATGCAAATGGCATTAACATTCAAAGATGTAAGTGTGCTCCCCTTAAGAAATCTCGACCGCAGAATGATGGCAATCCTGTAAGAATCTTAATATTTTATATTGTGTTATTCCTATTCTTCCTTCCTTCCTTCCTGATATTATTTATTTCTTCGTCGACAATGAGATTCCTACTTTGGCACGTAATAAAAAAGAATTATTGTTCATCTTTTTATAACGCTCCGTTTTGCTGGGTTAACGTTATCGCGGTTTAAGCTGACTGAAAAAATGAAATAAAAAAATGAATACGATATAGTAGTATGATAATATTTTCATATTGAAATACGTAACCAATTAAATACACATTCAATGATAATTAATAACTTCTTAATAATTAGTCTATTAGATAACAAAAGTTAGTTTAATTCTATCTGAACTATAACTTAATTAAAGTTTACTTATTGGCTTAGTTTCTGAAATCACAATAAAATAATCTATGAGAACAATACTGATATTATCTAATAATGTAATAACTGTTAGTCTTTTTAGAATCTTGGCAAGAAGATTTAAATTTCTATATATAAGTTTATTTTTCCTATACACTGTAAAGATATTGTAATTTTTTAAACAAACTCACATTTGTAGGTAGTAACTATAATATTCTTACTGTCTCCATTAAAAATTACCTATACGAATGCTGAAAACATCTATTAAAAATATGTTTACTGAATAGGAAACAAGAAATAAATTATCAATAATTTATGATCAGATGAAAATGTCTGCAAGGATAGATATCTACAAGAAGTAAGATGCAAACTAGCAACCTTGGTATGCATGTATGACACTGCACCACGACGACGCTAGCGTAGTTTTATATCAATTATAATTGTAAATGTCAAGGACTACATTCATTGAAGTAATATATTTTTTAAATATTAAAATTAAATCAATATTTGTTCAATCTAAATTCTTTCGTCATGCATTTCAAAAACATTTCTATGTACTCACGTGATTAACAAGTCTCTTGTGTGTTAGTAAGGAAGAGTGAGAAAAAATCATCGTGGACCAGGGGAGTGCTCGGGCTATGATTGATCGCTTCTCTAATTGGTTGATGGATGATGCGGTGTGTTCCAGTCCTGAAATTCACTTGTTTCAATTGTACAATATATGTATGTACTGGTAAAGACGTATGGGGGAGATAAATTGATTTTAAATAGATGCTTTAAGTTCTTACTTTATTTTGGGATCATTTGAGGTGTTGCGTGTTTGTATAAAATTTTGGTCTCATCTTATCAGGCAATTTAGATAGACAGCGTTCGATTTTAAACTTGATTTGTTGTGAGTTCGATTTTCACTTGGATAAATTGATCATATTTAAATTTATTTTCATTTCTCCTCACTGGTAAGATGAGTCGCGGCATTGAGTTCGCCACTTAACACGCTGTCTGTATTTCCGGCGGAAAGCAATCAATGGAATATTTTGACACTAGATTGTCTGTCGTTATACTGCTATGCGGGATAAAGCGTAAAGTTGAAATCGTGAAGATATTAAGAAGATATATATATATATATATATATATATATATATATATATATATATATATATTATAAAATTTCTACGGCTGCTTTTATTATGTTTGATCTTTATATTTATCAAGGAATTTATAAATTCATCAATACTAGGCAGGTAGACACTCTATTGAAGTTTGTATATAATGACGAGAAACATAATTATAAACAGTTCTAAGCAATAAATTCATAATAATATATTCACAAACTTTTACGTTCTTTGATGTTGAGACAAACACATGTCAAATTTTAAACCGTCAAAAGCAAATTAAACATGAAGAATGTAGGCAAGCTATCAAGTAACGATATTTGGAAATAGTAATTAAATTCCAAAACAGTACAAAGCAGAAGATACTCGTACGCAGCGGAACCTAATTTTCATAGCTGATTAGACTCACCCACATGGGATGCTTGATTACGTCACGCGGCCGTATTCTGGCATCAGATGTAATGCATTAATTATAATCTAATATAAAATCCATCGTGATACAGTTGTTAGTGTATCTATGTTTGAAAGGTGTGGATTCAAATCCTAATTGAGGAAATATTTTTATATAGAACTAAACACTGTATTGCATTTTGCCAAGGTGTAATCTGTGTTTAATTGGGAAAAACTACTCGTAGTTAATAGAAATAGTACGATATAAATAAACACCGACTATGTTTTATATATAATTATGTTCTAATATTAATATGCTAAATGTAAATATTTAATAATGATAATTTTCACAATTTTCTTAAAATAAAAAAATAAATAGGAAAAATTTTTAAAAATAAGTACGGAACAACACGCTAAAATCAGTGAAATAAATAATAATTTAAAAAAAAGTACATCAGTAAAATTTAATAACTAATAGAGGTTGTAGGGTAATGTTTATTTTGCTACATGTTGATGGTACCCCTATCAGACGTCGGATACACGCCAGGTCTTGCTGACGTCACATTTGACGTCTCCGCAGTGTTAAAAACACCCTGTTATACGCAACGCACACATTATACTGATTACAAACGAAGTAATTAAAATAAATAGAAATAATATATGTAAATGAGTAGTTATTACTTGAATTAATTTTTGTATATGATATATATATATACTAACAAAAATTTTTAAGCTCATCGTACTTTTATATTACAAAATTAAGTAACAAAATACCAAAGAAAAATTATCAATCGTTACTGCTGAGTATTACAGATGTTAGCTTAAATATATGAAACCCTTATACTAGGAAATCATAACGATTTTATTTAACAAATCAAACAGTTCAAAAGCAATGAAATGCAATGTTCATTAATCATTAAAAATAAAATTGAGACTGAAATTTATATGCACTCGACGTCGTATTAGCAAATGTAATGAAACATGACTAACGCTCTTAAATTCTCAATACTATATTTTTCAGGACTGAAACATTCGTTCAAACATGCATAATTGCGTAGTAAATGACCCGTTAGTACTAACAATACGCTCTTGATCGAATGCGCTATAGTACGAGTAGGTAAAGTGCATATAAAAGCTGTCTAGAAAGTTTTGTCGCTCGCGGCCGATCGATACGCAGCGCCGGGAATTACGGCGATACAGCTAGTCCGGGTAATTTGGGTTATTATGCCATTTCAGTAGGCATCTTAAATTCACTCGAATGAAAAATTAAAATCTAATACTTATCATCTTGAATGGATACTCTCAAAAATATAATTTATCTTTAGAGACTTAAAAATATGTAGTAAGTGCAGAGTGAGGTACTTTAATTACAACACTAAATTAAAATAAAAATAAATGAACTTAAAATGATATTTTTATTACAGTTTTATAATAAACGTATAAGAATATTTTTTTCTATCAGTTTTTTTTCCTAGATTTTCGGTAAAATTTCTTTTTCTTAGTATAATCCCTAGCGGACTCGCATGTGATTAGATATAGCCAAGTTTGGTTAATACATAATTGGGACCAAATCCCCATTGATCTCAAATAGGGACAGGTTTCTTAGTGCGTGTTCAAGGGGAAATTAATCAAATTAACGTTTATAAGGTAAATAAAGAAAATTAAATGCACTTCTATAGCTACAAGCAAAAAGCTTGCTTCATAAAAATATTAACAAGAAATCTATTAATTGTAAAGCCGTATTGAATACATTGTAATATTAATTTAGATATTTGATAGATAATAATATATATATTATGGTATTTCAGAAACAAACCCACTAATATGTCACTTTGTTCGTCCATTTTTTTGTCTATTGAGTTATAAGTGGTTAGACAAAGAATGGCATGGGATAGCCATGCTTTGTCCATGATTCAGATTTCGGGCCATTACCTTTAGGAAGACACAATTCAAATCTGTACTAGGTATAACAAAATTGTTTTTTTTTATTTTTTAAAATCATTAAAAATAGTTTAAGATCTGTATGATATATTTCTTTTTCAATATAAAAAATATATTTAAGATATGTCTTATATCGGTTATAATTACTACATATAATTCGCTAGCACGGTGCCACTAGTAGCGTAAAGGCGCGGACACAACGCGTGATGAATTAGTGGCGAGCGTGACGTGCGTGCTACGGTAATCCCCTACGTGACGGAGTCGGGATTTAATTGTTCAGGTTAAGAATATTTACTCAAGTTTCCTATTGTTCAGTACATAGCTTTAGAAAATTCCATATATATATATATATATATATATATATATATATATATATATATATATACTTCTATATAGTACTATGGTGGAGGATTGAGACAGTACTCGAAACATGGTGATTAATGATTCAATTCCAACTCGGAAATTTTATATTTATATTATTTTAATTTTCACGCTCTGGTACCAAAACATAACGTTAGGCTTCCAGGCGGAAAGCGCAAAATAAAATATTTTATTATTATTTCTCTAAATACCCTGCTATGTAGAAAAAAGTATGAAGTATTGAAAATAATTGTATAAAAATGATGATAATTGAATTATATGCGCATGAAACAAATCTAATAAAATAAAATATTCTTATATTCATAATTAAGTTATAATAACTTGCAAAGTCAAACGCAGCTACCGTTACCAGTTAACCTCAATGTAACCGCCTAAGTTCTTTTCAATAAAGCCAAAGTGTTTTCCGTGCGCTTCTGTTTTCGTACCGCAATTAAACTGCTGTTAAACTTCTTGCAGCAGTATTTGTAGAGCACCTGAATGGTCCGTCGAAGTTGTACGGGTTTCGCTTCTTGTTTGCCTGCTAATTATCCGGGCATCTGCGGATCCCGAGCCGAATCAGCACACAAAACGCTGACCCGATGTAAACGGTCAAACGGGAGCGAGCCTTTTACCACTTTACCATTCCATTCAACTACGGTTTCCCACTAACACGCCCCGTCACCATAGTGACCGCCTACTCCACGATATTATTTCATTGTATCAACATTCATATCGACAATATAACTGTGGCTCGATTAAACGAGGGTTCCCCGAAGCCAGATTTGTCAAGTCTCTTTTCAAATTAGACTGCACAGTCCGGCATTGGCACTTCAAGCGTTTAAAATCAAAAGCGCAGAAGGGTTACATAATCCGAACCTTTTTCGTTGGAACTTGTGTTTGTGTGCACGTCTCGTCTTTTGTCACGTATTCTTAATTAAGGACCGCCGGCTGCCAAGCGACCCCACTCGTCACATTTTCATATTGATTGTAAGAGGGCTTCGCTTACATGTGATGTCTGTCTACATCTTAAACAATAAATATTATGGAATAATATAATTTAATTGTAATTTCTAAAGTACACTGAAATTAAATATCTAAAATCACCCTTTATTTATAGATAGGAAGCGGTGGCTAATAAACCAACGCTTAACCTTACGCGATAAAGCCGATACAAGCAGAATGACATCCCGTCTCTTAAAAAGATTTCGCGGAAAAATCCGGTGGCAACGTGTCAAAGACACCGCGGAGCAAGGGGCCCTTTGTTGCCTATTGAAATATTTTTTAAAGCTTAACTCCTTAGTGAATTGAGATATTAAGTCGTTTTTGAAGAGGCAACCGGTCCCCGGGGTCGGGCATGATCATTCTTTCAGATCTCATTTCCGTGGATGCTCTATTTGATTGTTATTTTTGTCACTTTTCCCATTTGACGTCGGCGCCGACGAGATTGAAGTGACAGTCGACGATTTGCACTAGAGCGCGATAAGTGTTTTCCAACGTTTTTTATAAGCAGCTTTGTTAGTATTTTTTTGTTTTTCGTAATAAGTTCACAAGAGGCAAGTCAATTACCAAACGGAATAAAAAGAAAATCTTTAAAAGTTATAAATTTCGTAGCAAATTTACTAAAATCATGTTTTTATCATGATTAGAGTTTATGATATGTTTAGTATATATATATATATACATATATGAAACGAAAAATGACTATCGCTGCGACAACAAGTACGCGCGGATATTCGTCGTTAAGCCACAAGAAAATATGTAAATACCAAGTAAGACAGTAGGTAAGCGTTCGTAATCCGTATAATTATTCACATCGGATTTGCAAATCGCGCCTGAAGCGTTCCATTTCTACACACGCGAATTAAACTGACCCTTACCGTGCGCTTAAATCAAAACACATGTGCTGAGAGCGGGTTTAGTCGTCCGCTGATTTTGAGATGAGGGCTTCCCCTTTTTGCGGGTCCCTGCGTCGATTCCTTGGCGGGTGATGATCGATACCCCGCCCCCGCCGCCGGCCGCGACCCTCCTACCCTCGCTCTTAATTAGGACTCCGAATCTGCGTCGGACACACACGCACACACGAGCGACGGGTATAATGTTAATCAACTTTCATTATGCACTAAGGAATTATATGGGTACGCCTGAGGAGTGATTATCCGCGTTAGGCCGCGTCCCCGACCAAGAAATCATACTTTATTATAATTCCGTAGTCAGCTTTACGGTCGCACCTCGCGGGGCCGCAGTCGACATCGCATTAGAATTAAGTGCGCATATATCACGCGTACAACCGCTGCGCCGTTAGTAGTGTAACCGCCGGATAATTAGGTTTCGTTGTTAGTTTCCCAATTTTGCCTACAAATCTTGTTACTCTTTATTGCATGACAATATACACAATGGTGTATTGTTTCGAAAATTCTTAGTGTGTAAAACCTTATAATACCCAGTAGACATTTTCAAGACCCTATATAAGTGTTTATTATTATAGTCTTTATTGCATACACAAAAAAATAAATTATAAGTATTGAAAAAATTTCGTATCACATACTTTAAGATATAATTGAAAATTGAACTTAATAAAAATAAATTAAAATTATACGTCAAATTTTCTTATCCACATTTATGAAGGTTATTATATAAAATCCTACTATCATCTTTAAATTAAAGCGTTATCTAAACAATTTTAACATACTTACTTTACTATAATTACATACTGCTTAATACTTCATTTTTCACTTATTTTAAAGACATTATATGGTGAATAGCAAAAGTGAACGCCAACACATTTTCTAGCCATATCAAGCTATATATAGAGTGGAGATTGAATCTACTTCGCATTAAGGGACTTTTTCACTGCGCCAAGACGGTATATACCATTCTAAAATAAACCAGCTTGCATATACTAAAAATAATATACACATGAGGAGGCAATTCAAATAACAGTTAAATTCTGAACTTGAAGCCCATGTTTACATTGCTTTAGATTAGTCCGTGTTTGACCCGAGATATTACACGCTTTGAGTAAGCGTTTTCAAGTAGATTAATTCCCCTAGTTTGTTATGCCTTATTATATTATAGCTGTCTTTAATTAAATTGATAATATTTTTAATATGTATATATATTTTAAGGTATTTCAAATTTACTACAAGATAATTTATTATGTACCAAGATAATTTACTAAAAACAAAATAATAAAAAAACAATATAAAAAATGGTATCAAATATTTTTTTCTATTTATTTGACCCAAATTCGAAACACTGCTAATTAAGTGACAGAAGTCAACGCCGCGCTTTGTCTTACAAAAATGTAGAAATAAAAATAATTTAAAATAAAATCATTCCCCCGAGTAGAAATCGAACCTACAACCAATGTAGTGCACAGCACAAATGCGGTCACACTGTGGCCTAATTGCCACTTTAAAATATTGTAACATAATAAAGCAAGATAGTTGAAAATATAATTGAAATATCTATTTAATACGTAGGTATAATTTCAATGTGTATGACGATATGAACATAACTTGAGCCCTTACTACGGTACGAGGCCTAGTCGTATTGAGTAATATCCTTTAATCTACGGTTATGAGGATAAACCTCCAATAAATCTTTCACTTACCCGACCTTTAATAAACGCTTCTAATAAAATTTAATTGATCAAAGCGTATTTGCTTTAGTATGATTTACGAGCTTTCTGAAGCTTACCTTCAATATCGATGGGTAGTTTAGAATATTCAGCCAACAGATTAATTTCCAAGCATAGTGGATTTTCACGCGATTTATTCAAAAGTGGTTGTTGAGGACTTAGCATAAAGTTACCTGGTCTCATTACTAAAGATACCTACTGTATATTATTTTTTAAGCCCAAAATGTCCGGAAAATGAGGTAATATATTTAATTATTTATATTTCCTCAGGTAAGATAAAAACACGACGATGAGTTCGGCCACTCATCACGCGATGTCTTGAAATTGGCGGAAAGCGGTGTATAGCGTGTCTTGACACTCTAGATACTACTTGTCTACCGTGCTTTGCGGGATAAAAGCGTGAAGCTAAAGAACTAAATATAAAATGGCCTTTTCTGATATCTTTTTGTTTGATACGTTATAAATTAACTATTTTTCATCTACAGTTCGTTAATTATATCTCCAATCACAGTGGACTAACACAATTTTATTACAAATCAATCACAAAAGCCTCAGGAAACACCCAACGTATGTTTTGATAAATGAATTTTCTTGTTTCATTTTCTTCACGCGCAATTTATTTATTATGTTAACTTCGTATGGTATCCGACCAATGAAAGTAGGACCTTGGTCTTAATAATGAAGCCAATATTTACAGGCGTGTGTAGTGTCTCGTTTAGTTGGTGATGTCGTACACGTAAGTATTTTCGCAGGCCCTCCAGCTAATGTAATAGATGAGGTGTTCTCATTAATTACAAAGAACGTCGGGACCAGCGGGTTGCCAGTAACTCGAACAAATTAATAAGATTATTAACTCCTTCCGACAAGTCATTCTTTTCTACATGTTCTTTAGTTAATAACTAGCCTTATATCGTTCAATTACTAGGTAGATATGTTTACTTTAATTCGATACATACTACCAATTCTTTAAGTATACATAACTTGTCCTTACACTGCTAATCTACTACAACTTCTATTAGCTAGCACGTTGCTCTTGAATAAATTAATTTATATTATACTTGTCATATACTATAAATTAATGTATTCAAGAGCCTTAAAAACTGATAATTATTTTTAAAATGTAAAAGTAATCATAATTAAAGTATTTTCTTGACATTTTTTTTTACTTTTTGTTTCATATTCAAACAGCGTCGAGAATACCAAATTTCATTTTAAATATAAATATTTTTTAGTTAACTATCCACTGTGCGACTTCAATCAATATTTATTATGATTTAATAAGTACTATCAACTTAAATTATTTTCAAGCTAGATCTAGATCTAGATTTCAGCGACGAAAGCATAAATTTAACCTAGATGTAAGCGTTTTTGGATTTTCCCCTAGATTTTAATAGATAACTAAGATATCTTTTGTATCATAATAAAAACCGTCAACACCACGACACATGTGATTGATTAATTGATAATGAAGTGGTAGGGCGATAGTTATTAATGATCCACGACTCCGCCCGCGCTTCTTTATTTACCCACTAACACCTATTAGCCCGTAGCCGGCGTCCGATACACCGATGTACAATATATCATCCCTAGAAAAGATCAATCAATTTACCGAATTACATTGTGACGGCGAATTTGTCACCCTTTCGTTTACCATCTTATGTAAGAAGTTATACAGGTTGCCATGAATGTATAGAATTTTCTTAAATAATAACTCCATTTATAAATAGGTAGCAATACAAATTCTCATAAGTAATTTAAATATATGAATCGAAATTTAATTTTCGATGGGAAACAGATTGAAAGGTTACAACTCAGAGCCGACCCCAATCATTGAAAGGGTTTTGTTTTATTTCAATTAATTCGTAATCACAAAGAGTTCTAAAACCACAGCAGTCACTCTATCGCCGACAATTTAAACAGATGTCGTGTTAAGGAGGTCCTCTCAGAATATTCGTTTGGAATTTAAATTGCAAATTCGTGCGGCGGCAGGTGCAGCCTCGCGATTGAATGTCCGATCTCTCTTTCTAACCCAAAGTAACTTAACGTGCCCTCTCCCTTACACCCAACGTTTAAAATCAACGAATAATGAACGTCAACAAATAAAACTCGAGCGTTACTAATTACTAAGCTCGCTCAAACGAAGAGAGGTAATCTTTGCACTTTATTTCGGAGAGGAAATCTCAAAGCTAATGGCGTTAATTTAAAAGAGGCCGATGACTGTGATTTTTCTCACCATGAACTTTTCCACTTGTGATTTATTGACTATACAAAAGAAGCTTTCATTTGCCTGCCCTGGGTTCAGTTATTTTGAAGATGGTAAAATAAGGCTATACGTAAACTGTCAGTCACACACTAAAGGTTCTAAACTAAACAGAGGGTGTGATTCATTATGAATGGGGCAAGCGGTCGCAGGTAGTGCTCTCTAAATTAAAGTTTGGCTCGTTCGCGATGTGTATAGACGGCGACTGCTTAGACAAACTGGTCACGGACTTGGCAGTGCCTAATGAATAAAGAATATTTCGTATCAACCCCAATATAAACACAAGAGGAAGGTCCCTTCATTATACTATAAACGAACTATTTTCAGCTTAGAAGATAACATTTTGTATTAAGGTTAAAACATCTGTTAGATGTACTCGTATATGTAAGTGCATAAAATATTTGATTTCTAGTACGTACGTTAGTAATAAATATACTTTTTTTTGTAGTTCTGTTTTTTGTTGGCAAGTCATTAGTTTTCAAATTTAAATAACGATTCTACTCGATGCCACCCAACAATCTACTCCCCTAGTCTCTGAGAATCGATAATAATTAATTATTTTTGACATAATCACAGCTAAAATCCATTCTGTTTTTGCTAATTCACGTCCCTATAATAAAACGGGGCGACGCTTTTAAGACCGTTCGGATGAAATTGATAAAAAATAAATAAGAGTCCGCACAACTTTCCACCAAGTCAAACAAAATTCGGTTAGCTTACGCTGCTAGATGTTGCGTGATTAATTAGCTTTTGGACGTTTAATTGATCGGTAGGGCCATCGATTAGCTTCGATATGATATTCACCGCCCTATGGCGGTCCGTAAAACACAATATATCTCACGTTGAAATTCAAATACATTGAATGTGACAAGGGATGGCGAGGTGTGCACAATCGGCGGGACACTGTGTCAATATTGGACACATCACATAATAGACCAAGATTCAGATGAGGGCGTCTGTCGGATACAACAAGGCTAATAGATGTTTGAGAAACATCTGTTCGATATGGTATGGGTGCAAACTTCAAAGACTCTTCATATGAAACTATTGTCTGCCGTTCATCGGATATTATATTAAGTCTTCATGCATTGCCTATACACCAATAATGTTAAATATATTGAAATAGATTATACTAGCGGATAAACAATTATTTCCCACCGTCTGTTGCAAAACATAAGAGTTACGAACGAAACGAAGCGTAATATTGTACTCCTGTTTCCAAAAAAGTGGAACACGAAATTTCCAATTAGCGCTGTCGAAATGAAATATTTTGATATACAAGCGGAGGGAGAATAAGAATATCGAGAGTCACGAGTACAAAATACCGACAAGTTGGCGGTACTTAAAAAATACATAGTGAAAACATTAGGCATGCCCTGGGCGGGTTAGCCCCGTGATTAAACCCAGCGAGGCATGCATAACGAGCGCCGTATGTTTGAACGCCGGCGAATACTTTCCAAGTTTGTACGGACAGCGGTTGAGACGCGTACCGTTGGTACACCTGCGCTTGTTTATTGCTGGTTAAGACGGTACTTGAAGCTGCGCTGTTTGTTTAGGCGAGGGAACCAGCCTGACCCATTTAATATGCTCCAATAATATTCATTTCCAATATGTATATCATGATAATACATATAATATCATATAATAACAGTAGGAATAAATATTGTATTTTAGGAAGGAAGATTAGCAATATGAAAAATAAAAATATTTACTTAAGTAATTTTCTAAGAAAATATATTTTTTGTACCTGTCCATAGCTCAGAATCTAGACACACAGTAAAGTGTCGGGCCAATTCAAGCTAACAGAGTCAGCGAATGTAATACTATATTTGCCACTTTTTTCCCCTTATAACTAGTTCATAACTAATTTAGCTCATATATTAAAAATTACAAGATACATATATCTCTAAATTTCATAAACACACTTCAAACACTTACATATATAAATATCCAAAAATCATCACATTTATCACTGGCAGACCAAAACTGTAATCCAGTTCCAGATGGCCTATCGAGTTAAAATTTGGCATACAAATAGTTTGTTGGATGAACAAAAAATAAATAAAAACTAGTAATTTTTGAAATGAAATTATTTTAAACGGATTGGTCGCCTACATTTTGTACATTTTACAATAGTATATGGTCACGGGTAGTCCATAGTTTCAATTAAAATTTGTAAAAATCGTGAAAATCAATGCTCTTGTTAGTAAATTTTTATCACTATATTGTAATTTTTCAATTAATTTATTCTATAAGAAACTTACTTATATAGTCTGTATTTGCCAATTTGTTTATTAATTTTGTGTTGAATGAAACCAAATTAAATTGTTGCTATAGATACCTGTGAATATTCAATCTATAACAATTTAATATATCCTTTCTTTCTGTATTTCTCTTCTTGGCTAGTTGGCGCATCAAGGTTTAAGCCTGTTGAAACGTTGATTGAATCTAAAATATAGCCTGAAAACCAACCATGACAGGCCTAAGGCTTTAATATATTATCCTAAGGATAATATATTATCCTTCTAAGAAGAATTATTAAAATTTCTATAAAATATAACATAATATAGTGGTTGACTCAATATTTCATTTATTTTATTTTATATTTATCGTGGATTAAATTTTAATATTAAAATATAATTATTCTATCTCATATATCTAAAAACAATATTTTCTGAAGATTTACGCCGTGATTGGTTGGACACACGCTAATGCAAGAAGTTTTTAATTAAAACCGTCCGCCGTTAAGAGGCTACCTAATGGCTGATCCTCAAGAGGGTTCCTATATTGGTGTGCGGGAAGCCGAAGTACAAACATATTTAGGTCCGATGCGTTGCGTAGTGTACGCTAATCACCGGACAGATACAAAGATTCTGTGTACATAATGCCTTAATACCCCTTTCTTATTATTATAAAGTATCTTGGTAATCTATAGGGTAAAATAAAAAACTAAAATAAAAACATATATATTTTTTATTTTAGCATACGGGTACTTACGTACGTACGTACCTAGGTTACCATACATTTTTTTTAATTTAAAAGCAATGAGTATTTTGACGTAACCCAGCGCTGCAGTATCTCTGGACTTATAAACTTTTCGCCATAATCACATTCAATGGGCGTTAGAGTGTTCGTAGCATCTAGTAATAATGTATCAAAAATATTCAAACTAATTAACTTGTGCTGGTATACCACTAGTGTAACCAAAATAAAAATGAACTTGTAAGTGGTGTGAAAATAACGACTAAAAACTTATACAGTAAATTATATAATAAATATAACAAGATATACTCTTAATAATATGTTACTTACTTTATTATATATTTTATACACTAATAAACTCTTATTTTTGCAGATGCGCGGGACTGCAGCGACATCAACACTGACAAGGCAAGTAAATTATGACTTTTAAATCGGGTTCAACCTAAAAAAACAACGTTCAAAAAGCACTCGAGTCTCCCCACGAGCGCAATACAAACTTCGCCGTCGACTTTATGGCCTCTGTGACCGCCAAAAGTCGAGGAAAAGTGCAAGCTTGTTTACTCATATATCAGCGATATCGTTTTCTTTCTGATAAGCACGCTCCCTTGCCGCCAATAAAGTGATTAAGTCACAAATCGGTGTGGTGACTCTTGCTCCCGAACCGTGATATATGTGTAGGGGCGTGATATGGCTGTTTTGTTTATGTTTTACTTATTTTTCAATAATAATCTTTTGTTCAACTATCTATCATAATAACTTCTTATTCTTACGTGGTTTAGATTTTCTTTCGTTTTTTTAACGAATGCACTTGAAAAATTATGAAACTTTCTATTATATTTTTTAATTAACTACATTAAATTAAAGTATTAGAAAGGCTAAGCCTTTTAAAAGCCTGATTTTTCAGTATAATTTTTTACCGATAAAACAGGTACTTTATTGGTGAAAAATTAAATAATTTCAAATATTACGCACTTCCTTCCCCACTATTTCTTGTATCTATCGAATGGGCCATTACAAATAAATTGCCCTTCTGAATCGCTCCACGAGTTATAAATTTCATACGTGCTGAGAAATGACATACGGCATTATTTATTACAGAGTTTTTGTTTCGAGGAAATAGGAAGAAGACATTATGATCCAATTTAGATATTTTATGTTGGAAGTGTCTTAATAAAAAATAAATAACTTTTTCTTGTCTGTTGGTAGGAATGGTGGTCGAATAGTTTTTTTTTTAAATAGTCAGTGCTTAAGTAACTAACATAATGAAGAAGTCTACAACAAGGAAATCTGCTACTAGATATGAGAGTGATTTTAAAAGATATATATTTCTATACTCTATATAAGTCTAATTAAATTTTTGTTTGGAAATAATATTTAGTTTTAATTTATACATTTACAAATAAACAGATCTAAAACATATTTATTTAACAAGCAAATGTACTCCTTAGAAAACTAATTTGTTAAACATTAAGAACAAAAAAGCAGCTAAACAGTTTAACAAAGTAGTCAGATACAACCTAGTGTCAAGAGGCTCTGTTGACTGTTTTCCGTTTTATATCAACACACTGCGTGTTGAATTGCGAACTTAACGCAACACTTTGTCATAATAATTCCCTTTCAATAATAATCATATCCAAAACCAATCATGTTTACAGTCAATCATAATAAAAAAAATATTCAAAATCAGAATAAATCAAAGATAATTGATTGTAAATCAAGAGACAACACACTCAATTTCCACAACATTAACATTTGTCATCAGTAATTTACCATTTCAACCCCCGTTTCGCCGTGTCTATTACCAACATTAGCGGGAGGCGCCATTAGCTCTACAAATGACACTAAAATGAAATCTATTCATTTCCTCAAAGTCAATCGAGACTGATATTGTTCAATTTCACGCGATCCGAACATTATACGAATCGCGACTTGCCGCTTACCTTTACAAATGTAACTTAAACCTGTAAATAAAACGCTGTCATATAATTTATATATCATATTATAGAGTTGTTCGTAATTGACAGTTTTATTTTTGTTTTTTTTATTACGTAATTTATGTTTCATTATCTGTCTATATATATATATATATATATATATATATATATATATATATATATATATATATATATATATATATATAAAATACAGCTTAATTAAACGTAACGATATTTTACCTCTTATACCATATAAATTATTAGCATAGTGAACGAGACTCGTTGCAACACATCAGTTTAATCAATGTCGTTACGGATGAGTAGATATCACGATAGGATATCAGAATTTTGAACCATGTTGCGAGTTACGGGTTAATTTGTTACGGGTACAGTTATCAGCGAGATCAAAGCATATTTGTACTCCCAATTTGACTGATGAATACTATAATATTATATGTTGATAAACTGTCTAATCAATATATTTTTATTTATTTGCAAAATCTAATGCTTTACATTTAAATATATCAGTAAATTGTGTATTTTAAATTAAAATTAATTTTATAATACACTTATATTAATTATTATGTTAAAACAGTAATTTAAAAAGGTATCAAACAATATATTTGTTTTTATATTTAAACCCGATGGAACAGATAAATAATTTAAGGATATCGATAACAATTGTGTACTAACTTTGTACTGGCAGTTTCCAAATATACCACAGAAGTCCGTTACATATAAATATTTTCGTTATAGTTAAAGTAAAATAAAAATTACACAGTTATTAAGTATGTTATTAAATTTAAGAAAAAGCATATTATGGTATATTTATAAACGGGTTTACAGTTATGTGATTTCAAAGTTAGTGCCGCCATGCATTGTTAGCCTATTTATAAATAAATAAAATATAAAAGTCTTCTTTGTTAATTTACGTAAATTGCAATAAAGTTTCAAAATTTATATTACAAAGAAATTCCTGTACTGTCGTTTCACAAATAAAATTAGTAAAGTTGAAAATGAGATTAATTGAAATCAAACGACTTCAAAATTGCCTATGAAATGACACGTCTCGGCGTATAATTTTGTCCTTAACGGAATAAACCGCTCGAAATATTCACTGAAGTATAGTATTATCAAAAAATTGGCTTTATTACGAAACTGTTTGCCTTCGGTAACTATCTTGATCAAATAAAAAATTAACGTGCCGAGGGTGACGTCGGAACAAATTACGCTATATTCCGTGGCCTACGGGAAATAATATGTGAAAAATTGGTACCTGTATAATTTGATTCAGTAATCGTATGTCATTTATATGATGAAAATGAAAGAATTCTACAAATTATTTCAGTTAAAATATATAAGTCTACATTTGGCCACCCCTTAATGTAAAGGCTTCTTTATTATGTTCATAACTATTGTTGTAAAAAAACATTAGTATTTTGTACAGCGATTTGTTTACAATAATTGTGAATTAGTTGTCATAAGTATTTTAATAAGATTTCATCTCTTCATTTGCAGACAGTATAAGTAGGTAAGTATAGCCATAGTAATTCATTAATCATGAGTAAAATATACTAAAGAGACTACCATAATAAAAATACTATATATCTGTAAAAATATTTTAAATGCTCTAGGATATTATGCGGAAAAAACTTTTACACTTCCATATAGAAAAACGACGATCATCTGCGACTCGATTTGGCTATTCCAATAAAATTATACAAGGCTATGAAAATAAAACTGAGACGACTGGGTGTATTCAAAAGCCAAATTAATTTTTTCCTTCATATTATGTCGCATCGAAATTGAACTTTATCTGTTCTATGCCAAAGACGTATTTAGCATAATTAACAGTTTCACATTTTAAAGTTATTTTGCAACCGCAAGGCGCATCAGACGCTACGTGTCGTGCTCCACCAATTCGAATATACTTCTTTTGGTTTTCCTTAAAATTATAAAAACAATTAGGCTTCGTAGACATCGTGTAATCTGACAGATTTTGTATTTTTATTTAAATAAGACTTCGATATCGATCAAATATAATACTGCTTCTCCCCATAATATTTTTAATAGAGAGACAAGAGGAAAAGTATTTTTAAATAAAATCATCGCGAAACATATATTGGCGTGAAATTGTCGCATCGTATTGTTCGTGGGTTCGACTTCACAAAGAAGAATGCTTACAATTTATATTTAAAAAAATAGATAAAAAGTATAAAATGTTTTATTCAAAGAATTTATTTAAAAATTGAAATATATAATATTTCCAATAAAAAATCAACTAACTTCAAAGATTATTTACTACAAATATCCTAAAACATTTCACACGCTTACATCAAAAAACTTAATAACAAAACAGTATTATTGCTTGAAAGGGAAATTAATAACACTGCTTTAATGAAATTGATTTTAATAAATTTATTCATCGTCGAGATTTTATAAAACTCAGCTTCTCGCTCGAGCAGTCAAAAACAATACTTATTCAAATGAAACAAAAAGCAATTAACGGTGGAGATATCCCTCCATCCTTGGAGGATACAAGAGTGGAGAGATTATTGAAAAAATAATTAATAAATATTTATGACGGGCCACCTGAGGAACGACACGACTCGGATTCCGTTTTTATTCACTCCTAGAGTACGCATCTGCGGGATACACAGCAAAGCGGTTTATTACGAATGCAAAATTTTCCATTCATATTCAAAATTTTATATCCCGATGTGGTCGGGAGACAGCTAATTTATTCCGGGGGCGCTAAGGAGACGTCCCAGCACCTCGCGTCTTGAGGAGGATTAGGGAAGGGTTGAACGCTGCGAAATTGACAGGTGCCCGTCAAAAATTACAATTAATAATTGAGACGGTGGCCGCTGCCGTGACTTTGCAGCGGTAAAAAATTGATACAACAATCACGTGATCTACCTATTTATGATTTGTTTTTTTTTTGTTTTTTTATTTTTTAAATTAGACGTCATCGTTACGTGCCGCTAAAAGGTATAAATGTGCTGGATAATTATAAGTTCGATTTCTACACGGGACCATGTAAAATGTTTCTAGAAATATAAAAAATAAAATAAAGTTATAAAATAAAGTTTTAAAAATAAAGTTATAAAAAAATATTATGATATTAAAATATTTATATTTTCTGCATACTTATCTATATTTTTTTATTATTTTAAAAGCATATATAAATCTTTTACATAATTTTGTTTCATATTCTACCTAGATAAAGAATTACAGATGATAAGATGAAATCTCAAAATTATTAGCAAGACCCTGTCCGTTACACGACAATAAACATGGAGGCGCATCGATTACCCGCTTTACTGCTGGGATAGCGTTTAATGGCGGTAATCCACTACTAACGAAGTTTTATTGCCAGTTACAAATGGAAAATACAGCTATCAAATTTTACCCATTATACTGTGTGGACATACGCAAAATTGAATTTCAACAATTTTCATTGTATTTGTAGTAATTTGAATATATTTTGTTTACTTAATTAATTAAAATATTTTACATATAATACAAATAACAATGCTGTCTACAGTTTGTTACGAATATTTATTCAATTTTGCAATCAAATAACTTTAATGAAACTTTGATGAAGTGTCTTGACACTAAGTACTGCTATGTACTTATATACATACTGTCTTCTATTGATAAAATTAACAGGAACAAGAGGGAATGTAGTTGAAACCATAAACCAAACCATAAACAAACCAGATTGCCAATATTCGTTCTGAATACTGAAATGCATAATAAAGTGAGCAAACTGCGAACGCATTCGAATTGTAACAAATGATGGCTCTCCATCAAAAAGTCAATATGGACGCAATGAATGTCCAGCGTTGTTAACTAGGCATAACTCGTTCTTTTGACATGGCTATCGGTTAAGAGCATATTGTTTGACCACTAAATCACTCACTCATTCACTCACTCACTCACTAATTAATTAACATTAATTAAAAGTAAAATATCGTCTTGGTGTACTTGGCAAGTATCTCTATCTATCGTAATGATTATAACTCAAATATTTGTAGGAACTTATAGTACACATTTAGATATTTATAGACAACGTGCGGTATTCAACTGCGACATCATACTTGTAAAGTTTAATGTAAAGAAATATCTCGCAAAATGTATGAATTTGTTAGGTTAAAAAAAGTGTACACAGTAAATATCTTTGTTAATTCATTTTTAATCTCTTATTTTGTTATTAATTATTAAATCATTGTATCTATATTACTTACTTAATATACAAAGTGCTATATGAAATACAAAACCGAAATATGACGTGGATTGTACTATCTCGAGGTATAGATGAGAGCAATTTTTCACGCACCGTCACCGGCCGCAGGCGCCGGTCAGTATATACTGCAAGCGTTCATAGATTTATTGTTTGCAGTTAGCTGTATTCAAGTCAAATATAAGGGCACATTTTTTCCTTTTGGTACTATATGGGAGGCGCTCTTTTCAACCGTTTCATCGTTTTGAAGTATAAGTGATTGGGATGTACGTTAATAAATTTGCTTTCTGAAATACTGTGAAACCTTAATTTTTATAACTAATTTTGTAACTAAGCTGAAATGGCTAGACGTCGTCGTCACATCGCATTTTCATAATCCCAACGCTCCCCAATTGCAATTCCATGAAGGAATTTCATCTCTTCCACGTCGTAAATATTTTGTCCGATTAACCGTTCGTTCGACAGCCGCGAGGCGTAAGAAAATGTTAATTAACGAATCCATTGTTTTCTCGCCCGGCGGCTCCAAGATGGTGCCGCTTCCGTTTCCGCCGACCGCCTTCGCCTTCTTTATGTGCGTTTCCCTTATTTTTACGTCAGACGGGTAGAGATATTGTGGCGTCGCGGCGCACCCGAGTATAATGATTTTAATTTCCTCTAATCAAGCCTTCGGCGTGGCTTAAGAATTCTAATCATGTACACCGCCACCGCTGACAGAAACATCAGCACTTATTCTGATTGCGATGAGTGTGGCGCTGAATAATTAATATGCCGTTATTTTGCGTCATGCGGCTACGAAACAAAAGCACTGTGACGCCTTAATTTATGAATCGGAGCGCTCCGTCGTGTTTCTTAAAACACTTTGTTTTCTTACAATTTTGTAAGTATACAAATAATTTAAATACAATATATATTTTTTTATATATTGTCAGTAGTGATTTAAAAAATTATTTGAAACTTGAAGAGTAGAGACCTAATGATTTGTTACTGTCACTCATAGTAATTTTACCATTCGTCTTTAATCTATTTTTTAAATTAATCGAATATAAACCCAAGAAGCCATTTTCGAAAATATTACGGGGCATGTTTAATTATATGGGGAACCAAGCAACCCCTTTTCCCAAGTCTCGCATTAAAGATTTCATGCCGGCCGTCCTAATATTTATAAATATATACGTACTGTAAAATATAGTTGTAATCTATAATTTAATAATCAAATAAATAAATTTCTTACAAATTGTTATTGTCATGGCACAAATGATTAAAATTACAATTATTTTATTATATTTTTATGAAACATTTTGTATCATAACTTAGTTAAAATGATCTCAATTCCTTTTTAAGACACGATAAATTTATATGTCATATTTTAACAATTTACACGTTCCTTATAAAAGCATACCGCGGTGACGTTTGCCGCCTGCGGTCCGCGCTCAATTAAGACAACCCTTACTGGTAAGCGCCTTGCATTCAAATCAGTAAACAGAAGCCCTACGCCACAATACAACGCTTAACGCCCCGAATTGAATGCGAATATAAACTGCGGAAAGGATTTATACGCCGCGAATAACAAAAATTAGAAACAAGCGTTTATTTTAATTATAATTCTTCATTTTAATATTATGTTATTTATTCTGATAAAAATTACTTTCGAAATTGTTTATTCTTACATACTATCATAAATAATTAAATATATAAAGATTTATTATAAAAAACCGAACGATACAACTCCATATCCCTCACACTCATAACCCTCGAATAAATAATGCCGCAATAAAATTGTGAAAAACGATTACAGATCAATGAAGCGTGTCTTCCCTCTCTGGTGCAAATAAAGCCAGAGTACACACTCCAAATATGCTTTTCTTAATCGTTCTCATAAAACAAAGATCAGCCAACAATCTCCCTCGGAAAAAATATAAAAAGTGGCCCCTTTGCTCACATCAAGTCTATCGCGGATTTTCACCGCAAATTGTTTCCTAAAGCGACCCCAAATCGATATTGTTTAAACTCAGGATGTTATTAGAAGTAATCTAAAAAACAAATGACATTACCTCCCGTTAGCAACACACTTTCTGGAATACATAAAAACTTTTTTTTTCCTTTCTTAAAGCAAATCCACAAAACGTAATATACAGTAAATATTAATAGGTACAACCAAAGTATTTATTTGATTCATCTCAATGGTTTGAATTTTAATTACTTTTTCGGTTTCTAGAAATTTAAACTTTCATTTTCTTTAGACGCCACAATAATTACGGTAAAAAATGATAACTCATAAATGTATATAAGATCAGATAGAAATAGCCAACAATTACTTGCAAATGAGAGATATTAGAGTAATAAATTTTATATAAAAAATGTATGTAAAAAAGTAATTATGTTTCAAATAATAACAGTTATGGCACGAACATCCATCACTCAGTATTCAAGTGTAAACACCATATATTAGATACTAAATTTATTTAAATTATTTTTATAAAGCCATGTTAATATGAGTTTGTACAGAAAAAATTAGTTAATCTATTATTTGGTTTTATGTTTTATTAAGATTTTCCGAAGCATATATTGTCATATATATATATATATATATATATATATATATATATATATTTCATTAAATATAATACATATATTTATTTTCGTATTAATACGTGAAACAAGAACTTTGTACCTCCTTTTACAAAAATAACGCGAACTATGGTATATGAAATTTGGCACAGTCATAGCTTATATAGGATGGGAGGACTGCAGAATGCAAATATTTTTAAAAACAATTCATAAAAATATATTAAATTATTAAAATAAATGTAAAACACACTACCATATATTTGACATACACGTATGTGTATAAAAATTGATATACACGTTACGTTCTTTTGTTTCAAGCATTAGGTATCGCTAAGTTGTATTGACTTAAAATCCCGGCGGATGTGTCATTGTAATTTGCCGAGGGATGACGGATCCGCCCCGAGCCCGATTATAATACCGTAAGCCATTTTAATCTTAACTTAGTTAAAAATCTTGCGTCCGACATTAGCATTAATCATCCTTGACAGGTTCCGTTATGGATATACTGTAATTAATGTGTTTAGAATAGATCATTATAAGCTAGGTTTTTATTAAAAAAATGTCCTAAATTTTCTTCAAAAATTTTTAATCACTTTGGCGTTAAAAGATTTATAAAATGTTATGGATAGATTCATTACAAATATTTACTACTGCTTAGATGAAATCAAATTAACCGACAATTAATTATAATATTATTTTCTTGGTAACAAAGGAAAATGCCCTCATCTAGCAAGAGTTGTAAAGCTTAATTGAACGCCGACATTGAGAGATTTCAATTCAATTACTAAGCCATATTTAACGAAATCCAATCCCATTTCCCCTGAGAAATAATTTTATTTATTCTTAAAAAATAACACGAACGGTTACGAGACGCGATCGCTCTGTTGGTTTAACCGAGATCATTCTATGCAAAAGACGGAGGCAGGAAGAAAACTTGTTTAAGCGAAACCCTCTAAAAATGATTGATGCCATACAGCGACGGGGAGCGATCGGCACTAGCGCCCGATCCGAACATTTTAAAATGAATAAACGTCGAACCGCTGGAAATTTGAAAATAAAGATCATTAGCGCAATATTGACGCAGCGAGCCCCTGCGTTTCATTATTACCCGATGGAATTTCTTATTGCGGCCCCACAGTTTTATTGGCCGCCCGTCAATCATACAGCCTAGATGATTAGATTTGAAGCAACTTGAATGGCAGCCTATGCAACAATGACGTTCATACATTGCTATCGACTATAGTCAATTTCCTAACGTATTGGAAGCACTGTACAATTGTTTGAAGACATGTTATTAGGTGGAGCGTTTAGCCCGGGAGCTAACAAGCTGATGTGGTTTGTTTCTGCAAAGTCTTTGTTCGAATATAACAATTAGTAGACAAAGCGGGTGTGTGGACGGTGTTATCGCAGATGCTACCCGCAAACAATACGCCTCGCAACAATGCATGCTCAATATCTTTATGCTACCTGTTTTGCTGGTGAAGGCCGATGCACTCGCTTGTTGAATAAGACTCCTGTGCTCCGTGTTTGAGGTAAGAATATAGATCAAACAATGTGCAGATAATTGTTAACAATGTAAATTCTTAAATAAAGGAAACGAACTATATAATTTATTTTTTTATCTGAATATATTTCTAAGGCATTTTCTTAAAATACTTATATTCTACATTCCCACTCCTTATTAAATTTTAATTATTACGTTAAGCACTCCTATGTCTGCATATTTTTTAAAAAAATGTTTACAGTTTTTTACTTAGTAAAATAACGACATACACATCTAAGGATTAAATATCTATATAAAACGTTTTTACATCGAACTTTACAATATTAGTACTTATATGTGTTAATTATCGATAACTTTTAACTATTTAAGCTTAATAAAAAACACCTAACGGGTGGAAGTTGTCAACTTACACAAGCTAGCTTATCTATAACTATTCTGCGATATGGGATAAAGCTGAAACTATTAAATAAACAAAAATGCAACTAAAATAGGATGCATTATCTTTAGCAATTCTGTACTCTATGATATTTCGTCGAGACAAAACGAAGGCGTCGCTTTGTGCTCACTTCCTTGCCTCCAGCGTCTCTCACGACACTCGTTGTCCTCCCTCACCGCTGAATGCACATTTGATGTTCCCTCATATTCACAGATAGACGTAATAACTACTACTTACCGCGTCTTACAGCGTAGGTGTTATTAAGGGCTTTATAACAATGCAAGGCAATATGGAATTATGTTTCATATTAGAATCGATATTTGACTATTTGTATCTATCTATTTTCCAAAGTAAGAAAATCTTTAAATGAAACTATTTTAACCAGATCAATCGCATATATTTTGGTATTTGAAAATATATTTTGGACACCTGACCTGGTGGTCTACCTGTGACCGCGGACTACTGTAAAGTGTTCGAAACGTCAGGTGTCCAAAATGTATTTTTGATATTCTGTATTTTCGAAAATCGACGTGATTAATCTGGTTAAAATATTTTCATTTAAAATGTATAAAAATCGCGAAAATCAAAGATCTTTTTAAGAAAATCTTTCTAGAATATTTTGCTAAAAATTGTACATCTGCTTATTTAGTTACGTTTTAAATCATTTTCAAAAGTTAATATTTATTTTTTTATTTAATATCCTTTACAGATTATTAGGGAAAAGGCCTAACTTCGCGCAATACGACGTCTAACTGTAAACTCGATCGGTTATGGGTTCGATTCCCACTCCATAGAATGATCATATTTAAATTATTTTTATTTCCTCGCTCTGGTGAAACGAAACGCGGCGTTGAGTATCGCCATTCAACACGCAATATTTTGAATTAGGCGGAAAAATGGAGTACAAATTACAGGGCCTACCCTGCTATGCAGGATATAAGCAAAAAACTAAAATAAAAATAAAAATTATCCCACAAGTATACACCAGTCGGAACGTGTCTGTCTGGCCATGAGTAAATGGTGTAGCAAAAGTTTATTATCAAAGTAATATCTGTCATGAATATTAAAAGAATAATAATATTTAAAAAAAATACATTACTAATACAGATTTTAACATAGCTAATAATATACATAATTTGTATAATTGAGCGTATACTCCTAAAAGAGTTAGTTCTCTTTACATTAGATTAGTTCTGGGTAATTTGCAGATATTTAATATTAATTAAAAATATATAAGATACATTTATCTACAGAAATATTACCAGTACATTACTTCTTTTTAATCACTTCTTTTAGCATGTCGAAATATGTTATGACTGCTGAGAAACCTTTTAAATTGTACGAAATATTTCGCAAATAAACAACTTACGAGAAAAAATTTTACTGAATTTCGAAATTCTCCAAACTATAAATAACGTGCAAAATTATTTTAATCAGTATAAATTAAATCAAAATTCATTAAAATACATATATTTTTTAAATTCTTTAATATTTATTTTGGAAAAATTAACTAAATTATCTTAGTAATCTTTAAAAAAATATTAATAATTTAAATACTACGTTATTATCTTTTTTTTTAAATATTTCTTGGCTTTAATCCAAAACGTTTAAAAGCTCACCAGCATTTATGAATATTTAAGCAGAGTGTGAAACAATCATAGCCTATTTCACAAATCAACGAGTAACAAGTGACGCGTGACTGAACAGTGAACATCCACGCAATGAGCGCTTCATGACACCTGCGAATGTTAATCGTATTAGAGCTAATTGTCTGTACAGATTCCGTAGGTAAACACTACACGCCGCGGTATTTACGTACCACGTACTGGAGTTACTAACATGGAAATATACATAATTGTTTGTTTACAGTTTTAATATACGCTGATAAAAAGGGTAAATAACTTTAGGGCTTCTTGAATTTATTTGTTTTCATAAAAATAATAATGCTTTATTTTGTTAATAAGTACTTTACGCTTTGAGGCCGGTCGTGGTCCAGTGGGACAGCGTCAGACTGTAAAAGCGTTTGGTTATGGGATTGATCCCCACTCGGGAAAATGATTATATTTAAAATGATTTTCAGTCTTCCGCTCTGGTAATACAAAGCGCGGCCTTGAGATCCGCCACTCAACATACAATATCTCAAATTCAGCGAAAAACGGGGTATGCAGGATAAAGGAGTAAAGTTATTTTACATTTTTCTAGCTGCACGCTTTATCCCTTGTAGCAGAGTATTCAGAGACAACCTAATACGCTACGTTAACTCAATCCCCCCGCAATAGAGACATTGCATACTGAGTGGTGAACTCATCGTCACGCTTGGTCTTACCAGAGTGAAGAAATAAAAGAAAAATTTTTGGTCATTCCCCCAAGTAGGAACAGAACTCACGACCAATCGAACTTATTGTCAGACGGTGATTTCTTAATAATTGAGAATTTATTTCATTTCGATGGTTGTGGGTTCAATTCCAAATCGATTTATAATATATATATATATATATGTATACATTTTCTTCATTTCTTTAGATAGTACATTTAAATATCTAATTAATTATTTATATATTATTATTTTATGTCTCTAAATATTGCCTTCGTAACTCCATGTAGCACTATTACAAATGTAGTCTATTACGGTAATCGTCGTTCTTGTAGCGGATTAATCGACACAGAGTGATTTAATTTCGACTGATATTAACGTAGGAGCACTTAAATTAAACGAGGTTTAGTAAATACTTTCGTGTTTAAATATGCTGTGTTAAGTTAGGGAAGAAATAAAAATTAATATATTTATAACTACATTT
The DNA here is from genome assembly GCA_032432895.1 of Dryadula phaetusa. Taxonomy (NCBI): domain Eukaryota; kingdom Metazoa; phylum Arthropoda; class Insecta; order Lepidoptera; family Nymphalidae; genus Dryadula; species Dryadula phaetusa. Next base: position 4,944,354 of record JAOYRS010000027.1, read on the forward strand.
ATTTACAACATAATGAGAAAGAGAAAGAAATTAAACATTAACATGAGTTTTTAATGAAACACGTATCTTTTTGTATTCGAAAATACATTTTACAGTAGTCCGTGGTCACAAGTAAACTCCAGGTCTTAGGTTTATCTGTGACCACCGTAGACATGTAGCTGTGCTGTAATCTGTTCTAAATGTCAGGTTTCTGAAAATGTACTTTTGAATACCAAAATATACGCATTTAATCCATTTAAAATAGTTTCGTTTAAATTGTGTAAAAATCACGAAAATCACAAATCTTATTATGAATTTTTAATATTTGTTTTTATTTTATTAAACACGCGCATATATCAGGGACGGGCTACCAGTGAGACGAATAACGCAATGCTCTCTGGGACATCTTTGATTAAATTAACAATAGTAAGCAGAATAAAAGCAAGAATTGTAGTCACTCGGGCCCACATAAAAATCGGATTGATGTTTTATGGCGAACGTGCATAGAATAAAGATATCCATTATAACCTACGTACGGTGTTGCTAAGTCGAATTTTTTTTTTTAGGTTTTTTTTAAAACATCAATAACACAAGTAGGATAATTCTAAACGAGGCGATCGCAGTAGTTTGCTTAAATGTAATGTTGTAGATCCGGCTTTTAATTGGAGCAAAATTTATCCATTTTTTTCTTTATATAGCAAGGTCGAAAACGTTGCTAAACGTTACCTTATAGATTGAGGAAAAGGTAATTGAATGTAGTCCGACTCTTGACTGGGAATAGAACTCGTAACTACAAATTCTTTTTACTGTGGCATTATGACCTTATTTAATTAAAGTCATAATAAACATTTCTATCTCGATGTGAAAATTTGCGATATGATGTTGCGGTCTCTTATTATTTATTACTAGGATATCTTGTCCCAAGAATGCGGAAAATACGTAAAGAGAAATATTTTTTGCATATGGTAACATAGTGTTTTAATATAAAATGAAACTAATAATTATTATCATAATGTATATAATATAATATAAATTGAGCGTAATTTTTAAATAAAAATATGTAAATACTTCTCTGGACATAAATTTACACTCTCAGCTTGAAAACTAATAAACAAATATACAATAAACTTTCAAAGGTCGCAGCGCAGAGGGATAGCGTTTTATTTTAAACACGATTGGAAGACCGCCTGCACAGCAAACAAAATCTCAAATTTGGGCAGAAATCGGAGAACTTAGTATTTCCTCACTACGCTCTACCCACTATGTTCACAAATATAGTCTAACTTATTAATATTTACATGTAATATATAGCAAAAGACAGAATTCGTTGTAGAAAATCGGAATGTGAGAAACTTACATCACCGACATATAACAGTTCTTTATTATTCATGGAACGATCTCGTTCAGAGTGTTTTATATGAGCGACGATCGAGTATCAATTTGTATGGAACCGCCCCGTATTAGCATTTCCCTGGGCCTACATTGTTTTACGGAAAAAGAAAAGAATTTTTTATGTAGCTCTCATGGTAAATGTTTACATATGAGGCTTTAATAAGTTGATTCCATTATCATAATGTGAATGTTGTGTAAATATTAAAAAGATATATATTTATGTTTGTATTTTTTCTATTTTGTGCCTATTTTAGATATAGTACTTTACAGAAGAGGTTAATCTGGAGCCATAATCAAGAAACACCTTTTTTATATAAAAAATATCTCAAGAGAATTTTTAATTTGTATGAACAATATGAACATGAGAATGAATATAATATTAAACATATGAATAAACACAACAGGATACAATCGTTAACAAAACTTAAATCCCGCAAACGTCGCTTACTCCACTCAGCTCATTTCCCTGAAAGCTAGGTACATCTCGCCCGCAGTACTGTAAGTAGTGTACGCTTATGAGTGTTCATTAAAGATACGGTAAAGACGGAGACGGCTAAATTGGCTGCTAGCTATGCTGCTAGATATGAAACTGTATAGATTCCTTGAAAGTGTAGGTTAGGTTTTTTGTTACTAAATGAAAGTTATAGTTAAAGATAAAATGATTTTTATTACGTTTCTCGGACTTCAATTTCAAAAACCATTCTGATATCTATATCTTATATGTAAAATTTTAAATTTCTCCAATAGTTAAATATGTGTGGGTAAATTAATATAGAACGGAGCTTTAATTTTATAACTAGCAACTTTACAGTCAAAAATAACAGCAAACTAGCGTAAAGCAAATGTATCAAACTAGCGTAAAGCAAATGTATTCAACTTCGTTAACGCAAACTAAAATATATATGAAATAATTGAAAATATTCAAATTAAAACAGTAATTGGGACTGCTACATAAGGGTGTCACGCGCACAATCCGGATTTTCGCTTAGTAAATGAACATTCATTCCACTGCAACAGAATCTGTTTCCATTACAATGAGTGCGAAAATAGAGTTGTACCTTTAAACTTTGATCATTAATGATCATATTGTGTTTAATGTTGGTATTACTTATAACAATTTTATATTAATACTCATATTGTGTTTTATGTTGGCAATACTTATAATATTTTTATATAAATATTGAAAGCGGATTATCTCGAAACGCCTATAATCGCATTTGCCACTATTTATAAGTAAATAATATGAAAGACAATAAAGAATGAACGAACCAACGTAAAAATATAACAGCCTAGATATTTATAAAAATCGTTTTAGGTTTCACTTATAAAAATAAATTAAATAATTCTTATTTTTAATAACAATTAAACAACATTATTTATAAAACAAACAATGTAATTCTTTACAAATAGTTATTGACATAAAAAAATTATTAGCAATCATGATACAATGAAAACTAACATTAACTTGTGTATAGTTCAACTAACAAGGGGCTGTTAATTTAAATTTACTATCTTAGCTTCGCGTAATGAACGGGAAGATGATTGCTATAATGGGATTGTAGATTTCGTCGCTATTTCACAAGTCCCGACATATGACATACGCTTTTTATGTTGAGTTCAAATGTCTTTAGTTTTTACGAAAACTGGTATACCAGGTAACACGTAAACAAAACGTTACTATAGCAACATGTTGTTTATTTTATAGATTTTGAGGTAATATGTATGTATTAATTAAAAATATATTAACAATTTGCGCTGCTCTATGTAAATTATAAGTTTGCCAAATTTCCGTCCGCGTAATTTTCGTAAAGAGCGGTACTTTTTTTTACTACACATATAATATATATGAATGTGAGTATAATCAAAATATGTACATTTCATTTGAAAAATTTATTATATTTATTTTTTATAATAAGAATAATTTTCTCATACCACACACTTGACGAGACGGTGGCAATTTTTAATTATCGTCTGAGCATGTCTGGAGATAATTGTGGCGTGAGTGGCAGCCGGCAGGTGACAACGGCGGGGAGCGGTTAAACGTAGCATTTTACCACCTTTATGCATATTTGATGGCACCGCCATAATCTCTGCGATATACACTTCACCTATATTGGATGTGAGTTACGTTTAGGGTGTAGAAATATATCTTAGTGATTCATAGTTACACTTTATCTTGTTTGTTATATGTTTTGTTAAATAGATTAACAAGGTTATGTCAATGTTTTTTTAAATAAGTCTAATACTTTTCGTTTTGATCCAGTTAATATTTAAATTTCTTTTAATATTCTAATATCTAAAGTACATCTTTATAATACTTCTTACACAAACACGACTTACTGAAAACTTAAGTGTTAATTATTTTAGCTTATTTTAATGAAAAAATCTTTATATAGGTATGTGAAGATAAAATTACAAATATTAGATTCGAAATTAACCGGACTGAATGCAATAGATACAACTTAAATTTTAATGTAATGCATCTTGTTATTTTTAATTACTTTATTTAAATACGAAAAAAACAGAATGTCTTAACACTAGGTTGATTTTTTGCTTACAAGTAAGTGGATATTAATATTTTTCTCAATTTTTATTTCATAATTACTGTTTATAATTATTTACATTACATTGGTTATAATTTTTACACTAATTATTCATTAAAAATACACTTATATATAAACTGTATTTAATATTCAATCAGAATATTTGATAATAAAATTATACAACTGAAACCGAACCATAAATTAAGTCGGTAACATAGTAACTTCAAATAATCCATCGGTTTAAGCTGAAACCGACGAATTCGAAAATAATTACAGACATTAGAGGCGTAATAAGAGTGTCGTATCAATTACTGGCCGTAAGCAAACAGGCATTACGCGCTTAATATTAAAATCAAATTTAGGGAACGCCCCCGTTTGTAAAACGCCTAAATAGCGCTACAGAAAAGCATTGATGTCTGGATCGAGGGCTTATAAGTACTAGCGGCAGAACAACTTGGCTTTACTAAATTTTAAATAAGAAAGTTAAAAAATTTTTTTTTTCTTTATTCTTCTCGAGCCTCGATTCGATTTATTTCATAATTAAGTAATGCTTTTATTTATCTTTTTAATTTAAACAGTTTTTATTACAATTTTTAAAATATATAAACAAATCAATAAAGCCTAGATAAGACTTGCCTGTGATATTTCAGATAGTAAATATGTCTATGTAAATATGTCTGTTGTGAAACAATCTATAAAACATTATCGATATCTAGAAAATTTTGAAACATAAACAAAATCTGAAATAAAAAAAAATTGTAGCTTCAAGCTTAATCCCGCATAGAGAATATAGTCAGAGAAAACATAGGTTCATTAGACTACGTTGACAGCTCTTTGCCCGAAATTGAATATTACGTGTTGATCGATTTACCTTTCAACTCAACGCAACTCACAAAATAAAAATTTAAACATATAACAAAATAAAAATTTATTAATCCCACGGATATGGATACTCCATGCCTTTTATTGTTGAATGATTTTTTTTAATTATTTATTTAACATTTTGAATTTATTCTTACTACAACTTTTTTTTAATAATACCAAATAGGTCAGTCCATAAAAGTGACAGATATGAATACTATTCCCAAGAGTTCCACATTCGTTGTTTTCCTGTCAACCGTACTGGTGACCACTGCGCAACATCAATTAAAATCGCATTTCGAAACCATCTCTAAACACGTAATGCTGTCGTTTCGACAACGGTTTGTGTCACAATATTTCAGTTAAAAATAACTTTTGTACTGTTTGTTTACTTAGTTTACTTCACATTATAAGGCTTACTCATTTAAGTGTTCAAATATTTAATATAAAACAATGTTATTTATTTTAATAAATAATGTATCTCTTATTCTTGTTCATATTTCTATGCGGTTATCAAAGTAATATAAATATTTAATATTATAATCGCCTTTATTACGTTCTGTTTCATACAAATGTCAGCCCTTATGTAAAAACATATTTGTATTTATAAATAGTTTCAGTTTAGATGTTTCCATTCCGTTGACGCGTAAAATATATATTTCCTTAGCAACATGTCACTTTGTACAAAAATGTAGTACATATGTCAAGCACTTGGAGGTAGAGTGAAAAATAAATTTAATCAATTTTATATTTCTAATGCATTATTGTGAAAAATATTTTTTAGTAAAAAAGGTATAAAGTTTTACCTACACTTATAACATTAAAAAACAAAAGCGATAATTTTTTTAGCTTCATGCTTTTATCAGGAATAGCAGCGTAGACAGGAAGTACCTAGTGTCACGTCACTCCGTACTCCGCTTTTCTAATTTGTGAATATACAAATATTTACACGTCTATATGTAATAAAGTATAAGTATAAGCAAATTTAATAATATAATGAATTAATTAAATTATATCCAAAATTTGTTATAATTTTAGGTATTTTTTATTCATAAGTCTATTTTCTTGTTACAGATTGAAGAAGAAATACAGATAACACACAAGCTCTTCCGGCCGGCAGCATCAACAACGTAAGTATGCAAGTAATTTCAACTTGATATATTTAAATAATGTATTATCAAGTAATTTAAGATGTTTTCCATCCACAAAAAAAATATTATAAAATATCTACAATTTCAAATCAAGAGCTTTCAAAGGGAGTATACAATACTTCCAATTTAAATATATTTTTATTTATCAAGACATGGGTAACAATACTTGTAATGATAGCAGCAAATAAAACCTCAGGCATCCATATTTTACGTATATTCACGCACATTTACGTATGTTTATGTTTCTTTCGTAAATATGTACGGGGGAGAGTTCCCTAGTCGCGGTAATTATTGCGTGACTTATTGGCGAGAAGATAACATGTACTTTAACCAAGTTATTAAGGCCTCTGGTTCTTATAATATTATATTAATCTTGCTTAATTTTTGCATTATTTTCAGTGAAAATTTTAAATCCACTAATTGTTAAAAATGTAATAGTATAAATACCTTGTAAAATATAATAAAAATAAAGCCGCATAAGATTTTTTGATAATTAGAATTTCACTATAAATTATCGATATATATTAATTTATTTATCACTTATATCGTTGAAATGACAATTCACTATCATGCACTTTAAATAATAAAACAAGCATAACCTTCATATTCTAAAAAATAAAAAACAGTCTGTTTAGCGTAGTTTCAAATAATCAAAAAACGACCCAATAACCCTACAATAACTTCCAAAATTATATCCTAATATTTTCAAAACCATTACAACAGGGCTCTTATTATAATGGTTGTGATATAAACGCTTGGAGGGTTGAAGCTTTATCTCTTGCAGCTTGATCGTGACGCCCCGAAAGATTTCTGTAATTACACTGATTATGAGAATAAACGTACTAGTCGCAGTGAGAATTTGTACTAAATTCATAAATTCTCTTTAATCCAATGATTGGAAAAAATTGTGCCCATTTGTCACGCATAATATGGATTGTCCTAGCAACAGACTTTACTTAATTCAAAATATATATTTAAAATATTTTGTGTGTATAATTTATTTTATTAATTTAATCTATTTTAAAAAACATTGGTTATCCATTATCCATTTCTTCTTCATATAACGTTTAGGTATGTCAAATATCGTTTTGTAAAACGGGTTCCATAGTTTTTCGAATTCATGTGTTTAACAAGTTTATTCAGAGTAAATTAAAACATTTCTTTACTGCGTTACTCTAACAATTTTTCTCATAAGAAAAATATATAAAACAAAGTGTTTAACCACTTCATTCTCAATTTCCAGCTCGTTTAAAAGAAAACACGTTAGATGGTCAATTTTCATAATTTTCATATTAATTTTTCAATAAATTACGTAATTAAAGGTAAATCGTGTTGTATTAAATTACGTAGAAGTATATTTCAAATTTGTCGAAGAGCTTTTGGCACTCACCATTGGCATCGTAAAAGTTAGAGATAAGCTTTTAAGCTAAACATTCCAACTTAAAATGTAAATAATGTTAAGATTTGTAACAACAAAACTAGAAACTATGAATATAGAATACTATGTTTATTACTAGATGTAGTTCTATTGTATGCTTCAACCATTTTTATTCTTGATTATTTATTATATAATATAAAACAAAATAACAAATGACGGTACATTTTTAATTATAAACTATTTATTGAGAATCTTTTTACAACAAGTAATACTAAGACTGTACTTCAGTTATTTTAATGACCACTCGAATGTAATAGCCTTACAAGTGCGGCTTTGAGTTCCGATACTCAACTCAATATTTCGTACCAAGCAGATAACGGAGTATATTAACGCTAGGTTCTTTATATCTGAGAAAAAGTGTGGATTTTAATCATCTTTAATCAAATATAGTATAGTATTTCAAAAAGAACAAATGTGGATAGACTTGAAATAAAATAAAACAAAAACATTGGTCTTCAAATTTTTATTCATTTTAAAGTTCAATACTCATAAAATTTCTAAAAGAGAGCCTCAATCGTAGAATTTATTAACACGATAATTTGAAATGTTAGTTAGCCTATAGCGCTCAAACAAAGTAAATGAAAATACTTAACCTTGTTGGGAAGTTTGGTCCAATAAAACAAAGTTTCGAACAAACGAATGCATTAAAGTCACCCGCAAACTGATCCAATCGTAATATCACACTTCCAGACATCGAAAGTTAGTATGCATTGACTTTGAAAAGTCGTCCAAAACTAAGTTGGGTTATGTTTATGAAACTATTCGGTTGCGGGTGTGTGCTGCCGATACACATGCAAGAACTCGCGCCCAACTCTAGGCATAGTTCGCTAAGTGGAACAGCTGTAAAACAAAGTAGCGAAGGGTCTAGGAACTTAGTGTGTACGTTGGCAACTATTCGAGGCCCCGAACAGCGAACATATGTCCTCTGAAGGCGGTGCGGCACGCGGCGGAGGCGTCACGGCGCGTCGTCACTTCGCAAGTTTGACACTTTATACGGAACCAGAGACGCGGCCGACGACCGCGGCCGATTTATAAATAAGTTAAACTAGGTTTAACAAAGTATTGCGGAGGATGATAACGAAGTGACGCCTACGCTCCGCCCCTCCCCCCGCTCGCGCTGCGTGCAGATAAACTTTTAAAATGACTTTGGAAGCTTTTGAGCTTTTAATCGGCAAAGTTGTACAGACAGACAGTTCGGGTACAATCCTTGAACCGCTTGCGCCGGTGACGGCGGCCGCAAAACTTTGTTTTACAGGACTACTTTTCTTCTTGTTTCAAGGTTGGACTCTTAAAACAAACTCCGGTTCGACGGAGTTCGTGAACTCGGGCGCCAACAATTTACAAATTTCTCTCTTTCATAACAACTAACTGCCGCTCGGCGCGCGGCGAAAGTTGTCCTGCGTAGATCTTAATCGCATTGTCTATTGCGCTCGCGGCTCGAACAGCTGATTGTGACGACACAGTTTATTGAACTTTTGCATTAATTTGTCGTCTATGCTAGACGTAGAGTAGATAACTTTTATTACACGATAACAACTCTTTGTTGATAGACTGCAAGTTTTCTCAGTTCCTTTAAAATGTTTAACGTATTAATAAAATGATATTTAACTAAAATGGACGTTGGTCTGCACCCTCTGATCCATTTATTCAATTTGTTTAAGTGACACTGATAGCACGACTGCGGTCAAAAAAACTCGTCTGCCAAATTTGACGACGCCCCCGGCGACCGGCGGTGACTTCTTTTTTCAGTTAACGCTTCACCTGCCAGGGGCAGGCGAAGTGGTCTCGCGTGAAAAGCACTGATTGGCTTTTAATCTTATCCTCTTTTTTTACACTATACAATTCATTTAATTTTACCTAGATATGGGATTAATTCGTGTAAATTGTCATGCTATTAAATATGCATGTCAATGCTACGTTTACTAAAATAACAATGCTTTTAAAGCGCAAATACACGTCAATTAAGTATTTAAGTATATAAAGTACATTAAAATGCAGGTATATATCGAGTATTGCGCGTAAATTTTACGTAACTAGAAATAAATAGGTTGCGGGTGTGTGGGGCGGGGCGGCGTGGGCGCGGCGTGCGCGCGCAGCCGCGGCGTTCCTCCCGCACGGCCTGCTCGGCCTTTGCATAGTCCGCGAATCGCGCACCACGAACGACCGCGTCGCGGAGCCAGCTCCACTTTACACACTCCGCCGCTCGCCGTTAACGGATAAACTTTTCAAGTAGCACTACGAGGTGCTACGAACTCGTAGCAGCTACGGAGAAATAAAAAAAAACAATAGGACGTTTTAAATTGGCGTAAATTTTGTGCTGTGTATTTTTTTCTCGATTTTAGTGAATTCGTGTTTGACAAAACTTTTGTGCGTGATGAGGGATCGCCCCTCCTTTTTATAGCAATGTCGGCCCTTGTCCGACCTGTTTGGTAAGTTTAATTTTTCTTTTCGTAAACTCCTTAATATAAAAAAAAAATATATTGTCTTTTTTTCGGTATATTCGACATTTTTATCGGTAATATATCTATAGCGGATTTATTTCAGCAGTGAGATCGTCGTTAAAGGAGTGTTCAAGATATAAATTATACGTTTACGCACAAATCCCACGCTTTTAAAACCATTTCACGAAATGCTTTCAATTTTCTATTACATAGAATATGTCTATAAATGAGATAACTTCTGCATAGATTAGCAAATACCAAGTTAATAGTAATAATTTGATTGTTATGTTTAATATGTTGATTTATTCCGTGCTCGTTTAGCATATATGCGTAACTTTGCGGTAATTGAATCACGATTAAGTGCAAGTCGTCAAATAACCGCGACATTAGGCTGCTGAGGGAATACGTAATCGCGCTACGTTTAATACGAATCTTCATATACAAGTTATTTTGTTTGAAGAACAATTTGTTTTAATTGTTTAATAACATGCTTAATTTTTTTTATTTAACTTATTGAAATATTCTTTTGAATTTTTTAATATTTTTTTATTAATAATACTGCAAAATTGATTTATGATGTCGAAACGCTTAGAGAAAATAAATGTAATTAAATATTGTTTTTTTTATATCTTTAAATTAAAATATTTTAAATATATTTTCTGTTTTAAAATTACTTTGATTAAGTTTTTATTCTCTCACGCACGATATGTGAGAGAGTAAAAAAAAACTTAAAACAAAGGATTTTTTTGAATAACTTAATAATCAATAAGTAGATACATCATTACTGAGTGACTCACGATACGATGCAAAGCTAAAATTACTAGATGTAGGTAAGCTAAAATTAGGCACGTATGATCCTGACAGAATGTAAACACTAAAAAGGGACTCTCGAAATTTTCATGGGAACGGGGAGAAACGGACTTTACGTTTTAGCCTACGCAAATGAAGTTCCAAACATAAACTTAGCGGGTATTATAAAGATTGTTTAAATGAACTAACATCGCGCCATCACTCATAGTTAAATGATAGAAAAAAATAAATATAATATACAAGGTATTATCATATATGTTGCGTTTTAATTTATGTAAACAAAGAAACACTTAATGAGTAACTAGAAAAATTTGAAATTTATATCGAAATTTATATCAAAATATTTCTATATCAAAAAATATATTTTATTAGCTATTTATTTTAGCGTTTTGTTGTACACTATTTCTCCCCACTTAGCATCGTAGACAATGAAGGCGCAAAACACTAGTTTACTTATAAAGATTAACGATTAACATTTTTTTAAATATATATATTTCTATATTATTACATCTATTATGTCTTGATTAAATAAAAAACCGTAGTCGTAATCGCTTCCATAGGTAGATAACTAATTGACATTTTTAGAATGAAAAAACTTCATTTTTATACCAAGCGAAAGAACCATCCTTATCTATAATAAAAGTCTCTCTGAAACACATTGTTACCAACAACCTTCGAGTTTATATACAAGTCTTAAATATGCAATGAAAAGAACATATTGTATTATAATCTTAAAAACCCCTTTAATATGATTTGTAATACGTAAATACAAAATAAAATATATCATAAAATCCCATTAAAAATAAACCTTACTAACTCGTTTAAAATTTCACTGTACAAAATAAATTTTGCATACAATACGTACTAGACAGGCCGCCTGTAACCGTTTAACACAGGTAGGGTTGCCACTAAACGGATTTCACGTGTGTTGATCTGATAAGCGTTCAAATTGTTTCCACTGAAGCCGCTGAAGCTATCAGATGGGACAGCGGCCCAGACAGTTAATTGTGGTTTATTTCGCACACAAATGTCGAGTAAAGTGTTTGTTCTGTCGACTGAATAATTTTATTTACACGTTCGTTTACCTTAATCTATTGTTTTAGAAATTGTAAAGCTTTTAACAGTTATAGTTTTAAAAATTGAATCAACAAAAACAACAAAATAAAAAAGCTTAGGCTTGATATTTTATTTACATATTGTTATTAGATTTATTTATAAAAAAAAATAATATAATTTATCCCACAATTAAATATATCATTATTCAAGTACCCATACAAACAATGGTTTATGTAAGGTATAAATAATTCAAATCTTATTTAATTATTAGTAATTTAGATTCTATACTAACAATATCGTATGGTACTGATTTTGTTACGTTTATATTACATGTATAATATGAGTAATACATCCATATTTTCAAACGTGATCTAAAAACCGAATAGTTTAGTAAATAATGTTATTTTATTACAATATCTGTGGTAATGTCATGATTTTGGGCGAAAAGTAGTCAACGGAGGCATTGACAGTAAATTGTCTCTGGATAGAGTAGTCACTATGCGAGAATAAGCGTGAATATGTTTCAAAACGTACATATTACATTAATTTTAAATCATACATGCTTTTAGAGATAGATAAAATAATTTAATTTTAAACAAACCCTCTTTTTGCTGGCACAGTCGGGAAATGACAAAAAAGTATTTATGCTGTTAAAATCATAAGTCTTTTGGTTCTACTGTAGCTGAGCAAAAACACGATAGAACGTATCCGCGAGGGTCCAATACACGATAACCCTCGCAACGAGTGCACCCTCCGAGTAGGGTTGTAGCGTGCTTGAAACAAAGCATTGATACATTTTCTATATTAAAATAAAAACAATCAATAGTTCCTTTTTGCTTCAACTATATGTAGATTCGTTAACTAGTTTTAAATACGTTAATTTTATTTTTATTATTTTATATACTATGTTTAGTTATAATATTAGTAGATAAATAAACTGGCATTAAAATTGGATAAATATCAAATTTACATTGTAGTTTCTGAAATTTATTTAAAATATAAAATATTTAAATGAAAATGAATGAAGATCGTTTGATTGCATATTACTTTAGTTAGTGGAGACTAATAATGTTTTACCAATCTATATGAGGGACCGTAAAACATGTGTTAAAAATACTTTATGATAAAGAAACAATAATTTTATAGGTTTGTTCTACAGATTATATATCATAAAGTTTAGTAATATTCGATCACCTTATGTATTTTCTTTTTATTTTAAATGTACTTTTCAAAGAGATAATGATGTATCATTATTATAATCATTGTATGAATACGTAAATGAAAAACTTTATTAATTATATATAATTACGGTTGAGAATAATTATTATAACTTAATATAGTTAAAATGTATAAGAATAATTATTATAAAGGTACAGTAAACCACTTCTTATATCATTATAAATAAAATATTTTATAAAACGAATATGAAGGAATAGAATAAAAGAATGTACATACACCCTAAATTCAACACACCAATGCCTTTATTAGTAATGCAAAATATATCAAAATTATATTCTTTTAATAAAAGCATTGTTAATGTTAATGATTTAAGAAATATATATTAAAAATATAATTTCGGCATCCCTATGTTCTTCCATAGAGGGGTTAAACTTGTAGCGCGTATTCGCACGGTGCACTGAACACGGTACGACGCCACTATCAAATGTAACAGAATAGATATTTTTAACATTTTCATTACTAATTCTGACATTAATAGGAATTAAACGTATATTACGTGTATACTATATTTATGTACCTATGTGTTACGTGTACTACCTATATCATTTTTTTTAAACTTCAATTTTCCTACTTTAATAAATAATACGAAATTAAGAATACATAATTAAGAAAAGTCTACGAGTATAAATATATTTTAAGAATATATTAATATGAATTTACTACTTCTGCATTTACAAAAAAACTATTTTATTTTATACCCGACTACTAAAAGTAGAGTTATGCGTATATAACTACGTATGTTTCCGTTTCTTTGTTACCTTGTAACTGTTAAATTCGTGAACCGATTTTGACAAATGATACGTTGCTAAGTTTGTCTTATATGCGCCAGTGTCATTGAATGTATAAAATTACTGAAAAAAAAAATAGCAGATTTTAAACACTAAAGAGTTTTTAATTTTAATATTTATTAAGTAACACTACTTGAATTGTACCGAATTTATAGTTCTCAAGTGAAATTGCAAAAATATTAAAAGAGAAATCCAAGACTTCTATACGTTTGCTAAATTATATATTTGTTATCTTTTGCTCAATCTAATCAATACGTAGTTTCACAGTAAAATTTAAGGTCAATACAACCCTGTCTTATTTCGTAGGGGAGTACCGCGCATTCGTAGTCACGATGCACCGCGCTCGGTACCATTACCCCAGTTATAAACTGAGTTAAACTATTACAATATTGATTTTTCCACTCACATGTTCTTTTGTTAATAAAATAGGTTATACTTAACTTAACACAATAATGCACTAAGTGAAAAATGATATGTAAATTTGTGACGAGTTACATGAACTTGGTGTAAAAAATATATTATTATTATAATAATTAATAATTAGAATGCGCTTTTAATATCCTATTTTTATAAAGAACATTCTACTCTGAAAATGTTAACGTGATCATCTGTTAAACTTTTAGTTAAAAATATCAAATTTGCTCCATATTATACATCCATACAAAAGGTTTTGCTTTACATAAGCAAAACCTTTTTTCAATTTATCCCACTTGATTATATTTATTATAATTATGGTTTTATTCTATCAAGATAAACAGTAAAAACATTCTGATTTTCTGTGCAAAGTGTTTTTTTTTATTATTGTATTCCGTAAAAATTTAAGTCCGTAATGATATGCTTACATTATTAAATTTCCCGCGACAGTTTTGTACTTTGCAGATAAATTACTTTAGTATTTAGTAGATTTACTACTATGGTACTAATTAAGTCACCAGGTCTGATTTTGTGAAGAATCAGAGTTAAATTTTTATTCAAAAATTACTAATATTACAGTGGACTCTATTCTATATTTAGTAAGATTTTTATACAAATCATAAAAAAATAATTAAGATTAGTTTAATTCAAATTACATAATTTTAAAATCTTTATTATGTCAATTTACCCTTAGCGAATGTACAACAAAGTTTTGACCAGATATCAGCTAACGTCAGCTGTTATTACCTATAAACTTAAGTTTTCGCTAAAGCCATTAAACTGCAAACTCAATTCGGGGCTCAGATCAAATTGGAGGAGTATTTATCTTTCAGAGAGTCGATTTAAAAGCAGAATCACGCAAGCACACGCCATTATCGCGAGCGCGCGATCCTCAGGCCGCGCCAACTCTATGAATCTAATCCACGGGATTTAGCTTCTGATTTACAGCCGAGCCGAGCCAACGAGGGCGCGACTGCTTGAAAGAAAAGTGATAATGTCTTAATCCTACCACACTCGAGTGTTCTCCCTCCAATTTTATGGTCGCGCGCCCAGACGGCACGTTTTGATTTATGATTTCAATAATTAAGAATTCTAAGGTGCAATTTGAATTTGAGCCACGATACGGAGACTGCGGGAGCTCGCCTGTTTGTTATTGCCGCAGGGCGAGAAAGGGTCGCGGGTCCCACGGCTTAGTTTTCATTTTCTGAGGTATTATAATAGAGTTTTTAGAAATTATGACGACATCCAATTTCTTTAAAAAGCTCACGTCACAAGTCAAAGGTAGTAACGTGAATTACCTTACCATTTTGCTTGAAAGACACGTTTGTCCATGTTTAAGTTAAAAATTATAATATATAAACAAATTACTGTGCATATCTACCTTTATGTACACGTCCTTTACATTTCACCGTCTTCATGTAATCCCTGCTCCGTACTATAACGTCGTCCTTATATCGCGCCCTAATCTCAAGGCATTACAATTAACGCGGCCCAAGATAACCCGCCACTCGCCACCCGCTGATAAAGGGTTCCTACTGGCTCTAGTTTAAACTGGTTAAGCATCCACAACCCTCAGGGTTTATCTAATTACCCTATACTAACACACGCGTTCCCAAACGTAGATTCGCACTAGTACCATTCCGGTCAATTCAAAATCGGTACACGTTTCCGTTATCTTACGTTCTTCGGTCGTGCTCACAGTGTGTCACGTACGCAAATGTTTGCCGGAATTCTCGTATTGGTATGTCGACCTTCCGGGATCCCTCGTATCATCAAGGACCATCGATTCGTATTCAAGTAGAAACCGGAAGAGTATCGAAAATCTAAAACGGATGTATTTTTTTATTCTCAAGTATATGAACGTAGTCATGCATTATGTTTATTTTGGAACATATTTATTAAATATTGCGTGCTCGGTGGCTAAATTTGGATTGAGAAAAATTAAACTTTGAACTAAGTGTAAAAAGTATAATATGTTTTTATTTAATCTACCATAAATATTATTTTGTAGAAAGCAAGTGTGATTTTTTTTTGTTAAGTCAAATAAAAAAAAAATGTAAAATTACTTTTTCTGGAAATAAACGTCACGAAATTGAAATGTCTGTTTTTAAACATTATACAATAAATAAAAAAATATATATAGAATCTTTTTATTTGACAAACTAGCTAATCTATACAAGTTGTCATATACTCACGTCACTTCAAAATTTTCTTTCCTAAATCTGTTTTTTAAACTTTACTTTTTAATAAAGTGAGACAATAACTAATAAAAATATATAAAAAACTAATAAAATATATAAATTCTCAGAAACATTAAAATATACTACATGAAATTGCGTGGTGCGTTAAAGTAATAAACTGAAAAATACATATATATAAGCTACTTCAAGAAAAGCCTTTCGTTTGTAGAAATATAAATTAGAATTAATATAAAATGTTGTCTACTTCTCTACATATTGCTTATATAACATTAATTGGTCTGAAAGCTCTTGAGTGAAATGGTTTTTACGTGGGAACGATTTTTGTGCATTTAAAATGTATTTAAAGTGTTAATATTGTGATGACGTCGACCGGAATCGCCGAGAATCATTTCCGCGTAAAAATATTTTGGTTGTGGATGGAAAATCGAATCGCAAGTACTCTGTTTCTTTATATTTGTGAGTGCATTTTGATGTTAATTTTATCAAGGAAATGAGTCTGATGGAACTATTTGTTCTAGGACGGCGCCCCTGAATACGCACAATTCTCTATCGCAAATTAACAAACGAAGACTGGAATTTGGTGTGGATATAGAAACATTTCGACGCCAAGATAGAGTCGAAATAGAAGCATCAATGGAGGAAGACATAGCAAACAAACGACGAAGGCGTCTCCTTGATGACGATAGGCGTGACGAAACGGATCCGTATCGCAATTTTACGACTCATCGAACCAACATACTTCGCCATCCCACCGAAGAAGAAGAAGCTTTACTCCAAAAAACTCAAAGCGCTTTAAGAAGTCTCAGTACGTGGCCGCGTGATCAGATTTCATCGATGCCCAATGGTGACGAAAACGAAGACGCGAACGATTTCGATAATCTTTTCAATGACAAAAGGTCAGAAAAAATGTTACCGTCATCACCCTCTCAATCTTCTGATAGCGTAGACCATTCACAAAGAAGTTTCCCAATACGTAACCAAATTGAAGTACCTCAAACACAAGTATATGAAAGTGTCGACCAAGATGAAAGTTCCCAAAGAACGTTAAAAATGGAAAAAGAAAATAGTATAGATCATTATGATAAATTAGACAAAAGCCCAAATCATTATGATGGGCCAAATTTTGACGAACTCGTCGATTCGTCTTCGAACGAACTAGAAATTGACATGTCAGATCGCTTAGATGACAAATACGAGGATGACAGAGAATCGAAAAGGAGAAAAAGTGAAATTGTCTCCGTTAACAAACAATCCTTATACAATGCTTACAAAGCAGCGACTGCGTCGTTACCGTATTCGACACAGTCGGCGTTTAAGCCTCCTGCTGAAGTAAAGCATAAAATACACGGATCGTCATTTCCCAGCGAGCCCTTTGGTGGCTACTCGAACGACCACGATAAAAATTCAGTCCACAAAGGATCAAAACAATATACAGTGTTGCAGCCAGCGGGGGCAGGATCACGAGCAGCGACAGCTTTACAAGAAGCCCGCACGGTACCGTCAGCACAACCAGCACGGGACATGCGGCCGCTCAGCGCACTTTCTCCTCCGGTCGTCAGAGGTATAACTTATCTCTGACATCCATTATCAAAACTTTCTTAATGACATTATAACCTCCAACTTTGCTTTATGCACAACTCAAAGTTTGTTTCAAGGTCTTGCCTTATTGATGACAACAAAGGAAAAGACATTTTAATTGTTTTCTTTAAATAACATTTTCCTTAATCACTTACCAGTTTCTTTAGTTCTTTTCTGTATATTTTATAAATATTTGCTATCCTTAATAATTGTAAATTAGTTTTATATCCAGTCATCGCAAGAAATGTTGGCGTAATTCAATAAGCGACATATAGAGCTTAAACTCCACCTACGTCAACATCGTACATAATGTATGTAGAGGTTTTCCTCGTATTTTGAGTTTACGTCATGCAATAAAAACGGGTCAGGGGATTGGGCGGGGCGAAGTGTTACCGCCCCCACATCTCTTGAAAGAAAAATTGTCAGTCGGACCGCGCAGCCGCCTGGCGTTCTTTATTTTTTCTTTTGAGTTGCGGAGGGGGTTGGGCCGGTGATGGGCGGCGCTGCGCAGGTACGCCCCGCGGCACGCCCGGCCGTATCGATCGCGCTCCCACGCCCCCACTCGATGATTAACAAAATACTAATTTTCATCGATTTGTCCACAGAAGGCAACAAGTGTCCAACTCCTGGTTGCAATGGGCAGGGCCATGTTACCGGCCTCTATACGCATCATCGAAGGTGAGGCTGATGATTTACATGATATTGCAGCTATAAATAAGCACCTACGACTTACCTTTTATAGTATGAACTGAAGACAATAGCATCTTCGAGCAGTTATTGCTTGATTGTCGATATAAAGCCAAGTTATCAACCTCCTTATAAACATTATAAAAAGTAATGATTAAAATTATTTTAAGTTTTACAATATATTGGATATTACACCAATAAATTGAAAGTTGAACAAATATATGCATTATTTATATTCCATTCTTTGTTTATCAGTCTGTCAGGATGCCCAAGAAAGGATAAAGTCACACCTGAAAGTAAGTAATAGAGATGTCTTGTATGGAATCGTACATTTGGTTGGTTCTTATTTACAAATTTACTTTTTTTTATTTCATTTTATTCCATAGCTACAATACATATGTTGTTATTTACATCTACCCTGTTATATTTAAGTACTATTTATTTCTTAAGATATTTTAGATTGATTTAATCTGATGTTTTTTTAATTTCATTTTTAATCATACAATTTTCATTAGGTTATTTGAAATGTAATGTTCAGTAATAAAATAAAAACACATTAAAATAGATAGTAGATATTTTCATACGTAACGTTGTATTTATTTTGCTTAGACTAGTAACGTAAATATCGTAAATAGGATTGGAGCAACCTGAGTAAACAAAAAAATATATACGTTTATACGGCATACTTGTACAGCGCCTGGCTGTGAGCATGATTGGTTGTCGGTTCGATTTTAAATCAAGTAACGATTTTATTTTAATTATTTTCATGTCACCGTTCCGACTAAAATCTGAAGAAGCGCGCAGGATATTTAACCGACATGCCTTGCTACAGAATTTTTATTTTACTCCCTGTTCAAAATTGTTATTTCACTCCCTTGACTATTTTTGCTTTTTTACATCGCGTGCTGTAGATAGCGTATCGATACCTTTTTTCTCTGATTATGCTTAGAACCCCGCTACTATATCTGATGATCACATTACAACTATTGTTATTTCTCAATTGAAACGTTCAACTGATGAATGATTTTTGACGAACAGTCTTGGCGTTGCACGAGACAATCTTAAAGTGTCCGACGCCTGGGTGCAACGGTCGAGGTCACGTCAGCTCCAATCGCAGTACACATAGATCCTTATCTGGCTGTCCGACAGCTGCTGCTCGAAAAGCCGCTGCTCGTTCCCAAAGAGGTAGACCACCAGGTACAGTATTACGCGATGACACGTGAAAATACTGTCGTAATTTTTTTTATCATTGCTTACCATTAAATCATTGTCATTTTCTACAACAATATTTTATACTTTTAAAATATATTTATTAATAAATATAATTTAAACAAGTTTGATATAGGTATTTTTCGTTTTTATAGTGCAATTACCCGCACCGGCATCAACATTGGTAACGGTTCCATCGGTACCAGTAACTACTCCAACTGAAGTAAACACTTCAAGAGAGCGCGAGAGAGTACCAGCGGCGTCGCCGCGGAGTCCTCCGGTGAAACGCGAGGCCCCCGAACTGCTGGTGCCTAAGCGAGAGGCCGCCGAGCCCGAGCGCGACTCCCCCGGCATGGAGACGCGCCACGCCGGCTACGGCGCGCCGCCAGACCAGCGATCACCTTACGAAAGACCACCGGATGACCACGTACGGTCTTACAGGTATAGTGGTATTATTGTATTTATTGTCTAAACGTTATTATACAAGCTCAAGCTTATGCTAAGCTTACTTATTTAGTTACACGCAAAATCGCAAAGTATATGTTTTTATATTTCAACCATTTTGCTCGATTTCGACATGACAATATGGTAAATTTCTGCCTTAGTCAAATGAATGAGGCCCGATACGGGTACGAGGCACGGTGCTACGAAGGTGCACCGGCCTTTGAACGCTATGACCCCGCACAATGTCCGCAAAGACCTTACGGATGGGAGGAAGAACGGTACCATGACCCACATCTACCAACACCCATGAAAACCGACCAATCTGAACAAGAGACCAACTCCGGCCCTATTTACCCTAGGTACGTAAATATTTTTTTATTTCAAATTCTAACGCCCTTAAAACATACGCCTTCATGTGGTAAACGGGACATTACTATAAATAAATTAGAAAATACATTACGCAATTAAATCGATCATGATTCGCGAATATTAGAAACCTAGAGCGTACACTTATTAGTCTTTCGGGCTTTTTCGTTTAGACCAATGTACCATTACGAAGCGAGCGGAGTAGGCGGTGTGGGCGTCAGCGCGATGGGGCCGGGCGTTCCGCCCGGTTTCTCTGCAATCAATCTTTCAGTGAAGATAGCAGCTGCACAAGCGCAGCGACCACGCAGCCCCACGCCAAGGGATCCTCGTGATCCACGTCCAGCCATAGATCTTTCCACATCTAGTGGTAGTCCACAGGTGAGAATTAGCGAAATTTTAATCAAAGTGATTATTACATGGGTAATATATAGAAATATTAAATGCTTAACATGACGTAGTCGCGTTTTTTATCATGATCCGAAATTCAAATACTTAAATCATCTGGGTCTCGTAACTTGTCCGCAATTAATGACGCCCATTTATGCAACAGGGTCCATATGCATCACCGGTGTACACGAGTGCCGGTGGGGGCAGTGGGGGCGGAGCCCGAAGCAGCCCGCAACCGGGTGCTTCGCCTCAGCTCACCGCCAGCCCCCAAGTTCCAAGTCCACAAGGCCAGACTCTCGACCTTAGCGTGTCCCGTTTACCACATAGGTGAGGCAATTTGACATTACATCCCTATACTTACATATAGAATAAACTATCGAACATCACTTTTTTAATGTCTTCATTTGTCAACAGTAGAAGTTTCCCTGGCGGTGTTTCGTACAGCCGGGAATCGACACCTGATAGTGGAGGAAGCCATCCGTATTTAGAAGCTTATCATCGAGACACCGCCGGTAAGTCAACCAACAAAATATTTTATTGTTTTCTTAAACTAGCACAGAATTAAAAAAAAACTATTATATTGCGTTGTATTACAACTTTACCTGTAATACACTTGGTGAGGAACATAAACCTGAAATCCTTATGAGACGATTAAAATATTAAAAAAAAGATTTCAGAAGCATATTGTGTTACTTCTTTTACTAATATGCGGGTACATTTATTTATATATTTAATGCACATGTACCAATTTATATATAATGAATTATATATTGAATACTTATATGAGATTTTATCAAAACTCAAACAGCATTCTCTTCCCCTATACCGAAATATGGCACTAAAATACAAGTCATGTAGCAGGGTGCCATAAAACATGGTGTACAAATTAAAAGCGACCGCGCTAATCACTCCCGCTAGCATTGCGTACCACACACGCTACATTGCTAATCCTACTCGGCAGGCGTCTTGGTGTCCCTAGTAGCGTGCGGTTACACACGCTCACGTGGAAATACAAAGGCATTAATTAAAACTTGTCACTTTTCACTGTTTACTCTTCTTCTTGATGTCTTCTTAAAAATCTGAACGAAACGTGAATAATACTTTAATGTTTAATAAAAACGTTACTATAACGTTCTTTTGTTACTTGACAAAATTTATTTAATTGGTTTAACGCATGGCTTAGTGATCAAAGCGCATAGACGATTTACAATGGTGCAGATTCGAATACCGTTGCGTTCAGATGACTATAGGTTTCCTTTAAATATTTTTATATCTGAATGCGGAATAATATTTCAAAAATATTAAATTATTGCTTTAATGTATATCAAACTAGGCTACGGTGGAGTCAGCCCGCACCCTGTAGCCGGCTACGGCTTGGCTCAGCCAGACTACGCGGCAGCTGCAGCAGCAGCCGGCTACGGCGGATATCAGTACCAGTGCGGCGCGTACCCCCCGCCCCCTGCGTATCCACCACATGCACCCCCGTACTCACCCCCGTGTTATATGCCGCCGCCGCATGCACCACACGACAAGCCTAAGGACAGCAGGTGAATATTACATAGGATACTTTGTTTATAATTGTTTCTGACCGATCATTATGGAACTATGTCACTTTTAAACAAGTAATTTAGCCAAGTGTAAAAATACAAAGATTGCTTATAATTTTTAACAATACAACAATATTTGAGGATAAAAAATAAGGAAATCGTTATTTTTAGTAATAATAAGGCAATATAATATCAACTACTTTTAATAAAGGAAATAGTTATACAACTGAACTGAGGAACAGAACTGAGAGTACACAACTTCAGCAACTAACTTGCTTATATCTATTTAATTTACATTTATCTATCTAGTATCTAGTTTTTATCTCTTTATCTAAACATATTAAGTTTACTTATCATGTAAAACTAATTAGAAATACATAAAATAATTTGAAATATCGTCAGCTTCGTGCTTTATTCTAGGCAACCTAGTGTCAATACACTCCGCTGACGAGCGAAAACACTGCCAGAAAACCCGTCCGATTAAATTATTTTGTATAGTTTAAATCGTCACAAACACTAAACTACATTGAGTCACAAATTTAGCGCCGTCTTGACCCACTTGACTCATCGCAGTGATAATGAGTTCAAATTCTACTCGTGCGTTCATAAAATAAGTGTTTCCCTGATCTTATTAAGTAAAATGCGGCGTCTTCTATTGACACGGAATATTTCTACATGGAAATCGAACGAATTATCTTATATCGAACGTTGCACTACCCTAAAAGTGTATCTATTTTAGACGAATTAATCTCATATATTCTGGTATTCGATAATACAATTTTTGAAATTCAATTTAAACACAAGTCTTAGGTAGACACTAATTAATTATTTTTTACAAACAATTCTGGAAACTATTTGGTTTTATATGCCAGATCTATATTACTTTAGTAGGTTTAAGGTCTAATCAGAAATGCCTGATAAAATGTTGCCAATTAATACCTTTTCCGGTACCATTTTAATTAGATACAGTTCAATACTTAAAGAAAATATTTAAAACTGTTATAAATATCCTTATCATCATTACATATAGATATATTATAATAAAATATTAACTGTATATAAAATATAGTAAATGTTATTCATTTATTCAATCTTATATAAATAACTTACACTTCCAGAAATTTAGTGTTGCTATATAGATATGTTAATTGTAAAAAATAATAGATATTTTATATATACCTTTGAACGTATATAAAGAAGAGATGTTAATTGAATAAATCCAAAAAAATATATATTTAAATAATTTATTTTATAAAAACATATAAATGAAGTAATGAAAAGTTTTTCTGATCGTGGCATTTGAAACGTACAAATATATGTATAATAGCGAAGTCGCACTCAATGGATCAGTCTAAATATACTGGCGGCAGCGCGCGCGCACGCCGTGCGTCGAACGACGCTCTACATAAATAGAGATAAGATACACGCAATAAACGTGCCAGAAAATCAACTATGCGACGAAACAGGTGAGATTCAGAGACAGAAATCATCTTATTATAATTATCAATTATAAACAACATTACATTATATACTATATACACTAAATATGTATAACACGTGTAAATACTTTTGTAAACATATAATGCGTTTACACAAACATCAATTGTGTAAAAACTATTTAGTTCACGTTAGTTTATAACACCGTTTCGCGTTAGGTTGATGACTTAATGACACTCGAATAAAAACTTCAATGATTAAACGTAGGCGGAAATTCGATTGTATAATTAGGTTTATCAATAACAAATTCAAGTGCGTCTGCTTATTTTTTTATGTTTTGTTTTATTATTTTCTATATTTACGATAGTTATCACCGTGACGACATATACGGAAAATCGTGTTACCGGATACGGGATTCGAGAGAGCTCATCCAGTGTCCCGTGGAGAGCTGCGATGGCTCCGGTCACATATCGGGGAATTTCGCCACTCACCGCAGGCAAGCGGCGATGTTTGTGCAATGTGCATTCGCAGTGTTTGCAACCAAATGCATATATATTGCAATATAATTCACCAAACGAAATATAAGTGTGGCAGTTAAATCTGTACCCACTTTGAATATTTCCGTCGTCAATTGACTGCGCTCGAGATTTACTTGTGAACTAACAGCATGAAGATACTAACATAGAAATGTGTTTTAAGTTGACAATTTCTCTTAACGTTTCATTTTTTATATATATTTGTATTTGTATATATTTTATAAGTACGAATTCAAGGCAAATTTATTTCAAGTTTAGTTTATAATTAATTAATAAGAAAAATATATTGACAAACAAATATTTTTAAGTATCATTACAAATCGAAACAATTATATGGATAATAAACGTCTTTAAACGTAAAGCTAATAAACTTAGCGCTAATTATAGTACAGAAATGCTAACCAACTCATGAAACTCAACAGATGCTCCGTACTTCCGGTTATTTTTATCTCTACTGAAAGTACTTTTGCTTAGAAGAAAGAACTCTTAACGAAATTGACAGCAGCTTAATATTTTTTATAGATAAAATTACATATTTTAGACAATTTTATTGATTTGTGAACAATTTAAATTAATCATATATATATATATATATATATATATATATATATATATATATATATAGAATAATTAAAATTAATCATATATGTATAGACTATAATGAAATCATAATAAATTCAAATCCTTAGGTTTTAAATTAAAATAAATAATGAAATTACAAAATAAAATAAGCAATATAAAAATAATTTATAAGTATAAAAAAGTGATTAATTGATTGATTAATTAAAACGTTTTTTATAAATAACATGTTATGTGAAGATTACCATTAAAAACGGATATTTATTATTAAAATTTTGCATACAAGCATGGCCTCTTGCTTTATGTTTTTGTAATAACTTCTGGAAAGTACATAATTTGACGTTTCATAAATGCAGTAACATATTTCATTTTTAAATCAGTTGATAAGTATATTAGTGAATGTAAGCGTTTTTATATAGTTAACTATATACCTATGTATCTATGTGTAAATAAATAATTTTATTCGCATTGACCTATTTATAGAAATATAACGAAATCGTAGTCTCGATCTCAATATTTTAAGTTCACTTAATCTTACGTAACGTTTTGGCGCAAATTGTATAACAAGAACGGTCGCAATAGCCTTTAGATGTGCCTACATAATTGATAATATACGAATATATTGTAAGTTACCATACGTTACACCGGCACGCCATTGTAAGCAGTTTGTATATGTGCAGCCTGTCGGGTTGTCCGCGCGCCGATCGCTCGCAGCTCCAGCCTCATTCCCAAGAACTCAAGTGTCCGACACCCGGCTGCGACGGGTCGGGTCACGTGACCGGCAATTACTCCTCACACCGGTCTCTCTCCGGCTGCCCTAGAGCTAATAAGCCCAAAAGCAAGCCGAGAGACGGACAGGATTCCGAGCCCCTTAGGTGAGTAAACATATTTGGTGCGATGTCATTGTTATGGACATTATATCCATATTAATTTATAATTCTCGACAAATATCTTGCTTAATCTGATGTGCTCGGATTTTCTATTAGGAAATTCGACTTATCTATATACAATGGCTGTCGATAATTTTTATGAGTATTTATTTCTCTAATATTCGTATAAGCTGTGAAACAAATAAACGATCTTAATAGTACAAAATGATGTAAATTAATATCTAATTAAAAGAAAAAGGTAAAATTATATTCAAAATTGGTATATTATTTACAATAATTTGCTCGATATTTGCACGCTGCTTAGATGCCCTATACCGGGCTGTGACGGATCTGGACATGCTACAGGAAAATTCCTATCACACCGAAGGTAAGGTATCAAGAATAAGAAACTATTCGAATATAATGACGTATGTTAGCCATTAAAAAACGATTAACGACTCACTGACCAAATACAAAGTTTGTAAACTGCTGATAATAATTACAATTGATAAGGGACAATATTTTTAAATGAATTATTTAATTTTTACGGTTTTTAACGTTTTTTTTTATTTTTATAGTGCTTCAGGGTGTCCCATCGCAAATCGTAACAAAATGCGTGTACTCGAGAGTGGAGGTACTGTAGAACAACATAAAGCAGCAGTCGCAGCGGCGGCATCCGCAATAAAATTTGACGGTGTTAATTGTCCTACACCAGGATGTGACGGGTCGGGACATATAAATGGATCTTTTCTAACCCACCGTTCTCTCTCCGGATGTCCTGTTGCTGGAGCCACGACACCCACACCACAACCAAAGAAGCCCAAGTACCCTGATGACATAACACCACTTTATCCTAAACCGTACTCAGGTAAAAATATCGTCATAGTGATTTATTGTATTATATATATAAATAAAATATAAGATGTATTACATAATACTGTGTGAAAATTACTAGAATATGAATAAGATAAGATACGAATACGATATCACATAAGAAATATTTTTGCAGGTATGGACATAAACATGCAGACCGGTGGTGGAGAAGATCTGATGACACTAGAGCAAGAGATTACTGAATTACAGCGTGAAAATGCAAAAGTTGAATCACAAATGATGCGCTTAAAGTCGGACATTAATGCAATGGAGACCCATCTCAGCCAAGGAGAAAGAGTAAGTGAAAATATTTGAGGAGTAACTCTGACCCAAATGTTGTTTTCTTCTTTTCTCAATTGTCTTAATACGATATCCTTAACAAGCATAACTATATTACTCAATATCCAAAATTTACTATATCTTTGTCTGACAACGTAGATCGTACAAACATGGCTCCAAACCTCCAACTTTGAGTGCTACTAACATCATATGCACTTGTGAGTACCATTTGCTTACTTTGACATAAAAGATACTCTAAATATGAGCCATTACCCCAAAATTTAAAACTTGAAGTCCCTATATATTTAAATCTGTGACTTGAAAATTTAGTCATCTAAATCTTTCCAGGAAAATCAAATGATAATGCAGAGGACGAGTAACTTTAGTGATTATTACGAAAGTCTCCGCAACAACGTAATAACGCTGTTAGAGCACGTCAAGATTCCCGGTGGCGGAACAGCTCCACCGCCAACCGCTCCTGGCACACCAGGCGCACCTCCACCTCCAGGACCAGGCGTGAAACCTGCTCATGAAAACTTTGACTCTTATCTAACCAAGCTACAGACTCTGTGCTCTCCTGATGGATATTGTCCAGATGAAAACCGCCCAATTTATGAAACAGTAAAAAATGCGCTTCAGGACTTTACGGTACTGCCAACACCGATTTAAGAGTCACCCAGCGCCGCCGATAAGGAACGACAGTGATCCCAATCAATATCACCGATTGTGTTCGGCGGAGCTTAAACAAATTCTTGGGACGATTTAGCTATTTACCAAAGTTATACCTATTAAGACTGTTGACACAAATGTCAAATCGAATACAGTGAACGATATGTTAGTGTACAGTGTTACCCGCACGAAGGGAACGGAGATTGTGTTCTATTTAGATAATGATGTCTATTTTATAAACCGTTGTATACGATGTGTGACTTCTTTAAGACATCACTAACCGATTCGACTATTATTAAGTAAGATGGACATAAAATTAAATTAAAATGAATTTTAAACACTGTTACTCATGTATGCTTAAAATAAGTTAATATTAGGAAAAGTTTATACAATTATTTGTAAGTTATTTTAGCCCAACTCTGACAGCAAACGGGATGTAACATGTAAATATGTACGTATTTCATTAATTAGGTATTATTTTAAAGTCACCAAGCTACAGCCCGAGTAGTTGGTGTATAGAGAAAAAAAAAACATTTTACTGAGTGAAAACTTAATAAGATTATAATAATTACTCGATACGTTTATGTTCATATTGGGAATGTGCCAAATGCTTCTGCAAGAGCACTCGACCGCTGACGTATTAAGACTATTATCTGTATAGGTATAAAAAACGAAAATAACAAACTTTTAGAAGGCTCTAGTCAGTTTGTAAATATATTGTGAATACATAGTTGTCACGTCTTGACGACGTTCTTATTTATATTAGATAATAAAGATCTCATTAGATCAAGTAAGTTAAATAATTCACTCATTAATTGATAACCAAATTAGGAGTAAATTAAGAATTTCTTTGTTAGCCAATGTTCACTCGCTGTGATTATGTTACATGTTACTTATTTATTGTTACCTTTAAGGATGTGATAGCTCAAATCGAGACGGGTTAGCGTTATTTTGCATTGTTTATTTTAAAGCGCTCGACAAAGTGCTATTATTGTTTTCTTTTTGTCATTATATATGCGAAGCTAAATATTGTGTTAAATATTTTGTAAACTAACCTTCAATTTCACTCTAATATCGCATCGGTACACTGATCAATAATTATTAATTATATTCGCATTTAAATATTAAACCTATTACTATGTTACTACTCTGATTGTCATATACGTTTCTGTAAAATATTGAGTATGTGTTGTTAAAAAGAATAAAAATAATAAATACTGAGATACTGCAATTTTTCATTGTACAGAACTTCAATAAACCTATACATATGTACGTACCTACTTTCAATGTCTATATAAGTAGATATATAATGTTTATAATTAAGAAAAAGACACAAAAGATAGTACATACATATTTCAACAGAAAATCACATTATTTTCATTCATTTATCTCAACTTCCTTATAATTTACGAAGTAGTTTTAAGTGACATAAATAATGTCATGAGGTTTCAAAGATCATATATGACAAATCATTATCAAGTTATAAATATTCTAAAGACTCCCGTTCAATAATGAAAAGAATTAAAAATAAAAATATATAATCTTTATGATTACTTTTTCATATTTTTATAATTAATTATATTCTACACTAGTACTACATATTACAGTACTGCGTGATAAATAAAGTACAGATTCTTCAATTCAGTTCAGTTCTTTAATTAGGCGCTCCGAATGTCCTAAAAGAGCACTCCTCCTATGCCACATTTACGAAAAACAAACGATGGAGATTGATCGGTACAAGCACAAAGTTAAGAGCTCCTGTAAAAATACAGCGACCTTTACCTATAACAGAATAAACAAATAGAATACAATATATAAATATTTATTTATTATTTCCGCTTATTAGAACACCACAATTAGTATTAGAAATAAAATAAAACACAATAAGATAACAATTATACATTTACGAAAGGGGTAACTTATAATTTAATATTATTATAATATGTTATTTATTATCTTATAAATTTATTACATACTGAACTTTAATGAGACGGGGAACTTTATGAAGAAGGATATCATTTAAAGGATGAATTAAGGATTTCAAATAGGCAGGCATACAAAGGCACTCCGCCTTTGTTTATACCACATTCACACAATACAGATTCTTTGCGTCATTATTATATTATCATAACTATATCGTTAGCATATCATTATATTATCTAAGGATAAAAAATTCCTTGGTCTACAGTCGGTTGGTTGGTTCTTAGCTTATGGCGTTTCGAGCATGCCAGTAGAACACAAATCACTTCGACAATGTCACGTTGATAGGAGAACACACGAAGGAGGTTGTACGGTAAGAACGTGAATTGAAATACTCATAAATATTTCATTTATAAAGAAGAGATCCCGTAAAAAGTCTGCATACACAAAATACATATTTACATAATCTACACAAAAACTGGTTAGTAAATAAAATAATATAAAACACATTAGTAAGTACGTACGTCTACAATTTAATCTTTTTTTTTAATATATTTACAAAGAAATTTACACAGAGGACTAAACACAAACATTAATAAAGAATTTACATTTATCTGACGAGGAACTTTAAATGGGAGGATTTCATAGAGGGGATAAAGAAGATTAGGACAGTTAAAAAAGATATAGGAGGGGGTGCCTTCATCGAGACCACACTCACACAGAGAATGGTCCCTGACCCTGATCTAAGCCAGATGTACAGGTGTGCATGAGTGTCCAAAGCGCAAACGACAGACAGTTGAGATAACCCAACGATCTGCATGTCAATCTATAAAACCACGGTCGTTTTGGGATCTTTGTTTGAATGAGTGCATAATTTTTACCTTTTAGTCGATTGGACGACTCCTAATGACGATTCCAAGAACTATCCAATTGAGTTTTTGCAAGAGACAACAAATCCTGGGCCAAAATAGAGAAATTTTCGAGTGTTCCGCACTGAACACAGCTATCTGCTGTAACATTACCTTAGCACAGCTATCTGCTGTAACATTACCACTAATCCCAGTATGACCCGGGATCCAAATTAATGAGATATCCAAACCCTTTCGATGACATGCGAACAAACCTTCACGAATCCTTAAAATAATAGAAGATCCTAGCTTACCATGAAAAGGTTTTTATTTGATGGCCAATAAGCAACTTAGAGAGTCTGTAAAGATAGCAGTCCGTGGGAAGTCATGTGAAAGCGTAAACAAGATTGCTTCCAATAGAGCAACAGCCTCACCTGTAAACACTGATGATTCGGGGGGACATTTAAATTGTAAAATAATTTTGAATTTTGGGATCCAGCAAGCCGCACTAACACAGCCTTCTATTGAAGGCTTGGAAGCATCAGTAAAGATGAGAATATGGTTAAACCAATTTTGCTGAATTAACGAATTAAAAATTGTGTTGGCACCCGGATCTTCTTTGGACAAGCCGATATCCGTGATAATGATTGGGGCATGAATTAAGGCCTGATAAGGAGTACAATAAAGTGGATTACAAGTAAATCTTTTCAAGGGATGAGGGAGATTGGTAAATCTAAGGAAGCTTTTGAGTATATATGATACCGATTTATCACGATTACAAAGGTTGGATAAAGTGGATAGTTTAAACAATAGGGGATGGGAAGAGAGCTGTAACGATTTACCTATAAATCGATCTGACAAGAATTGACGTCGGAGAGGAAGAGGAGGATCAACACAGTCCACTTGAAGTGCGTTCGTAGGAGTAGACTTCATTGCACCCAAAACTATTCTAAGGCATTTGTATTGTATTCGATTTAATTTATCATTAGCAACTTTACTAAATGGGTCTAAAACAAATAAACTGTAGTCAATGTGACTACGGACTAAAGAATTGTACAATAGTTTTTGAGTATAGGGATGTGCACCCCACCATACACCAGATACTGCGCGTAGAGCATTAATAGCTTTTTCACATTTTTTGCTAAGATATTCAGAATGTGCCATTCTGTTCAGTCTTTTGTCAAGAACCATGCCTAAGAATTTAATATTATCAGAAAAATTAATAAATTCGCCAAAGAAGATTTGAAAATTTGGAATAACTCTTTTTTTGTGAATAAAACAGCCTTACATTTCGGTACTGACAATGAAAGACCATGTTCAAAGAGCCATTGGTTTAGATAATGTAAAGCAGTATTTAAGCGAAAATTGATGTCCTCTACTGAATTGGAACTATAATAGAGAACAATGTCATCAGCATACTGGAGAATATTGCAAAAATTTTTTACAGACAATTTAAGGTCATGCGTATAAATATTATATAGCAGAGGACTAAGAACCGAACCCTGAGGAATACCCTTCCAGACACGTCTGGGAGAGGATGTTTTACAGAAATAGTCCTGCTGGTAAACAGGCTGCATATGAAATGAAATGGATTACTCAGGCAGAAAATGCATATTCAGATATTGCATTTTCTGCCTGAGTAACTAGAAAAACACCATCTAAGTACTCTTCCTTGGCAAAGTCTACTCGAATGTCCGTAGTGAAGATGCTTAGACTGTCAATGGTACTCATCCCCCTTCTGAATCGAAACTGAGAGGGAGCTAATATATTTTTGCTTTCCACTATCCATTCCAATCGATTTTTTAAAAGTCGTTCAACAATTTTTTATAAAGTAGACGATAATGCAATGAGTCTATACCTATTTTTACCTGGTTAAGTAAGTATAGGGATGTAAGGATAGGGATGATAGCTTGGGATTTTTAAGATTTGGGAATATAGCCTGAATGAAAAATACGATTTATTAATTTTAGAAAATACTCTTTGGATATTTTATTTAATTAACTTAAAAAAGAACATGGGATACCATCTTCTTCTGGTTTAGTGTCTTTTAAGTATATAAGAAAACTCTCAAGTAATGAACTAGAAGAAAGATATATCCATTTCATCTAAGGATATAATTGGGGAAAAATTATAAAACGAATCATGGCATGGATCAAATGGAGGCGCCAATTTGTCAATAAAATCATCAAGCCAAAGTGCGGCGTTATTGGAGTATTGCGGAGCTAGGGCTGGAATTATTATTAAGAGATCGCCGAAATCTCTTAACATTACTCCAGATAATAGACGAGGAAGAGCGGGGAGAGAGGGATTCACAGAAATTGATCCATCCAAGTCTTTTCTTCTTCCAAATCAATTTTCTAAACAACGCGTCACTGCGCTGATACTCAATAAAGTTCTCCAACGTCAGACGTTTGACAGAATCAGAGCATTCCTGATCGCACCATGGATTGAAAGGCATCTTATTCTGAGTGAAGTATTTTTTGGGGATATTGTGAATAGCAGATAATAAAATAGCATCAACAAACCAATCATAGCAAACAGTTATATTCTCATTATCAATAGATTCAAGATAAGAACCCAACATGTCATCAACAGAGGATGCATATTCTAACCAATTTGCATTTTTAAGATTGTATTTAGGAACAGAATAAGGAGAAGGAATAGGTGCATGTCGATTAGCTAAAGACAGAAGGATGGGAAAATGATCACTACCATAGGTGGAGAAAGTACAGACCATGAGAGTTGAGAGGCAAGGGAAGGAGAAGAGAGGGATAGGTCTATAGCAGTCTTAGGATTCTGATTAGGATTAACCCTACAAGTCGGTGAGCCATCATTGAGGACGCAAAGACCAGCATCATCATTCATTTCCACCAACAAAAGAGAAAATTCATCACAGTAATAACACCCCTACATGGTGTGATGAGTGTTAAAATTTCCCAAGACTAGCAACTCTAGTCCTGACTAGAGAGAGAAGAAATAATAGAATTTAACTCAAGAAAGATGGAATAAGATGGACGGGGGATATTAACAGAAAGACAGGAAATATTATGGACTCTCACAGCAACAGCATTAATATGAAGACTGTGATTAGAAAGAGGGATCAAGGAATATAGAGTGGAGTGCTAGACGAGGATAGCACTACCTCTATACCCGTCATTCCTGTCCTCGCTCAATCATGAGAAACCCGGCACCCTAAAACGGGATTCCGACATTAACCATGTCTCCGAGAGGGCAACAATGACAGGTTTATATAGTGAAATAATCGAAAGCAATTCTTGTTTTTTAACACGAATACTCTTACTATTCCACTGGAAGATGGACAGTGGGGCCATATTTAAGGATATTAAAGATTTTTGCAAGATTTTGGGCAACATTGGACGGTAGAGGGACATCATCTAATGGGGTTAAAATACTTATAAGGGTTTCAGTCAAAGCAACTAACAGATCTTTTCTGGATTCTGAGGGTCTATCAGGTAAAGCACAGCCATTACGAAGGGAAGAAGGAAAGTCCCCAACAATTGCTTGATGAGTGAGTCTATCATATCCCTTTTCAAGAGGAGCTTGGGGACGGGGAGAACGGACAACAGTTTTGCGGTAGGATATTGTGGGAGAAGGAAGACCTTTGGCCATATAAGCTTGTGGTTTGGAAGGAATCGGAGTGGAAAACATTTACTTAGTTACATCAGCATAAGAACGTTGAGCAAGGGGTAGTCGGGAGGATGCTTCAATGTAAGAGATATTCTCTTGAGTCATTAAAATTTTAATAACCTGTTGTCTTGCAAACTCAGGACAGCCCTTGTCTGTGGCAAAGTGTTTAGAAGTATAATAGAGGCAAGTAGAAACCTCTTCAATTATCTTGCATGAGTCACCAATGTGGGGTTGTGAGCATTTGTAACATCTTGAACTAGACCGGCACTATGCTTTGACATGACCAAATCGACAACAATTTAGGCATTGGATGGTTGGAAAGTAGTATGATTCTACACGGAGGGAGGAACAATAAGAAAACACTCTCTCAGGCAACAGTTGTCCTCAGAATGCTACTACAACTGACTGAGTCGGGATCTATGTAGTAACACCTTCACTCACTTCTTTCTGTTTAATCTTCGCGCTTTCACTACTTCACCACATCCAGATAGGTATTTTAATGATTGTACAAATTCTTCCATTCCCTAATCAAGGGGAACTCCACTTACAATACTCATTCTTGTTACATTAAAAGTTGGTATAATACAAACATACTTACATAAACTGAGAACTGGATTAACCAAAAATTTATTTGCAGCTTCAGCAGACGCAAATAGTGCGCAAATTTTTTACGGCCGACATTTTTTACATCAACATTAAAATGTCTGTAATTTTATTTATATGGAGGAACTGACCAAATTTAATAGCTTTCATAGAGGTCCCTAAAGCAGGATCAGGAGTTTCCCTTGACACATATACTATAAAAGGACCTTTGTTGGAATTGATATAAGACTTTGCACCATCTGACAAGGAAGGATGAACATACACATTTTGAATAGATGGAGTAGCAGAAGAAGGATTCACAATAGTTTTTTTATTAGCAGGGACTATATTAAAGGAGAATGAATCATCCCCTTGGCGTTTTCTAGAAATTTGATTTAGGGAATCATCATCACCGGGATCCGGAGGATTCGGCGGGCGATCGTTATCTATTTATATAACCTTAAAACAAAATTAAACACTAACTTACCTAATATGACGATACAAAACTAACATTTACTAAAAACCCAAGACCGTGTTAAAAAAGATCAATTTACAAATCTTAAACTTCAGAGATTATTAATTATAAACCTCATAAATCGTGTGTCAACCAATACAAACGTCCTAGCGAAAAAGAGGTCTACAGTCTGTGGTGTAAGTCAGTGTTTGACACTAGTGAAAATACTAATCAATGTCATTTATAATGTCATCTGTTGATTAACATGTGCCTATGTTTCGATCAAAAACTTATTTAAAATAATAAATTTAAAATATGAATGAAAAGAAAATGGTAAGAATGTATATATTTTAAAATTAATGAGAGGAGTTGTTACTCAGTCAAAGGCTTATAGTTTTGTTACATTACAGACTAGATACTACGATGTTGAAAATAAAGATGAAGATCAGAATGAAGCAATTGTACAGATTTATAAAATAGGATCAACGTCACATTTAATTAAAAAACAAAAAATCAAGGTAATTAACTGACTCTAAATATAATTTGTGTATTAACTATTTTGTTGGCTGCTATACTTTTAAACTTGCGAAACACTATCAGTATGGACCATACTGACTTATTGAAATATTCAAATATTCAATTCACATAAAATGTAAATAATAATAATAACTTCAATTTATTTATTTTTTTATACATGTACAATGCTTAACATAAGAATAATAAACAGATTAAAACCAAAAATAAGTATAACAATCAAAAAATTTAATTTTTCTTAGGAAATAAAAGATCTTCAAAAAAAGAAAAATCAATTTCAAGAACCAAACAATGAAGTTAAGAAAAAATTTAGTGGTAAAGCACCAATAGATCCTGAAAAATTGGAGATGCATTCAAGAGGAGAAGGATTTGTAGGTAAAGGGGTGAGGCATCCACTATATGCAGCAAAGTTGAAAAAAAAAGAGAATAAACATAAATATGCTCAAAAGCAGGCTGCAAGAGCTGATATTCTCCTTACTGAAGATCAGGGGTATGTAAAAAATTAGTTACAAATTTTCTTTTTCTAATGTTAGTTGTGTTTTAAATTTAAAAAAACCATGTATTTCTTGCTCTATTACAAATATAGCTTAGATAAAATTGTTTTAACCACTGCCTTATTTCAGAATGACTTTCTGAAAATGTTTTATGCCATACATTTCATCATAGCATAGAACCATAGATATTTATAAAAAAACTTTTTTGAAAAACTGTATAATTTTTTTGAATGGAGCGGGATTCGCCTCTTGGAAACCATCCAAGTGCTCTAACTGCTAACCCATGCTTTGAAATTCTAATACATTTGTTACAACTTATTTAAGTTGTTAACATCTCTGTAGAGAAATTTTTACAAATTTCTACTACTAAAATATTATTAAGAAACAATCATTTAACAAGAGCGATTGTTATTTTATTTCAATAGTTTAGTATTTAAAGTGTTATTCCACACATTAGAAAACATTTTAAACAAACATATAATTTTTTTTATTAGAATTTCGATGCAGCCAGTAGTAGAATGCATGGCTTAGCGGTTAGAGCGCTTGGACGGTTTCCAAGAGATGCAGGTTTGAATCCCGCTGCATTAAAAAAATTTATACGTTTTTTTAAAAATGATTTCTAATTGTAAGTGTGGAATAACACTTTAAAAATAGTAAACTATAGAAATTTATAAATTTTATGAATCTTCAGATTTTTAGAAGTTGACGAAGACAACAGGACTACTGGTATCACACAGAAAGTAATAGCTGATAATGTTGATATCACAGCAGCTACTAAAATATTTGAATTGAACTTAGAATTTGGTCCATACCAAGCTAAGTATTCTCGGAATGGCAGACATTTATTGCTAGGCAGCAGAAAAGGTCATTTGGCAGCATTTGATTGGATAACAAAGAAATTGCACTTTGAAACTAATGTTATGGAATCTATACATGATATTAGGTGAGTAAAGAAATAATTAAAATTATTATTATAATTATATTTTTTATACATATTTTTAAACTAAACACTTTTTTATTATCATTTAAAAAGAGACAATGCTGCCATTATCATGCATTATAATTTACAATGTAGTTTTTAAATAATTCTATAATATTTTACTCAACTTGTATAAAAACACTAAATGCAGTTTGATTTTATTTTGACTTAATTTGTTTTGAATTAAACTTTTAAAAAGATTAATTGCATATATTTTTATATTCGAAAATACATTTTTGGAAACCTGATGTTTCAAACACTTTACAGTAGTCAGTAATATTTGCAAATTTTCCAATAACAAAATATACATGATTAAAATGTTTAAAAATCGCGAAAATCAAAGATATTATTAATTTTATTTTATAGTTGGTTGTTTTATTTTATAGTTGGTTACATATAGAAACAATGATGGCCGCTGCCCAAAAAGAATGGCTATATATTTATGACAACACGGGAATGGAGATTCATTGTATCAAAAAAATGGACAAGATACTAAAAATGGAATTTCTTCCTTATCATTTTCTACTAGCTTGTGTTGTATGTATTATTTAAGATGTAATAAAATTATTAAACAGCTTCATAATTTGTCTGATATAGATGGATAAGTGTAGGATAGGCAGGGATAATCTTGTGCTGAGACACTTTGTTCTCTGCTTTCTGCATAAATAAATATTGCTTACAAGCTAAAACACTGCATTGCAATGCAATATAAATGGCGTTCTATTATAAAATACAATAGTCAGAGACCATCTAGTATCAAGACACTCCATTAACTGCTTACTGCTGGAAGTTGAAAGACTCCGCGTTAAGTGGCGAGCTCAACGGTGCACTTTGTTCTAAAAGAGCGCAAAAATGAAAATAAATTTTAAATATAAGCAGTCTTGGAGTGAGTTTCGAACTCACAACTGATCGCGTTTACAGTAAGACGCTCTTCGCCTGCGCCACGACCGGCCCTATATTTTTACAAATTTTGTTTGTCTGTTTGTTCCATCTCAAGTTATAAAAAGTAAACTAGGCTACTATTATTTTAGAATTATAAAATAGAACTACGGAGATGTTAAATACCAGTCAAACAAAATCCCGAGCGCAATTAGCATGGAATAAAATATTCTTTACATATATTTATTTTAAATATGCTCTTGCAGAATGAATATGGATTTATGTCATGGCTAGACATTTCCATAGGAGAAATCGTTGGGCATTACAATAACCATATGGGGAGGAGTTCAGTTATGACGCAAAACCCATACAATGCTACATTATGTTTGGGAAATTCAAAGGGAGTTGTATCTTTATGGTCTCCGACTATCAAAGAGCCGTTGGCTAAGATATTGTGTCATAAAACACCTTTAACAGCTATTGCTGTGGATACTAGGGGCATGTAAGTATTTTTTTATGAAAAGATAATTGTAATATTAGTTATAGAATTTATATTAGGCTATGATTTTTTTGCATAATTAAAGAAAGCAAGTA
Organism: Dryadula phaetusa; assembly: GCA_032432895.1. Lineage (NCBI taxonomy): Eukaryota > Metazoa > Arthropoda > Insecta > Lepidoptera > Nymphalidae > Dryadula > Dryadula phaetusa. The sequence continues at coordinate 4,983,059 of JAOYRS010000027.1, forward strand.
ATATTAGATACTGATGAAAAAAAATTTAATTGAATCTGTATATCATAAGAAAATCACATAACACAATAAGAAGAAAACCAGCCTCACGCATTATGCTTTATCACTTATAGCAATGTAGACAAAAACAACCTAGTTTCTAGACACCCCGTACGAAGCAGTCATGCTTTCCGTCTGAAATCGAGACATTGCATGTTGAGTGGCAAACACAGCGCCGCACTTTGTCTTACCAAAACAGAGAAGTGGAATCTTTAATGAATACATTTTTCCTCCTAGTGGAAATCAAACCCACAAACAGATGATTGATTTCTACTTCCAATATTTCCGTAATAAATTTAATAAAACAAAACCAGCAGATTATATTTTATGATTTAAAAATTTATCATCTGATAATATATATATTTTTTTAATTTTATTTTAGGTACATCTATATATATATATATATATATATATATATAATATTTTTAATTTTATTTATATCTTAGTTTTTTATTTTAGGTACATGGCAACATCTGGCGTCGATAGAAGTATGAAAATTTGGGATATTAGAAATTTAGATGGACCTGTACAGCATTATAAATTGCATAGTGCACCTGTTGATTTGAATTTTTCACAAAAAGACATGCTCGCTGTAGGTCTTGGTGAAACTGTTGAAGTGTATAGGTATCTATATTTATATATATTTTTCAAAATAAGTTTTAAATAGAGAAGTCATTGACCAAGCCAACAATTACCTCTATTATAAATATTATACATATATAGATAATATCTTATTAACTTGTATTAATTTTATTGTCTTTTTTTAGCAACTGCTGTTCACAAACAGCCAACAAACCGTATCTTAGACATAGAATGGGAAAATCAATAAATAACTTTAAATTCTGTCCCTATGAAGACATTCTAGGAATTGGTACTAATCGTGGCTTTACAAGTATAATTGTACCAGGTAAATACATAAATTATATTATTTTCGTCCATGTTGTATTTAATTTCTCCATCTTTATTTTATAATTCTAAAAAAAAGTAGTCTACGTTACTTCTTATGCTACCTGCCCATAAAACCCCCTACAGAAGTGGTTGTTCCAGAGATAAGCTAGAACAAACAGACGAGTAGACAAAAAATTTAAAGAATACTATTTAGATATTTAGTATTGGTAAAAATTCGTTATTTTAATATTACAAAGTACTCTGTTTTTTTGTTATTAATATTTATAAACTTTGTTCATAATGTGTAAATAGCCTAAATCTATTTCAGTCTGGTTAGTAGCTTGTTATTTAATTAAATCCTTTTTTATATTCACGCAATATGCTATATGCATATAATTTAATACTGTAGGTAGTATATTATTCAAAAATATAAATATTTAATAAATATATATTTAGTTAAGTTATAAGTCATATTAAAATTGAAAATATTTTTACAGGCAGTGGTGAACCAAACTTTGATGCGCTGGAGAGTAATCCATTCCAAAACAAAAAACAAAGGAAGGAGGCAGAAGTTAAAGCTCTGCTCGATAAAATACCTCCTGAACTCATTACACTTAATCCTCTCGAAGTCATGGAGGTTGATGTGCCTTCATTAAAAGACAAAATGGCAGCCAAGAAAAATCTTTTGGTATTTACTTTCATTGTTTTTACTTTTTATTTGAACATAAAACCACTACTAGTTTCTAATACTCTTTATTATAGTTACTAAGCTAACATCCCTAATATATTGTAATACTTTTTGTTATAATTTTTCAATCAATTGTAAGACCAAGTAGATGAGTCAATACGATTATATTTTAATTAGTTGACCTTTACTTTAATTTAAAAGTTATTTCAAGTATATTTTTTTCATTTTTAAATATTACGTTATTTCACTTGTGGTTTAATACACCAATAATAAGTAACAATATATATTAATAAATTTCTGATTATAATTGCCATGTCCATAGAAATGCTTTTCTATATACCTTATTATAATTGTTTTCATGTAGAATTTTGTACTTAAATTATATAACTTGTTTTTTTAGTATTTAAAACCCAAGAAAGTTGATTTCACGCCGCGGCTCAAAAAGAAAGGGAAAACAAATATTGCAAGGAAGAAAATAATCAAAGAAGCTGCAAGAAAGGTAACCCAAATAAAAATCTAATATTTATTTTTATTATATATTTATTCGTAAAATAAAATGTTTTGTATTTTTATTTATAAAGTAAATCTCTGCATATTTGAATATAAAATAATTATTTTTAATATATTCAACAGGAATTTATCAACCAAGCATTAGAAGCCAAGAAAATACTTGACGTACCTAAACAAGTATCTGGACCAAAACAGTCCTTCGGAGTTTTGGACAGATTTGTTCCTAAACAAAAGAATAAGAAATAAATCGACGTTTATATACTATTAAATCTTTTATTTCTTAAAAAAAACTTGTTATATATGTATATAACTTATGTGACATGATTTATGTACATTTAGTATATATATGTTACCATGTTAGACAGGATCTTGATAAAATATCTTTTATTTACATTGATTGCGTGATATAAAAGTTTCATACTAATAAGTATATTCAAAAATAAAACTAATAACGCTAACACCAATTACATAAACTAAATTTTCCTTACAATTTAAAAAATATATAATAAAGATTGGATAGCTGAATATACCTATACATATCTTTTAAATTCATCTAATTATATAAAAATGTGTCACCTCGTACAAATGATGTCAACTGTACATATATATATTTAAAACAATAAAATATTTTAATTAAAAAGGAATATCAAATAAATCGCACAGCCCCTCAGATTCTTGTAATGAGAAATAAAAGTCTTGTGTTGTGACTGGTGGACTCAATCTCAAAAGGTAATCTGGAAAAAATGTAAATGTTAGAAAAATAAATACTAAATTAATATCAATAAGTAGTGACAGATAACTAAATTAAGTTGCCAGCAACTTTGGATGTCTAAATTTCATAACCCTCCATTATTCATCAATAAATTATTTTATTTATGTGTGCATGTAAACATATATGTATATGAAGTAGATGCACACCTACAAGTAAAATTCCCTCATGACAAGGTTGACTGAAAGAGAATACTTATTATTGTGTTAAGCCTGCCTAATATACAAATTAGTTTTTTAATTTTGGGCAATAAAGAATACTTAAACATATCTATAATGATAACTTTTCACACTAAGACGTGCAATCCCATTTTTACAATTGTACAGAAATTTAAAGAATTTATCAATAATACTTCCCCTGCACTATATGAAATACATGCCCTTTTTTAAAAAATCAAGAAAAGCCATCTTCATTTTCTATAAAAGGAAAACACAAATCAGCTCTTAGTATTAGGTTAGAGGTAAAAAATATAATACAACTTACTAGAATCTGAGAACATACTAATATCTTCATTTTCTGTATAACTTTGGACTTCTTGATCCATACTTTCCTCGCTCATTGACTGAAAAAAAAGAATTATTTTTGACTTGACTATAAACATTTCTTAGAATGAGAAAAAAACCCTTAAATATTTTTGAAAACTATAAATAATTGGATATAAGCCTACACTTCTTGGATACAGTCCAAGAGCTCTGAGAGGCAAGAGAAGATGCTATTTATTAAATACCTTACTATTTTTAAACGCAGAACAAAATAACAATAATGAGTACAGCGGGATTTGAACCTGCACAACTTAGAAAACACTTGGATAGTTTCCAAGATATGCAGATTCAAATTCAGTTGTGTTTTATTAAATAAATAGCATTATCTTGCCAAGTAATTACTTTATAGATATTTTGAAAGTAGAAATTTGTAATAATCTCTACAGAGAAACATGCATTTAAATCAGTTAAGCCATTTCCAAGATCAGCATTTGCGAATGCACAGACAAATAGATAAAATATTTATAAATCATTGTTTTCAATTCTATCACATTGATAATTGCCCTCTATAATAGATTGTTTTTATATATCTTCCATGGCAAACAGCAACCAGATATATTTTTTATATATAATTATACATTATTTTTATATAGCAAAGTTAGCAAATAGGTCTTAACAAACTCCATTTTGTTCATGATGAGACAGATCACAGTAAGTATAATTAAAAAAGTTTCATACATACCAGAATAGGTAGAGACTAGTATTAATAATTAAGTGAATTTGAAAAATGAAACAATTCAATGGTACACTTTGTATTTTGAATATTTTTGTATTAACAAAGTAGGTAATTAATGAAAATAATTTAGATTTTGATGTCATTCACTAGTGGGAATCAAACCCATTACCATAGTGTAATATTAAAAAAAAATAGTAAATTCACTTTTTCTCTACTATACATATGTGTATACTTACTTTCTCCTTATCTACATCACATAACAAAATTGCTCCAATAGGTTCATTTGATTTCACATGTAAACAGTATTGGTATTCTTTCTCAATGTCCTATAAATAATGATACATGTATCATTAAAATTATATTTTTATAGCATACTTATAAATACATAGGATAATAAACTATTTTTCTACTTGTTTTACTTCCAAATTATGATGTTGTAAAATGATAATTTTAAAAGATGTTCCCATACAAATATTAATTTCTATAAATCCAAATATAGCAACGAAATATTATAAATATAGGTTTAAAATTCAATTCAATTATTCAAATCAAAAAATTATGACATAGAATGTGTAAAAAAATATTAACAAGTAATAAAACATACCATACTAGGTATAACTCCTACTTCTAAATCGGTCCCCAGTGGTGCTTCTAAAACCAAAATTTGGCCATCACCTAAGCATTTCTTTACATCATTTTCTGTTACAAAACTTAATGCTTCATTATCTGGATCATCCAAAATGTTTTTTATACTTTGTTCTATCCAGTGTTTTTGTCTAAAAAGTAAAAAATACTACATCTTTATCAAAACAACTATCATTACATGTTCGTGTATTTAACGTGAAGAAATTATATACATACTTATCTAATAGTTCTTCATGCTCATCCAAAAGAGCTATCTGTTTTCTTAATAAATTAACCTTCCTTCCAATTGCAGTTGTATTGCCATCAGGTCCAGCTCCCCTGTTAATTAATAATCATTATTAATATAATTAGTTACATTTTTTCTTTAAACGTTATTTAAAATAATAATTACCAAATTCATTAATTACTCACTTCCATTGTATACTATTTTTACTACTCTTCTCTATTAAACCTATACCCTCTAATACGTTGGTAATATCATATATTCTCCTCTTTTGTCTAACAGCCAATAAATCTGTAGCCTAAAACAAAAACGTGGGGTACAAATATAATTCAAATAGTTTTATTTTCGTGCGCAAACTGACACGGCAACCAATAGTAGCATTATGTACAACTTACAATTTTCAAATCCAAAACTCCGTCTTTTGCTTTTTGCAACAACGACACAAATCTTGTAGTAAGTAACCCTAATGACTTTTCATATCGTTTATAACCGTATAACACCGCCATCGTTATTAATTTTCCTTAACTTTTCATAATAAAATATCTATTTTTCCATACAATTTGCGTTGCGGCGGGATCTAAAGTTGGTACATGTTAAACGTAGGGGTTATTATTTTGTTGGTATGCCCTGTTTTTATAACACAGATTATGTATCAATACAAAATGTCATTAATTTCAGCAGAGATTCTCAAATAAAAAATATTAAAAAATATATTATTACATTTCTTTTTAAAAATAAATTTTAGATACATGTTTAAATAATAAAAAGATTTATAAAATATTGTACCTACGTAGATATAAAATTTTAATGAATAAACTGGTCTTTTTTTCAAATATTTTTAAGATAAAGTTTAAAAAGTTTTTCATATTTTATATTTAAGCACCTTTTACTAGTCTTAACATGTACGTATTGATTTTTTGTTAATTAATTACAATATTTTATTGTGTATGCATGTATTTTTACTATTTCAGGTTTAGGGAAAGTTTGGGTAGTCAGGAGATATGGGCACTTATATATTATAATTCACTGGTTATATATTATAATACACTGTTTATCAATAAAGTCTTTGTAGTTTCATTAGGTTGTAATAGAGAAATGTTTTTCTTAAGTTACATGTCGCTTAATGTAAAAAAAAGTTTTAGAGTAAATAAACAAAAAAAAACAATATAATGAGTAATTTTTCATTGTACACTTCTTAAAGTATAAATTAGTCGATAAGGCAAGCTACAGTATGTATCTACTAATTTCAAATAGAATTAAAATATTTACTTGAACGCTTATATAGGCACATATTTTGAGAGATATTTGGGCATGCCCAAATTACATCTCACATTCATTTATTATATAATATTTTACATTCTCTCGCCTCTTGGATACCGTCCAAGCGCTCTGACCGCTAAGCCATGCGTTCTACTACCAGCTGCGTCGAAATTCTTATACGTTTTGTTACAACTTATTTATGTTGTTTAGCATCTCTATAGAGAGATTTTTACAAATTTCTACTACTTAAAGATTATTAAGAAATAATCGTTTAACAAGAGAGATGGCTATTTTATTTTAATATTCAAAAAATTTTTATACGTTTTTTCAAAAATGTTTTCTGATCCTAAGTGTGGAATAACACTTTAAAAATAGTAAATATTGAAAGAAGATTCATTTGTTGATGAAAAGTTAGATGACCAATACTTTTTAGTTCAAGATTATATTATGCTCGTGAAATTCGATACGCAAATGTGGTATGCAGTAAATATGTCTGACAACTTGAAGTAATTAGTCTCACTTAGGCCGTATATAAGTTAATAAGAACAAGCAAAATACTTTTTTTTTATTTTCTGAAATAAAAAAATGAATGACATAGATAGTGTCCCGCTAAATATCTTCGAATTACATTTATTTACTTTATGTTGATTAATTGACAATTCAGATTCATAAATATTAGATATTTTATATGTAAGGCCCGAGCGTCACCGGGTTATCCCGAGCCTACCAAATATGTAGAGCTCTGAGCATAATTGATAGTATTTCAACAATCTTGTTAAAACTTAGAGACTGAATGTTATTTATAGATCTTGTTTATCATAAAGCTAAATATACTTAACTTGGAAATAATATTGATTATATTAATAATTTAATGTAAAAAATGTACCTTTCGTTCCCTACCTACCACCATATACTCATTTAATTCATATAAATAGTCTATGACAGATACAATTTTTATTGTATGCAACATTAGTAAATACTAATGAATCTGTGGAACGTAAATTGTTCATTGACGTTGCTCGATGTGACATCGGATTTATACTTGTAATTTTTTATAAATAAATGATAAAAATAATTATAAACATTTCTTGGTTATAACCAAGCATATTTCAGTTAAAATGGCTAACTGTGGTGATTTTATTAAAAGCCAATTTCCTTTAATTGATGAAGAATTGAAAAAATATGTTGAAGGTATGGATTATGAGGTTATAAATCCTTATTGTTATTTCAAATAAAACAAAAAATGGTTTTGAAATAATACTAAAAATTATTGGAAAGAGTTGCTTATGTTTACAATAGTAGTATTAAATATATTCTCTGATTGAATAATCTAATTATTGAAAGATATTTTACACTTTTTTAGACATATTAGACAATAGTGCAGGGGAGTTTGAGGATACTGAGGAAGTATATGAAGCCGTAGGCGAAGTCTTACAAGGTATTTCTGAAAAATCTGAGGAAGATATTAGGTAAACTTAATTTTTACCTTTACAAATTTCGTTATAAGTATAAAGTTAAATTGTTACAAAAAGTATTTTATGTATGACCAAATAGGATTTTTTTAAATTCTAACTAATATATATTTTTAGAGAAATATGTGAACAGTTGTTAAGTATGTTACAACCAGAGAAAGCAAATAATAGTAATGGTCCGAGAAAAATATTGAATGAACCTATACATATGGCATCCATGACAATACCTACCACTGAAACTGAAGAAGTGAAGAGTATATGGATGCCAACAAGAGATGATACCTTGGTAAGTTGTTATATTTTATGAAGTAACATGGTGAAAGAAATTTGCCCATAGTTGAATTTTTTAAAAATGTTTTCCAAATACATAAATCATTAACAACAATAGTGTTTAAATATATGTTCTAAGATATTAATGTGGAACCTAGAATTAACCTGATTTCTACATGTGAAGCTATATGTAAAGGTCTATATTGCAAAGCTTATCTTAGTGTTTAGTGGGTTTAATTCTCTTCGATATTTTTAAATATATCATACATGTTCAACTAAATTTAATGTTGTTTGCAAGACTTCTTATCATTTTTTTTATTTTTCAGAAAGTAGATGCCAAGAAGTTAGAAAAAGCAGAAGCAAAATTGCAACAAAAACAACAAAAGCAAAAAGATTCAAAAGTTCCCGTTGCTGCTCCTGTGTTGCAAAGTGCAACTGCTTCACAAGTTACCTCTAAAAAAGATAGCAAACTTGAGGCGAAAGGAACAAATAGAACACAAGACATAAGGATAGAAAACTTTGATATTGCTTATGGAGATAGGTTGGTTTATTTGTTATTTTTAATACATATTTTAATGATTGTCAAGTCCCTGGATAGTACATAACAAAAAGAGGCTTAATTATTATTTTTTTTTTAAATAGCTTCTTTTACATTTGATACACTTAAACTAATTTATAAATAAAAAAAAAGATAAAATTGATATTTTTACATTAATACAACCTCAATTATTGAATAAACATAAACATAATAGTATTGTCAGTTGTACTAAAAGATATATAAATTTATTCTACTGAAATTAGCAACTGAGAAATGCAGCAGATGCTCTTCAGAAGTGACTCTCTTGCTTAATCACATTATTTTAGGCATAGATGTTTAATTAGTAGAGTTCTAGTTATGTATCAACAAGTTTATACTTTATTAAAACATGTTATGTAAGATAATAATAGATAAAACTTCTTAGAACCGCTTTAGTGCTAATTATATATGACATTTATATTGATATTGCTATTCACATGAGAATTGATTTAGTATACAAAGTAAAATTACACAGTTTTATGTTAATTATTTGAAATTAATATTAATTTAAAATCTGGTATTCAATTTATAGTATTTTTGTATTTGTTAGGTTGTTGTTGTCATAGCAGGTTACTGCAATTCTGTATAAAGTATAAAGCTGTTTTAATGTTAGCTTTTGGTATTTTTTTTATATTGAGGAATGTTGTTATGGATACCATTTAATCGAGAATATATTAATAACAATATATTTCTATGAACATACTTTAATTTAGAAGAAAGTTAAAAAAATATTGTTGACTAAGTACTGCCTACAAATGTCTTAAAGTGTGAAACAATAATATTTATTATACTCAACACTTAAATGGAATATATGTAAATACTTTTATATATCATTCAATATGGTGTAACAATGGCGTAAATATTTCCTGCTCATTTTACTTGCTTCATTCTTTTATCTCGCATCACATCCGTGTAGATAGAAAGTACCTAGTGTCAACACACTCCATACTCCGTAGTCGACCGGCCTTACTAAATAAAACAACTTAATAATTTACAGAGTATTATTACAAGGCGCAGATTTAGTACTAGCATTTGGCAGGCGATATGGTCTAGTTGGTCGTAACGGTTTAGGTAAAACCACATTACTTCGCATGATATCAAGTAAACAATTAAAAATACCATCCCACATATCAATACTTCATGTGGAACAAGAGGTGGTGGGAGATGACACGGTGGCTCTGCAGAGTGTTCTAGAATGTGATACAGTGAGAGAGGGTTTGTTAAGACGAGAGAAGGAAATAACAAGCGCTATTAATAATGGGTAAGTACATTTTTTTTGGAATTATTAAAGTTATGAAATAAAATGTTATATATGTTATTTTTACTGATTGAAAATCAAATCATAAATTGACTTGGGTAAAAATTAGAATCAAAACTCTCCATCGAGACAAAAAAGACATGTAGGTTCAGATGGTTTCTGATGGGGTTTAGTATCCCAGTTTAATCCCAGAGAATCATCAATCCGCAAAAGGTCATATTCTTTGCGTGGTTGCGTATATAGCATTTCTTACCATCAAAAAAATGGCATGGGTGGTAGGGAGACCTTGGCGACCTTCGAAGATACAGTATCGACGATACTGGATGAAGAACATATCTTTTTCAATATTTTTCAACTCAGAAAGCAGTTCTGTTGGGAAGAGCTGATGAGAAATCCAACAGTTGCTCTTTTCAAATGTAATTTTACAATACTGATTGAGCAACGTCAGCACTTTACTCCACGCATTAACATTAGCGGATGTTTTAAATTTGTTTAAATATAAATAATTTTGAGCAACATTATTTATACTTTTGACTTTTCAGATCGACAGACACAAACCTGTCATCAGAGCTTAGTGAAGTATACGCACAATTAGAAAACATAGAAGCGGACAAAGCACCAGCTAGAGCCTCCATTATACTAAGCGGTTTGGGTTTTACTCCGGAAATGCAGGCGAGAGCTACAAAAACATTCTCCGGTGGTTGGAGAATGAGATTGGCGCTTGCAAGGGCTTTGTTTTCAAAGTAAGTACATATTAATTTTTTTATAAAGCTTAAAAATAGAATATGAATGCGATTCTGGTTTAATAATATTTTGGTCGTTTATTTTTATCATCGGATGAAAAAACTATCTTTCAATAAATATTTTTTATTATATCATTAATATTAACATTATTTTTGGATAATAGAAGATTATATGTTTTACGTAATTGTTGTGAGTTCTAATGCGTGCGTGTAATAATGGACTTGCTTCATACATGGGGGCATGATATATCAAGCTCAGTCAGGACTAATGATTTTACATAAAAATTCAATAATATATAGCATTTGGCTTTGAACTTAGGACTTCGTGGCCTGAAGTTTCATTACCCCACTAAATTGTTTAGAAATGTAGTAGTTATTCTTACATATAATACAATTATTGGTTACATTGAATATGCCCAAAACAATTGAGCACAATATTCTCCTTCCTCACTTCATATAAAATAAGTGAAAATAAAAAGTATTATATAAGTAATTTAAATATTGCAGACCAGATCTTCTGCTTCTCGATGAACCTACCAACATGTTGGATATTAAAGCCATCATATGGTTAGAGAATTACTTACAAAACTGGCCGACGACATTGCTGGTGGTGTCCCACGACAGGAACTTCTTGGACACAGTACCCACTGATATAATGCATTTACATACACAAAGGATTGATACATACAGGTACTTTTGTATTTTTTATTGAAATAATATATTATTTCTGAGTATTTTAATTATTCCTAATATAGATATTGTGTTATATACATATAATTATTACTTGCATATTGCAATATTTTCTTTATTTTTTTACTATGAAAGTAGTCTTTCTTGTCTCTATCTAGATACTTAATTTTTATTATATGGAGGGCCCCATAGAAAAAGTTTGCTTATTTTGTGTTACATTAATGGAAATGTTTTTAATACAAATAAATAAGATTGGCCAAATGTTTTTGTTACTTATATATTCCTAAGAAATATTCCGCCGGGTGCAGGGTGGTCAGACCTAGTGCCAAGACACTCTGTCGACCGCTTTTCGCTCGAAATTGTAACATTGCGTGTTGAGTGGCGAACTCAACTCCGCGCATTGTTACATTTATAAATAATAAATAATAATATATAGTTATAAATAATTTACAGAGGCAACTACGAACAATTCCACAAAACCAAAACGGAGAAACACAAAAATCAACAACGAGAGTACGAAGCCCAGCAACAGCATCGCGCGCACACACAGGAGTTCATTGACCGCTTCAGATATAACGCGAACCGCGCGTCCTCCGTACAGAGCAAGATTAAGATGTTGGATAAGTTGTATGTGTTTGTTATTTGAGTGCTATTTATTTTTTTACTTGTATGTATGTAGGACTTAGTGGTTTAAGCGCTTGGAATATTCGCAAGAAGAAAGTTCGTATCTCGATATTTAAATAACATTTATTGCTTTTTTTAAAAAAAGAATATTAGATTAATTTAATTTTAATTTTTATTTTAATTTGTATGTAGTTTAATTTTTATGATACTGTTATAGAATTTAGTAAATAATAAGACCAGTCAGTTTCTGTAAATAAAAAACATAAACAGTGCAAGATGGAATAATTTAGCTCTAAAAAATTTAAAAATTCAGTAATGCCTAACAGAAGAAGAATAAATAATAGAAATTAATATTATTTTTTTCTGTTTTACTTACAGGCCTGAATTAAAACCAGTTGAAAAAGAAATAGATGTAGTGCTCCGGTTTCCTGAAACAGAACCTCTCTCGCCTCCGATATTGCAACTGAACGAAGTCGGCTTCTACTATTCAAAGGATAAAGTTATATTTTCAAATGTCAATCTAGGTGCTACACTTGAGTCTAGGATATGTATAGTGAGTATATATTGTATTTATAATATTATATATCAAGAAAATCATAAATCACAAATCGTATGTAATGTAATTTGCTCAAAGCTGTTTTCGTATAAATCTATATTATAGTTGAAAAGTTGAATAATAAATCATTAGATTTTATGAATATTGTAAAGAACACCTTTACATAATTGGCTGTATACGCAGGCTTTAATACCATTAAATACGTTAAAAAGATGAAAAAGATTTTATTTAAATATATTTTTAAATTTATCTAAATATATATTACAATAATCTCAAAGCGCGGCGTTAAGTTCACCACTCAACACGCAATGTCTCGAATTCGGTGGAAAGCGAAGTATGGAGTGTCTTGACACTAGGTACTTCTGTCTACCCTGCTATGCGGCAATAAAAGCGTGAAGCTAAAAAAATACACTTTATTGCACACAGAACGAAAAATAAAGAATATACATGTAAAAGAATACTTATACTGATATAACATGTTTTCAAAGGCGGTCTTATTGCTTTAAGCGTTGTCTTACAGACACCTTTGGTGTTGAAAGGACTGATTATGGTAATAACATAATTATAAAAATAAAATGAGACATAGTGTATCCATACAATAACAAAATATTTACTTGTATATAATATAATATTTATATTTTTGTTTTATTTTTAATATATTGTTCTAATTTTGAATAGGTTGGTGACAATGGTGCGGGAAAAACAACTTTACTCAAAATCATAATGGGCATCCTTTCCCCCTCGAGCGGCATACGAAGTGTTCACCGTGGTCTGAAATTCGGCTATTTCTCACAACATCACGTGGATCAGTTGGAAATGAATGTTAATTCTGTGGAATTGTTGCAAAGGAGTTATCCAGGTTAGTTATATTTTCTTTTTTTTTTCTCATTGAATTTGATATGTATGTAGTAATAATTTAAATTATGCCACCATGTGGGAATTGAACCCCTAACTATTATTTTTCTAATGATAATGTTCTAGTCTCTAATCTAAGCTATGATGATTTCTTTATTGATTTTAGTAATGCATATTCTTTGATCTGTATTTCGCATGTAAGCTTGTCAATATAAGCTTTAGTAGGTCATTTGGCGTGGATGTACCAGATATGACACATAACTAAACGCGATGAATCAAATCTTCGTATATCAAATATGTGAATCAATCAGTCATGCGTCAAAATTGATAACTAATATTGATAGGTAAACTAAGTTTGACATTACATAAGGCTTTGTATAACAAAATGAAACATTTTGTTTTTATTTTGTTCTTTTCTATATTTGTATATTTTATGACTGCTTTCTGATCTGAAAATGTAAATATTTTTGGGATATTTAAAATAATTTTATTCAAAATATCTGTATATAGAACATTTTATTTTATTATTTATTTAAACCTTGAGTCTGAAGAATAAAATTTACCTGGTTTGTGCACGATTTGCAATGAAAAGAAATGATATATTGTACATATTAAGACAAAACTGTCTTTATTTTTATCTTTATTATAAAAGAAAAAGAAAAACAATTCGTATAGTAATCGTATAGCAGCGAAAAGACAATCTAGTATCAGGACACTCTGTTCTTTATTGTCTACCGAATTAGAATCATTGTGTGACACGCTATCGGAGCATAACATCGCACTTTGTTAAGACAAGATTCATTTAAGAAAGAGCAGAAAAATAAATATAATTTAAATATAAATCATCCGTAGTGAAAATCAGCCTACAAACATTGTCCTTTCAGTCCTACTGTGTCCCATTGGTCAAAAGTGTCAATATTTTTCTTTATCCGTTCATTAACTATTACAGGTAAAACGATAGAAGAATACAGAAGACAACTAGGTAGTTTCGGCGTAAGCGGTGACCTAGCTCTCCAAACCATAGCAAGTCTGTCCGGAGGTCAGAAATCAAGGGTGGCCTTCGCTAGGATGTGTATGGGAAATCCAAACTTTTTAGTACTTGACGAGCCCACAAATCACTTGGATATTGAGACCATAGAAGCTTTGGGGAAAGGGATTAATAAATATACTGTAAGTGGTTTATTTATATAATGTATATTATATAAAACAAAATGCTTATTAGAATTTGATTTGTTTCGTTTCGGAAATACGATGATATGATGATATCGGTTTTTTATGCTAAGTTGTAAGTTTTATAAAGCTAAAGTTATGTAGAGTCAAGATTATTTTATTTTAAATTTACTTTATATATTATTGATAATAATTGCCTCGTGAATCAGATGAAACTGTGATATATTTTCACATGTTTAAATCAATACTTATAATGACTGTTTTCGAAAATTATTTTACTTGTGTTTACTATAAGCGCAATCAAAAAAAAATCCCCAATTTTTTCTGGATCACCTGTAATCTCTCAGTTCCTACAATATTTAAAAGATAAAAACAAACGAATGGCATAATTACTCCATTACGGCGATATCGTTTTGCAACTTCCACGTTTTTATGCAACAATCTATCCATGTTTATCAAAAATCGCATTTGAAAACTTTAAAGTTTTCTTTCTGTTAAGATTTAAATATATTTTAGTAAATATGATACAAATTATCTGTGAGTACAAACGTCTTATAATTAAGATATATTTTTATTTGCTATTTCTGACCTATCAAGTTTTTTTTAACATGTTGTAGTTGCAAACACGCGATACACGTATAATGGTTTCTCGTTTATTAACAGGGTGGTGTAATATTAGTATCCCACGACGAACGCCTAATCCGCATGGTCTGCAAAGAGCTGTGGGTGTGCGGTGGCGGGTCAGTGACCTCCATCGACGGTGGCTTCGATGAGTACCGCAAGATAGTAGAGCGCGAACTCGACGCTCAAAACAATAAGTAATACACGAACTCGAGCAGTTAGTTGGTTGTTTTATATGTTACTTGTAGTTTTAATGTTAGTTTATTATGATGTATTTGTGTAATGTTAGTGGTTTTTTGTATGGGTGAGTTATTCTTAATATATTCCATTGTGATAGAAACAGTGATTTTTACTTAGTTATGTTCTAAAATGTTTTTTTTTAATTTTATCATTAGTATATTAGATTATTGATTTAATAAACTTATTTACATAATAAGAAATGTATAGCTATGATTGTTATAAATGTAGAAGATTCTCCAATTCAATGTAGTTTTTTTCTGATTTAGTTACTAATATTTGTTAACTATATATACGAAACTGAGCTAAAATTAAATATTATTTCCTTAACAATGTATTTTCAAACGCTTTATATAATCTAGGTGAAGATATTTTTTTATATTAATTTTGAATGTAAAGCACTGATACTTGTACACGACTATTATGAAAAATTCACCTGTATAATGGATTTGTAGTCGAATATATCTGCTTCATATGAAATATGTATAAATAGTTCAAAAAAAATGAATAATTCATACTTTTGTAATAGTGTACATAATATTGTTTAAGTACATCAAATAAAGAATTCTTCCAATGTTCTATCTACGAGTGACGATATACAACCAACCAACTATCGTGTCAACTGATGCTGTGACTGCTAATGTAATCATGTAAAAAGTACCACTAAATTATAATAATTATGTATTATATACGTTGTGTTGTCTTTATTTATTTAGCAGTTGAAGGACGAATGAAAAAATGATAATATTCAATGCAAATTTTTATTTCATACCTCCGACCTTTCTCCATTCACATTAAATAAATTCATCGTACAATTCCATAATGAATTGAAGTACACGCGGAAACCATGGCAAATTATAGTATAAAATTAACTTAAAGAATATTTACAAATTAAAGTTCACAATTCAAATACATAATATACAATTAAAATAGTGACTGAAGTAACAACGGAATAGTTAAATGATAAAACAAATTCATTCAGTACGAATTTTTCAAATAAAATTTTCAGTATTTAATTAACACTTGTTATTAAGCCATTATATACTTTCGTCTATTAAATAAATGCATTATTGTTTCTTTTTATGAAGAACATTAACGTTACTCTATTTCGGAGGGTATATATTTGTGAAATACGATAATAAATTAAATCTTGGGACTGTTTTTTTGATGGGATGCAATTTATATATGAATATACTATAGAATCAACTATATCAGAACATATTTTATGGCAACCGTTGACGGTTCTGGTACAAATAAAAGTAACGCTAGCAGATCACAAAACCACTTAAACTAAAAATGTCCAGTTGGCAAAGACAAATGGCGGTTGATCACTCGACTCTCACGGACGAGAGGGGGTCGTTGTATAAAAAAAACTGTTACTGATGTTTCTTGCGCCTATTTTTGGTCTTGTCGGCGTTTCTCAGTACTTCAGCGTAAGAAAGCTCGAGTTTCCGCAATTTATGTATCTCCTGGGATGCAGTGCTTTGTTTAACTTCCCAGGAATCTGTCTCTGAATTCCATCCTTGGTAGATTTTCCCAGTCCGGCCGCTTACGCTCGGTGTCGGGGAGTTCATATTTCTATTGTAAAATTGAAGAGTCGATCCATTCCATTCATTTTCCGCTGTTTTGACGAGAGGGCTTATTTCGATTGGTCTGTAATCCCTCCTCTTTTTGTTTGATGTTTTCTGGTAAACGATCTTGGGGGGTGATGGAAAAACTGGAGAATCAGCCCCTTGTCTATCTTGGCTGTGTTTGCGATTGCGATGTCTGGACTTCTTTCTAGTAGCTGCAATGTATTCCAGTGGTTGACGCACCAGTGGTGTCAACACCTTCTCTTTTTCTTCTTCTTTTTCCTTTTCCTTTTCTTTTTCTTTCTCTTTTTCTTCTTTGTTGTTTTCCGGTTGTTTTGGTGTCTCACTGACGCTCTCAACTACTGGTTCGCTCTCTTTATTGTTTACCACTTTGTTTTCCTTCGTTTCTTGCTTTTTAGCAGGTTCCGGCATTGGTTGTTCTTTCTCCTTTAATGTAGGTGTTTCTGGAGCAGTGATATCAGATACTGGAATCGATTGTTCAGACATAACAGACGACAAAACGCTCTGTGTGTCATCAGTGAAGTTGCCTGGAGGTTCCTCCGTGGCAGGAGTCACAGGTGGTACCTTTCCTGTGGTCGTATCGTCTAACAGGGGTAACTGTTCTCCATCATCCTTATTTTCAGCGGCCTTTTTCAATATTGTGAATATTTCTTTAAATAATACACGATATTCCGGCCTGTTACGGAAACGGCTGTCCATTGGGCTGACATCGTCGTAAATACTGAAGCGATAGTCTTCACCATCGGCAATCGTGCACAAGAATGAACCAGGCCTCTCGCGTTCTGTTTGTGTTGCTTTGTTGCTAGTTTCATCTGAAAAGCCTGAGCTCGATGTTTCAGCTTCAGAAAAGTCTGGTGTTTGGATGATCTTCTTACGCGATGTAGATTCGGATTTCTTCTGCTGACAGTTTTCTTTATGGGGGTCTTCGCCGTGGCCGCTTTCCTCATCTGTGTCTTTGATGCTGAATTGGCTATAATCGCCAGATGTCTGCAACTCGTCCTGCAGTGAGACGGGCCCAGATTGCGTTTGTGCGCCAGGCAAAGAATTCGGCTTATTTTTCCTTACGTTCTTTACCTGCGACAATTGAACTTCGAGCAGAGCCTCATATTTCTGGACCAGCTCCCTGTACGGGTTATCGTGGCCATCTTCTTTGTTAGCCCAAATACCTTGTAGTAGTTTTTCCTTAGCATTCTGTAAAGATATAACTTATTTTATATTTTGTATTAGATGATTAATGTAGTATGGTTTTTCACGTTTACAAATGGGGCTGGCAAGTTAAGATGATGTTACAATGTTTTATGACATAATGATGTCAGTTATAGAAATGAGATGAATATTGTTATTGAAATATTATTATATTTTAAAAGTAATTTCTGAAAGTCATGGAGATTATAAAATCAAATATAAGAATATATTTTACCTTTTAATATACTCGTGGTAAGAGCAATTTACCTGGATTACTATTTAATTAAGTGAATTATGGAAATTACAATATCAAAAATACACCCATTACTCCACCATCATTAAAAATCGACTTAGCTGACAAAAGCACACGTTAATGAGATATGCACACAATATTAGTTGCTAGATTAGTATATATTTCAAATCAACATATATAATGAACTATTAGTATATCGTTAGCTATATTTCTCGGACATGTAAAGAAGATTTGAAAACATTTAACGTCACACTAAACACGTTAGATGAACAGAATACCTTCACCAATGATTTATTAGCGTGCATTCTCTTAGTCTAATAACGTGTCAGTAATGGACGTACCTTCAACTACATGCGATATATCCAAAGAAAACTACTGCAAATGCGCTTCATAATGCATATGCAAAGCGTGATCAACAACATCAGGGGCAGTTCGAATAGTTTTGTCGCCTAGAACGATCAAAACATTCTCGTGAGATTTTCGAGGGGTCCTACCAACCTCTACTCTCCGGTTGGTTAGTTGAATAGTTATGGCCTTAAATATTTCAGTCGGGTGACTATTCTCGATGATGTTTTACCAATATTTTTTTCTAAGTTTGTTAGTTGTTAGTAAAGCTAAATTTGCACATATATGCGGAACAGTGAGTTAATATAGTTTAGTAAGAGTATATCTAGTACAAAGATCTAAAGACATATAACTACTGTTAAAAGACAAAATTGGCTAAAGATGGAAGCATAGAAAAGAACTTGCAAATACTGAAAATCATTATACTTACGTCGAATTTGACAAGTTTGCTTGTGACATGGTCGTCCCTTGGACTTTGCTGGCCCGGAGTGAGAATAATAGAACTTATAACGCTTCTGTCATCATCGTCTCCGTCGAGTATCGAGGACATGTCATCGCGCTCCATACCTCGTAGACAACGTACACACAGTTGACCTTGTCTGAAATTGTTCAATTTTTCACATTTCAACTATTATTCAAGTGCTTATTTGACTTTAAGCTAAGTATAATAAAAATATAAATAATGTATCCCACAGTGAATTTATTTTAATGAAATGTAATGTAAAAAGTATGTATTTTTAAAAAAATGTTTTTGCCCAAATTCACACGTTGTTGTAATAATTAAGGAAGTTTACCTGACTTCTTCAAGGATTGAGAACTCCTCGTGCATCGATTTCGGCTCATCATCTCGTTGATGCCAATTTCTTAGCTGTTCCTGCAGTCTATTGTTCTCTTGTATCACCGATGCTAATTGCTCTTCGAGTTCCATTACCCTCCTTTGTTCTTGCGCGAACGCTACTTTGTTCTCTCTCAGCTCGTCACTTAGCCTTAGCAAATCCTCATCCTCTTTTGTCAGTTCTGGGAGAGGTGCCACTGATTTTTGTGGTGTGACGTTAAGATTTTTATTGTTTGGTGTCGCAGAATCCGCAGGTTTTAATTCTTTTTCTTTGGGTTTTTCGCTTTCAGGTTTTCGCTCTGCTCGCCGTCTGACGATCTCTAGTTGCGCGTTCAAATCGTCCACAGTCTTTTGAAACTCCTCGCATTTGGTCTCCAAACTTTCGATGGTACTGCATAACCTGAAATTTTAAACAAATTTCTATTTGAGTTTATATATTTTTCATTTTAAACTCTATAGCAGTAGAAAGTAGGTATTATTCTTCAATGGGTATAAGCTGTTCAGTTAACGACAACACCATTAACGTTGGCCATATTTGTTGTTGTATGATTATTATTCTACATTGTGACAGTAATAAGTGCATGAGAAATATTGCAAAGTAACAACAAAAGATGGAAAAGAAAACCCGATGATTAGAGCCGTGCGTTGAATACTCGTAGATGACAGATGTTATTTGTTACGGTAATGAACTTACGTCTTAATGTGTTTCTTGTCGGCAGCATGGTCGACCGCGAGCCTGTGATTCGCGCGCTCCAAGTCTTGAATGCTCACTTCAAGTTGTTCGTAGATTCTTAGTCTTGAATCGTTCACTTCACGCAACGCTACTGTTTGCTTTGTTAAGTACTGGAATAGGTAAATCAAATTTGAATACAATGTTTGGACAATTATTATATAAATATCGGCCATTGTGCGGTACTCCAACTGTCAATATGTAAGCGTCACTATTCTTTAATGCTTGTAATCGTTTTAAGTTTAACTGATTTAGAAAATAATTGGCAAATATAACTTTATTGCAATTACGGTTTTCGAAATAAAGTGGAATCCTTCATATTATATTGTTTAAGATTTAATCTTATAAAAAATAATTGAATATTTTTACTTTATCTAAATATTAATGCTTATAGTTTTATTAGTGTAAGAGTTAATCCATACCTCGATCTCTTGTGCTTGGTCTTCAATAACGTTTTGGTGTTGACGCAACGCGGTTTCTAGCTCCTTGTTTCGTTCCAAGAGTGTTTTGCCGAGTTCAGCCGCGAGCTGCAAATCTGAAACGCAATATTCTCTTTAGTTCTATGCTTAAACGTTGAGAAAGTGGTAAATTATGCAAATGCAGCGAGAGCAACGCGGACGTGGTGAGGGACGAAATTGACGTTGCAATTATCTGCTCGGATGCTATCACGTCGCTGATGTTGCTGGTGGGGTGACGGCGATAATGTGAGGAAACATTATTGAATTCCAAGTAAACTGCATGCGTTTCGTTTCCGCGTTCCACGTTGGATATAGGCTTGACTTAATCTATGTGTATGCGTCTATTTTAGGAAACCAGTGGCGATTGGGCCAGTGTCTGACTGTAAACGCGTTGGTTGTAGATTCGATCTACATTCGGAGGAATTAAGAATATTTTTATATTATATTTATATGTGTAATTCCTCGCTCTGTTAAGACAAAGTGAGCTGTTGATGTTCCGCGACACTTGTCTGGAAACACAATGGTACTAACTTAGGAAATGGAAAACGGAGTGCCCTAACAATAGATTCATCTTGTCTATTATGTTATGGGAGTAAACGTAAGGCTAAAATTCAAGAATATAAATAAGAAATGAACGGTAAATAATATTGTTTTATATTGTGTTGCAAATAAAGTGTAAATGTTTAGAATTATACAAGTTACGCTATTATGTCAAAATTCATTCAAGGTAGCCATTTCTTGTATATTCTGTAATCTTAGTAAATAGTAGGTAATCACGGTCGTGGTCTTAAAGCGGTCGTAAAAGCGCCGGTCGATTGCGCCAACGCTTGTTGAGATAAAGAATGGATAATAACCACAACGTGGCGCAAGCAACGCGTAGCAGTCACGTGTTCTACTTCTGCTTTATAGTAACGCATGACACAGTGCTACCTTGTATCTCAAGTCTCAAGTCTTAACACAAAGACCGGCAAGGCGGCCACGATATCATCGTGAAAGGCAATCGTACGGTGAATTGCCAACCTTGCAGACGATTTAAACTTTAAAATTTCAAGTGTATTCAAAAATAAGGTCAATGAATAGTGAAACAAAGCTAGTAATAAATATAGTTTTACCGACCGTAAATAGTAATAGCGCACGTCGATATTATGATCTTGAAAAGACTATATGAAAATTTAAATTCTAAATGGTCAAGTAAAAATCCTTTATCTTCTTCAAAATGGTAGAATCTATTGGAGCTAACTTAAATTTCATTGTTTAATTTTTCAGTACTTCTACTAAGTAACAATTAACGGTGATTAAAGTCTTTGAGAAAAAGTGCTAGTGTGACTTTTTTAAACTATTAGAAACTTGAAAAAATATTTCCTTGTTTGATAACAATTTATGTTGTGTATGAGATTCTGTTCTTAAATTACTCCAACGCACTATGTGAATTTTTCCACCTACATACATTCAGTGTTTGTGTGAAAATAAAGTGAGCAGAATGAGATAACCAGTACATTTGCGTGCATAATAGCTACAACCTGCCATTCTTACAGGCATTATTAAATAAAAATTTAAATAAAACATAATTATCGTGTTACATAACCCCACATTCTTTAGTCTAATGATTAAGTTAGTTACTTCGGTAATAAAACTGTACGTAGGTGTATATTATTAATGATAGTTAATTAAAGTTAAATCCAGTTAGAACGTTACAGAATACTTGAATTCGTAATAGAAAAACATAACTTAGAACTTAGTTTTCGTATTTATTTATAAAATAGCTTTTGTTAAATGCAAATCAGTTTTTTAATTTTTTAAAAGGTGAAAGATGAAATAGTAAATTGCTTAAAATTTTAAAGTTATATTTCAATTACAAAAGTGATATAATAGTTTGAGAAGCAACTAAGATCGTTCAAAAAATAACGAGTTATTATGACTTTTTTTGTTCTATTTTTTATTTTTTCAATTCTTTATTAGAATTACGATCGAAAAGACAAGAAACTTTCTAGCGATGGCATTCAAACTCGAGCAATATTTTACGTACGGATGTTACGTTTTTATTTTATATATATTGGTTTTATGTTCAAATATTCATATAATTATTTTTATAGATATATTGTAAAAGTAATTAGTGAATAGTACTTAATACATTTCTTTTTAAATTTGTTAGGATGCAGACGAAATAGGTCTAACCTGACCACTTTCAAATTGGTAAACGTCCCTACAACCACTTCTTTCAGCCAGTCACGTTTACTGCGTGACGTGGATTTAAGAATATATATTAATAAATTAATTAACTATATGAAAGTTTATTAAATTAATTATATATTTAAATTTCAATAAGAATATTAGTTATTTAAATTTCACTAACTACTCACTCAAGTTGTTGTCTCGTAAGGCATCAACGTCCTTTATCTTTCCAGACCGACGTACTGACCTATTTGATATAATATTGAATCTAATTAAATTATATAACAACTTATATGAAATGTTAATTCTAATTACATATATTATCTATATTTAAATAAAATGAATATGATCGTGAATGATAAAGGTGATTTTTCGTAATTCACTTTAAAATATTAATTCACAATAAAATATCAAAAATAAACAGTTATTATAATCTTAATTATATAACAAAATTTAAAAGTGTAGGTCATTTAACACTTAAGCACTTAAATGTTGACCTAAAAATTGTCTCAATTTTGTTGAAAATATTATTTTTTATTCATCATCATTCACATTTAAAAAAATCGATTATTTTTCACATTTTAAATAATCGATTCCTTTTCACATTTAAAATCTGAAAAAATATTTTATATGTTTATTATTAAGTACTAGGAAGTCAACTTTATTTTAAATGGTATAGTCATTCTGCTAAACGTATTAACCACGTAATAAATACAAGGCAAAGTATTACAGTAGCTAACTGCTTTAACGAATGTATTAATTTCAATTGCCTATTAAGAGTATGAATTAACGTATGCCGTTATTGTGGCGTATTTGGGACGCGTCTGACTGGACGCAGTTTCCTATTTAGATTGCCTACGCTTTAGATACCTAAGTCGAAAGACTTAACACACTAATCACTGTGGTCATTGCGTTAAGTTAGTAAATCTGGGAAAGTTATTTCCAAACATTCTAATAGGTTATTTTTATTTTCAAGAATTCAGTTGCATTTAAGAAATTAAAAGCAGCTTCACGCTTTATCCCGCATAGTCAGAGAGAGCCTAGCATTAAACCACTCTGTTCGTTTTATTTAGGAAATAAAAAAAATATAAACATGTATGTATATTTTTAAAAAAACATAAAAATTTGAACGCAGCGGGATTTGAATCCTCGCCTCTTGGAAACCGTACAACTAAGACGGCTTGCAGGAGGCGCGGGTTTGAATCCCGCTGCGTTCAAATTTTTATACGTTTTTTCAAAAATGATTTCAAATCCTAAGTGTGGAATAACACTTTAATAGTAAACTATATATGTATATTCCAAAATAAATTAACGCGTTATATTAAACCTTATAAAAAATCTTTAGCGATTCTTCTTCTTTTATAATTTTATTTAATTTTGTTAGTCATTATGTTTTTGTAACGTTTCAGTATGGTTGGTTAAACAATTTTTACGTTTTAACCTCGAGATATATTTAGCATAATATGTTGATATAAACGTATTTAAATAAAACTTAATGAAAATATAGTAATATGTTTTAAACGTTCAGATATATACAAGAAATATACTACTTTAATTAGACTGTAACAATACTGATCTAGATAATAGATTGTCAATCAAATTGTTAATCACTCCTGTAATGGATTTATTTCTTTACTTATTAATTTTTTTACAGCTCGTACGGAGTGTGTTTCATATTTTTTGCGGAATCGCAAAACCTGTTTTACTTGTAAATTGATAACTTTGAAGTAGATGTTACAATGATATTTACTGCACATACAATGTGTATAATGTTTTGAATTAATAATATTTCATTTAAAACACACCAAAACAATGAACGCTTAGTCTTCGTACGCGTCTCGTAATCAGTATCGTGTATAAATCTACTTTGAAATACAAATAACCAAGCAAAAAGTATATTAATTAACACGGACTTACATGTAAATATCTTTAATGATATGACACAACAGACAAATTTTACGTAAAACCAATTGGTCAATAAATATAAAATAAGTATGAAAAAGTAGTTGCTTAAGACGGGCGGGCGTCTTAACGCTACCATTTCAATTCCGAATCGTGAAGTAACTTAGTAAGTAAATATTTAATGGGCCATAGTTTTATAATTATTACCCGCCATTTCGTTTCGGCGTTCATCTACAAGATTGTGTAAGAAACTTAAGGAAATAAGTCGGAAAAGGTATAAAATTGTATACCTCTGTAGTCTAGTGTCGAGTCGGGCAAGTAATTACTTTATTATCTTTTTTTTATGGACACCTCGCGTGAAGATAAGTGTCGAGGGTGAAAACATGTAATCACAAAACAATAGCTTGATTATTGATAAAAAAAGATAACTGGTTGCTGTCGCCAGTAACATAGATATATGTACGTTGCATTTGCTTATCTATAGCACACGTAAACGTGTACCTAATTACTTGCTTTTTAAATTTAGAATAGATATTGGCTAGAAATATTGCAATAAAAATAAATAAAAAACTAATTACATACATACTTCATATTTAAAATTAATTTACGACCCATAAAGTTTTTATTTAATACAAAAATTCAACTAATTTGTTTATTTGAATTATGACTATACCTACGAATAAGTGAATAATGACGGTTCAAAAGATCAACAAAAATGGTGGGAGGTAAAAACGTTTTTGAAAATAACATTATTGTAGGTTGTATTGAAACGTAATAACAAGTATAGTAATATTTGAATTTTCCTGTAGAGAAAGAACATTTGATATCGATAAACTATATAAAAGTAGGTATCGAATGCCATAATTTAATTCGCAGATATCTTTGTCCATAGCGAATTGTCCAGCGAGCGCAACGGCAGCAATATCCCTCTCTTTTATGCAACTTAATTAAACTAACCTTCAGTTCCTTGCAGGCATTCCAGTTCGACAGTGTAATCCCAGAGGTCCAAGGAGTTCAAACCGTTAAGCTCCCACGAGTTAAAAGACTCGCATTGCTCACTTTCCTCAGTCATTCTGCCATCAGCACTTAACGTCCGAAGGTCACTCACGACGAGACTCGACTATGTGCTCGCGGTTGCCATAATTTTTACTGCAGCGACGTAACCACTGTGGCGGCGCAGAACCAACTGAGCGGCGGACCGAGCAAATACCACGGCAATTAAGTTCGACGCGCCATCGTCTGTCCTCCCCAATCTTTCATATTCACCGATAGCACAAGCGGGCAAAATATATTTTGGGTTCCATATCACTTCCATGTAGAAATGCGTATCTCAAATAAAGTAAAACACTTTCGAAATGATAAGACAAAGTGTAATGTGTGAAATTGTAAATCTGTTCAAAAGTAAATTAACTATTACCTGTTACTTAGACGACTGAAGATAAAATCTAATGGTAACTTAAGCGGCGAAAGTGCGCCAATCAATCAAACATTCGGTACGGCAATACGCAATGTCAAAACTATGAGTAAACCTATAAGATCACGAAGAAAGCATCCGATTATAATCGCTACAGTTGCTTTCTCACGCTTCATGGATCGTGGCAATCCGATATCAAATCTATTTTAACATGAAATTACAAGCAAGCGACCAAGAATTATGCCTTATATAACTTATCTGCATGCAAATAAGTATTAGAAGTATCTTCAATCTTTACTTTCTCAAAATTTGTAACCATTAGATCGGTTCTAATTGTTCTAAAACGGGATACATGTGAAACTAAAAATAATTTCTATAGAGATTAAATATTGATAAATTTTGTTTGGAAAACTGTTTTTTTCTGCATTACAAATTATTGTGTAACCACTGATTTCAGGCAATTTATATATTGGGTCTTTTGTGAAGAAGAAACATTAAATCGAGGGTGTGATTATATTTAAATTACTTTCAGTTCCTCGCTCTGGTAAGACAAGGCGCGGCGTTGAGTTTCGCCACTTCGCACGAAATGTTTGTCTGGGCTGCTATAACCATGGTGTGGCGTGTATACGACTTATATACTTTTACCAAAGCACCATGGCTATATCAACTATAGTAGAGTATATTTTGTAAATATATGTGTGTCTACAAAAAGGGTACACTAATTGCCTAGGTGTGCTACCAAATTGCTACCCGGAATTCTATTGTTAGGCCGGTCGAAGACCTCTCGCTTTGCTTTTTCAATAACGATATTGATTGTATTTACTGAAGTACTTAGTAAAAGCTCATTACGTGTAAAATTAGGTTAATCGACGATTTTTCAGTAAAATTTTACCTAACACCAAAAACCATATATTTGAAAGACATTAGGAAAAGAATATTAGGGAAACAATTTATTATAAACTATTAAATGAAAATTATAAAAATAGTTAGTATAAAGTTAATATAAATGAAAGGAAAATAGCAAATTCTAAAGTCCCTTATTATTTATCTCATTAATGATAATAAAATAATTTTTAAATTATTTATTTAATTAATTACTTGATTTAAAAAAAAAATTCGATCTACTTATAAATATAATTTATATGTAATACATTTCTAACTATCGAGAGCTCAAATGATCATGGATACATATTCCTTTACGGTAAATTTATCAGTCAAACTACTAAACTAGTATTAGTTTACTCTACCAGTAAAATCAAAATGTGAGGTCTTCTGACTGTAAACGTGATCTGTTGTGGGTTCGATTCTCACTTGGGGCACAGATTATATTTTAATTATTTTTATTTAATCTAACTTGGGTAAGACAAAGTGCAGCGTTGAGTTCCGCCACTCGACGCACACAATGTCTCGAATTCGATCGAAGCCGGAGTACGGAGTATACTCTGCTATGCAGGATAAAAGCTTAAAGCTAGAAAAAGACAATGTGTCTATCTCACTGTCTTCTTTACTGCACATAATAATAATGCAATTTACTTAAAAAATTTAAAAGCACTAATAAAAAAAATAAAAAATAGATGTATTTTTTTATTAAATTACAATTTGATACGTTTTACACAGCTTCATACTTTTCTAGAACACTTAATAATTAAATAATCAGTGTGGTAATCTGGGAGGTCCTTGACCTGAGTTGCGACGCTGTTACACGTTACTATAATTTCTATAGTTGTTAGCATTGTCAAGTTACTTCAAATTAAATGTTATTGGCTTGAATAAAGTATGAAAGCGCTTAAAACATACATACCACTTCATTATATTCGTACTACCCTCGAGTATATAAAGTTCTTAATGTATGTTGAACATATTATATTGCCAAAAAAGTACATTCAGGAAGAAGGTTCTTGCACAAATAACACAACTTTGTGACGTGAAATGACAAAGGTAACCGACCTCTCGAGGTCCACGCGTTAATTACGACACACGAAATATGTAAGCTCTGAAGTATCACATTCCTCATACTTACACGTAACGTCCAGTCACTAAATAGTATAATAACATATAGTTCGTGTATTAAACTTGCCCGATTTACAATGCGTGACGGTTTAATGTTCAAATAATGAATGGATATGTAAATTTTGATTTAAATTAAACATAAGATTTTTTCCAAATTTATTATGCGTTCTTATTAAATCGTGCTCACTTTTTAATTTAAAATGTTATGTAATTAACTTTGAAGATGTTAATAGTTACTTTTAAGTACCTATCAAATTATTTTTGTTTCTATTGTATTATTACAGTATTGATTCTTTCATCGTTGTAGTACAGTATTAGTAGTTTTCAATGCAAAAGAACTGAAGACCATAAAAGCTGAACAGTTGTTAATTATTATTTTATGCGCGTAATAAAAGACGCCGCTATGCATGCACGTAGTACATAGCATTCATATTAGTATAATATTTTAATATTTTGGTCTAGAATAGTTCTGGATACTGTCGACTAAATAAGTATTTGAAACTTGTTGATTTTCTGTCTTTATACGTTTGTTAGACAAATGAATATGTTTAATGTTAAAACATTTCGATTCTTAATATTTTATTTTCACGCTTTTATCCCGCATAGCAGGGTATACAGAGTGTACTGAGTGTCAAGAAATCAAGAGAAAGTACTCCACTCTCTGCTTAAATTTGAGATATTGCATGTTGAGTGGAATCAACGCCGTTCTTTGTCTTACCAGAGCGAGGAAATGAAAATAATTTAAATATGATCATTCACTCAAGTACAAATCGAATGCACTATCGATCGCGGTTTACAGTCAGCCGCTATCCCCCACCAATACGACGGGCCTCTAAAAAATATATAATAATATCTATATAAAAACGATAACTATTTTCAACTTTTCCACTGATTATTAATTATCTATTTGTGTTATACGCTCCCTGTGTAATTATAAAAGAAAATATTAGTTTTAGGTTGTTTATATAAACAGTATAATTAAACGTATCAGTCTAGTCTAGTTTATGTACATATATGTACAAACACTTCAATTTTGTAGGTTATAGAACTTATCAGTTTTGAACGTACGTAGATATATTAATATACATCAATATTAATTTTATAAATAAACGTTTATCGCAGCCCTGACATTATCTCGGCTTAATTTTGAATGCTAATTACATTAAAAGTATGAATAATTTGTATAAATTATAGGTATAAGAAGATATGCTCAAATAAGTATTCGCCAAATTACAATTTCGATCATATTGTAGTCAAAATGCGACAACAGCTATTATTTTTTGTTTTGTAGTAGAAAAACTAACTGATTATAATATATAATTAATACTTTATTACGAACAACTTAAAAAGGGAGCCACCCTTTTTTCATTAATATTATTTAAAGAATAATAACTTTAAGATGAGGTTTTCAGTTTTATCTATAATTATATTTAAAATCTTATATTTTTTGGGAGTTTTAGTCATAGCGGTGACTATGTCACTCCCGTAAAATCCGTCTACTTAATTAAGAAATTAATTTAGTTATTGCAACTGCATCACTAGACAATGGTTCTGCAAGAATACTGTAACACATACCAACTAAAACCATACGTTTTTAGCAAAAGTGGTAATTGCAATCTGTTCCACACACATTCCATCAACAAGTGATAAATGTGTTCAATTTTATTACACTGTGAGCATTTATCCATATTCTACAGTTCCAAGATAGTCCCAATAACTATTTTAATTTATTTGCTAAAATGTGTCCGGAATCTTAACAATGATACTATATATTTCCTTTTTATCTAACACTTATGAAACCAAGGGTGACGAGACGACGTCATTAGTCATCGTTTTACACCATGTACCCTTATATCGTGACCTTTCATCAAAATATTCCTGACAATTACTTTTGCACATTCCTTTTAATTTTATTAAGATGTCATAATATAGAGGCACACAAACATAAGGAATTCGATCAAGGATAGCTTGCTTGGCAGCTCTGTCAGCTTCCTCGTTACACTCAAAGTAATCTTTTAAATATATGTAAATGTGAAAATCTAAAATAATCTTTCATTACCCGAAGATGTGACACATGTTTGTTAATAATTATGGCAGGACAACCCATTGTGACAATGGATGGGAATAGTAAGTTGTGGCTTCAAATTGCATTCCAAATTGAAAGTTTTCAAGATAGGGAGAAAGAGAGACTTGAGTAGTCTAACTTATATTAATAAATATGAAATTAATAATTTATTAAAAATAGCGATTGAATGATGTACTTACATTAAACATTAAACAACTGAATTTATACATTTGATTACATTTGTATAATGTAATCAATATTCAGATACCTAAATTTTAGAAATATTTAAATTAATTTTTTATTGGTTTCATAAGTCCATCTTCTCTTTTTTATTTTTTTAACTTCATGCTTTATCCCTGACAAGGAAAAGAACAGAGCGTGTAGTCCACGCATACTTCTTTCGCCTTGCTCAGTCATTAATATCTTCATACTTGCCCTCCAGGGTGTTCATCATGCTATTTACGTGACCTCCCTCTAGTAGTTTCGATATTGTATTTTCGAAGGTCAACAGAGGTGTTCTCTGATGTATCGTACCGCCCAGCTTTGCTTCATTTATCTATCTTACCATTCTTTCATTATCCATTCTCTTCTCATGCTCAAACCATTTGAGCACGTTTTTCTTCATTCTTGCTTACTTTTGCCTTTCTGTGTATCTCTTCGTTACGTGTATGTTCAGGTAAGTTAAATCCGCCTGTCCTAGAAGAGATCACATCTCTACAGTATTTATCTATCTTTCGTTATAAGGAATAACGACGACACACGCACCAGAACTGCTCTGTGATTTTAATAATAAAATAGTAACTTAGTAGTATTTTATATAAAAAAACGTAATTATACATCTTTACCGTACGTACCTAATTATACATTTATATAAGATAGTTATTTATGTTACTGTATAAACAACTTATGTTTAGTGTAGAAAATCCCTCGTCTTATAAATTAAGCTTAAAATGTGCAAAGTATTAATATTATAACAAATTACATACTTTACGTATATTTGTAAATGGATGTGCAACAAACACTAATCTATTACACGCGCTTAGACAAAGTATGCTCAGTAATAAAGGAAGTAAGAGACCAATTACTAAAATTGAACACAATAACCGTTTGTCAGCGACTACATATTGCCATTTGCCGGCCTTTGGCATTTCTTAAGAAACTAAGTAATTATTTTCACGTTACATCAACATGAATGATTTCAAAATGCTGACAAACCATTGTATTCGCTCATAAATTCTCTTAATTTTCTTAGTTGGTTTCCTGTATGTGCTTTTTAATATGTCAGTTTAAAGGTAAACCAAAGCT
This sequence comes from Dryadula phaetusa, assembly GCA_032432895.1. NCBI lineage: Eukaryota > Metazoa > Arthropoda > Insecta > Lepidoptera > Nymphalidae > Dryadula > Dryadula phaetusa. Next base: position 5,014,635 of record JAOYRS010000027.1, read on the forward strand.
TTGAATAAATTTTTAATTAAAAACATTAAATTCACAATACTTCAAATTCAAATGTTCTTAGATTTCGGGGTTGAAAGAAACAGAGTATGTTGTTTATAAGAGTCATCTGTCAGAACCCGATCTTGAAGCAGTCGCATAGTATGTATGTATGTATATCACTGTAAGTTCGACCGGTTGTGGATACATTTCCCCACTCGGTGGAATGATTAAATTTAAATTATTTTCATTTCCACATTCTGGCATGACAAAGTGCGGAGTTGAGTTCCACCACTCAACATGCTCTGTCTTGAATTTTGGCTTGTGTTTTTGCAATTTGTGTTCAAAGATTAGTGTTTGTACTGTCATAAGTGTGTAAAAGATACTTTAAATATATTAATTATTGTAAAAACACTCACATTTGTTTAGCCATGTCAGATTCAACTGTTCATTGACCATGCATTAATATTTATTTCTTTGATGTCAAACAAAAACTGTATTTAACAAAAGCCACTAAGCTTTTTTTCTTCATAATATTATCCTATGCGTCTGAAATTTTCACTAAGTATGGCAGTTAATATATTTGGGTCATATGTATTTGTTAATAATTTAGCTGCGACTTAACTTTAAAACCTGTTATTACCAACCGATTGTGTTAAAATTACACATTACACAAAGCTAAGCGACATTATGTTATTGCAAATGTCTAGTATATATATATATATATATATATATATATATATATATATATATATATATATATATATCTACAATGATGAGTAGATGAATCGAAATTCATCAAGCGTACAGTAAAGTATTAATAGATACTAGTTAAGATTACATAACTTTTTGCTTAATGTTCATCTCAGGGTGATGTATTGTAACCTGTTGTATTCTATTGTGAAATTAGCGCATTGTCTTACAAATACTAATATGTTCTATTACGTTACAATGTATTTGTTCATAGCTGTTTAAAGTAATACATTATTTATATTCCGGTGATAGATGATAAAGACTTCGGGATGTAACTTTATGTTTAACTTGTTAGATAGATCTGAAGGCACAAGTTGCTTTTGTTGATTAAAATACAATAATAAGTTAAGTTTTCGTGACATTTTTAATAGTTTTTGTTTCTTTTAGACAGAAAGTACTTAGTGTTGAGACACACCGTACTTTGCTTTCCAGTGAATTATATTTAACTAAATGAATAGCACATATTTTGATATTCGAAAATAAATATTATAGAATCCGCCGTTTGCATATTTTACAAGTGACCAGGATTAAAACTGTTATAATAGTTACTATAGAAACATTCAAATATATTTTTAATACTTATATATCAGAAAATAATTTACAGTATTTTAATAATAAAATTGAAAAGGAATTTTACATTAATTTTACAGAAAGAATACATTATTTTGACGTGTGCATTTAAATAAAAAAAAGCAAACTCACGTAGTATTACTTATTTTGTGCAAAGTTTTAAACCTGTGGCCTTTTGCCAAAAAAAGGAAAATAAGAAGTTGGCCCATATGGTTTGTGTTTACTATTCACATTGTTGCATGCTGTTACGTCAAACATCGGTTACATATTTGTGGTTTTGTTTACGATTTGTGTATATCTTATACTTTATTGTATTTTCCTAAGTATCGTGTGGACATGTGCTTCGGTTAAGTAAGTTAACATAAGTAAAAATAATATAACCACATTTTTTTATAAGTTAATCTCTTTTTTCAACGAGATTGATGATTTTTCAAATAAATTTAATTGATTTTTCAAAGAAAATCAATTGTCTGTTTTGACAATTCCGTTATCACTATTCGCCTGAATTCAAGACATTACGTGTTAATCATAAAACTTAACCTCGTTCTTTTTTTTAAAAGAAACAGAGAAATGGAAATAATTTAAATACAATTATTCTTCCAAGTGGGGCGCTCATACAATATCGTTGTGCCGTGATGGTCTTTCCATTTCATAATTTAATGTAGGATTATAAAAAAACAGTTACAGCAACACATGACAACATAACGTAACAGAGCATGCACGATATATTTACCAAAAATCAAGACCAAAATGTGTACATAGGCGAGGCCGCGGAGTTATCTACTTTCTAAAACAAATTGATACGACTTTCAACAAATTGGCCGGCTCCCTTGCGCGATGAGTTGACATTTACAATTCCTTCGCTATTAGATTAGATGGGAATTGGAAAACGTTACCTTTCTCATTTGTTTCATTGTATAGAGAAATGTATATTTTATTATTTTTGTTGTTTATAGAAATATTATTATTTATTAAAAAGTGGTGTGGAGATGAAGGCTGTGTGTTCAAAATGTCTTATTGCTCTGTTTAAACAAAGTACGGTGTTAAATTGCGCACCTAGAAATTTGGAATCCGAAGTTATGTGTCACTAAATTATTTTTGGTCGTCTAGCTATATGTAGGAGCTAATAAGACAATGGAAATAGTAAATAATGGAAGATTTCAACAATATCGTATCTATTAATGATTTACGTATTCACAATCACTCTTATCACTTTACAAACGATTATAGTAATGGACTTTGCTATCGAAAATGAATTCGATTATTCATTTATCTTGTTTAAAGTATTAGTATTATATTTGTTTTTATGACTCTATTAGTGGCTTATATGTACTCATAAATATTTATGTTGACCGTAACAAAATAATCGATTAAATAATATATTTTTATAAAATCGATTAACACGTTTAATTTCGTTGTTTAACATAACAAGGTTATAAACAAACAAACTCTGCTCTCAACTTTACACCCGAAATCGAGACATTGCATATTAAGTGACTCAAACCATCGCCTCGCTGTCTTTCCAGAGCGGAGACATGAAAATATTCAAAATATAGATCACATCACACAACCAATCGCGTTTACAGACATACAAAAGGTGCCCTGGGATGCACCACGATGTAAAAAAACTGTAACTCTATTATTTCTCAATTCTTCCCGCCGCAATATCGCTAATATTTGCAAAGGAGCACCTGATGTCCTTGAGAGGATGACCAGGTACCGAGAACATAAGTTAGTTTCTGTTATGAATTAATTACGATAATATTATCTGTAGGGCACATTACGGGGATACGAAGTTTAATTTTTGGCCTTTGACATATTTTAACCCAAATTTAAGATACATTTACAGTATGCTAATGAATAATTTTTAGATAATAAAGATATTTATATATTTTTATAATAAAAATGTATATAATTTATGCATAAAATATGGCTACTTGAACAAAGAGAATTCTATTTTATTTAAAATCTTCAACAATTTTTTGACCTTATGACTTAGATTTGAATATTTACATTTTTTTTGGTTTGATTTATTATTATTTTGACATAATCAAATATATATAATGCTCTTATTTTTAATCTATGTTTACTTTTATAAAGCCATAATTTCTTAATGATTGACAGACTGCCGATACAATTGCCTGCAGAAAAATAGTTTTATTGGGCAACACTAAGCTAAGAATTCTTCAAATTCCGCGACAATAATAAAAAAATGTATTTTAATTGTTAAAAGTGTTATTTACAATTAATAAAAAAACGAGAACACGTGGTAGAATACTAACTAAACTGTTATATTATAAATTCAATGAACTACCTTAGGTTGTATTCGGGCGAAGGTCGATTACCATCATTTTTAAGTATATACATTGTTTTGTTATGAAAATGAATTTCTTTTGAAAGGCAAATTTTAATGACCTTTGCGGTTAAAGTCCTTCTTTAAAATTGAATTATAATGCGCGTTGAGATCCGAGATCGTTAGTGCTAGGAAAGTTTAAATCTCAAAGCAAATGAGGTCGTTTAAGTTTCCTTTTTAGTGCATTCATAAAATGATTCTCGCACTGAAATAAAATATAATGATAGACAAATGTTTATACATATTTTTATTCTGTGGTCCGTTGTAATATTGTGATATTCAATTTAAAATTAGGTATCCATGGAATGTATGGAATGTATTGCTGCTATGCGGGATAAAAACAAGAAAAAATAATAAAGAAATCAAGACGAGAGGGTATCAATCTTAACCGATCGCGCTCACATTCAGACGTATGGCCACTGTGCAACAAAATAATGTTTCAAAAATATATACATGCATTATATATTTAAAGTTTGACTAGCTAATTTTTCATATAATAATCAGATTCACAAGATATTATCTATGAGGGACTTAGATTACTTGCTCATAACATATAACCTTGAAGTTGTCGTAATAAGTTCAAAGTGCAAAAACATTTAATTAAATGCTTAAATCAGCATTCAGCTGATGGCGTTTTCATCATTCACTCATTAAATTGAACGATGTCAATATGTTCTTCAGTTTCATAATATTTTTCGGAATAAAACATTAAATATATATTTATATATTTTTATTAATAATATATATCTATTTATCTCAGTTAATATTAGTTATTTCAAGCTTTTTCCACATATCATAGATACTAGAACATCGTACTAATATACTCCGTGTTTTGGTTCTTTCCACACTCGAGGTATTTTTTTTTTTGGGTTCACGCTTTTGTCCTGCATAGCGAAGTAGACAGAAAGTACTAGGTACTTTCTGTCTACTGTGGTGTCGTGACAATCCGTACTTCACTTTCCACCGAATTCGAGATATAGCGTGTTGAGTAGTGGAGTTCAACGCCGCACTTTGTCTTACCAGAGCGAGGAAGTAACGATAATTTTAAATATAATCAGTCTCACGAGTGGGATTGGAACCCACAACCGGTCGCGTTTTCAGTCAGACGCTGTCACACTGCACCACATCCAGTCTCAATTCGAGATAACTGAGGCAGAAAATTTAATATAATCAGACATTGGTTCACTGCACAATGAGATGGACAAATGGGCTTGTTAATGAATATAAAAATGTCAGTATTGTCAGTGCTATTCGAAGCTTTCACCAGCTTGACAGGCAGTACTGCTTTGAAAAACTGGCGAGAAATTAACTAAACATTTGGGCTATAAGTGCCTTAGTTAATGCAATATTGATCCATTATACCGATAGTTGTTTCAGTTAACGGTTAAATAAAATACTCGACCAACATCTCAAGGGGCTATCGCTTACCTGTTGGGTCAAGAACCGGATATAGAAGGCAGTATTGCTCAAAATGGCTCTTATCATATATTTCCTTTCTTTCGAGTACTTAGTAAACGATAGCCTGGAAGTTTGTTTTACAATTAGCAACAATTTTCATATTTTAAACGTATATTAAATATAAATTTAAAAATGCAATTATGAGCTCATTAAAACTATACCTAACATAATTCGTATAAACCAAAAAGAAATTATATACTACTTAAATACATAAAAAATGTAAGCTCCTTGGATTACTGAAATAACCGTTGCTAATTTCAATTAATTATAAAAATGAAGAAAGTATTGTGTCATTTTTAAATACTTTTTCATGTATTATAATGCTAAAATTAATATCAATATCATGTAGACACATTAACTAGCAGATACTTATACTGTTTTTTAAAACGTCATCGAAGTAAGTATTGAGAGAAATAAATAAAACCGGATGTTAAGATGCGGTTCAGTTCAAGGACAGGCGTACCGGTTCCGAACGTGTCCACTTATTAAAAAAAACCTGTAATTATTCACCATGACTTGGACCTTGTGATCTATAGAAAACGCAATCGTTCGTATCTCTCACTTCTCCGAAAACTTGCTTATATATACGCATTTATTTCTTATCTTGTAGAGATGACAGAATTAACCTAATATAAATCTAGATATTATAATAACTCTAGTTATTAAAATTTTTATAACTATTAGTAGAGTAGTAGTAACGCTATATGAATCAGACAGAAGAAACGTAATTTATTTTACAATTACAAATATTCCTCAAGTAAAGATTGAATTTAAAACCATCGCGTGGACCCATGAATATCCCCACCTGCTCTACAATGACGTGAATCATTCATTGAAATTATAATAGTCTAATTAATATGCTTATAGAAGTAAATGATTTGTTAGTTAGATATCTCATAAGCAAATGCAGTTGCAGCTGCCATGCAGGTGCAACATAGAACTTTCAAAGGGATCCTTACAGTAATACGGAACACAAAAGCGCCTTTCAATCATCTTTTTTTGGTATTTACTTGTTTAAACCAATCGTATATAATTTAAATTACCTTATTCAATTATTATAACCTATTTTTAATTTCTACCTAGAGAGGTGTATAATTAAAAAATATATATGTATATTAGAACTAAAGTAAATATGAGTAAATGCATAACGTCCGATGTGTCACAAGATCCAATAGCGCCGTAACTCCTCAGTACAATAAGCAATAAATTACAGCTTCCACACGCGATTCGCTATGCACTATCGATTTGCGCAGTACTCAAGATTATAAGCGCTGCATGACAGAAATATAGACTTTGGATAGATGGATATAAGGGTCAAATCTACATTTATGTTCTCTATATGCTCGTGTACTCTCTTAGGAATGTACCCAGTCAAAAATAAAGCAAAGCTTTCTGGGTGTAATGAGAGGCCCTTTTCTATTGTGATAAAGAAGGGAAGGAACTGTAGGTGATATATAAAATATTATATTCATATAATAAAATATATTTTAATATTAACAGCGAGACGAAACGGAACAAACAAGCTCATTTATGAGGGACAAATATATTATTTAAAACATTATATATTTCAAATGGATTACATCGTCGTCACCTACCTGTGGTCACGATCTTTGCCACTGCAAAGGAGTAGTTCCTTTGCAGTGGCAAAGTTTACGAAATCTTGCCCTTTCAAAAATATATTTTCGAATACAAAAATATAGGCGATTAATCCGTTTATAACAGTTTAAAATGTGTAAAAAACGCAAAAACGTTTTTAAATACAGGAATATGTTTGAGTGATTAATTCTGTTTTTATATTATTTTTTTCTATTCATTATTCTTGTATTTCAGAATTAAGTAACTCTAAGTAGTTATGACCTAAGGGTCATTAGAATTACAGCTTTTAAAATTATTAAAGTCTGACGCCTTGGTTGGAAATAAAATAAAGACTAGAGTAGCTGCTTTGACTGTGTTCCTAATAATAATAATTAAATAATATCAAAAATTAAATTTCCTTGCGCAGATTGAACATACATTCTAAGAATCCATTAAAAGAATAATGATTTCTATTTGAACCACTCAGTGAAAGTTCGCAAATTCCAAACCAGGTACGTACGAGTATGTATAGTTTTTGTAAAATGTAACACTTTGTATATGAAATATTATAAAATTTAAATTTAAACCGTATAAATGTAATATTATCAAGTTTGAAAGAATTTTTCAATTATTTTTGTTTTCAATCATACTCTGTGGCTATTTACGTGGCCATCTACATAATTAAGACTTTTATAGTGGTACAGACTTAAGCTTATTCGTCTTATTTAACTTAACTTTATTTTATACTTTAGCTTCACCTTTTTAATCCGGAAAGTAGGGTAGACAGGAAGTACCTAGTGTCAAGACACTCTTTTCGCCGAATTTGAGATATAACGTGTCGAGTTGGAAGTGAACGCCGCACTTTGTTTTACCAGAACGAGGAAATGAAAATAATTTAAATATAATCATTATTCCGAGTGAGAATAGACCCACTTACTTAACAGTTAGACGAGTAAATGATGGCATGACAAGGCTAGAACCACTGATAACAACTACTGTCGGCCACGGCTTCGAAAGTCTATTGAGTGTTCACTTCATAAGTGTTACTCGTATACTGAAGAAACCATTGTCCTCAGATGCGCTGCAAAGGCGGTAATAAATTTGAATTTATTTTTTATTTTTAAGTTAAAGTGCTCAATCAAATTAAGTTAAATTAAATTTTATGCATTCACTGGATATGACAAATAGAGGCACTAAATATAAATACCATAGAAATCGAATGAGCTCCAAACTAATATCATGAGATATAATATAATACTGAATTAACAATAATATTTTTTTAATAATAATGTACAATACCAAGATTTACTTCAGCAATGTCGTTTCTCACGGTTGTAAAATAATCTTAAAGTCTATCAAATATCTTATATCTTTTTAAAATACTTTATTAGCATACATCTTGATGAATGCTTTATTTATTTTTATATGATATATATTAATATACATATCTTATCGAGGATTACGTGTTTCTTTAGCAGGAATAACAAAATGGCCCAAAATAGAAATTTTATTGGAATACGCTTGAAATGATTTTCTCGGTGTCCTGGCAGTTCTGGTAAAAAACATTTGAATCTTTTTATAAAAGTATTGTATTGTCCTAAGATTCGGACATATGTCCATTTTTTTGGATAAATTGAACGACAAGTGCAAGCGACAATACAAGCATAATAATTGCAACCTGGTTAGTTATTTTTGTAAATTTCACGGATTTTTATGGATTTGTCTTCCACTATGCGGGGTGAGCAGAACGAATTATATTCATGAACGAATTCCGCCGTTCCCCATAACTATTTTGAAGATCGCGTGTTAGATCGATTCCGACACTATTTTTGATTTAATTAAACAAGTAAATAAAACATAATACATATAAATAGAATTATCCTGTCTGTTTATAATATTAAACCACCTTTTGTTTAAATGCATATATATGCCTACAAGGTATGCATATGACATTTTTTTTAAATTTTTGTATTTTTGTCTGCTTATTTAGGATAATCTCTGGAACGGCTCGACCGATTTTGACAGGACTTAAACTGACAGATAGCTGATGTAATAAGAAGTAATTAAAGCGTGTTTATTTTAAAGTAATGAATTACAGTGGTGGCGCAGTCGAACAGCGTCTGGCTGTAAACGCGATCGGTTGTGGGTCCCCACTGTGGAGAGCGATTATATTAAATTATTTTCACTTTCTCGCTCTGGTAAGACAAAGTGCGGCGTTAAGTTCCACCACAAGCACGCAATGCCTTGATTTCGGTGGAAAGCGAAGTACGTATCTTGACATTAGGTATTTTCTGTCTAGCCTGCTACGAGGGATAAAAGCGTGAAGCTAAATAAATAAATAAAAATCCGTAGATGTTCCAATCACCGTGGATGTAGTCGCGGGCACAGTTCGTCTAATTTAAATATCATAGAAATCCAACTTGAAATCATCGCAGTAGAATCAAACGCTACTTATTTGTATTAGATAGCATCAGATCACACATTTTGTACTAAATTAACAAATTCTTAATAATAAAGTACAATATAAACAATTAGTATGATATCAAGTCAGCAATGACGATTCTCACGGTTGTAAAAATATCTTAGTATTATCTTGTTTCTCATACTTGTGACTTACAATGTCTGCATTTATATTATTGTAAACAATTTATCAAATATTTTATGTCGTCTTAACTACTTTTTTAAGATAAATGTATTGTTTATCTATATATAGTAACATTTCATCATAAATAATAACATTTATCGATCTCCATAGGTGTTTTTAGTATATAATAAATAAAAAAGCTTTTTTTAAGCGTTAAACGCTTTTTAAGCGTTATTGTCTCATTGTCCTGGCTGTCCTTGTAAAGATATTAGTGTCTTGTTATAAAAAAAATATTTAGTATAGACTTATAAGGCGTGGACGCGTGTTTTAAAAAAAAAACAAACGGCAAGTGGATCAAGTAAGCGTTTAGATGTTTTCTCATATTGATAACAAGATATATGTAATTATGTAGTATACATAATTACATATATTGACGCCAATACCAGCATGTTAAAAATTTAAGAAAACGTTAAAAATATATACTTTTCGTAATACCTTATGTACTTTTCACCTATACTACTTCTAATTAACTTTTGTTTATTTAAAAAAAATACTAAATTTTTAATATAATAGTATTTATATGGTGGCATTGATTATTTTTTTTGTTTAATTATGCAATAACTTACTTTTTTGTTGAAATTCGAAGTGCACACATTCCTAACAAGTAAATGTTTTTCTGCTTATGAACTTCGGAAACAATATCAACATACAAAAGCATATATTTTAAGAATCATTATAACTAGTTCACTTTTCGTTCTTATCAGTACAGATTTCGTGTCAGCGTAGCCGCGGGCAAATTAACTCGAAACGAAAACAAGGCCATGCGACTCAATAAGCTAATGAATAACAATTTAAATCAAATAAAAAGTAAAGTTTTAATAAGAAAGGTAGTTATATACGAGCAGTATTGTTATATCAATCGTCACAACTCCATCAATTCACCTGACATTGAGAATATTAACGAGATTGCAAATTAATCTATGCTGCAATTCAATCGATTCCCAGCGACGGTGCGATTAGGAAGCGTTATAAAAACACTACTGGTAGTTAAAAGTAAGCTTATAATTCATAGGGGGCTCGGTATCGATTTTAAAACCCTATAAAAGTTGAGGGGAGTCAGGGTGAACGCACGCAGCGGCACGTTGCAGGATCCAAGCCAAGGTTCGCTTGCCAAAACGGGATGCCATCTGTCTGAACTAGCCTTTGGTTCCGACTTTACTCATTTTTTATTCCGCTATTATGACTCACGATAGCTGGCGCCTCTGGTTATATATACATTTTTTTTTATATAAATATAAATTTAATTGACATTGATTTCGTTTATAATAATTAAAACTGGTTGTGTACTTTTTTCTATAAAGCGCGTACATAAGATATTGAAAAAAGCTGTCTCAGTGATTTCCGGTCCATTCATGCATGCAAATAGCCAATTTGAAATCTTCAACATTGTCCTTCGTAAGTGTTATATTTGAACATTAATAAACAATTTTTTAATTAAAAGTATATTAAATAGAGGAAAACCTTGATCAAACGACTTCACGTAAGAAACAAATATAAAATCCTGTAGAGGTTAACTGACAAGGTAAGTCAGTAACAACTTCTTAGAATATAATATGTAAATTATTCACACTGTATAATATTTATATGTCATAGCCTGTAAGTAAGTTTTAAATTCTTCAAACTTCCTTTGGTAAGATGTTTTAACAATGAGTCACATAAGAAAGGTGTCCAAACAATGAGCAAAGTATTCGTTTATACATAAACACGACGCCGTTACTACAATGACATTTACATGGAAAATCAATACACTCCGACTAGCACACAATACACATGACTATTCCCAAGTTCAATTTAGATTGAATGATTAAGTATTAACACACAATCTACGATCAATAATTTACTGGCTACATACTAAGGCGTAGGTACTAACCGTCCAGCATACATCGACGAGAGTTCCCATCGTCGTCCCCAAAATCGTCGTGGAAGCCCGAGTTCTCCTTAGCCACTTCCATGTTTCATGAGACACTACACATCACTTGATCTAATCATACACAGTCACTATGAGGCCATAACATAAAATTAAGTTTATTTCATATATATAATATTAAAAGTATCGCGCACCGGCCGTACAATTTATCGACTGGACAATCAATTATGTGACACGGCGTGAAGAGGAGTCGTGTGTCGCAAGACTAAAGCACAGTGTTCGGCGAGGGCGCATGCGTGAGTACCCTGCGTTATTTCAGCACGCTTGCGCGGTGCGGGTCGCTCGCGTGTCGATACGGGCGGCGGGCCTGGCGTCGACGGGTCGCCATGCCTCACTGCACACACTGCCTCCGCCATACATCATAATCCATCAATTGATTAAAATTTCCAAACATTACCCTTCGCAGACGTGACGTCACCAGCCAAAGGTCATTGTATGGTCATTGCGTTATCATTTGTCTCTTGTATTGTAAGAAATTATTCATTTTTTTTAATCGTTGATACAAAATAAATATTGCATCTTTATACAGAGATTATGTATATTTATCGTTAAAAAGATTAAACTTGTTAAATGTTTCAGAATAGATTTATGGAATAAGTAATAAAAGTCTGTAACGCCTGCCAAAAGTAATAGAGCAACTGCTATTTTATGCGAGCAGGCGTGATGTTGCTAAGCAACGTATCTCCCCCTTGACCTTTTCTCTTATATTAAAAATGTTATATTATGTGAATAAATACGGTCATTATTTTTTATATACCCTGCAAGTGAATCATAAGTACTATTTTCTCTTTCAAATATACCTACTTCAAACAGTATATAAAATATAATAAATACTTAGATAACATGATTAATTTACACCTTGTGGCGCAGTTGAAGTAAGTTAAAGGAAAGGTGTACACAAGATGGGTTGAATTATTATTCGAAGATGTACGTATATTTAAAAATATATATTTTCATCGTTTAGACAAACCGTGACGGTGGGTAATGGTACCCAACACATAATGTCTCTACTAGAAATCCTGTTCTACTTGTCAAGAACCGAGTGTACTTAGTACTGTCTGTCTAATCTGTGAAATATATTTAAAATCAGCTACATTGATATACGTTTGGCATAAACATGAGAATAGTGACACTGGCTTAACCTCATATAGTAGAGACTATTAAATAAATAAGATGTCGTATACCTATCATTATAAATAAATTTTATACATTTTTTAAAGTGTCGTCTTCTAAATTTAAACTTTATGCGTTTTTAAAATATCTTGCATATTTTGTAATAACATAGCTAAAAAGAGAATCAATTATCTAATTTCACTTATTTGGATTGCTTAGTAATGTTATCTAAACATTAAAAAATAGCAAGTAACAGTTTACAGTTTAGTAACAGAGTAGGCCGGCCGCAGTGTGACGTCGTTCGACTGTAAACGCGATCGGCTGTGGGTTTAATTCTCACTCGGGGGAGTGATTAAATTTAAATTATTTTCACTTCTTCGCTCTGGAAACGACAAAGGGCAGCGTTGAGTTCCACCACTCAACGCGCAACGTCTCGAAATCGGTGGAAAGCGAAGTACGGGAGTGTCTTGACACTAAGTACTTTCTGTCTACCCTGTTATGCGGGATAAAAGCGTGAAGCTAAAAAAAAGTAACAGTTTACATTTAATAAATATATTCCTCTGATGACTTATCTTATAAAACTCCAGTATCTACATACTGACAAAGGCATGCCCGCTATTTACCATTGTATGACGATTTATATATTATTTAATTGAGAACAAGTAATAATAAAAAAAATCGATATTTTTTATACTTCTTTTAAATTAATAAAAACAAACAAACCTAACAATTAATCACATATTTAATGGTGTGATAGTGATGATTAAAACAGATTTAGTGGACCTTATTTAGATAAGGAAATTGATATAGAACATTATGATTCTATGTATAATACAGTAGTTATAATAAATTTTATTATATTGTGCACAAACGTTGACTTTATTGATAGCGTGAATCAGCCTTAACTACCTCAAGATAGAATACGGTGTCAGTGACGTTTTGCTCATGAAAATATGGTGACTGCGATTTGTCTGTCAACAACGTTAGAACTTAACAAAATACTTGACAATCCGAATTTTGCAAATATATATTGTTGACTCAAAATTTTTATTTATTATGTTTTATGATTCAAACAAGCTTTTAATCGTCTAATAATAAGAGTCTATCGTGTTCCTTGATATAATTATAAATATAGATGTCGCCTTAAAATTTACTTAGACAACCATGTTTTATCCTAAATCATGAAAATAAAAAAAAAATGGACTGGAATGGACTGGGCTGCTGCTTACAATTACGCTTGATGTTAAATCATTTAAATAAAAAAAAATATAATAATCATCATCTCATTTTAAATGAAACTTTATATAATAGAAGAAATGAAGTCCGTACATAATAGTTAGATTGATATAATTAATTTTTGTATCAACTGTCAGACGAATGCCACCTCAGTCTACCTGTGACCACGGACTACTGTAAAGTGGTCGCAACGTCAGATGTCCAAAAATGTATTTAGGAATACCAAAATATACGCGATTAATCCGTTTAAAATAGTGTTATTTAAAATGTATAAAAACCCCGAAAATCTTATTATAATCATCATCTCATTAGCTTCTGTAAACAAATAGTAGTGTATAGTCCAAATAAATTAATAAGACAAAAAGATCCGGTTCAAACTTTTTATTAATCAATGAAAAACGATAAACGTAATACTGATATGTTATCCATAACAGATAAGAAAAATCTGCTAATAATTATATATCAATTACAACTTGCGCAACTATGAATTGTTCTAGACAATGGAAGTTTAGATACAATTTATTAGGGGCTTCGTTAACAAAGCTTCGTTCACAGGTCCATGACAATAGCCACATTATTTTATTGGCGAAAGCACCTTATGTAATTGAAGCGATTAAAATAATTAATGAACAATCCTAATGGTCTATGATGTAAGACACAGACATATAGTCAGGTATTCGTTTAAGCTTTTAATTAAGTAATTTTCAATCGGCCTGAAAGCCGTTAAGTTCTAAGTTTAAAAATCTAACACAATTCACTTGTCTATAGTATAAACTTATTGGCACGTTAATCGTCACCTTCAGGTAAAAGAGGTTAAATCTCGCTTACATACTAATTTCTCTAACTGCGCTTCCACTCTATCTACAAGGCAGTAATTTAAGCATTAAGAGCAATTCAACTTGGCAACTGCAGCTCTGTCGGATTAACAGGTAAAATAATGGTAATTTATCTTTTTCAAAATTTATGATGTAAGTACACTAAAATAACGAAAAAAATCCAGCCTATAAGATGTGTTTTTTCGCTTTATTCTTTTTATCCCGCGTAGCAGGGTAGACTGAAAGTACCCAGTGTCAAAGACACTCCGTACTTCGCTGTCCACCAAATTCGAGACATTGCGTGTTGAGTGGTAGAACACTTTGCGATGTTATTCGTAATACTTAATATATATTGATCTATTTAGTATACATATAACAAAAAAAAAATAGTACAAATTCATACTAAGGACAAAAGTAACCAACCATAACAAAAGTGTTACGGCAATTACTCCACTCCTAATAAAACGTGTAAGAAATCCTACATTTCGTGTAGAGTATAAATAACAATTACAAAACAGATTCCACAGACGTATACTGATCTTGAGATAATGCTTATTACAGACGAGGCTGCAACACCGTCGTCGCGTGCCAAACATTGTGGGACCAATTGTTCCACTTTGTCAGGCTTATTACAGATAATTCTTTGCAAAAGAAACGTTTCAATGGAATATATAAATGTTTTATAATCTATTGATTTGTTTGATTAATCGAATTTCTTTTACTGGTAATTTGTTTTTTCTTGAGCTATTAGTTGATGGATTTCTTTTTCATTTGTATATTTTAAAGCCAAGGTTAGTCAACTTGTTGCTTCATAATGTCTTTATTTGTTATAAGATTTAATAAAGTCTGCTACTGTTCTTAAATATATTATTATAAATTACGAGCTTTCCCGCTTTCATTTAACATATCTACTTTTTTTAAATTCTAAAACAAAATAGCCTAACTTACTTTTTGTTATATCAGCTATCTACCAGTAAGATTCCCGTAAAATTGGTTTAGCCGTCCCAGAGATTAACAAACACAAACAGACAAAATTGTAAATGTTTTTTGGTATATGTGCTGTGTATACCGTTCATTTACTAAAAAGATTTCTTTTAATATTACCAAAAAACACTCTGTAACACTTTGTATAGATTATTTGTTTTGTTCACAATATTTATACTTAAAAATTTTAATTTTTATCTGATTCTATTTATTCATAAAATTAGACAAAATATTTCGTATATTTGGAACATTTTATATAGACATGAAAACTAACTGCGTCAGTTTTTAATAATACTCGTGTGTTGCTACTGAGACCACAGCCAAATAAACTATTTAATACGGCAGCACCTCTCTAATAAATCCAAATTTTATTTAAAAAAATGGCCGGTCGTGGTGCGTTTGATTGTAAATGCGATCGGTTGTGGGTGAATGATTATATTTAAATTCTATTCATTTTCTCGTTCTGGTAAGACAAAGCGCATTTCAACAGATAATGTCTTAAATTCGGTGGAAAGCGGCGTACAGAGACTACCCTGCTATGCGAGATAGAAACTAAAAAAGAGTTTGAAAAAGACCTAAGGTTTTGGTTAAACAAAATGATCAAGAATTTTTAACTTACTAATGTTTCTCAATTTTTCAAAATGGAATGAAAAAGGAGATTGCCTTTCTCGACCTCTTTCACCACTAAAATATTTCTACTTATCACATAAAGTGTGAGAATAGTTTTTTTCTGAATAGGCAGTAGGCTTCTTACAATACTTTAAAATTTTCTTTTTAATTTATTTTTTATATGTCATGGAAGAGGAAAACGGAAGTTCCAACCAACAAGTAATTAGTTCTTTAATTTCGCAATGTTACGAGTCAATGACTGATTTATCAACGATCTATCAAATTTTTAGAACAAACATCGTCTGTGGTCACATAATTGATTACTTTTGATTATATAACGCTGGACACCGGAATAACAATGGTTTGTTTGATTCATGTACGACGTACATTTTGATGATTTTCATTCGAAAAGATATTACATTTCTGATTAATGTGATTTTATTAATTATATTTCATTGTTGAGTATTTTATAGCAAAACTAGTTGTTGTTCGCAACTTTGTTTGTGTATTTCGGGTTGTCTTTTTGTTGTAGTTCCGGCTGCAAAACGTGTAACTACAGTTTTTTCCCATTTTAGGACTTTCAGGATTTTTTTCTTAGAATTTCCCAAAAATCCTAAAGAAACTATATAAAAAGTAAATCATTTGCATTTTTCGCTTATTAGTGTCGGTTGTGTATTATCAGTTATTTAGTAATTGACGAAAGAGTTTTATACAAATATTGTGATTTTTTGATTGTTGCTAAAGCTGTAGTTGTCTTGGAATTTATATGAAATTTAAATTAGTAGCGAAGAAAGTAATGTGGGTTTGTTTTCTACTTTTCTTAAAACTCAATATATTCTCTTAATTCTAGCTTCTCTTCGTTTAACGTCATATCGTAAAATTATCGTAACCGCATTACACTGAGTAATTAGTTGACGAAATTGTACTATACTTAAATCCAAAATGAACATATAATTTAACTAAAGAGTTTAAAGTGTTACATAGGTTTTCTTTTTACATTTTTTTTACAAAAACGAAAGTTTTTTTTTTAATTTGCAAGTAAATTGTGGAAAAAGTTACTCAATCACCAGTAAGAGGTGTGCGGCCAAAAGTTTTGCATATAATTTTAGACGGCAATTACATTACGCGTTAGTGTTTTAGGTACGGAAATAATGAACTACATGCACCGGACTTTGTCGGAACCTCGGCTTTAATATTAAAAAATGATTTTTCTTATGTAATCAAGTTAATCGTTGAGAATGTGAATTTTCAAGAAGGTTCATTCGCACAGTAGGTAGCTTATGTAGTTTTTTATACCTTTAATTTATAAAACTTACCTTCTAAGATTAATCATATCACAGAATTTGGCGAAAATCTTCAATTATGGAGGTGTCCCGTAATTTTGTATGAATATCTATGTTTCTTCTAAAAATTTGCAATAAAGTAGTTGTATTCGTTATACAAGGTGTATATTTCATTTTATACAAATTTAAATGATACAAATTTAAATATTTATATTAATATAAAACTCTTGACTTTTTTTACCACGAATTGAAACATTTGGCAGAGGAGTAGAAAACAATAAGGAGGTCTAAATACAATTAAAGCAAGTTTAAAGAAAGGCTTATATATCTGGAAATTGGATCAGAAATAGTTAGATATATGTAACCATGTCAGGTTGGAATAGAATTTATGGCAGGGCCGACGTGAGTTAATATTTAGTTATAATAAAATTAAATATCTAAATATAATTTAGCTTATTTAAAAGTAACTGGAATATATCCAAGGAAAAATGAATTGAACGTAATAACGTTTAGTTTAATTTTCCAAAAATGTCGACATTTTTATATTATAATTGACTTATAAATTTCTACTTTTCTATTGATGACATCTATTAAAGATGAAAAATCTTTAAACGTCATAGTAATTTATATATTTATTATCACGCAGAAGAAGTCTCGAGCGATAGCTATATAATTTCTAGGAGGCCGGTCCTGGGGCATTGTGACAGCGTCTGACTGTAAACGCGATCGGTTGTGGGTTCTATCTCCACTCAGGGGAGTGATTATGTTTAAATTATTTTCACTTCGTCGCTCTGGTAAACACAAAGAGCGGCGTTGTGTTCCACCACTCAACACGTAATGTCTCGAATTCGGTGGAAAGCAAAGTACGGAGTGAGTTGACACTAGATACTTTCTCTCCACCCTGCTATGCGGGATAAAAGCGTGAAACTAAAAAAAATCTAACAATTTATTAATTTAAAAAAAATCTGCAAACAGTTTATGTTAAAACCTATAATTATGACAACTTATGTGTTTCCTGTAAACATTTCATAATTTTGTTGCATATATCCAATTATAATTCGACAGGGTCCGATCATCGTTATTACATCCTGTCATATTCATTTCACATTACGTCAACCGCTACCAAATATCTGAACGTAATCGATATTCGTGTCACACGTCGCATCGGCCTAAAAGTAGTTTGCTATTTAAATGACTCAGGATGTAACGGTGAAACTAAGAAACGTAAACCTATTCTACTTAATTATTGGTTTACATCATTAATAGATGGTCCACGTTCGTATAGGATAGAATATAAATTCTTTAATTTTGTATACTAAAACAGTAAAAAAAACTATTAAAATTTACATTTTTGACATTTTTGTCAAAA
Source organism: Dryadula phaetusa (assembly GCA_032432895.1). Classification (NCBI taxonomy): domain Eukaryota; kingdom Metazoa; phylum Arthropoda; class Insecta; order Lepidoptera; family Nymphalidae; genus Dryadula; species Dryadula phaetusa. The sequence continues at coordinate 5,033,300 of JAOYRS010000027.1, forward strand.
TTTTAAATATATTTAAAAGAAAATGTAGTTCTTAATTAAATTTAAGGTAAAAACTACTCATATGTATCTATATCTAAATATTAACATTGTTTTGGGGAAGATAGGAAAACCTACCTTGACTAAATCTTAAAAGCCTTAAGGGACTAATGTTAATGTTCTAATGCTTTATATTTTATTACCAGCCCCTTGCACTCAGGAACATTATATATTTATCTCGTCATTTTGTTCTCAAGTTTCCGCTTATTTCAGAGACACTACATGACGTCATTTTATTGTGTGATAAGTTACCTAGAAGAACCTTTTTATATCCAACCTCGATAAGTTGAAAACCTCCATATCTTGAAAAATTGTTATGTTTTCTTCCTTTCACACATCATAAACAGCATCATTCGAAATTTTAACGAGCAAGTTACTGCAAGCGCCTTTGGTATATATTTTACCGCCATAACTCAAAAATGTAATTGAGCCTCAGTATCTCGATTTTATTATATAATTAACAACTTTTGTTTCTCGATTATTTTAACACCTTGCCTTTATAGTTTAAAGAAAAATGAACTTACCAATTTTTTGAAAAAAATGTTTGGCGTCTCATATGATATTTGACTTATACACATAGGTATATAATATGTAGAATCAAATACATATATGTGATTAGTAGAAGTTAGCACGATTACATTTTAAAGAAGGAATTTACAAAAAATAAATTTAAAATTCTTGGTTTATGGTTCTGTAAACCCGGTAACATGAAGCAATATTAACATGTTTATTTATATAGCTCCTTAAATAACCAGTAATAATAAATAATATTAAAAATATAATAAAAGAATATTGTCACTTATTTTAATCAGTGACGCATAAATATATTTTTAAAGTAAATAGTCTGGATTTTTCTAGAAATTCATAACTTATAAGGCTAATTTAGTAGTTAAGTATTAGGCAATATTTATACCTATATAGGTTATATATTCTACAACAATTCATTATTTGCTTATATATAGCAGGTAATAGTTATACCTATATAGATATAAATATTACCTGTTATATATATGTGGCGTTTAGCATGTGCTAGTTAGTTTATGTTCTCTGACTATCCGGTTAAGCGTCAGACAGAATCTTGTTCTACAAATTTTTACCTATCTCGCTATTTTCTCAAGATGTGTGTAGTTAAAAAATATATTTTTTTCATACAAGTATGTAGACTTCAAATATTGTAGGATTTTAATTTGCTTTCTCCATACATGGTAATACTATTAAAAACAAAAAACATTTGTTACAAATTTTACAAAATTTTATTAAATTTATAGGTACAAATAAACATTTGTTACAAATTTTATTAAATTTATAGGTACAAATAAACATTTGTTACAAATTTTATTAAATTTATAGGTACAAATGTACCGTAAATTTAACTTACAAAACGCCACATAACTTGTTGTAAAGTTAAACTAAGAATAATTGAGCGCTGGTATGCAGTCATTTCCTCCGTCATCAGGCAGCTATTCGCAATATCACTAGCTAACGTGGAATTCAAGACCTACATTTGATACAACATTATGGTAAATTTAATAAAGGTATAATAAAATTTTATACTCATATGTAAAATATTTAACATAATTTATTGTTTTTTTTGTTTTTTTTTGCTAAAAATGATTCTATATATGTGTGTACATATGTAAACAAATAAAAACCATAAAAAACCTATAGTCTCAAAGCAAAGGCTATTTTTTAGCTTTACGTTTTTATCCCGCATACCAGTGTAGACTGTATTTAGTGTTAAGACACTCCGCTTTCCGCCGAATTCAAAACATTGCGTATTAAGTGGCGGAACTCAACGCTGCGCTTTGTCCAACCAAAGCGAGGTTATTAAATATAAATAGAAATATATATTTATGACTAAAACAATGGAGTTAATTCCAAGACTCAAGCCCACAATCATTGTTATTACGTAAACACAACAAATAGCCTGATTGAAAAATATATTAATTAGATATAAACCTACTTGTGCCATATTGATAACTTTGCTTCCGCCTTCCGGATACTGGATGCCGACTAGGTAACAGATAAAGTTTCTTAATGTACGTACACTCTAAAGTAACATTATATTGCAAGTTATGTTATTAAACGTATTGCATTACAACTGTTCTTATACTTAGTTAAATAATCTGCAATAAGCTTTTAATATGTGTTAAGTATTAATTATAGTTATGGGATAAAAAGAACTTGGCTTCACGCTTTATCGTATAGCAAGGTACCCATAGACAACCTAGTGCCAAACACTCCGTTCACTGCTTACCGATCGAAATCTGTACATTGCGTGTTGATTGGGAAACTCAACGCCACTTTTATTACCAGAGCGGAAGAATAAAAATGATTTTATAAATATAATCATTCCTCGAATGGGAATCGAACCCACTCCATTTGCGTTCACAGTGCCAGTGCCACATTTTTGATATTCTATTATTTACTTTATATGATTATTAAAATTATAACCGTATCGTAATAAACCGTAATATTTTAATATTAAATACATATTACAGACATCATAGATCCGTTCGCTTTACACTAAGATATATTTATATTTGAAACTAAGTCTTCTCGTATTCCGGTCTTAGGTAAAATGCGGCGTTATGTCCTGTCAAAAATTAGGTTAAATTCCCTGAAAAGTGAAACTAAAAAACTTAAAAAATATCTTTATTATTTATATATCGCACTACTGATGTTGTAGTTTTAAAACAATGCATAATTTTGCAGTAAATAAATAAGTTATATGGTCCAATTATCAAGGTAGTTAGGAACATGACGACGGTTGGCCTTCGAAAGCACTAGTAGAGTACACAAAACTTGTCGAAATTTCTATAGATATTTATAAGTAATGGTCTATATTAAGACTTCATTATAAGTCCATACATATGTATTATGTAGGTACATAGTAAAAGGTAGCTTTACGTAAGTCGTTACATATTAATTTCAAGGAAAAAAATTCTGACTACTGTTATATCAGAAATGAATGCCTAAAGCCTTAGCCTTAAGTACTGAAATGTTTGAACACGTTTTTTAAACTATGACATAATATTACGTGAAATAAATTATTTAAAAATATTTTTATGTTGCTTCTTTTTAATTCATAATTTCAACGATATGATTAAGGTATTTTTCTGTGATCATGCAGTGGACAGATAAGCTGTTCTCGATTCTTGGACCATTTCCTTTCCACCTATCTTGAGCCGACTTTCAAAACAGGAGCAGGGTATCAATTCAAATGTATTTGCGTTTAAAAAAGGATTTTAATTAAAAAAAGTCGACTTCATATTCAACAAGTCTTAAATTCCTCAAAGTAAAATAAAAGTAAAATTAATCAAAATAATTATTTATAGTTCGCCAAGCTGAAAATTGACAATTAATAATAACAATGGGTTAATGACTGTATGTACTTAAATATAAACCATAGATAGTAAGACAATACATACAATTAGACACTGATATAGACAGTGATTAGACGAACGCTCACGCGGAGCGAGCTGACACCAAAATTGACAATTGACTCCAAATTGACAATTTTCAACGTTGGCTTTCTACTTTTGTTATAATTTTGTTTTTCTATATTACCCACTGCTATCTTACCTTAAGGAGATATTCACCAAATCCAAACCACGAAAATCACGAAAATCAGTCATACAACGCGTTACATTATTATTATAGTATAGATTACATTTAAAGTATCTAAATAACTAATTTGAAAATGTTTATCTATATCTGTTTCAATCTAGACATTCTAGATATAATGGTATTCCTAGCAGATACTAGCTTCAGTTCATTATCATGTAATTTGCGCGTCTCAATCAATACGTAAATTAGAAGGAATATCGAATTTTCTGAGAAAATGAAACAAGAAATCGTTGCCACAGCGAGGAGCTAATGAGATTTTGTACAGCGTGTTACATAATAATATTGAAATGGTGCTAAGATTACTTCCTTTCTGAAAACTATATGGTAAAATTAATTTCTATCACAAAATAATAGCTTCTTGCGAACTGAAGAAAATCAAAGGTCAGACGTTTCGCATGTTAGCTTTCATTGCAACAGTGGAGCATGGTCTAAAGGTGGTCTAAAGAGCAGATAAGATAACTCGACGTGATTAAAGCAGTAGAAAGCTGGCTAACTATACAATATCGGAGTTCTACATGTAATTGTTTAAAGTAAACTCAAGTGATTAATGTATTAAGATTTAAACGTTTAAAAGGAAATAGAATTAACTTACATATCGTGACCACTAATGCTATTTCGTGATTATGTAGCGTTATGGCCCAGCAAATATAAAACTAATTATAATCGATCATTGTAGGTTCAAAATTTAGATGTAGTTTAAAATTATAGACTTTTCAATTTATTATTATTAATTTATAAAATTATGGCCAATTAATATCTCACTAAGCTTTCTTAGCAAAATATGAAGATGGCGTACATAAGCTAACAAAATAAATGGAAAATTTATTTACATTAAATTAGATTTCGAGATATGGCGTGTTAAGTATCGGAAGTAAACGCCGATACTTAGTACGCTACTTAGTAGTAGTGATTCTCCCGAGTGGAAATCGAACCCATAACCGATCGCGTGTACAATCAGATGCTATCCCACCATGCCGACCGGCCTAATGCAGAGCACAGAGTGTCTTGGAATTAGGTACTTCCTGTCTACCCTGCTACGCGGGATAAAAGCGTGAAACTAAAAAAGTTAAAGAAAGAAAACAGAAAAGTTATATTATAACACATACACAGAAAATGCCTAGTGAAAATATTAAAGTAATAAATTTATTTGCCACTTTTCCACGTATTATCCCTCGATTCCGTCTCCCTGACATAACGTAGATAAATGAGCATCATTACAAATGTAAGCAAATTGTATGGACGTGTCTCGGGCGTGAAAGCGGCATTATGTGTCGGCGGAACACTATTGTGGATGGACTTTATGCTATGATCTATCAGAATCTGAATACTATAAATTGCCACTTTTAAGTGAAAAGGAAGAAATTTAGAAATTGTTCATTTGTATTTTCTGGCATATCTTCTGTAATTATTAAAATTATTCGAAATGTCACAAAATTAAATAGCTGGTTATGGCGTCTGACTGAAAACGCGATAGATTCGATTTAGGGGATAGATTATATTTTAATTATTTTTATTTCCTCATTCTGGTAAGGTAAGACGCGGAGTACGGAGTGTCTTGACACTAAGTACTAAAGTATAAAGCCAAAAAAACACAAATTTATTACATATAACGATGTACATATGTTGGGTCACACAAAAAAATGTAATTCAAATATAATGGAACAGATATCAACATATACTAGGCATTTAACAATATTAAGCGTAAACTATAAACATTAAAATAATAATATACGCCAAGACAAACTCACTAACCATGTTTGTATCTGACATTACTGAAAATATTTATTACGACAATTGTTTTGAACGTGTTTTGTTAGTTCCCACGAGGCTAGCAATTACTGCAAAATTTAATGGCTTAACAGTGCTATACGAATATCGTTATCATTTTGTGAACCAAAGGTAATAAATCTAGAAAAAAAATAGGTCCAATTATTAAGATAAATCGAGAGAAAAATAAGTCGCGATTGGTAGCGAGTTCGATTTCCACACGGGGAAATAATTATATTTAAAATTTATTTTAACTTCTCCGCTTTGTTAATATAAAGCATGACGTTGAGTTACCAACTTAAAACACAATGTATCGAATTCGAGCCGAAAGTAGTCAGTGGAGTGTCTCAACACTTGGTAGACTATAGTAACCGTGAATAAAGTGAGAAGCTAAAAATAAGTCAGAATTTATGGTATTTCTCATTGTTAAAAGTGATTATAAGACGATTTTAGTTCTGCATGTGTGTGAATAGACAGTATAACTATGGATACAAATAACAAGCGGAAAATATTTATCGTATAGGAAAATGCTTGGATAGATAATACTACTTTATAAAATTATTGTGCAAAATAAAACTCTTATCCCTTAATGCTTAGCAATGCGGTGGGCGAGTTAATAGAAAATTTAACATTTTCTCAAAGATCGAAAAACTGTAATCTCCTTACATTCCTTGTAGAGTGTTCGTGAAATTAATTCTCTACGCACCACTTGGAACAAATGCTATCATCGATTTCATGCCGTTCCCAGAAGAGGTGTAATCAAATATAAGGAATTCTCTAACAGATGGTCTCAAATTATAGTCTATTATTATTAATAAAATAGAAAAAAAGCCTTTCACATCTTTTTTGAAATTACATTCATTAACAAGTATATAATTAATTACCTACTACAAAAGCAAATCGAATGAAACATTTTAATTGGGCACACGACTTACCTCACTTGTTTATTATTCAAGTCCGGACTGAGCTTTGTGGGAATAGGGCTTTGAGTATGAAATGTTACGAAACCGTAACTGTCCGTTTTATTGATGTAATGTTGGTCTTAGCTTAAAAGATAATGTCATTAGATAAACGTTCATTTCTAATGTATATTCGCCAAACTACGTGGGAAACTTTCTAGGTCTAAAGACATCTGACTGTGGTAGGTGTATTACAAATGTGGTAGGTCCATGCTATCTGAGCTAACGTAACATCTATTATTATATTTTCATTATGCAAAACACAGTAGATGCTATAAGATTTTAAATCTAGATCCTACGTCGCGGTTAAAAGAATTGTTTATTTTCATCATAGTTGTAGTGTTTAGCTACTTGATTATAAAATATATTTAGATAAGTTATGATTTTTTTTAATTCAAATATTTCTTATAAAAATTCTTTATAATAAATAATCTTGCTTAGTGTTATACAAACATATTATAATGTACACGGATCTTTTATAGTTACTTGCATTGCAGTTTATATGTCTTTTTTCCATAATTCGATATATCGATACCGAAATTAAATCAAACAAAAGGTCGATAGTTTTATAGACGAGACTATCTTAAGAATGAAGATGTATAATTTATCCCAAAGTGGAAATAGAACCTGCTATTCGCTTATATCACCCACAATTATGCCGTTTACCCTTAAGCACTACGCCACGATGATGTCGATTATGTAAACATAATAAGATTAACAAAAAGTCAAAAACCAACTGTAAATAATCATTAGGTAAATGACGTTATAAGCTTTTACTCATTTACGTATTGAAAATGATAGGAAATAAAATAAAAAATAATTATACGTTTGATCGGATAAAGGTAGTCATTAAACATGCATTGGGATTTAATGAAAACATTAGAGGTCGATAGCTTTCTCTGCAAATCTCACCAGCTCCGTGAGACCTAGAATTTAGAACTTATAAGGAATATTAAGATGTCCGTGCCGCGAGTATGTGCTAGTTTGGTGCACACGTAATAATTTTTATGTATGTGTGAATCGTGAATTGTTAATCATAATAGAACTGTTGATTTATAGAATTTATACAGTAATAAGTGTATGAAAGACTTCTGACCTCCTATTATGATTTTTTTTCGAACAGAGACGTGTTCAATATGTATTGAAATTGTCTATTAAACATATATGAAATTAGTGAAATAAATGTATATAAGAAAAACATAGTGAGGACAGTCGTAGCGCAGTATGACAGCGTCTAACTGTAAACTCGATCGATTATGGGTTCGATTCCGATTCAGGTAAATGATTGTATTTTAATTCTTGACATTTCCTTGCTCTGGTAAGACATACCACAGTGTTGAGTTCCGCCACTCAAGACACAGGCGGAAAGCGAAGTCCTAAATGTTTGAATGTTAATTACATATTGGTAGACAAAGTGACATAGGTATATTATAGATTACTGAGGCAAGGAATAATATTATACATAAAATAATATTATTATATTTTATAAAGGTTATATTTATATACTATAATTATATTGGATCTTACTTCATAAACCTACTTTACATGAAAGTAATCTATTCATATGTGCACAATAACCTGATGATTGTATTATAATTATAACAATAAATTTGTAATATATTTTGTTTATTTTAATTTTTAGTTCGCTTCAGTATTTTATGATATGTAGTATGCAAACGGATAAATCGCTCAAATCTCATTCTGAATTCATTCATTTAAGGCTTTGCGCTTTGCACGATAATAAATATTCTTTTGTGTACAATTCGTCTCTATTTTCAATAGTCCGTACTAATTTACCACCAAATTAAAATAAATAAAAAAAAGTATACCTTAACAATTGACGCTTCTTTCTCATTGACAAGCCCATCCAACAGGAAAAAAGCGTGAAGGTAAACATATAACTACATTTTATTTAATTATTTGTATATAAAGCATTATAAATTAAAGTAAAAACATATTTAAAATTCTGAACAAAAATCTGTATAAATATCCTATTATAATAATAAATTATAAATATCCTATTTATATAATATAATAATAATATGCTTTAATATTAGAGTTATTATAAAGGACAAATCTACATAATACCTTACTGATACGTATTCAAAGTAACTTCTATCTCGTTGGTTTGAAATGTTGCTTTCATTTAAGAGTTAGGCTCTGGTAATACAAAGTGCGGAGTTGAGTTCCACCACTTAACGCACAATGTCTCGAATTCGGTGGAAAGCAAAGTACGGAGTGTCTTGAGGTACTTTCTCTACCCTGCTACGCGGAATAAAAGCGTGAAGCTAAAAAAATATGCTTATTGTCTCAAGTGCTTATATTAAATCTGGTGTTAATGAACTCTGATACTTAAAGTAAGATTACACTCGTCTTATGGTTACCAGCGCTCTTATAGTTTTTAGTCATGACCATTCATCAGGTAGATATAAAACAAATCAGGTAGATACAGATATGCACCAAGCTGTCGACATTACATACTGTTGGACGATGTTAGAAGCTAAATTACGCAAAGACGAAATCACAGACTAGTATGAATTACATAAATACATTCGTGTGTTAATCAATTTATTAGACTAAATAAATTATTAATCTATGGGCATTGTGCAACTCTTAATATGTTACTAACGTATAAGAAAAATGAAACAAACAAATTATTCTTAGGAAGTACTTTATTATGATATTAATTATTTATATCTTCATATATTATATGTTATGAATTCTGGTAAACGATTTATACCATTATTATTTGTCAAAATTACGTATACAATAAAAATATAAGGAAATGACTTTATACATTTGAAATTAAAATTCCTTCAAGATTAAGATCAGATACAATAGTAATACATGCGTGGTAACTGGTAGAACTCAACACCACATATCTTAACAAAACGGAAATTAAAATAATTTAAATATATATTATTATTCCTCCGTGAAAATTGAACTTACATCCTTCGTGTAAAGTAAGACGCTGTTCCTAACTATACTACTGCGCCATACGGGCTTTAACAGAAGACTATAAAAGTTTTGTTCCATAATATTACACATATGTACAATTGTATATACACACTCGTATTAGTATGAATATATTTCTAGTGAGCTTACTTCTCTTAGGTAACAATTATATAACCCTGAGATGCTGCGTTCTTGTAAAGATAAATTGTTCTTCTCAATTCAAATCAGGTCGAAAAAGGCGAGCCTGTCACGAATACACACGTAATAACCGTATCAAAATGTTTAAATACTGCAACACGAAAGTTCTATTTACAGGTTTCCTTATACATCTTAGTTTTTGTTACTTAAAATTCAATATTGAACAAACGAATTAAGAATATTAACTTAATAGATATATACAAGTTTAGTAAAGTGAGCTTGGTATTTTTTAATAACAATTTCTCTTTTGCAAAAGTTAGAAAGGATTGGTTTTGAAGAATAAATGTAATAATTTAGCGACATAGGTGAAAAATATTATATTGCATTCTCAAAACAATACGATTTTCTTTTATTTAACCCCGCATTCCGTTTACTGTTTTCCATTTGAAATCTAGGCAAGGAATTTGAACTAGAATTGAAGAAAACCATTGCTTGCAGTTAAATTAAAGTTTATAGTATAGCATCAAAAAATGTTCAAAAGATGCCGATTATGACACAGTAGGACAGCGACTGACTGTAAAGGCGATCAGTTGTATGTCGTAGGTTTGATTCTCACTAGGAGGAATAATGATATTTAAATTATTTTCATTTACTCGCTCTGGTGAGATAAAGCGCGGTGTTCAGTTCCGCAACTCAACACGCACGCAAATCAAATAAGGCGGGAGACGGAGTACAGAGTGTGTTGACACTAGGTACTTCCTGACTAGAAAAAATATGTTTAACAATATAAACAAAATATCAACTAATCATTTCTCAGTGGAGGCGCCTTAGGGCGTGCCATTCATAAATTGATAGGCAGTAACTCATGACAGCTGCTTTGTTATTATTTATACTCTTAAAGAAATATTTTACTAAGCTAACTATTCCATTTAGAACTGCACTGTTAAAAGGTTACCGTCTTCATATCTATTGACGTTTGAAGTTCGGTGAAAGTGATATACTCAATGCAATGAGTTAAATGGCCTGTCAAAGTATCTACTTATCTGATACATTTATTTGATTTACTTTGACTTGCATTTATATTATTGGAACTGTAAATTAAAGTGTTTTTTAACTTCTAATTGGTGTAGAAAGGTATCGCTTTAAGCAAAAATTTAAAAGTCAGAAATAAAATATAAAATATTCATTGACGATGATTACTTATTTTATATCATGATAATAAATTAAAGAAGCACCATTTTGTTATTATGTAAAACCTCAAACTTTAACATTACGTTGTTAAAAAAAACTCGTTATAATTTTTAGAAATACCTATTGTAATTTTAAATTGACATTTTAAAGAAAACATATGACGTATGAAATGCAAAATAATAAAAATTAGATCATAATAAATAAGTGGAGTAAACATAACATTTTAGCTCATTTGATAGACGAATTTTAATAAACTATTATATTTTTTAAAATCCTATCTCGAATATTATATTTTTTGTCGCTTTTACAGCGTGAAACAGGGCTACTTCAATTTCTTTTTTGAAAAACCCTTAAATATACGAAAGTAACAGGAATGAAGCAATAAGTCCTATTGGTATAGTTTTTGATCATCACGAGCTGAAAAAATCATCAATACGACTTTAAAGAAGAAGCAAATGCGCGTAAATCAAAAAAAATAAATTTCACCAAGTATACTTACGAATCCAATTATGGCAACTTGTTAAACCTTGCATTGAAACTATAAACGTACCTGAAACAATAACAATATATAAAGTGTAAAGAAGCTAAGAATAAAAATATTAAATTATATTTCAACATTATTATTCCGCTTTCCACAATATCTCAGATTATACTACTATTAAATTCAAAAGCACGTTTAATTAAAGTTAAAAGAAAATACGGGATAGACAAAAAATATATATGAAGGTAGCCAGTAATAAATTCTACAAGTGTTGTCATATCGAAAACATTATTTATGCAATTATAAATATAAATTCTAACAAACAACAAACATTATATTAGTTGGAAAGTGTGGGCTTGTTTGTTCGTTAACTATAACACGACACCAGTAAAATACCTTTTACCAATAACATTGCAAGACGCATTGTAAATCCTCATCGTGTCGATTCGAGATCTACTTGAGTTATGATCCTAGAGCTGTAGGGTTGCCACTTACATTATTTTTATTGAAAATATATGTAATAATATTTCTTTTCAATTCTGCTTTTACTGCTTATTAAAATATTTATGCTTATTAAACTATATTATTTGTATTTCTTCTTTTTCATTTTATGCCCCTTCAACAAGTAAGGTGCTGGAGCAATCCCTTACTTCAGCTATCCAGACCGGTAAAACGCTTGTGCATACACATATCTATCTACATCACAATATTATTATTTCATTAAATTTAACTGTAGGAAAATACGATAAAATGAAGTAAATTTCCACGATAATTTATAAAATTGTGACTATATAATGATAACTCCACATACAACGAGTTTATCGCTATCGCTACCCCTGCAAAGGCGTAGTCTGCGGCTTGTTTTTGCGCAACTTTCTTAACCATTTTAGGTATTGGTCAAAGACCTATCCAGACTGCAATCGTGTTACTTAACTATATATGTTCTAATATGGAAGTACGAGCGAAAGGAATATAACAAAACATTTGGCTATCAAAGAAAAAGAAAGTTTTCTTGTGGCGCCACGCCATTTCACAGAAGGGTGTGAATGAGTTTTGATTGTATACATCATGCAAGTTACTGTCCTATGTGAATCAATGAATGAAGATGAAAAGAAAAGAAAACAGAAGTCAACAGTTTTCTAATGTAATAAATATTAATGAAGCTTTTGTCTTGCAGATTTAAGTTAGTCGTAAATTTAGTGACACTGGCCCTTTCCTATTGATTATAATGCAAGTTAAACTTATATAAACTTTTACTAAATGTACTAATGTTAAGCTACTAGATACTATATTCTACAGTGGCACAGCGTGTGATTAATCGTGATTAGTTGTGGGTTTAATTCCCGTTACGAGGAATGATTAATTTTATATATATTTAAAGTTATTTTGATTTCTCCGTTCTAGTAGGAAACAGTGCGGCGTTGAGTTCGCCACTCAACATGCAATGTTTCGATTTTGGGCGGCAAGCAATCGACGGAGTGTCTTGACACTTGATTATCTCTGACTACCCTGCTATTCGAGATAAAGCGTGAAGCTTCGCCATTTTAAAATACTTTGTAATAATAGACGTCATAATAATAGGCTGAACGCGATAGAAAAGAGCACTTATTCCACTAATAAAAATATAATGTAGCCCAAAACAGTAGTAAGAGAACAAAATTTTAAAAATTCTTTATATTTTATACTAATTCTATCTTCAACTAAATATTTTTACATACCTATGGTATACATGTGCTTATACTAGTAGGTTGACGTAAGATATTAAAATAATATAATAATGTTAATGGTAACTTCAATATCAAGACCGTGGATTATCAGAGCATGCAATTATTATGACATAGTCGTAGTATAAATATATGCACGTCTGGTAACAATCATTTTTTATTCTCATTTCGCAAAACGATATTTATTTGAAAACTGGATATGAACTTATGAAATCTAATATGATTTTTAAAGCCAACAGTACCTGATTCAAATTACATTATAATTTCGCAATGACACGTTTTATAAGACAGTATTTATTTTGCGGACATTTCGTTGACGGGTGAGAAATAAGGTGAGAAATGACATTTAGTATTTGCATAATGAATCATGAAGCAATATTAAAGTAATAAAATGCACAGAAATTAACACAGAATAAAATTAATACAGAAGAAAACTTTTTTTTGTAAATTGATTGATATTTACTATGCCTTGAACCCCAAACTATCGTCCACAATCATTTATGCTAACTGTGACAGGCTGAGCCTGTACCTCATTAATTGCAGTTGACTCGAGTATCCCGACCACTCCAATTAAAAATTGCATAACCCGCTTAATTAACGCGTAGTTACAACTACTTTAATTGTAAGCTAAATAAAAGGGTAAACTATGTTTACATATATTGTTGTTAGATTAAAAATAATATAAAAAAAATAAAATATATATTGATATATTAAAAGATTTTCTAGTACTTATAATTACACTATGTTCAATCGGAAATATATTTGAATTCTTTTGTTGTAAGAAGGGATAACAAAAACCTCATATACTTATACACTGGCCTTATAAAAATAAAAAAAATATTTAATTTAATAAATCGTTAATAATAATAATAATAATTGTCGTCGTAGAAATGAAACGATTATTTTCTATGTTGGATTATATTATTCCCAGTAGTCAGAGACACCCTACCGTCGAGACACTGTTGACTGCTTTCCGCTTAAAAATAACGGCGTTCAGTTACGTGTTGAGTGGCAAACTTAACGCTGCCCTTTGCCTTACCAGAGAAGTGAAAGTAAATCACATTATTATCATCCCCCCAGTTGGAATCGACCCCATGACTAATCTCGTTTATCATTGTCACACGGTGTCCCATTATGTGTCGATAGCCATTTTTATTATAAGTAATTGAATCATTACTTTTTAAAAAAAATATATCTTTAACAAAAATAAAATAACTAATTTCATTTACGACGATGTATGTAAATGCTATACCAATATACATATAATTAAAAATTAATTAATTACTATTTATGAACAAATTTGATAACCATTACAAATCGTTATTACTTAATCGGTTTTTATTTCAAGTTGTACCAACGCTCTCATGTCTAAACATACGCAATTCGGTTACCTTTGATGTTTACACATTCTTGGTATTTTACATATATGGATATCTTGTTCTATGCACATAATAATAGTAACTTATACCTACGCAGAGTATCTTTTATTAAACATTACTTTCTGGATTGTGGAACTTAACGCAGTATTAAATCTTACCAGCGTTAATATCTCCGCGCGGAATCCAAATCCAAGATTGTTGTTTTCCACAAAGCATATTCCAACTGTAATTTAGACAGCATCTTGTTATTATTTATTATTTTGAATAAATTCAATGCTTAATGCCTCAAAAATTTTAAACAAATATATTTTTATTGCTCAAACAAGGTGTTATTATATAAAATAACCTTTAGACAACGTAGAAGACGTTTTCGAAATCCATTGTTTTGGATTTCAACGGTTATCCGCCAATTTATGCCTTTATGATAACTATTAAAAATTTTACAATAACATGCTATCTGTTTATATGCATGTTATAAGGAAGTATCACATGTGCTCTTACTTTCCATTTAATATTTATTCGTAGATAAATACTGTTGAGCATTAAGTTAGTTGTCTAAAACTCTCTCGGGAATCAAGAATAACCTTCCATATAGTCTATGTATCAGAATTTTAATATTCTTTTGCTTGACCCTAGATGTTACGACGATGTTAAACAAGGTGTATAAACGCAGCAATGTGGGACGGATTGTTTTTTTTTAGCTTCACGCTTTTATCCCGCATAGCAGGGTTGACACAGGAAATATCTAACGTGAACACCGTACTTCGCTTTCCGCCGAATTCGAGACATAGCGAGTTGAGTGGCGTAACTCAACGTCGCGCTTTTGTCTTATCAGAGCGAGAAAATGAAAATAATTTAAATATAATCATTCCTGAGTGGAAATCGAACCTACAACCGATCGTGTTTACAGTCAGACGCTGTCTCATTGCGTCGCGACCTGCCTCCTGTCTCGATGTTTGCTTTATCTTTTGAACAGTAGAAGGTGTTGATATACATATCAAGCATAACTTTGATTTTAAATGATAATTACAGTTTCCGTTCAAGACTAGGTCTGTTTAGTTCACTGATAATATCAATGTCGTTCGTTTCCTTCGGCTCCATCTGCTTTCCTATCGGTATAATCAGCTTTTCTCTTACTATCTAAATAATCTACATCCTGTTACCCTCGATATCTAAGTGAGGTCAATTAAAATTGGAAATTACTCTAGTTGATTGATTGAGAAGGAAATAAAATATCTTTTAATACTCTAATTTTCTTTGATTTACACTGGACAGAGTCAACATAGTTTCAAATAAATATGATATATATAATCGATTTTAAATGCATTATAAGAACAGCAAAGCAAGATTTTGAATGTGTTTCAACATTTTAACTTATATAACTTGCAAGGTTCCTCCCAATGTGTCTGTAGGTGTTGGATTACGAAGGCTGCTATCTATACAGCACCTGTTCCTTAAACAATGGCATTTGTTCACTTTCGTTAGCGCCTCGACTTGTTAGCATTTTGGAATATCGAGCGAAGTCGTGACCGTAGCTCTGTGAGTTCCCTCTCGAGCGTCACGAGCACCAGACGTTGATAAGGCGTTTAAGCATCTGAGAACGCAAGTAATTGCGTCCATGAATTGTGAATTAAGATACACCGGTGTAATAGATTATGTAAGTGTCTAGAACCTGAACGGTACTTGTATTTAATTTATTTCATATGAGGAAATTCTTGCGATTTTTTTTGTTACACATTGTAGCACTCTATGGGTGTTTTATTGAATATCTTTATTATTATATATATAATAAAAGTCAAAATCTGACATGAAAGTACATATGAAGACACAAGAAGACTTGAATATTAGAATATTAGGTTTAGTTATATTGAAAATCAATTAAATAAATATTTTCAAATAATTCAGTATTATATTAATCGCATTTTTTAAAAAAAATCTATTTATCATACACTCGTCCAGGAAATGTGACAAATAAAAATTAACACCTATAGAAACAAAAAACAAATAATTACGGTCATTGAAATAATATCTTCTGTTTGTCGATGTGGTCAATCAATGCACTAGCATAGACTAATCACTTAGGCATATACAACAAACAAAATTCGACCTGTACTTTTAATAGGTATCTATTTGTAACCAAGTGCTCCATACCTTTAATCAAATAACTAAAGTGTCTCAAAACTTATTCAATATTTTGAAATTAATTTATAAAATGATTACATCTACAAGCATTATGCCATCAAAGCAAATTTTATAAGAAACACTCTCTCAAATTTTGCAATTATGCACTGCAACCGTAACAGTTTTGTGAATTCCAATAACTGCGTAACCTTTAAAGGTCACCTTAGCGTTCAATGCAGTTGATACCTTTTTTGTACTATGTATTTTAAATATTTAGTGACCTTTTTTTTTAAAAAAATTATATTATGCATAATTGTAAAGTAGATAGGACAAAGATTATATTTAAATTATCATTATCCATAACTTATCACGTATTGTCTTGAGAAAGCTAGAAACGGAGCGTCTTGACAAAGTTCTTTAAGACTACCCACCCCTATGCAAGAAAAAGCGATATGTATATGGTTTAAAAAAATTGCTAAAAAATATTGAACTGTTGTCGGAGAAATGGCTTTGTAAAATTTTTTACCCTCATATTTTCAAGATGGCTGTAGAGCTCCATGTAACTAACCATCAACGTTTTTCTATATAAGGCAAATTTAAGTTTACTTATATAAGTGTTGAAGAAATATAAAAAATCTTTAAAAAAATATAATGTTTTTCTGTACTTGAATATCATTATAAAGAGAGAGGATCTTACCAAGAATTTAAAGTACTATTAACACACTAACTGACATACTTAATAATACAATATATAATATGTTTATAATTCCTAGCGTGGGAATGACACCTTGTAATATTGTATTGAATTGCAATCACCGTTCTTACACATTACGTCAAAACATTGTATAGGAAGTTAGATATGTTATCTTGCGTCTAACGGCAATTTTGGCAATCTAACTTTAAATATACTACAATAAAAGATACAACATCCGTCTTAGCGCGGTAGCACATTGTTTAAGAGGTGATGGTTGGATGATTTGATAAGTGATGTGGACATCATGGTTGTACGTTCGATTCCCACTTGACGATTTTATATTTGAAGTCTTTACTGTTAAAATAATACGGCACTTAGATACACCATTCTCTAGATACACCTATAGTGGTATATTATCACAAATATCATTACTTACCACGGATTTAACGAAGCGTTATGTATACTACTTGAAATTGAACTTTGTAATAAAACAAGATAGTTCGTTCTAAACAACTTGTATAAGGCTTCCATGTGAAACGAACACGATCTGTTGCCATATGTTGGAAACGCCAACGCGACCACCATACACGCGACTAAGAGCACTGCGCCTGACCACCTGTCACTAAATCTAAAGTTTTTTGCTAATTTTATATAATATACCATAAATTATTAAATTTCAAAATATATATTATCTAAGATATAGATAATTTATTATATATATATATATATATATATATATATCTATATATATATATATATATATATAATAAATTATCTATATCTAGATAAATATATATTTGAAATTTAATAATTTTATGGTATATTAATATAAAATTAGCAAAAAACTTTAGATTTAGTGACAGGTGGTCAGGCGCAGTGCTCTTAGTCGCGGCTTTGTATATATATATATATATATATCTATATATATATATATGTGATATCTAGAAGTTGAAATGTAGGGAACGTCAAGAATGACATTAAAATGAAAGTTTTGGGCACGTGTCCATAGTAATAACAAAAATTAGGCCACGTACACATATGAGATAGATAAAGAATGTGTTTTGTTATTTCGCATTGAAGACCACTGGCCCATTAGCTCAGTTGGTTAGAGCGTCGTGCTAATAACGCGAAGGTCGCGGGTTCGATCCCCTCATGGGCCATCATTGTATTTTTTGAAAATAAATTATTTTTTTCTTTATTCTTTTTATGTTTTAATATAATTGTAATAAATATTATGAGATATACAATAATTAAGCTTTTCTTATAATTGATATCTGAAGTAGTTATAAAAATATATATTTATTTTTTTAATTGAATATTTTAATAATAATTTTTAAAATTTTATTTAAAAAAAATAAACGATATCGATATAAAGTATGAATTATTTACTGTAATATTACGTACGAGTATTATTTATGATGAGATTAAAAAGCAAAAAAAAATAAGATTGATTTAAGCAGTATGAACAAGTTCTGGTACTGCAAATTGGAAAAAAATAAGCGTATATTAATAATTATAGTAACAGTATGAACCAGTGGTTACCAAAGTTAAATGCGCAGTGCTCCATGAAAAAACAATCAACCTTGAATCTAACCTATGAGCCGTCTAAGAAAAGTCAGGATTAAAAATATTGTTAGTAATTAAATTACTTCGTAACTAGTTGCGAAACATCTTAATGCGATACTATTAATTATTAATTTATTTTTATGTTACCAATATAACAGTATTTTGTGAGTTTCATTCCCTTTATTCCAAGTCCTCTGCTCTAGTAAGATAAATTACCGCCTTCAAATAACGACTTAACATACAATGTCACGATAATCAACGAACAGAATGTCTTGACACTAACCGCCCAGATTTTCATCTAAAACTTGAAGCTGAAAAATAATTAAAAATATAACTTGAACTTGAACTTAGATATTTATTTTAACTTCAACTTAAATTTTATTAACACGATCTTTGATTTTGGTGATTTTTACACATTAAATGAACAACAATTAAACAGATTATTCGCGTTAGGGCGTTCGAAACGTCTGATTTTCAAAAAAATATTTTCAAATACCAAAATATACGCGAATTATCCGTTTAAAATGTTGAAATTTTATTTCTCTATTAGGGTCCATTCAACATGTGCTTGCGCTCCTCGGGGTTGCGAGTTCGCGACCCATACTTTGGAAAATGCTGATAAAAATTAAAAAGTTAACATGTATTTGTATTATGTACGCTTCATGCAATCGTGTAAAGTTTTAGAGGTTTTCCTTCATAAAATAAAGTATATTACCATGTTATTGCTACGTAAGTATGAACTTCGTAATATTATTTGTATATATAAAGTAACATTTGAAATAGTTCAGATAATTATGATTAATAAACGTTAAGCCAATAAATTATTAAACAACATATTTAGAAATTATTGAGATATTCCAAATTCCATCCATCTCATATATCTAGATGGCCGTCATAGAGCAATGGCGCAGCATCTGACTGTTTATGAGTGCGAGCACTATTCTAGAGAACTCATGTATTTTTAATTATGTTCATTTCCCTGTTCCAGTAAGACGAGGCGCAGTGTTGAAAGTCATAACTCAAAACGCATTGTCCTGAATTGGGTCAGACAATGCGTGTTGAATGACGGTAAAAGTAGTAAAATTTTTTAAAGTTTTTTTATTTAAATGTCCAAAATAGGAAACAAAATTGGATGTTTTGTTAAATAATAATAATTTTCATTAAAAAACTCATGCTAAATTAATATAATACGATAATTGCTGTTATTTACGGCAAAGGATTAACATTAAACCTTACACTCAATTAAGTCTTCTTTTAGTGAAAGTTATTCTTCTGTTGTATATACGAGAGAATTGCGCTCATGACTGGAACTGCCCTTCAAACCAACCCGTTTGCGGCACTGACGGCAAGACGTATGATAATATCTGTGATTTTAAACGCGCAAGGGCTGAGGACAGAGATTTGGGAATTTTACACGACGGCCCTTGTCTTGTGGCAATCAAGGTATCTTCTGTAAATAAATGGACATCAAATAACGTGAAAGTTAACGAAAATAAAAATATACTAAAGTTCAATAATATAAGTGAAAATGTACCTAAAAAAATGATTTTAAAAGTCATACCTCTGTATGTACTTGAATTGTAAATTTTTCATATCGCTCAAAACGTATTTTTATAAATTTCATATTAAAGTAATATATTTAACATTTATTTTCATTTCCCTCTGTTAAGACAAAGTACAGCACTGACAAAGTACAACTCAGTAATTCAACACACAATGTCTCAATTTCGGACGGAAAGCAGGAATCGAAGTGTCTTGACACTAATTGTTTTCTTTGACTACCCTGCATTGTGGGATAAAGCGTGAAGCAGGTTTAGTTTCTTTATATTTTAAACTATAAATATTTATTTAAATGCGCGTATAAATATTAATATTACAACTTTCTTTTCATTACTTTTATTTTAAATGATTTTCTTCGATGTTAACAATATACCTTTATGTTATTTACAATGTAATCTTATAAACAAAATATATGTAACATTTTAGTACCTTACCTATACATTATTACTTTCAAATAAATAAAAGAAACTTAGAAATATAATGCATAGTTATATTGTAAAATTGTAAAATTATCATCCATGAATAAAAATATATATACCAAACCTTGATTTTAATTGTAAAATTATATTGAAAATAAAAATAGTTAAATAATAATTTAATTATAAAATTTCATGTATAATGTGTTATGTTATGTTATATAAGCTATCTACTGAGTTCTGCTATTCACGATACATTAATAACACAAAAAAACAGTTCAATATAAAAATATAACTAAAGGGTGGAAGGTTAATTATATTAAATCGTTACATTAACACATGAAGGAAAAAATACTTTTCTATAAAAATTATGTGGAAATTTGGCATTATTTGATTAAAATAAAAAGACAGTTTAAAAACTAAAACCCAATTACTAAAACACGTTAAAAAAAATTAAACCAGAAAATAGTCTCCGCTGAAATTATTATGTACAAACTACTTAAAATTTACCGACTTTTAAACAAATAGCTTAATTACATATATTTTAACGTATTTTTATTGCCATACTGAAAGAGATATGTTTAAAGGATAACCGTGATCGTATGTTATTGTTATAATGAATCTGACTGCAAACGCAATCGTTTGTGGGTTCGATTCCCACTCGGTGGAGTGATTATATTTAAATGTTTTCCTCCTCCTCCCTCTGGTAAGACAAAATGCGGTGTTGTGTTCCGCCACTCGACACGCAATGTCTGGGATTCGGCGGAAATTATAGTATATTCAAACCAGTGGTCTAATATATTTAAATTAAAATTAAATAGATAATTGTACAGTTTTAATATTATATCATTTCTTAGTTAAAATGTGAGAGATGTGTGATGATAAATAAATTAAAACTGTATTCATTTCGTATCTGAAAAAAAAATCATTACTATTTTCCCTGCCCTGGTAAGACAAAACGCGGTGCAGAGTTCCGTCAGTTAACAACTTAGGAAACGAGGAGTTTTGACACCAACCTTAATCTGGTTCGAGGGAAAACTAGTAATATTGGTATTTAGGTACATACGCTCAATGGTAAGCTTATACAAAATTATAATAAATAAATAAAGAAATTAAATGTAGGATCACTACATAATGGTGTAAATGCAGTGGAGATGCGATCTCTTTATCGGATATGTGGCGTCAGTTTAGCTGACCATATGCAGCGAGGAGATACGCAAAATGGCAGTTCTAAGTGAGAATTTCATGGTAAGGATTTAGAAAAATGTGCTCAGGTTTTTGGGCACATTGAGAGGATGAGTGGTGAAAGAATTGTAAGAAAGATTTATAAAGCTAAGGTGAGTGGTACGAGAGGTTGAGAGAGATCTCGGTTGACCTTAGAAATCACAGTATTGAAGATACTGGAAAAAGGTTACATAAAAAGCATGAGGATCCCCCGAAGGATATCTATGAAGAGGGAAATGACTATAGACAAGGCGAAAGAGGTACGCCGGGACCGTAGAGTTTGGTACTAAAAAAAAAGTATGTTATCATAAGTTTTCAGCGGTTAATCAATCTCTATATTTTTTGTGTGTATCGTTAGCGCTTGACTAATGAATTATTAAACAATTCCATTTTTACATACTCTTGCAGGTACGTAATTTTAATTTCCTAAAAGAAATCATTTTTATTTACTCATTTCTATCAGTCTCTTGAAGAAGTTCTTTAACGACGAAAATTTGTGCAATAAAATGATGTTGAAAACGGGTAAGATAAAGCCTCTTTGTAGTACATATGTTTATGTAAATAAATATAAAAATCATCATTAATTTTTTAGGATTTGCGATGGTGTTAGTTGTATTTATAAAAATATATTTCGTCACTCCATATGCAATTGTTCCCTGTACCTATGAAGATTTGGTAAAGTATGATGAAATATGTGCATCAAATGGGAAAACCTACGGCAACTTATGCGACTTCCGTCAAGATAAAGTTTTAATCCATCCAGATTTAGAAATTATATCTTTAAGTCCTTGTCCAGAACCTGCACAAAAATTAGTAAATACAAAACAGTTTCATGATCTTAGCAACGATTTAAACTTAAATTTGAACGTCAATAAAAAAAGTATTTACGATAATTTGATGGAAACATTTGATACGCTGCAGGACTATTACAACACGTAATTATGATTTTTATATATAGTTCTACTTATGTAGTTATCATGAAATGGATATTTGCAATGTCTCTTATTTTATCAGAAGACAGAGTATTGTGGGTAAAAGCTTAGCTCGTTAAAGTATATAAGAAATTATATCATTTAGTTTAATTATTTTAATTAAAAATGAGTTATTTTATGAGTTATGTACCCCATAAATGGAAGAAAAAAATCTATAAATATTTATATTATATTATTAGCTTGAAGCTTTGAAAACGTCAATTTCAAAGGGAGTAAAGAAATGTATATAGAAAACAGATAATAAAATACAAAACGCATTATATTTTATTTCAGAATGGAAAAAAAGAAATTGACTCATAAATTACTGAATAAAGAGAAGCCTTAAATCTATACATGGAATCAAAAATATTTTTATATATGTAAATTAAATAACAATAAAATAAATATCAAAATTTTTTAGGTTGCACTTCTTAAAGTTAATTTTAATATTACTTCTTTTATTAATAAAAGATTAGTAATGGAATTCACAACTTACTTTCGTAAGATTTAAAAGTTAATTTATGATTTTAAAATTGCATTAAAATTAAATTATTGTCGATTGATCAAAAAATTCATTATTTTTTTTTATATTATTGGTTATTTATATATGTATATATATCTTATTAACTAGATGTGAAAGAAGTTTGGTCGAAAATACTGCAAAATATTTTTGTTTCAAAACGTGAAATTATTTAATTCTAATTTAATTTATATATTTAAATTAATTTGACAAAACACAACAATTCTTAAAAACACACAAAAATAATATATTTTGATAGAGCACATAGAAACACCGGCAACAACAAAAAAGGTCTTTTTCTCAACTTTTTATCGGAAATCTAATAGAAAAATATGAAAAATAAATTCAGAATTGTAAAGTCGCGCTTCAGAAAGTCTGATATGAAAATTACAAAATAAAATTTAGTGACATTTTATATACAAAAAACAATATTGGTAGGTCAAAAATTTAAATTATATATAAAGAACATATTAATAACTGTATTCTTTAATAGATTTCAGGAGATTCCAACTTTTTATTTAAGTAAGGCAAAGTTACATAATGAGAAAAATATAACAAACACCTTTTAAATTTTACAAATAAGGTATAACACACACATTTAATTATGAAAGCGCGAATCATCTTCATCTGAGTATATTTCATAATATTCCTTTTCAACTACTGAAGATATATTTTTAGGTCCACTTAAAACAAGTATGGGACATTGACCTCTATATCTGATAAACAAACCTCTCTTTTCTCTTTTTGCATATTCCAGTTGGCATTGATTGTGGTACGTTTTCCCATCGCTGGCGCAAACTGGGGCGTATATTTGGCATAGTCTCTTACATCTACCTCTATGCAAAATTCTAAGATATGGCTTTCTCATCCTGGCCTCTAAAAACCGAATTTTGGTCGCATAGTTTACAAAATTAGATCCACACACAATGCCATATAAACCTCTATGGTCCCGCTGAGGGAACAAGCTTTTGTTGGCTACAGGCAATGGAACGACAAATACGATAATCGTAATACCTAAAATAACAGTAAGGAATTTCCACATTAAACCCGAAAAACATTTACTTATCCTACTGGCTTTAACTTACCAAATATAAACATAATATTTGAAAATCATGAACATTCACATTCCACTGTAATAATTCAATTTTAAATTCTAATACGATCAAACGCAATTTCTTCGAGATTCTATCATAAATTATTACTTTCTTAGTGCGGTTATCGAAATGAACAATATATACTGAACAATATCACAGAATTAATTGAATTGACTTAAGTTTTTTTTTTAGTTTTTTTTTTATCCTGCATAGACAAGGTAGACAAAAAATAGTAGTGAAGACACCCCGTCCGTCACCCCGAAGACTGACGACATACGCAAGGTTGCCGGAGCAGGCTGGATGAGGGTTCCGGAGGACCGGGATGTTTGGCGCAAACTTGGGGAGGCCTATGTCCAGCAGTGGACTGCAATTGGCTGACGATACGATACGATACGATACGAAGACACCCCGTCCTTGACTTTCCGCCGAATTCAAGACATTGCATGTTGAGTGGTGGAACTCAACGCTGCACTTTGTCTTACCAGAGCGAAGAAGTGATAATAATTTTTAAATACAATCACTCCCCTGAGCGGGGATCGGACCCACAACCGATCGCGTTACAGTCAGGCACTGTCACACTGCGACACGGCCGGCCTTACACTTAAAATACACAATACAACATATAACATGGATTGTGCTAGGACAAAATGTATGTACATATAGATGTATGTACTTGTACCTGTAAATATTTGCATGTATTCGAAAGAAATATAAATATATATTTTCAAGATTTCTTTTACGTTTATAAAAATATTTACTTCGATAAGATAAATTTGGTACAAGATTAGTGGATTTGTTGGTTACTTAAAACTTTTATATGTTTTTTTTCAAACATGTGTTTTACTTTAATTGTAGAAACATTTAAAATAGAAAAAAATATTAAATAAAGACTCTCTCTCTCTTGCGAAACGATTATTTCTTAATAATCTTAGGGTACAGAGATGTTAAGAACATAAATAAGATGTAATAAATTTCAACGCAATGTATGACGCATGATGCAAATGTAGAACGCATGGCTAGCCGTCAAAGGGGTTTGAACGGTTTCTATGAGGTGCTGTTCGAATTCCGCTAGATAAAAATACTTAAAAAAATATTATTTCATTATAATCTACATAATATTGTCATTAACATCCATTTAAAAGCCATGCGTAAATATAGCAAACCGCGTTTGGTCATACCAGAATGGAAAAGTTTCTATGGGTAGGGATCGAACTATATTTAAAATTTCATTATCCGCTCTGGCAGTGGATATAGTGGCATGTTGAGTTCCACTACTTGGCAACAAAGTGTATACTTATTTTGGAAGGAAGTAAACAACAAAATTTCTATAGACAATTAGTAAATTAAATGTATAAACTTCTTTATTATACAAGCGAGCGAGATTAGAGAGAACGTAAGAGAACAACTTAGATACGTATCATGATTTTACAACATAACAAGTAATAGCTCCGTGAACCCACACTGCATCCTCAGGCGAAATATGAACAAATTACACCATCGATTATAATAAATATAAAATGATCTATATTTTTAAATTCGATGATTGATTTTAATAATACTTTCACTGTTACGTAAAGAAATTAATAGTTTAAAATTTTAACTATAATGTGTGTTGAGCTACGTCACGGAACTTCACTTTTTTCGGAACTTCACAGACCGCGAAGCAGAATTGTTGAAATACAATCACGCGTTTAAATTCATACGATAGCCTAATACTACTATGAACAGAAGTTAAGTATAACAAGTGGCCTGCTATCGTCTTTGCCTGCTAGAACTATACTATTATATTTTAATATATGTATAAATATTTCGTTATACATACATGTATGAAGATTAATTATTATGTTCAAAACGTCACTGTCACTTGTAAAACGTCACTGACACCTGTGCCAAAATGGCATCAGGTGTCAGTGACGTTTTGCTAAAGAAAATATGGCAACTGCGATTTGTATGTCAGCATCAATAGAATTTAACAAAATACTCCACAATCCAAATTTCCCGCATATATATTGTCGACTCGAAATCTTTATTGTTGTATGTTTTATGATTCAGCTAAGGTTTCAATCTAGTCCACCGTACCCCTCGACGAAATTATCAATTCTATATTGGGTACAAAATAGAAAAATTTACTTTAAATTTACTTTAAAATTAAATTTATTAAATTAAACAAATTGTTTTATTTTTAAAGTTATGGTCTTTAAAAAAATCTAATAATAACGTTTATCACTTGCTTTTTCATAATACCTATATACTCACTCCATGTGGAACTAAACTGTATTTTAAGGGATTTTCTAAAATTTTACCACATAATAATTGATTATACCCCACTTTTCGTTAAGCGATAACATAACTCTACTTCCTAAGATTAATTATTTCCGCTATATCTCCTAAATGAGGCGAATCGAACGTCAGCTATGTAACAGTAATATTCATCACACTGTCATATTAAATAACGTGTAAAAAGCTGCAATTTATATCTTCAAGACGTATATAACAATATTGATATAAAGCGATTTATAACGATCTTACAGCTTTTACTATAAAATACGAAAATTATTTAAATATATCTACTAAGAAATGGCCCATTATCCTTTTTTAAAGAGTTAAAAATTTTGATATTGATTTATATTGAAAATGATTTTTTTTTTAAATATTATTATTTTTTCAGTATAACCTGACTGTATTTACATATGTATTATGTTTATAATACCCTGTCATTAGATTCACCTGTTTAAATCTATCTGTAAATAAAAATACACTTCCTTCTGTCTGATGTAATCGAAAATAATAAATTTGATAAATTAGTAATTTTTGCATATAATATAATGTAATCGACAATACTATTTTTTCAATCAGATGTCACAGCTACGACGACCACAAGCTAAATATTGTAAAAAAAAGTATTATATTAAAATTCTTCACTTTCATATTAAATCACTTTGATATTAAAATTCTTACGAAACCATACATTACTGTTTGTTACCTTTCAAGTAATATGTTTTTAATTTTACACAACATTATTCATGTTCTTATTACAACTGTAATAGAAATGTCATATACATGTAATTACATTTAATCTCCTATTAATCTGTCATTATATCCTCTTTGCAGACGATTTTCTCGTCTTAGAAAATTTATTTTCTATTGTAATTAGTTGTTAATATGTTTATTTTATTGTTTTCACATTGAATATATCAAGATAAAGCTGATTATCTTTCTCTTAATATTTATATTTAAGTCATTACTATCTACTTACGCATTTCCAATATAGCAAGGTAGACAGAGAAAATCTAATGTATGTACATTTCTATTCTCGGCTTTCCACACGAAGTTGGGATATTGCGTGTTCAATAGCTCACTAATATAACTCAATGCCTTCCTTTGTGTTACAAAGCTGAGAAATGAAAATAATTAAAATATAATCACTGTCCCGAATGGAACTCGAACCAGCAACTATCGTGTTTACGTGTTTAATATTGTACGACTACGCCATATGGGTCGGAACGTTATGTACTTATTTCATGGAAGTATTATATGTTTTACTATAAAAAAATACTCCATGAAACGGAAGTTACAGTAAAAACATTTACACTTCGATAAAAAGTGTTTTGACCTTTAAAAATTCGGTATGCGTAACTTGTTCATTAAGGTATCCATTTATGCAATAGCTTATGAATATTATATGTGCATTGTTGTATATGTTAAATGTTGTTACTATGAACCGTTGTTACAACAGTTTTATCTTTAAAATTATTATTTGGCTTAACACTTGTGTCGGTTTACGACGTAAGCAAAAAGAACACTACCGCCATCACTTCAGCCTTAAGCATCAGCTACTTTGCAACAGTGTTAATAAAATAATTATAAAAATATATATAAAATAATTATTTCAAATTTTCATAAAGGCCTTCTTTAAAGAAACCAGGTATATTTTTTAATAAGATATTGCATTAATTTCGTGACCTTTGGTAGAAAATTATTGAATATAAAACTCTCAATGGCTGTATCGTGACAGCAAACAATCAAGCACACTACGTAATTCGTAAGTGAGACATCATCAAACATGATAGACGCCTATCACGGAATATTGATAAATGTGTTTAGTCGCTTGTAACTAGGAAATAACATCAAATCTGTATATTATTTACAACATTATAATTTTATTATTTCCTCATTTCATTTCATATTTTTATTTCTCCGCTCTGGTAAAACGAAGCGCGTCATTGAGTTCAACCACTAAACACAAAATGTTTTTAAATTCGGTGGAAAGCGAAGTATGAACTGTCTCGAAACTCTGTACTTACTGTCAACTCTTCCACGCGGAGTAAAAGCGAGAAGCTAATTATGAAAGAATAACTTCTTATTAAACATGAAATTTTTATCTATTTTTATGAATATTGCTCTTATTACACTGTGCTGTCAAGTATTCGACTGCGTCTCGATTGACTCTATAAGTAGCTATATAGAGAAAACCCTTTTTTTGTTGTAAAAACTTTCCGCTAATTTTTTTTATAAATGCCTAATTTTGTTTTTTTTTTTTTTAAATATTTGTATTGTTAAAAAAAATAAATGAAGTGCGAGTTTACAGTTATTTAATACGCGCTGTATACTTACTTTTCATATTTTGCGTAATACTATATGCTTTCTGCATAAGTTATATAATGATAAAACCTGTCATATTGAATGGCTATAATTTGACATACGATACATAGGTAGTTCGGTACACGTGTTTTTTGCAGTTCTTACGGTTCTCAGAATGCTTTAATTTAGTGCTGGAAATCATTTATTTTGATGCAAGTTTTCTCTGTTGTATTTCAAGTTATTTACAATGATGTATTAATGTACTTCAATTTTATTTTTATATCAATTTATAAAAATTATATAATATTCGCATATTAATAGATTAGAGCTTGTATTATTATGACTAATTAAATCTACTATGTATGTAATAGTAATTTTAATAGTGGAATATTTTATTGGCGGATTTTAATGGCGTCTCTTAGACAGCATTTGCGTCACGAATCCCAGTGATCGTTCGGGGATCTAAACAGAATGTTAAGGAATTTCTTTTTATTAGTAACTGTACAAAGAGATCATCGGACTGTAGTAGACAAGCAGTGACATGTATCGAGTCCTTCGTTCGAGTCCGCTGCATAAAAAGCTTTGTCACTAAGTAAACAAAATATAGGCAAAGTCCTCTTCGTCCACTTGATAAAATGGAGTAGATGGAAAGCAAAATCTTCAAATGTAAAATATACTAGACTATAAAAACATTACATTACAATTGAATCCAGTCAAGAATAAAATAAAACAATATTGTTTTTTGTATAATACGTGATTTATTTCAGATTATAACTTAATATATATACAAAAATAAAAGTAACGGTAACTCGTAATTAAGACAGCCTTGCAAAGTAAGATAAATGGTTGTATGAATTATCAAGGGTAACGCCAAAGCGAAATCTATAGCAACAAGTTGTTATAATTGAGCGGATCTATACGTGACAAGTTAACGACAGAGACGCACAAGGCAATACATTTGAAATGCTCAGAGTAAATCAACATGTCGGAATGTGGCTCGTGATCCGCACTAGCGATCTACTATTGCTATTCACGTCGGTATCTCAACGGCGTACTTGTTATTAATTATTCAGTAATGATTTTATTTTCAGGGTTTTTTTTCTTTGAAAAGTCTAGTTATTCTCTTGTATTGACTCCATAAGTAGCTAAGTATATACGTAGGTGTGTCATCTATCTATTTATACATATTTAAAAAACTGCCTTTATGTAATCGATTTTATCAAAATCTCCTGAACAGATTTTTATACGGTTTCCACTCAAAGATAGTGTTATTTGTGAGAGATTTAGGCTTTAGTATGTATATGGCGGTTTTATATAAATTGCCTAAAACATAGCGACTACCTAAAATCGAAGAAGTTGCGTGGTTGTAAAAAATGCTAAAGTAATGTACTAGAAAGTGTAGATATACGAAAATATTATAATAAAGTCCACGGTATCATGTCTCTATCGCTTATGATTAACTAACAATAGCTATGTTTATGAACAAAATTTCAATTAAAAACACATATTACGTTTATTTTTGAGGTTGTTTTTTTCTTTTCAGTGTTCATTCATCATAATCATCTTCGTGAGCCAGCGTTTACATGCCCATGCCCCATGCCAGTACGAGGAAGGGCCAAGGAGCGAGGCGCCCGCGTCTCGCTCCTTGGCCCTTCCTCGTACTTCACCTGCTTATCCATACCAATATTATAAATGCCAAAGGAACTCTATCTATCTTTGCCTGTGACGTCAGGGCCAACCCGCTGAACCGATTGTGATGATATTTCCTACGGAGATACTTGAAGGTTTTGGTGAACATTTTCTATCTCAGATTTTTAAAGTTTTTCCATCTATTTCATAGTTTTACTGGCCAATTCATATTTTCTCCAATTAATGTCATTCTTAATTTTCATTCAATCAGCCAATATTTCGAATCCAAATTTTAAATAATTATATAAGTAAATCAAATTGGAGAAAAACAGGCGAGACGTGATGATTTACCTGCGTGCCCCTGAGTAAACGGTTAGGCATAGACGGACAAAATGTTCACCAAAAATGTGTAACTTTATTAGGCTTTAAAGGCCGCGATGGAATATGTCTATCTTTTAAGGATGACCTACTTAACTATATAACTTTACGAAGCAATTTAAAACAATAGATCGCTGTTTTAGCGATAAGATTGCCTCTTGTTCATTTTTCCGTTTCTTAATTTACAGTTACTGTATCTTTTATGGGTGTACTAATAATAATAATATATTTTTTATATTACATAAAGGATATATGATTATCCTTAACTAATTAAATACGTATCTAAACGTTGTGTTTTTAATGAAAATCAATATTGTTTTGTACTTAACTAGTTTAAAATTATTAGATATCATAATTTTAAAGTAAGAAAATACTGCTGTAGTCACTTCGGATTGACATTTCGTAAATGGTAGCGGTCGGAGAGCGAGAATCTTAAATGATTGCTGTGCCCATTCTAGAGTCACCAATAAATCTCAGTTGCCTGGTCATTTTGACACCAAACACATATATATATATATATATATATATATATATATATATATATATATATATATTACTAGTAGGATTTATAAATAGGAAACGAAGTGTGTATATAAACTGTTCTTAATAATTGTCATTTTTTTACTATATAATTCGAACAGCTTATAAATTTGAGCAGTTTATGATTTAAGCATAACCGAAATATTTATATATCGTATGATAATCATGTATAAGCAGGCGAAGCCGCGGAGGTGTCAATAGTTTGTTAATAAATATAGGAATGCTTTTATTTTATTGTTCCTCGTTATGCTAAGAAAAGAAGATATATAGCTTTTTAATGATTGTTATTTATTAAATAAGATTTTATCAATAAATCCATGCTAATTTACTTTAAAATAATCAATATAATTTATTCGTGAGGTTGAATTTATATCACACATAAGAAATTTTATGTTAATACTTTATTATTTATTTCATGAAAATCTAGATAAGTATTAGATTTTAATATTAAGTAATTAATGTAACGAACCGAACTAGGTATTGCGTAGATATACAAGCTATGCATATGTACTGTATTTGTATACTTTGTAAGTCAAAATTGGCATGTATAAAAAAATATTAAAACATATACATGCATATATTAAACCAACTGTGCCTGCCATTTCGTACACGTGGAATTTAACATCTCTGAATATTTACTTTAAAATTCTAACTAAGCTAAGTTATTCTTTATTATATTCTCTATCAACCAGTAAAAATCGGACCTTTTCCGCTAAAAATGATCTGCCCGTATAAGAGTTTAAGTATAAGAACAATCAGATAGACACACAAAAAAAGTAAAAAATATTATCTATTACATATTTATACACATACACATGTATTATTTTAATATTAAAAACAGACGCTCCAATTTTATTTATTCGTATACATTATTATCCTTTTATATGTTATAAACATTTAATACTTTAATACTATATGGAAATACTGAATTTTAGATTGAATTAATCTTAGTTATTATAATGTTATTTTATCTTAATATAAATGCTGCAGAAATATATTTAATGAAGCATTATCATAGAAATTACACCTCTATAAAAACCATTTTAAGACTATTTTCAAGAAAAACACCTAATGATTATCTATTTATAATAGATTTTATGAAATAATCTAGCACTCTATCGAGATGGCTGTACAGTTCTCTTTAGTGTGACTTGCCGTTTGCTACCAACGTTCAATGACATCCTCAGTTCACACCATGATCACAGTCACGCTCGGCAGCGGCTCGTCTCACGAGTGTGACAAATATCAAGTTACTGAAAAACCTCGTATTCACAAGTAAAATGACTACAATTGACTGGATCGAATCCTTTTATTTTACGCCCGCACTGTGGTATAAAATATCCTAAGGCTAAAAAACAGTTGAATACATAGGTAATATACACAAGAACGTTTTTTTTTAATTAAACATCAAAACAAAAGTATAATAAATACGCATATGTTAAAACGTGAGATATTATATCTTTTATTGTCTACTAAAATTTGGAATATTTAAAGTTTATAATGAAGCATAAGTGCCCTAAGGCAATATTTTCAAAAAGAAACACTATTTCATGTGTTTGATATATACTTTTGTATAAAATGACATACACAATATATAAAGCGCGGCGTTGAGTTCGGTACTTTACACTCAACATCTTAATTTGGGGTGAAAAACAGTCAACGTAGTGTCTTGACACTAGGTTCTTTCTGAGTACGAGATAAAGCGTGAAGCTGCTTTATAATTTATCTTGCATCGGCCTTATAATTATAATAATTAAATTTTGTCTCATCTAATTCTTGTCTCTAAGTAGACACCAAGTCAAGCAGATATTAAAATACCGTTGAAATTTGTTTAACTATCTAAAATTTCTAAGTATGTGATAAACAAATGATATCATTTGATTTGTTTTCATTTGATAAACAAATACTACAATTAGTTGATTTTTACTCACTCATATTATGTTACAACCTGTAAATCTCGTTATCTATTTTCCTTCCGCTCCAACTCGAACTAGCCTACCAGCTGGGTCAACGTCCTTATTTAAAAGTATTATACACATTACCTTTACAGGTGCAATTATTTACTTCCATTAGTATAGTCCAGTTGAGTAAACAAGCTCTAAATACAGAAATCATATACGTACAACTGTTTAGTTTAAGGCAAGTTGTACTTATTTCTTTATTTCTTGACATTATTTTATTCTTTGTTTATAACTAGCCGTGCCCGCGACTTTGCCTGTTAGAAATTATTTATTAGGATCAGGTTTTTTTATTTTATTATTCTAAAATAAAATAGCCTAAATTACTCCTTATTATATCAGTTATAACATATAACTGGAACTGGAAGTCGGTTAAGCCAATCCAAAGCTTAGCTGAAATAAACAGACAAACAAACATTGTAAAAATGTTATTTTAGAAAATGTACAATATATAACAGACATATATATATTGAAATGTTTTTTTTTCGAATTGCCTTTACAATCAGTCACTGTCTCGCTGGCCTCAAGTCTATTGATGTTTAATTAATATAGTATAGAAACGTTTTTAACATGTCTCTATTAGAATTAGAATATAAATATTTTCTCAATCTACTATCTAACATGCAATATAAGCTCATGAAAATATAAAAAAAAGTGTCTTGAAAATCCCAAGCCACGGGGTAAATCTTTCAAAGGGGGAAATTTCTATACAATCGAACCACCCCAACGTCTGCATAATACAAAGCTGCTTGCTTTAAATCTTACCGCAATTTAGGGGAAGAAGGAAATAGGGTTAAAAATATAATGAGGCCTGTCGTGGCGCAGTCGGCTAGCGTCTGACTGTAAACACGATCGTTTGTGGATTCGATCCCCACTCGAGGTGAGAATATATTTTAAATTATGTTCACTTCCTTACTCTGGTAAGATAAAGTGCGGCGTTGAGTTCCACTACTCAATACGCAATGTCTCGAATTCGGTGGAAAGCGAAGTCCGGAATATCTTGACATTAGGTACTTTCGGTCTACCCTGCTAAGCGAGATAAAAACGTTAAGATAAAAAAATGAGAGTATTATGCATAATATCTATGGTAAATATTTTGAAATCAATACAATTTTTTATTATTATTTGTATCGTGTTCATTAATATTGTTTTGTAAGCGGTATTCTTTTGGCAGTAAGACAATATCATTATTCAAGTATGAATTCGAAGTGCCAAAGTAAGATTAATTGATGTGTGACGTAAATAAGTATTGTTTTAATTCAAGTTGGTAGGTACATAATAAGATATTAAATGTCACCAAACAGTAATCAAATATTTTAGACAAAGAATAAGGAAATATTCCATTATAAATATCTTTTAAAAATATCAAAACAACTGTAACCGGAAGCCAACGGCGTACTTTGTCATGTCCATACTAAAAAATGAACGTATATCTATCTAACTTGACATTTTCAAACGGTGGAAGGTAGTGTTAATAAGTAACAAATATTTTAACAATATTGTTTTTACAACCAAAATGAAAATTTCATTTATTAAAATAGGCTGTTTGCAAACGTTTTCCTATCGTCAATTAACATAAATGTCAGTATTGTCAATCAGTCAGTATTGTCAGTATGGGCTCGGAAGGCAGTTCCGCTGAGAAGAGCCGGCGAGACACTCAACAATTGCTCTTTTGAAATATAATTTTACAATGAGTTCATGGCAATAATCAGCTTCCAGATTGCGCATCAACAATGTTTAATTCCACACATTAACATCAGTATTATATTCATTAATAGAATAATATACTTTTTTCAATAATACATTTTTAATATTATATAAAATTCCTCTAGCGGCAGATCTCACATTGTTTGTTTGTTGGGTTTTATTATACGTACGTATACCTTGTAAGTAATGTTATTATTGCACAATTACAATAAAAGGTTTAAATAAATATGTCATAATTTTAAATTATGTATTATCAATCTAAGCCGATGGCATTGACATTATTAAGCCATGGGAAAGCTTATCATAGATTATAATTCTAATACTTCATAGTAAGAGGCCACCGTGACCCGGTGGAACTGAGTCTGTGTGAGTAATGATTCTATTGAAATCATTTAAATTTCTCTGATCTGCGGCAAGCTATGGCGCTAAGTACCGCCAACACATACAATGTCTCGGCAAAAGCGGGCAACGAAGTGTCTTGACACTAGATTCTCAGCCTTGTTACGGGAGATAAAACGTGAAGCTGTACAAAATAGTAATCAATTTTATAACAATTTTCTTTTACTTAATATTAATATTTGAAATATGCCAAACTTACGGAATATTCATATTAAAATAAATTACCAATTTTGATTTTTTTAATAAATCTCAACTATTAGAATTTTTGTGAGTTAATCCGTTACAAATACCCGCCCAATCGCAGATCCAGCACAGGTTATATGGGATTCTGGACCGCCAGCTGTAGACCGTTGATATACACACTAAAACTGCAGCCTCCTAGTTCGTCACTACGCTCTCACTACTAAAGGTACATCGCCGAGTCGAGGTGAGACTATCGAGAGTTGCTGTAAGAATCAACTTTAACATTAAACTCCACAAGACAACCTCGCAAGAGATAGAGATCGGTAATATGTAATTTCACATTTAATTAAACTGAAACAAAGTATGAACTGATACTTTACATAATGATGTAACGTAAACGGAATAGACCTCTGGAGAGCGCGAATGACCTTTCTAATTGGTTTAATAACGAAGTTGATAAAGGAAGTAGTTTTGCGGAGGTGTAGAATATGTTCGCCTTGTCAACTTAAAGAGGTAACAACTATGAAACTTGTATTTAATATACACTCTTGGTTTTAAGCTCTCTATAATCACCCGACTAGCATAGTAAGTGTTTAGTGTAGTTAGTAGTGCTTAATATACCTTAGTAAGTTGATAATTAAGTTATTTTAGCCTCCTTAGAAATACTCTGTCCCTATCCTCAACCTGTAAATACTCGTTTTGTCTAGTTTCTATAACATGTTATAAATTTAATTTATTCTACATTTTCTTTTTGATATTTCTATCCGATGAATAGAAAAGCACTGTATAAATTTTGCCAGTTTTATTAACACTTTCAAAAATCACTAAATACAATAAAAATGATTCGAACCAACAGTTCTTATCTCACTAACGACTTATAATGTCCCGCAATTAACTATCTTGGATTATATTTAGTATTTGTATTTAAATTCAATTTTCTAAAAAACACCATCTGCATATCATACTAAAATCGCTTCCCGTTTTCAAGTCATGTAAAAATACATCCACTTTGTATCTAAATTTATGTATGTATGTATTAATTTAAATAAGATGTCCGCTGAATTTATTAATCCTTAAATAAAACATTGTTGAAGCAACTAATTCCATTACAATGTAGAAACACGTCGCGTATTTACTACTGTCAGTTGTCTCATTGTGCAACATGTTTTATCTATAGCTCGGTGACCTTAATTTAAAAAAGACTAAAATATACTAATACTGTATCTTGATCAATGTGATATATTATTTGATATTGATTATAATCAATAATTCATTTATAATAAATCAACATTTAATACTAATCAATTGGGTTTTTATACTTTTTTATATGGGTTGAATAATTTTGCAGTTATTTAGGCGTAAGCACTATAAGTAAAATACCTGTTTATTTATTTGTAATATCTTGCTTGATATAGATGTCCATGAATACATTTTTTATATGATATCTATTAATACACGAGGCCGGTTGTGGTGCAGTGAGACGGCATCCGACAAAAAACTAACTGTGGGTTCGATTCCCTCTCGGGGAAATGCGTATATTTAGATTATTTTTATTTTTCTCGCTCTGTTAGGACAAAGCGCGGTTATGAATTTCGAAATAACACACAATATCTCGAATATGGCAGAAAGCGAAGTACGGAGTGTCTTGACACTTCCTATCTGCTATGCGGGAAAAGAGAGTAAAGCTAAAAAATATATAAATAAATAAAAAATGAAAATGATAAACTATACAAATTTTGGAATTTTGTTGTACAAGCTAACAGAACATGGGGTAGTTCACTCTCCTATCTCTATTAAAACATACATATGTAGATTGCTAAAGGCAACGGCTGTCATCGTGTTAAATCAAGTCCTTAGAAAATCTCTAGAAACATCTCCATATGATAAATAATAAAAAAATATCAAAGTATTGTAACATAACGATAATGTATTTAATCGACAAGAAGTATAACGCACTAATAAATATACTGTCAAGGCGATTCGACACCTTATATAACAAGAGCGATAGACTTTACTATTCAGCAAATCTTGAATGAGACTTCCATAATAGAGGGAACTTAGAGAGAAATCTACATATTCATTATAAGTCTTAGAAAATTATTATTTAATATAATGACCTACTTATTTTCAAAAACATTTATTTTTACTTTGACCAAGTAAAGCCAACAAGCACTTTGGTGGCCTAATAGCGAAACTTAAGCGCGCCTACGAGGCAAGAATTCGGCTGCATCACTGTAACGGTAGTTTGGCCATGTCAGCCTTATTGTTATTCTAATGACACTTGTTCCTTTTAAACGATGATTTAGAACACGTCCAATATTTACATAGCAAATAAACAGAAATCAATACAAATGGGTCGTAAGTTATGTTACTTCGAAGATATCTTTAGACGTATTTAAATGAATGAAAAGGTTACACCCTCTGTAATGGCGAAATGTGTTTTGTATTCATATTTAAATTCATTTACCTATTATAAATTAAGGCTTTATAAAGCATTTCTGAAATAAAACTATTGTAATACAAAAAAATATTATATCTACGATATGTATTCTTATTAGACTGTTAGCTTATATTCGTAACAGCTAATGTTTTTTTTTAATTTACACATACTCACTACTCAAGTATAGTTTCACATAGGGACCTTTAAATAGTAAAAATATTTGAAACCATAACGCGCTATAAGTTTTCTAATAGCCTTTATTTATTTAATTATATCATATCTAATAAAAATTTTTCTTCCACTAGTAACTGAGGTGGACCGTATAAATAACAAGAAATAACTGTATATTTTACTGAGCTATAGGCCGAGTACGAAGTATTAATACAAAACTTACTAGCGCTTGAAAACTTTTAAATAATGTTTGGTTTACTTTATTTCAATTTATTTCTATAAAATTGGCCATTGGCCAGTATTTATTTTTATTCCAATAATAAAACAGTAATTTAATGTACTTATATTTATGCCAATGATGTAACTCTGATATTGTATATGAGTCATATATTATGATAAGTTTAACAATAAAGTTAGTGAATATTTAAATATAATAATAAGGTTGATGAATTTTCAAAACAAAAAGGATTTTTTTTGCTTTGTGTCTTAAAAATGTTATCGCGTTGTACATATTAGGGTTACGTATCACTTGCATTGCATAAACTATAATTGATGCATTTTTGCGTCTTATCATTATTAAAAAAAATTATTCCTGTAATCTTGGTTACAGAAAAAGAAGATAAATCAACATAGGCAATCTAAATTTTATTTCACTTACAAAAAAGTACCTTAAAGGTGTTATTACAATAATATTTAAACAACTAAATGAGATCATCAAATAATTTTCCACGCTAAGTGTAAATTTGTAAATAAAATAGATATTACACAACTGTTCAGGTCAGAATCGTGAATATTATACTATAACTAAGTATAATTTTAACACTGTATAAGGCTACGAATTTTCGAAATAAACTTCTAAGTAATTTGGGAGTTAAATAGCGAGTCCATTTTATTTCGTGAGAACATCGAGGTAACAATTAATGTACTAACTACACTTCATTGTATACTTTAGTTAATCATTTTAATTGATCGTATTTTCCATGATATTGGCCTTAAGCGAAAATGAAAGCAAAAGTATATAAAAATCGTGAATATTAGCGTAATTTTACAATGATTGAAATATTAGCAAGAAGCTTCCATAGTTTCTCTTCAGTTCGATTATAAAATAATCAACAAGGCTACATATGTTTACCATACATGTGTTACATACGTGGAAGTTAATTTAGGAGAATATACATTTTTATAATGTTGGTACTTACCGAATAACGCTTTATGGCGTCTTCATATATTTTTCTTATAGTTCATTATTTTTACTATAACATACAAATTCCTATTGTTAAATGATACTCGTATCATAGTTATCGAGATAGTATTCAGAATAATAATAGAAGTTAATATAAATCGAGTATTATTAATGTTATCCTTATTTACAGTAAAAAAGAGGAAATATACCTATCTAATATATAGTTTATTTATATTTATACATATCATTAATATTTTACTTTATTAATTATTTATGTACTTTTTGTATTTTATATTTATGTATGTATGCGTATGTAAGTGCCCATACATTGTACTTGCACATTCTGATTACCTGCAAAGATTATATCTTCTCTCATACTCATACTCATAGGCTGACTAGAAGATATCTCTTCTAGATATGTTAATTAATATTTTTCGAAAATATTCCGTGTTACTAACAACTTTACATATCGACAGATTATTTATCGCATAATGAAAACTAAAATCTATATATAATCTGTATATAGTAGACTATCTAAAGATTTAGATACACGTGAAAATCTAATTAATGTAAAACACACCAGTACAATAATAATTTTAAAATAACGCGATTGCCGTTTAAAACTAAGTTTTAAAATTCGCCATTTTCGTTTTCCAGTAATTTTATATATAATTTTTTTATAGGACAGGCAAGGCAAACGAGCATGCGGTTCACGTGATGGTACGTGATCATCGCCGCCCACGGCCCCGTGTAACACCAGATGAGCTACAGAAGCGTTGCCGGCCTTTAAGGTGGGAATATGCGCGCTTTTTAAAGGTGTCCATCATATCAGTGACTCTCTTGCCCTCAAGGTGAATCTAACGACATATCATCAAAAATTAGTCTACGAATATAGCGGTTACAAGAGAAGAAAGAAACGGACATACATACACGCTGACATACGCGGTAAAATAACCTTCCTTTTGGCAGTCAAAAAATAACGATTAATATTTATAAAAAAAAAAGTAAAATCTAGCGAAATTAATTATACATAGCCTAATTATTTTACACAGTAAAATTAAAAGAAAGAGCCTTGTCTTCCATAAATTAATATATATTAGAACAAGTATATCAAAGAAAGGCATAATTTTTAATTAAATAATTACAATTTAATTCTCCACTAATTGCATGCAAATGTTTTTCTTCGTGTATAAATCTCTAATACCACACTAAAATTATCTTATGAGATGGACTTCATCTTGGTATATGAAAGCGTGACCGTGGACGCTGTCAAGTGATTAAGCAAACATATGACAAGCGCTTGAGATGCAAAGGTTTTGTAAAACTGAATACTGTAATATATATAATATATATATATATATATATATTATATATATATATATATATATATATATATATATATATATTCGTAGATATTACCTTTTTTTCGGTCATAAGTTGATTATAGTTAATTCATTATTATATATTATATTAATTAGTTTATTTACTCGTTTTTATGATATCTACTCGCCGTATTAGCCGGCCTCTTTTGGTACAAAATCAAATAATTATATTAAAATATTACAGTAGGTCATTGAAATATTATTTAAGAAAATAATACATATTTTAGCATTAATTTAGCATTTTACTTTCAATTTTAATAATTTAAGTCTATTTTTAACTCTAAAGAAGTTTTTAATAAATTTAAATTAAGTAAAATAATTTTTACTAATATTTTTTTAAATATTAATAAGTAAATGAAAGCGGATAGAATAAATTCAAAAAATATCTATAACAATTAATAAGAGATGATCTCGAAACAACCAATTAAATGAAACGTATATTTGGAGAAAATATTGTAGGTAGTTTGCGAAAAGAAACTCGCTAAAATTCAAATTAACTGCCGCCCGTAATAGAATTATTATTATTCAAAGCATTTACAAAAAATGATAACGACGTAATGACACATTAAAATGCGGCTGAAATCTCCATTACAACTTACCTGATGCTGTCCAGCATTCAGGGCATTCCTGGCAAAGCGTCGACCAGTCGAAAGCGAGGTCCTCAAAGCTCGCCATCACTAAGCTCTGGCTGTCTATTACAAAACCACTAGAAACATGCTATATTACACACACACTGGGCACTTCTCGTCAATCCTTACGAAATAATGTTTATATCACTGTAAGGAAAATTTAATCATATGTCATAAGGTTGGTATAACAAGTTCGCTGATCGCGCACGTTAGCCCCTTATGTGCGCGCGCATACACATTAGCGGCCGACGGAGCACTGCGCGGCAAGTGGCAACCTCGCGGGCCACTAGGGATGTCGTTCTAAACCTGTTCCTCGGACTCTCAGCGAAGCATTCACCGAGCGTTCTTTCGATTTCAATGAACCGTTAAAGTTTTTCTTAGGGTGTGCCTTATCATTATGACGGATCGCATAATATGACCTCATCTTCTAAGTTTACGCCCCAATAAAAAATACCATACATTTTATAAAAAATAGCATATTGTTTAGAACTCAGCCTTGCATACGTTTTATGAACGTTTAGTGACCGTCGTTATATGACCTTAGAGCTCCCACAATGTTTTCAATTGCAACGCTTCGTATAAATTTTCTTGTTATGTTTATTTAAATTATGTCAATATTGCACTTCTTTGTTTATGAATAATTAATATACCTATCAGGTTTTGCTTAGAACGCGGATAAGTTAGACGCTTATGCTTATTTGGTTAAGGAATTTCAAGAGCGTTTTCTTTTTAAACCAAGGAAGTTATTAAAAAATACCAAATGCAAGTATAATATACAACGTTTTTTTAAATTAGGTTAAGTCCAATTATATATATTATACTATACATAAATATCCGACACAAGTTAATATCGAAAAAAAAATAATTCGTAGATACTTAACAAATCTGTTTACTATTTTTGTATTTAATAGTTCTATTAAATTTTTAAAAAATATTTAATATTCATATTAGAAATTTCATCGTTTTCATCGAATGTGCATTCTATGTAAATTCTTACTTAATTTTATTTCGCATAAAGCATGGCATTAATTGCGAAGGCGTTGCTTTAGCGGTTGCCAAAACAGAAAGCGGTAAGTGAGCGCGTTATTTACTCATAAAATTAATTTAAAACCTTTTAAACCCCACATTATCTGACTTCACATCTGACAAGACATTTTATGAAAATTCGGCTCTCAAATACATATTTACTAATTGTTTTTAATTTAATTATTCACATGTGGTGATTACGTGGTTAGATACTGACAGTAAAAGTTTTGAAAGTAACATATATTGTATAGTATAATTATTTTTATACTAGTGTGCACTTTTAAGTTAAACGAGGCGTCCTTGAACTATAGTAGCACAGATAGTTAACCACGTTCAACGTAATGTAATGCGTAATCGTAACAGTGAGTGCATTTACAAATAGTCCCTGTAAATTCTGTTTTATACTAAATAGATCTACATCTTCTTAATTAAAAAATTATGTCTTTGTCTATGATCAGTTCGTCCTTCAAGAAATAGATAATTTTAGTCATTGTCAGTTCTTCTTTCGCGCGCTGAATACAAATTTATGTAGGTATATTGAAATAATTTTATATTTTTTGTCTCCTATTTTATGATGTGATTATTTACTTATTATAAGCTTTAAGTGTAGGTTTAATTGATCTTATTAGTGGTTTAAATTTATATTTGAATCGCAGGTTCTAGGCACTGCTCCGAGCTAATCCTTTTCCAATACAATTGTCAACTTGCTTGTCAACCACATGTTAAAACCATGGAATTGATACTATGAAGTTTTTATTCTTAAACTATTGTCTTACTAAAACATGCAATACTTTAAATAAAATATACTACAAAAAGGTACTAAGAAAAATTGTTTATTAATTAGCAGTATGAGAATAATCTCATAAACCTAACTATATTATATCTCAAATCTTTATCAAAATATTGATATAGGTTTTAATTAGAGTGGCGCCCATTTAAGTGAGAAAATGTGTACATATTTCCAAGTCAGAACATAAAAAAGAAGACACCATTTATATAACAATACAATCTGGTTCAACAATCAAGATGCCTCGTAAAATATTATGAATGAAGACTTAACCACATAATTTGAAATCTTAAAACGAGTACCTATATAATTATATCTATATCTTTAAACATCGTATTTCGATTAAAATATATTTATTTTTGTTTGTAAATATAATAGTTATCAGTGTAAATTCTATTATTTTTATTTATATAAGATAAGTGAATTATAAAATAGATAATATTTACCGGATTGCATATACACAAAATGTGCCATCTGACTACCTTCACTGGTTCACGATGTATCCCGCAAAGCAGGGGAATTAGAGATAACCAAGTGTCAAGACACTCCGATGACTGCGTTCGCCCGAAATGTGTTGCGTGTTGAGCGAAGTACTCAATGCCGCGTTGTCTTTGTAAAATAAGAAAACTAAACCTTTGTACAATTTACTTATGTGTATTAATTTTATTAGAAAATTAATATATGAATTCCTATATTATAAAAATTAATAAAAAATTAAATATTTTTAAAATATTTGGAGCCTATTTGCACTTTAATTTTTAAAACACACATTGTTCAAGCGCATTAACGAGTAAAAGTTAACATTTCACAGCAGCTGTATTTAAATTTCTAATTCATTTAGTTTCATATAGAAGATCAAGAATTTCATCTTCATACTGACAGTACTTATTTAAAATTTTAAGCGTGAGGCTCATTTACTTAAAAACTTGAATTTATGAAAGCAACGAAAATCATTATTTCTTTTTATACAAATTTTATTAATACAGTACAGTACATGCAATGGTCATGTAGAGAACTATACAGGGGCCCATATTTTTGTTTAATTTGATTACCACTCTGGTAAAACAGAAAACGGTGTTAGGTACCGCACTCGTAACTTAACCGTAACCAAAACAATAATTGTTTTTGAGTAAGTGAAGAATGAAGTTATTTATCATTAAATTATTTTTGTTTGTTTTTTTTAGCGACAAATACTTATATGAAAAAAAGTATTAAAATAATAATGTATCAAATTGTGTGCAAAAGTAAACGCAGTTGCTAAAACGAACACGAACGCACGTGGTAAACAGGGCATGCGAGCTCGTGTTTCTCATCGAGCCTTACTCGAGACAAATTAACACGTTCGTCGGCCGTTAACTGCACATTATTTCCGAGAATTTCATCGCTAATAGATAAATCATTACAGGTATTTCTAATATCATTTTGTCTAATGATACT
The DNA here is from genome assembly GCA_032432895.1 of Dryadula phaetusa. Taxonomy (NCBI): domain Eukaryota; kingdom Metazoa; phylum Arthropoda; class Insecta; order Lepidoptera; family Nymphalidae; genus Dryadula; species Dryadula phaetusa. The sequence goes on from JAOYRS010000027.1 coordinate 5,078,156, forward strand.
GAGACGCCGTAGACCGACACAGAAAATATTTAAGAATAAATATAAACATTATTATTCTTTTTTTATCTTCACGCTTTTTATCCCGCATAGCAGAATAAACAGAAAATACTTAGTATCAGGACACTCCGTACTTCGCTTTCCACCGAATTCGAGACGGTGCGTGTTGAGTCGTGGAACATAACGCCACACTTTGTCTCACCAGAGCGAAGAAATGAAAAAAGTTTAAATATAACCCCTTTAAATATAATCAAACTCTCTCGATTGAAGGATCGAACTCACAACCAATCGCGTTTACAATCACACGCTGTCCCACTGCGCCACGACCTTCATCTTCATCAATGGTCTTTGTAAAATACTATTTCCCAAATACTTAAGCTAGTGTGATATTGAATTACAACAAAGAAAAAAATAAGATTTTTTTTTCTAAAATAATAATGTAAAGATTATAAAATAATATTAAAAAAAATAATGTACAAACTGTATCTGCCAAATGGTGAAAAAAACTATTTATCATTGATAGCTTTGTCGAAACCACGAAATTTGAATCAATAACTAATTTTGAAGGGAGTTCGCTTCGAAACATCTGAGAACGTTCAACTTACAGCGGACCAAGGTTACGATAAATCCATATAAAGAAAACACCAAAAAGCCTTGTTCATACCTTTTTATAACCCAACGCTATTTTTAAAAATATTAGACCATTTAGGTATTTGTGAGATTAACTAATATGGATTATACATTACTATTTTGAAAGAGTTATTTCACATTTAGGATTAGAAAACATTATTAAAAATCGTATAAAAATTTGAACGCAGCGGGATTCGAACTTCGCCTCTTGGAAACCGAACAAATTAAAAATGTAATATTGGATGAATTATTTCGACATACTATATATTATATATATGTACCTTGACAAGATGTATGTATACCTTTCATTGCGCTTATTTCTTTATGGGGTAACATGCGGGCGGTCACTGTGTCGACTTACCTAATTTAAGTGTGAAATACAAAGATAAATATATTTGATTTTGCAAAAACAAACTACTTACAATCTCTGAGTCCAATTACTTAAATTGATTGTTTGAAAACTTTAGTGAAATATTGCTAATAAAAACGGCGAATGCGTGTAAAATTAATTTTATTTTGTAAAATTTCTCATCGATACAATGTCACGAAATTATATCCACTATATTTTCTTGTTGATGTCTATGATGAAATTCTTCCATTTCGTCTACAAACTTAGCTAGTTTGTTCTGGTTATGCTATGTAGTTTTTTTGCCTACTGATAAAAATCCTGAGGTGTTCGAAAAATACTTCGCATTGGCTTCATTCATTCGAGTTTCAGCCGCCTGTGGATTAACGATTTCCAAGCCCTGTAACAAATATTTACTAATTATAATAACAAATATGCTAAATATAATGCACACAAGAGTACATTCAACACAACATACGCAGCCTCGGCCAAAAATGAGAAAATACTTAGAATATAAATAAATGCTAATGAAATGTTAGTATGAATAATATAAATATTAACAACGCAAATGGCCGTCGGTAAAGTGGCCGCTCTACGCTTTAATTTATTTAACTAAACTTAATGTTTTAGTTTCTAAAAAATAAAAGTCGATCTGGAAAAGAATCGTGGCTGAAAGCATTAGTGGCGGTCAATAGTATATAAAGAGCACACTGTGGACCTTAATTATGATTACACCTGTAGTCACGAATAAGAAGAAAACGACACTGGAGAGAATTCCGAGCTTGGTATTATTTTTACAAGTGATAGTTGCTTTTTGCTATCTCCGGTAGACAATCATTTAGATCTGTGATTGCCAGATGTTGGTTCTAGTCGTCATACATAAGTAGATAAGTAAGGCAATGGCTCACGATGACTCTTCACTTATTTGTAAAAGTGACGTCATTAGTGTTCTGTGTTCGGAGATTAGATCGTCCTAATTGTCATTATAATAAATATTTTTTTTTAAATTCAATTAAAGACATGCCAGGATTAAGATGGTACGTCGTGAAACTGTAATTTCAAAAGGTAAAACTATACGTTAGAACGCAAATTGTTATTTTCTCTTTCGTATTTTTTATTTTTTTACAAATTTGAATGAAATCAATTTTTTAAAAAAATACACACTTATTTAGAAAATATATAAATTTTAAGCATGTGTTTTATTCAATATATTCATAATAATTTCTAAGTTAATAGGATGATGTAATTAGGCGTGTATTATTATAAACAAATTTGGGGAAATTGACAGCATTACATAAATAAACATAAATAAATGCATAAATATCGCAAAATATTAACGTTTTTGTGATTTAAATGTAAAAATGTAGGTTAATTTAAATCGCCATTGATTAGTTTCCATAATTTAAATATTACATGACTAATTGTACATTTGCAGAATGTACAAAAACAGATAAATTTCAATATTATGACAAGCATCACATAAAAAACTCTTTAAAATCGTAAATCGATTAAATATTACATAAATTATACAAAAAAAATATTTGTAAATCAAAGTTCCAACGTCATTAGTGACTTGATAGTCACCAATGACTTGTATGAGTCACCAAAATCAATACGTGAGTTTTGTTATAAATATTAAGATCAAAATGGAACTAATAAATACAATAATAATTAATCCAACTAAAATAATAAACTATTACAGACGCCATAACGGCTGAATTTATTTGATAAATTGAATGGTTAAAATGTCAGTGTCACAACACACCTTGCTGTTACTTGCACCCAAATTCGAGATATTGTGTGCTAAGTGGAGGAGCTCAAAAGGCTTTTGTCTTATTTAAGTAAAGAAATGAAATTATTTCAACTGTCATCCTTCTCCGTGGTTGCAACCACGATTTGGATACAAATAAGGAAAAAACAGATCAAACAATTATCATATACCTGAAGCAAAATCTTTGCATGCCCCTTTATAAAAATAACGCAAACTGAGGAATATGAAATTGGCATTAATAGTTTATTTAAAGATGTGCGGAATACTAGTATTTTTTTAAAAAATAATGCATAAAAATATATTAAATTAATAAAAAACAAGTAAAGATACAATATCATGTTTTTGACATACATATTTATATAGTGACATTCAAGTTGCTACGGCAACGCGTTGTCAGCGTGTCAACGGGACATATAGTATAAAAAATCACACTAAAGCTATTGAACTCCTAACGATAAAAATTCCTTCATATAGACTTAAGAAAATCCAGCTATTTAAACAATTTCAATTAATTTAATTCACGCTCATTTCCAACTATCATTACAAGGTATAACATAGAAGAATATAAATAAACATACTAGGCTAGGCTACGTATTTCAATTGCAAGGCGTGCTCGGTTATAAAGCGCTTACGTTTGTCCGTGGATGGTCATAAACACTAGTAAGGAGCGCATATCCCGCGGCGTTGCGGCGCATAATCTTTGCTGATTGCTATCTGCCTAACGGTGATGCGACCGGACGGTTCTACAAGGACTGCATACATCTAGCATCTATGTAAAATCTTATAGAAATGCTTGAAATTGCACTTTAATGATAGTGTAATCCCTTGGCGCAGTTGTAATGCGTCTAACTGTACTCATCAGTTGTAAGTTCAAATTTAACATGGGGAATATGTATTTTAAAATTAACATATTTCTATGAACTACTACAGAAGTCTCTGATTAATAGCTGAATTTTCCCAATTAAAGTGTTTTCTTTTAATTTTTATATTTAACTAATATAAATGTTTATTAAATAAACATTTAAAAACGTATAAAACGAGGGGTAAAATGGACGGTGTCCAAGAGGCGCGGGTTCGAATCCAACTGCGTACAAATTTTTATACGTTTTTTCAAAAATGTTTTCTAATCCTAAGAGTGGTATAACACTTCAAAAATAGTAAATATTAAACATTTAATAAACATTTATATTAGTTAAATACTTAAATTAAAAGTTTATTTATGTAACAAAAATTTGTTTATTAAATATTTCTCTTAAAATATATTCCTATTATATTTTTCCTACCATTTTGGTTCACAAAATAATTTTACAATGTTTCATATCTGCCATCGAGCTATGATTCATTTTTTTATATAAGCGGTACACAGAGAGATTGATTATTATAAAATTGACTAGATTCTCTACGAATCAACTAATCCATTGCGAAAGGCATTAAAATGAAAAACCCAAATAGCCTATTTTAATTCTAATGCACAGATGTACATTGATTTATGTTTTGCAATTCAAATTTTGTATTGTTTTCACTGGTGTGAATTGGGGACACACACATCTCCGTGCCTCTTGTTCATATTGCTGACAATACAGTATAAGTACCCACTCGATTCTTTTCTAGTACAATGATATAACAATTTTGCAATACCTGTATTATACAGATAACATCTTTTATGCACAAGTGTTATTACTTATCTTATCTTTACGTGAACTAATAAGCACTAACTATTGTAAAGAAAAACATATTATCTAGTACTTGTTTGTTCATTATTAGTTTTTTAAGGTAGGTGTGCTAATTGGATGCGAAGTAGGATATATAATATCGTGTAGAAATTTGACTACTTTGATTGAAACTATTTCAAACGAATTAATCGCGGATATTTTGGTATTCGAAGATACATTTTTGAAAACCTGACGTTTCGAACACCTTACAGTAGTCCGTGATCACGGGTAGAAGTTTAAGTGGCATTTGGCCTGTGACCACACATACTATTGTAACGTCAGGTTCATCCGTTTAAAACAGTTTCATTTAAAATGTGTAAAAATCACGAAAATTAAAGATTATATTTACAACTGTTTATTAATTTAAAAGTTTGGTTTAATTGTGTTGTAATAAATAAAAAAATACTTCCACCATCGTGGCACAGTGGAGCAGCATCTGATTATAAACACGATCGGTTACGAGAGAAATCACAGCGTTAAATTCCACCATTTAACTTGCAATGTCACGAATTTACGCGGTAAGCGGAGAATGCTTTGACATGAGGTCTGTAGCTAAATATCCTGCTAGTTGTCCCGACTAAACTGAGTATTATTTTGAAGTTTTGTTTAGATAAATTTAATATTCAATACGGCCAGAATTCTAATATAATAGAGGTACAATCCATAGACATTCCATGCGGATCTCGCGTAACGAGGTATCACAAGAACCTGAGATACAGCATAATGGCACCCAGTTCTTGTAGGTCGTTAGCACTATAGAATACTTTAACTGAATAATAGTATTGAAAACCGCAAGCACGAGGAACTCAGGGCTAATAGCGCTATTAAGTGTATACTTACTTACTTACTTGGTTGTAACCATTTAGGCCAGATTGAGATATGAAGATTGTGATACATTACACATTACTTGTAATACGTATGAAATATGATTTTTACGGTTTTTTTTATTTGTAATATTTTGAGTATGTACTTAAAAGAAAACGAGTAGTTTGGTTAAAATTTCAAAAAAGGTTTATTAACGTATAACGTATCTTTGCTTATCTTTAGAAATCGTGTGTATATTTACGGTACGTTTGAAAACCTATTGTCTGCAGAACGAAGTCCGAAAATTTTTAAAAATAAATCATATTGTTACATTTCCCAATACAATACTAATCCTAAACAAAAGTTAATTACAGTAAAAAAAATACTTACCACACAACAATTTTAGTAAAATTAAGAATGTATAATTAAACATAAGAAAATCTATTATTAAAACACTTTTGACAAAAAGTGAAAAGCCAAACATAATACATTAAAATTTTACAAGCTTTCGTACATCGAGTCAACTGACAATAGTGGCTGAGAGGCTGCTATTTACATTTAACTTGTGAGCGCACATCTAATAGAATATCAACGTTTAACGATTTAGCATAAAAGACATTCCATAATACAAATACCAGCAGCGAAACGTAAACGGTGAAAGTACTAACCAGATCTTCTGAAACACAAATAGTCTATTTTCTAGCATGTAACTTGTAAATGACCACTGGCGTACAGCTCAAGTAAATGAGGATAATCTAAAAATAAATAGAGGGCCAAAGGAATATAACAGACATATGCCAGATTTCTACTTTCCCAATGAACTTGAAATATTACATTTGCTCCAGAAGATAGTATTAACGACCGATCACATTCAAGAAACCATCGTAATGTTTTATGGTCTATAAATTTCACTATGTCAAAGATTTTGAGGACGATGAGAATTATACATATATTTAGTGGGCACTTTAATTTTATAGTAGTACCTTGGTACAGACGGACAACACATTAATTTTACTGGTGCACTTACTACAATGACGATATTTGACTTTCGAGTAGTTACACTATGAGCCCACCAGGGATCATAGGTCAGTCTATCTACACGATGTTTGTATTAGCTATAAAAAACAATTATCTTTCACATTTTCTTTTGAAGAATAAAAGAAAAAGTTTGGCTGCTTTCCCTAAACTCAGTATACGGAGTTATCTTTATTATTTTGGATTTCCAAAATAAATAATATATATTTTGTAATTGATAGCATTGGTGGATAAACATGCTTTAATAATTTATATATTTAATATTAAAGCTTACTTTACTTATTTACTATATATATATATATATATATATATATATATATATATATATATATATAAATTTATTGACAATAATAATTTACACACAAACCCTATTCCAATTGTATTAATTGAAATGAAATTTTATTTAGTTAAACTCTAATATACCTAACAACATAAATACTATTTGATGAAAGTTGTGTATAATATATTTTTTTTTAATTTTGATAATTTCTTCATTTAACTAGCTTTCGCTTTTATGGTGTGAAAGTTAATATTAAGTTATCTTTACTAAACACGTAAACGTAATTAAATTGATAAATACTGAACTGTTCCAGGCTAAAAAGAATAAAAGAAAATAATATGAATTCAAATTCAATAAAAAAAATTGAGATTAAACCCACAATTATTAGGTTCGTAATTATATACTATCCGCTGCGTCAATATGTACTCAATTTTAATTAGTTTAACACACATTTTAGAAAAAACGTATAAAAATTTTTTTTGTATAAAATTTTTTTTTTCCCGCTGCGTTCAAAATTTCTCTCTACAGAGATGCTAAACAACATAAATAAGTTGTAACAAAACGTATAAGAATTTCGACGCAGCTGGTAGTAGAACGCATGGCTTAGCGGTCAGAGCGCTTGGACGGTATCCAAGAGGCGCGGGTTCGAATCCCGCTGCGTTCAAAATTTTTATACGTTTTTTCTAAAATGTTTTCTAATCCTAAGTGTGGAATAACACTTTAAAAATAGTAAATATTGAAATAAAATAGCAATCTCTCTTGTTAAACGATTATTTCTTAATAATCTTTAAGTAGTAGAAATTTGTAAAAATCTCTCTACAGAGATGCTAAACAACATAAATAAGTTGTAACAAAACGTATAAGAATTTCGACGCAGCTGGTAGTAGAACGCATGGCTTAGCGGTCAGAGCGCTTGGACGGTATCCAAGAGGCGCGGGTTCGAATCCCGCTGCGTTCAAAAAATTTTTAAATTTGTATAAAATTTTTAAATTTTTATACGTTTTTTCTAAAATGTTTTCTAATCCTAAGTGTGGAATAACACTTTAAAAATAGTAAATAGTTTAACACAAATATTACAGTAGGAGGAAGGAGGATATTGAGCAGGATGGCAGACCCTGACTAGGCCGGGATACATGCGCAGTTGAAGAAGTGTTACAGTTTACAATAGTAAGGTAACTAACTAGCCGTTCCCATAACTTTATCTGTTTGGTATTTACATCTCTGGATGTTAAATACTAAATGATACTATAATGCTAAAAGATGAATGGCTTAAAGTACTTCTTACTATATTACCTATCTGCCAGTGAAAGCTCCGTCCCAGCCGTTCTAGAGATAATCCGGAACAAACAGACGGACAGACAAAATTTATTATATATTACTTTAATATACATATGTAATTACTATAAAACAGTTATTTAATTATTGTAAACAGACTTTCCAATTTTATTTATTTGTATATATAATATAAAAATGGCGATTCATTCTCATAGAAATATATAAACGCGTATTGTCTTTTAACAAAAAACTAACCAATTATATAATATTACGTGAATAATTATAGTTTATCACATAAAACACAAGTATGTACATATAAATAATGTGTATTTTTTCAAACAGCGTAATAACAACAGCTAATGTTTAATCAAGCACAAGTATTTACGACAGTATAATTGTCCAATCACGAATACAGACAAAAAAATTACACAGCAAGAAGCTGTCGCGTTCGTTCTTTGAACAAAGTAGCGTTTGCATATTAAGAATACGTGAGATAATGTACACTCTATTATAGAGTTGCGTTGACAATGGAACTTGTTAACTTACATCGGCACAGTTTCCAACAATATTTTACGTACGTTTATGTAACACAGTTTTTAAAACATCGCACGAATAATTCATTGATATTTTTTTTAACAAAACCCAAGGAGGTAATTAGATTAAAAAGCAAGCAGTTATAATTTTTAAACCGACAGCGCTTTCTCACGGTTACTACGAATACTTTCATATAGTAATTAAAAAATCGCATTTTCTTAATTATTATTTGCAACAAGATTATAGCCGTTCATTGTTTTTAGATTTTATTTCCTTTTTTTTAGCTTCATGCTTTTACCCCGCGTAGCAAGGTAGACAGAAAATACCTAGTGTCAAGACACTCCGTACCTCGCTTTCCAACGAATTCGAGACTTTCGGAACTCAACGCTGAACTTTGTCTTTACCAGCGAGGAAGTGTAAATAATTTAAATATAATCAGTCCCCCCACTGGGGATTGAACCCACAACCGATCACGTTTACAGTCAGTCGCTGTACCACTGCACCACGACCGTCACGACCGTTTTTAGATTTTAAAACTTAATAAATGAATAACGCCTTTTAATTATAAAAATCTTATAAAAATGAACGTCGTCGTAAAAAACGACGTCGTCGTGCAGCAGATGAATCTGCCTATAAGTAGTACAAAATAAAAAACAATGGGTTTGAATTTAGCCATTTCGGGTAAATGTTTTAAACGATCATAATGTATTCACTTTTCTGATATATTTGTATATATTGCGGCCTTGTTTACGAATACTTCACATATAAGTAAATCTGCTCTCATACGATGAGAACGGAGCATTTAAAATTAAACTATTTAAATTGAAATAATATATTTTGGTTTTTAAAAATACATTTAAGAAAATCAAACGTTTTAAAAACTTTATAGTAATTTTAGCGAGAAATGTCACACAAAACACACAAAAATACTCCGGTCAAAATATTTTCATTTTAACTATGACAATATCGCTTTGTCTAATCATATATAGAGTGGTCAGCGAAGGGACCTTCGTTCACCACTTTCCATTATTTATTATATTAATTTTCATTCACTACGGACTTTCCGTCTACCTGCGGATATATATAATAAAAGAAACGCCGCCCATTATGTCGTTCTTATATAATTGCACAATTAATTCATAAAACGTTTAATATCAAAAACATGTCTATTATCCATAACATGACAGCTTCAGTTAACCTTTAAACGGTTACCATATTTGAATCGATCGATAGTTCAGTTTGTGAGGTAAATATTTTACACTATAATATCCAATGAACGATGCTATCAAGCTACTTTATTATCGTATCGTGTCGATTTTCCGTAAAGCTTTTGAGATTACTAGATTGCTTTGATTCATATCGTGCTTAATTTCTCTTTAAAGGTCGAAAGGGTGCGCTCTCTATTGGTTCCTGTTAATCCAATTTAATATCTGATCACGGACTGTTATATTTTGATTACGTTAATGTTTCAAACAATAGACCAATTCTTTAGAATCCTAATAAAACAAGAAAAAGCTTATACATAATAAGATCTTTGTTTTTTAATATATTTTAAATGAAACTATTTTAACAAAATTAAACGCAGATTTTTGATATTCGAAAATATATCTCAAAATATGAAGTTTTGAACACTTTATAGTAGACTGTGGCTATATGTCTATATGTAATGTAGTTTAAAATAACAGATTATTAAAATATATTGAAATTCTTTACCTAATTTTAGCAAAAAATATATTTGTTTCTTTGAAGCATATTGTAAAACTCAATTTAAACGGGCTGCAAGACAAAACAGGCTTCAATTATTTTTTATAATTAATAGCAACCATTGTTTTGCTTGACAAAACGTTACGGTTCACAGCGTGGACAAATTGGAGGTTAATAGCAAGACTGGTAATCTAGAGACGATATGCGCTAAAAATAAACAAAAATGTTTCACTTGTTGACGGGTGAATTATTTAAATGAATTAATTTGTGTCTCCTAAGTGTTTATAACAATATTTCTACTATTATTTTTAATAGAGAAAGATGCCACTCAACACTCAATGTCTCCATTTTGGGTAAGCAGTCAAAGGAATGAAGCTAAATTGTCTCTGACTAGCCGCTGACTAGCAATATATATAGAATGATGGTAAAAAAATTAAAAAAAGCAGGAGAATTATAATATACATTATAAAGTAAAAAACCAACTTACAGCTAAAGTTATTGTTATTGTTATTGTTATTGTTAATTCAGTAGTGCAGATTAGTAAGTACATTTTTTTAACAGCTTCACGCTTTATTAGAAACAATCTAGTGTCAAGACACTTTGTAAACTGCTTTCAAACATTATCAAAAAAGGCACATTGAGTGTTCTATGGCGTTTTCAGTCAGACTCTGTCCCAATGCAACGCGTTGTCCGAAACAATAACTACAATTATTAAAATAAAAGAAAAAAAATCTTTTTTTTTGAAATATTGATAAATTAATTAAAAATGTTTTAATATATCTTGTAATTTATAGTACTCGATAATAATTTAAAACATTACAATTTATAACATAAGTAACTGACCTGTAAAGGCGTGAAGGCCACCGACGACGCTGTACCAGAAACCTGTCGCCGTATACTCGTGGCTCCTCCATATTGTTGATTCTGCTTTTGAAGGTTCTTTTGTAGAGTCTTACTAATTCGAACCTTGGTCTTTTCATCTATTTGCGGTAGACGTATCCTTCCCGTACCAGATTTGCCTATTGTGCCACGTGTATAACCTAAGTCTTCTTGGTAGGCGTCATCTTCAATCTAGAAACAAAAATATAAATTAAGAATTCTCTAAAAAGAAGGAAAGGTATTCATAACGTAGGAATAGTTATTAAATATATTTTGTTTTATTAAGTAATATTTTTTGATTCGCTATCGTCGATATTATATTTGATTATACATACATATACCTTCATATATATACCACGTAGAAATTTATTCTCGTATAATAATATCATAAGGATACGGATATAAAATATTACTGTAAGTTATTACCAACAATTTTCTAAGTCTACATTTAGAATATCATAGATTTATTTAAATTTCATTCTGCGGTGAATTTATAACCAATTATAATTAAATCAGAACGTACAGCGTAAATCATTAGGATTTATCTAAAATATTACTATTGTAGCACTCTGTATATTTCACCATTCATCACAAATAACACAGCATCTGCACGAATGGATAATGTCGGCTAACAGCCAACAGGTCACGACTAACCCGCTTTTTACATGAAGGGCAACTTATACGTAAAACGTCTTTATGAAAAATTATAAATATCCCATCATGAAAAGAGAGGCAATTATTGAGAAGTCGGTGCATAAACGCTATTGGTTGTAGATTCGATATCTAGCTGAATAACATATTATAATTATTTCCATTTTTCCACTCTGGTAAGACGCAATGTCTCAAATATATGTATACAATTTTTTAACCATCATAAGCGATTCATAAATGTCATAATCAAAATGTCACGCTAATCAAACAAATTCAAATCAAAAAAATATATTTGAGTAATATATAAATACAGAAGGCAATATTTGAGGCCGGTCGTGGCGCAGTGGGACAGCGTCTGACTGTAAACGCGATCGGTTGTGGGTTCGCTCCCCACTCGGGGGAGTGATTATATTTAAATTATTTTCACTACCTCGCTCTGGTAAAAGACTAAGTGCGGCGTTGAGTTCCACTACTCAACAAGCAATATCTCGAATTCGGTGGAAAGCAAAATACGGATTGTCTTGACACTAGGTACTTTCTGTCTACCCTGCTATGCGGGATAAAAACGTAAAGTTAAAAAAAATACAGAATTCAAAAATAAAATAGAGTCTTAAAAAGGCTGGCCTAATAAGCACGCAATTTAGATTAACTTACTTGTATACGTCTAGTGTACAGATAAATAAATATAAGAGAACACAATTTGCGTATTGAGGGATTTAAATTTCAATATCGCATTAAAACCTAGGGTTTGGCATGTGATATAGTGACAATTTGTGTTTACGAGGTTTTAACGGCGCAGCCATAATTAATACCTACAAATCTCATAAAGCGAGATAATTGTATTCTATACTCAATAGTGTATAATATTATACATTAATAAGCAACAAGTGGTCATTTAAAGGTGTCACAAGATAACTATCGGTTTAAACGCAGGTGTTACGCCGGTTGCAATAAAAATCTTTGCACACGTTTTCTATACGTATGGTGCAAACGGGTCCCGCATCCGTGCCTCAACGGCTATAGTTCCGGTCTATTTAAAAAAAGCGAAAAAACACTAAAAAATTTGAAATTCTACTCATCTGCCGCAATCCATGGAGCGTGGAGTCAATTTTATTACTATAGAACGTCGGAAAAGTAGATGGAAGTGGCATCGTCAAAAGTATTTTCATACTCGACTGAATACTCATTTAGATGTGTGATTACTTATTTGATTTTTTTTAGTAATGCAATCACAAAACATTAGATAAATAACATGCTTTTAGGGCACGTTTTAGCGAGTGAAAGTAAGTATATATATTGCACGATAAACGTTTATTTATTTATGTTCGAGAACACATTATGCGCTCTTTTTGTTCATTGTGTAGTTATTAGTTTTTTAAAATGTTTGAGCTACTGTCTAATTTTCAATCACTAGAAGATGCTTTAAGCTTTTATTTATTTTATCGTATTTCGATAGATCGAGATAGATAGATGAATAACAACGATACATACTTAAATGTATTGTCATTTAAACAATACTTTAAATTTGAAAACAAAATAAATTATATAATCGTTGGCCGCGTCATCGTTTCCTTCGACTATGACATGCGATATTTCTCGTTCCCGTAGTAATTCCTAGAAAAAATACACTGAATTTCAGCTTTCTACGTCCAATACGTTTGGCTGTGCGTTATCTGTCACTGTCATTCACCAAGTAACGCAAGGCTTTTATATAGATTACTTGGTGAACAAAATATCTTTTATATATATTATATAAATTGTATAATATAATAATCCCTTAAATATTAAAAACAACGTGGTAAATTTATCATCTGTCAAACTTATTAATGTTATACTTGTAAGATAACATAAAATATAGATAAAATTATAGATAGCGTTTACGCTATTACCGTGCAAGTAATTTTTACTCTAAGTATACAACTAATTGTAAGTATGAACCATATTGCAAATGAAACGGCAAATATCGGTAATAATTACCGTAATCTTGCATAAAGCATTTACATACACTGGTCTAGTATACATACAAATATGGCATTCGCAATGATTGGTACGACTTAACAAACTATTCTCGGAACATGTAAAATGTGTTTTTGAAACTTGTTATATTAAAGAATATCATTATTTGTACTCCATTGAACCGTTGAAATAATAATTAAATTTAACTTCTTTTAACAGAAATGAGAATCTAGTAATCAATTCTTCAATTTATTGTATATAAAAGACTCATACACTTTGTATAAGACGCAAGCGTTTCGCTGTCGTTTGTCTATACGTTCCCAATAAAGTACAAACGTCACGATCAATTAGTAATCATAATCAAAGTGTATGTATATATAAAGCTTTTCCGTAATTCACTTAGTGACAAACAGACAATATACATACGTAACTTATTATAGATAGAATGCTTACATTTGGTTTCTTTAAATAAAAATACTAATTTAAATTTTGAAGCATATTTTCAAAAGTATAGAAAATGAAAAAAAATTAATAGTGTGTATGTAAAAGTTAAATATATAATGGTAAAAACATTTATATTTGTGGTACAATTTTAATAGCTTATAGATTATATTCTATTATTTTGTTAGAGATTTATTAAGACACAGAGTACAATCAACATAAATCAGAACTGCTATCCACTGTGGATTGCTTTTTACGACGACGTATAAATCTGTTATTTCATTTCCTTATGTATTTTATTAGGCGTATATAAAAGCTAAATATTAAAAAATAATTAATATGTTTACATATGCGTATATGTTTATCATAATATACGTTAGAAAATATTTTTTAAAAACTTATAAAAATTTGAACGCAGCGGGATCAAATCCGCGGCTTTTGAAAGCGCTCTGACCGCTGAGCCATGCGTTCTACTACCGGATGATAAAGATAAAAAAAATGCAAAATGACCTGCATCCGTTTACCCGTTAGTTAAATAATCGTAGGTTATATAAATACACAAAGGGAAAACACGTAACATGTTACTACTGCTATCTTCTTTTCAAAATTTAAACACAATTGACTTCGAGGTTCATTCAAAAACTATAGTAACCAATACTAGCCTAAAAAGTTGTAAGTGTAAATAGTATACACTATTTACTTTTAATTTTTGTATTATTATATAATAATATATTTTTTAAAAGTTTAATATTTATCTAAAAATGATACAATAAAATACGGTAAAATGTGTGGGAATTATTAAAAACTCGATATCTGATAACGGAGAATCTTGTTCACAAATAGCTAATACTAAAATATTTACAATATATTATTAATATTATCTAAAAATATCTTATATTATTTGGAAATTATCATTTTTTAACTTGACGCTTTTCGCCGAAATCGAGACATTACGTACTGGCGAAACTTAATATAATCATTCCTTCGACTGAGAATCGAATCCAAAACCGAATGTGTAAAGTTATCGGGCATATTCATTTTTTGTTTAAATTTATACGCAATATATTAATATCGCGTTTGTTAATACTCGCACCTCCCATCTATTTATTATTGGCAATTACGCATTTCAATTTCAATTAGCTTTCACCCAAGTGTAATGGGGATTTTCATTATCAAGACCCCATTTTAGACATGTATAATTTATATTGTTCGACGGCAACAATTATCTGAGCAGAAATCCTACTCCCAAGTAATTACTACACGAATTACGTTTCAGAGCAAATAAGATGCTATCTCATGACCTACTATGTTTATTAAATTAAATATTTATAGAAAATAAATGTCGAGACATTCATATTTGTTTAGGAATATAAAAATTGATGTACATAGTTGAACGTAGAAGGGTTTTTTTAGGTTGTTTGTTGTGATTGCCACAGACTTATTTTATGCCTATGTCTTTTTTGAGAGTATTCTTATTAATATTTATTTTCATCTCATACTCAGTTGCAAAGCATTTTTTTATTGTAATGGTCATATATTTGCTTTCCTCGTGCAAAAAACTAAAGCTACTTTTTTAGCTTCCCGCTTTTTATTCCGCATAGCAGGGTAGACAGAAAGTACCCAGTGTCAAGACACTCCGTATTTCGCTTTCCACCGAATTCGAGACATTGCGTGTCGAGTGGTGGAACTTAACGCCGCACCTTGTCTTACCAGAGCGAGGAAGTGAAAATTATTTTAAACATAACCACTCCCTCGAATAAGGATCGAACCCACAACCGGTCGCGCTTACAGTCAGGCGCTGTCACATTGCGCCACGACCGGCCTTGTGCCATGTTTACATTCTATGCGCTGACAGGGTCTTCATTGCGTCAAACAACGTAGCAGGGTTTAAATCCGCGCCATTAAGAATCCATCTTATCTATCCACATCAAAATACAACTAAATCCTTCCTATGCTAACAAAAAATTAATTTTAACATTTTATATAAGAATAAAAAAGCGTTCTTTAAAACTTACAAATAATCCTTATTGACGCACTAATTTGAATAAAATGGATGAATATAATAATAATGGCAAACATGATTTATATACATATATGTATTAGAGAAAGAAGAAACCAAAATTAACATAAGCTAAATTAAAATTAGCTTCTTCATAATATAGGATAATTTTTATGGTAATGAAATCCAACTGAGCTAGACAACTAAACTGCATCGAAATTACAATATCAATGCTGCGATTTAAGTCTTTGTTGTTTATAATTTCAAAGCAATTATTTTTTTACTTGATATACAGGAAATATATTATCTATAATTATTGAAATCGTCAAAACATTAAATTAAAGTGCTTTACTCTTGAAATTTGATAAAACTGCTTTTCCGGCGCAGTCTCTTTACGCAAATAATTTTAAAATAGATAACATAAAATATATAAAGAGATGATTATTATTAGGCTTTTCTCACTTTATATGACTAAGATCATCGAAATAATTTAAAAAAACTAATATATTTTTTTAGGTTTACTTCTATCAGACAATGGAAATATTTTAAATTTACGATACGATGATTCGTATATACAGTTACACAAAGGTCCACACCATTATATAAAACTCTTCAGTTATTTAGTAACTGACGGAGAAATAAACACTAGAAAAATTGCATATAGATTGATATATGTAGGGACATTCTGAAGCACTTTGTAAATTTTTTTCCTTTGCTTTACAGAAACCATGGAAGAGTTGAAAATAATAAAATATTATTTTCCTTATTTTCCCTTTTAACTTATTATCATACAGGTAATTGTCCGACTACATATAATATATCTATACTATGGGGCGTTTCACGCCAAGCAGCAGGGAGCGAAAAAATGTAAAGTTTTTGATTTCGAATTGAACATGTATAGGAGGAGCCTGGACAAATAATATTCAATAGTTTAGATTTTTTAACAAATAGTAAAAACATAATGCGATTTCAAAAAATTACAAAAAATTAAAGAGCAGATATCTTAACATTTTTTGTTACAGTTAATTAAAGGGATTCTATAATAACTACATAATAATTACTGGAGAAAGATATTGGATTTTCTTAAAAATTAACATTAGAAAAAATATATATGTTCACATTCAGTTTCACAAATGAAAAAGTATTTTCTTTTCTAATGTGATTTGTTATAATTTAAAAAAATACGAGTAACAAGTAACCCTAATAAATTTAATATAATAAAATTAGATAACACTACACTCACGTCAGCAAAGTTCAATCTGTTTGCATTCTTCCTAAACTCCGTCAACGCGTATCTCTCCTTCATTTTGCGCACTCGCTTCCCGCCGCGTTTCTTGCGGCTTTGCTCTATTGGTTTAGGCAGAGGCTTAACGAACTTTACCGGTGGTGGTTCCTAAAAACAAAATAGCCTTTAAAAAAAATACATGCTGAAACTAATAGATGTGATCTGAATAATGAAATGTCATTTAACATTTAATTGATATTAAGACGGTATAAACTAGTGTTCCTAGAATTTAATCTAAGTTAATCTCTAATGACAATAAATCCAAACAATTTTATGTGTAATAAAGTATTTATATCTACTAGGATGTTTTTTTGTTTTTAGTTTAATGCTTGATCTGCAAATAAGCTATATAAAATGAAATATTTTTTATCAATATAAAAAAAAATATTCATAAGGTATGTAAAGCGATTGGTGTAATAGACTAAAGTGGTTTAATTAATTTCGAATCTTATATAATATGAAATTTAACATATAAAAGGATCTTTAAAAAAATGATTTTTATGATAATTAATATTAAATAAATTGTTTGCAAATAGCATTTGTATAATATACCTATATAAAGATTGTTAAATATAAAATGAGGGTATACATCAAGGATTAATGCCTTGTAAATGAGCAGACTTCCTTTACATTGTTTTGTTCGGAGATAAGTAATTATTCAAGGTATGCAATTTGGGATGACCTATTGTTTCAAGATAAAGTTACTAATTTAGTGCTTATGTGGAAGAATAAAAATAGTAAAGACTACTATAACATTAGTTTACAAAAAAATATATTATTCAAGGCCACTGTGGCGTAGTGGAATAGCGTCTGACTGTTATTCTGATTAGTTCTGGTTTCAATTCCCAATTAAAGGAATGATATTATTTTCTTTTCCTTTCTCTGCTCTCGTAAGACAAAGCGTAAAGTTGAGTGAGCCACTCAACATAGAATGTCTGAATTGCTTAGACTACGTGAACTCTGAATTGTATTGTTTAATAAAATAGCATGTAGCAGAAATAATAAATTTATAATAAAAAAATAACACTAGTATAAAAAGAACTTACGAAATATATATATATATATTTGTCAATTATTTAAGTATTTATTAAAAAATATAAATATCAAAAAATATATAAGTATATTACCTGCAATTTATCCAATTTTTTCTCAATACTCTCGCGTAGTTGTCGTCCAACACTACCATCAGTGCTTTCATGACAGGCGTCAACTCTAGCGGCTAATGTTAATTTTGTGGACACCAGTTTGGCTGCTTTATATCTCAATTCCTAAAAAATAACATGTTATATTAAAACACAAATTTTTGAAATTTAAAAATCATAAACTATATAATGTACATTACTTTACTCTTGCAAAATGTAATGTTTCATTTACAGATTTTTTATTAATGTAGTTTAAATATTAATTCAAAACTAATGTTTGATATATTAGTAGACACTATGTGTTGAGTGAGGAAACTAAATGCCAAACTTTATCTTGCCAGAGTTGAGAAATAAAAAAAAATTATAGAACTTCATCATATGTGAAACAAACTCACAATCAATCATGCTCGCAGCCTATAAAAAATGGTCTTTTGTAGATACAAAGTAGATACAAAGGTTTAAGTATTACTAAGACATTAATATTTAAACTTTGACTCAGAATAAACCTATAAAAATTAATGATAAAAATTTTATAAAACATATAAAATTAGTATTAGAAATTTACATACAGGTGGAGTATCTTGAACAATTTGCGAAAAATATATAAAGCCAGTATGTGGTAAGGCCGTCGCTTGGGAAAAACCAGATAAAGTCTTCTTTTGTTGGCCTAACGGCAACACATTACAAGCTGGCATTTTAGATAGCTTCGATAGACCACCAGCTACACCTAGGATTTTTGCTGCTGTAGATGCCCCTATAAAAGAAATTATCAATATTAGTCTTATTAAATCTGTAGAGAAAACCTAGTACTGTAAGTCCATTCACTATTTTCCAAATAAATATCAGCCATTGAATGCTTTATATAATAATAACTGAGAACTGTTTTACTAGGAAAAAATCTTTGAAACACTTGTGGCAATCATACTATTTTCCTTGCACTTTATAATTATATGTATAACAAAATTTATAAAAAACGCATCATTTATCAGTAAAATACTATTATATTTTTAAGTCAAAATTTGGCCTCGGAATGTGGCATCAGAAAGTTTATTAGAAAATTTATAAATTTATTTTATATATATTATAAACTCACCAACAATAGCTGTCAAATTTGGAGCTATAAAAGTCATTCTGCTTTCTACATATTCATATATCTTAGATTTGAAATTATTTAGCTCGGCAGCCATATCACATGCTTCAAATATTTCATTCAATTCATTTTCAGATAGTACCTTGCTGTAGTCATAAAATAAGACAATAAGTGATGGTAAGAATAAGAGGATTTTACCAAGCTTATTAACTAAAATTTTCAGATTTTATAACAGTTTGTCTTCAATAAAAACATATGAATAATATTAACATGATGATATAAATATAATATAAACTTAAAAGTATAAAAATATTAAACATAAATAAAATGTTAGATATATTTTCAAACATAGTACCCCTGTGTGGTAGAAGCAGTAACAGATACAATCATAATAGTGGCTTGTGTAAGAAAACTTTGTAAAATCTCATTATTCTTAGCTCTATCCAAATCATTGCCCAGTTCCTTAACACTCCTTATGTATTCCAGAGGAGTAACTATCAGTGATTCCAGTTCCGGGAACCTCTTCTGGTATTTATCCCGTACAAATCTGTGAATAATAGCTGCAAAGTGTAATATGTCTTTAAAGTTAACCTACATAGTATAAATATGTCATGCCCTCTGTGGTCTTGTAGTCACGTATTAACATTGTTTATAGCAGCAAATATAGGAAAAAATGTTCATACATAAATATCCTTCTTAAAGTATATGTAATAGTAATTTCATCAATAAATATAGGTAAAAATATCTTACCAATTTCTCCATCAATTTCTACAGCAATATTATTGGCTTCGACTATCAACTGATACTCTGGATCAGATTCCATTAAACCAGTAACTTCAATTTTTTTTCTGTCATTACCAGCATTTTGTTCAATTTCAGTTATTACCTAATAACAAAAGATAAGAATGTTTTTTATACCTGTAAAATTTTAGCATATCCATAAAATTAGAAGAAATCACTTTATTGAGCACTGACATATTGTATGTGATTTATAAACTATGCAAGTGAGTATGTGAGTTTATTTGAACGCTCATAAACATAGCATGATTGCAAGTTGCCGTTATTTAAACATGTTAGCGTATCCCCTGGATTGAATTTTTTGATCGACTTCAAAATAGGATAATGATCGAAATATAAATTAACCATTTAGAAATTGAAAAAAAATTGATCGACAACATTTTAGAAAAAACGTATAAAAATTTGAACGCAGCGGGATTCGAATCCGCGCCTCTTGGATACCGTCCAAGAGACGGGGGTTCGAATCCCGCTGCGTTCAAATTTTTATACGTTTTTTCTAAAATGTTTTCTAAACCTAAGTGTGGAATAACACTTTAAAAATAGTAAATAATTGATCGACAATTTAATTAAGTAATTTAAAATACCCTCTTGAGGCGTTCCGAATGTCTTAGTTTCGCTAATTCACGAATGGACACATTTTTAATTTCTTCTTCCTTTGGTATTACTGGAAAAGGTACTGGAGCATCATTTGTTTCATTATTAGTAGAGTCTACAATCATAGCTTCCAGTTCTCCATCATCATTTTCCTCTAAATCCGCTAGCAACTCGTCAGCTAAGGACATTTTTACTTATGTGCACAGAAAACCAATGTAATGATTTTTATGTTTTATGCAAGAATTAGAAATATTATGTATTTGATAAAATATCAAACAACTAAAGTTTCCGCAAGACTTAATAAAGGCTTCATTTAGTTATCTCAGAAATTGACAGTAGCTTTCAGCTAGCAAAAATACCATAGATAACATTAATTATATATTATGACGATAACCAAGTTACAGATTACAAAATTAAACTAAATACTAGTAAAAAAAAGTTTTGTTGTATGTAGTGTTTTTGTAAAAAATTATATTACCTACTTAGTCTATATAAAATTTAGCTCAGGCTTATTTTTTAAATTTAATAACTATTCAGTTATTGTAGTGAGAAACATTACCACATAATTTTAATTATAAAATAAACATAACGACATTCTTTTCTCTGTCTCGATATTGAACTATACAGAAAAAAACTGAATTTAAAACAAATGTATCTAAAATAGCTTAATAAATAAAATTTGACACATTCCTTTTATCGTTAATCCTACAAAATATTATAGTTACACAGTATTAAAAAAATTTTGTTTATAGTAAATTTTTTATATAAGTTTTGTAAATAAGATTTATTTCTTTTTAAAATTTACTAAATTTTACACATAAAATGCATTAGTACACTGTAAAAAAGCCTATCAAAATTATGCTCAAATAAGTTTCTTTCTATTAAAAAGATAAAAAATAATTTATGCAAAACTGATATTATTGCATATTGGTTCTGGTTTGCATAAGCACGTTCTCATTTTTTTTAATATAAATGGAAATATATATATATTGATAAGTTTTTTAAATCAATATTTTATGTAAATAAATAATAGGAAATACAATAATATTAAATGAACTACCTAAATAATTATGAATCGTTTTATTTCCAAAAAAAAACAAATTTGTTCTCAATGAACCATTGAATATTATGTCAACAATTCAACAAAAATAAATAGCAACACCAAAAACCGTTTGCCATTTTTGCTGTGTAAAAGGTATGCTGAGGCCCGCAAAGGCCTGAATTTTCGTAACTAAAGTGTACTTGGTATAAGTTGTTAATATTTGGGACTAACAAGTCATCTAAATGGCGCTGAATCCACAGTATGATGCAATCGGAAAAGGTTTTGTTCAGCAATACTACACACTGTTTGATGATCCGGCACAGCGACCAAATCTGGCAAATATGTACAATGTGAGTATTAAATTAAACAAAATCAAAATAAATGTAAATTTACTTGTTTAAAATGTCATATCATAATATTAAATTAATATTAGTGCATATTATTTTGAGGTTAAACAAAATAGCCTCCCGCCGAAAAAATGTCACTGCAGTTACATTAGAAATTTCAATTATTATTATTAGCGTAGTATGAAAGTTTTAATTATTATTTATTAACAAAATCATAGCAGCTGTAACTGAAATTAATTTAATTATCTCATAGGTCAAAAGTGTCACTAAAGACCTGATTTGAAAAATGAATAAGCCTTATTAGAATCATATAATGTTTTAAATTTTAGGTTGAAACGTCGTTTATGACTTTTGAGGGTGTACAATTACAAGGTGCTGTAAAAATAATGGAGAAACTTAATGTGAGTAGATATTCAGAAATATTTAGGTTATAAATTTGTGTTCAATTATTAATTTGTAATCTCTGCTTTTAATGAGATTATAAAAATACTGATGTAAATTACTTTTATTATTATTTATGTTTACATTATCTAAATTTTTTGACTAATCCTAAGATACTCTCTTTTAGCATAAGTGAACAATTACTTTTCAATATTTTATTCTTTGTAGAGCCTAACATTTCAAAAAATTGGTAGACTTGTGACTTCAGTAGACTCACAGCCTATGTTCGACGGTGGTGTTTTAATAAATGTCCTCGGGCGATTGCAGGTTAGTGTGTGACATTATTTTTTTATTTTTTAAATTATCAATCGTTTCAGCAAGTATTATATAATTATCTTATTTATATTTTAATATATGTTAATATTTAATATATTTTGTTTAAAGTTACTATTAATTTAAGTAAGATATAAAAATAACATTGCATTGAAAGCTACTTAAACAAGAATACTTTTTGCATTTCCTGAAATATGTAAAATATATATAATAAATGTAAAAATCAACCAATTCATTAATAATATAAAAGAAATGTAATATAAATGCTATTTATGCTATTTAAACAGACAGATGAGGATCAACCACATGCATACTTCCAAACATTTGTGTTGAAGCCTATAGGAAATTCTTTCTATGTAGAACATGATATGTTCAGACTGGCACTACACGATGTATAAGGGTAAATTGCTTGAAAGCATGCCTATACCCTGCTTTGTTTGCAATTAGCACTGTATATAATACCCAATTAATAGAATAGCAATTATTAACTTCGATTTTTCATTTTGATTGTGAGATATAAAAGCATATAAAAATACTTTTACTATCCTTATTTCAGCTTAGGTATAACATTTATTATCAATAAATAACACTAGAAAATATATGTTTGGGAAATTATTATCATAAATAAAATAAAATCTAGTAATCATCTATAAGTTAAAATACTTGACCTTACACCAAGATCTATAACTAGAATATGCTTATAGGAAAAGAAATGGTATAAAAAGGACAACACATACATATATACAATTTATGACAGTATATTTGCACTTTTATTTTGTTTTGTACCATTTATATGTAAAACCTATTTCATGTTTTAAAAAAATGCATTAAGAGAAGAAACTCCTTAGCAAGAATTCTACATAGATACATAGAAATGTATCCATGCAAGGCTAATTATATTGCAGAGATAGGAAAGTTACAAGAACTCCCAGCAGTGCTTGGGACATGCAACACAAGTGTAGGTTGAAACGTCCCTTTAAAATGCACATTAAACTTGCCTCTGTAATCGAACCTCTTCTCCCTCCTACATTATAGTTGCAGCATGTTTATGTAATTTTTATATTTATAATTATCATTATTTAAAGAATAGTTTCATTATTATCTACTTATTATATATTTATTTCTTTGTTTATAAATAAAACATAATATAATAATAATATTTCATAGCTAATCTTTTTCCTTTGCAAGTTAGTGTCATTTATTGGGATCAATGTCCACAATGTTATCTCTGGAACAGTAAATAAAAAATAATGTTTTAAACATACCTATTTTACATGGTTTACATTATTTTTATCTCTTACTATAAAATATGATTTTCCCATATCAGTTAGCTTACCTTATTAATTAAATTATAATATTAATACATATATATTTATAACAAAATTTAAGTTCCAAATTTCAAGATATTTGGATGTGACTAAGGAAAGGTTATGAAACACTTATATATAAATACAAATAAAACTATATAATTAATAATTAAAACATTATTATAAATAATATAAATCACTAAATAATGTTATGGATATGCCACGCATGATTCATTTAAGATTTTACATAGATTATGATTGGCATGTCCATAACACTATTTAAAATTGTTTTTTTTATATATATATTTTTATATATATAGAATACACAATATCTCCAATTCGAAACAAAGAAAAAATTGTTTTTATGTGACAAACAATATACCATGATATGTTTTCTATTTGCAGTGCGACGATGACCCACCACACCCCTACATGCAAACATTTGTGTTGAAGCCTCTCGGAGATTCTTTCTTTGTACAGCACGACATATTCCGCCTCGGCATCCACGACGTCGCCTAAGCTCACCATATCGCAACACCATTGGATGCTAACATAATTGCTAATTTCCATCTTGTTTTGGTTATCTAGGTATAAGCTAGTTGGTCACTGCCCACTAAATGAAATTGTAAATTAAATCACACTATTTGGCATTATTCGGCTTAGAAGAATTATCGAGATGGCTTTAGTCAATGTAAAGACGGACTTTCAGTTACATGTATACATTTTATAATAAATACATTATTTTTTATTTGCATTGTTTTATTAGATATATTAGTTATTATTGTTTAATTAAAAAAATGCTTCACGCTTTTTCCATATAGCAGCACAGAGAATCTATTGTGTAGACATTCCATTCTTCACTTTCGCAGGACATTAGCGTACTGTCTGAACAGAGCGGAGAAATGAAAATAAAATGAAATATAATGGAAGCCTAGATGCCTTTGAGTGGGAATCGAACCCTCGAAGCACATTTACAGTGGGTCGATGTTCAAGCGCCATAATGGTCTCTGTTAATCTTGTTCTATTATGGGATATGGTAATTTACAACATCAATTTCTTTTATAAATCAAATAAAACAATCATAGATGCTAAGACAATCATGTATTTAAATTAATAAATAGTCAAAAATAACAAAAGAACCAATGAAAACAGGTACATTTTTACCAATCTCAATTTAAGACTTGCAACTTTAATATCCTTAGACGCTACGAACACTTAAAGTATGCATGCACTACTATCAAATACACGCGGTTCCGCTGACACAAGTCTAAGAGAATGACTAGGTTGCAACAATGGCGAGCCGAACTATTTTCTCCCCCTTTGTTTCCACATTACCTTTCCTTTTTATAGCAGTTTATTATTAAACCGAGATACAACTGTTGTCTACAAACTACTACAAAAGTATTATGTAATTGTTAGATATGTTAAATATAATTAATTTAAATATTTTTATATTCCTCTTTTAAAATAAATTTAAATATCTTATGTTAATAGATTCAAAAAATATAAGAAAATTGCGAACAGATCAATCTACTATCATTATATAATATATTAGTATGAATTCACGAATTGTATATCTAACAATTACATTTACAATACATGAAAAAGTTATAATTTTTTAAAAAAACCTAAGTTACGTTTTTACGTCATACAACTGCTAAAAGGAACACCGCGTAGGGTACAACAGGTATCTATCTTAGGATGTTAAAGACTACAAAGCGGAGATCAAATCAGACTTGGCAAGTCGTCTGGTTCGTTTAATTATATTTGTACACAAGCCATATTATAGCCTCTTTTCCATAGTACTGTTCTGTTAAATGCGATCTGAATAATGGATCGAAAATCGATTTCATTATTTGGGTTTGCTGGTATTTGTTGAGATAAAAGTTATCGATTAAAATAATTATACACCTCACTATGGTAGTATACAAGTTGCAAGTAATTATAAAAGAAAGGACATATATATATAACATGTAATCACATTAAAACAGAGTTTGTATTTTGATTCATTCGTTAGCACAAACATTAAAAATCCTCAAGCTGCGGTGTTTAGTTACGAGGCTATGATACATGTACATACTGTATTATTGAATTGAGAATGTTTATTTCGTAACAAAAAACCTTAACTTTGACCTTGAGCTTCAAGTTTATAGATAAATTCGCAGACATTCAATGAGTCACGTTAAAAACAACCATAATGAAAATATTGCGTTGTGATTCTTGCCTGTATTTTAATATTTGATATCTTAACAATATATGGTACGTCTAACATCAACCACACCCACGTATTGAATTCAAATGAACTCGCATTATCTTCCATATATGGATCGTAATCAGAACTATACTTTCACTTAAAATAGAACATTACGGACAAGTAAGCAATGGTCTAATAAATTCAATAATTGAATAATAATATATACTGCGTTATCGATTTTATTCGTAAATACGAAAGCTATAAATCGATTATATTATTTCTATAACTAATAAAGTTTTATATAATTTATAAATATATTTTTTTATATTACTTTCTCATTGATGTACGTATAAAAATAATTGAAATCACTGCAAAAATATATGGTTTTTTTTATTAGTTACACTAGTCCAAATCTACGGCAGGTGTACGATTATGTTTAATTGCGTTCAAATGTTTAATAAAATTTAAAAGAACAGTACTATTCGATACTCGCCAAAGATATCGATAGCGATAAACATTAGCTTTCAACGTCACTAGTAAGTAGCAATCGCAGTTAAAAAGCTATTAAACGTCGATTTATTACTTAGAGCCTGAGTTTAAAATCTCTTACAAGCTACATTTGGAAGTCACAACCTTAACTAAAATGTACAAATAAACCTAAATTATCGATAATGTTTTTTTTTTAAATTAACAAGTGAGCAAAAGTAAAAGTAATAACATTCAACAAGTATTTAGTACGTACTTAATTTAGGGATCTCGAAATATGCAGAAGGACAATAAAATGATCACGCACAGAGTAAACAATCAAAAGAAAATGTTTAATAATTTGTATTATCTCAACAAAAATATAATTGATTTTTACCGACCAAGTTTACTTTTTCAATTACAAATTAACTACAATGTCTTGTGACAACTTATTAGAAAATGTTATTTTGACAAAAGCGAATAGTTATGTGATACAAACAATAAAATTAATACTAACAACTCAAAACACACTCGTTAGAGTCTCCTTCAGAGTGAACATGCTTCATGATATACACAAAACTTAAAACTTACTTCGTTATAATATTATGTTGGTATCATTTAACATGTCACATGACGTGGAAGCAAAGTTTATTATTCAATTAGGTAGGCACTTTGTGGAACACATTCAATAATATTTGTACTACATTTACAAACTCACATTTACATAATCATAAGTTATGTATTTATGTCATTTTCTCATATATTTAGAAGTTATTTATATCAGACTAAGGGGAAAAAATATAAATCCTTATTTTACATTATAATGATTGTTATTTAAAAAGAAATGATAATTAAAATTAAATTTTGTACTTAACAAGATTATATATAGATATAATCTCTATATCTATATATCGATATAATATCTATAGAGATATTGTGAGTTTCACATAAATTATGAGGAAATATTTTTTTTTTCTAAATGAAAATACAAGAGATCCCTACATTTCAATTTAGTTTCATAAACCAAATACACGTAATAGAATGTAATTAAATAACACTAATACATAATACAAAAAAAAAGAAAATTTCGAAAATCACACGAGATAGTTGAGCATTTATCAGTAAGTACTTTTGAAGATGCTAAATATAGAAAATATTAAGATAAAAATGGCTACATATTATGAATCTGTAAAAAAATAAATAATATGAATTCAGGTTGCTTAGTAATAAACTGTGGTACTTTTTGTAATATAGAATATTCAGTATTTTTTTACACACAAAAATAGTTTTAATTTCTTTTAAAAACATGAAAGCAACTAAATTTAAAGTAAATATATCCTAAATCAAATGATAATCATACATTTAATAACTGTAGATTGAAACTTGCTTATACAAAAAGAAAATACAGGCACATAATGAACTCAAACCACTCATAAAAAAGTTATCATAAAAAAAAACCAACCAAATTCAAATTTGACGCATAATTGAAAACAAAATAATACAAAAAAACAAAAAAAAGGCAAAGGACATACTTGCAGAGGTTGTAAACTCAGTGGCTAAGTGTTATCTGTTTACGAGTTGCCTTTCTTCCTGCCGCGGGAGCCGAGCGCGACGCCGCGCAGCGACCGCATCGCCATTGCGCGGTTGAAGTGACGTTGCGTTTTGTGATCGTCCGCGTCACCGCCGTTGTCCACTGATGACAGAATTACTAGTAGCACGCCCATTACCTGTTCAGGGTAAGAGGATGTTTTAGCGAAGTTCTAATATTAATAGGATTGAAAGGTAGAAAGCATTGCGTGTAAGCGGAAAACATAGATTTTAAATACGTTTTTACATTTCGTTTCACACATTTATATCCCATAACAGGTTAGACAGAAAGTCCTTGTGTCAAGACATTCCGTACACCGGCGGAACACAACGCTCGCTTTTTCTTATCAGAGTAAAGAAATGAAAACAATTTAAATATAACCATTTCTCCGAGTGCGAATCGAACTCTCAACTGATCGCGTTTATAGTCACTGCTACACAAAGCATTTGAAGTTTGTTAATGTACAAAATCGTTTAAAAGTATATATAGAAAGAACTTAACGTAAAGACAATCTGTTCGCTGTTTACCACTCAATTTCGAGACATTAAGTGTGAAAGTTAACGTCATCATGAATAGCTTAAATAATTTTGCAATATATTTAAAAAAATTAAACATATAACATCTTAATATTATGTATAGCTGAAATCAGTATAGAAAATTTGATATAAGCAACTTACAAGACAAACAATAATCAGAAGTGTGTATACATGCACAGACGCTTCCGGTATGTTCTCGATGTCTTTGAGCGCTATGAGCGCCGGTTCGAAGTCAGGTCGCAGGTCCAGTGCGTGCTTTAAATGGATTGCTGCCTCCTGTTTTTTAATAATTTAATTTAAAAATGTATTAAAACACGTTATACTTTATATTTAATAGGAGCAGTGCTTTCGACTTTGTCAACAGGGAATTTAACATTTCTGAATCTTTATTATATAATTTTAAAATAAAAGTAGTCAAGTTGCTGCTTATTAAATTAATCACATTTATTCTTATATTGGAAAATATTTTTTTTTTTAAAATCCTACTTTATAGTCGTCCGCGGCGGAAAAAATAATAATTCATGCTTTTATCTCGACATACTCAGCTTTCCGCCAAATTCTACAGTTGCAGAAGTGAACGCCTCCTTTGTGTTACCAGAGCGAGGAAATGAGAACAATTTAAATATAATCATTTTCCGAGTGGGAATCAAAGCCACAACCGATTGCATTTACAGTTAGATGCTACCTCACTGCGCCACGACCGGCGAGGACGCCACGATGTTATTAATTTATATAAAAATAATTAATCACCGGCATGAAATTTTAAGTGACAATTTTATATCAAATATATAGTTTCAAGTAAATTTGCAAAGAAAACCTATGTTAAAATAATAATAAACATAAAGACGAAAATATAATATAAATAAAAAAAAATTAAAAATTGTAAGAATATAATAGAAAAATCAATATTTAACAACCTGATAATGTCCATATGCTTTAAATATTTCGCCGAGCGTGAAATACTGTTGCCAC
Organism: Dryadula phaetusa; assembly: GCA_032432895.1. Lineage (NCBI taxonomy): Eukaryota > Metazoa > Arthropoda > Insecta > Lepidoptera > Nymphalidae > Dryadula > Dryadula phaetusa. The sequence continues at coordinate 5,108,244 of JAOYRS010000027.1, forward strand.
GTGCTTCTATCTGGCGGTTGCACTTCAAGCGAGCGGCGAGTTAGATATATGGCATCGTCCAAATACTGTAGCGTGAATAGAACACGTGCTAGGTTTAGGAGAACCTGTAGTATGAAAATAATTATGAAAATAGATCTAAAATAAAAATAGCCCATTACTTATTAAATCCATTATCTGCCAGTGAAAGTCTCGTCAATTTCGTCTATCCGTTTTAGAGATAGAGCCGTAACAGATAGACAAAAATTGTAAAAAAATTATATTAACATTACAAACAGACACCAATTTCATTTATTTGAGTTTTATATGTGAGGGTAGGATAAATGTAATAATAAAATTTCCATAATCATTCAATTTCTTCACAAACTTTACTTTTGGTATTCATATTCCTTTCAGTATTCAGTGATGACTGATATATTATTAGGAGTAGATAAACATATAAGTATAATTCATAGAAAAAAAAACATAATTTTCTAAGAAAGACTACCAAACTACAAACACAACATTAGATTTTCAAAGTCACAAATGTAATATTGAATAAAACAATAAAATGAAATCACAAAAATAAGGATGTAAATTCATTATTGATATTTTTTCACTCATTTATTGTACAAGTTATAATTAAAAGTAATCTCATAGATTATAATAAAAGAAGTTTAAAGAAAATATAAATATTAGTAAATAGATATCATTAGAGAGTAGTTGCATACTATTTTGTACTCTGTAGGGAATGCAAGAAGGGATAAGCAGAATATTATAAATAGAGAGAATGGGTTTTAAGCTAAGTATGAATAAATCTACTCTGTGTTGTGTTTTATACTTACTGAGTGGGAAAAACAAAAACAATTTAAATATAATTTCTTTTTCAGTAGAAAGATATAAAACTAACAGTTTTGTTTAGTCAATCTTACTTTACTTACCTCAGCATTATAAGGTGACACGGCAAGAGCGCGCCTGAAGCACTCTATTGATAGACGAGTGTCACCTTTAATTCTCCAAAAGTTGCCAATTTGGTTGTAAAGTTGTACTGATTTTGGTTTTTCTCTTTTAGCTTTCTTTAGGCGCTTCTCTAAAGCATTAATATCTAATTCCGTTACACTACTTTTATATGATTTTTTCTTTGAAAATATAAGGGCAACCTAAAAAAAGGCATTGTATTTATTCTTCTACTCTTTTAATTATAGCACTTCTAATTGTTAGGTTTATTAGAGGTTATAACAAATGTTAATACAATTGTTAAATTTTCATAATAATTTATTTAAAAAAATTGAAATAATTTGAAATATGATATACCTGGGGTTCAGGTACATTAGGGTGTCTATGACGTCTTGCAACCCCAACAAGAGTGTCATAGTATGTAAAATTAACTGCTTTGCCACAATCTAGATACTCCTCATCTACTTCCCCACCATTAGTTTCTGTTGATGAAGATTCATCTCCATTGTCCCCATTTGCTCTGAGAAGTTAATGGATATGGAAATAATTATTTTAACTCATATTAATTTTTAATTTTTATTTTAATATTCATATAAAGAAATTATATTTTTTATTATAAAGATTATTTAGAAGATTTTTAGAGTTGTTGGTATTAAATATAAATAAATAAATAAAATAAATAAATTTATACCTTTGCTGTTCATACATTTGGCAGTCCGTACAAAACATATCAAAACCATGCTTAGTCCATGTATTGCCATAGTAAACAGTTGATGTTATTATATTGAATACAGTATCTTCTTCAGTTATTTTTTTGTCAGAGTCGTCCTAAAAAGCATAGGGTGAAAGTGGTTAAAACAGTTTATGTAATAATTTCAGTAAAGTTCAGAAAAATAAATTAATTTTCAACAAATGTAATATGCATTTAAGTAAATAATTTAATTCTAAAGTATAATGTTAGTTACTAGTCTATGCCGTTTTCTATTAAAAACTCCTGTTCTTCAAGGCTAACAAGATTATGGACTAAAAAAGTTAACTAGCGCGACAATATGTTACAGAATCTTGAATATTCTTTTTGCTACGTAATATTGAATAAAGATTGAATATATTAGACTAACCTGTGATAATGTATTGCCGTCAACTATTTGGCCTTCCTCAACGTCCAATTTCCAAATATTTGAGGTGCGAGAATTAGTAGCTATAATTTGGAACGAAAATATATACAAAACCAAACAAGTCAAGTATGGTGATTCCCACATCTTGTGTAGTAAGGTCAAATGAAAACATGTAAAATGTTTTAAGTCTTATTTTGAAATGAAATAGTTTACATGAAACAATTTATTTGGGACACAACAATCAAAAATTATACATTTATCGTAATGTCCTCTTCTCTTCCTTGTCTTTATTTTGACAGCCTAAGATTCTAAAATACAGATTATAGAATTATATGTTATTGAAATCTCAGTTCAGAATTTTTTTCAAATTTAATATCAATTATATACGCAAAAATACACATTTGTATTGTAAGCTTAAATATTTTTTTCTAACGTTATAATTATATAAGGTATGTAAAACGTATAATTATTACTTATTTGTACTCGATTATACTACAACTGTCTACTAGACTAATAAGAAGATCAATTAACATCAAAATAATCACAAAATTTGCCTAACAAATACTTGAAAATTAATAGTCATTTATTTAAAATTAAATGTATTTTAATTATTCGGGTTTGAAGGTATATACTAAAAATTTGTAACAAATTTGTAACTTTTATCTGATAGACAAAATGTGTTACAATTTAATCACATAAATTTTTAGTGTCATTGTCAAAAAATTAAAAACAATCGTGTGGCTTGTTGAATTTTATATTTGCTTTCTAAGTAGTATTATTGTTTTTTAAAAATAACCAAATGATATTAAATAATGATTAAATTATATTTATACTTAATATAGGTTTGATATAACTGTAATATGAAGAAAGAAAGAACAGGCGACAATTGTCGCCCTTTTAAATTATAAGTATCTTACAAACATTACTTCAATTTTATAAACATCCATTATATTTACTGTTTTATTGAAATATACTTACAGTATTATTTATATTTACAGCCCATCAAATTCTGAGTCTAACTGGCATAAGTTTTGAAAGAAGAAGTGTTATTGTAAGTTAGCTAATTTACTAAAAAAGCACTTCTCGTAAAGAATATATTGCTTATACTTTTCCTTATATTAAACTTTTTATACGTATTTGATTTTGTTATTTGTGTTAATTTCAGGGCTTCGTCGAGTTGACGATAGTGCCATTAAAAGATAATTTGCGATACATTCGACTTAATGCTAAACAATGCCGTATCTATCGAGTTTGCTTAAATGACCAATATGAAGCAAATTTTCAATATTTTGATCCTTTTTTGGATATTTGTCAAAGTGACCCGAACACGTAAGTATTTTAACTATATTTTATTAATATTTCAATTTAATTCACTTTAAAACTTCACAAGAGTATGTGTTTATCCTAGTTGTGTTTCTTATTACTATAACTTAAATATATTTTAATACATCTATAAAAACTAGATTTACTCAGATAATATATTGAATATTTCATAAATATATTTATGTTAACAGGAGATCACTTGAAGCTTTTTCACAATTCCACTTGTCAGCAGCTCAAAAAATTGACCCAGATCATAATTCTGGTGAATTGCATATACAAATACCAGATGATGCAGCACACTTGGTTGGAGAAGGGCGAGGTTTAAGAATTGGAATTGAATTCTCATTAGAATCTCCACAAGGGGGCATGCATTTTGTTGTACCAGATGGTGAAGGTACTTTGGTCGAGGTAAGTAGTAAACAAATACCTTTGCTAATTTTGAATCTAGGTTGTTTTTATTCAAAATTATTTAATTCCTACCTTCTAAAATAACTAACTAATGAATATGAAGAACTCAAAATAACTGAAATTGCAATTCTTTATTACAGATCGATAATTTTACAATCTTTGCAAAGTCAGCCGCACAATGCTACATAAAAGTAAAAAGTAAAATTTAGATTTCAAGGTTTTGACAGCATCTATTAACTTTCAGAAATCAGCGCATATGTTTACATATGGTCATTCAGCCCGCCTATGGTTTCCATGCGTAGACAGTTTTGCAGAGCCATGCACTTGGAAATTAGAATTTACTGTAGATGAAAGCTTGACAGCTGTGTCCTGCGGGGAACTGTTGGATGTAGTGTACACTCCTGATCATAGACGAAAGACATTTCACTATGTTGTTAATACACCAGCTTGTGCTCCTAATATTGCTTTGGCTATTGGGTGAGCCTTGATTAAATTTTATGTTTATAAAGACATTTATGGCAATGTGGTAGAAATGCTATTGTTTGTGGTTTCAATTCCAAAGAATTGTGTTTAAAGTATTCACATTTCTCTTTTCTGGTGTTATAAAACTAGAATTGAGCTACGCTAGGTAACAAACAATTTCTCAAGTACTTTTTCACACAGGGTTTTTTCTATGATTGCCAATTTTATTAAGTACTTTAAGAATGACTGTAGCTTTCCTAGTATATATTTAAAAATATATTTTCTGTATTATCTTAAATGCCTAATAATTCAGCAAGAAAATATGAAAATTTAGATGTTATTTACATTTAATTTTTTTATCATAATACAATGAAAAATTTAAAAAGACTTTAGTATAACTACTAAAGTTATCTATGGTATTATAATTAATAACTAATAATTACAAGTCTAAAAATAAAACAATTTATTATATTATATTTATTAATTTTTAGGCCATTTGAAACTTATGTGGATCCCCATATGAATGAAGTGACACATTACTGCTTGCCTAATCTCATGCAAATATTGAAGAACACTGTACGCTACTTGCATGAGGCATTTGAGTTCTATGAGGAGACTCTGTCGACGAGATATCCTTATCCTTGCTATAAACAAGTCTTTGTTGATGAGGTAAGCTGTGTAGAAAGCTATTTTCATGATTGTTTGAGTAATTCGTTATAGTTTTATTATTATTTTTGTTAAGATTATAAAACTATAGTTAAAAGATTAAAATGTTAATTTAAAAAAAATAATAAAATATAAATAATAATATATTAAAATGTAAAAAAAAAATATTGTTGCGCAGTACACAATAGTACTTTATTTTGAAAATTTATTATACATAAACAAGTGGCCGGTCGTGGCGCAGTGGGACAGCGTCTGACTGTAAACGCGATCGGTTGTGGGTACCATCCCCACCAGGGGGGGTGATTATATTTAAATTATTTTCACTTTCTCGCTCTGGTAAAAGACAAAGTGCAGTGTTGAGTTCCACCATTCAACACACAACGTATCGAATTCGGTGGAAAGTGAAGTACGGATTGTCTTGACACTAGGTACTTTCTGACTACCCTAGAAGGGTGTGGTGTGGGATAAACGCGTGAAGCTAAAAATTAAATTTACATTTTCTCGAACTTGTTAGATGAAGTGTGACATTGAGTTTCGCCACTTAATAATGTCTCCTGATTGCATGGTAATGGGGAACCAAGTGCCTTATCACTAGGTCGTGTGCTCACCCTACTTAAAGAATTCATTTTAAAAATGCAAAAGTTAACAAAAAAAATATAATAAAATTTCAATAAATAAAATTTCATTTAAAATATGACATATATCTTTCCAGACAGAAGATGATGCGACTGCGTACACAACAATGTCCATACTGAGCACCCATTTGCTCCACTCGATAGCCATTATTGACCAGACTTACATAAGTCGCAAGGCAATGGCTCAAGCAGTGGCAGAACAATTTTTTGGATGTTTTATAACTATGCAGAATTGGTCAGATTTATGGCTGGCTAAGGGAATACCTGAATATTTGTGTGGTTTATACTCGAAAAAGTGTTTTGGCAATAATGAATACAGATATTGGACACATCAAGAATTGCAAGAAGTAAGGAACTATGTTTTGTTACTGTATTTTTTATGTATGTTTATTGCAATGTGTTCAAAAACTTTTGTAAATAGTGGTTATTTTTAGTAGCATTTGTGTTAAATCATTTTTGGCGTAATTAATTTGCAAACAAATTTAGCCAATATTTCGCCATTTTTTATGTCATCCTTTTTTTGCGTTTAATTATCACTACCATTAGATAACTACTTCCAGAACTTTAAGATTTTTAAAATAAATATAATTTAGAAATATTAGAAAATCTCTATATTAATAACAACTCAGTGCTTTATCCTACATGTCAGGAGAGATTTAATGTCAAGACACTGCGTTCGCTGTTTTGTTGTAGGGACTGTCGGCTGACAGCGTTTGACTGTAAATGTTTGATTGGTTGTGGGTTCGATTCCTACTCGGGCGAATATTTGTAAATAAAATTTATTTTCATTCCTCCGCTCTGGTAAGATAAAGAGCGACGTTGAGTTCTCCACTTAGCATGCAATGTCTCGTTTTCGTGTTAAAAATAGTCAACTAAGTGTCTTGATACTAAATAGTTTTTTGTTCATTATTTTTCATTATTTTCGCAATATTTCAGGTCGTAACCTACGAAGAACAATATGGTGGAATAGTTTTGGATCCATGGCAGCCTCCCGCAAGCGGCGCCCGACCGGAGTCCAATGATGTGTTTTACTTTCCTGTTAGAAACGTTCATACTATGTCGCCGAGGTATATCGAAGTGAGTTTTTTTAAGCACTCCTAAAATAAGATTAAAATATAATATTTTCACAAATCCGGTGACGCTGTCAAGGTCGGTAGGGCCAACAGCATACTACACATTCGAAAAAAATAATTATATTTTCATAGTATGAACAGTAAGTAGTACATCCTTGTCAGTATGATTATACCTAATTCTAAAGAAAAAATATTTTTAAACTTAAACCCTTTTAGTTTCGTTTTAAATTCGTGTAGTATTTTTGTATTTTGAATGCTTATGTCTTCTTCATATTACTAAAAATAAAAGTTGAAATTGCTAAAAGTATATTATGTATGTCTAAGAACATAGTTTCTGTGACAAATATAAATAGTTTTGGAAGCATAATTAAAATTATTATTTACTTAAGGATATATCTTTTAAAATATCAAAAGAGTTTTGTAAAAAATATATATTTGTATTCAATCCAAATTTTCTGAATATACCAGTATAGGAAATACCATATTTTTACAAGTAATTTAAGTCTATATTTATTTTATAGGTAATGCGAAAGAAATCCCAGCTAGTACTAAGAATGTTGGAGCAGCGTATCGGCCAAGAGTTGCTCTTGCAAGTGTTCAACAAACAGTTATCGTTAGCGACTAACGCAGCCAACACTAAAATTGGTAGCGGTCTTTGGGGACACTTGCTTCTATCAACAAATCTCTTCGTGAAAGCCATATTTACAGTGACCGGTAAGGATATGGCGGTTTTCGTTGATCAGTGGGTGAGGACTGGAGGACACGCTAAGTTTCAACTTACATCGGTTTTTAATAGGAAAAGGTGGGATTTGTAATTTTTTTTTGGAAGGGATAAAGCTTAATAATAACAATTTCCTTTTAAATTGTTAGTTTTTCTAAATGATACAATATTGGCATTCAGATAATGATTAGTTGCGTTTGAATATGTTATCAGTTCTAACTTACTTACTGAAGAATTAAAGTATTTAAATGTATAGGTATATTTTAGATTTAGCCTAATTTTAGTGTAATTTTTTTTGAATACATCCTCTTGATAATAATTTAATTGTTATTTTTGAGGCCATAGTGGCGTAATGAAACTGATAATAAACACTAATTTTGGTGAGTGCGATTTTCACTCGGGGGGAAGGATTATTATTTGTATTAACTTATTTTTTTTGCTCTGGTAACACAAAGCGAGGTTTAAGTTTCGCCATTCAAAACGCATTGACATTAATTTTTTAATTCAGGAATCGAAAAGCAGAGAAAAGAATGTCTTAAGACGAGATTGTTTCCGACTATGCGTGAAGATGTTTTTTTTAAGAACATTGACATTTTGTTTGTTATGTGCTTAAATTATAATTTTTTTCTCAAAAATATCACTGTTTTGGTAAAAAAAATGACAATTATTTTTTTTTATATTTGTAGAAACACAGTAGAACTAGAAATTCGTCAAGATAGTGTCCACGAGCGTGGCATAAGGAAATATGTGGGGCCGTTATTAGTTCAACTTCAAGAATTGGATGGTACATTCAAACATACATTGCAAATAGAGAATATTGTTGTCAAAGCTGACATCACTTGTCATAGTAAGAGCAGAAGAAATAAGAAGAAAAAGATTCCATTATGTACTGGTGAAGAGGTTGACATGGATTTATCTGCCATGGAGTAAGTCTTAATCTTTAATAATTTTTATATAATAAATAGCTTCACGCTTTTATCCCGCATAGCAAGGTAGACAGAAAGTACCTAGTGTCAGGACACTCTGTACTTCGCATTTCCATTTAATTCGGGACATTGCGTGTTGAGTGGCGGAATTCATTGCTACAGTTTGTCGTACCAGAGTGAGAAAGTGAGGATAATTTAAATATAATCACTCCCCCGAATGAGAACCGATTGGGTATTTTATGGATTTTATTAGTTTACTATTAGTACATTTTAAATTATAAAATACAATAAAAATTATAAAATATGTTCTATTCTTCGTTATTAATTTAAGAGTAAGCTGTCATTAACCAAAAAAAAACGCTTGACGTTTACTTCGCCACTTATGACGCAATGTCTCGATTTCTCGTGCAAAGCAGGCAATGGAGTGTTTTGACACTAAGATTTCCGTGAATACCCTGCCATACAGCATAAAGCGCATAGCTACATAAACCAAACCCAGTGTTTTAACCATCGTTTCCATACTTACTGGCCATTTTAGTTCAGACATAATTAATTAATAACACGTCACTAAATTCGACATTCAGTCACCTGACTGTATGTAGACATCTGAAAACATGAATAACACGCTAAATCTCCATACTTTATGCATTTACAGCTAATTCTTACTTTATTATGCTCAGCAGAGAGAATTTTGTGTCAAGACACTCCGGTCTTTGTTTTCCTTTTAGTGTCAATAACAATGCTTGTTTGTTGTACGTTCACAACCGTTTTACACAGTTTTAGTCTAATGTAGTTATTAATATTTTTTTAAAAAATAAATATTCTTTAATAAATGTTAAAAATGAGAAAATAAAAAAAAACTTTTATTTCAGAATAAAATATATACCATATAAGTGTGCATTAAATAATTTAATCTATCCATCCATTTATCTTCTCAGCGATTCCCCAGTACTATGGATACGTCTAGACCCAGAGATGTCGCTCCTCCGCAGCACAATAATCTCCCAGCCGGACTACCAGTGGCAGTACCAGCTACGTCACGAGCGTGACGTCACAGCGCAAAGCGAAGCCATAGACGCCCTACACAACTACCCGGAGCCGGCGACCCGCAAGGCGTTGACTGACACTATAGAGAATGAACAGACGTTTTACAAGATTAGGTGTAGAGCTGCTCATTGTTTGACTAAGGTTTGTATGTACATGGAAAGACCTATACTGACAACAAAAAGTGCAGTGTTGTGTTACGCTATTTGTTGCTATTAATTAATTGGTGTAAAATGGAAAGCAGAAGATGTTGTGAATGTTTTTATGAAACTTAAAATATTTTGCTTTCAACACATATTTATATTCAAATAACGATACTGTATATATAAATGAGATACAATGTGTTTTAATAGTAGATATTAACCTACAAATGTTGGTACTACCAGAAAAAATAATTTATAATAAGCAAATATATAATAAGTATTTTTTTATGTTTATGGTAATAGACAAATAGATATATAATAAAGTATCTATAATTTTTAATTTCCTTTTATTGTAGGTGGCAAACGCAATGATAAGCTCGTGGGCGGGACCTCCGGCCATGTTGACGATATTCCGCAAAATGTTTGGATCATTCTCGGCGCCTCATATTATAAAACAGAATAATTTTGATAATTTACAACACTATTTCCTACAGAAAACTATTCCTGTTGCTATGGCTGGTAAGTTAATTTGTATTGATTTTGTATTCAAAATGCCCTTTGAGTTCTTCTGAATATCTAAAAAGTTGCGTTAAATAAAAGTAACTAATTAAAAAAAGTTAATGTATATTCACTACTCACTCTGTGGAAACTAACTCGATATATGTAAATTATGTTCATCTCTTCATTCTGGTAAGACAGAGCGTGGCGTTAAATGCCGCCACTCAACACGCAATGTCTAGTCTCTTAACACTAGGTACCCTCTGAATACGATATGATATGATATGATATGCGGGATAAATGTAAATACGTTTGTTTAAATATCTGTTTACTTTGCAGGCTTAAGAAACATCCACGGTATTTGTCCACCGGAAGTAGTACGGTTTTTACTTGATCTCTTCAAATACAATGATAATTCAAAAAATCATTTTTCTGACAATTATTATAAAGCTGCTTTAGTTGATGCTCTTGCTGCCACCATTACCCCTGTCATATCTGTTTTGCAACCTGTAAGTATGGAAATATATTTCTATATTATATTTTTAGTTTTTACTATCCCCGTGGAGAGAATGTGAAAGGTTTTACAATTTTGTGTCAGGTAATTTACGGTGTTAAGTTCCGTCAATTCAAGGCATTGGACTAAAAATAGAGAACGTGTTATTTGCCTGTACGTTGTACGTTCTCTTAAAAATTTATGATATGTAAAAATATGCTTGCAAATCTGTTTAATGCTGAACATTTTATTATTTTACACATTGTTAGTAATAGTTAGCCCGTTCATACTTTAGCAACTTTTATCTCAAACACATAGTAGTATTTATAATACTTACTTTAATAATATATTTAGTGCAATACTAGCTGACCCGGCGAACTTCAAGCCGCCATATTGTATTTGCTGTTATTACTGTCTAAAGTCCAAAATTTTAATATTCTTTGTATTAAACAAATCTAAGTATTCCAACTATTCCACAATTCTATGCTTTTAAATAATAATATGTAAAGTTTCCATGAAGTATTTCATTAAATTATGAACTGAATTAGAATTTGTATAAAAAAAGTTTTAATTTTGATTTTATTTAAAACGTTTTGCTATAGGGTGCTCCAATAACAGCAGATTCTTTATCAGCCGACACAAGGCTAGTATTAGAGGAAATAACTAGAGTCCTGAACTTGGAGAAAGTGCTCCCGTGTTACAAGAACACGGTCAGTGTGAGTTGTCTGCGCGCCATACGCCGTCTGCAGCAGTGCGGGCATTTGCCCAGCATACCCACTATATTTAGAGCGTACGCGGAATATGGACAGTATATAGGTGCGTGAATCTAACATACATTTTTTTTTAGGTTTATATATTATTACATTACATTTATTTTTTATCTATTTAGAAAAAGCTATATTTAAAATTTTATATTTTAATATTGTAGAAATTAATTTAACATGACAAACGTGGAACAATTTTTTTTTTCAATTATTATAGTGCTTTGGAATGATATGTATCATTGGTTTCAGTCAATCTAGTTTTTAACAGTTCTAAGGTTTATATTACTCATAATTAGTTTTACGATTTAATGATTTTGATATTATATAGAACTTATTTTAATACGAAAGGCAAAATGAAAAACAGCTTTATACATTATGATATGATATGATATGTCCTGATTTTTTAAATCAATTTTTTTAGCTTGGTACCTTGTCCTGTTTGTTTCTCTGTGTCATATTCTGTATAATTTTAAATCCAAGCTAGCGGTTATATTTAATAATAACAAAACATCACTTAAAGGCCACCCTGGCGCAGTAGAATAGCCTCTGGCTGGAAACAGTGATTAGTTTTAATTGGATTTAAAAAATATATATTCATTTTTTAGTGTTGTCGGTTACCATGCTATACAAGATAATGTATTGCTGCTATATTTTTATTTAAATGGTTACAATTCCAGACGTCCGTCTAGCAGCATTCGAGTGTTTGGTAGACTTTGTCCGTGTAGATGGTAAGCCCGAAGACCTGTCTTCACTGCTCACGGCGGTAGAGAACGATCCCGACCCCGGCGTGAGGCATGGCCTGGCCAGGTTGTTGGTGTCTATGCCACCATTTGAAAAGGCATCTCGACATCGCTTGGACACTGAGGCGGTTGTTCATAGGTTTATATTTCTATTTTATTCTTATACTTAATAAAAAGTTAATCTGATTAACGATTAAAAATTAATGATTAAAAATCATAATCAAAAATTGTGAAGTAAATTAATTAATCATAATCAAATTTAAAATGATTAAGATTATTAATCATAATCACTAATCGTTAATTCGATTGTTTGATTAACTATTTATGAATTTATTTAATTTATTGGAACAGCTTAAGCAATACGCAAAATATGTATGCATCAAAGTTGTTATTGACTCGCCGTAAAGAGAATCCTTCTTTTAACACTATTTTTTTTCCATAAAATACAAAGTTAGACAAACACTTAACTAATGGTTCCGTTCGTTCATTTTTTCTCTCAGAAACAACATAGTTAAACAATCATTCAATCAGATTTTTGAAATAATAGAAAACCTAGCTGCGGTGCGGTGGCTAAAGTTTATTAAAAAAATATTGTTTTGAGTCTGATCACCTCACATAATTACTTATATAATTTTATTATTCAATATACATTGATTACTAATAAATGTTACAAATTAGTATCATTATTTTTTTAATTTCTTAAATTTATTATTACAGATTGTGGAATAATATAAATTGTCAGCTATCAAATGATGCTAGGTTGAGATGCGACCTGGTAGATTTATATTACACCTTGTACGGCCTGAAGCGACCTTTGTGTGTGCCCTTGCCAGAAATACAGGCCATGATGAAGCAAATGCACCATAAGGAAAGAGAGAGGATAGAGCGGGAGAGGGAGAGGCTGGAGCGAGATAGAGAGAGACAAAGGGAATTGGAAATGAAGCCGGTTATCAAGCAAGAGATTTTAGATGTATGCTTACATTGATTTTTTTTAAGTATATTATTTTTTTTTGTAGACAAAGAGAACCTACAGTTAAGATTAGCGTCTTGCACTTTTTTCCTCTTTCCTCGTATTGGTTTTCCAGTAGGATACCGCATGTTTGTAGTAGGTATAGGACTAGCCCTAATATACTTCTATGTGGAGCTCCAGCTTTTGTTTCCTTTAGAGCACAATATTCATCCTCTTGCCTGACTCCAAAGACCTTCATGAAAGATATATGAAAAAATATTATTGGGGGCATTTATTGGTGTAAAAGGATTCAATACAATGTTTTATTTTAATGTTATCTTTTTGTCTGCGTTTTTGTGCCAGCTATTCTCGGAAATGGCCTAACGGGTTTAAATTCAGTTTTTACTATTGTATTTTGGTAACCCTCCCTTAATATTAAGAGTTTGCTTTTATGTCAATTGGTTTATAAAAAAATATATCAATTTATAATTTTTCCGTTGCAACAAACAACGCAAAGTTGTATCTGACACAGACAAACTAACAAACAAACACACAAAAGACAATACTTGTTTTTTAATCACTATTTACATCTTTATATTTTATGATTTTATTGTATATTGTTTTATTAGGTACCAGTAAAAATGGAAGTAGACGTCGGTCCATTGGGTGTCTCAATATTGGATCGTGAAGCGCCAAAGGACATCAACCTGCCTGTTCCAATTTCTAGTATTAAGGAGGAAGATGACAAAATTGATGTTATTTCTGTGACTGATGCTCCTGTTAGGATTTATAGTGTAAGTTTTTTTTATAGCTTCACGCTTTATCTCGCATAGAGAGATACTCAGAGATATCCCAGTGTCAAGACATTGCTTTTCGCCCGAAAGCATATTGCCACTAGTGGGAATCGAATTCAAAACCAATCGCGCTTGTAGTCTACTTTAGTGTATATTAACAATAATAATAATAAAAATAAAATTTATTCATTATAAGGTTTGGTACATAATTATAACATCTTATATCCATAATAACTGCATTAGTATGAAACTGATTCGCAGTCATTAAATATGATATATTATTTAATATTTATTCAAAGTTATGAAAGCTCAGCTAAGTTATGTGAAGGTATTTTTTTATAGACAGCACTTTCAAAAGATTTTAAATTTTAATGTTTTTTGAAAATGTCATTCATATAGTTTACTGTAAGAATATTAATTAAGAAATTTATAAAAATCCTGTAAATTCAAATTTTTTATAAATTTAAAAACCTAAAAACCTAAAAACATTTTAATTCTATTTTAGTTTATTTTTGAAAAATATATATAAAATAAATAAATGTGCTTGTAAATATGATCATATAGTCTAACATTAGTCTAGTTTATAACATTTTTTCATATTACGCGATTTCCATCCTTCGTAAAACAATATAACAGGGAATACATTTGTATAATATTAAAATGCGTAGCTTTTTATATTAAACGTTCCTAGTTTGATTTAAATAATACGCACATATTTTGTTTATAACATACTTTAAACCTCCTTTAACGAGAAAAAATTAAAGTATATATATATACCCCGTATAACACTATGTACTAATATCTCTTCGTCGTATATGCGGAGTCAGTTGAGCTGACCGTATAAGCAGCGAGGAGATACGCAGAATGGCAGGTGGAAGCGCGAATGTCACAGTGAGAATGAAGAAGAACGTGCTATGTACTATTAGTACATAGCGCTATACGGGTTCATACAAGCGCGCTATACAACCATCCATCTATCTATCGTCATATAATCTCACTCATAATGAGGGCAATTATTATATGTATTTACACAGTCTCGATTATATGATATATGTCTATTTTTTTATTTTCACGCTTTATCTCTTGCGGGGTAGTCAGAAAGGACGGAGCGCCAAATGCTACGGTCCCTGCATACCTCTTTAGTCTCGTCCACAGTCATTAGCCTTTTCATACACGCTCTTCAGGGGATCCTCATGCTTTTCACGTGACCTTCCCCCAGTATCTTCGATTCTGTGTTTTCGACGGTCAACGGAGGTCTCCCCTGACCTCTCGTATCACTCACCTTTGCTTCATAAATCTTTCTTAAGATTCTTTCACTCATCACTCATTCTCTCAACGTTACCAAACCACCTGAGCACGTTCTTCTTCATTCTCACGGTGACATTCCCGCTTCCACCTGCCATTCTGCGTATCTCCTCGCTGCATATACGGTCAGCTAAACTGACTCCGCATATCCGACGAAGAGATGTCATCTCTACTGCATTCATTTTTCTTTCATTCTTCTTTTCGCTGCCATATACGTCGGTATCAGTACTGCATTGTAAACGTCAAGATGTGGAAGTACGCTGACGTTTTGCCATCGCATCAATGCAGCAAGAGCACCGTTAACCCTGTTACCGGCAGCAATACGCCTTACCACATCCATTTCGTATCTTCCATCTCTACTAAACATGAATGAATGAATGAGGTGGGACCTCATTCACTTGTTCTAATATCTTTCTATCTACCCTAATCTTACATTCCGTTCTTTCTTAATCACATATGTCTATTATGAAAGAATATTTAAAAAACAACACTTAATTGTATCATATAAATAGATTATTAAATCAAATACCTTTTTATTCATTTCTTTTTCAGGATGAAGCGAAACGTGAATTCATATCGGACAACGCGGCGCCATTGCCCGGCATACCCGGGTCCTCAGGTCCTATTGGTTTTGAACCTGGCATGTTTAAACACGATAAGGATGATTTGGGGGCACCTAAGGTAACAATGACTATTTAGCTATTTTTTTCTTGTAAGGAGTAATTTAAAAAAATATATTAATTTGAAAAATGTAGATTCGTGAGAATTCGTGTAGTGTAGTTGTTGAGATATCAAAAGTTACTAGTATCATTGTAATGTCATCAGTACTAATATAATTTATAAAACTATATTAAGAAATAAGTTACTTATATATTTTTATGTTTATGTAAAGTAGATGAAAGTGTTCTAGTTTATAAATTGTTTATTAATTTGCTTTCTAAAACTAATTAATATTAATATTAATTGTTTTTAGTAAATGAACCTGATACATCGATATGTATATACAATTTTTAATTAGGATAGAAATTACAATAGGTTTATAGAAGGATAATAAATGAATAATTTGAAAAATAATAATTACTTTAATTGTAAAAATGAGACAGTTAAATATTTGAATTCTATACATACAAACATAATTCACAGATAATATATTTTATTATGTTTTATTAATTTATTAATGTCTGATATATTATCATCCGTATATTGTCTATAGCTCAAATTAATTTATAATTCTGCTTAAAATAACAGGCAAAGAAGAAAAAGAAGGAGAAAAAGAAGCACAAGCATAAGCACAAACATAAGCATAGTAGTAAAGAAAAATCAAAAGATAAAGACAAATCCCTCCCTCCCCGACCTCCCTCAAGTACAGAACATTTGAAGATTAAAGAAGAGACGCGGGAAACATTGAGCTCGTTCAGTTCGAGTCAAAGCCCCTCTGAAGATATATCGTCTATGCCTTCGAATATGAGTTTTTAATTTATAATGTAAGATTAAATTTATTTTATGAAATAAATATAATATTCTTAATTATGTTAAACATTGGAAGTTGTTTTATTTTCATGTGAATATGTGTGTATATATATACATACATACGTATATATACATATGGGTCATCATCGATAACTTGTTGTCAAATTTGTTTGAAATTTTTCAAAATTACCCACTTTTGAAAATGATACAATATTTTAAGCGACTTTGTTGGCTGTAGTGTTTAAATATATTTTTAAACTAATTTATTTATTAAATGTTTAGGGGATAATATGTTCATAAAGTGGGACACAACATGACATCTGGTATAGCAAAGTAATATTCATCTAGAATCAATAGAAATATTCATCTTACAAATATAATCAACCATTAACAATTAAGACATAGTTTCTAGCAAGTAGGATAAGGATTAATATTTCATCGGAAATAAAGATGCATTTAATTTTGCTTCTCTCAACAAAGGGAGCTATGACGATTATAATCAAATATTAGCCAAAAAGTTTATTTTTTCGATATTTATTAAAGTCATGTTTATAAAATTTAAACGGAAGATTTCTATGCATAAGGTAACTATATTATATTTTTTTTCACAATTTTTGCAATATTATAAATGGTAAAAGACAGGAGGGTCATGTTTCGAGGATGATATTTTATACTAGTTTCTCACTTGACTCATTGAAAAATACTATATTCAATTCATTTATTCAAGAGTTTTTTGCCATTTGATACAAAAATTAAGTATATCAATCTAAATTAAATAGTCTATCATACGAATTTCAAATTAGTTTAATATAGTCTGTGTACCATTTAATCTTAATCTTACAATATACATCATAGGGTAACAGTTTTGTCTAGCTTATTTCACTTTTGTCTTCTTTGTTGGACCCTTTTATATTAGATAACATTAAAATTTAATTTTATAAAACGAAGTCGCGTCTGTTATCCGTGTGCTTAGATCTTTCAAACTACTATGTACCATTAATTGTGACACATTGTGACGTATGTGAAAATTTAAATTTAGAAGAGAAAAAATAATTTAAAGAAATGGCATGTGTGGAAGGGTGAAATGACATGGGGACCATGTTGTCATGTGTGGAAAAGTAAAATTACATGTTGCCCATAGTGGCATGTGTGGAAGGGTGAAATCACATGTGGACCATGATGTCATATGTGGAAGAGTAAAACCACATGTGAACCATGTGAATAATGCTATGTGTGAAAGAGTGAAATCACATGTGGACCATGATTCCGTATGTGGAAGAGTAAACTCATATGTGAACCTTTGTGGCATGTGTGGATGGGTGAAATCATATGTGTACCATGGCGACGTGTGGATGGGTAAAATTATATGTAAACCATGATATGATGTGTGGGTGGTTGAAATCACATACCGACCATGGTGTCATATGTGTACAAGTAAAATCTCATGTGGACCATGATGTCATATGTGGCAGAGTAAAATCACATGTGGATCATGATGGCATGTGTGGAAGAGTGAAATCACATGTGGACCATGATGTCATATGTGGAAGAGGAAACCCACATGTGGACCATGATGCTATGTGTGGAAGAGTGAAATCACATGTAGGCCATGATGTCATATGAGGACGTGTAAAATCACATGTGGACCATGGTGTCATATGTAAACGAGTAAAACCACATATGAACCATGATTCCGTATGTTGAAGAGTAACATCATATGTGAACCTTGGTGGCATGTGTGGATGGGTGAAATCATATGTGTAGCATGGCGACGTGTGGACGGGTAAAATCACATGTGAACCATGATGTTACATGTGGAAGAGTAAAGTCACATGTGGACCATGATGGCACATGTGGACGAGTAAACTCATATGTGGTCCATGGTGGCACGTGTGGCTGCGTAAAATCACATATGGACAATGGTGTTATATGTAGACGAGTAAAACCACATGTGGACCATGATACCATATGGGGAGGATTAAAATCACATGTGGAGCATGGCGTCATATGTGGATCAAATCACATGTGGATCATGATGTCATATGTGGCTGTATAAAATAACATGTCTTAACAACCTGTCCAAGATGATATGAAATTTTTAGGTAGAAAATATTCGTTAAAAACGGCTTTTACGACAGGGTGAGAGTATAAAGGTTTAAGGACTCTCGCAAGTGTATATGATAGACTTAGAAATATTGTTTATATAAAGTATTACAAACTTTAGGAAAGCCTGTTATTTATGCAAGAATACGAACAGGTAATATAAATTGCTATAGTACATTAAGTTTACGTGGGCGAAGAACGCGAGCGGGCCGCTAGTAATAAATAAATAAGAAAAGATTTGCAAAAAAGTAATAGAATAAGAACTGATCAATATCTTTTAAGATGCTTTTTATCTTTGCGTCTTCTTTAATAAAACTGTGGACCAAAAAAATTGCACCACTTATTTTGTTAAGAATTTTTGTACGTATTTTTGTACTTAAGATCACAAGAAATCAATAAAAATTTGGAATATCCTTAAGATTCCTTCTTTAATTATACTTCATATAATTTTGTTATCTATTTTCGTATTAAGTTACAACAATTTTGTTAACACCATCATAGCACAGTTGGACAACTATTGATTTTAAACTGAGAACTGACTATATTTAAAATTATTTTTTTATTTCGTCGTTCTGGTAAGACAGGGTTTTGAGTTTGTATTCGACACGCAATACCGGACGGAAATCATTGAACGGCAATACCTTCACTCACAAGACACTTCTGGACACTAGGTTGACCCTGACTACCGTGCAATGAGGGATAACGTATGAAACTTGTTAAAAAATCTCATTAAAATATCAAATCTTGAAATTAATTAACAGTTCGAGTCTTATTTTAAATTAAAAAGTGCTTGTTGGCTTGAAAAATATGAGTATCTCCAGCAGTTTTTTTTAGATTCACGCTTTATTCCTTGCGGGGCAGTCAGAGAGCACGGAGTGCCAAACACTACGGCCCCTGCATACCTCTTTCACCGCGTCCACAGTTTTTCTTTTATATTTTGTAAATAAAATTATGTTAACAGAAGCAAAAATACAAAGACCACGGAGCTTGAAAGTAAAATCTACCAAGTGTACTTTGAGAGAAAAAGATAAATGTTGGGTACCAAATATCGTCCATAAGTATTGCTTAGAATCTTAGCAATACTGCAGTGAAGGAGTCTCTAAAGGGCTTCTATTTGGAGATATGAATTAACTCTACTAATAATTTAAATGATTATTACTATTGTATTGTGCAGTGAATGTGAAAGGTATCAACAGGTATGAAAAACGTATTTGGGTTTTCTTCCAATCCTTACTCGTATAAAATACACCGAATTTAAAAACCATGCCTCAAATTGAATCTGAAACATGACTAAAATTTATTTTAGTTATCATAAAGCCCCAAACTATACGATTTTGTTACTAAAATGCTTAAAAATTTTCACACATTAATATATATGCGATTTGATTGCGTTTTTGGCCATTTTGATAGATTTCCGAGAAATCTGGGCGATTACAATGAGAACCAAGGAGAACAGCTTTACCACGATATCACAATTAAAAAAATACCAAAAGATCGCCTTATAATGGTAGACTACTATTACACATATATAAAGGATTGCCGTGAGCAATACCACGACAGAAAGTCCCTGCGGGGGGTTGGGGCAGAATACGATTCCCCTCCGCTGCTGGGTAGCGTCCTCAAAGAGGCGGATATTCTACTAATTTTGTAGTAGGTTAGGTAATTCCTCCAACTGACGCGTGACCACTGTCATGACAAAAACGATCTATGTAATGTAAGCCAGCTTTCCCTATGCCCATCCATCCTTTCCTTCATATCACTTCACGTCCATCCTAAGGCCGGCAATGCATCTACAACTGTAACGTTGGGGATGTCTATGGGTGATGGTGACCACTTACCATAAGGTGGCCATTCTGCCCGTTTACCTACTTATTCAATAAAAATAAAAAGAAAGAGGGTACAGAAAAAATATATAATTTCGTTTTTAATTTGACGAATAGTAAATATATTTCTTTTTTTTACAATGTTTCTAAATAGAATCTTAATAAAATTAAGTTATATTTTTTATAGTTAATATTTTTTCAATACTTATTGGTATTTTTTTATGTTTATGAATTCATGTGAGTGAATGAGGTGATATATCTGAGAATTATTTATATTAGTAGAGATGGGACACATGAAATGGATGTGGAAAGGCGTATTGCTGTAACAGGGTTAACGGTGCTCTGGATACGTTAATGCGACGGTAACACGTCAGCGTACTTGCACGTCTTACCGTTTCATAATGCAGTACTGATACCGACGCTGTTATACGACAGTCATAGTAAGAATTAAAAAGAACGTGTTCAGGTGGTTTATGGATATCGAGGGGATAAGCGATGAAAAAATTGTAAGAAAGATTTATGAAGCAAAGGTAAGGGGTACAAGAGGTTGGGGGAGACCTCGGACCTTTGAAAACGCAGTATCAAAAATATCGGCGGAAAGTCACCTAAAAAGCATAGCGGCCTCCTGAAGGGCGTGTATTAAGAGGGTAATAACTGTAGATGAGGCGAAAGACGTATGCACGGGCCGTAGTGTCTAGCACTCCGTTGGCCGTGACTACCCAGTCAGGTATTCAAATAGCTAATAACCATTATCTCGAAAACTAAAGCTAAAATTAAAGTTCTGTACACTATTATGTCGTAAATACAATTGACTTCGATCTACAATCTGCAAAATTACAGTACTTCAGTATAACTATAATTATTGCAATATTTACACGTGGCATAAATCACGATTCTTGTGTTTATCTGATTAAATTATTCAAAACTATTAAAATCTCTAATATGAGAAATCCTGAACTTCCCAATAAGTATGGCTTCTTTACCAATAATTTCACAGTAGCAGCAGAAATAAACAGAAGCTAATGCAATTAGGTAAATTTATCGATAAACGGTTGTAATTTCCATAAAAAATGTTTAATGAATAATAATAAATTATACAACAAATAGTTTTTTTTGCACTGACACAATTATAAAATATTTTAAATTCAGCAACAAAGCCCTATTACCAGTTGATTGGAATAATAATTTGAATTTATAATAAAATTACTATAGAAACTATAAATGGTAAACTAAAATTGATTCGGTTAATCCGTTCAGGTTTTGCTTGAGTTTTATCATATAAATTAACTTTTTTAATACAATATAAATAAAAGTACTGTTTTAGTTGCCTAAAAATTAAATATCATTCTTGAATGTACATCCAATATGTACATCCAAGAATGATATTTCATTTTTAGGAAACTTATTTTTGCGTAGAAATATATAAAGATCAGTGTCATACATTGACGTTTTATTACCAAGTGACGGTAAAGCTAAATACTATTTATGAAAATTATTAAATATATTGAGGCCAGTCGTGGCGCAGTGCGACAGCGTCTAATTGTAAACTCGACCGGTTGTGGGTTCGCACTTTATTTCACCAGAGCAAGGATCCCCGGGATCCTTGCTCTCGTAAAATAAAGTGCGGCGTTGAGTTCCATCACTGAACACGCAATGTCTCGAATTCGGTGGAAAGCGAAGTACGGAGTGCCTTGACACTGGGTATTTTCTGTCTAATCTACTAGGAGGGAATTAATTGTGATTAATACATAAGTAGTTCTAAGTCTTTTTTCATGCTAATAATCTTTTATCCTTTGTTAAAGTCTAGTTTATATTGGGTACCGAATTTCATCGGAAATGGTTAGGTGGCTTAGGTAATAAAGCGTAAAATAGAGGGTTTACTTCCACATTTATATTTTAATATTTCCATATAAATGTTCCCCAAGTGGCTCAATATCGTGTAATAGTCCTAATTTATTGGTTGTTCTTCATTGATTAAATACTTCGGCTTATTGAAATTAAATAGCCTATTGAACTTTGCGTTGACCTATCTTAACGGTCGAATTACGAGTATAGCATATTAATTTAGTAATTAATTCCTTAATTAAAATATTTTATTGCAATAAAAATGTTTAAATATAGACTTAATAATAACATTTGATGAAGAGATGTACTCAAATAGTCTGCTAAATCCAGCAGCTTAGGATGTTTTTGTATTATAATCAGTTCAAAGTTCTCGGTAGAAATCGAAGTACGAAGTGTCTTGACTGATAGTACCTAAGTACTTCCTATCTACCTTGTGGGCTGTGGGCTAAAAGCGTGACGCTAAAAAAAACATAAGTTCAATAAAAATTAACGTAGAGAACAGATTTCTTACGTGATTAGTCCTGCTTCAAAAAATAAGAAGAGTCCTGTAGGAATTTAACTCGAAAGCATTTCTGTTTATATCATAAGGCGTTCCTAGAGTCTCTGGTATTGCGGAGCCCTGTACACAATTTCAACTTAATTCCTTTGTTTTACTTGGCCACAAAATTGACATATGTCGAAAAGCCATCATGGTATGGCACTGCTAATCCATTTAGTAATATTTGAAGTCATCATTATTATGTACAGTAGAACACACCAACTGACCATCACTGTGTTTTTTATTACGCATTATTCTTATGTTTTTAAAATATTTGCACTTATATTACTTTGCAGTGCCTAGTTATATCATAATGTAAGAAGTTGTTTACATTTATTGTATCTGTAAAGGGCCATCTTCTAACATGAATGGTTATCAGTTAATAAAATAAATTGATAATATAATTTATATCCCAAATTACACGTAATAACTTGATAACTGGTAATAATAGTTATATTATGAATATTAGTACCTATTAAATATAGTTAATTGCTTAATTATGTCAATTGGACTACTAATAAATATTAGATAGATGATAATGTTCCTCGTTGTACACTTTGCTCTTAAACATGATCATTGAGTTGGAAAATAGTTGAAAATAAAACCCACGCCTAAAAAATACATACATAATTAAAAACACATCCAGTTATCACTCCAAAGTATATATCAGCCTTAAAAGCCACTGACACTTTGATCAGGCAAAAAATAAAAGAATGAGCGGTAATGCAAAAAAACTTTTTATAAAAAATTATTACGGTATAGAGTATATCATTGTCGCGTTTATTAAATGAAATATCAATATGAGAAGTAATTGAATTAAAATCCCTTTAAAATGTTAACAATATGCCCTTTTTTTGGTCTAGACATATTACAGCATTTAGTTTTATATTAATATAGTAGGTACCCAAGCAACGTGTTCAAAAAGATGTTTAAATATTATCAATGGTGAACGTAGTGTATTAACTCTCATTACCACTTTAGTTTCTCTTTGACTTCCCTGTTTAATAGTAAATGTGGATGCAAGAGACGCGTGAAGATAAAATAAATATAAAAAGTCAGTTAAAATTCTACATCAAATGAATACAGTAATGAACTCCACGCTTTATTCCGTATACTAGAACGACACACTTCGATGACTGGTTCTCGCCAAAAATTGAGACAGCGTGTCAACTGGCGAACACAGTGGCACGCTTTACTTTGTCAGGACGGAGAAATGAGAATAAATTTTAAAATTGAATCATTAGGTACGCCGGGTGGGAATCGAACCCACGACCAATCGCGTTTACAGTCAGACGCTTTCACACTATGCTGCGAACTAACTATAATTATATACTATAGACCTGTATTGTTACTGCCACGAAACATAATTGGTAATTATAAATAGGCATATTTGTTTACTACATATAAAATGCGTATATACTAACATAAGATATAAAGCACGCATACAATACGCCATTGTGGCGTATTTAGCATGTGTATGATTAATTTTGATGATTTTAAGTTCACTGGCTGTTCGGATAATTAAAATGTGCAAATGAGCTTCGATATAAAGCTAACGATACATTTTTTGTTTCACGCTTTATCCCAAGCGGTGTGACTACTGAGTTCTCTCTGACTAGAGAGAACGGAGCGCCAAACGTTACGTTCCCTGCATATTTCTTTCGAAAGTATTTAATGTCAAGACACTGTATGTCACTTTTCATCGAATTCGAGACATTGTATGTTCAGTAGTGGAACTCAACGCCGCACTTTGCGTTACCAGAGCAAGGAAGTGAAAATTAAAAAAAAGGTAACAAGGCGTAGATCGGCAATTTTTAGTTTCAAAAAAATGGTATAATCTGGTACTTGTCTCATAAAAAATAAATTATGGGCAAACGTGGAAACGTTTGTATGCATGAAAAAACTTTTTTTTGGTAATTCTGGTATACCTTTATGGTACATATATTTTATTTTGATCTGAAAATTTATGAAAATAGGGCTGTTTGAAGTAAGCCCAGTTAAATTAAACTACATACGTAGTATTATGTTTTAAGTGGATTAGTCAGCAGCGAGCGTTGGGTAACAAAATATGCTTGCCACAGTATCAAATATCTATTAATAAAAAATGAGTATGTATATATGTTCGTAAGTTTCGAATTACATAGAAATGAGAACAATATCTATATTACAGTAAAAATAATATAAATAAAACGTCGTTACTCATTCGTCGTCAATGATAAGTGTTATTATACGAAACGACTTCACTAAATCAATTTTTAACGCAATAAAAAATCTAGATTTCAATTTCAATATTAACTTAAAACAGTCCTTACCTAATGTTACAAAGCCTTTAAAAATTTTGTAGCGCAGTGGAACAACGTGTGATTGCAAACGCGACCGGCTGTGGGTTCGATTTTCGTTCGGGGGAACGATTATATTTAAATTATTTTTAAATATATATATATATATATATATATATATATATATATATATATATATATATATATATATATATATATAATTACAACTTAATTTTGATGGACCGAACGTGATTATGCGGAATCCTAAAAAACAACTTCATTGTCGACCTCGTCTTATTATCATCACTTCTACTAGTAGTGTCTCGATCGCTGGTCCCACCGGTTTAGATGCTAGTGATAGAAGATTTACAATAGTGTTTGGTTTATAGATAAGTTACCATTAAAAATTTACGATGGAAATCAAAAATGGTGAAACAAGGAAATTGAACATTGCAGTTATTGGGGGTGGGCTTGTAAGTGTTTTTTTTTAAATATTAAAACGCATTTATTAGTTAACCTGTATTTTTCTATAATTTTTTAATTTCCGCCGTAAGATTTGTGAGAATTTTCACACGTGTCGGGATTTCATGAAAAAAATATTATTTTCATAGTAGATATTCGTATGCTTATTATCATATGTCATATTGCGGGATGATCGGGATAACTAAATATTAAATATATAATATACATAATTTCTATGTAAAATTGAGTATGTTTCTAATTTTATTTTTTATTATTATTTTGATATAAGCCTTATAAATAATAAGTTAGATAAGCTTTGTTTAAATATTTTAAATATTTTAGTATTTCAATTTTTCTTTGCAAATATTAAATTAAGATTAGTCCAGAGATGTTCTTATAAAATATTTTAGTAGTAGGCACTATAGTTATTTTTAGTTATTTTTTATTATCAATATTTTAATTAATATGTAGAAAAATTCTTATATTCACGAAAAAATATTTTAGGATATTGAAAAAATTAAATATATGTATTACTTAGAATATTTCTATATTAAATAATTAATATAATTATTGTAACACATATCACGTGGAATAAATTATATTTATATATGTCGTCACAGATTATTGCTTTTATATCTTATTAAATCATTCAAAATGATTGAGATTCCTAACATACAACCTTTTGAAGTTCACATATGATTTTTTTATATGTGTTTTTTTCATTCATAACGGAATGCCTGTAGTTGCCAAGTATTTCATTATTTATTAAGTTTTAAATTTTCGATATTACTTAGAACTTGAATTACAAATTAAAAAAACTCAAAATTAAAAAAACAATTATACTTAAATAGTTTCTATAATATAATTCTTTAAACATTTCAATATTTAAAAAATATTTTTAACTAGGATAGTTTCCAAAAGGTGCGGGTTCGAATTTCGCTGCGTTAAAATTTAATATGATTTTTTTATATTTTTTTTCTAATCCTAAGGGTAGAATAACACTTTAAAAATAGTAAATATTCAAATATTTTAAAGCATTTCCCAATATGACTTATAATGGGAAGGATCCTTGCAATTCTTTATAATGTTTGTAATAAATTGTATAGTTTTTATCAAAAAATAAGCAACCTGCTCCTAGTACTTTGATTTGCGAAAGATTGAGAGAAGCATATTAATATTATAAATATGAATGTAACTATGTCTATACGTGACGTCATCACGACCACACCGCTAAACTAATTATGATGAAATTTTATATAGAAATATTTGTGGGTTTTGTTATGAATATAGGCTACTTTTGTCTTCTTATTTTTAGTTTATCTATGTTCTATAATAGTTGACGCGGTCGAAACCACGTGGGTCGCTTGAAAATTATAATATTAAAATTATATATTTTATATTAATCAATTTTTAACAAAATCAATTTATTTTTAAACAGTAACAAAAATTTTTCTAAATTTTTGCTATGATTTTGTAAGACAAATAAATACATAACGTTAACATTTGTGTGTAATCTTATGTATAGAGCTTGAACATTACTTTCTAATATTCGTATTATTATTTATTACATGTGGGCACACATGTGTACACATTAATGAAAAATCGATCATATTTCAGGTTGGATCATTAGAAGCAATTTATCTAGCAAAAAGAGGACATCGCGTGTCTCTCTACGAGTATCGTGAAGGTAAACTTGATAATAGGCACGTGGCTCATCGTTTTTTTATGTAAAAAATCCGGTTCATCTGATATAAATTAAAATTTAAAAAACAATATATTTACATTATATTAAAAAATGTTGCGTAATATATTTTATCAAAATTGTTTAATGAATGTTCAAAATTGTTAAGAAAATAAGATTTCAATGGAAATGACAAAAATATTTTATTGAAATATTATTCAGAGTTTACTAATATTTCTAATTTATTGAACAAATTATTAGTAAATATAATATTAATAAGATTAAATGTCATGTTAAAATTTATTTGCGGATATGTTCTGTGAGCTTGTTTGGCAAATTGATCAAGAAAGAAAAAAAATAATAAAAACATCCAATATATGTTAACCTTAGGTGATATTTTTTAGCTTCACGTTTTTATCCCACATAGCCGGGTAGACACAAAGTACCTAGTGTCAAGACACTCCGTGCTTCGCTTTCCACTGAATTCGAGACATTGTGTGTTAGTTGTGGAACTCAACGCTGCACTTTGTCTTTTACCAGAGCTAGGTAGTGAAAATAATTTAAATATAATCACTTCCCCGAGTGGGAGTCGCACCCATGACCGATCGCGTTTACAGTCAGACGCAATCCCACTGCGCCACGACCGGCTTCTAGGTGGTAATAGCCGCAATTTATTTGTATCGTTTAATCTAATAACAGATTTTATGACTTCCCAATATCTTGACCCTGAATTATCGTTGTAAAATTCAATTATGTTGATAGTAGTAACATATATGAGATGAGATAATTAATATTTGAACGTTATTCATATTGCAGATATTAGAAAAACTCCCCTTATTCGAGGTCGTTCTATAAACTTAGCATTATCTGTGCGTGGGCGCAAAGCACTTGAAGGTGTAGGGCTGGAGGACCACATGGTCAACGAACATGGCATCCCGATGAGAGCGAGAATGATACATCGTCCTGATGGAACAACCTACGCTATACCTTACGATGCTAGGACGAATCAGGTAAGTAATTAATTTAAAGTTTATAAAAATAATAAAAAAATACTTAAAATAGAAGCTGGACCGATTTTGATATTTTGATGGTTGATGTAATTAGGAATAAATATCTAAATATCTAAATACTTAAAATAGAAGCTGGACCGATTTTGATAATTTGATGGTTGATGTAATTAGGAGTAAATATCTAGAGATAATTGCACGCAGACGTTGTAAATATAATTAATATACATTATTTATATTTACGAGTTATATGAATGTAAATAATATACATTGTTTATATTTTTTATAAACACTAGTAATAAGTTCATTTAGCCCCATGTTTTTTGTCCACTTAAGAAGCAATATCCGATAAGGTGGCGGTATATAAGGTACCTATAATGTACTTTTAAATGGCATCACGCTTTATCCCGCATAGCAGGATAGTCAAAGACACCCCAGTGTCAAGATACTCAGTTGACTACTTTCTGCTTTGAACGGAGAACTCATCGCTGCTCTCTCAAAATAGCGGAGAAATGAAAGTAAATATTCCTTCGAGTAGGAATTGAAGCCACAGCCGATCGCGTTTATAGTCAGACGCTATCCCACTGCGTTACGATGGCCTCTATTTTTAATTAGCACTATTTAGAATTTGAATTCATAATCATTTTGAATAATAATATAATTGATTGACATCCTTGATTCAATTTTTTATGCTAAGTATGGGTAGGTATCTAAATAAATATACAGATATGATGATAGAAAGCACGATTGCATATCAATTGTAAAAACTCACTTTAGAGTATAATATACGTAAGTAATGGCACATTTTTACTAGTGAAAAAAATATTTTTCCATTTGAGCTTTAAATGTTACAACATGTCTTTTTCTATGTCTAGGAATAAAACATTATAATAAAACTCAACTAAATGTATGGCCGGTCGTGGCGCAGTGTGACAGCGTCTGACTGTAAACGCGACCGGTTGGGCTCGATCTGCCCACTCGGGGAAGGCGATTATATTTAAATTTTTTTCACTTCTTCGTTATGGTAAAGACAAAGAGCAGCGTTGAGTTCCACCACTCAACATGCAATATCTCGGCTACGGTGGAAAGCGAAGTACGGAGTGTCTTGACACTAGGTACTTTCTGTCTACCCTGCTATGCGAGATAAAAGGCGTGAAGCTAAAACATGTATATTTTCAGTGCATTTACTCCGTGGGAAGAAATTATTTAAACAGCATACTGTTGAAAGGTAACTTGTTTATACATCTTTTATACATAAGTAGACAAAGTACCTAGTTATGACACATAATATATTATTTAGATAAGAAGCTTATTGTAGTTGTGTCAAATGTAATAAAATTATAATTATAAATAGCAATACATTATAGTTTAGTTTGATCATTAACATAATTTTTACATATTAAATAATCGTTCCATTATAAACAAGATAAATATTGTGTATGAATTAAATATTTTAACTTAACTAACAACACAGACTTAAAAAACTTAATTGCACGTATTCAGAGACGATGACTTTGCTAGAGAAATTAAGTTGTGGAAACTAAGTAATACTCAAAAACGTTCTAATTTCGTTCATTATTTCTCAAACTTATTTAAATTTTTTACAGAATCCGAGAACTATGATAATGTGGAAAGATATTTTAATCATAAATTGGTGCAGTCTAATTTACAAAATGGATCATTGACATTCCTTAAGTAAGTGGAAGATTACAGTTTCACGCTTTATCCCGCTTAGTAGGGTGTTAGAAATAACCCAGTGTCAAGATATTCCGTTGACTGCTTTCCGCCCGACGAACCAGACATTGCGTGTTGAGAGGCAAAATCAACCCCGTGCTTTCTCTCTCCAGGTCGGTGAAATTATAATAATTTTAAATATAATCATTGCCCGGATGTGTACACACACAACCGAACGCGTTCACAGGCAGACACTGTTCCACAGGGACATATGTTTTATTTCATACTATCATGGTAATACAAAAGCGTAGACTATGTGTTAAATAGATAAATGCTTGTATTGCATCAAACAAAGCTTGTATAAACTTTTCTTGATACAACTTTTATTCCCCAGTCTATAGGGTTCTATCAATCATAAGTTACTCCTCTGAGAGCTAGAGCTCTGCTAAAATTTTGTTACAAACTTAAGTAAAATACACATATATACATATATAAATAAAATATACATATATAAATAAAGTATACATATATAAATATTTAGTATATACGTTCCTTAAACAAAGCAGTGAATATAATTTCAAACTAGTCTTATTCCGAATTATGTTACTGATCGAAGGAAGTTGCGCTTGACGTCGTGTCTCTGAAATTCTGTGTAACTATATTTGAAACTCTATCAAATGTGCAGCAACAGTTCTCTTTGTTCTGATGAATATTGTTATATTATATTATTAAATATATTTGAAATGATTACATGACAACATGACTTATAAACACACAATTTTAAAATAATAGGAATTTAGTATACACAATAGTATTTATCAAAGATTTTGTCTTAATACTGGCAACTAAAATTAAAAGTCTCAATTTTTTTCATTAATCTAGACAAGAAAAGAACCAGGAAATTAATATTTAAGCCATTGTAAAAACTATTTCAGGACGGACTCAAAAGAAACGGTTCAAGTAAACGCTGATTTAATTATTGGGGCTGACGGAGCTTTCTCGGCAGTTCGTAAAGAAATGATGAAACAACCGTTATTTGACTTCAGCCAACAGTATATAGAGCATGGATATTTGGAACTTTGCATTCCAGCATCCGCAGATGGCGGAGTAAGTATTCGAATGGTCATAGAATTTAGCATTTACGCATTTTCGCAATTATTCTATTAAATTCGATCAAAGTAAATAAATACTTTAAAATCGTAATCGTCGTAAAGTTAAAAGGTTACATGAAATGTTATTCATTAATGTATTGACAATTAAACGTCCTATTAATATATATAATTTAATTAAATAAATTAATATATTTTATATTTAAATTAATATATAATTTAAGTAATTAAGGTAAGTAAATTTAGGTAATTATTTAATTAATGAATTTACGCGAAACCATATTCCAATTTGATTCAATGATGAAACAGATGAATGATATTGTATAACCGATTATCAATAGCGCATAATGAATTCTAAAGTCTGATAAACGAAATGATTTAAATCCATTTCTGTGATGACGGCTGGGAGTTACATACTGGTGATAAATCACGCTACGTTGTCGTTGCAATAGACCTGATTCTAAATGATATGCTGTATATCTTTGAAGTTTGTCACGTAGAGGGAACCCTCGAGTGGTGTACATTGCAAGCATCACATCACTTCCAAAGCGCTCACTGTTTAACTTAGAGTCACCATTTTCATCTCTATATTCAGATTTTCTCATACGATAGGTGTAGTCTATTTCCAAACCATAATATTTCACATTATTAGCTACAGTGTGTAATGCGTCTTTTGCCAATTTACAGTTTGCGTTTGTATTATCCGGCAGTGTTACGTTGAACGCAAATTCATAAAAAATTCTTGCAGCAAAACTCACACATGGTTCCCCAGAGAGCGCAGATAATGATTGTCTATAAATTTTTGGATTTAATTTAATAGCTCCCGACATTAAGCTGTAAAGTGCTGAGTTGTAGAAGCTTGTGATAAAAAATGTGAACCAAATCCAAAATATTATAATTTTTTTCATCTTTTTCAACTTAATTAATTCAGTGTCTGTTTGACCATATAGATATCCCCAAATTTTAAAAACAATTCGTCGTTTATCTTCGTTTCCTACTAGGAAGCGACGAATCACAATAATCACGACTGTAGCAAATACATACGACAAACCTATTAACAACCAGGTGCCAACACCAAATTCTTGATAAACTTTTTTCCAAATTTCTTCCCCCGAAGCTGGAGTAAATATGTAAAAACTTGAAACACCATTACCCCAAATGTATTCAAAGAAATCTACGCGATTTTTAATTAACGTATAACCCCCGATAACAATGTCAGCCGTGTTATTATACAAATATCCTAGTACACCTGTTACTGTTAAATTAGTTAAAACAACTCCATATTCATCGCTCAAACCTGTGTAAATATATTCTATTGTCAGATTTTCTCGTTGTGCTATATTGTCTAATATATATTGTTCCATCCCTTTTTCCTTTCCACCAAGACCATAATCAACTTTTGACTCAACTATGACATTAAGAATATCTGTAATTGCTGCTACAGATATGGTGCAATTTCGGAGTATATGGTTTAAGTGTGTGTAGTCCGTTTTGATGGAATGTATATCTGTGCAGTCATGGATTTCTTCAATCTTATTTATTGTTCGTCCGCAGTTATTCTGTCCAAGTGCGTGATAAGTATACGCAATGAATTTTTCTTCTTTTGACTTGTTTATAACTAAAACATTGAATATATTAAGTTTCAATAATATATGAAAAACTTTCGAATATTCTGATTTGTCTAAATCTTTAAAGACTATAAAAAAATGAGCTCTTGCATTAAAAAAGATCTCCCTAGGTATTATTTTGAAACTTTCACACATTTGATAATAGTTTTCTATAAAAAAGAGGTATACATCCGTACGTATCCTCCATTTTTTCATTGTAAACGATCGGAACAGGAATGAATAGCAACTGTTGGTACTTAGCAATTTGCTAACATCATCAATGAAGTAAGTAGAATACACTACGGTAAACGTGGCACCACATGGAACGTACTTATAGCTCGGTGACACGATACAGTCAACCAATGAATTTGGATAAATATCGTTTTGGGTATTATTTAAAAACATATTTGACTTATGATTTTGTGTCGATGCAAAATTATCGAAAAAAAGAAAAATTATAAAAAAACATTGTAACAGCAACATCGACAACATCATGGGTTCGTCTTATTAGTATTACTAAACTATAGATTTGTTTGCCTATTGAACAAATCAACTTTCATACACTCCACTCAATTAATATAGATATTTTTATGATATATGAATGATTAGTGTCTATACATATAAAAAAATAATATACAAATAATAAAAATGCAACAGAACGCTATCTGTAAATGAAGGAGGAATCCAAAACAATGAATTTTATTAATAAAAGTATTTAAAAACAAGGAATAATTTAAAAAGAAAGAACACACGGCATAATTGGATACACGGAACTACCACGTTCATGGCGCTTAAATATTAGAATAAATAAAACCGAAAACAATGATTTTTCATTTTTTTTTCTGTTTGTCTGTGCGTTTGTACACGCTAATTTCAGAAAAGGCTTAATACAGTTTTCACTATTGTAATAATTCAATAATTTCTCTATTGTAATAATAATTAAAAAAAATATCAATTTCTAAGATATTGAAACTTCAATGTAAGTCGACATCACCTCTGTACTATGACGTGAATAATATTCAGTAAATTAATAATGCTTATTTCTTCTGCATTCTACTTTCTTTATGTAGTATCTTAGAAATCGTATAAATAAGTAGAATGCAGCCAAAATGCGTAAAGTATTGGATAAGTTTTGAAATAAAAAAAGGTGGCCTAAGTGCTGGACTTCAAATCCATGATGACTTACTAGTAGTGAAGTGGCAAATCATAATTATACCAATTTTTAAATGAAACTATTTAACCGGATTAATCGCGTATATTTTGGTATTCGAAAATACAGGTAGACAGTCTACCTGTGACCACGGACTACAGTAAAGTGTTCGAAACGTCAGGTGTCCAAAAATGTATTTTCGAATACCAAAATATACGCGATTAATCCGGTTAAATAGTTTCATTTAAAATGTATAAAAATCGCGAAAATCAAAGATCAAAGATTATACCAATTTTCTTTGTTCTACCGTCTCACATCGACGATGTCGCGGGCAAAACTAGTTCTATAACGATAGACATTGTGATGATTAATCGTGTTCTACGGAAAATATCGTTACATTGTGCCAATTACTATATGAACTAGTTATTACAATCTGAATAATTATTATATTGTTTTTTTTCTTTTAATGTTATTGGTTTTGAGCTAATAATTTTTAAATAACTTTAGATATTATTTGTATAAAATTTATGTATGTATATATTTTTATTTTAATATAGGTTTATTTTAATAATGAATTTATTATCAGTTCCAGATGCCACCAAATTACTTACATATTTGGCCGAGGGGTAATTTTATGATGATCGCCCTTCCCAATCAAGATTGTTCGTGGACCGTTACGCTTTTTATGCCTTTTAATAATTTTAAAAGTATTAATACAGAAGAGAAGCTTCTAGACTTCTTCCAAAAATATTTTCCCGATTCAATACCTTTGATTGGTGAAAAGAAACTGATACAAGATTTCTTTGGAGGTTCTCCTTCTGCGCTAGTCGCTGTTAAGGTGCAATACATTATTATTAACATATTTATATGGCAAAATATTTTTAATTATTAATATATTTTTAGCTAAATATACGTTTCTTTAAAATACTTTTTAGTGCCGCCCTTATCACATCCATAATAAAGCTCTTATAATTGGGGATGCAGCGCATGCTGTAGTTCCCTTCTACGGTCAGGGCATGAACGCTGGTTTCGAAGACTGTTATCTACTCGATGAATTGTTTAACAAGCACAATGATGATGTATCAAGTATTCTTCAAGAATTTTCCGGTAAAAGATGGAGAGATGCTTTTGCGATCAGTGATCTGGCAATGTATAATTATATTGAGGTAGCTTAATGTTATATTTTATTTCAGAAAAAAAAGATTTGTCAATACATGTAACGCATGTAACGTTGAATTATATTATATAAGTAATATAATAGATAATCATACGGTCTTAGAATGTTTATATTTAAATTATTTGCACTTATCTGCTCTTCTAAGACACAACACGGCGTTAAGTTCCGCCGCTTATGTCTCGATTTTAGGTGAAGAGCGGTGAACAATGTGTCTTGACATTAGGTTCGCTATGACTACTTTGGTATACGGGTTAAAGCGTGAAGATGTCATCGACTAATCAATTATATTGGAATGAACGTTAGAATGTTGTTTCAGATGCGAGATTTAGTGACTCGTCCATCGTATCGAATTCGAAAAGCAATGGATGACTTTATATTTTGGCTTTTGCCTGATTTATGGGTTCCTCTTTACAACTCGGTGACGTTTACAACGATGCCCTACAATCAGTGTGTAAAGAATCGTCAATGGCAGAACAAGGTATGTTATTGTTATTAATATTTTAACAAAATAAGTCTTCTAAGTAAGTCGAAACTATTAAGTTAACTTTAGTATTTTATTTATATTAAACTTTTTGTTTATTTTTTTCTACACAATATTTACTAAAGGTTAGTCTAACCAAATGAGTTAAAAAAAAAGGCAAAATTTCATTAAATTAAATCCAACGCACGACTCGTAGGGATGATCATGTTTATTATATT
This sequence comes from Dryadula phaetusa, assembly GCA_032432895.1. NCBI lineage: Eukaryota > Metazoa > Arthropoda > Insecta > Lepidoptera > Nymphalidae > Dryadula > Dryadula phaetusa. The sequence continues at coordinate 5,143,860 of JAOYRS010000027.1, forward strand.
TTCATTTTCTTGGTCTGGCGGGACAAAGCGCGGCGTTGTGTTCTGCCATGTAACACGCAATGTCTCGATTTTAATTGGAAGTTGGAACGTACAATAATACAACTAGTCTTTTCTTTTCAGGTGCTCGTCATCTTTATTTCAATGCTAGCGTTTCTTATCTTTATCGTATTTATGTATCGTAAATAAATTGCCAATTGAAATGAAAAATTGATCGTTATTTAAAATAAAATATGCTTACATCAAAAGAAGTTTTGTCCAATACAAGATTTGAAGTCTGAAACGATAATTGGAGAAAAAATTCCAGTTGATTTTTATTAATAATATTTTCTATTTAAGACAGGCTTTATGCAAATTTGATTTATACGTAGTAGTAAATGAAATAAAGATGTTATCTTTATAAAAATACTGTATTTTTATTCGTTGCTACTAATACAAAGACAAACATGACAGAAAAAGTTATGAGGAAATGGGGGCAAATATATATATATATATATATATGTGACATACGTGACATGTTGAACTATTTTTATTTTCCTGAAGTGTATGAAATCAATCAAACATGCCACACTGCGACTGAATTATTTCTCGCAACGGTCCTCACAATTGGCCACCAAGATCATGCGATTTAACACCCTTGGACTATTTTTTGTGGGGGTATGTTAAATCTAAGTGTCGAAAATTGGACTGATCGTATTCACCAGCGCAAAAAAAGTTGTGGCGGTCATTTAAACGATATTTTGTTTAAATCATAAATAGCATTTCCTATAAAATAAAGCCATTGAGCACGAAATTCGAACATATATTATATGTTTTATTTCAATTTCAAAACATATTGTTCTTATTGGGAAACCCCATATATGAACATATAAACATATATGAAGTTAACTTTCTTACGTTGTTAGTAAAAAAAAGGTTTTCTTATCGTAAGTGTGGAATAACACTTTAGAAATAGTAAAATATTAAAAATAAATAACATTCTCTCATGGAACTAAACTATTATTTCCTAATAATCTTTGGTTAGTAGACATTTGTCATAATCTCTCTACAGGGATTCTATCGAGGTAAATAACTTATAACAACACGGGTAGGGTATGGGTAGTAGAACGTATAGCTTAGCAGTAGGTTTCCAAGAGGCTCAAATGCCACTGCATTCAAATTTTTACACGTTTTTATATATATATATATATATATATATATATATATATATATATATATATATATATATATATATTTATATATATATATATATGATAAACCAATTTGAGTTATACATCAGTTATAAATAAATTAAATATTATGTAGGTACTAATATTATACACTAATAGACAAAACTCCTTTATAAACCTTATCAATTTTGTATGAGAAGCAATGCTGAAATTAAAATGTGTAATAACATTTTTGTGAACACAATGTTTCTTTCATTAATCTTTATCGTACGTTGACTAATGATAGTGTCTGTTCCAGAGATACAATTAATAAATAGATTGATACCAATGCAGATCGCAACTGAATCACAGTGTAGAACCGACTTGAAAATTACTTATATATGTATAAGTAATTTTTAAGTCGATAAATATTGATAATAGACGTTTTCTTTACGTACTGAACATTCGACTATTTTTTATGAAATCTCAACGGACGGAAAAATACGTAACTTTATTATATTGGATAGAAATGCAGAACAACAATATTTTTCTTAATAATTTACCTTAATGTTACTACTCTTGCTATTATATCGTTTCTCTTTACCACCATTTGTAATAGAAAATCGTTAATAGAAAGTCAATAGAAAATATCACGAGCATATTACTGACTCAAAGTACCAAAATATTATAAAATTTCAAAGAGATAGGTATTTATGACTTAAATAACTCTATTCTAAAAAGAACATCATGGTTTTTTAACTAAGGGGTCATTTATAAATTACGTCACATAAATTTGTTGATTTTTTGACCCCTCTCCCGATGTTGTCAAAGTTAGCAAAGTTTTTTGAGACCATCTTTTTCAAGTACTGTCACTTTGTCGACTCTTCTTCCATAACGTGTAACGTTATTTATGGATGACCCCAAAGTAAACACAATTTCTTGATCTAACGATATTTAAAATTAATGAATAAAGATTACAGATCATATGAATATTATTTGAAACAATAAAATAAAAACGTACATTCTCTGTTAAATGGGTTAATATTTATACTGTATTGAACAAAAGTTTGCTTCGGTCCATAGAGTTTATCAATCATAAGTTAGTCCTCTGAGTGCTCAAGTTGCCAGTGCTAAGGGAAATTTTATTGTAAACCAAAATATTATATTTATTGTATGCTTGTTTTAAATGAAACTATTTTTTTTAGCTTCGCACTTTATCCCGCATAGCAGGGTAGACAGAAAGTACAAGACACTCGATATTTCGCTCTCCGAAGTCGAGACATTGCGTGTTGAGCGGTGGAACTCAATCCCGCACTTTGTCTTTACCAGAGCGAGGAAGTGAAATTAATTTATATATAATCACTCCCCCGAGTGGGGATCAAACCCACAACCGGTCGAGTTTACAGTCAGACGCTGTCCCACTGCACCACGACCAGTCTCAAACTGAAATGAAACTATTTTTATCTGATAATCATCTATATTGTGATATTCGAAAGTATGTCTACCTATATGTAAGAACGAGATGTCTGTCTGTGGCCACATACTACTGTAAAATATTTGAAGCGTCAGGTTTTCGAATACTAATATACACTTGTAGTTGTGTGAATAAGCAGATTAAAATAATTATATATAATATATGTTAATATAACCGAACCGAACTCGAAGTTTTTTTAAAACCAGGCAAACCCCATGGGTCTTGACACTAGGTATTTTCTGTCTACCCTGCCATGCGGGATAAAAGCGTGAAGTTAAAAAAAACTAGGTACTGTACAGATTACATATAGGTATTTTTCTTTATTTTATTTTTTTATTAGTAATCTTTCTAAGGCTCGCCAAACCCACTCTCCATACTCGTCTTCATAATACGTTTATAACCATTACGAAAGACTGGCACAGACTTTTTTCATTATTAATATATACGTTGATTTGTGAACATTCATTGATAATCATTAAAACTCAAATTTAATTGAAGTAAGGAAATTTACGAGTATTTATGCATTTGTTGGCAATATAGATAACTCTGCACTTTCTGTCAAATAATAACTAAAAGAAGTTCCATCCTGTTTGTAGAACGTACTACACCCACGCACACATACAAAATACAGCATACGCACACGCATGGCTTACAACGTTGTTACGTGACATTTTCTACAATTTCGAACTACCCATTAGCGGTATTTTTCAATCGATTGAATAAGAGAGAAAAATATGACAATTTTGAGTTTCTTTATTAATTTAATTTTTATTATTATGGTAAAAGACTTTTTTTCTTTCACATTTGACAAAAATACAATTTAAAAGCTTAAAACTAAATGTATCATCTTTTAAGATGAACAGCATTCATTAACAAGGAAAAAAATATTATTAAATGTACATATTACATTTATTAAATGCATAATAAAGTTACCATCTATGTATGGTCTTTTATTTATATAGTAAGTATATACATATTTATTTATGTAAAAACAGTTTTTAATAAATAAGACAGATCTTTTTGAAAGGAGTATAAAAAATAGTTTTTTAGCCAGAAGAGTGGACCATTCGAAATTTCTTGTCATCACATATTAAGAACATATAAAGAACAAATTTTTATGAAACCCTACCCTACCTATTTAGTTCAATTATAAAACAGATTAATGATATTGCATATCCAAATATCAATAGAGCAAAATGAATTCTAAAGTCTGATAAACGAAATTCCTTAAATATCTTTTTGTGGTGATGGCTCGGAGACACATACTGGTGATAAATGACTGAACGCTGTCGTTGCAATAATCCTGACTCGAAATGATATGTTGCATATCTTTGAAACTTATCATGAAGAGGGAATCCACGGGCGGCATACATTGCAAGCGTCAAGTCGCTTGCAAAGTGCTCACTATTTAACTTTGGATTACCACTTTCATCTATATAATACGGTTCTCTCATATTGTAACTATAGTCCATTTCCAATCCATAATAATTAACATTATTAGAAACAGTGTTTAAAGCATCCTCTGATAATTTGCAATTTGCTTCTGAATTGTCAGGTAGAGTTTCGTTGAAAGTATATTTTAAATATAACCTTATATCATAACTTACACAAGGTTTCCCAGAGAGCGCAAGCAATGACTTTGTGGCACCTTTCGATATTGCTGCAGTGTTTCTTGACAATAAGCTGTACAAAGCTGAGTTGTAGAAACTTGTCATAAAAAATGTAAACCAAATCCAAAATATTACAATTTTTTTCATCTTCTTCATTTTTATCAGTTCAATGTCCGTTTGACCATATAGATATCCCCATGTTTTTAAAATAATTCGTCTTTTATCTTCGTTTCTCACAAAGAATCGACGAGTCGCAATAATAACGACTGTCGCAAATAAATATGACAAACCTATCAACACCCAAGTGCCAACACCAAATTCTTGATAAACTTTTTTCCAAATTTCTTCCCCAGAAGCTGGAGTAAATATGCAAATACTTGCTGAACTGTAGCCCCAAATGTATTCAAACAAATTTATACGATTATGCGTTAAGGTATAACCTCCAATAATAATACTAGCTGTGTTATTATGTAGGTATCCCAGCACACCTGTAATTGTTGAATTAGACAAAATGACCCCATATTCGTTACTCGAATTTTTGTAAATATATTCAATTGTTAGATTTTCTTTTTGTCCTATATTATTTAATATAAATTGTTCTAGCCCTTTTTCCTTTTCGCTATGATTATTTTTAACTTCTGATTCAAATATAACATACGGCATCTCATCAATTGCTGCTACAGATATGGTGCAATTCCGGAATCTATGGCTTAAGTGTGTGTAGTCCATTTTGATCGAATGTATATCTGTGCAGTCATTGATTTCTACAATTTTATTTATTGCTTGTCCGCAATTGCCTGCTTCAAGCGCGTGATAAGTATACATACAGGATTTTTCTTTTTTTGACTTAGTTATAAGTAAAACATTGAATATATTAAGATTCAATAATATGTTAAAAACTTCCGGAAACTCTGATTTGTGTAAACCTTTTAAGATTATGAAAAAATGTGCTCTTGGATTCCAAACTGCGTCCTTAGACAATGTCGTAAAACTTTCACACATTTGGTGATAATTTTCTACATAAAATATATATACGTTCGTCCGTGTCCTCCATTTTCTGATTTCAAAGGATTGCGATAGAAATGAATAGCAACTATTAGTACTTAACAATCTGTTAACATCATCAATGAAATAAGTAGAATACACTACCGTAAATGTGGCACCACAAGGAATATACTTATTGCTCGTTGACACGATGCAGTCAATCATTGAATTTTGACAATTATTGTGAACAGTTTTATTCATAAGCATATGCGAATTTAAATTTTGTGGTTTCGCAAGTTTATCATAAGTATGGAAAATTTTAAAAAGAATGGGTAATAACATGATCGTCAACTTCATGGTTTGATCCTCTCAGTACTACTAAAATAAAATATACCTTGCTTGTCTTGATGATTAAGCAAACGCGTACTCAACACAATTATCATGTCCATTCTGAATGATATATAGATACAGGCTTTGTGATGATTTATAAGCGCTGTAAAGAAAATATCGTTACACGACGCTAATTACTGTTTAAACCAGTTATTACGTTCTAAATAATTATTATGTAGTTTTTATCAGTTTATGTAATTGAATAATCTTATATTATTTCTTTAATTTAGATTGCGATTTGTGCGTAATTAACTTATCTGTTTGTGTTTCGTTTTCTTGGATTTCCCATATATCAATTTATTAATATTGATACCAGATTCAGATGCCATCTAATTATTTCTATATTTAGCCAGAGAGACACGGACCATTAAACTTTTTATGTCTTTTAATATTTAAAAAGCTTTAATAAGTTTTTTAGCCAGAAGAACGGAACATTCGAAACTTTTTGTCATCATATATGAAGAACATATAAAGAAGAAATTTTTATGAAACCCTACCCTACCGATTTAGTTCAATTATAAAACAGATCAATGATATTGCATATCCAAGTATCAATAGAGCAAAATGAATTCTAAAGTCTGATAAACGAAAAATAAATTAGGAGAAGTTATTTATTTTTTTATTATTTTTCTGTTTCATTACTTTTCATTGGTGAATGAAATTAATAGAAGATATTCTTTGCACGTTCTGCTTTTGCCTTAGTGGTTGTTAAGATAGTATACATACTCGGAATAAATAATAATTATTTATATTCATCATATTGGTAAATCATAAAAATAAAGAAAAAAAGTATAATTAATACTTCGGCTTTATATTATTTACTGCTTTTAGGGTATATTAGTTTTCATACTTAAAAGGAAATTTATTACAAAACATTAATATTTGTGGAATTCATGTTCTAATATCATTTTTTTAATATTACGTTTTACGAGATGTATAAATTAAATAGTAAATTATTTCGTGAAGCCTTTTTCCTGTACACAATATAATATTCTGGAAAAGTTTTGGGTAAAAAATGGTTTTTGGGGGATATCTGGCATTGTCAAATTGGTAAATTAACATTAGTTTTAATTTCAATGCACGCCTTATATGTAAGTGTATATTTGAAATATTTATCTATTTGAGTCGTCACACTAAAATCAGCAAAAAAGTTGTACAAAAATAACTATAACGAACGAATGATTGATTATGAAGATTTTTTTCCGGTTCACGCGCTTCATGCGGGATGCAATGCAAGGTAGACCGAAAGTATCTAGTGTCAAGACGCTCCGTATTTCGCGTTCGACTGAATACGAGACAAAACGTGTTTAGTGGTGGAACTCAACGCCACATTTTGTCTTACCAGAGTAAGAAAGTGAAAATAATTAAAATATAATCACTCTCCCGAGTGGGAATCGAACCCACAACCGATCGCGTTTTCAGTCTGACGATGTCTCACTCCGCTACGATAGCTCCAAGAATAATATATATATATTTTTTAATGTTGACATAAATTACCATATTGAGTAGTTAGCCATAACTTACTCTTAATATGTCATTCAGTGAAGAGGTCTAATTGGACTCGGTTGTAGTGTAATTATATCTTGATTGATGTTTTTTTTCGTAGTCCATTTTTCTAGTTAGATAAAGTGTAGCTTTGGTTTATATAAAATAAATGAAAATTAAATAATCCTTTAAGCCGTTTTAATCATATTAATTAAATATTTAATTGATACTATTAATTTGGTCGTGCTCATAAAAAACTTTTTATTTTATTGTCATATATTTTTGTTATATTTCGAGTTATCTGGAACATATATAGACTATTATGTAGATATACTATTAAAAAGAAAGTAGACTTCTTAAGTGAAACTATTTTAAAAGGACTGATCGCGTATATTTAGGTATTCAAAGATATATTTTTGATAATACGACGTTGCGAACAGTAACAGTAGTCCGTGGTCACACGTGGTCTACCTTTTCGAATATCGAAATATACGCGTTTAATTCGTTTGAAATAATTAAATTAAAAATGTGTAAAAATCATAAAAATAAAAGATCTCATTAAGAAAGTAAACTACTTTTGCACACGTAAAACTTAGTTTTAAGTTAGTTACACGTCCTTCATATCGTATTCGGACGGCGCTAGATGATATTATATTTTCTCTTCTAACTGATTTATGAGTTTCTCTATATCTCTGTAAATGTACACTAATACCTCATAATCAATTCGGTTTGTTAACACATAATACTAACGAAATATTTATTTTATTTCTATATATATCAAAAGTAATATATTGTGATAATGAATTAATAAATAAAGATAAATATTGTATAAAACGTTCAAAAGTTCGGGTGAATTAACATAGAAAATTAAAACACACATCTCTGTTTCTTATGTAAAACTAAGTCGTACTATGTATTTTAGGTAACCTTGTATACTGTATAAACGAAATTCTAAGAAATTATAAAATTAATCTAACTATTAATTGAATATTGCAATTAATTGGATTTTGAAACTTAGAAATTTTGGAAATTAGCTATTTATATTTGTATAATCGGTCGTCTTAATACAGTGTATCCTGCTCATATTTTACTTGAAAACGCAAAACGCTTATCAAATTTTTGAGATATTCCATACATTCTATTCATAGACTAAATAGTAAAATACAGAATTGAGGAAAACTGGCAACAATTTAAGACATCAACTAATAGACGAGTACAATATTTTGTATTAAAAAAAAAGATAATTTTTTCCAACCTTTTCCACATAATTTCCTTGCTGCTGTCATGATTTATTACCTCGTTTACTATGCATGATGAAGCCCAAGCTTATTAAGACATGGTGTTCAGGAAAGCTGCTTATATTAGTAAGTAGCGCTCTTGTAAAATATGTAACTGTCTAGTCTAAAATCTATATATTTTTTTTAAAAAATTGACAAATGTACCCATATGTCAAAAAATTATATGAAGTGCCTCTAATAAGGTATTATTAGACTTTTATACAATTCCTTTTTCGAAATATATGCATTATATTTTGAATAATAATTTATATCCATCCATGTTCTCGTTAAGATCATTTGACAATTGGATAAGTATTAATGATACATTTGTTTTAAAAATATAAATTCAACTTGACAAATGACAGTTTTTGCTCAAGATATAAAATTATAAAGCGGATATTGCCAAAGCGAAAACTATTGAATTATACTATTGTACAGTCATCTAGAAAACAATAATTTAATTTACTATATATGTTCTTTCATTTGGTACAACTTATATAAGATTGATACTATTTTTTTAAGCTTCACGTGTTTGTCCTGCATAGTAAGGTAGACAAGAAGTATTTAGTGCCAAGATAATCTGTACTTTGTATTGCATATTTAGAGACGAAAGTCACAATTCCGCGATATTTTTTACCAAAGCGACGAAATGAAAAAAAATTATATATAATCACTCCCCAATTGGAAATGGAACCCGCAACCGATCGTGTATACAGTCAAACGTTGCGACATTACGGGTTATAATGTACTAGTAAAAAAATAGGCCAGTCGTGGCGCAGTGGGACAGCGTGTGACTATAAACGCGATCGGTTGTGGGTTCGATTCATACTCGAGGGAATGATTATCTTTAAATTATTTACATTTACCTCGCTCTGGTAAGACAAAGCACTGCGTTGAGTTTTGCCACTCAACACGCAATGTTTGGAATTCGGTGAAAAGCGAATAGTGGTATATGTAGTGTCTTGAAGCTGACTTCCCGTCTAGTATGCTATATGATCCCAAAAGCATGAAGTTAAATAAATAAAATAAAAATTCTATTCTATTAAAACAATCGAAAGATATAAGAAAATTAAAAAATACCCAAAATTTATTGATTGACTTAGAATTGATAATAATAAATACTTTTTTTTAATCGTACTTTGTATAATTTGTTAAGCTCAATACCATTATATAATATTGCACATATGTACATACATTTTTATTCATGAATATCATAGCTCTTTTAAAACTTCGTTTAAAACTGAACCTAAGTAATAATTTCTTGCATCTACCGAAATTTTGCTCCCACTTTATTACACTTTGAAATTAGCTAGTTCAGGTGTTCGCTTACAATCTGAATCGAAGTATCTGCATGTATAATTTTTGCTCCATTAAACTTTAAACTTCACTGAAAGTTGTTAGATGTAGTCGTTATCGTAAATTTATGCATATCGTATAAATGTGCAGTGAAAACAAGAAGCTACTTTTTAACTTATGTTTAGTTCTAAATTTGGATGTGAATTTTTATTTATTTTGTTGATAGTACTTTCAATTTGTTTGTATTAAGGTTGTAATAGAGCCCCTTGTATGAATGCACCATAACCATTTCTTATTTTGCCCGATTTTCAAGATATTATTATATGTTGAGTGGCGGAACTCAAGGTTGCCGGTTGTCTATCAAAGCGGGTAAATAAAAATTACTTTAAATATAATAATTTTTCAAAGTTGGTTGATTGAAATCAAAATAATAGTTTAAATTTTTTTTATCCTATATACACTTTTTCAAGTAACTTTTTATTTACCTATTTAAACTTTAAGTTACGTATAGTAGTGATTACTTCAAAAGTATTTATTGCTAAATTAATACATTAGGTACAATTAAAAAATTCTAAGAACTATTTTTTTTAATTTTTGCTCATATGTGCTATGTTTTAATAAGTTAGTTGTAATTAAATATACTCGTATTAAATATAATTTTTTGCTTATACAATATACTAAATAATAATTTAAATAACATAATAATGAAAACTGCGAACAATTCCTCCTAATTTCTTTCGAAATAAGATGACTAATTAGATTTTAACTCATAATTATTTACGCTATATTCTTCATTGAAATTATTAAGTAACGTATTCTTTCCATATTAATGTTCTAATTACATTTACAGTTTTTTATACAATTATTCAAGCTTTTGTTGTATGTTTTGCTCTGTGTAGCTTACAAAAATTCCATAATTACTTAATGTTTATTAAGTAATTATAAAATTTTATTATTTTATTTCGTTTTTTATTTTCCACCCGAAATATTGCTTATTAAATGCGAGTATTTAACATAATCATTTTAACGGGTGAGATTCGAATCCATAACCAAAAACATTTATAGTCAGACGCTGTCAAACTTCGCCACGATGACCTCATATGTTCTTTAATTATTTGTGTTATTTTATAATTTAAATTTTGCGCGTGCCGCACGCTTTCCATGTCGCTCGTCATAAAGGGGTAGACGACAGCAATGTACAAAATGTAATAGAATACATTATGCATATTTCAAGTACAGTAGTTTTGTTTATATATTTGTATGTATTTAAATAAATTTGATCACGTACAAATATTGTATATTAATATTATTTTTAATTTATTAATAATATAAATTAATGTTTAAGAAATATTATTAATATATATTATCCTTCTATAATGAGAAGATGAATCAAGGCGTTCCCAGGACATGCGGCATACCAAGGTTTTAGCGACGAATCGAAAGCTCCCACCAAATTAATTGGTCCTCAGATTTGACAACGAGAAAAAGAACAAACTATGTCGACGCTAATGAAAATTTATTATCTTAGGGCAGGTACCGACTGGAGATCTTATTTAGTGCTCGGAAAAATGATAGCAAATTTGATATCGTTATAAGAGATTTTAACTATATTTACTATTTTTAAAGTTTTATTCCACACTTAGGATTAGAAAACATTTTTTTTTCTAAAAAGATTTTAACTAAGTTTATCTAATCACGATTATCTTATATACTTATGATTTACTAGTTCTTAAATGATTAGGATAGCACGTTACAGAATAATAAAGTTTGTGTAGTGTTAAGACACACTTTTCTCCACTTACCGCCCGAAATCAACATATTATTAGCTTATCTGCAAAACTCAACGCCGTGGTTTGTATTACTAAAAGTATAACTATAAATATAACTTAATGTCTAGTCACACAGACTTCGTTGAATGATTTTTGCCTCGAATTGCTACATTGCACGTTATGTCTTACCAGAACAGAGAAAGGGAAATCAATTTTAACTATTTAAATTTAAATTAAATTCGTGTTCGAGTGGAAGTGGAACTCACAATCGATCACAATCACAGTGTGTTTTTATGTATTTTATAGAGAGTTGTTTGTACTAAATCGAGAAATAAAAAATAAAAATAGTTTAAAATTTTAAATATTTTATAGCAAACTAATGTGTTTCATAAAATAACGTAATACTAAATATTTTCAACCTTACAGATTCCAGTTGAAATGTATTCATGTACACAAAATCATATTTTACATTCTCACACAATAGGTATTTCTTACAGTAAATAACTTCGAATACACTATTTCTGCGAATCTCGATGCCTCGTTACCTAGCTAATGATCGTCCTAAGTTCGGGAGGGGCTTAGGAAGGTATTTTAATTGGCGGCTCCCTCAAAGTCCCCTCCGACCACAGATTTGGAATTTGAAATGTTTGAATTTCATACCTATGTATTGCTTTTTGGTTTCACATAAAGGAAGTCCAAGTTACGTTGTTTAGCTGGTTCAAATTATATACATTTATTTTCTGTATAGGCTTTGGGCTACCTCAAAGTAATTAGAATGAATAATAAGTAGATATTATTCGATTACGATACACAACATGAAATATCTATAAATCGCTTGGAGAGCGAAGAACGGAGTGTTTTGACACAAGATTAAATCTGCCTACTGCTACGCTACTAATAAAGCACGAAGCTGCATAAAATATTTTCATAATTATTCACAAACATCCATAGTTATTTATAAAATATTTTATAAATTACTTTAAAATTTGAAAGGTATATTTGTTACTAATAAGGTATATTTACTATTAATTTAAAGGAGTACATACTCATTTCTACTATCTCTTCTCTTTATCTCTCTTCTCTCCTCTCTTCTTCTATTCTCTTCATTTCTTGATCTCTTTACAATATAAGGTACTTCACTTTTAACCGAATGCGAGACGTTGCGTGTTGAGTGGCAGAACTCAACGTTGCACTTTGTCTATTGGTTTGGTTGTGGGTTCGATTCCCACTCGGGGGAGTTGTATATTTAAGGTGTTTTTCACTACCTCTTTCTGGCAAGACAAAGTGCGGCGTTGAGTTCCACCACGCAACACGCAATATTTCAAATAGGCTTAGTTTTTGATTTTAAAAGTTTTTATTAAGAAATATATATACAATAACAATAAAAAACAATTTGAGGATATACTGTACCAGGCTAATATGACGCCTCAAAATGTTTACGCAATTTTTTTTTAGCTTCATGCTTTTATCCCGCACAGTCCACCAAAGTCGATAAATTGCGTGATGAGTGGTGGAACACAACGCCGCGCTTAGTGTTTACGCAATGATATAAAATTAATTAAGTACTAAGTATTTATTCCTTATTTGACTATAAAATAACGTTCTTATAAATGAATGTAGGTGGTTTGAAAAGAGTAACAACATAATTTTCCGAGCAGACCATCCGCTCGTCCCTCAAACAACTGTACTAGGGCGACAGCGGGGGAACATTGGGTGCGGCACGAGTACATGGCTTGGTCGCCGAATTCGCTAAACTTATTTTGTACATTCACACGGAAACAAAACGCAGTGATGGGGTTAGCGGGAAGTAGCCATATCTGTCATTGAGGCCGGTTGTGGCGCAGTGTGACAGCGTCTGACTGTAAACGCGACCGGTTGTGGGTTCGATTCCCACTCGGGGGAGTGATTATATTCAAATTATTTTCACTTCCTCGCTCTGGTAAACACAAAGTGCTACGTTGAGTTCTACCACTCAACACGCAATGTCTCGACTTTGGTGGAAAGTGAAGTACGGAGTGTCTTGACACTAGGTACTTTCTGTCTACCTATAAAAAATATCTGTCGATATATGGTAATTCCGATATTTTAGTTTAGCCGATTTTCGAAATCAAGTCATTCACATGCGTTTTACTTTGTCCATAATATTTATGTGTCAATTTAAATATGTATCTCTTAATGTAGGATAATGTAGTTTATTATATAATTTAAATAACTTAATTTTAAATGGCGTACTATATATATAGTTTGAAATAAATTAGAATTGGTAATACAGGACAAGCATAGGTTTGGACGTACTAGACTGTTCTGAGATGGATTATTTGTTTCGATCAATTAAGATTTTTGTCAAGTAACACTCGCAAGTACTTTACACGGCTAGACCATGGTATTTTATAGTTACGTATTTATTTTATTTTACGTTTCTTCGAAGTATTTATAGTTCCTTTGCATAATTAAAGAGCATAAGCATAAGAAAAGAATACCTTCAGTTTTGGTTTTGTTAATCTTTAATTTCCACTTTATAAAGTACTCATGCAATATATCTAAGAATAACTGTAAACAACTTATAACAAGATCCTGAACGGAAGCGGAGGTGTATGAGGCAGTGTCGTCGGCAGAGCATGCCAGGTGAGTACGAATTTGGGCAGGAATGTCATTTAGGTAGATTATAAATAGGTAAGGTCCAAGTATGGATCCCTGGGGCACGCCAGCGGGCATTGTCTGCCATGAGGATTTCCTATTTTGAATATGTAAATTTGCGGTTAGTTAGGTAAGTAGTAATTAATTCAATTAATTTAATCAAGTTAAATGTATTTTTTTTTAATAGGACGATAGCTGGATAGGCAAGTTCTTTCTCTACCTGTTTTTTAAGTGTCTGGAGTCTCCAAAGCTAGCCAAACTATTATTTAGGAGTGCGATTGAGTCACTAAAATCGTTTTCAGTAGTAGGGCTAGACCAGTCCTTGGTAGGAGATATTAGATTGTCATAAAATGCTTGGGTTAGAAGATTACATTTCTCAACATTGCAATTAGTCAATGAACCATTTGCTGATTTGAGTATATTTTCAGTTTTGGATTTCAATTTCTTTAATATTCTAATGTCAGTATTGGGGTTATCCACTTTATTCAATTTACTCTCCCAAACATCATCGTTATGCTGACGAACAACAAAATGAATAAGAGATTGGATGACGTTTATCGAATATCAAAGTCGTTTTTTGAGAGGTAAATTGTTACAATGAGCTTGCCAAATATAATTTTTATACCGTATGTTGCTTTTTATTCGATAAGGTGACTTGACAATAAAAAGCATTTTGAAGAAGTTGGGACGTTCGTGTCTAGAGTTTAAATAATGGACGCGTTGTGCTGCTTTACAGGTTCATCTATTTAGGAAGTTGAGGAGTACATACTCGTAGTTAAGGTGAGATTTGTATCTAATAAGGATCTATAACCTTTTTAGATTGCCTGGCGATACCTGAAGAGTTTGACAGCTTCGAGTCGAGGTACCGTTCCAGTAATATTAAAATGAATAGGTAGGTGATTTGATGACACCTTAGAATCAGTTTGGACATCATCTTTAACCTGAATATTTAAGGCTTTAAAAAACATCAGGAGTAGGTTTCTACACTCTGGCCGATAGCTTAGCTGTGTCGGTTTATCAGAACTTTATATGATATAATCATTGTTTACTATGTGGTGAAAAAAAAAATTCCACGAGTGTTATTAAAAGAAATATTCCACAGCTAGTGATTAGCATTAATATCTGCCATAATGAGTACACGATCACCTAGTCTAAGTAAGTCTTCGACCAGCAGAGGGTTTGGAGATTAGTTTGTTGAAATTATGTTAACTGCCTTACTGGAAATTTTAATCTGAATACCAACTGCTTTAATGATTTTAGTGGTTGGAAATTATAAGAGGGACATTTTCAAGGTCATTTTTAATAATTAGTGCAAAACCCTGTCCACGGCAACTAGTATGCTTGTCCTGACGGTGGCACAAAAATCAGAGGAGATTTAAATAAATGTTTGGAGTTAACATAGTTTTGCATACGGCAAAAATATCGACAGATAAGACGATTACCGCGATATCCATAAGTTCGTGAGTTTTGTTTCAAACGCCGCATTTCAGGATACGAAGCTGAGTTTGTTTCTGCTAGACATAGTGACCAAATTGCAAGATGATTAACATCATTTTATCAAGCATTGATGAGTAAAACATGAATTGAGTTTTTAGGCTCTTAATTGAACGTAATATTTCAAGCATTTCTGAGTACATGAATTACTTCTGGTTGGTTTGGTAAAATATTCGCTAACACCAGGATCAGGAGTCATTATGGCTTTGTTTTCGGAAATAATACTAGCCCACGATTTCCTTGGAAATTTTGATGGAACCGAAAACCGGAACAACTTTGGAGTTTTTCTTTCTTTATCTTTCCTTTCCTGTAGTTTTTTCAGATAATCTAGCCGCATGCTGCACTGACGGTAGCCGGGTGTTCGTCCTTACAATTACAGCAGTAGGCGGGCGTGCTGCGGTCCTTCTTTGAGCACTCTGAGTTCAAGTTCGTGAAACGTACAGACAGCCGTTTGTACATTTCCAGAATCGTGGTGGAAGATTAGTTTTTTATACCTAGAGAGTTACGCGATTTGAACCTTTCTACTCGAACCACGCAGTTAAAAAAATATTTCATACGACAGAATTTTGCGTCCTCACATCCAGCTGGTAATTGAATTAGGGAAGGAGGACAGGTTGGTTCTGGAATTTTTTTTATTTAACGTTTTCGCAGGCGCCTTTGAATCCGAGTTTTTCAAGCTCCCCTGGTAATTTATTACTTTTGGCGTTTGAGTTTATTACTTTTGGCGTTTTCTGGTTCCTTCGGGTGTACGTAAGGTGTCTCGAAATATAGCTTTACGCTTAGGTGTTCGCCATTATGGATTATCCGCTGGTCTTTTGGAGTTCAGACTTTCAATAGACGAAGATTTTATTAAAAATCGATCCATTTTATAGACAAGTGGTCGATGAAATTTTTATCGATAACGTATTCAACATCACTAAACTAGTGAGTAAGCGCTTTGTTAGGGATATAGAAAGCAGACGGGTATCAACCTCGAGTGTTGAGGTATAAATGAATCTCGAATAGGGTGAAAAACAAAGTACGGAGTGTCTCGGCACTAGATACTTTCTGTCTACTCTGCTATGCGAAATAAAAGCGTGAAATTAAAAAAATAATAGGTTAAAGGCTAAATAAATCGGATAACTACTTAGTGCCTAACTTTATAATGGGTTTTGCGATTAATTTAGGTGTAAAGCCTAAATGTTACGCCTAAATAATTTGCGGTTTATATAACACTACATGTATAACGTGGATTTATGCTTTAAATGCTTATTAAAGCTGGCCCCTAATAAAGCTCTTTTTAGTTGTACATTTTAAGTATTACTATGCTGGTTGTGGGTTCAATTCTCTCTCGTAGTAACGAAAAATTAATTTTCATTTCTCTGTTTTGGTAAGACGCGGCGCTGACTTTGCCACTCTATATACAATGACGGAATGCAGTCAAAGTAAAACACTGGGTTGTCTCTGGCTACCCAGTTATGCTGATGAGGGTATTGAGTTACGTATATTGTCTTCGCAGCTGCATGATTTTATACAATAGACTATCCTAGTGTATTTTATTTATTATGCAGCTTTTTACTTTTTTACGCATAATAGATAATAATTACAGAGATTAGGATTATAGAGAGATGTTACGCGTCGAAGAGGGAAGGGTCTTATTTACAAAGAGAAATTTAAACAATTATTATAAACATTTCCCAGATTAGAAATCGAACTCACAACCATTGGCTTTCACATATAGACGGTGTCCATTTGCGCCACGACGTATTACTATATTTTAATAACAAGGCAACCATTATTTTATCTATATATTTGTTTTACAATTCATAAATATACATTTATTCTTTTCGTCTTTATCAAACAGCATCAAACAAAACTGTTACTGGCTAGAACATTTTAATTTCACCAAGTAATTTATTACTGGGTGTTGAACACGTTCACTGTAAAATACGAAACAACCAATTAAGAGGAGTGACCGTGCAATGGATCGACAAAATGATAAACGTTTTTAAGTTATTTATTATCAACAGGTGCGTTTTGATTTTTGTCAAGAATACCTTGTTTAAGCTTAAACGGGTTGAATAGAATGGTTTAAGGTCAAAGTTTTTTTGTAATCATTTGATAACTTCTAATATTAATATACTACGGTTTAACTAAGTAGTAAAGTAAATGCTTCTGGGCTTGAAAAAAGGCAATGCAATTTTCATTTTTGTAAAATTTTATCCATAACATAGATAAAGCACAATGTTTATATAAGAAAAGTTAAATTTAAAGTAAACTAATATATGTATGGAATACACAAAAAATAGTTCTCAGGCGAATGTTTGTTGAAACAACGTCATCCCACATGATCGGTTAAACACATCCCTTTACACTAACAAAAAGACGAGATTTAAACACATGTGCATTATAAGGAGGAACTGCTCACGTAGGATATTAAAAGTAGCGGCATGCTGCAAACATTCTTCTAACCTAATAACATTGTAAATCAGCTTCACGCGCAGGTTGAACGAAGTGTTAAAATGAGGTTTTATTAAGTGGCGGATCTCAACGCCGTTCTTTGTTTTATCATAGCGGAGAAAACATAATAATTTTAATATTATCGACATATATCACATACGATACGATATTATTTAATAATAAAAATTATTTAATAATAAAATTGGTATAATTCAATTAAATTTGTATAATAAATAATATATTTTGGTATAAATACTTACAAGGTAATTTAGAATATGTTAGTGACTTTTAATTACAATACACTCAAATAGTAAAAGAATGATATGCAATGGAATAATGAAATAAAAATATTTATAGTCATTGATTCCTACTCGGAGGAATGATTATTCTAAACTTTTACTCATATTTCCGGTTTGTCAAGAAGAAGTACGGCGTTGAGATCCGCCACTTAAAAGGTAATGTATCGAATTTAGGTGGAAAGAAGCAAATAGATCGTCTTGACACTAGATTCTCTCTTTTTATTAATTTAAACTTATTACATAACCGAGTTTCGAGTATCTATATGTGGGTACATAGAATATGTAAGTGCCCACATGTGTAAAATTTTTATATTTTATTTACATTATCTTACCAATAATTATGTGAATCTGTCATGACACGTTTAGTACGCTTGACATGACATGTTACTTGTTATTTTTGTTCATTAGGGACTTTTTACGTAACTGCATAACTTGACCTAGACATGAAGGAACGATTGAAATCGATTTGCTGCCAGTAGTGCCACTTTTTTATACTAATGACTTATACCATCAGCGACAATTCTAGCTCTCTCTTGAATATATAAATATTTGTTTTTTATACATTTAAAAAAGATTAAATATACTCATTTAAAATTCAGGCATCAACAGCGAAGGGTTGTGGGTACGATTTCCAATCGGGAGGGTGATTACATTCAAAAATATTTGTCATTTCCCTGCTTTGGTGAGAAAAACGCGATGTTCATCTCCGCCACTTAACATCGAACAAAAGCTCTGAACGCGGAAAACGGTTTGTCCTGACACTAGGTTCTTTCTACCTACACTGCTACATGAGATAAAGCGCGAAGCTATAAAAAAACGCCGCAACGTTCTATTGTGAGTTTGTGGGCATCTCTGGATTTATTCATGGCTTTAGTCTTGACGATGTTTGCTTTTCCAATGCCGTGCACGAGATGAATTTAAAATACAATGTCAGAAAATCTCAAGAGCTCTAGCCTGGTTACATATGTACATACACAATACGATTTATATAACAATATATAAAATATATTATACTTTTCACAAGTATTCATTTTCAGTGGCGTATAAAATATGAAAAAGAGGAAAATATTATTATTTTAATCGGATATTTTTTTTTATTTAGGGCTTCACGCTTTTATCCTGCATAGCAGGGTAGAGAGAAAGTACCTAGTGTCAAGACACTCCGTACTTCACTTTCCACCAAAGTCGAGACATTGCATGTTGAGTGGTGGAACTCAACGCCGCACTTTGTCTTTACCAGAGTGAGGAAGTGTAAATAATTTAAATATAATCACTCCCTCGAGAGGGGATCGAATACACAACCGGTCCCGTTTACAGTCAGACGCTGTCACACTGCGCCACGACCGGCCTCGACATTGAATTTTAATCGGATTAGTCGCATCTATTAAAGTATTTGAAAATACATACATTTAAAAAGAAACGCTCGTTACGGTAATATAACCTTTATTTTTAATTTGCTAATGTCAAAGATTGTTTTTAGATTTTTGTTTTATAATATGTAGTATTTTTTTAATATAATATAGTAATCTTTTTAAGAACATATTTTTATTCTTCATATTTTTCATATAATGTAAGCAAGCATTATACCAAAATCTAGATATTAAAAAACAAGTCAAAATATATAAAATATTGAATGCAGCGCTTATTGCAGGCATTACCTAAAATTCTTCTCCTTGTCCTAAAGTAAATGATTACATATAATTTTTTGATAGTGCCTATATTTTTTAAAACTGACGTAGTTGAAATATCATTATTTTTTACCACTTACTTCTCATAGTGTGAACTATTACTACTTGTTTGTCTCGTCTAGTAAAACGCCTGTAATGAGACTTCAGAACAAAAATATATGTAATGAGACTTCAGAACAAAAAATACATACATATGCACATATGCTATTGCACCTCGACAGTTTTATTTCGTACTTATAAACTGGTAAATAACTATGCAATTACTTTGTTTGTCATATGTTGAGATAAAGTAATTTAGCTTAGGAAAACAACTTAGACGAGACGAATGACGATAAATGTTTGACAATTACACTGAGCTTGCTTGTATTACGTATTAATACCTCGTACGTATACACTTGTACATATACATACATACATATAAAAAATATATTCTTATTGTTATAAGAATATATTTTTTATAATCAAGCACAAGTTCTTTGTTAAGAAGTACAGCTAATACTTATTAGCAATAGCAACTCGACATTGAAGTTCAAAGATAAGGTAATCAGCCTTGAGAGTCAGTCAATCAAACTTTATGACACTTGAATGGATGTTGCTTATTCGAAGAAATCTTTTCACATTCGCAAGTGCATCCGAGAGGGCACCCTCAAATGAGGTCGTCAGCGCTTAAGTGGCCTAACCTACATTCTTTTGTAACTTATGAATTTTAACTAAAGATAAATCCTAGATTATTTCATCAAATTATACAAAAAATATTTTAGTATCATAAAATATGAAATATGAAATAGAAATAGATAGTATGTGTACAACCATATTATGATCACTTTAAAGTAAAATCAAGCCATATATATTAAAAGAATAAAAGACATCAAAAAGAAGCACGCGTTTCTGGAATAGGAGTCAGTGGTGTGCACACGCTGAGCATGAGTCCAACCGTTACATCCGATTCGATAAACCACAAATCTTTGCTAGGGAAGTCAAATGGATAGCTGCATAAGGCAGCCATCGAAATTTTAAACTAGTAGCTAAATATCTAAGCAGTAAAATAAATGTAAAAGTTATACATATCATTTTTATTTTATTATATCATATTTTCCGTCCCTTTAGGACTCTCTGGTCCGAGTTAATAAATCTGCCTTTAAAGTATTGGTATGACGTGAGGCCGGTGATCGGTTGTGGATTCGATTTCTACTCGGGGAAATGATTAAATTCTAATTATTAACACTTGTGTTGTAAAACAAAGCGCAGCGTTGAGTCCGCAACTTAACACACAATGTCTCGAATTTGGCTTGACAGCCGTGTTCGGAGTGTCTTAACACAAATTACTTACTGTCTAACTTGCTATTTAGGATAAAAGCGTGAACCTATTAAAAGAAATAATAAATATTGTCCAAGAAATGAACTAATAAGAAATTGTTAAAAGGCGAATCAATGCCGGCGATCAAACAGCATGCCCGACGTTTGGATAGAAACTTCATTGATATTTTGAAAATATGGACTTCCAAGGTACTTAGAACTGTTTACTATATTTATATTAATATTTATTGGTCGCTCTATTATCGCCTGCGATTTCATTTATGCAATAGTGAAGACGTAAAATATTATCGCATTCAAAGATCATCATAATTCTATAAATAGAAAATTTTAAATTATAGTCTACTTAAAAAGGTTAAATTTCTCTATGCATGTATAAAATTGTAACTTATATTTTCTAGCGCCAGTTAATTAGGCGGAATTATCTACATCCGACCAAATACAACTGACCTTGAGAGATGTAATCGCTTCTAAAATATACAGATACTTTTAATATATTGTTGTATTAGCTGTTGTATTAAATCGGCCCTATAATAAAAGATGTTCCTTCTTAGGCACATAAAGCTTAAGGCTTCATATAAACTTGCGAGAGTCTTGAAGAATTAACATTCATAATCGCACCCTGTCAAAAATCCTTTTTTGACGAACATTTTTCCAGCCCCAAATTTCATGTGATTTTATACATCCACGCATGACATTACGGTCTACGTGTGATTCCACTCATTCGCCCTAATCATCATAGTACACATGTGATTTCAGTCATCCACAGATGGCATCATGGTCCACATGTGATTTTCCTCACCCACATATGTGTAGTTCACATGTTATTTAACACATCCATATATGACATCATGGTCCATATGTGATTTCACTCATCCACACATGACATCACAGTTCACATGTTATTTTACTCATTCATACATGACATCATGGCCCATCCACATATGACATCATGGTCCACATGTCATTTAACTCATCCACACATGATATCATGGTTCACATGTGATTTGACCCGTCTACATATGGCATCGTGGTCTACATGTGATTTCACCCGTCTACATACGAAATCATGGTCCAAGTGTGATTTCACCCATCCACATATGTAATCATGATCCACATGTAATTTTACTCATCCACACATGACATCATGGTCCACATGTGATTTTACTCATCCCCACATGACACCATGATCCACATGTGATTTCACTCATCCACACATGACATCATGGTCCACATGTGATTTCATGAATCCACATATGACATCATGGTCCACATGATTTTCACCCATCCACATATGACATCATGGTCCACATGTCATTTAACTCATCCACACATGACATCACGGTCCACATGTGATTTCACTTAACCGCACATGACATCATGGTCCACATGTGATTTCACTCATCCACACATGACATCATGGTCCACATGTCATTTAACTCATCCACACATGACATCATGGTTCACATGTGATTTCACCCATCCACATATGACATCATGGTCCACGTGTGATTTCACCCATCCACATATGGCATCATGGTCCACATGTAATTTTACTCACCCACACATGACATCATGGTCCACATGTGATATCACCCGTCCACATATGACATCATGGTCCACATATGATTTCACTCATCTACACATATAATTGTTGTTTACATGTGATTTCACCTATCCCCATATGATGTCATAGTACACATGTGATTTCACTCATCCACACATTACATCATGGTCCACGTGATTTCACCCATTTACACATGACCTCATGGTTTACATGTGATTTCATCCATTAACATATGACATCATGGGCCACATGTGATTGCACTCATCCATGCAGGATATATTGGGCCACATGTGATCTCTTGTGCTCACATTCATTTTCAAGAGTTCACTACTACTAATTACTGCTCCTATGTCACTACTACTCCTATCAAATAGTCAATTAGAATCCAAAATATCAGCTTGCTGTTTTGTTGGTGTAAGTAAATATATTTTATACCATTTTTTAGAGTTTAAATTTTTTAATAGAATTTAAATTACCCGTCTCTCGGAATAGTGACCAACACCTCGCATTCTGATGAAGTAAGATAAGCACGGAATCATCTGCATTCAACAGCCAATTAACCATCACTTCTACGTCACTTCGTTTGACATCTTAGAGACGCATATCCAAATACAAATTGAAAAGCCAGGCAAACATGGATCTACTCTATTTGACACCCTATTATATATTACACCGAGGCGAAACGCCAGCATTTCTACTTCTTACTGAATACAGGGAGTTCATTACTGAACTCAGTACTTCTTACGATATAGAAGTGTTTTCGATAAAGAGATTTTAAAGCCTTTAAAAAGGGTCCATTCATACTCACGTTCACACCACGTTCTCTACATTGTGACATTGAACGCTGAGTGAGTAAGGCGGAACTTAGCGGCATGGAATACCTTAATATTTCTTCACCTTCACGATTAGAGTAGTGTTACATTAGGTCGTGACTAGCATTCGGAACTTTGGATTCAAAGGTGGATCACTTTAGTTTTCACTGAGTTAACATTATTCTCACAAAATATATATAATTGCATCCATTTGTTTTATTAATATATGTACTACTATTCATCATTCAATTTTAAGATACTGACATACAAAATAGCATAAAGCAAGTGTCTCCATGACTCCGTGATATAAAAAATTAAACAAATCTAGCAATAAACAACTTATTGGAACCATTAAAACTGCATAGATTACATAATGAACATTGATAAAAAGAATGTCCTTTGTAACAAATTTTCTTACAAAAGTTCTAGTTAGGGGTCGAGTGATCACCTACGTGTTCAAAATAACTACTATGTAAATTTTCAGTACAAACATTCAACCTCAAAAACAACCTCATAGGGGTTGAATATCACCTGTTTTTATTATCACCTACGTCTTAAAAAGATCTACCACCCAAAATTTTACACTCCTAGCACTTGCAGTAAAGATATTTCATTTAAACTTTCAACCCCACATACAACCCCTTAAAAAAACAACTTGGAATTTTAGCGAGCGTTCTAAAGAGTACCTCAATAAAAAAAATTGACTTCTAGCATCTATAGTTCCCGATACGTGAGTGATCTTTCACATTTATTTATGTATATAGTTCGCAATGTAATAGATTTCGACAAATGTTTACGAATTTTATAATATTACCGAAAAATAAAATATTCACTTTTACTTTATTTAAAAATGGTAAACAGGTGTTATTCATTAATTTGTTGAATGATGAAGGTCGGATTAATTGATACAAGTCTACAAGGAAAACTTCAGGAACGACTTCATTCTTCAAATTATTGTAACTTTTCGTAAAGTACTAAATATATATTCGCTTGCGTGTTTATAAAACTTTTTAGCTTTTATTAAACATAATATTCCTACATTTATATACACATATATATTTATATATATTTCAAACGCTGTTCCACTGTGCCACGATGGGCTTCACTTGGATTTTATTTGTAATAATATCGGTCATACGATCGATTTTTTGAGTTAAGAAGAGTGACGAAGTTCAGTCAGTTTATTACAGCAGTCAAAAAACCTTTTTTTAAATAAAACTATTTTAAGCACAATAATCATATATTTTTTGGTAGTCGATACATTTATACATAATACACGTAATATATTTTTGAATTGATTAAATTTTTGAAAATTTTACTGTAATGTGTGGACACAGGGGTTCTACCTGTTACACCGATTAATTCGTTTAAGAACAGGAACTTCACGCTTTTACAGTATGGCGTGGTAAAATGTTAAAATGGTAAAATGGTAAAATGTTAATATTATCATTCTTCTAAAATAAACCAACAACTAACGTCGTTGTAGTCGGTGCTATCGCGTCTATTTCAGTACCGGTACAGTTCTTATTCATTCGGTGTAGTCCCAGGTCCTAATCCACCCGATCCTGAAAAATGGCGATGGTTCTGATCCGACTAAGTACAGGCTATCGCCTCCCTGCCCTTCAAAGTAATGGAGAGTATAATATACAGCCAAATTCTGGTATATCTTGAGTATCAAACGGTTGCTCAACGACCGTCAACATGTCTTCCGCCATGATCTAGTGTACTTAACCCACCGCTGAGTAGCTGCTATTGAAAGCAAGGGAGAGGGCCAGTCAGTTAGTCTGTTTATGGTGAAGGTGATCGAGTGTGACACAAGGCACTCCTTGCTCAACTTCCATCATGTAAGCTTCCCGAGAAATTACAAGTGCAATAAATAAAAAAGGCGGGTAAGTGATTCGCCATTTTCCTCATTGGGCATCATGTAGCATCATGGTCGCTATCAACGGTTTATGCTCTGAATTCATGCCCTTAAACGCTGGCGTCCCCCAAGGGTATGTGCTGTCCCCAACACTTGCACATCAATGATTTGATTGGATCCTAGGACTCATTGTTAAGCACATGACAGCCGTCTATACCAGTCTAACAGACTTTCTCGGGAAAATGACGAGGAGTGCCGAAAAACTTGTGTCTTCGAAACATCTCTTGATAATGTCTCATTATGGGGTGAAAGGAATCTGGTTCAGTTCAACTTCCAAAAGACACAAAATTGCGGGTTAAGCACTAAGAAAATCTCATTCATCTCATCACATCTCGTCTGTAGGTTCACTGGTGTTAAAAGGGGCCGTGGGTGGCGCTGATAATTCATCATCAGTTGACTCGCACGCTCTTCTGCTTTACCTGTCTTATAAAGAAAAAATAGAAGTTATCCCACTGCTTTCTAGAAAAAATTCAAACACTTGTAATCAAGCATAAATTAAAATTTATATTATTTATAGATATTTCATTTCTGCCTAAAGTATAATTTTTAGCTTTTAGCGATGTCTATAGAACGTGAGCGTTGGTATCTGTTTATGGTAAACGATTAGTCATTGATCTTTTGTCATACGTTCTCTCGTGGGTTTTTTCTTTTCTTAAAGAACCAATTAGTTCTAATAAAATATTTTATTTCCACAACTAGTTTTCCTTTGTGCAAACATCGATGTCGTTGAGTTGGAAAAGGTTTTTAATAAGATATATTCAACATACATACACTGAATAAGGCAATTATTTAGTTTTCTTGACCCGTATTATTATTTCTTGTTCGAACGAACGAGTTATTTCTTTTGCGTTTTATATTTCATTTATGACGAAATTGAGCTATTGTGATCGAGTGCTTTGCTTTGGTAATAGATTGTTTTTATTGTTGATTATTTTTTCATACTAAATTATATACATTTATGTATGAAGTTATTTTATTTTTAGCTTCATTTTTGACAGCCTATCTACCCTAGATAGGAAGTATCTATTATTAAGGTTATAACTAAGCAAATAATATAATTTGAGACACTTCGTGTCTAGTGAAGGAACTCAACTTCGCGCTTTATCTAACCAGAGTGAGGAAATTAGAATTAGATAAATATAATCATTCCCATAAGTGGTAATCGAACCCATAACCTCGATTGTGAGACGCTATCCCACTGCGCCGTGACTGGCCTCGAGGCCCCAGAGGAGCAGTTGTAATTAATTATTTTTGATATATTATTATATACTATATATTTAATAGTAAAATTATTTAAAAAAATAACTAAGACATCTTTATAGCACATTATTTGTTTTAAATGTGTCAAAAATGCGTAAACAACTAAGCGTAAAAACAGTGTATATATAAATAGTTCACGTATTTTATAGCTGAAATTTACACCGAACATATATAAAATTGTGTAATTTTAAGTAATTCAAAGTTAAATTAGGTGTAAAACATATGGCACAGAATTCTGTTGCCTACAACATTAGCTTAATAAAACGCGAATAGTAAATATTTTAATGAATGCAAGTGCTTTAAGTATTAATAAAAGTACATTTAAATTTCTCTCACAAATTTATTCTCAACCATTTTTGATATAAATTTTTCATTATATATAATACGTGGTTTCACTAGTTCCGTAATTTTGGTAGCTCAGTGCACATTCCTTTGAAAACGGCTGAATATTCTGAATCGATGCCGTTCAGCTCGAGGCATGTTTGACTGGGCATAGTCGTTAGAGTTATGGAGAAATTCATCACGATATAGAAGCGGTTATTACGTTGGTGTCGTGTGTCTAAAGTTATTACAATTTTAAAGCATGTTTGAATTTTGCAGAAGCTGTAACGTATATTGCTTTTGTACGTTTATAAATATTTAATTTTAGATAGTAAATGGATAAAAAGTATATGGATCTTTATTGCACAATTTTCAAAAATATACTCAAAAGGGGTAGGGAGGTGTAAAAAAATCTATGCAAAACAAAAAACACATCCGCAATGTGGCTACTATAAATCTGTATTCTTTTATCAGGAGGGTTGTTTAGTGTATAGCAATGTTCTTATAAATTAACATGTATGCGGAAAACTGTCATTGGCCTTGTTTCTCATAAAATGTTTTTTTTATTAGTTTAGTTTGGAAATGCGTTGGAAATGTTTTCGTGATAAATAAATAAATAATTAAAATTCGACATCTTGGAAGTATTAAGACAATTATTTTCAATGACAAAAGGAAGATTGACAAACAAACAACAAATGTATGAATGCCTAGTATAAGTACAACTGAAGATTTAGCAGTAATCCTATTTCCCATCCTCATCATTTTTAATTATTGTTATAACCTTTTTCAGCAGGTATCCACTGAATCATTATATCAGGAGGTTAAAATTTAATACCAGTCCATTTGTTCACTATCTCCAAAATCTTGTTGGTGCCACCAATTTGGGTAAAGTTAGTAAGCAACTGACTACTCCAAGCTAACCAGTTTATAACGAATTAGAGTTGAAAACGATAATCATGTGCTATTCTCCTACATTGTGGTTCATCGCGGCAGATGCCAATATTTAAGGAGTTTTCATTCGAAGTAGCGAGGGTCTTTACATTAAAGACTCGATACAAATGTATCTATTTAATAGTAATTATTGTTATATTAAATTGTATTTGTTATTATCCCTAATAATATATTTTAAAATTAATTTATTCATAATATCTATCGTTCATTCTACACCGATCACTTACACAGTTAACAATAATCCCGTTACATGGGAATAATGTGTGAAATTTGTAAAATTCATGTTAATTTACCACTTGAAATCGTGTTTAGACATTAATATGATAAAATCGACATGTCCATACAACTGTGTTAATATCTAACAACAGCTACTGCGACGTTTGTGAGAGTGGGAAACTAGTAGGTGGCATTTATATGCATAATTTGTTTTATTTACATAGTCCCGGCAAGATATTTCTATCATTTTATGATAATGGTATATATCTTCTGATGGAATTATATTAAAATAATGCATTTGGAATATAGAAAAACGGTTATTTCATAGAATGTATTGAACTTCTTTAAGTTATTCTAATAAAATTTATTCACTAATGGAGTTTGACATAATGATTATTTATTATATTGTGTCTTACACAATACAATTATCAACCATTATGATTACAGAAATATATCATTTTATGACATTCACAGATAAATGTATATTTGTAAATTGTGTAGATGTCTAATTTATTATATGAATCAAATATAATTTTATAAATATATAGATACTTTTAATTTTTCCTCAACTTGTGCTTGACTTCTTAATCGGGGATATGTTCATCATTTTTATACATTCTTGACTTTTAGAGAATATGCAGCGTTACTTTACGTTATTAGAATACGTCGAAATGAGACCATTAAGACCTGTCTCAAAGGCCTTAAGACAAAAAAAAACATATCAATTACACTGTTACATGATATAATAATAATAAAAATACATATTGTAATAAATAAAATAACAAAACAAACGATATTACTTCTTAACACGATAACAGAACTATGCGAGGGTGATACCCGACTAATGAGTCGAGATCTCACAAAAGGGCAATAAAAATGAATGTACTATCAATGAACACGTTATTCCACTTATTTGCGCTTAACTGCATCCAAGATCACATTTATATGTTAATTTGTTTCGTGACTTTCTTTATTATATGTATTGTTCGGGCTTATCTCAAAAATGCGTGGTATCCCAAAGTATGTATTTAAAACCTCTGAGAATAACACCGGCGGTAGCTACACATTTTATTACAAGAGTTATGTAATCGTTTATCTTACTTTATTTTCTACTTAAGTTTGTAATTTTATATTTTTCTAAATATAATTTATTATAATTATCCAATATTTTAACAACTCCACATGTAATAACGCAAAAACTTTTTATAACTAATTCTGAGGACTGCAAAAGGTCAAATCATATAATGTTACAATACATACAGCATTAGTACAAAAATACAAAGTACGGCGTTGAGTTCCGCAGCTTGCTACGTCTAAGGCTTTGCATGTTCCAATGGAAAATGAGAATTTCGACACTTCTATTCTATCCGACCACTCTACTGTGCAGGTAAAGCCAGAAAAAAATATATAACCTATAATTTATTTAATTGTGGTTCAACCAAACTAAAAGTTTTCTTAGATTACTCTCAATGATAATATGAGTTAATCTTTAAAGCTTCTTTTGAAGATAAGGCGTTAGAGACTAAAGTTAGTGGCTCTGGGTAAGCAGGATAAATCTCATGGCAGTAATTACAGAATAAACAATGATCACTTTTCAGAGAACTATAGAACTCCACTAATATTTCACTAATAATATTTATTTATTTATTAATTTAATGATTTACTGACATTAAATAGAAAAAGTCGATCGAGGCGCAATGCGACAGCGATTGTAAACGTAATCGGTTGTGGGTTTGATTCCCACTCGGGGGAGTGATTGCAGCGTTGATTTCCGTTCCGTTACTCCGTAATGTCTCGAATTCGGCGAAAAGCGAAGTACAGAGTGATTTAACACGAGGTACTTTCCGTCTACCCTGCTATGTGGGATAAAATCGTGAAGCTAAAAAAATATAAAAATTATTCATATTTAGAAATGTATAGTTTAAACGTAACAGGATTTGAACAAGCTACTTATTAGAGTTTATTACATTACTTTCGGCATCTTAGGGTACGTTATGTATATATACAAAATATATATTTAAGCGAGAGAAGTCGCTGCTCGTCTCTAGTTAAATTGCAAAACTGTAATTACAAAATAGTGTTACGGCTTGTTTCATAGATTATTATAGTATTTATAGTTCCTAGAGAAGGGCCAGCATCCTTATTTTAACTAAGCTATAAAGAAGCATGTCCATTTGTTATTGAGAGACAGCAAAATTAAAAATGAATATATTTTTTGAAGACAAATAAAATATGAATATGTTTTTTGAAGATAAATAAAATATTAGTGTAGTAATTTTAAACGGTATTTTGGAACTAAATATATAGAATTACAAAATTTATTATGCTTATAGTATAAGACTCATAAAATATATGTATATATATATATATATATATATATATATATATATATGCTGAAAACAAGTGAAATTTATGATTTATTTTTTTGTAGTACAAACATTTTTTTTATAAAATATGTAAATGTTGCTTTACATTTCCAACACGCCTAAAGCGTTTTATCTAGACACTGTACACCGTCGCGTGCGCAGGTCAGTGGTTACTAGGTTCACCAGGAAACATTTGAGACTATTATTTTACTATTACGTGCATTAGTAACAATAATTAGTGTAAGTTCAATTAATTTATATATTTCCGTAAATTCTACTCTTTACTTCTTTTAAGTTAGATAATTAAATATGTTAATGAATACATTTTCTAACTCATGTCAATAACAAATAACTACGCACGTATCTTGAGTTGAGAAATATTTTAAAATATATAAAATATAGCGTTTTTGGAAATCTTTTTCCGTTTTAAATATTTTGTTTAATTCCACACGTCGTTGAGTTCCGTTTCTCAGCTCGTTTCTTTCAAAAATGGGCTTACATTGTAGTGTTTTAACATTAGTTTGTTTAACGTATTCCGCTAATAAAATAAATTTTAAATAAGATTTATATATTTGGTATAAAATGTTGAAGTCAGGATTTTCCGCTCATATTTAGTTCAGTGGATATACTAGTAGTAACCGTGAAATGAGATCGCAGACTCGGTGTAAAGATAGCCGGCACGCGCACATTCCTATTCCTTTCCTAGTACTTTCGAATTGCAACCTGAAATTTATACTCAATATCTTATATGCTCTTATTTTTATACTATGTTTTTAATTTACTTTAAATAGAATTTTGTGCTATTTAGTACATGAAGTACAAACCTTGGTACCCTTTTTGCCAATATTATGATGTCGGAGGAGTATGCAATTGGGCACATTGTTAAGATAAGAGAAAATATATCAGCTGTGTGTGTGTGTTTATGTAGATTATAAGCCCAACCATTGTATCAGCTATGATAAACTTCATATCTTCGCTAGATATGTTCCTAGTATGATTCCCAAGGCTATTGAAATACAAAAATATCCTTATTTAATTTTAATTGAAACTATTTTAAACTGATTAATCGCGTATATTTTGATATTCAAAAATACATTTTGAAAACCTGATGTTTCGACCACTTTACTGTAGTCCGTGGTCACAGGTAGACTACGGTAGCATTAGTCTGGCGGTAGATTGATATAATTATTGTTTATATCAACTGACAGACGAATGTCACCTCGGTCTATGTGCTCAATATATACGCGATTAATACGCTTAAAGTACTTCCAATTAAAATGTGTTAAAATTGTGATAATCAAATATCTTATTAACTTTAGTTTTATTATGTTTCCATATAAAGCAAAAAAACATTTCGTTATTGTTTCAATCTTCTTAATTTAAACATGTAACAAAATATTATTTTTAAGTTATCAGAAATTTATATTTTTCCAATCTTAAATTACAAATTTTATAGAAATATTTAATAGTAAATATTTTCTTAAATATGATAATGAACTTATTAGCGAAGGTTAATTGATGATCAGTTTCCATTGATCAAACTGATTTATATTTATATGTAACGTTAATGTGTGGCGTTAACTTTGCCACTCAACACGTAATGTTTCGATGTCGAGCAGTAAACAGTCAACGGAGTGTCAAGACACTATGTTGTCTCCGATTAGCCCGCTACACAAGTTGAAATGTGAGGATACGTTTTATATTATTGGAATATTTACCGTACTCCGTAAATTAAATACTTTATACAAATCTAATAATTATAATTTATTACTTCAAAACCCATAACATATACAAAAATTCCAATTTATTACTGTAAACCCTCTTTCTTTCTCCTCTCCCGTCTTCTTATTGACAACCCTTTTCTCTATTTTCTTATGTTACCGTCAATTTATTTTTCTTACAGTGTTGCCATGCTTTAGTTGGCTACTATTTATATTATGAATTAATATTTTTAACTCCATATTAAATTAAAATAATTGTAAAAAATTGATAAAATCAAAAATTACATTAATAAAAATGCTTAATGTGCTAACAGAGGGCCGATCTGTTATCGGAATGTTCCTATTCCGCCTTTTTTTGTCGCTGGGAAATGCTATTTACGCAGACCATCCGCGCGCATGGCAGACTTGCCTTACCGGATGATACTGTGGGACTCATCAGATCTACCTGATACTACCGGCTAAAACCCATTGGAAAACATCTACACCTAAATGCAGGATCGCACGCACACGACGCAGGATCACTTGCGCACACCACTACGACGCCCCAGTGTTCACTTGTTGTGTTCAATGTGCTCCAGGGTTTCTTCTACAGCACCCGCAGCCTCGATGACTTACAGGAGGATCACCATGATCCTTTCTTAGTAGCTCCTCTAGGGTAGGGGGAGTTGAAAATAAGCATACTGTCTTCTTCTACCCTCTGGCCTGCGGTTTCCGAGCAGATCTGCATTTGCGCTATACTCACGCACCCGCTCCGCGGCCTCCTTCAAAGCGATAACTGACTTTTTACTTCCTAGCCGCAATCCTTCATTTGATATCTCATAACCTAAATAGTCAAGCTTTATTTTAAAAAAGTAACATTTCAATATATTAAAAATAAGTCCGGTGCTTTGTAAAAATATTAAAATTTTTCGCAACTTACTTAAACTTTCTTCTATGGTAGAAGCGGGGGTCAAAACATCGTCCATATATGGAATTGCCAGATCGTATCGATCTTAACCAAGAGCTTTATTAATTATATGTTGGAAAACAGCTGGCGCACTGATAAGGCCAAATGAGATTCGAGAGTATGTCTCTTAGTGCCCATCTGGAGTTACAAATGCAGTCAAATGCTTAGACTCTTCTGCCATTGGAATTTGATAATACCCTGACTCAAGATTTAGGCTAGTAAAATATATTTTATTGCAGAGGTAATCCAATTGATCGATATCATCGATAACTGGCATTGCATAGGAGTCCTTTACAGTCTTTTTATGTAACGCCCGATAATCTACACATAGGCGATGCTCGCCATTTTTCTTTTTAACAAGAACTACGATGCTTGCGTAGGATGAATTGGGTTCGTGAATTATATCATTACTTAATAATTCATTTATAATGATAATTATTATTTTGATTATTATTATGATTATTATTATTACACCAATGATCAGACTGATGGTAGTCGGTAACAAAGCTGCACGAGCAAGAAGGCTGTCTGTCTTTAAAATGATATCTTTTCCGGCAAAATTTAATACAAATACCAATACGTCCTACGTCCTCCTTAATATCATAAACTCCTGGCAACTTTAAAAGATGCTTTACCCTATATATAAATATGTACAGTATAATTTTCACTGCAACATATTTGAACAGTTACCACGTTTTTCATATCCGTATTTTCCAAATTGTAAATCTGTGTTAGTAAGTTCTCCCTTTTCCTTATACAATATAAGAGTTTATTACTATTATAAACGACTACATCTGGAATTTCGTTTACATTTTGACCTAATAGCAAATCTGGAACTACATACGCCTGGTTTTGATGAAGTCAATGGCGATGTCCATTACAACAAACAAAGCTAACAAATGCAAAACCTTTTATTAGAGGTAAATCCATATGGGTAACTGCCAAACATAATTCGTTAACTAAACTATTTTTTATGATTCAGCATTGACTTCCAAAATCAACAAATGCCATTTTATTTTTATTATTAACGATAATATTTTTATGGTATAAACTGTGTACCTGATCTTGATTTGTTATGAGTTGCACTTTATTTATTAAACCATCACTAGCTTTAGGTTTTGAGTTGTCTGTCATTTCATTTCGTTTACAATGGTCTGTTAAGTGGCCTAAACGATTACACTTTGTGAATTTTTGAAGTTCTTTGCGACATTTTGGTAAAGTATGGCCAAGTTTGAAACAATTATAGCATATGCGAGTCACAAAGCTATGTACTCTATTATTTTTATTTGTTTCACTATTTTGTCTTCTAAATCTTTATTAAAGCTCTTTATGGTTATGTTACGTAAATATTTGAGGAGTTCATTTGGAGGTTGAAAGTTCGATCCCTGTGAGTTCAATCTAATGTTATGGTCGAACATGCCATGTATTATACAATCAACTGCTTGTTTACCCTTTATACTACAGCAGCTAACAAGTTTTGGTATCGTAGAAGTATTCTTCAAGTGTTTCTTCTCTGCTGCTTTTCCGTGCCAACATTTCAATAAGCTTATCGGCATAATTATGATCATCTGGAAACATTTCTAGTATTTTTTGCTGCCATTGCGTAAAGATAAGCCTTTATACCACCGGGCCAGCCCAGAGAGCATAGAAAATTTTTGGGTACCACTCCACTTATTAATTAGAACTGTTTCATTAACCTGCCTTAACCACGTCTTAGTAGGTTGAATTTTTTGACTAGGATCAAATTTAGGTATAATATCATGAGATTTGTGGGACAAATGTTTGTTGGCCATGATTGCCAATGGCGTTTATGAATCTCTCAATTATATCATTATTTGCATTTTTACCTCGGTCATGAAGATTTCTATGCGAAGAACGTTTCGAGCTTTTCCGTCTTGATCTAGATCGTGACCGTTTATATGATAAATCTTTCGAACCAGATTTTGAGGTTACAGTTTCGGTAGTTGTACTGCTTTCTAAACTTTCTGAACTTGAACTAAAATGCAAACACTTTGTAAATCTACGTGTTACACGTGCACTACCTTCATCTGTATTCAAAGTCTTAGCTTGACTCATACGTCTGTAAGTGCGATTATGAGAAGCTCTTCGTGTTCTTCTGCGGCCCTCCGGTTCATCTATATTCTATGCCTGTCTATGATTCAATTGCCGACGTGTTTTAATCGTACTAGAACCTCTAGAGCATGTTATGCTCCTTTTTCTCTTCCTCAACGACACAGGTGTGTAACTACTATGCACAACTGCATATTATTACTTTTATACTGTTACCTGTTCGATAAGTATTGTCTTTATAATTTCAATATAATGTTAATAATTACGTTGTTGTTGTCGTAAGGGAGACGCGGGGAAAAGGAAGATGGGGAAAATTTCCATATTTATTTATTTATTTATTTATTTTAGTTTCGTTATATTTATATTCATTTAACTATATCATATTAACTTACAACAAAAGAATCTAAATTTGGATCATTGTCGTTGGGATAGCATATTCATTTAGGAAATAAATAGAAGAATATAAACTTACTACTTTATAAATTCACCAGCACTATATAAATTTATTCAATAAAACTAATTTTTCTTCATTTGTACGTAGAAATATCAAATAAATTCAATTAATTAAAAAAAATGATCTCCTAAGCATACACAAGTATAACTATTTGATTTAATATATATATATATATATATATATATATATATATATATATATATATATATATATGTATATTTAACACCATGGATGTGCAAACTACGTATAAAATGAAAATATATCTAACGATAAGTCAATTACCTATCAAGCTATGGAGTAATGTGAAATAACTACCTGCGTATATTTAGTAGAAAGATTATATATGTTGCTTGCTTGCACCATGAAAAATGTAAAATTAATAATAATTCAAACAACGCTATTTTTCTTTTAAATATTGTAAAAATTATATTTCAATAATAAAATAATGACAAATAATATAAGTATGTACTAAATATAAATTAGGTACCGTATAAAGGCTGGCTCTTTATTCCACTACTTAATATTGAAATATACAATATTGGAATACTTACCGTACTCCGTAAATTAAACACTTCATACAAATATAATAATTACAATTTATTACTCAAAACACATAATATATACAATAATTCCAATTTATTACTGCAAACCCTCTTTCTTTCCAAAAAAATCCCGTCTTCTTATTGAAAACCCATCTTTTCTCTCTTTTCTAATAATACCCTCAATTTATTTTTCTTACAGTGTTGCCATGCTTTATTTGGCTACTATTTAAATTATAAATTAATCAATACTTTTTAACTCCATATTAACAATTTCCTTCAAAATAATAGTGAAAAATTAATAAATTAAAAAATAACATTAATAAAAGTGCTTATTATGCTAACAATATAATGTAAATTATTTATTAAAAATACCTATATATAAAAGCTTAAATATTCGATATGATTATTTTGTATAGCTTCATGCCTTTATCCCACATATCACGGTAGACAGGAAGTACCTAGTGTTAAGTACCAATTAAGAAAAACATGGCGGACAGATTTATGTAATTAATTCTTATATCAACTAACAATTTTAAGTTCCGTACTCCACTTTTCAACTCAACGCCGCGCTTTATCTTAGCAGAGCGAGGTAAGGATAATTGTATTAAATATAATCATTCCCTCGAGTAGGAATCGAACCCATAACCGATCGCGTTTACAATAAGTTGCCGTACCACTGAGCCACGATCGACTTTCATATGTTCTAAGTAAGAAAAGTGACTACAAACATTGCTTAGTAAAAGAATTTTCTTTAGTGGAAATGAATTCAGTCCATACACGTTTGATTGTAACTAGCAATTCTCACACATGCATATATGCAAATATGCATTGTGTTTTACCGTTAGTTCAAAGTGATTAAAAACAGTTAGTAACGGATTAGTTCAGAATATTCGAAGTTCGAGCGTGCAATGTTTGACTGACGAAAATATTTCACAAATGATATCCACGATGGAAGTTTCATATCCGGAGTTGGTAACTATTCGATACGATCGTAACTCACTGATTTAATTAAACTGGAATCTGATTACGAGATATGCGAGCGGCGACGTTTTGGGAATACCTTTAAATTATTTTTACATATTAATGTATATTTCAATCATGTTGATAGTTATTATAATTTAATATTTTTTTTATTATTATTAAAGATTCTATTATACTAATTTATGTATATTATATATAGGAGTTGATAGATGGCTTTGTGACTAAGTTTAAATGTACCTAATGCTGATAAATGCAGATACCTGTTAGGTCTCTGTAATAAATTTATTTCATTTCATTAATAAAGACTTATCAGTTTTATAGTATTATTTTAATAAAAAAATGATGTTGAGGCCATTGTGGCACATTGAAACAGGTACTGAGGTAGTTGTGAGTTCGATTCCCACTTGGTAAGACGACAACGAGCGGACACAGTTATGTAGGATAAAAAAATAGATACATTTTTGAATTTATTTCAACAGAGAAAATTGCTTCGGGAAAGGTCAATAAATTAGTATTTGATTATAAATTAAATAAAATATAATGCTTCATTTAAAAAGTAAATAAAATATATTAAGTGAAATCAGAAAAACAAGTAGAAATGTAGAATATATTCGGAATGTACTCACAAAGCGGGGAACAACGGAAAGAATGGGGTCGAATAGACGCTATCAAAGAAGGAAAATTGTTACGGTTATTTTGTAAATTACGCTCTCTGTTGTGCGTTTTAATGTATAATGTAGGAATTTAAAATATTTTTTCTTTGCATATTTTACTTTGTAGATTAAATTTAATATTTATTTATGTACTCGTATTTAGAATTTGTTGCGTCGTTTTTAGGGATTTTAGTTTTTTCATTAAAGTAAATAAAAATGTCTTAAATTATATATTTTACATTTAAAGCAAAATAAAGTAAAATTGTTAAAATATTTATTTTTAAAATAATTTGTATTCTTTAAATTTATTATTTAATAAAAAATATATACTAAAATAAAATCTCATATAGAATCTACTAATCACCAGGCTTATGTAACGAATAAAATTGCAACTGCACTCACTATACATTTTTCATCTCATCATATTTTTTTTTGAATAATATAATAGTATGTCTACTTTAAATTTTGCATTATCCTTCTACGGAAGTGTTACTTTTTATTGAGGGTCCTCAAAAATTTTATGGTAAATTCTTTGCCATTGTTCTATGGTTTTGTTTTTTCCACTCGACCTTTTTTCACTTGCCGAATAAGCCTTTTGCAGGTCAACAGTAGTCACCTGCGTAATAAAGGCATATATTTAGTTCATTTTGCTATAATTTTTTTCAAGTAATTTAACTTAAATTTTTATTATGGCTTCATACTTTTATTCCTCTGAGTAGTAGTAGTAGCCAAGAAGTACGTAGTGCCAAAACTTAAGGCCGCACTTTATCTTATCAGAATAAGTTGAAGGTTGATTCCCCTAAAAAGGAATCGAACCCACAACGAATCGCGCTTACAGTTACCTGTCTGACTGCGCTACGACTGGCCTTATATATTTTTGTGTGTATCAAAAGTTAATTGGATTATGTTATTTATTTTTTTATGTTACTAGTGTCACTAATATTATATTGGCCATAATTTTAATATGGAAATTTCAACGCCAACATACACAACTCGTATACTTCTAAGTGAGCCGAGTAAAATTTGTAAGTCGATTTCATTTTATTCGTCAAAATATACCTTGGTATTATTTATTTGTCATATTATTTAAAATATTCATTTTACTTGTGGGGAATCAATAACGACAATACGAAACGCATATCCCGTGTATAATATAATTGATAGCATTCTCATTCGTATTACGGATTCAGACCGACGATAGAGCGCGAGGGTTTGACAATGAACGCGTGCCCTTTGTCCTATTTTGAATTATTGTTGGAAAAGCCTGCTGTTCAGTCGTGGGAATTTTTTGTGAATATTAAAAATTTCTTGCAGTGATTTAAATGATAATATAAAATGTAAGGGCACGTATATGCCATGTTTTATATGTTAAGTTTTGTTACAAAAAATATCAATATCTTGAGTTGTGAAAAAAATTAATAAAAATTAATAAATATAAAATATAATTAATAAAAGTCTTTTTATACATTCATTAAGTGAGAATATAGCGTCATATCATTATTAGATTTCTATTCTAACCAATGAGCCTGGTCGTGGCGCAGTGGGACAGCGTCTGATTGTAAAAGCGATCGGTTGTGGATTCCACTCGGGGGAATGATTATACCTAAAATTGATTTAAATTCCTCGTTCTGATAAGACTGCCACTCGACACGCAATGTCTTGATTACGGCGGAAAGCTAGGTTACCTAGTGTCTTGATTTTAGGTACCCTGCCATCCCGCATGGCAGGCAAAGCATAGAGCTAATAAATGTACCAATTGACGTGAATTTGGTTCTTTATAAATATTTTGAAACAATTTTGCAACTTAGCGAGTGCTAAATTAGCCCTTGTACTAGAAATATCAGTAGTCAAGGGCTTATATCGATAGAGTTACGTTTGACAAAGGACGCGTGCACTTTGTCCATTTTGTTATTGAGCATTTCGACTTATTGTTCTCCGGCAGAACTGAACTGGGGCTAAAATTGCCAACTATT
Source organism: Dryadula phaetusa (assembly GCA_032432895.1). NCBI lineage: Eukaryota > Metazoa > Arthropoda > Insecta > Lepidoptera > Nymphalidae > Dryadula > Dryadula phaetusa. Next base: position 5,183,915 of record JAOYRS010000027.1, read on the forward strand.
ACCATACACTGAGTACAATATATTAAAACCTTAATGTAATTAATTTTTTTATAGTAATAAAGTTGTGTTTTTAATTTTCAAATAAATTTGTTTCTTATATTGTCGATATATGTGATGTATACCTAATTATAAAACAAATATCGTGGTTTATGATCAACCAATGATTCTGCATTTTTTCTTAGTCCATATATTACTTTATATAATATATACTTTATTATTGATCTGGTAAGAAGCTTATAATGTAAACATAGTATAAAAACACTCATTAATTTTATCGCTTATGTTTTTTATGAAAAAAATATCATAATGAATATTTCGTTTACAGTTAATGCCCGTGTGATTAAGTGAAAAAAAAGATCAGTTTATATTAAACAAAACTGAGATAGATCTCATATAATGAAATCAGAAAAAACAATTCCACCATTGTGTCCTTAAAAGATAAAAAAGATGGGAAAGGGTAAATAATAAAAAATAACGAGGTCAACCATAAAGTTAAGTAAAGACTGTTTGTGTCCCGCTGTAGGCTTTTGTTTTAATGAGGCGGTGACTCGCACCTTGTAGCTCTAAATGTAGGTTTCCTTGATGTGGGCTCTGGCTGGCCGCTGGCGGTAATTAGACGCTAATGTGTTAAGAAAATATTTTTATGCTTCTTACGTGCAAAGTACTGAGTACTCTTTATTAATTTGTATTTTTAATGAACGAACTTAATGGTTTGTTTGTCCAAATAATCGAGCTACTGTAACAGTTGTTTGGTATTGTAATTCTCTGATTCTCTATATAGAGTAGGTACTTTTTTTTCTTTTTTTTTTAGATTCACGCTTTATCCCTGGCGTGATAGTCAGAGAGCACGGAGAGCCAAACGCTACGGTCCCTGCGTCCTCTTCATGCATGCCCTTCGGGGGGTCCTCATACGTTTTACGTGACCTTCCTCCAGTATATTTGATAATGTGTTTTCGAAAGTCAACCGAGGTCTCCCTCGACCTCAACGTCAACGATGGAAGACTTGCGCGCAGTGACCCAGTTATGTAAGGCTGCAACATTCCATCCGCCGCGAGCACCAGGGCGCATCACGCTAGGGCGTCTCCCCAAGGCGACGCGCACCAGTGCGTCCCAGCTGGTGTGAGAAGTGGCGACGAATGCGGCGTTGGGGATCGCCACCCAGCACGCCATGTAAGTAACGGGGGGAAGTGGGGAACGGAGCTACAAATAGCTACGTGGAATGTAAGAGGAGGGATGCAACAGAAGATGAATGAATTATTAGATGTGATAAATGAAAGAGATTTAGATGTTGTTTGTGTAGGTACTTGTGCAGTCTCGAAATAATCTTTTAGTGATAATATGAATGAATTGGAAATGTATTCTAAATACAAATATAATGGAATGTTAAATACTTTGTTTTTACACTTAAAACCAATGTTTTGCAGAGATCGATGTGCCACTACCCTAAGCTTTTCGTGCAATTCATTATACGAGCTAAACCGTGGCCGTTATCATCCACAGCCACTTGTCTTAGAACACAATTTAGTATGAAAATAAAGTTTCATTTACTTGAATATTTCAGTATAATTCACTTCGCGCTATATCTCTTGAATGCATAATGATTCAAGACAGTTTCATTCCGAACAATAACTAAAGCGGCTATTATAACTGTGAGTTGAATGATGGACTAGAATTAGAGCGGCTGCCGCCCGCAGCCGGTCACTGGTCTCAGAATGCAATCCTTTGATATAAGTATATGTGTTATGGCAGCTATCTCCATAGCTCAGCTGCTATGAAAGGCGTGTTTTAATGTTACTTTTGCAGAATTGATCTGATGGGAATTGCCTTACATTGTCTATTGAGTGCTCGGTATTATTGTGTTTGTTTGTAGATTGTATTATATTACTAGCATTGTTATATTTTCTTCGTGGTTGAGGTGGTTTTGTTTTTCAAAGGAAATTATATAGAAACAATTTTAGTAATATTTTTGTTATGGGAAAGAAACATATATTTTATACATTAAGATTTTAATTTTATAATTGTTTGTTGTTATTATTTTTGCTTGACCTTTATCTATATTTATTAATGATTTTTTAAAGCGATAGAAGTGGGACAGCGTCTGACAGTAAATGCGATTCGTTGTGGGTTCGATCTCATTCGGAGGAATGATAAAATAAAAAAAATCATTTCTTCACTCTGATAAGACAAAGCGCGACGTTGATTTCACTCAGCGCACGATGTCTCGATTTTAAGTGAAAACCAATCAATGGAAAATCTTGACACTATATTATCTCTAATTACCTTGTTGTGTGTGATAAATTTATTTATTTTATTGATATAACAACATTTGTTTACACCCGTACAAATAAAATAAATAAAAGCAAATTCTTTTGGCTTCCAGCAATTAATGAATAAAGCATGAGTGTCCAGCGAGACACAGACGTGGTTGGACAAGTTGTACGTATAGTCGTACAATATCGACTGTCTTGTTTTTGTGTCTTTAAATTTTAAGATTTGAGAATTCGAAAACTGTAAATTTTTAATGTTACATATATTATACTAGTTAATTACTTTTTAAGGCCGGTCGTGGCACAATGGAACTGCGTCTGACTGTAAACGCGATCGGTTGTGGGTTCGATCCCCACTCGAGAGAGTGATTATATTTAAAATTATTTTCACTTCTTCGCTTTGGTTAAGACAAAGTGCGGTATTGAGTTCCACCACTCAACATGCAATGTCTCGAATTTGGTGGAAAGCGAAGTATGGACTGTCTTGACACTAGTTACTTTCTGTCTACCCTGCTAAGCGGGATAAAAACGTGTAGCTAAATGTATCATCTTTCGAAGTGGATACAGCATGAATTATCAAGAAAAGATATAATAAATTGTACAAATTATTTGTTAATTGACATTAAATTGAAAAATATAACATAAATCATTGATTCATAAATATGAAAATAAAAAAACTATATTCATATTACTTTAGAAATATTACAATTATTTAGGAAGGTAGTCAAAGGCATTCTTATATTTACTGTAGAATATAGATATTATATTATATAGATGCAAGTGGGTTACTAAACGTAAATAAAATATGATCCTTTTGTTTGCGTGGTGGCAATGTTCATTATACTCGTACCCGCGATTTATATCAAAATACCTTTAAATGTATAGAAAAAGGAAAACATCATCAAATAACACTATATTTTCCCTGCCTGTATTAATATAAATATATATACGGTACAGGCGTTATACTAAAAAACCAAGCTAGCTATTAAATCAAGTAAAGAATCACTAAAGCGAAGTCCACTCTGGCGATAACATTGGCTATAATTGGCTGACTTTACAATGTAAGTTGGCTCTGTTTCGAAAATGAAATACGTTTGTGAAATACACAGTCCAACACGAGGCCAATACAATTCAACAATACGTCTCTGTTGGACGTGACGAGAATATTTTATGTTGATGGCGGGGCGCAACCGACTCCATTCTTCAATTTGGTTTTTATGACTTACAAATACCTACTGCAATTGCTAAGTAAGTTAAATGTGTTTTAATTTGAAAATATTAAACTCAAAAAATGTTGTTATATTGCACACTGCTTTGGTGGGCTTTGTTTCGATTTCGGCGCAGATTGTGCCTATACAGGTTCTTTTAAGATAAATCTATACTAATATTATAAAGAGAATATATTTTGTATGTTTGTAGCGTCTTCACGCAAAAACTACTAGACCGATTTAAAAAAATATTTCACCATTAGAAAGCTATAGACATCCCTAATAAAAATGCAATGTGTAAAAAAAGGAGCTATAAAAAATCTATCATCGCGTGGGTTGCTAAAATTATTAAGGATAGAACAAAACACAGTTCTACAGTATTATAGACCGTATCTGCAAAATAGTCCGCGATACCGTATGTCCAACTACAGCAGTTATGCAGCTATAACTACTTTTGTACATTTTAAAAGTCGATAAAAAATAGACTACAGGAATAAAATCATGTTATTCATACCTCTGTATTAATCCTTAGCCCATTAAACAATGTTTAAATTAAAATTGTTTCAATACGTATAAAATACTTTTTAAATTATTGAAATTGGACATTACATTCAAAAGATAGAAAAGAATAGAATAGTAAAAACATAAATAATGTAATAGTAAAATAATGCGTGGTCCCGCGCAGCGTAGTGGGTGACACTGCGGTGAGGGGAAAGGGCCATCGATATCTGTGAATTAGGTCCCTACGCAGTGGATGTGATACTTAAATGTTAAGAGTTTTGAAATTTCACAGCACATTAGTTCATTTAAAAAAGTTATCCGCCCACTTCATAGCAGCGAAGATGCGAGCGGCTCGATATATATATATATATATATATATATATATATATATATATATATATATATATATATATATATATATATATATATATATATATTTATTACGTGAAGACAGCTAAGTGGATAATGTAAAACAATTTTGGCCAATGGTTAAAGTTTAGAGGTTCATTTAAGGCCGGTAGTAGCGCAATATCAGCGTATGACTGAAACGCGACCGATTGTGGGTGCGATTCCCACTCGGGGGAAATATTAGATTTAAATAATTTTCATTTCTACGCGTTGGCAAGACAAAACAGTTGAGTTTCAGCTAATTCGGCAAATTCGACGGAAAACGGAGTATGGAGTGTCTTGATATCTTGACATTAGGTACTTAAAAAAGCAAAGTAAAGTAAAGCGTTAAGCTCAAAAAAGTAAAAACAGAAAATTTTGTTAGAATTAAACTTTCCTATTGAAAGTTCAAATTTAACAAAACGTAGGTCCTGCAAGAGAAAAAATCAGTTTTTATTGTAAATGAATGTAGAAGATTTTTTAATTCGAATTCCCTTAAGCTTGTCTGGTTATAAAGCGAAATCAGCTTTTAGCATACTTGCCATTGGCAGTGTAATCTAGTTTACGTAAAACTGGGTCGCTAGTATTAGATAAGAGTTAAAATTGAAAATATATTTTTAAATCTCTTCAACATGTGTGTGTTATATGTACGAGCACATATTGCATTTGTAAAAGTCCTGTTGTAATTTGTGACATACTTATATCGAGTTATTTTTTAAGACAGGCTTCATTATTTTTTAATTAATTAACCGTGACATGGTTTTTTAATTTTTATTTAATTACGCCTTTACTTAAGTAAAAATATCAGATGAGATATTTAATATTTTTGTAAAATATTAACTACTTGTTCTTTATTTACTATTACGAGCTACTTAATTAATAAATAATTAAAAAAACGAAACGACTTTTTCAGAACCTTTTTTATAAACTATTATAGTATATGTGTAATTTAGGCCCTTTCATTTGACCTTTTTATGGGTTGTTTGAAAATATGTAATCTAATATTTTGTTCTGGCGGCTATTTTTCAATTAAGAAAAATATAACAGAACTACAAATTAATTGTAAATTTTAGTTCAATCGGATATGGCTAAGTTGGATAAATTAAATAGCACCGCAAGTTATTTAAATAGCTTATAAAATGGTTGGTTGATTCTTAGCTTATGGCAAAGCTTATAAAATGTTCAATTAATCCGCATGGCAGGGTAGACAGAGACAACCTAGTGTCAAGACACTCCATTGAACGCTTTCCACATGAATTCGAAAGTGTTGAGTGGCGACATCAATGCCGCCATTTGTCTTACCAGAGCGAAGAAATGAATATATTTTTATTTATAATTATTCCTCTGAGTGGAAATCGAATCCACAACCAATCGCATTTACAATCAGACGTTGTCCAACTGCGTCACTATGGTCTCTTTAGCTAAAATTAAATTTATATTTCCTACGGCAAAACTAAACTAAGTTTCCTCAACGACACCAATGTACCGGATCGTGTTAAAGGGACAACTGAGGGGACTTTTAAAAATGACTCTCGTAAATTGACAGCGTTTGTGAAATATAAGTGCTATTTGTTAAGGTCCGTATTACTTTAAGGGTGATAAATTGATATTTGAAACTTTCTAGATGGCTTTTTCTATAGAGATGACTCATTTCGTAGGTTGTTGGTATCTTGTTATTTTAAAAACATTTTAGTTTTTACTTTTGCGAAATTTTAGCTTAAAATTATTAAGGAAATTATCGAGGCCGGTTGTGGTGCAGTGGGATTACGTCCGACTGTAAACGCGATCGGTTGTGGGTCCGATCCCCACTCGGGGGAGTGATTATATTTAAATTATTTTCACTTCCTCGTTTTGGTAAAAGACAAAGTATGGCATTGAGTTTCTACTACTCAACACGCAGTGTCTCAAATTCGGTGGAAAGTGAAGTACGGAGTGTCTTGACACTGGGTACTTTCTGTCTACTCTGCTATGAGGGATAAAAGCGTAAAGCTAAAAAAAAAAAAAAAAAAAAAACATATTTGGACGAATTTTAAGAATATAGAATCATTGACTTCTAGGCATAATCTAATTTACATTGCGTGGACTGATGGCGTGTAATATATATTGTTTTTATTATTTTATCACCATAGATGTACCTCTCTGTAGGTAGCCGAGAATATCTAAATGAAATGACTCATATTTTAAAATGTGTTTTGATTGAAGTCAGCTTTTGATGTACTTAAAAGTAGTGCTAAATTACGTAAGTAGTTTCACCATATATTTTGTATGAATATTTTTCTATACATTATTATTTTTTTATATTTGATCATTTGAATGTATTAAAAGCACAGTAATTATAATAGATAAAATATTTTGAAGGACATTCCCACTACTATAACCTTCAATGGGCCTATTTTCAAATAACAAAGAAAATATTTTTTTTTCAACGGAATGAGTGACAATTCTTTCAAACATATAAGAGAGATCGATAAAATTCGAAAAATTTATAACCCTAATTGTAGCGCTATCATATAATACCGCTTACTGTGCATTGACCACATTTTATACATTTATCGGCAGTAATATGTAAATATTTAAATAGACAATTGTCTGAAGTTACTTAGTAAAAGTTATTTTGGTAGTCTTGCTGTTTTATGGAGTTAGGTAACGATTTAATTGCCAGCGTTTATCGTATTTTATTTGTTTTTAAATGTGCCTGATAATAATTTAAATTTAAATCTTTTATAATGTTATTTACGAATACCAATGCTTAAGTAACCCTATTGTAGCTTAGAGGATGTATGTTTATTGTAGGTTATAATTTCGGATCCTATTTGGGAAACTAAGAGGGACGTTAGTTTAAAAAAAAACAAATTTTTATAACGAGAATATGATTAGACATAAGAGAATTAATGAATATACCATTATTTTATACTTTTACAAATTATATTATTAATGTACAATTTACATATTATTATTTTGGCAAGTACTAGAAAGAAATCAATATGATTGATCAAGTAATTTTCGCTTTGTAAAAATATGTTTATTTTAAATAATCTGTATATTTCTTAAAATTGTTTAAACTTGCATTAGCTTCAATTTAAAGTATTATGTATGATTCCTGGTAAATATATTATTTTCATTATCTTTAAATGTTCTACACGCTTTTCGCTTTATTTCGTATAGCAAGGTAAAGACGAACTAGTGTCAAGGCAACTTTCTGCTTTTGTATAAATTCTATTTTAAATTATGTCCTATAAATATATAAAAGGTGGTAACTGCTTCTGGTTACTCAGAACACGGTGACCACAATTCAACTTTTTATTGTTGGTACCAACAAGTGGGGCTATTGTGCGCGTTCAATTGTCTGGAACCGTTTAGGACTCATGGAGTTAATATGTGCCGTGTTTGTACTGGATGTTTTACGATAGATTGTTACTAGTAATTACAGGCTATTCTTTTTTTTTTGTAACAGTATGCGTGTAAAACATAACGGTGTAATTATTAAAATTGAAAATAATGAACACTCTGTGATCATATTTTCTGGGACTTCAGTAATAGACAATAGAGCTTTTGGCTTATTAATACTATATATATATATATATATATATATATATATATATATATATATATATATATATATATATATATATATATATATATATATATATATAAAATAACTTATTATAACTTCGATTTAGTTATGTTCGATATAAGCCATTTTTTTTAGACAGGTAGGGTAGACAGAAAGTACCTAGTGTCATGATACTTCGTACTTTGTTTTCCACCAAATTCGAGACATTGCGTGTTGACTACTCAACGCCGCACTTTGTCTCATCAATGCGAGGAAGAATAAAAAGAGAGAAGAATAAAAAGAGAAGCCAATAAAGTTGCTAACAATAAATAAAAAGGACTATTTTCTAATATCATTGTGTATATAGATATAAATATATTTCCGCAAAGTTAAAAAATATTCCCACAATCCCATACTTGTGTAAAACTTCGAGACGTGTCGTTGTTTGTGACACTTACGTCAATGAATGGAACGGTTTAACAGCGGGGTGATCTCAGCTTTATAGCTTATGATTATTCATTGTTGTTAATCACATGACTTTAGTATTCATAAATGTATTTTCAATTGCTCTATCAAAAGCTTTTTATAATATAAATATATTTCGCCTGATAAAATTATTTTTCTTTCTTTGCTTTGGACAATATATATATATATATATATATATATATATTTATATGTCAATATATATATATATATATATATATATATATATTTATATGTCAATATAAAATTAATTTTGCAAGGTTAGACAATATTTCCAATATATCAAACTTGTGCAAAGTTGAGCTTGTTCCATAAGATATGTCAAATTCGGGCGCCAAACTGAGAAAGAATTGTTTTTATAGATTATTTATGGTTAACTTATTCTGCCGGGAAAAGTTACTTATTTAGTTTTAGTGATGTAAAAAGATCTTAGAATATTTATAATCCTTGGTTATTCTACTTATTTAGATTCACGGTTTATCCCATACAGTAGAGTACCTTTAGTCGTGGCGGAACTCAACTCCGCGCTTTGTTTACCACAGCGGAGATCTTTTAAATATATTTCTCAAACACTATTCTAAATTAAGATTGAATCATTTAGAATTGAATCTTTTAGAAAGTAAACGAATACAGGTATTACGATACATTAATGTTACAAATGTATCCGCTACAAGTTAAAAGATTAAATCGATGTTTTTTATGTAATTTATTTATTAATTATTTTATATTGGTAATTATTTTATATAGGTAGATGTAATTTATATTCATTTTTACAGAAAAGTTGTCATTTTTTTGACATTTTAGTACGTTTATTTGCTTAAATCTTGTAATACAAAGTATAAATACATCCTATTACATTTTACATTTTTTTTTCTTTAATTCTCCCTTTAATTTGTACCTAATAATTTTTTTTGAAATATGAAGCAGCAGGGTTTGAGTCGGCACCTCTTGGGAACCGTACAGGCGCATAGGACATCATAGAAATTGTTATAGTTTGTTACAATTTATTTTTGTTGTTAGCATCTAAGTAGAGAATTTTTTACAAATTTCGGATACCCAAAGATTATTTCTAAGAAATAAACAATTGGTAAGAGAGAATGCTAAATTGTGATACATGAAAATACATCCCATTCTCCACCTGGAATCGAGAAATTAGTGGTCGTATGGCGAAACTCAACGCAGTGGTTTGTCTTATCAGAGCGTAAAAGGAAATAATTGAAATATAATCACTCCTTATTGTATACAACTAAACTCGCAACAAACCTCGTTTACAGTCAAGTCTCTTACAAGTAAATGTTAGGTACAAATCACTTAATTATCAATTTGTATGCATTGAACTAATTGTTCCAATAATATACACATGTGTATGCACTGGCCAGTATGACATTAGTTCACAGAGGGTCGTTTGGCGTATCGCCAATGTGATTGTGATCTCGGCGAACGCACGCCAATAGCCTAGTTAGTTTAGAAGTGGCTCAATAGCTTGTTCATTGATTATCCGTTTAACGGTCTTATAAGGTAATACCCTCGTTCGCAAAGTGTTCTCCAATTGTAAAAGAACGTTGTGACCAAGAAAAGGTTTCATAATATTTATAAAGCAATATAAAACTCTCTCGTGAGTTAATGAGAAACAATGCAGAGACGTAACTAGGAGTAGAAAGCTAAAATTTTACTTCCATAACAACATATCCCATTCGCGTATTTGAAAACACAGATATAACGTTATTACGTCACATTTTCTATAAAATCATCTTTCCAATTTGCAATCAATGGTGTTACAATTTTAAATTATATTATACAATGGGGTATATAAAATAAAATACAACTTTGTTATTATGTTATTATAGATAAATTGAGCAAGTTTAATTATCCATCAGTAACGCCTCTTGCTCTTTGGAATATCTAAGCGCCGTAGGGCCTAAATCAACATTGGATAGGCGTAGCCATGTCAGTCACTTGATGCGAACGTCAAAGATGAATGTGTTAGGCTATTATTAATATTGTTGTGTTATATAATACTTAGAAAATTGATTAAATACGAAATATAAGAAACCATAGTTGAGGTTCGAATTCTGTTCAGTGTAAAATCCATATTACACGTGCATTTCCTTAGAAAATAGAGAAAAATCCGTCATAGTAGGTAGGAAGTATTTGGTATCAAGACACTCCGTACTCTACTTTCTGTCTAATTCATTCCATTGCGTGTGTTGATTAGCGTAACGGATTAACGCCGCGCTATGTGTTACCAGAGTGAGGATATGAAAATAATTTACATATAATTGTTCCCCCGAGTGGGAATGGAACCCACAACCGATCACGTTTAAGGTCAAACGATGTCCCACTGCGCCAACACCGGCCTGAATCTTGCATATTTAATGTCAAAGCTTAAAATGAATTTAAACGTTTTATAAGCTTAGTAATTAAATTGATATTTGCTTTAATAAGACTTAGCGATTTGATTTATCTAACAACCTGTACCAACCTGTACCAACCTGTAGGTTTATTGGTATGTAACTATTATAAATAAATACTTTAGGTTAATAATTGCTTTTAATAAGTAGATTGTAATGATTTCTTACAAAACAATCATTACATAAAGTCCATGAAAAATCTAGATTTTTAATTAGGTACATTACAACTTTTAAACAATATTTATACATTACATTTTAGGTCTTTTTTAGCTGTACGCTTTTATCCCGCATAACGGAGTAGACAAGAGGTACCTAGAGTAAAGAGACTCCGTACTCCGCTTTCCGTCCACTGATTTGGAGATATTGTATGTTGAGTAACGTAACTCAACGCTGCGCTTTGTCTTACCAAAGCCGATAAATGAAAATAATTTTTAATATGATTATATCCACCCGAGTGGGAATCGAACCCACAACCAATCGCTTTTACAGTCGGACGCTGTCCCTCTGTGCCACGACGGGCCTCAAGTATTTTATATAAGGATTAATTGAATATAAAAGTATATAAATTGTAAATATCGTAAAAATAATAATTAAAAAGGTCTATTACAGCTACCTACGTACCTATAGTCAGAACGCTTTACTAAGCAATCTGCTTCATTTGCCTAAGGGAGCAATTAATGCTGAAAGCTCAAGCAATTCCAAGCTAATAAGTACGTGTCAAATAATATTTACGCGCCCGTGGCTACATATTTAGTTCCTTGCAATAGTCTTATTTATTTATTTGTGAGTATCTACTGTGTTTATAATTATTCTTGTACTATGATTTTATTATTGTATTTTTTGTAAATCATATTTATGACACAACACTTGATATTTGCACGTTAGTACTCAACCAAGCCAGGAGTCTTTTTAATATGTAGTTTATATATATTTTTTCTTTCAGGGGATTTTCAAAAAAAGTAATTTCTAAAAAAAAAAACGATTTCTTTGTGTGGTAACGTGGTATAGATACTGCGTTACCGCTCGTAATATCTCTAAAATGGGAAGTCGAGAGCAGTGTTTTAAAATTAAACTCTCATCTATATAACCTGTATAATTATGTCACACGTTAAGGGGGCGAGTCGACTCAGTGTGACAGTGTTTGATAATGATGGTATAGAAATATTATAGAAATATTAATTTAAAGTATTTACGTATTAAATCCAAGTGTTGCAAGTTCTACATCCTTCCATAGTAAATAACTATTTTATTTGAATATATACGCCAAAAGATATGAACACATTTTCAAATATGTAGAATCAGATATGAAACGCAATGATAAGATGTACTCGTATATTAAAGGAAATGTGACATCAAAAGTAATGAAAAATGTGCTCAGATGGTTGAGGCACGTAGAAATGAGCTAATATTATATATGAAGTACGAGAGTGACAAGTGTGTTATTCCGTTTTTGTTTGTCAAATGTCATAATGTTTTCTTATATTTTATTTATATACGTATAAAGAAGAATACGCGTTAGTATGTCATTTTAATGTCAAACTGACTTTAAAGAATAATCAATATTTTGCGTTTTAAAAATTTGAGTAGCTTATTATTAATATATCTCGTATCACTTTTTAGAAGAATATTTCCTATACTTGTAATATATGTTTGTGTAGAGGCCGGTCGTGGCGCAGTGGGACAGCGTCTGACTGTAAACGTGATTGGTTGTGGGTTCAATTCCCACTCGGGGGAATAATTATATTTAAAATTATTTTTACTCCTTCGCTCTGGTTACACAAAGTGCAGCGTTGAGTTGCGAAAGCGATCGAAAAGCGGTATACGGAGTGTCTTGATATAAGGTACTGTCTGCCCTGCTAAGCCATATAAAAGTGTGAAGCTAAAAATATGTAGATATTTAGCTTAATGCATTTTCCCGCAAAGCAACGAATATAAGACGTACCTAATTTCGTTTTTTTTATTATTTATCTTACCAGAGTGAGGAATTGACACTAAATTAAATATAATTATTCCCAAAAGTCGGAATCGAACTTACAAACGATTGCGTTTACAGTCAGAAGCTGTCCCACTGCGCCATGACAGGCCTCATTTTTTAAAATATATATAAACAAAATATCTTTTTAAAGTAGTTTTTAAATAAAATGACTCAATCAAAGCATATACTTGTATAATATAAAAGCATACAGTTATGGTGTATGTATGCTATAATCACGGGAAACGGGCCGAGAACTTTTCTATACCATACTAAACACTTACTTGATGGGAAAGGAAAATTCACACGCAACGAATCACTAATAGATCTAATTACTTCCTATCTAATCTCGTATGGAGTATTTATAGAGAAAGCATTAGGTACATGAACGTAATACAGGTAATAATGTTACGTGTTGTCAATATGTTTTTTTAGGTTCTATCCCTCATACTGGGGTAGACAGAAAGTACCTTGTGTTAAGAAACTCTGCACTTCATTCTCTGCCGAATTCAAGATTGTTTTACCAAAGCGAGAATGTGAAAATAACTTAAATATAATTACCTCCCCGAGAACTGGGAATTGAACTCACAACCAACCGCGTTTACAATCAGGCGCTGTCACACTGCGCCACGCTGTGTCTCCTCTTGTTGGTGTAATATATATATTGATTAGTGCACGCGTCAGATTTGGTGTAGATGAACATAGATAAGGAGAACGGAGTGTCAATATACTCGGCTTTTCATTTTCGTGTAGGTAGGATGATTGTATAAGGACTAGCAGAACGCAATAATGTAGTTCGACTTCCTAACAATCTATCTAAGAATTAAAAATTATTTAACATAAATATTCCCTGAATAACAGGAAATGTAGGTGTATTTTGCAATATTAATTAAATATACAGTAAATAGATATCTTTTAGGCAAGCATGTATCATCGTAGACCACATCAACGCTTAACACCACATCACATATAAAAAATATATTTATTACAATGAATCGAACTTACGACCATCGCGTGTTATGTCAGACACTATCCAATAGCTTCATAATGGTGTAGCGTGAATAGCAAATAAGTGTAACAGTAGTAAAAGTACGTTTCTTAACGAGATTTCTATTGAGAAAATATTATATTAAGACGTACCTTCCTTTAGGGTTCCGTAGACAGTCACAGTTTTATGAAAGAAAAAATTTAAAATATTTATAAAAATATACCATAACTTTCATTTCTGATCCACGTTGACAGGTTGATCTCTGAAAGAGATTCTTCTAGTCAACCTTTCAGAGATAAGTATTATATTTTTTCAAAATATATGGAAGATAATACGTTAGATTTTAAAGGTGCTATGTAATTTTTTTATTTCATCTGTATTTATTATAGATATTTAGGATTGCGAAAACTTAAGTAAATATACAAGGCCACCGTGGCGCAATGGAACAGCGCCTGACTGTAAACGCGATTAGTCGTTAGTTCGATTTCCAATCGAAGGAATGATTATATTTAAAATTTATTGTTATTTCTTTGTTCTGGAAAGATAAATCGTGGTGTTTGAGTTCAACACTCAAACCCAACTCAAAGATTTTATACCGGTGGGAAGGAGCGGAGTGTTTTTACCCAAGATTGTTTGTTTGTTACCCTGCTATGAGAGATTAAGTGTACAGTTACTTTTTTAAAACTAAATATATTATTATATATGTATACTTCAATGGAACAATAAGATCACGGTGAGCAGATGGCGAAGAAAACAGTTTGTGATTAAATAAGATTGGTATAGTCACGCAACGACCATTACGTATTCATATGTGTGTATACAAGTATTTTTGTACATCATTCACACGGATGAACCGTTTGTTGCTGATATAAAAATTAGAAAAAGATACGTTTATATGATTCAATTTTTATCTCTCACAAATCTATCAACTTCCTTTAAAATGTTTACAAAGTAAATGCCATATTATTATTTTGGACCAATGCATGTTATGAATTTTGCAAGAATATTAGAGAGCATCACTTTTCTTCCAATTTTTTCCATTATATTTTTACAGAATATATCCATGTTGGATAATGAAATTAAAATATATTTTTAGTCTTAGCAGTTATAATATAATTATAACTACTAGTTATAATATAAATAAATCTATTATAAACAGTGTCGATGGATAAAAAATAACGGAATGGATGTGAAAAGGCATATTGCTGCCGGTTACAGGGATAACTGTGAGACGGAAAAAGGTTAGCAAAACTGCACGTATTGCCGTTCACAATGCAATGCTGATACCGACGCTGTTATATGTGTGCATGCCTGTGTGTTGAAAAAACAGTGAGAAAATATAAAGCTGAAGAGATTCGATCTCTTCGATATTCCAACTGTATATACAACGTATAGATGAGGAGAATAGCAGGTATAAGCAATAATGTCACAGTAAGAGTAAAGAAGATAGTGATTAGTTTGTTATGGTACGTCGAGTGGATGACATGCTATACAAGAATGGTAAGAAAGATATATGAAGCAAAGGTGAATGGAATGACACGTGGGGGAAGACGTCGGTTGACCTTCAAGAATACAGTCGTACTCCGGTACGCCGAAGAACTGGACGAACGTCAGGTAAAAGTGAGGTGTTACTGAAGGACATGTATGAAAAGATTAACGACTGAGAACGAGGCCATAGAAGTATACAGAAATTGTAGCGTTTGACCGATAGGTCATACCGTTCTCTCTTAGTAAATAATTAACAGATCTCAATAATATGTTTAGATCAAGGCAACAAAATGAAAAGATAAATATCCTTGCCTGACTAATTTATTTATATTGCATACAAAAGATATATTACCTCTTTATTTTTCAATTCGAATATTCTTTCATATTCGACATTTGTTTAGACAACTACATAAGTCGGTTCCGTAGTAATACCACAGTTGACGTTTCGCGT
Organism: Dryadula phaetusa; assembly: GCA_032432895.1. Classification (NCBI taxonomy): domain Eukaryota; kingdom Metazoa; phylum Arthropoda; class Insecta; order Lepidoptera; family Nymphalidae; genus Dryadula; species Dryadula phaetusa. The sequence goes on from JAOYRS010000027.1 coordinate 5,199,624, forward strand.
AGATATGTGGAAGTAGCCGTCGATACCCCAGTCCCTGCCCCAAGAGTTTTTGACAATCCAATATTCTTTGCCGTCAACATTTTTTCCATATCCTACTAGGGAGACTTCATGGTTCAACACGGTTTTATCACTAAAACATCGATAATAGTTTAAGTCCTATAAAATCCCTGTTTTAAATAGTAGAAACAAAAATAAAACATTATCATGTCATTTGTAATATTAAAATATTTACGTTTACAAATACACGTTACACACAAATAACATTTGTTACAGTTTTCGTCTGTCTGTCTGCTTGTTCCAGCTAATCTTCGTAACCCTGAACGTATTTTGACGAGGTTTACAGCTGATGTAATAAGTAACACGAGTTACTTACTCGTGTTAATTTTATTTCACAATTATTCTACAAGCATTCCAAAAATTCCACGCGAACAAAGTCGCGTGCATAGCTTGTATATATAATATAATAAAATATACAAATAAATATATCAAAAAGCATGATCCATGTACTTATTGTCCCTAGTGCATTAAAATTAGATATAATGTAGTACAATACTAATTTATAAAAACGATCAATCGCTTATTTTAGCAGCTAAATTAAAAAAGTAATGTATACGAAACACAAGATGAAGAAAACTTACCAAGTTTTATCAAAAATTATACCTCCGTTGTAGTATAGCATATACTCTGTAGAATGCATTGATACTGTTATTGGTCCATGCTTTATTAAGGCTACCTACAATAGTAATTTGATTATATATAAAAATAGTTCGATAATAATGTATTGCTTAAATGGACAGCTTCAACGAGACTCGGGTTCGAATCCCGTAAAGTTAACTCTTGTCTATTTGTACTTAAAAAAAATATTAATTAATTTACATACCTTCAGTGCCTTAATATTAAAACTAGGGACATCTGTGAATCCTTTGATTTTGTATCGCTTAGTCATATTTCTAATTCGACAGTAATCATACTGAAAAATGACATTATTTGAAAATCTTTGTATTTTAAATTATTTGAAGTTATTATTATATTTTTTTGAATAATTGTATAAAAATATGAATGCAGCGGGATTGAAAACCGTACTGCGGTACGTTTAATGTTTTATACGTTTTAAAAAAGAAAATTAAAAATAATTAAATATTATTATACATATGAATAAAAAGAATCCCTATTTCCCTTGTATAATCTATAATGTATCGTGTTTAAGTTTTCTAATAGTTTTTAGAGGGTTCTTTTGGAAAAAAATAAATAAAAAATGCGCAAAATCCTGAAAGATATCGAGAATATAAAGTCAATGTACATTGTATGGTTCGGTTTGTCAATATATATCGATCACAAAATAATTAATTTTATTCTTCAGAAAACTATAAACACAGAATGATCCTGTTTAAAGTTTTTTTAGTGTCCTTTTAAATGTACTTGTTCGAAACTCTCGTTTATTTAATAAAAAATAAATTATTTTTATTGCCATTGTAGCGCGGTAGGATGGCGTCTGACTGTAAAAGGATTGATTGTGGATTCGATTCCCACTTGGGGAAAGGAGATTGTATTTAAAAAATATTTACATTTTTCTGCTAAAATAAAAGCGCGGGGATGAATTTGCCACTCAGCTGTCTCTCTTTCAGGCGGAAAGCATTCAGCGGATTTTCTTGCGTTTAGGTTGTCTGTGACTATCTTATCATGCAGAATGACGCGTGAAGCTGATTTTTTTCTAGATATAATATTTTAATGAATGACATTGATAATTACGTTGTTATTGTAAGGGCCATATTCTTCTTTGGTTGGTAAACCGTATTTCATTATCCATTTATATGCAGCGGTGTCTGAGCCTCCCCCGCATCCGTAGCCGCCAAATCTAAAAAAGATATATAAGTAACCATAAATATATATTTCTTCCTTTACAATAATAAGTATTACATTTTTTGTCATAAGTTCACTGAATCATTTTTATTGTATTAAATCAGAGCAAAAATACAACTACTTTGTAAATATGAGAAAAGAATATATTTTTGAAATATAGATACTGTAAAAAAATAAACATTTGAAAATTTTAACCTATCCTATTTATGAGTTTGTTTGTAAAAAAATTATATTTATTATCTTACTCCCAAGCGCAATCAATTAAAGCCTGGTTGGCTAATCTTAAAAGCCTGCCTCCATTTTTACGGGCTACCGCTCCCTCTACAGCGGTTGTCGTACCAAAAGTCCAACATGAACCACACGTGGCCTGGTCTGCAAATACAAGGAAATATTGTTGTTTTATGTTGCTAGGTACATAATATATATATATATATATATATATATATATATATATACATATATATATATATATACATATATATATATATATATATATATATATATATATTGTGTAATAGTAAATACATGTACATTATATATATGTTAGCTTCATGCATTTTTCGCATAGCAGGATAGACAGAAAGTATCTAAAGTTAAGACACTCCTTACTTCGCTTTCCACCGAATTCGAGACATTGTGTGTTGAGTGGTGGAACTCAACGCCGCGCTTTGTCTTAACAGAGCGAGGAAGTGAAAAATTTTAAAACATAATCACTTCCTCAAGTGAGGATCGAACCCACAACCGGTTGCGTTAACTTAAATTAAAATAAAATATATTGCTAGTACCAGTAACGATGGTGGAAAGACGAGGGTCTAAAAAAATTTACTAAATCATTTTTATTTAGGAAAATAAAGAAGGTAAGGAAGGCGGTTTGAAACCGGTCGTGGTGCAGTGGGACATCGTCTGACGGTAAATGCGATCGGTAGTAGATGTGATTTCCCGTCGGGAGAGTGATTATATTTTAATCATTTTTAGTTCCTTCCGCTGGTAAGACAAAGTGCTTTGAGTTCGGCCACTCAACACCCAATGTCTCGAATTTAGCTGAAAGCGAATTACGGAGTGCCGTGACACTGGGTACTTTCTGGTTTCCCTGCTTTGTGGTTTAAAAGCGTTACGTTAAAAAAGTAGATTAAACAAAAAGTACAAGAAACATTTAGGTGTTATTGCTAGATAGTCTGTACCTTCCACTGGTGTGACGAAACCTGACATTCTTGAATCGTATCCTTTGGGTAATTTTTTAGACAGTTTATCAATTTCTGATTCACTGTATGGGAAAGGCACCGTTCCTATCTCGCCCGCTTTGCGTCTTCGGAGTCCTTTCAACTTCTTTATTTCACTGGGAGTGAGATCCGAGAATTTGTTAATACCAAGTCTAAAAGTAGTGTCCTTTTTGTTGTGGTTTTGGACGAATCTGTGATAAATCATCACAATTTAAATATTTATTTTACTTTTTCACAAAAATAGCCCGGACTGAGGAGTATAAAATTTGGCACAATTATAGTTTTAACAGAGAAGGAAAGCCAAATGCTAATATTTTTTAAATAATATTATATTGTTAAAACAAATTTAACACACACTAACATGTAATTTGACATACAAGTGCATATAAAGTGACATACATGTTGCTAGGGCAACGCGTTGTAATCGCATCAACGGGACATCTAGTTGTAGTGAACGAGCATACGGGTCATCTGATAGTGACTGATCACCGCACACCATGGTCTTTTGTAACATCAGGGGAGCTACAGTTGCATTGCCGGCCTTTAAGGCGAGAATAAACGCGCTTTTTGAAGGTATTTATGCCAAATCAAAATTGGCAAGGCGGCGAAAATTCATATCTTCCCTTATAAACACAGCGACGCCCCGCATGACGAATAAAATTATACTCTATATCGTAGCCGGGGTATCGAAGACAGGCTGAGTCGCTTGGTCGGGCGTTTCAAGATAGTGGTGAACGGCATGCAGATTGAAATATAGATCCTAGATGATACAAAAATCCACTACCTAGGAGTGTACGCCTCGTTTACCTCGTTTATTGCGTGGTGGTATGAGTGATAACTTGATAAATAATACATATTTTGATGTTTTAAAATAAATTTAGAAACAAAAATAAAAGGAAAGTTTAAGTAAAAATCACGAATGAGAAGTTTAACTATTGTTAATATTAATTTTATTATTTTATTTATTTACAAATGATATTTACATTAGCTAAATATATCATCATTCAAGGTGGATACAGCATGCATAACATTGACAGCTATACCGCATGTTACGAAGTACGGACAGAGTTTATATGGAAGGGTTATATATTTACATTAATTAAGAAAACGGAAATAATTAAAATTGTAGAAGAAATTATATCCAAGACGATCAAACTGAAATATTATTTTTAGAAAACTAGATTTTATTAATTAGCTTTCAAGGTGTTTATATTTGATTGTCAATTGCTAGAACAAAAATAAACTTACCGTAAATTTTTAATAAAAATGTGTCTCCTCATTTTATATTCAGTTTCATTATTATACTGTCTTCCATAATCATTAATAAACCTTAAAAATAAATAAACATTATTTATAATTAAAAATATACGCATAATTTTAACAAATTATTTTTATAATTACGTAGAAAAAATGTCACTGGTTTATTTGTTTAAAAGCTTTTAGATGAAACTATTTTAAATCGATTAATCGCATATATTTTGATATTCAAAAATTGGTCAAACAACGAGGAGCATCGGGCTTAGGGTGAACGAAACACATCTCCAATCTCAAGAATGGGCGTATATTGCAGTCAGCTTTATGTGAACATACAAGCCCAACCACTACATCAGGTTTGATAAATCTTATATCCTCACGAAATATATATATATATATATATATATATATATATATATATATATATATATATATATATATATTTCTAGTATAGTATATTAAAATTCAAAAACGTCTTAATTACTACATTTTGAAATAAAAACGTATAAAAATTTGAACGCCGCGGGATTCGAACTGGCGCCTCTTTGAAACCGTCCAAGCGCTCTGAATGCTAAACTATGCTAGTATCCGCTGTGTCGAATTGAAATTCTTTTTTTAAATGTTAGCATTTCTGTAGAGAGATTTTTACAAATTTCTGCTACTTAAATATTATTAAGAAATAATCATTTAACACGAGAGATTGCTACTTTATTTTAATATTTTATTATTTTTAAAGTAACACTAACCACTTAGGATTAAAAACATTTTTGAAAAAACGGATACAAATTTGAACGCAGCGGGATTTATATCCTTATAAAATATCCAATTTCAATAGACAAGATGGAAGTCTCAAATCTACCATACCAGAGACAAACATACAGTCAGCTCATTTAGCAAGAACCCAGGGCAGTACACGAGGCAATTAAGAAACAGATGGAGGTAAATTGATATAGTTAATTTTTGTATCAACGGTCAGACGAACAGTCCTCAGTCTACCTGTGATCGCGAACTACTGTAAAGTGTCCGAAACGTCAGGTTTTCAAAAAAGTATTTTCGAGTACCAAAATATACGCGATTAATCCGTTGAAAATAGTTTCATTTCAAATGATCATTTCAAAAGATCTTACTATGTTTATTTGTTAGGACTAAAAACACTTTAAAACAGTAAAATATATTTAAGGTATTAAAATATTGGTTATCTTGATTATTGTTATAATTTACCTTGCAAATGCATTGTCTACATATTCATAGTTGCCACTATGATCGAAAAGGGTATCTTCTTCCGCACTTAGATTTTCAGTACAATTATCTATAAACATTATGGTTAGAATGTAAAATATGTATAAAGTTTTATTACGATGCAAGTATATGAAAGTAATATATTTACCTAATATTTTCGAATTAAATATTTATTAAGAACATATTATTTATTATAGACAAGGTGGTTGTCCTACTGAGTCACGATAGTCTTATATATATAACCCTCTGGCTGTGAAAGCAATGGTTATGAGTTCGATTCCCACTCGGGGAAATGATATTAAAATTATTTTCATTTTTTCGCTCTGGTAATATAAAACACATTGGTGAGATCCGTTATTCAACACGTATTAATCAGAAAACGCCTTACTATGCGGTATAAAATGTGAAATAAAAAATTGATCTTACATTGACTAACATTAAATACACTCTGCCCGTAAACCTCATCATAATTAATAATGTTCCAAATGCAATGTTTCACCAGCCTCCCCGACCGGATGTCGAATTTCAACTCTTCAATTCTGAAAATATTGACTTTTACAATTCAACGTTATATTAATTTTTATAACTTCCAGGCTATATTGCCTTTGCTTGCCTTGCTTGTTTTTAATTTTTAAATAATAATTATTAGATGTCTCGTTGATGCGTAGATAAAATGTCGCCATGGTAACGTGTATGTCACTATGTGTATGTCATATACATGTTGTATGTCATACACAAACACGTATGCCAAACACATTTTAATATATTTTACATTTATTTTATTAATTTAATATATTTTTAGGCATTATTTTTAAAAAATATTAGCATTCTGCATTTCTTCTCTATATAAACGATGACCGTACCAAATTTCATATTTTGTAAAGTATAGTTGTTATGTGACCTTCCATATAATATGATTCAATATAAAAAGCAGAAATGGCTCACTTCGCTGGAACCCAGTGTGTATTTTCCTCATTTAGTGAAGCCCATATGTATGTTTTTTCCTTATTGTTAGTAAAATAGTTGTCAGAAATCTTAAGAAATTTATTTAATTCACCAGATCCTATTGCTTCTTTACCTAAATCAAGATATAAATATGATTAAAGAACAATAAACTAGATAAATAAGTAGCAGCACATTTTTTTATAAAATATTGAGGTCAGCTGAGGCTCAGTGGGACAGTAAAACTGTAAGCACGATCGGTTGTAGGTTTGATCCCCGCTCGGGGAAATTATATTTAAATTTATTTTCCTTTCCTCGTTCTAAGACAAAGAGGAGTGTTGAGTTCAATCATTCAATGCGCAATATCTCGAATTTGGTGGAAATCAGAGTACGGAGAGTCTTGACATTAGGCATGGAGTTTAAAAAAAGGAAAAAATATTATTAATTACCAATGTATTCAAATTCACTAGGTGAAGGCAACATTTCCTCAATTTTTATTCGATTTTCTCTTGTGCCTTTGGTGTAATAACAAAAGAGTCTGTTATAATACTCTTTCGTGGTTTGTGGATAAATCTGTGTAAATATAATAAGATAATTATTTACTTTTTTGGCTTAATTTTTAATTAAATTGATTGAGTTAACAAAAAAATCTGAGTCTAACATCTATAATGCAATAATGTTAATATTAAATATGAAATATTATTAAAAAAAAACAGAACAAATAATATGTTAATAAAATCTTTCTATCTATCAATATAGGATATATTGATAGATAGAAAGATTTAGGAAGATAGTTAAGAAAAGAAATTTATTAAGTACATTTTTGAAAAAACGTATAAAAATGTTTTCTAATCCTAAGTGTGGAATAACACTTTAAAAATAGTAAATAATTAAGTAGGTACATACCTCATATTTAATTCCATAATCTTTAAATTTATGTTTTTCTGCAGCTATAAGGATCGTTTTCACGGCGCCATGGTTGTAGTCCATTCTAGAGATTTTGGGTGATCGCCTAGAAAATATAGTTAATCAATTAAATAAGTATTTCTTTATATTTTAAATAAATAATTGGGAAGTTAGTCTTAAAACTTAAGGTGTAATATTATAGAGGTGACATTATAAATGAAATTATTACTTTAGTAAAGAAACTAAAACAAATATAAGATACGAGTAAAATATTTTTTAATTAACCGATTTCATAGTATTTCTTAACTCCTTTTATTTAAATATCTATTTTACTAATTTTAAAGTGTCATACAACATTAATATATTTTAAAAAAAAGGCGAAAATTTAAACGTAGATTAAAACCAGTGCCTTTTAGAAACCTTTAGTGCTTTAATTACTAAACCATGCGTTCAATATCCGGCTGATATTTATTTCCAGATTAAGAAATTTTGTTAGTAGATTAAGGAAATATTTTTTTGAACATCTTAATCGTTTTCAAATAAATTTTGCAGTAAATAGCTTACCAGTATTTGATGTTTTCTACTAAACCAGACACAAGATGTAGCTTCTTCGCTTCCAGTGTATATTGCTTATGCCATTTTAATCGTGGTACATCTTTATCTTGAACTGAAGAAGGTTTTATTTTGTTTGTTATAACTAGCGAGATAGGTGGATAGAAATGGTCGCTAAAAGCCTCGCTTACATTTATAAACGCTGCGCTTGTGTTCAGTACTTCGAGTATTTATTTTTAATTTTCTTACAACTTCACGCTTTATCCCCGTAGATAGTTAGATAACACCTAGTGGCAAGACGCACCGTCACTGCTTTCCGCCCGTAACCGAGACATTCAATGTTGAGTGACAAACATATCGCCGCAAATTGTCTTTATATATATATATATATATATATATATATATATATATATATATATATACCTGTTTAAAATACTTACCAGACTCGCCTGTCGCGAATATAAGAAAAAGAAATAATAATACGACTATATTTAACAAATACATTTTACTGCCCCTAGAAGGAGCCTCACTGCAGTCACGTATGGAATAATTACAAAAATAAACTTATTTTATATGAAATTTTATCAATTTTACAAATTGATTATTATTTATTTTTACTTTCTATCAAAGGTTTAATTAATTAGTTTAGATAATTTTAATTAAATATAACTCAGTAATGTAATTTACTTTAGTCTTTATTAAATGCTGTTTTAAGTCTGCAGCGCTATCTACGTGAACTTTACAAAATTATATCTGTAATCATTTAAAAGATTTATGTGTTTAAAGTATTGAATAACTAAGACGTATAAAGTTTAGCTTGTGAGCAAGTTATAAGTTTTCCAATTTTAGTATTTTTATTTATAATGCTTTAGTACCAAATATTTAGAATGAGTGGTTGAGTTCCGCAACGTTATAAGCAACATCTTATAGTGTTCGTAATACAGGGCAAATGCCGGATAGTTTATGAAGAATAATGTAACATATATTTTAAAAAATAAGTCTTTGATCTATTATGCTACCTCTTTTTATGAACATAACCATTATTGGTTTTTGGTATGTCCTGTTTTATTTGACTCGAAAAGAAGGGATAGTTGCCTACCATAAAAATGCTTCGGAGGATTGTTGCCTTATGTGAGGATGGTTGCATCATAATAATTCTTTTAAAATAAAAACTTTTATATATCAATATTCACCAGTCTGTTATTATTATAATTTATTGAAAAAAGTAATCAAACAGGACTTATCATTTTTTTAAACAAATCTATTAAAAAAGCAAAAATAGCCTTAAAGCTTAGATCCCCTAAGCTAAATAAGCAATTATTAATGATAAAAAGTCAGGGTTTATAACGTTTCACATCTCATTTAGGAATATAAAATAAAAAAAAATTTCATCCTGCACCACTTGGTCACTAGGGCGACCAACCTTTATGATACGGATACTTGTCTTTTTTATTTGCAAAATAAACAAAAAGCTCTTCAGTACTAATACATTATAAATAGTGTAATTTAAACTATATATAAATGCTGCAGGCAAAAAAGTGAACTGAAACTACCATAGGAACCAATAATTTTCAATTAATAAGTACTTATTAATATGATTTCGATGATTGAGATATAGCGCGTGAGCTCTTCGCTTCTAAAGACGAAATTTGTGCATTTTTATCATATTAAGGGTTAAAATGAGATACTGTTCTGCGCGGGGTGTATTTATAATTTTATTAAAACCCAGGCGCCACTAACGTACCTAACATTGAGTGTTCAATATGGGGTAACTATTCCACTGGGGCAATTATTCGGGTTTTATTCAATATATTTTGTGATATGTTTTATAGTTTTCGATATTGGCAACAAGCACAGTTCTCTTTTTTAGCATGTCAAATAAATTCTCAGTGATAAAGTAGGAGACAACATTTTTAAATATATTAGAGCAATATAAAAAAATGTTTAAAACTTGCTTCTACATCTAACCTACTCAGGCAGTTTCAGTTACTAATTGATAATAAAGTACTTTCTACTGTGTACGTATTATAGCTTTATAATATTTTTTTTAAATTTATAAATCATATCTTGTAAATTTGATTTATTAATTCATAATAAGTGTAATATAAATAGTTCATCAGTTACATTTTTTAAAATATGTAGATAGATTATAATTTTTTATTTAATAGCCAATAGACAGTATATATATATATATATATATATATATATATATATATATATATATATATATATATAATAAGTATAAGCAAGGTACAGCGCGGGGTTGAGTTCAGCATACAACACGCAGTGTCTGAATTTTGGGTGGAAAGCAGTCATAAGTCACAATAGTGAGCTACTTCTTAAAAAATATTTTCTATATTGCAGTATAATATATTAATCAGAAATAAAAATCAAAACATTATTGGCAAATATATAAAAATGACTCTATACTTATCGCAAGATTTAGGGGAAACCCAGAAAAACCTAATCAGACCGTTTGTAATTTTAATAATAGTAAATAATAACCCATTTATAATTGTTAATATCATTTTTTAAAACTATTATTTAATTTAATTTTAAATGTAAATGTACCAATATTTTTTTTATATTTTCAATTTTTTTTTTCTTATTTTATTTAGCTTCACGCTTTCATCCCGCACAGCAGGGCAGACAAGGAGCACCCAGCAAGCATGCAGCTTTGTCCTACCAAAGGGAGGAAATGAAAATAATTTAATTATAATCATTCCTCCGAGTGTGAATCAAACCCACAGTCGATCGCGTTTACAGTAAGACCACCTCCGGTCGGTCTCAAAATTTTAAGTTAAATGTGAAAAAATTCTCTAAAAATATTAAAGTATTTAATAAATAGCATTTCTCTCTTGCCAAACGATTGCTTCTTAGTTATGATTATAATTAACTATGATCTAATTATTATTTTATTATATTATTATGTTGCAGAAATGTAAAAATCTCTCTACAGAAATAACGCATGTATTCTAGATACAGAACGCATGGCTTAGTGGTCAGATCGCTTGGACGCTTTCCAAGCGGCGCGGGACCATATATTGCGTACGTTCAAATTTTTATATTCGATTTTATATATAGTAGGGAGAAAATATTTATGAAAATAGCGAGTGAGTTACCGTTCACTCTATATTTAAACAATGTTTATCGAAGCCTTCTCGAAGTGCGTGCATCGCCTCACCGATAAATGCACATTATACGTATTCCTTTATAGCATTTTATAAATATGTAGTAACATGCGTACCTGCCTTATGCATCCTTTGGTGATATAATGTACGCTACGTTGACGACCTTACGGAACAATGGCTCAGAGCTGTTTTTAACTTGGCTCCGTATGTATACAATTTTTTTAGATTCACGCTTTTATGATTTTATCATGTAGCGGGGTAAACAGAAAGTACCTAGTGTCAAGACTTTCCTTTCCCTGCTTTCCATCGAACTAGAGACATTACATGTTGAGTGAGGATTGTAATACATGTATGTACATATATATCTGTACGACATACCAATTTTAACTATAAAGAATAATTTATACAGTGTTTCCCAATAGCGATGATAGGATTTTGATAGCTCACAGCCGCCATCTTGGTTGGTTAGCATTTGATATTTGTGTTGTTTTGTGTTCAATAATGTTTGCCATTTAATAATAAATAAGTTTACGTTACCTCAACGTTTGGAAATTGTCTAAATTTTCTATCAAAATTCGAAAAGTATTGTCTCTACTCAAAGAGCATTTCGTGCTAAATATGGTCCGTCGCTTAATCCAAAAACTGGAAAGTGAATACTCTTTGCACGATAGTAGACCACCAACACGACAACGGACTAGCCGTAGTGAAGAAAATATTGCCGCCGTATCAGCCAGTTCCGAAGAAAATCAAAATGTTTCTGTTCCACGACGTGCACAAGAATTGGGCTTATCCAGAATGACACCTGGCGAATTTTACGTATGGATATCGGCCTACATCCATACAAGATTGTGTTGGTTAAGAACTCAAGCCAACAGACCATCGATTACGTCGTGAATTTGCTGATTGGGCGCTTGAAATTATGGAAACGGACACCAAATTTCATAGGAAAATCATCTTTTCAGATGAGGCTCACTTTTGGCTCAATGGTTATGTGAACAAACAGCATTGTCGTTTCTAGAGTGAGTGAAATCTAAGAGTGGTTCATGAAACACCATTACGTCCTGAAAAATTGACTGTTTGGTGCTGATTATGGTACGGTGGAATCATTGGCCCGTACTTTTTCAAAAACGACGAAGGCCGTACTGTTAGTGTCATTGGCGACCGTTATCGTGATATGTTGAACGATTTTTTTTTCCTGAAGTGTATGAAATCTATGCGGACGACATTTATTTTCAACAAGATAGTGCAACTTGCCACACTGCGACCGTCATAATGGATTTATTGCGGCATTGTTACTGTTAGTCAATAAACCACAATAAAGAATAAGATAAATGAATAAAATAAATAAGTAATAGGAAAAGCTTCAAGTTGTACAAACTAAAATAATTTCTTTAAGTAATATTTTTATTTGTATGTTAATAATTTAACTAATAAGTACCAAAAATCTTTTAGACTATGATAACAATTATTTTTTTATAATTTTGAGCATGTAAACATGCTACGTCCATATTAGAGACATGTAGAGCTGCGGAACCCAACGCTGCACTTGATTTATTCATTAAAAATGGAGGGAAATAAAAAAAATATCCATGCCCAAGTAATTTATTGATATCACAAACTTTACACTATATATTTAATTAACGTGCAATCTTATGCTATTTATATAATTAAGTTTTCCATTCCGATTAAGGGTTTGCGTTTTAAAATCAAGTAAAGTCAAGTGTTCGTTTAGAAAACAACATAGGTGGGTTCCGTAGTAATACCACAGTTGACGTTTCGCGTAGATATGTGGAAGTAGCCGTCGATACCCCAGTCCCTGCCCCAAGAGTTTTTGACAATCCAATATTCTTCACCATCACGATTTCCATAACCAACTAAGGTGACTTCGTGGTTCAACACATTTTTGTTACTAAAACATTCATAGAGTCTCAATCAAATAACTTTATTTCAAGGAGAGATTTTTGAACGTCAAATATTCTCAGCAGGATGATCCCTTTTACGATTTGCAAGCTTATAATATAATTTTTAGACATAAATTTTTTTAGTGACAATATTATCTTTGAAATAGACTAGATTAAAAATTACATTTTCATGGTTTAATATATGCATGGACTGTAAGACTATTTTAATGACTTATATAATACTCAATTTCAACAGCCAAATAAACTATATAAAGTACGTAAGTAAGTATGTATGGACTTACCAAGTATTATCAAACATAATACCTCCACTGTAAGCGGTTAAATAATCAGTTGCATCAATTGATACTGATAATGGTCCATGATTTATTAACGCGACCTACAATTATAATTTTAAATTCTTATTAGTTTATTTTTTTCATTTTTCTTAATCAGTTATATACAATTTGAATCAAAAATTTACGTATTTTAATTATTATTGAATTGTATACCTTCAGTGCTTCGACATTAAATGGAGTGACGTCAGTGAATCCTCTGATTGTGTATATTTTTGTCATATTTTTAATTCGACAAAAACCATCCTGAAAAAATATATGAATTCATTTAAAAAAGATCATCCAAATCAATTGATTCAAGTATCCAAACATATCATGAAATAATAAAATCTTTAATTTTTGTTCTTTTAATAGGACTACCTGTAACTGCGAACTTTTGTAAAGTATTGGAAACGTTGGCTTTTCAAAAATATATTTTTGAATATCAAAATATGTAATTAATCCGTTAAGAATAGTTTCATCTATAATATTCGTATTGTATATTATATTGGTACTTACTTTGTTAGTGTAAGGGCCATACTCTTCTTCCGTTGGCAGGCCATATTTCATCATCCAATTGTATGCAGAGGTGTCAGAGCCCCCATTACATCCCAGTGCGTCATATCTAGAATAAATAGAAAAAATATAGTATAATCAATATCAATATATATATCCTTTTTTGTTCAAATATTAAGAAAAAAGATCCGTTTTATAATATTATTGTTGCTTCATTTTAATACAATAATATCGCTTTGTTATTCATTTTCCACTTGTATTCATGTATATTATAAATGCTTTATTTGCAGAATCTTTCATTTGCTAGGTATAATAAGATCAAAAACAACAATGATATAAATATAATTATGACTCCATCCAAGAAATATAGTTATATAAATTCAAGTTAAAATAGAAGTATAAACACAAAATATTAATAAAAATATGTATTATCTTACCCCCAAGCGCAATCAATTAAAGCCTGGTTCGCTAATCTCAAAAGCCTGCCTCCGTTTATTCGAGCAAGTGCTCCTTCTACAGCGCTTGTCGTACCAAACGTCCAACATGATCCACACGAATCCTGATCTAATATAAAAATTAAATATTGGATATATTTTATTATTATTTAATATTTTTATTAAGTAATATTTATTTTCTGGTTTTAACGTGACCGAAAGTTAACCGAAAGATGAAAATATAGAAAGAATAGAAAAGTCTTTCATGTAAAATGTGGATAGCAAAAGAATTTTTAAATTTTACTGTACTGATTTGTAAGCTACAAACGTATTGTTAAAATAATAATATACAAAACATTGTAAGGAAAAGTTAGGGTAGGTGCCGCGGCGTTGAGTTTCACCACTTAATGCGTAATGTCTGGAATGCGGAGGAAAACATTAAAAGAGTGTCCTGACACTGTGCTGTCTTACAGATAATATTTTTATTTACCTCTGACTGGTGTTATAACGCCTAACATCCTTAAATCGAATTCTTTAGGGAGATCTTTGGACATTTCACTAATATGTGTTTTATCGTATGGAAAAGACACCGTTCCGACCTCTCCCGCTTTGCGTCTTCGAAGTCCTTTCATCTTCTCTATTTCGCTCGCAGTGCGATCCGAGAACTTGTTGATACTAAGTTTGAAAGTGGTGTTCTTTCGGTTGTGAGCTTGGATGAATCTAAATTATTATAAATTCAAGTATACTTGATTAATACATCGTAACATAAGTACATTTAAATAATTTCAATTTCCTTGCTTTGGTGAGACAATCGTGGCGGTGAGTTCCGCCACTCAGCCACGCAATATCTCAATTTCGGCAGAAAGCTGAGTACAGACTGTCTTGACACTAGGTACTTTCGGTCTACTCTGCTATGCGGGATAAAAGAAATATTTTCATAATTTCTATATTAACGTAAGTTAATCAAATATGCAAGAAAATGATGTACGTGTTTAGTTTTTTCACAAAATTCATTTATTTATTGTTTTATTTTTTTTTCTTAGGCATGTTCTGCATTTTTCGAAATACAAACAGGAATTTACGCTTTAGTTCTATCTTGATCAAGAAAAAATAAAATAATTAAAATACGACCATACAGTTGACTGTGCCGTGAAAGCATTAAAAATACACATATATTTTTAAAGAATGACAACAATTCAGTTCCTATATCAGAAGGCAAATTATATATTTGAGAGTAAATTACTGAAACAAAAATAAGCTTACCTTAGATTTTCAGCAAAAATGTTTCTTCTTATTTCATATTCACTATGATCATCATACCGTCTTCCATAGTCGTTAATAAACCTTTAAAATATAGTAACACATAAAACAAACTATGTCTAACAGTGAACATGACTAAATTTAATTAAAATTTAACTATTTATATAGAAATTAATCTTTATTAAAACAGTTTTGTGGTGAGTCCTTTTGAAGCGCCTAAAGCTACCAACAGCTCGGAAATCAGTTCCGCTGAGAACAGCCAGCAAGAAAATTAATTTAAATTATTATTGCATTTACCTCACAAATTCTTTATTTACGTGTTTGTTGTTATCACTATGTTTGAGTAGATTATTTTCTTCTGGTTCCGGATTTTTAGTACAATTGTCTAAAAATAATAACGTTATTATGTAAATAGAAATATATTTTTTAAAGTTTTAATAAATCGTAAAGTATTTAAAGTTCTGCATTTAACTTCTAATATTTGTATATATAGATAGCTTACATTGTTCAACATTAAACACACTCTTGTTATAATCTTTCTCATAATTGAAAATATTCCAAACATAATGACTCGCTGCTTTTCCTAACCAAGTGTTGTAGTTTATCTCTTCGATTCTGAAAAAAAATATATTTCTTACAAATTATCGTATGTAAATCACTAGTTGTTGTCCACAACATGGTTTATCCAGTGGTCTCTCGTTCAATAGTTTCAGCTGTGCGTTGTCTGTCAGTCACTCAGTATATCAATACATATTTAACAATTGTAAAGATACTTGAACGCAGCACAGTTTTGTGAATCCATTCAATATGATTTTTCTACTTGATTGCTACATATTACATTACTACACAAAAAAGATTTACACAACAAGAATATATTATGTCTAGTATTTGAAAGAGATGAAGAAAGAACAGAATGTAAGATTAGGGTAGATAGAAAGATATCAGAACAAGTTAATGAGATGGTACATCTGGGAAGTATGTTTAGTAGAGATGGAAGATACGAAATGGATGTGGAAAGAAGTATTGCTGCAGGTAACAAGGTTTACGGTGCTCTTAATGCATTAATGCGACGGCAAAACGTCAGCGTACCTACACGTATTGTCCGTTCAACATGCAGTACTGAAACTGATGTGATCTCTTCGTAGGTTAAACGAGTCAGTATAGCTGACCGTATATGCAACGAGGAGATACGCAGAATGGGAGTTGTGAGTGCGAATGTCATAGTAAGACTGAAGAAGAACGTGCTCAGGCGGTTTGGGAACGT
This sequence comes from Dryadula phaetusa, assembly GCA_032432895.1. Lineage (NCBI taxonomy): Eukaryota > Metazoa > Arthropoda > Insecta > Lepidoptera > Nymphalidae > Dryadula > Dryadula phaetusa. The sequence goes on from JAOYRS010000027.1 coordinate 5,216,435, forward strand.
TAAGAGAATGAGTGAGGTAAGAAAGATTTATGAAGCCAAGGTGAGTGGTACGAGAGGTCGGTAACCACTATCGTTGATTTTAGGACTGGTTTACATTTAAAATATTTGATTCTTTAGCTGTGATATCAGAAAGCGCACGTTGACACTTACAATGTATTATATTAAATACAGGCGAAAAGCGGTGACCGGGTGATCTTGAAGGTTCTCTCTACCTACTACTGTCTTACGGGAAAAATTTGATGCTGATTTTTAATTTTCATAATAAGAAATATTATAAACAAAATATGGTAAATAAATGACTCACTTTACAGGAATCCAATATTTCTTTTTTTCGTCCAATGAAGCCCATATATACGTTTCTTCCTTAGTATTCATTAACTCGTCTTCAGAACTCTTTACAAATTTGTCTACTTCACCTGATCCTAGCATTTCTTTGCCTAAAATATAAGAGATACATAAAACAATCAAAAGTCATTATTTACTTATAAAAAAATGATTTTATATTATAATGGAATTAAAGAAATCTTTGATTTCGAGAAGCGTACACATTTTAAATGAAAATATTTTAACAGATATATTTGAAAATACTAAAATAAATTGTGAATACCCGGCATTTCGGTCATTTTGCAGTAGTTCATAATCACAGGTGGACAGCCTGTGACCACGGACTATTGTAAAGCTTAAAATAGTTTCATTGTAAAATATAATAAAATAAAGAAAAATACTTACCAACGTATTCAAATTCACTGCCTGATGGTAAGATTTCTTTTAACGTTATGGGATTTCCTATAGAACCGTTGGTATAGTAACAAAATATTTTATTATTATATTCCTCAGTGGTTTCAGGGTGAATCTGTGTAAACATAACAATATAATTAACGTTTTTTAAACAATTTTATTCATATCATATACGTCTCTATCTCATAATTTTAGTTGATGAGAAACACTTCGAATATCAATAACATCACTCAAGTTAATTAAATCCTTATACAATGTATTGTTGAGTTTCCAATCTAGCCTCACACTGTTATCTGTATATCCTCTGTATAATTGAAATATCTCTTAAATGAAAATTAGATATGTAGCAATACCAAAAAGGGTAGTATATTCAATATTTTATTGTGTATAATTTATAAACTCATACATTAGCCATTTTTCATTTTTTTGTAGGATTTTTTAGCTACACGCCTTGTGCCGTAAAATAGAATTGTCGAAAGTTCTAATCCTAAGTGTGGAATAACACTTTAAAAATAGTAAATATGAAAATAGAATTGTCATGTATAAACTAGTGTCAAGACAGTTGGTCAAAACATTTAGACACACATAAAAAAATTATAACGAAATCGAGAATCTTGACCATTTACAAAGATTTAATAAAATAACGTATACCTCATATTTTGCTCCAAAACTCAAACTCTTTATTGAAGTAGCTATAGAAATTGTTTTCACGGCGCCATGATTGTAGTCCACTCTAGACTTTTTAGATGAACGCCTTAAAAATACGTGTACGGTGAACATAAGTGAGAGTAAAAATAAAATAATTCACGTGAATAAATTATTAAAATATTATTCAAAAAATATATTTTAAGTGCAAATTTTCATTAAACAAATGTATCAATAGTCCCTTATTATCAACTCCGATTGAGTTAAATAAATGTGTTAAATTTCTGATTTTTGTTGTATTTACTGACCCATTTGTTGGTTGCAATATTTTTTTCTCGAAAGCTCCATATCCAAAGATATGGATTATCATGAAAATATATTTTTGAAATTTTGTCTTTCTTAACTTCAATGGGAATTTTGTTCTTATGAGCCTTAGTTTAACATTATATAAAACTTTTTAAATACTTAAGTTTGTGGGTTGCGAGATCTGTTAACTGTTATCTCTAATCCAGCTCTGTCACATAATCCGTTCTTAGCGGACGTCTACTAAATATATAAACTTAATTCCAAATTTCATTTTCCAATCGGTTTTCTATACTTTGAGAACCAAACTATTTGGTTTTATAATATAGTTATATATATTATAGAAATATAATAGAATCCATAGGTAATAGAATTTATTATAATATAATTGAGCGTTCGTTTTAATTATTATATTATAACATATATTTTCCCAAACAAAATAACAACTTTTAGCTCACCAGTACTTGATGTCTTCTACTAAACCAGATCCAAGATGTAGCTTTGTTGCTTCCAGCGCATATTTGTTATGCCATTTTAATTTTGGAGCATCATCATCTTGTACTGCAAAAAAATAAGCTTTGAACATAACTTCAAATATATACCTGAAGCTATAGTGGCGCAGTTGGTCATAATCCGACTGTTAACGCCATTAGTAGTGGATTCGATTCCCACTAGGCGAAATGATTGTAGTTAAAATTTATATTCCATTTTTCTGCTCTGGTAATACAAAGTGCGAAGTTGAGTTGCGCCACTCAACACGTAATGTTTCAGATTTGGTGGAAGGCGAGATAAGGAGTGTCTTGACACTAGATACTTTTTATATACCATGCTATGTGGGATAAAAATAATGAAATTAAAAAAGATACTTACTAGACTTCCCTGCTACGTATACAAGAAAGAGTAATAACAGTAGTTTTTCAAATAACAAACACATTATGGGTTTTTCCAGAAGCCTTTGGGCTTCCCCTGTGATTATATATGGTATAACAACAATATATTCATTTTATATTTTTTTTTTATCAAATTAGTGAACTAATTGATCATTAGTTTTTTTTGATTATGGTGTTTATTTAACTAATACAGATAAGAACAAATTGTACTGTATTCGAAATCAAATTCGATATTTCCGTTTTGTTCTCAATTTCAAATCACATCATTCTAATTTTAAATAGAAAATCAGATTAAAATATATTTCTAATATATAAAATTTCAATATAAAACAAATTCGGAAATAATATTGATAGTGTGAGTAAACGAACAATGTTATATACCATTACAGAAGGAATTGAAAATGATCTATGTTTACTATTTTTAAAGTGTTGTTACTATTACTACTATTTTAAAGTATGGAATCACTTAGGATTAGAAAACATTTTTGAAAAAACGTATTAAAATTTTGAACGCAGCGGGATTCAAACCCGCGCCTCTTGGATAACGTCCAAGCGATCTGACCGCTAAGCCATGTATTCTACTACCAGCTGCGTCGAAATTCTTATACGTTTGTCACAACTTATTTATGTTGTTATCATCTCTGTAGAGAGATTTATATAAATGTGTAATACTTAAAAAATTTTAAAAAGTAATCGTTTAACAAGAGAGTTTGCTATTTTATATTAATATTTACTATTTTAAAAGTGTTATTCCACACTTAGGATGAGAAAATATTTTTGAAAAGACGTATAAAAATTTGATGATATACGTTATAAAGTGAAGAACCTGATGATTTATAACTTGTTTTGTTCCTTTTACTATTTTGCCATTTTAAAATATATTTTGGAAAACCCGACATTTCGAACATTTTACAGTAATTTATATTTACTGTTAAACTGAGCTGGCATTCGTCTGTCACCACCACCACCATACCAGAGTGTAAAATACACTCAGCTCTCAGCAATTAGAAAAAGACGAGAAGCTGGTATCTTCCGCCACTTATTTATATATGATATAATTTTTTTTTCTATCAACTGACAGACGAATGTCAGATTTTCAAAAATGTATTTCCGAATAACAAAACATACGCGTTAATCCGTTTAAAATAAATTATTCCAAATGTGTAAAAATCGCGAATATCAAACTTCAAACTTTTTTGCCTTTGTGGATATATTACGTTGGACTGATGTGAAAAAAATTATCAGCTTACACTTGTAAGAGTGAAAAAGTAAAGTTTGCACTGTGTAAGTACTTCCTAGAGCATATCTATCAATAGATACTTGTTAAAAGTAATCAAATGAAACGAGAAACCCTTTCCCTTAAAGACCCTTTCCATTTAACTTCTATATACATTGTAAGAGTCCAAAAATTAAGTTGTTGATGTTGACGCTTTTGCCTCGCCTCGCCTAAACTGTAAATACTCCTTGTATTTACAGTTTATTTTATCGTATGCATACATTATGAAACAAAAGAAACCAACTTGTTCATATATGCGATTTGTCTGTATGATATATTTAACTTTAATTAGTACCTTTTAAATCAAGATTTTTAGAAAATACTTATATACTGTAAAATGTTATATAATATTATATTATGAAGGGCTTTTTATATATTTTATAGTTAGTTGGGCCTTCTGATGCTCATATAAGTTATTTTATTTAATATGTAAACGAAAAGAGAAGTAAGGAAATAAAGAAATTGCAAAAACGAACAGTTTTCCTTATATACGGAATAAGTTTATTTAAATTAGTCATTGTCTTATTCCAGATATTTCAATGGAATACTAACAAACATACATACATATTATTACTGTTTTTTTATATTACAAATTAAACACATTTATTATAATTATCGTATCGTATCGTCAGCCAATTGCAGTCCACTGCTGGACATAGGCCTCCCCAAGTTTGCGCCAAACATCCCGGTCCTCCGCAACCCTCATCCAGCCTGCTCCGGCAACCTTGCGTATGTCGTCAGTCCAGCGGGCCAGAGGGCGTCCTACACTACGTTTGCCAAGACGCGGTCTCCACTCCAGGACTCGTCTGCTCCAACGGCCATCGGTCCTGCGACAGACGTGACCGGCCCATTGCCACTTCAGCTTACTGATTTTGCGAGCTACGTCGGTTACTTTAGTTCTCTCACGGATAACCTCATTCCTGATTTTATCCTTGAGAGAGACCCCGAGCATAGCTCGCTCCATAGCTCGCTGAGCGACTTTAAATCTGTAGACCAGCCCTACTGTCAGTGTCCCCGTCTCGGCAGCGTATGTCATTACAGGTAGGACACATTGCTCAAAAACCTTCGTCTTTAGGCTTTGCGGAATTGTTGACGTAAGGACTCGACGGAGCTTGCCAAATGCCGCCCAACCCAACTGAATCCTCCTATCCGCTTCCTTCTCGAAGTTGTGTCGGCCAAGTTGTATTGTCTGGCCTAGATAGGTGTAGTCCTGTACAACTTCAAGAAGAACGCCTTCGACCCGCACTGGTCTCGGCATGACGTTTCTGTTAAACACATTTATTATAATTATACAATAATATTAAGTAACTTATGTTTGTAGTAGTGTTGTACGTATAAGAAGTATAAAAACTGTCTATGTATTATACATAGATAATTTTTAATAAATTACATATAAGCCAGTCCCTCTTCTAAAATAATTCTGGTAAGACAGCGCGGCGTTGAGTTCCGCCACTCAGCACGCAATGTTTTGAATTTGGCGGAGTACTGAGTGTCCTGACGTTAGGTACCTTTACTTAGATTTACCCTGTTATGAGGAATAAAAGTGTGAAGCTAAAAAAATCCACACTATATCTTTCGGTTGCACAGTTTATTAAAATTATCACAAAATAAATAACATTTTAAACACAATCACATTTTTAATGAAGACCGATAGCATTTTTTTGATAGCTATTGTTTTAATTAAATTTTAACGATAGTATTTGGTATAATAAATAATTATAAAAACTTATCTAATTATTTCTTTAGCTTCTCGCTTTTTAGCTTTATCTCGCATAGTAGAGAAAACAGGAAGCTCTTAGTACCAAGACACTCCGTACTTCACTCCGCAGTACTGTACTTATAATTTACATTTTTTTAAAATTCGAAAGATCAACCAGCGACTCAATACGCAATCGATGTATAGCTAAGTACTGAGTGTCTTGTCACTACTTCCTCTCTCCCCTGCTAACCGGGATAAAGGCTTGAAGGTAATGTGCGACAAAAATAATAATAATGTGCGACAAAAAATACTGAGGGCGGTCATAGCGCAGTGAGACTGAGTCCCACTGTAAAGGCGATCGGTTGTGGCTTCGATCCCGGATTCTGATTATATTTAAATTATTTTCACTTCCTTGCTCTAGTAAAGACAAAGCGCGACGTTGAGTTCCATCACTCAACACGCAGTGACTCGAATTCGGTGGAAAGTGGAGTACGGAGTGTCTTAACTCTAGATACTCTCTGTCTACCTTGCTATGCAGGATAAAAGCGTGAAGCTAATAAAATACTCTATAGGTATATGAACATAATATGGTGTATTTGGTACAGATTTATCAAAATTTTTACTTACGGTTTTATATTTATATAAAAATAATTTTAAGTTAAAACAAAATAATTTTTGACTTAAAATTCTTAAAAGTAATACAGAAACAATTTTCGTGCTCGTATAAATAATAGATTCGTTATAGGTCAGTCTATGGAAGTAATTAAGGCGATCCAGTAATTGATGGCGATTTTAATTAAAACTCGAGATGAGTCGGGGATTTGCTAGCTTCGAACGAAGGACGTATTGTTTGTACGTTACAGATAGATTGACTTAAGCAGAATTAATGTCTTACTAGCTACTTTATCTCTTTAAGTTATTAGATTTTCTTTAATGTACCATATTGCGTAGTGGGAGAGCATCTGATTTTAAACACGATTTGTTGCGGGTTCAATTCCCACTAGCTGGAATGGTTTATATTTTAATTTCTCCATTCTTGTTTGACAAAGCGCGGCGTAGAATTCGCCACTCAACACGTAATGTCTAGATTTCAGGGGGTAAGCAGTGATTTGACATTAGACAATAATCGTCTATCCTGCTATTCAAAACAAAGCGAAAAACTATTTTTTTTTAATATTATCGAAGTTAGTTTTTTTATTATTGATATGATAAGTCAACATATAGTATATTATTTTTATACGTATGTAAAACGTCTGAAAAGTTTTCATATGATTTTAATAGGTTCATATGTTCTAGTAGTTTTATATTTAGCTGACAGTTGCAATAAATCACGTAATATGGTAAGGATTTTAAAAAATATCAAAGTCAAAGGTTACATCAATTATTTTAATAATTATTAAAGTAGGTGGAACAAACCGTTCTAAGCACCACGGTTTTGAATTAGATTCAGAGTTTAACTGTTCAAGCACAAAACCTTGATTTAAACACTAAAACAGTTTAATTATTAGTTCACATATTAATAAACACACACATACACACACACATTAGTAAATATTATAAAATACTTATATTATAAAAATAAAACACTTCTGGATCTGTGTGTATAATTGTAACTCTAAAAAAAAATGAAAACAGAACAGCCACTCGTGGCGCAGTACGACAGCGTCTGACTGTAAACGAAATAAACCAAAAGAAAATAATTTCGTATTCAAGATTGTTTCTACATCTTGAGTTTACCCATTCCATCCCATTCAACAATTTTATTTTTTTCACAATTTTATCCCGCTTAGCAGGGTAGACAGAAAGTATCTAGCGTCAAGACACTCCGTACTTTGTTTTACACCAAATCCAAGACATTGCGTGTTGAGTGACGGAACTCAACGCCGCGTTTTGTCTTACCAGAGCCAGGAAATGAAAATAAATAACAGTCAGACGCTGTAACAATGCGCCACAATCAGCCCCAAACAAATTTTACGGATTTAAAAATATAAAAATGAAAAAATTTATAGGCCCAGGATGAGGGCCCTGCTTCACCAGAGGAGTCCCACGTTGCCCAGATTAGGGTTGCAGGCAGGAAGCGACCTCAGCAGGAGCTCAGGAGTAGGAGTGTGACGGATCTCTCACGTCCAGCGGTAGGGTGTGCCATGGTGCTTTGCAAATTATTGTGTCAAACTGACTGCACAAAATTATTTTTACTAATTTTCTTCTGCAAAATGCTTTGAATTTAAATTATATATTATAAAATAAAAATGTGTAAAATATTATTGAAGAAACTTAAAAAGGTTCATCCATCCAGTTTAAAAAACTTCGAGAACAGAAACAGATGTTTATGGAAAAAAATGTATATAATATAATGGTGTCTAATTAAAAAAAAGATCATGCCAGTCGTGCCCTAATAGGACCGCGTCTGGCTGTAAGCGCAATAGGTGGTGGGTTCGATTTCTACTCGGAGGTATGATGATATTTAATTCATTTTCCTCGCCCTGGTAAGACAAAGCCCGGCGTTGAGTTTCATCACTCAACCTGCAATCCGGCGAAAAGTGGAGTACAGTGTCTTGACACTATGTTTCCTGTCTACCCTATGCTATGAAGAATAAAGGCGTGAAGCTAAAAAAATAATCTTGCCATACGTTTATATCAAAAAACAAAACAAATATCCACTCGTGCGATGTCAGAACAGGTCGCTAGTATTTAGTAGTTGTAATAATTATACCATTTAAGTTTCAACAAATTGTTAGACTTTTAGTTTTGTGTTTTGTAACAGACCCTTAAAGTTCCTAATAGAAAGGTGTTTGATAGCAGCTGGTGCTAGTTAATGCTAAATTATAGCCGGCCGCAGGTGCAGGAGTAAAATATGCGGCAAATCTTGTTTATCTGAAACTCTAGTTTACTTTAGCTACGTACGCGACTAACAGGACTTTTAGTGGTGACGGAATATATTTTCGGAATATTTTCTATCAGTAGTACTTCGTATTAATTGTTTATTTAATTTAATGTATTACATTACAATTGTGCACAAACACACAAATTATATTGACTTATTTCTTATTATATTAATATAAAAATTTATATTAATGTAGAGTGGATGTTTCTAGTACAGGCAATTGTATTGGTGGGGGTTTCAAACACAAATATGGTTATATAACAATTGTTATATACATAATTTATATACAAAAAAGAATATAATATGTTATTATATTTCAAATCTATTTTCATTTCTCTGCCCTCTGGTTAGACAAAGCACTGCGTTGCTACTCAGCACACAGAGTCTTGATTTAAAGCGCGATACAGTTAACGTAGTATCTTGTGTAGTTTTCTATTAAAAAATAGCTTATGAAATTTACTGAAGATATCCAAATGGCTTTAAGCCGATTTTCGTTCAAAATTTTCAGTCTATGTCTATATATCATATCAATATTTATTTTTCTTTAATTTTAATAATATCGTTAAATACCGTTTACATATATTTAGTTAGCTTAAATTTCACGATTTTAGATTATTGATATGTATACGAAAGATTCTAATATTTTCTTATATTCTATAATAAAGTTTAAAATAAACTTGTACTGTGTGACTTGTGTGTTTCCATATAAATTAAATTTCGTAGAAGTAAATACACTCAATATGTTAAAATTGTGGCTTTAATTTTAAAATCATTTTGCATTGTATCTGCCAGCCATCGACTCATTATGCAGGGTTGAATTCTATTTAGATTATTTTATTATTAAATATGTTGCCTTTTTTATTACTTGTAAATCGATTTTATATGTTTTTTTTTTTAATTTTGCCTTTGAGATGTTATAAATATATTGTCAATATATTATTTATAAATATATTTTTTATTGTTTACAAAAAAAATCTTATTTTATATACTAGTTATCTATTTTTAAAAAAGTAGTGTTGCAATCACTCGTCAAACTTTTTCGACCATCTAGTGTTTGTTAAAGTGTAATGAATGAGGCTTGACATATTATTATATGAAAGTACAGCACAGCAAAACACATATTTTTTTAAACTTTTTAACATTTATTACGGTTAAATTATTAGTATTAAAATTAAATTTTACTCTATATCAAATAATCCATAATACCAAATGTAATTTTTATATATTGCAATTTTTGCATAAAATATTTATGTTAGAAAATATTTTAAAAAAGGGTATAAAACTTTGAAGGAAGTGGGGTTCGAAGCTTGCGCCTCTAAGAAATGGTCCAAGCACATGCCGCCGCATCTAAATTCTTATGTTTGGAACAACTTATTTTTGTAATTAACATCTCTACATAGATTTTTATTATATATTTAATTGATACCACCAAAAGATTATTTTTATGAAATAATCGATTTGCAAGAATGAATGGTATTAATTTATTAATTATTGTATTCAATTTAAAATTATAGTCCACACTTACAATTTGCTGAAATAAAGCAACGGGATTCGAACTAGCGTCTCGTAGAAACCGGAAAGAGAAATATATATATATATATATATATATGCATATATACATTTGAAAATATAAAATGGGTGGTAGCCCTGCAGAGTTTGTTCTATTTAAATCAGACTGGCAACTGGCTAGCACGCAAATGCAAATTTCATCTCCGTACTGGACTCTTGTTGCTTACAAGTTATCTCGGTTAAATAAACCATTGAGCTATGCAAATTATTCTGATCTAACTGTTTAAATAATTCTTTTATAATGAGTGTAATCTTGTATATATGTTATTAGAAAATAATTTATAAATAAAATCTAAAAAATATCACTAAATTGAACCGAAATTTCTTTAAATAAATAAATAGACTTACCCGCATTACTATTAAACAGTAAGTTTTTTTTTAACTTCACGCTTTTATCCTGCAAAGCAGGGTAAACCGAAAGTACCTAGTGTCAAGACACTCCGTACTTCGCTTTCCACCGAATTCGAGACATTACGTGTTGGGTGGTGGAACTCAACACCGCTCTTTGTTTTTACCAGAGCGAGGAAGTGAAAATAATTTAAATATAATCACTCCCTCGAGTGGGGATCGAACCCACAACTGATCGCGTTTACAGTCATACGCTGTCACACTGTGCCACGACCGGCCTCATTACATACATAAGCAGTAATTAACTTGATTATTATTAAAGTATACGTCATATGTATATATATATATTTGATTCACTGTATATTTTATCATTGCCATAGTTTTTCTATTTTTCCCACAATATTAGCTTGTTTCAATAAGTAATTATAACTGTATGCAATATAAATGAAAAGGTACATTAATTTAAAACCGTAGTAGCGCAGTGGCACAGTATACGACGGTAAGCTCGATTGGTTACGGGTTCGACCTCTACTCCGAGAATGAATATATTAATTATTTTTATTTTAATATCCTGGTCAGAAGTGAGTGCTTGCGTTTCGCCATTCAACACATTATTTCTCGATACAATAAAGTAAAGAAAGAAGAAGACACTAGGTTCTCTCTGATTACCCTACTGTACGTTAAGAAAGCTTCACAGCTAACAAAAATTACACCAATTCTTTGTTATATATATATAACTCTTTAGTAAAGCGGCGATATAACTCTTCAGTAAAAGATAAAAAATGCGATTAACAAAAAACTTGTCGCTTTCGGGCTAGGTAACAGAACTTATGGCACGAGACACTGACCATTTGATGCATCTTTTTACTTTGAACGTGGCCCCAACATTTCGTCACACAAAAACAGAATTGTCGTCGACAAAAAACCATACGCTATTTTGGTAGTCAAAAGAATCAACTCGGAAAAAAACGGTCGGACGGGCCCAAGCCGATTCAGCAATATAAATTTAATAGGTTTTGTAAGCGTTAGACAAATTTAAACTCAAATTTGATTACAATAAAGTTGACTTTTTAATATGAATCGTTCAGGTAGTTTTTATCATTTCTGGTAGTTGTAGGAGATAGGCGCGAAATGCAGCCGCGAGCTGTCACGCGCCGAGTTTGTCGGTTCGTCGATTCTAACAAAGAAATGTTAAAATATTTCCTCATTAAAATAAAATGTTTTTTTTTTATAAATACATTTTTTTGATATGTTTTATTATGGGCTATAATCAACTACATTTATTTATAGTCCTTATGCTAAATCTAGTCTGTGGTGATAAATATTAAAAGCTGAGGAATATAAAAATTAATGTTAAATTTATTCCATTAGATATAATATAAGTATGTATAATTGAATAAAACTACAAACTAGTTAGTCTGTACCAATAACTTTGATTTTCAAGATATATTTATATATATGCTTTTAGATATTTACATCTATATATATTATTTGTACATTATCTTTTTTGAAAAAAACGTATAAAAATGTTTTCTAATCTTAAGTGTGGAATAACACTTTAAAAATAGTAAATATTGTTTATAGTTTATAGTCATTATCTGTTTATAGTCGTTAGAGATATTATTTATATTTAAAATATGTATTTCCCTAAAAATATATTTTCCTTCTCTATAATATTTTATGGCAGTACAGTCTGGATAGACGGTTATAAATAGTTCTGATTAAATGTCTTTATCTTCCGTCTCTCGAAACTCTATGCTACGTTCAGAATGAAGTACTTTAATAAAAAAAGTAAGAAAATTAAATAATAAAGAAATATAGTCATCAAGAAAGGAAACATGTATAATGAGTATGTTGGACCTTATAAAGATAAGCCACGAAAATACTCTTACAAGATACAAATTATGCTTAAGCCATCAAATCAGATGTTCTGAGGACGTATTTAATTACAATATTCAATTTTAATTCTCGAATTCATTAGAAATTCAATAGATAAAGACAACATTTTATGTTATATCCATAAAAAAAAATAAGTGGCACATTTATAGAAACTGTACTAATTATACAAAAGTATGATTTCATTAATTAAAAATTACTTAATAAAATTTTCTTTATTTTCGTATCAGTTTTTATGGTCACCATTAAAGTTTCAACTCAACGTACTTACGTAAAATAATCGACTTAAAGTCCATTTATACACGGATGTAGACAACACAAGTTAAATCAGAAGCAATACTTATTACCCGACTACTTTAGTTAATGAGTTGATAAGCCATTTTATATATTTATTTGGAAATATTTCAGATTAGGACTTAAAGGTTATGGCCGTTGACGGCGACCTGTACGCTCGTTTGCCTTGCCTGTTCCAAAAGTTGGTTCCGTCAGGCTCACCACTGGTAATCACGCTGTCAATTACCACTAGCTGAAGTCATTTTGTCGGTCATTATTGAGTTGTTGTTTTAAAATTATATTAGAGGCCACTATAGTATAGTGGAATAATGTTTGGCTGTAAACGCGATCGGTTGTGGGTTCTATTCCCATTCGGAATGCCGCTCTGGTAAGACATAGCGTGGCGTTGACTCAACCGAAAATGTCTCGTATTCTCCCAAATAAGAGACATTGTCGGTTGAGTGGCTGATTGTCTAGAGGAGAACATAGTGTCTAAACACTACTATGTTTGGTTTACTTTGAACATTCTGCAGAGTAAGTAAAGCGTGAAGTAGGAAAAAAGAGATTTTATACATACTTAATAAATATATATGTTAAACAGATGTGTGATATGCAACATTTACAATCTATTTTGTATTTCAATAAATTATGCATAAAATTTAAATATTAACTAAATAAATAAGCTAATTATCACTATATATTACTCGAAAATGATAGCGATTATCGGAGCTATATTAAAATAAATTATGAAGACTGGCTTGTAGCCGGTTCAGCGTCTAATTAAGAAAGCAATTTTGCGAGTTATTTATGAGTTATAAAGAATACAGGGGCAGTAAGGCGGCCTTTAGCAGCTGACTCACAAAATTGGAATTATATGTTTAGGGCTTACACAATTATTAATTAAAATTAAATATGTAAAATTTTAAAGGTCAAAAACATGTAGTTAATACTAAAAGAAAGGTGTGCTGAATAGCGGAGCACAACTCCGCGTTTCTTAAGTTTATAATAGTTTCAGCAGCAAATGAAAATTAATTATTTTACTATAAAATTAAAATCCCTTGTCATTTTTCAAATAAAAATGACGGGATATAAAATCGATAATCATGATCTTTCTGCTCTAAAAATAGATGTTTTTTATTTTTAAACAATATCTGCATGAAATTTATAAAACCGTATTTGAAATGTTGAGAGTTTCGCCGTCTCTTCTCAGCAGAACTGCCTTCCGACCCCGCAATAGCTTTCTGTAGGAAAGACAATGCTGACACTTATATTGATAGACGATTCGACAGTGCTTGTAAACAGCCTATTTGAATAAAGAATAATTTGATTTTCATTTTTGATAATTATTTTCTTATCTAGATTCCACAATAAAGTAAATTACACTGTTACATAGCGTATTATTCAGTAATCTAAGCATTTATTAAGTTTTATAGAAAAAGAAGGCAAACTCGTAGAAGGGTACCACCTGATGGTAAGTGGTCACCTTCGTCCATGGACATCCATTACATTAGGGTTGTGGATGCGTTGCCGGCCTCGGGATGGAAGTCAAAGGAGATAGTGTAGTCTCGTTTCTCCAGGACCTAACTGTCGGAACCACTACACTCTAAGAAAGGAACTTCCAGGGAAATGATGGGTGTGATTTATAATTGACTACCTTAAACAATAACGAAAACCGAAGAACGAATATACTTTACCAAGAATATTACTTATTGAATTTCTTTGATGTCAACACAACGGAAACCTAAAGTCGATGATTGTACCAAGATGATATCTCAGTACAGGAGACAATAGATTATTTGAAAACAATAAAAGGTCTAATGATAGAACGGCATAGCGGGGCATGATTTATTGTGTGACCGCAAACAATAAAGTCGGTTTCTTTAGAAATGGTATTGACATTGGTTGTGATTGAATACTATGCACGTGGGTATAGTGGCTGCGTGGATTTCTGCAAGTGTTTTTTTTTCTACTTTTTGATTATCATATAATATTGTTTTCTATTTAAGGACTGTTTTATTAAGATATGTTTATCGAATTTTGCCGCCTTATTATACATATAAAAAGAGATATAAATCACTACTTCTAAATTATATCATATTTGTTATTAATAAGATCTTATTAATAAGATTTTCGCAAGTTTTATAAATTTTAAATAAATTTATTTTAAACGGATTAATCGCATATATTTTTATATTTAATATATTAGAAAATTCGGGTAGACTACCTGCAGCAATGGACTAGTATAGAGCGACGGGTTTTCAATAATGTATTTTCGGATACCAAAATATACGCGATAATTAATTCGAAAACCAAAATAATAGTGAAACTATTATTTTGGTTTTCGAATTAATTAAAATATTTGTATATATTAAAAGGCAGTGTAACACAATTGTTGCCCTTCTCATATTAAATTAAAGATTGCTACGTTCAAATCAACAAACGCTTTATTAAACAGGTTACATAGGACTTATTACGTAATAATACCCCGCATACCAGCCAGAGCAATGGAAGACACTCCATTCGCCGCTTCCTACCTAAATTCGAGACATTGCGTGTTAAATGACGGAAATTAACGCCGTGGTTTGTTTTACCACAGCGAAATATTAATAATAAATATAAATTAAAATTAAAAGTTTATTAAGAAAATAAAAACATCACTTTACCTAACTATTTTTATTTGTGATGTCCGTAAGCTTTGTAAGTATAATGTCTTTTAACTTCTGTTATTTATCGCTCTATTGATTTAAGGGGTCAGCCAAGTGTTGCAAATTATTTATTTGTGGTATTTTTTCAATGAAAAAAAAAATTATTATTATTGATTGAATATATATATTTTTATTTTAAACTAGCTTATCAACTCAAAGGCCACTGTGATGCAGTGGGGCTATGACTGTAAATGCGAGCGGTTGTGGCTTCGATTCCCACTTGGAACGCACTTATTTAAATTATATTCATTGCCTCGCTCTGGTCAAAAATGAGTAGCATTGACTTTTGCTACCTAACCGACAATGTTTCATATTCCGAAATATCTCATAAATAAAAAAATAATAATCTGATAGTGGAGGTGATAGGAAATACAAATGTCAAATGGACTGAGGCTGGTTGTGACGCAGTGTGACAGCGTCTGTCTGTAAACGCAATCGGTTGTGGGATCGATTCCCACTCGGGAGAGTTATTATATTTAAATTATTTACATTTCCTCGCTATAGGAAGACAAAGTGAGCGTTAAATTCCGCCACTCTACACACGTAATGTGTCAAATTCGGGGAAAAGCGAAATACGGAGTGTCTTGACATTGGGCACTCTCTGTCTACCCTGCTGTTTGGGTTAAAAGCATGAAGCTAAAAAAAGAACTGAAAGCCTGGACTTGGGTCAGTCCCAGGCACTGCTTCAAGCTCTAAATATATATGTAACTCTGCAAGCACTCGCATGATGAATGCATTGAATGCCAAGGAGCTTCCTCTCTTGCTATCATATATAAAAAGACTTTTACGGAAATTATTAAAAATGATATTTATTTATATGGAAATTTTATGATTAATTTAGATGCTTTCAAAGCCATAGTCTATAGCCATAATATAATATAATTTTAAATAATGACATTTATTTCAATTAGTATTCAGTTTAATAAAACATTTAGTGCGAATAAGATAAATTAAGCAAAATAATATAGTAATGAATATTTATATCTTTCTCCCGTTTTAATTAATTTATTTATTAAATTGAAACGTCATCCTAAATATGTTCTAAACAGAAACTTATCGATCGCCTAAAATAAGATCGTGAGCATATATATATGAAAAAGCCTAATTTTTCTTCTCGAATTTTTCCTCTCGAATTTGGGCGTAAATTTGAGATTTGGGCGTCCTGTAATCAACAGGTTCTCTTGACACTAAGTTGTCACTGTACTTTTTTACAGAAACTAGACAAAAGTTACAGAACTTTACGCTCTGAAGGAAAAAGATTATAAGATTAAATTAATCCATTTATTTTAATACGTGAGAATTGAAAAAGCATTATTCGTTATTTTTAACGACCGTTATTAATAGCTTTGATTGGTTTTAAAAGGCTACTGGACGCAATTGAGAGCTTTGAATACCAATGTTTTACTGATGCTATCGACAATTGAGGCTGCGGCGCCTGTGTACTGCCATCTTAATAAGCGGAAGACGGTCCGTCGATGCTTAAAGCTACTTTTTGTTAAAGACCGTACATATTTTAATGTCAGTTATATTGAAATATATTTTTTTTTACTTTTTTAAATAAATAATTGATTCTTGTTTCTTTTTGAACGAGTGTGATACAGTTGTTGTGTTGCAAGTGTTTGATTAAACAACATCGTTATTTACTGAAATTGAGTTATTTCACGTTCACTGTTTTTTTATTTCTATATTTTTAATGTTTATTTAATTTAAAAATATTATAACATAGATTGAGGCCGGTCGCGGGACGCGTCTGATTGTAAACAGTTGTGGGTTCGATCTCCTACTTACGGGAATGATTATATTAAATTATTTCCATTTCCTCGCTTTGGTTAGACAAAGTGCGGCGTTGAGTTCCGCCACTTAACACGTAATATCTCGAATTTGGTGGATGGCGGAGTAAGGAGTGTCTTGACATTAGGTACTGTCTGTCTGCTATGCGAGATAAAGTGTGAAACTTAAAAAAAAAGGGATTTTTGTCTTAATTTAATATACGGCTGATCAATAACACTTCAGAGAGATAAAAATAAATAAGATAAAATTTTTGATCTTGAAAAATATGATAAAATTGTACTTTATTTTTCTAATTATTTACAAGATTTGTTGATTACTTTGATTGAAATTTGCCACTTTAATATGTATAATCTGCACTTGCACACACCTATGCCCGTGTTAATAAAGTAAAATAATGAAATTCTTGGAAAAGCTAAAAAAGTGGAAGAAGAATATAAGTTTATTTCAAGATCTTGCAGTATCTTTGTATGAAATTTCATCACAATCAATTCACCATTTTGGTCATATTGACGTTTCCTACAAACAGACAGACTACTCTCGCATTTATAATATTAGCATGATTAAAATTGCACTTTTAAAACAAAATATAAATAGCATTTTTATTTTATTATAATAAACAAATATTACTAAAACATCTGTCATCCTTTCACTATTGCGTATAAAACCATCAAGATTAAAGCCAGATAATGCCTACATGTTCATACGTAGAAATCTTTTCGAGTTATCATAACAATCAATTCGCGTACCGCTGTCCATTTGTCTAATTGTCTATAGACAGGGAGCTAAATGTTATCAGGGGTTGTCAATCTGTACGTATTTCAAGAGCTGTCCAACCAACAGTTATGTTTTAACATCAGTCAGTCTCCTTATAGCTGCTTGAGTTGTTGTACTATTAAATTTAATTATTTTGCTTGCCTTTTTAATGGATTTGTTTCTTTTCATTGAATTAATATTAATTTTTGTATTTGTAGATAAAAAATTGTTGGTATCTATTATTGTAATTTCAGCTACATATAATATAGCTGATATAACAATAAAAGACACTAGCATAATAGGTAGTATAGTTGTCGAAGTTAAGAAATTTATGACGGTAGGATTTAGGAGGTCTAGCGTCATACATTATATTGGTGGGCTAATTTCGTATTAGATAAAATATTTATACATACATAAAATAATTAATAATATTTTATTATTTATTCTTTCTCTATCACTTCTTTCCATGTAACTGTCCTCGCGATTTGATACAGGTGACAGAAAGATTGAGTTAAAAGTTTATTTTGATATATATTTTTCTTATTTTTTTTATTATGGACATAAGGAGACATATAGGCAGGGGGAGAAGATGGAGTTACTGCAGAGATGATCAAATATGGTGGGCCGCTCATCTTGGACCTGCCCTTTTATCTATGCAATTTAGGCTGGAAAACGGGAGAGGTCTCGGATGATTGGCGAGGCGCAGTCATCGTGTCTTTGTATGAAGGCCAAGGTTCACAAATTGACAGTGCAAGCTATAAGGCTATCAGTTTGATTAGCTTGGGCAGTAAAACTTATAGCTAAAATTCTAGTGAGAAGAATACAAGAGAGGTCCGAAAGGCTTGAAATGGAAGATCCAAGGAGAATTTAGAACTGAGAGAGGGTGCATGGATCAGGCTTTTTCACAAGGCATGATTAAAGAACAGGTTTTGGCTGTAAATCAGAAAAGTTTCTATGCTTTTGTGGATTTAGAAAAGCCATTTGACAGGGTTGTAAGAATGAAATTATTGGAGATACTGCCCCGGTACAATGTAAACAGCAACGTAAAAAAAATAATGTAACATAGGAGTGAAAGTTGGTGATTTGACAGTTAACAGTCTGTTGTACGCAGATGATGTAGTACTAATTGCCCCATCAGAATGCAAGTCGCAGAGTTTGGTCACCACTATGAGAGGAAGGTGTGAAAGAATTCTGATATTTGAGAGAGATGAAGAAAAATGAGGTACTATATCTGGGAAGTAAGTTTAGAAGAGATAGAAGATACGAAATGAATGTGGAAACGCGTATTGCTGCCGGTAGCAGGGTTAACGGTGCTCTGTCTGCATTAATGCGACGGTAAGACGTCAGTGTACCTGCACATCTTGCCATTCAGAATGCAATACTGATATCGACGTTGTTATACGGGAGCGAAACGTGGGTTGGTTAAAAGAAGAATGAAAGAAAGATAAATGCAGTAAAGATACGATTTCTTCGTTGGATATGCGGAGTCAATTTAGCTGACCGTATATACAACGAGAAGATACGCAGAATGGCAGGCATAAGCGTGAATGTCATTGTAAGAATCAAGAAGAACGTGCACAGGTGGTTTGGGCGCTTTGAGAGAATGAGTGATGTAAGAATGGTAAGAGAAATTCATGAAGCCAAGGTGAGTGGTACGAAAGGTTGGAGAGAGACCTCGGCTGACCTTTGAAAACATGGTATCGAAGATACTGGAGGAAGGTCATGTAAAAAGCATGAGGTCTTCCCGAATTGCATGTATGAAGAGGATAGTAGCTTTCGAGGCGAAAGAAGTATGAGGGGAGAGGGATTGTAGCGTTTGGCGCTCCGTTGTTACTGACTTCCCCGCGAGGGATAAATTGTGGAAAAAATATTTAGATAGACGCACTTAAAACAAATACAAATTTACTTTATTGCACAAAACAAGTACAAATATACAAGAAATAATTTAAAGAGCTTCTAAGAGGTGCAGAAGCAGCATAAATCCTTCTACTTAAATCTCTTATCTGGTTGCCAATATAAATGGTCAATAATTAAACCAAACCTTGGTTTAATTATTAACTATTTACGGATTTGCTGATTGGAATATGCAACCTATCAACTTTTGCGAATAATCTAAGACTACTGATTAAAATTGCTTGACTTTTTAAAGGATTTACCGACAATCCGAAACATTTGCTCCAAACAGAAATTTCCTTTAGATCATTATTCAATTTTTCAGTAGCAAAAAGTGTTGAGAGTACTTTGTGTATATTTTTAACCACTTCAGGAGATATGGTAATATTAATATAAGCAAATGTTACAAATATATTAGGTATTTTTATAATTAGTGATAACCCGTTTAATACATATCAGTCTGTATTTCAGTAACAAAAGTAAATAGACTAAACGCTGAGTACATATGTTTTTTTTAGGTTCAGGCTTTTATCCCACATAACATGGTAGACAGAAATTAGAAACTCTGTACTTCGCTTTCCACCGAATTCGAGACCTCGCGTGTTGAGTGAACTCAACGCCGCACTTTGTCTTACTAGAGCGAGGAAGTAGAAATAATTTAAATATTATAATCACTTCCACGAGCGGGAATCGAACCCACAACAAGTGCGTTTACAGTCCCACTGCGCCACGACCGGCCACTACCTAGAAAGGCTAGTCTATGTAACGTTGTATGTTATTAATTTACGTTAACACAAAGTTACCTTACATCCAACGACCGGATTGTAAATACATGTCTATACGCAACGTCTAATAAGATTAAGCGTACTGATTAATCAGTGACTAATGGATCAAAGAACAAAATGTTTGGATTTGTCGATCTTGGTCATTGTTTTTTATTACTGCCTACAAATACGACTAGAGAACTGACATTCGATTTAATGTTTCTCGTTTTCATATATCGTGTGAAGGTGATTTAGATTGATATCAGTATATTTATGCTTTTTATTTTTCAAGTTGATGGTATTTTGGCACTGACGCTGGCATAAATTGATGACTTAAAGAAGATATCTGTTTATTTTTGAAGTTCATCGTACATTATTATAATGAGGCTTTCTTAGTGACACTATATACACGTACACGCATTATATACACGTCGAAATGGACAAGGCCGGCCGTGGCCGCAGTAAGACAGTGTCTGATTATAAGATATATAATATTTTCATTTACTTTGGTAAGAAAAGCAAAGTGTGGTGTTGAGTTTCGCCACTTAACATGCCATGTCTTGAATTTGGCGGAAAGCGGAGTACAGAGTGTTTTCACATTAGGTACTTCTTGTTTACCCTGCTATGCGGCATAAAATTAAGCTAAAAAACGATATATTTTGATGTTTATATATTATAACTAATGTTAGAGTAGAAGTGAGTATATTTTCAATTAACCTAATCATTTTGTAAAATCAAAACCACGTTCCAAGAAAACAAAGCAACTTAGTATTAACTTAGTATTGTTCTTATTATAACATGCCATAGTCGAGATATTGATTAAATTTGAAAGTAAAATATATATGTTGATATATTAAGTAGTAAAAAGAAATGAATGACTAGGCTGATTAAGTCACAGTTGTTATAAAAATAGCATTCGGTTTAGAATAGAATTTGCATTACTTTATAGTTGCTGGTTTTGTTCCCATTTAGGCTAATAATTTAATATTTAAAAATATATATTTGTTTATACACATCGGTTAAGAGAGATGTAGTACTGGTTTCCGAGTACCAGTATTTATTTTCAGTTAATTATATAATCAAGGCAGGATAATTAAAATGCTATATATATTTTAATCCTTTTTTCAGCCATTGTGACACAGTGGGACAGTGTCTGTCGGTATAGACGATTGGTCGTAGGTACGATTCCCACTCTGGGAATGATTGTATTTACAATATATTTTCATATATCCTCTCTGGTTAGACAAGGAGAGCGCGGCGTTAAGTTTACCACTTAACACACAATGTCTCAATTTCGGACGAAAGTAGTCAACGGAGTGTGTGACTACCCTGCTTTACGGGATATAGCGTGAGGCTATATAAATTTATCTTTTTTTGGAATACTTTGTTTGTAATATTAAAACAGTTGAAACTTTGTTGAGTTTAAATTGCTTAATCCTTTTTTCTTATAAAATATACTACTAAACGTATTGACATTCGGCATTACGTAAACTAAATTTCATAAAATTAAAGTAATGTTGCTGTTATCTTATTTAAAATCATAATGTAGAACACAAATATATATATATATATATATATATATATATATATATATATATATATATATAAGTGAACACTGTGCATTAATGTAGTAGAACACATAATGTTTTTATTTTTGTATGTCTGTCTGTGTCTGTTTACTCTACGTTTATGCACACTTATCTAAAATTTAAATGCAGTTGTCACTGTTTTCTTTGTATTTTGCTAACCTTCTGTCAAAATTTACCGTTTGTTTTTTTCAATTGGTTTATAAATAAAAAAAATATATCAGTTCAAATTATTATTAATATAAAAAAATAATGAAGAGGGTGATAACTGTGGATGGAGCGATAAAGGTATAAATGCAGAGACTGTAGTGTTTAGCGCTCCGTTGGTTCTGACTACTCTGTCAGGGATACGGCTAAAAAAACAAAAAAGACATATAGCAGCAAACAGAATAACAAAATTTTTTTGCATTTGATAAAAGTTTAGTTGGCAAAGTAAACAAATTATAAATATTATACTTATTTTTAAACCAACTTACGTTGATATAGTCGGGAGCACCACTAGTAAGATCTATATTTATTATTGCTTATTATATTCAGAAATCAAAACAAGACAATTCCAATTATTAACAAGTCGAACAAACAACGAGGCGGTTCATTAGAAGAGCCTGCATCTGTTTTCGTTGGATCTAAATGGGGGCGATTAGATAACAAGTTATTTAAGACAAGATAAGGGTTAAACAAGAAGGGTGGCCTCAGTGTTATTGACTCGAGCGACTCGTCCAATCGACTACAAGGACGGTGGCAGGTGTGCAGAGATGATGTGAAAAAAGTGAACGACGTATATAAATAGCGGGCCGTTAGCATCGAATGAGGACTGATGAGTGCTCGAAAACTTGTCTCTTAAATAAACAGCTAAAATATTGTATTCATGGTAGCTTCTCTGATTTTTTAAATTTATTTTTAATGTTTTAATATGTTAATTAGTACATAAAATACTGGTTGATTAAGTGATTTTATAGGTGTTATCTTCAGTTCACATGCATACATGTTTTTGTATCTTCATTTTTAATACATAATCTAATTAAATGTATATTTTATGTGTTTCGTAGGTATTATATTTCTTTCTCATTAAACAACAGATAAAAATCAAGATATGCTTTTTTCTTTATAAGCTATATATAATGAATTGCAAATTTTCTAGATTTTTTTAACTTGTTTTATCACACTCGACAATATATTACAGCTTATTAAAATTATTTATAATATGACTAAATTATGATATTTTTCGTGCAAATGAATGAGTGTATATATTAAAATGAATTATGTTTATGTTTTTTAACTCACTAACTATATTTTTATTATATATACAACTCGAGTCCTAGTGTGATTGTATAGTAATGTGGATGTATATTACATTAGTATTGAATAAGACACAATATACGAGGAAATTTATATTTTCATTTTTAAAATAAATATATTAATTAAAAAAATATATTTCTCTCTTTGTCCTGCATAGGAGGTTACTCAGAGACAACCTAATGTCCAGACACTCTGTTGACTACTTGCCGCCCGAAATCGATTATAAATAAAACTATCGAAAAAAATATATAACGCAGAGTGTACATTAATATTAAAACACATTGTACTGTAATAATTAAGCGAAATAACTAAGGAAAAGTCATTCCTTTGAGCAGTTACCAAGAAATAAAGTAAAAAAAATGATAAAACACATTTGCTCTCCACTTTGTGCCAGTTATACTAAGTGTTTAAGAAAAAGAAACTATATTTATAAAACTAGATCTGACAAGCGACTACTATCATAAAACGTTGCAAAACGAACATCGAGTACATTCAGTTTGCAATTAAAATAATTATTACTTCGACTTCGACTCGGAAAGCGTCTATTGCTTCTGGCTTTGATGTCTGTAATTTCATTCTAAGTGTACAACTATAATGTATAGAGAGATTAATATCTTAGTTGGTAATAAACAAACGTATAAGTTTGCCATACAGGTATATATGTTTTTAGTGGTAACCAACGAACGTACTTTGAATAAACTATAATACTCAATAATTGTTATTAAAAAACTAATAAACATATAAATTTATAAATGCATGAATATCTTCTTTCTATCTCATTAATAACTCATTAAATATGATTTTTTAGAAAATTAGGTGTTTAGATAATATTGTTTTATTACGTGAGGAATTAGATTAAAATGTGTACTTGTTTGTTTGTAACACAAAAAAACTGAATATTGTCTTTTAGCAATGTTAAATTACTTTTTTCAATAAATAACAATCAACGACATCACTCTTTATATTGATAAACATATAATTTTGCTAATTTATTATATTATTAGAATTTATTTGTTAATATTAAAACTGATTAAATATATTGTTTCTAATGAAACTATTTTAGGCTAGTAGACTATATATATAGACTGTCTATCTGTGACCACGGGCAAATGTAAAGTGTTCGAAACGTCGGAAATCAACAATGTTTTTTGAATACTAAAATATACACGATCTGTAAATAATAAGAAGTCGAAACGTATGGTTTTCATTTAAAATATGTATAAGTCATAGAAATCTATCTCTAATCTAATCTATTTTACTATGGAAAAAATAGGAACATTAAATTCACTTATTCTAACATCTACATAAAAAAGACCCAGACGACCCATATACATTTAATTTCTATACACCATACTTTATAGGGCTATTTAAATAATTTTACTTTAGACGCTATTGAAAATCATATATCAGTCTGGGTATGTGAATTGAATCAAAAGACTGAATAAACCTTTGGCAGGTGATCTCGTGCAGATGCCGAAGGACCATTATCAAGTTTTTGAGCAACAGTGGACTTGTTTGTCATCTTTTTTAACCGAGATGAATTTTAATTAATTCTTTTTTATTTTGGACTGTGACATGAATTTTAATATGTTTAATGAGTATTATTCAGAGGAAAGTGCTAAATTGAGTTCTTGACTCCTTATTCATTGGGTTAATCACGATTGTGTGAAAGGAAGAGGAAAGGGAGTTAGGTAATGATTTGATTTGAAAGTTTTTTTCAAGGAAGCTTTGACAAATTATTATGTAGTCTATATTAATTAACAAAGTCTTTCGTAATGGAAAAAAAATAATAATATAAAATAAAACTAACTATTTTCATTATTTTTAAAGAATCATTTTATTTTTGTTGATTGTAAGGAGGCAAGAGATAATTTTAATTTTAACAAAAGAAGTATAATTAATTATCAAGTAAATATCATTTTTTCTTCATTTTTAATATAGATTCTTATATAAAACCTGAGGAATTGTTATCAATACGTATGATGACAAAAGATGTTCATATCAGGACGATCGGCGAAAGATTTTCTGATTTTATATAATAAATGTATTTTATACGAAGCCAGCACAGCGCATTGTACAGCGTCTATCTGTACTTGAGATGATGTATGTTTTATTTCCACTTCGGTGAAACATTATTTAAAAATATTTACATCTCTCTCCCTATCTGTTAAGACAAGAACTCGGCGTTGAGTTCCGCCACTATCTACTTACCTTGTTATGCGGGATAAATAATTCCTGTCGATTTTCAATTCCTTGGCTTTTGTGTCTTCATATCTGAATTACCTCCCTACGACCGACGACGGCTTTTAAGTTTTAGATTTTTTTTACTACATCAGGTCTTACATCTACATACAAGTCAAGAGTAACGAAAATGACCATATCGAATTTGTGGACGATGATGTCCCGTGACTATGCACAATGACATGAATAAATGTAGCGGAACTAAATGCGTCAACCACATTAAAAAAATAATGACATGCTCATCATCCTCCACATCCTTATAATTTTATTATAGTACATCTAAATTATTAGATTAGATTAGTGGTGAATATTTTAGTATTCAAAATGTATTTTTAAAAACCATACGTTTCGACTTCTACATGTTTGAAAGTAGCTTCATTTAAAATGTGTAAAGTTCGCGGTTAATCACAATAAAACAATCTTATTACAGTAAAGTCAAAGTCAACACTTGTGAAGATAAAAAAGCGAATAATCTTAGTATTAATATAAATTTATCATAAAAACGATTTCTGATTTAGTAAAAAATACACAAATAATGTTCTTGTACATTGTGCAAGGAACAAATACGAGAAAAACGTTATAAGGCTCAATAAACAAGTTAAGTAAAATAAGGTTTTGCGATCCCAAACTCCCAATCCAATCACGAACATACGTATTCCCAGGTTACCCGAATAACACGGCGTAAGGAAACTCAAAGAATCGAGTAGCCTCAACGTTTTATTCTTTAAAGCGCGACACCGAGTACAATGCACAACAGTATATGCTGACATCGTGTTTTCCTTGTAACCCTTGCTTGTATCCACCACTTATAATTTAGTTAAATAAAAATCAACTTTATTATTCGACGAATAAGATTTATTTTCAAAATTCTCGTTTATACAATTATCGTTTAATGGCAATTCATATTTTGGAGGTTTTTCAGCAAATTGAATTAAAAATATATCTTATTCTTTTGAAATAAGATACATTTTTGGATGCATGTTATATGTTAGATTTTAAGTTAAGCACTTTGACGCTCTTGTTGAATTTAAACGTAATGACGATAGGTTTACATACTGTGACGAATTTTGCACTTGTATTTTATTTACATTTATTTTCATTTATTTATGTTAAGTATTCATACTTACATATAAACTAGTATCTCAGTTAAAGTTAAAATATAATATTCGGTTTTGTTTAATTCATTTGAAATTAATAAATAAGTAATTTTAAATGTATAATTTGTTGACATTTTGATAATTTATTATAACATTTTTAAGGCATTTCTAGTAGCTTTGATCTACATTACAGGTTAATGATCTTCTATCTACTATCTTAAGGTATTTAGCCCAAATTCTTTCTTTTAAATGCAATTTACGACTGATTTTATGGGCAGTAAAAGTGTATTGATATTCTAATGTCTGCGAGATTTGTCAAGAATGTATTTATATATATATACGTATTGAATTCACATAAAAAGGTGCATACAAAAATATTTTACTATATCCATATAGGAGGCTCCAACTCCTAGTCGTTTCGCTCGCAAACTAAATTTTCTATTCAATACAAAATTATGGTGTATACTTGCTGACTACGTGTCGTAAACTAAACACTCACAAATATATAAACAGTCTGTTTAGTTTTTTACACGTAGTATTTTATATAAAGAGTGATATTTTTAAATCTAACATTTATGCCAAGAATTATTTTATATGAGAGTATTCAAAACTTGGGTAAAACAAGAGAATATACAGAGTGTTTAGACTTTGGCATAGTATCGTATATACATATGTACTGAGTGACATTTATAATAAATAAAAGTTAAAAAATATATAAAGTTAACATAAAGAAGAAGTGCAAAAAGTAAATATTTCTGAATATTAAAGTAGGTATATAATAAATAAAAAAACCAATACAGATTACTGGTACAACTGTCGACTAGTGCCTTAAACTGCACGACATCGGTTAGGTTAGGTTAGCCAATATATTTCAATGTGTGAAACTGCTAAGCGTTACTTATTATGATGGGTATCTCTAAACAGACAGGAGCTCGTATCTAGAGATACGAACGTTGCCATAGTAACTTGTAACGATACCTACTATATATAAATGTACAAATAATTTAATAATAACAATTAATATTATTTTATATAGTATTTATAGGTAGGTAGTAATAACATAATTAATAATTTTATTTTTATTAAATATAATTTTGGCTGAATGAATTACTGGCAGTCTAGAATGATACAATGGATTTTGGAAAAAGAAAAAGATGGAGGATTGGCGGGAGCGTCATGTACGGAAAAGGACGCTGGAGAATATTGTTAATATTTAATTTGGAACAATAGAAATATAACACATTGAAAGTGAATATAATAACAATATTTAATATCGGAAATACATAGGAATATGATGATTATAGTTTTTGTGGTATCCGTGGTCGGTAAGATTTGCTTTAGTATAATAAAAAGAATTTGTTGGTAAGTTCTTTTTCCATTATGAATATAAAAGTGCCAATAAATGAATATAATATTATTATTAATATAGTAAAATAATTATATTATACATATTAGACGTGTAGAACGTACATTCTAAGAGATATATGAAATTTGTAATATAAATATATCAAAGCGTCTGCCGCCATCTTTGAATAGTGTTGTATGAACATATTATTATATGCATTTACTGAGTATTATAAAATATTTTAATATTATACTAAGCTCTGCAAACAATAACTAATAAATCACAATTAATATAATATCATGTATTGAACGAATTAAGCATTTTATGGTTATATTTATATAATATTCTTAAACATATAGGAGATCCGTCATGTACTCGCGTTACGCGACTGTCGGGGTTCGGTGAGCGTTACAGCTTACTGATAACTGATGTCGGTGGCGCAACCCAACGTTGCCGGGCGTAACTGAGGCTGCTATGGTTGACTTTGGTGAGCTTCTATCGCGATGTTGGTTGGTGGTATCGAGTCTGCTGCTGTCTCGCGTTGCGTGAGCGATGCTTGTACGGCGTCGGACGTTGATATAACTTGCGACACGCGACCGTCGGGGTTCGGTGAGTGTTACAGCTTATTGATAACTGATGTCGGTGGAGCAATCCAATGTTGCTTGATGCCACTGAGGCTGCTATAGTCGGCTTAGGTGATCCGCTATGGCGATGTTGGTTGGTTGTATCGAGTCTGTTGCTGTCTCGCGTTGCGTAAGCGATGCTTGTATGGCGTTGGATGTTGATATTGCTTGTGACATGTGACTGTCGGGGTTTGGTGAGCTTCATAGCTTACTGATAACTGATGTCGGTGGCGCGACTTGTATCTTCTCTGATGCTGTCTTGCGTTGTACATGCGATACCTGTACGGCGACGGACATAGATTCAACCGTTTCTATGTTGTTTTACACCCCTGGTGTAGGATGAATGGTTATGTGACGCTATTATGTCTCGTGTGTTTCGAAGTATGTTTTAGTTGCCTCCTTACGGGGAGAGCTATACTATTATGTCACGAAATGCTGTAGTACTTAATGGTGTTCGACTGTTTGTCTAGCGCCTTGTTTGGTGGTAGAACGCATAACCGAGTTCAATTGTTGGTTATGACAAACGGCTGCTACGTATGTGCTGTGCCTTAATATAAAATAATCGTTCGTCTAGCGGTTGTGCGTCTGAACTGATATGCGAACCGGAAAGTAATATTGGTCTGGCAGGCCAATCGACGTATCATCATCATGTATTGGTCTCACAAACCAATCCACGGCTTATATTGGTCTCACAAACCAATCGGCGACATATATTGGTCTCACAAACCAACTTACGATATATAATGGTCTTTAGAACCAATCTACGATATATAATGATCTAAAGAACCAATCTACGACTCATAATGGTCTAAAGAACCAATCTACGACATATAATGGTCTAAAGAACCAATCTACAACATATAATGGTCTCACAAACCAATCAACGATATACAATGGTCTAAAGAACCAATCTACGATATATAATGGTCTCACAAACCAATTCAAATATATAATTATAACATATTTTTAATATATTTTTAACGTAAAAAGTACGTAAAGAAATATCGTAAGTAATTTTAAGCATCGAGATATATATTAAAGTGTATTAAGCGTATTAACCTCATTGAGGGATCCTTACACGGACGGAACAAATAACTAATAATTGTTCGTTTGCAAAGGCATTGTAAGTAACATATACGTTCGATGTTCCGTTGCGTCTCGGAGGGTTCACTCTGAGGTCGGTCGGGTCCGCCGATCGGTCGGAATTCACGGCATATGGCGGGGTGGGGCCATTAAGCTATTTTCCCTTCTGCTATGACTATCAGCAAAGGATACTTATAACAGAGGGTTAAATAAGACGCATCTTCGGCTTTTCTTGGAAAAGCTGGAGGTGGTTACAACGGAATATCTAACGTACTAAAATCTCTTACTATAATGTTTTCTGAAAGTTTTATATCCTTTTTAAGATAATAGGTAGTTATTAATATTTCTTGACACTGTTGCCTCTGAATCTCTAAAAGTTCTTGAGTTATTGCGAACATGACGATATTGGGTCCTAACCGCGAGACGTATCATGAGCCAAGGTATGTTTTATAATTATAGTATTTATATATATTCAATATATGGGGGGGAGGTGAACGTTACAAACTTATCACAATATATTATTACACGTTATATATATATATATATATATATATATATATATATATATATATATATATATATTTATATATATATACATTCAACAGTGGCATAGTAGAAATATCACCTGCTTGTACGTAATAAATGGACATTCAAATTTTCAAATTTTCATGAAAATATTTATTTTATATTTATAATGTCAAAGTTTTCTTTACTTAAATATACTTACTGATTACTTTTAGTTAGTGTAAAAAATACTTTAAAGTATGAATAGAATTGTCAGATAATATTAATCGTGTACCTAGATTAATTGATTAAGGCGTCTAAAAACGGCTTATTTATATACAAATTTTGTTACCATTGTTTTCATAAAATTCTACAGGTCAACCCGTTCCCGTCTGACCAATTTAGGCCGCATCTTAAACTAAAAGATATCGTGGGAATATCATGTTAGTGAAGTAAGTAAAATCGCATGGTAGTAGCTGAGACAATAGCAGGAAGGCTTGTCTCGTCACGGCTCGTGTGCTTTGTCTAACCATACTAGTTTTTGTCGCATTGTTATGCACATTAAATGTACTGGATCGGTAAATAGGGCTGACGACCCGTAAAATGCGTAAATACATCTTATTAGATTATATATATTTATAACCTGTTATGTCATTTGAAGAAGAAAGCCTAATTGGCCTTTAAAAGCTCGTGTTACTGAACAGGTCGAAACAGTACATCACATCAGGTCTTTAGCTTTATAAAGCTCAAATCTGTCAGCATGTTAAGTACTATTACCACCTATGTGCAGGCCCTCCACGGCATAAATTGCACCCACTTGGAGTGTTTCTTTTGTTGCCACTTTCTTCTTTTTACCATCGGGTAAAAAGAAGAAGATGGCAAGGAGGTGGTACAACTCGCCAGAGAACTAGATATTATCCGAATTACTTAGACACATGGTTTATATGCGTGCCTGGCGTGATGTTAAATGCTTTTTCGGGGCATTCAAATGTTGGATGTACATATTTTTTCTTCTCAAGCCCGGCAGTACATCGAAAACTCTTGATGTTGTTGATATGTACGAGTGAAGGCCTTAGGTAAGCATCACTTACTATCAAACGGGCCATCCGCTTGTTTCTCCTTCTTTTATCTTTAAAAAAGATAGCTTTTATATTGAATTTCCTGTCCAGATAATAACGCAGAATATAATTTACACACAACGCAATAATTAAAAAAATATTTGTTGTACTTATTTCAAATTAAATTAATTACATTAAAAAATAAAAATTAACGCAAAGGCTATACTGTTGTTAAATTAATGAGGTTAGTCTACCTTTTTGCTTTATATATTTATTATTATTTGCTAATGATATTTCAAGCAAGAAAATTTTTCTCAGTAAGACAACCTACAATCGTGTCAATAAATATTTGATAACCAAAAGAATATAAATGTTTTTAATTATGATAAAATAAAAGCTTTGAAGCTATTTAAAAAATATATAACATATTGTTGTTTACTACGTAATTTTAATAAATCGTTCTATTGATAGAAGTTTAAACTAGATTGAACAAAAGCTTTCAAAACCACAATTATAGATACGTTCTAGATAACGATCGCTTATCATATCGTATATGGAACAATAAGGCTTTCACCGACAACGAACGGATGATTAAATTTTATTTTTATCATAATATTATTAAATTGATATTTGCTTATAAATATTACAATCTCTATAATAATAACTAAGGAGTATGCATGTGAGTGTCTGGAGTGTCTGGTTGTACATGTGATAGTTCTAACATCGATTCCCAATTAGAATATATAAACGTATAATAAATCTCTATGAAACGAGTCTCAGAATCTGATTTGATTCGATTTGGGTACTACACTAGGTATAAAGGACCTAAGGCCTGCCCTCCGTTTTGAAAAGGCAGCATGAAGGTAAAAAAGTTAGTTGTTTTATATACTCGTATGTAAACGAGTCGTAACCCGCATCTTTGTTTTCATGTGAAACGTGATATCTCGTTACTCCTTTTCCCATAGGAATTTCTAGAAATCTTCTCTTAATCCCCTTTACTTCACGAGCAACCTACCTGTCATTTTTCAGCTTGCTGTATACAGCAATAGTTATGACTGACGTTATCTGTCAGTCACTCGATAACCATAGTTTATGTAGTTTTTAGTTTTTCAGATTATTTCTTTTGTAGCGTGCAATTTTTAAGCTACAGTAAATTTTAATATAAGCAATCAACAAAAGATACATAAATACCAATGAATGTAACTTATGTCACAATTAAATTTATTTAATAAACCGGTAGCTAAAAGCTCCTCATACTCCTTTATTAAGCTATGTTAGAACAATGTAATGATGACTGCTCGTTCTTATAAAAATCAATTTAAAGTACCGGTAGTCTCCTTCAGCGGAACGTGATCAAGGGCATTATTTGAAATCCATTCAAATAAAATGTGGAGATATTTCGTTTACGCATTTGTAGGTCTGGAGGTAACTTTTTTAAATAATGATGTTATTAGAACTGTAATAAAATTCACACAAAAAAACGGTACGTTTTTGAAAAAAAGAACATTCAAATGCTTAAGATATTTATATAGGTATTTGAAGAGAAATTAGTACTTAAAAGAACTTTGATTTTATATCATTCCAAGGCATTGTTTTAGTATTATAAAAATTTACGCCTTATTTAATTCAGTTTCAATTCAGTTTCAAAAATATTATCTTTGTGACATTCATTTTATTAT
The DNA here is from genome assembly GCA_032432895.1 of Dryadula phaetusa. NCBI lineage: Eukaryota > Metazoa > Arthropoda > Insecta > Lepidoptera > Nymphalidae > Dryadula > Dryadula phaetusa. The sequence goes on from JAOYRS010000027.1 coordinate 5,249,377, forward strand.
TATTAGGTGTCAAAATGTCAAAATTCATTAATTTTTATCCTCTAGTTTTAACATGATTGACGCACAAACAAACGAACAGAAAAACGGAAAAATTTCTAGCGAGTGGTTCTTTAGTTTCTATTAGCGATATATTAATATAAAGTTATATTTTCTTATATATTTAATGTACAAAATTGACTTTTACTATACTTATACAATAGGTATGTATATAATGGATTTCATTTTTTTCCTATTCATTTACATAAATGTATAAGATAAACTTTTGATCAAAATGAAAAACCTTACTTATTTTTTGAATTTCTTAGTTTTCCGCCGAGTATCGTGTTGAGTGACGGAACTCAACGCCGCTCTTTGTCTTACTAATTTAATTATAATCAATTCTCCGAATGGGGATTGAACCCACATCCGATCGCGTTTGTAGTCAAACGCTATTTATATTTGGGGTGTAACAATTTATATGTAATCACTACTAAACTCCCTTTATACATAATTAATAATGAATTGAAAGCAAAAACGTTACGAGTTACTCGTAAATATATAAAATATTATTTCCAGTGCTTTCACGTGAAAACAAATTGTTTCATTAACTTTCATCATATTATATATGGGTTCTTGGAGCCGTGCATTTAAATTACAATGGAAATACTTATTAAACAATGTAGAAAACGTATAAATGTTACATTTTTATTTGAACTGATGTAAACATGTACATGTCATCTGTTTTATTTTTTATGTTATGCCAATGGCAATTTTTGTAAAGAAACATTTTGGAAGGAAAATTCACTGAAACCCTTTGAAAGAAGGTATAACTAGTATTTCACGTTTTCAATACAGTTCAGTTCTTAGATTATGAAATTCTTAGTCCTCCACCAATCACTCCACCATTTACTTGGCACCAATTTCAAAATTAAATTATATATTTAATAATTTGGCTTGAACTAAAACAAAATACATATTACCTATTAAAATAGGTAGGCCAAATAGATTTTTTTACTTTTTAGTTTACTTTTGAAGTCGGTTTTTTGTGTTCAAAAATATTACCTATTAATAGGGAAAACATATTTTATATGTTTTTCAGTGCGATAACAATTTGGTCTATTATTTAATTCACTTGTTCATTTTTAAAGAGAGCCTTTATTGAAATACTGATAAAAGCACAACGAAACAAAACGCTTTGATCTTTGAATCGTAATTTTACTCTAATTAAATTAACAATAGAATGAAATTTAATTTTCGTTCCAATTTATGTTTTATTATTAATTTAAATTTATATTTAGTTTGTTAATTGGCTAGTGATTTTCATTTAGAAATATGAAAAAATCAAAAGCATTTTAAGCTTTACTAAGATCTTTAATTTTTGGGAGTTTTACACATTATAAATTAAACTATTTTAAAAGGATTAGGAGAAGAAAGAGGATACGGAAATAATTTTTTCAAAACCTGAAATTTCGGACACTTTACAGTGTCAGTTTACTTGTGAGCATGGAGCAACTTGTAAAATAATCCTTTCATATACGACTTATAAACATAAAAACATAAAAGATCTATGTTAAATAAACATATCATTTACCTATCTCAGTACAATGTTATCTAAAATGTTTATTTTAAACTAATACCGCCCCTGTCTAATATGTAAATTGCAGATTGGGTTAAGCGTGGATAACATGAGAGTTGCGTGCGTGGCAGTTAATGCACGGCCCAGCTTAGCAGTGCTAACAGTTTATTTACGTGTACATCCCTATGTTTGTTCTTAAGGTTTAAATACACTATGGATAAAACCGTCTTGAATAGCAATGAGAATTAATTTTATTAATGGAATATTCGATTTGAGACAGGTCATGGCGCAGTGGGATAACGTCTTACTGTAAACGGTTGTGGGTTCGATTTCCACCCGGGGAAGTGATTATATTTAAATTATTTTCAATTCCTCGCGCTGGTAAGACAAAGTGCGGCGTTGAGTTCCGGCATTCAATAAGCAATGCCTCGAATTCAACGGAAAGCGGAGTACGAAGTGTCTTGACTATTTCAGACAGAATAGATAGAGCTCTGCTATGTGGGATACAAGCGAGAAGCTACAAAAGGCATTCTGATAGATTTAACATTCTTTATTAATACCGTTTTTGGTTCATTAAGGTGTTTATAGCAAGTGACGATTATATCGTAAATAAATATTTTTGTAATATAGTAAGATCTTGGGGTAATAATAATTTTAATTAGTTAAATCTGTCAATCCCGCATAGCAGGGTAGAAAGAAAGTACCTAGTATTAAGGCACTCCGTACTCCGCTTTCTGCCTAATTCCAGACATTGCGTGTTAATTGGCAGAACTCAACGCCACATTTTGTCTTACTCGAGTGAGAAAATGAAAGTATTTTAAATATAACCATTTCCCCAAGTAAAATTAATGTATGTATGTTAGTTGTTTTAATTTTTAATTGACTACCAAATAACTGTTTGTTAAAAGGTTGCTTGGAAGGTAAATGAAATGCCTATTTAGACATAGCAACACCTTTTTTACGGTACGTACAACGGTACTCTTGATGCGACGGCAAAACATCAGCGTACCTGCATGTCACAATGCAGTACTGATACCGACGTTGTTATACGGCAGCGAAACGTGGATGTGTCAAAAGAAGAATGAAAGAAAGATGAATGCAGTAGAGATGAGATCTCTTCGTCGGATATGCGGAGTCAGTTTAGCTGATCGTATATGCAGTGAAGAGATACGCAGACATTCGCGCTTACACGTACCATACGTGTAAGCGCGAATGTCACAGTAAGAATGAAGAAGCACGTGCTCAGGTAGTTTGGGCACGTTGAAAGAATGAGCGATGAAAGAATGACGAGAAAGATTTATAAAGCCAAGGTAAGTGATATGAAAGGTCGGGGGAGACCTCAGTTTACCTTTGAAAACACAGTATCGAAGATATTGAAGGAAAGTCACGTAACAAGCGTGAGGACTCCCCGAAGGACATGTAAGAAGAGGATAATGACTGATGACGAGGCGAAATAGGTATGCAGGGACCGTAGTGTTTGGCGCTCCGTGCTCTCTGACTACCCCATATATATAGATATATATTTATATATACAATAAAATTGATGTCAAAAACTTTAAGACAATTTTTTATAATTATATAATTATTTTATTTTTCTTATTTTAATGTGATCACGGACTTATATTTTACCTCATGAAAGTGACCAACGAACAGATTAAAAGCTTTAATCAAAATCCAGTTCGCATATTCATATTCCGTGGTGACAGTTAATTATGACTTTCCAGTATGTAATTTTCATTTTGTAATAATGTAATTACTATTTTGCTGCAACTTTTACTGTTGACATCATTTTATATGACGAAATCATTATATTAAACGTATTGCGATTGTAAATTTGAAATTATTGTTATTTTTTGATAATATTTTTTCCGATTATCAATTCTTTACATTTGTTTCTTCAGTTTTCGTAAATTTTTAAAATCGCCAATACGTTGTAGGAATAAACAGGAAAATCAAAAATATATATTTAATAAAAGCTGTTCGGCATAAGAAAGTTGTTTTATAAATTCAAAGAAATTTTCAAACAGTTATAATCAAAATATTTGAATATAAAATTTTTAGGGAAGTATAGGGAAGTATACCAAAATACAATAGTGAAAACTGCATTCAAAACGGTTAGGTCATTTTGAGATTAGCGTGCACATAAAAAAGATAAAAATCTTGGCTTTGGTTTGTATTATATAGATAAATCCTCTAATAATATTTTTTTCTTTTATCTTCCATGTACAGACACCAAACATTTTTATTATATGATTAGATAAATTTTGTCTCAAAACGATAACCATCGACCATCGTACATACGGTCAGACTTTCTAACTGCGCCACTAATTGTATTAATTAATGAATAACTATAAACAAACAATTATATATTCTACAAATAAATATTGTAATGTCCCTATGTTCGTATATATAAAGTTCCTATTTTCTTTGCAGACCTAGGCAAGTGACACTTCAATTTCTACGAATGTCACTACACATGTAAGCCGGGAGTGGGTTGTTAACTGGTTCTTGTAACGAGATAGAATCAAATATTTGCAGGAACATTCGCAACGAGATTAAATTTGCAACTGTGGTGCAATTAATCTTGGAGAAATCATATAATAATTTTATATTCATTTAGTATACATAGCAATTTCTTTATATGGATAATTGTTATAAAGATTACGGGCGAAAACAGTCAACAGAGTGTCTTGACACTACCTTGTCTCTGACTATCCGGTCATGCGGGATAAAGTGTAAAGCTAGCAAAAATGAATTATATTCAGCATTACCTAGTTATTTACTTAGGTAACCCGGTAAGTCTTCTTTCGAATTTGACATGACTGATATTAGCATTTTTCAAATGTATGTATGCGTATTCAATGTATATGTATGTTTACATAATATCAAAATAATCATAATAATATCAAAATAACATCATATTTTATAGTTTTTAACTATCTGTTTGTGCCGGTTAATCTTTGGAACGGCTGGAACGATTTTTAGCTGATTTCATAAGAAGTTTAACAGGGGTCTGTTTTGTTTTAGAAATATAAAATAAAGTTTGAGACCGATCGTGGCGCAGTGTGACTACGTCTGACTGTAAATACGTTCGATTGTGGGATCGATTCTCGCCCGGGGGAGCGATTATATTTAAATTATTTTCACTTCTTCACTCTGGCAGGACAAAGTGCGGCGTTGCATTCCGCCTGTTAACATCATTTCTGTGTACATCATTATTTCTGTGATAAAAGCGTGAAGCTAAACAAATAAATAAAGATCCAGAAAATTTGGCTTCCAAAAAATTCATGGAGATGAAGTCCCGGGTACTGTTTCGTAATTTGTAAAAGCAAAGTAAGAGAATCTGCTTAGTGAATAAGTAATATTTTATTATTTTTCTTTCTTTTTTTAATAGTTCAATATATCCTTAAAATATAATTATTTAATATTCTATATTACAGAAATAAGACAAACCGTGTCCCTGCATTAACATCATAAGTAGCTGAGTTATTATTTATGTAACGGTACATACGCAGGTGTTTCTTATTGTTGTAAATAATGAGATGTGAACAAAATCGAGTGTTTATAAAAAGCTGCATTGATCGTGGGAAGCGCATAGTGCCCCTTCTATCTAGTTCGAGTCGAACCAGATGTTAGTGTCTATAATAAGCCGTTGTTACTTATGAAAATGAACGACGTTACTTGTAATAATTCTATTTACATATGTACGTATCAAGTAAAAATGTTTGTAATATTCTTGTCTTTTGTTTCATTTTGTAAGAAATCATTTGAATATCATATAAGATAGGTATCATTACAGTATTGCCAATTTATGTTTGGACAATATTTGAAATAAGCAATGTATGAGCATACCATATATATCTTATTTTAGGTGAATTATCAAATTAAAAAGAAATCGATATATAAACGGAAAGTCATGATTCGATTCGATGTAATCGATTTTAAAAGTACTACCAGATATTACATAGAATTTACACATAGATATAAATGCTCATATAAATAATAGATTATATAATAATATTTTCGTACAGCTCAATACATGATTATGCATTCACAAACTAACCATTTGGAACTAGAAAGGTTAGAGATAAACGATAGGAGAACACTGAATTCGGCCAATATAATTTTAATTTTTTGGAATATTTATGACAGTAGTAAAATAATATTTTTTTCAATTTTTGTTTGTCTGTCTATCTATTTGTTCCGGCTGATTACTAGAATGGTTGAACCGATTTTAACAGGACTTTCACTAGCAGATAGGTTATTTAATAAGAAGTTTAGTTTTATTTTATAATTATAACATACAGATCTAGAGAGTTTGAAATTCAGAAATTTTATGAGGACCAATTCATAGAAAGAAAAAGTTTGTATTTAAAATACCTATTTTATACGAGTAAGAGTATCTCCGTAACGAATAAGTAATATTATAACTTCTTAGTTCTTTTGTATATTTCAATACTAGTGTGAAAAAATAAATGTTCTATATTCGATACTCCACAAGTAAGTTAATTGTAAAGATATAACAGTATATTTGCGACTGGTGCCACAAGCTCTTATGATGGACTGGTATATCAAGTTGGACTAGTTCGAGCTATCTCTAAAGTACTTAAATTGTTCATTCAAAACGCGTTGAGTTCATAGCTATTAATAAATGTTTAATTAGTACAGTAATTTTCTTATATTAGAATTTATTTGCGTTATGAATAAAAATAACATAAAGAATTGAATTGAGGCCGATCGTGGCACAGTGAGACAGCGTCTAACTGTACATGCGATCGATTGTGGGTTCGATTCCCACTCGGGGGAGCGATTATATTTCAATTGTTTTCACTTCTTCGCTCTGGTAAGATAAAGTATGTTGAGTTTCACCACTCAACAACCAATGTCTCGAATTTGGTGGAAAGTGAAGTATAGAGTGTCTTGACATTAGGTACTTTCTGTGTACCTTGCTATGTATGATTAAAAAAGCGTGAAGCTAAAAAAATAAAGACTTGACTAATTATATACGTAATCTTAAAATAAACTCTAATATTCTAAAAAGTTGCGCGTATATATTATACTAAATATTATATTAATTTATATTAACATTATTTTTATTTCTCCGCTATGGTATGACAAAGTGTGGTGTTGAGTTCCGCCACATATCGTCAGTCAATTTTGAGCAGAATCAGTAAACAATTATACGGAAAGTGTACGCAGAATAGATGCGTAAGTAAGAAAAAAATACATAATAAATAAATAAAAACAATCGTAACAATCGTAACACATAGACGACGATAGAATATATATTTTTTCATAATTAAAGATAATAAGTATTTAATTAATACTTATAATACAGAATAAAACAAACATAATTTTAATTTCTACTCAGCCACTTAATTAGTTTAATGTATCCCTAAAATAACTAATATTTAATCCATTCGCTTTTATTTGTACAAGATCGCGATAAAGATTATTCGGATGTTTTTAATGAAATAAATTTAATTAACATTCCTTTCACAGATCAAAGCCCTTATCACAATCTGGGAATACCAACGCTTTACAAAAATACTTTAGTAGTTGTAGGAGATGGCCGCGTTGTAAGGAATTCTTTAATGAAATTCGTAGGTTACCGATTTCGGACCAAAAAAATATCGCTTTCGTGTCCAAGATAATGAGAATCTACTGTTCTAGGTTGATAAGGAAAAACAGAAATGTGTGGTCTCATTAATGACTATGGTAGGAATGAGGTGAATTTTAAGGATATAGACTTGTTTTTGTTAATATATATTTTTTATAATTGGTATGCCCATACTACCTAAAACTAATCTTAAATTGAAAAAACTCTGCTTTTTTAAATTTCACGTTTTTATCCTATATAGCAAGGTAGACAGAGAGTGTCAAGACACTCTGTACGTTACTGTCCGCCGAATCCGAGACATTGCGCGGCAGAATTCAACCCCACGTTTTTGTTTTAACAGAGAGAAAATAATTAAATAGTAATAATCCCGTCGAAGTGGGAATCGAATCCACTACAACCGCACTACACACTATCGATAACGCAATGGGATTATGTTGCTTCATTTCTTGTTACGGTAATAGTTTCATTGAGCTCTTATAATATAAATATATTTAGATAATTTAGTCTACCATGTTAAAAATGTGTCACGATTGTATCGATGTTTGATATTTATAGTCTCTAGGGTCTTCTTTATTGGTTTATTCTATGAAATAATAATATATTGAAATTTAATATTTAATATAAATCTAACTAATCTACAAATTTATAAAAAAATTAAAAAAATTAAATTAAAAGAAACGCGCTTAAAATTATTTCCTCGTTATCCTGTTCATATTGAAAGAGTTGTAGAATTTTTGTATGAAAATACTATATTGTTATCAGATTCGGCAACGTGTACAAATTTTAAAAGAAAATAGATGAAAAGAAATGAATTAATAGAGCGTTGATTTATTCATAGATTCTGGCCAAGCTATTAAAACCGTATATGAAAATATGCTAACATAATATTCGATATGATTTGCTTGAATTCCTTCAGTGAAGACTTTGTTCCACTAATACAATTTATTTAAACAAGTGAAATATGTAAATTATATTATATAATTATTATATTATCAAGGGAGTGATTATATTTAAATTATTTCAACTTGCTCGCTCTGGTAAAAGACAAAGTGCGGCGTTGAATTGTCTCGAATTTGGTGAAAAACGAAGTACGGAGTGTCTTGACACTAGGTACTTTCTATCTACTCTGCTATGCGGAATAGAAGCTAAAAAAAATCTAAATTTTATACCATTATTAACAAAGAATTTAAGGTTAAACATCATATTATTAATATCTTAGGTAAATTAAAAACGATATATATAACCGAGATATCATTTGACACAACAAAACAATTGTTCTTAAGGTCGACTGTATGAAATCACAAGTGTTGTATTAATTAGTATTTAAAATATAAACGATTTAATAGTTCAATGCTCCTATAGTAATTAAGAATTTTTGCATCATATTTCGAAAATGGGCAATCCGTATTAGGAGCAATTGAGCTAATAGGCTCAATTGGATACACTTGATTAGATAAGGCGTCTTAAATGTAGCATGTCGTACAGTGTTGGTCTGATTATGTTTTTAGAATGAAATTGGTTGGAATGCTTCCATGGTGATATAATGGCTGAATGATGTCATGGTACCGTTTTGAGAGTAATTTTATGTTTAGATAATCTGCCTTCCGTTGTTTTTTTATTTATTTTTATAGGTAGGTCTATACCTATTGTTACATTGGTCCTTTTTTAATTACTTTTCTTATAATTTAAAGTACTTACAGCTTATAAGATTCATAGATACCCTAGTGTCTCTATGTTCCTCGAGAGAGTCCAGAATTAATAATCAGTTGCCTTACTTAGTTCCTAAGTTTAAATTTCAATTAACTATTACATATATTTATAATGTATATATATATATATATATATATATATATATATATATATAGCGTTGGTCAGTACGGGACTTGGATGGCATTACCGCTAACGCCTTGCCTTGCGCAGTTAACAGCTTCTATTTACAGTGACTATCCCCTCGCAGCTTTATCGGATTGCTGTCTTATCAAATTACAAGACTAAAGTGGCTTCATTTGGCTTAAATTGACCATACAAGTCCCGTCCGAATTCGATCAGCTCTCCAATGTTTTATGGAATAAATAGAAGTTAGATAAAAAATAAAATAAAATCATCATTGGTTTCTATAACATAAATAAACTACAAAGTACACATGTATCAGTTATATAACGAAATCAAATGTAATGTATCAATACATTACAATTTTACTTATATAAATAGTAAAATAAATACTATTGCAAATGACATGTACACTGCACCGCAGAGTAGATAGAACGAATTTGAGATATTGCGTGGTAGTGGTGGAACTCAACGCCGCACAGATACTCATATTATTTTTATAAACGTTGTATATATATATATATATATATATATATATATGCATATATATATATATATATATATATATATATATATATATATATATATATATATATATAAGTATACAACGTTACCAGGAAACATTTAGTTAGAACAAGATAGAACTAGAAACATTTATTAATATCTTTTTACAAGCTTTTATTTAACTTGCTGTGTTACTCAGTGTTTTTGACCCACTTCTGAGTTTCCGATTGAGTTGAAATTAAAAATACGATTTCAATTCTGATGACAATTCAATTTCGTTGTTAATCTGAAATGACCGCTGCAACAAAATGGCGGATTTTAATTTTTGCACAATCCATCTAACATGGGTATCAAATGAAAGTGCTTAATTTATAGAATGCTATGAAAAAAGAGATTTTTTTTTAATATGTTTAATATTTATTTATAAAAATGTATTATCAAAGTATTCATATTCATACAGAGATTTAATAAATATGAAGGATATATTCTGTAAAGTCAAACACAAGAGAAAATTATCACGTCAGCCAGCTGGAAGACGCTGAACGTGATTGATTACCACTTTAGAGACACTTGTGGGTTGTATTATTAGATATGGTGAAAGAGCAAAAACTAAATATTAGATATGCGTATTATACTTGCTTCAGATTAAATATTTTTTAATAATTTAAAGATCTTGTAAGAAAATTAGAGCAAGAAAGTGTAAACATAATGCAGTGCTATGTTTCGTAATGTATCAATATATCGTTATCTTTTTAAAATTCTCTCTCAATAAATTTTCTTGACTCCAGATTATCTCTGTTTACAATATACGGAATAAAGCGTGGAGCTGATTTTTTTATTCTATTATAACCATATAAAGTAAATACGTTGTATGTACGTATGTGATACAAAAAAGGGTGATCTTCATTATATGATATTACGAATTGTGACAATTTAAATAACAATTTCTACTTACAAATGTTAAAAAAAAATAAAGTTGAGGATGTGGATAAATATCCACATCCTCAACTTTATTTTTTTTTGTGACACTCATTTCTACCGATTTAAATGTAAATATAATGTTATCAGACCTCATCAGAATATTATAGGAATATAATATACAACCTATAAATAATTGGATATGGTGGTTCACGACATCACATGGTGATCATAAACCTACAGATAAAAGAGTTTAGAAGTGGAATCATCAATATCTTGCTTTCGGAGATAATTTTGTTGCATTTTGGTATTTTGTACATGAATTAAATTGTGACAAATATTAGGTTTATGTTTAAGTTAAGTATACTTGAATATTTATATAGCTTATTTCCCCGGCGAAACACAAATAATAGAATGGCCATTCCATTGAAGTTCAGTTCTAAAGTGTATTATGATGCGAACAGTCATTTTTGTTACATTAAGAACTTTACACCTCGCTAGGAGTGTCAGTGTGGGAGTGTCACGCGTGTCGGATTGGATGTGTATGCTCAATGAACTGGTAACATGTGATATACAAGACGATAATGCTTCGAATAGCTTCTAAAATTTCTTTTTAGCTTAACTGTTATAAGAAGCTTTTTTCTTATTTATCACACAAACTTATGGACTCATAATTTAAAATATTATTATATAAGCAATTTATAAAGCAATTTAGAAACGGTTATTTGGTTAGTATTTTTTTTTTACATTTTTGTTGATATATTTCTGTTTGGACGGTATTTTGGTGTATGGAATTCAAAGGGATGTTTTCAATCCAGATATTTGATTGACTAGTAAATTCTTTGTTTGAAAGCCGATAGGCGGAATTCGACGCTCTATTTTGTCTATCTACATTTCAAAAGTGTTGGCCTAATTTTCCTTAAATATGAACGAGTATATAAAGTTAAAAAAAATATATTTCAACAATGTTATATTTTATTAAGTGAGAATATAAATATATCTTAGGTATAACTGATAGTGAAAATAATGGTTCGTATTGACAGACGTAACTGATTTTTTTATACAGGATTTCTCAAAATAAACACATATATAATACTGAATGTATGTATGTATGTATAAATGTGAATTTTATAAAGTAATTTAACAATACTATGCTGTGTCCATTTTTTATGCAATTTTTGTTTTGTTACGAGGTTATTATATAACGAAAGTAAAGTAATAATAAACATTAAACTATGAAAACAATCCTCTTTAGGTAAATTAAGCGGGCCAAAAGAGTATGAAATTTGGTCCAGTTACAGTTGCAGTTATGTAAAGATAAAATGGGCAATCTCAATATTTATTATATTAATGTATTAAAAAATACATTAAGAGACCGGTCTTGGCGCAGTATGAGAGCATCTGACTGTAAAAGTGATCGATTATGGGTTCGATTCCCACTCGCTCTGGTAACACAAAGTACGGTGTTGAGTTCTGCCACTCAACACGCAATGTCTCGAATTTGGTGGAAAGCGAAGTACGAAGTGCTTTGACACAAGGTACACTAGTAAAGGTAGCGTAAAGCTAAAAAAAAATAAAAAAATATATATAATAAAAAAACATTAAATTTATAAAATATGTAATTAAAATAATAAACACAAAAACGCGACTGTGCGTTTCATATAAACTTTTACAATAAATGCCCCTAGTGATAAATTCCTTAATATAAATAATCTAATACTTTAATCTGTAAAACAAACAACATACGAAAATAATACCAGAACTGGAATTTTATATAAATATGACCTTTGAGTCTAATCAAATTTCATAGCTTTTAGATAGAAGGGAATTGTGAATGTAAATGTTTTGAATGTCATTGAAAACCACAGGCTTTTCAATTTGTTAATATTAATATTGATGCAGCGCCATGAACGGTATGATATAAATAAACTTTAATTATCCAAATTGTTTATAATGAGATAGATTTTGGGTTGAATTTGCATTTAATAATTGCTTATAGATTATAATATAGGTATAAATTATCGTCTGTATAAGCATCGGTAGGATTTATGTAAATTATTTTAGTAACCTACGTAGTAAACACTAACAACATAAAAATAAAAATTGACCTCAGTCATGTTACATTGTGAATACGTATAAGAGCAAAAATGCATGTGTGAAAATACAAAAATTAAAAATATATATTTACATCAGAAGGAACTTGAAAGGGGGCACGGGAAATGATTTTTGATTTATTAAGATCAATTTTAAAACGAATATCAGAATTCATGGTGTAAAAGTTACTTAAATATTATATTTAGTTCCTATAAATAAGTATAGTTGTTTTACATATAAAAAAAATATTAAAATTGGGAAAGCTTAGAAAAAACAATCTACTAAACCCAAATACTCAAATCGATGATCAAAATATATATGAACGAATTCATTTAACGCTAGGCATCCAATATATTGTATAGTAAACTTGCAATGTTACAGTAATAAAGGACATGGTAACCAACGAAGCCTGGAATATGGCTGTGTTCAACATAGTATACGTACGAGCATGTATACCAGATGAAATTTATATTCGACTTAGAAGACTGTAATATTGCTTAAGTAATAAATAACGAAAGGAAATTATCAATACAAATAAATAAAATATGAGTGTATATTTACTATTTTTAAATAATCGGTTGTATTAAAACAAGCATGTATGTATCTACCTAAATAACAAATTATTTTTTTTTTTACAATTTTAGTCTTTCTGTCTGTATGTTTGTTTTAAAGAGAGTTTTATTGGCTGATAGCTGGTGTTATAAGAATAACTTAGGGTACCATTATTTTAAATAACGTCTAGACAAGATTTCACGCAACCAAAGTCGTGGAAACACTTCGTATGACAACTACTGAATATTTATAATTATAATTTCTATTGTCTGTTCTATTGTCTGTTGTAATGATGAACCAGTCGAACTCACAACCGGTCGTGTTTACAGTCAGATACTGTCCACTGCGCCACGGCTAACTTTTAATACGCAACCGAAAATATATAAAAATAGTGGAATATAATAATATTTTTACTTTTTTTGATCGATTTCAGTATTTAAGTATTTAATTATTTCTTTGTGATATATGTATGTGGAGATAAAAAATGAAACTATATAAATATACAAGTACAAAACTGTTCATAGAGACTATGAGTGTATAGTAAGCGATAGTTGTTTTAAAATATTTCATTGCCTTTTACATTTGAAAGCTATATATTTAAGCTTCAGCTTCAATTGTAGATGGTGGGCATAGAGAAATAAAATTTCAACTCCAACAACGTCCCGTAAAGACATGAAAGTTGGAATCCTTGGGTCATTGTAAATTTGATTAGGGATTTGTTTTTTTTTATTATAATATGAAAAATGATCGGATCGCGCTATATTTGTAACTTTCTAGTTAACTATATGGGTATATTTATTTATTAACTTTTGGATATATTTTTTATATTTAGTATAGTATAGTCATGGTCATAAGTAATTATAAATAAACGTTATAATGGTTTCTAAATATTCATTTAAGCAAACTAAACGAATTGACCTAGTAATGTAAATGGTTTATTCTATACTTTATAATTATATAATCTTTATAATAATCTTCATAATCTTAATAATCTTTATATAATCTAGAATTAAACATAATAAACATAATGCAAAGTATCTTAAAGTATAAAGTTTTGATATTATTTATATTTGGTTCTCATCAATATTTTATGATGAAAACAGTTCAAAACCAAATTTTCAATAAATAATATTTTATTCTTCACGAGTTTTCACGATTTATACTATGATGATATTTTTGACAATTTTTAAAAGGAATTTGTAAACACTTTGTAATTAAAAATATCGATTAATTTATAACTAAAATTTAAATATGATCCAAATAAATAAAAATACTTTTATCAAGAATGAGGGGATAGGAGAAAAAAAACAAAGAAAAGCATTTTCACTCACATTACAGAGAGTTTTTGTGAAGAGTATGTTTTGTGTAACAAACTGTAATTGTGGGGTGGAAAAATTGTATTAAATTTGCGGATTATGGTAAATATTACAATAGTAGTAGTGTTCCACAACTGATCATAGGATAAATGGATCTTTTTGATTTCTTAATATCTATAGTACTAAATTCTATCCTTCCATTGAGTACATAATATATCATGCCACTATACGACTGGAAATGTCTAGGATTCATTTAATTTTAACAATACAAATATTCTAAAACATGTTTATCGTTCTACTTGTTAATAGCCCCGTTGTAGGGTAAGGTACTCGTTACCTTGGCAACGCGAACGTCACTTATTATAAATAAAAACAAAAAATATTTTAATAATTTAATGTTTTTCTAATACAGAACTAATTACGAATTATATAGGCGTGCTCTTCCCTATACCGTCCGCATATTTTTTTTATCTAGTAGTTAGACAAAAAAAAAATGTAGGCCATACTAAATTTATCTTCGCTTTACTGAGTATCCTTGAAGCTAATGTTTGACTAAAAAAATATTATATATGGATAAATAAACACCACATGTTGAGAATCTCAGCTGGACTCGGATCAATTCACGGATGAGTAACGAATAAAATCTTGTGTACTTTGTGGGTCAACAGATGATGGAATTTATTGCTCTATTTTTGAGGACATTTGAATAATACATGTTTTAGTTTAAGTATACGCGCGTTATATGTTTAGTTTTTTTTAGGAATTTTATAATATTTTGAATAATTTATCTTGCGATACGTAATATTTTTTTGAATATAATTTTTGTTCAAAGTACTGACTTTGAAACTATTCTAGTCTAGTCAATTCTGGACATGAAATATTATACCTATACCTATATATATATATATATATATATATATATATATATATATATATATATATATATGTATATATATATATATATATATATATATATATATACATATATAATAGGTATTATATGAACTGAATTCAAGTATGTTCCTTTGTGCATCAATTATGCAAAAACTACTGGACAGAATTAAATTAAATTAGCATGGTAATAGTAATAGGTTATAGTCCAGACGTACATACAGAGTAGTTTCTTATAATCATAATCATCTTAATATTTGTAGTAGTTTTTGTATAAAAAATTAAAAAATTAAATTTACATATTTATTTTTATACTGATAACGAAAGGATAGTTAGGAATGTTTTTTTGTATGGTGATAGCTCCAAGCTTGGAGCCGTCATATTGGATAATTACATCCTGATATTCAATGTAATTCCTGTAGGAAAAATAAAAAATTGAATTACGTCGATACCTTGTAAAATTTTTCTAATCCCACATTAATGTAATTAGATAAAATAAAGATATATGTAAAATAAAATGTATGTAAAATAAAATATAATTAAAGATATATATATGTACACTAATTTCAAAAGAATGAAACAATTAATTTTAAATACTAATATTTCATCAATCTATAGAGGAAGCATTATTGACACTTTGTTGTCAAATTTATCAAAAATTTTCAAGTTTACCCACTTTTGAAAATGATACAATAAATTGCGAGAGTTTGTTTGTTTACTGTTGTGTTTTATTATATTTTTTAAATAAATTTGTTTACTAAATGTTTACGGGAGAATATAGTCATAAAGTGGGACACAACACGGTATCTGGTGTAGTAAAACAATATCAATTTGATATCAATAAAATTAATTAACTCACACAAATATAATCAATCATTAACGATTAAGAACATGTAGTTATAACGTAAAGTCTGTAAATATTTGGCTAACGCGTCTAGCGGGCAGGATAAGAATCTTTATTCCATCTGAAATAAATATGCACTTAATTTTGAGTCCCTCAACAAAAGGAGTTATGACAATAACCATCCTTACACAAAAAGTTCTGTTTAGTTATTAAAGACATCTTTGTAAAATTTATACTAAATTATATTTTTTCACAATTTTTTTAATATTTTAAATAATCAAAAAGGGATAATGTTTAAAGGATGACTTTTTATGCATATTTCTCAAGTGACACATTGAAGAATATTCATTTATTAGTTAACTATTACATTTATAAGTAACAATGAAATGATTTAGAGGAACACAGTTAAAAAATATAAAACAAGTTGATATATATTTATTTGTGTAGAGTATAATATTTTTTTTTTTTTTTTAATTAGTTATTAAGGCCATCGTGGAGCATCTGCATTTCAGCATCTGTCTGTAAGCACGATTGGTTGTGGGTTAGATTTCCACTTTAGGAAATTAGTGTTTAAGATTTATTTCTCTGTTTTGGTACCATAAAGTGCAGTGTTGATTTCTCCACTCAACCCACAATATCTTGATTTCGGGCGGAACACAGCTAACGAAATGTTTTGACACTAGATTGTCTCTGACTACTCTGTTATGCTGGATAGGTAGCATCAAGCTAATTAGATTTTATCAGCTATTTATAACTTACATAAAACTAATTTTAATTAATAATTACAGTTAAAATAATATTTTGGCGATAATGTATGTTATGGATATCATAAGATGACCTTAGGTCGTACGAATATCAAAATAGTTTAACATAGTCTGTGTACCATTTACAATGTGCATCATATAGTAACAGTTTTGTTTAATTTATTTAACTTTAGTTTAATTGTTGGACCCTTGTATATTATATATGTAACACAAAGTCGCGTGTGTTATCGGTGAGCTTTGATCTTTCAAACTACGTAACGGATTTTAACACGATTTTCATCAATACACATTGTGACATAAGAGGAAAATTAAATTAAAAAGAAAAATAAATTAATTTAAAAAAGTCTCTGACCTAAGGGAGAACGAAGGACTAGAGATGAGAGGCGAGTGTAAAAACAAAATAGATATACACGACAGGAGGCCGCGAGCGGGTCGCTACTGTACTAATTAAATAAAAGAATAGAAAAGTCAATTTTGTACATAAACATCTGTACATAAATATTTAGCACAAATTCAAATTGGATATAAAAAGTCAAGACACTCTGTACTTCGCTTTCCACCAAATTCGAGATTTGTTTTTTTGCGTATTAAGTGGTGGAACTCAATGCCGCAATTTGTCTTATTAGAGGGAGGAAGTGAAAATAATTTAAATACAATCTAGTGATTATTAAGTAGTCTCTCAGTGGGGATCGAACCCACAACCGATCATGTTTCAATCAGCCTCATGTTTGTAATTTGAACTAAGTTAGAACGCCTAAAATAGCTATAATATAATTTTTTCCCTGAGTGTAGTGGAACATCCAACCAGTTGTTCGCAGTCTGGCGTTCTGTACTCAGTTCCACTGCACTAAGATAGCGTATGGGCAGGTGAGAATTCACCGGTCCACGCGTCCAAATATCTTCATGTGTTCACATGCGATTTCAAGAGTCTACATATGAGTATAGGTAGGCACTTGAAATCGTATGTGATCACAGGAAGATATTTGGACGCCTGGACCGTTGAATTCTCACATAATATAAATGAAATGAGGTGTAGAGAATTGTCATGTGTGGATAAGTGAATTTACATGTGGACCGTGGTGTCGTATGTGGGTGAGGGGAATTACATGTGGATCATAATGTCATAAGTGGATGTTTGAAATCACATGTCCATACAACCTTTCCAAGATAATACGAAATGTGGAGGTAGAAGATGTTTGTGAAAAACGACTTTTACGACAGGGTTAGATTATAAAGGTTTAAGGACTCTCGCAAGTGTATATGAAGTCTTATATAAGGTATTACACATTTTGGCGAAGTCTGTGATTTAAGCAAGAATGAGTGCAAAAGAAAGAAATACCTATACCATAGATCACGCGAGTGAGGCCGGTCATAGCGCAATGGGACAATATCTGACTGTAAACGCTCATCTGTTGTCGGTTCGATTCCCACTCGGAGGAGTGATTAAACTTCAATTATTTTCACTTCCTTGCTCTGGTATAAGAAAGTGCGCCGTTGAAGTCCACCATTTAACACGCAATGTCTCGAATTCGGTGGAAAGTGAAGTACGGAGTGTTTTGACACTAGATACTTTCTGTCTCCCTGTTAAGCGAGATAAAAGGGTGAAGCTAAAGGAAAAAATTAGAGCCTATTGGTCTTGTTATTAATTAACAAGAGTTCTCTATTAGTTGATTGACTTGGCTGCCTATGATTGTTTCTTCGTCTTAAGTTATAATTTTATTTTATTGTCGGAATTAGAAAAACAAAACGATTTATGTTAGAAATTGCAATGTGGACACGTAAAGTGAAAATAGTTGCACGATGTAGTACGAGAGATGAGATTACTACCCATTTTGTTTATAAAGTACGTGTGATTGCGAATGTATGACGCTGTCGCAGCATTTCTCTTTACATAAATGGGATAGAAAAGCTGGATGTGGTGCAATGAGATAGAATCTCACTGTAATCACGATCGGTTGTGGGTTCGATCCCCACTCGCGGGGTTGATTTCCGTCACTCAAAACGTGATGTATGGAATTCGGCGGAAAGCGGAGGACGGAGTGTCTTGAAAATGTACACTCCGTGGGAGTATTCATTTTCTTAATTTTCGTCATAAATATGACGCTGAAAAATTAATAATAATTAAAATAAATGGAATAAAAATATATAAGGAACTCTGTTAAATTATAAAAAAAAATGGCTTACACTGTCATTAGTAAATTATCAGTAAAATTAAATTATTACTAAATTAAACATTATTTTTGGGTATATATATTTTTAAAGTGCAATTCCGTCTCACTTAGGATTAAAAAACGTATAAAAATTTAAACGCAGCGGGATTCAAACCCACACCACGGCTTTAGGTAATCTAGTTCAGTCAGTTCCGTTGATTACTTTCCGACCGAAATCGCAATAGCCTTTAGAGAAATTTGTCATTATACTAAATTCGACTTATAATGATGAACTTGACATATTTCGGCATAGATTATTTAATTTATATCTGAGCTGAGATTACCGAGAAGTATAATCCAGTTACCTAATTTACAAACCTTTTATTTTTTTTAGCTTCGTGTCTTTTTATCCCGCAAAGCAAACAGAAAGTACCTAGTGTTAAGACATTCCGTACTTCACTTTCCACCGAATTTGAGACATTGCATGTTGAACGGTGAAACTCGACATCGCATTTTGTTTTACCAGAGCGAGGATACAGAAAATAATTTTAAATATAATCAATGCTCCGAGAGGGGATCGAACCCACAACCGATCGTGTGGTCGTTTATAGTGAGACGCTGTCCCACTGCGCCACGACCAGCTTTCTTATTAAATAATATTCTATTATAATTTCAAAAACCCCATCGTGACGCAGGGGAAAAGTGTCTGACTGTAAACGCGATTGGTTGTAGAGTCGATTCCCAAACGGAAGATTGTATTTAACAATTATTTTCGTTTTCCTGCTCTGGTAAAATTAAGCGTGGCTTTGAATTCACCATTCACCACACAATGTCTCGATTTCCAGCGGAAAGCAATCAACGGAGTGTCTTGATACTAAGTTGTCTGGCTACACTGCTGATATTTCGTAGAACATATAAATGATTCGAAAACCTTTTTTTTACTTAAAACTTGAGTTTTATTTTAAATTTTCTACTTCTAATTGGCACAACCGAGCTCTGGCATGGAACGGCAAAGAAAGAAAGGAATTCCTTTGTATTTATGATTCATCATAATACTAAAGGGTCGGATGAAATTCTTTAATAAATTTGCATAATAGTAGCATGTTAGAAACACATTCACAACCTGTCGTGCAATTGCAAAAATTAAGGAAGCATTATACAATGATATTTTCTAGGAAATTCTACCCATGCAAATTTGAAATATTTAAACGAATGTAATAGCTTGAATAGATTATCACAAAAACATAAACGTTGTGGGTTCAAATTCAATTTAGGATATATTTACATACAAATATTGAAATATACGTACATTCTCATTCTAGCTTCATTGAGACTATCTTTTCCTGAATGTAGAGAACTAAGTGATAAATTAAAATAAAATAAAACCATAAAATTGTCAAGTGTAATATACTTATAGATTTAATATAAATAAATTAATATCAGAGAATGTGTTCATCTACAGGCTTCCAGTATAAAATAATAATTATTAAAAACAAAAGAGCTCCACACTTTGTCCCTCATATATACTAGCATAAGGTAGACAACTTAGTGTCAAGACACACGTATAGAGACATTGCGTGTTGACGGGGGAATTGAACGCTGCGCTTTGTATGACCAGAACTGATAAAAAAATATACTAATCATTACTCCAATAGAGAATCGAACTCACAACCAATGACGTTTACGTTGAGACACTGTACCCACTGCTCCACGCTTAACAATATGTAACGTTTCTATTATGTAAATATGTAATTTATAATTTAAACCATTTTAATCTATTACGTTCGCAATCAAAGTATTATTTCAATTGCCTTACTCCGTTCGTACGTGCACCGTAATCGTAGCCTCAATTACATTAGAGCTCAGCAGAACTGCAGTATGATCTTAATGTGGTCCATTCCTTCGGGTCGATGACCGATAGCCACTCCCGAGTTCTCTTGTGTGCACAGTTTGCAGTGTTTTGCTTATCAGAATAACGAACGCGGAAACTTCGCTTATCTATCGAGTTGTTTAGAGTTTAGAAAGGTAAACATACAAATGCTAAATGCACGTTATGTCGAAAGGCTTATAAAATATAGTATAGTAGTTGATTGAAATATTTTGATACAATATAGCGGTGAGAATTTGGCTTCCGATGGTTGCACGTTCAAATTTAATTATTTTTTTATTTCAAATAATTTTAATAGTATTAAATATTTTTAAACAAAATATCGTAAACGCGACACTTCAATGTTTTAATTTTCTGCTCATTTCTTTTCGCCCAACTTCGAGTCATGGTACCTTTACCTTCTGTAATACAAGAATTGATATAATTTTTCCCATTCGTGGAATTGAAACGGAATCCCATTTCGAACGCTGTCCCATTGCGTTGCATTGAGCTTATAAAAATATGAATAATATTTACGTATCATATGTAACTCGTCTATGAATTTGATATAGGCTCCCCAAATTAATTATTAAGGCCTATCAACTACATACAATTATAGGCAATCATGCCACACATGTCGTGAGTTCGATGATTATATTTAAATTATTTTCATTTTCCTCGCTCTGCTAAGACAAAACACAGGGTTTAACTCCGCCACTAACCACGCAATGCCTCCATAATAAAACGTGAAGCAAAAACTAGTTTCATATCCCAGAATACCATTATCACACATGTTTTATCCCATAAAACATGTTATCACATAAAAAATGACAAATGTATAGTGAAACGTAAAATACAAAGGCTCACTAACTTAGAAAAACAGTAAGTCGTAAATAACTACTGCTTTCCCCTCTTCCCTAGACAGCTGAGAAATGCCGTTAAAGAAAACGTATCACGCTGCTATAAAGAGAAAAATATATACTACCAAGATTATACGAAATAGCTTCATATAGAACTGTTGCAATTGTTTTCGAGTAAGATTTAGTTGTCATTTGTAAATAAGCATGATATAATTTTGTTAAGGCAGGGTTAAGGGAAATCGTGTAAATGTAACGATCGGTTCTGAGTTCGATCCACTCTCGGGGTATTGGTTATATTTAAATGATTCTCACTTCCTCGCTCTGGTAAGGCTAAGTGCAACGGTGGGTTCCAACACACGCAATATTTCGAATCCGGTGGAAAATTATGAACGGAGTCTTGACACTAGGTACTTTCTGTCTACTCCGCTATGCGGGAAAAAAGCGTGAAGCTAAAAAAAACAAAGATTTTTTTTCATAAAAAAAAATATTTTTTAAAGTTACTTTAGGTTTTTGTGTTTTTATATAATTTGTAATATAATTACATGTTTTTTTGTATAATTATGAAGTTAAAACGTGAGCTTTATTCCGCATAGCAGGGTAGTCAGAGACAACCTAGAGTGTTGACTACTTTCTACCGGAAATCGAAACATTACGTATATAGTTATTGACATTGCCAATAATCGAGACATTGAGTAACTAACTCAACATCGTATTTTGTCTTATCAGAGCAGAGAAATGTAAACAAATATTCAATATAATCATTCCTCCAAGTTGGAATCGAAACCACAATCTGTCAAGTTTACAGCCAGGCGTGGACCCACTAAGCCATGATAGTCTCTGTTTAATTTAAAGTCAAATGTTTGACACATAGCAATTTTATTAAATTTTGTCATAATAAGACAATTTAAGTTTAGTTGTAGTTCGTACTGACCAAGAAGCTTGATTCGAATCCTTTTTCGGACTATTAAGTAAAATGCAGGTGACTTTCAAGTAAAACGTGTAAAACGTGTTAAAACACACTAATATGTACAATTATATGTGTATGTTTATTTAAATATCATAAATATGTGTAAATATGCATGTGTAATTTCGTTTAAATAAACATATATTTCGAATAAAAACGTTAACGTACACAAAATAACATATTTGGACTGTTTACATTTGCCGTTTGTCATTTGGGAGTATTGTAAATAAATTCGATACGCTTGTTTGATATTTATTTAAATAAATGACGGAGTCGTAACGGTCAGTTCATTTGATTTAGGTATTAGTGTCGAACGGTTGAAATGATACCATATATTTTATTATTTTTAAAATGTTATTCTACACTTAAGGTTAGAAAACATTTTTAAAAAACGTATAAATTTTGTTGAACGCAGCGGGATTCGAATCCGCGCCTCTTGGAAACCGTCCAAGCGCTCAGACTGCTAAGCCATGTGTTCTACTAACAGCTAAACAGCTACGTCCAAACCTTTAATCGTTTTCTTATAACTTATTTACGTTGTTAGCAATTTCAGATGAGAGCTTTTAACAAATTTCTGCTAAAAATTATACCTTTTTTTTATAATGTTTTCTAATCCTAAGTATGGAATATGGAACAACAGAAAATTAATATAAATAGCATTCTCTCCTGATTATTTCTTAAGATTATTTCTTTAAAAACGATTATTTTTTAAGAAATATTATGACTTTGATTGAGTACCTATACGTTATAAGTAACTATTCGAAGTTAGCAATAGTCTAAGAATTGCAATAAAAGTCTTAATATCTAATTTGACTGGAGTGGTAATATATTTTAAATGAAACTATTTTAAACGGATTAATCGTGTATATTTTGGTATTCAAAAATACATTTTTGGAAATCTGACATTTCGTACACTTTACTGTAGTACGCGGTCACAGGTAGACCTACCTGTGTAAAATAGTTTCATTTAAAATGTGTAAAAATCAAGAAAATCAAAGATAAGATTATTATTGTGGTAAAAAAAAATATATTAAATACAAGCATACTATTTTTAAAGCTTCATAAGTTGTAAATGCTAATTATATTTAATTAAGGTAAATATTATCTACTTGTATTTCATTATTTCATACACCTTCGCACTTCAAATGTTGACACCTCCCTTGATTGTTGTAAAGTGGTGTACGATGTGGATATAAGCTGTTAGTTTGAAACTTATGCATTTCGGGTAATGTGATCCAATTACTTATTTATACACTGGCAGACCCGGTAAATTACGTGTCCCGTTCAGAATAAAATAATAGAAGACAAGAAAATGAGTATTAAGAATATTCGTAATTGTTACAGTCTTATGGTAAATAAATTTTTTTTGTGAAATATTTTAAGTCTGCTCAGAAATTTTCAATTCAGTGTCAGTGTTATTCCACGCTTAGAAATAGATAACATTTTTTTAAAAGTATATATTTTTAAAATATATTCCCATCATAAATGTTGAATATAACTTTAAAAATAGTAAAATATTGAAATAAATAGCGTGCTCTCTTACCGAATGATTATTTCTTAGAAATAATCTTTGGGTAGTTTGGGTGTAAAAATCATTCTACAAAAATGCTAGCAATATGAATAAGTCGTAACCAACGTATAAGAATTTCGACGCATCTGTGTGTAGAACGCATTGCTTAGTGGTTAGAGCGGTTAGATATTTTCTAAAAGGCGCGAGTTTGAATCCCGCTGCGGTCAAATATTAACTCTTTTTTTTTTCAAGATATGTTAAGCTGTTATAATAATATTCGTCTTAAAACACCGAACTAAAAAAGTCTATAAAAATAATTTAGTAAAAATATAATTTAGTACTGTACTGGTTTTCCTTTTTAATATTAAGATTGTTGTAAATGAAACTATTTTGAACGGATTATTCGAGTATACTTTGATATTTGAAAATATATTATTGGAAACTTGACTTTTCGAACACTTTATAGTAGTCTGTAGTCACAGGTAGAGTCAGCCTGTAAAAAATTTTTGAATACCAAAATATACGCAATTAATCCGCTTAAAATTGTTTAATTTTTTCTTATCTAAATATTAAAATTTGAAACAACGATGAAATCATTCTTAACGTGCCCAAATTAATTTGTAGAGGGGACATGACAAAGTATTGTCGTTAACTTAATGGGCACTCAGTTAAAGAGAAATTATAGTTAACGTCTAATAAAACAAAGGCAAATATCTCATCCTGCTTGCATCGTTCACACGATAGGAACACGTGGCGGCGGTTCCCACCAATATTACTGGATATGCGGGTGTATTCTGCGGACCCCTTATGTTATTGCAAAGGTATGAGAATGTTTTTCACGCTTAATTCCGTGTTCAGGAAGACACTTAAGGTAGTTAGAAACAGTCTAATGTCAAGTCACTCCGTTGACCAAGATATAACGGATTGAGTGGAAAAACTCTAAGTTGTGCTTTGTCTTACTAAAATAAATTAAAATAAATTAAAGTTATAATCACACTCTCCGATTGGGAGTCGAACCCACAACCAAACGCGCTTATAGTCACACGTTGTCGCACTGCGCCATCATGACGTCAAGAGAAATTTAGGTATATAAGTATATTTATATATAACAAACAAGGCATATCGTACGAATTTTGGTATAATGATATTTTTATATGTGATTTTATCATTATATAGATGTAGTATAATCTTAATTTTCATTTGATCCTCATCATTGTATTTGTAAAAAAACCGACTTCTGACTATCAATCGACAAAAACACACTGTTGCATACAATTTAAAAGTGTTTAAATATGATTTTTGAAATTCAAAATGTATTGTTAATGAATACAGGTGAAAATACGAAACGTGAATTTGCTGTATAAAATATTAGAAAAAAAAAGAAATATTCTAATTAATAGAAGTTACTTCATATAAAATCATGTGCGTAAATTTCCAAATAGAATCAACACATAAACTACTTATAGCCAATATAATATAATATAATATTTCAAACTTTGTCCCTTCTTACTTACAGTGAGCTTTTGTAACTTTTTGGATCCCTGTCCTTATAATTCAAAACTTTCACCATCTGTTGTTGTGATATGGGTGACGAATTCATTATTCATTATACGAGTATATAGCTATTAAGTATATATCGCTTAACTTATTTTTTTGAAAAAAAAAAAAGAAACGCCTAAAAATTTAAACGCAGTGGATTTAAAACCCGCGTGTCGAGATGAATGTTTTCTAATTTTAGATGTGGAACAACACTTTGAAAGTAGTAAATTTTATAATAAATTGTAATCTCTCTTACTATATGATTATTTCTTAGAAATAATCGCGCACTTGTACGACTTCCAAGAGGCGCGGGATCGAATCCCACTGTGTTCAAATTTTTCTGCGTTTTTTCAAAATGTTTTCTAATCCGAAGTGTGGAGTAACACTTTAAAAATAATAAAATATATTTTTTTAATATATATATATGCCTATCTCATACATGACGAAGTATTTGTTTTTTTTTAACTTCACGCTATTATCCCGCGTAGCAGGGTATACAGAAAGTACATAGTGTCAAGACACTATTCGTACCGACAACTATCGTTTAGTTACGCAAAAGTTGGATTAGTTCATTATTAAGAAGTAACACGCATTCCTCTATTTTTTAAACTAATATAGTATAAAAAAACTGCTTAATTGTTTTTTTAAACTAATATACTATAAGTAAATTTGTTTAATTGTTTTTTAAACTAATATAGTATGAAAAAATTGCTTAATTGTTTTTTTAAACTAATATACTATAAAAAAATTGCTTAATTGTTTTTTTAAACTAATATACTATAAGTAAATTTGTTTAATTGTTTTTTAAACTAATATAGTATGAAAAAATTGCTTAATTGTTTTTTAAACTAATATACTATAAGTAAATTTGTTTAATTGTTTTTTTTAAATAATGTACTATGAGTAAATTTGTTTAGTTGTTATTTAAACTAATAAAGTATAAAAAAATTGCTTAATTGTTTTTTAAACTAATATACTATAAGCAAATTTGTGTAGTTGTTTTTCTATCAAAAAAAACCGCTGATAATAAAACTGAAAAGCTATTATGTCCTTACAACAACAATCTAAGATGATTCTATTACATTTGACATGTAATATGACTTTTTATTAGGTGCTGTGTCAACTGATATCAGTCGCCGGTGTCTTTGAAAGGTGGAATAAAATAAGAGACTAGAAATGTGTCAATATGATAAAATGCGAGTGACGTACGAGAGCTTGTTATCTAGGAGGATGCTCGTTATCTAACAGAGAGATTTCAATTTAGTGTCAAGTTTGTTTGAAAGAAAATGCTAGTTTTGTACGAATGTGTACTAGGTTTTTTGTGGTACCTAATTAAAGTGCAGATTTGTCGTTAGTTGCGATTATGAGATGAAATTGAACTGATTTTCAGTGTGTGTTTCTTGGAAATATGGACGATTTTTTGTTATATAATCATTGTTAATACCAGTTTCCGTGTAATAGGGTAATCAGAGACAATATCGTGTTATTATACTTAATATATTAGTATTAGTATTTTATGAGTCATTTATGAGTATATTATGCTTTATTCAATTGGTTATCCATAAATAATGTTAGAGTGTCTATTTGTAACGTGTTTTAAAATAACTACTTACTTATACCAGTTTATATCCTTATAATTTTGTCTGTCTGTTTTTTTGTTTGTTTCGACTAATCTAGTAAATGACTGGTCCGATTTCATATGACTTTCACTGGCAAATAGCTAATGTAATACTAAATAACTGAGGTCACTTTTGTTTTTGAATTACAAAATAAAAATCCAGATGTACTAAATTCCATACCGTCGCAAGCAATATATTAACCGAGAGGTTGAAGTCTCATCCGTTTAGAGTTATTTAATCATTAGAATATTTTAGTACAGATAATCAATATTTAGTTTCTAATCTATTATCAAGTAAATTCTCCATAATGAAAGGCTAAAACCAGACCACCCTTATCTACTCCACTGTAGATCCAGCCATGCTTGTCGAAATAAATTGCCAATTTTGACCTGCACCGGCACTTTCTAATAGCTTTACTTGAATACATTTATGATTCCTATTTTACATTACGGTTATATATTCTGTAATACAAAGTGCACACGTATCGTGGCGCAGCGAGAAAGTGCCTTGCTATAAATACTATGGATGGGGAGTTTGATATCCACTCGAGGAATATATTGTTTTTATTTTTGCTTAGATTGTTTTAATATTTCCGCTCGGCGCTGAATTCAGTCACTTAACGTACATTGTCTCGAAGTTGGGGGGAAAAGGGCACGCGAAGTGTCTTGACACTAAGTTATCTCCAACACTCTGTTGTTCAGGATAAAGCGTAAAGATTCTTGTTATAGATAGTATTAATACATAAACGAGTATTGTTTACTTATTGTTCTATATATTCACTAGTCTCACTTCATTAATCTGTAAAGATAAGCGATCGATTTATAGATACCTACATTTTATGAGCTTCTCGCTTAAAAAAATAGTCAAAGTCAAAGAACCTAGTGTCAAGAAACGGTTTTCCACCTTCCACCGTAATACCGTTAAAAGATTGCCTCAATACAAACGTATGTTACGTATAAAATTAATAAATATTTATAAAAAGAACAACAATATTTAAAAAACCAACAACTGATTCTAAGTAGTGAGGAGCTAAATAGTTCCTTAAACAAAATTTACAATATTTATCAATTCTGTTAATAATATTTTATAATGAACGAGATTAACTAACATTTAAATACAAATATATCTATAGATATACTATAAATAAATTAATGAATAAATAGAGAACCAAAAGAACATATCATAGCGTGTTATCTGCTTGTCATATATATGACATCGGTCATCGAAGGTAATTTAATAATAAAATTATATTTAAAATCATCTCGCAATATATAAATGAGAAACACCAGCTTGCCCTGATGTACGTGATTTCATTTATTATCAGAGTTTGATTTAATAAATTCATCGTTTATTAATAAAATACTGCTTTTCTGTTGATGGTACAGAAAATTTAATTTAAAGTGAACGTTATACAATGAATAAAGGATGTAAAATTTTGAGAACGCATATTTTTATGTTAAAAATTTAAAATGACCATCGTGGGACATTGTCTTGCTTTAGTTAAATGAGATTGATTACCGGTTCGATCTGATTCGAGGGTATGATTATATATAAATTATTTATCATTTTCCGCTCGGGTTGAGTGAGTGAGCTGAGTGAGCGGAGAGCGGGTGAGTTGAGCACGGAGTTGAGTGCCGCCATTAAACATCTTCTAACAATTTGGACGGAAATTGGTGACCGAAGTGTCTAGGCACTAGTTTAATTACCCACTATGCAGGATAAAGCGTCAAGCTGCAAATTTTAAAAATATATTAGGGAAAATATTTTTATAGATTCGAAAAACTCTTGAATCAATGAGTAAAACAATGAATCAGTTTTTGTAATTCAAAAAGATAAAGTTTAAAAATTGATTTTACAATGTCTGTCTAACATTTTTTAATATTATTATTACTAACGTGAAAAATAAAAATAAATACATATATTTACATATATTATAAAGAGAGTAACTACATTATAAAACAATGTTGGTAATTACTTTGTATCAAATTGCATATATGTTTCGTAATAATCTGTTTAGGTTATACGTTGCAAGATCTTGCTTCCTGGAACTGAGGTATTATCGATAATGCCCTTATTTCCTCATTAGCTTTTACCGCATAATGACGATGATCGTATGCCGATAGCTAGCAAGTAGTAATTATCTTCAAACACCCTTTACCTCACTATCTATTGTGGCTTTTCTCTCAACAAATTAATGGCGTATAATATAATTAATATTTGAAATACGGGGTTATATTAAATTATATGAAAGATATGGAGATTGTTATACATATATAAGAAGCATTTTAATCGAATATTTAATGAAATTAGATATTAACGGACCTTAACCTCAATTGGAAATTATAACTATATTATCTAGAATGGTACGTCCTTTACTCGTCCCGTTGTTGCGTTAACAAGGAGTTGCCTTTGCAACGTGTATGTCAATTTATATAGACGTCTATGCATATGAGAGTTGGGTAGTTACATTTATCTTACTAAATTAATTTAATCACGTAATAATACATAAAACGTATATAAATATAAATAAATTTAAAATTATTAGCATTCTGCACTCCTTCTGTACAAGAAGTATAACTGTACCAAATTTAAGATTTAAGATTTTGCTTACCTAAGATTTTGCTTTATTAATATATAGGTAATAGTCGCTGATAATATGATCGTAGTTGTTAACTTAAGACTTCGAGAATTACGGAGTGTCTTGACACTAGATACTTTCTGTCTTACCTGTTATGCAGGATAAAACCTGTGAAGCTAAAACCAATAATCATTCGTCAAGGCTGTTATTATGATATAATTTGAAAATACTAAAACTTGTAATTCTTTTTAGAAACCAATGAGACGTGTAACAGACATTAGGCGCATATTAGATTTCCTGGTTCCTCGTACAACTTATAGTAAGGTGTGGTCTATCCGTTAAATTCGATGGGGTAATCCAATATCCATATTCATTTAACGCCCAGTGTAAAAAAACGATTAGTATAGAAATTTAGGAGGTCCCTTTAACTAGATCTAATACCATTTGTCTTAAAAGATAACTTTTTAAGTATACAGATAAAACTTTTATATATTTTTATAAAAGTAAATAATTTTATTTAAATAAATAAAAATAAGTGAATTTTAGATATTGCTTGTTTTGTGGTGGAACTCAACGCCGCAATATATCTTACTTTGTTTGTCTTTACTATTAATATAGTTTAATTACAAAATACGTATTTTACTCGTGAAAGTTATTTAATTTTATATAATTATTGTTCATTCTCCTATTGTTTAGCCTAATATATATATTTTTATATTACGTTAAGTGGAACGAAGCCCCTTAACTTAGTAATTGAACCAAATTTTGAAGAAAGTTTTTATTAAGTTTTCTAATTAATGCGGCCAAGTTAGACCAAGAACTACCTTATGCTTGACAATAATGCTTCTGATAAAAAATTGAATCTTTTTTTTTTACGTTCAGGCTTTATCCCTAGCGGGATTCACGTTTACAACTGCCATTCTGCATTTCTCCTCGCTGCATATACGGTCGGCTAAACTGACTCTGCATATCCGACGAAGAGATCTGATTTCTACTGCATATATCTTTCTTTCATTCTTCTTTTGACACACCCATGTTTCGCTGCCGTATAATAACGTCAGTATCAGTACTGTATTATGAACGATGTTTTGCCGTCGCATCAATGCAGAAAGAGCACCGTTAACCCTGTAACCAGCAGCAATACGTCTTTCCACATCCATTTCGTATTTTCCATCTCTGCTAAACATACTTCCCAGATATACAACATAATTCACTTGTTCTAATATCATTCTATCTACCATAATCTTGCATTCCATTCTTTCTTCGTCTCTTTCATATACTAGAATCTTAATTTTACTCGCATTCAGGTTTAAACCATTACTTTCGCACCCTTCTTTCAAAGTTATGACCAATGTCTGTAACTCGCATTCTGATGATGCAATTAGCACTGGATCATCTGCGTACAACAGACAGTTTACTGTCAAATCACCAACTTTTACTCCTATGACACTATCTTTCATTCCTTGAAGACAGCTATTCAAATACAAATTGAACAGCCAAGCTGACATGGCGCAGCCCTGTTTGACACCCGATTGAATATCAAAGTGAGAATTCGAATCTGTAAAGTGACTTTTTTTATTGAAAAAGGTGGCAAACGAGCAGAAAGCCCACCTGATGGTAAGTGGTTACCTTCGTCCATGGACGTACGTAGCATTAGAGTTGTGAATGCATTGACGGCTTTGGGATGGCAATGAGAGGAGACAGTGACGTGGCTTCGACAGAATAGGGAAAGCTGACTTACATGACATCGTTTTTGTCCTGATAGTGGATGAGCCAATCGGAGGAATAATCTCCTACCACCAAATGACTGGGATATCTGCCTTTTACGAAACGCTACCCAATAGCGGAGGGGAATTTGTTCTACCCCGTTCCCCCACAGGGAATCCCGTACCGTTCGATTCAACATGGAAAAAATACAATTATGTACACTCAAGGTTCAAATCAGCCAAAATGTGTTCTTGCGACAAACAGAGTGTCTTGACATTATATTCTCTTTGACTAGCCTAATCTAAAGTTAAGATTATCAAGTGACACATTGATGATAAAACACTAAGTAATTGAGTTCCATTCGCTTACGTATCCTAGTAAAATCAATTCTATCATATGATATTGATAGTCAAAATATAAAATGAAAACTAATTAACCAAATAATTATCAATCAATAATTAAATCCTTTAAAAAAACGTTTAAAAATATAAACAAGATTTTTATACGTTTTTTAAAAATGTTTTTTAATCCTAAGGGTGAATGATACTTTTAAAATAGTAAAATAATAATTAAGCCCTTTATTTCACATCCAAATAAGTTTATGATAATATGTTAGTATTATAAAAAGTTTATACTAATGTTCGTCTTTTTTTATATTATTTTCTATGTATTGCAAAGTTAGTACGGTTTCTTATTAAGTTATTATTATATATTGCTTTTGTCATCCAGTTATTTCCTGAAATTTCTATAAAATATTATCAGCCCACTGTCTCTTTGGTCTTCCTGCCTATCTGCTTCCTGCAAGCCTGTTTCATCTTGTGGCTAGAATGGTCAAGCGTAGATCAGTGTAGCATGGCATATGACCTGACTACTATTACTTTAAGGCTTATGTATAGGCTATAAGTATATATAAGACAATAAATATTAAATATGCTCACACTAATTACAAATTTTGCAATAGAATTATGTAAGAAATTCAATTAGAACGTTACTGGCAATGACATACGAACTAATATCAGGTGCAATGAGACAATGTGTGTAATTTGATTAAAACTGAGCTCGAATAGTTCAAATATATGAGAAGTTAGGTTGAAATGAGCTAAAGAGGAGACGTACAAGGAATCCAAATAATGTACAGTGCTAGAATTTGTTGCTTTGGCATTTAACCGCTAATATATGATACAAATCTACTGAATTTCAATGGAGTATTTAAATAAATAAGTATCTTTAAAGTAGCCTAAAATAGATTTTATGTAAAGTGAAGGTTAAAACATTTTACATACATAAATATATATATTATATGAAAATTCATCTTCGTATTTTATCCCGTTTAGCAGAGAAAATCTAGTGTGTCGACACAAAGTTGGCTGTTGCCCGCCCCAAATCGAGACGTTGTGTGTAGAGTGGCGAAAAAAACGACGCGCTTTGTGATACCAGAGCGAAGAAGTTAAGTTTTTTTAAATAAAATCATTCTCCCGAGTAGAAATCGAATCCACGACCAACCAATCCCGTTTACTGTCACATATATATATATATATATATATATATATATATATATATATATATATATATATAAATATATATATATATATATATATATATATATAAATATATATATATATATATATATATAAATATATATATATATATATATATATATATATATATATATATGGTTATATTGTTATATATAGCCAATTTGCTGTATCTCAAAACGGCACTATAATTTTTAGGGTATATTACGCATCTCATGATTATAATTATATATTCCCCAATGGGAGTCTCGTATCATTTACAATATAATTTGTATAACTTTCAAATGAAATTAAATGAACCCAAAATACTTTGCTAAAATTAGAGTGCCTCAACTAAATTGCAACTTAATTGTGGTTCTCCGTTAATGGAAGATTTTCTCGAGTACAATGTACAGTTAAATATACAGTGTCAGCTAACAGAGTGGTGTAATAGAATTTGCCATTTTATTATACCTTCTTATAAATCGTTCTTTAAAAATATATATTTTTATTTTTTACATTGCGCGACGTTTGTAATTGTCTGCGTTTACTCGAGTTTTATAAAATTGATTATGAACACGGTTGTGGTACGGATTTGGTTATGATTATATTATTTATTTATATTTTAGAAAATTTAATTAATAATTTGCTTCCTATACTACACTTAACGCCTCTATTAGCAGGGTAAGGACTTAAAAATTGTAGAAGAGACCATCGCAGCGCAGTGGAACAGCGTTCGACTGTAAATCAGATTGTTTGGGGGTTCGATTTTCACTTATAATTATATTTAAGATTTATTTTAATTTTAATTTCTCCGCTCTGCCAACAAACTGCTCCACTTAGCACACAATGAACAATGAAAATAACACTATTTTGGGTGAATAGAAGTCAACCAGTCAAAGTTATCTCTGACTAACCCTACGACTAACAATGTGTGTGAGAGAGAGAGTGTAGCTGCTAATCAAGTTCTCAAGTAGTTGAATACAATATGATAAGTGTTTAACATAATATATATAAATAAATTGTTTAATTTAAATTTATCTTTATATAGATTAAGAAATAAACAATGTTAAACAACGCAGTACCAATCAGTACTCTTTAACACGAAAATAACCCCAGAAAGAAAGTTTCATTTTCACTCCGTTAACTAAGCCCGTGCCCCTTAGAAGGACAAATAAATTAATAACATGGTTACCCTCATCAATCTTCAGGCCATTAAGCGATTAGATAGAAGCTTTATTGAATAAAATCGATATCTGCCTCCCACGCTACTCCTAATTCGATTCAAAGGCATTATCGAAATCTTAAAAACTTTTTGATAGTCGAATAAAACTTAATTTACTTTCATACAGTCAACATCATTAATCATCACACAAAGAGGGCTTGACGTGACAGTATTATAGCAACTTTAATTAGATACCACATAAATCTTAGACAAGTAGATATGCTTGCTTAAAGTTAGATATATGTATGAAAAAAGTTATAAATATTTGTAAGATTACATTATTATGATTCATTACACGTTCACGCTTAAATAATAATTATTATATATCATGAAGTGTTCAATTTACTTGAATGATTAAGTGGTGGCAGGAGTTGTGGCTCTAAATTTTACTTGATACTTCTTTCTTAGCTTCACGATTTTTATTCCGCATAGCAGGGTAGACAGAAAGTACCTAATATCAAGAGATACTCCGTACTTCGCATTTCGTTGAATTCGGAACATTGCATGTTGAGTGGCGTAACTCAACCCCGCACCATTCCTATCAGAGCGAGAAAGTGAAAGTAATTAATATATAATCACTCCCCCGAGTGGGAATCGAACCAACAACCGATCACGTTTACAGACAGACTGGCCTCAAAACTCGGAACTTTTTATATAACTATTTTTGTAATATATATAATAAATAAATATAATTAAAAATCCAACGCTAAATAACAGAAAATGTCGAAGAAACAATTCAAAAGTACATACTAAAAATTCCACTCTTCATGTCTTAAAGGAGAGCATCTGGGCGGGTGGCATTCTAACGAGATTATGTTACGGGTACGAGTGACAAAATACAGCAATTTTCCTTACATTCTAGTCTTTATTGATGAAGCAATAAGGCTTGTAATTTAAGTTTCTGTTACGCCGTGTGTACAGCGTTCTCTGCTATGAGATGGCCTAATATTGTTGGATTCAAGCGCTTTGCCTTTTGTTCGTCTTATCTCAACTTAAGACAGCTTACCGAGTACAAAGTCAGTTAAAGTCACATAGATTCACTAAAATCTAAAATCTTAAACTACCTGCTGCTGCTTTTTTGTTGGTTTTGCTACGTTAAACTTGGTATTTTTACGTATTTCGTTAATACAAATCTAATTGATAAATTGCACTGCCCAAACAGAAACATTAAGCCTTCCGTGTAGTGGAACCGACTATATTTTAAAACTAGCGACTGTAATTCCTGGAAGACCTAAAAATACGAAAAAAAAATAGATCATCTCAATACCGATAAATCATCTCAAGACCGAGTATCACAATCACAATAAGAAATTTCATCACAATCAGTTCTACAGTTTGGCCGTGATAGACAGACAGACATGGCAAAGACAGACGGATAGATAGAGTTACTTTCGCAATTATATATATATATATATATATATATATATATATATATATATATATATATATATATATATATATATATATATATATATATATATATATATATATATATATATAAACGAAATAAAAAATAATCCTTAAATAAATGATACCATAGCCACGTCCTGATAAATGTACTATATAATTAAATAGAGCATTAAGAATGCATCTTAAAGCTGCATCTACCATTTATACTTTAGGGGATGACGTAATATATCCGCAGATATTATAACAAATGTATCCTATAAACAGCAGCCAACGGCAGTGGGTGATCGTGAATGACCACGCCTCGCCTAAGCGTGCACTTCGAATTGTAAGTAGTCGATTTATACGTTTCTGATCTTACAACTGGTTTATTAAAAAGTTTATAGTGAAAAAAAAAATTTAACATATTTTAATGTATATATTAATTTATTATATCTGACTATCTTTTGCTCTTATGGCTTCTCACCTCTGACTTTTGTTTTATAATAGGACAAATCTTTTTTTTATAATACTTATATGTACGTCACATACAGCTTCGCGCTTTATCCCGGGTAGCAGGGCATGCATAGAGGATCTACACTTAATACACTCTGTTCTCGAAGAATGGCGGAACTTAACGCTGCGTTTTGTCTTACCAGAGTGGAAAATGAAAATACTTAAACACATACACGGTAAATCGTGTTTATAGTCGCAAACTGTCCCACGACAGTCTCTATATAAAGCTTATAAAGTTATACGTTATATCTTAAATGTCTACTTTTCTCAATTTTTAAGTCAGTCATTTAGTATATAGCCTTTCGAATACTTTCGAGCCTCAGCCTAATAATAAACAACCGCGCAAATCGCTCGCAGAGATGAGCGTGCGCTGGCCAACGCATCTGCGTCTGTCCGTATCTTAGTATCTTTATATACATATATTGTTATTTAAATGTCTTTTTATTTTACTCTTATTGAAATAAGTTTTGAATAGTTTGTTAACTGTACTATATTTTTTTATATATAAAGAAAACCTAGCGTCATTTCTAACTTATTTGCTGCTAGTACTGGTGCCTTAACTATATCTTTAAGAAGAATAAAAATCTATAACAATTCTGTGTATTTAAAGGTCTTATCGATATTTGCTAGTATATAAGATGCTAGTGACATGCACTGGCTGACTACTGATTTTGCCCGCCTAACTCACGACTGTAGAGTTTAGTTTATTTGCCTGCCAGCTTACGTGATGTGATTTAATATTTCATAAATTACATGTATAATATATTGTCAATCCTAAGAGATAATCATCGCAAATCGCAAAGTTTATAACATTGTTTTTATATATAAGGTTGAGCTAGCGCACTCCATGTAAGCTTTTGGGAAGACAAGCTTCGGCCGTATCGTAAAACACTGAAATTCCTGGAAAAGATTAATTTTAAAAAATTAGGCTTAAAGTAGACTATTTTCTTCTCAAAACCCTCAAGTCTCTATATAAAATTTTATCACAATCAGTTTAGCAGTTTCGCCGTGATTACATCACAGATACACAAAGCTACTTTCGCTTTAAAAACATTAGTACAGATTAGATTTATTTGCTGCTTCTTACATGAAGACCGAATTATGAATATAGATAAGTTATTTGTAAATCAATTATAACAGACCTTGTCTGATAGAAGTATATACATACATATTTAAATAACCCTTATTAATAATACATTAAGCATTAATAATAAATATTTAAAGATCTTTTTCAAACAAAGTTTAGAACAAAGTTTTAAAGTAATTGAAAAAAATATAGTAATGATATTGGAATCAACTACAGAATAATTATACAAAAAAAAACTTATATTTTAAATCAATAAATTAATAATTCGACACAAAAGAAAAATAAATCATTTTCACCCATAAATACATAAAAAAATCCCAAATGTACTAAGAAAAGTAGCTGCATTGGAATAAATTCATAGAGTTTTTATTTACCCTGTTTAACTTTACTTACTATCGAGGTTACTATCGAGGTCAGTCGTGACTGGCCGAGTCGGACTGGCGAGTGTCAAACGATTTCCTAGCTTAAGCAATGTTTCCATTCCGTTGACCGAATGGCTGTTTGAACGACGTGTAACTTCAAACTACTGGTAAAACGTGCCTATTCATCTGATAAACCGCAATTTTACATATCTACCTCACATTGTAGATTTTAGAGGCGGCAAATGTGAATAATGATGGTTTTCGATTCCAATATCACGTACAAAATAGTCAGAGAAATGCTAGTGTTAAAACACTCCGTTGATTCTCACTGAAGAATAAATCTCGGAGAAAATAAATTTTAAATATAATCCCTCAAGTGCGAATTGAACCCACGATCAATCGACGATTACAGTCCCACTGCGCTACGATAGCCTGTAATAGAAAATAAACTGTTTCCTACATTCTTACATGTTTGGGGTTACTTCACTACAAAATTCAATATTTTTTAAATATAAAAATGATGTACAATTATATCAGCGTCCAATTAAATTGGAAATATGTAAAATGAAATTAGTATAAAAGTTCACAACAATATGAAATTTAAAACCTAATTATTAAATAACGCTACAGTTAATGTGCGTAATTGGTTTGTAAATGACAATGAGTTATTTAAATTTTATATTTACCATATAATCATTGTGTACTTTAAAACGTGAATGTGTTGAACATTATTTAATATAAATATGTTTGTAATTCTATGACATGTTTCCAATATTAAATTGAATATTTAAAATGGCAAGTTAATGTGATTATTGAATTACAAAGGGTATTTCTCTTTTTCGTTTATTTTATACAGATTATATATTGTTTATTTTAAATTTTACACCAAATTTTATAATATATACTTCCTAAATTTGATAATTGATCTGTTGAAAAAATTATTATTTGTGTACGTGTAAAGCTGCTTACGAAACCCCACAACACCTAGGGTTTTTTATAATAAAAATATAAATTGAAGACTATTGTGGATTATTGGCACAGCGTCTGACTGTAAATGACTGTAAATTTTCTATTTGGATAAATGATCATATTTATATAGTGTTAATTTCTCCGCTATTCTAAAAGAAAATGCGGGGTCGTGTTCCACCTCACAATTTTTAAAGGCGTACGGAATAGCTTGATAATTGGTTATTTTTGCCGAACTTGCTATGCGTGAAGTTGTAAAAAACCTTTTGAGTGGTATTCGAACCGATAATAATCATATACTGTAGTATTCATGGCAACTGTGTTACAAAGGTGTCTTCCAAACCATAGATTATTATAACTCAGCTTAAATCAAAACTCAAAACAAAATAAAATATTTCTCGATTTTATAGATTAAAGAAAACTATTTATAAGTTGTAATAAAACAATTTACTATCAATTGGAATTTCCACAAAATTTTTGGCATGAAAAATGAATGCCATGAATCAAAAGGTGCTTTATCAAAGCAAAAGAGAATTTTTGGCACTTTTGCTCCCAATTTAGTGTTCGATGCTATTAAATCAATATAGTCTTTATCTCTGCCATTTATTGTTTGTTTCCAAATGGCATTTCAGATTTGTTCATTTTTCAGTTTTTGCTTTAAATTAATGTAACTTGAATATAGACCGGTCGTGGCGCAGTGTGATAACGTCTGACTGTAAACGCGATCGATTGGGGTTCGATCCCGACTCGGGGTAGTGTTTATATTTAAATTATTTTCATTTTTCGGTCTGGTGAGACAAAGTGTCTTAAAATAAAGAATAGAGTGAAATTTTAATTACTCAATCTTTTAACCGTATAAGTTAATAATTATTAATTGATACTTAGTGTAATGCTTCAGTATATTAACTCACTAACTTAAAAAATCCTCTAAATATAGGGCTGACTAATTTTATTACTTATCCTTTTCTTCGATTATTTTGTTTGCTTATCCATTTGTTAGACTTTTTCTTTTCCTAGTATGAAAGTATAAAACACTACGAAATCGCCAATTAGCGAAGAAGAAATTTGTAGCTCACATTATTCCTCCTCCTTGTATATGAAAATTAGTTAAGTTGAAGCGTGAGGTTTGATTTTTTAATTTACTAATATATAAATTCTAGGCTTTGGCACTCATTTTCCTTCCAAAATTGACATAACGTGTTGATTGGCGAACTCCAAGCTTCGCTTTATCTACAAAAGGAGGAGCAAAAATATAAGTTTTGAATAGAAAAATCCCCCCGACTCAATATCGAACTGACAACCAATCGCGTTTAAACTCAAACGCTGAGCCACGGTGACCTATTTCTTATCTATTTGATGAAATATATTTTGTATAATGGCTTTTTACAAAAATAACACATTTTAAATGATCAACCTCTATTGAGATATTCACATTTAAAACTAAATATATATCTACATACATTTTTACTACATACCAGAGGTCACAACGCAAGTATGCCGATGTTTTTTCAATTGCCATACATTCATATCTGATCCCCGCTTAATTATTGACCGGAAACAAGCTTCATTTCGCTGCCCGTTAATTGAAACAATTGGATGTAACCCACGCTTTTTCATTTCTATGAAGACCAATTGAAGTAAGCGTTGGTATGTTTGTTTATAAAATAATTGTCAATTTTAAAGTATTGACTTATATAATATTTGTATGCCTTGTTTTTTTTTCAATAAACCTAGACAATACGACATGAGCGTTTTTACTTTAGACCTATATCTATTAATAACGAATATATATATAAATGAGATGATAATTAATATATGAAATATTTCTAAACATAAGCAAAAGCTCCAAACAATTTCTATACAGAAACACAGCTTTTAATAATATCAGTGTCTCTTAATAACACGACTAAAGCAAAGCAAGGAGTCGACTGACTCAATTAAGAAGTTTTATGATCGGAATGGAATCATTGGCGCATAGAGATAAACACCGTTTGAATTACTAAATAATATATATTCGGGTTCAATCGTTTGAATGATCCCCTCAAGCTATGAGCTTCAAAAGCTACGATCAACGAAGCTATTCATTAAACTTTTTTTCTCATACTGATTTGTGGCTAACAATGCTGATGACAAAACACGTCGCCCTTTTCTGTTAATCCATTCACATAATTAAAACCTTTACTTACAGGTGATAAAGCATAAAATAGCTTGACCGTATTAAATTGTAAGTGTAGTATTGAGTTTGATCTGTACGGGTCATGCCATGCGTGTCTGCTGTTAATTAAATGTTAAAATAGTGCCGTCCCATGAGTTTGTCTTAATGTATTGATGAACAGGGATTTACGATATTTTAACGTAATATGTGGATTATATATTTTTACGTATTTATGGATAATTAATGTATTTCGGTAGCTGTTGTTTGTTTTTGTTTTATCATTTAAATTGAAAATAAAATAGAAGCACACACAAAGCACGGCGTTGAGTTCCATCTCTCAATTTACATTTTTTTTTTAATTTGGTGGATATCGGAATACGAAGAGTCTCTACACAAGGTACTTCGTGTCCACCGCTCCCTGATGTGGGATCAAAGTGTGAAGCAAAAAAAATAAGACAATGAAAGTAAATTATCTATTTCTAAAGACATAAATTATTTATTTCTAAAGAAATGTTCATTATTTAGAAATAGATAAATGGCGGCAAAGACATACTTGAAATAAAAATTGTTACCTATATAAGTAACGATGAAGAATAAAAGTGATGAAGATGAAGTATTGAGGCCGGTCGTGGCGCAGTCGGATAGCGTTTGACTGTAAATGCAATTGGTTGTGGGTTGGATCTTCACTCGGGGGAGTGATTATATTTAAAGTATTTTCTTCCTCGCTCTGGTAAAAGACAAAGTACGGCGTTGAGTTCCACCACTCAA
Organism: Dryadula phaetusa; assembly: GCA_032432895.1. Taxonomy (NCBI): domain Eukaryota; kingdom Metazoa; phylum Arthropoda; class Insecta; order Lepidoptera; family Nymphalidae; genus Dryadula; species Dryadula phaetusa. Next base: position 5,291,038 of record JAOYRS010000027.1, read on the forward strand.
CACGCAATGTCTCGAATTCCGTGGAAGGCGAAGTCCGGAGTATCTTGACACTAGGTACTTTCTGTCTACCCTGCTGTAGTGGGATAAAAACGTAAAGTTAAATAAAAAAAAACGAAAAGAAGTATAAAATATATTTACAGCATGGCTCAGAAATCCACTTTCAGTACGAATTAGATATTATGTTGAAATTCAACATTTCACTTTTTTTTAATAGAGGATAATTGAAAATAATTCAACCAATCATATTTACAGTCAGACGATGTAACACTACATATCTTCCATGAAACTAATTAATTATCGACAGTAATTTCTTTATAACATTTTTTAGCCTCCCTTAACATCGCTCACCACCAAGAGGGACGCCCTTGGGAGACGTGGGAAGCAGGGTGCTTGGGAACTCCTTATCTACATGATTTTTGTTCTCAGGAGGTCTGATCTATAAAATTACACAAAAATTAAACTCTAACTTCCTATTTTTACGCGTAATATTCATATTTTAAAGTCTAAGTTTATTTCCTAAATATAAACACATCTTTAAATTCTTAAAAACATTCCTTTATCAACATGTTCATTCATCATACCTTCTATCCTTTTAGAAAGATCAATTCAATGCGTGAAAGAATGAATTCGGAGTTCAATACCTATATACTCTCATAGCTTAGAAAACGAGTACACCTACGCATTTCATACTATCCTACCATCTACTGTATATAAAGTTTTAAAATTTTAATTTCATATCACCACCATGACTTGTTCTAAGAAATATACTTACATAATGGTTTAATCACTGATTAATATCTCGGATAACGTTTTATATGTTATTCGAGACATTCAAATGTAAGTACATTTGAATTTCAAACTAAAGTAATAAGAGTATTCTTTACGACTATTTCTTGAGGCTGTAGATATAATAAATATTTTATATAATATATCGTAAATATCTAATATGACTTACTTTCACTTGATTATTGTCCTGTGTCCCCTAGCGGCAGAAGGCTTCCACAGTACTCCGCCATTGCGCTCTTCTTTGGGCAATTGGTTTCGCATACATATATTTTGAATTCAAACCTTAACTCTATTAAGAAATAACTTTTTCTTTACTTTGTAACGAGTTTTTCTTGCTTTCTGTAGTTGATTAATATTAATAACAGAAAATAAGAAAAGCTCGTTAAAGCAAGATTATCTGATGATAATCTTGCTTGTCACGGCCCAAACCATGCCATTCAATTTACTTAAGTATTGACTTGTCCGAATTTATTCTTTTACTTGTCATTGATATTTTTAAGATCAATATTTTTTTATAAATGGCTATTATTATGAACAAAAAAGTATATATCTATAGCTCCAAATATAGATACAAGGAAAAGTATATGTATATAATAAGTACTTAGGTAGCTATAAAGGTATGCTTTTATCAAATATACAATTAAGTATCATTATCGAATAGCTAATTTAATTCAGTGATTCTACAATTGAATGTTAAATCGAATTAAAAACTGTTATATGACTGACAATTACGTACATTTAGAACACGAATAATGCAATATAAAGGTGAACGTGGGCGGCACCCGACGTTGACGTGACCATGAGTGGGCGAAAGAACCGTTTGTTTTTGTAAAATAATTAACTTTGTATAAGGTAGCATCTGACACGAGACGGGCCTTACGTGACAGTAGAATTGACAGTGACGTAGAATTAAACTATTTTTATAGCATTTAGTCCAACTAGTTATATAAAACTGTTATTTATGCTTAATAGATATTTGTTTTACTAATTAAATATGACAAAATAGACAAAAATATTATGATCGTTTTAGGTTCACTTATATGTCAAAGTCTTTTTTTGCTAGGCTACAGTTCACTGCTTACATGCTCAAGTGCTGGAGCGACCGAAGATGAGCATCGTGACGCTTAAGTGGACAATCTATCAGGCTTTTGTTGGCTTGGAGTCGCACAACCCAAACAAATCCTCAATCGGAGAAATAAACGGGATTCCTCACGAAAATAGATATGTAGAACTTAGTAATATCTTGTTCTTAAGTTTTAAATGTCAGATGAGAGGCGCCACAAGCAAATATTAATATTCTGAATAAAATTAATACAACATGTGTACTTACACATATATATATATATATATTATATATATATATATATATATATATATATATATATATATATATATATATATATATATATTTATATAGGTAAATATTTAGTGTACATTGTTGCCTCATAAGTGACTGGCAACGAGTAGTTTTATTAATTTCATTCGAAATAAACGAAATTATGTTTGAAATGTTAAAAATGAATGAACATTTCCCGTAAATACATATTATAATATGTAGGTATAAGTACTTCTCTCGCTTTGTGTTCCCGGTATAAGGTCAACGTTGAGAGAACTACAAAAGTGGGTCTATTATAACTCGTTAATTGGCTAACCTTGGCTGGTCGTGATAATTTTCATTGTCATTTTATTTGTGTTAAAATTGTATTGTGTTAATATTTAGTTATATTGTTCTTTAATAACTAAGGCGAGTTTGGTGTTTACTGTACGAAAAACTATATAAAATTAAAATTATCGCTATGGCTAAGTTGTGATATAACTGTCTGTAAATAATGTTACGGAGCTTGAATTCCGCTTGAGGGTTTTTTAGTATTTTATTTAAAACTTTTATATCCGTTAAAAACATTGTTCAAAATATTACTTATTTCTACCGATTTTAGAGAAATACAAAAAGTATATATATATATATATATATATATATATATATATATATATATATATATATATATATATATATATATATATATATATATATATTATAGAAAGATACCTGTAGATAGATATCAAAAGCTAACATAATATGATTTTATCTGGGGTCAAATTACAATAGCAACATGTACAATAAGAGCGAAACAAGTTGAAATAATTTATATTGAAAACTAAAAAGTATTTATATTACGTCAGCATACTATAATATTATTACACAAAGAATTTTATTCAAATAACTTACAAAAAAAATAAACTAGAGCAATGTAATGAAATATAATTTAAAAAGGCATTGCTAGTATTTTAGAACATGAAACCTGAATAACGAGATGCTCGGTTAAAATAAAAAAAATATCATCCCTGAGGGTGCTAAGCTGATATTAAAATATTTCTTTTGTTGGTGACAGATTGTTTGACGTCAACTTTACGCGGCATTCGTTTTTCACCCGTTGTACGGTTAGCAACACGAATATAGAATATTTTAACAAAACTTTTAAGCTATTGGTTATTTATCATACGTAATAAATATGTCCGAACTGTCTAAGTATACATATGACCAATTTTTTTTTTGATTTTTTGAACTGAACCAGGTTCCTTTCACCCCAGGAAGAGGCATTCTCAAGGGATGCCTCGACGGAAGACACAAGCTTTTTTCGGCACTTGTCGACGTTTTCCCGAAAAAGACCTGCACGGCCGGTGTAGACGGCTTCCACCGTGCTGTCGTCTGCATAACAATGAATGCTAGGATCCTCTAACAAATAATTGATATACAGTGTTGGGGACAGCACACAGCCCTGGGGGATGCCAGCGTTCACGGGCATTAATTGAGAGCAAAAACCGTCGATAGCGACCTTTATGCTACTCCCAATAAGGAAGCTGGCGACCCACTTGTATAATTTCTCGGGAAGCCCATACGATGGAAGTTTGGCAAGGAGCGCCCTGTACAACACTGGATCGATGGCCTTCGCCATGTCCAGACTAACTGCCAGGCCTTCTCCCTTGCTTTCAATAGCAGCAGCCCAGCGGTAGGTCAAGTACACTAAAAGATCACCGGTTGACCCACTATGGCGGAAGCCATATTGACGGTCGCTGAGCAACCGTTGATCTTCCAGATATATCAGGATTTGGCTATTTATTACCGGGACTACGCCGAGTGCCGAAATAAACGCGTTAGCACCGGTGACAATTCAGGAGCACATACACGGAGCACTAAGGGAGAAATGCCATCCGGCCCACTCAACCTGTGGATGTCCAAATAAAATAGAGCTCGCCGAAGAGCTTTTTGACTGAACTTAATGTCGGGCATCGAGCTCTGGTACCGCGGAATGGTCGGCGTGTGGTTCCCCTGTCATCCAAAGTCGAATTTAAGGCGAAGAGAGCGCCCTCGGCTTTCTCTTTCGCTGTGTGAACCTGGGTGTCATTCTCGGTGCTCAACAGCGGAAGCGAAGACTAGCTGACATTGCCAAGTGTAGCCTTCGAGAGGGCCCAGAACTGACGTGTTCCGGACGGGTATCTCTCAAGCTTTTAGCAATATCCTCGGACTTTGCATTAGCAATTTGCGTCTTAAAGTACCTTGAGGCACGGTTATATTTTCTCTTTAAGGCTTTCACCTTTGGATCCAAAATGACTCAATAAAATTCTGTGTGTAACAATACAAAAAAGTCAATAAAAATAATTACAATTTTTTTCTATAAATTTAAAGACTATCTTAGGCAAATTTGTTTTAGATATATAAAATGGATATTCAGATGTATCAAATTCGACGTGGATAAACCCACGAGCATAGCCAGTTATAAATATAATTATTAAAATGATTTTATAATTAAACAACTGTTAAATGTTAATAATCAAAATAAATTATGAAGCGAAAATGTAATAAGCTTAGGAATTCAACAAGCAACAACATTCAACAACATAATTTTAGGTCTAAACATAACAACAATATGATTTATCAAAATATATTTTCAAACTGATTTTACCTCCAAACCCTATTTCACTGATTTAACACACATTTTTACAGAGTAAAATAATATTTAATATAAAATATTACGATCGGCCGTACTTCCTCTCGTCGTTTTCGCAAATCACTGTCTTGATTAAAATTAAATTGAAACAAATGAACACTATGATAACATCAATGAACACGATTTAAAGGCAATGAGTCGATTAAGAAACAATATAAGGCCTGCATTGCAACTATAATTAGAAAATTAGAACGTTATCAGATTGTGTAGTGTACTGTTGTACTTTCAAAATGCTTTGTATCATTCTATGTGTACTTGTTTCTATGTAACGTAATGTAAGTGATGTATGAAGACGGGATTGTGAAGGTAATCGTTAGATCTAAATTTTATGATATTAGGCCTTTTAGATTTATGATTTTAACTTTGTAGGTATTTTTTATAGTTAAATAACCACAAAAATGAAATTAATTTATTCGAGTCTTCATATTATCTTCTTGTTAAGTACTAAACCTAAGTACAGTAGTTTGAAAATAAGACTTGAGCGAACTACTATAGTAAAACCATCGCGTGGTGCCAGATTTGTTCCAGTATAGTTTTTTTTAGCTTCACGTGTTTATACCGCATAGCAGAGTACACAGAAAGTACCTAGTGCCAAGACACATGACACCGAATTCGAAACATTGTGTGTAGAGTGATGGAACTCAATGCCGCTCTTTGTCTTAACAGAACGAATAATTTAAATAAAATCACTCCCCGAGTGAAAATCGAACCCACAACCGATCGCGCTTACAGCCAAACGTTGTCCCACTGTACAGTGCCTCTACAGTACAGTTAATTTGGTATATTAGTATATATGTATATTGTACTTGTATTTTATGATATACAAAATATTAAGGTTATTTAAAAATCCTATATTTTTCACACTAATTAAAAACTAGAGTATTTCAAGGATCTTATTAGGTACTTATCTTTCAAGGGGTTTACAAAATTATACTACAAAAAGACAAATTCATGCTTCCCATTCAGCAGAGTAGTTAGTCAGTGATCTATTGCCGTGGTACTCCGTTCGGTGCTTTCAACAACTTCATGCTTCCCGGTCAGCAGACCAGTCAGTCATTGAACTAGTGTCAAGACACTTCGTTCGCTGCTAAATTCGATAAAAAATCATACATATCAAGAAATAGTATAGCTATTCCATAACAATACGAATTTATATTCTATATCACTTCATGTAGCTAAATGCTAGTACATTTAAACGCAAGTGCTCTAATTAGGTGCATTGTGGCGTCAGTGAGGTCAATGCTACGCCACCCTCGATTATACACGTAATTGCCACTCTGCCGCGGTCTCGCTCCGTCGATCGCCACACGTTTTCATTAACATAATTTTATATTGCTGTTTTACTATACATTACATGTAAAAGCTACATTTTATTACAAACTCACATATTTCCTGTCCAAAGTGTTTTTATAACGAATGGAATTAATTTAATTAAATAAATCTTTTTTTTATGTTTACACAGGTTAAGTGTAACACATTTTTTATAATTATTTTAGTAGTTAGAAATACTTTAAATTATCTCTGAGATATTATAATTATTTAAATGGCGGATATATAAAAAAGTGAAAGATGAAGGAGGTACGTATGGGTAAAGTATTAAAATTTACAGTCAATTGGTATTATTTATTAATTACTAGTTGTGCCCTTGACTTTGTCCATTTGAAATTTAATGTGGATTATTATTCTAAAATAAAGAAGCTTCAGTTACTTCTTATTACATCACCTATATCCCAGTTTAACTACATCAAAGTCAGTTTAGCTGTTTCACAGATTAGCCGGAACAAATAGATAGACAGACAAACAAAAATTGTAAAAGGAAGTTTTTTAATTTTTTATTTAGTTTAGCTTCACGCTTTATCCCTTGCGGGGTAGTCAGAAAGGACGGAGCGCCAAACGCTACGTCCCCTGCCTACCTCTTTCGCCTCATCCACAGTCATTAGCCACATCTTTGCTTCATAAATCTTTCTTACCTTCATTCATTCTCTCAACGTACCCAAACCACCTGAGCACGTTCTTCTTTGTTCTTACTATGACATTCGCGCTTACACCTGGCATTCTGTACGCAGAATAGCTGCTTATACGGTCAGGTAAACTAACTCCGCATATCCGACGAAGAGATCGCATCTTTACTGTATTCAGCTGCGAAATTATTTTAGTAATGAAACTATATTTATTTTAAATGAAACTGTATATTTATAAGTTATTTTAGTATACATACCGTACATACATACATATGCAAATCGTAAAAAGCGGTTATTTTAGTATTACAATCACCCCCTGAAGATTTATTTATATGTACAGTATAAAAGTACACCATTACTTATTTAGTTAGATAATAAATAAATAATGGTTAATTTAGTATTATGTTTCGAAACGTATGTCACACCTATTCAAATAAACTCAGCTGTTTAAGCTGATACTCAGGTGCATCAGCCTAGAGATAAGAACAGTACTCCATATCAAGTCGAACCTGGGCCTTATAAAGGGCCAAACGGTATGTAGGCATGAAGTACCGTCTCGCTCTGCCGATGACACATGTTGTTTCGAAGCTAACTTGACCTTGTTTTTCAGATGATCGCGATACTGGCAGTCGCTCGAAACGCTCAGGCCCAATATACTGATATCAGGCGCGGCTTTAAGGATTCTCGATAACTGGTGATATGACAAATGGGGTTTTTTTAGTGGTTAACGCGCAGATTTGTGTCTTCAGGGGGTTGAACTGAACAAGGTTCCTTTCACCCCAGGAAGAGGCAATCTCAAGGGATGCCTCGATGGAAGACACAAGTTTTATTCGGCAGTTGTCGACTTTTTCCCGAAAAAGACCTGCATGGCCGGTGTAGACGGCGTCCACCGTGCTGTCGTCTGCATAACAATGAATGCTAGGATCCTCTAACAAATAATTGATATACAGTGTTGGGGACAGCACACAGCCCTGGGGGATGCCAGCGTTCACGGGCATTAATTGAGAGCAAAAACCGTCGATAGCGACCTTTATGCTACGCCCAATGAGGAAGCTGGCGACCCACTTGTATAATTTCTCGGGAAGCCCATACGATGGAAGTTTGGCAAGGGGCGCCCTGTACCACACTAGATCGATGGCCTTCGCCATGTCCAGACTAACTGCCAGGCCTTCTCCCTTGCTTTCAATAGCAGCAGCCCAGCGGTGGGTTAAGTACACTAAAAGATCACCGGTTGACCCACTATGGCGGAAGCCATATTGACGGTCGCTGAGCAACCGTTGATCTTCCAGATACATCAGGATTTGGCTGTTTATTACCGGGACTACGCCGAGTGCCGAAATAAACGCGTTAGCACCGGTGACAATTCAGGAGCACATACACGGAGCACTAAGGGAGAAATGCCATCCGGCCCACTCAACCTGTGGATGTCCAAATAAAATAGAGCTCGCCGAAGAGCTTTTTGACTGAACTTAATGTCGGGTATCGAGCTCTGGCACCGCGGAATGGTCGGCGTGTGGTTCCCCTGTCATCCAAAGTCGAATTTAAGGCGAAGAGAGCGCCCTCGGCTTTCTCTTTCGCTGTTTGAACCTGGGTGTCATTCTCGGTGCTCAACAGCGGAAGCGAAGACTGGCTGACATTGCCAAGTGCAGCCTTCGAGAGGGCCCAGAACTGACGTGTTCCGGACGGGTATCTCTCAAGCTTTTAGCAATATCCTCGGACTTTGCATTAGCAATTTGCGTCTTAAAGTACCTTGAGGCACGGTTATATTTTCTCTTTAAGGCTTTCACCTTTGGATCCAAAATGACTCAATAAAATTCTGTGTGTAACAATACAAAAAAGTCAATAAAAATAATTACAATTTTTATCTATAAATTTAAAGACTATCTTAGGCAAATTTGTTTAAATATATAAAATGGATATTCAGATGTATCAAATTCGACGTGGATAAACCCACGAGCATAGCCAGTTATAAATATAATTATTAAAATGATTTTATAATTAAACAACTGTTAAATGTTAATAATCAAAATAAATTATGAAGCGAAAATGTAATAAGCTTAGGAATTCAACAAGCAACAACATTCAACAACATAATTTTAGGTCTAAACATAACAACAATATGATTTATCAAAATATATTTTCAAACTGATTTTACCTCCAAACCCTATTTCACTGATTTAACACACATTTTAACAGTGTAAAATAATATTTAATATAAATATTACGATCGGCCGTACTTCCTCTCGTCGTTTTCCGCAAATCACTGTCTTGATTAAAATTAAATTGAAACAAATGAATACTATGATAACATCAATGAACACGATTTAAAGGCAATGAGTCGATTAAGAAACAATATAAGGCCTGCATTGCAACTATAATTAGAAAATTAGAACGTTATCAGATTGTGTAGTGTACTGTTGTACTTTCAAAATGCTTTGTATCATTCTATGTGTACTTGTTTCTATGTAACGTAATGTAAGTGATGTATGAAGACGGGATTGTGAAGGTAATCGTTAGATCTAAATTTTGTGATATTAGGGCTTTTAGTTTTATGATTTTAACTTTGTAGGTTTTTTTTATAGTTAGATAACCATAAAAATCTAATTAATTTATTCGAGTCTTCATATTATTTAGATTTAGTACTTATTAAGTACTAAATCTAAGTACAGTAGTTTGAAAATAAGACTTGAGCGAACTACTATAGTAAAACCATCGCGTGGTGCCAGATTTGTTCCAGTATAGTTTTTTAGCTTGACGCGTTTATACCGCATAGCAGAGTACACAGAAAGTACCTAGTGCCAAGACACATGACACCGAATTTGAAACATTGCGTGTAGAGTGATGGAACTCAATGCCGCTCTTTGTCTTAACAGAGCGAATAATTTAAATAAAATCACTCCCCGAGTGAAAATCGAACCCACAACCGATCGCGCTTACAGCCAAACGTTGTCCCACTGTACAGTGCCTCTACAGTACAGTTAATTTGGTAT